>BSBN01000503.1:6195000-11195000 GCA_027924645.1 Cunninghamia lanceolata | reverse complement strand
AAAACATGAAGGATAGAGGAATTTTGTCAGATGTTGTAGTTGCAACTATCCTGGTAGACATGTATGCAAAATGTGGAACCATGGACAAGGCACATGAATTGTTTGATAGAATGCCTAAAAAAAAATGTGGTCTCATGGAGTGCATAGAGAGAGATTAGAGAGAGCCTCTTGATCGACTGCAATATAAAGGACAAAAGAAGAATGAAGAGAGGTGTAAGTAATGCAGCTGTGCAGGATGAACCTGCTTAGAAATTTAGGGAAGACATCTGTTGGGTATTTCATTTGGCATGATTGTTGCCTCACCTACTTATCTCTATGCAGTCTAGGCTCCCCTGCAGCCCTGCAAGGACTAGGGCATGAGGTTGCGGGATGGCGGGCTCTCCCCGCATCCCCGCAAAGGAACTTTTGTGTGTGAGTAGGGATGCAGGAAGAGCAAAAATGTGGTCTCATCGACTACATAGAGAGAGCTTAGAGAGAGCTCATATGATTGAGAAGGCAGCATGAAACTTTCATGGCATTTGCAATGATTTGAATGGTAGTGTGTTCATATTGTTAGCCTCCTGATCAACTACAATATAAAGGATGAAAGAAGAATGAAGAGAGGTGTAAGTAATGCAGTTGTGCAGGCTGAACTTGCTTAGAAATTTAGGGAAGACATCTGTTGGGTATTTCATTTGGCATGATTGTTGCCTCACCTACTTATCTCTATGCAGTCCAGGCTCTTCCACAGCCCCGCAAGGACCAAGGCATGAGGGCGCGGGATGGTGGGCTCTCTCCGCATCCCCACGAAGGAACTTTTGTGTGTGCATGGGGATGCGGGAAGAGCAAAACTATGGTCTCATGGACTTCATAGAGAGAGCTTAGAGAGAGCTCATATGATTGAGAAGGTGGCATGAAACTTTCATGCTATGTACAATGATTTGAATGGTAGTGTGTTCATATTGTTAGCCTCCTGATTGACTACAATATAAAGGAGGAAAGAAGAATGAAGAGAGGTGTAAGTAATGCAACTGTACAGGATGAACTTGCTTAGAAATTCAGGGAAGACATCTCTTGGGTATTTCATTTGGCGTGATTGCTGCCTCACCTACTTATCTCTATGCAGTCCAGGCTCCCACGCAGCCCTGTAAGGACCAGGGCATGAGGGCGTGGGATGGCGGGCTCTCCCCGCATCCCCGTAAAGGAACTTTTGTGTGTGCGTGGGGATGCGGGGAGAGCAATTATTGTTGGATATGCACAAAATGGATTTGTTGGAAAGACTTTACAAACTTTCAAGCAAATGCAATTGGTAGGTGTAAAGCCAAATTCTACAACCTTTTCTAGCATCCTTCCTGCCTTAGCCAAAATGGGAGCATTGGAACAAGGTATGGACATCCATCAAAATGTAATGGATAGTTGAATTTTGTCAGATGTTGTAGTTTCAACTGCCCTAGTAGACATGTATGAAAAATGTGGAAGCATTGACAAGGTAGGTGAACTATTTGGCAGAATACCTCAAAGAGATGTCATCTCATGGAATGTAATGATTGTGGGATATGCACAAAATTTGACAACCTTTGCCAGCATCCTCCCTGCCTATGCCAAAATGGGAGCTTTGGAACAGGATATGGGCATCCATCATAGCATAATGGAAGGGGGATTTTTGTCAGCTTTTATAGTTGGAAATGCTCTGGTAGACATGTATGCAAAATGTGGAAGTATAGATAAGGCACATGAGTTGTTTGATGGAATGGCTCAAAGAGATGTCATCTCTTGGAATGCAATGATTGCAAGATATGCACAAAATGGATTTACACCTGCTAATTGCATGGTTGAAGGAGCTTCTCATTTTACACAATGTAGTTTGCCAAGCTCATTAGAAGTTGTACATAAATATAACAAATTGAAATATGAACCTGAGAATGAATGCATATGAGATTGTTCTTTAACTCCAAGTGGAACCCTTAGTCCTCAAGACATTATCAATACAGTGGTATGTTTTCAAGGGAAATACTTTCAACCTACAGGGACCTTGTATTGTGACATGAATGGAGGAAGTTGTCTAACAGTCTAGGGTGGTGAACTTAACGAGTTTTGTGTCAATAGTGATTTAAATAAGCTATGTTTGATATGCCCTATATGGTTGTTAAATGCTAAGGCACAAATGGAAATTTCTTCAAGTGATATGCAAGGCCATTGAAATAAAAGATATGTCCTCTAAGTCATTTGCACATGGTGATTGAGAACAAAGTGAGTAAAAAGTAAAAGAGCACTGGATCATAGCACCGCAAAATGGTCATGATTTATGCAATGAACTTCACTGTTCTTTTAATCACAAAGGAGATCAAGATAATAACCAACATACTGATGTGCACAGAGAATGTTCATGGAGGAGTGCAAACTTCCTTACAAAGTAATTACCACAGTAGAGTTTGAGGTGAATTGCACCTACTATTTTATATTGATATGGATATGTTCTACCATGTAGTTAATTGTTGTAGCATAATAGTTAGGCTAAATAGTTGTTCATATACCATTATTTCTAATTCAAAATTGCTATACCTTATTCTAGGAGCAAATCACAGGGGAGTCTATACATAAGACACCATTGTTTCAAATTCAAAATTGTTGGCTCTTTCACAATTGTTTGCTTCATTTATTTGCTCTAAGACAACCTGTTGTATAGAAGATGCTCTCAAAATCATAGTAAAATCCTTTATTTTGGGAAGACTGTTCAGAATCTTCCCATCATAACAATGAACAAAAGCATCACTCATTAACCTAAACTTTGCAAGAGTTTCATCAAATTCTACTTTTCCACTTTCTTTTCCATTCTACATTTTATTCCTAATTTCATCCATGAAGAACTTCCTTAGCCTATAGATCCTACTGTTAGACATAACTTTACTAGGTGTCGAGGATAGCTTCGAGTTTTTACCCAAGCAACAATTAACAAAATTTGGCCTTACCAAATACAATGTGTTGGAAATCTTTTTGAAGTTATTTTGGAAAAGAGTTCTTGAGAGTATAATGCACAGTTTTGAATTAACCTTTTTGCATGAATTCCATTGTATCTGTTAAGGCTAAATTTTGTCAATTGTTGTTTTTTGTCAAAATTTGGCCTTACCACATACAATGGAATTCATGCAAAAAGGTTAATTCAAAACTACGCATTATACTCTCAAGAAATCTTTTCCAGAATAACTTCAAAGAGATTTTCAACACATTGTATTTGGTAAGGCTGAATTTTCTCAATTGTTGCTTGGGTAAAAACTCAAAGCTATTGACACTCGATAAAGTTATGGCTAACAACAGGATCTACAGGCTAAGGAAGTTCTTCATGGATGAAATTGGGAATAAAATTTAGAATGGAAAAGAGAGTGGAAAAGTAGAATTTGATGAAACTCTTACAAATTTTAGGTTAATGACTGATGCTTTTGTTCATTGTTATGATGGGAAGATTCTGAACAGTCTTCCCAGTGTAAAAGATTTTACTATGATTTTGAGAGCATTTCTATATAGCAGGCTATCTTAGATCAAATAAATGAAGCAAACAATTGTGAAAGAGCCGGTAATTTTGAATTTGAAATAATGGTGTCTTATGTATAGACTCCCCCTGTGATTTGCTCCTAAAATAAGATATAGCAATTTTGAATTAGAAACAATGGTATATGAACAACTATTTAGCCTATCTGTTATGCTACAACAATTAACTACAGGTTAGAACATATCCATATCAGTACAAAATAGCAGGTGCAATTCACCTCAAACTCTGTTGTGATAATTGCTTTGTAAGGAAGTTTACAATCCATGAACATTCTCTGTGCACATAGCCAAAAAGTTAAAGTTCTTAACCAAAGCTCCAAAAATGAGTATCTTGTCATTGCATGACTCCTTTTGCTTTAAGTATGACAGTACCTGAGCTTCTAGTGTTTCTAGATGAAACCTATAGTGTAAAAGTGTAGTCTCCATCTAAAGGAACCATCTTCAGACCTCTTCCCTGAAATGAGGGTTGAAAACATTAGAAGAAAAGCAATACCATAATTCTAAAGTAAGAATTTGTATCAAGACAAATGTCATAAAGTACAATTAAAAAGACAAATCCTTACAATTGGACCTCAAATTGGACCAAGCAGATTTATGATTTTATCTTTAGAATGTAGGAACTTTCTCTGTTGGAGCTTCATGACCTCAAATCAGATCTAAAATTGGACCAGAAGATTTTTTATTTTATCTTTAGAATGTAGGAACTTTCTCTGTTTGATATTCACAACCTCAAATCGAATCCAAAATTGGACCAGCAGATTTATGATTTTCTCTGTCCACCAACATTTGTATTACTATACTCAAGTTCTACTTCTGAGCGAAAACACTCGGAAGTGTTTCATACCGGCTCAAGGTACTCTCCAACCTAGTTATGTCATTGATAGCAATCCAAGTTTGCCTGAACCATGCATACCCGAATGTTGCATCACGATCTATTCTTCCTACACATAAAAATGCCACATATTAACCCCTTCTAAATAAAACATTTGATCATCATAAAACCATAATTAATAAATCATTTCAATTTCAGAAAGAATTTGATGTCATTTACTATCAAATAAAAAGATGTATAAATCACAAAAAATCCATGAAGCCTCCTAAATGTATCTTAAAGCAAGTTTACAGGATGGGTTTTAGCATAAGAAGCTTTCTACTACAACTCTCAATGAATGTATTATAAGCAGAAAACAAAATTCTTCACACTCAAAGTAATGCAGTCAAACATTTATTCCAAAAGTATGTTAGCAAGAGTTAACTAAAAATAAAATGATTTTTTGATTGGTGTCTTTTATCAATATGACCTCATACAAATCCCTACCATTGAATTGCCATCCATCCAAAGAGAAAACAAGCAATGTAAGGATTTGAGCTATATAAGTCCAAAGGGTTATGTTGTAATGATAATGGAATCACCATAAGAGCACAACCAAGAAACAAATTCTTGTGATTGTAATTATGTGATCCATAACTCTATTGGTCATGTGGCACAGTTGTGCTATAACAAATACAGGATGCATTCATGTGTGACCCAAGTTTAATGTGGCTATGTTTTGATAGAAATGGAGGCACTCATATGAGCACAATTCATGTACAAATTAATCACTGCCTTCATAATTAGGTGTCAATCATCATTGGGTGCATTCAGGTTGACTCAAGTTTAACAAGTTACAATGTAATGATAGCATGATCCAAGAGCGATTACCTCTTGCAACAATAAAGAGCCTATAACTCTGGTTGATATGTAGAGTGGTTGTGTTATATCAATTATGTAGTGCATTCAAGTGTACAACCCATGTTTAATGGGTGAGAGTGATCATGATTTTCTAAACCTTATGAATGTTACTTAAAAGTGTACAACTTAAACTATAGACCAAGTTTGTTACATACTTGAATGCAATCTTGGGTTACCACAAACTATAATAATGTGATCTGCTAATAACCATTATGGGAAGTATTAAAGCAAGACCCATGCTATATAGGATACATTTCGCTGATCAGGTTTACATACCTTAATGATCAAACACAAGCTTCCCACACACTCTAGGATACAATCCAAGATCATACCACACCCTGTTAAGATAGCTAATTTTTTGACCCAAGATTTAAGGTTGTTTTTTAATACCAACAAAAGCATTGGTAAGAGCATGACTAGGGTACAAACCCTAGGCCTCCGTAGAAACATAAACCATAACTCTAGTGGATTAGTGAGGTTGCATTACTAGAAAAATTGAGACATTGTAGCCAATAACAAAATCTTGCAATCTAAAGATTGTAGCCAATAACAAGCACACTATGTAGCTCAGTGACATTTGTAAATGTAATCTATGGTAAGAAGAATGACAGTCACTTGAGGTGTGATAGTCAAAAAGAGGTTGAGTAGTGACAAGATAATAAAGCTCAAACCTTGCATAGTGAAGTGGAGATTCTAATAGTGAGTTTCCTTACCCCCTTGCTGACCTTAAGGGTTTTTCAAATGCTATTGACAATGTTAGACAAGGCAGATACAATCAAGGAATGACTGTCCAAATGAAGCAATAGTGGTAATCACAGGTTCAATGTTTCTTCTCAGCCATTGTATAATGGACTTTGTGGATTGCATGTTTGAGCAGTGTTTAAAGATGGGAGAATAGTGAATAATACCTTGTGGACTGTGAAGTAGTGAAAATAAGGTTGAAGGATCTTAAGACCCACAATACCATGAAACAATGAGTCCCATGTAGTAAGTAAGTAGGCAGTCTATAGGGCATGGTTTGATTTTATAGAAGGATGCTCATGAAGGAATGTTCAAGTGACAGTGAGTGATCTATTTGAGATTGCAGCTGAGGGTGCAATATCTAGTCTTAAAGGTAGTTAGAAAAGCAGTAAATATGCAAGAAAATCAAACCCTACACAACAAACAATTCACAATGTTATCTTGCATAATGCCTTGAGTTTGAAGACAAAAATCTCATTGTATCTTGATGAAAGTAGTGACCTTAATGGTCAATCACTTGCAACCATGATTTTAAAACATGCTATTGTGCTTATGGAGGCATCATTTTAAGAAAGGCAGTGAGTGGTGGTTTGGAACAATGATAGGTATGAAGGACTTGCTTTATATGCATACTATGTAGTCTAGCTTAAGACAACGTTCTTAGAAGAGATTGAAGGTGGATTATGGAACTCAAGGGTTACCATGATAAAGATTAAAGAAAGACTGAGATCTATTTAAAAACCATTGTCATGAAGATATTAAAGATGTCACATGCAAAACCCTAGCAGCTGGAGTAATGAATACAATGCCAAAGGGGACAGTGAGCTAGGGTAGATTTAGGAGATCTCCACATTATCTAAGCACAGGCAAATACATCATTTATTTATTTTTTAAATTAAAAGAAATCATTCTAAACCCTATATAGGATACATTGATACTTCAAAAGCATCTAAATTAGGAATTTGAGATTATACAAATATATGTTAATTAAATACCTGGATTACAAACAGTAGCACAAACAATGTAACCCTTGTTGAGTAGAGTAGGAATGAGATAAGCAACAATGAATCCTATACCTCATGTCACGTACATCTCCTTACCATTCTCTATCATTCTTTACTGAAACACTTCTCCATTTTGGCGGGCTACGCCTAAAAGTAAGGTTTTGACGAGTATGTTTTAGAGTATTTTGGCGGGCTATTGATTTTTGATTCCTTAAATGATTTATTCAAATGGATTGTGATAAATAAATGACTAACTATTTAGTCATTTTTATTTGTGTGACTAAATAATTTTTTAGTCAATGACCAAATTAGTCATTTATTTACTCATTTATAGCTGAGATGAAAAAAATTAGAAGAATTTAGTCATTTTTATTTGTTGTGACTAAAAGTTTTAGTCACTTAGTCATTTATTTGCCAAAATTCTACTAGTGTTAGCAAGAGATTCAATGGCTATGGCTCATCTGTCAGTTGGTCTTTTGTTTTCATTTATTCTTTTATATACCCCTTCTACAATTCTCCAAATACCACCTTGATCTACTATATCTTGGTGTGTCATTGGATCATTTAGAATGGGGCAAGAGTCATTTGTTGTTGTATGATGTGTTTGTTGGATGCATTGATTACTCTAGCAAGTATTCATATCTTGTGTGTGTTGGAATAACTTATTGCATAACATATGTTCTTTGCATGTAAAGCTTATACCTTTGGCTCACTAGGACTACCATGCTCTAAGTCTCTTCCTCCACATGTCTAGACAAGGTTATACTATGTTGGGCATGCATAAACACATCCTCTTGTTTGAGTGTCAAGTCCATGCAAACATTGGATATAAATCATTACCTTGGTCTCCTATACCTTGGTGAAAAATATCCCATTTACTATATTAAAACATAGGATTGCTCTAAAACATACCAGCATAAAACACACCCTCATCTTACCACCCACCCATTACTAGATCCATATCATCCTTAAACAACCCTAACCTTGGCTTTGCATTAATGAAGATAGAAACCTAACAACTTTCCCATCCTAACAAATCCATTCCCAATTCTACCACAACCACCTCATAATTTCCCCCAATAACCCCAATTCAGACCTACCTAGACCATACGAGCAAGATTCAGGAAATTATTTCAAGGGTTGGTAGAAAAATCTCTCTTACTACCCACTCCTTGGAATAGTAGGGTCTACGGCTTGCTTCTGGCTTTGTAAGGATTAAGTAATCCTACTCACTTCCCAATTCTAGCCTACACAAGCATGTTCATATTGCTTTCCAATTCCCCCAGACTATGAAGTTATCCCCCCCTCAGGCAAGCTTGTTCATGTTGATTTCTAACCATTCACCCCAATAAATCCTCCAGTTCCCAAACCAAACCCCACCCTCCCTCCCACATGCACAAGGGCACTTTGTATCAAGATCAACAAAAAATGATGCATTCCCACCCATTACACACATTTGCATTCACCCATGACACAACATCATAATCACCATACCACAAAAACTTATACAACCTAACCCACCCATCATAATCAACACACACGTCATATTGTTTTTATAGAACTGATGTGACATTTTCCACCACATAGACACCTAAAACACATCATGTTGAGACTAGATTTGGCGGTCACATATCATATATCATAGCCACCTAGAAATCAAATTATCACCCACACACATACACCCTTCACCCACAACCAAATATATAACTAAAGAGAGTTATTCATTTAAAACACACTACCTAAGCATACCTTACCACTCATTCTTGGAGCTAATGTAAATTTAAGACTTGATTTAGTGTAATGAACACACATACATCACCTCATCATAACCACCATCCCACCAACACCTGTACACACACATATATCATGTTCTTTTTATAGAACCGATGTGACATTTTCCACCACTAACACCCAATCATACATCACATTGAATCCAAACAAATATCACAATCATCCATCTACATAAAAAAATAACAAAAACATGCCATCATAACACCTCATCCACTACACATGTCAGAAAAATGTAATGCAATTGATTTTCTGGTAATCCCTCCCAACGATCACCAGTGAGCTGGGCAACTATTTTGTTGTGTACCTCTAAACATTCTAGACAAAAAACCTGCATCACAAACCATCACATAGCATCATAATCTATACACACATCACATAGTCATACCATGATAACATCCACATCTAATCAGGCCTATCCATTCATCTATAACACAAAAAAGTTGTTAATGGTAATTATACTAGATTAGGCCTTGATTACACATTCATATCACAAAACATCCATAATCTAGTCCATATCATAATCCTTGATCCACATACATAATCCACAAACATAATCCATCATATATGCATAAAACCATCCACAAAACACAAACATACATAAACATACACATATCCATCACCACATCCCACTGTAGGGGCGAGATTTAGCAATCATGTCCACTGCCAAGTTAGCCCATCATATTTGTACCGCTCCAATTTGCATACAGCCACCAATAAAACAAAAAAAACATACATAATCCACATCATAATCCATCCATAAACCATAAACATCTATCCATAGCATCATTTATACATTCATCAATAACATAACCATAAAATCACAAAAATCCATAACATCCATAATCATCCATGACATAAATCTATACATAGCAAAAAAAACAAAATCATACATCATAAGACATCATAAGTTGATCACTATATGTTCATCATATATATATCAAAAAATAGATCATCATAAAAAATGTGCCCGAAAGCTCAATACAGAAATGTCTGGTATACAACATATAAGATACCACTAAGTGGTACTATCTCTAGACTCTGTTGGTGCCTGTAGACCTAGTGAGGAGGGCTCGACACTTGTGGCCTATGCCCCGGTACCCTACACCCCTGGTGGTTGTGCCCCTGTACCCCTGGTGGTTGAGTCCATGTACTTGGTGGTGGCATCACTGGCACCTGTGCTGGTGGAGGCATAGACCAAGGAGGCACCATGACTAGCCCAGTCATCGAATGAGTCCAAGATCTACCAAATTGGCTAGATCTTGACCTGCTTTGGGCACTGTAGCTCGGCTACCTTTGATCCTCTAGGACTGTTGCATGGTATAAGGTCTAATAATGCTTTGTCCTCATCTCAGACTCAACTAGCTCACTCAGTACACGAGATGGATCACCCTAAATCCATACAAGGTCCCTCCACATCTCTGACACCCCACCTGGACTACTACAACTTGCTCGATAGTGTTTCTCTCCCCCAACTCCCTCTCCTGTCACTCAACCTGCTACTATAAGATGCAAGATGCATCTCTCTCTGAGATGGCAGTATCCCACTCCTGAATAACATGAGCTAGTTCTGTCAAATCCACTTTGCCTCCCTACACTATAGAAATCTCTGCTATCTGTCCCTGAGCTACCCTAACCTCCCCTTGTAGTCTCTCCACCTCTGCCTCAGACACTTGTAGTTAAGCCTCTGCTATACCCTTGTCAACCCAGGTACTGCCTAGCTCCTCCATCAAGCTTTGAATCTTAACCTGCAAAATCAATGGATCCAAATCCTCCTCCTCCCCACCACCTCCTCCTGAAAACCCCACCACATCTACTACTTTTTGACAGACTTGTCGCTCGTCGATCATCAGCCCACCTCAACCACCTCCTCCATTCCCACCGTCTCCATCACTATCCTCCTCCTCCTCAGCACTCTCCTCAGCCTCCACTAATTGACCCTCTAGTACAGTTAATCTTATAGGCCATTTCTCTTGCCACCAGACATCATAATCTAGTGTCATCCTGGCATCCACCACATCAAACATCCATGCCCACTACAATGGTGCCAATCGATCAAATCCAACAATCACCATCTTAGGATCAATAGGAACTCTCCATCCATCTTGTCCCTCCCTCATCACTTGAGGGAAGACAACCTCTACTACGGCTCATCTTGTCGAATGCCAAACTAACATAAAACTTGATCAGGCATATAACAATCAATGATATGTTTGGTCTGCTACATGATATATCTTCCCTGTTGAGCATACAAAAGATGATCCTCATCCCCATGCCACCTCTCACATGTCCACCATGGCTGCCACACTACGGTATCTACCTCATCAAAAACTCACCTCGAGTATCTGATGGCTCCTAGATGGTGATGTTGTAATGGTCCTACATATAAGAAAACATAGGGTTGACCCTCTGACTGCACATACACACATACTAGCTGTATGATAGCTATGTGCTCCCATGCCCACACATGAAGGAGAGTAACCCCACAACCAAGGCTTGCCCCTTGCTTGTAAGCAACCAGATGCATATCATGATAGAGGTGGGCCAGCATGCATGGCCCCCATGCATACACCGTCCCCTCCTCATATATCTTCTCCAGTACCACCCCCCAACCAAACAAGAAACTATGTGATCTCCTATCTGGAACCAAGATGTCTCCAATCAACCTAGCAATATATAAAGCCATGCCCTCCAATGAGACCATTGCATCTTTCCGTATTAGCTCCTAACCACTCTCATCCAGTGGAAGGACATCTAGAGTGAACACTCGCCTCAATGCCACCAAACCAACATTCTGATCATAGATCACCCTCTCTCTATGAATTGAGATCCTTAGGACCCTCCAAACATCCTCCAAAGTAACTGACATCTCCCTTGTGGGAAGTAGAAACTCACACCGATCACTATTCCATCACTCCACCAGAGTTGTCATCATAGCCCTATGGGCTCGAATCTCTGGCATATACACCAGATGGTACAATCCAATCCACTCTAATGCCAACACATCCCTTAGCCCAAACTAAGTCATGAATGACAAAGAGGGTGGCCTCCACTCCCTCGACTATAAGGCACCTAACCTCTCTTGCATCCATCATACCACTTCATTATCCTTTTTACAAAAAACTATACAAAACCACTAAGTCCCCTAGTGTTAGTGCCGAAAGGAACAAAGGCGTTAATAAAACTAGTGCTTGCACTAATTCAAGCACTAGCAGTAATAGACATCATGATTATGGTACCCCTAGCAGAAGTGCTAATAGAACCCTTAGAGGTGCTAACCCTCCGCACATGTGCCAAACTTATGCACAGGTGCTATTACACCCTGCGTAGGTGTTATTACACCCTGCATGGGTGCTAACATGGATGCTAGCGTTGAAACCCCTAGCACATGCACTGAAAGACATGACAGTGCTATCCTAGACCATGCAAGTGCTAAACTAGAGTGCAAACGCTAGACCAAATCAAAAGTGCTAAACTATTTATTAGAGGAGCTTAAACACCTCCCCTAACTACCAAATCCTTGATGTGACAAATGCACTACTCTACATTGGAGGCACTAATACAGAGCGAAAGCACTAACCGCCCTGCCTTAGGTGCTAAAGTTGACTTGAATGTGTTGAGTGAGTGCTTTAGCGCATTTTATAACCCCAACCTATCCTAGATTTAATGTGCCATAAATACCCCAAACCCAAATTTACAAAGCAAGGATAGGCCACTCACTGACACGTCGGCCTTCAGAGGTTGCCGGTACTCCTGAACTTGCTCTTCTTGATGAGTATGTCATGGAATCCTCGCCATAGCTTACACACTCTATCACTATTCTCTCTCCTAATCACTAAGCTTAGGTGTGCAAATGAGGATTATGGGCCCCCCATAGCCTATTTATAGGCTTCCACCTAGTCCCTAACCCTAATATTTCACCCATAGCCTCATACCATATTTGTTTTCACCCATTTTTTCTTCTATTGATCTCATTTTTTCTCTGACATCCCATTTTAACTACCGTTTTCTTCTTTTTGAGAGTTCATCTAGATTTTTTTTGTGCTTGATCTCTCAAGGGGGCATATCCCATTCGTTTCTCCTACCCTTCGGTCGTCTGGGGCAATTTTTCTTTGATGTTACATCACTAGAATACAATCACAATGTCACATCAAAGAGGGGCAAAATGTAGACACTTGGAAAAGGCAAGAATGTGACATAATCCATTTTCCCACATCCACTTTCATGTAATTAATTAAATAAAATCAATTTATATAATTAATTTATGGATCCCCATAGTCACTTATCCATGATTAATTAAATATGTCAAATTTAATTAATTACTTCCCCCTAACCATTGTCCATATTTGATTATTTTGTCCTTGCCACTAATCCAAATTAATTAACTAAAGTACATTTATTTAATTAATCCACCTAGCCTATGACTAAACATAGGTTAATTAAATAAATATCATTTATTTAATTAGCTACTATACCCTACTTAGCCCCTAGGCCCAAATTGATTAAGTAAACCCTTAATTAATTTAAACCTTTAATTAACCTATCCCCTAATTTCTACCAACCACATTAATTAAGTTAATCACTTAATTAACTAGCCTAAACCCTCGTTATCCCATCTCCCCACATTTGATTAAATAATTAACATTATTTAATTAAGGGGAGTCACACATGTCTCCACCTCACATTTTCAAATCCATGCACTTGTCATTTCTCATCCCATTCACCCATTAAAATGAATTTTTAATTCATTCTCATGTCTTTATATTCATTAATGTAAAGTCTTCTCAAGTTGGAATTTTAAATTCCAAAATATTGAGAGCCCTCCATCTTTGTTGATGGAATCTTGGCCCTTGATTTCACCATACAATCTCCACCCTTGGATCTCATTTTCAAACCTCCACCATTGATCCAAAATCCTCAAAAATCTATAAATACGAGCCTCTTCCAAGCCATTGAAACATAATTGAAGCTTATTATACCACCATTATGCTCCAAGATTTCTCATATTCATAGCCAAATTCATAGCCAATTCCATATCCAATTGAATCCAAATCCTTTCTCTCACCATGTTGGTATTATATTGAGCAATCCACATTATTTCTTATTGGGTAAAGCTGGGATTTTGTATTGGATGCATGCTTCTTCCTCCACCTTATCAAGGAGACTTGGATGGAGGAGATTTGAAGCTATAACCATTATGTTTTGTATTTCCTTTGTGTTTGTTATATCTCTGACGTTCATGTATCTTCAACATGGATAAGAATATTGCAAGCATATTCTCATGACCAAGCATATCAAGTATATAAATGTTAAATTTGTGCAACAACAATATCCATTTAATAAATTTACTATTAATAACTAGTTTATTTATTAGAAAAGAAAGGTTATAGTGATCAATATGAATAAATACTTAATATCTTTTCATATAATAGAAAAATGGATGAATAGAATATACTATGGCTATGAATTCTTGTGTAGAAATAATATGATTCAACTCCATACATATAATTTTCTTGCGTATGTGACAACTGGCATGAGAACTCATACCTTTATTTGATCCGAAGGCCACACATGTGGTTTTATCAAAAGCATTAGAGAAAGAATTGATAAAGGTTTTAGGGTAAAAGCAAGAAGTTGGATCCACATGTAGGGGAAGTTGCGCGGGAAAAAAAATTCCCGACAGGAACGGGAACCCATTTACTAAACGGGTACCTGTTTACTAATGGGTGCCCGAGCCTAAATGGGTACACGTTAGTAAATGGGCACGAGTTATAGAATAGGTACCATTTTGAAAATGTATATAAATTTTTAAAAAAGCCCTTGCGGGCTCATTTTCTTTAGCAAGGCGATAGGGACAGCGACATATGAGAACAGGTACGTGTTGTTGAAGCACCTGCTATCACAAATCCAGTGTGTTTTTTGCCTTCTCACCTCCTCCCGCCACCTCGTCAGTTCTAAAGACCTCCAGGTTGGTTTCTTTCTTATTTTTTATGCATTTTTTTATGATTGTAGATTTAAATTGAAAATTTAGGGTTTAAGTAAAATTATGCTATGTATGTTTTGATAAACCCTAAAAATATGTTATTATAAACCCTAAAATGCTAAGCATAACTATAAACCCTAGAACAATGATCAATAAACAATTATAAACCCTAAACCTGTGATCAATAAACAATTATAAACCCTAAAACTGTGATCAATAAACAACTATAAACCCTAAAACTATGAACTTGATAAACCCTAGAAAACTAAACTATAAACCCTAAAAATATGAACTTGATAAACTCTAAAACTAAACTATAAACCTTGAAACTTGTGACACACTACCTATTACATCCCAACCATGACTTGTTATAGAAACAATAAGTAACATATCTCATAAGGATGAAAATAACATGATCTATGCACATATAATCAATCATTAGTAACTTATAATCTATTTCTTCATTAAACTTTTTCCATTCCCTACTGCCATTAGCATTTGTTCAGTAATTAGCCACCAAACTACCATACCTCTTTGTCATAACTTCTTGCAACCGAGCACAAGGATGACCAACATTCAAAGGAGAACTTAAGATCTAACTTGGTCTTGCAAAAACTTGGAAATAGTATAAGGATAGGGGTTTGCTTGTTTTGGACTCATTATTCACTTGCATGTTTGGAGTTAGAGAGCTAGAATAGAAGATGAAAAGTTGAAGATAGTATTGTTCTTGAGTTAAATTTATTGTTTTAGAATTAATATTTTAAGATTTGGAATGTTTTTTAGAGATTGTATAAGGGGAATGTCATGTTTGGAGAAAGAATAAAGAACTTTGTTCAAATCTTCTTTTTGATTTAGATCTTAAAGTGTTGAGGTAATATTCTTTGTTTCAGGTGATACAAATAAATTACCATAAAATAAGCCCTTATTGAAAGTTACCATAACTTTTAAATACTTTCAATGTTTACAACATCTATCCCTAATAGATATAGGAGTGCTTACAACTCAACTCTTGATAGGGTGGGATGATAACCATGCATAGGTATTTAGATGGAAATACTCTCTATGTGGTTTATGGATGCCATATTATCCTCTTGAAGTACCTCAATCCTTAAAGCCATCACCAAACATTCTTAGAACCTTATTCATACTTGAAAGCACTCATTCTAAAACAACACAAGTAAGGCTTGAGCACTATGAGACATTAGAAACAACACTCCTTAGTCCTCCTTTAATTTGAATATTCCAAGGTCATGATGTCCACAAAAATGCTATGTTTTCCCTCATGTATCTCATGGAACCCTTTCCTTTCAACAATGACCCTTGTCTTGCATATGACAACCCCTTCTCAATGGAACTAACTTCACCAGTTATGGCAGTCATCTAAATGAGAATGTTTATATATGACAACATTATGGGTAAGATAGTCCATTGGCACATAATAAAAAAAGGTCATGACCACACTCCCTCATGTCTACAAATGGTGTTGAGGCATGATATATAATTATAGAAAATCTCCTAACTCAGTTCACAATCCTCAAACCTTCCAAATAGCTACCTTGGTATGACTTGTATAGGGTTCCATAGATAATCCCCAAATTTTCATGGATTTCCTAAAGGCAATCAAATTTCAAGCTATCCAAATCACCTTATCAAAACCTTATCATCTAGAAACCATGACCATCTCTAGCCTAACCTTTTGACTATTCTCATGATAGCCTTTCTTTTCATGCACTCCTAGGGTTTTTTCTTTAAATATACAATATAATAATTTCCTCTGTTGGTATGGTAGTGAGTGATACTTCTATGATGCATAATAACATCACTGATCCAACAATAATACCCTACTGTCCAATGGTTGATAGATGCATGAAATAAATTTACTCATCTACAACAGACCCTAATAATTTTCCACTCCTATACTTATTTTTTGCTCATAAGCTTCATCAATTAAGCTACATGTCAAATTCATATAGGCATCCACCTTCTCAATCATAACCCTTCTATCATCCACTATACATCACACAAAATAACTTATCATAGTATCAATGTGCTTATTTTGCATGCTAAACATGTAGGGTTATTTACAAATGATCTAATTTAGCTTTGATAAATCTTAGGTAAGTTGTACATAACATATGAATTAAAATTTTAATAATGTACATCTTGGGGTTTATATCTACATATCTACATATCCTTACCACTTTTTCTCTTTTTATATGCTCCTTCCTTTATTTTCTTCTTCCTCTTATCTTGTTCTATTAAGTACCTTAATATGCACCTATGCTATGCTACCTCATTCTCCTCCTTTGTAGCCTTCTCTTCTTTACATGTTCCTTTTCTTTATCCTCTTCTGCACTTCATGGTCCACGTTGTCCTACTCATTCAATGTTCTTTTACATAGCTTCCTTTCTATGGTCCCTTCATTCTTGGTTCTGAATGCCTCTTCACCTCTTAAGTGTGGTCACTCTCAACCTTGCACTCTCTTACTTTCCTTAGAGTTTTGGTTGCACTTATTATACATATTCATTTTTCTCTCATGTTCTAGCCACTGTGCCTTTCTATCTTTGGGCTCAAGAATCTACCTAACTATCTATGGTTCATTATATCTTTATAACTATCTCATGACCAATTATTCAAATGGTTCAACACTTGCTTCTACTCATCTGTATGTTAGGACCATCTTTCTCCACCCTACTCTTTCCTTTGCATCATGCCCTAGGGAAGCTTGTGCATGCCTTCTATGTGCTCCATTCTTCAAGGCACCTTTGTTTTCCTTAGCCGCCCATCCCCAACTACATTTTCACCTTACACTCTCTTCTTTTGTGTGCACCTTCCTCTAGTGCCCCTTAATTTTTGCACTCTTGTTCTCTCCCCTTATCCCTCTATTATGGTTAGTTCACTTCAACCTAGGATACTCTTGCATCATGAAGGAATGTGAGGTTAAACAATTTATGTGAGGAAAAATAGCAAATCACATAAATATCCTAGGACCTAGATTAATTAAACAACAATAAATAAAGAACCCTATAATGTAGAGTTGGGGGTGATAATTGATAATGTAATAAATACCACAATTGATGTAGAAATTAAATGAATAAAATAATTTTACTTAGCTATGGATCTCGTGTGGATTTTTTATTATGCTAGGTATCACAAACTGATTTGTTAATGTATAAGAAAGTCAAGACTTGTCAAATGACTATTGTAGAAGTAAAATAATGACTGCACAATTATATGATTCAATTTCATGAGTGTAGAAATAAAATTGAGGTTGTAGACATGAACTTCTATGATTTTGGGCCTCTATAATATGTTTACCTCTACATATATGACTTGTAATAGCTGACTAGTAGCATTTAGGAACATTATTCAAAATTTTGCTAAGTAGGGACTTCTCCCTTGGTCAAACCCCTATATGGGTAGATTTAATATCAATGAACAAAGATTGAAGATTGTAGGTAGTCATGCAACATGCTCCTAGGATTTTGATGCAATGTTGATGTAATAAGACTACTATATATGCACTATACATCACCTTGGTGTGTAATTTGAAATAATTCATACTTTAGTTCATTTATAACAACTGGTAAGAAATGGAAACATGAATCAATTTTAGAAATTTAAATTTTGACGTTTATGGTTTATATCTACATATCTCTTGAGTCAAATATAGTTAAAACATAGTACTCTCAACAATCAGATCCATATTTTTCTTGACTAGTTGAACTTGTGCATAATTTTCAAGTATTAAGCTTTCTATTCATGGATATTTTAAACTTACATTTCCAAATATTAGATTAAGTTTATTTCTAGATATTTGTTTGTAAGTTTTCAATACATGGATATATTTGTAAGTAAATTTGTAAGTTTTTGATATGGATATATTTGGAAATGTAGGTGACATGGATCCAATAGAAGACCAAGGGGTTGAAGAATTTTTAATAGATGAAATTATTTTACAAAACCCCCCACCCCATCCACTTGAAAACCCCCCACCCACTCCACCTCCAAATCCCCTACCCACTCCACCTCCAAACCCCCCACCCCCTCCACCTAATGAGGCTGAATTGCGACAAAGCATTAATGAAAATATTAATGCAATTGAGGAAACTATTAATTTGATTAATAATCAGCCTCACTTGATGCCCCCACATGTAGTACGGTTTGCATCTTCAATGCAAACCATTATTGATTATGTTAGGTCTATTGATACAGACCTAGATATATTACGTCATTGGTGAGAGGATTACATCATTGGTGAGAGGAGAGGAGGCAATTCTATGCAGATGGTCTTTCATATAAAGACATCCTTGATCTTCACATTACCAAACAAACATTAGCCCCATTTTTTGTTCACCCCACAACTAATCAACCTATACCTGTAACAAAAATAATAATATCAATTAAGTGGTGTAGGCATGAGGTGATCTCAAGACATTTTTGGGAGTGGTGGTGGAGGGTGTTTGATCACCTACCACACGCTAATTTTGAGGTACCACTATATTGTTTGAGAAAATTATGGGTGGAGTTTCAATTGGGTCAAAAACCTAATTATTTTGATATTAGACCATTCCAAGGTGTTGGTGGTGGCATGCCACAACACAGGGCAGGGGCACAAATTGATGCCAATCGACCCACTCCTGCTGCTCCTATGGTTGCTCCTATTTTGCCCACAATTCTTGCACCCATTCAGCACCAAGCAATGTTGTTGACATTAGGGGCTTTGAGTAGACTCTCGAGTAATCTCACCGAACAATTTGCCCATATGGCAACTAAATTCAGTGGTGGAGAGCATCATGGAGGAGTTGGTGCATCTCATCATAGAGCCTCACACATGTCAGGGGCACATTTGTGTCAAAATTTGCAATCAACCATGTTATGGTCCTATTCCTACATCCACATTAGATGCAACTACAGGAGATGTGGAGTCATACTTGGATCTACTATATTCAGATGATCATCCTACACAGGTACATGGAGGTCACATTTTATTTTGTTTCAATTGCTTAATTTGAACGTATCAAAATTTATATTTAATCATGATTTAAATATATATTGTAAACTATTTGGTGTAGATCTCAAGTCACTCCAGGGCCTCAGCACGATTTGATACACTAAGTTTTGCATCGGCAACTATAGAGACTAGCATACCTTACAGGGTAAACCAATATATATTAACCCTAAAACCATATACATGTCTAGTATGTGAAACAAGTGTATAATTAAATTTAACTCTAATATACATGTATGTGAAACATTTTTGTTGCAGTGAGGAGGTCACGTGGCAGTTTCCATGTCTGACCGACCACCTGAAGGTGTTGCTTGCAGTGTTCCTCCATCATCATCTGTTATTCCTGAGTATTCCCTAGTTTGTGTTTTCAAAAATTGTACTAAATTTGTACTTTGCTTTTTTGAGTTTATATAAATTTATATATGACCATATATGTAATAGGAGTGCCATTAGGATAGCGACTGGCCAGGATACTGATCAGAGACAATTTCATGAGTCATCCATGTATTTTTAGGTCCTAAACTTTGCTAAACTTTCTAAGTCTTTATATGCTATATAATATGGTTACATGTTTTGGTAAATATTCTAACCTAGATTTCAAACTTGCTTTATTTGAATTTCTAAGAATTAGCAGCTTAGACTTTTGGTCTAGAAGCTAAAACAACTATACCACTTGGACAACAAAATGTGGGAGTAGATGAGAATGATCGCACGGTAATTTATGCACACTTTAAAACCTAGATTTAAATATTTAATTTCATATTTTTATAAATTAAATTAAGTTTGGATGCTAACCCAATTCTTGAGTGCTAAATATTTGGATATCCAGGAATTAGCAGCTGAGACTTTTGGTTCAGGATCAACAGCTATACGATCACTTGGGCAACAAAATGTGGGAGGAGATGTCCAACATCATACAGTAATTTATGCATGCATTAGTCTATATTGAAATATTTAATATGAGTATTTTATAAATTAAATTAAATTAAATCAAATTATGAAATTTAAATTTCATATGCACATGTATGTGTCATGTTTTTTAAAATTTTATCTGATTTCAAGTTTCTTTCTCTTCTGTACAGCATGAGGCAGATCCACCTATTTAACGAGGAAGAAAGAGGCCTCTTTCAGATTTGAACTTGAGTGATGATCATAGGACATAGATATTTATTTCATGGACTTTTAGATGCATTGTTTTATATATATGCCACAAGGACTATGACTATATATGTTGAACTTGATATTTCTTAGACTTAGAGATATTTCAATATTTCATGAACTATGATTTCTATTTAATATTTATATGCTGACTATGAGTAGATGTCTTAGTACATTTCATGGGTCCGACCTATATTTTAGTATTTCATGGACTTATCTATAGATCTACATGTGTATATATATATTATTGAATATATGCTTGTACATTTTAGTATGTTAGATCTAGTATGTTAATGCTTTATTGTTCACTTCTAGATTATATTATCGAGACATGTTAGAATCTCTAATACATTTTTGAATTTAAAATGAAAAACTATCTGATGTGTTTAAAATAGTTCTAGTATGCACGAATATCCATGTATTTTTCTATGTATGGATGGACCATGAAATTTTCTATGTACCGTGCTAACATAAAACTTTTTGATGTAGACCCTCCTTTGGATCCTTTCATAATTTCATATGATGTATCCTTAAGTGATTGCACATAATACATTCGTATACATATTAATATTAAGAAAATACATGGTTTAGACATACATGAGGATGTACCTAATGATATATTCATGATGATAATAATACACTTCTTAAACCAATAAAATTTAAAATTCAATACATAAGATAAGCCTACATATATGGTAAATTTTAGAATAATTTTTAAAACACAATCTTAAATTACCTTAACTCTTATAGATAAAAGGAAGATAAACTTTGGGCATAAGTTCATGAGCAACTCCCTCACTTGATGAGGCTAACTATATGAAAGTAAATGGTGAAGGTTTTCATAATGGTCACCAATAAAATGGTCTTATTCACTATAACACAACCTACATGTTGAAGTTACACAAAAATAAATGAGAAACCAAGTGATACAACATCTAAAGTAGTACTTTTAGATCATAACATTTGGTATCCCTACATCCCACTCTTGTTCATGTGAGTATACTTCATCATAACATGGATAAAACCCATTGAGAGAATTGGTTTTAATAGTGACATATATTTTGATTGTATTATAGACACACCTGATGGGGGATGACTTCATTGCTTCCATATCCTCATCTATATTTCTTATCACTTGCCATTTTTGGTTCTTTCACTTTTCCTTAGTGGTGCATGCTAGAACATAAATAACTTGAACATGTGTTGTGTTGTTCATGTCACTTCTTCTTTGTGTTTCATATCATTTCTAATTTATTCTTTTATTATGCACATGTGTTGTGATCCTCCTTCCTTATTCATCCATTTACCTTGTGTGTCCTTACACTATGGCTTCTTATTTGTCCTATGTTTGTTGTGTTTATCGATTCTCATTTTCACCTTCTATATTTGGACTCATGCTTTATTTCCCCGCTTCAAGGGTATCTTTTTAAAATTGCTCTTATGATTAGTAACTATGCTTTCTTGTATGTCATGTTTAGCTCCTACATACCCAAATATTAATATAAAACCATAGACATTGAGGCCCATTTTTCCTATGTGATAATGTGCATGAAAATCCAATGGAACAATAAAAATAAATAAGGATCAATTTAATGTGGGCCCAAAGAGGCCAAAGGAAAGATGCATGTTGCCTCAATTTGCCCCTAATCATAATCATCTTAAAATAAAAATAAAAATGTAGGAGTTCACAATACAATACAAAGACTTAGACATGAAGCAAATATTTTAAAGGTTTCACATGTGCTAATCTAACTAAGATAGACTACCCAAGATGTTGAATATGATAACATAGGGGTTTGATATGAACATTACAACTAGGGGAAATCATATGAGAAGCCTATATACAAATGAATATTTTAAAGTGATAATAAACAAGGCCATTAAGTAACTACTATGGGCAACAAATCATATTTAGAACCAAAATTAAAGAAGCAAAGCTTTTGAATTTTCAAGAGTGGATCACAAATTCAAAAAGAATTAGGGCATGTTGTGCACGCCATAACAAGTTAGGATGATACACCATTAGAAGAAACCATCATTTAGAGTAAATGTCATAAGGATATCCATGCAAAATGGGGCATCCACTAATTTATGATTTAAGATGGGATATTACATGTATTCATAGTTACATCTACAAGTAATTATCTAATAAGTGTAAGTTCTTTCCTAGCTATATGTGCGTCAAGTGATAAAAATCTTGTTGGTATTTCATGTCATCAATATGAGAATCTTAAAATATTTCATTTTCATTAGTATCCATGTTAGGGTTTAGATGAGAATGCCTTTGCAAAGGAAGATTAGGGTTTCAAGTATATTGTGGCATAATCAACACAATATGGCTACTATAGAGATTAGGAGAAAAATAATAATCCATTTTACATAGAAATATCATAAAAAGAGTCAAATTTAAAAATATAGATTAGGAGAAAAATAATAATGAACCAATAGCACCACTATACATAGAGCTCAAAAAATTATGCAATTTGAATTTGAAAGAATATATTGAAGACACAAAATATCAATATACAATGCAACTATAGTGCTCATGATGAAACATATGAGTATCTATACAATTAGCTCATTGGTCCATTATTAGTTTGACAAGACTACAAAATTGATCTAGCATTTATAGGTTGATGAAATCTTGTAGTGGTAATCATGGAAAAATCTACTTGTAGGGTACACCTGTAAAAAATAGTGAGTGTACAAGTAAATGAGAATGAAAGAATATATATACCAAAAACACAAACATTGATGCAATATGTAACTAGATAACACAAAGGATGGATTAAGGGGATGTAAGATGATGGCTTAAGGGGAACTAAGAGGATGTCTTAAGGGGATATATAAGAGGATGGCTTTAGGGGATGTAAGAGGATGGCTTTAGGGGAGATGTAAACAAGTCAATTTACAAATTAAATAAGATAAAGCATGATGGCTTCAGGAGATGTAAGAGGATGGCTTAAGAGGAGCTAAGAGGATGTCTTAAGGGGATACATAAGAGGATGGCTTTAGGGGATGTAAGAGGATGGCTTAAGGGGAGATGCACATGAGTCAATTTACAAATTAAATAAGATAAAACCTGATGGCTTAAGGGGATGTAAGAGGATGGCTTAAGGGGACCTAAGAGGATGTCTTAAGGGGATACATAAGAGGATGGCTTAAGGGGAGATGTACAGGAGTCAATTTAAAAATTAAATAAGATAAAACTTGATGGCTTAAAGGGATGTAAGAGGATGGCTTAAGGGGACCTAAGAGGATGTCTTGAGGGGATACATAAGAGGATGGATTAAGGGGAGATGTACTCGAGTCAATTTAAAAATTAAATAAGATAAAACTTGATGGCTTAAGGGGATGTAAGAGGATGGAAAAATTACCTAATGTGTTCACATTTTAGTTGAAGAATACAAAATTGACCTCACATATTTGTATGGTGAAAACTTCTATTGACAATCATCCAAATATCTACTTGTAGGGTACACCTGCAAAAATAATGTTCAAATGTACAAGTAAATCAACTATATATTTACACATGTGAGTCGATACAAATTTTAAGATAAAGGGAATAATATAGAAAGTGAAATGAGAATGAAAGAATATATTCTAAAAACACAAAACATTGATGCAATATGTAACTAGATAACATGTTGAATATGAAATATACAAGTATATATACAATTACCTAATGCATTCACATTTTAGTTGAAGAATAGAAAATTGACCTCACATATTTGTATGGTGAAAACTTCTATTGACAATCATCCAAATATCTACTTGTAGGGTACACCTGCAAAAATAATGTTCAAATGTACAAGTAAATCAACTATATATTACATGAGTTGATACAATTTTTAAGATAAAGGGAATAATATAGAAGGCAAAATTAGAATAAAAGAATATATACTAAAAACACAAAATATTGATGCAATATGTAACTACATAACATGTTGAATATGAAATATACAAGTATATATACAATTACCTAATATGTTCACATTTTAGTTGAAGAATAGAAAATTGACCTCACATATTTGTATGGTGAAAACTTCTATTGACAACCATCCAAATATTTACTTGTAGGGTACACCTACAAAAATAATGTTCAAATGTACAAGTAAATCAACTATATATTTACATGAGTCGATACAAATTTTAAGATAAAGGGAATAATATAGAAGGTGAAATGAGAATGAAAAAATATATACTAAAAACACAAAGTTACATTGATGCAATATATGTAATTAGATAATATGTTGAATATGAAATATACAAGTATATATACAATTACCTAATGCGTTCACATTTTAGTTGAAGAATACAAAATTGACCTCACATATTTGTATGGTGAAAACTTCTATTAGAAATCATCCAAATATCCACTTGTAGGGTACACCTGCAAAAATAATGTTCAAATGTACAAGTACAAATTAACTATATATTTACATGAGTCGATACAAATTTTAAGATAAAGGGAATAATATATAAGGTGAAATGAGAATGAAAGAATATATACCAAAAACATGAAACATACCTAGAAAATTATTCCATTGTACCATCTGCATCCGAGTCTCTTTTTTGTAATACATCTATAATTGACTCATGTTCTTCCATAGAAAGTGTCCATAACTGTTTTTTAAATGGTTTCCCTTGATATCTAACTAGTTTTATATTTGTTGCCACAAGAAAATGTGAGTAGTGTATGATCTTCTTATGTATCTCATAATCTTCAAATGTAGGCAAACCATTCTTTCTTATTAGATATTTTCGTAGCCAGGTGCCAACAACAACCATAGAACCTATTGGATACTCAGAGCTATCATCATCTTCTCTAGAATGTAACAACTTTTCTTTTGTCTCAACACATCGAGCCAACCAATACTCAGTTTCCTCTTCATTTCCCTCAGGTGCAACAACAACATACACATGTCCTGCAAAAAAAAATATTTAATTCAATAAAGTGTGTCATACATATCTAAATCACATAAATATGTACATGCATACATATATAATTAATTATATACATTACAAAAAATGTAATTAAAAAATATTGAAAATTAAAGTACCTTCTTGTACAAGGTCTGAAACACGATCATAGTCATCTGATGCAAACATTTGATTATCATCTTCAATTGTTGTTTCAAGTTGATCATGTGTTTCTGTAGGTGTCAAGGATCTTTGTTTCCATTCTTCAACCCATTCTGTACTTTCACATTCTCCCCAATCACCTGTAATACAAAATTGACAAAAACATGCAAGCTCCCTAGTCCATATAGTCCATGTGCTTGCATTTGAACTCTTAAATGAATACCATTTTGTTGATCCAGTTATTGTCTCACAATCAAGTCAAGTAGGAATATTCTCTACTTCAACTAACCAAAATAATCATCAAATTAAAGAGTTTTCACTTGATCTTGTAGATAATTTTTCATTACACCAATCCACAATTGCATGTGCATCTCTAAATTTTGTTGCATCATCAAATTTTAGTTACTCTCTAGCAAGAGCTCTTTTCACACATGCTCCAGCTCCATCATCTTCTCCTTTACCATGTCCAACTTTAAATAATCATCAAATTAAAGAGTTTTCACTTGATCCTATTAGATCTAGGGCACACAACTGAGAGGGGGGGTGAATCAGTTGTACAAAAACTTGCTCTAATTCAAATACTTAAATCCTCTTGTTATTCAATAGCATATCAATTAATCACTCATGAAAGCATAAAGCATAAACACCAGAGCAGAAACACATCAACACATGATACACCAAGATTTTGACGTGGAAAACCCAGTCAAGGGAAAAACCACGGGGTGATTAACCCAATGATTATTCTCTGTTAGAAGAATAAGAAAAATAGATGGCACATGCCAATTAGGGCTCACTACCCGAGCACACTGCTCACAAGAGGCACACTGCCTACAAGAGACACACTGTCTACAAAGTAACAAGTATTACAAACTTGAACTGGAGATTGACATCTTTACCATGCCTGGATCAGTTCCATTTTAAGCCCAAAAACTCCTGCTCTGCCTTTCGCACTTCTCTTTGCTATACCATGCTCATCGCCACAAGACACACTTCAAAATGAATTCACAATCCCTTATTTATACAAGGCATCGACTTCAGAACAATCATCTAAGTTGGCAAACACCTACAAGATCATTCGCAAGACGTGTAATACATCTGGTCGGCCTGTCTTAGGAAGAACACCAATATCCATGGTTATTCTTCAAATGCAAACTCAAACTTCAATGCGGACCACCAATAAGAATTGTACACAATCCAAAGATCACCAAAACCTTTCCTGAGTTGTCAAGAACATCCACACTTTATCAGCTTACTGGAATTCTTCTGTTCTTCATCTGAAACTTCAAGAACACAGTCTATCATCACTGTCATAATGAAAAAGGTGCTTCCGAACCTCCAAACCATGAACAAGTCTAGTTGCCACTTCACATGAACTTCTTCAACACTCTCTCCAATCCGCATAATGAGATTATGCAATTTCGGAGCTCACTAGACCAATCTATGACACTCTGTCACCACTGAACACCTGTCAGAACCGGTTCTACTTGAGCGATCATAACTTCTTCAGATCCTTATGCGGACCTGTGAAATCTTGATTGGAACATCTCAAGACTCATATCTACAAGCCCTTTAAACCACATCCTCTGATCCTCAACCTATTGAGGACTTTTGCCTTCTTCTCATCACTGTTCTTCACTGTTCCTAATTGAGACTGATTTCCTCAATAACCTCAGCACACAGCACATCCAATCCTTCTCATTAATACAATATGAGTATGTTGACATCAATGACAACACTGGTTATCCTCATACTTGAAACAATCTCCCCCTTTGTCATTGATGGCAACATATGATGTGAAAAACCATCAAGACAAGAACTTCTCCTTTCTATCACAGCTCCCCCTATCAGCAACAACTCTTCACATGTCTTCTTTTACTACTCCCCCTTTGATCATCAACCACTTGTTTTTCACATGTCTTCTCTCCCCCTTTGACATCAATGGCAAAGGGCTCATACTTGCAATTCTAACACATTAGAATCATACCAACTGCTCCCCCTGAGTAGCAGCTCCCCATCATCAATCTGGATCACAAGATATGACTGTGATATCCACCGGACTGATGCACATCAATGCATCCTAGTTCATCACTAGAGGGGCCATGACCCCTAACTTCTCCCTGAGATACTCAAAAGAGTCCTTGGGAAGAGGTTTAGTAAAAATATCTGCAAGCTGATCCTTGGAGGGCACATACTCCAATCTGATTTCACCCTTGTTCACTTGCCCTCTCATAAAGTGAAATTTGATAGAAATATGTTTGGTCTTAGAATGCAATACCAGATTCTTATAAATACTTATTGCACTTGAATTATCACAGAAAATTGTGATAGGCTCCTCATATTCTACTTGAATATCTCTTAGCATCTGCTTCATCCACAAAAGTTGAGTGCAACTTCCTGCTGCTGCAATGTATTCTGCTTCAGTTGTAGACAGGGATATTGCCTCTTGTTTCTTGCTTAGCCAAGTGTTGATGATGATGTTGATCATATACAAACATAGAATAAAATTTACACAACAACCTTTACTCATCTTGAAAGATACGATGAATTCAGAGAATTCATGATCCCAAGTCTCCGTTGATTAGGTCTTAATCTACTGACGTTGCTCAGTGGTTGATGTGTGTTGTTGTTTTCCATTTAGGGGCCCTACGTATTTCTACAAGTTCATCATTATTTCTCCAAATATCCTGCTCTATATGTCTGCTCTGCATAAATCTCTAATAATTCTACCTCTGCACTGTGAATTTAGTCAAATAATGTGCTTACAAGTTGATATTTGCATGATTTCTACCATTATTTGCAATTCTTTGCATGATATTTTCAACACTACATGCACTTTGCTCAAATATGCTAAGGATTTTCAATTATCTACGAGATGTCAGCATATTTCTCTGTTCTGCTTGTTATTTATCAAGATTTGCAGTTATGGTGATGAATCTATGAAATTAAAAAAAAGGAAAAGGGTTAAAGAATGAGATTCCCAAAACTACTTGACTAAGACCACTGATCCACATGCAAGCTCCCATACATGCAATGAAAAGAAGGAAACTAGAATCATACTTCACTAGGACATTCCACAAATCCGCATGATCCAGTGCAAATCTTCAAAGGAAAAGTTGATAACAACATGTAATGAAATGAAAGCGCTTCTAGTTGAACACATCATTCACCAGTACATATCCAGAAATCAACATGAAGATTACGTAAAATTTACAATCAGGATGTAATCTGAAACTTCATATCCATTCAGTATGCTCAAGAACAGGTACATTTGCAGTGATCTGAAGAAAGAACCTTGACATTTCAACAATTCAATCCTCATTAGTCTCAATAATCCAATCTCCTATTTTATTCTACAGTAATTGGCCTTCTTGTGCCGGATGTTCCAATGTATCTCCTCCTATGTCTCCTCTCTTTTCTTTGGCCTTATTTTTGCCAGATGTATCTTTTTTTTGATTTGACAAGCTCTGGCTCTTATATAGAACAAATGCCAGAAAACAGTTACAATGATCCAAGGATCAGGATCCTCCCATATCGATCAATGGTCCAGATGAAAAGCACATGCTTTGCCAGTTGGCAAATGTATAGCTGGCACATTATATTCTAGCATCTTTGATTTGATTCGGTCTCCAGCTGGCAAATAGCATATTTGACAATATCCTCCTCACTTCTGGTTCATGTTGCCTCCATGTGCAACTTTGCAATGTTCAGCTTCAAACAGCTCCGAGACTTCCTGCAATAAACATACAAGCATTAAGACCAGCATCATTTGATAAACAACAAGAATTTAAACATTTTATTAAACAGGCCTCAAAATGTGTAGCTACAGGCAATCGGGCCCCAAATCAGTGAAAATCATGCACTAAATGCATAAACAGCGCCAAAAACACTCAGGTCAACCATCGTTGACTAGAAAAATGCATTCTGGTGATCTAAATTTCTATCGCTCTGTTCCTTCCCGCCCATCGACGTGAAACTGTCCATCGGCGCGTCCAAAAATACATTGGCCGATGCTCGTTGTTTGGCCGATGGCCTTTCTCTTTTGTTTATTTCCTCCTTTGTTTCTTTCCATCGGGCTGAGTCCTATTATTGGTGGGACAAAAAACCTTTCTGCCGATCACCTTTGTTTCACCGATGCACTTTACTTATCGGCGTGAGATCCGCCATCGGCGAACTCCAAATTCCTTTTGCCGATGGCCATACCTTGGCCGATACCTTTATCAGCGAGAGTTTCACTGATGTCTTTTCGTAATGCATTTGACTAAGTCTTTCTGCTTTCAAAACCTATGCATATCGCGATATACAAGCCATTCATTCCATTTGATAATCCCTTCGATTCTGGCGTTTGTATACTTTGATTGTATATCGCCAATATACAAGCCTGCATATACAAGGGTTTAACCTTGTTGAATAACTGCTTCGGGTCCGGCGCTTGTATATAGCGCTTGTATATGAACAGTTGCATGTATGCGAACAGTGCTTTGTATGTCCGCTTGTATATTTGCATTGTATATTCCGCTTGTATGTGAAAATATACAAGCGTCGAATATACACGAATTTTTCTGCATTTGATAAGTTTTCAGGTCCGCCAATGTATATGTGCGTTGTATATTCCGCTTGTATGTGAAAATATACAAGCCCGAAATATACAACGAATTTGCAGCATTTGATAATCCTTTCGGGTCCGACCATGTACATTTTGCATTGTATCTCCCAATATACAAGCCCGAATGTACATACAACCGGCCTTGTATATGAACCCAAAAGCAAAAGCGACCAAGTATAAAAAAGTGACTTTGCATATACAAAGGACTTTGTATATGCCAAGCGATAGACAAACCTGAATGTACATTTTACTAAAATGATCATAACTTGCAAAATATGGCAAATTTTAGGGTGATGTAAAAGGCAAACCTGCCTAGAATTTCAAGCTCTTTCACATGGTAAGCTTTCTGAGGATAGATTCAGACTTTCAAATTTGGCTCAGACTTCAAGATCACAAATATGCCTGAGATTAGGCATATGCATACTGACTGATACTGTTTTACCATTACCGCCCAGGGCACAAAAACAAGGGAACAAGCCAGCAAAGTTGGGTCCTTGTTTTGATAATGCAAAATGGGGCGTGTTGTGTAACCACACAACAACTTGCCACCAAAGAAAACAACAAAATTCAAATAATTCAAGAGGTGAGGACAAATTAAAACATAAATTTCCAACTCCTATTAAGCATGAGCATCCTAATCCTTTCTAACTGGTATCATGTTCATCAATGTAACAATGAATTGATAAGGGATCAATTGTGTGCACGTGATTCATTTACTCATCTTGAAAGTGAGTTGAATAAATCAGTGACTGGTGTTAAGCTACATAGTTTGGTTCATCCCTCATAGCCAACCGGATAGAGCCTTGCTGCCAGCAGGTGTCCATAGCCCTAGCAAGGTTATCGTTGCAATTCCCCTAAGTAGAGCCCCACTGCCAGCAGGCGTCTATAGCCCTGGTAGAGTTACTTAGACGACTTAATCTGGATTTTCAGAAAATCCATTTTATTATTTTATTTATTTTATATTTTGAATTTAATTTCTTAAGATATAACAATTGTAGCCTCATGATACAAGGAATGGTCGCTTGTTGAAATTGAGTTGAGAATTGCAATGGTAGCAAGGGCAACCTTTCGATTTTTCACTTAACACCTACACTGATATGTTCAATAAACCCAAGGCTGTTAGGTGTGTCATTGTGAGGATCACCTTGACTCAAGAAAAGTAGTACTGATGAATATGATACCACATACCTGATCAAGAGTACCTATACTAACATGAGTTACAACCTATGTAAAAACTTATATCCAACTTTTGAATTCTAACAATTTCTGTAGTGTTCTTAAGTAACAAGGTGCACCAGTTTTGCCCAACCAAAACAAAGACTCAACAATGCAAAGCAAAAAGCAACCTGTATAAACAGCTAACCTACAAAAGGAAACAACAGAAACAGAACAAGACAGCAAAACAAGCAAACTGTACAAACAACTAACCTACAAAATTATATACAAACCACTACTAGGCAAACAAAAACTAGCAAACGACCCAAATACACCTGTATTTGCATACTTCTTTTGATTGTGCAGGAGCATTAAGGTATTAGTTATGGTTCTCAACCTAGCAAATTTATCTTTATATTCTGAAAAATATTCTAATATTCTGAATTCACTGTATTCAACAGAACAACTCTTGATGATCAGCAACTGAGGAAGCTCATCATGTTCATGATTAATCCATATGCATGTCTTATCTCCTGAATTTCCATAATCAAAACAATAATCAACATCATTTACTGTGGAAAGGAGAAATACAACCTGATGTATTTCTGGCTCTATTGGACATGCTTGTTTGTTGACAGTCGATCTTCCATTTAATTCTATATTTTCATTGCTTGGCTCAGTGTCTGGTCTCTCTTCAAATTGAAGGATGTATGACTCTTGATGTATTAATTCTTCATCTTTATCCAGCTTTATCCCTTCATTCTGGATGTTCAATTTATCCTCTAGTTCAGGAAACTTCTCAATATTTTCTTCAATTTCATGCACATCAGCAGCTAAATAAGTATCTTTATTATCACAACCTGAGATGTAGAAATTTATCATTTCTAAATCATTTGACTGTAAAGGAGAATTGGCATTCAACTGATAAGAAGACTTCCCTATTTCATTTTCAAAATATTTCTGGAGTGACGTCTGATCATGCACAACAACTCCAAAGTCTTCTACATCTTCATCTTTTAGGAATTGTTCATTAAATAATTCACATCTTCTATCTAGTAAAGTGCCTGGTTCCATTAACCTGCAACATTCTTGTATTTGACCACTCAATTCAAAGAAGTCAGGTAATAAATCAGCATTTATTTTATTTTCTATGACTCCCTGAGTTACCATCATAGGAACTTCATCAGCAACAGTGCCTTTGGATTGTTCTACTATCTGTTTACACTTCTCTTTACCATAGAAAGACTCCAAGAAAGCCGTTTCATCTTCTTTATCAAAAGTATTAGGATCATAATCAAAAATATTATCCTGATGAGTGGTTTCTTCTCTAGAATTTTCACAAGATTTATACCTGCATACTGACTGGTCCTTATTTGTATTAGGAAGTAGAGAACTCCTATCAATATCACCATAGAATGAATCAAGGAAAGATGTTTCCTCTTCATTACCTTTTATAACCGATTCAGCTATTGTATTTTCTAGAATCTTTTTCAACATGACCAAGCAAGGGTAACAATCTCTCTCTGAATGCTCTTCATCATGTAATTTGCACCAGCTTTCAATCAAGACATCATCAATGGGTAAACCTAATATTTGACTACACTGTATATTTCTAAACAAATACAATTCAAAATCTTCGGAACGATCCACTTCAGTGTCTGGACAACTAATAACTTCTGGTGTTGTCTCTGCTTGTTGTTCCAGAATTTCCTCATTTCGCTGGCAAATTTCAGCCCTGAACACATCTGGAAAGAATATTAGTCCTTTCAAATATAAATCCAACCTTGTGAGGAAAGTTAAACAATTTATTTCGCTGTGTTCCACAGTCTGGTGTATCCTGCAACAGGTGGATAAACCAAAGTTAGACAAACTGTGAGGGTAAAGCTGCCTATTTAAAGTTTCCTGAAATAAAGGAATGTTAATTTGACAATTGCCTTCATATGCATCCATCAAACTGAGACTCTATTTTCTAATTTTTTAGGATTTTGAAATTTTAATGAGATCTACCATATCTCAGAATAAAACTTGAAAGTTTGGAAAATCAAACTAATCTTTGATATTTCGAGCTAGATCTTTGCAAAGGTGCAACCACAACCTCTCAGATAAGAGATATTTGCAGACATTTAACTCAAATGCTGAAATATTTATGCAATATTTGTAGAAATCTAGAAATTCTCTGTTCGGCCCTCCTTCTAACGCCAATTTATGTTGCGTTAGAAGCGAGGGGCCTGCATAAAATGAATGATGACTGAAGCAATGGTGCCTTTTCCAGTTCGGCCCTCCTTCTAGCGCCAATTTATGTTGATGATGATGTTGATCATATACAAACATAGAATAAAAGTTACACAACAACCTTTACTCATCTTGAAAGATACGATGAATTCAGAGAATTCATGATCCCAAGTCTCCGTTGATTAGGTCTTAATCTACTGACGTTACTCAGTGGTTGATGTGTGTTGCTGTTTTCCATTCAGGGGCCTTACGTATTTCTGCAAAGTTCATCATTATTTCTCCAAATATCCTGCTCTATATGTCTGCTCTGCATAAATCTCCAATAATTCTACCTCTGCACTGTGAATTTAGTCAAATAATGTGCTTACAAGTTGATATTTGCATGATTTCTACCATTATTTGCAATTCTTTGCATGATATTTTCAACACTACATGCACTTTGCTCAAATATGCTAAGGATTTTCAATTATCTACGAGATGTCAGCATATTTCTCTGTTCTGCTTGTTATTTATCAAGATTTGTAGTTATGGTGATGAATCTATGAAATTAAAAAAAAGGAAAAGGGTTAAAGAATGAGATTCCCAAAACTACTTGACTAAGACCACTGATCCACATACAAGCTCCCATACATGCAATGAAAAGAAGGAAACTAGAATCATACTTCACCAGGACATTCCACAAATCCGCATGATCCAGTGCAAATCTTCAAAGGAAAAGTTGATAACAACATGTAATGAAATGAAAGCGCTTCTAGTTGAACACAGCATTCACCAGTACATATCCAGAAATCAACATGAAGATTACGTAAAATTTACAATCAGGATGTAATCTGAAACTTCATATCCATTCAGTATGCTCAAGAACAGGTACATTTACAGTGATCTGAAGAAAGAACCTTGACATTTCAACAATTCAATCCTCATTAGTCTCAGTAATCCGATCTCCTATTTTATTCTATAGTAATTGGCCTTCTTGTGCCGGATGTTCCAATGTATCTCCTCCTATGTCTCCTCTCTTTTCTTTGGCCTTATTTTTGCCAGATGTATCTTTTTTTTTATTTGACAAGCTCTGGCTCTTATATAGAACAAATGCTAGAAAATAGTTACAATGATCCAAGGATCAGGATCCTCCCATATCAATCAATGGTCCAGATGAAAAGCACATGCTTTGCCAATTGGTAAATGTATAACTGGCATAGAATATTCCAACATCTTTGATTTGATTCGGTCTCCAGCTGGCAAACAGCATATTTGACAATATCCTCCTCACTTCTGGTTCATGTTGCCTCCATGTGCAAATTTGCAATGTTCAACTTCAAACAGCTCCGAGACTTCCTGCAATAAACATACAAGCATTAAGCCCAGCATTATTTGATAAACAACAAGAATTTAAACATTTTATTAAATAGGCCTCAAAATGTGCAGCTACAGGCAATCGGGCCCCAAATCAGTGAAAATCATGCACTAAATGCATAAATAGTGCCAAAAACACTCAGGTCAACCATCGTTGACTAGAAAAATGCATTCTGGTGATCTAAATTTCTATCGCTCTGTTCCTTCCCGCCCATCGGCGTGAAACTGTCCATCGACGCGTCCAAAAATACATTGGCTGATGCTCGTTGTTTGGCTGATGGCCTTTCTCTTTTGTTTATTTCCTCCTTTGTTTCTTTCCATCGGGCTGAGTCCTATTATCGGCGGGACAAAAAACCTTTCTGCTGATCACCTTTGTTTCACCGATGCACTTTACTTATCGGCGTGAGATCCGCCATTGGCGAACTCCAAATTCCTTCTGCCGATGGCCATACCTTGGCCGATACCTTTATCGGCGAGAGTTTCGCCGATGTCTTTTCGTAATGCATTCGACTAAGTCTTTCTACTTTCAAAACCTATGCATATCGCGATATACAAGCCATTAATTCCATTTGATAATCCCTTCGATTCCGGCGTTTGTATACTTTGATTGTATATCGCCAATAGACAAGCCCGCATATACAAGGGTTTAACCTTGTTGAATAACTGCTTCGGGTCTGGCGCTTGTATATAGCGCTTGTATATGAACAGTTGCATGTATGCGAATAGTGCTTTGTATGTCCGCTTGTATATTTGCATTGTATATTCCACTTGTATGTGAAAATATACAAGCGCTGAATATACAAGGATTTTTCTGCATTTGATAAGTTTTTGGGTCCGCCAATGTATATGTGCGTTGTATATTCTGCTTGTATGTGAAAATATACAAGCCTGAAATATACAATGAATTTGCAGCATTTGATAATCCTTTCGGGTCCGACCATGTACATTTTGCATTGTATCTCCCAATATACAAGCCCGAATGTACATACAACTGGCCTTGTATATGAACCCGAAAGCAAAAGCGACCAAGTATAAAAAAGTGACTTTGCATTTACAAAGGACTTTGTATATGCCAAGCGATAGACAAACCTGAATGTACATTTTACTAAAATGATCATAACTTGCAAAATATGGCAAATTTTAGGGTGATGTAAAAGGCAAACCTGCCTAGAATTTCAAGCTCTTTCACATGGTAAGCTTTTTGAGGATAGATTCAGACTTTCAAATTTGGCTCAGACTTCAAGATCACAAATATGCCTGAGATTAGGCATATGCATACTGACTGATACTGTTTTACCATTACCGCCCAGGGCACAAAAACAAGGGAACAAGCCAGCAAAGTTGGGTCCCTATTTTGATAATGCAAAATGGGGCGTGTTGTGTAACCACACAACACCAAGAAACCAACCTTTTTCCCAAAAAAAATTCTCCTCCACTTGTACTCTTCCTATCATCCACATCTCCTGCCCAATCTGCATCTGTATATGCATGAAGAGAAAAATTATGATCTCTAGGATACCATAGACCATACTCAACTGTTCCTTTTAAGTACCTAAAAATTATTTTGATTGCCATGACATGAGATTCTCTGCGATCAGCCTGGGATCTCGCCACAAGACCAACAGCCTGCATTATATCTGGTCTAGTCTGAGTGAGATACAATAATCCTCCAATCATTGATCTGTACTTTGTCTGATCTATCTTAGGAGAGTCATCATCTTTGGTCAACTTACATCCGGTAGCCATGGGAGTGTTCATAGGCTTTGAATCTTCCATTCCAAATTTCTTCAATAGTTCTTTCACATATTTGGTCTGAGAGATAAAGATTCCTTTCTCTGTCTAAGTAATTTGCAGACCCAAGAAGAAATTCATTTCACCGAGCATTGACATTTCAAACTCACTTTTCATTTGGTTTGCAAATATTTTACACATACTGTCTCTTCCTCCAAAAATGATATCATCAACAAATACTTCAACAATCAAGATGTTTTCATGATCAATTTTGAAATATAGGTTACTATCAGCAGTACCTTTGTTGAAACCAATCTTCAAAAGATGTTTGTCTAGCCTTTCATACCATGCTCTTGGAGCTTGCTTTAGACCATACAGTGCCTTCTTTAATTTACAGACCATATCACCATGCTCAGATAACTGAAATCCATCCGGTTGTTCAATGTACACCTCTTCTTCTAAGTCACCATTCAAGAAAGTAGATTTGACATCCATCTGATACACTTTGAAATCTTTGAAGGCAGAAAATGCAAGAAATAGCCTGACTGCTTCAATTCTTGCCACCGGAGCAAAGGTTTCCTCAAAATCAATCCCTTCTATTTGAGAGTAGCCTTTGCAGACTAATCTGGCTTTGTTTCTGATTACTTCACCAACTTCATTTAGTTTGTTCCGGAAGACCCATTTGGTTCCAATTACATTCTTGTTACTAGGTCTAGAAACAAGATCCCAAGTGTGATTTTTCTCAATTTGCATCAACTCTTCCTCCATTGCTTTGGTCCAATTTTCATCATTGCAGGCTTCATTTATTGTCTTAGGTTCAATTTTTGAAATTAGACAACTTTCATCTGAATTTTGAGCAATTTTCCTTCTAGTTTGCACACATCTGCTTTTGTCACCTATGATCTGATCTTTAGAGTGGTTCAGTCTTACATACCTTAGAATTTTGGGAGTTTCTTGTACTTCTGTTTCTTGATCAGGCTCATTCAGACCTATCTCTTCTTCTTGATTTACCGGATCAATCTAAATCTGACTTTCAGGAGAGGATTGAGCTCCTTGAACCAGAACACCATCTTGATCATCTTCATCATACTCATAAAATCTTGAGGGCTTCTCAATTCCTTCATCAACTTTCACATTAGTATTTTCTATCATCTTTCTCAGTCTCTTATTGTAACACCGGTATGCTTTGCTTTGAGTGGAGTAACCCAAGAAAATTCCTTGATCACTTCTAGCATCAAACTTTCCTAGATCATCTCTTTTAATGTAACATTTGCTACCAAATACTCTAAAATATCTCACAGTAGGAGTGATGCCAAACCAAAGTTCATAAGGAGTCTTATCGGTATTGCTTTTGATTTGAACTTGATTGAGAGTGTAGACTGTAGTGCTGACAGCTTCTCTCCAAAACATCTAGGGAACATTTGCTTCCATCATCATTGTCCTGGAAGCTTCCTGGATGGTCCGGTTCTTTCTTTCTACTATTCCATTCTGCTGAGGAGTCCTAGGAGCAGATAACTGTCTCTTTATACCATGCTTCTCACAAAAATCTATGAATTCACCAGATGTGAATTCACCACCTCTATCAGACCTCAGACATTTCAGTTTTAATCCAGTTTGATTCTCTACCATAGCCTTGAAGATTTTGAACTTCTCAAAAGCTTATGATTTCTCTTTCAGAAAGGTAACCCACATCATCCGGGAATGGTCATCAATTAGTAACATGAAATATCTATCACCTTACATACTCTTGATTCTTGTCGGACCACATAGATTAGTATGAACTAATTCTAATAATCCGGTAGAGGACTAATCCTTGCTTTTGAATGAGACTCTGCTCTGTTTACCCAACTAACATTCTTTGCACAGATTGTTTGTAGGTTTTACCAATTTTGGAAGATCTCTTACAGCCTGAGTATTGCTTATCTTGATGATGTTATCAAAATTTACATGACACATCCTTCTATGCCATAACTAGCTCTGATCAACTTGAACAAACAGACAACTTTTACCAGCACCAACCAAGTGGAAGATATTACCTTTAGTTTGAGTACCGGATGTAATCTCTATTCCAGATCTTTCAAAGATTTTGTACTTTCCATCCTTGAATCGGAAATCACAGCCTTTGTCCACCAACTATCCAACACTGAGAAGATTGTGCTTCAAACCTTCAACATACAACACATTACTAGTTTTGTTTCTTCCATTAAAAGAAATAGTTCCTCTTCCTCTAATTCTACCAACAGAATTATCACCAAACTTTACCATTCCTCCTTCATACCTTTCCAAATCTAAGAACTTGTTCTTGTCTCCTGTCATATGGTGAGAGCATCCACTGTCAATAACCCAATCATCCTTCTTTTCAACTTGGGCAGCCAAAGCTCTTTCTACAACCTTATGATTGACAGATTCAGAGGCTATTGGATCTTCTTCCTTGATGGCAATAAACACCCATTCATTTCTAAATTTGTTTCCTATCTCTGATTCATCATATGTTACTCCTTCATTATCATCTTCTTCATGAACATAATAACAATTCTTTTGGAACCTTTGTCTGTTAGAATTTGACCTTGTAGATCTTTCTGGACATCTTGAGGCAAAATGACCAATCTTATTGCAGTTGAAGCACTTAAAGGGTAATTTTCCTTCATACTTACCGGATCCTCTTGGAGTCTCTTTGCAATGAGGGCTTCAAGTTGAGCTATTTTTGCTTCTTCCTCTTCCATGTCTCTTCTTGCTTGATCATACCATGATAGCTTCCTTGAAGAGTTTTCTCCCAGATCAAATCTTTGTTTACCTTTCATAGAGGCACTAGCCTTGAATGCAGATTCAGTCTTGGGGGGATCATCTCCAAACTCGGTCATTTCAAATGCAGCCAGCTTGCCAGCCAATTGGTCTCTTGTGATAGTTGTATGGGCTCTGAATTCATCAATGGTAGCAACCTTGATTTTGTAGGCAGCAGGAAGGGATCTGAGAATTTTGCCAACAATCTCATTTTCATCCAAAACTCCACCAGCATTCCTGATTCCACACACCAGCTCATTTACTCTTGGCATAAAGGTAGTAATGTTTTCATCATCTCTCTCATCTTCAGTCTTTCAAATTTTCCTTTGAGACTCTGCAACCTTGCACTCTTAACATACTCATCTCCTTCATGCAAAAGTTCCAATTTAATCTAGATCTCATAGGCAGTTGGTAGGTCAATAACATTTAAGAGCTCTGAGTCAGTTAATGCGCTTAGAAGAGCCTCTTTGGTCCGCAGATTGTTTTCAACATCTGTGATTTCATTTAGAGTTGTCGAAGCACCCTGTGGAGGTACATATGCTTTTGTGACCATGGACAAGTATGCCTTTCCCATACACTCCAAGTGACATTTCATGTGACCTTTCCAAAGAGAGAAGTTGGTTCCATCAAACTTTGGACTATCCTTTTTGTATGACGACATCCTGGATTTCCTCAAGTGGTTAAGCTCCTTTTAGAGGAACTTGGCTCTGATACCAATTGTTAGATCTAGGGCACACAACTGAGAGGGGGGTGAATCAGTTGTACAAAAACTTGCTCTAATTCAAATACTTAAATCCTCTTGTTATTCAATAGCATATCAATTAATCACTCATGAAAGCATAAAGCATAAACACCAGAGTAGAAACACATCAACACATGATACACCAAGATTTTGACGTGGAAAACCTGGTCAAGGGAAAAACCACGGGGTGATTAACCCAAGGATTATTCTCTGTTAGAAGAATAAGAAAAATAGATGGCACATGCCAATTAGGGCTCACTGCCTGAGCACACTACTCACAAGAGGCACACTGCCTACAAGAGACACACTGTCTACAAAGTAACAAGTATTACAAACTTGAACTAGAGATTGACATCTTTACCATGCTTGGATCAGTTCCATTTTAAGCCCAAAAACTCCTACTCTGCCTTTTGCACTTCTCTTCGCTATACCACGCTCATCACCGCAAGAAACACTTCAAAATGAATTCACAATCCCTTATTTATACAAGGCATCGACTTCAGAACAATCATATAAGTTGGCAAACACCTACAAGATCATTTGCAAGACGTGTAATACATCTGGTCTGCCTGTCTTAGGAAGAACACCAATATCCATGGTTATTCTTCAAATGCAAACTCAAACTTCAATGCGGACCACCAATAAGAATTGTACATGATCCAAAGATCATCAAAACCTTTCCTGAGTCATCAAGAACATCCACACTTTATCAGCTTACTGGACTTCTTCTGTTCTTCATCCAGAACTTCAAGAACAGAGTATGTCATCACTGTCATAATGAAAAAGTTACTTCCGGACCTCCAAACTATGAACAAGTCTAGTTGTCACTTCACATGAACTTCTTCAACACTCTCTCCAATCCGCAGAATGAGATAATGCAATTCCGGAGCTCACTGGACCAATCTGTGACACTCTGTCACCATTGAACACTTACCGGAACTAGTTCTACTTGAGCGATCATAACTTCTTCAGATCTGTATGTGGACCTCTGAAATCTTGACTGGAACATCTCAAGACTCATATCTACAAACCCTTTAAACCGCATCCTCTGATCCTCAACCTATTGAGGACTTTTGCCTTCTTCTCCTCACTGTTCTTCACTGTTCCTGATTGAGACTGATTTCCTCAATAACCTCAGCACACAGCACATCCAATCCTTCTCATTAATGCAATATGAGTATGTTGACATCAATGACAACACTGTTTATCCTCATACTTGCAACAAAATAATCGTCAAATTAAAGAGTTTTCACTTGATCCTGTAGATAATTTTTCATTACACCAATCCACAATTGCATGTGCATCTCTAAATTTTGTTGCATCATCAAATTTTAGTTACTCTCTAGCAAGAGCTCTTTTCACACATGCTCCAGCTCCATCATGTTCTCCTTTACCATGTCTAACTTAAAAAAAACTCCACATATGTTAGATATTATTTTCTTTGTGCTCCCTACATAGCCAATAAAACATTCTTGCATTCTTGAATTGCCCTATATAGTTATCTGACCATATGAAATGTTGTGTCATTTGGATTTCTCTTTATTTTAAACTTTTATAATTTTTTTTGAAACGATATTGCACAAACTCTGAAGAGTGTAACTGGTTATCACTCAAATAGAAATGATACTCCCTCAAAAATTTTCTATTATCTTCTATACTATCATCTACATGTCTGTATACAATATGAACAAAGATGACCACCTGCACTGAATTATAATACTGAGATTGAATTTCCTCTTGTGGAGCAAGAGTATAGTTTTCTGCAAAGTCAACCACTAATAGGATAGTTCCAATTGGAAATGTGTTTTTACATGTACAAAATTGTCCATCAAGCTACTGAGCGTATTGGGAGTGTTTGACATATTTGGATATAATATTATCTTTAAAATCTTTGATGAATGCATGCATGCAAATTTTTTCTGTGACTAACTCGCAACGCTTTCCAATTTTTCCATCCTTTAAAGAATATTCAACATTCTTGAATCTTTTCACATCCACTAATTGTTGTCCAAATTTATGTGAAATATGTTCATGCACACATTCTCCTAACAATGAAAAGTTGCCACATCTATTGCATTGTCCATAAATACATGCTTTTGAATAAAATAAGTTTCCATTAGATGTCTCACAAAACAAACTTGATACAAACTCCTTAATTGCTTGAGGTGGCATATTAATACCACATTCCTAAATAATTTCATTAGTATGCAAAGTAGAATGTATATATTGAAAAACATCATAATAATAACGAAATTGAACATGAGTTTTACAACAAGAGATACGTTGTTTATTAATTTTCACATACCAAGGTTTACATTTCTCAAAAGACCTTTGACTTATGGTAATATTAAATGGTACTAACAATGAATCATCTAAGAATTTTTTATACAATTCAGTTTGAGTCATGTCTAATAGATGTTTTGGATGAGGATCACGAATTTTGGACCCCTCTTAATTTTAAAACATCTCTAACATTAGATGATACCCTTGTATTATCATGCCAATATTTTTCAATTAAAGATTTGATTTCACTATTTAATTTCATGTCATACCTTGGGAGTCTACCACTAAAACTCCAACATTGGTTAATTGGATCATTTTCAATAGATTCTCTTCTCTTTGCTGCTCTTCTCAAAGTTTTAGGATTTATATTTAGAAATTCACTAGTCTTACTTATCATTCTTTTATTCGAAAATAATTTATTGACTAAAGCAGCGGTTATAGCTCTGAACGTACTGTATTACTATCTTTAGTTCGACTCTTTTTACTAATAGAATCGATAGCATTAGCAACACTAGATAAAACTTGTTTTATTGATTCATCTTTCTTTTTAGGTTTTACAAAAATGCCTAACTTTTTCATTACTTTTTGCAATTTCCACATTTTCATCAATTGCATCATGAGTTGACATTGAAATCCAAGAGTTTTTCTATAAAAAAACATTCTATATAATATATTTGCATGGGTTCTCATTTGTCTCCAAGAAATCTTACTAGGAAGATTATCCAAAACATTTCTTTCAATCTTAAAAAAGACATTTTCATTTTCACATTTTCATTTTCACTCATATAAGGGATTTCATTCTCATTTCATCTTTCCATATTTTTAGTAGTATAATTGAGCTCATCATTGGTATATCCAGCTTCATTTAATAAACTAATTTGATCAATATCAACGATAGGTGGGTTTGAAGACATACCTAGATTTGTTTCTATACTCGTGTTTTCCATATCATTGAAACTTGGCTTTGAAGACATACCTGAATTTGTTTGTATAGTCGCATTTTCTATATCATTGAAAGTTGGGTTTGAAGACATACATGCATTTCTTTCTATAGTTACATTTTCTTCCAAATTCACCATTTCCACATTTTCATCATCTACATTCATCCCATCCTTTGAATTCTCTTCAATAGTCATGGAACTAGATGCTTCAATATTCATCTCTTGAATCCTTCTTCTTCTATCTCTCTATTTGCTTCAATTTCTTGAGGTGTCATGACCCTCCTTTATTTTTTTTTTTACGTTGATTTGATCCTATGATTACCAAACCCTCTTGATAAAATACCAAATGATATTTAATCCAATTTCAGATTGATGTACTTCTTTGAAATTTTGAAGTACAACTAGATGTAGATCCTTTGTTGCATAGATTTTGAAGTAAAAGTAGATGTAAAAAACCAAAACCCTCTTTTTTTATTCCTCTTGAAAATAGCTCCTGCACTTGATTCCACCTAAAAAATTATTCATATGATTGATTCCTTTCAAAATCTGAATAGAATATGATATGCCAAGAGATTCCACAAGACACCTGTAAGTAAAAAAAAGTAGAAAATGTCGTTGTCGGCCCATACACCAGACTTGCAAGTTGCAGGGATACAGTCATAGTACGGTTTTTCCTGATGATGGGAAATAATGGATATAAATAAAATGGGTACCCATTTTAAAAGGAGCACCCATTCATCAAGATAACGGGGTACCCATTCTTAAAAATAACAGATACCTGTTTTATAACGAGTACCCGTTATATAACGCGTACTCGTTTTAGAACGGGTACCCGTTCTAAGAAATTTGAAATGGCTGATCACCTTTTCCCTTGCCTTTGGTTTGGTTTTAGGCTCGAGAAAGGCATGGGTAGCTGACCTTGAGCCTTGGACCTGCAATTTTTTTTCTAAGTACAGAACAAGAGGAAAGATTGAGTTTACCTATATGGCTGACGACATTTTTTTCTGAATTTTTTCACAAAATTAAAACCCATTACAAATGATAGTGTCTAGTTTTCAAATATATATTTTTTTTATTGGACTTGTTTTTCTATTTATTATTTATTTTATGAGCAAACTGGTCCAAAAACTTGAAATGACAGGTGTTTGTATATTTTAATAACTTTTAATTTTTAAAGTTTTGTGAAAAAAAAATTATGACATCAATCTACACGTCATTCTTTACACAATGAAAAAAAATTTATTTTATGATTAGTTTTTCTCAAATTATGTTGGTCATACACGAGGGTTTTCGAGAACAACAATTAGTGCCAATAACAAATTAATAAAAAAAATATTTGAAAAAAAAAAAAATATATCCTCATCAAACTTCACTGTACTACACATCTTTTCCCAAAAGTATTTATAAAAATACTTTTATTTAGGTCAAATTATGTTGGTCGTACATGTGCATGGCATAATAAAAAAAGTGACTTTTAAATAGTGGTTTTTAGAAATGCCTATTGAAAACCAATTTGTATCATTTGGGTATTAAAATAAATTACATATTTGGAAACTAGACTCCAAGTACTACATTTCATATTACTAACTTTTTTTAAGATTCAATTTTTAAGTGCCTCAAATGTTTAGGTCAAATGTGACAAATTCTGAAAATCAAGGAAAACACTTCCACTTTTTGGCCAAAAGGTGGACCCAACTTCTTGCACTGACCCTTTAGCAATAGTCAACCAAGGATATTCAAACTTCAAGGGATTTACCCCTAACTTAACTTCATATTGAAAAATCATGAGGCCATTAGGATAATCCAAAGAATTAATAAAGACAGTGACATTTTCAATAATACCTTGAGCCTTGTTTAATGAATGATCATCCATTTGGAGCATGCTTGGTGTGGTTCTTATTGCTTGTAAACACATATTGTCACTAGTTGTACTAATCTTAACATTTATTGTTGGTGGACCTAAATCAATAAGTGTGTGAGGAATACTTATTTTACCATGGGCCTCCTAAGATCTAGGTGCTCAAGGATAAAAAAACTTATAAGAAAGATCTTGTAGCTTTTCATTCTTCATCTCACACAATTCTTGAACTATTAGTGTGTGTATTACAACATTTTTTGTTTCACGATAAATTTTAACACACATATTTATGAGTTCAATGGTAAAATTAGACTTAGATTGGGGTGTTTCTTTCTCTGTGTGAATGCTCTCTAGATGTTGTGATTTGCTAAGTAGATGAGAAGAACTACATTTAGGATCTTCTAATTGATCATGTTATTCTACTGCAGTTATAATAGGAGGAAATCCCTTAGTTGTCTTGATAGAGTTTAATTGTGATTCTCCAATTTCAAGCACATTAATGGGATACAAAGGGATCCTTGAAATCTCACTATTATATGCAGTTTGAGCCACCTTATTAGGTGATGAGTTTTTTAGCATTGCAGTTGCCCTTGGTGGCCATGTTGAAGGAGATGGTTAATGATTTGGATGGAATAATAAAAATGGCAAAAGGTGTGTTGGATATAGAGTAGGTGGTAATAGATAGGATGGGTATTGTGGGTATGGTGGAGGTGGTGTGATTTGCCATGACTATTGCCATGATTGATATAGGGTTTCTGTGAGTATTCATTTTTCCATTTGTGGAAGTATAGGGATTGTTTCCATCCACCATAACTACTAGATGGAGAAGTATATTATGAAGAAGCATACTCTCCTCCTAGTTTGATAGTATGATATTTCATATAAAAATCATGAGGCATACCTAGATCTTTCTGATTTGATGTTTGAGGTTGTGGTTGAGCCATATAGAGAAGACTTATTCAGTTACATCTTTATTCTCTTGAAGCATACTTATAGATTGTATCTCCTTGACTATGTCTTCTTCCTTTTCTTGAGAAACTTAGCATCTACACTTAGCTTCCTCCCTACAATAACTAGAACAACAAATAGTCAAAGTTCATATGTTAGTTCCTTTGTAAAAATCCATTCTCCAAATAAGAATTATTGAATTATTTGTTCTTACTTAGCTATGGGAATAACATGTGTAGATATTTGTGACAATGGTAATGGAGGATCAAGAACATCTAAGCTACATTCATTAGGTAGAGGGGTCATAAAAGAAACACTTTGTGCAAGCGTGAATCTTCCTCCACCAATATCTTTTCTTGGTTAAATTAAATTTGAAAGCGAGGGTTTGGGGGTGACAGCTTCTAGTGGGGTCAATGGGAAGTGCCCCTTGCAGGGTCTTGGGACAGTGCCCTAAAAACATGACATTTTTTATGTTTTTATGTTCTTTTCCACTCATTTTGAATTATTTGTTCAAGTCAAGTTCATCTTGCTTCTTGTCCACCAATTGGCTCACATCACATGGTCTTAATACATAAGTGATATTTCCTTTATGAGATGTACCTACACCACTACTCACAATAGTTTGTTAACAATAAATCTATCCTTATCATTACAAACTCTAATCGTGCATCTATATGATTTAAAACATCACAAATTAGGATTAATCACCCAAGCAACATCAACAATCATGTGAGATTTCTTCTAACACATTGGTCCTAACTCAACTCACCAAGCTAATAGACCTTTAATGACTTTTCCTGATAATGAAACCAAAATGTTAGACCAAAACTGAGGTAGATTATGGAATAAATTTAATATTTAAGAAATAAAATTTAGTTCAATCCTTGTGTCAATCTAGGGCGTAAACTTAGGGAAGGCATAGTGGCTATTTGTGCAAGGGATGTAGGTAGTGAGGTTAGTAAAATGATATGCAACTATCTCAACAAAAAATTTACGAAGATTAATTTAATTACTCTCTAGTAATCATTTAAAAACTGTTACAAGAACAATAACAAATTATAATAAATATAAGTTGCTATAGAAATTGCATAGGTTGCTATGGGAACTATAAATAGGCTACGGGAATTGTATGTAGGTGATAACAATTGTAGTAATTGTAACATAAATATAAAAATAGAAACATGTATTAAGAACACATTATAATTTCCTTGGGAGTTGAAATTAAAGAATGCAAATAAAAGAACTTGATAATTGATTGCTACAGTAATAGATAATCTTGAGCTAAATAAGCCAACTTTTATTCCTACTATTAAGTATTTTGTTCACACCTCCAATATTAAAACCAAACAACATAATATTTTCAAGAATCTTTTAATAGTCATATAAAATAAAATCACACATAATAGAATGATCATAAATATAAAAGAATATCACTAGCATTTCATGAGAGAGGGCCCTTGTCACGGGGTCAGCCATCGAGTCTAGGTAACTCGCCTGACACCACCGTGCGGCACCGCTAATTCTAACTCAAGAACTTCGGGATACGCCTTCCTTGTTACCTGCACTAGACACACACACAAATTTAGCAAACAACCAATATACAAAGGTTAGCGGAAACATATAAACAACTAGCAATGACACAAACCACAATATGCACATGCAAAGCCAACACACAATTGGGAGAACATGTTTTCTTCTTATTCACAATATCTAGGGATAAACCCAACGTTACAATAAGCTGGTCGCAACCAAAACACAACTAACCTCCGAGTCGGGAACAACCGATAATGCTCGGCGACTACTCAAAAGATTACAATGCTACAATCCCCTCCCAGGCTATGACAACTCAACTAATTGGAAAACCCAACCCTTTGAAATCACACCTATAAGACTGCACACCAAGGACTCCGGCAAACTACACTGGGAGAGCCCACTACCCCAATACGGAACAGAAGCTCACACACTTCCAGCACTAGCGGATCTCCAAATCTGAGAACACGAACTAACACACCATCATCTTTAACTCTTCACACAGACTAGACTTGCATTCACTCAAATCACTGCTAGAAGAAAGCTCGTAGATACAATCGCAAGGAGAATATAGAAAGCTTAGAGAATGTAGGTAAGGAAGTAGATGATATACTCCCTACATAGTAGTCATAAGTCTGAATGCGGCACAACGGAAGGCTGAGCAAATATCCGACAATCAACTCATTATCCGTCATCCGCAAATACACCGCAATCTGGCTTGGCAACCTCCCAAGAAACCCCAGAACTGCGATTTTGCATCATGCCGACTCTGTTCAGGCATCTGACTGCCATGCAGACTTGGTAACTTCTCATTACAGCCTTGGTAGCCAGGATGCGACTTGCCAAGGTGTAACAACCCTCCTCTCAATCCACGTAGTTACTAGAAGGATTACTAAATTCTTCTCACAACATGACCTGCATATATTATAATTTATTTAAGAAATTATTACATACCCTCTTCTTTATGCTGTGATTTATATAGTTTTTATAGCCCACAACTTACAACAGATTGATAAAAAATATAGGGAGTCATTTGGCCTATGGCCACTTCTCACCAAAAAATAAATTCAAAACATCACCAGTTATAACAAAATAATTAATGTCTAACAAAGTATAGCTTATTACTCATAAACTAACTATCAACTAGAATTAGATTCATTGAAAATGCATCCATATTGTTTATGTTGCATCCACGTTTTCAACTTTCTTTCTTGGTAGTAATGTTGCTATAGTAGGTATTATTAGCAATAGCTACGATGGCAATAGATATTAATAAATACAATCAAATATTTATTTTCTCTCATTTTACCTAAAAACTTAATTAAACATCTCTTATTTCAATTTAATCATATGCATCTTGGAAGTGGTAAAAAGACATGATATAATATGAAAATGGAGCACACAGGGGGTCATTATGGTATAGGGAAAAGGCTATAATATCGTATAAATGGGACATAGATGAACCTCATTAATTTTGTGGTTACATCTCACTATCTTATCTCATGTTTTTCACATGATGATATCTATATCACTTGCTACATGATTCTTGAGCTTTACATGATCATATATTTTGCATGTTATGTTTTCTCCTCTCTTCTAATTGAAAGGAAGCTAGGTGTGCAGAAATCGCTTCCTAAACTAATCTAATGAGGGGAGAGGTATGCAAATTCATTTAACCTTTACAGTTGCAGCAATATTAAACTTATATTAGAGATATTACAGCAGCAAATACAAAACAAGAATGTAGATAGAGAGAAGTAGAAAGATGTATCATGGGGAAAACCTTTTCAGGTGAAAAACCCCACACTCTAAAACCTGCACAATTTATTATCTGAAATAGTTACAGTTTACAATACACTTGCAATGCAAGTTCTTCCAAGAGTCTTCAAATGTCGATTTTAGAGTTATTTCAGCAGCATAACAGTACCTGTAAAAACACTATGCAACTACAACTCCAAACTATGCAATATATATGGATTACAAGGCAAATATTGAGAGCATCTTGGGATAGGCATCCACCTTGGCCACATGGCCATTATCCTTGTGATCAAAGGACACTTGTCCTTGCTGCAATTACATCCCTTACATCTGTCATACATGGCAGATTTGACTTTCCCAACATAGGAGTGCTCCATGCTAAAAATAGACTATGACAAATGCTCTTACGCATCTTACAGTTGTCATAGATTTTCCCAACATAACAACCTTAAACGTTGTAAGAGAATCCGTCATACAATGCTAAATATAGTATATTTCTCTTACAACATGTCATAGCCCAACTTGGGTGCCCAAAGATGCCTTTCCCTCACTCAAAGATCCTCACTGACACTTGTCATCACTTGTCATAGGAATCTCCAAACTTGGCTCTTCCGCGTCATAGATTCTGTCATATGGAATATTGTCTTCCACACACCACATGATGCTAACACATGGCATATTAGTGCCACCTCAAATGGGATGCCCAAATCCATGTAGGTTTGACTTGACCATCCAAGTCACATTCCAAGTAAGATGACATGTCACCGTGCCACCTCAACTATGTGACCAAACTGAATGTGCAAGTAATTACAACATTAGGCAATAAATAAATATACAAATAAATAAACAATGCTAGGAAATTGCACAGGTTGAGACACCTTATTTCCCAACACCAATTACTTGCATCATTTTCATGTAACCAATTAGAGAGGGGCATATAATATCACTAATGCTATGTTGATGGGTCCTTCAAAGGCCTACAACACTTTACTTCAATTATAATGGCCCTCGTTCATAGCCTTACATTAATCACTTTTTTATTATGATTTGCTCCTTCACAACCCCACATCACTCTATTTTGGTTATATGTTGGCTCCTTTGTAGCCCTATATCACTTTTGGGTAAATAATATCTCCTTCATAACCCTATATCATTTTCTTTTGGTGATGATGGCTCCTTCACAGGCCTATATTACTTTCTTTTAAAGGCTCCTTGACAACCCTGCATTAATTATGTTAGCTCATTCACAACCCCATATCTCTTTTATTACTTTAACACATTGTTGCTAACATTGTTAAGTAGTTGTAAATGCTTATTTCATATTTCTATTAGATACTACTCATGGAATTTTGTTCTTGCATGTTTGAAGCTAGGCTATCATTACAAGGAGCATGTGTAGATCATCATCAAAATCCATATCCTTTTTATATGTGCTTGCCATTTACTTTTATGTTGTTTTTTTAAATACTTTGACATGCACAAATCATAGTAGTTTAGATGCAAGTTGAAGTGGGGGAAATGTAAGGGAGAAAAGTGCATCCTTAGCACTTTTCCCCAATTATTTTAAGCTCACTTAGATACTTATCCAGAATGCAATAAACTAGTGTCCAAGTGGTGTATTTTTGTGCAAGAGTTGTCTTACAACCTATACCTTATTTGATTCTGATGAGTCCTTGGCCTCCTATGGTTTGAGCCCAACCTTCATATTAGTTGTTCCTCACCCTAGTTCAAAATCATAGCTACAATTTTGAATTGGTTTATAATTTGCATGTGCAGTTTTGAGTCCCAAATCTCTACATTTAAATTTAATAAATTTGGGCCCAAGTTGATCCACTTTGAACTAGTCATTGCCTACCAACTCAAGCATACAATATTTAAATTCTAGTGCAAGGGTGTTGTATAAAAGGATAAACACTAATTCATTTTAGATCATCCAATATTTATATATTAGCATTCCCATTTCATTAGAACATCATCTAAGGAGAATTGCATTAACAATTAAGATCATAAAGACATAGATAGGCATTTGCATTTTTGCTTGATGTGTCTAACATTGTCTTTAGACACCACTATTTTCAAATAATCAAGGTGAACAGATTTTTATTTTGAAGATCAAGAGTGTGAAGATCAAGAATGCAAGTTAGGGTCAATATTGCAAAAAAATATATATATTAAAAATGTAGGTGCATAAATTAGAACCACAGGTGCAATATTGAACCTAAATAGAGCATAGGCAATTTATTAGTTTGTTAAAGCTCTTTATAGTCTTAAGTCTAATAACATAGAATTGAACCTAAATAGAGCATAGGTAATTTATTAGTTTGTTAGAGCTTTATAGTCTTAAGTCTAATAACATAGAATAGAATTGGGTCATTAAGTGTAAGTTACATCAGAACATCTTCTTAGATCACAAATGAAGCTAAGTACCTTAATCCTCTTTGTCAATTTTAATAACATGTTTGGGTAACATTTCTAAACTGAACTAATTAAGTTAAGGTAATATGACTATTCATACTTATTGCATTTATTTACATAATAATTAGGAAGGAATTTATTTCTTTCTTTTCAGTATTAAAATGCTTCATTATTGTCCCTTAATGACTTGGAATCATTTATCACAATTATTTTTGATATTATAAATAGGGAAAAGGGTTTCAGTCCCTTACAAAAGCGTAAAGTTCATAAACAATTCCTTATAACAACAACCATAACAGAGAAACACTGGCTGGCAAAACATCACCAGACCAGACAACACAACAAAAAACAACACTAAAACAACTCTAAGATGGCACTAAAAACAACACAAAAACAACTCCAACAGTAGGAAAGGAGAAAATTACACCGCATGATGGGCGATAAGGTCCCTCCAATCCTTACACGTGGTCTTGAATTTGTCTTCCCATGGAGCAATACCAGTGTCCACCTACATATCAATCTTTTTCATCTTTATCTTAGTTTTATCAGCTACCTCTTCCTGCATCTGTTTGCCTTTTTTGAACTCAGCATTTTTTAATCACAATTGTTATTGCTAATGACAATGGCTCATTAGTAGACATCAAATTTCCACAGTCCATAATATTGTAATTTTGTGTTTCAGGATTTAACTATGTGATGGATTTTTTTTTTTCATTAACCATCGTGTCATTTTTTATTTTTATTGTTTGATGAGAAGAGCTATATTACCTTAAATGAATATCAAAGACGAATCGCAAAAAAAAAGATAGATGGTATGTGAGCATGCCTCAAAGCCAATGCACTAGGTTAAGCCCAAAAGCCAAGTCAAATAGAAACAAGCCAAAAGGCTACAAATTGAGTTGATGACCCAAATATTAATATTTTCCAAGCCAATGCACTAGGTTAAGCCCAAGAGACAAGTCAAATAGAAACAAGCCAAAAAGTTACAAATTGGACTGATGACCCAAATATCAATATTTTCCAAAGAATAGACGATTTGTCTCTCTTCATCCTTAATCTTTTCCTTGAAAACTCAAAATTTTAAAACAAAAATCATCCCAAAAAAAAACCTATCTTCATCCTTAATCTATTAATTCAATGTTGGTAGTCAATTCCTTGTGAGAAACAAGATTTAGAGTTGATGGTTTTTGCAAACCATAATAGATGGTATGTGAGCATGCCTCAAAGCCAATGGACTAGGTTAAGCCCAAAAGACAAGTCAAATAGAAACAAGCCAAAAGGCTACAAATTGAGTTGATGACCCAAATATCAATATTTTCCAAGCTAATGCACTAGGTTAAGCCCAAGAGACAAGTCAAATAGAAACAAGCCAAAAAGCTACAAATTGCACTGATGACCCAAATATCAATATTTTCCAAAGAATAGATGATTTGTCTATCTTCATCCTTAATCTTTTCCTTGAAAAATCAAAATTTTAAAACAAGAATCATCCCAAAAAAAAAAAAAACTATCTTCATCCTTAATCTATTAATTGAATGTTGGTAGTCAATTCCTCATGAGAAACTATATTTAGAGTTGATGGTTTTTGCAAACCATAAGTTGTTTTGTATGTCTTCATCCTTAATCTTTTCCTTGAAAAATCAAAAATTTAAAACAAGAATCATCCCCCAACAAAAACCTATCTTCATCCTTAATCTATTAATTCAATGTTGGTAGTCAATTCCTCGTGAGAAACTATATTTAGAGTTGATGATTTTTGCAAACCATAAGTTGTTTTGTATGTCTTCATCCTTAATCTTTTCCTTGAAAAATCAAAATTTTAAAACAAGAATCATCCCCCCAAAAAAACTTATCTTCATCCTTAATCTATTAATTTAATGTTGGTAGTCAATTCCTCATGAAAAACTAGATTTAGAGTTGATGGTTTTTGCAAACCATAAGTTGTCTAGCAAATTTTGTCACACCATCCTTTGACTTCCTTGCCTTTTTTTTGTTTGGCTTAAACCATTGCCTATGGAGAAAACAAATTGGATTTAGACCATTGCCTATAGGGAAAACCAATTGGATTTAGACCATTGTCTATGGGGAAAGCAAATTGGATTCTAAAGTGGGCACCATGGGAAAAGTTCTGGATTTTAAGATACTTTGTGCAATTGGTGAGTGGAAAATTTTGCTACCTAGCATGGTTCGTGGGAAATTGGAACATTGATGAATAGAAATAATGGAGGAGAAGATAATTTTTGATGTCGTAGAGCATAGAAATGGCGTGTGGGAAGAAAAGGGGGGTCAGCCGTCCTCGTTGAAAGAGTACGGTTGCTCGGCGTGCAGACCCGCGCGGGTGTTGTGGACGGAAGCTCACGCGGGGCTTCCAGTTCCGCCTTCCACGCTACATAAATATCGGATTACTTTCCACGCGGTTCGATTGATGGGATTTTTGCAGGAAAGGCCGGTCGTGTCGAATCGAGACTAGCCTTCAGTCGTGATCCTGATAATTGGAGCCATTGAATCTAATTCAAACTGCTATTTCCCAAGCAGGACGATTTTTAATGGAGATTAAGTAGGGTTTTCCAGTTTTTTAATGCAGTTCATAAGCGGTGCTAAAACACAGTGTTTATGTTGACTCTACCTTCCATTCCCATCCTTCGCCATTTCATTTTTGCTTAGGTTTGCGTAGGTCTGACTCCATTTTTTTTCCTTCTGGGATTACTGTTTTCGTCAAATGTCTTGTCGTTAATTTACATTCAGAGGTCTTGATTAAACTGTGCTTAGTAGTCGGATTAAGAAGAACAATTTGGAAGGGTGAAAGTTGGGGTTTTGGCCCGGATCTGAGTTTCGAATCGGCTGAGAAGCTTTGAGGTGCAAGCAGGCGGTGCAAGGGTTTGAGTTTTGAGTTTTTCCTAAATTTTGCCTGTGCGGTTTTAGGAATGAAATGTTGGAGTAATTAGGAGTTGAAGTAGGATGGAATTTGGAGGAAACGAAGGGGAGGAGATCGGGATGCGAATGGCAGTGAACTATGATTCAATACAGGAGTCTTCCAAGTTGAAGATGTTGAGCAATGCTAGTAATGGTGGCGGTGCTTCTGCTTCTGGTTCGGAGGAGATCCGTGGGAGTGGAGCGGAGGCTTTAGGGGTTAAAAAGGCTTTTGTCTACAGGGAATGCTTGAAAAATCATGCGGCCAGTTTAGGCGGGCATGCCGTAGACGGTTGCGGAGAATTCATGGCGAGCGGCGAGGAAGGAACGCTGGAAGCCCTAAACTGCGCTGCCTGCCATTGTCACCGGAATTTCCACCGCAGAGAAGTGGAAGGAGAACCCTGCTGCCATTTCTGTAACAGGAAAAGACCTGCCTTTTTGCCGCTCAGCTCTCCTCACGCTCATACGCCCTTGCCCTTGCCGCAATTTGCTTCTGAAGAAAACGTCATTGCAGCTGGAACATCGGCGGCGGCCGCTTTTGCCGCAAAGAAGCGATTCAGAACAAAGTTTACTCACCAGCAGAAGGAGAAGATGTTAGTATTTGCAGAGAAGATAGGGTGGAGGATTCAGAAGCAAGATGAGGCCGCTGTGCAGCATTTCTGTGAAGAAGCGGGCGTCAAAAGGCATGTACTCAAGGTCTGGATGCACAACAACAAGCACACCCTTGGAAAAAAAGATTAGAACCGGTTAGCTTCACAATTCTGAATTCTACTGCCTAAATGGACCTGACGTAAAGGAAATCAGGCTGACATTCTTCTATTTGAAGCCGGTCAGTTACAAAAACAATGCTACATAACTTTACTTTTTCTCTGATTTAGTGTTCGCTTTTAGACGGGGAAACCAAATCAGCCGAGTTTCCCAACGAGATTCTTCTCATTTGTACAGTAATTTCATGTTATTAGGTGGCATTGTTGTATCTGAAAGAGTTGTTCGGATTCTCCACGCAGTTTCGAACAAGCGTCGTTTAAGTTTAAGTTCAAGTTGCCATCTTGTTGCTTAAGATGATTGATTTTTCATGAAAATGGAAATTCCTAAGTTCAAGTTGTCATCTTGTTGCTTAAGATTGATTTTTCATGAAAATGAAAATTCCATTGGACATTTTGTTATAGTTTTTTTGTATTCATTTTGTTTCTGGATTAATTCGTATCTGGTTTGTTCATAATATTATAGACTCTCCGAAGACTAGTAGTATTTTTGTACACGTACAGTTGATGTGTATGGATTTCTAGTTCCCAAGGAGAATCAGTGTGGACGTGACAGTGAAGATTAGTCTTTCTGTTTCTGTGAATTTGTTGTTCAACAGACAAAAAGATTACACATCCAGCACAGTAAACATAGAGAAACTTGAGAGGGGAAAGCATGTAAGGATTGAAAAGATTCCATGCCTGTTGGCTGTTGCTGTGTTTGCGCCCATGGAGGAAAAGGACATGGAAATGAGGCTTGCACGAAACGGTGAAAGGCAAATGCATTGAACCTAATTCTGTCACTGCCGACACATCCATGCGTGCACCGTATGCTTTTTTTTTTGCGGTCAAAGCAAACAGGGACAATCAATAGGCTTGGGTGTATACAGTACTGTGTGAGTAATGAAATGAAATGAAAGGAAAGTTTTAATCACATCCATCCTAAAATTAAAGCGTCACCATTAATTCTGGCTGTATTTCTTTGCTGATTTTTGTTCTTCTGTTATAAATTTTGATCAAAGTCATTTTTGCTATCTTCTCCTCTTCAAATAAGGTCATTAAAGATCCTACATTTAGAATATCCATGTATTTGACTTGGAATCAAAACCAAACCACCCAAAACTAAAGTGTCACCACTACTTCTGGGTGTATTTCTTTGCTGGTCTTTGTACTTTTGCTATGAATTCTGATCAAGTAATCTGTCACTTTTACTATCCTCTCCTCTTAATCAAATAAAGCCATTAAAGATCCCACATTTAGAAATATCCATGTATTTGATCTAGATGTCTTCATATGCCTTACACTCCATGATGTAGTGTCATTCATTTCTACTAATCCCGACGGACAGAGACGACAAATTCTATCCACCCACTCCTCTTTAGATGTAATGAATGATGATGAAGAGAGCGCCCTAATTTCTCTAAAAGAGAGGTAGGTGGGCAGTACCATTGGCCCTCAGCTAACCTCCATCGCTACTTTGTTCTAGTGTGGGTCCTAATTTGGCTGACAAAACTGTCTCTTCCTCTGGAGGCTTGACCTCTTCACTTAGTTGAAACGTCCACTGCCAAAAATAAAGGCAGAAAGCTGCAGGCTGTTTGGATACAAGCACTACTGAAAGGAATGATAAACTTGCAGATGACGGGACAAAACGACAAAGTTTGATGGAATAACAACGGACTAGAGTTGCAGGCTGCAGGTAGAAACCATGTGAATGCTGACTCCCTCAATTTCTGTTTTCCCATCTTGTTTAGGTAGTCCTTTGCTTACTCATCACTCATCACTATCACTACCACAGAGCATTCACACGATCACCTGTTCTGCTTTGCAGCGCCCATTAAGATGCCGCCTACAATGCACAACACACTAACTCAATGGTTCACATGGATGATTACAACACAAATCATTTAACGTCATTGACTCAATTACTCGTTCGTTGAATGGAGAGGATCATTGCATATAGTACAAAACGCCTTACTTCTGTCAGTCACCAACATCTGGTGTTTGCAGTTTCATCTTCCACACCTCATCATACCTAGATCATGCTTCTCACTTCTAAAGCATTTGACAGCCGATTATCTTTTAGGATGCTTTGATTTTTAAGATATTATCAAACGTTACTTTGAAAATGCATTCAATGTACCGTATATTTTACTTCGAGGTTAACACCATGATTTTCTCTTCCTAGTCTTAAGATATCTAAGTCGTACTTAGTTGTTGTTTGACACGTAATTTGGGCAAGCTATCAATAAAAGAAAAGCTATCAAAGTAAATTAGCGTATTGGTCCTTTTACCGTGGAAGGTACGAAGTATTTGTACCACCATTTCCCACAATATAAACGCGTGGGCAATATGGATTTAAGCTAACGACCTTTCTTATTTTGGATGACACTCATGGAATTCAAATGGGAATAGAGACCGCCTACAATCCGTCCCAGATGATATGGATGTACAAGACTTCAATTGATTAGTTTGTTTATATAGGTGAATATTCATAAATTTAATAAATGTCAAATGGTTTGGTCTATTGGTGAAGTTGAATGATTCGCACGGTACACACGAGATCAATTCTTGTTGAGTGCAAAGACCTCACCGTCTTAAGGGATGAGGTTGGGATCATACTTGAATTGAATTTAGAGGAATGGATACCCCTTGGACCTCAATTCTTAAGCCAAATGTAGTGTTAATTCGTACACTTGATGCTACAACTGATGGCATTGTAGAATATTTTAAATCCTCCAAACTCCAAACTAAAATTTAGTGGAAGTTGAATAATTAAAATTTAGTGGAAGTTGAATAATTAAAATTGAGATGCTAAGTAACTGAATGACTTGAGATAGATATAATTGAAATGTAGAGATAGAACTAGAGTTCAACTCAAATTAAGACACCCCCCAAAATCAAGAGAGCTAAAATACTTTCAACCATTACCACTAATGCCCAAGGAGTCAAGTTGCAGAGATAGTTACCTTGTTGTGGGATAAAGATGAAAGACATATGTAGTGGGGGGACTATCAAACCCAGAAGGTAAATCTCGAGTATGAGATGAGGGAGGAAGAGAAGCACTCTGATGCAGAGCATCCAGCAGAAGCTTACATAACAGGATGAAAATCCATTAAAATCCACAATACCATCACTATAAAGCTCAAATAGATTTCAATATTCCATCGCAAGGTCCATACATTACCTAAACATGTGCTTTCTTCATTATCGGCAAGACCACTCTACCGTCCTCCCGAAATACTCCGTCGGCCAAACATTATACTGTCGGCTTCCCTCAAGACTGCTACACCGATATTTTGTGTCACCTTGATGAGACTCCAAACCGCCTTCATCTATTTGCATATCGGCAAGACTCTGTCCATCGGCGAACACCCTGCATCTTACACCAATCTCCTTTGTCACCCCGACATACTCCTATCGGCAACACCCGATGCCATCGGTTCCACTTAAAATCTTCACTCCAAACCTTATTTTCTCAGCGATGACTTTTCCTACGCACTTGTCGGTAAGACCTTTCACATCTCACACCGATATCTATCATCCAACGCTAGACTTTGACTTTGCTCATCGGCCAGATGACTTTCTATCGGCCAAAGTAGGATTAACTCCGTCGATGTGCCGATGTAGACTTCTATCGGTCTAACTTCATTAAGTAGTATAACTTTCAACAGCTTATCCGATGGGCTATATTACGCCGATGCCACACTCTACAACTACGCGAACAACTGCAACTTATACAGAATAACAATGACGACTTCTGCAACTTGCAAACGAACGAACAACACAGAAAACCACTAATTTAACACTGAATAGAAAATAAACTAACAACACGGGGGTCATTCCACTGATTTCAAAGAAATCCTCCAGTGGAATGACCCCGAACGATATCCCCTGCGGTTGCACCAAAACACAAACTGCTTTTATTCCTTCACAGAATGGAATTACAATCTTTCTGAGCTATTATTGTTCTCCTGTCGATCACACACACTATTTTGAGATCGATCAGATCTTACCTATTTATCCCCTCACGGGGTAGTACAGAAAATGACTCCCAGTGGCTGGGAGTTACAGCTGTCTCAACAAACTAACCGACTCACTAACAAACTCCTAACAACTACCTAAAAATAGCATGTCTCGGTCAATACAGACCTTATTATAATGAATGTCCATTTAGGACTACATAAGAAACATAAAAACAACTTTAAGATAGCTAATGCCTCATGAAGGCTCCTGTAGACTGGGTGCTCCTGCACCACACTCACTACAAGCGATAGTTTGCACCATCTTGGGATGCATGAACAAAGATGAACAAACCAAAGAAGAGATCAAAGACCAAGTTCATGAGTTGTTAGCTTATGTGTAGTATTTCATGGGATCTGTTGATTCCAAAGCACTTGCTCCTACACTCTTGGCAGCATTGGATACATGATTGCAAATGAGGAGTGAGATGGGAGGAGTGTCCAAGCCATAGGAGCCTAGAGAGATACTCTGTTGTCCCAAGGGAAGAGATCGATTGTAAGAGCAATCAGATGTTACCATGAGATTAGTGTTGAGCTTAATGCCAATAGAATTTGAGGAAACTATTGATAGTGAGTTGATCTTGGATGACAATCTACTCCTACTTAAGAGAATGGTTAAAATACAATCCTCAACCATAGTAACAAAAGATATCATCCCATATGGTAATCTAGAGTTGCCTTTTGAATGGTTGTAAGCCATGAAATGGAGAATGAAGATTCTATAAGAATACAAGAAAAAGTTTTCAAGTAGAAGAAAAGTAGGGTAAGCAATTATGATAGAAATTCAGAATTTCATAGAGGCCATTCCTTGCAAATTCTAGGTAAACTTTGATAAAGTCGGTTAGCTAGCATAATTGCTAAAGAATTTGCAAAGTTGTCAAAGAAAAATCTAGTAGAAGAGGTAATTGATGAATAGATGAGAATAAAGGGATCTTTTAACCTATTTGAAGCATGACTAACAGAGTTGAAGAAAATTCCAAAGCAGATTGCAAAAACCTTCTTGTCCAAAAATGTGCCTTTTAATACACTAATGCTTTAAATTTCAATGTTGTGAAGGAGGCCTTCAAAAATTTACAGACCTTCAAAAATTTACATGCATATTTACAAGTAGGGAAACTATCTAACTACAAGGTGAAGGAAATAGAGGAGATACTGTAGATTTTGGTCGTCACACCAAAAGCACATACTGGTGGTGGAGAGGGATCTCATCGTCGATATAGTCGCTATGCCAACACCCCCCCACATGATGGAGCCAGATACAACCACGTACCATGTGGGATTCGTACCCACTACGTACCATGTCGATAAGCTGAGCTTACGCAGACGAAGGGTTGAGGGCTCGAGGGACTTGAATCGATGACCTGTGCTCTGATACCATGTAGATTTTGGCCGTTACACCAAAATCATGTATTGGTGGTGGAGAGGGATCTCATCATCGATATAGTCACTACGCCAATAGATACAAACAATGATAGAGCAACATAAGTCTTTTGACATGCATATGCCCATTAAGTTTTTGACTAAAAGTAATATTTTAAATATTTAAGTATTGGGCCTTTGTAATGTAAAGTTTATTTTGTAAAGGTGAGAACTTATGTTCATTTTGGGAATATTAATTTAATTGGGGGTCCAAAAATAAACAAGTCTTGGGACAAGTAATCCAACTATTTATTTAGTTTTTTATTTTGGGCTTGAGGATCTTTTATCCTGGCCGTCAATGTAAATTGAGAATTGAGTATTATGCTCAAGGAGTTATCTATTTATAGTAGGATCATAAACCTTGTTTAGGGTTGGAAACTTGATAGAGAAGAACATTAAGCTAGTCATTTTGCATTTATTTTTTCCTTGTAGTTCCAAGTTTTCCAAACTGGGTCATGTTGTAATGAATTTTTTTTTTTGAAATTTAATTGAGGACAGAAACTAAGGCATGCTTAGTGAAAATCTTTCGAATTAATGGATTGTAATAGGGGATGTATAGAATTTGCATGTGGAATATAGTAATTTTATATGTTTTCTTCAATTTGTGTTAATGGTTGTGTGTAGTTTAGATCAAGCATTTGAGTTGGTTTATTGTGATTTCATTGTCTCAACCAAATTAGAAATAGAACTCATTGCAAAACAAACTCAGTTTATTTTTCTTTCTTTTTCTTTAAACCCTAATGCCTTTTGTTTTTGCTTTTAGAAATGATTAGATTAAGATGTTTAGGAAGAAAACTTGCAAATTTGCTATTTAAAAGGTTAGATCCGGGGTTTGCAAATACACTTATTGTTAGTGATTAAATTTGAAATAATATTTAGATGCAATAAATCTTTGGATTAATTTGTTAATGCAATTTGAATTAGAAACATTGATTATTTGCATAACGAATTGTTTATTTGGATGACAAATTCATAGTGACTTGACTATATTCCAAAATTTCTATACCACAAGCCGATTAAAAGGGAACGACTATATAGATCATTGAGCCATCCTGCACCATGATGACAGGCGGATTAATCTTCTTTTGATAGATTAATTGTGTTTAAGGAGAGGTGAAGTGATCTTGTGACTTTATTTGAGTTGCTGAGTGTGTTAAAACCCCAACACTATGTATAGATGGAAGTACAAAATTTCCTTGATGATTTACATCCCTAATTCCCACCCCTTCTTCTAAAATAAAAATTTGTAATAATTATTAATGTTGATTTGAATTGCTTTGATACTCCTTCTATACTTGTTCATAGAATGAAAGTGGGTTAATTAGACAATGATTTAATTAAATGTTGCAAATTAGAATATGACCTTAAATGGATTATTGATTTTTTGTAACAATGTTACTAAGACCTATGTGTATTGAGATGTAATGTTTATATGAATAAGTACTGGTGAACTAGGTTTGGTCCATGAAATGTGACAAACCTATAATCCAAAGTGTGAAGTAAATGTTGTTTGAATTAATTAATCAAAATAATTGATTTAATTAAATGAGGTAATTAATTGTGATTGCTTATTTAAATTTTAAAATGATTAATTAAATCAATAAATAGAATAAGTCTTAATTTAATTTAATTAGCTTTTATTTGAAAATAAATAATATTGTTTTTAAATAATGAAAATTAATCAAATTAGAATTGACTTGCAATTTCTTATTTTAGAATATTGGCTTTGCAAATTTTAAAAAGCAGAATTGAAGATCAAAGAAAAGAGATACAACTAATTCTTAATTTCTTTAGAATAAAGTATAAACTAAAATTAGATATGTGAAAGAAAAATATTAAACTACAATTAAATATTTTAATATTTCAATTACTTGATTTGAAAGATATACATGAATTATAAATATTATATTTTAATTGAATTGCTTTAGTTGAGAATTAATTTATTAATCCCTCAAATTAGAGATTTTCGTTGTCGGTAAGAAAAAGAGATGACATATGACTTGATTTTTTAGTTGAAAATTTGTAAGGGTGGTTAGATCTATCTCCATTAGGTTGAAAACTCACAAGGGTGCTAGAAGCTAATTCTAACAAGTTTAGAACATGATTAGTGACTAGAAGTTATTGTAGGTACTAAAAAGCATGTTGTGGAAGTACCAAACACCTTGTAAATGTAAAAAGATGAGCTCAGGGACACATCACTACACATGGATAAGCTATAGTAGTAATATCATGTACTACATATATGATATATAGAGAACAAGAATAAGAGAGAGCATGTGTGTGTATAACAAGAGAGAATAAGGAAGAGATAGATGCGAGTGAGATATTTCATCATCACGCACACACACATACGTGCGTGCACACGCACACACATGCATGTGTGCGCATGCACACACACACACACACATGTACATGTTAAAGGATTGAAAGATATTAGATAGGAGTGAATTTCCCAACCATATGTGATGTGTATAACTATGGTTGTGGTGTGAATATAAGATGTATATTACATGAATAGTATATGAAAGGTTGTATCTCACATGGTGTTATGTTAATGAATTACTATTTTCTTTTGTTTATGTGTAATCTATTGCTTTATTCTAATTTTTTTTCTTATTGTATCACATTGGGATTAACTAAAAGCACGTACAAATCTAGATTCCTGGTCTATATTTTATGTCCACATTCCTAATTAAGGTTTGAGAACTTTTTGAAAGGAGATATTTTTTAAAAGATACAAATTCTTTAGAGCACATTATTTTTATGCATACACACACTCATGAATGACTGCTTGAGAGCTTTGGAGAATTTGCAAGTGCTTTTAGATTCAAGGGTTTTAGCATCTACATTGATTTTTTCAAGTTGAGTTTTTGAAGAGGTTGGATCCATATTCATGAAATAATTTATAAACACTTCAATTTGGTAATTGAATGAACTAAGGTTGAGTGTTGTAATAAATCTATGTGAATTATATGATTGCTTGCAATAGAAGAAACTATGTTTTTTTAGATTGTAATTGTAGAAATGATTCAACGAATAAAATTATGAGAAATCTTAGAGAATTGATTAGAATGAATTTCATAATATTTAATTAATAATACAACTTTAAATAACAACAATAAAGAAATATTTAACACTGCACCGAAGTTATATAAAAAACCATTGTTTCAAACATCACAAAGAGTTGGCCCAACATTTTAATAAAAGAGAACTCATACTCTGTTTGTGTTTTTGCAATAAATGCAAAATAGAAAACAAATATACAAAAATTTGAAATCCTGAAGGATTTAAAAAACTAAGAATGCAAACTAGGAAAAAAATAATTAAAAAATGAAAACCATAATGCTTTAGATTGATTACCAAAAACCATTGAAAGTCATGTACAATGCATATGTTACAGTATTCCCATATCTCATCCCGTGGCATTCATAAAATCATGGAAAGCCAAACAAATGAATTCATTGTTTGGTTTTAATAGCATCTGAGTGCACAAATAGCTACTCAAGGGTCAAATTTTTAGTGTTGTAGAAGAAAGCCACTCAAATTAACATTCCCAAATTCACACATTTTAATTTTCCATTTACCAAAAGAACACAAGGAAATGAGACATGTAATGGATAAAGTACACAAAAATGACAATATATAAGGAGGCACTAATGTGTCCCAATTCCCTAGGTTTCAATGATCTACAACATCTACAGTTCATGCATATTGTATGACTCTTTTTAACACTTGTACATGGAAGATTAATTTTGATAGAATATATTATTGAAACTACCTCCCCTCTTTCAACTGTGATTCACATTTCTATATTTGCCCCCAGTCAAGAAAATTACTTTAAAGCAATTAATGTAACATACAACTGTAGAGGATTGAAGCCAAATGGCTAAAATTAACTTAAAGAATCGGCTATATATACTAGAACAAGAACCTAAAGGAAATTGAACAAGACCAAATCAACCCATGGACTGTCTTTTATTTAACAAATTACAAAAAATTTCTTGCAACTATTAGCACTTGATCAATTGAATGCATTTGTGAAAGAAATAACAAAGAACCTATATTCTATGGCCTAATCACCAAAATCAAATTACATTGCTTTGTTCACTTAAATGGGTCTTCTTTGCCTTGGTGGAAACAATAGAACAAAAAAGAAAGAAGAATTTGAATCTTGAACAAGGAACTAAATCTGATGGTAGTTTATTTGAAGTTTACAACCTTAAAGGAGTTCTTAATAGATTCATTGGCAATTCAGAGAAGAACTTTTAATTGTGGCCTTAGTTCATGCTTGGCCACCCAAAGAGCTTGGTTTGAGTTTAACTTTTGATGGTGATGCTCCCCTTTTAGATTGTTTCATGATTTTGTATGTTAGACATTGGAAACCTACTTTGGCATGGTGGTTAATACAACAGAACAATTGAGGCATCTATGAAAATTGCCATTAGTTACCTATTAGAGGATCTATACAAAAATTTTCAACCAGAAATAATTTTTGTTAGGGTTTGTGTTGCAATACAACTTACTGCTTATGGATATTTGCACACATGAAATGCTTAAGCCTTCTTCTTCATACCGAGCAACACTAATCCTCTGCAAAGAAAGTTGTTGGTCTTACCAAAGGCATGCTGGGTAGATATTTGTTGGCGTGAGTCCACAAATTTTGAGCATAGTAGTAAACAAAATATAGGAATGCTGAATACACAAACTGATGGTGTTTTTCTATTTCATAGCAGCCTACCTCATCGCCTAAATACTCCAAAAAAAAGCATTAACATTAGAGGAGAACCGTGCAAGCAAAAAATCTCCAATGTTAGGCAAGCTTCGACCAAGATAAATATCCCATCTACATTCTCTCAAATTATGACCACCCAATCTCCACCCACCTGCATGAAAGATCATGAGAAAAAATATGAATGATTTGAATACCTATAGGTTACCACACGTGAATTAGCACAATCAATTCAATGGTCATCTTGTGCTTGCAAGAGAACCCAAACCATCGATCATTCCTTGCCAAGGTATGGGAGCTCCACTCACTCTGTGAGTGAATGCCTATCGATGTAATTATGAGAAATTGGGATCTTAGAGATTGAATAGAATGAATTTGGGAATGTATTAAAAATGATTTTTTTTAATGTATTAAATTTGAAAGTGAATTTGGAAAGATAAATCCTAGGTTTCTTGGCTATAAAGAAAGATTTTGAAATAATGAAAACCCTAGGAAAAGACAAAAGAATAAATTTAAAATAAATTGGATTCATGGTATATTGAATTGGATGAAATTGAAAACATGTAAATTTTAATTTTGGGAAACTAAATTTAAAAATTGAATTTGGGAACTTAAACCCTAGGATTCATGGCATAGAGAGATTTTATGTGAAACCCTAGTGAAGGATTTATGAACATTTATGATTAAGGTATTGATCAAATTGAAACATGAGAATGAATCTATGATGAATTTATGATCTTACTTGATGATTTATTACTTATTTAGGATAATTTGTTTGAGTATTGATTGCAATTTGTATTGAATTAGGATTTTTTGGAAATTGGTAGCTAGTTTGCTTGAGAAATTAATTAGGATTTTTCCTTATGCAAAATGTCAAATTGATTGTTTTAGAATGAAATTGGATTCAAGTAAAAGTTTTGATATAAATGTGAAAATAGGTCGTTTCTTGGGTTTTGTGGTTTTCAAGCATGTGAGACCATTCTTTTGTTAGTATAGAGACTTCTATTTTTGTTGTTTTCTAGTTTTGAATATAAAGAAAGGATAAAAAAACCATGTGAATGGATCTAGGATATTTGGTTCTAAAAATAGTTTGCCTAGAACATTTGTGCCCCCTAGGGACATATGCACCACTTTGGGTACCCCCTACGGGACAAACCCTCCAAATAGGGTTCTAGAGAGGGTCAATCCCATTATATAGGATGCCAATTAGGCACAAACCTACTAGTTATCTCTCTAGAAGAGTGGTGCACTCGTCCTTTGATTTTTTAGAGCCCAAATTTCATGTACAATCTTTATTTGACATGTGGATTTTTTTTTATGTGCTTGATTATCCTAGGGCAATGTATACTTTTATATAATACAATATTTCTCTAAACCGCTAGGATGAAGGTCCTAATTGGTCTATGTGATCTCCTAACATGGTTTGGTGAGTTATTAATACGTTAGTAAATTTTAACCAGTGTGTTATGCTAGGTGGTTGTGAGTAAGCATAAATGGAAACTCAATCCCATGATTTTTTCGTTCCATCTGCCAAGGCTGCCATTTGGCCTCAACTGTCTATGTGCTTGCTATAGAAGGCTTTGGCTCTCTTGGCTAATGTTATTTCATAACTTAGTTAAAGACATTTCCTTGCTCAATTCCATAGTATAGCTTATCAATGGTCACTTTGTAAATGATTCTTTCCAACTCTCTTGGATGAAGAAAACGATATTAGATAGGTCCTCCAATGCTTGGATGTTTTTTAAGGCTTCTAGTTTGAGTATTCAATAGAAAAAAAACTCAAAGTTACAAACAATCTATATTAAACAAACTTGCCTAGCTAGACTCCTATGGCTAGAAATGGATTGACCAAGGAGAAGTTTTCAAGTTCCTTGGAATTTCTTTTACCTTCCAAGCTTCTCCTTTCACCTTGTAGAAAGTGGTTATAGCCAGACTTGAAAATAAATTAGCCTTTTGGACACTAGGCCTCTTTCCTTGGTAAGAAAATTCTAGTTGTGTTCCAAAATTTTAGTTGCTACGCATATTTGTTACTCTTCGTATTGGGTTCCTTCTAAAACTTCCTAACTAAAGATTGAGAAACTTCTAAGGGATCTTCTATGGGCATCTTTGATACTTATACTAAAGGCTTCCATCATGTGGTGTGGGATTTCTTCTACCTCCCACATTATTCTAGAGGCCTCGGTTTGATTTCAAACCAATGCCAGGGATTAGCACTATATGTCAAATGGATAATTAGAGCCCTTGAAGGAAATGAAGCCTAAAGGACTTTGATTAGACACTACATCTCTACTAAAGTGCTTAATGGGTGTCAGACTTGGAAGGGTCTTGGTATCCATACCCTTCTTATTGTTGGTGTGAACATGGTATATTACCTAACTGGTTCCACATTAGGTCATATTCACACTTGTCTAGTTAAGTTTACTTAGGGCATACTTAGGGTACAGGGTGATCCCACAATATTGTGTTCCACTTTTTGGCCAAAGTGGGGACATTGAAATTAACATTTTAAACTCAATTTTCACTTTTTGACACCTATAGCAACTATTATTAATCCAAATTAACTTCTTTTTTTGTTGAAACAAGGACACCAATACCTAGTGTGCAGATATTTTTTAGAATTTTTTTTGTATTTTTTTATTTTTCCACGTGTGTGGAATAGAGACCTTGATGTTTAGTGAAAAACCTATGTTCCCTAGAAAATAGAAAATAAATATAATAATCAAATAAAATATATTCAAAATCATACTTTTTGGAAATCTTATACTAAGGGCTACATACTTACAAAATAGAATTTCTAAATGACTTCATTTTATCCCCCAAAAGGTGAAGCAAAATTGGTTTTTTGTTAGCATTTTGATAGGTGTGGAGGAGACTCCATCGAGGGTTTGATTTAAGACTAGGGGGTTATTTCCAAGGGAGTTTGATCTAAAGGGGTTTTATCTAACCCCCTTGAATTAAAAAACTTTATATGGAATCCCTCAAGGCTTAAATCATTAATTTTTCTAAAAAATATGTGATTTCAAACAAAAATTAGGATGTCCTAGAAGTGGGACACATTATTGTGGCAACACCCTACACTAAGGATAGTTATCTCTTTGTGTCTCATGTAATATGATTATGACACTAGTCATAATCCTATGTTGTCCTATGTTTCATCTCTACCTATATAACCAAGGGCTTCTCGTTGTAATGGATATTCATATATTGATGTACATATTGTGTGCATATATGTATCCTTTGATAAAATAGAATTATTCTTTCATGTTGGGTCTCTCTTGTGCTTTAATTGAAGATCCTAGATCTTGGGTGGCTACCTTGATAGCCAAATATTGCATGGTATAGAGCATTCTATACCAACTCTTACATGGTATCATAGAGATTATTTCATGTTTGAGAGATCTAGGATACAAATCTTGGTTGCTCTTGAAAAGTTGAGTATGTTCTTCTCTTGCATCAAATGATGACCTAGAGAATTAGAAAAAAATGATAGAAATACCAAATTTGGAAAGGTTTCTTCTTTGTGGCTTTATATTGCAAATTCATTTTGGAGCATGTTGGTGCAAATCTAAGCTCACCATTAAGTTTAGGGTTTCCAAGAAAGTTAGTTTATCCTTTTGAAATGTCTATTTTGGGCATTGAAGGTAAGATCTATAAGGGTTTGAAGTTAGGAGGTGGTTGCCAGATTTGGAAGTTAGCTACATTTTTGGAGCATTTTGGGTCAAATTTGACCTTGCCATTGCATTCAGAAGACCCAAGAACCTAAAGATTGATTATCAATTTGAAAATATTAGACACTTTACCCTGGGCCATCAGAGAGATTTTTCACTCTCGTCAGTTGTACGAATCGTACTGATAGAATCTAAAGAATATTCTATACTTCATAGGTGAATCTATTATGTCACATAGGCACAAGCGAATTGTACAAAGGTATCATAAATTATAATCTATTTTTTAAAAAAATATTTTTTAGATTTATTAAAAAATCTATGGGTTTTATTACAGAGTACAGGGTACCTTGTACTTGTGACTACTATAGCTATACCCATAAGTGTTGTGGGAGCACCATGTGGCTATCACTACCACACCCCACCACCCACTGATAAACTTAAACCCTCGGTGGTAGCATCTAGGGGATCTTCCCCCACTGACCAGATCTCCCTACCAAACAACATTGTGAAACCACCATTACTTTCCAGAAAGAGGTTTCTCGCCATTAAACAAGTGGTTTCAACATTCCAAAGAGTAGTTTTGGACTCCATAGGTAGTTTTAGGTGAAACTACAAGTGATTTTGAGATCCAAAGAATATTTCATCTGTAGGTGCCATGTGACATTAGCTAACATCATCATTCTTTCTCCCCCAACCCACCCCCTCACCATTAACATTCTAATTTTGGTGGCTAATCTTTGCAGGCCTCATTCTTAATCACACAAGCTCTTTTTTACGAGAATTTTTTAAAATTTGGGGAATAATTTCATAGGTTTCATAGTGGTGCAATCAATTTTTGATTTTGGTGTCTAGTTTTTTCTAGAAGTTGTAGATTTTCACAACTGTTGTTGAGTAGTTCTCATTTTGTGAATTTCTAGGGATCTGTTTGGGCTCATATAGTAACATTTTTGGGTGCAATTTTTTGAAAGTACATAATTTTTCATGTACTTCTCATTGGTGTAGTTTGATCTATCCATTTCTACATCAAAACTATACTTTCATTTTCTACCTAATTTGGCATTTGCATGTACTAGGATTAAGACCACTTTGCTATTTTGGCTAGTGGTAGCTGTAATCACACTAAGTATAAAGTGCCAAGATTATATATGGTTGGGGGGATCATTTATTAAGTGAATTTGGGGTAATATTGTGTTGTTTTCTTACTTTTAGTTCTTTGTTGTGTGCTCTTGCAATGTGAAAAATCCAAATTCAACTCCTAACTCCATACAATTATGCCTTATGGAAACAATAATAAAAATGGTTGTACTAGATATCTAGATGAATCTCTGCATCAACCTACTAATCTAGGTCAAAAGGAGGTGTGAGAGATCAACTGTGAGAAAACTCTTGGTCACAATTGCTCTTTAGTGTCTTTTGATTTATAATTCATCTTGAAATCATGCAAAACACCTAAGGAGGCTTGGGAGATTCTTGAAAAATTTTATGGTAAAACTGACAAGATTAGGGGATATTAGATTGATAATGATTTGATGAATCTTGATCCTAAAAGTTTTGACCACATTCAAGACTATATCTCCAAGATAAAGAAACTAAGAACACAACAAAATGACTGTAAAATTAATAAGGATGATTTATAGCTGATTATAAAATGTGCTATCTAAGCTTGGTCCTGAGTATTCAGTTCTTCTTTATGAATTTCACACCCATTAGATTTCTATGGGAATTGCATATATTGAGCATACTCTTTATGCATTTTCAAATCTTCTAATCCAAGAGGAAGTGAAGCTAATTCAAATGAACCTCATCAAGTCTTCTAAACCATAAGCATTAGTGAGCCTAAGGTACAAAAAGAATGAGGAAATCTTAAAAAGAAATAAAAGAAGAAAAAGAACAAGACATACAAAGATAGAGAATAATTAGATTATGAATCCTCTCCCTCAAAAGGGGAATCATCTAAGAAGGAGAAGCCCAAATGTGCATATTGCAAGAAACTACGGCATGATGAACATCTATGTTATTCAAAATAGATTGATAAGTTGAAGCATCTTCTGATGAAGAATCATATCAGTTTGCCTTCAACTATGTTAGGGGGTTCATCATCTTCTTCTCATTCAAAGTTAGAGAGACAGAAGGGGAAAACACTTGTTGCAATTGCAAATTTTGAGTTAGGGAGATGGATCCTTGATTATAGAGCTTCACATGATATGACTTTATCACAAAGTATGTTCTCTTCATTTGAGACTTGTTAATCATCACACATCTTGATGGCCAACAACATATATATGTGTATTTGTGTGAAAGGATCTATTGACATGGAAGAAAGATCATTCAATGATGTCCTTTGTGTGCTGTAATTGTAAACCAATATCATTTCTATATATTAGATCACACATGGTGGAGCAGGTAAGACTGTTGAGTTCACACCAGATTTGGTGGTTATTTAGGATTTGTATAGTAGAGATATTGTTGCAGTTGGGGAGGTAGATCATCAATCTCGAGTATACACCTCACATCTTACTCTTATTGTTCTTTCCTCTAATGTACACACTCAGGAATATAGTGTGGACACTTTTGAGGAGATATACTATGGCTATTTGAATCTTGGTGTTCTTTCATCAACTAAGGTTCTAGAGACGTGTTGACATTCCATATCCTTCATCATCTCTTGTTGCTTCTTTAGAGTTTAGTGTTTCTATATCCATGGCTTCTAGTGATTCAATGTAGCAAGATCATTGTCTTCCATATATAGTTACTTGGGATGAATACTTGATAGACGTTATAGGTTTATTTTGTGAGTCCTATATTGTAGACTTGGAGGACACTATTAAGGACATTCATCTCTTCTTTGATGTTAGCTCTTATGGATTTACATAATCTTCTTCAAATGTGATGAGGGCACATTTAGACCCTCTTATTCTTTCTCCACCTATTCATTTATCATAGTTTAGAATTAGGTTGGAGATCCTTGAGCAACATTTGAAGGAGCTTTCATTATCTTTGGATCATGGTTTACATATGTTTCCACTAGGTTCTGGATTGTCAAACTCTTCAATTTTGCTTGGGACTTCTAATTTAATTGTGGTACGATTTGGAATCAACATGGTGACACTTGAGCAACTTCCAAAGACATCCTACATCTTTATCTTTCTTCCCTCATATGCCTTTCAAGAGTGGGAAGACATCTTGCATACATTCTTGGTTTTGTTTCTTCCTAAGGAGAGGAGTGTTGTTTGGCATTTTTGGATCATCTTCAACATTCATTGTTGATCATCTACCATTAGTGTAGGAGATTCTACATTGAGGGGGGGCTACATGGTCTCTCTTCTTCTCTCTTATGGGGGGACTTTTTTCCTCACATGGGTTTTTTTCCTTCTCATACTTTTGGAGATCATTTTGTGTTTTCTCTCTTTTGGAGAGGATTTTTTCCTATCGTTTTTTCTCCTTTTCTCCATTTGTAAGAGATTTTTTTGTACATAGATACCTAACATGGCCTTGTAGCAGGGACCCATCATTTTATCTTTACATGTTTTCATATTCTCCCTAAGTTGCACTTAAGAGGGTGTTGGTGTGAATGAGGTATATTACCTAACTGGTTCCACGTTAGGTCCTATTCACACTTGTCTATTTAAGTTTACTTAGAGCATTCTTAGGGTACACTAATGATAGATATCTCTTTGTGTCTCATGTAATATGATTATGACACTTGTCATAATCCTATATTGTCCTATGTTTCACCTTGGCCTATATAACCAAGGGCTTCTCATTGTAATGGATATTCATATATGATGTACATATTGTATGCATATTTACATCCTTTGATAAAATCTTGGGTGGCTACATTCATATCCAAATATTACATGGTATAGAGCATTCTATACCAAATCTTACATTCAAATTCAAGGCACTTTTGTTATTAAAAGTACATGGAAAGCTTGGGAGGCCATCAAACCTTGGCCCTTATGGGATGACAATGACTTTCGTAAGGAATTATCTATCGGTCAACAATCCATTTGATGGTCTTTTGTTCTTTCTTGTCAAGACTAACCACTTACCAATGCTCAATGGATTCATGCTTTAAAATTATATAATAGGGGTATCAATACTCCACCTAATCTTTTTTCAAAAACTACCAAGAATTTTCTCTCTTGGTCTAAGGCCAAATTGAAATACAAACTCTCTAATTAGGATTTGGAGACTTACCAGACTATTATTGATTCAGTTCCCCACAATATGCTTTACAAAATAGGGGTCCATTGTATCAAACCTTGGTGGAAAGATTAGAAATGATACCTAGACACACCATTTCCTAACTATAAACCTCACAAGGAATATGCCTGGCTATTTTTGCATCTTCACATGGTACCTAAATTGAATGATAGATGGCTTCTCCAATCTACATTGGACTCTTGGTAGTGCAAGTTACAAAATGTTTGGTTGGCTATACTTGAGCGAAAGCTGGCTTATTTTGCATGTGTGTTCTTTACCAAGGCCTTCCCATTGGTACCGAATTATCTCATCTAGGGGTTGTCAATCCCTGTTGCCCACTCTATGGATAATAGGAGACTCTTAATCACCTTTTCTAGTTTTATCGTAAAGCTCAAGAAGTTTGGAATTAGATTCATGACTTTTTCAAGCCTTTTAGACTTGAGCCTTTCTAATGGCATATGATCGTACTGGGAGATTAGCCTAGAATTCTTGCTAAATTCACCTAGATATGGCATGCTTTTAGAGTGGAAATTATTTTTAGCATTTGGAAAGATAGAAACTCTATTCTTTTCATTGGTTGTTCTATTTCTTGCATATGTTGTCATTGATGTCAAAAGAGTGGTAATCATTGATGTCAAAAGAATGATGATCAAAGGAGCAGTCAAAGGAGTGATGATCAGAGGAGTCGTGAGGTGAAATATATGGTGATGAAATTCATGAGCATGCTGTTGGTTTAGTATCTTCTATACATAGTTGTACCTTATCTTCTAAAGTTCATGGATAGGTGAAAGTTGTTAGGTTGAAGGATATGCTGACATGAAGAAGTTGTGGCTTCTTGTTTTTGATGAAAATAATTATGATTGTTGTTTATGGTGTTGTGAATGTTGCATTCGTTGCCTATTGATGAAAAGCATTGCATGAGTTATGAAAGAAAATGTTGTAGGAGCTCAAAAGATTGTATTGCATTTCATCGTAGATGAAGATATGGCCTTGCGGCTTGGAGGTTAGATAGAGACAGTTATGAGGTATGCGTGATCCAAGTTTGAGAGCATAAGAACTACCACAAATCTTTCCAAAGTTAGCAGAGTGAAGACAATGGTGATACAGTATTGTTGCAGTCTTAAAGGTACAGAAGAATGCTCCACATTTCTTTGCACTTGAAGATATGACCTCGCATCTTGGAGGATAGCTAGATATAGATAAGAGGTATGATATTCTCAAGATTCATAGGATAAAAGGTACCACTATGTTTTCCAGGGTCAATTGAGTAAGAACAAGTCATGTTGTCGTTTAAGGTTATCAGAGGTAGAATAGAAAGTCACTGCATTTCATTGCACTTTGATGTTTGGCATTGCTATTTGAAAGATACGTTAAGATGGTCAGTATGTATGCTCAGTTTAGGGTTTCAAGTGTCTTGGAGTACTGCAAGTATATTTTTCAATATTCTATATCAAGATAGTGTAATCAAACTATGTAAGGGATACCGGCATCAGTGTTTGTTTGCTTGTGCTAGCAAGATGAGGCATGAAATAGAAAGAGGAGTGAATGAGAAGGTTCTTCAAGTCATATAGTGTTCATGGTATGAACTACATGATGATATCTCTCTTCTTTGGTACTACATTGGGTCTGAAGCTAATGTATGAAAGGATAAGTGTTTGCATTTCTGACATGGTATACTTGAGTGATTATGCCGTGTGTTTGGAAGTGTACACTAGCAAGAAAGATTGGGAGAAGGTAAAATAGGTCCAATTGATCACTTGGTATGAACCGCATAATGGTGTTTCACTCCTACATTGTCGCGGATGATTTGGGAGCTGACAAGGAAGGTCATTGCACGTTTCATGTTACACACTTCATTTAGGCCGATAATGATAATGTGTTTGACAACTTGAAGAGGATATATATGAAGGATGGAAGATTGTTTCAAAGTTTAAGAGAGTGTGCGAGTGTGTGTGAAAAAAATAAATGTCTGGAAGTTGAAAAGTAACTCTGGAGGCTATAATGCATGATTCATAACAAAGGTAGTATTGTGTTGTGTTGTAGAGGTGTTTTGAAGATATCAGAGATGTTTGAGCAGAGGCGTTGAAGTCATATGTTAGTGTCAAAGGAGATGATACTGCAGAGGTGATTGAACTAGCAAAATCAGTCAAGTGATTTGGTACATAGGTTGGAGCCTGTTCTTGTAAGTGTTGTAACACTTTAGGGAGTTGGAGCTTCCTTTGGGTTGGAACCCATAAATTGTGTATTAGGGAGTTGTTGCTTCCTTTGGGTTGGAGCTCATAAAACTTTGTTTTAGGGAGTTGGAGCTTCCTTTGGGTTGGAGCCCATAAAATTCATTGTAAATCTATTTTTATTTGTGAGCCTAGATTTAGATAGTAGATCCAAGCAACTTGTTCACCATGAGTTTTCACATATTGGGTTTCCACGTAAATCTGGTGTTATGTGTGTGTGTGCTTTTGTGATTCATTTGGTTTAAATATTCAGTTTGGACAATTAAATGCATTTAAAAGGAAAGAATTTGATTAAGTATTGATTCACCCCCCTCTCAGTACTTTTGTGTGTTCAACACTATTGATATTAATTTTTTCTTTATACTGAAGCTATGATTTGCTCCAATGTTCTTATGTAGATTCACATGCAAGCTAACAAAGTTGCACTTGAAGTGGCACATCTTTAATGATTTTAGATCAATGGGGTAATACCCCATTTACAATTTCTAGGGTATCGCCAACTCTAGTCTCCAACAAGGGTCACTCTACACCCCATGGGCATCAAAGTGGACATAATGAATCTACTTAGGGAGGTCATGATTCTTAGACATGTGGTTCCTAGCCCCCTCCAAGAAGAACCAAGGGCTAATATGCTCACAGCTAGTCTTATCCATTTCACCCACCTTTAGTGTCCTCTTAGCCATGTCACCAAGGGGAACATGGCTTGCTAGATCCTAGAAAATTTCCTCACCTTTCTTTGGCCATCTTTCTTGCTTGTGAAATTCAACCTACACATGTTACTTACCTTGCCAAGGAATAAAATGAAGAGGGAATGATCATTGGCTAGGAGCTTGTTCCTAATGACTTAGACCCCCGTGATGCATGGGGCAAATTAGATGACTACTACCCCCTCCCTCTATTGGTATAGTTATTGCCACTTAGTGGATTTGTTTTATATTTTGACGGTTCAAGCTTGGCCCAATTTGGACTTTGGGTGTGACTTCTTCCACCCATATTTTTTTGAATTCATCTAATATTATCTTTTTTTACAATTAATATATGATGCTTATTCAAAAAAAAAAATTTGATTGAGGCTCTATGTTGGCTAAGGAGTTCGCTTGGTAGAAAGATGGGGGTTGGTTGTAGTGTTTCAAAAGTTAAAGAAAAATTTCCAAATATTTTTGAGTTGTGAAGTATGATGTAGTATTGCAATTTTTTTAGTTTGAAATGTTGGTCTTTTTTGCAATGTTGTTTGAATTATGTTAATTTCTGATATAATTGTTTCCTTAAATTCATTCAAGAATTTTAAGTTGTTTGTGTGGTTGAAACCTTGAGTTGCTTAGTTTGCACAAATATCTATTTGATTGAATAGAAAGTTATGTTTTGTTTAGGTTTATTGATTAAGTTGCTTAGATTCACAAAGTGCTTTAACATTGTAATGTTCCATAGACTTGTTGGTGTGACTAATTGTTTTGTTTAAAGGTTGCTACGAATTAACTAATATACAAAAGTGTTATGCATGTTTGATTAAATTGCATTGATTTTGTAATTTTTGTAGTTGCTGATTTGTAATGTGTGTGCATGTTGATTGATCTACTTAGACTTGCATTGACATAAATCTTATGGAAATTAAAATACATAAAGGAGATCTATCTAACAACCTAACTAGTTTAAACACTAACACTAACTAATACTAAATAGCAATATAACTCAGATCTAAAAATAACCAATAAACAAACTAGAACACAAAGAAATCCTTACCTCTAGCTATATACTTTGGGTCATGGGCAACTTGGAATGAACATAGAGTCCAATGGAGATGGACAAAGTGTTGTTAATGATCTTTTTCCTTGAAAGGATGTCGATCTCTAGATATCAATGCACATGAACCAATTAATACAACCTCCAAGTCATATTAAAACATGTTGGAAGGTGTTTTGACAAGAATAGGAATGTATATGACTAAAAAATAAGACTGGTAATGGTTTGTAGATGATGAGATTTAATATCAAACTAGACAATCAAATGAAATCTAACAATGCTTAAATAATAGGGGATTGAATTGGAAAGATTATGATGATAGCAATAGACAAAGATTGCAAAATGAAACACAAATAACTAGCTACTTCCCATTGGATTGGATATTAAAAAAACATTTTTAAACAAGGCCTATATGACCCTTACATATGCAAAGGAAAGGTGTTATAAAATTTTGAAGTCAAAATGGGAGAGCAATGGACACTTCTATTAGGGAAAGGCAAAGAAAAAAACATTGTTTGAACCTTTCAAATTACATTTTTGCAAGCTTGGGTAAAATCATTGCTTTCCATAGGTGGCAATTTTGAAACCACCATGGCACTTTCAAAATTACCATGGTAGAAATGAAAGGACCATGGTGATAGCAAGATCGCGTAGGGAAAATCAAGATCAACCCAATAGCATATTAGTAGCTTCAACAAAGTTGGTGAAACATTGGGATTTGATCATTAACATGAATGGTAAAAGACAATGTGAAACAAGGGACTACAAGACACATAAAAGAGACAAAGGGGACTATAAGGATCTATCTTGGATATTAAAATTGGTCATGTTTTGTATCGTGATCTTGTTTGAGTGACATCAATCATCATTAGACTTTAAATTGTGACTCATGTAAATTTTAGCACTTACATATTGTCCTCTTCGAATAGATGCATTGTAAGTGATGCGTGCTATTTTTTGAGTAAGGGTTCAAGGTCCTTCGGTCATTTCCATCTTTGTTTCCACTATTTTGCCATGAACCTACAAAGCAGAAAAACTAGGAATTAAGTGTAGTACAATGAGGTTTCAAGAAAAAAATTAAAATCATGCAAGATTAGGGTTTCAAAATACTATATGTGGATGACTATGTGACTAAGAATTGTAAAAGTGTTATCTCTCCATAGAACAAGGGGGTCAATATATTCAAAAATAGTCATTTTTAACTTACACACTTAAATTTTTTTTGATCCTTGAACATACAATGATTATTTTCAATGAACTTGTAGTCTATGGGGAGCTTGCAAGTGTTGCAAGTATGAGCCTAACCGGTGTTGTCATTGATGTCAACATACTTCTGTTGCATTAATGATAAGGATTGGATGAGCTGTGTGCTGAGGATATTTAGAAAATTAGTCTCAATCAGGAACAGTGAAGAACAGTGATGACAGTAAGGTAAAAGTCCAAGGTAGGTTGAGGATCAGAGGATGTGGTTTAAAGGGTTTGTAGATATGTGTCTTAAGGTGGTCTAGTAGAGATTTTAGAGGTTCACATGAAGATCTGAAGAAGTTGTGGCAGCTCAAGTAAAACCAGTTCTGACAGATGTTCAGTGGTGACAGAGTGTTACAGATAGGTCCGGTGAGATCCGAAATTGCATTGTCCTATTTTGCAGATTTGAGAAAGTGTTGAGGAAGTCTTTGTGGAGTGTCAACTAGATTGGTTTGTGGTATGAAGGTCCGCAATTATCTATTCCTTTGTGACAGTAATGATAGACTGTGTTCTTGAGGTTCCGGATGAAGGGGAGATAGATTTCAGTAAGCAGATGAAGTATGGATGTTCTTGGTAATTTAGGCAAGCTTGTGGAGGTCTTTGGATCATGTTCAGTTCGTGTTGGTGATCCACATTGGAGTTGGAGCTCACAATTGAAGATTAACCTTCAGATGATAGTGTTCTTCTTGAGATTGGCCGACCGGATCAGTTACACATCTTGTAGATGTTCTTGTTGATGTTTGCTGACTTAGATGATCATTCGTAAGTTGATGTTTTGTATAAATAAGGGATTGCGAAGTCATTTCAAAAGTCTCTTCTGTAGTGATGGGTGTGTGATAGCGAGGAGGAGAGCAAAAGGGCAGAGCAGAAGTATTGGGCTTAAATGGAACTGATTCAAGCATGGTGAAGATGCTATTCTCCAATTCATGTATGTGATACTTATTTCTTTGTAGGCAGTGAGCCTCTTGTGAGCAGTGTGCTCGGGCAGTGAGCCCTAATTGGCATGTGTCATTTGTTCTTTCTATTCTTCTAACAGAGAATACATTCTTGGGTTAATCACCCCATGGTTTTTCCCTTAATCGGGTTTTCCACGTCAAAATCTTGGTGTCTCATGTGTTGATGTGTTTCTAGTCTTAATTTGTTGCATTGTGTTTCGTCGATTGATTTATTACTATACTGCTGAATTGCAAAGTGGAGTTAAGTGTTTAATTGAAGAAAGTTTTGCACAACTGATTCACCCCCCCCCCCCTCTCAGTTGTGTGCCCTAAGTCTAACATCAAGATCATGAGAATAAATATGGTAGGTGTTCTAGGTGGGTTCTAAACATGTTGTTTATGAGCAAGATTTCCCTCTTGTAATGAAAACTAAAATTTGATTGAAACCTAGCTTAGATTTGATAAAAATTGATAATTTAATAGTTAGAATGATTGTTGCACTATTTACAATAGGAATATGTTATTCAATTTTGAGTGTTTGGGCATTTTGGTACATTTTCCAGATTCTTTTTTAAAAAAAAATTTGGGCATGGCTGGTCAAAAATATTAATTTTGTAACTATCACAAAGTTTTAAAATTACACCAATACTTTCAAAATTGTCACCTACTAAAAATAGGTAGTTTCAAAATGGTAGAGAAAGACTAAAATTTGATATTTTAATTTAATTTTTTTGGGATTTTAGACTAATCAAATGTTGTTTCATCTAGTTGCAAGGAAGATAAATCAAATGGATATGGAATGACTCTTGAGGATATTATATCTACTCACACCTATAGATTGGGTTGTCCTAGAGAAGATGTGGTTGAACAAGATTACTAGAGTACCATTGATCCCACCCTCCAACATTATTCTATTTGATGTCCCAACTTATTGGGATGTTGACTGGAACATGTTTTGGTTTCCATAGGTGTAGGGAGAGTCGACCTTCACTCTCTTGTATGTGCACATTTTTCTTGGAGTGCTTACATCACATGGCAAATATTAGTTTTAAATGATCATTAGAATTGTAGAGGTAGATAGTTGAGTTACATCCTCTGGTGATCAACCAAGATAGAAGGACCCTAGAAATAGGTTACCTACCTTCTTGACATAGAGAGAGTTATAATTATAACCATTTAGAAAGGCATCATGGGGATTCTTGCTACTTGCCTCATCAGTGACATGGGCATTGACAAGCTCCTCTACAACTAGACTCTCGTAGCGAGGAATATTGAGATATTTATGGGAGATAATACAAATGGGGTATGGATATCTTGGCTCACACATACATAGACCTCTATAGGATTGTGCAACTTAAGGTAGAGTTAATGAAATTCCCCTCTAGGATTATAGGGTAGTTCTTAGAACATGTAGCTCCATATTAGAGAGTCCAAGGCATTTAGGATAGAATAACACCTAGGGAGACTAGATGGGAATGAGTCCCCCACTTTACAATTTGATTCAAGAGAAGATTGGCTCTCACCACAACAAACATGATTGTAGATACTTATACAAACATGGTGAGGTTGTGGGATGGAGATGACATATCCTTTATAGTGCATGTAGCGGCACCACCTCTCTCACATAAAGGAGGAGGTTAAATTGGAGGTGCACTAGGTCACAAGGGTGCCCCAATAGTTTGAGTGAGCTTATCTTGTACAATTACCTCCATTGGACATAGTGTATTAAGGATATTGGGAGCTAGAGATGCCATGATGGGGCAACTATCATGGATTGTATTGACACTTAAAGTTCCTATCAAACACACTATTAAAGGAGCAAGTAGAACATAAAGATAGGTAGGTTTGTAAGTAGTGGTTGGGCCACCGTCACCATCACCACCACCACCACAACAAAAAAAAAAATAAAAATTTGTGCTTGACTCCTAAGGTAGTAGAAGCAATGGAGGAGACAGTTGAGCATAATACACAAGGAAGGGAGAGCGGAGGTAGAGGCTTTGGGAACCTAACCAAAGATGGTAGGACAACAACCCTCATGAGTATCTCGTGTTTAAATGTTGTATTAACTTTTATAGTACAACACAAACCATTTAACACAAATTAGTTAACGTCATTGACTGAATTACTAGTTCGATGAATGGAGAGGATCATTGCATATAGTACACAACCCCTTACTTCTGTCAGTCACCAATATCTGGTGTTTGCAGTGTCATTTTCCACAGCTCATCATACCTAGATCATGCTTCTTAGTTCTAAAGCATTTGACAGCCGATTTTCTTTTAGGATTGTTTGATTTTTAAGATAGTAGGCTATCAAACGTTACTTTGAGAAAGCATTCAATGTACTGTATATTTTACTTCGAGGTTTACATAATGATTTTCTCTTCCTAATCTTAGGAGTCCGGCCTCAGTTATATCTAAGTCGTACTTAGTTGTTTGACACGTAATTTGGGCGAGCTATCAATAAAGAAGAGCTATCAAAGTAAATTAGCGTATTGGTCCCTTTTACCGTGGAAGGTAAGAAGTATTTCTACCACCATTTCCACCACCATTTCCCACAATATAAGCGCGTGGGTACTACGGTCTCATGGAATTCAAATGGGAATAGAGACCGCCTTCAGTCCGTGCCAGATGTTATGGATGTCCAAGACTTTAATTGATTAGTTTGTTTGTAGAGGTGAATATCCATAAATTTAATAAATGGTAAATGGTTTTTGGTCTATTGGTAAAGTTGACTGATTTGCACAGTCCACACATTATCAATTCGTTTTGAGTGCAAAGACCTCACCCTCTTAAAGGATGAGGTTAGGATCATACTTGAATTGAATATAGAGGAATGGATACCCCTCAGACCTTAGTTCTTAAGCCAAATGAAGCGTTGATTCATGCATTTGATGCTACAATTGATGGCATTGTAGAATATTTTAAATCCTCAAAACCCTAAATTAAAATTTAGTGGAAGTTGAATAATTAAAATTGAGATGTTAAATAATTGAATGACTTGAGATAGATATAATGGAAATGTAGAGATAGAAGTAGGGCTCAACTCAAATTAAGACACCTCCAAAAATCAAGAGAGGTAGCAAAATTTCAAGCATTACCACTCATGCCCAAGGAGTCAGGTTTGCAAAGATAGCTACCCTATTGTGGGATAAAGAGGAAAGACATGTAGCAAGGGGACTATGAAATCCAAAAGGTAAATCTCAGGTATGAGATGAGGGAGGAAGAGAAGCACTCACTACAAGCAATAGTTTCCACCATCTTGGGATGCATGAACAAAGATGAACAAACCAAAGAAGAGCTCAAAGCCCAAGTTCATGAGTTGTCAGTCTATGTGCAATATTTCGTGGGACTTTTTAATTCCAAAGCACTTGCTCCTACACTCTTGGTAGCATTGGATACATGATTGCAAATGAGGAGTGAGATAGGAGGAGTGTCCAAGCCATCAGAGCCTAGAGAGATACTCTGTTGTCCCAAGGGAAGAGATCGATTGAAAGAGCAATCAGATGTTACCATGAGATCAGTGATGAGCTCAGTGCCAACTGAATTTGAGGAGACTATTGATAGTGAGTTGATCTTGGATGACAATATGCTCCTGCTTAATAGAATGGTTCAAATCTAATTCTCAACCATAGCAACAAAATATATTATCCTAGATGGTAATCCAAAGTTGCCTTTTGAATGGTTGTAGGCCATGAAATGGAGAATGAAGATTTTATAGGAATGCAAGAAAAAGTTTTTAAGTAGAAGAAAGGTAGGGAAAACAATTATGATAGAAATTTAGAATTTCATAGAGGCCAGTCCTTGCAAATTCTAGGAAAACTCTAATAAAGTCAGCCTAGCTATCATAATTGCTAAAGAATTTACAAAGTTGTTAAAGAAAAATCTAACAGAAGAGGTCATTGATGAATTGATGAGAATAAAGGGATCTTTTCACCTATTTGAAGCACGACTAGTAGAGCTGAAGAAAATTCCAAACCAGATTGCAAAAACCTTCTTCTCAAAAAATGTGCATTCTAATACACTAAAGCTTTGAATTTCAATGTTGTGAAGGAGGCTTTCAAACATTTATAGGCATATTTATAAGTAGGGAAACTAGAACAACAAGGTGAAGGAAATAGAGGAGATACAAACAAAAATAGAGCAACATAAGTCTTTTGGCAGGCATATGCTCATCAAGTTTTTGACTAAAAGTAATATTTTAAATATTGGGCCTTTGTAATGTAAAGTTTATTTTGCAAAGGTGAGAACTTATGATCATTTTGGGAATATTACTTTAATTGGGGGCCCAAAATTAAACAGGTCTTGGGACAAATAATCTAACCGTTTATTTAATTTTTGATTTTGGGCTTGAGGATCTTTTATCTTGGCTGTCAATGTAAATTAAGAATTGAGTATTGTGCTCAAGGGGTTATCTATTTATAGTAGGATCACAAGCCTTGTTAAGGGTTGGAAACTTGTTAGAGGAGGACATTAAGCTAGTCATTTTGCATTTATTTTTTCTTTGTAGTTCCAAGTTTTCCAAACTGGGTCATGTTGTAATGAACAAATTTTTGAAATTCAATTGAGAAGGATGGAAACCAATGCACACTTAATGAAAAATATTTCAAATTAATGGATTGTGGGAGGGGATGAATAGAATTTTCATGTTGAATATAGTAATTTTATATGTTTTCTTCCATTTGTCAAGTTCCTTAGACATGTGCATTGCTTTGTGTTAATGGTTGTGTAGTCCAAATCAAGCAAAGTTGGTTTATTATGATTTCAATGTCTCAACCAAATTAGAAATAGAACTCATTGCAAAATAGACTCATTTTATTTTTCTTTCTTTTTCTTTAAACCCTAATACCTTTTGTTTTTGCTTTTAAATCTGATTAGATTAATTTGTTTAGGAAGAAAACTTGTAAATTTTCTATTTAAAAGGTTAGATCTAGGGTTTGCAAATACACTTATTATTAGTGATTAAATATGAAATAGTATTTAGATGCAATAAATCTTTGAATCAATTTGTTAATGCAAATTAAATTAGAAACATTGATCATTTGCATAACGAATTGTTTATTTGGTTAACAAATTCATAGTGACTTGACTGTATTTCAAGATTTCTATACCATGGGCTGGTTAAAAGGGAACAAATATATAGATCATCGAGTCACCTTGCATCACGATGACCTAGTAACATAACCCTTGGGGAAAATTAATCTTCTTTTGATATATTAATTGCCTTTAAGGAGAGGTGAAGTGATCTTGTGACTTTACGTGAGTTGTTGAGTGTGTTACAACACCCATCAATACTATGTACAAAGGGAAGTACATAATTTCCTTGATGATGTATCATCCCTAATTCCTACTCCTTTTGAATGAAAATTTTGTAATAATTATTAATGTTGATTTGAATTGCTCTGATACTCCTTCTATACTTGTTCACATAATGAAAGTGGGTTGATTAGACAATGATTTAATTAAATGTTGCAAATTAGAATATGACCTTAAATGGATTATTGATAATATCTAACAATACATTACTAAGGTATGTGTATTAAGATGTAATGTTTCAATGATTAAGTATTGTGGAAAGTGTACTAGGTTTGGTTCATGAAGTGTGACAAGCCTATAATCCAAAGTGTGAAGTAAATGTTGTTTGAATTAATTAATCAAAATAATTGAGTTAATTAAATGAGGTAATTAAGTGTGATTGCTTATTTAAATTTCAAAATGATTTAATTAAATCGATAAATAGAATAAGTCTTAATTTAATTTAATTAGCTTTTATTTGAAAATAAATAATATTATTTTTGAATAATGGATTAATCAAATTACTACTTGCAATTTCTTATTTGAGAATATTGGTTGTGCAAATTTTTAAAAATTAGAATTGAAAATCAAAGAAAAGGGATACAACTAATTCTTAATTTCTTTAGAATAAAGTATAAACTAAAATTAGCTATGTGAAAGAAAAATTATTAAACTAAAATTAAATATTTTTAATATTTCAATTACTTGAGTTGAATGATATACATGAATTAGAAATATTATATTTTAATTGAATTGCTTTAATTGGCGATTAATTTGTTATTCCCTCAAATTAGAGATTTCCTTGTTGGTAGGAAAAAGAACTGACATACGACTTGATAGATTTAGTTGAAAATTCATACGAGTGGTTAGATCTATCTCCATTAGGTTGGAAACTCAAAAGGGTGGCCTAATGGAGGTTGATAGTGAAAACTCACAAGGATGCTAGAAGTTAATTCTAACAAGTTTAGAACATGATGATTGACCAGAAGTTATTGTAGATACCAAAAAGCATGTTGTGGAAGTACCAAACACCTTGTTGTACATCTTGATGGTTGAAAATGTACAAGGATGAGCTCAGGGACACATCCCTACACATGGATAAGCTATAGTAGTAATATCATGTACTACATATATGATATATAGAGAACAAGAATAAGCGAGAGCATGTGTGTGTATAACAAGAGAGAATAAGGAAGATATAGATGTGAGTGTGACACACACACACACACATCCAAAAACATGTATAGGTTAGAGGATTTAAAGAGACTAGATAAGAGTGAATTACCCAACCATATGTGATGTGTATAACTATGCTTGTGGCATGTGTGTAAGATGTATATGACATGAATAATATATGAAAGGTTGTATCTCACATAGTGTTATGTTAATGAATGAGTATTTTCTTTTGTTTATGTGTACTCTATTACTTTTATTCTAATTTTTTCTTATTGTATCACATTCAGATTAACTACAAGCATGCACAAATCTAGATTCCCAGTCTATATTTTATGTCCACGTGCCTAATTAAGGTTTGAGAATTTTTTGAAAGGAGATATTAATAAAAAGATAGAAGTTCTTTAGAGCACATTATTTTTATGCATACACACACTCACAAATGATTGCTTGAGAGATTTGAAGAATTTGCAAGTGCTTTTAGATTCAAGGGTTTTAGCATCTACATTGATTTTTCAAGTTGAGTTTTTGAAGAGGTTGGATTCATATTCATGAAATAATTTAGAAAACACTTCAATTTGGTAATTGAATGAACTAGGATTGAGTGTTGTAAGAAATATGTGTGAATTATATGATTACTTGCAATAGAAGAAACTATGTTTTGTTCGATTGTAAATGTAGAAATGATTCAATGAATAAAATTATGAGAAATTTGAATCTTAGAGAATTGCATAGAATGAATTTAATAATATTTAATTAATAATACAACTTTAAATAACGACAATAAAGAAATATTTAACATTGTACCGAAGTTATAAAAAATCATTGTTTCAAACATCACAAAGAGTTGGCCCAACATTTCAATAAAAGAGAACTCATATACTCTATTTGTGTTTTTGCAATACATGCAAAATAGAAAACAAATATACAAAAATTTGAAATCCTGAAGGATTTAAAAATAATTAACCCTAAGAATCTAAAATAGGAAAAAAATAATTAAAAAATAAAAACCATAACGCTTTAGATTGATTACCAAAAACCATTGAAAGTAATGTACAATGCAAATATTATAGTATTCCCAGATCTCATCCTACGACATTCATAAAATCATGAAAAGCCAAAAAAAAGAATTCATTGTTTGGTTTTAATAACATCCGAGTGCACAAATAGTAGATTTAAGGGTCAAATTTTTAGTGCTGCAGAAGAAAGCCACTCAAATTAACATTCCCAAATTTACACATTTTAATTCCATTTACCAAAAGAATATGAGGAAATGAGACATGTAATGGATAAAGGACAAAAAATGACAATCTATAAAGAGGCACTAATGTGTCCCAATTCCCTAGGTTTCAATGATCTACAACATCTATAACATTGTATGACTCTTTTTAACACTTGTACATGGAAGATTAATTTTGATAGAATATATTTCTAAAACTACCTCTCCACTTTCATCTGTGATTCACATTTCTATATTTCCCTCAGTCAAGAAAATTAATTTAAAGAAACTAATGTAACATACAACTATAGAGGATTGAAGCCGAACTCTTAAAATTAACTTAAAGAATTGACTATATATATATGTATTTACTAGAATAAGAACCCGAAGGAAATTGAACACGACCAAATCAACCCATGGATTATCTTTTATTTAACAAATTACAAAATCTTTCTTGAAACTATTAGCACTTGATCAGATTAGTGTATTAGTGAAAGAAGTAACAGAGAACCTATATTCTATGACCTAATTACCAAAATCAAATTACATTGCTTTGTTTAGTTAAATGGGTCTTCTTTGTCTCAGTGGACACACTAGAACAAAAAACGAAAGAAGAATTTGAATCTTGAATAAATAACTAAATCTAGTGATAGTTTATTTGAAGTTAACTACCTTAAAGGAGTCTTTAACAAATACATGGGAAATTCAGAGTAGAACTTTTAACTCTCATGTCTTTAAATATACCTGGATTATCATTGCAAAGTGGCCTTGGTTCATGCTTGGACACCTAGAGAGCTTGGTTTAAGTTTAAATTTTGATGGTGATTCTCCCCTTTTAGATCATTTCAGGATTTTGTATGTTAGACATTGGAAATCTATTTTGGCATGGTGGTTAATACAACAAAACAATTGAGGCATCTATGAAAATTACCATTAGTTACCTATTAGAGAACATATACAAAATTTCTTAACCAAAAACAATTTTTGTTAGGGTTTGTGTTGCAATACAACTCATTGCTTATGGATATTTGTGAACACTAAGCAACACTAATCTTCTACAAACAAAGTTGTTGGTCTTACCAAAGACATGCTGGGCAAATATGTGTTGGCACATGTAGACACCTAAAATCAACCATGTCCTTCCAACACCACTAACCTCACTTTCAACATCTTGCGAAACCTTGTCAACACCCACTAACCTCACTAACATCTTGTAACACCTTTCGACATCACCTTGTGTTGCCTTGCAACACCTTTATCCTAAGTTAATTAAATAAATTGTATTTATTTAATTAATTCATCCCTTTATCCATTAGTTTAAGTTAATTAAATAAATCATATTTATTTAATTAATTTATCCCTTTGTCCGTTATTAATTAAATAAATTCCCTTTTATTTAGTTAATTCCACCTTCTAACCTTCATATCCCTAGGTTAATTAAATAAACTACATTTATTTAATTAACATCCCTTACACTAGCTAGATTAATTAAATAAAACTTATTTAATTAATCCTAACATCTATCTAATCCCATTCCACAACTAATTAAATAATCCTTATCATTTAATTAATTATCCTAAACACATGTCACTATCCTCAACACTCCATAAATAAAATCAAATTTAAAATTCCTCCACTAGAGTAAAAAAAACCTACAACTCAATCCCCACCCTCCATTCATCTTTCAATCTTGGCCCTTCACACATAAGGATGCCCTAGAAATCCTTATCAGATCCTAATCTTAGCCCTAAATCATCACTCAACCTCCATGTGACATTTGTCACATGACTACAACTCCAATCCAAACCCTAATCCTCAAGCAACCCTAGCCATTGATCTAAGCTTTCAATCTCAACCCTCCATCCTTTTTCTCAAACTATCTATATAGTGAACCCTCATCCAAGCCAAAACACATCTCATCTCATTGTAATCTTATGCTACCCAAATATCCTCTCATTCATCTCCTTGGCCCTAGTTTATGCTTAGTGAGAGAAATCTCATCCCATCTTCATCATGTGGAGTATAGCTAGAATGCATTTGGTGCATTAATTCTCCACTCTATCAAGGAGAAAGGAGTATTCAAGGTTGAAGGTATAATGTATTCATTTGTTTGTCTTATTGTGTTATTTCCCTTGTCTATTTTCCTCCATCTTCAGTGCGAGTCCGCAAATCTTGAGCACAATAGTAAAAAAATATAAGAATGTTGAATACACAAACCAATGGTGTTTTTCCATTTCATAGCAATTTGTCGCATTTCCTTAACACACCAATGAAGCATTAACACTGGGGGAAGAGCAATGCAAGCAAAAAATGTCCAATGTTAGGAAAGCTTCGGCCAAGATTTATCCTGTCTCAATTCTCTTAAATTCTTGGTACCCAATCTCGACCCACCTGCATGGAAGATCACAAGAAAAAATTTGAATGATTTGAATACCTATAGGGTACTACATGTTTTAGAGGCTAAAATTGGAGCAAACAAGTGCAATTGAGTCACAAACAAACCTACAATCCAATACTAACATCTACATTTGGTTTGACCAAGAAAATGGAAGTAAAAAAACAAATTCAAACATAATTAACAAGCATAATACCTCCATTTTGTTGTTGTAGATATGCTCCAAAAGACCAAGTGTGATAGTTGCTATGTGATATGAAATGTTGATGCTCAAGTGCTATGATATTGCTCAATTCGACATCATGTAATTACTATGAAAGTGGATGTCCAAATCCCTTGTGTGAGTCTCTTTAAATATATTTTCCCAAGGGATAACGGATGGTTGAGATCAAAAGATGAAGATCAATGATTAGGATTTGGCTTCATGAGGATATTGATTAGCCTTTTGACAAGTGGCATGATGAGAGGCTTCCTACAAGATGAATGGCTAAGATTTTCGTAAAATGTAGGGTGAGATGAGATGAAGACATATGGAAGAGAGACAGTATGTAAATGGATGGTGGAGATGAAGAGAGAAATCAAGGGTCAATATTAACCCTTGTGATATGCTCACGCATTTGTGAGCAAGGAGTGGGGATGAGGTGGAAGTCAAATATGCTTCCAAGTTGTCATGCTCACACATATGTGAGCAAGGAGTGGGAGGAGCTAGCATGCTTGCACATGTGTGAGCAAGTAGTGAAATGAGCTAGCATGCTCACACATGTGTGAGAAAGTAGTCTAGGTAGGACACATGTTAGGTGATGAATGACTGAGATCTTGATCTATGTGGGTGATTTGAACAGTGAAGATTAAAAGGAGAAGATTGAGGATGATGTGGATTTTTTAATTACAGCAAATGTTAATGGGGATTAATTAGTCCTAATCAACTAATTAATCATGGACTAATTATTTGATTAAGTTGGAGGAATGTGGACTAATGTTATTAATTAAATTTAGTTTAATTAATTAGCCTTAGGAATGAGTTAGTAAATAGTAATTAATTAATTAATTATGGGAAAGTGGATTAAATTGGCTAAATTAATTAAATAATTATTTATTTAATTAATTTATGGAGGAAATAGGTTAAATTAATCAAATAATTATGTATTTAATTAATTTGTGTGAAATTAGGTTAATTAATTATATAACTATTTATTTTATTAATTTATGGGAAAATGGTATGACAAATGTTAGTGATGAATTTAAGATGTCTACATTTTGCCCCTCTTTGAAATGGCGTTAAAATAACATTATTTCAAAGAAAAGAAAAAAGAACGGGAAAAGAAGGGTTAATTAATAGATTGCCCTAGCCTTGCGGGAGGAGTGTGGTGGAAAATATAGAATAGAGATGCCCCCTCAAGAGAGTCAGTGGGATAAAAGGAGTTTGGGGGGCCTCTTGATAGAAGATGATTAGTTAGGGGGGAAGTGAAAAAAGAAAAAGAAATGGCTGAAAAGGTGAAAAGAAAAAGAGATAAAAGGAAAAAAGGAGGGAGAAAAAGGTCATTTGAACTTTTTGAGTGGAGAAAAAGGAGTATAGAGGAGAGAAAATATGGAGAGGAGGAAGATATCAGAGATTCAGGTGCAACACAAAGATGAGCTGGTGCGGGAGTATCTACGGTCGGTGGCATGAGGACCACTAATGAGTCATCTCAACCTAGTTCATGAATTTGAAAGTTTTGATTAGGTCAATGTGGTTATTTTTATAGCAAGTCAAAGGGAAAAAGCATTTGGTTGGGGGGTGAGAAAAACTAGGGTTTTTGGTTTAGAAAAAATAGAACTATGGGGGCGGGGAGGATGGGATGGAAAACCAGGGTTTTGGGTGTTTGTTTTTGGGTTTTGAAAGAAGATTTTTTTTGGTGGGGGGATGATAGAGACGTTGTCTATGGTGGCTCCGCCAGGCAAAGGCATCACCATAGGTGGCAGCTCCACTAGAGGCTACAGATGGGTAGAGACAATGCCTATGGTGCCACGTCACTACCGCTAAGGGCCATAGTGTGCATTGGAGATGATGCCAATGGCACCATCCCCATGGGCAAGCGTGATGCCATTAATGTTGCCTCTGTTGAGAGTTACGAGGCACAATAGAGACAACACCATTGGCACCATCCCCACGAAGTGGCGATGTCACCCTCGCTCCACAAGGATGACGCCATTGGCATTGCCTTCATTAAGAGTAACAAGTGAGGTGAGGGTGACGCCATTAGCATTGCCTCCACTGAGAGCCACTAGGTGGGTAAAGGTGGTGCCAATGGTGCCATCCTCACCCTACAGAGGTGACACCCTTGGCATTTCCTCTTCCTGGGAGAACAAGAGTGGGGTAGAGATGATGCCAAGAGCGTCATCCCCACATCACGGGGGTGATGCCCTTGGCGCTTCCTCTTCTAGGGAGCACGAGAGGGGGTGAGGGCAACACATCTTATGCTGCCTCTACTAAGGATAGAGAGGTGAGGGCAGTGCAAAGAGCACCACCTCAATTAAGGATGGGGGAGATGGTGAGAAGGGTCCCAAATGGGTGATATGGATGCATGAGGATTTGTCGGCATTGGTGATGTGAGAGAGGTGTTTAGTAGTGTTGGGGTTGGTGGAGAGGTAGAGAGGGAGATCCTAGTGGTGGTGGGGTTATATGACATGACCATGATGCCAGAGATATGAGTCAACAAGGTGATGCTGATGGTTTTAGCAGAGAGGTGGTGCTCAAAGATGAGCACCTTTCATCTGTTGACGGCGGAGATGATGGTGACATTGGAGGATGTATGACACATTCTTCAGATACTGATAACTAGAGAGATGGTGTACTAGTAGGATGAGGATCTGTAGGGGGAATTGGAGTGGCTATTAGGATGGAAAGACATCCCATTACGGGGGATAGGCTTGGATCTAGATAGGTGTTGGGCAGATAGATTGATGGATGAGTTGATGTTGGTGTTGCTAGGTCCTGTTAGTGGCCTCCTGCTATCAAACAAGATAGTGAGTTTTTCTTCGATGGGGTTGGGGTCATGTGTGACAAACATGCTAGAGGATGGCAAGGTGTTTGCATGGGGTTCCTGTGTGTTGGTCGTTCATATACAGGTGGGCTCAAGGAAATGGATTCAGGTAGTGGCACTTGGGATAGTTAGAGCACTATCAATGTGTGCTGGATGAGTTGGATTGTCAAGATATTATGTGGAGGGCATACAGAGGGGTGGAGGTATGGGATGATGATGTAGTACACTTGGGGTAGTATTGTCTGAGTGCTACATAGAGGGCTACCGAGGATTCATTATTGAGAGGTACAAACCTAACAAGGTGTTACGTTAGTTTGGGATAGTGTAAGGGATATTGGGGGAGGCTCAGTGGTTTGCACAAGTGTATCAAGATATAGGATTGTGGGGTAGGTAGGTGGGGCAGGAAGATACAGTAGAGAGTTGGAGGAGGCAGTCCATCATGTCATGGGTGCCATGAGATGATGTGGAGGAGGTAGAGGCGGTGGAGGGATATGAGGCCTGGTGGGAGAGGATGAGGTCATTGAGATAGATGGTGCTGGTGGCATGGTGGGTGGTGTGACACTTGAGGAGGGTGGCGTAGTGGGAACGAAGGTGATTGAGAGAGATAGCAAGAGAGAAACATGAGGAGAGATAGTGGAGGTGGAGGATAACAAAGGAGAGTAGGGTACCGATGGAGGAGGACGTTATAGAGGTAGAGATGGAGGTAGTGCAAGCGAGTCTAGAGGAGGGGGTGAGGGAGGAGCAGGGACATCAAGAGTAGGGGCAAGGGCCTTAGGATCAGGTGGGCCAAGTTGGGAGAGTTTGGTGACAAAGATAGTAGCATGGGATTGGACTATAGCAGGATTGGAGAGGGAAGAGGATGAGATGAGAAGGCAACTCGGGGTTGAGCAAGTAGAGGATGAACTAACACAGATACAATTAGCAAAGATACAGTGAGTGTTGCAAGAGAGTAGAGTGTAGCTAGGGGGATCCAATGGAGACATGTTATGGTAGTTGGTAGAGAGGAATTAGGAGAGGGATGAGTGGAGGTGATAGGTTGAGGCAGAGAGGGCATGGGAAGATGAGCTATAGGAGTAGCTAGCAGAGATGTGGCATGAAGAGGAGTGTAGGATATAGGCAGAGGCTGAGAAGGCACAGGGGATGAGCTACAAGGGTAGCTATCAAAGATGCAGAGTGAAGGGGAGGAGTGGAGGATACATGCACATGCATAGGTGGCTAGTTTGTAGGGGTTGGTGGCCACAACATGAGCAGAGATGGGCAGGGTTGTGGTAGAGTCACATAGACTACACCAAGACAGAGATGCAATGAGGAGGGTGTTAGATGAGCAGGGTATCTCTCCTCATGTTTCTCTCTTGCTATCTCTCTTGTTGATAGTTGGTGCTAGAGTTAGTGATTGTGATGAGGAGGATGGGTATGAATCAATGGGAGTGGATGTGATTGACAGAGATAGCAAGAGATCAACATGAGGAGAGATAGCATAGGTGGAGGATAGCAGAGGAGAGGAGGGTGTTGATGGAGGAGGAGGTTCTAGAGATAGAGATGGAGGTAGTGTAGGTGAGTCTAGAGGAGGGCATGCAGGAGGAGCAGGGACATCAAGAGTAGGGGCAAGGGCTTTAAGATTAGGTGGGCCAAGTTGGGAGAGTTTGGTGGAAGAGATAGTAGCATGGGATGGGATTGTAGTAGGATTTGAGAGGGAACAAGATGATATGAGAAGGCAACTAGGGGTTGAGAGAGTAGAGGGTGAGCTGACACGGAGACAGTTAGCAAAGATGCAGCAAGTGTTCCAAGAGAGTAGAGTGTAGTCAGGGGGATCCAATGGAGAAATGTTATGGTAGTTGGCAAAGAGGAATTAGGAGAGGGATGAGTGGAGGTGATAGGTTGAGGCAAAGAGGGAATGGAGGGTGAGCTACAAGGGCAACTATTAGAGATGCTGAGTGAAGGGGAGGAGTGGAGGATACATGCACATGCACATGTGGCTAGTTTGTAGGGGTTGGTGGCCGCAACACGAGCAGAGGTGGGCAGGGTTGTGGTAGAGTCACAGAGACTACACTAGGATAGAGATGCAGCGAGGAGGGTGCTAGATGGGCAGGGTATGGGATAGTTGATGTTGGAGTTAGTGACTACGATGAGGAGGATGAATATGAATCATAGGGAAGTGATGTATTATAGGGATCTATATCATCAAGTGGTGCTAATAGATTAGAGAGAACCATCATTTGCAAAGGTCTCGATTAGTCAAGCAGGGGCATTTAGGGCAAAGCCATTAGGGAGATCTTAGTCAGTGAGTAGGACACCATGACCAAGACCATCAATCATGCCACCATAATCACTAGGACCATCTATGTGGTAGAATGGGGAGACAGAGAGAGGATCCACTCATGATTATGGGTTAGAGAGGTGGATGTATGATGAGGCTATGTACCATTTTGTATGATGTACTTATGAGATAGCTAAGTATGATGGATTTTGTACACACCATTTTTGGTATATATAGATGAGAGATTTGTGACATATAGATTGATTTCATGATGTTGTGTTGATGTGATGGTAGATTAGACGATGATTTTGTATGGGTGCACATGTGTTCTATAATGGCTATTGTGATTATGTATGTTGTTTAGTTTGGCACATGTTAGAATAGGTGGTAGAATAGAGATGGATGTTATGATAGAAAATGAATGTGATAAATGATGATAGAAATAGAATAGATGAAACTATGGTAGAAATGATGTTTCTCACATGTTCGTTGGGCCATGATACTATTTACATTTTTTCTGATTGTGTTTGTCCGTCATGTACTTGGCACACTATCATCATGATCCATTATATCATGATGCATACTGTTAGTGCCACATCAAATAATAGGTTGCTCTTTGCACAGATATTATCTTTGTAGCATGTACCTATCATCACATCACATACATCACATCATCCATCCTCCTCTCTTCTAACCTATCACAATCAATCATCCTATCCTATTCATAACCTCCATTTCTATACTATCAAATTCTTTTCTATCCATTTAGTCATGCCCCATTACCACTATACCCCCTCCCATGACAAAGGCAGTGTCCCAAGAAGTCACCGTCACTCCCATCTACCTTTCTTGGATAGAGGCGATGCCTAAGACATATCCCCAACTCATATCTTCCTTCGTCGAGTGGCAGTGACACTCTACACATCATTCTCACCCTTGTACACCTTTCCTGGGTGAAGGAAACACCATCGCCCTTGTCCACCTTCCTTGGGAAAATGTGATTCCTTAGGCATATCCCCTTTCGAGTGGGGATGTCACCCTCCATGCCACCCCTGCCTTGCTCGCCTTCCTCAAGCAGAGGCAATGCATTAGGTGTCCCCCTCTCTGGGTGAGGACAGTGCTGTCGGTGTTGTCCTCGCCACCATCTACTTCTATGGGTAGAGGTGGTGCCCAAGCCATTGACCCCACTAGGAAGGGACAACACCTCGGGCATCACCTCTACCCTGCCCATTCTCAAGGTAGAGGTGCCACTATTAGGGGTGCCTCCGTCGGATTCCGCCCCCCACAAAAAATATTTTATTTAATCCAAATCCATACTCCTATCCTTTTTCACAAACTCTTTCCCTCCACTCCTAACCTATCAAAAATCCTCATCCCATGTGGTTTCCTGTGTGAGCTTTAATGCTTCCTTAATGGTCAATTTGTGCTTGGCATCGGGGGCTCCGCCGCTCGACCTTGCCATCACCTTTGCCCAGGGAAGGTGAATAGGGGTGAGGGCAACACATAGAGAATTGCCTCCACCCATGGAAGGTGGACGATGGAGGGGGCGATGTCTTAGGTGTCGCTCTATCCAAGGAAGGTGGATGGGAGTGGGGCCGACTTCTTGGGACACTGCCTCTATCATGGGAGGAGTATAGTGGTAATGGGGCACGACTATATGGGTATAAAAGAATTTGATAGCATAGAAATAATGGTTATGAATAGGATAGGATGATAGAATGTGACATGTTAGAAGTGTTGGTACTCTTTTTGGGTTTAGGGTTTAAGCTTGGATATCTGCAGGTTTTTTATTCGAATCCTAAGGTTTTCTTGTCTATCAGCATGAGTTTGCATATGTCTTAGCAATCATGATGGTAGCAGTCATATCTTCTTCCATCGCTAAGACTTTGCCTATCGGTGGGGGAGCTTATTGTCATTCCGACAGTTTAGATCTCACCGATGGGGAATGTGGTGTGTTCTTTGTATATCGCCAAGACTTTGGCTATCGGGAGCAGCGCTTTGTGGTTCACCGATGGAGGGAGTCACCCCGATGGGGAATGCCATCGGAGTGAGATTGTATATCGGGCTAGCCATTGGAGGGTCTGCCGAAGGAGAGTGTCAGGCTGATGAGGATTTGGAGCGGTCATCGGCGTGTGTCTTGCTGAAGGAAGTGTTCATCAGAGTGATCAGCATCATCGGCAGAGGGGTTTCTTGTTGCTCTGATGGATGGTGGTCTCACCAAAGACCTTGGAATGTTGTGTTCATCGGGGTAACTAGTTGCATCGGCGAGAATGGTTTGCATTGGGCCGATGGTTATTTTCTTGCCGATCGGGAGGCGTCGATGTGACTCGGCGTATCGGCGGGGAAGCTTTTGGGTTGGCCGATGGCTTTGGTCATACCGACGGAGGAGGAAGGTAGATTGGTAACCGCTAACGGGGTGCGAGCTGTTCATCGAAGAGACTTGTATTATTGGTGGGAGTGTGGAATGCCTAGCCGATGGTCTATCTCTGGCCGATGGGAAGTTGATGGTCTTCTAGGCTTGTTCATCAGAGAGACTTGTACTATCAGTGGGAGTCTGGAGAGTTAGCCCGACGGTCTATCTTTGGTCGATGATGGGGATTGCGAAGGTAGGCATCGGCAACTCTATTGAGGTCAGCCAGAAGATTTTTGGATGCTTCGATGGTGTGGGTCACGCCGACGGAGGTGGGGAGTGTAGTTTGCGTCAGTGAGACTATTGATGTCGGTGTGAGTTTTTTTGGGCAGGTCGATGGTTTGGGCCTTTGTAATGGGCTTTTGGCAAAGGCTTGTGGGTCGAGCGTGGCAAAAGCGCTCGACGCTTAGTATGCATGTGGCCATGTTTATAAAGTGATAAGAAGGTCTTTGCACTGTGCATGTGGGATTATTTTCCTACATAATTTGAACCTTCAGTAAAACGCATTTTGGCGGGAACTTCCCATTTGAACACTGCGATAGTTTTCAAGTGAAACACGGGTGGTTGAGCCATCAATGGCGACTGTGGTAGGGGTATGGGTGATGGTACAAATGGTGAAGCTATCTGATTATGGATGAGGACTTCCAGATGGTGACGCAAGGCTCGAGGCCTCCCCTGTCTACTCTCCTACCTGCTGCATTGATGACTTCTGAGCGCCATTCCTTAGAGATGAACTGTATCTGGTGATTTTTGATTTTGACCATGTAATTAATGTGGAGGACCTTCCTTGCTATATATAGCAGGTTGTGTTTCTCATTTTAGTGCTTGTTGAAAGTTGAACACTTTGGCTCTGTAATACAATACAACTGATTTGCATCACTCTATGCAGTGGATCTTGTGAGTTTATGAGTCTCATGCCTTATGTATTGTGCATAAATTCATTGGTTTCATGTTGTTTTAGATGAATAATGCTATATTGCATGTGTTTTGTTGTCTGTCTCTTGTATTGAATATGCTTTTCTTTTGAATTTGGATATCTAAGGGGTGTCTCGGGTTCTAGGATATAGGCTTACTATATTGAATGCTTGATCTCTTAACTTCTATTCAAGGGATAGATTAAACTGTTTTCAGGTTAAGTATTGAGGAAAGTATATTGCAGTAAGGATATCATAAGTAGAGATGACTAAACACTCTGTTCTAGGATATATTTGTAAGGCAAATATGATGAAATCCCCTTGAAATCCAGTCTTGATATGTTTATGCCGAACAGTTGCATGTGTATGTCTACTGACTCCAAGCCCTGGATAGGCACCAATCTAGCTCTATGTTAATGTTATATACCATGTCCAGCTTTGCATCCAAATACAAAATCAAAATCAAACTCTAAAACAACCATTAGGATAGTAAAGTTAGTTTTAGGATCCTCAGTCCTCTGTCTACAACTGAAAATAGGCCCAAAGCTAGCCCCTTTGCTCTTATCTTACAGTTTTGGTCTACTCACAAGAGGACTTATTTGCTTTCTGTCAGCATCCCAACCCTTGTATGTATATTCTCATGGATGTTGAGTAGGGAATACCCCCCTAGGTTTTGCAGAGCCTGAAAAAGAAGAGGAGATAAAATATAGAGTCTATCTCCTATACTGTTGGCCCCTGGCTCAGAGATCTTGTTGATCATTGATGGCTACCTTGTAGGGAAATCTTGGAGTAAGCATCCAGTCTGGGAAAAAACCAACAGAAATTGGCGACTCCGCTAGGGAATTTGTGAAAGAACCCTGATTTTCAAAAGAAAATATTTCCTATCAATAGGTGGGGACTCCAAAGTAATCTCCCAACCGGTCAAAGTAAAATTTATATGCAGGGGAGAAGATCCCAACATAATCCTCTATTTGAAGAGTTACCAGTAACAAGAAGGATGATGTACAGAAGAAAGGGAGCTGTCTCAGTCAGCCATGAAGGTTCCCTCAGAAATAATGATGATATGCAAGATAACCCTAGGCCGTCAGGACAGCATGTGCCCTATTTTTCAAATGCAGAAGCTGATATTCAGGGTGCATATGAAAGGCAGCAGGGTGGTAACATAATGATGAGGTCAGAGGTGTTCCAAGAACGCCCTTTCTTAGACCCTGGTGAAAGATTTCAAGAGGCAGAATATCTGAGGGATGATGAAGATGATGATCAGAATGGTATGAGACCATCTACCTCCATGCCTAAAGAAGAATAGTTAGCTAAAGAAATCAAAAGCCTAAGAGCAGAATTAGAATATCTACAAGCCATGAGAGTTAGAGATGACATGAGACAGAAAGTGCAAGCTTCAAGGACTGGTCAAAATGATTCAATCCCTACCCTTGAAAATGCAAATGTACAGAAACATCAGTAAAGGGATGAAGTGCAACATCAACATAATGATCAAAGACAAAATGTGAATGATACCAGAATACCATTAAACAATGGAAAAAATTAGAATGCAAACAGAAATATCAATGTTAATCAGTTTGATAGACAACCCATGCAATTGGATAGATTCAGACAGCTGGTGTTTGATGGTATTCCTGGGTATCCTAACCCCATTGACAAGCATCTAAGGCTGCAAGTGCCTAAATTTTTAGGAAATAACACTATGTCAGGAGAAGATCATCTAAAGGCTTTTCAAAATGTCATGGATAACTTTGAGGTTGAACATGAGGATGTCTTCATGAAGTCATTCATGCAATCTTTAGTAGATGAAGCTAGAGAATGGTACAAGAATATGCCTGACTGGAGCATTTCATCATGGGATGATTTCAAAAGGATGTTCAAGGAGCATTATGGTGACAAAATTGACCCTAGCATTTTTGTAAATGAGTTCACTAGTATCACTAAAGGGTCAAATGAGCAGGTTGCAGATTTTAATGCAAGATTTACTAAAGTGTTGAACAAACTGCCGCATCACATGAGGCCAAATGAACCTATGTGCATAATATTATATATCAATGCTTTTGATGCCAAAACTGCATATGGATTAAGAGATAAAGGTCCTGCTACTCTCAGAGATGCTTTCAGAATTGCAGTGAATATTGAGAACAACAGGAAGGCATCAGGCAAGACAAACAGGAGGGATGATGTGAAAATTCTACAGAATCCAAACAAGCCTCAAAACACTCAAGGTAATACATTTGCCCTTGAAGATAAAATAGATAAATTGGCAAATATTGTTAAGGACCTAAGCTATAGATTGGCTAGAAGTGAAAAAGGGATAGGTCCTGATAGGCAAGTTTACCAAAGGCAGGAAAAAAGACCATCATTGCATGATATGCCATATAATACCAATTGGCACAATGGTAAGCCTATATTCCCACATAACAACACAAATCAAAGAATTCAACATACCAAGGAAACTCCTGATCCTCTAAAGAAAGCTATAAATATTGTTGATGATACTCCATGGTGCATAATATGTCAGATGCCACATTCACAGTCACAGTGCATGATTGCTCGGTCTTTGTATGATAATGTTGTATCCTATAATGAATGCAATGAGCCACATTATGTGCAAGATGATGATGTTAATATGTTGTCCATAAGCAACGGATACCCTCCTTATGATGCTGATGAGAGTACAGATGATGGAACTCAGGCCTGTCAGCAAGCTTCTTATGATGAAGATAATGGAGATAGCTATGCATATGCTCAGAGCTCACACAGTTTTCTGAGTAACCTACAAAGACCTTTTGATGAGGAAATTAGGGCCCTCACAGCTATAGCAGTGGCCCAAGTCAAAAGCAATTACAATCTTAGAGGTAAAGCTCAGATAAGTAGCCCACATCAACCAGAGAATGCTCTTGCAAGTCAGCCAGTGCATGGTCATAAAGGGATTGAACCAAAAAAAGGCAGTGGGGTAATAATAAGCAAAACTTTAAGCAAAGAACAGGTCATGAATCTCAAGGACCAAAAAATAGAATCCCCCAAGTTGAAGATCAAAGCAAAGGTTCCCAAAACAAGAATGATGATTAGGGAACTATGAAGATAAAAGCTAAATCAGTCCAGGATAAGAATAAGACCATGGATCAAGCTACAACTGTTATACAAAATTATGCTCCATTTGATATCACTCAAGTCCTTTCTCAGGTAAAGATTTCTATCCCATTAATGGAAATCATGAAGGTTGAAGAAATCAAGAATAGGACAGTATCCCTAATCTCAGGAGTGCCTTGCCAAGCTAAGCAAAATGTTCAGATCCAGGGTGAAAAGCATGTCTTATGTAATGAAGAAGATGAGGCTCCTGAGGTCTATTTAGGAGTGACCATGACAAAATGCCCTTCACAAGTGGAACCATTTTATGTTTCCCTGGTTATAAATGGAAAAATAATTAGAAATTGTATGCTTGATTCTAAAGCATCTACAAATATCATGCCTTTAGCCGTCATGCAACAAGCTGGATTGAAAATAGACAAGGCATGTGGAAAATGTTATGCTATGGATGCCAAAGAGGTACCAGTTATTGGAATCACGAAGGATGTGGATTTCAGACTGGCAGCATTTCCTGAAAATAGATATAAAATGAATATAACAGTGGTTGACATCAAGCCACAATATGGTATGCTGTTGTCAAGAAGATGGGCAGCACTAATTGGTGGAAGTATGCAGCTGGACCTGTCATACGCTATGATTCCAATGAATGGCAGGGATGTTAAACTGATCAGAGAAGAAAGATCATCAGAGACAGTGGAAGACCAAGAATCAGAGGAACAGATATGCTTTGTGAACACTGACTGTGATAACTTCAAGGTTGTCTCAGATGATTAGGAGGATAAGGAGAAAAATGTTTGCATTGAAGAGCTAGACCAGCAAAGTTTATGGACTATGTTTTTTGATGGAGCTTGTGCAAAAGAAGGTTCTGGAGCTGGGGTTGTTTTCCTGTCTCCAACTGGTAAGCTCCTCAAATTCTCCTTCTTGTTGAGATTTGCTTGCACAAACAACATTGCAGAATATGAAGCCTTACTTTTAGGCCTGAAAATAGCTCTCAAACATGGAATTAAGATGCTAAGGGTATTTGGGGATTCTGAGTTGATTGTATCCCAAGTTAGAGATAGGTATGCTTCAAAAAACAAAAGATTAAAACAATACAAGCCTACTATTTGGGATACCATTGAATTACTTGATGCATTTTCAATAGGCTGGGTAGAGAGATCAAAGAATGTTATGGCTGATTTCTTAGCCAATGTGGCAATAAGGCTAGATAATATTACTCTATCAGATGTTACAAATGTTGAAGTTAAAATCAGGCCTGCAGTACCAGAAAACATATGCAGTTGGCAAGTGTTTAAAATGATGATAAGGACTTGTTAAGATTTTTGCACTGCATAGATGAATATGAGAATCAAGAGATTGATTTTCAAGCTTTTGTAGAGACTGTAGATGGAAAAGAAACTCTTATGGGGAAAGAGATAATTTAGTTGAAGACTAATAAAATCCCTAGAGGGTTTGATGCAGAGGCATCCACACTAAAACCTTGACATACAGCATGGATGTCCGCAACCCTTCATCATCATCATCATATTTTCTCTAACACTGTCAGCATCATCATATTTTCTCTGCTGACCGATATCCTCCTGATGACAAGCATTCGACCCTTCGCCTGTCAGCAGCATCATATCCGGCTATCGGCAGCATCATCATATTCGGCAAGCGCGATCATCCTCCTGACGATCACTGTTCATCTTACCGCCAACCTCTATCTTCATCATCATGATGTTCAACATCATGTTCATCAGCAGGATATAGAACATCCGGTTCCTCCCATATATCCTGATGACGACAACCTCTTGCACCTTTCCTTCGATGCTTACGTCACCCCGATATCCTGATGACGATTATCTTGATGACGATGACGTCACATGCAGTTCCTTCAATATCCTGCTGTCGGCCAAACTTAACATTATCAGCCCGCGAAGGAATTGTCAACCCGATCTTCTACCTTATGCCAATACGCTCCTCCTCGGCAACACCTGATGATGATCACCCCAATGCACATTCACCTTATGCAAACGATTGCATCATGCTCATCTTCACTTACTCGGATGACGCCTGAAGTACATGCAGGATATACACAGAAATATCCTGATGATGCCGTTGCGATGGATTTTCCAACCTTAGCGAATTTCGATCCGCCGAACCTCCTGAGGTGACCCGATCCGCTTCCTGGACAACTTTCCAGACTCTAACAACCAGCACGACCTAGCACATACCCATGGTAGGGTCCTCAACACCTTTTGATCGCGATCCTGCACACCTGCATGCCAACAAACACAAAATGCAGACTAAACCCTAAACTACTGTACATAGCCATTCCACCGATTCGACGAATCAACCGGTGGAATGGATCAGCGAATCCATGAAACCACCAAAACAGCAAATCGATTTCACAATGGAGATCAAACAGAAAATGAACACAAACAGGATCTTTATTGATTTCAAAAGATGCAATACAGTACGCTGTCTCACTCTCTCCAACCTAGCTTCTCAACATCTATGTCTAAAACCAACCGATCCTCATGCATAAATAGGATCTCTTGCGAGTACTACTGACCCGACTCCAAGCGGCTGGGAAATCTCTCCAGGCGGCTGGGAGATCCAACCGGACCTACAGCATAACAACTGTCTTAACAAACTAGCTAAAAATAGTAAAGTATGGTCAACATGACCTTATTACATGCATTGGTCTTATCAGACCTTCTTGGAAACATTTACAAGACTCAAAACAAACTAACTGCCTCATGGAGGCCAGCTGTCAGGTAGGTGCTCCTGTACCAGGGTTAGTAGCTTTAGAAAGAGCTTTTGACAGCAGAGACCAATTGGTCACAAAGACATCTCCCACAAACAAAGATGATTTAGAAGAGATAAATTTGGGGACATCTCAGGCCCCCAAGAAGGTGTACATTGGTAAGCAGCTCAAACCACACATCAGGAGTATGCTGATTGCATTGCTAAAAAAGTATAAACATGTTTTTGCTTGGTCATATGAGGACCTAAAAGCCTACAGTGAAGACCTATTCCAGCATGAGATCCCATTGAAGCCTGGATCTAAGCCATTTAGACAAAAGCAAAGACCTATTAATCCTACCTTAGCTCTAAAAATGCAAGAAGAACTCAAAAAGCTTAGGGAGGCTGGAATAATTGTGCCAATCAGACATTCAACTTGGGTGTCTAACCTTGTTCCAGTCAGAAAAAAGAATGGTGATATTAGGCTTTGTGTTGACTTTAGGAATTTGAATGTATCCTCTTTAAAGGATAATTATCCACTGCCTAATATGGAAGCTATGTTGCAGAAAGTAACTGGTTGTGAACTCCTATCCATGATGGATGGATTCTCAGGTTATAATCAGGTGAAGGTAAAGGAATTAGAACAGTACAAGACTGCCTTCACTACTCCATGGGGAACATATGTATATGTTGGAATGCCATTTTGGCTAACGAATGCAGGTGCTACATTTCAAAGAGCAATGGATGTTGCTTTTGCAGGGTTGATTGACTCAATTCTGGGTGTGTATCAGGATGATCTGACTGCTTATTCAAAGAGGGAAGAGCAGCATTGTTTGCACTTGGAGCAGATTTTCATAAGAGCACTAGAGTATGGCATTTCTCTAAATCCAAAGAAGTGTGCTTTTGGGGTAGTTGAAGGAAAGCTCCTAGGGCACATTGTTTCTAAGGATGGAGTTAGGATAGATCCTGAGAGAGTAGCTGCAATTGACAAGATTTAGATGCCAAGGACAGTAAAAGGAGTTCAGTCCTTCTTTGGACAAATAAACTTTGTTAGGAGATTTGTTCCCAACTTTGCAGAAACCACAAGGAATATTTCTAAGGTGCTGAAGAAAGATGAAATTGTTTTCTGGGAAGATGAAGCATGCAAGTCTTTTTAGGATATCAAGGAAGCAATCAAGATGGCCCCTGTTCTTAAATCCCCTAATTTCTCTAGGCCTTTCCAATTGTTTTCATTTGCTTCTTTTCACACTGTTGCTACATGTTTGTTACAGAAAAATGAGGATGGTTTTGAGCAGCCCATAGCTTTCTTTAGTATGTCCTTGCAGGCTTCTGAGTTAAAATATGATATCATGGAGAAACAAGCATATGCACTAGTCAGAGCAATCAAGAGTTTCAGGCCATACCTGGTAGGATCCCAGATAGTTGCATATGTACCTCATGTAGCAGTCAAAGACATATTCACTCAGTAGGAGGTAACTGGAAGGAGGTGCAGATGGATAAACAAACTGCAGGAGTTCAACATAGAGATACAAGTTACCAAGTTGGTAAGAGGACAAGGATTGGCCAAGATGATGGCACAGTCAAACTTGGAAGCATGCCAAGTCAACGCAGTCCAAAATGAGATTGTCAATGTATCAAAATCTGAATGGTATAAGGACATCATATATTACTTGCAAAATCTGAATTGTCCTTCCCATTTCAGTGACAGTCAAAAGAGAACTTTAAAACTACATGCAATCAGGTATGTCATTGTTCAAGGTGAGCTATACTAGGAGAACCCTGATGGTGTGCTGCTAAGGTGTGTGGATGAAGATGTAGCCAACAATGTTTTGAATGACATGCATAAAGGATTGTGTGGTGGACATTATACTGCCCAAACAACAGCTCATAAGATTTTCAAAGTAGGATATTGGTGGCCCACTCTCTTTTTAGATGCACAAAGTTTAGTGAGGAAGTGTGACCCTTGCCAAAGATTCTCAAGAAAGTTGAGATATGAAGGTGCACTACCCCTTAGAACTGTAACTGTGGATGCTACATTTCAACAATGGGGAATTGATTTCATAGGGGAAATTGCAGAGAAGTCAAGTGGGGGACACAGTTGGATTTTGGTGGCAACTGATTACTTTACCAAATGGATTGAGGCCATTCCAACTAAGAGGGCCACAAGTAAGGTGGTGATGGATTTCATACTGGAAAATATTGTCATTAGGTTTGGAGTACCATTCAAGATAGTCACAAATAATGCAATGTGCTTCAGATCAGGTGAATTTGTTGATTTTTGCAACAAGTATGGGATAAATCTATCATATGCATCACCATACCACCCACAGGGAAATGGTCAAGCAGAATCAAGAAATAAAAGCATCATGAAAATTATCAAGAGGATACTGGATAAGAATAAGAGAGGTTGGGATTCAAAATTAAAGTTAGCAATGTGGGCTGACAGTGAAGAAAGCTATTGGAATGTCACCTTTTGAACTAGTATATGGTGCATCAGCAAGGCTGCCTATAAGCAATCTCCTACCAGTTTATAGATTCATCCAAGAGAATGATGAGGAGATTGAAGACTCTATGACAGAAAGAGTAAACTAGCTGGTTATATTGGATGAAAGTAGAAGGAAAGCCCACCAGGTCAATCTCAAGAGACAACAAGGTGTGAAGTACCTGTTTGACAGGAGAGCTACAGAAAGGAAGTTTCAAGTCAATGATCTGGTGCTCATCTGGAATGCAAAAGGTCAGGACAAGGGCAACCATGGTAAGTTTGAACCCTTATGGATGGGCCCATATTAGGTTTGCAGTACTCATGGGGAGGACTCTTATTTCCTCTAGGCCCTAGATGGTGAAGTACTGGAATTTCCTGTGCATGGTCAGTTCCTCAAGTTTTATTTTTCATAAATGACTTATCTCTGTGCACATGTGTAAAAATATGTATATATTGTAAATGTTCTGTACATGTTTGTGCTTTTTTTTGGGTTTTGGCTGATCTGCCCGGAGATCTGGTTCTCGCTGTAGTTTTGCACTTGCACGTCCCCATTTGGAGCTAGTGTTGGTACTCTTTTTGGGTTTAGGGTTTAAGCTTGGATATCTGCAGGTTTTTTATTCGAATCCTAAGGTTTTCTTGTCTATCGACATGAGTTTGCATATGTCTTGACGATCATGATGGTAGCAGTCATATCTTCTTCCATCGCTGAGACTTTGCCTATCAGCGGGGGAGCTTATTGTCATTCCGACAGTTTAGATCAATGTGGTGTGTTCTTTGTATATCACCAAGACTTTGGTATCAGGAGCAGCGCTTTGTGGTTCGCCGATGGAGGGAGTCGCCCCGATGGGGAATGCCATCGGAGCGAGATTGTATATCGGGCTAGCCGTTGGAGGGTCCGCTGAAGGAGAGTGTCAGGCCGATGAGGATTTGGAGTGGTCATCGGCATGTGTCTTGCCGAAGGAAGTGTTCATCGGAGTGATCGGCATCATTGGTAGAGGGGTTTCTTGTTGCTCCATGGATGGTGGTCTCACCGAAGACCTTGGAATGTTGTGTTCATCGAGGTAATTGATTGCATTGGCGAGAATGGTTTGCATTGGGCTAATGGTTATTTTCTTGCTGATCGGGAGGCGTCGGTGTGACTCGGCATATCGGTGGGGAAGCTTTTGGGTTGGCTGATGGCTTTGGTCATACCGACAGAGGAGGAAGGTAGATTGGTAACTGCTAACGGGGTGCGAGCTGTTCATCAGAGAGACTTGTATTATCGGTGGGAGTGTGGAATGCCTGGCTGATGGTCTATCTCTGGCCAATGGGAAGTTGATGGTCTTCTAGGCTTGTTCATCGGAGAGACTTGTACTATCGGTGGGAGTCTGGAGAGTTAGCCTGACGGTCTATCTCTGGCCAATGATGGGGATTGCGAAGGTAGGCATCGGCGAGACTATTGAGGTTGGCTAGAAGATTTTTGGATGCTCCGATGGTGTGGGTCACGCCGATAGAGGTGGGGAGTGTAGTTTGCGTCGGTGAGACTATTGATGTCGGTGTGAGTTTTTTTGGGCAGGCCGATGGTTTGGGTCTTGGCAATGGGCTTTTGGCGAAGGCTTGTGGGTCGAGCGTGGCAAAAGCGCTCGACGCTTAGTATGCATGTGCCCATGTTTATAAAGTGATAAGGAGGTCTTCGCACCGTGCATGTGGGATTATTTTCTTGCATAATTTGAACCTTCAGTAAAACGTATTTTGGCGGGAACTTCCCATTTGAATGCTACGACAATTTTCAAGTGAAACGTAGGTGGTTGAGCCATCAATGGCGACTGTGGCAGGGGTATGGGTGATGGTACAAATGGTGAAGCTACCCGATTATGGATGAGGACTTCCAGATGGTGGTACAAGGCTCGAGGCCTCCCCTGTCTACTCTCCTGCCTACTGCATTGATGACTTCTGAGCGCCATTCCTTAGAGATGAACTGTATCTGGTGATTTTTGATTTTGACCATGTAATTAATGTGGAGGACCTTCTTTGCTGTATATAGCAGGTTGTGTTTCTCATTTTAGTGGTTGTTGAAAGTTGAACACTTTGGCTCTGTAATACAATACAACTGATTTGGGTCGCTCTATGCAGTGGATCTTGTGAGTTTATGAGTCTCATGCCTTATGTATTGTGCATAAATTCATTGGTTTCATGTTGTTTTAGATGAATAATGCTATATTGCATGTGTTTTGTTGTCTGTCTCCTGTATTGAATATGTTTTTCTTTTGAATCTGGATATCTAAGGGGTGTCTTGGGTTCTAGGATATAGGTTTACTATATTGAATGCTTGATCTCTTAACTTCTGTTCAAGGGATAGATTAAACTATTTTCAGGTTAAGTATTGAGGAAAGTATATTGCAGTAAGGATATCATAAGTAGAGATGACTAAACACTCTATTCTAGGATATATTTGTAAGGCAAATATGATGAAATCCCCTTGAAATCCAGTCTTGATATGTTTATGCTGAACATTTGCATGTGTATGTCTACTAACTCCAAGCCCTGGATAGGCACCAATCTAGCTCTGTGTTAATGTTATATACCATGTCCAGCTTTGCATCCAAATACAAAATCAAAATCAAACTCTAAAACAACCATTAGGATAGTAGAATTAGTTTTAGGATCCTCAGTCCTCTATCTACAACTGAAAATAGGCCCAAAGCTAGCGCCTTTGCTCTTATCTTACATTTTTGGTCTACTCATAAGAGGACTTATCTGCTTTCTGTCAGCATCCCAGCCCTTGTATGTATATTCTCATGGATGTTGAGTAGGGAATACCCCCCTAGGTTTTGCAGAGCCTGAAGAAGGGGAGATAAAATATAGAGTCTATCTCCTATACTATTGGCCCCTGGCCCAGAGATCTTGTTGATCATTGATGGCTACCTTGTAGGGAAATCTGGGAGTAAGCATCCAGTCTGGGAAAAAGCCAACAAGAAGAGAGGAGGATGGATGATGTGATGGATGTGATGTATTGATAGATATATGCTACAAAGACAATATCTGTGCAAAGAGAAACCTATTATTTGATTAATAAGGTTGTTATGGTCATTGGGCTTGGCTTGATTTTGGAAGAGGAGTTGATTTAAGGGGTTCATGGTGTTTTCTTTACCCTTGATTATTATCTTTGGACTTTCTTTGATTGTGATTTTTGGCTTTGTTTGTGTGGGATATGGGTCCATCATTGTGGTTAGGTCCTAGGATTTGGATTGTTTGGATGTTTTAGACTTTGGATGATTTGGATTTTGAATGGCTTTGGATTTGACTTGGATAATTTGGATTTAGGATGATGCTAGGATTGGTGTTAATTTTGGAGACCCAAGGACAAGTTTTAGATTGGATGATGATTGATTCTAAGGATTAACCTTTGAATTAAGGTTGGATCAATTTGGCTTTGACCTTCCAAGGAATTATGTGGATGATATGATGAGGTGGATTAAGGTCGATGGTGATTAAGATTTGGAAGACAAGGATTGGTAGGTTTTTGATTAGGATCGTTAGCCTTGGCCAAGGATTAATTCTTTAGATGGTGGACTTGGATTTGGATCTAAGGTGCCAAGAAGGAATCCCCTTGGGAGACTATAGGAATGGCTGTTATGATGGGGTTGGTTTATATTGGGAAGTGACAAGTGCAAAGGGCGATTAGATTTTTTGGGCTGTAGATAATTGATGTTAGATGGCTTGATTTGGGGTGGTAATGTGGGATGAGAGATCCCAAGGATGACAAGAGAATTAGATTTGGAGATTTTGGATTAACTGGTTTTGGATTTTGTGGATAAGTGTTGTGGTGAACCTAAGGAGTATCCTAAGGTGTGAAGGATGATTATGAAGATGATAGCTTTTATGATTTAAAGAGAAAAGATCAAGTTTGAGTAATGTGAGGGAACTTGGACTATTAGATAGTCAATCTTTGGATCCTAAAAACTGATTGTGGATTGGGTTTGATTTTTGGGGTCAAAGGATGATCAAAACCCCAGGGATAGGTTGATTTTACAGACTTTAGGATTGTTAAGACTCCAAAAGATGGATGGATTGATTGGATTTGTTTGGTTTTAGGGATCCATAGTTGATTTTTCAAAAGGGTGCAAGGGTGGATTTTGTTGGTTTGTGGATTCTTTCTAAAGGATGGAAGGATAATTGGGATGGAAGAGATGATTTGGAGATTTGGGAGAAAAGGAAGGTGTTAGAACTATGTTATGGTTGTAAGGGATCTAAATGTTCTTGGAATCAAAGATTTGGAGGTTCAAAAGGGATGAATGACTTGGATTTGAGATGAGATTGGATTATGTAAGCTTGCGGAAAAAGATGTGAGATGTTTGGGATTCTAAAGTTTGATGGGCTATGTATCCTTGCCTTCAAATATTTTGCTTATGATCTATGCTCTTGGGCACTTAGGACTTTGGGTGAACTTGGTTTTGGCTTAAGGGTTTCAAACAAGCACGGGCTTAGCACAATAGGAAACAAAACAAGCACATTAACAACCTAACTTTAGTAAGAAGGCTATGTAAATTTTCACGGGCCCACATTATACTATCTACCAACTAGAGGATAGATAGGGAATGCAAGGTCATGTACCACCTATGCACCACTCACCTTGGAGGCAAAAAGCCTTACCCAAAGTTAGCTCTATCTCAACACACTTGATTTTAGGAAAAGGTGTGTTGTACACCTTGCATAAAATGAATTAATTAAATTATATAAAATAAATATTTATTTTTGGTGCATCTTAATTGATGTGTTTAGCCACATTAAATATTTATTTGGGGCCACTTGTAAAAGTTGTATGTAACATTGGGAAATATTTAATGTGGGGTTGTACATTGGGAAGTTATTTAATATTTAGAAAACTTAGTATCATAAATTGAAAACCTAGTTGCAAATATTAAATGAGGGGTCAATGGTTTTGTGTTCTCATGATTTTGGGACACATGGTTTTCCCTATACTACATCTTTGGTTAGTAGTTGGGGTTGGCTGGTTGAGTAGGCTATCATTGTATTGAGTTTCTCTTGTGAGTGCATATGTGAAGCATGTCATGGGATGTGTGGTTACATGCTTGGACACATGGAGGATACATTAGAGGAGCTTGATGTTTTAGGATTATTCATGGAGACTCTATAAGTATATTGTAATGTTTCATTGTTGAATAACATATTTATTGTGGATGCTTTTGGAGGCTGGGTTTTTCCCTCTTGAGGGTTTTCCCAGGATATATCTTGTGTCACCTTGTGGTATGTTTTTCCTATATTTTTTTATTTTATATTTTGGTTTAATGGCTATGATTTGTTTGCATTTTTATCTCTCATGGGGTTATGTGGAAAATTATTTCATGGTTGTATTGTTTTTTTCCATTCATTTGGTATCAGAGCTTGGTTGCCAGGTTATGGGAGGAGATATTCCTATTTTATAACCATTGCAATGAGTAGATTCTTTTGCATAGTTGAATCCATGGACTTACAAGTTGAGAATGAAGGTATTTTCAAGGTCAAGTGTCTTTGTAGACTTGACTTGTGTTGTTGCAGATCTAGGGTTTGCTGGAGTTTTGGTTGATGAGTTTTCAGTTAGGGCTCTTTATGTGGGGGTTTAGAGGTGAGATTTTTAGGAGGCCTCCTAGACAAAAAAGACCTCACCATTGAGTCCAAAAGGCCCAAAACCTATGGATCCATATATAACATGACTATTTTTGGTGATATAATTTTTTTGGCCATTTTAGGGCCATGGAGGAATCTAGGGCAGGAATATTCTGTATGACTATATGGAATCCATATGGCCATATGACACGTTAGTCATCATATTTTTTGGTATAGGAATATTCTACTTTGCATCACCCTAGTACAACAGGTTTGCAGAAAATTACTATTTAGAAAAAAAATATAAAGTTGATTTGAAAAAAAATAAAAAAATAAAAATGGCAGTTTAAAGAGACACAACCCCTGGTTGTTTGGGCATCTAGAGCCTAGTAGCTAAGGTTGGCCACCTGGAGCCTAGCCCTTGGGCCTGTGGCCACCTAGCCCATAGAGGCTTAGCCCCCCAAGTGGTGGGTTGGCCCCGCTGTCAACAGATCATCGTCACCTGACCATTGAACCACTAGCACTGGCCACCATAGCTCGCCACCACCAACACCCCACCCTTGAACTGCCAGATCACTGCTTGTCTGTCACTGCCATCGGTGGCTCTGCCCATTGGCCACCCAACAACCACCTGGTGTTGATTTGCAAGCCTAGTTGGGCAATTTTTTCTGAGAGATTAACTTCTACATATGGTGTTAGATTTTCAACTTATTATAGATGTCAGAAAGATCTCTTTGAGAACTATGTAGTGGTATAGGTTTGGTTATCATATTTTGTTGTTTGTGTCAAAATTTGGTGCCTGAAGCTGATATTTATCTAGAACAGTTATTTGGCCATAACTTTTGCATACATAATCATATTTTGGATTTCAAATAGGGGTTGGAGATCTCTTATAGTGTACTACATATTGGATTAGGTATTTTTATATTTTAGTGTGTAGAGAGAGTATTGCACTTGTTTGAGCACTTGTGGGAGCCTGGGATTTGCGGTCTGATTATGAGAGCATTTGGATGAATCTTTGGGCACAAACTTGGGGGAGTATATGTTTTTATTAGATTAGTATGCTGGTACAACAAATTTTTAGATTTGGTGCTTCCTAATACAAGATCACAGGTGTTTTTAGAGTTTAGACTTTGATGGAGATAGGTACATAGATTGTATTCTAGTTTGAGGACTGTTAGGTCTCAAAAATGTAAGTTGCTAATCCTAAGAGGATGCCAGGCTCTATGTTTGGATTTGCAACGTTTTTGAACTAACTTGACGAAATCAACCTTCAAGGTTTGATGATTTCCTACACTTTAGATCCTGCTACACCTAGGTGGGTGAACCTTGAAATATTAAAGCAGTATGAGTGTGGATGAGTGGACTAACTAGATCTATCTACAATGGCACAGGATGTAAGATAGATGAAAAAGCTGACTACTTAATTCTATGTATAATGTTTAATAAATGATTGGTAGAAATTGTATAAGCAATATCAAGGTAAAAGGGTTTTAAATAATGAAATTGAATGAGACCAGTGCCTTGTTGGGTAACAGAGTCAATTTGAAGGACCTAGACCAGTAGTTTCTTAATGGTAATAATTCTAATTGCTTGGCACAGTTTTGGTTTATAGCTTGTATAAACGTGCAAGTAAGTGATTGACCAACTCTTCTTAGCAATCCAATCAATAAAATCAATTATCTTATAATCCACCAGAAGGTATTTTAATCCTTACTTGAAGGAACCAAATGAAATGAATGGGCAAGATTAACAGATAATATTTTCTGGAGACAGAATGGTAATCCTAATTATATGGCTCTACTTAGTAATCCCAACTTACTACTTCCAGGTTACTGCAACTAAATTAGAAGGGTTTAATTCCGCAGATGAACACCAACCAAATTATTCACACAGATACAGCAAGTGTGTAATGACAGATTAACTATATACTTGATATCTTAATCTGAATAACAAGGAAATACAGAAATGGAGACAGCCACACAATTGAATATTTTCAACAAACAACTGATACCAAGATAGAAACACTGAATCAGAGAACTTTAAATTTCTTCTTCAAATAAAATATGCAACATAGTCACTTTGAGACATTGTATATTATGTATATATGAATATCTTCTACTGCTGATGATCTTTTCAGCATCGATTGTTTAAACTTATATAGATATTTCTATGAAGAGATACAACTCTTCAATAAGTCTCTTGGGAACATAACAAGTATTAACAATAATTACATAAGCGTAATTAGGCTCTATTCAGCCATAAATAAACTTTAGCCAGATGATCTAGGTACTCTTGATCACGGTGAGAATCAGTAAGCTCAATAGCATTTCTGGTAATTACATCAAGAGTAACCATCTCCTCTAATTGTTTGCAAGCTTCTTTAGATGCAGAGGCTTTATCTTTCAGAGCTCCTGTGGCTTTGTACAATATAGCCTGACAATCAACAGTCCATTCTTCTTTGCTCTTCACCTCTCCGTTATCTTTGAATATCCTGGGAACTCCTGCGTTTGAGGCATCAGTCCCTTCCTTAGCATCAACTTTAAGTTTGTCATAATAATTCTGGTGCTGTTTGAACAATGCTCTTGCATCAGAGATATCTGTACCATCAGTGGCACTTTTATTTTGTAACTCAATCATCTTCTCCTGTATCCTCTTATCAAGCCTCTCATGTTCTTTGACTGCTTTATGATTTTCTGAGTAGTTATCCCAAAACTGGTTTAACCACCGTACCATATTTGCATACCTGCTCTGCAGTACTGTAACAAATGCGTCTATCTGAATTTGTGCAGCCTGATAAGGGGATATTACTTGACTACCTTGTGAGCTCTCACCCTGAGTTATTCTTTTTGTGGATTGGCCAAAGGTACTCTTAACAGCATCCTTCAAATAATCATTTTCTTTTGTTAATCTCTCACAATTCAGTTTATAAGAATCTCTTTCTTTGATCAACATCTGAGCTTGTGCTTTATTTAACTTTGCAACATTGATACCAATGTCTGCAGTAATTATAGGGTCAGTTTCACCTACTCTGAAAGTCATAACATGGCCAAAAGTTTTTTCAGTGTCTATGATGGCCGTCTTCTTATGGGGAGGATACAACGCCCATATCATCAGAGAATTTTCATCATTATTGTATCTAGTCCCCATATATACTTCATTAACTTCTTTTGGAGTAAGCTTATACTTGTCATTAGTACTATTCAAAAAGCTATCAAAAACAAGAGCAGAATTTAAATCCAAGCCAGGAAAAATCATAACCCCTGCATCTTTGAGTAACTGTCTACCCTTGCTAGGTGTCATGTTCTGCATTTCTTTATCTACTGTTTGCTTCAACATATCTAATAACTGTTTTTCATTATCAACAGAAACATCATCTACTGATTCTCTAATTTCTTTTCCTTTATATTTATACAGGAATGATTTAAATTCCTTTGACTGAATGAATGTATCATCTGAAATGAAAGAATCATAAGCCTTTTGTCGTGGATCTTCATCAGCAGACCCCTCCTCGTCATGTAGCACAACTGGAGGCTGATATTGTTGCATTTTTCTTTTAGACATTTCTATTGTTTTATCTTGTGGCTGCTCTTGTTCAGTCAATTCTTCCTCTTCAGAGGATACCACTTCAACTTCTGCCAACTGCTTTTTCTTTTCATTCAAATCTCTGTTATATTTTTCTACCACTAAATCGACTTCAGCCTCTTCCAGATTTCTAATGACATCATCATGTGGATAATGTATGTGCATGTATCCACTGAGATTTTGTTTTCTTCTTGCAGAGTCAATGAAACCTTCAGGGTCAAACCCTTTCCTCACCTCAGCAGTCACCATGTTATAATGCATTAGTTTGTCCAAAATGAGATTGTATCCTTCTTTTGAAACCACAGTAAAATCACCAAAACACAAAGTGCTGGGCATGAACGATTGTTTATCATGCGAACTTAGATTCATCACATTCGAACAATGCATTTGCCTAATTATTTCTAAATATGCAAGTCTGTCAGGGACAATTTTAGGCAATATAAATGGAGTATCCTCAAATCCATAAACTCTGATCATAGTGGCATCCTCAAAGCAGTACCAGTCTCCCCAATTATGAGTGACAGTAGGGCGACCACCAAAATCTTTAGGTCTGAGGAACCTTTTTATTTCATTTGAAATTGAATATTCACAGGGATGGCTGAAATACCTATATAGCACTTTAACACAATGCTCTTCAAATTGAGCATAGCTGGAGTTGGCATACCTGCTATCCCAGATTCTGGTCCACATTTGTACAGGTATCTTTTCCCCTTTTTTATTCGCAGCAACAACTTGAAACTCACTTGGCCACAATCCTACTTCCTGGCCATAGTATAACACCATATGCATAAGCATCGAGTAATGCTCAAAAGAGCATGCTGGAGCATTGTTTTTTATTGCAGATAGACCAGAGTCTATTCTAGTTGCAACATAGGAGGCATAATCAAATTGCCTGGCATTGTGACATTGAATATCAGAGGCTATGACCATCAGAGGAATAGTCATGAACTCAGGGACCTCTGAGCCAAGGACTTGGCCTACAGAATAGTAAGTATATTGTATGTATGGTTCAAAAATGGCCACATGAAAGGGAGGGCCATCATTCTCAGTCAAGGGTATCACTTCTCCTTCAATCCTGGGCCTATGAATGGGTAACCTCCATCCATTGTAAGTTGTATCCATTCTCCAATATTCTTTATCCAAATCTTCATAAACAATAGGGACTGTACACAAATCATCTAAATCATACACCTCACAAATAGCATTTTTGGACAGGTGTACAATTGGTTCTCCTTGAGGGTTGCAGATAGCTTTTAGGCCTGGGTTGTAATGTTTGGCTAGCAGTTGAAGGAGCTCTACATTCAAGAATACATTAGGTACAACCAGTTTGCCTAAATTCATGTGCCATGGGTTTGACACAGGAGCATTTCTAAACCGTCTATTATGGTGAAATTTGAAAAGCTCATACCCCCGAATTGGGGTCCAGTTATCTCCCAGGCGTTTATGTTTATCTTCCAATTTTTCTACCTCTGCTCTAAGTTGGGCAGACCTCCTGGCCTTGGGAGTTGACCCAGGCAATTGATCAATCAGGTCCTGATTCAGTTTTCTATCTTTCACTTTCTCTTCAAGGGTTTGATCAGTTTTTTGTTTTTTAGGCTTACTGGTTTCCCCTTGTGACTTTCTTCCTTTTCCCTTCCCCGGAGTTTCCATTTTAAAACTTTGGCAGGAAATTCAAATACAGGCAATATAATGGTTTGTGTAGGTGTACCTGCCGTTCGGTGGCTGGAATTGGAAGCCCTTGCTTTTGCCCTAAGAATTCCTCTGTATTCTCCTTTCAGACAGTTTTTTGCAATTATAGTGATCGTATGAATTTCGTAGTCGTTTTGTTATTAATCACCTGATCAATTCAATGTTCATCGCTGTGAAGTGTCACATCGCCATAACTCTGCTTATCGGCATGATTTTTGAAATGTCTGGGCGACCTCAACGTTTTTTATGGCGTGAATAGTCAATCGGCGTGACCCCTTGGTTGTATTCCCGACGCTATGTAATGTCTTGTTTTAAGTGGGCGTGGCCATCGGCATGACTTCTCTCATCGCCAAGTATTTTAGATCTCTCTGCGATATAGCAAGTCCCACCGACATGATTTGCTTATCGGGGTGATTAATACTATCGGGGTAATAAAATTATGTTCTCCCGATCTTTATTGTCTCGCCGATAGTCATTTTCATATATGGACTTTATCTTTATTGGAATGACATACACTATCGGGATAGCTAAATCAAGATATCCCGATTCAAATCATCTCCCCGATGGCCTTTTTCATATCCTTCATCGGACAGAATATGTTGAAGTGTTACCGGTGCCTTTTGATCGCCGTGACTTGTGAATCGGCCAGACCTAATTCTCTTATCCCGATATGCAGTCATCCCGATAGATGTGTATCGCTGTGAGTCTCGCCGAAAGCTTTCTTATCGCTAAGACTCTAATCATCGGAGACTTACTTGTTTGCTATCTCGATAGTTTATTTCTCACCAATGACTATTTGCTTCGTTACCCCCATAGGATGTTCGGTGAGACTTCTGCCGAAATGCTTCATCGGTGTGATATATACCGTCGGGGCAACTTTTAAAAATTTATCCGATAGGTATTTGTCATACCGATCGGTATGACCACTTGCCTTTCTTGCCGATGTAATGTCATCGGTATTACTCATTCCATCGGTGACTTCCATAATTCTTCTTCCGATCTCTATTCTCACGCCGATGGTTGTTTTCAAACGATCCTTATGTATCGGTGTAAGCAACACAATCTCTTGCCGATGGATTGATTTTGATGAAATTTGGCACCGCTTATCCATAGACACCTTGTGAGAAAATTTTTTTATTATGGTCTTTTTTTGGATATTCTTCAGGATTTATTCAAATATGATGGGGTAAGAAGATAGTAAAAATTTCAAATTTTTACTGTAGTAACAGTGGCTCTGTCTGGGATGTATACTCCTTGTGAGTATAACAAGGATCCAGATCTCCTGGGGAAGTAGACCACATATTTTATTATCTTGGGGTGAGGTTTTGGGAAAAGGAAAAGAACAAATGATGGGGAGCGGGAATGATTCCTAGACTACTGTGCATGGAATAAGAATATTTTGAGAACTATTTGAATGTTGTCCATGCACTGGCAGCACTCAATTCTCTTTGTACATGTTTATGAAAAGAACTGCTTCAAGTATTGCCCATGTACAGGCAATTCTTGCTCCTCTCCTGACATATTCTGTACATAGTAAGAATCATCACCTCCCTTGCCAGTGATAACAAAAGGACCTAACCACAGAGCTTCAAATTTTCCATGTTTTCCTTTGTCCTGACATCTTGCATTCCACATTAGTACCAGATCATTTATTTCAAACTTTCTTTCTCTGGCCTTCTTGTCAAAGAGATATTTTACCTATGATTGTAATTTAATATTCTGTCTCTGAGCTATTCTTCTTGTTTCATCAAGCTCTGCCAATTGTTCCAACCTTTCCTCCATTGGTTCAGGGATATTCAAGTCTTCCTGAAGAATGAATTTGTATACTGGTATAAGATTTTCTAATGGTAACCTTGCTTGGGTTCCATATACCAATTCATAAGGGGATCTCCCAATTGCCCTTTTTATAGTAATCCTGTCAGCCCACACTGCCATTCTTAATTTTGAATCCCAAGCCTTCTTATTTCTATCCAACATTCTTTTTATGATTTTCAACAGGCTCTTATTACTTGATTCAGCTTGTCCATTGGCCTGTGGATGGTAAGGAGCAGCATAAGAAACATTGATACCATGTGTGCTGCAAAAACCTTTGAATTCATCAGATCTAAAACACATCCCATTATCGGTAATCAATCTTACAGGAGTACCAAATCTACATATAATGTTATCCATTAGAAAATTTATCACAACTTTGCTTGTAGCCTGTCTGGTTGGGATTGCTTCCACCCATTTTGTGAAGTAATCAGTAGCCACTAAAATCCATCGGTGCCCCCCACTCGATTTCTCTGAAATTTCACCTATAAAATCAACACCCCACTGATAAAATGGAGCCTCAACTTGCATAGGTTTTAAGGGTAGTGCTCCCTGATACTTTAACTTCCCTGAGAACTTTTGGCATGCTTCACACTTTCTAGTGTACTGGTATGAATCGTTAAAGACTTTAGGCCAATAGTACCCTGCCCTCAGGATCTTGTGGGCTGTGGTTTTTGCTGAGAAATGTCCTCCGCACATGCCTTCATGCAACTCCTTCATAATATGTTTTGATTGATATTCATCCAAGCATAATAGTAGAACCCCATCTCTATTTTTCCAATAGAGATCCCCACCAATGAGTACATATTTTGAAGCTTGTAGTTTGAGTGTCCTTCTTTTGTTATCATCATATCCTTCAGGACACTTCATATATTTTAGATAATATACTATATCAGTATACCATGGAGTGTGTTCAATACTGGTACTTGCATCAACATTACATATCTGGGAAGCTTCTAGATTACTTTCAGCCATCAATTTGGCAAGACCCTGTCCTCTTACTAATTTAGTGATTTGGATTTCAATGTTGAATTCCTGAATCCTATTAATCCACCTACATCTCCTACCGGTGACCTCAGTTTGGATCAGTACATCCTTCACTGCAGCATTAGGGACATATGTTATGATTTTAGCCCCCACCAAATATGGTCTAAATTTTTTTACTGCTTTTACCAATGCATATGCCTGCTTTTCAATAATGTCATACTTCAACTCTGCATTTTGAAGGGACTTGCTAAAGAAAGAGATAGGCTGTTCATATCCATCATTGTTTTTTTGCAACAACACTGCTGCTACTGTATGATAGGAAGCAAATGAAAAAGTTGGAACGGTTTACCGAAGTCAGGGGATATTAAGACTGGAGCTTGCTTAATGGCCTCCTTAATGTTACCAAATGCTTCCATTGTTTCTGTTGTCCATTTCATATCTGAGTTCTTCTTCAGCATTCTTGATATAGGACAAACAATCTCTGCGAAATTTGGGATAAATCTTCTGACAAAATTTATCTGACCAAAAAATGATTGTATAGCTTTTACATTTTTTGGAATAGGGACCTGATCAATTGCTTTCACCCTTTTAGGATCTATTTTAACTCCTTCCTTCGAGACTATATGCCCAAGCAATTTTCCTTCAGTTACTGCAAAATGGCATTTTTTAGGATTCAATGATATTCCATATTCTAGGGCTTTGACAAATATCTGTTCTAGATGTGTGCAATGATCTTCGGCCCTTTTTGAATATGCTGTTAAGTCGTCTTGATATACTATCATAATCTTATTGATCAATTCAGCAAAAGCTACATCCATCGCTCTTTGAAATGTTGCCCCAGCATTAGTTAATCCAAATGGCATTCTCAAGTATACATATGTTCCCCACGGAGTGGTGAATGCCGTCTTAAATTGTTCAGACTCCTTAACCTTTACCTGATTGTAGCCGGAGAAACCATCCATCATGGATAGCAATTCACATCCAGTAACTTTCTGCAATATCGCCTCCATATTGGGAAGAGGATAATTATCTTTGAGGGATGATTTATTCAGGTTTCTGAAATCCACACATAGTCTAATGTCACCATTCTTTTTCCTGACAGGTACTAAGTTTGAGACCCAGGAAGAATGTCTAATAGGTTTGATTATAGCTCCATCCCTTAACTTTGTAAGTTCCTCCAGCATTTTTGGAGCCAATGTAGGATTAATCGGCCTTTGTTTCTATCTGAATGGTTTTGCATCTGGCTTGAGTGGTATCTCATGTTGAAATAAATCCTCTCTATATGCCTTTAAGTCATCATATGACCAAGCAAACACATGCCTGTACTTCCTAAGTAGATTGATGATTCTACTTTTGATTTTCTGGTCAAGATTCCTTCCAATATATACATTTTTTGGGGTTGTCTGAGTCCCCAAATTCACTTCCTCAAGGTTCTCAGGTATCACTAGTGTTTCTTTCTTTTTGTATCTATCATGCCCATCAAATGCTTTTTCTAATGCAATAAGCCCTTTGGGTATCTTATTTGTCTTCAGTTGAACCACTTCTTGGCCAAAAAGGGTTTCTTTCCCATCGTGCTCCTCCACAAATGCACTGAAATCAATTTCTTGATTTTCATAATAATCAGCACAATGTAAGAAATTGATTATATCAGCATCGCTATCAAACACTTGCCAGTTCTGTATATTATCAGGGATGGTAGGTCTAGTTTTAATTTCTACTTCTGTGATCCCTCCTAATGTTACATCATCTCTCTTTAATGCAATGTTTGCTAAAAAGTCTGCCATGATGTTTTTAGACCTATCAACCCAGCTGATTGAAAAAGCATCAAATAATTCAACACTATCCCAAACTGCATTTCTGTACTGTCTTAATCTTTTACTCTTACATAAATATTTTTCTGTTACTTGGGAGATGACCAATTCAGAATCACCATAGGCAGCCAACTTTGTTATTTTGTATTTGGTGGCTATGTTTAGGCCAATGAGTAGGGCTTCATACTCAGCTACGTTATTGGTGCATTCAAATGTCAATAAGAAAGAGTATTTGAGCGTTTTACCTCCTGGTGAGATAAAAACTACTCCGGCCCCATTTCCTATCTTGCTGCATGCACCATCGAAATACATTTTCCACAAATCATTTTCTCTTTTCATAGATTCAGTGTGTATTGGGTCAGTGTTATGCAATTCTGGGGTAGTTTCTCCAACTTTGAAAACTCCTAAATCTGTGTCACAAAAGAAATTCACCTGATGCCGGTCCATTCTTTCTATAATATTGTCATACCTTGGTTCTCTGCACAACTTAATTTCCTTGTCACCCACTGGTATGGTGGCATATGATAGATCTAATTGAACATTGCCTCCTGCCATTGCAGGCCACTGCCTTGATAACAGCATTCCATAATACGGTGGGATATCAACCACAGTGATGTCAATGTTATATGTTGCTTCAGGATGTGAAGCAAGTTTTATCTCTACATCTTTCATAATACCAACTACTGGAATAGATCTGTTATCCATTGCATAACACTGGCCATACGTAGTATCAACCCACATCCCCAATTCTTTCATCACTGCTATAGGCATGATATTCATAGCAGCACCTGAATCAATCATACAATTCCTGACTATTCTGTTCTTGATTACTAGTGTAGTATAGAATGGATCTACCTGTGAGGGATTTTTTGTAAGTGTGTCACCAAGGTATACCTCAGGCATCTTAAAATTTTCTTGATGCACATTATTTGTTGTTTTTTCAAACCCTTTATGTTTCGAATTTGGTGTATCAGAAATCATCTTGACAACTGTACTCCTATATTTATCTATTTTCATCATCTCTAGGAGTGGGACTGATATCTTCACCTGAGACACTGCCTGTGCAATGTCAAAAGAAGGGGTTATGATCTGGTCATTCTTTTCTGTTTTTGTGTTTTCTTTTTCTTTCATTTTATTTTTATCCCCCTTTTCTGGTTCTTTAGGTGATGATTTTGTATTATTCTCTTTGTTATTCTGGTCTTTTATAAATACACTTCCAGGAGTTCCTTGCCCAACATTTGTTGTTCTATTCCTTAAGTTATAAGTGTTTCGAGCTTGAGCCACTGCAGCCACTGTGAGAGCTTCTCTTTCATCCTCAGTAGGTTTTCTCCATTGACCACATGACTTGTTGTTACAACTATCTTCCTGGTCTGAGAATACCTGCTGTTCTCCCATGTTAATATGATACTTTTGGTTCCCTACATCATACTCATATCCTTCTTCTTCTGAAGAAGAATAATCTTCTGTTACTACACATGGTGTATCCTGCATCATATTGATGGTGTGATTATCCCTATTATAGCTGTATAGCATTTCCTCTTGCTGTATTGATTTAGCTACGTCACAGTATTCAGGTGAATGTGGTAGGTTACATACAAAACACCAAGGTTTATTTTCTGCCATATGTGCCATGTTTCTTTTCAAGGGATCAGGAGTATCCTTTCCATAGGGCTGCTTTCTGTTGTTGTCAATAGGTCTTCCATCCTTCCAATTTGTATTGTAAGGCATATCATGTAACCTAGGTCTATCATGCCTATGCTGACCCTCTGGTTTAATCTGTTGAGCATTTGGATTCTGAAGATTTCTATGATTGTCCCTTTTACTGACCATTCCTGTAGCCTTCCTATTATTTTCAATAGTTATGGCTACTTTCTGTGCTTCAGCCAATGTTGCAGGACACTGGTTTCTGAGTTCATATCCTGTTTTGGGGTCAAATGCTTTCATATAGATACTCAGTGCTGCCTGGTCAGATAACTTGGCTCCATGTGGTACCTTATTATGTAGCTTGGAAAACTTCAGGTTGAAATCAAATACTGATTCATTTTGATATTTCTGTATACTTATTAGTTCATGTAGTGCAAACTCAGGAGCGTATTGGTTACCATACTGATCCTTAAACTGGTTATGAAAATCAGTTATTGAATTGATTGATGCATCGGGCAAGCTATTAAACCAATCTCTGGCATCTTCAGTGAGGGACATCATAAATAACCTCATTCTAATGTCTTCCCAATCCATACCTATATCCTGTACAAAAGCATTAAAACTTCTGATAAGATCTTCTGCAGATACTGCATTGTTTCCAGTAAACTTGGGAACCATGTTTCTCCAAGTACTATCCATAGGATATGGATATAACTGATATCCAGTTAAATCAAATTGACTGCATATATTAGCAAGGTTTTGGGGAGGGAAATTGAGAGATGGTGGATTGGGATAATAATTATATCCACCTGGTGGTTGATGATATGCATATTGTTGATGTTGGTTCATATGGGGATTTATGTGTTGATTTTGTGGCCTATAATATTGTTGACCAGGGGGTGGGTAATTATTTGCCATATGTTGAGATGTATTACGTATGGGAGGTGGTCTAGGGTTTTGGGGAATAATGTACTGATGACTTCCAGAAGCATGTGAATTTTGAAAACCACCTGTATTTTGCTGTGTATTTCTTGAAATATTCCCTCTATGCGGAGGTACATATTTTGGGGGAGCTGTTTTGGCTTTATTTTTTCTCTGTTGAATTTCTTGCTGCAACAACTCCTTCTCCTCTTGTATCTTGTATCTTTCAAGTTCTTTCCTGAGCATGAGTATTTCCTGTTGCTCATCACTCATGTCTTGATTATTTATTTCCTGATGTTCTGGATTGTCATTCATTCCCTGATTTGAAAATTCATATTCTATCTCTTCTCCCTGGTCAAATGAGATCTTGAAATCATGTTTAGCTTGGTTCCTATCAATATCCCTCATGACCTTTGCATCATGATCTCGCTGTTCTTGAGGAGTGGGTCTGTACCTTGCCAAAATATCATCAGTTGCTCCACTGAGGTTCTCGTTTGAATCATGCAGAGGTGTGAATTTGTTGTGAATTTCAATATTTTGTTCTGAATCATTCTCTTGGATGTCTAGATTATTATCTCGGTGAGAATACTTTGGATTCACATTTCTTTTGGAAATGTTTCTAAGTGGTGGAGATGACTGCAAATTTCTGCCTTCCATCTTGGATCTCCTACCATCCATTTGATATTGAAATTTTTTGCTATAATTGTAACTAGAGTCGCCACCTATTAAATAGGAAAAGTTTATAGTTTATCTGTAGGGTTCTTGTCACCAGCAGAGTTACCAACTTAAATTTTCTGAATTGACTCTATGAAGGAAAGAATTACTTTCTAAGGTCTTTTACTAGTCCCCAGCAGAGTCGCCAATTTTGTTAGGTCTCAAAAATGCAAGTTGCTAATCCTAAGAGGATGCCAGGCTCTATGTTTGGATTTGCAATGTTTTTGAACTAACTTGACGAAATCAACCTTCAAGGTTTGATGATTTCCTACACTTTAGGTCCTGCTACACCTAGGTGGGTGAACCTTGAAATATTAAAGTAGTATGAGTGTGGATGAGTGGACTAACTAGATCTATCTACAATGGCACATGATGTAAGATAGATGAAAAAGATGACTACTTAATTCTATGTATAATGTTTAATAAATGATTGGTAGAAATTGTATAAGCAATATCAAGGTAAAAGGGTTTTAAATAATGAAGTTGAATGAGACCAGTGCCTTGTTGGGTAACAGAGTCAATTTGAAGGACCTAGACCAGTAGTTTCTTAATGGTAATAATTCTAATTGCTTGGTACAGTTTTGGTTTATAGCTTGTATAAACGTGCAAGTAAGTGATTGACCAACTCTTCTTAGCAATCCAATCAATAAAATCAATTATCTTATAATCCACCAGAAGGTATTTTAATCCTTACTTGAAGGAACCAAATGAAATGAATGGGCAAGATTAACAGATAATATTTTCTGGAGACAGAATGGTAATCCTAATTATATGGCTCTACTTAGTAATCCCAACTTACTACTTCCAGGTTACTGCGACTAAATTAGAAGGGTTTAATTCCTCAGATGGACACCAACCAAATTATTCGCACAGATACAACAAGTGTGTAATGACAGATTAACTATATACTTGATATCTTAATCTGAATAACAAGGAAATGCAGAAATGGAGACAGCCACACAATTGAATATTTTCAACAAACAACTGATACCAAGATAGAAACACTGAATCAGAGAACTTTAAATTTCTTCTTCAAATAAAATATGCAACATAGTCACTTTGAGACATTGTATATTATGTATATATGAATATCTTCTACTGCTGATGATCTTTTCAGCATCGATTGTTTAAACTTATATAGATATTTCTATGAAGAGATATAACTCTTCAATAAGTCTCTTGGGAACTTAACAAGTATTAACAATAATTACATAAGCGTAATTAGGCTCTATTCAGCCATAAATAAACTTTAGCCAGATGATCTAGGTACTCTTGATCACGGTGAGAATCAGTAAGCTCAATAGCACTTCTGGTAATTACATCAAGAGTAACCATCTCCTCTAATTGTTTGCAAGCTTCTTTAGATGCAGAGGCTTTATCTTTCAGAGCTCCTGTGGCTTTGTGCAATATAGCCTGACAATCAACAGTCCATTCTTCTTTGCTCTTCACCTCTCCGTTATCTTTGAATATCCTGGGAACTCCTGCGTTTGAGGCATCAGTCCCTTCCTTAGCATCAGCTTTAAGTTTGTCATAATAATTCTGGTGCTGTTTGAACAATGCTCTTGCATCAGAGATATCTGTACCATCAGTGGCACTTCTGTTTTGTAACTCAATCATCTTCTCCTGTATCCTCTTATCAAGCCTCTCATGTTCTTTGACTGCTTTATGATTTTCTGAGTAGTTATCCCAAAACTGGTTTAACCACCATACCATATTTGCATACCTGCTCTGCAGTACTGTAACAAATACGTCTATCTGAATTTGTGCAGCCTGATCAGGGGATATTACTTGACTACCTTGTGAGCTCTCACCCTGAGTTATTCTTTTTGTGGATTGGCCAAAGGTACTCTTAACAGCATCCTTCAAATAATCATTTTTCTTTTGTTAATCTCTCACAATTCAGTTTATAAGAATCTCTTTCTTTGATCAGCATCTGAGCTTGTGCTTTATTTAACTTTGCAACATTGATACCAATGTCTGCAGTAATTATAGGGTTAGTTTCACCTGCTCTGAAAGTCATAACATGGCCAAAAGTTTTTTCAGTGTCTATGATGGCCGTCTTCTTATGGGGAGGATACAACGCCCATATCATCAGAGAATTTTCATCATTATTGTATCTAGTCCCCATATATACTTCATTAACTCCTTCTGGAGTAAGCTTATACTTGTCATTAGTACTATTCAAAAAGCTATCAAAAACAAGAGCATAATTTAAATCCAAGCCAGGAAAAATCATAACCCCTGCATCTTTGAGTAACTGTCTACCCTTGCTAGGTGTCATGTCCTGCATTTCTTTATCTACTGTTTGCTTCAACATATCTAATAACTATTTTTCATTATCAACAGAAACATCATCTACTGATTCTCTAATTTCTTTTCCTTTATATTTATACAAGAATAATTTAAATTCCTTTGACTGAATGAATGTATCATCTGAAACGAAAGAATCATAAGCCTTTTGTCGTGGATCTTCATCAGTAGACCCCTCCTCGTCATGTAGCACAACTGGAGGCTGATATTGTTGCATTTTTCTTTTAGACATTTCTATTGTTTTATCTTGTGGCTGCTTTTGTTCAGTCAATTCTTCCTCTTCAGAGGATACCACTTCAACTTCTGCCAACTGCTTTTTCTTTTCATTCAAATCTCTGTTATATTTTTCTACCACTAAATCGACTTCAGCCTCTTCCAGATTTCTAATGACATCATCATGTGGATAATGTATGTGCATGTATCCACTGAGATTTTGTTTTCTTCTTGCAGAGTCAATGAAACCTTCAGGGTCAAACCCTTTCCTCACCTCAGCAGTCACCATGTTATAATGCATTAGTTTGTCCAAAATGAGATTGTATCCTTCTTTTGAAACCACAGTAAAATCACCAAAACATAAAGTGCTGGGCATGAACGATTGTTTATCATGCGAACTTAGATGCATCACATTCGAACAATGCATTTGCCTAATTATTTCTAAATATGCAAGTCTGTCAGGGACAGTTTTAGGCAATATAAATGGAGTATCCTCAAATCCATAAACTCTGATCATAGTGGCATCCTCAAAGCAGTACCAGTCTCCCCAATTATGAGTGACAGTAGGGGGACCACCAAAATCTTTAGGTCTGAGGAACCTTTTTATTTCATTCGAAATTGAATATTCACAGGGATGGCTGAAATACCTATATAGCACTTTAACACAATGCTCTTCAAATTGAGCATAGCTGGAGTTGGCATACCTGCTATCCCAGATTCTGGTCCACATTTGTACAGGTATCTTTTCCCCTTTTTTATTCGCAGCAACAACTTGAAACTCACTTGGCCACAATCCTACTTCCTGGCCATAGTATAACACCATATGCATAAGCATCGAGTAATGCTCAAAAGAGCATGCTGGAGCATTGTTTTTTATTGCAGATAGACCAGAGTCTATTCTAGTTGCAACATAGGAGGCATAATCAAATTGCCTGGCATTGTGACATTGAATATCAGAGGCTATGACCATCAGAGGAATAGTCATGAACTCAGGGACCTCTGAGCCAAGGACTTGGCCTACAGAATAGTAAGTATATTGTATGTATGGTTCAAAAATGGCCACATGAAAGGGAGGGCCATCATTCTCAGTCAAGGGTATCACTTCTCCTTCAATCCTGGGCCTATGAATGGGTAACCTCCATCCATTGTAAGTTGTATCCATTCTCCAATATTCTTTATCCAAATCTTCATAAACAATAGGGACTGTACACAAATCATCTAAATCATACACCTCACAAATAGCATTTTTGGATAGGTGTACAATTGGTTCTCCTTGAGGGTTGCAGATAGCTTTTAGGCCTGGGTTGTAATGTCTGGCTAGCAGTTGAAGGAGCTCTACATTCAAGAATACATTAGGTACAACCAGTTTGCCTAAATTCATGTGCCATGGGTTTGACACAGGAGCATTTCTAAACCGTCTATTATGGTGAAATTTGAAAAGCTCATACCCCCGAATTGGGGTCCAAATATCTCCCAGGCGTTTATGTTTATCTTCTAATTTTTCTACCTCTGCTCTGAGTTGGGCAGACCTCCTGGCCTTGGGAGTTGACCCAGGCAATTGATCAATCAGGTCCTGATTCAGTTTTCTATCTTTCACTTTCTCTTCAAGGGTTTGATCAGTTTTTTGTTTTTTAGGCTTACTGGTTTCCCCTTGTGACTTTCTTCCTTTTCCCTTCCCCGGAGTTTCCATTTTAAAACTTTGGCAGGAAATTCAAATACAGGCAATATAATGGTTTGTGTAGGTGTACCTGCCGTTCGGTGGTTGGAATTGGAAGCCCTTGCTTTTGCCCTAAGAATTCCTCTGTATTCTCCTTTCAGACAGTTTTTTGCAATTATAGTGATCGTATGAATTTCGTAGTCGTTTTGTTATTAATCACCTGATCAATTCAATGTTCATCGCTGTGAAGTGTCACATCGCCATAACTCTACTTATCGGCGTGATTTTTGAAATGTCTGGGCGACCTCAACATTTTTTATGGCGCGAACAGTCAATCAGCGTGACCCCTTGGTTGTATTCCCGACGCTATGTAATGTCATGTTTTAAGTGGGCGCGGCCATCGGCATGACTTCTCTCATCGCCAAGTATTTTAGATCTCTCTGCGATATAGCAAGTCCCACCGACATGATTTGCTTATCGGGGTGATTAATACTACCGGGGTAATAAAATTATGTTCTCCCAATCTTTATTGTCTCACCGATAGTCATTTTCATATATGGACTTTATCTTTATCGGAATGACATACACTATCGGGATAGCTAAATCAAGATATCCCAATTCAAATCATCTCCCCGATGGCCTTTTTCATATCCTTCATCGGACAGAATATGTTGAAGTGTTACCGATGCCTTTTGATCGCCGTGACTTGTGAATCGGCCAGACCTAATTCTCTTATCCCGATATGCAGAGTCATCCCGATAGATGTGTATCGCTGTGAGTCTCGCCGAAAGCTTTCTTATCGCTAAGACTCTAATCATCGGAGACTTACTTGTTTGCTATCCCGATAGTTTATTTCTCGCTGATGACTATTTGCTTCGTTACCCCCACAGGATGTTCGGTGAGACTTCTGCCGAAATGCTTCATCGGTGTGATATATACCGTCGGGGCAACTTTTAAAAATTTATCCGATAGGTATTTGTCATACCGATCGGTATGACTACTTGCCTTTCTTGCCGATGTAATGTCATCGGTATTACTCACTCCATTGGTGACTTCCATAATTCTTCTTCCGATCTCTATTCTCACGCCGATGGTTGTTTTCAAACGATCCTTATGTATCGGTGTAAGCAACACAATCTCTTGCCGATGGATTGATTTTGATGAAATTTGGCACCGCTTATCCATAGACACCTTGTGAGAAAATTTTTTTATTATGGTCTTTTTTTGGATATTCTTCAGGATTTATTCAAATATGATGGGGTAAGAAGATAGTAAAAATTTCAAATTTTTACTATACTAACAAGGATATGGTTTGATACACATGTGAGACTTGGAACCTTGTTTTAGTGGAAGTTGAGTATAGGTACATCGATGGTGATGATTATGGTGTCATGGATATGCAGGTACAGTTGACTATTGGCACACCATGATCATGTATATAGTTGATATGATGGGTTGTGATGTAATTTGATTCATGTTTACAAGTGGTTGTGTGGTTCAGTTTAGGAGATTGTTGTTATCTCCTAGATGCTTGATTGTTCCTTGACTATAGATACTCGTTTGTGGACTTGTTTGGAAAATTAGATCTAGAGTTGATTTGGTGTTTGATTCTTGAAGTCTACAGGTTATCTTCTTGGATATCTCAACTTACAAGTTAATGATGTGATGATGAGTTTGAATGTTACATGTTTGGCATCTACAAGTTATGCAATCTTGTGGGCTATCACCTATTCCATTGTATTGGGATATCTTGAATGTGGACTATGTATATCCACAAGATTGATTTAGTGTTGATGCAGATATTATTATTTGTCCTTGTCTGTGGTCATTTGTGCATTGGTATGTTGCTTTGGGATGAGAGGATGGATGATTAGAGTGCCTGGATTGTCAATTATTGGTACTTGTAGCATGTTTATCACAATTTCATGGATAGCTTGGATACACACTTTGTGTGAGCTTTTGACAGTGTTGGTTTATCTTCTTGGCTTGGAGATCTTGGTTCTACCTTTTGGGAGATGTTGATGTTACAGTGAGATTCCTTAATTGTGTTGGGGCCATGGATGATCTTCATTTAGGAGAGGATTATCATGATGCCATGTGTAGATCGGTATCATGGTTCAATGGGAGCTTTGGCAATGAGGTGGATTCATCACTTGGTGATGGATGATCTTTTGCAGTGGTTGTTGGTGGCATGGAGGAGCTCTTGGATCATTTTTGTATGTAGTGAGAGTTCTTTAACATCTTAAGTTCTATTAATAGGGATGGTTATCTTCATGTGATTTGGAGATGTTGACATCTTGGTACCATGGAGGACTCTTGGATTCTTTGTGTGAGGTGTTGGTTTATGACTTGCCATTTTTGACAATTGATCCTTGGTTTAGAGGTGTTGGTATTGTGTCTTGGTTTACTATGGCTACTAGTTTGAGTGTTGACAGGATATAGGTTCTCTTGAGACTAGGATGTGTGCATTGGTGCATGTAATATCCTAGGAGGAGATGTTAGATCATGATGTCATGTTGGGTTCCTGATTATGCAGTTGGAGCATTGACAGTGGTCTTGTTGGTTCTCTTGGTATTGAGTACATTGGTCATGTGCTTGGGAGCTTCATGATAGTGCAGTGTTACATTTGGAGCTTAGCATGGGTTGATCATGTAGGTGCTCATGGATACTTGGAGACTTGGATGAGGCTAGATTTCTCTTGGGATTAGAGACATTTGTTGAGACAATTACTCTTTGGAGGTTTCGACAGGAAGACTGAGGAGCCTTTTACCTATATATGGACATGAGTTCATGGACCTAGAGGAAATTGTTCTTGGAGTGAGTCTTTGTGGCTTGGTATATCCTAGAGGAGCCTTCTAATTCTCCACTCTTGGTCTACTCGGTGGATTATCTTCTAATAGGAATTGCCCATCATATTTTTAGATGAATTTTGCTTTATGATAAATATCTTCTAATGGTTATGGATCTTGAGCTATGGCTATTGGTTCTAGAGGGTTCATTTGAGGGGTGTTAGCATGGTTATCTCCTTGTACATATTGTTTATGCTTTATCTTCTCATGGATATGGATCTTGATCTATGTTTTTTAGTTCTAGAGGGTTCATTTGAGAGATGTTGGCATGGTTATCTCCTTATGCATATGAGTTGATTTATGATATCATTTATAAGGAGTTTAGGAGATATGATTGGGCTTATTCCTAGTTTTGGGAATGGTTATGAGTTTGATCTTCCTTGATTAGAGAGGGTTACATCCATGTTGGTTACATGATACATATGTTTATTTGATCTATGAGATTGAATGGTTGGGTGTTGTTGAGGATTTTCATTTGGGGTTGTAAAGGAGGTCATACTTGACACAACTTAGCACTTTGAGGTGTTGGTAAAATGACATGTTATGATATGATTTATAGGTTTTCTCTCTTTGTCTTATGGCTACTTTCTGTAGTGTCGTAAATTGTCCCCCCAGACAATTTCACATGAGTTTTGGCACCTTCTTGAATGTTGTGTTAATTTTAGGACTTGATTAAGGATCTTGGGGAAGTCCCCTGGCCACATACCCTTTTGGGAGCTAATTGGCCAAGACCCTAGTGCCCAAGTGCTAGTGTCCTTCCAATTAGGCCCTAAAAAGGTTTTAAACTAAAGTATGTGGGCCTTGTGTGCCTTGGGTGATGCACCTTGTCAGACTCAACTCATTTGGGCCCTTGAAAAGTAATTAGGATTCGTATATAAACAAGTTTATCTCACCCATTTACTCCTAATGATGCTCTAGCTAATTACTCTCTATGCAATTGCTCTCTAACAAGTGTTCTATATACAAGCTCTCTATTTGTGTAGATTATTTCTATGTACTAACCCTTGTTGCAGATCTCCAAGGAAGCTTCTTCCTCTTTCAACACCTTGTGGGTGATCTAAGTTGCAGCATACATCTACCTAGGGTTTCATGTTCATGGTAACATATTTCCTTTATGCTTGTTTACAACATTCACTCATCTTGGATTTTGTCACTTTTCTATAAGAACATGCACTCTTGATTAGTCATCCTTGTTGTTGTGGAGGTAGGAACACCATTCACGGGGTTTTGCTTAGGCAAGCCCCTAAACAACACCAACATTTTCCCTCTTTTATGTGTGTAGATCAAAGATGAAGTTCCAGATAGAAACAATCGATGGAAGAATGTAAGTATAGGTATCGGAAGTGTTTTACACTTTGGACAGCCTGGAACCCTAAGACACTAGTGCCTGGGCACCATAGTCCTCTAGATCTAGCCCCTATTTCTAGTAGTGATCCCTGACAGTCTTGCTCTGCTAATTTCAGGTCCTGGTTTCTAGGTTTTCAATCCTGATAGGTCATTAACTTATGTTTTAGCATATTTCATCATATAAACCCTAGATCTAGCCTAGTTGCCTCAACCATTTGATTACAACAAAGGCACAAAGCTCTCACCAACCCAGCAAGGCTCTTCCTGAAGGACAACAACCCTATCTTGAAGCCATTGGTGGCTTGTGTTCCAATGTTTGATTGAAAGGATTGACCTAGTTAGTTGAATAGTGATTAGGTCTATCTTTTCCATCTTACATTTTGGTGAACCCAATGCATCTTACTTTTTTAACTTTCTGATTACTGTATTAGATTTGATTAGTAGTGAATTGATTAAACATTTTTATTTTCACATCTTGCATTTGTACTTCTTCATTGTTGTGGTTACCAAAAATCTCACCTTTTTAGTAAACCCCACTAGTCTTGCACACTTAGTGGTCATGATTGCAATATTATTTCAGATTTTTGCTATGCTTATTATTTGCTAAACTTGATTAGAAATTGTTGTAGCATATCATACTTGTCATATGTGTTTAATTTAGAAAGTAAGAACATTCATACACATATCTTTCCTTTAATATTTGAAAGAGAAAACATAAACAAAACTATCTAAATGCAAACATGTCCTCTTCTTTTCTTTCATCATTTTCCAACCTTACTTGAAAGGTTTGCAAAATTGATGTTCTATTCCTTAAATATGGTAAAAACAAAGCATTTCCTATACCATTGTATTCCTTTGATCCCTCTCCTAAGATCCCTCCTAACTATGAGGACATCTTGGCACAAGAGGATGAAATCATTAATACATTTCTTAACATCACTTTACCCTCCCTTCATTCCAATGCTTTCTCTTCAAAAGATAATATTGGATAAAGATAGTAATAGAAATTCTCAAAAAGATAGTAATGTAAATTCCATCATCATAAATAGACTTATCCCACCCACTAAGGGGATGTTGGATAAGTGAATTAATGTTCAAAATATTCCTAAAATTATTGTGCATAAGGAACCTAATCCACCTCCTCTCTCTAAACCTATGATCACAGTTTGAGGTGTCCCAAACCCATCTCGACCTCCTGGTTACATCTTTGATTTTGCAAAACAAAATATTCAAAATAATCAACTAGTTCAAAAGTATTGCAACAACCTCATTATCATGTGGGTGCTCATACATACAACACCTGAAACAACAAAAAAAGTAAGCAAGCATCGAGCATGCCCACTTCTCTTCCACCTTCTCAACATTTTCTTCCCCCACTTCCTTGTCTTTCTCAACATACTACTAGAGAATATGATCTTGTCAAGCAGCTCTGTGCTACTTCGACTAAGATCTCACTCTAGGATTTAATACAAACCTTGCCTACATACCACAGAATGCTCCAAGAGGCTCTACAAAAGGTAGTCATTACACCTTCTATTAGACTGAATCATGTAGTAGGCGGGCTGTTTGATTGTATGCATGTGACGAATCTATATATCAACTTTCCACAACATGAATTACCTCCCATAGAAGTTCAAAACCAATATGATCTTCTCATGATATTTTTCATCATTAATAGAAATGGAATAAAATGTACTATGATTGATAATGGATCAGGTCTTAATGTTTGTGGCATAGACTTGTTACATAAAATTAGTGTAGATACCTCTCTTATCAAGCTCGATACTCTTAACATCCGTGGCTTCAATAATGTTGGTAGAAAATTGCTAGGTACAATCAAACTACCTGTTAAGGTTGGACTTGTGACTTTACCTACACTTATTCATGTCATTCCTAATCCTCTTTCATATAATCTTCTTCTTGGTAGACCATCGATTCATTGCATGAGGGCAGTCCCATCTACTCTTCACTGTACATTGAAGTTTGTTCATAACAACAAGCTTGATACATTTGAAGCTGATCCAAATATGAAAAGTTACTTACAAGCAGAAGTGGAGCATCAACCCCCTCTTTCAAATTTGGTTTCTTCTTCAGAGGCTGACCGACTATCCTCCACTACTAACAATAGTGATGATCAAGATAGTGTTGATCCTTTGAGTGCATTTTTAGGTGACGATTGGGGTTCACTTGATTTTACACCCTCCTTCATTAGAGAGTATAAAATTCCTCAATCTAAACCTAAGATCCCAAAGGTAGCTTCAGTTTATTCTACTCAATTTGAATCTACTTGTGACGATGAATGTATTGGTGATGATTGGGGCTCTTTAGATTTCAACCCCCTTGGGTATGCTAAATCTAAAGTTGACCCTCCTCATCATGATAAAAAGAATGATCCTTCTACTTTCTCAACATGTGATCACAATATTCATTTCAAAAAAGCTTGTAATGTGGCTTCCCCTCTTCTTGCTGCTTTGGAGACACATTATAGGCATGGATTCAAAATTCTGTGTAAAAATGGATACAAAGGAAATGATTTAGGATACACGAAACAAGGTGTTATGGATCTTATGAAACCAACGCCACACTTGTCTAAAGTAGGTTTAGGTTTTTGACCTTCTTGTACATTCCTGCTGCCATCTTCTAAAGTTTATATGACTCCTTTTTTGAAATCAAACTCCTCTTCACAATGGAAAGGGTTGCTTCCTACTCCACCTCCATCTTCACTTCTATCTCAAAAAGAGTGTATTTTTTTGAGTCTACTCAAGGATCTCTTGAGCACTCTTGCTCCTCTAACATGCAAAATGATTCCACAAAGTAGTCAATCAAAACTCCCTTTTCTGTACATATCATCAAACACTTGGCCATTCCACTAGTGAATGTCGAGCGTTGTGTGACAAAATTCAACAACTCCAAACCAAGTATGCCTCTAGCACCTTACACCACACTTGATTTAGTCCCTTTAGCATCTTGTCCTCCATCCATTTATATGGAGAAAGTTGGGGCAGAGGATGGTTTGCTATAGGTTGACTCACAAGTGGGGTCCCTCCTCATTGGTGTTACGCTTGCATGTATTTTCTTCTTTCATATGATATGTCTTCCTTTATCTTCGTAGTTATGATATTTCAATTTTACCTTAAAGGCAATTGCTACCTAATAGAGTTAGCAATCACTTTAAGGTGGGGGCATACATCATGCTACGTGTTTTATTTTTTTCATGCACCATGTGGCTAGTTTTACAATACTTGTTGATTATCTATGTAGTACCTTACCAGAGTTACCCAACAAAAATCATGCTTTTCCTAGCCTGTAGTCTCTAATATGGTTGGTGTGAAGCTCACCTAGTCATTCAATGGTCCTCACTAGCTTGTGATTGTTAGAAATGAAAGCAACACTATTTCAATGGAAATCTGATACGAGATAAATTTCAGCAATCTTTTAAGTATGCACTAACAATGGAGATTTTAACAAAACATAAACCCACAATACAAAAATATACCAGAAGCAGAATGAAGCAGATAACACAAGTGTTTAACATGGAGAAAACCCTTTCAGGTAAAAAACTCCACCAAGAAAAGAAGCCAAGTTGTATTATCTTCACAAAAGGAGATTACAAATACATTCACTTCCTCTGTCCTTCAACCTTCACTCTGACAGAACCTGGGTACCTGTAAACTGTTATATGCATCTCATCTACTATGCTATAGTTTTTTATAGAATTTACACAACCTCTAGACATTAAATGACTTCTTACAAGACCATAACACTTGTCAAGAGTCAACAATACAACCTTGGGCGTCCATATCCAAGAATAGGCTCTTACGGGGTCATAAATGCTATCATACATGCATCCTACACTTAGAAAAATGTTCCCATGCAATCTCGAATGACTTGGGGCCAAAAATAGCCACTTACAGCATCTTATGACATGTCATATGCTATTATTAGTGTCATAGATTCTTATGACAAATTATAGTTGTCATAGAATCTCTTACACCCTCTTACAACATCTATGACATGCGTCATAAACTAAAAATAGATTATTCCTCCACATTGTTAGATTTAGGGCAAACAACTAAGAGGGGGGGTGAATCAGTTGTACAAAACTTTCTTTCAATTAAACACTTAAATTCACTTTGTAATTCAATAGCATAATAATAAATCAATCATGGAAACATAATGCAATGAATCAAGAGCAAAAACACATTAACACATGAGACACCGAGATTTTGAAATGGAAAACCCAGTTAAGGGAAAAACCATGGGGTGATTAACCCAAGATTGTATTCTCTATTAGAAGAATAGAAAGAACAAATGGCACATGCCAATTAGGGCTCACTACCCGAGCACACTGCTCACAAGAGGCTCACTGCCTACAAGAGACACATTGTCTACAAAGAAATAAGTATCACATACTTGAACTTGAGAATAGCATCTTCACCATGCTTGAATCAGTTCCATTTAAGCCCAATACTTCTACTCTTCCTTTCACTCTCCTCCTCGCTACCACACACTCATCTCCACAAGGACACACTTGAAATAACTTTGCAATCCCTTATTTATACAAGACATCAATTTAGGAATGATCATCTAAGTCGGCAAACATCAACAAGGACATCCACAGGATGTGTAACTCATCCGGTTGACCAATCTCAGGAAGAACACCATCATCTAGAAGTTATTCCTCAATTGTAAGCTCCAACTTCAATGCGGACCACCAACACAAACTGGACATGATCCAAAGACCTCCACAAGCTTGCCTGAATCACTAAGAACATCCAAACTTCATCTGCTTACTGAAATCCTTCTCCCCTTCATCCGAAACCTCAAGAGCACAGTCTGTCATTACTGTCATAAAGGAATAGATGCTTGCGGACCTTCAAACCATGAACTGATCGAGTTGATACTTCACAAAGACTTCCTCAACACTCCCTCAAATCTGCAGAATAGGATACTGCATTTCTGGATCTCACCGGACCTATCTGTATCAATTTGTCACCACTGAACATCTACTAGAACTAGTTTTACTTGAGCAACCACAACTTCTTCAGATCTTCATGTGAACCTCTAAAATCTCTACTGGACCACCTTAAGACACATATCTACAAACCCTTTAAACCGTATCCTTTGATCCTTATCCTATCTTGGACTTTTACCTTATTGTCATCACTATTCTTCACTGTTCCTGATTGAGACTAATTTTCTCAATATCCTTAGCACACAGCTCATCCAATCCTTATCATTAATGCAATAGGATTATGTTGACATCAATGACAACTCTGGTTAGGCCCATACTTGCAACAATCTCCCCATTTGTCATTGATGGCAACATATGATGTAAAAAGCTGTTTTAACCATCAAGACAAGAACTTCTCCTCACTGTCACAACTCCCCCTATCAGCAACAACCATTCACATGTCTTCTCTCCCTTTACTTCTCCCCCTTTGATCGACAACCACTTGTTTTTCACATGTCTTCTCTCCCCCTTTGACATCAATGGCAAAGGACACATACTTGCAATTCCACCACTTCAGAATCATACCTGCTGCTCCCTTTGAGTAGCAACTCCCCATCATCAATCTGGACCACAAGATGTGACTGTGATATCTACCAGATTGATGCACATCAATGCACCTTAGTTCATCACCGGAGGGGCAATAACCCCTAACTTCTCCCTAAGATACTCAAAAGATTCCTTAGGTAGAGGTTTAGTAAAGATGTCTGCAATCTGATCCTTGGAAGGCACAAACTCTAATCTGACTTCATTCTTGTTCACTTGCTCTCTCAAAAAGTGAAACTTGATGGATATGTGTTTAGTCTTTGAATGCAACACTAGATTCTTAGATATATTTATTGCACTTGAATTATCACAGAAGATTGTGATAGGTTCCTCATATTCCACTTTGATATCTCTTAGCATCTGCTTCATCCACAAAACTTGAGTGCAACTACCTGCTGTTGCAATATATTCTGCTTCAGTTGTAGATAGAGATATTGCCTCTTGTTTCTTGCTTAGCTAAGAAACCAATGTCTTCCCCAAAAAGAATGCTCCACCACTGGTACTCTTCTTGTCATCCACATCTCTTGCCCAATCTGCATCTGTATATGCAAGAAGAGAGAAATCATGATCTCTAGGATACCACAGACCATACTCAAATGTCCCTTTTAGATATCTAAAAATCCTCTTGATTGCCATGACATGAGATTCTCTAGGATCAGCCTAGAATCTAGCAACAAGACCAATAGCTTGCATAATGTCTGGTCTTGTTTGAGTGAGATAGAAGTCCTCCAATCATTGACCTATACTTTGTCTGATCAGCCTTAGGAGAGTCATCATCTTTGCTCAATTTACATCCGGTTGCCATGGGAGTATTCATTGATTTTGAGTCTTCCATCCCAAATTTCTTCAACAATTCTTTCACATATTTGGTCTGAGAAATGAAGATTCCTTTCTTTGTTTGAGTGATTTGTAGACCCAAGAAGAAATTCATTTCACCAAGCATGGACCTCTCAAACTTAATTTTCATTTGATTTGCAAAAGTTTTACACATACTATCTCTTCCTCCAAAAATGATATCATCAACAAACACTTCAACAATCAAGATGTTTTCATGATCAATTTTGAAATATAAATTACTGTCAGTAGTACCTTTGTTGAAACCAATTTTTAAAAGATGCTTATCCAATCTTTTATACCAGGCTCTTGGGGCTTGCTTCAATCCATACAGTGCTTTCTTCAACTTGTAGACCATATCACCATGATCAGAGAATTGAAATCCATTTGGTTGCTCTATGTACACTTCTTCTTCCAAGTCACCATTTAGGAAGACAGACTTGACATCCATCTGATATACCTTGAAATCCTTGAAGGCAGCAAAGGTAAGAAATAATCTGACTACTTCAATTCTTGCCATCGGAGCAAAAGTTTCTTCAAAATCAACTACTTCTATTTGAGAGTAACCCTTGCAAACCAATCTGGCTTTATTTCTGATTACTTCACCAACTTCATTTAGTTTGTTCCGGAAGACCCATTTTGTTCCAATCACATTCTTGTTTCTAGGTCTGGGAACAAGATACCAAGTGTGATTTTTCTCAATTTCCATCTGCTCTTCCTCCATTGCTTTAGTCCAGTTTTCATCATTGCAAGCTTCATTCACTATCTTATGTTCGATCTTTGAAATCAGACAATGCTCTTATGAATCTTGAGCAATTCTCCTTCTTGTTTGTACTCCTTTGCTTTAATCACCTATGATTTGATCTTCAGAGTGGTTCAGTCTTACATACCAAGGAACTTTGGGAAATTCTTGCACTTTTGATTCTTGAACAGGCTCATTGAAACTCATCTCTTCTTCTTGATTTACTAGATTAGTTTGGATCTGACTTATAGAGGAGGCTGGGGCTCCTTGAATCAGAACACCATTCTGATCATCTTCATCATATTCATAAAACCTTGAGGGTTTCTCAATTCCCTCATCAACCTTCACATTTGTACTTTCTATCATCTTTCTCAGTCTCTTGTTATAACACTGGTATGCTTTGCTTTGAGTAGAGTAACCCAAGAATATTCCTTCATCACTTCTAGCGTCAAAATTTCCTAGATCTTCATCTCTTTTAATGTAACATTTGCTACCAAAAACTTTGAAATACCTCACAGTAGGAGTGATGCCAAACCAAAGTTCATAAGGAGTCTTACCGGTATTGCTTCTGATTTGAACTCAATTGAGAGTATAGGTTGCAGTGCTAACAGCTTCTCTCCAATAGATCTGAGGAACATTTGCTTCCATCATCATGGTCCTAGATGCTTCCTGGATGGTCCGGTTCTTTCTCTCAACTACTCCATTCTGCTGTGGAGTCCTAGGAGTAGACAACTGTCTCTTTATTCCATGTTTCTCACAAAAATCTATGAACTCACCGGATATGAATTCTCCACCTCTATCAGACCTCAAACATTTCAATTTTAATCTAGTTTCATTCTCTACCATAGCCTTGAATATTTTGAATTTCTCAAGATCTTCTGATTTCTCTTTTAGAAAGGTTACCCACATCATTCGGCAATAGTCATCAATTAGTAACATGAAGTATCTATCACCTTGCACACTCCTAACTCTTGTCAGACCACAAAGATCAATATGAACTAAGTCCAATAATCCGGTAGAAGACAGTTCCTTACTCTTGAATGTGACTCTACTCAGCTTACCCAATTGACATTCTTTGCACAAGCTATTAGTAGGTTTCACCAATTTTGGAAGATCTCTTATAGCCTGAGTACTGGTTATCTTGATGATATTATCAAAATTCACATGACACATCCTGCTATGCCATAACCAACTCTGATCAATATGAGAAAATAAGCAACTTTTACCAGTACCAACCAAGTGGAAGATATTACCTTTAGTTTGAGTACCGGATGCAATCTCTGTTCCAGAACTTTCAAAGATCTTGTATTTTTCATTCTTGAATTAGAGATCATAGCCTTTGTCCACCAACTATCCAACACTGAGAAGATTGTGCTTTAATCCTTCAACATATAGTACATTACTGGTTTTGTTCCTTCCATCAAAAGAAATAGTTCCTCTTCCTCTGATTCTACCAGCAGAATTATCACAAAACTTTACCACTCCTCCTTCATACCTTTCCAAATATATGAACTTATTTTTGTCACCTGTCATATGGTGAGAGCATCCACTATCAATGACCCAATCATCCTTTTCTTCAACTTGGGCAGCCAGAGCCCTTTCTACAACTTTATGATTGACAGATTCAGAGGACAATGGTTCTTCTTCCTTGATGGCAATAAACACCCAATCACTTCCGGATTTGTTTCCTGTCTCTGATTCATCATCGGTTACTCCTTCATTATCATCTTCCTCATGTGCATAGTAACAGTTCTTTTGGAACCTCGATCTGTTAGGATTTGGCCTTCAAAATCTTTTCGGACACTTTGAGACAAAATGACCAATCTTATTGCGGTTAAAACACTTAAAAGGCAATTTTCCTTCATACTTACCAGATCCTCTTGGCAGTCTTTTTGCAATAAGGGCTTCAAGTTGAGCAGTTTTAGCTTCTTCTTTTTCCAGGTCTTTTCTTGCTTTTTCATACCATGACAGTTTCTTTGATGAGTTCTCTCCTAGATCAAACCTTTGTTTACCTTTTACAGAGGCACTGGCTTTGAAAGCAGATTTAATCTTGGGGGGGTCATCTCCAAACTCGGTCATTTCAAATGCAGCCAATTTGCCAGCCAATTGATCTCTTGTGACAGTTGTATGGGGGCTCTGAATTCTTCAATGGCAACATCCTTGATTTTATAAGAAGCGGGAAGGGATCTAAGTATTTTTCCAACAATCTCATTTTCATCCAAGACTCCACCAACATTTCTAATTCCACAAACAAGCTCATTTACTCTTGGCATAAAAGTAGTGATATTTTCATCTTCTCTCATCTTCAGATTTTTGAATTTTCCTTTCAGACTTTGTAACCTTTCACATTTAACATACTTGTCTCCTTCATGCAGAAGTTCTAGTTTTTCCCAAATCTCAAAAGCAATTGGTAGGTCAATAACATTTGAAAGCTCTGAATCAGATAATGTGCTTAGAAGAGATTCTATAGTCCGCAGATTGTTTTCAGCATCTGTGATTTTATTTGGGGCTTTTAGACCACCATGTGGAGGTGTATACTTTGTTGTAACCATGGTCCAATACACCATTCCCATACATTGCAAGTGACATTTCATGTGACCTTTCCAAAGATTAAAATTGGTTCCATCAAACTTCGGACTATCCTTCTTGTAAGACGTCATTCTGGATCTCCTGAAGTGGGTAAGCTCTTTTTAGAGGACTTGGCTCTGATACCAATTGTTAGATTTAGGGTAGACAACTAAGAGGGGGGGTGAATCAGTTGTACAAAACTTTCTTTCAATTAAACACTTAACTTCACTTTGTAATTCAACAGCATAATAATAAATCAATCATGGAAACATAATACAATGAATCAGGAGCAGAAACACATTAACACATGAGGCACCAAGATTTTGACATGGTAAACCTGGTTAAGGAAAAAACCACGAGATGATTAACCCAAGATTGTATTCTCTGTTAGGAGAATAGAAAGAACAAATGGCACATGCCAATTAGGGCTCACTACCCGAGCACACTGCTCACAAGAGGCCCACTGCCTACAAGAGACACAATGTCTACAAAGAAATAAGTATCACATACTTGAACTCGAGAATAGCATCTTCACCATGCTTGAATCAGTTCTATTTAAGCCTAATACTTCTACTCTGCCTTTCGATCTCCTCCTTGCTACCACACACTCATCTCCACAAGGACACACTTGAAATGACTTTGCAATCCCTTATTTATACAAGACATCAACTTAGGAATGATCATCTAAGTCAGCAAACATCAACAAGAACATCCGCAGGATGTGTAACTCATCTGGTCAGCCAATCTCAGGAAGAACGCCATCATCCAGAAGTTATTCCTCAATTGCAAGCTCCAACTTCAATGCGGACCACCAACACAAACTGGACACGATCTAAAGACCTCCACAAGCTTGCCTGAATCACCAAGAACATCCAAACTTTATCTTCTTACTGAAATCCTTCTCCCCTTCATCCGAAACCTCAAGAACATAGTCTGTCATTACTGTCATAAAGGAATAGATGCTTGTGGACCTTCAAACCATGAACTAATCAAGTTGATACTTCACAAAGACTTCCTCAACACTCCCTCAAATCCGTAGAATAGGATACTGCATTTCCGGATCTCACCGGACCTATCTGTATCACTTTGTCACCACTGAACATCTGCCAGAACCAGTTTTACTTGAGCAGCCACAACTTCTTCAGATCTTCATGTAGACCTGTTAAATCTCTATTGGACCACCTTAAGACACATATCTACAAACCCTTTAAACCGCATCCTCTGATCCTCATCCTATCTTGGAATTTTACCTTACTGTCATCACTGTTCTTCACTGTTCCTGATTGAGACTAATTTTCTCAATATCCTCAGCACACAGCTCATCCAATCCTTATCATTAATGCAATAGGAGTATGTTGACATCAATGACAACACCAATTAGGCCCATACTTACAACACACATGTGCAAACCACTTTGACCAATTACCATTTACCATAGTAAATGATATCCTGTAAGTACCGTCAGTAACTCTAGGACTTACCATGTAGTAACTCAGTAATTACCATGGACAGTAAATAATTTTTACCACTGTCGGTGAAACTTGTACATCCCTTATGGGTAATTACAAATAATAAATAGAATAATACAATAATGGGATTTACAAGGTTAATGGCACCTTATCCCAACATTCTCCCACTTGACATTATACATTGTAAATCAACCCATAGGAAATCAAATGAAAAATAATCAGGTACTAGAAACAAGGCCCATGGCCTCTCTGCACCACATGAACTTCTCTATGCTCCTAGGCTTGGTCAATGAATCTGCAACATTCTCTTGAGTGTCTATCTTCTTCAACTTAATTTCTCTATTTGCAACCAACTCTCGAACAATGTGATACTAAACATCAACATGCTTAGTTCAAGCATGATATATGGGATTCTTAGCCAAACAAATAGCACTCTGGCTATCACAACCAATCTAAATATTTCTACAATCAAAACCAATACCTGTACACATTCTCCTCAATCAAACTGCCTCCTTAGAGACATGAGTTGCAACCATATACTCTGCTTCTATGGTGGACAAAGCAACTGTGGGCTACCTCTTACTCATCCAACTCACTGTACCCCCAAACAAAGTAAACACATAGCCACTAGTGGACCTTCGACTATCCAAGTCACCTGCCCAATCTGCATCAACAAAACCCTGTATTTCCAAAGATTTATCAGCACTATTAGTACCAGAATAAACCAAACAATGATTAGGAGTACCTGCAAGATATTTAAACACCCTCTTCGCATAGTTCCAATGCTGTACCAGGGTTAGACATAAATCTACTCAAAACTCCCACTTCTTGGGCAAAATCTGGTCTAGTGCAAACCATTGCATACATCAAACTCCCTACAACACTAGCATATGGCACATTAGACATATCCTCAAGATTATCCTTAGTCTTTAGACACATATCTAATGAAAGCTTAGTACTAATGGGTAAAGGAACTCTAACTGGGTTATAATCTTGCAAACTAAACCTCTACAAAATAGTATTCACATACTTACTTTGTGACAAAGAAAGCTTTCTATTAACTCTGTCCCTCTTGATCTCCATTCCCAAAATATACCTTGCAGCACCAAGATCCTTCATCTCAAATGCACCTGAAAGTTGGGCTTTAAGCTCACTGGCCATACCCTTCGTATTGTTGAAAAACATGTCATCAACATACAAAGCAATAACCAGTATAGAATCATCAACACAATGAATGTAAACACAATGACCCTCCTCGCTTTTAACAAAACCCAATTTCAAAACAAATGAATCAAACTTTTGATACCACATTCTGGGGGACTGTTTCAGACCATAAAGAGACCTCTTTAACCTACAAACCCAATGTTCTTTTCCTTTTACCTCAAAACCTATAGGTTGTTGCATATAAATTTCTTCTTCAAGATCTCCATGCAAGAACACAATCTTAACATCCATTTGCTCAATCTCCCAATCATAAGCTACAGCAATGGATAAGAGAAATCTAATAGAAGTCAATTTAGCAATAGGAGAGAATATCTCACCAAAATCAACTCCCTCTTTCTATGAGTAGCCTTTGGCTACCAGTCTAGCCTTGTACTTCTCTAATGACTCGTCTACTCCAAACTTCTTCTTGAAGACCCACTTACATCCTATGGCCTTTCTTCCTTTGGGCAAATGAACAAGATCCCAGGGGTTACTAGAGTCCAAAGCTATCATCTCCTCCTGCATGGCTAGTTACCAAGACTCACTATCATCTGTAGAAATAGCTTCCCTGTAGGATCTTCCCTGTAGGATCTAGGTTCATCGTTAGTACTCAATAAAGCATATACACAACAGAAATCTAGTGGGCTATACCTGTCAACTGGATTTTGTTGTCTTGTGGATCTCCTCAAGGGTGGGGTAAGAGACTCTACTTGTTCTTCTACATGATCTTCTGCACCAACTTCTTCTGTAACAACAGATTCATCTTCATCAGAACTACTTGAATCTTCTTCTTCTCCACCCCCAATCCATCATTCTATTCTTCTTAAGGTGCATCTTTTTGCTCTAAATCAAAGTGCACCTTCTTTACCTTTTCATCTTTTTCTTTTGGCTACTCAGGTTCAGAAATAGCTCTAAGTTCCCTGAAAAAAACATCTCTAGAAAATATAATTTTGTGGGTTAGTGGATTCCAAAGCTTATAACCTTTGACATTATCACCATATCCAATGAATGTACACTTTTCATCCTTTGGATCTAACTTAGATCACTTTTCCTTAGGCACATGAACAAAAGCCTCACAGCTAAAAACCCTTAAATGTGAAACAGAAGGTTTCTTACTTGTCCACACTTCATAAGGTGTTGAATCAAGAGCCTTACAAGGAGATCTATTTATCAAGTAGCAAGCAATACACATAGCCTCTGCCCAAAAGCATTTATCCAATTATGCATCACTAAGCATACTTCTGGCCCTTTCCATGATTGTTCAGTTCATCCTTTCTACAATACCATTCCGTTGTGGTGTATACGGAGCTATCTTTTGTCTGATTATACTTGCATGCTTGTAGAACTCATCAAATTCCTTAGAGCAATATTCCCCTCCATTGTCAAATCTTAATATTTTTATCTTTAAACCTGATTGGTTCTCTACTAAGACTTTGAATTCCTTAAACTTAGTGAAAACTTCAGATTTATGCTTCATAAAATAAATCCATGTAAATCTAGATACATCATCAATGAAAGTTACAAAATAACAAGATTTTCCAATAGATTCATTATCCATAGGTCCAAACACATTCGTATGAATAATTTCTAACTTCTCTTTTGCTCTATTGCTTCCTGAAGGAAATGATTTTCTATTTTGTTTACCAAACACACAATGCTCACAGAAATCAAAGTGCTCATTAGAATAAGAGAAACCGTCCAACAAATTTTTATTCTTAATAGTTTTCAATACATTATTTCTTTGTGGCTCAATCTACGGTGCCACAACATACATGTATTTTCAGTAGTGGCCTCAGATACATAGGAGGCATTACAAACCGTAGTGGCTTCAAGCTTAAACAAGTTTCTGAATCTCTTCCCCTTTGCTACCACCAAGTTCCCTCTCACCAATCTACAGCCATGCTTGTCAAATGTCACATGCATTCCCAAATCATTCAACTTCAAAACTGAAATTAGATTTCTAGCTAATCCAGGAACATGCAAAACACCAGGGAGGGTTTTAATCCTCCCATCACTAAAACACAACAATACCTTTCCTTTCCCAAGAATCAGATATGTAGAGTTGTCACCAAGGTAGATATTACCTCCATCATATTCTTCATATGAGGAGAACCATTCCTTATGCGGGGTCATATGAAATGAGCATCCTGAGTCAATCAACCAGTGATCATTAGAAACAAGATTACATGTAGAAAGTAAAACTTCTTTACCTGCATTCAAGGACTTATCTGAAGCACTCTCCCACTGTTTCTTAGGATTTCTGTACTCCTTCACATGTCCCCTTTTACTGCAGTTCCAACACTTAACTCTGTTCTTTTTACCATGAGTCTTAGACTGACACTTGGACTTGTCCTTAGCCCCTTTCTGATCTCCCTTAGGTCCTCTTTCCTTAGACCTTCCCCTGACACTAAGAGCATCCCCTGAACTATTTGAACTCTTCTTCCTCAATTCCTGTGATAGTAGCACTGAAATAAGAGCATCCAGCTTCAGATCTGCAAGGTTAGCAGTGATAGCAAGGATAACATTCTCCCAAGACTTAGGTAAAGAACAAAGAAGTAAGATACATTTATCTTCCTCACTAACCTCAACATCTACTAAATCAAGCTAACTCACTAACAAATTAAAAGAATTTAAATGCTCTACAACTGATTCACCTTCTCGCATTTTCATGGAAAACAATTTTCTTTTTAAATAAAGTTTATTTACCATACTCTTGGCTTGATAGATCTCACCCAACCATTTCCACAACTTGTATGCAGTCTCTTCCTTTGCGACATTGAATAGGACAGAGTCTGAAAGACACAACCAGATGGTTCTCCATGCCTTCTTATCCAGTCTATCCCACTCTTCTTGAGAGACATCGTCAAGTTTCTTCTCTTTTTGGACAACCAACCATTGGTTTCTTTCTTCCAACAAATCTTCTATTTTCAGCTTCCACAACTCATACCCCATTCTGTTGAACTTCTCAATGTTTAATCGAGAGGTTGATGCAACGGTGGATGAAACCATAATAAAAACACAAGATCTGTAAAACAAACACAACAAAATCTCCCACTGCAGCTACAACTTCCACACTACCACCTAAGAGTCAAAGCTGGCTAGGCTCTGATACCAAATGTTAGAAATGAAAGCAACACTACTTCAATGAAATCTAATTCGAGATAAATTTCAACAATCTTTTAAGTATGCATTAACAATGGAGATTGTAACAAAACACAAACCCACAATACAGAAATATATCAGAAGTAGAATGAAGCACATAACACAAGTGTTTAACGTGGAGAAAACTCTTTTGGGTAAAAAACTCCACCAAGAAAAAAGGCCAAGTTGAATTATCTTGACAAAAGGAGATTACAAGTACATTCACTTCCTCTATCCTTCAACCTTCACTCTGGCAGCACCTAGGTACTTGTAAACTGTTCTATGCATCTCATCTACTATGCTATGGTTTTTTATAGAATTTACACAACATCAAGACATTAAATGACTTCTTACAAGCCCATAACACTTGTCAAGAGTCAACAATACAACCTTGGGTGTCCATAGCCAAGAATAGGCTCTTACAGGGTCATAAACGCTGTCATACAAGCATCCTACACTTGGAAAAATGTTCCCATGCAAGCTTGAATGACTTGGGTCCAAAACTAGCCACTTACAATATCTTATGATGCGTCATATGCTATTATTAGTGTCATAGATTCTTATGACAACTTACAGTTGTCATAGAATCTCTTACACCCTCTTACAACATCTATGACGTGCATCATAAACTAAAAATAGATTATTCCTCCACATGTGCACCCCACTTTGACTAATTAACATTTACCATAGTAAATGACATCCCATAACTACTGTCGGTAACTCTAGGACTTACCGTGCGTAACTTTGTAATTACCGTGGACAATAAATAATTTTTACCACTGCTGGTGAAACTTGTACATCCCTTATGGGTAATTACAAATAATAAATGGAATAATACAATAATGGGATTTACAAGGTTAATGGCACCTTATCCCAACAGTGATGTCTTCACTTGACATGGAAACTCAACTAGTAATTCAATGGTCCTTACTAGTTTGTGACGTTCCCATGTGGTGCTTGTCCATGAGCCACCTAGCATAATGCAACTTGCTAGCCTGTGTACTTCATGCAACCTATCATTTTTATACTCAAGGTCACCTAGTAATTCGGTGGTCCTTACTAGCCCGTGATTCATGAGAGAATTAATCTGTGTCATGTTATCTTCTTTCGCATTGATTGCTCCTTTATGTCTTCTTTTCATTCCTCAGTCCTCTTTTTATAATTCCTCTATTTTAGTTACATCTTGGGGACGATGCATGGTAATTGAGACAACCTTTTAGACCGAGGTCTCTTTTACCTTGCTGACTCAAGATTTTTCTTCATGTGCTTATGTGTTTGTTACTAACTTAAGTTTTGAATTCTCTTGTCTTCGATGTCTTCTTCATGTATGCTTCATGCATGCTTTGCATGTATTCCGTGTGTACTTTGCACATATTTCACATGTGTTTCGTATGTATTTTATGTGTGTTTCATGTGTATTATGTATGTCTACCTCATGTATCACTTGTTTGCTTCATGTATTGCATGTTTACTTCATGTATTACATGTTTGCTTGCGTATTCTCTATGTACGCTTTGTCTTATCTCATGTTCTCAAGTGTATGTGTATGCATATGCGAGTGTGATTTATGCCATGTGTTTTGTGACTCATAGAATCCTATGCTTGGGGGATAGCACATGTCTCAAAATTAGCGACACTCTATGAGGGGTTTTTGGGTTCTCCTTACTTTAGCACGAGCAGGAGCGTAAGTTCCTACTCCTACTAAAGTGGGGGCTAAATGTAGTGTCATAAATTGTCACCCTAGATAATTTTACATGAGTTTTAACACCTTCTTAAATGTTGTTTTAATTTTAGGACTTGATTAAGGATCTTGTGGAATTCCCCTGGCCACATACCCTTTTGGAAGATAATTGGCTAGGACCCTAGCGCCCAAGTGCTAGTGTCTTTCCAATTAGGCCCTAAAAAGGTTTTAAACTGAAGTATGTTAGCCTTGTGTGCCTTGGATGATGCAGCTTGTCGGCCTCAACTCATTTGGGCCCCCAAAAAATCATTAGGATTCATATATAAACAAGTTTCTCTCAATCATTTACTCCTAATGATGCTCTAGCTAATGACTCTCTATTGAATTGCTCTCTAACTAGTATTCTATCTACAAGCTCTCTATTTGTGCAGATTATTGTTGTGTGTACTAACCCCTATTCCAGATCTCCTAGGAAGCTTCTTTCTCCTTCAACACCTTATGGGTGATCTATGTTGAGACATACATCTACCTAGGGTTTCATGTTCATGGTAACATCTTTCCTTTATGCTTATTTACAACATTCATTCATCTTGGATTTCACCTCTTTTTTGTAAGAACACGTGCTATTGATCACTCATCCTTGTTGTTATGGAGGTGGGAACATCATTTATGGGGTTTGATGTAGGAAAGCCCCTAAACAACACCAACATTTTCCCTCTTTTATGTATGCAGGTTGAAGATGAAGTTCAAAATAGAAAAGATCGATGAAAGAACAAAAGTACATGTATCAAAAGTGTTTCAGACTTTGGATAACCTAAAACCCTAGGACACTAGCACCTGATTGCCATAGTCCTAAAGATCTGGCCCCTATTTTTGGTAGTGATCCCTGACAATCTTTCTCTGCTCATTTCAAGTCCTAGTTTCTAGGTTTTCAATCCTAACATATTAGTAACTTCTATTTTAGCATATTTCATCATAGAAACCCTAGGTCTAGCCCAATTGCCTCAACATTTTGATTACAAAAAGGGACAAAGCTCTCACTAACCTAGCAAGGCTCTTCTTGAAGAACAATACTAGCTTGAAGCCATTAGTGGCTTGTGTTCTAATGTTTGATTGAAAGGATTGACCTAGTTAGTTGAATAGTAATTAGGTCTATCTTTTTCATCTTACACTTCCTGGAGGTTCATGTTCATATGGTTGGACTTGGGAGAGTTATGGTGACATGTTGTGAGGGAGTATGAAATGTTTTGTGTTGCATGTGTGAATTATTGTGATTGTTCTTAATACTACATTGGTTTGATGATTAACCACACCTTGGTTTGAGTGTTGATTGGTAGAGTTGCTCTGCCTTGGACCTATTTTTAGATTTGACATTACCCATGTAGTGGGAGTTCCTGGATGCATGTGTTCTTTATTGACACATTTTATACATGGAGCTTATGATTTTGATTTATGGGTTGGATATGTTGTTGGCATGAGTTTACTGATGTTGTTTATACCTTGGAGGTATGGATGGTTGGATGTATTATCATATGTTGTGGATGCTATTTCCAGACATGTGGGGTTTTTCCCTTTGACAACAGCTTGGAGCCTTTGCTATCACTTGGATTTGATTCTTGTGTTCTTTGGATTGGTGCATCTTCACCTTGGCTTCTTCATTTTCTTCCATATGTGGCATGTTGGAGGATGAGATGAGTTCTTTCTTGAGATGGTGGTTACCTTGGTTTTATTGTAGGTATCTTGATGGAACATGAGAGCATGTTGGATATTCATGTGGTTTCATGTATGGCTATGACAATGTATCTCATTCATTGACCCTTATGCAATGTATACAACAAGTGGGAGAATGTTAGGAAAAGGCATGTTGTACACCTTGCATAAAAAAATAAATTAAATTATGTAAAATAAATATTTATTTGTGGTGCATCTTAATTGATGTGTTTATCCACATTAAATATTTATTTGGGACTACTTGTGAAAGTTCTATGTAACATTGGAAAATGTTTAATGTGGGGTTGCACATTGGGAAATTATTTAATATTCTTGTGTTCTTTGGATTGGTTCATCTTCACCTTGGCTTGTTCATTTTCTTCCATACGTGGCATGTTGGAGGATGAGAGCAGTTCTTTCTTGAGATGATGGTTACCTTGGTTTTATTGCAGGTATCTTGATGGAACACGAGAGCATGTTGGATATTCATGTGGTTTCATGTATGGCTATGACAATGTATCTCATTGATTGACCCTTATGCAATGTATACAACAAGTGGGAGAATGTTAGGAAAAGGCGTGTTGTACACCTTGCATAAAATAAATAAATTAAATTATGTAAAATAAATATTTATTTGTGGTGCATCTTAATTGATGTGTTTAGCCACATTAAATATTTATTTGGGACCACTTGTGAAAGTTCTATGTAACATTGGAAAATGTTTAATGTGGGGTTGCACATTGGGAAATTATTTAATATTTAGAAAACTTAGTATCATAAATTAAACTTAGTTGCAAATATTAAATGAGGGGTCAATAGTTTTGTGTTCCCATGGTTTTGGGATACATTGTTTTCCCTATGCTACATCTTGTATTTGTGTGAGCTTGATTCTATAAAAGCAAGCGCATGGTTAGTAGTTGGGGTTGGCTGGTTGAGTAGGTTGTCATTGTATTGAGTTTCTCTTGTGAGTGCATATGTGAAGCATGACATGGGATGTGTGGTTACATGCTTGAACACATGGAGGATGTGTTAGAGGAGCTTGATGTTTTAGAAGTATTCATGGAGACTTTGTAAGTGTATCATAATGTTTCATTACTGAATAATACATTTAGTGTGGACACTTTTGGAGACTGGGTTTTTCCCTCTTGAGGGTTTTCCCAAGATATATCTTGTGTCACCTTGTTGGATTTTGCCTATTCTTTTGCATGTTGGATTTTTGTTATCATGGCTATTATTTGTTTGCATTTTTTAATCTCTCATAGGGTTATGTCTTAAATGCTTTCATGGCTGTATTTTTTCCTTTCACTTGGAAGTATGGGATAACTTCTTGAGCTTAACTGGCTTACAATGCACGACAAAAAAAGGATGGCCAAAAGGTCTTAAGTTAGGCTTAACAAGGCTTCTAAGAATGCCCCCGATATACACAAGGTATGTGGGGCCGAAGTTCGTGAACGAGGGTCTTGTCTACAAGCATGTGGGATATGCACAAGTGAATCCCACTTCACCTTGAATCCTTACAAAAATTGGGGCCAAGGATGTGCCAGACACCATGATGGATCCTATTGGGATACAAATTTTGTTCTCCCCCCTTTGATATACCTTGCTAGAATGCGTGGTTTGGGTTGATCCCTAAGGTGATGAAATCCTTAGGTAGGCCCCTAAAGGGAAAGAATTCCAAGTGCTTTTGATTCCCAAGATCGTCTTTCGATGTGAGGGAAGAACATACACGAACTTGGAATCCTTGGGATACAAAAAGTGAACCAAGAGGTGCTTTTGATCCCCAATCACCTTTTAGTGTGAGGGGAGAGCATACACACTTCTCTTGATCCACACAAATACACCATACAATGTTAATTTACCATCGAAAATGAAATGTGTGGTCTGAAGATTGATATGTTCAAAAGGTATTTTTGATTCCCAAGGTCATCTTTCGAGACAAGGGAAAAGCATACACACACACCTTCAGGCACATGAAATTCACTAAACAAGATTGATTTTAAAATCCCAAGGAAAAGTGAAAGCAAACACACAATGTTTAAAGTTTGATAATAGGCCTTCGTCAATCGAACTTGCAAGTGGTTAGTGATCAAATTTTCAAAATAATCTAACCCACAAGAAAAAATAAATTAGCCAAAAATAATAAAAAATGATGTTGGAAAATATGCAAAAATGTTGACACACATGGTAGAAATGTTTTGCAAAATGTAGAAATGAATACTTATGTAGAAACAACTTGGTAAAAGGCACATATGTCTTTCTAAATGAATAAACGTGACATGTGGCGATGCCTGCACCTAAACGGACTCACAAGACAAAAATTACAAAAAATAGTGAAAGAAAACTCACAATCCTACAATGAAGGTTAGCCCAGAATGTGAATGATGTTCACAAGTGCTCCTACAAGCCAAAAGCTAATAAAAATCAATTAATCACCAAAATTATTTGCAAGGATTGAGTTGACATAAAAGCCTATTGAAAATGATTAACAAAATCACAACTAGAATGCTCAAAGACTATCAGAGGGATTGAATAATACTAATGATGATATGTTACGATCCTAGGAAGCCTAATAACCTACAAAATAGAGGGTGAGATCTTGATTTATGTCAAAAATGAAGCATAGTTATGAAACAAGGCGTGAACCTCTCAGGAAATGCAGAAACATTTCAACAAATGTAGAAACGTGATAGTCTTACACCACCTGTGCAGAGAATGTCCCCAACCTAGAAAAACACATAAATTACTCCCAAAAGTTGTCAAATCTCTACAAGGTGAGGGTTAGCCACTTCCCTTAAGGTCATAAACAAGTGAACCATGCAAGGGAAATCAATGTAAAGGACAAATAGAGGGACAACTATGCAAAAGAGGGCAATCAGGGAAACCCTACAAATCCTTAGGTCAAAATGAGTTGAAAACACTTATGGAAATGCTTAAACACCTCTAAACCTCGACACAACCCTAAGGAGAAAGTTAAAGGACCCTAAAAATCCAAACTCCTACAAAAAAATTCAAGGACATACAAATCCTAAAACTACGGAGACATGACGAGCTAGGGTGTAGACGTGACACCTGCATGTCACCTCCATTGAAATGATGAATAAAAAGACCCAAAAGATGAGGAAACATCTTGGTCACTTGCACATATGTTAGTACATAGGGTGAAAATGTTTGGGCAACTTGGGAGCACATCCAAGAATGTCAAAACCTACATAAAGTCACAAAAAACACTCAAAGGACAAAAGATTAGTATAGGACAAGGGTCCCACCATGTGTACCAAAAATGTAGAGATTAAAATTGGATTAAACAAGTGCAAGTGAGTCACAAATAAACCTACAATCCAATACTAACATCTACCTTTAGTTTGAGCACGAAAATGGAAGTAAAACAACAAATTCAAACACAATTAACAAGCATTATACCTCCATTTTGTTGTTGTAGATATGCTCCAAAAGACCAAATGTGATTATTGCTATGTGATATAAATGTGGGTTCTCAAGAGCTTGAATATTGATAAATTTGGTACCATGATGGTAGTGCATGAATACTTGATCAAATGAGAGGGGCAAGCCTCTCTTCAATATATTTTTTGGATGAGAAATGAGGGCTAGGAAAGAAGAAATAAATCAATGGTTGAGATTTGTTTTCTCATAGATTGATGAGGTGGAAGACCAAGTATGCTTACACGTGTGGAAAGCATGCTAACACATGTGTGAGAAAGGAGTAGGGGATGAGTCAAATATGCTCAAACATGTGTGAGCAAGGAGTGGAATGAGTCAAACATGCTCACACTTGTGGGAGCATGAAGTGGGTTGAGGTGGAGGGCTAGCATGCCTCCAAGTAGGCGAGGTCACACATGTGTGAGCAAGGAGTGGGATGAGTTAGCATGCTCACACATATGTGAGCATTAAGGGGGGTTTGGAAACATGTTAGATGATGGGCGGTTAAGATCTTGATCCATGTGGATGAATTAAATGGTTAGGATTAAAGGACAAGGATTGAGGGTGATATGGATTATTAAATTAGAAGAAATGTTAGGAGGATTAATTAGCCTAAATTAATTAACTAATCATGGGTTAATTAATTAATTAAGTTGGAGGAATAATTTGGGATAAGGTTAATTAATTTGATTAATTAACCTTAGGGATGAGAAAGGGGCTTAATTGTGATGGGGATGGAATTAGTTGAATTGCAACATAAGGATAGAATTAATTAATTACAACATTAAATTAGTCATATTAATTAATTATGGAAAATGGGATTAGATAGTGGAATGTGGTTAATTTGGTAATAATTATTGTAAATTGGTTAGGTAAATTTGGGATATCTACACACATGAATGAGCACAATCAATTCAATGGCCATCCTATACTTACAGGAGAACCCATACCCTCAATCGTGCCCTGCCAAGATATAGGAGCTTGACTCGCTCCATAATTGAATGCCTATTGGCAAAATTATGAGAAATTGGAATGTTAGAGGATTGAGTAGAATGAATTTGGGAATGTATTAAAAATGATTTTTTTTAATGTATTAAATTTGAAAGTGAATTTGGAAAGCTAAACCCTAGGTTTCTTGACTACAAAGAATGATTTTGAAATTATGAAAACCCTATGAAAAGATAAAAGAATAAATTTAAAAGAAATTGGATTCATGGTATATTGAATTGCATGAAATTGAATACATGTAAATTCTAATTTTGGGAAGCTAAATTTGAAAATTAAATTTGGGAAATTAAACCGTAGGATTCATGGCATAGAGAGATTTAATATGAAACCCTAGTAAAGGATTTATGAACATTTATGATTAAGGTATTGATCAAATTGAAACATGAGAATGAATCTATGATGAATTTATGATTTTACGTGTTGATTTATTACTAATTTAAGATAACATGTTTGAGTATTGATTGCAATTGTATTGAATTGGGATTTTTTGGAAATTGGTAGCTAGTTTGATTGAGAAATTAATTGGGAGTTTTCCTTATGCAAAATGTCAAATTGATTATTTTAGAATGAAATTGGATTTAAGTAAAAGTTTTGATATAAATGTGAAATTAGGTTGTTTCTTGGGATTTGTTGTTTTCAAGCATGTGAGACCATTCTTTTATTAGTATAAAGACTTTTATGTTTGTTGTTTTCTAGTTTTGAATATATAGAAAAGATCAAACGAACCATGTGAATGGATCTAGAATATTTGGTTCTAAAAATAATTTGCATGGAACATTTGTGCCCCTAGGGACATTATCACCACTTTGGGCACCCCTATGGGACAAACCTTCCAAATAGGGTGCCAGAGAGGATCAAACCACTAGATAGGATGCCAAATAGGGACAAACTGACTAGTTAGCTCTCTAGAAGAGTGGTCCACTTGTCCTTTAATTTTTTAGAGCCAAAATTTCATGTACAATATTTATTTGACATGTGGATTGTGTTTTTGATGTGCTTGACTATCTCAGGGCAATGTATACTTTTATATGATAAAATATTTCTCTAAATCTCTAGGATGAAGGTCTTAATTGGTCTATGTGATCTCCTAACATGGTTTGGTGAATTTTTAATATGCTAGTGAATTCTAAGTAGTATGTTATACTAGGTGGTTGTGAGTAAGCATAAATGGAAACTCAATCCCATGCTTTTTTAGTCCATTTACCAAGGCTGCCATTTGGCCTCAACTCTCTATGTGCTTGCTACAAAAGGCTTTGTCCATCTCTTGGCTAATGTTATTTCATAGAACTTGGTTAAAGACATTTCCTTGCCCAATTTCATAGCATCTCTTGTCAATGGTCACTTGGGTGAGTGCAAGATCATCGTGGGCCAAATAGTGGCAATAGGAGAAAAAATGTGTTTTACATAGCCAAAATCACGAAATGATTCTTTGAATTTTTTTATGGGTTGGAAATAATACCTATTTTGTTTTAGAGTACCAAACCAAAATGGATATCCATTTAGAATAGATATCCATTTGGATGGATATCTTTTTGGAACATATATTCATTCCTAATGGATATCTATTTTGTGAAACCTAAAATGGATATCTATTTTATAAACCATAAAAAGAGAAAAAAAGGCCTGCATTTTGCAAAACCTACGGCTTGCAAAATGCAGAGAGGGAGAGATGGATATCTGATTGTAGAAGAACAAATATCCGATTTGGAGGAGGAAAATTTGAAGAGGTAAGGGTCTAATTCTTCTCTTTTTTTTGTAAATCAAATGAATTTTTCTTGTTTTAAATCCTAAATTTGTATGTTTTAAATTTGAAATAGGTAAAATAGATGAAGAACATCAAAACCCAAACCTTCCCCCACCAAACCCTCCAACAATCCAAGAGCAAATTGAAAGAAATATTGATGAAATAAGTAAGATTATAGAAATTTATCACCACCACCCTCGATTGTCTTCAATGACATCAAGATTAGAGGGAATTATTACTCATGTTCGAACCCTCACAAGACAACATGAATCATTTAGGTAATGGTGAGAAGTGAATAAGGCAAAATATTATAATGGTAATTTATCATACGACCAAGTCAAAGATTTAGATATTACCAAAACTATATTAGCCCAATATTTTGTCAACCCTAAAATTGAATTGCATGTTGATGTCCGTAAGCCTAAGTATTCAATCAAATGGTGTAAACATTAGGGTATTACTCAGAATTTTTGGGATCATTGGTGGATGTTTTTGATAAACCACCCAGCAACAATTTTGATGTACCTTTATATTTCCTTCGTAAACTATATGCAGAGATTGTAATGGGTCACCATGTGAATTATTTTGATTTTAGAGAGTTCCAAGGAGTAGGTAAAGAAATGCCTTAAGCTAGACCTAGGGAAATGAGACAAGTACAAGGTCCTTTTATTCCCCCTCCTGCTTTCCCTTCACCTCCAATTCAACACCCGGACGTTGTTGCAAATGCAACACAACATAGCCTCATTTCCATACACTCTTTGATTGAGCACTTGATTACACAAACCTCTCATCTTAGACATCTACATGATATTGGTGATCATATTGGATCACCTGAGGTTACTAGACCCTCCTCATCCACACATGTTTGTGTGCCTCATCATTACATTTTTTGCAATTAGTTGTGCTTAGATCCTCTTGGGGAGAGTAGTGAGCCACCCCTTAACACTTTAAAGTATGATGTCCCTCATACATCACCTTCACAAAATAAGGTAGTGGGGTCCAAAACTCAAGCTAAGGGATCAAAGAAAAGAGTACAAGCACAGGCATCAGGGGGTAGAGAAGGATATGAACAAGGCCAATCTTTCTTAGAGGTAAAATTTAAAGTTAGATTTCATGGTGTATTCCATTTGAATATAATATAAACAAAGATTAGTACTAATGTATCTAAGGGAGATAACAATTGATGATAGAGGAGGAGTTGACATAAGTTCATCATGGAACTCTTTTTGCCATCCAATTTGGCCTAGAATTGCCAATATAATTTTTTCTACACATCTAACTTTTTTATTGTATATAGTCTATCCAAAATGTGAATGATGTGACACCTTTGCCAATATTCTTTAGTCGAACTCTTGATCGACCCAAGGGACCATCATTTTCCAAAAGTCTCTTAGAACACCAACAAAGGGAGTAGGTAAAGGAATGCCTCAAGATAGACCCGAGGCAATGAGACAAGTGCAAGGTCCTTTTATTCCCCCTCCTGCTATCCCTTCACCTCCAATTCAGCACCTGAACTTTGTTGCAAATGCAACACAACATAGCCTCATTACCATACACTCTATGATTGATCACTTGATTACACAAACCTCTCATCTTGTACATCTACATGATATTGGTGGTCATATTGGATTACCTAAGGTTACTAGATCATCCTCATCAACACATGTTTATGTGCCTCATCATTTCATTTTTTTGCAATCAGTTGTGCTTAGATCCTCTCAGGGAGAGTAGTGAGCCAACCCTTAACACTTTAAAGTATGATGTCCCTCATATACCACCTTCACGAGATAAGGTAGTGGGGTCTAGAACTCAAGCTGAGGGATTGGGGACAAGAGCACAAGCACACACATCAAGGGGTAGAGAAGCAGATGAGCAAGGCCAATCTTTCTTAGAGGTAAAATTTAAAGTTAGATTTTTTGTGTATTCTATTTGAATATAATATAAACAAAGATTAGTACTAATGTATCTAAAGGAGATAACAATTGATGATAGAGGAGGAGTTGACATAAGTTCATCATGGAACTCTTTCTGCCATCCAATTTGGCCTAGACTTGCTGGTATAAATTTTTCTACACATCTAACTTTTTTATTGTATATAGTCTATCCAAAATGTGAATGATGTGACACATTTGCCACTATTCTTTAGTTGAACTCTTGATCGACCCAAGGGACCATCATTTGCCAAAAGACTCTTAGAATGCCAACAAAGAGAGTAGGTAAAGGAATGTCTCAAGATGGACTTGAGGCAATGAGACAAGTGCAAGGTCCTTTTATTCCACCTCATGCTATCCCTTATCCACCTCCAATTCAGCACCCAAACGTTGTTGCAAATGTAACACAATAGAGCCTCATTTCCATACACTCTTTGACTGAGCACTTGATTACACAGACCTCTCAGCTTGTACAACCACATGATATTGGTGGTCATATTGGATCACATGAGATTATTAGACCCTCCTCATTCCACACATGTTTGTGTGCCTCATCATTGCATTTTTTGCAATTAGTTGTGCTTAGATTCTCTTGGGGAGAGTAGTGAGCCATCCCTTAACACTTCAGATTATGATGTCCTTCATACATCACTTTCATGATCTAAGGTAGTGGGGTCTAGAACTCAAGCTAAGGGATCAAGGACAAGAACACAAGCATAGGCATTAGGGGGTAGAGAACGAGATGAGCAAGGCCAATCTTTCTTAGAGGTAAAATTTAAAGTTAGATTTCATGTTGTATTCGATTTGAATATAATATAAAAATAGATTAGTACTAATGTATCTAAGGAGGATAATAGTTGATGACAGAGGTGGAGTTGATAGAAGTTCATCATGGAACTCTTTCTGCCATCCAATTTGGTCTAGACTTGCCGGTATAAATTTTTCTACACATCTAAATTTTTTATTGTATACAGTCTATCCAAAATGTGAATGATGTGGCACCTTTGCTAATATTATTTAGTTGAACTCTTGATCAACCCAAGGGACCATCATTCATTGAAAGACTCTTAGAACGCCAAAAAAGGGAGGAGGTAATTCAATTGAACTGTACTTTAATTGATAATTTAGAAAACTTAAATATTTGATTATAGTCATTTAGATAAATAATAAAATAGAGAATCATGGTGTTTGTTACATGTTTGATAATATAAAATAATGGTTAAAAGAATGAAAATGAGAAATAAGGAAACATGTATTATCCATTATTCATATAGTTTTGAGCTTTACTAACACATCAATTATTCATTTATTCATACATATTTTGTAATTGATTCAACTAATGATTGTGTGATCCATTATAGTGCATTGAATGATTCATCTTATGAGGATTCCATTATGACATACAATGTTCATTGATCGACAAGATAATTGTGTGTATTGATAAATTGATGCTATATCATTTACATACACACATCAACATATACTAGAAAACACATAAACATACAAGGAAACTAAAATTCCATAAAAAATATAGATCATATAGATGCCCATGCCATAAACCAATAAATATGAAGACCAACCATACATATCAAAGTGTCCAATACCAAATGTCATCAACATAACAAAAATCATAACATGAACATGTACATATCAATTGGGGGGAGGTAGCATTGAGAGTCACTCCCCCATCTCACTCCTAACATTGGCCATCAACCTAGACCTTGTAGGTTATTTTTCCCTACTCCTAATTCTACTCCTACATTTGGACTTGCTCATGAAAGTCTATCATGCCTCATAATCTACCCACCTCCTTTCAGAGGTTGGAAATCTCTACCCATGTTGTTTTATAATCTACTTGTGTCACTATAATATACTCATTACAGTCTATAATTTTATTGTGTTACTATCAACTTATATAATATCATTATGCCAATAATGACACCTATATGTGGTGACATGGCTACCCTCACTTGTACATGTTCTAGTTCCAAAGAAAGCGTGTCTTTCTATAGTAATGACACATATCTCTTTATCAAGTTGCATTCCTCTCCTCCCAAGCTACCATGAGCCTTTCTCATAAGATTGAATAGTAGAGAAAATTGACTAGAACATGTATATTATTTCACTATCCACTTTCTCAGTATCATAGGAACACCACTTTTCAAATGGTCTATGGTTAATACAACCACTCATCTAAGATACCTACATATTATACATGATCTATGTGTTAGGTCCTTTATCTTGAGATATCATATAAATTATAATGTGAGGGAATGAAATTTAAATATTATATATTGCATGCCTATATCATCACCCTAGTCCCCTCCTCTTTGTTGCATTGGGAATACATTCAATGTTGTCTCTCCTCTATCCACCTCCATGGCCTTGTCACCACCTATTTTCCCATCATATCTTTTCAATTTCTCCTTCTAATCCCCCTTCTCCTTTTGATCCTCTTAAAACCACTCCTCTACCTACATCTAATGGATATAATAGTGGGGACACATCGTCTACCAATAATCTCTATGCATTTGTGACCCTGCATCATCCTCAACTACAACTTTAATTGGCTCATCTCCATCATTGTCATTAGTAAATTCTTGAGTGGAAACTGGTGGTCTATCTATCTCCCAAGGCCAAGTGGTGATTTTTAGTGTCTCCTATATATTTGAGGTTTTAGGGGAACATCCTACTAGATAACAAACTATTTGAGGATCCACTTATAATGAAAACACTCCAAATATGTAGACAAATACAATTCTTATGTGTAGAACTACTGGGGTGGCAATATACATGCATTGGAATACTTCATATTATATATTTATCCTATGATAAATGTAAAAGGTGAGTACAATAAATACCTTGTATTTTCTCATGAAATATAAGAGGTTGTAAAAAGTTTTGATGATAGCTCCTTTTCGTTGAATCTTTAAAAATTCATTTTAAGGACACTTCTCACTAGATGTGTTGATGTAGAGAGTTGCATGATGAGTCACACCTCTAAACCTTAGTTGTAGGTAGATAAGAGTCCATATCGCATTTCTAAAAAAAAGAGGTCCTACAATATTCCATGTAACTTCTACATGGTCATAAAGTTATTCCTAATGACTAATAGCTCCTCTCCCCTAATGCTAGTGAGGATTTTTTTTATTTTGTTTAAATTGATCTATTAATTTAAAATTTAATATGATTATATGTATACATAGAGTCTTACATTATTGTCATTTTTCATATAGGAAATATTAGTTGGTTCATCCATGATGAGTCCTTCTCAATCGATGCATGAGGCCTCATTGGTGGTATGTGCTTGTTTTCTAGTAGATAAGTTTTTGTTTAGTGGTATATATTGTTTATTTGTAACACATCTAACCTTTTTAATGTACGCATTTCCTTTTTTGTTATTAATTATATATTAATTTATTTCAATGTTATTTTACTATTATAGTCTGTTGTGAAAGTGAGTGATGTGGCACCTTTGCCATCATGCTTCAATAGGACACTTGATCGTCTTAAGAGACAATCATTTGCAGAATGACTCTTTGAATGACAAGAAAGAGTTCAGGTAATTGAGTTGAATTTTTCTAAATAATTGATAGTTTAGAGAGCTCTTACAGTTGATTGTAGTGATTTAGATGTATGTTAATAAATGAAAGTTCTAAATTGTACTAGCTAAGATTCTATTTACTAACTCTAACTTATTTATATTTACCATTGAACTAATTAATCAAATTTGTGGTTTGACTTGTTAATGAAGTCAATTTTGCATCCATCAACTACTAGACATCATGGCATGAAGAGGACACTTTTTTAGGATCCATCATAGGTTGAGGATTCTCCAGAGACATAGGGTCAAGTGGACCTTTAGTATTTGATGTAGCTATTCAACATGTAGATTGTATATAGATTTTGAGATGGCATATACCGCATTTTGTAAAAATATTTTGAGTTGCCTTATTTGCCAAATTTTTGTGTACGTCTAACATTATGGACTAGATTTTAATATATATATATATACACCTTGATATACAATATAATTTAAATTCCTTATGTGCATGTATTCCTACTTTGAAACTTAAAAGTTTAATGTATAATCACTTTACAATGGTTGAGTTATGATCAATAACATGTTATAGATTGATTTATTGTTATATATGATTGTTTTTCTTGGTAGAAAGATGATATATGTAGTTTCATACCTCAATACATAACTTGATCTTAATTGCCACATGATTGTAGTTTTAGTTAGATATAGGATTTTCTTAGAATGACATGTGACCTTTTTTCCTTCAAATGATAATGCATTGTCCAAACACCATTAAGAATACCTTCTTATTTTTTTCATACTGATGACTATCTTATTACTAGCATTGTAGACACCCAAATTTGTCCCAACTTTGTCCATGTCTAGCAACAACTTGTTAAATCATTAATCATTAAGCCAATTAATTAAATAAATTTTATTTATTTAATTAAAATCCCATTCTCATCCACTTAGCCAATTAATTAAATAAATTTTATTTATTTAATTAATTTTCACATCATATCTTATCCCATTTTATTCATTTATCCTATTAATTAAATAAATTTAATTTATTTAATTAATATCCAACTCATATCATTACTAATTCAAATATTTTATTTGAATTAAACACTCATCTTTTATCACATTCCAACACTTGTCCAGTCAATCATGTGTTGTAAGACAACTCTTATTCATATCCTTCACATGCACAACTAATGGAACCTAAATTTAGTAAATTTCAATCCTAGCCATTCACATAGCCTATGAATCTCCACCGTTGATTGATCTTGGTTAAGTCCTATATAAACACCCTCTCACTCCATATGAGACATCCAGCAATCATATAGCGCCTACATTATCATCTTGAGCATCTTGAGCATCTGAGCATTCATTTGAGCTTTTATCATCAATCATGGCAGCTTTCAGCTTTGCAATTGTTCATTGTTGAAGAAGCAGTCCACATCCCTCAAACAAGGAATCGCACGGTCTAGGTGATCTTATGCTTGAATTGCATTATCCTTTGATTTCATTTAGATTAAATTCCTTGATGATGGTAGGGTTAGGGTTTCATGACTATGTCTGATTTGCTAAGCCTGACTTTCACCTATCACATTTTGGCACGCCCGGTGGGACTCACGTCCTTGATTGACTTCATTTTTCAGAGTTGTTTTCTTTGAAGATCAAATTTTGCAGGTGCTTGCAGTAAATTCCGGTCGCTTCTGAATGAAAACCCACCGCTTCTGGATCTTTGTGCCGCTTTTATGCAGGAAACGGCCGCATTTACCTCCCTGGATCGCCTTTAAACAGACAGTCGTTGCCTCAGGTATAACATGTATCGCTTTTGTTTTAATAGGGCTCGCCTGTGATTTTAGCACTGATTGCGGTTGCTTTAGACTGTATTTATCACTTTTGACATAACAGTGGCTGCTTTTACACACATTCGCATCACTTTTGATCTAACAGTGGCCGCCTTTGCACATGTTCGCATCACTTTTGATCTAACAGTACTCACTTTTACGCTGATCTGAATCACTTATGAACTGAGAGTGATCGCCTGTGCAGGTTAGGGTTTAGACTTTTTTTGCAGATACAGGTCGCTTTTGTCTCGCAACCGGTCGCTTCTAGGTATATCTGGATCGCATATGAGTCTACAGAGGCCGCATTTGCATTAATTGGAATCACTTATGAACTGACAGTGCTCGCCATTTAGACTAGGGTTTTGTCTGTCGACTGTGTTTTTGTAGATACTGTACGCATTTAGCCCTCAATTGATCGCGTCGGGCTAATGCGCATCGCTTATGAGCTGACAGGTGTCGCATATTGCATTTGTCGTGTCGCATATGATCTGCAGTATCTCGCCTATGGTAAAATAAAGATCCTTTTTGATCAGCAGTGAATCGCATCTGGTAAATTTTGTTGTTTTCAAATCTGTTTCAGCTCCAGTTTGATTTTTTGGCTATTAATTGGGTATTTGTGCAGCATCTTATTGATTTGTCCAAGAAAAGGAGGTTATCAAACTACTGACATATCTGTTGCAAGTTCGATCAGTCCAAGATTTGTGGTTTTTCACTAAATTAGGCATATTTGGGATTGGTGCTTAAAATGAATCATTGTTTGCTCCATGCTTGATTTATCTTTTTGATTGCTTGCATGTGCTTGATTGTAACCCAAATTTAATGGCAAAAGTATCCTCTCCCCTTGCCTATCAAATGGATCTTGGGTGTATGAGAACTTGTCATTATCTTTAGAGGGCCTGCCTTCCCAGTGTGAGAAGGGATACAACCCAAGCGGTAACGGGTTAAAGCCAAGTCCTTCCGAACCGCTATATAAGAAAAGTGTTTGTGTTGAAAGCCACAAACAACGGGTGCTATTGCGTTATACCGACAGCCAACCTCCCCCAAAACCCTCCAAGGTGCAACCCTTAGAGGCTGGGAGACTCCATAACAGAGAGTAGCGTTGCCGCATGTATAGCCACCCGAACGGATGCCCTTATTAGCAACTTTGTGTAGTAGCCAAAAACCTTCTATCTGTTGATGCAAAAGGTGGGACCTTTGAAGCGGCCCCGATTCACGTGGTTCTTAGTAGAGATAGCAGGGACAATCCTAAGGTTTGGTGTGGGGACAAGCCTTACAAGAAGCCTGGAACGTGGTATGCGTGAGAAGTGAGTGCCGTGGAGAGGAGCCGGTGCTACCAAGATCCTGAAGCTATCCGCTTTGAATAAGCACGGCCAGGGGATTCAACGGATACTGTCCTATCCTAGCCTAGGTTGTATCAGTTTGTGCTTGTTGTGAGTGTGAGTGACTGTTATCACTGTTTTCTTGCTGAAAAATTGCAAAATCAGACATCTTTTGGACAAACACAGTCGCCTTTGAACCTAAGCTGCTCACACAGATCAAAGACATCACTTCTGAACTGTAGTAAATCACTTTTTGCCTGAACTATGTCACTTTTAAACAACAGCTACCCGCATATAGGCTGAACTGTGTCGCTTTTAAACAACAGCTGCCCGCATATAGGCCGAACTGTGTCGCTTTTAAACAACAGCTACCCGCATATTACCTGAACAGAATTGCCTTTAAACCACAACTTATTACCTTTTGTCTGAACAGAATCGCATCTGGATCACAGTCGATCACATCTTGCCTAAGCCAAATCGCCTTTAAGCCGCAGTTAGTCGCCTCTTGTCTGAATAGGATCGCTTTTGAACAACAGATTATCGCCTTTAGGGATATCTGAGTCACCTCTGATCAACAGAAAATTGCTTTTACACCAACAGTCGTCGCCTCTGGCATAGCATTCGCTTCTGGTTAACACTGTCATTCTCTGTTGAGCCTAAACCAGATCGCATCTGAGCTATCATTGATCGCCTTTAGTGTCCTCTGAGTCACATTTGAGCTATCATCAGTCGCCTTTAGTCAAAATACCTGCAAATCCTAGTGTCTCAGCTGAATTAGCCACAGGTCTAGCTTGCTTAAGTCTTAAACATCAGTTTTCATACTTCTCTTTGATTAACAGCAAATACCTGGACTTTGTCTCCTATTTTTGAGCTTATCAATCAATCACAACTCATGAGCTTTCCATCCTTTTGAGACCCCAACCAGCAAATCAGACATCAACCCAATCATTTCAATCAGCAAACATCCTTCAGTTTTAGCTTCAACCAACATCATCCTTCAGCTTTAGCTTCAGCAAATAACATCCTTTAGCTTTAGCTCCAACAAACATCAACAGAAAACAATCTTTCCCTTGAGTGTTTGAGCTATCCTCTAGGGAGAATGAACAACAACCCAACAACAACAACTCAGCCAAAACAAATCAACCAAGTGAATTAGCCAAACCAGCAAACCAAAACAACAACCAATCAACCAACCAGCCAACTATCATCTTTTGGGTCTCAAAACTTTGACAAGCTCAACTTCATCATCAACATCATGCCTCAAACTAGGAGTCAATATCGAGCTGAAATAGAAGCCAAATTGAAAGCTGAAATGGAAGCCAAATTGCAAGCTGAGATGAAACAATTTACAACACCTCTTAAGGACGCAACTCAATTCACAACTGGCATGCCTCCTCATATGTTTATACCTCAAGGATACACTATTGGTGAGTCATCTTCACAACGAATGCAACCTACACCATCCTTAGAAACTTTCGAAGAACAATCTCAAGACGACTCATCGAAATTCCAAGATACCTATCTATGGGACCAAGTTGAGAAACTCATGATATTTGAGCCTGATCGTTGCTTTCTCCAACTTGCTCGCATGGGTGCTAATCTACCAAAGGACTTTGAAATATCCGCTATTAGAGAGCAAGATCCCAACACTACTGTTGTTGTTGCAAATGGACCATCTACTATAGTCACATCATCTCCTATTATATCGCAAACATCGTCCTCATTGCCTATTGTTGCTTCATTTGAGCCACCACAATCAGAGCATACTTTAGAATCATTGATAGTGCCCACCAATGTGCTCCCTCTCATGTCACAAAATCTCAACATTCCACCTTTCCACGTTCCTCAACATATCTCTCCTTCTACCATGACTATTTCCATGCCTCAAGTAACACAAGTTGTCCATGTAACACAAGCACAAATACTTCAAGCATCACAAGCTATTCCCATGTCTTATAGTATGCAAACCTCTCAAACCATTCCAACAACACATGTTGTCCATGCTTCACACCCATTACAATCCACTACATCTCATACAAATACCATATCCCATATACCAACTGCTAATCCTTCCACGCTATCATATAATCCCAACGTTAGTCTCATTGACATGAGTGATCCCCCTATTTCTCAATCCAATCCAAACAATAAGATCGCTTATGTTGATCACCTCACATCCATGTTGTCATATTCTTCCAATCCTTCACGCACCATCAATCCATCCTATGCTACCCAAAGCGTTCCTATTGTCACCCAACCTATGACACATACCAATCCTCATATCGTCCAAAATACAAATCCAAATGTTTCTGTCGTATCTACCAACCCCTCCATTACTTACCATGTCACGAATCAAATCCCAGCTTCCCAACCATTCGCTACTATCAATCTGCTATTCACTTCCCATGTGATGCACACCCAATTGCCGCTTGTGTCTCAAGGACAGCAATCCTCCAACACATACGTGTCACATACCAATCCTTTGACATACATTGTGGGTACACAACCGCAACAAATAGTCACAACTCCAGATATCCCACAACTGCAACCACAATATATCTCCTACCATACTCCACCCCCTTCGCAACAACAACAATTATCTTCAGCAGATGTTCAACAGATGATCGATGAAAGGGTAGGACAAGGCAAGAAACCTTTTTCTCTCGAAAACATATGCGCTTGCCCATTTGACAAGTCTCTTAATATGATACCTTTTCCACCACATTTTGAAATGCCACAATTTGATAAATACAAAGGGAAAGGGAATCCGGAAGACCATCTTCGAGCCTTTTTTGTAGCATGTCTTGATGTCTCTTATGACGATACGTATCTTTTGAGACTATTTCCTCGAAGCTTAGCAGGACAAGCTCTTGAATGGTTTTCTCATTTACCCCCGGGCATCAAATCTTTTGCGGAATTAGCAAACAAATTTCGATCACACTTTGCCTTCAACATTGAACATGAGGTAAACATGAATGACCTTGTCAATACCAAACAGCGCAACGGTGAACCCTTTTCTTCTTTTACCCAACGATGGCGTAATATGGCTAGCAAATTATCATGGGAAATACCTGAGAAACAACAGCTTGACATCTTTGTTCAAAATCTTCATCCTGAGCTGTCCTTCCAACTACAATTGCAGAGTGCTAGCACCTTTGACGAACTAGTTTCCAAAGGAGTTATTATTGAACGAGCCTTAATTGCCAAGGGCACTATTAAGATCTTTCGCAACAACAAAGATTCTCCCCAAAATTCCAATGATAAGTCTCACTTTTGGAACAAGAACAAGAATGTTGTAACTGACGGTATTGTAGATGCGAAGAATATTCAAACTATGAGAGCTCCCATCAACATTCAAGCAGCCTCTACACCAAGACAGCCTTTTCCACAACGAAGAAACCAACGCCAAACTTCCAATCCACGCCGACAATTTACACCATTAGTGGAACCCATGGAAGTTGTTCTTCAAAAGCTACTTCAAGCAGGAGATATTATTGTACCCGACGCACCACCAAATGGCGAACCACTCTTTCGAGCTCCTTGGTACAAAGAAAATGAGTATTGTGATTACCATCGAGTTAAAGGGCACAAAACAAATGGTTGTATGCGCTTAAAACATGTTATCCAAGACTGCATTGATCAAGGTTTAATCAACGTCACACCTTCAACGGCTCAACCTGCTCAACAATCAACATCAAACTATGATCTAGAGACTTTCAAGAATCCACTTCCATCTCATGATCAGACAAATAACCTTCAGGCTGGAAATGCTATTCCGTATAACTATGCATCATCTACCATTGGCCGCATTGACCATGCTCGCATTTCTACCATTACCGTCCAAGGGAGAGCACCTGATTGTGCCATAACCACGCGAAGAGGTCGAGTTACTATTCAAGGAGCACCTCCCCATCCTCCTCGATCTCTCTCTGACTATAACCTCTTGGATCACCTTGGTAAAACACCCGCACACATATCTATTCTTGAGCTGCTCCGCGTATCCCCCGCACATAAAGCTATCCTTGATAAAGCCTTACAAGAGTCTTCGGTGCCTAATAATATTAATATCACACAATTCCAATCTATGGTCGCTAGCATTGTAGCTCCTTGTCACTTGACCTTTTCTGACAAAGATCTTCAGCCCTCCATTCATCCGTCACATAACGAAGCCCTCCATATTGAAGTATTTGTTAAACAATGCCGTATCAAACGAGTCTTGATAGATGGGGGAGCTAGTCTTAATATATGTTCTTTGAAACTTATCAAGCAATTGGGATATGCTGAGAAAGATGTTGACACCTCCAAGGTTATTACCATCAGAGCATATGATGACGCTGAAAGAGATACCGAAGGGATTATCTTATTGCCTATTCAAGTTGGGTCGGTCATTACAAAAACTCGCTGTCAAGTCCTTGATATTGATCTTCCTTACAACATCATCCTTGGTCGCCCTTGGATCCATACCCTTAAAGCAGTTCCCTCTACATACCACCAATGCCTTAAATTTCCACATAAGGGTGTTGAGGTTACCATTCAAGCTGATCCCAATCCATTTGAGTTCTGCCGTGCCTTTCAAGCTAAATATCAGAGTCTGAATTGCATTCCTATCAACACCGAGGCATATCCGTCTTCATCCTATATAAAGCCATCCGACCTTCTCAAGCCCTCATCTAGCAAAGCCGCTTCCAACCTCCATATCAAATATACCGAACATGGCCCTGGTGAATACAAGTTACAAGAGTCCTATTGCGTTGGTACCCTTCCATTATCTCCTAAATCCCACGGTAAGCCCTCTACATCCAAGCCAACTTCATCCTCCACTGTTATCAAAGCTCCCCCTACAGTATTCATTAAAGGTGGTTTCTTGGATGATGAAGACATCAAGGACATCAACTCTTGGATATTCTTTGATGAAAATGACCAAGTCCAACTTGAAGTAGAGCAATACAACAATGGGTTTCGTATCATAAAGAACATGGGCTATAAAGGACATGGTGGCTTGGGATCATAGGAACAAGGACCTACTGAGCCCATTATTGTGTCTAAGAAGTTTAATAAGCAAGGCCTTGGTTACCAACCGGAGGTACCGCGATCCAAAGACATTAAGTGTATTTCTGATATTGACGTTGGACCTTCTTCGGTAGGAGAGACTTCTAATTTGGATACTATCAATGACTCCTCCCTTCATATCACTAACCTTTTTCAAGAACATTCCATCTTCATGTTTTCCGCAGCCTCTTCTGGTCATCACGATTCCTCCATTAGCCTTTCACTCGTATATCCTGACCTCATCGATTGGGACCAACAGGGGGCACCGATATTAGATACATTTGAAAATGATGAAGCCATTGTAGAATTCATGGGTTTGAGACAAGGTATTCCATTGGGTGATCATAAAGCAGGTTTCATGATGGATTTACCTAAACTAGCATATTTTGGCGGAAGTATCAAATCCTTTAGTCGCAAAAGTGAAATAAACAAAATTCAACAAAATAGGTCACTAGGTGAAAACCGAAAGGTGCCTCTCGACCGTGAAAAAGTAAAAATAAAGGACGTATCCGAGGGTGAAAACCTCTCTGAGGCGCCTGAGGATGAGGGATTTGATCTTCCTGTTGTCACTGATTACCATGAAAAATCAATTGTGCTAGTTGAAAAATCACAAGACATGAACTTGGGAACAGAGCAGAATCTGAAGATTACTTTTTTGGCAGCATCACTATCAGAGCAGGAATGAAGAAACTTCATAGCATTTTTTATGAGAAGAGCTATAAATTTTGCATGGACTTATGCAGACATGCCAGGTCTAGATCCTTCACTTGTGGTACATCATTTAGCAGTATCTCCTGATGCGAAGCCTGTCAAACAAAAATTGCGCAAAATGCATCCACAAGTTGCCTTATTGGTCAAAGCAGAAATTCAGAAACTGTTAGAAGCAAAATTTATAAAGCCTATTGATTATCCAGAATGGGTTTCAAATTTGGTACCAGTAGCAAAACCAGATGGACGTGTTCATTGCTACACAGACTTTAGAGATCTTAACAAAGCTTGTCCTAAGGATGATTTCCCACTACCAAGCATAGATAACATTGTAGATCTTATAGCAGGACATGAAATGCTATCTTTGATCGATGGATTTTCAGGTTATAATCAAATCCGAATAGCAGAGGAAGACCAAGATAAAACATCTTTTATTTGTCCATGGGGCACATATTGCTGGGTTGTAATGCCTTTTGGTCTTAAAAACACTGGAGCTACCTATCAACGAGCCATGACAGTTATTTTTCATGACCTTTTTCATACTATCATGGAAGACTATGTTGATGACATCCTAGGAAAATCCAAGACAAGAGAAGGACATCTACAAGTATTGGCACAAATCTTTGATCGATTAGAAAAATACCAAGTCAGACTAAACCCAAAGAAGTGTGTATTTGGTGTCACATCAGGAAAACTGTTGGGATATATTATGTCTCGACGGGGGATAGAAGTGGACCCAGCTAAGGTAAAAGCTATCATAGAAATGCCTCCACCAACGAATCTCAAACAGCTCCGCAGTTTACAAGGTAGGCTACAATCTATCCGCAGATTTATCTCACAACTAGTAGATAAATGTCATCCTTTTCAACATCTTCTTCGTAAGGGCGAACCTTTTAAGTGGGATGAAAAGTGTCAACAGGCTTTTGATAAGACAAAGGAATACTTGGCAACACCTCCTGTGTTAGTACCTCCGATACCTGATCGTCCATTACTGCTCTATATATCATCAACAACCGCAGCATTGGGTGCCCTTCTAGCTCAACATGAGGACTCAGGAAAAGAACAAGCCATTTACTACATCAGTAGAACCCTTGTGGGCTATGAACTCAATTACTAATTCATGGAAAAAGCTTGTTTAGCATTAGTGTTTGCTTCCCAAAAGTTGCGACACTATATGCTGAACCAAACAATGAAGCTCATCTCTAATGTGGATCCCCTCAAGTATCTCCTTTCGAAAGCCCTTCTCACAGGGAGATTAACCAAATGGGTTATGATCTTAAGTGAATTTGACATACAATATGTGAACCGCAAAGCTATCAAAGGACAAGTTATTGCTGATCAATTAGCTGCAGCACCCATCACAGATATTCAGCCAATATATCTAGAATTCCCTGATGAAGGATTGTTTAATTTGAATTCTCCAACACGATGGCAACTATACTTTGATGGATCATACACACAACATGGTTCTGGAGCAGGTATCTTGTTTGTCACCCCTCAAGGAGATTGTATACCTAAATCATATAGAATAGCATTCCCATGTACCAACAACATAGCAGAGTATGAAGCTTTAATCACAGGCTTGCGCATGGCAGTACAATGGGCTATCAAATAGTTATGAGTCTTTGGTGATTCCCAGCTGGTTATCAAACAGGTCTTAGATGAATATCAAACAAAAGACGAAAAGCTTCTCCCATACAAGCTAATGGTGGATGATTTCAAGAAATATTTTGAGGATATTACCTTTGAGCAAATTCCCAGACTACAAAATAGAGCAGCAGATGCCATGGCTATGATTGGATCTCTTTTAGACATGCCATCTAACACCTATAAATGTGAATTCTTGGTTGAACAACTTTTGATCCCAGCATTTGAAGTTCCACAGTCTGAGCTTATATGTGAAATTGTTGGTCCCAACTCGTCGTGGTACAAGGATATATACGAGTATCTCTGAAATCAAATCTTTCCATGTCAACTATCCAACACCCAGCACAAAACCTTTATCTGTCGAGCCTCTCGTTACACTATCTTAGGAGACACCCTTTATCACCGGAGTCTTGATGGTATCCTTCTTAGATGTCTTGATTCCGAGGAAGCAAAAATGGCCTTACGTGAAGTACATGAAGGTGTCTGCGGTTCGCATTCCGCTGGCCCTAGCCTTGTTAAGAAACTTCTACGAGCAGGATACTATTGGCCAACTATGGAAAAAGATGCCCAGCACTTTGCAAAGCGATGCCTACAATGTCAGAAACATGGAGATCTAATACATGCACCAGCACATGAGCTTCAGCCTATTGTCACTCCATGGCCTTTTTCGCAATGGGGACTTGATCTCATAGGTAAAATCCATCCTACTTCATCCAACAGTCATAAGTTTATTATTACTGCCACTGAGTATTTCACGAAGTGGGTAGAAGCCATACCAATGACCTATATCACAGGTAAACAAATAGCCAAATTCATCCTACATTACATTATCTACCATTATGGAGTTCCTCAAGCTATTGTCACAGACAATGGTCGGCCTTTCAAGAACCAAGAGGTTAGAGATCTTTGCAACAAGTTCCATATTCAACATAGATTCTCTACGCCTTATTATCCTCAGAGTAATGGTCAAGCTGAAGCCTCTAATAAGACAATCATCAAGATCCTTAAAAAGACTGTTAATGAAGCTAGTCGAGATTGGCATCTACAACTACATCCTGCATTATGGGCATATAGAAAAAGCATCAGAACTCCCACTAGAGCCACACCCTATGCTCTCGTCTATGGCACTGAAGCTATTTTGCCTATCGAGGTTGAGATCCCCTCTTTGCGCATATCCCTGCAACATACTATCTCAGATGAAGAGTATCGAGTATCCAGACTCCATGATCTTGAGCTATTAGATGAATGCCGCCTTACAGCATTGAACCATCTTCAAGTCTATCAAAACCGGCTACGCCGCAGCTACAACAAAAAGATCAGAGAACGCAGATTTCAAGTTGGCGACCTTGTCCTTAAAGAAAACTAAAGGAATCAACAACATCGAGAGAAACAGGGCAAGTTTGAAACCAATTGGCTTGGTCCTTTCATTATCACAGTAGTCTATGGATCAGGTGCATACACTCTATCAACACCTGAAGGCATTCCTTTGGATGAACCAGTCAACAGCGTTCATCTCAAGAAGTTTTATCCATAAATCTCAGCTATCCCCCCCCAAAAAAAAAAAAAAATATACGATATATAATCCGTCCTCTGGTGAAAACCTGGTAAACAGGCGCCTTGGATAAGTACCATAGTGAAAACCTGGCAAACAGGCGCTATGTGTAGTGACCAGCTTCCCTCATCTGTTTGGTTCGTTTGATCATATTTCCCCATTTCATCTTGTATAAGCCATAGTCACAATCCACATCGCAATGCCACACGTAGCCTTTCGTCTTCATCTTCGTCTTTGCCAATGCTAGCTATCATAGTTGAGACATTGTCGCGATACCTATATCTTTTGGCACCTTAGCATCTTGGCCACATCTTTTCTGCATTGTCACCTCTGCATAATAAACCTCATCCCGCACTGGGGGCATTTGTCGAGTCTTATTTGGAAGTGGATCCTGTTATCTCTAGCTCATAACACATCAAACAACTCAGCTTACAACACAACAAACCTTATCAACTTCAGCCATGGCATATATCCAACAACAAATGTGACTTAACGACTTGCAACCAGGACCCATATCTTCACAATCTATCCACATTCATCCAACAATCGCAACAAACGTCGCTTGATCAAACATCCCACCAATTAGCGACATCAATAAGAACTACATACAGCTCTATCGTTGACGCTTTGATCCCGTGGATACAGGGTATGTAGGCAATCTGAGATGAGAAGGAAGCACTCTGATTTAGGCTAAGACGATAGCCCCTTTCACCATTCATCTTTCATCTTTCTTCTAAACATACTTCAATCTTTCCGCTCACATTCTTCTATCTTTCATCACTTACATCATCAATAAAACCCAGAACTACATATTCATCATGTCTCATCTTCATCATAAATGTGCTTTGATCCCATGGATATAGGGTATGTAGGCAGTCTGGAATACGAAGGACATTTCCAGTACTCAAGCACAGATGATCCACCCCATCTTCATCTTCTTTCCTCATCCATCTTCTTCTCTTTGATTAGCTCAAACAAGAAACAAATCATGTGTATATTGAAAGCTCAAGCACTTTAACCAATCAAAAGTACGCCAGAAGCTATTTGTCGGCATGCCTTAAGCCAACATTTGCTATAATAGTTTATCGACAACTTTAGCCTTCAACAGGATGTAGCTTTCCTCTTAACAAGGCACCAGCTTGATCTACCCAAGAGCACCCAAAATTTGGCAAGAGAACGTGATGACAGTATCTTTTGTTTTATCCTTTGATTTATCTTTTGCCCCTTTTCTATGCCTAATCAAGACTACCTTGATCTATTTATATCTTGGTATGTTGCGATGAAGTAAGGATTGGGGCATGGTCATATAGCTTTCGTATGCCGTGTTTGCGGGAGGATCTTATTCTCTTCTTATGCGTATTGGTATCTTGTACGTGTTGGGATTAGCATCTTACATATCAATATCTCTAGCATCTGAGAAGCTAAACAGTCTCTTATGCATTTGAGACTATTCTATGTTAAGACTAACTCCATACATATAACCAACAAGCTACTATTATGTGTAGTGGAGATAAGCTCAAACCATTGCTTGTAGTGTCAAAGTCCAACACTAGCTGTTATTCATATCTTGTGTATGTTGGCTCAACATCTTGACCTCATGCGTTCAGACAAGATTGTAACACACTAGTTGTGCATTGGATACCTCGACACCTTGGTCTTCTTATACCCTGGTGCATACCATCCATATGCTATATCAAACATAAGGACTGCATTTCTTTTCATTTTGAGCAATTACTTGAAAGCTACCCATCATCATCCTACCTATTCATTATATCTATCCATTCCATCATACTCAGCCAAGATCAATCATTTCCATCATCCTTTGTCCATGTTCCCGCTCCTACAAAAACAAGTGTGTTAGCCATACATAAGTCCATCATGTATATCTTTCATTACCATCTACCTATATGCATACATCTATCCATATCCTTACCATTTACATATTCATACATTTTCATATTCATTACCATTTGCATAAACATCCATCCATAATCCATATATAATTCATACAACATGCATAGCCATCATAATATCAACATCATAACCATTACAACATCATATAGATCGCCAAAACTGCCATATATATATACATGTGTGTCAAAATACAAGTGTCTACAATACAAGCTGAGCCCTGAAAGAATGAATGTACAAAATCGGCTCTAGGCCTCATCATGATACAAAATACACAAAGTAGCCCTAGTGACTACTGGCAGCTCCCTCACCCTGACCACCACCACCACTAGGTCCTGTACCTAGTCCTCCATCTCTCGGTGGCCCCATCACTGAGGCTACTGATCGAGATCCACCTGACCTCTGTGAACTCGAAGCCCCTGATCTGCTCCTGAAGCTCGGCTGTCTCTGCTCTACCGGCACAGCTCCATAGTACAAGCCTCTGTAATACTCAGCCTCACCCTGCACTCTCCGAAGCTCTGCCTGTACCCCTGTCAACTGTGTGGCCAAGTACATCGTAGCTCCATCAGTCCCCAAGGCAGCCACTGCTCTGTCTCACTCACTGGTCATCCCTTGCAGCTCCTGCACCGCCCTATCTCTCTCAGCTCGCAACCCATCCCTCTCTGCTCTCATAGCCTGCTCCTGCTGTATCACAGTGTCTCGCTCGAGTCTCATCATCTGCTCATGCTATCTAGCTGCATCTCTCTCTCCTATTACTCTAGCTAGAGCACCGTCATCCTGTCCATCTCCCCCCTGTGCTCTCAACTGTAGCTGAGCCTGATAGGTCTGTGCCTGTGCTCTCGCATGCCACAGACTAATCACCGCCTGATGCCTATCCATCTCCACCCTCCTCAGCCTCATCTGCGCTCGCTGCCTCCATCTCCTCTCCTCTCTAATCCGTCTCCGCAACTACTGAATACCAACATCATCACCTGCTACCATCTGTGCCTGAGGCTGTGCTAATATCGTAGGCTGACCTGGCACCTGCTCTGGCATCTGTATCCCTGGTGCAGCTGGCACAACTGCCTGTGCTGGTGGAGCCCGTCGTCGTCTCCTCTGAACTGGCCTCTCCATCCCAATCTCTCCTATCTCTCCATCTCGTGTCAACTGAGTCGGCCTCGCTGTCGCCCATTATACATCATACTTTGGCAATGTGCCTGGATCTGCAGGACCCTGTCCCCACTGCCATGCTACTGGCTGCAATCCATCTCTCTCTGCCAAAGCTGTGTCAACCACAACCTCTGGACCCCAATCAAACACCTCCTGCCTCGTCCTCCCAAAAACGGCATCACCTACTGGTACTGCCTGTGCCTCTCCAAACTATCTCAGGGCTCTCTCTAGCAGATAGCGCTCTATGATATACACACCGCTTCCAAAAATGTATCTCACCTGTCTCGCATAGACAAGCTCTGCATCCTCCGCATCCCACTGCTTAGCCATGGCCTCCATACAAATCTATCTACCTCATCTAATCTCCGTCACCAGTATACCACACATCGGTGCTGTCGATATGTCAACACCCCTCTATACATCCGTGCAAATGGCTCTCCTGCTGCTCTAGCCACCCATCCCTCTGGTCTCGTCACCGGAATGTGCTCATATGCCCATACATGCAAAACTGTCACTCCCGCCGACATACTAGCTCCAAACATATAAGCACAATCATGCAGATAATGATAAAGCTATCCCAACACACACTCTGCCCATGCATATCTTGTGCCATATGAAAACATGCCCTCCATTACTGTCCCCCATCCTACGGGAAAACCTCTGGCTCTTCTATCACCCACTAGCCATCTAATGATAGCCACTACCACCCACTGTAACCTGTCACAGAGCTCCTCCATCCTCCCCATTGGAATCTCTGAACCCTCTCCTCCGATGTCTGGTGTCCCAAACAATCTCCTAAATGCAGCTGGACCCATCTCTGGATCATAATCCACACGATCCCCATCTATCAGAATCCTCAATATCCGGAATACATCCTCTAAGGTGATGGTCGCCTCTCCTGTCGGTAACAAAAATGAATTGTGCTCGCTCATCCATCGCTCCACCATCGCTGTCATCAGCCCTCGATGTGCCTGAACTGGCTCTAATCGGGATACATGCTCCATGCCCAGGATCTCTAACACCAGTAGCTCCTCTGCATCTAACCGTCTCACTAGCCGTAAATCTCTCAGATGGGGCTCTCGCGATAACAATGGCAGTAGTACATCCTGCATCATCCATTTACCCTTGTCAGTCCATTCCGTTAGTCATACATATCAAAATTTGCTTCTCTATTTGCTATTCTATCTTACATCTCCCATAATCGTCCCATTTTACCACATGCACTTCTTCCTAGCTTATTAGCGACCAGCTTTTCCTTATGCGCTACTGTTTTGCCCAAAAGCGAGCTCTTTTGCATATGCGCATCTATTTTCACTACATGCGAGCTATTTCATCATATGCGCTTACTGTTTGCCCATAAGCGAGCTCTACCTCTATAAGTGCTTACTCTTACTGCATATGCGCGCTATATTCTACATGTGCCTCGTTTTCTACCTTAAGCGCGCTACATTACCATTAGTGACCATTTTTGTTCTAGACGCGCACTTTCCACCCTATGCGAGCCATTTCTATCCATAAGCGAGCCAAACTACTTCAAGCGACAGCTATTTGCTTATAAGTGAGCGTTTCTCCTCTATATACGCATTTTGCCTGCGTTTTTCCCGTCGACGGGATGCAAGCCATTTTTCCCTATGCAACCTACCCGTGCCCATAAGCGACTGTGACTACCATAAGCATTCTATCCTTCGACATTAGTGACCTACAATGACTATTCCCTAACCTAGTCACTTTTGGTGACGTGTGTGCATTAATTACGCTTTTAGGCTATTAATTACACGCTTTTGGGACAAGTTTTGAAATATACCGGTGCGCCTGCTCCCTCTGGTCGCTCATGTGTCCTCACTCGCTCTGCACGATGATCCCTGCATGGAATAACCATCCTACTAGCTCTGCAACTCTCACTCTCAGGAGCTCTGGGTTTCTCTAGTTTCTGAGCACAAATGAGCACAAATGAGCCTATTTGCCATTGAAGAACCTACTTATAGCCCTTCTCAAAACCCTAATTCTTCTATGCCACAGCCTATTTTCTTCCATGCAACCCCCATTTCCTTCGCGTCTGCCTTCTTTTTAGCCTTTTTTTTTTTTCTATCGAGAGCCAACCCAGCCCTTCCCGGTTAGCCTGGCTTACCTCTCGAGGGGGCATCACCTACCAGTTACACTGGGGCATAACTTGTTTATCGAACGCATATCGTATCTTTGACACAACGTTCTATCGAACATTGTATCAAAGAGGGGCAAAATGTAGACACCCAAATTTGTCCCAACTTTGTCCATGTCTAGCAACACCTTGTTAAATCATTAATCATTAAGCCAATTAATTAAATAAATTTTATTTATTTAATTAAAATCCCATTCTCATCCACTTAGCCAATTAATTAAATAAATTTTATTTATTTAATTAATTTCCACATCATATCTTATCCCATTTTATTCATTTATCCTATTAATTAAATAAATTTAATTTATTTAATTAATATCCAACTCATATCATAACTAATTCAAATATTTTATTTGAATTAAACACTCATCTTTTATCACATTCCAACACTTGTTCAGTCAATCATGTGTTGTAAGACAACTCTTATTCATATCCTTCACATGCACAACTAATGGAACCTAAATTTAGTGACTTTCAATCCTAGCCATTCACATAGCCTCTGAATCTCCACCGTTGATTGATCTTGGTTAAGTCCTATATAAACACCCTCTCACTCCATATGAGACATCCAGCAATCATATAGCACCTACATTATCATCTCGAGCATCTTGAGTATCTGAGCATTCATTTGAGCTTTTATCATCAATCATGGCAGCTTTCAGCTTTGCAATTGTTCATTGTTGAAGAAGCAGTCCACATCCCTCAAACAAGGAATCGCATGGTCTAGGTGATGTTATGCTTGAATTGCATTGTCCTTTGATTTCATTTAGATTAGATTCCTTGATGATGGTAGGGTTAGGGTTTCATGACTATGTCTGATTTACTAAGCCTGACTTTCACCTATCACAAGCATAAAACCAAAAAAAATTACATAAGTAGATGTTACATGAGTTACTATAAATGAATACCCTAATTAGTAAGAATTAATAAAAAAGAAGCATAATTACAATCATATAAAATCTATATTTAGCATTTCATTTTAATTTATGCTAAATTAGTACATACTTGTTCAAAATTTGTTTATGATAAATTATTACATGGATGCTTAGTGTTAGTTAAGATATTTGTTGTACTGGACTCTTTTTGTATACATCTCATAATAATCATGATATTGAAACTACTAAATTTGATATAGAAACTAGTAGATTTGATGTGATAATCATTGATAATTTCTCATCTTACATGTTAAACATGCAAGATACATGTTCAAAATGACAAAAAATATGATGTTTTTCATTAAATCAAAGATAGTTTTTTTTGTATTAATGAGAAAAGACATGTTTGTGTGTTTACCCATTTTGTTATCTAGTTTATGAAAAGAAATGTCATCCACAACCCAAATTCAACAGTCGTTGCATTTGGAAATGTAAATAGGTGTACATCTTAAATGGAAGTATGCTTGAATATCATATACTCCATGTTTCAATATCATATCCTCATTTCACAGTCTGTAGGTCTAGCATACCCTCATTTCACCTTCTATATGGGTTATGGAAAGAGCATCTAATGAGGTAGAGAGGAAGATTGAGAGACATAGGGAGAAAGACACATTTGGCATGATTCAAGCATATCCTCATCCATGCTTTGCATATCCTCATTTCATAGTTCCACATGTTTGACATGATTCACTTATCCTCATTTCACCTTCTATATGTATAATGTATCCTCATTTCACCTTCTATATGTATAACCTATCCTCATTTCACTTTCTACATGTATAATGTATCCTCATTTCACCTTCTATAAGTTTGACATTATTTGCTTACCCTCATTTCACCTTCTATATGGGTTACAAAAAAAGAAGAATGAGGTAGAGAGGAAGAGAGAGAGAGACATAGGGATAGAGATGTACATTTGGCATGATTCACATATCCTCATTTCACCTTCTATATGGTCTACATACTTTGCATATCCTTATTTTCCTCGCGTCTACATGTTTGACATGATTTGCTTATCCTCATTTCAACTTATATATGTTTGACATCATTTTCTTATCTTCATCTCACCTTAGATATATGTTTGACATTGTATGTTTAGTTAGGGAGAGACCGAGAGGTCCAGATGATATGTGTGACATTATATCATCATCTCACCTTCTATGTAAATCACATTATTTGCTTACCCTCATTTCACCTTCTATATGTTTAACATGATTTTTCCTATCATCATTTCATTGTCTATAGGTCTAGTATAGCCTCATTTCACCTTCTATATGGGTTATAGAAAGAGCAGAATGAGGTAGAGAGGAAGAGAGAGACATAGGGAGAGAGACACATTTGTTGTTCTCCCAGTTGTTGTCCTTGATGTCACATTAACAAACTCTCAAGTTTACGTTGGTGATACATTGATAGTTGCATCATGATGGTTATATTGGTTGGTAGAGCTGATTTGGTATGTTGTAACAATTGAGATCCTACTCTATCTTCTTAGACTGAGTTCCATTGGTAAAGTTGATATGTTTCATGTTGGGTTTGGCATTTGGTCATGGTAATGTCCATGATGACTCTTATGTTGGCATTTGGTTTTGCATACTTGGTATGATAGTGGTAATATGGATGCATTGATGATCAATATTTAGATTCTATGGAGTTGTGTTGTGTGGTTACACAACATGCCCCATTTTTCCTTAGAAAAATAGGGACCCAACATTTTTTTTTCTTCTGCTTGCTTATTTTCTTGCTTTGGGCAGTTTGGTAAAATTCAGTGTCACGTTTGCTTATGCATGTGCATCAAAAGGAGAGGTTAGTTGTCCAAGTTAGCATTTGCTATCATAAACCTCATAATTAGAAAGAGTACAAAATTCTGAGCAAGTTTGCCTTTTGAATCACCCGCATATTGTTTAGGGCTATAAAGTTAAGCTAAGTCAAAGATGGGTCAACCCAGATATTTCCCATAAGGTCATATTTTTGAATATCAGTCATATTTGCTTAGATGACCCTGACTTAGAAAGATCACCTGATGTCCATCCGATCCCCAATATGCGAACGTCAAACTTAAATAGGGACGAGTATCTACCCATCATAAACCACATGTATTTTGCAGGGGGGTCACATTTCCTAATATCCGTGATCTTACAAAATATCACCCCCTTCACAAACACCACCTACATGAATATGATGATGACATCATTTAGTTCTATTGAATGAAAGAGATCACCCTGATGATGATGTAATCATTGCATCTGATCCACACAAGGTCATATATCCTAACATCTGTCATATTTCTCAATATGACGATGATGTCATTATAACCCAATAATTGAAAACATAGATGGCATGATGATATAATCACGATTTATCCCCAAGGAGGTCACATTTCAAAATATCCCTCACTATAGCAAAATGACCATGATGTCATCTTTCGCAAATAATTACTGAAGTCCATATGATGATGACGTTACCCATGTATTTACGAGTGAGGAAGATATTTGTGGTTATCAAAAGAGCCAGATATTTTTGAATATCCCTGATCTTTAACTTTATGACCCAATCTTGCTTAGTAGTCAAAGGTTGACCATATCACCCTCATCTTTAGTAAACGATTATTTCGCGCAGAGGGGGGTCATATTTTTTGTTGGGGTCATATTTTCAAATATCCCTGTTCTTTGAAAGATCACCCAATGGTATTAAATGCAAGCCAAAAGTTAGGTAGAGCCCTGTTGGTTTCAAATACAAATCTAACACTTGGAAACATCTATGAACTTCATGTAGATGATCGATGGATTCAATCAAAATGGTGCATACACCCTAATTTGTCCTATTGATCGGGTTAAAAGTAAAATTTAGGGATTATTTACATTTACCCTGTGACATTTAAAATTTATAGAGTTCTGAAAGTAGGCACCTCACAGTCATCTACCTACAGAGCGTGACACTCAACGTAATGGAATGGAACATAAGACATAGTATATTCACTTTTTTCTCATTATCAGTCATATAATCAAAAGGGGGGAAAGCAAATATTAGGTAAGTAAAGTAAAACCCTCGCCGTTGTCATTTACTACAAATTACCAGGTAAATAGTTCTTTATTAGGTTAATCTGCATGATGATGCATGGAATAAATTGAAATGTTGAATAGTGATTATGAAATACATAATATCTTTGAGGTCCCCATACAAACACCCTAGGGTAAGAAATACATATTTCTATTGTAGGATCTAATGGAGGTTAGGAAGAACAGATCTGACTCCAAGCTCCTAAAACCCATGTTTGTGTAGCTTGAGGGAGTAGGATTCAGATACGGTGTGATAGATGATACACATCAAGGGAAAATAGAGTTGGATGCATGGACAAGGAGATTAGACGATGATATTGATAATCCTATACTAGATAGGATATTCACAACTGGTACGTGGCACACCATCAAATTTCCATATGCAATGGAGGCCATTGAGCTAGTGGTGGAATGTGCTAGAAATTATAACCATGAGAGTAGAAGAGTGGAAAAGCATGGCAAAGTGTATGCTGACTTTTCAATCAAGGGCATCACTTCTGCATTCAATTTACCTATGGGGAATAAAGTGGTTAGTGTGAACCTAGGTAAGCTAGAGAAAGAGTATAATAATAATAAGAAAGAGGCCAAAAAAATCATGTACCAATGGAGAGCCAAGAACAACACATACACAACTTCGGCTAAGTTACCAGTTTACTTGTACAAATTTGACTTTGACGAGGAGTATTAGTATATGATTGCCCTATTAAACAGGATGACATGCAGTAACATGCTGGCAACTTTGAAAATTGGATGTATGGGATCATCCAGATGGTGCTATATTCAGACAACAAGCCTCTCTGGGTCAAGATCATCAGTGATTGCTTAGATGAAGGGATGAGAAAGCTGGGTGGCAAGGCATGTATTTTTCATATGACCTCTTATGTTGTATATGTCTATGCTTCTTGGGGCACATAATGCCTTGTAAATAGTGGCCAAGGTTGGAAACAACACTGATGATGTGAACATTTCGGACCATTATACACAATTACAGAGGAGAGCATATCTACAAGACTACAAATTGGTAAATGACTCATTTTTAATGGATTTAGTCAGAACCATGGAGGAGGATAGAACTAAGAGATTGAGAATGGAGGCTCAAGCCATTATCTATAAGCATGGGGCTTGGTTTATCCAATTCCCCACCTTCTCATACATAAGAATAGAAGGATTTGAGGGGCAACCTCTCATGTTGCCAAGATACCCCACTGATAGGGTCATATTGATGGAATTTGTTAGACAAGTATCTACTTCAGTTGAAGCTCACTTAGAGCAGAAAAAGATTCCTCCTGTATTGTTCTCAGTATACATGGGCTAGTATTTATGCCTTGATAGACAGAGCATTAAGGATGCTATTGGAGGGTTAAAGCTCAGGACCCTACAACCATTTTCTATAGCTAGGTCATATGACCCATATGGTAGAATGCAAAAGTTATTGGGGAAACCAATACATCAATAACATCTTCAAGACTATTGGATTGATTGTGATTATGAGGCAGAGGTCAAAAGAAGAACTTATCAAAGACTCACTCTCAACTAGATCTAGACCTTTGACTGCATTCTAGTGCTTGCATAGTTGTATGATGATGATGGGAAGATAATGTCTAATGAATATGAGGATAAAAAGGTGTATAATGACACCATCTTAGCACCTAATCTAACACTGCCAGAAGAGACCTCATTAGATCAAATAATGAAGAGGGTCATCCAGCTGACCTAGAGTTGGGTGATTCTTGAAGTTAATAAACTAAAGAAGAAGGGTATGAACCTTACTTTTGATAATAAAAAGAAAAGACAAGAGCTATCAGAAGAAGAATATGATGATTTGCTCATTGAAAAGAGGAAATCTAATGGAGAAAGACTACCTGCTAAAGAACAAAAGCCATCACGTAAGGGCAAGAAGGTTGATCCTAAGTAGCAAGGGGTGGTTATTAAAAGGCTTCCATTCGAAGGTGATGGGGCATCAACATCTGCACCCGCATCTACATCACAACAATCCCCTGATAAACAAAAAGGCAAGAGGATACTAAAGCCTGTTCCTGAAAATGTAGAAAAACAACTACAGGATGAACCAGAGAAAGAAAATCCCTTGGAAGAGGACCAGTTGGATAAAGGACCTAGGGATGATGATTTATTAATAACAAGTAAGAAAAGAAAGAAAGTACTTCAAACACCTCCACCAAAGAAGCAAATGACAACAATGAGGGGAAATGTTAGCACTGACCCTATCATATTAAAGGGTGCAGGGGGTTTGACTTTCATGAGGGAATTACGAAGTTCCCATTCTTGAAATAATTCATTTTAAGACTGAGAAGATGGAAGAGAAAAAAGAAAAGGAAATGCATATGGGAGGTAAAGAGTCCCTCTTTCCACTTGATAACACTGTTGAATTGTTTGATGATGAAGTAGTTCAAGATGTGGCGGCTCAACATATGGAGACCTTAGTTGCTAATATTAAGATGACCCCTCATGGGACCCTAGTGGCACAGAAGGTGACTAGCCAAGAGAAGGATGAAATGGATGAAATAGAGTAGGATTGTTGCAAGTATGAGGTGAACCAGTGTTGTCATTGATGTCAAAATACTCATATTGCATTGACAAGAAGGATTGGATGAGTAGTGTGCTGAGGATATTGAGAAAATTAGCCTCAGTCAGGAACAGTGATGAGAAGAAGGAAAATGTACTGTATAGGATGAGAACCGGAGGATGCGGATTAAAGGGTTTGTAGATATGAGTCTTGAGATGCTTCAGTTAAGATTTTAGAGGTCTGCATGAAGATCTGAAGGAGTTGTGGTTGTCGGTATGGAACCGGTTCCAGCAAGTGTTCAGAGGTGACAGAGGATCACAGAAAGGTCTGGTGAGGTCTGGAATTGTATAATCTTAATCTGTAGATTGGAAGGAGTGTTTCTGATGTCCTTATGATGTGACATCTTGAGTTGTGTATGATTTGGATGTCCGGAAGTACCTTTTGCATTGTGACAGTGATGACAGACTGTGTTCTTGAAGTTCTGGATGAGGAAGAGAGGAGATTCCAGTAGTAGAGGAAGTGCGGATGTACCTGGTCATTCAGGCAGGCTTGTGAAGGTCCTTGGATCATGTTAAGGTTGTGTTGTTGATCCGCATTGATGGTAGAGCCTAGAATTGAAGATATTCTTCCAGATGAAGTTCTTGTTCCGACTAGCCTACCGGATGAGTTGTTCATCCTGCGAATGTTCTTGTGGTGGCCGACTGGATGTGTTATTCATCTTGCGGATATTCTTATGGTTGTTTGCCGACTTAGATGATTGTTCCTAAGTCGATGACTTGTATAAATAAAAGTTTGCGAGTTCATTTCGATGTGTGGATTGTGGAGATGAGTGTGGTATAGTAGACAGAAGTGCGAAAGATAGAGTAGGGGTTTTTGGGCTTAAATGGAACTGATTCAGACATGGTAGAGATGTCATTCTCTAGTTCAAAATTGTGATTCTTATCACTTTGTAGACAGTGTGTCTCCTTGTAGGCAGTGGGCCTCTTTGTGAGCAGTGTGCTCGGGCATTGAGCCCTAATTGGCAAGTGCCATTCTTTTTCTTATTCTTCTAACAGAGAATAATCCTTGGGTTAATCACCCCGTGGTTTCTCCCTTAACCGGGTTTTCCACGTCAAAATCTTGGTGTTCAATGTGTTGATGTTTATCTGCTCTTGTGTTTGTGCATTATGCTTTCATGGATGATTAATTGATATGCTGTTAACTAACAAAGAAGAATCAAGTGTTTAAAGTAAAAACAGGTTTTTATACAACTGATTCACCCCCCCTCTCAGTTGTATGCCCTAGATCCAACAATTGGTATCAGAGCCAAGTTCCTCTGAAAGGAGCTTAACCGCTTGAGGAGATCCAGGATGTCGTCATACAAGAAGGATAGTCCGAAGTTTGACGGAACCAACTTCACTCTCTGGAAAGGTCGCATGAAATGTCACTTGGAATGTATGGGAAAAGCATACTTGGCCATGGTCTCAAAACCATATGTACCTCCACAGGGTGGTCCGACAACTCTGAACGAAATCACAGATGCTGAAAACAATCTGTGAACCAAGGAAGCTCTTTTAAGTGCATTAAATGACTCAGATCTCTCAAATGTTATTGACTTACCAACTGCATATGAGATCCTAGCTAAACTGGAACTTCTATATGAAGGAGATGAGTTTGTCAAGAGTGCAAGGTTGCAAAGTCTGAAAGGGAAATTTGAAAGATTGAAGATGAGAGATGATGAAAACATCACTACTTTTATGCCACGAGTGAATGAGCTGGTGTGTGGAATTAGAAATGCTGGTGGAACTTTGGATGAAAATGAGATTGTTTGCAAAATCCTCAGATCCCTTCCTGCTGCCTACAAAATCAAGCTTATTGCCATTGATGAATTCAGAGCTCACACAACTATCACAAGAGAACAATTGGCTGGCAAACTAGTTGCATTTGAAATGACCGAGTTTGGAGATGATCCACCCAAGACTGAATTTGCTTTCAAAGCCAGTGCCTATGTGAAAGGCAAACAGAGATTTGATCCGGGAGAAAACTCTTCAAGGAAGATGTCATGGTATGATCAAGCAAGAAGAGACATGGAAGAAGAAGAAGCAGAAACAGCTCAACTTGAAGCTCTCATTGCAAAAAGACTACCAAGAGGATCCGGTAAGTATGAAGGAAAACTACCCTTTAAGTGCTTCAACTGCAATAAGATTGGTCATTTTGCTTCAAGATGTCCAGAAAGATCTGCAAGATCTAATATTAACAGACAAAGGTTTCAAAAGAACTGCTATTATGTTCATGAAGAAGATGGCAATGAAGGAGTAACAGATGATGAATCAGAACTAGGAAGCAAAACCGGAAATGAATGGGTGTTTATTGCCATCAAGGAAGAAGATTCAATATCCTCTGAATCTGTTAATCACAAGGTTGTGGAAAGAGCTTTGGCTGCTCAAGTGGAAGAAAAGGATGATTGGGTTATTGATAGTGGATGTTCTCACCATATGACTGGTGACAAGAACAAGTTCCTGGATTTGGAAAGGTATGAAGGAGGAATGGTAAAGTTTGGTGACAATTCTGCTGGCAGAATCAGAGGTAGGGGAACTATTTCCTTTAATGGAAAGAGAAAAACAAGTAATGTACTATATGTTGAAGGATTGAAGCACAATCTTCTCAGTGTTGGTCAGTTAGTGGACAAAGGCTATGATCTCTGGTTCAAGAATGGAAAATGCAGAATCTTTACAAGCTCCGAAACTGAAATTGCATCCGGTACTCAAAGGTAATATCTTTCATCTGGTTGGTTCAAATAAAAGTTGTCTGTTTGTTCAAGTTGATCAGAGTTGGTTATGGCATAGAAGAATGTGTCATGTAAACTTTGATAACATCATCAAGATAAGCAATATTTAGGCTGTAAGAGATCTTCCAAAATTGATGAAACCTACAAATAGTTTGTGCAAATAATGTCAGCTAGGTAAACAGAGCAGAGTCTCCTTCAAAAGCAAAGATCAGTCCTCTACTGGATTGTTGGAATTAGTACATACTGATCTCTGTGGTCCGACAAGAATTAAGAGTCTGCAAGGTGATAGATATTTCATGTTGCTAATTGATGACCATTCCCAGATGATGTGGGTTACCTTCCTAAAGGAGAAATCAGAAGCCCTTGAAAAGTTCAAAATCTTCAAAGCTATGGTAGAGAATCAAACTAGATTAAAACTGAAGTGTCTAAGGTCTGATAGAGGTGGTGAATTTACATCTGGTGAGTTCATTGACTTTTGTGAGAAATAGGGAATAAGGAGACAGTTGTCTACTCCTAGGATTCCACAGCAGAACGGAGTAGTTGAGAGAAAGAACCGGACCATCCAAGAAGCTACCAGGAGAATGATGTTGGAAGCTAATGTTCCTCAGATGTTCTAGAAAGAAGCTATCAGCACTGCAGTCTACACTCTCAATCGAGTTCAAATCAGAAACAATACCGGTAAGACCCCCTATGAACTCTGGTTTGGCATCACTCCTACTGTGAAATATTTCAGAGTATTTGGTAGCAAGTGTTATATTAAAAGAGATGAAGATCTAGGAAAGTTTGATGCTAGAAGTGATGAAGAAATTTTCTTGGGTTACTCCACTCAAAGCAAAGCATACCGGTGTTACAATAAGAGACTGAGGAAGATGATAGAAAGCACTAACGTGAAAGTTGATGAAGGAATTGAGAAGCCCTCAAGATTTTATGAGTTTGATGAAGATGACCAAGATGGCATTCAGGTTCAAGGAACTCAATCCTCTTCGGTAAGTCAGAGTCAGCCTGATCCAGTAAATCAGGAAGAAGTGATAGGTTTGAATGAGCCTGATCAAGAAGCAGCAGTGCAGGATACTCCCAAAATTCCAAGGTATGTAAGACTGAACCACTTTGAAGATCAGATCATAGGTGATAGAAGCAAAGGTGTGCAAACTAGAAGGAATGTTGCTCAAAATTAGGATGAATGTTGTCTGATTTCAAAGATTGAACCTAAAACAATAAATGAAGCCTGCAATGATGAAAACTAGACCAAAGCAATGAAAGATGAATTGATGCAAATTGAGAAAAATCATACTTGGGATCTTGTTCCCAGACCTAGAGACAGGAATGTGATTGGAACAAAATGGGTCTTCCGGAACAAATTAAATGAAGCTGGTGAAGTAATCAGAAACAAAGCTAGATTGGTCTGCAAAGGCTACTCTCAAATAGAAGGAATTGATTTTGAAGAGACCTTTGCTCCGGTGGCAAGAATTGAAGCAATCAGATTATTTCTTGCATTTGCTACCTTTAAAGACTTCAAGGTATATCAGATGGATGTCAAGTCTGCCTTCCTAAATGGTGATCTGGAATAAGAAGTTTAGATTGAACAACCAGATGGATTTCAATTGTCTGATAATGATGATATGGTCTGCAAGTTGAAGAAAGCATTGTATGGATTAAAGCAAGCCCCAAGAGCATGGTATGAAAGGTTGGATAAGCATCTTGTACAGATTGGATTCAACAAAGGTATTGCTGACAGTAACTTATATTTCAAAATTGATCATGAAAACATTTTGATTGTTGAAGTATTTGTGGATGATATCATTTTTGAAGGAAAAGATAGTATGTGCAAAACTTTTGCAAATCAGATGAAAAGTGAGTTTGAAATGTCTATGCTTGGTGAAATGAATTTCTTCTTGGGTCTGCAAATTACTCAAACAAAGAAAGGGATCTTCATTTCTCAGACCAAATATGTGAAAGAAGTGTTGAGGAAATTTGGTATGGAAGATTCAAAGCCAATGAACACTCCCATGGCAACTGGATATAAGTTGAGCAAAGATGATGACTCCCCAAAGGCAGATCAGACAAAGTATAGATCAATGATTGGTGGATTGCTATATCTCACTCAGACTAGACCAGATATAATGCAGGTTGTTGGTCTTATAGCAAGATTCCAGGCTAATCCTAAAGAATCTCATGTTATGGCAATCAAAAGAATTTTTAGGTACTTGAAAGGAATAGCTGAGTATGGTCTATGGTACCCTAGAGATCCGAATTTCTCTCTTCATGCTTACATAGATGTAGATTGGGCAGGAGATGTGGATGACCGGAAAAGCACCAGTGGTGGAGCATTCTTTTTGGGGAAGAGATTGGTTTCTTGGCTAAGCAAGAAATAAGATGCAATATCTCTATCTACAACTGAAGCAGAATACATTACAGCAGTAGGTAGTTGCACTCAAATCTTATGGATGAAGCAGATGCTAAGAGATATTAAAGTTGAATATGAGAAGCCTATCACAATTTTCTGTGATAATTCAAGTGCAATTAATATTTCTAAGAATCTGGTATTGCATTCTAAGACTAAGCACATATCTGTCAAGTTTCACTTTTTAAGAGAACAGGTGAACAAGGAAGAAGTCAGGTTGGAGTATGTTCCCTCCAAGGATCAGATTGCAGATATCTTTACTAAACCTCTTCCCAAGGACTCTTTTGAATATCTCTGGGAAAAGTTAGGGGTCATGGCCCCTCCAGTGATGAACTAGGATGCACTGATGTGCATCAGTCTGGTGGATATCACAGTCATATTTTTTGATCCAGATTGATGATGGGGAGCTGCTACTAAGGGGGAGTAGCTGGTATGATTCTGATGTGTTAGAATTGCAAGTATGAGCCCTTTGCCATTGATGTCAAAGGGGGAGCAGTAAATGAGGAGAAGACATGTTGCTGATAGGGGGAGCTGTGACAGAAAGGAGAAGTTCTTGTCTTGATGGTTTTTCACATCATATGTTGCCATCAATGACAAAGGGGGAGATTGTTGCAAGTATGAGGTGAACCAGTGTTGTCATTGATGTCAACATACTCATATTGCATTGACAAGAAGGATTGGATGAGCAGTGTGCTGAGGATATTGAGAAAATTAGCCTCAGTCAAGAATAGTGATGAGAAGAAGGCAAATGTACTGTATATGATGAGAACCAGAGGATGCGGATTAAAGGGTTTGTAGATATGAGTCTTGAGATGCTTTAGTTAAGATTTTAGAGGTCCGCATGAAGATCTAAAGGAGTTGTGGCTGTCAGTATGGAACCAGTTCCGGCAAGTGTTTAGAGGTGACAGAAGATCACAGAAAGGTCCGGTGAGGTCTGGAATTGTATAATCTTAATCTGCAGATTGGAAGGAGTGTTTGTGATGTCCTTGTGATGTGACATCTTGAGTTGTGTATGATTTGGATGTCCAGAAGTACCTTTTGCATTGTGACAGTGACGACAGACTGTGTTCTTGAAGTTCCAGATGAGGAAGAGAAGAGATTCCAGTAGTAGGAAGTGCGGATGTACCTAGTCATTCAGGAGGCTTGTGAAGGTCCTTGGATCATTTTAAGGTTGTGTTGTTGATCCGCATTGATGGTAGAGCCCGGAATTGAAGATATTCTTCTGGATGAAGTTCTTGTTTCGACTAGCCGACCGGATGAGTTGTTCATCCTGCGAATGTTCTTGTGGTGGCTGACCGGATGTGTTATTCATCTTGCAGATATTCTTATGGTCATTTGCCGACTTAGATGATTGTTCCTAAGTCGATGACTTGTATAAATAAAAGTTTGCGAGTTCATTTCGATGTGTGGATTGTGGAGATGAGTGTGGTATAGTAGATAGAAGTGTGAAAGATAGAGCAGGGGTTTTTGGACTTAAATGGAACTGATCCGGACATGGTAGAGATGTCATTCTCCAGTTCAAGATTGTGATTCTTATCACTTTGTAGACAGTGTGTCTCCTTGTAGGCAGTGGGCCTCTTTGTGAGCAGTGTGCTTGGGAAGTGAGCCCTAATTGGCAAGTGCCATTCTTTTTCTTATTCTTCTAACAGAGAATAATCCTTGGGTTAATCACCTCGTGGTTTTTCCCTTAACCAAGTTTTCCATGTCCAAATCTTGGTGTTCAATGTGTTGATGTTTATTTGCTCTTGTGTTTGTGCATTATGCTTTCATGGATGATTAATTGATATGCTGTTAACTAACAAAGAAGAATCAAGTGTTTAAAGTAAAAACAAGTTTTTATACAACTGATTCACCCCCCCCCCTCTCAGTTGTATGCCCTAGATCCAACAAGGATAACCCTGAAGAAGTAGCCCAACAGATAGGGCTAGCTAATTTGGTAGAGGAGGTTACTAGTCTTGTAGTGATAGATTTAACTTACCAAGGTGATATGAGTCAGAACAAGGATAATGATCAGCCTTGGGAACCTGAAAAAGCTAAAAGTAGTATGCCTATAGATCAAGAAATGTTAGGGTCACAACTTTAGAGCATGGGTGATCAAAATAAAGATAAGGATCCAGATGAATACTAAGGCCTTTCTTCACCACATGATGAAAGAGGTGATCAAGGTAATAATCTTGGATCATAAGAGAAATCAACTGAGAAAGAGGTGAACTTGGAAGAATCTAGTGCATCTAAGGATGAAGAGCAGATTTTGGCACAAGCTGAAAGACAACAGAAAGAAACATAAAAGATGACTGAGGGAAATCTAGGTGATCCCCAAGGTCAGAATACACAATCTTCTCAAGAGACCAATGTACCACAAGATGAGTGAAAGGAAAAGGCTCAAGAAACTCCTGAGGAGAATCTACAAGAGTAGGTGCAAGATCAAGGTATGCATACTTTACAAAATCCTCCACCTCAGAAAGAAATCCCTCAATAAGAGTTACGTCAATAGAAGTCCCCTCATGAGAATTTACATGATGAAGAAATAAGAAAAGAAAATTCACCATTGAGGGCAAGGCTTGATACATAGTCCCAAGATACTCGAAGTAAGGAAGGTGATCATCAAAAGCCCAAGGGTGATGCTCATTATTGGTTGTAACAAGAGGTAAATTTGCAACAAGTTGATGAAATGCAGGACTTTGATGTTTCTACATTATTTGCGGGAAGCATGATTAAACCAAGAAGAAAGGCAAGGCTAATATCTGCAATAAGAAGAGACCCTACTACAGGTAGGAGAATAGCACAAGTAGCCTTACCTACAATCAAAAAGGAGAAAGGCAAAATAGGCCTTGAAGAATTTTAGATCACTGATATTGATCTAGGTTTTGCAAATGAGGACCAAGAAGGTCAGGAAGGTAAAGACATTATTGATTCTTTGACCCAAAGGGTGAAAAGAGAAAAGGATAAGAATAAGAAACATAAAGAGCACATTGCTCAGTTGCATTCTTTTATTAAAGGATTAATTGATCCTAAGCATACACCTGTCAGTCCAACCACTCCATTAACCATTATATCATAAGAAGAGGTGACAAGATTAGATCTGATGAAGCATAAGGCACAACTAATGGACAAGTGGTTCATGTCTTCTATTTTTGAAGCTGAGGAAGTAGTGAAGACCTCCTTAGAGAGGTGGAATTCTCTTAGTGCTTTGAAAAGAAAGGTGGATAAAATGCAAAATGAAGTAGGTAGAAGATCCTTCAAATTAGAGAAGCACCTAGATGCTTTGAGTGAAATGAAGAGAATTGATATACAGATACTTATGAGCAACAATATACTGGATAATAACACCACCCAACTATTCAATATTTGGTATGAAGACATTGGATTTGAATGTGACATTTTGAAGAGATGCAGTACTAAACTTAGGGACATAAGTGTCAAATTGCATAATCTAATGGCACAAGAAGCAGAAACCCTGGAGACACTAGAAGGAAAGGTAGAAGGGAAGATAGAAAATTGAGATGTTGATTTTGCTGTTCAAGCTTTCCATGACAACTTTAAGCAAGCTCAAGAGGATCCTTTGCACCATTTGACAGAAGAGGTAATAAACAAGGTCATGAGGATGAAGGTCAGGGTGGAAACATACAATAAAACATTGAACCGTAGGAAGAGTAAAATGGAGGCCCTTCAAGCGGAATTTTATTCCCACATGCATGCAGTAATAAAGACCAAGGTTTAGGATGGAGGTGAAATTGATAGAATAGTGTAGTCATATGAATCCATCAGGACAGCCATAAAGGTACATATAGGGGATGATTTGCATCAGAGTGACAGTGATAATGAAGATGATGATGATGTGGAAAATGATGGAGAAGAGGAAAGTGAAGAAGAAGGAGATGAAGAGTGAGTAAAGATGCATGATAATTGAATCATATGCATGATCCATTTGCAAGCGAATGAGTCTTGCTAGATAGTTGGCAACTTGTGCCACATATACGGATATTGACTAAGTCAATGAAGGATGTTGACCATTGATCTGAATAGATAAATCTCAAATGTTGGTCATTTGTAACTGCCTCCTCACCTTATTCTATAAAAGGGGATGGAGTGCACTCTTTAAAGCATTAGAAACTTAATTGAAATTTTGATTGCTGAAGCATTCAGGACTGATTTCAAAGCTTTTGTGAATGCACATGTCTTTTGAATACTTAATGAAAGAGAACTGTTAATTACAAATTATTGTAAATCTTGAGTAGTTAGTGAATGGGATCTAGATATATGCATTGATTAAGTGCTTGTTAGTCTGCATGTGTTATTTTCATGATACTAAATGCTCAGAAGAATTGATCAAACTTATAAATACAACCATAATCTGTGGAGCATAGTAGAAATAACCTCGTTTGTGAAGTGAATTTATAGTAAATAGGTATAGAATCGATCATTTAGACAATGTAAGACCCCTTGAAATGGAAAACAGCATGTCACATCAACCTCTGAGTAACGTCAGAAGATCATGACTTGATCAACAGAGCCTTGGAGTCATCAATTTGTTCCAAATTGATTGTACTTTTCAAGATAATAAAGGTTTGTTGTGCAAGTTTTTATGCATGTTGTTATGACTAACAATCATCATCAATATAAATTGGTACTAGAAGGAGGGCCTTCTTTCTCATTTGGAAGGTGAATCAGTTGCATATGCATATTCTTGTGTTAGAAATGAGGTAATCTTCTCAAAACTCATCACAATTGTTCATGCTTTGAGTGTTCTTGCAAATATTTGCTTGTTATGTATTCTTTCATATTTGTTCATCATAAATATTTTAGAATTGAGCATAGATATCTCAAACTTTATCTTTGAAAATTGAGTCGTTGTTCAGGTCTTCCTGTTGAACCTTTGCTATAATTTGCTTATGTTTCTTGATATCCTGATATCAATGTCTAGAAGTCTTGTACCTGCTCATATTTATAGGTTTTATGCAAATATTTCATAAATATCTAGTCAGTTTTGGATTTTGATTATAAATATTTCCTTTGTTTGGTCAATTTAGTTGATCTTTACAGAAAACCAAGTCAAATTTCCACAAATTGTTGAAATCCTGGCTCATAGGCCAAATACCAGGTCTAGATCCGGTGGACTTTTCAAGGAATTGCCTATTCATGGACTTAGACCTAGAACTATAGACATTCATCACACTCCTGGTTCTAGTACATCAGAATCTTCACCAAGAAATGCTCCAATAACCCTTGCTGAATTGCACACACCTAAAGGACCACCTGTTAGCCCTCAAGTCCAACCACCGCCAGTCACAATGTCATGTTTTGCAACAGAGTCACCTTTGACCTTCAATGCATATCATCCTTTACCTAAAAATCTTGATAAGATTTGTCCTAAATATCATCCATATCAGGATGCTAATGATCACATCAGAACATTCAGGGAAGCTTGTTGTAGAGCAAGGATTGAACATCAAGATGTGGTATGCAGATTATTTCCATTTTCCTTGGGAGAGGAAGCATATAATTAGTATATTAGGCTTGGTCAAGGTTTAGTTGGTTCATGGGCTGCCTTAGAGAAAGCCTTCAAAGATAGATTTAAGATACCTATAGATTCTTCAATGAATTATCATCTGTTTGTCACAATCAAAAGATTTGAAGGAGAACCTATTGCTAACTTTAATGCAAGATATTAAAAGATGCTTTCAAAGCTGATAGCTCCATATACTATAGCAAATGAAGCTGCTAGGAGTATATACTATTCAGCCTTGGATCCCTTGACTTCTATGTTCATAAGGAGGACACATCCTAATGTCACAACTCTGGCAGGAGCTTTTGAAGAAGCTATAAAAGTCAATCAACAACTAATCCATGCTCCAACACCTAATATTTCCTTCCCTACACATCTTACATACCTTGCATACCTTGCTCAACAGTAGACCAATGGAGTTATGATGCCACCAGCTACAATGCCAAGTCCATTACAAGTACCTCCCCTTAGCATTATGCCACCTCCAAATGGAAATGGCCAGATAGTGGAATATCCAGAACATGCACAAGTACCCCAAGATGTAAGATAGAATAACAACAATTCTTCCTTTTTCAAACCTTAGATAGAGAATGTTGTAGCCAAGGTCTAGGAAGAGAAGGAAGAAATTAAAGAAATGTCTGCATAGTTGAGAAAATTGACAACTGAAATCACTCATTTGAGAAGTCAGAATTTCTATTCTCAACCAAATCAAAACAAAGGATATAACAATGACAGATCGGGATATCTTGATAGGGGATATAAAAATGATAGGAACTACAACAATAATAATAACAATAGTGGTAACAATAATGCGCCTAGATAGCCTAGAGTTTGGAACACTAGGCCAAACAATGGTTCCTTGCCATCACCCTTAGATAATCAGCCTCCTACTGAACCTAAGCAGACCACTAGGGTGAACCTAGTAGAAGCAACTCTTACAAACTAGTGTAGGATATATAACACCAATGCTCATGTTGAGTTACTTTCAGGCTGAGGTATCAAATACTGCAGGTAACCCTCCTTTTGTTGAAGGAAATGAAATTGTCCCTTGTGGATATGACTCTGCCCTGGTATTGGAAAGTTTTACCAATCATCTTCCTCATCAAGCAACTTCATCTCATGATAATTACACCCTAGCATGTGAAGAGTCAGCCATGGCTTTTGAAACAAATTATGTTTTTCCTTTTGAGGATGACAATGAACCATCAGTTGAACATGAGGAAGTGCATGCCTATCAATAATAATATCAAAGTAGACACAATTATAACCTCAAGAATAATTCAAATAGACCTTCTGGTCCCTTGTCCACATCTTTGCCTCCAAACAATTTTAATACTCCTCCTAATCCAAAGGCAAGTAATAACCCTAGATTTCCTAAGGTTAATGCTCAATACTTAGCACGACAAAATGTAGTGGCAAAAGCTAATAACCAGCCTCCTGAGTTTGATAAATTGGTTACCTACTTAGCAGATGAAATGAAAAAGATCAAAATCAGCTTGTCATTGTCAGAATTACTTAAAACCCTAGCTATTAAGAAGGCATTCATAAAATCCTTAGATGACCCTACACCAAAAGAGGATAACCATCCCCTTAATTCAAAACAAACTTTGAATAAAGACCATGTAGCTAAGGATAGTAATGTTAAACACAAAACTTCAGCTACTGTTCAAGCTTCTGAAACTTCACACATGACTCTTTATAGGGATAAGACCGAGTCACCTCCATTTCTCCTTACCATAAGGATGTTCAGTAAGAATTTACATAATTTCTTAGTGGATTCAGGTGCATCTACCAACGTAATGCCATTGTCTATATGTAATGCCTTAGGGTTACATCCTGCCAAGTCACTAAAGAAGGTGACATAGTTAGACAAGACTGAGGTAAGTGTTGTAGGAGAGAACTCACATTCATATGCAATTAGTATTAGATCCAAGGATTCAATACTACATTAACATCCAGGTAGTAGATATCCCTGACACATATGGAATGTTTCTTAGCAGGGATTGGTCAAAGACACTTAATGGATACATGTCTACTGATTTTAGTCACATGTGGCTACCTTGGAAAGGGATTCCCAATCAGATTCAGATAGATGCTGAACCCTAGATGAAGCATATGATCACTGAATATAATAAAACTAATGAATCATGTATGTGGAAGTAGAACCTGGAGTTTATACCATCATACCCCAAACAATCAAGATAGAGGAGATCCTCATGTATGATATTCATGTTCATAGGGATGATCTCCAAGATGATAGGGAGATTATAGAGTCTAATCACAGTTCAGAGGACAATAATGAAGTAATTCATTTTAGAAATTTTGAATTGTATTTGTCTAAATAAATGCAACGTTGTCGAATGCTAAATATGTCTAATGAAGATGTCTTGATTGAAGGATGGTGCAGGTTACATGATGAGGCACATTCTGAAAAACTTGTGATGCTTGTTTAAACATGATGGAGCTGGAACAAACATGTAGTGAAAAGAGATTATCATCACCGAAGTAAGTCATGTAGATAGTCATAGTGATACTAAGTCTTGTTCATCATCTACAGATATAGAAGAAAGTACATATCAGGATGAAAGCTACATTCATAGTTTAGAAGAGATCCTGGTGTGCAATGAGAATATTTCTAATGGTGAAAACAATATCACCCTAGGGATTGACTGTTTGATTGAGTTAGAATATGAAGTATTTGATGAAGATAAAGGGAGTAATTTGACCAAGTTTGAGGAGTTTTTGTCAAAACAAATTTAGAGGATGTTGCTACAACATACTCCTCCACATAATGCTCTAATTGAAGGTTGGTACAGATTGCATAAAGCACCACATTCAGAGACTGCTTGCTCATTATGCTTGCACATTTTGAAAAAGTAGGAGATGCTTCATTCAAAGGATAATTCTCTTGATAATAAGAAAGGAAAACAAGTATCATCTTCACATTGGTCAGAGAAAGTAAAAGTGAAAAAGAATGAGTCACTAAAACTAAAATGGATATCAGGTGGTGCAACTTTTAGAGCTAAAACGAAGAGAGAAGGTCCTAACAAACCTTTAACTGAAGATAAGCCATGGATCCTTAGGTTTGATGGGTCTAAGTCAAAACAAGGAGTTGAAGTAGGAATAGATCTCATTGATCCAGCTGGAAAATCCTATTTAGCAGCATATAGATTACAATTCCCATGCACGAATAATGTGATAGAGTATGAAGCTTTAATTCATGGGATATTGTTTGCACTCCAGAAAAAAGTAAAGATTCTACATGTATATGGAGACTCAGAATTGGTGGTAAGACAAGTAAGAGGCATATATTCTTGCAATCACAAAAGGTTGTCTAATTACAGATATAGGGTATGGGATTTAATAGAAGACTTTGATGTATTCAACATCACCCATGTGCCTAGAGAAATGAATCACAGAGTAGATGCCTTGGCTCAATCTTCAAGTACTTTGGAGCCATTATCTATATCTAGTTTAAAGCAATTTTTAGTTGAATTAATATTAGTACCTTTTGTACCAGATAATGTCACCAATCTCCAAGTGTTTGATGATGACCAACACATTTTGGATTTTATAATAAAACAGAGATGTGTTTGATGCACAGATCATAGATGAAAGAAATGTTGAAGATCATACTTGGGAAGAAGAAGAGATCATGGATCTGCCTAGTAACAAGATTCCCAAGGGGATGATAGAATTAGAAAGAGCATTTGATTTAGACAATATACTAAAATAGAAAGATCTTCCAAGGACCGATGGAGGAGAATATTCACCAGTTAACATAGGACAAAAGGAAGAAAAAAGGAATGTCCCGATTGGCAAGGTTTGTATAGAAGAAGAAATAGCAGGGATAACCCAAGCAATTAAGGATTACATCCATGTTATCACATAGACCTATGATGAGTTGAAGACTTATGATACCTCAATCATAACCCATACTATACTGTTGAAACCAGATGTCAAGCCTTTTAGACAAAAATAGAGACTGGTTAATGCCATGTTGGAACCCAACATCTTTGAACAAGTAAAGAAATTGTTCAATGCCAGGATCATATTCCTAGTGAGACACTTCACATGGGTGGCCAACTTGGTTCCTGTGAGAAAGAAAAATGGTGATATCAAGTTATGTGTAGACTTCAAAAATATGAACAGAGCTTCTGAAAAAGATAACTATCCTTTACCTTCACTAGATGAAGTTCTAGAAATAGTAAATGGTGCACAAATGATGTCATTCTTGGATGGTTTCTCAGGTTATAACCAGGTAATGGTAGATAAAATAGATAGGCTGAAAAGTGATTCACCACCAAGTGGGGTATATTTGCATATAGGAACATGCCTTTTGGATTAATAAATGCTGGAGCCACCTTTCAACGATCAATGGATATAGCTTTCAGGGGTCTGATTGGTAAGTGCATAGTCATATATATGGATGACTTGACAATTTTCTCCAAACATAGGGGTGATCACATAGAGAACCTCAGAAGTGTGCCCAAAAAGTGTGAACAATATGGTATATCCCTAAATCCCAAGAAATGCATATTCAAAGTAACCATAGGTAAGTTACTAGGCCATTTGATAATAGAGAATGGGATCATCATTGACCCTGTAAGAGTGGAATCATCATGAAGTTGCAGTTGCCTGGAAGCAAGAAAGAGCTTAAATCTTACTTTGGCAAGATAAATTTTGTAAGGAAATTCATTACTCGCTTTGTAGAGATTGTGAGGCCATTGAATGCAATGCTCAAGAAGGATGCCAAAATTGAGTGGACTCCTGAAGCCAGAGTAGCTTTTGAGGACATAAAAAAAGCTATATCTGATGCCCCTATTCTGATTAGTCTAGATTATACAAGAGATTTTTACATATATTCATTTGCTTTAGAGCATACATCTGTAGCAGTATTGACACAAAGAAATGAGGCTAAAGAAGAAAAGCCTATAACTTTCATGAGATGCCCATTCAAGGATGCAAAGCTTAGATACATGGATGTTGAGAGACAACCTCTTTCTCTAGTCCAAGCAGTCAAGAAATTTAGACACTATATTTTGAGAAGTAAAATAATTGCTATAGAACCAGATGCAGCAATGAAAATGCTCCTAATGCAAAGTGAGCTTGGTGAGAAGAGGGTTAAATGGATAATAGTCCTCCAAGAATATGATATGGACATAACACCCATGAAGTTAGTAAGAGGACAGGCTTTGAGCCAGATGATATCAGAAATTGATCCTAATATCATGAGCCAACAATATGTGGTAAACACTAGAGAAACTGAAGAATGGTATTAAGATAGTAGGCATGTTTTGATTACTGGAAGATGCCCATCAAAATTGCAAGCCTCACAGAGGAGAGCCTTGAAAATAAGATAATAGAAATATATGATAAAAGGAGGGATCCTTTTCAAAAGGAACTATGAAGGAATATATCACAGATGCCTAGAAAGGCGAGAAGTAGATAAAGTGTTAGCAGAATTGCATGATAAGTTTGGAACTGCACATGGATCACCTTTGGCTACTGCTCATGCTATCCTAAGAGCAAAATACTATTGGCCTACTATCTTCAAAGATACTATTGAACATATTAAATGTTGTCATACATGTGAGGTTGCAGCTAACAGAGAAAGTTATGTTACTCAACCCTTGCAACCAGTAATGGAGATGCGGCTATTTGCTCAATGGGGCATGGATTTCATAGGACACATCAATCCTCCATCATCTTCAGGCCATAGGTATGTCTTGACTATCACTGATTATTGTATGAGGTGGACTGAAGCAGTCAGCAGTAAGAAATGCAATGCAAATGATGTGATCAAGTTCTTGGAAAGCAACATAGTGACCAGGTATGGAATTCCTTGTGCTTTGGTATGTGATAATGGACCTACTTTTGCATCACTAAAACTATCTAGTTGAGCTTTTGATCATGGAATTTCTTGAAATTCTCCTCAAATTATTATCCTCAAGGGAATGGCTTAGCAGAGTCCACAAATAAGAATTTATTGAATATCATAAAGAAATTGATAGAGAAGAACCCTAGGGAGTGGAATACCCTATTAAAATATGCCTTGTGGGTGGATAGAACTAGGATGAAGGCTGCATTAGGAAGTTCTGTTGGATCTAGGGCATACAACTGAGAGGGGGGGGGGGTGAATCAGTTGTATAGAACTTGTTCTCTTTCAAACACTTAATTCTCTGTTGTTAGTTAGCAGCATATCAAATAATCATTCATGGAAGCACAATACATAAACACAAGAGCAGATAAGCATCAACACATTGAACACCAAGATTTTGACGTGGAAAACCCGGTTAAGGGAAAAACCACGGGGTGATTAACCCAAGAATTATTCTCTGTTAGAAGAATAAGGAAAAATGAATGGCACATGCCAATAAGGGCTCACTGCCCGAGCACACTGCTCACAAAGAGGCCCACTGCCTACAAGGAGACACACTGTCTACAAAAGTGATAAAAATCACAGTCTTGAACTGGAGAATGACATCTCTACTATGTCCGGATCAGTTCCAATTAAGCCCAACAATCTCTGCTCTGCCTTTCGCACCTTTCTTCGCTATATCCTGCTCATCCTCACACCACACACTGAAATGAACTCACAAATCATTATTTATACAAGACATCGACTTAGGAACAAGCATCTAAGTCGGCAAACAACCATAGGAGTATCCGCAAGATGAATAACACATCCGGTCGGCCATCACAAGAACATTCGCAGGATGAACAACTCATCCGGTCGGCTACACAGAGCAAGAACTTCATCCGGAAGAATAACTTCAATTCCGGGCTCTACCATCAATGCGGACCAACAACACAACCTAAACATGATCCAAGAACCTTCACAAGCCTGTCTGAATGTCCGGATACATCCGCACTTTCTCTGCTTACTGGGATCTCTTGTCTTCCTCATCCGGAACTTCAAGAACACAGTCTGTCGCCACTGTCATAATGCAGGAGGTACTTCCGGACCTCCAAATCATACACAAATCAGGATGACACATCACAAGGACATCTCAAACACTCCTTCCAATCCGCAGATTATGATAATACAATTCCGGACCTCACCGGACCTTTTTGTGATCCTCTGTCACCTCCGGATACTTGCCGGACCCGGTTCTATACCGGCAGCCATAACTCCTTCAGATCTTCATGCGGACCTCTGAAATCTTAACTGTAGCATCTCAAGATTCATATCTACTAACCCTTTAATCCGCATCCTCCGGTTCTCATCCTATACAGTATATTTACCTTCTTCTCATCACTGTTCTTCACTGTTCCTGACTGAGGCTAATTTTCTCAATATCCTCAGCACAAAGCTCATCAAATCCTTCTTGTCAGTGCAGTATGAGTATGTTGACATCAATGACAACACTGGCTCACCTCATACTTGCCAACAATCTCCCCCTTTGTCATTGATGGCAACATATGATGTGAAAAACCATCAAGACAAGAACTTCTCTTTTCTGTCACAGCTCCCCCTATCAACAACAACTCTTCACATGTCTTCCTTTGCTGCTCCCCCTTTGATCATCAACCACTTGTTTTTCACATGTCTTCTCTCCCCCTTTGACATCAATGGCAAAGGGCTCATACTTGCAACTCTCATGCATCAGAATAATACCAGCTGCTCCCCCTTAGTTGCAGCTCCCCATTAGTCCGGATCACAAGATATGACTGTGATTGCCACCGGACTGATGCACATCAGTGCATCTTAGTTCATCACCGGAGGGGCCATGACCCCTAACTTCTCCCGGAGATATTCAAAAGAGTCCTTGGGAAGAGGTTTTGTAAAGATATCTGCAATCTGATCCTTGGAGGGAACATACTCCAATCTGACTTCTTCCTTGTTTACTTGTTCTCTCAAAAAGTGAAATTTGATAGATATGTGCTTAGTCTTAGAATGTAATACCGGATTCTTGGAAATATTAATTGCACTTGAATTATCACAGAAAATTGTAATAGGCTCCTCATATTCAACTTTGATGTCTCTTAGCATCTGCTTCATCCACAAGATTTGAGTGCAACTACCTGCTGCTGCAATGTATTCTGCTTCAGTTGTAGACAGAGATATTGCATCTTGTTTCTTGCTTAGCCAAGAAACCAATCTCTTCCCCAAAAAGAATGCTCCACCACTAGTGCTCTTCCGGTCATCCACATCTCCTGCCCAATCTGCATCTGTGTAAGCATGAAGAGAGAAATCCGGATCTCTAGGATACCATAGACCATACTCAACTGTCCCTTTCAAGTATCTAAAAATTCTTTTGATTGCCATAACATGAGATTCTCTAGGATCAGCCTGGAATCTTGCCACAAGACCAACAGCTTGCATTATATCTGGTCTAGTTTGAGTGAGATACAACAATCCACCAATCATTGATCTATACTTTGTCTGATCTGCCTTTGGAGAATCATCATCTTTGCTTAACTTACATCCGGTTGCCATAGGAGTGTTCATAGGCTTTGAGTCTTCCATACCAAATTTTTTTAACAATTCTTTCACATATTTGGTCTGAGAGATGAAGATCCCTTCTTTTGTTTGAGTAATTTGCAGACCCAAGAAGAAATTCATTTCACCAAGCATAGACATTTCAAACTCACTTTTCATCTGATTTGCAAAAGTTTTACACATACTATCTCTTCCTCCAAAAATGATATCATCCACAAACACTTCAACAATCAGAATGTTTTCATGATCAATTTTGAAATATAAGTTGCTATCAGCAGTACCTTTGTTGAATCCAATCTGCACAAGATGCTTATCCAACCTTTCATACCATGCTCTTGGGGCTTGCTTCAATCCATACAAAGCTTTCTTCAACTTGCAGACCATATCATTATTATCAGACAATTGAAATCCATCCGGTTGTTCAATGTAGACTTCTTCTTCCAGATCACCATTTAGGAAGGCAGACTTGACATCCATCTGATATACCTTGAAATCTTTGAAGGCAGCAAATGCAAGAAGTAATCTGACTGCTTCAATTCTTGCTACCGGAGCAAAAGTCTCTTCAAAGTCAATTCCTTCTATTTGAGAGTAGCCTTTGCAGACCAATCTAGCTTTGTTTCTGATTACTTCACCAGCTTCATTTAGTTTGTTCCGGAAGACCCACTTGGTTCCAATTACATTCCTGTCTCTAGGTCTGGGAACAAGATCCCAAGTATGATTTTTCTCAATTTGCATCAGTTCATCTTCCATTGCTTTGGTCCAATTTTCATCATTGCAGGCTTCATTTATTGTTTTAGGTTCAATCTTTGAAATCAGACAACATTCATTCTGATCTTGAGCAATATTCCTTCTAGTTTGTACACCTTTGCTTCTGTCACCTATGATCTGATCTTCAGAGTGATTCAGTTTTACATACCTTGGAATTTTGGGAGTATCCAGTACTGTTGTTTCTTGATCAGGCTCATTCAAACCTAACTCTTCTTCCTGATTTACCGGATCAGGCTGACTCTGTTTCACCGGAGAGGATTGAGTTCCTTGAACACTATCTTGGTCATCTTCATCAAATTCATAAAATCTTGAAGGCTTCTCAATTCCTTCATCAACCTTTACATTGGTACTTTCTATCATCTTCCTCAATCTCTTATTGTAACACCGGTATGCTTTGCTTTGAGTGGAGTAGCCCAAGAAAATTCCTTCATCACTTCTAGCATCAAACTTTCCTAGATCTTCATCTCTTTTAATATAACACTTGCTACCAAATACCCTGAAATATTTCACAGTAGGAGTGATGCCAAACCAAAGTTCATAGGGGGTCTTACCGGTGTTGTTTCTGATTTGAACTCGATTGAGAGTGTAGACTGCAGTGCTGATAGCTTCTTTCCAAAACATTTGAGGAACATTTGCTTCCAACATCATTGTCCTAGCAGCTTCCTGGATGGTCCGGTTCTTTCTCTCAACTACTCCATTCTGCTGTGGAGTCTTAGGAGCAGACAACTGTCTCCTTATACCCTGTTTCTCACAAAAGTCAATGAATTCACCAGATGTAAATTCACCACCTCTATCAGACCTTAGACACTTTAGTTTCAATCCGGTTTGATTCTCCACCATAGCTTTGAAGATTTTGAACTTCTCAAAAGCTTCTGATTTTTCTTTTAGAAAGGTAACCCACATCATCCAGGAATGATCATCTATTAACAACATGAAATATCTATCACCTTGCAGACTCTTGATTCTTGTCGGACCACATAGATCAGTATGTACTAATTCCAACAATCCGGTAGAAGACTGATCTTTGCTTTGAAAAGAGACTCTGCTTTGTTTGCCTAACTGACATTCTTTACACACACTGTTTGTAGGTTTTATCAACTTTGGAAGATCTCTCACAGCCTGAGTATTGCTTATTTTGATGATGTTATCAAAATTTACATGACACATTCTTCTATGCCATAACCAACTCTGATCAATTTGAACAAACAAACAACTTTTATTTGAACCAACCAGATGAAAGATGTTACCTCTTGTCTGAGTACCGGATGCAATTTCAGTTCCGGAGCTTGTAAAGATTCTGCATTTTCCATTCTTGAACCGGAGATCATAGCCTTTGTCCACTAACTGACCAACACTGAGAAGATTGTGCTTCAATCCTTCAACATATAGTACATTACCTGTTTTGCTCTTACCATCAAAGGAAATAGTTCCCCTACCTCTGATTCTGCCAGCAGAATTGTCACCAAACTTTACCATTCCTCCTTCATATCTTTCCAAGTCTAAGAACTTATTCTTGTCACCAGTCATATGGTGAGAGCATCCACTGTCAATAACCCAATCATCCTTTTCTTCCACTTGAGCAGCCAAGGCTTTTTCAACAACTTTGTGATTGACAGATTCAGAGAGCAAGGAATCTTCTTCCTTGATGGCTATAAACACCCACTCATTTCCGGATTTGCTTCCTGGATCTGATTCATCATCTGTTACTCCTTCATTGTCATCTTCTTCATGAACATAATAGCAATTCTTTTGAAACCTTTGTCTGTGAGTATTAGATCTTGCAGATCTCTCCGGACATCTTGAGCCAAAATGACCAATCTTATTGCAGTTAAAACACTTAAAGGGTAGTTTTCCTTCATACTTACCGGATCCTCTTGGCAGTCTCTTTGCAATGAGGGCTTCAAGTTGAGCTGTTTCTGCTTCTTCTTCTTCCATGTCTCTTCTTGCTTGATCATACCATGACATTTTCCTTGATGAGTTTTCACCCGGATCAAATCTCTGTTTGCCTTTCACATAGGCACTGGCTTTGAAAGCAGATTCAGTCTTGGGAGGATCATCTCCAAACTCGGTCATTTCAAATGCAGCTAGTTTGCCAGCCAGTTGTTCTCTTGTGACTGTTGTGTGGGCTCTGAATTCATCAATGGCAGCAACTTTGATTTTGTAGGCAGCAGGAAGGGATCTTAGGATTTTGCAGACAATCTCATTTTCATCTAGAGTTCCACCAGCATTTCTGATTCCACATACCAACTCATTTACTCTTGGCATAAAGGTAGTAATGTTTTCATCATCTCTCATTTTCAATCTTTCAAATTTCCCTTTCAGACTTTGCAACCTTGCACTTTTGACAAACTCATCTCCTTCATACAGAAGTTCCAGTTTAGTTAGGATCTCATATGCAGTTGGTAGGTCAATGACATTCGAGAGATCTGAGTCATTCAATGCGCTTAGAAGAGCTTCCTTGGTCCGCAGATTGTTTTCAGCTTCTGTGGTTTCATCTGGAGTTGTCGGACCACCTTGTGGGGGTATATATGGTTTTGAAATCATAGCCAAGTATGCTTTTCCCATACATTCCAAATGACACTTCATGCGACCTTTCCAGAGAGTGAAGTTGGTTCCATCGAACTTCGGACTATCCTTCTTGTATGACGACATCCTGGATCACCTCAAGCGGTTAAGCTCCTATCAGAGGAACTTAGCTCTGATACCAATTGTTGGATCTAGGGCATACAACTGAGAGGGGGGGGTGAATCAGTTGTATAGAACTTGTTCTCTTTCAAACACTTAATTCTCTGTTGTTAGTTAGCAGCATATCAAATAATCATTCATGGAAGCACAATACATAAACACAAGAGCAGATAAGCATCAACACATTGAACACCAAGATTTTGACGTGAATAACCCGGTTAAGGGAAAAACCACGGGGTGATTAACCCAAGAATTATTCTCTGTTAGAAGAATAAGGAAAAATGAATGGCACATGCCAATAAGGGCTCACTGCCCGAGCACACTGCTCACAAAGAGGCCCACTGCCTACAAGGAGACACACTGTCTACAAAAGTGATAAAAATCACAGTCTTAAACTGGAGAATGACATCTCTACTATGTCCGGATCAGTTCCAATTAAGCCCAACAATCTCTGCTCTGCCTTTCGCACCTTTCTTCGCTATATCCTGCTCATCCTCACACCACACACTGAAATGAACTCACAAATCATTATTTATACAAGACATCGACTTAGGAACAAGCATCTAAGTCGGCAAACAACCATAGGAGTATCCGCAAGATGAATAACACATCCAGTCGGCCATCACAAGAACATTCGCAGGATGAACAACTCATCCGGTCGGCTACACAGAGCAAGAACTTCATCCGGAAGAATAACTTCAATTCCGGGCTCTACCATCAATGCGGACCAACAACACAACCTAAACATGATCCAAGAACCTTCACAAGCCTGTCTGAATGTCCGGATACATCCGCACTTTCTCTGCTTACTGGGATCTCTTGTCTTCCTCATCCGGAACTTCAAGAACACAGTCTGTCGCCACTGTCATAATGCAGGAGGTACTTCCGGACCTCCAAATCATACACAAATCAGGATGACACATCACAAGGACATCTCAAACACTCCTTCCAATCCGCAGATTATGATAATACAATTCCGGACCTCACCGGACCTTTTTGTGATCCTCTGTCACCTCCGGATACTTGCCGGACCCGGTTCTATACCGGCAGCCATAACTCCTTCAGATCTTCATGCGGACCTCTGAAATCTTAACTGTAGCATCTCAAGATTCATATCTACTAACCCTTTAATCCGTATCCTCCGGTTCTCATCCTATACAGTATATTTACCTTCTTCTCATCACTGTTCTTCACTGTTCCTGACTGAGGCTAATTTTCTCAATATCCTCAGCACAAAGCTCATCAAATCCTTCTTGTCAGTGCAGTATGAGTATGTTGACATCAATGACAACACTGGCTCACCTCATACTTGCCAACAAATTCTCCTTATTAGTTAGTGTATGGGGTGGATCCTATCCTCCCTGTTAACCTAAAAATCCCCACATTGCAATTCACACAAGAATATCTAGGCATAGACAACAAACAAAAAGTTAGGTTACTTCAGCTCATGCATTTAGAAGAAAAAAGAAATAGAGCAATCGATCAGTTTGCTAAACATTAGGCTATTGTCAAATATTGGTTTGATAAAAGAGCTAGAGTTAAAGCTTTTAGGATTTCAGATCTAGTCCTTATGTGGGATAAAGCACATGAAAGAAAAGGTGAGCATGGTAAATTTGACAAACTATGGATAGGTCCTTTTCAAATTTTAGAGATCCTAGGAGATAGTACCTACAGACTTAAGACTCTAACTGGTGAGGATGTTCCATTACCTATTAATGGATAGTTCCTCATATATTGCTTCCAAGATTAAACATGGTCATGTAAGTCATTTGTATCATAATGTGCATATTGTATAGTTGTTTGTACAGTTTTGTTTTATTTGCATGTTTGTTATTTGTTTTGTTGAGTCTTTGTTTTGGCTAGTCATGATGATGCATCTTATCACCCCAAGAAACCAACCAAATTGTTAGGATTCAAGTGATGAGAACAAATTCCTATATAGGTTATGACTCATTTTGAGGAGTGTCTTTGATCAGGTCTGTGATATCCTTTTCATCATGGTGCCTTTTCTTAATTAAGGAGATTTTCACAATGACTCGCCTAACAGCCTTGAGTTGGTTGAACACATCAGTATAGGTGTTAAGTGAAAAATTTAAAGGGAATCCCTTGCTACCATTACAATCTCCAACCTAAATCAGCAAGTGATCACACCTTGCATATTGAGCTTAATGATGATCTTATATCAACAAAAAGAGATAAATATTGAAAATCCAAAAGAATAAAATTAGGCCATCTAAGTAACTCTACCAGGGCTATAGATGCCTGTTGGTAGTGGGGCTCTACTTAGGGGGATTGTATAGATAACCTTGTCGGGGCTATGGATGCCTGCTAGCAACAAGGCTCTATCATAGTTGGCTATGAGGATAATTAATCATTTGCACACACTTGATTCCTTACTAGCACTATTGCAATAGTGAACATCATATCATTAAGAAAGGTCATAATACTTATGCTCAGAAAGAGTTAAAATACTATGTTAGAATGTGATCCCATCACTTCAATCATTTGAATTTGGTTGTATTCTATGGTGGCAAGTTGTTGTGTGGTTACACAACACGCCCCATTTTGCCTTAGCAAAACAGGGACCCAACCTTTTTCTTGCTTTTGCTTGCTTGTTTTCTTGCTTTAGGTGGTCTGGTAAAATTCAATGTGTCACCTTTGCTTAGGCATGTGCATCACAAGGAGAGGTTAGTTGTCCAAGTTAGCATTTGCTATCATAAACCTCATAATTAGAAAGAGTACAAAATTCTAAGCAAGTTTGCCTTTTGAATCACCCTCATATTGTTTAGGGATATAAAGTTATGCTAAGTCAAAGATGGGTCAACCCAGATATTTCCCATAGGGTCATATTTCTAAATATCAGTCACATTTGTTTAGATGACCCTGACTTAGAAAGATCACACGATGTCTATCTGCTCCCCGATATGCGAATGTCAAACTTAAATAGGGATGAGTATCTACCCGTCATAAACCTCATGTATTTTGCGGGGGGGGGGGGTCACATTTCCTAATATCCATGATCTTACAAAATATCATCCCCTTCACAAACATCACCTACATGAATATGACAATGATGCCATTTAGTTCCAACAAATGAAAGAGATCACCCTGATGATGATGTAATCATTACACCCGATCCATGCAGGGTCATATATCCTAACATCCATCATATTTCTCAATATGACGATGACGTTATTATAACCTGATAACTGAAAACATAGATGGCATGATGATGTCATCACAATCTATCCCCAAGGAGGTCAAATTTTGAAATATCCCTCACTATAGTAAAATGATCATGATGTCATCTTTCGCAAATAATTGCTGAAGTCCATATGATGATGATGTTACCCATGTATTCATGAGTGAGGAAGATATTTGTGGTTATCAAAAGACCTAGATATTTTTGAATATCACTGATCTTTAATTTTATGAACCGATCTTGCTTAGTAGTCAAAGGTTGACCATATCAGCCTCATCTTTAGTAAACAATTATCTCACGCAGAGGGGGGTCATATTTTCTATTGGGGTCATATTTTCAAATATCCCTATTCTTCGAAAGATCACCCACTGGCATTAAATGTAATGCAAAAAGGTACGTAGAGCCCCATTGGTTTCAAATACAAATCTAACACTTGGTAGCATCTATGAACTTCATGCGGATGATCAACGGATTCAATCAAAATGGTGCATACACCCTAATTTGTTCTATTGATTGGTTTAAAAGTAAAATTTAGGAATTATTTACATTTACCTTGCGACATTTGAAATTTACAGAGTCCTGAAAGTAGGCACCTCACAGTCATCTACCTGCGGAGTGTGACACTCAACATAACGGAAAGGAATAGAAGATACAGTATACTCACTTTTTTCCCATTATTAGTCATATAATCAAAAGGAGGGAAAGTGAATATCAGGTAAGGAAATTAAAACCCTCACCATTGTCATTTACTAGAAATTACCAGGTAAATAGTTCTTTATTAGGTTAATCTACATGATGATGCATGAAAAAAAATTAAAATGTTGAATAGTGATTATGAAATGCATAATATCTTTGAGCTCCCCATACAAACACCCTAGGGTAAGAAATGCATATTTCTATTGCAGGATCTAATGGAGGTCAGGATAGGATATTCACAACTAGTATGTGGCACGCTGCCAGATTTCCATATGCAATGGAGGCCACTGAGCTAGTGGTGGAATGTGCTAGAAATTATAACCATGAGAGTAGAAGAGTGGAAAAGCATGGCAGAGTGTATGTTGACTTTTCAATCAAGGGCATCACTTTTGAATTCAATTTACCTATGGGGAATAAAGTGGTTAGTGTGAACCTAGGTAAGCTGGAGAAAGAGTATAATAATAATAAGAAAGAGGCCAGGAAAATCATGTACCAATGGAGAGCCAAGAACAACACATACACAGCTTCGGCGAAGTTTCCAATTTACTTGTACTAATTTGACTTTGATGAGAAGTATCAGTATGTGATTGCCCTGTTAAACATGATGACAGGCAGGCGACATGCTAGCAACTTTGAAAATTGGATGTATGGGATCATCCAAATGGTGCTATATTTAGACAACAAGCCTCTCTGGGCCAAGATCATCAGTGATTACTTAGATGAAGGGATGAGAAAGCTGACTGGCGAGGCATGTATTTTCCATATGACCTCTTATGTTGTTAATGGTTGTGCTTCCTGGGGCACATTTAATGCCTTGCAAACAATGGGGAAGGTTGGAAACAACACCGGTGATGTGATAATTTACGACCATTATCCACAATTACAGAGGAGAGCATATCTACAAGACTACAAATTGGTAAATGACTCATTTTTAATGCATTTAGTCAGAACCACAGAGGAGGACAGAACTAAGAGATTGAGCATGGAGGCTCAAGCCATTATCTATAAGCATGGGACTTGGTTTATCCAATTCCCCACCTTCTCATACATAAGAATAGAAGGATTTGAGGGGTAACCTCTCATGTTGCCAAGATACCCCACTGATAGGGTCATATTGATGGAATTTGTTAGACAAGTATCTACTTTAGTTGAAGCTCACCTAGAGAAGAAAATGATTCCTCCTGTATTGTTCCTAGTATACATGGGCTCGTATTTATGCCATGATAGATAGAGCATTATGTTATTGGAGGGTTAAAGCTCATGCACCTGTAGCCATTTTCTATAGCTAGGTCATATGACCCATATGGTAGAATGTAGAAGTTATTGGGGAAATTAATACATCAAAAACATCTTGAAGACTATTGGACTGATTGTGATGATGAGGTATAGGTCAGAAGAACTTATCAAAGAATCACTCTCGACCAGATCTGGACCTTTGACTACATTCTAGTGCCTGCACAATTGCATGATGATGATGGAAAGATAATGTCTAATGAATGAGGATAAAAAGGTGTATAATGACACCATCTCAGCTCCTGATCTAACACTGCTAGAAGATACCTCATTAGATCAAATCATGTGGGGGGTCATCCAATTGGCCCAGAGTTGGGTGACTATTGAAGTTAATAAACTAAAGAAGGGTATGGCCCTTACTATTGATAATAAAAAGAAAAGACAAGAGCAATCAGAAGAAGAATATGATGATTTTCTCATTGAAAAGATGAAATCTAATGGAGAGAGACTACCAATTGAAGAACAAAAGCCGTCAGGAAAGGGTAAGAAGGTTGATCCTGAGTAGCAAGGGGTGGTTATTAAAAGGCTTCCATTAGAAGGTGATGGGGCATGAACATCGGCACCCACATCTACATCACAATAATCCCCTAATAAGCAAAAAGGCAAGAGGATACTAAAGCCTATTCCTGAAAATGTAGAAAAATAACTACAGGATGAACCAGAGGAAGAAAATCCCTTGGAAGAGGAGCAGTTGGATAAAGGACCTAGGGATGATGATTTATTAATAATAAGTAAGAAAAGAAAGAAAGTGCTGCAAACACCTCCACCAAAGAAGCAAAGGACATCAATGAGGGGAAATGTTAGCACTGACACAATCATATTAAGGGCTGCAAGTGGTTTGACCTTCATGAGGGAATTACAGCATGAAGTCCCCATTCCTAAAATAATTCATCTTAAGACTGAGAAGATGGAAGAGTAGAAAGAAAAGGAAATGCATATGGGAGGTAAAGAATCCCCATTTCCACTTGATAACACTATTCAATTGTCTGATGATTAAGTAGTTCAGGATGTGGCTGCTCAGCATATGGAGACCTTAGTTACTAATACTAAGATGACCCCTCATGGGACCCCAGTGGCTCAAAAGGTGACTAGCCAAGAGAAGGATGAAATGGATGAAATAGAGTAGGATAACCCCAAAGAAGTAGCCCAACAAATAGGGCTAGCTAATTTGGTAGAGCAAGTTACTAGTCCTGCAACGATAGATTTAACTTACCAGGGTGATATGAGTTAGAACAAGGATAATGATCAGCCTTGGGAACCTAAAAAAGATAAAAGTACTATGCCTATAGATCAAGAAAGGTTAGGGTCACAACTTCAGAGCAGGGGTGATCAAAATAAAGATAAGGATCCATATCAAGACCAAGGCCTTTCTTCACCATATGATGAAAGATGTGATCAAGGTAATAATCCAAGATCAGAAGAGAAATCCATTGAGAAAGAGGTGAACTTGGAAGAAGCTTGTGCATCTAAGGATGAAGAGCAGAGTTTGGCACAAGTTGAAAACCAACAAAAAGAAATAGAAAAGATGACTGAGTGCAATCTGGGTGATCCCCAAGGTTAGAATACACAATCTTCTCAAGAGACCAATGTACCACAATATCAGTGAAAGGAAAAGGCTCAAGAAACTCCTGAGGAGAATCTACAAGAGGAGGTACAAGATCAAGGTATGCATACTTTACAAAATCCTCCACCTCAGAAAGAAATCCCTCAACAGGAGGTACATGAACAGAAGTCCCCTCATGAGAATTTACATGAGGAAGAAATAAGAAAAGAAAATTTACCATTGAGGACAGGGCCTAATACACAGTGCAAAGATTCTCAAAGTAAGGAAGGTGATCATCAAAAGCCCAAGGGTGATGCTCCTTATTGGTTGCAACAAGAGGTAAACTTGCAACAAGTTGATGAAGTGCAGGACTTTGATGTTTCTATGTTGTTTGCAGGAAGCATGATTAAACCAAGAAGAAAGGCAAGGTTGACATCTGCAATCAGAAGATTCCCTACTATAGGTAGGAGAACAACACAAGTAGCCTTACCTACAGTCGAAAAGGAGAAAGGCAAAATAGGCCTTGAAGAATTTTAGATCACCGATATTGATCTAGGTTTTGGAAATGAAGACCAAGAAGGTCAGGAAGGTAAAGACATTATTGTTCTTTGACCCAAAGGGTGAAAAGAGAAAAGGATAAGAATAAGAAACATAAAGAGCACATTTCTCAGTTGTATTCTTTTTATTAAAGGATTAAGTGATCCTAAGCATACACCTGTCAGTCCAGCCACTCCATTAACCATTATATCACAAGAATAGGCTACATGATTAGATCTGATGAAGAATACGGTACAACTAATGGACAAGTGGTTCATGTCTTCTAATTTTGAGGTTGAGGAAGTAATGAAGACCTCCTTAGAGAGGTGTAGTTCTCTTAGTACTTTGAAAAGAAAGGTGGATAAAATGGAAAATGAAGTAGGTAGGAGATCCTTCAAATTAGAGAAGCACCTAGATGCTTTGAGTGAAATGAAGAGAATTGATATACAAATACTTATGAGTAACAACATAGTAGATAATAACACCTCCCAGCTGCTCGGTATTTGGTATGAAGACATTGGATTTGAATGTGACATTTTGAAGAGATGCAGCGGTAAACTCAAAGACATAAGTGTGAAATTACATAATCTAATGGCACAAGAAGTAGAAACCCTGGAGACACTAGAAGGAAACGTAGAAGGGAAGATAGAAAATCAAGATGTTGATTTTGCTGTTCAAGCTTTCCATGACAACTTTAAGCAAGCTGTAGAGGATCTTCTGCACCATTTGAAAGAAGAGGTAATAAATAAGGTCATGAGGATGTAGGTCAGGGTGGAAACATAAATGAAACATTGAACAACAAGAAGAGTAAAATGGATGCCCTTCAAGCAGAATTTTATTCCCACAGGCATGCAGTAGTAAAGGCCAAGGTTCAGGATGGAGGTGAAATTGATAGAGTAGTGTAGTCATATGAATCCATCAGGACAGCCATAAATGTATATATAGGGGATGATCTGCATCAGAGTGACAGTGATAATGAAGATGATGATGATGTGTAAAATGATGGAGAAGAGGAAAGGGAAGAAGAAGGAGATGAAGAGTGCGTAAAGATGCACGATAATAGAATCATATGCATGATCCACTTGCAAGAGAATGAGTCTTGCTAGATAGTTGCCAGCTGGCAACTTGTGCCACATATGTGGATATTGACTAAGTCAATGAAGGATGTTGATTGTTGATCTGAACAGATAAATCTCAACCATTGGTTATTTGTAACTGCTTCCTCACCTTATTATATAAAAGGAGATGGAGTACACTCTTTAAAGCATTAGAAACCTAATTGAAATTGGATTGCTGAAGCATTCAAGACTGATTTCAAAGCTTTTGTGAATGTACATGTCTTTTGAATACTTAATGAAAGAGAAGTTGTGTTGATTACAAATTATTGTAAATCTTGAGTAATTAGTGAGTGAGATCTGGATATATGCATTGATTAGCTATGTCCCTTGGAGTGTTTATCAGTCTGCATGTGTTGTTTTCATTCCTTGTTTCTTTGAAGTTAGCATCAACCATACCTAGCTGTGGAACATCTTGGTGAAATTATGGTTTGATTTCTTCTCTTCATGACTATATCTGGAATGTATGTGACTCAATAGCTAAAGGTTCACCAAATTTAGAAGTATTTCTTTTAATTTTCTTTGAATTTCATTACAAATCACCTTCATAATTGCAAATAACATTACAATGTAAATAAAATAATATGAAATATGCCTATATCTCATAAATAATTGAACACAAAACATATTTTGAGCAAAAGCATGTTAATAATGATAAATATCATGCAAATACATATTAATATCAATGATAAACATGTGAATATCTACTTATAGGCACATCATTTGATTAAATACATAGTGTTGAAGTATATACATGTTCATGACAATAAATGCTCAAAAGAATTGATCAAACTTATAAATATAACCATAATCTATGGAGCATAGTAGAAATAACCTCATTTGTGAAGTGAATTTACAGTAAATAGGTGCAGAATTGATCATCTAGACAATGTAAGACCCCTTTAAAATGAAAATATCATGTCACATCAACCTCTGACTAATGTTAGAAGATCATGATATGATCAACGGAGCCTTGGAGTAATCAATTTGTTCCAAATTGATCGTACTTTTCAAGATATCAAAGGTATCTTATGCAAATTTTTATGCATTTTGTTATGACTAACAATCATCATCAACAAGTTGTTCTTACATAGCCTTGATCGTCATTGGTTTGGTAAGATGGTACAATGGTCAGGTAACAATCAGTTGGCTCATGGTGACCTTGATGACTTGCATTTCATGATATAGCAGTTGGCATATGCTCTGGATAGTTGATGTTGATACATTCTCTATGCTCATACATGCTCTATGATAGTTGATATGTTCATTTGTTCACAATTGTTCATATTTGATGTGCTCATGATCTCCTGTGTTATATGGCTCTGATGATTTATCTCCCGAGGCATATGACGTATGATATCATGTTGCATTTCTATGTTAAGGGACTTGTTCTATGGTACTTGTAACAATTTGTAGCACTATGGTACCATGACAGTTGGCGTAGTTGTTCATGTATTTATTGTATCATTCTCTCATTGTTGGTTCATGGTCAATCATTGTTGGCTCATGCTTATGGTATATATATCAGGTGCTCTTGATCACTTTCATTTCATGCACAGTTGGTTGGTATATTTCATGTGGTATTTTTTTTTTACACAGTTGCATACTATGTTCTCTTGATAGTTTTATCCTAGTTGGTATAAGCTTAGTCAGTTTGGTATTGCACAGATTCACTTTTGATTCTTGAGTAGCAATTGATACTTTACCAAGGCAAATGTGATAATGTATTTAAGTGCATTACATGTATAAAGAATCATAAAGGTTACAAAGGTCATCATATGTTCATTGCATTTCAAGGGTTATTAAAGATTTTTTTATCATTTGATTTGTTCACAAGGGGATATTTATTTTTATTGTCAATATTGGCCTACCTTATTCGAAAGCCACACTCTTGTAAGTTGTCAACATGTATTACCTTGTGAATGTATTAAAACCCACTCTTAGAAAGACTCAATGTATCGGGTTTGTTATGAGCTTCACCTGCTGGGCAGGTCTTAGCATTTGTGATAGGTAAAATGATGATATGAATAACTCTTGGTGACCGATTCTTTTTAGGGTAAACCGAGCCTCTCGGTAGCTATATTGTATCGAGAAAAAAGGAAGTTTCTTTTTTCCATATTGCAAAGTTTGACTTTAGGTTATACATCTCGGAGATAGGATTTGAAAGTCTAGTGGTAATCATGAAAATGCTTTGTAAAATTGACTGGTATCACTGCATGATTGAATGGTATCTTAAAAATTTGATGGTGCCAATTTTCAAAGGTTTGAGCTGGTTTGTTTTGACTGCATCTTTGACTTCATTCTATAGCAAATGATTTGGTTGTGAATGTATAAGGTGATATTCTTTCCTTCATTCACATGGGTTTTCATGCCATTTCAATATTGGGTCTCTATTTGAAGAAAAATTGAATGTTGCTTAAGTAAAATGTTCAGTTATTATTTTTTTATTTCTTAAAAATGCAAAAGTTTTTGAAGTCTCAAGTCAACAGTTAAGGATTAACATTCTTTGTTATACCCATATCACATATAGTTAGGGTTCATGGCAGTTTGCAAATTTTACTGTTTATTTTGATGTTGTGACTGTGTCTTGAGGGTTTTTTCATTGAAAAGAGATGGGGATATTTCTATTATAAAACTAGTTTATTCAGTTATAGACAACAAAATGGAAATCAAAAGACTCAATATGTAGTTTGGGTTTGACAGTTTCTTAATGGTTAGGGTTTCTCATGAGCATGAAGGTAGTTTGGCATTCACAAAGTTTGCTTTGTTTCTTTGAATGGTTTGAGATTATTGATTAAACATTGTTGCCGTAATATTTCAAAGGCTTTGTGATTAAACCCATATGGGTCTATCATTAATTATAGTTACCTGTATAGTTACAAATTATTTGCGACAGTTGAAATAGTACATTTATTTTCTCAAACTGGTTGAAGAAAGAAAGACTTTAAACAAGCATGTATATAATATGTTGAAGAGACCTGATGTAATATTGAGGATAAATGTATTTACTGTAGTATCATTGATGATATATTAGAATTTTTGTTATTTGAATCTTAATTAATGAGATAATCAAGTATTGGGCTTTAAAGAAATAGAGTGTTCCTCTATATTTGATTCATTCTATTGATTGTATTGGTTGAAGCCAGTGAGGTAGGAAAGAATACAAGCCAGTGAGGCCCTATTGTCAGTGAGACATTGTTGAAAAGACTAGTAAGGCATAATGACAAGTCAATGAGACTTCTAAGCCAGTGAGGCATTTTGAGTGGTTTTTATTCCCCAAGAGGGTTTTCTGCTTAGGACAATATTTGTGTTATGGGTTGTTATTATCACTGATGTGCTTGATTGATTCTTTTGTTCATTTGCATATGTTCATTTGGACTGCATGAACACATATTCATCATACATCATTGTTTGAAATGATACTCTCTGCCTATCTTCATTATGGTCAATCAAACTTTACATATTGATCCCTAAGTTATGGTATCAATTGTTTGTGTGTCTAACATCCTTACTCTTTGTTCATGAATTAATGTTTATCATTGAATGTTTCAATAATGATTGATGCATTCTTGGTATTGATATGTTAGTTCTTTTTGTCATGATATGATGCCTCATCTTTGTTCAGTAAAAGTTGTCTTTGTTTCAAAGCTTTGAAAGATTATCTCAAAATCTTGTTAAAATTTGTATACCATTGATTCACCCCCATTCTCAGTGGTATTGTACTCCAAAAAGTGGTATCATAGCATAGGTTCCCTGTAGAAGTCTAACTGGCTTGGGTAGGTCCTAATAGTGGAGTACCATGGGAAAGGGTAGAAGAAATAAGGCCTCACATAAAGAAAAGAAAAATTTTGATCAAAAAGTTGAAAAGCAAGCCCTAGTTAAGTCCAACAATGAGTTGTTGCATGAGTCAACCATGAATGTAGATATAAAATGTCATAAAGAAATCAGTCCTGCAGTTAAGAGTCTTGACAATATGAATAATAGTAGACAAGAACTTGATGATTTTGTAGTTAAGATTGATGATGCAGAAAGAGATCTCTTTGTGGATGAAGATGTACATGAATTTGATGAAGATGACTGTGAAGTGGATATTGAAGGAGAACTTTTATGTGCTTTAGAAATGAATAAGTATCTTGAAAAAGAGAACCAAGGATTAAAGGTTCAACTTCAACATGAGAAGGATTCCAAGACTAAGGTACTCTCTAATTTTGCTAAAGTTTCTTTAGAACTTAAAGAGGCGAAGGTACAAATTGAAGAGACAAACAAATTTGTCAATAGTCTAAAAACAAAATTTGAAGAAATTAAAAGAATAGTTGATCTTACAAAATCTGATCTTGAAGTAAAAAGAATAGAATGTCTAAAGTTAGAGAAATAAATAGTCTCTTTAAGAAAAGATTTGGAAGAGGCAACTTCAAAGTTGCAAAAGAATATTCAATTTGAAAAGAGTATTGATTGCTTGAATGAAATGTTGAGCAAGAAAAAGTATTATAGGGATATTACTGGCTTGGGTTATGAGAAAGGAGAGTGTTTCGAGTCAAGGGATGCCCCTAGGAAAAAGATAGACCTGAATACTTACTCTACTACCCCTGAGAATGAAGCCAAGAAAGAAGAAAAAGATAAAGTTGCTGATAGAAGTAGTACAAATAAACACTCAATACCTTCATCTACCAGGCAATATCATTTGGTCAGGTATAACTATTCTTAGTTCCATAGATACTACTATTCATGTCATGTTTATGGTTATAGAGCTAGAGATTGTGAAAGAAATGTTTTTGGTTGGAATAAGAAGAAAAGCTTTAATAGTTTGTCAAATCAAAATTATAATGCTGTATGTTACAATTGTAATAAAGTCGGTCATCTAGCAAGAAGTTGTTGGGTGCAAGAAAGATATGATCATAGAAGCTTTCTTAGCTCACCTAGAAGAAATTATTTTTCTTTTGGTCAAGATAACAATATGATATGTTATAGGTGTAGTGGTTATGGACACAAAGCCAGGTGGTGTAAGAAAGTTTGATAAAACCATCTAGAAACAATGTGACCAAGCAGAAGCAAGAGAGTACCTTAAATAAAAAGAAAGGAACTATACTGGTTTGGAGAAGAAAGTAAAACTAGGAGATGGTTGAGTCTAATCATGTGTATATTGCACAAAACATGTGCATGACAACTTAAAAGAAAAGCATATAGTCAGGGGGAGTTGTCAAACGTTTCATCTCTTAAACCCCAAGGAAGTTCAGAAGGTGTTTTTTGACAGATTGCATGATCATATTGTCTTCTTCTTTTCTCATCTTAAGTGGTTCTTATCTTTGGTCAGAGGTAATTAGGAAGATTTGACTTGTGATTAATGATATCCATCATATCATACAATAGAACAGTTGTGTCTTTAGGTTTTTCATGGTTTAGGTGATCTATTTTGACCTATCTTTCATGTCCTTATGTTTCTTCAAAGTTCATCTACATATTTCATGGTGTCAAAAAGAGATAGAATTGCATGTGTCCTAGTAGCTATGTAAGGCATGACCATTTTGGATGGTGAGTTGTCTTGTCAGTAAAGACACCCCTTTGGTAGTATGAACAATGTTATTATAATGAAGAAAGTTGTTTTGGATGCCTCATAAAAGATACTCTTCAGGTAGTACAGTGAAAAGATTGAGTGAATTTGTTAACAATGCTTGAATGGAAATGTTAAATTTGTGGTTAACTAGTGATTGGTAACAATGGCATATGAGTCTTTGATGTGATAGTTGATATGATCTTGCATGTTATTCCTTTTTGACAGTAATGGACAATGTGGTATAGCAATGAGAAGAGGGTCTTTAGCATTTATAATATGTAGTATTCTCATGTGTCTTATGATCATCAGATCTTTTTGCACTCTTAAGGAGGATGGTTGTGTTATGATTACATTATAGTATCATGACACATCAAAGGTCTCTCATTCATAGATTGTAAAAGCTTTGATAGATAATAAGTAACAGTTTGTAGGATCAAACAATGATTATAAGTATAACAGTTACTCATGGCTATTACTTCACTATTTTGAATATCATCATTCTATGGACGTCATGATACATTATATGGTATGGGATTTAGAGATGACTATGTAAAATATCTTGGAATAGGGTATGATGTCTATTCATGTGTAATGTGAAGTCAGGTGAATGAATCTTTTTTGTAGGGAGAGCTTCAAAATCTATTGAGAATTTTTTTTCTTTGCTTGAGTCTCTTGAAGATACTTTGACAGTGGTTTTCTTTGCTTGAGTCTCTTGGAGACAAGTTGACAGTGGTATTCTACACTATACAGCTGATAATGATCACATATCTCTGATTTTTCTCTTTGACGATCTACTATTTTCTCATGGTTAGAACATTCAATTGTTGTCCTTACTTTGATATATGCTTCTTTATATGCTCCCTTATGATGCTGATAGTGTAGTTGTGTTTTAGGCTATTTTGGATGTTTATTCTCCTTTGGACAGCCATGGTATGGTTCAAAGTTTCTATTTTTTTTTACTTTTCATAGCATGATGGTTTTGATTTATCTCTTTGAGGCATTGGCACACTTTCTTCATCCCTTTATCTTTGATGCAAAAAAGAGGAGAGAGAGTTGTGTTTTTCCATCAAGGACAAAGGGGGAGTTTGTTGTTCTCCCAGTTGTTGTCCTTGATGTCAAATACACAAACTCTCAGGTTTGTGTTGGTGATAGATTGACAGTTACATCATGATGGTTATATTAGTTGGTAAATCTGATTTGGTATGTTGTAATAGTTGAGATCCTACTCTATCTTCTTAGATTGAGTTCCATTTGCAAAGTTGATATGTTTTATGTTGGGTTTGGCATTTGGTCATGGTAATGTCCTTGATGACTCTTATGTTGGCATTTGGTTTTGCATACTTGGTATGACAGTGGTAATATGGATGCATGGATGATCAATATTCAGATTTTGTGGAGTTGTTCTTACATAGCCTTGACCATCATTGATTTGGTAAGATGATATAGTGGTCAGGTAACAGTCAGTTGGCTCATGGTGACCTTGATGACTTACATTTCATGATATAGTAGTTGGCATATGCTCTTGACAGTTGATGTTGATACATGCTCTATGCTCATACATGCTCTATGATAGTTGATATGTTCATTTGTTCACAATTGTTCATATTTGATGTGCTCATGATCTCTTGTGACATATGGCTCTGATGATTTATCTCCTGAGGCATATGACGTATGATATCATGTTACATTTATGTGTTAAGGGACTTTTTCTATGGTACTTGTAATAGTTTGTGGCACTATGGTACCATGACAATTGGCACAGTTGTTCATGCAGTTATTGTATCATTCTCTCATTGTTGGTTCATGGTCAATCATTGTTGGCTCATGCTTATGGTATATATATCAGGTGTTCTTGATCACTTTGATTTCATGCATAGTTGGTTGGTATATTTCATGTGGTATTTTTTGTTGACATAGTTGCATACTATGTTCTCTTGATGGTTTTATCCTAGTTGGTATAAGCTTAGTTAGTTTGGTATTGCACATATTCACTTTTGATTCTTGAGTAGCAGTTGATACTTTACCAAGGCAAATGTGATCATGTATTTAAGTGCATTACATGTATAAAGGATCATAAAGGCTACAAAGGTCATCATATGTTCATTGCATTAGGATGACCAAGGGTTATTAAAGATATTTTTATCATTTGATTTGTTCACAAGGGGGATATTTGTTTTTATTGTCAATATCGGCTTACCTTATTCGAAAGCCACACTCTTGTAAGTTGTCAACATGTATTACCTTGTGAATGTATTAAAACCCACTCTTAAAAAGACTCAATGTATCGGGTTTGTTATGAGCTTCACCTACTAGGTAGGTCTTAGCATTTGTGATAGGTAAAATGGTGATATGAATAACTCTTGGTGACCGATTCCTTTTAGGGTAAACCAAGCCTCTCGGTAGCTATATTGTATCGAGCAAAAAGGAAGTTTCTTGTTTTCATATTGCAAAGTTTGACTTTGGGTTATACAGCTCTAAGCTAGGGTTTGGAAGTCTAGTGGTAATCATGAAAATGCATTGTAAAATTGACTGGTATCGCTGCATGATTGAACGAGATCTTGAAGATTTGATTGTGTTGATTCTCAGAGGTTTGAGCTGGTTTATTTTTTACTACATCTTTGACTTCATTCTATAGCAAATGATTTGGTTGTGAACGTATAAGGTGATATTCTTTCCTTCATTCATATGGGTTTTCTTGCCGTTTCAATATTGGGTCTCTGTTTGAAGAAAAACTAAATGTTGCTTAAGTAATATGTTCAGTTATTATTTTTTTATTTCTCAAAAATGCAAAAGTTTTTGAAGTCTCAAGTCAGCAGTTAAGGAATAATATTCTTTGTTATACCCATATCACATACAGTTAGGGTTCGTGGTAGTTTGTAGATTTTATTGTTTATTTTGATGTTGTGATTGTGTCTTGAGGGTTATTTCATTGAAAAGAGATGAGGATATTTCTGTTATAAAACCAATTTATTCAGTTATAGATAGCAAAATGGAAATCAAAAGACTCAATATGCAATTTGGGTTTGATAGTTTCTTGATTGTTAGGGTTTCTCATGAGCATGAAGGTAGTTTGGCATTCACAAAGTTTGCTTTATTTCTTTGAATGGTTTGAGATTATTGATTAAACATTATTGTTGTAATATTTCAAAGGCTTTGTGATTAAACCCATATGGGTCTCTCATCGATTATAGTTATGTGTATAGTTACAAACTATTTGAGATAGTTGAAATAGTGCAATTATTTTCTCAAACTAGTTGATGAAAGAAAGAATTTAAACAAGCATGTATATAATATGTTGAAGAGACCTGATGTAATATTGAGGATACATGTATTTATTGTAGTATCATTGACGATAAATCATAATTGTTGTGACTTGAATCTTAATTTATGAGATAATCAAGTATTGGGTTTTAGAGAAATAAAGCGTTCCTCTGTATTTGATTCATTCTATTGATTGTATTGGTTGAAGCCAGTGAGGTAGGAAAGAATACAAGCCAGTGAGGCACTATTGTCAGTGAGACATTGTTGAAAAGACCAGTGAGGCATAATGACAAGTTAGTGAGACTTCTAAGCCAGTGAGGCTCTATAAATATTTCTATCAAGCCAGTGAGGCATTTTAAGTGGTTTTTATTCCCCAAAAGGTTTTTCCACTCTAGACAATATTTGTGTTATGGGTTGTTATTATCACTGATGTGCTTGATTCTTTTGTTCATTTGCATATGTTTATTTGGACTGTATGAACACATGTATTCATCATACATCATTGTTTGAAATGATACTCTCTACCCATCTTCATTATGGTCAATCAAACTTTACATATTGATCCCTAAGTTATGGTATCAATTGTTTGTGTGTCTAACATCCTTACTATTTGTTCATGAATTAATGTTTATCATAGACTGTTTCAATAGTGATTGATGCATTCTTCATATTGATATGTTAGTTCTTTTTGTCATGATATGATGCCTCATCTCTGTTCAATAAAAGTTGTCTTTGTTTCAAAGCTTTGAAAGATTATCTCAAAGTCTTGTTAAAATTTGTATACCACTGATTCAACCCCCCTCTCAGTGGTATTGTACTCCAAAAACATTTTTTGGCAGTGTAGGGTCCACGTCAGATAACCTGCAATACCACCTAGCTGCAAATTTTGAATTGGGAATGAGTTGTGCCCTTGATGTGTTCCAATGTTTGTGGGGGAGTGAAAATTTTCTCTTGTAGATGGCAAAGGTGCCTACATAGGGAGAGAGATACATTTGGCATGATTCACATTTGGACCTAATTAATAGCACCAACAAGTTAGGGTGGGTGGGTTTATGTTAGTGGAAGCCTTGTTTCGTTCCCTGGGTATCCTAATCGAATTGGGCTACATTGTACAAGAGAAGTCTCTTAAGAGACCTAAGAGCAAAAAATTACCAAATGTTATGTCATAAAATGTCCCCTAGGACTTTTACCTCCTAAGTTTAGCTCTTGGGTCCTTTATTTTGCATCTTACATGTTCATTTTAACTCCTGAGATAAAATGGCTTGAAACCCATGTCAAATGGGGCTTGAGGGACATTGTGGCATTTGACCCTACCTTGAAATAGGACCTAAGGAGATAGGCACTCATGCCCTTGTCCTGCCCTATTTCAGGCAGGTCCCAAATTTGAATGTCGGTTATGTGACCATTAAAAGGTTTCGTTGCTGACATCTTAAGTTTGAATTATGAAATTTGTAGCAAGAATGCATATATAAGAATGTTTAGGGATCCATTTGTAAACTAGAAGATTATTATGAACTTTGGGAAAACTTATGATTTTAGAGCATTCAAAATATTCATTGTTGTAGAGCAGAATATTATTGTTGTGTTTGTGATTGCAGATTTAACTTCATCTTCTCATGTGTTGAAGGATTTTCATCTACATGCAAGCTACACCTATAAGGTGATATCTATTTGTGTTTGAACCATTTATCAATTTGTTTTTTCCTCTATCCTATAAGGATACACACTCTTTATTTTACAACAGTGTTTGGAAGACTTGAATGTCCTAGGGCTTGATTAAGGCAAGATCTTAAACACCACAACCCCCAACCACACTCCTTGTGATTACAACTTACAGGTATCAGATTTCATAGAGTGGAGTTGTAGAAGATAAGGATTCTAGATCTGATGGAAAGAAGTAGCCTGGTGTACTTTTAGGACTACGATGCTAGTGGCACTATCCTCTGAGGTTGTAGACACAAAAATCTCCATGACAATGACAATCAACATTAGAAGAAGTCTCAACATCCTAAAGAATATCCTACCTTGGACTATGGTGCGAGCTCTAATGTCCTTTGCATCTTCCATGATGGAAACAGACAGAATAGTGATCATCAATATTGTAAGGAGTCTAGAACTCCCTGAAGAAAACACTGCATTGGACTAGGGTGCGAGTGGAAATGTACCCAAATATTCCACATTATGAACTTTGAACTAATCTTTGTCTATTGTCTTGGCCTGTGAGCATTTGTCGTAGTTTACCAATTTGCTTACAATTTTGCTTAATTAGGGTTTTAAGCATATTTGAGCATTAAATTAATATATTAATTGATAATTTCTGAGTTTCCATAGTGTTACAAGTGACCCTTAACCTGTAGGTGAATTCTCTTGTAAAAGTTGTGATTCAACTCGGTTGAATGTCCTTGAATGTTTGTAGTGAAAGGAGGATCTAGCTAATCAATCCCATCATTCCCTCTTTTCCTATAAAACATTTTGGTGAACCCATGTTTTATTTGAATTTTGCACCTTTCTAAGTGTTGTACTTTAGATTTACATTCATTCATTTAATTTTCATCATATTGCATTTGAAAATTTACAAAAAAATTGGCATTTTAGGCTTGCATTTTGACATAATTTAATTGAATTTCATTTAATTTCTGATATTTTCATTAGATTTGATATAAATTACAGTAGTACATCTTTTTACAGTCATTTGCATTGCATTTTCATGCTTAAATTGTTAAAAATTGCTTGAAATTGCGCATTTTCCATATAACCTAGTTTTTGCATTAGCTAGGATTTGTAGTTAAAATCTTGTTTTAGATTTTACTACTCTTTTAAACACTCTTTTAGTACTGATTTCTAATTTTAGTGTTTCATCATAGTATCTTTTTGGAAAAATTCATACCTTAATTTCACAACTAGGGTTTGAAAACCTTGCATTTTTAATAGATTTTGCCTTGTCATCTATCTAGATTTGCATTACAGGTGTGTTGTGAAGAATATTGTTGTATTATTGGACTAATATTAAGATTATTATTCTATGCTCCTCATCAATTTCCTTACAACAACTTATCTCTTAGTGATTTGCATTGAAAAAAAAGTGAAAAATCAAGCACTTTAGATCTTAAACATATCTTGTTCCTAGGGTTTTTTCTATTAGTTTGTGCTTTGAGTTTTGTATGATTTTGCATGAGTTTTATAACCCACTATGCTAATATAAATATCCCTTTAAGGAGAAGTATTAGATTAATGGGTTCTAGTGCCCCTAAAAGCAACATCATTCCTACCTTTGAAAATCCATTGAACACATTCTTTACAAAAGGAGAGACACAAATTTTGCAAGATGTCATGCCTCCTACAACTACAATGGAAGAAAAAATATTTCATGATGTTGAGGAACCTATTGATGTGGTAACACATGTACTTGATGAGAAAATACACAAACTTGATAAAGAACTAGCTAATTTTCAAGCATTTATGGAAAATGAAAGGATAGTAGAAGAAGCTATACCTATGATTCATAACATAAGAGAATTATTAAAAGAAGGACAAGATGGTATTAACACAATTCAAGGATTAATGCAAATAGTGCATCATAATGTTATTCCATTGATTGAATGTGTGAATGTTATTAATAACATGTCATCACCATCTCATACGTAAGTATCAACACCTATACCGACTATTGGAATGTCTACATTTACATCAACAATTTTAACTACTAATGCAAATGCTTGTAGTAATGCTACCACTAGTATTGGAGTATCTAATGGCACTAATTCACAAAATTACAAGGCTATGGGATTCAACTATTAGAACTTAGCACCTAAGGTGACCTCTTTTATATATACTCACTCTCAAACACCATTCAATCCCACTTATTCTCAACCACATCTTACATACAACTATTCTCAACTACCTTCCACTCACAATTAATCTCAACCACCTTTCATTTCCACTCATAACCAATCTCCTCAAAATGTCATGCACATGGCTTCTAATTCTCAAACCACATCTTCTAATGATGCCCTCTTAAACCAACTATTGCAAGGCATGACTTCTTTACAACAAAAGGTGACAAGCTTTACAAATTCTTCACAACCTAATATACCAACTTATCATGCTTGTAATCCCCTAACTTATGCAATCTTGAGAACTCCTATGCCTGAAAAGTTTGAAACTCCTCTCTTTGAAAAATATGGTGGAAAAGGTGATCCTAATACTCATGTGGCAGCATTCACGGCTATGTGTAGTGATTTTTACTTTGAAGAGGATTTGTTAGTAAAACCTTTCCCATGATCTCTTGAAGATACTACTTTAGAATGGTTTTGCTCTTTACCTCCAAATTCAATACACTCTTTTTTACAGCTAGTTGATCAATTCTTACAATATTTTCAAGCAAACATTGGATCTCAAGTTTCTTTAATTGATTTAGTTCATTGCAAATAAGGTCCGAAAGAGAAGTTAACCGAGTTTATTAGCCAGTATCAATCTCTTTATGCACAAATTCAATATCAGATGAAGGATGACGATGTTTAGAAGGTATTCATTACAAATCTACAACCTAACATCTGTGGTAAGAATCTCTTGATGAAGTATAACTCTTTTCAACATCTATGCACTGCACTTCGTGATTACCAACTTTCATCTAGTCAGTATGAAAACCAAAACTCATCAACTCAATTTTGTCAATCCATGGGTGGACCTTCACAAAAAAACTTTAAGAGGAATAATATGAGTTTCATCAAGGTTAATAGACATAATTCGAACAACTTTTCATAAGTGTCCGCTATCACTAATCCGAAGAGGACATCGTTTCAGAATCAACAACAATAAAGACAATTCACTCCGATATCCAACTCCTTACGTTCTATCATAAATCAAGAAATGAGTAACAACCTCTTGAAGCTTCCTCGGATTAAAACATTGGATAGAAGTAGGATGCAAGGACCTTATTTTGATGCTAATGTTTTTTGTCATTTTCATCGATAACAAGGACATGATACTAAATGATGCATGAATCTTAAACATGAAATGTAAGACCTCATTGACTCAAATGTTATATAGGTATCTGGTGTGAATGATAATGGAAATAAGTCAGTTGCTCCTCTGAATCAAAATTTACAGATATTTACTAATCCCTTTCCTAAGCATATTGATAACAACATGATGGAACAAAATACAATAGAAGTAGAAGATGACTATCTTGAGTATGATAAAATAATTGGTATGATAGAAGTTGATAAGGTTGTAAGTATGTGCCTAATCGGTGTTGTCATTGATGTCAACATATCTTTATTGTCATTGGTGTCAACTATGTTCTATTCTATTACTTGTTTAGAAGCCTTGTGTGTTGAGGATATTGAGAAAATTGGCCTATCCCAAAGAATCAAGTGAGTTACAGTGAAGTGCAGTATAGACAGAGAGTTGTATGCTGAAGAATAGTTCGGTAGACTACTCCACTTCTCTTGCTGGATGAAGATCTTGGTTTGTGGATTAGAAGTTATTTAAAGGGATGTCTGAAGGTGCTAAATCCTAAGTTTGAGCCTCTGGTGTGAAGTTGTGAGAAAGTTGCACTCACTAGAGTAAAGCTTGCTCTTTCTGATTATTCTCTGGTGATAGGGAGAAAGTATTATACTCCGCCTACCTCTGTAATAAAGTATTTTGCTCTGTGGTTCTAGAGGGAAGTTTTGGATGATGATAAGTGCCTACAATTAAAGTGGTTCATGTTTTGGTGGTCCGCAAGCTATCTTTCTTTGATGACAGTCAAAGACAGTGAAGTTCATGTGTTCTGATGAGAAGATTCCTATGGCTAAAGTGGGTAAGGTTCGTGTAGTTGCTCTTGGTGATTATAACATGCTTGTGGATGTCTTTTGATCATGTTCCTATCTTAACATTGGTCCACGTTAAGGAATTGAGATCGTGTTTGAATATTGTTTCTAGATAGTGTAACGTGTAAACAGTCTTAGCTGACTTGGTTAATTCTAGTAATTGCAGAGATTCCTTGAAGATTGTGGAAGCGTGTTGTGGTGTGGAAGATCATGTTTGAGTCCCATCTAAGGCGTGGCATAATTTGCATACACATTTACTTCATTTTCTTTGCTTAATACTATAATAGGTCAGGACCTATTTTGTGAATGTTTGTAATCCCAACCTTAGAGATTGTTCTAATGGTTGATGATTGTAATACTGACCTTGATGATCATTCCAAGGTTGATGAAGTGTATAAATACTTGTAGTTGAGTCGTAGAAAAGATGTCCTTGAGCAAGGATGGAAAGATAATAAGAAAGGTCCAAAAGGCAAAGCAGAGAAGAGGTAGAGTAAAGAAGAGACAAGCGTAGAGCAGAGGCAGAGTAGAGCAGAGGAATTGTTGTACTTCAATCATAGACATAAAAAGGTGTTGATCATGGTAGTGATCCTAGCAGTGAGCCACCAGTAGGGTTTAACAGCCCTTATTGTAATCTTGCTAGGTTTAGGGTTGAGGCAATGAGCCTTCTAGACCTAGTTGTTATTCATGGTAGTGAGCCAGTATGTTTAGGCCTGTGAAGTGACCAAGCCTGAACATCATTATTTCAAGATTGCAATATATATTGAGAGCTAATCCTCTCCATGGTTTTTTCCCACCTTGGGGTTTTCCATGTGAAATTGGGTGTCTCTTGTGTTTGATGTTGTATCTGTGGTTAAGTTTCTGATTTCATGCATTCATTAATGTTAAATCATAATGTAACACCTTGCCAAGAAACCCTAGAGAACAGCTCGACTATGATAACCAAAAAGGGATTTTTTTAAAGAAAAGAATTGACAAAGAAATGTAAATCATATTTATTCACAACGTCAAGTTAAGCTTTGTCTTCTAGGGATTCCACGGCTACATTACTAACAACTATTAACATGATCTAACCAACATTATGAATTAACTAACAACCATGGTTCATTCTAAATCTAATTGCATCAAATGAATAAACACATACATTTCCATATTATATCATCAAATAAGTAAGCATCCAGATCTTGTATAGGATTACAAGTACATATACAATTTTCCCTTACATGAGAGTATATTATTACAATGTTACAATATCACCTTCCTGAATACATTGGGATGGATACATCAAGATAACAGTACATAATTCAACTGATATACATAACTATAATATAATCATAAGCATATGTGTTCTCAAGCTAGAACAAGATCTGAAATCTATGACACAAGGTACATCCTTCTCGCACATGAACAATAAGGGAAACTAATGGAGATAAAAGCACAACCACCTGACCAGGTGGAACCCTAAGGTCCACCCCTCGTACTAGGAGATAACAATAAGGTCCCACTAAGCAAATAGTCAAGAAGACAATAGGCTAATAGGTGCAAGGACTACACATGACTAAAATACAATGCTGGTCAATATGAACATCACAAGCAACTCAAACAACACTTCTAGAAACAAATACACAATGAAAGGGGAAAACACAATTAGGGAATTCTAAGATGTAGTAGGGAAGAGTGTCATCACATGGTCCTAACATTGGTTATCCTGATAGTCTCTCACTAGACGCCGACCCCTTAGGGTGACACATATAGAACCAACATTCCCTTCGTGAGGACAACGAAGTTGATTTGCCAACCACAACCTTCTCATCCCATCCTTAGCCTAAATGAGCACTACATGCATGGGTGAGACATCTAATTATATTATTTAGTGTGGAAACTAACCCAACCCTCTAAATTTATTATTAAGTTATCACTAGATTAACAATTTCCAATGGGTTATCTTGACAAGCTACTTTGGGTGCCGACTCCACATTGAAAGCCACTCCCTCTTCATTAAATCTAGATTCACAAATCCCAAAACATAAACCAAGCATGAACTATCACATTCTCATCATGATACATTTACAACACAAAATACACACTTCACATCACATAGAGCAAGGCATTACCCATCTTGCATAGTTATCATAACCATATGAATAGGTACACTGAGCAAGGCATTATCCATCTTGCACATGTATCATACCAACATGAATAGGAGGAAACATTCTAGAATAGCATTTTACTCAACTCACATGATGCACGCATAGCCAATCACCATACAATCACACCCTCCTAGGCCTCTGGAATCATCTTCCCAAATGACACAGACACTTGACACCACTAAACACAGTAGTCACGCATCACATTCACTCTCAAATGAACATCATAAACTACAATCCTTCATCAATATTTCTAATACACTACCACAAATGCAACATATGATATAATGCACTAATTATGGGTATTAAAGAATGTAACATTAATCCAATCATGATCAATCATCTAACAATTATAAAGTGAATCTATCTCATCAATAAATAACTATAACTTTCTAACCACCAGTAGCAGTTACTAATATGATCATAGGATATAAGTGTCCATGAGTAACAGTATTTAACCCAAAAGATCCCAAGACTTATTTAGTTTCATTTAATTATAGTGATTGTGAACAACATGCAAATAACCCTAAAGGCATGCTTACTATAACATAACAATTTATAAAAATGCAATCGTTATCACAATGAGGAGCTATCACCACAATTAATAATATACAATAGAGTAATAATAACCATATAAACAATGACTACATAATTTACCATTATTAAACTAACCCATTGTTACACTGATGTAGATCTCATTAATAATCTAGACAATTTTGTAAATACTATTCAAATTTAAACCTCAATCAAATCATATCAAATCTTACTTTGTTCAAATCTAGATTATGAAGTAAGCTTGTGAAAATGGTAGATAAAAGACCAATTTTGACCTTACTTCTAATCCTAGTTAAAACTCTCACGACATTCTAATCTAGACATTTTCCTTCCTTAATTTTAAATCAAAAAACTCTCCCTTACTAGAAGGAGATAGGAACCTAAGGTCTAAACATCTTGAATACTTGGTTTACACTCAATAAGAACATAAGCAAACGACTCAGTATTAAACAAATGATATAATGAAATTACAACTTCTTAAGAAGATCAAAATTGAGTTACTTACATATTCAAATCAAAGGAAACTGTTTCCTAAGAAGCAAAATTTCCCTATCCAAGAATTTAGTGAATTTTATATTACTAGTATCATCAATCCCTACTACATGAATTCAATATTCCTATCAAAATAGTGTTATAAGATTTTCTATAAAATTTTGCACATTACCAAAAAAATCCAAGAAGTATAATTAACATTTTCTATCCAGGAATGCTTAACTAAAGATCATATATTCATATATTCTATAAGATAAATATTTAAATCCTCAGTAAAACATAATTTAGATATCTTAACCATTTTGCCATATCAAAATCTAAGATATGAACTAAGGATATTATGAATGTAAGAAGTCATAGTAAGAGAAATTTATACAACCTAAGTGGCAGATGGAATTGACTAAAATGTTAAAATGATTTTAACTCAGGAAATATTTTCAAGAGATATTAAAGTTATGATCTTTCTCTCAAATGCTCCACTATATAAAGTAACAAAGACAAACATAACCCACTTGCCAGCTAGCTACCGAGAACCTATAATAGAATTAATCCCTCACAAGATACATTTCAAAAGGCGACAGAGGGTACTAAAAAACAAATCTCAAGTCATAGGAAGTAACACATAGCTAGAAAGATTACTTTTGATAGGACCTACAGACCGATAGTTTGAATGACATAAGATATCAAAACTTTTATGCAAGGCACAAAACACTGGTTCACATGAAAAGAACAAATTGGTTTTGTATAAACTTTGGACTTTCCAAATAAAGGTAAGTGACAGAGGAAAACCAAATTTCCCAATTATTGCCCACACCCTCTAATAGAGATTTGTTTCCTTTAAGATTTGGATCACATGCATAATTTAATAGCACTTTGTGGGTTGACACCATGCAGAAGGAATTCTCTATTTCTCAACTTCTATTTTGAGACTCAACACCTACAAGGAAAGATTCTATTATAGATTTTAAATAACTGAGTTGATGCCTAGCATATTCTAATCTCATGGATTAAAATGATTGCCTGGTATGTATAGAATAGATTTGTAGATTTGATAACAACAACCAAGATGACATAGGAATGTTTGTCACTAATTGATACATATCTCTGAATTGGCAAACTAAGTAATGCTAATTTTTGGATATGATTTTCATAGCTAAGAGCTGAATCTTATATAAAATTTTTAGAGAAATCTAGTTTGAAAATATAGAGTTATTGGTGGCGCAACTAACTGTTTTAATAGAGACGAAATAGGTGAGAGGTAGATAGTCACAAAATATTCATATCTCCAAAATGACAAACTAGGTAAGGTTGATTTTCAGATATGATTTAGATAACTAGGTCGTGCACCATATATAAAAATTCTAGAGGAACCCAGTTCGTAAAAATAAAGTTATGTCTACCGCAATAGACTGCTAAAATAGAGACGAAATGGGTGAGAGATAGATAGTCACAAAATATTCATATCTCCAAAATGACAAAATAAGTAAGGCTAATTTTTCGATATGATTTATATAACTAGGTCTTGCACCATATATAAAAATTATAGAGGAACCTAGTTCGTAAAAATAAAGTTATGGCAACCATAACAGACTACTAAAACAGAGAATAAATGGGTGAGAGATAGACAGTCACAAAATATTCATATCTTCAAAATGACAAACTAGGTAAGGCTGATTTTTAGATATGATTTAGATAACTAGATTTTGCACTATATATAAAATTTCTAAAGGAACCCAGTTTGTAAAAATAAAGTTATGTCTACCGCAACAGACTAGGTTTGGAATATGTACAAGAGAATTCATAGAATATTTCACTAAATCTAATGCAACAATAAATCAGTTTCATATCTCAGTCCATACCTGGAATATTGCTTCTATCACATCTTCACAAATTTCCCAGCTCACATCCATTTTTTCCCCAAGTCTTTTCTTCTAGAAGCTATGGTTTATGGTGCCAAAAGAAAAATGAAAACTTCTTGAGAGAGAGAGAGAGAGAGAGAGATCCCCAAAACATAAAACATATTCTCTTTTAAATGCACGCTCCTTCCCCAAATTATATCTTCAAATTTCAAAATAAAGTTGAGCATGCATAACCACCCCCATAATTTCTTCCAAAAGATTCTCCTTATTAAGGGCAATAAATTCCACCTTTATTACTTTCTTACAATTTGTTATTTTAATCAACAATAATTTCTCTCTAATTTTATTTATTTTAGAATTTGCTATATATATAAGTTTTTATGACAACTCATAAATATTACAAATTTTTATTGCCACTTAACACAACATTTAATTATATTAATTAATTTATTTATCTTTAGCTAGCATTTACATTTATTATTATTTTTTTATTATTTATTTCCAAAAACTCAAATTCTCATAAAGGCATTTATATTTATTTATTTAACAAAAATGCTTTCATAACTAATAATATTATTTTAATGCAACAATTAACCAAAGCAACAATCAAACAATGCCAAACAAAATAACCCAAATTCCGAACAATACTTGACACAATGTACGATCAAAAGCATGACCACAATGATAGTGACTGACCATTACACCCATATAGACAACATTGACTGGGTGCAAAATTGGATACTCATCCTTTTCAAGGATGATGGCTAACTAGAGGACCACATGTTATCTCCATTTAACAGTTTCCATTGGGTTTAAGGTACGCTCAGACCTGTCAATTCAGGTGGAGTCAATGCCTGGTACCTCCAACCTGCAGCACACAACACGGTCTATACATGAGTATATAAATATAAAATGGTCACAGAGTGAAAGAGAATCGTAACATCATTGGATGCTCATGAATGAGTGGTACGACATTGTTTTTTTTCACATGACACAATAATCAGATCATCCTATAATACAAAATTAGTCACATAAAAATCAATTCTAACATATGATAATCATAGTAAGATCAACATCATAATCACCTGAATATAAAACAATGTCAGAGCATATGAATTATCAGTGTCGCAACAAGGATTATCAATAAAACATGCTAACTGTCATATGAAACCACACATGAGGATAATCAGGAATGTTGCCAACATGAATGTAGCATCTACCAACATCATATAATGTACAACATCAATTGTCTAACATACCCTAAATATTCCTATTATTTTAGCTTCATCTTCATGCTCCTTAGCCAGACTATCTGCACATCCACTATGAGAATGGAGGGGAACTACACATAATAATTGTGGATAAGTGATTGATGTTTAATTACAGAAGTGTTTAAGTTTTTGAGACAACTAATTCACCCCCCTCTCAGTTGTCCGGGGTATATCAACAATTGGTATCAGAGCCAATTTCCTTTGAAGAAAGTTTAACAACTCAAGGAAGATCCAAAATGTCTTACAAGAAGGAAGCACCGCATTTTGATGGAACAAATTATGCTCTCTGGAAGGCTCAGATGAAAAGCCATCTTCTTTGTCTTGGCTACAAAGTATGGAAATCTATAGAAACAAAATACACTATGCCTCCTAATGGTCTGACAATTGAAGATGAAATCAAAGATTATGAGATGGATGTTAAGGAAAAAGATGCTCTGCTAAGATCATTATCCAACTCAATATTGATGAAAGTTATGGATCTTGAAACTACAAATGAGGTATGGGAAAAGTTGAAAAATCTGTATGAAGGAGATAATTTTGTGAAGGAAGCCAAGCTACAAAGTCTGAAAGTGAAATATGAAAGTTTGAAGATGAATAAATATGAAAATGTATTATCCTTTATGCAAAGAGTTGATGAACTTGTCACATGGATAAAAGCCATGGGGGCAACTCTCGACAATAAGGAAATTGTGATGAAAATTCTTAGATCTCTGCCCAAGTCTTACTATCACAATGTAGCTACAATTGCAGAATTCATGCAAGTAAAAGAAGTTGATAGGGATCAGCTGCTTGGTAAGCTTACTGCCTTTGAAATGAGAGAGTTTGGTGATGCTCTGTTGAATGTTGAGACGACCTTCAAAGCTAGTACTCCTAGAAGAACTTCCAGATTAGAAAAGTACAAGGTAGAATCTGATGATGAGTTTAATGAAATTGAAGCAAACTTTGTGGACAGACTGCAAAGAGGATCCAGTAAGTATAAAGGCAAATTACCTTTCAAATGTTTCTCTTGTGGTAAAGTAGGTCATTTTTCTTCTAGATGTCCTGAAAGAATTGAAAGGAATAGAAAAAGATATGAGAACAGGACTAGGACCCAAAAGAAGTGTTATTATGTTGAAGATTTTGATGATGATGAGGGAATATTAGATAATGGTGAACCAAATAATGCTAGTACTTCTAGAAATGAATGTTGTTTATTTCTATTAAGGAAGATCCCATGTCTACTAATTCTACTAGATGTGTGAAGGAAGAAAAACCAGTGGAAAGTGATTTGGCTGCTTAGGTCATTAATGACAAGGATGAATAGGTTATTGATAGTAGTTGCTCTCATCACATGACTGGTGACAAAATTAAGTTTGTGAGTTTGGAAAGATATGATGGTGGACTGGTTAGGTTTGGAGATGATACAACTGGTAAGATTTGTGGAAAAGGATCTCTCTTTTGATGGCAAGCATAATACTAAAGATGTTTTGTATGTGAAAGGATTAAAGCACAATCTTTTGAGTGTGGGTCAGATGTGTGACAAGGGCTATGATTTAATCTTCAAGGACAAAGGATGCAAGATCAGGGAAAGCTCTAGAACAATCATTGCAACTGGAAAGAAGACCAGAGGTAATATCTATCACTTGAAAGGAACTGATAATTATTGCTTGTTGGTTCAAACTGATGAGAGTTGGTTATGGCATAGAAGGTTGTGCCACATAAATTTTGACAACATTATGAAGATAAGTATTGCATAGGCTGTTAGAGATCTACCTAAGCTTGTGAAGCCTGCTAATACTATTTTCAAGGAGTGTTAATTTGGGAAACAAACAAGAACAAGTTTCAAAAGCAAGGACCAATTAGTTGGAGGACTACTTGAGCTAGTGCATATAGATTTGTGTGGACCTACCAGAGTAACAAGTTTGCAAGGAGACAGGTATTTCATGTTTCTTATTGATGATTATTCTAGAATGACTTGGGTCACCTTTTTGAAAAAAAAGATGAAGCTCTAGATAAGTTCAAGGCATTTAAAGAAATGGTTGAAAATGAGATGGATTTGAAAATCAAATGCCTGAGGTCAGATAGAGGAGGAGAATTCACATCAAATGAATTCAATTTATTTTGTAAAGAATATGGAATAAAAAGATAACTATCTACACCTAGAACTCCACAACAAAATGGAGTTGTTGAAAGGAAAAATAGAATAGTTCAAGAAGCTACTAGAACCATGATTAAGGAAGCTGATCTTCTGGAAGCATATTGGAGAGTGGCAATTCACACCATTGTATATATCTTAAATAGAGTCCAAGTAAAAGGTAACAGTTCTAAGACTCCTTATGAATTGTGGCATGGTAAAGTTCCTATAGTGAAATATTTCAAAGTTTTTGGTAGAAAATGTTACATCAAAAGAGAAGAAGATTTAGGCAAGTTTGATGCTAGATTTGATGAAGGAATCTTCCTTGGTTACTCCACTAAGAGCAAGGCCTATCGGATCTATAATAAGAGGCTGAATAAGATCATTGAAAGTGCGAATGTTAAAGTTGATGAATGTAAGTAAAGGTCTTCAGAATTAGGTGGATATGAATCAGATGAACCGGATGTTTCAGAAGTGGTGCAACATGAAGACAACTTAGATGAAGAAGAACAAGCTCTGGTAAGAGCTACAAAAACTCCAAGGTATGTAAGACTTAATCATTTTGAAGATCAAATCATAGGAGATAAGAGAAAAGGGATCTTAACCAGAAGAAAATCTACAGAGGAACAAGTAAATTTCTATCTGATTTCTAAGATTGAACCTAAAATTGTGGATGAGGCTTGCAAAGATGAGAATTGGGAAAAGGCTATGGAAGAGGAATTGATGTAGATAGAGAAGAATCAGACTTGCGATCTTGCTCCCAGACTAACAGATAAGAATGTTATTGGCACAAAATGGGTCTTCAGAAACAAGATGAATGAAAATGATGAAGTGGTAAGAAACAAAGCAAGGTTGGTATGCAAAGGATACACTCAAGTTGAAGGAACAAACTTTGAAGAAAATTTTGCTCCAATGGCAAGGATTGAAGCAATAAGGATGTTTTTGGCCTTTGTAGCCTACAAAGATTTCAAGGTTAACCAAATGGATGTGAAGTCTGCCTTCTTAAATGGAGAATTGGAAGAATAAGTCTATATTGAACAACTAGAAAGATTTCAGTCAGCAAATCAGGGTGACATGGTATGCAAATTGAAGAAAGCTTTGTATGGATTAAAACAAGCCCCCAGGGCATGGTATGCATGGTTGGACAAGTATCTGATGTGGATAGGGTTCAACAAAGGTACTATAGACAACAATCTCTACTACAAGATCAATAATGAACAAATCCTAATTGTTGCAGTCTTTGTTGATGATATTATTTTTGGAAGTAATGAAGGTATGTGCTCAGTTTTTGCTAGAGAAATGTGAAGTGAATTTGAAATGTCCATGTTTGAAGAGATGAACTTTTTAGGTCTGCAAATAAGTCAATTAGATAAAGTTATCTTCATTTCTCAATCTAAGTATGTGAAAGAGTTGTTAAAGAAATTTAGGATGGAAGACTCTAAACCAGTTTGCACACCTATGATAACTGGTTGTAAGTTAAGAAAAGATGATAACTCACCCATGGAGGACCAGAAAAGGTATAGATCTATGATTGGAGGATTACTTTATCTAACTCAAACCAATCCTGACATAATGCACACAGTATGTCTTGTGGCAAGATTTCAAGTAGAACCCAAGGAATCACATGTGATGGTAGTTAAGAGAATTTTGAGGTGTTTAAAAGGTACAATGGACTATGGTTTGTGGTACCCTAAGGATAGTGACTTTACTCTCAGTGCATATACTGATGTAGATTGGGCCGGAGATGTGGATGATAGAAAAAGTACAAGTGGAGGTACATTCTTCTTGGGAAAAAGGTTAGTATCTTGGTTGAGCAAGAAACATGATTCAATATCCCTATCTAAGATGCACAATAGTGCATCAATCTGAAGGTGCTCAGAGATCTAGATTTATGCCTTTTAGGGCTACTTCTTAGGGGGAGTAGTTAGAGAGTTTAGAAGAGAGATTAAATCAGAGAAGAAGAGTGCAAGTATATTCCCTTTGCCATTGATGTCAAAGGGGGAGAGAAGTGAAAAATTTAGACAAAGAGTGCAGGTGTGTAAAGAGAAAGGGGGAGAATCTTGTCTTGATGGCTGTTGCAATTTTTTACATCATATGTTGCCATCAATGACAAAGGGGGAGATTGTTGCAAGTATATGCCTAATCGGTGTTGTCATTGATTTCAACATATCTTTGTTGTCATTGGTGTCAACTATGTTCTATTCTATTACTTGTTTAGAAGCCTTGTATGTTCAGGATATTGAGAAAATTGGCCTCTCTAGAAGAATCAATTGAATTACAATGAAGTGTAGTATAGACAGAGAGTTGTATGTTGAAAAACAATATGGTAGACTGCTTCACATCTCTTGCTGGATGAAAATCTTGCTTTGCAAATTGGAAGTTATTTAAAGGGATGTCTAAAGATGCTAAATCTTGAGTTTGAGCCTCCGGTGTGAAGTTGTTAGAAAGTTACATTCACCAGAGTAAAGCCTACTCCTTTTGATTATTCTCTGGTGACAGGGAGAAAGTATTATGCTCTACATTCCTCCATAATAAAGTATTTTGTTCTATGGTTCTAGAGGGAAGTTTGGGATGATGATAAGTGCCTACAATTAAAGTGGTTCATGTTTTGGTGGTTAGCAAGCTATCTTTTTTTATGATAGTCAAAGACAGTGAAGTTCATGTGTTTTAGTGAGAAGATTCCTATGGCTAAAGTGGTTAAGGTTTGTACAGTTGCTCTTGGTGATTATAACGTGCTTGTGGATGTCTCCTGATAATGTTCCTATCTTGACATTAGTCCGCATTAAGGAATTGAGATCGTGTTTGAAGATTGTTCCTAGATAGTGTAACGTGTAATCAGTCTTAGTCGACTTGGTTAATTCTAGTTATTGCAGAGATTCCTTGAAGATTGTGGAAGCATGTTGTGGCATGGAAGATCATGTTTGAGTCCCAGCTAAGGCATGGCATGATCCACATACACATTTACTTAATTTCCTTTGCTTAATATTGTAATAGGTCAAGACCTATTTTGTGAATGTTTGTAATGCCGACCTTGGAGATTGTTCCAATGGTTGATGATTGTAATGCTGACCTTGATGATCATTCCAAGGTTGATGAAGTAAATAAATACTTGTAGTTGAGTCATGGAAAAGATATCCTTGAGTGAAGATGGAAAGATAATAAGAAATGTCTAAAAGGCAGAGCAGAGAAGAGGCAGAGCAGAGGCAGAGTAGAGCAGAGGAATTGTTGTACTTCAATCACAGACATAAAAAGGTGTTGATCATCATAGTGAGCCACCAGTAGGGTTTAACATCCCTCATGGTTTAATAACCCTTATTGTAATCTTGCTAGGTTTAGGGTTGAGGCAGTGAGCCTACTAGACCTAGTTGTTCTTCATGGCAGTGAGCCAGTATGTTTAGGCCCATGGAGTGACCAAGCCTAAACATCATTATTTCAAGATTGCAATATATATTGAGAGCTAATCCTCTCCATGGTTTTTCCGCACCTTGGGAAATTCCATGTAAAATCTGGTGTCTCTTGTGTTTGATGTTGTATATGTGGTTAATTTTCTAATTTCATGCATTCATTGTTAAATCATAATAATTGTGGATAAGTGATTGATGTTTAATTGCAGAAGTGTTTAAGTTTTTGAGATAGCTGATTCACCCCCACTCTCAGTTGTCTGAGGCATATCAATAGATAAGGACAAGTTTGATAACTCACCTCGTCCATGAAGAAATGGTATTTATGTTGAGGTTCCTCCTCCATTATCCCTTTAAGGATTGGGAGGTAATCAAAATGCATTGGAAAGACAAACAAAACAAATGAAACAAGAGATTATGACAAAAGAAAAGATTGATACAGTGCAAGATAGTCCTTCTCACTATGATAGATGAATTCAACAAAACAAGAAATCAAAGGATCATAAATGAATAAGATGATTATCATCAGTAGGAAATAATAGTGGTTCTCCACCTCGTAAGCAACAAAGGATTTCAAATTTACAAGGATTTGGGAAACAAGCATCGCATGAACTTTCTGACAACAAAGAACAATCTAATATGAACCACTCAAACTTCACACACAACTTGATGGATAATCTTTCTAAGATTCTTAGAAGTCACAAATTCTTGTTTGGTTGTGCCTTTAGGTAAGTATTTCTAACCCTTTACCTCAGTGTTGTGTTTCCCCCATGATGTGTTATGTGTTGTTTAGGCCTCCTTGGATGACCCTTGATACTCTTGTAAGGTCAAGGATACTGGGAGACTGCCTCTATTGTGACCCTTCTTCTATTTGTATCATCATTCTTCTATCTTGCTTCTCCTTTATTTTCATTGTTGTGTGTTGTGTCTTAGGGGCATAGCATTGCAGTTAGTGACCTAGGGGCACCTTCCTATGTGACGACCCTAAGGCAATTGTTCTCCTCTCTTAATTTATTGTTTACCTTCTTCTAGTGGTTGTATCTAGTTGGCGGATGATAAAAAACAAATAATACCAATACAGACCATATGTCCCTTCAGTAAGTAAGCAAAAATGGACCTAGTCGATATATGATGATGGGGTTGATATATATTATCTGACGCTTGGCTAGTAGAATCACTCTGTGTGATATTTTGATGATGTCTTATATTTGCTAACAAATGATAACAATATAGCTTCTCCATTCACTTTGTTTATCTTGGGTCTTGCCTTGGTTACACTGGGTTCTAAGATCTCTGCAGTATATCCCCACGGTTATACTTAGATTTTGAATCCATAGTATGACCTTGGATTTTGATGTGATTATGTTTAGGCATTGATTTTATCATGTGATATGATTATTATCTTAGAGAAAGATTTCTAACCTCTCTTCTTGCAAAAAATTGTGTGTTTATGGGAACATTTGGTGATCGTAAAGTACATGTCACCTTTGGGGGCATGGGCTTTGTGAGAGCTCTTCTTCCCTTGTGTGTTTTCTCTCTACCTTAACGTGTTTTATATTGGTACATGATATAAACCACCTTAAGGTGGGGGCATATAAGGTAAGCTATCTGATGATTTTGTTACTAACAAAGCATGTTTGTAAGCCCTCTGCAGAGGCAAGATGTTGTATCTTTGCATGAGTACACATCTTTATTTTATATTGCAATGAGAAATCCCTCTACAGAGGTAGGATATTGTGCATATAATTTTATTTAAATCCCTCTACAGAGGCAAGGATGGTTTATCTCTTGAGCTAGTGCACATCCTTTTTATTCTAAAAGTCCTCTGAGTAGGTGGGTTCGGTGTACCCTCCCTTAAGCGTGTCTTTGGCAGTTGTTGTGGCATAATCCCAACTGTCAGGTGTGCCTATAATGTGCCTGAGATGGCAGGTGCTTAGCAATAAGTTCCTTCCATCACCTTATTTTCTGTGTTTTAGATGTATGGTATATCTTTGGCATACTATACGACACTCATGTTTTTCGTGTGTCTTCCATGTGTTTGTTCCCAAGTATAGTCTAAAGAGCATGGTGAAATACCCCTCCTATGCTTTGCAATTTGTATGGTGTGTTTGTTCCCAAGTATAGTCCAAAAAGCATGGTGAAATACCCCTCCTATGCTTTGGGATTTGTATAGCATGTTTGTTCTTAAGTGTAGTCCAAAGAGCATGGCAAAATGCCCCTCCTACATTTTGAGTTGTGTGTTGCATTTTTACTTTCCACGCATTTGTATCTGCATTCATATATATATGAAAATGGAAAAGAAATAATCATTGCATTCATTGTATTCATTATGTTTTGCGTGTCTTCAATACTATCTTCTCTGTGTCTTGCATGCATGTTACTATCTTCTCCATGTTTTGCGTGCATATTATTGTCTTCGATGTATTTGGCATGTATGTAATGTGTTTTCTCTAATGTCTACCTAAGACTGGGGGCTAGAAGTAGTCTCTCAATCTTTGTGTATGCATTAGCCTCAAGAGCTTGGCGTGGTTGTTGTATTTTGACCGTACTTTAATGCATGTATGGGCCTTGTATTCATGTATACATTAAAGTGGGGGATAAATGTTATGTCGTAAAATGTCCCCCTAGGACTTTTACCTCCTAAGTTTAGCTCTTGGGTCCTTTGTTTTGCATCTTGCATGTTCATTTTAACTCCCAAGACAAAATGGTTTGAAACCCATGTCAAATGGGGCTTGAGGGACATTGTGGCATTTGACCCTACCTTGAAATAAGACCTAAGGACATGGGCACTCGCACCCTTGTCCTGCCCTATTTCAAGCAAGTCCCAAATTTGAATGTTAGTTATGTGACTGTTATAAGGTTTTGTTGCCAACATCTTAAGTTTGAATTATGAAATTTGTAGCAAGAATGCATAAATAGGCATGTTTAGGGATTCATTTGTAAACTAGAAGATGATTATGAACTTTTGGCAAACTTATGATTTTAGATCATTCAAGATATTCATTGTTGTGGAGAAGAATATTGTTGTTTTGTTTGTGATTGTAGATTTAGCTTCATCTTCTCATGCGTTGAAGGATTTTCATCTACATGTGAACTACACCTCCGAGGTGATATCTATTTGTGTTTGAATCATTTATCAATTTGTTTTTTCCTCTATCCCGCAGGGATACACACTCTTTATTTGACAACGGTGTTTGGAAAACTTGAATGTCCTTCCAGGGCTTGACTGAGGCAAGATCCTAAATACCACAACCCCCAACCACACTACTTCTGATTACAAGTTATAGGTATTAGATTTGATAGAGTGGAGTTACAGAGGAAGGTTGTAGAAGAAAAGGATTCCAGATCTGACAAAAAGAAGCAACCTAGTGCATTTTCGAGACTAGTGTGCTAGTGGCAGTGTCCTCTGAGGTCATAGACACATAAATCTCCATGATAGTGACAATCGATATTAGAAGAAGTCCCAACATCCTGAAGAATATCCTACCTTGGACTATGGTGTGAGCTCTAGTATCCTCTGCATTTTTGTGACAAAAATAGATAGAACAATGATCATCAATGTCGTACGGAGTCCAGAACCCCCTAAAGGAAACACTGCATTGGACTAGGGCATGAGTGGCAATGTCCATGAATATTCCACATCAAAAACTTTGAAAAATGGTTAGTAACTAGTCTCTATCTACTATCATGGTCTGCGAGCATTTTTCGTAATTTATCAATTTGCTTACGATTTTGCATAATTAGGGTTTTGAGCATATTGGAGCATTAAATTAATATATTAATTGATAATTTCTAAGTTTCCACAACATTATAGGTGACCCTCAACCTGTAGTTGAATCCTCTTGCAAAATTTGTGATTCAACTTGGTTGAATGTCCTTGAATGTTTGTAGTGAAAGGAGGATCTAGCTAATCAATCCCATCATTCCATCTTTTCCTATAAAACACCAAATTTTAAGTGAGTAGTTCTCAAACTTCATGGAACCTATGAATGATCCATTTGGACCTACAACTAGATGTTAGGTACCTCTACAATAACCTCTCTTAGTTTTGACCAACACAAGATCATTTGACCGTGCCAACGACAGATGCATTCGTGCAAAATGCCTAATTGCATTTAGTGTAAAGGTGCCAAGAGCCATAATTTGCATTCTTCACATTATGGGACTTGACTAATAGTGCCAATAGGTCAGGGTGGGTGGGTTTATTCTAGTGGAATCCCTATTTTAATATCGAGGTGTCCCAATCGAATCGAGCTACATTATACTGGCAAAGTCTCTTAGGAGACCTAAGAGCCAAAAATTGCCAAACTTTGATAGAGTAGTTATCAAAATTTGTGGCAACTATGAATGATCTGTTTAGACCTATAGCTAAATTTTAGGTCTCTCCACAATAACTTCTCTCAATTTTGACCAACTCAACATCGTTTGAATGTGCTAACGGTGGATGCATTCTTGCAAAATGCCTCAATGACAAAGAGTGTAAAGGTGCCAAGAGCCATATTTTGCATTCTTCACCATGTGGGACCTAAATGATAGCACTGATAGGTCAGGGTGTGTGGGTTTATGCTAGTGGAGGTCTTGTTTTATTCCCCAGATGTCCCAATCAAATTAGGCTACATTGTACCGGCAAAGTCTCTTAAGAGAGCTAAGAGTAAAAAAATTGCCAAACTTTTAAAGAGTATTTCTCAAACTTCATGGAACCTATAAATGATCCATTTAGACCTACAGCTAGATGTTAGGTCCCTCCGCAATAACCTCTCTCAATTTTGACCAACTCAACATTGTTTAACCGTGCCAATGGCGGATGCATTCTTACAAAATGCCTCAGTGACATTTCGTGTAACGGTGCCAAGAGCCATATTTTGCATTCTTCACCCTGTGGGACCTAACTAATAGTGCCAACATGTCGGGGTGGGTGGGTTTATGCTATTGGAGGCCCTATTTCATTAATGAGGTGTCCTAGTCGAAGCGGGCTACACTGTACCGACAAAGTCTCTTAAGAAACCTAAGAGAAAAAAATTGTCAAACTTTAATGGAGTAGTTCTTAGACTTCATGGAACCTACAAATGTTCCATTTGGACCTACAACTGGATGTTACGTCCCTCCACAATAACCTCTCTCAGTTATGACCAACTCAACATCACTTGACCGTGCCAATGATAGATGCATTCATGCAAAATGCCTCAGTGGCATTTAGTGTAAAGGTGCAAAGAGCCATATTGTCATTCTTCGCCTAGTGGGACCTAACTGACAGTTCCAACATGTTAGCGTGGGTGGGTTTATGCTAGTGGAGGCCCTATTTTGTTTGTTGCGTATGGGTTGTCATTGATGTCAACAGTGGCATGGAGTGCTACAGTGTGGAAGGTTGCAAGTGATATCAAAGGAGTTTGCAGTAGTATGATGACCAATGAAGATAATTGAATGAGTGTTCATAAGTATTGTGAGATAGACAAGTAAAGTGATGAATATATGCTGAGGTAATCAAAGGAGCTAACAAAGAAAGCTAATCAGAAGAGTTGTGAAGTAAAGGAGATGGATCAATATCATCTATACACAATCATACCATATCTTTTGATGTTCAAGTGTAAGTCCACATCTTTGATATGTTTATGTTTGAAGTTAGTGATGAGTAGAGTTGGATTCTTGCTATGGACTTATGATGCTTTCTGCATGATAAAGAAAGATGTAAAAGATTGAAGGAGATTGTCTAAGTGTAGTACAAGTTAGGGAAGGTTTTACAAGCTCACAAGAAGGTACCACATTCTATCGCAATTGAAGGTAAGGGCTCGCGGATTGGAATAATAGCTAGATATTGCACTAAGTACCTATGCTTGAGTTTTGAGGTCATAACATTTACCGCAAGATGTTTTGGAGATAGAAGTGTGAAGACAGTGTTGAAATAGGGTAAGTATAGTCATAGGGAGATAGGAGCATGCTTCACACTTCTCTATAAATGAGGATATGATGTTGTGGCTTGAAGGACATGTAGATATGAGTATCAAGTATACATGTTTCAAGCTTCAAGTGTTAATATGTACTGCAGCTGCCTCTCCAGAGTCATCTGTGTGAAAACATGCCTTGGTTCTAGTTGAAGTAAGTAGAGGAAGATAGCTGAAGTCACCATAGTTCACTACACAATGGTAATTGGACATGCTGATTGATTAATAAGCTCATAAGGCTGGCTGGTATGTATTGTTCAAGTTTCAAATGATTTTGTTCACCGCAAGCATGATTTTTATTGTTTCATCTTAAGATCATGCAAGCAGAGGTTGTTAAGGACACCAGCATTAGAGATCAACTGTTCATGCCATCATGAAATATACTAAGATGATAAGATAAGTGTACGTGAATGTTTTGCAAAGCCATATAGTATTCAGTATGTGGTTTGTATGATGTATTTTTATCTCCTCTGGTACCGCTTTGGGTCTGGATCCAAATACAAGGAAGGATGAATGTTTGCAAAGCTGACTTGGAGTATAATGAAGATGTTGATGTGTGTGTGAAGTATGCACTAGCTTGGGAGAGTGTGCTAAGGTAAATTAGGACCTGATTATGCTTTGTTCTTGAACCACACTTGATTTCCACTTATCGTAAATGTTTTAGGGTTGACTATTATGGCCACTGCATGTTTTATGCTACTTGTTTTTAGCTGACTAAGGAGAAAGTTCTTAATGCTTACGGAGGATATAAATGTAAAACAAAAAATGTCAAGCGAAACATATATAGATATAGTGTGGAAATACTTTAACATTATGTGAACAAATATACCACAGAAGCAGACATCTTGATGAAATATTGAAAGGACTAGTTCATGTAATATGATATTATTGTGGAGGTAGTTGTTGTTGGTGTGATGATGGAGAAGAGTTTATGAAGTTGTTTCATTGTAGTAGAGGTTGATATTGAGAGTGTGTAGAAGTGAGATAGTTGTGCAGAGGCTAATGTGATCAACATTTAGTTTTGTATAAAGAACATTGAGTCAAATAAGTTTTGTAAATGTTGTTACTATTTAGGGAGTTGTAGCTTCCTTTGGGTTGCAACCCATAAATAATATTGTAATCTTGTTTTATTTGTGAGGCTAGATTTGGATAGTAGATCCATGCAGCTTGCTCACTGTGGTTTTTCCCTTCTAGGGTTTTCCATGTAAATCTGGAGCTATGAATGTGTACTTTTGTGTTCATGTGCTTTTCACATTTTTAAAAGGGCTTATGATGGTTAGAATGCTGGTGAAAGAAAAGAATTTGAATAAGTACTAATTCACCTCCCCTCTCAATACTTTTGTGTGTTCAACAATTGGTATGAGAGCCAAGTTCCTTGAATGTAGCCTAACAACTGAGGTAGATCTTGGAGAGGAAAACATGGGAACTAAAGTACTGTTTAAAGTCAAGAATCCTTCAAAAGATGATATAGACATGATAGCCTATAATCTAGAAGACTGTTTAGTTGAATATGAAGGAGAATTCATTTCTGCCCTAGAAGATTTGGATGCAGCAAGAAGTGAAAATGAAGAATATAAGATCAAGCTCATAAAATCAAAGGAAGCAATTGCCAAGTTGAAAGCTCAAGTTGAAGGTAAGAAGGTTGCATATTATCTAAATGTTAAGTTGAATGACAAATTAGTTGAATTCTACAAAATCGAAAAACAAATTGTCTCTAATGAAAGAATTGGAAAAAGCAAAGGATCTAATAGACAAATGTCTAATACTGAAGAAAATCACCAATATTCATGATGAGATAATCAGTAGTCAAAGGCCTCCAAAGAATAAAGGTGGTATTGGATTTGAGAAATGTCAGAGTCCTAAAATAGATATACTTGAAGGCATGTTTGAAATGAAAAAGGAAGAGCCTAGTACTGAAGACTCTGAGGAAACTAAAGATGAAGGGCAGGAGTTGGATGATGATAACTTCATACAGGTCAGTAATCAGAAGAACGATCTCTAGAGATCTCCACCTAGACCAAATGATAATCCTAGGTTCTCTCAATCCTTCTATGGTTATTGTGATAGGTAAAAAATTAGGTTGATAAGATCAAGCATAGCCATGAAAACCTAACCCTCCCATCATCAAAGAATCTAATCCAAATGAAATCAAAAGAATGCAATTCAAGAGCAATATCACCTAGATTGTATGATTCCTTGTATATGATGTGGATTGCTTCTTCAGGAATGAACAATTATGAAGATAAAATCTTCTATGATGAATAGATGATAATGATAGTATACTAAATGGATGCTCAAATGCTCAATATGCTCAAGATGATAATGTAGATGCTATATGAATGTTGGATCCTTGTAGTATGGAATGAGAGGGTGTTTATATAGAACTCAACCAAAATCAATCAACAGTGGAGATTTGGTGGCTATGTGAATGGCTAATATTAAATGATAGTCATAAATGAATGTGTAGATGATAAGTGGAAGGAATATAAGGCTTATGTGTGACTATGTACATAAAAAGTACTACATGTGAAAGACATTAAATAAAAGATGTAGTACCACTTATCTTTTTTAAATGAAAGAAGCACACATGTCGGCTCATGAAGATAAATGATAAAAGAAATTAATTAAATAAATAAAATTTATTTAATTAATTGGAAAGTAGGTTTGTGAATGGATTTTTAATTAAATAAATAAGATTTATTCAATTAAAATAGATAGAAAGAAGATAATTAAATAATTAAAGATTATTTAATTATAGTTTAGAGAAAATAGAAGAAATTGCTAATGAATTAATTAAATAAATATAAATTTATTTAATTAATAGAATAAATAAGTGTGTTAGGGAAATTGCTCAAGTGTGTTAGACAAATGCAGATAATAGCTAATGCAATATTCTGATACTAATGATAATTAGGCCAATTTTGGGTGTCTACATTTTGCCCCTCTTTGATACAATGTTCATTAGAGCGTTGTGTCAAAGAAGAATAATCACTTGATAAACAAGGTTATGCCCTAGTGTAACTAGTAGGTGATGCCCCCTCGAGAGGTAAGACAGGCTAACCAGGAAGGGCTGGGTTGGCTCGCGATAGGATGAAAGGCTAGAGACAAGGTTGACACGAAGAAAACGGGGGTTGGGTGGGATAAATTGGGATGGTTTAGAAGAATTAGGGTTTGGACAGGGGCTATAAGTAGGCTCATTTGTGCTCATTTATATTCATAAATCTAGAGAGATCCAGAGCTCCTTAAAAGTGTTGTGCGATGAGAGTGGAAGAGCTATCAGGATGCTAATTCCATGCAGAGATCATTGTACTGAGTGAGTGAGGACACATGGATGACCAGAGGGAGTAGGCGTATTGGTATGTATTGAAACTTTTGCTAAAAGTGTGATTTTTGTAGGCTAGAAGCATCCTAAATGCACACATGTCACTAGGAGTGACTAGGTTGAAGGGTAGGCAGTTCAGGTCACTAGTGGGCTAAAAGTCATCACTTAGGGTAGTTTAGGTCGCATATGGGTGCGACTTGGTCGCTTATGAGGAAAGTGAGTCGCTTGTGGTCGCCTAGAGGAAATAGATAGGCGACAGGTGCATGTGGCTAGAATAGGTTGCTTATAGAGGAAAATGAAACACATGTATAAAAATAACTCACTTAGAAGGAAAAGGTGGATGCATATGGCAAATGAGTCGCTTATAGGCAGAAAGTGGGTGCTTATAGTGTTTAAAGTTGCTTGCAATCAATAGTCGCGCCCATAGGGTAAGCAAGTTGCGTTGAAGGTAATAGTATGCGCATATTGTAAAATGGTTCACTTATGCTAAAAAAGATAGTTCTTAGAGAAACATGCGTCGCTTATAGTAGAGATATGCAAATATAGTAAGAAAAAGTCAATTTTGATAGCACAAAGACTGATACAGTGAGTGGAATGATGCAGGACATACTACCACTATTGTTATCATGAGAGCCACATCCTAGGTATTTGCGATTGGTCAGATTACTGGATGCAGATGAGTGGCTAGTGCTAGAGGTCCTCATATTGGAGCATGTGTCGAGATTAGAGCTAGTGCAGGTGCATCAAGGACTGATGACGTCGATGGTGGAGCAAGCACAGTTTGTTCTTATTTCCGAAAGGAGAGGTGACTATTACTCTAGAGGATGTGTTCCAAATTCTACAAGTTCCTATTGATGGGGACTGAGTAGATTATGATCCTGATATGGGTCTAGCTACATTTAGGTAATTGTTTGGGACACCAGACATTGGAGCTGAGGGCTCAGAGATTCCCATGGTCAGGATGGAGGAGCTATGCGATAGACTACAACAGGTAGTCATAGCTATTATCAAATGGTTGGTTGGAGATAGGTGAGTGAGAGGTTTTCCAGTGGGATGGGGGACAGTGATGGAGGCGATGTTCTCCTATGGGACTAGATATGCATGGGCTGAGTGTGTGCTAGGGCAGTTATATCATTATCTTCATGATTGCGCCTACATGTTTGGAGTGAGTATGTCAGCTGGAGTTATAGTTTTGCATGTGTGGGCATATGAGCACATCCTAGTGATGAGGCTAGATGAATGGGTGGTGAGATTAGCAAGAGAGCCATATGCTAGGATGTATAGAGGAGCTCTGACCTATTGACAGTGGTGAGGAGTTGTGTATTGGAGATAAACACTAGATGAGGTAGATAGGTTTGTGTGGAGGCCATGGCTTGGATGCGAGAGATGGGATGAGGAGGATGCAGAGCTTGTCTATGCGAGGTAGGTGAGATACATTTTTGGATGTGGCAAATATATTAAAGAGTGCCATTTGCCTGAGAGGGTATTGAGGTAGTTCGACTTAACACAGGGAGCACCGGTGGGAGATGCTATTTTTGGGAGGACACAGTAAGAGGTTTTTGATTGGGGGTTGGAGATTGTGGTGGACACAGCTTTGACAAAGAGAGATGGGCTACAACTAGTTATGTGGTCATGGAGACAGGGTCCTACAGATCTCAGGACTTTACCAGATTATGATGCACATTGGGTGACAGCTAGACCGACTCGGCTGACAAGGGTGGGAGAGATAGGAGAGATTAGTATGGAGAGGCTAGTGAGGAGGAGGCAATGACAAGCTCCACTAGCATAGGTAATTGTGCCCATAGCGCTAGGTATACAGGTGTAGGGACAAGGTCATGTGCAGCCACAGGTATTAGCACAACCAGCAGCACAGATGATAGGAGATGATGATGTAGGCATATAGCGGTTGAGGCAGAGGGTTAGGGAGGATAGGATATGGAGGTAGTAGGCTCAGATGAGGCTGGGGAGTGCAGAGATAGATTAGCATCAGGTGGTGATAGGCTTGTAGCATGCGAGAGCACAGGCTCGGACATACTAGGCATAGCTATAGGGGAGAGGATAGGGAGGTGATGGATAGGATGACGATAGCCTTGCTAGGGTGACTAGAGAGAGAGATGTAGCTATGTAGCAGGTGTAACTAGTTATAGCTAAGAGAGATGTAGATTTATAGCAGATACAGGCTATTAGAGCTAAGCAGGATGCGGCAGTACAGTAGGTGCAACTTGTGAGGGTTGAGAGGGACACAACTATACAACAGTTATAGGTGATGATAGTGGAGAGAGATAGAGTAGTTGTTGCTTTAGGGATAGATGGGGTGATGATGTACTTGGCTACACAGCTAACTCAGGCACAGGGTGAGATGGAGTACTATAGGAGCATATATCATGGGGTAGTGCTGGCGGAGCATAGACAACCTAGCTATAGGAGCATATCAGGGGCTTCAGCTTCTCAGAGGATAGGTTGATCACGATATGTGGCTTCAGTTATGGGACCTCCTAGAGATGGCAGGCTAGGTGTAGGACCCAGTGGTGGACAGGGAGAGGGGACTGCTAGTAGTCACTAGGGCTACCTTGTTTTTGTTGTATATTATTGTATCATGATGAGGCCTATGGGTTGATTGTACATATATTCTTTTGATGGCTCATGGATAGCCCATATTGTATTTGTAGACACTTGTACATTGACACATGTGAGATATATATGAGATGGCTTTTGGTTCTATGTGATTATGGATGCACTTATGATATTATGATGGTTATGCAATTTTGTCTTTTCATGATTTATATGGATGTTTACGCAAATGATATAAATTTGCAAATGGAAATAATGGAAATGTCTTATGCTAATGATAATGCAAATGTGTAGATGGTAATGATATGATATGGACACATGCATGTCTAAATGGTAATGATAATGATATGTCTAACACACTTGTTTTGTAGGATAAAGAATGTAGAAAAAGGATGATGGAGGAAAGCTTGATCTTGGTTGAGGACTATATAGCATATAATGGAATGGATAGATGGTATGATTTGGCAGCTTATGAAAGTAATTGCTTAGAAAAATTAAAGAAATGCAATCCTTATGTTTGATATAGCATATGGATGTTATGCACCAGTGTATAGAAGACCAAGGTGTTGAGATATCCAATGCAAAACTAACATATTACAATCTAGTCTGAACGCATGAGGTCAAGATGTTGAGCCAACATACACAAGATATGAATAGTAGCTAGTGTTTTGAGATGGACTTTGACACTATAAGCAATGGTTTGAGCTTATCTCCACTACACATAGTGACACCTTACTGGTCATATTTATGGAGCTAGTTCTTAACATAAAATAGTCTCAAGTGCATAAGAGACTATTTAGCTTCTCAGATGCTAGAGATATTGATATATAAGATGCTAATCCCAACACGTACAAGATACCAATATGTATAGGAAGAATAAGATCATACCGCAGACATGACATATGAAAGCAATATGACCATGCCCCATTCCTTACTTCATCACAACATACCAAGATATGATAAATCAAGGTAGTCTTGATTAGGCCTAAGAAAGGGACAAAAGATAAAACAAAAGATACTGCCATCACATTTTCTTGCCAAATTTAAGTACTCTTGGATGGGTTTAAGCTGGCGCCTTGTTGAGAGGAAAGTTGCATCCTGTTGAAGGCTAAAGATGTTGATAAAAATGTTATAGCAAATGTTGGCTTAAGGCATGTAGACAAATAGCTTCTGGCTTATCCCTGATTTGTTAAAGTGCTTGAGCTTTCACTGATACACATAGTTTGCTTCCTGCTTGAGCTGGTCAAAAAGAAGAAGATGGGAGATGAAAGAAGATGAGGATGGGGTGGATTGTTTGTACTTCCTTTGTATTCTAGACTGCCTACATACCATGTTTCCATAGGATCAAAGCACATTTATGATGGTGATGAGACATGATGAATATGTAGTTCTGGGCTTATTGATGATGTAAGTGATGAAAGATAGAAGAAAGGGAGATGAAAGAGTGGAGGATGATTAGAAGAAAGATGAAATATGGATGATGGGAGAATGGGCTATCGTCTTTGCCTGAATCAGAGTGCTTCCTTCGCATCTTAGATTGCCTACATACCCTGTATCCATGAGATCAAGGCTTTAACGATAGAGCTAACGATGTAGTTCTTGCTTGTTGTGTTGATGGTTGATGTCAAAGGATCAACTTTATTGCTTGGGTTTTTGTGATGTTTTGATTTTTTTGAATATTTTTGATGTTTTTGATGATGTTTCAGCTTGGATTGATTGCTAAGATGTGAATCCTGGTTGCAAATGTTTTCTATGTTTAAAGTTGGATGTTTGTTGTGTTTAAAGTTGAATGTTTGTTGTGTTATGTGCTTAGGTGTTTGCTATGTTATGAGCTAGAGCTATAAGTATCCACTTCCAAATAAGGCTCAACAAGTGTCCCCAATGTGGGATAAGGTTTATTATGGAGAATTTACGATGGATGCGTTCGTACGAACAAGATGCTAAGGTGCCAAATGATATAATTACCCTAACGAAGTCCAAATGATGAAGGCTAGCATGGTAGAGGTGAGGATGGAAAGACTTTTATTATGGATGGATAAAGGATATAGATGTTTGTGCAAGGTGAAATGTAGATTATGATATGGATTATGTAGGATATAATGGTGGAGTATATGCTATGAAAAGCTATGATCAAAACAAACTAAAAAGATGATGGGAGCTAGTCGCTACACATAGCGCCTGTTTACCAGGTTTTCACTATGGTACTTATCCAAGGTGCCTATTTACTAGGTTTTCACTAGAGGACAAATTATCTATCTTGTACTATATGCATATTTTTTTATTATCCAAAGCACCACAAAGTGGTTTTCACTATTGGATGGATTTTTTTATTTTTTTTGGAATAACTGAGATTCATGGATAGAACTTCTTGAGATGAATGCTGTTGATTGGTTCATCCAAGGGAATGCCTTCAAGAGTTGAGAGAGTGTATGCACCTAATCCATAGACTGATGTGATGACAAAAGGACCAATCCAATTAGGTTCAAACTTGCCCTGTTTCTCACGATGTTGCTGATTTCTTTGATTTGCTTTAAGGACAAGGTCTCTAACTTGAAATCTACATTCTTTGATCTTTTAGCTCAAGATCATCTAGTAGCTCAAGATCATGGAGTCTGGATACTCTATATTATTTATCTGATATAGTATGCTGCAGGTATACTCACAGAGAGGGGATCTCAACCTCAATACGCAAAATAGCTTCATTGCCATACACAAGAGCATAAAGTGTAGCACCAAAGGGAGTTCTGATACTTGTTCTATAAGCCCATAATACAGGATTAAGTTGCAAATGCTAATCACCACCAGCTTCATTGACTATCTTTTTGAGGATCTTGATAATTATTTTGTTAGATGCCTCAACTTGGCCATTACTTTGAGGATAGTAAGGTGTAGAGAAACTATGTTGGATATGAAACTTGTTACAAAGATCTCTAACCTCTTGGTTCTTGAAAGGATGACCATTATCAGTAATAATATCTTGAGGAACTCCATAACAGCAAATGATATAGTGTAGGATGAACTTGGATATTTTCTTACCGGTAATATAAGTCATTGGTATGGCTTCCACCCACTTTGTGAAGTACTTAGTGGTGGGGATAATAAACTTATGACCATTTGACTAAGTAGGATGGATTTTACCTATGAGATCAAGTCCCCACTATGAGAAGGGCCATGGAGTAGTGATAGGCTGAAGTTCATGTGCTGGTGCATGTATTAAATCTCCATGTTGCTGACATTGTAGACATCTCTTTGCAAATTATTGTGCATCTTTCTCCATAGTTGGCCAATAGTATCCAGCTCACAAGACTAGGGCCAGCAGAATACACCTTCATATATTTCACATAAGGCAACTTTTGCTTCCTCAGAATCAAGACATCTAAGAAGGGTACCATCAAGACTCTGACGATAAAGGGTGTCTCCTAGGATAATATAGCGAGAGGCTCGACAGATAAAGGTTTTCCATTGGGTATTAGATAGTTGGAATGGAAAGGTTTGATTACGGAGATACTCATATATGTCCTCATACCAAGGTGAATTGGGACCAACAATCTCACATATAAGCTCAGACTATGGTACTTCAAATGCTGGGATTAAAAGTTGTTCAACTAGAAACTCACATTTATGTGTATTGGATGGCATATCTAGAAGAGACCCAATCATAGCCATGGCATTTGTTGCTTTATTTTGTAACCTTGGGATTTGTTCAAAGGTGATATTATCAAAATGCTTCTTGAAATCATCAACCATTAACTTATATGGAAGGAGCTTCTCATCTTTTCTTTGATATTCATCTAATACTTGTTTGATAACCAATTGAGAGTCACCAAAGACCTATAGCTATTTGATAGCCCATTGTACTACCATGTGTAATCCTGTGATTAAAGCTTCATATTCTGCTATGTTTTCAGGATACAATATCCTTAAGGAGTAACAAACAATATCCTTGCTCCTAATCCATATTGTGTATAAGATCCATCAAAATATAGTTGCCACAATGTTGGTGAAGTTAGATTGAACAATTCTTCATCAGGAAACTCTAGACGTATTGGATGAATATCTGTGACAGGTGTTGCGGCTAACTGATCAGCAATAACTTGTCCTTTTATGACCTTTTGATCCACATATTGTATGTCAAATTCACTTAAGATCATAACCCATTTTTCTAATCTTCTCATAAGGATTCCTTTGGAGAGAAGATATTTGAGTGGATCAACGTTAGATATGAGCTTTGTTGTTTGGTTCAACATATAATGTCACAACTTTTGGGAAGAAAACACTAATGCTAAACATGCTTTTTCCATAGATGAATAACTAAGTTCATATCCCACAAGAGTTTTGCTGATCTAGTAAATGGCTTGTTCTTTTCCTGAATCATCATGATGAGCTAGAAGGGCACCCAAGGCTGCTGTTGTTGAAGATATGTAGAGCAATAGTGGTCGATCAAGTACATGAGGTACTAATATAGAGGTGTTGCTAGATATTCCTTTATTTTGTAAAAGGCCTATTGGCATTTTTCATCCCACTTAAAAGATTCACCCTTGCGAAGAAGATGTTGAAAAGGATGACACTTATCTGCTAGTTGTGAGATAAATCTGCGAATGGATTGTAATCTTCCTCGTAGACTACGGAGCTGCTTGAGATTTTCTAGTCAAGGAATTTCCATGATAGATTTTACTTTGGTGGGGTCCACTTCTATTCCTCGTCAAGACACAATGTATCCCAACAATTTTCTAGATGTTACACCAAATACACATTTCTTTGGGTTTAGTTTGACTTGATATTTCTCTAATCAATCAAAGATTTGTGCTAGTACCTATAGATGTCCTTCTCTTGTCTTGGATTTACCTAAAATATCATCAACATAGTCTTCCATGATAGTGTGAAAAAGGTCATGGAAGATAACTATCATGACTCGTTGATAAGTAGCTCCAGTGATCTTGAGACCAAAAGGCATTACAACCCAACAATATGTACCCCATGGACAAATGAATGATGTTTTGTCTTGGTCTTCCTCTGCTATTCTAATTTAGTTTTATCCTAAAAATCCATCCATTAAAGATAGCATTTCATGTCTAGTTGTGAAATCTACAATATTGTCTATGCTTGGTAGTGGAAAGTCATCTTTAGGACATGCTTTGGTAAGATCTTTCAAATCTGTGTAGCAGTGAACTCGTCCATCAAGTTTTACTATAGGTGCCAAGTTTGAAACCCATTCTGGATAATCAATAGGCCTTATGAACTTTGCTTCTAATAACTTCTAAATCTCTACCTTAACCAATAGAGCTACTTGCGGATGCATTTTACACAATTTTTGCTTGACAAGTTTTGCATTAGGAGATACTGCTAGATAATGTACCACAAGTGTTGGATCTAGACCTGGCATGTCAGTGTAAGTCCATGCAAAATTGATAACTCTTTTTATGAAAAATGTTGTGAAGTCTCTTCTTTCCTACTCTAATAGTGATGCTGCCAAAAAAGTGGTCTTTGGATTCTGCTCTGTGCCCAAATTCATGTCTTGTGATTTTTCAACTAGCATTGTTGATTTCTCATTATAGTAAGTGGTGACAGGAAGATCAAATCCCCCATCCTTGGGCGCCTCAGAGAGGTTTTCACCCTTGGATACATCCTTTATTTTTACTTTTTCATGGTCAAGAGGCACCTTTCAGTTTTTACCTAGTGACCTATCTTTTTTTATTCTATTTATTTCACTTTTACAATTGAAGGATTTGATGCTTTTGCCAAAATATGCTAGTTTAGGTAGGTCCATCATGAAACCTTCTTTATGATCACCCAATGGAATGCATTGTTGTAAGCCCATGAATTCGGTGATATCTTCATCATTTTCAAAATTTGTCCGATATCGGTGCCCCTTGTTGGTTCCAATCAACAAGGTCAGGATATACGAGTGAAAGGGTAACGGATGAAGGGTTTCAGCTAGATGAGGTTGTGGAAATCATGAAGATGGAGGTTTCTTGAAAAAGGTTGGTAATATGAAGGGAGGAGTCATTGATGGTATCTGCATTGGAAGTCTCTCCTACCGAGGAAGGTCCATCTTCCATATCAGAAATACACTTAATGTCTTTGGAAAGTAGTACCTCCGGTTGATAGCCAAGGCCTTGCTTATTAAACTTCTTAGACACAACACTGGGTTCAATAGGTCCTTGTTCCTGTGATCCCAATCTACCATGTCCTTTGTAGCCCATGTTCTTAATGATGTAGAACCCATTATTATATCTTCCCACTTCAAGTTGGACTTGGTCATTCTCATCATAGAATATCCAAGAATTGATGTCATCAATGTCTTCATTATCTAGGAATCCACCTTTAATAAACACTGTGGGTGGGGCTTTTATGACAACTGTTGATGAAGATGCTTTAGATGTAGAAGGTTTGCCATGAGACTTGGGAGACAAGGGAAGAGTTCCAACACAACAAGATTCTTTCAATGTGTACTCACCCAGACCATGTTTGGTGTACCTGATATGGAGATTGGAAGTGGCTTTGCTAGATGATGGCTTGAGTAAGGTGGATCGATCTACATAAGATGAAGATGGATATGCTTTGGTGTTGATAGGAATGCAGTTAGGCTATGATATTTATCTTGAAAAGCATGGCAAAATTCAAATAGATTAGGATCAACATGGATAGTAATCTCAACACTGTTATGTGGAAATTTAAGACATTGATGCTATGTAGAAGGAACTGCTTTGAGGGCATGGATCCATGGATGACTAAGGATGATGTTATAAGGAAGCTTAATATCAAGGACTTGACAATGGGTATCAGTAGTGACCATCCCAACTTGAATAGGTAGATGAATAATCCCTTCAGTATCTCTCTTAGCATCGTCATATGCTTCGATAGTGATGATCTTAGAAGTGTCAACATCTTTCTCAGAATATCCCAATTGTTTTAATAATTTTAAGGAACATATATTAAGACCATCTCCACCATCCACTAAGATTCATTTGATACGATGTTGGTTGACAAACACTTCTATGTGGAGGGCTTCGTTATGTGATGGGTGAATGGAGGACTAAAGATCTTTGTTGGAAAAGGTTAGATGGTAAGGAGCTACAATGCTAGCTACCATAGATTGGAATTGTGTGGTATCAATATCATTAGGCACCGAAGATTCTTGTAAGGCTTTGTCGAGGATAGATTTGTGGGTAGGGGATATGCGAAGAAACTCAAGAATAAAAATATGTGCAGGTGTTTTACCAAGGTGATCAAGGATATTATAGCTGGAAGACAATCGAGGAGGATGGACAAGTGCCCCTTGAATCGTAACATGACCTCTTCGAGTAGTCACAGCACAATCAAACGCTTTGCCTTGGATAGTAATGGTAGAAATGTGAGCATGGTCAATGTGGCCAATAGTGGATGATTCATAATTGTACTGAATGGCATTGCTAGTATGAGGGTTACTTGGTTTGTCATGAGATGGAAGTGGATTCTTGAAAGCATCTAGATCATAATTCGATGTCAGTTTCTATGTAGGTTGCAATGTTGGAGGTGTGATTTTAATTAATCCTTGATCAATGCAATCTTGAATAACATCCTTTAAGTGCATACAACCATTTGTTTTGTGTCCTTTGACTCTATGTTAGTCACAATACTCATTCTCTTTGTACCAAGGACCTTTGAAGAGTGGTTCACCATTGGGTGGTGCATTAGGCAATATGATATCTCCTGCTTGGAGAAGCTTTTGAAAGACAACTTCCATAGGTTCTGCTAATGGTGTGAATTGTCATTGAGGATTTGAAATTTGTCATTGTCAAGTTCGTTGAAAAGGTTGAGTTGTTGTAGATGCAGCTTGAATATTAATAGGAGCTTTCATTGTTTGTATGTTCTTTGCATCTACAACACCATCATTAACAACATTCTTGTTCTTGTTCCAAAGGTGAGACTTATCGTTGGAGCTTTGAGGATTGTCTTTGTTATCTCTGAAAATCTTGATAGTGCCCTTAGCAATTAAAGTGCACTTAATGATGATTCCTTTGGAAACAAGTTCATCAAAGGTGCTAGCACTTTGCAATTATAGTTGGAATGAAAGATCAGGATGGAGATTTTGAATGAAAATATTGAGTTGTTGTTTCTTAGGTATTTCCCATGATAGTTTGCTAGCCCTATTATTCCATCGTTGAGTGAATGAAGAGAAAGTTTCACCATTACATTGTTTGTTGTTGACACGATCGTTCATGTTCACTTCATGTTCAATGTTAAAAGCAAAATGTGATTGAAATTTATTTTCTAGTTCCACAAAAGATTTAATGCCCAAAGGTAAATGAGAGAACCATTCAAGAGCTTGTCCCGCTAAGCTTCAGGGAATTAGTCTCAAAAGATATGTATCGTCTTGAGCCACATCGAGACATGCCACAAAGAATGCTCTAAGATGGTCTTCCAAATTTTCTTTTCCTTTGTATTTGTCAAATTATGGAATTTCAAAGTGTGGCAGAAAAGGTGTCATATGAAGCAACTTATCAAATGGATAAGTGCATATGTATTCTAAGGAAAATATCTTTTTTCTTTGTCCTACCACTTTTTTAATCATTTGTTGAACATCCGTTGAAGAAAATTGTTGTTGTTACAAAGGGGGTGGTTGGTTCGGAGGTGAAGTGTAATAAGATGTATATTGAGGTTGCTATTATAGGATATATGAAGCCATGACCATTTTTTGAGGTTGCACACTCACAGTATATGTCAAAGGATTAGTATATGACACATATGTGTTGGAAGATTGCCATCCTTGAGACACAAGTGGTGGTTAAGTATATTGCGATGAATTAGAGCCAAGAGTTTGCATCACATGGGAAGTAGAAGATGGGCTGACATTGGTCAATGATTGTGAATTCAGAATTGGATTGGTGATATGGTAAGTGATGGAAGGATTGGTAGATGTGGAAGAAGGATGGACATTTGGGTTTGTGTTTTGAACAACATGAGGATTTGTATATGTCATAAGTTGGGTGACGATGGGCAATCCTTGAGTAGCATAGACAAAGTGATGGTTTGTGAAGGATTATAGGAAGATGGCGGAAGTGATGTTAGCTGATCAACATAAGAGACCATAGCGCTAGGATTAGCTTGTGAAACAATAGGTGGGCTAGTCATGTCAATGAGACTAACATTGGGGTTGTATGACATGTTGGATGGATTTACAGAAATTGTGGAGACCATATTAGGAGTGATAGGAATATGGGATGTAGTTTCCACATGTGATGCAATGGGAGTAGTGGATTGCAATGGTTGTGAAGTTTGGATAGTTTGTATTGTTCGGATAGCTTGGGAAGCTTGCAGAATATGGGATATGGGGATAGCTTGTGATGTTTGAGGAGTTCTCACTTAGGAAGCATGGACAACTTGCGTTGCTTAAGAGCAAGATACAGTCATGGTAGGAGAAGGTGTATGTTGTGAAACATGGAAAGGTGGAATGCTCAGATTTTGCGAAAGCAAAGGAAGTACATTGGTTGGAGTTATCAAGGGTTCTAAAGTGTACTCTGAGCTTGATGGGTTGAATGAAGTAACAATAGGCAATGAAAGAGATGGGTTGGAAGTTGGATTTGGTAGCATGGACATGGTATGAGATGGTTTGGCTATAATGGATTGTCCCTTTGAAACAACAACGGGAGTGCTTGGATCATGTTCTCGAATAGCAGATATGTCAAAGTATTTTGGTAATTTGGCTCCCATACGTGCTAATTATAAGAAGTAGTGATTATGATTAGATAAAACAAGCCTTTCGAATTGATCACATACACGTGTGTCTCTAAATTATGATAAGTCCCCTTGGGATTGCTCTTCATAAGTCTCTGAAAATGTATGAGATTGCACTTGTTGTGATGACTCTCCAACAGTGTACCCATGGGGCACAAACATGTGAGAAGGCATGCCAGTTGGAAATTGAGTTGCATCTTGGCTTCCATCTCAGCTCACAATTTTACTTCCATTTCAACTCTATATTGGCTCCTAGTTTGAGGCATGATGGCTGATGTTGAAAATTGGACTTTAGCTTGTCAAGGTTTGAGACCCAAAAGATAATGATTTGCTAATTTTTTGGTGTTGGTTGCTTGGCTAGGTTTGTTGTTTGCTTTGTTGTTGTTGGATTGCTTGGTTGTTGGTTGTTAGTTGCTAGTTGATGTTGTTGTTTGACTTCCCTAAAGGATAGCTCACACACTCAAAGGGAAAAGTTGATTGCTAATGTTGTTGTTTTGTTGATGTTGCTAAGGCTAAGGCCACAAGATGATGTTCTGCTACTATTGGGTTGATTGTTTGATTTTTGCTTTGTTGGTTTGGGGTCTCAGAAGGATAGAAAGTTCACAAAGTCCAATTGTTTGGTATGCTCAAAGCAGGAGATAAAGTCCAGGTATCTGCAAATGATCAGAGGAAGGTCTGAAAGCTAATGCTAAAGCTCAGCAAGCTAGAAATGTAACTAATTTGGCTGAGTTTGCTAAGATTTGCTGATATTTAGCCAAAGGCGATAGATAATAGCTCAAAGGTGACACAGAAAAGGCCAAAAGTGACTGACAATATCTTAAAAGTGATTTAGTTCCAGTTCAGGTGACAGGATATAGTATTAACCAGAGGTGAGCCAATTTGCTATAGGCAAGAAGTTTTGATTCAAAGGTGATTTACTGTTGGTTAAAAGTGATGAGTTTGGACTAAAGGTGAGAGCTGTTGTTCAAAGGCAATGCAGTTTAAGCAAAAGGCAACTAACTACTGTTTGAAGGCGATCTGACTGTCTATATGTGGGCAGTTACAGTTTAAAAGTGGTCTGTGTCTATTAGGAAATATGTTTGAATTATGTTTTTGACAAGGAAATAGTGATTTTAGTCACTTACACTCACAATAATCACAAACTTGTACAACCTAGGCTAGGAAAGGACTGTATTTGTTAAGTCCCCTGGCCATGCTTATTCAAAGTAGATAGCTTTAGGATCTTGGTAGCACCAGTTCCTCTCCACGGTACACACTTCTCACGCATACCAAGATCTGGGTTTCCCAAGGCTTGTCCCCCCACCAAACCTTAGGATTGTCCCTACTATCTTTACTAAGAACCATGTGAATCGGGGTGGCTTCAAAGGTACCACCTTTTGTGTCAACAAATAGAAGGTTTTTTGGCTACTACACAATGTTGCTAGTAAGGGCATCCATTCGGGTGGCTATATGTGCGGCAACGCTACTCTCCATTGTGGAATCTCCCAACCTTTAATAGTTATGCCTTAGAGGGTTTTGGGGGAGGTTGGCTGTCGGTATAACACAACATCTATTGTTTGTGGATTTTGACACAAACACTTTTCTTATATAGCAGTTTGGAAGGACTTGGCTTTAGCCTGTTACCACTTGGGTCATACTCCTTCTGACACTGAAAAGGCATGTCCTCTAAAGATAATAACAAGTTCTCATACACTAAAGATCCATTTGATAGGCAAGGGGGGAGGATACTTTTTCTATTAAATTTGGGTTACAAACATACACAATCAAGCAATCAAGAAAGATAAAACAATCACAGAGCAAGAAATGATTCTTTTTAAGCACCAAGCCCAAATGTTCCTAAATTAGTGACAAATCCCAAGTCTTGGACCGATCGGAGCTGTAACAGATATGTTAGTAGTTTTATAACCTCCTTTTCTTGGACAATCGATAAGATGTTGCACAAATACCCAATTAGTAACCAAGAAAACTAGACTACAAATGATAAAGATTGAAAGCGACACAGTTACCAGAGGCGATCAACTGTTGATCAGAAGTGATCTGTATTCTTCTGCAAGTGATGTTGTTGTTCAGGAGCAATGCCAGTAAACCCCAATGTGAAATGATAAAGCTTAGAAGTGATGTGAAAAAGCAACAGGTGGCTGATTGTAGGTCATAAGCGACTTAGATATACGAAAGACAAGATATAACAGAAAACCCTAGTTTTTGTAGAAAGCGATCCAGACGGCTAAAAGCAATCACTATTAGGTTAAAAGTGATTCAAATAAAAATATAAGCGGCCACTATTAGCTTGTAAGAAATGTAAAAAACACAATAAGAGACTACTATTCGCTTAGAAGGGAACTTGAAAAGGCTAAAAGTGGCAGGTTTCAGCTAAAAAGCGATGTGTATAATTAGACAGCGACTAGTTTTTGCTTGGAAGCGACTGAAACTTGCTGTAAGCACTCAGAAAATCTGATCTTCACAAAAACAACTTCAAAAAGCAAAGTTAATCAAGGACGTGAGTCCTACCGGGTGTGCCAAAATGTGATAGGTAAAAAATTAGGTTGATAAGATCAAGCATAGCCATGAAAACCTAACCCTCCCATCATCAAAGAATCTAATCTAAATGAAATCAAAAGCATGCAATTCAAGAACAATATCACCTAGATTGTATGATTCCTTGCTTATGATGTGGATTGCTTCTTCAACAATGAACAATTATGAAGATAAAAACTGCAATGATGAATAGATGATAATGATAATATGCTAAATGGATGCTCAAATGCTCAATATGCTCAAGATGATAATGTAGACACTATATGAATGTTGGATCCCTGTAGTATGGAATGAGAGGGTGTTTATATAGAACTCAACCAAAATTAATCAACGGTGGAGATTTGGTGGCTATGTGAATGGCTAAGATTAAATGATAGTCATAAATGAATATGTAGATGACAAGTGGAAGGAAGATAAGGCTTATGTGTGATCGTGTACATAAAAAGTGCTACATGTGAAAGATATTAAATAAAAGATGTAGTACCACTTATCTTTTTTAAATGAAAGAAGCACACATGTCATCTCATGAAGATAAATGATAAAAGAAATTAATTAAATAAATAAAATTTATTTAATTAATTGGAAAGTGGGTTTGTGAATAGATTTTTAATTAAATAAATAAGATTTATTCAATTAAAATAAATAGAAAGAAGATAATTAAATAATTAAAGATTATTTAATTATAGTTTAGAGAAAATAGAAGAAATAGCTAATGAATTAATTAAATAAATATAAATTTATTTAATTTATAGAAGAAATAAGTGTGTTAGGGAAATTGCTCAAGTGTGTTAGACAAATGTAGATGATAGCTAATGCAATATTTTGATATTAATGATAATTAGGTCAATTTTGGGTATCTACAGTTATTGTTATTCTTGCAATAAATTTTGACATAAAGCTATTGACTATAGAACTATGGCTAGAACATATGACAACATGAGGAAGAATTCATTTGTGCCTCCAAAGCATGATGCTATAATCTCTTATTCCCTTTATGGCTATTGCTTTGCATGCAATAAGTTTGGTCACAAGGCTCATGAGTGTAGAACTAAAATGAGGAGAAATGGTGGGACTCCATAATATAATGTTTTTTTCTACAAATGTAACAATTTGAGGCATAAAGCAAGATTCTGCAAAAGTGGTTCTATGGAACCACCTATTCAACACAAGAAAATAGAGAAAATTGTGACTTAGCAAAAGAAGGAAATGGCAAAGATATGGAGAAGGAAGACATAACAAAGTGATGAAAAGGAGTAATCTATGTCTTTGCCTAGTACAGAGGACTTTGTTGCTGATTGAGATAAGGCAAAGGGTCAGGGGGAGCTAATCAGGGCATATCTATTCTTCCCCCCTTGAAAAGATGTGGCTCATGCTAGTGGAATCTTATCATACAGATGAGTTGGAATGAAAACTGTTGGAGAAGATGTTAATATGACTAGATAGTTTCTTTTTTTCTAGAGCAGAATAACTTGATGCAGAGGATTGCAAAAATTTCTTGAGTCTATGTGAGTTCACAAAGTAATCTGAAAGCAATTTACCTACCCAATAAAGGTGCATTAATTATGGAAGGTTAAGGCAAAATGCAAGATATTTATGCTTCTTTTGGACAATTAAAACTCATTCATGATCAAGAATTTACATCTGGAGCTAAGCAAAGAAGTCTTTTGAAGAGTTTGGCAAATTTTTGAGGAGAAATGTGTTGAAGGTATAACCCTAGAGACTAAACAAAGAGGTATTTATTAGAACTACTACTTAAAACATTAGTTGCTAAATTCATAGAAATTTGTGATGGAAAATCCTCAACTAGTTGATCTTACTAAGAAACCTAGACCAAAATATAAGAAATGCCCCTTCAAGGCAATGGAGGTTGATAAGAAAGGATCATTTTTAGATATACCGACATCTGTTGTTTACACAAAAGATGTTAGAATTTATATTCACTCAAAGCTGGATGAAATTAATCATGTAAAATTTGAGGAGCTTCAAAATCAACTTCTGGAAAATGATGTTACCTATAAATCAGAATATGCAAATGTGGGGGCAAAGCATTGGGAGTTTTGGAAAGATTACCTTGATTTCTGTGATGAGTATGAATGGGTAAGATACATATTGAGTAGAATTCATGATGAGTTCATGTATTTGGACAAGCCCTACTGGATTACCAAAGATGCAATCAGGGCAATTATTGGGTTGTGTTCCATCAGATTTGTACTGGTGATGAAGTCAGTTAAGAATGAAAAGGCTATTGAGATGACAGGAGAAAAATTTGACAAGAGAACACTAACTATGAATGACATAATTTGTCTGAGTGTTTGTTATGCTACTATGGGAATTGCTTATAAAGTTTACTTCACAAACAAAGAGGGATTGACCACTGGTACTGCTATTCACACTGCATATTAGATGGTTAAGGAAGGTAAATATTTTGACCTCTATGAGGTCATGAGAGAACAACTCCTAGAGAATCTAAGAAGGATAAAAGAATCTGGATACATTTTTAGGTATGACAATTTAATTATCTATCTTGTATTCTATTTTTTGAATGAACTTGGCTTTAGTGGAAAGGTCTGGAAATAACATATTCCTGTTGCTACTCAAATCAAGAGTCACATAAGAGGGTTTAGTAATCTAAATCACTATAAGACAATGTACTGGGGTTTCTTCAAAACCCTTTAAACCAACATTCATGCTAGAGAAAGAGTCCCTTACAGTTCTATATAGCAATATAGGGAGAAGATCACATTTTTAGCGGATAAGGATTATACCTATATGGAGGTAGTTGAACCTAGAACTGCATGGATCCCTAAACTTCCATATGAAGTCTCTAGAGAGGAAATAAAGGTCTATGTTGATCTGATGCTCAACAAACCCAAAGACACCTCTATTGAAAGGTTTGGAACCTATGATGAGATTATGAACAAGATGCATAAGAAGAATGCATAGGAACAACTTGAGAAGAATAGGGGTGAGTTGTATAAGAAGTGGGGCATTTCATTTGAAACTACTTCAGAAGCCCCTGTGGAGGAGACACATCATGCCTATACTGTTCCACCAGCTACACAAAGTTTAAGAAGGACAAGCAGAGCTACATATACTATTATAAATGTACCACTACCCTCCAACTTAGCACAAATGGAGTCCACTGGAAGAAGGGCAGCTTCTGAAACACAATCCCAAAAAAAGACTACAGAAAAGAAGCATGCTAGACCCAAAACACAAGCTAAAAGAAAGAAGGCTAAGGCAATAGAGATTGAAGAGGAAGAAGAAGGAGAAGAGGAAACTTCTAAACATAAAATAAAAGGGAAGAAATCTAAGAAAAATCCTCTAGTAACTTCTACAAAAGGCCCTCTTCAATTGGAAGCTATCTTCAATGGAATTGAATAACATGGGTTATTAAAGCACACAACCAATTTGTATTTGGATGTTCCTCTTGAGGATCAAAAGACCATTGAAAAAGTTGTAGTTATGTATATGCTCAAATATAACATGCCCATGACTGATGTAATTGAAAAAGTAGTAGAAATCCTAGCTTAGGCTTTAAGGAAGAAAAGAGAAGAAGCCATTAAAATAAATAATGAGCTGAGGTAATGAGCTCTTGAAAAGGTTGGGTCATCTATATCTTAAGAAGAAAAGGATAAATTGGCTCAAATGCAAGCTCAAGAATTAAGGACAAAGAAAAGAGTGGACACTCTCATGAGCATGAAGGAAGGTGATAAAGAGAAAATTTAGAGGGAAATAAAAGATGTGTAAAAGAAAATATTGGGTGAAGTAAAAGGAATTGAGTATGTGCACAACATTGAACATCAAGTTCCGCAAGAGGAAAAAGAAGAGAAAGTAGAAAAAGATCAAGAACAAGATGCACATGAAGAAGAAAATAGTTCTCCAAATCATAATTTTGTGCATGATGATCAACCCCCGGTGAATACAAAACAATAGGATAATCCTGAACAGCAAGAGGGGTAGACAAATATTGATTCAGGGGATAACTTAGAAAAGGAACAAGATATATCTTCGTCCCCCTCTCTAGTTGACTCTATCAAGGAGTTCCTAGCTCAACAAATGCAAATCCAACCAGTGGTCACTCCACAACTATTGTAGTTGCAAGTGTTAGATGGACAAGTTAAATTGTCCAACATATCTCCACTTGACAAGTTGCAACTGGGAGATATACTTCAATCCTCAACAAGACAAGAAATTCTACAACAAGTTGAAGAGGTTGAAGTGTTAGAAGAGGTAATTAATATGTTACAAGAGGAATTGCCTAAGGAAAAGAGAAATGCACCTTGCCTCCTACTACTCATATTGGAGTCTTTCAAGGCTCATTCATCTTACCTAGAGAAGCAAGATAAGAAAAAAATAACAGAACAGGTAAATAATAAAAGATTGGCTGATGCATCTGATAGATGTGCAAAGGCACATAATAGTTTACAATTTTTTAAAAAAATATTCAGAAATGTATTGAAGATGCAAAGATTTTGTATCAATTTTGTTTGAATTGGTCAAAAACCACAAAGAGGATAAAGGATCAAGCTGACTCTATTGAGTCACAATTAATTTAAGTGGCCAAGGTATATGATCCTCTAAAGGATAAAGATGGAACCTTTAGGGTCCAAATTGAAAATCTACATACTTAGTTAAATCAACTCCTGGAACAAAGAGAGAAAATCAAAGGAGAAACAAGCCAACTAAGAAAATTTGTGAGTATGAAGTTAGAAGTCTTGACTGCCATCTTGACTGAAGTGGAGAATGTGGCTTAGAAAGGTAAAGTGCCAGCCACTTTGGAAGAGACAAAAGATTTGTATATTCATCTTGGAAGTCAATCACACATTTTATCATGTACAAAGAAGAACTAGGGCTCAACTCTTTCCTAGTTGAAGGTGATTTGCAAAAATGTTCTACCTTCCAAGTGAACAAAAACATTTCTAAAGGTAAGACAAAATTTGATGATTGTATAACTATGTGATGAATAAAATAAGAATAAATAGTGCTATTTTGATATAAAAATAAGGCACACAGTACACAGTAACTTGAAGAACAATTTTTGCTACATCATTTTTGAAGAATATGAGGGTACTCCTTAGGGGGGAGTTGATTAATAAAAGGTAATAAGAAATATTCAGACAAGGGAGTCTACTTGTTTTTTCTAGAATAGAGAAAGACCACTAGCCCTTTTACATTGATGCCAAAGGGGGAGAAATATATGCATATTAGGTCAAGTGTTGCCATCAATGACAAAGGGGTCCCATATCAATAGAAATAAAGAGATTGTTGCATATGGATTGTCATTGATGCCAATAGTGGTATGGAGTGTTGTAGTGTGGAAGGTTGCAAGTGATATGAAAGGAGATTCAACAAGATTGTAGAGGAAAACTAATGTGTTGTAGACTTAACCTAATTCAGGGGTAAACCTATCTGAACAGTCCACTCTATCATTGCATTCCTACATCAAATTATCAACCAAGGAGCATAAGATTATGATGGCACTGCACTATATGTGCCTTCAGGGCTCATATTCTTCCTAAACTATCTTATACAAACCTATTTAGGTTATTCTACTATGCTAAAATTTATAGAAATACAAGGACAGTAAAAACAACTATAGAATCTAGTGGCTACGAGTACTTGCAGCATAAGCTGTAGATGACTGTTATCAAAAGGAAATTACAAAATTAACTCAGAACATCCAAAATGATAAAAGAACTAATGCTAACCTCTGGAGGACTTAAAGTTGATAAAGCATGCACTTGTTCATGAACCATACTACTTGTAATTTGACAACCAAAGAAATCTAAGTGACTCATGATGTATCTATATGCAAATGAAAATCAAATTTAACAATGAATGCATAAAGGAACAACTAAATAAATGAAGTGAGGATCAATACCTTGAGTGGCTGACCCAAGGGACTGAATCACTTAACTGAGAAGCAAATCTAGTTTAGATATCTATGCATCTTCATAACACATAGTTCATTCACTTCATGTCATAACAAAATCTCTTTCAGATTGTATTCAATAATAACATTCCTTAATGAAACATGTCTGCATCTTTCAATATAAAAATAGAGTAACAATAGAGTAACAACTGAGTAACTAGAAATGAAGTAACTAACTTGACATCTAACTCATCCCCTCTAACTTATATAAAAATGGGAGAGTTTTATGCAACTACTAATTGTCTTCAACCATCAATCCATTCCTAGATACTAAGATACAGGTTTGAGATCAATTTATTTATCTAACTGAATAGAGGAAGCAGAGTCCTATCCAAACAAGAATTCTTATGCAATGGATCTCATGAATAACACACATAAACTGCATTTGAAACAATTCTTCTTCTTCTGTAGTTATTTCTATCCATGATGGTTCACATTCGTCCTCTAGTTGCCTACACGTTTGGTGTCCAACTTCACTTCCTTTAATTCTCTTGTCTTTAGATTCACTGCAAATGCTCATTTCCTTGATGACACATTCTTTCTACATAGGGGTTAATTCACAAAACATATGTACACAAATAACCTTCATGACTAAACCATAATATTCCATTTATATCACATGCATACTTATATTTAAATCATTCAATTGATAACATCATCACCATATTCCATATTAATAATATACATTCAAAGTCTTGCAAAGTATATAAAAAGACAACATATAATGATGGTGATGTTGGTAAAGTGTCTGGAGGATCATATAGAAAAGTTCTTAAAAGCATATAAAACAACATAAAAAGAGGTCAATAATTCAGCCCATCATTCCCCCCAACTTATCCTTTTGCTTGTCATCAAGTAAAATCATTGAATTTAACACCTAGAGGAGAAGATTGTAGTGTAAAGTAATCTACCTCAGGTCCATTATCTCTAACTCCTGAACCTTGCTTAAGATAAAAACCATTATAACAAGCAAGCCTATCCAATCTGACTGACTCTACATTCCTACACTCATCACCCTTTTCCCTTGTCCAATGTGGTATTGGATAAAGGAGAATAGGAGGATGAAATGTAAATGGTAGCCATCCTACTCCTATTTTCTCTGAAATCTAGATATACTTGCGTAGTCTCTCAAACATATTCATAAAATTGTGAAAAGAATGAGGCTCTTTCCTCTATAGTGCTGGAGTTAGACTACTCCATCTATCTTGCACATACCTAAGACAATTTTGAAGCATAGGCCCTGCTAACTGTTGTATCCTCTTGTGATCTTGCAGTCTTAAATCCATAATTATTTTACTTGGGCCTTTGTGTGAGAGGAGTGTTAACCATTGAGTGAGGATTACATCAGGATTTAGTGCTTCCCTTTTGACTTATAGTGTCACTATTTTTTCTTGTTCCTCATACTTATCCATCAACTCCCCTCTGAGATTTTCATTCTTGAGGTATGATAACAATGCCCTAATATGCAAATCCCCAACATACATTGAAGGGTTCCATTCTGTATCCTCCTCCATTAAGTAATTATGTAAATAGTATTCACACAATTTGTCTTTCTCCTCTAAACTGACTTCCTTAAAATGGTTATAGAAAATATTTCTTGAATGTAAAGTAGGCTGATTATTAATGAATCTATTAAAATGAAAACTAAGAAATTTTTCTTTCAAAAATAATGCATATACCCTTGGTGGAGGTCTACACCCAATGATCTGTATAGCCCTGTCAATTACCTCTGTTAGTTTATCCTCCAACCTTTTTATTACCAACTTCTTACTTCTATTGATGCATTGAGATTCTATTTTTCCTTCTCCCAGTTTTCCTTTTCTTGTTTGAATTCATGAGTGAGTTTCATTAACTCAAAACCTAAAGACAAAGTAGTGTGGTATACTGGAATTCTTGTTACAGGAGGTTGTGGAGTGATTACCTCATTTTCTTCAACATTTTTTTTACTTACAACCATCTATGCTAACATATCTAAATTAGTTCCATGGCCATAGGTCTAAATCCTCTCCTCCAACTCTTGTATTCTTTTCTCCTTTTCTTTGTCCTTTTCTTCATATCATTTCACCTACTCTTCCAAGTGTTTTATTCTGTCAAGAGCTTCTCACGGTTCTTTTCTTATGTCTCTATCCTCCAATAATTCTTTTTCTTTCTCAAAATTTAGACCATCAATATCATTCCCAGTTATATCAAAAACTTCCTTGGTAGAACTGCTAGGAATTGACTTTCCCATTTTCTTTGCAATAAATGGATCCTTTGAATTAGAATCTGAAGTCAAATAAACATACCTTCTCTTTTTGGTAGATACATTAACATTTTCACAGGCATCAACAGAGACATCCTCAGGAACATCAGTAGGAACATCATCAGGGGCAATTCCTCCTTTATCTAAATTTAAATTCACTAGCGTTGGATCATGATGTTGTTGCCCTACACCTTCTTCTTGCCCCTATTCTTTAATAGTTCTTTCCTTCACACTCTGCCTCTTTATCCTTTCTGAGCTCCTGGGAGTAGAGGTCTCCTATTTGGTTTCAACTTTCCTTTTCTTTTTACTCCTCTTCCTCTTCTTTTCCCCTGCATCTTCACCCTTCTCAGTGCTCTTAGGATTCTCAACATTTTTCTTATTTCTCTTTTTCTTAACAAGTGTTGAATCAATGCTTCTCATAGGTTTAGGTTTAGAAGATGAGGGTTCCTCTACTGTGATAGGCCTATCCTCTGGAGTGTTATCCTCTTGCAGCCCCTATTGCATAGGCTCAATTTCAGGTCCAAAGTCATACAAGGGTTTCATTCTCTGCTTCAGGTTCTTCTAATAGTGTTGTGATATCTACAAATTGTTTAAAATCTTGCCAATTAACCTAAGGGTGTTGAATTCTTAGGCTCCTCTTTATCAATAAGGCTATTAAACAATGATGGGACAATGTGGTATCTACTTGTTTCTTTTGGTATTCAAATGCCATCCCTTTCAACATATTATATAGGAAATTGGGGACGTTGACTAACTTATCATGGCGAAGATGATTAAGCAACTTAAAATGTATAGTATACATCAAATTATGCCGGCCATCACAGGTAATGTATTTAATGATGTATGAAGCACATTTTTCCCAAAAAATGGAAGGGATAATCTTTTTGTACCTTGTGTCGTCAAGTCCAAATTCTCTCCTCTCTCACAGAGTTCCTCCCTCCCTACGGCTACATCAGCACGAGCTAGATACTTAGACCTTCTACCTGGCAATCTTGTGACTTGGGCAATTGCCATCTTTGAAGCATCTACCACTAATCCTCTGACCATTGCCTCATCATACTGTAGTGTGGCTACAAATTCCTTTTCCATTTCGTTATCATACTCTATCAAATTTAAAAAGTAGTCCAACCATCCTACTCTGGTAAAGAGTGGTAGGACTAACACATCCTCTAATATTTCTTTATGTATAGATGGATCTCACCATACTGCATCACCCCCCATTATATCTGTATTCTACAATCTATTGAAGTCTCAATTTCTCAATTTCTGATAAACTCAAATTCTACCACTTTGAAGAGAACCAACCTACAGTTTACCGCCCCTTTTCTTTTCTTCCCACTGTAACTTTCTTAGGGTAACAAATTCATATTTTGGTGAAATGGGGAAGGTTTACTATTTTAGAAAATGGCATAGGATGTTCTCAAAAAATAAAGATAGCAAAAATGGCGAAAACCAAAAAATTAAACCCCTCCCCCCAACTTTCATGTGGCAAGTGAAATGCAAGGTTAATTGGAATGGTGATAAACATTTTCGCATGCATGAATTAAATAAGTAATAATGAATATAAAAAGAAAGCGAAGTATAATCATTGAAAATTACCTTATGTACACATGTTATGGAATAAATGATCAACTCACCTTAGAATTTGAGAAGACATACTCGGCATTTGATTTGATACAAGAAGGATGACATGCATGTGGAGGAATGGTAAGGTGGCAGGTACTGTAGAGTTGATTTGATGTGACAGCGCACAATGCGGAAATAAACAACTCACTAGATTGAGTTGACACCTTCATTGGCGCTAGAGTTATTGCATAATAAATGAAGCAATGTGTAGATGATGTGAAATGAGTAGGAAAAAATAGTGTACTACATGCCAAAGTAGTGAAGATATCTGTAGATAGAAGTTGCTACGGGTGCATCCAGCACAGGTCCTGACTAAATAGTTATCTATGCAACACGTCAATTCCCAACTAAAAGTAAAAAACAAGTCCCTCTAGAGTTGATTGTGGTCATCTTGGATAGTGTGTTATGTGTGCATGTGAATTATAAAGCATGCAAAATTAAGTCTCAGCAACAGGGGTTGAGTATTGCAACTCAACCTCTCCATCACTAGACATGATTGGTGGATCATTTTCTGACTGTGTATTAGTTGGTGTCACAAAACCTTCATCAGGAGTGCCAGGAGTACCATACTGAGTGGCTAGAGAAACAAGAAAATCATCCTTCTGAAGTGGCTTCTTATACAGTTTTAGCCTGTGTCCATTTACTAGGAAAGAAAACCAGACCTCATCAATGATTAGTAATTGGACTGCACCACTAGGGAATACTTGTTTAATCTCATATGGTCCCAACTATCAAGATTGAAGCTTTCCCTTGAAGTCTTTGTATCTTGAATCATAGAGAAGTGCCAAATCACTAGTAGTGAATTCTTTAGTCTTGATATACTTGTCATGCCATTTAACTCGTTGTTTCTGTATAACCTCTATGTGATGGATGGCTTCTAATATAATTTCATCAAGAGTATTCAAATGCTGTAGTCTATCCTTTTGAGCTTCTATCAAATCTATCCCTAAGTCTACTGCTATCCTTAGGGTTTTGTATTCAAATTCTATAGGCAGGACTACTGTCTTGCCATAGACTAATTCATAAGGTGTAAACCCTGTAGTTGTCTTCTAGGTAGTTCTATATACCTAAAAAACTTATGGTAAGCTAGAAACCCAATCTCTACTATGAAGCTATACAATCTTTGTCAATATGTTCTCAATTTATCTATTTGTGATCGACTTCTACCTGATCATTAGCCTGAGGATGGTAGGGAGTGGACTTCTTGTGTCTAATCTGATATTCCTCCACTAGTCTAGTGATTAAATCTAATGTGAATTGTGGGCCTTGATAAGTCACTATCTCCTTTGGTACACCATATCTAGTGAAGATGTCCTCATACAAAAATTTTGCTACATTTCCATCTCTAGCAAACTGTAAAGATTTAACTTCCACCCATTTGGTAAGTAATCAGTACATACTAGGATATATTCCTTATTGTTTGAAGTAGGAGAGATATGACCAACAAAATCTAGTCCCCACTTATCAAAAGGAGCTAATGAGATTTGTGGCTACAAAGGCATTTCATCACTTCTAGTAGGTCTCCCCATCCTTTGACACTGATCACAACTTCTAGTATACTTGATAGCATCTTTATGAAGTGTTGGCCAGTAATATCCTATTGTTAATATTTTGAAGGTTGTCCTTTTGGCTACAAAGTGTCCCCCACAGAGTTCATCTTGACATGCCTTCAATATGTCAAAAACCTCATCTTCTTTGATACATCTTCTCATGATGTTGTCTGGACTAGTGTAGAAGAGGAATCTAGAAATCCAAGAGTAAGGGAAACATTTGCGAACTAGCTATCTCTTCTCTCTTAGAGAAAAGTAACCTAGAATCTGCCCTGAAACCAAATAATTGGCTATGTCTGCATACCATCAAGTGTGTATTGTTAGAGAAAATAGATGCTCATCAGGAAAAGAGTCATCAACCACTCCTTTTGATGATTGTGTGGGTAGTCTAGATAGAAAATCAGCAACTACATTAGCTTTCCCTGGTTTGTCAACAATTGTTATGTCAAATCCTTGCAGTAACAACAACCATCTAACAAGTCTGTCATCCACTATTGGCTTATTCATCAAATATCTAATTGCTGCATGATCTATATGTATGAATACTTTATAACTAGTAATGTAGTGTCTGAATTTGTTAATGGCATAAACAACTTCCAACATTTCTTTTTCTGTCATAGTGTAGTTCAACTCAGCTCCCTATAGGTTTTTACTTACATAGAAAATTGGATACTCCTTAGTTCCTTCCTGTTGGCCTAGGACTACTCCAATAGCAAAGTTTGGTGCGTCTGTGTGGATGTGAAAAGGTAGTATCCAATTTAGACCTCTGAGAATTGGAGCTTGTGTCAAGGATGCTTTTATCTTTTCAAAGGAAGTCTGACAGTCTGGTGTCCATTCAAATTCACTGTCCTTTGTCAACAGAGTAAATAGAGGTGCATCAATTTTGCTAAAATATTGAATGAATCTCTTGTAATAACATGCATGTCCCAGGAAGATCCTTACATCCTTCTATTTATGTGGAATAGGCAGGGTAGAGATAATTTCAATCTTCTTTGAGTCAACTTGTATGCTTGCACTTGAGATAAAATGTCCCAAAACTATTCCTTGTGTTATAATCATAAAACACTTTTCATTTCTCAAAGATAGGTTGTGCTCTGTGCATTTCTTTAGAACTTTCTCCAAATTTTGTAAAGCTTCATCATATGTTTCACCATATGTGGTGAAATCATCCATATAAATCTCCATACTATTATAGGAAAAATCAAAGAAAATACTAAGGATTGCTCTTTGAAAAGTGGCTGGAGCATGGGTCCCCCAAGGGCATGTAAATTTTGTCTTATCTTGATCCTCTAGGGTAATCTTGATTTGGTTATAGCCACTAAAACCATCAAGAAATGAGAAATATTTCTTACCTGCTAAAGATTCAAGAACTTGATCAATGAAGGGCAACGGAAAGTGATCTTTCCTGGTGGCAGCATTTTGTTCTCTATAATCAACACAAACTCTCCATTTTCCACCTTTCTTAGGAAGTATAATCAATGGTGAAACCCATTCACTATCTGATATGGGGTATATAAACCCTGCATCTAAAAGCTTTTGAAGTTTTGCTTTCACTATCTCTCTGAGAGTAGGATTCATGCATCTTTGTTGCTGTCTTATAGGTCTGTGGCGATCATCAATGTAGATTTTATGCATACACAAAGTAGGATTTATGCCCTTCATGTCACTCTAATCCCATGCAAACACTATTGGGTGGGTTTGTAATACTGCATGTAGGGATCACTATTGCTCATCAGTCAATGCATTATTAACAATCAACACTTTTCCTGGCTTGATTTCTAATGGCTTACACATTTCTTTCACAGAGGATAAATCAAGGCTAGGTATTATTGGCAAGCATTTCTAAGGTAACAAGGTATGAAATATTTGAGATACTTCCTTTGAGGAAATGGTAGGTATTATGCTTCCTAAGGGATCTTGTAAGCAAGCTAAATAATCTTGTTGTTGTGGATGCCTTCCATAGTCATTTTGTACGGTGTGAGCAATCAACTCATCTTCATCTTGAATATCTAGTAAGGGGTTGCGCTCAATAGTCATCAAGGTTTGCAAGGAATAGTTGTCCTCATCTTCTAGGGTAGGCCAAATGGTCTGCTCAAGCTCATGGTATGGTTGGACTGGTGGATATAAAACTAATTTCTTGGTCACAGTCCCATTGGATATGATCATGTTACCAGACCTACAACCTATAAATGCATCTACTGTGGAAAGCCATGGTCTACCTAGTATTAGAGGATAACCAGTAAGATTAACCTTTAGCTATAGGACTATGAAATCAGTGGGGTATTCCCAAGAATCTAATGCAATGACCAAACCCTCAATGAATCCTTCAGGTTTGACTGTAGACCTATCAGCTAATTGCAAGACTGTCTGAGTAAGCCTAAGGTTTCTCAACTGGAGTGTCTGCATTGTCTCTTTAGTCATTACATTAATTGCAGCTCCTAAATCTATCAGGGTATTCTTAATCAGAGTCCCATTGATTTTGACATCCACCACTGGACTACCTAGATCTATATATTTTAGAACAACTATATTCCCCAACATTATGTCAGCTAGGTTACCCAAAACATGAACTATCTTTGGGTCTATCCTCTTTCTTCTTGGTTTCTTTATGTAGAGATCTCGGATAGTCTTAGTGTAGATGGGAATATCTTTGATGACTTGGATTAAGGGAATCTTTATGTTTATATCTTGCAACTAGCCTATGAGGTCATTTTCATACTGTGCTGGTTGTTTCTGGATAGCCAAGCATTTAGGGAAAGAAGGCTTAAGATGTGAAATGGTATGAGGTTCCTTAATTGGTTCAGGTTCTAAAGGTGGTTTATCTGAGGCTTCCTTTGTGGGTTCTTCAACTTCAAGTTTTGTAATTTGGGGAGACATGAAGGACCTGCAAGTTGCTTCCTTGATCTGAGATGAACATTACTCACTTCTACCCCATAGGTGGGGTACTGTATCATCTCATTAGTATAAGCCTGTTGAACATGCTTGTTTTTAGGGTTAGGTACAAGTTGGGCAAGGATTTGGGTAGGTCTAGGAGGTGGATTTTGAGGTATTGATGGAGGCATTATGGTTGGTTGTTGTGGTTGAGATGGAATCATAGGTTGATGGTAATTTGCATTTTGCTACCATTATTGGTTCTTTTTCCATTGAGGTTTCTATGTAGGCCACTATGGATTATAGTTGGAACCTTGAAAACCTTGTTTGGGCCATGGGTTTGGCTGATGTTGGTTCCAACCAAGTTGTGTAGTAGACCATTGTGGGTCATGCCAGAGATTTTGATTACTGGGCCATGGTTGAGTGTTCCAAGTAGAGAAATTTTGGTTTGCAGCACGAAAGGGTGAACTAAAATTTAGTGGATGAGAGGACATACCTTGTCTTTGCTTCCAAGGTCTCCTTTGAGCTATGAAGAACAATTGTCTATCCTCTCCTTCAAATGGCTGAAATTCTGGCCTTTTTACCTTCTCTTACTAGATGCTTTCCACCCTTTTGCATTTACAACTAGCCTTCCTTTGCCTACAACTGGGACAATACTTAATAAGCATTGCATCAACTTCTTCTTGTTTCTTCTTGATATGAACAGTGTCCAATTGTGTGGCCATATGGCTGATTATGTCCTCCTTCATGTTGGACAACAAATTACTGATTTCCACTCTTGAAACTCCATTGGTTGCCTTGTTTGTAATTGATGTCCTTTTGCCCCTTGGTCGTCTAGTGAAAGTCCTTGAATAATTTTGGCAGACTTTACAAATTGACTCAAAAGGTAGTTGGGAAATATCGCCTTGCCCAATGAGATTCAAAGCATCTATGCAATCATCCTTGACCCCTCTCAAGAAAACCAATTTTAATGATTCTTTAGATAATCTATTTTGGGGTTCTTCTTCAGAGCAAATTGGAATCTTTCAACATAATCTCCAAGTGGCTCCTCCTTTTGTGACATCCTAAAGATATCATCTCTCCTCCTATCATGTCCTCAATAGTAATCTTGGTATTTCTCCAAGAATTTCTCCTTCATAGTATCCTAGCCTGGAATGAAATCCTTTCCTAGCTCCATAAACCATCTCAAAGCTACATCCTTGAGGGTAGCAGGAAAGGGTTTAAGCCTGTGAGCATTTGAGGTGTAGTCATAACTCCTAAACAAGATATCAAACTCAAACATGAACATATCTAGGTCCTCTGTCACGAGGCCATAGAAGACTAGTAATGGTGATGGTAGAATATTTTTTAGCACTATAGCCCTCTCCAGATTAGTGATAGGAAACTTGAACGTTGTTTACTCTGGTGGATCCTCCATCGCAACATTTGCCATGGTTCTGAAGGTCGCTTCTAAAGTTGTGGAAGAAGATGATGAAGATGTAGAATGTGTTGATGAGGATGTAAGAGGAAATTCCTCTTCAACACTTTCTACTGTATAATTGATAAAGTTAGTTGTTTCTTCACTATCTTGAAAAATTGAAGGGAGGAATCTGCCTCAGTTATCTCTCTGCTTCTGCATACAGTGAAATTGGCTTTATATTCTAGCTGTCCTGCACAATGTTAGTATAATTTTTGGTGTTTTTTAAAAAGCGAATTTATTAATCCTAATATTGGAATCAAAATTTAAACTATGAAAGCATGTAAAAATGAGCCTATGAAGGTAGCACCATCCTTGACAATGGTGCCAAAAATGTAGAGAAAAATTAATGTGTTGTAGACTTAACCTAATTCAGGGGTAAACCTATTTGAACAGTCCACTCTATCATTGCATTCCTACATTAAATTATCAACCAAGAAGCGTAAGCTTATGATGGCACTACACTGTATGTGCCTTCAAGGCTCATATTCTTCCTAAACTATCTTATCCAAACCTATTCAAGCTATTCTACTTTGCTAAAATTTACAGAAATGCATGAACAGTAAAAATAGCTACAAAATCTAGTGGCTGTGTACCTACAACATAAGTTGTAGATGATTGTTATCAACATGAAATTACAAAATTAACTCAAAATATCCAAAATGATAAAACAACTAATGCTAACCTCCAGAGGACTTAAATTTGATAAAGCATGCACTTGTTTATGAACCATACTACTTGTAATTCAACAACCAAAGAAATCTAAGTGACTCGTGATGTATCTATATACAAATGAAAAGCAGATTTAACAATGAATGCATAAAGGAACAAGTAAATTAATGAAGTAAGGATTAGTACCTTGAGTGGCTAGCTCAGGGGACTGACTCACTTAACTAAGAATCAAATCTAGTTCAAATATCTACGTATCTTCATAACACATAGTTCATTCACTTCATATCATAACAAAATCTCTTTCAGATTGTATTCAATAATAACATTCCTTAATGAAACATGTCTGCATCTTTCAATAAATAAACAAAGTAACAATAGAGTAATAACTGAATAACTAGAAATGAAGTAACTAGGTTGACATCTAACTCATCCCCTTTAACTTATACAGAAACGAGAGAGTTTTATGCAACTACTAACTGTCTTCAACCATCAATCCATTCCTAGATACTAGGATATAGGTTTGAGATTAATTTATTAATCTAACTGAACAGAGGAAGCAAAGTCCTTTCCAAATAAGAATTCTTATGCAACAAATCTCATGAAGAACACACATAAGCTGCATTCGAAACAAGTCTTATTCTTCTTCTACATTTATTTATGTCCATGATGGTTCACATTTGTCCTCCAGCTACCTGCACATTTGGTGTCCAACTTCACTTCCTTTAATTCTCCTGTCTTCAAATTCGCCGCAAATGCTCATTTCCTTGATGACACATTCTTGTTGCATAGGGGTTAATTCACAAAACATATCCACACAAATAACGTTAATGACTAAACCATAGGATTCTATTTATATTGCATGGATACTTATATTTAAATCATTCAATTGATAACATCATCACCATATTCCGTATTAATAATATAGGTTCAAAGTCTTGCAAAGTATATAAAAAGACAACATATAATGATGGTGATGTTGGTAAAGTGTCTGGAGGATCATATAGAAAAGTTCTTAAAAGAATATAAAACAACATAAAAAGAGGTCAATAATTCAGCCCATCAAAGATGATGATTGTAAAGAGTAAAATTTGGATAGTTGAGTTTTTGGTAGTTTTGTATGTGTATCCTCCTTTCACCCTTTCATTCAAGGACCTAGGGTCGAGTTGCAATGTACTATCATACCCTATATCACTATGGGAATGTAGGGAAACTTAGATTTTTATGATTTGATTTCCAATTATCTTCTTTTATGCTCAATTATACCATAAAACCCTAATTATGCAAATACGACAGTAAACAGACGAATATCAAAAAATGCTTCTATAGAAAGTTGTAAAATGACAAATAACTGTGCACCTATTTTCAAGTTTCCGAAGCGGAACAGTCAGGGACTAAAGAGCGGGCATGCAAGTCCAAGGCCCTGCTTTTTGTCGGGATCCGAAAGCTCAGTCTGCAACCTATTCCTGTTGTCATAGAGATTTTCAGGTCACAAAACTTTGAGTACTAATGAGTGGGCATCCTAGTCCAGGGAGCTATTTTCTTCCATGATCTGTAATTTTGACACTCTATTGTACCCTCCTGCAACTTCACTTTCTCCAGATCTAACACTTGTAACCTACAATCATGAAAACTTTGGGAGGGGGTTGTGGTGTTTAGAGGCTTGCCTTAGTCAAGCCCCAAAGAGACATTTAAGTCTTTTGAACACCGTTGTCAGATAGAGAGTGCATATCCTTGAGAGGCAGAGGAAAAAACCAAATGATAAATGCTTACAAACACAAATGATATCACCTTATAGTGAAGATCTCATGGGAGGAAGAAGAACTTCATGCCATGAGGAGATGGATGCTCAAATCTACAAATACAAATGCATAAACAACACAAATTTGCTCTAGCAATACAATGAAAGCCTTTGATCACCTTTAGAATGCTTGAGAATCCAAATGTCCATCTAGTTTACAAATGAATGACTAAACATGCTTTTATACGCAACTACAAACATTCCCTCCAAGAATTTCATAACTCAAACTTACCATGTTGGCATAAGACCCAAATAACGGTCACAAGCCAACACCCAAAAATTGGGACTGCCCCAAAATAGGGTAGGACTAGGGCACAGGCACACAAGTCGTCCCTCCTATTTTGGGTAGGGTTTATCTCAAGTGGTCCCCCTAAGTCCTATTTTCCAAGACACTTAGGGGTTTTCTCATCAGGATGTTGAAATATGATGTAAGATGTCCTAAATGCACACTAAAGACTCAGGAGCTAAACCTTATAAGGGAAAAGCCCCCAAGGGGACATTTTCTGATGTTACATTTAGCCCCAACTTTAATGTATGTATAAACACGAGGCCAATACATGCATTAAAGTACGGTCAACAAACACAGCAAACACGCCAAGCATGGAGAAAACACTCCAGACACATTGAAGACAATGACAAGCATGCAAAACATGGAGAAGATAGTTACAGTCACAGAAAACATGGAGAATATATTGAATGCATAGAAGACACATCAATGCATAGAAGACAAGAATGATTTCTATTCTTTTCTTTTTCTCATATATATGAAATGCATATGCAAGTACAGGAAAGTAAACAAACCTCCCATAATGCATGATGTACTCATCATAGAGGTCTTAAACTGCATATGGAGCAACACACATGTAAGACATGCAAAACTTCCCAAAATGCAAGATGTACTCATCGCACAGGTCTTTAGACTACATATGGGGCAACAGACATGCCATACAAAGCAAGCATGCCAAAATTACACACTTTGAAGACACGGAGAAAACACGGCAGACAAGTGATGGAGTGTTCCTATTTCTAGGTTCATCACTATCTCAGGCACACACCAACAATTGGGCTTCACCACAACAATCATCAAAGACACGCTTAAGAGTTGAGTTAGTCACAAAACTGCTCCCCACCTCCGCAAAGGACTTTTGAAAATGACAGGATGGTGCAATCTACTCTGAGAAATACACCATCCCCGCCTGCACAGAGGGCTTAAATGATTGATTGATTAATTGATTGTAAATAAACTCAGAGTGCAGGATGTACTCATTGTACAAGTCTTTAAACTACACCTGAGGACAAGCACATTGCTAACATCTATAACAGACAACTTACCTTATATATGCCCCCACCTTAAGGTGGTTGATATCACGCATTGATATCAAGCACATGAAGGTAGGAAGCAAACACACAAGGGAACACAGACTTTTGCAAAGCCCATGCCTCTCGAAGGTGACATGTACTTTACGATTGCCAAATGTTCCCACAAACACATCCCTGCAAGAAACATGTTAGTGTCTACATAATCATGATAAACAACAACATCAATGCATATAATTAACCACAAAAAGAGCCAAGGTTATACTACAAATTTGAAGTTCAAGGATAACAGTGGGGATATATCACGAAGATCTCTGAATCGAGTACCACCAAGAGTAGATTCAAAGACAAACAAAGTGCGCAGAGCATCAGTATTGTTATGATTTGTAAATGAGATAAAAACATCATCAAATTCACTACGTGAAAAGCACGAGTGCTACCACTAGCCAAGGGCCAGATAAACCCCATTGTCATATTAGGAACTAGGGATGCTAGGTCCGCATCAGTATAAATGTTTTTCGTCATCCGCCTACTAGATAGAAACACTAGAGGAAGGGAAACAATAAATCAAAGAGGGGAAATAAGTGTCTTAGGGACAGTCATGTAGGAGGGTGCCCCCAAGTCACCAACCACAACACTATGTTCATAAGACACAACACACAATGATGAAATCAGAGAGAGAGGCAATATAGAAGAATGATGATACAATAGAAAAAGGTCACAACAGAGGAAGTCTCCTGGTATCCCAGACCTTACAAGAGAATAAAGGGTCATCCCAAGAGGCCTAAACAACAGATAACACATCACGGGGGAAACACATCACGAGAGAGATAAAGGGTTAGAGATACTTGCCTATTAGGGTACCATCATTAAGAACATACATATCTAGGATATCTGTCATGTTGTTTTGATTTTGTTGAATTAATATTAAGCGTAGGACTATAGGAGGCTTTCTTTTCTTTAAAAGGATTATATCCAATGCCGCTTGAGTAATGTGTTGAAGCAGATTCTATAGGTACTCGAATTCCTTGTTGATTTACACCACATCCCTTACCTACATATTCATAATTACTATAAAGGATTTTAAATCCTTGACCATAAAGGGATGTCATTTCCTTAGAAGATGGTGAAGCCTCATAGGTCTCATAGTTTGTGGTATAATTAGAGTATTGTTTTTATTTTCTACCAAGTGGACTTTAGGTTTCTTAGGTGCTTCAAAATATTGCTTAGGTGAGATTGATGCCACTTTTGATGTGTCAAGGCTACTAATTTTATATTCCCCTATATTGCAAGGATTAAATTCTAATGAACCCCAATCATCACCAACTACATTCAATGGTTGAGAGTTTTGCACAACATTATTCATGGCTAGAGGCATTGATGAATCAACTTTAAATTGTTTAAGTTCGTGTGATTGTAAACTAGTTTTTTCTTTTCAATGTGTAAGCAGTTATCTAGTTCAGGATCAGCTGGAACCTCCTGCAACAATATAATAAAAATGCACAAAATAATAGAAATAACAGAAAGACAGAAGGAATTTATTGATCGCAGTCCACTTCGAGGGGGCAACCTCCTTTGAGCAAGCTCAATACAATAAATTTGTTGATGCCTTCTTTGGCCTCAACACGTACTTATATACTAAATCTAATCTAAACAACTATTACTTCCCATGAATGTGGGATAATACAATATGCTCACAGGATGACTTACAAAGCATATATGTCCAAATGTAATATACTAAAAAATTAAAGAGAAGGGTTAAACACGGGTTCCTAACATTCCCTCCCTCTTAGAAAAGATTTGTCCTCAAATCTTAAGATGTGGAAATTGTTGTTGAATTTGAAGGAGTGGTTCCCATGTAGCATCCTCTGGGTGCATTCCATGCCACTAAATTAAGACCTTTGTGATGGATAGGGAGTGAAGCTGATGGGTGCATCTGTCAAGGATTGCCTCTGGCTCCAAAATAATGGATCCTTCGTTATCCAGTTTTGGTAAAATAGTTTGTGCTTTGATGTTGGTGCCAAGAATTTTCTTTAGACAAGAGACATGAAATACTGGATGAATGCGAGAAGAAAGAGGAAGCTCCATTTTATAAGAAACTAACCCAATCTTTTGAAGAACCTTATATGGCCCATAGAACTTCGGAGCTAGCTTATGACGCCCTTTGAGTTTCAGGGATGATTGCTTGTATGGCAGTAGATGTTAAAAAAAACATATCACCTAGTTGAAAAGTTCTCTCAGAATGGTGCTTATTAGCTTGTTGTTTCATTCAATTTCTTGCCACGTGAAGATTGTCCTATAGGATGCGAAGAATCTAATCTCAAGTTTGGAGAACCATGTTGATTGCCTGAACTGGTGAACTACTGGGGGTGTATGGAAATAGCACTGGTGGTGCCTGACCATAGATTACTTCATATGGAGTCATTTTAGATGCAGTGTGGTAGGAGGTATTGTACCACCATTCAATGAGAGGTTGCCACTTTGCCCACTGATGTTGTTGTTCTAAAGTGAAGCAACGAAGATAAGTTTCCAAACATTTGTTGATAATTTTAATTTGATCATCTGTTTGTGGGTGATACCTGGAACTCATCTTCAGTTTGGTGCCAGTGTTGAAATAGTTCTGTCCAAAAATGACTGGTGAAAGTTGCATCACGTTATGAGACAATGGAAGAAGGGATGCCATGAAGATGGAAGATCTGGTCCAAGAAAATTTGTGCGACTGAGGAGGCTATATAGGGATGGTTGAGGGCACAAAAATGACTATATTTGGAGAGGTGATCAACCACAACCAAGATCACTGTCCTTCCTCTAGATTTAGGGAGCCCCTCAATAAAATCTATAGAAATATCTATCCAAATCCATGCAGGGATGGGCAAGGGTTCATGCAATCTAGGAAGGAGTGTCATTTCACCCTTGTTGCATTGGTAGGTATCACATTCAACCACCATCTATTGAATTTCTCTTTGCATTCCCTTCCAAAAGAAGTTATGTTGTGCCCGCTCATAAGTTTTGAGGAACACAGAGTACCCTACCAATGGAGAAGCATGGAGTTCATAGAAGACAGCCTGCTGAAGATCTGTGCTCTAGGGAAGCACCAGACGACCCTTGTATCACAGAGAAGCACCATCCCAAGAGTAATGTGGTACAACAGAGGGGTTAGTGGCCAATTGTTGAATTATTTGAGATAATGAAGAGTTGTTGACATAGCTCTGCTAGACAAATTCCAATCAATTTGGGACAGGCATAGAAATAGCTGAAAGGGAAGCTTGGTCATCAAATGTGAGAGAAACCCTTCTTGTAAGTGATCTCATAGTCATAACCCATGAGTTTGCTAACCCATTTCTATTGTGCTGGGGAGGAGACTCATTTTTCTAGGAAATATATCAAACTTTGGTGATTAGTCTTGATGCAAAAATGATTCCCTAGTAGGTATGGCCGCCACTTCTGAACTCCATGCAAAATAGCCATCATTTCCTTCTCATATGTAGAGAGTACTAAATTCTTGCCAGAAAGGGATTTGCTTGTGAACACAATGGGATGTTCTTCTTGAAAAAGAATACCACCAATTCTATTTCCACAAGCATCACTGTCTATGGTGAAGGCCTTAGAAAAATTTGGTATAGCTAGAACAGGTGTAGTACACATAGCTTGTTTCAGTTTTTCAAATGCACACTCAACAACATGTGTCTAGATAAAAGCATCCTTTTTTAACATAGCTATTAATGGAGCTACAATCTTCCTAGAATCCTTGACAAACTTGCAATAGTAGCCAGTTAGCCCCAAAAAACCATGGAGGCTCTTGAGTGTTGGAGGATGCGACCAATTTTTCATGGCATCTATTTTTGCAAGATCCACTCGAACCCCTTGGGCTAAAACAATATGCCTAAGATACTCCACTTCCTCCTAACCAAAAACATGTTTAGATTATTTTGCACAGAGATGATGATCAGAGAGAAGTTACAGTACGAGATCTAGATGTTGGAGATGCTCGTCCCATGTTTTACTATAGGTGAGGATATCATCAAAGAAGACCAGAATGAATTTTCGTAGGTAGGGCCAAAATATTTTATTCATCAATGCCTGGAATGTTGAAGGAGCATTAGTGAGGCCAAAGGGCATGACCAAAAACTCAGAGTGGCCATCATGCATGCGGAAAGCCATTTTAGGGATATCATCCTCATGAACCCGAATTTGGTGATACTGAGAATGAAGATCCAACTTGGAGAAAAAATGAGCACCATGAAGCTCATCAAGAAGCTCATCAACAATAGGAATTAGAAACTTATCCTTGATTATGATGTGATTAAGTTCTCAGAAGTCAATGCAGAGATGCCATGACCCATCTTTTTTCTAGACAAGAAGTACTAGTGAAGAAAAGGAATTGGTACTAGGATGAATAATACCTTGCTTCAGTAAGTCTCGAATGAGCATCTCAATCTCTATTTTGGTGAAATGGGTAGTGGTAGGGCTTGATGATGGGAGGTATGCTTCTAAGAAGGAGTTGAATATGGTGGTCCTCTAGTTGTGAAGGTGACAATCCCACTGGTTCGGCAAAGACACATGCATACCTATCTAAAATTTGTTCTAGATCTGAAGGAGTAGTGGAGACTACCGATGGTTGCATCTGAATGGAATGGAGCTGAGCAATGACACCATGTGAATTCTTCTTAAGAATATTTTCCATGTGATGTGAACTTATGATGCCAAGAGACCCCAGTTGTAAGCCCTTCAATGTGTGTTTTTGTCCATTGTCTGAAAACTACATCCAAAGTTTAGCAAAATCCCATAAGATGGGTCCAAGTGTGCATAACCATTGAGTGCCCAAAACCACATCACATCCGCCTAAGGGCAAGGCAAGCATGTCAGAGCATAGGTTATAATCTCCCATAGAGATAATCACATTGTGACACTTCCCTTTTCAAGGTAATGTGCCCCCATTGGCAATCATGACTTTAAAGCTGGAGCAAGGATGGACAAAACAATCAGCTTGTTTGGCAATCCGAGGGTCAAAGAAGTTATGAGTGCTACCAAAATCAATGAGTATTGTAAGAGGGAGCTTCTTGAAGTAACCCTTGACCCACATGGTTTGTGGGGTGGTGACTCCTACTAAAGCATGGAGAGAAATCTCTGGGTGGTCTTCCTGACAAGCAGGGTCAACAAGCGACTGCTGAGTGTCGACCTGATCATCCATTGTATCCTGAGCATCCACATAAACTTTAGTTTCAGAAAGAGAATCCACATCCAAGAGATAGAGCTTTTACTCAACACATCTATGTCCCCGAGTGAATTTTTCATCACAATTATAACAAAGCCCTTTTTTCTCTACGTGCCCGCATCTCTGCTTTAGTCAAATGCTTGATAGGAGTTGTTCTAGGAGTTGGTGTCATTTGAGGTTGTTGGGAAGCCATATTTCTGAATGGAACAAAATTGGATTTGGATCGCTGTTGGGCTATGATCTTGTCCTCTGCCAACTTAGCCAACCCTAAGGCTTCCATCATTGTGTTGGGATGAAACATTTTAACCTCATAGTGAATTGCATCCTTCAGACAACTGACAAAACAACTCCTGAAGAATTCATCAAACAATCCCTCTGTGTGATTGGCCAATTTTTCAAATTATGTCTGATATTCTCTCAAAGTGCCTGTTTGGCATAGTTTAGTGAGTGCTCCTGTGAAGTCATCAAAAGCACTAGGGCCAATCGTTGCAAAATGAGTTTGCAAAAATCTGTCCATTTTGGCTCTTCATGAGCCTTGATGTACCAACGGAACCATTGAAGGGCTTCATGTTCCAAATGAAAGGATGCAAATAGGACTTTGTTGACATCAAAAGTATTATGCAGACTGAAATATTGTTCTGTCTGGTATGTCCATCTAGTTAGATCATCACCATTGAAGCGAGGAAAATCAAGCTTCGACCCACAAAAATTGCTAGAAGAAGAAAACCCCATGTCTACAGAAGACTCTAGCTGCCATCTATTATTCATGGCTGAATGTTGAAGATTAAGGCCAAGAATTTTTTCATCTAGATCTTGGAGTTTGGTCTTGAGGGCTGCAAGTTCATCCTCCATGTTTTTGGTTCTTGTGCGGGTGACAACCATAACCAAGAGATTTTTTTTTTTGGGAATGGGTAGAAAAACAAAAATGGAAACTTTTTTAGTAAAGGAAAATTTGGATTTGGGAAAAACTTTGATGGGTAATTGGGTTGGACTAGGTTTTAGACATTTTCTGAGGGAAAGGGAAACAGAAAATGGGGATTTCAGAAGTGGGGTGAAGGAATGGGAAAATTTTTCAAAGAGGGACAAAGGAGCAGAAAGATGAAATGAACACTATGGTAAAATTTGAAGGCTATTGGGTGAGAATCGAAGAAGTTATGTCAAACCCTAAAAATAGACAAATGTGGAATTTGGGATAGGGTCATTAAGGAAGGAAATATGTAGAATGAAATTTTAGGTGTTGTAGTGAATTTTGAGAGGAAACAAAGCTAAAGCAAGGAAGATATGGTGAAAAAATATAATTTTTTTTCTCTGGATGGATTCAATTTTTTTCCCAGAAATGATTGGTTAACTTCTTTGGACGGATTCAATCTGTGATTTACCAGCTGTCAATAGATATGGGCCCCATGTATGTTTAGCTTCCTAAAGGTTTAGGGGAATCACTCAGCCACCAATGCTATCTAATGGCTTGCGTATTGGGGCAGTACCCCTCACTCCATGGCTCAGGTAAAACTGATAATCGCTTTGCCACAAATGATAGCTCTTGGTTTACCTCATGGATGGGACTAGTCAATCAGGTAGGGGCCATTGCCCTTTTCTCTAGCAAGTCCTTTCAATGGGCTAGCTACTTTGGGGTTCCTATGGTACTCCTCATAATGAATTTTAGGGCTATATGCCCAGGGACTTCCCACAGTTAAGCGGATAGGGATATTCCCTGATCTGAACCTGCAATTGAAATGAACAATACAGATGCGAAAAGTAAAGAACTGCTACAATAATCAAAGCACTTGGAGGCTACTGCAGAAAAAAAAAAAAATGGGCAAAAATTCCACCTAGCGAGCCTAAGAAAGCGCTCTAATACCAGATGAGAGGAACCTATTGCAACAATATAATGAAAAATGTATGAAATAACAAAAATAGTAGAAACACAAAAGGAATTTATTGATCATAGGCCACTTTGAGGGGGCAACCTCCTTTGAGAAAGCTCAATACAATAAATTTGTGGATGCCTTCATTGGCCTCAACACGTACTTATATACTAACATTGTTTCCCCCTTGATTGTACCCAACATCCATCCCTAAAGGATTTAATGTGAGAGACCTTTTTTGTCCACTAATACTACATCTTGGCCAGGGAGAGCATTGGGATGAGAGGAAGGTACATCATCATCATCATATTCTATGGAAAAAAAAGGCTTTTCACTCTCGTCTTTCTCATGAGTGTTCCTAGAGATCAATTTGGTTAAATCATCTAATATCAAAGGATGTTCACTCATGAGGATTAGGAATTTGTCAAAATCAAGATCTTTGATAAATGCATGCAGAGATACCATAGAAAAATGAAATGAAGGTGCCATTGCATTGTTTTCAATGTAAAATCAGATTTTAAAATCTTTTCAAATTTGATGCAAAAGACAAGTGCAAAAGAATGTATGAAAATGACTTAAAATGCTTGATTTTTTGTACTTTTTCAATGCAAATATATGAAAGAAAGGGTGTTGTAAAGATTTTGATTAGGGGAAGAAAATGATATGTATATTTTCAGTCTAATGAAACAGAAAAACCCTTTACAACACACTTTTGATGCAAATCTAAGATGATGGTAGGCCAAAATATAGTGAAAATACACTAAAATATGTGATTTTTTCACCAAATCTCAATGCAAAAGAGCATGACAAAGGGTGTTGTGAGGAAAATGATGATGGAAAGAAAATTATATTAGTAATAAAAGCCACCTAATTCCAAAATATCCATCACAACACTCTTATAGTGCCACTCAAGGTCAAACCCTAGTGAAAATATAGCAAAAATATGTAATTTTTTACGATTTTTCAATTCCAAGACCTAGCCAAAGGGGTTTTGCAAAAAATTTTAGGAGGTGTAGAAAATAATAGCTATAATATCAGTCACCTCAATCCATAAAATTTGTTACAACACGCTTATGGTGCAAACTAGGCCAAACCCTAGGGCAAAAATAACAAAAATAGGCAATTCTTCACCAAATTTTTAGTACAAGAGGCCAATAAAAAGGTGTTGGAAAGAATTTTAGGAGGGTCAGAAGATAATATCAGTGATATCAATCACCTACAAGCATAAAATCTGTTACAACACACTTATAGTGCAAGTTTAGAGAGTTGATAAGGCCAAATCTAGTGAAAATCAATATTTTTCAAGCCCTAGGTTTGAAATCTTGATGTAAAATGCTATATGAATGTTTTACAAGCTGATATATGATGAAAATTACATTCTCTCAGATCTGAAAATGATTTCCATACTCTAATATGCAAAATGCAAGTGCAAATCTAATGAAAAATCAATGAAAATGCTAGTTTTTGTTGAAATTTTCTATGCAAAAATACAAATTTTTGAAATCTAAATGCAAATTTGTATTAGAATGCAAGACTATAACCAAATAAAAATTTAAATGAGTCTCTAAAATTAGTAGAAATATCTGAAACAAGATTTTACCTACAAACCCTAGATTTTGGAATTACTAGGTTATATGCAAAATTCACAATCTTCAACAAAACCCTAGCAATTTTATGATGAAAATGCAATGCAAACTAATGAATTTTTGTAATTTTCTATAATTTAAATCAAATCTAATGCAAAAGTCAAAAATTTGATGAAATTAAAATTAATTGATGCAAAATAGAAACCCTAGCATGCAATTTTTTTGTAAATTTTCCAATGTAATAAGATGAATGACTATATGAATGAATGAAATCACTGTAAATCTGAAGCAAAGCACTCAGAAAGGTGTAAATAAGTCTAATAACACGGGTTCATCAAAATGTAAAGAGTAAAATTTGGATAGTTGATTTTTTGGTAGTTTTGTATGTGTATCCTCCTTTCACCCTTTCATTCAAGGACCTAGGGTCGAGTTGCAATGTACTATCATACCCTAAGTCACTATGTGAATGCAAGAAAACTTGGCTTTTTATGATTTGATTGCCAATTATCTTTTCTTATGCTCAATTATACCTTAAAAACCTAATTATGTAAATATGACAGTAAAAGATGAATATTATAAAATATTGCTACAAAAGGATGTAAAACAACAAATAGCTATGCACCTGTTTTCAGGGTTTTGAAGCGGAATAGTCAGGGACTAAAGAGCAGGCACCCAAGTCCAAAGCCTTGCTTTTTGTCAGGATCTGGAAGCTCAGTTTGTAACTTGTTCCTGTTGTCATAGATATTTTCTCATCACAAAACTTTTAGGACTAATGAGCGGGTGCCCTAGTCGAGGGAGCTATTTTCTTTTCTAATCTGCAATTTTGACACTCTATTGTACCCTCCTGCAACTTCACTTTCTCTAGATTTGACACCTATAACTTGCAATCATGAAAACTTTGGGAGCGGGTTGTGGTGTTTAGATGCTTTCCTTAGTCAATCCCCAGAGAGACATTCAAGTCTTCCAAACACCGTTGTCAGATAGAGAGTGCATGCCTTTGGGAGGCAGAGGCAAAAACTAAATGATAAATGCTTACAAACACAAATGATATCACCTTGTAGTGAAGAACTCATGGAAGGAAGAAGCTCTTCATGCCATGAGGAGATGGATGCTTAAATCTAGAAATACAAACACATAAACAACACAAATCTGCTCTAGCAACACAATGAAAGCCTTTGATCACCTTTAGAATGCTTGAGAATCCAAATGTCCATCTAGTTTACAAATGAATGTGATGCAAGAGCATCCAGTGGTGTAAGGGAAATCTTGTATCACCCAAAAAAAGATGTGTTTCAAAATTGTTGATATTCTTTCCATTTCTTTTCAAAAAATTTGGTTCTGGTTCCATAATCACTTGAATAAAGATGTAGAATTTTTAGTTTTTTCAAACTGCTAAAAATAACAACTTACTATTTTTAGAAAGTTTGTATTTGGGCATGGATTGAAGTGAAAATTTACAGGAAGTTACATAATAGAAATATAAGACCTTTGGCAAAGGAATCACGCAAAGATCATTTGTGAGCTGAAAGATATTAAAGTTTCTATTTCCTGAAAAATGCCTGAAAATTATTCAAACTCAGGTTTGAGGCACTAAACGCCCTTGTACAGGCCCAAAAATGGCCAAAACCATTAGAGCAATTTCTTAGAGTGTAGAGCACTTTACAAACTTTCTGACGCATAAAACGGTTCGTCAATCAGACACCTAGATCAAAAGTTATGGCTCTCGGAAGTTGACCTATTTTTGGAGGGAGATGCAAATTTCAAAACTAGGTTGTTGGCCACCAAAAAGGCTATTAATAACCATTTTGGGGAGCCCTGGGTAGTAGTAGAGTTAAAGGGGGAAGTTTAGAGTCAAGAATAGGTGGGAAAATAAAAACCCTAGCAGATTTGGAGTCACAGATGACAAATGATTCCAGAGTCTTGTGAGAGGAAGCTATAATGTGTTGCAGCATGTGGAGGGTTGATTCCTCTGATTGTATCTAAGCTTCTGTATTGTAATAAGTTGTCCAAATAAATAAAGTTCTATTTTTTGTGTTCCATTTTTGTTGTTGTGTGTTTTATGATTTACCCCCTTCATCAAGTGGCATTAGAGTAAGGGTTCCTGAGTGTGTAGACAGATTGCCGACCGTGAGGTAGTTTGCACCAGGACCTGAGGTTGTGGGTTTGCTGTGGAGATCAAGATGCCTCCACGAAAAAATCATATTGGGAGGAATGCTTTGACAGAAGAGGGTTTTAGAGCCCTACAAAGAAAAATTGATGCATTGCAAGAGGAGCTACGAAGAGGGTTTGATCTGAGAACAAGAGAAGAAAGTAAAAATGAAGCTGAAGAAGAGCTATCTAAGGAAGAACAAGAAGTTGTAGGAGATCTTGCAGAAGTTAGGTTGTTGAGGGCCATTTCTAAGATTGGAAAGAGGCCTAGGATCAAAGTTTCTACATATTCTGGAGATTTGAATCTAGAACAACTTATTGATTGGATCAATGACATGGAGGAGTATTTTGAGTATGAAGATGTAGAAGACCCAGATCGAGTCAAGTTTGCAAAAACAAAGTTGAAGGGCCATGCAAATATTTGGTGGAAGGAGGTCCAGTTAGAGAGGAATAAAAGAGGAAAAGAAAAGATCACCAGATGGGATCAGATGGTGGAGAAACTAAAGAAATAGATCATTCATATGGACTATGAGATGGAGCTATTGAAGAAGCTGCAAGGATTGAAGCAAGGTAACAAGTTTGTCAAGGAGTATACAGAAGAGTTTTATAAGATTACTATTAGGACAAGCCATGTAGAGCCAAATAAGGAGAAGGTATCCTGTTACATTAATTGGTTGAGGCCAAGTATTCAAGAGGAGTTGAGCCTAGTCAAAATGACCACCATAGATAATGCATACCAGTTTTCCCTGAAGGTGGAAGAGAAGCTGAATAAATGATTTGATAGAAAGCAAAGGGGAAGAGGTCAAGGTGGAAGGACTGGTGGAAGACCCTATGGGGGATGAAATGAAGATTTAAAGAAAAGTGAAAAAGCTGGCACTGGTTGAAATTAGAGAGGAGATAATACCTACCGCCCTCATGACCTAAACAATGGAGAGCAAAGAGGAAGAGGAAGAGACTAACGTGTGTAAGGACCTAGAAGAGGAGGTTTCAGAGGAACCTATTTCCAATGTGGAGAAGAAGGGCATCGAGCATATGAGTGTCTGCAACATCAAGGAAGGACAGATAGAAGACCTAAAGGTAATGCACATGTTGTACATGTAGATGAAGATGTGTAGTCTGAGCATTCTGAAGATGCTGAAAGGGGAGAAACCCTAGTTGTCAAAAGAACTTTGTTGAATGAGGAGAAAGAACCCAATTAGAGGAAGAGTTTATTCTACACAAGGTGCAAATATGAAGGTAAGTGTTGTGATATTATTATTAATAGTGGGAGCACTAATAATCTTGTTTCAGAGGAGATGGTTGACAAGTTGAAGTTGACAAGAAGAAAGCATCCACATCCATATCAGATTGCATGGTTGCAGAAGGACCATAGAGCTTTGGTCAATGAGTAGTGTTTAGTGAGGTTCAAGATTAGTGACTACCATGATGAGGTGTTGTGTGACATCATACCAATGGATGCATGTCATATGTTGTTGGGGAGGTCGTGGCAGTATGATAGGAGCACTGTCAATGATGGCCATGCAAACACATATTCCCTAACAAAGGATGGAGTTTGTCATAAGTTGAAGCCCTTGAAGAAGGTGGAAGAAAAGGTATGTAGTACTGCCAAAATTTGCTTGGTAGATGATAGAAAATTTTTGGAGGGTATGAAGCATGAGCATCATTGCTTTGCATTGATTCCTAAGATTAGTCAAGAGAAATGTGAAGATGTACCAGCAAAAGTCTTAGAAATGTTGGAAGAATTTCAAGATATTATCTCTGATAATGTACCCGAAGGTTTACCACCAGTGAGGAAGATATATCATCAAATGGATTTGATACCAAGAGCCAGTTTGCTGAATAAGGCAGCCCCTAGAATGACTCCAGCAGAGAGTGAAGAGTTGAATAGACAAGTTCAGGAGTTGTTGAGGAAGGGATTGATAAGAGAGAGCCTAAGTTCATATGCAATACTTGCATTACTAGCACCAAAGAAAGATGGAGAGTGGAGAATGTGTACAGACATGAAGATTGACCTGAAGAGTGGAGCCAAGTACTTCATGAAGATTGACCTGAAGAGTGGGTATCACTAAATCCATATTAGAGAAGGAGATGAGTGGAAGACAGCCTTCAAGACAAAGGAAGGCTTGTATGAGTGGTTAGTCATGCCATTTGGGCTAACCAATGCATCTAATGCATATCAGAACAATCTTAGAGAAGCTGAGGGAGGAGAAGTTGTTGATTAATCTGAAGAAATGTAGTTTTGCAAAGGAGTTGGTATACCTGGGATTTGTTGTCTCAGAGGAATGTCTTAAGATAGACCTAAAGAAGGTGAGGTCTATCATTGAATGGCCTATGCCAAGGAGTGCTTCCAAGGTAAGATCTTTTCATGGTTTGGCAAGTTTTTACAAAAAGTTTATAAAAAATTTTAGTAGTATTTGTGCACCCCTAACTGAGATTATGAGAGGGGATAGAAAAGAGTTTAAATGGACTAAAGGAGTAGATAAATGCTTTGATACATTGAAGCAAAAAATCATAGAATAACCTATTTTGGTACTTCTAGATTTCAATAAGGTATTTCAGGTAGATTGTGATGCTAGTGGTAGTAGTATAGGAGTTGTTTTGAGCCAAGAGGGTAAGTCCATTGCCTATTTTAGTGAGAAGGTTAATGATGCCAAGAAAAAGTATTATGTTTATGATCAAGAGTTTTATGCAATAGTTTAGGCTTTCAAGAAATGGAGACATTATTTGTTGCCAAAGGAGTTTGTTTTATATACTAACCATCAGGCTTTGTAGTATCTTAATAGTTAGGGAAAGTTGAACCAGAGGCACTTAAAATGGGTTGAGTTTTTGCAGAGCTATACTGTTGCAAGTATGAGGTGAACCAATGTTGTCATTGATGTCAACATACTCATATTGCATTAACAAGAAGGATTGGATGAGCTGTGTGCTGAGGATATTGAGAAAATTAGCCTCGATCAAGAACAGTGAAGAACAGTGATGAGAAGAAGGCAAATGTATTGTATAGGTTGCAAACCGGAGGATGTGGATTAAAGGGTTTGTAGATATAAGTCTTGAGATGGTTTAGTTAAGATTTCAGAGGTCCGCATGAAGATCTGTAGAAGTTATGGCTGTCGGTGTGGAACCGGTTCTGGCAAGTGTTCAGAGGTGATAGAGGATCACAGAAAGGTTCGGTGAGGTCTGGAATTGCATAATCTTAATTTGCGGATTGGAAGGAGTGTTTGGGATGTCCTTGTGATGTGTCATCTCAAGTTGTGTATGATTTGGAGGTCCAGAAGTACCTTCTACTTTATGACAGTGGCGACAGACTGTGTTCTTGAAGTTCCAGATAAGGAAGAAAAGAGATTCCAGTAAGTAGAGGAAGTGCGGATGTACCTGGTCATTCAGGCAGGCTTGTGAAGGTTCTTGGATCACGTTGAGGTTGTGTTATTGGTTCGCATTGATGGTAGAGCCCGGAATTGAAGATATTCTTTCGGATGAAGTTCTTGTTCTGACTAGCCGACCGGATGAGTTGTTCATCCTGCAAATGTTCTTGTGGTGGCCGACCGGATGTGTTATTCATCTTGTGGATATTCTTATGGTTGATTGTCAACTTAGATTATTGTTCCTAAGTCGATGTCTTGTATAAATAAAGGTTTGTGGGTTCATTTCAAAGTGTGGATTGTGGAGATGAGAGCGGTGTAGCGAGGATAAGTGCGAAAGGCAGAGCAGGGATTTTGGGCTTAAATAGAACTGATTCAGACATGGTAGAGATGTCATTCTCCAGTTCAAGACTGTGATTCTTATCACTTTGTAGATAGTGTGTCTCCTTGTAGGTAGTGAGCCTCTTTGTGAGCAGTGTGCTCGGGCAGTGAGCCCTAATTGGCAAGTGCCATTCTTTTTCTTATTCTTCTAACAGAGAATAATTCTTGGGTTAATCACCCCGTGGTTTTTCCCTTAACCAGGTTTTCCACATCAAAATCTTGGTGTTCAATGTGTTGATGTTTATCTACTCTTGTATTTGTGCATTATGCTTTCATGGATGATTAATTGATATGCTGTTAACTAACAAAGAAGAATCAAGTGTTTGAGGTAGCAAGGAAGCTTTTATACAACTGATTCACCCCCCCCTCTCAGTTGTATGCCCTAGATCCAACAATTGGCATTAGAGCCAAGTTCCTCTGAAAGGAGCTTAATCGCTTGAGGAGATCCAGGATGTCGTCATACAAGAAGGATAGTCCAAAGTTTGATGGAACCAACTTCACTCTCTAGAAAGGTCGCATGAAATGTCACTTGGAGTGTATGGGAAAAGCATACTTGGCCATGGTCTCAAAACCATATGTACCTCCATAGGGTGGTCTGACAACCCTAAATGAAATCACAGATGCTGAAAATAATCTACGGACCAAGAAAACTCTTCTAAGTGCATTGAATGACTCAGATCTCTCAAATGTTATTGACCTACCAACTGCATATGAGATCCTAACTAAACTGGGACTTCTGTATGAAGGAGATGAGTTTGTCAAGAGTGCAAGGTTGCAAAGTCTGAAAGGGAAATTTGAAAGATTGAAGATGAGAGATGATGAGAACATCACTACTTTTATGCCACGAGTGAATGAGTTGGTGTGTGGAATTAGAAATGCTGGTGGAACTCTGGATGAGAATGAGATTGTTTACAAAATCCTCAGATCCCTTCCTACTGCCTACAAAATCAAGGTTGCTGCCATTGATAAATTTAGAGCTCACACAACTGTCACAAGAGAATAATTGGCTGGCAAACTAGCTGCATTTGAAATGACCGAGTTTGGAGATGATCCTCCCAAGACTGAATTTGCTTTCAAAGCCAGTGCCTATGTGAAAGGCAAACAGAGATTTGATCCGGGTGAAAACTCTTCAAGAAAGATGTCATGGTATGATCAAGCAAGAAGAGACATGGAAGAAAAAGAAGCAGAAACAACCCAACTTGAAGCCCTCATTGCAAAGAGACTGCCAAGAGGATCCGGTAAGTATGAAGGAAAACTACCCTTTAAGTGCTTCAACTGCAATAAGATTGGTCATTTTGCTTCAAGATGTCTGGATAGATCTGCAAGGTCTAATACTAACAGACAAAGGTTTCAAAAGAACTGCTATTATGTTCATGAAGAAGATGACAATGAAGGAGTAACAGATGATGAATCAGAACTAGGAAGCAAATCTGGAAATGAATGGGTGTTTATTGCCATCAAGGAAGAAGATTCTATATCCTCTGAATCTATCAATCACAAGGTTGTGGAAAGAGCTTTGGCTGCTCAAGTGGAAGAAAAGGATGATTGGGTTATTGATAGTGGATGTTCTCACCATATGACTAGTGACAAGAATAAGTTCTTAGATTTGGAAAGGTATGAAGGAGGAATGGTAAAGTTTGGTGACAATTCTATTGGTAGAATCAAGGGTAGGGGAACTATTTCCTTTGATGGGAAGAGCAAAACAGGTAATGTACTATATGTTGAAGGATTGAAGCACAATCTTCTCAGTGTTGGTCAGTTAGTGGACAAAGGCTATGATCTCCAGTTCAAGAATGGAAAATGCAGAATCTTTACAAGCTCTGGAATTGAAATTGCATCCGGTACTCAGACAAAAGGTAATATCTTTCATCTAGTTGGTTCAAATAAAAGTTGTATGTTTGTTCAAGTTGATCAGAGTTGGTTATGGCATAGAAGAATGTGTCATGTGAATTTTGATAACATCATCAAGATAAGCAATATTCAGGCTGTAAGAGATCTTCCAAAATTGATGAAACCTACAAATAGTTTGTGCAAATAATGTCAGCTAGGTAAACAGAGCAGAGTCTCTTTCAAAAGCAAAGATCAGTCCTCTACCGGATTGTTGGAATTAGTACATACTGATCTCTGTGGTCTAACAAGAAGCAAGAGTCTGCAAGGTGATAGATATTTTATGTTGCTAATTGATGACCATTCCCAGATGATGTGGGTTACCTTCCTAAAAGAGAAATCAGAAGCCCTTGAGAAGTTCAAAATCTTTAAAGCTATGGTAGAGAATCAAACCTGATTGAAACTGAAGTGTCTAAGGTCTAATAGAGGTGGTGAATTTACATCTGGTGAGTTCATTGACTTTTGTGAGAAGCAGGGTATAAGAAGACAGTTGTCTGCTCCTAGGACTCCACAGCAGAATGGAGTAGTTGCGAGAAAGAACCGGACCATCCAGGAAGCTGCCAGGACAATGATGTTGGAAGCAAATGTTCCTCAAATGTTTTGGAAAGAAGCTATCAGCACTGCAGTCTACACTCTCAATCGAGTTCAAATCAGAAACAACACCGGTAAGACCCCTTATGAACTCTGGTTTGGCATCACTCCTACTGTGAAGTATTTCAGAGTATTTGGTAGCAAGTGTTATATTAAAAGAGATGAAGATCTAGGAAAGTTTGATGCTAGAAGTGATGAAGGAATTTTCTTGGGTTACTCCACTCAAAGCAAAGCATACCGGTGTTACAATAAGAGATTGAGGAAGATGATAGAAAGCACTAATGTGAAAGTTGATGAAGGAATTGAGAAGTGCTCAAGATTTTATGAGTTTGATGAAGATGACCAAGATGGTGTTCAAGTTCAAGGAACTCAATCCTCTTCGGTAAGTCAGAGTCAGCTTGATCCGGTAAATCAGGAAGAAGAGATAGGTGTGAATGAACCTGATCAAGAAGCAGCTCTGCAGGATACTCCCAAAATTCCAAGGTATGTAAGACTGAACCACTCTAAAGATCAGATCATAGGTGACAAAAGCAAAGGTGTACAAACTAGAAGGAATGTTGCTCAAAATCAGGATGAATGTTGTCTGATTTCAAAGATTGAACCTAAAACAATAAATGAAGCCTGCAATGATGAAAACTGGACCAAAGCAATGGAAGATGAATTGATGCAAATTGAGAAAAATCATACTTGGGATCTTGTTCCTAGACCTAGAGACAGGAATGTAATTGGAACCAAATGGGTCTTCCGGAACAAACTGAATGAAGCTGGTGAAGTAATCAGAAACAAAGCTAGATTGGTCTACAAAGGCTACTCTCAAATAGAAGGAATTGATTTTGATGAGACCTTTGCTCTGGTGATAAGAATTGAAGCAGTCAGATTATTCCTTGCATTTGCTGCCTTTAAAGACTTCAAGGTATATCAGATGGATGTCAAGTCTGCCTTCCTAAATGGTGATCTGGAAGAAGAAGTTTACATTGAACAACCGGATGGATTTCAATTGTCTGATAATGATGATATGGTCTACAAGTTGAAGAAAGCATTGTATGGATTAAAGCAAGCCCCAAGAGCATGGTATGAAAGGTTAGATAAGCATCTTGTGCAGATTGGATTCAACAAAGGTACTATTGACAGCAACTTATAGTTCAAAATTGATCATGAAAACATTTTGATTGTTGAAGTGTTTGTGGATGATATCATTTTTGGAGGAAGAGATAGTATGTGCAAAACTTTTGCAAATCAGATGAAAAGTGAGTTTGAAATGTCTATGCTTGGTGAAATGAATTTCTTCTTGGGTCTGCAAATTACTCAAACAAAGAAAGGGATTTTCATTTCTCAGACCAAATACGTGAAAGAATTGTTGAGAAAATTTGGTATGAAAGATTCAAAGCCAATGAACACTCCCATGGCAACCGGATGCAAGTTGAGCAAAGATGATGACTCCCCAAAGATAGATCAGACAAAGTATAGATCAATGATTGGTGGATTGCTGTATCTCACTCAAACTAGACCAGATATAATGTAGGCTGTTGGTCTTGTAGCAAGATTCCAGGCTGATCCTAAAGAATCTCATGTTATGGCAATCAAAAGAATTTTCAGGTACTTAAAAGGAACAGTTGAGTATGGTCTATGGTACCCTAGAGATCTGAATTTCTCTCTTCATGCTTACACAGACGCAGATTGGGCAGGAGATGTGGATGACCGGAAGAGCACCAGTGGTGGAGCATTCTTTTTGGGGAAGAGATTGGTTTCTTGGCTAAGCAAGAAACAAGATGCAATATCTCTGTCTACAACTGAAGCAGAATACATTGCAGCAGCAGGTAGTTGCACTCAAATCTTATGGATGAAGCAGATGCTAAGAGACATTAAAGTTGAATATGAGGAGCCTATCACAATTTTCTGTGATAATTCAAGTGTAATTAATATTTCTAAGAATCCGGTATTGCATTCTAAGACTAAGCACATATCTATCAAGTTTCACTTTTTGAGAGAACAAGTGAACAAGGAAGAAGTCAGATTGGAGTATGTTCCTTCTAAGGATTAGATTACAGATATCTTTACTAAATCTCTTCCCAAGGACTCTTTTGAATACCTCCAGGAGAAGTTAGGGGTCATGGCCCCTCCGGTGATGAACTAGGATGCACTGATGTGCATCAGTCCAGTGGATATCATAGTCATTTCTTGTGATCTGGATTGATGATGGGGAGCTGCTACTAAGGGGGAGTAGCTGGTATGATTATGGTGTGTTAGAATTGCAAGTATGAGCCCTTTGCCATTGATGTCAAAGGGGGAGAGAAGACATGTGAAAAACAAGTGGCTGATGATCAAAGGGGGAGCAGTAAATGAGGAGAAGACATGTTGCTGATAGTGGGAGCTGTGGCAGAAAGGAGAAGTTCTTGTCTTGATGGTTTTTCACATCACATGTTGCCATCAATGACAAAGAGGGAGATTGTTGCAAGTATGAGGTGAACCAGTGTTGTCATTGATGTCAACATACTCATATTGCATTGACAAGAAGGATTGGATGAGCTGTGTGCTGAGGATATTGAGAAAATTAGCCTCAGTCAAGAACAGTGAAGAACAGTGATGAGAAGAAGGCAAATGTATTGTATAGGTTGCGAACCGGAGGATGTGGATTAAAGGGTTTGTAGATATGAGTCTTGAGATGGTTCAATTAAGATTTCAGAGGTCTGCATGAAGATCTATAGAAGTTATGGTTGTCGGTGTGGAACCAGTTCTGGCAAGTGTTCAGAGGTGACAAAGGATCACAGAAAGGTCCGGTGAGGTCCGGAATTGCATAATCTTAATCTGCGGATTGGAAGGAGTCTTTGGGATGTCCTTGTGATGTGTCATCTCAAGTTGTGTATGATTTGGAGGTCTAGAAGTACCTTCTGCTTTATGACAGTGGCGACAGACTATGTTCTTGAAGTTCTCGATAAGGAAGAAAAGAGATTCCAGTAAGTAGAGGAAGTGCGGATGTACCTATTCATTTAGGCAGGCTTGTGAAGGTTCTTGGATCATGTTGAGGTTGTGTTATTAGTCCATATTGATGGTAGAGCCCAGAATTGAAGATATTCTTCCAGATGAAGTTCTTGTTCCGACTAGCCGACCGAATGAGTTGTTCATCCTGCGAATGTTCTTGTGGTGGCCGACCGGATGTGTTATTCATCTTGCGGATATTCTTATGGTTGATTGCCGACTTAGATGATTGTTCCTAAGTTGATGTCTTGTATAAACAAAGGTTTGTCAGTTCATTTCAAAGTGTGGATTATGGAGATGAGAGCGGTGTAGCGAGGATAAGTGCGAAAGGTAGAGCAGGGATTTTGGGCTTAAATGGAACTGATCCGGACATGGTAGAGATGTCATTCTCCAGTTCAAGACTGTGATTCTTATCACTTTGTAGACAGTGTGTCTCCTTGTAGGCAGTGGGCCTCTTTGTGAGCAGTGTGCTCGGGCAGTGAGCCCTAATTGGCAAGTACCATTCTTTTTCTTATTCTTCTAACAGAGAATAATTCTTGGGTTAATCACCCCATGGTTTTTCCCTTAACCGGGTTTTCCATGTCAAAATGTTGGTGTTCAATGTGTTGATGTTTATTTGCTCTTGTATTTGTCCATTATGCTTTCATGGATGATTAATTGATATGCTGTTAACTAACAAAGAAGAATCAAGTGTTTGAGGTAGCAAGGAAGTTTTTATACAACTGATTCACCCCCCCTCTCAGTTGTATGCCCTAGATCCAACATATACTTTTATTTTGAAGCACAAGAGTGGGAAGTCCAACAGAGTTGCAGATGCCTTGAGCAGAAGGCAAAATTTGTTGACAGAAATGAAGATAGAGGTTATTGGGTTTGATGAGCTCAAAAGTTTGTATCCTGAAGATCTAGATTTTGTAGAGGCCTGGAAAGCTTGTTTGGAACCTGTTACTTTGGATAGGACAAAATGGTTGGATTTCATTATTCAATATGGCATGTTTTTTAGAGGAAGCTAATTGTGCATTCCAAGGAGTTCCATGAGAGAGAACTTGATTAAGGAGAAGCATAGTGGGGGATTGGCTGGACACTTTGGTTGAGATAAGACTATTGCTATTGTTGGTAAAAATTATTATGGCCACAGTTGCAACAGATGTGAGGAAATTTGTGTAGAGTTGCAGAGTGTGTCAAATGGGAAAAGGAACTAGTTAGAATATAGGGCTATATCAGCCATTACCTATACCAGAGAAGCCATGGGATGATATTAGTATGGATTTTGTTCTTGGTTTACCAAGGACATAGAGAGGACATGATTTCATTTTGTGGTGGTGGATAGATTCTCGAAGATGACACATTTTATTCCTTACAAGAAGACTAATGATGTGGTTCATATGAGTTATTGTTCAGGGAGGTGGTGAGATTACACGGTCTACCAAAGAGCATAGTTTCAGATCAAGATACCAAATTTGTTGGTTATTTCTAGAGGACATTGTGGAAGAAGTTGAAGATAGATTTGAAGTTTAGTTCTACACACCATCCATAGATTGATGGACAAATCGAAGTGGTGAATAGGAGTTTGGGTAACTTGCTACGATGCTTAGTAGGAGATAAGCCCAAGGGATGGGATTTGATTTTACCATAGGCAAAATTTGCTTACAACAATTCTGTCAAGATGAGTACTGGTAAATCACCATTCTAGATTGTATGTGGGAATAGTCCAAGAAATGCTTCAGAGTTAAGGAATCTTGACACAAGAGAAAAGACAAGTGCCGAGGCTGAAGACTTTGCAGAACACATGAAGAATTTGCATGAAGAGGTGAGAAAGCACATTAATAAGATGAATATTTAGTACAAGGCTAAGGCAGATCAGAAGAGAAGATATAAGGAATTATAGGTAGGAGATGAAGTCATGGTTCACCTGAGAAAAGAAAGGTTCCCAATTGGAACATATAATAAGCTAAAAATGAAGAAAAATGGACCATGCAGAGTTTTGAAGAAACATGATTCAGGAAATGCATATGAGGTAGATCTACCGAGTGGGATCAACATTTCCCCTGTTTTCAACATTGTTGATTTATTAGAATATCATGAAGGTGGAACAGAGGATGGACCAACAGAAGAACAGTGGAGTATTTTGGCATTTACTTCAACAGAGGAGATAGAAGAGATCTTGGATAGCCATATGGGAAGAAGTACTCAGAACAGGCAATATGAAGAATATCTAGTGAAATGGAAAGGAAGGCCTATTGAAGATTCTTCTTGGTTGTCTAAGGCAAAGGTTGACCATTTGGGTTTTCTTCACACAAACACCTGAGACGTGATAGGATCACTTCTCAAATTAACCTAGGTGTCTGATGTAGGAGCATCTAGTGGTGTAAGGGCAATCTTGCATCACCCCAAAAAAGATGTGTTTCAAAATTGTTGATGTTCTTTCCATTTCTTTTCAAAATTTGTGGTTTTGTTTCCATAATCGCTTGAATAATGATGTAGAACTTTTAGTTTTTCCAAATTGCTAAAAATAGCAACCTGCTATTTTTAGAAAGCTTGTATTTGGGCATGGATTGAAGTGAACATTTACAGGAAGTTACATAATAGAAATATAAGACCTTTGGCGAAGGAATCATGCAAAGATCATTTGTGAGCTGAAAGATATTAAAGTTTTTGTTTCCTAAAAAATGCCTGAAAATTATTCAAACTTAGGTTTGAGGCACTAAATAGCCCCATACGGATCCAAAAATGGCTGGAACTGGCAGAGCAGGTTCTTACGCATAGAACACTCCATGATCTTTTTGACGCATAAAATGGTTCATCAATCGGACATCAGATCAAAAGTCACGGTTCTTGGAAGTTGACCTATTTTTGGAGGGAGATACAAATTTCAATATTAGGTTGTTGGCCACCAAAAAGGCTATTAATAACCATTTTTGGGAACCCTGCATAGTAGTAGAGTTAAAGGGGGGAAGTGTAGAGTCAAGAATAGATGGGAAAATAGAAAGCCTAGCAAATTTGGGGTCACAAACGACAGATGATTCCAGAGGCTTGTGAGAGGAAGCTGTAATGTGTTACAGCCTATGGAGGGTTGATTCCTCTGATTATATATGAGCTTCTGTATTGTAATAAGTTGTCCAAATCAATAAAGAAAGTTCTATTTTCTATGTGCAATTTCTATTGTTGTGTGTTTTATGATTTACCCCCTTCATCAGAATGTCTAAACATGCTTTTATATGCAACTACAAACACTCCCGCCAAGAATTTTGTAATTCAAACTTACCGTGTCGGTATAGGACCCAAATAACGGTCACAATCCAACACCCAAAAATTAGGACTACCCCAAAATAGGGCAAGACTAGGGTGTGGGTGCTTAAGTTCTCCCCCCTATTTTGGGCAGGGTTTATCTCAAGTGGTCCCCCTGGGTCCTATTTGCCAAGACACATAGGGGTTTTCTCATCGGGATGTTGAAATATGATATAAGATGTCCTAAATGCACACTAAAGACCCAGGAGCTAAACCTTACAAGGGAAAAGCCCTCAAGGGGATATTTTCTGACGTTACAATGACCAATGAAGATAGTAGAATAAGTTTTCAAAAGCATTGTGAGATATATATGTAAAGTGATGCATATATGCTGAGGTAATCAAAGGAGTAGACAAAGAAAGATGATCAGAAGAGTTGTGAAGTAAAGGAGATAGATCAGTATCATCTATACATAGTCATACCATATCTTCTGATGTTCAAGTGTAAGTCCATGTCTTTGATATGTTTATGTTTGAAGTTAGTGATGAGTAGAGTTGGATTCCTTACATGGACTTATGATGCTTTCCACATGATAAATAAAGTTGTAAAAATTTGAAGTAAGTTGTCTAAGTGTAGTGCAAATCAATGAAGGTGTTATAGGCTCACAAAAAGTTTTGCATTCTACCACAGTTGAAGGTAAGGGCCTGTAGATTGGACTAATGGATAGATATTGAACTCAAGTAGCTATGCTTCAGGATTGAGGTCATAACATTTATCAGAAGATGTTTTGGAGACAAAAGTGTGAAGACAATGTTGAAATAGGGAAAGTACAATCATAGGGAGACAGGAGAATACTCCACAATTCTCTATAAATGAAGATATGATGTTGCGGATTGAAGGATAGGTAGATATGAGTATCAAGTATACATGTTTCAAGATACAAGTGTTATTATGTATCGCAGTTGCATCTCTGGAGTCATTTGTGTGAAGACATGCCTTGGTGCTAGTTGAAGTAAGTAGAGGAAGATAGATAAGGCCATTGCAGTTCACCACATAATGGTAATTGGCCTTGTTGATTGAGTAATGAGCTCATAAGGTTGGTTGGTATGTGTTTTTCAAGTTTCAAATAATTTTGTTCACCACAAGCATGGTTTTCATTATTTCATCTTAAGACTATGCAAGTAGAGGTTGTTAAGGACACCGGCATTAGAGATCAAGTGTTTGCGCTAGCATGAAATATCCTGAGATGATATGAGAAGTGTACTTGAATGTTTTGTAAAGCCATATAATATTCAGTATGTGGTCTGCATGATGTATTTTTGTCTCCTCTGGTACTGCTTTGGGTCTGGAGCCAAATACAAGCATAAATGTATGCGAAGCTGACTTGGTGTATAATGAAGATGTTTCTATGTGTGTGAAGTATCCTCTAGATTGGGAGAGTGTGTTAAGGTAAATTAGGACCTGATTATGCTTTGTTCTTGAACCACACTTGATTTCAACTTATCACAAATGTTTTAGGGCCAACTGTTATGGACACTACACATTTCATGCTACTTGTTTTTGGTCGGTCAAGGAGAAAGTTCTTAATACTTGTAGAGGATATAAATGTAAAATAAAAAGTGTCAAGTGAAATATATAGAGATATAGTGTGGAAATACTTTGACATTGTGCAGACAAATATATCGTAGAACTAGACATCATGATGAAATGTGGAAAGAACCAGTTCATGTAATATGATATTGTTGCGGAGGTAGTTGTTGGTGATATGATGATGGAGAAGAGTTTCTAAAATTGTTCCATTATGGAAAAGGTTGATATTGAGAGTGTATAGAAGTGAGATAGTTGTGCAGAGGTTGAAGTGATCAACATTCAGTTTTGTATAATGAACATTGAGTTAGATTTAAGTTTTGTAAATGTTGTAACTGTTCAGAGAGTTACAACTTCCTTTGGGTTGTAGCCCATAAATATTATTGTAATCTTGTTTTATTTGTGAGGCTAGATTTGGATAGTAGATCCAAGTAGCTTGCTCACCGTGGTTTTTCCCTTCTAGGATTTTCCACATAAATCTAGTGTTATGAATGTGTACTTCTGTGTTCATGTGCTTTTCCTATTTTTAAAAAGGCTTATGATGGTTAGAATTCTATTGAAAGAAAAGAATTTGAATAAGTACTAATTCACCCCCCTCTTAGTACTTCTATGTTTTCAAGATTGTTAATGAGGTGTCCCAATTGAATTGGGCTACATTGTACCGGCAAAGTCTCTTAAGAGACCTAAGAGCAAAAAATTGCCAAACTTTGACGAAGTAGTTCTCAAACTTCATGGCACCTACAAATGATCTGTTTGGACCTACATCTAGATGTCAGGTCCCTCCACAATAAACTCTCCGTTTTGACCAAGTCAACATCATTTGACCATGTAAATGATGGATGCATTCTTGTAAAATGCCTCAATGGCATTTAGTGTAAAGGTGCCAAGAGCCATATTTTGTATTCTTCACCCTAACTGACATCACCAACATGTCAGGGTGGGTGAGTTTATGCTAGTGGAGGCCTTGTTTTGCTAATGAGGTGTCTTAATCGAATCAAGCTACACTATACTGGTAAAATCTCTTAAGAGACCTAAGAGCAAAAAATTGCCAAATTTTGATGGAGTAGTTCTTAGATCTCACTTCATTTTCATGTACACATCATTCCAACCAATAGTCTGATCTCTCTTCATTTCCATGTGGTACAACAACTGCATAAACATGACCTAGTTGTACAGGGTCTGAAAGATGTTCATAGTCAAATGAGCTCATAAAGATGAATGACCTTGAGATAAAGGGGTTAAATATCATGGAATCCATGCATCTACCCACTCACTTGAATCAAAATTATCCCAATCACATTTAATACAACTCTAGCAAAACAAACTAATTCTCGTGTCCAAATAGTCCATACACTTGCATCTAAGCTTTAAAATGAATGCATGTTTGACGATTCATTAATTCTCTAACAATCCAATTTCTCTCTCGCTATCCCCTCATCAACCAACCAAAAGAACACTAGTAGAAAAACATAAATAAATGACTAAAAAAACTACCAAAAATTGGTCATGTGACCATTGGTAGTTTATTGTTGGTCATTTTATCTTGCAACCAAATTTATGGCTAAACAAATTTTAGTCATTAATTTAGTCATTAAATTGGTAGTATGTTTAGTCATCAATTTGGTAGTATATTTAGTTATCAATTTGGTAGTATATTTAGTCATTAATTTAGTCATTGCTTGTTGTTAATTGGTCATTTATTTTGTCATTGTAATCATTAATTGTCATGAATTGGTAGTATATTTAGTCATTTGTATTAACTAATTTCCGTCCATTGGTAGTATATTTGGTCATTTTAATCATTATTTTTCCGTCAACTGGTCATATATTTAGTAATTAATTTAGTCATTGATTGTTGTTAACTGGTCATTTATTTAGTCATGGTAGTCATTTTTATTTACTAGTTTTCATTAATTGGTAGTAAATTTAGTCATGATATGAATAATTTATTAAATACCATAAATTTTATAATGCTGAAAAAGCATATTATTAAATTTGAATTAAAACATAAAAGCAAATAAATTTGGAAAACTATATATTTTATGATGCTACCAAGTAAAGATTTATAAATTTGAGCCAATGCTTTCTATTTGAGAATCGACCAATAAGAAAATGAAACAAGACAAAGCAAAGTGGCAATAAATATTAACACCATTTGGTATGGCATCTTGTCAACATGGAAATGTTTTTGGATTTGTACAGTTGTAGTAAAATATGAATTCATCAACAAGCTCCCGAGCTTCAGGAGTAATTTTTACATCAAATGCCAAAATTGCAGCATATTCTTTCTTCTTTTTCTCAAGCATTACACTTGCACACATGACATCTTTTTATGCACAGGCCCAATACCAATTGCACTAACTAGGATTCTTACAACTGGGGTCTTCAAGAACTCAAGTAAAGCCTCCAAAGATCCAAGAGTTGAAGGTTGAACATAAACTCCTTCCCCACTCTTGTCAATCTGAGACATTACGTTATTGATATCTTGCATTGCTTTAATCTTTCCATGCATAACACGATGTGGTTTGGTGGATTGCAATCTTTGCTGGAAGACACAAAATGAGACTATTGATACAACCTTATAAGTATTTACAAAGTGAAGGTGTAAAGTTAAACTAGTTGACCTTGATGAAGTGAGTAATCAATTTCTGACATATTGTAGAATGCAATAGTTTGTTTGACTTAGGTGTATTGATGAAGGGTGTACAAAATGGTACATTTGAGTTTCAAGTGCTCCATCAAAATGTAGTTCCACTACCTGAAATATTTGCCTAATTGGCACAAATTTGGCTTACTAATAATGCCATTAATGTTATAAGTTAATGCAATTGGCAGGTGCCGAAATTTTGTTTTTTATATGAATAAAGTTGTCGTAGAAGACATCCTGCAAGCCATAATACCTCTATAGCAAGAGGTGGCCTGTGACAAAGAAGTATTATCAATGCATCCAAAACCTGTCAATATTGAAAGAATTGGATCAATGACAAATTATAGGGATAATAAAATTTCAAGATCAAAGAATTAAATCAGTATTAAAAAGACATACAAAGAAATCACCTTAAAAAGATTGATTTTCATACCCTAAGTCTAGAATCCAAGGGTGAGTTTTAACCAGCCCAATACAAATTTATTGTAGTTTTGTAAAACCATAGGTCTAATATGACTAGGGTACAACATATATGTGTGTGCCCAAAAAAATCCATATAACATAGAAAATTCAAATCCCGGTGAAAACCCCCTGAGAATAAACTCAGACATGAGTTGTTTGTATGAAGAAAGTCATCTTGCCTTTCTTTAAAAGTGATGTGCTTAATTAACTTCTATTATTTGATCTTTTTCTTTGTGGTATGCAGCATAGATTCCTTCTCATTCATGTCCAGTACATCTCTATACGGTACCATACCCTACCAGCCCATAGCTGCATGTGCATGTAGTCTATATCTGGGCCATATATAGGTGATATATGGTACAAATCTAGATGGAATATAGGGATACTCCAGCCTTATAAGTATTTGCAAAGTGAAGGTGTAAAGTTAAACTAGCTGACCTTGATGAAGCGAGTAATCAATTTCTGACAGATTGTAGAATGCAACAGTTTGTTTGACTTAGGTGTATTGATGAAGGGTACACAAAATGGTACATTTGAGTTTCAAGTGCTTCATCAAAATGTAGTTCCACTACTTGAAATATTTGCCTGATTGGTACAAATTTGGCTTACTAATAATGCCATTAATGTTATAGGTTAATGCAATTGGCAGGTGTCAAAATTTTGTTTTTTATATGAGTGAAGTCGTCATAGAAGACATCCTGCAAGCCATAATACCTCTGTAGAAAGAGGTGGCCTGTGACAAAGAAGTATTATCAATGCATCCAAAACCTATCAATATTGAAAGAATTGGATCAATGACAAATTATAGGGATAATAAAATTTCAAGATCAAAGAATTAAATCAGTATTAAAGAGACATACAAAGAAATTACCTTAAAAAGATTGATTTTCATACCCTAAGTCAAGAATCCAAGGGTGAGTTTATACCAGCCCAATACAGATGCATTATAGTTTTGTAAAACCATAGGTCTAATATGACTAGGGTACAACATATACGTGTGTGCCCAAAAAAATCCATATAACATAGAAAATTCAAATCTCGGTGAAAAACCCCTGAGTATAAAATCAGACATGAGTTGTTTGTATGAAGAAAACCATCTTTCCTTTCTTTAAAAGTGATGTGCTTAATTAACTTCTGTTATTTTAGCTTTTTCTTTGTGGTATGCAGCATAGATTCCTTCTCATTCATGTCCAGTACATCTCCATATGGTACCATACCCTACTAGCCCATAGCTGCATGTGCATGCAATCTATATCTTGGCCATATACATGAGATATATGGTACAAATCTAGATGGAATACAGGGATGCTCCAGGGAGGGGATATGTAAACAGATAGCCTTACCCTAACTTGGAACTAGTCCAGCTCATTAATGAGATTCCTAATAATTTTTAAAAAATATTCCATAGCCATATACATAACTAAAGTTGGGAAACTCATAAAATCAATATTTGTAAAGTTGTAAACAAACCTGGTATCTGTGCATCAATGGGTTCATTCCTTGTACAATATTAAAAATAGGAAGGTCATACTAGTCCTGAAATATGTAATGTGAAGAGCACTATTAGATTGCAAATTTGATATCAAGTACTGAACCCAAAAAATTAAACATCTTATTTCTCATTTCTCGTTGTAATAACCATTAAGAATAAAGACCAATTTGTACAATGTATCTTATATCTTATTGAAAGTTGTGTTCCAAATAGAAATAATAAATATATGAGGGAATACTCTGAAGTTTATGTGCCTGAGAGACAGGTCCCAATTAAGAATGTTACTCATCTTTTCATGCCATTGAACAAGGTCCTATCTTATTTTCATGAGAGAAATATTTTCAGCATTACAAATCCTAAAACAAGTAATGCATTCTCATTGTATTTGTACATTTAAAATAGGCTTGCAAAGGAAAGCCAAGTTGGCTATTCATGAAACAACAAAGACAAACAAACAAAATGAAATTTCAACAAAGTAATAAATCACTCTAATAATTTGAGTGCCAGTTTAAACCACTAACATGAATCCAAGGCTAACTCATGTCTTAAGTTTTATATTTCATCAACCAATGACTAACACATCTATGTTGTATCTAACAATTTTTCGATCTTTTGTATAGAACATTACACAAGTGGTACAATTGGAACAAGACATAATAGGACAAGAACTAGATATGATAAGAGGCCAATCAGCAAATTCTCTTATATATTTCTTGAAATGTGTATAGAGAGACTCAAGAGAGCTTTTGAAAAGAACAATAGGTCTAAACATATTTTTAACTCTGTACTATGCTTTGAGGATGGCAAAAGAGGTTAGAACCATTTTATTTTACAAGTTCTTAGATTCTCGTTCCCAAGTTTCAAATCCATAAAACTAAGTTGCAAGATGCATTCTACAACATAAGAATGGGAAACCATTCATCAAACCTACCTTTAAAAGTTTAAATAGATAAGGTAACCAAATTGACAAAACAACAGGACAAGAATCAGATACAAATAAGGGGCCAATTCATCAAATTATCTTGGATATTTCTTGAGACTTCTATGGAGAGATGTGAGAGCTTCTAAAAATAAATATATACATTGAGGATCGCAAAAACTTTTAGAACCATTTTAAATTTATTTTTAAAAGTTCTTAGGCCCTCCTTCTAAAGTTTCAAACCAATAAAACTAAGTTGTATGATGCATTCTAAAACATACGAATGGTAAAAGTTAAAACATTTGCCAAACCTACGTTTAAGTTATATAAGATGACCAAATTGACAGAATACAATAGTAAGGTCAAGAAACTAGTGCATTTGAAAAATAAAGATAAAATGCTGGCAATTGAAATCAAAAAAATGTCGAGAAAGACAAAATTCAAAATGAAGCTCTATAAAATTATTATTTGTATCAGTCACAAGCTAAAAACTTCCTTTTTGCTGCCATATATTATAGTTTTCATCAACAAGAAATTGGATTTTATGCATAAGAAACCATAGATACCTTATGTTTTTGAATATAGAGATCAAGGTCATAATAAGTGTCATCTTTAGACTCTGTAGAAGTTGGTGAAAATAATTGCTCTTCATCGGATTTGTTGCCCATCAATTCTTGTTGTGAATACACATAAAAAATAGCTTCGGATGGAAATTCTAGTAAATATTTTATTTCTATTTAAGGTAATACATTTGAACATCTAATGTCCATCAGTACATATTTATTTCTATTTTAAGTAGACAACAATGTTTTGAAATTCAAATCATAAAGTACATGGGTGCACTTTGAGCCTTAAGATATAGAATAATATGCACTACTGCCTAAATTTGAAAACTTAATCAAAATAAGAACAATTATAAAATGACCATTTTCCCCCAAGACACTAAGGCAGAAAATTATTATAGCTAAAATCTTTTGGCTGAGAGGTGGAGATGCATTGTTAGCACATAGTATAAGCAATTTCTATGGCCATTTTTTTAAATCTCAAATGAAATCAATGTGCACATACAACAACTGATCAAGAAAGATTTATAATAATAGACTGTTGCTCTAAAAATGATATTGCAGAAATAACAACACTCACATCTCAACAGGGTATAATTGTTTATTTATACTATCTCATCCTTTTCCTTTTCTTTCATGAAATTAATTAAACATGTAACTATTTTTATTCAACTACCTATAGCAGTTAGAAACCAAGTCATCAATTGTCTCCATTATGGGGTCAAACAGACCTATTTTAGATATGTTTGAATGTATAGAAAGTATCATTAATAGTCCTTTAACAAAAATCCTTGTTCACTATATGTGTTGGAAAATGTGCCTCAAATTACTGGCTTGACTTCCCACTTCGGTTTGATAGTTCTTGTTCATAGTTGGACCAATTCCTTTTATGCTTTGGTGTTATGTTCCTATATCGACAGAAGATGAACAGTTTGATGGGAGTCCATCTGTAGTCGTTCTGACAAACTGATAACATTGTGAGCATTGGTTGTATCGACGAGACATGGCAATATTGGTGGGAGTCTCTAAGGAGTCTCCTCGACAAGTCGACATGAACTATTAGAGTGACCTAAGTGTTTCGGTGGGACTCTATTTTGGGTCTCTCTAAAACTTTGATATCGAATACATAGTGGGTTGTTAACTATATCGATGGGACTGAACATTTTGGCAGGACCCCTAAATGGGGCTCTCTAATACCCCGATGCTGACGTGATAGTGGGACCACATTAAAGTGTGTTTTAGAAAATTTTTAATTGTTCATTGTAACCATAATCACAACATTAAAATAATTTAACAAATTTGTTTGTGCTTGTAACAAAAATATCTTTTCCATATTATCATTGAGAAACCCTAATAGGAATATCAACTGAGCTTAACAAATAAGGTTTTCTTCAAACACAGTAAACCTTAGCCATTTCCAAAATGAACCCTTTTACACAAACTAATGAAGATTATAATCAAACCAATCAAACTAAATGCTTTACCCCTTTGAAAGCAAATAGAAACTAAAGCCCATTAAACTTTGAAGAATAGCAAACCAGTCTAGAAGGAAGGATAACACCTGTGTTTTCATGCTAAAATAACTGTTAAGCTCCCTCCATTATCAATTGACTTTAGCATTGTCACATCTCCACACAGTCAACCCAAATTCGCACTCAAAACTCATGATGATCAACAGATTCCTTGTAAAATATCAAACCCTAAGATAACTTCTTCCCTAAAACATATTTGGTACTAGTATTTTTTTTAAAATCATACTTTGAAAATTAAATTTGGCACCCATATGATAGGTTAGGGTGAAAATTAACTTTGGCACCCATATGATAGGTTAGGGTGAAAATTAATTTTGGCGCCCATATGATAGGTTCAGGTGAAAATTAAATTTGGCACCCATTTAATTAAATATATTATAATATAATATTATATAATAATATAATATTATAATATTAGTAATATAATATATAAAATAATATAAATATTAAATTATATTATAATATTATATAATATAATTTTATATACACTCAAAGGAATTTCTCTTGAAAGGTATTATCAACTTCTTGAAACATCCATACATTCATTTAGACAACTTATGGGTGAATTCATCATAGCTTTTGACATGAAGAAGTTAGTGAAACAAGGAATCTATGAGTTCCTTATCATGAAACAAGACTTTTTCTTGCATGCCCTCAATAGGGATGCAAGGGAGGTAATGCAAAACTTTCCTTACACATCTTATGAATTGTCATTGGAAAGTGTGCTAAGAATTGATCAAGAATCCATTGACAATGGACAAATAGTATATGACATGAACAAAAGACTTGTAATTTCCCAAAACAATGACAATAGTAGAAGTAACGCCTACACTAATTAAATCATAAAAAATAATCATGTAATGACAAATGGGGTAATTGACATACCACTTGTAAGGAATAACACCAACAAGGGATATAACAAAAGGGATTACTTCCCTCAAAATGTTTGGTTATCCTAGAAACAACAATTATTTCCAAAGTTTTAATTAGCAATAATAAAACTGCAAACTTTATTACAATAGGTACAATCCATGTTAATTATTTGAGCTTAATTGAATTTTCTCATTTCACAAAGTGAGAGGACATAGCAGTAAATCATGTCAAAAATACAATAGGTTCATCACAAGGTTACTACAAGATCAAGAATGCCTATTCATCAAAATATTACTAAAACAACAAGAGGTGACACCTAAAAACAATAATAATCCTTGACAATTGTCTATTGTCCTATAGAATACAAACATGAAAAATTTTCAAGATTCTTTTCCTGCCCACAATAGTAATGAAACATAAGGCCATAACATCACCACTTTACAACCAACCAACTCAAACAAACTAAACATGCCCAATTAGATTAGGCCAAAGGGCAAAAAAAAATGTTGGGTTTGGTTAAGGTCATTGATGATGAAGCAAACATAGAGGGGTGTTGCCACAATAATGGGTTACACTTTCTGGGACATCCTAATTTTTGCTAAAATCACATGTTTTTAGAAAATATAATGATTTAAGCCTGGAAAGGTTCCATTTAAAGGATTTTAATTGAAGAGGATTTGATCAAACTCCCTTAGATTCAAACCCCCTTGGATAGAACCCTGCTAGTTTTAAACCATACCTATAATGGAGTCTCCTCTACACCTATCAAAATACTGATAAAAAACCACTTTTGATTTACCTTTTTGAGGATCAAATGAATTAATTTAAAATTTATGTTTTGTAAGTATTTAGTCCTTATTATAAGCTTCCCAAAAAGTATAATTTTAAATATATTTAATTTTATTACTATATTTATTTTTTATTTCTTGTGAATGTAGGTTTTTCACCGAACATCAAGTTCTCTATTCTACACACATGGAAAATTAGTAAATTAGTGAAAAAAATTTCTAAAAAACATCTATGCCCTAGGTATTGATGTCCTTGTTTCAACAAAAAAAGAATAATTAAATTTTGATACATACATAAAAAGTTATGTTTTACGAAATATGCCTATGTCTAAATTATAATTCATTTGACTTCAAAACTTAATTAAAAAATATATATTCAACAAAACATTATGAAACCAAATGCATGCCCTATATATCAGTGTTACCAATCTAAATTCAAAAGAATCAGAATTTTATCCTTTGTAGAAAAAAAGTTATGTGCTACAGAATACACATCACTTTAAAAAATATTATTTACTATTAAAAACTAGTTATCAAAGGAGACACAAAAAAATTTACAATTTAACTCCAATTTTTTTTATAAAAAATATTTAGAATCTTCAAACAAAATCTCACAAATCACTAGTTCACATCATCTTCAAATTCCTAACGGTTTAGCGTCTATAGGTGTCAGAAAGTGAAGATTTAGTTCAAAATGTTGATTTCAATGTCAAGTTTGGCCAAAAAATGTAACCCATTATTGTGGGATGACCCAAAGCCTACCATAGAATATGAGATGGAATTCCATGGGAAGGGAATTTCAATAGTGGACCCTACCCCACCTTTAATCGGGCCTTACAACCTTGTGGAATATTTCAAAAAAACTTATGCAAAGATCACCTTCATAGATCTCCTTAGAAATTTTCCATCACATTGTGCCACCCTCTTAAAAACAATTGTATTGAAGTTTATTGATTGAATTACTCCACCTACAAATGACTAGATGAGTTAGGTGGACTTAGATATGAAGCCTCTAAACATAGAACTACAAGATCTTAGTTTCTTTTTGAATCTAAAATAAATTCCTACTGAATCATATGTTGACAAAGAAGGGGGATCTATCCTTTTACCTATAGGTTTTGATCTATGACACTTGCATAAAGAAAATGTTAGTTGATGATGGGGTAGCAGTAAACATCATCCTATTTTCCCTTCTTGAAAGGATGGGATATAGACATACCAACATAATAGCCTACTATGATATATTATGTGGATACAAAAATTTAAATGTATAAACTATCATAAAAATAACACTCTCAATTTGCTTAGTACCAAAGGTGGTTCCAATAGTGTTCTACATCATTGAAAAAGACATAGGCTATAATTTACTTCTAGGAAGGCCCTAGATACATAGAATGAAGGTAATACCTTCAACAATATTCTAGGAGGTTCACTTCTTGCATTTGAGAAAATTTATGTTATGAAGGGATATTTGAGTCATTAAATATGCTAAAAACCAATGCAACAAAAAAGAGGATGGACATCCCTATAGATTGAGTTATGTACAAACAATATATCCATAACAAATCCTACTCCTCAAACTTTATGGTTAAATAAAAATTGTGATTCCACTCAATGTTAGGAAAGGTGTCTCATCCTTGCACCTAATGTTAAGATTACAAATAGTGTGATTTTAGGTTGAAAACTAGAAAAACTCAATGTTTGGGCTATAGAGTTAGTCTTTGACCAAAATAATTTGACACTAGTTCCTTGGTTCTTGTCATGTGGACCTCTTCAAGCTCTACAATTAAAATAAAACGGGACCCATGAACCTCCTAGATCAAAAGTTATGGCCTCCAAAAGTTGAGTCTCCTACATTGGAAATGTAAAAACATCAACACATATTTAAGAGATATAAAGTGGAGTTACACTTGTTGACCAACACATCATAAGGAATATTTGGATGGAGATAATGGATCTAAAATGGAATGACCAATTGGTGAGTAGATTATAATGAGGCTATGATAGGTGAAAGGAATATGCTATTTTTATCCTTTAGACTCATCTTGGAATTTGTGTGTTGGATTTCCAACTAAGGATTTGGGTCCCACTATTTTAGGTGGTTTTAGCTCATGGTTTTCTAATTACCATTTTCTTGTTTCATTTATTGTATCTCTTATTTATTCGGTGCTTGAGATGGATGTTTGATACCAAGTTTTGTAGGTGTTGTTATGTTGTTGGAATTCCTCCAGATCTCTACTTGATGATACTCCTATGAAGGCTTGTTCTACATTTGTATTGTAACTATGTTGTTTACTGAATAATACATTTATTTTATTTGGAGTGTGGGGTTTTTCTCCTAAAAGGGTTTTCTCCATGTCCATCTATGTTATGGTATATTGTTTATTTTATGTTTATATGTGTTTCTACTTTTTATAATTGATAAAAGATTGAAACTTGCACAACATTCTCCTCAAACATTTAGTGTATGAAGAATTTCCATTGACCTTGCTTTATTTCACTCAAAACATCACTAATGTATAAATAAAAGTCATATAAAAAAGTGAATAATCAAAGAAAGAGTCAATCATCTCAATGGAGAACTATAAAAATCCTTAAGTTATTAGAAAAAGATGGACCCCATAGAATTCCCCTTAGCAATTTACACTATTAGCATGGTTCTAGAAGAGGAAGAAGTAACTCAACCAACTAGACCAAATCAAACAATAAATGAAGTCCCTCCTATACTCAAGTTGAAAAGGATTGACTTGACAAAAATGTATTTTAATATGTTCGCTGATGTTGAACAAGACTTATCTGAAGGATATACCCTATTAGTGCCACCAAAATCAAGGGAGTCCTACACATGCCTAACACATAGAAATTCTTATATAACTCTTGAAAGGAAGCTAGGTGTGTAGAAAACACTTCCTAGACTAATCTAATGAGGAGAGGGCTATGCAAATTCAAATTATTCCTTACAACTATAGCAACATAGAACATCTAAACAAGATATTGTAGCAACACACATGAACCAGAAAGAAGACAGAAGAAGAGAGACAAAGATATACGGTGGGGAAAACCCTTATCGGGTGAAAAACCCCACACTTAGAAACCTGCACAATGTATTAACAAATCTAAAAGAATGTTTACAATACACTTGCAATGCAAGCTTGAATGGTCTTCAACACTCATATTTGGAGTCAATCCAATAGCATAACAATACCTATAATGATGCAGAGGCATCCACACTATAACCTTCGCATATAGCATGGATGTCTGCAGCCCATCCTCATCATCATCATCATCACCATCATCATCATATTTCGCTTTACTCTGTCAGCATCATCATGTTTCCTAAAAACACCAACAGCATCATCATATTTCGAATGAGCAGAATTATCCTCCTGCCGACTACTGTTCACCTCCTCCGCCTGTCGCCTATCATCATCATGATACTCAACGGGCGCAAACATCCTCCTGTTGCACTGTTCATCGGGCTCCAAACACTAGCGGCATCATCATGATATGCGACACCACCTTCGTCAGTAGGATATCAAATATCCGGTTGCTCCAAATATCCTGATGACGACCACTTCAGCACCTTCCCTTCGATGCTCCGCTAGCCGACGACACAAGCAACAACATCATGATATAATTTATCCGGTTCCCTCGAAACCTCCTGATGATGTTAACACAACGTTCTGCCGAGAGCCTACGCCGATACCTAAACCCTTAGCGACGACAGGATCAACATGCATAGGGGGATATCTCAATATCCTGATGACGATGACATCATATCCTGATGACGATGACGTCACTCAATATCCTGATGACCTCTTCAACACTTAGTCAAAAAAACCCGAACTTTCACTCCCGCATCTGTTAGCGATATGCGGATGATGGGCACTCCTCTCCGGCAACTCCTGATGTTGATCACCCCGACGCACTTGCACTTCATGCAATCGACAGCATCATGCTCTCCTCCACTTATCTGGATGACGATATCCGAACTGACTGCAGGATATTTGCAGAAATATCCTGATGATGCCGTTTTAATGAACTTCTTCACTTAGCGAAATTTCACTTCGCCGATCCTCCAGGGATGACCCGATCCACTCTCAGGGTGATCTTCCAACTCTATCTTATCAGCTCGACCTAGCACATGCCCATGCTAGGGTCTTCAACATCTCTCGACGGCGATCCTGCACACCTGCATGCAAACAGAAAACAAACTACAACCTAACCTACTGTACATCGCCATTCCACCGATCAGATGAATCAACCGGTGGAATGGATCAGTGAATCCATACAGCCACCAAACCAGCAAATCGATCAAGCAATGGAATGCAACAGAGGATGAACACAAACAGGAACACTTTATTTGATTTCAAAAGATGCAAATACAATGATCAGTTTCTCTCGCTCTGCCTCACTCTCGCAAAGTCTGATCGATGATATCTATCTGTCTATATAATATCAACCGATCTCATGCTTAAATAGACTTCCCTATGAGTACTACTGACCCGACTCCAAGCGGCTGGGAACTCTCCAAGCGGCTGGGAGATCCAACCGGACCCTACATCATGACAGCTGTTCTAACAAACTAACTAAAAATAGTAAAAGCCTGGTCAGCATGATCTTATCATGATCAGCATGACCTTATTACATGCATTTGGTCTTAACAGACCTTCTTGAAAACATAAACAAGACCTAAAACAACTAACTGCCTCATGAAGGCCAGCTGTCAGGTAGGTGCTCCTGCACCATACTCCCCAACAGAAAAGAACTCATGTCCCATGAGTTTAGTATGTGGAAGTCCTCCACCTTTACACTTTGCCTTGTCAATAGTCTGACCTGCTCCAGCTTTGTCGGCTGCTGTCTCTTGGCTTCTCCAAGACTTCTGCACTGTAACTTGCTTTCTGGCAAGTGAATCCTCATGCCTGTTGATGTAGGCCTTTCTCTCACATACCCTGTGTTTGTCAGGTTGTCTGACCAGAACCTCTGTCTGAACTGCCTCTTGAACTTCTGAAATGTTCAATCCTGTCTTTCCTTCAACTTGTATAGGACAAGCAATAGTCCCAACTATGACAACATCCCTGTCATTCTTTTGAACTGGTTGCTATGTGCAAACCTGTTTCTGCACCTGCTGTTGACCTCTGTCAGTCACAACTGAAACTTTCTTCAGCTTGTTGTCTTGAACAACTCCTTTCCCTGCAGTGTCCTCAACTACCTTTATGCCTGCTCCTCTAGGCATCTGCACATACTCCTTCTTTCCCATTAAAATGATTTGGGCTGCCTTCTGTACTGCAGCTTTTGCCTGCAATGGCATCAACTTAATAATCTTCCCATCCTTCTTGATGGTGTAGGTATTAGCATACCCATCATACAGTACCCTTCTATCAAATTGCCATGGTCTACCCAACAGTAGGTGACAACATTCCATAGGCAATATGTCACACAAAATTCTATCCTGATATGCACCAATCTGAAAATCCACATATGCCTGTTCAGAGACAAAAAGTGATTGACTATCACTCACCCAAGATGTCTTGTAAGGGTGTGGGTGTGGAATCCTTTCCAGCTTTAGTTTATTCACCATTTCCTGAGATACCATGTTGTCTGTTGAACCAGTATCAATGACAACCTTGCATACTTTACCTTTACTCTTGCATGTGGTCTTGAAAAGAGCTCTTCTTTGCATCAGATCCGTTGATGCCTGCAAACTAATTCTCCTTAGCATCAATGATTTTCCACTCTCTGGATATCCATAATTATCAGGATCTCTGTTTGAACTCTGCGCACTTTCTTCTACTTTCTCTTCTTGCACAAGTTGTACTCTCTTGTCATTAGTTCTATCATTTCTGGATGATGAACCTTTGTTTTCTGGACATTTGAAAGATGGATGACCAAACTCTCCACAGGTGTAACATTTTCCTGAAAATGTAGTAGAGCCTCTACCACCTCCAAATCTTCCTCTATTACCTTTCCATCCACCCCTGAAATCAGACTGTCCCTGTCCTTTACCAGTGTCTTCTTGACCCTCATTGGTTTGCTTTTGTGCAGGGGCTGTTCCTCTTCCCCTATGGTTTCCTCTTCCTCTCATGGACTTATCATGTCCTCTATTCATCTTTTCTTCAATCCTGATTGCCATTTGATAACAATCCTCCACATTCTTAGGGTTAGCTAAAACTAACTCATCCTGTATGTTAAATCTCAAACCAGCCAAGTACCTAGCCACCTTTTCTACCTCATTCTCATGATGACCAGATCTCATACTCAACTTATAAAACTCCTCAGTATATGTCTTCACATCCCTTTCCTTCTGCTTTAAAAATTGCAGCTTCTTAAACATCTGGATTTCATAATCCCTTGGCAAGAATTTCCCTTTGATCCTTGCTACCATCTTATCCCATGAAGTGATCTTTGACTTCCCTTGTTTCCTTCTCTCAGATTGTACATAATCCCACCATACCAAAGCATGACCTCCTAACTTGGTCTTTGCAATCTTTACCTTCTAATCCTCAGCAACATCTTCACATTCAAAGTGATTATCAAGTGCAGCAATCCAATCTAACAACTCATCTTCATTCAAACTTCCAGTATACTTGGAAACATCAACCTTTACCTTAGGTTTATCACTCTGCACTGCCTTTAACAGTTTTGCCAATCTCTGGTCTTCAGCATCCAGATCTTCAGCTACCTCTTCATACTCTTCAACAGTATCTTCATCTTCTTCAGACTCACTGTCTTCCACTTCCCTCTTTTTGTTCTTTTCCAGGGCTGTCAGCCTGGCTTGAAGTGCTTCAGCAAGCTCCTTCATCTTCCTCATCTCTCTAGCATGTTTCTCCTTCATCTCCTGCAATTCCCTTGCAGTACCACTACCTTTCGGAGGCATTTTGTCAACCTCTCAATCCACACACAATTCAACTCTACCTCTGCCCTTTCGGTGACAGAATCAACACACAACAGCCCAGACCTTTTGCTGAGCTCTGATACCACTATGATGCAGAGGCATCCACACTATAACCTTCGCATATAGCATGGATGTCTGCAGCCCATCCTCATCATCATCATCATCACCATCATCATCATATTTCACTTTACTCTGTCAGCATCATCATGTTTCCTAAAAACACCAACAGCATCATCATATTTCGGATGAGCAGAATTATCCTCCTGCCGACTACTGTTCACCTCCTCCGCCTGTCGCCTATCATCATCATGATACTCAACGGGTGCAAACATCCTCCTGTTGCACTGTTCATCGGGCTCCAAACACTAGCGGCATCATCATGATATGCGACACCACCTTCGTCAGCAGGATATCAAATATCCGGTTGCTCCAAATATCCTGATGACGACCACTGCAGCACCTTCCCTTCGATGCTCCGCTAGCCGATGACACAAGCAACAGCATCATGATATAATTTATCCGGTTCCCTCGAAACCTCCTGATGATGTTAACACAACGTTCTGCCAAGAGCCTACGCCGATACCTAAACCCTTAGCGACGACAGGATCAACATGCATAGGGGGATATCTTAATATCCTGATGACGATGACGTCATATCCTGATGACGATGACGTCACTCAATATCCTGATGACCTCTTCAACACTTAGTCAAAAAAACTCGAACTTTCACTCCCGCATCTGTTAGCGATATGCGGATGATGGGCACTCCTCTCCGGCAACTCCTGATGTTGATCACCCCGACGCACTTGCACTTCATGCAATTGACAGCATCATGCTCTCCTCCACTTATCCGGATGATGATATCCGAACTGACTGCAGGATATTTGCAGAAATATCCTGATGATGCCGTTTTAACAAACTTCTTCACTTAACGAAATTTCACTTCGCCGATCCTCCAGGGATGACCCGATCCACTCTCAGGGTGATCTTCCAACTCTATCTTATCAGCTCGACCTAGCACATGCCCATGCTAGGGTCTTCAACATCTCTCGACGGCGATCCTGCACACCTGCATGCAAACAGAAAACAAACTACAACCTAACCTACTGTACATCGCCATTCCACCGATCAGATGAATCAACCGGTGGAATGGATCAGTGAATCCATACAGCCACCAAACCAGCAAATCGATCAAGCAATGGAATGCAACAGAGGATGAACACAAACAGGAACACTTTATTTGATTTCAAAAGATGCAAATACAATGATCAGTTTCTCTCGCTCTGCCTCACTCTCACAAAGTCTGATCGATGATATCTATCTGTCTATATAATATCAACCGATCTCATGCTTAAATAGATTTCCCTACGAGTACTACTGACCCGACTCCAAGCGGCTGGGAGATCCAACCGGACCCTACATCATGACAGCTGTTCTAACAAACTAACTAAAAATAGTAAAAGCCTGGTCAGCATGATCTTGTCATGATCAACATGACCTTATTACATGCATTTGGTCTTAACAGACCTTCTTGAAAACATAAACAAGACCTAAAACAACTAACTGCCTCATGAAGGCCAGCTGTCAGGTAGGTGCTCCTGCACCATATAAACCTGTAATACAAACTCTATCTCCAAGCACCTGTTTATATAGAAAACACAAGGCAATATTGGACCTATCTTGGGATGGGCGTCCAACTTGGTCTCATGGCCCAAAACCCATGCCTAGGGACCCTTGGTCAACATTGTAGAATGTGCTTGACACTTGTCCACAACTCCCATCCCAAAGAGGTCACCTATTTCCAAAATGGGCTATGATAGATGCTCTTACAACACTTATGACCGTCATAGAATCTGTCATAGCAGTTACAACTTACAGTTGTAAGAGAATCTATCATACACATCCTATAAATAGCATATTCTCTTACAACATGTCATAGTCCACCTTGGGGTGCCCAAATATGCCTTTTACAAAGATGCTTCATGACACATGTCCTCACCTATCTTACAGAATTCTATTTCCAACTCTTACATGTCATAGATTCTGTTATAGGAATCCGTCATAACTGTTTCGGTCACTATTCACTTACACAACATGGAAGATGCCAACACATGGCAAAATGCTCCTACCACAAAGTGGGATGCCTATCTCCTCATATGAGGAAAAAATTACAAGTTGTCATATTCCATGTAGGATTGACACATCATTGTGCCACATCCCACAATATGACAAAATGGAATTTACAAATATTTACAACATAGGCAATTAAATAATAAATACAAACATTAATAATGTAAGGAATTACCAAGGTTGAGACACCTTAATTCCCAACATTCTCCACATGTCAAACACCTTGTAAGAGCCAATAGAAAAACAAGATTTAACTACTATAGGCCAAGAGGCCCATAGACTTCGAACACCATCTGAACTTCTCTGTGCCCACTGGCTTTGTCAATGCATCTGCAACATTCTTCAAAGTATCTACCTTTTCTAAATTTACGCTTCCATCCTCAACCACGTCTCGTACGAAGTGAAACTAAACATCAATGTGCTTTGTTCTAACATGGAAAGTTGGATTCTTTGCAAGGCAAATTGCACTCTGACTATCACAACTGATCGTGATCTAACCTGCATCAACACCAATATCGGAACACAATCTCTTAAGCCAAATGGCTTCCTTACAAGCATGCATTTCTGTCATATACTCAGCTTCTGTCATGGACAAAGCAACAATAGGTTGTCGCTTACTCATCCAACCAATAGCACCACCAAACAGTGTAAACACATAAGCACTGGTGGATCTCATGCTGTTAATGTCACCTGCCCAATCTAAATCCACAAATCCATGAATATCAATAGAATACAGAGGTTTTGAAACATTACCATGATAGAAAATGGAATACTCAGAAGTACCCCTCAATTATCTAAACACTCTCTTAACTGCATCCCAATGAACTCATCCAGGATTAGCCATAAATCGACTAAGGACTCCCACTACTTCGGTAATGTCTGGTCTTGTGCAAACCATAGCATACATCAAACTGCCAACAACACTAGCATAAGGTACTCTTCTCATGTCCTCCACCTCGATAGGAGAATTTGGACAATCCTCAACAGACAACTTTGTCCCCAAAGAAATGGGAACACACAATGGTCTACAATCTGCCATGTTGAACCTGTCCAACACGGTCTTCACATACTTACTCTAGCTTAACCAAAGTTTTTTGTTGGTTTTGTCTCTTCTAATTTCCATTCCTAGAATGTACCTGGCTGCCCCTAAATCTTTCATTTCAAATTGTGCTAACAACTAAGATTTAAAATCAGAAATCATATTCTTACCCTTCCCAATGAGCAACATACCATCAACATACAGTGCAATAATGAGAATACGATCACCATCAAACTTATAATACACATAGTGATCTGATTTTGATCTCACAAATCCAATTGACTACACAAAGGCATCAAACTTCAAGTACCATCTCCTAGGGGATTGCTTCAAACCATACAAAGATTTCTTAATTTTGCAAACCAAATTTTCTTTACCTTTCACCATGTAATGCTCTGGCTGTGACATGTAGATTTCTTCCTCCAAATCACCATGAAGGAAAGTTGTCTTCACATTCATCTGTTCTACCTCCAAGTCATAAGCTATTGTGAGAGACAACAAGAATCGAATGGATGTTAGCTTTGCAACGGGAGAGAAGATCTCACCATAATCTATACCCTCCACTTGTGAATACCCCTTTTACAACCAATCTAGCCTTATACTTCTCAACACTATTATTTGCACCAAATTTCTTCTTGAACGCCCATTTGCATCCAAAAGGTTTCCATCCAGGTGGCAAATGCACCAAGTCCCAAGTTTGATTCTTTTCAAAAGAAGCCATTTCATCCTCCATGGCCTCCTTCCAGGAACCTACATCTTTCATGTCCATAGCCTCTGATATAGTTCTAGGTTCATCACTGTTAGTAAGAAAAGAAAAAGCACAACTAGAATCAAGCAATGTAAAACCAAACCTTTTAGGTTGCTTTCTTATGCATATAGACCTCCTCAAGAGCTGAGGTTGAGGTTCATCTTCTTCATCTAAGCTTTCAAAGCTACTAGAGCTCTCCTCATCATCAGGTCCAACATTGTCTTTCTATTTAGTCTTCTCAGGGGTGAGAGGAAACTAAACAACATCCTCTTTCTTTTCTTTTTCTTCTGGCTGTAAAACAATGGAAGAAGGTGTAAGCTTTCTAAATATGACACTTCTTCTATACAACACTTTTTCAGCCATAGGGTCCCAAAGCTTATATCCTTTCACATCGACAACATAGCCAATGAAGATACACTTAACAACCTTGTTCTCCAATTTTGACCGCTTCTCCCTAGACACATGTGCATATGCCTCACAACCAAAAACATGAAGATGCCTTATTGAAGACTTTCTACCAGACCACTCCTCCATGGGTTTATTTTCAACAAGAGCGGATGTAGGAGATCTATTAACAAGATAGCAAGTAGTGGCAATAGCTTCAGCCCAAAACTTTTGTTCTAGGCCAACTCCACTAAGCATAGTCCTAGCCTTCTCCATCAGTGTCCTGTTCATCCTTTCTACAACTCCATTTTGCTGCGGAGTGTATGGAGTTGTCTTATGTATTTCAATCCCAAGTTCCTTGTAATATTTATTGAATTTTGTAGAACAGAACTCACCACCGTTGTCAGTTCTCAAACACTTAATCTTCTTACCAGTCTGATTTTCAGCAAAGGCCTTAAACTCCTTAAAATTACTATAGACTTTAGATTTGCTTCTGAGAAAATAAATCCATGTCCTTCTACTGTAGTCATCTATAAAAGATACAAAATATACATATTTTGATAATGAAGGAACATTAACAGGACCAAATATATCAGAATGAACAAGGTCCAACACACCAGAAGACTTGTGAGAACTCAAATAAAATTAAACACAGTTTTGCTTTCCATAAGTACAATGTTTGCAAAAGTTAAACTCAAGATTACAATCATCTAACCCCTCAACAAGGTTTTTATTTTTCAGGGTATGCATACCCTTCTCACCAATGTGGCCAAATCTCTTATGCCATAACATTGTTTTTTTAGCAGGAAGTTTAACTTCCAAGGCATGATTACAAACATTAGAATTAGAAACAACATAATTCTTAACTACTCATTCAGATGGTGGGGATGAAGTGACTGCTGTCCTCTTCTTTGAAACAGAAGAACTATTGCATTGTGAAATGCATGCCTTTAGCTGAAACAGAGTACCTATCCTAGTACCCTTAGCAAGCACCATAGCTCCTCTAGTCATCTTGCATCCTTCTTTTGAAAAGGCAACCTGCACACCTGCATCATTCAAACTACTTACAGAAAGTAGGTTCCATGCTAAGCCTGGGATATGCATAACCCCAGAGATGCCCTTCACTCGACCATCAGTGAATTAGATAGAGACTCTTCCATGACCAACAATCTTTAGATGAGAGTCATCACCCAAGTACACCTTTCCACCATCAAACTCCTCATACTTAGTGAACCATTCTTGATGCGAGATCATGTGGAAAGATGCACCAGAGTTAATTAGCCACACATCATCAAATGCATGGGTTTCCAGGGCTGCGATGAAAGCATCACCATCATCTTGTGATTTGTCAGAATCTGAATTAGGAGCTTTCTTCTTCTTCTTCTTCTTCTTCTTCTTCTTCTTCTCCTCTTTGCATTCCTTTTGGAAATGTCTAGATTTACCATAGTTCCAACAGATAGTCTTGGACTTTCTAGGAGATTTAGATCTACCCTTCTCAGCTTTCTTGTCCTTATTTTTTCCCTTTCTCCTTGGGTCTTCCACGAACTGCAAGAGCCTCTTTAGCTACATTAGAAGACTTCCTCTGCATCTCTTCAGATAACAATGCAAATACCACATCTTCCATCTTGAATGTGGATGTGGTGCTTCCAATAGCCATGACAAGGTGATCCCATGAGTCCGACAAAGAACAAAGCAAGGTCATACACCAATCCTCCTCCTCCATCTTTACACCAATAGATGTCAACTGTGCAACTAGCATGTTGAAAGCATTCAAATGTTCAGCAATAAATCCTCTGTCCTCCATTCGAAGAGAATATGGCTTCTTTCTCAGAAAAAGTTTATTAACTAGGGATTTGGCTTGATACACATCTCCCAACTTCTTCCAAAGCAAGGTTACAGTCTTCTCCTCATGGACATTTAACAACACAAAATCAGCAAGACTAAGTCTTATGAGACCCTTAGCCTTCCAATCCTTGAGATCCCAATCAACATGTTGCATTGTAGCTAGTTTAGTTCTGGTAACGGTTTCCCAAAGGTCTCGGTCAACAAGCATGTCTTCCATCTTGAGCTTCCACAGCTCAAAATTAGTGCCATTGAACTTCTCCACTTCCATTCTTCCAGATGTGCTTGCCATCTCCTTGTTGTAATAGAAAATATAATACTCTACACAGACTCCCACTCAACTTACGATCATCTCAAAAAAATCCTACCCAACAACTAGGACCAAAGGTGATCAAGCTTTGATACCAACTGAAAGGAAGCTAGGTGTTTGAAAAATGCTTCCTACACTAATCTAATGAGGAGAGGGCTATGCAAATTCAAATTATTCCTTACAACTATAGCAACATAGAACATGTAAACGAGATATTGCAGCAACACACATGAACCAGAAAGAAGATAGAAGAAGAGAGACAAAGATACATAGTGGGGAAAACCCTTATCAGGTGAAAAACCCCACACTCAGAAACCTGCACAATGTATTAACAAATCTAAAAGAATGTTTACAATACACTTGCAATGCAAGCTTCAATGGTCTTTGACACTCATATCTGGAGTCAATCTAACAGCATAATATTACCTATAAACCTGTAATACAAACTCCATCTCCAAGCACCTGTTTATATAGAAAATACAAGGCAATATTGGACCTATCTTGGGATGGGCATCCAACTTGGCCTCATGGCCGAAAACCCATGCCTATGGACACTTGGTCAATATTGTAGAATGTGCTTGACACTTGTCCATAGCTCCCATCCCAAAGAGGTCACCTATTTCCAAAATGGGCTATGACAGATGCTCTTATGCCACTTACGATCGTCATAGAATTTGTCATAGTAGTTACAACTTACAGTTGTAAGAAAATCTATCATACACATGCTATAGTCCACCTTGGGGTGCCCAAATATTCCTTTTTCAAAGATGCTTCATGACTGATGTAGAGGCACTTGGATAGGAGGAGAATAGAACAAATTGACAAGGTTTACACTACACCAAAAAGCCCAAATTTGAAGATCAGTTTGCAAAAGTGGGAACAATAGTTAGAGACTCTTGAATTCTTCATGGAAAGGTTGATTTTAGATGCTATTGAACCCATTCCAATCATTGGGTAAGGCAGACCACACTCAGAAGTAGTACTTCCTTCACAAACTCAAGATTTTGCTTGTAGCCCTAAAAAAAGAGAATAGTCCTAATAACTTTTATTGTAGACCTTCAAATGTAGAACTTGGACAATCAGGGGATACCCATTTGGACCCCATATCACATATCCAAAATTGGGTATAGGTTGTTTTGGATGATATATCCCAACCTATAACTCCTCTCAATGACCTAAAGCCCCAATTAGGCCAAAAATACAGAGAGACCCCCTTAAATTTCATGCACAGAAGTCAACCAATGGTTTGAACATTTAGAACACATGCCAAAACTATGGATTTTGTGGGTTTTGTCCCCCTACAATCTGCTATTCCCAAAAATACCTCTAGGGTTCCTTCAATTGGCTTAATACATGGTCATATTAAGCCTCTTATAACAAATCTTGCAAACACCAACTCTCCCATCGTTTGAAGCAAAACCCTTATTTAGGGTTTAATGAGACTGTTTTTGAAAGAAACCTTATAACTCCCTACAATTCAACTTTCAAGACACCTAAACTACTTCAAATGATAGATAACTCTATATACTAACCAATCAAGACATGAAGAAGTGAAGACAACTCTGTACGTTCCCACAACACAGCCTGTAGCAACAATTTTTTTAGGAAAACAAGGTTTCTTCAATGGGCAGTCACAGTAATCTGTCTATAAAAAACTCCTTAGTGAATGTCAAGACACCAAATTGGAACTAATTGCAATTTAATCCTTCCCTCTATTCATCCCACACATTTGGGACTTATGACAGTTCCGTACAAATGAATAGTATGGACTATTCCATCAAAAAATACAGAAAAAAACAATAGAACAACAGAGAATTGGTGTTTTTATTGCATAGAACTCCTTGCACCCCATACATTGCTCTTTCTCAAGGTATATAGACTTGTATACACCTTGACAACTTCATTGAAGATAGTTTGGTTGATGATGGAAGCCATAACCACTTCAAACTTCCTTGACAATTTTGAAACTACAACTACTTACAATTGTTTACCAGTTTTGTCCTTACCTTGTTTAGGACTATTTAGGCTTAAAAAATGCCTTCAAACATTTTGTAATGGAATTCAAACTTTGACAAGACTTTGGCATGCCTTAGAAAGGCTTACAACATGAATTTGTATGACTGTCCTTTAGGACTTTTTAGACTACCTCCTATTACAAGGTGATTGCATGAGTGCCTATTACAACATGGCATCATGATGCTTATTACAACATGAGAAAATGGTCTTTAGGACCTTATTGAATCAACAAACAAAATGAACAACAAAAACAAGAGAACTCAAGACCTTAGTCTTCTTGGTGCTCCTGCACCAATGACACATGTCCTCACCTATCTTACAGACTTCTATTTCTAACTCTTACATGTCATAGATTCTGTCATAGGAATCTGTCATAACCATTTTGGTCAGTATTCCCTAACACAACATGGAAGATGTCGACACATGGTAAAATGCTCCTACCACAAAGTGGGATGCCTATCTCCTCATGTGAGGACAAAATTACAAGTTGTCATATTCCATGTAGGATTGACACATCACTATGCCACATACCACAATATGACAAAATAGAATTTACAAATATGTACAACATAGGCAATTAAATAATAAATACAAACATTAATAATGTAAGGAATTACCAAGGTTGAGACACCTTAATTATGAACAACTCTCACATCTCTTAGTGAGTTGTACACTCCTTTGATGCTACCAATGTAAATGAACTCTCAATATCACGTTACTCCCAATTCAATTGATAATAAATCCACAAATGATCTTTAGATTTTATCTAGAACTTTCAAAGCTCACAACATGCAACACCCATCTTCAACTTCACCCTCTATGCTATCAAATTACATATGGGAGCCACCACATGTCTAGATTGTGATAAATGGAAGGTTCCCCAATGAGGATGAGGTGAGTGAAGGAGAATTTAGAAAAGAGAAGAAATTATGCATATAATCATTGAAGAAGAAGACCTTACTATTCTAGAATTGCTAGGGAGCTATATAGGGTAATCCATGGACCTTTGGCCAAAATCAAACAAGAAAATGAGCATAAGTTTTGTCCCATATGAATTGAAAAGGGGGCCACAAAATCCATTTCAATTGCTTCAATTATTACAAAACATCCAAAGATGAGTTGAAGTGAAAGCCTATGTAAGATGAGTTTGATCTTCTCACAGAGTTATTGGCAAGAGATGGTATCCTATACTAGACTACATCCCATCAATAATAATATCAACGTTTGGTTCCTCTCATGATAGCATAACCCTTGCAAGTGGGTATGAGCATACCCACATATCAACAAGCTACAATTAGACCATACAAAAGAGGAGAGATAGTTATTAGAATAGAAAGCATCAAAATAAACAAAAGTTCCATGAAGATTTTAAAGGACCACACATGGTCAAGGAAGATGTGGGAAATGATGCCTATCTCTTGTGCACATTGGAAGGAGAAGAATTTAGTGGAATGGTTAATGCCTTACATTTGAAGAAATATTATATCTAAAAATTTCATGAAAATTGAAAATTTAGATAAATACAAAGAGTATAAAACCAACAAAAAATAAAATTTTCAAAGCATGCATTTCATTCTATCCACCTTTGCAACTATCAGTGGTTTTCTCTTATTTGATTTTTATCCTATTAGAATATATTAAATTATAATGTATTGTAATATAATATAATATATTATATTATATTATAATACAACCCACTCCCTCAATTCAAAATATATTTTTTAAATTATCCACTTTAATATCATATTGTCTAATTTCTATTTGTGTGACTAATTATTTAGTCATTTTTATTTGCCTGACCAATTATTTAGTTGTGTTTTTTGCTCGATGACCAAATTAGTCATTTATAACTGTGTTGCAAAAAGATTTGGTCACGTGACTAAAAGTTTTTGTCACCTGGTCATTTATTTGCCATATTTCTACTAGTGGAACCTACACATTTCTGAATCAAGAGCCACTCCTTGTGACAATGCATAGTTACACCACTTAACAATAGAATCTGCATCATTCAATGTAGCACCACCTCTAATCTTTAGTCGTTCTTTAAAAGGAACTCTCTTCATGCATGCACCCACTCCATCATGTTCCCCTTTTCTATGCCCATCTTCAAAAAATTCCAAATATGAGGTATACCCTTCTTTGCATGCATTCTTCTTAACTAATAGAGCATACGAGCATTCTTGAATTGACCAGTGCAATTATCTAACCAAATGAGATGTTGGTCCATTCTAATATCTTTTTCTTTCAAGAACCCATAAAATTGTTGAAAACAATATTGCACATACTCTAATGAATGAGATCGATCATCACTCATGTAAAAATGGTATTCTTTGACAATCTTCATGTTCTCTTCTATACTCTCAAGGGCATGTCTATATGTGATGTGAACAAAAATAGCAATATGAATAGAATTGTAGTACTGAGATTGCACTTCATTTTGTGGTTGCAATATGTAGTTTTCTACAAAATTAGCTATAGAGACAATAGTTCCAATTGGAAAAAAGTCTTTACACATCCTAAACTGTTGATCTAACCATTAAGACATGTGGCTGTGTCTGGCATACTTGTAAAAAATATTTTTCTTAAAATCAACAATAAAATCAGCAATACTTCTCTTGCAATCAACTCACATCTAGAACCTTCACCTCCACTTTTCAAATTGTATTTTACTATCTCATATCTCTTTTTCTCAACCATTTACTTTCCAAAATCATGCTCACTGCCCTCATGAATACATGATATAAACTTTAATAACCCACCGCATTGTAAACACTTTTTATTTAAACAACCATTCTTGTAGAAAATGCAACCATCATCTCTAATACATAAAAATAAATCCAATAAGTCCCTAGATGACTTTGGTAGTTGAATTGCATCACACTCTTGTAACATTTCGTTAGTGTGCAAAGTAGAACAAATATTGCATAATAATTCATGGTACATAGAAAACTCTACATGGTATTTTCCACAACATGTATCACAAATTTTAAGAGGCGCACAATAAAATGGCTTACAAGATTCAAATTCTCTTTGTGAGACTGTCACACCTAGGTGTGTTTCACAATATTGTTTTTACAATGTTGTTTGGTTACATTCCAAGTAATGTTTAGGATGTGGTGTGCAGTATTTATCACCAATTCTTAGTAACTTTAGGACATATTTTACATTGGGTGATACACAAGAGTTATTGTGCCAAAATTGCTCAATTTCAACCTTTGTACTATTGATTAGCTTCTTATCAACTTGTGGAAGCCTACCACTAAAAGTCCAAGTATCATTTTCAAGAGGACTATCTAATCTTGATCTTAATACTAGTGCTTTTGACAATGTTTTACGATTCAAGCTTAAGTAAAAACAAGTTTTCTTAATTAATCAAGCCTTTCTTAGTTGCTTGCTCACTATTGAGGTTGTTATTACTCTATGAGCAGCTCTTTTATCTTTCTCCTTGCTAGTCCTTCTAATAAAATTGAGTGCATTAAAAAGGCTTCTTTTAATAAATTTTAATCCCAATGTACACTTTGTTTACCCAAATCTTTAATTTCTTTAGTAAAGGTCTCATTTTGTACATCTTTAGTAATTGCACAAAAAGTTGGCATTGTTCAGTTAATCTTTTATTCTCAAAGTATTAATTGAAAAGTTTTGAAGCCCACAACCAAACTGTTTGTGACAACTTCTTGCCTTCAAGTTTTTCCATTATGTTCTCATCAATTTTAAGTAACCATTTTGGGGTTATTGGATGTTTTACAATTTCATCATGCTCATTGTCTTCTTGACAAACATCCTCTCTTCTTATGTAGTTTGGAGATACATTGATTTTCATTGTTTCATCCATGTTATCAACATCATCAATGTTATCAACAAATGGATTATGGAATGCAATTTCAACATCATGAGGTTGATATCCACATTCTTCAAGAAAATGTCTATGTTTTTCTTCTTCTTTGTCCATGATATTGCTCTTATCAATAGGTGTTCATAACATTTTGCAACATTTTCATTTGCAATATCATGGTCAATTTCATTCTTATCTAACATTTCATTATATTCAACATTAACACCTTTAATTTGAATGTCATTAGATGGTAAATAACAAGCTTCACCTTGATGAGCATCCACCAAACCTGGTCTTCCAATCATCTTCCTTGCTATATCCTTTTCCCTAATTGCATCAAAATTCCTCTAATGTAATTTTCCTCCTTTTTGCTTTATGACGACTATTGCTCCCCATTAGGGGAACGAAATATCACCCTAATGATTAAAACAATCAAATTTTGTGTCCAAAACTATACAAAAGTATTTTTTTGACCGTAACATGTAGATATCATGGGTTTCTTAACAATAGAGGGTATGTGGGCATCATTGTCGGGCCCAACAATATTCTTTTTTCCTTTTTTTGCCTTTTAGGTAATGGATATCTGTTCTCAAAATAGATATATGTTCTCAAAATGAATATCCATTCCCAAAATAGATATCGATTAACTAAAGTCCAATTCTTTGGGCAACATACATCGAGGTAATGGATATGCATTCTACAAAACGGATATCCATTCTACAAAATAGATATTTGTTCTACAAAAAAGATATATTTTTTGCCTATGTTATTAAATTGATGCAAATTATAAGAAGTGAAAGAGAACTAAATTGATAATTAACTTGGTGGGCCTTATCAACAAGATGAGGACCAAAGGATTGATTGCCAAAGGTAGAGTTATAGCTCATAGGATTAGACTTTAGAGAGACTTTGGGGGAAACTAGAGGAAAAAAATGATGAGACAGGAGGAGTTGATGAAGTCATTAGGAGGCATTGCCCTTTGAATTAATCACTTAGTAAAGAAAATGGGAATTCACATGGATTAGAAATTGATTTGTGATAAGGGTATTTAGTAGAAAGAGGTGCCAAAGAGTAAGGTGATTTTTGGTGACACAACCAACATTTGGTAAAGAGGGGGAATAGTTTCCCTATAAGAAATAGGTGATTTTTCCATGGAACAATGGATTTGTGGTTAGATAATCGACTTTGAATAGTTGGAGAGTGAGATGTCATGAATGGAGTGTCATTGATTAAGGAAAGATATTGTTTGATGTTGATGTGGAAAATTTGAAAATGATTTTTTGAGTAGATCAATGATGCTCTTTAGAATAATGAACTAATAGGGTTTAGATTATAAGGATCAAGGATCAATAAGAAATAAGGTGGTGAACAAAAACAAAGGACTTATGTGTGGTTCAAAGAAGAGGATGTGATCTTCATTAAGGATTAGGAACTTTAGAAGTGATACCTAAAGAACGAGATACATTGGAGGATTGTAATCTCTAGATTGTTCCCATAGAAGGACCAACTAAGTTGAAGGAACAAATTTCCATGGAATGTGTCTATGGATTTCCATAGCCTTAGGAAGGCAATAGTTCTAACTTCATAGTTGAAAACACATTTGTGAGAATGTGATAAGAGTTGAGTGATGACTCTAGGATTGTAGATATATGCTTTTCAAAACAGTAGACAAGTTACATGAGTTGTCATAGGGTGTCATCTCAAGTGAAGATACTAAGTTAGATTGTGCTATGGTTAACATATAAATTGAGGAATCAACATGCATATTGTTGTAGTAACTTGGTGTGAACTAAAAATCCAAAGGATGGATCTAGAAGAAGAACACCATCCCAAATGACTATTGGAGACATTGCCAAGGGTGTTGATGGCACAATAGAGATTTCAAGTGGCAAAGGCCCTAGTGTAACCTATGAAATTTTTATAGGGATCACAGAGAATATAATGTACAATATACATATCAAGGAATGGATCATGATACTTGGTATATGTATGTGAGACTAGTAGAGTTGCTTGGTTGGAAGAGGCCAAGTGTAGGAAAGAAGAGGAATTTCACCAAAAGGTGTAGATGGACTAGAAATTCTAGATTAGAGGATATTGACATAGTCTATGATGACACTTGAAAGGATACAAGACTATAGGATGGTAAATAGGTGGATAAAAGATGTATGAACCAATAAAAAAGAAAATCTATGAGGTTGTGGTCAACACACAATGGACATAGACCCATCAAAGGATGGAATAGTAAGGGTAGGAAGCAAGAGAGGTAACAAAAATGGCCATAAGAAGAAGATGTAGATTGAAGGGAATAATGGCATATTTTGTGCTTATAGATTTTTGGTGACACAACCAATATTAGGTAAAAATGAGAAATATTTTCCCTATAAGAAATATGTGATTGTTCCATGGAACAATGAAGTTGTGGCTAGATAATAGACTTTGAATAGTTGGAGAGTGAGATGCCATGAATGGAGTGTCATTGATTAAGGAAAGATATTGGATTGATGTTGATGTGGAAATTTGAAAATGATTTTTTGAGTAGATCAATGATGCTCAAGAGAATAACAACCTAATAGGGTTTAGATTATAAGGCTCAAGGATCAATAAGAAATAAGGTGGTGAACAAAACCAAAGGACTTATGTGTGGCTGAAAGAAGAGGATGTGATCTTCACTAAGTATTAGGAACTTTAAAAGTGATACTTGAAGAAGGAGATACATTGGAGGATTGTGATCTCTATATTGTTCCCATAGAAGGAGCAACTAAGTTGAAGGAACAACTTTCCATGGAATGTATCTATGGATTTCCATAGCCTTAGGAAGGTAATAGTTCTAACTTCATAGTTGAAAATACATTTGTGAGAATGTGATAAGAGTTAAGTGGCGACTCTAGGATTGTAGATATATGCTTTTCAAAAAAGTAGACAAGTTACATGAGTTGCCATAGGGTGTCATCTGAAGTGAAGATACTAAGTTCTTGTGCCATGGTTAACATATTGAGGAGTGAACATGCATATTTTGGTGGGAGTAAAGAGAAAGATGCACAGAGAGATAAAATAATAGAGAGATAGAGAGGAGATTGACAGAGAAAGAAGAATAGAGAAAGAGAGCTCGTAGTATATATATATGAGAGAGAGAGAGAGATAAGAAGAAGATATAAAGAGATAGGTAGAGGTAGATATAGATATATAGAGAGAGGAAGGTTGATAGAAGAGGAAGAAGATGTAAAATTTGGCTTTCATGAACGAATATCTACTTCCTAGGAATGGATATCCATTCCTGGCTCTACAAAATAGATATCCATTACACCTTGGCAATGCCTTGGATTTAGGCTTGGGACTATCATAGTTGACTTTCTCTCAACTCTAACATGTGTACAGGTTTCACCCTCTTCTTCTGACTTCACCCTCCATATTGATGACTTTTTTAATCAAATTTGATAAAATGAAAAGGGTTTATTAAAGAAATTATTAGCTTTTCTAAATATAAGACTTGCTTGATTATCATATTATTCAACAATTATTAATAATTTTCTATATAGTGTGTCTGAAATCCTAATGGACACACTGATTGAAAAACATCCATAACTTTCAAATTGTTTCACCTTTTTCAAATCCAAAAGATGTGTCACACTCTATGTTTTTCTAGTAATAGGTTTAAAAACAAAATTTGAATTCCAATTTTTTTATCAAGTTGGGTTGGCTGGAAAATTACTTTTTTTTTTTTAAGTCACAGTAAAAAAATCATAACTACTTATTTTCTTGGAAATTTTTTTCAAAAAAATATGTGTCACATTTAGACATGAGTCCTTTACTTATTTTTAAAGATTAAAAAAAAAAAAATTTGTTCAAACTTAGGTTGGCTGGAATGACACACACTTTTTATTTTTTAAAAAAATTTAATAGTTGTCATTGAAATATTCATTTTTCACCAAGCATTTTTTTTTTTTTTCTAAAAAAGAATAGTGGCACATAAACTAGATTCAATTTTATACAAATTTTTTTCTTACATATTTTTCAAATTGTGTAGATAATCCATTCAAATATTCACATGAACTTGATTAAGTCTATTTTTTAGTATTTTCATTGCCACTTAGAGGTATTGTTTGGCCCATCATGTGTTGAACACAGGGGATACTAAGAAAAGGGGGTGAATCACTATTCCATAAAACAAATCATTTACATGTTCTTTAATCCATTCACCAAATTCAATAACGTGAAAGTAGAATAAACATAGAAACAACAACCATAAAGACATAACACATGGACACTAGGATTTTTACATGGAAAACCCAAAAAGGGAAAAACCACGGTGAGTGTTAGCTCACAATATATTATGATATCAATACTATATTATAAAAGGCTCATTGCCATAGGGCTCACTGCCCAAGGACTCACTATCCAAAGAAATGCTCACTGCAAGTGGACTCATTGTCCACAGAGAAAGAAAGATAGAAGAGAGAAAAGAAATGGCTCACTGCCAAAAGGAGAACTATTACAAGTGCATCTACTAATACTATGATACAGTTCCAATGAGGCTCAATATACAAAGTCAAAGCTTTTCATCTTTTCCTGCCCTGCTTTTCTACTCAGCTCACATAAGCCCTGTTCTGCAGAATTTTGTTCTTCCTCACACTGAGCTGATCACAAAAGAAAACTTAATTCACACATTCACATTACTCACAACACTTCCATATGATTCACATCGCAATACATCCAATATATATATATATATATATATATATATATATATATATATATATATATATATATGTACACAGATTTGAATCTTAAGTAGGTTGGCCTAAAACAAATAGTACTTGTATACAAAAGTAATACTAAGTCGGTCTCAAATCTTAACTCAATATTCAATGTGGACCTATATAAACTCTTAAGTATCTTTATTTAGATGCAAACACATTATAGAACCACTTAAGAGGTTGATCTAATCAATAGATTTCAACGGCATATCGATTTACCTTGTGTGTCGGCCTTATTCTTAAGAACATACTTAATTGCTTTATCTGTCGGCCCATAGCTTCAAATGCAATCATTATGAAGCTCTAAAATCCTTGTTAATGATTCATTGCTGATCCTTTATCATACCTTTAAAACCGTAGAACATAATATTCAACTATAGACAAATGCAGATCTCAAAACTGTCACTCAGTCACTATGAAACACTGTCAGACCGTAAGTTGATAAAGAAGACCTTTTGGAATGTGATCAAAAGAACTTAAGAACCTATAACTCTGGATTTAGGTAGTCATAATAAGTATCTTGACTTCCTTAGAACCACAAGACAAATATCAGAGGAATGCAGACCCTTTTACCTTGGTACTGTACACTGTTCCTAACTTAGGCTTTCTCACCTAAGCTTCGCTAAATCATAGTATGTCTTCCAGAGATATTTAGAAGTTGCAAACTTGAATATAACACCTTCAAACAACTATAAACAACATACCTAAACCACACACTATGATCTTCGACTGCGGAGGCATACCATTCCTATCACTGCCAATTACTCTGTATATTGTCGATACTTATTCATTCTGGCTAAGTAGTCTTCTGGACTGAAACCCCCTTTACCAAACCTTGTTCCCATCAATGAAAACATTCTACATTAACCAACAGAGCAGTGTATCTTGACTATGTTGCAAACAATCTCCCCCTTTGTCATTGATGGCAACACAGTGAAAAATATATGCTACTCCCCTTTACTCTGTACATCATATTTTACTTCTCCCCCTTAGCAGATTGGCTATTTTTCACTAATTTTCTTCTCCCCCTTTGACATCAATGGCAAAGGTGTATGTACAAGTGTCAAAATTTGTGTCAGATTTGTAAGACTGTCATACTCTGCCGCATATGTACAGATACAATCTTTAACTTAATTAGTTAGTTGTGGGAGGTAGAATATCATTATAAACGGTCTTTAGTAGAGTTGACTCTCCATCCCATCTATTCTTTGTACTATCCAAAATTTGAACGTGACCATTTATCAGAAAAAATAATTTTTCTACCTTCTACACATCTGAGGGTGTATCAATTATTATTTTTACGTTCAAGGCTTCTACTGCAAGATTAGTCATTGAATATATTTTAGGACTTATTAACCCTCTTAGCTAACATAATCTGTTTCTAACTTCTTCCCTCTTATTCATAAAAATGCTTAAGTTATTGTGGATATTTACATCTTGTATCTATTTACTACTTATTGATTCAATTGTCGAATCAAATGACTTAGAGATATTTATCAACTACAGTTCTTGATCCTTGATCTTCTCTCCTAACTCCTTTGTAGCTTTTAGCCATGATAAACAAAATTTGTACAAATCACAAGCTTCTTTGATGGCACTTTGTATACCTTTTATTCCATTATCTAAAAGAGTTTTATCATTAACTAACATGGTATTCAACTCAACTAATCTCTTCTCATCAGACTCTTTTCTTACTTTTATTTCTGTAGACTTTTCAAAAGATTCAAAATGTACATACCTACTGAGTTTATTAGTCCCTTGAGTTGATTTGTTGAAGATAATGAAGTATCATTTTGATAATTTTTTCCAAAATACCAGATGTTTCTCCTATGAGCTCACTATCTTGGATGCGAGACCTTAGAATTTCTTCTTGAGACTTAGCTTGCACAATTGATACTAGTTTAAATTTTTGCATAGGAGACATTGAGGCCAAGTTTATTGGTCCTTACAGAAGCTCGGGTACATCCAACACTTGCTTTTCCAAAAATTCCTTGAATGAATTAATTGAATCCTATGTGCCAGCAATGTCTCTTTCCATATCAGACACTTCTTCTTTGTTCTACTCAGGAGGTTCCAGATCCATATCCTCTTATTGATCAATGTTTTGCTCTGGTGAAGGGCTTTTCTCAGCTTGTTCTTGTTCTTTATTATCAACTTTATTTATCTCAACAATCTTAGTTTGGTCCTTGTCAACTATGTCTAGACCATCAGAAGTAGGGGCTTGATCTTCTTTCTCCTTTATCTCTTCATCATTTTTACTAACCCTTGGTCCATGCTGACATTCAAGGTAGATGTGTCATCTCCAACACTTGTTTCTTCATTACCATATATGGTTGGGAGATGAAATTCCTTTAACACACTCAAAGTGATTTCCTCAGTTTCTTTAACTACCTTCTCAATATCTTCTGACATGAGAGGGTTCATCCTCCACTTTGCTCTAAATTTTCCACCAAGCACTTTGGAGACTTTTGCCTTTTCTTCTGGGGTGATTTTAGGACATAGTTTTATTAGTGTATGTTCTCTAAGCTCAATGTCCTTGGCCATAGCAGCTTCTTTTCTTGTAGACATTATACTTCCTAAGTTGTTTGGAAGATCAGTAATTATCTCAATGAGGACTTTATTGTATATGTCCAAGTATTTGATGACAGTAGTCTGAATGATGTTTTTATCTGCATCATTATAGTCATCATACATTTGGCCAATAGGTTTTAGATTGCCATCAACTATAATGGCCTTCAATACTTCCTCTAGACTCATTGTAGCATGGTGTTTTGCAGACACTTCAATCTTAGCCTTCTTTCTCCCTTTATCCTTACCAAAGGTCTTCTCCTTTGTGGTACCAGAGGATTTTCCTTGCTGAGAACCAGAGGGTGGTGCACTCTGTGCCTTCATCCTTTTCACTTTTTCATCAGATTCTATTTCCTCTACATCACCATTACCAACACTAACATACATTCTTTGTCCTTTTGTCTTCTTCCTTTTGTGGCCTTCACCAATGGGTGCTTCTATAGTGGTTGAGGATGGAATACTAGAGGATTTAGAGGTTGTTTCTGAGGAGGTCGTACCCCTTGTTTTCCTTTTAGGTGTAGCAGGTGCCTCTGGTTGCACTTATTGAATTTCTGGAGCTTTATTAGCTTTCTTTTCTTGCTCCTCCTTTTCTTTAGCTACCCTTCTAGCCTCAACTCTATCTCTTGTGCTAGAAATTTGTTCCTTGGTGAATCCTTTACTTTGTGCATATTCTTCCACCATCTTCCTAACTTTCTTTACATTTTTAGGCTGCCTGAACTCCACATGCACCTTAACAAATATTTCCTCATAACTGCCAAATCTTTCTTCACTAGGATCCCAGGGCTTGCTCAACATAAGATCTGCAAGACCTATTAGAACATCCTCTACCACCTCATAGCCCATGGGTGGTACCCAAATAGTCCTAGGCTCTACTGCCACCATCATACTCTGATCTTTATTCACAATAAAACAAATGTCATTCTTGTACTTTTCTACAACTAACTTAGGGATCCTCATTCTAGATTGCATTGACTTCTAAAACTTCTTAAAGTATCCCCACAATGCTGCATTCTAAGCATTCACATCACCTAGACTACTAATATAATCTCTTATTTGTATAGCTATAGGTTTGCTTGGATCCCAAACAATGTTATTGATTCCCAGAATTTCTCTTTTGAAATAGAAGAATAAACAGAGTATTAACATGCCAAACTTAAAAGGGTATTTTGATTCCTTACTCTTCAAATTCTCTAGAACCTATTGCCAAAGAAGCTCACATAGATCATAATCCTTATTTTTCTTGATCATCTCATATACGGTGTATATAGTTGTTCCGGAGACTGAGTTTTCTTAATTGGTGAAGTATATCCTATAACCAATGATCATAGATGTTGGTAAGAGTCACTGCTAGGCATGTCAAGTGTTGTCATTGATGGCAATTGAATCTATCTTATACATCCACATTGTATCATTTGATCATAATGGAAGTCAGATTGCAGACTTGTCTAAGTCTAGATAGACAGGAACATAGCATATGACAGGGTTCAACATTTTGGTCCACATTTCTCCATAGGTAATCATTTTGTGCTATGGATCTGAGGGAATGTTAAGGGATGTTAGGGCTACCTAAATCCAAAGTGTTAGCCTTTGGTAATGAAGGGATTGAAAGTTACAAGCATCTAAGTATCAGGTTTGGTTAGACAGTTCAGTCTGGTGAAGAATAGGCCGACTTGGTGTTTGATCCTTGTGTGGATTAAGAGAAGTGGTTGGTTGAGTAATTTATGAGATCTAGTGGTATTGGTTGACATGTGTGGTGACTTGAATATATAGGTTTTGGTCTGCATTGATGTTTGTGCATGGATTCAGTCGACAGAACAATGATCTTGAAAAAGTTTCTAAGTTTTCTTGATGCTGACTCTAGTTGATGAAATTTCATGTTGCAGAAATATATGATCAATGGGTTTGAGCATTTTGAGGTATGGATGTGTGAATATGATGTGATAGGTGTGAAGTGTGGCAGTATCAAGTGAGAAGAAAAGAGATCTAAGCTCTAGATCATGGCAGAACAGTGAAACAGAGCAGTGAGAGATGAAGTGTGTGAAGTCAGTATATTGAGCCTAACTGGAACTGTAATCTTATATTGTTAGATGCTATTCTTTAGTTCAAGTATTTTAGAAAACTCTTTGTAATTAATCTTATAGTTAGTGAACCTTGTTTAAGCAATGAGCTCTGGGTAGTGTGCCTGAAGGCATGTGCCATCCCATTTGTAATACTTTTAACAGAGTATAAAATCTTGTGGGTTAACCCCCACCGTGCTTTTTCCCTTAACTGGCTTTCCACGTAAAAATCCTTGTGTTCATGTGTGATGATCTTGTTGTTGTTGTTCTTAAGTTCATGCTTCCTTCTCTTGAATGTATGTGGTAAATTAATAAAGGAACATGATAATAAGTTTTGCAGAACATTGATTCACCCCCTCTCTCAGTGTTCCTTGATTTCAACAATTGGTATTAGAGCAAGGTTCCTTGGGAGAAGTTTAACAACTTGAGAAAGATTTGGGAAGGTGTTTCAATGGGTTCATTTAGGTATTTTGATGGCATCAATGAACAAATTCAAGTTGCTTTAGAAGATCTTGATCACTCTAGAGTAGAAGTCAAAGAATTGCAAGAGAACCTTAAAGATGCTAAGGATTTCATTCAGACTTTAAAAGGGCAACTAAACAAATCTATGGAAGAGAGGAAGGAGCTACTTCAACATTTAGCAAATCAGAAGGAAGACAATGGCATGGATGAGGCCCTGAAGGAGAAGACAAAGGAATCTGAGAAGCTAGAAAAGAAGTTGTTGTCCTAAAACATGAGATGGAATCTAGGGTGATGAGGCTAACTAAGGAAATTAAGGAAAGAAAGAAGACTAAAGAAAACCTAAATTAGTTTCTGAAAGAAAGAAGAGAAGAGTGTTGTAGATTGGACATAATAATTGGCCATCTAGAGTCTGATCTACAAGAAACCAGGTATAATGAGGAACAACTTGAAAGGCAAATTGTCATTCTCAAACATGACCTAGAAGCTACAAATGAATACAAAGAGAAGTTCAAGATAAGCTCAGCTAAACTTGAGGTACTGCTTGATAGTTAGAAGAAGGCAGATGATAAGCATGGTCTAGGATATGAGAAAGGTGAATGCTCTGGATCCAGTCAAAGAAATCCTGAGTCGAGGAATCAGAGAAATAAACCTAGAAGACCTCCGGTCAGACAACCTAATGCTCAAAGGTATCCATCCTTCAATGGAAATTGTTTCAATTGCAATAAATTTGGTCATAGAGCTACTCAATGTAGAAGTAGAGTGAATCAAAGTGGTCCATCCTTCTCCAGTCAATGCTTCAATTGTAAAAGGTATGGTCATAGATCCAATGAATGCAAAAGTATGATGATGAATAACTTTAACAACAGAGGAAATGTGAATTATTTCAATGGAAAATGTTTTGCATGCAATAGATTTGGACACATGGCTAATTAGTACAAATCAAGAGGAAATCAAGTAAATGAGCAAAGAAATGTTGCATACTTTAATTGCAATAGATCCGATCATATTGCAAGATTATGCAGAAGCAAGAATGATGATAGAAAAAGGTCCAAATAAACAGAAACTAGAATGTACAGAGACAAGATAAAGGCAAGGGAAAAGTAGATGTGAATGAGATCCAGAATGAAATGAACAAAACATGGGTGAAGAAAGTTGTAATGAATGATGGTGATGGGTCTGCACCACAATCTAGTGTTGGTAAATCCTCTGGGAATTTAAATAGGAGTTGTGGCTTAGGGGGAGCTGCATTGAAAATCTAATTCCCCCTGCTAGTAAGTGGGTGCCTGAATCTGGCATAATGAGAGAAGATAGAATGGCCTATTGTAGATTGTCTAAAATAATTTCTAGAAGAAAATAGGTTGATGTGGCAACTTGCAGAGCAATATATGAGAAACTGCATCAAGAAATAGGGTATCTGAAAGAGTTAGGGTAAAAGCATTTTTTACATCAAAAAGTAGGTGTACGGAGGTTAAAAAGAAACTCAAGTGACTTTAGAATGACTTTGCATCCAAGAAGAAAGAAGGAAGCCAATCTCTGTGCGAAGATTTGTAAGAGACTGAAGTGTAAAGAAGATATCCGAGTGAAAACCCTAATTGACAAAATAAGGTATTCTCTGTAAAGATTTCTGAATTTACAATTTTTGGATATGGCTACTCTGTTGGTTGTTGACATCACCAAAAGGCCTTGACCTAAATTCAAAAAGCATCCATACAAATCTATAGAGGTCGATCCACTAGGTGCCCTTTCTAATGCTTTGCATGGTGTGTTGCACATAGAATATATTAGGGCTTACATGCATGCTAGCATAGATGAGTTTGGGAATTCGAAGTTACTAGATTTGTTTGAGAATCACCTGAGGGATGAGATTTATGATCTTAAATTTGAGTATAAGGCACTAGAAGACAAACATTTCATTTAGGTTATTGAGTTCCCGTCCTTCGATAAGGATGAGTGGGTCCGGTATGTATTGAGTTGGATGCATGCTGAATTTATGTGGTTGATGAAACCCTTTAAGATCACTAAGGATGCTATCAAGGCCGTAACAAGATTAAACTCATCCAGTGGACTACTGATGCTAAAATCAATGAAGAATCAGACTATACCTAAAGCTAACGACTCAAAGTTTGATAAGAGGGCAATGACAATAAATGATATAACTGATCTAGATGTCAAATTTGCATCTATGGTGATTGGGTATAAGATATACCACTCCAGCAGGGAAAATTTAGTGTCTAGTACAACCATTTATGCTACTTATCAGATGTTAAAAGAATATGCTAACTATGATTTGTGTGAGTAGTTGCAAAACTAGCTAATGGAGAATCTGAACAAGATATAGAAGGATAAGAATAATACATTCAAGTATGGTACATTGGTCTTGTGCTTGCTCTTTTATTTCATGAATGAGTTGCCTAGGATGAAAAGACTGTATTGGACCAGTGACAAGCCTATTGCCATACAAATAAGAGAGCACTTGCATAATATTGGTGACTCCAATGCGCAAAGAACTGCTCTTTGGGGATATTTCAAGAATTTCCAGAATATGATGCAATCAAGGGAAAGAATCCCTAAGTTTGTGGTGGAAAAGTATAAGGATACAATTTGTTTCATGGTGGCAATAGATCAATTCTTAATGGAAGTAGTTGAACCAAGGACTATATAGATCATGCCCATGGGGTATGAAGTTGATGAACAAATACTAGAAATGTATGCTCAACGCCTTCTGAGCAAACCAAAAGATACCTCTGTTGAGAGATTCGGTACATATGATGAGCTTAATTTGAAACTGTATGTTGAGCTCCAAAGACCTGAAACTAAGAAAAAGGTCCAAAGGCAAGTTGAAATGTATGCAAAAAGTATTGGAATAACCAAAGAAGCTATGAGAGAAGCCAGGAAGAGAGCCAAGCAAGTTGAAGAAGAAAAGCTAGATAATGAACAACCCTGTGCTCCAAAAGCATCCCCTAGCCAACAAAGAAGAACAAGAAGTTCTACTGCTACCTCTGGTCACTCAAAGTCTACTAGTACAAAGAAATCAGAAGATAAACCATCTAGTAAAGAAGGAAAGAGAAAGAAGACAAAAGCCTCCAGAATGTATGTGAGCCTAAAAGATGATGAGGAGATAGAATTAGATGAAGCAGTGAAAGAAATAAAGTCAAAGAAAGCAAAAGCATCAAGGGTTTCTAAAGACAAGCCCTCCAAAGGTGTAAAGGTGAGCAAAAGACAAAAGACTGAGACTCATGTTGAAAAATCCACCTTGTCAGTTGAAGAGATTGTGAATGCAATAACTGTTCATGGGAATTTGAAGCCCATAACAGAATATTATGATAACTTTGATGATGCCAACAAGAAAATTTTGTAGGATGCTATTGTTAAGTATTTGAATACATTCAGTGGAAATTTTATCAGAAATCACTAAGAGTCTAAGTGACATTTTGGAGATGAGAAAAGAAACTACTAAAGCAAAGGATTGGGAGCTAAGAGAACATGTGTTTTCTAGTCTGTGTCTGGTAATCTCTAGGAAGGAAGAAAATAAAATTTTTAAAGAAGTTAAAGATTAATTCAGAAGAAAAATTAGGATGAATAAGCTAATGCTTGGAGACATTGATGAAGTGGTCAAAGAAATAGAACAAATTTTGAAGAAAGCCCTGGACAAGAATAAATTTTATGTGGTCACTGAAGAACTTGTTGATGCTAATGATACATCCATTCTAAATGATGAGGAGTTGAAGGAAAATGAGCAACAAGCTGAGGTAGATGATTTCTCTATTTTGGAAGAGGAAATATTAAATAAAGGAGATGAAGAGATGGTGAAGGAAGATAATGTTGATAGTGCAAAGGATACTCAAATTCCTCCAAACTAATCTAGTGAAGAAAATGTAGGGATGAATATGGAAATAAGTGCTCCTATTGAAGGTGACTCTAAGAAGAATAAAGAGCAGAAAGCATAAGAAGTTAAGGACAAGGAAGATCAAAAAGAAGAAACAACTAAGAGTGTTGAAGAACAAAAGCAAGATAATCCTGATGATGATACCGACAAGGATCTAAATTGTTAATCTCAGGAGAAGAAAGATGGAACTACATGCATGGCAAGAGACACTGCAGATGCAGTGAAGAAATTGCTTGAGAAAGATAAGATTGAATTTGATGAACTGGATCTAATTCAAGGGCCCATCAGTTTGGATACTCTTTCCCCTGTTCAAAAGTTGAAGTTAGCATCATTTGCACAAGCAAAGGCAAGAGAGGAGTTCCTAAAATCTCACATTGAGGACAGTGAGTTGCTTGGTCTTGCTTCCAGTCAACTGAAGAGCTTAATAAATTCTATAAGTACTCACTTTGAGTCTTTTGAAAAGTTAGTAGAAATCAAAGTCCGAAATGAATTTAATGATAAAAGATTTAGTGAACTGAAAGGAATGATTGACAATGATAGAATTGTATTGGATACTAGTGTAAAGAGTATTCAAAATGCCCTCACTGAAGGAGGAGATGTGTACAAATTTTTTTTATCTTGGCCAAAAGTTGTAGAGGATTTTAAAAAGAAAATAAAGGAGTCCAAGCAAAAATTGTCAAATGTATCTCAATCCTTTGATCCTTTGACAGTATTTGCAATGAGTCAAGAATGTCAAGTAATTAGCTTGATCGATGAAATAAATAAATTGGTGAAAGAAAAAAAAACATAGGCATCTGACAAGTGATCCCACTAATCTACAAAAGGCAGAGTCATAGGCATTTTTATTCAGTGGTCATATTTAAGTTTTGGATAGCATGAAGAAAAGTTGGGACAGTGAATTGGCACTATTGAAAAACATTTTTGGTGATGTGTTTAAGTTCATGTAGACAAGACATAAGGATTGTTTGTATATATGCACCCATGTACATAGAGTTTTTGCATGAATTTTGGTATGTGGATCTCAACCTTTGCCATTGATGTCAAAGGAGCACTGGAAAGCAGTGAAAAATGAGGAATTCATCTAAGGGGGAGCATTAGAAATCACAAGTGTACATAGTAAGGGGTACTTGTTCTAACACTTAGTCATTTTTCACTAAGTGTTGCCATCAATGCCAAAGGGGGAGATTGTTGGCAAGAGACACTACTATGCATGTTAGGTGTTGTCATTGATGGCAACTGAATCTATCTTACACATCTGCATTGTATCATTTGATCATAACGGAAGTCAGATTGTAGACTTGTCTAAGTCCGGATAGACAGGAACAGAGCATATGACAGGGTTCAACATTTTGGTCCACGTTTCTCCATAGGTAATCATATTGTGTTGTAGATCTAAGGGAATGTTAAGGGATGTTAGGGCTACCTAAATCCAAAGTTTTAGCCTTTGGTGATGAAGAGATTGAAAGTTACAAGCATCTAAGTATCGGGTTTTGGTTAGACAGTTTAGTCCAGTGAGGAACAGGTCGACTTGGTGTTTGATCCTTGTGCGAATTAAGAGAAGTGGTTGGTTGAGTAATTTATGAGATATAGTGGTATTGGCTAGCATGTGGGGTGACTTGAATATATAGGTTTTGGTTTGTGTTGATGTTTGTGCATGGAATCAGCTGACAGAACAATGATCTTGAAAAAGTTTCTAAGTTTTCTTGAGGCTAACTACAGTTGATGAAATTTCATGTTGCGTATATATATGATCGATAGGTTCAAGCATTTTATGGTATGGATGTGTGAATATGATGTGATAGGTGTGAAGTGTGGTAGTATCAAGTGTGAAGCAAAGAGATCTAAGCTTCAGATCATGGTAGGACAGTGAAATAGGGCAGTGAGAGATGAAGTGTGTGAAGTCAGTATATTGAGCCTAACCAGAACTGTAATCTTGTATTGTTAGATGCTATTCTTTGGTTCAAATATTTCAAAAAACTATGTGTAATTGATCTTGTAGGTAGTGAGCCTCCTTTGAATAGTGAGCTCTGGGTAGTGTGCCCAAAGGCATGTGCCTTCCCATTTGTAATACTTTTAACAGAGTATAAAATCTTTTGGGTTAGCCCCCACCGTGGTTTTTCCCTTAATTGAGTTTCCACATAAAAATCCTGGTGTTCATGTGTGATGATCTTGTTGTTGCTATTCTTAAGTTCATGCTTCTTTCTCTTGAATGTATGTGGTAAATTAATAAAGGAACATGATAATAAGTTTTGTAGAACAATGATTCACCCCCCCACACCTCTCAATGTTCCTTGATTTCAACAATAGATGCAAAATTGACTGCATGATCCTTAATTGTGTTCACAGTCAGAGCTCTCTTGTTAAATTGTGCTCTGGTGGCTTCTATGACTGGTGCAGTCATGGTAGGAGGGTTCGCAGAATGAACAATCCAGACCATGCAACAAGATTAAACACAACGGAAACAACTCAAAGTTAGTGGAACAGATGTAGATTTAGTCATTCAGTATATCAAAGAATTCAAATACAATTTGGCTAGCAACATGCAGGCTTACAATTAGGGCTCACAAGCCTGATTACATACATGCGCAAGATAAAGCTTTGAGGCTCCTTCGCACAAATCCAAACTAAGAATTATGAATCAATTTCTAACTCCTATCTATTTTCTTAAGGATCTATTACATCAATATATATCATTTCCAGACCAAAAGATTCCTTTGCGTCAACCAAGGAAGATCACAAATTCCAATGAAGAGTTGTAACATGTTCACAGATAGGTCAGACCTAAATGCATAGAATACTTCCTCAAATGAATGGAAAAACATGTGGACCCTTGGGGAAGGTTGGCCACGAACCAAAGGACATTGAATGAGGTGTCATTGAGATCTGCGAGTCAAGGAATGATTTGCAAGCCTTCTCCTTTAGTTGATTATCAGGAACTATTAGAATTCTTTGCTCTGAGAAAATAGTTGATCTTCTGATAGAGATATCTTTCTAGTAACTAATCTAAATGCTCTAAATTCTTGGTATGACATAGATGAATGAATGTAGATGCTAAGTCCAGATCTGCAAGGTGTGAATTGCCAAAACTAGACCATAAGCTAAAACTACTTCTGACTGAACTGCCTAAACTAAACTGGAAAATGAAAGAACTAAAATGCAAACAAACTGAAATGCAAATATTTTTGGTTGATGCAAGATTACTCTTGAACCAAGGATGCTCCTACATTAGACATCCAGGGTTATTGAAAAAGTGAGTCCCTCACTTTGCTGGGGCTAGGGGAGAACCAAGATGGTCCACCTCAGCCTGAGAAATCCATGATGAATCTTCTTCCAGTCTACCTTTCCATTTCACAAGATATTCTTTGTATTGTCTTCCTCTAGTGATACATCGAACTCTGCTATCCAAAATGTCTTCAATCTGCTCCGGTGCTTGTTGTGGTAACTACTTCTTCAAGTCTTATTTCATGTTGTCACTAAACTCTGCTTCATGATACTGATATAGGTCTACAATATTAAAAATAGGTGAGATGCCCAATGTCTCCGGTAACTCCACTTCATATGCATTTCCTGAATCAAATTTTTTGAGTATCCTACAAGGTCCAAACTTCTTCATCTTCAACTTGTTATATGCACCAACTGGAAATCTTTCTTTTCTCAAGTACACCATCACTTCATATCCCACTTCAAATTCCTTATGTCTTCTCTTCTCATCAGCTGTCTCTTTATACTTACTATTCATATCCTCCAAATGCTTCTTCACCTAGTTATGCACTATCTTCATATGGTCTGCAAATTTTTCTGCTTCTGCACTTCTCTTTTCTTTTATACTGATGTCTCTCAATTCTACAACTCCTCTAGGATTCACTCCAGTAACAATCTCAAAAGGTGTTCTTCCAGTACTCTCGTTCACTAAATTATTGTATGCAAACTCTGCTTGTGAAAGAATCAAATCCCAACTTCTAACTTTCTCTCCAACAAAACATCTCAACAAATTTCCCAAACTCCTATTCACAACCTCTATCTATCCATTTGTCTGTGGATGAAAAGTAGAACTAAACTTCAAATATGTCTTCATCTTCTTCCAAAGTGTCTTCCAAAAGTAACCAACAAACTTTGTATCTCTGTCTGAAACTATACTCTTAGGTAATCCATGCAATCTCACAATCTCCTTGAAAAATAGGTCAGCTACATGCACTACATCAGTTGTCTTCTTACAAGGTATGAAATGAGCCATCTTTGAAAATATGTCAACCACTACAAATATTGAATCATGTCCTCTTTGTGTCTTAGGCAATCCCATTATAAAACCCATGCTTATGTCTTCCCATGGTCTCTTCAGTACTGTCAAAGGTTTATACAATCTAGTATTCTGACTACTCCCTTTTGCAACTTGACAAACTCTACAACTCTGCACAAATCTCCAAACATCCTTATGTATTTGAGGCCAAAAGTAATTTTTAGTCACTAAAGCCACTATGTTATCAATGCCAAAATATCCTGCCAATCCGCCACTATGCTTCTCCTTGATCAAATTATCCCTCATTGAACTTCTAGGTATGCACAACTTACTTCCTTTGAATAACATATCTTCTTGAATGAAATAGTCCAACCACTTACTTCTATCTGTCATAACACATTCCTTACATGCTCTCCAAGGTTCTGCAAAATCAGTGTCTCCCTCATACATGTTCTTCAATTCATCAAAACCCAACACTTCAACTCTCATCTATGTCAACAAGTTTATTCTTCTACTCAAGGCATCAGCAACTTTGTTTGATTTACCACTCCTATGCTTCAACACAAAAGTATAACTCTGCATGAACTCTACCCATCTCATATGTCTCTGATTTAACTTACCTTGACTATTCAAATATTGCAAAGCTTGATGATCTGTATACAACACAAACTCCTTAGGCAACAAGTAATGTCTCCACTTCTTCAAGGCTTGAAGTATGGCATAGAACTCTTGATCATAAACTGAATATCTTTTCCTTGCATCATTTAATTTCTCATTAAAATAAGCTACAGGTCTACCTTCTTGACTTAATATTGCTCTAATTGCATTTCCATTTGCATCACAATCAACTTGAAATACCTTATTAAAATTCAGTAATGCCAAAATAGGTTGCTTTGTCACTTTCTGCTTCAACAACTCAACTTTTGTCTACTCCAAATGTCTACTTGAAATCCTTTCTGTCACCTCTCATTGTCTCTGTCATGGGGTTACAAACTAAACTGAAATTTTTGATGAACTTCTGGTAGAAATTAGCCAATCCATGAAATGATCTAACCTCTCCAATGGTCTCCGGTGTAGGTCATTCAACAATTGCTCACTTTCTTAGGTTCCATTTTTAATCCTTCCGCAAAAATCACAAATCCCAAATATACCAACTCTTCCTTCATGAAACTACACTTCTTGATGTTTATCAACAATTTGTCTTCTCTCAACCTTTGTAAAACTTGTCTAATATGCCACAAATGTTTGTCTTTTGTCTTAGTAAAAATTAGAATATCATCCAGGTACACAATCACAAACTTACCTAAGAATTTCTTCAAGACTTCATTCATCAATCTCATGAAAGTACTTGGTGAATTTGTCAATCCAAAAGGCATCACTAACCACTCATACAATCCTTCATTTGTCTTAAAAGAAATCTTCCATTCATCACCTTCTTTGATTCTAATATGATGGTATCCTCTCTTCAAATCTATCTTTGTGAAATATCTTGCTCCACTCAAACAATCCATGATATCATCCATCCTAGGTAAAGGAAATCTATACTTAACTATGATCTTGTTTATTGCTCTAGAGTCAGTACACATTCTCCATTTTCCATCCTTCTTCAGTGAAAGCACTGTAAGTACTGCACAAGGACTCAAACTTTCTTTGATCAAACCTTTTCTTAACAACTCTTGTATCTGTCTATTTAGTTCTTCATTCTCTGTCGGTGTCACCCGATGTGCTACTTTGTTAGGCAAACTTGCTCCTGGTATAAGATCCATGTGATGACTAATACTCCTTATAGGTGGTAATCCTTCAGGTATATTATCTAATATGATGTCTTCATACTCTATCAACAACTCTCTTATCTCATTCGGTTCAGTTTCTTTCTTCACCACTTCAAGCATCTTAGGAATCAAGGCATAACACATACTTTCTTGTTTCAAACCATCCAAAAATTTCCTTCCATCTACCAAATAGATTTGAGCATTCCCACATACCACATCTTTAGGATCATCTTCCAAAGGAATCAAAGTAATTCTTTTCCCATTTTTTTGTTATAGTATATGTATTCTTTCTCTCATCATATATAGCTTTTCTATCATACTGCCAAGGTCTACCCAACAAGATATGATAAACATCCATAGGCATAATATCACACAAGACTTCATCATGATAAGATCCAATATGAAATTTCACCAAACATTGTTCACTCACTAGTACCTTATGATCATCCTAAATCCATGCTATCTGATAGGGCTTAGGGTGTTTCAAACTTCAGCTTAGTCACCATCTCTTCTAAAATTAGGTTATCTAAACTACCACTATCAATCACAACTTTACAACTTACCTCCTGATTTGCATCTAGTTCTGAACAAACTCTTCCTCTGCAATGGTTCCTCATTTGTCTCTATTTGAAATAGTGCTCTCCTCATCACCAATGATTCTCCTTTCTCTGGTTTACCAGTAGAATAGGGGTCACTTGGTTCAACCAGTTCTTCTTCAACATACGCTGCTTTTCCAATGTTGTTTGTCCTCTTACTTGTACTACCTTGATTACTTTCAAATGCTCTATGTCATTCACCTCTACACTTGAAACAAGTACCTATGAATGTCCTCTTATCAAATCCTCTTCCTTCTCTTCTTTATCCTTTGTTCTGGTATGCACTAGGGTTTCCTCTCCGGTAAAAATTTCTGCCATCTCTCTAATAAACATTGTTATCTATGTTATCTTTCTTCAACGGGCTGTCAAACTTGTTCTACTCCACAAATGATCTATCATATCTAGAAAACATTCTTCCTCTCTAAAATTTACCTCCTCTACCTCTTTGTTTATGATCATATCTCTTATTCAGCTTCTCTTCAACTTTCAGGGTAAATTGATATGCTTCTTCCAAAGATGTCATCCTTATGAAACTTAGTTCTTCTTTGATGCAGAGGCATACACACTAAAACCTTGACATAAAGCATGTATGTCTACAACCCATCATCATCATCATCATCATATTTCCCTTAACACTGTCAGCATCATCATATTTTCTCTTGCCAACCGATATCCTCCTGCAGACAAACCTTCAACCTTTCGCCTGTCAGCAGCATCATCATATCCAGCTATCGGCAGCATCATCACATTCGGCAAGCGCAAACATCCTCCTGATGTTCACTGTTCATCTTACCGCCAACCTCTATCTGCAGCATCATGATGTTCAACATCATGTTCATCAGCAGGATATAAAATATCCGGTTCCCTCCATATATCCTGATGACGACAAACTCTTGCACCTTTCCTTCGATGCTTACGTCACCCCGATATCCTGATGACGATTATCCTAATGACGATGACGTCACATGCAGCTCCTCCAATATCCTGCTGTCGGCCAAACATAACATTATCGGCCCGCGATGGTTTTACCAACCCGATCTTCTACCTTATGCCGATACGCTCCTCCTCGGTAACACCTGATGATGATCACCCCAATGCACATTCACCTTATGCAAACGATTGCATCATGCTCACCTCCATCTACTCGGATGACGCTCGAAGTATCTGCAGGATATACACAGAAATATCCTGATGATGCCGTTGTGATGGATTTTCCAACCTTAGCGAATTTTCAATCCGCCGAACCTCCTGGGGTGACCCGATCCGCTTCCTGAACAACTTTCCAAACTCTAACAACTAGCACGACCTAGCACATACCCATGCTAGGGTTCTCAACACCTCTCAACGATGATCCTGCACACCTGCATGCAAACAAACACAAAATGCAGACTAAACCCTAAGCTATTATACATGGCCATTCCACCGATTCGACGAATCAACTGGTGGAATGGATCAGCGAATCCATGCAACCACCAGAACATCAAATCGATCACACAATGGAATCCAAACAGAGAATTGACACAATAGGATCTCTTTATTGATTTTAAAAGATGCAAATACAATACTCAGTCTCACTCTCTGCCTCACTCTCTACAAAGTCTGATCGATGATCTGCAATGCTCTCTAACACCAACCAATCCTAATGCATAAATAGGATCTCTTGCGAGTACTATCGACCCGACTCCAAGCGGCTGGGAAATCTCTCCAGGCGGCTGGGAGATCCAACCGGACATACAGCATAACAGCTGTCCTAACAACCTAGCTAAAAATAGTAAAGTATGGTCAACATGACCTTATTACATGCATTGGTCTTATAAGACCTTCTTGGAAACATTAACCAGACCTATAACAAACTAACTGCCTCATGGAGGCCAGCTATCAGGTAGGTGCTCCTGCACCATACTCCCCGACAGAAAAGAACTCATGTCCCATGAGTTTGGTTGTGGAAGTCCTCTACCTTTACACTTTGCCTTTGCAGTGTCTTGACCTGTTCCAGCTTTGTCCTCTGCTGGCTCTCAGCTGCTCCAAGACTTCTGAACTGTAACTTGCTTTCTTGCAAGTAAATCCTCATGCCTGTCAATGTAGGCCCTTCTCTCACATACCTTGTGTTTGTCAGGTTGTCTGACCAGAACCTCTGTCTGAACTGCCTCTTGAACTTCTGTAATGTTCAACTCTGTCTTTCTTTCAACCTTTATAGGACAAACAATAGTCCCAACTATGACAACATCCTTGTCATTCCTCTCAACTAGTTGCTATTTGCAAACCTGTTTCTGAACCTGCTGCTGACCTCTGTCAGTCACAACTAAAACTTTCTTCAACCTGTTGTCCATAACAACTCCTTTCCCTGCAGTGTCCTCAACTGCCTTTATGCCTGCTCCTATAGGCATTTGCACAAACTCCTTCTTTCCCACTAAAATGATTTTGCCTGCCCCCTGTGCTGCAGCATTTGCCTGCAATGGCATCAACATAATAGTCTTCCCATCTTTCTTGATGGTGTAGGTATTAGCATACCCATCATACAGTACCCTTCTATCAAATTGCCATGGTCTACCCAACAGTAGGTGACAACATTCCATGGGTAAAATGTCACACAAAACTCTATCATGATATGCTCCAATCTGAAAATCCACATATGCCTGTTCATAGACAAAAAGTGATTGACTATCACTCACCCAAGATGCCTTGTAAGGGTGTTGGTGTGGAATCCTTTCCAAATTTAGTTTATCCACCATTTCCTGAGATACCATGTTGTCTGTTGAACCAGTATCAATGACAACCTTACATACCTTACCTTTGCTCTTGCATGTGGTCTTGAAAAGAGCTCTTCTTTGCATCATATCCTTTGATGCCTGCAAACTAGTTCTCCTTAGCATCAATGCTTCTCCCTCCTCAGGATACCCATAACCGTCAGGAACTCTATCTTGATAAGTGTTTAAACTTTGCACACTTTGCTCTACTTTCTCTTCTTGCACAAGTTGTACTCTCTTGTCATTCGTTCTATCATCTCTGGATGATGAACCCTTATTTTCTGGACATTTGAAAAATGGATGACCAAACTCACCACAGGTGTAACACTTTCCTGAAAATGTAGTAGAACCTCTACCACCTCCAAATCTGCCTCTATTACCTTTCCATCCACCTCTGAAATCAGACTGTCCCTATCCTTTACCAGTGTCTTCTTGACCCTCATTGGTTTGCCTTGTTGTAGGGGCTAATCCTCTTCCCCTCATATTGCTGCCTCTTCCTCTCATGGACTTATCTTGTCTCCTATTCATCTTTTCTTCAATCCTGATTGCCATTTGGTAACAATCCTCCACACTCTTAGGGTTAGCTAAAACTAACTCATCCTGTATGTTCAATCTCAAACCAGCCAAGTACCTAGCCACCTTTTCTACCTCATTCTCATGATGACCAGATCTCATACTCAACTTATAAAACTCTTCAGTATATGCCTTCACATCCATTTCCTTCTGCCTTAAAAATTGCAGCTTCTTAAACATCTGAATTTCATAATCCTTGGGCAAGAATTTACCTTTGATCCTTGCTACCATTTTATCCCATGAAGTGATCTTTGACCTTCTTTGTTTCCTTCTCTCAGATTGTACATAATCCCACCATACCAAAGCATGACCTCCTAACTTGGTCTTTGCAATCTTTACCTTCTGATCCTCAGCAACATCTTCACATTCAAAGTGATTATCAAGTGCAGCAATCCAATCCAGTAACTCATCTTCATTCAAACTTCCATTATACTTGGAAACATCAACCTTTACCTTAGGTTTATCACTCTGCACTGCCTTTAACAGTTTTGCAAATCTCTGGTCTTCAGCATCCAGATCTTCAGCTACCTCTTCATACTCTTCAATAGTATCTTCATCTTCTTCTGACTCACTATCGTCCACTTCCCTCTTTTTGTTCTTTTCCAGGGCTACAAGCCTGGCTTGAAGTGCTTCAGCAAGCTCCTTCATCTTCCTTATCTCTCTGGCATGTTTTTCCTTCATCTCCTGCAATTCCCTTGCAATACCATTACCTTTTGGAGGCATTTTATCAACCTCTCACTCCTCTACCTCTGTCTTTTCAGTGACAGAATCAACACACAACAGCCCAGACCTTTTGCTGAGCTCTGATACCACTATGATGCAGAGGCATCCACACTAAAACCTTGACATACAGCATGTATGTCTACAACCCATCATCATCATCATCATATTTCCCTTAACACTGTCAGCATCATCATATTTTCTCTTACCGACCGATATCCTCCTGCAGACAAACCTTCGACCTTTCGCCTGTCAGCAGCATCATCATATCCGGCTATCAGCAGCATCATCACATTCGGCAAGCGCAAACATCCTCCTGATGTTCACTGTTCATCTTACCGCCAACCTCTATCTGTAGCATCATGATGTTCAACATTATGTTCATCAGCAGGATATAAAATATCCAGTTCCCTCCATATATCCTGATGACGACAAACTCTTGCACCTTTCCTTCGATACTTACGTCACCCTGATATCCTGATGACGATGACGTCACATGCAGCTCCTCCAATATCCTGCTGTCGGCCAAACATAACATTATCGGCCCGCGATGGTTTTACCAACCCGATCTTCTACCTTATGCCGATATGCTCCTCCTCGGCAACACCTGATGATGATCACCCCAATGCACATTCACCTTATGCAAACGATTGCATCATGCTCACCTCCATCTACTCGGATGGCGCCCGAAGTATCTGCAGGATATACACAGAAATATCCTGATGATGCCGTTGCGATGGATTTTCCAACCTTAGCGAATTTTCAATCCGCCGAACCTCCTGGGGTGACCTGATCCGCTTCCTGGACAACTTTCCAGACTCTAACAACCAGCACGACCTAGCACATACCCATGCTAGGGTTCTCAACACCTCTCAACGATGATCCTGCACACCTGCATGCAAACAAACACAAAATGCAGACTAAACCCTAAGCTATTATACATGGCCATTCCACCGATTCGACGAATCAACCGGTGGAATGGATCAGCGAATCCATGCAACCACCAGAACAGCAAATCGATCACACAATGGAATCCAAACAGAGAATTGACACAATAGGATCTCTTTATTGATTTCAAAAGATGCAAATACAATACTCAGTCTCACTCTCTGCCTCACTCTCTGCAAAGTCTGATCGATGATCTACAATGCTCTCTAACACCAACCGATCCTAATGCATAAATAGGATCTCTTGCGAGTACTACCAACCCGACTCCAAGCGGCTGGGAAATCTCTCCAGGCGGCTGGGAGATCCAACCGGACATACAGCATAATAGCTGTCCTAACAACCTAGCTAAAAATAGTAAAGTATGGTCAACATGACCTTATTACATGCATTGGTCTTATAAGACCTTCTTGGAAACATTAACCAGACCTATAACAAACTAACTGCCTCATGGAGGCCAGCTGTCAGGTAGGTGCTCCTGCACCATTCTTGAATGTTCAATCTTAGTTCATTGATGTATCTAGCCACTTTCTCTTTACTTGCTTCACTATTTCCTATTCTTATGATCATCTTATGAAATTCTTTAGTGTACTCCTTCACAAATTTCTCCTTTTGTCTCAGGTTTTGCAATCTTTTCAACAACTCCAACTCATAGTTAGCAGGTATAAACTGATTCTTCAACTTTGTCACCATCCGACCCCACTTTGTAATATTTCCTTTTCCTCTTCTATTTATTTCCAACTGAACTTCTTTCCACCATATAGCGGCATGTCCTTTCAACTTTGTCTTTACAAATTTTACCTTCTCCAAATCTTCAATTTCTTCATACTCAAAGTATTCTTCCATATCATTTGTCCAGTCAATCAATTCTTCAAGATTCAAATTACAAGTATAGTTTAGCACATCAACTCTAGGTCTCTTTCCAATCTTTGAAATAGCTTGCAACATCTTTATTTGATTTGATTCTTCTTCTTCATTACCTTCTAGGGTTTCACTAGTTTGTTCAGCAAATTTAAATTCTTCTTCATCATCACTTTCAACATTAGGTCTCGGTGTCAATCCTCTTTGCCTATCTTCTTCAACAACATCTAGATGAATTTACATTGTTCTCAACAATTCCATCATCTCATCCATTCTATTAGCCATTGTACCAATAGGAGGAACTCTTTGCGGCAGCATCTTCCTAGGATCAAGTGCAAACTGCCTTAGGTTTAGTGATCAGGCTATAGGTGACAATTTCCTATCAATCGGTGATTGGTTGTGCATAAGTAACCTGCCTTAGATTGGTGATCTACTTACAACAAGATCTTATGGAATCCCCTTCCCCAATTTGCTCGAAAGAATCAAACTTTCAGTCTAATCCCACTTAGTGCAGTCATGGTAGGAGGATTCATAGAATGAACAATCTGGAGCGTGCAGCAAGAGTAAACACAATGGAAAAAACTCAAAGTTAGTGGAACAAATGTAGATTCAGTCATTCTATATATCAAAGAATTCAACTACAATCTGGTTAGCAACATGCAGGATTACAATTAGGGCTCACAGGCCTGATTAAAAACATGCGCAAGATAAAGCTTTGAGGCTCCTTCACACAAATCCAAACTAAGAATTATGAATCAATTTTTAACTACTAACTATTTTCCTAAGGATCTATTACATCAATATATGTCATTTCCAGACCAAAAGATTCCTTCACGTCAGCCAAGGAAGATCACAAATTCCAATGAAGAGTTGTAACGTGTTCATAGATAGGTCAGACCTAAATGCATAGAACACTTCCTCAAATGAATGGAACAATGTGTGGACCCTTGGGGAAGGTTGGCCACAAACAAAAGGACATTGAATGAGGTGTTATTGAGATTCACAAGTCAAGGAATGATCCACAAGCCTTCTCCTTTAGCTGATTATCAGGAACTGTTAGAATGCTCTGCTTTGAGAAAATAATTGATCTTCTGATAGCAATATCTTTCTGGTAACTGATCCAAATGCTCTGAATTATTGATATGATGTAGATGAATGAATGTAGAAGCTAACTCCAGATTTGCAAGGTGTGAATTGCCAAAACCGAACCACAAGCTGAAACTACTTCTGACTGAACTGCCTGTATTGAACTGGAAAATGAAAGAACTGAAATGCAAATAAACTAAAATGCAAATGTTTTTGGTTGATGCAAGATTACTCTTGAACCAGGGATGCTCTTGCATAAATGACTATTGTATTCTTCACATATTTCAACTATGGTATCGACCCAATAGAGATTAGACTGGTAACTACCCTTATTGCATCCTTTGTTATCATATGTGTAGATTCAAGCCACATGAACTCATCATGCATTCAGCTTAACACATATTGGATCCATGCATCTTCAGTGAAGGTAGGGAATTCCAAGTACTGTATGAATTTCTTGTCTTCCAGGACCTTGTATTTGTCCAACAATTCAAGATGATCTCCACTTAAGTGATTCAAATATAATTTTGTGAGTTTGCCACCATCAGGTTCATCTAGGGCAACATGGATATAAGCCCTAACATCATCTTCATGCATAACCCCAAATGGAATTTTTGAAAATGCACCATCTGGATCCACTTCTGTTGATTTGAAAGGGTGTTTTTTGAATTTCAGCCTCGAACTCTCAGTGATATCAACTATTAGTGGTGTTTCCATTTTTGCAATGATTCAAATGAGTTCATAGTAGGGTTTCAAATTGTAAATACCTTTTAATGAAAAATTAGGGTTTTCTTTACTTGGAAATCATTGAAGTCACTTAAAATTTTGCTTCAATTTGCCTTAGAAACTTGATAGCTTCGATGCAAAGTGATTTGTCTTTCAAATGAGAACCTTTTTAACCCTTGTGAAAACCTAGTTGTCATAAATGTAGTTTTCAAAAATGCTATCAAACTCTTCACTGTAGAATACAGTCAATTAGGATTCCTCTGCAACGTGCCACATTAAGTCTTTTTCTACCAGTTCTTTCTCCAAATGATTCATCCAATACTATTTTAACTCATCTTTTAGTGTTAGATCTCAGCACAATCAATCTAGCTAGGGGATTATGATTTTGAAGATAACTCCCCCTAAGCTAGAGCTCTCAATTTACTTCCCGGAGGAAGTATCTGCACCAGAAGTTGGTACAAACCCTTCCTTGACCTCAATCACATCTTTCTTGATCCAGATCTTGCCCATCTCTTTCTTTATTTTAACCAGATCAACTTTATTCTTTCCTTTATCTCTCCTCTTCTCTGTTCTTCTCTTCTGTATAGTGGTTTCTTTTCACATTCTTGCTTCTGTAGAATTTTGCCACATGTCTAGGTTTGTTTCAATTGTAACACACAATATTCCTCTGTCATTGATTGCTCCCATTGATTGGATTTATCCTTGATCTGCATTGGTTAGCCATATGCCCAAATCTATTGCATGCAAAGTATTTTCCATTGAAGAATTGAGTGTTCCTTACATTGTTGAAACCATTCCTCATTATACTCCTACATTCACTTGCCATGTTACCAATTCTTTTGCAATTGAAACATTAACCAGAGAAAGATGGAGCATTTTGATTCATTCTACTTCTACACTGAGTAGCCCTATGACCAAACTTATTGCGTTTAAAACAATAGCCATTGAAATATGGATACCTTTAAGCATTTGGCTGCCTGACTGGAGGTCTTCTAGGTTTGCCTCTCTAATTCTAGAACTGGTTGACTTTCTTTTTCCTCATCTCAATGTTTTCATGGCCTAATTTAGAACTTTCTCCTTTTTCAAATCCCAAGCCTTGCTTGTCATCTGGACTCTTTTGACTTTCAATCAACTCCTCAAGCTTTGCAGAGCTTATTTTAAATTTTTCTTTATAATGTTGGCAAGAGACACTGCTATGCAAGACAGGTGTTGTCATTGATGGCAACTAAGTCTATCCTACACATCCACATTTCATGATTTGTTCATACCGGAAGTCAGAGTGAAGATTTGTCTAAGTCTGGATGTTAGAAACAAAGCATGTGACAGGGTCTGGTATCTTGGTTTAGATCTCTCTGGTAGTAAATCATAGTGTGTTGTGGATCTGAGGGAGTGATAAGGATTGTTAGGACTATCTAAATCTAGAGATTTAGCCTTTAGTGATAAAGGATTCAAAATTTATAAGGACTTGAGTATCGGGTTCTAGTTAGTTGGCATAGTCAGAAGAAGAACAGGGTGACCTAGTATTTGATCTTGGTTTGGATGCAAAAAAGTTGTTGGATAAGAAATTAGTGGTAATCAATGATATTGGATGACATGATTGATGATCTGGGAACACAAGTTCTTGGTCCATGTTGATATTTGTGCATAGATTCAACTGACAAGGCAGAGTGCTTAATAAATGTTCTAAGCTTTATTGAAGCCGGCTACAGTTGATTAAATTTCTTGATGTGGATATATATAGCCAATGGATTTGAGTGTTGTGGGTGTGATAGCAATGTGTGATGGAGTAAGTGCAAAAAAGGCAAAAAGAAGTGTGAAAGAAAAGATATCTAAGGACCAGATCATGCCAGAATAGTAAAACAGAGCAGAGCAAGGATGAAGTGTGTAAGATCAGTATTATGTACTTAACTAGAACTAAATTCTTACATTGGTAGATGCTATTAATCAGTTCAAACACTCTGTAATCTTCTTGTAATCATTTCTATAGGTACTAAGCTCTAGGTAGTGAGCCCGAAGGCATGTGCCTTCCCCATTTGTAATACTTTTAACAGGGTATTAATTTTTGTGGACTAACCTCCACCATGCTTTTCCCTTAACTGAGTTTCCACGTTAAAATCTTGGTGTCAAGTGTTTTATTTGTGTTTCTCCTCATGTGTTATTGATTCATGCTTTCATGGTTATAATAATGATTTGTAATTAAGTGGTAGAGAAGAATTAATTGTTGTAAGTGTTAAAATTTTGAGACAACTGATTGACCCCCCTCTTAGTTGTCTGCTCTAATTCCAACAATTGGTATTAGAGCAAGGTTCCTCGGAAGAAGCTTAACAGCTTGAGGAAGATCTGGGAATGTATTAAAATGGATTCATACAACCTCTAGGAACAAATTAAACTTGCTTTAGAAGATCTTGATCAGTCTAGAGCTTATGTCAAGGAACTCTAAGAGAACTTTAAAGATGTTGAAGACTTCATTGAGACCTTAAAAGAAAAATTGAGCAAATGGAATGGAGAAAGGAAGGAGCTACTTCTTCAACTAGGAAATCAGAATGAAGATAAGGACAAGGATGAGGCCCTAAAAGAGAAGACAAAGGAATGTGAGAAGTTAGCTAAAGAAATTGTTGTACTAAAACATGAGATGAAATCTGGGGTGATGAGGTTAACCAAAGAAATGGAGGAAAGAAATAAGACTAAAGAAGACCTAAAACAAACTCTGAAAGAAAGAATAGAAGAATACTGCAAATTGGATGGAATTGCTGGCCATCTAGAGTCTCATCTACATGAAAGTAGAGACAATGAAAAAGAACTTGAAAGGCACATTGTCATTCTCAAACATGACCTAGAAGTTGCAAATGAATATAAAGAGAAATTCAAGATAAGCTCAGTGATGCAGAGCACTTCAACTAGTGTCAAACAACCTATCACTGCAGGGGACACTTCAAATCTCCAATGCTATAACTCTCACTATTCACTATCTCTAACTGAGATCAATCTTCTTACAAGGAATGGTTTCAACACCATAACAACTTGTTCTCAACATACACAATGAAGGACTCTAGGGTACATCTTCCAGGATGCCTAACACCAACTAACATTCCATTCAATCACTATACAATACCAGCAGGACAGTAATCTTCACTATGTTCTTCATAATCTCACTGCTCCATTAGAGAGACAGTCACAATATCCTTCTAGGATGATCTCTATTGGGACAAACCCAAACTCATTCAATCAGCCAAACCAACAACATGGCACTCACATCTAATGCCTTCATTGGCAAATCAAAAACATGATGAACAAAACTATTACCTCTTGATATGACTACTTTCCTTCTCTAATCCTTTAACACATGATTCTACAGAGGTCTTTCACATGCCCACACTCACTCTACACCATCCTCCTACCTCTGCAACCTTCACAAGGCTGTGGGCTAACTACTGTACATCCCCTTCCATTGACTGGTGAGGTCTTATATCAATGAAATGATGGTAAAAGTGTGAAATTTAACCAAAACCTAAACTAGGGTTTTACCAAGCCAAATTCTAAGGAAATCCTTATTACTCCCTCCTATATGAGTTTCATAGCCTCAAACCAACTTCATTAGAAAGCTAACATCTCAATCTTACTGATCAACACATGCAATGAAGGAATCAATTCTTTACCTCTATACAGTATGGACTGTCACATTGGCAGATTCTGAAAACAGTCATTCCCAAAGACAGTCTGAGGGAAAACATGAATATCTCTCCTTATCTCTATTGTCAAGACCTTAAATAACCTGCACAAGATAGATAACACTCCCTACTAACCGACCATCATCAGAAACCTCCATCTCCGGGCTGTACAAGTACGGAATAGTGCATAAAACAACAAATTTTCTTGACTGTAACAGCAGATTTAAAAGTAGTTTAATGTTTCACAGTGATTTCTCCCACCTAGGTCATTGTCAAGACCCCAAATAAGATCCATTACAAATCTACTTCAATACTCTATCCATCCATTACATATGCTATGACTATTCCGTACAAAATTAGGTACGGGCTATAAAAAGTAGAAAAACTCAGAAAAAATAGGAAAATAGTTGTTCTTTTCTATTTCTTTCCTCTCCACCGAATAGTCTGATAACAAATGATCCTCTTTGGCTTCAAATAATCCTTCTACAATGCTTGGAGTGGTTGGGGGTCGATACAACTGCCCAACCATCGGGATTCTCTTGATTTGTAACTGCTATCTTAAAAGACTGTTTGAGAAACTGACTTCTTCAACTGGTTGTTTTGGTTTAATCTTTCTTTTTTTTAACATTTGGATTAATCTTGGACAAGGTTATAACAAACTTCCAAACCCATGACATGCCTCTATAGGATTTTACAAACAAGAAAACTTAAATGACTATTGCAACTACCTATTACAACATGACTGTCCTACCTAGGACTTACAACAAGGAAATAGATTCTAGACATTTGGACATAGTCCAATTACAAACATGGCATTAAGCCTCATTACAACATTTAGAAGGTCTCAAAGACCTTATCAAACAAACAAAATACTTGAAGATCAACTCAAACCTTGATGTCTTGGTGCTTCTGCACCACTCAGCTAAACTTGAGGTGCTGCTTGACAGTCAGAAGAAGGCAGATGATAAGTTGGTCTAGGATTTGAGAAAGGTGAAAGCTCTAGATCTGGTCAAAGAAATCCTGATGCAAGAAGTCCAAGAAGGAATCCTAGAAGACCTCTAGTAAGACAACCTAATGCTCAAAGGTATCCATCCTTCAATGGCAATTGTTTCAAGTGCAATAAATTTGGTCATAGAGCTACTCAATGCAAAAGTAGAGTGAATCAAAGTAGTCCATCCTTCTCCAGTCAATGCTTCAATTGTAAGAGGTATGATCATAAATCAAATGAATGTAGAAGTATGATAATGAATAACTCTAACAATAGAGGAAATGAAAAATTCTTTAATGGCTACTATTTTGCATGCAATGGATTTTGACACATGGCCAATCAGTGCTGATCAAGAGGGAATCAAGTAAATAAGCAAAGAAATGTTGTGTACTTTAATTGCAATAGATCTGGTCATATTGCAAGATTCTATAGAAGCAAGAATAATAGAAAAGGTCTGATAAATAGAAATCAGAAATGTAGAGAACATGTAGAGACAAGATAAAGGCAAGGGTAAAAATGATGTGAATGAGGTCCAAAATGAAATGAGCAAAACATGCGTAAAGAAAGGTGAAATGAATGTTGATAATGGATCCACACCAAAATATGGTGCTGATAATTCCTCTAGGAATTGAATTAGGAGCTCTGGCTCAGGGGGAGCTGCTTTGAAAATCTAATTCCCCTAGCTAGTAAGTGAGTGCCTGAATCTGGCATAATGAATAAAGTTAAAAAGGAGCTATTGCAGATCTATTGAAGCTAATTCTTGAAGAAAAGAAGCTAATGTGACTGATTGCGGAGCAATTGAAGATTGATTGTATGCAAAATAGTGTAACCGGATGTGTTAGTGCAGAGCATTTATTACAATGAAGAATTTGGTTTTGTGGAGGATAAAAGGTCATTCATTCAAGCATTTGGATCACTTTACATTTGAAGAAAGCAAGCAAAAGAGAACCTGAGCTAAGATTTCAAGGATTTGAGGTGCAACCGGTGAATTCATTTGTTAACCCTAACTCCGTGAAGAAAAAGGTATTTTCTGTGAAACTTTAAACTTGTGATCTTTTGCAATGGCTATACCATTGGTTGTTGATATTACTGAAAGGCCCCAACCCAAATTTAAGAAGCATCCACACAAATTAGTAAAAGTTGACCTATTAGGTGCATTTTCAAGTGTTCCGTATGGTGTATTACATGTTGAGGATATTAGGGCCTACATTCATGCTAGCATAGATGAATTTGGAGGCTCAAAATTTGTAGATTTGTTTAAGAATCATCTGAGGGATGAAATTCATGGTCTTAAACCTGAGTATAAGGCATTGCACGATAAACATTTCATTCAGGTTATAGGGTTTCCATGCTTTGATGAAGATGAATGGGTCCAGTATGTTTTAAGCCGTATGCATGATGAGTTTATATGGCTAATAAAACCTTTCAAAATCACCAAGGATGCCATCAAACCCATGACAGGGTTAAACTCATCTGGTGGACTGCCAATGTTGAAGGCTATAAAAAATCAAACTGTGACTGATGCTACCAGTTCAAAGTTTGATAAAAGGGAAATGACTATCAATGATATTATTGATCCAGATGTTAAGTTTGCTTCAATGGTGATAGGATACAAGATTTATCATTCTGGTAGGGAAAATTATGTATTTGGTATGGCTATCTATGCAGCTTATTAGATGTTGAGAGAGAATGTTGATTATGACTTGTGTGAGTTGTTGCAGAACCAGCTGATGGAAAATTTGAATAAGGTAAAGAAGGATAAGAAGAAAACCTTCAAATATGGTACACTGGTCTTATGTTTGTTCTTCTATTTCATGAACGAGTTACCTAGTAAGAAAATCATGTGCTAGACTAGTAATAAACTTGTTGCTATTCAGATAAGAGAGCACTTGAATAGTATTGGAGATGCCAATGCCCAAAAGACATCTCTCTGGGGATATTTCAATAATTTTTAGAGCATGATGCATTCAAGGGAGAGAATTCCTTCTTCTATAGTTGAAAAATACAAGGATACAGTTTGTTTTATGGTAGACACAGATCAATGCTTAATGGAAGATGTTGAACCAAGAATGGTATGGATTATGCCTATGGGTTATGAAGTTGATGGCAAAGTATTAGACATATATGCTCAACACCTTTTAAGCAAGCCAAAGGATACCATAGTTGAAAGATTTGGAATGTATAAGGAGCTAAGTATGAAATTGCATGTTGAGCTCAGAAAACCAGAAATCAAAAGGAAAGTTCAAAAGCGAGTAGAGATGTATGCTGAAAGTATTGGTATAACTAAAGAAGTTGTAAGGTAGAACAAAGAAAGGATAGAAAATGTTGAGAAGGAGAAGAAGGATAAGAAACAAGGAAGTGCTCTGAAAGTCTCCTCCAGTCAGCCTAGAAAAACCAGAAGCTTTGTTGCTGCCCCTATTCCCCCAAAACTTGCCAAACTTGAGAAATTGGAAGGAAAATCATCCAGAAAAGAAGGAAAAAGGGTGAAAACTAAGGCCTCCTGGACATATAAAGCATGAAGAATGATGAAGAAGAACTGATTCTGATATTGAAGTCAAGGAATTAAAGGCATCAGGCACAAAAGCAGCCAAGGTGTCTAAGGAGAAGCCCTCTGAAAGCAAAAGAGAAAGCAAGAGACAAAAGACTGAAACATATGTTAAAAAGCCTACTCTATCTATGGATGACATTATCAAATCAGTCACTATAGATGGTAACTTAAGACCAATGACTAAATTCTTTGATCATTACAATGATGCTGATAAGAGGGTTCTAGAAGAAGTAACAGTCAAATATTTGAACATCTACAATAAGGCTTTGATTGAAATAACTTCTAAAATCCCAAAATGTCTTACAGATATTCTTGAGTTAAGAAAAGAAAATGCAGAAGGTAAAGACATGGAGATTAGGGAGCATGTGTTGATAAATTTGTGCCCTTAGATTACTCTAGATCAGATGAACATGATATTCAAGGAAGTGAAGTATGACTTTAGGAGTAAGAAGAGAATGAATAAATTCATTCTTGGTGAAATAGATGTGATAGTCAAAGATACTTAAGAGATTCTTATGAATGCACTAAAAAGACATAATCTTCCTATTGTTGAAAAGGAGATTGATGATGGGATTGACTCCTCAATTTTGGATGTTGAAGAATTGAAGATCAATGACTAGAAAATTGAGTTAGATGACTCCTCTATTCTGGAAGAGAAAGAAATAAACAAGGAAGATCTAAAGATGGCAGATGAAATTGATGATATAGGAGGTATTCAAACTCCTTCAGATCAATCGTACAAAGAAGATATAGAGATGAATGTTGAAGTAGATAATCAAATTGAAGATGATTCATTGAAGAATAAAAAGCATGAATTAGAAGGAGTGGACCAAGAATCAAAAAAGGACAAGGAGAAAAATGAAAATGAAGTAGAGATTGCAAAGGTTGATGAAGAGCCCAAGCAGGACAATCTGTTTGACATTACCAGTAAGGATCAAATAGATACATCATCATTTTGGGCAAGAGACACTATAGAAGTAGTGAAGGAAATTTTGGAAAGAGATAAACAAATTGAAGAAGATCGGGACATTATACAAGGTCCAATAAATTTTGATACCTTATCTTCAGTGCAAAAGATAAAGTTGGCCTCCATTGCTCAACCAAAAGCCAGAGAAGACATTTTGAAGTCTCACATAGAAGACAGTGAGCTACTTGGCCTAGCATCAGGAATTTTGGAGAAGATCATGCCCATTTTTTAGGATTCTTCGGCATCTCCATCTGGCCAATTGAAAAATCTAATAAACTCAGTAAGTTCTCATTTTGAATCTCTAGAGAAGTCTGCAAAGGTCAAGGTTCAAAAGGAATTCAATAATAAGAGATTTGATGCTCTAAAGGGGTTGATTGGAGTAGATAGAATGGTGTTGGATACCAGTGTAAAGAGTATTTAGAATGCTCTTACAGAAGGAGGAAATGTATATAAATTTTGCTTATCTTGTCCTAAAGGTATAGAGGATATTGAAGATAAAATAAATGAGTCTAAGTAAAACTATATAGTGTATCCAAATCTTTTGATCCTGTGATAGTATCAATGACAATCAAGGAGTGTCAAGCTATCAACCTGATTGAAGAAATAAAGAGATTGATAAAAGAAGAGAACATTGAGGCAAGGATGAGTGAGCTCTGGGGACTAATTTCCCCCAAAATGGAAGAAATGTTCAATGCCTTAACTGAAGCCCAAACTATAGCTCAATCAAATGATCCCATTGATCTACAAATGACAAAATCACAAGCTTTCCTATTTAGTGGCCATATCTCAATTTTGAACACCATGAAGAAGAACTAGGATAGCCAGCTGGCAAAATTGAAGAACATTTTTGGAGATGTACTAAAGTATATGTAAATAGGACTTAAGTATTGTTTGTACAGATGTAGCCTGGTATATAGAATTTTTGTGTAAATTTTGGTTTACGAATCCCACCCTTTTCCATTCATGTCAAAGGGGGAGTGAAGACCAGTGAAAATGAGGAATCCAGCAAAGGGGGAGCATTGGAGAATAGTGAAAAGCATAAGTATACATAGAAAAGGGGGAGTTATTCCGACAGTCATTTTTCACTAAGTGTTGCCATCAATGCAAAAGGGGAAGTGTTGGCAAGAGACAATACTATGCATGACAGGTGTTGTCATTGATGGCAACTAAGTCTATCCTACACATCCACATTTCATGATTTGTTCATACCGGAAGTCAGAGTGAAGATTTGTCTAAGTCTAGATGTCAAAAATAGAGCATGTGACAGGGTCCGATATCTTGGTCTGGATCTCTCCGGTAGTAAATCACAGTGTGCTACGAATCTGAGGGAGTGATAAGGATTGTTAGGACTATCTAAATCTAGAGATTTAGCCTCTAGTGATAAAGGATTCAAAAGTTATAAGAATTTGAGTATCAGGTTCCAGTTAGTTAGCACAGTCAGAAGAAGAACAAGGCGACCTAGTATTTGATATTGGTCCAAATGCAGAAAACTTGTTGGATAAGTAATTAGTGATAATTAGTGATATTGGCTAACATGATTGATGATTTGGGAACACAAGTTTTTGGTCCACATTGATATTTGTGCATAGATTCAGCCGACTACAAATGTTCTAAGCTTTATTGAAGCCGACTACAGTTGATTGAATTTCTTGATACAGATATATATATAGCCAATGGATTCAAGTGTTGTGGGTGTGATAGTGATGCGTGATGGAGTAAGTATGAAAAAGGCAAAAAGAAGTGTGAAGAAAAGAGATCTGAGGACTAGATCATGGCAGAACAGTAAAACAGAGTAGAGCAAGGATGAAGTGTGTAAGATCAATATTATGTACTTAACCGGAACTGAATTCTTGCATTGGTAGATGCTATTAAATAGTTCAAACACTCTGTAATCTTCTTGTAATCATTTCTATAGGCAATGAGCCTCTTTGAGTAGTGAGCCTGAAGGCATGTACCTTCCCCATTTGTAATGCTTTTAATAGGGTATTAATTTTTGTGGACTAACCACCACTGTGCTTTTCCCTTAACCAGGTTTCCACGTTAAAAATCTTGGTCTCAAGTGTGTTATTTGTGTTTCTACTCATGTGTTATTGATTCATACTTTCACGGTTATAATAATGATCTATAATTAAGTGGTAGAGAAGAATTAATTGCTGCAAGTGTTAAAGTTTTGAGACATCTGATTCACCCCCCTCTCAGTTGTCTGCCCTAATTCCAACATATAATTATTAGCTACTTCTAGATCATATTTCAAAAGTAACACATCTTTTCCCAATTTTTCACATTCCTCAGACTTATCCTTCATAGCCTAATTCATATACTCCTCAACTTTTGTTATTTTCTTCAACCAACCTTGATAGAATGTAAATGGATTCATGTGCTTGTTTTAGTTGTTCACTTAGCTCTTTTCTTCTTTCCTAAGAATTTTTGACTTGCTTCTTTAGTTTCAAAATGCAATCATCAACTTCTTTGATATCTACTTCAGACTTGTCAAGATCTTCAAGAACAGCTTGTAGTTGTTCATTGTTAACATATATACAATCACCAATTTTAATGGTACTTGGATGACTTGCTTCTGGAGAAGTGAGATATCTTATTGCTACCATGTGTACACCTTCCAAGATCTTCCTCAAGTTGTTATGCTCCTTCCAAGGAACCTTGCTTTGATACCAATTGTTAAACACAAGGGATATTGAGAGGGGGGTGAATCACTATTCCATAAAACAAATCCTTTACATGTTCTTTAATCCATTCACCAAATTCAATAACATGAAAGAAGAATAAACATAGAAACAACAACCATAAAGACATAACACATGGACACCAAGATTTTTACATGGAAAACCTAAAAAGGGAAAAACCAAGGTGAGTGTTATCTCACAATATATTATGATATAAATACTAGATTACAAAAGGCTCACTGCCACAAGGCTCACTACCCAAGGACTCACTATCCAAATAAATTCTCACTGCAGGTGGACTTACTGTCCAAGTGGAATCACTGTCCACAGAGAAAGAAAGATAGAAGAGAGGAAAGAAATGGCTCACTACCAAAAGGAGAACTATTAGAAGTGCATCTACCAATGTTGTGATAAAGTTCCAATGAGGCTTAGTATACAGATTCAAATCTTTTCATCTTTGCCTCCCCTGCTTTTGTATTCTGCTCACATAAGCCCTATTCTGTAGAATTTTGTTCTTCCTCGCACTGATCTGATCACAAAAGAAAAATTAATTTGCACATTCACATTACTTGCAACACTTCCATATGATTCGCATCACAATCCATCCAATATATATATTCGTACATGGATTTGAATCGTAATTAGGTCAGCCTAAAACAAATAGTACTTGTATACAAAAGTAATAATAAGTCAGTCTCAAATCTTAACCCAATATTCAATGTGGACCTATATAAACTCTTAAGTATCTTCATTTAGATGTGAACACATTATAGAACCACTTAAGAGGTCGATCCAATCAATAGATTTCAACCGCATACCAATTTACTTTCTGTGTCAGCCTTATTCTTAAGAACATACTTAATTGCTTTATCTATCGGCCCATATCTTCAAATGCGATCATTATGAAACTCTAAAATCCTTGTTAATAATTCATTATTGATCCCTTATCATACCTTTAGAACTACACAACATAATATTCAACTATAGACAAATGCAGATCTTAGAATTGTCACTCAGCCACTGTGAAACACTGTCAGACTATAAGCTGATAAAGAACACCTTGTGGAATGTGATCAAAAGAACTTCAGAAGGTATAACTCTAGATTTAGGTAGTCATACTAAGTATCTTGACTTCCTCAGAACTGCAAGACAAAATATACAACAACAGAGGAATGCGAACCCTTTTACCTTGGTACTGTACACTATTCCTGACTTAGGCTTTCTCACCAGAGCTTAGCTAAATCATAGTATGTCTCTCAGAGATCTTTAGGACTTGAAAACTTGAATATAACACCCTCAAACACCTGCAAACAACATACTTGAACTGCACACTGTGGTCTTCGATTGCGGAGGTGTACCATTCCTATCACTGTCAATCACTTTGTATACTATCCATACTTAGTCATTCTGGCTAAGTAGTCTTCCAAATTGAAATCCCCTTTACCAAACCTTGTTGCCATCAATGACAACATTATACATTAACCAACAGAGCAGTGTCTCTTGACTATGTTTCCAACATCATGATCCTACACTCACCCACTTTGCAAATGATTCCTTCCAACTTTCTTGGAGGAAAAAAAAAATATCAAATAGGACCTACAATGCTTGGATGTTTTTTAAGGCTTTTGGTTTGAGTATTCAATCGAAAAAACTCAATGTTACAAACAATCTATATTAAACAAACTTGCCTAGCTAGACTCCTATGGTTAGAAATGAATTGATCATGGAGCAGTTTTCACGTTCCTTGGCATTCCTTTTGGCTTCCAAGATTCTCCTTTCACCTTGTAGAAAGTGGTTATTGATAGAATTAAAAAGAAATTATCCTTCTATATTACTAAGCCTCTTTCCTTGGCAAGAAAATTCTAGGTGTGTTCCAAAATTTTAGTTGCTACACATCTATTACTCTTCTCATTTGGTTCCTTCTAAAGATTCCTATCTGAAGGTTGATAAACTTCTAAGGGATTTTCTATGGGCATCTTTGATACTGCTAAAGGATTCCATCATGTGGCTTGGGATTTCTTCTGTCTTCCTCATTATTCTTGTCACCTATGTTTGATTTCAAACCAATTCTAGGGGTTAGCACTATGTGCCAAATGGATAATCAAAGCCCTTGAAAGAAATTAAGCCTAAAGGACTCTGATTAGACATTGCATCTCTACTGGGTGTCAGACTTGGAAGGGCCTTGGTATCCATACCCTTATTATTGTTGGTGTGAACATGGTATATTACATAAATGGTTCCACATAGGTCCTATTCACACTTGTCTAGTTATATTTACTTAGGGCATACTTAGGGTACACTAAGAATAGTTATCTCTTTATGTCTCATGTACTATGATTATGACACTAATCATAATCCTATGTTGTCCTATGTTTCACCTTAGCCTATTTAATCAAGGTCTTCTCATTGTAATGGATTTTCATATATTGATGTACATATTATATGCATGTTGCATCCTTTGATATAGAGTGATCCCAAAATAGTGTGTCCCACTTGTGGGATATCTTGATTTTTTCTTAAAATCACATATTTTTAGAAAAATTAATGATTTAAGCCTAGATGTGTTCCATCTAAGGGGGATTAAATGAAGGGGGTTAGATGAGACCCCCTTGGATAGAACACCCTAGTCTTAAATCAAACCCCCAATGGAGTCTCCTTCGCACCTATCAAAATGTTGGCAAGAAACTAATTTTGCTTCAGTTTTTGGGGGATCAAATGAATTCAGTTAAAAATTTCATTATGTATTTAGCCCTTAGTTTTATCTTTCTAAAGTTTATAATTTGTAGTATGGTTTTTTTAATGTTATATATATTTTTTAAATTATAATGGATATTTGTCTATTATGAAAAAAATTGGCCTATATTCAAGACAAAAGGAAAAATAACAAACATTGTTAGAAAAACCTCAAAAAATGCACTGCACTACACATAGATGTCCTTATTTTTTGATAAGTAAGGGGCAACCAAGGTTGCGGTTAAATATATTAATCATTTTCAAAAACTACAAAAAAGGAATAGAGGGGGTCAAAGACCGCTCCCTACTGCTCAACCCAATCAAAGATGTTTACATCATGGCCTTTGCCTGTGCCATCAACAAAATAACAAAAAATATGACGAAAGGTCTATGACCTCACCAATTATCCATCCCAACCAAAAGTTACACCATGGCCTTCTCCTTCTTTATCTCAACTGAAACTATTCCCTAATCCTCATCATTGGTCATGAAAGAGCCCTTGTGGTACATCCCCAACCTATAATTAGACCTAATTTTAACCTTGCATGGTAATCAAGAGGATTAATCAAAGTTAATAGATTTGATATTGTGGAAATATCTGATTGAATCTTTGATTATGAGGTTAATTATTGATGATAGTTATGAAACTATTTGTTCATATGAATATTTAATTAATTTGAATTGTGAAATAGATGATGATGCACTAATCATGGTTTTATGGTCCTGAGTGTGAAAAAGAAAATGCAATGTCCTTCAGAGAAGGAAGGAGAGTATCATTCGAGAGGAAGAATTAGATGTCAGGAAAAGGGGTTAATTAGCCATCTGAGTATCAGACTTTATCCATTGAACTCTCGCTATTAGGGTAAGTTACGTCCTCTCTCGATTGGTCAATTAGACTTTACTCGACATCTTTATTTTTGAATTGTCAAAAAGGTATTGGTCACAAGGATGTCATGTTGAGTTGTTTATCGATATTAGTAAAGTTGCCAAGGACCCTTTGGTTTCATGCTCTTTTATGCATTTTGTTTCGTGTCTATGTCGATTTGATTATCTATGTTTTGGGGTGAACAATGCTTTCTAGGGGAGCAATGCTCGACCCCATAGTTGCATCGTAAGTATGCAACCCTAACTAATAGAGTTGATATTATTAACACTTTTACAGTATCTTCCTAAACCCTTAGATAAGGGTGTGTAAGTATATTTATATAGATAATTCATTTGGTTGAATTTTTTTTTTTGAGGCTGAATATGATTAATAATCATATTATCTTTTTAGTTAATGTTGTTATAAGTTGGTGGGGGCACTTGACCAATCATCACCCATGAGGAGTGGGAAGGAGCGTGGTGGTTGAGTAAAACCTATTTCCATGCCTTTATCCTTGCCAATCAATCGAATGATGGAAAGGTGTAAGCCAAATCTTAGAAAAGATAATCCTGGTTTGCATGCATGCAAAAAGAATTAGTTATTACCAATTGGATAGAAAGAGACTTGACTCTCTTGTTTTTTTTGGGGGGGAAGTATTGTTTTTTTAGATGTTCTTAGTGTTGCTAGGAGATACGATTCTTGAAGGCAAGATATATATAGTATTCTTCTTGCAGGGGTATCATGGTTACACCAGAAGCTTAGGAATTTGAGCTAAGATCTATGTATGCTTTGAGCTAGTGATTACATTCGAACAAACTCTTGTTCAGGTACAAGATGAAGCTTAGTATTTTATATTCAATATCATACTTATTATTATAAGTCTTTCTTTGTGCATATGAAATCATCGACGATGTCGACATGCATGAGAATCCATTGCTATAATATGGCTTACTAAGCCGTATTGGTCACATAGTTGTTTGTTGTGTTTTAAGAAGGTGATTAAGTGTTTCTTTTATCATTGTATAGTCTCATATACACTACTGTGTATATGTAAAACCCACAACCACTTGAGTATGCATTACATGTGAAATGCATACGCGAAGCCCACTATGTGTCATAAGGCAGAGAACTAAACTTTATTTTAACTCTTATTTGTCATGTCATCGTATGATGACTGTGACAATGGGTTCAATGTTATCTATGACTACCTGTGATAAATCTGATAAGGTTATCATTTTTATTAAATGGATTTCAAGCCATGAAAATTGTTATGATGTCTCATAATGCCGTCTAACAGCCATGAAGGCTTAGACTATATGCTATTTATAAAGCCAAATAAGGCAACTATAGAGTATTGAAGTAATAGCCAAGAGTAATGGCTCATATACTTGATAGAGGTATGATAATAAGTGAGGTCAAACTAATCAACAATGAAGAAAGATTCTATATGGAACTATTATTCTTTACATTAAAAACTGATGACCTTGAAATACCAGAAGTAGAACTTCATGTGTGGATAAAGTTTTCCTTTGAGTTTACTATGAATATTAACACTATAACAAATTCTCATGGTAATGAGAAGGAGTACATGGACATATTATTGTCTTATGATTCTTATAGTTTTAGAATCATATTCCCATAAGGGAAAGATATTCTTTGAACATTCTTTTATGAGGAAAGAACCTTGTCTCTTTATATTTTGTTGTATAATAGTACATGCATGCCGAGAAATTGATTCTATGAGTCACTATAAGTTCAACCATAGACTTTATGATTTGAATGTAAACCATGGACTAAGGAAAATAAAGTAAACTCTTAGCCGGTAAGGTAGATGTGGAGAACATGATAGAACCTTTTTATTTTTGTAACCAAGTGTAGGACAAAGTGACATGGAGTCACTAGTTCCCAGTTGCTTGAGCAACTAGAACCTTAAAGATAGGTTATCAAGACAAAGTCAAATGTCCAAGGAATGGACTAAGACAATTTTGAGCTTAATTGTTCTAGATCAAGAAGGGGCGAACTTGTTGGAATTGGTCTAGACAACTAGGAGGGGGGTGAATCAGTTGTCACACAAATTAAACCTTTCTGCCTTTAATCCTCTTTTAAAACTTTTAATCAAATTAATGATATGAACATTAAAGCATGAATCAATAACACATGAGCAGAAACATAAGTAACACACTTGACACCAAGATTTTTGATGTGGAAATCCGGTTAAGGGAGAAACCATGGTGGGGGCTAACCCACAAGAATTATACTCTCAAAAGTATTACAAAGGGGAATGCACATGCATTTGGGCTCACTGCCCAAAGCTCACTACTCAAAGAAGGCTTCCTACCTACAGAAGGATCACTGCCTACAGAAAGAAGTTTACAATGAGATTGAATTGATAATTAGCATCTATCAATGTAAGGATTCAATTCTGGTCAAGCACAAAATACTGACTTGATACACTTCATCTTCACTCTACCCTTTTCACTGTTCTGCTAACATATGAATCTTAGATCTCTACTCTTTTCGCAGTTATTCCATAGTCACATCACACACACACACAAATCATTCAAATCTATTGGCTATATATATCTGCATCCAGATCTTCAACCACTTTTTAGTCGGCTTCAAAAATACTTAGAACTTTATTAAAAATTCTGCTTTGTTGGCTAAACCATGTACACTTGTAACATGGACCAAAAATCGCACTCACAAATCATTAATCAAGTTGGCTACTATCACTGATCATCACAACTTGTCCAACCAAGAACTTCCATACATCTGGAACCAAGATCAATTACAAGGTTGGCCTGTTCTTCTTTTGCCTGCTCTGTCAAACTATTAACCTGATACTCAGATGCTGATAACTATTGAATCCTTCATCACCAGAGGCCAAAACTTTGGATTTAGATTATCCTAACAATGCTTATGACTCCCTCAGATCTACTCCCAGGGAGATCTGGATCAAGATACCAGACCCTATCACACACTATGTTCTTGACTTCCTAGACTTAGACAAATCTTCAATCTGATTTCCAGTATGTGAAAATTATGCAATGCAAATGTGTAGTATAGACTTAGTTTCCATCAATGACAACACTTATCATGCCTAGCAGTGTCTCTTGTCAATAGAACTATGTTACTATAGGACATGATGTTGGAATACTCATTATCACTGAGAGGGGGGTGAGGGGGTGAATCAATGATATACAAAAACCTTATGCAATCATCTTAAAACATATCACAAGAAGGAACATAAGTGCACATCAAGCAAAAACATTCACACATAACACCAAGATTTACATGCAAATCCTGTAAGGGGAAAAACCACTGAGAGTTTCTTGAGTCTACTACTCAAATCCAACCTCAAAAATAGAAAAGATTACAATTGTTTTTGCAGCACCAACTACAAGGTACAAAGGACACCCATGCATTGTTTTCAAATTTTCACTATCTCAGGTACAATGCACACCTGATCAAATCAATCTCATCAAACTCAAGAGGCTCCAACCCCAATCTCTTGATACATAAATGACTTCAAAATAAAGACAATAGATGTGCAAGTAGTGATTTAAGAAAAATCAGATTTGCACCATTACAAGTCACAATGGGTTCTCTATAGAATAATATTCATAATGTTTTACCAATCTACACACAATTTGCCATGTCATACAAATCATAAACATATCACTCTTCCTTAGACAATGACACACCTATTGTAAAAAATAAACCCAACACACTTTAATACATCACTAAGCACAAAACAATTCTTGTTCCTGTAAAAATCAATTCATCAACTTCACTTCTAACTCTCCTATCAAGCAACACATCATCATAACCTAAATGATCATATTACAAAGAGATTTTGTCATCAAAGCACTCTATCTTTTTTGTTTCTGACGGTCTACACAACCCTTACAAAATACCCTTGATCAAAACAAAATAATAATTTCATCACTTTGATCTTTTGTGTCTTTTACATAAACTTCATCAACCCAATAACTCATGGACAGTAGCATAAATAACTGCAGAGCACTTTCAAATTAAAGAAGGAAGTTTCAAATACAGTTACAAAACTATCTTCCAGAGAAAAACTTGAATTCATGTTAAATTTTCACCTTCTGAATAGCCATTAGGGTTTTTGAACGAAATCAAATTTAGGCCACAGATCTTTCGTTTCGCGGGTTCACAAAATTAAACCATAGCCTTCAATACTTCACTGCTGCCCATTTTCAAACCAACCACCAGAGTGGACTGATTGTGTAATTAGGGAGGGCCAGTCAAACAATGACAAGAGAACCCTTAAGAGATAACTTAAGTCAGTTTTGACCTCTAATACCCAGTCAATGTATAAACATAACGAAAAGTAACTCATAGTGATGATAGGTAAAAAGCCTTTGTCATAGGTTTTAAGGCATAGAAGACACCTAGGGTTTTTAGAGTTTTAAGACTGGAAAAAATACAAAACATGAAAATAGGTGAGATTTCAAGTCTAAATTTTAGCACAGACCTATAGAGATAGAGCTAGGACATAGACACTAAAACATGACATCAAAAAAATTCTAGGGTTCCAAAGATTTAAACACTTGAAAATTATGGATGGAAAAACCTAACCAATAACACAAGAAATTAATGAGAGTTCGCACTATACACCTGATAATATGTAGAGGTAGAAACTCCTAGAACATGAATGATGAATAGAGAAGCAAGAACATGATTTACTTGACACAATCTCAACACCAAGAACTTATGAACTCCTACTACATAATGACTGTGTCATGAAGCATTAGTACCACTGATCTCTGTAATTTGTAACTTGCAACAACTGGCATCTTCACTTGCTTCTTATTGTTCCATGAAGCATGAACATGGTATGATGAAGGCATATTGAAGACGTCCTGATGAAGACTGATGAAGACATGTATGAAACATTGAAACTAAAGAAAACTGACCTCCAGGATCACCATATCAAAAACACTAATAGAAAAGGGAATGACCTTGATAGAAACTACTTATGAGCTCTATAAACTCCTCTCAACACTATACAATCTCAACACCATACCAAGGATTATCAACACTGTGGTCTACAACAAGAACTCCTAAACTCCTATCATGGATACAACCTACTATGACTGAAACACATCAACCTGCATCATTTCAATTGCAATGATACCATGATGTCTTGAGGTCCTAGAAGCATCATCTAAACACTATCAGCCACACACTTTGACATCAATGACAAACATGTTCATCAATCTCCCCCTTTGTCATTAATGGCAAAATTTCATCTCCACTCTCTCTCCCTCTTTGACATCAAATGACAAAGGGTCAAGGACCCCCCTTACTAGTATGCACCACTGATGTTTGCATCAATAAGAACCATCTTGATAAAGAAGAATATTCCCCAATACTCTTGCATCTATCCTAATCTACATCTATAATCTAAACTATGTGTACTGTATGCTCTTGTGGCAATCTTTGTTGTCTGCCTTGTCTAATCAAAGCAAGACCCAACCAAGTCACTAGAGTATGTCTTTGACATTATCTATATACTCTTGACATCAGTATCACTATCTCTGGTATTAACTCTGCATATGAGACTGTCATTCACCTCATTCACCCTGCACTTTGCATATTCATCAATAAACTATTATTCACCCTGCTTTGCAGTCTGCCTACACTGCACATACACACCACTGTCTAATTGTTGATTACCTGGTCATCACAACTATACCTCAAAATGCAAGTACTGTCAACACATTATTTTGCATTATCTCAGTCATCCCTATAACTGAGATCAATTGAAAAGGATAATATTTTCAAGAAACCTAGTGTAAATTCAGGAGTATGAACAATTTGAGGGATCATATCACTGTCAATAACAAAGATAACATAGTAATAGAAAGTAGAGATCACACAATACAACTCCTATACATACATCATGAACTCCCCATACATGTACTCTGTCATAAACATTGTCACTACATACTCATATAATAGAGAATATGACTTTTATCCTACCCATTGGCACTATCTCAACAAATCAAGACCAACATCTTTGAACATTATGCCACCTTTGGAATTAACAAAAAACATCATGGAAACTAGTGACATCCATAAATCACATCAACAAACTCTTTGCATGAAGAACATCTGTCAGAGGAACATCCTTTGTCATGAAACAACTTCTTTTGATTTTGTAATGTAGCAACTCTCTGACATGAAGCATAAGATGAATGAACTAACAAGACATGCAACAAGAGATGAATGAACCAACAAGCACCATCAATCATCCAAGACATGAAGCAAGAAAACACATAACATTGTCATAGACTAGACTGTGTCATAGACTGTATCAATATCATGAGAACCTCTGCAAAAGACTAACTATGAAAAGAACATTTGCAAAAGACATCTATATCAAGACAAAACATCTACAAAGGACAAATCTCCTACTCTCACACTATAACATCAAATCCTTGATGGCTCTTGATGTCTCCTTGTCTTGCAACACAAACTATCTTTCCAAACTGACTACATCTTGCTCTGTATAAACTGTCTCTTTATGTCTCTACTCCCCCTTGGAATGTAGTTGGAACACACTTGAAATACATTAAATGGATCAAATGACCACACTATTTGTGAGAATAGAGATACTTATTTGACTTTGTAACTATAAGATCTTGCAAAAACACATTGTATTGTCTGAAGCTTTATCATTCTTGGTCTTTCTAATTTCACTGATTTAAACACCATTAAATGCTTTAAAGAAAATAGACCAAAATCATGAAAGAACTTACTATCATTGTCATGAAGTACATTATCAAGGGTACTATCATCAAGCACTATCAACATGAAATCAAATACCATATTTTACATCTGTCCTAGTCCTACATTCCTAAAAAATGTCAAAACTCTATATTAAAGAATTTTGAAGACTGTATCAAGAAAACTGTATCAAAAAGTATGACTATCAGCAAAGTATGAAAATCACTATCATCTACTATTGTCAGCCTGCTAAAGCAAGAAAAACCACTGTACCATGAACACCATTGCACCACTATAAGTATCCATACTAACATAACAACATTAAAGCATGACAAACAACACCTGCAACCAGCCACTGTCCTCTCCAAGACTTGCTCTTTTCCAGTTATCACATTGGACCATATTTCTTTGAGGTGTTTTGTTACAAGGTACATAATGCTGATCAAGATCATAATGATTGTACTAAGTTGCTTATTAACTAATTCTTCTAACTCCTTGGGGAAAAAAGATAAGACAGTGATTATCCCCCTGTCAACAAGATGCTTCTTATGCAACTTGTAGTGCTTCTTATGCATGAAGCTCAGGCATAGATTTTTTTTCTATTGGTTTTATTTTCTTCTCCAAACCTTTATAGGTTTTTTCTTTTCTTTTCTCAAGGTATTTGCTCTATTGTTTCTATATGTCTTCAACTTACTCCTACAAAACTGTACCTTATGCCCAATCTTATGACATTTAAAGCAAGTGATATTATTACCAAGTTGACGAGTAAAGAACTCATGTCTTCTTGAAAACCTAGGAGCACCATTTCTAGTTTGACTACAACAAAATTTTGCAGTATGACCTAGATGATTACATTTGAAGCATAGGACTTTGCTTGATAAACTATAAGAGTCCCTATTCCATACATGTTTTCTTGCATGTTTCCAACATTCAATTGCTTTATGACCAAAGTTATGATAGTAATAACAATAACCAGGAAAGTGTGAATAGTAGTACCTTCTAGATTGACATTGTTTGGTAGGTGGAGATCTTGAGGACCTATTTGTCCTTCTTCCTTCATCTTCAAGATCAACAGTATGATAACTTAAATCAATTTTCTTCCTTGGTGCATTTATGACTTTAGAGGTCTGTCCTTCTTCATATCCTAGAACTGTAGTATCCCTACTACCCTTTTGTTTACCCAACATGTCATACAATTTGCTAGTGTTGTCCTCAAACTTCTATTTTTTCTCAAACTAAACCTTGAGACCTTCAAAATCTTCCCTGAGATTGACTATTTATGCCTCTAATTTTAGACATTCCATTGTTTTCACTTCAAGATCAAATTTTTTCACATCCACTATTCTTTTGGCCTCTTCCAACTACAATTCCAGATCTGCAATAAGTTTATAAGATTCTTTAGCTTGTACCCTTAATCTAGAATTTTCCTCTTTCAAATTTTCAATACATTGTAGACAAAGAATAGTTCTTTTTCAAGATCCACTCCTTCATCATCATCTGTACTAGAGTGAATTTCACCTTCTTTAAATACCAGGTTGTCCTCTACTTTAGCACCTGATTCAACTTGAGAACAACTTCTATCAACTGATTCTATATCATCATTATCATTTGGTAAGGATAGTACCTTTTGATCAGTGTGTGGCTTCACATTTCTTCTTTCCTTCTTCCTTCTACTTTTTTCCATTGTATTCCACCTCAGGATCTACCCTAGTCAGTTAGACTCTTGCAAGGAACCCTGCTCTGATACCAATTACTGGAATACTCACTATCACTAAGAGGGGGGGTGAATCAGCGACATACAAAAACCTTATGTAGACATCTTAAAAACATATCACAAGAAGAAACATAAGTGCACATCAAGCAAAAACATTCACACATAACACCAAGATTTACATGGAAACCCTGTAAGGGGAAAAACCACTGAGAGTTTCTTGAGTCTACTACTCAAATCCAACCTCAAAAATAGAAAAGATTACAATTGTTTTTACAACACCAACTACAAGGTACAAAGGACACCCATGCACTATTTTTAAAACTTCACTATCTCAGATACAATGCACACCTGATCAAATCAATCTCATCAAACTCAATAGGCTCCAACCATCAATCTCCTAATACATCAATGACTTCAAAACAAAGACAATAGATGCGCAAGTAGTGATTCAAGAAAAATTAGATTTGCACCATTACAAGTCACAATGGGTTCTCTACAGAATAATATTCACAATGTTTTACCAATCTACACACAATCTGCCCTATCATACAAATCATAAACATATCACTCTTCCTTAGACAATAAAACACTTCTTATAAAAAATAAACCCAACACACTTTAATACATCACTAAGCACAAAACCATTCTTGTTCCTGCAAAAATTAATTCATCAAATTCACTTCTGACTCTCCTATTCAAGAAACACATCATCATAACCTAAATGATCATATTGCAAAGATATTCTGTCATCAAAGTACTCTATTTTTTTGTTTTTGACTGTCTACACAGCCCTTACAAAATACCCTTTGATCAAAACAAAATAATAATTTCATCACATTGCTCTTCTATGTCTTTCACATAAACTCCATCAACCCACCAACTCATGGAGAGTAGCATAAATAACTGTAGAGCACTATAGGATCAAAGAAGGAAGTTTCAAATACAGTTACAACATTGTCTGCTAGAGAAACACTTGAATGCACATCAAATTTTCACCTTTAGAATAGTTATTAGGGTTTTTGAATGAAATCAAATTTAGGCCACAGATCTTTCATTTCATGAGTTCACAAAATTAAACCATAGCCTTCGATCCTTTGCTGCCACCCATTTTCAAACCGACCACCAGAGTGGACTGATTGTGTAACTAGGGAGGGCCAGTCAAACAATGATAAGAGAACTCTTAAGAGATAACTTAAGTTAGTTTTGACCTCTAATACCTAGTCAATGTATAAACATAATGGAAAGTAACTCATAGTGATGACGGGTAAAAAGCCTTTGTCATCTGTTTTAAGGCATAGAAGACACCTAAGGTTTTTAGAGTTATAAGACTTGAAAACATACAAAACATGAAAACAAGTGAGATTTCAACTCTAAATTTTAACACAAACCTGCAAAGATAGAGCTAGGACATAGACACTAAAACATGACATCAGAAAAATTCTAGGGTTCCAAAGATTTAAACACCTAAAAATTATGGATGGCAAAACCCTAACCAAGAACACAAGAAATGAGACTTAGCACTGTACACCTAATAATATGCAGAGGCAGAAACTCCTAGAACTTGAATGATGAATAAAGAAGCAAGAACATAATTTACTTGACACAATCTCAACACCAAGAACTTATAAACTCCTGCTACACAATGAATGTGTCATGAAGCATTAGTACCACTAATCTCTACAATTTCTAAATTGCAACAACTGGCATCTTTACTTGCTTTTCACTGTTCCATGAAGCATGAACATGGTATGATGAAGGCATATTGAAGGCATCCTAATGAAGACTGATGAAGACATATATGAAGCATTGAAACTAAAGCAAACTGACCTCCTAAATCAAAAACACTAATAGAAATGGGAATGACCTTGATAGCAACTCCTTATGAGCTCTATAAACTCCTCTCAACACCATACCAAGGATTATCAACACTGTGGTCTACAACAAGAACGCCTGAACTCCTATCATGGATATAACCTACTATGACTAAAGCACATCAACCTGCATCGTAACAACTACAATGATAGCATGATGTCCTGAGGTCCTAGAAGCATCATCTAAACACTATCATCCATACACTTTGACATCAATGACAAACATGTTCATCACATGATAGCTTCTAAGTCAAGTTGAGGTGGTGGACATACGACAACGTTCATTGTGTAATGTTTATGTATGTAAAACTTTGGCCAAAGTAATGCATCCATATTTGCATGCATTGTCAGTCCATAGTGCTCTAGATGGCATAATGTCTCCAATAGTGTCATACATAGTTAGAGTGAATCTATAGTTGTCTAAATGTGAGGCATTATGAAGGATACAACACCAGATACTTAGATGGCTAATATAATAGTTCCTAATATCTATCCTTTCTATGAAGGGTAGGGCCACTTCTAGTTAGGAAGTTAAGCAGGGGACCACTGGTCCATGGTTGGTGAAAAAGCATCGGGATGATGCTCTTCTTCCCAAGAATGAGACAAGTCGAGTCTTATGAAGATGAATGTCATATGTTCCAAATATAGTGCTTTTCATTTTATGACTTGATGGTCAATTGTTATGTATAATTTGATATTTGATTCCTTGAGCATAACTTGTACATGCATAATGAAAGTTATTCACTAAGGATATGTAATTGATTATTGTAATTGTAAGCTTTGTTAAATTCTATTTAAAATAACATGCTTAGTTGTTGAAATGATAATGAATCATTATTGTTTAACTTTGATTCAGATAATGATGTTGATAACTAATCTCTTGATTAAGATGAATGTTTATATTAATTTTTTAGAATTATGGAATGAGATGTTACACCCTGGAAATAAAATCCATCAAGCCACCAAGAAAACCCTACATCTCCAATCTACCACCAACAATCTTCAAGCTCTTGCATCATCAACACTAATTCAGCCCTTGATGAAAAGCTTCTTCTCTTACCCACTGTTCAAAATCATGAAACCAATTAAGATTTTTAGCATGCACTAGCCCTGCCACCTTTTTTGAAAAATCACAACCCCTTCCTACCCAAAGGTGATGACTCACCAACTCCATCTGGGTCAAATAAAAAAGAAAAGGGTGGAATTCCACAGCCATCCCAGGAATCAATAGCAATGGAATGTCAAGAGGCCACAGGATCCCTACTATAGGTTGAGAAAACACATCTGTATCAAGATCGTTGCCTAAAAACTCCCTTTTAATCATAATCCTGCATAATGCTAATGTCACTGCCTTGTCTTCCCCTAAGTCCAAGAGGGACACTAAGAAGTGAGAAGAGATCTCTAAGTTTACTCTATATTTATCAATTAAAACTAAAAATTTCCTTCTTAAGATCATTTGAATGGCTTCCATTGCTAAATACGAAGGTCTCTCAAACATTGTTGAGAGCCTCTGGATTGAAATATATCCTAGGAAGGCCATTTGTCACTTTGAGAACTCCAATATAATTGGAGTTTCCATCGACAGAATGACTATGACAACCTAAGTCAAAAATTTCATCTTCTCACTTTAAAAACCTATAACATGAAACAACTTTAATAATGATTAATGTAGAAACAACCTTGACATCATCCTGACAATTCCACCCCTTTGGATACACTTGTGGGAGTATGGTGAGAACTACCACTAAATTTTGATCTCATAAAGAACTCTACGGAGCCTCCTTAACATCAATAAAAAAACTAGGGGATATCAACCTCCTTTATATTGACAACGTATGTCCTTAAAGGAATGGTTCTTCACCAATGTGTCATTTTCATCCTTTACCAAAGCAATTATATCTCTATCAGCATCCTAAAAGAAGTAATATTCTAGGCCAAGGAGGGAATGACCTAAAGCTTAAGCAATGTATAGCCACTATCCCTTCAAATGTTCTTCACTTACCTTTCTCTATCCTAAAAGTAACAATACCTTCTCTCAATCATCCCCATCTCTGAAAAATTTAGAATCTCCACCCGATGACTCTAAACAAAAGTTCAAAACCATCCTGTCTTCGGCTTGTCCAAAGACTTGACCTAAGAACCAAAATTATGAAAGTTATTGCCCTCTACAACCAAGTTAGCAAGCCTGTCAACTTTTCCATTAGTCTCCCTATACACATGATTGATGGTGTAAGCCTCCAAGGAATTAAGGAACTCTAAGGCCTTATCTACCAGAGCATTGAATTTCTAGTTAGGAGTCAAACCCGACCTCACAACATTGATTATGAATGTAGAATCTCCTTCAATCTCTATCTTGGATACTTTGAATTCTTTATAGAGGTTTAACCTTAGGATCAAAGCACTAAAATTTTCTCCATTGTTGGTCCCCTACATTAGAGTCTTAGAAATGCTACCTGCCACTAAGCCATCCCAAAGCCTCACAATACATCCTACACCTAATTCTTTGGGGTTCCCCTTTGACACTCCATCAAAATTCAACTTAAACCATCCTTTTTGGGGAGGGACCCAAACTACCTGTGGTCTTAGAACATCAGCTTCTTTGCCCCCAATTCCAACAAAAGGAGGAATTCTCTATCCCTGCCTTTGAATCCCATCTTTTCATCTCAATCTGTAAATTTGGACCTCTTATTTTTGTGAAGAGAAGATCAACTATTGATGACCTCCACCAAAGCCACCTCAACCTTATTCAAAAAGGATGGCAGTGACATTTATTTTTCTTGGAATATGATTTGGTTTTGCTCTTTCTGTAATTCCCAGATTAGAATAGAAGGGCTTGCATATCAAAAACTCCTGTATAGATCTATTTTGTTTAAAATGAGCCAAGAATTGAAAAGTCTCACAATGTCATTAGGGAGGACAGTAACCTACCCTAATTTTGTATAGAGCCACCTCCAACATGCTTGAGAGAAGGAGTGAGCTAACAAAAGATGATCCATAGATTCTTTTGCTGCCTTGCAAAAAAACACATCTTGAGGGGCCCTGATACCCCATCTTCCTAAATCTCTCCAAAGTCAAAATCATACCTTGTAGAGCAGCCCATGGGAAGACCCTTGCCTTGGGAAGATAGAATTTGCTCTAGCAAAGGGGTGAAGGAATCACTAAACTTTCTTGTTGTATGTCTTTCTCGATCATCCTATATCCATCCTTCACATTATATTGTCCATTATTTGAACTACTCCATATCAGTATATCCCTACCCTTACAAAAATGAATTCTTCTTTTTGCCGAAGCCACCCTAATATCTGCCACCTCATTAACTGAAAGATCTACCAAGTCCAAACTCTTCCAAGAAGACCCTAGAAACCCATCCTCCTCAAGCACCACATAATCCTTAATAAAACAACCATGTCTTTGCTTGAGAATAGATTTAGTGGTTTCATCTCTCGCTATGCTATCTAAGAAAGGGTATCCACCCCATGAACCCTCCCAGAAAAGTGCCTCATTCCCTTCATGAAGATCCTGTGTTAAAGAACCAATAATTACTGGTTTGCATTTTAACATGTTGTGTCATTACACAACATACCCCATTTTGACTTGACAAAACAGGGACCCAACTTTTTGCTTGGTTTGGCTTGTGTTTTTTCTGCTTTTCAGTGATCTGGTAAAAGTAAGTCATGCAGGTGACCCTGCATAAGGGAGCTGGGTAAGTCATCATGATGAGGTCAGTCAGTCAAAGTTAATATTTCAAATCAATAACCTCAAGGTTGGAAAGAGTGCAAAATTTCATGCAGGTTTGCCTTTTGGATCACCCTGATATTCCTTAGGGAACAAAAGTTATGGTGAGTCAAAGTCCTGGTCAAACTTGATACTTCCAGGGGGGTCATATTTCTCAACATCAGTCATCTTATGTAAGATCACACCGATCCAATTTTATCACCCGATAATCATTTGGTCCGAAACTCCAGACGTCAATTTTACGTGGTAGTGATATTTACTCGTCAAACAGCTTCATGTATTTTGTGGGGGTCATATTTTGAATATCACCCGATCTTTCAAATATCGCCCTATCGCAAAATATCACCCTAGAGCCAATATGCTGATAACGTAATCCAATCCCAATGAACAAAGAAAATCACCCTAATGATGACATCATCATCCTTTTTACCTCGCGGAGGTATATTTCAAACGATCACCCTTTTACACAACATGACGGTGACGTCATCCTGATCTTTCAAAAAGGGGGTCACTTTAGTTTTAGGGAGTCATATTAAAAACATCACCCGACATTTTAAACATCCCCTGATTTTCAAAGCATGACCTAATATTCTAAATATCACCCGATCCCTTGACATCAGCTTTCCCACTCAATGGTAGAGGGTTATATTACACATAGGGGGTCATATTTCATAATATCACCTGATATTCTAAGGATCACCCCCCCTTTCTCCTGCCTCGTAACATTTAATACACATAAATGCAATAGGTGGTTCCCACCGATTGCGAATGCGATACGAACACATGGCAACATCTATGAATTTTGGCAGAAGATCAATGGTTTTAATTGATTTAACCCGGTTGTGCCCTAATTTACCTGATGAATGAGTTTAAAAGTGAATTTCCAAGGTCATTTTGTATTTACCTTGCGAGAAACAAAGAATTTACAGAGCAGACATTCAAACCCTCGTACGAGCTACCTAAAGATAGACTAACAACTTGCAGCAGAATAGAACACATGATTATCATCGGTATCTGAGCCCCTTTTCCATAATCATCACCTTAATCAAGGAGATAAGCGTTATCAAGTAAGTAAATAAAAACCCTCCTGTTGTCATTTTCTGCATGTCTAGGTAGTATGCTTTTCTAGTGGTTTGAAATTGTAATTATGCATATCATGATGAAATAGAGATTAGTAAGTATAATATGCATGATGCCGCAAACATATATGTTGTATGTGTGCATGTGAATATTATGGTAAGACCAGTCATGTTTATTGCAGGAATCCATGGCAGACGTCAGGAGGAACAGGTCTGAGTCTAAATTTCTTAAGCCCATGTTTTCTCAACTTGAGGGAGTACAGTTCAAGTATAGTATCATTAGAGATACTCATTAGGGAAATACAGATTTGGTAACATGGTCATCCAAGTTGAATGATGATAAATATAGTACCCTACTAGACGCCATATTTACATCAAGAATGTAGCATGCGGCTAGATTTCCTTATTCCATGGAAGCTCCGAAATTAATAATAGAATGTGCCAGGAATTACAACCCACAGACGAGGAGAACGGAAAAACATGGTAGGGTTTATGCAAATTTGTCCATCCAAGGGATCACATCCACTTTCAACCTCGCAAAAGGAAAGAAAGTAGTCAGTATGGATCTAAAAATTGGAGATTGAATATGAAAATAATAAGATTGCAAGAAAGAGGATGTACCAGTGGAGATCAAATAACAACACCTACACTGCCTCTGCCAAATTACCAGTGCATTTGTACAAGTTTGATTTTGATGAGGAATATCAGTATATGATTGCCCTACTTAGTAGGATGACAGGCCAGCCTACTCCTAGAAGTTTCAAGGATTGGATGTATGGAGTCATCATGATGTGTCTTTATACAGATAATAAGCCATTATGGGCTAAGATCATTAGTGATGCCTTAGATATGTAGTGATGAATCTAGGAGGCCTGGAATGCTCATTTTTCATGACTTCATATGTTGTGTATTCATGTGCTTATAAGGGTACATTTAATGCACTTACGACAATTGGAAAGATTGGTGGCAGTATTAATGATGCCCATATATGGGATCATTATCCTCAGTTGTAGAGAACAAACTATCTCCCTGATTACAAATTAGTGAATGATGCATTCTCTATGCATCTGGTCAAAACAATGGAGGAGGATAGAACCAAAATACTGAGCATGGAAGCTCAGGAAGTTATATATAAGTATGGTGCCTGGTTTATCTAGTTGGCCACATTTTCCTACATCAGAGTAGAGGGCTTTGAAGGACAACCATTGATGTTATCCAGGTACCCTACTGATGGGGTAGTCTTGATGGAGTTCTTGAGATAGGTATCAACAATACTAGATGCATATAAAGAAAACAAGAAAATACCTCCAGTATTGTTTCCAATAACTATAGGGTGGTACATCTGCCCTGGTTTTGAAAACATAAAGAAGGCCATAGCGGGTCTGAACATGATGAACCTACAGCCATTCCCATTGGCCAGATCATATGACCCCTATGGGAGAATGCAAAAGATCATGGGGAAGCCCATACACCAGAAGCATTTAGAGGATTTCTAGACTAATTGTGAAGATGAGGCCAAGGTAAGAAGGAGAAAATATCAAAGGTTCACCCTCAATCAGGTAAGGACATTTGATTGTATTCCAGTGCCTCGGCAATTAAAGAAAGATGATGGCAAAATTATGTCAAATGAATATGAGGACAATAAGGTGTATAATGACACCATTTCAGCCCCTGACCTGACGCAACTTGAAGATATTTCATTAGATTAGTTTACAGGTGGGGTGCTGCGGTTGACCCAGTCATGGGTAAATGAACAAATCAGTATACTAAGGAAGAAAGGTGTGGCTATCACAGTAGACAACAAAAGGAAAAGGTAGGAGATTCCAGATGAAGAATATGATGACTTTCTTGTTGAGAAGAGAAATCTAATGGAGAAAGGCTGCCACCTCAGGAACAAAGCAAAAGACCCCCTAGAGGAAGGAAGACTGATAGTGAACCTAAGGGGGTAATAATTGAAAGAATTGATATACTAGCTGAAGGTGCATCTGTATCGGGATAGGCATCAGCCTCATCTATGCAGCCTTTGGTAGATGAACCTAGAACAGAAAGAATCCTAAGGCCAACTGTAGAGACTGCAGCAATAAAAGATAAGGGCCAAACCTCACAGTAGAATGTGGAAGAGGATATCATTATTGAGGAGGAGCTAGTAAATAAACAGCCTACAGGAGATGACCCCATGATGGTCACAAGAAAGAGGAAAGCACCCCTGGTGGCATCACAACCTAAAAGAGAGAGAACATCTATGAGGGGTGAGATAAGACATGACCCCATAGTATTAAGGGGAGCTAGTAGCGAAGTGTTCAGGAAAGAATTGCAACATGATGTGCCACTTCCTACTATAATTTAGTTTAAGACTGAGAATGCTGAAGAACAAGCAAAAGAAGCCACTAGAGCAGGTCAAGGCGGTCCTTTCTCATTAGAGGAAACTGTGGACCTATCAGATGATGAGGTGGTAAAGAACGTAGCCTCTCAGTAGATGGAGACCCTTGCTTCTAACACTCGCATGACCCCATAGGGAACATCATCAGCATAGATGGTGGTATTAGAAGAGTTGAAGCAAGCAGAACAAGAGAAAGAATATAGTCCAGAGAGGGCAGTCCAACAAATCGGGCTTGATAAGTTAGTTGATCAGGTAACTAGCCCTATGGTGATAGACCTAACATATAGAGAGGATGTAAGTCCCAAACATCAAGTAGGTGCACATGAGAAAATAGAAAATGTTGAGGAAGTCAAATAGATAGAAATGGAGAGCAATGCTCCAGATATGGGTCAGCAACAATAGGAAATACCAGTTGAACCCAAAATAGTAGAAGTCCAGCAAAAGGGTGGGAATGATAAAGACAAATTAGGTGATGATGCCCCCCAAACTCAAGAAACCTCAGGTGATAAGGATATATAAGGTCATGATGACCCAAAGACCCATGAGGTAGATACATTAGGTGCGGAGCAGAATGTGATCCAAGATCAGGTAGATTTAACCTATTATGAATACAATGATATCCACAGATACAAGTATACCTCATGATGAGGAAATTCCTAAAGTGGATGAAACACAAAAGGAGGAGGTAAAAGATCAAGTCCAGGACCAGCATGAAGATACACAACATGATCCTCCTCTACAAGAAGAAGTTCCTCAAGAGGAAGAAATACCGTAGGATTCCCCTCATGAAGAATATCATGAGGAAGAAATGAGTAAATCACCCTCTCCACTGAGAATAGAGATAAATGCTAGAGATCAGGGTGGACCTGATGATCATGATGGACACCAAGGATCCAGAGATCAAATACCTCAATGGCTTGAGAGAGAAATAGGTATGGAATAGAGTTTCAAGATTCAGGAATTTGATGTTTCAACTTTGTTTTCAGAAACCATCATGAAGCATAAGAGGAAAGCCAAATTAACATCGGTGATTACAAGAGATCCTTCTGCAGGCAGAAGGACCACCTAGGTAGCACTTCCCATGGTTGAAAAGGAGAAAGGCAAAATTGCCCTAGAAGAATTCTAGATCACTACAGTTGACTTGGGGTTTGCTAATGAAGACCAAGAAGGTCAAGAAGGGAAGGATATAATTGATTCTTTAACCCAAAGGGTGAAGAAGGAAAAGGAGAAAAATAAGAAGCATAAAGAGCACATTGCTCAGCTGCATTCATACATAAAAGGGTTGATTAACCCTGACAATACATCATCAGATCAGGCAGTCCCATTAACTGCAATTTCCCAAGAAGAGGTTAATAAATTAGACCTTATGAAGCATGAGTCAGTTATCATGGGAAAGTGGATGCTATCCACACTCACAGGAGCTGAGGAAGTAGTGAGAGCCTCTTTGCAAAGGTGGAATTCTTTGAGTATCTCTAGGAAGAAAGTTGATAAATTACAGATTGAGACCGGAAGAAGGTCATTCTAGTTAGAGAAAGCCTTGAGTTCTTTGAGTGAAATAAAAAGGATTAATCCTCAAATCCTAACAAACAATCAGGTAATAGATAATAACACTACCATGCTCGAAGATATTTGGTATAAGGACATCAGGTTTGAATGTGATGTACTGAAGAATTGCAGCAATAAGTTAAGAGATATCAGTGTAAAACTGCACAGCATGATGTCATATGAAGTAGAAGTCCTAGAGGTCTTAGAGGGAAAAGTAGAGGGGAATATTGAAAACTAGGACACGGACTTTGCCATAAAAGCTCTGCATAATAACTTCCAGCTGATGGCTGATGACCCTCTTACCCACCTAACAGAAGAAGCAATGAATAAGATCATGAGGATCAAAGTCAAGGTGGAGAACTATAATGAAACATTGAGAAGCAGGAAGGGTAAATTAGAGACCCTCAGGGATAAATTTCAAGCCCACAAGCATGCCATTAGTAAAGCCAAAACTTAGGATGGTGGGGAAATTGAAAGAATAGTTGAAGCATATTAAAATATCAGGATGATAATGCAGGTCCATATACAAGGCGACATTCATTAGGGTGATGAAGACATAGAAAGCGATGATCATGATGATGAAGAAGAAGACCCTGAGGAATAAAAGAAGATGCACCACAAGGGAAATATGTGCATCAGGTACTTAAAAGGAAAATAAGTTACCTAGATGGTTGCCAGCTGGCAACCTGTGCCATGAGAGACAGTTGACCAAGTCAAAAGGAATATGCACCATTGATCTTAATCGATAAATCTTGATCATAGATCATGTGTAACTGCTCCCTCACCTTATTCTATAAAAGGTGCAGGGATGCCTTGTTTTAAACATTCAGAAGCTTAATTGAAATTTGTTTGCTGAAATATCAGGGCCTATTTCAAAGTTATTGTAAACATACATGTTTTTGCAAACTTACTAAAAGAGAAGACCATTTTGATTACAAATCATAGTAAATCCTGAGTAATCTATGTCTGGATTCTTGATACATGCTTTGATTAGATGCGTCCCTTGGAGTGCTCATCAATCTACTTTTATTGTTTTCATTCACCATCCTTTGAAGTTAGCATCATCTGTATCTAGCTGCGGAACATCCTGGTGAAAATATGGTTTGATTTCTTCTCCTAATGACAGTATCAAGTGTGTATGTGGCTCAATAGCTAAAGATTCATCATAATTTGAAGTATTCTTTACAATTTCTTTTAATTTTAGAACAATCCACCATCATAATTGCAAGTAATAGATAATCAGAAGCAAGTAACATGAAATATGCAGGCATCTCATAGATAACTAAAAATTCATAGCATATTTGAAGTTAAAACATGTATAATTGACAAATATCATGCAAAGATCTAAGCATAGACACACTATTTGTAGAAACATATTGTGTAGAATAACCTTTCTATGTAGCATTTTTCAAGGAATAGAATCCTACTGATAAGCAAACGTAAGGTCCTGAATGGAAACATCAACACACATCAACCACTAAGTAACGTTAGTAGATTAAGAACTAATCCACGGAGACTTGGGATCATGAATTCTTTGAATTCATCGTATCTTTCAAGATGAGTAAAGGTTGTTGTGTAACTTTTATTCTATGTTTGTTTATGACTAACATCATGATCAACATAAATTGGCGCTAGAAGGAGGGCTTAAGCCAGAAGCTCATCATTAGTAGGTTTTATCAGATTTGATGATGCAGACAGTAAGGTAACACTTAAACACCTCTGAATTTCGAGTAATACGTAAAGATTTGTTATTTTAAGCTTGTACGTGCTAATCATTTGTGAAGTTTTCAAAATTGATCATAAATATCATAAAATTTGTGGTAAATCATTGTGAATTTGCAAAGATAAGTCCTATTTCAGGTAAATTTGTCAAAGCTTTGAGGTAATATGCCTTAGAAACTTGATATCTGGTTGCAAGCGTCACCAGATCTCAAAATCACCTCATATTTGCACTGTTCACGCAGATATTTCATAAATATCCAGTCAGTTTCACTTTCTGACTGTAAATACAGCCTTTGTTGGTAAATTCCAACCAATCTTTACAGTCATCTAGCCAATTTTCCTTAAATTTGAGAAATCCTGGCTCACAGGGCAAATACCAAGTCCCGATCCACCAGACTTTTTGATGAATTACTGTTAGAGGATTTAGACCTAGAACTGTAGACATTCATCACACTCTTGGTTCTAGTGCATCAGGCACATCACCAAAATGTTCTATAACTCCTATTGGTTTGCAAATACCTACAGGATCACCTGTCGTGCCTCAGGTCCAACCTTAGCCAGTCATACCTCAGTTCAACCTCCACTGGTTGCAATGTCGTTCTTTATAGCAGAATCACCTTTAACTTTCACAGCATATCATGCTTTACCAAAGAATCTGGATAAAATTTGTCCAAAATATCATCCATATCAGGATGCAGATGATCATATCAGAACTTTCAGAGAAGCCTACTATAGGGCCAGAATAGAACATCAGGATGTTGTATGCAGGTTATTTCCTTTTTCCTTAGGGGAAGAAGCCTATAACTGGTATATTAGTCTTGGTCAGGGTTCAGTCGGATCATGGGCCACCCTAGAGAAAGATTTCACTGATAGGTTCAAAATACCTATCGATCCTTCAATGAACTATCACTTATTTGCCACAATCAAATGATTTGAAGGAGAACCTATTGCTAACTTCAATGCTAGGTTCCAGAAAATGCTATCTAAGTTAGTTACCCCTTATACTGTAACTGATGAAGTTGCTAGGAGCATATATTATTCAGCCATGGATCCATTAACTTCCATGTTCATCAAGAGAGCACATCCTAATGTCACAACTTTGACACTAGCTTTCCAAGAAGCTATCAAGGTCAGCCAGCAGCTAGTTCCTGCTCCCACACCAAACATTGTATTTCCCACACTTCTTGGTTATCTAGGATATCCTGCCTAGCAACATCCTAATGGAGCCATGGTGCCTCCAGCTGTGATGCCAGCCCCATTACAGATACCTCCATTGAGTATCATGCCACCTCCAAATGGAAATGGCCAGATGCTGCAGTATCCAGGACAAATACAAGTACCTCAAGTTGTAGATCAGAACAACAACAACAATGGATCTTCCTTTTTCAAGCCTTTAACAGAAAATGTAGTGGCTAAGGATCAGGAAGAGAAAGAAGAAATCAAGGAAATATCAGCTCAGTTAAGGAAACTTACTACCGAGATTACTCACTTGAGGAATCAGAACTTCTACTCTCAACCAAACTAGAATAGAGGTTATACCAATGACAGACCTAGTTATCCTAATAGAGGATACAACAATAACTATAATAACAATAATGGCAACAATAATCCTCCCAGATAGCCTAGAGTGTAGAACACTAGGCCAAACAATGGTTCTTTGCCATCACCCCTAGACAACCAGCCTCCTGGTGAACCCAAACAGACTACTAGAGTTAACCTTGCAGAAGCAACCCTCACTAACTGGTGTAGAATTCATAACACCAATGCACATGCAGAGTTAGATTGTCCTCAATTCAGAATTGCTACTAGCATTTTCCAGACTGAAGTGTCCAATACTTCAGGAAATCCACCTCAGGTAGAAGGAAATGAACTTGTTCCTTATGGATATGATTTTGCCTTAGTGTTATAAAGTTATATGCAGCATGCTTATCAGTAGACAGTGCCTGCTCACCAAGATTACACCCTGGCATGTGAGGAATCAGCCATGGCTTTTGAGTCAAATTATGTTTTCCCCTTTGAGGATGAAAATGAGCCTTCAAATGAACATAAGGAGATACATGCCTATCAACAACAATATCAAGGTAAACATAACTACACCCTAAGAAATAATGCCAATAGACCTACTGGTCCTTTGACCACTTCCTTGCCTCCGAACAACTTCAATACACCTCCTGATCCCAAGGCAAGTAATAACCCTAGATTTCCCAAGGTTAATGCTCAATATTTAGCACCACAAAATAATGCACCAAAGGTTGCCAATCTGCATCATGAATCTGACAAGTTCGTCACTTATCTGGCTTATGAAATGAAAAAGATCAAAATCAACCTGTCTTTGTCAGAGTTGCTTAAAACTCCTGCCATTAAGAAAGCATTCATGAAATCACTAGATGATCCTGCTCCGAAAGAGGATAGTCATCCCTCAGGTCAGTCTAGTAGTAAAGATCATGCTGCTAGAGATACTAATGTCAAACACAAGATGCCAGCTACTATTCAAGTTGTAGAGACCTCCCACATGACCTTATATAGAGACAAGAGTGAGTCACCTCCTTTCCTCCTTACCATAAGGATGTTTAGTAAAAATTTGCACGTTTGTTTAGTAGACTCAGGAGCATCTACCAATGTAATACCCCTGTCTATATGTAATGCTTTAGGATTGCATCCTACTAAATCATTAAAGAAAGTCACTCAATTAGACAAAACAGAAGTGAGTGTGGTAGGAGAACTAACTCACATTCACATGCAGCTAGCATCAGATCCCAGGATCCAGTATTATATTGATATTTAGGTAGTTGATATACCTAATACCTATGGGATGTTACTCAGTAAGGACTAGTTTAAAACCCTTAACGAATACATGTCCATAGATTTCAGTCACATGTGGTTTCCCTAGAAAGGGATACCAAATCAAATAAGAATAGACGCTGAGCCTCGAATGAAGCACATGATCACTGAATATAACAAAACTAATGAGATCATGTATGTGGATGTGGAACCCAGAGTTTACTCCATCAGACCCCAGACTATCAGGATAGAAGAAATCCTGATGTATGATATTCATCATCATGATGATGCTCAAGAAGACAAAATAATTGTAGAATTTGATTATAACCCTGAGAATCAAAATGAGGTAGATCACTTCAGGAATTTCAAAATGCACTTATCTAAATAGGTGAAGTGATGTCAATTATTAAAGATACATGTTAATGATATTCTAATAGATGGATGGTGTAGGTTGCATAAGAAGTCACATTCTGAAAAGACTTGTGAAGCATGCTTAGATATGATGGAGCTGGAACAGGCATACAGTGATGATTCAATATCATCATCATCATCATAGGTAAGTTCTGCAAACAGTGATAATGACACTAAATTTTGTCTGTCTTCAGTAGGAACAGAGGAAGCTATATAGCAGGATGAAGGTCATGTTTAGATAACAGAAGAGATGCTGGTATGCAACCAGAGTAATGTTAAGAAGAAAAAGAAAATCACCCCAGGGAGTGATTATTTAGTTGAATCAGATTATGAGTTATCTGATGAGGATAGAGGCAACAATCTATCTAAATTCAAAGAGTTTCTGTCAAAAGAGATCCAGAAGATGACACAACAGTAGATACCTCCACAGGATGTCTTAATTGAAGGTTGGTGCAGGTTACATGAAGCACCTCACTTAGAAATTGCTTGTTCACTGTGCTTACATATTTTGAAAAGGCAAATGTTGCCTAGTCCAGAAGATCATTCTTTTGATGATAAATAGAAAGAAGAGACATTAGCTTCACAAAAGAAAGGAAAGATGAAGTCTAAGAAAGGTGAGATACCAAAGTTAAAATGGATATCAAGTGGTGCAGCTGCCAGAGCTGCAAAGAAGAAGGAAGGCTCAGATAAACCTTTGGCTGAAGATAATCCATGGATCCTTAGATTTGATGGATCCAAGTCAAAACAAGGAGCTGGGGTAGGAATAGATCTCATTGATCCATCCAGAAAATCCTACTTGGTAGCATATAGATTATAGTTCCGCTGCACCAACAATGTGATAGAGTATGAAGTTCTGATTCATGGGATACTATTTTCCCTTAAGAAGAAAGTGAAAATTCTGCATGTCTATGGAGACTCATAATTAGTAGTGAGATAGGTAAGAGGAATTTACTCCTGCAATTATAAAAAACTATCTAATTATAGATACAGGGTGTGGGACCTGATTGAAGATTTTGATGCATTTAATATCACCCACGTACCCAGAGAATAGAATCATAGGGCAAATGCTTTAGCCCAGGATGCCAGCACATTGGAGCCACTGTCTATTTCTAGTCTAAAGAGATTTTTAGTAGAGTTGGTATCAGTACCTTCTGTGCCTGACAATGTAACCAACCTCCAAGTATTTGACGATGATCAGCATATCCTAGATTTCATCTCCAATAGGGATATATTTGATGCACAGATCATATATGAGAATAATGTAGAGGATCATGTCTTGGAAGAGGAAGAAATCTTAGAGTTGCCCAGCAATAGGATTCCTAAGGGAATGATAGAGCTAGAGAGAGCATTTGATCTGGACAACATGCTGAAATAGAAGGATCTTCCAAAAGCTGATGGAGGACAATATTCACAGGTTAATATTGGACAGAATGATGAAAAGAAAAATGTCTTGATAGGAAAAGTTTGTACAGAAGAAGAGTTGGAAGGAATAACCCAAGATCTCAAAGATTACATCCATGTCATTGCCTGGACTTATGATGAATTAAAAACGTATGACACATCCGTCATCACTCACACCATACCCCTCAAGCCGAATGCCAAGCCTTTCAAACAAAAGCAAAGGCCTGTCAATGCTTTGCTAGAACCCATTATTTTTGAGGAGGTTAAGAAATTGTTAAATGCCAGGATCATATTTCTTGTGAGGCACTCCACCTGGGTAGAAAACCTGGTCCCAACGAGGAAGAAAAATGGTGACATCAGACTATGTGTGGACTTTAGGAATTTAAACAGAGCATCTGGGAAGGATAATTATCCTTTACCTTCCCTAGATGAGGTCCTGCAAATTGTGAATGGTGCTAAAATGATGTCATTTCTGGATGGTTTCTCAGGCTATAACCAGGTAATGGTGGACAAAATAAACAGACTGAAAACTGCCTTCACCACAAAGTGGGGGATATTCACCTACAGGTGCATGCCATTTGGGTTGATAAATGATGGAGCAACATTCCAGCGAGCAATGGACATAGCCTTCAGAGGCTTAATAGGAAAATGCATAGTCATATACATGGATGACTTAACAGTATTCTCTAAAGATAGAGGAAACCATGTAGAAGATCTCAGAAATGTGCTTAAAAAATGTGAACAATATGGGATATCCCTGAACCCCAAGAAATGCATATTTGGGGTAACAACAGGAAAATTACTAGGCCACCTGATAACTGAAAATGGGATTATCATTGATCCTGATAGGGTGGAATCCATTATGAAAATATAGCTTCCTAGAAGCAAAAAGGAGCTCAAATCTTACTTTGGTAAGATTAATTTTGTTAGGAAGTTTATCACTAGCTTTGCAGAAATTGTTAGACCTTTAAATGCCATGCTTAAGAAGGACACTAAAATTGAGTGGACACCAGAAGCTAGAGAAACTTTTGAAGACATAAAAAAAGCTATATCTGATGCTCCAATTCTGATCGGTCCAGACTATACCAGGGACTTTTATATTTATTCATTTGCCTCAGAGCATACCTCTGCAGCAGTGCTGACCCAAAGAAATGAAGAAAAGGAAGAAAAGTCCATAGCCTTCATGAGCTGCCCTTTCAAAGATGCTGAATTGAGATACATGGACGTTGAAAGGCAGACACTTGCTCTGGTTCGAGCAGTAAAGAAGTTCAGGCACTATATACTGAGAAGTAAAGTGATTGTTGTAGTACCTGATGCAGCAATGAAAATGTTGTTAATGTAGAGTGATCCAGGTGAGAAAAGGGCTAAATGGATCACTGCCCTACAAGAATATGACATGGATATTACACCCATGAAGCTAGTGAGAGGACAGGCTTTAAGCCAAATGATATCAGAGATTGACCTCAATATCATGAGTCAGCAGTATGTTATTAATGCAAAGGACAATGGAGAATGGTACTCAGACATCAGGCACATCCTGATTACTGGAAGATGTCCTCCAAGACTGCAGGCCTCACAAAGGAGAGCCCTAAAAATAAGGTCACAAAAGTATATGATGAAAGGGGGAATCCTTTTCAAGAAAAATTATGAAGGAATATACCTAAGATGCCTAGAGAGGCCAGAAGTAGACAAGGTGCTATCAGAGTTACATGACAAGTTTGGAATAGCACATGGGTCATCCTTGGCCACTACTCACGCTATCCTCGGGGCAGGATACTACTGGCCCACAATTTTCAAGGATACTGCTGAATGTATTAAATGCTGTCATGTGTGTCAAGTTGTTGCTAACAGAGAGAGATATGCTACCCAACCTTTGCAGCTAGTGATGGAGATGCACCCATTCGCTCAGTGGGGCATGGACTTCATAGGACCAATTAATCCTCCATCAGCTTCAAGCCACAGGTATGTCTTAACTATTACTGACTACTGTACTAGGTGGACTGAAGCTATCGGCAGCAAAACCTACAATGTTGAAGATGTCATCAGATTTATGGAAAGTAATATAGTCACCAAGTATGGAGTTCCCTATGCTCTGGTATATGACAATGGGTCTACTTTTGCTTCAACAAGACTGTCAAGTTGGGCCTTTGATTATGGGATCATACTGAAGTTATCCTCAAACTATTATCCCTAGGGGAATGGATTAGCAGAATCCACCAGTAAAAATTTGTTGAATATCATAAAAAAGTTAATAGAAAAGAACCCTAGGGAATGGAACACCCTTTTGAAATATGTCTTATGGGTAGACAGAACCAGGAATAAGGCTGCATTAGGAAACTCACCTTTTCACTTAGTATATGGGGTGGATCCCATCCTCGCTGTTAACCTAAAAATTACTACACTACAGTTTGCACAAGAGTACCTGGGCATAGACAATAAACAAGAGGTCAGGTTGCTTCAATTAATGCACTTGGAAGAGAAAACAAGTCATGCAATTGATCAATTTGCCAAGCATCAGGCTGTTGTCAAATGCTAGTTTGACAAAAGAGCCAGGGTTAAGACCTTGAGAATCTTAGATTTAGTCCTGATGTGGGACAAAGCACATGAGAGGAAGGGAGATCATGGTAAGTTTGATAAACTCTGGATAGGTCCCTTCCAAATTTCTAAAATTTTAGGAGACAACACTTACATGCTTAAAAATTTAACAGGTGAGGATGTTCCATTACCAGTTAATGGACAATTCCTCAAACATTATTTCCACGCCTAAGTTAGCTTCATGACAGTCATATGTATCATAGTGTATATTTGTATAGTTGTTTGTATAGTTTTGTTTTGGTTTACTTGTTGAGTTTTTGTTTTGGTTAGTCAAGATGATGTAGCTCATCACCCTAGAAAATAACTAAATTGTTAGGATTCAAGTGATGAGAACAAATTTATATATAGGTTATGATTCATTTTGAGAAATATTTGTGATCAAGTCTGTGATATCTTTTCATTAGGGTGCCTTTTCTTGACCAAAGTGATTCATTAACAATGACTCACCTAACAGCCTTGGGTTTGTTGAACACACAAGTATAGGTGTTAAGTGAAAAATCTAAAGGGACTCCCTTGCTACCAATACAATCTCCAACCTAAATCAACAAGTGACCATACCTTGCATACTGAACTTACATGATGACATCAGATATATAGAATATAAAATATTGAAAAAAAAATCAGAAAAGAAATAAATTAGGCCATCTAAGTAACTCTACCAGGGCTATAGACACCTGCTGGTAGTGGGGCTCTACTTAGGGGGATTGTATAGATAAGCTTGCCAAGGCTATGGACACCTGTTGGAAGCAAGGCTCTATCTAGGTTGGCTATCAGGGATGCTCCCAAACTATGTAGCTTAACATCAGTTACTCATGTTTTCAACTTGCTTTCAAGATGAGGATAATTAATCATTTGCACATACCTGATCCTTTTTTAGCATTGTTACCATGATGAAACTTTATCATACAAAAAGATTATGATGCTTATACTTAGAAAGAGTTAGAATACTATATATGAATGTGATCGCCTCACTTGAATCATTGGAATTTGTTTATTTTCTTTGGTGGCAAGTTGTTGTGCGGTTACACAACATGCCCCATTTTGACTTGACAAAATAGGGACCCAACGTTTTCTTGGTTTGGCTTGTGTTTTTTCTGCTTTTCGGCGGTCTGGTAAAAGTAAGTCATGCAGGTGACCCTGCATAAGGAAGCTGGGTAAGTCATCATGATGAGGTTAGTTGGTCAAAGTTAATATTTCATATCAATAACCTCATGGTTGGAAAGAGTACAAAATTTCATGCAGGTTTGCCTTTTGGATCACCCCAAAATTCCTTAGGGAACGAAAGTTATGGTGAGTCAAAGTCCTAGTCAAACCTGATATTTCCAGGGGGGTCATATTTCTCAACATCAGTCATCTAACCATGATCCAATTTTTTCACCCAATAATCATTTGGTCTGAGACTCCGGACGTCAATTTTACGTGGTAGTGATATTTACCCATCAAACAGCTTCATATATTTTGCGGGGGTCATATTTCGAATATCACCTGATATTTTGAATATCACTCAATCTTTCAAATATCACCCTGTTGCAAAATATCACCCTAGAGCCAATATGTTGATAACATCATCCAATCCCAATGAACAAAGAAAATCACCCTGATGATGATGTCATCATCCTTTTTACCTCGTGAAGGTATATTTCAAATGATCACCCTTTTATACAACATGACAGTGACGGACCATCCCAATCTTTCGAAAAGGGGGTCACTTTAGTTTTAGGGGGTCATATTAAAAACATCACCCGACATTTTAAACATCCCCTAATTTTCAAAGCATGACCTGATATTCTAAATATCACCTGATCCCTTGACATCAGCTTTCCCACTCAATGGCAGAGGATCGTATTACACATAGGGGGTCATATTTCATAATATCACTTGATCTTCTGAGGATCACCCCCACTTTCTCCTGCCTCGTAACATTTAATACACATAAATGCAGTAGGTGGTTCCCACCGATTGCGAATGTGATACGAACACCTGGCAACATCCGTGAATTTTGGCAGAAGATCAATGGTTTTAATTGATTTAACCCAGTTGTGCCCTAATTTACCCAATGAATGAGTTTAAAAGTGAATTTCCAAGGTCATTTTGCATTTACCTTGCAAGAAACAAAGAATTTATAGAGTAGACATTCAAACCCTTGTACGACCTACTTGCGGATAGACTAATAGCTTGCAGCAGAACAGAACACGTGATTATCACCGGTATCTGAGCCCTTTTTCCATAATCATCACCTTAATCAAGGAGATAAGCATTATCAGGTAGGTAAATAAAAACCCTCCTGTTGTCATTTTCTACATGTCCAGGTAGTATGCTTTTCTAGTGGTTTGAAACTGTAATTATGCATATCATGATGAAATAGAGATTAGTAAGCATAATATGCATGATGCCGCAAACATATAATGTTGTATGCGTGCATGTGAATATTATGGTAAGACCAATTGTGTTTATTGCAAGAATCCATGGCGGACGTCAGGAGGAACAAGTCTGAGTTTGTATTTCTTAAGCCCATGTTTCCTCAACCTGAGGGAGTATAGTTCAAGTATGGTATCATTGGATATACTCATCAGGGAAATACAGATTTGGTAACATGGTCATCTAGGTTGAATGATGATAAAGATAGTACCCTACTGGACGCCATATTTACCTCATGAATGTGGCATGCAGCTGGATTTCCTTATTCCATGGAAGCTCCGGAATTAATAATAGAATGTGCCAAGAATTACAACCCATAGACGAGGAGAGTGGAAAAACATGGTAGGGTTTATGCAAATTTGTCCATCCAAGGGATCACATCCACTTTCAACCTCCCAAAAGGAAAGAAAGTAGTCAGTATGGATCTAAAAAAATTGGAGATTGAATATGAAAATAATAAGAAGATTGCAAGACAGAGGATGTACCAGTGGAGATCGAAGAATAGCACCTACACTACCTCTACCAAATTACCAGTGCATTTGCACAAGTTTGATTTTGATGAGGAATATCAGTATATGATTGCCCTGCTTAGCAGGATGACAGGCTAGCCTACTACTGGAAGTTTCAAGGATTGGATGTATGGAGTCATCATGATGTGTCTTTATACAGATAATAAGCCATTATGGGCTAAGATCATCAGTGATGCCTTAGATATGCAGATGATGAATCTAGGAGGCCTGGAATGCTCATTTTTCATGACTTCATATGTTGTGTATTCATGTGCTTATAAGGGTACATTTAATGCACTTACCACAGTTGGAAAGATTGGTGGCAGTATTAATGATGCCCATATATGGGATCATTATCCTCAGTTGTAGAGAACAAACTATCTCCCTGACTACAAATTAGTGAATGATGCATTCTCTATGCATCTGGTCAGAACAATGGAGGAGGATAGAACCAAAAGACTGAGCATGGAAGCTCAGGAAGTTATATATAAGTATGGTGCCTGGTTTATCTAGTTGGCCACATTTTCCTACATCAGAGTAGAGGGCTTTGAAGGACAGCCATTGATGTTACCCAGGTACCCTACAGATAGTGTAGTCCTAATGGAGTTTTTGAGACAGGTATCAACAATATTGGATGCATACAAAGAAAACAAGAAAATACCTCCAGTATTGTTTCCAATAACTATAGGGTGGTACATCTGCCTTGATTCTAAAAACATAAAGAAGGCCATAGCAGGTCTGAACATGATGAACCTGCAGCCATTCCCATTGGCCAGATCATATGACCCCTATGGGAGAATGCAAAAGATCATGGGGAAGCCCATACACTAGAAGCATTTAGAGGATTTATGGACTAATTGTGAAGATGAGGCTGAGGTAAGAAGGAGGAAATATCAAAGGCTCCCTCAATTAGGTAAGGACATTTGACTATATTCCAGTGCCTGCACAATTAAAGAAAGATGATGGCAAAATTATGTCAAATGAATATGAGGACAATAAGGTGTATAATGATACCATTTCAGCCCCTGACCTGACGCAACTTGAAGATATTTCATTAGATCAGTTTACAAGTGGGGTGCTATGGTTGACCCAGTCATGGGTCAATGAACAAATCAGTATACTAAAGAAGAAAGGTGTGGCTATCACAGTAGACAACAAGAGGAAAAGGCAGGAGATTCCAGATAAAGAATATGATGACTTTCTTGTTGAGAAGAGAAAATCTAATGGAGAAAGGATGCCACCTCAGGAACAAAGAAAATGACCCCCCAGAGGAAGGAAGACTGATAGTGAATCTAAGGGGATAATAATTGAAAGAATTGATATACCAGCTAAAGGTGCATCTGCATCAGGACAGGCATCAGCCTCATCTGCACATCCTTTGGTAGATGATCCTAGAACAAAAAGAATCCTAAGGCCAGCTGTAGAGACTGCAGTAGTAAAAGATAAGGGCCAAACCTCACAGTAGAATGTAGAAGAGGATATCATTATTGAGGAGGAGCCAGTAAATAAAGAGCCTATAGGAGATGACCCCATGATGGTCACAAGAAAGAGGAAAGCACCCCTGGTGGCATCACCACCTAAAAGACAGAGAACATCTATGAGGGGTGAGATAAGACATGACCCCATAGTATTAAGGGGAGCTGGTAGCGAAGTGTTCAGGAAAGAATTGCAACATGATGTGCCACTTCCTACCATCGTTCAGTTTAAGACTGAGAAGGTTGAAGAGCAAGCAAAAGAAGCCACTAAAGCAGGTCAAGGCAGTCCTTTCTCATTAGAGGAAACTGTGGACCTATCAGATGATGAGGTGGTACAGAATGTAGCCTCTCAGCAGATGGAGACCCTTGCTTCTAACACTTGCATGACCCCTTAGGGAACCCCATCAGCACAGATGGTGGTATTAGAAGAGTTGAAGCAAGCAGAGCAAGAGAAAGAAGACAGCCCAGAGAAGGCAGCCCAACAAATCAGGCTTGATAAGTTAGTTGATCAGGTAACTAGCCCTGTAGTGATAGACCTAACATACAGAGAGGATGTAAGTCCTGAACATCATGTAGGTGCACATGAGAAAACAGAAAATGTTGAGGAAGTCAAACAGATAGAAATGGAGAGCAACGTTCTAGATATGGGTCAGTAACAATAGGAAATACCAGCTGAACCCAAAATAGTAGAAGTCCAGCAAAAGGGTGGGAATGATAAAGACACATCAGGTGATGATGCCCCCCAGACTCATGAAACCTTAGGTGATAAGGATATATCAGGTCATGATGACCCAAAGATCTAGGAGGTAGATACATCAGGTGCAGAGCAGAATGTGATACACGATCAGGTAGATGCACCTAGTATGAATACAATGATATCCATGAATACAAGTATACATCAGGATGAGGAAATTCCTAAAGTGGATGAAACACATGAGGAGGAGGTAAAAGATCAGGTCCAAGACCATCATGAAGATACATAGCATGATCCTCCTCCACAAGAAGAAGTTCCTCAAGAGGAAGAAATACCGCAGGATTCCCCTCATGAAGAATATCATGAGGAAGAAATAAGTAAATCACCCTCTCCACCGAGAACATAGATAAATGCTGGAGATCAGGGTGGACCTGATGATCATGATGGACACCAAGGATCCAGAGATCAAATACCTCAATGGCTTGGGAGAGAAATAGGTATGGAATCAGGTTTCGAGATTCAGGAATTTGATGTTTCAACTTTGTTTTCAAAAACCATCATGAAGCCTAAGAGGAAAGTCAGATTAACATCGGCAATTAGAAGAGATCTTGCTACAAGTAGAAGGACTGCCCAGGTAGCACTTCCCATGGTTGAAAAGGAGAAAGGCAAAATCACCCTAGAAGAATTCTAGATCACCACAGTTGACTTGGGGTTTGCCAATGAAGACCAAGAAGGTTAGGAAGGGAAGAATATAATTGATTCTTTAACCCAAAGGGTGAAGAAGGAAAAGGAGAAAAATAAGCAGCATAAAGAGTACATTGCTCAGCTGCATTCATACATAAAAGGGTTGATTAACCCTGACAATACATCATCAGATCAGGCTGTCCCATTAACTACAATTTCCCAAGAAGAGGTTAATAAATTAGACCTTATTAAGCATGAGTCAGTTATCATGAGAAAGTGGATGTTGTCTGCACTCACAGGAGCTGAGGAAGTAGTGAGAGCCTCTTTGCAGAGGTGGAATTCTTTGAGTATCTCCAGGAAGAAAGTTGATAAATTACAGACTAAGACCGAAAGAAGGTCATTCTAGTTAGAGAAATCCTTGAGTGCTTTGAGTGAAATAAAAAGGATTAATCCTTAGATCCTAATAAAAAATTAGGTAATAGATAATATCACTACCATGCTAGTAGATATTTGGTATAAGGACACCAGGTTTGAATGTGATGCATTGAAGAAGTGTAGCAGTAAGTTAAGAGATATTAGTGTAAAAGTGCACAACATGATGTCATATGAAGCAAAAGTCCTAGAGGCCTTAGAGGGAAAAGTAGAGGGGAAAATTAAAAACCAGGACGTGGACTTTGCCATAAAAGCTCTGCATAATAACTTCTAGCCGATGGCTAATGACCCTCTTACCTACCTGACAAAAGAAGTAATGAATAAGATCATGAGGATCAAAGTCAAGGTCGAGAACTATAATGAAACATTGAGTAGCAGGAAGGGTAAATTAGAGACCCTCAGGGATAAATTTCAAGCCCACAAGCACGCCATCAGTAAAGCCAAAACCCAGGATGGCAGGGAAATTGAAAGAATAGTAGAAGCATATTAAAATATTAGGATAATAATGTAGGTCCATATACAAGGCGACATTCATCAGGGTGATGAAGACACAGAAAGCGATGATCATGATGATGAAGAAGAAGACCCTGAGGAATAAAAGATGTGCCACAAGGGAAATATGTGCATCAGGTACTTAAAAGGAAAATAAGTTACCTAGATGGTTGCCAGTTGGCAACCTGTGCCATGAGAGACAGTTGACCAAGTCAAAAGGAATATGCACCGTTGATCTTAATCGATAAATCTTGATCGTAGATCATGTGTAACCACTCCCCCACCTTATTCTATAAAAGGTGCAGGGATGCCTTGTTTTAAACATTCAGAAGCTTAATTAAAATTTGTTTGCTAAAATATCAGGGCCTATTTCAAAGTTATTGTAAACGTACATGTTTTTGCAAATTTAGTGAAAGAGAAGACCATTTTGATTACAAATCATAGTAAATCCTGAGTAATCTATGTCTAGATTCTTGATACATGCTTTGATTAGCTGTGTCCCTTGGAGTGCTCATCAGTCTACTTGTATTGTTTTCATTCACCATCCTTTGAAGTTAGCATCATCTGTATCTAGCTGTGGAACATCCTGGTGAAAATATGGTTTGATTTCTTCTCCTAATGACAGTATCAAGTGTTTATGTGGCTCAATAGCTAAAGATTCATCATAATTTGAAGTATTCTTTACAATTTCTTTTAATTTCAGAACAATCCACCATCACAATTACAAGTAACAGATAATCAAAAGCAAGTAAAATGAAATATGCAAACATCTCGTAGATAACTAAAAATTCATAGCATATTTGAAGTTAAAGCATGTATAATTGACAAATATCATGCAAAGATCTAAGCAAACACACTATTTGTAGAAATATATTGTGTAGAATAACCTTTCTGTGAAGCATTTTTACAGGAACAGAATCCTACTGATAAGCAAATGTAAGGCCCCAAATGGAAACAACAACACACATCAACCACTGAGCAACATCAATAGATTAAGAACTAATCCATGAAGACTTGGGATCATGAATTCTTTGAATTCATCATATCTTTCCAGATGAGTAAAGGTTGTGTAACTTTTATTCCATGTTTGTTTATGACTAACATCAGGATCAACATAACATAAAATTACAAATCCTTGAACTGGCTAGAGGGTTTAGGGTCTTTAGAACACTCTTCTGATCTAACCCATCCAGATACTTACTTTGCAAGATCCTTTCCCACTTTAGATGAGGAAAGTTGTACATTCTCCACACCAACTTTTCTCCAAGGGCCTTATTTTACCATAATGGATTCCTTAGTCCAACCCCCCATCCTTTCTAAGTCTACACACCTTGTCCCACGAAATAAGGACTAAATTATTCTCCTCCGACAAACCCTGCCAAAGGAATTTCTTCATTTTCTGAATCAAGTTCTAATTTTCTACTATAGATAGAGGTAGGAAAATAAATATATAGGAATGGCTAAGATTATTACTTTGAGCATAGTGATTCTGCTTGCCCATGGCATCCATTTACCCTTCCAGGAAGATAGTCTCTTGGAAAATCTATCCCCCAAGGGGTCCCAAAGCTTAACTAATCTTTAGACCTTTTGCCAATGGCACTCCCAGGTAAGTGCATGGCAATTGTCCAACTTTAAAGTTCAAAGTTATTAGAACCTCACCTTCCTTCCTGGGGGAGGTAAAAAAAATAGACTTCTAATTTCTCTTTACTTACCTCCTACCCTAAGGCCTTGGAATACAAATTTAGGATCCATTGTAATTGAATGGCCTCTTTCCTTTTGGCTGCTCTGAAAAGCATTGTATCATCAATGAATTGCTAATGAATAATTGTTGGAACCTAACTTGTGACTTCAATGCCTTCCACCACCCAAGTAGATTGAGCTCTATTAATGGATCTGCCCAATGCTTTTGCCATTGATATAAATAGGAAAGGGGATAAAGGATCCTCTTGGCGAGTGTCATGCCCACTTTTTCCATGTGGCTATAACACGCATTACACACGTGTCATGTCCACATGCGCCATGTGGTCATGATACTAACTATAACAAATTTTCCCTTACTACTCTGAAAACCCCCTCGCACGCATAAGCGTGCTTGGCGGTGCACGCTTAAGGCGAAAGCAATACAGTTGACGGCGGCGTACCAAATACATGTGCGCACACCCTAGACAAGGAAACGTGTGGTTCCCTGACTTAGGTAAATCTCACAAATTATATTTGAACAAAGTTGTTTTAGGTGATAGATCATTTTTCAACAAAGCATGATCATCTGTTCATTTGCCCTCTCTTCCTTTTCTTGGAATTTAGTTTTGATTGTATTTCTATCATGTTCATTTTACCGTTTCTCTAAAATTTAATTTTGATTGTATTTCTATCTCATTTCCCTTCCCGTTGTGCAAGATCTTCTTTTTTTTTATTCTATTGTTTTTCTTCACGTTCTTTATTGAACAACAATAACACTACATCCTTTACATTATTCCTAATTTCTTGGTAAACCAGATCATTTACACAAGATTGGTTAACTTCACTTGACTTAGTTCACTTTAACTCTCAATTTCATTAATAAGTTCCTTAACTATAAAGAAAGTATAGAATAATTCATGAAAAAATAGAGGAATGAGTTAATTTTGTTTTTTTAAATATAAACATTGTATTTCCGAATTGCAACTCTGAGTTTAAGCATCTATTCCATTCGTATTATACAATATACATAAATAAATCCCACTTTCCTTGATTTAAGATTTCTATTTCAAGTCAAATGTTTTAAACTACATATAGTTGCCTTCAAATGAATAGTGAAAAGTAAATAGTGAATAGTACAAGTGAATAGTGAATAGTACAAGTGAATAGTGAATAGTGAAAAATGAATAGTACAAGTGAATAGTGAATAGTGAAAAATGAATAGTAAATAGTGAAAAATGTATAGTAAAAGTGAATAGTGACAATGAATAGTGAATAGCATAGTAAAAGTAAAAAGGTTCCCATCCTAGGAAGAGACTCTCAAGGTGGCAGTAATTTCAAAAGCAATACTGCAACCCAAATTTCATTTATTTCATGGTGGGGATATTTTTTTAACACTTTTACAAACTTAATTAAAACATCAACTAACTCACAACATTGCAAGTAGAAGAAGAAGGAACTAGATAATTTTAATATTCTTTTAAAAACAAATTTTCTTTTCCTTTCCTTAATTCTAAATGGTAAAACTTAATGAACAAGAAAATTACAACTATCAGCCCAAGAAAAGAGAGAATTTCCTCACAACTCCAAATAACAATTTATACAACAATAGGAAGATAATTTTCTCCTTTTGAAAAAATTGACAAGGAAGGAGCTATTAAAAGATTAGGCTCTCCTTAAGACTTAAGAAAAATAAAATATTTTCTAAGATTCAATAATTTTCTCCAAGCTTCACAATAAGCTCCAAGAATACTTGCATAACACACAAATAAAGAAACACCACACAAGCTGCTCTCCTCCTTACCGTAGACCCGCAAGTGGGTCACCCTCGAGCTAAGGAGACCATCCACATACCCAGAGTAGAATAGATTTAAACACATCACAATATTGAATAACAACAACAAATCAAATAACACACACACACACCCATGGTATACTCACATTACAATGAACCAGCTTAGGTGAGTTCAGGAGGGTTGGGGAGTAGACAATCTCTACCTCTAGGTGCCATCCTTTCACAAATTATCACAAGGCCTCAAGCCAATATAATCACAAGGCCTAAAGCCAACAGTATAATCTTTCACAAAGCCTCAAGCCTTCCAATGAATCAGGTAACCAAGGATATCCAAACAGGCTCTCAAAGCCAATAAGCCCTCAAAGCTAAAAATAGTACCAATTTGCCCTCAAGGCATATCATGTAACCAGAACTAGGATGACACCCGAGGAGGGTCACACCTCCCCTCCCTAAATACGATGAGCATTGCCTTCCAACTGGAAGGAGCTCTCTCTACACCCCAAAACAAAACCCAAAAATAAACAGAAAAGCTCAAAGAAGACATCGCAAGACTCTTTCAACAACCAAGATATAAACATGCATATCAAATATTAGATCACACAAGAGGATAGAATTTGTTCACCAACCTTCCAAAGCCTAATTATGGAAGAATCTGATGAAGAGCTCCTCTCTACTTCCTTCTCCAAAATCTCCTTCTTTTTCCTCCAAGATTCAACCCCAAAAATAATCTCTCTATGATCACAAGCAAGGTATAATGTGATGGAGTTAAGTTGTCATTGATGTCAAAAAGGTGTCCTCAGTTTGTTTGATGTCATCAGGACTTGGTTGATCAGGTTTGGCCTTCAATGTGTTTTCTTATGTTCTTTGGTAAGTGAAGTCACAAGGTGATTTAGGGTTGTCAAGTGTTGACAAATGTTCATCATTCATGTGTGCTCATCTATGTTTGGACAGAGTTTGCTTAGAAGTTGTGATTCATTTCATACTTGATGAAGTGCATATCATGTTTGGTTATGCAGTGTAGAGATACATACTTGTTAAAGGATCAGGAGGATCAAAGAGTTCACATCATCCTGTGTAGAGTTTATATGTTATTGATTACATCATCTTGTGTGTTCTTTACAGATGACTTGTAGTGGTAGTGACTTTGTAATTTGATCTCAGGAGCCTTCATCATGTTGTCTGACTTTCTCTATAGTAAGGATTGGTTTCATTTTGTGTGGCATACTCTATATCAAGGATTGATAGAAGTAATCACAGGAGTTGTCATACCACTAAGTTTACAGATGCAGATATCAGTTGGATTTCATGCAAGTTTCTTCAAGGTGATGTCATCAGGAGTTGCTTTTGAAGTTGATAGGTTGGTTTGACAAGTTGATCTTCATACTAAACTCTTCATGACCTACTTGTGTCCTCACATCCAAAGCTCACTTGTAATTTCTTTTTGTTTTAACATAAAGGTGACTTGTTGAGGCGGTAAGAGTCACTTAAAGTGACCTGTTAGAGGGCTACCATCACATGACGGTGACCGGCCCTTCCTTAAACCTTCGGTCTTCATGTGATATGGTGGGTGCGAATCTTTGTTTGAGTTTAAAAGTTGTTTGAGCGGTAAAATGATTTAAAGGAAACAAAACAAGTTTTAGCCCGATTAATATGTGAAAAGAAAATTGAATAAAAGAAAGTTTGTATTGGATGGTTTTTATTAAAAAAGGAAAATTACTAATTTTTGGAGCCTGATATCTCTAAAGGTGATTTATGTTTTAGAAAGGGCATCGGTTTTTTTAAAAGTTTAAGAAAAAAACATTAAAAATATATTTTTTAATATGGAGGAGTTAGGTCCTTATAGGGAATAAGATATTAAGTGGATGATAATGAAATTAGAAACTTTGTAATTCCTATTTTTTGGAAGGATCATGATATTATAGTGCTTTTAAAAAAAGGCAATTTTCTTGTGGAGATTTTTATGACAAAAACGTTATTATTAGAAAATTTTTTAGGGAAGATTGACATTATTGAAGATGATTTTTTAGAAAAGACAAAGAGTTTTCCTTGGAGATGAATATAAAGTTTTGACAAAGATTTTTATGAAGACTTTATACAAGGCAAAATGATTTTTGAAGATGAAGAATGTGAAGGAGAAGTTTGAAGGATCATTTTTGCACAGAAGATGAAAAAGATTATTTTTATTGTTTCTTGTAGGGAATATGAATGGTTTTATAGATGGAAGATAGAGTTGGTCAGATATTTTATTTGCAGGGCATTGAAAGATCAGATAAATTTTTTGGAAATGTGTTTCCTTACAGAGAATATAAAGAGATATAGAATGTTTTTTTTAAGAATAGGATCAATTTTTGAAAGAGAAGTATAAGACATTGTAAATTAGATTTTCTTCTTGCAAATGGATTTATGCAGATATTATTTTTGAGATGTTTACAGGGAAAAAGTAAATGAAAAAGACATTGAAGACAAAATATTCAGATTGAAATGAATATGAAAGGTCAATGAATTTTTGCAGAGGAAAGGAATATGAAAAGTTTTTTTCTTCGTAGGAGGGAGGACATTCAATCTATATAAAATTGTTTTTCAAAAGTATTGATCATAGAATATGAAAGGATAGAGATGAAACATACAGGAGATGAAAAGTGAAAAGACTTTCAACTTGTATAAAATTATTTTTCCAGGTGCATTATATGTAGGTCATAAAAGATAGAAATGTATAATATAGATGATGAGAGATTGATTACATATAGTTGTGAAGTGTTGTTGAAAATCAAGCAGTGTTGTTGAGAATCAAGCAGTGTTGGTGTTGTAGAGTTGATCATGATACAGGATTGAAATATCTGAGTTTGTATATGATTTGGAATGATCATTTGACAGACACATGAGAGAGAATAAATGTTATGTATTGAAACAGAGAAACCCTCTAAATTTGTGTTTTTAGTTTGTTCTGTAATAGGGGTTGGTGCTCCTTGAAGCTGGTGCTTCTAAACAGTATGCCAGTGAGGCTAGGTCAGTGAGACCTTAACATTTGTTAGTGAGACACATATTGTAGCTAGTGAGGCTTCTTTGTAGCCAGTGAGGCATGTTTGATTAGTTAAGCCAGTGAGGCAGTTTAGAGTGGTTTTTCTACCCCTGGAGGGTTGTCCACTCATGCAATTCTTGTGTCATAATCTTCTTTGTGTGTGTATGATTTACTTATGAAGTTTTGTTCTCTTTCTATATTCACAGTCATGTGCATATGTATTTGACAGATCAATGCTATCTTTCTCTCCTTGTGCTCTGAAAGTTAAACTATGTAAAAAGATTTGAAAATTCACACAACACTGATTCACCCCCCCTCTCAGTGTTGATTGTACTCCTACATAATGTATGGAGGATATAGAATGGCTAGAATAATTTTAGCATTATGAGGCTATGAAGAGAAGAATATAGAAAGAATTGGGCATTATGAGGATGCCAGAAGAAGAATTTTTAGAGGAAATTAGGCATGATGAAGATGCAAGAATGAAGTCCCCCTACAAGAATGAAGTCCTCTCCTGCAAGAATGAAGTTCACCTACAAAAAAAATGAAGTCCCCTGCAAAATTCTTGTCTTCTTAATTGCTTAGAGAAGGGTCTCATTTATAGATTTTTGGAGAAGGGAATGGAAGGTGAGGATCAAGAGTTGAGATCAAGGGCTCACATTATTTGTGAATTTTAAATTCATAGTGGATGAATTAAAAATTTATTTTTTAAAAGATGTAATATTTAAATAACCCCACTATCCCAAGTGGAATTAAAAAATATCCTCACTCAAGAGGTCCCCATTATAGCCCACATGTAGAAATAAAATACAATAAGTAAACTAAAATAAGAGAGAGTGGGTGACACACCACCCTCTTTAAGGGGAACCCCACCAAAAGAGAGGCACAAGGAGAGAAGCACTCCATTATTAGGGGATCATGGAGTTGCTCCATGACTTGGAAGTGGGCCTGAGTGTGGATTCCACTCATCCCATTGTCCCCATGCTTCCAAATTCGTCACTTAACTTCACCTTGAAGTTGAAGTGACCATATGGAGGTTCTCCCAAGGTTATCCTAGTCAAAAAGGTCCCTAGACCCATAGGGTATAACCTAGGGTTGATTTAAACCTAGTTAGGACTCCCAGAGTCAAGTAAAAATATAAGAAGAGGGTCAAAAAGAAATAAAGTTTAAACAAGATTTAAAACAACATTTCTTACAACACTTATCATAATAAAAGTAATTCAGAAGATAGCCCTTATTCCCTTCACCTCATGCAACATTAACACATTACAACATTACAACATTTTTCCAAAACACGAGGTTGATCTTAGTTTCTCATGGAACTAGATTGGCTCACAAGGGATACAACATAGGTATGGGATGATCTCCTGTATATGTGGTTTCATTAGCAATACCTGCACACTCAAACTTGAAGTCAATAACACATAGAGATATCATAGCCGAAGCAAATTTAATACATGCATTTCTAAAGCATACCACAGTTCTTATAAACATAATGAAATCACATGACAATTTTCTATCTAACATCACCCAATTAGTTTTCCTTTAACACAATAAGATTTTAATAGTTTGAAAATCTGGGAACAACAGTCCCATAAAATATAAAAATACCAACAACAGTAAGCTAAATAGTCACATGTACGGAAATAAAAAAGTGTAGGCCTCACATACTCCCCCCCTAAGACTGTACTTCCTCCTGGAAGTCATCAAAGAGGTGAGGGTAAAGCATCTTCAATCTCGTAGTATCTTCCCATGTTGCAGTGACCTCATCGTACATATCCCACTAGACCCTAACCTAGTCTAGCTCTCGACCTCGAGGGCCCAACGTCCGATGAGCCAAAATGTGAATTGGTTTCAAAGCTAATTGCCTATTTTCCTCTGCTTATAGTCTCAAGGATATGAGTCTGAAAGTCAGCCTCATGGTTGTCAACCACTGCCATCATGTGGTGAGATCTAACCACATCCGCAACTGTCAGCTCGGATCCTCCGGCACGAGGCTGTCCTCCTGCTGTAAATCCCTGTGGACACTCCCTAGCAAAATGTCCTACCCCACAACATACATAGCACGGGCCCCTAGCCTGTAACTATACAGACTGAGTCCTGCCCGACTGCTGCTGTCCAGTTTGTCCAGTGGGCCCCTGTGAACCTCTGTTTGATTGCTAAGACCTTGCGGGTTTCGCAGAGGATCCCTGCTGCTGCCATCCATGGTTCTGTCCCCCCTGAACCCTCTGTTGGGGACTAGTTTTCTGCTGATGCTATTGTGGAGGCCTAGGAGGTAATGGTGTTGAACTGTATCCTCCTCTATTGGGTGGCTGTGTTGACCTGCGATAATTTTGTTGATGCTGCTGCTATCCTCGATCCTGGAACTGAGGGCGAGAATTCTGCCCCCATCCCTGAATCTCCTCAGCAATATAAGCCTTCTCGGTAGCATCACTCAAAGTTTGGGGATCTGCGATCCAAACAAGTCCTGCTATACTATGGTTTAGACCTCTGATAAACTTATACACTAGGAGTTTCTCATCATGGAGATACTCTGCATATCTGGATAACTCTATAAACTTACTCTCATATTGTGCTACAGAGAGTCCCCTCTGCTGTAGATCATGAAACTCGTCTATACGACACTGTCTGTAATGATCTGAGAGATAACGCGCATTGAAGCGCTCAATAAAGGTTTCCCATGAGAGGGTGTCTAAGGAAAGGTGACGCTTACACTCCTTAGTGCGCCACCAGGTAGCGGCTGCATCTCGTAATAAGTGTACTACCACACGGGCCTTCATGTTGCCCTCGTAGGGACGCAACACGAAGCACCTATCTAAACTAATAAGCCAGGCCTCTGCCTCAACTCCCTCTGTGGTTCCAATGAAAGTAGGAGGGTTCAACCTCAATATATCCCTAATGGGATCTCCTCTATCACTGCGCCCCCTGATAGACTCATTTGTATGATGCTTATAAGGCCCGGGACCAAAATGCGCTACTCTCTCTGTCTCATCATGCCTGGCATGATGTGTGGGGCTCCTGCTATGGGCCCTGTCGGCTGAATTAACCTCTTCTGTTTCAGGCAACTTGACATAAGGCTCCACAAGTGGTACCTCGTGCGGTTCTACGCAGGGCTTGACACATGGCTCGACACGTGACTCTTCGCGCGGCTCAACTATAGCCGATGGAAGCCTATCTAAGATAGCCTGTAAGGCCTGTAATATCTATGGTCCCATATCAGGTGAGGCTGGTGGTGCTTGTGGTATCTGAGGAACTGGTTGTACTTGTATAACTAGCTGAACTTGTGGATTTGGCTGTTCTAGTGGGGCTGGCTGATCCGGTCCCATAGCTAAAGAATCAGTGTGCACCTTGGTGGTTGGAGTGTGGCAGAACAGTGTTTGCTGAACTCGTTTGGGAGGCATCCTACAAGACGTGGTAATCTCTAATCAGTTTGGTCGCGGAAGTAAGAATGTGCCTAAACAAGCCCAGTGTTTGAAACACTGTGCTCTGATACCAAATGTCATGCCCACTTTTTCCATGCAGCTATAACATGCATTACACATGTGTCATGTCCACATGCGCCATGTGGTCATGATACGAACTATCAAAATTTTTCCCTTACTACTTTGAAAACCCCCTTGCACGCATAAGCGTGCTCGGTGGTGCACGCTTAAGGTGAAAGCAATACAGTTGATGGCGGCGTACCAAATACATGTGCACACACCCTAGACAAGGAAATGCGTGGTTCCCTGACTTAGGTAAATCTCACGAATTATATTTGAACAAAGTTGTTTTAGGTGATAGATCATTTTTCAACAAAGCATGATCATCTGTTCATTTGCCCTCTCTTCCTTTTCTTGGAATTTAGTTTTAATTGTATTTCTATCATGTTCATTTTACCATTTCTCTGAAATTTAATTTTGATTGTATTTCTATCTCATTTCCCTTCCCGTTGTGCAAGATCTTTTTTTTTATCCTATTGTTTTTCTTCACATTCTTTATTGAACAACAATAACACTACATGCTTTACATTATTCCTAATTTCTTGGTAAACCAGATCACTTACACAGGATTGGTTAACTTCACTTGACTTAGTTCACTTTAACTCTCAATTTTATTAATAAGTTCCTTAACTATAAAGAAAGTATAGAATAATTCATGAAAAAATAGAGTAATGAGTTAATTTTATTTTTTAAATATAAACATTGTATTTCTGAATTGCAACTCTGAGTTTAAGCATCTATTCCATTCGTATTATATAATACGCATAAATAAATCCCACTTTCCTTGATTTAAGATTTCTATTTCAAGTCAAATGTTTTAAACTACATATAGTTGCCTTCAAATGAATAGTGAAAAGTAAATAGTGAATAGTAAAAGTGAATAGTGAATAGTACAAGTGAATAGTGAATAGTGAAAAATGAATAGTAAATAGTGAAAAGTGTATAGTAAAAGTGAATAGTGACAATGAATAGTGAATAGCATAGTAAAAGTAAAAAGGTTCCCATCCTAGGAAGAGACTCTCAAGGTGGCAGTAATTTCAAAAGCAATACTGCAACCCAAATTTCATTTATTTCATGGTGGGGATATTTTTTTAACACTTTTACAAACTTAATTAAAACATCAACTAACTCACAATGTTGCAAGTAGAAGAAGAAGGAACTAGATAATTTTAATATTCTTTTCCTTTCCTTAATTCTAAATGGTAAAACTTAATGAACAAAAAAATTACAACTATCAGCCTAAGAAAAGAGAGAATTTCCTCACAACTCCAAAATAACAATTTATACAACAATAGGGAGATAATTTTCTCCTTTTGGAAAAATCGACAAGGAAGGAGCTATTAAAAGATTAGGCTCTCCTTAAGACTTAACAAAAATAAAATATTTTCTAAGATCCAATAATCTTCTCCAAGCTTCACAATAAGCTCCAAGAATACCTACATAACACACAAAGAAAGAAACACCACACAAGCTGCTCTCCTCCTTACCGTAGACCCGCAAGTGGGTCACCCCCAAGCTAAGGAGACCATCCACATACCCAGAGTAGAATAGATTTAAACACATCACAACATTGAATAACAACAACAAATCAAATAACACACACACACACCCATGGTATACTCACATTACAATGAACCAGCTTAGGTGAGTTCAGGAGGGTTAGGGAGTAGACAATCTCTACCTCTAGGTGCCATCCTTTCACAAATTATCACAAGGCCTCAAGCCAATAGTATAATCTTTCACAAGGCCTCAAGCCTTCCAATGAATCAGGTAACCAAGGATATCCAAACAGGCTCTCAAAGCCAATAAGCCCTCAAAGCTAAAAATAGTACCAATTTGCCCTCAAGGCATATCATGTAACCAGAACTAGGATGACACTCGAGGAGGGTCACACCTCCCCTCCCTAAACACGATGAGCATTGCCTTCCAACTGGAAGGAACTCTCTCTACACCCCAAAACAAAACCCAAAAATAAATGGAAAAGCTCAAAGAAGACATTGCAATACTCTTTCAACAACCAAGATATAAACATGCATATCAAACATTAGATCACACAAGAGGATAGAATTTGTTCACCAACCTTCCAAAGCCCAATTATGGAAGAATCTGATGAAGAGCTCCTCTCTACTTCCTTCTCCAAAATCTCCTTCTTGTTCCTCCAAAATTCAACCCCAAAAATAATCTCTCTATGATCACAAGCAAGGGATAATGTATGGAGGATATAGGATGGCTAGAATAATTTTGACATTATGAGGCTATGAAGAGAAGAATAGAGTAAGAATTGGGCATTATGAGGATGCCAGAAGAAGAATTCCTAGAGGAAATTGGGCATGATGAAGATGCAAGAATGAAGTCCCCCTACAAGAATGAAGTCCTCTCCTGCAAGAATGAAGTTCACCTACAAAAAAAATGAAGTCCCCTGCAAAATTCCTGTCTTCTTAATTGCTTAGAGAAGGGTCTCATTTATAGATTTTTGGAGAAGGGAATGGAAGGTGAGGATCAAGAGTTGAGATCAAGGGTTCACATTATTTGTGAATTTTAAATTCATAGTGGATGAATTAAAAATTTATTTTTTAAAAGATGTAATATTTAAATAACCCCACTATCCCAAGTGGAATTAATAAAATATCCCCACTATCCCAAGTGGAATTAAAAAATATCCCCACTCAAGAGGTCCCCCATTATAGCCCACATGTAGAAATAAAATACAATAAGTAAACTAAAATAAGAGAGAGTGGGTGACACACCACCCTCTTTAAGGGGAACCCCACCAAAAGAGAGGCACAAGGAGAGAAGCACTCCATTATTAGGGGATCATGGAGTTGCTCCATGACTTGGAAGTGGGCCTGAGTGTGGATTCCACTCATCCCATTGTTCTCATGCTTCCAAATTCGTCACTTAACTTCACCTTGAAGTTGAAGTGACCATATGGAGGTTATCCCAAGGTTATCCTAGTTAAAAATGTCCCTAGACCCATAGAGTATAACCTAGGGTTGATTTAAATCTAGTTAGGACTCCCAGAGTCAAGTAAAAACATAAGAAGAGGGTCAAAAAGAAATAAAGTTTAAACAAGATTTCAAACAATATTTCTTACAACACTTATCATAATAAAAGTAATTCAGAAGATAGCCCTTATTCCCTTCACCTCATGCAATATTAACACATTACAACATTACAACATTTTTCTAAAACACGAGGTTGATCTTAGTTCCTCATGGAACTAGATCGGCTCACAAAGGATACAACATAGATATGAGATGATCTCCTGTATATATGGTTTCGTTAGCAATACCTGCACACTCAAACTCGAAGTCAATAACACATAGAGATATCATAGCCAAAGCAAATTTAATACATGCATTTCTAAAGCATACCATAGTTCTTATAAACATAATGAAATCACATGACAATTTTCTATCTAACATCACCCAATTAGTTTTCCTTTAACATAATAAGATTTTAATAGTTTGAAAATCTAGAAACAACAGTCCCATAAATATAAAAATACCAACAACAGTAAGCTAAATAGTCACATGTACGGAAATGAAAAAGTGTAGGCCTCACAGCGAGGACCCTAAGAGGCCTCAAAGAAACCTTCTGGGGAAGAGTTAATAAGGACTGAGTATCTTGGGCTGGAGATGCAAGAAAATATCCAATCCAACCATTACTTATTGAAACCGAAAGCCTCAAGCACCTTGAGCAAGAACCTCCAGTCTACTTTGTCATAGGCTTTCTTTATGTCCAATTTGATAAACATACTAGGTTTTTTATTGCAGTGGACTGAATGAATTACCTCTTGAGTGATGATTACCCCATCCAAAATTGACCTCCCTGGCACAAAACCTATTTTCTCATCTAAAATGACCTTTGGGAGTATAATTTTAAATTTATTGGCCATTGCCTTCACCATTATTTTATAAATCGTATTGCATAAAGAAATCAGTCAAAAGTCTTCTAGGGCTACTAATCCATCTTTCTTTGGAATCAAGACAATAAAAGTGTTATTAACCTCCCACATGAATCTCCTAGCATTATAGGTTGCTTCTATTGCTTCAACCAACCCCTTTCCCACTATGCCTCAACATTTCTAAAAAAAGCCACTAGGAAAACCATTTGGTCCTGGTGCCTTATCCATGCATAACTATTTTGTGGCCACCTCTATCTCTTCCATGGAGAATCTTTTGTTGAGAAAGATATTGTGCTCATCCTTTACAAGCTTTAGGATGTTCTAAAAAAGTGCTTTCTAAGAAACCAGATCTAAACCATCCACATTGTATAATATCCTGGAGAAATAGGCCACCATTTCTATGATTATTACTTCTGGTTCTTCGATGAAGGATCCATCTACCTATCTTATTTTTGTTATCCTACTTACATCTCTACGATGTTTGGTCACATTGTGAAATTATTTAGAGTTCTTATCCCCCTCGTTTATCTAAATTTCTCTGGAATTTTGTTTCCAAAAGACTTCTTTTGAAATAACTTATTCATATTCTTTTAAAATTTCTTTCTCCTTGATAAACTTGTTTTGATCCATGCCCAGAGCCATGACTTCCTTATTCAAGTCTTGTAGCTCCTCTTCGAAAATCCTTTTAGATTTGAAAAAATTCTTAAAATGTAAAGTATTCCATTCTTTGAGTTTATTTTTGATTTTTTTTAGTTTTGAGACAAAGCAGAAAAGTTTTGATCCATAAGGTTTCTCTTCTTTCCACCAATCTACTATCAAATCAAAGAAGGTTGGGTCCTTCATCCACATATTTTTGAATTTGAAGGGGTTTCTAATTGGCCATCTATCTCCTATGATATCGAACTAAATTGGGAGGTGATTTGAGACAGAACAAGGAAGTATGGTTCCATCCAGGCTAAAGGGGAGGGAATCTAGATTTCCCAAATAGAAAAATCTATCTAGTTTTTCTGAGATATGATGTCCACCCCATCTTCTGTTAGACCAGGTGAATTCCCCATTCCTCAAACTAACTTCTAATAGATGATTTCTCTCCACCCAATCACTAAAATCCTTTTGGGACTAATTAACCATTTGGAGCCCTCCTCTCTCATCTTGTATGCATAAAATCACATTAAAATCCCCCCTGAAGATGAAATGTGCATTAGGATGTGCATCTATCAGCATATCCATGTTGAACTACACTGGACAACTGAGAGGGGGTGAATCAGTTGTCCTAAAACTTTTAACCAAATATAATCATCAACTTATCAATTACTTATATTCAGATATAACCATGAAAGCCTCAAATGAGAAACTCAACACAAATGCATAAACAACACAGGGGACATCATATTTTTTACATGGAAAACCCTAAAAGAGAAAAACCACAGTGGATGTTAGCCCATAGAAATATATATGTTATATCAATATCAAAAATCAAAGGCTCACTGCCCATAGGGCTCACTACAGAAAAAAGTGCTCACAACCAAAAGAAGGCTCACTGCCAAAAGGTTGAACTAAGATAACATCATCTACTCCACGCCAAGGTTCAGTTCCATTGAAGCACAACACACCTCTTCTATGCTCTACTACCTTACTTTACTTTATCTTCACATCTTCTCACTTGGATGCATTTTCATGACTCAATTACAAGTATTTATACACTACATCAACCTTGGAATGATCATCAAGGTTGGCATTACAATCATCAATCATTGGAACAATCTCCAAGGTCAGCATTATAGACATACATAAAGTAGGTCTGGACTTAATACAAATTTTTCTAAGGAAAAGATGTAAGAGTGTATGTGGATCATGCCATTTTTTAGCTAGGACTCAAGCACAATCTTCCATGCTACAACACGCTATCACAATCTTTAATGTATCTTCGTAGATGATGAATTCAACAAGGTCAACCAAGACTGATGTTAACACAAGTATTCTCAAGAACACACTTCATGCACGATCTGAATTCCACCTTGCAAACCAATTTGAATGTAGGAGCATGATCAAGAGACATCCACAAGCACATTATAATCGCCAGGAACAACCGCACGATCTCTAACCACTCTATCAATGAGATTCTTCAAATCGGAGCACAAGAACAACACTATCAACCACTGTCATAAATAAAAGATAGCTTGTGGACCACCAAATCATGAACCATTACAATTGAAGGAACTTAACATCACCAGAGACTTACTTCTAGAACCACATCAAAATACTTTAATGCGGAGGAATGTAGAGAAAAATACTTTCTCCCTGTCACCACCAAACACATAGAAAAAGTTGTTTTCACTCTATTGAACATAACTCTCTCAATTCTTCATATCAGAGGCTCAAACTCAGAATATAAAATCTTCAAACAAGCTTCTAAATAACTTACAATCAACAGGCAAAGATATTTGTTCTACAGGAAATGCAGAGCATTCTTCCAGACTATTCTTTTGCTTGTAATACATTGTTTCTACTGCAACACATTGTTATCACCGGAGGGGCTAATTTTCTCAATATCCTCAACCAAGTAAGAGCATAGTTGACACTAATGAAAACACATATATGTTTACATCAATGACAACACTAATTAGGCACATACTTGCAACAATCTCCCCCTTTGTCATTGATGGCAACATATGATGTGAAAAATTGAAAAGACCATCAAGACAAGATTCTCCCCCTTTCTCTTTACACATCTACATTACATTCTCTACATTCTTTCCCCTCTTGAGTTTTTCACATGATTTCTCTCCCCCTTTGACATCAATGGCAAAGGGCACATACTTGCATGCTACTGCTCTGATCCATTCACTCTATCAAAAACACTTAGCTACTCCCCCTGAGAAGTAGCCTTCAAAACATCAATCCAAATCTAGGAATGATACTTTGAACTCCAATGGATTGATGCATTCCTATGCATCTTAGTTCTGGAAAGGAGGGGTAATGACCCCTAGCTTTTCTCTGAGATACTCAAAGGTATCTTTAGGCAGAGGTTTAGTGAAAATGTCTACAATCTGATCCTTTGTGGACACATATTCCAACTTTAGTTCATTCTCTATCACCTTTTCTCTCAAAAAGTGATACCTTATTGATATGTGCTTTGTTCTTGAGTGTGCCACTAGATTCTTTGAAATGTTTATGGCACTTGTTGTTAGATTCAGGATAGACAACTGAGAGGGGGGGTGAATCAGTTTTCCAAAACTTTCTTCTAGTTAAACAATTAAATCCACTTTGTAATTCAGCAGCATAATAATGGAAACACAATGCATTAACTCAAGAGCAGAAACACATTAACACATGAGACACCAATATTTTGACGTGGAAAACCCGGTTAAAGGAAAAACCATGGGGTGACTAACCCAGGATTGTATTCTGTGATAGGTGAAAGTCAGGTGTGGAAGATCAGACATAGTCATGAAACCCTAACCCTACCATCATCAAGGAATCTAACCTAAATGAAATCAAAGGATAATGCAATTCAAGCATAACATCACCTAGACCGTGCGATTCCTTGTTTGAGAGAGAGATGTGGACTGCTTCTTCAATGATAAGCAATTACAAAGCTGAAAGCTGCCATTGATGGATGATAAAAGCTCAAATGCTCAAGATGATAATGGAGGTGCTATATGATTGCTGGATTACTAGATTGCTGGATTGCTGGCTTGCTGGATGTCTCATATGGAATGAAAGGGTGTTTATATAGAACTCAACCAAAATCAATCAACGGTGGAGATTCAAAGGCTATGTGAATGGCTAAGATTGAAAGTTACTAAATTTAGGTCCAATTAGTTGTGCATGTGAAAGATTTTAAATGAAAGTTGTCTTACAACACATGATGAATGGGAAATGGACAAGTGTTGAAATGTGATAAATGATAAAGGCTTAATTCAAATAAAGTATTTGAATTAGTTGGGATATGAGTTGGAAATTAATTAAATAAATAAAATTTATTTAATTAATAGGATAAATGCATAAAATGAGATAAGACATGATGTGGAATTAATTAAATAAATACAATTTATTTAATTAATTGGCTAAGTGAATGAGAATGGGATTTTAATTAAATAAATAAAATTTATTTAATTAATTGGATAATGGATTAGTGATTTAACAAGGTGTCGCTAGACATGGACAAATTTGGGTGTCTACATTTTGCCCCTCTTTGATACAATGTTCGATAGAATGTTGTGTCAAAGAAGATGTGAGATGCGTTCGATAAACAAGTTATGCCCCAGTGTAACTGGCAGGTGATGCCCCCTCGAGAGGTAAGCCAGGCAAACCAGGAAGGGCTGGGTTGGCTCTCGATAGAAGAAAAGGCGGAAAAGAGGGCAGACGCGAAGGAAAGGGGGGTTGCATGGAAGAAAATAGGCTGTGGTATAGAAGAATTAGGGTTTGGAGAAGGGCTATAAGTAGGGGCTTCAAGGGCAAATAGGCTCATTTGTGCTCATTTGTGCTTAGAAACTTAGAGAAATCCAGAGCTCCTGAGAGTGAGAGTGGCAGAGCTAGCAGGATGGTGATTCCACGCAGAGATCATCGTGCGGAGCGAGTGAGGACACATGGACGACTAGAGGGAGCAGGCGCACCGGTATGTTTCAAAACTTTTCCCAAAAGCGTGCATTTAATAGCCTAGAAGCGTAATTAATTCACACACGTCACCAAAAGTGACTAGTTTAGGACATGGCACATATAGGTCGCTTATGTAGGAAAAGAGGTCGCTTAGAGTAGTTTAGGTCGCTTATAGGCGCGGGTAGGTCGCTTATGGAAATGAGGTCGCATCCTGTCGGCGGGAAAAACGCAGTCGAAATGCGCGTATGGAGGGAAGCTAGTCGCTTATGAGTAGATAGTAGTCGCATAGGGTAGTGTAGCTCGCATAGGACTAGAAACAGCTCGCATATGGTAGATTGCTCGCGTATAGGGCTAAGATAAGCGCATATAGTGATTGGGCTCGCGTATAAGGATAAGATAGGCGCATTTAGGAAAAGAGCTCGCTTTTAGGGTAAATAGAGTCGCACATAGGATATGGCTCGCATATAAAGCAAGGATAAGCGCATATGGAAATAAAGGTCGCGTATAGGAAAACAGTAAGCGCATGACGTAAAAGAGCTCGCGTTTGGTCAGAACAGGAGCGCAAATGGTAAAGGGGGTCGCTAGTGAGCAGAAAAAGGTCGCATGTGGTAAAGTGAACCGCATATGGTAGGTGTAGGATAAAATAGTAGATAGATAGGCATATTTTGATATGAATGATTAATGGGATGGACTGACAAGAGTAAATGGATGATGCAGGATGTACTACCGCCATTGCTATCACGGGAGCCCCATCCGAGAGATTTGCGGCTAGTGAGACGGTTGGATGCAGAGGAGCTACTGGTGTTAGAGATCCTGGGTTTGGAGCATGTTTCACGATTAGAGCCAGTTCAGGCACATCGAGGGTTGATGACCGTGATGGTGGAGCGATGGATGAGCGAGCACAGTTCATTCTTGTTACCGACAGGAGAGGCGACCATCACCTTAGAGGATGTGTTCCGGATCTTGAGGATTCCGATAGATGGGGATCGTGTAGATTATGATCCGGAGATGGGCCCAGCTGCATTCAGGAGATTATTTGGGACACCAGACATCGGAGCAGAGGGTTCAGAGATACCGATGGGGAGGATGGAGGAGCTCTGCGACAGATTACAGTGAGTGGTAGTGGCTATCATTAGATGGCTAGTGGGTGATAGGAGAGCCAGAGGGTTTCCTGTAGGATGGGGGACAGTGATGGAGGGCATGTTCTCCTATGGCACGAGATATGCATGGGCAGAGTGCGTGTTGGGACAGCTCTATCATTACCTGCATGATTGTGCATATATGTTTGGAGCGAGTATGTCAGCAGGAGTGACAGTTTTGCATGTATGGGCTTATGAGCACATTCCGGTGACGAGACCAGAGGGATGGGTTGCTAGAGCAGCAGGAGAGCCATTTGCACGGATGTATAGAGGAGCCTTGACGTATCGACAGTGCCGAGGGGTGGTATACTGGCGACGGAGGTTGGATGAGATAGACAGATTTGTATGGAGGCCATGGCTAGGATGTGAGTAGTGGGAGGAGGAGGATACCGAGCTTGCCTATGCTAGACAGGCGAGGTACATTTTTGGACGCGGCGTGTACATTATAGAGCGCTATTTGCCAGAGAGAGCCCTGAGACAGTTCAGAGAGGCACAGGCAGTACCTGTAGGGGATGCTGTTTTTGGGAGGACGAGACAGGAGGTGTTCGATTGGGGTCCAGAGGTTGTGGTGGACACAGCCTTGGCAGAGAGAGATGGATTGCAGCTAGTAGCATGGCAGTGGAGACAGGGTGCTGCAGATCTAGGTACATTGCCAGAGTATGATGCACACTGGGCGACAGCTAGGCCGACTCAGTTGACACGAGATGGAGAGATTAGGGAGATTGGGATGGAGAGGCCAGTTCGGAGGCGACGACGACGGGCTCCACCAGCACAGGCAGTAGTGCCAGCTGCACCAGGGATATAGATGCCAGGGCAGGTGCCAGGTCAGCCTGCTATATTAGCACAGCCACAGGCACATATCAGAGCAGGAGATGATGTGGGTATTCAGCAGCTGCGGAGACGGATCAGAGAGGAGAGGAGATGGAGGCAGCGGGCACAGATGAGGCTGAGGAGAGTGGAGATGGATAGGCATCAGGCCGTGATTAGTCTGAGGCATGCTAGAGCACAGGCACAGACTTATCAGGCTCAGCTACAGTTGGGATCTCAGAGAGGAGATGGACAGGATGATGGTGCTCTCGCGAGAGTTACAGGAGAGAGGGATACAGCTAGGCAGCATGAGCAGATGATGAGGCTTGAGCGAGATACTGCAGTACAGCAGGAGCAGGCTATGAGAGCAGAGAGAGATGGTTTGCGAGCTGAGAGAGATAGGGCAGTGCAGCAGCTGCAGGGGATGACTAGTGAGCGGGATAGAGCAGTGACTGCCTTGGGGACTGATGGAGCTACCATGTACTTAGCCACACAGTTGACAGTGGTACAGGCTAAGCTTCAGAGAGTGCAAGGTGAGGCTGAGTATTATAGAGGCTTATATTATGGAGCTGTGCCGGCAGAGCAGAGACAGCCTAGCTTTAGGAGCAGGTCAGGGGCTTCGAGCTCACGGAGGTCAGGTGGATCTCGATCAGTAGCTTCAGTGATGGGGCCACCGAGAGATGGAGGACCAGGTACAGGACCTGTTGGTGGTGGTGGTCAGGGCGAGGGAGCTGGCAGTAGTCGCTAGGGCATACCTTGTTGACATTGTATCATGATGAGGCCTAGAGCCATTGTTGTACATTCATGCTTTTCAGGGCTCAGCTTGTATTGTAGACACTTGTATTTTGACACACACATGTATATATATATATATATGGCAGTTTTGGCGATCTATATGATGTTATAATGGTTGTGATGTTGATATTATGATGGCTATGCATGTTATGTGTATGGATTATATATGGATTATGGATGGATGTTTATGCAAATGGTAATTGATAGAAAATGTTTGAATATGTAAAAGGTAATGATATGGATAGATGTATGCATATAGGTAGATGGTAAAGAAAAAGATATGGACTTATGTATGGCTAATACTTGTTTTGCAGGAGCGGGAATATGGACAAAGGATGATGGAGATGATTGATCTTGGCTGAGGATGATGGAACGAATGGATAGATAGAATGAATAAGATAAGATGATGATGGGCAGCTTTCAAGTAATTGCTCAAAATGAAAAGAAATGCAGTCCTTATGTTTGATATAGCATATGGATGTTGTACACCAGGGCATAAGAAACCAAGGTGTCAAGGTATCCAATGCATAACTAGCATGTTACAATCTTGTCTAAACGCATGTGGGCAAGATGTGGAACCAACATGCACAAGATATGAATAGCAGCTAGTGTTGGACTTTGACGCTACAAACAATGGTTTGAACTTATCTCCACTACACATAATGATAGCTTGCTGGTTATATGTATGGAGTTAGTCTTAACATAGAATAGTCTCCAATGCATAAGAGACTGTTTAGCTTCTCAGATGCTAGAGATATTGATATGTAAGATGCTAATCCCAACACGTACAAGATACCAAGACGCATAGGAAGAGAATAAGATCATCCCGCAAACACGGCATATGAAAGCTATATGACCATGCCCCAGTCCTTACTTCATCGCAACATACCAAGATATAAATAGATCAAGGCAGTCTTGATTAGGTATAGAAAAGGGACAAAAGATAAATCAAAAGATACTGTCATCACGTTCTCTTGCCAAATTTGGGTGCTCTTGTTAAGAGGAAAGCTACATCCTGTTGAAGGCTAAAGTTGTTGATAAACGGTTATAGAAAATGTTGGCTTAAGGCATGCGGACAAATAGCTTCTGGCTTACCTGTGATTGGTTAAAGTGCGTGAGCTTGCAATAGACACGTGGATTGCTTCTTGTTTGAGCTGATCAAAGAGAAGAAGATGGATGATGAATGAAGATGAAGAAGATGGGGTGGATCATCTGTGCTTGAGTACTGGAAACTTCCTTCGTATTCCAGACTGCCTACATACCCTGTATCCACAGGATCAAAGCACATTTACGATGAAGATGAGACATGATGAATATGTAGTTCTGGGTTTTATTGATGATGTATGTGATGAAAGATAGAAGAATGTGAGCTGAAAGATTGAAGGATGCTTAGAAGACAGATGACTGATGAAAGGGGCTATCGTCTTAGCCTGAATCAGAGTGCTTCCTTCGCATCTCAGATTGCCTACATACCCTGTATCCACGGGATCAAGGCGTCAATGATAGAGCTAGATGTAGTTCTTATGGATGTGGCTAATCGATTGGATGTTTGATCAAGCGATGTTTGTTGCGATTGTTGGATGAATGTGGATGGATTGCGAAGATATGAATCCTGGTTGCAAGTCGTTAGGTCGTATTTGTCGGTGGACATGTGCCATGGTTGAAGTTGATAAGGTGTGCTGTGTTGTAAGCTGAGTTGTTTGACGTGTTATGAGCTAGAGATAACAGGATCCACTTCCAAATAAGACTCAACAAATGCCCCCAGTGTGGGATGAGGTTTATTATGCAGAAGCGACAATGCAGAAAAGATGTAGCCAAGATGCTAAGGTGCCAAAAGATATAGATATCACGACAATGTCTCAAGTATGATAGCTAGCATTGGCAAAGGATGAAGAGGAAAGGTTATGTGTGAGATTGCGATAGGGCTTATGAGCATGGCTAATACAAGATGCAGTGGGGAAAATGATCAAACGAACCAAACAAATGAGGGAAGCTGGTCACTACACATAGCGCCTGTTTACCAGGTTTTCACTATGGTACTTATCCAAGGCGCCTGTTTACCAGGTTTTCACCAGAGGATGGATTATTTATCTTCTTTTTTTTTTTTTTTTTTTGTGATTTTTTTGGTTTTTTGGGGGATAGCTGAGATTCATGGATAAAACTTCTTGAGATGAACGCTGTTGACGGGTTCATCCAAGGGAATGCCTTCAGGTGTTGACAAAGTGTATGCATCGGATCCATAGACTGCTGTGATAATGAAAGGACCAAGCCAATTTGGTTCAAACTTGCCCTGTTTCTCTCGATACTATTGATTCCTTTGGTTTTCTTTAAGGACAAGGTCGCCAACCTGAAATCTGCGTTCTCTGATCTTTTTGTTGTAGCTGCGGCGTAGCCAGTTTTGATAGACTTGAAGATGGTTCAATGCTGTGAGGCAGCGTTCATCTAAGAGCTCAAGATCATGGAGTCGGGACACTCGATATTCTTCATCTGAGATAGTATGTTGCAAGGATATGCGCAAAGAGGGGATCTCAACCTCGATAGGCAAAATAGCTTCAGTGCCATAGACTAGAGCATAGGGTGTGGCGCCAGTAGGAGTTCTGACACTTGTTCTATATGCCCATAAAGCAGGATGCAGTTGTAGATGCCAATCTCGACCAGTTTCATTAACAGTCTTTTTAAGGATCTTGATGATTGTCTTATTAGAGGCTTCAGCTTGACCATTGCTTTGAGGATAATAAGGCGTAGAGAACCTATGTTGAATATGAAACTTATTGCAAAGATCTCTAACCTCTTGGTTCTTGAAAGGCCGGCCATTGTCTGTGACAATAGCTTGGGGAACTCCATAACGGCAGATGATGTAATGTAGGATGAATTTAGCTATTTGTTTACCTGTGATGTAGGTCATTGGTATGGCTTCTACCCACTTTGTGAAATACTCAGTGGCAGTGATAATAAACTTATGACCATTTGATGAAGTAGGATGGATTTTACCCACAAGATCAAGTCCCCATTGCGAAAAAGGCCATGGAGTGACAATAGGCTGAAGCTCATGTGCTGGTGCATGTATTAGATCTCCATGTTTTTGACATTGTAAACATCACTTTGCAAATTGTTGGGCATCTTTTTCCATAGTTGGCCAATAGTATCCTGCTCGCAGAAGTTTCTTAACAAGGCCAGGGCCAGCGGAATGCGAACCACAGACACCTTCATGTACTTCACGTAAGGCCGTTTTTGCTTCCTCAAAATCAAGACATCTAAGAAGGATACCATCAAGACTCCGGCGATAAAGGGTGTCTCCTAAGATAGTGTAACGAGAAGCTCGACGGATAAAAGTTTTACGCTGGGTGTTGGATAGTTGAAGAGGCAAGGTGTGATTACGGAGATACTCATATATATCTTTGTACCACAACGAGTTGGGACCAACAATCTCACATATGAGCTCAGACTGTGGAACTTCAAATGCTGGGATCAAAAGCTGTTCGACCAAGAATTCACATTTATGGGTGTTAGATGGCATGTCTAAAAGAGATCCAATCATGGCCATGGCGTCGGCTGCTCTGTTTTGTAGTCTTGGAATTCGCTCAAAGGTAATGTCCTCAAAATATTGCTTGAAATCATCCACCATTAGCTTATATGGAAGAAGCTTCTCGTCTTTTGTTTGATATTCATCTAAGACCTGTTTGATAACCAGCTGAGAATCGCCAAAGACTTGTAACTGTTTGATAGCCCATTGTACTGCCATGCGCAAACATGTTATTAAAGCTTCATACTCTGCTATGTTGTTGGTACATGGGAATGCTATTCTGTATGATTTAGGTATGCAGTCTCCTTGGGGAGTGACAAACAAGATACCTGCTCCAGATCCGTGTTGAGTGTATGATCCATCAAAGTATAGCTGCCATCATGCTGGAGAGCTTAAATTAAACAATCCTTCATCAGGGAATTCTGGATATATTGGCTGAATGTCTGTGATAGGTGCTGTAGCTAATTGATCAGCAATGACTTGTCCTTTGATAGCTTTACGGTTCACATATTGTATGTCAAATTCACTCAAGATCATAACCCATTTTGCTAATCTCCCTGTGAGAAGTGCTTTTGAAAGGAGATACTTGAGGGGATCCACATTAGAGATGAGCTTTGTTGTTTGGTTCAGCATATAGTGTCGCAACTTTTGAGAAGCAAACACTAATGCTAAACAAGCTTTTTCCATGAACGAGTAATTGAGCTCATATCCCACAAGAGTTCTGCTAATATAGTAGATGGCTTGTTCTTTTCCTGAATCATCATGTTGAGCTAGAAGTGCACCCAATGTTGCGGTTGTTGATGATATATAAAGTAGTAATGGACGATCAAGTACAGGAGGTATTAACACAGGAGGTGTTGCCAAGTATTCCTTTATCTTATCAAAAGCTTGTTGACACTTTTCATCCCACTTAAAAGGTTCACCCTTACGAAGAAGATGCTGAAAAGGATGACATTTATCTGCGAGTTGTGAGATAAATCTGCGGATAGATTGTAGCCTACCCTATAAACTGCGGAGCTGTTTGAGATTTGTTGGTGGAGGCATTTCTATGATAGATTTTACCTTAGTTGGGTCCACTTCTATCCCTCATCGAGACACAATATATCCCAATAGTTTTCCTGATGTTACGCCAAATACACACTTCTTTGGGTTTAGTCTGACTTGGTATTTTTCTAATCGATCAAAAATTTGTGCCAATACTTGTAGATGTCCTTCCCTTGTCTTAGATTTTCCCAGGATGTCATCAACATAGTCTTCCATGATAGTATGAAAAAGGTCATGAAAAATAACTGTCATGGCTCGTTGGTAGGTAGCTCCAGCGTTTTTAAGACCAAAAGGCATTACAACCCAGCAATATGTGCCCCATGGACAAATAAAAGACTTTTTATCTTGGTCTTCCTCTGCTATTCTGATTTGATTATAACCTGAAAATCCATCCATCAAAGATAGCATTTCATGTCCTGCTGTAAGATCAACAATGTTGTCTATGCTTGGTAATGGAAAATCGTCTTTAGGACATGCTTTGTTAAGATCTCTAAAGTCTGTGCAGCAGCGAACTCGTCCATCTGGTTTTGCTACAGGTACCAAGTTTGAAACCCATTCTGGATAATCAATAGGCTTTATGAACTTTGCTTCTAACAGTTTCTGAATTTCTGCTTTGACCAATAAGGCAACTTGTGGATGCATTTTGCACAATTTTTGTTTGACAGGCTTTGCATCAGGGAATACTGCTAAATGATGTACCACAAGTGAAGGATCTAGTCCTGGCATGTCTGCATAAGTCCATGCAAAATTTATAGCTCGTCTCAGAAAAAATACTGTGAAGTTCTTTCGTTCTTGCTCTGATAGTGATGCTGCCAAAAAAGTGATCTTTGGATTTTGTTCTGTTCCCAAGTTCATGTCTTGTGATTTTTCAACTAGCACAGTTGATTTCTCATGGTAATCAGCGGCAACAGGAAGATCAAATCCCTCATCCTCAGGCGCCTCAGAGAGGTTTTCACCTTCGGATACATCCTTTATTTTTGCTTTTTCACGGTCAAGAGGCGCCTTGCGGTTTTCACCTAGTGACCTATTTTGTTGAATTTTGTTTATTTCACTTTTGTGACTGAAGGATTTGATACTTCCGCCAAAATATGCTAGTTTAGGTAATTCCATCATGAAACCTGCTTTGTGATCACCCAATGGGATACCTTGTCTCAAACCCATGAATTCTGCAATGGCTTCGTCATTTTCAAATGTATCTAATATCGGTGCCCCCTGTTGGTCCCAATCGATGAGGTCAGGATATACGAGTGAGAGACTAAAGGAGGGATCGTGATGGCTAGAAGAGGTTGCGGAAAACATGAAGATGGAATGTTCTTGAAAAAGGTCGGTGATATGAAGGGAGGAGTCGTCGATGATATCCGAGTTAGAAGTCTCTCCTACCGAAGAAGGTCCAACGTCAATATCGGAAATACACTTAATGTCTTTGGGTCGCGGTACCTCCGGTTGGTAACCAAGGCCTTGCTTATTAAACTTCTTAGACACAATAAGGGGCTCAATAGGTCCTTGTTCCTGTGATCCCAAGCTGCCATGTCCTTTATAGCCCATGTTCTTTATGATACGAAACCCGTTGTTGTATCGCTCTACTTCAAGTTGGACTTGGTCATTTTCATCAAAGAATATCCAAGAGTCGATGTCCTCAATGTCTTCGTCATCCAAGAAACCACCTTTAATGAATACGGTAGGGGGAGCTTTGATTACAGCGGAGGATGAAGTGGGCTTAGATGTAGAGGGCTTACCGTAGGATTTAGGAGATAATGGAAGGGTACCAACGCAACAGGATTCCTGCAATTTGTATTCACCAGGGCCATGTTCAGTATATTTGATATGGAGGTTGGAAGCGGCTTTGCTAGATGAGGGCTTGAGGAGATCGGATGGGTCTACATAGGAGGATGACGGATATGCCTCGGTGTTGAGAGGGATACGGTTTGGACTCTGATATTTAGCTTGAAAGGCACGGCAAAACTCAAATGGATTAGGATCAGCTTGAATGGTAACTTCAACACCCTTATGTGGAAATTTAAGGCATTGGTGATATGTAGAGGGAACTGCTTTAAGGGTATGGATCCAAGGGCGACCGAGGATGATGTTGTAAGGCAGATCAATATCAAGGACTTGACAGCGAGTTTCTGTAATGACCGGACCAACTTGAATAGGCAATAGGATGATCCTTTCAGTATCTCTTTCAGCGTCATCATATGCTTTGATGGTAATAACCTTGGAAGTGTCAACATCTTTCTCAGAATATCCCAATTGCTTGATAAGTTGCAAAGAACATATATTTAGACCAGCTCCCCCATCTATCAAGACTCGTTTGATACGGCGTTGGTTAACAAATACTTCAATATGGAGGGCCTCATTGTGTGACGGATGAATGGAGGGTTGAAGATCTTTGTTGGAAAAGGTTAAATGACAAGGGGCTGCAATGCTAGTGACCATGGATTGAAATTGTGTGATATTAATATTATTAGGCACCGAAGACTCTTGTAAGGCCTTATCAAGGATAGCTTTATGTGCGGGTGATATGCGGAGCAGCTCAAGGATAGATATGTGTGCGGGTGTTTTACCAAGGTGATCCAAGAGGTTATAGTCAGAGAGAGGTCGAGGAGGATGAGGAGGTGCTCCTTGAATGGTAACTCGACCTCTTCGCGTGGTTACGGCACAATCAGGTGCTCCTTGGACGGTAATGGTAGAAATGCGAGCATGGTCAATGCGGCCAATGGTAGATGCTGCATAGCTATAGGGAATAGCATTTCCAGCTTGAAGATTATTTGTCTGATCATGAGATGGAAGTGGATTCTTGAAAGTCTCTAGATCATAGTTTAATGTGGATTGTTGAGCAAGTTGAGCTGTTGAAGGTGTGACGTTGATTAGACCTTGATCAATGCAGTCTTGGATAACATGTTTTAAGCACATACAACCATTTGTTTTGTGTCCTTTAACTCGATGGTAATCACAATACTCATTCTCTTTGTACCAAGGAGCTCGAAAGAGTGGTTCACCATTTGGTGGTGCATCGGGTAGAATAACGTCTCCAGCTTGAAGCAGCTTTCGAAGAATAACTTCCATGGGTTCCACTAATGGTGTAAATTGTCGGCGTGGATTAGAAGTTTGGCGTTGGTTTCTTTGTTGTGGAAAAGGCTGTCTTGGTGGAGAGGTTGCTTGAATGTTGATGGGAGCTCTCATAGTTTGGATATTCTTTGTATCAACAATACCGTCATTGACAACATTCTTGTTCTTGTTCCAAAAGCGAGACTTATCATTGGAATTTTGGGGAGAATCTTTGTTATCACGAAAGATCTTGATAGTTCCTTTGGCAATTAAGGCTCGTTCAATAATAACTCCTTTGGAAACTAGTTCGTCAAAGGTGCTAGCACTTTGCAATTGTAGTTGGAATGACAGTTCAGGATGAAGATTTTGAAGAAATATGTCAAGCTGTTGTTTCTCAGGGATTTCCCATGATAATTTGCTAGCCATATTACGCCATCGCTGGGTAAATGAGGAAAAGGTTTCACCATTGCGTTGTTTGTTGTTGACAAGGTCATTCATGTTTACCTCATGTTCAATGTTGAAGGCAAAATGTGATCAAAACTTGTTTGCCAATTCTAAAAAAGTCTTAATTCCTGGAGGTAAATGGGAAAACCATTCGAGAGCTTGTCCTGCTAAGCTTCAAGGAAATAGTCTCAAAAGATATGTATCATCATAGGCAACATCGAGACATGCCACGAAAAAGGCTCAAGATGGTCGTCCGGATTTCCTTTCCCTTTGTACTTATCAAATTGTGGGATTTCGAAGTGTGGTGGAAAAGGTATCATATTAAGAGACTTGTCAAATGGATAGGCGCATATGTTTTCGAGAGAGAAAGGTTTCTTGCCTTGTCCTACCCTTTCATCGATCATCTGTTGGATATCGGCTGAGGATAACTGTTGTTGTTGCGAAGGGGGTGGAGTGTGATATGAGACATATTGTGGTTGCGGTTGTGGTATATGTGGAGTTGTGACTGTTTGTTGTGGTTGTGGGATGTACGAAGCTGTGACTGTTTGTTGGGGTTGTGTGCCCACAATGTATGTCAAAGGAGTGGTATGTGACATGTATGTGTTAGAGGATTGCTGTCCTTGAGACACAAGTGGCAAGTGGGTGTGCATCACATGAGAAGCGGATGTTGGATTGATAGTAGCAGATGGTTGGGAAGTTGGGATTGAATTCATGACATGGTAAGTGACGGAGGGATTGGTAGATACAACAGAAGGGTGAACATTGGGATTGGTATTTTGGACAATATGAGGATTGGTATATGTCATGTGTTGGGTGATATTAGAGAAGCCTTGGGTAGCATAAGATGGATTGATGGTGTGTAAAGGATTGGAGGAAGCGGACAGCATGGATGTAAGCTGATCAACATAAGCGATCTTATTGTTTGGATTGGCTTGAGAAATGAGGGGATCACTCATGTCAATGAGACTAACGTTGGGATTATAGGATAACATGGAGGAATTAGCAGTTGGTGTATGAGATGTGGTAGAGTGTAATGGTTGTGAAGCATGGACAACATGTGCTGTTGGAATGGTTTGAGAGGTATGCACACCATAAGACATGGGAATTGCTTGTGATGCTCGAAGTGTTTGTGCTTGCGTTACATGGACAGCTTGTGTTACTTGAGGCATGGAAACAGTCATGGTAGAAGGAGAGATATGTTGAGGGACATGAAAAGGTGGGATGTTGAGATTTTGTGACATGAGAGGAAGCACATTGGTGGGCACTATCAATGGTTCTAAAGTATGCTCTGATCGTGGTAACTCAAATGAAGCAACAATAGGCAATGAGGATGGTGTTTGTGAGGTAATAGAAGATGATGTGACTATAGTAGATGGTCTATTCGCAACAACAGCAGTAGTGTTGGGATCGTGCTCTCTAATAGTGGATATATCAAAGTCTTTAGGTAGTTTAGCACCCATGCGAGCAAGTTGGAGAAAACAGCGATCAGGCTTAGATATCATGAGTTTCTCAACTTGGTCCCATAGATAGGTATCTTGGAATTCTGATGAGTCGTCTTGAGATTGTTCTTCGAAAGTTTCCAAGGATGGTGGAGGTTGCATTTGTTGTGAAGATGATTCGCCCCTAGTGTACCCTTGAGGTATAAACATATGAGAAGGCATACCAGTTGTGAATTGAGTTGCGTCCTTAAGAGGTGTTGTGAATTGTTTCATCTCAGCTTGCAATTTGGCATCCATTTCAGCTTTCAATTTGGCTTCTATTTCAGCTCGATATTGACTCCTAGTTTGAGGCATGATGTTGATGATGAAGTTGAGCTTGTCAACGTTTTGAGACCCAAAAGATGATAGTTGGTTGATTGGTTGTTGTTTTGGTTTGCTGGTTTGGCTAAGTTGCTTGGTTGATTTGTTTTGGTTGAGTTGTTGTTGGTTGTCCCTAGAGGTAGCTTAATCACTCAAGGGAAAGATTGTTTGCTGTTGATGTTTGTTGGAGCTAAAGCTAAAAGAGATTGTTTGCTGAAGCTAAAGCTGAAGGATGTTTGTTGGCTGAAGCTAAAACTGAAGGTTGTTTGTTGATTGAAATGATTGGATTGATGTCTGATTTGCTGGTTGGGGTCTCAAAAAGATGGAAAAGCTCATGAGTTGTGATTGATTGATAAGCTCAGAATAGGAGACAAAGTCCAGGTATTTGCTGTTGATCAAAGAGAAGTCTGAAAGCTGATGTTTGAGGTTCAAGCAAGCTAGTCCTGAGGCTAATTCAGCTGATGCACTGAGATTTGCAGGAATTTTAGCTACAGGCGACTGATGATAGCTCAAAGGCGACTCAAAGGATGCTAAAAGCGATTAATGATAGCTCAGATGCGACCTGGTTTAGTTTTGACAGAAAAATGACAGTGCTAACCAGAAGCGAATGCTATGCCAGAGGCGATGACTGTTGGTTCAAAGGTGATGACTGTTAGTTCAGAGGCGACTCAGATATCCCTAAAGGCGACAGTCTGTTGTTCAGAGGCGAGCTTGTTCAGGAATCAGGCGAATAACTGCGGCTTAAAAGCGATCTAGCTCAGAAAATATGCGACTGGTTATGACTCATATGCGACTTAATTCAGATAGTAAGCGATCAGTTGTGGTTCACAAGCGATTCTGTTCAAGCAAAAGGCGATCAACTGCGGTTTAAAAGCGACTCTGTTTAGGCAATATGCGGGCAGTTGTTGTTTAAAAGCGATGCAGTTTAGGCAATATGCGAGTCACTACAGTTCAGAAGCGATGTCTGTGGTGTATGCGAACAGTTTAGGTTCAAAAGCAACTGTGTTTGTGTAACAGTGGTCTGATTTTGCAATTTTTCAGCAAGAAAACAATGATAACAGTCACTCACACTCACAACAAGCACAAACTGATACAACCTAGGCTAGGATAGGACAGTATTTGTTGAATCCCCTAGCTGCGCCTATTCAAAGCGGGTAGCTCCAGGATCTTGGTAGCACCGACTCCTCCTTACATTTGCACACACTTCTCACGCATACCAAGATCCAGGATTCTTATAAGGCTTGACCCTCTCCAAACCTTTAGATTGTCCCTGCTACCTCGGCTAAGAACCGCATGAATCAGGGCCGCTTCAAGGGTTTTGCCCTCTGCGTCAACAGATAGAAGGTTTTTGGCTACTACACAAAGTTGCTAATAAGGGCATCCGTTCAGGTGGCTATACGTGCGGCAGCGCTACTCTCCGTTATGGAGTCTCCCAGCCTCCAAGGGTTGCGCCTTGGAGGGTTTTGGGGGAGGTTGGTTATCGGTATAACACAACTGCACCCGTTGTTTGTGGCTTTCGACACAAACACTTTTCTTATATAGCGGTTCGGAAGGACTTGGCTTTAGCCCGTTACCTCTTGGCTCGTATCCCTTCTCACACCGGGAAGGCAGGCCCTCTAAAGATAATGACAAGTTCTCATACACCCAAGATCCATTTGATAGGCAAGGGGAGAGGATACTTTTGTCATTAAATTTGGGTTACAATCAGGCACATGCAAGCAATCAAAAAAGATAAATCAAGCACGGAGCCAGCAGTAGTTCATTTTAAGCACCAAGCCCAAATATGCCTAATTTAGTGAAAAAAAACCACAAATCTTGGACCGATCAAACCTGCAACAGATATGTCAGTAGTTTGATAACCTCCTTTCTTGGACAGATCGATAAGATGCTGCGCAAATACCCAATTAATAGCCAAAAATCAAACTGGAACTGAAACAGACTTGAAAACAACAAAACTTTACCAGATGCGATTCACTGTTGATTAAAAGCGACCTCTATTATATCAGAGGTGAAATACTGCAGATCATATGCGACGCGTAAAAACACAGCATGCGACCTCTGTCAGCTCATAAGCGATGCACATTAGCCATAAGCGATTGGTTGAGGGCTGGATGCGACCTGTTTCTGCAAAAACACAGCTGATAAACAAAAACCCTAGCCTAACAGGTGAACAATATCAGTCCATAAGCGATACAAATGAATGCAAAAGCGGCCTCTGTCGTGTCATATGCGATCCCGATATACCAGAAGCGACCTGTTGTAAGTCGAAAGCGACCTGTCTCTGCAAAATAAAAAACTAAACCCTAACCTGCACAGGCGAACATTATTAGCTCATAAGCGTCTCAGATCAGAATAAAAGTGCTCACTGTTAGGTCAAAAGCGATGCGAAATTGTGCAAAGGCAGCCCCTGTTAGGTTAAAAGTGATCTGATTATGTGCAAAAGCGGCGGCTATTAGGTCAAAAGCGGCAAATACAGTGAACACAGTCGCATACATTACAGGTGATCATTTTAAAGATAAAAGCGATACGTTTTACCTGAAGCGACGACTGTTTGTTTCAAGGCGATCCAGAGAGGATAATGCGGCCTGTTCCAGCGTAAAAGCGACGCAGAAATTCAGAAGCGGCGGATGTTCGTTTAAAAGCGACTGGAATTTTCTGCGAGCACCTGCAAAATCTGATCTTCAAAGAAACAACTCCAAAAAATGAAGTTAATCAGGGAAGTGAGTCCCACCGGGCGTGCCAAAATGTGATAGGTGAAAGTCAGGTGTGGAAGATCAGACATAGTCATGAAACCCTAACCCTACCATCATCAAGGAATCTAACCTAAATGAAATCAAAGGATAATGCAATTCAAGCATAACATCACCTAGACCGTGCGATTCCTTGTTTGAGAGAGAGATGTGGACTGCTTCTTCAACGATAAGCAATTACAAAGCTGAAAGCTACCATTGATGGATGATAAAAGCTCAAATGCTCAAGATGATAATGGAGGTGCTATATGATTGCTGGATTACTAGATTGCTGGATTGCTGGCTTGCTGGATGTCTCATATGGAATGAAAGGGTGTTTATATAGAACTCAACCAAAATCAATCAACGGTGGAGATTGATTCAGAGGCTGTGTGAATGGCTAAGATTGAAAGTTACTAAATTTAGGTCCAATTAGTTGTGCATGTGAAAGATTTTAAATGAAAGTTGTCTTACAACACATGATGAATGGGAAATGGACAAGTGTTGAAATGTGATAAATGATAAAGGCTTAATTCAAATAAAGTATTTGAATTAGTTGGGATATGAGTTGGAAATTAATTCAATAAATAAAATTTATTTAATTAATAGGATAAATGCATAAAATGAGATAAGACATGATGTGGAATTAATTAAATAAATACAATTTATTTAATTAATTGGCTAAGTGAATGAGAATGGGATTTTAATTAAATAAATAAAATTTATTTAATTAATTGGATAATGGATTAGTGATTTAACAAGGTGTCGCTAGACATGGACAAATTTGGGTGTCTACATATTCTATGTTAGAAGAATAGAAAGAACAAAATGGCACATGCCAATTAGGGCTCACTACCTTAGCACACTGCTCACAAGAGGCTCACTGCCTACAAGAGACACATTGTCTACAAAAGAATAAGTTTCACATACTTGAACTGAAGAATAGTATCTTCACCATGCTTGAGTCAGTTCCATTTAAGCCCAAAACTTTTGCTCTTCTTTTTGCTCTCCTCCTCGCTACTACACTCTCATCTCCTCATGACACACTCTGGAATGACTTTACAATTCCTTATTTATACAAGACATCGACTTAGGAATGATCATCTAAGTCAGAAAACATTACAAAGCAAATACATAAACACAACATGAATAATTACAAAAGACTTCACACGGATCAACACACTGTCAGCCACACAGATCTGAGACTTCAATCTTCTACTAGGAACACACCAAACTTCACACAACATCTTCAAGATCATCCGCATGATGTGTAACTCATTCGGTCGGCCTGACTTTAGAAAGAACACCATCATCCTGAAGTAATTCTTCAATTGCGAGCTCAAACTCCAATGCGGACCACCAACACAAACTAGACATGATCCAAAGACCTCCACAAACTAGCCTAAATCACCAAGAACATCCACACTACATCTGCTTATTGAAATCCTTCTCTCCTTCATTTGGAACCTCAAGAACATAGTCTATCATCACTGTCACAATGGAATAGATGTTTGCGGACCTCCAGACCACAATCCAATCAAGTTGACACTTCACAAGGACTTCCTAAACACTCCGCCAAATCCGTAGAATAGGATCTTTCATTTCTGGATCTCACCGGACCTATCTGTATCACTCTGTCACCTCTGAACACCTGTCAGAACCAGTTTTACTTGAGCAGCCACAACTTCTTCAGATCATCATGCGAACCTGTGAAATCTTTACTGGATCATATTAAGACACATATCTACAAACCCTTTGAATTGCATCCTTTGATCCTCATCTTATCTTGGATCTTTACCTTACTGTCTTCACTATTCTTCTTTGTTCCTGATATGACCAATTTCCTCAATATCCTTAGTAAACAGTTCATCCAATCCTTATCATTAATGCAATAGGAGTATGTTGACATTAATGACAACACCGGTTAGGCCCATACTTGCAACAATCTCCCCCTCTGTCATTGATGGCAACATATGATGTGAAAAATTGTTTTAACCATCAAGACAAGAACTTCTCCTCACTGTCACAACTCCTCCTATCAGCAACAACCATTCACATGTCTTCTCTCCCTTTATTGCTCCCCCTTTGATCAGAAACTACTTGTTTTTCACTTGTCTTCTCTCCCCCTTTGACATCAATGGCAAAGGGCACATACTTGCAACTCCACTGCTTTAGAATTATACCAACTGCTCCCCCTGAGTAGCAACTCTCCATCATCAGTCTGGACCACAAGATATGACTGTGATATCCATCAGACTGATGCACATCAATGCACCTTAGTTCATCACTGGAGGGGCAATAACCCCTAACTTCTCCCTGAGATACTCAAAAGAGTCCTTAGGTAGAAGTTTAGTAAAGATGTCTGTAATCTGATCCCTGGAAGGCACAAACTCCAATCTAACTTCATTCTTGTTCACTTGTTCTCTCAAAAAGTGAAACTTAATAGATATATGTTTAGTCTTTGAATGCAACACCAGATTCTTAGATATATTTATTGCACTTGAATTATCACAGAAGATTGTGATATGCTCCTCATACTCCACTCTGATGTCTCTTAGCATCTGCTTCATCCACAAAACTTGAGTACAACTACCTGCTGCTGCAATATATTCTACTTCAGCTGTGGACAAAGATATTGCCTCTTGTTTCTTGCTTAACCAAGAAACTAATCTCTTCCCCAAAAAGAATGCTCCACCATTGGTACTCTTCTAGTCATCCACATCTTCTGCCCAATTCACATCTGTATATTCATGAAGAGAAAAATCATGATCTCTGGAATACCACAATCCATTCTCAACTGTCCCTTTTAGATATCTAAAAATCCTCTTGATTGCCATGACATGAGTTTCTCTAGGATCAGCTTGGAATCTAGCAACAAGACCAATAACATTCATAATGTCAGGTCTAGTTTGAGTGAGTATAATAATCCTCCAATCATTAACCTGTACTTTTTCTGATTAGCCTTAGGAGAGTAATCATCTTTGCTCAATTTACATCTAGTTGCCATGGGAGTAATTATTGGTTTTGAGTCTTCCATCCCAAATTTCTTCAACAATTCTTTCACATATTTGGTCTAAGAAATGAAGATTCTTTTCTTTGTTTGAGTGATTTGTAGACCTAAGAAGAAATTTATTTCCCCAAGCATGGACATCTCAAATTCACTTTTCATTTGCTTTGCAAAAGTTTTACACATACTATCTCTTCCTCCAAAAATGATATCATCAACAAACACATTCAACAATCAAGATGTTTTCATGATCAATTTTGAAATACAAATTACTGTCAGCAGTACCTTTATTAAAACTAACCTTCAAAAGATGCTTATCCAATCTTTCATACCAGGCTCTTGGGGCTTGCTTCAGTCCATATAATGCTTTCTTCAACTTACAAACCATATCACCATGATCAGACAATTGAAATCCATCCGGTTGCTCAATGTACACTTCTTCCAAGTCTCCATTCAAAAAGGCAGACTTGACATCCATCTAATATACCTTGAAGTCCTTGAAAGAAGCAAAGGCAAGAAACAATCTGACTGCTTCAATTCTTGCCACCGGAGCAAAAGTCTCTTCAAAATCAACTCCTTCTATTTGAGAGTAACCCTTGCAGATCAATCTAGCTTTATTTCTAATTACTTCACCAACTTCATTTAGTTTGTTCTGGAAGACCCATTTGGTTCCAATTACATTTTTGTTTCTAGGTCTGGGAACGAGATTGCAAGTGTGATTTTTCTCAATTTGCATCGGCTCTTCCTCCATTGCTTTAGTCCAATTTTCATCATTGCAAGCTTCATTCACTGTCTTGGGTTCAATCTTTGAAATTAGGCAATACTCTTCTGAATCTTGAGCAATCCTCCTTGTTTGTACACCTTTTCTTTTATCACCTATGATCTAATCTTCAGAGTGGTCCAGTCTTACATACCCAGGAACTTTGGGAGTTTCTTGCACTTCTAATTCTTAATCAAGCTCATTAAAACTCATCTCTTCTTCCTGATTTACCAGATCAGTTTGAATCTAAATTTCAGTAGGGGCTTGGGCTCCTTGAGTCAAAACACCATTCTAATCATCTTCATCATATTCATAGAACCTTGAGGGTTTTTCAATTCCTTCATCAACCTTCACATTTGTACTTTCTATAATCTTCCTTAGTCTCTTGTTATAACACCGGTATGCTTTGCTTTGAGTAGAATAACCCAAGAAAATACCTTCATCACTTCTAGCATCAAATTTGCCTAAATCTTCATCTCTCTTGATGTAATATTTGCTACTAAAAACTTTGAAATATTTCACAGTAGGAGTGATGCCAAACCAAAGTTCATAAGGAGTCTTACCAGTATTCTTCTGATTTGTACTCAATTGAGAGTATAGACTATAGTGCTGACAGCTTCTCTCCAATAGATTTGAGGAATATTTGCTTCCATCATCATGGTCGTAGATGCTTCCTGGATTATTTGGTTCTTTCTCTCCACTACTCCATTCTACTATGGAGTCCTAGGAGCAGACAATTGTCTTCTTATTCCATGCTTCTCATAGAATTCTATGAACTCACTGGATGTGAATTCTCCACCTCTATCAGACCTAAGACATTTTAATTTTAATTCGGTTTCATTCTCTACCATAGCCTTGAATATTTTGAACTTCTCAAGAGCCTCTGATTTCTCGTTCAGAAAAGTCACCCACATCATTTGGGAATAGTCATCAATTAATAACATGAAGTATCTATCACCTTGTATACTCCTGATTCTTGCCAGACCACATAGATCAGTATGAACTAAGTCTAATAATCCAGTAGAGGATTGTTCCTTACTTTTGAATGAGACTCTGCTTTGTTTTCCCAACTAACATTCTTTGCACAAACTATTTGTAGGTTTTACCAGTTTTGGAAGATCTCTTACAGCCTGAGTGTTGCTTATCTTGATAATATTATCAAAATTTATATCACACAACCTCCTATGCCATAACCAACTCTGATCAATTTGCACAAATAGACAACTTTTACTAGTACCAACTAAATGGAAGATATTACCTTTTGTTTGGGTACCAGATGCAATCTTTGTTCTAGAGCTTTCAAAGATCTTACATTTTCCATTCTTGAATCAGAGATCATAGCCTTTGCCCACCAACTATCCAACACTGAGAAGATTTTGCTTCAATCCTTCAACATACAATACTTTACCAGTTTTGTTCCTTCCATCAAAAGAAATAGTTCCTCTACCTTTGATTCTACCAGTAGAAGTATCACCGAACTTTACCACTCCTCCTTCATACCTTTCCAAATCTATGAACTTATTTTTGTCACCTATCATATGGTGAGAGCATCCACTGTCAATGACCCAATCATTCTTTTCTTCAACTTGGGCAGCCAGAGCTCTTTCTACAACTTTATGATTGACAAATTCAGAGGGCATTGGATCTTCTTCCTTGATGGAAATAAACACCCAATCAATTCCAGATTTGTTTCCTAATTCTGATTCATCATCTGTTACTCCTTCATTATCATCATCTTCATGAAAATAGTAACAATTCTTTTGTAACCTTGATTTGTTAGGATTTGGCCTTGAAAATCTTTCTGGACACCTTGGGGCAAAATGACCAATCTTATTGCAATTAAAATATTTAAAAGGCAATTTCCCTTCATACTTACCGGATCCTCTTGGCAGTCTTTTTGCAATAAGGGCTTCAAGTTGAGCAGTTTCAACTTCTTCTTTTAGGTCTTTTCTTGCTTTCTCATACCATGAAAATTTCTTTGAAGAGTTCTCTCCTAGATCAAACCTTTGTTTACCCTTTACAGAGGCACTAGCTTTGAATGCAGATTCAGTCTGGGGGGGCATCTCCAAACTCGGTCATTCCAAATGCAGCCAATTTACCAACCAATTGATCTCTTGTGACACTTGAATGGGCTCTGAATTCTTCAATGGTAGCAACCTTGATTTTGTAAGAAGTAGGAAGGGATCTAAGAACTTTGCCAACAATCTCATCTTCATCCAAGACTCCACCAGCACATCTAATGCCACAAACAAGCTCATTTAATCTTGGCATAAAAGTAGTGATATTTTCATCTTCTCTCATCTTCAAATTTTCAAATTTTCCTTTTAGACTATGTAACCTTGCATAGTTAACATAATTATCTCCTTCATGTAGAAGTTTTAGTTTTTCCCAAATCTCAAAAGCAGTTTGTATGTCAACAACATTTGTTAGCTATGAATTAGTCAAGGCACTTAGAAGAGCTTCTTTAGTCCACAAATTATTTTCAGCATCTATGATTTCAGTTGTAGTTTTCAAGCCATTCTGTGGAGGAGTATACTTTGTTGTGGCCATGGTCCACTACTACATTCCCATACATTGCAAGTGACATTGCATGTGACTTTTCCAAAGATTAAAATTGGTTCCATCAAACTTCAGACTATCCTTCTTGTAGGATGACATCCTAGATCTTCTCAAGCGGTTAAGCTCCTTTTAGAGGAACTTGGCTTTCATACCAATTTTTAGATTAAGGACAAACAACTGAGAGGGGGGGTGAATCAGTTGTCCAAAACTTTCTTCCAATTAAACAATTAAATCCACTTTGTAATTCAGCAACATAATAATGGAAACACAATGCATTAACTCAAGAGTAGAAACACATTAACACATGAGACACCAAGATTTTGACGTGGAAAACCTGGTTAAGGGAAAAACCATGGGGTGACTAACCTAAGATTGTATTCTCTATTAGAAGAATAGAAAGAACAAAATGGCACATGCCAATTAGGGCTCACTGCCTAAGCACACTGCTCACAAGAGGATCAGTGCCTACAAGAGACAAACTATCTACAAAAGAATAAGTTTCACATACTTGAACTGAAGAATAGCATCTTCACCATGCTTGAGTCAGTTCCATTTAAGCCCAAAAGTTCTGCTCTACTTTTCTCTCTCCTCCTCGCTACTACACTCTCATCTCCTCATGGCACACTCTGGAATGACTTTACAATTCCTTATTTATACAAGACATTGACTTAGGAATGATCATCTAAGTTGGTAAACATTACAGAGTAAATATGTAAATACAACATGACTAATTAAAAAAGACTTCACGTGGATCAACACACTGTCTGCCACACAGATCTGAGACTTCAATCTTCTACTAGGAACATGCCAAACTTCACACATCTTCAAGATCATCTGCAGCATGTGTAACTCATTCGGTCAGCCTGACTTTAGAAAGAACACCATCATCCGGAAGTAATTATTCAATTGTGAGCTCAAACTCCAATGTGGACCACCAACATGAATTGGACATGATCCAAAGACCTCCACAAACTAGCCTGAATCACCAAGAACATCCACACTACATCTACTTACTAAAATCCTTCTCTCCTTCATCCAAAACCTCAAGAACACAGTCTGTGATCACTGTCACAATGGAATAGATGCTTGTGGACCTCCAGACCATGAACCAATCAAGTTGACACTTCACAAGGACTTCCTAAACACTCCACTAAATCTGCAGAATAGGATCTTTCATTTTTGGATCTCACTGGACCTATCTGTATCACTCTGTCACCTCTAAACACCTACGAGAACCGGTTTTATTTGAGTGACCACAACTTCTTCAGATCATCATGCGAACCTCTAAAATCTTTACTGGATCATATTAAGACATAACTACAAACCCTTTAAACCGCATCCTCTGATCCTCATCTTATCTTGGATCTATACCTTATTGTCTTCATTGTTCTTCTCTGTTCCTAATATGACCAATTTCCTCAATATCCTTAGCAAATAGTTTATCCAATCCTTATCATTAATGCAACAAGAGTATGTTGACATCAATGACAACACCGGTTAGGCCCATACTTGCAAAACTTGTATTGTCACAAAAGATTGCAATTGGATCTTCATATACAACTCTTATATCCTTCAAAGTCTACTTCATCCATAATATTTGAGTGCAGCAACATGCTATTGCAATATACTCTGCTTCAATAGTTGACAAAGATATTGAGTCTTATTTTTTTCTTAGCCATGAGACCAATCTATTACCCAAGAAAAAGGCATCTCCACTTGTACTCTTTCTATCATCAACATCTCCAGCCCAGTTTGCATCTGTATAAGCACTGAGAGTGAAATCTTTGTCCTTTGGATACCATAAGTGATAATCTGGAGTACCTTTCAAATACCTCAAGATTCTCTTAACTACCATCACATGTGATTCTCTAGGATTAGCTTGAAACCTTGCAACAAGACAAATTGCATGCAGAATATCAGGTTTGGTTTGAATTAGATAAAGCAATCCTCCAATCATAGCTCTATACTTTTTCTGATTAGCCTTAGGTGATTCATCAGTTTTGCTCAACTTGTAACCAGTCACCATGGGAGTACATACTAGTTTAGAGTCTTCCATCCCAAACTTCTTCAAGAACTCTTTCACATACTTAGACTAAGATATGAAGATTCCTTTATCTGATTGATTAATTTGTAGACCCAAAAAGAAATTCATTTCACCAAACATGGACATTTCAAATTCACTTTTCATCTCACCGACAAACCTTATGTACATACCTTCATTTCCTCCAAAGATAATGTCATCAACAAAGACCTCAACAATCAAGATCTGATCATCATTAATTTTGAATTACAGATTGCTATTTGTAGTACCTTTACTAAATTCCAATTGTAATAAATACCTATCTAACCTTGCATACCAGGCTCTAGGAGCTTGTTTGAGTCCATACAATGCTTTCTTTAACTTGCATACCATATCACCTTGATTTGACAATTGGAATCCCTCTGGTTGCTCAATGTATACTTCCTCTTCTAATTCACCATTTAGGAAGGTAGATTTCATGTCCATTTGTTATACCTTAAAATATTTGTGAGATGCAAACGCCAAAAACATTTTGATTGCTTCAATCCAAGCTACTAGGCAAATATTTCTTCAAAATCAATTCCTTCAATTTGATAATATCCTTTGCATACAAGTCTTGCTTTATTCCTTACAACTTCTCCATTTTCATTTAGCTTGTTCCTAAAAGCCCATTTAGTTCCAATAACATTTTTGTCAGCAGGTCTAGGAACTAATTCCCAAGTTTCATTCTTCTATATCTACAGTAGTTCTTCCTCCATTTCCTTTACCCAATTTTCATCATTGCATGCTTCATTCACATTTTTTGGTTCAATCTTTGAAAGAAAATAGTAACTGGCTTGTTCCTCTACAGCTCTTCTTCTTGTTAGCACACCTTTGTTCTTGTCACCTATAATCTGATCCTTAGAATGATTGATCCTTACATACCTGGGAGTCTTGTCGACACTTTTCGGAGACTCTTCTTCATTTTGACTGTCTTCATTCTCATCTTTTTCTTCATTCAAGATAGTTACAGGTTCATTTGGTTCATAGTAATTTAGGTCTAATATCTTTTTTTTGCCTTCCTCTACCTTCAAATTTTTACTTTAAACAATCTTTTTGAGCCTTTTGTTGTAGCACTGGTAGGCCTTACTCTTGGTAGAGTAGCCGAGAAAGATGCCTTCATCACATCTTGTAGCAAACTTTCTTAGATCTTCATCTCTTCTGATATAACATTTTCTTCCAAAGACCTTGAAATATTTTACTATGGGAATTCTTCCATACCACAATTCATAGGGAGTTTTAGTACCATTACCTTTCAGTTGAACTCTGTTTTGAATGTAGACAATTGTGTGAATAGCTTCTTTCCAAAAGACTTTCAGTAGACCTTCTTCCTTCATCATGGTCCTAGCATCCTCCTGAACTATCATGTTCTTCCTCTCCACAACTCCATTCTATTGAGGAGTCCTAGGTGCAGATAGTTGTCTCTTTATCCCATGCTCTTCACATAAAATGTTGAATTTATTTGATGTGAACTCACCTCCTCTATCAGATCTGAAGCATTTGATCTTCAAATCTATTTCATTCTCAACTATTGCCTTGAAAGATTTGAACTTTTATAGGGCTTATGATTTATCTCTTAGAAAAGTAACCCAAGTCATTCTAGAATAATCATCAATAAGCAACATGAAGTACATGTCACCTTGTAGACATCTCACCCTTGTAGGACCATAGAGATCTATATACACTAGATCTGACAAACTGGTAGAAAATTGTTCTTTACTCTTGAAACTTGTCCTTATCTGCTTTCCCAATTGACATTCCTTACAAATTGAGTTGGAGGGTTTCACAAGTTTTTGTAAATCTCTCATAGCATGACTTTTGCTTATCTTTACTAGACTATCAAATTTTTTATGACACATCCTTCTATGCCATAGCCAACTTTCATCTATCTAAGCCAATAAACAATAATCATTAGTTCCTCTCAATTGATAGATCTTACTTTTTGTCTTCTTACCGATAGCAATCACAGTTCTGGAACTTTCCATGATCTTGCACCCATTATATTTGAATCTCAGATCATATCCTTTGTCACACATTTGTCCAACACTCAAAATATTATGCTTCAAACCCTTTACATATGGGACATTGTCAGTATTATGCTTTCCATCAAATGAAATGGATCCTTTTCCACAAATCTTACCAGCTACATTATCCCCAAACCTAACCAGTCCACCATCATGTTTTTCCAAACTTACAAACTTACTTTTGTCACCGGTCATGTGATGTGAGCATCCACTATCAATAATCCATTCATCCTTATCTTTTCAACCTAGACAGTCAAAGCACTTTCTTCCATTGGTTTTTCTTCCTTTATATAGCTAGCAGATTTAGTAGACACATGATCTTCTTTAATAGCAATAAATAGGCATTCATTTGCACTAGTACTAGGATCATCATATTCATCATCAATCACACCTTCATCATCAAAATCTCTAACATAGTAGCATTTCTTTGGAGCTCTAGGTCTGCTCTCATATCTTTTCCTAGTTCTTTCAATTCTTTCAGGACATCTAGAAGCATAATGGCCTACCTTACCACAAGAGAAACATTTGAAAGGTAGTTTACCTTTGAACTTACCGGAACCTCTTTGCATCCTGTCAACAAAGTTAGCTTCAATTTCTTCAAAGTCATCATCCACTTTATATTTCTTAGCTCTGGAAATCTTTTCTAAAGTACTGGCTTTGAAAGCTGATTCAACTTTTGGAAGGGCATCACCAAATTATCTCATCTCAAAGGCTGTAAGCTTTCCAAGTAACTGATCTCTGTCAATAGTTTTTACAGTTGTAAATTCATCAATAGCAGCCACCTTGTGACTATAGGATTTTGGTAGTGATTTGAGAATTTTCATCACAACTTCCTTATCAGTGAGAGTTCCTCCCATGCCTTTTATTCCAGTGACAAGTTCATCAACTCTTTGCATAAAGGCAATTATTTTTTCATCTTCATTCATTTTTAAACCTCATATTTCACTTTCAAGCTTTGTAGCTTGGCTTCTCTTACAGAATCATCTCCCTCATACAAAATTTTTAGCTTCTCCCATACCTCATTTGCAGATTCAAGGTCCATAACGTTTGTCAACACTGAGTCACTTAAGGAACTTAATAGGGCATCCTTTGCTTTGACATCCAACTCATATTATTTGATGTCATCTTCAGTTTGCAAACCACCTTCAGGCATGACAAATTGTGATTGTGTAGCTAGCCATATTTTGTAACTAAGATAGAGGAGATGGCTTTTCATTCATGCCTTCCAAAGAGCATAATTTGACCCATCAAAATGTGGAGCTTCCTTCTTATAAGATATCCTAGATCTTCCTCAAGTTGTTAGGCTTTCTTCAGAGGAACCTTGCTTTGATACCAATTATTGAACTGCACCGAACAACTAAGAGGGGGTGAATTAGTTGTCCTAAAACTTTTAACCAAATATTATCATCAACTTATCAATTACTTATATTCAGATATAACCATGAAAGCATCAAATGAGAAACTCAACACAAATGCATAAACAACACAGGAGACACCAGATTTTTTACTTGGAAAACCCTAAAAGGGAAAAACCACGGTGGGTGTTAGCCCACAAAAATATATATGTTATATCAATACCCAAAATCAAAGGCCCACTTCCTACAGGGCTCACTGCCCAAATTGCTCACTACAGAAAAAAGGGCTCACTACCGAAGAGTGGCTCATTGCTAAAAGAAGGCTCACTGCCAAAAGGTTGAACTGAGATAACAACATCTACTCCATGCCAAGGTTTAGTTCCATTAAAGCACAAAACACCTCTACTCTACTCTGCTACCTTACTTTACTTTATCTTCTCATCTTTGCACTTGGATGCATTTTCATGACTCAATTACAAGTATTTATACACTACATCAACCTTGGAATGATCATCAAGGTCGGCATTACAATCATCAACCGTTGGAACAAGCTCCAAGGTCAACATTACAGACATACATAAAATAGGTTTGGACCTAATAAAAAATTTTCTAAGGAAAAAATTTAAGTGTATGTGGATCATGCCATGCCTTAGCTAGGACTCAAGCATAATCTTCCACACTATAACACACTATCACAATCTTTGATGTATCTTCGTAGATGATGAATTCAACAAGGTTGGCCAAGACTGATGTTAACACAAGTATTCTCAAGAACATGTTTCATGCATGATATAAATTCCACCTTGCGGACCAATCCAAATGTAGGAGCATGATTAGGAGACATCCACAAGCACATTGTAATCACCAGGAACAACCGCATGATCTCTAACTACTCTAGCAATGAGATTCTTCAAACTAGAGCACAAGAACAACACTGTCAACCACTGTCATAAATAAAAGATAGCTTGCGGACCACCAAATCATGAACCATTGTAGTTGAAGGCACTTAACTTCACCACAAACTTACTTCTAGAACCGCAAACCAAAATACTTTAATGCAGAGGAATGTGGAGCAAAACACTTTCTCCCTGTCACCACCAAATACACAGAAAAAGCTATTTTCACTCTAGTGAACATAACACTCTCAATTCTTCATACCGAAGGCTCAAACTCAGAATATAACATCTTTAGACAAGCTTCTAAATAACTTCCAATGCATAGGCAAAGATATTTGTTCTATAGGAAATGCGGAGCATTCTTCCAGACTATTATTTTGTCTGTAATACACTGTTTCTACTACAACACATTGTTATCACTGGAGGGACTAATTTTCTCAATATCCTTAGCAATGTAAGAGCACAGTTGACACTAATGACAACATAGATATGTTGACATCAATGAAAACACTGATTAGGCACATACTTGCAACAATCCAATTCTGTCCAAAGTTCTTTTTTCTTAATACAAGCATTAGGTCCATATATGTTTACTAATATGAACTGCAAGTTTGATACTACACTCCTAACCCAGTAGCCCAACCAATTAGGTCCTTCTACCATCCTTTCTAAGAGTATTGTTTGGGGTTTCCAAAGGGTTTTTATGCCTCCTAATGCCCCCACCGATAGGACTGCTTCTTGCCATAATTTGAGTTTTTCTTAAACAACTCCATGTCCACATTGGTCAATTTAGATTCCTATACCATTATAATGTCTTCCCTAGAAAGCTCTAATTTGCGCTTGACCAAGTGCTATTTTCTAGGGTATTCAAGCCCCTAACATTCCACGAGAGGACCTTCATGGCCTTGAGGGAAGGGTAGCTCCCTTACCTGACCTCAGCAATCTAGTGATCTTAACCTAACCATCTGCCTTTCCATCCCTATTTCTCTTTTCTTGATGCCTTTTTCTCCTCTACCTTTGGATCTACCACAATCTAAAGTAGACTTAACTACTAGAATTTGGCTTATCCCCAACTTGAATTGCTAACCTAGAGGATCATTTTCCACCTCCAACCCTCTAGGATTGCCAAACAATAGTTCACTCTCCTCATCTTAAAGCTCTCCATTCTCCAGTGCATCTTCCAAGGGAGGCATCTCCAGAGACATATTCCCAACTGGAGAAGAAGGTTGATTCTACAGGAATATACCTGATTCGTTGGAAATGCCAAGCATCTCAAGAACTACTTTTGTAGCTAGGTCTTGATTTTATTCCCTCCCACAACTGTCACCTCCCCTTGACTATGAGACTGGAGAGAATCCATTGTGTTCCTCTCTAAGTTGTCCCTTAATCCCTTCAGAAAAGCAGGTTGTTGAGATCCAATCCCTAGTGGCGTATCCAAGGAGCTTGAGTCCATCTTGGGTTGAGTAAGGGGATTTCCCACTAGAAGAGGGGAGTCCTTTTCTAAACCTAGATCTAAAATTGTGACCAAATCCTTGAATTCCTTCTTATTATCAAAACCTTGGGACAAAAAATTACCACCCATCCTAAATCCTTCTTCATCCTTTCCTGCCCCCTTGGCTTGGCCTCATCTAAGGGTATCTCTGAACAATTTCCTTGCCCCCAGAAAATGGTGGCATCCATTGAGAGGAAGTCTATTTCAATCTTCTGAGTCCATTTTCCATTATCTATCAAAAAATCAAGCTCTTCCCAAGTTCCCTCCTCTGGATCAATCTCCACACAAATCCTGATGCATGTCCCTATCTCTCCCTTATCAAATGACTCTTCCACCACAATGAAGGACCCAAGCCCATCCCCAACCATTTTTAGGGACTCTATATTCCAATACTCCGAAGGTAGTTTGGGTAAGCAAATCCACACCAGTACTTTTCTAATGTGATGTTTTAGAGGGTCAAAATTGGGTTCCCACTCGATGCATTAATAAAACCCATAACCCTCTAAGAAGAATGGTCCCCCATTCAAGATCTCATCTTTCACCTCTACACTACTGCAATCTACTAAAAAAATTCATTGGGAAGAGGAAACAGGGTTACCTTTGAATTGAAGGTTTGAGCCCATCATTCCTTCATGATCTTCCATGACAGACCCCACCTATTCCATTTTGCAAAGAGGGCCCTTTCCTTCAAATGATCAGTCCCTTGTTTCAATATTACCAAGGGAAAAGTTATTGCCTTGATTTTCCCAATCTTGTTTGGTCTTGGGATTCTCCTCTCTTGTTTATTATTTTCCCTGATGTGACTTCCCTCCAATACCCATCCTTCCTCACTGCCTTAAAATCATTTTTCATTGACTGAAACTGCTGGTAGTGCTTTAAAGAGTCCTCATGCCTGATCAAGGGACCTCCCTTGATCATAATCGCATTCACTCCAGTGGCATAGGCAGGGATTTCAACCTTTGAAAGATCTCCTCTGCCATTATTGTGAAAACCTCTCAAGTCTCAGTAGCAAACCATTTTTATTTAATTTATTTTTATTGTTATTATAATTTTAGTTTTTTGCATAGATGTCCTTATTTTAATGAAAAAGAAAATTTTAATTTTGATATATATGCTAAAATAAATGTATTACTAAATAAAATAGGTCTGAAATTTTTGTTAGTATTGATTCAAAAATTAATAATAAATAAAATATTTGATAAAAAATTACCAAAAAATATCCATGCACTAGATAGTGGAGTTAATGGTCTAATTCCAAGAATTCTTGAAATTTTTTTATTTTTAGTGAAATGTGTTATGGAATAATGTCACTCAATAAGGAATAGTAGAAAATATAAAAACTAACTAAAAAAGAAAAGTAAAAAATGATAAAAATAATTATTTTAAAAATAAAAAAAAATTATAGCTTGAATCTACATAGAAAATTCCAAAACTCATTAGTTAACATCATCCTTAAATTCTTGACTATTTGTTCTAGGTATAATTGACACAAACTGAAAAATATTAAAAATGTTGATTTTGAGCATCCCACTTTGGCCAAAAAGTGGGACATAGTATTGTGCTATCACCCTATAATAGAATTGTAGATGCCTAAAAATGTCTTCATCATCAAATCGACTCCCGACCTCCCTAAACATACCTATTTCCCTTCTAAACAATTAGTTAAATTTTTATTTAATTAATTATCCTTTCATCACCTAATTCTTCATCATTTTATCCCCTACAATTGGATTAATTTGATTAATTCAATAGTCCAACCTTAGCCTATTAATTAAATAAATATGTAATATTTATTTGGTTAATTCCCCTTGTCCACTAAACCCAATTATTTAGGTAAATCATGTTTATCTAATTAATTCAGCCTGTTAATTAACCTATCCCTACCCTAGGTAATTAAATTAGTCATTATTTAATTGCCTACCCTAGCCTATATCATCCTAGCCTTAGGATTGATTAAATAAATCCTTATTTTATCAATATTAACTTCTCACTAATCCATCTACTAATTTATTCCATCCATATTAATTAGGCTAATCACTCTAATTAAATTGGTCAAACCCTTATTAACACTTCTCCCCACAACCCATGAATAAAAAAATGATTTTCATGCCAAAAAATCAATTTTTAATATACATTTGTCATAATCCTCATTTAATACCTCTTACACCCCTTACACATGTCATAACTCATTAATATCCACTCTTCCCCAAATAAATTTTAAATTCATTTTACCCTTCCCCATGTGGATTTTTAATTCACAAATAATCCATTACACTCCACCTCATTTATGAACCCCTCTTCCCAAGATGAGTTTAAAATTCATCTTTATTCTCACCCCTTCATTTTCCAAGATGAAATCTAGGCCCTCCACATCATCTTCATTCTTCACCATTGATATCTCGAATGAATCTCCACCCTTGGATCAAAATCTCTCCAAAAGCCTATAAATACAACATCCTCCAAGCCATTTATCATCCAATTTCTAAGTAAAGTTATCATGCCAAAAATTCTCTTGAGCTAACTTGTGAGTTGCATTGAGATTGAGCATTTCACATTGAATCCATTATCTAGGGTATACCTAGGAGCTCTTGGGTGCATGCTTCTACTACCCTATCTTGGATTGGTGAATCTTAGTGAGGTATAAGGCTTGTTTATGCTTTTATTTTTGTGTTTTTCATCTCATTTTGTTTTCACTAATCACAATAATCATTCTTTCATGTTGGGTTTATTTGTGCTTTCATTGATCCTAGATCTTGGGTGGCTATCGCCATAGCCAAATCTTGCATGGTATAGAGCATTCTATACCAATTCTTACATGGTATCAAAGCTTGTAAGATTGTTTCATGTTTGAGAGATCTAGGATGCAAATCTTGGTTGCTCATGAAAAGTTGAGTATGCTCTTCTCTTGCATCAAATCATGACTTGGAGAATTAAAAAACTTGATAGAAATATCATATTTGGAAGGGTTTCTTCTTTGTGACTTTGTATTGCATGGTTTCATTTTAAAGCATGCTAGTGAAAATATAAGCTCACCATTGAGTTCAAGGTGTCCAAGAAAATTAGTTTAGTCTTTTGATTTATCCATATTGGGTATTAGAGGCAAGATCTACGAGGGTTTGAAGTTGTGAGGTGGTTATTAGATTTGGAAGGTAGTTGCATTTTTGGAGTATTTTGGGTCAAATCTAACCCTACCATTGCATTTAGAAGGCCCAAGAATCTAAGGATCGATTGTCAATTTGAAAAAATAAGACACTTTGCCCTAGGCCATCAAAGAAATTTTTTGCCCTCCTCGGTCATATGGATCGTATCGATAGAATTTGTAGAATATTCTATATTGTGCAAGCGAATTGTATGGAGGTATCATAAATTATAATCTAGTTTTAAAAAAATATTTTTTAGATTTATTAAAAGAAATATATGGGTTTTATTACAGAGTACAAGGTACCTTTTACCTACGAATGCTATAGCTATACTTACAGGTGTTGTGGGAGCACCATGTGGCTGTCACTGCCACACCTTTCCACTCACTGAAAAACTTAAATCCTTGGTGGTATCATCTAGGGGATATTCCCCTATGAGTCATAGCTCCCTAATAAACAATGTTGCAAAACCACCATTACTTTCTAGAAAGATATTTCTCACCATTAGACAGATGGTTTCAACATTCCAAAGAGCAGTTTTGGAATCTAGAGGTAGTTTTGGGTGAAACCACACGTGATTTTGAGAACCAAAGAATATTTCATCAAATTTAGAATATTCCATTAGCAGGTGCTAGGTGACATTGGTTGACATCATCATTCTTTTCTCCACCAACTTGTCCCCTGACCATTAGAATTCTAATTTTGGTAGCTAATCTTTGCAAGCATTGTTCTCAGTCATATATGCTTCTTTTTGCGAGCATTTTTTTTATTTGGTGAAGAGTTTCACAAGATTCATAGTGGTGCAATCAATTTTTTATTTTGGTGTTAATTTTTTCAAGAAGATGTAGATTTTCACAACTATTGCTAAGCAGTTCTCATTTTGGGAACTTCCAAGGCTCTGTTTGGGCTCATGCAATAATATTTTTGGTTAAAACATTTTGAAAGTGCATAATTTTTCATGTACTTCTCATTGGTGCAATCTGATCTATCCACTTTTGCATCAAAATTGTATTTTCATTATGTGGCCTAATTTGGTATCTGCACATACTAAGATTAAGACCATTTTGCTATTTTGGCTAGTGGTAGCTATAATCGCACTAAGTATAAAGCACCAAGATCATATATTTTTAATAGGATCATTGGTTGAGTGAATTTGGGGGGTAATCTTTTGATGTTTGTTTACTTTCAGTTCTTTGTTGTGTGTTCTTGTAATGGGGAAAACCCAAATTGAACTTCTAACTCCATATAATTATGCCTCATGGAAATAATCAATATGGAATTATCTAAGGAAAAAATGTTATACTAGATATGTAGATGAATTTGTGCCTCAACCTACTGACCCAGGTCAAAAGGAGGTGTGGGAGATCAATTTTCACAAAACTCTTGGTCACATTTTCTCTTTAGTGACATCTTTTGATTTATAATTTCATCTTGAATCATGCAAAACACCAAAGGAGGCTTGGGAGATTCTTAAAAAATTGTATTGTAAAATTGACAAGATTAAGGGATATTAGATTGACAATGATTTGATGAATCTTGATCCTAAAAGTTTTGACCACATTCAAGACTATATCTCCAAGATAAAGTAACTAAAAACACAACTAAAGGATTGTAAAATTAATAAGGATGATTTATAGTTTATTCTAAATGTGCTATCTAAGCTTGGTCTTGAGTATTTAGTATTTATTGCTAGCTTTCACATCCATCATATTTCAATGGGAGTTGCATCTATTGAGCCTATGTTTGATGCATTTTCAAATCTTCTAATCCAAGAGAAAGTGAAGCTAATTCAAATGGGCCTCATCAAGTCTTCCAAACCATAAGAATTTGTGGCTAGTGAGCTTAAGGTACAAAAAGAATAAAGAAATCCTAAAAAGAAATAAAAGAAGAAAAAGGATAAGAAATACAAAGATAGAGCACAATCAGATTCTGAATCCTCTCCCTCAAAAGGGGAATCATATAAGAAGGAGAATCCCAAATGTGGATATTGCAAGAAACTAGGGCATGATGAACAACTATGTTATTCAAAATAGATTGATGAGTTGAAGCATCTTCTAATGAAGAATCATATTAATTTTCCTTTAACTATGTCAAGGGGTTCGTCATCTTCTCCTCATTCAAAGTTAGAGAGAAGAAGTGGCAAGCACTTGTTGTAGTTGAAAATTATGAGTTAGGGATATGGACCCTTAATTCTAGAGCTTCACAACATATTGCTTCATCATAGAGTATGTTCTCTTCATTTAAGAATTGTCCATCACCACACATCTTGATGACCAACAACATATATATGTGTATTTATGTGAAAGGATCTATTGACATGGATGAAGGATTATTTAATGATGTCCTTTGTGTTCCTTCATTGTCAACTAATATCCTTTCTATCTGTTAGATCACACATGGTGGAGCAGGTAAGATAGTTGAGTTCACACTAGATTATGTGGTTATTAAGGATTTTCATAGTAGAGCTATTGTTGTAGTTAGAGAGGTAGATCATCAATCTAAAGAATACACCTTCTCACATTTTGCTCCTATTGTTCCTTCGGCTGATGTACACACTTAGGCATCTAGTGTTGACACTTTTGAGGAGATATAGTATGGTCATTTGAATCTTGGTGTTCTTTCATCAACTATGGTTCTAGAGACATGTGTTAACGTTCCATATCCTTCATAATCTCATGTTGCTTCTTTAGAGTTCAATGTTTCTATATCCATGGCTTCCAATGATCCAGTGTAGCAAGATCATTATCTTCCAAATACAACTGCTTGTGATGAATACTTGACAAATATTATAGGTTTATTTTGTGAGTCCTATCTTGCAGACTTGGAGGACACTATTAAGAACATTCATATCCTCTTTGATATTACCTCTTATGTAGTTGCATCATCTTATTTGAATGTGATGAGGGCACATTCAGACCCTCTCGTTCTTCTCCACCTATTCATTTGTCACAGCTTGGCATTGGGTTGGAGATCCTTCAGAGACATTTGAAGGAGCCTTCATTGTCTTTGGATCATGTTCTACATCTATTTTCACTAGGTTCTAGATTGTCACACTCTTCAGTTTGTCCTGGGACTTCTAATTTAATTGTGGCACCTTTTGGAATCAAAATGGTGACACTTGAGTAGCTTCCATAGATATCCTACATCTTCAATTCTTCCCTCATATTCCTTTTAGGAGTGGGAAGACATCTTGCATAGATTCTTGGTTTTGATTCTTCCTAAGGGGAGGAATGTTGTTTGGCATTTTTGGATCATCTTCAACATTCCTTGTCAAGCATCTACCATCAGTGTAGGAAATTCTACATTGAGGAGGGGTTACATGGCCCCTCTTCTTCTCTCTTATGAGAAGGAATATTTTCCTCACATGGGGTTTCATCCTTCTCATACTTTTGGAGAGCATTTTGTGTTTTCTCTTTTGGAGAGGGGTTTTTTCCTATGGTTTTTTCTCCTTTTCTCCATTTGTGATAGATTGTTTTGTACATGGGTACCTAATATTGCTTAGTAGTTGGGACCCATAATTTCATCTTTGCATGTTTTCATATTCTCCCTAAGTTGCACTTAAGGGGAGTGTTGGTGTGAATGGTGTATATTACCTAACTAGTTCCACGTTAGGTCCTATTCACCCATGTCTCATGTAATATGATTATGACACTTGCCATAATCCTATGTTGTCCTATGTTTCACCTTGGCCTATATAACCAAGGGCTTCTCATTGTAATGGATATATTCATATATGATGTATATATTGTATGCATATGTGCATCCTTTGATAGAATAAAATTATTCTTTCATGTTGGGTCTCTCTTGTACTTTCATGGAATCTCCTAGATCTTGGGTGGCTACCTCCATAGCCAAATCTTGCATGGTATAGAACATTCTATACCAAATATTACACTTATAATGAATTAACCCATTCAAATTCAAGGTACTTTTGTTATTAAAAGTATATGGAAAGCTTGGGAGGCCATCAAACCTTGGCAATTATGTGATGACAATGAATTTCATAAGGGATTATCTATGAATCAACAATCCATTTGGTGGTCTCTTGTTCTTTCTTGTTAGGATTGACCACTTGCCAAGGCTCAATGGATTTATGCTTTGAAATTATATAATAGGCATATCAAGACTCCACCTAATATTTGTTGGGAATTAAGGTGTCTCAACCTTTGTATTCCTTGCATTTATTATTGTAATGTAATTTATTTATTTAGCCTATGTTGTAATTTTGTTGCACATCTTGTTTTGTCATTTAGTGTGAAGTGGCACAATGAGTTGTCACTCCAATTGTAAGATGACTAGGATGGTCAACACACTCCATGTGGAGATAGGCATCCCTTTTGTGTGGTAGAGGTTTTCTACCATGTGTTGGTATCTTGACTAGTGTGTAAGTGAATCTTGACCAAAATGGTTATGACAGATTCATATGACAGAATCTATGAAATGAAAGAGTCAGAAATAGAAGGTTTTATGACAGGTGAAGACATGTGTCACAAGGCATCTTGGAAGAAGGCATCTTTGGGTACCCCAAGGAGAGTTATGACATGTTGTAAGAGAATATGCTATTTATGGCCTGTTTATGATAGATTCTCTTACAACTGTAAGATATGTCAGTATGACGGATTCTATGATAGTTGCAAGAGTTGTAAGAGCATTTGTCATTGCCCAACTTGGGAATAGGTGACCTCTTTGGGATGGAATGACTTGACAAGTGTCAAGAACATCCTATAGTGTTGGACATGTGTCCATAGGCATGGGTTTTAGGCCATGAGGCCATGTTGGACACCCATCTCAAGATAGAGCCATTTTTGCCTTGTATTTTCTATATAAACAAGTGCTTTGGAGAGGAGATGTATTATGTGATTGACAGGTATTGTTATGTTACCAGTTTGTCTCCAAATATGAGTGTCGAAGACTCATGAGAGATTGCATTGCAAGTGTATTGTAAACCATTTTAGTTTTGATAATACATTGTGCAGGTTTTGGAGTGTGGGGTTTTTCACCTGATAAGGGTTTTCCCCACGTATATCTTGTGTCTCATAGGCTTGATAGGCTCTTGAATAAGCTCGACATGTTCTTGAGAGTCATCAACATAAAGACATGAGGGTTCTTGACTTGGACTCATAGTGTTAGGCTCTTGATTAGGATTGATGGCTTGCAGATCACATGATGCACTTGAAATACTAAACAAGGTGTTTAAGGACTCATGGGGAGGCTCTTTGTTGGGTTCATGGATAGGACTTTGATTACATGGCAATGTTTTATTCCTTGCTAGTAACCATTGGATCACATCCTTTGCAAGTGTATGGGTGAATGGACAATATAGTGGATGGACAATGATGGTGGAAGTTGAAGGATTAGGATTAGGACTTGTGGGATGGATAATGGGATTAGATGGATTAGTTTTATTCAACCCAATCTTACCACAATCTTCTAGGCTCTTGATCAATATTTTAAATTGTGTACAAGTGGATATGGAATGGCCCTTACACCTATGGTATGCACAATATTCGTCATCTTTATACCAATGGGGTTTAAAGTAGATTTATTCAAAAGGTGTTATTGGTGGCAACTCAATCAAATTTTCTTAGACCAATTGTTGTAGGGTCATTTCTAAGGGATCCTTTAGTGGAGGGCTTGATAGATTAGAAGGTTGACATGAAGGTGTTGGGAGAGGACTAGTTGAGTCATGTGTTAGGATGTGATCGGATGGTGATGGAGGATGTTCATAGGATGCTTGCTCTAGGTTGGTGTCTCCCTCATCAAAGGCTATTAAGTCTTGCAGCATAGGCGGACTTAGGGATATTTGGTTTATGTACAAAGGGTCACTTGGACTTGAGTCAAAGGTTACTAGGTCTTGTTGCATAGGTGGACTTAAGTCTATTAGGTCTTGTGGCAAGAGTGGACCTGGGTTCAGTTGAGTTATGTACAAAGAGCCACTCAGATTTGCATGTTCATGTTGTGGGGGAATGTGTTTGGTGAAGAGATGAAATGGTAGGATGTGTAGGTAACAGCTATCGGGGTATGGGTTGTTGTGGATAATGGTAGATGTTGGAAGAAGTAGTGTATGATGATGTGGCATTGTTGTGGGAAGATGTGAGATAAGGTGATGTGACATTGTTATGGGAAGCTGTAGGATAAGGTGATGTGGAATTGATTTGAAATGCGGATGGATTAGGTTGATAAGGAATAAAATAAAGTGATGTGGAATTGTTATTATATGTGGATAGGTTAGATTGGTGTGAAACAGAAGGAGATGCCACATAGAAATGAAGTGGAATTGGTTGGTGGTGATTGGATAAGGAATAATGATATATTTGTTGGGTTTGACATGTGTCTAAGAGGTGTTGGGCCTATGCTATAAGATGTTCCATGTGAGGTGATTGGCCTTCTTGAAGTTGAAGTTGTTGAATTATGTGATGGACCCTATGAATCATTTGTTGGCTTAGGGGTTTTGGTGCTTGGTGAAGGATGTGAATGATCTCTTGCGCTATGTCCTCTAAGGTTGGCATGGTATAAGGTGATGTGGATTGGACTTATGCGATAAAGTTGAGATTCTTGGACTGATTAGTTTTCTTGACTAATTGATTAGATTGGCTTGGTTGATTAATTAGATTGGTTTGATCGGTTGGTTGATTGGATAAGATTATCTCCCAAGAGATAGACTTATGAACTCAAGGGTAGACAAGGTTGGTTGATAATGCTAATATGATCAAATGATAGATAAGGACCAAAGCCAAAGGACAAGGTTGGTTGATTGGATCGATGTTGGATAGTTGATGTAGAGTCTCAAAAAGGATGTAGGGCTCAAGAAGTCTAATGATATGATATGGTCAAACTAGATGGGATGGTGCATAATGGTGTGGATAGATGACTTAGGTTGATCAGGATGGGGTTGACTGCATGACAAGGATGATCGAATGACAAGGATGATCTAGTTTGAAAGGGTTGGATGAAATGTAATGATCGGGAAATGTGTTATGACAAGTAGGACTGAGGATGAGGTGGCAAATCAAACACAAGATCTCACATACACATGCATGCACACCAAACACACTGATCAATGTGTACACCCTAGGCTAGGTAAGGATAGTATTTGTTGGATCCCCTAGCCATGCCTATTCAAAGTCGATAGCTTCAGGATCTTGGTAGCACTGGTTCCCATCCACGGCACTCACTTCTCACGCATACCAAGATCCAGGTTTCCCAAGGCTTGTCCCCCCACCGAACCTCAGGATTGTCCCTGCTATCTCTACTAAGAACCACATGAATCAGGACAACTTCAGAGGTCTGACCTTCTACACCAACAAATAGAGGGTTTTTGGCCACTAAGACATTGTTTTTAGTTCAGGTTTCTGTTCGGGTGGTTATACATGCGGCAATGCTACTCTCTATTATGGAGTCTCCTAGCCTTCAAGGGTTGCGCCTTGGAGGGTTTTGGGGGAGGTTGGTTGTCGGCATAGCTAAACATCACTCGTCGCTTGCGACTTTTGGTGCAAATGCATTATTTATCAAGCAGATTGGAATGGGCTGGCTTTGACCTGTTTCCGCCTGGGTCATCCCCTTCTCACAATGGGAAGGTAGGCCCGCCTAGAGATAGCAATACATTCTCTTACACCCCAGATCCATTGGTTAGGCAGGGGGAGAGGATACTTGTATTGCTAAATCGGGTGACAATCATACTCAAACAAGTAAGCAAAGAAATGAAAAACAAGCATAGAGTAGACAGAGTTAATTTTAAGAACCAAACTAAAGTGTGCCTACTCTAGTGATAAATGATTGTTCTTTGACCACTCAGAGCTATAGACAAGATTAGCATATTTTCAACCACCAGTCTTCGACAAATGAGAGCAACAAGCTGCACCAAGAAATCATTAGATCCCAAAAAAACTTATTCTATGTAGCAGAAACCAGAAGCGTATATGAAAACTAAAGGTGATTCAGAAACAACCAGATGTGACTCAAATCTTACCACAAGTGATTACCTTCTATGCATATACGACCCCTTGTTGACCAGAGGCGACCTTTTGTCATTCAAAGGCATTCAAACCCTAACCTCATGTGCTTGGATCCCCAAAAACCAAAGGCGACTGGCTGCTAACCAAAGGTGACTAGATTCTTACCAAATGTGACTGGATGCTAACCAAATGTGACTATCTACTTACCAGATACGACTGGCTGCTATTCAAAGGCGGTTTTCTGTAGACCGAATGCTATTTTCTTCGCCAAATGCATGTTTTTTCACAAAAACTAGGAAAATTTATACTCGTTTTTCATGGAAACGGCCCCCCGGATGAAATGGTGAGGTTGGTTTGAGCCTAGGAGGTCATTTTTAATAGGTAAAATTCAAAAATTGCAATATGAGGGTTAGAAAACATGCAAATTTTTAAAGCCAAAACCTACAAAGACTTAGTGATTCGGTCCCACTGGGCGTGCCATTTTATGCATGTAGGAAAATTCACTGTTTTATCAAATAAACTAGTGCAACCTATAAACTATCAAGAATCTAATCTAAGAAAGCAAATGAAATGCAAATAAACAAAGCAAGAGCCTTTAGATTGTGTGATCCTTGTGTTCCATGTGGATTGTTGAACCCGATTTGACTATTGATTGCTCACATTTTACAGCACAATGATGATAGGAGATTTGATGGATGAGGGTAGATAGATGGAGGCTAGATAGATGAAAGATTTGATGGATGATAGGGCTAGATGAAATTCGGCAGAGTGACGGTGCTTCAGAAGATTCATCCATGAGAATGGCATGAAAATGGGTCAATTTATAGATTTTTTGAGAAAATGGAAGGATAAACCTTCCAATTTGTAAGTGATGGTGAAATAGAAAGTTGCTTTGTGTAAGTTGGGAAAAGAAATGGAATGTTGGTGAGTTCACTCAAGAGATAATTTAGAAGGTGAGTGAAATGAGTGGAGAAAAAATTGGAAGGTGGAAGAGATAACTCATGAGGTAATTAGAAATGGAATTGGTAAGTGACTTTAATTAATTAAAATAAAATTAATTAATTAAGTGGCATGATTGATTAAATAAATAATTATTATTATTTATTTAATCATAGAAGGAAAGGAATTAAATAAATAAATAAAATTTATTTATTTAATGATAAGAGGGATGTGGCTAAATTAAATAAATGTTATATTTATTTAATTTATTAGAGGAAGATGCTAGGTTAGGATGGCGAAGGGATCTAGGGCAAAGATACTACAAGATGCCTAACTGATGTAACATTGCAACAAGTGGATATTTTTAGGTGTCTACAATTGATTCTGATGTGTTTGGTCCTGTTAATGTTCCTTTGATTTCCAAATTTGTATATTTTGTATCTTTCATAGATGATTATAGTAGAAGGACATGTGTTTATTTTATCAAAAGCAAGACTAAAGTTTGTTGAGAATTAAACTAGTAAAAAGATTAAGTGTTTGAGAACTGATAATGGTGGTGAGTTTTGTTCGGAAGTGTTTGATAAGTTCTGTAAAGAGCAAGGGATTGAAAGACATAAGACAACTACATACACCCCACGACAAAATGGAGTTGTAGAGAGGATGAACATCACATTGATGGAGAGGGATAGGAGTATGCTTAGTGGAGCAAGCATCGAACAAAAGTTTTGGGCTGAAGCTGTATCCACTACTTGCTACCTGGTAAATAGGTCTCCTACATCAACTCTTGTTGGTAAGATACCTATGGAGGTATGGTCTAGTAAGAAGCCTTCAGTTAGACATCTTCATGTTTTTGGTTGTGAGGCATATGCACATGTGCCTAGGGAGAAATGGTCTAAATTAGAGAACACGGCTGTTAAGTGTATTTTCATTGGCTATGGTGTCGGTGTGAAAGGATACAAGCTTTGGGATCCTATGGCTGAAAAAGTGTTGTATAGTAGAAGTGTTATCTTCAGAGAGCTAACACCTTCTTCCATTGTTCTATAGCCAGAATAGATAGAAAAGAAAGAAGATGTAGTTCAGTTTCCTTCTACTCCTAAGAAGACTAAACCGACAGACCCTGTGAGACCTGATGATGAGGAGAGCTCTAGCAGCTCTGAAAGCTCAGAAGAAGAAGCAGAACCTCAACCTTAGCCATTGAGGAGGTCTACATGGACAAAAAAGCAACCTGATAGGTTTGATTATTCATTACTTGATTCTAGTTATACTTTTGCTTTGCTTACTAACACTGATGAGCCTAGAACTGTGAAAGAGGCTATGGGCATGAAAGATGCAGGTTCCTAGAAGGAGGCCATGGAAGATGAGATGACTTCTTTGGAAAAGAATAAAACATGGGAATTGGTGCCTTTTCCTAAAGGATGGAAACTCGTTGGATGCAAATAGGTGTTCAAGAAGAAATTCAGTGTAGATGGCAGTGTTGAAAAGTACAAGGCTAGGCTGGTTGCGAAGGGGTATTCACAAGTGGAGGGAATTGATTATGGTGAAATTTTCTCTCCCATTGCAAAGCTTACATCCATTCGGTTCTTGTTATCTCTTGCAGCTACTTATGACTTAGAGGTAGAACAGATGGATGTGAAGACAACTTTCCTTCATGGTGATTTAGAAGAAGAGATTTACATGTCACAACCAGAGCATTACATAGAGAAAGGTAAAGAAAATTTCATTTGCAAGTTGAAGAAGTCTTTGTATGGTTTGAAGCAGTATCCTAGGATGTGGTATATGAAATTTGATGCCTTTGTGTTTTCCATTAGATTTTTGAGATTGAAATCTTATCATTGTGTGTATTACAAGTTTAACAATGATTGCATTCTCATTATTGTATTGTATGTTGATGATATGTTGTTGATTGGGAATGGTAAGAATATGATTTCTGATTTGAAGTCTTAGTTGTCAGCACAGTTTGAGATGAAAAATCTAGGGGCAGCTAGGTACATTCTAGGAATGGAAATCAGAAGAAACAGAGCTAACAGAAAACTTTAGTTAAGCCAGAGTAAGTATGTGAAGACCGTGTTGGATAGGTTCAGCATGGTAGATTGTAGACCATTGTGTGTTCATGTTTCATTGGGGACAAAGTTGTTTGTTAATGATTGTACAAAATCTCCTAGTGAGGTGGAGGACATGAGCAGAGTACCTTATGCTAGTGCTGTTGGTAGTTTGATGTATGCTATGGTTTGTACAAGACCAAACATTACCCAAGCAATGGGAGTCCTTAGTCAATTTATGGCTAATCATGGATGGGTACATTGGGATGCAGTTAAGTGAGCGTTTAAATATTTGATAGGTACTTCCAAGCATTCCATATGCTATCATGGTAATGCTATAGGACCTCCACATTCAGTTTGTATTCATGGATTTGTGGATTTTGATTGGGTAGGTGACATTGACAGTAGGAGATCCACCAGTGCCTATGTGTTCACTATGTTCAATGGTGCAATTAGTTGGATGAGTAAGTGACAACCTATGGTTGCTTTGTCCACAATAGAAACTGAGTGGATGGCAGCAACTCATGCTTGCAAGGAAGCCATTTGGCTTAAGAGATTGTGTTCAGATATTGGTGTTGATGCAGGATAGATTACGAGTTGTTGTGATAGTCAGAGTACGATTTACCTAGCAAAGAATCTAACTTTCCATGCCAAAACAAAGAATATTGATGTACATTTTCACTTTGTGAGAGACATGGTAGAGGATGGGAAGGTGCATTTGGAGAAGGTAGACACCTTAAAGAATGTTGCAGATGCATTGACAAAACCAGTGGGCACAGAGAAATTCAAATGGTGTTCAGAGTTTATGGGCCTCTCGGCCTATAGGAGTTAAATCTTGTTATTTCTATTGGCTCTTACAAGGTGTTCGACAAGTGGGAGAATGTTGGGAATTAAGGTATCTCAACCTTGGTAATTCCTTGCATTTATTATTGTAATGTAATTTATTTATTTAGCCTATGTTGTAATTTTGTTACACATCATGTTTTCTCATTTAGTGTGAAGTGGCACAATGAGTTGTCACTCCAGTTGTAAGATGACCAGGATGGCCAACACACTCCATGTGGAGATAGGTGTCCCTTTTGTGTGGTAGAGGTTCTCTGCCATGTGTAGACATCTTGACTAGTGTGTAAGTTAATCTTGACTGAAACGATTATGACAGAATCTATGACATGTAAGAGTTGGAAATAGAAGGTTTTATGACAGGTGAAGACATGTGTCACAAGGCATCTTGGAAGAAGGTATCTTTGGGTGCCCCAAGGAGAGTTATGACATGTTGTAAGAGAATATGCTATTTATAGCCTATTTATGATAGATTCTCTTATAGCTGTAAGATATGTCAGTATGACGGATTCTATGATGGTTGTACGAGTCATAAGAGCATCTGACATTGCCCAACTTGGGAATAGGCAACCTCTTTGGGATGGGGTGACTTGACAAGTGTCAAGAACATCCTATAGCATTGGACAAGTGTCCATATGCATGGGTTTTGGGCCATGAGGCCATGTTGGACGCCCATCTCAAGATAGTGCCATTTTTGCCTTGTATTTTCTATATAAATAGGTACTTTGGAGAGGAGATGTATTATGTGATGACAGGTACTATTATGCTACCGGTTTGTCTCTAGATACGAGTGTTGAAGACTCTTGAGAGCTTTCATTGCAAGTGTATTGTAAACCATTTCAGTTTTGATAATACATTGTGCAGGTTTTGGAGTGTGGGGTTTTTCACCCGATAAGGGTTTTCCCCATGTATATCTTGTGTCTCTCTCTTCTGTCTCATTTCTGTGTGTATGTGTATTGTTTCAGTATCTCCATTGTTGTTCTTAACATTTTGTAATTGTAAAGGATAAAACAAATTTTCACTCTTCTCTCCTCTTTAGATTAGTGTAGGAAGCGATTTCCATAAACCTAGCTTCCTTTCAATATTTTTTCAAAAACTACCAAGAATTTTCTCTTTTGGTCTACGGCCAAATTGAAATACAAACTCCCTAACTAGGATTTGGAGACTTACTAGACTATTATTGATTCAATTCCCCACAATATGCTTTACAAAATAGGGGTTCATTGTATCAAACCTTGGTGGAAAGATTAGAAATGGTATCTAGACACACAATTTTGTAACTACAAACCTCGCAAGGGATATGCCTAGCTATTTTTGCATCTTCACATGGTGCCTAAATTGAATCACACATGGCTTCTTGAATGTTCATTGGAATCTTGGTAGTGCAAGTTACAAATTGTTTGGTTGGCTATTCTTGGGCCAAAGATGGCTCATTTTGCCTGTGCATTCTTTACTAGGGCCTTCCTATTGGTACCGGATTATCTCATCTAGGAGTTGTCAATGCTAATTTCCCTTTCTATGGATAACTAGAGATTTTGAAGTATATTTTCTAGTTTTATCTTAGAGCTTAGGAAGTTTGGAATTATATTCATGAATTTTTCAAGCCTTTTAAACTAATCCTTTGTCATGCCATATGATATTATTGGGAGAATAGCCAGGAATTCCTGCTAAATTCACCTAGATATGGCATGCTTTCAGGGTGGAAATTATTTTTAGCATTTGCAAAGGTAGAAACTCCATTATTTTCATTAGTTGTTCTATTGATATTCATTTTTATTTATACTAAAGCTATGATTTGCTCTAATGTTCTTATGCAAATTTAGATGCAAGATAGCAAATTTACACTTGAAGTGGCACATCTTTAATGTTTTAGATCATTGGGGTAATAACCCATTTAGAGTTTCTAGGGTACCACCAACTCTACCCTCTAGCAAGGGACACTATGTACCAAATGGACATCAATCTGGACATAATGAATTGTCTCATGGAGGTCATGATTCTTAGACATGTGGTTCCTAGTTCCCTCTAAGAAGAGCTAAGGTTTAGTCTACTTGCAGCTAGTCTTATTCATCTTTCCCACCTTTAGTCTCCTCTTAGCCACATGGTCAGAGGAAACTTGGTTGGCAAGATCCTAGCAAATTTTCTCACCTTGCTTTGACCATCTTGCTTGCTTGTGACACTCAACCTACCCATGACACTTAGCCTTCCAAGGAAGAAAATGAAGAGGTAATGATCATCAGCTAGGAGCTTGTTCCTAATGACATAGACCCTATTGATGTATGGGGCAAATTGGATGATTGTGACCCCCCTCCCTCTAGTGGTATAGTTCTTTCCACTTAGCAGATTTGTTTTATATTTTGATAGTTCAAGCTTGGCCCAATTTGGACTTTGGGGTGTGACTTCTTCCACCTATCATTTTTGTGAAATTATATAATATTATCTTTTTTAATAATTAATATATGATTCTTATTCATAAAAACAACTTTGATTGAGGCTCTATGTTTCCTAAGGAGTTTTCTTGGTAGAAAGATGGGGGTTGGTTGTAGTGTTTGAAAAGTTAAAGAATAATTTTCAATTATTTTTGAGTTGTGAAGTATGATGTGGTATTACATTTTTTATTTTGGAATGTTGGTTTTTTCTGCAATGTTGTTTGAATTGTGTTAATTTCTAATTTAATTGTTTCTCAAGTTTATTCAACAATTTTAAGTTGTCTGTGTGGTTGAAACCTTGAGTTGATTAGTTTGCACAAAGATCTATTTGATTGAATAGAAAGTTATGGTTTTCTCAGGTTTACTGATTAAGTTTCTTAGATTCACAAAGTTCTTTAACATTTTAATGTTCTATAGAATTGTTGGTGTGACTAATTGTTTTGTTAAAAGGTTGATATGAATTAACTAATATACAAAAATGTTATGCATGTTTGATTAATTTGCATGGAATTTGTAATTGTTTGTAGTTGTTGATTTGTAATGTGTGTGCATGTTGATTGATCTACTTAGACTTGCAGTAACATAAATCTTATGAAAATTAAAATATGTAAAGGAGATCTAACTAATGACCTAACCAGTTTAAACACGAACGCTAACTAATACTAATTAGAAATATAAATTAGATCTAAAAATAACCAATAAACAAAGTAAAACACAAAGAAATCCTTACCTCTAGCTATATACTTTGGTCAAGAGCAACTTGGAATGAACATGGAGTCCAATGGAGATGGACAAAGTGTTGTTGCTGATCTTTTTCCTCAAAAGGATGGCAATCTCTAGATATCAATGCACACAAACCAATTAATTTGACCTCCAAGTCAATTGAAACATGTTGGAAGGTGTTTTGACAAGAATAGGAATGTATACAACTAAAAAATAATATTGATAATGGTTTGCAGATGACGAGATTTAATATCAAACCAGACAATCAAATGAAATCTAACAATGCTTAGAATGTTTGAAATAATAGGTGATTGAATTGGAAAGATTAGGATGATAGCAATAGACAAAGGCTTCAAAATGAAACATAGATAAATAGCTACTTTCCATTGGATTGGATATTAAAAAATCATTTTTAAACAAGGCCAATATGACCTTTACATGTGAAAAGGAAAGGTGTTATAAAATTTTTAAGTCAAATGGGAGAGCAATGGACACTTCTAGAAGGGAAAGGAAAAGACAAAACATTGTTTCAACCTTTCAAATTACAATTTTGTAAGCTTGGGTGAAATCATTGCTTTCCATAGGTGGAAATTTTGAAACCACTATGGCACTTTAAAGATTTCCATGGTAGAAATAAAAGGACCATGGTGGTATCAAGATCACATAGGGAAGATTAAGCCCACCCCAATATAATATTAGTAGTTTCACCAAAGTTGGTGAAACATTTGGATTTGATCACTAACATGAATGGAAAAAGACAATGTGAAACAAGGGACTACAAGACACATCAAAGAGACAAAGGGAACTATAAGGATCTATCTTGGATATTGAAATTGGTCATGTTTTGTACCATGATTGTTTTTGAGTGACATCAATCATCGTCAAACTTAATCTTGCGACCCATGTAAGTTTTGGTACTTACATATTGTCCTCTTATAATAGATGTATTTCAAGTGATGTGTGTCATTATTTGAGCAAGGGTTCAAGTTCCTTGGGTCATTTCTATCTTTGTTTCCACTGTTCTACCATGAACCTACAAAGTAACATAACTAGAAATTAAGTGTTGTGCAATGAGGTTTGAAGAAAAAAAATTAAATCATGCAATATTAGAGGATGTACCATTGATGCAAGGTGTCAAAATACTATATGTGGATGACTATGTGACTAAGAATTGGACAAGGGTTATCTCTCCATATAAAAAGAGGGTCAATATATTAAAAAATAGTCATTTTAACTAGCACACTTAAGAAATTTTTTGTCTTTGAACATACAATGATTATTTTTAGTGAACTTGTATTCTATGGGGAGCTTATGATATCATGAGAATAAATATGGTAGGTGTTCTAGGCAGGTTCTATACATGTTGGTTATGAGCAAGATTTCCCTCTTTTAATGAAAACTAAAATTTTATGGAAACCTAGCTTAGATTTGATAAAAAATGATAATTTAATAGATAGAATGATTGTTGCACTATTTACAATAGGAATATGTTTTTCAATTTTGAATATTTAGGCATTTTTGTACATTTTGGATTCTTTTTTCAAAATCTTTTTTATCATGGCTAGTCAAAACTATTAATTTTGTAACTATCACCAATGTTTTAAAATTACACCAATGATTTCAAAACTCTCACCTACTAATAATAGGTAGTTTCAAAATGGTAGAGAAAGACTAAAATTTGATATTTTAATTTAATTTTTTTTGTATTTTGGACTATCAAATCTTGTTTCATCTAGTTGCAAAGAAGATAAATCAAATGGATATGGAATGACTCTTGAGGACATTGGATCTACTCACTCCTATAGATTGGGTTGTCCTAGAGAAGATGTGGTTGAACAAGGTTGCTAGAGTACCATTGATCCCACCCTCCAACATTATTCTATGTGATGTCCCAACTTATTGGGATGCTACTTGGAATATGTTTTGGTTTCCATAGGTGTAGGGAGAGTCAACCATAACTCTCCTATATATGCACATTTTTCTTGGAGTGCTTACATCACATGGAAACGATTAGTTTTAAATGATCATTAGAACCATATAGAGGTGGAAAGTTGAGTTACATTCTTTGGTGACCAACCAAGATAGTAGGACCCTAAAAAGAGGTTTCCTCTCTTACTGACATCAAGAGAGTTATAATTCTAACCATTTAGAAAGTTGTCATGGGGATCCTTGCTACTTGCCTCACGAGTGACATGTGAGCTGACAAGGTCCTCTACAACTAGGCTCTCATAGCAAGGGAGATTGAGAAATTTATGGGAGACAATACAAATTGGGTATGTATATCTTGGCTCAAACATACTTAGACCTCTATAGGATTGTGCAAATTAAGGTAGAGCGAATGAAGTTGCCCTCTAGGATTATAGGGTGGTTATTAGAACATGTAGCTCCATATTAGAGAGTCCAAGATATTTAGGATAGAATAAAACCTAGGGAGACTGGATGGGAATGAGTCCTCCACTTTACAATTTGATTCAAGAAAAGGTTGGTTCTCACCACAACAAACATGATTGTAGACACCTATACAAACATGGCGAGGTTGTGGAATGGATATAACATATACTTTGTAGCATGTAGTGGCACCACCTCTCTCACATAAAGGAGGAGGTTAGTGGAGGTGCACCTAGTCACAAGGGTGCCCCAATAGTTTGAGTGAGCTTATATTGTACAATTACCTCCTTTTGATATAGTGTATTAAGGACATTGGGAGACTAGAGATGCCATGGTGGGACAACTGTCATGGATTGTATTGATAGTTAGGGTTCCTATTAGACACACTATTAGAGGAGAAATTAGAGCATAAAGATAGGTAGGTCTACAAGTAACTGTTGGGCCACCCTCACCCCATCACCACCACCACAACAACAACAAAAGATAGTGTTGACTGCTAAGGTAGTAGAGGCAATGGAGGAGGAAAGAGGAGAGCATAATGCACCAAGGAAGAGCTAAGATAGAGAGAAGGTAGAGGCTATGGTACCTAACCAAAGATGGTAGGACAACAACCCTCATGAGTAACTTGTGTTTGAATGTTGTATTAACTTTTATAGTGGTCCTCATAGGGATTTTATATAGATTGACTAGGACTCTATGTTTGATTAAAGGGATTGTAGGTGAGTAGTAGACCTTCATTGAATTACCTACCTAGATAATTTTGTAAAAATAATAGTTAGATCTTAGGATGAGTTGTTGGTGGACACAAGACTACCTGCTCAAGAGGTGGACACAAGACTACTTGCCTCAAGAGGTATACATTTAAATGTTTGCACCCACATGGCATGATTGTAGGAGATAACAACCCTACACATAGAAATAATTGATTTGAGTGTTGAGGTACAAGTCTCAAGGAGGATATAGAATTAAGGAACCAATTTTACACACAAGGTTGCCAATAAGAAGGCATAGTTGTAGGAAGTGTCACAACAACCAAGGCTCAGTCATCAAAAGGAGAGGAGCCAAAGTCCCCAAAATTTATGAACTCACAAATCTAGATATTCTATGATAGACTAGGCATAGGATCCCTATGCCCACATTTTTAGACTATAGAGAGACCTGTATAGACTAAAACATTGTATAAAAACTATGACATGCTATACATACATACATTTTTTACTATGACCACTATGGTATGTGAAGTGATTCAATTTATTATGATGTTTCTATTTTTATTTTTACACACATGTATTTATGTTATATTCTATGTATTTGTATGCAACTATATGATTTTTAGATGTGACAAACATATTTCTCTTCCCTTAAATGTATTATACTATAGATTCTAGACTAGTATAAAAACTAGATGCTACTCTTTCTCTGAGATGTTTTTAGGTTTTCTATTACTCCAATTTAATACCTATTTAAATAATTAGAATTATTTAAGACTTTGATATGATTAGAATATTTAATGAAATTTTGACATTGTACATTTAAATATTATATGACGATGTAGTTGTGATCAGAGGATTTTATCAAATAGCCTGATCACGCAGCCAATATTAATCTCACCACAATGAAAGCCAAACTATGTAAACAAAACTATTTTGGTTTTATTAAATTAATAAATTAATACAATGTGTTTATCAAATAAAAAATCTACTATAGCTTATTACACACATGGCCTTTCATGGCCTCTCACTAATCACCATGGATTTGAGCCTCTCAGCCAGCCTCTGTACTCACTAGCCATTGACTCCCTCTCCATGTTCTTCATCTTCAAATTTCTCTCTTCCTCATGCCAAAGGAATTTTCCCTATTCTATGATATAGACTCATATCTCTATCTCTGAGTCTCTATCCAATCTCCATGCCACTTCTTCTATTTGGCTCTTCCCACCTCTCTCTCTTGGGTGACCTCTCCTCTTTTTGTTTGACACCTTCCTTTTTATTTTAAATTTGCCTTTTAAGCTTCCACGGCTCTTCGCTTTTATTGATGGCTCCAATTATACCTACTAGTGACTTAACCTTATCTATTTCTTTATGTCAAGGATTTTAAATTTTCATGTCTTTTTATGCTATTACCTTGTCAAATAGTTACAACTGATGGCAACAATGATGTACCCCTTGTACAACAAAAGCTTTGTATAATGTCCTTGATTTAGCACAAAGAATGGAGAGGAACAACATTATGTGACTTCGACAAGATACAAATTTGTGAGAGGAACACTAGATGCCAAAAAGTAACTTTTTACGTAACTTTTGAAAAGATGCACATATTCACCTAAAAACTAGCCACATAGAAAAAATCACTTCCTAAAACTCCCTATAAAATGAATTTACTCCAGCCCTTATGAAACTATAGAACTAATCATTTTCATAATCTACTAGATGAAAATAGAACATTTTAATTTCTCCCAACTGGTAAAGAATCCTGCCATGAAAACTTTCCACATTGAGTGAAATAGAATCATGAACACCCCTGTAAAATGGTTTGGCTCAAACCCTCATGGATTTATAGAATTAATTGTTTTAGTGAAACTGCTATCTAAACTGGGTAACCACATTCAAGTGAAATCTTCATTTTTGCAAATTTGATCAAACTAGAAGTTTTCTAATGTAGCAAGATGCCAAGAAGAGAAAACAAAAACCAAAACTAGAAACAAAACATAAAATATTTTTGGTCGATGTGGGATTGCCTGTGGACTTGGATGCTCCTGCATCAAACATGCCAAGTAAGAAAAATTTTGTGAGCATGGGCTCACAAATAGAGTTGGATAGTAGAACCACTCTTCTAGGTTGTAAAAAATTGTAGCAAGCTCCATCACTACAATAGGTACATCAAAATACTTCTTCCTTCTCTTCTAACATTCAGTTGGGACAAGTACCATCCTCCTCCACCAAGTTTTCTCTTCACTCCTTCCTCTTGTGGACCTATGTCCACCATAGCCCAACCTTCTCCACTAAATGCATCTCCACATTCTTCCTCCTCTCATGGGATTCAACCCACCATAATTCAGCCTCCTCCACCAATGTGCATCTGCGCCATCCTCTACAACACCTACATACAAATTTGCATTAACAAAATCATGGAAACTAGACATTTCCATCTTCCCCTCTACATTCACTTCTTCTTCTTCACACTCTTCTACATCCTCATCTTCTTCTACTCTCACCTGCTATAGAGTAAAATGTGTACACTTGTTAATCAGGACCTATTTTACGCCTTTTTGAACATTAACGATTAAATCTCAATCCTGATGAATATACCTGACAGAATAAACTTAGGACTGGCCTAAGCCCACCTTAAAAGACACTCCCTAGGGTTTGTGGGGCTAAAGGACCAGAGCACCTAGCACCCTAGGCCCAGATGAGTACTTTAGCCCTATTTTTGTGGTGTCGGCTTAGAACACCTCCTTGGCTTATACATGTCAGCCCCATTTGGTTTTATTCATTGTTGGTGAGCAGGAATGGATATAAGGAGGAGTTTTACAATTCATTTTACACCTAGATGGATAATAGAACAATTAGAATTGCTTACAAGTTTGAACTTCTTTGCTCAAGTTCTCTTCATGCTTGGAATTGCTATTAGCTATCTCCTTGTTGGTACATGATCTTGAGTTATCTACTACAACTAGGGTTTCATATCTTGTGGTAATCTTTATCATTTTCATTCATATTTTCATCAAATATTGTTTATCTTGCCTCTGCCCTCCTAGGGCATGCACTGTTGGATCACTAATCATCATTGTAGTGGAGGTGGAAACACCAACACGAAGTTTGAATAAAGCAAGCCCCTAAATACAACACAACATTTTCCTCTTTTCTTGTATGCAGGACACATCCAGAAGAATTAGACTACAAGGAGTTGCAGGACTGAAGAAGACCAACAGGTGAAGGCACCTAGATCCTGACTTTCTACAAAACCCTAATTTGGGTCTAGGGCACCCAACACCCTAGATCTTCTATGCTTCTAAACTTAGATCCAGGATATTCTCTATTTCTTGGTATTTTCTATTTATTTAGATTCTCTATATCAGTTTCTAACATTATGTTATAAGTAGATCTTGGTCAATTAGGGTTTCATATTTTTCCCTAGTTTTCTTGGTTGGTTTTGGTTGAGTTTGGTTGACATTCCTCTATACAACAAAGGGAAAAACCCCTATAGTTTGGCTCTTCTTCATGGGTAGAAGCCAAGATCGATTTGTGTCTCAATGTTATTGGAAGAGGGTTTGACCTAATTTAAACTTCTAGGCTAAGTCTCTCTTTTCCATCAAACATTTTGACGAGCTTGACGTGTCTTACACTCTAACATCCTTCTTGCTTTAGATCTGAGTTGTTTTCTGCCATGGATCTAATTAGGATTGAGTTCATTTATCATTTTGCATACCTACATAGCTTTTTTTTTGCATAGTTTGATTGGGTTTACAAAAACCTTGCATTCCTAGAATATCTAGCTAGTCTTGAACCTAGGGTTTATAGATTAGTGAGTTGTTTCAGATCTTTTTGCATTGATATGTTGATTGAAGTGAGTTAATTTGATTTACTTTTTCATTTCTTGGTGTTTAGAACATTCTTGCATCCTTGCATGTGAAATTTGGAAAATAAGCATTTCATTTTAGATTTGGAAAAAAACATATTTGTCACTTTGTTTACATTGCATAAAGTTAGATCAACATAGCATGAATTAAATTTCTGATTTTTTCATCAGATCTGATTGGTATTATGGAAATTAATCATTCCATGGTGATCCATTTTACATTTGAACCTCTTGTTTTCTAGGGTTTGTCAAAAAAGTTGTATTTTTTTGAAAACCTAGTCAAATTTAAAACCTATAGTTTGCAATTAATATCTTGTTTCACATTTTTCTGTTATCATTTGCATTTAAAAATCTGATTTTAGTTTTCTCTAACACATGATAAATGTCTTCTTGAATTGAAATTTGAAAGGTAAAGGAATTTTGGATTGATATATTTTGAAAAAAGCATTAAAATTAGGGGTTTGGTTTGAGAATGAAAGTTGGTGATATCTAATTTGATTAGAGTTGAAATTGATCAAGGATTTATTAAGTGTATTATGTTTGTTTACATTTGATCACAAGAACAAAACATTTCTTCATTTAAACAAAAACTCAAACCCTTCTTTCACTAAATCATTCACTTCTATTTTGTGCATCTTGTGTGTCACTAGGGCTTGTAAACACTTTATGAGCTTTGTGACCTGGTGCCCCAATTCTAACATCTCTATGCGAAGAAGTCTTCAAATCATGGGTTCTAATGCTTTGAAAAATAGTAATGTTGGTCCATCGGAACCTAAATCTATGAATCAAATCACACATCTACTAACTTCACATATCCCAAAAGCATCAACTTGTCATGAAACCGTTGACATTGACAACCTTGTGGATCATGTTCCTAAAGCTTAAATTCAAAGATTAGACATTGAGTTGGCTAATTTTCAGCAATTTGTAAGCTCAGAACATTTAGCTAAGGATTTTATCCCTATTGTTGAGAGTCTAAGGGGTTTATTACTTGAAGGACAAGAAGGAGTAGAGATCTTGTGTGGTGTAGCTCACATAGTGCATAATAACATTATTTCTACATCTAGTTACACCGAAATCATCACTAATGTGACTTCTTCCAATCACATAGGGATTCAAGTGTCGGCACCCATATCAACAGCCCCTATTTCTACATACACTACTTCTATTCTTACTACAACTACACAACCAAGTAATAGTGCTACCACATGTGTTGCGTTATCTACTAGGAATCTTGTTTGTCATTATAATACCACTCCATATAACTACACAAATTCCACACCTCCTATCACTTTCCAAAAGGCCATTCAATCAATAGCTAGTCCTACCAATTCATACAAATCTCTACCTAGTTCATTTTGCAACCCTATCATTAACCAATTGTTGCAAAATATGACCTCCAACCAACAACAATTGGCAAGCATAAGTCATAGTCCACCTAAATCCAATATGACATCATATTATATTCGTAGCCCACTATCTTATCCAATTTTAAGAGCCCAAATGCCTAAGAAGTTTGAAACCTCACGCTTTGAGAAATATAATGGGAAGGGAGACCCTAACAACCATGTGGCAGCCTTTACAAAAATGTGTAGTGATTTCTTCTTTGAAGATGTAATTTTGGAAAAACTCTTTCCTAGGTCACACAAAGACACATCCTTGGATTGGTTTTGCTCACTGCCTCCTAATTCAATCACTTCTTTATCACAATTAATCATTGAATTCCTCAAACACTTTCAAGCAAACATTGGACCTCAAATCTCTTTGACCAATGTGGTCCATTGCAAACAAGGAATAAAGGAAAAAGTAATTGATTTTATGGGGTGTTATCAAGATCTCTTTTCATAAGTTCAATACTCTATCCCAGATGCTAATGTACAAAGAATCTTCATTAGAAATTTATAGCCTCACATCCGTGACAAAATCTTGTTGATGTGCTACGATTCTTTCACTCATCTTTACATGACTCTCCACAATTACCAACTATCAGATAGTTAGTATGAGAATAATAACTCATCATCTCTGGTTGGTCAATGTGAAGCTGTACATAATCATTCATTCAAAAGACATAATAAGAATTTTATCAAAGTCAATAAAACATCATCAAACCACATGAGAAAACATGTGGTGGTTGCATCACCTCCTAATCCCACCCCATACAAGTTGAAACAAAAAACAAGACATTTCACACCATTATTGGAGTCTCTCTACTCTATAATGATGTAACTATTGAATAACAATCTCATCAAGTTTCCACCCATTTGACCTCTCGGTCCAAGTAAGATGCAATGATCTTCTTTTGGTTTGAGCACCTTTTGTTTATTTCATTGCACCACCGGTCATGACACTGAAAGATGTATGTGTCTTAAACATGAAGTTCAAGACCTCATTGATTCCAATGTCATCCAAGCTGTTGGTGTAAATGACAAAGGAAATAAATTGGTGGCTCCACCTAATCAAAAATTACAAATATATAAAAATCCATTACCTCATCGTGAATCTAATGTTGTGGATCCATCTCAACAGATGCTATGTCCTTATACTCTTTGAGAACAAGATTATGAAGGATATATTTGCATGGTGGATGCTCACCCTCATCAAGAGAAAAAAGAACTTGAACAAGCTATATCTTTCACTCCTCATGATGCTACTATTGAAACTCTTGACGGACCCTTATACATCACCATTCAAATCAATGATAAACCCATAAGAGGTGCTATGGTTGATCCTAGATGCATGGTAAATGTATTAACTGAAGAGTTTCTCCAGATGTATGGTTTGCATTGTGATAACTATGATATATTAGAAATCATGATTAGATCACACAATGGGTCCATTCTTCCAACTCTTGGTGCCTTGGCCCTCAATGTCAAGGTTGGGCCAAGATCCTTCGATGCTACTTTTGTCATCATACCAACATCAAACTTATTTCATGTGAAGTTGGGTCACCCATGCCTCCACTCCATGAAGGCAGTCCCCTCTATAGTTCATAAGTTCTTAAAGTTTCTATTTGATGGATATGTACATGCTATACATCATAGATGATACCATCCCATTTCTCATCATGGACACTTTTCACTTGACTACTTCTATCCAAAACTAGTTGGAGTTGCTCGAGTTAGAGAGGATCTATTCCTTTTGTCTTATATTCAAAAATTTAAAGAAATGAAAATCATAGAATTATCGCTTAGTAACATACCTCCTTGTGATGTCCCTAGACCTCTTCAATCTTTTAAGGCTATGACATTAGTTCCCCCTATCCCACAGGTGGTGAATGAATCTAAGACCGAATCAAAGGTTCTTCCCCGTCCCTGATCATCTAGTAAATATGCTAAGGTTCTCCCTTCACCAACCCTCCAAGGACAATGAGGCAACCTTCATGCACAAAATAAACCTCCCCACAATCACAATATTACTTTTGTCCCACCTACCTTTGTGGAGACTAGTGGAAATTAATCAATTGCACATGTATTATTTCCTAAGGTTTCTCAACCGCTTGTGGATGCTCAAGTACTTCCACATATTTCACAAGTTGAGAAGGAAGAGCAACCCACATTGAGGAACTCTCCTCTCGTGGTCTCTCAACCTTTGGCGGTTCCTCTTGTTTCTTCTAATGTTCTTGAAGCAAAGGAAGAAAAGGAACCCACGTTGAAAGATACTACGATTCCCTTATCAAACATCACAAACAAAGCTAAGCGAAATAAAATTGCAAGACAAAGAAGAAGTGCTGTCGTACTATGGCTTGCCTTGTTGTAGGAGACAAGAATCTCCCTCCTCACAAGTGTCATTTATTGATGGATGTGAAAGAGACATCTACTAGTGCTTTGTCTCCACTATCGAAGGAAAATGTTTCACAACTCACAACGGAACCTATTGTGCTATATTCTGACAGTGAATCTAAAGGTAAGGATGATACAGGTATGGCTCTTGTTCCTTACACCACACTTTATTTAGTTCCTCTTGCATCTTTTCCACATTCCCATATTGGTGATGAGCAAGATTGGGAGGAGGATGATTTGCTTTAGGCCAACTCGTGAGTGTGGCCCCTATTTCTTATGTCATGAGTGCATGTGATTGTTTCCCCCATATTATGTTTCATGATGCTTATATATGTTGTTATTAAGCTCTCTTTGGATGGCCTTTGACACCCTTGTAGGTGCAAGGATACAAAGAGACCGAAATTCATTGCAACATTCTCTCTATTTGTATCATCATTCTTCTATATGTCGTAAGTTGCATTGTTATTTCCTTTGGGGACGACACAAGGAATAGGATGATTTGGCATTCTCCCTTGTTGACCCAAGGTTTTTATTCAATTTCATGTGATATTTCTTCCTTTGTCTCCATAGTTCTACCAACTAATGGATGATGACAATTCCAAATATTTATAGTCTCAAGACATATCATAGTATACAACCATTCATATACCAATACAAGTCAAGTAGATCCCTTTGTGTTATTTCTTATATGGTTATATTTATGTGAGACCTTGTTGCTATTCTCAATGTCATACCATGACTACACAAGCCATTTTGTATCATGCTCATAGCATCACCTTAGTTTTCCTTGTTTGGGGGAAACCCCTTGTGCGATGTAGTTTTTAGGAACACATATCCTCTGGGTATGTGCTTTCGGAAAGCTCTCATGCCTATCTTGTAGTTTGTTCTACCTTAAAGCAACTTCTCCCTCATAGGAGTTATCAATCACTTTAAGGTGGGACATGCATCGCACTATGCTCTTTTCATTACATACATGTTTATTATAGTTGACATGGAAATCACCTAGTGGTTCGATGGTCCTCAATAGCCTGTGATGTTTCCATTGCACTATTGGTCCATGAGCCACCTAGTATAATGAAGTTTTCTAGCCCATGTGCTTCATGTGACTTCTCATGATCACCTAGTAATTTAGTGGTCCATACTATTGTGTGATCCATGATAGAACTTCATCTTCACACAACACCTAGTGATAGAGAAAGCTAGTGATATTGTCATGTTCCTTGTGTGTTTGCTTTCATGTTTGTGTAATGGGTAAAATTTGGATAGTTAAGTTTTTGATGGTTTTAGTGTATATCCTCCTTTCACCCTTACATTCAAGAACCTAGGGTCAAGTTGTAATGTACTATCATAGCCTAGGTCACTATTGAGATGTAGGAAAACTTGGATTTTTATGATTTGATTGACAATTTCCTTCTCTTATGCTCAATTGTACCTTAAAACCCTAATTATGTAAATAGATGAATTACAGAAAATGCTTCTACAGAAAGATGTAAAATATCAAATAACTGTGTACCTATTTTCAGGGTTCAGAGATGGAAAAGTTGGGGACTAAAGAGTGGGCACCCAAGTCCAAGGCCCTACTTTTTGTCAAGATCTAGAAACATGGTCTGTAACTTGTATCTAGTGTACTAGAGATTTTCCCATTGCAGAAATTTGAGGACTAATGAGTGGGTACCCTAGTTCAGGTAGTTATTTCTTTCACTGATCTATAATTCTGACACTTTGTTGTACCCTCCTACAACTTCACTTTTTCTGCCACTCCAACCTGTAACCTGCAATCATGAAAACTTTGGGAGGGCGTTGTGGTGTTTAGAGGTTTGCCTCATTCAAGCCTCAGAGAGACATTCAAGCCTTTCAAACATCATTGTTAGATAAAGAGTGTATGCCTAGGGAGGCAGAGGCAAAAATCAAATGATAAATGCTCAATAATCACAATAGATGTCACCTTGTAGTGAAGATCTCATGGGAGGAAGAAGCTTTTCATTCCATGAGGAGATGGATGCTCAAATCTGTAAACACAAACACATAGACAACACAAATCTGCTCTTGTAACACAATGAAAGCCTTGAATCACCTTTAGGATGCGTAAAGTTCACAATAGCCATCTCTAGTTTACAAATGAATGCCTAAACATGCTTATATATGCAACTACAAACACTCCCGCCAAGATTTCATAAATTCAAACTTATCATGTTAGCCTGGGGACCAAATAATGGTCATAAACCAACACTAGAAATTTGGGCCTGACCCAAAATAGGGCAGGACTAGGGCGCAGGTGCCCAAGTCCCCCCTATTTTGGGTAAGGTTAGGTTCAAGGGGTCCCCCTAGGCCCCATTTGTCATGATACCCAGGGTTCATTCCATCGGGATGTTGAAATATGATGCAAGATGTCCTAAATGCACACTAAAGACCTAAGAGCTAAAGCTTTTGAGGGAAAATCCCCCAAGGGGACATTTTCCAACATTACATTTAGCCCCCACTTTAATGTATGTATAAACATGAGGCCAATACATGCATTAAAGTACGGTCAACAAGCACAACAAACACACCAAGCATAGAAAAGACATGCCAAGCACATTGAAGACAATGACAGGCACACAAAACATGAAGAAGACAGTTACAGTCACGCAAAACATCGAGAATACATTGAATGCATAGAAGACATATTAATCCATAGAAGACATGAATGATTTCTTTTCTTTTCTTTTTCTCATATATATAAAATGAAGATGCAAGTATAGGAAAGTAAACAAACCTCCCATAATACAGGATGCACTCATCGTGTAGGTCTTTAAACTGTATATATAGGGCAACACACACACAAGACATGCAAAACCTCCCAAAATGCAGGATGCACTCATCATGCAGGTCTTTAAACTGTATATATAGGGCAACACACACGCAAGACATGCAAAACCTCCCAAAATGCAGGATGCACTCATCATGCAGTCTTTAGACTACATATAGGGAAACAAATATGCCAAAAAAAGAAACCACGCCAAGCACACACACTTTAAACACGGAGGAAACATGGCAAACAAGTGATGGAGTGTCCCTATTTCTAGGTTTAGCACCATCTCAGGCACAATACAGACACACACTGATGATTGGACTTCACCACAACAATCATTGAAGACATTCTTAAGGGTTGAGTTAGTCACAGAACCGCTCCCCACCTCCACAGAGGACTTTTTGAAAATGCAACCCCACCCGCATCACGGAGATGCCTTATAGTGAAAAGGAAGCATGGCATACAACCCCACCCACATCACAGAGATGCCTTACAGTGAAAAGGAGGTATGAGCTCAAAAGTATACAACCCCACCCACATCACGGAGATGCCTTATGGTGAAAAGGAGGTACATGAAACAAATTTCAAGATTGTTCAAACACACTTTACTAGCATCTAGAATAGACAGCTTACCTTATATATGCCCCCACCTTAAGGTGGTTGATATCATGCATCGATATCAAGCACATTAAGGTAGGAAGAAAACATGCAAGGGAACATAGAATTTCACAAAACCTATGCCCCCCAGAGGTGACATGTACTTTACGATCACCAAATGTTCCCACAAACATATCCCTGCAAGAAACATGTTAGTGTCTACATAAAAACAACATCAATGCATATGAAATCTAAGGTATGCAAGATTCAAGATAGACAAAGTGCACAAAGTAGCAGTATTGTTATGATTTGTAAATGAGATAGAACACCATCAAAATCACTACGTGGAAAAAATGAGTGCTTCCACTAGCCAAGTGTCGGATAAGATATACAACCCCATCATCATATTAGGAACTAAATCCATTTTTTTATTTCTCACAAAAGGGATGCTAGGTCCGCATCAGTATAAATGTTTTTTGGCATCCTCCTGCTAGATAGAAACACTAGAGGAAGGGAAACAATAAATAAGAGAGGACAAATAATTTCCTTAGAGATAGTCACATAGGAGGGTGCCCCCAAGTCACCAACTACAATGCTATGTTCGTAAGACACAACACACAATAATAAAATCAGAGAGAGAGGCAATATAGAAGAATGATGATACAAATAGAAGAAGGTCACAACAGAGGTGGTCTCCTAGTATCTCGAACCTTAGAAGAGAATCAAGGGTCATCCCATGAGGCCTAAACAACACATAACACATCACAGGAGAAGCACATCACGAGAGAGATAAAGGGTTAGGGATACTTACCTGGTAGGATCTTTATATCAGATTTTGGAACTAGCGAACCTCTTGGAGAGGTACTCGATCATGTTGAGTACAAAGTTTGAGTGGTTCTTATGAAAGTCTTATTTATTATCATATGATGGTTTTTTTGTAATTCCATGTTGAAATGAGACGTTTTATTGCTTATGAGGGGGAGAACCACTATTACTTCCAACTGTTGACACGCGTCTTTCTCTTTTCTGATTTTTAGCAAGTTTTCATTGTTGAATCTTTCTAACATAATAACAGGAATTATCCTATACCTTCTCACTTGTCTGTATCAATTGTTCTACTTGTTTTTCTGATGTGTCTTGGTTATCTCCTAATCCATATAAGGATAACAGACGAGGAACCTCAGCATAAATTCCCTGTCTTCATGGACGAGGTAGATTATCCACTTCAATCATACCCACGATATTATCATAGTCTAAATAATCATCATCATCTATTGCCACTAAACCTTATTCCATCATATTGGTATCAATATGTTTAGGGAATGGATTAGTAAAGATTTGTAAATTCTGATTCGGCAGAGCAACTGATTTAACCTGTATGATATTCGAATCAATGAGGTCTTGTATTTCATGTTTAAGACGCACACATCATTCAGTATCATGTCCTTGTGTTCGATGAAAATGACAAAAGGCATTAGCATCAAAGTAAGGTCCTTGTGCTTTACTAGGATCGACAGGCCTAATCGGGGCAAGCTTCAGAATGTTATTACTCACAGCTTTATTCATGATAGAATGATAAGACTCAGATATCAGAGTAAACTTTCTTGGTTGATACGATGCTTTCTTTGGATTTGTGATAGCAAACACATTAGAAAAGTTGTTTGTATTTGGTCCATTCATCTTGATGAAACTCCTATTATTACTATTTCTCTTAAAGTTGTTTTGTGACGATCCACCCATGGATTGACTAACTTAAGCCAATGAGTTTTGATTTTCATACTGACTAGATGAAAGTTGGTAATCATGAAGGGTGATGCATAAATTTTGAAAGGAGTTATACTTCATCAAGAGGATCTTATCATGAATATTAGGTTGTAGCTTAGTGATAAACACCTTCTGGACATCCTCATCTTTCATTTGATACTAAATTTGTGTATATGGAGCTTGGTACTGACTTATAAACTTGGTTAACTTCTCTTTCGGACCTTGCTTGCAATGAACTAAGCCAATCAAAGAGACTTAAGATCTAATGTTTGCTTGAAAATGTTGTAAAAATTGACCAATCAATTGCGAAAAGGAGTGTATTGAATTCAAAGGCAAAGAGAAAAACCAGTCTAAAGCAGTATCTTTGAGAGATTGCAGGAAATTTTTTTCCAACAAATCCTCTTCAAAATAGAAATCACTACACATATCTGTGAATGCTGCCACATGAGTATTAGGATCACCTTTTCCAACGTAATTTTCAAAGTGAGGAGTCTCAAACCTCTTGGGCATAGGAGTTCTTAGGATTGCATAGGAAAGGGAATTATGGGAATGATATGTTGGTATATTGGGTTGCGAAGAATTTGTCAAATTTGTGAACTTTTGTTGTAAAGCATTCATGCCCTATAAAAGTTGGTTTAGGATGGCATCATTGGGAGATGCGGTTTGCTACAAGGTATTGGAACCAAAATGAGGAGGTGATTAAACTTGAGATATGATAGGTGGAGGCTGAGGATATGTCAATGATGGTTGGACATATTGATAGGTGGAAGATGGTTATGGGTAGGTAATAGGTGGCTGGAAATGAGTGGAATAGATAGGTGGTTTAGAACAATTATTCCTAGAGGAGGTCCCCTTAGGAACCAAATTCTGATAATTAAATTCCACAACTTTGTAAATAGTGTCATTAGATACTCCAATACCATTGGTAGCATTACTACAAGCATTCACACATGTTGTTAAGATTGTTGATGTAAAAGTGGATATTCTCGTAGTCAGTATAGGTGCTGATACTTGTGTATGAGACGGTGACAAAGTGTTATTATCACTTTACACATTCGGTCACTGGCATGATATTGTTTTGTACAATATGTGCTAAACCATGGATTGCATTAACACCATCTTGTCCCTCTTTTATCAATTCTCTTACATGGTGAATCACAGGTACAACTTCTTCAGCTATCCTCTTAGTTTGCACATAGTCTTGGAATTTAGCTAGGTCTTTGTCAAGTTTATTTATTTTCTCATTAGATACATATCCTGTCATATCAATAGTATCATCAACATCATGAAAAGTTTGCTCTTCCATTGTACTTGTGATAGGTGTAATATCTTGTAACATTTGTGTCTCTCCTTTTGTAAAGAAGGTGTTCAATGTGCCAACTTCTTCAAGAGCACTAGATCCAATATGTCTTATGCTTCTTCTTAAAGCAATTTTTCTCTTAGGGCATCAAGTTATTAGACTCGTGCAAATCTAGGGTGATGACAAGTCAAAATATAGTGAAAATACACTAAAATATGCGATTTTTCACCAAATCTCAATGCAAAAGAGCATGACAAAGTGTGTTGTGAGGAAAATTATGATGGACAGAAAATTATATCAGTAATATCAACTTCTTAATGCCAAATTATCCATCACAACTTGCTTTTAGTGCCACTCAAGGTCAACCCCTAGTGAAAATATAGCAAAAATAAGCAATTTTTCACTATTTTTCAATTCCAAGACCTAGCAAAAGGGGCCTTGTAAAGAATTTTAGGAGGTGAAGAAAATAATAGCAATGATATCAGTCACCTCAATCCATAAAATTTGTTACAGCACACTTGGAGTGCAAACTAAGCCAAACCCTAGGGCCAAAATAGCAAAAATGTGCAATTTTTTACCAAATTTTGAATACAAGAGGCTGATAAAAAGGTGTTGTGAATATTTTTGGGAGGAGAAGAAATAAACCTAATAAAAACCAATTAGTACAAAAATATCCTTCACAACATGCCTATTGTACAAATTTAGGAAGTTGATAAGGCCAAATCTAGTGAAAATCAATGTTTTTGAAGCCCTAGGTTTAAGATCTTGACACAAAATGCTGTATGAATGTTTTGTAATCTGATATATGATGAAAATTAAATACACTCAGATCTGAAAATTATTTCCAAACCCTAACATGCAAAATGCAACTGCAAATCTAAAGAAAAATCAATGAAAATGCTAGTTTTTATTGACATTTTCCATGCAAAAATGCAAATTTTTAAAATCTAAACGTAAATTTGTTCCAAAATGCAAATTTTATTGATTCTCTAAAATCAGTAAAAAAATCTTAAACAAGATTTTACCTACAAACCCTAGATTTTGGAATTACTAGGTTATATGCAAAATTCACAATTTTAAACAAAACCCTAGCAAGTTTATGATGAAAATGTAATCCAAATTAATGATTTTTTGTAATTTTCTGCAATTTAAATCATATCGAATGCAAAAATAAAAAAATTGATGAAATTCAAATTAATTGATGCAACATGCAAAACCCTAGCATGCATTTTTTTTCAATTTTTCCAAAATTTCAATTTTTTTGTAAGTTTTTCAATGCAATAAGATGAATGATACTATGAATGAATGAAATCAATGCAAATCTGAAGCAAAACATTCAACAAGGTGCAAACAAGTCCAATAACATGGGTTCACCAAAATGTAATGGGTAAAATTTGGATAGTTGAGTTTTTGATGGTTTTAGTGTATATCCTCCTTTCACCATTACATTCAAGGACCTAGGGTTGAGTTGCAATGTACTATCATGCCCTAGGTCACTATTGAGATGTAGGGAAACTTAGATTTTTATGATTTGATTGACAATTTCCTTCCCTTATGCTCAATTGTACCTTAAAACCCTAATTATACAAATATGACAGTAAACAGATGAATTACAAAAAATGCTTCTGCAGAAAGATGTAAAATATCAAATAGTTGCATACCTATTTTTAGGTTTTAGAGACAGAAATGTTGAGGACTAAAGAGCGGGTACCCAAGTCCAAGGCCCTACTTTTTGTCAAGATCTAGAAACAAGGTCTGCAACCTGTACCTGATGTACTAGAGATTTTCCTGTTGCGGAACTTTAAGGACTAATGAGCAGGTGCCCTAGTGCAAGTAGTTGTTTATTTCACTAATCTACAATTCTGACACTCTGTTGTACCCTCCTGCAACTTCACTTTGTCTGCCATTTCAACCTGTAACCTACAATCATGAAAAATTTGGGAGGGGGTTGTGGTGTTTAGAGGCTTGCCTTAGTCAACCCCTGGAGAGACATTCAAGCCTTCCGAACACCATTGTCAGATAGAGAGTGTGTACCTATGAAGGCAAAGGCAAAAACCAAATGATAAATGTTCAATAATCACAACAGATGTCACCTTGTAGTGAAGATCTCATGGGAGGAAGAAGCTCTTCATTCTATGAGGAGATGGATGTTCAAATCTGCAAACACAAACACATAGACAACACAAATTTGCTCTTGCAACACAATGAAAGCCTTGGATCACCTTTAGGATGTATAAAGTTCACAATAGCCATCTCTAGTTTACAAATGAATTCCTAAACATGCTTATATATGCAACTACAAACACTCCTTCCAAGATTTCATAAATTCAAACTTACCGTGTTGGCCTAGGGACCAAATAATAGTCATAAACTAACACTAGAAATTTGGGCCTGACCCAAAATAGGGCAAGACTAGGGCGCGAGCGCCCAAGTCCTCCCCCTATTTTGGGTAGGGTTAGGTTCAAGGGGTCCCCCTAGGCCCCATTTGTCATGATACCTAGGGTTCATTCCATCGGGATGTTGAATTATGATGCAAGATGTCCTAAATGCACACTAAAGACTTGGGAGCTAAACCTTTTGAGGGAAAAGGCCCCAAGGGGACATTTTCTAACATTACAGTTTGTTTATGTGATGTATTCTCTTAATGATTCCAAATGTTTTGTGTATCTTCATCATGCTTTTCATGTATACTTTATGCCTTGTGTGTATGCTTCATGTCAAGCATGTATTACCTTTGTGTATTGTGTCTCTTGTGCATATTCCTATATATGCTGGTAGTACTCCATGTATGTGTGAATTATCTTACAATGTCTTGCATATTTGCAACCTTAGAATCTTAAGCTTGGGGGCTACTATAGTCCACAACTTGGTAGAATTCTTTGGGCTTCTATATTTTCATGTTTGAAATGTGTTTTCATCTTACTTTAGTGTGAGTTCGAATGTAAGTTTGTATCCATACCAAAGTTAGGGCTAAATGTTATAGAGTTAAATGTGTGCACTTGTTAATCAGGACCTATTTTACACCCTTTTGAACATTAATGATTAAATCTAGATCCTGATGAATAAACCCAACAAAATAAACTTAGGATTGGCCTAAGCCCACCTTAAAAGACACTCCCCAGAGTTTGTGGGGCTAAAGGACCAGGGTGCCTAGTAGTACCCTAGGCCTAGATGAGTCCTTTAGCCCTATTTTGTGGCATTGGCTTAGAACACCTCCTTGGATTATACAAACATGGTCAACCCCATTTGGTTTTATTTGTCATTGGTGAGCAAGAATGCATATAAGGAGTTTTACAATTAATTTTACACCTAGATGGATAATAGAACAATTGGAATTGCTTACAAATTTTATCTTCTATGCTCAAGTGCTCTTCATGCTTGGAATTACTATTTGCTTGTGGATGTTTTGAAGCTCATTTGTAGGTCTTGAAGGAAGTGCAAAGAATCTCTATATCTATCTTCTTGTTTGTGCATGACCTTGAGTTATCTACTCCAACCAGGGTTTCACATCTTGTGGTAATCTTTATCATTTTCATTCATACTTTCATCATATATTGTTGATCTTGCCTCTACCCTCCTAGAGAATGCACTCTTGGATCACTAATCATCATTGTAGTGGAGGTGGAAAAACTAACATAGGGTTTGAATAAGGAAAGCCCATAAACACAACACAACCTTTTCCTCTTTTCTTCTTTGTAGGTCGCATCCAGAAGAATCAGACTACAAGGAGTTAAAAGACTGAAGAATACTAACAGGTGAAGGCACCTAGATTATGACTTTCTATAGAACCCTAATTTGGGTCTAGGGCACCCAGGGCCCTAGGTCTTCTGTTCTCTTGAACTTAGATCCAGGTTCTTCTTTGTTACCTGATCTGTGCTATCTATTAAGATTCTCTATATCAATTTTTGATAGTCTATTATAAGTAGATCTTGGTCAATTAGGGTTTCATCTTTTGCCCTAGTTTGCTTGGTTGGTTTTGGTTGACACTCCTCTATACAACAAAGGGACAAAACCCATGTAGTTTGGCTCTCCTTCATGGGTAGAAGCCAAGCTTAGTTTGTGTCTCAATGTTAATGGAAGAGGGTTTGACCTAGTTTAACCTTTTAGGATAAGTCTCTCTTTTCCATCAAACATCACCACCTCATCTACATACATCTTAACATCATCTTCATTGTTATAAAAATTAGAAAAATTAACTATTGCCTATGTAATCTTTTCCTTCTCTATTATTGTTGTAACTCCTTCCTCATCATTCTCTACTGTAAAATTTTCACTTCTCACATCCCCTGCTATCAACATCTTCATGCCTTCCCCAAGACATGTTGTTGCTGCACTTTCATCTTCCTCACCATCCTCAAACTTTGCTACAAATTCAATCTCAACCACTTCCATGCCTTCCAAAAGACATGGTTCTGCTGCAATCAAGTTCTTTTCTTCTTCCTCTTTTCCTACACACACATGTTGACTTATAGATAGGGCTCAGTCTTACCCATATTCTTCTCTTCTTTTTTCTTTTTTATCTCTTTACCATTCCAAAATCTACTCTGCTTTATGACATCTAACCTCTCAGATATCTTTACACATTCATTCTGAAATCTCTCCCAACTCTTTTCCTCTAAAATTCTTTCTCTTCTCTTAATAAATGAAATTTTTATGGTCCTACCCAAGGCCAACCTCATACTCTTCCTCCTTGACATATTACCCACATGCAATCTCACTCACAATCTACAAATTCACCTTAACAACCTACACACACACCTACAAGCACAAAAATCATCTCACAATAACTTTCTTTTAGAGCCTATGCCCTCTGTAGTTACAAGTCTTCCACATGCAACAAGCTTCAACAAAATGTCATCAACTATCTTCTACCCAAAAAAGTTACTGGAAGATGCACAATATCAAGACCTCCTCTACCCACATTCATATAGTGGAGGATGTCAACACATCTTCTACCCAATACCACCTCTATTGGAGGACAACACAAAACAATTACACAAAATAAATCCTTATAATCTCAAATACAACTCATCAAACCCTAGGTCTCTGTAATTACAATATTTTTTAACTTGCAACAAAAATATTTTAGAGCTCTTCTATCACACAACAAAGCATCATACCTCAAATCTAAAACTCTTCTCCTCACACACATTCCAACATCATGCCTACTCTAATACCAATTGGTGCAACCGTGATCAGGAGGTTATATCAAATAGTCTAATCATGCAACCAATATAACTCTCAACACAACGAAAGAGAAAACATGAAAACAAAACTATTTTGGTTTTATTAAATTCACAAATTAATACAATGTGTTTATCAAATAAAAAAATCTGCTACAACATATTACACACATTGCATTTCATGGCCTCTCAGCCAGCCTCTTCTCTCACCAACCATTCACTCCATCTCCATATTCTTCATATTCAGATTTCTCCCTTCCTCATGCCAAAGGAATTTCCCCTCTTCTATTTTTGCAAACTCATATCTCTGTCTCTGAGTCTCTATCCAATCTCCATGCCACTTCTTCTATTTGGCGCTTCATTCCTCTCTATTCTAGGTGGCCTCTCCTCTTTCTATTTGGCACCTTCTTTTTTATTTTAGATCTACCTTTTAAGATTCCATGCCTCTTCCCTTTTATTTTCATCTCCAATAATAGCCACTAGTAACTTTACCTTGTCTATTTCTTTATGTGGCGGCTTATAAATTTTCATTTTTTTAAATTCTAGTATTACCTTGTCAAATGGTTCATGTGCCTTATCAAAAAATATGCTTATTAATTTTCTTTCAAATGATCGCAACCTTTCATATTATCCTTAGGAGGTATTTTTTCAAACAATTACAACGGATGGCAACAATGATGTATGCCTTGTAGTAACAATGTATAATGCCCTTGATTTAGCATAGAGAATGGAAAGGAACAACATTATGTGACTTCGACAAGATGTGAATTTGTGAGAGTAATGTCAGATGCCAGAAAGTGAGTTTTTGCATAACTTTTGATGAGATGCATATATTCACCTAAAAATTACCCACATAGCATAAAATCACCTCCTAAAGCTCCTTGTAAAATGAATTTACTCTAGTGCTTGTGAAACTCCAAAATTAATCATTTTCATAATCTATGAGATGAAAAAAGAGAATTTTAGTTTCTCCCAATTGGTAAAGAATATTTCCATGAAAATTTTCCACATTGAGAAAAATGGAATCATGAACCCCCCTATAAAATGGTTTGACTCCAACCCTCACGAATTTTCATTATTAATTATTTCGGTGAAACTGTCAGCTGAACTAGGTAATGACATTTAGGCGAAATCTTCATTTTTGCAAATTTGATTAGACTAGAAGTTTTTTGATGTAGAAACATGCCAAGAACAACAAAGACAAACTAAAACTATAAGTAAAACATACAAATATTTTTGTTGATGCAGGATTGCCTATGGACCCGTATGCTCCTGCATCATATGAACATGAAAAAAAAATGTTTATGATTAATTTCTTTAATGCAATTTGCAAGTAATTTGATTTATTCTATGTTTTGATATACTTGAATTGGTTTAAATTTTTTATTAAGTTATAAATGGTTTAATAATTTATGATGATTTACTATCTATATCATTTGTTTGACTTGTGTTTGTGAGGTATAATGTCCCTAATTGGAGGGAGAATATACTGGGGGAAGGATTACATCATGCTTAAGAAACAAAAAGAGTAGAAAATGAGGTAATTAGTGTTGTATATGTCATTTATTTAGGTTCATATCTTTAGTTGCTATTCATTAGGTTGGTGCCCAACCAATATTAATTAAAGGTTGGTCTTGGTCAATTAGTCGCTATCTTATTTGGATTGGATAGTATTGAGTTAGTTAAGATTGTTATTATAAGATTTGCCTATGATGGAGAAAAGATCACACAAGACCCATGATTTAGATGGTTGAAGAATGTTACAATAGTAGATGCACAAACAATAAAGGTTGCCAGGAGCATGATAATTTGCTAGTCCAATGAGAAAGGAAACACAAGTATGTAGAATAATTAGACGTCAATATTTTACAAGGTTTAGAATTTTCTAAAGTGTGAGAATGCGATGAGTATATATAAGATATACTTCAGAAGTAGTCCTAACTAATTAATACAAGGTGAATCACTGAGTGAAGAGACCAAATAAATAACTTGGGCCAAAAATAGAAGATACTTCTCAACAATGTGACACATACGCATACGAGAGGATGCCTCTCAACTAAGTGGAACATATGTGTAGGATGACACTTGCACAAGTTAACACCTACCTAAGAATGTCTATCCTACACATATTAGGATAAATACATTACTAATGCACAAAATAATTAAATGCACTAATAGTTATGCATAATTGATGTAGTAATTGTGTGTGTGTACATCACTACTCAAACAACTATATAGTGTGTTTTATATAAGTGATTATGATTATTGTAAAGGTAGCATGTTTGAAATAGACCTATTTATAAACTTAAACCATACATACCTTAAATCCTATTACCTATCACATAGTTTACACTAGGCTTGAATATGTCAAAAGGAGGGAGATGAATGTTTAATGTATGAATTTATCTACTGAATGATATTATTCCAAAAACCTAAAGAATATGAATTTATTCTTTGTATTCATTCAAGCGATGGAGGCATAGAATCCATCCCAATATTTTTATGATGTGGTGGAAACCACACCTAACTACTTGTTGCAAGTATGTGCTAACCGGTGTTGTCATTGGTGTCAACCATGTCTTCTAATATTGCTGATTGTTACTTGATTGAGTTTTCATGTTAAAGTGATTTGAATTCCTTATATAAGTGCTGATGATGTTGGTATATTACTCTTGTTGTTGAGCTTCCAAGTGCTTTTGAGAAAAATTGCTCTCTAGAGGAAACAATGTGTTGCAAAGTATTCTGACTTGCAGGATACTGTCTGAGTTTTTGCTTCGCATTTCTTCTATGTTGAATACCAGAGTGTGAGATTTGGACATGTTTTAGTGAAGTGTTTGTAGATGCTAAATCTAGAATTTGATGGTCTGGATCGCTGTGTAGTAGAAGTTATGTTCACCAATTTGAAGACTATAATTGACAGAGTTTCTAGGTTGTGTAGAGGTGTCTGGGAGAATTTATTTTGCTCCGCATTTCTCTGTAGAGTGATTTTAGGTGTTACAGTTCTGGACATATTTTTATAAGGTCCTTACCTATCTTCATTCCAAAGGATTTGTGATTTGATGCTTTGGAAAGCAAGTTATTGTGTAGCAGAGTTTGACAGTGTTGTTTGTGAGCAGATAGTGAACCTTCTTCAGGTGAAAGGTGTTGCGGATAATTTTGTTGACTCTCAGGTGACTTAAGGTTGTTTGTGGATGTCTCCAAATTATTTTGAAGGATTGTGCTTGGTCTGTAAGTTACGGTTGTCTTCTTGGAAGCGTGTACCTAAAGATCTTAGTGTTAACACCAGTTTTGGCCAACTTAGTTGTTTACACTCTTTGCGGATGTGCTTCATGGATTGTGGAAGTGTGTTGAAGTGTGTGGAGATGTATTTAGGTCTAAAGTAAGCTATGAAATGTTATACATTCATTCCTTTGCTTCACAAGATTGTTTAGGTCTAGACCTAATTTGAATTATGTATGTTTGCTGACTTTGGAGACTATTCCAAAGATTGTAGAATGTGTTTCCGACCTTGATGTATATTTTGAGATTGATTATTGATATAAATGGGTGAAAAGGATTCATGTGTTTGTGCGAAGTGTACGAAGATGTGAAGATGAAGATGTTTGTGTTGTGAGGCAGCGAAGGTGATATGTATTGTGCTTCATTGGAACTGAACTCAGACATGTGGTAGATGCTATCATATCAGTTCATGGCAGTGAGCCACCTCTCTTGGCAGTGAACCTATTGTAGTGAGCATTCTTTTGGGCAATGAGCCTTGGGTAGTGAAACTTTTGGTAGTGAGCCTCTTTGTAATTTAGTATTGATACTACTATATATTGTGAGGTAATCTTCACTGTGGTTTTTCCCTTTTAGGGTTTTCCACATAAAAATATAGTGTTCTCTTATGCATGGTGTTGATGTGATTAAGTTTCTATTATTTGTTTTTCATGTTTAATCTTCATAATGGAATTAGGGTTTAGGTGAATTTATGTGGATGTGATTATGTTTGTGAAGGCTTAAAGTTTTTGATACAACTGATTCACCCCCCTCTCAGTTGTCTTGTGCATTCAACAATTGGTATCAGAATGAGGTTCCTTGGAAGAAAGCCTAACAACTTAAGGTAGATTTGGGATGAAGCATAGGAAGGATGTGTCTCTGCTTGTTTTATGAAAATGAGAATAGTAGACTATCTGATCTTTTCTAGATATGTTGTCTGGAACTTAGTTGTAACTACACTCAAGACTGGCAAACCTAAGAAGATTGTGGAAGTAGATCAGAAGATTATTGATAATATGGAAGCTAACTTTGGGAGAAGAATAAAATTAGATACTGATATGCACAAGGATAAGATATCTCTCAAATGTTTTAGGTATGGCAAGATTGGTCATTATGTATCAAGATGTCTAAAGGAAATTTTGAGAAGTAAGAAAAAGGAAAATAAAAGTAGAATACCGAAGAAAATCTACTATGATGTTGAGGACAATGAAGATAATAGTTATGTTTGCTCACTAACTCACAGGATGACATTTGTGGTGCTGACCCTGAAGGATGTATGAAAGAAAATGATCTAGAAGTAAGTCCTAATAGTGAAGATACTTTTCAAGAAAAAAATTATTGGGTTATTGACAGTAGTTGCTCAAATCATATGACTGGCGATAGAAGCACGTTTATCAATTTTGAGAAATGTGATGGAGGATTAGTTATATTTGGAGATAATTGTACTACCAAGATATGTGGAAGAGGCTCAATCAATCTCGATGGAAAACATCATATTGACAATGTTCTTTATGTTAAAATTTTGAGGCAAAATCTCGAGTGTTGGACAATTGTGTAGCAAAGGATATAGTCTAATATTTTAGGATGACAGTTTTGAGATCAGAGAGAAGTCTGGAATTGTGATCGCTACTAGAAAGAGGACAGAAGGAAACCTTTACCATCTCAAAGAAGGTGACAATTATTTCTCTATGAGTCAGATCACTGAGAGTTGGTTCTAGTATAGAAGATTGTGTCACACCAATCTTGATAATCTGGTAAGGATAAGTTCTACTCAAGCTGTGAAAGATGTAGTAGAGATTACTAAACCTAACAGCATCATCTGCAAGGCGTGTCAAGATGGAATGCAAGCAAGAGGAAGTTTACAAGATGAAGAAAAATCTTCTACCAGATTGTTGGAGTTGGTTCATGCAAACCTTTGTGGTCCTACAAGAGTAAGGAGCTTCCATGACGACATGTACTTTATTTTATTCATTGATGATTATTCTAGAATGACTTGGGTCACTTTTCTTAGAGAAAAATCATAAGTCCTAGACAAGTTCAAGGCATTTAAAGCAATGATTGAAAATAAAATGGATATGAAGATCAAATGTTTGAAGTCTGACAAAGGAGGAGAGTTTACTTCTAATGAGTTTAATGTGTTCTGTGAGAATCATGGGATAAACAGGCTGTTATCTACTCCTAGAACCCCACAATAGAATGGAGTGATTGAAATGAAATAAAGGACTATTCAACTAGCTGCAAGGACAATGATAAAGGAAGTAAATCTACTAAAAGTATTTTGGAGAGAAGCAATTCATACTATTGTCTACATACAAAACAGAGCATAGGTGTAATCAAATGATCAAGGACTCCTTATGATCTATGTGTTGAAATGCACCAGACAACTGAGAGAGGGGGTGAATCAGTTGTCCCAAAAACTTAACTTCATATAAATATCAAACCATCAACTACTTAATTACTGATAATCAATTTTAACCATGAAAGTATGAACCCATAGACTTAATCACAATCACACATTTAACATAGGAGACATCAATTTTTTTTACATGGAAAATCCTATATGGGAGAAACCACGATGGGTGTTAGTCCATAGAAAAATATGTTATACCAATACCTAAAAATAGAGGCTCACTGCCCAAATTGCTCACTACAAATAATGGATCACTGCCAAGGGGTGGCTCACTGCCAAAGATTTTTGAACTAATTTGATAGCATCTACTTTATGCCTAAGTTCAGTTCCATTGAAGCTCAATATTCTTCCTCTGCTCTACTCTTCTTACTCTTCGCACTTATCTCCTCATTTTTCACACTCACACTTTTTCCACAATTACATTACAAGCTTTATACAAGTCATCAACCTTTGAATGTACATCAAGGTTGGTAATACATTCATCAATCATTGGAACAATCTCCAAGGTCGGCATTGCAAAAACATACATAGAAATAGATCTGGACCTAATACAGAAATTAGCTAAGGGAAAGATGTAAAGATGTATGCTGATCATGCCACGCATTAGCTGGGACTCAAACACAATCCTTCAAGCCACGACATGGTTCTACAATCTTCAAGACAACTCTACAAATAGTGAAATCAACCAAGTCAGCCAAGACTAGTGAGAACACTAGGTCTACTAAGAACATTCTTCATCCATGATCCAGTTTTCTCTTTGCAGACCAATCCAAGGTTAGGAACATAATCAGGAGACATCCACAAGTACATTGAGATCATCAGGAACAATTGCACAACTTCTAATCAATCTGTCAAGAAGATTCTTCAAACCGGAGCACATAAACACCACTACTAGCTACTATCATAAGGAAAAGATCACTTGTAGACCACCAGATGACAAACCATTAGAGTCAAAGGCACATAACATCATCTTTGATTGAGAGTGGTGCACCATTCTTATAAGGAAGCTAAGGTAGCAGAACAACTTCCTACACTAATCTTGAGAGGAGGATAATGCAAAACTTTACAGATCTTTAACAGTTATAGAAACTTAAATAGAAATAAACATAAATATCATGCATACCACAACATAGTGATTTACGTGGGGAAAGCCCTTTTGGGAGAAAAAACCTCACACTCCAAAATTTGCCTAATATATTATTTAGAAATTACAAAGATTACAATATACTTGTAGAGAAATCTTCTCATATGAGTATTACCACTAGAGATCCAGAGACAACAGGACCACTATCAAACTCTTAGAGTACATCACGATCCCATAGTTGTAATACAATGCCATCATAAAATAGGGTTACCTTCTAGGGCAAGAGAGATCCAACAAAATATCTACCATCAAATCTAAAACCTAATAATGAATGGTCTAGATTTATAATATATCATTAATTTAATGTATGTTGGTCATTTAACAGTTTTTGTTAACAAAAAAATGTTAACACGTATCCCACTCAACCCCATGCTCCCATTTTATATTACACCTATCGGTGTAACTAGGAAATATATATATATCCTATCAACAATAAGACTTATATAATTGCAAGGTTGAGACACATTTTCCCAACAATTCTATCACTGTCATGTGCCCACTGTCACGCCACCCTTATCATTGTCAGTGTCCACGCTACCTAGGTGCCACCCTCCACCCTGCTTTGCCTAGTTTAGCCTAGTAGCACCACCCAAGCACCACCCCAATAGTGTTGGGTATCCTTTTTTTCTCTCAAAGGGGGATTTATTTGATAGGCTATAACTTTCACCCAAAATGTTGAAATTTTGACTTCTTATAGGTGTCGAAAAGCTATTTCTAAGAACTACATAGAGGTGTAAATATTTTTAATTTTGTTTTTTGTACTTATAATTGTTGTTTGAAGTCATGTTTTGCTCTCTTTTTTTGACAAGGCCTAACTTTCGACCGCAAAGTTAAAATTGAGTATTTTTTATTGAAATTGAACAAAATCATGCAAAAAATCTATTTGTAACCTCTAAATTTTAGTTTGACAAGAATTTTTTTAGAAATTTGTAAAAATCATTGTGTTATAAAATGGTTGATTTAAAATTGTCCCTAGTAAATTTGCACTTAAGTTCCTAATTATTTTTGCTGGGGGGTTCTAATTTACATCCTTAATACATTTGGGGGTGTGTAAGGCATGATTTGACATGTCCATTTTTTCCTTTTTCTCTTTCCATTTGTTTCAAACAATGGTTGAATCTAAGCAAACAAAAGGTACTAAGATACTAAAATCTAAGGCATAATTAACTTCAAGTCATGAGCATCCCTCCCACTTGAAGGTAAAATCTAATAAGAAATTCACTCCATCTTCTAAATCTGGTGAATCTCCCTCCACTAAAATGAAGAATTCAAGGGATAATTGCATCTTTTATGGAAAATGGGACATGTTGAGTCTCATTGTTTCATACCATAGTCCTATTTTGGACATTGTATAACTCTTTTTTATGCACTTCTGTAAATGCACTAAAATAAAGCACCACCATTGTATTTTTTGTTTTGAGGAATTCTTGCACATCATATTGTATCTTTCTTGTACTCACACTAATTTATAAAGTGCCATTGGGGCTTTTTGTGTGTGCCTTGTTATTTTCCATCACAACCTTATCTAGTGAGTCTCCCTCCATGACAACAAATAATTCAAGAGATAATTGCATCTTTTGATTTTACCCTCATGCGAGTGTGTATTGTTCTTGCACCATGAGAGCATGTCTTGATCTTGCACACCCTTTTTAGTTGCATGTACATCATATCGGACCTAATGTTGCTTCTGCATTCCTTTGCACTACATTGTGATGCATTTTTACTAGATTTTCCCTACCTCTTCATTGTCATCATTATGGGTGTATCATATGGTTATACGAATACTTCCTTAGTTTTGGTGGAGTAATGGAATCACCTTCTACCTTCATTAGTTGGTTTTAGTGTTCTTGAGATTATTGGCACCTATATTTTTAACTACCAAATTGTTGCCTTGATGTAATATATTGGTGTGAATCACCATATGTGTATTTTTTGAATAGTGTCATGGGGGTCACTCATGCATATTTTTGTCTCTTTGATCTTGATCTCCATCCTAATTTTAGTGGAGATTCTTTAATTTCAACAATATACCAATTATTCTTTAGCAATGTTTGTATCTTCTTGTGCTTCATGGAGTTCTACATGTTTCTAATTATTTAGGGGCATCTTTTGAGGAGGTTTATTTGTCTTATCTTGTCCTCTCTTTTGGGGAGGATTTTTTTCCCACAAGGTTTTCCCCTTTTCTCTATTTGTGAGAGACTTTATTGTACATGGGTACCTCATTAGGCCTTATTGTCAAGACCATTTTTTTAGTGTTTAACTTTCTCCCTAAGTATCACTTAAGGGAGGTGTTAGTGTGAAAAGTGTTATTACTTAATTAGTTAATCTCCTAGCTAGTTAGTCTTATTCACACTAGTACTTAAGCTCACTTAGAGACTTTTATTTTTGTTGTCTCACCTCATGAGTGCACTACACGGGTCCTCATCATTGGCAAGAAATGAGAAGGAACCAATCCAAAGATCTGGTCTTCAATCAAATATCTAAAGTCAATTTATACTGCAGCCATATAGTGAGAGAATTATTGATAAAAATTAAGGATAGAGTTATGCAGTACCATCTAAGTTATGTAAAACATTCATAAAGCACACATACACATATCAGAACCCTTATATCTCCTTTATATATATATATATATATATATATATATATATATATATATATATATATATATATATATATATATATATATATATATATATATATATATATATATATATATATATATATATATATATATATATATATATATATATATATATATATATATATATATATATATATATATATATTCATATTCAATAGGCAATTATACAGTCATACCGGTAGGTCTAAGTCTCTGCCCTTATACATATTCTTCCTTATCTATCTCATTCTCATTCCTATCCATGTATACATCCTATATATTCACATAGAGGAGTATCTTTTCCCAAAATACCTCTTTGTGTGTTGGTTTTGTCCTCTGCATGCCACTTGTGATAACCTACAATAGGATTTGTTGCTTTCTCTATTCTCTACTAATATGATTTCCCTTTTAAAATTATGTCTTGTCCTCAAGACATGTTTTGTTTAGTTTGAAGGTAGGATATTTTTATAGATTATTCTAAGATGAGCTAGAGTTGTGTCCCATTGCTTTTTGGAAAATGTCAAAATTTGGATTTGACTCTCTATTTTTATGTACATGTATCCTTTGCATCACCCAATGTAGTGGGTATTTGTATCTTATGGGAAATATGTTTGGCATCTATGAAGATACCAACCAAGGAAGCCAGTCTTAGGCTTACTACTTCTCTCAACTGCTTGATTTGTGCCTTTATCTATTCCCTCTAGTCTTGGAACTATTGAAGCTGAGTATATAATGTCTCTACTTGTGCCCTTATTGTGCCATTTTTATCTTGTATAGGATCATATGTACTAGCTACTTGTATTATTTGTGTTTCAAGTAAATCTATTTGATCCTTAATATTTTTAGTGGTGGTGAGCCACTATAAACAAAATTGATACATCACCTTTCCCTTGTCTATCACTTGCTGGATATTTTTTATTTGGGTATCTAGTTTGGTATGTGCCTTGGCACATTTATTTGATGCATCTGCTGGTCTTTTCTTATTTATCTATTTAATGATGTGTTCTTCTGCCTTGTTCTCCAAATATGTAGAATGTGCTTTAAAACTTTACATCATCTATTTCAACTACTATGTAGGCAGTAGGCTTGTGTCCCTTTATGTTTCTAGTAGTTCATTTCAAATTATATTTACTACTTATAGTAGTATTTCACTGCCTTCTATATGTTGTTGCAAAATTTCTTCCCTCGCTATGGAGTAGAAGATATCACCAAGATGTAGGTTTTGAATAAGTGTTATGCTTAATAAGTTGACTTTCCCTCCTATTACTAGCAATTGTAGCAATTGGGGTGTTACCATAGGTTGGATTTTCTTTTGCTATGCCAAAAAATCCTTAATGGATTAAATATGAGAAGCAGAGGAGGATGCATCTTGGCTACTTGATCTTTGTATCTCGTCCTCTTGTTGATTATCCTCTGTGTCTAATGCCTCCTCTCCAATTTGTTGGTCATCCTGATCTGTGTTTGTTTTATGCAGAGGAGAAACCCTTTGTTTTTCATCTTGTGGATGAGATGTCTCTTATTGTTCTATATTTTTATCTACCTCCTTCACAGTATCATAAATTTTCTTTGTGATCTTCTCTGTTTCTTGTTGGATCTTTTCTCTATTTTCCCAATCCATATCCATGAGGGTATCAACCCTCTTCTTTGTCCTCAGCTCTTTAGCATGTAATTGGGCTAACTTGTCATTGTCTTCTATGGAAATGGAGGTGCCTACCCCATAAATAGCTTGTTGTCTCAAATCTTCTAGTTTCAAATATTTTTCTCTTCTTTGTCCGATGGCTTCTACTAGATCCTCTAGTAGATTTTCTAGAAGTTCATCCATTATTTTATTTGTTTTGGTCATGTATCTTATTATGGCTCTTTCTATAATTTTCTTGTTGCCGGCAAAGACTTCACTATATAATTATGTTGTTTCCTACAATAAACCATGGCATTCTATCCCATTTAATAGTGTATCCATGCTCAATGGTTCTTGAGAATCTCTTGTTCTATTTGTTTCCTTTTCTTTTTCTTTTGTGTTTGGGAGACTTCTTCTTCCCCTTCTTCCTCTTCCGTCAGAGATTGGTTTTTCTTCCTTTTTGCTTGTTTTTTCTATCTAGGTGCCTTTTTCTTCTCCATACCTAATTACACAAGTGTTTCTAATGCTACCCTTCTTCCTATTTACATTGTTTGTGTTGAAGATGTTAGTTGTGGTGCAACATGTGCACTGGTTGTTGTAGATGCACTTCTTCTTGACCTCCTTGGGTTTTGTGATGAGGTTGGCATTTGCAAAGCTAGTGAAGTAGATTGCAAAGCTTCTCCAGTGGCTTGTGAGGCTGATGATGCATGATGTACTATATTTGTGCCTATCTGGGATGGAATTTCCCATTTTTTATGTAGTCTTTCTTTGTTTTTCTCTAATTGCTCCTTTGCATTCTTTCATTTATTTTTCTCCAAACCTTTCTTGGATAGCATCCTTAGGTTTTCTTAACAAATTTGTCACATAAGCCTTTATTTCTACTGATGTAATCTAATAAGGTAGCTTGGGAATCCAAAATGTTCTAGGCTCCACTACTTCCATATATGTGATGTAGAGGCAAATTGGATGGGAAAGGATAGAAAAACTAGACAAGGTTCTACTAAACCTACAAGCCCAAAATCAAAGATCTTTACACAAAAGTGGGAACAACAATTAAGGGATTTGAATTCTTCATGGAAATGGTGTTTAGACATGTACTAGAACCCATCCCATCTATTGGCAAATGTGGGTTAAACTTTGAACTAGTACTTCCTTCACAAACCCCCAAAATGGCTTATAGCCCTCCAAAATGACAACAGTCCAAATAACTTTTGACTCAAACTTTCAAATCCATATCTTATACAACTACTAGATACCCATTATGGCCCTCTACCACATATCCCAAACTTAGCATAGGTTGTTTTGGACATAATATCTCAATCAATAACCCCTGTCAGTGACCTAAAGCCCCAATTAGGCCAAAATTACAAAGAGAGTACCTTCAAATGCAAGCCCAGAACTCAACCCAGGGTTTGAAAACTTAGAATGCATGCTAAAACAAAGGATTTTGTGGGTTTTAGGCTTCTACTCTCTGCTGTTCCCAAAAATGCATCTTTGGTTCCTTCAATGTGCTCTTAAACATCACCTGACACATGGTTTTGTTAGGTTTCATCAAACAAAACTTCTTATCCTCAGATCTCCTACCAAAAAATAAACATAGAATGCTATAAAAGACTTATTACAACCCATTCCACTGATCAAAAGTGAATCAAATCAGTGGAATGGCCAAAAATACATAATTCTTGCCAAAACCCTAGGTAAGGGTTTCTAAAAAATAGTTTTCAGAAAAATGAAGATTACTCACGCTCAGAAAAGTTTCAAGAAGCCAAACTAGATGAAAATAAATGTTAACTCCATTATCTAACTGATCAAACCATGAAAAAGTGGAAACAACCTTTGTACAGTACGGACTGTAGCAACGTGGAAATTTAGAAAACAGGGTTTCAGGACATGTTTTAGAAAAATGTTCACTGAATGCACAAATCTCAACCAAATGTCACAAAATCAGTCTTGAATGAAAGGTAAGACACAGTTATTTCCAAAAAATTCCAGCCTCACCTTCTAATTCATCCGTATGTGAAAGTTATGGATGTTATAGCAGAAAAAATGCAGAAAATTCTGGAAAATGACAAAAGGAAAGCAAAGAATGGTGTTTTTATTGCTTGAAACTTCTCCTCTCCCTTACATTTTACTTGTTCAAGATTATATAGTCTTTAAAATTCCTTGAAAACTCCATTGAGGGTAGTTTTGTTGATGGTTGGAGCCATAACCAATTCGTATTCTCTTGGCAGTTTGTGGACAACAACTACCCTATTTTAGCATTCTAAACTAATTACAATTCTTCAACATAGTGGCATCAATGTTTATGACTTGTCAATACTTTTCCAATATCATTAAGTATTTGGCAAGTTTACCACCTTTTTATGCATGCCACAAAGGCTTAAAATATGAGAAAATATATGACTGCCCTATGTGTTTATGACTGCCTTTTTCATGCCTTAGAAAGGCTTACATACATGACTGTCCCTTAGGACTTACAAGATTGCCTATTACAACATGGCACCATGACTCTTATTACAACACAATAATATGGTCTTCATGACCTTATTGAAACAAAATATGACATCAAAACAAAACATGAAGTTGAATGTCTCATGGAGGCCACCTTGTGTTAGGTGCTCCTGCACCAATATGTGTAATCTTTGCCAACCATGAATGTTATATGATTGATGTATTGTTTGACTACTTCATATGGGAATCTTCCCCTGGCTTGCATTTCTGATTGTAGTGATTTGAAGAAACCCCAGCACATTGTGCTAAAGGTTTTTGTACCACTAAATTGTCTTATGTGTTGTTTTATTTGTGTCGCTACTATGAAATATTGTTCATATTTTCCCCTTAAATCCAAGTAGCTCGTTTAAGAAGTAAAATACTAAAAAAATGATTAGGGTTCCATATTGAAAGTTGTAATTAGATTCTTTTGTTCACTTCAAATTCCCATCAATTGTTCTCTCATCACTTCACAGAGGTTGAAGTATTTACCTTCTTTCACCATTTGGTAGGCTTTATTGATCGTGATAGTGGTGGTAGATCCTTCTCTGTTTACATAGTATACTTTGTATGCTATCACCATTGTCACATACCAAACCCCTAGATCTATTGTATCTTTGACACTTAGGCTCTGCCCATCTAGTTTTTCTCTTGTGAGCTCTGTCACTTTGTCATTTTTGATGGATTTCATTATTGGCACAAGTCTTGTTGAGCTGAGTCATGTTACTACCCTAATGGCCTCCTTGGTGATCTGGTAGGGTTTATCCAGGTATATGAATTCATCATGAATTCTATTGATTAAAATCCAAACCCATTCATGAGCATCACTAAAATTTGGATAGTCCTTCCAAATTTCAAGTTTCTTACTTGCAATGTTTTGATATTCATGTGAATACCCTATATCATTGAGCAATGTATCCCTTAGTTTTTCAAATTTCACATGATCTATTTGTTGAATAGAATAGAGAAACTTAGCCTAAAAGGTTAAACTAGGTCAAACCCTCTTCTATTAACATTGGAACATAAACCGCTCTTGGCTTCTACCCATGAAGGAGAGCCAAACTACAAGGGTTTTGTCCCTTTGTTGTATAGAGGAGAATCAACCAAATCCAACCAAATCTAACCAAGAAAACTACAACAAAAGATCATACTCTAGTTGACAAAGATCTACTCATAAAAGACTGTTGAAAAAAGATATAGAGAATCTAAATAAATAACAGAGATCAAGAGATAGAGAAGAAACTGGATCTAAGTTCAAGAGCCCAAAGGCCCTAGGGCGTTGGGTACCCTAGACACAAATTAGGGTTTTACAAAAAGTTAGGATCTGGGAGTCTTTGCATGTTAGTCTTCTTCAGTCCTATAACTTTTTGAGCCTAATTCCTCTAGATGCGACCTGCACACATAAGACAAGGAAGAATGTTGGTGTTGTTTAGGAACTTGCCTAAGTCAAGCTCCATGAACGATGTTTCCACCTCGACAATCACAATAATGAGATCTCAAAGAGTGCATGCCCTAGGAGGGTGGAGGAAAATATAAAGTAGAATGGAATGATGTAAGAAAACATAAAGGAGAGGAGTCACCATGAGCATGGAAAGCCTAGCTTGCTTGAAGTGGCATCACAAATTGACTCAAGAAGTTGGTGTAGCCCAAAGAAGTAGAGAGATCTTCACATGACCTGCAAGGAATTAGTGCCACAACAATAATCCACCATAGAGAGATTTAGAGAAGAATAGAGAGCATGAAAGAGAAGAGAGAGTACAAGTGTGCCTAGATTTCTTAGGCATTCAAATGAATGACTTAACTTGCTTATATATGCATTCACATTGATTTTTAGGGAATTAAACCAAATGAAGCTAGCATGAGGGAGCATTAGAGATGTCCTAAGCCGACAATGCATTAAATTAGGTCTGATCTAAAGGAGGGCCCGAGGAGCTAGGTACTCTAGGATAAGTCACTTTAAGTGTGTTTAGGCCAGCCCTACAGTTATTTTTTGGGTTTTCTACATCGATATCAAGAATTAATTGTTTAATGCTCAAAATGGTGTAAAATAGGTCTTGATTAACAAGGGTACACATTTCACAACATAACATTTAGCCCCCACTTTAGCATGGGTATGATCTTACATTTGAACTCACACAAAAGTAAGGAGAAGACAGATTTTAATCACAACAAACATAGAAGCCAAAGAATTCTACCAAGTTGCAAACCGTAGTAGCCCCCAAGCATGGGATTCTAAGGTTGCAAATATATACGATTATTTTAAACATAGAAGCCATATAACATCACTAAAATTGAGGGATGATAAAGCCCCCAAGTTTAGAATTCTAGGAGTCTATGATGAATTGCATAAACATAAAACGCATGACATAATTTCTTCATACATGAAGCACTTAGAAAATATGAGATAAGGCAAGACATACTCAAGGCATTCACTTGAGAAATCAAAATGTATACATGCAATACACAAAGTCTGGATGCCATACACAAGGTATACATGTAATACACAAAGTATACACACCATATATGAAGTATACACACTTGACACAAAGAATACACACAAGGTACAAAGTATACATGAAACACACATGGAATACATGAAAAGAACTCAAGAGGCATACATAAGGAATACATAGAGAATACACATGGAGCATGCATGAGACATGAAGAATACATAGAGGATAATAATATACAAGGGGAATACATGCATCATTTAACAACCACAAGAAACACATAACGAAAGACCTTGAGTCAGCATGATAAAAGAGACCTCAATCTAAAAGGTTGTCTCAATAACCATGCATCTTTCCCCAAGATGCAATAAGAAGAATGCTAAGAGGGTTAGTTAGAAATAAGAAGCATAAGAGGATACAAACACATTATACACATGATCTATCTTAAAACAAGTGTTTGCACTCAAGGGAATATGCCAAGCCTTGCAGAATAAGAAGGCATTGTAATCAAACCCAAAGGTACTCTAGCCAAACTCAAGTTGGTGGTTCCAACCCTTCTCCCAAACATGCAAGGAGCTTCAACAAGATAGACTCAAGATCTTGTTTCTAAGTGTGTCACAATCCTTTCCAAGAGAGTGGGGTAACAAAAATAGTCAACAAGTGTTTTGATAGAAAGATGAGAGTAAGGCTCATAGCACAATATATGCCCCCACCTTAAAGTGATTGCTAACTTTATCAGGGAGCAATTGTCTTTAAGATAGAATAAGGAAGACATATAAAAATAGGCATGAGAGCTTTCTAAAAGTACATGCACTTGAATGACTTGTGTTCTCAAAAGCTACATCACAACAAGGGGTTGCCCCTAGGATGAGAAAACCAAGGTAATTCTTGTAGGCATGACACACAATGGCTTGTGTAGTCATGGTATGACACCAAACATAGTGACAAGGTGCCACATAAATAAAACATCATAACTATGAAGATGACGGAGGAAAGATCACATGAAAGTAGAGTGCATAAATTGAATCATGAAAGGATGCCAAATCATTCAAGAAAAATAACAAAATTGTACATCACAACATTTAGAAGAATGAAGATGCATATAGAGGAATGGCACATGTTCTTTCTCCTTGTACCTTTGTGCTAACAAAGGTGCCAAGGGAGAACTATCAATCAACAAATCATCACAATACGGGGATAACAGTACATACAATCATAAAACAAATGAGGAGGGACCATACTTGTGAGTTGGCCTATAACAAATCATCCTTCCTCCAACTTGCTTATCATAAAATGGATGGAGGACAAGGTGCTCTAGGGACTACATCAAGCATGGTGAAAAGTGCTAGAGCCATACTTTGTTCAAAGTTGTTGAATTTTGTCACCCAAGACTTAGCATTCCTTAGTGGAATGGCCAAGTGCTCGATGATATGCACAACAATGAGGTGTTGAATGATTATTTTGTTGAATCTTTTTGTGTGGAGGAAGAGTGATTAGGTGGTCTTTGAGTAGACTCAGCAACATACACTCTTATTGAGATAGAAGAGAAGATATAGGTGGAGTAGGAAGCAATTCCTTTTGTTGTGAACATGCTGGAGAGAATGTAGGAGAAGGACATAGACTTAAACCTACTTTAGATAAGTGTTGTGTTGGTTCCATAGGTTCCTTAATTCCTTGTTCTTTGCATTGTAGCCTATTTCCATTGTATCCAAGTTTATAAAGAATTTTGAATACACACCCATAACACATCTCCAAGTCCGAAGGAAGAGGAGAGGTCATTTGACTATATATTTTTGAGATGAGAAGTATCATCATGTGTTGAAGAAGAATTAGAAGGATCATACCTCTTATCATGGTGAGGAAGGTCAATCTTTATTTCAACAAACCCATGGGGGTTGAAATCTAAAGGGACGTCATCATTACCAAGACATGCACTATTAGATTGAGATGATACTTTATCACAAATGGCTGCCATTTCTATAGAAGAAGGAAGATCTTCATCAATTTTAAAACTTCCATCATCATTAATCTTGAGTTTAAGTTTTGTAGGAGTAGGAGATTGTGTTGAAGAAATTTTATTTACCTTCGAGATTTTTGGGTGTGTTAGGACTATTCAAAATTCACTTAGTCCCATCTAGTCTCAGACATTTTATTTCCATAAATCCATCCTAGGGGTTTGTATTATTTTTGTAATAATACCAAAAGTCACTTGACAATCCCTCATAAGTATTTCATATCATATCCATGTGAAAAGCCATTGTATTTTCGCCCATATAAGTGTTTTGGTCTATTACCGCAATCCCGCAACATAACTTAGTAACCCTTTGCGGGTGAGCGGGAGCCAAAGGAATCATATGTTTGTTTACCGCATTACCGCAGCAAAAGAAAAGTTCACTTGTGGTATTGCGGTGAAGATATAAGTTAATCTACCATTCACAGCAGTCCTACAGCGGTTCCAGAGTTGATTGGCAGGCTTGTGGTATGAAGTTCAAAGCAACAGATAATGGACACCATAGCCCCATGGAAACTTCAAAATGGAGCCATGAGCTAGAAATAAAAGGTTTCAAGTAATACATGGTATACACCAGAGCCTCGCGATAGCTAATATGTTGACTTACGAGAATGTGGTGAAAGTTGAGTCAATGGCAAAAGAGACACCACGGTCCCACGATATTTGAATGGAAGGTCTGTGGTAATGTGGTAGGAGCTAAAAGGGATAAAACACATCCTGCCAGCCCATGGTAGTAGCCTCACAAGATTTGCGAGGTTGCGGTGAATGGTAAAGATAACTGTCAAGGGCTACTGTTGTCTCACAATGAGATTCAATAAGGCCTGCAGTGTTGTGGTAAAGCATTGAATGTTGTAATAAATACCCTGCCACCTCACAGAGGTCATTATTTATGCTATTAGGGGAATGGTAATCAATGGGAATGACTACACATTTGAGTAAATCTTGTCAAGAACAAACAAGCCCTTGGATTTTTTTGAATCAACAGTCTACATTTGAAGTGATATGAATACTGAGATTTGTCAATCTCTTGGCATGAAGTAGAGTAATGGCTAGGTGACCAGCTCCATAGTTGAATAAAATCTAGAATTTCTTCACATTTCCTCATTCAAGTGAGTTTAGAGGTGCTTGGCAACAGGGAATTCAATCTTTGTGTGTACTTTGCAAACTTCATTCAATTGGGTAAGTTAGTTTCATCAATCTCTTTGTTGAAGTTGATATTTGGTTTGTGTTCTTCTTTCAACTGGTTCAATAGATCAGATAATTGTCAAAACCCTAGTCCATAGAAGTATTAAACCATGGTTCCAAAGAAGGCTGAATCTATAAACAAAAAGAAAGATGGGCCTTTAGCTCCTAAAGAGAGGAAAAGGCCTCTCTAGTAGTCTTTGTTGGATGTCTTGCCTAACTCGGTTGATAAGGGATATAAGAAGTTGTTCAAAGATGAGGCAGAGGGGTGCTGTGATGCTAGAATCCCCATTTCAGGATGGAACATCTTCTGCTATTTTTGTGAGAAGAAGGATGGACAAGGTCCTGTTGCCAACCCATGGAGACTTGATTTGGCCAAATTGATTGTGCCAAATGTATTTGTAGATGTTAAATTGCTCATAGCATTATCATAGCAGTATCATACATCAACAAAGATGGTCAAATTGCCAGATGGATCACCCTTGGTGGTTGTGGATAGAGCTTCTATCATTGATTGTTTCATGCTCAACAAACAGGATCTTACAAAGATTGACCTTCAAAAAAGTGAAGAAGATTATACAAGATTAAGGAAGACTCATATGAGTGATGAGCTTCCACTATATATGAGGAAAGGGGTAAACAATAGAAGGATGCATGTTCCATCCACAGTTGTGGAGCCATTCTTAGTAGATGACTTTGTAGTGTATTTCAAGAGAACCTACTTTGCTCTGTGTCAAGTATTGGGTGTTGATACTCAAGATAGAATGCCAGTTGGCATAATGATGATGGCAATGAGCATAAAAAACCCTGAAGTCAATGATGAGTATGATTTTGCATCTTTTATTGAAAAGAAGTCGCATGATGGATTACTTTAGATAAGGGAGAATAGAACCCCTTTGAATTTCAAACATTATTCTTTATTGTGCCATTTGATATTGTATCAAAATAGAAGAAAGTGGACTAGCAGAATGGATTTGAGCATGATAGACTAGAGAAGATAGAGGCTACCTGTGCAGTGTTGGTGCTACATTTGGGATAGTAATTGCAAGAACTACAATTACATAGTATTTCATGATTATTTTGCAGTGAGAATAATGGCTTCACTAGGATTTCTCTCACCTAGGCTATCCAGAGGGATTTTGGACATGTTAAGGCCTCTTTCTTTGAAACCAGAACAAGGTCACATGCACAATTTTGCTGACTGGTTTTTCTTTTCTGACCATACTGTAATTAGATTCTATGGGTGTACCTAGCCACCTCATGCTTTGCCCAAGTTTGTGGTTGATAGATTGGAATTTCTTGAATTCATGTGGTAAATGCTTTGGATGGAAAGGGATGTGATGAAAAAACAAAAGAAAGGCACATTCTTGCCCAATTCAACTATGTTTGGTGAATTGTCATTGGGTTCAAATACCTTGGAAGAGTTGTAGGCCCACTTGAAAATAAAATATTCTTTGAAATCAAAGATAAATAGGGTTTGTGATCCAGAGGGATACATGAACTTTGTTTGAAAAGTCATCCTCACTAGAGTTGGGATATCCCATCAAGTTGATTTTGATGAGGATGTGATTAGAAACTGCCTCACCCCAAAGGAAGTATATGACAAAAAAAGGGAATGGGAAATTTTGAAAAGGATTGAGGATGATAAGAAGAAGAAAACCCCTAATTTTTTGGGACTCTTTATTGAAGAGAATGACCCATTGAAAAGAATAAATTTGATCATTGATAATTTTGAATGAAAAGATGGCAAAGCAGAGAGTCAACCTACAAATGCTGCTAAGCTCTTAATGAAAAGGTCAGCTGGAGTTGTAATTGAAGAACCTGTCCCTGATGCCATGTATGTACAAGACCCCTCTCTTCCTGATCATCCAAAGTTGTAATTGAAGAACTTGTCCCTGATACCATGTCTATACAAGAACCCTCTCTTCCTTATTAGCCACTATCAAAGAAATAAAAGTTTGATGATGTAACTCCATTGGTGCCATATGAGATAATAGAAGGAGTGGGAGATACTAATGAAGTTGCAAATATTTTGAGGCACATGGGAGATGATGAAGAGGTTGATCAACCCCTTGTTGGTTAGGAGACAAAGACACATAAACCAGAGGCAAGGATGGATGAATAGGCACAAGGTGAGCCTAAGATGCAAGAAGATGAAAGAATTGTGGCCTCAATGAGATTCATGGATGATGATAATTTCATCAACACTCCTGAATTCAAGGATTTTTGGCTGAAGATGAAGATGAAGGAATTTGAGGAAAAGGTTGAAATAAATAAAATGGGTACAGATGAGTCTCAGCATGACCAAATTGTAACCCATACATTCAAAGAATTGAAGATTGATGAAATAAATGACAGCCCTCAAGAGGCTCGACAAATGGTTTTGAAAAGCAATATGTTGATCATCCCTGGCATGGATTTGAAGAAAATGTTTTTGTTAGATCAAGTGAGAAGTCAGTATGATCTCATGATGGTTGTTGAATTTGATTTTGAGGATGGTGTGAGTGGAGTTGGGTATAACCCAAAGACTGATACTCTAGCATTATGGGCCACGTAGAAGAGCAAAAATAAACCAAGATTGCTAGATGTGAGCCAAGAGTTGAGAGAAATAGCAATGGTCAAGACACTGAAGGATACCTTGGCTCTTGAATCAACCACACTGACTATGCACTCTGTAATGTTCACACAAGCTATAGTGAAAAACATTCAATTCAAGATGGATGAGTATGAGAAGAATCAAATTGAGATGAATGATGAAATCAATAAATTGTGTCTAGAAAATGTGAAGCTAAAGCAACAATTGAAGGGCATCAATTCTTCTCAGAGCAAGGCAATTGTACCTTATCAGCCCCCTATGCCACAAGAGACTGGTGACAACATTGTCCCTATTGAACAATATGAAATAGAATTTTGAGAAAGAGATTGAGATTTTGAAACAAACAAATGAGGCCACAAAGCAGGAGACTAAGTCCAAGATTTTTGGCAAAATTGAAAATATTTTGGAGTATAGAGTCAAGTTGGTACTAGATAAAATTGAGGATGTGCACAATTGTTATTCTTATTTGTCCCAAGCACTGGAGGAAATGAATGCCAATATTCCCATACTGGATGCTTTGTTGAAGAAATGACATCCAATTCACCACACTCTAATTACCATATGTAAAGTATTGCAAAGGAATCTAGATGCCCCTACTGCCTTGAAGCCAACATAAAAGATGGTGAAGATGATCATTCAGGAATTTCAATATGCCTCTAGAGAGAGTCAAAAGATAAGTGCAAGGTTGGATTCCTTTGGCTCCTTCAAACATCAATTCATTCAGGTATCCTTCAAGAACATAAGCACCTCAAGAGCCTTGAGAAATGGAAGGAGGAATTCAATCAAATGATCTCTCAGATTGTTGAGCACTTGAAGAAACATAATGACCTGAATGTCCTTAGTTTTAATTTGTTCTTGGACCAAATAATTGCATTGGACACAGGTTATGCCAAGTTCATCTCAGATCGCAGAACTCTCCTCAATAAAAGATGGAAGGATCATCAAGCCAATATGATCCAAATTCAAGAATACAAGTGGCCCAACGGCTACACCATGTTTCAATGGGAACAAAAATATCTTTCAACTAAAGATTAAATAGGTCAAAGCATGCATTGGAGCAAAGTGAACATCAATCTAGCATCTTCAAGCACCAAATCTTCAATCAACAAAATTTGGATATCCTCCTTTTTTGTCTCTTTCTTGTTTTCATGCTTTTCAAACTATATTTGGCAATCTTTTTGAGACTTGCTAAAAGTAAATATTGTAATAGGTCGCACCAAGGGGTGGGAATATGAAAAGTCATTTTTGAATGTGAAAGGATTGATGCTTGTTGCTTCCTTCATCCCTATAAGAAGGAAACCAAGACCTTGGGGTGCTCTCTCTAGGAAGTTGATTTTGGAAAGAGAGTAAAGGCCTATTCTCTTAAGCATATCAAACAAAGCAAACTGCATTTATCTGGTGCTTGAAATCTAGTTCTCAATTACTTGATGAATGTTATTGTTATATTCTATCTAGTTGTCTCTATTTTGCTTTCTCCTTATTGTTTAAATTGGCATATCAAGTATATGTCTAGTTTCTCAAAGCATACTTAATGTTTTGGGTGACTTGTCTAATAGGGTTTCCTCAAGTAGGAATTAAATTCCATTAAATAGGTCACTATAATTTGGAGGATCCAAGTTGGATAACTAAGTAGAACCAGATAAAAACAATCTTGCATGTTTATGCCAGTCATAGACAATACTATGCCAAGTAATTCGAGTTATGACTAGAAGGAAAGCACAAATCCATTTGTGATTAGACTTTGTTGCCCAATTGAGAAAAAGGCACCGATTAATTCTTTTCCAAAATCATTTCCTTGTATTATATTCAAAATCTAATTTTAATTTTCTATTGTAGGAGTAGGATAGTTGTTAATTGAAAGTTGGAAAAAATCTACATACAAATCATATGCCAGTTTGGAGTAGATTGAATTGGATGATTTAATTATAAAATTTCATAAAATCTATAATCTGATCATAATTCACCAACCAGTTTTGAAGGGTTAACATTTAGTGGTGAATATAAGGTAGTACCCACCTAGGCCAAGCAAAGCCTGAAGTGCAGGGAATTCCAATCATTTTGATTGATTCCGTCAGTTGGCCAAATCAATTGTTTAACCTAATCATAAAGCTTGGCATCCTTTTAGGGTTTTACAAACTATAGATTTGAGAACCAATAGGGTGTGAGGGTGAGATTTTATATTCACCTGCAAAGGAGGGTGTAAAATCTAACAAACCCCAATCATCACCAAAAAACACATTTGAAGGACAGACACTATCTTGACCAACACTATTGTTAGCAGTGAAGGATAGTGGTTTTACTTTTGTTAAAGAAGGGATCAAATTCTTTGGAGGAATTTGATGTCATGCTTCCATTTGCAAGCAAATTTATGAAACCTGATCAAATTCAATTGTATAGGGCTTGTTTTCATAAATAAACTTTATTGAATGATGAAGGGTAGAAGGGACTACCATCATGGCATGAATCCATTGTCTACCAAGAAGATTGTATGAAAGAGAATTAGGCATGACATGGATAATGGTAGGCAATGTCACAAGTCCAGTCTTAACATCTAAGGTGATTGTACCTAGTGATTTCTTACCAACATTATCAAATCCACAAATGATGAGTTTATCTGGTTTGATGAAAGATGTATAAACATTGAGTTTATGTAACAAGTCTATGTCACAAACATTAAGACCTAATCCACCATCAATCATAGTGGGTCTCACCCTCATTTTATTAATAATGGTGAATATCATAAGAGGCTCATATTGGTCTTCCACCCCTATGGGAGGTAATTCATGTTGTTGAAATGAAATATTTGAACATCACATGCATACAACTAAACAAAGATGCTACATCATTCGATCTAATAGAAGGTGGAACAAATACCTTTTATAGAGCCTCTTGGATAATTTTGTGGTATGTAGGTGATGTTTATATTAAATCCCATAGAGAGATCTTAGCCAAAGTAGCATGGAGCTTCTCGACAAGATCATATTCTCTACCAATATGTTGAGGATGACAAGGGGGTGGGGGAAGAAAAGGTTGATAAGGTGGACGAGAAGGAGGCACACTCGGTGCTTGCTTACTTTTGTTGTTATTACAGGTGTTGTATGTGTGAGCAATAGCATTGTAATGCTATGACACATTTTGAGCACCTTGATTTATTTGAGTAATTTGCTTTGCAATATTTAGATAGTAATGAGGAGGTTGAGATGGTTTTGGAACACCTCAAATAGTAATCATAGGATTGTGTGCCTCATGGGGAATGATTTTAGGAATATTAACATACTTGTTCACTATCCCCTTAGTGGGTAGAATAAGTCTATTAATGTTGATGGTATTTACCTTGATATATTTTTTGATGAATGCCCAATGTTTTCCCATGGGGGATCCATTATAAGAGAAGAATCTTCATCCACTAATGCTTCATCTTTTGAAGGGAGAGCATTGGAATGAAGAAAAGGTAGAGTTATGTTAAGAAATGTATCAATGATTTCATCCTCTTGCGCCAAAATGTCTTCATTTTTGGGAGAGGGATCCAAAGCATAGGGTGATGTAGGTGAAGCTAAATTACCATCATATGCCTTAGAGGTGATGTCAATGGTTCTATCATGAATTATAGTAGAAGAAGAACCATCACGGTCATCTTTCTCATGACAATTCATGGAGATGAATTCAGTAAGGTCTTCTAATAATGAAGGATACACACCCATGAGGGTCATGGAGCTATCAAAATCAGATATATAAAAAAGGATTTTGTATATCGACCATTTAGAAATGTCAATATCATACATGGATGTTAGAAAAGAGAGACTAGCTAAATAGATCAAACTAAGTCAAACCCTCTTCTATTCAACATTAGGACACAAGTTGAGCTTGGCTTCTACCTAAGAAGGAGAGACAAACTATAGGGGCCTTGTCCTTTTGTTGTATAGAGGAGAAAAAACCAAATCTAACTGATCAAACTAGGGAAAAACTTGAAACTTTAATTGAGCAAGATCAAAGCGTAACAGACTGTCGGAAGAAGAAACCTAGAAACTAAATGAACAACAGAGATGAGGGATCAGATCATAACCTAGATCTAGGGGTAGAAACACCAAGGACAAGGGTGCTTGGTCTCCCTAAGCCCTTTTTTAGGTTTGCAAAAACTAATGCCTTGATCGGGTCTATACTTGTAAGATTTATCTTCTTCCTGTAGATCACCTTCAAAAACTTGTTTCTTCAACCTGTACACAAGGAAATAGGAAAGGGTTGGGTGCTATTTATGATCTTTCCTAAGTCAAGATCCATGAATGGAGTTTCCATCTCCACAATAGAAAATATGATGGATAAAGAGCGTGTGCCCTAGCAAGGCAAAGGCAAATTTGAAGTAGAATGGAATGCTAGAATAAAGCATGAAGGAAAGAAGTCACCATGAGCATGGAAACCCTAGCATGCTTAATGGGGCATCACAACTTGAATCAAGAAGTTGGTGTAGCCCAAAGAAGTAGAAAGATCTTCACAAGACCTACAATATGTTAGTGTCACATCAATAATCCACCATAGAGAACTTTAGAGAAGAGTAGAGAGCATGAGAGAGAAGAAGAGAGAGTGCAAGAGTGCCTAGATTGCTTAGATAGCTTAGAGATGTTCAAATGAATAAACTAACTTGCTTGTATATGCATTCCCACTCACCAACGATGAATAAAACCAAATAAGGCCAATAAGAGGAACCACTTAAGATGCCTTAAGTTGACATTCCTATAGAATAGGTTTGGGCTAAATGGGGGACTAGGGCACTTGGACGCCCTTGTCCTTTAGCCTAAAAATCCCAACACAAGTCACTTAAGGTGTTCTTAGGTTGATCTCATTGTTATTTTGTCAGGTTTTATCATCAGGATTGAGAATTAATCATTTAATGTTCAAAAGGTCTTGATTAACAAGCATAAATATTTTAGGTCCACCCAGGTGCTAAACTAAGTGTAAAATGCTAGTGTACACATTTTACGATGTAACATTTAGTGTGGGTGTGAACTTACGTTCGACCTCACACTAAAGGATGGAGAAAACAAATTTCAAACACAACACAAATAGAGGTCATATAATGTCACCAAAATTGAGGGGTGATCAAGCCCCCAAGTTTAGGATTCTAGGAGTCTATGATTATTGGCATACACATAAGACACATGACACAATTCACTAATATATGAAGCACTTAGCAAACATGAGATAAGACAAGGCATATGCAAGGCATAAACTTGGGAGATCACAATGTATACATGCAATACACAAAGCGTAGATGTCATACACAAAGTATACACACAATACACAAGGTATACACACCATATACAAAGTATACACACTTGACACAAAGTATATACATAAGGCATGAAATACACATGGAATACAAGATGAAAAACACTTAAGAGACATACATAGAGAATACACATGAAGTACACATGAGACATGAAGAACACATACAAGGCATGTGCAAGGCATGAAGAACATATAGAGAATAAGTATATATGAAGAGAAGAATATATGCATCACACAACAATCACAAGGAACATAATAATAGAAGACCTTGAGTAAGTATGACAAAAGAGACATCAATCTAAATGTTGTCTTGATCACCATGCATCATTCCCCAAGATGTAATAAGGAGAATGCTAAGGGGTTAGTTAGAAATAAGAGGAAGCATAGGAGGATAAAAACACTTCATACACATAATCCACATCAAGAAAAAGTGCTTCCACTCAAGGGAATACACCAAGCTAACTCCTGTAAGAGGATTTACATGAAGTCTTGTAGAATAAGAAGGTGAAGCGACCTTACTACCAAACTCTAGTTGATGGCACAACCCTTATCCCAAACATGAAAGGAGCTTCAACTTAGGAAAATTAGATAGACTCAAGATCTTGTTTCTAAGCTTGCTATAATCCTTTCCAAGAGAGTGGAGTAACAACAATAATCAACAAGTGTTTTGACAGAAAGATGAGAGTAATGCTCATACCACGATATATGCCCCCACCTTAAAGTGATTTCTAACTCCATCAAGGAGCAATTGCCTTTAAGGTAGAGTGAGGAAGAAATATAAAACAGGCACAAGAGATTTCAAAAATCACATACCCAAATGATATGTGTTTTCAAAACCTACATCATGATAAGGGGTTGTCCCCAAAATGAGCAAACCAAGGCGATGCTTACAGGCATGATACACAATGGTTTGTGTAGCCATGGTATGACATCATGAATTGCAACAAGGTGCCACATAAATAAAGCATCATAACTTTTGAAGATGGTGGATGAAAGATCACATGAAAGTAGAGTACACATAAATTGAATCATGAAAGGATGCTAAATCATCCAAGAAAAAAAAACAAAATTGCACATCACAACATATAGAAGAATGAAGATACATATAGATGAATGACACATGTTCTTACTCCTTGTACCTTTGTGCTAACAAGAGTGTCAAGGGAGAACCACAACATCACAATATGGGGATAACAATACATACAAACATAACACAATTGAGAAAAAGGGACCACACTTATGAGTCAGCCTATAACAAATTATCCTCCCCCAACTTGATTATTATAAAATGGATGGAGGACAAGCTACTCTAAGGGCTACATCAAGCATGGTGAATAGTGCTAGAGACATACCTTGTTTAAATTTTTTGAATTTTTTCACCCAAGACTTGAACTTCCTTAGTAGAATGGCCAAGCATTCAATGATATGCACAATAATGAAGTGTTGCATGATTATTTTGTTGAATCTTTTTGTGTGATGGAGGAGGAAGATTGATTAAGCGGTCTTTGAGTAGACTTGACAACATATACTCTTGTTGACATAGAAGAGAAGATCTAGGTGGAGTAGGAAGTAACCTTTTTTGTTGTGAACATGGTGGAGATAATGTAGGAGAAGGTTGGAAACCTAAACCTACTTTAGACAAGTGTGGTGTTGGTTCCACAAGTTCCTTAATTCCTTGTTCTTTACATCCTAACCCATTTCCATTGTATCCTTATTTAGAAAGAATTTTGAATCCAAGCCCATAATGCATCTTCATATCCAAAGGAAGAGGAGAGGTCACATGACTATCTTTGTTGAAATGTATTGAAGAAAGATCATTCATTTTATCATGTTAAGGAGGGTCAACCTTTGTTTCAACCATCCTATAATGGTTGAAATCTAAAGAGACCTCATCACTACCAAGACATGTATTAGAATTAGATGATACTTTATCACAAATGGCTCCCATTTATGTAGAAGAAGGTAGATCTTCATCTATTTTAAAGGTTCCATCATCATTAATATTGAGTTTAAGATTTGTAGGAGTAAGACATTGTGTTGAAGAAATTTCATTTACCTTCAATATTTTTGGGTGCGAAGGTGAGATTTTATATTCACCCGCAAAAGAGGGTGTAAAATCTAACGAACCCCAATCATCACTGAAAAATGCATTCAAAGGACCGGCACTATCGTGACTATTGTTAGCATTGGAGGACATCAGTTTTTCTTTTGTTAAAGAAGCGACCAAATCACATAAAAAAATTTGATGTCTCACTTCCATTTGTAAGAAACTTTTTGGAAATAAATTAGCTTTAATTATATGTAGTTTGTTTTCAAAGATGAACTTTATTGAATGATGAAGGGTAGAGAGGACTTCCCCAGGGCATGAATCCATGGTCTACCAAGAAGAAGATAGAATGAAAGAGAATTAGGCATGACATGAATAAGGGTAGGCAATGTCAGAGATCTAGCCTTAATATCTAAGGTGATTGTACCAAGTGATGTCCTACCAACATTATCAAAGCCACAAATGTTGATTTTATCTGGTTGAATTAAAGATGTATCAACATTGAGTTTATCTAACAAGTCTATGCCACAAACATTAAGACCAGATCCACCATCAATCATAGTGCTACATACAAAGGGGGAGAGATAGAGATAGAGAGAGAGAGAGAGAGATAGAGAGAAAGAGAGAGATGGGGAGAGGAGAGATGGAGAGATAGATATGGAAAGATAGAGATGGAAAGATAGAGATAGAGAGATAGCATTAGAGAGAGGAAAAGATAAAGAGAGAGATATATATAGAGTTAGAGATAGGGAGACATAGAAAGAGGTAGGGGGAGAGGGAGAGATAGAGAGAGAGATGGAGAGGGATATACATAGATAGATAGAGAGGAAGAGGGAGAGGGAAAGGGGAAGAGAGGGGGGAGATAGAGTTAGAGAGAGGGAAAACATAAAAAATGGGCTAGATAGAGAGAGAGGGGGGCATGAGAGAGATAGAGATAGAAAGAGAGGGGGTAGAGATAGGGATAGAGAGAGGATAGAGATGGAGAGAGGGAGAAATGGAGAGATAGAGAGAGGGAGAGATAACGAGATAGAGAGGGAGAGATAAAGAGATAGAGAGGGAGATATAGAGACAAGGGGATAGAGATAGAAAAAGATAGAGGGAAAGATAGAGAGATCACATTAGAGAGAGGTAAAGATAGAGAGAGATAGAGATTAAGAGTTAGAGAGAGAGAGAGGGATCTACATATATAGATAGAGAGGAAGAGGGAAAGGGAGATGGAGAGAGAGGGGAAGAGATAGAGTTAGAGAGAGGGAAAATATACTAAGTGGGGTAGAGAGAGAGAGATATAAAGATAGAGTTAGAGAGAGAGAGATAAGGGGAGAGATATAGAGACATAAGGAGTCCCTATGACTTTACTCTAATGCATGTTGTTGAACCCCTGAATTTGGCTAAGTTTAAAACTCTGAAACCCTAAAAATTTGACTAAGTCTAAAATTTGAGGGATCCTCCAAATTCTAGAATCTACAATTTAATTCATATGGATCTAAAACCACTCTCAAACATATTTCCAGTATATACATAAGATATAACTTAAAGTATAAGAAAGGTAAATGATAAAAGGTAAATACCAACTTCTACTTAATGTTTACTTTATTTATATATCCCTGGTCTCTTCCTAGAGTGAAGGAAGTTCAAGGATTCCCATTTTAACTACTTTAAAACACAAGTGTATTATAAAGTGCTTGCATTATGGCTTGGTAGTTACCAAGCCTAGGCTCAATAACTACCAAGCCATAATGCAAGCATGTTATAATGTACTTGCATTATGGGTTGTTTGGACAAAAAAGTGGTTTTGGCCACTTTTTGGTCCCCCATCTTTTTGCACATGCCCAGAGGTGTAGATAAAAGGTAATGTCTAAACTTCTATAATGCATACACCATTTCTAGAGCCACCCTCTCTATTATGATATAGTTTTTCTCATCCTTGGATAGCTTCCTACTAGAAAATTCTATAGGATGGTGTTTTGTTCCCTTGGGTTGGGCTAGTACCACACCTACAGCTATTCCTGAGGCATCCACATAGACATGAAATGGAATGTTCCAATCCAAAATATTAGAATAGGGGCCTCTATAATTTTATATTTTAATATGTCAAAGGAGATTTCACATTGATCATTCCACTAAATATTTTTTGTATTTTTCTTCTTTAATAGTTCCTCTAGAGGTGCTGCTATTGGTGCACATCCTCTAGCAAATTTGCGGTGGTATCCAATATATCCCAAGAAAGTTTTCACCTCTATTTCTTTTTTTGGTGTTGGTAGTGTAAGGATCAGAGTTACCTTCAAATGATCGACCATCAATCCTTCATTATAAATAATGTGGCCTAACAAAGTCCCAAATGGTACCTTAAAAGCGCATACTTTAGGTTCAATGATATTTGTAGGCTTCCACACTTATTCAACATCATCCTTAAGGTTTGGATGTGATATTTTACCAATCCATATACAATCTAATCATTTAAGTAGACTTCTAAGAAATCGTGTATGAATTCCTTGAATAAATTTACCATGATTCTGCTAAATATTGTTGGTGCATTCTTTAGTCCAGAGGGCATTACTGTATACATGTAAGATCCAAGTTCAGAGGCAAATTTTGTTTTTGGTTGATCCTCCTCTCTGATCTTCACTTGATGGTAACTAGAAAACCCATCAATGAATGCATAGATTTCTCTTCCAGCAATTGATTATATTATCTCTTATGTGAATGGTGTTGGGAATGGTTCATGAATACAAGCTTTGTTCAATTCTCTATAATCTCCACATATTCTTATCTCTCCTAATTTTTTATTTTGAACCACCATTGGACTAATCCAATCTGCTTCTTCCACCAGTTTTATAATCCTTGCTTCTAACATTTTATCAATTTCTACTGTGACCCTTTTCTTTGTGTTTGGGTTTAGTCTGTATAGCCTTTTCCTTACCGGTTTAATACCCTCTTTTAATTGTATTTTCATCATCCCCGATTCTTCTTTGATTCCTTTCATTTCAGTAAAAGTCCTTGGAAATAAGTCCTCAAATTCAAAAAGAATTTCAGTCCCTTGTGCTACCACCTTATCATCCTAGTAGTCTCTTATTTTTTCTAGCTTTGGCTCTCCTTCTTTTGCAATATTCTCTTCCATGGTCTTAAGAGGTTTATTGTAGTATTGTTCCTTTGGTTCAGTTAATAACTCCAGTTCTCTTTCTCCTTCTTGGACATCTATTTCTAGATCCTCAATACCCTCATCATCCATTCTTGTATTCTTATAGCATTTATGACTAATTTGTTTTGATTGTTTGTCTATCCATTCTACCAGTTTCCATATTCCTTTAGTTCTAGGTGGTGGTGTGTTTTTCTATGATTGTTATTTCTCTTCTTCTGTCATTTATTGGAAGATTATTTCCTTCACCTTCAAAAGTGTGGTATGTATATATTTGTTTGGGTTGTAGAAGGAAAATTATGTATAAAGTCATATTGTACTTCATCCCAATTGCTGGTTTCTTTTCTCCTTTCTTGGTTTATGTACCAAGTTTTTGCTATTGGTGCAGACATTGTCCAATAGAATAGATGGGTGTATACAAATTTTGTATGTTCCTATCTGTCTTCCCATACTATTGTATAGGTAGTCAAATGTTCTTGCGGTGGAATCTATCCATCATACTTGGGTATGGATAATTTATATTCTCCTTCCTTCATTAGGTATCTTATACTGATGAGAAGATAAAATATGGACCAATCTTTAACTAAAGTTTTGTGAGTAGACCTCCAATTGGCCACATTACATACCAATGTATGTTGTATTGCTTCTAGTCTTCTTTGTTCCTCTGAGAAAATTTTCTCCATCTCGGACAAGTATATTTGTAGATCTTTCACTCCTAAAAACGTAGGTAGTTTGATATGTGAAATTCCTCTCATAATATGATTAATTTGTCTAGACACCCGAGATTCACTTGTACTTTTCTCTTCATCTATGGCACATACCTTCTGTGGTGGATTTTCATTTAATGCAGAGGTTTGTGGTCTAGTTTCTGGCATAAATATCCTCCTAAATCCCGTCATTCTTCAAGTTTTGAGTTCTAGTTTTACCTACTAGTTTTCAGCATAAATATCCTCCTAAATCCTGCCATTCTTCAAGTTTTGAGTTCTGATTCATTTCTTATCTATGCTTCTAGAACTTCCTCACTATCAGTACTATCATTATCATCTTTTACTTCTATTTCTCCCCCTAAATTGGGTTCTTCTATCTCATTTGTCTCTAACTTTGATATTGAGTAAATATTCTTAGGATAATTATCATTACCTTCTGTATAATTGGATTCTTCAATGTATGATTCTTCCATTGGTGATCCTAAAGGTATGTATACACTTTCATTGTTATCTACAAAATGGTAATTCTTCTTTGTGGGAGTCCACAATTCCATTTGCATCTACAAACCATATTAATCCTAGTAATGCATTGAATGAATCCCCTTGTTCTTTCATGGATACAACAACAAAGTCTATGACCTATTTTATGCCCATTAAGTTCACTTCCACTTGTTTCCAAGTCCCAAGTGTTTCAATACTAGATCCATCCATCAAAGTGATATTGTAGGGAGTTTCAAATAACCTAGGTTTTCCAAGTTTTTCCCAGAGCTTATTGGTAATCATATTTACATCCGCACCCAGGTCTATCATAGCATGTTTGACCTTTTTATGATTTATATGAGCATCTATCAATAGTGGTTTTGTATTTCAATGTCTATCTATTTTTCCCATTTGTTAGATTTGATTTTTGGGTACTTTCTCCTTGTTCCAGTATTTGGAAAATTGCTTCAATTTCTCCATAAGATTGTGTTGTTGTGTTAAGGTTGTGAACTATTTAAGTATCGCAACCTCTTCTTCTGTAAAGAACTAATTATATTGTTATTGTCTATCATGTTCTTGGGTCACAATCTATTTTGTTTTTTGGACAATGTCATCATGTTGTTTTTTATCAAGGAAGAATGTATCTTCCTCCTCACTCTCCTACTTTTGTTTCAGTAGTATAATGTCTTGTGATATTTATACCTTGTCTTGTTACTACTCCAGCCTTTTCCTTCCCTTTGTTTTTGTTCATTTTAACTTTCTCATTCTTGACTCCCTTATGTTGGTTCATTCCAACTAAAGATTCTAATGAAGATATATATGTGTTACCATCTTTGTCTCTCTGGAAGGTTCTTAATAACTGACCTTGTTCTTTAGGGACTCTCCAGATTACCCTAGCCCCTTTTTGTTTCATAGGATTTTCTAGGTCATCACTTTTTGCCTATTGCAGTGCATTTTGGAAGTATTATTGTGCTTTATCACATGAGAATAGGTCATGTTCTGTACTACTACAAAATGTGCACTGTCTTCTCCACTCTCTTAGCATTCATTGGCAAAGTGTCCCAATTTACTACATTTATACCACATTGCATCATCTCTCCTTCTTCTGCCTCTACCATGGTCTCAGCCTCCTCTATATCCTCCATTGCTCTCTCTTATCGTTACTGTAATTATTTCCATATGGTACATTGGGGTTTGAATTTTGAACGGTGTTCATATTCCTTTAAATTTTCTAGTTAGGTTGTTTGTACCCATGGTCCTAAATGTATAAAGGTCTTTTTGCCAAGCCTTTTACATATGCCATAGTATTGTTTTGTGCTTTATTCTTGTGGTTTGTGATACACCATAACTCATGCTCGTCATCATCTTGCCTTACTCTTAACAGTTGCAAAGGGCAATCTGGTGTCTCATGGTCATCCCACTCACCACGTAATCCACAATATATTGTATTATTTCTTGTAGGTAGTGCTTTTATATCCACCTTCATGGCAGCAGCCTATCTTTCCCCTTTCAATTTTGGACATTCATTTTTGATGTTTCCTTCCTTAGTGCAATAGGAACACCATATATTAGGTCTCTATTTGTGTGAATTTGCTTCCTACTTTGGTAAAATTTCTTGTTTTATCTTCAATTACTCCAATTCTATCCACATTCTTTCTAATTCTAGGTTTTCTTTGCTTTTATCCTATTTGTGCCACATTTGTGACTCTATGTGGCAGGCCAATGTAACTACTTCTACATAGGTTTCAAATATTCTACCATCTAGAGACTCTCTAACCTCAGGGCTTATCTCAGATATGAACCATTCAATCTTTTGTCTTTCAGTTAATGGTTCCTCTAATTTGTGGACTATTTCTTTGAATCTTTTATCAAATTCTTTTATGGTTTCTCCATCCTTCTGTACCAACTCCCTCATTTTGCTTACTCCCTCTGTAGGGATATCTAGAGTTTCAAAATTTTCTAAAAACTCCTTTTTGACTTCATCCCAAGTTCTATCATTTTTAGGGCACGCCTTTCTATACCATTTTAAAATAATCATTCTATAATGTTCCTATAAAATCAAACAGTTTGGTTTCATCCCTGGTTATACCATTTTTATTCCACATGATTTCAAGAACAATTATATGCTCTATTGCTTCATTAATGTCCTTTTCAAACACTAGTAGCTTAATTATGACATCCATTTGTACTTTCTTCTATTTTTCCAGTACCTCTGGTGCCTTGTGCTAGGTTTCTTCCTTACCTTTATGCTTAGGTTTTCGCCTTTGTATTAGGGTTTTGTGTTTACTTCCCTTATCTCTCTATAATTTGATGTCAAAATACTCCTTTCCCAATATTTCCTCAAAATCTTTCTTAATTTCTTCTTATATGTCTTGCTTATTGTCAACTTAATCCTCTACTAAAATTCGTCTTGCTTTATAAGGCACTCGGGGTGACTCCTAGTTGAGGGGGTGTGTCTCTTCAAATTGTCTCTTTTTTTTTTGGGATACCTTCTCATTTTTTAATGAAATCATGTCTTTTGAAGGTGACTTTTCATTTAATTAGCTTATACTTCTAGAATTAATCTCCTCATATACGACATCTTCTTCTCTTTCTCTAATCTTCATTACACTTCTATTTACTAGATGGTCTAGATAATCCACATCCAACTTTAAGGGTTGGAGGTTACATATAGGATTTAATAACTCATCCCATTGTTTATAAACTGTAATTTGAATATTAGAAAAATTAGGTTGAAATTTAGGTGTTTTACTTATTTGTGGTAGGGCTAGGGTTTGATTATGTTCTTCTCACCACAAGCTTCTTAACTGGTCATATGCCTCAATACTTCCTCCTATACTTTTGAGAATTTATGTAACCCTATCAATATGCATTGTTATTGGCTTAGGGTCATTTATATCCCTTTGTATCAAATTTATGGCAGCCTCTATGGCTTCTTCATTCAATCTTTCTTTTCCTTTTATGTTCTTCTCTTTGGCAGCACCCACCTTGGCGTGCTCAATAGCACCCTCATTGGCGTGCTCATCCAACTATTCCTTTTCCTCCACAATTTCTCTTGCTCATTTTCTACTTGTCTCTCTTGCCTTTTACATCCTTCTACGGTACCTTTCTTGACATTCCTAAATCTATTTTTATCTCTCTTCCCTGCTCATCTCCATTCTAGTTATTATAATCTCACTGATTTATCTTAATCTTTTGGTATCCCCTTTTGCCATGGGTATTTTTAATTTGGTATTACATTAATCCTTATGTATCCCATGGTCGGATCAACTTGAAGAGTTACAACTTTTCAAGGATCTTTTTGAATCCTCCCCCTTTTCCAATTGCCATCCCCTTAAGTGCATGTCCCCCTCTCATAAGGGTAGGAACTTAAGAGAATTCATAGTCTTCTCCAAAAATCATAAAAAAATTCACTTTAGTTTTCTTTCTTTGCACTACTCCGCACTTTTCCTTTTATTGTTTTATCCTCTCTTTTCTTCACTGTCCTTTTCTAGGGTCTCATAAACAGAACCAAATGTTGGCAAGAAATGGGAAGGAACTAGTCTAGAGATCTTGTCTTTAGTCAAATCTCTAAAGTCAGTTTATACCCCAGTCATACAGTGAGAGAATTATAGATAAACATTAAGGAATATAGTTATGCGGTACCATTTAAGTTATGTGAAACATTCATAAAACACACATACACACATCAAAACCCTTATATCTCCTTTATATATATATATATATATATATATATATATATATATATATATATATATATATATATATACAGTCATACTGATAAGTCTAAGTCTCTGCCCTTATACATATTCTTCCTTATCTATCTCATTCTCATTCCTATCCACATATACATCCTATATATTCACATAGAGGTGTGTCTTTTCCCAAAATACCTCTTTGTGTGCCGATTATGTCCTCTACATGCCACCTGTGGTAGGATTTGATACTTGCTCTATTCTCTGCCAACACTCATACTTGTCCCAAGTGTGCCCGCATGTGTCACCACATTGGAGGTATAGTCAATCTTTTAGTCCTACCTTCCTTCTTCCTCCTTATCCTACATATGTACAAGGAGTATTTTGTACATTTTACACACACATTTGTATGTGTATTAACATTATAGCTTTTTTTCTTTATCTCTCTTGTAGAAGGTTATTTGGTTTTGCAAGGATCCTTCAACTCCTATAAGTCTTTTCGTGACTCTAACATGAGGGTCATGAGAATTTATACCATGGTATTTTGGGTTCATGATTGGACCCATAATATTGTCATTTGGTGGTTTTCTAGGTCTCCTCAAGTCTATATAATGGAATATATTTTGTAGATTTATGCTATTAGATTTCTACTAGAGGAGTAGGAGTGTTAATTTCCTTGAAGTATTGCATCGAGAAGCTCTATGAATGTATTTTAACCATGTTTATTTGCTAATACATTAAGTTGTGTAGTGCTTTAAAGGCTAAGTTTTTTTGAAAAGGTTTTCCCAAGGTAAATTTGTATCACTTGTCCTCTTGTGGTTATTTTTATTCTTCTTAGACTCTCTTTCTCATTCCTTTCTATGTATTGTTTCTATGCCAAAATGTTATTGAATTTCTTGTAGATTTATTTTCTATAATATTCTCCTCAGTGGGTTAATGTTATCTACATGTTGAGCATTGTTTTGAGTTTAACTGATAAGGGTTGGTGGGTACTTTTCCTAATTTATTTTAAAACTATTTATCAAAATTATGTTTTTTATGCATTCATTAAAATTTTAAGTTTAGAGTATGGGGAAAAATCACAAAAAAATGAAATTCGCTAAGGAAAATGTGGCATCTAAGGTACCTTAATTTCTAAAGTTTTTCTACAACTAAATACCAATGTCAATTTTACAAAAAAATAATATCTAACTAATTTGTTTTTAAATGCAAGCATAAACTACACCAAAAAATTCTACATTTCATTAGTTTACATCATTTCAAAACTAAAAACATATATACCTAAGTTTTAGGTGCTTCAAGTTAGAAAGTTGGATCAATAAATTGTCCATTTCATTTATAAAATGTGACATATTACTGAGTGTTCATCTCTTGAGATTTGGAGGTTTCACCTATTTTCATTCTACAATAGATATAAATAATTATCATGCAATGTAGAGACAATAATTGATGAAGAGGAAGTAAGTGAAAGGTCAAAAAAATTAAACTAGAAGAGTGTGATTCAAAGTAAACATGGGGAAGATATTGTAGAAGAGTGTCAGTAAGAGGACTAAAGGCATGGAATATGTAGAGTATTGGGTAAAATAAAAAATAAAAGTGTAGAGGAGGTCACATGGTTATCTCAAGTAGAAATTAGCTATTATGGATACATTCTTGAAGACTTCATAAAAGTGTTGTGAGCAAGAGATCACTCATTTCCTACATAAGGTGTGTATTGCAAGAGCATCCCTAGTCTCCAAGCAATTCTATATCAGCAAAATGAATTTATAAAGAATTTTATTTTCTTTGTTTCTTTATTTTATAGGTTTTATGTGTGTTAAAAGGTAAAGCTTATGGTTTCATTTGTATCTTTCTAAATATCTTTTGATGCTTGTACATTAACATGAAGAGATGTTGTGGCATTATTGCCACACCTATTGACAAAAGACCCTCTCACCGTTTTCTTCACCCAATTGAATAAACTTAGTGTGAGAGATTCACCAAGATACGCTAGATTGATTGTCAATAGTGGTCAGGCAATAAAAGTCTGGAAATCATATGCCCCTACAAGTTATTAAAAACACAATATACAATCCAAAAAGATTACAGAGAAATGGATACCAACAACAATATCATTAACCCACGAATTGAGTGTACATACAGGAGAGAGGGAAGAAACTAACACCCAAAATAGTGGAGAAGACTGAACAGTTGACTCCCACTAACTAGAATTGGTGGCAAGTTAACTTCCTTAAGACTCGCAAGAGGTGGAAAGCTAACTCCCACTAACTAGGACACCTAAGTAGGCTTAACACCATGTAGAATTATCCATGTGCATGAGATAATATATACACTAACACCCCCCTTAAGCATAGCTTAGGAGGGCACAATAAAAAATGAGTCCCAACAACTAGGCCTAATGAGTTCCCAAGTACAATGCAATCTCTCATAAAGTGGAGAAGCAAAGAAAACCTAGTAGGAAAAAACTCCCCCCCAAAAGAGAGAAATAGTAGTGAAGACCCTGAAGATGATGGTGTTGCTAAAGTAGACCACACCCCAAGAAGAGCTCGTAGATGAATGAACTTGCTCTCAGTAAAAGGTTTTGTAAAGATATCAACAACCTACTCTGAAGACTAGAAAAAAACTAAGTCGATGATCTGACCATAAATAAGCTCCTGAATAAAATGCATGTGAATATCTATGTGTTTGGTCTATTGGTACTGGACCAGATTCCTACATATCCAAATGGTGCTCTAGTTGTCACAATAGATGACTATGGACTTCCTAAATGGAATTCCAAACTCAATGAGAATCCACTAAAGCCAAATAGCCTTAGTAGATGCGCTGATAGCTCCCATGTACTCTACCTCTATGGATGATAGAGCAATAGCATTTTTCTTTTTGCTAGACCAATTGATAGGACTAGAACCTAGTGAGAAACTGTAACCTAAAGTCAACTTGTGATTCTAAGTATCACCATCCCAATATGAATCTGTGTATCCAACCAAGTCAACCTTTGTGCCAGTTCTATAATGAATCATGAATCTGAGAGTGCCCTAAAGGTAGTGAAGGATCATGTTAGCTACTTTCCAGTGCAACTCATGAGGCTCCTACATGAATCTCAAAACTATGGTGATAGCATATGAAATATCAGGCCTAGTATGGATCAAATAGATGAGACTACCAAAAAGTTGATACAAGGTTGCATCAACTAGTGGTGTAGTACAATCAGCCTCAAGCTTGACTCTAGATAGAAAGGGAGTCAAAGATGGTTTACAATCAGTCATGTGAAACTAAGCAAGTAAATCAAGAGTGTTATTGGGTTGTGCAAGAGTGATCCCTAAGTTAGACTATGAAATCTCAATACCAAGAAAGTAATGCATTAAACCCAAGTGTGTTGAATATCAAATCTATCTTGAAAAGCTAACTTCACTACTACAATAACAAATGAAGAGCTCTCGGTGATCAAAAGATCATCAACATAAAGTACCAATATCAATAGTGAATCATCCTACTAGAAGAAATATACATTAGGATCTGAATGGTATCAAGTGAAACTTGAAGCTAGGAGGAATGAATCTATCTTGGCGTACCAAGCCCGAGGGGCTTGTTTGAGTCCATAGAGGGATTTCCTAAGTCTACAAACTAAGGATGAATCCTGAATAAATAGTGGTTGCTCCATGTAGATCTCCTCCTTAAGGTCTTTGTGAAGAAAAGTACCCTTCACATCCATCTAGTGCATATCCCAAGTTCCATGTGCAATGGAATTGGAAAGAGTATGTTCTATTGAAGTCATTTTGGCCATGAGTGCAAAGGTCCCTGTGTAGTCAATGCCAACAACGTGTGAAAAAACCTTGGCAACCAAACATGCCTTCTACTTATAATCCTATTGGAAATATGTAGCCATAAAAACTATTTCCTCATAACCCTATGAGAGATTAATATGCAACAATAACCAGAAATCCACATGCAAAAGAATAAACAATCATACCATCAATGGTGGCACAAGATATACCCTAGGAAAACCCTTAATGAGGGAAAAACCCAACCTCCAAAATCATCCATCTCTCATGTATTATTCAGCAATAAACATTACAATACATATATAGAGTCTTGATGAATACTCCTAAAGCATCAAGCTCTCTACATCCACTCCATGTGAACAAGTATGTAACCACACATCAAATGCCATGCTTCAAACCCTCACACGTGCAACCTACAAGAGATGTTCAAACAAGCCAAACCCATCCAACAGCCAAAAAAGCCAACCTCAACAACTACCCATGTGTTTGCTTTTATATAGATAAGCTCACACAAATACAAGATGTGGTATGGTAAAACCATCTATCCCAAAACCATGAGTCTACAAAACCATTAACCCCCACATTTAATTATCAGTACTAAGTTTTTCCAATAGTTAAACAATTACAAATAAATAATTAACTACCCTATGTGTCCCACACATAACATAATTAATGCAATGTTACATACAACGATTACAAGTGGCACCAAAAAAATATCTATTGTGGTTAAACACATCACCCATGATGCACCACAAACAAATATTTATTTTATATAATTAAATAATACCAATATTATGCAAGGTGTACAACACACCTATTCCAACACATCTGACCCATCTTCAGCAAACTTGGTTTGATATAACCACCTACATCAAACCATATTCCTTCCCTTAGGAAGTGAAGTCAAGTCCCAAGTGTGATTTTTGATTAAGGAATCATATTCCTCATTCATAGAATTATCCCACTTAGGTATGCTTAATGCTATTGTGCCTTGCACACACGCCCCATTTCGCAAAATGGGGACCCCCTCATCCAAAAATTTGGCCTAGAGTATCAGTTTAGTTCCTTGATTCCTAAGATGTCAAAAGATGGTCAAATTGCATTAGATGTCACTAAGTCTTCCAAAATCCACTAAGTCTAAGTGTTTGTCTTCATAGAAACCAAGCCTGTAGTCCTTTTGCGCTAAAAGCATGGCCTACTGACCCTTGCGCTGAATTTCCCCTCAACTGACTTTTATGCCAAACGTCCATTCAACTGACTTAGCGCTACATCCATCACCAACCGACTAAGTGCTAAAATTTGAGCCCGCTGACTTAGCATTGGAATCCTTGTTTACTGACTTGTGCCAAATCATTGCCTCACCAACTTAAGTCGCTGGATGACCAAATTCACCCAAGGTTGGATGACATTAGAAGTCACATAAAATCCAAAGAAGTTGCAACTCATGCTAGGCGCTAAAAAAGTAAAAACCTATCCTCATGCTAAAATTCACTACATTTGACTTAGTTGGTAAAACCTCAAAACCGCGCAGAGTCAGTGAGCGCATTATTTCATGCAAATCCCAAAGAAAATTCTGCAGCATGCCAAAACATCCCCCCATACCCCTGTATTTATGGCGATTGAATAGGAGGGAATAAAATGTTTTTACCCGCATTTGAGCTCATTCTACATCGTAAAAAAATAATTGGGGAGCTCTACAAATGAATTAAGGAGTGAATTGAAGGCATAACGACTAGCAGATTTGAATGCGAAGAGCACTATCACCTGCACATTTTCATTACTTTCTATCTTGGCAATCAGGTAAGTGTCTTATCCTATGCTTAGGGTTTGATTCTTGAACTAGGGTTTGTGTTTAATTCTAGAATGTGTGTCAACAAAAGGTTTCATTTGCAATTTAATTTAGTTTCCAAAAATTTGAGGACTTGTTTAATTAGGAGGCAAATTGGAGGTTAAAATTGTGATAGGGAACCTTTCATTTTAAAACCCTAGTAAAACTAGATCAGGCAGTTGAATTTCTAGATTCAATTTTATGAGAACTCGGCTATGTGAAATCTAGATCTATTCAGGTAGCCATGGCAAAACCCTTAGTAAATTTTACATTGAGTCTTTGGCACTAAAATTTCTCAACAGACTTAAAAGAACTTTGCCAGATCATGAGAAAGTTTGAACTTGTTAAAATTTGTATCAACATCCACTAAGTTGATTAGCACTAGAAAACAAACCCTTCGACTTAGTGCTAGAAATGTCTCCAACCGACCCAAAAGCATAACCTCAAAACAAATCAAGTCAGTCAGAAACCCTAAAAAGTTTCGCCAAATCCCAAAGCATACTTAGTGCTAAAAGCTTGGAGAACTGACTTTGTGGGAAGAAATGCTCTCTCTGACTTTGGTCAAACATCCTTTAAAACTTTTTAATACCCTAAACTCATCAAGCACTAAAAACGTGACCATCTGACTTAGCATTAAAACTTGTTCCAACCGACTCTAGTCGGACATCACCGGAAACCCCTGTCAAAAGCATGTGTTGAAGGGTAGTAATACTACATTGTACTCTGCCAAATTTGAGCTTAATGAAATATCAAAAGAATGAAAAGAAAAGAAATACAAAATCACAATCACACACTATAACTCAATTAGATGGACAATCAAGTAAACTCTACCGGGGCTATGGACACCTAACCAGAAGTAGGGCTCTACTTGAGTGGAATTCCAAGACAAACCTGCCGGGGCTTTAGATGCTCGTTGGTAGTGAAGCAATGTCCAGGTAGTTTAGGATATGGATGGTTGCACTTGGTTATTGAGTTCTACTTCTTTGATAGGGTATCATGTTTTCTTGTTTAACATGTGGGGAACACAGAGGTTTTGGGTTCAAAACTGAAGGTTTATCTTTGAAATGCTCTAGAGCATTTTAAAGCAAAGTCACCATTTGTTGTGCCTTTGCCATTTGTTGTGCCTTGGAAAATTTGGCCTAGAGTATCAGTTTAGTTCCTTGATTCCTAAGATGTCAAAAGATGGTCAAATTGCATTAGATGTCACTAAGTCTAAGTGTTTATCTTCATAGAAACTAAGCCTATAGTCCTTTTGTGCTAAAAGCATGGCCTACTAACCCTTGCGCTAAATTTCCCCTCAACTGACTTTTATGCCAAACATCCATTCAACTGACTTAGCGCTACATCCATCACCAACCGACTAAGTGCTAAAATTTGAGCCCACTGACTTAGCGTTGGAATCCTTGTTTACCGACTTGTGCCAAATCATTGCCTCGCCAACTTAAGTCACTGGATGACCAAATTCACCCAAGGTTGGATGACATTAGAAGTCGCATAAAATCCAAAGAAGTTGCAACTCATGCTAGGTGTTGAAAAAGTAAAAACCTAACCTCACGCTAAAATTCACTACATTCGACTCAGTTGGTAAAACCTCAAAACTGCGTAGTCAATGAGCGCATTATTTCATGTAAATCCCAAAGAAAATTCTACAGCATGCCAAAACATCCCCCCATACCCCTGTATATATGGTGATTGAATAGGAGGGAATAAAATGTTTTTACCTGCATTTGAGCTCATTCTACATCGTAAAAAAATAATTGGGGAGCTCTACAAATGAATTAAGGAGTGAATTGAAGGCATAACGGCTAGCAGATTTGAATGCGAAGAGCACTATCACCTGCACATTTTCATTACTTTCTATCTCGACAATCAGGTAAGTGTCTTATCCTATGCTTAGGGATTGATTCTTGAACTAGGGTTTGTGTTTAATTCTAGAATGTGTGTCAACAAAAGGTCTCATTTGCAATTTAATTTAGTTTCCAAAAATTTTAGGACTTGTTTTATTAGGAGACAAATTGGAGGTTAAAATTGTGATAGGGAACCTTTCATTTTAAAGCCCTAGTAAAACTAGATCACGCAGTTGAATTTCTGGATTTAATTTTATGAAAACTTAGCTATGTGAAATCTAGATCTATTCAGGTAGCCGTGGAAAAACCCTTAATAAATTTTACATTGAGTCTTTGGTGCTAAAATTTCTCAACAGACTTAAAAGAACTTTGGCGCTAAAATTTCTCAACAGACATAAAAGAACTTTGCCAGATCATGAGAAAGTTTGAACTTGTTAAAATTTCTATCAACATCCACTAAGTTGATTAGCGCTAGAAAACAAACCCTTCAACTTAGTGCTAGAAATGTCTCCAACCAACCCAAAAGCATAACCTCAAAACAAATCAAGTCAGTCAGAAACCTGAAAAGTTTGGCCAAATCCCAAAGCATACTTAGTGCTAAAAGCTTGGAGAATTGACTTTGCGGGAAGAAATGCTCTCTCCAACTTTGGTCAGACATCCTTTAAAACTTTGTAAATACCCTAAACTCATCAAGCACTAAAAATGTGACCATCTGACTTAGCGTTAAAACTTGTTCCAACCGACTCTGGTCGGACATCGCCAGAAACACCTATCAAAAGCATGTGTTGAAGGGTAGCAGTATTGCATTAGACTCTGCCAAATTTGAGCTTAATGAAATATCAAAAGAATGAAAAGAAAAGAAATACAAAATCACAATCACACACTATAACTCAATTATATGGACAATCAAGTAAACTCTACCGGGGCTATGGACACCTAACCGGAAGTAGGGCTCTGCTTGAGTGGAATTCCAAGACAAACCTGCCAGGGCTTTAGATGCTCGTTGGCAGTGAAGCAATGTCTAGGTAGTTTAGGATATGGATGGTTGCGCTTGGTTATTGAGTTCTACTTCTTTCATAGGGTATCATGTTTTCTTGTTTAACATGTGGGGAACACAGAGGTTCTGGGTTTGAAACTGAAGGTTTATCTTTGAAATGCTCTAGAGCATTTTAAAGCAAAGTCACCATTTGTTGTGCCTTCGCCATTTATTATGCCTTGGAAAATTTTGCCTAGAGTATCAGTTTAGTTCCTTGATTCCTAAGATGTCAAAAGATGGTCAAATTGCATTAGATGTCACTAAGTCTTCCAAAATCCACTAAGTTCAAGTGTTTGTCTTCATAGAAACCAAGTCTGGAGTGCTTTTGTGCTAAAAGCATGGCCTACTGACCCTTGCACTAAATTTCCCCTCAACCAACTTTTGTGCCAAACGTCTATTCAACTGATTTAGTGCTATATCCATCACCAACTGACTAAGTGCTAAAATTTGAGCCCGCTGACTTAGCGCTGGAATCATTGTTTATAGACCTGCACCAAATCATTGCCTCACCGATTTAAGTTGGTGGATGACCAAATTTGCACAAGGTTGGATGACATTAGAAGTCGCGCAAAATCTGAAGAAGTTGCACCTCGCGCTAGGCTCTGAAAAAGTAAAAACCCGACCTCGCGCTAAAATTTACTACATTCGACTAAGTCGGTAAAACCTCAAAACCATGCAGAGTCAGTGACTGCATTATTTCACACAAATCCTAAAGAAAATCCTGTAGCACACTGAAACATCCCTCTGGACCCCTGCATTTATGGTGATTGAATAGGGGGGAATAAAATGTTTTTACCTGCATTTGAGCTTATTCTACATTGTAAAAAATTAATTGGGGATCTCTCTGAACGAATTAAGGAGTGAATTGATGGCAAAATGGCTAGCAGATTTGAACACGAAGAGCACTATCACCTGCACATTTTCATTACTTTCTATCTCAGTGATCATGTAAGTGCCTTATCATGTGCTTAGGGTTTGATTTTTGAACTAGGGTCTGCATTTAATTCTATAATGTGTGTCATCAAAAGGTTTCATTTACCAATTTAATTCCGTTTCCAAAAATTTGAGGACTTGTTTAATTAGGAGTCAAATTGGAGGTTAAAATTGTGATAGGGAACCTTTCATTTTCAAACCCTAGTAAAACTAGATTGGGTGGTTGAATTTTTAGATTTAATTTTATGAAAACCTGGCTGTGCAAAATCTAGATCTGTTCAGGTAGCCATGGTGAAACCCTTAGTAAATTTCACATTGACTCTTTGGCGCTAAAATTTCTCAATAGACTTAAAAGAAATTTGCCAGATCATGAGAAAGTTTGAACTTGTTAAAATTTCTGTTGACATCCACTAAGTTGATTAGTCCTAGAAAACAAACCCTCTGACTTAGCACTAGAAATGTCTCTGACTGACCCAAAAGCATAACCTCGAAACAAATCAAGTCAATTAGAAACCCTAAAAAGCTCCACCAAATCCCAAAGCATACTTAGAGAAAAAGCTTGGATGACTGACTTTGCAGGAAGAAACGCTCTCTCTGACTTTAGTTGGATATCCTTTCAAACTCTACAAATACCCTGTGTTAAGGGAAAATTGGAGTAAACATGAACAATCAATATATCAATATCAAAATACCCAAAACTCAATGAAATACAGAAACAAAGAGATCAATTAAAGAAAAGAACTTCAAGAAACCTTTGCAAACCTCAAAGCTTCATAGCTTCCATTGGTTACCTATCTCAATCGATCTTGCATGTATGAATAAGGCCTTCAGAGAGTGCACTTCCTTGCTATTCCAAGATTGTCAATGGAGAATGGCTATGATAGTTTCACCATGAAGATGAGCTTCACAACAATGGTAGTAGTATGGTAACGAGTGTGATCACAAGCGATGAAGGAATTGGTGCCAAAGGTGCTCTGTAATTCCTGCAGAGTAACAATACTTAAATCTTGGATGAATGAAATGCGAGGACAGGGTTCAATTTATAGACTTGAGAGAATGAAGATCAACGATATAGAATGGTTGAGGAATGTGCGCGAATAAGAAGACAAGTGTCACACAAAAGTTGTTTTATTTGAGTTAACTACTTTATTTTCTAAAGATAAGACATGCTTTTCATAAATTTGAAAGTTTTTTTCTAATTTAAGAGATATTGATAAAAACAAAGTTGGTTGAGTTAGTTAACTCAACTTGAGATTTGCTTTTGCATGATTTGAGAGAAATTAAATAATAAATTATTTAATTTTGTGTGCATAAAGAAGAAGACTTATTTTTAGAAGATTTGGAAGATATTAGAAGAATTTAGAAGATAAGAAAGCAAATTAAATAAATAGATTTATTTAATTGTTGTGCATGATTTGGAAGAATAAATAAAAGATTTGATTATATTTTATTTTTGGAGATTGCGAGAATTAAATAAATTTGATTTGATTTATTTAAATTTGGAAGAATGATTTGATTTTAATTAAATAATTAAGAATTATTTAATTGTTTGGAAGAATTTAATTAAATAAAAGATTTTATTTAATTTTGACTTTAGAAGAGGTAATTAAATATTTTGTTATTTAATTAATTTAGAGGAATGTGAATCGAATAAATAAATTTGTATATTTATTTATTGATAGAGGAATTAGAATGAATAAATATTAAGAATATTTATTTAGACTAAATCATGTCATTTTTAGGCGTATACATTTTGCCCCTCTTTGATGCAATGTACTTTACGGCGTTGCTTCAAAGAATAAATTTTTTTCTGACAATGATACATGCCCCAGTTTGCCCCTGGTATAGGTTATGATGATAGGATGCCCCCTCGGGAGATTGGATGGGAACAAGGCAGAAGGCGTGAGACAGACAATCTCACGATGAAGAAAGGGAAAAATAGGTGAGTTTGAAGAAATTGGTTGAAGAAAGAGCCGAATGATATGCGATGCAAGAGAGAATGATAACACACAAAAGCAAGCAAGAAAGTATGCACAAATGATACAAGAACAAACAAGGTATTGCCCTTGTCAAGTGGTAAACCAATGATATACTAATAATGATAAACGACAGTGTTGTCATGGTAGGGAACAACATATTCCTAGACCAACATGGTAGGTGTGTTGTCATGGCAGGGAATGATGGATCCCTAGAGAAACACGAAGGATACTGTTTGGTTTCAGGAAATGAAGCATGTCATGTAAGACGCGTGTGTTGGTCTAATTTCGACAATGTTACATCATGTATAAGACAATTTGATTGATTAACTGATTGAGTTGGTTTACAACTAGACAAGGATCAAGACCACTAAGGGTGCTTGGATAGTTTGACAAGATTGACTTGACTTGATTGGTATGGATTAAGGATGGACTTGCATTTGGATCATTGCTTAGATTAACAGTTAGAACTATTGATGAGAGATACAATGATAGATGAAAAGTTGATTTGACAGAAGAATGAATCGACAGAAGGAATCACAAGCTTTTATTTGTAAACATTTATACTCTACATTGTTTGGATCTTTTATTGTATGGGATACGGATGTATGGATGTATGAATGGTGTTTGCTTTTTTGACATCTTGATGGTGCAAGTATTTTGAAGTGCTTATTTCATCATTGGGCAATTTTTTTTGGTACTTTTTCTGAATGTTGTAAGTTAATACAAGCATCTAGGTATAATTGAATAGAGATGACCTGAGTATTGCTTACATGGATTTTGATTTAGCAAGTTAATACAAGCATCGAGGTATAATTGAACCAAGATGACCTGAGTATTTCTTGCGTATCAACAGACAAGGATTGCCCCCGTTCATGTTAAACCCTTGATGTCCTTGATGATCTTTCGCCGATCATGTCGTTAGACAAGGCTTCACATTACTAAAGTTTAATCCACAAACCACAAACAAAGAAAATAGTCATGCCCCCATCATAGCATCTCTAGCTTTTGGCATCCTCGAGTAGCATAGAAAGGCATGATAGTAGAAATCAAGACTCTATATTTTAACCATGATTCCAACCCACAAAACATTTTTACATTTAGATGTGTTTGTTTCTTGCCATAATATAGGTAAAATCATTTAGAATGCCTTAGGTGTTTGCTTGCTTTTCTTTGGATAGGTTAAGGTCTTGCATCAAAATTTCTACTTGAAAAGAGTGGGTTCTATTTGTGCTTGCTTGTCTAGTGAAAGATTCCACAATCTTTATTGGTGAGACAGACCCTAAGGGACTGACCTAGTGCATCGGGGGCTAATTCCTAAATGGCCTTGCCTACGTGATGACGTAGAGGCAACTTAGTTTGGGGTAAACCCTAATGGACCTAAGATATGGATCGGATGAGACACGATATGGAACAGATATGGATCAGACAAGACACGATACGAAACAGATATGGATCAGATGATACTGATGACAAGGAAACACCACAGATAGGTAGATGTACAGGTGATAAAGAATGGAATGGGTAGGTACGAGGATGGCAAATAGTGGATAGAAGGAAACAAGGATGTGATCTCCAAAGACCATGTCACATAGGAATAACTCAGGATTTGACAGGGCATTGCTTATGATGATAGGAGGATGAGAGGATAATGTAGGATTGGTATGGTTTGGAGGGATAAGGTATGTCAAGAGACATCAAAAACATTTGTCAACATTGTGCCCCCAATCTTTATCAAGACCAAGGAAAATAGAGGAATGGAAGATTTAAGATAGATAGACTAGACAATATACGTATGTAATGGATAGAAGGATAGGATAGGAATGGTATGAAAGGGAACTGACAGGAGAAGAGTGATATGCCGATGAGACAAGGTGCCCCCAAGTGTAGGTGATGTAGAAGATCAACTTCCACACGATGCCTATTTGCCAGGTTTTCATCATGGTACTTATCCAAGGTACCTGTTTGCCAGATTTTCACCATTGGACGAAGGGATTTTTCTTTACTTTTTTATTTTTTCTTTTCTTTTTTTTGGATAGGAGAAGGTGGAATACGAAAGAGAGGGACCCGAGTGCCTGGTTCCATGAAAGGTGATAGTCCCACTAGAAAGATGTTGTCAGATGGACCATGTCGAGTGCTCTCATAGATGTTGGTAGGATATTGCATGATAGTGAGATGGAGAAGGTAGATAGCGGATTGCGGAAGGTGCAATAGTGGATGATGATGCAGAATATGGAGGCAAGGCTTATGCAAAAGCATGGACCATAGGAATAGGATGAGGAAGACATGTAGGATAATAGTGGAAGGAAGGGGAGATGGAGGTATATGAAAATGTTTGTGGGATGGAAGGGAATCATGACCAATGGTTGCACATACAGTGATAAACATTGAAGCTAGTGATGGGAAAGTAGTGTAGGAAGAAAATGAGACTTCTGCTTTTAGATGAATGACTTAGGCATGTAGGGATCCACATAGACTGAGTATTTTTCTAATTTTTGCTTTCCATACGGGATGGAAGAATTTGAGACTTTTGGATGGAATGGGAGAAAGTGGATGGTTGGGATTCTTGAAAGGTAGATGCCTCATGTAACTTGAGGGCTTCTTTTTTAGGCACCCAAACCATTTTTCTTTCAGATAGCACCTGTGAAGGTAAGGACTAGGGTGTATGTAACTTTGGTGTAGCTTCAAAGGTAATCATTTGTTTGATGTGGACCCACACCTTTTTTAGTTTGGCATATAGGTGTGTGGGTGTATACAGCTCTTGAGAAAGATGTTTCTTTGATTCTTGGCTTTTGTATCCTAGGTCATGAGGACTCTTAGGATTTTTGACTTTATAGGTAGAGGCATCCAGATTTTTGCTATAAAATTCCCTTGGGATAGTGGAAGTGAGGTTTGTGGAATCCCTTTGTTTAGACAACATGTGCATTGGTTGCTCATGATTGGGATTGTTAGAAGATTCATAGATGGGCAAAGAAGGTCTTGGAAGAAGTGGTGGTAAAATGCATGGAGGGATGTTAGGAGTTGGAAGTAGCAAAGGTAGATTGGATGGTGGAAGGTGTTTGATCACATGCTTTTGATGATTATAGGATGATGGAGGTGGAATGGCGACATATGTTTTGGGGATATGATAGGGTTTGCGATGAAAAGTGGGGGATTTAGGAGTGGAGGAAGTACCAACATCTTGAGATTGTTCACCTTGGGGTGTGTATCCAAGGCCATATGAAGGAGGAGGAACATTGACATGGACGGGCTCTAAAATACCTTGTTCATGAAGGCCTAAGCCTTTATCTTGATAGTTCATATGTTGAAGTATGCGGTGGACAGCGGGATTATGTGTAGGTGGAACACTAGACACAAGTTCCTTATTGGATGAATAATGTGGGATAGAGGATAATAGTGGCTGGTTGTCTAAGGAGGAACACTCATGAATGAAGGTGGTAAGACCAAGGATACATGGTGGGGATTTGTAGCATGGTCAATAATGGATGGCAGAGGAGTATTTTTGGTTTGATCTTCTATGCTTGCTTGGGAGGCAAGTGTCTCGTTAAGGGAAGTGGAAGTTGTTGGATCTTGGATAGGACTAGATGAGCTTATAAGCTCAGGACCATGGAACACATAAAGTGGGATAAGAGGATCATCATGGTCTGCTTGATCATAGATAGGATCTTCATCATAGATGGGATCTTGATCGTAGATAGGCTCTTGATCATAGATGGGATTAAGGTGTTCTTGTATAGGTTCTTTATCAACGACAATATCTTGATCACAGAAAGGATAGAGGTTATGGAGAGGTTGGAATTGGATCCCTTGCTCATGTATCAAATCAAGTTGCTCATGGATAGCTTCTTCATCAAAGGTAGTATCTTGATCATAAAAGAGATATAGGTTATGAATGGTTTGAAATTGGATTTCTTGCTCATCTATAGGTATAGGATCATTGAAAAGATAAAGTTTATGTAAGGGTTGGACAGCAGTACTTTGATCTTGATTTAGACAAAGGTCGAATGTTTCCACATGCTCTAAAGTGTGCTCTTGACATAACGCTTGGTGTTCTTGGATTGAAGTGGAGGTAGAGGCCTCTTGGATAGGACTTTGGTTCATGGTAGGAGGTTTTTTAATATGCTCAAGGGGTTGTGGACTCCATGATAGTGTTGTAGGATTTGACATAGCATTGGAAGAATCTTTGATAAGGTGAAGGACCAAAATTTGGGGACATGGTTGACTCTCTACTAGTAGCCCTTGAATCACATCCTAAGTAGGTGCATAGGTAGATGAATGAGGTAATGGATGGGTGGATTTGGAGTTCTCCATGGTAGGATTAGTATGCTTTGGGCAATGTGTTCTAGGAGATGGTGAAGGAGGACTAGTCGATGGAGTGGTATATGTTTTCCAACTTGAGGTAGTGCTTTCCTTGTCAAGAGTATCATGAAGATGAGAAAAGGATGTATGATTTTGGGGCGAGGTGTAGCTAGTACTGGCCTATTCAACCTGTAAGATTGTCATTTCTTGTTGTATCACTTGGAGTTCTTAGGCAATTGCTATATGATCTTGGGGTGAGATATCAAAGTTTAATTGTTCTTGTAGGTATTGGAGTTCTTGAGAAATTACTTCTAATTGGTTTGTCATTTCAACAAAAACTAACACAAGACTGAAATGGGTACCTAGAAAACTTAAATTTTTTCTCTAAAAAGATGTGGAAATGCTCACTGTCATGGATGCGCAGAACCAGATGTGTGGCAGCAGAGGATATAAGCATAGAAAGTTGACACAAATGCGCAGTACTGGTAAAAAGTAGATGCCCAGTAACAGGTGATATAAGCATAGCAAGTCAGTATAAATGCATAGCAAGTCATGACAGATGCGTAGCAAAAGAGGACGAATGCACTGCTCTAGTTTTTCAGTGTTTTTTTGCACATTTTTGGCAATTTTCTGATGTTTTTGGTATCTTTGGCTACAAGAAGATCTTTTTGATCTAATTTTCTAAAATTATGGCAAGAAGACACAGCAAACACAAAGAATGTTTTTATGGTTTTTTTTTTTTTGTGATTTTTTGACTCTTTTTGGACTAAAAGAAAGCAAGTACAAACCTAGGTTTCAAAGGATAGTATAAAACCGAATTCTCACTATCTCTAGTGAAGCATCTTCAGGAGGTGATAATCACCCTTCCCTACATTGGATTATAGGGGTTTTTGGCCACTAAGAACAAACGATGAATAATAAAGGCAATCGTTCAAGTGGTTATACATGTGGCAGCACTACTCTCTGTTATGGAGTCTCTTAGCCTGCAAGGGTTGCGCCTTGGAGGTTTTTGGGGGAGGTTGGCTGTCAGTATAACACAAATGCACTCATTGTTTGAAGCTTTCACTCCAAACACAATTTATTTATAGTGAATTGGTAGGGCTTGGCGTCTAGCCTATTACCACTTAAGGTCGTTCCTACTTGGATGAACAGTATCCAAGAGCAAGCCCCTCTAAAGGAAAAACACATGCGAAAATGATGTCTAGCATTTTGGTCACCCAAGATTAGGGGAGAGCATAGGCCTGGTATCATTCCCAAAACACATAAGACAGTGGTTCTTTTCCCCTAGTTAAAATGAGAAAAAAACTAGATGAGCTATCTACTTGGGCAAGCACAAAAATTTGTTAACTTTGAAGTGATAACAAGATAGCAATGATGTGTTCAATTTTACCCAAATAGTAGTGATTTGTTAACTTTGAAGTGATAACAAGATAGAAATGGTTCAATTTTACCCAGATAGCAATGAGTTGTTAACTTTGAAGGATAGCAATATAGCAATGATTCAATGATATGCAAGATAGCAATGATTCAGTTACTGCCTTCCTAGTTAAGACAATGTGAGATTTGAATGGGCATCCATTTACTTTCCCATAGAAATCAAGAGGTGAGTTAACAAATGCAACTATATGATCTAAATCAGCCCCTAAGCTACAAGTAGATCAGAGAATATTCCTACAAATTGTGTTAGCATTAGAGATTTCTCAAGAAACAACTCAAAAACCTAGCAGAATAGATGCGCAACATAATGGAGTAAATGCTCAACAGAATGGAGTATATGTGCAGTAGAATGGAGCATATGCGTAGCAGGATGGATCATATGCGCAACTCTGGTAAAATTAAATGCACCACAGAATGGGGTATATGCGTAACAGAATGGAGTATATGTGCATTAGAATGGAGCATATGTGCAGCAGAATGGATCATATGCGCAACTCTAGTAAAATCAAATGCGGCATAGAATGGGGTATATGCACCATAGAATGGAGCATATGCGCAATAGAATGGATCATATGCACAACAGAATTGATCATATGTGCGGCTCTGGTAAAATCAAATGTGCCACAGAATGGGGTATATGCGCAACAGAATGGAGCATATGCGTAGCAAAATGGATCATATGCGCAACATAATGGATCATATGCGCAACTCTGGTAAAATCAAATGCACCACAGAGTGGGGTATATGTGTAATAGAATGGAGCATATGTGCAATAGAATGGAGCATATGCACAGAAATGTAATGGATGCATAGAAACGTCCTGTGTACGGATTCTAACACACAAAAACTCAATTTTGAAGTTAAATTGGGGCTAGGCCCTATGGTGGGTGCCAAAAATGTTAAGGAAAAATTGGAGTAAACATGAACAATCAATATATCAATATCAAAATACCCAAAACTCAATGAAATATAGAAACAAAGAGATCAATTAAACAAAAGAACTTCAAGAAACCTTTGCAAACCTCAAAGCTTCATAGCTTCCATTGGTTGCCTATCTCAATCGATCTTGCATTTATGAATAAGGCCCTCAAAGAGTGCACTTCCTTGCTATTCCAAGATTGTCAATAGAGAATGGCTATGATAGTTTTGCCATGAAGATGAGCTTCACAACAATGGTAGTAGTATGGTAATGAGTGTAATCCCAAAGGCGCATTGTAATTCCTGCAGAGTAACGATACTTAAATCTTGGATGAATACAATGGGAGAATAGGGTTCAATTTATAGACTTGAGAGAATGAAGATCAACGGTATAGAAAGAATGAGAAGATCAACGGTATAGAACGGTTGAGGAATGTGCGTGAATAAGAAGAAGACAAGTGTCACACAAAAGCTATTTTATTTGAGTTAACTACTTTATTTTCTAAAGATAAGACATGCTTTTCATAAATTAGAAAGCTTTTTTCTAATTTAAGAGATATTGATAAAAACAAAGTTGGTTGAGTCAGTTAACTCAACTTGAGATTTGCTTTTGCATGATTTGAGAGAAATTAAATAATAAATTATTTAATTTTGTGTGCATGAAGAAAAAGACTTATTTTTAGAAGATTTGGAAGATATTAGAAGAATTTAGAAGATAAGAAAGCAAATTAAATAAATAGATTTATTTAATTGTTGTGCATGATTTGGAAGAATAAATAAAACATTTGATTATATTTTATTTTTGGGGATTGAGAGAATTTAAATAAATTTGATTTGATTTATTTAAATTTGGAAGAGTGATTTGATTTTAATTAAATAATTAAGAATTATTTAATTGTTTGGAAGAATTTAATTAAATCAAAGATTTTATTTAATTTTGACTTTAGAAGAGGTAATTAAATATTTTGATATTTAATTAATTTAGAGGAATGTGAATAGAATAAATAAATCTGTTTATTTATTTATTGATAGAGGAATTAGAATGAATAAATATTAAGAATATTTATTTAGACTGAATCGTGTCATTTTTAGGCGTATACACCTTGAACTCATCAAGCACTAAAAATGTGACCATCTAACTTAGTGTTAAAACTTGTTCCAACTGACTCTGGTCGGACATCGTCGGAAACCCCACTAAGTCGATAGACTTCAAGATCCATGCAAAGCACAATGAATCCAGCGCTAAAATCTCTCACCTCCGACTTGCGCTAGAATTACTTCTTACCAACTTCCAAGATCCATTTAGGTCAGATACATCAAAAACTAGCGTTGAGGTCGGATGGACCCCAAATTAGCGTTTTCTGACTAGGAAGCCCGAGACTCTCAAAATCAGCGCAAACCTTGGAAAATGAGTGTCTTTTGTGAAAATTTCAAAGGTAAAGGTCTATTGTGATTGAAACAAATGTTGCATGGATCGAATAATGATGTTTCGCATATTTTGACTCAAATTTTGGAGCATTTAACTATTTATTGCATGATTTAATATGAATTGTAATGTTATTTTATCATCTTATCATGTAGTAAATGTTGTAAAACAATAAGTTATCAGACTTGTGCATTTCTAAGGTAAACATTGATGAATTAGTTGGATAGATGTTAGTCTCACAAGGTATACTATGACTTAGTGACATGTCAGTTAACTTGTTAATCATACAAACTTAAGAATTAGGAAGAATATTCAAAACTATCAAGACTTATAAGGTCTAGTCATGTAGGTTAAATGACTACAAGAGCTCAAAACCTGAAGTATGAATTTAAAGGCATTCCTTCTGAGACCAAAATCACCTCTGGATGGGAAAACATAGGAGACACCGATCTAGGTCACATTGATTTAGAAGACTTCAGAACCTGAATACTTGGACCCAATGCAACTCCAAGGGCCAAGAAGGTAAAGGACAATGGGATTGCAGAGGCTGTTGCCTTCCCTATTTCAACTCAATGTGTAAAATTGATAGTTGCTTGTGCTGAGAGATATGATCCACTGACTAGAACCATACAAACTCCCAATGGAGAAGTACTAGTAGACCTAAGACCATACCAGATAAAACAAGTGTAGAGGCAACATTTAAGAAAAAATTAGATACATGCAAGAAGCATATTAATGATCATTAGATGAAGAGAAAAAGATCTACTATCATTAAACTCCCCAAAACCCTGTACAAAAGTGATTTCCATGATGAGATCAGAGACTTAGTAACCCTACTTAGTAGAATATATGGATTACCGACAGCATCAACTTTTGAAGGATGGATGTTCATGATGATTGAAGAGATAATTACTAAAGGAACTAAATTTCACTGGGCTCAGATATTGATTAATAACATGCATGAGGCATTTGTAAATTTTAGAGATAAGCAGATATTCAGGTGGACCTTCTATGTAGTGTACTCATTAGCCAGGAGGAATAAATATGTTGGGCTATCTAAAATTGGAGAAGTTGGCAATGGTGAACACCAACTCAAGGTATATGAATGCTATGATCAATTGGTGTTGTCCCAATCCCTCATTCATTATAATAGGGTAAATGATGCATTCACAAAGCATATCACTAGATTTCTTCAAGGTACTATAGCTCTTAGGATATCCCCTGAGGCAATGAATGAAATCATGCAATATGGAAGGTCATATATATAGTTTCAAAAATTCACCTATTTGAGAATCCAAGGCTTCACTGGTCTTCCATATAGGCTACGTCGGTATCCAACAGATAAGGTAGTACTTCTAGAGTTGTCAAGACAACTGATCACTTGTGTAGAAAAGTTTAAACATCTTCATAGAACGAATGTCAAGTTTCCAATCCTACTGAGTAGAGGTAATTATGCATGTGTCTCTCTTGGAGCAATTAAACGTTCTGATAAGGAGTTGCAGTTACTTAATCTTCATTTCTATATGAAGAGAGATCATTTTGACCCTAAAAGAATAATGGAGAAATATGTGAGCAAAAAGATATTCCACAAGATGTACCTAGAATATTTTTGGTCCAACTGTGTGGATGATTACGATGTGTTGAAAAGAACTCACTCAAGGTTGTCCCTTAGGTTCATCAGGAAATTTCATATAATAGAGGCCCCAGACCAATTGAATGATGATGATGATGTGGTGCAGAAAGGAGTGTGGGAAGCCCAATATCAACATGTCCCTCTACCCAACTAGGCCAATGCAGAAGAAATCTCTTTGGATGCAATAATGAAAGAACCAATAAGATTGAGTAAAGTATTGGTGAGAAATCAAGTTGCAGTGTTGGAGAGACAAGGAGTGCAACTTACATACACAACACTTGAACCTGAAAAGGAGTCTGGAGATGAGGAAGACACACCCATAGAAGTGTTAGAGGATGTAGAGCTAGCTTGAGAACCATCAAACAAATCTGATAGTGAGGAGGATATACCTTTGGCAGAGAAAGGGAAGGCAAAGAAAACTATTCCAAAAGCTAAGAAGAAAGATATGCCTCCTGCCACAAGGACAAGGGTAGCTAAGAAGAAGGATATGCCAAGTGGTCTAGGAGAGGGGTCCAGAACCAAAAGGCAAAAGGTCAAGAAAACTAGTGTAACTATAGAAACATCTACTGCTATAACATCAGACAACACAAACACCCCAGTGACCTCTTCATCTCCTGCTGCTCCAACCACCAGTGCTTCCCCACTTTCTCCTACTACTGCCGCCATTATTCAGCAAACTACCTCTACTTCTTCTCCTCTACTAGTAACCACAATTTCCACAGCCTCATGCTCATTGGAAAATGACTCAAGTGTTTTGAGTGGACCCACTTCTCCCATCATTGCTTCATCGTTCCTTCCTATTTCTACCACATCCATGCCTTCCATTTCTTCTATCTAATTCTCTACCTCCTTCTCCCTACCACCCATTTCTTCCATTCTTTCACCCTCTATTTCTATGCCCTCTTCCCCTATCACTTCACCAATCGTCATTTCCTCCACATTACCTACCTTTTCCATCCCACCTCCTTTGTGGTTCACTCCATTTGCCAATTTGACAAAAGTCAATCTATCTTCATTTGTTGTACATTCATTAGCTTCGGCAATTAGTTCTTTGGCCCCATCAAGTGTACAAGACTCTATCCCTTTGGTTGTTCTTGCACTACCAGGCATTGAGAAGGTATTGGAACAAATTGAATCCCAATAGAGGGAGAAAATAATAGAAGTGTCTGATGAACCTCCTCTTGCACCTTCTATAGAAGTTGAGATAATTGAAGTACATGAAAGCCCAGCTAGTGAAGAAACTACAAAAAAGGTTTTGCAAATTGCCTAGCAGGTAGTAGCAGAAAATCTCCAGAACCTTGGGCATGATGCAGATGAAAAGGAAGATGATAAGTCATTAGGAGAAGAAGAAGAAATTCATGATGAATCACTTAACAAGGAAGATGTTAATGATAACACTCTTTAGGTTTCTTCCACTGCACCAAATTGGCTCCAACAGAGACTCGAAGAAAAGGAACCTTGGGTGGAGATGATGCAGGTAGACTTGGATGCACTACTGGCTCAAATAGACAAGCCAAAGAAACCAAAGAAGGAAAAAATACAATTGTGGATATACAAGGATGCATCGGGCACAACAATAGCAGAGATTGTTGTCCCTCCTATTGATATGGACAAAACAGTATTGAGAGCCGAAGATTATATCATCTCTACTATAAACTTGGGTCCTAGGTTGAGGAAATAGAGAATATATGACTTCACAAGATCAGTGTCCTCAATAATGGAGCAATTGAATAAAGATGAAATGACTAAACAAGAATTAAGGAAGAAAAATAAGGAGTTGCGAGCCGCATAAGGTCACTACTAAGACCATTGGATTTAGAAGGGGAACCATCTGCAAATTCAGCCCTGCCATCAAAGGAAGAATTGGCCAAGTTTGATGATATCAAAACAAATTCTATCAGAATGCAGGAATGGTTTAATAAAGTATACAATGATGGTTGTGAAGAAATTGATTTTGTTGTCGAGATGCATAAGGACTTCAGAGCCTTGAAAAGGGGATGGGATGAATTACACGAGGAATATGAGCCATATGAAGAATATTACTCTCATATGTTCCCGAGAGTGCAAACAATTAGGAAATTGCCCAACCAAGTTTTACTGGTAAAAAATATTCTTTGGACAGAGAGGCTGCACAAGTCTGTAGAGTGGTATCAATAGATGAAATTGAAGAAGGAAATATTCAATAAAGTCAAAGAATTGTATGGGGAGGCAAATGAATAGGTACTTGTTGTAATCTATGAAATAAATGATATTTTTAGAGAATGTATGGATCCTAGTTTTGATGACCTTGCTCCACTGGCTGCAGAACATTGCAAAGACAAATTATACCAAGCTATTCATGGGGAGTCTACTCTGAATGTGGTTGGAAAGTTGGAGAAAGTCAGTAGTCTTCAAGCTTCCTTTGTCACATTTCAAAAGGGCAGAAGGATAATGGAGGATGTATACACCCAATACTACCGGGGTTGGGAAAATCTCAAATTTAGAAAAAATTATGTTAAAGATCTAGATCCCTCGGATATAAAACTAGCGTTGGCAGCTTGGGTGGCATACAACAACAAAAATGTTGAAGAGAACAAAATAGATTTGGAAGAAGATATATAAAATGTTAAATTATTTGAAATCCCAAATGTAAATCCTGTCACTTGTAAAAAATGCTATATTTAGAAGTTCATGTGATGCTATTTTGTATTTATTATGTCTTGAAAAATGGATTTTCTCTATATATAGCCAAATGGGTATTCAATTTGTCTAGGTTCAATGAATTTGTATGTCATTCTTCCTCCTTTTCCTACAAGACAAATTGTAATCCAGGAATGTAAAGTGGTGTCGTAAATGCACCAAATGCTATTAAATATGGATCGTTGGTGTTGAGTTAATCTCCACCGTACATTTAAAAACTTAGTATGGCGCCTCTCCTATATAAAGGACCATCTTTCTCTCATTTGTAAGGAAGTCTTGATGATGAATTGTTGATACTCTACCGAATTTTGGATTAATACAAAGCAAGTTACTGTAGGTTTTCTAGGAATTTGCCTCTTGTTTTGTCAGTTTGGTTTCATGGTTCACATCTTTCTCTTCATTAGTTAAATCCTGCTTCTACAATGCTATTGACCTGTTAAGGTATTTGATGAACATTCAAGTCCATACTATTAGTTGCTTGCTAATTGTAATTAGTTGTGCATAGTTGGCATGGGCTTTTGATTTAAGCAAAGTTCAATTACATTATAGGAGTTAAGTCACACTAGTAATTGGGTATTTGATAAATGTATGTAATCTAAAAATCATAAGAATCCTTAGAAGATAGCACTATTTTTTGTAATGTTGTAGCAAAATCTATAGCTTGGTAAAGCAGAAAATTGGTAAATTTCTGAATGTTTGTCTATCTAATGCAATCATTTCATTGTGGACGTCACTTAGGATCAATCAACTATTAGATTTAGGTTTTCCGACAGCATCTTACATTGTCATATCAGCTGAAATTATAAGGGTTTGCATGAGTTGTTGTTCCAATCTGTCAAATATGTCAAACTACATGTAAGACCCCTTATAGGCACAGCTAGAACATTTCACTGAGAAATTCCAAGTATACTAAGACCTAGCTGTATTATCCTTGGAGTAGTCTTACCTAGGGTAGGATACTTTTCAAGAGAGGTATGATACCAGCAATCATACTTGCATTGTTGTGTGCTAAAAACACCATCAATAGGATTAGCACTAGAAGGAGGGCCACCAAGTTTAAATCCCCTCCACAAAATTAGCAAGTCTGGGGACTAGATAGAGACATACAAGGTCCAGCTCAGCTGGAGAAGAGCTACTATCTTTGACAAAGTTTAGAAGAACCAGAAGGGATCAAGGAATACCCAGAGCACCAAGGGCTCAATCAGCTCCAAGAAATTTAGTTGTAGCCCCAATCAATACTCTAGGCATGGATTTCTTCACTGGTAATAACCAGTCCCTATTTGAGTTCAATGAATATCATGACATGCCCAAGAACCCTGACAAGTTTTGCTCCAAGTTTTGCATGAATGATCTAGATAGGACTACTGACGAGCACATTAAAATCTTTGAAGGCAATATGTTTATGCTATAGGTTCAGTATAAGGATGTGGTTTGTAGACTGTTTCCCTACTTGTTGCAAGATGAGGCTTACTACTGGTTTGCCAACCTCCCTACAACATCTATAACTTCATGGAGAGCTTTGAAGAATGTGTTTTTAGATCGCTTCAGGATGCCTACTACTCTGGTAGACCTTTACGAATCCTTCGTGGAAATTTGTCAGGCTGAAGGTGAGTTGAGAAGTTCCTTTACTAATCAGTTCCAAAAGGCTTTTAGTCATTTGCAAGCCTCTTATGCTATAGGTCATGCTGCAGCCCTATCAATCTACTATGTGCCCCTAGACAAGCTCACCTCCATGTTTGTAAGAAGGGCTAATCCGCCTCAACCTAGCCCAGGCATACACTGATGCTATCATAGTAAACACCCAACTAGGACAAACAATAATAGGTCCACTGAATCATATGGGCCCTGTAGCAATGCCTAATCAAGTACCCATGATTAACCAAGCTCTGGCTAACCATACCCCTATAATGAATCTAATTCCAGCCCTCGCTGTAATGCAGGCCTTAGTGGTTCACCCAGGGAATCCCATAGTTGAATTACCTCTAGCCCAAATGCCTTTCCTCTAGTCTACTGAAGTAACTAAAATAAGAGATGACAAAGATGACATCAAGGAGTTGGCAGAACAAATGAAGAAGCTCACTGCAGAGGTTACTCACCTGAGAAATTAGAACACTTATTTGTAGCAAAGAAATTAGAATCAGAGTTAGTATCAGAACCAACATCAATATCAGAATCAAAAATTTTAGCGACCTAATTAGACCTGGAACACTAGGCCCAACAAAGGAGGACTACCATCACCACTAGAGAATCAGAATGCTAATAACCATCCCCCTAGTTGGGTAATGTTGGTTGAAGCAGTGTTGTCTTCATGGTACAGATTGCATAATACAAATGCTCACTCTAAGTTGTATTGTCTAAAGTTTTAGATAGCATCCAACATTTTTCAAATGGAGATTCAGAATGCAGAAGCACATGAAAATCCTCCTACGGGGTATGAACTAGTTCCATCTCAGAGGTATGACACTGCTCTTGTACTAGATAGTTATACATTTCCTTTCCAAGATGATAATCAACCTGAGGAAGAGGAATGTGAAGAAGTACATGCTTATTAGCAATATAACAAAACCCCATACAACTTGAGAAGTAGTAAGCCCAAGAGTCCTTTCACCACTTCAATTCCTCTAAATAACTACCAAATCCCACCTAACCTAGAGGCCTCTAACAATCCTAACCCCCCAAAGGCCACACCTCAATTAATGCATCAAGGAGCTATAGCTAAAAGTTCCCAAAGGTCTGAAGTAGCAAAGATGGGACAATATGTTGCAGATGAGCTTAAGAAGATGAAAGTTAGCTTGTTTGTTTTTGAATTGCTAAAGGTGCCAAAAATTAGGACAGCTTTCTTTCAAGACATGGGAGGAAGTGTTAAGATAGAGTCTTCCCAAAAGGAGATCCCACCAAAGGATAATATAGATAAAGGAAAAGAAAGAATCCATGTGACAGATGTTGAACAAAAGATCATATTATACAAGGACAAAAGAGAAAGCCCTCCTTTTCTCTTAACACTCAAAATATTTTGGAAGAACCTTCACAATTGTTTAGTAGACTTAGGAGCTTCTAATAATGTGATGCCTTTATCGATTTGTAAGGTCCTACGTCTTACTCCAGTAAAATCTTCTAGGAAAATCACGTAGCTAGACAAGACTGAGGTAAATTTGATGTGTGAGTTGAACAGAATACATATGCAATTAGCTTCTGATCCTAGGGTGCAAAAATACATAGAAATTCAAGTAGTTGATATCCCGAATCAGTATGGCATGTTGCTAAGTAGAGATTGGTCCAGGACTTTGAATGGTTACATGGCGACGGACTTTTCTCACATGTGGCTGCCATGGAAGGGATTGGCAAATCAGATTCACATCAAAAGAGAGCCAAAAATGAAGCACATGATTACAGAATATAATTAGACCAATGAGATCTTATTTTTAGAAGTTGATCTAGGAGTCTATCTTCCCCAAGTTAATCAAGTAGAGGAGATACTTATGTTGAACTACGAAAAATTTCCTGACCCTCCACTTATAGAATGCCAAGAAAGTATAGAGGCTTATGTGCAATTAGATCAAGGGTCCTCCTCTAACGATGAAGAACCAGGGATATTTGAAGGATTCAGAAATTTTGTGGCCAAACTTGTGAGTGATCAATTGGTTGTTGGAAGAAAGATTCAGATGGATGAATTATTACTACCAAACTGGTGTTGCCTTCACAATGCCTCTCATTCTAAATTTACATGTTCACTCTGTCAAGAGGTGATCAAACAAGTACAAAGACATTTGAAGATCCCCATAGTTTCAAAGGAAGATCTGACTATTATAAAGAAGGTGGATTCGGAACCTTAATTAACTAAAAAGAGACAAGCAAAATAGAATAACAACAATGAGAAATTTCACCTCTGGATGTTAAGATTTGATGGATCTAGGTGCAGATAAGGATTCGGGTTAGGTTTTGAACTAATTATCCCCACAGGGAGTTCATACCTGGCAGCACACATGTTCCAATTCCCTTGCATAAATAATGTGATAGAGTATGAAGCTTTGGTGTAGGGATTGCTAATGGACCTCCAGAAAAGGTTAGAGTTATTCAAGAGTTTGGTGACTCAAAACTAGTTGTCAAACAAGTGAGAAAGAAATACTCTTGCAATGATAAGAGGTCAAACAGGTATCAGAACCGTGTATGGGATTTGATTGAGTGTTTTGACAGCTTCAATATTTAGTTGATCCCACAAAGACAAAATCATGTTGTTGATGCCTTAGCACAGACTGCTAGTTCACTAGAACCAACATCTATGACAAGCTTGAAAAAGCTCACCATAGAATTTATCTCCACTCCCTCAGTACCAGACAACATCACAAACTTTTAGGTCTTTAAGGATGACAAGCACATAATCAACTTTCTCACTTCATCAGATGTTTTTGCTACCCAGATAATAGAAGAAGAGATGGAACCAGCTGAAATGAACTTAGAAGGGGTTCTCAACTTGAAAATGAACACTATTCCTTGAGGAATGGTAGAATTGGAGTGATTGTTTGATTCAAACAAGCTTGGAATCTAGAAGAAAGGGGGAGAATCCCTTGGTGGACAGTACGACCCTTACAACTTGGGTACATCTGAAGAAGTCAAGAATTTGTTTATTGGAAAAGCCAGTACGGAGGAAGAGAGTGTAGGTATTATCCATGTGTTAAGAGATTATCATGAAATCATAGCATGGATCTATGAAGATCTCAAGACTTATGATACTTTAATCATAACTCATAAGATACCTATCAAGCCAAGGGCAAAACCATTTAGGCAGAGGCAGCGACTGGTGAATGCTTTGTTGGAGCCTTTGATTTTCAAGGAAGTACAAAAATTGTTGTCTGCCTAAATTATTTTCCCTGTTAGACATTCCACTTGGGTGGTGAATTTGGTACTAGTATGAAATAAAAATGGAGAAATTAGGCTTTGGGTCGACTTTAGAAATCTGAATAGGACCTTGGAAAAAGATAATTACCCACTGTCGTCTTTGGATGAAGTGTTACAGATAGTTAATGGTTCTCAAATGATGTCTTTTCTGGATGGTTATTCAGGTTACAACCAAGTGATGATGGACTATGAAGACAGATTAAAGACATCTTTCACATGCAAATGGGGAATTTATGCATACCATAGGATGCCTTTCGATTTAATTAATACTGGTGTCACGTTCCAATGTGCAATCAATATAGCTTTCAAGGGACTAGTTGGGAAATGCATCATCATTTATATGGATGACCTCACTATGTTTTCAAAAAGAAGAGAAGATCATGTAGCTGACATGAGGAAAATTTTATAGCTATGTAAAGACTACGGGATCTCACTCAATCCTAAGAAGTGCATCTTTGGAGTGACTAAGGGAAAATTGCTAGGACACATCATTTATGAGCAAGGTATATCAATCGACCCTGACTGAGTCCAAGCAATCCTCAAAATACCACCACTAGCTAGCAAAAAGGAGCTGAAAACATATTTCGGTAAGATTAATTTTGTTTGTAAATTTATTACTGGGTTTTCTAAAATTGTCCATCCACTAAATGCTATGTTGAAGCAAGATGCAAAGATAGAGTGGACTTTGAAAGCTAAGGTTGTGTTCATAGAAATCAAACAAGCAATAGCTAACACCCTAATATTGGTGAATCCTGATTACACATTACCTTTCTGCATTTGCTCTTTTGCCTTAGAACATACTTGTGCAGCAATGTTGACGTAGAAAAGAGTTGTCGATAATGAAAGACCCATTGCTTTCATGAGCACTACATTAAAAGATGCAGAACTAAGATATCCAACTATGGAGAAGCAAGCATACGCCTTGGTTAGGGCAGTGAAAAAGTTTTTTCATTACATCTTGAGAAGCCAGGTGATTGCAATAGTACCAGATGCAGCAGTCAAGGCATTGGTAATGCAGAGTGAGTTGGGTAAACGATGAGGAAAATGGGTCACCATTTTGCAGGAATTTGACATAGAGATACAACCTATGAAGTTAGTACAAGGATAGGCATTGACAAAAACAATGGCAGAAGTTAGTCCAGGTTTAGTCTCCTAGCAGTATATGTTAGAGGATATTTCTAAGGATGAGTGGTATGGGGACATTGTGTTCTATCTCCTCAATCAGTGTTGCCCACCTCGACTAAATTTCGTTCAAAGAAGAGCACTCAAATTAAAAAGTAACAGCTGTATGATTAAGGGATCAATGTTGTACAAGAAAAATCATGAGGGGATCTATCTGAGGTGCTTGGATAAATAGAGGTAGCGCAAGTTCTGACAAGTTTTCATGAGAAGTTTAGAATGGGCCATGGGTCATCTCATTCGACCGCCAATCAAATTCTTCAATCAGGGTATTACTGGCCCACTTTATTCAAAGATGCTCATTCACATGTAAGGACCTATCACATATGCCAGACAGCTGCAACAAGAGAACAAAACACTACTATGCCTTTGCAGCCAGTCCTAGAGGTACGACCATTCGCACAATGGGGGCTCGACTTTATTGGTATGATCAACCTACCTTCCTCTAAGGGCCACAGGTATATTCTAACTACTAATGATTATTGTACCAGATGGTCTAAAGCTATAGCATGCAAACAATGCACCACAAAGGTAGTCATTGAATTTGTTGAAAAATATATCATTACCAGGTTTGGCTGCCCTTTCTCCTTGGTATGTGATAATGGACTTGTCTTTTCTCCATTACATTTTTCTAATTTGGCATTTGACTATGGGATTATTCTAAAATTTTCATCTAACTACTATCCTTAAGGGAACGGGGTAGCTGAATCAATGAATAAAACTTGCTTTAGATCATCAAGAAACTACTAGACAAGAATCCCAGAGACTGGCACACTCAGCTCAATTTTGCTTTACAGGCAGATAGGATCAGACATAAGGCTGCATTGGGAACATTGCCTTATCACTTAGCCTATGGTACTAGCCCATCTTTCTCATCCATTTGAGGATCCCTGTGCTGCAATTCATGCAAGATTGCCTTGAACCAGATGACCAACTCTCATCTCACTTAGCTCAATTGCTGTACTTAGAAGAAAAACATGACGCTGCCATAGAAAACTTTGCCAAACACCAAGGGGTAGTAAAATGATGGTTCGACAAGAGGGCCAAATTCAAGGCCTTTCGCATTTCTAATTTAGTCTTGTATTGGGATAAAGCCCATGAGAAGAAAGGTGAACATGATAAGTTTGATAAGCTTTGGTTAGGTCCATATCAAATCTATGAGATCCTTGGTGATAAAATGTATCGACTAAAGAGCCTTACTAGTGAGGAGCTCCCTTTGCCTATCTATGGGCAGTTTCTGAAGCACTATTTCCAGGCCTAGGAGGTAAACTTGCCTTCTATTAGTGTACATAGCTAGGCTGCTTGTTTGCTTTTGGCTAGGTTAGGTTGCTATTAGGATAGTCTTTGCTTTCCTACTTTTTCTTTCTGTAATTGTTAGGTGTTTCCTTTCGCTTAGTTTATTTGTCCTTTATTTCTTTGCTTTTCACTTTTGTCCTCGCTTTGTTGGGGTATCCTTGCTTCTTGAATGTAGTGGCAGTTGTGCACTCCTACAAGTGCTCCTTTGTTGGGTAAGTAATTTGGAATATTTCTTTGAAGAAGCTAAATTTTTTACTTAGATCTTTCTGTGGGTTCCACTATTACACCAGGGGGTATGATGTCTGTTCATGGGAAATGAATTAGTAGTCGGTGCACCTAAAGTATTTTCTAGCCATATGCCTCTCATATTCTTAAATGACCTTGAATTCCCTAAGTGAGTCTTGGTAATCTTACATTAAGTGAAAAATCTAAGGTCCACCTTTTCTGCCATTGGGAGTCCACACCTAGCTAGCTGAGTTGTCAACATAACTAGTGCTATCAAAAGCATGTGTTGCAAGGGTAGCAGTGTTGCATTGTACTCTGCCAAATTTGAGCTTAATGAAATATCAAAAGAATGAAAAGAAAAGAAATGCAAAATCACAATCATACACTATAACTTAGTTAGATGGACAATCGAGTAAACTCTACCAGGGCTATGGATGCCTAACCGATAGTAGGGCTCTACTTGAGTGGAATTTTGAGACAAACCTGTCAGAGCTATAGACGCTCGCTGGCAATGGGGTAATGTCCAGGTAGTTCATGAGGTGTGTACTAATCATGTATCTTAATGTGAAGGATCTGAGATGAGCTTAGTCGCTATGGGATGGGAATTAACACAATTGCACACACTCAGATTTTTAGGATATGGATGGTTGTGCTTGGTTATTGAGTTATGCTTCTTTGATAGGGTATCATGTTTTCTTGTTTAACATGTGGGAAATGTAGAAGTTCTAGGTTTGAAACTGAAGGTTTATCTTTGAAATGCTCTGGAGCATTTTCCAGTAGAGTCACCATTTGTTGTGCCTTGCACACATGCCCCATTTCACAAAATAGGGAACCCCTCATCCAAAAATTTGGCCTAGAGTATCAGTTTAGTTCCTTGATTCCTAAGATGTCAAAAGATGGTCAAATTACATTAGATGTCACTGAGTCTTCCAAAATCCACTAAGTCCAAGTGTTTGTCTTCATAGAAACCAAGTCTAGAGTCTTTTTTTCTAAAAAAGCATGGCCTACTGACCCTTGCACTAAATTTCCCCTCAACTGACTTTTGCGCCAAACTTCCATTCAATCGACTTAATGCTACATGTTGGAGTCTAGGACAACACTAAGAGGGGGGTGAATTAGTGTTGTATAAATTTGAAACATTTTTTGCAAACTTAAACTTTCAAGACACAAAGAGAGAAAGATTTGTTACGCATATGCACATAACTGAGAATGAAAGGAGTGAACAAAAACTCGTGAGCAATATATTAACATACACACATACAGATAAAAATAATATAAGTCATAACACAAATTTGCACGAGTGGAAAACCCTCCTGGGGTAGAAAAACCACTCCAAAACTACCTCACTGGCTTATTCAAAACCTCACTGGTTACATGAAGGTCTCACTGACCAAAGAAGCTTCACTATCTCTACAAGATGCCTCACTGGCATACATTGTGCCTCACTGGCATAAATTTACCTTACTGGTAAATACAATCTCCATTATCAAACAAAGTATGCAAGAAATGATTGTCATTCAATCTGATTTGCACCATTACATACCATGTCTTCTCTTTTGCGTATCTCTGTTCAATTACAATCTAAATATCAATCTCATTACCAATTTACCTGATACTCAATCAACTGCATATTGTCTTCATAAATTTGTTGCACAAGGAGATCATCATTTCTATATTTTGGTCCTTACACCAACACACAACATCAATGCACTTGTAAAAACATTATATGCAAATTAAATGACCTTTTACATTCTTCTAATTCATATTCTTCTTTTTTTGTATATACATTTCATCCTACACTTTTCATCTTTCTCTGTGCACTTCAATGACCCTTTCAATTTCTTCTTCTTCTTCATAAATTCAATCTGTAAAAACATTTTCATCTTCATGTGCAAAAATAAAATCAATCTCCTACAATAAAATCTTTTCATTTCTTCTTCTCTTCATATTACTTCATAAAAAAAATCATCTACCTTTAGCAATCTCCAATCTTTGCATATTCCTTCTTCATTCCAAAACACATCTCTGCAATTAATAAAACTTCAATAAATTTGTCAATTTGCCAATCATTTTTCTCAAGAAAAATATCTATATAAACAAAATCATCTCCTCATCTTCCATAAAAACTTTCCCCTTAAAATTTATATAAATCTCCTCCAATTTTAATGCCATGAATAGGGCCTTTTAAAAAAAGATCTTGCCTTTTAAAACACCAAAAAATCTTCCTTTCAAAAAAACAAAAACTCCTTATAAAATGGCTTAATTTGATGTCATAAAGGAATGACATATAAGTGACCATCAAAAAATGGGAGTTAAAAAAGAAAGTTTCTAAAATTAAAAAGAAACCATTTATCACCTTTTTTAGGCTTCATAAGGATATGAATTTCCCACTTTAAAGGATATTCGATGGCTTTATGAAAATCAAGCTCTCCATTTAAATAAAGCAATTCGATGCTTTTCAAAAACAATTAAAACAACTTCAAAATCTTTTTGGCGCCTATGAGACTACTCACCAAACCACCGATGGAGCCAGTTGTGTAAAGAGTTAAAGAGGACTAGTCAAACTTATGACATGAAAATCCTCCAACAAGTCACTTTTAAGTGACTGGCCTGCTACAACAGGTCACCTCCATTTTATAACAAAAAGTGCAAATAATGTGACAATCATAATATGCATAGTGACTTAGTAATTTTAAGAATTTAGAAGCTTCAATCAAACACTCCATACCTCCTTGATGAAGACATCACCAAAAAACAATACTAAGGTCTAAAGCACATTGGATCACATCAACACAAACTCTTACATGATGACCAATACTAGAAACAAGAAAGTATGGAAAACATGATTCAACTCAAGAAATAGAAGTTCTATTGGAATCAACACTACTATATCATACATTCCATTTCTCATGCTCAAGTCAGACCATACACTAGCAAGCTGCCACTAACGTTGATAACTCCTGACATATGATGAGAACCAAAGATCAAACATCACCTCAACACTGCAAACCAACTGAGATACAACAACCTTTCTTTTCCTATCATCTGCATGATATCTCTAACTTCCATGATTCCAACAACGTATCAATCTCTTTTATCTTGAACAAAAATGAACATCTTGCTACCCCTGTTCAATATGCATGTGTGAACCTGATCATTACTATCACCATTCATTGTGATCAAACTAATCAAATAAGTCTTGTGAATAACATGGCTGCATGAAACACACTTTGTCAATCAACCTTGTATCACAAACACTGAGCAAGTCCTGAAAAGAATCACAAGTCTTGAATGATCAACTTTCTTTGCAACATAATGAAGTCCTACAAATCTCATAATAGCAATGCATGATAACATGATAAAACAAAATTGAGAACTCCAAGGGCCTGTTATAAACATAATGACCAAATATGAATCCAAAACATCAAGAACATTAGTATCCATCCTGATCAAATGAGAGCATCTCTTATCAATCATATCAAACCATGAACATGACCATGAACAACTCCTATCAATACTAATACCTTTTTGACATCAATGACAATCTACTTTCATCATTACATCCATCACCAACCGACTAAGCGCTAAAATTTGAGCCCGCTGACTTAGCACTGGAATCCTTGTTTACCGACTTGTGCTAAATCATTGCCTCGCCAACTTAAGTCGGTGGATGACCAAATTCATGCAAGGTTGGATGACATTAGAAGTTGTGCAAAATATGAAGAAGTTGCAACTCGTGCTAGGTGCTTAAAAAGTAAAAACCCGACCTCACACTAAAATTCACTACATTCGACTAAGTCGGTAAAACCTCAAAACCACACAGAGTCAGTGACTACATTATTTTGTGAAAATCCTGAAGAAAATCCTATAGTGCACCGAACCATCCCTCCGTACCCCTAAATTTATGGCGATTGAATAGGGGGGAATAAAATGTTTTTACTCACATTTGAGCTCATTTTGCATCATAAAAAAATAATTGGGGAGCTCTGCAAATGAATTAAGGAGAGAATTGACAGCAAAATGGCTGGCAAATTCAAACGTGAAGAGCACTATCACCTGCACATTTTCATTCTTTCTATCTCAGCAATTAGGTAAGTGCCTTATCCTGCGCTTAGGGTTTGATTCTTGAAATAGGGTTTACATTTAATTCTAGAATGTTTGTCAACAAAAGGTTTCATTTGCCAATTTAATTCAGTTTCTAAAAATTTGAGGACTTGTTTAATTAGGAGGCAAATTGGAGGTTAAAATTGTGATAGGGAACCTTTCATTTTGAAACCCTAGTAAAACTAGATTGGGTGGTTGAATTTCTAGATTTAATTTTATGAAAACCCAACTATGTGAAATCTAGATCTGTTCAGGTAGCCATGGTGAAACCCTTAGTAAATTTCAAATTGAGTCTTTGGTGCTAAAATTTCTCAACAAACTTAAAAGAACTTTACCAGATCATGACAAAGTTTGAACTTGTTAAAATTTCTGTCGACATCCACTAAGTTAATTAGTGCTAGAGAACAAACCCTTCAACTTAGCACTAGAAATGTCTCCAATCGACCCAAAAGCATAACCTCAAAACAAATCAAGTCAATTGGAAACCCTAAAAAAAATTTCCAAATCCCAAAGCATACTCAGCGCTAAAAGCTTGGATGATCAACTTTGAGGGAAGAAACACTCTCTCTGACTTTGGTCAGACATTCTTTAAAACTCCACAAATACACTAAACTCATCAAGTGGTAAAAATGTGACCATCTGACTTAGCGTTAAAAATTGTTCCAACCAACTCTAATCAGACATCGCTAGAAACACTACTAAGTTGATAGACTTCAAGATTTGCGCAAAGCATAATGAATGATCTGGCGCTAAAATCTCTCACCTCTGACTTGCACTAGAATCACTTCTTACCGACTTCCAAGATCCATTTAGGTCAAATACATCAAAAACTAGAACTGAGGTCAGATGGACCCCAAATTAGCGCTTTCTGACTAGGAAGTCCGAGACTCTCAAAATCAGTGCAAACCTTGGAAAATGGTTGTCTTTTGTGAAAATTTCAAAGGTAAAGGTCTGTTGTGATTGAAACAAATGCTGCATGGATAGAATAATAATGTTTTTCATATTTTGACTCAAATTTTGGAGCATTTAAGTATTTATTGCATGATTTAATATGAATTGTAATGTTGTTTTATCATCTTATCATGTAAATGCTATAAAACAGTAAGTTATCAGACTTGTACATTTCTAAGGTAAACATTGATGAATTAGTTGGATAGATGATAGTCTCACAAAGTATAGTATGACTTAGTGACATGTCAATTAACTTGTTAATCATACAAACTTAGGAATTAGGAAGAATATTCAAAACTATCAAGACTTATAAGGTCTAGTCATGTAGGTTAAATGACTGCAAGGGCTCAAAACATGAAGCATGAGTTTAAAGGCATTCCTCCTGAGACTAAAATCACATCTAGATGGGAAAACATAGGAGAAAACAATCTAGGTCACATTGACTTAGAAGACTTTAGAACCTGAATATTTGGACCCAATGCAACTCCAAGGGCCAAGAAGGTTAAGGACAGTGGGATTACAGAGGCTATTGGCTTCCCTACTTCAACTCAGTGTGCAGAATTGATAGTTGCTTGTGCTGAGAGATATGATCCACTAACTAGAACCATACAAACTCCCAGTGGAGAAGTACTAGAAGACCTAAGTACACCATGTCAGTTCTTAAAAACACAGGTTTTAGACCACAAGAGAGTACCAGTCTCTTGATACATTTTTGGTCAACAGGACAGGGTTTATACAACTAGAAAATCCCCTACTCTTTAGGCTCTGCCAAGCCTAGGAGAGTGTACCTAAGTGATAAAGCAGATTTGGAAATCTAAATGGATCCTAATTTAGGCAATTCTACTCACTGTGGCACACAGATGTGAGATAATTGTAGAGCTTACTAACTAGCACTTAAAGTATCAAGAATGTAGATTAGAAAAATGTTCTAGGATTGATTAGTGCCTAATCTATTGGGTGGATGGAGTCAGTGGATAAATGATGATTATTGAGATAGATATGTAGGATTGGTAGGTCTACTATCTATCTTAACTCTAATTTGTTGGGCACTTAGAATGTTTGCACCTTGTGCAAACATGCAGATTTGTAAGTTACTGTGCTCTTCTTATCAAATCCTAGTGATATTCTCCTAAACTACTATGAACAACTGAAAGGAATTTTAATTCTGGTAAGAAGGAAACCTAACCAACATTGTTTGTTTAAAGGATTTTAACTCCTAGTAGAGACCAATGAACATGAACTACTTGGGAGGACTTAAATCAACTTCTTGCAAAAACCAGCCAAATTGATCACACACCAATAGCAAATGTGTTGTGACAAATTATATGAATTTGAATAATTTAAGAGAACCACTATGGAGACAACACAGCAACATATAAGCATGTAAATTAACACAACAACTGAACACTAAAATAGAACACCATGTAAGATCAATCTACTCCATTATATTTCTTCAGATAATATATAGTAATTGCATAAGTCTTTTGAAATATGAAAGTGGGTGAGTGAGATGGATGCAATCTATCTTCTTACTAATGCATTACCTAATGTATGAAGTGGTAATGATGATGATCATCTAACTCCTACTGCTCTGACCTTTATAGCAATATTCTGAAGAGGATACACCTCTTCATAAGTGTCTCTTGGAATTTTGATTAACAATTACAAATTATCATTAAGCTCTAACGAGACATAAATGGGTTTGAGTGATATGATCCAAATATTTTTTTCTTAAATAGGTATCTACACACTCCACAACACTCTTTGCCGCAAACTCCATAGTAATCATTTTCTCCATGCATGCACAGGCCTCTTCCAATGTTGGATCTCCTCTTTTCACAGCTTCCAAGGCTTCATGTAGGATCAGTTGGTAGGCCTTCATCCAGTCTTGCTGACTTCTCAAACACCTATCATCATTAAACAATGTAGGCACTCCTTCTCTAGAAGCATCAATGAATTCTTTAGCTTCTGCTTGAAGATCGTCATGAAAATCTATATGTGCCTTGATCAAGTCCTTAACATTGGTAATGGCTTCAACATTAGGATTGTATCTTGGTCTAGTATACACCTCTGTCATGCCTTCTAGACTAAGTTTATGTTTGGCATCATCTTTATGCAGAAAGCTATCAAAAACCAAAGAAGACTTCAAATCCAAACCTGAGAAAATCATCACACCAACTTCTTCTAAGAGTTTCCTCCCCTTTTCTAGAGTCATATTTTTTATTTCATTTTCAACATCTATTTTCAAAGTATTCAATAACTATTTTTCATTATCTGGTGTGATATCTAAACTTGATTCTTTGATTGCTTTGCCTTTATGTTTATACAAGAAAGATTTAAATTTAGGACATTGAATGAACTGATCATCTGAGATAAAGGATTTGTACGCCAACTGCCTGGCATCAGTATCAGATGTCTCCTCAATCTCTAACTCTCTATCTCAAGGCCTATATTTTTCAAGTCTAAGTTTGGGAATTATGTCAAGTTCGTCTTGGGATCTTTTGTCAGAAGACCCTTCACTGTCAGAGGATAACACCTCTACCTCCTGTATCTCCTACCTCCTCTTTTCAACTTCTTGATTATATTCATCAATGGCCAATTCAGCCTCTACCTCCTCCATGTTCCTGATAACATCATCATGAGGAAATGGGACATGAATAAATCCACTCAGATTTTGTTTCCTTCTTGTAAAACCAACAAATCCGTCAGGGTCAAACCCTTTTCTTGGTATTACTTTTCTCAAATTAAAATGTAACAGTTTATCATGAATAATGTGCTTAGCATGAAAGATTTCTTATCATAGGCACTTAAATTCATAACATTTGAATAATCCAACTGCCTAAAAATTTCTAGGTATGCGATTCTATTTGGTACAGTTTTAGGTAACAAAAATGGTGTATCTTCGAAGCCATACACTCTGGTCATAGTGGAGTTAAGGAAACAATACCAATCACCCCAGTTATGATTCACAGTCAGTGGTCCACTAAAATCCTTCTAAGGCCTTAAAAAAAATTTGATATCATCTGATAAAGAATAACTACATGGATAATCATAACACTTGTATAGTGTTTTGACAAGAATTCTTCAAAATGCACACAATTGGAACTTACAAACCTACTATCCCAGATGGAAATCCATAATTGTGTGGGTAGCGACTGATCCTCCTTATCAAATTGTGTGATTCTTAATTTTTCTGGCCACATTCTTAATTCTTGTCCATAATACAACACCATATGCATAAGGGAGGAATAATGCTTGAAACTCATTGTGGTAGAATCATTTTTGATGGCCACCAATGCTGAGTCAATTCCCTTAGAGATGTGTGAAGCATAATCAAAAGTCCTTGCATGATGGCATTGGATGTCTACAGAGATGACCATGGGTGCTATGGACATGAATTCAGGGACCTCTATTCCCAATACTTGTCCCACTGAATAATATGTATATGTCATATAGGGTTCAAATAAATCAACATGAAAAGGAGGTCCATCACCTTCCTCGAGTGGTACTAAATTTCCCTCTTTTCTAGGCCTATGCAGTGGCAATCTCCATCCCTTATAAGTGGTATCCATTCTCAAATACGCCTTTTATAAATCATCATATATTATGAGAGTATTGCATGTGTCATTCAAGCCAAAAACTTCACATACTACATTCTTAGACACATGAATAAATGGTTCCCCTTGTAGGTTGTAGATAGCTTTTAGGTCAGGGTTATAGTCGTAGGCCAAAATTTTTAGGAGATCCATATTTACAAAGTTATCTGTGACAACTAATTTCCCCAAGTTAAGATTACAAGGCTTACAGACAGGTTCCAACCTATTCCTTCGATAGTAGTGAAACATAAACTGTTTGTATCCCCTAATAGGAGTCCATATGTTCCCTACATGTTTATATTTGTCTTCTAATTTTTCTATGTATGCCCTTAGTTGTACGGTTCTTCTAGCCTTAGGTCTTGAACTAGGAAATTGTTCTATAAGGTCTTGGTTGAGTTTTCGCTCCTGTGCCTTTTCTCCCTTTCCTATTTTGACCTTTTGCTTTTGTCTTTCGCTTGACTAGTTTCAGTTTGCTGATTTCTTTTTGTTTTCATAGAACCCTCCATTTTATCTTTATGCTAAATAATGGATTTGACCTTATAATTTATTAGTAACAAGACGGCTTGGTATGCTTACTTGTATGTCCTTAGTGTTAGGAATTTCTTGGCCTCTGGTAAATTCCCCGCTCTTCCACTACAACCCTTGAGGATTTATTTTGATTTTTACTTCATTGTGATTTAGAGCAGCTTGTATAAGATTATGCTCAAGCAACCATTAATGTTAGCCACTAGAATTGAGTGTAGCAGGCTTCTCAGGATTCAAAAATATTAGAGTGATACAACGTCGTTGTATCAGGAAGACTATTTTGATCTTAGGCCAGTCTATTTGTTCATTTTGGTGCCATCTTTTGTTTATACATTCTCGACCAATCACTAAGACTATCCTAATGTCTCTTTGATGGGAGGCATTCTTTTAGTTCTCTAATCTTATCGAGAAGACTTTCATTGATCTTGCTTAAATCCCTTTTCCTTGTTTTTTCTTATTCTCAACATTTCAGGAAGACATTATGAATTTCACCCTGATATCAAGGTGGTTTTGACAGTTGGAGTATCTTTTGTACATCAACGAGTGGTTTCCCGACAAACAGTAGTTACTTTGTAGTCATCGGGCAAACAATTGCTATCGTTAAGAGAAAAAAATGTTTTTCTGATGCATTAAGTCTCCCTTATAGTGTTCTCTTATATCTTTTGTTCATGGGATACATCGGTGAGACTCTTGCCGATCTTTTTAGTTCTTTCTCATCAAAGTGACTTGTATAGTCGGGAAGATATAAAAAATCTGCTCCGATGGCATATGTCATGCCGATACAACTAGTGTTTTGATTTATCGGCGAGAGCACATATATCTCTTTCTAATCTTGTGTCCATTGGTATGACTTCTGAGATTAGCATAGTTTAATAATTTCATTCCAACTTCCTCTCTCTCGCCGATGAGTGTTTTATTGGTGAAACGATATGAAATGACTTCCTAATTCTTGCACAAATGTTACATCTAGGATTTTTAATCGGTACAACTTCATTTAAGTCTTCCCGATATGTATCAAATTTTCAAATAGAGAGCTATAATTTTTTGATCAAGAAGACATGCACTGTTGGAATTAGACCAAACAACTGAGAGGGGAGGTGAATCAGTTGTCACATAATATAATCTTTTTCAGCTTTTACCCTTCTTTATTATCTTACTACCAGATTAATGATGTAAACATTAAAGCATAGATCAACAACATATGAGCATAACCATAATCAACACAATTGATACCAAGATTTTGATGTGGAAACCTGGTTAAGGGAAAAACCACGGTGGGGGTTAACCCACAAAGATTTGTACCCTATTAAAAGTACTTTAGAAAAATAGAAGGCGCATGCCTTCATGCGCACTACCTACAGCTCACTGCTCAAAAGAGAGGTTCACTGCCTATAGAGTTTATTTAGAATAGAAAGAATTAAATGAGAATTAGCATCTACTTCATCCTTGGTTTAGTTTCAATGAATGCTCAAAAACTTCTGCTTTTTCCCAAATTCTTCTTTACTACCTTCACACTCTATACTGCTCTCACTCCTTTTCTTCTTTGCTCTACTTCTAATCCTTTATTCAGATTTAATCTATTTTTCTCAAGGAAGATGTTTAACAATTCTTCAACAAGTATTTATACACTTCATCAATCTTGAAATGATCAACAAGGTCGGCCAAACTTAACGCGGATCTTTACACTATTAGCCAATCATAGTTGAGACTTGAATCTTCCTCTACTAACATGCCATGCTTCATAAAATGATCTTTAGATCATCCGCAACATGCTAGGAACATCTGATCGGCCAAGGCTTGGGAAGAATAACAACTTCAAAAAAGAAATCTTCAGTAACAAGCTCAAACTCTAATGCAGACCTCCAACATAGTAGCCACACAATCCAGAGACTTCCACAAGCACATTGAACTCATTAATATCATCCACTTTAAACCAAATTACAAAAATCATTTGTATCTTCCTCCAGAACCTCAAGAACATTGTCTGTCATGACTGTCAAACTAGAAGGATGGCTTGCAGACCTCCAAACCATGAACCATTAGAGTTGATGATACACACTGACTTCCCAAACATGACTTCAAATCTACAGATCATAATATTTCACTGTGGAGCAATCCAGACCAACTTACTATCACTCTGTCTCTTTTGAATATTGCAAGATCCAGTTCTATTCAGATGGCCATAACTTCTTCAAATATTCATACAAACTTCTCAATTCTTGACTATAGCAGCATCTAACAATTCTCTATATAGCCATAAGGTTCACGAACCTTGAGTCTTCATTAATTTTCTCAATATCCTTAACATTCTAGTCTCCTAAACAGGCAATAAAATAAGGCATAGTTGACACTAATGACAACAAGAATATGTTGACATCAATGACAATACTACTTAGGCACATATTTGCAACAATCCCCCCCTTTGTCATTGATGGCAACATATGTTGTGAAAAATGGATTCAACCATCATGACAAAAGCTTCTCCTCCTAACTTCTGCAACTACTTCCTTCATTTCTCCCCCTATCATCAGCAATTAGTTTTTCACATGTCTTCTCTCCCACTTTGACACCAATGGAAAAGGGCACATATTTGCAACATTTACTCCCCCTTTTTATTTCAGACTGATATCTAACATAGGATTTTCTCAACATCAATCCAGATCTCAAGATATGACTAAGAATTCCACTGGACTAATGCACCTTAGTGCATCTTAGTTCTGATTCGGAGGGGTAATAACCCCTAACTTCTCTTTGAGATATTCAAAGGTATCCTTGGGAAGAGGCTTAGTGAAGATATCTGCAATCTGATCTTTGGATGACACAAACTCCAACTTGACTTCATTCCCATTTACCTTCTCTCTCAAGAAATGAAACTTGATAGATATATGCTTTGTCTTTGAATGCAACACTGGATTCTTTGAGATGCTTATTGCACTAGAATTATCACAAAAGATTGTGACTAGCTCCTCAAACACAACTTTGATGCCCTTCAACATTTGCTTCATCCACAGAACCTGAGTACAATTATTTGTTGTTGCTATATATTCTGCTTCTATAGTAGATAGAGATATTGCCTCTTACTTTTTCCTCATCCAAGAGACCAATCTTCTTCCCAAGAAAAAAGCAGCACCACTAGTACTTTTTTTGTCATCCACATCTCCTACCCAATCAGCATCTGTATATGCATGAAGAGTGAAATAATTGTCTTTTGGATACCACAATCCATAATCAATTATCCCCTTGAGATATCTAAAAATTCTTTTGACTGCCACAACATGAGATTCTTTTGGATCAACTTGAAATCTAGCAATATGTCCAACGACGTTCATGATGTCAGGTCTAGTCTGGGTCAGATAGAGCAATCCTCCAATCATTGATCTATACCTTTTCTGATTTGCCTTAGGGGAATCATCATCTTTACTTAACTTGCATCCGATTACCATAGGTGTACCTACTAGCTTTGAATCTTCCATTCCAAATTGCTTCAACAATTCTTTCACATACTTGGACTGAGATATAAAGATACCTTTATCTGACTGAACAATTTGAAGACCTATGAAGAAATTCATCTCTCCAAACATTAGCATCTCAAATTCACTTTTCATTTAGTTAGCAAATGCTTTACACATACATTCATTTCCACCAAAAATGATATCATCAATAAAGACCTCAACAATTAGGATGTCCTCGTGATTAATCTTGAAGTAAAGATTACTATCAGCAGTACCTTTGCTAAAACCTATCTTAAGCAAATATTTATCCAATCTTGCATACCAAGCTCTTGGAGCTTGTTTGAGTCCATACAAGGCTTTTCTTAGTCTAGAAACCATATCTCCCTAATTAGATGACTAAAATCCTTCTGGTTGCTCAATGTAGACTTCTTCCTCCAAATCTCCATTCAGGAATATTGATTTGGCATCCATCTGACACACTTTAAAATCTTTGAAAGAAGCAAATGCAAGAAACAATCTGACTACCTCTATTCTTGCCACTGGAGCAAAAGTTTCTTCAAAATCAATTCCTTCTACTTGAGAATAGCCTTTGCATACCAACCTTGATTTGTTTCTTACAACTTCACCATCTTCATTTATTTTATTCCAGAAGACCCATTTGGTTCCAATCACATTTTTGTCCTCGGGTCTAGGAACAAGATCCCAAGTGTGGTTCTTTTCAATTTGCATTAATTCTTCTTCCATTGCTTTTACCTAATTTTCATCAGTGCAGACTTCACTAACCGATTTAGATTTAATCTTTGAAATCAAAGAAATCTCTTCTTGATCTTCAACAATTATTCTCCTAGTTTGAACACCTTTATTTCTATCCCCTATGATTTGATCTTCAAGATGATTCATTCTTACATACTTGGGGGTTTTGGGAATTGCTTGAGCTTCTATTTCTTGAGCTTGTTCCTCAACATCTGTACTAATTCCTTGAGTTTCTGGAGTTTCCAGATCAATCTGAATCTGAGTTAGAGTATGAAATAACCTTCCTTGACTTTGACTTTCATTTTGATCATCTGAATCATATCTACAGAACTTGGAATGTCCTTCCTTGCTCTCATCAACTCTAACATTAGCACTTTCAACAATCTTTTTCAACCTCTTGTTAAAGCATCGATAAGTCTTACTTTGAGTAGAGTATCCCAAAAATATTCCCTCATCACTTCTTGTATCAAACTTGCCTAAATCCTCATCTCTTTTGATATAGCATTTACTACCAAAAACTTTAAAATATCTCACAGTAGGAGGATGACCAAACCATAGTTCATAAGGGGTCTTACCAGAATTGCCTTTGATCTACACCCAGTTAAGAGTGTAGACAACAGTACTTATAGCTTCTCTCCAATAAACTTGAGGAACATTTGTTTCCATCATCATGGTCCTGGCAGCTTCTTGAATGGTCTGGTTCTTTCTTTCCACAACTCCATTTTGTTGGGGAGTCCTAGGAGCAGATAACTATCTTTTTATGCCATGCTTTTCATAGAAAGCATCAAACTCACAAGAAGTAAATTCTCCACCTTTGTCAAATCTCAAACATTTCAATTTTTCACCAATTTCATTTTCCACCATCACTTTGAACACTTTAAATTTGTCAAGAGCTTCTAATTTTTCTTTTAGGAAGGCTACCCACATCATCTTGGAGTAATCATCAATTAGCAACATGAAATATCTATCTCCTTGCACACTCCTAATTCTAGAAGGACCACATAGATTAGTATGTACCAGTTCCAATCATCCACTTGAAGCTTGTTCCTTACTTTTGAATGAAATTTTTCTCTATTTCCCCAATTGACATTCTCTACACATGCTATTAGGTTTCACAAGTTTTGGAAGATCTCTTATGGCCTGAGTGGTACTTATTTTGACAATGTTATCAAAATTCACATGACACATCCTCCTATGCCATAACCAACTTTGATCTATCTGAGAAATCAAACAACTTTTTCCAGAGCTACTTAAATAAAAAAATGTTACCTCTAGTTTGAGTACCAGATGCAATTTCAATCCCAGAACTCTCCAAGATTCTACACTTTCCATCCTTGATCAAAGATCATAACCTTTATCAACCAACTGTCCAACACTGAGAAGATTATGTTTTAGTCCTTCCACATACAGAACATCATTGGTACTATTCTTACCATCAAAAGAGATGGATCCTCTGCCCTAGATTCTACCAGCTGAGTTATCCCCAAATTTCACAAGCCCTCCTTCATAATTTTCAAAATTCACAAACTTACTCTTGTCTCCAGTCATATGATGAGAACATCCACTATCAATCACCCATTCATCTTTCTCAATAACCTAAGCAGCCAAGGTACTTTCCATATTTCCATAGATAGCAGATTCAATAGACCCTGGATCTTCTTCTTTGATGGCCATGAACACCCAATCATTTTCAGAGGAACCTCCATGATCAGATTCATCATATATGATTCCTTCTTCTCTAGCTTCTTGGATATAGTAACATTTGTTTTGATTTTTGTATCTATTAGGGTTTGGTTGTGAAAACCTCTCCAGACATCTTGATGCAAAATGACCAATCTTATTACAAGCAAAACATTTGAGTGGAAATTTTCCTTCATACTTACCGGATACTCTTGGCAATCTTTTGGCAAGAAAAGCTTCAAGATCTGTAGTTTCAATTTCAACACCTTCAAGATCCTTCCTTGTCTTCACAAATCTGTTTGATCTTGTATAAGAGCTTTCACCCAGATCATATCTTTTTTTCCATATACACTGGGCTTAAATGCAGATTCAAACTTGGGAAGAGAATCACCAAACTCACTTAATTCAAAAGCTAAAATTTTTCCAACCAGATGATCTCTTGTAACTTCTAAGATAGTCCTAATCTCCTCTATAGTAGAAACCTTATGTTTGTATGAATCAGGTAAAGATCTAAGCACTTTTGATACAATCTCTAATTCTTCCAAAGTTCCACCAGCACACTTGATACCACACACAAGTTCATTTATCTTTTGGATGTAGATTGTGATGTTTTCATATTCGCTCATCCTCAGAGTTTCAAATTTTCCTCTTAGACTTTACAGCTTGGCACATTTGACAAATTTATCACCTTCATACAGATTCTCCAACTTTTTCCACATTTCATAAGCATTTTTTAGACCAAATACATTTGTCATTTTTGAATCAGTCAGGGCACTCAACAATGCTTCTTTAGCTCGAAGGTTATTTTTAGCATCTTTGACTTGATCTAGACTTGAAGGACCTTTCTCTGGAGGTTTATACTCAACACTGGTTATATCCCAATAGACATCGCCCATGCATTGCAAATGGCACTCCATGCGATTCTTCCAAATAGAATAATTTGTTCCATCAAATCTTGGACTATCCTTCTTGTAGGTCAACATCCTGGATCTCCTCAAGCGGTCAGGCTTCTAAAAGAGGATCTAGCTCTAATACCAATTGTTGGAATTAGACTAGGCAATTGAGAGGGGGAGGTGAATCAGTTGTCACATAATATAATCTTTTTTTGCTTTTAACCTTCTTTATTATCTTACTACCATATTAATGATGTAAACATTAAAGCATAGATCAACAACATATGAGCAGAACCATAATCAACACACTTGACACCAAGATTTTGATGTGGAAACCTGGTTAAGGGAAAAACCATGGTGGGGGTTAACCCACAAAGATTTGTACCCTGTTAAAAGTACTTTAGAAAAATAGAAGGCACATGCCTTCGAGCGCACTAACCAGAGCTCACTACTCAAAAGAGAGGCTCACTGTACAAATGAGAGGCTCACTACTCAAAAGAGAGGCTCATTGCCTATAGAGTTTATTTAGAATAGAAAGAATTAACTGAGAAATAAGATCTACTTCGTGCCTGGTTCAATTTCAATGAATGCTCAAAAACTTCTGCTTTGCCCCAAATTCTTGTTTACTACCTTCACACTCTATACTGCTCTCGCTCCTTTTCTTCTATGCTCTGCTTCTGATCCTTTTTTCGGATTTAATATGTTTTTCTCAAGGATGATGTTTAACAATTCTTCAACAAGTATTTATACACTTCATCAATCTTGAAATGATCAACAAGGTCGGCCAAACTTAACGCAGATCTTTACACTATCGGCCAACCATAGCTAAGACTTGAATCTTCCTCTACTAACATGCCATGCTTCATAAGATGATCTTTAGATCATTTTCAACACACTAGGAACATCCAGTCGGACAAGGCTTGGGAAGAACAACAACTTCAAAGAAGAAATCTTCAGTAACAAGCTCAAACTCCAATGCGGACCTCCAACATAGTAGCCACACGATCCAGAGACTTCCATAAGCACATTGAACTCACTAATATTATCCACTCTAAACCAAATTACTAGACTCATTTGTATCTTCCTCCAAAAACTCAAGAACACTATATGTCATGACTATCAAACTAGAAGGATGGCTTGTGGACCTTCAAACCATGAACCACTGGAGATGATGATACACACTAACTTCCCAAACATGCCTTCAGATCTGCATATCATAATATTTCACTGTGGAGCAATCCAAACCCACTTACTATCACTCTGTCTCTTCTGAATACTGCAAGTTTTGGTTCTATTCAGATGGCCATAACTTCTTCAAATCTTAATGTGGACTTCTCAATTCTTGACTGGAGCAGCCTCTGACAATCCTCTATAGAGCCATAAGGTCCGCGAATCTTGAGTCTTCATTAATTTTCTCAATATCCTCAACATTCCAGTCTCCTAAATAGGCAACAAAATAAGGCACAGTTGACACCAATGACAACAAGAATATTTTGATATCAATGGCAACACCACTTAGGCACATATTTACAACATGCACATGATCTTTCCGATAAGGATCAATTGCTCATTTTGCTTAACTATGATCAAGGAGATGCTAAGATGGAATCATCATTTGTTATGGGTTACAAAATAGATCTTGTCACACAAATTTTGGCAATTTGTATTAATCATAAGATCAATGTCTGGCAAATTTGTATGGTATGTGGAGGACAAGTAAGTGGTGGTTAATGAAAAATGTGATTTTTTACCAGTTCTAATAGTGGCTCTAATTGGGGATGTATACTCCTTGTGGGTATAGCAAGAATCTAGGTCTCTCCCAGGAAGCAGCTAAAGTGTGTTATTTATATGGTATGGAATTTGAAGTGCATTTGAAGTGGGAGTTGGTATGGATGAGAAATGGAAGTGGAGTGAAATCCTATACTACTGTGCATGGAAAATGTTGTTTCAAGAGGTTCTTCATAAATCATCCATGCATTGGTAATTCTTGTTCTCAAAAGTGGAATCATATACTACTATGCATGGTGTTGGTTAACAGATTTGTCGTTGTCTAAAAATATTTTATTTCTAACTCTATACCCTTTCTCTTTCAAGAACAAATGAATTAATCAACAAATGGGTGAACTATCAAGAATAGTTACCCTCTGAATTTAGGTACAGCTCCCTTTAAGATCTTCAATGAATTCAAATCTATTTTTTTTTTTGAAATACACTTTTAACTAGAAAGTACCTAAAGACAGACTAACATCCATACATCACCATGCTATGAATGTGATATATCTTTCTATAACATCATTTGATGATAGAATACACAGATTCTATTTTCAGTAACAATTAGATACATAAATAGATATATATTGCTGAACCAATAAATGATAAAACACATACAATGAGTTGTCCAAAAAGAGCAATTACCATATGAAAGAAGATTTCGCATAGAAAACCCAATTTCAAATACTCAAACGCACAGATCTAAGCATGCAGTAATTGTTTCTCCTTTTCATTCACAGATAAAAAGTTTCAGATAGACATCATATATATTGTCAAGCAACAGTAGTTCAACTTCAAAAATTTCCTATTTTTTTTCCTATCCTCTCTCTATGTCAGTTATAGCAACCCAAAACATATATATATGATAGCCCTAATTATCTAAATATGAAAACCAAACCCAGAGTTAAAGTAACTCTGACCTATACGGGATTTAGTTTTTACAAACTGATTTAAAGATTAAGTTTTGAAAAGAACATTAACTGAAAAACTGAATAAAAGAAACTAAGTGAATAAGATCACGGCTAAGGAAATGGATTTGAATCTCCAGAGTTGCTGTGGATGGTTGGGGAGGCACGTTGAGTTTCCATTCCTGAAACGCTGTAACAAACTTCTAAATTTTTGGAAAATTGGGGATGCCGATATGTTTTACCCTTGCCTTCCAGACATCCTTTTCCCTCCATATTTTCCCCACCTTCTCCTTGTGTTCTGGGAGTGCGTCGATGCAGAGATATAGAAGTGACTCTACTTTTGAGATTCGAGAGAAGTCTTCGGTTAATACATTGTCACTTTCTTTAACAAAGCTAATTTTCTCCTTAAAAGATTGAATCACCGTAGCAATGTTTTTCTCTAGTTCCCCATCATCATTTATGTATTTTACATCGATACACTGTAGATCACACTATAATGATTGGGTAAATTCAGTTATCTCCTTGATCATTTTTGTGAGTTCAAACTGCCCTTATCGAGTTACTGAATTCCTCCATTCAATGTTCTTCTTATTCACATACAGTAAGTCTTCATCCAAACCTGTTAAATTCTTTTTTGACAGAAATTTGGCTATCCCATATTTTTGAACTTTATCAATTTGATTCATTACATTCACCACTTGCCTTCATCTTTTATCTAGGAAGCGTTATGTGTCTTAAGGTCCTTGATGGTGGCTGTAGTTTGATCATATATATTCTTCAGTTCCTAAATATATCTGGTACTTTTCTACATAATACAGTCCAACCAATCATCAAATACCTTAGCTATCATTATGTTTCTGTTTACCTGGTCCAACATCTTTTGGTTAGCTCGAGATTTAGGATCAAAGGTTAGAGAAAGTTGTGAAACTGGCTGTGGACTGGGGTTATGAATGGCATCAATGTACTCTACCATAGAGCGCACAGTCTGCTTCAACTCTCTTTTGTCTTTCTCGTCTTTCCAGGTTCAACTAACTATCTTTTTGGTGGATGCTTCTAGATGATGCACATCCGCAGCTCTCGAAGCAGCCCCAAGATCTACTTTCTCAATTGTGAAATCTTGCACTGTGGGGTCTTGGACCTCTTCATCAGTCACCGACCTGGCTATTTCTGCACTCCAGTTCCCAGTATTAGGGTCAATACTTACCTTGGATGTTGTTTTCAGTTTCTTGGATTTAGGTGTTTTTCCCAAACACTTACTCACCATGTCTTCTAAAGGCAAAGAAAATGGAATTATCTTTCTTTTGTCACATATCGAACTCTCCATCCATTTGGGTGCAGGGGCTAAGGCTTCCTTTCCAGGGTTCAATTGATTAGAGGATACATCTGAAATCATCATTAGTTCAGGGTTCTCTAAAACAACCTCTGCCTGTTGTTTTGTACTAACCTCCTCTATTCTCAATGAACCAGATTCTTTATCACCCATTGCTTCCCCTAAATCCTCCTCGAAATTCAAGTCTACAATTATTCGCTCAGAAACCTGCTTTTTCCTCCTGCTTTTGGTTCTCGATCTGGTAGCACGAGGGGGCAGAATAGTTGTGAGGGCTCTTTTGGATTCTTTAATGACAGGACTCCTTCCATTTATTGACTTGGAAGTACCTACACCACAGATAGCAATAGGCTGGTTAGAGGAGCATATTGGGAATGGTGCTTCAACTATTGATGTGCATTGCTGGGAATCTTTGTTTTGAAATCCTTTCTATTTTTGTTCCCTCAACCATTTCTTGGTTCTTCTTATCACCGAGAGGGTCTTCACCTCAATCCTATCTTCTTCCTTTTTACTCCAATCAATTTCTGGAATAGGTGATTGATTTATCTGTTCAAATTGCGGGTCTATGACCTGTTCTTCATTATCAAAAACTCCAGAAATGTCCATATTTAGATTTAGGGTAATTATTTGTCCCAGAGAGAACCTGCACCATAGTCTCCTTCTGACCTCAAATTCATCTTAATAGTCCTCCCAATAATCCTCCAATTTAGGAATATGTGAAAACCCTGTTCCAAAATCCAAGTTATCCCTGACAAAGCCTTTGCTGTCAAATTGGGATCTGGTAGTGAAGAATTGAAAATTGAATTTTTTAAGGTTCACTTCTAAATTCAAAGCATCAGATTTTGACTGGCATGAATAATATCCAAGTTCAATGGGAAAAGAGATACCAGATTCCTTCTTTGTTGAGAACTTTTTATCTACATGTGCTAACTATCTGCGGACCTCTATCATCACAAAACGGTCAAACACATAACTGGGTAACTTAACAGGTTCACCGTCAAATCCCCCAACTCTGATATAAGTGAACTTGAAAAATTGAATAAAGAATATATGTTGACCAACTGCATTGCTTCATTAGACATTCTCTTATTCAAATTACCTGCCAGTTCATAAGTCATTCTCCCAGTAAAAACATCATTAACCCTCTTGTAATTCTCATAACAATTATGCATCTACAATTGTGAATAATATTCATAAATTTTACTATCCTCAGCCAAGGGTGCATGAGGTAGTCCCAACCATTTTTTTGTAGATGCCAGGCAATAGAAGAGGTACGAAGACATATAAAAATATTTATTACCCAAAGCATTACTCAGACCTTGATGCAAACATTCAGCTACAATTTTCACCTAGTCCAAATATTGCTCTCCTTGGAGGATAACCTATATGAAAAAGTACATCCAGTCTTCCCAAAAATATGCCTGTGCGCTGCCTTCTAGCCTATGTAGTAACACCACAATATCTCTCACTTCCTGAATCATGTGATCTCTGGTAAGCAGTCTAGGTAGCCTTGAACCTCCCTTCTGGAATTTCAACAACCAGTTTCTGGCTATCACACTTCTGTAGTTTGTTTTCTTAAGTGAGAAATGCCCATAAGAAGTAATATTAAGGCTAGAATATGCTTCCTTAGGCAGTATTCTCATCACAGACATTAGGGTTTATCTGTTGACATGAAACAACACACTACCATCGGCATTTCTGATGCATCTGTTTTGGGGTTCATAGCTATTCATACACTCCAGAACTAATTCAGGGCATTGTACGGCCATGGGAAAGGCTGCAGCTTCAACTAAACCACTTTCTAATATCTTCTTCATCATGGGAGTTGGTACAGAATTTTTAGACCTTCCTTTAAATTCTTCTAAATCATATTGAACCAGTGACGTATCCCCAAATTCAGGGTGAGAACAGGTGAGACCAGGACCATGTTCATAACCAAGACCAGTAGATTTCATAGCCATAACTGGAGGATATAATGAAAAATGCTTTAAATTTTGAAAACAATGTCAGAAACTCAAAAGATTCTTCTTTCCAGCTAAGAAATAGAAATAGCATGGAGGAAGAATAGAACTCACCTTCAAGATATCTGAAATTACAGCAAAATTTGGGCAACAAGAACCTTATACCTCCTGCACTATTCTCCTCTGTGTCGCACAGTATGTTCACTTGCTAAATTTGGCTTGTTCTCTGTTAATAATGGCACTAACCAGATTGAATAATTATTACCCGAAACAGTACGTGCTGAAAATGTTTGAAAAGACATGAATTTTGACATCTTCATTAATAGCAAGCATTATTCATGCACGATCATGATGTATAATAATTATCTGCAACCTCCCCAAAATTAGAAATTTTTGTTTCATAATAAGTTTTAGACATATTTTCCTCCAACTTTCCTGCTAAATTTGACTTAGAAGGCCCCGAGAAGAAATGAGATCAAAATCGCCGAAACCTTGAACCATTGAACCATTGAACTTTTGAGGTGTGGTTCAATGCGGTGGTTCAATCATACCAATTTGATCATACAAAGGGGCAAACGGTTCACTTAGAGAAATATTGAACTTAGAATCTTGAACCATTGAACTTGTTAGGATGTGGTTCAATGTGAAGGTTCAAAGATGCAAGAACTACATAGACCGACCAATAGTCACGCGGCTTTGTAAAAGACTTTTAACTATGAAATAGTGAACCATTGAACCTTTGGAGTTCAAGCGGATGGTTCAATGACACACTAATTTACACAAGATAACTGAGTGACGAGACTTATTACAAGGCACCGAGTGTTGAACTTTTGAACCGTGGAACTTTTGAACTATGAAAAAAGGTTCAAGATCGAAACGAAGACTCAAAGACATTTTGATTACATAGGGGACAAAATAGCTCACTTTGAGAATCTTTGAACATATTGAACCATCAAACTATTGAACTTGTTAGAATGGTTCAAGTTCAAAGGTTCAAACCTTTAGTAATTTCACACACAAAGACGATAGGCGGATAAATTTTGAAGAATAAAGAGCCGATTTAAGAAACAAAGGTATGACCAATAAGACAAAATATAAATCGACTCTTAGATAAGGAAATTCACGGATAAATAAATAGGGGTGACTCAAAAGGTAACACATGGAAAATTTATTTAAGAGGTTTGTTAAGAATCATCCATGCACTGGCAATTCTTGTTCCTCTTTACGATTTTAAGAAAAGAAATTTTTTAAGAACTGTCCATGTACTAGCAATTCTTGTTCTTCTCCTGTCATGTTCTGAAGATAATATGAATCCTCACCAGCCTTGTCAACAATGACAATGGTCCCAACCACAGGGCTTAAAATTCCCATGTTTCCCTTTGTCCTAACTCCTGGCATTCCACATAAGAACTATGTCATCTACTTCAATTTTTTTGTTTTTAGCTCTTTTGTCATATAGGTATTTCATCTGTGATTGCTTCTTTCTGTTTTGTTGTTGAGCTTGGTCCTTGACCTCATCAAGTTCTATTAATTCTCCCATCCTCTCCTCCATAGGTTTAGGAACTTCCAAATCTTCTTGCAAGTTAAATTTATACACTGGTAAGAAATTATGAAAAGGGAGCCTAGCTTGAGTCCCATACACAAGCTCAAAAGGTGATTTTCCAATAGCTTCCTTCATAGTGATTCTATCTGCCCATAAAGCTAGTCTCAATTTGGAATCCCAGGCCTTTTTATTGTTATCCAACATCCTTTTTATGGTCCTCAGGATGCTCTTATTGTTGGATTTAGCTTGCCCATTTGCCTATGGATGATATGGTGAAGAATATGAGATCACTATACCATAGGATTGACAAAATAGTTTGAACTCATCTGATCTAAAGCACATCCCATTATCAGTTATAATTCTTACTGGCACTCCAAATCTGGTGATGATATTTTCTACTCTACTAGTTGCTTATTTTGTAGGTACAGCCTCTACCCATTTTGTGAAGTAGTCTGTGGCAACTTATATCCACCTATGTCCCCTAGTAGAGTTTTCTACAATCTCTCCTATGAAATCAATCCCCCACTAGTAAAATGTGTTGGAAACAAGGCAGATAACTAAGAGGGGGGGTGAATCAGTTATCTTAAACTTCTTAACTTTCTTATCTTCTTTAACAATAGTGTAGTATCAAAACATATAAGAATAAATGAACATGAAAGAAGAAATGAAATCAACACACATAACACAAGGATTTTTATTTCGAAAACCCTGTTAAGGGAAAAACCATGGGGTGACTAACCCAAGATTGTATTCTCTATTAAAAGAATAGAAGTACAAAATGGCACTTGCCAATTAGGGCTCACTTCCCGAGCACACTGCTCACAAGAGGTTCGTTGCCTACAAGAGACTTGTTGTCTACAAGGTATATAGAATCTAACCAGGTGTTTGAACTGATGAGAAGCATCCACATATGCTGAGGTTTAGTTTTGGTTAGGCTCAATACACTAATCTACTACACTTCATTCTTCCTCCTCTTTAGTGATGTTGTCCTTTCACATACTGGACCTGTATTGCTGCTTCCACACTACTCTCTACTTTTATTCGCACAACACAATAAACCACACACACCTTCATAACAAAATCAATCTAGTATATATATCTGCATCAAGGATTTCAACATCTTTCTAGTCAACATCCAAAAAACTTGAGATATTTCCAAACTTCTGGTCTGTTGGCTAAATCCATGCTTACTAAGTGATGTGTATCAAAAAGATAGTTATAGGAGTCATCAATCATGTCAGCCAACCATGAATGATCCCTTAAGAAACTTGATCACCATCAATTACTCATCTAGATTAAGGTCTAATGCTCTGTCGGTCAGTTCTTTCTCAGTCTACTCTGCCAAACAGGAACCCAACACTTAGGTGCTCATATCTTTTCCCTCTTTCATCACCGAAGGCTCAATCTCTGGAATGTATCAGTCATGATACTCCTCTTGACTTCCCCAAGTCTGCACTTTGCTAAGATACTTCCTCTGAGACATCCGGACTTGATTGTCAGACCTTGTTGCATGCTCTGTTCTTGCTCACCGGACCAAAATACTCTTCAATCTGACTTTCGGTATAGTCATACCATATCCTGCAGATGTGTGGGATGGACTTTGTTGCCATCAATGACAACACTCATGAAGCCTCATAGTGTCTCTTACCAACAAAATGGAGCCTCAACTTGCAAAGGTCTTAAAGGAAATGCCCCCTAATACTTCAATTTGCCAAAAAATTTCTGGCATGCTTCACATTTCCTAGTATAATCATAAGCATCATTGAAAACCCTAGGCCAATAGTATCTTTCCCTCAATACCTTATGAGCAATAGTTTTTTCTGATAAATGCCCACCACATATTCCTTCATGCATTTCCTTCAGAACATGCTTTTCTTGATTTTCATCTAGACATAACAATAGAACACCATCCCGGTTCTTCTAATAGAGGTCTCCCTCCATGAATACATATTTTGAAGATCGCAACTTAAGCATCCTTTTCTTGTTATCATCAAATCCTTCAGGACATTTCATATGTTCAAGATAGTACACAATATCAGTGTACCATGGTGTATGCTCAATGCTAGAGATCATGTTACCTTCATTATTCAAATTGTACACCTGTGCAGCTTCAATATTTGTTTCAGCCATTAATTTAGCAAGACCATGTCCTCTTACTAATTTAGTGATTTGGATCTCTATGTCAAATTCTTGAATTCTATTGACCCATCTACATCTCCTCCCAGTCACCTCTATTTAGACAAACACATCTTTTACTGCAGCATTAGGTACATAGGCTATCACTTTTGCTCCTACCAGATATGGCCTAAATGTTTTGATAGCCTTTACTAATGCATATGCATGTTTTTCTACAATATCATATTTTAGCTCTGCATCTTGGAGAGATTTTCTAAAGAATGAAATAGGTTGCTCATATCCTTCATCATTCTTTTGCAATATTACTGCTACAATTGTATGATAGGATGCAAATGAAAAAATCTGGAACAGTTTACTGAAATCAAGGATTTTAGGACTGGGGTCTCTTTGATTTCTTTTTTAACGGATATGAATGCATCTATGGCCTCAGCTGTCTAATCAATTTTTGCACCCTTCTTCAACATCTTTGAAACTGGATTCACCATTTTGGCAAAGTTTGAAATAAACCTTCTTACAAAATTGATTTGCCCAAAGAAGGACTGAATGGCTTTAACTGTCTTAGGAGTCATAATTTTATCTATGGCATCCACCCTTTCTAGATCAATCCTTACTCTGTCCTTGGACACTATATGCCCTAGTAATTTTCCCTATATTACTACAAAATGACACTTTTTAGGATTTAAGGAGATGCCATATTCCAATGCCCTAATAAATATCTTTCCAAGATGTCCAACATGATCTTCTGCTTTTTTGGAATATGCAGTGAGATCATCCTGATACACCACCATTATTACATTGATCAGATCAACAAAAGCAACATCCATGGTTCACTAGAAAGTTGCACCAGCATTTGTAAGTCCAAACGGCATTCTGACATATACATATGTTCCCCATGGTGTGGTGAAAGTTGTTTTATAGTGTTCTGATTCCTTTACTTTCACTTGGTTATAACCTAAAAATCCATCCATCATGGACAATAGTTCACAACCTACGCCCCTTTGCAACAAAGCCTCCATGTTTGGGAGTCGGTAGTTATCCTTAAGAGAGGATACATTCAAATTTTGAAAATCCACACATAGCCTTATGTCTCCATTTTTCTTTTTGACATGTACTAAACTAGAAACCCAAGAGGAGTGTCTGATAGGATTAATGATACCCCCATCCCTAAGCTTCATAAGTTCCTCATGCATTTTAGGTTCTAAGGTGGGATTTATGGGTCCCTGTTTATGTCTGAAAGGCTTTGCATCAGGTTTAAGTGGAATTTCATGCTGGAACAGATCCTCTCTGTATGCCTTAAGGTCATCATAAGACCAAGAAAAGACATGTTTATACTTTCTCAATAAAGCAATCAGCATTTTTCTGATTGTAGGGCTTATCCTTTTCCCAATGTATACCCTTTTTGGTGCTATTTCAGTACCCAAGTTGATTTCCTCAACATTTTCCTTTTTTACTGGTGTTTGTTTCATAAGGGCTCGATCATTTCCATCAAACACTCTTTCTAATGCCACAAGTCCTTTAGGGATCTTGTTAGTTTTTAGTTGTACCACTTCTTTACCAAACAAAGTTCATTTACCATCCACTTCCTCTATGAATGCATTGAAATCAATCTCTTGAGCCTCATATTGGTCAATGCACTGTAAGAATTTAATCAGATCAATGTCATCATTGAAAACTTGCCAATTATAGATATTGTCTTGGATTGCAGGTCTAGTTTTAAACTCAACTTCAGTAATGCCTACAATGTGACATCATCCCTTTTCAAGGCTATGTTTGCTAGGAAATCCGCCATTATGTTTTTTGATCTATCTACCAAATTAATGGAGAAAGCATCAAACAATTCAATATCATCCCAGACAACATTTCTATATTGTTTCAATCTTTTGTTCTTAGATGAATACTTCCCTCTGACCTGAGATATAATCAATTCCGAATCCCCATACACAACAAGGCACTTAATTTTGTGTTTTATGGCAATGTTAAGGCCAATGAGCAAAGCTTCATATTCTGCTATGTTGTTGGTACACTCAAATGTTAGCAGGAATGAATACTTGAAAGTTTTACCAGTTGGTGAGTTAAATAATACTCCTGCTCCATTACTGGCCTTGCTACACGCACCATCAAAGTACATTTTCCACACACCACATTCATCAAGTTGGGCCTCTTAATGTATAGGCTCAATGTTCTGTAATTTTGGTTGACCTTTTTCAATTCTGAATGCACCAAGGTCTATATCACAGAAAAAATTTACTTGATTCTGATCAATGCATTCTATGATATTCTCATATCTTGTCTCTCTACACAGCTTAATTGCTTTTCCTCCCACTAGTATAGTGGCATAGGATAGATCCAACTGGACATTTCCTCTAGCTATTGCAGTCCATTGTCTGGATAACAACATTGTATGCTGCTTCAGGATAGGCAGCTAACCTTATCTCTACATCCTTCATAATACCCACGACTGGGATGGATCTGTTGTCCATTGCATAACATTTTCCATATGTGGTGTCAACCCACATTCCCAACTCCTTCATGACTGCTATTGGCATGATGTTCATAGCTGCCCCTGAATCAATCATACAATTCCTCACTAGCTTATTTTTTATCAACAAGGTGGTGTAAAAAGGATCTACCTGATAGGGATTCCTTGTTAAGGTATCACCCAAATATACTTCTGGAATTTTAGCATCCTCAACTCAAACATTATTTATTTTGATTTTAGGTTTTTCTTGTTTCTTTTTTGGTATGTCTAAAATCATCTTGACCATTGTATTCCTATACTGATCTATCTTCATCATTTCAAGAAGTGGTACTGATATTTTAACTTGAGATACTGCTTGGGCTATGTCAAATGATGGAGTTATTGTTTGATCAGCTTTTTCTGTTTTGTTATGCCCCTTTTCTTCAACTGGTATTTTGTCTTTTATCTTACCTTGTTCAGTCTTTGCTAGCTCTTTAGATGCATTTTTCATATTGTCCCTATTATGACTCTGATCTTTTAGGAACACACTCCTAGTTGTTTCTTGATATACATTGGTTGTTCTATTTCTTAGATTATAGTTACTTTTTCCTTGTGTTATGGTGGCAATTGTGAGAGCCCTTCTTTCTTCTTCAGTTGGTTTTCTCCATTGGTTGTGGGATGGTACGCCATGATCATAAATATTTTCTTCATAATTATTTTCTTGGTCTGAAAATACCTCTTATCTTCCCATACTAGTGTTACATCTTTGGTTTCCCATGTCATATTCATATCCATCCTCCTTCGTGGATGAATTTCCTTCATCAATCTGATGGGGTCTGAATGCTAGCATGTTTATAGTATGGTTATCTCTTTCATGACCATGAGATGTTCCCTCTTCCTGTACTGATTGCGCCACCACACAATAATTAGGTGAGTGAGGTAGATTACAGGCTAAGCACCATGGATTATTTTCTGCTACATGTGTTCCATTTCTTTTAAGAGGGTCAGAAGTATCTTTCCCATAATTCTGCTTTCTATTGTTTTCCAAAGGCTTTCCATCTTTCCAACTAGTGTTATAAGGCATGTCATGCAGGCGTGGCCTTTCATTTCTGTAATAATTGTTCTATTTTGTTTGATTATTATTCAGAGCTAGTGTAATCTTTGGGTTTTCTCTCTTCCCAAGCTTGCCTGCTGCTCTTCTATTGTTCTCAATGTTGATAGTTGCCTTTTGTGCTTCTACCAAAGTCATGGGGGCCTTGTTTCTGAGTTCATATCCAATCTTTGGGTCAAAGGCATTTAAGTATAATGCTAAGGCCATGCAATCTGGAGGTTTCAATTCCAATGGGATTTTATTATAGATCTTGGAAAATATCTAATTGAAATCTACCACAGATTCATTATATTTTTTTCTGAATGCTAGTTAATTCATGAACCACAAAGTTTGGATCATACTGGCTCCCATATTGTTCTTTGAACTTATCTTTAAAATCTTCATAAGAGTAGATCGAAGCGTCGGGTAAATTTTTACACCAGTCTCTAGCATCTTCAACAAGGGACAACATGAATAATTTCATTAAAACATCTTCATATTCCACTTCAAAGCTGTCCATGAGATGTTCAAAACTTCTAATATGCTCTTCTGCAGAAATAGTGTTGTTTCCAAAAATTTTGGGAGAGCACTCCTTAGATCATTATCAATAGGATCAGGACATACTTGATATCAAGGCAAGTCCAAATATTTGTATCTATTGATGTTCATGGGCCCTTGTAGTCGTTGGTTTGGTTGATACTGGTTATGCGGTTGTTGGTTTGGCTAATATTGATTATATGGAGGATGTTGTTGCAGATTTAGATGTGGGTTCACATGGTGATATTAAGGTCTAACATATTGTTGGCTTGGGGGTGGGTATGGATTTGCTACATGTTGAGAGGTGCTATGGGTGATGGGCGGTCTTGGATTTCTTACAAGAATATTTGGTGGGACATAGTTGGGTGGTAGTTGTGGATTGGATGAACTACTTGCATTTTGGTGTACATTTTGTTGTACATTCCTTGAAACATGTCCTCCTTGTTCGTGTGGAGGTCTATATTTTTGGTTAGCTGCTTTGGTTCTATCTTTTACCTATTGTATTTCCTATTTCAAAATATTTTAGCTTCCCTTAATTTAACAAGTTCAAGTTCTTCCTGCAACTTGAGCAGGTTCTGTTGCATCTCATCCTTGCTTCTCATATCCTTTGGTGGGTTGTTATCCATTTGTATAGGAGTTCCCTTACTTATGAGACCCTATTGTAATGACATTTCATAGCCATATTCTGCCTGCTTATGATCTATTTCCCTCATGACTTGAGCTTCATATTCAAGTTGTCTTTGGGGATCAAGCCTATATTGGTCTAAAATATTATCAGATAACCCATAACTCTAGGACAAGTTCTCATTTGACTCATGCAGAGGAGTGAAACTATTATGGGTTATAATAGGTTGTTCTGATGTCTTCTCCTGAGTATTTTGATTATTATTTTGTTGTGATTGGTTTGATGACCCATTTTTCTTTGAAGGAGCTCGTAGGGGTGGGGATGACTGCAATTTTCTACCATCAGTTTTAGATCTCCTACCGTCCATACTAAGAGATTATCACACTCCAAGACATAAAATAATTTATTGTTTATAGAGTTGCCACCTCGGTTAAGAGGATTGATTATTCTTCTGGGTTCTCCTAGTCCAGTAGAGTTGTGCCTTTTAATTTTCTAACTCTAAGAATATGGTCTCTTACTAGGTCTTCTTGTGCATTCTCCCCAGTAGAGTCACCAATTTTTTGGTTCTCAAAAACGTAGGTTTTAGACTACAAGAGAGTGCTAGTCTCTTGATACGTTTTTGGTCAATAAGATAGGGTTTATACAACTAGAAAACCCCCTACTCTTTAGGCTCTACCAGGCCTAGGCGAGTGTACCTAAGTGATAAAGCAGATTTGGAAATCTAAATGGATCCTAATTTAGGCAATTCTACTCACTATGGCACATATATGTGAGATAATTGCAGAGCTTACTAACTAGCACTTAAAGTGTCAAGAATGTAGATCAAAAAAATGTTCTCGGATTGATCAGTGCCTAATCTATTGGGTGGATGGAATCGGTGGATAAATGATGATTATGGAGACAGATATGTAGGATTGGTAGGTCTACTATCTAGCTTAACTCTAACTTGTTGGGCACTTGGAATGTTTGCACCTTGTGCAAACGTACAAAATTGTAAGTTACTATGCTCTTCTTATCAAATCCCAATGATATTCTCCTAAACTACTATGAACAACTGAAAGGAATTTTAATTCTGGTAAGAAGGAAACCTAACCAACATTGTTTAAAGGATTTTAACTCCTGGTAGAGACCAATGAACATGAACTACTTGGGAGGACTTAAATCAACTTCTTGCAGAAACCAGGCAAAATGATCACACACCAACAACAAATGTGTTTTGACAAATTATATGAATTTGAATAATTTAAAAGAACCACTATGGAGACAACACAGTAGCATATAAGCATGTAAATTAACACAACAATTGAACATTGAAATAGATCACCATGTAAGATCAATCTGCTCCATTATATTTCTTTAGATAATATATAGTAATTGCATAAGTCTTTTGAAATATGAAAGTGGGTGAGTGAGATCGATGCAATCTATCTTCTTACTAATGCATTACCTAATGTATGAAGTGGTAATGATGATGATCATCTAACTCCTACTGCTCTGACCTTTATAGCAATATTTTGAAGAGGATACACCTCTTCATAAGTGTCTCTTAGAATTTTGATTAACAATTACAAACTATCATTTAGCTCTAATGAGCCATAAATGGGTTTGAGTGATATAATCCAAATTTTTTTGCTTAAATAGGTATCTGCACAGTCCACAACACTCTTTTCTACAAACTCCATAGTAATCATTTTCTCCATGCACGCACAGGCCTCTTCCAATGTTGGATCTCCTCTTTTCACAGCTTCCAAGGCTTCATGTAGAATCAGTTGGCAGTCCTTCATCCAGTCTTGCTGACTTCTCAGACTCCTATCATCATTAAACAATGCAGGCACTTCTTCTCTAGAAGCATCAATGAATTCCTTATCTTCTTCTCAAAGATCCTCATGAAAATCTATGTGCCTTGATCAAGTCCTTAGCATTGGTAATGGCTTCAGCATTAGGATTGTATCATGATCCAGTATACACCTCTGTCACACCTTCTAGACTAAGTTTATGTTTGGCATCATCTTTATGTAGAAATCTATCAAAAACCAAAGAAGACTTCAAATCCAAACCCGAAAAAATCATCACACCAACTTCTTCTAAGAGTTTCCTCCCCTTTTCTGGAGTCATATTTTTTATTTCTTTTTCAACATCTATTTTCAAAGTATTCAATAACTATTTTTCATTATTTGGTGTGATAGCTGAAACTGATTCTCTGATTGCTTTGCCTTTATGTTTATACAAGAAATATTTAAATTCAGTAGATTGAATGAACTGATCATCTGAGATAAAGGATTTGTAAGCCAACTATCTGGCATTAGTATCAGATCTCTCCTCAATCTCTAACTCTGTCTAGAGGCCTGTATTCTTCAATTCTAAATTTGGGAATTATGTCAAGCTGGTCTTGGGATCTTTTGTCAGAAGTGTTGGGAATTAAGGTGTCTCAACCTTGGTAATTCCTTGTATTATTTTCATTATATTTATTTATTCATTGCCTATGATGTAAATTAATTGTAAATTCATATTGTCATCTTCTGGGATGTGGCATGATGATGTGTCATCCTACATGGAAGATGAAAACTTGTAATTTTGTCCTCACATGAGGAGATAGGTGTCCCACTTAGTGGTAGGAATATTTTTCCATGTGTCAGCATCTTGGGTGTTGTGTAAGGGAATATTGACCGAAATGGTCATGACAGATTCCTATGACAGTTTTATGACATGTAAGAGTCATAAATAGGAGATTCTATGACAGGTACAGACTGTAAGTGTCAAAGAGCATCTTTGGGGAAGGCATCTTTGGGTGCCCCAAGGTGGGTTATGACATGTTGTAAGAGAATATGCTATTTATAGCATGTGTATGACAGATTCTCTTATAGTTGTAAGTCATTATTCTATTACAGATTCTATGACAGTCATAAGAGTCGTAGAAGCATCTGTCATTACCCATTTTGGGAATAGGCAACCTCTTTGGGATGGGGTGACCTGACAAGTGTTAGGAACATTATACAAGGTTAGACAAGTGTCCATAGGCATGGGTTTTGGGCCATGAGGCCATGTTGGATGCCCATTCCAAGATAGAGCCAAATATACCTTGTAAACTCTATATAATCAGGTGCTTTGAGGAGGTGATGTACTACAATTTTTATAGGTACTGTTATGCTACCAAATCATCTCTAGATATGAGTGTCAAAGACTCCTACAAGAGCATTGGCTTTGATTTGTATTGTAATCTCTTTGTTTATGTAATACAGCTGAGCAGTGTTTTGGAGTGTGGGGTTTTTCACCCGTAAGGGTTTTCCCCACGTATATCTTGTGTCTCTCTTCTTTTATCATTCTTTCTTCCTTATGTGTTTGCTGCAATATCTCATGTTAATGGTTTAATGTTGCTGTAATAGTTAGGATAAATTTGAATTTGCACTCTCCTCCCCTCATTAGATTAGTGTAGGAAGCGATTTCTACACACCTAGCTTCATTTTAGTTGGTATCAGAGCCTCGCCAGTTTTTGGTTCTAGTTGCTGGGTAGGGGTTTTTTGAGCTAATCTTAGGTTAAGTGGGAGTCTTGTGCAGAGTATTATGTATCTTGTTGTAGCAAGGAGATGGCAACCACATCTAGAAGGATTGAGGTGGAGAAATTCAATGGCACTAATTTTGAGTTGTGGAAACTCAAGATGGAGGACCTACTTGTTGACCGTGACCTATGGGAAATCGTATCCAGTGTGAAACCTACAGTAATGTCACAAGCTGATTGGGACCTCAAAGATCAGAAGGCTAAGGGTCTCATAAGACTATTTTGCTGACTTTATTCTATTGAACATCCATGAGGAGAAGACAATGAAGGATCTTTGGAAGAAGTTGGGTGATGTTTATCAGGACAAGTCCTTGGTAAACAAACTCTTTTTGAAAAAGAAGTTGTTCACTATAAAGATGGAAGATGGAGGATCTGTTGCAGATCACATGAATTCTTTCAACATGATCATTGTACAGTTGACATCTGTGGGTGTGAAAATAGAGGAGGATCATTGCATGACCTTGCTTTGTTCTTTGCTGGATTCATGGGATCATCTTGTGATGGCTATCGGGAGCACCACATCCACTTTCACAATGGATGAAGTGGTATCTTCACTGTTATCTGAAGAGATGCAGAGAAAGTCTTTTGATACAGCCAAAGAGGCTCTTTCAGTTCATGGAAGACCCAAGGAGAAAGGGAAAAAGAAAGACAAGAAAGCTGAGAAGGGTAGATCCAAATCCTATGGGAGATTCAAGTCTCCTAGAAAGTCCAAGGCTCTCTATTAGAACTGTGGCAAGTCTAGGCATTTCTGAAAGGAATGCTAAGAGGAGAAGAAAAAGAAGAAGAAAGCTCCTAATTTAAATTTCGACAAAGATGATGGCGATGCCTTCATCGCAGCCCTGGCCACCCATGCATCTGATGATGTGTGGTTGATTGATTCTGGTGCATCATTCCACATGACCTCACATCGAGACTAGTTTACTAAGTATGAAGTGTTCGATGGTGGAAGGGTGTACCTTGATGACAACTCTCATATGAAGAGTGTTGGTCATGGAAGAGTCTCAATCTGATTCCCTAATGGATGAGTGAAGGGGATCACTAGAGTTATGCACATTTTAGGCCTTGCATGGAACCTGCTTTCTGTAAGTATGTTGAATGATCCAAGTGTGCAGGTTGTCTTTTCAAAGGATGGATGCAAGATGACAAGAGGATCTATGGTGCTTGCAAAGGGTACTCAGAGGGGTACTCTATTTCAGTTGGAGGCATGCACTTCACATTATAATAGTTCTTCTGACTCAAGGAAACGAGCTATTGTCACTTCATCCCCACCATCTGAACATGCAGTGAAGAAATCTGTTGTAACTGGTTCTGATGGTAGTGCACATGCCATGGAAGCTAAGCTTCCTACTGAAAAGACTATGTTATGGCATTTGAGATATGGCCACATTGGTGAGAAGGGTCTGCATACCCTAAAAAATAAAAACTTTATTGAGGGGTTAAATGATTGTAATCTCGAGTTTGACTTTTGCAAACATTGCATTTATGGAAAGCAAAACCGTGTTCAATTTTACTCTAGTTCTCACAAGTCTTCTGGTGTATTGGATCTAATTCATTCTGATGTGTTTGGTCCTGTGAATGTTCCTTCAGTTTCAAAATCTATATATTTTGTATCTTTTATAGATGATTACAGTAGAAGGACATGGGTTTATTTTATCAGAAGCAAGACTGAAGTCTTTAGTCAGTTTAATGAGTTTAAAGCCTTTACTGAAAATTAGACTTGTAAAAAGATTAAGTGTTTGAGAATTGACAATGGTGGTGAGTTTTATTCGATAGAGTTTGATAAGTTCTGCAAAGAGCAAGGGATTGGAAGGCATAAGACAACTCCATATACCCCGCAGAAAAATGGAGTTGTAGAGAGGATGAACATAACACTGATGGAGAAGTCTAGGAGTATGCTTAGTGGAGCAAGCCTCGAACAAAAGTTTTGGGTTGAAGTTATTGCCACTGCTTGCTATCTAGTAAACAGATCTCCTACATTAGCTCTTGTTGGCAAAACACCTATGGAGGTGTGGTCTGGTAAGAAGCCGTCAGTAAGGCATCTTTGTGTTTTTGGTTGTGAGGCATATGCACATGTGCCTAGGGAGAAACAGTCTAAGTTGGAGAACAAGGCTATTAAATATATTTTCAATGTCTATGGTGTTGGTGTGAAAGGATATAAGCTTTGGGATCCCATGACTGAAAAAGTGTTGCATAGCAGAAGTGTTATCTTTAGAGAGCTAACACCTTCTTCCATTGTTCTACAGCTAGAACAGTCAGAAAAGAAAGAAGATGCAGTTCAGTTTCCTTCTACCCCTGAGAAGACAAAACTGACAGACCTTGTGAGGCCTGATGATGAGGAGAGATCTAGTAGCTCTGGAAGCGATGAAGAAGAATTAGAACCTCAACCTTAGCCATTGAGGAGGTCTACACAAACAAGAAAGAAACTTGATAGGTTTGGTTATTCATTACTTGATTCTAGTTGTGCTTTTGCTTTACTTTCTAACACTGATGAGCCTAGAACTGTGAGAGAGGCTATGGGCATGAAAGATGCAGGTTCCTGGAAGGAGGCCATGGAGGATGAGATGGCTTCTTTGGAAAAGAACAAAACATGGGACTTGGTGCCTTTGCCTGATGGATGGAAACATGTTGATTGTAAATGGGTGTTTAAGAAGAAATTTGGTGCAGATGGCAGTGTTGAAAAGTACGAGGCTAGATTGGTTACGAAGGGGTACTCACAAGTGGAGGGAATTGATTATGGTGAAATTTTCTCTCCCATTGCAAAGCTGACATCTATTAGATTTTTGTTATCTCTTGCAGTTGCTTATGATTTAGAGGTAGAACAGATGGATGTGAAGACAACTTTCCTTCATGGTGATTTGGAGGAAGAAATCTACATGTCATAGCCAGAGCATTACATAGAGAAAGGTAAAGAAAATTTGGTTTGCAAGATTAAGAAGTCTTTGTATGGTTTGAAGCAGTCTCCTAGGATGTGGTACTTGAAGTTTGATGTCTTTGTGTTGTCAATTGGTTATCTGAGATCAAAATCAGATCATTGTGTGTATTACAAGTTTGACAATGATTGCATTCTCATTATTGCATTATATGTTGACAATATACTATTGATTGAGAATGGTAAGAATATGATTTCTGATTTGAAGTCTTAGTTGTCAGCACAGTTTGAGATGAAAAATCTCGGGGCAGCTAGGTACATTCTGGGAATGGATATCAGAAGAGACAGAGAAAACATAAAACTTTGGTTAAGCCAGAGTAAGTATATGAAGATTGTGTTGGACAGGTTCAGCATGGCAGATTATAGACCAGTGAATGTTCTTGTTTCATTGGGAATAAAGTTATTTGTTAGTGATTGTCCAAAATATCCTAGTGAGGTGAAGGACATGAGTAGAGTACCTTATGCTAGTGTTGTTGGCAGTTTGTGTATGCTATGTTCCACACAAGACCAGACATTGCCTGAGTAGTGGTAGTCCTTAGTCGGTTTATGGTTAATCCTGGATGGGTACATTGGGATGCAGTGAAGAGAGTGTTCCAATATTTGAGGGGTACTTCAAAGTATTCCATATGTTATCACGATAATGCTACAGGACCTCCGCATTCAGTTTGTATTCATGGATTTGTGGATTCTGATTGGGCAGGTGACATTGACAGTAGGAGATCCACCAGTGCATATGTGTTCACAATGTTTGGTGGTGCAACTAGTTGGATGAGTAAGCAACAACTTGTGGTTGCTTTGTCCACTACAGAAGCTAAGTATATGGCTACAACTCATGCTTGTAAGGAATCCATTTGGCTTAAGAGATTGTGTTCAAATATTGGTGTTGATGCAGGATAGATTATGATTTGTTGTGACAGTCAGAATGTGATTTGCCTTGTGAAGAATCCAACTTTCCATGCCAGAACAAAACATATTGATGTACAGTTTCACTTCATGCGAGACATGGTAGAGGATGGGAAGGTAAATTTGGAGAAGGGGGATACTTTCAAGAATGTTGCAAATGCATTAACAAAGCTAGTGGGCACAGAGAAGTTTAGATGGTATTCGGAGTCTATGGGCCTCTCGACCTATAGCAGTTAAATCATGTTAATTCTATTGGCTCTTACAAGGTGTTCGACAAGTGGGAGAATGTTGGGAATTAAGATGTCTGAACCTTGGTAATTCCTTGTATTATTTTCATTGTATTTATTTATTCATTGCCTATGATGTAAATTAATTGTAAATTCATATTGTCATCTTGTGGGATGTGGCACCGTGATGTGTCATCCTACATGGAAGATGACAACTTGTAATTTTGTCCTCACATGAGGAGATAGGCATCCCACTTAGTGGTAGGAATATTTTGCCATGTGTCGGTATCTTGGGTGTTGTGTAAGGGAATATTGACTGAAATGGTCATGACAGATTCCTATGATAGTTTTATGACATGTAAGAGTCAGAAATAGAAGATTCTATGACAGGTACAGACAAGTGTCAAAGAGCATCTTTGGGCGCCCCAAGGTGGGTTATAACATGTTGTAAGAGAATATGTTATTTATAGCATGTGTATGATAGATTCTCTTACAATTGTAAGTCATTATGCTATGACAGATTCTATGATGGTTGTAAGAGTCGTAGAAGCATCTGTCATTACTTATTTTGGGAATAGGTGACCTCTTTGGGATGGGGTGACCTGACAAATGTCAGGAACATTCTACAAGGTTGGACAAGTGTCCATAGGTGTGGGTTTTGGGACACGAAGCCATGTTGGACGCCCATTCCAAGATAGAGCCAAAACTACCTTGTAAACTCTATATAATCAGGTACTTTGAGGAGGTGATGTACTACAGGTTTTACAGGTATTGTTATGCTACCGAATCATCTCTAGATATGAGTGTCAAAGACTCCTACCAGAGAACTGGATTTGATTTGTATTGTAATCTCTTTGTTTACGTAATACAGTTGAGCAATGTTTTGGAGTGTGGGGTTTTTCACCCATAAGGGTTTTCCCCACGTATATCTTGTGTCTCTCTTCTTCTGTCATTCTTTCTTCCTTATGTGTTTGCTTCAATATCTCATGTTAATGGTTTAATGTTGCTGTAATAGTTAGGATAAATTTGAATTTGCACTCTCCTCCCCTTATTAGATTAGTGTAGGAAGCGATTTCCGCACACCTAGCTTCCTTTCAAGAAGATCCTTCACTGTCAGAGGATAACACCTCTACCTCCTGTATCTCCCACCTCCTCTTTTCAACTTCTTGATTATATTCATCAATGGCTAATTTAGCCTCTGCCTCCTCCATGTTCCTAATAACATCATCATGAGGAAATGGGACATGAATATATCCACTCATATTTTGTTTCCTTCTTGCAAAATCAATGAAACCTTCAGGGTCAAACCCTTTTCTTGGTATTGCTTTTCTCAAATTAAAATGTAACAATTTATCATGAATAAGGTCATAACCTTCTCTTGACAACACAGTAAAATCTCCAAAACATAATGTGCTTGGCATGCAAGATTGCTTATCATAGGCACTTAAATTCATAACATTTGAATAATCCAACTACCTCACAATTTCTAGGTATGCAATTGTGTCTGATATAGTTTTAGGTAACAAAAATGGTGTATCTTCGAAGCCATACACTTTGATCATAGTGGAGTCAAGGAAAAAATACCAATCACCCCATTTATGATTCACAGTCGATGGTCCACTGAAATCCTTAGGCCTTAAAAACTTTTTAATCTCATCTGATAAAGAATAACTACATGGATAACCATAACATCTGTATAGTGTTTTCACAAATAATTCTTTGAAATGCACACAACTGGAACTTACAAACCTATTATCCTAGATGGAAGTCCATAATTGTATGGGTAGCGGTTGACCCTCCTTATCAAATTGAGTGATTCTCAATTGGTCTAGCCACATTCTTAATTCTTGTCCATAATACAACACCATATGCATAAGGGAGGAATAATGCTTGAAACTCATTGTGGGAGAATCATTTTTGATGGCCACCAATGCTGAGTCAATTCCCCTAGAGATGTGTGAAGCATAATCAAAAGTCCTTGCATGATGGCATTGGATGTCTGCAGAGATGACCATGAGCGCTATGGACATGAATTCAAGGACCTCTATTCCCAATACTTGTCCCACTGAATAATACATATATTTCATATAGGGTTCAAATAAATCAACATGAAAAGGAGGTCCATCACCTTCCTCGAGTGGTACTAAATTTCCCTCTTTTCTGCGTCTATGTAGTGGCAATCTCCATCTCTTATAAGTGGTATCCATTCTCAAATACTCCTTTTCTAAATCCTCATATATTATGAGAGTATTGCATGTGTCATCCAGGCCAAAAACTTCACATACTACATTCTTAAACACATGAATAAATGGTTCCCCTTGCAAGTTGCAAATAACTTTTAGGTCAAGGTTATAATGGTAGGCCAAAAGTTTTAGGAGATCCATATTTACAAAGACATCCATGACAACTAATTTCCCCAAGTTAAGATTCTAAGGGTTACAGGCAGGTTCCAACCTATTCCTCTGATAGTAGTGAAAGATAAACTGTTCGTATCCCCTGATAAGAGTCCATATGTTCCCTACATGTTTATATTTATCTTCTGATTTTTCTATGTCTACCCTTAGTTGTGAGGTTCTTCTAGCCTTAGGTCTCAAACTAGGCAATTGGTCTATAAGGTATTGGTTGAGTTTTCATTCATGTGCCTTTTCTCCCTTTCCTGTTTCAACCTTTTGCTTTTTGCCTTTGGTTTGGCTAGTTTCAATTTGCTGCTTTCTTTTTGTTTTCATAGAACCCTCCATTTTATCTTTATGCTAAACAACAGATTTGACCTTATTATTTATCAATAACAAGAAGGCCTAGTATACTTACTTGTATGTCCTTAGCATTGTGAATTTCTTAGCCTCTGGTAAATTCCCCACTCCTCCACTGCAACCCTTGAGGATTTCTTTTGATTTTTACTTCATTGTGATTCAGAGCAGCTTGTATAAGATTATGCTTAAGCAACCATTAATGTCAGCCACTAGAATTGAATGCAGTGGGCTTCTCAGGCTTCAAAAATGTCAGAGCAATACAACGTCATTGTATCAGCAAGACTATTTTGATCTCAGGCCAATCTATCTGTTCATTTTGGTGCCATCTTTTGTTTATACATTCTCGACTAATAGCTAAGACTATCTTAATGTCTCTTTGATGGGGGGTGTTCTTTTAGTTCTCTGATCTTATTGGGAAGACTTTCATCGATCTTGATTAAATCCCTTTTCCTTGTTTTTTCTTATTCTCAACATTTTGGGAAGACATTATGAATTTCACCCTGATATCAAGGTGGTTTTGATAGTTGGAGTATCTTTTGGACATTGACGAGTGTTTTCCCGACAAACAATAGTTACTTTGTAGTCATCGGGCAAACAATTGCTATCGCTAAGAGAACAAAATGTTTTTCTGATGCATTAAGTCTCCCTGATAGTGTTCTCTTATATCTTTTGTTCATGGGATACATCAGTGAGACTCTCGCTGAACGTTTTAGTTCTTTCTCATCGGAGTGACTTGTATAGTTGGGAAGATATAAAAAATCTGCTCCGATGACATATGTCACGCCGATACAACTAGTGTCTTGATTTATCAGCGAGAGCACATATATCTCTTACCAATCTTGTGTCCATCAGTATGACTTCTAAGTTTAGCATAGTTTAATAATTTCATTCTGACTTCCTCTCTCTCGCCGATGAGTGTTTTATTGGTGAAACGATATGAAATGTCTTCCCGATTCTTGCACAACTGTTACGTCTAGGATTTTTTATCGGTGCAACTTCATTTAAGTCTTCCTGATATGTATCAAATGTTCAAATAGAGAGGTATAGTTTTTTATCAGGAAGACATGCACATGATCTTGCTGATAAGGATCAATTGCTCATTTTGCTTAACTGTGATCAGGGAGATGCTAAGATGCAATCATCATTTGTTATGGGTTACAAAATGGATCTTATCACACAAATTTTAGCAATCTGTATTAATCATAAGATCAATGTATGGCAAATTTCTATGGTATGTGGAGGAAAAGTGAGTAGTGATTAATGAAAAATGTGAATTTTTTGTAGTTCTAACACACTATCCATAGCAGAGACCTTTGGTATCCCATGGTATCCAATGTTAACCATACTAGATAAAATAGGTACAGAGGAAACATTTAAGAAAGATTTGGATACATTCAAGAGGCATATTAATGATCATTGGATGAAGAGAAAAAGATCTGCTATCATCAAAGTCCCCCAAACCCTATACAGAAGTGATTTCCATGATGAGATCGGAGGCCTAGTAACCCTGCTTAGCAAAATATATGGATTAGCCACACCATCAACTTTTGAAGGATGTATGTTCATGATGATTGAAGAGATAATTACTTAAGGAGATAAATTTCACTGGGCTCAGATATTGAGTAATAACATGCATGAGGCATTTGTAAATTTTACAGATAAGTAGATATTCAGGTGGACCTCCTATGTAGAGTACTCATTAGCGAGGAGGGATGAATATGTTGGGCTGTCCAAAATTGGAGAAATTGGTAATGGTGAACACCAACTCAAGGTATATGAATGCTATGATTAATTAGTGTTGCCCCAATCCATCATTCATTATAAGAGGGTAAATGATGCATTCACAATGCATATCACTAGATTACTTCAAGGTACTACAGCTCTTAGGATATCCCCTGAGGCAATGAATGAAATCATGCAATATGGAAGGTCGTATATACAGTTTCAAAAATTCACCTATTTGAGAATCCAAGGCTTCACTGGTCTTCCATATAGGCTACCTCAGTATCCAATAGATAAGGTAGTACTTCTAGAGTTGTCAACACAACTTATCACTTGTGCAGAAAAGTTAAAACATCTTCATAGAATGAATGTCAAGTTTCCAATCCTATTGAGTAGAGGTAATTATGCATGTGTCTCTCTTGGAGTAGCTGAGCATTCTAATAAGGAGCTACAATTACTTAATATTCATTTCTATACGAAGAGAGATCATTTTGACCCTCAAAGAATAATGGAGAAATATGTGAGCAAAAAGCTATTCCACAAGATGCACTTGGAAGATTTTTGGGCCAATTGTGTGGATGATTATGATGAGTTGAAAAGAACTCACTCAAGGTTGTCCCTTGAGTTCATCAGGAAATTTCATATAATAGAGGCCCCAGACCAATTGAATGATGATGATGATGTGGTGTAGAAAGGACTGTGGGAAGCCCAATATCAACAACCTGTCCCTCTACCCAACTGGGCCAATGCAAAAGAAAGCTCTTTAGATGCAGTGATGAAAGAACCAATAAGATTGAGTAAAGTATGGGTGAGAAATCAGGTTGCAGCATTGGAGAGACAAGGAGTGTAACTTACATACACAACACTTGAATCTGAAAAGGAGTCTGGAGATGAGGAAGACATGCCCATAGAAGTGTCAAAGGATGTAGAGCCAGCTCAAGAACCATCAAACAAATCTGATAGTGAGGAGCATATACCTTTGACAAAGAAAGGGAAGGCAAAGAAAACTGTTCCAAAAGCTAAGAAGAAAGATATGCCTCCTGCCACAAGGACAAGGGCAACTAAGAAGAAGGATATGCCAAGTGGGCTAGAAGAGGGGTCTAGAACCAAAAGGCAAAAGGTCAAGAAAACTAGTGTAACTATAGAAACATCTATTGTTGCTGCATCAGACAGCACAAACACTCTAGTGACCTCTTCACCTCTTGCTGCTCCAACCACCAATGCTTCCCCACTTTCTCCTGTTGCTGGCACCATTATTCAGCAAAATACCTCTACTTCTTCTCCTCTACTAGTAACCACAATTTCCACAGCCTCATGCTCATTGGCAAATGACTCTAGTGTTCTGAGTGACCCCACTTCTCCCATCATTGCTTCATCATTCCTTCCTATTTCAACCACATCCATGCCCTCCATTTCTTCTATCTCATTCTCTACTTTCTTCTCTCTGCCACCCATTTCTTCCATTCTTTCACCCTTCATTTCTATGCCTTCTTCCCCTATCACTTCACCAATTGTCATTTCCTCCATATTACCTACCTTTTCCATTCCACCTCCTTTGGGGTTCACTCCATTTGCCAATTTGACACAAGTCAATCTATCTTCATTTGCTACACATTCATTGGCTTCGGCCACCAATTCTTTGGCCCCATCAAGTGTATAAGAATCTATCCCTTTGGTTGTTCTTGCACTACTAGGAATTGAGAAGGTATTGGAACAAATTGAATCCCAAGAGAGGGAGAAAATAATAGAAGTATCCGATGAACCTCCTCTTGCACCTTCTACAGAAGTTGAGATAATCGAAGTACATGAAAGCCTAGCTGGTGAAGAAACTGCAGAAAAAGTTTTGTAGATTGCCTAGTAGGCAGTAGTAGAAAATCTCCAGAACCTTGGGCATGACGTGGATGAAAAGGAAGATGATAAGTCATTAGGAGAAGAAGAAGAAATTCATGATGAATCACTTAACAAGGAAGATGTTAATGATAACACTCTTGAGGTTTCTTCCACTACACCAAATTGGCTCCAACAGAGACTCAAAGAAAAGGAACCTTAGGTGGAGATGATGCAGTTAGACTTGGATGCACTACTAGCTCGAACAGAAAAGCCCAAGAAACCAAAGAAGGCAAAAATATAGTTACGGATACACAAGGATGCATCGAGCACAAGAATAGCAGAGATTGTTGTCCCTCCTGCTGATATGGACAGAACAGTATTGAGAGCCGAAGATTATATCGTCTCTACTATAAACTTGGGTCTTAGGTCAAGGAAATAGAGAACTGATGACTTCACAGGATCAGTGTCCTCAATAATAAAGTAGTTGAATAAAGATGAAATGACTAAACAATAATTGAGGAAGCAAAATGAGGAGTTGCGAGCCTACATAAGGTCACTACTAAGACCATTGGATTCAAAAGAGGAACCATCTACAACTTCAGCCCTGCCATCAAAGGAAGAATTAGCCAAGTTTGATGACATCAAAACAAATTTTGTTAGAATGCAGGAATGGTTTAATAAAGTATACAATGATGGTTGTGAAGCAATTGATTTTGTTGTCGAGATGCATAAGGACTTCAGAGCCTTGAAAAGGGGATGGGATGAATTACATGAGGAATATGAGCCATATGAAGAATATTACTCTCATATGTTCCTGAGAGTGCAAGCAATTAGGAAATTGCCCAACCAAGTTTTACTGGCAGAAAATATCCTTTCAACAAAGAGGCTGCACAAGTTGGTAGAGTGGTATCAATAGATGAAATTGAAGAAGGAAATCTTTGATAAAGTCAAAGAATTGTATGGGGAGGCAAATGAATAGGTACTTGTTGTAATCTATAAAATAAATGATATTTTTAGAGAATGTATGGATCCTGGTTTTGATGACCTTGCTCTACTGGATGCACAACATTGCAAAGATAAATTATACCAAGCTATTCATGGGGAGTCTACTCTAAATGTGGTTGGAAAGTTGGAGAAAGTCAACATTCTTCAAGCTTCCTTTGTCACATTTCAAAAGGGTAGAAGGATAATGGAGGACGTATACACCCAATACTACTAGGGTTGGGAAAATCTCAAATTCAGAACAAATTATGTTAAAGATCTAGATCCCTCAAATATAAATCCAACGTTGGTAGCTTGGGTGGCATACAACAACAAAAAGGCTGAAGAGAACAAAGTAGATTTGTAAGAAAATGTATAAAATGTTAAATTATTTGAAATCCCAAATGTAAATCCCATCACTTGTAAAAAAAAATGCTATATTTAGAAGGTCATGTGATGCTATTTTGTCTTTATTATGTCTTGAAAAATGGTTTTTCTCTATATATAGCCAAATGGGTATTCAATTTGTCTATCTTCAATGAATTTAGAGGTCATTTTTCATCCTTTTCCTACAGGACAAATTGCAATCTGGGAATGTAAAGTGCTGTTGTAAATGCACCAAATATTGTTAAATCTGGACCGTCAGTGTTGAGTTAATCTCCACCGTACATTCAAAAACTTAGTTTGGCGCCTCTCCTATATAAAGGGCCATCTTTCTCTTATTTATAAGGGAGTCTTGATGATGAATTGTTGATACTCTGCTAAATTTTGGATTAATACAAAGCAAGTTACTACAGGTTTTCTGGGAATTTGCCTCTTGTGTTGTCAATTTGGTTTCATGGTTCACTTCTTGCTCTTCATTAGTTAAATCATGCTTCTACAATGCTATTGATCTGTTAAGGTATTTGATGAACATTCAAGTCCATACTATTAGTTGCTTACTGATTGGAAGTAGCTGTGCATAGTTAGCCTGGGCTTTTGATTTAAGCAAAGTTCAATTACATTACAGGAGTTAAGTCATGCTAGTAAGGTATTTGATAAATGTATGTAATCTGAAAATCATAAGAATCCTTATAAGATAGCACTGTTTTCTATAATGCTGTAGTAAAATATGGAGCTTGGTAAAATAGAAAATTGGTAAATTTCTGAATGTTTGTCTATTTGATGCAATCATTTCATTATGGACATCACTTAGGATCCTTCTAAACCCTATCCCCTTTTGCATTTTCTTATCAATCAACTGTTAGATTTAGGTTTTCCAGCAGCATCTTAGATTGTCATATCAACTAAAATTATAAGGGTTTGCATGAGTTGCTATTCCAATATGTCAAATCTATCAAACTACATGTAAGACCCCTTGTAGGCACAGCTAGAACATTTCACTGAGAAATTCTAAGCACGCTAAGACCTAGTTGTATTATCCTTGGAGTAGTCTTACCTAGGGTAGGATACTTTTTAAAAGATGTGTGATACTAGTAATCATACCTACATTGTTGTGTGCTAAAACTGCCATCAACAGATGCCTCTCAGAACATCCATGGATTGGAGGTTGAGGCATAGAAAGCATGTGGCCCACTCTGATAGTTTGATTCAATACGTATGTCATCTGCTAGATTCCCTACCCAAGTGCCTGCACTTTGAAGTGTCTATGTACCCCAAAGAGGATGAGATGTGGGTCAGTCAAGTGTTGAAATATCAACCTCCAAAATAAGTCTAGAAGTGGATGAGGATGACTCCCCATCACTATCCTCATTGTGAACTAGAAGAAGACTAGATGCCTCAGGAATCTGTTGTGGATAGTTTGAATCATTGGAAGGATCGTCAAAGTCAATTGATTCCATAATAGAAGGATAAATGTTAAGTATAGAGTTAGTAGGACTCTCTTGAAACTTAACAATCCTCTCAATGAACAACTCATGTGTGGTTAGGTGGAGTAGGCTATAACCTTTTACACCATTTGGATAACCTACAAAGATGCAAGGTTTGGATTGAGGATCCATAACCTTGTGATTCTACATAGGTATACATGCCATAGCTGGATATTTGAAGACCCTAAAGTGCTCAACTGATAATTTCCTCCTATCTAAGCTTCAAAGGGAGTGATTCCCTTCAAGGCTTTGTGAGGAACATGATTCTAAATATAAAAAAAATAGTTGATTGCTTCTGCCCAGTATTGTGGTGTAAGGCCTCTCGAGTGTATCATGTAGTTAGCCATCTCTTTTAAGGATCTATTCTTACATTCTGCAACACCATTCTATTGGGGAGTATAAGGAACTGTGCACTGTAAGTCTATCCCCTCTATTGTACAAAACTACTCAAACATGTTGTTGACATGTACTCACCCCCATTGTTAGTCTAAAGAACCTTGATGACTTTTCCTAACTATTTTTCAGCAAGAGCCTTGAAGTCTCAAAAGTTGTTGAAAACTTCATATTTCTATCGAATGAAGTAGACCCATGTGTATCTAGAGAAGTCATCTATGAAGGTGAGAACATACTTTTCCTTAGTGAAAGATGGATGTGGAAAATCCCATGATACATCAATGTGAACAAGCTCCAAATCCTGTGTAGCCCTCTAAGATTTGCCTTTGTCAAATTTCTCTTCAGGATACTTCCCAAGGGTGCAACCTTCACAAAGACCCTTAGAAAATCTCACTATAGGAAACCCTATGACTATATCCTTCTGACTTAGTTGCTCAAGGTAGTGGTAGTTAAGGTGGCTGAACCACTTATGCCATAATTTACTAACTCCATTTGAATGAGTAAGCAATGTTGTAGGAGGAACTTAGGTACAAAGTGAGAGAAGGTGTATAACCTAGCTTAGTGATGTACCCTTCCCAAAGCTATCAAATTATTGTTGTGCAACTCTCTAATCTCAACTGAGTCTGGAGAAAAGTGAACTCTTATACCCTTCCCTATGTGGGTAATTTGATACACTGATAGGAGATTTGCTGAAAGAGAAGGTACACTTAGAACATTTTTTAATGTTCCACCTTCAACTTCAACATACCCTCTCCCTGTAACTGATGCTAGAGAGTTATCACCCAAAGTGATAGTAAACATGCTATAAGGCCCCACAGAAGAAAATTTGACCTGTGAAGAACCCATGTGATGTGAGGCACCTGAGTCAATGATCCAAGATGAAGTTGATAAAGATGCAATTGAAACTAGAGCCTTGCCCTTAGATTTCTATTTCCCTTTGAATCCTTAGAAGTTTCTTGAGTTGATGAGGACTCTTTGATAGATTCTAGGACCCCTATGTTATTCTTCTTAAGAAGATGTGAGATGTGGTCAATCTATTTCTTAATACATTTGTGCTCATCGTGCATGAGTTTGTTGCAATAGGCACACTTAACTTTTTCTTTCTTAGGTTTCCTTTTATTTGAAAAGTTTTCAGTGTTAGTTTTGGAGGACTCAAATTTCTGATCCTTCTTGGTCTCATTGTCCTTTGAGTGTTTTTTTCTTCTTCTCTTTGTTGTTTGAAGCCTGTTATTTCTCATTCCCAACAATGAGGGCTTGAGGTTTTGAAGAATTCAACATGCCCAGTTGTATTGACTTATCTCGCTCCCTAGTCAAGTCGACAATAAAGTCATCTAGAGAAGGCATTTTCCATGAGGATCCAAGAGACCTTTTGGTGGAGTAAAAGGTAGATACAAACATAGAATATTCAAAACCTAATTTGGAGAGTATAGAAAGAACTAGTCGATCCTCCTTTTTATCCATGCCACATTATCTCAACTACAATCTTACTTATTTGAACTTAGTGAAGAAGTCCTCTAGGGTGTGAAAGGAACTAGGGCTCAAACTGACGAGCTCATTCTCCAACTTGTGACTTCTTATTTCATCTATCTTCCCAAAGAGGTTTTCTAATGCAAGTCAAACTTCATTGGGTTTTTAAGGCTTCTACATGAAAGAGGAGTTCAGGAGACACATTAAAACACATGAATCTGAAGGCTTGATCATATTTGTTAAACCATTTTTCTTTAGCTTCATCAGCAGTAGGTTCTTTCTCAATGCCCATTGTTACCCTATACAACCCTTTGTTCTTTAGCACAAGTTGTACCTTATGTTTCCAATCATGATAATCAAAAGGTGTTAAAGGTGTGATAGATAGATTTGAATCCATGCTTGAAGTAAGTTTGTTTGTAGAAATTAGAAGTACATAAATGAAATGCGAAAGTGCACAAGACACAATATAAAAAACACCCCCCTTGATTCAATATTTGAGATCCCCCTAAATTTTGGCACTTTATATGTTTAGTGCATAGACATATCCAATGAAATGATGTTTCCAATAGGTCGGGCATAAAAAATTATACACTCTAAAAAAAACGGCACTTAATTTCGAGTTGCCTATCAAAAGGTACAACATTTTTTGTATTTGCTTATGATGCCTATTTGTTTGCACTCACAAATTTATATTTTGCCTTTTAAAAAATTTTGAGAAGGGGGTTGAGTTTAAGCCCTTACTACTAGGTAGCCCAGGATTTAAGCCCTCATATGACCATGTCATATGACCAAGGGGTTGGGCAATTTGTTGGGCATCAGCCTTCGTGGAGGATTGGCCCTCACTCGCCCTTAACACATCGAACAGGCCTAGATTAGGCCTCTATCACCCCTTAAGATGTTGGATTGGGCTTCCACAAATAAATTGAACAGTTCCTAGTCTCCTCTACGGATGAATAGCCCTCTACACATGCTTTCTAAAACACACACATCGACCAAAAAAATGCATGCAACTAGTGTTTCAAAAAATAATTCAACAAATAATACTAGACCAACAATCAATTTCTAGATGGCTTTGATACCATGTGAGACTCACCAAAATATGTTGGATTGATTGTCAATAGTGGTTGGGCAACGAAAGTCTAGAAATTGTACACCCCTACAAGTTATTAAAAAACATAGAATATGCAAGCCAAAAAGATGACACAGAAATGGATACCAACAACAATATCATTAACCCAAAAAATTAGTGTACATCTAGGAGAGAGGAAAGAAACTGCCACCCAAAATAGTGGAGAAGACTGAGCAGTCGACTCCCACTAACTAGAACTGGTGGGGAGTTAACTTCCTCAAGACTCGCAAGAGGTGGTGAGATAACTCCCACTAATTAGGACACCTAAGTGTTAGATTCAAGATAGACAACTGAGAGGGGGGTGAATCAGTTGTCCCAAACTTTCTTCTTATTAATCACTTAAATTCTCTTTGTAATTCAACAGCATAATAATAAATCAATCATGCAATAATTCAAGAGCAGAAACACATTAACACATATGACACCAAGATTTTAACATGGAAAACCCGGTTAAGGGAAAAACCACAGGGTGACTAACCCAAGATTGTATTCTTTGTTAAAAGAATAAGAAGAACAAATGGCACATGCCAATTAGGGCTCACTGCCTAAGCACACTGCTCATAAGAGGCCCACTACATATAGGAGACACACTGTCTACAAAATAATAAATATTACATTCTTGAACTGAAGAATAGCATCTTCACCATGCTTGAGTTAGTTCCATTTAAGCTCAATACTTCTGCTCTGCTCCTCTCTACCACACACTCATCTACACATCATACCTTTGAAATGACTTCACAACATCTTATTTATACAAGACATTTGACTTTAGGATAATCATCCAAGTCGGCATACATTACAGTGCAAATACATAAATACAACATGACTAATTACAAAAAGACTTCACAAGGATCAACACGTTGTCAACCACATAGATCTGAGACTTTAATATTCCTTTAGGGACACACTATTCTTCACAAAACATCTTCAAGATCATCCGCAGGATGTGTAACTCATCCGGTCAGCCAAACTTAGGAAGAACATCATCATCTAAAAGTAATTCTTCAATTACGAGCTCAATCTTCAATGCAGACCACCAACACGAACAGGACACAATCCAAAGATCTCCACAAGCTTTCCTGAATCACCAAGAACGTCCACACTGCTTCTGCTTACTAAAATCTTTCTCTCCTTCATCTGAAACCTTAAGAACATAGTCTGTCATCACTGTCATATTGGAATAGGTGCTTGTGGACCTCCAGACCATGAACCAATTGAGTTGCCAATTCAAATTGACTTCCTAAACACACCACAAAATCTGTAGAATAGGATATTGCATTTCTAGATCTCACCGAACCTATCTGTGTCACTCTGTCACCTCTAAACATCTGCCAAAACTAGTTTTACTCAAGTGGCCATAACTTCTTCAGGTCTTCATGCGGACCTCTAAAATCTTTACTGAATCATCTTAAGACACATCTCTACAAACCCTTTGATGTGCATCCTCTGATATTCATCTTAGTTGGGATCTTTATCTCACTGTCTTCACTATTCTTCTCTGTTCCTGATAGAACTAATTTTCTCAATATCCTCAACATACAACGTATCCAATCCTTATCATTAATGCAATAGGAGTATGTTGACATCAATGACAACACCGGTTAGGCCCATACTTGCAACAATCTCCCCCTTTGTCATTGATGGAAACATATGATGTGAAAAACTATTCTAACCATCAAGACAAGAACTTCTCCTCACTGACTAACATAACTCCCCCTATCAATCAATAATCATTCACATGTCTTTTCTTCCTTTACTGCTCCCCCTTTGATCAGCAACCACTTTTTTTTTCACGTCTTCTCTCCCTCTTTGACATCAATGGCAAAGGGAACATACTTGCATCACTTCAGAATCATACCAGCTACTCCCCCTGAGTAGCAACTTCCCAACATCAATCCAGACCACAAGATATGACTATGAGATCCACTGGACTGATGCACATCAATGCATCTTAATTCAAAACTGGAGGGGTAATAACCCCTAACTTCTCCCTGAGATACTCAAAAGAGTCCTTAGGTAGAGTTTTAGTAAAAATATCTAAAATCTGATCCTTGGAAGGCACAAACTCCAATCTGGCTTCATTCTTGTTCACTTGCTCTCTCAAAAAGTGAAACTTGATGGATATATGTTTTGTCTTTGAATGTAACACCAGATTTTTTGATATATTTATTGCACTTAAGTTATCACAGAAGATTGTGATAGATTCCTCATACTCCACTCTAATGTCTCTTAGCATTTGCTTCATCCACAATACTTGAGTGCAACTACCTGCTGCTATAATGTATTTTGCTTCTACAGTGGACAGAGATATTGCCTCTTGTTTCTTGCTCAGCCAAGAAACCAATCTTTTCCCCAAAAAGAATGCTCCACCACTAGTACTCTTCTGGTCATCCACATCTCCTACCCAATCCACATTTGTATATGCATGAAGACAGAAATCATGATCTCTAGGATACCATAAACCATATCAACTATCCCTTTTAGATATTTAAGAATCCTCTTGATTGCCATGACATGAGATTCTCTAGGATCAGCTTGGAATCTAGCAACAAGACAAATAGAATTCATAATGTCAGGTATAGTTTGAGTGAGATACAATAATCCTCTAATCATTGACCTGTACTTTTTCTGATCAACCTTAGGAGAGTCATCATCTTTGCTCAATTTGCATCCGGTTGCCATGGGAGTAGTCATTGGTTTTGAGTCTTCCATCCCAAATTTCTTCAACAATTCTTTCACATATTTGGTCTGTGAAATGAAGATTCCTTTCTTTGTTTGAGTGATTTGCAGACCCAAGAAGAAATTCATTTCCCCAAACATGGACATTTCAAATTCACTTTTCATTTGATTTGCAAAGGTTTTGCATATATTATCTCTTCCTCCAAAAATGATATCATCAACAAACACTTCAACAATTAAGATGTTTTCATGATCAATTTTGAAGTACAAGTTACTATCAGCAGTACCTTTGTTGAAACCAATATTCAAAAGATGTTTATCCAATCTTTCATACCAGGATCTCGGGGCTTGTTTGAGTCCATACAATGCTTTCTTCAACTTGCAGACCATACCACCATGATCAGACAATTGGAATCCATCTGGTAGCTCAATGTATATTTCTTCTTCCAAGTCACCATTCAGGAAGGCAAACTTGACATCCATCTGATATACTTTGAAATCCTTGAAGGCAGCAAAGGCAAGAAATAATCTGATTGCTTCAATCCTTGCCACTGGAGCAAAAGTTTCTTCAAAATCAACTCCTTCTACTTGAGAATAACCCTTACAGACCAATCCTAACTACTTCACCATCTTCATTCAGTTTATTCTGGAAGACCCATTTGGTTCCAATCACATTCTTATTTTTTGGTCTAGGAACAAGATCCCAAGTGTGATTTTTCTCAATTTGCATCAGCTCTTCCTCCATTGCTTTAGTCCAGTTTTCATCATTACATGCTTACATGCTTCATTCACTGTCTTTGGTTCAATCTTTGAAATCAGACAATACTCTTCTGAATCTTGAGCAATCTTTCTTCTTGTTTGAACACCTTTGCTTTTATCACCTATGATCTGATCTTCAGAGTTATTTAGTCTTACATACCAGGAACTTTAGGAATTTCTTGCACTTCTTTTTCTTGAACAGGTTCATTCAAACTTATCTCTTCTTCCCGATTCACTGGATTAGTTTTGATCTAAATTTTAGAAGGGGCTTGGACTCCTTGGACCAGAACATCATTCTGATCATCTTCATCATATTCATAAAACCTTGAGGGTTTTTCAATACCTTCATCAACCTTCACCTTTGTACTTTCTATAATCTTTCTCAATCTCTTGTTATAACACCGGTATGCTTTGCTTTGAGTAGAATAACAAAAGAATATTCCTTCATCACTTCTAGCATCAAATTTGCCTAGATCTTCATCTCTTTTAATGTAACATTTTCTACCAAAGACTCTGAAATACTTCACAGTGGGAGTGATGCCAAAACAAAGTTCATAAGGGGTCTTACTGGTATTGCTTCTGATTTGTACTAGATTAAGAGTATAGACTGCAGTGCTTACAGTTTCTCTCCAGTAGATCTAAGGAACATTTTCTTCCATCATAATGGTTCTAGATGCTTCTTGGATGGTTTGGTTCTTCCTCTCTACTACATTCTGATGTGGAGTCCTTGGAGCAGACAACTATCTTTTTATCCCATGTTTCTCACAAAATTCTATGAACTCACTGGATGTGAATTCTCCACCTCTATCAGACCTCAGACATTTTATGTTCAATCTAGTTTCATTTTCTACCATAGCCTTGAAGATTTTGAATTTATCAAAAGCCTCAGATTTCTCTTTCAGAAAAGTCACCCACATCATCTGAGAATGGTCATCAATTAATAAAATGAAGTATCTATCACCTTGCACACTCCTGATTCTTGCTGGACCACATAGATCAGTATGAACTAAGTCCAATAATCCAGTAGAAGATTATTCCTTTCTTTTGAATGTGACTTTGCTTTGCTTACCCAATTGACATTCTTTGCACAAACTGTTAGTAGGTTTCACCAGTCTTGGAAGATCTCTTATAGCCCGAGTGTTGCTTATCTTGATGATATTATCAAAATTCACATGACACATTCTCCTATGCCATAACTAACTCTGATCAATCTGAACAAATAAACAAATTTTACCAGTACCAACCAAGTGGAAGATATTACCTTTTGTTTGAGTAATGGATGCAATCTTTGTTCCAGAACTTTCAAAGATCTTGGATTTTCCATTTTCGAATCAGAGATCATAGCCTTTGTCCACCAACTATCCAACACTGAGAAGATTGTACTTTAGACCTTCAACATATAGTACATTATTGGTTTTGTTCTTTCCATCAAAAGAAATAGTTCCAATTTTACCACTCCTCCTTCACATCTTTCCAAATCTATGAACTTATTTTTATCACCTGTCATATGGTGGGAGCATCCACTATCAATGACCCAATCATCCTTTTCTTCAACTTGGGTAGCCAGAGCTCTTTCTACCATTTTATGATTGACAGATTCAGAGGGCATTGGATCTTCTTCTTTGATGGCAATAAACACCCAGTCACTTCCATATTTGTTTCCTGTCTTTGATTCATCATCTGTTACTCCTTCATCATCATCATCATCATCATCATCATCATCATCTTCATGAACATAGTAACATTTCTTTTGGAATCTTGATCTGTTAGGATTTGGTATTGAAAATCTTTCCGGACACCTTTAGGCAAAATGACCAATCTTATTGCAGTTAAAACATTTAAAAGGCAATTTCCCTTCATAGTTACCGGATCCTCTTGGTAGTCTTTTTGCAATAAGGGCTTCAAGTTGAGCAACTTCTGCTTCATCGTCTTCCAAATCTTTTCTTGCTTTTTCATACCATGATAGTTTCTTTGAAGAGTTCTCTCCCGGATCAAACTTTTGTTTTCCTTTTACAGAGGCACTAGCTTTGAATACAGATTCAGTCTTAGGAGGTACATCTCCAAACTCAGACAATTCAAATGCAACTAATTTACCAACCAATTGATCTCTTGTGATATTTGAAAAGGATCTAAATTCTTCAATAGCAGCAACCTTGTATTTGTAAGAATCAGGAAGGGATCTGAGAATTTTGGCAACAATCTCATCTTCATCCAAGGCTCCACCAGCACATCTAATGCCACAAACAAGCTCATTTACTCTTGGCATAAATGTAGTGATATTTTCATCTTCTCTCATCTTCAGGTTTTCAAATTTTCCTTTCAGACTTTGTAGCTTGGCACATTTGACATACTTATCTCCTTCATGCAAAAGTTCCAGTTTTTTCCCAAATCTCAAATGCAATTTTTAGATCAATAACATTTGTCAGTTCTGAATCAGATAAGGCACTTAGAAGAGCTTCTTTAGCCCGAAGATTATTTTCAGCATCTCTGATTTCATCTATAGTTCTCTGACCATTCTGTGGAGGAACATACTTCTTTGAAGTTATGATCCAATATTGCATTCTCATACATTGCAAGTGACATTCCATGTGGCTTTTCCAAAGAGTGTAATTGGTTTCATCAAACCTCAGACTATCCTTCTTGTAGGATGACATCCTGGATCTCCTTAAGTAGTTAAGCTCTTTTAGAGGAACTTAGCTCTGATACCAATTGTTAGATTCAAGACAGACAACTAAGAGGGGGGTGAATCAGTTGTCCCAAAACTTTTTTCTTATTAATCACTTAAATTCTCTTTGTAATTCAACAACATAATAATAAATTAGTCATGCAATAATTCAAGAGTAGAAACACATTAACATATATGACACCAAGATTTTAACGTGGAAAACTCAGTTAAGGGAAAAACCACAGGGTGACTAACCCAAGATTGTATTCTCTGTTAAAAAAATAAGAAGAACAAATGGCACATGCCAATTAGGGCTCACTACCTGAGCACACTGCCTACAGGAGACACATTATCTACAGAATAATAAATATTACATACTTGAACTGAAGAATAGTATCTTCACCATGCTTGAGTCAGTTTCATTTAAGCTCAATACTTCTGCTCTGCCTTTCGCTCTACTCCTCTCTACCACACACTTATCTCCACATCATACCTTTGAAATGACTTCACAACCTCTTATTTATACATGACATTTGACTTTAGGATAATCATCCAAGTCGGCATACATTACAGAGAAAATACATAAATACATGACTAATTACAAAAAGGCTTCATGTGGATCAACACGTTGTCGGCCACATAGATCTAAGACTTCAATCTTCCTTTAGGGACATGCCATTCTTCACAAAACATCTTCAAGATCATCTGCAAGATGTGTAACTCATCCGGTCGGCCAAACTTAGGAAGAACATCATCATCCGGAAGTAATTCTTCAATTATGAGCTCAATCTTCAATGTGAACCACCAACACAAATTGGACACAATCCAAAGATCTCCACAAGCTTTCCTGAATCGCCAAGAACATCCACACTGCTTCTGCTTACTGAAATCTTTCTCTCCTTCATCTGGAACCTTAAGAACACAGTCTGTCATCACTGTCATATTGGAATAGATGCTTGCAGACCTCCAAACCATGAACCAATTGAGTTGCCAATTCAAATTAACTTTCTAAACATGCCACAAAATCTACAGAATAGGATATTGCATTTTCGGATCTCACCGGACCTATTTGTGTCACTCTGTCACCTCTGAACATCTGCCAGAACCGGTTTTACTCAAGTGGCCATAACTTTTTCAGATCTTCATGTGGACCTCTGAAATCTTTACTGAATCATCTTAAGACACATCTCTACAAACCCTTTGATGCACATCCTCTGATATTCATCTTAGCTGGGATCTTTACCTCACTGTCTTCACTGTTCTTCTCTATTCCTGATAGGACTAATTTTCTCAATATCCTCAGCATACAACTCATCCCATCCTTATCATTAATGCAACAAAAGTATGTTGACATCAATGACAACACCGGTTAGGCCCATACTTGCAACACTAAGTAGGTTTAACACCATGTGGAATTATCCATGTGCATGAGATAATATATACACTAACACTCAATTGTGCATTAACAACTAGATTATATTCTTAGCTTAGCTCTTGTATGAAACTTCACTAGGATCTATTTGTTGTATAATTCAGAATTCACTAGTCATTTGGATTCCTCAAATATTTCAAGTTTTATCCAAGGGAGGAATACTTGTGTGCGCCTTGATTTATACTTCAAAATTTTGTGTCTTTCATATGTTGGATTTGCACCATTTAAGAGACGTTTGATGGTTGGATCACCACTACAATGGCATGTTGAATGTGGAATCTTTGTTGGCTAAGTTGGACTAATCAAAATGTAGAATAAAGTTGGTTCCAACTAAACACGTTGGAATCAATTCAAATCTTTAGCATTTTTTGAAGATCTTGCATGTGTATTGGTCCACATTAAGTGGATTAGTTATAATCTTAATATAGCACCTGGTTAGTGCCAAATCTTTGGGGACTATAATAGGTTCTAGATGTGTATAAATGCAATCTCTTTATCATTATAATGCATCTATTGTTCATTAAAGGTCTACAAACTTTGTAATTGAAAGAGATCAATCTCATTTGTAGTAATTTAACCTTTTACCTTATTGTATGATTTAAAATTTTGAAATCAATCAAAGATCTTGTATTTCATCGCTATCTCTATATATATTTTTCATTTTATTATGTAAATATTGTTATATTATTATATTGTTTAATTTAACAATCTTCAATTAAATTTTGAGGCCTTAACATACATTACCCAACAAAATATACATGGAATGTAAAGAAACTCAATTACTTTTGTCATTTACATGAGGCATCAACAACTCAAGTAGGTCATGCCATCTCTTTTTGTGTGGTGTAAACAAACCAAGTAGGTTGTTTGCATGAGACATAAACAGGTGAAGGATGTCTTGATGTGCTAGCTATTTGGTTGTGATTTAAACAAACGAGGTAATTAGGTCATGTCACTGCATTAACTGAGCTATAAATAATATAGTTGTAGTCGTAAACAAATAAGTACTTTTTAGGGCCCATCAATGCTATCAAATTTTATTGTTAGAACAGCCTCATTGTATTTATTTATTAAATTAAAAATATATGTTTAATTCATAGGCACATCTTACTACCATAACCACAAAGTTGCACATAAACAATATTAAAACATCTCTCTCTTTAAACTGGACTGAACTTTGCAAATTTCAATTCTACAAAAGCAGCCCATTCAAAACAATTCGAAGAACAAACTAAAGCTCTGTTCTGTACCTCTCTTCAATCACTTCCGAAGTACATTGGGCAGCCATTATTTTACAATCTTCAGATCTTGTTATTGGAAAGACACGAAGTCAAAAATCTTTGTCTATATTTCATAATCTCCAAATCTTGTGATTGGAGAGACAATGAAATCAAAGATTATTTGGTAAACTCACACAAATCATAAATGTGGGAATGCATGCTCAAGAAAATTAGGTTACATTTCATAATCTCCAAATCTTGTGATTGGAGAGAAATGAAATAAAAAATTATTTGGTAAACTCACACAAATCATAAATGTGGGAATGCATGCTGAATAAAATTGGGTTACATTTCATAATCTCCAAATCTTGTGATTGGAGAGAAATGAAATCAAAAATTATTTGGTAAACTCACACAAATCATAAATGTGAGAATGCATGCAGAAAAAAATTAGGTCACATTTCAGTAACAGTCATAGAGGGTGATATTCACTCGCAGGCGGAAATAAACATCTCCCTCAACAGAATCAGTAGAAAGGGTTGCAATTCCTCTCGCCATTAAGAAATCACCCGTCCCTCCAACCACAGATATATCTCTCTGCTTAATCGCTGGATCTACTCCAGAGAATGTGATGGTGCCTTTATAATCTGTTGAATTCAGCACAAATGTGAAACCAAGCGATGCGCTGAAGAAATTCTTCATATTATACAGATAAAATCCCTGCGCTCTTCCCACTGGAGGAGAGTGCAGATTATTGTCCAATGTAATTGGGTCATTAAACACAACCAAATCTCCAAAATGATTTTGTTCAGCCAAAATGGTGAGATTAGCCCCTTGAGGCGCTGCTATCAGTGCAGATGTTGCATTATCACCATTTTCACCATTATAGATTATGTCATGAAAATACAACACCAAATTCTTACAGGGCTTTGGAAGCCTTTTCTTCCAGCTATGGCAATCTCCACTTTCCAGCAAAATGGCACCCATTAGAAGCCACATTAAACCCAAATTCACAATTCTAGCAACCTTAATCGCCATTGGTCAGTAATACTTTTCCACAAATGGAAAACAAAACTGTCTCTATTCGTTTCAGCTGCCATTTGATCTCTATATATATTGTGTTAAGATCCAAAGTAATCATGACTTGGGTTGTTTGAATAATTAAAACCACAAGCGATAAATTGCTTTCAAAGTTTCTCAATCAACCATCAGTAACTAAAAAGGATCTGTTGTCAATATAACCTTTAAAACATTATAAATGATAATGTTTACAGAAATAGTGTTCTGTTAAAATTAGGTATTGTTGTTGTCATTAGCATTTAAACTCTCACTGAATTGTTGAATTAACGTTATGTCCCTTCTGACTGCTCAACTCATGGATTTAGACCGTTTACCATTCCCACAACATCAATAAAAAAAAAAATTTAAATTGAGAATTCCTATAACTAATTCATTTGTTGGTTGATGGAGCCATCTGATCTGCCATCTTCCCTTGTTGCAGTGGATTGCGTGGTCCTCAAGTTCAGCTTGCCAATTTTACACAGACTGTGGCTTCTTTACAGGTAGTCTTATTTTATTCCTATATTTGAAATAACGTAACGTATAATTTGTTCTAGGTAGTTGTTAAAATACTGTGTTTATTTCATGGTTCTTGAGATCCTACGCAGGCTTTGCAGATGATAGGACAGTGCAGCGGCTCGTGGTATGGAAGTAGGTATGGTTATCAATCGGTTTAAGACACATGGATTTTGATTAAAAGAAATAATGTAAAGATGTGAGAAAGAGTGTCATTGTAAATTTTAAAATAATATGAATAAATATTAAGAATGAAAGAGCATAATAAACTATACATAAGAGTATGAGATATTGATATATTTTTAAAAAAAATTGAGAAAAACTTACCCTGAATTGATGTGTTATTCAACTATTGAAAATATTACAGTACATTTTCAAGTTCTAAGTTCTTTGAAGAAATCTCACTCTCACAATTAGGGAAGAATCAAGCACAAGATGATGTGACTAACCCCTACCCAAGCTCTCTACTTATGGGCAAGAAAGCAACAATGAGAGATAAGCTTACTAGAAGATTCTCGTCCACTATGCCACCAATATTTAATGCCCCTAGAAGCAAAAATATTGAATGCATCATGTGAACCCAAGTATTTAATGTTTTTATAACATTGAATTCAATTTACAAGACCTCAAAAAATACTATACACATTCACCCAATGAGCCCAATTGACCATGCACTCAGTAAACTATGACCTCGACCCACATTAAATATTTTTGTAGTCGCATATACAATTTCCCCTAAGAAAATATTGCCCAATTATAAAAAACTTATGCAAGGTGAACTTAACAATGGCACCCCCACTCAAGTGACCCAAGAAGTTTGTTCCCAAGGTGTTTCATGAGGTACATCCCCTGAAACATCCCCAAATGTTGTTCTTCCCAATGTTCCTAAATTTGATAATGCATGTTGATCATTAGAAAAACTTCACCTTGATAGGGTATTTTGTGGGATGGCCCCCCCTAAAAGCATGCTTAAAAACTAGGTCAATAAGGCTTCCAGGTCCTGCATATATCTTCTTTAAAGCCATGCAAAACCTTACTAAAGGTTTTTCTTTTTCATTTTACTAAAGCTAATCACATTGAGGCTATCCTCAATCATGGCCCTTGGCTTGTCCATTCTTCTTTGTTGGTTTTCAAACCCTAGACTCAAGACTTTGTTGTCTCTAATGAAAAGTTCCTTCGGGTCCCTATCTAGGTTGAGTTCCCTAGATTACTCTTTCCATGCTAGAATTTTTTGAGCCAAATAGCCTCCTCTTTGGGATTTGTGGTTTGTATTGAACTAGAACAGTTCTATTCAACTCATCCTTAGTGGCAGGTCTATGTTAAGATGGATCTATCCAAAGATCTCAAAGAGACTGTTGACATTCAGATTGGTCAAATGAGATGTACGTTCAACGCGTTCTCTACTTGAATTTACTAAATACCCGTTATCAGTGTCAATCCTTAGAACACAAGATTTGGGACTATCCTTTAGGTTCTTACCATCCTAAACCTTCAACACAACCTATTTTGGGGTCGCCACCTTCTATAAAAAAAGAGGAAGATTGGTCTATAGTGGTTAGTCACAAAGCCAAGAACTTTAGTAATAATAATCCTACCCCCAATCCTTCTTCGAGGTTTGGGGTTCAAGATTTGAAAAGTGTTTCAAAACCTCTAGATTTAAGGAAATCTAAACTCTCCTCTCAGGGAAACTTTTGGTGAAGCAAAATTTGTATGAACTCTGTTAGTGGTGTTAATGCTATCTCAACTTCTAACCACCACTACCCAACATGTTTCCCCTCCTCCAACAGTGCAGCAAAGGTGTTGCAACCCACTAGGGCAATTAGAAAAGGGAAAGTTTGTACCAAAGAAATGGCAACCATTCTAGCTCAACTTCTAGATAGGAAGTTTGATTCAAGTGAAGCTATTACGTAGAATAGTTATTCCACTCTTGATGAGCTAGACAACAAGGAGATGACTCTTGACACTTGTTTATGAATTGTGTCTCTTGGAATGTCTGAGGTCTAACAGAGCACCCAAGGAAGTATTATGTTCAAGATGCTCAATGACTCTAATTGTATGGAATCTGAGATGTGAAAGGAGATGGATAATGATGTTGAGGATGGTAAAAATTTGTGTAGAGGTTGTACACTCTATATGTCTATATATTTAGAATGGTGACATAAGGAGATAACTATTTGTATTGGGTTTTGTATTTTACATATATTACTACAATTGTTGGCTCACTTTTGGTGTTGGTGTTTTTCCCAAAAGGGCTTCCCAAGTTAAATATGTCTCATGTGATTTGTAAACATTGTTTGAATCTTTTTCTTCCTTTTGTTTTATTGCAAATTAAATTAATACATTAGTAAATCTCTAATTTGATCACATGATTTAAGATTCTATTGCAATCATTAACCAATAATTTTTAGACATGGATCTGACCACAAAGTTTTAAAATTAAAAATTCAAATTCAAACTTTTCTTGGCCTTTTCATTAGCCATTATGAGCTGAATAAAATGTGAATTGCACAAAATTATTCACTAGGGTGGTTTATTTAAACTAACCCTAATTGGAAAAATATCATCTAGAAATCAACTGATCACTCTACACTTCAATTTGTAAAAGGAATAAAAAAGAATCAAGTTTATATTAATCAAAGCATTTTATCATTGCACATCATCCTATCTTCACTCAAATTTATAAAGCTATCACATCCAAGGGTTTGAACGAGGAGGTCTTGACTTTTGCAATTTGATAAATTCCCGAAGGTGTTCATGAAATGCCAATCCTTTCGGTGTTCAAATATTAGAGAAGTGAGGTGAAACAAGTTTTAGACTACAAGAATTAGCAAGATCAAATTTGCAAGTTGCAAGGTGATTTCCATATAGAAGATCACTTCCACACTTGTGGGGATCAATTCCACGAGTGTGAATCTAAACTAAGGTGGCATATAATTTTTTTTTGAATGTGAATTCTCTGTCTAAGTTATCTAGAAAAATATAGAGGATTGGCAAATTATTCCTTGACATCTATTACAACATTTCTTCATCATTAAAATATTGCTAAGTTTTGTTTCCAAATTAATGTATTTTTTGTATTCATTTAAATTTGTCACAATGATCAACCCTTGCCCCATTATCTAGGTCAATTATGGCTTTATTGATTGCATTTATTTAAGTATCCTAGATAAAATTAAATAGGGTACATAGTAAAACCCTTACACATCATAAGATAGATAATATTAATTACAATAGGTTGCCCATCCAAAATACACAACTAATGTTGATTTATTACAAAACAAAAGCTCAAATATTACATACTTTCTAAAACGGGCTTAAAACTAGTATAGATATCTTAAATACATCCATCTAAAAGACATCAAGAGATATCAATATCAAATAATTAATATAATATATTAATATTAATTAATTATTAACTTATATAAAAATTATTTTATTCATATAATTATTAATTATTCTATTGTACTAAATATTTTAATTAAAGTAATGTTTTTAATAATTAATATATAAAAAAAAATTGTTATTGTAGGTAAAAGTGAGTTTTCAAAATGGCCCAAACCCTTCTACAACAAGCAACCAACCAACGAAGAAATCTCTAAAAGACAAAAAACTAAGAAACCAAACTCTATTAAGAGGTGGAGTCCACCAAGACAAAAATAATAACAAAGGAAGCAAAAGACAACAAATCGGTAGTGTTACCTTCTAATTCACTCTTATTCAATTTTTTGTGAAACCCTAAGCAAAAGTCGACCCATATCCTTACCTTATTGGTCATATGTTCATTTCTTAAGTCGGCTTTTTTTTTTAAATTTATCCGCTCGTCTTCCTATGTGCAAAATTACCGAAGAATTGAACCTTCAAACTTGAACCTTTTTCAAGGTTCAAGGGTTCAATGGTTCAATGTTTCTCAAAAGTGAACTATTTGTCCCTTTGTGTAACTCAATTTGTATCTTTGAACCTTTGCGTTGAACCTCATTTTGATAGTTCAAAGGTTCAATGTTCTGTGACTTTAGTCCCACCTTTCTTGAAGTCTTCTTTAAGTCAAAAATTAGCAAGAGATTTAGCGGGAAATATATTCAAAACTTATTATGAAGCAGAAAGTTCTAACGTTAGAAAGGTTATGGATAATAATTACACATCGAGGTCGTGTGTGAGAAGTGCTTGCAATTAATGCATCTGTCAAAGTTCATGTCTTATCAAGCATTTTCAGCACGTATTATTTCAACTAATAATTATTCGACCTAGTTTAATGCATTTGTCAAGAAAGAACAAACCAATTTTAGCAAATAAACAAACAGGGCGATGCAAAAGGAGAACAGTGTGGGAGGTATAAGATTTTTGTTGCCCAGTTTGACAGTAATTTCTAATCCATTGAAGGTGAGCTCGACTTTTCCTATAAGCTGATTCCATTACTTTGTTGGAAAGGAGAATCATTTTATGTTTCTGGTATTATTAAAGAAATTCAAAGCATTTTCCATTACATTTATCCTCCAATCTGTAGCCATGAAATCTGCTTGTCTTGGTTACGAACACGGTCCTAGTCTCATTTGTTCTCTTCCTGAATTCGGGGATACCTCTCTAGTTCAATATGATTTAGAGGATTTTAGGGAGAGGGTTAAAAATACTGTGTCAACTCCTATAATGGAGAAGATAGTGGAAAGTGGTTTAGTCAAAGTTGCAGCCTTTCCCATGGTGGTACAGTGCCCTGAATTAGTTCTAGAATGCATGAGTAGATATGACCCCCAAAATAGGTGTATCAGAACTACGGATGGCAATGTGTTACTACCTGTCAATAGACAAACCCTAATGGCTGTGATGAGAATTCCGCCCAAGGAACCATATTCTGATCTTACTATTACTTCTTCTTATGGTCATTTTTTATTAAAGAAAGCAAACTATAGGAGCGTAAATGCAAGAAATTGGTTACTGAGATTCCAAAAGGGGGGTTCAAGACTACCCAGAACACTAACAAGAGATCACATGATTCCAGAAGTAAAGGATATTGTGGTGTTGCTACACAAGCTAAAGGCTAACTCCCAGGCATTCTATTGGGAGTACTGGATGTATTTCTTCATTCAGGTGATCCTCCAAGGAGAACAGTATTTGGATTGGATGCAAATCATAGCCAAATGTTTGCATCTGGGTCTGAGTAATTATTTGGGGAATAAAGATTTTTATGTCTTCATATCTCTTCTATTGCCTGGCATCTACAAGACAATGGGTAGGGCTACCTCATGCACCCTTGGTTGAAGGCAGCAAAATTTATGATTATTATTCACAATTACAGATGAAAATTGTTATGAGAATTATAGGAGAGTTAATGATGTTTTTACTGGAAGAATGACTCATGAATTGGCAGACAACATTAATAAGAGAATGTCCGATGAAGCTATGCAACTGATCAGTATTTACAGTAGCTTCTTTATTCAATTTCCCAAATTTACTTATATTAGAGTTGGTGGTTTTGATGGCGAACCCGTGAAGTTGCCCAAGTATGTTTTTGACCGCTTTGCATTGATAGAAGTTTGCAGACAACTAGCCCATGTGGATAAGAAATTCCCAATGAAGAAGGAATCTAGTACATCTTTTCCCATTAAACTTGGACACTATTCATGCCAGTCAATTTCTGACGCTTTGAATTTAGAAGTGGACCTGAGAAAATTCAATTTTCAGTACTATACTGCCAGATCCCAGTTCAACAGCAAAGGCTTTGCTAGGGACAATTTGGATTTTGGAACGGGATTTTCACACATTCCTCAAATAGAGGATTATTGGGAGGATTGTTCAGATGAATTTGAGGTCAAAAAGAGGCTTTGGTGTAGGTTCTCCTTAGGACAAATAATTACCCTCAATTTAAATATGAATATTTCTGGAATAGTTGATAATGACGAACAGGTGATTGATCCTCAATTTGAATAGATAAAACAATTACCTATTCCAAAAATTGATTGGAATAAAGATGAAGAGGATCGGATTGAGGTTAAAACCCTCTCGATAATCAGAAGAACTAAGAAATGGTTGAGGGAATGTAGACTGAAGGAAGTTCAAAATGAAGGTTCCCAGCAATGTGCACCAATGGCTAAATCGCCATCTCCAATAAGCTCTTCTAATCGGCTTATTACTATTTGTGATGCAGGTACTCCCAAACCAAAAATTGGAAGGGGTCCTATCATCAAAGAGTCCAAGAAAGCCCTTACAACTATTCTACCCCCTCGTGCCACTAGATCAAGAACTAAAAGCAGGAAGAAAAAGTAGATTTCTGAAAGAATAGTTGTGGATTTAAACTCTGAAGAGGATTCGTGAGAAGCTGTTGAATTTGATAATTAACTCAAGCCACAAAGATCACCTACAAAACCTAAGATTTACCTTCCACAAGAGAAAAAAGCAAAAAGAAATAATTTGCACAATATTGGATGAATTAATGAAATAGATTAATGAATTACATGTGAGAACTTGCTTTTATATTTGCAAGTTAGAGAAAAACCCTAATATGACTTTAGAATAACCTAAGACTAAAATTAGCCCTAAGTAAACTTAATAAAGTGTAATTAAATATTTAATTACACCAACACCCCCCCATAAGTGCAACTTAGGGAGAAATGAAAAGCATGCAACCAATGCAAGAATGGGTCTCGGCTACAAGGCCATTTTAGGTACCCATGAACAACAAGAATCTCTCATAAAGTGGAGAGAAAGGAGAAAAACCTAGTGGGAGAAAACTCCTCTCCAAAAGAGAGAAAAATACAAGTACATAAACATGTGATGGAAGAAGGACTAAAACTAAGACCCCCCAAGAAGTGAATCCATCACAAAAGTACAATCAAGAATGCCCCCCCATAAGAGAGGAAGAAGAGAGAAGGTCTGATGACCCCCCCAGAAGTGAGGAGGATGAAATCCCATGCGAGGAAATTCTCCCTCCCAAAATAGAGATGAGAAGAGAGACCATGCAGCCACTCCTCAAGATGACTCCTGCAGTGTTGGAACATGCTCGACACAAAATAAATATGAAGACCCATGAATGTCGAACAACATTCCTTCCCTTGGGAAGAAATAGAACTACAGATGTGTGCATAATGTCTTCCCATTCCAGATAGGAATATACAGGAAGAAGGACAAATGTCTCTGAAATCTGCACATGATCCAAAGACAACAATAATGCTCCTAAAAACTGCTCAAATGTCTCCACTCCACTGCCAAACTGTGACTGAAGAAGAGGAGGATGAAGAACAATCTTTGAAGTAGATGATGGTGATGCAACTCCATCAAAGCTTTCATCAAAGAGAAGACAAATGTCCTCAATGTGGTCCTCCAAATCTATAAGATGGGACTCTACAAACAAAGATGATATGTCTGCAAGATAGGAATCCCAATGAGGTGGATCAGGAAGACTAATATTGACCTGCCGCACAGAATCACTAGAAGCCAATGATGATGCAACACTAAACTTTGAAGTAGCAGTAGGTGATGGTGGAGCAATGATCTCATCAGGAGGAGAAGCGATTGAAACAAGCATTTCAAAGAGATGATGTGAGAAATGAGGACACATCTCTTTCTCATGTTGATTAATTCCACAATATCTGTAATTATATTTATGCTGATGGTAGAATCCCATCTCCTTAGATGATTATAGATCAAAATATGTAAATAGATTTATGCTGATAATAGAAGTCTTTCAAAGCAAACAGAACCTTTACAGGAGGCAGCATGTCCAAGATATCCAACAGAAGCCATAAAATCAACAAACTGATTTAAAATATACTTGGGGATGAATCTAGAAAAATTATATAGGTGGCTGTGTAGAGCTCTCTGATACCTTTCCAACGCCTATTCGTTTTTCAAAAACGGAGGTACTGGGCGCAAGAGCGGAGCTCGAAAGCCAAAAAAAATGCCTTGACTTCAAACAGCAATAAATTGTACCAATCAGAAAAACCTAAAAATATACTTACACCACTGGATTGTGCTCAGAACTAGCTTTTCGACGCCTATTTGTTTTCAAAAATCTGACTCCGTATGCTCAAGATATGCCCGATTTACCAAAACTACTCCTTTAGGACAAAGAGGCCCAAAAAAAACCACTATTGAAGCTCTTGGGCACCCATGTGACCAAGGGCTGAGTCTCTGGGGGCTGGCGGCTAGGGCAGTGGTCCCTCATGTGACCAGGGAATGAGTCTCTGGGGGCAAGCGGCTAGGGCAGTGGTCCTTCATATGACCAGGAGCTAAGTCTCTGGGGGCTGCTGCTTGGAAGCTAGGGCCTGGTCCCCCATGCGACCAGGGGTTAAACCCTAGGGGCTAGCCCTCCAAAATAAAAAATTCCTTTTTATGAAGAAATTAATAAAAAAAACTCAGCGGTCCCTGTGCACAGAAATCAAGATGGCAAAGAAATCGAGGTGGCACGAAAATTGAGATGGCACGCAAACTGAGGCAACTCCAAACTCAAAATTTGTTGAGATGATAATGGCACAAAAATTGAGGTTGGCACAAAAATTGAAGCATTGTACAATTGTATGGATTCCGTACAGGTTGTACGGATTTCACTGTCATGGATTTCTTGAAACCCCAAAAAAACACCTAGAAACTTTTTTCAGCAAAATATAGAGTGCCTTATATGAAAATAGGGGTTTTTGGGCCTTCTGAGCACAATGGTGAGGTCAATTTTGGCCAATAAATCTCTAAAATTGTTGTTCCCCTCCAAATCTTAAAAAAATACTCTTGAAACCTTCACAGATCTGGCTTCGCCAGACCAAATCCAGCCAAACAAAAAGACAAATCTGCCTTTTCTAGCTGCTCTGAATCTAATGGAATACTCCGTTTTACACAAAAACACACCTAGCAAATGGCTCTTGCTAAAAAATTTCTCCAAGTTTGAGAAGGGGCTTGCAGATCCGCTCTGATACCATGTTGAATTTGATAATTAACTCAAGCCACAAAGATCACCTACAAAACCTAAGATTTACCTTCCATAAGAGAAAAAAGCAAAAAGAAATAATTTGCACAATATTGGATGAATTAATGAAATGGATTAATGAATTACATGTGAGAACTTGCTTTTATATTTGCAAGTTAGAGAAAAACCCTAATATGACTTAAGAATAACCTAAGACTAAAATTAGCCCTAAGTAAACTTAATAAAGTGTAATTAAATATTTAATTACACCAACAGAAGCAACAAGTGATAAAGGGTTTGATGCACCAATGGCAGAGGAGATTAGTACAAATCAACAAACAGAGGTTGCTTCAGATTCTACGGATCTGATGATGATTTCAAATGTGCCTTCTGAATAACTGAATCCTAGTAAAGAAGTTCCAGTCCTTGCACCCAAATGGTTGGAAAGTTCAATCAATGATAAAAGAAAAATAGTTCCATTTTCATTGCCATTGGAGGACTTGGTTAGCAAGTGTATAGGAAAGACCCCTAAATCTAAGAAGCTGAAAACAACATCCAGGGTGGACATTGATCCTAACACAGGGAACTGGAGTACAGAAATAGCCCGACCGACAACTGATGAGGAAGTTCAAGATCCCACAGTTTAGGATTTCACAATAGAAAGAATAGATCTTGGGACTGCATCACGTGCCACGGATTTACATTATCTTGAAGCATCTACCAAAAGGATAGTCAGCCATACCTGGAACGATGAAAAAGATAAGAGGGAGTTGAAACAAACTTTGTGATCAATGGCAGAGTATATTGATGCTATTCATAATCCAAACCCACAACCTGTTTCCCAACTGCCTCTGTCTTTCGACCCAAAATCTCTGGTCAATCAGAAGATGCTAGATCAGATACACAGGAACAAAATGGTGGCTAAAGTGTTTGATGATTGGTTGGATGGTGTTATCCAGAAAGGTACAGAATACATTCATGAATTGAAGAATATATATGACCAAACCATGGCTACCATCAGAGATTTGAAAACACAGAATGCTTCGTGGGTAAAAGATGAAGGCAAATGGATGAATGTGATGAATCAAATTGATGAAGTACAAAAGTATGGGATAACAAAGTTTTTATCAGAGAAGAATATGACAAGTTTGAATGATGATATACTATATGTAAGTAAGAGAAACATCGAATGGAGAAACTCAGTATCTTGTCAAGGACGAATTGAATTTATAAAAATGATTAAAGAAGTAACTGAGTTCACTCAATCCTTACAACATGATTTGGAATGCATCGATGTGAAATATATAAAGGATGACGGGGAGCCAGAAGAGGATATCGATACTGTGACTCAATCCTTTAGAGAGAAAATTAGTTTCGTTAAAGAAAATGATAACCCATTAACTAAAGATTTCTCTCGGATATCAAAGGTGGAATCACTTCTTCACCTCTATGTCGATGCACTCCTGGAGCACGCGGAGAAAGTGGCAAAAATTTGAAGAGAGAAAGATGTTTGGAAAGCAAGGGTTAAACACATTGGCATCCCCAATTTCTCGAAATCCAGGAATTTGTTACTGCATATCAGGAGTGGAAAGCGCAACGTGTCTCCTCGGCTGAACAAAACAAATCTGGAGATTCTAATCCGCTCCCCCAGTCATGATCTTACTTGCATAGTTTCTTTATTTAGTTATTTAGTTGAAATTATGTTTAAAAAACTGTCTTTCAATGAGTTTGTAAGAAACTAAATCCCGCATGGGTCAGAGTTTGCTTTAACTCTGGGTTTAAAAGGACGGTTAATTAGGGTAACTATATATATGTTTTAGTTGTTAAAACTAAAAGACAAGAATAGTGAAGAAGAAGACACAAAAAATTTTAGAGCTGAACTTCTTGGTTTTACAATATATGTGATGATTGTTTGAAGGATTTTCATCTGTGAATGAAAAGGAGAAATAATTACTACATACTTCAATCTGTGTGTTTGAGTATTTGAAATCAAGTTTCTGTGCGAACTCTTCTTTCAAGTGGTAATTATTCTTTCATTAGATAACTCATCATATGTGTTTTATCTTTTGCTAGTCCAGTAATATACATATTTATATATATGATTATTGCTAAGGATAGAATCTGTACGTTCTATCACTAAATAATGTTATATGGAGGAAAGATATTGCATTCATAGCATGGTGATGTATGGATGTTAATTTGCCTTAAATGCTTTCTGGTTAAAAGTGTGTCTGAATGATTAGAATAGTTTGAATTCATTGAAGATCAAAAAGGGAGTTGTACCTTAATTCAGAGGGGAATTATTTCTGATATTTCACCCATTTGTTGTTTAACTTATTTGTTCTAGAAAAGAAAGGGTTATAGAGTCAGAATAAAACATTTTTAGACCAAGACAAATCTGTTTGCCAACAATTTTTGGCAACTCTGCTAGGGATTCGAAGTCGTTTGTTGAAAGATTAGTCGCCTTAATATGAAGCAACAATGGTGCTTCCACATGAAAACATAATTCCTATTATGCAACCTAATCTTGGTTTTCAAGACGAGCAGGAAGATATAATTGGTCAGTTAAATACTCTTGCATGGCGCACTCATCGAAATATTAATGATTATAGAAGGGCAAGCCGAGTATTAGAAAAAGTAGAAGAATTGGCTGATAATTTGAGATTGTTGTTGCTCAGGGAAAGGAGGCAAGCAAAAAATGCAACAAGAAATCAAGCCCCTGAAGTGCGAAGAGATCAAGAACAGCATAGAAATTAATTGCTACTTATCCAGTTATAATATCATAAGCTGGATTCCAGAAGATACACAAGGTCTTTAAGGAGAGAGGGAGTTGAGGATCCTACCTTTCAAATGTTGCAAAGCCTAAATTTTCCTTACATTCCTACTCCCATTAGAAGAGCTAGAAGTAGACCTCCTAGCCCTCCTAAACCCTCTACATCCTCTGTCTGTCAAGCCTTAACTCTTTCTGGTACTATCATTCCATCTACTATAAGCTTTCTACCAATGGCCCAACCTTGGGGAGCAGTTATAGGACCTCTAAATTTAGGGGCTAACCTGAATCCTCTGCCTAAAAATGCAAGGGAAAATTTACCCAAATTTAATGGAGATGGAAGACAATCACTAGATGAACATCTGAGTGCTTTTGCCGTAGCATGTGGTGTGTTAGGAGTGCAACATCAAGATGTAGCCATAAGGCTTTTTGTGCAAACTCTGACTGACACTGCAGCTCAATGGTTCTATCATCTAACTGATTCTTTAATCACAAACTAGAATGATATGAAAAATGCATTCGAAAATAGATTCAAGAGGGCAGAAGATGAACATTCCCTTCTTGCTCAGTTGACTCAGCTTAAGAAAGAGATACATGAACCTATGAGGGAATTTATAGCCAAATTCAATAGAATTGTGCACAAAATCCCAAATGCTAAGAGGCCAACTCTTGAGAATCAGAAATGTTTCTTTATCAATTCTATGCCCCCTTATATTAGTTTTCATCTTAGAAGAGGTGCAATTGCCGACTTAGCAATTGCACAAACCTTGGCAGTTGGGTTAGAAGATGATCTTCTTATGGCTGGAAAATGGAAGAGAGAAGTCTAAGTACCTAATGCTCATCCCTCATCCTCTACAGATCATGTGGTTCAAAGGCTAGTTAATGATATGATCACTTTGAAAAGACAGATGCCTAAGGTTGGTACTTCATTTCAACAACCATATCAAGATATCGGCAGGAGAAATTTTAATCAACAGATAAATACTGGTAGGATATTGCCACTTATATCAACACAACCAAGGTTAACTATTGAAGCTCCTCCTGGGAGAGGGAATATGTGTGCCTTTCATTTGACTACTGATCATGACAGAAATTCTTGTCAGGAGATGCTTAGATATGCTCAAATGGCCTCCACTCAAGATGTATTGGGAGAGATTACTGAAGAAGAAAAGAACTTTGAGGAACCTAGCGACTCTGAAATACACTTCCTAGAATATGAATCAGATTTAGAAAGAGGAGGTGAAATATTGGTTACTCTTGAAGATCCTTTGTGTGTTGTGCTTACCAAAAGTCAGAGGAATCTGAGATTTTCTAATACTCAAGAAGTGCCTGTTAAAGGTAAGGAACCTCTAATTAGAACGTCTGATGCTAATTTGAAGGCCCAAGAAATTAAATTGCTACATAGAAATGATCGTGAGACTTCTTTTGATATTTTAGAATTTTATAAGTCTGAAAAGATTCAAATATCCCCTGCTGAATACCTCAAGTTAAAACCCAAAGAACTTGATAAATTGGTTAAATATGTCAAAGGTGGTTCTGTTGATGATGGTTTTTACACATTCATAAAAAAAGTTAAAATTCACAAAATGAACCTAACTGTCTTGAAAGATATGAAGATATCAAATAAGATTTGCTTAATCCCAAGTTTCTGTATGGTCAGGTCTTGACCTGTTGGACAATTCAGTAGGTTGATGTGAAGCTATAATATGCAAGGGGCCTTACTTGATTTAAGGCGTTTTATGATTCACTGGACTCTAATTATGCAAAATATCATAAATACCAACATTTTATTCATTCTTTTGCACAGATTTGTTACTGTTATCAGAAAGTTTTATATGATTTATATTAACACAAGCTTTTCTTTTCAAATATTATGAAAACTGTCAAATATCAACTCATTTGTTCATGTTTCCTTCAAATATCAGACAATCTCCTTTAAATTTCTACGTTTAAGCTAAGTATTTCAAATGGTTTGGGAAAAGTTAGAGAAATCTAAATTAAACTTCATTCTGCTACAGTATCTAAATGCTCTGTTATGCACCTTGTAAGCAGTACAGCAAACTTGATCAAATCCACAGACTAAACCTTTGAATGTGAATGCCCTAAGTATTTTCACGAACATACATTAAAGATTGCAAGCTTTAAGAGATATTATTTCAAATACAAAGAAGAGCCAGAAGACACTCTGAATATAGACGCAGAATTCCAGATTCATTTATATTCAAGATAAATAGTCATATATGATTTACAATGTATGAATGACTCTTAGCTTCATTAATCAACTTACAGAAAACTTACAACGCTTTACAAATACAGTAAGGAAGCTAGATGTTCCACGCATTCCTTATTGCAGACACAGGGGACCTCCTCTAAACTAAACTAAAATGTTCTTCTACTCAAAATGCTATCTTCTAAAAAATCCCTGCGTAACTTATTACAGAGTAAAGGGGCTCAATATATAGCTATGATTATCCCCAATACATTTCCAAAACCCTAGTCAATCAACGGTCCACCCTTCAAGTGTAGCATCAATCGGTGGAAAACAAATCCCGCCAAAAATCTCTGAACAACATACTCATACTGAGCGTAAAGATACTCTTTGGAAACCCTAATAGACACCAAAATATCTTTTGTTGTTCCTTTAATAATGTTTCTCCATCTGCATACCTCTTCCCACTAAAATCTTTCGCTTCTTTTGCGATCTTTTGTGATCCGATCCGCCTCCTGTGATGTCATTGCCATTAAAGCCCCGCCTTAATATCTACTTGCATACCTGCAAAACAGACATAAAAAAGTAGATTTAAAATTCATGCTGCTGTCGTCAATTTATACCTCGTCAGAATGTTAGATTGGCCTTAATTACAGCAATTAATGCCCCACAATTTCGGTCTTCAATTGCAATGTTGGCGCTTTTAAAACTTTTGTATATCCTGTTGTGTATACCTTCATCAACGTAACTCACGCAGTTGGGTCGATCAATAAATTTCACACTGATTGCATACTTCTGGCCGATACAACTCTTTATCGGCTTGGTTATCTTCCTCATCGGCGTAACTCTCTTCAGTCGGGTTAATCCAATGAACTTTTGCCAATCATACATTTCTGGCCAATACAATCTATTCGGTTTGTATATCCTTGTCCATCGTAAACAAACAAGCATTTAAACATTCAAAGACTTTTCTAAATTGAACTATCTTTTGACATCCAGCTTGTATCTTTTATTTGCATCCTTCGCTTTGCATATCGGCTTGTATTTCAACTATACAAGCCCAAGATACACACAAATATTTTCCTATATTAAATTGTCTTTTCGCATCCGCGTGGTATCTTTAACTTGCATCTTTCTCTTTGCATATCGGCTTGTATATCGTAAACATACATTGTAATTATACATACAAACCCGACATGCAAACGATGGGGTCCACCTTACCTTTTACTTGTATCTCTACGATACAACAATACTTGTATCGAACCCTTATATACAAGCATAGATACATACAAAGTCTTTTGTATGTGCATTGTGGACTCCAACTCTTATGAACCATAGTTTACTCGCTTTTGGGCTCCGCGACATGCATAAAGTTCAACGCTTCATTTGATATACATTAAGTCAGGATGCATTGGTTTAAACAAACTTCAATCTTTCTTGGATTCCGCATTGTATGTATGTAGCCTTGTATATTTTGCTTTGTATGTCCCGAAACATACATACAAGGCGGAAACATACAACAATTACATCTCATTTCATAAAATTTTTGATTCTGCGACTTGCATATCTCGTTGTATATCATCTTGTATGTTTCCGCTTTGCCAAACATACAAGCCTAAAATGCATTCAATGGACTTGACCGACTTATGCATTTCAACTCTGAGCTGTTTCAGGTCCACCTTGCATGTACCAAAATAAAACGTTAGCCAAATGCATACAAGTATAAAAGTATACAAACAACTTTGTATATTGAACCCGATATGTATATGCAACCCGATATGCAAAAGACTTTGCATGCAAGCGACCCTGTATACAAAGGACCCTGTAAATACAACCCGATATACAAAGGACTTTGTATATGCAACATACAAACCCGATTGTACATTTTACCAAAACACTCATAACTTGCAAAATATTGCGAATTTTAACATGGTTCAAAAAGCAACCATCACTCATTTTTGACAAGGAATCCACCCATATTCTGCCCTGGTACTTAATGCAAATTTTTCATTGTTTTCAACTATTGATAACTGAGAGGGGGGGTGAATCAGTTATCCTAATTATTTCTGCTTTCAGAACTTTCTTAATAATCAATGCAGCATTAATTTAATTAAGCAAACATAACCATGAAATGGAAATACACATGACACAATATTTTTGACGTGGAAACCCTAATAAGGGAAAAAAACCATGGGGTGATTAACCCAAGATTGTATTCTCTGTTAGAAGAATGGAAATACAAAATGGCACTTGCCAATTAGGGCTTACTGCCCGAGCACACTGCTCACAAGAGGCACACTGCCTACAAGAGACACACTGTCTACAATTTATAAAGAGTGTAATACAATACTTGAACTAATAAGGAGCATCAACATATGCTGGAGTTCAGTTCCGGTTAGGCTCTGTACACTGATCTGCTACACTTCATCTTTCCTCTTCTTTTGTGCTGCTTTCCTTTCACATACTGGACCTTCCTTTCTACTTTTATTCGGCTCTACTGCTTTTCTTCGCACATCACCAAAAACCACGACACCACTTACAACTAAATCCATCTTGTATATATATGCGCACAAGTGATTTCATCACCTTTCTAGTCGGCACCTGGAATAGTCAATATTTTCCACAAACTCTGATATGTCGGCTGAATCCTTTCTTACCAAGTAATGCGGATCAAGGATATACTTGTGGAAGTCATTAATCATGTCAGCCAATCATAACTTATGCCTTAATAACTTTTACCATCATCAGTAACACATCTGGAATAATGTCTGATGTTCTACCAGTCAGTTCTTCCTCTGTCCACACTGCCAATCATGAACCCGATACTCAAGTATTCATATCTTTTTCTTCATCTATCACCGAAGGCTAAATCCTTGGAATCTATCACTCAAGGTAGTCCTCTTGACTTGCCCAAATCCGTACTTCACCAAGATACTTCCTCTAAGAGATCTGGACCTGACTATCAGACCTTGCCACATGCTCTGTTCTTGCTTACTGGACCACAACATTCTTCACTCTGACTTCCGGTAGAGACACACCATGTCCTGCAGATGTGTGGGATGAACTTTGTTGCCATCAATGACAACAATCATGAATCCATATAGTGTCTCTTGCCAACAATCTCCCCCTTTGGCATTGATGGCAACACTTACTGAAAAATGACTAAGTGTTTACACTATGCTCCCCCTTGGCTGATGCTCTATTTTTATATACATTTTTCAGAGCTCCCCCTTAGTTGGATTCCTCATTTTTCACTGCTCTTCACTCCCCCTTTGACATCAATGGCAAAGGGTGGGAACCGTGCATCAAAATTTTCAAAAATTTAACTATACTTAGCCGCATATAACATACTCACATAAACTGAAGAATGTCTGCAAAAGTTGTCTTCAATACTTTGCTTCATTATGTTCAAAATTGATATATGACCACTTAACAGGAATTTAAATGCATTTGCCCTATTTAGATCTATCGGATCACTGGTCTCGGCTGTGATCTAGGCTTCTTTTATGGCCTCATGCATGGCTTCTAACTTAGGGATAATTATCCCTCTGAGCTCACTCAACCTACTGATTATGTTTTTCTTCTCTTTTTCAAGCTTCTTAATTTCATTCAAAACTGCAACCGTTTGACATTCTTGATTTATTATGGATGTAGTGAGTGGATCAAAATTTTGAGAAAGTTTTATCAGTTTATCCTCTTGTTCTTTCATTTTCTTCTCAATCTCCACTGTTGTCTTAGACCAAGATATACAAAATTTGTATACATCACCTCCATCCTTAAGGGCATTTTCCAAACTTTTTATCCCAATACCCATAACTCTTCTATCATTTGATATTAACCCTTGCAGCTCTGAGAATCTCTTATCCAAAAATTCTTTCCTAACCTTCTCCTCAGCTGATTTCTCTAGAGAATTAAAATGTTTGCTAACACTATTGACCAGAGTTTTGAGATTACCAAAGGAAGAGGCTATGGGATCCTTTTGAAAAGATGGCATGATCTTTTCCAACACTCTGGATGCTGCCTCTATAAGCTCACAGTCTTCCATGTGAGATTTCAGTAGTTTCTCTTTGGCCTTCGCATTTGCAAATGAAGCTATCTTCATTGTTTGTACCGGAGATAGAGAGTCAAAATCTAATGGCCCTTTTAGTAATTCCGGTTCATCCATCTCATTAGTTTCTTTTGTCAAGAAGTCCTTGATAGATTCTGCAGTGTCTCTTGCCGGAGACAGATTCTTCTTCTCTTCTGTAGTGTCACTTATGTTCTTTTCAGCTTGACTTCCTTCTTTACTTTTCACCTCTTTTTCTTTCTCCTTTATTATTTCTTCTTCTTTAGATCCGGGGTCAACAGGGGAATCCGAAGGAGAAATGTTAGACTGTTCATGGGCCACCTCTTCCGAAGCAGAGGATTCCAAGTCCTTAGCTGTTTCTGCACCAGTATTCATTACCTCTTCTGTCATTTTCTCAGTAGACTCTTCTGCAACACTTGTGGTCGAGGGGTTAGTACCCAAGTCCTCTATAATTGGAATGTTGAATCTTTTGAATGCATTCCGAAGGATCTCTTCTATCTCTTTTGCAACTTTGTCAGTCTCTCTGAGCATAAGTTGATTCATCCTTGCTTTGCTCCTGAACTCATCCTTACAATCTTTGAATACCATATTCATTTTCTTGGGATCAATTGAAGGATATAGCTGAAGTGCTATCTGTTCCCAGATTTCTAGGTCTTTGGCTTGGGCATTATTCTTTCTTATTTCTAGTTCCTTCTACAAGCTTTTGGGGATCAAAGATATAATTTCAATAAATGCTTTGTTGTAGATATTTAGGTACCTGACTATGGCATCTTGCAATATCTTCTGATCTGCTTCACCATAATCATCATAGAACTCAATCATTGGCTGAAGATTTCCGTCCACTGTGACTAATTTGATTATGTCATCAATGTGAAGAGTGGGTTTTTCAACATATTCCTCTGTCTTTTCTTCTTCCTCTTGTCCGGTAGAGGATTCACCGAATGTTTTCTTCTTTTTCTTCACTTTCCTGATTTCTTCATCAGATTCAGTCTCCTCTTCATCCCTTTGACTGGCATAAGCCCTTGTGGCTTTTGTATTTATTCTTTTCTCTCTTCTGCCAGATAATTTTGCTTTCAGTTTTGATGGCCTTGAGCTTTTGGTAGTGGTAGGTGCAGATCTCTTTGATGATCTGGTCCGGGTGGAAGGTTTTACCAGAACACTTTCCTCACTTTTCTTTTCTACCTTTTTCTTCTCTTCCTCAGCCCTTTCCATCTTTTCCCTGTTGGCATCAAGTGCCTCCTTTGATATGCCAAAGCCTTTTGCAACATCTTCAACTTCTTTTCTTACCTTCCTCTTGATCTCTGGTTGTCTGAGTTCCACATGAATCTTTACACTTAGCTCCTCAAAGGTTCCAAACCTTTCTGCCTTGGGATCTTTTGGCTGACTTAACATGTGTTCAATATGCAGCTCAACAATTTTCTCATCAACTTCATACCCCATCGGCATGATCCATACTATTCTTGGTTCCGCTGCCTCCATAAGGCACTGATCAGTTTCTACCATGAAGCAAACAATATCCTTATACTTCTCAACTAATGATTTTGGGATTCTTTCTCTGATTTGCATAGTATTTTGGAAATTCTTAAAGTACCCCCACAGAGCTGTATTCCTTGCCTTGGCATCCCCAAGTCCATACAAGTAATCTCTGATTTGTATTGCTACCGATTTGTTATTTTGCCATACCCATCCATTGGATCCGGGCAGCTCATTCATGAAGTAGAAAAATAAACACAATATCAGTCCACCATATTTAAAGGAGTTTTTCTTGTCCTTTTTTATCTTTTGTATGTTCTCCATCAATTGACTTAAAAGAAGTTCACATAGATCATACTCTGCATTCTTTCTTAGCATTTCATAGGCAGTATACACTGCAGTTCCAGACACTGAATTCTCCCTACTGGAATGATATATTTTATACCCTATTATCATAGATGCAAACTTGATATCTGGGTCCGTGATATCTTCAATGGTCATTGCCCTCTTATCAAATTTTGATCCGATGGCATAGTCACAATTTGGTTTTTGACAGATTTGAGGATAGGTATCCCTCCGGAGGAGTATAAGCCGGTTACTGCCCTAATTGCCTCCTTAGTGATTTTGTAAGGTTTGTTTAGCCATAGGAAGTTGTCATGCATCCTACTCAATACATACTGGACCCATTCATCTTCTTCAAAGCAAGGGAAATGAATGAACTGATCAAAATGTTTCTCTTAGATGCCCTTATATTGAGTTTTAAGTTCAAAAGCATCATCTATCAATTGTTTATGATAGATCACTTAGTTTGGATTCCCTGAACTCTTCAATATTCGCGTGTATGTAAACCCTACTATCTTTTGTAAGCAACACACCATGCGGAACACTAGAAAATGCTCCTAGGGGATCTACTTCCAAGGATTTGTATGGATGTTTCTTGAATATGGGGCGAGGTCTGTCAGAGATCTTCACAATATTTGGAGTACCCATTATTCAAGGATTTACAGAAAGATATTTGATAATGGAGAATACCTTTTGCGCCTTTCGGTTTCATGAAGTGAGTCAGATCAATTGCTGGATGAATCAGATTCTGCAAAAGATCTTTGATGGGCTTGAGGAATTTCTGTTGTAGAGCTTCTTTTCGTTTCTTCTTGAATGCAGAATGAACAAATGCTTAATAAGAAAACCCTTATATTGCTCTGCAAACCCTAACATCAAGTTGCAATAAATGCTCGACCTAAGTCATTCTGGTTTGCCTTATTCAGATGACTTGAAGAACCGGATCAATCTTGATTGTAAACATCTTGCGGATCATCCAAATCTTAACCATAGTCTACTTAGATGTTTCTCTTATGAGCCCTTTAATCCGCAACTCTCCTTGTGCCAGTTCTGGCACCAATTGACTGGCTAGGGGAACAAGGTTTTCTTTGTGTCTCCCCCTAAGCCAGAGCTCACTTTTTAATTTCTGGAAGGAATATTAGCACCAGAGTCTGGTGTGGATCCATCCCCTACATTCTTTGTACTTTTCTTCACCCAAATCTTGTTCATCTCACTTTGAACTTCATCTGCATTCACTTTTTGTTTTCCCTTATCTTGATTCTGATTATAATATACTGGACCTCTTTTGTCCTGATTCTTGCTTCTACAGAATTTTGCTATATGATCGGATCTATTGCAAACTTGGCAAACAACATTTCTTTGCATATTTGATTGATATCCTCTTGATCTGCATTGATTAGCCATATGACCCATTCTATTGCATGCCAAGCATTTACCATTGAATGAATTGTTCATTTGCATATTTTTGCATTCATGAGATTTGTGACCATACCTTTTGCAGTTGAAGCACTATCTGGAGAAGTATGTATTAGTCTAATTCATTCTCTTTCTGCACTGATTATCTTTATGACCAAAGTTATTGTAGTTGTGGCAGTATCCATTGAAGGATGGATATCTTTGAGCATTAGGCTGTCTTACCAGAGGTCTTCTAGGCCTGTTCATTAGATTTTCTGATCTAAGATTCTTCTGACTGGATCCAGAGCTTTCTCCTTTCTCATATCCCAAACCACACTTGTCATCTACCCTCTTTTGACTTTCAAGAAGAACTTCAAGTTGAGCAGAACTTATCTTGAATTTCTCTTTATATTCATTTGCTGTTTGAAGATCCCTTTTGAGAGAGACAATTTGATCCTCAAGTTTTTCTTCATTATCTTTAGCATCTTCAAGATCAAATTCAAGATGTCTGATAATTCTATCCATCTTGTGGTAATCTTCTGATTTCTCCTAGAGAGATTGTCTTAGATTATCTTCAGTTTTTCTTTTCTCTTCAATCTCTTGGGTAAACTTCATAACTCCTGATTCCATTTCATGTCTTACCATAATGATTTCTTTTGATAACTTTTCACATAACTTGGTTTTCTCCTTTAGATCTTCATTTGTATTATTGGCTTCACTTTGACTTGCCAATTGCTGCAGTAGCTCCTTTCTCTTTTTCATAGAGAGACTTAATTTGTCTTTTAGTTCTCTCATGAAATCATCAGCCTATTTGAGTCTTTCCTTTAACTCATTGACTTCAAAGTTTGACTGCTCAAGATCATCAAGGGCAGTCTTGAGTTGCTCCCTTAACCCATATACATCCATTTGAATTCTTCCTCAAGCTGTTAGACTCTGTTAGGAGGAACTTGGCTCTGATACCAATTGTTGATAACTGAGAGGGGGGGTGAATCAGTTATCCTAATTATTTCTACTTTCAGAACTTTCTTAATAATCAATGCAACATTAATTCAATTAAGCAAACATAACCATGAAATGGAAATACACATGACACAATATTTTTGACGTGGAAACCCTATTAAGGAAAAAAACCATGGGGTGATTAACCGAAGATTGTATTCTCTGTTAGAAGAATGGAAATATAAAATGGCACTTGCCAATTAGGGCTCACTGCCCGAGCACACTGCTCACAAGAGGCACACTACCTATAAGAGACACACTGTCTACAATTTATAAAGAGTGTAATACAATATTTGAACTGATAAGGAGCATCAACATATGCTGGAGTTCAGTTCCGGTTAGGCTCTGTGCACTGATCTGTTGCACTTCATCTTTCCTCTTCTTTTGTGTTGCTTTCCTTTCACATACTAGACCTTCCTTTCTGCTTTTATTCAGCTCTACTACTTTTCTTCGCACATCACCAAAAACCATGACACCACTTACAACTAAATCCATCTTGTATATATATGCACACAAGTGATTTCATTACCTTTCTAGTCGGCACCCGGAATAGTCAATATTTGCCACAAACTCTGATCTGTCGGCTGAATCCTTGCTTACCAAGTAATGCAGATCAAGGATATACTTGTGGAAGTCATTAATCATGTTGGCCAATCATAACTTATGCCTTAATAACTTTTACCATCATCAGTAACACATCCGGAATAATGTCTGATGTTCTGCCAGTCAGTTCTTCCTCTGTCCACACTGCCAATCAGGAACCCGATACTCAAGTATTCATATCTTTTTCTTCATCTATCACCGAAGGCTAAATCCTTGGAATCTATCACTCAAGGTAGTCCTCTTGACTTGCCCAAATCTGCACTTCACCAAGATACTTCCTCTGAGAGATCCGGACCTAACAGTTGAACCTCGCCACATGCTCTGTTCTTGCTTACCGGACCACAACATTCTTCACTCTAACTTCCGGTAGAGACACACCATGTCTTGCGGATGTGTGGGATGAACTTTGTTGCCATCAATGACAACAATCATGAATCCATATAGTGTCTTTTGCCAACATCAACAAGGTTTGTAATTTTCACTCTCTTTTCCCTTTTGCCACCCAACAGACCCACACACAAAAAGCAAAAGCAAAGCCACAGCAAGGGTCCTCATTTTGCTAAGGAGTAAAATAGGGTGTGTTGTGAGCATCACAACAACTTACAACCAAACAAAACAATCAAATTGAAACCATTAAATAAAACTAAATGAAATAAATTCATAACTTACAACTATCTTTTCTGCAAATCATTATCTAACTTGAGACTTAATGTATTCAATAAGGTGGATGAATTTTCACTTTAGTTTAAGTGGGTGCATGTGATTAATAATCCTCATCTTGAAAATCAGTTGAACAAACCAATAACTGATATTAGACTACATAGTTGATGTCATTCCCTCATAGCCAACCCGATAGAGCCTTGCTGTCAGCAGGCGTCCATAGCCCCGGTAGAGTTACTTAGATGGCTTAATCTAAATTTTTAGTAAAATCTATTATTATTATTATTATTATTATTATTAATATATATATATATATTTATTTGATAGAGATTTCATAAGACATTACAGTTGCAACTTCATGATGCAAGGAATGATCGCTTGCTGAAATTAAGCTGAGAATTGTAATGGTAGTAAGGGTGACCTCTAATTTTTCACCTAATATCTACACTGGTATGCTCAACAAACCCAAGGATTTTAGGTGTGTCATTGTGAGAAACTTCCCTTGAATACTCAACCCACAGTTATTGAATACAAAATTTCACAAGTAAAACAACTTTCTACATTCATGACAATCACAACAAGTTATGCATAAATTTCAAATAATTAACCTGAATGTTCTAAATTTTCTATTGTTTTAAGTGGTTGTCAATCTACTCCTCAATACTTCGAAACAAAACAAACATCCCTGCTAAGGCAACACAACACACAAACCAACAAAACAAAAAGAACAAAACGGAAACAACACAGAACAAAAGAAAACAAAAAAAAAATGAAACAAAAATAACCCAAATCTGTACATTATTTACATTATGATACACAGAAACTAACTGCCCTCACCTCAAGCCTAAAAGTAATGTTTCAAGTGTTGGCCATTAACTGGTAATGGCACATCTTCCCCAGTCAAGGTCTTGAGCTTGAAAGTATTGTCTCCAACTATTTCTGCAACTTGTAATGGACCTAACCATAATTTGTCAAATTTTCCATGATTCCCTTTCTTTTCATGTGCTTTGTCCCAGCACAGCACTAAGTCTGATATTCTAAACATTTTGACTCTTGCTCTTTTATCAAACCATCTCTTGACTACTGCTTGATGTTTGGCAAATTTCTCAATGGCTTGATCTCTTATCTCATCTAATTGTAACATTTGTATTATTCTAGCCTCTCTGTGATCATCAAAGCCTAAATATTCATTAGCAAACTTCCAGACTAGTATTCTTAAATTCACTGGAAGTATGGGATCAGTCACATAAACTAAGTGATAAGTGCATTGCCTAAGGCTAACTTAACCTTAGTCCTATCTACCCACATCGCATATTTCAACAATGTGTTCCTCTCTAGGATTCTTTTCAGTTAGCTTCTTGATTATATCCAATAAAATTTTGTTTGTAGACTTAGGTAACCCATTCCCCTAAGGATAATAATTTGAAGAAAACTTTAAAACTATCCCATATTCAAATGCCCATTTAGAAAATTTTAGAGAAGAAAAAGTAGGGCCATTATCACATACCAACAAATAGGGAGTTCCAAACCTGGTTATGATGTTTTCTTCAAGGAACTTGATAACTACCTTAGTAGTAGAGAACTTGCAACATGTAGCTTCAGTCCACCTTGTACAGTAGTCAGTCACTGTCAGTATAAACTTATGTCCTGCAGATGATGGAGGATTTATGGCTCTAATGAAATCTAAACCCCACTATGCAAATGGCCTAGACTCAATGACTGGCTGTAATGGATTAGCCTGATTCCTTCCCTTGTCTGCTACAGTTTGACAAGTGTGACAACTTTGAATGTGACTCTCTATATCCTTAAACATTGTAGGCCAGTAATATCCCGCTCTCAATATCTTATGCATTGTAGCTAAATGGGAACCATGAGTAGTTCCATACTTATCATGTAATTCTGACAACACCTTATCTGCTTCAACTATGTTTAAACATCTTAAATATATTCCATCATGGTTCTTCCTGAATAGAAGACCTCCTTGTACCATGTACTTATATGCTTTAATCTTTAAAGCTCTCCTCTGAGAAGATTTCATCTTATTTAGATATTTGCCTGATATTAGAAAAGTGTTCAAATCATCATACCACCGTGATGCATCACTAGTATTCAACACACATTGTTGTTTCACCAAATTTGGATATGTGTTTGCTATGGTCTGCACTAATGCTTGTCCTCTAACCAACTTCATTGGAATGATTTCCATATCAAACTCCTGTAGTGTTGTAATCCATTTGGCTCTTTTCTGTCCAGGCTCATTCTGCATCAGCAGCATCTTCACGGCTGCGTCTGGTACTATGGCTTTAACCTAACTGCGTAAGATATAATGTCTAAACTTTTTCACTGCTCTTACTAATGCAAACACCTACCTTTCTATATCAAGATATTTCAGTTGTGCATCCTTCAGTGGTGCACTCATGAAGGCTATGGGTTTTTCTTCATTCTCTTCTCCCTTTTGTGTTAAAGCAACTGCAACTGAATGTGAGGATGCAAAAGAATAAATGTAAAATGGCTTTGTATAATTTGGACTTGTCAACATAGGAGCATCAGAAATGGCTTCCTTGATATCTTCAAATGCAACTTTAGCTACTGGTGTCCATTCTATATTTGCATCCTTCTTCAGCATGGCGTTCAATGGTTGCACAATTTCTACAAACCCTGTAATAAACTTCCTGAAAAAAATAATCTTACCAAAAAATGACTTTAGTTCTGTCTTACTATTTGGTAATTGCAATTTCTTTATTCCTTCTATTCTATCAGGATCAATAGATATCCCATTTTCAGAAATGACATGTCCTAATAATTTTCCTTTAGTTACACCAAATGAACATTTCTTTGGGTTAAGGGAAATCCCATACCTTTCACATATTTTAAGTATTTTTCTCATATCTTCAGCATGAGTGGATGCATCTTTAGAGTAAACAGTTAAATCATCCATATAAACAACAATGCACTTACCTGACAATCCATAGAATGCAATGTTCATAGCTCGTTGAAAAGTGGCACCTACATTGATTAGACCAAAAAGCATTCTTTTGTATGCATAATTTCCCCATTTACAAGTAAAAGTGGTCTTTAATCTATCCTCTTTATCTATTAAGACCTAGTTATATCCTGAGAATCCATCTAAGAAAGACATCATTTTAGGCCCATTCACTGCTTGCAATACTTCATCTATTGGAGGCAAAGGATAATTATCTTTTTCAGATGCCTTATTCAAATTTCTAAAATCTACACACAAACTAATGTCTCCACTTTTCTTTCTCATAGGTACTAAATTAGCTACCCAGGCTGAATGTCTGACTGGGAAAATTATTCTGCCAGACAGTAATTTTTTCACTTCTTCAAAGATTAAAGGCTCTAAAATGGCATTCACAAGCCTTTGTCTCTGCCTAAATGGTTTAACGTTTGGTCTCAAGGGTATCACATGAGTTATGATGGACGTATCATATGTCTTCAAATCTTCATACGTCCATGCTATCACATGTTTATACTCTTTCAGAACATCCACAATTTCTTTTCTCAGCTCTTCAGAGCAAGCCTTTCTAATAAGTACATTTTGTGGACTTTGCTCTATTCCAAGGTTATACGGATCACACTTACCTCCCTCAGTTTTGGGCAAATCTTTCTGTCTTACTACCCCGTCAAAGTCAAAAATCTATTCTAACTCAATTACTCCCTTAGGTAAGAAATTGCTTTTCAAGTTGATTATGTCTTCTTCATCCCAAGACACATCAGGCCTTTCTTGTTCATCAATAATTTGAGCTTCAAAGACCTCATTACAAGTTAGAAAATCCACAATTTGCTAATCTCCTTCAAATACCTGAAAATGAGTTACATTATCTAGTACACTAGGCACATTCACTAATTCTATAGCAAATCTTTTTAACCCTGACAGTGTTAAGGGTTCTAAAGTGCTAGCAGCAACTACTAATGCATCTGGTCTATGGTTCAATTCTCTAGGGATATGCTCTATATTGAAAGCATCAAATGAATCTATCAAATCCCACACCCTATGCATGTAGCAAACCATCTTTTTATAATTTCATGCATACAATTTCCTTACTTGTTTGACTACTAACTCAGATTCTGAAAATACTCTGATCATTCTTACCTTTTTCTTAATAGCCATGACCAGTCCATAGATTAAAGCTTCAAATCTTGCCACATTGTTAGTGCAAGCAAATTGTAGCCTATATGCTACTAAATATGACTTACCATGAGGATCTATAAGCTCCACACCTACACCTGCACCTTGTTTAGACTTAGATCCATCACATTTTAGGGTCCACATGCCATCCTTATTCTTTTGACCCTTTACTTTGGTATGTTTTTCTTTTTCTATCACATGTGAGGTGCTATCTTGTTCATTCATAGGCAATTCATTTTGACCTTCTTGCACAGTTATACTTTCAGTTTGTAAATCAGAAAGACAAATACTCTTGTCCTTTGTTTCTTCTTTTAAATCTAGGATCAACACATCTATGTTATTCTGAAAGTATTTCTCTGGTTGATTAGGATTAACCCTTCCTTTTTGCATTCCTACTCCCTTTGTGCATTTTATGTACTGGTATTCTATAATATCTCTACACATTCCACAATTCTCCTCAGAATGTGGCTTATTATGGACTCTACACATTCTTTTACATAACTTGCACTGAACTGGCAGATTTTGTTTAATGCATCTTTCCATTTCTTGTCTAATGGTCTGACCAAAATTGTTCATTGCATTATTTTCTTCATCAGAAGAATTTCCATCAGACTCAATGAACAATATTGTTTCCTTACTGACATGTTTTTCTCTAAAATTTAACATCAGAATTTCTTCAATTTGTACCCTCGTGTCAGTGACTCTATAAACAACAGGTTCAACAGAAGCATACAATATCTCATTAGTCCTATTGTATTTTGTAATCATATGTTTCATCATGGGCTCTGCTTCTATCCTGATCTGATTTGAAACACCTCTCCAAGGTAACCACATATGAGAAAAATCAGTGGCCATATATCCATTTAATGTTTTAGACCAGTCTCTACTCAACAACATCCCATAATTCACAGGTATATCTATTACCTGAATGTCAATAACCTGGCTCACCTTAGGATCTAAGGCCAATTGCATTTGAATATGCATCAGTTCGCCTATCACATTAACCTTAGTTTTATCCAATTGTGTAACAACCTTAGCAGATTTAGTAGGAGTCAGCCCTAAAGTTTTGCATATTCCTAAAGGCATTACATTGGCTGATGCACCAGAATCTACCATGCAATTATGTATGTTTTTTCCACACATTCTAATGGTTAACAAGAAAGGAGGTGCATCTTTCTTATCTGCATACATTACCACATTAGTGTTGGAAGGCTCCTCGACTTTCTTACCCTTTTCTTTGGGTTGTGAATCTCTACTAGGAACATTCACATCAGCAGAAACCTCACCTGTCATAGATGTATCCAAGGACTCTATGAAAGCATTTCTGACCCCTGGACTTTTCAATAATTCACACAAAGGTATACTGACCTTAATTTTCTTTATCTCTTCAGATAAATAACTCATCAACCTCATTGTTTCTTCTGTCTCTATTTTACCTGTTTTGACCTTTTGTGCTGTTGTTTCATTATTTGCATGATGACTAGCCTTCAGTATAGTAGGATTATTACTAGCGTTTTGATCTAGGGGAGTATTGGGATTGTTAGGAGGAGTGGAAGTAGTGAAAGGACCTCCTGGCCTAGTGTTATTTCTCAAATTGTAGGTGTGATTTTTGTTTGATTGCTGAAAAGCTTGTACCTCTTCTGTTTCATGTAACACTTCATTTTCAGTTTCAAAGGGAAACTGAAATGCATTTAGTACAAAGGCTAATTCAGGATATATGTTCTCACAAAAATAAGGTTCATCCTCTAACAATTGATCCCCTTCTTCTCCAGTTGGAAAGGTAAAAGTCTCTAAGACTTGTATAGTCTCATATCTTGAGGGCACTACTTCATTACCTTTCGGAATGAGAAACTCAGAAGTGGGAGCCTATACATCTACATTGAGGATACTGGCTGCTAAATATAACTGAGGACAATCTAGTTCAGGATGGGTACTAGTATTATGAAATCTGCACCAATTCTTCAATGTTGTATTAGCCATTTGAATTCCAACTGTTTGTTTTGTATCCTGGTTATCTAAATTCTCAAACGGAGAAGCTAGGGTGCCATTATTTGGCCTTGTGTTCCATGTCTTAGGTGGCCTTGGCTGATTTTGATTCTTATTGTTATTACCCCAAGCCCTATTATCTATAGCTGATCCTCTATTTTGCATCTATTGTCCTTGATTATGATTATGATTCTGACTGTAATTCTGATTTTGATTTGAACTTTGACCCTGGTTATAATTTTGATTGTGATTCTAGTTATAGTTTGGATTGTAGTTCTGACTATAGCTTTGGTTATGGTTTTGACTATATCCTTGGTTGTTTCTACCATAGAAATTTTCATTTCTCAGTTGTGTCATTTCAGTAGTCAATCTTCTCAAGTGTGCAGTAATTTCTTTGATTTCTTCTCTTTCCTCTGGTGCCTTTGCCACAAATGTATTCTGAGGAGGTTGGAAGAAAAGTTGACCATTACTCTGATTATTATTGGCAGTGTTACCAGTATAAGGGGCTATGGCCTAGATTGGGGCAGGATTATACACAGGTGTGTATGTAGGAACTGGATTCAATAATGGAGTGTTATGTGTAGTGACTCCATTCCAAGGTTGTGTTTGATTTTGTATCCCAAGATTTCCTCCATTAGGAAATGCATTATAACTTGTTTCCCTTATCTCCTGATTTACTGAGGCTACCTCCTTATAGGCTTTGGATATTGTATCTATGTCAGGCTTTCTTTTGACAAATATAACAGTTAATGGATCTAAGGCAACATAATACATGGCTAACAATGTATCTGCATTTACTGTGTAAGGAGCTACTATCCTAGAATAGGCCTTTTGAAATCTATCATTAAAATTATCAATCATCTCTCCTTCACCTCTCTTAATTGTAGCCAATTTGTGATATAAGGTGGAAGGATCTATTGGTCCTCTAAATCTAGACAAAAATGTTTCTTCCATAAGTGCCCAAGAAAAAATATAACCATTGGGCAAGTTAACATACCAGTTAGAAGCCTGCTCATTGAAGGTGTAAGGAAACAATCTACACACAACATCCTCATATTCTAACCTGGCCCTAAAGCATGCCTCTTTGAATATTCTAATGTGATCTTCTGAATCTTAATGTAACTGGTATTTAGGACATATCGTTTCAGGATTTTTTGGCATCTCATGATAATCAGTGAAATGTATGGGAGAGTTGACATTAAAATAAGCCATTGCAGGTACTTGTGCTTGACCTAGACCTGTAGGAATGCCTAGATTTCTTGGAGGATTAGGATTTCTTGGAGGATTAGGAGCTCTTGGAGGACTGGGACCAAGATTCAAAGATCTAAATGAAGAACTGTCAGGACTCACAATGTCATGGATACTAAAAGATGATCCAGGATGCGTTCCAGATGAACCTCCTGCGTGTGATATTCTAGGATTCCAAATCAAAGGAGTCTTACTTTACTTTTTATCAGGTAATTGCACAAATATATCCTCTAGACTGGATCTAGACCTAGTCACTCTATTACTGTTATGAGCCAACTCTACTTAAAACAAACCCTAACTCTAATCAGGCCCTCCTTCTAGCGCCAAAACTGTTGATGATGGTTTTTACACATTCATAAAAAAAGTTAAAATTCACAAAATGAACCTAACTGTCTTGAAAGATATGAAGAAATCAATTAAGATTTGCTTAATCCCAAGTTTCTATATGGTCAGGGCTTGACCTATTGGACAATTCAATAGGTTGATGTGAAGCTGTAATATGCAAGGGGCCTTACTTGATTTAAGGCGTTTTATGATTCACTGGACTCTAATTATACAAAATATCATAAATACTAACATTTTGTTCATTCTTTTGCACAGATTTGTTACTGTTATCAGAAATCTTTATATGATTTATATTAACACAAGCTTTTCTTTTCAAATATTATGCAAACTGTCAAATATCAACTCAGTTGTTCATGTTTCCTTCAATTATCAAAGAATCTCCTTTAAATTCATGTGTTTAACCTAAGTATTTCAAATGGTTTGGGAAAAGTTAGAGAAATCTAAATTAAACTTCATTCTGCTATAGGATCTAAATGCTCTGTTATGCATCTTGTAAGTAGTACAGCAAACTTGATCAAATCCATAGACTAAACCTTTGAATGTGAATGCCCTGAGTATTTTCACGAACATACATTAAAGATTGCAAGCTTTAAGAGATATTATTTCAAATACAAAGAAGAGCCAGAAGACACTCTGAATATAGACACAAAATTTTAGATTCATTTATATTCAAGATAAATAGTCATATATGATTTACAATGTATGAATGACTCTTAGCTTCATTAATCAACTTACAGAAAACTTACAACGCTTTACAGATACAGTAAGGAAGCTAGATGTTCCACGCATTCCTTATTGCAGACACAGGCAACCTCTACTAAACTAAACTAAAATGTTCTTCTACTCAAAATGTTATCTTCTACAAAATCCCTGCATAACTTATTACAGAGTAAAGGGGCTCAATATATAGCTCTGATTATCCCTAATACATTTCCAAAACCCTAGTCAATCAACGGTCCACCCTTCAAGTGCAGCATCAATCGGTAGAAAACAAATCCCGTCAAAAATCTCTGAACAGTATACTCATACTGAGTGTAAAGATGCCCTTTGGAAACCCTAACAGCCACCAAAATATCTTCTGTTGTTCCTTTAATAATGTTTCTCCATCTGCATACCTCTTCCCACTAAAATCTTTCGCTTCTTTTGCGATCTTTTGTGATCCGATCCGCCTCCTGTGATGTCATTGCCATTAAAGCCCCGCCTTAATATCTACCTGCATACCTGCAAAATAGACATAAAAAAAGTAGATTTAAAATTCATGTTGTTGTCGTCAATTTATACCTCGTCGGAATGTTAGATTGGCCTTAATTGCAACAATTAATGCGCCACAAGTTCAGTCTTCAATTACAGTGTTGGCGCTTTTAAATCTTTTGTATATCCCATTGTGTATACCTTCATCGGCGTAACTCACGCAGTTGAGTCGATCAATAAATTTCACACCGATCGCATACTTCTGGCCGATACAACTCTTTATCGGCTTGGTTATCTTCCTCATCAGCGTAACTCTCTTCAGTCAGGTTAATCCAATGAACTTCCGCCAATCATACATTTCTGGCCAATACAATCTATTTGGTTTGTATATCCTTGTCCATCGTAAACAAACAAGCATTTAAACATTCAAAGACTTTTCTAAATTGAACTCCCTTTTGACATCTGGCTTGTATCTTTTATTTGCATCCTTCACTTTGCATATCAGCTTGTATTTCAACTATACAAGCCCAAGATACATACAAATATTTTCATATATTAAATTCTCTTTTCGCATCCGCGTGGTATCTTTAACTTGCATCTTTCGCTTTACATATCGGCTTGTATATCGTAAACATACATTGTAATTATACATACAAACCCGACATGCAAACGGTGGGGTCGACCTTACCTTTTACTTGTATCTCTGCAATACAACAATACTTGTATCAAACCCTTATATACAAGCATAGATACATAAAAAGTCTTTTGTATGTGCATTTCGGACTCCAACTCTTATGAACCATAGTTTACTCACTTTTGGGCTCCGCAACATGCATAAAGTGCAATGCTTCATTTGATATGCATTAAGTCAGGATGCATTGGTTTAAACAAACTTTAATCTTTCTTGGTTTTTGTGTTGTATGTATGTAGCCTTGTATATTTTTCTTTGTATGTCCTGAAACATACATACAAGGCAGAAACATACAACAATTACATCTCATTTCATAAAATTTTTGATTCCGCGACTTGCATATCTCGTTGTATATCATCTTGTATGTTTCCGCTTTGCCAAACATACAAGCCTAAAATGCATTCAATGGACTTGACTGACTTATGCATTTCAACTCTGAGTTGTGTCAGGTCCACCTTGCATGTACTGAAATAAAACATTAGCCAAATGCATACAAGTATAAAAGTATACAAACAACTTTGTTTATGCAACCCGATATGCAAAAGACTTTGCATGCAAGCGACCCTGTATACAAAGGACCCTGTATATACAACCCAATATACAAAGGACTTTGCATATGCAACATACAAACCTGATTGTACATTTTACCAAAACACTCATAACTTGCAAAATATTGTGAATTTTAACATGGTTCAAAAAGCAACCCTCGCTCATTTTTGACAAGGAATCCACCCATATTCTGCCCTGGTACTTAATGCAACTTTTTCATTATTTTCAACAAGGTTTGTAATTTTCACTCTCTTTTCCCTTTTGCCACCCAACAGACCCACACACAAAAAGCCAAAGGAAAGCCACAACAGGGGTCCTCATTTTGCTAAGGAGTAAAATGGGGCGTGTTGTGAGCATCATAACAGGTCCTACGCAAATTGAACCCGAAAGTCAACTAAATGTTAATGTTGAGTCTCCCATTGCCCAATTGTTTGCTTCTCCACCTGAGTCACCCACACATACTCCTAAAATGGCCCTCAATTCATCTAATGATACCTCTTATATGGCCGATATGAAGCCCAACCCATTCTATGTTTCTTTATTTTTTAAATGGCCATAAACTCAATAATTATATCATAGACTTAGGTGCTTCTGATAATATAATGCCTTCTTCTGTAGCTAAAGCCCTAGGCCTATCCCTTACAAAAACATTTGGTAGATGTTACTCCATGGATGGAAAATAGATTTCTTTGCTCAAACAAATTAAAGATGCATGGGTTGCTCTTGTAGCCTATCCTGATAAAAGAGTGAAGCTGACTATTTTGGTAGCGGATATTCCTGCTAGTTATGGGATGTTGTTGAGCAAGACTTTTTGCAAAGTTTTAGGTGGGCAGATTAAATTGGATTGGTTAGAAGCTACAATTCTAGTGGGAAAGCAGAAAGTTAAGCTAAAACCTAAACCTAAATGCAAGTTTACTATATACCCTTCTGATGATCCTAAGTCTCAAATTCTATTTGAGGAATGTGAATTTGGTAACTGTTTTCTCTCTTCTGAAGACATGAAGGAAGAATCCATCCCAAATCCTGTTCATTCAGATGATCTATGGACCATGGAATTCGATGGTAGTTGTGCTACCATTGGTTCAGGAGCAAGGGTTGTTTTGATCTCACCTGAAGGTAAAATTTTTCCTTACTATTTCAAGTTAGAATTTAAAAATACTAATAACACTGTAGAGTATGAGGCTCTATTGCTTGGGTTAAATGAAGCCAAAGGAAAAGGTATAAAGATAATCAGAGCAAAAGGAGATGCTGAATTAATCGTCAAATAGGTGAGAAGTATTTTTTCAGTAAAAAATGAAAGATTGAGACATTACAGGAATAGAGTTTGGGATGAGATAGAATATTTTGATGCCTTTTCTATTGAGGCAATTCCCAGGGATCTGAACACACAGGTAGATTCTCTAGTAGTGTCAGCTTCTCTTCTTCTACCACACCCTGATTTCAAAAAAGATTCATATAGAATAGAATTGGTCTACCGTCCTAATGTCCCAGATAATGCTAAAAATTGGCAAGTTTTTGAGAACGATAGGCAGATCAAAAAATTCTTGGAGAATGCTGAGATGTTCTTGGGAACTTATTTTGAAGGTTCTGATGCAGAATGTAAAGAATTCAGTCCTGATCCAGGGATCAATTCAAAGGATGAGGTAATTCAGTTATAGGGAAACAAAATCCCCAGAGGACTGGTCTCTCTGGAACATTTGTTCACTCGACAAGATGAATACACCAAAGGCAAACTTGTTCAGGGTACTGACAAATTGGGGGATTATGAGAAAATAAACATTGGGAGTGAAACTGATCCTAAATGGATTTCTATTGGTAGGTGTTGCTTGCCAGAAGAGAGAAACAAATTGATTAATTTGTTGATTAGGTATAAGGATGTCTTTGCTTGGTGCTATGATGACCTAAAGGATTTTAGGTATGGGCAGTTTTAGCATCATATTCCTTTAAAAACAAATGCAACTCCATTCAGGCAAAAGTTGAGAAACCATAACCCAAAGGTTGTTGAGGCCATCTTTAAGGAGATCGACAAAATGTTGAAGGCTAGGATTATTTATCCAATCCATCACTCCACCTAGGTGGCAAACATTGTCCTAGTACGCAAAAAGAATGGAGAAATAAGAATCTGTGTTGATTTCAGGAATCTGAACCAAGCCAATTTGAAAGATAATTATCCCTTACCTGTGATGGATCACATTTTACAAACAGTTGCTGGATCAAAGATGATGTCCATGTTAGATGGATTCTTAGGTTATAATCAAATAAGTGTGGCTGCATCCGATCAACATAAAACTACTTTCACTACACCTCGGGGGACTTTTGCTTATAACCGTATGCCCTTTGGTTTGATTAATGCTAGTGCAACTTTTCAACGGGCGATGGATTCATCCTTTAGAGATCTAAAAGATAGAATTATTGTCATTTATCTTGATGATCTGACTGTTTTCTCTAAAAGAAGAGATCACCTGAAAGATCTAGAGACCATCTTACAAAGGTGTCAGAGTCATGGGATATCTCTTAATCCTAAGAAGTCAGTTTTCTTTGTAACAGAAGGAAAGTTGTTGGGACATTTAGTTTCAAAGGATGGGATCAAGATTGATCCAAAAAGGGTTAGAGCAATACAACAGCTAAATCTTCCATCTAATAGGACTGGAGTTAAGTCTTTCTTTGGCCAGATTAATTTCCTCAGAAGGTTCATTCCTGATTTTACTGAGATTATGAAGCATATTGTGGGATGATGAGCGAAAAATAGGCATTCAAATGGAACGAGGCTGCTAAGAAAGCATTTGAAGATATTAAAGAGGTGATTGCACAAACACCTACTTTGGTAAACCCTGATTTCCAAAAAGATTTTATTATTTATTGTTATGCCTCAGAACATACCATGTCTGGTATCTTATTACAGAAGAATGAATTGAATGTAGAAGCCCCAATAGCCTTTATGAGTGTTCCTCTCAAGAAGCATGAACTTAAATATTCTTTAGCTGAGAAACAAGCTTTCACTGTGGTAAAGGTTGTCAAATAGTTTAGATATTACATACTACATTCTCATTCAATTGTATTTGTGCTTAGTTCGGCTGTAAAAAGCATTCTGACTCAACAGGATGTTAGGATGAACAATAGAGCAACATGGGTTGCTAAGATTCAAGAATATGACTTGGAGGTTAGGCCAACCAAATTAGTTAGAGGTCAAGGTTTGTGCAAATTGATTGCTGAAAGTAAGGAAGAAGAAGAAGAAGAACTTCCCACTGTCTTGTTGGTAAGTTTACAAGATCCATGGTTCCTAAATGTAGCACACTATCTTACTTATGGAGACTATCCCAGTCACTTATCCCCAAAAGAGAAAAGGAATCTGAGGTTAAAAGTAGCAAAATATGTCATTTGGGGGGATGTCTTATACAAAAAGGGACTAGATGGAACCTTCCTGAGATGTGTAGATAAGGAACAACAATACAAGCTATTGGAAGTTTTTCATAATGAAGCCTGTGGTGGACATTTCTCTTCTTCAGTCACAACATTCAAAATCCTTAGAAATTGTTATTATTGGCTAGGTATGTTCAAAGATGCATACAAATGGGTAGCTAATTGTGAAAAATGCAAAATATTTTCAGGAAGGCCACAACTTGCAGCATTGCCTCGAGGCCTGTCGTTATTGAAGAACCTTTCAAACAATGGGGATTAGACTTTATTGGGCCTCTTTCACCTCCTTCAAGTGTTGGACATACACACATTTTAATAGCAACGGACTATTTTACAAAATGGGTTGAAGCAGCCCCCGTGAAGAGAACCACTTCAGAAGTGGTATATAATTTTCTCAGAGAAAATATACTGGTACGTTTTGGTGTTCCTCAGAAGCTTGTGGCAAATAACGCTCCCAATTTTTCTTCAATTGAACTTACTTCATTTTGTTATGAGCATAGTATCTCTCTTTCTCACTCATCAGATTATTACCCTCAAGGGAATGGACAAGCTAAGTCCAATAATAAAAATCTGATAGCCATCATGAGGAAATTGGTGAGTGATAACCCCAAAGATTGGCATAAGAAGCTATACGAAGCACTCTAGGCTGACAGGGTAACCCCAAAAAGGGCAATAGGAATGGCACCTTTTGAGCTGGTTTATGGGATAGGAGCTCAGTTATCATTACCCCTAGAATTATCTACAGCCAAATTACAAAATGTCATCGAAGATCAATATTTTCAAGATTCCCTAGGAAAGAGAGTTATGTACTTAACCAAGATCGAGGAGGAAAGGAATGAACTGATTGATCAGATTACTGCTCATCAAGCCAGGGTTAAGATGATCTTTGATCGAAAATCAAGGCCCAAAAAATTCATGGAAGGAGATGAAGTGTTGTTGTGGGATAGAAGAAGAGAACCTAAAGGAGCACATGGCAAGTTTGACTCACTTTGGAAGGGACCTTTCAAGATTCATCAGGTACTAGGTCCTAATTCTTTCAAATTGGAATATCTGGATGGATCTGTTCTACCCCTGTCCTATAATGGACAGGATCTTAAATTGTATCGACTGTAAAATAGGTGTCCCCTATTTTGTACATAGTCTTTCCTTTGTTGTCGTGTGCTGTTGTTTTCCTTTTTCAATTTTGGTTTGCCTTGTTCCTTTTCTTCCGTCCCTGTGTTTCAGTTTGTGCGTAACCAGAGTTTCTGAGTTCTTTGCATTTTGTCATAAAATGTAGTCCCCAGTCAGAGCCAATGTTACCTTCTAATTCACTCTTATTCAATTTTTCCTAAACCCCTAAGCAAAATTCAACCCGCCACCTTACCTTATTGGTCATATGTTCATTTCTTAAGTCAATTTTTTGTTTTTAAAAATTTATCCGCTTATCTTCCTATGTGCAAAATTACCGAAGAATTGAACCTTCAAACTTGAACCTTTTTCAAAGTTTAAGGGTTCAATGGTTCAATGTTTCTCAAAAGTGAACTGTTTGTCCCTTTGTGCAACTCAATTTGTATCTTTCAACCTTCGTGTTGAACCTCATTTTGGGAGTTCAAAGGTTCAACGTTCTATGACTTTAGTCCCACCTTTCCCGAAGTCTTCTTTAAGTCAAAAATTAGCAGGAGATTTAGAGGGAAATATATCTGAAACTTATTATGAAGCGGAAAGTTCTAACGTTCGAAAGGTTATGGATAATAATTACACATCGAGGTCATGTGTGAGAAGTGCTTGCAATTAATGCATCTATTAGAGTTCATGTCTTATCAAGCATTTTCAGCACGTATTATTTTAGCTAATAATTATTCGACCTGGTTTAATGCCTTTGTCAAGAAAGAACAAACCAATTTTAGCAAATAAACACATAGGGAGATGCAAAAGGAGAACAGCGCGGGAGGTATAAGATTTTTGTTGCCCAGTTTGACAGTAATTTTTGATCCATTGAAGGTGAGTTTGACTTTTCCTAGAAGCTGATTCCATTACTTTGTTGGAAAGGAGAATCATTTTATGTTTCTGGTATTATTAAAGAAATTTAAAGCATTTTCCATTACATTTATCCTCCAATCTGTAGCCATGAAATCTTCTTGTCTTGGTTATGAACACGGTACTGGTCTCATTTGTTCTCTTCCTGAATTCGGGGATACCTCTCTAGTTCAATATGATTTAGAGGATTTTAGGGAGAGGGTTAAAAATCCTGTGTCAACTCCTATGATGGAGAAGATAGTGGAAAGTGGTTTAGTCAAAGCTGCAGCTTTTCCCATGGCGGTACAGTGCCCTAAATTAGTTTTGGAATGCATGAGTAGATATGACCCCCAAAATAGGTGTATCAGAACTACGGATGGAAATGTGTTACTACCTATCAATAGACAAACCCTAATGGTTGTGATGAGAATTCTGCCCAAGGAACCATATTCTGATCTTAATATTACTTCTTCTTATGGTCATTTTTCATTGAAGAAAGCAAACTATAGGAGCGTAATTGCAAGAAATTGGTTACTAAAATTCCAAAAGGGGGGTTCAAGACTACCCAGACCACTAACAAGAGATCACATGATTCTAGAAGTAAAGGATATTATGGTGTTGCTACACAGGCTAAAGGGTAACTCCCAGGCATTCTGTTGGGAGGACTGGATGTATTTCTTCATTCAGGTGATCTTCCAAGGAGAACAGTATTTGGACTGGGCACAAATCATAGCCGAATGTTTGCATCTGGGTCTGAGTAATTATTTGGGGAATATGGATTTTTATGTCTTCATATCTCTTCTATTGCCTGGCGTCGACAAGACAATGGGTAGGGCTACCTCATGCACCCTTGGTTGAAGGCAGCAAAATTTATGATTATTATTCACAATTACAGATGCAAAATTGTTATGAGAATTATAGGAGAGTTAATGATGTTTTTACTGGAAGAATGACTCATGAATTGGCAGACAACATTAGTAAGAGAATGTCCAATGAAGCTATGCAGCTGATCAATATTTATGGCAATTTCTTTATTCAGTTTCCCAAATTTACTTATATCAGAGTTGGTGGTTTTGATGGTGAACCCGTGAAGTTTCCCAGGTATGTTTTTTATCAGTTTGCATTGATAGAAGTTTGCAGACAGCTAGCCCATGTGGATAAGAAATTCCCAATGAAGAAGGAATCTGGTATATCTATTCCCATTGAACTTGGACACTATTCATGCCAGCCAATTTCTGACGCTTTGAATTTAGAAGTGGACCTGAAAAAATTCAATTTTCAGTACTATACTGTTAGATCCCAGTTCGACAGCAAAGACTTTGCTAGGGACAATTTGGATTTTGGAACGGGATTTTCACACATTCCTCAAATAGAGGATTATTGGGAGGATTGTTCAGATGAATTTGAGGTCAGAAAGAGGCTTTGGTGTAGGTTCTCCTTAGGGAAAATAATTACCCTCAATTTAAATATGAATATTTCTGGAATAGTTGATAATGAGGACAGGTGATTGATCCTCAATTTGAACGGATAAAACAATTACCTATTCCAAAAATTGATTGGAATAAAGATGAAGAGGATCGGATTGAGGTTAAAACCCTCCCGGTAATCAGAAGAACTGAGAAATGGTTGAGGGAACATAGACTGAAGGAAGTTCAAAATGAAGGTTCCCAGCAATGTGCACCAATGGTTGAATCACCATCTCCAATAAGCTCTTCTAATTGGCTTCTTACTATTTGTGATGCAGGCACTCCCAAACCAAAAACTAGAAGGGGTCCTATCATCAAAGAGTCCAAGAAAGCCCTTACAACTATTCTACCCCCTCGTGCCACTAGATCAAGAACTAAAAGTAGGAAGAAAAAGTAGATTTCTGAAAGAATAGTTGTGGATTCAAACTCTGAAGAGGATTTGGGAGCAGCAACAAGTGATAAAGGGTTTGATGCACCACTGGCAGAAGAGATTAGTACAAATCAACAAACAGAGGTTGCTTCAGATTTTGCCGATCTGATGATGATTTCAAATGTGCCTTTTGAACAATTGAATCCTAGTAAAGAAGTTCCGGTCCTTGCACCCAAATGGTTGGAAAGTTCAATCAGTGATAAAAGAAAAATAGTTCCATTTTCATTGCCATTGGAGGACATGGTTGGCAAGTGTCTAAGAAAGACCCCTAAATCTAAGAATCTGAAAACAACATCCAGGGTGGACATTGATCCTAACACAGGGAACTGGAGTGCAGAAATAGCCCGACTGTCAACTGATGAGGAAGTTGAAGATCCCACAATTCAGGATTTCACAATAGAAAGAATAGATCTTGGGACTGCATCACATGCCGCGGATGTGCATCATCTTGAAGCATCTACCAAAAGGATAGTCAGCCATACCTAGAAGGATGAAAAAGATAAGAGAGAGTTGAAACAAACTTTGCGATCAATGGCAGAGTATATCGATGCTATTCATAATCCAAACCCACAACCTGTTTCCCAACTGCCTCTGTCTTTCGACCCAAAATCTTCGGTCAATCATAAGATGCTAGATCAGATACACAGGAACAAAATGGTGGCTAAAGTGTTTGATGATTGGTTGGATGGTGTTATCTAGAAAGGTACATAATACATTCATGAATTGAAGAATATATATGATCAAACCATGGTTACTATCAAAGATTTGAAAACACAGAATGCTTCGTGGTAAAAGATGAAGGCAAATGGATGAATGTGATGAATCAAATTGATGAAGTACAGAAGTATGGGATAACAAAGTTTTTATCAGAGAAGAATATGACAAGTCTGAATGATGATATACTATATGTAAGTAAGAGAAACATCGAATGGAGAAACTCAGTATCTCCTCAAGGATGAATTGAATTTATAAAAATGATTAAAGAAATAATTGAGTTCACTCAATCCTTACAGCATGATTTGGAATGCATCGATGTGAAATATATAAAGGATGACGGGGAGCCAGAAGAGGATATCAATACTGTGATTCAATCCTTCAGAGAGAAAATCAATTTCGTTAAAGAAAATGATAACCTATTAACTGAAGATTTCTCTCGGATATCAACGGCGGAATCACTTCTTCACCTCTGTGTTGATGCACTCCTGGAGCACATGGAGAAAGTGGCAAAAATTTGAAGAGAGAAAGATGTTTGGAAAGCAAGGGTTAAACACATTGGCATCCCCAATTTCTTGAAAATTGAGGAATTTGTTACTGCATATCAGGAGTGGAAAGCGCAACGTGTCTCCTCGGCTGAACAAAACAAATCTGGAGATTCTAATCCGCTACCCCAGTCATGATCTTACTTGCATAGTTTCTTTATTCAGTTATTTAGTTGAAATTATGTTTAAAAAACTTTGTCTTTCAATGAGTTTGTAAGAAACTAAATCCCATATGTGTCAGAGTTTTCTTTAACTCTGGGTTTAAAAGAACGGTTAATTAGGGTAACTATATATATGTTTTTAGTTGTTAAAACTAAAAGACAAGAATAGTGAAGAAGAAGACACAAAATTTTTTAGAGCTAAACTTCTTGGTTTTACAATATATGTGATGATTGTTTGAATTATTTTCATCTACAAATGAAAAGGAGAAATAATTACTACATACTTAAATCTGTGTGTTTGAGTATTTGAAATCGGGTTTCTGTGCGAACTCTTCTTTCAAGTGGTAATTATTCTTTCATTAGATAACTCATCATATGTGTTTTATCTTTTGATGTTTCAGTAATATACATATTTATATATCTAATTATTGCTAAGGATAGAATCTGTGTGTTCTATCACTAAATAATGTTATATGGAGGAAAGATACCGCATTCATAGCATGGTGATGTATGGATGTTAATTTGCCTTAAACGCTTTCTGGTTAAAAGTATGTCTGAATGATTAGAATAGTTTGAATTCATTGAAGATCAAAAAGGGAGTTGTACCTTAATTCAGAGAGGAATTATTTCTGATATTTTACCCATTTGTTGTTTAACTTATTTGTTCTAGAAAAGAAAGGGTTATAGAGTCAGAATAAAACATTTTTAGACCAGGACAAATCTATTAACCAACAGGTAGCAAACAAACAATAAAAGTAGTCAACACAAAAACTACATAGATGACATTTCCTTTAGGTTGCTAGCCGCATGCTACTCTTCGTGAAGAAATCCCAAGTGATCCTCTAAAACTTCTTTGTCCAAGTCAATCACTAAACATTGTCCTTTTGTTATTGCTACGATCTTGTCCTCTTACTTGGGCCCTCAACTTCAACTAACTTCTTCCTCTTTAGAAGACTATCTTGGAGCATTGAGATACTAGTAGCCAAGTTCTTGATTGTAGACCTACTTAATTGAATCACCTTGTCTAGAGAAGTCCTCAAAGCATCTTGCTTGTTTTCCACTTTCATCATCCTTGCCTTGAGTTAATTTATCTTAGCAAACAACATACTATAGTTCTTGGTTTTATCCCAATCCTTCTTATAGAATTTGGCATTAACATCTACCTCAGGTGACTTACCATTGACTTGGTTGTTTAAACTAGCCATCCTTTCTTTCGATCTTTCATTTTCCACTTTAAACTATTTTAAATTACTATGTTGCAATTTATAATTGTCTTCCAAAGCTTTAATCTTTGGTTCAAGCCCCTCATGATACAAACATGGTCGGCGGCCAAGAACCCTATTAGCAGCACCTTTACCCATTTTCTTCACCTTGATTACCAATCCCATCAAAAGAGATAGCACAATCCACTCTAGATGACCCTCTTCTATAGGTCTTTTTCCTTTATCCTTCATAGCGGGCTCCACAACCTACCCTGGGGGGCACCAACAATTTTATCCATTTAAATAATTAAAGGAGAAACAGAGGACTCACAATGCATGGCCCTAGCTGTGGGTCAAGAAATGGGAGGTCTAGAAGTCAAGATTTTAATTGTGACCACCTTATGAGAAGATAATTCCTTGCTCTTATAAGGGATTTAGATACTCCCTTTGGAAGGGTTTGTTTCAACAATAAAAACCCTAATATTAGGCTTCAAAAAGGCAACCTTAGCTTTCTCAAATTGGTATAAATGAAATATGAGGTCTTGGTGAAGAGGGAGTCTAAATTTATCTAGCACAAAATCAACCACAAACTACTCAATGGACATTAACAAATAGAAAGGAAAGCTAACAATTTTCTTGTGTCTAAAATAATTGAGTAGGGGAAATGATAGGAGAAAATACATTTATATCACCCCTCCAAAATAATTTACTTAATCAAATAAAAACTCACCTCATTCTAAGGAGTGGGTGGAGACTCATAAACATAGCCCACCTGATATCTAACCATCTTTTCCTTTCCTTTTACGAAAGCTTCCATGTCCTCCTTCCTCTTTGATTTACTTTTTTTATGTGTCTTCAAGCCCTTCGTGGATAACCCAATGGATACTGCTACACCTTCTTCAATAACTTCAAAGTTAATGCCTCTCACTATAACCTTCCTACCTTTCCAAGATATTGTGAATTCCCTTGAAAGTACTAGATCAAACCCATTTACCCATTCCATGAAGGATGCAAGCCCGCCCTTGCAAATAATATGTCATAATGTAGTCATCTTCTTAGCATCTTCACAAGAGGAAGGTTCAATGAAATTTTTTTCCCCACCCATAATATCAAACCTCTTCATCACCATGTCACCAATATCCCTATTCATAGGAATCCAACTAGCTAAGAGAAGCCAAAACTAGTAATTAGAAAACTCCAAAAGAAACTTGTGTAAATGCAAATCTGAACCAACATCCTAGAAGTAATTATTAGAATAGCTAAATGATGGCTTGCAAGAAAGGTAACTAATAAAATTCACAAGGAATCCATGAGAAAATTCATACCAAAGAATCATAATCAATCTCCTAGTGACATCAGTCACACCAATCTATATAAACAATATAATTATCCTTCAAGCCCTAAAATCTCTATTATCCATGTCTGACATAAAAATCATAAGGAAACCTCACTTCTAAGTCCTTCAACAATTTCCAAAGTCAATGTCCCTACATTCCTCTAATGCCTTAGACTGTCTAATCCAACTCAAATGTTGGGCACCGTATCTATCATTATTTTTCCTCCTCTATAGATATGCTCAATCCTAATCGTAAAGAAAGAATTTAAAAGTTCAATTGAGTCCTTAATAAAGTTACTAATGTTACAAGAGGGGGAAAAGTAAGCCTTAAGAAAATTGGTGACATTAAGATAATCTCCCTCAATAATTGAATGCCCCAAAAGGTAGCCTTAGCTTCTTCCACATGATTGGATTGGATTCATAAGATCCCCACATAATTTTCCGTAAGAATTCTTTTACTATCCCTAACAATTCCTCCCCCTCCAAATAGAACATAAAACTTGATGGATGAGAAACATTAAGCTCTTTAGAAAGATAAATTCCCCAAAAGGTAGCCTTAGCTTTCACCACACGATTGGATTGGATAATTTTCAAGCTCCACACATAAGCCACCATAAAACTCCCTTTACTATCAATAATATTTTTTCTCATTCTATTTCCAAAATAAAACATAATGTAAAATATATAATTTAAATATTTAAACACCCTATGTAATGGTAAAAATTGCATACCTTGCACTTTTCATCTTCATTTTGGGCTCTCTTTGACCCATTTATCCCTAATGCAATGACTAGTGTGCAAATTAATGCATTGTGTGGAAACTAGCAAATAAGTTGATCCTAGTATGATTGCAATTGCATTCATTCCTAAGGTTCAAACCTTTAATCCTCGATTTCATATCCATTCCCCACCTAGGGTCAAATCCATAGTTATACAAATGACCTCAATCAGATGCACAATTGTAGAAATGACCCTATAATTTTTTAAATCAAATTTAAATATTGGGTTTGGTGTTTTCCCTCCTATTAGTTGTTATGATCCAATTTAAAGCACAAAAATTTTTAATTGCATGCTAGGGTGTTGTATTTAAGGACAAACCCTCATTTATTTAGAACATCTAATGAACATTTAAGTACACATCTAACATCTATCAAGAAGGCCTCATTATTCACTACATTATCTTTAGAGAAATGATATCTACATGGCATCTTAGGAATATTTCATGATTGATTATCATCCTCGATCTTTATACAAATATATATTAACTCAATATCCTTATGGGGTTTGGCACAAGGGAGATACTATCCCTATCATATGCAAACTCCAGACATAACCAAACATTTTTATGCAAATCTAGACACATAGATGAACAATTTCGAAGACTAAAAACTATCATAGATCAAATTCATGTGGAATGGTCAAATATACAATTATGTGATTGACTCTACAATTGCATGCGGTAGATTGTCATTTGTAGAAGTGACCCAAGAAAAGAAATAGAATGTCACTAATTGATGCTAATGTACTCGACTAACATGTTCTAATTTGTTTTGCAAGAATGAACCTTGCCAAGTCAAATCCTACATCAAATTAAGAGCTAAGAACCTTATTTTATTTCTTTATCAATGCTTATTTAATTAATTTATGTAAGGAGGTATTTTATTTCCTTACACCTTATATATTAATTAAATATATAATTGTAATGGTGAAATTTGCATACCTGTGCCATTTCCAATTTTTTTGTGTGCCTATTTTGAGGAAACGTGTTGACATGTGTACATAGTGACAAATGGGACAATATTGTGTGAAGTTAGACCCATTTCACTAGACTTTTTATCCATTCATGTAAACATGTATATCCCTATACACTTAGCCTTGTTCTATCCTTATACACACACATCTATATATTCACCTTATCCACTCATTATCACACTCACCTATGAACCTACCTTCATTTATCTATTTGCTACCTAGATATAAATGTTTACCAACATAGGCACATTACCATAGTCACAAGGGCAACTATATAGTCATGGAATTGTCCCTTTTCATTTTAAAATTTAAAATTCAAATTTGGTTGACTAGCCCGATTCATCTTCCCACCTTGAGCTGACTAAACATATGTTTGGTGCAAGTTGATGTTATGTGCTAGTATTTAAAGGCATTCAATGCATTCATTCTAGGCTAATCCTACAATAGTGTGCCCTACTTTTGGGACATCCTAATTTTTGCCAAAAATCACATATTTTTTAGAAAAATGATGATTTAAGCTAGATGGGTTCCATCTAAGGGGGTTTGATTGAAGGGAGTTAGATCAAACCCCCTTAGATCAAATGTCATGCCCACAAAATAAACATAGAAAAACTTTATTAAGAGTGTATTTTTTAAAAGGGAGAGGATTGACACATCATTATATAGCAACACATGCATGTGTCATTGCCATAAGCAATACCACATGAAGTCAACATGAGTGGGGGGGTACATGTTGATTATGTGCACAAGGAACCTAAGCAAACAAGGGTTAAAAGGGAAGGAGGCTTATAGTTAGGTACTAACTGATACAAAGTCAATAGGTTTAGTTAGATTGAATCTTAAAAGAGAGGAGTTTGAAGTCATCCTAAGAAAAATAAGTCGAGAGAATATGTTCGATATATTAAAGGTATCATTTGATTGGATTAATATTAATTATAAAACTAGCTCTTGAACATATTTACTATTATTCTCCATACTTTGACTAGATGATAGGTTTTAATTATTAAATATCAAGCGATTGTTAAATAATTTAACTTACGTTATTATTGTATTTGGAATTAGCATTTATACTATTATAAATAATGATGCTCAAAGATGCACTCGCAGTAATAAAGTGAGCAACCCTTTCCACCTTTAATTATATATAATTAAATATAAATTTATATCATTTATTGCTTTATAGTTAAAATGTCAATTTTATGGAAATTATCATTGACTATATAGGGTAAATTATAAAAATTAAAATAAGTTATAATTAGATCTATTTTATAGCTTAATTTTAAAAACAACTTAATTTTATTTAAAAAAACAATTTAAGTTATAACTTAAGTCATGGGGCCCTAGGCAACATGGCCCTCACCATGACTTAATTTTAAATTTGGACTAAATTAATTTAAAATCTTTTAAATTTAGATGCTTAGGGTTTTTAAGAAGGTAAGCATTAAATGTCATCCATTGGATGGATTTTAAGCTCAGCCTTGGATCTAGGGTAGTTTTTAGAACTTGTCCTAATCCTTAAGGATCAACATAAAAAATTATAGAAATTTCTTTCATTTGTAAATTTCCTCCTCTCTTTCATTCCTTTCAATTTTGTTTTATTTATTTCTATTTATTTTACAATGTATCTTTTTTAAAATGATAATATGTGTATACATATGTATATACACACAAATTTATAATCGTGTATATATATATATTTTAAATTTATGAAAAAATAACAATGAGACTATGAGAAATAGCAAAAAAGGATGAATAAATACATATAAGATTTATTTTATTTACAATTATATATTATTTTTTCTTTTATTAACATTATTATTTATTTTTTATTTTTTAAAATAAATATCAAGGAAAGCGGGGAGGCAATGGTTGTTTACACAAGTTGTACCTTGTTGAACACCCAAAGTACTGAGAAGGGGGGTGAATCAGTACTGTATTAAACTTCTTTCTTATTGAACTAATAATCCATTTACCACATGCAATAATAGAGCAAATTAAACATAGAAGAACAACCAAAATCCACCACACATGAATAGAAGGATTTTTACATGGAAAGGGCACAAAACTAGGAAAAACCACGGTGAGTGTTAGCTCACAATAAATTATGTAATAGCAATACCAAATTACAAGAAGGCTCACTGCCTAGAGAAAGAAAGAAGAAAGGAGATGGCTCATTGCCAAAATGAACTTCTTTGATTGCATCTACACATGCATGAATGCATCTCCACTGAAGCTCAGAATACTATTTCAAAACTCTTCATCTTGACTACTCTATTTCACTGCCCTGTTTCACATTAATCAAGATCTCTCTTCTTCTGCTCTTTCTGCCTGCTCTACAAATCACATTTTATTCACACTTACTTCCACATCCTCTAATTCTACTTCAAACACCAAATTTAATCTCATATTTATATCCGCAACCAACAAAATCTTCATATTAGGTTGGCCTGATAAGGTGTACCATGTAGTCATGCATTATGTACTCTGTCGGCCAAATTCATTCCCCAAAATCTATAGCAGATCCAAACACTATTTGAAACACCTTCACACATGTCGAGCTCAATTGTTTCACTACTTAGGATTAAGTTCCAAACACCAAAACTTACCGCACACACACATCATACTGTCATGTCAGCTAATACCACTGGTTCACTTGTTCAGTTCAACTGTCAGACAACATCTTCCACTACAGACCACAAAACTTGCTCAAATCCATATCAGGGACTTTCACATGTCATGGATCACACTTCCAGAACCACAGAGAAAAATATTATTTTGCGGTAGAATGCGGACCACTGGAACACATGCCCTGTCACAGTCAAACCGCATCATACCAAGTAGCAATACTTGGGCATTCATAACTAACTCTCCAATGGAACTCAGAACTTGCAACTCTGGATTTAGATACTTCAAACATATGTTTACAACACCTCAAAACCACATAGCAAGATATGTAATAGCAGAGGAATGCGGACCAAAACAAATGATTGTTCTACTCTGAATCACAATGTACTCTGTCTTTCTGGACTTAGTCTGTTAGAATGTGTGCTTCTGGTACTTTTCAGGAGCTAAAAACTTGGATATAGGATCATCGAAGGGATACAAATAACATACCAGAACCTCATGATCTTGTCTTTTACTGCGGACCAATGCCATCCATTATACTGTTGCTCTGTCATTATCCCCTGTATACTGCTAACTCTTAGCCAAAATGACTAAGTCTTCTTCTCAGGACCAAACCACTGTTCCAATCTTGTTTCTTTACTTGTTGCCATCAATGACAACATCTTCAGACATCATACACAAGTTGCCAACGCACCCCCATTAGGGAGTCCATGCCCCATTTGATGGGGGTTGTGGATCCCATGGGGGGCATTTCCCCCCACATGGTCGCATCAAAAGGCTACGGTTGGTGGGTTCGTCCCCCCTCTAAATTTTGAAAAAATGATTCTATTTTATTTATTTATTTTATTAATTTTATAATACAAGTTATATATGTGTGTGTGTGTGTGTCTGTATGGACACACTCAATTAACTTATATATTTTATATGTATTTTTTTTAAATTAGTAATGTATATTAACAATTGTTTGTATATATAAAGAAGAATAACAAATGAAAGATGATATTATTTATGATTTATACATATTTTGAATAATTATTCTAATTTGTGTATATATAGAAAAATGAATGAATAAATAATTAAAATCAATAATATATATATATATATATATATATATATATATATATATATATATATATATATATATATATATATATATATATATATATATATATATATATGTATATATATGTATATATATATGTATATTTGCAAACGCTCTCTCTCTCTCACATACACACATACTTATGTAGTTTTTTTGTTAAATTTTTGTTTTACATATACTCATGTTATGTGTGTGAATGCACGCACAAAATTATGCTTTCTTCATGTTTATTTCATATGAATCAAATATATGTGTGTATTGCATATACTATTTCTTTTAATGAAGGATGTGTAATTAATTAGTTTTAACCATATGTGGTTAGAATCATAGATGATAAGTGGTGTTTAAAGGTGTGTATAGGTACAATGTATATATATACATTAAAGAATTAATTTTGTTTGTTTATTTTTCTTATTACAAGAATATACATGTAAGTATATTGTAACTCAATATTTTTAGATAGTTAATCCTTTTAACATATTACTTCTACTTCAAGTATATGTGACAAGTATAAATCTAGAATTTTAAATGGTGGATACATATATCATGCATACATAACTTTCAATAAAAATCAGCAAGGTTATTATCAATATATTATTTTTTTGAAAAACAATGATCACTTGTACAATGTTGGAAAGATATATCTCCCATTACAATACCCTTAGGGTTATATTTTCTTTCAAAATGAAACTCCATTCAATGCCACTATTTGTACAAAGACTCCAACCAAGCTCGAACAAGCCAATAAGGAGAAAATGCTCTCCACCCAATCATTATGGCATCATCAAGCCATCAAAGGGCTCTTGCCATCCCCCAAGCCAAGAGACCAAATAAGAATCGAGTAACAAACACGGAAATCACAAGTTAAAGACTACATTAAAAACATGAGGATTTATAGGACACCATGAATCCACTCAAGGAGCCCAAATCAAGGCCAAAATACACGCATTTAGCTTTCTCATTTTCACAAATGCAAGAACTAAAAATACATAAATTCAAAACAAGGAGATGGAGCTTACCTCTCAAAATAGCTTCCAAAAAATGAAAGACTCCCTTCTTGGATGAGCTCCATTTTTAGCACATATACCATTCAACTCACACTCCTTAATCCTCCAAAATCCTACACAAATTTGCCCAAGGAATGAAGAAATACAATCCACACCAAAAGAAAAGAATGGAATAAAATGATTCTTAAGGCCTCTCTCCTTCCTCATCCATTCTATAAGTTTAAACCATAATAATGAGCAAAAAAACTCTCCCTTCAAAGCCAAAGAGGGTGATTATATATAAGAGGTGCCATGTAACTCATCCTCACCTTGTGGGATGGTGACACATGGCCTCCACCTCACACCCTTATCCTTTCTTACAAACATGAACAAGATCACATGTTTTCTATATTCTCACACGTGTGAGATCTAGGGAAAAGGAGTGTACTTGTACACTCTTTCTCACGTATGCTCCTAGGAAGTATTCCTACATGTGTGGGGTATTGAGATGGCGAGTATACTTGTAAAACTCCTCATACATGTTTCTAAGAAGTGCTCCCACATGTGTGGGGCATTAGGATGAGGAGTGTACTTGACACAACTCCTCATACATGTTCCTAGGAAGGGGAGATTGAAAGGTGACAAATCTATCTTCCATCTCCTACATGTTTGGCCATGTCACATTCTTCCTAAGGGACTTAGATGAATCAAATCTTGCCCAAGACTCAAGATTTGTAGCCCAAAAAGTACCTACCCCATAGGTGCTTACCTAAGGGGTCTAATTTTACCTAGAAATGAGAAAAATAATATTTTTACCCAATTAAAATTCACAAGAAGTGCAAATCCAAGTTTGCACTTCCAATGGGCATTACACATACACATGAACATTATCACACTTCAAAAATCTTATTCAAGATGATCAAAATAAACAACACATTAAGGTTTAAAATTTAACACAAGAAAGTCTCAATCCCCTCATAGACTAAAGCCAAGTGTAATTATGACATAAGTCAACCTCTAGTGTATCTCCCACACACAACTACACATTCTTAACTAATTTATCAACTAAAATGATACATTACTAGAAAAACAACACAAGGTGGCAATGAGGGGCCTTGGTCACACTAAACCAAGACCAATTGGTGTAATTGAGAATTATAGTCAATCCCCTCTTACTTCACAAGTTGAAGTGAGAATGGTAATTAGGGTTCTTCTTTGATCTCTTGCTCTCCCATTGGCTAACCTATATCTACACACTCAATGTGCACATCAAGACATCCAAGATACAGGAATATAGCTAAAGCAACATGATTGAAACTATGTTATTCACTCACAATAATCAAGACAAATTATATGTGCAAGAAATATGACTCATCATAAGATTTCAAGTATGAGCTTAAGGTTTGACATGATCAAATTCAGTATCTATATGTACTCACACAAATCATCAGAATAATTCATAACAAGCTTTCCTACATCTCTTTTTTATTCATAGTCATAATTCTTAATACTCACGTTTCAATTATATTAAATTTTAAACCAACTATTAGAGCAGTAACTCTGTAATACTATCATTATTGATTTCACACTTAAATCAAATTAACATCTAATTTCTCGTTAAATTCATATGTGAACTTTAGGGTTCAAGGTCATGCATTCATGTACACTCTGAATGATGATATAACACATGTAATACCGTTATAACATAAAATAATTAGACCACCTTAACCACAATTCATATAAGGTCGACTCATGATGCCATATGATTAATTTAAATTCTATCTAAAATTCACTATTCACATCTAAATCGATTTCACCATTGAGATGTTTCCCCAAGTCAAGTTCATACACATAAATCAATTGATAACATGATCATAAGTGTTTCTCCCCATGACATTTATTATTCACAATATTAGAACAAGTTCATGAAGTAATGATCATCTCATGATTTTAGGGCTAACATCCATATATTCAACATAATGCCAATTAGACCAACTATTAAAGTGAACATCATCAAAAGCACACTAGTATGAAGGTTACAAGGTTCATTAAAGTAACCGATTAGCTAATGGAATAAAAGTCAAGGAGTGAGGGGAGGTGCTATAAAGGTCAACAAAAGGGTTGGGCCTTACATCAAACCCCCTTGGACAGAACCCCCCTCCCCAGGCTTAAATCAAACCCCCAATGGAGTCTCCTTTGCACCTATCAAAATGCTAACAAAAAAGCAATTTTGCTTCACCTTTGGGGGCATCATGAAGTCATTTATAAATGTCATTTTTTAAGTATGTAGCCCTTAGTATTAGCTTTCCATAAATTATAATATGTATTATTTCTTTAATTTTGTTTTTATAAATTTTATAACATGAATGTAGGTTCATTATGAAAAACAATTACTTCTATTCAAGACACTAGGAAAAATAACAAACATTGTTCGAAAAATCTTTTAAAAAAGCACTACACTCTATTCAAAAATTAATAATAATTAAAATATTTAATAAAAAATTACCAAAAAATCTATGACTACACATTGGAGTTAATGATCTAATGCCAAGATATCCTGGAAATTTTTTATTTGTAATGAAATTTATGAATTATGGAATAAAGTCACTCAATAAAATATAATTGAAAAAATAAAAATAAAAGTGATAGAAATAATTATTTAAAAATTAAAAATTACAAGTTGAATTTAAATAGAAAATGACACAAATTGAACAAAGCTAAAAATATTGATTTTGAGCATCCCACTTAGGCCAAAGAGTAACAAGTAATCATATGGGAATCAAGCAATCATTAGCTCATCAAGCATCCATTCATTCTAGAGAATTGAAGAAATGATTAATAGCAACACATTTTGATTTGGTGCAATAAAAAGAGTAACAAATCTACATACTGGGGCACTTGCCTACTATTTTTATCCTTGTTCACTTTTGGGGGATTGATCTAAGAGAACTAACCCCCTGTGACAAATCAACAACCCTTAAGGTGTTTCTAAATACCATCAATTCCCTAGATATTCATGAGAGCAAACCAAACATCTATTCATCAAGCAAAGTTATGGAACAAAATATCTGCAAGGATGAGTCTGGGCTTAGGGTACATATTTGTAGCCATGATTTTGTGCCAAATCTACAAACTTATCCTCTAATAGAGCACAAATACTGAGGCACTTCACTAACATAGAGACATCATTTTCTAAGTGCACGCGATCTAATCACATAATCTTCTCCATTTGGCACTCATCCTTCAGTCATTGAGCTAAGTACCCATGTCCTCTTATTGACTTAAATTCTAGAATAACTCACATATTTTATCATAATCCCCTTTTCACATTTAATTAATCTAGGCTGATGTCTTATTACCTGTATGCATTTCATTGGATTAGCCTAGATTACACTTAACGAAAGTTTATATTCATTTATATTTTGCTGAACCGGTTTGATCCTACACATTCCAGCCTTCTTTTTAGGGTTTTACACTACCTTAGGATTTCCAAGTCTACATTTTTTTGAAATTACATTCTCTTTTTCAAATCTAAATTTCCTTTTACATACTCGTTCTTCATTGATATATTTTTTTTTGTTAGGGTTTGAGTATTTTATTGTGATATCTTTTTCACATACCCTATCCACCCTTGACTATCATATTAAGGTTTTGCCTTCAGATCTGATATACCATTAATATTTCTAATTTTTCAATTTAAAAGTGTGCATTTAAACTTTATTTTCATATCTTTTGTTTACGCCACCTAGGAGTGCTTGTCTAAACCCTAGTGTGGCCTAAAGCAATCAGAATGAAATCTATTTTGATACTTATATTGAGAACAACGAGGAGTATGATCATGTCTCATGTGAACAATAAAAATTTTATAAATGACTTGGCTAGTTTGGCTAATGCGTAGAATCCTACACAACGAGCAAATATGTTCCATGACATGTTTGCTAGTAAACCATATGGATGAACATTAAAAATTAAAAAGTTAAGTCAATTGATAGATAATTCGCACAGGCTGGGAGGATGCTGGCAAAGGTTGCAGAGTCTGGTTTTACACATGCACTATAAAGTTCCTGCTGTTTTCCCTCGTGTCTTGGTTTGTTTGATGCGTGCTTACAGGAGATAAATACACACATATTATTGTCCAACATATTAGCAGGTGCCTTGAAATTTTTGCATGTGATCCATAAAATGAGATGATAGAAATGCAGACCAGATCAAACCATACCTAGCACTATCTTGCAAAGAGGCTTATTCCCTTGGAGGATACCTTTTGACAGATAGAGTCTGTACATATGTGGCTTGAGCATCCCCTTTGCCACCTTGTATGTCATAGTGGGATACACCAGATTTATGTATGACTGCCCTAAAACCCTTGATCCTGTTGGTTGGGTGATATTGCCAAAAGTGTTCACACTTTTATTCTCGAAATGTTCCTTATCCACAAATATCACTGTTCATGATTTCTGTCATTTGGCCTAGAAATATGATGTTCTGTATTGGCCAGCTATAAAATGTCAAAGGGTCTGGTTTCCTTTGGATCTTAAATTTGGTTGACAAAGTGCTTGTCCTGCCTTCCTAAGCTCCCTCATCAAACTTTAAAATTACTGAACTTTTTATTCCTAAACCAGTTCTAATTTAATAACAATGATCGCAGAAAGCCAGAGTCATGCACAAGTAGTTTTTCTTTATGAATAGTTTTGACATTGCTCTTATCTTATGTGGAAGTTGTGTTGTACAGAACTTCTCCTTTAGACCTTAGGAGGGAAAAATGCAATGCCATTAAACCCTTTTTTTTCCTTGAAACATATAATGTCATTCAACAGATTCACTTTGTGTGTATCCTACAATCATTGCATTCCATGAGATCACATTTCTGTGAGGCATTTAGTCAAATAGTTCACGGGCCTCCTGCATGCTTCTACATTTTGTATACATGTCTGCCAGGGCAATTGCAACTACATCATCTAATGAAATTCCTCTATCCTTTATGCTGTGATGAATTTCCAGTTCCAAAGGTCCCATTTTGGCACAAGTTGGGAGTACGCTGACAAATGTGAACTGATTAGGTGACTTGTTCGTTGCATTTGGAGAAACTGTCTGACTGCCTAGTGAGGTATCTTTAGTATGATGTAACAATCATACGTTATGAGATGTCTTGTTCTCTCATGTGGTCAAAACACTTTATGAGCATATACTAAATTTCTGCAATTGACATACATGCTCAATAAGCTTATTCTGAAAATTTGTGTGAGGTTTATGCAAATCACCTATGAGCGATTAAAGAGTGAACCTTTTTGTTTTGTGAAAGTGTGTTCTTGAGAATGCAGGTCTGCAATAATTTAAGATATGTAGGGGAGTCTTCAAGGGGGTTGTGTGTAGTGAGTAGAATGTGCAGTGCCGCCTCCCACTGGCCCTCTCTACGTAATACCATGAGATTGGGATGAGAAGTGGATGGTAATGGTAGTTTAACATTGTAATTGGAGTGTGGAAAATGTGCAGTGTTATTCAGTATACATCTACCACACAATGACATTACCAATGGTAAGCCTGGGAGCATTTTCATTTTCACTAACCTATTTCCTCATCAAAATCCTGAGAAGGATCTGTCATTGTTATGGCTAGTATTCAATGTAATAGGAATTTTTTTCTTGCCCATTGGAGCTCCAACGTTCAAAAATTTGGATTGGCAGCCAAATTTATTTCAAGATATTTTGGATTTTATTTATTATCTTCTATTTTTCTTTCCCTTTTAAACTCACTACTATACTCGTCTCAGATCTAACATTTACGAGGATTAAGGACGTTAAGAATGATACTATAAATAGTATTTTGAAATGGACATCCTAATCATCAATGAGCTTGCCTTTAAACCTACTAGCTTCTCTAACCAGGAGCCATAAGTTAGCTTCTATGACTCTTCCCTTTGCCTAGGATCATGGAGATTCTGCCATTTGGACATATCCTACAAAGTCTATGTGAATTTCATCTATCATCCTACAAAATCTTAGAGAAGACGGGCTTGTTGCATATGTTGTCATTGATGTCAAAGGAGTGGATGTCAAAGAAGTGGTGATCAGAGGAAGTGTGATGTGAAAGATATGGTGATGAAAGACATGAGCATGATGCTGGATTAGTATCATCTATACACAGTTGTACCTTATCTTTTGAAGTTCATGAATAGGTGAAGGTTGTCAAAGTGTTTTGATTAATGTCATACATTGATGCTTGTTGCAATGATATTGTCTCTTGGTGAAAAGCATTGCATTGGATATGAAGGAAATTGTCTAAGTTATCAAATTGTCAAAGACACAGGGAATTGTACTGCAGAAGCACAAGAGATTGTACCGCATTCTACCGCAGATGAAGATATGGCCTCGCGGCTTGGAGGTTAGCTAGAGACAGCTATGAAATATGCATGACCCAAACTTCAGAGCATAAAAGTTACCGCATAGTTTTTCAAAGTTAGCAGAGTGAGAACAAGTCATGTTCCTGTGAAATGTCATCAAAGACATAACAGAAAGCCACCGCATTTCACCACATTTACATATATGACTTGGCAGTTTGAAGATTAAGTAAAGCAAAGGTGCTAGATTGACATACTCAAGGTTCAAAGGATACAAAGTACCACAAGTGTTTTTCATTGTTCTAAGTTAAAACAGTGTGACTAGACAGTGTAAAAGATACTGGCATCAAAGCTTGATTGTTTGCACCAACAAATAGAAGCATGAACTAGAGAGATGAATGCATGAAAAAGTTTTGCAAGTCATATAGTGTTCATGGGATGAACCGCTTGATAATATCTCATTTAGGGTCTGGAGCTAATATATGAAAGGATAAGTAGTTGCGTAGCCGACATGGCATACTTCAGTGATTGCGCCGTGTATGGTAGTGTGCACTAGCAGTAAAGTTTGGGAGAAGGTAAAATAGGTCCAGTAGACCTCTTGGTATGAACCGCATAGTGGGATTTCACTCTTACATTACCGTAGATAATTTGGGTGCCGACAAGTTTGGTTAGTTACACGTTTCATGTTATCTTAAGGCCGACAAAGATGATGTTTTAAAAGACTTGCAGAGGATATTTATGAAGGTAAGAAGATTACTACAAGTGTGTATGTGTGTGCGCGCGCGCGTGAAAGATGTCAAGTGTCTGATCCGAAGTGAGATAAGTAGCTATGTAAGTAATAATGCATAATAACCTATAGTAGAATGGATGTTGCGAAGATTTTTGAGGTATCAGAATCAGTCAAATGATCAAGATGATAGCAGAGAAGATAGTGTGGAAGTCTTAAGTCATTGTGAATATGTCGAGAATGTCAAAGCTTTAGCAAAATTGATGTTGTAGAGGAAATTGAACCATTAGAATCAATTGAATGTTTCAGAACAAAGGTTGGAACCTTATTTTGTAAGAGTTGTAACTCTTCAGGGAGTTGTTGCTTCCTTTGGGTTGGAGCCCATAAAACTTTGTATTAGGGAGTTGGTGCTTCCTTTAGGTTGGTGCCCATAAAATTCATTGTAAACCTGATTTTATTTGTGAGGCTAGATTTGGACAATAGATCCAAGCAACTGACTCACTGTGATTTTTCTCTTCTTGGGTTTCCACGTAAATTCTAGTGTCATGGTCTCTTGTGTGAATGTGTTAACATGTTTATGGTTGCACAATTTGATTGATGCTATAAAGATTTTGAAGTAGAACTGAATTAAAAAGTGATACATACAGGGCTACATGCTTACACATGCTAGTGTTGCTTACATTTTCAATTGTTTTAAGGGCAAAGCTCATCAAAGTGCTTTTGCCAAGTGTGATTTGACTTGTTATTTTGTATTGTAATTATTCAGAACCAATTGTGTTCTTTCCATGATTTAATTCATTTATAATTATCAAATGACACAATATATATTTATAGCTCTACGGAGAAAATTATCAATATGAGCTATCCTTATAGTATTAAAGTGAGTCAGACGGATCTCTATAATGTTAGGACATAAGTGGTTCTAGTATACCTATCTTAGATAACTCTATGTAAAAAAAACCATGAGATATCACTTTCACGGAACCTATTCCACTTATGTCACAAATCTAGTCACAAAATAGGACATAGAATTTTATTTGTATTTTTATTGAACTATCAAATTTGAGGTAAAAGGTAAGAGTCTTTCTTTCATAATCATGACATCAAATGCTTCTTCCCCACTACCATTGTAGGATGCCTCTCAACATAACTACCCTTATGCCATAATATGAATACTACTTGAAGGAATAAAGGAAACTATAACGTGTTTTAATTGATTTATTTAACCTACATATTTAGGAAAATATGTGTTTTATTGCAACCATTTACAGGTTTACATGATTCACAAATTCAATGGGATTTTACATTACCATTGTTTCAAAAATCGTTTCTTTCCATGCTCGTCTAGCAATAATTGTTTCTTTTAATTTTAAACACCTATTAAACCTCGACGTTACAAATCTTGTGTTTAAATTTCCCCGACCCACAAAAAAGAGTGCAAGAAATAATAAAAACAAGTTAAAAAAAGCTTTGCTGTCAATGATTTTTTTAAGTTGAATGATAGATGTTAAATGAGATGGGTTAGATATATTATAAGAGTGGCAAAGAGGGTTGAGTTTCTTCAAACAGCCGGACAGTTGAGATAAATACGATGTTAAAAGGAGTTTTGTTAGGCTTGCACGGGCTTTATTTATGCTTTTAGAACCATCTCTAGTGTCCATTTTGGAGGTGACTCTTTGAAAACGATTAGAACGTGTCATGCATGTGTATTGCCTCATCCAATATGCAAATAAGGCACGTAAGTGTCTTTGAGAACACTGGTACATCATCTGCTTGCTATTACATTCCTACTATCTTATGTGTTCCTAAGTATGTAGACTTAAATATCATCGATTTTGTAGATACTGGACTGCTTGTAGATGTAACAGAGAACCTTCATCATCAGACACAAAAGTCAATTCTAGCAATGACAGGGCCTAAAATTTGTTTGACAACCAGATAATCAAAATCACGAAGGTGAATAATCTAAGAAAACAACCAAAAATGTATACCCAAGCAGATAAAGAATTTATCTTTTACATATCATATCAGATAAGCAATTATTTCCAAACAAAGCACATGTAATGCTACTAACACTTCTAATAATTAAACAAATTTCCTTGAATTCCCGGGACACTTTTTGGCTCACAGCAATCAGACCGTATGCTAATAGTATAAATATTCTGCATGGGAAGCAGTCCTTGAAAAAATATTATTATCTGCCAGTCTATTTCTCTCACAGGATAGACACAAAGATATGAACCAGCAGCAGTACGTCCACAAAGATATGCATTGGATCAACAACTATACATGAGATTTACCATGATAAACAAGTACCCCAACATTGATCAAGTATGATCAGAAAGAATTCATATAATTAAATAGTTTCAAATTGTCCACCAGATGATTGTGTGCCATCCTTTGTCAGTCCGCTGAATGGTGCTGTGCCCTCCTTTGTCAATATTCCTTGCAGGTTCTTTACTGCTTTGTCATAGTTTACAAAACCCATGAACCAAAACTCGTGGCCATCAGAGGAAACAATCTGAATGTATTTCTCTGATGGTTTGGTTTTGTTTGCTGAAGCATTAACAGCTTTCAATTGATACAAAGGTAGAACCACCTATCCATAACCAAAAAAAGGGTCAAATCTTTTACTGCATCTATTCATGTGAATTCCTGTACCGTTGTTCCCTTAAGTCATTTAAAAAGAAATTGTTTAATTTATAATACAAATAAGTTCAACTAAGATGTACTCTTGATGTTACTAAGGAATAAAATGCATCAGATAATTATGACAAAAGAAACAAAAAGGTAAAGGTTTCTTCTTTAACTAGCATTCTTTAATAGCATGGCAAATGCAAATAAAAATTAAGATCCATCTGTGAGTATCAGGATAAGTACATCTTGCATAGAGATGATAGCAGAGGTTTTCACAGATTTGACCCACAATAACAGATAAAGGAGTCAGACTAAGTTGCATGGCTCCCATGGACCATAGCAATTAAAATGTATTATAGCATATCAGTGCTGCAATTTTTTTGAAAGATACCTCTCTGAGTAGGCAGGCTATTGATCCTAACTTCCAAAATTTTCCACTCTTTGGTTGCATAAATTTCTTACCCACATTCGTCTTTTCTTACTAATTTCTTTCATCATCATTTATTTTACTCATCTACTATACAACAATATTTTCCCAGATTTTATTAGATTATTCAAATTTTTAAAATTTGTTTCAAGATGTATTTAGGTACAATCATATTTTTCTAAAGATTGGAGATAATGTTAATGGTATTTCACATGATAAGAACATGAATTATATCAATCAAAAACCATGTTAGATGGTGAATGAGCAGCCCGCAAGATCCAAAAGAGCAACAAAAATAAGTCAAAAATAAGGATATACTAACAAAACATTGCCCAAGTGAAAGGCATAAGATTCTGTCACGCCTTTTAGGGGATGCTACTAAAAATGACGAAAGCTAATAACTACAGACATAGCATCAAAGGTTGTCAAGACTGGGCATATAGAGAGAGAGAGATGTGCTAACTCTGTTCAAGTTACTAAATATATGATACCAATCTAAGGAGCATAAACAGCATACCTTGATGAAAACAATTTACATGGAAGACGCATTTTTAGCAGAGTGAGCAAAACACACTAACAAACGAATGATGGTTCCTTAATTAAAACACACATGTTCTGTCATTAACACAAATCCAATGAAACTGATATCGAGGACTTTGATTGGATGCCAAACATCTTTGACTAAAATAATATGAAGACCCAATTTTTGAAAGGGCTATCATGTACAAAACACCCATAGAGCATTGAAGTTTGTCTGAGCCTCAATGCTGAGAATACTTCTCAACCAAATGCATAATTCCATGGAGTTTCAGAGCGATGGCACAGGGGAACATGGACCTAAATTTGGGGGCACTGGAGGGACAGCGGCGTGCATAATATATATTAATAATAACAAATATTTTAATATAATTATAATAAATTAGTAAATTATAATGTATAATATTATATATATAACCCCGTTCACAGGTAATATAGATAAACAAACTGAGAAAAAAGGGGAAACCTAAAGATTTTAATAATCAAGTGTTAGTAAGAAGTGGGTTCCCCAACAACATAATTATGTGAAGTTAAATTTCTACGGAGCCTCATGGGGTGATCCTGGGAATGCAGGAGGAGGTTTTGTTCTCAAAGACTGCAAAGGGAGTTTAATGTATGGAGGATCCCTATTTTCAGGTATCAAAATGAACAATGAAGCTGTGTGGGAAGCAGTAGTTGCAGGGTTTGCGGCGGCGGCTTCTCAAATTTTGAATAATCTGATTGTGGAGGGTGATTCAATGATAGTGGTTAATGATCTTCAAAAGGGAAGAACTCTAAATTGGAAACTAAATCATTATGTAGAAGAGGCGTTGGGTATGCAGAAAAGCTAGATAAGGTGAGCATTCAACACTGTAGGCACTCTCTGAACTCTGTGGCAGACTTCTTGGTTAATTATGGTATAAAACAAGCTCCTATTACTGTTATTTACAGTCATCTCCCAAGAGAAGGCTTGGAGACCTTTTTAAATTATATGCCTCCTTAAAATGTTTTTAGCAAAGGCTGGCAGAGCTCTTTTTCATTCTTGTTTAGTTTTGTGGTCAATTAATGTGGTTTTAAGGCTTATAAGCGGCAAGATGATGATCCCATAGTGTCTAGTTTGTTGTTGATGGTTGATTTTAATTTTGGCGTAAGGTTGGATTGCCCAGAGAATTGAGGTGGCCTAGGTTTGTACACATGAGGCTAGGATGCATTTAATTTGGCATGTGTGAGGCTTTTAAGTTTTATTTGTTGCCCTTGGCAGAGTTCTATTCTGTTGTGATATGGTGGAGCGTTTTGGTAAGGGGTTTGGGTGGTGTCGGCTGTGTGTTCATTTTTCTTTGGTTTTCTACGAGTGATGGTGTGTAGTCTAGCAAGAAGGCTGGTCAGGACCCCAATTAAAAGGGGGTTGTTTCTGATAGGCACCTAGGATCATATAATTTATTTTTATATATAATATATTAATAATAAATATAATATTATAATATATTTAAAAAATTGATTTGTAATATATGAAATTTTAATATATAATATATTTAATATTATTAATAAATAATATTTATTAGATAAATATTTTAATATAATTAAAATTTAAAGTAAAATATAGTTATTTATTAAATAATAAATTAATAATAATCAAACAACATATAAAACGCAGTCTCCAAAAAGCCAGCAAGAGACACAAAATGGTTATGCTTTTAAAAAATTAATAAAATTCCAAAATAGTTATGATTTAAAAAAATGCCGAATAGGATCACCATAAACAAATACAGGAATCGTCCGTCATTTTAAAATCATAATTATTTTGGAATTTACCATAGAAAAAACAAAATGCAAAACCCTTGGTGGTTAAACATCAAACTGGCAAGCAAACTACATATGTTGAATCTCGGTGTAGTAAAACTGAGGATGTACCCTATCTCAGCTAGTTACAAGTCCCATACAAAGTTGTCGTGGATAACACATTACTAGGCCAAATGATATTCATATCGCCATATGGCATAAACAAACACAAGAATGTTTTTAGTGATTTAAGAGTTGTTTTAAAACCTGGCATTTCGAGGATGTTGAGGCATCCCTGAGCCATCCCCAACAGGGGTAATGTCCCAAAGACGTCCCCCACTTCTGCAAGGCATCCTGAGGAGGTTTCTCCTCTGCTAGTGACAGTGGGGGACAGCAAGGGGACGTCTCCCCAGCATTTTAACATCCCAGGGACGTCCTAGGGTGATATTTCCCCATGGAACACTAACCAAATGGCAGAAGACAAAATTTAGACAAGAAAAGCAACTCTATTACAACAATTGCATTCTCATGTAGTAGGTATGCTGAGTTGTGTAACACGCCATGCTGACATTTTATAACTCTTATTCTGTGAGGACCATTCAGTATGGTTGTCTATGGATACATCCCAGGTCCACTAACAAAATCTATCATCCGTATGGTTACGGTTGCAGACCAAGGTCCATAGGAACAACTCATTAAATGTGCACATCTATGGGGATTGGACACAAATTTCAGGCAATAAAGAAACAACAGCCCAATATTATCACAACCATATTAGGAGTAGGCTTACAAGTTGTTTTCAAAGCTCTAGAACAATTTTATGGGTACATCCCACAATGGGATTTAAGTTATTTCAACTTGGAATGAACTTTGTAGGAGAGCAATCTCATTCATCGTACAAATGAAAAATCAATTTATTTTATTTAAGGAGCGGGTTAGATACCCCATATGAAACCTACCCTAGTTGATTTGAAGCCCACAAATATAAAGCAAGCAATTTCCAACTTGGCAATTAGTAATCTACTACAATCAAAGGAGCATTTAACAATATAGCCATCCAAAGGCCATTACCAAAAATAGAGTGAAACCTCTCCCAAAGTCAAACACGTCACTGCAAAATGACGGGATGAAGTTCAAAAGATGTTGTAGATATGGAAAACACATCATTGCAAAATGATTAGATGAAGTTCCAAAGACGTTGTAGATATGGCAGTCATCTTTCAAAAAAGGATTGTCCCACCTGATGAAGCACTTAGCAACTTTAAAAAAGCATAAAGGGATTGCAGCACTTGGATATAAAGGCCATCAAGGTGGTCAGTTTTGGTTAAAAAAATTGAGTATCTTTGTTAGATTTCCTTGCATCATACATGGGCGCATTCATGTATTCACATTTGTGTTTGCCTCAGCGCATACATGCATGCATATGTTTCCCATCAAAACCCAAGTTGACAGATCCTGATATGTATCTGGGCTGTGGAAACATCACTGAGGTGCTGGATCCATTTAGGGAGGTGATCGGCCCAAATAATGTTGAGTATTAAAAAAACCCGAAATCACTTAACTACAAACCAAAAGCCAAAGCAAGTAAAAGAACAAGCACAAAGTTATCTCAAGATTTCCAAACCACCAATGTAGAGAAGAATTTTTTAAGAAGAGAAAACCTTTTCTAAAGAAGAATTTGTCCTCACGCATTAGGAACAATGGCAACTTACAACAATAGCAAAAGAAGATTTTACATAAGAATCATGAAGATCGATAGCTTCAAATTGTTTTAAATGAATAATCAAGGAAGAAGAAGCCCTTGTATCTAGTATGTGAGCACAAGTAACATGGTGATAGGAGTAATAAAACTAAGTCCCACATTACTTACAAGTGAGAATCATGGGGTATATCTCTTACAAACAAAGAGCAAGTGGAGTGGGAATTATCTAAATAAGACAAAAGATGTTGGTGAAAATTCCACATCACACCATTTACTTTACTGTAAATTTATTATTATCAAGGAAATATAATATATTAGGATCACCTAGGACCTAACACAAAACTCAAGGAAAGATTAATTCCTCGTGTAATGCTATATTATCCAAGAGCTTTTAACAACCCCATCCCCACACATAACCTACACTTTTTTCCTAATCACAAACACATATTTTCGAACAATCAAAGCACTTTAACTTGCCACACAATGTCCCAAGCCTATTGGGATTCAAGTATTGTGGACTTGGTCAATCCTATTCTCTCAACAACTTAGTACTTTAGAGAGCTACTAATACATTTAATCAATTACCATACCACATTACCACCTTGTTGATTTTCTTCACTCAAGAACTTTGCAATTTAACAAATCATTAAACTGCTTAACCAATTAGTCAATTTTCTTCAGTTGGCAACTTGTCACTTTAATGAATTGAAAACAATCCATTTTCGTTGGTCAAACAAATTTTATAGGTATCGATTTTTGTGAATTTACTTGAGTTTCCGTTACAGGCATTTCGAGCAGCTTTGTTAAAACTTAAAACCCTCTTATGGTTTTGGACCATCGCTACAACTTTGTGCTAAACTTAAAACCCTCTTATGGTTTTGGACCATCGCGACAACTTTGTGCTAAAGCTAAGTTTTGCTAGCCAATACATTACTGCAAAAAGTTTCTATCTGAACAAAATGATGTGTTATTCCACAACACGTGGAATATATGTTCTATATTCTTTAAATCTGTTCTCAGGCTCAAGGAAATTGCAGGCACCTCTCATTTTGGAAGAGAATCTTCAACTACTTATAACTTGTTTCCTTTGAAAATTTGCTACTGCATTTTACCAACTCAACTCAAATGAGCAGTCACATTTTTATCTCTCTACTTCTGAAATCAAACTTCCATCATTGCATCATATACATGCCTGAAGCCCACAAGATTTGGACAATGGAACTCACACTCAAGAACATGAATAGTGAAGTTTACACACAAATAAGCTGACATAATTTTGCATTTGCCCTCCTTTCTGTTTCATGAAACTAAGGCTTAAATCGAACTTATGTCATTACAGAATATGAATAATGAAGTTTACACACAAATAAGCTGACATAATTTTGCATTTGCCCTCCTCTCTGTTTCATGAAACTAAGGCTTAAATCGAACTTATGTCATTACAGGATATAGATACCCAAAGGTCACAATTCGAACCTAATACTCTAGAACTGTAATGTCCCCAATCAAATATATTCAAAATTTTGTTCTATTCTCTGATTTTATGAAATGAATTTGAAACAAACAGCCAACGTACAATTTTGATTAAATGTTAATAGGCTGGGAATCTCAGATCTTCTCATATAGATTCAGATTTAATCGCTTCACAATTATGTAGCAATGACTGTGCCTTAACTCCTCCTTATATATTCCTTAGTTCTGACAATCTTGTATATGTAACTGACTGTGCTTCCAGCACCCCCTATTGTATCTAGATACTTAGACTACAATTACCCAACTCTGAATATTGGTATAATCTGTAACATACCTCTCTGCCACTTCTCCTATATGATGCGGCCTGATGTGCTGCACCTCCAATAGTATGTCCCTTGATCAACTTCAACCTTACAGCAGCAACCAATCTTCTATCTAAAACCTTACGGCGACTGTAATGTTCCCAAGATAATCCGCCAACAATGATATATTGATTGCTACCCTTTGTGGTCTTCTAATAGCAGTACAGTAAGTGGTCGACCAAGACTGACGAGTGGTTCCACCCAAACTAGTTACGGCGGCTCCTTAGTATGCTGTGTTAGACTCTCCAAAGCTAATTCAAAATGCTGCAATATAGTCTTAAAGGAATCAGCAGCTACTACAGGTTGTATGGGAGTCGAATCACTTCAAGGTGCTGAAATTAGACTTAACCCAAATAATAATCAACAATAAATTGGTCGGATAGAATTGGCATTTATAAACCTAATATGAAGCCCAAACAAAATCATTGGATGAATTGAGCAGTTTAGCATTTGCAAACAATAATATAGGCTCGATCAGCAGTCATTACATCCTTTGATTATTTACCAACGGACCCCACCATCAATTGATATGACTCAACACCCAAGTAAACAGTATAGCCGCTCGGATAATTCAAGGGTCTTAGAATAACAATATTCAAAAGCCAACAGTCAGCCACAGCTAATAGCCTTCCTTCTGATGTGTATGGCAGGGCGCAATTTCAGCATCAACTAATGTTAAATATATCTAAGTAATTTCTGATGATAATAATAGTTAACAGCACTTCAAGCAATTGAAATCATAAGAAATATTGCACAAATAACTGGTAATAATGAGAAATCTTTCATAACAGAAATTGAAGACCAACAATATAGAAATAAACTCAAACTCTCAATAGTGTCATTGAAATAGACAATTTACTTGCGAATCCAAATCGTTACAACACACTCGCGATCCCTGGGTGGAATCATCCCCAATGAGCAAGAGGGTTTTTGTCCTCCAATCACCTCCGCCAAGGGTTTTCGACTTTGAATGCTAAAAACTCCAAAGTCCAAATTGGAAGGAATAATTGAAAATGATAAATCCGATGATTTGTTTGATACCTTTGCCTTCCTTTTATACTTGCGAATCCAAATCGTTACAACACACTCGCGATCCCTGGGTGGAATCATCCCCAATGAGCAAGAGGGTTTTTGTCCTCCAATCACCTGCGCCAAGGGTTTTCGACTTTGAATGCTAAAAACTCCAAAGTCCAAATTGGAAGGAATAATTGAAAATGATAAATCCGATGATTTGTTTGATACCTTTGCCTTCCTTTTATACTTGTCTTTTCCAGGCCCTTCATTTGTCTTATTTTATTTTCCCTCCAAGTATTTAAAAATACTTTTTAAATTACATCCATAGGTCCCCTTTTAGAATTACATTTGAATAAAGTGTTAAAAACACTTTTTAATACATTACATAGGACCTATAATAATATAAAGTGATCGGGCCCAATATTATTAAATTTCTAATTCTAAAAAAAGGGACATGACAAGGACAAATGGTAACAAAAATGTAAAAAATGCCAACTTGCCAATCCAAAACCTAGGCTTAGTACTGTCATTTAACCATAATTACATGGAGATAGGAGAGGGCTTGGGCATGAGAAATGAGGACTAGCACAAGAACAACATTATTTTAACAACATGATACGAAGTAATTGAAGATATCTATATATAGCTCTATCTTTATATTTTTATATATATATATAGTGCAAGTATTATATGCATATCATATAGTTTATTAGCACAAGCTACTATCATAGAGTACCCCTCTTTCCAATTTAAATCAATTGATAAAACTTTAGTGCACATAGACATCCAAGACATCCAAAGTCCTTTCACCAGTGTCTTCTTAGTAATATCTCTTTGGGCTTTGATAAGAAAATTTTCTGCTATAAAAGAAAAAATTAGAAGTCTATTAGTGTACTTTAGTTCTTTTAGCTCTTGATCAGCAGTTGAGGAAAAACCCAATCTAACTTATATGATATATGAATATCTAAGAAACTTCAACATGAAATTTCCCAATTTTCAATGGATGCCTTCTAAAGATGTGCAAAGATCCTAGAAATTTCAATTGAAGTCTACTAACGTCTGGAGACATTCCCATGTGTGTTCACAGATGGCAACACATTTCCAATATGGGAGACAAGTACCAGGGGTCAAGGTGTGAATCTTCTTAGTCACCCTTTGAATTATGTGATTCTCTCCTTGCGTGACTCTATTAGATTCCCTATCTAGGCAAAAGGGCTCTCCCACCAACTGTGCCCTTCCAACAAGGCTTCTTTGATTTTAGGGTGCATATAGGTCTTCTTCATTCTCATATTGGTCTCCTCTATTTTCCACTGATTGAATAGTCCTATTCATGGTCACAATATCATGGGGCATCTGGTTCATCATCTCAACTCTCCTTTAATTCACCCATTGAACCAGTGATCTTACACTAGAGAGATTGCCACTTCAGATTTCTAGTTTTTGCCCAACTTGTATAGCTGAAACTGGAGGAATTTTGGTACCCAAAGAGGCCAAGAAAGTGATTTTGATACAACTATTATGAACAAGATCTGAACTGGCAAAAAGAAAAAACAGCTACAGTGAAAATTGCATTTTGAAAAATGATATTTTGTTTTTGTTAATCTGTCTTCCTTGAACTGAATTCTGAATTTTCTGGAAACAAACTACAATTTTTAGACAGCAACAGCAACGGAAACTACAATATAATATTTTTGCAAACATTTTCAGTTGGTAGATATAATATGGAAAACATTTGTGATAAGGTGTGGGTGCTAACTCAAGTCCAACCCAAGACCTCTACCAGTACTTCACTTGGCCACAAAACCCTCCAGCATCCTGCCAAATTTATTCCCAGCGAAAAAAATGACACTTATTCTTAATGCAACTGACTTTAGATTCACTTGTATGGTCAATTTATTGTAACTAAATTTTTTTTGATGTTAGCAGAATAACTGATGAGTCATCGATTCCAACCCAGTGTTTCTCCGAGTTTCCGGGACGGGGGGACGGGGGACAGGTTTCCGGGGACAGCAAAAATTTTCCAAAAAATTGGGGACGGCGAGGGGACGGCTATTATAATATATTTAAATAAAAATATATAGGTTAAAAATTTAAAAACTAATAATTTACAGTTTATTTAATAATATATGAACCATTGAACAATGAACATATATGAAAGTTATTCCATTTAATAATAATAATTTACAGTTTACAGTTTATGAACATATATGAACCATTTAATAATAGTAATTTACAGTTTATTATCAAAGTTATTCCAAGGTATATGAACCATTGAACATATAATATATTAATAATTATTGAACATATATGATATAATATATATGATATTATGAACATACGCTGCAGATTATAAGTAATATATATAAGGTATATGATATAATATATAATAAATAATATATGTTATAATAAATAATAAGTAATATATATGATCTTGTAATTAATATATTAATATAGTTCAAATTATCATATATATATGATCTTGTAATATATAAGGTATATGATATAAGGTATAAGGTATAAGGTAATAGATATATATCTATTACGATATATATAATCTTGTAATATACTATTACGAATTATCATAAGGTGAATATATCTTGTAATATATATATAGTTCAAATGTACAGCAAAAAGTTCAAATATATATACGCTGCAGATTATTAAAAAACAGGCAGAAAAATCCAAACGCTCCAGCTATGAGACAGTGAAAATCAAAGACACTAATAGACTTCTAATTTTGGTAAGTCATATCAAAGTTTTCCTTCATTACTGAGCAGTTTGGTAAGTCATATCAGACCTGATTTTGAGAGTTCTTGCAGTCCCAGCAGTCAATTCAGAGTTGTGGAATGGTATTTCAGTCACTAAGGGCAGTCTACACAAGCAAATGATGAACTTTCTCAGTATGTTACAACATACAGCCCTTGTCAGCTGTTATTTACTTGTATTTTAATTATTATGGCTAATTTGTGTGTGATGCAGCAGTATGAATTTCTGATCAGAATAATATTATCAGTGTGTTTCAGCTAGTTCCTCTGTCAAATAGCATTCTATATGCATTTTACATTCATATTGTAATTCTGGATGGTAGTACCACTACCGTCAGGAATCATGCATTTCATGCTCATATGATTGTAAAATCGGACGGTATACAGCCGATTATGTGTAATTCAACATAGAAGGTCTTGGTCGGTTCACCACTAGACTCTTTTTGCATCTCAAGCCTGTTTTGGCACTGATCGAATCCGCATTGTAATCAACCACTTTGGCTTGATCAGATTCCATTTGTAATCTGCCAGTGGCTCTACATTCACTCAACACAATGGGATCTTGGTTATCAGAAAGTGCTTGAACTTGCATTTTGCATTTATATATTGCAAAAAAATCAATAAAATTGGTGTGGGTTATTACACGTGCTCTCTCAAAATTGATCTTATATACATAACTGATTATTCCTCTATAACTAATTTATTTCTGCATAAATGGCTAATCTGCCAGTGGCTCTACATTCACTCAGCATACTTATTCGCCGAAGAGGTGTAGATTTGGATCGGCTCCGCCCCCTGTGTGCTTCTGGTTAGCTTGCCGCCTCTTCATTCTAGCAGTGCATTCATCTAGATAGCTATGTGTTGTCCAAACACTGTATGCTCTCACCTTGTCCACACTGGAATCTTGGTTCTCAGAAAGTGCTCTCTCAAAATTGATCTTATATACATAACTGATTATTTCTCTATAACTAATTTATTTCTGCATAAATGGCTATTCTTGTACAGCTTGTTTTTCTTCTACATAACTGATTAGTCCTGCACACCTAAATAATGACACTTATGCCAAACACAAGGGTGTTTCCTTCAGGGTTCATAACAGATTTAAAGTCAATTGTTTTGGTTTCCAATTGTGCATATTCTTTAGTTACTTCAACTTATTATCAAAAGGCAAAATGTTTCCCTTGAGATTTGAAACCATTCTACTTCAAGTTTTCTTTTCCTTCCTAATTTCATTTATTTCTAGAGACATGTCTTTCCACAAAAAAGTTCCTTGACCATACAAATTGGTACAAGGGAATATAATCAGTGTTCCCCAGGGCCTAGGTAACAATCTCCGACATCCGGTATGTTTTGGGAACAAGGGCAAGGACATGCCTATCAAATATTTCCAAGGACCTTGTATTCAAAATTAGTGATGGAAAAGAATAATGACCTATTAAAGCTAAGTACAACAATAATAATGTGCATTGTCAACGGATAATGGCATTAACGAAGATCCATACATTGATAACCGATCACCCGATAGAAAAATAGTGTTCATATTGGGAAAAATCCAATAGAAAAATGTGTAATATTGAGTGTATTGAAATTTGACACTAATCACATGGACTAAAGAAAATTCATCATGTCCAACACTACATACGAAAAAGTACCTTTCCTCTAACAGTACATTTCTGTTGTGCCACTATAATTTGTGAGATGAAATAAGAAGAAAAAATACCTATCAAACTTCATTTAAATAATTTATGCCAAACATGATATGATGATGGTCAGATAAAAAAATGTCATGGACTTCAATGCTTCTAAGTTCCATGGTGTTTCTAGGATATGGATGGCAGGGGATAGTGGGATGTGTTTCTGGGACAATAGTGTAGGGGGGGGCATTTTTCTGGGGACGCCAAGGGATGGCAGATATATGAAAAATTTTAAATATATATATATATATATATATATATATAGAGAGAGAGAGAGAGAGAGAGATTCACCCAGTTTTTTACAAGTTTACACCTACACATGACATCAAAAGATTAAGTTTAACTTTAGAGTCTAGACATTCATAATTCAATGATTAATACAATCCTAAGTTACCAAATCACTCAGTTTGGAGGCCGATTACGGGTACAAAACATCCCGGGACCAGATATTGGTCCGAATCAACTGTGGTTTCGACCAGGGTATGTGTTTTTAGCATTTGAAACATTTCTGCAATTTCTCTGCCAAACCCGCATGATTCCATTGTCGAAATGGCCATTCCAAGCTGATTCCCCAGCATTTCAAGTTGCAGGTGCACATTTTGAAGGGGTTTTTATGACTTTGTTGACCCGAAAAAGCCCTAAAATTGTCATTTCTTTTATGGTTTTTGCATTTTGTCTTCCGCCACAATTTTCATCTGCCACGAGAGGAAAAATCTGGACACCTTGCAAAAACGCGATGCCCTACACTTGCTGGATGCAAGTGTTCCACTTCAAGTTCATATTAATCAGATATATGATATCGAATATCTGATTATAGTTAACCATTCTGATTATTTTTAAAGATAATAGTGTATTCTATATCTTATTTAATATGATATATGATATAGAATACGAGCAGTGTGAATATAGTTAAAAAAATCAAATTATTAATATGATATAAATCGTATTCAATTAATATAGTTTTTTCCAATATAGTTAAAAAAATTAATTTAATATAGTATTAGTTTTATATAAATATTAAAAGAACTAATATACTCTAGTATATATATATACACACACACACACACACACACACACACACACATATATATATATATTTATGATTTTTATATTTTTTTGTATGAACGTACCAAAAACGTACCCAGTCCCCTCCAAAAAAGTTGCCGTACTGACGTATCGTATCCACGTACCCGTACCCGATTCTGATTTGGTAACTTAGCAATGTATCAAAAGAAATACCAGCAAATATGTTGAATGGTTCACTGACTCAAGTATAGCAGCAAAAAAATAATAATACAAAACTAAAATATAATAATATTTGATTTCAATGTTTCATTGTTCAATATCAAAATGAAAATGTCAAAATGCACAACTATACCTCATTTGAGCTATCAATATCAAAAGAGGCATCTGATTGTTTTGTTGAGGTCATGCAGGTGTAACAGCAGGATTTCAAACTGATTTCAATCTTTCTAACTTCGAGGAATGGGCAGTTTTGAAACACTTCAGCAGATTTTAAAAGGTAGGAATCAAAAGTCAGGTCAAAAATACTGCAGGCACATGCAGCAGAAGGCAAAACAGAATTTTCGAAGTCAAAAAAAGGTCAAGCAGCATACAGTCACGTGCCTAACTGTTGATGATATTTTTTTGTTGTTGAAAACAAAGCAAAAATAATGCCTGTGTTGTTATGTGCGTGCCCCTGGGCATCAAAGACAGATTTTTTTATTATTCTGGGCAGGTTTTTTTTACGAACACATTGGGGACATCTGGCCATCCCTAGGATGGTCAAGGGTCGTCTCAGACATCTCCGGCTGTACTGGGGGCATACGGATGTCCCAGTGACATATGACCTCTGATTTTACCATTTCAGGAATGTGTCCCTGATTTGCAGGGTAACTGGAGACAGCCAGGGGAGGTCCCCTGCCCCATCCCAAAGTCCCAGGGACGATGGGGGGATGGGAACACGGGTCTGGGGGGCAGGAACGAATCTCCGTGTAACATAGATTATAACACATGTTGGACAATGTCCAAATCCTAAAATCTGACAGCCTCTATTAGGTTTCTTCAATGTATTTCTTCCCACCTATATCATGTTCTATTTCAGCTAACTTTTGCTCTCCTTCATCATTCCCTTAGTTCAATGAACTTTTATAACCGTTCTCATTGTCATTTGCTTTTTGGCAAATTGGTCCATGTGCTTTGCTAATTGTGATAGAGCTTCATCATTGATAACCTTTAAGCAATGCCTAATTTCTCAAAATCTGTGATTTTTGTTTTAGGCTTTGCATCAGAATCTGAAAGTGTTGTACTCCACGGAATCTATCATATAAATCCCAAAATAGAACATGTTGCTTGAGTTTTTCCATATGCAAAATTTTCTTAAATTGCTTGAAATACTCAGTTACATTCACAAAGGTACATTTTTCTTTAATATTTAACTCGCTTCATAAGTTTGGCGATTATCTTAAGATACATTTTTCTAATTTCCTTAATATATCATAGATTTCATACAGAAAGTCAGTAATTCTCAAATTAAAAAACTGGAAAAAATTGAGGGAAATTTTCAATTTCAATTAATGGATATTTTAAATTTTGCAAATTTTTCACAAAATAGCCAATTGGTAAAACTCACAAAAAATTCCCGTGGGCTCTAAATAAAGCAGTCAGGTTTGTGTGTGTGTGTGTGTGGTCACCAAGAGACTAATATATATGTATGTATATCTCTCTGTGTGTGGGTGTAGTCACCAAGAGATTCTAGTACTGTCATTTTGTGATGACTATTTCTTTGCTCTTGGAGACTGTATTTTCTGGGCATAGGTGTGTTTTCCTTTCTTTATTCTTGCATCACCATGGATTAAAAAGCTCAAGGAAAATGAAAAAATATTGTTGATTTAGTATCATTTCTGTGCATCATCCAGTTTCATATTGCTGAGTTCAACTTAGAAATGAAAAAAATAGTCAAGGGATCATACCTTGTAAAAACTCCATTCCGTCTTATCTGGATTGACCTTATAAGAAAGGGGGTTGTCACTACAGAAAGCAATTTTCATGTCGGTCAAATATAGTGTTCCTATGACAGGCCCAGCAGAGGTTGACAAATAGCAAGCATATGTCTTCAGTAGTTTTTCTTCAGGGAGAGCATCAAAGTTTTGACGGAAAATCTTTTCATAGCCTCCTTCCGTAAGCACTTTGGTCCCTTGAGCAATCCTCTCCATAGCTGTGTCTGCAAGACTAGGGCCTGTTTTCACTAAAAGAAAAAGAAAGGAATAAAATAGTCATACATTTGGACACGTCAAAACAAAATCACAAGTTGTTTAATGCACTAGCAACAGCAATGACATTCAAAACTATTTATTTTATTGTAACTACACAAAATCACAAGGCGATTATTTTAGTAGCAAAAGCCTCAACATCATACAAGGATGGTTCACAATTGATAATGACAACACCACAAATTTCAGTGAGTGCATAGCAGATCAAGATAGTCATTTCTTGCACTGCTAATCAAATTTGCATTCACCTTACTAGCTGAGTTTACTGCACTGACTTTAGAGAATCATTCAGACCCATTAGGCAAACGGGAAACACAATCCTATACAAAAATGCACATTGGAACCAAGTTTGTTAACATCAACAATATATAACAGCTCAATGGATTTATATCCAGGATAGGTCTAGGCATCCCCAAACACATGCCTGCTCCTTGAACAGCAGCAAATTGGAACCGCTATGAAAGTAGTATCAGAAACTGGACATGAAATATCACAATACTTTTCTATGTTCCTAAAGCCTCAATGTTATCCCATATTTGACATAAAAATGGCTATTTGCAATTATCTGTTATATAAAGGTTTCTTAGAGAGAAGAATGCATCAATCAGTTATAAGAAAATATAAGCAAACATGCTTCATATTATCAGTCCCCTCCACTGATAAAGAGATTTAGTTTAACACATCATCAAACATAATAATCATTAAGTTACTTATTTGCAGACTGCTTATTCTAGTATAGCTAGTCATAACCTATAAGGATTAATTCAAAACATGCAAGATCAAGAAATGAGATTAAATGTAAGACTCACAATGCTGCCAAACATTTCCAGCTATCTCCCCTGTCATTTTTGTGGCCTCACCAACCTTCTTCCCCCATTTGCCTAGGGCATCACGAACTGAATCCATGGAACCTGGATTTTTTTTTTAAAAAGTTAGAAGGAAACCTAAGGCCAGTTGAATCCACACTTGCAAGCCTTGAAACTAAAAGTAAGATATTCCTTTAATATCAGTTGAATCCACACTGGCAAGCCTTGAAACTAAAAGTAACATATTCCTTTAATATAAAAGCAATGAGTTTTTCAAATTGTTTTGCTGAATTATAAATACATACTAATGATTAGAAATATTTCCTATTCAAGAACGTTTAAATACACAGACTGAAGAATTCCCAGTTTTGCAATTGCAGTGACATAAAAACAGCCAGGCATCCCCAAAACGAAAAAATAACAATTTCTAAAATATGCAGCGTGCCCCAGGGAAAATCAGGCTGCACTGGAACAAGAACAGCAGAGCAAGAACGAAACCTTCCCCCACCCGTCCAATTTCAAACCTCCTCCTCAACATGAGAATTGCAAACCAAGCCCAATATTGCTATCCAGAGGACAAGCTAGTAGAAAATTGCTCCAATTGATTGAAATTGCATAACCTAGTAATATTTCAGAATATAATGAAGTGCAATTGAATGAATTCTGATCATGTGTTACCCCAGCCAACAAAGGGAATCCATGAATTAAACAAGCGCATAGGATAAAATTGAAAACATACTCTTAGGGGCGGGCGAGGTGGCCACATAGGGATTGTTCTGTTGAAGGGGGTTGAATTGTTGCTGTTGGGGCTGAGGTTGAGGGGTAGAAGAAGAAGAAGAATGATGTTCCCCCGCAACCCAAGTAGCAGCCTGCTGATTGACGGGATGGGCGTTTGGATTTGCAGGCGATCCCATCGTGGATGTTCCACCGCGGGGATCCACTCCCACTCCCATTTCCTCTTCATCTTCCAAATTCAATTTGGGATAGGGGGCATAATCCTGGCTATGCCCTTCTGAAAGTGGCACCTGCACATACGATCCTTGCTCTTCTTGCTCCTCCTTTTTCCTACTGCTCTGATCCATGCTCTTCCTGCTCTTTCTTTTCCCTACTATTCTCAATATTCTCTGCAAATATTCTACTGATTCTTATCACTCGGCTCCCTGCGCCTTCGAACAGACTGTAACGGTAATTTGTGCTGAATGATTTTGAACAATTGCCTACCTTTTTATATTGGCTTGCAAATTCCAGCTACCAGTTTTATAGAGAACGAACAGACGTGTTTCTGAGACGAAGTCGGTGCCTTGCTGTGGAGGTTACCGTTACGCTGGATGGATGACTGAATGAACGCTCATACTAACTTTATTTGTTGTTTTTTATTGTATATTTTTTATTTTCTTCAAGAGCGCGCTGGCTCATATGTCGATCACCTAGAAGATTCGATCGAGGGTCCATCCATTATTCAGTTGGCGATAACTTTAAACTTTATATGGTATATTTATTATTATTAATTAATTAGGTTGCATTTAAAGAACAATGTGTTTGATTGGGGGTAATTATGTTGAGCAAAGAAAAAACAATACAGACAAAAGCAAATGATAGAATCAAATACATAAACACAGAACCAATGCGAAAGAGAACAGCAAAGTTTTTTAACGTGGTTCACCAAATGGCTACATCCTTTTTGAGCAGGGGATTGCTCTTTATATATTAAAACTGGAATCAATCTCTCATACAATGTATATACAACTCATTACCAATAATAATATATATGTTGTTCCTACAACAGTATACATTCCACACACTTCCCTCAATGTCTAACAATAGACAGATAATTAAATAACCTCCAATAATGCACTAATGTCAACCTCGTCGTGGGAGCAGAAACATGCAAAGGTCGATACAAAAAGAGAGGGAGTAGTGGCTATCATAACTGTTTCATAGGCTGAGGATTGGGCTGCAATAAATGGTGTACGTTACACTAACAAATTAGGCTAGAGGCTCGAGGTGCATGTTGTATTAATTATTACGCCGAGAGGCGTCCTACAGTGGCAAAAAGGCGCTGAAAGCTAGGGGTAATGAGTATGTTGATAGGAAAGTAGGGGTGGATAAGTCTTTTTTTTCATATATATATTTTTATCTATGTAATTAGTTGATAAGTTTTTATTGGGAGCATTCGAGCTTTAAAAAGTTGTCAATTATTTGTTTCATTTTAGAAATAGTTGTCTATTGTTGTTAAAAAAACAATGATGGTCAATCTTACACTTTCATTTTCGACAAGGGTTTTGATATCATGTAAATTAAATTTTCATTAGACAACGTATATTTTTGAAGGATGTCCCATATTCAATTTGCTTCCTTGCATATACAGTGTCAGATCAGTAATTGAAGTGGGAGGGTTATTCCTAATGGCAGTAAGAAATTGCAACATTGTTGACCCTAACAATGAATGTAGATTCTAATAAGATTATGTCCACCATCTAAATCCCACCGCCTAAACTGTATTCAAATACAATTAAATTCCAACTATTCTAAACAGAATTTTCCTCATTTTTTGGTGCAAAGACTTGAATTCAAATCATTTGCAAATTTATTAAAAAAATGGGAAAAAATTGTTACCCTTAGTCTTAGTATATGGGAAATGGAAGCAATGTGTTGGCCTATGCTCAAACTTGTTACTTATATAAATGTAGTGATTTCTAGTTGTCTGTTATGTTTCCCTACTTGCATTCATTATTCTTGTGGCACCTTGTTTCATCTTGCAGTTCTCTATCGCATGCTCTTACTTGTTGGCACCGCATGTGCTTCTAATATATCTATTTTCACCATAGGGGAATATACTTCGACTATTCACCTTTGCTCCCTTTGCGGTGGACCCTCATGAGTGTGGTTGACTCTTCAAGCTTACAATGGTCGCACATGTCCTTATAGGTATAATTTTATAGTGTGACAATCTCCCCTTGGTCGCATTAATCTTCTGTAGCATGTTTTCTCTTTGTGTGGTAGGATTCTCTTCTTATATCATGTGGTTGCTATAGTGGCTCTAGTTTGCCCTGTGGTAGGTCTTGCCCTCACTTGCAATGGTTTTCTTTTTTGTTCTTGGCAACATCCTAGAGGTCTACAATGCATCCTTGTGCGGTGATATCTATGTTCTTTGTGGAGGCTAAACCCAAAGATGAAGATGGGCCTACCCAAGTTCATAATCATTAGTCCATTCATGTTGCATTCTAATCATAAGTCTTGCCCATTGCCTATATGGACACCCCCTGGCCTTAGGTGTCGGCACAAACCTTTAGGAATTGCAGAGAGCCACATGTCTGAGCACCAACACAATGACAATTGTGGAAGCCATTAACGAAGGGTTGAGACTATTATCTATTTATTTCTCTAAAATATTAGTCCACTAAGAATAAAGGTATATATAAACTCGCCTAGTTATTCTATAGAGATTCTAATGTGTATCAAAATATCATGAACTCATGTTAGTAGAATGAAAGCCTAGGTGTCTTAAATTGTTAGAAAGAAGGCATAATATGCATGAAAAAGAATAGTGTAGCTATCCAAACAATGATGACTCCACCTCAACCACAACAATGCTCCTCTCCCTTCATGAGATTTGTGAGTTTTGATCATTTTTAATAATTGTTAGGTTTTTGTTTACTAGAGTAGCTTGATATTTATTTGAAAGTGAAACACACCATGACCATGATAGAAAATATCATATTCACCAACTTCATCTCTAGTAACTTTTGCATATTGGATTTTGTTAGAGTTGAAAAATTAAGAATTCCTTCAACCCATCTCATTTCTTATATTAGTTCCATGATCTTACACAAGATGTAGATAACTGTTATTCATCCTTATTTATATATTCAATAGTAACCTCAAGATTATTGGTTATTTAAGTGTGATTGTACACTAGTTTACCTCAACTTGCTTGGTGACCATGCTTGCTTATTTGTGTTGCTTATCACTCGCTACGATGAACTTTCTATTGCATTACTAAATTGCCTACAAATGACCCAAAAAATTAAGATGGTATTTTTTGTTGACATGGATTTGTACATTTGTTGACAGGGATTGAGTTTTGTTGGTCAATGCAAATTTTTTGAAGTCTTTGACCTTCCAATGTCATTGGAAAAATTATATGTGAAATCAAATGACTTTATCAGATGATTCTTACGGATTAAATGAAAGGTTTATAAAAACATGTTTTTATATATTTTTATATTTTTTCCTAAAATATTTCAATGCACTTGTGCAAGATTGTTTTCACTTAGTCATAAATAAGTACTTTTTTAATAATGCACATTGTATGTCTAAAAATTTCAATTTCGAAAATAGTGTCTTATGCAAGAAAATATTATTTAGATGTTGAAACAATTTTGATTTATAGGAAAAGCCATTCTTCTCAATAGAACAAAACACTTTTAATTAGCAAACCCACTACACCTCTTAACGGTCCAAGTGCTAGTATTGTAATGGCAAAAATTACATACCTATGCCCTTTTTCCTTGTGTTTTGGGCTTGTTTTGATTAGTGTCCTAAATGTAATAATTAGTTTACAAGTGACATAATTGTGCATGAAATCAACTTAAATGTGACATCCCATATCCTAATCCCTTCCATCAATTAAACCCTATATTTGCATTTCTAATCCTTAGACCCATTATTCACCAAGTGCTTTGGATCAAATCAACAAGTATGGAATAGGTACAAATTTGATCCATGTCACTTTTGAAGGCATGAATCTGAACCCTTCACTTTTGAAAATTTCAAAACTCAAATTTCCATCTTGCCAACCTTTCACTTGTTGTTGTGAGATGACTTAATGCACATTATGATGATTTGTGTGCTTAGTTGTATTTAGGGACATTCATTCACTCATTTGAAAACATCTAGGACAATCTAAGGCTTATTTGAGAATTTTTCATTGAGCATTATAAGAAATTATCAAAGTACTTACATCAGAGCACATCATCATAGTTGCATGATTGCTTGTAGTCCTTGATCATTTCATTCAGAGCCACAAAGCCGAACCACTAGGGATCTGTGTTATATTCCTTCTTGGAACAAATTAGTCAGATACATGAAATATAAAATATAAATGCTTTAAAATGATATAAATGCTTGTAATGCATGATAGAGTTTTATTAACAGTTTTTTGTGATGCTGTTGCAGTATAATTCCTTGTTGTCTTTTTAGTTGTCTCGTGTTGGTTCATTGGTGTCATTGTAGCTCTGGGCAGCTTTGTTGCAATTGTGCTATTGTTTGGCTACTTTCTTGGTCGATGCCCTTCTGTTTGTTAATGGTTCTAAGTCCTTTCAAAACTTGTTTTACCCTTTAATAAAAAAACGGTAGTAGGTTGTAATGTATGCAAGTTTGTTAGTTCATCAATTAAATAACATCAATTTCTAATGCTCTTTGGTTTCAACTTTTGGTATATGTTAATATTCGGGTGAATATTGAACACTTTTGGAAAATGATATGAACAAAAGTAAAAATGTGACAAATCAATTTCAAAAAGAAATTATGAAAATCCCAACATACCCAACTGCATGACTATGTAATATTTTTTTTTGTTTTGTTGGATAGAGTGACATGTATGTGGCTCTCTACACCCATAAAGTAGGGTGCACCACCATGGGCCCCTCTCCCCTAAGTATACAATAATTTATGCACCATTTATTTAGCTAATTTATGCACCATTTATCAGCTAAATAAGTTAGCCAAAGCCAACGTCATTTAGAGGCTTTTTTTTTAGTTTTTTCATAGAGTTGCTTTTTGCATGCAGCTCTATTTCCTATAAGATGCTTATTTTCCCTTCAGTTGTGTTGCAGTAGAAGCTTTTGGGGCAACAGAAACTTCGCCCATTTCTGAGAATTTGAAGAATTGGATTAGGCAGGAGGAAGGCGATAATAAGAAAGGAAACAGCGGGCGAAAATGGGTCACCATGACCATCACCACCACCATGATCACCACCATGAGGTGAGCTCTGTAGACGAAGCATTGGTGGCCTGCCTTTGCTGCCCCTGTTATTTGGTCACTTCTCTATTCCGTGGCATTGGGCAATGTTTCTATGTAATATGTTATCTTTTCCTACGGTGTTTTGGTCTTGATTATCATGATGATCACCACCATCATCACCATCACCACTATAGTCAACTTCATTGACAAGTAATGGAAGAAAAGAATTGGCCATCGTTCCCACATATACCTATTGCAGGATTCATGGAATTTCGGTATTCATTTTTTAGATCATTGTACGAAGCCATGCTTGTGCAATGATTTGTTATCTATTGGAAAAAGTGTTCTTCGGTCTTTGAATTTTTTCCTTGAAATCAGAATCCCAGTGTGCGGCAAAGTTGCCAATTTATCTCTGTGAAAGAAGCAATTTTGACTGTTCTTGTGGGGTCATTATTGGAATTAATGGGACTCATAATGTTCACAGATCTAGATGGTACCTGCATTATTTGTTAATTTTTCAATTTTATTAGTTGGTTTTTTCCCTTGCTATGTTTACTTTCTCCCTCATTATGCTTAGCTTGTTAATCGGAAATTTGTAAATGACAGAAAATTGCAGTAAATGGGGGTTTTACCTCAGAAATAATTTTGAGAATCCTACTTCCAAGACCTAATTTTAGGACTGAAACTTACCTCCGGGAACAATTTTTTTAATGAGAAAATTGTCGTACAACTTTCCCAAGAATTTAGAACGGGAAGAAATGCAGTCTTAAATTTCTAATTGTCTTGGTCATTCAAATGGAGGATAGTTTTTCTTGATGAGTCTTAAATTTTTACTTGTCCTAGTCATTCAAATGGAAGACAGCTGTTTTTTTTTATTTGTCCACTGCATACATTAATGGCAATATGTACTAGGGATTATGGTTAAAAATAAAAATGAAAAAAATAGAGGGCAACTTTCCCTATTAAAAGTAAAGCAAAACATTCAAAATAAGATCAATTTTCTTGTCCTCTTTCATTGTCTCACTCAATTTGAAAATATGTTTTAAGTAAGAGAAAATAAGGTTAATTTATAATTATATTTTAAATATCTAATTTTATTTGAAGAGAGGTTTTAAATATAAAGAAAATGAGATTAGTTTAATATTTATTTATTTGAGAAAAGGTTTTAAATACAAAGAAAATGAGATTAATTCACACTTATATTTTAAATATGTGACCCTTTTAAAAAGATGTTTTAACTACTAGCATTTGTACTAGAAGGAGGTGCAATGGTTACATTAATTGCAATTTATAAGAGGACTTAAGTTTGAGTCTTAAGTAGCCTATAAAAAATCAATACATCATCAAAAGTAGTGCTAATTAGTCTTAAAAAGGTTTATTGACTTGCTAATTTTGGATAAAGTCATGTAACAACACTTTCCATAATGCTCAAGAATTAACTTAAAACATGTAACTTAATCAAATCATTAATTAAGAATTGATAGAGATAATCAAATTTGAATCAAGGAATAACAATATTTTCCATCCATTAAGCATGTTAACCAAATCAAGATATAACATAACTTACAAACAAGTAAACCATTACAATTTTTAGTGAGTAATCATCACTAATCAAATACAAAATATGCTCTAGGCATTACAATAAGTTTTTACATCACAATAGACCATCTAGTCACAATATGCATTTACTGTATCTGGAACTAATGACATTTGTCTCCATAAGCCTCGGCTTGTCTCATGCTTGGGGAAGGAGAGCATCATCATGGTGCTTTTCCTCCAACCACGGACCTACAGTCCTCCGCTCATCTTCCTAACTGGAAGAGGCCCTACCCTTCACGGAAAGGTTAGACATTAGAATCCCAATAGGTTAGCCATCTGAGTTTCTGGTGTTGTGTCATTCCTAATGTCTCACGGTCACACACTATAAATCCCCTCTAACTTGTATGACACTATTGGAGACACTAGGCCATCTGGATCACTATGGACCAACGATGCATGCAGAGACAGATGCATCACTTTGGCCAAAGTTTTCATACAAATACGTTACACCATGAACGTCGTCGTATGTCCACCACCCTAACTCGACTTATGAGTTGTCATGTCCTACAATTGTTTAAAAACGACCCAATTCTTTAGGTCTTGAATAAGTGGGATCAATTCGAATTATTATCCATGCTTGGGCATTCGACTCCCTCCATAGGTTGGTTATAAGTTTCTAGTGACTCCTCGTCACAAGGTTTTTGGGGGTCATTATTAGTTGTTTTTTCCCTTGATTCAATACAATATGTTTACTTTCTTACTCATTCTGCTTAGCTTGTTAATCAGAAGTTTGTAAATGACAAAATTACAGTAAATGGGGTTTTACCTCAAAGACCTAATTATGAGAATCCTACTTCCAAGACCTAATTTTAGGACTGAAACTTACCTCCACGACCTAATTTTTTTGGAATCTATTGATTTTTTTAATGAGAAAATTGTTTTACAACTTTCCTAAAAACTTAGAAGGGGAAGAAATGTAGACAACCTTACCTCATAAATTTATATTTGTCCTAGTCATTTAAATAGAGGGTAGCTTTCTTGATTTGTCCACTCTATACATTAGGACAACCTTACAACCCAAAAGTTATAGGAGTTATGATTAAAAATAAAAACTAGCAATTGGAACCATAGGTTCAATGGGCATGCTGATAATTTTTATAAGAAATTGTAATATTTGTTAGAAGTATTGTGTAGAGTTTTAACATGTTTTGATTGTTTTTCTATTGTTGGCTATATGTTGTCTGCACGAGCTTTTGCGTTTCCTACTTGACCACTACTAACTATGGTTCAATTCGTTGTTGACCTCAATAGAGTACAAATATTGACATGTGTTGACATCATCTACTAGATTTCTCATCTCATTCCTTAACATTGATGATACTTTACAATACATATTGGAAGCCAACAATGAACTCTCTCTACACAACAATTGCGATATGATCCAAATGATCTCTATTCCTATGGAGGTGCTTCTAGAGGATGGTTAGGACGATGTTATAAAAATTTTAGAATCACTAGATAATAGGTTGGGCCCTACTATTATTCTCAACCTGATCTAGAGGGTTAGAGGCGGTTGCAAACTGACACAACATCTCACTTTTAGCTACCTTCACGAGCTCACTTTGGCCCTATTTTGCCTGTAGAGAAAATTTGCTTGATGAAAAAAAGTCCACAATTTCAGCAACTAACAAAAATCTGCAGGTTACATGTAGTGTAGGGAGACGTGTAAGGTGCAAATTCATTTAATGGAGTTTAAAGAGCATGACAAATATCGTCGTCTTAAAAAATGGAATACAAATGGCAATCAACCTAACTGGCACCTACTGACTATGCCCAGAGCTTCTGTCGGAAAAGGAAAAAGAAAGTGAATGTGTGTGGGTTAAATGATTTTTTGGCTACCAAATTTATAGATTGCTATCGTATGCCAAATTTTGTTTTGGTGTGCGTAATAAATGTAAGTTTTTATGGCTATTTAAAAAATTGATTAAAAAATGTAAGGTTTTATCCCAAAGTAGTAGAAAAATAATTAAAATTAAAATCTAAAATAGTTCAAATAACTCTTGCACGTAATTTGAGCTCCTTTAGTGAACACTGGTTCATTCAATATTTAGGAAAGAAATGGACTTCATTAATTACCTCTTTTTCCTAGGGATGTCATAAAATAAATAAACTATTCATAAAAATAAAAATAAAAATACTAATGAAAATCTTTTTAAAAAAAATTACCTATCTAAATTTAAAGCAGTAATGTTATCCGTTGTATATGTATTTTTCATGTCATTCACATCATGATAAAAAAATATAAAGATAACAATTACTTGCAAAATACTCTTTTTTCACCATTGAAACCATTTATCATGCAACTTTTAAAGGTCATTCCTACTAGATTTGAGGTGGAGAGAGTGGAGACCAAGCCATAAACACACATATCTAGCATTGATTTCTACTTTCTATTCAATGAAACATTTATCTAGGATGTGATCTAAATCTACCAATTTAAAATACAACTTAACCAAATATTGCAGTAACAAAGGCTATACCAAATTTAAGTTTTGATAGGAAAAAAGTGCATTACAAAGAACACCATGACCACATATAATTTTATAGTATAATTTTTAGTTTGACTTATACATGGCAGAAGATCCAAGCTGCAATATTACTATATAATTCAATTTATTTGATCCTATAATGTAAACTTTGTAAGGATAAACAAATACACGAAACACTTTATTTATACAAATGGTATTAGCCTATTTGTGCTTTCTCCACCCACTTAAAACAACAAATGTTTTTTTGCATAGAACATCTAGATAACAATATTATGAAGCCCAATCTTTTTCTTTTTCTGTTGCTAGTTGGTTTATGTGTCTAGTAATTTAATTAGCCCATAGAAAGGTTTAAAAAAAAGTACCATGTCTTTTAATGAACTCAATTTTTATTCTAAGGTCTTTGGTAGCTAAGTAATGATAGGTTTTAATTTTTCAGTATTTAGTTTAAAATTTTGAGTTCTAGGTGTGACAAATTTGATTTTCTTACACTACTTTCTACACACCAACCTGTCATTTTATTTTATTGTTCATTACTTGTCATGTTAGTCATTCAACTCAATTATATTAGTTTAGGGTTTAATTAGAGTATTTAATCAATATTTTACACTTTAGATTAATATAATTTTTGAAGAGAATGCCATTTTATTTTCCTTCATTTTGGAGAACCAAACTTATTGAACCACTCTAGTTTTCACCTAGGGTTTGGATCCTTATCTTATTTTTCAAATCTAGCACCTTCGATTTTTTGGTTTTTAATTTTAGATTTGAATGTTCATCCTTTTATTTTCATTTCTTTGTAGAGGACATTGGCCAATCAATATGTTTGGTTTTGGCATGCTACTTTGGATTCTTCACCATCTTGAGCACACTTGGCCATAAAAAAAGTGAGGTTGGTGTTATTTGGTCAAGTTGGAGATTGGAGCATTTATAATTATTACTATTAATCTGTGGTTTTCTAGAGTTCTTGTGTCTGTGTGTTCTCTGTATTTTTTCTGCAGTCTTTTGTCTGCCTTAACTTATGTAATTTGCATTTTTTCAATTAAAAAAAAATGGTACGACTTGTACTTCATTTTTTAAAGAAATCCATTAACAATTAAACAACATATATCATTAAGGATTTTATTCCATTATAATAATTTGAATTTTAATTGTTTGAGTTAATTATGTCAATCATTTCACATGTATAACAATTATAAGAAAGAGGTTATTTATAAGAAATTGTTTTTTAAAAATATTACTTCATTGATTAAAATATAGCAAGAATTTAAGGGGGCAACATTGGCATTGAATAATGCATATATTAAAGATGGTGCAGTGTTGAAGAAATATCACCAGACATAAACCAAATATAGATAGAGAACCCATCAGCTAACATCAGATCCCCCTCATGTAATTTGAAGTGAAATCACAGACAAACCCTAACATTTAAATTTAACATATCATTCGAGTGACTACACCGACATTAACATTGATCCAACACTCCAATAAGGCAAAGATGCTATAATCGGTAGATTGTTATGAGTAGAGCAAATTTGTGTGACAGGGGAAGGCAACAAGCACTGTATAAACTACCATGCTTAACATATTAGATGTAAAGTGTAGCCATATATGCGTTGATTGGCATACAATATGTTATAAAGGAGGTCGTTGCCTAGATTATAGTTGGCTATATAAAATCACTCTGCACGGCATATGGAAGGAACAAGCGCTATGTATTCGATGGCTTTATAAGATGGTGATTAGAATAACAAGCAAGGTAAATGACGTCTTACCAAGTAATAACAACTGAGTTAATAGTGAGGGGATCAGAATAAATAATGTGTGTTGTAAACCCAACATACGGGGCCAAAACAAAATATACACAAGTAACGACAGACAAATGCATGAGCTCATTTAAGGTAGTCTACAGATTCAAACTTCATTTCAATAACAACAAACCCCCCAAGATGTTGAACATGTTACTCCCCAGCAATGCCTTGCTTGCTGTGCAATTGGGTTCATTACAGGGGTGGATGATTACCTGGATGCATGGGGAGTCTCTTACCTGCCTCTCTCCATATACTCCTTGTTGAATGCCACTCAGCTGGCCTTTAATGCAGTCTTTGCATTTCTCTTGGTCCGTCAGAAATTCAGCCCTTACTCCATCAATGCTGTAATTTTGCTCACCATGGGCTCTGTCTTGCTTGCCTTCCAAACGAAGAGTGACAGACCTAAAGGACTCTCAAACAAAAAGTATATATTGGGTTTTCTTTTGACAATTGGTGCAGCTGGGCTCTATGGATTAATCCTTCCCGTCATTGAACTTGTCTACAAGAGAAGCAAGTGCAGAGTAACATATACTCTGGTTATGGAGATGTAATGCCACTGTGTGCAACTGTGTTGTGCACAATTGGCATGGTAATTAACAAAGATTTTGAGGCCGTTGCAAGTGAGGCCAGGGCATCCGATGTGGGGGAAGTCAAATTCTTCATGGCTTTAGTATGGAATGCAATCTCATGGCAGTTGCTCTTCATTGGGGTGTTTGGTGTCATCTTTCTAACATCTTCTCTGTTAAGTGGTTGCAAAGACTTGGAAGAGCCAAAGAGATAAAAAATTTAAAGAAGAAAAAAAACAAAACTAGACTAAAATTGTGCCCCAAAAACAAAACTTGCCTAAAATTGTGCCCCAAAATTTAACGAAATTGTGCCCTAGTGCTGAGGATCTCCACAGGTTGGAAAAATGAAATGTTTATCCTCCCCAAAAAAAAAATATATATATATATATATAGCGTGTTTTGAAAATGCACGTTATTTTCACAGGGAAATCAAATCTTAATCAGTCTGAATGGAAGTTAAAAAATGGCGGTTCTTTGAACATTGCAAATGAACAATAACATTTGTAAAGTCAGTAATTGGGTATTTCACTGTAGCGTGGTGGGCTTCATAACATTTGTAAAGTCAGGAATTGGGTATTTCACTGTGCAGTTTGAAATTTTGGTTTCTGTTTTCAATCTATTTGGAGAAGGGATTGGAAAATTTCTACCATTCAAAGCATATATAATAGTGCTTCAAGGGTTTCATTTTTATTTTAATTCTCAAAACTGTGTTTATTCCAGTGACAGAAGTGTTAGCAGTTTTTATATATCATGAGAATTTCAGCGGGGAGAAAGGCCTAGTTCTGGCACTGGCCTTTTGGGGATTTGCCTCATATTTATATGGGGAGTATACGAAATCCAAACAGCCAGCCAATAAGAAAGTCTATTTGTAGATGCCCGAAGCTACTCACCTATAGTGTTAGGGAGCAACTTAAGCTTACACTGTATTATCTGAAGAAATTGAGGTTGGGCATCTTGATGGTTATAACAACTGTCTTTATTGAGACTGCAAGAGCTCTTAGTCCTTGCAGAGGGCATAGTGGATCCATTGAAGGTCTTCACCTTTCATCCATGATCACTACACACACACTCACAAAAATGGTTCTGCTCGATTCCAACCCTTCCTTTCCACAGGAGGTAGAATTGCCCCTTCTTATGAATGAAGTTGTGTTTCCCTCCTTCCTTCTCGTGTCCCGATTCTTCTCGGTTCACTTTCCCCCCTGATACTAAGGCTAGCTGTGATTTCACATGCCAAATTTGCATCTGGACAAACTCAAAAAATATACATAGAGAGAATCCACAAACAGTGTAAGGCGCACAAGAAACATAATTCTATGTCTGAATTCCCAACGTTCAAGCCTAGAGCAGTCACATGCAGTTAGAAATTAGGATCTTGAACCCATTAACAGCCGCAATTTCACATGAAGCCTTCGTAAAGTTTGACTTAGAAACTATTATGCTTTCACTCTAATTTTGGCTACCTAACGTAACAGAAGTACTTGTCTTAAGTTTGCTTTTCTGGGTGTGCGATGGAAGGAGAAAATACTGGTCTGTTAGATCTGTGTGTGTAGTAAACACATTTGCAAGTGGATGGCACGTATATTTTGAAAGTGGTCACGGAAGCCATTATCATAAACATTAACAAATTTTCTTAAAAAGAGGAGGAAAACCATAACATTGCTTCTTGGCACAGTACATGCAGCTCTGAGCTTCATGGTAAGTAAATCCTTGGCTGGAGCTACTGAATAGATGCCATTGGAAGTGACTGTGGTGCGACAAAAATAGAATAAATGGGTGGGTGGAGTAGGCTATGTCCCTGAAAGAATTCCAGCTCTCTCTCATATATAAACTTTGATGACAATCTGATTTCCAAGAGATCACAATCTAATTTGATTTCAAAGAGATCACAATCTGATTTCATCTCATATTGCAGACGTGTAAGCTTGTTATGGGCCCTACGCTATGATATCAAATCTAATATTCTCCGTCAGAATTGACTAAAGTAGCTCAAATTTCCTTTAAAAGATATTGTATCGGACTTTGTACATGCACTACAAACTCTATCGAATGCACAACTCACACCAAATTCTATTGAATGAATCTGCACCATTTAATATTTATGATTTATGACCTAGTACGTAATAGCTGAGTCCCCTAATCTACGTAGACAAAATAAAATAAAAAATTAACAATTTATTGTCAAAGTGATAAATGTGAAGTGTTTTCTTATCATTTATGATATTCTTTGAAAAATTCAACGGTCAAGATATTTTTTATGGTAGTCTTTTTAGTATAGACCCTTCATCTATATAATCCATCATGTGCTTCTCACATAGGGAACGCTTATCAACATAATTAAAAAAATTGATGGGAGCTTTCCTGTTAAAATAAAATAAAACATACAAAATAAGGTTAATTTTCTTGTCCTCTTTCATTCTTTCAAAAAAGATGTTTTAAGTACAAAGAAAATAAGGTTAATTTATATTTATATTTTAAATATCTCATTTTATTTGAAGAGAGGTTTTTAATATAAAGAAAATGAGATTAGTTTATTATTTATCTTATTTGAGAAAAAGTTTTAAATACAAAGAAAATGAGATTAATTAACACTTAGATTTTAAATATGTGACCCTTTTAATAAGAGGTTTTAACTACTAGCACTTGCACTAGAAGGAGGTGCAGTGGTTACATCGATTGCAATTTATAAGAGGACTTAAGTTTGAGTTGTAAGTAGTCTATAAAAAATTAATACATCATCAAAAGTAGTTGCTAATTGACTTTGCTAATTTCAGATAAAGTCTCAAAATTAAATAATTATATTTGAAAAACTGCTAGACAAAGGTGCTCAATGGAACATAAATGTCATCTATCATTCAATAATTAATAATTGTTCTTTTGTTTTTATGGCTAGGGGTTTGGCCTTTTTTTTTGGGTCCACTCATAGGGGTGGTTGTTTCCCTAGCCAAGTGGATTTGTAGAGCTAAGCTTCTGATTGTGAATACAATGGTTATCAAGTGTCGCATAGTATTTCATCGAATCTAAGGACATAAATTGATTCCATGACAAGAGGCGTAAATTATCTATAGTAGAATAGGGGAATTGAAAGAATAAATAAGTTCAAAATAGACATTAAAACAATCTAATTCAATGTTCTCAAATAATACTAAAGTCGAGAAGGAATACAAGTTAATGAGTGGGAGATGTAATAATTTTGCCATTGATCTATTCACACGTGAGTTGGAGTCATTATTGTTGATGGTGTGAGTCAACATAATTGGTATCGTTTGCAGCTTTGAGTATAAGAGGTCTAGGGTACGAATCTTTGCAACTCACACTTCTCTCCACACAAGTGCCACAACCATGAGCCCAACTGGCATAGTCGATGTATCATTTGTAAGCTTAGTTGCACATGCACAAACCCATGAATTAAACCACGATTAGGAAGCAATACACATCAAAGAAATTTGGTTAACCATAGTACCAAAAGTCATGCTAAAGCCTTCCCCTACAAAGACAAAGATGAGAGTATAAATAAACTCTGATACTCTTTTAACAAACCATTATCCTCCACTATGGGGGAAGTGTCCCTTTATTTACTCTACCACCACTATTGTAATTTGTATTTCACCAAAAATTTATGCATATTGCCTTTAGATTTGAAAGGAATTTTTTTCTGTAAGAGTGGAAATTCATTAAAATGAAGGTAACAGAAAGGGAAATATGAGCTTAAAAAATGAATCGAATGGAGAAAATAAATAAGAAGACTAGCCACTACTTCACCATCGATGATGTTGTGAAGGGAAAGAGAGGGAGTGGAGAAAGAGGAACCAAATTTTCTAATTTCTAAAACACAACTTCCTCTTTATCGCATCTCATTTTTGGACTTTATTATAAATGAGATCTTTGAACATTTTACTATGAGTAATTCCACGTGTGAAAGTAACTATCGTGAAAGTTATAAATGCATAAATTTGAAATTCAATTTAATAACTGAATATTATTGGTACAATTATGGATGTACATTTTGTTTTGCTTCGGCTATAATTTTTGGGGAACTAACCTATTAATGAAAATCTAAGTCTGAATGAGTACAGGGAAATGTCGAAGACGAGAACATGGTTGAGGTAGAGATGTTCTAGCCACTTGGCAAGAACTATTTGAGATGGATAACCCTAATGCACTGTGAGGCCTATTTATTTCACTCCCTTATTTTGCTTACTTCATATTTATAGTTGATGACATTTTGACATTTGGGGACTATTGATCCCAACATGCAGATTCTCTAGACTATATTCCCTTATTTTGGTTAGCTATGTTTAGTATGTTGTGGTGTGACTATATCCAGATTTTAATTCATTGACGATGATTAGACATGTGACATGCATTTTGGTGTTATTAGAGATACTAGTTGTGAAATCATTATATGGATTTGCTATGCAATTTTGACCTTGAGATAGTAAATAGAACTGCAATTATGAATCCTATTTATGATGTGATTTTTATAATGTTTTAAATGATTATACTATGGCATGAGTGTATGCATTTCTTTGCTTCGGCTATGATATATATGTTGGATTAATCTGTTTGTTCAAGTGCGCAGGTGATTTTCCAGGCCACAAAAAATCAGAGATTGATCTCACACCTAATGTGCTTCCCATGTTAAACTGATCTAGTCCCAGGGGGACCAAGATCATGTGTGAAATTGTATGATTCTTTCGTAAATGTCTGCATTTTATTATTTGGCCTAGATTTCATTCTTTTATATTATTTAATTGAAGTGTTGTAAAAATATATGTTTTAATTTACACCACTTGGTGTTTTTTATTTTTAGTGGCCATTTTATGTGATTTTCTACCTCCTAAAGTGTTTATATTGGGCTAAATCTAATCCTAGCTGGTACCCCTAAGGTCTAAGGCCCATTTGAGCATGCCAAACCCTAGGGTTACCTCTGTCTAGTCACTTTAACTTCAGCTTGAAGTAAGGTGACGAAAATTCAAATTTGAATTGGAGTGGGAGATGAGTCATGCCTTGAAACAAGACCCACTTCCCTTTCCAAGGCATGGATTCCCATCACCTTGAAGACTTGGGGAGTCTTTAAGACCCCAAAGTGTGTGGAACCTTCCTCCAATGCTCTCACACATGTGTGTGAGCATCTTGGAGTGAAGGGGCTCCCTTTAGAGAATAAGGTGATGACATGTGTCATCTCTTATCCTCTTGAGCTCATTTTGAGAGATGCCACCTCTCGACCTTTGCTCTCACACATGTGTGAGAGCACACGTGGAGAGGGTGAGGTTTGAATGGATGGGAGGGTGACACATGTCACCTCCACATTCCATATTCCTTGCAAGTGGCTTCACCTTCTCATTCCTCAAGGCTTTGGAATGAAACTTATATTATTTCCTCTTTGTGAGAGGAAAGGGGTTCTTCCTTTTTCTTGTTTTTGGCTATCTTTGAAGGATTTTTGGTGAGAGAGTTGGAGTTCTTGGGAGGTGGCTTGAAGGAGAAAGTGGATAACTTTTCTACAACCCTCTTCCATTATTGGGCTTTTTAAGGTAAGCCTCAAGGCATTGAACCTTCCTCATGTATTTTTACTTTCTTGTGTGAATGGCCTTGTTTGTGTTTTGCATTATTGTTGTGTTCAGTTTTATGGGTGTTTTGAATGAGACTACCATTCTTGGTGTGTCCATTCATGTGAGGGGTGGGAGAGGAATGAACCTCCTCGAGGTCACCCTCTTTGTATTGGTATATTGTGGCCTTGAGGGCATTTTGGTGGAGTGTTGGTGGTTATTTTATGGCATGAGTGCCTTGGTGTGATATATTTCATGGAGGAGATTTTAGGCTTGAGGCCTTGTTGAGAGTATTATGATTTTTATGGAGGTATTTTTAGGCTTGAGGCCTTGTTATGGATTCATGAGAGTTGGTTGGAGTGAACCTCTTGAGTAGAGAGAGTCCACTCTCCTACTCCCTCAAATCTATTTTTATAGATTTTATATTGTGTAAATCTTATGGGTGTTCTTGTTATTGTGTGGTTTGCTTATTGTTGTGTTGTGGTATGAGACCCGTGTGAAGATTGACCTCCAAGTTCGAGGGTGACCCACATACGGGTCTATGATAGGGAGGAGAGCGTTTTGGTGGCTTGGATGTGTTCTCCATTGTTTTAATTTTTGCAGGTTTGTTGGGAGACATTGGAAACTTGGGTGAAGTCTTATTTTGTTGGAGTTGCATTTGTTATTTTAGCTACTTGTGAGCCATGGCCAAAGAAGGGCCTATTTGTAGTTGGACAAAAAGAAAAGAGAGAAAATACTCTCTTAATGTGCATTTGTTTAAATGATATTTAATGTTATATCTCACCATTCTTGTGGTTGCAAAAATGTAATATGTGTTGATGTTTTTAATTTAATATGTTGCTATGAGAAAGTTTACAAAAAAGAAAATATACATGTTGTTGTAGTAATGATTTCTGCAATTTTTATTTAAAAAAAAAGGGTTATGTAGTTGCTATGAAAGAATGATTTCTGTATCATGCTAAAAGAAAATATTAATTAAAATAGAAGAGACATTATGTTTGCTATTTAAATCTATACGTTTATTAAGTAGGAGAAAGTGTTGCTGTGTAAAATTGTTGGTTACTTTAGTTGCTGTTGGAAAGTAACTCACTGTTTTAACTCAGAAATTTTATTAGGTGCAACATTTAGCTAAATGCAAAATAAGTTAAGTTCTGCCATAATATTTTTTTATTGCAAGTGTTTATACATTACATTTATTCCAGAAAAGAGAATATACTGTATAACTAAGAGAATAAGATATATATATATATATATATATATATATATATATATATATATATATATATATATATATATATATATATATATATATATATATATATATATATATATATATATATATATATATATATATATATTCTTATTCCTACCAATATATGTAATATGTTTATTTAATACATACGCTGAGAGAATAATATATGTGTGTGTGTATATATATATATTACATATATACATTATGCACATTTAATATATGTTGAAAGAGTTTTTTTTTAAGAAATATAATGTAGTGATAGAATGTTTATTGACTAGGTGTGTATATATATATGCATTAAAAAAAAGAAAAAATTAAAGTTAAAGTAAAACTCCCAACTGTCATACACTAAAACCCTAACGACATTTTTTGGCAACTGTTGTTTTCTTTTCGTTAAATGTTACTTTAAAAAAAAGGACGGAGGGGGGAATGGACTGGGCCTTGCCCCCCCCGCCCCCCACGGACTGCGTATTAAGTGGAGGGGTGGGAGATGGATCCCCCACCCACTCCCCACCATATGGTGGGTGGAAGGTCCGCCCCCCACCAAAACGCTTTTCCTTATGCCTTTCTTGCGTGGGATATCCATGGTGCCATGCTGACTGTTCCGCCGTCCCTGGTGCCATTTGGCCTATGGTCTTGTAGTTCATTATGTTCATTTTTTAACCCGCATATCGCATTTAATAAAATATATATATATACACTCTGTGTATATCCCTTCTACGAAAATTGCTTACTCAGCTATATATATATATATATATATGAAACTTTCACAGTGATTCTATTCAAACAAATATATATATATACAAAAAAAGGCTATTTTAAACTAGAAGTATAAACAGTGAGTATACCTCACTGTGGCATGCTTCCATGGCTGCCCAAATGATGAACCTGCAAAACCAAATGAAGAAGAAAATAGAGAAGAAAAGAAAGGAGGAAAATGAAACTGAAAAGATCTTAGGGTTAGAAAATAAAACAAAATAGAGTAGAGAATGAGTTAAGGCTTCTCATAAGGATATGATTATTTTATTCAAAAAGCTTTTAGGGTTTCTATTTAGGTGATTGTAATTTATTTATTCTTTTTTTTGTGCACGGGAAAATGACATTTTCCCTCTCGGATGGGGTATTGTTTTGTTGAGACCTCATTTAGTTGTTTTAAATATTTTAGATAAAGGGTTACTTTTATTTAAAACTAGCCCTTTTATTTACTCTCATAGGGTTAATAATTATTAACTTGAATCCCTTTTAAATTTATCCCTAGGGTTAACTTGGAAACCTTGGAGTGGGAATTTATTTCAAACTTCATTTTAAATTGCCTAGGGAAATAAATTCTATTGTGGGATGTAGAGGTTATTTAAATAATTATAGGGAACTTTAATGAAATTTAATAATGGTATTGGGGATTTATTTTGGTGATGTAATTTTTAATCCATTAATTCGATAATGCATTATTGGCGTCGATTCTACTAATTTATTTAAATGATTTGGGGAAGGACTTAGTAGGTGAGTTTAATTAAACATTAATTATATTAAATTTTTGGAAGGGTTGAAGTAGGTAACTATTTTATTTATTTTAAGAATTTTTCCCATGTACACCCAAGAGGCGTTATGCTGCCGGGAATCAAGATTAATTAAATTTATATGATTTTATCTATGTGTGATTTATTAATTTAATGATTTTTCGTAAAATAATTAGGTGTGGATGAGCTTGTTAATTAATCTTTTTATACTTTAGCATTAGGGTTTTGATTTCGACACATGTCGAAAGTTGAAATCATGCCACTTATTTAGGAAACTTAGGGTTTGGGTCAAATCGACCCTAACCCTAATGGTGATGCTCAACGCGTCACATAACCCCCTAGTCGTCTATCATCACGCAGGGGATTGCGTAGGCATTCACACTACCCCAAGATTTGATTGACATGCTTACACCTTATGCCTATTGCCACTGAGCACGCTGACGTGTGTGAGGGGGTTTCTAGGAATACGTGGAATTTTTTTTTTATTTTTCGTGTCATGACCACATGACAAATGTGGACATGACACATGTGTTGCGTGTCATGACCGCATGGGAAATATGGGCATGACATGCATTCACACACTCACATAGTCTCATGACATATTGCATTTTCTGAATGATCTTGTATGCATTATTAATTAGTTGATAAATGTGATTAATAATTTGGGAGTAGATAAATATGTGCTTCTATTGTTACAATAAGTCCATTTTGAATGCATGATTCAGTCATAAATATTAATATTCTTTCGATATATATTTAATATGGTGTATTTTATATTATTAAAATAATAAGTATTTTCCTATTTTTGTTTGAAAAATAATATCTAATTTAGACTTAAAACAATTGTGTTCAATTACTATATATATATATATATATATATATATATATAATTGCAAATACTTATGGTTGATTTAAGTGATTGTGTTTTATTTAAAATAGATATATTATATTATTATATATAGAAATCTAAAAATATTAATAATAAATCTGTCATGCAAGCGACAAAAATAAATAAGTTTATTTTATTTTATTTTCAAAAGAAATTGGAGGCTTTTTGGAATGCAAAGAGGCATGCAAAACATAAGTGAACTGGCAATTATCAAAGAAGCTTCAACTTAAAATTATGAACACCAAGATTAGAAGAGAGGATGCTGAATAAAAGAAGGCACAATAGAAAGAAGATGTTCATTGTTTTTGGAGCGACAGAAAGCTGAGAAGATATTAGCAACCAGCGGTAGGAGGTGAAGAAAAGATCGACTTCAGAGCAGAATTCAACTCTGAGGATAATGTATCAAATCGAATATTTTCCTTGTTTTATTTGGCAATAGATTATGGCTAATATACTGTAAAAACTATGTTTAATACTAGCCAATATCTTGTTGATTTTTCTGGTCTGTGTGACATCTTAGTCGGCCTATTTGATTGCCTCTTGAGCATGGGTTACTTCCTATCGCTTGAGTTTATTCCTGTGTTTGTTTTGGGGTTGACCTTCTTTTTGTCAGTGTTGGCCTGAGCTTTTTCCCTTGGTCTTTGATTCTGGATAACTATGTCTGTTAATTTTTTTTGACTTGCTTAAAGACCACCACCTCTTCGCTTTTGATCTGAGTTAATCGACCTTAGTTGTGGACGGCCTGAATAGTTTTCGATCGGTTGTTGTTATTCTTGTTCCAGCCGTGAGCATTCACATACATCTTATATGTCCTAAATATCATTAGTTAAACCTACATCTCATCCTTCTGTCGTTGTTATTGATTTGGATCTTTACTTGTTTGGCATCGGCCTCTTAACTCTTGTTCGGACTATATCTGTTTATCGCTCTCTATTGTGGTGTGAATCAATCTGCCTGTGTATAGCAGCCTAATCACCATCAACCTAAACCTCTTTGTATCTCCTATCGGCCTGGTAATTATTATTGATCTCAGTGATGATTGTCGACCTGCCTTTCCAAACACTCTTTTATTTTAACTGTAGCTAATAGATAATTAATCTGGTCATGGAATTATTTTTCTGCAGTCATAATGATCTTGAAACTACATTGTTTATCTCTGTTGCAGGCTATGGTTATTTTACCTCTGTCGTTGTAGAAGTTTTTGTCGTATTTAATTCATAAAATCGTGAAACTGTAATTGTTAGGTCACTAAAGTATATTATTTCCTATAACTATTTATTGGTTCATGTAACCATTTTGTTTAAATCTTTGTCACTGTTGAATAATGTAGCTATGGTTTAATTATCCTATCATAGCCTATTTAATTATGTTTTAAACTTCTTGTAAGTTCCTGTAGTTGATTTATAGATGCTTGTAGCTTGTTATATAAGTTCTTGTAGCTTCATTTAAAACTATTTGAAATAGTTATATTATTTCTCAGAACAGGGATAGTGTGTTTTCCTGATTATTACCTATGCTTATTTAATACTGAAACCATTCATATACTCTTATTAAGTTGTTATGTCAATAAATTATTTGAATCATAAACCAGCTTTGGGTAGAAAGTAGTTAACATTAGTTTTCTTCAAACTATTGAAAAGAAAGAACTTTTGGATCAAGAAATATAACCAGTTTGAAGATTCTATATATATTTATAATTGCGTTTAAACGAATAATTGAATCGCTTTATTGCTTGAAAGTACACTCTCATGGGTTGAGTAAAGTAAAGAATTAACAAATTGTATTTAGGAAAAAGTATGTGTTATTGACTTGGATATGAAATCATAGATCAAACCATTGAAATCATTGAGCATATTTACCATTTGGACATCTATGTAAATGCCATCTAAATATTACTTGCATCTATTCTATTTAAATTGATTTTTTCTCTTATCTCTGTTGCTTGAATCATGGAATAGATAGCAAATTGAGGAAAGATAGAATGATATTTGAAATGATCATGCATGTCCAGAAACACGTTGTTAAAAGTGGAGTCGGCATACATCATTATTGATTTTATTGCTTGAATTGTATTTCCGTTGATTGTGCAATGGGAAAGAGATTAGAATGGTTTAGGCGAATATGGGATATTATCTATTATGTGTGTTTGGGGTGGCTTTTGGGCTAGGATGTCGAATGTGGATTATCAGATATGACTTTTCCTCTTTTCAGGAATTAAACATGTAACTATATTTTTTCTAAGGCTTAGATCTAAGTGAGTAGTCATTGAAAAAGATGAATATTTGTTTAGCAAAACTTTATTTATATATATCTCTTCCACATCCTATTGTGAGACAATCTGCATTTCATTATTTAGAATTACACATTAGACTTTAGGCTGCATCGGGTGTTCCCTCTTGCCAGTTGTTTCTAGGTAGCTAGACATTTCGTGCAGGGCTAGGTTTCCTTCGTGTCATGAAGGGATTCGGGGAAGCATAATTGCATCATGGTTAGGTGGAAAAATGCTTGAGCCATGTTTCTGTCTAGCTCAGTTCGCAGGAGAACTATGTGGGTTCGTGGCGACTGGAGGGTTTGTTTGATTTATTCTACTTGTTGTACATATTTATTGTAACTTGTGATTGGATGAATTATGGCATGAAAACCAAGTGGATATTGTATATTATTTTATAGTGCCATCACCTAGATTAAGCACGTGATTATGTAAGATTTAATAACTTTTATTGATTTATATTTATGAAATTTATCTTTTACTTGAGATGTGGTAATTAAGTGTATTATTTACTTCATGTAACTTTTGTGATGGTGTGAGTACTTTACACTCTTGATAGTTTATGTCCATATTGCAAAAAATTCAAAATGAACAGAGGCAGTGACACGAACAAAGATAATTACATGAACCCCCAAGAAATGGTAATGTGTTAAAATTGAATAAATATTGCATTGAACATTTCCCAATCGATGTGACAAAGATATGATAATGTATTGAAATTGGGTAAATACCACATCTACATGATGATGTATTAAAACTAGAAAAATGTTATATACACAATAAAATGGGTGCAAGTATTGAAGTTGAGTTGATACCACTAATTAGTTAAACAACACATCCACAACAGACATGGTACAACTTACTTACTCAAACTGATGATGCCATATGCAATCAAACCCAAGGTTGACCCCTAAAAAAAGAGAATTTCACCAAAATTTTAATTAAAAACTAAGACATAAAAAGAAAAAGAATCTTATAAAAACAAACAAGCATGAGACATAAAAAGAAAAAGAATCTTATAAAAGAAAGCAAACATGGAGAGTAACAATAATTTGAAAATAATACCACCAGCTAAATTGATGGAAATAGTAGGGTATTTACATTTGCACAATAATGAATGGGAATAATAATAATATTGAGTTCATGTATTGGAATGTATTACAATATGGCTTTTATAAAGCCTTTCAAATATAACTTCTTGAACTACCATCTTACAGGAATGTAACTAATTATTTAATAACAATAATAAAATAATGTAACTTCTTGAAGTTTTCATTGAAGCCTTATCAAAAAATCCATTTTGTGCACATCTTGCAATCATTGCATTCCATGAGACAACATTTCCCCCATTTCCCCATGTTTATGTCATCTTGTGTTGGAGTTACAACATTTCTTCATTTGTGATGTGCATAACATGCTATAATTGTACATGCTTACAACAAGTGATTCATGCTACAATGAAGCACAACATGATGAAATAAGAATATGTATATTTACAACACTTAAGAATATATAGCAGTGTTGCTCATGTCATCAATACATGTTATATCCCTTACTTTCTCATGCAAATGGATAAACTATGTTTTCATCTTCACATACATGGCTTACAACATGTGAGAATAAACTACTATAAGTTGTATATGTGCTTAACAACAAGTATTCATGTGATACAACATCCCAAAACATGCATTGACTTAGGTGAGTGGTTCTTTTATTAGTGGTGATGTTCATTTTGGACATAAAATAATAATGGTTATTTTTATACAAATTATTCATGGAACTTGTAATTTGCAATCTTGTTCTTTATGCCTATTCCTTTTGTAATCTGAAACAAAAGATGGAATTCGTACCCACATTCTATGCACCTACATTAGTGACCAATGTACTTTAACACATAGGCAAAGAGACATAGGGAGAACACTGTTGATGAAAACCAGGGTCTTTGCTTATGAATACGACATCTTCTTGTTGCTGCTACAATCTTAGGACTGTCACAATTTTGCATACTTTTGATAGTGATAATGAGGGTTTTGGATGCTCAACAAGGTTACCCTCCACTCATGACACCCTCATAGTATTCTCATAATGCTTTTCTTGATGATCTAATGATTAACTCAATAGGATAACTTCATGGATTCATTAGAAAAAGGCAAGCCCATGATGTAATACTAAAGACAAGAACCCTAGCAGCCATAGGTAATGTCCATACACACAAACATTAATCAAATATGCATGGAAGACCATGAAATCACAATGTAAGTCTGAAAAGATGAAATTTAATTCATTTTGAAACTTCTACCATAGATGCAACAATCAAAACGATAGCAAATCCTTCCATTTTTTCCAAAAATCACCATAAACCCTAGTTTGATAACCATTTCATGTGCTTTTTAGCACATTCATTAAGGTGTGATTTTACATTATGTTTTGTCTACTTAAATGCTAGATACATGTGCTTATAAGATTATATTTTGTTGTTTTAGATGATGCTATCTATCCCATTATTACATTTTTCTTGTGCTAACATGGATTGGAATGGGTTCATCCTCTTCAAGACTTTTTGAACCTTTGATTAATGCTCTACAACACATTGGATCAAGTGAGAACACCATATCAACCTAAGGAGAGTAGAGGAAACACCTAAAATGGAGATTACAACATAGCTTTTAGTTTAGTTTCATCTACTAGAAAGGTGCTAGGATTGAATTTTTGCATTCAACATCTCTTGGGGCCAAACGTATGGTGCCAACACGTCTGGGTGGGCAAATAAATTCTAGGGGAGGTGTCTTTTTGGTGGTGAATCCTCTTGGTCATTCTCAGCTACATTAGATGGAGACATTCTCTTAAGAGCCCTAAGACAAAAAAAGGTGTCAAACTTTGGACCGGCTGTTCCATCAAACCGTGGCACCTAGGAACATCTTCTTTACATGTATAGGTGGATGTTAGTTCCACCTACAAATACCTACCTCATTTTTTAAAAATCAATTTCATTTTCCTGTGGTGGCAAAGAACACATTGTTCCAAAATGCTTCAGTTTCATGTACTCAAAAGGTGCCAAGAGTGAAATTTTGCATTCCACACCTCATGGGGCCCAACAGACTATGTCAACACATCGGGGTGGGCAGGTAAATGCTAGGGGAGGACTCTTTTCATGCACCAAGTGCCCCAGACGTTCCAGGTTGTAGGCTACCGACAAAGTCACTTGAGATCCCTTAGAGCAAAAAACTACCAAACTTTGACGAAGCAGTTCTTAGAATTAATGGCACCTAGGAATGTTTCATTTGGACCTACAGGTGCATGTGGGGTTCGTCCACAATAACCTCTCAGTTTTTGTCAACTCTAATCCATTTGACCGTGCTGAAATTAAATGCATTCTTGCAAAATGCTTCAGTGGCATTCAACACAACCTTCCAAGAGCCATATTTCTTGTTTTGTTCATTTTGGGTCCCAATGGACTGCGCCAACACATCATGGTGAGTGGGTAAACACTAGGGGAGGTCTCTTTTCATGTGCCAAGTGCCCCAGACATTTTGGGTTCCAAACTACTGGCAAAGTCACTAGAGATCCCTGAGAGCAAAAGACTGCCAAACTTTGACGGAGCGGTTCTCAAAATTTGTTGTACCTAGGAATTTTTTGTTCAAACCTATAGGTGCACATGGGGTCCTTCCATAATACCCTTTCTCATTTTTTGTCAACTCCAATCCATTTGACTATGCCAAAATTAAATGCATTCTTGCAAAATGCTTTAGTGGCATTTAGCACAATCTTGCCAGGAGCCATATTTTTCATTCTACTCATTGTGGGGCCTAATGGATTGTACCAACACATCAGGGTGGGTGGGTAAACACTATGGGAGGTCTCTTTTTATGCACCAAGTGCCCTAGACGTTCCGCTAGAGGCTGCCGACAAAGTCCATAAACATGACTTTATCAATAGCCTGCAGCCTAGAACATCATGGGCACTTGGCACATGAAAAGAGACCTCCCTTATAATTTTCCCACCCACCCCAACGTGTTGGCATGGTCCGTTGAGCCCCACGATGAGCAAAACAAAAAATATGGCTCCTGGAATGGTTGTATTGAATGCCACTTAATCATTTTGTAAGAATGCGTTTAATTTTGGCATGGTCAAACGGATTGGAGTTGACAAAAATAGATAGAGTTTATTATGGAAAAACCCCACATGCACATGTAGGTCCAAATGAAACATTCCCAGGTTCCATGAATTCTGAGAACTACCCCGGCAAAGTTTGGCAATTTTTTGCTCTCAGGGATCTCAAGTGACTTTGCTAGTAGCCTGCAGCTTGGAACGTCTAGGGCACTTGGTGCATGAAAAGAGACCTCCCCTAGTGTTTACCCACCCACCATGATGTGTTGGCGCAGTCCATTGGGCCCCAAAATGAGCAAAATGAAAAATATGGCTCATGGCAAGGTTGTGTTGAATGTCACTGAAGCATTATGCAAGAATGCATTTAATTTCAGCACGGTCAAATGGATTGATGTTAAAAAAATGAGAGAGTTTATTGTGGATGGACCCCACATGCACCTATAGGTCCAAACAAAACATTCCCAGGTGCCACAAATTATGAGAACCACTCTGTCAAAGTTTGGCAGTTGTTTGCTCTCAGGGATCTCAAGTGACTTTACTAGTAGCCCGCACCCTGAAACATCTGGGGCACTTGGCACATGAAAAGAGACCTTTCCTAGAGTTTACTCACCCAACCTGATGTGTTGGCGTAGTCCATTGGGCCCCACAAGGTATGGAATGCAAAATTTCACTCCAAGCACCTTTCCACTACATGAAACTGAAGCATTTTGGAACAATGCATTCCTTGCCACCCACAGGAAAATGAAATTGATTTTTAAAAAATGAGGTAGGTATTTATAGGTGGACTTGAAATCCACCTATACATGCAAAGAAGATGTTCTTAGGTGTCACGGTTTGATGGAACGACCGGTCCAAAGTTTGACATCTTTTTTGTCCTAGGGCTCTTAAAGACTGTCTCCGTCTAATGTAGCTAAGAATGACCAGGAGGCTTCACCACCAAAAAGACACCTCCCATAGAATTTACCCACCCACTGGGACATGTTGGCACCGTCCATTTGGCCCCATGAGATGTTGAATGCAAAAATTCAGTCCTAGCACCTTTCTAGTAGACGAAACTAAACTAAGTGTTGTACTTGGCTATTGATGAAAAAGTTTGATAGTTGGTTCTTTGGCATGACCCTACTATAAAGGTGTTCTCACTTGATCCAATGTGTTATAGGGCATCAATTAAGGCTGTACTTACCACTTCTCTCAATTCTTAGCACCAAATGTGAAGAAACACAAGAGGGTTTGTAAGATGGAATCCTTGTCATTAAAACTCACAGTAACATCATGATATTATGGTCTTAATCTCCTCATATGATATGAAAAATCCAATTTGAAATAAGATCCTTGTATGATTTCATGATGCAAAGATAAGTTTGATGTACAATTTGCAACTTTGGTTTCCATGAATGAAACCATAATGTAACATGATGAAACAATCTTTGAAGGAATCTCTATCACTATGATGCATGAAGAACCATGGCTGCTCCCAAGCCTAATAGAGGATATTTTGGCCAATAATGCCACCATTGGTACTATGAAACCTTCAAAATCTCAGGGCTTGTAAGACAAATGAGAACAATCATCAAGTTGACTCCAAAGGACATAATGGCATGACCTTGCAAGCAAACAAGACCTTTCAAGTAAACATAATGGCATGACCCTTCAAGTGAATGAACAATCATCAAATTGATTCCAAAGGACATATCATCATGAAATAATCATGAAAACCTACCTTACTTTCCTTCCAAAACCAACTTCATAAGGATTATGCCTACCTCCATGTCATACTCAAATCCTGCATGCAAATGTAATTGCACTATTTAGCTAAAATGAGTACACCAACATGATAAAATGAGACAATACCATCAAAATACCTCCACACAATACAATCTATGTTTCTAAACATAAATCTATGTTTCTTACTATCCACCTATTCAAAGATTCAAGTTTTTGTTGTACCAATCCTCCTGGTAAAGGTACAAATCAAATGCCTTCTTTAAAAGTTGAAATAAATTAAATTAAAGACTTACAATTTTGATTTTCATCCATTGATATTCATAAGCTAAAAAGCAGTGATATTTTTCACACACCCTATTGTTTGAAATATCTTAACCTTAAATATGAGTTTGATCAAACCACTTGACTTAGTTTTATCAAACCCACTCACCAATCATGACCCTAGGGAATATCCAAATGCATCAACAACCATGCCATTCAATCACAAGCTCTATAATGAAATGAAACTAATCAACTAAGACCAAGGAGCACATATAAGAAGGTAAGAAAATGTCAAAAATATAGAAGGTAAAATGAGGATAGCAAAGAAAAATAACATTATACCTTTCTGTCATTCCATTGATTCAATCTAATGAACCATCTAGATCTACTCTACCCTTTATGGTGTCAAGTATTGCTTCATGGTTAGACTCATAAACTTTCCACAAGTTTCTATTCAATGGTCTATCTCCATATTTTATCAAATGAAAGTTTGATGCCACAACAAGGTTATAATAATGAAGAATCTTCCTATGTGTGTCAAAATCCTCGAACAGCCACACATCAAACTTCTTCATTGGATACCTTCTAATCCATGTTCCAGTAACAACCACTAATCCTATACGATACTCAATGTTTTCTCCATATATGATAGGGGTTGTCAATTTATTTTTTGCCTCAACACAACAACATAAATAATAATCCGTTCCCTCATCATTATCTTCATTTGCAATACTGCATATACATGCCCTAAAATAAATTGCACAAAAAATTTAAAATTTAATAAATGATAAAAAAATACTACATCATAATCTAAGATAAATAATATTTTTCATTAAGTAACATATTACCCAGTTCAACTAGATCTGAAATATGGTCAAAGTCGATCGATGATTCCATCTGCACGAGTTGTAGTGCTAATATAAGTTGATATGTCAGAAGTGGGCTTAAAGATCTAACATGCCATTCATCGACCCATTCTTTTGACTCACAATCATTCCAAGAAAACTCCATACACGATGAACAAAAACACACCATTTGCCTCAAATAAATAGCCCATGAAGCTGCATTTGAGCTTCTAAAAGAGTGGAACTCACTCGATCCTATCACTGTACAACAATCTTCATATTTTGCAATGATAGCTTCTTATATCAACCAAAAGAATCTACGAACTATAAACTTACCTTCATTACCTAGACCCATTGTAGAGTTGCACAATTCGATGATGGATACTGCATCTATCAACTTTGCACTATCCTTGTACTTCAACTCTTCTTGTGCTAAGGCTCTTTTAATACATGCTCCAACACCATCATGCTCCCCTTTTCCATGCCCAACCTTAGAGAAATTCCATATATGTTGAACACCACTGAATATATGCATCTACTCAACCAATAGAACATTCGTGAATTCTTAATTGTGATGAAAAATTATTTGACCATATGATATGTTGATCAAACATAATGTTCCTGCTACTCAAATGACCATAGAACATCTGAAAGAAACCTTGCACAAACTCTATATAATGTGTGCAATCATCACTAATATAAAAATGATATTCTCTCAATATCGTTCTATCTTCTTCTGTACTATTAGGTGCATGAATGAATGCTATATAGCAACCTGAGTGGAGTTGTAGTACTGTGATTGAACCTCATTCTGTGGTTGTAGTGTATAATTCTCTACAAAGTCAACAATTGACACAATTGTATGAAGAGGAAATATGTACTTGCATAACTTGAATTGCAAGTCCAACCATCGAGCTCCGTGTGTATGCCTTGCATACTCATAAACTATCTTTTCTTGAAAAATAGGAATAAATGCAGATACTGGTATTTCTTCACTAACAAATTCACACATTTTTTTCTTCTTTACCATATTTAAGATTGTATGCCACTGTCTTATATTTTCCAAAAGGTACTAATTCATTTCCAATTGCATGTACACTCTCCATGTGTACACAAGTTCTCAAACGTTGCAAACCACTGCAACTATCACATGTTCCATCCAAACATGATGTCCTATAGAACATTTGTCCATCTACCATTTCACAAAAAATGCTTGAAGTGAAATCTCTTGCTGATTTAGATGGAGCCTCTATCATACACTCCTGCAAAACATCGTTAGTATGCAAAGATACACATATTTATCGATAAACATCATAATGCATAGAAAATTCTATGTGAACTCTACAAAAACTTGTGCATGTGTGATTTATCTTGACATAAAAAGGTTTTGCCATTTCAAAATACTTTTGAGTAATTTGAATTTGAGGATAAGTAGCTACAAATTTGGAGAAAAATTATGTTCGAGTCATATCTAAAAAATGTTTTGGATGTGGCTCACGTTTTTGACAACCAATTCTCCTTCTTACAACATCCATTTGCTTGGGAGATACTCTTGTGTGATTGGAGCAAAACTCCTCAATTAGGGATTTTAAGGATTCAACTATGGCTTTATATTTCCATGCGAGTCTACTGGAAAATGCCCAATTGATTTCATCAAAGTTTTTCTATTTATCTTTAATGCTTGACTTGTTTTTCTTATCAAGTGAGATTTCTTTGTTTGATTGCTCACAATAGTTGATGTAATGACACGTCGTGTAGCATTACTATCTTTGGTCCATGAGGTGAAACCAATGTTTTGATATGCATTGATTAGATTTCTTACAATAGATTTTTCACTATTAGCACTTGATGTTCTTAGGCCAAGAATCTTCATGATTGGCAGCCTAAACTTTAGATTTTTCATCATCTCAACAAATAATTGACATCTTCCAGTTTCACTTATGTGTTGAAAAAAACATGTTCCATATCTTATTCACATTTCTTCTACAAGTACGTTCGAGAATCTTATCAACCATTGGTTTTAGAATATTCTCATCAATAATTTCAATAAAAACTTAGGCTTTTTACGTAAAATTCTAGGAGGTGTTCTCAATGGAAAACTTGATTCACAAGATAAATTTTGATCACTAAACACTTGATCAATTGGTGTATCATCTACTACAACAGTTGAAAATGCATCATAATTTTCAATTGGAGATTGAACATTTTCTACATTATCAAATTGAGATGGCAAAGATGACATACCTTCAAGTTCTCCCACAGTCAATTTCTTACTTGCATGAATTTTTTTCATTCGTTACCTTTGTTTCTCCAATTCCTTCTCTCTCTTCAATGCTTCATCATCCAATTCAATCGGCAAAGATGATTCACCTTCATTTGTGAAGTTCAAATTCTTATTGTCATGAAGTTGTCTCATTCATTCTCTTTTCTTTGCATTCTCGACTTCACGCTCCTCTGGTGTTAGATTTTTTGCTTGTTTCCTTGGCATTGTATTGAATTCTATATCACTCGAAAACAATGGTCAAAAGAACACAAATATATCTGATAATTTATCAAGTTATAATACAAAACATGCACAATTACATTGTTTTTTGTCAATGTAAAACAAAAAACTAGTTAATTTATTCAATCTAGTGTTGCAATCCCTCAAAACATGACAAAAATGCTTTCCAATATCAAATTTAAATTTAAAAAATGTAATTAGAATCTTGTGCATCGAAACAAGAACAAAAAGTGCATCAATTTTGTCAACTAATGATGGGAGAACCTCAAAATCATGAAAAGTCTCTTTCAATGTCAGAAAAAGCGCAGAATAGGGAATAAAATAGAGCATGTGCACTGAAAATCATGTGGCATGCCTTTCTGTAGGCCGTTAGACATCATTTTAACAAGTTCAAAATAGAAGCGCGTTATAACGGGAGCACATTATAACGTGAGCACATTCTAAACTAGCTAAAATGTTTTTTATCATCCTCTCTTCTACTATTTCACAAACTCTTTCTCTCTCTCTCTAGCTATCTCTTTCTAAATCTCTCTATCTCTTTCTATCTGTCCCTAAACCTTTATCTTCCTATCTCTATCGTCCCTCTATTACTCAATTCCCTAAATATGCCCAACCCGCACTTAAGGTAGGTCAAAGTTCCCTAAACCCCAACCCCTAACCCCTATCTCTCCCATATCTCCCTATCTCTATCATCCCTCTCTCTCTCTCTCTCTAAACCTCTAAACTCTAAACCCTAACCCCTGAACCCTAAACCCTCTACCTCTCAATCTCTCTCCCTATGTCTCTGAACATCTCCATCACTCTCTATCTCCCTATCTCTCCCCTTTGTCTCCTCTATCTCTCCTTATCAGTCCTCTCTATCTCTCTCTCTAAACCCTAAACCTGAGCAAACCTAAACCCTAACCCCTAAACTCAAGCAACCATAAACCCCTAAATAATGCCCCTAAACCCTAACCCCTAACCCCTAAACCCTAAACCTAAGAAATCTTAAACTCCTAAACCCTAAACCCTAAATAATGCCCCTAAACCCTAACCCCTAACCCCTAAACCTGGTCAACCCTAAACCTCTATCTCCCTATCTCTCCCTATCTCCCTATCTCCCTATCTCTATCATCATTCTCTCTCTCTCTCTCTAAACCCTAAACCCCTAAACCCTAACCCCTAACCCCTAAACCCCTAAACCCTAACCCCTAACCCGTAAATCCTAAACCATAAACCCAAGCGACCCTAAACCTCTATCTCCCTATCTCTCCCCTATCTCCCCATCTCTATTATCCCTCTACCTCTCAATCTATCTCCTTATGTCTCTGGGCATGTCCCTCACTCTCTATCTCCCTATCTCTCCCCTTTGTCTCCTCTATCTCTCCCTATAGGTCCTCTATCTCTCTAAACCCTAAACCCTAACCCCTAACCTTTAAACCCTCAACTTGAGCAACCCTAAACCCTAAACCCTAAATAATGCCCCTAAACCCTAACCCCTAAACCCTAAACCCAAGCAACCCTAAACCTCTATCTCCCTATCTCTAATGTCCCTCTACCTTTCAATCTCTCTTCATATGTCTCTGGACACGTCCCTCACTCTCTATCTCCCTATCTCTCCCCTTTATCTCCTCTATCTCTCCCTATCGATCCTCTCTCTCTCTCTCTCTCAAAACCCTAAACCCCTAACCCCTAAACCCTAAACCCAAGCAACCCTAAACCTCTATCTCTCCCCTATCTTCCTATCTCTATCATCCTTCTACCTCTCAATCTCTCTGTATGTCTTTGGACATGTCCCTCTCTATCTCCCTATCACTCCCCTCTGTCTCCTCTCTCTCTAAACCCTAAACCCCTAAACCCTAAACCTGAGTAACCCTAAACCCTAAATAATGTCCCTAAACTCTAACCTCTAACCCCTAAACCTAAGCAACCTTAAACTCCTAAACCCTAAACCCTAAATAATGCCCCTAAACCCTAACCCCTAGCCCCTAAACCCTAAATCATAAACCCAAGCAACCCAAACCTTGATCTCCCTATCTCTCCCCTGTCTCCCTATCTCTATCATCCCTCTACCTCTCAATCTCTCTCCCTAAGTCTCTGGACATGTCCCTCACTCTCTATCTCCCCATCTCTCCCCTTTGTCTCCTCTATCTCCCCCTATAGGTCCTCTCTCTCTCTAAACCCTAAACCCTAAACCCAAGCAACCCTAAACTCCTAAAGCCTAAATAATGTCCCTAAACCCTAAACCTGAGAAACCCTAAACCCCTATCTCCCTATCTCTCCCCTATCTCCCTATCTCTATCATCTCTCTCTCTAAACCCCTAAACCCTAAACCCTAACCCATAACCCCTAAACCCTAAACCTAAGAAACCCTAAACCTCTATCTCCCTATCTCTATTGTCCCTCTACCTCTCAATCTCTCTTTCTATGTCTCTAGAGAGAGATAGAGAGGTAGATAGAGGAGAGAGAGAATTCAAGAGTTAGAGAGAGGGGGTCCATAAAAAAAAAAGATAGAGAGAGGGAGAGAGAGATATGCATAAAATTTATTTTAACTATTTTATAATGCAATCACATTTTTATCTTCTTTGGGAAATTCCAACCCTAAGGGTTGGATTTACCTTGGGCATCCAACCCAAAGGGTTGGAGGTAGGGCTTAAATTTGACAGTTGTATCACTGTATTTAGCCATTTTTGTTGTAAAATACAATCAAAATTTTAAAAAGACTATATCATATGAAAGGAGAGATTTTGGACAAACTGTCAAAAATTATATAGGATTATGCTGATATATATATATATATATATATATATTTGGTTTTTATATAATATACTTATATTAAGGTATGTCATAGTATTTTAAAAGCAACATTGAATAGACAACTGTCATAAAAAAATTGCTTGACAGGCAAGGTCAACTATCAAATTTAAGCCCTAGTTGGAGGTAGCTTTTAGACACCAAGGACATGTTTTTCACAAAAGTTAGAAATTTCGACCAAATATCGTGCGTGCTCCCCCTATGGCTTACACATTTTTCAATGTCAGTATCATGAAAAATGTCAGGTTGACTTCAAGTTTTTTATTATCTTTCTAACCACGTATTTTTTTCAAAAATCTGATAACATTAAGGTTTCCATCTTCAAGTTCTTTTGCTAATGTGTTCTTTTTTTTTTTTTTTCAGAAAACCTATGTCTAGTATTTTTGGTGTCATTTTTTACACATTTATCAAAATTTGAAAAAAATTACATTTTTAGACTCTAGACTCAATTCTATAGAAATTGTAAAAAAAATTGATTTTTGATGTTTTCAAAAAATTGGGGGGGGAGCATGCTCAAATTTTCATTTTTTAGGATGTGTCCACTTTGAAAATTCATAAAAAATTCATATATTCATTAAAAATTTAACAAAAAAAAAGGCATAAACTACATGGTGTTAGCTAATTTTCCACCGTTGCGATTTATATCTAATACTTAAAAAAAGTTGACATTTTAGGGGGAGCACACCCAACACTATTATATTTTTCTGACAAAAATAGGAGCACTTTGTGTGCTTCCCCTATTTGAACCTCTTAATCTCTACCATTTTAAAAAAAAATTAGTAGTTTTGAAATTAGACTCGAAGCACTACAAAACTTGTTATTATCACATCTTCTAATTTTGAGCATGTCATTTCTAATGCAAGATCAGTTTTTATGATTTTAGAAAAAAGTGGCTACTTTTGACCTCCTTTTGGTCCCCCATTTCCATGCACATGTACCCTATAGATCTAGGCTTGTAGGAAAAAGAATGATAGGGCATATACATGGCGTTAATATAAGAATGGAGTGTGGTGTGGGATAAGAAATGCAAAAGGGTATGGAATGGGATATGGACCTAGGAATGGAACTTGAGTGATGGAATGAGGGGTGAGCATGGTGGGTGTAGGGATGACACTATAAGAGGTAACACTAGAGTTGATGGAAGTGGAGATCTAGTAGAAGTAATGCTAGGACCCTTTGTAGTCATAACACTAGTAAGAATAACATGAAAGGTAGGTGAAATGGCCTACTAGGATGGGAGTAAGGAGGGGATGATTCATGAAGCATGAGATGAGAGGTAGATATAATAAAAGAAATTGTCATAACATCGGAGTAGTGGGAGGAATAAAATTAGAAGTTGTACCATACTAAGGAATAAAACCTTGGGAGGAAGTTGTGAGCAGGATGCATCATTCAAAGAGCTAGATTAATTGACCTTAGAACTAATTCCTTGAAGCACCTGCAAGCCAAATGGTTTAGTAAGGAGTAAATCATGAAAAGATTGAACCAAATTTTCAAGACTATCCACCTCAGCTAAGCTAGCAAGTTCATGTGTGAATTATTTTTGTTCCAAATGTGCTTCATGATCATAGTCTTCAATCTCAATCTCAACAATAGGAGTAATAATAGTGATTATGAGTGCTTACTGGTAATAACTATGTGGATTTAATATAATCCAATTTTATTATTATTTTTATTTCTCGTAGAATTTATATTATAGTAGGATTATTTTTCTTTTTCTTCAACTTTTTGTAATACCATCTGATTGAAAATATATTGCATAAACCCCCCTTTTTCCTTTCTCCAACATATTCTATTTGTTTGTTTACATCATTGTTTCTGTGTATATTGAAAGTTGTATATATTTTTTTGATTTTTAATTAAGTAGTTAGGGGTTTCATTGGGGCCCCCACCCTTGAGAAAATACCAATGACAATACAATTATCCCAATTTCTTTTTAACATGAGATTTTAAAGTCATTTGGGAAGAGGATCTCCATTTATTTTTTTAAATTTTGCTTTCCTATTGACTACTGTAATCCACCCCTCTTTCATATGAGGTGCAAGATCCAACTCTTCATCATCATCCTCCTCCTCCATACCCTCCTCCAAAGGAATATCATCATCAGAAGAAAAAGTGTCATATAAAATGGCTCATAATAGCTTAGAACATTCTACCTCATTAGTGGTAGATACAACCATTAGCTTCTACACATCTTCCTTTAGCATTTCAAAACAAAATGCTTTTCTCACATTTGTAAGAACCTCTAAGGGCTTTAGCATTCTTTCCTTTGGTATAGAAATAGGAATGTCTTGCACACAAGATGTTGACACAACTTTAGTAACTTTAGGGGACCCTGTCTCCTTCACCCTAACTCCATTATTAGCCAAGAGCTTCAATCATCTCATTTCCTTCCAATGACCTGCAAGGAGATACATAATCCAAAGAATAGCCCACAAACTAATGTTGTCTCTTTGCATTCACCTACCACGTCCCCTTGCCATTTGATTTTTTTATTGGACACTCACTAAATAAGTGTCCAAACCTAGAGTAGTTCCAACACCTAAAGGCTTGCTTCTCATAATCTTGGGGGATTCACTTAATAGACTTATTCTATATCATTTGTGATCATGGAATCTTAAATAATATCCCTAATCTCATTTATGCACATACATCTTAAATTTTTTCTACCCCTCTTAATACACAATTCCTATTTAAATATCCCCTCTTTTAACCACATGTCTTAAGTACCTATTTTAAATGACATTTTTTACATGCGTATTTATTTATATCCCTCATATGTGCAATTGAACATTTCATTTCCACCACTATCACACCCAACTCTAAATGAAAACTGTTTAAATTTTCATAGAATATTATGAAAATAAATACATTAAAATATTTGTATACTATAATAATTGGACATACATTGCTCTCTAGAATGAAAAAGATAATTGGAAAAGTAACTATTTTAGTGACTACATGGACATTTTTTACTTCCATTACATGTTTGGATCAAGAAAATAAATTAATACTTGTGCATAGGGTAAACCGCAAGAAACTAGAAATATAATTGTTCACCTATCTTATAACTACCTATCAAAATTGACAAATTCCTCTTTAGTGTTCATTTAAATAAGATATCTATTAACCTTTACAAAAGAAAAATTAAATGGTGAAAAAAATCTTATTGTTGCCAAGTGAGACACTATTTGATGTATGAGACGCTCAAGTAGTGGATGCCCATAATAAGAGTCATTTCCCATCTACCTTATCTATTGTCCTACAAAGTGTACATAAGTCAAAATTCATCTATTTGAATCAAATGTGTATCTCTTGTATGATTTATGAACACCAAGTCATGATTTTAACCACTCAGGACTAAACAAATTTGTATGGTATCCCTGCAAAAAGAGCATAACCAATTCCTCTTTTAGGGATCATAAAAGTAAAATAAAGAGATATAAATTTATATATTTTTTCCAACCTTTACAAAAGAAAAATTAAATGGTGAATAAAAATCTTATTGTTGCCAAGTGGGACACTATTTGATGTATGATACCCTCAAGTGGTGGATGCCCATAATAAGAGTCATTCCCATCTACCTTATCTATTGTCCTACAAAGTGTACATAAGTCAAAATCCATCTATTTGAATCAAACTTGTATCTCTTGTATGATTTACGAACACCTTCATCATTTTAACCACTCAGGACTAAACAAATTTATATGGTATCCCTGCAAAAAGAGCATAACCAATTCCTCTTTTAGGGATCATAAAAGTAAAATAAAGAGATATAAATTTATATATTTTTTCCAACCTTTACAAAAGAAAAATTAAATGGTGCAAAAAATCTTATTGTTGCCAAGTGGGACACTATTTGATGTATGAGACCCTCAAGTGGTGGATGCCCATAATAAGAGTCATTCCCATCTACCTTATCTATTGTCCTACAAAGTGTACATAAGTCAAAATCCATCTATTTGAATCAAACTTGTATCTCTTGTATGATTTACGAACACCTTCATCATTTTAGTCACTGAGGACTAAACAAATTTGTATGGTATCCCTACAAGAAGAGCATAACCAATTCCTCTTTTAGGGCTCATAAAAGTAAAATAAAGAGATATAAATTTATATGTTTTTTCTAACCTTTGCAAAAGAAAAATTAAATGGTGAAAAAAATCTTATTGTTGTCAAGTGAGACACTATTTGATGTATGAGACCCTCAAGTGGTGGATGCCCATAATAAGAGTCATTTCCCATCTACCTTATATATTGTCCTACAAAGTGTACATGAGTCAAAATCCATCTATTTGAATCAAATTTGTATCTCTTGTATGATTTACGAACACCTTCTTCATTTTAACCATTGAGGACTAAACAAATTTGTATGCTATCCCTACAAAAAGAGCATAACCAATTCCTTTTTTAGGGCTCATAAAAGTAAAATAAAGAGATATAAATTTATATATTTTTTCTAACCTTTGCAAAAGAAAAATTAAATGGTGAAAAAAATCTTATTGTTGTCAAGTGAGACACTATTTGATGTATGAGACCCTCAAGTGGTGGATGCCCATAGTAATAGTCATTTGCCATCTACCTTATCTATTGTCCTACAAAGTGTACATAAGTCAAAATCCATCTATTTGAATCAAATTTGTATCTCTTGTATGATTTATGAACACCTTCTTCATTTTAACCACTGAGGACTAAACAAATTTGTATGCTATCCCTACAAAAAGAGCATAACCAATTCCTCTTTTAGGGCTCATAAACGTAAAATGAAGAGATATATTTTTTTAACCTTTACAAAAGAAAAATTAAATGGTGAAAAAAATCTTATTGTTGTCAAGTGAGACACTATTTGATGTATGAGACCCTCAAGTGGTGGATGCCCATAATAAGAGTCATTTCCCATCTACCTTATCTATTGTCCTACAATGTGTACATAAGTCAAAATCCATCTATTTGAATCAAACTTGTATCTCTTGTATGATTTACGGACACCTTCTTCATTTTAACCACTGAGGACTAAACAAATTTGTATGCTATCCCTACAAAAAGAGCATAACTAATTCCTCTTTTAAGACTCATAAAAGTAAAATAAAGAAATATAACTTTATATATTTTTTCCAACTTCATATCCCTTAGACCCAACCCCCAACCCCCAACCCATTGGACGCTCTTATTCCCAATACCCGAAAAAAATTATTAATACATTAATATAATTACCCTCTCCACCCTAAATATATCTATATATTTTTCCTCCAATATTAAATACCCCCATTATGAAGTCCTTGAATACATTCATTCTTTTAGCTCCATCCAGTTCAATCTTCCTTTGGAATGGCCTTTGCATTCGATTTTCCATTTCCTTTGAAAGACAGAGGAATTGCCTTCATATCTTCCTTCAAAACCAAGCTGTGACTATTATGGTGGTGTCTAAGAGGAGGCTCACTGTAGGAATCGGACATTACTAGAGGACGACAACATCCTGTAGCTGTCATGACAGATCGATAATTTCTGAATCTTCCCGATGCTGCAATGGTGTAATTGGCCTTCAATTCATGAAGGCTTGGCGATCCTGATCTCAGAGACCTCACCCAGTCAAAATCCTTGTCCAAACTTACTCTTTGGAATTTCCTTTCTGAATCTTTTCTGTCTTCTATTTTAGCTCGTCTCTTCAAATTATTGCCCCCACTTCTAATAGCAGGATTTTTTGTTTGGTCTCTGTACAAAATGGTCTCTGTTTGGGCTTCCTGGCCAGCATGGAGCTGTGCAAGCCTGCTAGTAAGACAAGAGATATTGTTCTTAATTTCTTCTTCCAAATCCTTCTCAATTTCCTTCTCCAGTTCAGCTCTGATTTTTGCTTCTTCTTCACACATTGTCATTCTGACATAAATGGTTTGGCTACTTATAAAATGACAGAAATTCAGTATAAATTGATCTGCTCAGAGTTGATAAATTTGACAGATCAATGGTGAAACAAGGTTCCACACAGGCGGCTAATTTAAATTAGTGGAAAGGAGTTATATCGATCTTTCATCTCTCAATAATACTCCAAATTTATATTGACCGTTAAGATTTAGTGGTGTTAGCCTTGATCTACATCAACTTGATCTCAATCAGTTAAAGACATCTCATCACTGAACTGATTGGAGAGGAAATCGACCGCCAGAGAAAGATTAGTTTTTTATTCACAACGCACCTACCAGTTTTGACCAACATTAGAGATTGGAGGAGATGGCACAAATATCTTAAATGAGTTCTAATTTTACAAAAACTTTTTAACTAAACGAATTAAGGGAGGTTACAATTGGGTGGCCAGTAAATTATTCCAATCTAAAAAGTTAACAAAGCCTGTTTCCCTCTGTTAGAACTTTTACAGAGTGGTCTTATTGTCTTTATCTCAAATGGTTTTAATGATAGTTTAAGGGATAATTGTTCTAGTCATTTTAGTTTTCTGTATTGTTCATCTTTAGCTATTTATTTTGATGATAAACTTTCCTGTTTTCTTAACCTTCTCTTCTTTGAATAAATTCTATAAAAAACTACTGTTAAAGTAATTGGGTAATTGCCCTGAATGTCATCGTAAGCTTTGCACTCTAGCATAAAGTGTTTCTCTGGCTCAGCTGCCCTAGTTATGAAAAAGATACATACCTTCTCCTCCCATTCTTCTTTTGGCCTCTTCCATCTACCTGGAGGTCCCACTAAATGAAAGATGCATTACTGCACACAATCAAGTAGTTACCTGATTTAACTTGCCAATCAATTATAAATTCTCCAAACAGAACCAATACCAATAGATATACATAGAATTCCTAGAGGGAGTATTATGAAACTCGACAAGAGTGACAATGTAAACTACATGAATTCTATACCAGAGACATAATCCCAACATGAATTTGGCTTTTGAAAAGCTCACTCTTAATTGTTTTGTATCATGCAAGTCATTCAATCTCTAAAAAAAAATGTATAATATGCATTTTTTATTATTATGTGTACAATCTAGAATATTAAATTCATCTTGTTGGGTTCCTCTAATTTATCATTGATTGTGGTTTTCTTTCTTTCTTTTTTTTCCAAAAAAAAATTGTAACTTTTATTTTGAGAAAGAACAAGTTACATTGTGTGGATGCACAAGGCATTACAAATATCTTACATGAAGTATATATAAAAACTCCAACTCAAAGAAAGGAAATTATTAGGGTTCCAAGAAAATACAAGACAAAATACCAATAAGTCCCAATACATCCACAACCCAAACCCAACACAAATTGAGTGCCAGGAGAAACCAAAAGATAGGCTAAAGATCATATATTGAGCATTGAATAGGAGGTAATGCAAATCCATCCAAGGCTTCCATCTCCACCCATTGTCTCAACATAAAAAATGACCATCTTTGGATTGTTTATATGCAATGGTGTTTAATTCATGATAAACATGCTTTTATGAAACAAAAGCAAAGATTTTAGTTAGTTGATTAATATGTTCAAATATCAATCTCAAAACAAGGCTTTCCATCCTATACAATTTTTGCATCCAATTAATAATAATGATAATCATTGATTGTGGTCTACCATTGAGTTATATGTAATTTGTTGTATAAATGTGTAACTTAGACCTTAAATATATTAGGTCAAGGCCTTAATTGGTTAGTCTACCTTTGTATAATTGTTATTACTATATAAATAGAGATAATACATAGAATAATCAACTCATTTTTTATATTCACGTCTTTAATTATGATTTTGTAGTGATACTCTCCTTTCCATGATCTCTTGACACAATCATATATTTATGTTCTTTCTTATGTATGTGGATGTTATTATTTATTAATTATGGATCTATGTTATTAGTTTCACATAGAATCAAAATTCAAGGATCAAAACTCCCTATATTATGAGCCCTTGTTGTTGTGACGATGCACAAAAGTGTGGTAATATTTCACTTTGTGTTAGGTTACAATCCATCTCTATTGTTAAACTTTTTTTCCTAAAAAAGAGAACAAATCTAATAAGAACACAAGCAAAAAGACATTCTCTAAGTACAAATATAAATTTCTTTGTAGAGTTTTAGACAACATAAATTTGCTTGGAAAAAAATGATTTCATGGAGCTCTCCAATCACAACATTATGTCCCTATAGAAAAGTGGGAGCTCTAAAGGTAATATTATCTTAGCATAACGTATCTTAGATCTTATTGTATTTTTGGATTCCTTGCAGAAAAATAATTGGGGTCTATTTTTATTCATTAAAAATTTTCTTTATTCAATTATTAATTTATTATCCAATTCATAGTTGAATCTAACATTTTTCTAATCATTAAAATTCCATTAGCATTAACAAATCAACCATGGAATTTCTGTTGGTAATGACTTATCGCCCACCCATCACTCTCGGTTCACATGCCCTAGCAAAGGAGGATTTTATGTTGCTCAAGACTGGTAATGGCGTGCCTAGGAAGGTAGCAACACCATCTGAGGTTGTAGGTTGTATCCTTTCTACCAAAAATCAACAGGTTTCAAGTTTTTGTGAAGATTTTAAAATGCGACCAACCTCAAATGTACTGTGTCACTATGTGACCTACCTCTCTTGTGCCAGGTGCAATGGTCAAAGACACCTCTAAAACATATACAAATATTACTAGGGTAGGGGTGCCTGCTAGTTGTCCTAGGTCAAGCACCATTCACCGGGACCTACTTGTTCCTCTTTGTAGGGTAAACCTTAGCCCATGTCCTATTCTCCATCTTCCCATGTTGTCATCTATGGACATGAGGTTTTGGATAATGAAGAATGTTTTAAACATCAAGCCCTCATCTGTAGGTTTAATGATTTTTGGCCATCCCTCCTAGAACTAAACAAATGGAATTTGGAATCCTAGAGGCCTCTCACTAAGGGCAGGATTGAACTATATCCCTATGCTAGGGGATTTTTAATTACGTCCTTTTGATCGGAAGAAGATAGGAAGTGGGTGCTAGAGGATGGGGTTTGGATGTGGGGACAACACTCCATCTCACTCGAACTGTGGTTTCCCTCCTTCAACCCTTTAATAGAATCCTTAAGTATCATGCCTATTTCGGTTAGACTACCTAATCTCCCTCTCCAATTAGAAATGCTTTGAATCTATTAGCAATGCTCTTGGTCATTTTTATAGGATGAAGCGTCATCAAACTTTGGCCATACTACATTTGCCTACATTCTCGTGGACATTGACACCTATAAGGATTTGCCTAGGGATATTGTCCTTTTTGAGGACAGATTGTGGACTTAGACACTCAACTATGAGGGTCTTCCCTTTCACTACAAGATATGCTTCGTTGTTAGACACCTTGCTTCAGAGTTCACTTTCTCTCATTGCAAGAAGGGTGAGACAGCTTGGTGGAGGAATGCCCTCCAAGATCATTTGATTATTGGTGATTTTGATACTGAGGAAGATGAGTCCTTGGTGGCCCCTATAGTTTCCCCTAGGGTTGTTGGGAATTTTGAGATCCCTCTTGACGGATCATCTTCACAAGGCCTAGTGTTGGTGGCTCCACCTCCAGACCTCTTGTCATTGGTTCTTGAGTCTACTGATCCTTCTCTACTAGATGTTTTGGCGCATCATTCAACTCCTCTTTTTGAGCCTATGAGGGCTCAGTTTGGGTCTTCAACGGAGGCTATCCCTTCCATCTCCCCCATTATGAGACTTTGGAGGATGATGTCTCGTGGAGGATTATTCAAATAAATAAGAGAGGTCTTCCTAAACATGCAAGTGTTTCCCAAACCTAGGTCAAGGGTGCTCAAAATGATAGGATGGGGTCTAGGTTTGTGTAGGTGGCCAATCCAAATATATCTTGTTTGGTAGCTAATCTGCAATATCTTTGTGGTGGCAACTTGGTTGTAGTGATGTAAAACGTTTCAAGTCCTTTCAAAACCTGGGTGTCTATGGTTCTATCATGGGTCATCTGTGCTATTGTTGACGTTTCACTTGTTGTATAGGGTTTCTAGGGCCCCTTCAAAACCTACCTTTTTACCCCTTTAATCAAAAACATTTCTTTAGCATTAGAGAGAGCAAACTGTGATCCACTTGGTGTGTGATTTACAATCAATTTCAACATTTTTGTCATTTTAGATTATTGGTTTCTAGTGACTTGTTTCATGTTTTAGGCATGAATCTTCAGATGTTGCATACTTTAGACCTTACACACAAGATTGATCACTTGGAGATATGGGGATATAACTTTGTAAAAACTATTTCTAACACATGCGATGAAAGAATTCTTATTAATCTCCCTAATTTTTAAAATTAACCACCATATATATATTTTTAGAATCCCCTTCTACATTGATACCCTTGTTTTTATTAATACAATAATGTAAAAAAGTTAAATAAAACTAATCCATGTATGATCATACATAATAGATAACACTTTAGCAAAGTACCCACCCTGTGCTTAAAGTGATCAATTTTTGTTCATATTCATACAAAGCCTCAACGTCTTTCTCATTATAGTTAGCAGAGTGTTGTTTAGTATTTTCAAGTATGAGGTGCTAGTTGAAGACTATTTGAAAGATGGAATTAATTCAAGTTTTTCATGACAGTTAGACTTGGGTTAATGAGTGTGGTGACCCCACTTGTAAAAGATCCTGTGCCCACCCATTCCTAGTTCTAACATGTGACAGTCCTCCCCAAGAGGTAGGAATGTTGGTTAAGGGTGATAAGACTACCACATATATGATGGATCCTTTGTGGAAAACAATAGATCAATATTTCTACCATATTTAACTAGAAGTTGGAATTTGTTCCTTTATGAAGAATTTGGATGTGCATGCCACTTTTGTGGGAAGCAGAGGTTTTATTTTAGTTTGGTCCACTCCTAGGACTCATTCATATTGTATACACCTAAAAATGGCAAAGACAAATTAAATAAATAAATATTATTTATTTAATACCCATTCTTCTATCATTTAATAAATTCATCAATTTATCTATTTGATTCACGTTCATCATTAATAGTCCAATTATTAAATAAATATCAATTTATTTAATTAAATCAATTAAACCCATTCTTCTAATGTCATCCCTTAAGTACAAATATAAATTTCTTTGTATAGTTTTAGACAACATAAATTTGCTTGGAAACAAATGATTTCATGGAGCTCTCCCATCACAACATTATGTCCCTATAGAAAAGTGGGAGCTCTAAAGGAAATATTATCTTAGCATAACGTATCTTAGATCTTATTGTATTTTTGGATTCCTTGCAGAAAAATAATTGGGGTCTATTTTTATTCATTAAAAATTTTCTTTATTCAATTATTAATTTATTATCCAATTCATAGTTGAATCTAACATTTTTCTAATCATTAAAATTCTATTAGCATTAACAAATCGACCATGGAATTTCTGCTGGTAATGACTTGTCGCCCACCCATCGCTCTTGGTTCACATGCCCTAGCAAAGGAGGATTTTATGTTGCTCAAGACTGGTAATGGCATGCCTAGGAAGGTAGCAACGCCATCTGAGGTTGTAGGTTGTATCCTTTCTACCAAAAATCAACAGGTTTCAAGTTTTTGTGAAGATTTTAAAATGCGACCAACCTCAAATGTATTGTGTCATTATGTGACCTACCTCTCTTGTGCTAGGTGCAATGGTCAAAGACGCCTCTAAAACATATACAAATATTACTAGGGTAGGGGTGCCTGCTAGTGCTCCTAGGTCAAGCACCATTCACCGGGACCTGCTTGTTCCTCTTTGTAGGGTAAACCTTAGCCCATGTCCTATTCTCCATCTTCCCATGTTGTCATCTATGGACATGAGGTTTTGGATAATGAAGAATGTTTTAAACATCAAGCCCTCATTTGTAGGTTTAATCATTTTTGGCCATTCCTCCTAGAACTAAACAAATGGAATTTGGAATCCTAGAGGCCTCTCACTAAGGGTAGGATTGAACTATATCCCTATGCTAGGGGATTTTTAATTATGTCCTTTTGATCGGAAGAAGATAGGAAGTGGGTGCTAGAGGATGGGGTTTGGATGTGGGGACAACACTCCATCTCACTCGAATTGTGGTTTCCCTCCTTCAACCCTTTAATAGAATCCTTAAGTATCATGCCTATTTCGGTTAGACTACCTAATCTCCCTCTCCAATTGGCAATGCTTTGAACCTATTGGCAATGCTCTTGGTCATTTTTATAGGATGTAGTGTCATCAAACTTTGGCCATACTACATTTTCCTACATTCTCGTGGACATTGACACCTATAAGGATTTGCCTAGGGATATTGTCCTTCTTTTTAAGGACAGATCGTGGACTTAGACACTCAACTATGAGGGTCTTCCCTTTCACTACAAGATATGCTTCGTTGTTAGACACCTTGCTTCAGAGTTCGCTTTCTCTCATTGGAAGAAGGGTGAGACAGCTTGGTGGAGGAATGCCCTCCAAGATCATTTGATTGTCAGTGATTTTGATACTGAGGAAGATGAGTCCTTGGTGGCCCCTACAGTTTCCCCTAGGGTTGTTGGGAATTTTGAGTTCCCTCTTGACGGATCATCTTCACAAGGCCTAGTGTTGGTGACTCCACCTCTAGACCTCTTGTCATTGGTTGTTGAGTCTACTGATCCTTCTCTAATAGAGGTTTTGGTGCATCATTCAACTCCTCTTTTTGAGCCTATGAGGGCTCAGTTTGGGTCTTCAACAGAGGCTATCCCTTCCATTACCCCCATTATGAGACTTTGGAGGATGATGTCTCGTGGAGGATTATTCAAATAAATAAGAGAGGTCTTCCTAAACATGCAAGTGTTTCCCAAACCTAGGTCAAGGGTGCTCAAAATGATAGGATGGGTCTAGGTTTGTGTAGGTGGTCAATCCAAATCTATCTTGTTTGGTAGCTAATCTGCAATATCTTTGTGGTGGCAGCTTGGTTGTAGTGATGTAAAAGGTTTCAGGTCCTTTCAAAACCTGGGTGTCTATGGTTCTATCATGGGTCATCTGTGCTATCGTTGATGTTTCACTTGTTGTATAGGGTTTCTAGGGCCCCTTCAAAACCTACCTTTTTACCCCTTTAATCAAAAACATTTCATTAGCATTAGAGAGAGCAAACTGTGATCCACTTGGTGTGTGATTTACAATCAATTTCAACATTTTTGTCATTTTAGATTATTGGTTTCTATTGACTTGTTTCATGTTTTAGGCACGAATCTTCAGATGTTGCATACTTTAGACCTTACACACAAGATTGATCACTTGGAGTTATGGGGATATAACTTTGTAAAAACTATTTCTAACACATGCGATGAAAGAATTCTTATTAATCTCCCTAATTTTTAAAATTTACCACCATATATATATTTTTAGAATCCCCTTCTACATTGATACCCTTGTTTTTATTAATACAATAATGTAAAAAAGTTAAATAAAACTAATCCATGTATGATCATACATAATAGATACCACTTTAGCAAAGTACCTACCTTGTGCTTAAAGTGATCAATTTTTGTTCATATTCATACGAAGCCTCAACATCTTTCTCATTATAGTTAGCAGAGTGTTGTTTAGTATTTTCAAGTATGAGGTGCTAGTTGAAGACTATTTGAAAGATGGAATTAATTCAAGTTTTTCGTGACAGTTAGACTTGGGTTAATGAGTGTGGTGACCCCAAATTGCAAAAGATCTTGTGCCCACCCATTCCTAGTTCTAACATGTGACAGTCCTCCCCAAGAGGTAGGAATGTTGGTTAAGGGTGATAAGACTACCACATATATAATGGATCCTTTGTGGAAAACAATAGATCAATATTTCTACCATATTTAACTAGAAGTTGGAATTTGTTCCTTTATGAAGAATTTGGATGTGCATGCCACTTTTGTGGGAAGCAGAGTTTTTATTTTAGTTTGGTCCACTCCTAGGACTCATTCATATTGTATACACCTAAAAATGGCAAAGACAAATTAAATAAATAAATATTATTTATTTAATACCCATTCTTCTATCATTTAATAAATTCATCAATTTATCTATTTGATTCACGTTCATCATTAATAGTCCAATTATTAAATAAATATCAATTTATTTAATTAAATCAATTAAACCCATTCTTCTAATGTCATCCCTTAAGTACAAATATAAATTTCTTTGTAGAGTTTTAGACAACATAAATTTGCTTGGAAAAAAATGATTTCATGGAGCTCTCCCATCACAACATTATGTCCCTATAGAAAAGTGGGAGCTCTAAAGGAAATATTATCTTAGCATAACATATCTTAGATCTTATTGTATTTTTGGATTCCTTGCAGAAAAATAATTGGGGTCTATTTTTATTCATTAAAAATTTTCTTTATTCAATTATTAATTTATTATCCAATTCATAGTTGAATCTAACATTTTTCTAATCATTAAAATTCCATTAGCATTAACAAATCGACCATGGAATTTCTGCTGGTAATGACTTGTCGCCCACCCATCGCTCTTGGTTCACATGCCCTAGCAAAGGAGGATTTTATGTTGCTCAAGACTGGTAATGGCGTGCCTAGGAAGGTAGCAACGCCATCTGAGGTTGTAGGTTGTATCCTTTCTACCACAAATCAACAAGTTTCAAGTTGTTGTGAAGATTTTAAAATGTGACCAACCTCAAATGTACTGTGTCACTATGTGACCTACCTCTCTTGTGCCAGGTGCAATGGTCAAAGACGCCTCTAAAACATATACAAATATTACTAGGGTAGGGGTGCCTGCTAGTGCTCCTAGGTCAAACACCATTCACCGGGACCTGCTTGTTCCTCTTTATAGGGTAAACCTTAGCCCATGTCCTATTCTCCATCTTCCCATGTTGTCATCTATGGACATGAGGTTTTGGATAATGAAGAATGTTTTAAACATCAAGCCCTCATCTGTAGTTTAATGATTTGTGGCCATCCCTCCTAGAACTAAAGAAATGGAATTTGGAATCCTAGAGGCCTCTCACTAAGGGCAGGATTGAACTATATCCCTATGCTAGGGGATTTTTAATTACATCCTTTTGATTGGAAGAAGATAGGAAGTGGGTGCTAGAGGATGGGGTTTGGATGTTGGGACAACACTCCATCTCACTCAAACTGTGGTTTCCCTCCTTCAACCCTTTAATAGAATCCTTAAGTATCATGCCTATTTTGGTTAGACTACCTAATCTCCCTCTCCAATTGGCAATGCTTTGAATCTATTGGCAATGCTCTTGGTCATTTTTATAGGATGAAGCGTCATCAAACTTTGGCCATACTACATTTGCCTACATTCTCGTGGACATTGACACCTATAAGGATTTGCCTAGGGATATTGTCCTTTTTGAGGACAGATCATGGACTTAGACACTCAACTATGAGGGTCTTCCCTTTCACTACAAGATATGGTTCGTTGTTAGACACCTTGCTTCAGAGTTCCCTTTCTCTCATTGCAAGAAGGGTGAGACAACTTGGTGGAGGAATGCCCTCCAAGATCATTTTATTGTCGGTGATTTTGATACTGAGGAAGATGAGTCCTTGGTGGCCCCTATAGTTTCCCCTAGGGTTGTTGGGTATTTTGAGATCCCTCTTGACGGATCATCTTCACAAGGCCTAGTGTTGGTGGCTCCACCTCCAGACCTCTTGTCATTGGTTCTTGAGTCTTCTAATCCTTCTCTACTAGAGGTTTTGGCGCATCATTCAACTCCTCTTTTTGAGCCTATGAGGGCTCAGTTTGGGTCTTCAACGTAGGCTATCCCTTCCCTCTCCCCCATTATGAGACTTTGGAGGATGATGTCTCGTGGAGGATTATTCAAATAAATAAGAGAGGTCTTCCTAAACATGTCAGTGTTTCCAAAACCTAGGTCAAGGGTGCTCAAAATGATAGGATGGGGTCTAGGTTTGTGTAGGTGGTCAATCCAAATCTATCTTGTTTGGTAGCTAATCTGCAATATCTTTGTGGTGGCAGCTTGGTTGTAGTGATGTAAAAGGTTTCAGGTCCTTTCAAAACCTAGGTGTCTATGGTTCTATCATGGGTCATCTGTGCTATCGTTGATGTTTCACTTGTTGTATAGGGTTTCTAGGGCCCCTTCAAAACCTACCTTTTTACCCCTTTAATCAAAAACATTTCGTTAGCATTAGAGAGAGCAAACTGTGATCCACTTGGTGTGTGATTTACAATCAATTTCAACATTTTTGTCATTTTAGATTATTGGTTTCTAGTGACTTGTTTCATGTTTTGGGCACGAATCTTCAAATGTTGCATACTTTAGACCTTACACACAAGATTGATCACTTGGAGTTATGGGGATATAACTTTGTAAAAACTATTTCTAACACATGCGATGAAAGAATTCTTAATAATCTCCCTAATTTTTAAAATTTACCACCATATATATATTTTTAGAATCCCCTTCTACATTGATACCCTTGTTTTTATTAATACAATAATGTAAAAAAGTTAAATAAAACTAATCCATGTATGATCATACATAATAGATACCACTTTAGCAAAGTGCCCACCTTGTGCTTAAAGTGATCAATTTTGTTCATATTTATACGAAGCCTCAACATCTTTCTCATTACAGTTAGCAGAATGTTGTTTAGTATTTTCAAGTATGAGGTGCTAGTTGAAGACTATTTGAAAGATGGAATTAATTCAAGTTTTTCATGACAGTTAGACTTGGGTTAATGAGTGTGGTGACCCCACTTGCAAAATATCTTGTGCCCACCCATTCCTAGTTCTAACATGTGACAGTCCTCCCCAAGAGGTAGGAATGTTGGTTAAGGGTGATAAGACTACCACATATATGATGGATCCTTTGTGGAAAACAATAGATCAATATTTCTACCATATTTAACTAGAAGTTGGAATTTGTTCCTTTATGAAGAATTTGGATGTGCATGCCACTTTTGTGGAAGCAGAGGTTTTATTTTAGTTTGGTCCACTCCTAGGACTCATTCATATTGTATACACCTAAAAATGGCAAAGACAAATTAAATAAATAAATATTATTTATTTAATACCCATTCTTCTATCATTTAATAAATTCATCAATTTATCTATTTGATTCACGTTCATCATTAATAGTCCAATTATTAAATAAATATCAATTGATTTAATTAAATCAATTTAACCCATTCTTCTAATGTCATCCCTTAATTAAATAATAATCAAATTATTTAATCACAAATCATCCTATTCCAAAGTCTTCATTCATAATTCCACATCATCTAATCCACCTCACACATCCACCTCACCTTGTTGCACATGTAATTAAATATTTTAATATTTAATTAATCTATTTTCCCTCACCCACATGTCCTATTATCTCTCTAACTATCCCTATTCCAAAGGGCATGGTCTCTCCATGTCACCATGGTCAAAGTGTGCTTTGAGACACTTGTCCCATGAATCCCTATATTCTTTCTATCCATCCTTAATCATGGTCTCCTTGTTTGACCTTCACTCTTGGGTCATGGTGAGCCTTGTGACATGTGGACTCATGTCACACCTTTCTCTCCTCCATGTCAAGGTGAGAGGAACATCTTCCCTCTTTCTCTCCCTCATCTCAACCAACTCAATCCTCACCATACACCTCTCAAGACTTCTTCTCCACCGTTAAGATCTTAACACATGTGGATTTGGCCCCTCCTTGGCCTATAAAAGGAAGCTCATACCCTTGAATTCTATCATCCACAAGCTATAGAAAACTTACTCTGCTGGAATTATACCAGCGTGCCTTTGGAAAAGCATCCATATTGCTCATTGCATTATCTCCATTATCCATACAATCATGTCTTCAATCATCCATCTCTCATCTTCATAAGAGTTGCATTGTAGGTAATCTCCATTGCACTATCCAACCACAGCCATTCGAGTATTGTCATCTTCAACAGTGAGGAAGTGCACACTTATGAGAGCTCTATTCATCAACAAGATCAATACAAGATAGGTGACAATTGAAGCTTTGAGGTAAATCAGTCTTTAAGGTAATATATCTTTGTTTATTTGATTTGCATCATATTTCATTGAGTTATTGGATTACTAGTAGTTTAATACAGTTGATAATATTTCCTCTAACATTTTTGGCACCCACCGTGGGGCCTTGCCCCATTTTTAACTTCCATCTGAGTGTTTTGTGAAGGTTCTGTCACGACAGGTCATTTCTACACATACAACTTCTAGTTCTACGCATTCAACATTTCTTGTTGCGCTTTTACCTTTCTGCGTATCTAACTCGTATTACTATGCATCTGAGGCATTTTGTTGCGCATTAACAAATCATGTGCATGTACCATGTAGTCTGATGCATTTGATACTTATTGCTGCACATTTGTGAATCTACGCATGTACTACACAGTGATGTGCATATGACCTACAGTCCTGCGTGTTGGTGCCTGCATGAGCAGTCAATTTTCAAGCATATAAACATGCAGGCACCCTCCCAAAAAATCCAAAAAAGGTTCTAAGTCCATGGACCTCCTCAGCATTTTTCAACTACAGCATCATATCTTCTTTGGAGAAGGTCATCATCATCATATTTCCAGACATCACCCTGATGTTGCTTACGAGGGTCATCATATTTTCTATCAACCTGATCTTCTGCGGGGTGATATTTTAACATCGGGTGATCTTAGTTAAGATCATCCTGATAATGTTAATGCAAGGTTCTAAGTATGACCCGTTTTGCATCGGGGTCATCATATTTGAACATCGGGTGATCTTAGTTAAGATCATCCTGATGTTATTCTATCACTTCATGTTTGCTTTATCGCCCGGTGCTGCTGACGTCATTCTTTTATCGAGGCGATATTTGCCCGTCTGCATCATTTTTCTCTTAGGAGGTGGTCAGCATCATCATGATATTCTATCAACCAGATTTTTCATCAGGGTCATCATGTTTCAATATCAGGTGATGTTTGGATATCATCTCGATCCTGTAGTGGAGCTACAGTGCACCCTGATATTTCTACGGGGGGTGATATTCTGAAATATCAGGTGATCTTACGAATATCATCCCGGCGCCAATATGATGGTGACGTCATCAGGATCCAAGGGGGGTCATATTTTAACATTAGTCATTTTATGGAGATCCCCCGATATTTGCAAATATGACAATGATGTCATCCGGATATGAGGAGATGCGCGATAGGCAGATATGCTGATGACGTCAGCAGGATATGTCAGTGACGTCATCAAGATGTTCATTGGCCAGACATTTGGTATCGGCTAAGCAGGAGGATCTTCCTCCGATGCATTAGGTTGTGCCGATGAAGGCAATTATCATGCGGGCGATTTTTCACATGAAGGCAGGGTTGGTCATCAGGCTGATATTCATACATCAGGGTGATATCTTTTATCAGGTGATGAGGTCCGGATATGCTTTCCCGCAGGGTGATATTTTCTGCGGGGTGATATTTCACATCGGGGTGATGTGAATTATCAGGGTGAGCTCAGCAGGTGATGCTAACGTCAGGGTGATATTTTGAGTATCCGGATATCATGCTGGAGGATGATGATGATGAAGGTCTTATACTAGTGTCGTCAGGAGAAAAAGCACCGACATCATATATGCTCGTGACCTAGTATATAAAGTATTGGAGAGGTCGCCGCGGGGTGCATGGCATAATTTGAAATATCAGGATGAGGTATTTTGGCAGGAAAAGTTTGCGATGCACAGTGTGATGTTTTTCCCAAGGCCGCGAGTTGGTGCGCCATTAATGGCGGATCTTACAGGGTATGGGCGATGGCGTGGATAGATCTAGTACCTGACTGAAGATGTGAATCCCCAGGCGGCGGTGCACAGCTCAAAACTTCTCCCTGTCTCCTCTCCCACCTGCTACATTGAATGCGTTGAGTGCCATTTTCTCAATGTACTGTATCTGGCAGATTTTTGACTTGTGCCATGTAATTAATGCTGTGCACCTTCCTGCTATATTCAACAGGTTGTGTTGCTCATTTGAGGTTGTTGAAAACTGGACATATCTGGCTCTGTAATAAGATACAACTGGTTCTGGTTGCTCTATGCAGGTGACCTTGTAAGTTTATGTATCTCTTGTTGTATGTCTCATGCATGAATCTACTGATTTCATGATTGATTTTATATGAGTAATGTTGTATTTGCATGTGAATTGTTAATTCTGTCTCTAGTATTGCATGTGTCCTTCTGAATCTAGATATCTAAGGGGTGTCTGGTGTTCTAGAATATAGAATTCCTGTATTGAATGCTTGATCTTTCAACTTCTGCTCAAAGGGTAGATTAAAGTGTTTTCAGATTAAGTGTTGGGAAAGATATACTGCAATAGGGATGCCATAAGTAGAGATAACTTAACACTCTGTTTTGGGAGGTATCTGTAAGGCAGATACCACAACATCCCCTTGAAATCCAGTTTTAGTGTGTTCATGCTGATCATTCATAGGTGTATGTCTACTGACTCCAAGCTCTGGATAGGCACCAGTCTAGCTCTATGTTGAGGTTATACACCAGGTCCAGCTTTGCATCCAAACATAAAATCAAACTCATACTTCCAAAACAACCATTAGGACCTTAGAAGTAGTTTAGGACCAAGATCCTCTGATTTACAACTGAATATAAGCCCAAAGCTAGCCCCTTTGCACTTATCCCATAGTTTTGGTCTTCACACAGGAGGATTTATCTGCTTTGTATCAACATCCCAAGCCAACCCACAAGCATATTCTCATGGGTGTTGAATAGGGAATACCCCCCTAGGTTTTGCAGAGCTTGAAGAAGAAGAGGCGATAAAAATAGAGTCTATCTCCTATACTGTTGGCCCCTGGCCCAAAGATCCTGTTGATCACTGATGGCTACCTTGTAGGGAAATCTGGAAGAAAGTATCCAGTCAGGAAAAAAACCAAAACTGCGCATTTAATTTGTCACAGAGAGTTGTAATATTTTTATAAGGTTGTCCGTACTAATTCTCATTTGCAGGTGTTAGGAGCTGGACTTAGTCATTTTAGCCGCATTATTAGGCCACCTAGAACTAATTAGGAGAGAGTAACTTAATATGTTCATGCATATCATCACATAGACATAACTAGGAGGAAAGTAAATCATTTTGTTGCATCACAACTTGCATCTAGTCCCAACCTAGGGGTTAAAACTAAACAATTTCTTTATGTTTTTACTATCTTGCACTACAATCTATCACATAGTTTAATAGAGGAAAGTAATACTTGTTTATTTCTTCAAACAACAATCTACACCTAGACTTGTTAGAAGGTTAAAATTAACAAAATCTTTTCCAAGTTATTGCTATCTTGTTAAACAACTTCTGTTCTTGATAGAGTTAACACATTTAGTTATTTTTCTTTTAACTAGGAGGATAAAGAACTACTATTTTTCGTGCTTGAAAAATGATAATAGGCCTATGCTCTCCCCTTAACTGGGTGACCAAAATGCCAAACTTATCATTTTATCTTTGTCATCTTTTGAAGAGGCCCACCCTTGGAATTCCATCCTTCCAAGCGGGACAACCTCGAGTGATAATGGGCTAAAGCCAAGCCACCTCCAAGTCACTTAAAACAAATTGTGTTTGTGACGAAAGTTGCAAACAACAGGTGCTGTTGTGTTACAACGACCAATGTTTCCCCAAAACCCAGTGGAGTGTAACCTCTACAAGCTAGAAAGCCTCCTTATTGGAGTGAATGGCCGCACATGTAACCACCCAAACGGATGCCTTGACTAGAATCCATTTATTCTAGTAATCCAAAATCCCCTATTTGTTGACGCAGGAGGAATGACCTCTGAAGCCATCCAACGTCATACACTCATCTAGTGTGGAGAGATAAAGTTCAACTCTTCAGAGGAATTGTACTTGGTATGTGTGAGAAGTGAGTACCATGGAGGGGAGCCGGAGCTACCAAGTTACTAACTATCTACCTTTATGTAAGTGGCTGGAGTAAAATCCAAGTTGGAATTCAATGAATATTGTCTTTGCCATCCCTAGGATTGTAATTGTTTTTTTTAATTTTGTCAAGTAATCATGGAAACCTTTTGTTCTCTATGTTTTCTAGCAATAACTTGAACCAAGATCAACATTGCAAACCTTAGATTAACTTAGGAAAACGTTCCAAACAAATCAAACTATCAAACTGAAGCAAAAGACCAAGTACCTGCAGTTCTGTGCATTTAACCTATTTCGCTACGCATTTGAACCATTTTGCGTGCATATGATCTTTTTGCGCATGTGACACACAAAGCGGTGCATATACACCACATTATTGCACATTCAAATTCAACCAGATCTGTGCATTTAACCCATAGATATGTGCATTGACCAATTATCCTACGCTTTTGAAGCTGCGCACCCAAAACATAGACATATTCTGTACATTGTGGGGCAAAAACATTATCAGTTTAGAGTACCCTTTTTTCTATAGTTTCACCCTGAAAAATCAGTTATACCTTGCAAGCAACTTTTCATATCATTTTCACAAACATCTTCTTTTCACATTATTACCTTGCTATCAAAACACCTCAAAATCAAACCACAACTTGCTTCTAGGACCTAGTTGATACTCTACCAATCCAAACAAGAGCTAGTTAGTTTTTATAACAGGGTATCAAATCATCCTTCCCAACAAAACTATACTAGTGTAATCTTGACAAGAGAATAGTCTTCATCAAATAGCGGTGTCAATCCATCCCTATTTAGACTACCCCTTGTATCGACACTTCGATAGCTATTAGACATTATAGCTCAAGAATTACCTTGTTTGAGTCAAACATAGAATCAACAAAAACCTTAGCAAAATCTATTCCAATTAAACTCACCTTCTACCATATCACACCTCCAATCAAAATCAAAATCCAACAAATCTCATAATCCAATTTCATCCCATCCCAAAATCTTGCATGGTGCAAACTAGATCTCAATCAAAACAAAAGCAAAACATGGACAACCTCAACAATAACATACCTGATACAAATGATGAGGAAGTCACTCAAGAGGAAATCCTCCAACACCTCCAAGATCCTAAGTTCCAAAGGATAATGGATAGAGTTGTTGCTACGGATCCCTAAAAGTATTTCCTCATGCTTGCTCAACAAGGAGCAAAGCTGCTCGCAGACTTTGATATCTCTAATCTACGGGAGAATAATGCCTCAAATGAAGCTGAGTTGTTGAAAGATGGCTCCAAAACTAACAAAGAGGCTCCAACAATAGAAAAGGCTAAGGATACACTTAATCCCTTGGATGCATTGACAACCCAAATCCAAGCCTTACAACAACAATTGGTAGATATCCAAAGTGGAACAACAACGAAACATTATTCCCTTGAAGATATCTCACCTTACTCCTTTGACAAATCCTTGCCCATGATACCTTTTCCTATAATATTTGAAGTACCAAAATTTGACAAATATAGGGAAAAAGGTGATCCACGTGAACCATATCCTTCACAACATGAGCATGCTAGTACTAGTCATTTCTCACACCAAGATCACACATCCTTAACCCATCTTAATGATACTATTGACAAGGGAAACACCACCTTAAGTTTGGAATCATATACCACTCCATCTACTAGTCCTCCATCACCATCCCATAGAATGCCTATCCCAAAGCATACTAGTCCTACACCAACACCGCCATCAAACTTCCCAAGCTCCAATCCATCAACCAAATAATCCTTGAATGATTTTCTCCTAAGACTCTTTGAAAAATCTAAAAGTAAAGGAAAAGCTATGGAAAAATCCAAATTCACTTGTCTAATTTCATCCCCATCTAGCACAAGCAATCCTAACCTTAACCATAAGCCCACACCATCTACCATTATTCTCCATCCGTTATATTGTTCATCACCCATATACTCATGAAGGATGTGATCCAATGGCTATTAGCAAGGAGTAAACCACCCTCATGCCTTCAAATCCCTATCCTTGAAAATATCCAAGAACCTTCCAACACCATTTCCATTCCTACAAATCAATCATGTCACCTAAAACCCCTTGACCCTGTTCAAGAGTCTACCCCATTGAGTCTAAGTCAACCTCCCTCATGCTCTCATGTCAATAACCACCAAGAGCCTATCAAGTCCACACAAGAGTCTTCAACTTCCATTTCCACCCAAAGTCAAGAGATATGTCAAGGGCATAATCTTAAACATGTCGTAACATCAAGTCCCCCTTCTAATCAAGATCAAATCACTTTCATTCAACCCATCCATAACATATATCTTTTGCATGATCAAGACATTATGCATGATGAAGAACCTATCCACGAACAACTTAATCCTGGTCATCCCTCCACAACCATTCATGAGCAAGATACCCAAAACCTACGTGCTCCATCTAATGCAAGTATTTTTGACCTACTTGAACATTCACCTCGTTTCATGGCCTTCCTAGAAACTTCTCCACCTATCGATGATCCTATACCATCCACTTGTCATGATGAGACACTTGCCTCCCAAGAAAGCATAGAAGATCAAACGAATAACTTGGATCCTAATGAGCACAATCAAGATCCTAATGATCCTTCCACATCATCCACTATTAACTCCATTACAAATCCAACATATCCACTTGGCCTATCTACCTTCATTCATGAATGTTCCTCCTTGGAACAACAACAACCATTGTCCACCACTTCTCCATACAATAAAGAACTCAAGAGTAGTTTCCAAACTACACCTAGTCCCATAGTGCATCGCATGCTCTAAAAGATGAACTACCAAGGTAAAGGCTTAGGCCTTCACGAACAAGGTATTTTGGAGCATGTCCATGTCAGTGTCCCTTCTCTCTCGTATGACCTTGGATACATACCCCAAGGTGAACAATCTAAAGACGTTGATACTTCCTCCATTCCTCCTAAGTCCACCACTTTCCACCGCAAATCCTATCACATTCACAAAACATACGTTGCCATTCCACCTCCATCATCATACAAATCCCAAAAGCATGTGACCACACACCTTCCACCGTCCAATTTACCTCCGCTAATTCCAACTCCTACTGTCCCTCCATCCACTTTGCTTCCACTTCTACCAACACCTAATTATCCACTTATCCATAAATTCCCTAAAAATCCTAATCATGACCAACAAATGCATACATTGTCTAAACATGAAGCTTTCACTCATTCGACCAACCCCAAGGGATATAAAAATAAAAATGTGGATACCTCCTTCTATAGAGAAAAATATCCTAAAAATCCTCATGCTTTAAAGCCCATATACAAAGCGACAAAGCAAAGTACCCAAACCATATCTTCACAAGAAAAGTCCAAAACTAAAATGGTTTGGGTACCTAAGAAAAATGAATGAAATTCAAATGAAGCATCCACATCTCAAAAATTCCAACAATCAGCTTTCATCCAAAATCCCCATTCCTCAAAAATCCCAAAAATCCCACAAGCAAAACAAAAAGCATAAAAATACTAAGTCTATGTGGGTACCTAAGTTACTATGTCACCCATATCCTAAGCCAATATTGCCATTGCTTCCTACACCACCTTCCCATCAAAAGCTTCAATGTTTAACATGGTGTGTGCAACCGTTGGTCATGATGCCTTTCCATACCTCCATTACGCCATCATTCAACTATTATCCCACATATCTTCCCCATCCTGTTCCTATGGTCCATGCTTTTGCATAAGCCTTCCATCCATACTTTTGCATAAAGTCCTCCATAATCCACACCATAATCCACTATCTACTTAATGCATCACCCTTTCATGCAATCCCATACCAACATCTGTGAGCATAACGACACTTGACTTGGTCCATGTGATGACATCCATCTCTAGTAGGACTACCACCTTTCAGGAAACTAGACACTTGAGTCCCTCTCGTCTGTATTCTACCTATCCTATCCAAATATTCAAAAATAAAATAAAAAAATCCCTTCATCCAATGGTGAAAACCACCCTTGGTGGAGCCTTGTATAAGTACCATGATGAAAACCTGGCAAACATGCGTCATGTGTAGGTTGATCTTCTATGTCACTTACCCTTGGGAGCACATTGTCTCATCGACCCCATCATTTTCCATCCTATCTTACCATACCATCCTATCATCCTTATCCTACATATACCTATCATATTGAGTCCATTCATCCTCCATTCCTCTTTTGATCTTGATGAAGATATGGGGGCAAAATGTCGAAACATGCTTTGGAAAAACTCTTGATATACCTTATCGTTTTCAAAATAATCCAATCCTCTCATCCTCCTTTGTCATTAGCTTTGTCATGTCAAAACCCGATGCTTTACACCTACAATGGGGCATGTTATTCCCATGCAACATAGTCCTTTGAGATCACATCCTTGCTATCTTATACTTTCCCTTCCATCCATATCCCTAATCCTATCATAAACCTTTGCATATCTTCCACTCATCCATTCACCAGTGTCACCCTTCAAGGTCAAACTACATTGCCTCTGCGTCATCATGTAGGCAAGGCTATCATCGATGAGCCCTTGAGGCACTAGGTCAGTCCCTTAGGGCCCATCACATTGTTCATTGCTGGTTCACCCATAATAAATCAATCCTCTACTTGATTGGGGGCAAATCCTTGACCTAGTCAGAGAATAGGGTTCTTGAATGCTATAACTTCAAAGGATAAACAAACGGATCATGATTTTATCACTAGACAACAAGCAACACGACAAGCAAGTTTTCAACATTATCTTGGCACAAAAGACAACGAAACTACACTTGACAAATCCCTTTTGACCTAAGACATCGAACTGATCCTATCAAGTTATTGCAAGAAAACATGTTTTGGGAAAGAAAGTTTTTCAATAGTTGTTTTAAAAGTCTTATATGATTTTTGTTATTATGTCTTTCTACGCTACTCAAGGATGTCTCAAACTAGAGAAGCTATGATGGGGGTGTAATGTCCCGTTTTCTAGATTGATCTTTTACAGTTGACCGTTGGCCTATTCCAGAGACCCGTAGGCTACTCGGAGGTTGAAATTGGGGTTTCATGTTTTGGCGGTTACTTTTGTTCGTGGATTGTGGTTTGGTTGGCAGTTTCTTTCCGGGTTTATTCTCCTTAGTCCCTGTTGGTTACGGCAATTTTTAGTAAGTTCAGGATTGGCACCAGAACAGGATTTTGAGAGTGGGGTTGGATTCGTCTTGTCAAGACCTTTCCAACGAGCTATAGATCATTGATTTCCGACATCATCTTGGCCTCCGTTTTAAAGTCCGTAAATTAAATATTATTATTTAATATTAATGTTGTTTTAAAAGAGGGGACTTTAAGGTTGAGGATGAAAAAGAATTGAAGAGGATTATATTATTTTCCCTCTCATGTTTTATCCCATATGCAAGAGGATTTTAGAGACTCCTAGTTGGAAAAGTATAAAAGGAGGAAGAGTGCTCTCATTTGGGCATCCGAAGTCTTGATAATGTTATGCTGCCGTAATGGTTTTGGGACTGCTTCGAGGAATGAATGCCTCCTAGCCTGGGCTCACTTCGTGCTTGAGAGATAGCACCTAGGGAGAGGTTTGCTGATAGTAGTGATTTTGTAGTGAGGTTTGCATTGTAGCTTGAGTTTTGTTTGTAGTTCAGTTATTTGCATTTTATGTCATTTTTTTGAGTTGCTGATAACAGGGCTGAATCTGTAGTTTTAGTCATAAATCTGAAAATAAAAAGGCATTTGTTCTGGGTATTTCATATTTCCCTTTGTCTATGTTGGGTGCTCCATTGTGCCAATTTACAGAATTTATTATGAAGAATCTGATTTTCTAGAAGGAAATCGCCCTTCTTGCTGGCTGCCCCTCTTTGGAGTGCATTAAAAAGCATGCTAAATAAATACTTGGGTTTAAGAGTGGTCTATAGTGTGTAGCTTGGTTGCCATTGTCATAGGAGGGCATTGCATCAGATTTGAGGTCATTTAGTTGAGAAATGAGTGAGGTGTGAGCATTTTTGTAGGGTTTTATGTTGCTGGTTTGGTTTTTCAAAGTTGCTGATCCGTCATTTCAGTTTGCTAACTTCTATCATTTGAGTTGGGTTAGAAGTCTCTAATTATTGTAAGCTGAACAGTAGTACTGTCAGCACTTCATACTTCTTCTCATATTTGCTTTATAATACTTTGCATCTCCGTCATATGGTAGCTCCAATTCCACTTCGGGTTGGAAAGCACATTCTTGACGTCAAGTTATTTCAGCATAATAGTTGGTAGGGATCCTCTGACCATATGCTCGTCATCATCAAGCGCATTCTTGGTTAGAGTTCTTTATATCAGCATTGCATCGTTTGGTTTAATTGCTAACTTCAACGATTGTGTATTGCTCTGCTTGTTGTAATTGGAAAAGTGAAAAAAATTGGCTTGGTATATTTCAAGGGGCATAATCATTTTGTTTGTTTTTTGTTTGTGGGTTTATCTTTAGTAATGTGAAAGCCCTGTCTAACAACATGATCAAAAAAAATGATCATCGAGGACATCAAAGGTCTAAACATGAAACAGGTTTAATCCTTGTGTTGACATTCTTTGAATCAGCATTAGGATTTGCCACTTCTAATGCACAGGCAGATTCAGCCAACTGAATACAGGAGGTTGCGTGAGCTCCTCCCCTTCACTTCTGGTTCTGCCGCACCAAGGGGGGTATCCCTATAACTCAAGATGTAACCTTGACTAGCTCAAAGATAGAAAGATCTAACTTGACAGCAACAGGCAGAATACTCTCATGTATGGACCAAGATCTGCATGATAGATCACAAGGCTGGCAACATTCTTGGACATGATGTCTGGTTGGGTATGAGAGCATGCAGGGGGTTCCTAATCCTACTCCTACAACTAACAGGTGGAAGTATGAAATGTTTTGATATGAATTTTGGATGCAAAGCTGGACATGGTGTATAACACAAGAACACAGCATGATTGGTGCCTATCCAGGGCTTGGAGTCGGTAGACATACACCTGTGAATGATCAGCATGAATAGCTAAAACTGGATTTCAAGGGGATACACATGATACCTGCCTTACAGATATCTCCCAATGAAGAGTGTTAAGTTATCTCTACTTATGGCATCCCTACTACAGTATACCCTTCCCAATGTTCAACCTGAAAACAGTTTAATCTGCCCCTTGAGCAGAGGTTAAAAGATCAGACATTCAACATAGGAATTCTATGCTCTAGAATCTAAACATTACGCAAATATCCAGATCCAGAAGAAGAATACATGCAATACTGGAGACAGAATTAACAAAACACATGCTAAGATAGCATTACTCATATAAGATCAACCATGAAATTAGTGGATTCGTGCCAAGTCGTACAACAGGAGATACATAAACTCACAAGATAAAGCTGTACAGAGCAACCAGATCAGCTGGTTTTGGATTACAGAGCCAAAAATCCACAACTTTCAACAACCTTGAATGAATAACACCGTCTGCATTATATAGCAGGAGGGTGTATTCAGCATTAACTACCAGGTTGACCAAAACTCCCGCCAGATATACAGTATCATAAAAATGGCGCTCAAACATTAATGCAGCAGGTAGGGGAGGAGACAGGAAGATATCTCGAGCCCTGCGCCACTGTCCGCTGATGTACACCTTCCTTCGGGTACCAGATCCGCCCACGCCATCGCCCATACCTCTGCAACAATCGCCATTGATGGCGCACCAACCCGCGGCCTCGGGAAGAACATTAATTCTGCATCGCAACCATTTCCCGCCGAGATTCATCATCAGGATATTTCGAATATGCAGGATAACATTATCCCACATGCACCCCGCAGCAACCTCCTTAACACTTTATATACTAGGTCATGAGCATATATCATGTCGGTGCTTTTGCTCCTGACGACACTAGTATAAGACTTCATCATCATCATCCTCCAGCAGCATGATATCCTGTTGCCCGAAATATCACCCTGACGTCAGCATCATATCGCAATACAACCTGCATGATAATCGGCACAACCTGATCCATCGGAGGAACATCCTCCTGCTGAGCCTATACCAAAAGTCTGGCCGATGAACATCCTGATGACGTCATCATATCCTGCTGACGTCATCATCATATCTGCCTACTGCGAACCTCCTCATATCCGGATGACGTCATCATCATGTTTGCAAATATCGGGAGATCTCCACAAGATGATCTGTGTTAGAAATATGACCCCCCCCGGACCTTGATGACGTCATCATCATATTAACATCAGGATGATATTCGGAAGACAACCGGATATTTGGAAATATCATCCTGATGTACAAATATCAGGTTGCACTGTAGCTCCACTATAAGATTGGGGCGATAGATGAATATGATGATGCTCGAAAAGATCACCCCCCACTAGATAATGCGCGAAGCCGACAGGCGGATATCTCCTTGATATCAGCATCATCATGATGCTGGGACAAACACACACTCGAGTGATATGAAAATATCACCCCCTCCTTCAGAAATATCATGATGCAGATAGGCAGACAAATAGATATCACCCTGATATAAGGATGACGTCAGCATCATCAGGATGACAAAACAACGAACAAGAAGTGATACAACATCATCAGGATGATATTGACTAAGATCATCCTGACGTTCAAAATATGATGACCCCAGTGAATATCGGGTCGCACTTAGAACTCTTCAACAACATCATCAGGATGATCATAACCAAGATCACCCGATGATAAAGATATCACCCCGGCGAAATATCATGAAGGCAGAAAATATGATGACCCTCGCAAGCAACACGGTGATAACTGGAAATATGATGATGATGATGACGACCCTTAAGAAAGAACAAGTCAGGTCGAACAACTTAGAGAATGACCCCTTCAGAATATCGGGGCAGCATCATCATCATGTCTGGGGCAAGGTGATAAATGGAAGATCACCGGATACTTTGAAAAATCACCTCCGCAAGCAAATCAGGGCGCACTGTAGCTCGTCAGCATCATCAGGATAAAAACCAAACATCACCCGATATTTCAATATGATGATGACGATGAGAAATCGGTCGACGGAGAACATGATGATGCTGACCTTCATCGAAACAAACATGATGATGATGACCTCCTCCTCAAGAAAATATGATGATGCAGCTGAAAACTGCTGAGGAGGTCCAACACTTAGAACATTTTTTGGATACTTAGGGAGAGTGCCTGAATGAAAATTGCTCAAAAAACTACCAGTCAATTCAGGCACTAACAGTGGCTCTGTCTGGGGACGTGCAGGTGAAAACCTGCAGCGAGAACCCCAGATCTCTGGGATGCAGACCAGTCCCTTATCCATTGGGCACAGAGTCAAATACTGCACTGACCTGCATCACCCAACACACTTGATGGCCTAAGGCCACCAAGAAAAGAAAAACATGTATCTCCCTTTGTCAAATATCTTGTTTTCATCTGCATGCACTGGGTCAAGTTTGGAGATACTACAAAGATCTACCCACAAACAAATCTTGTCATCTGCATATTCAACCCTCTGATTTGGCTTGTCATTACCACCCTTGTGCAGATAACCCTCAGCATCATGTGACATGTGGGTGCAGAATGTATCAAACAATGCATATTCATATGGCATATAGCACTTATCACCTATATCATCATCATGCATTGCAACATGATCTCCTAGCTGGACTGAAAATAGGAAACACTCAAAGTCCACCACACAACTAGGAAGATCAAGGCTCATTGTATTATATGCTGGCTCATCAAAAGAAAAGCTTTCAAAATCACAATTGTGCACATCATGTACACAACCATCTGGTACACCAGGCTGGAAAAGATCAGGCTCTGGCATCTCTTTTAAGTCAGGCACATTTTCACAGTCACTTAGCTGATGTATGTTGTTTCCTCTTTCATCAGGATGAGAAACAGAATCCAAGCCAAAAATAGTGTCTAGATCTTCACCATACTCAGACAGATCCTCATCACCATATGTGTCATAAATGGGTGATCCAGGTGCATCAGTTTCATCATAGTATGCCATTTGTTCATGGGTAGCAGAGCACACCTCTTCATCATCAATGGATTCACTCTGTGGAGGAGTATCAGCCTGTGTGTCATAAGCAAAACAGCCATCAAATGAAAAACAATCATGCTCTGAACTAGCACTTATTTCAATTTCTGACTGCTCTTCATGATTTCCATGTGTTTGAAAGATAGGCAATGGGTCACACATAGGACTGCTTCTCTGTTTGCTTATATCTTCTCTGTCTTGAGTACAATACTCACAATTGTCTCCACAGGTCCATTCTAAAAATTGCTCATTGCTATCCACAACCTCGTTATTGTTTTCATGGTCAGCTGCCTCATCATTGCAATGGGAATCCTCATTAGTCCTTTCACTGGCATCCTCAACTGGTGAACAATCCAGTTGAGCAGTATTGTTAGCATTATGTTCAAATACAGCAGTCTCAACCTCTATGCTTTTATTTTCATTTTTATTTGCACATGATGCCATAATCATTTGGTCATTTGCAGCTTCATAACCATTATTCACACCAAGGCCTGGGGACAGGGGTTTCAGCAGGTGCACATTTCTCATTTCTTCTACATTTTCTAAAAATTTGTATGCCATCTGCATACTTGTCACCTTGAAATCCCTCAGTAATGCACTAGAGCCCTCCTCAAAAGCTTCAAAGAATATGCCAACACAGGCTGAAATATCAGGTCTGAAACTTTCAGGGACATGTGAAAGGGCTACTGCAAACCTATGACTGAAATCAACACATGGCTCTTCATCTTGTTTTCTGATTCTCATCAATTCTGCAACAAGATCAGCCGGTTCTTTTGCAAATTCCTCTTTGAAACAGTCAGCAAGCTCATCCCAACAGGCAAAAAATTTCTTTGGAAAGCTCAAATACCAGTCTTTTGCTTTTGCATCAAAGGACCTAACAAAAAACCTCATCCACATATCCTCATCTCTGAATGAATGTTTTCCCATAAAACTGTGAAAATTTTGGATATGTGCATTCCCATCACATACATTGTGACCACTAAATCTAGGCATCTGACAGTATATCCTAGCAGGCATAGTTTCTACTTTATAATCCACCCATGACAAATCCAGTTGGTCATACAAAGGATCAAAAGGGCTGACAGGAGGTTTAGCTTTCTGACAGGCAGACACAACAGGGTTACTGCTTTTTAACTGGGCCTGCTCAGCCTCTAAGAATATCAACCTATTTCTTATCTCTTCTATTCCTTTATCCAACATTTCACCACTGAGTGTGGGATAACTCATACTTGGATTCACAAAAACCCTACTCTTAGACATCCTTTGTCTGTCTAAGACCCAAGGCTTCCCCTGGCATCTAACCTATGCAGTAAAACAGCAAATAAAGGGGAAGGAACAAGGTACCTTTTCTCATACAGATTCAGAAGAAATACCAACAAAATGGCGACTCTGCTGGGGACGGACTAAAAAATGATATACTTGTGGCCCATCCGAGTCACTAACAAAATGATGCTCTACTGGTGGAATGAACCTGGAAAAGTAGCTTTCAGCTATTGAAAATTTTGTCCTCTCTGGAGAGGTGGCGACTCTGCAAAAAAGATCCAAATGCACATGAAAGATGGATGTATGTGATGTGACAGAAATGTGTTGTTCATTTTTCTGCATCTGTATGAGAAAAGGTACCTTGTTCCTTCCCCTTTATTTGTTGTTTTACTGCATAGGTTAGATGCCAGGGGAAGCCTTGGGTCTTAGACAGACAAAGGATGTCTAAGAGTAGGGTTTTTGTGAATCCAAGTATGAGTTATCCCACACTCAGTGGTGAAATGTTGGATAAAGGAATAGAAGAGATAAGAAATAGGTTGATATTCTTAGAGGCTGAGCAGGCCCAGTTAAAAAGCAGTAACCCTGTTGTGTCTGCCTGTCAGAAAGCTAAACCTCCTGTCAGCCCTTTTGATCCTTTGTATGACCAACTGGATTTGTCATGGGTGGATTATAAAGTAGAAACTATGCCTGCTAGGATATACTGTCAGATGCCTAGATTTAGTGGTCACAATGTATGTGATGGGAATGCACATATCCAAAATTTTCACAGTTTTATGGGAAAACATTCATTCAGAGATGAGGATATGTGGATGAGGTTTTTTGTTAGGTCCTTTGATGCAAAAGCAAAAGACTGGTATTTGAGCTTTCCAAAGAAATTTTTTGCCTGTTGGGATGAGCTTGCTGACTGTTTCAAAGAGGAATTTGCAAAAGAACCGGCTGATCTTGTTGCAGAATTGATGAGAATCAGAAAACAAGATGAAGAGCCATGTGTTGATTTCAGTCATAGGTTTGCAGTAGCCCTTTCACATGTCCCTGAAAGTTTCAGACCTGATATTTCAGCCTGTGTTGGCATATTCTTTGAAGCTTTTGAGGAGGGCTCTAGTGCATTACTGAGGGATTTCAAGGTGACAAGTATGCAGATGGCATACAAATTTTTAGAAAATGTAGAAGAAATGAGAAATGTGCACCTGCTGAAACCCCTGTCCCCAGGCCTTGGTGTGAATAATGGTTATGAAGCTGCAAATGACCAAATGATTATGGCATCATGTGCAGATAAAAATGAAAATAAAAGCATAGAGGTTGAGACTGCTGTATTTGAACATAATGCTAACAATACTGCTCAACTGGATTGTTCACCAGTTGAGGATGCCAGTGAAAGGACTAATGAGGATTCCCATTGCAATGATGAGGCAGCTGACCATGAAAACAATAACGAGGTTGTGGACAGCAATGAGCAATTTTTAGAATGGACCTGTGGAGACAATTGTGAGTATTGTACTCAAGACAGAGAAGATATAAGCAAACAGAGAAGCAGTCCTATGTGTGACCCATTGCCTATCTTTCAAACACATGGAAATCATGAAGAGCAGTCAGAAATTGAAATAAGTGCTAGTTCAGAGCATGATTGTTTTTCATTTGATGGCTGTTTTGCTTATGACACACAGGCTGATACTCCTCCACAGAGTGAATCCATTGATGATGAAGAGGTGTGCTCTGCTGCCCATGAACAAATGGCATACTATGATGAAACTGATGCACCTGGATCACCCATTTATGACACATATGGTGATGAGGATCTGTCTGAGTATGGTGAAGATCTAGACACTATTTTTGGCTTGGATTCTGTTTCTCATCCTGATGAAAGAGGAAACAACATACATCAGCTAAGTGACTGTGAAAATGTGCCTGACTTAAAAGAGATGCCAGAGCCTGATCTTTTCCAGCCTGGTGTACCAGATGGTTGTGTACATGATGTGCACAATTGTGATTTTGAAAGCTTTTCTTTTGATGAGCCAGCATATAATACAATGAGCCTTGATCTTCCTAGTTGTGTGGTGGACTTTGAGTGTTTCCTATTTTCAGTCCAGCTAGGAGATCATGTTGCAATGCATGATGATGATATAGGTGATAAGTGCTATATGCCATATGAATATGCATTGTTTGATACATTCTGCACCCACATGTCACATGATGCTGAGGGTTATCTGCACAAGGGTGGTAATGACAAGCCAAATCAGAGGGTTGAATATGCAGATGACAAGATTTGTTTGTGGGTAGATCTTTGTAGTATCTCCAAACTTGACCCAGTGCATGCAGATGAAAACAAGATATTTGACAAAGGGAGATACATGTTTTTCTTTTCTTGGTGGCCTTAGGCCATCAAGTGTGTTGGGTGATGCAGGTCAGTGCAGTATTTGACTCTGTGCCCAATGGATAAGGGACTGGTCTGCATCCCAGAGATCTGGGGTTCTCGCTGCAGGTTTTCACCTGCACGTCCCCAGACAGAGCCACTGTTAGTGCCTGAATTGACTGGTAGTTTTTTGAGCAATTTTCATTCAGGCACTCTCCCTAAGTATCCAAAAAATGTTCTAAGTGTTGGACCTCCTCAGCAGTTTTCAGCTGCATCATCATATTTTCTTGAGGAGGAGGTCATCATCATCATGTTTGTTTCGATGAAGGTCAGCATCATCATGTTCTCCGTCGACCGATTTCTCATCGTCATCATCATATTGAAATATCGGGTGATGTTTGGTTTTTATCCTGATGATGCTGACGAGCTACAGTGCGCCCTGATTTGCTTGCGGAGGTGATTTTTCAAAGTATCCGGTGATCTTCCATTTATCACCTTGCCCCAGACATGATGATGATGCTGCCCCGATATTCTGAAGGGGTCATTCTCTAAGTTGTTCGACCTGACTTGTTCTTTCTTAAGGGTCGTCATCATCATCATCATATTTCCAGTTATCACCGTGTTGCTTGCGAGGGTCATCATATTTTCTGCCTTCATGATATTTCGCCGGGGTGATATCTTTATCATCGGGTGATCTTGGTTATGATCATCCTGATGATGTTGTTGAAGAGTTCTAAGTGCGATCCGATATTCACTGGGGTCATCATATTTTGAACGTCAGGATGATCTTAGTCAATATCATCCTGATGATGTTGTATCACTTCTTGTTCGTTGTTTTGTCATCCTGATGATGCTGACGTCATCCTTATATCAGGGTGATATCTATTTGTCTGCCTATCTGCATCATGATATTTCCGAAGGAGGGGGTGATATTTTCATATCACTCGAGTGTGTGTTTGTCCCAGCATCATGATGATGCTGATATCAAGGAGATATCCGCCTGTCGGCTTCGCGCATTATCTAGTGGGGGGTGATCTTTTCGAGCATCATCATATTCATCTATCGCCCCAATCTTATAGTGGAGCTACAGTGCAACCTGATATTTGTACATCAGGATGATATTTCCAAATATCCGGTTGTCTTCCGAATATCATCCTGATGTTAATATGATGATGACGTCATCAAGGTCCGGGGGGGGTCATATTTCTAACACAGATCATCTTGTGGAGATCTCCCGATATTTGCAAACATGATGATGACGTCATCCGGATATGAGGAGGTTCGCAGTAGGCAGATATGATGATGACGTCAGCAGGATATGATGACGTCATCAGGATGTTCATCGGCCAGACTTTTGGTATAGGCTCAGCAGGAGGATGTTCCTCCGATGGATCAGGTTGTGCCGATTATCATGCAGGTTGTATTGCGATATGATGCTGACGTCAGGGTGATATTTCGGGCAACAGGATATCATGCTGCTGGAGGATGATGATGATGAAGTCTTATACTAGTGTCGTCAGGAGCAAAAGCACCGACATGATATATGCTCATGACCTAGTATATAAAGTGTTAAGGAGGTTGCTGCGGGGTGCATGTGGGATAATGTTATCCTGCATATTCGAAATATCCTGATGATGAATCTCGGCGGGAAATGGTTGCGATGCAGAATTAATGTTCTTCCCGAGGCCGCGGGTTGGTGCGCCATCAATGGCGATTGTTGCAGAGGTATGGGCGATGGCGTGGGCGGATCTGGTACCCGAAGGAAGGTGTACATCAGCGGACAGTGGCGCAGGGCTCGAGATATCTTCCTGTCTCCTCCCCTACCTGCTGCATTAATGTTTGAGCGCCATTTTTATGATACTGTATATCTGGCGGGAGTTTTGGTCAACCTGGTAGTTAATGCTGAATACACCCTCCTGCTATATAATGCAGACGGTGTTATTCATTCAAGGTTGTTGAAAGTTGTGGATTTTTGGCTCTGTAATCCAAAACCAGCTGATCTGGTTGCTCTGTACAGCTTTATCTTGTGAGTTTATGTATCTCCTGTTGTACGAATTGGCACGAATCCACTGATTTCATGGTTGATCTTATATGAGTAATGCTATCTTAGCATGTGTTTTGTTAATTCTGTCTCCAGTATTGCATGTATTCTTCTTCTGGATCTGGATATTTGCGTAATGTTTAGATTCTAGAGCATAGAATTCCTATGTTGAATGTCTGATCTTTTAACCTCTGCTCAAGGGGCAGATTAAACTGTTTTCAAGTTGAACATTGGGAAGGGTATACTGCAGTAGGGATGCCATAAGTAGAGATAACTTAACACTCTTCATTGGGAGATATCTGTAAGGCAGGTATCATGTGTATCCCCCTGAAATCCAGTTTTAGCTATTCATGCTGATCATTCACAGGTGTATGTCTACCGACTCCAAGCCCTGGATAGGCACCAATCATGTTGTGTTCTTGTGTTATACACCATGTCCATCTTTGCATCCAAAATTCATATCAAAACATTTCATACTTCCACCTGTTAGTTGTAGGAGTAGGATTAGGAACCCCCTGCATGCTCTCATACCCAACCAGACATCATGTCCAAGAATGTTGCCAGCCTTGTGATCTATCATGCAGATCTTGGTCCATACATGAGAGTATTCTGCCTGTTGCTGTCAAGTTAGATCTTTCTATCTTTGAGCTAGTCAAGGTTACATCTTGAGTTATAGGGATACCCCCCTTGGTGCGGCAGAACCAGAAGTGAAGGGGAGGAGCTCACGCAACCTCCTGTATTCAGTTGGCTGAATCTGCCTGTGCATTAGAAGTGGCAAATCCTAATGCTGATTCAAAGAATGTCAACACCTTGTATGTTGATACACAAACAATACTCAGGTCATCTTAGTTCAATTATATTAGATGCTTGTATTAATTTGCTAAAATCAAAATTCATGTAAGTAATACTCAAGTCATCATGGTTTAATTATACCTAGATGCTTGTATTTTCTTACAACATTTTTAAAGCTCAATGATGAAACAAAGTACTTCAAAAACTTGTATACGAAGATGACAAAATCCACATCCATACATACCAAATTGCATTCCATTTCATTATAAGCATTTCATCATTATCAAAATTCCAAGTGTCTCAAGATCTAAGTTATCCATTTATCCAAATAATTTCATCCATTAACCAAATCATTCTTCTAAATAATTATCTTTCATTATCCAAATCATTTCATCAATCTTTCAAATCACTTCTTCTAATCAATTCTTCATTCATTCATATCAATCGAATTCATATTGATCAAATCAATCCAATCAATTCAAATAATAATCCAAAGGAAAGCCATCCTTAATCCATACCAATCAAGTTAATCAATATTGTCAAATTATCCAATCGCAATCAATGGTCTTGATCCTAATCTTGTCGTAAACTAAATCAATCAATCATCATCATCAGTGGGATATATCTTTCCTGCATATTTGTGTTGATCTACGGATATATTGTTCCCCACAATGACAACACTATCTTAATCTTTGTGTTGATCTAGGGATATATCGTTCCCCATAATGACAACACTATCATCTATTATTATCGATTAATCATTGGTTTACATCTTGACAGGGGCAATACCTTGATTGTTTTTGTATCATTTGTGCATACTTGCTTACTTGCTTGTGTGTGTTATCATCTTATCTTACATGCTTTGCTATTCATTTATTCTCTATCACCCAAAATTTTCACCCGCATAACTTGTCATTCAACCTATCTCATCATGAGATCGTCTGTCATCCTATCGTCACATTTCTTTCCATCCAATCTCCCAAGGGGGCATCCTATAGTCATTAACCTATACCAGGGGCAAACTGGGGCATGTATCAATTGCAGAAAATTTTTATTCTTTGAAACAACGTGTTAAAACATATTGTCTCAAAGAGGGGCAAAATGTATACACCTAAAAATGGCAAAGACAAATTAAATAAATATTTATTATTTATTTAATACCCATTCTTCTATAATTTAATAAATTCATCAATTTATCTATTTGATTCACATTCATCATTAATAGTCCAATTATTAAATAAATATCAATTTATTTAATTAAATCAATTAAACCCATTCTTCTAATGTCATCCCTTAATTAAATAATAATCAAATTATTTAATCACAAATCATCCTATTCCAAAGTCTTCATTCATAATTCCACATCATCTAATCCACCTCACACATCCACCTCACCTTGTTGCACATGTAATTAAATATTTTAATATTTAATTAATCTATTTTCCCTCACCCACATGTCCTATTATCTCTCTAACTATCCCTATTCCAAAGGGCATGGTCTCTCCATGTCACCATGGTCAAAGGGTGCTTTGAGACACTTGTCCCATGAATCCCTATATTCTTTCTAACCATCCTATAATCATGGTCTCCTTGTTTGACCTTCACTCTTGGGTCATGGTGAGCCTTGTGACATGTGGACTCTATTGGCAAGAGACACTGCTACGCATGACAGGTGTTGTCATTGATGGCAACTAAGATTGTTCCACTCATCCACATAACATAATTTGTTCTTACTGGAAGTCACAATGAGAATTTATCTAAGCTCGGGGAGCCAGAAACAGAGCATATGGCAGAGTTCATTATTTTGACCAGCGGATCTCTCAATTTAATCATTGTGTGTTGCGGATATGTGGGAGTGTAGAGGGATGTCAGGACAATCCAAGATTTTAGCCTTCGGTGACAAAGGGATTAAAAGTTATAAGCATCTGAGTACCGGGTCCTAATATGACATAACAGTTTAGTGAAGAACAGGCCGACTTGTGTTTGATCCATGTGCAGATCCAATAGAAGTGTTTTGGTGAGTTGCGTATGGTATATAATGTTAGTGGCCGACATGTATTGTGACATGCAAGTGCTATTTCTGGTATGCATATTTATTTGTGTATGGATTCAGCCGACTGAACAAAGTATTTGTATTGTGTGTTAAGTTCTTCACAAGGCTGACAGAAAGGAGATTGAATTTTTTTATGCAAATATATATAGCTGATAGATTCGAGTATTGTTGTGTGTGATTGTGATGCGAATATGGAGTAAGTACAAAAAAGGTAGATAGAAGTGCGAAAGAGAAGAGATCTGAGGTCTGGATTATGGCAGAGTAGTAAGCAGGGCAAAATAAAGATGAAGTGTGTAAAATCAATATTCTATGCTTAACCGGAACTAAATTCTTGCATTGGCAGATGCTACTTATTAGTTCTAAAATCTGTAATCCTTTGTAAACATTCTTGTAGGCAGTGAGCCTCTCTTGAGCAGTGAGCTCTAGGTAGTGAGCTCGAATGCATGTGCATTCTCCTCTTTATAATACCTTTAACAGAGTATAATCTTTGTGGGTTAACCCCCATCGCGGTTTTTCCCTTAACCAGGTTTCCACATCAAAATCTTGGTGTCAAGTGTGTTATTTATGTTTCTACTCATGTTTTATTAATTCTTGCTTTTCATGATTATGTCATTAATCTATTAAGAAGTGGTAAAGAAGAATTAGTTGCAGCAAGCTTTAAAAATTTTAAGACAACTAATTCACCCCGCCCTCAGTTGTCAGCCCTAATTCCAACAATTGGTATCAAAGCAAGGTTCCTTGAAAGAAGCCTAACAGCTTGAGGAGGATCTGGGAAGGAGTTTCCATGGGTTCACTCAGAGAACAACTTCAATTGGCTCTATAAGATCTTGAACGGTCCAAAGCAAAAATAGATGATCTGAAAGCAAACCTTAAGGATGATGATGATTGCATTGACTTGCTAAAAGATAAACTAAAGAAATCAATGGAGAAAAGGAAGGAACTACTTCATCAGCTAGCTAATCTTACTGAAGAAAATGGCATGAATGAGGCTTTAGTACAAAAGACAAAGGAATGTGAGAAGCTGACAAAAGAAGTTTCTATTCTAAAACATGAGATGGAATCTGGGGTAATGAGGCTAACCAAAGAAATTGAGCAAAGGAAGAAGACTGAAGAAGACCTGAATCAAACTCTAAAAGATAGAACTAAAGAATGCTGCAGATTGGATAGAATAGCTGGCCATCTAGAGTCTGATCTACAAGAAAGCAGAGACAATGAGAGAGAACTTGAAAGGCAAATTGCAATTCTCAGACATGACCTAGAAGTTGCAAATGAATACAAGGAGAAGTTCAAGATAAGCTCATCTAAACTTGAAGCAGTGCTTGAAGGACAGAAAAAGGCTGATGACAAGCATGGTCTTGGATATGAGAAAGGTGAATGTTTCAGATTCAGAAAAATAAATTTTCAACCAAGGAATGGGAGAAATAGACCTAGAAGACCTCCAATAGGATAGCCTAATGCTCAAAGATATCCATCCTTCAATGGTAATTGTTTCAACTGCAATAAATTTGGTCATAGAGCTACTCAGTGCAGAAGCAGAGTAAATCAAAATGGTCCATCCTTCTCCGGTCAATGCTTCAAGTGTAAGAGGTATGGTCATAGATCAAATGAATGCAGAAGTATGATAATGAATAACTCTAACAATAGAGGAAATGGCAACTCTTTCAATGGTTACTGCTTTACTTGCAATGGATTTGGACACATGGCTAATCAGTGCAGATCAAGAGGAAATCAAGGACATAAGCAAAGAAATGTTGTGTGCTTTAATTGTAATAGATCTAGTCATATTGCAAGATTCTGCAGAAGCAGGAATAATGAAAGAAGAGGTCCGGTAAATAGAAAACTGGATGAGCAAAGACAAGACAAAGGCAAGGGAAAATTTGATGTGTATGAAATCCAGAATGAAATGAGCAAGACATGGGTCAAGAAAAGTGTTGTGAATAATAGTAATGGGTCCGCACCGGAATCTGGTGTTGATAATTGCCCCGAGAATTGAATTTGGAGCTTTGGCTCAGGGGGAATTGCATTTCAAATCAAATTCCCCAGCTAGTAAGTGGGTGCCTGGATCTGGCACAATGAGAGAAGATATTTTGAATTGTTTCAGAACTTTTGGAAGGATTTCTGGAAGAAAAGATGTTGATATGGAAATTTACGGAGTGATTCATGAAGAACTATTCAAGAAACAAAGTAATCGGATGAAGTTAGGGCAACGCATTTATTACAATGTCAAATTAGGTTCTGTGGAGGATAAAAGGTCACTTAGTCATGCATTTGAATCACTTTGCATTCAAAGGAAACAAGAAGAAGAGCATCTAAGTTTCAAATCTAGAGATTGAAGCACGAAGAGCAAATTCAATCGGCAATTGATCAACCCTAACCCCACAGAAGAAAAAGGTACTTCTCTGTAAAGCTTTGAATCTGAAATCTGTTGAGATGGCTACTCCTCTTGTTGTTGACATTACTGAAAGGCCCCGTCCAAAATTTAAGAAGCATCCTTACAAGTTAGTCGAAATCGAACTGTTAGGTGCATTCTCCGGTGTCCCATACAGAGTACTGCATGTTGAAGATATTAGGGCATACATTCACCGCAATGTAGAAGAATTTGGGAATCTGAAGTTGCTTGAATTATTTAAGAACCATCTAAAGGATGATAACTACCAACTGAAACTAGAATTTGAAACCCTGGAAAGAAAACATTTTCTTCAAGTGATTGAATTTCTGACATTTGATGAAAGTGAATGGGTTCGATATGTGTTGAGCTAGATACATGATGAATTCATTTGGATATTAAAACCATTCAAGATTACCAAGGATGTTATCATAATTCTGACTGGGTTAAACTCAACCGGTGGATTACCCATGTTAAAATCTGTGAAAAACCAAATTGTCACTGATGCAACCGGTGCAAAGTTTGATATGAGGGCTATGACCATAAATGACGTTATAGAACTAGATGTGAAGTTTACTTCCATGGTGATTGGCTACAAGATCTATCACTCTAGCAGAGAGAATTCAGTCTCTAGAACTGCTATATATGTAGCATATGAAATGTTGAAGGAAAATGCAAATTATGACTTATGTGAGCTACTACAGAACCAACTGGTTGAAAATCTAAGCAAAATCAAGAAGGATAAGAAAAACACCTTCAAGTATGGTTCCTTAATTATATGCTTATTCTTCTATTTCATGAATGAAGTACCTGGAGTGCAAAGTCTGCACTGGACACATGACAGGCAGTTGCAATTCAAATAAGGGATCACTTACAAAGCATTGGAGACTCAAGTGCACAAAAGACTGCAATCTGGGGGTACTTTAAAAATTTTCAGAGTATGATGCACTCAAGGGAAAGAATCCCCAAATCAATAGTTGAGAAGTATGAGAATGAAATCTGCTTTATGGTAGACACTGATCAGTGTATAATGGAGGCTGTGGAACCTAGAACTGTATGGATTATGCATATGGGCTATGAGGTTGATGAAAAGGTCTTAGACATGTATGCTCAACATCTCCTGAGCAAATCAAAAGACACGTTTGTTGAAAGGTTTGGAACATATAAGGAGCTAAGTCTAAAATTGCATGTTGAACTCAGGCAACCAGAGATCAAGAGAAAAGTTCATAGGCAAGTTGAAAGGTATGCTAAAAGAATTGGCCTAACCAAGGAGGCAATGAAGCAAAACAAAGAAAGAATTGAAAAGGATGAAAAGGAAAAGCAGGACAAGAAATAAGAAGATGCTCCAGTGGAACCATCCTCCACTCCAAGGACTACTAGGAGCTCTACTACTACTTCTATTCCCCCTAAACCTGCAAAACTAGAAGACATACCATCCGATGAAGGAAGTAAAATTAAAAAAAAGGCCACAAGAACATTTGTGAGCACAAAAGATGATGAAGAGACAGACACAGATGAAGAAGTTAAAGAGATAAGATCTAAGAGAGCCAAGACTTCAAGGGCTCCTAAGGACCAACCTTCCGAAAGCAAAAAGGCAAGTAAAAAGTAAGAGACTTGTAAGGTTGCTATGACGGTTGATGAAATTGTAAAAATAATTACTATTCATGGAAATCTAAGGCCTATCAGAAAATATTATGATAGTTTTGATGAAGCAAATAAGAAAATCTTGGAGGATGCCACCATCCTATACTTGAATAAATTCAATGGAGCTCTACTGGAAATTTTGCAAGAAATTCCTAAAAGTTTAAGGAAAATACTAGAGATGAGGAAGGAAGCCGCCAAGGATAAAGACATAGAACTTAGAGAATATGTCCTCTCCACCCTGTGTCCAATAATGACCAGAACGGAAGAAGATAAATCCTCAAGAAAGTTAAGGAGAAATTCAGAAGTAAGATCCGGATGAACAAGCTAATGCTTGGTGAAACTGAGGAAGTTGTAAAGGAAACAGAGGAAATTTTGAAGAAGGCCCTAGATAAAGATAAATATTATATTGTTTCAGAAAAACAAGTTGAGGAAGACAATCCTTCAGTTCCAGAACAAGAGACTTCAGAAGGTAAGATTGGAGAGGGAAATGATGACCAAAATAATACTCTAAATCCTCAGGAGCAAACCAATGAAGAGACACTAAGTCCTACTCAAGGTGACTCAGAGAAGAAAGAGGATCAGAAATCAAAAGAGGATGAAGAGAAAAGAGATACTCAGGATCAAATAGATAAAGTTAACACATAAGTAAACATGGAAATAGAAATTCCCACTAAAGTTAACCCATAGCAAAAGAAAGAAGAAGTCAAGGGAAAGGAAGATAAAACAGAAGAAGATGGTGCAAATGTTGATGCACCCAAACAAAATAGTCTTAATACTGACACTGGGAAAACTCAAGGAAAGGAAAGTGGTCTAGAAATTGTGGCAAGAGATGCTGTAGATGCAGTGAAGAGTTTTCTGAGTAAAGAGATGCTATAGTTTGATGAACCTGAACTGATTCAAGGACCACTCAACCTAGATACTTTCTCTCCAGTCCAATTGATGAAGATAGCATCTTTCACACAAGCCAAGGCAAGAGAAAAGGTATTGAAATCTCACATAGAGGACAATGAACTGCTAGGCCTTGCATCTGGTATATTGGAGAAAATAATGCCAACGTTCCAGAAGAATCCATCTGATTCTCCCTCCAGAAATCTGAAAAGCCTTGTAAATTCTGTAAGTACTCATTTGAGTCCTTTGAAAAATCTGCAGAAGTTAAAATTTAGAATGAATTTAATAGCAAAAGATTTGATGCACTTAAAGGCATGATTGGGATAGACAGATTAGTGCCAGATAACAGTATAAAGAGTACTCAAAATGTTCTTTCGGAAGGAGGTAGTATATATATTTTTTTCTTATCCACTCCTAAAGTCATAGAGGATATAGATGATAAAGTAAAGGACTCCAAATAGAAATTGTCAAGTATATCCCAAGCTTTTGATCCGTTGACAGTATCAGTGGCAAGTAAGGAGTGTCAAGCAATCAGTCTGTTGGAATAAATAAAGAAGTTGACAAGAGAAAAGGAGAACATTGAAGCAAGAATGGGTGAGCTCTAGGGACTGATTTCCCCTAAGATAGAAGCAATATTCAACGCTGTGACAGAAGCCCAAACTGCTGCACAAACAGGTGATCCCATTGACCTCCAGAAGGCTGAAGCACAAGCATTTTTGTGCAATGGCCACATTTTAACTTTGAATAGTATGAAGAAGAATTGGGATACAGAGTTGGCCCTACTGAAGAATATTTTTGGAGATGCACTTAAGTATATGTAAAAATAACTTAAGGAATGGTTGTACATATGCAGCATTGTATTCAAATTTTTGGGTGAATTTTGGTTTGCGGTTCCATCCTTTGCCATTGATGTCAAAGGGGGAGTGAAGAGCAGTGAAAAATTAGAAATCCAGCAAAGGGGGAGCTTTGGAAACAGTGGAGAGCACAAGTATAGAGTAAGGGGCAGTAGCTCCAACACTTAGTCATTTTTCACTAAGTGTTGCCATCAATGCCAAAGGGAGATATTGTTAGCAAGAGACACTGCTACACATGACAGGTGTTGTCATTGATGGCAACTAAGACTATTCCACTCATCCACATAACAGAATTTGTTCTTACCTGAAGTCAGAATGAGAATTTATCTAAGTTCAGGGAGCCAGAAATAGAGCAGATGGCAGAGTTCGGTATTTTGACCAATGGATCTCTCTAATTAATCATTGTGTGTTGCAGATCTATGGGAGTGTAGAGGGATGTCAAGACAATCCAAATCCAAGATTTTAGCCTCTGGTGACAAAGGGATTAAAAGTTATAAGCATCTGAGTACCAGGTCCTAATATGACAGAACAGTTCAATGAAGAACAGGCCGACTTGTGTTTGATCCCTATGCGGATCCAATAGAAGTGTTTTGGTGAGTTGCGTATGGGATATAATGTTAGTGGCTGACATGTATTGTGACATGCAAGTGCTATTTCTGGTACGCATCTTTATTTGTGTATGGATTCAGCTGACTAAACAGAGTATTTGTATTATGTGTTAAGTTCTTCACAAGGCTGATAGAAAGGAGATTGAATTATTGATGCGGATATATATAGCTGATAGATTTGAGTATTTTGGTGTGGGATTGTGATGTGAATATGGAGTAAGTGTGAAAAAGGTAGATAAAAGTGTGAAAGAGAAGAGATCTAAGGTCCAGATTACAACTGAGTAGTAAACAGGGTAGAATAAAGATGAAGTGTGTAAAATCAGTATTCTATGCTTAACTAAAACTGAATTCTTGCATTGGCAGATCCTACTTATCAGTTCAACAATCTGTAATCCTTTGTAAACATTCTTGTAGGTAGTGAGCCTCTCTTGAGCAGTGAGCTTTGGGCAGTGAGCCCGAATGCATGTGCATTCCCCTCTTTATAATACTTTTAACAGAGTATAATCTTTGTGGGTTAAACCCCACCATGGTTTTTCCCTTAACTGGGTTTCCACATCAAAATCTTGGTGTCAAGTGTGTTATTTATGTTTCTGCTCATGTTTTATTAATTCTTGCTTTTCTTGATTATGTCATTAATCTATTAAGAAGTGGTAAAGAAGAATTAGCTGCAACAAGCTTTAAAAGTTTTAAGACAACTGACTCACCCCCCCTCAGTTGTCGGCCCTAATTCCAACAGACTCATGTCACACCTTTCTCTCCTCCATGTCAAGGTGAGAGGAACATCTTCCCTCTTTCTCTCACTCATCTCAACCAACTCAATCCTCACCATACACCTCTCAAGACTTCTTCTCCACCGTTAAGATCTTGACACATGGATTTGGCCCCTCCTTGGCCTATAAAAGGAAGCTCATACTCTCATTCTATCATCCACAAGCTATAGCAAACTTACTCTGCCAGAATTATACCAGTGTGCCTTTGGCAAAGCATCCATATTGCTCATTGCATTATCTCCATTATCCACACAATCATGTCTTCAATCATCCTTCTCTCATCTTCATAAGAGTTGCATTGTAGGTAATCTCCATTGCATTATCCAACCATAGCCATTCGAGTATTGCCATCTTCAACAGCAAGGAAGTGCACACTTCTAAGATCTCTATTCATCAACAAGATCAATACAAGATAGGCAACAATGGAAGCTTCGAGGTAAATCAATCTTCAAGGTAATACATCTTTGTTTATTTGATTTGCATCATATTTCATTGAGTTATTGGATTACTAGTAGTTTAATACAGTTGATAATATTTCCTCTAACACATATATGGAGCAACAATCTTGTCTATATTTAAGGAAAATCATAGAGAAGTATCAACTATGACACTAAATGAAGTTTTAGTCTATGACTTTCAATACTTATTTATATTACTCATCCTTTGCTATGGAAAAGATTCTCTAATTATAGGATTTTGTCAAGCTTTCAAGTGTTGTCGTTAGGTGGACATTAAGACCTCTCTTCTTTGTAGAGGTTTTGTATGTTAATTATCCTTTCTAAAACCCATCTTGTTGAGTCCAATTAAGTTAATATTGATTGTAATGTAACATCAATTATATGTAACTTCACTTTATATGCATTGGCATCAGAATCTTGATGGGCAGATCTATCCTTTTGTAACTTGTTGATAAATGTATAAATAGAGGCAAGTCTCCCACCTAATCAATCTACTTTTTCATATTCATATTTATTTTTTGATTCTATAGTTTTATTCTCCTTTTTGTGTCTCTTGACACCATCATATAATTTTTTTCTTTCTTATACTCGTGGAGTTTTCTTTCTTATACATTTCTTTCTTTCCACATGTGAGACATAATATCAATTCTAACAATTTGTCATGGATGAGCTATTACTGCCATATAAAGAACATAAACCCCATGGAGAGCATCACAAATCATCATCTTGTACCTCTCATGCCAAAGATGAGAATAAATGGAAGTCCACATATTACTAATATTTTCATAAATGTTTGTCTTAGGAGTTGCCACTAATAGGTCATACTCAACTTATAATGACTAATAGGAATATCATGTTTCCATCTTCAATCTCTCCACCAACTTGGAGTAGGCATACTAATGCTATGAATATCAAAGTCTAGATTAATGTTGTCTATTTCACTATAAATCTAAAATTTATAGCAGTGAACTTAAATATGGCTTTTGATTCTATCCATGGAATTCAATATTGTACAAGAAAATAAGTCCTTGGTTTTTGGTGCTCTTGTAGAAAAATCTAAAGGTCCTCACCCAAAGAATATGTGCATAGACGATGAATTCCAGTGAGGGTTAAAATAGGGAACACCAAAGAGAATGAGATTGGAAGACAACTAAAATTCCTAAATTTTTCCGCATCCAAGGTTCGATATCCTCTCATAGTGTCTATGTACTAATGTGCCCTCAACTTTGTTACATGTTAGAGTTATGAGAAAATATTGAAGCCCAATACATTTTGAGGCCTACCTACCATAATGCACATCATGTTTAATGCAATGTTTCAAAAGGAACTTCCAAGCTTTGATCACATCTAGCACTCCAACTACCTGTAGCATAAATAGCAATACCATGTGTACCAATATCAATTATACCCATGTCTCCACAATCTCAAGGTAATCTCAAGCTTTAGAAATCTTTTACAATAACCATATATCAAGTAAGAGTTTGAGAAAATCTTGCAGACTACACTAAGTTAAGTGGAATGTCAAAATGATAAAGAATTAAAATCTAATTGATGTTACATAATAATCAAATACCCACTATTAGCATATCCCACAAGATACAATGCCTTTGTTTTCAAGCTTGCTGAACTACAAATAAAGCATACCAATTGAATAATATTAAACAATAAATAGAATGTATAGAGCCCCACCAAGTACATATCTGCTTCAGTTAACCTGACTTACATCTCCAACCTTAAATGAATATAAAACTAAAGCATGGCTACCAATAATAGTGGAATCATCTTTTAACACCATATCATCAAGTAATCAATAAGCTTATTGTCACAAAATAGGAGAGATTCTATCCATCCACATATCAACTTAACAAAAAATGCAGATAATAGTAGCACTTTTTGCTCATTTTGCAGTCTTTGTATGCACAGTTTACCTTTGACTCCATGTTTGTCTAGTTGCATTTAATAATAACACGGTTAATTGTAACAACACTTTCCATAAAGCCTAAAAGTTAACATAAGCATTTATCATAATCAAGAGATTAGTTAACCATCTGATTTTCTTAAATCAAATTTAACCATAATGAATCATTTTCATTTCAACAATTAAGAATGATATTCTAAACAAAACATAACCAAGCTTACAAAAACAATGTTCATTTACATTCCTTAGTGATCAGCCATCACTATTCAAGAACAAGTTATGCCCAAGGCATCATAAATCATATTATACATATCAAAATTATACATTGCAATTGACTATCAAGTCATAAAATAAGAAACATTGTATCTGGAACAATTGACACCCATCTTCATAAGCCTCGGCTTGTCTCATGCTTGGGAAGGAGAGCATCATCTCGGTGCTTTTCCACCAACCACGGACTTGCAGTCCCCCGCTCAACTTCCAAACTGGAAGTCGCCCTACCCTTCATAGAAAGGTTAGATATTAGGAACCCTTAGGATAGCCATCTGAGTATCTGGTGTTGTGTCCTTCCTAATATCTCATGGTCACACAACTATAGATCCACTCTAACTATGTATGACACTATTGGCGACACTAGGCCATCTGAAGCACTATGGACCGACAATGCATGCAGAAATGGATACATTACTTTGGCCAAAGATTTTACATACACGAACGTTGTCGTATGTCCACCACCCTGACTCAACTTATAAGCTGTCATGTCCTACAGTAAGTTCAAATCGACCTTTCTCTCTAGGTCTAGAATAAACGGGATTAATTCGAATCATTGCCCATATTAAGACACTCGACTCCCATCATGGTTTAATTATAAAAATAGTTGATTTCATAACGTGGAACTTGTGACTCCTCGTCACCTTGTTCCACTATGTAAGTCATATCAACTTCGACCATTCTTGGTCTAGTATAAATAGAATTTAATGCATTTAAGTCCAATTCTTGGACACTTGAATGTTATTTCCAACATCATACTTAGGTTCTTGGTTTCATATTGATACATGGTTACTAATGACCCCACGTCATATTATCCCATTTTCTTGAATAATGAATACATTCTTGTTTTCAACATTCACCCTACTCAGTCAATGTTTACTTTGTTTACCTAATGGCAAGATTAAAAACAATTTCATAATAAAAAGGAAAAGACTCTTATCATAATGTCTTTCAAAGGTTCATAAAGACTCATAGAGTCGAACACCTCTAGATTCTCCTTTGGAATACTTTAATAAAGTCAAATATAAAACATAGTTGCCACTTATATAGTCGGCATTTATCCTGTATAAAACCACTAGCTTATAACAATGCTAGGGTAGATTCTTTATTATAAAGGATATTTTAGGACTTACCACATAATGAAGACAAGATTGAAGTCTTGGCTATCATAACAACATAACTATGATAGAGTATGGTTATTATTTTGTTACTCTCCTCGAAGAGTTATCATGTTCACATAACAAGTATATTATTGATTGCCAATCGATTCTCAATATCTTTCCTATCGAGTTGGCAAAATAAGGTGTCAAGTGCAGTAGCACGACCCAATTTATCTTTGGTTAACTATGTTTAAACTTTATCATGGTTACGGCCATGGATATGATGGTGTGGACTGCTCCACATGCCGATACCATCGAGTAGCTATTCAATACAGAATAGTGCCCTATCGGGCTCATAAGGATACACAAGTTTGTAAAAGTTAACTGGAAAACATAAAGATATAAAGCAACATTAAATTTGTATGGTGTACAGCGCATGGCGCGTAGTAATAGTTTAACCTGCAGGTGCTCATACATGCAACCTACATAGAGCTTTTGGACTCAAGTTGGCTAAGCACCTCAAAGAGTAGTATTTTCAATGTATCAAGAACTATATTCAATTTGGGGCTCCAACATCCGTCATCTACTCTTAACATTCATCGTTGTGCCTAGTTAAGTATATAGTTTCATCGTTGTGCATAAAAAGCAATGCATTTCTTATTCTTTATAGTCAGTAGTGCAGACATTGCTATCATTCGAAAGGAGATAATACTGTATTACAGGTAATGTTTTATATGATCTAAGGGCTCTAAATATAAGTTACCTGAATATATATAACGTAGAGTGTTATAGATGCAGCTCACAGAGCTCAAACACCAACTGTTCTAGTCATCCTCACCGACTATGGTTCTCTGCATCTTGAGAAGGAAGCTCGCAGTGTTTGCCACCCACTCACACACACTTCCCTGCCAAGACTATCCCTTGATTAAAATAATCCAAAACTTCCTTTTGCTTGACTCTATTTTTCCTACCCAAGACACCCAAGACGGTGTTCATAACCAACCCAAGCATTATCTTTGCATGCCATATGAGCTTGCCATCTAGAGAGATCTTTGATCCATGCTACCCACTCAACTGATCCTTTCTCCTTTCCCACTCCACATGGGTTTAAGGATATTGGGGTGGCAAGTAAGAAGATAAGATAGGATAGTTATAAATATAGTCACAACTATTATCATCGACCTCTAAAGAGGTTCGTACATATAAACTCATATATGAACACCCTTAACTAATAATATGGGTTAAAGAACTTTTATATTATTAAAGTTCATCATAATAATGAAAACAAAAGGTATCACATAAAAAGCTTAGGATGTTCAGGGTCGACTAATACTCCCCCAACAACAACGATAACTTTAGTCAATTGACAAGAATATAAAAAATAATATCCCTATTTAAGAATAGGATAATGAGAGATCTCATCGACTCATAATTCAACTATCATACGACTTGAGATGTTATTCCAAGAATATCGTCTAGTCGTTAAAGCACCATCGACAAAATGACTCTCAAGGATAGAATTACAAAAGAAGGAAGACATGACTCATGACAACTTACTAGGGTTTCGGAAGGACATGGGAACCACTACTCAAATGACTATTCAACCTTGTTTTCTCGACATCTAACCATTCCTCTAGAATGATACCCTCCTTCCTTCTTCGAAGGTCATTAACTTTTCATGTTCAGACTTAGGACCACAATATCATGATCAGTGCATCACAGTCATGTCTCATAATATAAATAATTAATGTTCAAAACTAATTAACATCAATCATTAACATCATTAATAATGATCAATTTAGATATTTCCACAATATCAAATCAGTTAACTATGACTAATCCTCCCGAATATCATGCAAAGTTAATGATTAAGTCTAATTGTAAATTGGGAATGTAACATATCACAGCTATTCCCTTAGGTAAAATTATGTGACCCAAATATTGTACTTCTTTCTGAAAGAAAGTACACTTAGAGAGCTTACCAAATAACTTATGCTCTCTCAGCCTCTAAAGAACAATTCTTAGATGCTGCATATGTTCTTCCTCATTCTTAGAATAGATCAAAATGCCATCAAGAAATACTAAGACAAACTTGTCTAGGCAGTCTCTGAACACACTGTTCATAAGATTCATAAATGTCGCCAGTGCATTCGTTAATCCAAAAGGTAGAACAGTGAATTCATAATGTCCATACCTGGTTCTAAAGGTTGTCTTATGGATGTCCTCATCCTTCAACCTCAATTAGTGATATCCTGATCGAAGATCGATCTTGAAAAATATTGTTGCACCCCTCATCTGGTCAAAAAGATCATCAATGCGATGTAAAGGGTATTTATTCTTAATGGTTGCTTTGTTTAACATACAGTAATCTATGCACAACCACAAAGTGCCATCTTTATTTTTCACAAAAATGACTAGCGCTCCCCATGGTGACACATTGGGTCTAATCAACCCTTTATCTAGCAAATCTTGTAGTTAAGTCTTTAACTCCATTAGTTCTATTGTGGTCATTCTGTAGGGGGCTTTAGAAATAGGTTCTGACCCAAGAATAATATCAATAGTGAAATCAAAGGCTCTTTTAGGAGGTAACCCCAGTAGCTCATCTAGAAATATGTCCTCAAAGTCCCTAAGGAAAGGGTACTTGTCCATATCTAATCTTTCCTGACCTATGGACTCCATCCCAACTTCATTAAGTTTTTGGGATTCATAAAACATTAAGTCATCTTGGAAGTAGGTTTCTCAATCTCATTTAGTTTTTCCATTTTGACAGCAAAAAGCTGACATCCTTTCCTCTAAGCTCTTTTCATTTGCAAGGCAGAAATTTGCCTTAGTTTGACTTCCCTAGGTTTTCCTTGGAGAAAGACTTTGTTTCCTAAATCATCCAGACATTCTACTATTTTGGCATAACAATCTACTTTGGCTCGATGTCTCCATAGCCAATTTATCCCTAGGATAACATCATATGAGCCAAGTGGGGATACATAAATATTTACTTCCGTGGAGAAGCTCGAAAGTTCAACCCTAGCCTCAAATAGGCATTGCTCTACCTGAACCTTGGTATGATTTGCATATTCTACAGACCGAGTGTTTTCCATGAATCCTACCTTTCTAGGTATTTTATTTGCAATTTTGGGAGAAATAAAGCATTCCGTAGCACCAATATCAATCAAAACTGAAATCAGAACTCCAAATGAAATACATGTTGTCTCTACAAGAGTTATTTGGTACTTAGCTTGCCGGTTGTCCAAGGCTACATGGATGCGTTGCTGGAACGCCACTTGTTGAGAGGGTAGGGGGTTTCCTCTTAGTTGTGCTCCCTGTGATTTGTTGGGGCATTGATTGATGCAGTGATCTTTGCCACAAGTATAGCATCTGCCTACTGGTCCTCATCTCTCTTGAGGTTTGCCCGAATTGTTTCCATTCTTCCTGGAGTGGTTATTCCCCTTTTTCTCTCCCCTGGACTTAGTTTGTTTATTTTTGGCCCCTTTGTCATTTTTCTCAGTATATTCCTGTTTCTTCCCTTTTTTCCTTGAGGATTGAGAAGATTGAGACTAATTATATCTTTTTCAATTTCTTTCTCTATATGTTGACATAGCCTTTAGGTTTTGTTCTTGTCTGACAGCTTTCTTGTAGACCTGGTCCATAGTCGTAGGACTATGAACATCAACCTCGCCTCCAATCTGGGTGTTCAACCCCATTATAAACTTTTGAACACGGAATATCTCATCTTGTTGATACTGTGGCATATACTTTAACAGTCGGGTGAATTTTTCCCAATATTCATTTACAGTCATATCAGTGTGTTTCAGGTTCTAAAAGTCTATAAATTTCTGATCATAAAATAGTTGAGGCAACCATCTTTGCCTAAAAAGTTCTACGAACCTGTCCCTAGTAAGGCTTGTAGACCTCAAGCCTAGTTCCATTTTTTTGTTCATCCACCACGTGGATGCTTCACCTGCCAACTAGAATGCTCCCCACACAGCTTTAGTAACCTCATTGTAATTTATGATTTCAAAATACTTCTCCATTTCTGTAAGCCATGCCTCCACGACATCTTCGCTTACGAATCCATCAAATTTAGGTGGCATGACCTTTTTCATGTCATGAGACAGTTCCATAGCCATAAGGCTCCTCTTAACCCCTTCCTATCTAGCCATGGAGTTATTTTCTCCGTGCTCACTTTGGGTGGTGTCATTATGGCATTCCTCGCCATCACCCCCATCATAAGCATCTCGCCTTTCTTCTGACTAACCTCCTACTTTATGTTCAAGAGTTTCTACCCTAGCCCTTGTTTCTTTCAATAAAGTCAAGATTTGGTCTAATTTAGACTCGGATTGCCCTGAAGGTGCTCCTTCATCTTGGCTATCCTCCATTCTGGTTCTAATCTGAACCTTTGTTGCAATCTACTTCTTCCTGAAGTTTTCAGGTTAATCACAGATTAGTTTTCCATGTTATTCAATTCATTCATTTTACAAATCTATTCACATTCATGTAATTTTTAACAAGAAAGGAAAGATTGTCAAAAATTGCCATTGCATTGCAGTTTTCATTGAATTACATATAATCCACCAAAATTAAAAAATTGTATTTACACCTTGCTACTCCAAGTCATTTACAATTTGGGATAGCTTCCCATATTCATAGTTTCTTTTCAGTCTTAGGAGGTGAGGATACACACTGGTACTCCTTCACATTCTCCTTAAGTACATCACAATCTTTAGGGTTATTTCCCTCAATAGGTGCTTTAGGGGCAGAGGGTGTTTCTGATGCATTAGTAGAGTTAGGGGGAGCCATCCTTTCTGCTTTCCTTAACTCTTGCTTGATGCACTCCACGACATTAGCGAAAGTTTCCTCATCAGATAACCATGCTCCTACCAAGCAGCCAGTCTATTCAAGTTTCTTCATCCTTGAGGCTTGTGCCTTCAAGATCTTTTGTTGGCGTAGGTAACGTCCATGTTCTGTTACCTTCTTACAAGGTGTTCTAATTTTTACCATTTTGGCATAGAACATCCAATCATTAGCATACTTAATGTTGGATACAAATAATCATCAAGTAGTGAGCTCATAGGTCCATGTATTGAACCTAGCTTTGATACCATATGTAATAACACTTTCCATAAAGCCTAAAAGTTAACATAAACATTTATCATAATCAAGAGATTAGTTAACCATCTAATTTTCTCAAATCAAATTTAACCATAATGAATCATTTTCATTTCAACAATTAAGCATGATATTCTAAACAGAACATAACAAAGATTACAAAAACAATGTTCATTTACATTCCTTAGTGATCAACTATCACTATTCAAGAACACGTTATGCCCAAGGCATCATAAATCATCTAATACATATCAAAATTATATATTGCAATTGACTATCAAGTCATAAAATAAGAAACACTGTATCTAGAACAATTGACATCCATCTTCATAAGACTCGGCTTGTCTCATGCTTGGGAAGGAGAGCATCATCCTGGTGCTTTTCCACCAACCACGGACCTACAGTCCCCTGCTCAACTTCCAAACTGGAAGTGGCCCTACCCTTCACGGAAATGTTAGATATTAGGAACCCTTAGGATAGCCATTTGAGTATTTAGTGTTGTGTCCTTCCTAATGTCTCATGGTCACACAACTATAGATCCACTCTAACTATGTATGACACTACTGGAGACACTAGGCCATCTAGAGCACTATGGACCGACAATGCATGCAGAGATGGATGCATTACTTTGGCCAAAGATTTTACATACATGAATGTTACTCATTGAACGTTGTCATATGCCCACCACCCTAACTCGACTTATAAGTTGTCAGGTCCTACAATAAGTTCAAACAGACCTTTCTCTCTAGGTCTAGAATAAACGGGATCAATTCGAATCATTGCCCATATCAAGATACTCAACTCCCATCATGGTTTAATTATAAAAATAGTTTATTTCATAACGTGGAACTTGTGACTCCTTGTCACCTTGTTCCACTATGTAAGTCATATCAACTTCGACCATTCTTGGTCTAGTATAAGTAGAATTTAATGCATTTAAGTCCAATTCTTGGACACTTGAATGTTATTTCTAACATCATACTTAGGTTCTTGGTTTCATATTGATACGGTTACTAATGACTCCACATCATATTATCCCGTTTTCTTGAACAATGAATACATTCTTGTTTTCAACATTCACCCTACTCAGTCAATGTTTACTTTGTTTACCTAATGGAAAGATTAAAAACCATTTCATAATAAAAAGGAAAAGACTCTTATCATAATATATTTCAAAGGTTCATAAAGACTCATAGAGCCGAACACCTCTAGATTCTCCTTTGGAATACTTTAATAAAGTCAAATATAAAACATAATTGCCACTTATATAGTCGGCATTTATCCTATATAAAACCACTAGCTTATAATAGTGCTAGGGTAGATTCTTTATGTCAAAGGATATGTTAGGACTTACCACATAATGAAGACAAGATTGAAGTCTCGGTTGTCATAACAACATAACTATGACAGAGTATGGTTATTATTCTGTTACTCTCCTTGAAGAGTTATAATGTTCACATAACAAGTATATTATTAATTGCCAATCGATTCTCAATATCTTTCCTATCAAGTTAGCAGAATAAGATGTCGAGTGTAGTAGCACGACCCAATTTATCTCTGGTTAACTGTGTTTAAACTTTATCATGGTTGTAGCCATGGATATGATGGTGTGGACTGCTCCATAGGCCGATACCATCGAGTAGCTATTCAATACGGAATAGTGCCCTATCAAGCTCATAAGGATACACAAGTTTGTAAAAGATAACAACTGGAAAACATAATTAAAGTTGTATGGTGTACAACGCATGGTGTGTAGTAATAGTTTAACCTGCGGGTGCTCATACATGCAACCCGCATAGAGATTTTGGCCTCAAGTTGGTTGAGCGCCTCAAAGAGCAGTAATTTCAATGTATCAAGAATTATATTCAATTTGGGGCTCCAAGAGCTGTCATCTACTCTTAACATTCATCCATGTGCCTAGTTAAGTATACAGTTTCATCGTTGTGCATAAAAAGCAATGCATTTCTTATTCTTTATAGTCAGTAGTGCCGACATTGCTATCATTCAAAAGGAGATAATACTATATTACAGGTAATGCTTTATATGAGCCGAGGGCTCTAAATATAAGTTACCTAAATATATATAACGCAAAGTGTTATAGATGTAGCTCACAGAGCTCAAACATCAACTGTTCTAGTCATCCTCACCAACTATGGTTCTCTGCAACTCGAGAAGGAAGCTCACAATGTTCAACACCCGCTCACACACACTTCCCTGCCAAGACTATCCCTCGAATAGAATAATCCAAAACTTCCTTTTGCTTGACTCTATTTTTCCTGCCCAAGACACCCAAGATGGCATTCATAACCAACCCGAGCATTATCTTTGCATGCCATATGAGCTTTCTAGCTAGCGGGATATTTGATCCACACTGCCAACTCAACCAATCCTTTCTCCTTTCCCACTCCTCATGGGTTTAAGGATATCGGGGTGGCAAGTAAGAAGATAAGATAGGATAGTTATAAATATAGTCACAACTATTATCATCGACCTCTAAAGAGGTTCATACATATAAACTCATATATGAACACCCTTAAATAATATGAGTTAAAGAACTTTTATATTATTAAAGTTCATCATAATAATGAAAACAAAAGGTATCACATAAAAAGATTAGGATGTTCGGGGTCGAGTAATACTCCCCCAACATCGACAATAACTTTAGTTGATTGACAAGAATATAAAGAAATAATATCCCTATTTAAGAATAGGATAATGAGAGATATCATCGACTCATAATTCGACTATCATACGACTTGAGACGTTATTCCAAGAATGTTGTCTAGTTGTTAAAACACCATCGACAAAATGACTCTCAAGGATAGAATTACAAAAGAAGGAAGGCATGACTCATGACAACTTACTAGGGTTTTGGAAGGACATGGGAACCAGTACTCAGATGACTATTCAACCTTGTTTTCTCGACATCTAACCATTCCTCTAGGATGATACCCTCCTTCCTTCTTCGAAGGTCGTTAACTTTTCCTGTTCACACTCAGGACCACAATATCATGATTAGTGCATCATAATTATGTCTCATAATATAAATAGTTAATGTTCAAAACTAATTAACATCAATCATTAACATCATTAACAATGATCAATTCAGATATTTCCACAATAACAAATCAGTTAACTATGACTAATCCTCCTAATTATCATGCAAAGTTAATGATTAAGTCTAATTGTAAGTTGGGGATGTAACATTAATACTTAGGTACATATGCTAATTGCATCAATCCTTAGGTCCCCTCATACTTCCATCCCTATCAATACTCTATAAGTTCTACTAGGAGTTAACCAAAAGCTACACAACTAATGCATTCGTGTTAAAATTGGAATACAATTTCTCACCGTCTAGGCCCTCAATAACTAATTGATAACACGTGTAGTTGCAGCATCACCCTTTTCAATTTAAATAAGAAACTAAATGTGGTCTCCAGGATTTCACATCTATCTATTTAAAACAAATGAGCAGAATCAACATTCAATCATATCATTTGCAACAACCACCATGCACATTTCAATAGAAAAAAGAAGAAAATTTCAAACACTATTTGCTCACAAACAAAAATAAAACTAGCAGTTGCATGAAGTTTAGTGCAACGAATTCGCAGATAGGATGAATTGATTATGGTGTAAACAAAACAAAACAAAAAAGACTTCCTCATTCTTAATATTAATGAATTGAATTCAAAAATATAAAGGCAATTCATGGCAGACAAAATCTTATCTCAACCAATTTTCTTAAACTCAACCATTAGTGCATAGCGAATGCTACACTCTAACTGTATGCTAACATAGATGTTTTGGAAGAGGGTATGGACATCCACCAAGATTTTTTTGTTAGATAGTATAGTTGAGAATGCTCTTGTAGATATGTATGCAAAATGTGGAACCCTAGACAGGGCAATGAATTATTGGAGCAATAAATCTATCATAAACAATTAGAATTTAAAAATCTAGAAAAAATCTTTAAAATATAGATGATCACCAAGGCAGACTTCATCAACAAAGAGAATGCAAGGTAGTGCTTGATAGACATGCCTCCTTTTATGCAAAAGCTAATCTAAACCAATATGTCAATACTCTAAAAAGATGGAAAACTTAGTTGTCATCTTGGCAACTGTCATGAGGGTTAAAATCAGAATGCTAACATTCTCGCTCATGTAATATGCCAATTGATTTGCATTGGGAAACCCATAAGGGAAGCTTCCTTCGTTGCATTAAGCAAACTCTTCTTCCATTCTGCAAAGTTTTTTGGGCTTTTTGTGTTGAGGTGTGGATCTTACAAAAACACTGTAAACTTCAAAGTTGTGTAATTTTCAAGTTTCGTCCAATTTGAAAAAAATTTGGTGGTAACCTTGGTTTGACCAATTTTATCATTAGCCGAAGAAAAGCATTGAAGAGCTTTTGGTTTTATTTACAGAGTTCTTAATAGTTATTTTATGGAATCATGCATTCTTTGTAAAGGGTAAGATTTGTTTTGTTCTTATCCAGAAAGAATAATCATTAATTCAATACTCAAACCAGGATACTTGGTGCAATTGCGCATGTAAATTAATATTTATATGCTAGCACTTTGGAACCAGCGCATTGTATTCTAAGTAAGCATTGAAGGAGCTAAGGATCATATCTCTTCCATATTTTATTGCTTCCATTTTGTTCAGTTATTCAGAGGAGGTGTTGAATTGAAGGTATTGGACTTTGATTACTCATGGTAGATATATTTCAATTATCATCTTTATTGGACTTAAAAATACAATGGCAAGCATTAGGTGTGTTGAGAGACAAGAAACTGCCTTGGCGCAAGGTTATTGAATTGTATCCTTATTGTGCTTTATAGGAACAACATTTGCATGTTGTAAAGTTAATTACTAACTAAAGCAGATGTAAATGAAAGTTAGTAGTAGTTGGATGACAAGATGCTAGTTACAAAATAGAAAATTCACATGTGTGGTAATTGTGGTCATGGTTGTGCTATAACTTTACGTGAACCAAATAACTTTACCAATTAAATTACAAAAAAATACATTTACATAATTAAAATAATATTAATTTTTTATATAACATTTTTTGATATTGAATATAGCTAGTCTTACCTTAGAATATATGAGGAATTAAACCCTTAATTCCTTTTGATTATGTCCCATGCCCAATCATAAACCAAATATCTTCATCTATTAAATTATCATCAACTAATTTTAATTATAAATTTCCAGATTTAATCTTACACTCCATGAATTTTTTTCAATTAAATTAAAATAAAATAAAAAATAGGTAAGCACCTAAGCACTTAAAACTTGATTAATATACAGAATTAAAAAGTGAAAAAGCAAAGCAACAAAGAGCGAAGGGCTACCTGAATTCCAGATGGCCATTCGACAATTGGTTTTTGACGGTGTATGTAGTGAGGTCATGTGGATCAACAAATGCGGGCAATTGGATTTCCTCTCACGGCACAAAATTGAAAACCTCTTTCCAATCCCTCACATTTTTGGTAAGCTCTGTATCGAACGAGTTTTCATCATCCATGGATACTTGTCTCTTTTCTTTGAGGAGTAATGAAAAGAAATCGGCAAGATAGCAAAGTCATGTTGGAGAATTGGAACTCAACTTTCGAAGATAAGGGTGTACACTACTATGATATCGCTGTCATGATTTAGTCTCTAGGAAGGGATGTGTTACCTGATGCCTACGAGGTAGCTATAGGGCAGAAAATTGTTTAATTTTGGCTGGAAAGATTACTCCCAGGCCTCCAATGCCATTATTTCCAGAAGCCCCATTCATTCAACCAATTATGACACCAATTCCTACAATTGATCATGTGCCATACCAAGCTCCCAATTAGCCCTATCAACTCAGTTGGCAGCCTTGTCAGAAGAACAGTCAAGGACAAAATCAACTGAGCCATGTTAGGTTCCTAAACTCCATAAACTCAGTTGCTACAAGTACATTAGGCATGCTTCTTCCAATTCAGAACAGCCCAGCTCAAGGCTATGAGTGGTGCCATCCATGCAATTCATCAATAGTTCCAAAACAACAGATTGGATCTAGTTAACAGGCTATGGTGGGACAAAGGCAAATGCAGGATGAATGTGTGTTTTTGAATTGGCAATAGAATGAAGAGGACAAGCATATGACAATGGATTTGCAGCAACATAAAGGCATCGAAAATGATGGCATATTGTTCCAGGTTGAGGCCCAGCATGACTATGAAATTCCAGCTCATGAAGAGGAGCATATGAGCAACTCTATATTGAAGAGTGTAGAGAACTTAGAGAAGGCTCATTTCTGGGATGAACTTGATGTTTTCTGTTCAAACCTAGATAGCAAATCAATGCCTCTAGATAAGGTAAATCCTGAGCTATTCGAGTAGATTGAGGAGTCGGTCATCCCTCCAATTGATATACAAGAGCTAGAGCATTCAGACTAACAGCAGAATGATGAAGGATCAAAGCAGAGGCATGGGATCAACTCCATTGATTTGCATGTCATTTCAAGGGGATGTCCTATTAGGCATCTAGCTCAACTGGAGACAGATCATGAAGAGTCACCACCTATCATGCTTACTTCAAAGCATGAGGTTGAGCATAAAAAAGGGCTAAATCAACCCATTTATCCACTTCCAGGCAGCCACATTTTCAATCAATGCATGTGGATAGGTGAGTTTTTCTTTGTCCTTGGGGAACCATTTTACCATTTTGTTGTATACCTGTCCCTTCCCCATCTCCTGTTAACTGCCCACAAGCATGTGGAGCACTGTAAATTGTTGAGAAAGGGCAGTTATTTTGAAAAACTAGTTAATGGATTTGTTTAAGTCAGTTTTCTGGTTGTTAGTTTAGGTGTAGGTTAGTTTCATTTCTATTTTAGGTTTCCTTTCCTCTAAGTACTTTTGCACAGGCAACATTCTCATTAGGAGATTGTTTGCCTTGTTGTCTGTTTTTGTATTTTCTGGAGGCAGTTTTAGTTCTATTTGGTCATGTTGCTACAATTTCCTTTTGACCCTATGCCCAATGAATTGTATAAGGCAGCTAGATCCTTGTGTTTAGCAGGCAAACACCCCTGCATAGTCACCAAAATGTTGTCTTATTTTCGCCCAGGCCAAAATAACCCAAAAATCCCTTCTTCCATCAAAAATATCCAATCTGAGACGCCTGAAATGGAAGAAGCTTCCCTTAGCAAAAAAACCTAAAAAAAATCCCCAAGATTTTCTAAGTGTTTTGTCTCTTATTTTGCCTCAGATGACAAATTTCTATTTTGGCGAACCTTTGGTTTGCAAGTTCGGAGGTTCGCCAGTTTTCTGACTGAAGAGGCACAACAGGCTAAGGCGGGAAAAGGAAAGGAAAAAGAAAGGCCTTATCAGTGAATTGGTGAAAGCTTGAACTTGTCCATTAGTTCAAACTTTCTAAGGTTAGCCGATAAGGTGAATTTTTGACAAGGAGCCCAAAGGAAGAAAGGCCCAAGCACCAAAGGGAGATGGTTCACCAAGCAGGAAATTCGCCGACAAGCCAAAAAGTGGCTAAGGCATAGGGCAATTCATAAAACGAAAAATTCTCTGACTAAAGGAAAAGGGGGCTAGGTCAATGGTTCTAAAAAGGAGAAGTTCACTGATAAGGTAAAAAGCTTGGTTGGTCGGTGAATCGGCAAAATGAGGAACAAAGCAAGTGGTTCATGTTTTCTGGAATTCACCGATAAGGTGATAAAGAGAACCAAAGGCAGAGAAGAGGGTGACATAAAAGTAAAGTTTGCTGGATAGAGATTTTGCCCATAAGGCAAAATGGGAAGGAAAGCTGCCAAGTTAGAAAAGATGGGATTTCATCGACAAAGAGGAAAGTTTTGAAAACGAAGAAATCGCCGACTAAAGAAAAGAAAGAAGCCATGGTTCGCGAAACTGGAGATTTGTCGCTAAGGCAAAATAGTAGATAAAGTGCCAAGGAGAGATAGTTCTGAAAAGTGAAATTTTGTTGATGGGGCAAAATAAAGGCCAAAAAAGTGAAAATTAATGTAATATTAAAGCATGTACTATAATGTATTGCTTTAAAATATTTAAAATTTTAAATATTTTAAAGTATTGTAAAAGGCTTTTAAAAGGCGTGACTTTTCTGGGTGCTAAAAATGCGCTTCCAAGTGACGCCATTGTTGCAGGCCGGGTCATCCAGGTGGCTGAAATAATGGAGAAATTCAATGCGTAGGTACCAGAAATGAATGAGTAAGATGAAGTATCTCTGCAACTCATGCTTCTGCAGGTCCTTCCAAGGACAAATAAGTGCACAAGATATGGGCGGCCTTCCAGGTTGTATATTCTTCAACACGCCAAGCATGGGCATTCCTCAATCTCTGCATATTTTCTGACAGGGCCTCTAGGCCAGAATTGAATGCAGCATGGGTGCATACACCAAGTCGATTGACCAAATTCCAACGCCCAATGTTGCAGATGATGAAAATGCTATATATGCATATGTAGAAGATGTAAAAGGTTATTGTTAGCTATTGTTGCTGTTATGCTGGACAATTTATTGTCACAAATCTTGTAACACAATTGCAAGAACCAGTAGAATTTGATGCATTGTGCCTACAACTAGGCCTTTGATGTCTTCTAGTCTGGTTCACCAATGAGTGTAATCGGTTATTCTGTATCTATTCCTCTTGCTGCAAATTGTTATGTTCTATAATGGCTTTCTAGCCTTCATGACTAATATAGACTATTATTTTGCCTCTCTCCAAAGTTTTATTATGTGTTTATTTGAGAATTAGATGTTGGTTTGTGGGTAAAATGACCCCTTTCTTGGCTTTAGTTCTCTGTCGAACCTCTATGTAGCTTGTGTGAGTCTATGTGAGCCTTTACAGTCTTGAAGTCATTGTTGTGTTAATTCAAATATAGTTAAAACATCTCATAAATCTAGTGTATCACCTCCCCCTTTTAATTTCAGTATTTACTTCCCTTTTCCCCTGGTGATCATTAGCATTAGATTTAGTTTAATCTCTAAGCCTTAAGCTCAGAAAGAGAAACCAACCTTCTCTAAAGGTCTGATCTCATCTACAAGGTCCCACACCTTGAGATCAGTGCCATTATGTCATTGGAATGCTTGGACAGCCTCCAAGCAGGGTGCAATTTCACGTGACAACAATTACCTTGGAAGAAATCTGAAACGCTTTATAAGGTCTATCATGACTATCTCTTGACTTGAGGTACACAAGTACCACCACTACCTTATCAATCCTTGATTGATGGTAGTTAAGTGCCACCTTTGTTTACTTAAAGCCACCTCTAATCTCTTGACTTGAGGTACGCAAGTACCACCACTACCTTATCAATCTTTGATTGATGGTATTTAGGTGCCACCTCTATTTACTTAAGGCCACCTCTATCTCAATTAGATTGAGTTAACTCACCTCTTGATTGGGACTGATTGGAAGTCAACGCATGACCTCTTAGAGATGTCACTTCCTTGAGTCGTGCATCCATGAGGCCTATATATTTGTACTTTACTCTTTGTAATTTATACCATTATATTGAATATATAATATTTTTATTCTCCAATATAGATTTCTAATTAACTTAGAGATGTTAGGTCCTAGGCATATTTGTTGTATTTATGCCAAATTTTAACATGGTACCAGAGGCCACAATGTCATAGGGTTAGTCATTTTCTGGATAATGAGGGCACATAGATCTAAGTGTCTGGCATATATGGTGAATGATGGAGCTATTTTGAGCTCACCATTGTGTCCAAAATATCCAAATTAGATAGGATTCACTATTAATTTGTTTGATTTGGACAATTGGGAGATCGCTAATAGGTAGCTAGGACTTTGTCTTAATTTGTTCAAGTCACTTTTGCAAGACTCCTCTTGGAAAGAAACAGAGCTCACCATTGAGTTCGAAAGCATAAAAATAATAGGAATGATTGTAAACTTGATATGGTTTTAGCATGTCCCCCTAGAGCACTTGGGAAATTTTCTTTAGCATGCAAATCAAGATTCGATATAGTTTGTCAAGTACAAGGTCATAATTTTCATTTGTGGTTTTAAGGATTTTGAGGTTTATTTTCAACTTGATACATACTTATTGCAACATTGAATGGTGTTCATTGGAGTTTAAGGTACAAGGTATTCATTTTCTTGTACACCTCTTTGCTAACTACACACATAAGTATCTTAAGCCCAATGCCCATTCCTGGCATTCAAGATTTATCCCCAATGACATCTTTGGTTGTTACCCAACATTACAACTTTCGACATCCACTTCATGGTACTCTGTGCTCCAAAAATTCCCTTGGTGACCTCCCATTGTTGCCTTATTCTCTATATAGTCTGATGAATTTTTGTAGTATCTCTGGTGATTTATTACTACCAATCAAGTACCATGCATTAAGAGCGCCAAGATCTTCCATCATCACTACCATTTGTCTAAAGCATTATCCATGGGTCAATGCCTTAAATTTGCATATTGCACAAAGATTCTAGGATGTCACAATACTTTAGTGTAGGTCAAATTGTTTGATGCAAGAGCATTTAGGTGTTTATTTTAAATGGGGTCATGATCTTTTATATTGGTCACATGGGGTCTACTAGACATAATTGGATGTGAACAAGCCTGGAATTTGACAGTCACCCCTTCCTGTCATATGCAATTTTTATGATGGTTTGGTTATTTAACTACATTTCAATTGACGTTTTAAGGAAACTATAAGTTGTCAAAAAAATGTTGAGTAAATTTTTTTATATTGAAAGAATGCATGTTACAAAAAAGCAGTCTAAAGACTCTTCAAATAGAGCAACAATCAACAACTCAGTCACAAACAAAACTACAAACAACAAGACCAACAACTCCCAACCATTTCAACAACTGAAAAAATGAAAGTGCCATAAAAACTTATAGCCACCTACTGTCATTTCAAGGCAGAATGTCTACTTTTTTGTGCACACTATCAAAAGGGACATAAAGGCATATAAATTCATTTCTATTGTGTAAATTGAAGTCCTAAAAAAATTAGTAATTATAAATTGAAACTAAAATGAAGGATTTTTTTTTTTCTTGAACCAAACACTCCAATACAATTTCCACTTGCAAATTGCAATCATTCAAAAAAAATTCAAAAAGATAGAAAGCAATAAGTTCACAAAATGTTGGTTGCAGCCCATCCACTCCACAAACCAACTTGCCCCCCTTTTGAACTCTGAGTTTACTTTCAATCACCACACTATGCTTAGGACTTGACTTGTCCAATTATATCACTGCTGAGAACATTTCCAACTTGTCTCTAATGTAGGCATCTAGGTGCACTGATAGAAATGTGACCTTGGCAAATTGAATGACAATGGAGGAAGTAGCAACAATTCTTTTTTATCCCTGTAATCGTAAATCGGCTCTTAATTACAACTCTTCTTAATCTCTGTAATTGTAATTTGTGCAAAATTGTACTTATTCCATATATAATAAACAATGAATAACATATTAACAAGTATAGACAAAGCAAATATTTGTTTCTAAATCGAGTTTTAAAATAAAAAACAATAAATAACAAGTATATAGACAAAGCAAAAATTTGTTTCTAAATTGATTTTTAAAAATAAAAAACAATAAAAGCAAAGATTTCTTTCTAAATTGATTTTCAAAATTTATTGAAGATAAACATTCTTTGAAAATATTCTAATTTAAAATATATTTCTATATCAATTTAAAAAAATGTTCAAGATAAACATTGTAAAAGAAAACATCATTTATATTTCTATCACAAATTATTATAAAATAATATATTTTATAAATAAGAATATTATATTATATTACCCTATATTAAAATTTTATGGTTTATGAATAATATAAAGTGTCATATATATATATATATATATATATATATATATATATATATATATATATATATATATATATATATACACACACACACACAGTTATGTAAAAATTTAGAAAGTCAAGTTATATGGTCTAATAAATTTTAAAATTGTGAATAGATTAAAGAAATATACACTTTAATTTAAAAGCACTTCTATTTGTAAAGGATTTTTTATTTAATTCTTCCTTTTGCTAAGCGCTCCTTTCTTCCTCGGACCCACTATAGACTCCTTTCCGATAGTGTTGTGGGTTCAAGGGGGGACAAGATTGGTATGTGGGGTCCACGTGATCTCCTTATAGGCACTTGAAGATATACTAAACATTGATAAAAAAATCCCTTGGTGCAACCTTTATTTCGTGCAATCTGTTTACCTTGCTGGTGGGACGATCACATAATTCTTTGGTGGCCTTCGACATCAAAATAGGATGTGATGAATGGCGGCGACTTAATATTGGTGAATCTTTTCTAGAGTGGTGGTGGCTAGTAACAATGGTGGAGACTTAAATTTTGGTGTGTCGTTCCTAAGTGGTGGCAACTAGTTACAATGAACCTCTATTCTTAGTGTAGACACTTAAATTTGTCCAAAATTTGTCCATGTCTTGCAACACCTACTCGATAAATTACTAGAGACATCATATGACATTTTGTCCTAATCCCATTTATCCCACTAGACAATTAATTAAATAAATCCTATTTATTTAATTAATTTCCCTTCTCCCATTTTCCAACTAATTCAAATAAAATATTTGAATTTGTCCTCACCTTTCACCTCATTGCAACACATGTCGCATACTACATTTTCCATTTAATGCCTTCACATGTCCAACTAATTTAAATAATCTTTTATCTAAATTAGGCCAGCCCTATTCCTATCCGCACACTTGTCACATGGCTACAACTCCTTGTGGAGTGGGAAACCCTATTCAATCTCAACTGTCCACATCATTCAAATCAACTTTCAATCATAGCCCTCCATTCAAATCACTCATTTCCTATAAATCAACTCTCACCCAAGCCATTTGGGGGGATCCATTCTGCAAGTAGCCTCATGCTGTCGAATTTCCTCTAGAATCATCCATCATTAATCTTTCATACCATTGTTATGCTGCTGAAATAATGAGCAATCAACTTTTCATCCTTCGATATTTTGCATTCCTATGCAAGATTGAGAAGAGCAATGGAGGCGAACCAAGTTTGACATAGGAGTTCAAATATTGTTGTTTATGCTTTGATTTCTATGTTCATTTTGTACTTCATTGTGTTGTTAGGGTTTTATGCTTCATGTTTCTGATTTAGCCCTGTTTTTACCTTAACACACTTAACATCAACAACTTTGAGGCGATTTAACAAGCCTGTTCCATGGTAGCTCCTAGTGGTGACAATTTCACCCTTATTATCAACAGGAAAAGCATTTGGTTGAAAAATGAATTCGAGAAGAAGATAATTGAGTTGATTTTGGAGTGAGTAAGAAGAGCTCTTCTAGTCTGGTCATGAGTTAGAGTAGACAGTTTACATAAGAGTCATGAGGAGTTTGGAGTGGAAGTAGTTTTACATTCTAATAAGAATCTTGAGGTTGTATTAGGAGTTTCATATTGTAGTGAGTTATTATTATTAAGAGGTTGCAACTTCTCTAGATTGTTGTAGGAGTTGTATTTTTGTGAGACTGCAACCTCTTCATATTGTTATGATGGGCGTTTGTCTTAGATTGTAGTGCATTTCACGTCATTGTGTTGGGCATATGATTCAACGTGTTGCATAATTTCATTTTATATTGTTGTGCTGGTAGTTAAGCCACCTTCGGTTACACTTGAAGCTCGATAACAATTGTTGCACTAGTCATGTTGTAGGCTTGAAAGTAGGACTCATCATGGGTATAATTCTAAGATTGGAACCTTGCAACTTATATGTAATAACTGTCTCATCTGTTGGGATATTATCAAGTCTATGAAGTTGTTAAGTCATTAATGATGAATTAATGGAGATCTATGTCTAATATTATTTGGCTATAAAAAATGAATGGTTTGTATATTAGAAGAGTTGAGGGAGCAATTGCCTTTCATTGGAAAGCTTGATCATGACCACATCATTGTTTCTCTCCCATAACATCTTCATCTCCTTGGCACCATGCACAAAGATTACCAAAGACTTTTCAAGAGGGCCCCTCCTTTAGCTTGTGTCCAATGTGGTGTAAAAGAGGATAAGAGGTCAACCCATGGTCATGTGGACATGAGGATTTTTTCACCCCTAGCCATAAGAGCTTCTTTTGTCTCTTCAATATCTCTTTGGAGTATGAATCTTTGAGAAGGCATAACTTCTACTTTGGTTTTTCAACTCCTTATAAGCGCCAACAAGCTCTTTCTGAGCCTTACTATCTAATGTAATATTTTTTATTTGATTTTGTTCAAATTTGATGTGCTTTCAAGTTGATCTCCTTATTACTCACAAGCTTGTAATCGCACTAAAGATAAAGTGCCAAACCTTTTTTTAGGTATTGTAATCATGAACTAGGATAAAGTTTCAACTAGGGTGTCACTTAATTTAGCATTTTTAGCAATGCCCACAACACAATTCTGGGGATCTATTATGCATAATCATCTAATGGGCTCATTGTAAATACACTAATATAAAGTGTGAACATTCTGGGGGGTTGCTAACATGTTTTTTGGCATTTCATTTCACTCTTATGTTGTCATTCTAGACAACGAGACTTATTTATTGTGAAGAGAAAATATAAAAAATCACTACCTTAAGCAAGATCTACTACCCTATCTCCATGGACTTATTTATGAGCTAAGTGACCATGAACAAAAACATGCTTGGTTAAACTACAACATGGCCTATGAATTAATGTCTTAGAGTTTATGAGGACATCCTACATCACATAGGGCACACTCGGTGCCCTTTCACGTCCATGACCATAATTAGGCAATTTTGTTCCCTTAAAGAACCTTGCACAAGTAAATGTAATTGAAACAACTGATCCTACTAATGCCCTGTATACATCCATTCATACTCACACCATCAATGTGAGAAGTTCATGGGATGTGCAATGTAGTCACTTAGCATGCACTAAAATTCCATATTTTCTTTTTTCTTCTACAAAGTTTACAGTCCCTTCACTGAGGATTTCAATGATTCTATATAGCAAGATATATCATGGGATGAGTAGTGTAATCACATGGCATGCAGTGAGATTCCACCTCCAGCTGCTACTTCTTTGGCCTTTGTTTTATATTAATTTCCACATGGTCTTCAGTAGTCATCTTCTTCAATTAGGCCTGCGACTCCTAATCTGATCTTGGCATCACTCAACACCAACATGGAGACTATTGTATCACTTATGTGTTTTCTTCCCTCATTTTCCTTCATGGACTGGGAATATCTATATGCACCTTTAGGCTTATTTCTTCCTAAGGGAAGAAATGTTGTTCAACGAGCATGAATCTTCATTAGTCTTCACTATCATCCAGTTCGAGCCCAATTTCATAGGCCTCAGAAAATTCCAAAAACCTAAGTCTGGTTCCCCTTTGTGCACTTGGCCTATTTTAACCCACCATTTATAACCGATCTGATAAAATTTAAGGGAGTTGCCCCCTGGTCAAATTTTGCCTTAGTATTGTTCAGTGTCATCCCCAATGTGCTTACTATGTGGTGAAGTTGCCAAAAAACCAAAAAGTATTTTAAGTCTAGGAGGTTCTAAATCATTTTCTAGTGTCTGAGGTGTTTTGCAAGTTTTTTGTCTTCTACTAGATGTATCTTACACTTCACATCCAGGTCTTTCCTCCTGTTCTACATGAAGTCCTTGTGAATTTCATCGAGCCCTTCATTCCTTTCATTTTCCTCTTTTGTAGGTTTTCAAATGGATACCAGACATTCCTCCCTTCATTCCATATCCTGTATCCACTTCCGTTTCTTCTTAAAAGTCCCACAAACCTTGTGGGGTCCTTAGACTTTTTCACTTCACCCATTTCTTCCAAAATTGTGAAATCACGCCTGGTTACCAAACTTCATGTTTCAAGCTTTGATATCCACATACAGTTCCCTTTTAAGTAATCTATGTTCCAACCTTCCACTTCCTTTTCCCCCACTTGCTCATCCCTTTCCCCTTCGTGGAACTTTCCCATCATTCCAGATCTCATGCATTTGGTGCATTGATTCCCCACATCCAGTCCTTCATCGGAATCTCACTTGTCCAAGGAAAAGAAAGACAGATGAAGCAAAGAAGCATCAATGAGTTCGCTAGTTTGTGAACTCATTGAAACATTGACAAGCTTTTGAAAAAGAAGCAGAAGTCATAAGTTGTTGGCGTGTTCGTGAGTTTGTGAACTCATCAAAACACCTACAAAGATTTGATGAAGTTCTTGAACTCACCAAAGTACCGATAGAGTTTCAGAAGATAAGAAAACAAATAAGAGAATGAAGAAAGATTTTGGCATATTGGTAGGTTCGTGAACCTCTGAAATCGCTGACAAAGAAGAACAAAGAAGTGAAGGAATGATGTGTTGACGTTTAGGTAGGTTCACAAACCTCCAAAATTGCCAACAAGGTTCTTGGAAGGCCCAAACCTCTGATGAGTTGTCGAATGTCTCCCTCCACTTCATATCCAATTCTCCCATCTTGTTATGTGGTCTTTCTTCGCATTCCTCCCATCCAATTCACTTCATTTCTCCCTTCCACATCCACATCTAGTTCTCTCCCTCATTTCCACTTTCTTCATATCTTGTCCTACATCAGATTTCCGCATTTCTTCCAAAACACTCTAGAACATGCCAACAACTTCATAGATCGCCTTTAATGTTAGATTTGACTCATGCAAGTTCTCAAATGCTATTTTCCTACCCAAACACATCACGCATCCCAAATGCATGATTTTTTTTGCAGATTTAACAGTGGATGATGAATGCAAACATGGATTTCACACGATCACATTTAGTTTGCACTCAACTCTTCAACATGTAGTAGTGCGTCAGATTTCCACAAGCAACCAAAAGGGCATGAAACCAAAGTGTTATGAAGGCAAGTTTGTTTCCTAGTGGTCAAAATCCATGCGTGAATGCCTCTAGAAACATGGGAAACTAATCTCAGTTTTAGAAGAGAAGTTAAAGATAATATGGCATATTCCTTTATGCCCATATGCAGTTACAAATCAAGGGCTCAGTTTGTGCCATGTGTCACTCTTGTGTCCAATCCGGGTCTCTCTTCTTCTCTTTAAATTTGTAATTTTTGGGTATTGTTGAAGTTAGTCTAGGAATTCTTGGTAGTGCTTTGGGTTGCTGCTGGAAGTTTTGAGGCCAATACCACCTCTAAATGTAATCAGTTTGGGATGTATAAAGCAAAGATCCATATGAAGACCAAAATAATATGAATAATGTCTAATTCTCAGTCTAATTTGTTGCAGTTGGAATTGTAATATGTCTACATGGTAAATTAATGTAAGACATATATTCTTGTTTCAGTTATGCAATCTTTCTCCAGTTTCTTTTGTATGCTTCAAGGAACCAGACAAGTTTCTAGGTGCACATTTGTTGTACTTATATAAAAGATTAGTTAGTTTGCATTCATAGATGTAGTGAAATTTTCTTTTATAAGTTGTTTATGATAGGAAGTCTTTCTAACCTAGTATGCGGGATTTGCAAATTAGGAAATGATAACTAAAAATGGGTTGTACTGTTAAAAACAGAAAGACATTTGAGGGTCAGAATCTTATGCATGGTAGAAGCTTGATCAATTAGACTCATCTAAATTGGAGCTACTTTTCCATTGTAGCTATTAGTTTTGGTCTAACTCTGTTTGTATAGGATTAGATGTCGGTCCTTAATGATTGCATTTGACCTAGAGCCTCAAACTTACAAATGATGAATATCTTTAAAAAGTATAAGATAATTTTTATAAGTTATTTGTTCACAATGCTTGTTAAGGTACAAAGGATCATGCTTACACAAGTTGAATATTAAATCCTTTGCTCATACATCTGAAATGTGTCGATTATCTACATGTCTAAGGTCTGTAGCTACAAATTTGTATGAAAGCAATACAATATGAGTTAGTGACAGTAAATTGGGCTTATGCATTGTGCCAATTGGACTTCATTTTGTCTTTGTAGTAGTGTCTGTTAAAGGTCATCATTCTTTAAGACCCTCATTAGAATCACCCTCCTAAGTCTTGTAGAGCTCAAAGTGTAGAAGATATGGTCCAATCTTGTCAGTTGGTTTTTCCTTATCCTTGGTTCAATCATGGGGTTGTCATTTTACCTGGATTGACTTGATCCGCAAGTCTAGGTGTTGTGTCATCCTTTAGAGTCGAGGGTAGAAAGAAAAATTCCCAACAAATTGGTGTCGTTGCTGTGGATATGAAATTTAGGTTCATATGTTAAAGATCTCTACAACTTGGTAAAAAACTTATTACAGTTGTATTGAATTGCTTGGCCTATCAATTTGAGGCAAAATATTACCATTGCTTTATTGGTGTGTGAAAACTCTGTTGGAGATTTGAACTCAGAACATTATTACAACATTGAAGAAGTGTTGATCTATTCAAAATTTAGTCATCTTTGAGAGGTGGTGACTTTGTTGTCAAATTGTTAAAGAATTGCTTCTTATTATGAAAAGGTGTTGCATAAATCTACAAAGCATTCAACCAAGGGAAGAAGTTATATGAAGTCTACAATATTTCCAGGTATTTTCAATTCTCGTCACCTTCTATCTCCAATGGATAAAAGCATTATGGTATAGGGGTCTTGTTTGAAATTCTTTGTGAAGAAATTTTATTGCCTTCCCATGTGTAGATTTATATTGGAAGAAGGGAGTTAAGATAAGTATTTTATACATGTGTGCTCCTAAAAATATGGTCATGATATGTACATGGTTATGAAATATGCACGGTAGATGAGAAATAAAAGAATTATTTGTGTTTGTAGATGTATATTTTAAGAGTATATCAAAATTTCAAGCCCTATACAACCAACAAAAAAGTGTGAATGCCTCATGTTCAAGTTCAGTAACAAGGAAAGATCCAGAAATAGGAGGAATAAGGAGTTATGTTGTGTAATCTTGCAATCATCTAAGAGGAAAGTTGTGAGAAAATGGTGATAGGGGAAGTTGATTCTCTCTGAGAATAGATCTAAAAATGAGGTATTAGCATTCCTCTTCCCCTGCACATTTAAGTGATGTTTCACATGGTATGCAACAGCATAGATCATGTCCTCGAAGAATGCCTTTCGCTATCGAAAGGTATAGACCACTTGATTTCACTAATATACCAAATTATCCAAACCCATCCCTGATGAAATTAGAGACCACTTGCCCAAATTCAATGGAAATAGCTCTGAATTAGCTAACATACATATTCAAACATTTAGTGACTTAATAAAGGATTATGAAGCTGAGGATGAGGATGTCATGATGAAACTCTGTGTAGTCCTTAACAAAAGATGCAAGAGATTGGTTCTCTGGTCTACCGATGCTTTCCATCTCTTCATGGAAAGATTTCGAATTAGTGTTTATAGATCAATTTGGTGAAAGAGTGGATATAAATTTGTTAATCAATGGACTCATTCATATTTAGAAAGGTAAGAATAGCTAGTCCGTGCTTTTAATCTAAGATTGACAAAGGCTATGAGAGACATTCCAGAAAGTGTGAGGCTGAATGATTTGATGTGCTTGGTTCTATATTTGGGTGCATTTGATAAGAATATGGGTTTCTTATTAAGAGATAAAAACCCTACAACAGTTCAATAAGCATACACCATGGCAATAGATATTGAGGATAACTTGAAATTTTCAATGATGAAAGGTGTTATGTCTACAAGTATTGATCATGTTGATACATTTCCTTTAAATATTCAGTCTGAAAAAGAGAATGAGGATAATTGCCCTAACAGAAATAAATTTGCAGTTACATTCAAGTTACCATGCAAGTATTCAAGACATAAAAAATCCCAAGGAGACTATGAGTTGGAAGAAGTCTTAATTGAAGATGATGAGCATGATGTAAAATTAGAGGTTGAGAATAGAGCGTCCAAAAGTGAAGTGTTGAATTCAACTGCAATATGGTTGAATGTGGGTCAAATTGTTATGAAAATGAGGTGGCAGAGGAAGGTTACAAAGAACTTCATGTTCCGTGTAACACCCATGCAACTAAATATTATAATATTGATGCCTTATTGCCAAAGTCACAACTTGCAACCTCTGTGACTTCTGAGTATACACATTCAAATATTCCTCTCAACGTTGCATACAAGTAGTTGGACTTATGTGACCCATGATTTCAAAATAATGACAAAGGAAGTTTATAGTCAGATGCCTTGATTTAGTGCACATGTTCGTTCACAAGGAGATGCTCATATTCAAGCATTTTCAGCTTTCATGGATTAGTTCCAGCTTGTTGATGAAGATATGTGGATGAGGTATTTACTAAATCCTTGTATGGTGAAGCTAGGGAGTGGCTAAAAAGTTTCCTTGAACACTATTTCTCCAATTGGAAAGATCTTGTTGTAGCCTTTAATGAACAATATACATGTAATATTGATCATGCATAGTTGATCCAAGCATTGTCTGATATTAAAAACCGTGAAGAGGAATCACCATCTAATTTTTATGAAAACTTTATGACTACTTTATCTGTAATCCCTGAATGTCATAGACCTGAAAATTAAGTACACAGATTTATTTTGTGAAGCTTATGAGTCAGGTTTGAGTGCAATATTGAAAGAATTGAAATCTACTAGGCTTGACCAGGTATGCGAATGGGTTAATGTTTTCTTGAGGAAATAAGATATGAATATGCAAAAACTATTATGTCCTCAATTGGTAATGGCAGTGGTCTAGCTGTCCTAAATGAACAAAAGAAAGACATATGTAGGTGAAACATACAAGGTCGAGAGTGAAGATCCCTGCTACAATGAAAGAAATAGAGTATGTAAGCAACTTATGGATAGAATGTGTGTTGATGGAGATTATAAGGAAGATAATCCACATAGAAGTCATGGTGAGGAACTTGAAATATGTGAAGATCCATCTCATGGTAATTTCATTAGTCAAAAGGTAGATGTATGCATAGATGTTCAGTGTAGCAAAACAACTCATGTATAAGTGTATACTAGGAAAGTATTTAAATAGACTCTGATGAATACCGGGCTTTAAATGACTCTTGCTTTCCAATTCTAGTTGTGTCATCCCAGGGGAGGCTTTGCTTTTATAAGCTACCGGAGCCAAGTCCCCAAAAAAGTTGGTGATATTGAACTAGCGTGTGCAAATGTTCAATCAAGAGAATAGGTACTTGAAACTTGCTTGATGTACTCCCAGGCTTTGATTCTTCTGAATACTATATTGGCACTAGTCATTTCGTTGCAAGCATTTGCATACATGAAAATGAAATGAACAGTTGTGTACTTTCAAGTGATTATGCTGATGAGGACAGTGTTGTGGACACTAATTTGTAGGTTGATAATGATGCTATTGAAGAGGGATGTATAGGCATTCATCTTGAGGGATTTCAACATAGTTTTATGCATAATGTGCTTCCTTGCTTGGTTGAAAATGATGACAATGATTCTAATGAACTTTCTACTATATATGATTGCACATGTGAAGATAATATGGAGATTTATACATTACATGAAGAGCATACTGACGTGAATGTAGATAGGGGTATGTGCTTGCTAGTAGCTGAACAAGTTGTCTACCTTGGTGACCTTTTGGAAGATGGGTTCGAGATGCTAGCTATTAATGATGCAAATGATGTTGAAATTTTTTAAGCTCATTAATTGAAGATGCGGATGTTGAATATGTTGATTTTGAAAAGGGTTTAGATCCTTGTGCTGAAGAAGACAAAATTATTCATGAGTTTCTTTGTAGCAGTGTCTCGTTACAGTGGTTTGCTATGAAGAGCTTGAAACAAAGGGACAATATGAAGGGTGTAGTCCTCATGAAGAGTGCCATGATGGAGTATGCGTTGATGGTTTGGCTAATGGTCTGAATCATGCTTTTGAGTTAGAAATGGAAAGATATATTAGCTTGTGTAGTGATCATACATGTTGACAACCCCCGTGTTCAAGAGTTTGATGAGTATACATATGATAACAAAGTTGTTCATTCTTGTGAAAATCATGACTTGATAGGAATCTTGTTATATCTGGAGCTGAGTCTTCTCTGCAAGACATTGGAGCATGTGATGAAATCAATAAGCTATAAAACTTGAATGAAGGTGAATACAAGTATAGTATAGTTCAGATTGAAGAAGTGTCTGAACATGAATCTTTTCAGCTAAGTATGCTTGGGGATTGTTTCCTATGTTTGAAGTAGAGCTAAGATTATGTGTACCTCCTTATGCCTAATGATCATGAAACATTTCTAAACAACCCTATTGTTGATTTGAAGAAGAATGGTGAAATACATGTTATCATGATCAATATAATTCAGTTTGTATGTCCCATGCCTCTGATTTATCCCAGCTTTATTCCTCTAACCTGGAGCTAAAGTGTGACTTTAACAAGCTGGGCTAGATGCATACTAGCCCTTAATCCTAATACACTTGAAGACTCTGAATTTGATGTGAAACTATTAAAAAGGGATAATGGTCATGATTTGTCTTGCGCAATGGACTGCAAATATTTTTATCTTTCAATTCAAAATGATAAGTACATGATAGCATATAACTTTGAATCTCTTGAGGAAAGTTATTGCAATGAAAATGGATATGATATACATGACAAATGCAGTCTAGGCATGCCACCATGTAAGATGTGTCATTTGGTATTGGGTTGTGAAATCCAAATAGACCCAGTAACTTTTAACAATGGCAGATTTAGGAATATAGTGAAGTACATCAGCATCAGTTTTGTTATTTAGCAAGGTTAAGGCAGTGTTTTCAAATTAGATGTTAAGCATTTATAAAAGAATAAAGTCTATGACAGGGGTAGATGTTGGTCCTACATTTTACAATGGCCAAGGGCCACCGAGGGATGATTGCAAACTGAAAATTCAAAACTTTGCAGGCTGAGCAATTTCATAGTGTTTGTGCTTACATCTTGGTCTACATCCCAGAGTTTTTTTGGATTCTCACTATGTTCCACTGGAACATACGTCTCCAACTAGAGCCGATGTTGGAGCCAAGTTTCAATGACCTCAGAAAATGCAAAAAATTTAAGCCTAGTTCCCCTTTGTGCACTTGCCCTGTTTTAACCCACCATTTATAACTAATCTGAAAAAATTTAAGTGGATTGCCCCTTGGTCAAATTTTGCCTTAGTATTGTTCAATGTCATCCCCAATGTGCTTACTATGTGTTGAAGTTGCCAAAAACCCAAAAGTATTACTAGGAGGTTTTAAGTCATTTTCTAGTGTCTGGTGTTTTGCGGGTTTTCTGTCTACTACTGGATGTATCTTACACTTCACATCCAATTCCTTCCTCTCATTCCGCATAAAATCCCCACAAATTTCATCGAGCCCTTCATTCCTTTCATTTTCCTCCTTTGTCCCCTTTTGTAGGTTTTCGACCAGATACTGGACATTCCTCCCTTCATCCTATATCTCGTATCCACTTCTTTTTCTGCCTAAAAATCCGACAAACCCTGTCAAGTCCTTAGTCTTTTTCACTTCGTCCATTTCTTCCAAAATTGTGGAATCTCGCCCGATTACTAGACTTCATGTTTCAAGCTCCAATATCCACACCCGGTTCCCTTTTTCACAATCTTTGTTCCAACCTTCCAAACCCTGTCAAGTCCTTAGTCTTTTTCACTTTGTCCATTTCTTCCAAAATTGTGGAATCTCGCCCAATTACTAGACTTCACGTTTCAAGCTCCAATATCCACACCAGATTCCCTTTTTCACAATCTTTGTTCCAACCTTCCTTTTCCTCCACTCTCTCATTCCTTTCCCCTTTACAGAACTTTCCCATCCTTCTGAATTTCATGTCTTTGGTGCATCAATTCCCAACCTCGAGTCCTTCATTGGAATTCCGCATTTGTCCAAGGAAAAGAAAGACAGATGAAGCAAAGACACATCGATGAGTTTGCTAGTTCACAAACTCACCGAAATATTGATAGGCTTTTGAAAAAGAAGTAAGTCATAAGTTGTCAGCGGGTTCGTGAGTTTTAGAAGAAAAGAAGACAAAAGAAGAGAATGAAAAAAGATTTAGGTGTTTCGGTAGGTTCGTGAACCTTTGAAATCACCGACAAAGAACAAAGAAGTGAAGGAATCATGCGCTAGCATTTCGATAGGTTTGCGGACCTTTGAAATCACCAACAAGGTTCTTGGAAGGCCCAAACCTCCGATGAGCTATCAGATGTCTCCCTCCACTTCATATCTAGTTCTCCCATCCTATTTGTGGTTTTTCTCTACATTTCTCCCATCCAATTCACTTCATTTCTCCCTTCCACATGCATATTTGGTTCCCTCCCTCATTTCTCCTGCATATCCTATCCTACATCGGATTTTTGCATTTCTTCCAAAACACACCAACTTCCCAAATTGCCTTCAATGCCGGATTTGACTCCTGCAAGTTCTCAAATGCCATTTTTCCGCCCAAACACATCACACATCCCAAGGGCATGATTTATGTTGCAAATTTAATGGTGGATGATGAATGTAGATGTAGATTTCACATGATCATATTTAGTTTGCACTCAACGCTTCAACATGCAGTAGTGCGTTGGATTTCCACAAGCGACCTCGAATTTCCACAAGCGACCAAAAGGGCATGAAACCAAAGTGTTGTGAAAGCAAGTTTGTTTCCTGGTGGTAAAAATTTGTGCATGAATGCCTCTAGAAATGTGGGAAACTAATTTCAGTTGCAAAAGAGAAGTTAAGAGAAGTTAAAGATACTATGGCATATTCCTTTATGCCCATATGCAGTTGAAAATCAAGGGCTCAGTCTATGCCATGTGTCACTCTTGTGTCCAATCCAAGTTTCTCTTCTCTTTAAATTTGTAATTTCTAGGTATTGTTGAAGTTAGTTTGAGAATTTTGAGTAGTGCTTTGGGCTATTGCTAGAAGTTTCGAGGCCAATACTAGGTTTGTATGCAATCATTTTTGGATTTATAATGCAAAGATCCATATGAAGACCAAAATAATTTGAATAGTGTCTGATTCTTAATCTAATTTGTTGCAATTTGAATTGTAATGTCTACGTGGTAATTCAATGTAAGATATATTCTTGTTTCTACTATGCAATCTATCTCTAATTTTTTTTTGTATGCTTCAAGGAACCTGACAAATTTCTAGGTGAACATTTGTTGCACTTGTATTAGAGATTAGTTAGTTTGCATTCACAGAATGCAATGAAATTTTTATTAGAAGTTGTTTCTGATTGAAAGACTTTCTAACCTAGTATGCGGGGTTTGCAAATTGGGAAGGGATAACTAAAAATGAGTTGTATTGTCAAGAACAGGAAGGCATTTGAGGGTCTAAGCTTCTGCATGGTAGAAGCCTAGTCAATTAGACTCATCCAAATTGGAGTTACTTTGCCATTGTAGCTATTAGTTTTGGTCTAACTCTATTCCTACAAGATTAGGCCCAAGTTCCTCAGCACCTCAAACTTACAAATGATGAACATCTTCGAAAGGTATAAGTTATTTTTATAAGTTATTTATTCACAATGCTTGTCAAGGTACAAAGGATCATGCTTGCACATGCTAAATATTAAATCATTTGCTCATACCTCTGAGACTGTGTGGATTATCTACATGTCTAAGGTTTGTAGCTAAAAATTTGTATGAAACCAGTGCAATATGAGTTAGTGACAATAAATTGGGCTTATGCATTGTGCTAGTTGAACTTGGTTTTGTCTTTGTAGTAGTGTCTATCAAACATCTTCATCATTCTTTAAGACCCTCATTAGGACCACCCCCCTGAGTCTTGTAGAGCTCAAAGTGTAGAAGACAAGGTCCAATCTTGTCAATTGGTTTTTCCTTGTTCTTAGTTCAATCATGGGGTTGTCATTTTACCTGGATTGACTTGATCCCCGGGTCTAGGTGTTGTGTCATCCTTTAGAGTTGAGGGTAGCAAGAAAAAATCCCAACACATCCTTCCATCTCCAGTGTAGGAGACATCACATGTAGGGGGTACCTAATCTCTCTCTTCATATTTCTCCCTCTTTTGGGGGGTTATCATTGTACATGAGCACCTACCATGGCCTCATTGATACTCATTTCTATTTCCCCCTAAATTACATTTAAGGGGGGTGTTGGTGTGAATATTATACTTCACCTAGGATAGTGTTTATCCTAAGTGTAATATTGCATTTAGTTGATTAAGTTTTACTCAAGATATTAGGAATATTTAATTTCCCTCACATAGGTAGCTAATAATGACATGTATACACCTTGACTTAAAATACACAAGTGCCACCACTACCTCATTAATTCTTGATTGATGTTAGTTGGGCGCCATATCTATTTAGTCAAGGCCATCTTTGTCTCAATCAAACTAAGTTAATTCACCTCCTCATTAGGAGTGATTGGGAGTCAACTCATGACTTCTTAGACATGTCACTTCTTTGAGTCATGCATCCAAGAGGCCTATATATTTGTATTTTACTCTTTGTAATTTGCCCCATTATATTGAATATAGAATATCTTTATTCTCCAATCTAGATTTTTTATTAACTCATAGACATTAGTTCCTAGGTAGATTTGTTGTGTTTATGACAAATTCTAACAAGCATGACTTCTTTGCTGAGCTGAGAAGAAATGGTTGAAAATAAATGATCATATCATGTATGATGGAACTTTAGGGCAAGCAATATGTGATTTGGACTTCCTCTGCAAGGGATAGTGGTAGCATGGAAGTCACAATGTAGTCACGAGTTGTAAGTCACAATTTGCAACAAAGAAATGATACAGCCTCTATAACTTGGTACAGAGCTGGTTTGCTGGTTTGCAAGAATAGTTTTACCATTCCAACATATTGAAATATGCATTAAGATGCACAGATTGATGAGAATATTGACAGCACTTGGATGCCACTAAACACACTTCTGCAACACTTACGAAACTTTCTCTTCGATAAACAATGCCAAAATGGATTTAAATACCAATCAAACTTTATTTGTTTATTGGGGAAATCTGTTTGAGAGTTGCCTTGACAAGGAATCATAGCACTATTTTGGATAATAGTACAGGTAAATACAATGGTAGCTAATTTGCTAATGTACATTAATTAAGATGATGACTGCCCTTGCCACTGAATTTTGAGGTTTTGGCAATCAAGGTTATTCGTGACTCTATTGAGTGCTGCTTGTCTGTGTTTAACAAGAGGAGATGCAAAATATCCTGTCTGTTCACTTAAATTGTCAAGTTTCTTTGATTTACGAGATGACTTTCGAGAAAAATGCTTCCACTTCCATTCAAATCCGCATGCTGCACAAAAGATAAATAGCTATATTATCAACAAAAAGGACCCAGAAGTAACAGTTTCAGTGCCACTCTTTGCATAAGGATCCCACACTAGCTAAAATGGCTCAGCTTCTGAGGCCGTATAACAAATTGATATAAATTTTACCTTCAGAGCGGTCTTTGAAACCATGAACCAGGCATACACATTGCCATGGCCTCCCTGCTCGAGATGCTTTAGCTCCACCATTTAGTTCACCATTATGTTGCCTCAATCTGCATGGAATAGAAAAAGTAGATTTGTTTTCACGCAGACAAGACAACAGTTTTTGAGTTTCTGGAAATGAAAAACAAGCAGTTTGTTGATTCATAACTCTATCTGGAAACCTAAGAATCTTTATTATATGATCTTGATCCAGATTTTGTAGGAAATATTAACAAAACCTCAATTAATTTTAGTACATTTTCATTTTCTTATGATGACTAATTTCAAACCACATGTAGACCTGTATGCTATATGATTCTTGAGAACAAAGGCTTCTAATGGATTGCAATTTCGTCAATCAACATGAGAAGATGAACATGATGAGATTATCAATATTAAACATCATATTCCTTGAAATGCCTTTAGGTTGTATTTTTCAAAATGCAATTCATTATAATTTTCTGTTTTCCAAATTCCCCCTATTGCCTAGAAGATCACAAAGATTAAAATGAAAAAAATGTTTTAAAGTTCCTGAACACAGCATTACAGTAGAGCAAGAATCTATATATCACTAGTGTTAATGACTATATGGCGCAAAAAACACTTCTTTTTGTACATTTTTTTTCCATATGATACTCCTTGATGTTGATTGATGCTTGTAAAAACATTGCCAAGGCCCAAAACCATGATCAAACACTTTGAAACTCCTGGTCCCTTCCAAGCTCTGATAACGATTCATTTCCCAACTGAATCCCTATTGACCAATAGATCTAAGATGAGCCCTTTAATGGTCCTCATCAGTGGTTCACATGATAAGTGACATTCTAGATTACAATGCCTCAAAAAGGGAAAAACTTGTTTAGAAAGACACTATATGATATATGTTTGAAAATTTTCTTTTGTTCATTGTAATTTGTAGAGAATTTTATTCAATTGGTGTATGAGTCTTTTGACTACATAACCCTTTTAATATTTTATGACTGGCCTACCTCATATCATAATCTATGGATAGTCGGAATGGTAGGTTTTTTATTATCTCATTCTCCACTCATCAAAAGAATTAGTGTGGTTTGATTATCAGTTCTAGTGTCGCATTCGAAACTCAAAAAATGATCATTGGAAATATTTTTGTGGAGCGGTTTAAGTTGGTAAGTAGAAATTTTAAAAAATCCCGTAACTGTTTCTTGTGTTAGGTTACAATGATTTCTCTGTGGAAGAAAATCAACTTCTGTACCTTATTGCAGATACTTGTATCATAAGCAAATAATAACTCACAGAAGATAATAGCAGATTCATTCTGGTTTTTTTAATCATTTTTTTCTGTATGACAAGTTGCATTTTGTCGGGAAGCAGAGTTCTTCTGTCTGAAATGATCAAGGGGTTTTAAACACCTTATTCTCTTCAAAGTCGCCCCTGCTGAACTCTGCATTTTGGTCCACTATACATTGTGGATCTCATGTCTCAAGGATTTCAGTGTCCAAGAAACAAAATGGAGCGATTGTTTCAAATGCTACAAAGATCATCTGATTCTGGATTGCTTTCTGGAAGACCCTTTCCCAATGTTGTTTAATCTCCCAGTCCCTTGAGTCAACCTGTGGCTCCTCCTTTTGAAGGGTTTTCCTGACTTGGGCTATTTTTTGTTCACATTTGAAGATTTTCTTATTATTTTGGGTAAACTGACATATCCCTATGACTTTGGTTTAAGTATAAACACATAGCTTGTTCTTACCTTTCTTATCCAAAAAGAACAGAAACAAGAAATCTGTGAATTCTCTGTTGGCTATAAGGAAAAATATCAAACTGAAACAAAGGTCCAACCTACTGTTTGTCCTCAAAGACACAGGCATGACTGAGGCTGACAAAGTGATTATCAATCAGCCAGCTATTCAGGATGAGACTGATTGAGGCCATTTTACAGGCTTCTGAATCACCAAAAAAGAAAAAATCTTAAATAGGAATGCTGATTTTACCAAACTTAATCATAGAGCCAAGCTTCCCCTATAGAAAAGAAGACACAGGGTTAAGTGACATGCCTAACGATATATCATATTACTTCGTCGTAAAGAGGGGCAAATGGTTATTTAACAGATGCAATCATGGTCCACTCATCTGCAAAATGTAACTTGAATAAGATAAATAGGCCTGATACATTGTACAATAAGGTGATATGTTTTAAAAAGTTGAAAGCACAGTCAAGAAGAACACAGCAGGGACCTGGACAGTGAAAAATGTGGACTATACAGGACAAAATTCTCCATTTTTCCATATTGATTGGCCTTCCATGTCAGTCATAAATAGAAAAAAATCTGCCATTGGTCTTTCAAGAATGCTCTCGAGTGCAGTGGAACAATGGAATCATCAAAACTGGAGTGAACATTGCCTATTGAGAAGCAGACTCAAGCACTACCTATCCTAGCTTTTTGAAAAAGAAACTTGCCATGTAACCCTGTTGTTATATTAATATATTGATGTAATTCTTTGATCTCCGAGTGGTATAACATGTATTTCTCAAAAAAATGATGCAGGAGCATCCTTGGTTGCATGGCGATCCACATCAACCAAAAAAATAGCAGTAAATAAGTGTCATGTGGCCTTTTCTCATGTTGACTTTTTGTCAACCATTCGGCACATATTGTTATGATATTTCTTGGAAATAAATGTAAAAATCAATAAAATAGCAGACCACTTCGAGGGGTTGACCTCCAATAATCAGAAAATAATATGTGAATTCGATATTAGAAGATATGATGGTTTGGGAGAGTCTCTCTCCTTATTTATATGCATAACTATGTAGGGACTGTAATGTCCCCATTTTTGGATTCTCTTGCAGTTCAGTTAGCGCTGACTTTCTGGGTTGGTGACAGCATAATCTGAGGAGTATTTCGATGTCACCAGGGTGTTCGGGTGATCCAGTGGAGCTGGTTGACACTTTCCAAAGAGATTTTGGACCACTTGTCCGTACTTACTATTTATAGTAAGTGCTTGCATGTCGACAATCTTTCTGGGTTTTTCTGGGTGTTTTCTCTTTGGTCCTCGGAGAACACTGTTATTTTTAGTAAGTGTCAGTTTGGCGTTGTTTCGGTGACTCGGCAATCAGCTATTGGCTCTTCCTAGCGTTGCATTGAGCTCAGAGTTATCAGATGGTTTGTGGGTCCAGTTGGCACCCTCTATATGGGCTCAATTGCTTATGGTCGTTACTTACTATTTTTAGTAAGTTCGGGTTTGGTGTCAGAATGGGGTTTTCAAAGTGGGGTTGTGTTCGTCTCATCGAGACCTTTCCGGCGAGCTATAGATCATTGTATTTCGACACTGTTTTGGCATTTATTTTAAAGTCCGTAAGTTCAAGTGAATTATTTAAAAAGGACTTTAATGTTAAATTATATAGTGACTCATATAATGAAAAATTAAAAGGTCACTAAGGACTTGTCTTTGGGCGCCCATCCCTAGGGGGTGAGAATGAATTTGAAAATATATTATTCCCTCACTATTTCCAACGCCCACCTTGGAGGAGTTATATAAGGGATATTAGAGCTCATTTCATGTTATGCTATGTTTATGATATTTTCTCTATTGTGAGCTCTGTTAGGGTTTTGAAGGTTTGAGGATTCGAACCAGGCTCTTGGAGACGAAAACCTCCCTGAGTGACGACATTCTACAGGTGTGCAATACCACCCAAAGGTGCCATTCGAGGTGGATGCATTCGGTGTTCACTATTGTGCTTAAATGGAGTTGACAGATTGAAGAGTTGATGCATTTCTTGATATATCTATGCAGTCTATTGAGAGTTTGTATATGCAGGTTGGGAAGACTGTTTAAGGGTTGATTGAGGGCAGATTTATTTGGGGTTTGGAGTTGTTATTATCTATTGTGTTTTCCTTGGCTGGCCATACACCCCTCATGGAGGCCGTACCATATTTGTGGGCAGATTTGTGTGGTTTCTTGGCATATTTCTCTTCCTAGTCTGATCACCCCACCTATCAACAACCACCTCTAATTCACCAACACTGGTATCAATGTACGTATCTCTCTCCATAGGCTTGGTGGGGTGATCAAACTAGGAAGAGAAATGTGGTATAGTAGTGAATGTTCCAGAGAGTTGTGTGACAGATCACCACACTGCTTCAGCATTTTCACAGGAGATATGTAGGGCATCATCCAATGGTGTGATCGGTTCTCATGTTGATTTGTTTCCCTCTCCTGGAAACAAATCAGAGTTTGCATCCTATGCAGCTGATTGGGATAGACAGCTTTTTGAGTCGCAGCAATGGAGAGATCAGCTGAAGGTTACCGAGGATAAGGTTGTTCAAACCTTAACTCGTATTAATAGTACCCACAAGTTTGTGGAGGGTCTCTTGTGGACAACACAATTGGAGGAAAGATAGATAGGGGTAGTAGCTGGCACATCTACATCTGATTTGCGAACTATCCAGCATGCCATGGAGTGGATTAAATCAGAATACCTCCAATTGCTTTTAGATAGGGACTTTGCTATTAGGTATGCAGAGAGGACCTGCCGAGTATCTACCCATTTAGCCAGTCAGGATCAGAGACATGAGCCGTCCTCTGATTTGAGTGATGAGAGTGATGAGGGGCATGTTTCCCATAACTATGATGGTCAACCGTTGACATAGGCAGGTGCTTTTTATCTTGACTACATAGTGAGGAGTGTTCATCATTTCTCCTTTAGACCACACACTGATGACCTGATGATGCGTAAGTGTGGATTGGCTCGAGATTTATACCATCCACTGTGGGATGAAGGGTTGCCATCTATAGAGGATGGAACTAGGGATTGTAGGCGACTGACTCAGATACATTCAGAGGATTATTTGCGGGGTCAGAGATCAGATTACCATCATGGTGATATGTATCCGACAGAGTTTGCAACTTCTTTGCCTCGAAAATTCCCATTGGAGACATGGTTTCTGAGAGGTTGCAGTGTTAGTGGGCATGATGGCATGTTTAGTTTTTACAGAGGTGATGGACGTGAGGTTCTGATGTGTTGGGATCTAGGTGGCGACAGGTTTGGCATGACCGTTCAGTTGGATTCCAATGTGTTGCTTCACCACTCTCTGCATGGTGAAGATTTTATCAGAGTAGCGTAGTGGAAGTCATCGGGTGATGTGTATGGCGGACTTCCATTTTGGTTTCGGAATCCAGGGATTCCTATGTTTTGTAGATTGCTCTACATTGGGGTAGTATCTTATAGAGATGTTGAGAGTGGATTTATTTCTACCCAGTGGATACAAAGGATATGTTGTTGGACATTCTTTAGAATGATTTGGGATCCTGGAGTTCAACCAGCGCATGCAGGTGCAGATTGCTTGAGGACAAGCAATCTTTGGGGAGGGCAGACTGTAATGTCCCCATTTTCGGATTGTCTTGCAGTTCAGTCAGAGCTGACTTTCTGGGTTGGTGACAGCATAATCAAAGGAGTATTTTGATGTCACCAGGGTGTTCAGGTGATCCAGTGGAGCTGGTTGACACTTTCCGAAGAGATTTTGGACCACTTGTCCGTACTTACTACTTATAGTAAGTGCTTGCATGTCGACAATCTTGTTAGGTTTTTCTAGGTTTGTTCTCTTTGGTTCTCGGAGAACACTGTTATTTTTAGTGTCAGTTTGGCGTTGTTTCGATGACTCAACAATCAGCTGTTGGCTCTTCCTGGCGTTGCGTTGAGCTCAGAGTTATCAGATGGTTTGTGGTCCAGTTGGCACCCCTCTATATGGGCTCAGTTGCTTATGGTCGTTACTTACTATTTTTAGTAAGTTCAGGTTTGGTGTCGGAACAGGGTTTTCAAAGTGGAGTTGTGTTCGTCTCGTCAAGACCTTTCTGGTGAGCTATAGATCATTGTATTCCGACACTGTTTTGGCATTTATTTTAAAGTCCGTAAGTTCAAGTGAATTATTTAAAAAAGGACTTTAATGTTAAATTATATAGTGACTCATATAATGAAAAATTAAAAGGTCACTAAGGACTTGTCTTTGGGCGCCCATCCCTAGGGGGTGAGAATGAATTTCAAAATATATTATTCCCTCACTATTTCCAACGCCCACCTTGGAGGAGTTATATAAGGGATATTAGAGCTCATTTCATGTTATGCTATGTTTATGATATTTTCTCTATTGTGAGCTCTGCTAGGGTTTTGAAGGTTTGAGGATTCGAACCAGGCTCTTGGAGACGAAAACCTCCCTGAGTGACGGCATTCTACAGGTGTGCAATACCACCCAAAGGTGCCATTCGAGGTGGATGCATTCGGTGTTCACTATTGTGCTTAAATGGAGTTGACGGATTGAAGAGTTGATGCATTTCTTGATATATCTATGTAGTCTATTAAGAGTTTGTATATGCAGGTTGGGAAGATTGTTTAAGGGCTAATTGAGGGCAGATTTATTTGGGGTTTGGAGCTGTTATTATCTGCTGTGTTTTCCTTGGCTGGTCGTACACCCCTCATGGAGGTCGTACCATATTTGTGGGCAGATTTGTGTGGTCTCTTGGCATATTTCTCTTCCCAGTCTGATCGCCCCACCTTGCTGACAGGATTCAGTCTATTGCAGAAACATTTCAGAGGTTATTTGCTGTCCTAGCTGCTGATAACACCTTCCAGCCATGGCCGTACATATCCAGGCATGAAGTTGGGGGTTTTGGCCTTCGTTCTTCTTTGTGGGCAGTTTCTATTTTGCATTGTATGAGGCGTCTAGGGCGCCTTATTGCTGTCAATCATTTGTATGCTCAATACATTGCATTTCTTGGGAGATTGGAGTGATTTCCAGCCATACCCATAAATGGTCCAGCTATAGCTGTTGTATGAAGTTGCAAATCTTAACATGGGTATGTGATATTAATTGTTTATTGGCCATTTTACCATCTGGTTAGTTCATAGTTTCTTCATATCTATTGTATATTTTTTGGTTTATGTTCTATGCTCTATATTGTATGCTCCGGCAACACATCTGCAGGAAAATTGAAAACCCCTTCTGCATTCTTCTCTCTAGTCTGAAAGATCACATAAAATAATAAAAATCACACATAAAAAGATCTTAAAAAATTACAAACAAGTACGGCACATTACAAGGACACACCCCTTCATTCTAATTAAGTTATCTTAAGGAATAACTAAGACTAATAAATGAATCTATTAAGGTTAAGCATGCCACAAGTGCTTAACTTATTATCATTAGGAATATATCATATTAGGATCATAACATCCATTTTGAGACTTATTTGTTCAGGGTGTCTACAATTGTGATGAAAAAATATACTCTAGGTCACTACTGTGTAGAACAAAAGTTGTATTTTCTTGATATGGAATCACCGATATTACTTGAAGAGTGGGAAGATGTTAGGGAAGCCCAAGGGGAAGAGTTGCAAGGGGAAGAGGACACAAGTGAGGAACCCATGTTAGAAATCTTTGTGCACGCATTGGCAGGTGTCATGACTCCTCAAAGGATGAAGGTCAAGGGATCCTTACCCTCGATTAGCCAAACAAGTCAATTGTTATGTGTACCCATGTTTTGGTTTTGAAGTTATGATAGCAAACGAGTGAACCCTCGCTTGCAAGGGCAAATGCAAAAATGTTCACTTATCAATGAGGACTATAATATAAAAACAAATATGTTTGTTGTACATTTAGGTGGTTGTGATGTAGTTTTGGCCCTTTGGGCACACAATGGCTACGCACACTTGGACCTATCCTACGGGACTTTTCAAAACTATTGATGCAATTCACGTATAATGGTTAGGAACACACCTTAAAAGGACTTTCTCCTAGATCAGTAAGTGTCATTAGCTCTCATTGAATGAATAAGTTGCTTAAAAAGGGATCTCATGGAATTATTGTCCAGCTTTTTGCTATTCAGCTCAATGAATCATCTACTTCAACCCAACCAATGGAATTAGAGGAAGTGTTGACTTGACACGCAACTGTCTTCAAAGAAACAAAATGGTTACCGCCCAATATACTAAAGATCACATAAACTAGCTAGTGCCTGGGAGTGTACCTCAAAATATCTATCCTTACCGACACCCACTCTTCCAAAAGATTGAAATAGAAAAAATGATCCAAGAATTGTTGTAAGTAGGGGTGATTCAACCAAGCACAAGTGCTTCCTCTTCACCAAAACTATTGGTTTGGAAAAAAGATGGGTCTTGGCAACTTTGTATATATTTTCAAGAGCTAAATAAAATCACTATCAAGGACAAATTTCCCATTCTAGTGGTCAATGAGATCTTGGACGAATTGGATGGCACCGCTTCTTCTCCAAGCTAGATATACTATTAGGCCATCATTAGAATCACATCAAGGACGAGGACATTCCTAAGATGACTTTTAGAACTCATGACCATTATGAATTTCTAGTCATGCCATTCGGCCTCACCAACACATTGTAAACATTTCAAAACTTGATGAACAAGATTTTTAAGCCATTCCTTTGAAAGTTCATCTTAGTCTTCTTTGATGACATCCTTGTATACAATTGAACATGGGAAAAGCTTCTAATGCACCTGGACCACAGCCTCCAAATTCTTTCTAACAATCAATTATGTGCCAAATGCTCCAAATGCACATTTGGCCAAAAAGAAATTGAGTACCTAGGGCACATTATTTCCATGGAGGAGTTAAAGTGGATCAACAAAAAATTGAGGCTCTAAAAAATTGGCCTAAAATCAAAATCCTCAAGAGCCTTCATGGATTTTTGGTCTTCACAAGATATTACTACAAGTTCGTCAAGGACTATGGGAAAATTTTAGCTCCACTTATAGCCATGTTGAAAAAGGATTCCTTTCATTGGTTAGACATGGCTGAAAAGGTCTTTGAAATTTTCAAGCAAGCTATGTGCACTACACCAATTCTTGCTATGCCTAACTTCTCCAAACCATTTTTCATTGAAAACAATGCTTCAAGAAATGGATTGGTCATCGTCCTAATGCAATAAGGAAGACCCCTTGCCTTCACCAACAAAGCACTTATAGGCAGAAATCTCACTCACTCAACATACGAGAAAGAGATACTCACCATCCTTCATGTAGTGAACAAGTGGTACCCATACCTTGTAGGAAGACACTTTTGCATCAAAAGAGACCATCATAGCCTTAAGTACTTTTTGGAACAACGAATCTCTTCTCCTAAGCAACAAAAGTGGGTCACAAAGTTGATGGGCTATGACTAGAAGATTACCTAGAAAAAAGGAAAGGACAATGTTGTAGCAAATGCATTTTCTCACGAGTACGAATACCAAACAACAATTTGCACATTGTCATTACCCATCCCCAAGTGGATGCATGAAGTCCACCAACAATAGCAACAAGATGACCAAATTTAGAGGCTCATACATCAAGTGTCCACTAATCCTTCTTCTAAGTTGAATTACTCCTGGGATGGACACTATTTGTGGCACAAAGGTCATCTTGTATTGGAAAGTTGACACTATGACATAAAATTTTGCTCAAACTACATGCCTCAGCATCATCCAGCCACTCAAGTTTTTTAAAAACATACAAAAGGCTCCATAGGAATTTTTTTGGGAGGGCTTGAAACAAGACATTAAAAACTTTGTGGAAGAATACAAGATTTGTTGGCGCAATAAAGGTGAAACGGTCATGTCCCCAAGAATGCTACAACCATTACCTATTCCCATTAGGGTATAGACTGACATTTCCATGGACTTATTGAAGTGCTACAAAAGTTGGGCGAAAAACCAATCATTATGTTGGTGGTAGATCACCTCTCCAAATATGCCCATTTCTACACCCTAGTCCATCCTTCCTCAATTGTCACCCAAACCTTTGTTGACTGGATCTTCTACCTGCATGGCGTACTCGTTTCCATTGTTAGCAAAAAGATCCTATTTACTTCTTACTAGTTACTTCTAACTTTTCCAACGACACAATATCCAACTTAAAATGAGCTCAACATACCATCTGCAAACAAATGGCCAAACAAAAATTGTCAATAAGTGCTTGGAGGCCTATCTACGTTGTTTCACTTCAAACCAACAAACTCACTGGGTCAAATGGTTACCTTTTGCGGGATGGTGGTATACTACCACTTATCACACTGTGACCAAGATGACACAATATGAAATTGTTTATGGTCAACCACTGTTGTCTCTCCAAACATACATCCTATGAAGTTCCATGGTGCAAGCAATCAATTCCACACTCATCACACATGATAATATTCTCTACACCCTCAAGAACAACCTGCACACTACACAGAACCGAATGAAGTTTCAGACTGATCGACACCATTCAGAACGTGCTTTCGATGTTGGGACATGGTCTTTCTTCGACTTCAACCTTATAAACATACCTCCTTGAAGATGGTCATAAAAAACTAGCACCCAAGTTTTATAGCCCTTATAAAGTTCTGTAGAAAACTGACTCCATGGCATACAAGTTAAAGCTACCCTCTTCTTCCAAGATCTATCATGTTTTTCATGTCTCCTGTTTGAAGAAGGTTGCTAATCAACATGTTCAAGTTCAAATTGCACTCCCAGGGCTCAATACTAAAGGATCTATCTTCCTAGAACCTAAGTCTATCCTTGCCAGGCAATCACAACAGCTTTGCGCTTGCACCATAATCCAGATTCTAGTACATTGGAGCGGTATGCAACTAGAAGACACAGCATGGGAACCATTACTCCAATTGCAGCTATAGTTTTCTCATCTAAAGTTTTGAGGACAAATCTTTTTAAGGGGGAGGGCATGTTAGGACCCCTCAGCCTAACTTTTTACCTTTGTATTAGGTGTTATTAATAAAAGCTTGGATACAAATGCTTTGTAGTCATCCCTTTAGCTAATTGTAATTATTCCACATGTATGGGAAGTGGTAGTTCTCTTCAATAATAATTAGTTTAAATAGAGGGCTTAGGCAAGTGGAAAGATCATACATTGAATATTTTGTAATCAACATTGCTCAAAGGAGGTTGCCCCCTCGAAGAGCCCCATGATATTTCGTAATGTGTTTCTGTGGCTTCAATACAATATTGCTCTCTTTATTTCATTTGTAGTATATATTCTCTATATTTCTATTATTGGATCAATCTATTGCAAGAAGGATCAAAATAGAGAAGCTTTGGGATGATTTTATCCAAGAGGAGCCTAGACTAGAGACTTTTCAACTAGAGAGGAAGAGAGTCGGGACCTAGCCCTCATTGGGAAGACAAAGAAAAGTGGTAAGAAAAGAAGACCTGGGAAGGGTCAAAAGGGGAAGAGGTTTCCAGTTCTTCTCAATAGGGGAAGAAAGACTTGAGCCATATTGTAATGTCCCCATTTTTCGGGTCCTCTTGCAATGCAGTTCGAGCCAACTTTCTAGGGTGGATTTGATTGCTTAGGCCCAGACTTACTATTTTTGGCAAATTAGGGTTTCTGTCCGTTTCGGGATTTTCAGTGTTGGAGATGAAGCGTCTTGGCGAGACCTTTCCAGCGGTCTATAGATCACTGGATTCCGAGATCATTTGGGCCTCCGTTTTAAAGTCCGTAAATTATTAATGTTTATTTAATATTGGACTTTCGGTTATATAGTTAAGTGTCAAAAAAATGAAATATTAATAAAGTCACTTAGCCATAATGTTGAGCGGCCCTCTTGAGTTTATTAAAAGTGACTTCAAATAAAATATTCCCTCCAAAAGTTGAATCCCCCTTTAGAGGAATTATAAAAGGGGAAAAAGCAATTCATTTGGCATGTTTTGATTATTCATTTGCTTTGGCTTTGGCTTTGCAAAGAGTTTGAGGGTTTTGGAGAAATTCAAAACCATGGCTTTTGGAGATGAAAACCTCCATTAGTAACAACATTCCGTAGGTGTGAAAGATCATCCCCGGGTGCTTGAAGAGGCAAATACACTCAATGTTTGCATTGGTGCTTCAGCGAAGAGTTTGGTTTGTCGCCAAAGGGTTTTCATAGACATATCTCAGCTTATCTAGCATGATAATTACGGGAGACCATATAAGAATGCATCGCAGACTTCATCCGTGAAATGGAAGGAGATTTGATGTAGTTTCAGCACCTCATTCAGGCCGTACATCCCTGGGACAGGCCGTACCACATATGAGCAGTTGATATGGGTTTTTGAGAAGTTTTTACATGTTTTGAGGCGATTGAAATCAGGGATTATTGTAGTTTCAAACTGAGCATTTTAAAGCAATTTTGAGGGGGATTTTGGGGCAGGTTACTTGCTTATACAAACCCCAACTTGGCCGTACAACAGCAAGGGAGTTGTGGGTTTTCAAGGAGGTCAAATATCTCATTTCTGTGGCTTTATCACATCCATCTTGGGCGCCTAGGGTTATATAATCCATAGCTTTTCATTGTTTGATGGAGACATTCCTTTGCTGGTGTATTCATGGTGATTTCCGAAGTATGTAATGCTGGTTCATGTACAACAGAGTTGTCAAACTGAAGATATGCAAATGGGTATGTGTTGATAATTCATTTCGTGTGATTTTATGATCTGGGTCACTGATATTTTGCTCATATCTGTTATAGCTTTTCTGGGTTATCATTGCATGTTATATATTACATTGTTATCTGCAAAACAATTGCATGCGGAACAAAAAAACCCTTCTGCAACTTCTGTCTAGTTCGGAAAGACCACAAAAATAATAATAATAATAACATGATATAATAAACTAAAAGAATAGGGGCAGCACATTACACATATCAAGTGTTTCAAATGCCACAAGAATGGCCACCATGCTTCTCAATGTCTTGAGAAGATGGGGAAAAGCAAGAAACAACCACAAAAGTAGTGTGTAGGGAGTGCAAAAGCTTCAATAGTGGATGAACTTTCACCTACACTTGAGACAACCTTCTTCATGTTGTCAAGCCTATCCACTAACACCATTTCTCATGTAGGGCGATATGTGAACAGTGGAGCATCTAATGAAATTTCAACAAGGCAATCGATGTCCTAATGTTCTTCAAACAAGAATAAATTCTTTAACATTGCATCAATCGCACATTTATTAAAATTTAAACAGCAAAAGCATAAACACATATACAGATATTACACCTTCAAATCAGCTTTTCATTCCTTCAAAAAACTTACAAGGAAACCTCTACAAACTATTCCTGACAGTTGCATGGTATTTTTATCGTTGTGTTGTCTTTCTTCTATCTTGTGCCTATCTTTATACTAAGCTAAAAATCTAATTTTCAAAAAGCTTCTTATCTCTTTGCAGGAGATGAGTTAGAAGATAAGTCTAAATCATTAATATATATCTACACTTTATTAGACTTAATTAGCTAAATAAAAGACTTTAACTTTTTCACTTAAGTGAAATGCAAAATAGAATAACTCGAACCACTTCTAGCACATTCACACTGAACTTGTGTAGAAGTTCCGAACTGAGCTAGAAAACTCAACACTCTCTCTTAGCGAGGAAGGAATTCTGCATCATTCCAAGTTTGTCTCTGAAAGTTTCAAACTTCCCTTTTGCTAAGGGCTTGGTTAGAATATTAGCTATTTGCTGATCTGTGGAAATATACTGGAGCTTAACTGCTCCCTTTTGAATCCTGTCTCAAATGAAGTGATATATGATCTCTATATGCTTGGACTTGTCATGAAACACTAGATTCTTAGAGAGTTTGACAAAACCCTAATTATCACAGTAAATGACTGTGGGTTCCAACTCCTGATCAAACAATCCTACAAGTAACTTGCAAAGCTAAATGGCCTCACAACTGGCAGTACTGGCTGCCATGTATTATGTCTCTATTGAGCTAAGTGCCACAGAAGTTTGCTTCCTACTGATCCAAGATATTATCGCTAAACCCAAGCTAAAGCAACACCCTGGGGTGCTTTTCCTATCTGCTGCACTACCTGGCCAATCTGAGTCTGTATACCCTTGCAACTTCACTTCACCATCTCCATGATATCTCAAACCATATTCCAATGTGCACTTCAAATACTTGAGCACATGTTTTGTTGCTACCCAATGCTCCTACCTTGGCTCCACCATGAACTAACTCAAGGTGTTCACTGCAAAACATATATCTGGTATAGTGTTGATCAAATACATCAAGGAGCTTATCAGCTGCATGTACAACGTGGGATCCACCAAGTTTGAATCTGGAGCTATCAACTTCTTCAGATTAGTGATCATAGGCGCAGCCATAGGCTTTGTAATGTCACCATTTTCCAAGTGATCACTTAATGGAGTTGGTTAGCCTATCCCATTCCCGTAGGCTAAGCCGAAGGGCTCAGGGAATAACCTAAGTGGCTAGATATCCTATTTAGTCAATTCTATTAGGGCAAATTGATGGTGAGAGATGGCTTTACATATTTTTTTGAGCTTATTAGTGAAGTCAAAATAAATAAGATAATTTGCCCTAGAGATGAGAGACCAGGGAGAGATAAAATGGAATGAAAGGATGGAGGAAAAAGATGGAAAGGTCATTGGATATTTTGAGAAAAAAATAAAAAAATTGAAATAATTTTTCCTTGAGGTGGACGACCTAAGTAAAGGTCAAAAACATGAAATATGAATGCCTAGGTGGTTCGCTCCTCTTGGAGGATGGAAAGGAAAAAATAAGAAAACAAAATAAAATATTTTATTTGTGCACTTGGGCGCCTAGAGGGAGGTCGGCCCTAGGGAGAAAATAATAAAACAAAATAAAGGGAATTGCCATGAGGAGGTCGGCCTTGAGGAGGATACTTTGGAGGGCTATAATTAAAGGATGTTTTGGAGTCATTTCATCATCATTCACATCACATTTTCTATTGAGTTTATACTCTTGGCTGCAACTTAGGTTGGGCTTTCATTCCAAGGACGAAAACCCTTGCGAATATGGTGAGATGGACGAAACCCTAGATCATCATTGTGGAGGACCCATCACGGAGTTCTACTGGTGCTTCATGGGCGACATTTGGAGGATTTGAGCATCATTGCAAATTCAGATTTGAAGATCAGTTTTGGAGCAGCACTTTGGTGGCATTTTGCGAGCATATTGCATTAGGGTTCGCCCTAATATTGAGCGCAACATTTGGAGCAGATTGGAGCACCCATCTTGGAGGGTGATTTTCGCTTGTTTTGGAGCAGCAAACCCTAAGCGTACTTCATAGAGGATTCACCCAGCTAGGGTTGGACTTTGTCATCTATTTTGCATGTATTTGGTATGTACAATCATAGTTTCTAGGTCTGATTTATAGTGCAGAAATCTGGGCATTTGTTTGGCATGTTTGCGCCCTAGAATTTATTGTAAAATCAGATCAGAATATTCAGTTTTGTAGCAGCAGAGTTTTCATACAGAAAATCAGATTTGGTTGTTGCATTTGGATGCCCTATGTTGTGTTTTTCATGGTGGATTTCATGTTTGTTGTGAATATCAATTGGTAGCATCATTTGCCATGTTTATTTGTCATGTTTGGGCACATATATGTTCGCTGTGATTAATGTTTGAAATCAGAAAATAAAATCAGAATTCAGAATTAGGGTTTCAGCAGAAAATAAAAATCAGAATTTTAGGGCAGATCCCATTGGGGATATTACAGTCTTGCAATCCTCCATCCGGATGGCTTTGGGATCTCAACTGCATACTTACGCTACCCAAGGAAAATCTCCCTTAATTTCTACCAAACCTCCAAACCCAAGAAGTAATGCATCGTGCCAATGTCTTTCATCTCAAACTCAGTAAATAAATCTACTTTGCACCCTGCAATGAGCTGCTTTGCACCTGTAAGAAACAGGTCATCTACATATAATACCAAAACAACCATATCAATCCCAACAACTATATAATATAGATTAGGATCTACTTCACTTTTGGTAAAGCCCATACTTTGCAGGTATCCATCTATCCTAGAATACCATGCTCTTGGTGCCTATTTGAGTCCATACAAGGCTTTCTTAAGCCTACAAACATGGGATTCCTTCCCATTTACCTCAAAGCCCTGAGGCTGCTCTATATACACTTCTTCCTCAATGATACCATTGAGAAAAGCTATCTTAACCATAGTTCGAAAATTCGAACTTGGCGACCCAAAATTTTGACTCAAACTCGATTTACCTCAAAGCCCTGAGGCTGCTCTATATACACTTCTTCCTCAATGATAACATTGAGAAAAGCTATCTTAACCATAGTTCGAAAATTCGAACTTGGCAACCCAAAATTTTGACTCAAACTCGGGACTCGGCAAAAACTCAGCAAAACTCAATTTAAAAAAAAACAATTACACTAGAAAAAAATAGAAACTAATGCACTTAGAGAACACATGAGTCTATTTTGATCATTGATTTGTCATAATTCAAAGATTACCTATGTCATATGACCCATCAAATCAATAAATGTCATAGTTCGATGGAGTCTTAGAATAGGGGGACCAAGCGCTTGGATTTGGGGACAAGAGGACAATGGTAGGTGTGGGTTTGAGGTCGGAGCCCCTAGCGGGGTTGAGGGGCACACCCCGTCACAAGGGTTTGGGGGCAACACCCCTAGTGGGGTCAAGGGGCAGTGCCCCTAGCACATTCCTTGTCGCGGCACAGGGCAGGGTTGAGGGGCAAAGCCCCCGCCACCAAGACCAAATTAAGCCATTTGAGACCACACGGATCTTCATGGCGCACACCATCTTTCATAATTTTATCACTATATTTTCAACTCTTCTCCAACACAAAGTCCTCACAATTTCTAACCAAATCTTCATTCTTTCAATCCCCTCTCTAGTATATTTTGTCATGTGGATGCCAAAGACATCTTCAGCTGGGTGAACTAAGATCGAAAAATGTCAAAAAATGAATTGAAAAAATGAAAATTGCTGGGGTTTTTTGTATTTTGATGTTAGGCGAGTCCACACTCAAAATTGAGTCACCTTGAAAAACTTGGCCGAGTCTTAGGAAAAACTCACCAAGTACTCTGCCAGACTTGCCCTTGACTCGGCGCGACAAGCAGGAAGACTTGTGAGTCATGGTGAGTCAGCTGAGTACTTGTCGAGTCTTCAAACTATGGTCTTAACATCCATCTGATGTATCTTCCATCCCATAAATGAAACTAAAAACATAACTGTTCTAATGGAGGTGTATTTGGCAATTGGAGCAAATGTCTCCTCATAGTCTACTCCCTCTTTCTAAGAGAACCCTCTTGCCACAAATTTGGCTTTGTATTTTTCAATGTTGCCATCTGCAACATGCTTAATTTTATAGAGCCACTTGGAACTTGCAATTGATTTCCCCTCCGGTCTTGGCATAATGTCCCATTATCCATACATCATTTTTCATGATGGAGGACCATAGCATCCCTCCAAACCTGTTGGTCTACTGCTTCCTAGTAGCTGGAAGGTTCTAAATCTATGATGTTGTTCATCAATGCCATGTAGTTAGAAAACTTCTTTAGAGGCTTGCTCTCCCTAAATGTGCTCCTAGGAGCCTCAACATGCTCCTAAGCATCCCTCAATGTTTGTGTGAACCATCAAGGTCTCCTAAAAGAAGTAGAAGGGGCTGAAGTCTCTTCTGAAGATTGTTGTTCTGAACTAGAAACTGATATCTTTGGAGACAAACGCTCAACCTTTGGAGCTTCCTATTCCTCATCATTTGCTACTGGAATGAGTTCATGAAAATTCCTAGATGCAAAGTCCTCAAACTTTACGTCCCTACTAACTATAACTTTCCTCTATTGTGGAATATAGACCTATAGGCCTTAGAAGTCTCACTATAACCCACAAATAAACCCTTCCTACTGGAAGGTCCCAACTTGGTCCTTTTCTCTACAAGTACATGAAAATAAACTAGACAACTAAAAATACAAAAGTGACTCACTTCTGGCTTCACACCACCTCTAGTGTCTTCTCCTCCAAGATCTTGTGGGGACACCTGTTTTGGATGTAGACTATTGTATTGCATGCTTCTACCCAAAGAAACATCGAAAGGTCCTGGTCATGAATCACAGCCTTAGTAGCCCCTATGATAGATCGATTTTTCCATTCGGCAACCCCATTCTGTTGTGGGTTGTACGGAATAGTTAGCTCCCTCTTAATTCCTACCTCCTTGCAGGAACCTTCGAACTCCTTGGAGGTATACTCACCCCCATTGTTTGATCTCAAGACTTTGATCTTCTTCCTTGTCTGATTTTCAACTAGAGCTTTGAACTTCTGAAACCTGCTAAAGACCTCATCTTTGGTCTTTAAGAAATAGATCCAAGTTTTGCAAGAGAAGTCATCAACAAAGGAAACATAATACATGCTTCCTGAAGTTGATGCTACTGACATCGGTCCACAAACATCCAAATGCACTAAGTTTAGAATTTCCTTCGATATATGCTCACTGCTTGGGAAAGCAACCATAGCATGCTTGCCAAGTGTGCATCCTCTACATACTCCTTGTTGTTCAATACTAAACTCTGGAAGACTTGTGACAATCTCCCTCAAATAGGCAACACTTTGTGATGCAAATGCCCCATCCTCTTGTGCCATAACCCGCACAGATTGTCATTGTTATGAACTAGAGCTAGAACTAGTTCACCCTGTAACCTATAAAGATTGCCTTCTCTAACCCCTATAACTTGTACAGTTTCTAGGCTAGATTCTTTCGACCTAATAAGGACTTGTTGATTTTTAAATTCTACTACATAGCTTTTATCTTCCATAACTGAAACTAAAGGCAAATTCTTCCTAAGACTAGGAACAAATAAAACATCATCAAAATCTAAAGAGTTACTTGACTGTAATCGAAAGGGAATTGTACCAATTCTTGTTCCCGAATACTTGGCATCATCACCATGCTCAAACTGAACTCCAGAGTTGTGTTCTTCTAGTTTGGTAAAACACTATCAAGTTGATGTCATGTGTCTAGATGCTCCACTGTCCACATACCAAGCATCCCTTGGAGTCATGCTGGTAGAAATACAAGATACCATTGAGAAATCTTTCTCAAACTTGGCAGCAAACTCGTTCATCTGAGTTTCTACAAAGGCTGCCACTTGCTTTTGTTGCTTCTTCCCATTGCCTTTCTTCTTGTCTGAACATTGTGATGCATAATGATTGAAATTATGACAAATGAAGCACTTGATTTTACTCAAGTCCTTCTTCCTTGGCTATGAGGATGAATCCTCATCCTTTCCCTTACCCTTACTGGGCCCTTTTCCTTTACTTTTCTTTGTCTGTCCAACGAGAGCTAAATTATCATCATCACCCTTCTTGTTGGATTTTGACTCCATCTGAGGGCCCTTCTTGTCTGATTTGTGTGAACCATCAAGGTCTCCTAATAGAAGTAGAAGGGGCTGAAGTCTCTTCTGAAGATTGTTGTTTTGAACTAGAAACCGGTAGCTTTGGAGACAAAGACTCAACCTTTGGAGCTTCCTGCTCCTCATCCTTTGTTATTGGAATGAATTCATGAGAATTCCTAGATGCAAAGTCCTCAAACTTTACGTCCCTACTAACTATAACTTTCCTCTATTGTGGAATATAGACCTATAGGCCTTAGAAGTCTCACTATAACCCACAAATAAACCCTTCCTACTGGAAGGTCCCAACTTGGTCCTCTTCTCTACAGGTACATGAAAATAAACTGGACAACTAAAAATACGAAAGTGACTCACTTCTGGCTTCACACCACCTCTAGTGTCTTCTCCTCCAAGATCCTGTGAGGACACCTGTTTTGGATGTAGACTATTGTATTGCATGCTTCTGCCCAAAGAAACATCAAAAGGTCATGGTCATGAATCACGGCCTTAGTAGCCCCTATGATAGATCGATTTTTCCATTCTGCAAACCCATTCTGTTGTGGGTTGTACAGAATAGTGTGCAAGGGTTGCACAATTGACAAGCATGCCAAGACTACTTTCCCTAGCAATGAGCACAAATCAAGAGAGATTCTTGGTTTGATTCATTTAGATGTTTCCAGGCTTATGTCAGCAACTTCATTGGCAAGTAACATTTACTATGTTTCATTTATTGACGATTCCTCTAGGAAAACTTGGATTTACTTTATGAAGATCAAAGATGAGGTCCTTGGGAATTTCCAAGTTCAAAGCTCTTGTGGAGAATCAAACTACTAGGAAGATTAAGGACTTGAGGTTTGATAATGGAGGTGAGTATACCTCCAAGGACTTTGATGCCTTTTGTAGGGATGAAAGATCAAGAGGGAGTTGACTATGCCTTACGACCCTCAACAAAATAAGATTGTAGTGAGGAAGAACAAGTTCATTATAGAGATAGAAAAGTCCATGATCCATGACCAAGATTTGTCAATGTTTCTTTAAGCAAAGGCAAGCAATTGTGTTGTTTACATTCTGAACAAGTGTCCTTGCCCGGTGTTGAAGGACAAGACTCTAAAGGAAGTTTTCACAAGAGAGAAACCTAATGTTTCTCATTTTTAGGTGTTTGGGAGTTCTGTCTACATTCATGTGCCAAAGGAGCTGAGGACAAAGCTTGAATCCTCCATCTTGAAGGGTGTGTTTGTGGGATATGAATCCTCCAAGGCTTACAAGGTCTATGTTTCATCCCAGCAGAAGATAGTAGTGAACCAAGACATGAAGTTTGATGAAGATGCTTGGTCTTGTAAGTCTCAAGAGCCTCTATGGAGGTTGAGGTGAATAGATTATTGTTTAAGGGGCTATGCAAAGTACAACAATACCAAATGTAGTTCAACCAGGTTTCAGTGCAAGAGCAATCTGTCATTACCTTCTAGTACAACTAGGAAGCATATGGCTTACTTAGACATTGCAGGAGGCACAGGAACAAGTAGGAGCATTGCAAATTTATTTCTAGGCGAGTCATCCCCGTCAAAAGTTTATGAGTTATGCTGCATTGATGTCTTCCATTGTTGATGCAGTGCCTTCCAATTTTGAGGAGGCAAATTCAGAGGAGGTATGGCAAGATGCCATGGCAAAGGAGTATCATTCCATTATGCAAAATGATGTTTGGGAGATTCTGCTGAGACCAAAAGGGAAGTCAATGATTGATTCCAGGTGGTTGTACAAGGTGAAGCATGCGGTAGACAAGCATAGAGAAGTACAAGGCCAAATTGATTGCACAGGGATTCTCCTAGAGAGAGAGGGACTTGACTATGATGACACCTTTGCTCTAGTTGTGAGCTATACTTCTATCAAGGTGATTATGTCTCTTGCATCTTATTTGAGTTAGTCTTTATATCAGATGGATGTAAACACAACTTTTCTGAATGGCAAATTAGAGGAAGAAGTGTATATCAATCAACCTAGGGGGTTTGAGGTGCATGAGTAAGAGATTTGAAGAAAGCCCTATATACGCTCAAGTAAGCCCCATGTGCTTGGTATTCACAAATTGATGAGTACTTGTTAAATTCGGGCTTCGCCAAAACTGTTGCAAATCCTAGCCTTTACTATTTGTTTGATAGATCTGCCCTGTCAGTTTTGGTCTTGTATGTGGATGACCTAAACCTTACAGGTAGCAATGAGAAGCTCATAGCATGATGTAAGAGGGAGTTGGCCTCCGAGTTTGATATGAAGGACATAGGGCCTTATGCAACATTATTTGGGTTTTGAGGTGTGTCAAGGTATAGGCAAGTTCTTCCTTGGTCAAAGGGAAGTGCACAGTAGAGATTCTATAGAGATTTCAAATGATGGATGGTAAGCCCCTATCTACTCCCATGGTTTTGAATGTGAAGTTGACTGTGGATCCAAATTCATATTTGGTGGATCCTTCAGTGTACAAGTAGTTGATAAGTTCTCTCACGTTTGGTGAATGCCCAACTTGATATTTGCTTTACAATGAATACATTGAGCTAGTTCATGGTTGACCCAAGGCAGATTCAATGGACTGCTGCAAAGCATGTGCTCCAATACTTGAAGGGCACAATTCATTATGGGTTGAGGTATGTTAGAGATGGAGAGTTGATGTTGTATGGCTTTGTGAGTTCAAACTAGGCAGATGATGCTAATTCTAGGAAGAGCACTTAGGGTATTGTTTTAGGTTGGGGTCAAGGATGATATCTTGGTTCAACAAGAAGCAGGTGGCAGTGGCATTGAGTTCAGCAGAGGCAAAGTACATGGCAGCCTCTTCTACTAGTTGTGAGGCTATCTGGCTTCACAAGTTGATAGCATAAGTAAACGATTAGATGTTGGAGCCAATAGTTGTGTGCTGTGACAATCAAGGTTGCATTGGGCTCTTTGAGAATCTAGTGTTTCATGATCACTCTAAGCATATAGACATTCGGTACCATTTCCTTAGGGACAGAGTTCAAAGGAGGGCAGTGATACTTGAGTATATTCACTTGGATCCACAGGTTGCAGATATTTTTCCGAGAATTCAAAGGTTTCTTGGGACTGTGTTTTTTCCAGACAGCTTTGGCTCCATATTGGTTATTAATTTTACCAGACAATCCTAAACACATACCAAAGAAATAATAGATTCCTCACAAAACTGTATCTGCTTCATGCGAAACATTCATCGTTTCTTGAGAAACTTTTCTTTCATCCCAGAAAGGAGGGACAGCCACAAACTGAGATTTCTGTTGCTACCGCATTTCTCCTGTGTCTCAGAATGTGATGGCTAATTCTGTCATGTTTCAACTTTCTGCCTCTGATGAAATAGATGCCCAAGTCTTCTTGACATATGGTCTGAAATACTGCCCAATCATTGACTTCTTTCTGCCAGAAATGGAGATTTCAGTTATTTCTCCATTTCTCCTTTGTCTCAGAATATGATGGCTCATTCCAATCATGTTTCTGCTACTAATGACATAAATGCCCAAGCCTCCTTGACATGGTCTGTTGTACATGTCCTGAGCCTCATTGAATTCCTTGTCACATGTACATACATTTACAGTATAATCTAAATATAGCAGTATCAGTATAGTTTCCAATTCCTTATGTGATTAACTACAACTAGAGCAATCGATAAAATGCTTTGCATAGGCAGCATCGTGGATTGTGTGTTGATATAATGCAGGTTTCTTATACTTGTCTTCTAATTCACAATGTAAGGTGAACTAAAGATTGTAGACAGCAAAATAGTTTAAGTAAACAAATGATGTAATTAGTTGTTGGTACCAACCGACGGGTCGGGTAGTTTGGAGTTGGTACCAACGGTTGGCATCACAACCAACCTTGGTCATAAGTATTTAAAGCGTCAATGCATTGTAGTTAGACATGTGTATACTTTGATGATAGATGATGCATGGAGATAATGGAGTTATGATACATGTTGTTGTCATGAACATTGTAATGTTTCTGTGAATCAATAAATGAATACAATGGCCCATTCTGATTAATTCTGTTCTGGTCATGTAATGCACTATACTACTACTTCATTATTTCTGTTTACTTCATATTCTGTAAAACATACCATATTGCGGTAAACATTTGGCGCCGTTGCCTGTTCGAAAACGGGTCGAGGGCGACAAGTCGATGACAAGTTGAGTTGTCGGAGACCATCGGATGACAAGTTGGCTATCGATGACAAGTTGAGTCGTTCGGACAAGTGGCATCGTCAGAAACGAGCAAACCATCGAGTGTAACTAGGGTCGAGAAAAACACGATGAAGATGGTAGCATAATGGGGCAACCGATCCACACCGACGAGGAATTACAAAATAGAAGGCACGTAGAAGAAATAGCACAAGAAATTCAAGAAGAACGCGAGGGAAGCGACAGAGAAGAGAATGAACCAAGAAGCCGAGAAGATGAATTAATGCAGGAATTGGTAAAACTGTGGCTATTGTCAGTCAGGCAATACGTGAGAAACGAATCCATCTGCAGGGAGGTTCCAGAGGAGGTTATTGGAGAAAACCTACGTGTCAATAGCGAAGTGGACAACCTTTTGAACCACATTCCTCAACTCCTGGCAAAGAACCTAATAACCTTCCAAGACTTTCAAGAAAAAAGAGAGAGGGAATTGTGACGGCAACAAGTACTCAAGAGGTATGAGGAGCGTATGAAACAAGAGGAGGAGGAACGCGACGCCAATCGCCGTCGCACGCCGTACAACTGACAGGGGTAAGCATAATTAATGTCCATACAGCTTAATAAGGACAAGAATAAAATACCAGTTGGGAAAGTAACACCGGAAGAAATATTGAGAAGATCACTAAGACTAAGGGAACAAGAAGAATGCAGAAAAAGATTAAAACAGATTATTGAAAAAGAAAATGAACGACATGAAATAAATCTTGGCGAGATCTATAGGGAAGGGGTTGATGAACAGAACTTTAGAACACCAATAACAAATAGAGAAAAAGAAAATGGGAAGAAACTGATAGAAGAACTAGAGGATAGCATACATCGTATTGTGGCATTGTCCATTTCAAATGAAGGGCCGAGGATTAGAGGGCCTGAGCCCAAGACCCCTGCGTAGAGGGAGAACCAGAGGTGACTCGAAGTGTAGAGGACGTCGAGAACGGACGTAGGAAGGAACCGTACGTGGCCGACAGTGTCAGGAGGACACCGGAACAACACGGTAGAACCAGTCCAATCGGGTCAAAGACACAGAGAGGGTACCCCCGGAAAAAGATGGTGACTCCACCGGCGAGTGAAAGGTAGAAGTTGCCGAAGTTCATGGGGAATGGGTCAGAGGATCCTGTCTGGCACTATAAAACTTGTGAAACCATATGGGTGGCAAATGGACAAGAAGACGAAGACTACTGGGTAAAAGCGTTCCCAGCAACGCTAAGAGGTATAGCTATTGACTGGTATACAGATCTAGAGGCAGGATAGAAGACCTCATGGGATGGATTGAGGAAAGCCTTTGATAATGAGTTTAAGCTTCGAAGGGATGACAATGAGATTGTAGCGGAAATCTACAACACCAGACAAGGGAAGAATGAAAATGTAAGAGTATATAATAGGAGGCTCAAAGAACTGCTCGGAAAACTGGAAACCCAGCCAGCCGATGGACTGAAAAAGAGATGGTTCATCGAAGGGTTAGTTTCGTCGTTAAGGAAAAAGATGAAAGTCGTGCCACCGTCATCGTACGCTGAAGCGTACAATTGGGCGATGGATATAGAAAGTGAGAACAAAACATCTTCCGGGAGTAAGAGAAGGACTGAGGACGATGAAAGTACGAGTGATGACAGCAGTGATGGCGAGTCAAAAACCATCCAAGCACTGAGGAGAGATATGATTCGCATGATGAAAGAACTAAAGGCTGATAAAGAAACAACTAAAGAAGGCCGAGAATTATGGTGCACCGATTGCAACAGGGAAGGCCACGTAAAAGCAAACTGTCCAAAGAAGTTATTTTGTGATATCTGCCAGGTAATGGGACATTCAATCAAGGAATGCCCATTTAATCTAAAAGCAAGAAGTACTCAGTTGCTCTTTACACAAGGAGAATCGTCAACTCCGTCGACGACACCCCCGAAGCCTCAGAATAGTCCGAATGCATCCCCTGGATGTTACCGGAATAACAAAAGGATTAATAATAATAGCCCCAGAAACAGATTGCAGTACGACAGCAAGGGGCGACCCATGATACAGTGCCGACAATGCAACGAATGGGGACACTTTGCAAGAGAATGCCCGAACAATAATCAGAACAAAATAAATGCATTATGCAAGTGGTGTGGGCCTGGGGATCACGAAGAAAAAGATTGCCCGAAACAGAAAGGGGTGAACCTCATCAGTTTCAAGGAAAATGATGAAGAGATCCTTGCGGTCACCCGAGCACAATGGAAAAAAGCGATGTATCCAGATCCCAGAACCGAGAAGGAGAGACTTCGGGAGGCTAGAAAAGAAGTAGAAATGGCAATGGAAACGGAGGGGAAGAACAGAAAAATAACTACCGTACGACCAGAGTCAGACAAGAGTATTGTGAACCAGGTGTTACAAACCACTATATCAGTGAGAATAGCGGATCTTCTACAGAGCATGCCGCAACTGAGGATGGCAATCTCGAAGGCGATGGAAGGGAACCCAAACGGGCAAACAAAGGACGAAGATGTCATAGTGGAGCCACCACTGGAAGGAGAACAAGTCATCGACCCAAGACTGTTGGCAGTTAACAATGGCAAGAATCCAGCTATCGTACACATGGCAATCGGTGGATGTTACTTGACAAACACAATAATCAACGGTGGATCGGAAGTGAATGTGTTGACCGAAGATACGTGGAAGTGCTTGGGAAAACCTACATTATGGCCACAAAATTTCCAGTTACTGGGAGCAGACCAGCACGGAATTAAAGCCCTGGGAGTGCTAATGGCTCAAAAAGTGAAGATTGGCACCCAACTCTTTCGGTTAAACTTTGTAGTCATAACAACACAAAATGCGTCGTACGATGCATTACTCGGCCAAGGGTGGCTGATAGTCGCCAAGGCCAACCACAACTGGAAAAAGAACACATTGTCAATAGAGAACAAAGGTAAGAAGATTGTCATAGATTTGAGAACACAGGCTGTAAGTGAAGAACTAGCATCAGATTCCAATTCAGACGGAGGAGAGTCAGTTGGCAGAGGACCAATGGAACCTGATGAGGAAGGAGTATTAAAACTGCAAGAGTGTTCTGAGGACGAAACTAATTCAATTAGTGGGCTTTTCCACTGGCAGATGGAGGACTATGAGTTCTTCAAGCCGGAATGTAACATGATCTCGATAAAGGAAATCGGCAAGAACTCTCGGGTGAATACAGACACAAAAGGTGACAAATTGGAAGGAAATGACGACCAACACACCTTCCCGACTGCCTTCGGGGAATACACAGAAGGGATAGCCGAGATAGACAGTACACATGCTCACAACTTTGGAGCCGAGGGAAAGATCAAGTATGAGGAACCATCCATGAAGAAGCTAAATCTAGGTGAAGATAGTAACCCTCGAGTAATACTAGTAGGGGATGATTGGAATCCCATCCTCAAAGCAGCAGCATTCAGGATCTTCATGGAGTATAAGGAGGTGTTTGCTTGGACCTACAAGGACTTGAAAGGAATCCCTCCAGAACTATGTGTTCATAGAATCCCACTAATACCTGGAGCACGTCCTGTGAGAAAACGGCCATACAGAATGAATAAGAATTATGCGACCAAAGCCCAGGAGGAGATAGAGAAGATGTTGGAGGCCGGAATCATATTAAAAGTAGAAACTAGCGAATGGGTCTCCCCCATCGTCATATCACTCAAAAAAGAGGGTGGACAGATTAGAATATGTGTAGATTTCAGATGCATGAATGCAGTTACTATCAAGGATCCATTTCCAATTCCGTTTACAGACTCAATTCTGGAAGAAGTGGCTGGTCACGAAATGTATTCGTTCATGGATGGATTCTCGGGGTATAACCAAATTAGTATTGCTGAGGAGGATAAACTGAAGACGACATTTGTGGTCGAGGGTGGTGTCTATGCATACAATCGGATGTCTTTTGGTCTTTGTAATGCATCGGCAACCTTTCAAAGAATCATTTTGCATATTTTTGATAAAATGTCAGTTAGAAATTTTAAGGCATTTTTTTGGATGATTGGTCAATTTATAGCGATCAGCAAACACATCTGAAGGCACTTGCTGAATGTATGGAGCGTTGCAGAGCCGCACGGTTGGCACTGAATCTGAAAAAGTGTCGATTCATGGTGCCACAAGGGAAGTTGTTGGGTCACATTGTATGCAAAGCAGGACTGAAAGCAGATCCGGATAAGATACAGGTGATAGTGGAGATGGAAGCCCCAAGTGACATCACAGGAATAAAACCATTCCTTGGTCACATCGGATATTACAGACGATTCATAAAGAATTTTGCCCAGATCTCTTGCCCACTCGACATGTTGACAAGGAAGGGAGTTCAATTCGTATGGTCTGATGAACACCAAAAGACATTTGAAGAGTTAAAAACCAGATTGATAAGTGCACCCATACTGGCATACCCGAACTAGGATAAAGAGTTCCATGTACACGTCGATGCCTCAAACTTTGCAATCGGGGCCACATTAGCACAGGTGGGACCCCATGGTCTGGACCACTCGGTGTATTTCGTCAGCAGATTACTTTCAAAGGCAGAAAAAAACTATAGCACCACCGAGAGGGAGGATCTCGGAATGGTGTATTCAGTGCAAAAATTTCGGCACTACTTGCTGGCAACACCATTTACATTCTATGTCGACCATCAAGCACTCATGTACTTGGTGAATAAATCGATCATTTACGGGAGAATCAATAGATGGCTACTCCTCTTGCAGGAATTTACTTTCACGATCATAGTATGACCTGAGAAGAGTCATATAATAGCAGATTAGTTGTCACGCATCAAGTCGGGGGAACCGGCCGAAGGAGTAAATGAAGACTTCCCCGATGCTCATCTCTTCCAAATTGCAGCACTGCCATCATGGTACGAGAAGATAGGTGAATACTTGTCGACGTCAACATTCCCTTAGGGAATGCCTTCAAATGAGAGAAGGATTGCACTGAAAAGCAAGACATTCCAGCTCATAAATGGGTTGCTCTATAAGATGGGGACCAAATCATATCCTAAGGAGATGTGTCATGGAAGAAGTAAGGGGTGTACTAGAAGAAGCACATGAAGGATTGGCAGGAGGGCACATGGGTCCGGATGCCACAGCCAGAAAAATTTTGCTAGCCGGACTATGGTGGCCAACATTGTATGCAGATGCGAAAGAATGGGTATTGGAGTGCGACACATGCCAGAGAGTAGGGAAACCATTGAGGAGGGACTACATGCCCCTATGGCCAACCCAGCCTCAAGAACTCTTCGAGAGGTGGGGACTAGATTTTGTGGGACCATTGAAGGTCATCCAACTACATCGGTGTTGGTACATAGTGGTAGCCACCAAGTTTTTGACAAAATGGGCAGAGGCAAGAGCACTGGAGGATAACACTGCCTTAAGCACTGCAAGATTCATCTATGAACAAATAGTAACAAGGTACAGCATACCCATACAGCTGACGAGTGATCATGGGGGACACTTTGTCAACCATGTGATTCGACTGATGACAACGGAGTTTAAGATCTTTCATACACTGTCGAGTCTGTACTACCCAAGAGAGAATGGGCAAGCAGAATCAACAAATAAAGTGTTAATTTCGGTGATCCACAAGTCCTGTGGGATAGAAGGGGCTGACTGGGAAGAAAGACTACCAGCCGTACTATGGGCATATCGGACGACATACAAGGTAACCACGGGACACACACCATTCCAACTCATGTATGGTCAAGAAGCAGTGGTACCAGCAGAATACCTAGTCCCAAGCCTAAGAATAGCAGCAGAAAACAGACTAGGGGACACAGAGAGTCTGCAAGAACGACTACTCCAATTGAACAAACTCAACGAAAAACGGATCATGGCTCAGTGGTCCACAGAAGTGATGCAGAAGAGGAGGAAATTCTGGCATGACAAACACATCCAACGAATGAACTTCCGACCGAGACAGTTGGTCCTCAAGTATAACGGTCGTAATGAGATCAAACCCGGTAAGTTCAAGGTTTGTTGGTTGGGACTGTTCAGGATACGGGAAATACTGGACAATGGGGCTATAAGACTTGATAACCTTGACGGAACCTCAATCAATGACACAGTGAACGGGTCAAAACTGAAGAAATATAAACAAAAAAGGGAAGAGACAATAGAAATCAACATGTTGGGATACGCAATGATGGAAGACACAACAAAGGGGACTAATGGAATATGCTTTCCGAGTGCACCATATGAACCTGTAACCGGGTTCTTTGGACTGAGAACAATGCAAACCGGCATTCGAGAAGGAATGGTTGATAGCGACATCATTGAAAATGGTGATGACACCCAAAATGAGGAAGAACAGGCGTGGACCCGGTGGATAGCAGAATGCAACAAGGTAAGAGATAAATTTGAATTCTTATTACCAAGAGAAATAAAAAAGTGAGAAGGTATGTAGCGGAGAGCATGTTCATAATTGAAAGGTCACCCTATGATGATGAGATTCTACAACTAAGAATGAAGAACCAAGGAACCCCACCTATCCAGATTCCAAGAAGTCAAATTTGGAAAGCAAAGTTCAGAACCAAGAGTATGAAGATGAACAGCGACGAAAGAACATTCCAGTGGACCCAGGAACTGATGGGGTGGAACCTGAGGATGATGCAAGATGAAAATACAGTAGTTGATCGGATATGGGAACTTGAAGAAGTTGATCAATGCTGCTCCAATGATTGCCTCTGACAGAAAGGGTATATACAATGTATATTCCGCCACATGACAAAAATCAAGGTCGTGGAAGACAAAGAGACCGAGGCAATCGGGACGACGCAGCAGTGTAAAGACAAGGAAAAATTAGATTAGGCAAAAAAAAAAATTTAAAAAATAGGTCGTACGACATATGACCAAACCGGACAACGTATGATCTGGCCGTATGACATATGACCTGGCCGTACGACGTACGGCTAAGTCGTACGCCGTACGACCCCCACTTACCGCCATGCAAAATAAAACCCGTCCCCTTGCAAAAGAAAAAACAGATGTATCAGTTGGTCGTACGAGTCTGAAGTACGGAAAGAGGGAGTCTCACTAAGGACAGAAAGGACATCGGGCCGCCGTATGACCATACGATCTCATCAGAGGCCGCCGTACGATTTTATGGAGGCCGTACGACAAAGCAGGTTCGTGAGGTGAAATGTCGTACGGAGCTGACGGAGGGGGGAGGAGTTTAAGCAGACCGTACGACCTAGAGGTTGCAGCCGTACTTACAGCAGTCGTGGGTTGTTGAACAAAACAATAGAATAACGGTTTCCTTAGCATTCAAATACCCAGCATCGAAGGTTGTGAGAGAAATTAGAGAATGGACAAGGGCAAGAAGATTGCATCCTATAGGCCGAAGATTGCCAAAGACAAGAAAAAACCAAGTGCTGATACGGGAATGAAGGCCATCACCTGGGAAACCCTGACAGGAAATGAGTGCAAGCAGTGGTGGAAAAATGCACCTGAAAACAATGTGTTGAAGATGGTATTAAAACACGCCCAGGTCGACAAAGTAATACTGATGCCCTACTTCAATGACAAGGACTTCGAGCCGTACTTGAAAGCCATGGTCGACAACTTCTGCCAGCACTCCAACAGGTCCATTATTGAGTATCGGGGCCATACAGTCACATTATCATTCTGGCCACAAGATTTCGCCAGAGTGATGGGAGTTCCAGCGATCAGCTCGAGCGTGGTGAAACCGGGCCGAATGACACAGCAGCACAAAAAGACCCTAATCCAGAGGGTATGTCGAAGTGACCTCACAGACAAAGAAAAAGATGCTATCTGGAATTCAGGTAATCGAGGTTTGAGGAAAAATTTATTAGCAAATGAAGAATGGAAATGTATCATGGATGTAATGAAATGCAGATTGACGGGTTCCAGTAGGGCATCGAACATCGCCCTGTGGATGGTCGACTATATGATTGGACTGCGTGTTGGCAAGGTCTACAATTGGGCGAGGTATTTGACAGAGAGGATCAGGGAATTTTTATCTCAGCGGCACAAGGTATTCTACATGACGCAGCACGCCATTGCCCTCTTTCTCGATGCTGTCCATACCCAGGTTCCAGCCGACAAGTGGGGTGGGCTGCAACCAATATTACAGATAGAGCCGAGGTGGCCTACAATCTTCTACTAGAAAGGCCTCAATACAGCTCACGGGGAAGAGCCATCACAACGGCCAAAGAGGAAAAGGAAGCAAAGGGAAACATCCACGAAAAGTGAAGAAGAAGAAGAAGAAAAGGAAGAGGAGGAAGAGGAGGAAGAAGAGGAAGACAAGAGGCAATCACCAATAGTAGAAAGTGATTCATCCATAGATGAAATACCTGCACAAAGAATGACACGGAGTGTGGTGAGAGAGGCCACCACGAAGGATGCTGAGGAGAGGGAAAATACAATAGCAGAAAAAGGGGGGCAGCCTAAAGGAGTTTTTGTACTTCCAAAACTCAAATCAGCATCATTCACATTACCGGCACCCTCACATAGTACAGAGGCACAGGGCACAACCACACTGCCAGTCAGGATAAGATTGTCAGCAGGAGTCACACCATCACCAGCTACACCTTTGGTGACAACCAACACAGTTAGCCCAACCTCACCAGTGGAGCCCTCCACAATAGGGGAATTGGTCACATCTCAGGTAGAGCTACCATCAGCATCGACAGGAGGTCCCCAGGACAAAATAGATAGTTGGTTAAGTAACATTGGCCTAACAGTAGACATGCTTGAAGTACCCTTGCTGAGCCCACTACACATGGTTACAGAGGGTCAAGAGGAGGGCAACACACCAAGGGGTACAGAGAGTGTAGAGCAGCTCAGCGTTACTGGCCAGATCACTCAGCAGAGTACTCTACCACAGCCAGTACCGGCTACACAGGAGGCAGGGGGACCTTCACAGGGGTCTCCCATGGACATTATGAGCTCCCCAGTGACCACTCCAGTGGCCACTCTACCAGAGGAGGAGGAGGGATTTCCAAAGGGGTTGACCCTCACACTTTCCAGACCCAATAGGTACCATTCAGAGGTACATGGAGGACTTAGAGAACGTGGCAGATTACATGGGGGAGATAGTTGAGATCTCCAAACAGCTAAGATTGGGACGATCACAGGTAGTGGCCCAAGAGGCAAGAAGAATCAGGAACTTTGTGCAATTGGGCTGTGAGGAGGAGTTTGCTCGGCATTTCACAGCGAGAGGATGGCCAGAGGTAGACACTAGAGACATACATGACCAATGGAGAGGGTCACACCCAGTGGTAGGGGGAAGAGACGCAGAGGTCATAGAGTCCCTGTTTACCATAGAGAAGGCATATAGACAAGTATTCTATGAGATGAAGAAAAAGGATGTGATGTTGGAGAAAAAGGAGAAGGAAAGTGAAGCAGCCCTACAGACGAAGAAGAAAGAATTGGCTGAGCATATTCAAAGGTCTCACGAACAGTTAGCACAGCAGACAAAAGCCACTGAAGCAGAGAAGGCCAGAGTATCGGGCTTAGAGGCCAAGTTGATGGAGATGGAGGCCAAGATGAAGGACATGGGAGTACAGCTTGAGGCAAAGGAGGCAGAAGTGGTGAAGGCCCAGGCACAAGTAATGGAAGCGGGTCATATGGTGAAGACAGCAAGAGAACGAGAGCTAATGGCCCAACACCAACTGCGACAAAGGACCGACGAAGAAAGGAAGCTGCAAGCACAACAGCGATCAGCCACCCCAACCTCATCAGTACACCCAGGGACGTCTTCCCAACCTCCCCACTCTCAGTAGGATGTTTTTGTCATAATTTTGTCATTTTGATGTGAATGTCGTCTGGAAGACGACCAATTTTGAGGGGGGGGATAGATGTAGACCGCAAAATAGTTTAAGTAAACAAATGATGTAATTAGTTGTCGGTACCAACCGACGGGTCGGGTAGTTTGGAGTCGGTACCAACGGTTGGCATCACAACCAACCTTGGTCATAAGTATTTAAAGCATCAATGCATTGTAGTCAGACATGTGTATACTTTGATGATAGATGATGCATGAAGATATTGGAGTTATGATACATGTTGCTGTCATGAACATTGTAATGTTTCTGTGAATCAATGAATTAATACAATGGCCCATTCTGATTAATTCTGTTCTGTTCATGTAATGCACTATACTACTACTTCATTATTTCTGTTTACTTCATATTCTGTAAAACACACCATATTGAGGTAAACAAAGATAAAAGACTGAATTCATCCAATCTCGTTAGAAGGGGAAAATTCAGCATATCCAGTCACTTTTTCAAGTGCACGCTCAAAGATTATTGACTGTGAATTCTGTCTAGAGTAAAAGGAAAAGATAATTGTTACACCAGTGAGAATACACAGAACAAAAGAGAGCTGCACCATGGGCATGCAGTAGAGGAGATAAAGAAATGCAGATATGAAAGAACAAACTGAAGATGGGAGGCTATATGTATGTATTTGTGACTCAGAAACAGTCATTTAAAATGCAATGAAGTAAAATTAAAGGCAAGACTTGGAGGCAAATGCAATGGTCGAAGGAAAAAAAACAGAACAATAAAGGCTCCATACAAAGATTGAGAAATAAAAGAAGAAAACTTGCATGCATATGCAATAAAATATGTAGTGTACTTTGGCTAGGTTTTATGGAGAACATTCCCAATTTTTTTCTGTTCAGTGACATCTCTTAAAATAATTTTTTACTGAATGCAAATTCAAACTCAAACCTGGTTGCTCTGTTGGATTATCTTTGTAAAGAGGATGCTTGGTAGTCCAAATGCTATTAACAGGGTAGTGGTTCAACCTAAAAATGAAGACACAATTAACTCAGTTGAATGGATACAAGGTCTAGAACACACGCCAACTGTTAACCTGAAACTCCCAATTAACAATGCCAAATGCCACAGGACTAGCTTGAAAGCTGCCTTACATCTTGATGGGTGTAAACCCGTTTTAAGATTGCTGTAATCTTTCTGTTCCCTGAAGTAAAATAAGGTGCATTTCTAATAAATTCAACAAAAACTCAGACTTAAACTCATGTTTAAGCAAGAGAATTTTGCTCAGAAGTATTTCCTCATTGTCATGAGTAGTAACAAGTTATATAATTAAATGCCACGAAACCTGGGTTGTCGTTTGAAGTTCTGCAGAAGATGGTGTCCTTTATCCAGTGTGTTTTCTTTCAGGTAACAACACAATCCATAATGGATCACAGAGAGTGTGATCGAAAACATTGATGCAAAAATCTATTTTTTTTTTTTTTTCAAAAGCTTTTCTATGCATTGATATGGGCCCTGAAAACCTTATTCTTTAAAAAACACAATCCATATTCAAAGGAGGCATAGGCAAGTTTTGCCTAAGTGCGTATTACTTTATAACTAAAAAACCTTTTAGTTTTATTTCGGGAAGCCCTATTATCACTTCTTCTTTCTGCTTGTGAAAGGTCAATCTAGTTTTCTATACCAAATTTGGCCTCGTTGTGATGTTTCAGTTGAATGCACATGGAAATGCCACGTCTACAAAAGCCCCTTCCTTGATAGAATTTGGATCACATAATTTACGACTCTATTAGTTTATAAGTGACCAGCAGCGAATATAAGAGGTAAGGATTTGTAAAATTGCAGTAAATGGGAAAAACTATGAAGTATGCTCTGAAAGAGTGTTACAGTGATATTTGTAGAACACTTAATGTATAAAGTTTACCTGCGTTTGAAATTTGTAGTGACACCCACATATGTCTTGCGCATATCTGCAGATATGATGAGATAAACACGCCAGTCCTTCGATTCCTTCTCTTCCTCCTCTTCTTCTTCTTCGTTATCATCAATAGCAATAACAGATTGGGGTTGATTTTTCAGATCCTTATATAAAGACCGTCTGGACTTAAAAGATCTGGAATTGGAGGGGTGATTCTTGTTCTTATTTTCTTTGCTAATAAATATTGCAGGCGTACTGGAGGTTGCTTCTTCAATGGGGGAAGCCATTGTTACTGCTTTTAACTTTGTTTGGCGATAGTATCTGTAAACCTGTTGGACATGGATCTCTTGCAGCCTCGTAACTTTTTGTTTTCCCAAGCATAAACGCAGCATAGATTTCTCACAAAAAGTCGATGGTGTGAGATAGCTGCTGATTAGATAATTTGGCATTTCCCAAACATGCCACTACCAAACAGACTCCTCAAAGTTTCACGGATACTTCTCATTAAGTTTAACTACCTGCCAAAGATATGATTTAAAGATATGTTGAGAAAGAAAATTGAATAGGCATCAAAATTATACTGACTAGTAGTTGCACTATTAAGAGGTGTAATAGATACGTTGATAGGGAGATTAGAGTGAAATGGAGACACTATATATAAAGAGTGATGATATAATTTTAAGATAGGGAGTCAATATATATGAAAGAAGTGCCAATAAGGATGTAATAATGACATATATATGGAAAATGGTGCAAATAGGGGTTATATAGGTGTAAATAGGAATCAGATGAGCCAGCATAACACGAGCTGGTCACTTCTCAATATTTTATTGCATCAAGACATTCTCATCAAGGTGGAAAAAAAACTAAATTGGAAAATGTGTGGGTATCTAATTTCATCATTACAATAACAAATTAAAACCTAAACATTGAAAATTAAAAAATTGTACAACACATTGTAACTAGATTTTAAAAAAATCAAAAAATATTTAATTGTTTAAATTACATACAAATATCCAACACCAAAAATTTCACATCAAAGATACAAAGTCCAAAAGATCAATTTACTATTTTTGAATCACTTTTAGAAAAAACTTATCAACTACTAATCAAGTCATAATAACTTGCATTTTATTCAAACAAGACTTATTTACTACTCAATAAAAAACAATCTTAGACAAATTCATCAAAATACTTTTTTAGAAATATAAAAATAAGTAAAAACATGATTTTGTAAACCTTCTATGTGATTCAAATAAAATCATTCCTTTCACATAAGAAAAAAAGGCCTCATCTTAATTTTTCCAACAATATTTGAAGGTCAAAGATTTGGAAATTCTGCATTGATCAACAAATGCACAAATCCCTATCCTTGTCAACAAAAGACCACTGTGTAAGCAACATGAACAAGTAAGTGTGGTCACTGGACAAGCTAATATTAATTTGTGGACGATTACAATTAAATAAACAAGAAAACATAGCCTGTTGTTTGAGATACATATACTCCAAACCCTTATTCATATATATATATATATATATATATATATATATATATATATATATATATATATATATATATGAACTCCAAACCCTTATTCGTTTTTATATAATCCCTTGCAAAAACAACTCTTTTATCTAAAATAAATTCTAGGTGCATGTATTATTTATTTATTTACAATATTTATGTAAAAGGAATTTTAGTCTCCTTTACATTTTGGTGAGGTTAAATTTATCCCCTTTCAACTATGTGTATAACTTTGAAATAATAGAAAATAAAAATAGAATTACTATAAGCATAAGCACAACAAGCATAAATTGGCCCTCATTACATAAAGCATATCTTTCATATAAGCTATGAAACTACATTTGCATAATCATTTCATTCAAAGCCTAGATAAAAGGCCATACTATCATATCCACCCCATCTGAAATAGAGAATACACATATGGTTTTGTAGATACACATACCATATGTAAAGAAAACAAAAAATATATATCTATCTTATATTTTAGGATAATATTGCTCCACAAAAACAAGCTCTATTCTTAGCGAACAGGTACAAGCCTACTACAAGAGAAACCTTTTTAATTAAAACGACATATCAGTGCCTACAAAAATTACATATCTCAGTGCTAGAGGTGGAAAGTGTTTATAACTAAGTTTTGAAAAATCAAACAATCCCTATCAAGCAATGGAAGTGAATAGACTATGGCTATCTCTACTAGATGTAGCTTCAAAGCTTGGAGGGGTGACCAAATATTGCCACCTTCATGACAATAGTTGCTTAACTACCTATGCATCAGACAAGTGCAGTAAATCAAGGAATTGAAAGTATTTATGTCTTCAACTGGGGGGCTCATAAAATGTTAAAACATAACAACAAAATCATATTTAGGCTCTTAAATGGTATAAATGAATGAGTCTACATGTTACATGTCCAACATAAATAGATGAATTTGCATCTTACATGTTTAGGAATTTCAAACAAAATAAATATTTGACAAGTTTACAAAATTTATGGCATCTCACAATTTTACGAGCATGAATGCATACATAAGAAGCCTATCAACTAATAAAAAATAGGTTAAGTAATGTAGAATGATAGAATTTAAAGATCAAGTGGTTGGTAGGTATGTATAGTCTAAGGTATTAACAACATGTTAAGCAATTAATGTTAATGGAGATGCATTTTCCCACCTTGTTTGTATTTATTTTAGCACTTACTGACAATAAGCATGTTTTAACCAATTTTTATCCTCTTAAAGCTCAAATCACCTTGAAAGCATTTCATCCCACTTGAACAAGAACCCTATTCTACCACTACTATTTTTTAGTCACCTAAGACATGGTGTGCACTTGTCCCTTAGATAGGACCACATGTGCTCATGTCTCGCACACTTAAAAACACATTTTCCCACTTAAATGATCACATTTGTTGCAAAATCCTAACCTTATTATATTTTCCAATAGTCAATTCAACCCAAGACATGTTTATTTAAGTGAGTTTCCCCAAAAGGGAAAGGATGTCTCAGGATCCATCTCCTCCACCCTCTAACACCTACACACACTTCCCTATTTTATCCATCTAAGGCATCCACCATTGTTGCACACATACCACATCTATTATTGCAGCTCCCTACACCAAACCATAAGATCACACACTACATCTATTCAACTACTTTATGTTGAAACATGTAACTAGGGACTTTGACTAAGACAAGCTCCTAAATGTGCCCTAGGCACACCATTTTCCCCATTTTTGATCTGATAGGTTTTGCCACATCAAAGATAGGTTTTGCAACAACAAATATAGGTGCTAATAGGTACATGGGATTTCTAACAAGTATGAAGGGTGTGACTACCTAAGTACTAGACACTAATGTTCCTAGTGGACATGACTATGCCTCTTGGGACACAAGCATGCCCCTCAAGGTATTATTGATTGTTACGTAACCCAAAACTTTTCAAAACACATTTTTGATGATTTAGAAGCTCCTCCAACCAACTTTCAACTGTCTTCAACAACTACAACCATTGTATCAGACACACTCTCTCTAAGCTTTTCTTGTTTCTTTTCCTAGTGCTAGTGCAATCTCGACTCTCACATTTCATTTACTTAATTAAGTCTAGAACTTATTTACTACTAGTTTTTAATTAAAATCATATTATTAGATGGATGAATATAATTCTAGTAATTTACAATTAGTTGTTTATTTTTATTTATAGATACTTAAAGCCTATGTCGATAAAATCATTAAAAGAAATTAAAATCTAAAGGCTATATAAAACAAAGGCCATGTATCTAATTTGTAAGTCCCAAAAGTATAGATAGAACAACATAAATAAATAGTGTATATAACCATAGAGATGAAAAGTGCCTACTTTGCACTTTTTCCTGTCATCTAGCATTCACTCTTAACCCTTCACTTTAATAAATAGTACAAAAATCGATTTAAACTATTTGGCACCCAAATCATTCCCAATTCCTCATTTCACTCATTTTTTAGCATCTTCAGACCTAAAAATGCATGTTCCACTTTTGTCCCTCTCATTTGATCACTATGGATGCCACCACACTCACAATAGTGTCAACTAGATGAGACTACACATAGTAGTGTCCACAATGGTCAAAATATGATTTTTCCAATTCTAATGCATGCTTTTCCACTTCACTTCATATGCTCATCCATTCTTGCACCCAAATGGTCAAAAATAATTGTTTTATTAATTTTATTAAAGGGAAAAATTAATTTAAAATCAACATAAGGAAGAATAAGACAAAAGGAAGATCAATAGGCAAAATAGAATAGAAGCTCAACAACACACAAGAAACTATTACTACTTGATGAAACTCTATTATCCATTTTCTACATTTCCCAGGCATTCTATTATCCATTTCTTTCAAATCCATATGGAATTTGATTGTTCTTTGTAAGTATGAAAAATGTGCATAGGCCAACATGGCAGTCTGGTGATGATGTGGTAGTCCATCTCATGACCCTTGAAGGCATGAATCATATTTCTCTCAATAATTTCATGCTTGATGATGCATCCACTATCCTCTTGAGCCCCTTAACCACCTTTTCTAGCCTCCAAATTGAGTTCCAAGACTTTGCACTTTCCAGACACCCCTTGAGAGATCCTCACTAAGAAGGTTTCCTGAGAGACCTTAGGGTCACTCAAGCAACCTGTCCTCAAGTTGTAGGGTTGCCTGGGTGACCAACCCTAGAAAAAGGGGTGAACCTATTGTCATTAGATGTGTGTAAAGTCTATTAGTTCTATCTTTTTTCCTTGATTTTTAGCTCATATTTGAAAGTCTTTTTTTCCATTCTAACCGATCCTCCCATCCCTTTGTTTCCATTGCAATATCTTGTTCACTCCCACTCTCTTCTAGAAACTTTCCAATGCAATCTCTTGCTCACTACCAATCTCCTCTAAATTTTTTCCCAAATAGCTTCAATCTTCTTCAATTTTCTTCTTGCTTCATTCTTATCTTCTCACCATTTGAGTTGATTCTCAATCTATAAATACCCCTCTCATCTATTATTTTAGGGGAGGTTGTTTTCATGTATTTTTACTTCATCAAGCTTATGCATAGCATCCCCATAGCATTTTTCTACTCGCACATGACTTAAAAGAGCCTTTTAATTTTAGTATTTCACTTTGGCTTTTTTCCCTTAGCATTTTTATGCTCTTCACATGACCTCATGAGCCTTTTACTTTAATTTTTCCTAAAGCTTCTAAGCTTCTTTCCCATTGCAAAATTCCCTCAAATCCACGTGCTTTCTTGTCATCAAGCACAGTACCCAATTGTTGCAGAGAAAGTTACCAATCAAAGCTAGACCACTGAGGACACAAGCCTAACATTGGCACCTTTTTATGGATTACAGGGTCTTTATTGTTTTGTAAATTAGAAATAGTAATTAGCAAACATTCTTGCCCTTTAGAAGTCAAAATTATCTTTTATTTTCTCTCAGTTTATTGCTTTTCTAGATCTAGTTTCAATTTATTGCATTGTTAAAATAGCTACAGGTTTCATTTATTAGAATAGCTTAAATCTAAAATTGAAATACAAAAGATAAAATCATAGATTAATTGCATTAGGACAATCCATATAGACTTGCATGCATATTTTATTTACATTAGTAATTAGTTCATCTCAAAAATCAGAAAAAGGGAATTAAAAAGCTTGCATTCATTTAGCAATAGTTTCATTTAGAAATTCATCAAAACATTTGAAAACACAAAAATAAAGAGAAAAGGGAAGCCCTTGATCTTATCATGAGGCAAACAACATTTTCAACAAACCAAACGTTCAACTTAGAAAACAAGGAAACCCCCAATTTCATCACAAGGTACATAAACTCAACAAAAATTAAAACCACAATGCTTTTAAATCAAAACATCCATCTTCTTCGCTTAGAACTCAATGTGCCCAAGTGTGAGGGAAGATTGGATTCAAAAAGTCTTAGAAGAAATCAGGAAAAATCTCCCTATCTAAGAAAACCCCACTAAGGAAGAAACCCAAGAACAACCAAAAATCTTGAGGCAAATAGAACAACAGAGCGAACAAAGACATTGAGAGGAGGTTCGAGTAAGAGATCTTAGACTCCTCAAGGAATAAATCAACTTAGAAAAATAAGACTAGAAACATTATGTCGCTTTGTGATAAATAAACTAAACAAAATCAGAGCAAACAACCCCTTGGGTCATGGCAGAGAAACAACAACTCCCATTCAACACTTCCATCAATAGCAAGACAATAATAATCGTGACAATCAACAACAACACACTCAAGACAACAACGAGATCAATTCAACTGCGATCTACAATGTCCTTCTTCCTTAAGAATAGAACAACCCCTTAGTCCCACCACCACTTGACTAGCTTTTGCCATGAGAGTAGAAGTGACTGGAATAGACACCTTTAGCAAGGACACAGTTCATGTGTTGTGTCGGTGTTTGACTCACTCACAAATTATCAAAGTCAATTTCGAACAACACATTGTCGAGGAAGTTTCAACTTTCAAAACCCTTCAAGACAAGTCCCCAAAGGTGCATACAACAGCACCCCATCCTAGATAGCAAATTTTGTTTCAAGTGTAGGTTGTAGGATTGTAGAGGATGTTGTTGTCGCCATAAAGGATATGTTAATGCAGTAAAGGGACAAGGCCACAGTTGTTTGGATGCCACCACACCTAACAAGATAAGAATGCACATGGATGAGTCTAGATGGCAAAGCTTGAGGAAAGAAAATGCAAACTAAAATCGGAGCTCTAATTCCTCCACCTGACCTCGTACAACCATGTCAAAATCTTCATTGAATGTTGAACAATCTACACTTTCTAATCCATTCTCTCATTCATTGTCTAGATGCAACCTCTTCTATTTTTCCTCTAGTTAAATTGAATGGAAAAAAATGTTGAAATGTTGAAATATGTTTTTACATTCTGATTAGATTAGACTTAAGGAACATGAAATAGGGTAAGCAAATACATATTGAAACAAAGAACTTTTTATCCTTTTCAGTAACTATCCCAACAACAACAAAAGGGATATGTGGGGGATCATCCTTCAGGGGCAAATTATCGATGCCTTGAGCCCTTCAATCATCTTACACCTAAGTATATATGGGAGTGGTAGAAGTAATTGATGTAATGATACAAATGCTCTATAATAATGCTTTCTATTATGATTCAATGAAACTTTTTAATTTTATCTAATTTGATTTTCTAATAAGTACTAATGATCTAGGATTGTCATTAAATATATATCCTAGATGCCTAACTCAAAGTGCTTTGGCATGTAAATCAACAAATAATAGTCAAACTTTAAAAAAATTAGGAGCAAGAAATTTAAATGTAAACTAAGGGGAGAAAATGGGAACACAATACAATTTAAAACAAATTCACACATATAACTTAAATCTAAAAAGCATAAACCTTAAAAATTCAAACCAATCTTATTTATAATAAAAATAAAGTTATTCTAAAGGTAAATTTATATGAAAAACAAAACAAGTTCAACATTAAGGATTGTATTTACATGATCACCAAAAGTTTCAGATGTCTATGTTAAAATTTTAGACGTCCTACACTCTGTACTTCATTCCTAAATTCTACGCCTCCATTGCCCCACAAGTTTGTCAAATCAATACCCCATCACCAACCAAAAAAAAAGTACAGAAATAATTTTTTCTTTTCTTTCAAGATTGCAAAAATACCTTTAATTTACGAATATTGCAGCTTTTGCAATTTCTGTGTGAAGTTGAATTGCATTCATTTCAAATGGAAGTTCCTTGGATAGTTTCCTCTTTCTACTTAAAACAGATTCACTTATTGCCATTGAAAATTTGTTATGATCTCATTATGGGTAATGGTACAGATTTAGGGAACAGAGATTCTGACCTCTCAAACAATATGGGGACCTTTCCACTATTCAAATGAAATTGGAAGGAACAATACAAACTGAATTTTACAGTCCATGACTCAATTTCGTCCTCTGGTGGACATCAATATCATTATCTTTATCTTATTGTGAAGTCCATCATATTCAACAGTCCCTTTTAGTTTATGTCGTGATGTTGAAGGGTCTAGTCATAAATCATTTATGATAATAGTTTAACAGTAAAAGACATTATATTTCCATGGTACATAATAATGATTCCATAGTAATTTTGGATGTATAATCATTTTTAGTATTAATATTTCTAATCACATTCTATTTAACATTGATTTATTACAAATCAAATGACACTCACATACAAGTATACAAACATACCCATACCCCTCCCTGTTATTCCACAGTAAGTTGAAAGAATGTTTTTCCAAATGATATAGACTGCTGATCCTGTTGCAGTTGTCAGGGGAATATAATTATTTCTACTCTAACCAAACCAATTTTCTTTTTTGAACTGACCGTTCAGTAGCCCATAAAATTATTCAATTATGCCTCCCAATCAAACCATCAAACAATCCTCCTCTAACTTCACTTTTTGCATTGCATTTGTAGCCTTTCTAGGCAATCGAGTCTTTTGATGGAGAAGGTTGGTTTCTGGAAAATGCTCTTTTTTTGGATTGCTCACCAACGTTATAAGCATCAGAAGCTTTGAGTTTATTCATCATATCAATCAGAAACAATCTGTTCTCTTTAGGTTTCCCCTCAGCCTGACATACTGACTTGGCTTCTTCAACTGCATCATTTCCTTTTCTACTAACCATGTTTCTGGAAACAGCACCATGGGTAGTATGAATATGTCTAGGGCTACAAAGTTCATCCTTTGGACTGAGCTTGGCATGAACTTTTCCATGCAGAGGGAGCTCACTGTCTTCCTTAGGAAAAGAGTGGGTATTGTGGACACATTGACATCCATGGCGCTGGCATCTACAACGAGGCTCACTGGTTGAACGCCTTTTTTCATTGTTGGGTTCTGGAAACAGAGCATGAGAAAATCTAGGGGAATCATTTCTCAACCTTGCCTGGCCTGCAAGGCTGTAATTGGGCTTCTTTGGGGAATTTAAATTAGCTTTCGACCTTAAAGTCCTCACCCAATCAAAATCCTTTTGGAATTTCTTCTCTGGATCTATTGGGTACCCAGGACTCTTGAAATGCCTGCATTCATTGCGAAAAGCAGAGCTTTTTATTTCTCTGCAAGAAGATGACAACACTAAGGGACTGATAGCACCCACACACATTGGCAATTTTGGGTACAAGATGGAACCACACCATGAGTCCTGCAGTCCATTATTGTAAGACTTCAATGGTGTGTCAAACTCAGGTGTGTGATATTGACGTTCCCCTTTTCTATCTTTCTGGCGAGCATGTAGTTGTGCAAGCCTGTGAGTAAGAATGAGGATACCATCCTTAATCTCTTCCTCCAATGCCTTCTCAATTTCTTTCTCCAAGTCCGCTTTAATTTTCATTTCCTCCTCTGATATAAACATTCCATTATTAAGGCCTGACATAGTCCTATTTTTCCCTTTCGACTCAGGAGGCGAAGTACTTTTGTGGGGCAAACTCTGTTCCATTACAGGGGAGTTGAGCTGTGCTTCAACTTTTATCATTTTGGAACACCCCTGGGCACAAGTCTCACTGAGATTTCCCCTACAAATGTTCACTGAAACAGATTTCTCAAAAAAACAATGGATTGGGTTGTTGCTGTGGGCAGCATTCTGGGAATCTCTGTAGACTAGATCTCGACAGAGCGAATTTCTGGGGGAAAATCCCTCGTCCTGATTAGAGCAAGTGCTACTGCTTAAGCTTGTTCTGAAGGCTGCATTGCTCCAGAACACAGTCTCTGGGCCTTCATCCCAACAAGGAACATGCTCATCCGCGGATGAAACTGGTGAATCTGCAAACACAACAACCAAACACACTTCCATAGTTAAGTCAATCAATTAAACAAAGTAAAGCCATAGTTCTGGACTTAGATTCCTCCTAACTCTCAAACTAAGAACTGCAATGCAAAATTCAAACCTGGAGAATCTTCAATACAACTCTTATACTTTTCCTGGACAGCACAAATTGATTTCTTGGGTGCCATATTCACATTTATAATGAACTTCAAAGATTTCTTCCTTGCTGGGCGTTGAACTGATTTAATCCTGACAACACTTACAACCTCCATAAATCACACAAATTTGATATATGTTATCTATTTATTTCGTGAATAGGAATTTCCAACAGTAAAAACTTTCCCGTTAAGAATGCCGAGCAGGCGCTCCATCGTTAACAAGTCAGTATCTTTTTTCATATTTTATCTCAAATACTTTAAGACAGGCAATGGTGGACCGCATTTAGGAGCAGAAATCCTGCAAATCGAGCCGTCGAGATTACTGCAGATGTCACAATAGTCAATTCTATCTCACAATTTGTAAATGATTTATGAGCAAATAGTAACCTTTCTGTGTATTGCAAAATGTTATTAGCCATGGTTATTTTGGAAGAGAACAAGGAGCCTGTCCGTTGTAACTTCTCTACATGGGAAAGGAAAAAGGATGCCCTACATTTGATTTTCTTGTATTATAAGTCACTTCATTTCATGAGTAGAAGGGGTAATGCCACAACAATAGCACCCTACTTTCCACCAGCATATGTGGTTGTAACTATAACACCCATTTATTGGTTGAGTTCATTTTTTTTAATAGGAATAATTAGATTATATAAATAGCAATATTTATGTTATTTAAGCGATTATAATATGATGATTAAGCATGTGATTAAATTAGCAATCACATTTATTGTGTAATGGGTATGTCAATAGGTATATGCAATCACATTTATTGTGTAATGGGCATGCCGATAGGTATATGCATAATTCTCATGTCCATAAGGTATTAATATGAATATAACCAGACCTACATGGAATACGAATCAAAAGCTTTTGGCTTGACAAAGACCTTGTTATGGGAGATCTGAATTCTAGTTGATGAATATATGGCACTTGCTCTACACCCTGAATGTTTAAGGTTCTTGAAATTATTGGCGAAGCCAATCCCCAAACCCACAGGTCTCTAAAACCTCCATATGAAATCAATACATGAATGTTGGGTCTTGGGCTAAGTTGTATGGAAAAAGTTGACTAGGTTAATTATGGGTCCCTACAATGTAGCCAACCTATTCTACTCCTAGCTCGTGCAGATATCCATGGCTTGACATAAACGCCAAATGGGTTAACTAGGTTTTGGACAAGTTTTGTGTTCCCTTATGGGATGCAAATTCTAGCTTGCATTGCAAGCTTATTCACTGCTACTTCAATTAATCAAAGACACTGTTACTTATGTGGATGTTAGCAGCTTAGATATGGCTAATGCTCGAGTCCACTGCACACAACATTATGCAAGCCATTGGTTTCTAGTCTTCATTGTACAGGGGGTTGACGCATCCCACAAAACCAATTAAATATTGGTTTTTACAAGGAGCCTAAGCATGAAGTTCTCTCCCTCTAATCTTATAAGGGTGTTTTGTGTTCCTCTAGTAAATAAAAGGTCGTCAGGCATTAATGGGTATTGTTCTTTCTCTATAGACGATTAAACTACCAAGCAAGTATTCGGAACTATTTTACTTACCCAGGGATTAGCATGGATTCAAAATTTGGCAATGTGATCTCAAGTATAAACCCATGTAAATATGATGTAGTCCATGATGATTGTTGATCTTCCTTTGGGGATTCATGACAACATTACATGCTTTTGGGGATTGATGGCAGCATTACATGCTTTTGGGGATTCTAGATGCTCGTGTGGGCAAGTAAAATTGAATGCTCGATTGTTGGGACATGTGGCAACATCTCACACATTTGGGGTTTCTTGATATGCAAGTGGGCAAGCACAAGCAAACACTCGATCATCAAAAAGCTAGAATGTCATAACCCCTATTTTCAATAATTAATTTTCAATTTAATATTACTATTTTAATAGTCATTGACCAAACTTTGACTCATGTGCGTAACATGAATATACTCTCGATGGAGAGAGTATCATTGAGGAGGGGGCGTCTAGCCGATTGATAGCGACTGTGGTGAAAGAAATTTGCACACACAGACACTTAGATGGCATATAGTTGTATAGTCATTGCATAAATTAATTTTATTGATATATTGTCTTCTTATTTTACTAGAAAAGAAAATTATTTAATATGTTATAGTTGTTATTTAATTAATTATTAATTAAAAATGCTCTTGGTGAAATAAAAGTTATATATATATATTGATTTTATTTGAAATTGTATGTGAGGGAAAGAATTATATTTTATTAATTATTATTTTTAAAAATAATTGTGTGGCAAATTAATTAATAAAATTATGTTTAGTTATTAAATTTATGTCATTTTCAAAATTAGAGTATATTTTTTATTTTATAATAATAGAAATAATTCATAGAAAATGAAAATGAAAATAGAAAATCACAAGCTAAAATCAAGGGAAAAAGCCATGTTAAGAGAAAATGAAAATAGAATAATGCAAAAATAAAGTAGATAACTGAATTAGAAATAAATAAATATTAGGAGTATATTTATCTGATTTATTATTTTAATAGCAAGTTTTCATGAGATAAAAGCAACAAAATAAAAAGATGACTATTTTATATTAGAAAATAAAAAAAGCTAATTCTTCATTATTAAATATTTCTAAATTGTGAGTGTGAAACTCACATTATTAGTAAGTTTATAATTAGTTCTTGCTATGAGAACTTGACTTTTATTATTATTTTTTTAAATTGTATTTTAGTTATTAAATCTTATCCAATTTAATTTAAATTTAGTTTTAGTAAATTTATGTGGTGATTAAGGAACTTGCTTTTTTTTTGAGTAAAAAAAATATTTATATTTATTTTATTTAAAATAGAATATTATTTAGAATGATAAACTAATTAGGTGTTTAGTAATAAATAAATTTAATAAGTGTCGATTAAAATTAGTAATAAATGTAGTTCAATTTTTTTAGAATTTAAGAATATCATTTTAGGGAAATGTCTTTTATGAATTGCCATTAATTGAATTTACTATTAGTTTCTAAATTTCCTTTGAGTGTATTTTTTTTTACTTTTTAGGAACAATAGTGAATTTAGAAGAAACATTAGATATAAATAAATAGAGGAGAAAAATAAGGGATTTTAGAGGAGAAAAGGGAGGTAAGTTTACATTTTGGTGAGATTTTTCCTTGTAGGATCAAAAATAAAAATATAATAATTTACATTAGGCTTTATTTGTTTAATTATATTGATTGCATTCCAAGAGAAGATTTTGGATGAGCAATTGTGATAATTTTTGGGCAATGCTGGTTTCAAAGGATTGAAAGTTGAGATCTTCATCAAAGAAAGAAATTAGGCAAGATTTTTTTTTTTGATACGTAAATATAAGTTTATATTGATCTGAAATAGGTATGAACATGCAGGTGCCTATAAGCCATTTACCTGCCAAAACCAGATGACAAAAAGATCCCAAAACCCATCCTTAGAGCTATAGGGTTTGTAATGCTTGACATAGATAGCACAAAGCTGACTGAACCGATGACCATGCAAACAAAAATAGCCTCTAGGCTTATTGGTCTTAGTATTAACTATACTATTTAGCCAATCTAAGAGGGACAGAGCCCATTGAACTGAGGATAAGCAAACAGGGTATTAAGGCCAAGCTCAATAGCCATGGCTCGGAGCCTATCAATCCAAACCTCTTCCCCTGAATCCGTATTCTCTTGCAGCATGTTCTGTAGAAATCCGTATACCTGGAGGACACGATCTTGATGCTCGATCAACGCCATTCCTTTCAAGTCTAGGAGGAAGGGCAGAATCTTCGTTACCTCCAAAGGATCCTTGTGTGAGACAATGTCTTTTGGGCGGGGGATGCCCACCCCTAGAATGGTCGCCTCCAAAATGGAGTCAAGGCCCCGAAGGAACTCCAACTTGAAAACTTTCACCATGATAGATTTCGCCGCTGCAACAGACACCCTGGCATCCAGAATTGAGGCAAGGAAACGGGAAGAAATGTGGGAATCGACCCAATAGAATTCATCCGCTGCCAAGAATTATGTCCCCAAAATTATCTTGACCGCCAGAAGGAGGAGGCCCTCATGCCTGCGTAGTATCCGCTTTAACCTTAAATCTGTGACCGGGCCTTTGAAAGCCATCTGCCTTACTGAACTTTCCAACTGAAGAGGTGTAGAAGTCCCCAAATTCAACAACCCATGCACTGAGATCTTCGCAATGTAGCCCGAGCCCTGCTCCATACTAACTGATGCTGCCACCGACGAAACCAGCAGAAGACCACGCGAGACTGAGAAGTGGGAATGCAAATAGGAATGAAAAAATGTCGTTCTGTCTATGTCTACGGGAGGTCGCATTCATTTAACCGAGGCTAGTAATCAATGTAACATAAGGTTGCTCGGAGAGAAGCGTGCCATAGTTCAAATCGGAGGCCGGCGAAATCAATGCGGGAGGAAGAACCGCCGAGGCATGAAAGCCTCTCCAAATGTTGATAAACAAAAGCCATGATTACTTCGCATGGCATCGACCCATCCAAGTGTTCTTGGATTGGGTGCCCACCCTGCCACCCTAGAAATTAGGCAAGATTTTAGGAGATTGCGAAAGCATGATTTTCAGAGCCAAAATGGAGTGCTATTTTTGGAGAGTCAGTTATGATTTGAGTAACTTTCTATATTACGGTGGATTTGATTCTCCATGACTAGGCATTGTAACTCATGGTTTTGAGTTTCCTTTTTGGTGGATTATTGTATTGGAACTCCTATAAATTAAAGGCTTGAGGAGTTATTTGGGGGGAGAGTTTTATGCATGGTTATGCAGTGAGCTTTTCCTCCAGAGGAGCAAGATGTAAATCTCCATGTTAAGGCTTTGAGCCTGCAAGTATATTGTAACATGTTTGTGGTTGCAGATTAATACATTGGTTCGATGCTTTGGAGGGGGGGTTTTTTAGCCGAAAGGGTTTTCCCCATGTATATTGGTGTTTCTTCTCTTCTGTCTATTTTCTTCTTCTTTCATGTTCTTAAAATGTTAAGTTACATGTTGTTATGCTGCTGAAATTTTCTTAGCTACATTATCTTTCCTCTAAGGGTTAATGAGATGGGAAATCAACTATGTTTGTTTCCGCTTTAAGGGCATAGTAGTATGTACTTGCATCAAGTTATTCAATATCTATTTAAGTAAAATATAGGATGTTGTAAGGTTTACATATTTAAAGTTAACCTATGATTGATGTGATATTATTATATGAGCCTACATGGCTAAATATTGTAAGACTTCGTCCTCTTATTTAAGCTATTAACAAATAGATGTATTGAGTCACTTTGGATGATTGTATAAGGGTATTATTCGCAAGTTGTGATATTTGTGAGAAGAAGGTCAATTATTTTTCTTTTTCGCACTATTTTATAAGAATATAATTCTAGTTAATTATTTATGGATTGAAATTGCTTTTTTGTTGGTTACTTTTAGTAAGTGGTATTTTACCGACTTTACATAGAACTCGAGGCTTTATTAAATTTGTCTATATAGCTTTAATCATATGATTGACAATTGAGGATTGATAATCAAGGAAGTTTGTGAGTCACTAAGTAGCTAGTTGTCTGATTGGCAACAAATAGCCAGTACCCCGATCAAAGAGACCCACAGTCACTAATTGTTGTTAATTGTTGATTACAAGGTACATGGAATTATAAACTGCGGACTAAAAGGAATTAATGATGTGATATCCTACAATGCTAGCTTTAAATGACCTAACAAATATGAATTTAACTTTTACAATATTGGATCTATGAAGGTGTATGTATAAACAAGGGGAGGAGTTTATATTTCAAAATTACTTGACTAGTCAACCAAGGCATTTTGAAGTCTCCCATTGGCACATTCTTATCCTCCTTACTTTCCCACCTCTATGAAAATAGTCACTATTTCTAGTTTGTCAAGTAAATTAATTTTGATGAGTTTTCCTTCAAAGTTGCCTTACAAATGCTAAGGAATATCATAGCTAAAGAGGGAAACATAGTACCCTAAATATATATACAAAAATAGTCCTCTTAATTTTTGCCAGTTTGCCCAAAATTTCCCTTTTCATGTGAAATAATCTTCCTAAAATTTTGATTGTCCAATCAAAATCTCAAAAATAATTTCAAAATACACAAATATCATGATGTTGAAATCATTTTTTCCTTACCTTATTGACCTTTAATCCAGAAAGCAATCGACACTCGCATTCAACACTATTAATAACTTGTGTCTTCCTCATTGTGCACAACATGATTGCAACTGCAACAACATGATTGCAGCTGCAACAACCGATGGCCAAAAATCAAAACCCTACTGTCTAGCAGTAAAAAAGGGAACATATGTTTTATTACCAATAAAGAAATGATGCATTACAAAATTCTTGTATGAAGACTTACCCATCAAAAGCTTATATAATAATAAAGTAGGCTTAGAGATTGAGTGGGAGATGAACATGGGTTTCTTCCATGTTTGTTGTGGCATAGCTAAAATACCTCATAGATCATAACCAACTCACCTCATTGTTGAGGAGATAGGAACTTGCATGACAAGTGACCAACTTACTATTGTTGCAGTTTGATTTTAGTAGCAGAGATCTCTTAAATGGTCATCCCCTATTTATTATGTAATCTACACCATAGATTTCATGCCATGCACATCTGGGAGGTCAATGCATAGGCTTAGATTTAACACTTGTTATATTAGGCTATATGAGCCAAACTAAATGATTTTATAAGGCCCAAAGAAAGCTACTTTCCATAAATCTGAGGTTATGTTATTGAGCTTTATTGCTTCATTAAAGATGATAGTGGAAAAAAGGCTTTCTAAAGAAATAGAAAGCAAGTGAAACATGAAAAAGGTTTTCAAATAAAGGAAAATATGAAAGAATGTTAAAAAGTAGAAAGCAAGTAAAAACATGAAAAAGGATCTAAAATAAAATATGAAAGCCACCTACATCAGTGCCTAGAAATAAAGAGATACTACTACCTTCCCAAAGACTTAAACCATTGCCAAGTCCACTACCACCACTTTCTTCTCAAGAAAAATAATATTACTAGTGTGAATGGTAAGGTTAGGCATTTGAGGTGCAAGCCAAGAAAATCTTTGAAAAGTGATGGTTTTGGAAGTATGGATTCAAAGGATACGGAATAACGTAAGCAACAATCTAAAAAGACTACTCTATTGAGCTTGGATTGGAAAAGAAAGAAATCTAGGGCCCTGAAATTTTTACCAAAACCCTTGATTGGCATCTTATCCTTCAAGGTTGCAAGCATAATGTCAAAAATTGTCCAACTATGGCAATCATTGAGCAGGCTCAAGGTCCACAAGCTTCGGCCAAGGTCTTCAAGTCCATGGGAAAAAATTATTTGGTGTCTAATGAGAGGATTATTTTCTAGCGCTTGCCTATGCAAAAAAGCTAGAAGATCTTGGTCACTTTGCCATTGTGATCTCAAGATTGGGTAAAAAATGTAATGACCTAAAGTAATTTGTCCCTTAATCTCAGTAGTTGAGTTAGTTGATTTTTATCTTGCATAATAAGAAATTGAGGAAATTGTTATTGGATTTAACACTTGAGCGGCCTTGATTATTTCAATAGTCATCCTATACCTGATAAGTAATTCAAACTCTCAATCTCTAGTCTTCCTTGTATGGGAGGTCACCGCTACTCGCAGGGGAATGCCTGTTAACCTAATTAAAAGTCATCTTTTGGCTAAGCTATAATAAGTAAAGTGAACCACTTCATCAAAGTCACCTAAGGGTCAAACCTAACCCAATTCTATCTCCAGAAGTTTAATGTTTTTGTCTTTGTCCTAAAAAAAACATGCATATCAACTCACATTGTAATCTCTTGTCAATACCGTTATTTTAGAGAACACTTATTCATGGCATCATATCAAAATCTCTCACAAATAATTATATTTTTAGTTAAGATAGATAGAGTGTTTCATAGAAAAACACTTTTGTTGAATTAAAGTCCAAGTGGGTTAAAAGCCTCTCATTTAGAAGAAAAGTTTTATTTGATTTTAATTTATTTATTTATTGAAAAGAGAAATTGTTTTTGAGTTTTTGTTTGGACAATCAAAAATTTAGAAAGATTGTTTCACATGAAAAGGGAAATTTTGGGCAAACTAGCAAAAATTAAGAGGACTATATTTGTATATATATTTAGGGAACTATATTTCCCTCTTTAACTATGATATTCCTTAGCATTTGAAAGGCAACTTCAAAGGAAAACCCTCAAATATGCTGCAAATACTTGATAATGCTTGAGAATAATAATCCACTTCAAGGGGGCAAACCTCCAAAAGTCTCCAATAAGAACATAATTTGCAATATGATGATCATAAACTAGCCACTAGCTCCTATATATACCCTACTTATGCCTTGGATGCCACCCAGGCGGACTTAAATACCTATATAAGACTATATTAATGATCATACAACTTAATTAAGAGTAATGCTAGCAACAAGCCAACTACTCATATCCCTATGCACACTCTAGGATTAAGGGCGTAGCAAATTTTGGGTAGATTGGCAAAAATTAAGAGGGGTATATTTGTATATTTATCTAGGGTACTATGTTTCCCTCTTTAGCTATGATATTCCTTAGGATTTGAAAGGCAACTTTGAAGGAAAACTCATCAAAATTAATCTACTTAAAAAACTAGAAACAATGACTATTTTCATAGAGGTAGAAAAGTAAGGAGGATAAGAATGTGCCAATGGAAGACTTCGGAGTTCATGGTCGACCATTCAAGTAATTTTGAAATATAAAATCCTCCCCTTGTTTATACAACCACCTTTATAGATTCAATATTATAGAAGTTGATTTCATATTTGTTATGTCATTTAAAGTTGACACTGTAGGATATCACATCATCAGTTCCTTCCAATCCACATAGTTTATAATTCTATGTACCTTGTAATAAAAGAAGTAACAATAATTAGTGATCATGGGTCCCTTTGATTAAACTATCGACTATTTGTTTCCAATCAGACAATTGGCTACTTAGTGATTCATGAACTCCCTTGATTGTCAATCATATAATCAAATCCATAAAGACAAATTTAATAAAGCCTTGGGTTCATAGATTTTCAATGATTGAGTATTTTCTTGTACTTTCCCACTCACATATCAAGAAATGCCAAAAGTGTGAGATGCTACCACATGTCCCAATAATCAAATATTCATTTTTACTTGCCCACACGGGCATCCAGAATTCCCAAAAGTATGCAATGCTGCTATGAATCCCCAAAGGAAGATTAACAGTAATCATGGACTATGTCAGATTTGCATGGGTTTGTAGTTGACATTACATATAACCCTTTAATTTGACAAATTGCGAATCCATGCTAGTACCTAGGCTAGTAAAATAGTTTCAAATACTTTCCTGGTAGTTGAGTCATCTATAGAGAAAGAACAACAACCTTTAATGCCTAACAACAATTTGGTTACTAAAGGAACATAAAACACCCCCATAGGATTAGAGGGAGAACATTCATGCTTAGGTTCCTTGCAAAAACTAATATTTAATTGGTTTTGTGGGATGCGTCAACCTCTTGTACAATGAAGATTGGAAACTAGTGGCTTGCATAATGTCATATGTAGTGGATGAACATTAGCTAGATCTAAGCTACTAATGTCCACATAGGTTACAATGACTTTGATTAATTGAAGCAACAATGAATAAGCTTGCAATGCAAGCTAGCATGTGTTTAAACTAACAATCACACTTGTTATGTAATGGGCATGCCAATAGGTATATGCATAATTCTCATGTTCGTAAGGTATTAATATGAATATAATTGAACTTGCCTGGACCATGAATCAAAACCTTTTGGCTTTATTAAGACATTATTATGGGAGATATAAATCTCTAGTTGATGAATATGTGACACCTACTCTACACCCCAAATATTTAAGGTTCTTGAAATTATTAGTGAAAACAATCCCCAAACCCACAAGTCCCTAAACCCTTCATATGAATATAGTACATGAATGTTAGGTCCTGGCTAAGTTGTATGGAAAAAGTTGACCAGGTCAATTATGTGTCCATGTAGTGTAGTTGAGTTGTTCTACTCCCAGCCTGTGCAAGTATCCATGGCTTGGCATAAACACCAATTGAGTTAACTAGATTCTAGACACTTTTTGTGTTCCCTTATGGAAGGAAAATTCTATCTTGTGCATTGCAAGCTTATTCATTGTTGCTTCAATTAATCAGAGTCACTATTACCTATGTGGACATTACCAACTCAGCTTTGGCTAATGCTCGTCAACTGCGCATGACATTATGCAAGCCACTAGTTTCTAGTATTCATTGCAAGGAGGTCAACACATCCAACAAAACCAATTAAATATTGGTTTTTGTAAGGATTCTAAGCATGAATGATTCCTCTCTTTAATCCAAAGAGGGTGTTTCATGTTCCTCTAGTAACCAGATGGTCATCAAGCATTAATGGTCATTGTTCTTTCTTTCTCTACAGACAATTTAACTACCAAGAAAGTCTTTGGAGCTAGTTTACTAGCCCAAACATTAGCATGGATTCAAAATTTGGAAATCCAAAGGCTTCTATGTAATGTTGACTACAAACCCATGCAAATTTGATGTAGTCCATGATGACTATTGTTCTTCCTTCAAGGATTCATGGTAGCATTACATGCTTTCAAGGATTTTGGATGCTTATGTGGGAAAGTAAAAGTGAATGTTCGATTGTTGGGACATGTGGTAGCATCTCACACATTTGGGGTTTCTTGATATACAAGTGGACAAGCACAAGCGAACACTCGATCATCGAATCACTACGAACCCAAGGCTTTATTAAATTTGTCTTTATGGCTTTAATAGTATGATTGACAATCAAGAAATTTCTTGAATCACTAAGTAGCCAATTGCATGTTTGGCAGTGAATAGCTAACAACTCGATTTAAGGGACCTGTGGTCACTAATTATTATTACTTGTTGATTACAAGGTACATGGAATTATAAACTATGTAGACCAGAAGGAACTGATAATGTGATATCCTACGATGTCAACTTTAAATGACCTAGAAATATGAATTCAACTTTTGTGATATTGAATCTATGAAGGTGGTTGTATTTAAACAAGGGGAGGAGTTTATATTTCAAAATTACTTGATTGGTTGACCAAGGCATTCTGAAGTCTCCCACTGGCACATTCTTATCCTCCTTACTTTTCTACCTCTATGAAAATAGTCATTGTTTCTAGTTTGTCAAGTAATTTAATTTTACCGGGGTTTCCTTCAAAGTTTCCTTTCAAATGCTAAGGAATATCATAGATAAAGAGGGAAACATAGTACCCTATATATATATATATACAAATATAGTCCTCTTAATTTTTGCTAGTCTACCCAAAATTTCCCTTTTTCATGTGAAACAATCTTCCTAAAATTTTCATTGTCCAATCAAAAACTCAAAAATAATTTCATAGTACACAAATGTCACAATGTTGAAAGAACTTTTTCCTTACCTTATGGACCTTTAATCTAGAAAGCAATCAACACTCACATTCAATTAAGAACTTGTGTTTTCCTCATTGTGCACAACATGATTACAACCACGACAATTGATGGCCAAAAATGCAAAACCCTAGTGTTTGGGAGTCAAAAAGGAAACATAGGTTTTATTACCAATAAAGAAATGTTGCATTACAAAAATTCTTGTATGAATACTTACTCATTGAAAGCTTATGTAATAATAATAAAGTAGACTTGGAGATTGAATGGGAGAATCCCTAAACATAGGTTTCTTCCATCTTTGTTGTGGCATAGTTGAAAAAACATCACAGATCATAACCAACTCGCCTCGTTGTTGAGGAGATAGGAACTTGTGTGACAAGCGACTGACTTACTATTTCTACAATTTGATGTTAGTGGTAGAGATCTCTTTAATGGTTGTCCCTCATTTCTATACAATCTATACCATAGATTTCATGCCATGTGCATCTAAGAGGTCGATGCATCTTATAGGGGAATGCACAGGCTTAGAGTTATATGTAGCACTTGTTATATTAGGCTATATGAGCCAAACTAAATGGTTTTAAAAGGCCGAAAGAAAGCTACTTTCCATAAATTTGAGGATATGCTATTGAGATTTATTGCTTCATTAAAGATGCTAGTGGAAAAAAGGCATTCTAAAGAAATAGAAAGAAAGTGAAACATGAAAAAAGGTTTTCAAATAAAGGAAAATATGAAAGAATGTTAAAAAGTAAAAGAAGTAGAAAGAAAGTAAAAACATGAAAGAGGCTTTAAAATGAAATATGAAATCCACCTATGTTAGTGCTTGGAAATAGAAAGAGATCCTACTACCTCCCCAAAGGATTGAACCACTACCAAGTCCACTGCCACCACTTTCTTCTCAAGAAAAATAATGTTACTAGTGTGAATGGTAAGGTCGGGCATTCTAGTCATGATCTAGACAAAAGCTCTGAAAAGTGATGGTTTTTGAAGTATGGATTCAAAGGATAGGGAACAACATGAGAAACAATCTAAAAAATACTACTCTATTGAGCTTGGATTTGGAAAGAAAGAAATCCAAGGTCCTAAATTCTTCACCAAAACCATTGTTTGACACCTTGTCCTTCGAGGTCACAAGCATAATATAAAAAATTGTCTAGATGTGGCAGTCTTTGAGCAAGCTCAAGGTCCACAATATTTGAATCAAGGTCTTCAATTCCATGGGAAAAAAGTATTTGGTGTTTGATGATGAGGATTATTTGCTAGTGCTTGCCTATGCAAAAAAGCTAGAATATCTTGGTCGCTTTGCCACTACGATCTAAAGATTGGGTAAAAAATGTAACGACCTAAAGTAATTTGTCCCTTAATTTTAGTAGTTCAGTTAGTTGATGTAATGTCCCAAACAAAATATTTGCATCCAACAATCAAATTGAAAATGAATTTTTAATTAACTTTCAAAACACCCAATTTTCCCTTACACCGATTGATCCCGAAATTGATAATTTTATCACAAATGCAAAGGGAAATTTCTTGAAATATAAAATACTGATAATTATCTTCAAATACCATTAATGGTACGGCCCCTTTCTATATGATATCATAAAATTACCAGATTTAATATAAAATACAAATGTGCATACCAAATCAATAATTTCACTTCACCCGATTTCACTAGAAAGCACAGAAATGATAACCAATAACCTCCAGCTTATATCAATGATAATATCTAATGTAGTTATAGCATAAAGGTACTGTTGTATAATCACAACAATAGAAATAAACAATTGAAACAAATCTAGAAACACTACTCTGAAATCTGCTCAAACTGCAAACTCCAAAACCTTGCAACAACACACCAACTGAAACTGCACTGAACAAAGCTCTAAAACAACCTTTGTAGCTGAACCAAGAGGATATAATAAGAATTAAACATCTGAAACATGGATTCTATAGCAACCATAACACACACACAAATCATAAATCCAAACTCCACAATGCTGCTATCAAAACCTGCAAAACACATAAACTGAACTAGCTAAAATCTTACAACTGCATGAAGCTCCAATGCAACCTTTGTATGAGATTACCCTCATGTACCAAAGGGATTTTGTCCTATGATACCTGCAACCAATGGGTTTCTGTCCACTGATCACCAATCTTCAATGGGTTTTCATCCACAAAAGATTATGTGTTGAACACCAATGTCCAAACAAATTTTGGCAGAGTTTCTATATGATAAAATGAGATGCCTGGAAAGTGAAATTGCTTGAAAATATATAGAGGAACAAATCCAAACGACCCATTCTTGGATAAATAAATAAAATAATATCATTCACATGAATTTCCCTCCAAAATAGATCCCATAAATACTTTTCATAACCTCCACTTGATTTCTGGCTAAAAATAGGCAATAACTCCCTCTTACAAGTTGTCATAAAATATGTCATAGAATATTCTAAAATTAGGTGTTGTTTAGTGGAAATTTGGATTTGTTAATGTTCTAGTGTTTTGATGTTTGAATTCGCCTTTCCACTTTACATTCAAGGATCTAGGGTCGAGTGGCAATTCACTATCATACCCTAAATAGTTGTGAGATGTAGGGAAGCTTGGATTTGAGAATTTAATTATCAATTTCTCTTCTCTTATGCTTAATTGACCATTAAAACTCTAATTATGCAAATACAGAAATAAACTGACAAATAACAGAAAAAACTCTTGCAGACGGAAGTAAAATATCAAATCACAGAGTACCTGTTTTCGGGGTTCTAAGGCGGAACAATCAGGGACACTAGAGCGGAAGCCCAAGTCCAAGGTGCTAGTTTCTTTGCAGGATCCTGACCTCCTTCCGACACTAGTCTGCACTGTAACTCATGTTTCCAGAAATTTAGTTGTGGAGGACACTAGAGTGAGCACCCAAGTCCTGGAAATGCTCCGGCGTCCTGCTTCTCTTCAGATCCTGAATCCTTGATGTCTGTTGATCCTTCATGCAACTTCACTTTCCCTAAATGTGACACCTATAACCTATAATCACAAGACTTTGGGAGGGGGTTGTGGTGTTTAGAGGCTTGCCTCAGTCAAGCCCCGAAGGACACTTAAGTCTCCGAACATCGTTGTCAGATAGAGAGTGCGTGCCCTTGTGAGGCAGAGGCAAAAAACAAAGGAAATGATGATGAAAACACAATGTAATGTCACTTTGTAGTGAAGCTCTCATGGGAGGAAGATGCTCTTCATTCCATGAGAAAATTGACGCTCAAATCTGCAAATACAAACACACAAATCACACAAGTCTGCTCTTGCAACACAATGAAATCCTTGAATCACATTAAGAACACAATAGTGTGAGGCCTACCTTTTTACATTATTGTTTATGAGACTATTTGCAGTGCTTTTGTTATTATTATTGTGTTAAGAGACTATTGATTTCTGAATTCTGGATTATTGAACTTATGTGATTTTTAAGAAAATAATTGTGCAATGATATTAGATGTTATTTTCTGCATTCTGGATTATTGAACCTATTTGATTTTAAGGAAATAATTGTGCAATGATAATTTAGATATTGTTTTGAAGAAAATGAAGAATGGAAAGGGAAACTCAATATAATTCTATGGTTGAATGTTTAAGATGCATGTATTTAGTTTTGCTTCGGCTATGATATCTATATGTGATATTGACTTCGAGTTTGAGTGTGCAGGTATTTCTAACAAAACCACTATTACAGGAGACCATCTCATACCTATGTTGTTCCCTTGTGAGCCGATCTAGTTCAATGAGGAACTGAGATCAACCTCTTGTTTTGAAAAATTGTGGTACTATCGTAATGTGTTATTTTTGCATGAGATTAAGGGAATAAGGGCTTTTATCTGAATTACTTTTATTATGATAAGTGTTATAAGTTGATGTTTTGAATCTTGTTTTAACTTTAATTGTTTTTTACCCTTTTCATGTGTTTATTTGACTCTGAGAGTCTTAACTAGGTGTAAAAACAACCCTAGGTTGTACCCCTGGGTTTAGGGACCTTTTTGACTAGGTTAACTGCCATAGGGTCACCTCAACTTGGGGGTGAGGTTAAGTGACGAAAATTGGAAGCTTGGGGGACATAGGATGAGTGGAATCCCCACTCATGCCCACTTCCAAGTCATGGAGCACTCCATGATCCCCCTCATTATGGAGGGCTTGTCTCCATGTGCCTCTTTTGGTGGGGTTCCCTTTTATGTGGGTGTTGTGTCACCCACTCTATGTTATTTTAAGTTTTCTCATTGTATTTTATTTCTACATGTGAGCTATAATGGGGGACCTCATGAGTGGGTAGTGGGGATATTTTTTAATTCCACTTGGGATAGTGGGGATATTTTATTAATTCCACTTGGGATAGTGGGGTTATTTAAATATTACATCTTTTAAAAAATAAATTTTTAATTCATCCACTATGAATTTAAAATTCACAAATAATGTGAGCCCTTGATCTCAACTCTTGATCCTCACCTTCCATTCACTTCTCAAAAAATCTATAAATGAGACCCTTCTCTAAGCAATTGGGAGACCGGATTTTGCAGGGGAACTTCATTCTTTTGTGCAGGGGAATTTCATGCTTGCAGGAGGGGACTTCATTCTTGCAGGAGAGGACTTCATTCTTGCAGGGGGACTTCATTCTTGCATCCTCATCATGCCCAATTTCCTCTAAGAATTCTTCTTCTGGCATCCTCATAATTCCCAATTCTTTCTCTATTCTTCTCTTCATAGCCTCATAATGCTGAAATTATTCTAGCCATTCTATATCCTCCATACATTATCCCTTGCTTGTGATCATAGAGAAATTATTTTTGGGGTTGAATCTTGGAGGAAAAATGAGGAGATTTTAGAGAAGAAAGTAGAGAGGAGCTCTTCATCAGATTCTTCCATAATTGGGCTTTGGAAAGTTGGTGAACAAATTATATCCTTTTGTGTGATCTAATGTTGATATGCATGTTTATATCTTGGTTGTTGAAAGAGTCTTGCAATGTCTTCTTTGAGCTTTTCTGTTTATTTTTGAGTTTTGTTTTGGGGTGTAGAGAGCTCCTTCCAGTTGGAAGGCAATGCTCATCATGTTTAGGGAGGGGAGGTGTGACCCTCCTTGGGTGTCATCCTGGTTCTGGTTACATGATATACCTTGAAGGCAAATTGGTACTGTTTTTAGCTTTGAGGGCTTATTGACTTTGAGAGCCTGTTTGGATATCCTTGGTTACTTGATTCATTGGAAGGCTTGAGGCCTTGTGGAAGTTTATACTTTTAGCTTGAGGCCTTGTGACTATGTTGGCTTGAGGCCTTGTGATATATTGTGAAAGGATGACACCTAGAGGTAGAGATTGTCTACTCCCCTACCCTCCCTGAACTCACCTAAGCTGAGTCTTTGTATTGTGAGTCAAACCTTAAGGGTGTGTGTATTATTTGATTTATTGTTGTTGTTCAATGTCGTGATGTGTATAGTCTATTTTACCCTGGGTATGAGGATGGTCTCCCTAGCTCGGGGGTGACCCTCTTGCGGGTCTACGGTAGGGAGGAGAGCAGCTTGTGTGGTGTTTCTTTTTTTGTGTGTTATGCAGGTATTCTTAGAGCTTATTGTGAAGCTTGGAGAAGATAATTGGATCTTATAAAATATTTTATTTTCCTTAAGTCTTAAGGAGAGCATGATCTTTTAATAGCTCCTTGTCAATTTTTCCAAAAGGAGAAAATTATCTCCCTATTGTTGTATAAATTGTTATTTTTGGAGTTGTGAGGAAATTCTCTCTTTTCTTAGGCTGATAGTTGTAATTTTCTTGTTCATTGAGTTTTACCATTTAGAATTAAGAAAAAGGAAAAGAAAATTTATTTTTAAAAGGATATTAAAATTATCTAGTTCCTTCTTCTTCTACTTGCAACGTTATGAGTTAGTTGATGTTTTAATTAAGTTTGTAAAAGTGTTAAAAAAATATTCCCACCATGAAATAAATAAAATTTGGGTTGCAGTATTGCTTTGGAAATTACTGCCACCTTGAGGGTCTCATCTTAGAATGGGGACCTTTTCACTTTTACTATGCACTTTTAACTATTCACTTTTCACTATTCACTATTCATTGTCACTATTCACTTTTACTATTCACTTTTCACTATTTACTATTCACTTGTAATATTCACTATTTACTTTTAATATTCACTTTTCACTATTCATTTGAAGGCAAACTATATGTAGTTTAAAACATTTGACTTGAAATAGAAATCTTAAATCAAGGAAAATAGGATTTATGTATGCATAATGTATAATACGAATTGAATAGATGCATAACCTGAGAGTTGCAATTCAGAAATACATTGTTTATACAATTACAATTTAAAAAGAGCATAGGTAAATATATGTTAATTTTAAGGAAAAGTTTCTCGGAGGTTTTGACAATTATTCCAAATTAAATGACAGAAAAATGAAGAGGAAAGTATGATCCCTTCATTTACAAAGGACACTAAAAATAAACGCAAACAAGCCATCATAGGCATTTCATGAGTGGCCATTTTAAACTCAACTGTAGATTTAGAGAATAAACGTTCAATTAAAATAGAAAAGAGATAAAGAGAAAGAACAGCTAACCTTGGAAAATAAAGAGGAGAAAATGCGCGGCATTTCCGAACAGGGCTAAGCGAACTAAGTAAGTTAACCTACCATTAATCCTGTTTAGGAACATGATGATTATTAAAATTAATTCAAACGTTGAACTAAAACCTAGAGCAGAACCCTAGGGGGACTGAGTCGAGTGAAGTTAACCAACCCTGTGTAAGTGATCTGGTTTACCAAGAAATTAGGAATAATGTAAAGGATGTAGTGATATTGCTGTTAGATAAAGAATGTGAAGAAAAAAAAAAACAATAGGATAACATAAAAAGACCTTGCACAACGAGAAGGGAAAAAGAGATAGAAATACAATCAAAATTAAATTCCAAGAAAAGGAAGAGAGGGCAAATGAACAGATGATCGTGCTTTGTTGAAAAATGATCTATCACCTAAAACAACTTTGTTCAAATATAATTTATAAAATTAACCTAAGTCAGGGAACCACACGTTTCCTTGTCTAGGGTGTGCGCACATGTATTTGGTACGCCGCCGTCAACTGTATTGCTTTCGCCTTAAGCGTGCACCGCCGAGCACGCTTATGCGTGCAAGGGGGTTTTCAAAGTAGCAAGGGAAAATTTTTGATAGTTCGTTTCATGACCACATGACGCATGTGGACATGACACGTGTGTAATGCATGTTATAACCGCATGGAAAAAGTGGGCATGACAAATAGCTTGCTAGTAATCATTTAATAATGCTCTCTAGTTTACAAATGAATACCTAAACATGCTTTTATATGCAACTACAAACACTCTCGCCAAGATTTTCGTAATTCAAACTTACCGTGTTGGCAAAGGACCCAAATAACGGTCATAAATCGACACCCAGAAATTGGGGCAGCCCCAAAATAGGGCAGGACTAGGGCGCAGACGCCCAAGTCCTCTCCCCCTATTTTAGGCAGAGCATAGCTCAAGGGGTCCTCCTAGGTCCCATTTGTCATGTTACCTAAGGCTCATTCCATCGGAATGCCAAATTATGAACTAAGATGTCCTAAATGAGTGCAAAAGTCCCGGGAGCTAAACCTTATGAGGGAAAAGCACCTAAGGGGACATTTTCCGATATTACATTTAGCCCCCATTTTAATGTATGTATAAACGCGAGGCCAATACATGCATTAAAGTAAGGTCACAAACACAGCAAACACATCTAGCACGGAGAAGACATGCCAATCACATAGAAAACAGTAACAGGCACGCAAAACACGGAGAAGACATTTACAGCCACGTAGAACATGGAGAAGACAATCAATGCATAGAAGACACATTAATACATGGAAGACATAAATGATATATTTTCTTTTCTTTTTCTCATATACATGAAATGCAAATGCAAGTACTGGAAAGTAAACAAACCTCCCATAATACATGATGCACTCATCGCGTAGGTCTTTGTATATATGGGGCAACACACACGCAAGACACACGAAACCTCCCAAAATGCAGGAAGCACAACCCTAAGGCATTGATCTTTATACTGCATATGAGGCAACAAACACGCCAAACAAAACAAGCACGCCAAAGCACACACACTTGAAGACACGGAGAAAACATGGCAGACAAGCGATGGAGTGTACCTATTTCTAGGTCCAACACCATCTCAGACACATTACAAGCACACACCGACGATTGGGCTTCGCCACAATAATCGCTGAAAACATGCTTAAGAGTTGAGTTAGTCACATAACCGCTCCCCGCCTCTGCAGAGGACTTTTGAAAATGACAGGATGATGCAATCTGCTTCGAGAAATACACTATCCCAGCCTCCACAGAGGGCTTAAGAAAAAGGATATGCAGAGGGATTACATGATTGATTGATTGATTGATTGCAAATAAACTTAGGGTGCATGATGCACTCATCACACAGGTCTTTGCACCTGAGGTCAAACACATTGCTAACATCTATAACAGACAGCTTACCTTATATATGCCCCCACCTTAAGGTGGTTGATATCAGTTATTGATATCAAGCACGTTAAGGTAGGAATAAAACACACAAGGGAACATCGACTTTTGCAAAGCCCATGCCCCCTGGAGGTGACATGTACTTTACGATCGCCAAATGTTCCCTTAAACACATCCCTGCAAGAAACATGTTAGTGTCTACAAAATCATGATAAATAACAACATCAATGCATATGATTAACCACACAAAGAGCCAAGGTTATACAATGAATTCAGAGTTTGATGATAACCGTGGGGCTATATCATGAAGCTCTCTGAATCGAGTACCGCCAGGGCCAGATTCAAAGACAAACAAAGGTGCACGGAGCAACAGTATTGTTAAGGTTTGTAAATGCGATAGAAACATCAAATTCACTACGTAGAAAGCAAGAGTGCTTCCACTAGACAAACGTCAGATAAGATATACAACCCCATCGTCATATTAGGAACTAAGTCCATTTTTTAATTGCTCTCGAAAGGGACACTAGGTCTGCATCAGTATAAATATTTTTTCGTCATCCGCCCACCAGATGGAAACACTAGAGGAAGGGAAATAATAAATAAGAGAGGAGAAACAAGTGTCTTCGGGACAATCACGTAGGAGGGTGCCCCCAGTGTCACCAACTGCAATGCTATGTCTGTAAGACACAACACACAATGATGAAATCAGAGACAGAGGCAATTTTAGAGGAATGATGATACAAATAGAAGAAGTTCACAACAGAGGCAGTCTCCTGGTATCCCAGACCTTACAAGAGAGTCAAGGGTCATCCCAGGAGACCTAACCAACACATAACACATCACGGGGGAAGCACATCATGATAGAGATAAAGGGTTAGAGATACTTACCTGTAGGGCCCCTTCCGGGTTAGTTGTTATCGTGAATCTTGATCTTTATCTTAATGGTAAAGATGTTATCACTTCTTCTCTCTTCCATATGTTCAGGAGTGTGCGAGGGTAATTGTGTAGGAAAGGTTTCTCTTAATGATGGTTGAGAGGGAATGTTACCATTATTTGTGTCAGCCATAGGAGCATTTGAAATGCCATTTAAATGAGCATGTGGAGGCATCCGAAAGATACCCATTTCAGTCCCTATATAAAGAGTTGGAATGGATTGAGTAAGAGGGATAGCTTGTTCTTCTGCAGCATGTAGGATTTCATTTCTTTCCAAAGTATGTGATGATTAATGATATGTTTTCTTGTTTAGAATGTAATTGAGAGGTTCTTGAACATCAATTGGCAAATTATCATTAGATTTAAGCAAATGGTCACAAAGAGAATATGTATCATCCAAAGCTTCATCCTGTTTAGGGAGAGCGAGAAGGGATGACAGAGTAGTGTGGAGGAATGTATCAATGGTATCTTTTTCTTGTGCCAATATATCCTCACCAAGTGGGGTTATGTTGGGACAAGTCTCTTTGTTTGATAGATCACCCGTTGCTATTTCATTATCATAGGTCTCAGAGAGGATTTGCATTATATCATCATGAAATAAAGGGAGGGTGGGAGTAAAGTTGTCACCACTACTTTCTCCATGATTGTTTTCAGCTATAAAACTTTTTAGATTCTCCATGATTGAAGGGAAAACAACTACAATCTCGAGAAAGTTGTCAAAATGGGCTATTGATCGAAGAATATCACATGTAGTACTATTGGTTATGTCAATGCCATAGATGAATGCAATCTGATGAAAGACTTGAGGATATTTGTCAAAGAATTTGCAAAAATTATCATATTTCACAATGTACTCATATAAGTCTTCTAAAGATGTACCCATAGGAGAATCCATGAATGCAAAAGTATATGCAAAAATGATTGATTTTTGTACTTTTTCCAATGCAAATGAATGGAACAAAGAGCGTTGTAAGGATTTTGACCAAGGGCAGCAATTTATATGTCTAATATCAATCCAAAACAACAATATGATCCTTCTCAACACACTCTTGATGCAAATCCAAAATAATACCAAGTCAAAATATAGTGAAAATATGTTGAATTAGGCACCTTTTTTCACCAAAACTCAATGTACGAGGGCATAACAAAGGGTGTTGTGAGGAAAATGATGATGGAAAACAAATAATATCAGTAATAATAGCCACTTGGTGTCAAAATTTCTAACACAACACGCTTTTAGTGCCACTCAAGGTAAAACCCTAGTGAAAATATAGCAAAAATAGGTTTTTTTCACAGTTTTTCAATTCCAAGACCTAGCAAAGGGGGTGTTGTAAGGAATTTTAGGAGGTAAAACAAATAATATCAATGATATTAGTCATCTCAATCGATAAAATTGATTACAACACACTTGGAGTGCAAACTAGGTCAAACCCTAGGGCAAAAATAGTCAAAATGTGTAGTTTTTCACCGAATTTTTAATACAAGAGCCCGTTAAAAGGGGGTTGTGAAGCTTTTTAGGAGGGGAAGAAAATGATTACCCTGATAACAACCAATTAATTCAAAAATAATTTTCACAACACTCCTATGGTGCAAGTTTATAGAGTCGATAAGGCCAAATTTAGTGAAAATCGTTGTTTTTGAAGCCCTAGGTTTGAGATCTTGACACAAAATGTTATGTGAATGTTTTAAAGTCTTATTTATGATGGAAATAAATTAATCTTAGATCTGAAAATAATTTTCAAGCTCTAATATGCAAAATGTCAATGCAAATCTAATGAAAATGCATGAAAATTGCTAGTTTTTTGTTGAAATTTTCTATGCAAAAATGCAAATATTTTAAATCTAAATCCAAATTTACACTAAAATGCAAGACTATAGCCAAATTCAAATTTGAATGAGCCTATAAAATCAGTAGAAAAATCTGAAAGAAGATTTTGCCTACTAACCCTAGATTTTGGAATTACTAAGTTATATGAAAATTGCCAAAATTTCTACAAAAGCCTAGCAAATTCATGATGAAAATGCAATGCAAATGATTGAATTTGTGTGTTTTTCTATATTTTATATCAGATATGATGCAAAAATCATGAATTAGGAAAATTTAGAAAGAATTGATGCAATTTAGTAAGTCAAACAATGCAATTTTTTTGAATTTTTTAAATTTTTCAATTTTTTTGAATTTTTCTCAATGCAATAAAGTGAAAGACTATATGAATGAATGAAATCAATCCACATCTGAAGACAAACACTTAGCAAGTTGCAATTTAAGTCCAAAAACATGGGTTCACCAAAATGTTTAGTGGAAAATTAGATTTGTTAATGTTTTAGTGTTTTGATGTTTGAATCCGCCTTTCCACTATACATTCAAGGATCTAGGGTCGAGTGGAATTTCACTATCATACCCTAGATCGCTGTGAGATGTAGGGAAGCTTGGATTAAGGAATTTAATTATCAATTTCTCTTCTCTTATGCTCAATTGACCATTAAAACCCTAATTATGCAAATACAACAATAAACTAACGAATAACGGAAAAAGCTCTTGCAGACATAAGTAAAATATCAAATCACAGAGTACTTGTTTTTGAGGTTTCGAGGCGGAACAGTCAAGGACACTGGAGGGGGCACCCACGTCCAAGGTGCCAATTTCTTTGTGGGATCCTAACCTCCTTCTGACACTGGTCTACACTATAACTCCTATTTCTAAAAATTTAGTTGCAGAGGACACTAGAGCGAGCGCCCAAGTCCTGGAAATGCTCTGGTGTCCTGCTTCTCTTCAGATCCCGAATCCTTGATGTTTGTTGATCCTTCCTGCAACTTCACTTTTCCCAAATGCGAAACTTGTAACTTGCAATCACAAGACTTTGGGAGGGGGTTGTGGTGTTTAGAGGCTTACCTCAGTCAAGCTCTGAAGGACACTTAAGTCTTTGAACACCATTGTCAGATAGAGAGTGCGTGTCCTTGTGAGACAAAGGCAAAAACCAAAGGAAATGATGATGAAAACACAATGTAATGTCACCTTGTAGTGACGCTCTCATGGGAGGAAGATGCTCTTCATTCCATGAGAAAATTGATGCTCAAATCTACAAATACAAACACACAAACCACACAAGTCTGCTCTTGCAACACAATGAAAGCCTTGAATCACCTTGAGAACACAATAGCTTGCTAGTAATCATCTAATAATGCTCTCTAGTTTACAAATGAATGCCTAAACATGCTTTTATATGCAACTACAAACACTCCCGCCAAGATTTTCGTAATTCAAACTTACCATGTCGGCAAAGGACCCAAATAATAGTCATAAACCGACACCCAAAAATTGGAGTTGCTCCAAAATAGGGCAGGACTAGGGCGCTGGCACCCAAGTCCTCTCCCCCTATTTTGGGTAGGGTATAGCTCAAGGGGTCCTCCTAGGTCCCATTTGTCATGTTACCTAGGGCTCATTCCATCGGGATGCCAAATTATGAACTAAGATGTCCTAAATGCATGCAAAAGACCTCGGAGCTAAACCTTATGAGGGAAAAGCCCCCAAGGGGACATTTTCTGATGTTACAGGTGCAACATGATCTTTGAAATTATTAATTGCACCATAAGATACTCTCCACCACTTTGGATTTCCAACACAAAATAAAATTATAAAATAATTAATATTTAATTGGCCCCAATTAAGTAGCTTGAAAATATAAATTAATCATCAGTCCAAAATATTAAATAAATTACTTTCCAATCTCCTTCCTCAACCCATAATATGAAATGTTGGAATGAGCCTTTTTTCCATGAAATTGAATTAATAAAAAATTGGGACATGACAAGTCCTCCCTCCTCAAGATTGCTTGTCCTCAAGCAATGCAAACCAAGATGCTTCAAAATCTCCATGCCAAAATAAATCATGTTATACTGCACAGAAAACCTTGATCATGTACCTAAGAGATGTTGCAATTTCTACCATAAGACACTGTGCAAACTTGAAAACTTAAATTCCTCAATGCCATGTACCAAACCAAAGTATCCATATAATATGAAATCTATTATATGCAAATCTTGGGTGCATTCTTTCCAATACTCCAATTGATCTTCATCCTTCCATGGAGATTTGGTAACAAATCCTTGAAAAATATACATGGGATGATTGACATTGTGTTTTTTCTATTGTGTGGTATTGCTGCAACAATATTCAATGTAAAACAAAATATCCCATATTACCTGTGGACATGTAGAATGCCTTGTATCTATCACATTCAACAAGACCTTTCTTTTGGCCTGTTTTTCCCAAAGTGTATGTGCACTGTCATGAAACAAGTTAAACCAGAAACTCTTGCAACCCCTTAAAATGATATAATTCTGATTTTTACAGTGTATAGGACTGTTATAGAAGTCCATGAATCCTCCATAACAACAAAGATAATTTTTTGAAACAATACCTCTTTTGCCTTCATATTATGAAGATACACCCTGCTGAAATCATCACTACTTTTTTCATACTTTGCCCCATCTTGAAGGATGTCAGATGCAAATTAGTATCTGATCTAGAACAAAAATAGTACTGTTAAGCAACAATTAACATCATATAACAACAAATACTCAACCATTTCTAAAAAAATGAATCTACAAGCAACAATTCATTTGAATAGAAGACTGTGCACCTTCTGTGTCCATTCACTAGTACATATTGATCACCCAACACAGTTCCCAAAATGATAGTGGAAAGAAAATCACTAGTATGACCTATCATCTGAAAATTTCTCCACCCTTTATCCACAAGTATTGCATTCCAATGCATGCCAAGAATATGGATCCTTGTTAAGTATGAAATGTCTATCACCCAAAGATCTTTCAACCTTAAAAACATTGCAGCTCCTAGACCCATGATATAGAATTCTTTACCAAACTCTTGTTCATTCCAAAGGATAAACAATATCCTTCCCTTCAGGATGCTATAAATTTGAAGTAACTCTCTATTCATGAATCCTCCATTTTGAGAGTAACTTGACATCCAAAATACCAAAGAATATTTAGTCACAAAATCTTGAAAATAAAAAAGATTCCAACTTTTCTTACCAAGACCTTGCTTAAGGCAACTCAACTTGGTCACCTCCACCTGTCTATCTCCTATAATTTTGTCTTCAATAATAATGCCTAGATCCCATGAATATTCTATAAGTTATAGACATTGATCCTTCACAAAGTGGTTAGTATGCATTAAGGACTCCATGTGATACCAAATGCAATGGATGGTAATTTCAATACTATAAATGTTGGCTCTTTCTATCTTGATCTTCAAAACATCACCTAGATCCCATGTGAAACACGATTTTGGACTTGACTCAAAGAGTCCTCATGCCCTATACTGCAAGTTGTATCACTCACTCTATCACCCTTTTTAGCATGCTTTCCATGAAGATAAATTTGTAGTGACATAGAAGGAGACAAATATGAAATATTTTCATACCTTAGGCTATAATCAAAATGGTCATCCCCTTTTGTTAAAAGAGGAATTGTTGAGATATCCTCAACACCTCCATCCAAGTGGCTCAAATTTTCTGTGTTAGGGCTCACCACAATGTTCTCCCCAAATGTGTATCCATCTACAATGATATTCTAAAAATTAATCCTTGGCTCATTCTTAAAATCAGCATGCTCTTCTACTGAAGCCTCTGACAAGATATTCTGAAAATATTCTTTTTCCACCTTTTATTCCTCTACTTCAGTAACTTCTGAATCTTCCTCCAACACTTGCACTTCTTACTTATGTACCACTTCAATTGGATGGATGCAATCTTTTTGTTCTTCCTCCTTGTTTGACTCAAAGCTATCCTGGATATCAACTTTCATTTGTTTTTCTTAATTTTTGATATTTGCAACCTTTTCCATTTTAACTCCTTCCTTTCTTCTTCTCATGAAATAATCTTCAAGTGATACTTCAAATTTTCCCTCTGAAAGGTACTCTTCCAAAGTTTTGAAAACCACTCCTTTAGGCAAATCTTTCCTAGTGAGTTCTGCATATTCATAGAAAGTGAAGGCTGCCTTTGAAATTATATATTTTATAAAATATTCATTAAACCATACTGATATTTTGGAAACTAAAACATCATTTTCTAAACTCCTCAAAGTTGATTTGAAGAACCCTCCCATGATCAACAAATCAGTACCCTACATGTTGGAAATATCTAGGCTCTGATTCCACTATAATGTCCCAAACAAAATATTTGCATCCAACAATCAAATTTGAAAATAATTTTTTAATTAACTTTCAAAACACCCAATTTTCCCCTACACCGATTGATACCGAAATTGACAATTTTATCACAAATGCAAAGGGAAACTTCTTGAAACATAAAATATTGATAATTATCTTCAAATTCCATTAATGGTATGGTCTCTTGCCATATGATATCATAAAATTACCAGATTTAATATAAAATACAAATGTGCATACTGTTGGTTTTTTCCCAGACTGGATGCTTATTCCCAGATTTCCCTACAAGGTAGCCATCAATGATCAACAGGATCTCTGGGCCAGGGGCCAACAGTATAGGAGATAGACTCTATATTTTATCTCCTCTTCTTCTTCAGGCTCTGCAAAACCTAGGGGGGTATTCCCTACTCAACATCCATGGGGATATGCATACAAAGGCTGGGATGCTGACAGAAAGCATATAAGTCCTCCTGTAAGTAGACCAAAACTACAAGATAAGAGCAAAGGGGCTGGCTTTGGGCCTATTTTCAGTTGTAGACAGAGGACTTGGATCCTAAAACTAATTCTAATGTCCTAATAGTTGTTTTAGAGTTTGATTTTAATTTTATGTTTGGATGCAAAGCTGGACATGGTTATAATACAAACACAATGCAAGATTGGTGCCTATCCAGGGCCTGGAGTCAGTAGACATACACCTGTGAATGATATGCATGAACAACTAAAACTGGATTTCAGGGGGATACATATGATACCTGCCTTACAGATATCTCCCAATACAAAGTGTTAAGCTATCCATACTTATGGCATCCCTATTGCAGTATATCCTTCCCAATATTCAATCTGAAAACAGTTTAATCTACCCCTTGAGCAAAAGTTAAAAGATTAAACATTCAACACAGGAATTCTATGTTCTAGAATCTTAGACATTCCTTAAATATCTGGACTCAGAAGAAAGATACATGCAACACTGGAAACAGAATTAGCACAACACATGCAAACATAGCATTACTCATATAGGATAAACCATGAAATCAGTGGATTCATGCAAAAACATACCACAGGAGATACATAAACTCACAAGTTTTACTGCATAGAGCAACCAAATCAGCTGTATTACATTACAGAGCCAAAAATGTTCAGCTTTCAACAACCTCAAATGAGTAACACTTCCAGCTTAAAAACCAGCCAGAGGGAAGCGTACTCAGCATTAATTACATGGTTGACCAAAAGTCCCGCCAGATACACAGTATCAGAAAAATGGCGCTCAACGCACTGAATACAGCAGGTAGGGGAGGAGACAAGAAGGGATCTCGAGCCATGAGCCGCCAGCCGTGGATGTACAACTTTAGTCGGGTACCAGATCCGTCCACACCATCGCCCATACTTCAGCAACAATTGCCATTAATGTCCATCTACCTCGCAGCCATCAGGAAAACATCAAACAGTGCATCGCAACCGTTTCCTGCCAAAACACACTTCATAGCAGTTTCAAAATAATACAGGGAGATTAATCCCACATGCACGGTGTGGAGAGCCCCCTACCACTTTATACACGCGGCCACATGCATAATAAGCGTCGAGCGCTTTTGCCATGCTCAACCCACGATCCTTCGCACAAAGCCTATCGCCAAGACCCAAGCCATCGGTACACCCCACAATTCTCCCGCCGACCTCATTTGTCTCACCGACAGCCACACTACACTCCACTCCATTGGCCAGAGACAGACCATCGGCCTAGCAAGAAACCCCTCTGCCGATAGAACAACTCTTGCCGATAACACATCGGCTCGCCACCTCTGTCGGTGTGACATACACCGTCAGAACAACCAAAATCTCTCCAGCCGATGAAGAGTGCTACGCCGATGCCTGCATATGCAAACATCCTCCGGATGTTCAAAAATCATCCTGATGTCAGCATCATCATCTGCACGACCACCCTCATCGGCACAACCTGATGCATCGGAGGAAGATCCTCTTGCTTAGCCGATACCAAATGTCTGGCCGATGAACATCCTGATGACGTCACCGTCATGTCCTGCTGACGTCATCAGCATATCTGCCTACTGCACACCTCCTCATATCTGGATGACGTCACCGTCATATTCGCAACATCGGGGGATCTCTACAAGGTGACTAGTGTTAGAAATATGACCCCCCTCGGACCTTAATGACGTCACCACAAATCAACATCAGGATGATATTCAGAAATATGATGATGATGACAACCCACCCCTAGAATATCATGATGATGATGCCCTCCTCTCCTTAAGAAAATATGATGCTGCAGCTGAAAAATGCTGAGGAGGTCCAACACTTAGGAAATTTTGGATTTTAGAGAGGGGACCATGCCAAAAACCTTGAACATAAATTATTACCAATAGGCACCTTGACCTTCTATCGATGACCCTTTTCTCCTTTCATTTTCCTTTATCGCTTTTGTATGTGCAAATCCAAATGCATATACAACATACAGGGCAGACGTCAAATGTTATAGAACGAACAAAATTTCGGTTCGGGTCCGGCTTGCAAATATTTTCATTGCATATCTGAATGTATATTTTGTTTGTATGCTGAATATACAAACACAAACATACAAGCAGGGAATCTAATGAGAATATTTCAGATACATTCCTCCCCTGTATATTGAACATGTACAAACCTGTTTGCATAAGACTGCGGCAGGCCCCACCAAATGTATATCAGCCAATGTATATTTTCCTTTGTATATGACCCGATATACAAAGCGGGAATATTCCCTTCATCGGCCACACCAACACCATCGGCCAAACACACACCGATGATGAACATTACGCCGATGGCACATCACTACCACCAATTAGATCGCCAAGAAGCCTGCGAGGTCATGCCGATGGGCAAGAAGATATAGGGTTCAAATGAAGAAACCCTCTAAACATGAAAAATCAACCTCCAAGTCAAAATGAGTACCAACACTAGCTCCGAATGGGGACGTGCTGGTGAAAACCTGCAGCGAGAACCAGATCTCCGGGCAGACCAGGCAAAAACCAAAAAGGCACGAACATGTACAAGACATTTACAATATATACATATTTTTACACATGTGCACAGAGGCAAGTCATCTATGCAAAATAGAACTTAAGGAATTGGCCATGCACAGGCAATTCCAGAAATTCACCATCTAGGGCGTGGAGGAAATAAGAGTCCTCCCCATGGGTACTGCAAATCTGATATGGGCCCATCCATAAGGGTTCGAATTTACCATGTTTACCCCTGTCCTAATTTTTTGCATTCCAGATGAGTATCAAATCATTGACCTGAAACTTCCTTTTTGTAGCTCTCCTATCAAACAGATATTTCACATCTTGTTGTCTCTTGAGATTGATCTGGTGTGCTTTCCCTCTGTTCTCATCTAGTGCAACTAGCTGGTTCACTCTTTCTGTCATGGAGTCTTCAATCTCCTCATCATTATCCTGGATAAATTTGTAAACTGGCAGGAGATTGTTTATAGGCAATCTGGCTGATGCACCATATACCAGCTCAAAGGGTGACATCCCAATAGCCTTTTTTACTGTCACCCTGTCAGCCCATATTGCCAACTTTAATTTTGAGTCCCAAGCTCTCTTGTTCTTGTCTAGTATCCTCTTGATAATTTTCATGATACTTTTATTGCTTGATTCAGCTTGACCATTTCCTTGTGGGTGGTATGGTGATGCATATGATAGATTTATCCCATATTTAGTGCAAAAATCAATAAACTCACCTGATCTGAAGCACATAGCATTATCAGTAACTATCTTGAATGGTACTCCAAACCTGATGATAACATTTTCCATTATGAAATCCGTTATCACCTTACTTGTAGCTCTCTTAGTTGGAATGGCCTCAATCCACTTGGTAAAGTAATCAGTTGCCACCAAAATCCAACTGTGTCCCCCACTTGACTTGTCTGCAATTTCCCCTATGAAGTCAATTCCCCATTGCTGAAATGGAGCATCCACAGTTACAGTTCTGAGGGGTAAAGCACCATCATATCTCAATTTTCCTGAGAATCTCTGGCAAGGGTCACACTTCCTCACTAACCTTTGTGCATCTGAAAAGAGAGTGGGCCACCAATATCCTGCTCTGAGAATCTTATGGGCTGTTGTTTGGGCAGTATAGTGTCCACCACACAATCCTTTATGCATGTCATTCAAAACATTGTTAGCTACATCTTCATCCACACATCTCAGCAGCACACCATCAGGGTTTTTCCAGTATAGCTCACCTTGAACAATAACATACCTGATTGCATGTAACTTTAAAGTCCTCTTTTGACTGTCACTGAAATGGGAAGGACAATTCAGATTTTGCAAGTAGTATATAATGTCCTTGTACCATCCAGATCTTGATACATTTACATCCTCATTTTGGACTGCATTAACTTGGCATGCTTCCAAGTTTGACTGTGCCATCATCTTGGCTAATCCTTGTCCTCTTACCAACTTGGTAATTTGTATTTCTATGTTGAACTCCTGCAGTTTGTTTATCAATCTACACCTTCTTCCAGTCACCTCCTGTTGAGTGAATATGTCTTTGACTACTACATGGGGTACATATGCAATTACATGTGATCCTACCAGGTATGGTCTGAAACTTTTGATGGCTCTGACTAGTGCATATGCCTGTTTTTCCATAATATCATATTTCAATTCAGCAGTCTGCAAGGACATACTGAAGAAAGCTATGGGTTGTTCAAATCCATCTTCATTTTTTTGTAGCAAACATGCAGCAACAGTGTGAAAGGAAGCAAATGAAAACAACTAGAACGGCCTAGAAAAATCAGGAGATTTAAGAACAGGGGCCATTTTGATTGCCTCTTTGATACTCTGAAATGATTCAATTGCTTCACTTTCCCAGTGAACAGTTGCATCCTTCTTCATCATCTTGGAAATGTTCCTTGTGGTTTCTGCAAAGTTGGGAACAAATCTCCTAACAAAATTTATCTGTCCAAAGAAGGACTGAACTCCTTTTACAGTTTTTGGCATTTGAATTCTATCAATAGTAGCCACTCTCTCTGGATCTATCCTAACTCCATCCTTGGAAACAATGTGCCCTAGGAGTTTTCCTTCAACTACCCCAAAAGCACACTTCTTTGGGTTGAGAGAAATGCCATACTCTAGTGCTCTAATGAAAATCTGCTCCAAGTGCATACAATGCTGCTCTTCTTTCTTTGAATATGCAGTCAAATCATCTTGATATACAGCCAGGATTGAATCAATCAACCCTACAAAAGCAACATCCATTGCTCTTTGAAATGTAGCACCTGCATTTGTTAGGCCAAATGGCATTCTAACGTACACATAAGTTCCCCATGGAGTGGTGAACGCAGTCTTATATTGTTCTGATTCCTTTACCTTCACTTGATTATAACCTGAAAATCCATCCATCATGGACAAGAGTTCACAACCAGTCACTCTCTGCAACATAGCTTCCATATTAGGCAGTGGATAGTTATCCTTTAAAGAGGATACATTTAAGTTCTTGAAGTCAATACAAAGCCTAATATCACCATTCTTTTTTCTGACTGGGACAAGGTTAGATACCCAAGTTGAATGTCCAATTGGTAGAATTATTCCAGCCTCCCTAAGCTTTTTGAGTTCTTCTTGCATCTTTGGAGCTAAGGTAGGATTAATAGGTCTTTGCCTTTGTCTAAATGGCTTAGCTCCTGGCTTCAATGGGATCTCATGCTGGAATAAATCTTCCCTATAGGCTTTTAGGTCCTCACATGACCAAGCAAAAACATGTTTGTACCTTTTCAGTAATGCAATCAGCATACTCCTGATGTGTGGTTTGAGCTGTTTACCAATGTATACTTTCTTGGGGGTCTGAGATGTTCCCAAATTTATCTCTTCTAAATCCTCCTTGTTTGTGGGAGATGTCTTTGTGACCAATTGGTCTCTACTGTCAAAAGCTCTTTCCAAAGCTACTAACCCTCTAGGGATTTTATTAGTCTTCAACTGAATTATCTCTTTCCCCACAAGAGTTTCTTTTCCATCTATGGTTACTACAAAAGCTTGGAAATCAATTTCTTGATTTTCATATTCATCTATGCAGTGCAAAAATTTTAACAAGTCCCTATCATCATTAAACACTTGCCAACTGCATATGTTATCTCGTACTGCAGGCCTGATTTTAACTTCTACATTTGTAACATCTGACAGAGTGATGTCATCTGGTCTTATTGCAACATTAGCTAAGAAATCAGCCATAACATTCTTGGATCTCTCTACCCAGCCTATTGAAAATGCATCAAATAGTTCAATGGTATCCCAAACAGCATGCTTGTATTGTTTCAATCTTTTATTTTTTGAAGCATACCTATCTCTAATTTGGGATACAATCAGCTTAGAATCACCAAATACTCTTAGCATTTTGATTCCATGTTTGAGGGCTATATTTAGGCCTAAGAGTAAAGCCTCATATTCTGCAATGTTGTTTGTGCAAACAAATCTCAGCAAGAAAGAGAATTTGAGGAGCTTACCATTTGGAGACAAGAAACAACTCCAGCTCCAGAGCCTTCTTTTGCACAAGCTCCATCAAAAAACATAGCCCATAAACCTTGCTGGTCTAGCTCTTTAATGCAGACATTTTTCTCTTTATCTTCCTTATCATCTGAGACAACCTTGAAGTTATCACAGTCAGTGTTTACAAAGCATATCTGTTCCTCAGCTTCTTGGTCTTCCACTGTCTCTGATGATCTTTGTTCTCTGATTAGCTTAACATCCTTGCCATTCATTGGAATCATGGCATATGACAGGTCCAGCTGCATATTCCCACCAATTAGTGCTGCCCATCTTCTTGATAGCAACATACCATACTGTGGCTTGATGTCAACCACCGTTATATTCATTTTATATCTTTTTTCAGGAAATGCTGCCAGTTTGAAATCTACATCCTTCATGATTCCAATAACTGGTACCTCTCTGGCATCCATAGCATAACATTTTCCACATGCCTTGTCAATTTTCAATCCAGCTTGTTGCATGATGGCCAAAGGCATGACATTTGTAGATGCTCTAGAATCAAGCATACAATTTCTAATTATTTTTCCATTTATAACCAGGGATACATAAAATGGTTCCACTTGTGAAGGACACTTTGTCATAGTCACTTCTAAATAAACCTCAGGAGCCTCATCTTCTTCATTACATATGACATGTTTGTCACCCTGGATCTGAACATTTTGTTTAGCTTGAAAAGGCACCCCTGAAATTAGGGATACTGTCATATTCTTGATTTCTTCCACTCTCATCAATTCCATAAGCGGAACAGAGACTTTTACCTGGGAGAGGACTTGAGCTATATCAAATAGAGCATAATTTTGTATAACAGTTGTAGCTTGCTCCACAATCTTGTTTTTATCCTGAACTGATTTAGCTTTTACTTTCATAGTTCCCTGATCATCATTCTTGTCTTGGGAACCTTTGCTTTGATCTTCAGCTTGGGGGATTCTATTTTCTGGTCCTTGAGATTCATGACCTGTTCTTTGTCTAAAATTCTATTTATTATTAACCCACTGCCTATTTTGTGATTCAATCCCCTTATGACCATGCAGTGGCTGACCTGCAGAAATACCTTCTGGCTGATGTGGGCTGCTTACCTGATTTTTACCTCTGAGATTGTAGTTGCTTTTGACTTGAGCAACTGCTGCAGCTGTGAAGGCCCTAATTTCCTCATCAGAAGGTCGCTGTAAGTTACTCAAAAAATTGTGTGAGCTCTGAGCATACACATAGCTTTCTTCATTACCTTCATCATAAGAGTCCTGTTGACAGGCCTGAATTCCATCATCTGTACTCTCATCAACACTATAAATGGGGTATCCATTGTTTATGGACATCATATTAACATGATCATCTTGCACATAATGTGGCTCATTGCACTCATTACAAGATGTAGCATTATCACACAAAGACTGAGTAATCATACACTGTGACTGTGAATGTGGCATCTGACAAATCATACACCATGGAGTATCATCAACAATATTTATAGCTTTCTTTAGAGGATCAGGAGTTTCTTTGACATGTTGAGCTCTCTGATTTGTGTTGTTGTGTGGGAATATAGGCTTACCATTATGCCAATTGGTATTATAAGGCATATCATGCAATGATGGCCTCTTTTCCTGCCTTTGATAGACTTGCCTATCAGGACCCATCCCTTTTTCACTTCTAGCTATTCTATAGCTTAGGTCCTTAACAACATTTGCCAATTTGTCTATCTTATCTTCAGGGGCAGACGTATTACCTTGAGTGTTCTGAGGCTTGTTTGGATTCTGCAGAATTTTCACATCATCTCTTCTGTTTGTCTTACCTGATGCTTTCCTGTTGTTCTCAATATTCACTGCAATTCTAAAAGCATCCCTGATAGTAGCAGGACTTTTATCTCTTAATCCATATGCAGTTTTTGCATCAAAGGCATTGATATACAATATTATGCACATAGGTTCATTTGGCCTCATGTGATGTGGCAATTTTTTTAACACTTTAGTAAATCTTGCATTAAAATCTGCAACCTGCTCATTTGACCCTTTAGTGATACTGGTAAACTCATTTACAAAAAAGCTAGGGTCAGTTTTGTCACCATATTGCTCCTTGAACATCCTTTTAAAATCATCCCATGATGAAATACTCCGGTCAGGCAGATTCTTATACCATTCCTTGGCCTCATCAACCAAAGATTGCATGAATGACTTCATGAAAACATCCTCATGTTCTACCTCAAAGTTATCCATGACATTTTGAAAAGCCTTTAGATGATCTTCTCCTGACACTGTGTTATTTCCTGAAAATTTAGGCACTTGCAGCCTTAGATGCTTGTCAATGGGATTAGGATACCCAGGAATACCATCAAACACCAACTGTCTGAATCTATTTAGCTGCATGGGTTGTCTGTCAAACTGATTAACATTGATGTTTCTGTTTGCATTTTGGTTTCTTACATTGTTCAGTGGTATCCTAGCATCATTCACATTTTGTCTTTGATCATTATGTTGATATTGCACTTCATTTCTTTGTTGATGTCTCTGCACATTTGCATTCTGAAGGGTAGGGATTGAATTATTTTGGGCAGTCCTTAAAGCTTGCACTTTCTGCCTCAGGTCATCTCTGATTGTTATTGCCTGCTGATATTCGAACTCGGCCCTTAAGCTCCTAATTTCATCAGCTAGTTCTTCCTCGCTAGGCCTAGAGGAGGATGGTTTTACCATATTCTAATCTTCATTATCATCATCCCTTAGGGATTCAGCTTCTTCAAATCTATCAGGAGAATCATGAAAAGGACGCTCCTGAAACACCTCTGACCTTATTCTCAAACCATTACCCTGCTGTCTTTCATACACACTCTGGATTTCAGCCTCATTGTTTGAAAAATAAGGTACTGTCTTGTCTGAAGACCTTGGATTATCCTGAATAAAATCATCTTTCTTGGGGCTAGGAGAACCATCTTGACTGGCTCGAACAGTCCCCTTTTTTCTATACATCATTTTTATGGGTAACTCTTCAAATAAAGGATTTTGTTGGGATCTTCTCCCCTGCATATAAGTTTCACTTTGACCGGTTGGGAGCTTACTTCGGAGTCGCCACCTATTACTAGGAACTGTTTTCTTTTGTAAAACAGAGTTCTTTCACAAGGTCCCCAGCGGAGTCGCCAATTTCTGTTGGTTTTTTCCCAGACTGGATGCTTATTCCCAGATTTCCCTACAAGGTAGCCATCAATGATCAATAGGATCTCTGGGCCAGGGGCCAACAGTATAGGAGATAGACTCTATATTTTATCTCCTCTTCTTCTTCAGGCTCTGCAAAACTTAGGAGGGTATTCCCTACTCAACATCCATGGGGATATGCATACAAAGGCTGAGATGCTGACAGAAAGCATATAAGTCCTCTTGTAAGTAGACCAAAACTGCAAGATAAGAGCAAAGGGGCTGGCTTTGGGCCTATTTTCAGTTGTAGACAGAGGACTTGGATCCTAAAACTAATTCTAATGTCCTAATGGTTGTTTTAGAGTTTGATTTTGATTTTATGTTTGGATGCAAAGCTGGACATGGTTATAATACAAACACAATGCAAGATTGGTGCCTATCCAGGGCCTGGAGTCAGTAGACATACACCTGTGAATGATATGTATGAACAACTAAAACTGGATTTCAGGGGGATACATATGATACCTGCCTTACAGATATCTCCCAATACAAAGTGTTAAGCTATCCATACTTATGGCATCCCTATTGCAGTATATCCTTCCCAATATTCAATTTGAAAACAGTTTAATCTACCCCTTGAGCAGAAGTTAAAAGATTAAACATTCAACACAGGAATTCTATGTTCTAGAATCTTAGACATTCTTTAAATATCTGGACTCAGAAGAAAGATACATGCAACACTGGAGACAAAATTAGCACAACACATGCAAACATAGCATTACTCATATAGGATAAACCATGAAATCAGTGGATTCATGCAAAACATACCACAGGAGATACATAAACTCACAAGTTTTACTGCACAGAGCAACCAAATCAGCTGTATTACATTACAGAGCCAAAAATGTTCAGCTTTCAACAACATCAAATGAGTAACATTTCCAGCTTAAAAACCAGCCAGAGGGAAGCGTACTCAGCATTAATTACATGGTTGACCAAAACTCCCGCCAGATACACAGTATCAGAAAAATGGTGCTCAACACACTGAATACAGCAGGTAGGGGAGGAGACAAGAAGGGATCTCGAGCCATGAGCCGCCAGTCGTGGATGTACAACTTCAGTCAAGTACTAGATCTGTCCACACCATCGCCCATACTTCAGCAACAACTGCCATTAATGTCCATCTACCTCGCAGCCATCGGGAAAACATCAAATAGTGCATCGCAACCGTTTCCCGCCAAAACACACTTCATAGCAGTTTCAAAATAATACAGGGAGATTAATCCCACATGCACGGTGCGGAGAGCCCCCTACCACTTTATACACGCGGCCACACGCATAATAAGTGTCGAGCGCTTTTGCCACGCTCGACCCACGATCCTTCGCACAAAGCCTATCGCCAAGACCCAAGCCATCGGCACACCCCACAATTCTCCCGCCGACCTCATTTGTCTCACCGACAGCCACACTACACTCCACTCCATCGGCCAGAGACATACCATCGGCCTAGCAAGAAACCCCTCTGCCGATAGAACAACTCTTGCCGATAACACATCGGCTCGCCACCTCTGTCGGTGTGACATACACCGTCGGAACAACCAAAATCTCTCCAGCCGATGAAGAGTGCTACACTGATGCCTGCATATGCAAACATCCTCCGGATGTTCAAAAATCATCCTGACGTCGACATCATCATCTGCACGACCACCCTCATCGGCACAACCTGATGCATCGAAGGAAGATCCTCCTGCTTAGCCAATACCAAATGTCTGGCCGATGAACATCCTGATGACGTCACCGTCATGTCCTGCTGACGTCATCAGCATATCTGCCTACTGCACACCTCCTCATATCTGGATGACGTCACCGTCATATTCGCAACATCGGGGGATCTCTACAAGGCGACTAGTGTTAGAAATATGACCCCCCTCGGACCTTAATGACGTCACCACAAATCGGCATCAGGATGATATTCGGAAATATGATGATGATGATAACCCACCCCTAGAATATCATGATGATGATGCCCTCCTCTCCTTAAGAAAATATGATGCTGTAGCTGAAAAATGCTAAGGAGGTCCAACACTTAGGAAATTTTGGATTTTAGAGAGGGGACCATGCCAAAAACCTTGAACATAAATTATTACCAATAGGCACCTTGACCTTCTATCGATGACCCTTTTCTCCTTTCATTTTCCTTTATCGCTTTTGTATGTGCAAATCCAAATGCATATACAACATACAGGGCGGATGTCAAATGTTATAGAACGAACAGAATTTCGGTTCGGGTCCGGCTTGCAAATATTTTCATTGCATATCTGAATGTATATTTTGTTTGTATGCTGAATATACAAACACAAACATACAAGTAGGGAATCTAATGAGAATATTCCAGATACATTCCTCCCCTGTATATTGAACATGTACAAACCCGTTTGCATAAGACTGCGGCAGGCCCCACCAAATGTATATCAGCCAATGTATATTTTCCTTTGTATATGACCTGATATACAAAGCGGGAATATTCCCTTCATCGGCCAGACCAACACCATCGGCCAAACACACACCGATGATGAACATTACGTCGATGGCACATCACTACCACCAATTAGATCGCCAAGAAGCCTGCGAGGTCATGCCGATGGGCAAGAAGATATAGGGTTCAAATGAAGAAACCCTCTAAACATGAAAAATCAACCTCCAGGTCAAAATGAGTACCAACACATACCAAATCAATAATTTCACTTCACCCGATTTCACTAGAAAGCACAGAAATGACAACCAATAACCTCCAACTTATATTAATGATATATCTAATGTAAGTAAAACATAAAGGTACTATTGTACAGTCACAACAACAATAAATAATTGAAACAAATCTAGAAACACTACTCTAAAATCTGCTCAAACTGCAAACTCCAAAACCCTGCAGCAACACACCAAATGAAATTGCACTGAACAAAGCTCTGAAACAACCTTTATAGCTAAACCAAGAGGATCTAATAAGAATAAAACATTTGAAACATGGATTCTATAGAAACCATAACACACACACAAATCATAAATCCAAACTCCATAATGTTGCTATCAAAACCTGCAAAACACATAAATTGAACTAGTTGAAATCTTGCAACTGCGTGAAGCTCCAATGCAACCTCTGTATGAGATTACCCTCATGTACCAAAGGGATTTCATCCTCTGATTCCTGCAACCAATGGGTTTCCGTCCATTGATCACCAATCTTCAATGGGTTTTCGTCCACAGAAGATTATTTGTTGAACACCAATGTCCAGACAAATTTTGGCAGAGTTTTTGTATGATAAAATGAGATGCCTGGAAAGTGAAATTGCTTGCAAATATATAGAGGAACAAATCCAAACGACCCATTCTTGGAAAAATAAATAAAATAATATCATTCCCACCAATTTCCCTCTAAAATTGGTCCCATAAATACTTTTCATAACCTCCACTTTATTTCTGGCTAAAAATAGGCAATAACTCCCTCTTGCAAGTTGTCATAAAATTTGTCATAGAATATTCTAAAATTAGGTGCAACATGATCTTTGAAATTATTAGTTGCACCACAAGATACTCTCCACCACTTTGGATTTCCAACACAAAATAAAATTATAAAATATTTAATATTTAATTGGCCCCGATTAAGTAGATTGAAAATATAAATTAATCGTCGGTCCAAAATATTAAATATTAAATAAATTATTTTCCAATCTCCTTCCTCAACCCATAATATAAAATGTTTAAATGAGCATTTTTCCCATGAAATTGAATTAATAAAAAATTGGTACATGACAGTTGATTTTTAGCTTGCATAACAAGCAACCAAGGAAATTGTTGTTGGATTTAGCACAAGTGGCTCTGATCATTTCAATGGTCATCCTATACCTGATACATGATTCAAGCCCTCAATCTTTAGTCTTTGTTGTATGGGCTTCTTCATTGTGACTTTTGCAACCTCTTAGGAGAGGGATTTAGTGCTCAACGACAAGGTTTTGTCATTGGGTGTGCATTCCCTCTTGATCAAACCATGGCCTATCTCCTTCAACCCACTCACCGAACCTCTCAACATCAGACCAATATGGGTTAGGCTTCCGAATCTCCCTCTCCATTTCTAAGAGGATTCTTTCTACGAGGCCATCGATAATGCAATTGGTCATCCTGAAGGTTGACTCCACTACTTTATTCATGGCACACCTACGCTTGCTCGTATTTTGGTGGATATTGATGTCTTCAAACCTCTTCATAGAGATATAGTTTTAATGGTGGGGGAAAGATCTTAGATGCAACAACTAAACTATGAGGGCCTTTTGTTCAGATGTAGACGATATTTTTCTATTGGTCACTTACCCTCCAATTATCTCCACTCTTGTTGTAAGGGTGTGACTATGTGGTCAAAGAATACCCTCAATGATCACATGACTATCAATGCTTCAAACTTTCCGATAGATGGATCTTAACAAGATGATGAGCATTCTCAAGATTTTGTGTCCTCTCCCCCCTACGACTGGACTTGATCTTGAGGGGGTTTTCTTAGTGACGGGTGAGGCTGTGGAGAGCTCCTCGACTCCTCTAAGTCCGCTTTTTCTGATCGAGCCCTAATTGCCCCTTCATCAATTGTTGCTCCCCATGGTGGGCAGTGTGAAGATCCCTGAAGAACCCAAAATGTGAAACAAATAAAAATCTAACACTAATGCAAACTCCTATTTCACACTTTAATTCAACTTGGATTAGAGCAAAAAAGAATGCAAATACAAGACAAAATCAAATGAATAACATCAAATGCAAACCTTGCTTTACTAGATGTGCTCCTTGATTATTGATGAAGAGGATGTATGTTGGTTTCTTGAATCCCAACAGCATGCCTTTGTATTCCAAACTTGCTTGGAAATGGCCTGAGGGGGGTCAAATTTATAGATTTTTGGGATGAGATTGGATGGATGAGTAAATCAATGGTTGAGGATTATTGAGAGGATTGGATTGATGAGAGGCCACCAAGTGACATGATAGGATTGGAGGATAAAGATGCTCCTTGGATCAAGAGAGATCAAAGGTAGAGGATGGTCTTGGATAAAGTGAATGGTGAGGAATGAATAGGTACATTTTAGGATCTTATGCAAGCTCTCACACGTGTGAGAGGAGACATAGGGATGTGTGATGAGACTTCTCACACATGTTATTATGACAAGTGATCCTCTCACATGTGTGAGAGACATAGGGAAGAGTGAATGTGACAAGTGGATTTTCTCACACATGTAAGAGTCACATATGTGAAACGGAGGGTAAGGATTAAAAGGTTGAATGGAGAGCTAAGATGAAAAGTTGATTAGGATTGATGATGTGGATTTTAGGAAACAAAATTTTTAATTAGAGGAAATACATGATGTGGATTTATCCTAGTTAATCAAATAAAATGATTCATTTAATTAACTAACGTTAGGATATTAGCTAACATTAGGATAGGCTAATTGAATAGAATTAATTAGTTGAGGGATAACCTAACTAATTAATTAATTAGTGCAGGAATGGATATAGATTAATAGTATGAATTCAATTATAATGTAATGGTTAATTTTAGGTGTCTACATTTTGCCCCTATTTGAGATGGTGTTGTGACTAAGAAAAGTAACAACATTTGAAAGAAGATGAAATATAGCAATTGATGAGATGAAGGAGGAGGCAAGATGCCCCAGTCGACTGAGGGATAATGGAGCTAGTAAATGTATAAGGGATGCCATCTCAAGAGGACAAGTGAGTTGGAAGAACACGGGTGTGCTCTCGAAATGAATAAAGAGAGGGAAATGATTAGATAGAGAATTGGAGAGAATAGGTTGAATGTGGTGGATAGAAATGATTGAGTGAAAAATTTGAGGGGATTGGATGATAGGTCATGTTGCATTAGGTTGAGCAACCTTATTTGATATAGCATGAGATGTTATGCACTAGGGTATAAGGAACTAAGGTGACGATGTATCCCATGCATAGAACTGACAAAATGATGCACCAACACATCATAAGGTGTTGGACAACCTTGGTGGGAACTGTGATAAGACAACTGCCAAGGTTACAAGCAACCCTATGTCCTCTAGCACCATGATATGGAAGACCATGATACCATCATGGCAAGTAAGCTACAAGGACCGATGCAGATGCTAGATAAAATGATAATGCACACACACAAACAAGCACGCATGCACAAAATGATACAAAGACAAACATGATGTTGCCCTTGGTTAAGCTAAAAAGCCAAAGATTGATGGATTTATAATGTTGGGTTGTGTTGTTAATGATAAGAACACAAGGATGAGGAATGAGATATCTCGATGATGATGAAGGAAATTTGATCAAGGTTTGCAGCAAGGTTGGGAACAAGACCAATGGATGTAATTGGATGATTGCGTGTAGAATCCAACTCGATATGCATGGATTAGGATTTTCTTGCGATATTTAGATTGTTGGGAGATTTGTATTGATGGGAGCGATGATTGCATTGGCCTGCATTTAAATAGCCTTTTTTGGATACCAATGACAAGGGAAAACGAAGGCAAGAGGTGAGGGATGGTGAGATGATGTGGATGAGGTGATTGAGGGATTGGTCAAGCGCTGATGGGATGGATGGGAGATCTAGGATGGATGGATGGAGGGGTTCAGGATGTGATTTCCAAGGACTATGTCATAGAGGAATAACATGCCCCACTCTAGATATGTGGCTCATAATGAGGTGCTACGATGCTTAGGTGGGATGGGCATTGTAGGATATGTTGAAGAGGGGTATATGCCAAGAGGTGTCCAAAGCATGTGTTAACATTGATGCCCCTATCCTTGTCAAGTGGGAAAGGTGAATGGATTGGATACAAAGGGGGAGATATGGAGACAATGGATGGGATGGATGGGAATGAGACTTAACCCCAAGTGTAAGGTGCTTGTTAATAGCGGATTATGTTGCAAGTATGTGCCCAATCGGTGTTGTCATTGATGTCAACATATCCTTGTTGTTATTAGTGTCAATTGTATTATATTCTATTACTTGTTCAGAAGACTTGTATGTTGAGGATATTGAGAAAATTAGCCTCTCCGGAAGAAACAAGTGAATTAAAGAGAAGTGCAGTATAGATAGTGAATTGTATGCTGAAGATCAGTCCGGTAAACTACTCCAGATTTATTTCTGCTTGAAGATCATGGTCTGCAGATTGGAACTAAGTTAGAGGTATGTCTAAGGATGCTGTATTCTAGGTTTGAGCCATCCGCATGAAGATCTGAGTGAGTTGTATTCACCAGAGTGAAATCTACTTCTTCTGTAAGTTCAGTTGAGACAGGAAGAAAGTATTCAGCTCTGCATTCCTCTGCAATAAAGTATTTTGCTCTGCGGTTCTAGAGGGAAGTCTAGGATGATGATAAGTGCCTACAGTTGCAATGGTTCGTGGTTTGGTGGTCCGCAAGCTATCTTTCTTTTATGACAGTTGAAGATAGTGAAGTTCGTGTGTTCTGGTGAGAAGATTCCTATGGATAAAGTGGTTAAGGTTCGTGCGGTTGCTCCTGATGATTATAGCGTGCTTGTGGATGTCTTCTAATCATGTTCCTATCTAGACTTTGGTCTGCGTTAAGAAATTGAGATGGTGTGTGAAGATTGTTCCCAGTTAATGTAGCGTGTAACCAGTCTTGGCCGACCTAGTTGATCCTAGTGATTACGGAGATCTCTGGAAGATTGTGGAAGCATGTTGTGGCGTGGAAGATCATGTTTGAGTCCCAGCTAAGGCATGGTGTGATCTGCATTTCATTCCCTTTGCATGATGTTGCAATAGGTTAGGACCTATTTTGTAAATGTTTGTAATACCGACCTTGGAGATTGTTCCAATGGTTGATGATTGCGATGCCGACCTTGATGATCATTCCAAGGTTGATGTAGTGTATAAATACTTGTAGTTGAGTCATGGAAAAGGTGTCCTTGAGCGAAAATGCAAAGATATTAAGAAAGGTCCAAAGGCAGAGCAAAGAAGAGGCAGAGGAAAGAAGAGGAAGAGCAGAGCAGAGGAAGAGAAGAGTAGAGGAATTGTTATTCACAATACATAAAGGTGTTGATTGTGGCAGTGAGTCTAGCAGTAAGCCACCAGTAGTGTTTAACAACCCTCAGGGTTTAATAGCCCTTATTGTAATCTTGCTAGGTTTAGGGTTGAGGCAATGAGCTTGCTAGACCTAGTTGTTCTTCATGGTAGTAAGCCAGTATGTTTAGGCCCGTGGAGTGACCCAGCCTGAACATCATTATTTCAAGATTACAATATATATTGAGAGTTAATCCTCTCCATGGTTTTTCCCCACCTTGGGGTTTTCCACGTAAATCTGGTGTCTCTTATGTTTGATGTTGTATCTGTGGTTAAGTTTATAATTTCATTCACTCATGGTTAAATCATAATAATTGTGGATAAGTAATGAATGTCTAAATTGCAGAAAGTGTTTAAGATTTTGTGACAACTGAGTCACCCTCCACCCCTCTCAGTTGTCCGGCGCATATCAATAATTGGTATCAAAGCCAAGTTCCTCTGAAGAAAGTTTAACAGCTTGAGGAAGATCCAAAATGTCTTACAAGACGGAAGCGCTGCATTTTGATGGAACTAATTATGTTCTCTAGAAGGCTCGGATGAAAAGCCATCTTCTTTCTCTTGGTTACAAAGTTTGGAAAGCTGCAGAAATAGAATACACCATACCTCCAAATGGTCCGATGACTGAAGACGAAATCAAAGAATATGAGATAGATATCAAGGCAAAGGATGCTCTGCTAAGCTCACTAACCAACTCAATATTGACAAAAGTGGTGGATCTTGAAACTGCAAATAAGGTATGGAAAAAGTTGAAAAATATGTATGAAGGAGATGATTCTATGAAGGAAGCCAAGTTACAAAGTCTGAAAGTGAAATATGAAAGCTTGAAGATGAATAATGATGAAAACATATCAAGTTTTATGCAAAGAGTTGATGAACTTGTTACAGGGATAAAAGCCATAGGCAGAACCCTCGAAGAAAAGGAAATTGTTATGAAAATTCTCAGATCTCTGTCCAAGTCCTACTATCACAAGGTAGTTGTGATTGAAGAATTCATGCAAGTAAAAACTGTTAACAAGGATCAGTTGCTTGGAAAGCTTACTGCTTTTGAAATGAGGGAGTTAGATGATGCTTTACCGAAAGTTGAGACGGATTTCAAAGCCAGTACTCCTGGAAGTACTTCTAGATCAGAAAAGTATAAGGTAGAATCCGATGATGAGTTAGATGAAGCTGAAGCCAACTTTGTGGACAGACTGCAAAGAGGATCCAGTAAGTATAAAGGAAAACTTGTTAGGGTTAGCCGGCAGAAGATATCAATTAAATGCAAATAAAGATTAAACAGAGAAATGGAAATACACAGCATTAATAACAGCGAGAGACAAGATTTAACGTGGTTCACCCAAACTCGGGCTACATCTACCAAACAGAGAGTCCAATATTATTATCCAGTAAATCAAAACGATTACAATCAACAATCCCTGCAACTCAATACCGTTGCAAATGCTACAATACAATACCCAAACCCTAACCCTTGGCTGCTTTTTATCAAGCCTTTTTGTCGGTTACAAAAATTAGGGTTTTCTTGTGTCGGTCATAAAAAATAAGATTTTTTAAGTCGGCCCTAAAAAAATCCCAGCGAGGATACATGGCTAGTGTACAGTACTTTCCTGATCAGTTGCCACCTACCAACAATCTCCCACTTGGAGACTGATCAGGCTCCACACCAAACAATCTCCCACTTGGAGACTGATCCTGGATGACACCACTGCGCATGCAGCTCCCACTGAAAATAAGCACCCTAGATTCTACGGTTCTATTTTTTGTTGTTGTTAGTCTAGAAGACCAACCGAAGTTGAAGAGGAGCTCAGCTTCTCCCTTGTCACTGCCTTTGTAAACATATCCGCTGGATTTTCATCTGTATGTATCTTTTCCAACCTTAACTGTCCATTTTCCAACACCGACCGAATGAAGTGACACCTCAACTATATGTGTTTGGTCTTTGAATGCAAAGCAGAATTCTTTGCAAGATGTATGGCACTCTGACTGTCTGTATACAAAGAACTGTTAGCCTGTGGTTTACCCAATTCTTCCATGAAAGATTGCAGCCATATCATCTCCTTGCTTGCCTCTGTTGCAGCTACATATTCTGCCTCTGTGGTGGATAAAGCAACCACCTTTTGCAACCTGAAAATCCAACTCACTGATGTTCCACCTACAGTAAAGACATAACCTGTAGTACTCCGCCTGGTATCAATATCCCCTGCCAAATCTGAGTCTACATAACCTGCTAAATCAGTATTAGAGCCCCCAAAACATAAGTGTTTATTAGATGTACCTCTCAAATATCTGAGAATCCATTTGACCGCATTCTAATGCTCAAATCCAGGATGACTCATATACCTGCTAACGACTCCGACAGCATGTGCAATATCTGGTCTCGTGCATACCATGGCATACATTAAACTTCCTACAGCTGAAGCATATGGTACCTTGGACATTTTTTCTTCCTCCTCTTGTGTCTTTGGACACATCTCCTTAGTCAATTTCAAATGACTAGGCAAAGGTGTGCTGACAGCTTTTGCATTCTCTATATGGAATCTCTGCAACACCTTTTCAACATAAGCAGCCTGAGATAGAGTCAATTGTTTGTTCTTCCTATCTCTGCAAATTTTCATACCAAGGATTTGTTTTGCTGCCCCCAAATCCTTCATATCAAATGACTGTGCTAACTGATGTTTTAACTCTCTGATGTGATCCATGTTAGACCCAGCTACAAGCATGTCATCAACATATAAACATAAAATAATGTAGCTGTCATTATCCAACCTCTTGAAATAAACACAATGGTCAGAATTACACCTGTTGTAGCCTTGCTCAGCCATAAAACTATCAAATTTCAAATACCATTATCGAGGTGCTTGTTTCAGGCCATACAAACTCTTCTTCAATCTGCACACTTGTTTCTCCTTACCTTTGACCTCAAATCCCTGTGGTTGTGCCATGTATATCTCCTCCTCCAAATCACCATGGAGAAAGGCAGTTTTCACATCTAGCTGTTCCAAATGTAAATAGTCAGCAGCCACAATACTTAAAACAGTACGAATAGAAGTCATCTTGACAACCGGAGAAAATATCTCATCAAAATCAATGCCCTGTTTCTGTGCAAATTATTTTGCAACTAACCTGGCCTTGAATCTTTTCTTACCTCCATCTTCCTCTTTCACCCTGTAAACCCATTTGTTTGGTAAAGCCTTTTTACCTGCAGGTAACTTACATAATTCCCAAGTCTGATTTTTCAGCAAGGAGTCCATTTCTTCTTTCATGGCAAGCTCCCACCAAACTTGTGTATTCACCTGCATAGCTTCATCATACCCTTCTGGTTCACCAGCATCTGTTAACAAAATAGAATACAAAAAGGGAGAAAACCTTTCAGGAGGTCTACTTATCCTTGTTGACCGTCTAACATTCACTAGAGTTTGTGGTATTTCTAGATGCTGTTGCGGAGCATGAGGAGCCACTGGAACATCACTATTTAGAGTATCATCCAGCACCACATAATCCTTTTCTTTCTTCTCATGCTGCTGCAACTGATCTTTGTACAACACCTTCTCATTGAATATAACATCCCTGCTTCTCACAATTTTCTAATTTTCAAAATCCCAAAGCCTATAACCAAATTCATCAATGCCATATCCAACGAAGGTACATTTTTTTGATTTCGCATCCAGTTTGGTTCTATTTTTAGAATCTATATGTGCAAATGCTTCATAGCCGAAGGTTTTCAAAAAAGAATAACTCGCCTTCTTACCTGTCCATGCTTCCTCTGGAATACCACAGCCCAAAGGAACAGAAGGACCTTTGTTAATTAAATATACAGCAGTGTTGACAGCCTCTGCCCACATGTTTAAAGGCAGCCCAGCATGCAATCTCATGGTCCTTGCACACTCCATTATTGTCCTATTCATGCGTTCAACCACTCCATTTTCCTGTGGAGTCCCTGGAACCGTTTTCTGCCTACAAATTCCATTAAAGGAACAATAATCTTCAAATTCTTTGCTACAATACTCACCGCCATTATCAGATCTGAGACATTTTAATCTTTTACCTGTCTCATTTTCAACCAAGCTTCTCCATTTCTTAAATGTTTCAAATACATCAAATTTCTGTCTAAGGAAATAAATCCAGACCTTCCTAGTTGCATCATCTATGAATGTAACATAATACCGAGAGCCACCGAAAGAAGATACCTGAGCTGGTCCCCATACATCTGTATGCACAAGCTCTAATTTTTTATTTTTCTTTTGCTTCCCATCTCTGAGAAAACTGACTCTCTTTTGTTTTCCATACACACAACTTTCACAGAAATCCATATTAATACATTTCAGACCTGGTAAAACTTTCTTAGAATGAAGTACCTTCATACATTTTTCACTCATATGCCCAAGTCTGTTATGCCACAGTGTTGTTTCAGAACCTATAGCAACTTGTCCAGTCGCTTCCTGCGAACCTGCAGCAACTGTTCCTAAACCTGTTTGTTTTTCCTCTATAACATCTAAAGTAGAAGGAACAGTATGACCTATACAAAGATATAAGGTGCCTATTTTCACACTTTTTCCTACTACTAAGGCACCTTTTGAAACCTTCTAATTTTTATCAGTAAATATAACAGTGCAACCTTGTTCAGTTAGCTGCCCTACTGAAATTAAATTCCTACTGAGCCTTGGAACATGCCTTACCTCTTGTAGTAGCCAATGATTCCCATTCTGCAACTTAATCTTGATTCTTCCCTTTCCAACAATCTGACAGGGTTCGTTATCTCCCAAATAAACCAGCCCAAAATCCCCTTGGACATAATCAAGAAAATAACTTCTATGGGGCGTAGCATGAAATGAGGCCCCTGAATCTAAAACCCATGAATCATCAGCATTATCTAGGGAAAGAATCAAAGCGTCATCTTCAGATTTATTACTTACCACATTTGCTTCCTTATTGCCTTCTTGTTTGTCTCCTTCTTTATTTTTTCGAGACCAACAATCTTTCTTCAGATGACCTGGTTTTCCACAGTACCAGCAATCCTTCTGTCCTTTGGTTTGGGATCTTTTGTCCTTTGATTTTCCTCGTGACTTCCCATGACCTCCAGAACCTTTTCCTCTCTCCTTTGATCTGCCCCTACTTTCTGCATTCAAAACACTGCCTGATTTGGATCCACCTGAGCTTTTCTTACGAATTTCCTCACTCAAAATAACACCAACAACATCATCAAATTTCAGGGTATTTGAACCGGAAACAGAGTTACTAACCGCCATTACCAAACTATCCCAGCTTTCAGGTAATGAACATAATATCAAGAGAGCTCTAACTTCTTCATCAAATTTTACATTTACAGAAGTCAATTGACTTACAATCGTATTAAATTCATTTAAATGATCTGTTACAGATCCACCTTCAACCATTTTCAGATTAAAAAAACGCTTCATAAGAAATACCTTATTTGAGGCTGAGGGTTTTTCATACAATTTAGTCAAAGCTTTCATCAGACCATCTGTTGTCTTTGCTTCCGTTATATTGAATGCCATCGACGGTGCCAGGCACAACCGAATGGTTCCCAGTGCCTTTCTGTCAAGAAGATTCCAATCCTCATCAGACATTGTTGCCGGTTTCTTGGCTACTCCTTCCAACGGCATCCATAAATCCTTTTGATAGAGGTAATCCTCCATCTGCATCTTCCATAACTGATAGTTCTGCCCATTGAATTTATCGACCTTCAATCTTCCCTTGTCCGCCATTGCTCCCACTCAACCGTGAGACTTTCCTACAGACGATAATCAAACACAACCCGCTCTGATACCACTTGTTAGGGTTAGCCGGCAGAAGATATCAATTAAATGCAAATAAAAATTAAACAAAGAAATGGAAATACACAGAATTAATAACAGCGAGAGACAAGATTTAATGGTTCACCCAAACTCGGGCTACATCCACCAAACAGAGAGTCCAATATTATTATCCAGTAAATCAAAACGATTACAATCAGCAATCCTTGCAACTCAATACCGCTGCAAATGCTACAATACAATACCCAAACCCTAACCCTTGGCCACTTTTTATCAAGCCTTTTTACGGTTACAAAAATTAGGGTTTTCTTATGTCGGTCATAAAAAATAGGATTTTTTAAGTCGGCCCTAAAAAAAATCCCGGCGAGGATACATGGCTAGTGTACAGTACTTTCCTGATCAGTCGCCACCTACCAACAATCTCCCACTTGGAGACTGATCAGGCTCCACACCAAACAATCTCCCTCTTGGAGACTGATCCTGGACGACACCGCTGCGCATGCAGCTCCCACTAGAAATAAGCACCCTGGACTCTACGGTTCTATTTTTTGTTGTTGTTAGTCTAGAAGACCAACTGAAGCTGAAGAGGAGCTCAGCTTCTCCCTTGTCACTGCCTTTGTAAACATATCTGCTGGATTTTCATCTGTATGTATCTTTTCCAGCCTTAACTGTCCATTTTCCAACACCGACCGAATGAAGTGATACCTCAACTGTATGTGTTTGGTCTTTGAATGCAAAGCAGAATTCTTTGCAAGATGTATGGCACTCTGACTGTCTGTATACAAAGAACTGTTAGCCTGTGGTTTACCTAATTCTTCCATGAAAGATTGCAGCCATATCATCTTTCTTGGCGAGGATACATGGCTAGTGTACAGTACTTTCCTGATCAGTCGCCACCTACCAACAAAACTTTCTTTCAAATGTTTTTCCTATGGTAAAGTAGGTTATTTTGCTTCCAAATGTCCTGAAAGAATTGAAAGGAATAGAAGAAGATATGAGAACAAGCCTAGGACCCAAAAGAAGTGTTATTATGTTGAAGATTTTGATGATGATGAAAGAGTATCAGATAATGGTGAACCAGATAATGCTAGTTCCTCTGTAAATGAATGCTTGTTCATTTCTATTAAGGAAGATCTTGTGTCTACTAGTTCTCCTAGTTGTGTGAAGGAAGAAAAACTAGTGGAAAGTGCTTTGGTTGCTCAGGTCGTTAAGGGCAAGGATGAATGGGTTATTGATAGTTGTTGCTCTCACCACATGACTGGTGACAAAAGTAAGTTTATAAGTTTGGAAAGATATGATGGTGGACTGGTTAGGTTTGGAGATGATACAGCTGGTAGGATTTGTGGAAAAGGATCTATTTCTTTTGATGGCAAGCCTAATATTAAAGATGTCTTGTATGTGAAAGGATTAAAGCACAATCTTCTGAGTGTGGGTCAGATGTGTGACAAGGGCTATGACTTAAGCTTCAAGGACAATGGATGCAAGATCAGGGAAAGCTTCGGAACAGTCATTGCAACTGGCAAGAAGACCAGAGGTAATATCTATCACTTGAAAGGAACCGAGAACTATTGTTTGTTGACTCAAATTGATGAGAGTTGGTTATGGTATAGAAGGTTCTGTCACATAAATTTTGATAATATTATGAAGATAAGTACTGCACAGATTGTTAGAGATTTGCCTAAGCTCGTAAAGCCTTCTAATCCAGTTTGCAAGGAATGTCAATTTGGGAAACAGACAAGAACAAGTTTCAAAAGCAAGGACCAATCAGTTGGAGGACTACTTGAGCTAGTGCATACAAATTTGTGTGGACCTACCAGAGTAAGAAGTTTGCAAGGAGACATGTATTTTATACTGCTCATTGATGATTATTCTAGAATGACTTGAGTCACCTTTTTGGAAGAGAAAGTTGAAGCTCTAGATAAGTTCAAGACATTTAAGGCAATGGTTGAAAATGAGATGGATTTGAAAATCAAATGCTTGAGGTCTGATAGAGGAGGAGAGTTCATATCAAATTAATTCAATTTCTTTTGTGAAGAACATGGAATAAAGAAACAACTATCTACGCCCAGAACTCCACAACAAAATGGAGTTGTTGAAAGGCAAAACAAAATAGTTCAAGAAGCTGCTAGAACCATGATGAAGGAAGCTCATCTTCTAGAAGCATATTGGAGAGAGGCAATTCACACTACAGTATATCCTAAACAGAGTTCAAGTAAAAGGTAACAGTTCAAAAACTCCCTATGAATTGTGGCATGGTAGACTTCCTACTGTAAAATATTTCAAAGTTTTTGGTAGCAGATGTTATATCAAAAGATAAAAAGATTTAGGCAAGTTTGATGCTAGATGTGATGAAGGAATCTTCCTTGGTTACTCCACCAAGAGTAAGGCCTACCGGTGCTATAATAAGACGCTGAATAAGATCATTGAAAGTGCAAATGTTAAAGTTGATGAATGTAAGGAAAGGTCTTCAGAATCAAGTGGATATGAGTCAGGTGATCCAAATGTTTCAGAAGTGGTGCAACATGAAGACAGCATAGATGAAGAAGAACAAGCTCCGGTAAGTGCTACCAAAACTCCAAGATATGTAAGAATCAGTCATTCTAAAAATCAAATCATAGGAGATAAGAGAAAAGGGATCTTAACCAGAAGAAAAGCTGTAGAAGAACAAGTAAATTTTTGTCTGATCTCTAAGATTGAACCTAAAACTGTGAATGAGGCTTGCAAAGATGAGAGTTGGATAAAGGCCATGGAAGAAGAATTGATGCAGATAGAGAAGAATCAGACTTGGGATCTTGTTCCCAGACCAACAGACAAGAATGTAATTGGTACAAAGTGGGTCTTCAGAAACAAAATGAATAAGAATGGTGAAGTGGTAAGAAACAAAGGAAGATTGGTATGCAAAGGATACGCTTAGGTTGAAGGAATAGACTTTGAAGAAACTTTTGCTCCAGTAGCAAGGATTGAAGCAATAAGGATGTTTCTTGCTTTTGCAACATACAAATATTTCAAGGTTTATCAAATGGATGTGAAGTCTACCTTCTTAAATGGAGAGTTAGAAGAGGAAGTCTATATTGAACAACCAGAAGGATTTCAGTCATCAGAACAAGGGGACATGGTATGCAGATTGGAGAAAGCATTGTATGGATTAAAACAAGCTCCCAGGGCATGGTATGCACGGTTGGACAGGTACCTGATACATATAGGGTTCAGTAAAGGTACTACAGATAGTAATCTCTACTTCAAGATCAATGATGAACAAACCCTGATTGTTGCAGTTTTTGTTGATGATATTATTTTTGGAGGCAATGAAGGTATGTGCTCAGTTTTTGCTGGAGAAATGCAAAATGAATTTGAAATGTCTATGTTTGGAGAGATGAAATTCTTTTTAGGTCTGCAAATAAGTCAATCAGATAAGGGTATCTTCATTTCTCAGTCTAAATATGTGAAAGAGTTGTTTTGGAGAGATGAACTTCTTTTTAGGTCTACAAATAAGTCAATCAGATAAGGGTATCTTCATTTCTCAGTCTAAGTATGTGAAAGAGTTGTTAAAGAAATTTGGGATGGAAGACTCTAAACCAGTATGCACACCTATGATAATCGGTCGTAAGTTGAGTAAAGATGATAACTCACCCATGGCAGACCAGAAAAAGTATAGATCTATGATTGGAGGATTACTTTATCTGACTCAAACCAGACCTGACATAATGCATGCAGTGTGTCTTGTGGCAAGATTTCAGGCAGAACCCAAGGAATCACATGTGATGGCAGTCAAAAGAATTCTGAGGTATTTAAAAGGCACAATAGATTATGGTTTGTGGTACCCTAAGGACTGTGACTTTACTCTCAATGTATATACTAATGCTGATTGGACCGGAGATGTGGATGACAGAAAAAGTACAAGTGAAGGTGCATTCTTCTTGGGAAAAATATTAGTATCTTGGCTAAGCAAGAAACAAGATTTAATATCCATGTTTATTGCAGAGGCAGAATACATTGCAGTAGCATGCAGTTGCACTCAAGTGTTATGGATGAAGCAGACTTTGAAGGACATCAAGGTTGTATATGAAGAACCTATTGCAATCTTTTGTGACAACACAAGTGCCATAAACATATCAAAGAAACCAGTGATGCATTCAAGGACCAAGCACATATCCATTAGGTATCATTTCCTAAGAGAAAAAGTGACAGAGAATGAAGTCAAGTTGGAGTATGTTTCTACCAAGGATCAGATTGCAGACATTTTTACCAAACCTTTGTCCAAGGATACTTTTGAGTATCTCAGAGAAAAGTTAGGGGTCATCACCCCTCCTGCTCTAAACTAAGATGCACAATAGTGCATCAATCTGGAGGTGTTCAGAGGTCCGAATTGATGCTTTTTAGGGCTACTTCTAAGGGGGGGTAGTTAGAAAGTTCAGAAGAGAGATTAGATCAGAGCAGAAGAGTGCAAGTATGTGCCCTTTGCCATTGATGTCAAAGGGGGAGAGAAGTCATGTGAAAAAATTAGAGTGCAGAAGTGTAAAAGAAAGGGGGAGAATCTTGTCTTGATGGTTGTTGCAATTTTTCACATCATATGTTGCCATCAATGACAAAGGGGGAGATTGTTGCAAGTATGTGCCTAATCGGTGTTGTCATTGATGTGAACATATCCTTGTTGTCATTAGTGTCAACTGTATCTTATTCTATTACATGTTTAGAAGACTTGGATGTTGAGGATATTGAGAAAATTAGCCTCTCCAGAAGAAACAAATGAGTCACAGAGAAGTGCAGTACAGACAGTGAGTTGTATGCTGAAGATCAGTCTAGTAAACTGCTCTGCATTTATTTTTGCTTGAAGATCGTGGTTTGCGGATTGGAAGTAAGTTAGAGGTATGTCTGAGGATGTTGCATTTCGGGTTTGAGCCATCCGCATGAAGATCTGAGTGAGTTGCATTCACTAGAGTGAAATCTGCTTCTTCTGTAAGTTCAGTTGAGACAGGAAGAAAGTATTCAGCTCCGCATTCCTCTGCAATAAAGTATTTTGCTCTGCGGTTCTAGAGGGAAGTCTGGGATGATAAGTGCCTACAATTGCAATGGTACGTGGTTTGGTGGTCCGCAAGCTATCTTTCTTTTGACAGTTGAAGACAGTGAAGTTCATGTGTTCCGGTGAGAAGATTCCTATGGATGAAGTGGTTAAGATTTGTGCGGTTACTCCTAATGATTATAGTGTACTTGTGGATGTCTCCTAATCATGTTCCTATCTGGACTTTGGTCCGCGTTAAGAAATTGAGATGGTGTGTGAAGATTGTTCCCAGTTAATGTAGCGTGTAACCAATCTTGGCTGACCTGGTTGATCCCAGTGATTGCGGAGATCTCTAGAAGATTGTGGAAGCGTGGTGTGGCATGGAAGGCCATGTTTGAGTCCCAACTAAGGCATGGCGTGATCTGCATTTCATTCCTTTTGCATGATGTTGCAATAGGTCAGGACCTATTTTGTAAATGTTTGTAATACCAACCTTGGAGATTGTTCCAATGGTTGATGATTGTGATGCCGACCTTGATGATCATTCCAAGGTTGATGTAGTGTATAAATACTTGTAGTTGAGTCGTGGAAAAGGTGTCCTTGAGCGAAAATGAAAAGATATTAAGAAAGGTCCAAAGGCAGAGCAAAGAAGAGGCAGAGGAAAGAAGAGGAAGAGCAGAGCAAAGGAATTGTTATTCACAATACTAAAAGGTGTTGATCGTGGCAGTGAGTCTGGCAGTAAGCCACCAGTAGTGTTTAATAGCCCTCAAGGTTTAACAACCCTTATTGTAATCTTTCTAAGTTTAGGGTTGAGGCAGTGAGCTTGCTAGACCTAGTTGTTCTTCATGGCAGTAAGCCAGTATGTTTAGGCCCGTGGAGTGACCAAGCCTGAACATCATTATTTCAAGATTACAATATATATTGAGAGTTAATCCTCTCCATGGTTTTTCCCCACCTTGGGGTTTTCCACGTAAATCTGGTGTCTCTTGTATTTAATGTTGTATCTGTGGTTAAATTTCTGATTTCATGCACTCATGGTTAAATCATAATAATTGTGGATAAGTAATGAATGTCTAAATTGCAGAAAGTGTTTAAGATTTTGTGACAACTGATTCACCCCCCTCTCAGTTGTCCGGTGCATATCAACAGATTATGCATGATGCCCACGAAGGGGTTTTCATCATGGTACTTGCCCAAGGCGCCACGAGAGTGGTTTTCGCCATTGGAAAAAACATTCTTTTTACATTTTGATTTTTTATAATTTTGATTTTTTTCTTTTTTTTTTGGATTTTTGAAGAGTGGAGATTAAGAGGGAATGGATGGATGGATGTGGATATGGGAATGGGGGACTCAAGCGTTTGTTTCCATATTGAGTTGAGAGTATCCCATCATAGAGGACTACGACATACGAACCATGTGGAATGTCATTGCGCTCATTGATGTGGATAGAGACCTTATTGGGCATGAAGTGGGATTCGCCAAAATTGAAACATGGTACCACCGTAGCTTTGATGTCTAGAGCATGTTGCCATAGAATGGGGATGGAAGGTAGATTAGATGAACGATGAAGGGATAATAATTATGCAAAGGCATGGAGTAAATGGATGTGATTGTGGATGTATGGGGGATAATGGATGCGATTAGGGAAGGATGGGAGGATAGAGGTACATGAGGAAAGTGCATGGGACCAAGGGGAATCAAGACCAACATTTGCACACACCATGAGGGATTATGCAATTGGATGTGCATGGGATGGGATGATGGATTTTGAGGTTTGGGGTGATATTGGGGATGAGTGGGAATGCTTGATTTCAGATTTTGGGATTGGGATGGGGGATTTGGGGATTGTTGTGTTGGGAATTTGGGGACCCAAATGGACTTAGGATTTTTGAGATTTTTGATTGGGTGTAGGATGAGAGATAGGGATTTGGGATAGGGAATGGAGTGGGACTCTAGAGAGGTGGATTATGATCTTGGGGGTGCGGATTTGGATGCTTCACTCGGATTTATTGCTTTTCTTTGTTTTGGGACCCACATCATTTTTATGTTTACTTTTTTAGGGGTGGGTTGATGCAGCCTTTGTGTTCCATTCAGATTTTGGATCGGATTTGAATTTGGTTTTGCATGTTGAGGTGTTGCAACATGGCAATCTTTAGATTTGTGGGAATTCTTTGCTTCATATGTAGATTCATCCAAATTGCTTCTAAAGTCTATGGGGTGGTCCTATGGGGAAGTTTCATCGTGTAAACCCATGAGTTGGTTGATAGCTTTATCATTTTGGAATAGGTCTAATGATGTGTGTGTGTGTGTGTGTTGGTCTTGATTAGGGGATTTATGGATGGAAGGAGGAGTGAATTTGTGCATGGAAGGAGGGATAGTGGAAAACGTTCTGGATTGGTATGATATAGGAGGGGGAGTGGCGGAAAACTTCTTGGATGGGTATGATGGTGGAGGGGGGATGGTGGCAAACTCCTTCGAGTGGTATGACGAAGGAGGGGGGATGGCAACAAACTTCTTGGATGGGTATGATGGTGGAGGGGGATGGTGGCAAACGTCTTGGATTGGTATGATGAAGGAGGGGGGATGGCAACAAACTTTCTAGATGAGCGATAGGAGGCATTTGTTTTGAGATTAGAAGCTCTCTTAGGGTTGGCGAAGGTGGTACCAACATTTGTGGGTTGTGTGCCTCGATATATGTAGCCAAGGCTTTGTGATCGATGACTTGCTTTGACATGGATGGGCTCCAAGATTCCTTGTTCATGAAGGCCTAAGCCTTTGCCTTGATAGTTCATGTTTTGGAGCATCCGACTAGCAATGGGATTCTTGTGGGGTTGGAAACAAGATGCGGGTCTAGTGTTAGATGGGGAGGGATTGGTGAATACAAGTTGTTCTTTTGCTGCGAGAGGACCACCATAAAGAAAGGTATTGGGACCGAGGTGATATGGTGATGGTTTTGGGATGGGGGTGATAGGATTAGTGTGGATGTTTGGATCTTGATTTGGAGGGGGTGATGTTTCATCATGCTTCGCAACAAGTACTTGACATACCTAGATTTGCGTGGATGATGTGATGGGGGAGGAGTGTTTAGCTTCGACTATTTGGATAGACTCCCCAAGTGGTGCACATGGATGTACAAGGGGTTTTTTATGTTCATGGATGTTGGATTGGATGGACTCTTGGAACGATTGGATGACTTAGATGGATGTGAGGTGGGTGATGACATCATTAATGACACACTTAGATGGTATTGGATTAATAGGGAAACATGGCTCCACAAGTGCACTTTTGTGATGTGGCATCAGATTCATTGCTAGGAGTCCTTGGAGAAAACCCAAGAAGGGTGATTTGGATGTGGTGAGATTGGATTGGGGATTGGATTGATGGATAAGAGGATGAAGGATGTAGATACGAGGTGGAGGTGATGAGTGTTGGGATATGGATGGTTGATAAAATGGATTCCCCTTGTCAAAGGGGTCATAAGGGTGACCAATAAATGTGTAACTTATGAGGTGTGAGATAGCTTGCTAGCCAAATCTTGGTCAAAAGGCATTGGATTATGCATGATTGGGCGATGGAATTTATGGCAAGCTTGCTTGCTATGATGTGATCAAGAGGATCATTTTCATACTCGTCTTGATCAACAAGACTATCATCATCATGATCAACTTCATATTCATCTTGATCAACAAGACTCTCATCATCATCGGTTTCAAAAGGATCTATGGGATGGTTATGATGAGGGGATTCATAAAAAAAATGGAGTCATGATGTTTGGTTTAGTGTTGTGATGAGTTTGGATGATGAATGATTAGGGTGAAGGATTTTGATGGTGATTTGGATAGATTATGATTAGGGTTTAGATGGAATTGGACAGGGTTGAAAGGGGTTAAGTTTTTAACCAATTTTGATTTTTGCAATGGAGGTGTCTTGGTGTTGGATTTGATTGTGATTGAGATGGATAAATGGATAATGGACAACTGATTTTGGATGAGGGATAAATAGATTAGATTAGGGTTTGAGGTGAGGGGATGAACTAGATAGATTAGATAATGGAATGGGATTGGATTAGGGATTATTAGAGTGAAATTGGATTAGATGGATAAAGGGGATTTAGAATAGATGATGGATTAGATAATTAGGATAGTGGATTGGATTAAGATAGGGATGAAATGATTAGGATTAGGTCATGGATGGGGTTTGATTAGGGGATTAAGAGGAATGATGAAATTGGGTTAGGGTAGGTGAATTGAATAGGGATTATGATGGTGATTAAGAAGTGGATTAGGGTATGAATGTAGATGACATGATTTAGGAGAATGGATGGGAGTGAGATTAGGGATGAAATTATTAGGATTAGGGATGGATGGGGTTAGATTAGGATTATGATGAGTGTGGAAATTGGATTAGGGATAATGATTGGATTAGGATGTGATTAGGATTAAATTATGATGGATGATGGATTAAAGTTGAGAATGGATAATGGATGTGATGATTAGGATGACAAATGGGATTTGGATTAGGGATGAGCAACCAAAATGAAGGACCCAAAATATGAAACAAATAGAAATTTAACACTAATGCAAACTCCTATTTCACACTTTAATTCAACTCAGATTAGAGCCAAAATGAATGCAAATACAAGACAAAATCAAATGAAAAACATCAAATGCAAACCTTGTTTTACTAGATGTGCTCCTTGATTGTTGATGAAGAGGATATATGTTGTTTGCAATCCCAATAGCATGCCTTTGTATTCCAAACTTGCTTGGAAATGGTTTGAGGGGGGTCGAATTTATAGATTTTAGGGATGAGGATTGGATGGATGAGATTGATTTGAAAGATCAATGGTTGAGGATTGTTGAAAGGATGGGATTGATGAGAGGCTACCAAGTGGCATGATAGAATTGGAGGATAAATATGGTCCTTGGATCAAGGAGAGATCAAGGGTAGAGGATGGTCTTGGATAACATGAATGGTGAGGATTGAAAAGGTACATTTTAGGATCTTGTGCAAGATCTCACACATGTGTGAGAGGAGACATAGGGATGTGTAATGAGACTTCTCACACATGTGATTATGACAAGTGATCCTCTCACACGTGTGAGAGACATAGGGAAGAGTGAATGTGACAAGTGGATTTTCTCACACGTGTTCAAGAGTCGCATGAGTCACAATTGTGAAATGGAGGGTAAGGATTAAAAGGTTGAATGGAGGGCTAAGATGAAAAGTTGATTAGGATTGATGATGTGGATTTTAGGAAAGAGAATTTTTAATTAGAGGAAATACATGATGTGGACTTAGCCTAGTTAATTAAATAAAATGATTTAATTAACTAACGTTAATATATTAGCTAACATTAGGATAGGCTAATTGAATAGAATTAATTAGTTGAGGGATAACCTATTTAAATAAATAAATAATTAGTGTAAGAATGGATATAGATTAATAGTATGAATTCAGTTACAATGTAATGGTCAATTAAGTGTCTACAAATCCAACTCTAGTTTTGTCTTTGACTCTTTCAGCTTCCAGGTTTGGACCGACCCCCTCTTTATGCAAACTATCTATGGTAGCGACATCGATTAAGGATTCCCTCCTCTCTCCTTGTTCTGAGGATTTGGATTTGGAGTTGTATTGAATGATTGTTCAGAGAAGAAAGAAAGGCCTCCCAAAATCTATTTATGTTTCCCATCCTCGTTTCAAGGGAGTTAGGTTTGCTAGATCAGGATCAAGCATTGTGTAAATTTTTTATCCTTGGGTGTTGAGTTTTTGTTGTATTGCAACGAGGCTATTGTTTTTCTACTGTGTTGTTTGTCCCATATTTCATGGTACTCGTACCGTCTACCTTTTGGATGCTTTGTTGTAAAAGGGTTCAAGCCCTTTCAAAAACCCACTTTTATAAATATCAAAAACACATTAAATCTCCTTAGGATTGTAGCATACTACCTACACAATCCTTGGGTCACTCCATATCCCAATTGGATATCTAGGAGGCCTCTATGCAAGACATTGATGGCTCACTTTTGACAAGAAAATCCATGTCTACATTTATGCACACCATTCAATTCATTAAAGGATTGGGTGCATGAGACAAATTCTTGCACAATGGAAATCCCAACCTCTACAACCCATTATGCACTTGATTTCCAAATGTGGATGCTTCTAGCATGCCTACTTGTAACATAGTCTAGACCATGGAGTCTAATGAAAAATGACCTAATCTAATAGCCTAATAGATAATTAGCACATTCATACGTGATATGGAATTACAATAAACTTACTTAATTCTTTGTAGTTGAATACAAATTGCTTATTAAATTACATAGATCTATAGTGGAAACTTCTTGTAACCTATCTCTTCTCAAACAATGGATTTCTTGACAAAACCTTATCTTAAAAATAGTAGGGCATTTCCCTTTTCCTTTTTCTATTCTTTTTCCAACAATCCCTTCACTTTCAAAAAGAGTCTCAAAAAGTAACTGCAAACTCGACCAAGAAAACTTTTCCAACTCTTGTCACAAAACCAAAAGTGTAACAACACACAACCCCAACAATTTTTGAATGGCTAAAAAAGAAAATAAAACAACCCACATTGTCAAAGGTATAGCCAAGAAAAGCCTACCTAAACAAAAATCTATTCATGCAAGTGTAAATCAACAACCACAATAGGAGAATGAAATGAAAGGTCGTGATAGGGCAAGATATGAGCCATCCAAAATAGCACAATCCCCCAGTTTGTTGCCAAGTGGAAAATTTTGCAATAAATAAATAAAACTCATGGCTCCTTGACTATACTGTTGAAAGCAATAATTAGTCGCCTAATAATAACTTGACCCTAATGCCACCTAGGTTGGAAACGACAAAAAGCACTTTAATATAGCAAGACATGCACTAGAAGTTTAGCACACCCACTTTAAACTCAAAGTTCTTGACACCATAGATATTCTCACTCATCTAATCAATCCATCATACAACTCATCATTAGTATTTATAGATAGTCTTCATATTCCTTTTTGCAACCTCAAAACCCTAGAAGTCATTACCAAGGTAATGCATTATATCACACATAATCATCCTATACCATAATACAGAGTTCATATCGCATTTCTTAAAACAACCCTTTTACACAAGATTGACGTGTATCAACTAAAGATGGACTGTAGCACAACTACAAATCGTTTGAAATCTATAGGAAACCTTCATATGTCATGTAATAACCCTCAAAGATGACAATTGACAAAAAAACATTAAACAACAATTACACAAAACTAAAGAAGAACCCTGAAAACATAACCTACTACTGTTTTGGTGATACATGATCGTTTGTGGACTTGGATGCTCCTTCATGATCTTGCCACCAACCCACTATCTAGTACCTTGTGGGAAAGTAGGAGATGAGCAAGTCTTTGTCATTGCTATCATCTCAACAACAAAAAGAACTTCCAAGAAAATTATTAGATCGAGAAGTCTATAGTGGATTGCCTCTAATTGTAAACTATGATGATACTAAATGAGCAAGCTTAAACAAAACATGTAAATCAATTGGCAAAGGCATTGCAAAAATGCTGCACATTGTGCGAACTACATGGCCATATATTGTAAAAGATCAAATTGTGGATAACTTTCACCCGAAAGTCAAGCTCAAGGAATTGATAAATGCCATTGTAGCACTAAAAAACCCACCCTAGAGGAGCACAAAGCGTAGTATTTTGGTTTGATGTTGGAGGTTGAGAAGTGTACAAGGTGCATCAAACCAAGAGACTTGCAGTTTGAAAAAAACAATAAAGCTAGTAGACCACACGTACATAGAACTCTTGGGTAGCCGTCATTTTAAAAAAAAAAAGGCAAAAGATGGTTTGCATAAACATAGAAGCACAGGAGAAAATATCTAACAACACACAAACATATGATGACCAAAGAACACACCCTAGACATGGCTATTTCTACGAATTGACCAAACTGATGAAAGATTTTTCCATCCCCACAGATCCAAACATTTAGCCAAGGCAAAACTGTACATTCACGATGTCAACGGTAAGAGCACACTTGTCTGAAAATCCAGGGCTTCATGAATGATTTGAACATGCAATCATTTGCACTCTACTTATAGGCGATATCACAGGGGTGCAGAACACAAAGAAGAGACTTTATAGTCTGAAAAGATGTAAATAATCTTAAATTCATGTTGAACCAGATTCGAAGAACAAGAAGAAGAGGAAATAAAAGGCAAACAAATATTAGGTATCATGACCTAAATACTCAACTAAATGCAAATATAACCACCACATATTAATATAAAAAGCAAACATCATCTACTAAATGAAAGAATGCTTGAAATGTGAAATTTCAAACTAGTATACTACTTTGACTGATTTACTTCTGGCATGTGCAATTTAAAACTTTAATAGCAAGGAAGACCTAATTCTTCACCAGCGCTCCTTGTGGATTATATCATTGATATTTTGGATATGGGTACCTTAATGATCCAATACTAAACTAATATGGCACAAAAGGTAGCTTTAAAAATAACAAAGAATTACTAACAGAATGGAATTCCTTCCGATGAAAAATAACTAATACTAGTGTTTAATGTCTCCAGTGATAAAGCTGATAAGATCCCATACAGAAAACAGCATAGCTCTTATATGAGAAAGATATTCCAATGGAAAACATATCAGCTGAGTCTAAAAACTATAATGAAAAACATAACAGCAGTGTTGTTATCAATGCTATTTGAGGGAAGCACCAAGAATAAAGGACATTTGACTAAATCAACAAGGCCTTAAGGATTTTTGAAGTACTCCAAATTCAAAGTTGCTGATATTTAGCAAACAAACCAAATGGTGTGGACTTTCTGGCATTTCCCCTAGCTCTCAGGGCATTTATTACCTTGTCCCAGACTACTTTTTGTTTTTAAAATGCATTTCGGATACACTACGCCATGTTTTGTACGTTTTCTATTTCAAGCTGCTAATTTTCCTTGAACCCTCTAGCACATTATGGGCTTTAGTTGACAGCAAAAAATGAATCATTTTCTTACTTACAATATAGGCGAAACTGCTTGCTTCAATGGGAAAGATTATTTTAGACTAAAAAGGCAAATAGAAAAGGTTCTTGATCTGTTAAAAGTTAGTTTGGGATGCGACTGAGACAATAATTTACAGAATTTTTTTTCTATTCTTGCAAAATCTTTGCCACCACGTATTATGGTTACACTCCTTACCCAACCCTATGTAATCAAACAGTTTCATCTGGGACAACATTAAGCTTGGTCCCAATTCTCTTTATTAGTGCAAAATACAAATAGTGTGCTAAAATAATAGGTTACTACAACAGCCTTGTTGAAATGGTTTAAACTGGGTTTAGAAAAACTAATTGCATAAACATATCACCAAGAAAGGGACACACCAAAAAGTCATTGACATAACCCTTACAAAATATATGCAAAATTCAATGAGATCAGAATCCTCTATCAGCATAAAAACTGCTGCTATTTGCCTACACCTCTACGATTATTTTAAAATGTAATCCCTAACTCTTATCTGCCAATAAGTTGCGAATCCTAAGCAAAATAAATTTGAATAATTTCTGACATCTTAATGCAAACACAAAAAATGTTTTAAAATGCAACCAAAGAGGACCTTACCAATCATTCTGAATTACCAATATTTTTAGATATATAGTTGCATTCAGATACTGAGTGGTTATGGATGTGCTCTGAGCAATAATCAATTGGTTCTCCAAGAATGAGCAAGGTTTGCATCAAGTTGATGTGAAACCAGTATTCATAGCCTGGTTTATGATGCGTGAAATAAGACAGTTGTTGGAGTTCCTGCTCTATTCTGCCATCTATATTTGACTAGGCAATGAAAAATATGTACAAGGACTTTGTGTTCAAATGAACACGAGAATAGCCCCTGAAATGCCTAGCCAAACAGTAGGAGCACCATGAGAAAATAAAGAAAAGTAGCAGGTTAAAAGGTTATTACGAATGTTGGCTTATCATTCCTAGGCCCTGCAACAGAACGATATACATAAAGTTTCTCCACAAGATAGTCATTTTCACCTTCATTCTCTCTAATCATTTCAACATTAAGGGAAGGTATTTTCTTCGCAAGCTCTGTGCAGCCATGCTCAGTGACTTTACAATCAGACATCCATAAAAATCTCATAGATTCATAGTGATGCAAACCCGATAAAAGTGCAGTATCTCCAAATGGGCTGTCCCTAATCTCAAGTTTTCGAAGATTTTTGCATCCATCAAGCACATACTTCATACTTAAGTCACTCTGACCAGCAAATGCCACTGATAAGGTCTCTAATGATTTTCCAAACGTTCCAAAGTATTCAAATGCTTTGTCAGTAAGTAGGCCAGATACTGCCAACCTTGTCAAGTTTTTGCAGTTTCTTACAATTGCACCAAAGCCTTCATCCATGGGTTCACCAGTTATATAATCAGGTTTGCACCGATCCATGATACAAAGACGAAAGACAGCTAAATTTTGACAATTATTTGACATGGTCACCACTGCAGCATTCGTCATTTGTTGACAAAAGTAGAGAATAGATTCAAGATTTGGACAACCCTCTGAAATGGCAACAAGACCTTTGTCAGATACACAACTTATACCATTCTCATGTGCGTCCACAGGAAACACACGAAGATCCCTCAAGTCGTGACATGTTTGAGCAGCTGCATGCAGTCCACTGTCTTCAACTGTATCCATAACCTGATGACAAACATATGTCATTTATTTGGGTTAATGCTTAGACTTTTGAATGTCGAGTTGAAAAAACATAGGAATAATAACAATATCCCTAAGAAGAAGATCATCTGCTATCAAGTAAATGAAAAAAAAATGCATGTTTCAAAACATGTTACGAGCAAGCTAACTTCTTATTAGTGTCCTGTCAAAGAAATAACAGTGACAAAAAAGATATGGTTGTTTCTAGTTATTTATTCATGTCAGAGTCACATGTACTCCATCATGGTTATAGAAGAAAAGGCCCAAGCTATGAAAGGAAAGCAAACACCACGGGACATAGGTGGGTACAGTACAGGATTGGTGACATCATTTGACATTGGATACAGGAGTATGAAGAAGGGTACAATTTACTAATCACGGTTGCCAGAAGACATGAATACAGGCAGGAACAGGGTACCAGCCCCTAAATCCAAGCTTCATGTTGGTGATTAAGGAAAAATTACTAGTTTGAAATGCCACTGAATTCGAATTTAAAATTTTATGAGCTTTGATCTGAGATGTATTGGTCATTCAACTTACTGTACCTTAACTTGTTTGCAAATTTCCATTTCAGTTTGCCTTACTAGGAATGAACTTAGGAACTTCCGTTGACATTTTTATCTTAATGTTCATTGAGAGTGGAGTGGGGAAGATGACAAACCCAAAGACGCTGCAATTTATGGCAATGATGGATAACTTCTTCAAACTCTCTGCTTCCAATAATAGCAAAGCTGAAATTCAGTAAAGTTAAATTGCAGCAGACTGGATAGATGGCAGGGAGGTACTCTGGGATGATTTCACGAAATCCTGACAAACACTGAAGCGACTTGCAATTGCCAAATACAGCACGTAGATTTTCTTCTTGTTCTCGTACAAACTCGGATCCAAAAGAACCAGTTCCAAGATGAGTAAGCTGAGGTGCTCTCAAAAGAAGTCGTTGCAGCTGTACTATAGAGACAAATCTATTCAGTCCTAGCTTTTTGAGGAAAGGACTTCGTGCAACCAATCTTTCCAGTTCATCAAAGTTTATTGGGCACTCCAAACAATCAAAACTAAGTGATACCAAAGAAGTTGTTGTCTCAGGAAAACAGCCAATCCAGTCAGCGCCAGTGTTAATTACTTCGGCGTCATTCAATGTGAGTTCTGTCAAATATCTGCAAACAGATTTCCTTGTTAGAATATGTCTTTGCAAGATACCATCAACGATGGCTCTTAGCATTCTGACTTTTCAAATCAATATACAATATAGATGCAAAGATAAGCAGGGTTGATAACTTGACATAACAGATTAATTTCTTGCGACACCAGGAACAGAATCATTTTGGGTAAGTAGCGGACTGCATAAAAGGAGCCACTTACAACACATCAAAAGCCAAATGTCCAAAGCTTCACCTAAACACTATAACCCACATCAATGATGTCAAATATCCTTGCATTTTTTGTCACTGTCAAAGCAGTGTAAAATGATCCCATCCTAGGTTGATATGCTAAAGAGAAAATCTAAGTAATGTTCCTAAACATCAACTTCAAAGAAAACTTTCCCATGCAAACACGAACAGATTGGAGATTTCCTTTGTTACTATACACGACTGTAAATTTTGTATCAGCTAGCTGAGGGAATGGTAGCTCAGAAGCTGTACTTAGTCGGCTAATGGAAAATATCAATAGTAGTAGATAGGCTCTAATACAATTAGAAAACCATTAGAGCACATAGGATCATTATATCTACACTAATGAATACTCACAATACTTCAGCATGTTGGTTTGCCTGCTATTGCAGATTAGTTGACAGACACACAAACAGACATAAGTGCCATGGACCAAAGCAGTTTATCAAGGTTTAATCTCTGGATACTAACTAGGGTCGATGATTAAAATGAAAAGAAATGGAATGTTTTCCTGGTCCTAGCCATCCTTTGAGATGTGCAAATTAGATCTTGATCCTTGACTAGACAGATGGATCATGGTATCCAAGGATCGTGACCGCTAACATGTTTGTTGCACAAGCATTGTTAACTCGCTGACAAGGGCAGGGTTCTGTAAGATGCAAAATCTTAAATCAATGTACTCTTTTGTAGCTCTGGATACTTATGTTACCACTAGTCATCTGACATCTAAAAGAAATCTGGGGGAAAGACTTGGTGAGAGGGATTGTCCAAGTGAGTACCCGGTATTTAGCACACAAATATAATACCTACTCCAATAAACTTTGAATAGGGTTATTTGGGAAAGATATGCCTAAAGAATTAGAAATGCTTAGGAAGCTAGGACAGAAAATCCAATATGGTGCTCCTGTGTGAAACATTGCAATCATAATCGTATTACTATTTCTTTCACAAAGCAATGCATATCAGGGGGGACTAAGCTGCAATATATGCCCCCAAGTAGGGTCATATACAGCGCCATGTGTGTATCTGAATATATGCACGGGAACATTTAATCCTAGATCCATGTTTTAGGGAGCTGTGAATCAGGTTTGTATTAGGGAGCTATGAATCAGGTTTATTTAATTTTTAGCATGACAAATCAGAAAGATACTTCTCTCAAGTGTGAAACCCTTCTAGGCATCGGCTTTGGGGTTTCACTCATTACTTCAGTCTTAGTTTTGTTAACAAGATTTATAAAACTGATTTGCCATGCTGCTCTTCTCCATTAGCATAACGTTTTGCAGTAATATTTCAAGATAAAATGAAAATAAGAATTGTACCTGCACTTGCTCGCAATCATGGCAAGGCCAGTGGTGGTGAAGCCATCACAGCAAACTAAGATTAGCTGTTTAAAATTAGGAAAAGAGTCTCCGATGGCAGACAGATCCTTGTCTGTCACAGTCATGCGCTTCAAGTAGAGTTTCTCAAGCCAGCAATAGACAGGAGCCATTGCAGGGATCCAAGGATACAGATTTGCTCCCCAATTAGGAGGAACCAGGCTGAAATCTGCAAATCTTGGTTTTCCTTTGAGAATCACAGACTTTATCCTGGGGAATCTCCTCACCATGATTTCCGGGGAAACAGCATAACAGTTCCCAATGAACACCTCACTCCTAGTACATGACTCCATTCTGTACCATGCCTTACAAACCATTGATACTGTATTCCTGTCTCTGTGAGATTTCACAAAGGCTAAAACATGTTCCAATACCTCATAAGGGAAGGAAGGCTGGGCTTTCATTTTAATCGTCTGACACCCAACTGAGCTGCCGCTCTCAGCGTTTTCCTCATCCTCCTCCTCAATAACTTCACACTGCTCATCCCCCATTTGTGCCTCTGATTCACACTCAAGGGCTCTCAATGCTTCATACCATCATTACTCTTTCTACACAGTAAAGATGCTTAGGGACCCATGGGATCCATTCTAAGGAACCCAACTCTTCGAAAAAAGAGAAGGAATGGGTACCCAATTGAGAGAATATCCCAAAGGCTTACAGTAAACTCAAATGGCACAAGCCTAAAGGGCGGGGGTTGCTGAAATCTTATTGATTTGGGTGGAATAGAAAGCCTGGATAAAAATGGTGGGCGTTTAGGAGACAGGGGACATGAAAAACATGGTGGGCAGTTTAGCAGACAGAGGGGGAGCCTCTTCAACCCACACTCATGATTTGCAGTGCTATAAAGAAAGGGAAGACGGAAGAAGACCTTTGATATGAGATCTAACACTTACGTGGGCATTCCACCATCCATGACTTACCAAATATGGGGATAATGCCCATTGTCAAAATGAAGGAATATATAGAATCGATGGGACAATGAGGACCTCAAATTCCTCCTCCTCCTCTTCTGCTGCAATGTTTATGGATATCAAAACACATGAAAAGCAATGATATGGTTTGAGGAAATGTAACTCTAGTGTGTTTTCATAAAGGAAATGGTTAAAATCAGCATGGCGGATAATCCAACTGTAGCCCAAGGGCCTAAAAAAGACATACTTTCAAAGGGGCATTTTCTGTTCCAAGGCAATGTCATGATTGGTCAAACATAAACATCCAATATTAAAGTAACGCCCGATTCTGACATTACACTGACGTGTAACCTCACTTCCACAGAGAAAATGCCACCGTACAATCACAGATTCACAATATCACATGTAATTACAGTGACATTATTTCCAAGATTAAAAATATACCTAAACCAAGCTCATAAAAAGAAGAATACTATAAAAAAATTATCAGAGGGAATCATACTGTGTTTTCCCAGTAGGTAATCTATTACAAAAACGAAAACTTGAAAACCACAGGGTAGACAAAGACGTGCATGACTACATTATCTTGTTAAATCCTCCTTTTCCATAATGGCTTTAGGTTGGATGCACAGACTCAGATTTGACGGCAGCTGAGGACATTTTTCACTTTTTTTTACAAGTATATGAAAGGTACCTACAGTATTATAATGTTCGTTGTATTTGTCTGTAAAAGATGTCAGAATTATTTAGGGATACTTACACCTATATTTTTTAGAAAAGTTTCTTTCAGTGTAAGAAAAGATGTACAGATCTTATTTACAGTTAATCATGGAGTTTATAATGATAAAATGAGTGTTGTTAGGTACTCAATGAATTTTCTATTGATTGGTAAACTCCCGTCCTTTGATTGGGTGTACAATCTCCTCCTTTTTCACTTTATTCACTGGTTTATTGAGAAACTTGAAGTTCGTGACGGAGTTACATTTAGGTGGACAAATAATTGGGAGGCCACTCTTTTGTAAGAATATATAATTTATTTGCATGTCGGTTATATTACGTTGTATCTTCTCATTGATAGAGCAAGAAAAGTGGATAAACAAACAAATTTGGTGGGGCATTTAGCTTGTTAGATATGTAGTGAAGTTATTTTTCTATGTAGATGATCTCATCTTAATTGTAAAAATAGTTAGTCGATAGGTTTTTATATGTAAGCATTATAGTGCTCGGAAAATTGTCTCATGTCATAAAAAAATTCATGCTGGAAATTTTTTTAAACTCGTCACTTGTGGGTGCAAGTGCTAGTTTATATAGTTTGAGAGAGTATTTGGAGGTTTTGGAGTTTCTTATGTTACATGGTGGAATGTAAGTGAATATCTAAAGTTATAGTTTTTCATTATAAAAAGAATAAATGAACTTTATTTTCGAAGGAACCCTGCTAGAAGTAATGGAAGAATACAAGTACCTAGGACTTGCTATAAAATAGATGTGAATGCAGAATTAAGGGACTTGAAAACCAAGAGAACTCTATTCGATTTGTTTGTCAAACATGTAATCCTTTGCAGGTGTGAAGTTTAGGACAATAATGTGTCAAGTTGAAAATGGAGGCGAATAGATAGACTCTAAATGCATTTAATCACAAGCAATCTCAAAATGAAAACTTCAGTTTCGTATAAGATTCTATTAGCTAAAATAGGTATTTTTTCGTTAGAGGCCTTGGTGATGGCTACGTTAAGTTATCTAAAAAGACACAAAGTATGGACAATCGTCATTGGCTAAGAATGGTGATAAAGAAAGAGCTAAGTAGAGAGAAGAACATGTGGATGGAACATAACGACAAGTGGATGAGTAAATGGGACATTAACATGCAAGAATTTCCAAACAATAATTGAATGTGGACAAAGAAAATTGGTTGGAAGAAAATATATCAAAGAATTTATCCCTACATGGGACTATGATGAAAAAACCTCCAAAGGAGAAGAAATTAAGTGGAAGGTGAAAATGTTGATGGCCTAGTTAAGGACTAGCTCACATCATCTTAGATGTGAGACCAACACGTGGACAACCCCTAAGGAGGAGTGGGAAACGAGAACATGTCTACTTTGTAGCAAGGAGTGGTGGAGATAGAACGACACTACATCATGGAGCGTGCAACATATAGTGACATTTGTCTCAAGTATAAAGATAACCCGATAGTGGACAACCAAATAACCTTGTTTGAGGAGACAAGGCTAAAGAAAACATTAACTTTTTGATTAAATATCTTAAATACATCTATCTAAACAATGTCAAGAGATATAGTCTTGAGTTATTTTATTTTACTTTAGAACTATTTAAGAAATATTTTATTTCACTTACATTGTTTTCTTTATTTTTATTTAAAGAATTATTTTATAATTTTATTTTTTTAATATATTTTGGATGTGTTTTATGTAAACAGTCACTAAACGCCTTAAACTATTTAGTCTCGTAAACATTATTAAAATCTTTCATTTCGGTATTTGTCACTGTCGATAGTGAATTATTTTATAATAAAATTATAGTGGTCCCTTTTCTTAAGTGATTGAAATTTGAGATGCGCTTTAATTATTATTATACCTAGTTGTTGATTGTTGAAAGTCGTAACCCTTGTATGCATTTCCAACTAGGTGGGATGTTGGATGTGATGCCCACAACTTTCGGTTCCATAATCCGTACTAAGACCTCATTAAAGTACTTGTAATTTTAAGATTCGCCCTCCCATATTAATTCCATTTATGCCCAAAAAATTGTTTTAGAGAGATTTAAGAGGAGGTTAAAGTAACAATTAAAGTATTATAAGAATAAAAAGAGTGAGACCATGCAATAACATATTATACCTATAGTGATATATTTACTAATTTTTTTAATCGAGTAGTGATATTTTATTAATTTACAAATGCAAGTTCTTTGTAATAATTCAAGAAGTCAATTTTAAGATAAAGAAAAATAGTATTAAAGTTTTTTTTATGAATAATTATTATACATACATATAATTTTAAAAGGAAAGAGATGGATTTATAGTTATGAGAAGAGTAATGGCCTCTTTCACCAATCAATATTCTATGTTCTATTATTCTATCAAAGCTATGGAATAAGTGTTCAAAACTATATAATCCTTGTTAGAACTCAATAGTAGCACATACAATGAGTTAGGCTCTACGATTCTGACCACATGTATCTTATACCATGATGAAACCCATGGTACTTACTAGATTTGGTTTAGTGTACTATTGTGATATGACATAATAATCAGGGTCCCAAATTCTTCTAATGAGTCACCTCTCCTTGAGAAGTAATGATCTCCATCGTGGCATGCTAAGAGAGGATGGAAAGAATTCTATAACTTGAGCTTCGATATATAATTTCCCTTTGTGATAAGCAAATATGAAACAAAAACAAGATTAAAACAATTACATTAAAACCCTATTCAAATCTACCTACACCTTCGATTGCACGAAAGAAACTTACAAAAACATGAACAAAGTAAATAGAAATTTCTCGCCCACATAAGATTCCTATTGCGCCAAAGGCAGTTATGCCCTGAAGATTGATTTGTTGATTGAAAAATGGAATTTGGTTGCTCACAACAACAACATGACGTTACATTTTGATTAAAGTTCCTATTGAAAATTACTCCTTGAAGAGTCCATTTATAGATTTTTAGATGGGTAGATCGATGGTTAGGATTGGTTGAGAGATCAATGCTCGGGATTGAGTTGGTTAGTTGGTTGTGAGATGGATGGTGGATGATTAAAGGGGATTTTATAATTCTTTTATTGATTTTTATGTGTAAAGGGGTGGGATTTAAATAAAAAAGTTTATTTAAATCATATGAGATAGGAAAATAAATAAATGTAGCATTTATTTATTTATTTATTTAGGACTAGGACATTAGGATATGGGCTAATTAATTAATAGGATAAAAATATGGTAAGTGTGGCTAGGATGATGGGTGATTTTTAGGTGTCTACATTTTGCCCCTCTTTGAGCTAGTGTTACAACTAAGAGAAGTAACAACATTTCAAAGAAAGATAGAACATAGTGGTTTTCGAAAGAGATGTCCCAGCCACTTGAAGGAGGAGTGACAAGAAGGAATGAGGTAAGAATGATTGGATGATGTCCCTATGAGAGGATAGGCAGATTTGAAGGACACCAGTATGCTTTTGAAATGGATGGAAAGGAAATATGAGATAGGGAATTGGATTCTCATGATGGAGGAAAGAATAGTCATGCTAGTCGATGTGAGCAACCTGATGTTTGAGGTAGCACTTGATGTTATGCACCATGATAGACAAACCATGGTGACGATGTGTCTCGTGCATTGAGGACTAAAGGTCGCAAGAAAGTATATGTCATATGGCACCATGCTATGAAAGACCATGATGTTGTTGTGGCAAGTATGTTGCAAGGTAGATGCAAGACAAAATGATAACACACAAGCAAGCAAGCATAAACAATACAAAGATAAACAAGATGTTGCCCCTAGTCAAGATAAAAATTGATGATTGAGTGATGATGATGAGGATAGTGTTGTTGATGTGGGAATGATATATCCCAAAAAGAACACAAGGATTAGGAATGATAGTCTGATGATTATGATTGATTTAAGTTGATGAAGATTGACAACAAGGCTGGGAACAAAATAGATGAATCCTTTTGGATGATTTGTGAGATTTCTTGGCAAGATTTATGTGGATTAGGATTGCTTGCAGTGGATTAAGTGCTTTGGGATTGCTTGGGGATGGTGTTTATATATTGACTATTGGATGGGATTGTTGTCTCCATATGATAAATAGTCACAAGGGAACACCATGTCTAGAAACAAGGATGGCAAATAGGTTTATTTAGGATGATGGGCATGGTGGATCAAGAATTTGAGGGATGAATGATCTCCAAGGACTATGTCACAAAGGAATAACATGCTCCACTTTGTAAATGTCATTCAGGATGTTGGACTAAAGAGATATAGTGTATTGCATAAGCTATAACAAGATGTTTGGAGGATTTGCTACTGAAGGATTTGCTATGCCAAGAGATTGCCAAAGTATTTTTCAAGATCGTGCCTCAATCCTTATCAAGATCAAAAGCAAGCAAGGAGGATGAATGGGAATGATGACAAGGATATGTGGATATGATGGCTTAGGATGATATGATGGGATAGATGAGATAACTTGCCCCCAAGTGCAAGGCACATAGACAAGCGATTTACACATGCCACCCATGAATGGGTTTTCATCATGGTACTTATCCAAGGCACCATGAAATAGTTTTCACCATTGGATGAATGCTTTTCTCTTAATTATTTTAATTATTTTTATTTTTTATTTTTTATTTTCTACTTTGTTGATTAAATGGCATTGATAACTTGATATTCAAAGGGTCTTCACATGTCCCTGTCTATTTGATATAGTTGATGTAGATGCTCTTGTCATAACATGCTAGTAGTGACTTGCCTGGAGTAATTGCTTCGTCATGATCAAAGTACTCATGTACAATCCATTGATGTTGTTGTGATCCCCATTGATAACGTAGTTGGTTTTACCTGAATGTTCACATCTTGATAGGGTACCATCATATCCCTTATGATGAAGTGTTGCTGCCACTATACGATAGATTTGGGATATGGAGTTTTTGGATTTGAGGCATGATTTTGAGTTTAAATGGGAGATGTTGGATGAAGAATTAGGTGATTGAGGTTTGTAGGATTTAGGTGGATAGGTTGGAAATTTAGATTGAGTTGGAGGATTCTTGACTTGCCATACTTGGGATGGTGGATTATGGAGTTTGAATTTTGGATAGGATGGTGATTAAGACCAACATTCTTATATAATCTGGAAGGTGGTGGACACCTATTATATGCAAGATGCTTCTTTTGATGTGGCCCCATGTTTTGAGTGATTGCTTGATTTAGATATTTAGGACCAACATTCTTATACAATTTGGAAGGTGGTGGACACCTATTATATGCAAGGTGCATCTTTTAATGTGGCTCCACATTTTGATTAATTGTTGGATTTGGATATTTAGTTTCGCTTGATTTGATTGGTCCATTTTTCTTTGGGACCCATATTTATTTTGTGTCGTACTTGTTTTTTTGGTTCATTCACCTTTGATGTTTGATTTGGATCTTTTGCTTTGTATGTTTTACAATTTTATTGGTCCCAATTGATGGGTTAAGGATGTGGAGGATAAAGTTTGATGGTAGGGATAGTGGAGGAGGAATGATTGTTGGCAACAAGCTTATTGTAGGGGCTATAAATGGTCCCTATCTCCATGATTTCATTGGATGAAGTTGCCTCAGTGACTGTTGAAGTATCACTAACATCATTAGACTATTTATATGATTGATCTACGATGCCTTGATCATGAGTAATATAGATTTTGATAGGCTCTAGGATGCCTTGCTCATGAAGGCACAATCCTTTTCCTTGATAGTTCATGCTTTTGCATATCTTATTTGTGATATGATACTTGTTGTTGTCGAAGCATGATGCTAGCCCATTAGTGTGTTGCCAAGAACTATTAATACTTTCTATTGTTAGAACACACTGATATACTGAGAGGGGAGTGAATCAGTAAATGGAAAAACTTAATCCAAATCAACTTTATCAACAAATTTTTTTACTGCCTTAAATAGATGATACAACAAATTAAGCAATTCAAAGAACAACACATAAGCACATAACCATAACACCAGATTTACGTGGAAAACCCTAGAAGGGAATAACCATGGTGAGCAAGTTGCTTGGATCTACTGTACAAATCCAGCCCCATAAATAAAATAGGATTACAACAGGTTTTATGGGCTACAACTCCCTAATACATTGTTTTATGGGCTCTAACCCAAAGGAAACTATAACTCCCTAAACATAATTTTATGGCACCAACCAATGGAAGATACAACTCCCTGAATCACAGTTTTTATGGATACAACCAAAGGAAGCTACGACTCCCTAAAGTGCTACAACACTTACATAAATAGGCTATGTAACCTCTACACAAGATACATGACAAAATATGTTGATCAATCACCTCCGCAGCATCAACACCCTTCACTTTGACAAGAAACTTCAACTCCTCTACTCAACAAACTCTGTTTCCGTCAACACACACACTCACACCTAAACTCGCACATACATCCTTGCACACTCTCACATGTGCTCTCTCTATTCACACTAAACAAGATCTTTCATTTATATCCTCCACAAGCTTCAAAATCTTTCTCCTTCGTCGGCCAAGATGAAATGTGTAGCATGTAATGTGTAACAACCACAACAAGTCGACATCCAAAATCATGTAGAAATCCAATGCAATTCAAACCAAGTAATAATCAGGACCAATTTCACCTTAACATACATCTCAAAGTTGGTGCACACTTCCAAACATTTGGTGCAATCACCAAAACACACAAAGTCAGCCCAGCATACTTTATCCTTCCACATATTAGCTCCAGACCTAAATCGGTACTAGAGAAACCAAATAACACCATGCGGATCACTTTAAAAACATTACATGAATTTCAAAAGTATTCTCAAACATCCCTTTCTCTGGAATATGCATCTTCTATCTAGCGCAAACAAACAGACATAGAACACAACATCTCTTGCAAACTCTGAATATATAGTCTTGAGATAGAACATTGAAAAACTAACTTGCGGTACACTTCAACACTTGAACCTTGGAATGAACAAACATATAGACCATCTGAACTCGATCTCCAAACATCAAAGCCAAATAATGTAATGCGGTGAAATGTGGTGGCTTTTACTTTCTCCTCTTGACAACTCTGATCAGCAACATGATATGTCTTTGTTCTGTTGACTCTGAAGAACCTCAATGGTACATCATATCATATGAAACATGAACCATGCATACCTTTCACCTTTATCCAACTATCCTTCAAGTCACAAGATCACATCTACTAATGCGTAGAAATGTGGAACATTTCTCTAACTCGTCTTGACTGCAACAATACAGAATCATTATTTTTACTCTACTAGCTCTGAAATCTTCAACGGTAACTTATATGCTTTGAAATCAGGAACATACATACTTCACATCTGTCTCTGTCTAACTTCAAATCTGCAAGGCCATACCTTCAAATGTAGAGGAATGTGGATCATTCTACCGAGATTCTTCAATGCAACTTTTAGTGCCTTAGACTGTTTGAAACCTTTTACACTTTCTTTCAAATCTTAAAGAATGATTTTCATCAGAAAATAATGAATACAACATTCACCATACAATCACAACAATTTTCATCAAACACAAGAATCTTCATGCTAGCACAACTTTCATCTTTCCACGAACTTCAGTAGATAAGGTACAAATGTGTACAGATGATATTGATCCATCTCCTTCACTTCACAACTCTTTTGATCTCTTGACATCACTAAAACAATCACCCTTTGGCATCTTTGTAGACATCACTGATCAACACTCCATACCACTGTTGACATCAATGACAATACATATCCAACAACTATTGTCTCATCTATGAGTAAGCCTGACTCGATGCAGGTAGTTGATCCTAGTTTATAGGATGATTGTATTTGCACTCATTGTGTACATGTGTTGTGCCTTTATCATTTGAATGTTCAATGGTAGCTTTCTCATTGATATGTTTGATATGATCTTGATGTCATTTACTGTTGAATGCAAAGAATACTGAGAGGGGGGGTGAATCAGTATTCTTAAAACCTTTTTATTTACACATTCATTAATCCACTTACCAAATTCAATAACATGAAAGCAAAGTAAACATGAGAAGAGCAGCCACAAATTCATAACACATAGACACCAGGATTTTACGTGGAAAACCCATAAAGGGAAAAACCATGATGAGTGTTAGCTCATAATATATTATGATAGAAATACCCAATTACATGAAGGCTTACTACCTTAGGGCTCACTGCCCAAGGACTCACTGTCCAAGAAGTGCTCACTGCAAAAGGCTCACTGCCATAAAGATAAAAGAGAAGATAGAAAAAGGATTGGCTCACTACCAAGAGAGGACTGCTATAGGTGCATCCACAAAATGCTAAAATGCAGTACCAATATGCTCAGTATACAGATTCAAAGGACTTCATACTGTCTGCCCTACTTTATTGCTCTGCTTTACATATACTCCTGTTTTCTACCCTTATTATCCTTTTCTACTCTACAAACTACCTTAGATTATGCACATATCGAATTCACACATTATCCCCACATATCCATCACTCCAACACCAAAATCCATCGAATATATATATATATCCGCAATAAGATTCATCTCACAATCAGGTCGGCAACCCAGACATGAAACGTGTATACAAGTGTTGTACCTTGTCGGCTAGATCTTGTCCTCAAACGTGAATGCGGACCCAAACAAACATACAATAATCTTCATATGGGTCGGCACCAATTATTCAACCACTTAGATTGATTGTACAAACAATATATCTTCTCCACATATAGATCTAACATGCCTGTCGGCTTGTTCCTTAAGAACACACTTGACTAATTCAACTGTCTTATCATGATTTCCACGGCGGACCATATGAGACTCTAAAAATCATATCCAACATTCATCATTGATCTTTTGACATACCTTCAAATCCGCAGGACATAATAGTCCTTTATAGAAAAATGCGGATCTTGGAACTGTTGCTCTGTCACAGTGAAATATTGTCAAATTGGAAGCCGATAAAGAACAACTTGTAGAATGTGATCAAAGGACCTTTAGAAGGTATAACTCTAGATTTAGGTAGTCATGATGTGTATCTTTTCTGCCTCAGAACCATAAGACAAAATATGCCATAGCAGAGGAATGTGAACCCTTTTACTCTAGTATTGTGCACTATTCTTGACTTGACTCTGTTCACCCAGACTTAGATATTTTACCATATGACTTCCGGAGGAAGTCAGGAATTGAACACTGGAACAAGTGATCACTAGGTAGCTATGAACAACATACCTAAATTGCATACAAATGTCTTTAACTGTAGAGGCATATCATCTCAAACATTGTTACTTGGTATATTGTACACTACCCATACTTAGTCATTTATTCTTCTGGAGTAAGGTCTCTTTGCCATGCCGATAGAAACCCGTTGCCTTGTTGCCATCAATGACAACAATCAACATTCATCAGAGTAGTGTCTCAAGTGCCAATAATCTCCCCCTTTGGCATTGATGGAAACACTTAGTGAAAAATGCTCATTTGCTCCCCCTTACTATATACACTCTGTTTTTCTTCTCCCCCTTAGGTGTTTCCCCATTTTTCATTGGTTTTCTTCCCCCCTTTGACATCAATGGCAAAGGTGTATGTGTAGATATCAAAATTGAATCAAAATTTCAAGATTGTCAAATTCTTCAACATATGTACAGGTACAATTTGTCAAATCAGTTAATTGCATGTGAAAGGATATCATTGTACATAGTCTTTAATTGTGTTAACTTTCCAACCCACCTATTTTTAGCACTGTTCAAAACTTGGATGTTCTCATTTACTTGGAATACCAGATCTTCTGCCTTCTGTACACTGATAGGCAGGCCAGTTATTTCTTGGACCCTTAAGGCTTCTGCAACTAGACTTGTCATGAATTCAATTTTGGGACTTATCATCCTTCTCAACTGGCACATTCTATTTTTCATTTCTTCCTGTCTATTGAGCAGATTACTTATGTTGTTTTGAGTATTTACAACTTGTATTTCCATGTTGCTGATAGAGTCAATTGTTGGATCAAAGGTCTTAGAAATATTTGTTAGTTGAAGCTCCATGCTTTTGACCTTTTCTTCTATTTCCTTAGTGGTCTCAAGCCATGACAAACACAATTTATATATATCACAGGCTTCCTTGATTGCATTCTTCATATTCTTGATACTATTTTCTAACAGAGTTCTGTCATTGTCTAACTTGGTTTTTAACTCTACTAATCTTTTATCTTCAAATTCTTTTCTAATCTTAATGTCGGTAGACTTTTCAAAGGATTCAAAATGAGTACTTATAGAATTTATTAGACCTTTGAGCTAATCAGTTGATGATACTGATGTATCTCTTGAGTATGAGGGTATCAGCTTCTCCAGAATACCGGATGTTTCATCAATGAGTTCATTGTCTTGTATATGTGTTTTCAGCATTTCTTCCTGAGCCTTAGCTTGCACAATTGATACCAATTTGAATATCTGCATCGGAGACTTAGAATCCATATTAACTGGTCCTTGTAGAAACTCAAGTAGATCTAAGATTTGTGTTCTTTGTTGCTTTTCCAAAAAATTTCTAGCATAGTTAATTAGGACTTGATTTGCATCAGTGTCTCTTGCCACTTGTTCTTCACTAAGTGTAACTTTCTTTCTTTTCTTCTCTTCTGCTGCCTTTTCTTTCTCTACTTCATTTGTGGCTCCTGCAATGGATGAGGTCCTTGTTCTTTTTTCTGGGGCTAGATGCTGGTTTTTTCATTTCAGATCTCTCATCCTTCCTTTCTGGAGTATATGATGTTGATTCTACCGGAGCACTTATGGGCTTTGATTCTCTTGTTTTAGTTTTTGCCTTACTTCTTAGTTCATCTGATGTTTTCTCTGTTTGCTCATGTTCCATAGACATTCTGGAGGATAATTCTTTGAATGTCCCAAATTCGTCTTCTTTAAGATATTTTGGTTTGCTCAGTAGTACATCGACTAATTCAGTTAGGACATCTTCTGCAACTTCATACCCTAATGCTGGGACCCATATAATTCTTGGTTCCACAGCTTCCATGAAGCATTTGCCTTTGCCTACGATGAATACAATGTTTTTTTCATACTTCATTACTACATTTTCAGGGATCCAAACTCTACATAACATTTTCTTTTGAAAGTTCTTGAAATATCCCCATAAGATTTCATTCTACTTTTCTGTATTTCCCAAATTCTGCAAGTGATTTCTTATCTGAGTGGCTACTGGTGTGTGATTGAGCCAGACAATGTTTTCCAAGCCGAGTAGTTCTCTCAAGAAGTAGAAGAGTAGACAAGTGATCAGTGTTCCATATTTGAAAGGATGATTAGTCTCTTTTGTTCTTTTCAAGTTTTCCATTAGCTCACTCCAGAGCAATTCACATAGGTCATAATCTGTATTGTTTTTTATCATATCATATGATGTGTATATAGCTGGTGCAGACACAAAATTTTCCCTGTTGGAAAAGTATATTTTGTACCCAATAACCATTGATGCAAATCTAACGGCCGAATCCTTAATATCATTTATGGTGAGGATTTTCTTGTCAAATTTGGCTCCTGTTAGCTGCATTACCAAGTTGTTCTTTATTTTCTTTAAACCTGGAACCCTCCCGGAGGAACTCATACCAGTTACAGCTTCGATGGATTCTTTAGTTATCATGTATGGTTCATCAAGCCATAGAAACTCATCATGAATCTTGATGAGGTTGAAGTAGGGCTTTGTTAATGCATCACCATTTACTTTTATCAATCCAGAGGTGTCTGGAGCTATATGCGATAAGACTTCTTGGAATGGGGGGGTTTTGGTCAAGTGGTTTGGTGAATGGGATTTGGCTTGTCGGTCTTGCCAGAATTGAAAGTGCATGCAGAAATAAAGATCTATCTAATTGTTGAGAAATAAACACACTTGCTTGGAAGGAAACTATATTAATCTGCTAGAAAGGAAACACACTTGCAGGAAGGGAAACTATCTTAAATTATTGGAAACAAACACACTTGCTATGAAATAAATTAATCTAACATGCTGAAAAAGTGAATGAAGATCAACTGGATCTACTGTTATTCTAGAGCAATGAAATACTCTGAATATGACAATGCTGATAAAGAACAGATCTATCTCTTTTTGGTATTTTAGAATTTTTAAGAACTAACCTGCAGGGAACAGTTAACAAAAATCACACAAAACATTAAGGAAAACTTAACAAAGATTAAAATAGAATTACATAAATACCAAATTATTGAGAGATCTTCCCTTAGATGGGTAAGCAGGCCCTACTTCCCCAACCAGAGATGATCCTCTTGCTCAACTAATTTCTTTCAGTAGAAATTCCCCTTCATATTAAATCATAGTCCAGAAATGGACAGAATACAAGCATGAGGAGTTTTCCTCCTATTACAGCAATCTGGCGATAACTATCTATGAAAATTTAGAAAACTTTGAACTAACTAGAAAGAAATGAATTGCTCCTACTTATACAGTCGAGCATTATTGGAAGAAGAAAAATAACATCAAGTCTAACTGGAGCGAACTGGGACTAAAGCCAGTTGCATGGTTTATTACAATCATTATTCCTAAATAGAACTGTAGATCAAAAATCTACGTTAGTTCTAACTGCATGGTGAACTAAGTGATTCCCTAGAAATGGTGCGATGCAAGATGGTAGCCACTTTAGTTGGGACTGAAGTTGGCTAACCGATATTTCAATTAGTCACCAAGATTGTGGTAACATGGTGATGTTATCCTTCTTAGTTGCGTGATTGAAGTACAAGTTATGTTTGCACTCAAGGATGGGCTTGTGACGGTCATCGACTCAAGGGGAAGATGACCCTAGGAAGGTTCTCAACATCTAGAGCTGTCCGGTGTTCAGGTTCTTCTTAGGACAGAGGGCTCCAAAGGGATCCAGAGACCACTGGTTGTTCCTACTATTGCAAGCCTTATAAAAACATTCACAACTTCACAACATAATACATAAGATATGCATGTTTGAAATGTAATCCAGTAAAATAAAGCAAGAGATTTCATCAAAGGAAATGAAAACTAATCATGTACTTAATCTAACCAAAAGATAAACATAATTATAATAATATGTAATTATTTATGCCAAAGTGTCTGAGAGAGTTCTTAAGAGCAGAAATAACATGAAATAGATGAGTCAATTATATGGCTCATCAAATCCTGCTTAGAATAAACTTAACCCATGTATCATTTAGAAGCATGGGAAAATCCAACCAGGTGTCTAATTTCTTTTCTCCCAAAACTTTAAATTCATCTTTCAACACAATATCAATAGTAGTCAGTTCATCCAAGTAAAGTTTTCCTAGATTCATGTGATCATATTCTTCTAGATTGGTATGAATATATGCCCTAATATCTTCCATAAGCATAATTCCATGTGGAGTAATTGAGAATGCCCCTACAGGGTAATTTTCATTTGATTTGAAGAAATATTTCTTGAACTTGGGATGAGGCCTTTCAGTTATCTCAATTACTTGAGGAGTAAACATTTTCCTGGAATAATTCAAACTTCACAATAGGGTTTTCAAGTTGTAAATACCTCTTTTACTGAATTAGGGTTTCTTTCTCGTGAAATCGCTTTGAGCTATTTTGAATTTCTAGAAATCTTTGATGTCGCTTAGGATTTTTGCTTTAGTTCGCCTTAGACACTTGAGAGCTTAAATGTAAAGTGATTTTTCCTTTGGATACAACCCTCTTAATCATCGCTTCCCAAAACCTAATTGTCATAAATGTTATCTTTCAAAAAGATGTCAAATGCTTCTCTGTCTAGCACTGTCGATTAAGATTGCTCCGCAATGTTCTGCACTTGAACCTTTTCTTCCAGAAATTCTTTCAAAAGATTTGTCACCTGAAGATTCACATCATATCTTCGTGTCGGATCCTAGCACTAATTATCCGGCTAGGGGATTAGGATTTTCAATACTGCTCCCCATGAGCCAGAGCTCCCAATTTACTTCCCAGAGGAGGAAGTATCTGCACCAGAAGCTGGTGCGGATCCCTCCTTGATCTCAATCACATCTTTCTTGATCCAACTCTTGCCCATCTAATTCTTGGTTTCAATCGGATCAACCTTGTTTTTCTTCTCTATAGGATAGTTTCTTTTCTCATTCTTGCTTCTGCAGAATCTTGCCATATGTCCAAGCTTATTGCATTTGTAGTATACCACATTCCTCTGTCCCTGATTTCTTCCATTGAATGGATTCATTCTTGATCTGCATTGGTTAGCCATATTCCCAAATCTATTGCATGCAAAGCACTTTCTATTGAAAAATAGAGTATTTCTTGTATTGTTAAAACCATTCCTTAGCAGACTTCTACATTCATTTGATCTATGACCAATTTTCTTGCAATTGAAACATTGACTAGAGAATGATGGAATATTTTGATTCATTCTACTCCTACACTGAGTAGCCTTCTGGCCAAACTTATTGCAATTAAAACAATAGCCATTGAAAGATGGATACCTTTGAGCATTTGGCTACCTGACAGGAGGTCTTGTAGGTCTTCTTCTCTAATTTCAGAACTGGTTGTATTTGTTTTGCTTAAACTCAATGTTTGCTTGGCCTAATTTTGAACTTTCTCCTTTTTCAAATCCCAAGCCTTGCTTGTCATCTGGACTCTTCTAACTTTCAATCAGTTCCTCAAGCTTTGCAGAGCTTATTTTAAACTTTTCTTAATAGCTCTTAGCCTTCTCTAAATCTGATTTCAGGCTCACAACTTCTTTTTCAAGTATAGCACATTCTTCTAACTTGCTTTTTACCAGCAAATTTAGATCTTCTTCTACTTTAGCTCTTTCTACAACTTCCACTTTCAAATCATCCAAGGTTTCATTGGCTGATATCAATTGTTCACTAACTTCCTTCTTTTTTTCTTTGAACTTATTAACTTGTTCTTTTAGCTTTAGAATGCATTCATCAACTTCTTGTATGTTATCCTTCATATCCCCGATTTGTGCTTTAGATTTTTCAAGATCTTCAAGAGTAGCTTGTAATTCACCATTGCTTTCATATGAGGCTTTAGGAGAAGTGAGATATCTTCTAACTTCCATGTGTACACCTTCCCAAATCTCCCTCAAGCTATTAAGCTTCTTCCAAGGAATCTTGTTCTGATACCAATTGTTGAATGCAAAGAATACTGAGAGGGGGGGGGGGGTGAATCAGTATTCTTAAAACATTTTTATTTACACATTCATTAATCCACTTACCAAATTCAATAACATGAAAGTAAAGTAAACATGAGAAGAGCAACCACAAATTCATAATATATAGACACCAGGGTTTTAAATGCAAAACCCAAAAAGGGAAAAACCACGGTGAGTGTTAGCTTACAATATATTATGATAACAATACCGAATTACATGAAGGCTCACTGCCCAAGGACTCACTGTCTAAGAAGTGCTCACTGTAAAAAGGCTCACTGCCAGAAAGATAGAAGAGAAGATAGAAGAAGGATTGGCTCACTGCCAAGAGAGGATTGTTACAGGTGCATCTACAACATGCTGAATTGCAATACCTGTAGTGCCCCTCACCGTGTCATCTGTCAGATTGATAGTTGCTTATTAGGATTTGAGATTATGACAGTATCTTAGATCATTCGATGATGGATTCTTTGTTATTCTGTTAATTGACTATGGACCTAATCATTATGATAACAGTTGTTGATGTTGAATTCTATTATTTTATGCTTTACAACTTGATTAATATACTAGATGTTATAGATGCTTTGATGTTATTTGCTATATTTGATTGTGAGATAATAGATTGTTTTATGTTGTTGATAAGTAACAAGAAATCTTGTTCAATATAGTTATTTGTTATACATGAATGTGAATGGAACAGTGTCGTATTACTCGCACTCGAGTACCCTACCCCACTGCGATTTCCATTCACTATACGACTGCATGTGGATATATATCTTGTTATGTTTGACCGTACGGTTGCTGCAAGATGCAGGTACTAGGCACCGACTCCACCTGATTTACCAGGTCTGAGTGTGCCTTTGCCAATGGAATAGTTGTATCGAGTTAGCGTGAGGTCCCTTGTCATTATTTTCTGGTTGTCAGTTTACCTTTGTGGTCATTGTTTGTCATTTGATCATGACTTGCAGACAGGTAATGTTACACCTTGAAGTCTAACTAGGTCAGAAGGTGTTTTTGTGTGTAAGGTAGAGTTGTGCATTAAATAGAATTATATTACGGAAAATATAATGTTGATAATTACATATAATTGTAAATGTTGATAATATAGTATAATTGTTGTAAATAAATTATAATAATATGGGAAATAAATTTGTTAATAATAATTATAAGAAAATTTGGTTTGTTTAATATAATAATTATTTGCAGTGAATATTTAAATAAATAAATTAGTTGTAAGCTAAGTTGTAATTCATAATTTACGATTTAACTAATAAAATAAATTATTTTAGAGTTGTAAAGTTTTAGGTAGTTGCAATGTTATAATTTAATTAATTAATAAAACCCTAAATGTTGAATAACGAATTAACGGATCTGAGAAGAGGAGGGTTTTATGAAGAGAGAGGAAGGGGGATTGAAGGGAGAGTGGAGGAAGATTTCAGGATTGAGTTCTTTACAACTGAAGAATTGCTTTTGGCATTGAATCCAAGCTTCGGTTACAGGTTCTAATGTTTTCCATAACCTATTCCTGTTTTGTTTAGTCTGAATGATGGAAATCTGGTTTAATTCCTCCAGTACGTATTTGCTTGAAAATTCTAGAGCCTTTTTGATAATCCATCCATCCTATATTTATCCTGTAACCATTACATTTCAAACAATCTTCTGTCTATGATTTAATTATTTATCTGCAATCTCTGCATAATCGATTGAGGAGAGAAAATGAGATATATCTTATTGTTTAGGGATTCAGATCAAGAAACAATATCACTGTAGATACTTTAAGCTTATATTAGGTGACCAAGAAAACGTATCCACACCCTCTTCACAGGTTGAACAGATTATACATCTGTCAGTTGTTTTTTTTCTTAAACGTTACAAAGGCCTTTTTAATAATTTTGTTGTGTGTGTTACCTGCATTTATTGTTCTCCAAATGATTTCCTTCCTAAGACATCGATCTCATATCAATGTATTGTCTATAAATCCACATTTTCTTCCAATACTTGCCTATATGCGCATTATTAATTTTAAAATCTGACTTAATCCCTTTATTCTTCATACTACGGTGGATATCCATGTCTATTCCATAGCTTCCATTCCAGTGTGATCTAAGGATGCCGCCAAAGTTAGTATCATCGGGGTTATGTCTGCCGATCCCATTGCTATATAAAAAAAAAGGTTTTCCAAAGCCTCACCTTTGAATCCATTTACTTTAGATCTCGCAATCAATACTTTAAAAGATGTTTGTTTTCTTTTGTCATAAATATATTTCTACCAACAGAAGTCTCTAAAGTCGTTGCATCGAATCTATTATGTGTATAAGATACATCCATTGCATTCTGTAAGATGACATCTTCCTGTCAAGAAAAAAAAATGACAGAACGCAAACAACCTAGGCGCATAGATCAATTATCAAGAAATGTAGTGAGCTAAGGGGTGCGAACAGAAGATGAGAGGATCATTTTGCCTTTGCATAAAAGTTACAAAAGTCTCTTATTAACAATTTCATACTGAGTTTATATTGCAACCCAAGCACCTATGGGGTGGATTTACAATGTGAAAGAAAGTTGGATGAAAGCAATTAACACTGGTGACCATATCAGCTGCCGGTTTGAGATGGTTAGAAGGGGTGCAATCAACCTATCAATTGCAATTTTTGGTAATTCCTTTCAGTTTTGTTACATATCCTGCAAATCATTCCATCCCAAGAGGTTGAAGTAGCTGGGCACACATCTTATAAGTTGTCATCATGCAGATCGCACCCTCATTGCAGTTCAGCGTCCTTTTAACAATTCTCATAACCAATGATCATATCATAACATTAGAATCACAGATGTTATCCTGCAATCATTTCATTCTTTTTGATCGTTGTTTTTACCTGGGTGCATATCTGGAAGGGCTCTCATGTAGATCGCACTTTGCAGTTCAACATTTTTCTTAAAAATAATCCATACAACCAGTGCAGATTTAACAGACATCTCATTGATTGAGATAGCACATTGGAGGGCCAGCGCTGTCAAGGAAAATCATCATGCACACATAGAAATCCGTTGTTGTAATCTGCAAGAGTTTGTAATCCATTAATTTCTATCAGAAATAAACTCCCACAACCATTTATTGTTGTAGTTACACCTTCCCTTTCGAAAATTGACACAACTGTGAGGACAATCAATTGGACGTTGGGCAACAAGAAGACCATTTATAGAAATTGCTTATAGTCAATTCAACAAATCCAAATTACTGTTATTATTGCCTTCCGTTAGATATATCTTTAGAGAGAGAAAGCTATTTAAGTTTGTTGCTATCAATTCAATTAATTTGCAGTCCGAGGAAGCTGTATGGACGTTGCTAGAAGTTGATAATCCAAATAAATATCATCTTTTTCAATGGTAAGACAGTCAATAACAATTTTACTCCTCTTTGACAAACTATACAAGCTGTTCACAATTCCATAGGATTTCCTACAAGACAGTAGTTTACAACAGCTGAAACAGTTATAGTGAAAGTGTCTGTATAAACGCTATAGGAACAAAAGGTAATTAAGCGTTGACAGCATGAGAATGACCATCCCGATCTTCATCTTTGACAGAATTAGTCACCTTTGATTAAATCATTTCAGAGACATTGTGATGACGAAGAAATTCAAAACATATTAAACTGTCTTCGGATCGAGGTCAAAAGAATATCAGAAAGACCGTATGAAGGCAAAACCTTGAGGAACAACAACATTAATGTTCGTCGTTGAATTTTCCTCGTTGTAATTGTCATATAGTTATATGGTATTCAACTTAACGTTCTTATTCATTTCATTACTTGAAAGAGTTAAATAAATTGGTCAAATTTGAAAGAAAGACGATATAGATGGTATTGATAGGATAATGAGAGTGTCGTAATGGTAAGTAGGAATTAAATAGTATAATTGTATTAAGTGTTTCTTTTACGAATGAATTGTTGTAATTATTTAGTTGATCATGTAATTTATCTTTTGAAACAAAATGAAGAGTATTTAGATAATTAGTTGTAATGTATAATTGTTGCATTTAATTTAAAATCAATAGGTTTGGTTAAAAGAGATAATGTAATCCACTGTTGATTTTATTACAAAGTCGTTTACATTGAACTGAGAAGGAATTGTAGTGATAACTCTAGAACTGAATTGAACTGTAAGAGTTAAGTATTTCTGTTGTCGTAAAGAGTTGAATCGTAAGTGGTCAAACTCCGATTCCAAAGGCTTAGTAAGTCGTAGTTGAGTACATGCGACGTGTGGATAAGTGTTTTAGTGTTGTGATGTTATAATGAACATGTGGTTCTATTTAGTATGAAGTATAATGAAGTATTGTTAAAGTTGATAATGTGTTTTGTGAAGTAATATTCTCGGGACGAGATATCTAACCACTTGTGATTATCTTGTATCCGTTTTGTCATAATTGTCGTATGGAGAGACTTGGAATCTGTAAAAGAGTAAAGTATCGTAATGCTATAGGCATTGTTTAACAAATGGTGTTATGATTCTGTTTGTAATGCAAGAGGGTCTATGCCTTGCAGTGAACATGTATGTGTACTATTATAATGCCCTATATGATGGTTAAGGTTTACTAAGTGTTAGGAAGGAGAGTGGCTTTCAATGTGGGGCCGGCGCCCAAAGTGGCCGCCAGGGTAACCCATTGAAAGTAGATTAATTAAGTGATAACCTAAAATGAACTAGGGGGTTAAGGGTAGATTTCACATTAAACAAGATAAATGGATTCCTCTCCTAGGCCTGTAGTGCTCATTTAGACTAAGGATGGGTAGAGAAGCCTTGGTCGGCATGATTGACTTCCTTGTCCTCACGAAAGAAAGGTTGATTCCGCATGTGTCACCCTATGGGGCCGGTGCCTAGTGAGAGGCTGCCAGGGTAACCATAGATGGGGGCCGGCGTCTAGTGAGAGACTACCAGGGTAACCCATGCTAGGACCGTGCGATGACACTCTCCCTACTACAAACTAGCATTCCTTGTATGGTCTCTCCACATGTGTTATGTGTTGCCTCTGGAAGTTGTGTTGTGTTGTTTATGTTATTGTCATGTGTTGTATTGGAGTTTGGTCATCCTTGTTCATGCTAGTCTTTTGTCTACCTGACTGTTGTTGTTGTTTGGGACCTCATGTTAACTCCTAGCTCGGGGGGTGGACCTTAGGGTTCCACATGGTCAGGTGGAAGAGCTTTCTTATCCATTGGTTATACCTTGTCGAAGTTCATGTGCAGAAAAGATTTATCTCAGTTTTCAGTCAATTGTTCTTGTACCAATTGAGGAAGATGTACGTGTCTAATCCTATACCAGACTTGTATATCAAATCATTCATATGGTATGTAATTTTGATGTAGTCAGAAGATGGCATTGTAAATAATGTAATGATGTACTTATATGTAAGGAAAAACATTACAATTATGCATATGATCATGTAGATTACATTATTTGATGACATGCAATGAATATGAATATGTTATTTACATTGTGCATTAGATTTAGATCGAGTTACTATGTTAGTAATGTATGTTAAATTATGTTAGTTGATTTGTAAAGTAATGCAGCTTTGAATCCTTAGAGAACATGTCGTAAGTTTAATGGTGTGATTAGTTATGTTAACATTACTTTGATATTTTATTCACTTTTTTAAAAAAAAAAATTCCATTTTCATATAGTATAAATGTGAATTTCTCTAAGGTGTTCATGGCGGGGCGTTACATCTGGTATCAGAGCCCGGTTTCTAACACTGGGTACTCTGGGTTTTATATTAGCCCATTAAGCTATACTAGTTGCTTAAACTCTGAAGAATATATTCATTCGTAGTCCTCACCTAGCAACCTGAAGATCTTAAGTGGCACGTGGAATTGGCCTCTGGATCTAGGGTAATAGTAGACTCTCTTGTGTATGGTTGCGAGTTGAGGATAGGTCCTTTATCTACCATGGTGGATCTTCGCATTATACCCCTATGATCCTATGACATAGTGTTGGGTATGGATTGGTTGGATGTTCATCGAGCAGTGATAGATTGTCATTACAAGTTAGTGAGGTGTGTTGATGAATCGGGCAGTGAGGTAGAAGTGGTTGGTATTCAGAGACCCATCTCTTTGCGTATGATTTCCGCCATGCAATTGAAGAGATGTTTGCGTCAAGGATGCAAGTTGTTTGCTGTAACGGTTAATGTCATGGATCAACAAAACCGTTGGGAGGATTATTTTTATTTGGTGGAGTTTGTGTACAATAATGGGTACAATAGTTCTATTGGCATGTCTCCCTTTTAGGCTCTTTATGGTCATCCTTGCCGTACCCCACTGAGTTGGGATCGTCTTGAGGATAGAGTTCTCCTAGGACCACAAATGCTCCAAGAGATGGAGTAGCAGGTTGATCGCATTTGAGAGCATCTGGTGGCAGCATAGGATAGACAGAAGAAATATGCAAATGCTCATAAGCTTGATCATCAATTTTTAGTTGGTGATCGAGTGTTCTTGCGGGTGCGTCCGCAAAAGAGTCCAATCCATTACGGAAAAGGCTCTAAGCTCGCACTGCACTTTGTGGGGTCATTCGAGGTTTTGGAGAGAATTGGTCCTGTTGCATACCGTCTTGCTTTGCCGCCTAGCTTGTCGTGCATCCATGATGTATTTCATGTTTATGTTCTTAGACCCTATCATCCAGATATTTCTCATGTTCTTGATTGGAATGCCTTATAGGTAGAGGACGGGCAGCTAGCCTTGGAGCCCATAGGCATTTTGTAGCATAGAAGACTCGCTCTCAGGGGCAGAGTCATAGAGCAGGTAAGGGTCCAGTGGGATCCTAGTGATGAGACTTCGGCTACCTGGGAAGATACATCCTGAATGCGAGAGTTATATCCATATTTGTTTGCAGGCTTCCAAGAGTAAGCCTGATCCTAGGGGGGGAGGATGTAGTGCCCCTCACTGTGTTGTCTGTCAGATTGATAGTTTCTTATTAGGATTTGAGATTATGACAGTATCTTAGATCATTCGATGATGGATTCTTTGTTATTCTGTTAATTGACTATGGACCTAATCGTTATGATAACAGTTGTTGATGTTGAATTATGTTATTTTATGCTTTACAACTTGATTAATATACTAGATGTTATAGATGCTTTGATGTTATTTGTTATATTTGATTGTGAGATAATAGATTGTTTTATGTTGTTGATAAGTAACTAGAAATCTTGTTCAATATAGTTATTTGTTATACATGAACGTGAATGGAACAGTGTCGTATTACTCGCACTCGAGTACCCTACCCCATTGCGATTTCCATTCACTATACGACTGCATGTGGATATATATCTTGTTATGTTTGACCGTACGGTTGCTGCAAGATGCAGGTACTAGGCACCGACTCCACCTGATTTACCAGGTTTGAGCGTGCCTTCGCTAATGGAATAGTTGTATGGAGTTAACGTGAGGTCCCTTGTCATTGTTTTCTGGTTGTCAGTTTACCTTTGTGGTCATTGTTTGTCGTTTCATCATGACTTGCAGACAGGTAATGTTACACCTTGAAGTCTAACTAGGTCAGAAGGTGTTTTTGTGTGTAAGGTAGAGTTGTGCATTAAATAGAATTATATTACGGAAAATATAATGTTGATAATTACATATAATTGTAAATGTTGATAATTAAGTATAATTGTTGTAAATAAATTATAATAATATGGGAAATAAATTTGTTAATAATAATTATAAGAAACTTTGGTTTGTTTAATATAATAATTATTTGCAGTGAATATTTAAATAAATAAATTAGTTGTAAGTTAAATTGTAATTCGTAATTTACGATTTAACTAATAAAATAAATTATTTTAGAGTTGTAAAGTTTTAGGTAGCTGCAATGTTATAATTTAATTAATTAATAAAACCCTAAATGTTGAATAACGAATTAACGGATCTGAGAAGAGGAGGGTTTTATGAAGAGAGAGGAAGGGGGATTGAAGGGAGAGCGGAGGAAGATTGCAGGATTGAGTTCTTTGCAACTGAAGAATTGCTTTTGGCATTGAATCCAAGCTTCGGTTATAGGTTCTAATGTTTTCCATAACCTATTCCTGTTTTGTTTAGTCTAAATGATGGAAATCTGGTTTAATTCTTCCAGTACGTATTTGCTTGAAAATTCTAGAGCCTTTTTGATAATCCATCCATCCTATATTTATCCTGTAACCATTACATTTCAAACAATCTTCTGTCTATGATTTAATTATTTATCTACAATCTCTGCATAATCGATTGAGGAGAGAAAATGAGATATATCTTATTGTTTAGGGATTTAGATCAAGAAACAATATTACTGTAGATACTTTAAGCTTATATTAGGTGACCAAGAAAACGCATCCACACCCTCTTCACAGGTTGAACAAATTATACATCTATCGTTGTTTTTTTTCTTAAATGTTACAAAGGCCTTTTTAATAATTTTGTTGTGTGTGTTACCTGCATTCATTGTTCTCCAAATGATTTCCTTCCTGAGACATCGATCTCATATCAATGTATTGTCTATAAATCCACATTTTCTTCTAATACTTGCCTATATGCGCATTATTAATTTTAAAATCTGACTTAATCCCTCTATTCTTCATACTACGGTGGATATCCATGTCTGTTCCACAGCTTCCATTCCGGTGTGATCTAAGGATGCCACCAAAGTTAGTATCATCGGGGTTATGTCTGCCAATCCCATTGCTATAAAAAAAAGGTTTTCCAAAGCCTCACCTTTGAATCCATTTACTTTAGATCCCGCAATCAATACTTTCAAAGATGTTTGTTTTCTTTTGTCATAAATATATTTCTGCCAATGAAAGTCTCTAAAGTCATTGCATCGAATCTATTATGTGTATAACATACATCCATTGCATTCTGTAAGATGACATCTTCTTGTCAAGGAAAAAAAAATGGTAGAACACAAACAACCTAGGCGCACAGATCAATTCTCAAGAAATGTAGTGAGCTGAGGGGTGCAAACAGAAGACGAGAGGATCATTTTACCTTTGCATAAAAGTTACAAAAGTCTCTTATTAACAATTTCATATTGAGTTTATATTGCAACCCAGAACCTATGGGGTGGATTTACAATGCGAAAGAAAGTTTGATGAAAGCAATTAACACCGGTGACCATATCAGCTGCCGGTTTGAGATGGTTAGAAGGGGCGCAGTCAACCTGTCAATTGCAATTTTTGGTAATTCCTTTCAGTTTTGTTACATATCCTACAAATCATTCCATCCCAAGAGGTTGAAGTAGCTGGGCACACATCTTATAAGTTGTCATCATGCAGATCGCACCCTCATTGCAGTTCAACATCCTTTTAACAATTCTCATAACCAATGATCATTTCATAACATTAGAATCACAAACGTTATCCTGCAATCATTTCATTCTTTTTGATCGTTGTTTTTACCTGGGTGCATATCTGGAAGGGCTCTCATGTAGATCGCACTTTGCAGTTCAACGTTTTTCTTAAAAATAAACCATACAACCAGTGTAGATTTAACAGACATCTCATTGATTGAGATAGCACATTGGAGGGCCAGCGTTGTCAAGGAAAATCATCATGCACACACAAAAATCAGCTGTTGTAATCTGCAAGAGTTTGTAATCCATTAATTTCTATCAGAAATAAACTCCCACAACCATTTATTGCTATAGTTACACCTTCCCTTTTGAAAATCGACACAACTGTGAGGACAATCAATTGGACGTTGGGCAACAAGAAGACCATTTATAGAAATTGCTTATAGTCAATTCAACAAATCCAAATTACTGTTATTATTGCCTTCCGTTAGATATATCTTTAGAGAGAGAAAGCTATTTAAGTTTGTTGCTGTCAATTCAATTAATTTGCAGTCTAAGGAAGCTATATGGACGCTGCCAGAAGTTGATAATCCAAATAAATATCATCCATTTCAATGGTAAGATAGTCAATAACAATTTTACTCCTCTTTGACAAACTATACAAGCTGTTCACAATTGCATAGGATTTCCTACAAGACAGTAGTTTACAACAGTTGAAACAGTTATAGTGAAAGTGTCTATATAAACGCTATAGGAACAAAAGGTAATCAAGCGTTGACAGAATGAGAATGACCATCCCAATCTTCATCTTTGACAGAATTAGTCACCTTTGATTAAATCATTTCAGAGACATCGTTATGACGAAGAAATTCAAAACATATTAAACTGTCTTCGGATCAAGGTCAAAAGAATATCGGAAAGACCGTATGAAGGCAGAACCTTGAGGAACAACAACATTAATGTTCGTCGTTAAATTTTCCTCGTTGTAATTGTCATATAGTTATATGGTATTCAACTTAACGTTCTTATTCATTTCATTACTCTAAAGAGTTAAATTAATTGGTCAAATTTGAAAGAAAGACGATATAGATGGTATTGATAGGATAATGAGAGTGTCGTAATGCTAAGTAGGAATTAAATAGTATAATTGTATTAAGTGATTGTTTTACGAATGAATTATTGTAATTATTTAGTTGATCATGTAATTTATCTTTTGAAACAAAATGAAGAGTATTTAGATAATTAGTTGTAATGTATAATTGTTGCATTTAATTTAAAATCAATAGGTTTGGTTAAAAGAGATAATGTAATCCACTGTTGATTTTATTACAAAGTCGTTTACATTGAACTGAGAAGGAATTGTAGTGATAACTCTAGAACTAAATTGAACTGTAAGAGTTGAGTATTTCTGTTGTCGTAAAGAGTCGAATCGTAAGTGGTCAAACTCCGATTCCAGAGGCTTAGTAAGTCGTAGTTGAGTACATGCGACGTGTGGATAAGTGTTTTAGTGTTGTGATGTTATAATGAACATGTGGTTCTATTTAGTATGAAGTATAATGAAGTATTGTTAAAGTTGATAATGTGTTTTATGAAGTAATATTCTCGGGATGAGATATCTAACCACTTGTGATTATCTTGTATCTGTTTTGTCGTAATTGTTGTATGGAGAGACTTGGAATCTGTAAAAGAGTAAAGTATCGTAATGCTATAGGCATTGTTTAACAAATGGTGTTATGATTCTGTTTGTAATGCAAGAGGGTCTATGCCTTGCAGTGAACATGTATGTGTACTATTATAATGCCCTATATGATGGTTAAGGTTTACTAGGTGTTAGGAAGGAGAGTGGCTTTCAATGTGGGGCCGGCACCCAAAGTGGCTACCAAGGTAACCCATTGAAAATAGATTAATTAAGTGATAACCTAAAATGAACTAGGGGGTTAAGGGTAGATTTCACATTAAACAAGATAAATGGATTCCTCTCCTAGGCCTGTAGTGCTCATTTAGACTAAGGATGGGTAGAGAAGGCCTGGTCGGCATGATTGACTTCCTTGTCCTCATGAAAGGAAGGTTGATTCCACATGTGTCACCCTATGGGGCTGGTGCCTAGTGAGAGGCTGCCAGGGTAACCATAGATGGGGGCCGGTGTCTAGTGAGAGACTGCCAGGGTAACCCATGCTAGGACCATGCAATGACACTCTCCCTACTACAACCTAGCATTCCTTGTATGGTCTCTCCACATGTGTTACGTGTTGCCTCTGGAAGTTGTGATGTGTTGTTTATGTTATTGTCATGTGTTGTATTGGAGTTTGGTCATCCTTGTTCATGTTAGTCTTTTGTCTACCTGACTGTTGTTGTTGTTTGGGACCTCATGTTAACTCCTAGCTGGGGGGGTGGACCTTAGGGTTCCACATGGTCGGGTGGAAGAGCTTTCTTATCCATTGGTTATACCTTGTCGAAGTTCATGTGCAGAAAAGATTTATCTAAGTTTTCAGTCAATTGTTCTTGTACCAATTGAGGAAGATGTATGTGTATAATCTTGTACCAGACTTGTATATCAGATCATTCATATGGTATGTAATTTTTATGTAGTCAGAAGATGGCATTGTAAATAATGTAATGATGTACTTATATGTAAGGAAAAACATTACAATTATGTATTTGATTGAATGTAGATTATATTATTTGATGACATGCAATGAATATGAATATGTTTTTTACATTGTGCATTAGATTTAGATCGAGTTACTATGTTAGTAATGTATGTTAAATTATGTTAGTTGATTTGTAAAGTAATGCAGCTTTGAATCCTTAGAGAACATGTCATAAGTTTAATGGTGTGATTAGTTATGTTAACATTACTTTGATATTTTATTCACTTTTTTAAAAAAAATTCCGTTTTCATATAGTATAAATGTGAATTTCTCTAAGGTGTTCATGGCGGGGCGTTATAGTACCAGTATGCTCAGTATACAAATTCAAAGGACTTCATACTGTCTGCCCTGCTTTACTGCTCTGCTTTACATATACTCCTATTTTCTGCCCTTATTATCCTTTTTTGCTCTGCAAACTACCTTAGATTATGCACATTATCCCCACATATCCATCACTCCAACACCGAAATCCATTGAATATATATATCCGCAATAAGATTCATCTCACAATTAGGTTGGAAACCTAGACATAAAACGTGTATACAAGTGTTGTACCTTGTCGGCTAGATCTTATGCTCAAACAGGAATGCAGACCCAAACAAACATACAATAATCTTCATATGGGTCGGCACCAATTATTCAACCACTTAGATTGATTGCACAAACAACATATCTTCTCCACATATAGATCTAACATGCCTATTGGCTTGTTCATTAAGAACACCCTTGACTAATTCAACTGTCACATCATGATTTCCACTGCGAACCATATGAGACTCTAAAAATTATATCCAACATTCATCATTGACCTTTTGACATACCTTCAGATCTGTAGGACATAATAGTCCTTTATAGAAAAATGTGGATCTTGGAACTGTTGCTCTGTCACAGTGAAATACTATCAATGTGGAAGCCGATAAAGAACAACTTGTAGAATGTGATCAAAGGACCTTCAGAAGGTATAACTCTGGATGCAGGTAGTCATGTGATGTGTATCTTTTCTACCTCAGAACCACAAGACAAAATATGCTACAACAGAGGAATGCAACTTTTACTTTGGTATTGTGCACTGTTCGTAACTTGACTCTGCTCACCCGGACTTAAATATTTTACCATATGACTTTCGGAGGAAGTCAGGACTTGAACACTAGAACAAGTGATAACTAGCAGTGATTTTTTTAGTGGCTAATAGTTGAAATTGGGGATTCAAAATTTGGCTAATAGTACAAGCTATAATACGACGTGAATCGCCACATTTTTACAAAATTTTATTTTAGTCTTAGTTAAATCGCCAGAACATTTATTTTATTAAACTTTTAAACTCAAAGATTCACCACAATATTCGATACGTGATTATATTAGATTCGCCTAAATTTTATAAGTTATAGTACAAAATGAAATTAATTTGCCAAAAATATTATATAATTATTGGTGTCTTTAGGGCCATATCACCAAATTTTAATCACCATCATTGATTTTATTTATAATGTAATGATTGGGGTTGTATTCCATGGGTTAAAATGTACCCACGGAGCTCCAATGCCCATCAAGCCCAAAATTGTATTTGGCTTGTTGATCTTAATTTATAATCTAATGGCTAGCGTTAAATTTCACAAGCCAAATTGTACCTGCGGAGCTCCAATGCCCATGGGGCCCAAAATTACATTTATTACATTGATCTCCATTGAGATCAACAACCTAAATGCAATTTCGGGCCCCATGGGCATTGGAGCTTCACAGGTACATTTTGGCCCATGGAATAGAACCCAAACCATTAGATTATAAATAAAATCAAGGGTGGTGAAAAATAATTTAGGATCGATTTAAAATATTCAATGTTTAATTTAAAATATTAAGGAATTATAGACACAAGCACTACACCTTAGACTAGTCAATCACTGCCACCCTCAGACACTTACTTTCCGATAGGGATTTATTTTTTTAGAAAAGGAAGCATTCGCCATGGTAATCAATGCATTTGCCTATTTTTCGTCAAGATTTGCCATGATTTTCTATAAATTTCTAGTTATTTAAATAAATTTGCCAATAAAATTAATATTTTTTTTCAAAAAAAAGAAAGATTTGCCACTAGAAATTAATATTTTTTTCCAAAAAAATGAAAGATTCGAGGATTTTATATCTTTTTTTAGGGGAGATTTCTTAAAGTTATCACTGATAACTAGGTAGCTATGAACAACATACTTGAACTGCATACAAATGTCTTTAACTGCAGAGGCATACCATCTCAAATGCTGTTACTTACTTGGTATATTGTACACTACCCATACTTAGTCATTTATTCTTCCAGAGTAAGGTCTCTTTGCCATGCCAGTAGAAACCCTTTGCTTTGTTGCCATCAATGACAACAATCAACATTCATCAGAGCAATGTCTCTTGCCAACAATTTACTTGATATTTTATGTGTTCATGGGGATCAAGTGTCTTGTCATGGGAAGTGGATGTTGTTAGATGATAGATAGGAATATTTGGATATTGGATAGGATTGAGTGGATGATGGATAGAATTAATTTGGATTTATTGATCATGGATAAGATAAAGTTGGATTAGAGGATCAACTTGGTTTTCTTGGTCATTGATAGGATCTTTATCATAGATAGGAGCGATTTGGATAGTTTGATCTTGATCATAGGTAGGTGCGGCTTGGATAGTTTGATCTTTATCATATATAGGATGAGTTAGGATGCTTTGATCTTGATTTGGTTGGGTGCACATTTGATCATACTTTAGATTATGTTCTTGACATAGCTCTAATAGTTTATATGATAGGATAGGCGATTCTTGGATAACCGTGTTATACTTTGGATGGTCAACAACATAGTTGCATGATTGGTTTTGACTTGAGCTTGGGATAAGAGGCTCTTTGGTAGGGTTAATGGGCATTGATTTACATGATGGTGTTTGATTTTGGACAATGATGGTACTAGGAGACACTTTGATAGGTTGATAGACATTGGATGGCATGATGGTGTTTGATTTTTAAAGGTACTAGGTGACCTTTGGATAGGATTGGTAGATGTGCTCAATGACTTCATGCTTTCTAGGTACATGGTTATCCTTTTCTAAGAGTCCTTGGATAAAATCCTTCATAAGTTGCTTAGATGGGGTAGGATTAGGTTGATGATTAGATGATTGATAGGATTGGTGGTAGGATTGATGGGGTGAGTTGGATTGTAAAGGTTTTATGATGAGTGGATTGCATAAGATGTGGAGGCTACAAGGTGCTCACATGAGGTTGGCATTGGAGATGTGGATTGACTATGAGGACCTTGGTCTAGAGTGGTGCTTCCCTTGTCAAAGGTACCATAAGGATGACCAATAGATATGTGTTTAGGATTGGCATAATAGATATTGCTAGTCAGTTCTTGGTTGAAGGGTTCTTGCATGTTCATAGGTGAGCGATGAAAGTTTATGGCAAGTTTGCATGCAATAATCTCATCAAGAGTTCCATCATTAGGACTATTGTCATCATGATATTGATCTTGATCTACGAGACTATCATCATCATCAAAGGGGTTTTGATTTTGGTTATGATGACCTAGGAATCATCAAAACATAATGGATGCATGACGTTTGATTTGGATTTGAAAAGATTTGATGATGTTCGATGATGGATTGGATTATGTTTTGATTGCCTTTTTAGATGATTTGGAGGATTTAATTTTGAGATGATGGAATTTAGGATGATTTGATGGCTTTAGAGTTTGATGATTTGAACCTTAAGAATTGCTTTGATGTCAAAATATTTTAGAGATATTGGATTTGAGAGATTGGATCTAAGACCTTAGGTAGCTTGATGGTGAATGTATCAATGCTAAGGGTTCATGGCACTTGATGTTGGATTAGATGTTGGTTGAGTTGGATTTGATGAGATTTGATTTGGTTTGATTAAGATTGATTGTGGTTTGGGACGAAGGTATAAGACCTTGTTGGATTTTGATTTTGATTTTGATTTGATTGGAACTTGGCTTGATTGGGATTAAATCAGGTGCAAATATATTTGAATGATGGTTGATTTGTGATTTGGGATTAATGTACAAGATCTTGGACAAGGATTTGATTTGATTGAGGTGAAGGACCATGGTTGATTTGGATGATGGATTTCTTGAAGGGGTGATTTGATTTGATAAAGGTAGGAGACTTTGTTTGATGATTGCCTTTGATTGGAAAGAGATAGGATGCAATGATTGATTGGTTGGTTGGGTTGATATTGATGATTGGATGGACTAAGATTTAGGATGATGATTGATGAATGTATGGAGATTTGGGATGAGGTTTTGAATGGATGACTATTTAGAATGATGATTGAATGAGGTTTGATATGGTCTATGACTCTTAAGAGATTAGATGATGGATTGGGGTTAAAGGATGAAGTTTGATCTATGAAACCAATTTGATTGGTGATAATTAGGTGTTAGTTGGATTTTGACTAAAATTGAAATGGATGGACTAGGATTGATTAGGATTGAGATTGAGTGATTTTGATTTGGGTTGATGGATTGAATTATATTCGATGAGTTGGATTTTGATTGTGGATTTGGATTAGGATTTGGAGTTATGATTTGAGGAGTTAGATTGAACAAGGATGAACTAGTTTTGATTTGGATAACTTGGGAGATGGTTTGATGAGGATTTGAGATGCAAATTTGGTAAGGATTATGATGTTGGATTCTACACAAGGCAGGGGCATGTGATTATGATTTACAAATATGGATTCAAAATTCCTTTAATTGTTTATAGGAGGATTTGGATTATGGTCTTTCAAAGTTTGATTTTGGACTTGAGATGTTTGTAACTAAAAAAGTTTAAAGTTTGGACACAAGATTGTTTAATGATTGTTTGCAAGAGGACAAATCAAACACAACAAGCACATTGGTTTAAGTGTGGATGTAAAGGATGTTTACCAGTTTAACACATGAAGACATGTCAAGCACATTAACAACATACTATATTCAAGTGGGTGTATATACACTTATAAGCCCACCTTTCTTCCTTTTTTAGTTGTAATGTGAAAGTCCCATGATGAGGAAACTAACCATTTTTTATCACCTAAGATTGCTCAAAAGGCGTAAGGGAAAGCATACATGACATGCACATTCAATTCTAGGGGCATATACACTCACTTTAGAGCTTGTGTGGTGAGTAAATTCCTAAGGCTAACTACTTACTGATGCATTACAAGTATATACAGTTGAATGGCCTTAATCTAGGCTATACAAGCATCTAGGGGATGTCCTCATTATATGCTAGGTACATGAGGCCAAAGTCCATGAAATAAGTGTTGATAACTGAGAGGGGGGGGGGGGGTGAATCAGTTATCCTAATTATTTCCCTTATTGAACTTTCTTATTAATTGATGCAGCATTGAATCAAACACAAAAACATTACCATGAAATAAGAAACACATAACACAGTATTTTTGACGTGGAAACCCTGTTAAGGGAGAAAACCACGGGGTGATTAACCCAAAATTATTCTCTGTTAGAAGAATAGGAGATTACAAAAATGGCACTTGCCAATTAGGGCTCACTGCCCGAGCACACTGCTCACAAGAGGCCCACTGCCTACAAGAAGACACACTGTCTACAAAGTGATAAGAATCACAGTCTTGAACTGATTGAACGCATCTGCATATGCTGGAGTTCAGTTCCGGTTAGGCTCAGTATACTGATCTGCTGCACTTCATCTTTCCTCTGTTCTTTATTCTGCTATCTTTCACATACCGGATCCTTTTTGCTACTTCTGCTCTGTTCTGGACTTATTCGCATATATCTTCACACCATCACACCCTTCACAACTAAATCCATCCTCTATATATATATCCGCACAAGTAATTTCATCACCTTTCTAGTCGGCATCCGGAACAGTCTAGTTTCTTACAAACTTTTGTTCTGTCGGCTGAATCCTTCCTCACCAAGCAATGCGGATCAAGCATATACTTGTAGATATCATTAATCATGTCGGCCAAACATGATTCATGCCTTCACAACCTCTATCATCAATAGTAACACATCCGGAAAGTAGTCTGATACTCTGTCAGTCAGTTCTTCCTCTGTTTTCACTGTCTCTCAGGAATCCGGTACTCAACTATTCATATCTTTCTCCTTGTCCATCACCGGAGGCTAAATCCTTTGAATATACCACTCAAGGTAGTCCTCTTGACTTCCCCAAATCCGCACTGCACCAAGACACTTCCTCTGAGAGATCCGGATCAATCTGTCGGACCTTGCCACATGCTCTGTTCTTGTTCACCGGACCACAACAATCTTTATTCTGACTTCCGGTAGAGACACATTATGACTTGCGGATATGTGGGATGACCTTTGTTGCCATCAATGACAACAACCATGAATCCATATAGTGTCTCTTGCCAACAATAAGGGGTATGTATAATGGCATGGTTCGAGAGGGTAACCCACTCTCCTCCTTCACTTTGCAAGGTATAAAGTTCTTGCAAGCTTAGACAAAAGTGACAAGTGTCCCCCAATGGGAGAGTCTTTCAATTCTCGCCCAAATTTCTATACCCCACTAGAACATGAGGATTTAGGTCATCCCCCAAGGTGATGAAATCCAAGGGCAAGCCCACTAAAGGGAAAGAAGATAAAGTTCTTTTGATTCCTAAGATCACCTTGCAACATTAAGGAATAGCATACACAACTTGATTTATTGGGATTAGCACAACAAAAAGAGAAGGAAGTGTTTTTCATCTCCAAGATCACCTTTCAATGCGTGGAGAGAGCATACACACTTATAGGTTCTCACAAGCATGGAAAACAATGTTCATTCCCCATTAAACTGTATAATGTGTGTAACTAAACTAGTGATTAAAACATGGTCTTCGACAAATGTAGCTGCACAAAATGTGTTAGTAGTTTCAGAAATTATCTTGGACAAGCAATTTTGGTACAAGAAATGCATTAGAAATGAAAATCAAACCCCTAAAAAAAATGGCAAATAATGTTATGACACAACAAAATAGAAGTTACCATGACATCCCTTATAATTTTTTGATCAATTTTAACAAAATCATTAAAATAGGCTTCCATATATAAAAGATATGCTCATTACAAGATTGAATAACCCATTGAAACTAGGGTTTCTAGATTTCTACCACATACTCAACTTAGATCTAATTATTTTATAATGTTTTTGGACTCAAAAATAAAAATACAAAGAATAGACCCCTAATAAATTTTGATGAACTTTCCAGAATTGTAAAGATATTAGAAAAATTCTTTGATTTGCAGCCTAGAAACTAAATTTATGAATAATCATAAAATTTAAATAACTCACTCAATATCAATGATAAAAACTTGATTTTTGGACAACAACATCCCTAGATAATCCTAAAATTTCAATAAAAAATTTACAGACAAATTTGAATATGTTTGAAAGATATAAGCAAATCTTTAAAAATCATAAAATTTAAATTTAACTCACTCAATATCGATGATCTAAACTTGATTTTTGGATAGTATCTTTCTTAGATGATCTTAAAACTATAGTAAAAAACTATAGAAAAATTCACATTCGTTTGAAATATATAAGCGAATCTTCAAAAAAATAGGGTTTTGTCTTCACCTTTGCCCAAATCGTAGTTCCCTATAAAATTTCACCCCCAAATTTCTCCAAAAAAGATGAAAACCTACAAGATTGAGTTAGCAAAACCTACAAAACTAAGGGTTAAAGAGGGACAAGGTTCTATCGGGCATGCCAGAAATATGATAAGCAAATATCAAACAAAAACAAGATTAAAACAATAACACTAAAACCCTATTCAAATCTACATATGTACCTTCGATTGAACAAAAGAAACTTGCAAAAATGTGAACAAAGAAAATAGAAGTTTCTCACCCACACAAGATTCCTATTGTGCCAAAGGCAATTATGCTTCGAAGATTGATTTGTTAATTGAAAGATGAAATGTGGTTGCTCACAACATCTGCATGACATTGCATTATAGTTAAAGTTCCTCTTGAAAATGGCTCCTTGAAGAGTCTATTTATGGATTTCCAAATGAGTAGATCGACAGTTAGGATTGGTTGAGAATTGGTTGAGAGATCAATGGTGGAGATTAAGTTGGTTAATTGGTTGTGAGATGGATGGTGGAAGATAAAAGGGGATTTTATAATTCTTTTATTAATTCTTAGGTGTAAAGGGATGCAATTTAAATAATAAATTTCATTTAAACCATGTGAGATGAGAAAATAAATAAATATGACATTTATTTATTTAGGACTAGGACATTAGGATATGGGCTAATTAATTAAATAAATTTTTTAAATTTATTTAATTAATAGGATAAAAATATGGTAAGTGTGGCTAGGATGGTGAGTGATTTTTAGGTGTCTACACCCTTAATGAAGCACTTAACCAAATATGATGGCCTCCTAAATTGGAAATTTTTTATTCTTTGTGTGTTTGACTTATGCATCAATAAATGTATTTGCTTTTGTGATATGTTGCAACCAAGATAGATTTTGTCATATTAGAGTTCTTTTGATTTGTATTTGTTGTGTCAAACAAAGGTGAAAAATAATAATGTAGGATTTTTGCACTAAAATCTAGATGAAGACCACTACAAGCTAGAAGATTAAGCTTAAAGGTGGTATCTCTTATCCTCTTAGTGATGGTGCATAATTCGTATTAAGGAGGTCATATTTCCTTCTACAAATGAAGCCATACTCATATTCACCAACTTGACTCAATATGGTATTCAATGGTGTTCATAGTGTTGCTTATATTTAACATTACCTTATGTAGGATTATATGTGCTTGTTATTGAACATGTGCAATTGAACTTAGTGACAAGTGTCTTTGTCAACTTCATTTTGAGCTTGAGAAGTTATTGTTATTGTTGGAGGCATAAGTGTTAATGCTTATAAAGCTAAACATACCTCAAAAGAAACCTAGTCAATAGATTTTTGAAGAGATTTAATTGTTGCTATGCTGAATGAAAGGTAGAATTTCATCCTAAGTGTGATAGTTTTATAACTTTGCATCTTGAGAATATGCATGACCATCATATTCACAAATTATATTTACCCTTTAGTTTAGTTATGGAATGCAATAAACTTGGTCAAATTTGTTTCCATCATAGAATGAAGTGCTTTCTATAAATTGCTTTAAAATATGGTATTCATATAAGGATTAAGAATTTTATGATTTCTACAAAATATAAACTTGCTTGGTACAATTTTGATTTAAGTATTGGTCTCATGCCCAATGCATTAAACATAGAGATAAGTGATTTGATTAGAGGTTGAATCAAGCAATCTACTATTGTGTAGGCACTCCATCTCTTATACTTAATGATGTTCAAGTGGAACTATTGAAGGTATGAGGGGAATCTGTAATGGAATTCTTATTGAGATTTATCTTGCATCTACATTAAGTACAATGGCCGGTAAATGTGAGTCTACTTTCTAAACATGTCTAGTGCTTTTCATTCTAAAATTATAAGACAATGACATAAATCTCTCAACCATATTTAGGATGATTTCTTACTACAACTATGAGTTTAACTAAGCAACTAGTTGTAAAAATTAAGGATTAATTCAAATGCATACTAGGATGTACATCTCTCTATTTCAAATCATTTTTAGAGTTGGTAGCATGAGAACTTGTGTGGAAAACATTTGCATTTTAATTTCTTGAATCATTTTTATTATGTGGTTGAACATATGATTTTTTCCTTTATGCCACCATTAGTAACTTGATTTGGAGGCCAAGTGATGTAAGAGAAACCAAATATAAATTTTCAATATAAAGTTTCAAAACATTAGAAACTATGCATTTAGGTAAGGGTTCCTAGTGTAGTTTATTCTTGAATGACATGAGTCTTAAAAGCAATATCTACATGTATTCTATATGTCTCAATAATACTCTACAAATATTGCATCTCCTTCATGCTGAATTAACACTTCTCCAAGTGTGCATAGAATTGATATTGTTATGGAGTGTGGAGAACTTTTGAAATGTAATTTAGATGTTCTTCTTATGTTTCATTGATAATGAGTAAGTAATCTAGATTAAAAAACAAATAAATCTATAAAGTTCATCAAATTTCATTCATCATAGATGTATAGATGTTGTTGGAGTATTAATTTAATGAAGGGGAAACCATCCTTTCAAACAACCTTTCTTTTCTTTAAATGTATCTTTCTACATATTTGAAGGTTCAACAAGAATCTAATGATATCTTGATTTAAGGTTTATCTTGGTAAACAACTCTACATTTTAAAGATTATATAATAGGCATTTCTTAGAAATAGAAAGGAATTATTCACCATGATTTTGTTCAAAGCATTTGTAGTTGATGGCCAATATTTATGTGGTATCCTTCTTTGGGGCAAACACAATTGGTTTGATGGAAGAAGAGATAATCCTAATGGCCTTTATTCACATTCTCATGTATTTTCTATTTGATCTCTTCACTCTCTAGGTATGGACAATAATGGGGTGATACACTAGGAAGAGGTAGTTTTAGAATAAGATCAAGAGGGTGTGCCACAAGACTATATGTTGATATTCAATTGAACTCTACCAGGGATCCTTGTATTCATCTCATAATATGTTCAAATAATTTTTCTTTGAAAAAGGAGTTGTAGTGTCATCTCATACCCAATGTTATATTTATTTTGCTTAGTTATAACTATTAGTAGCACAAATGTTTTACTATGACCAATCAACTTATTACATTGGTTAGTACTAATGAGTGAGAAAATAGGAAATGATTCCCATTTAGGGCATCTATTTTTATGAACATATATAATTGTTTTAGGATTTTCTTCATAGATTTGTGATGATGGTAAGTATACATTTTTCTAATTGAACATCACATGCCTCTAATGGTGCATCATTGTAGAGAAATTCATCTTGAAAAGACTGGATTATATACATAAGTGACACTTAGAAGTAGCATGTTTCTCAAAAATTAAACTAAACCATCTAATGGTGTATGGTTGAGGATGAGGCATTAGTGGAAATTTTAATCTCTAAACCACTTTAGGTGAAATCAAGTTCTAAATTACATTATGAATGGTGAATTGTAGTGGTTGAACAATGGCTCATATTTGAGAATGAAATGATATTTCTACTTCATTTTCATTGGGGTTGGAAGTTAAATATTATATGTGATGTTTCCACCATAGCAGTAGTCTAAAAGTCTATACTTTATTTCCCTTTGTCCATTTTCATTGTGGTATAACCTTTTGCCTATATATATCTACAATAAATGTTTTTCAAACACAACATCTCTTTATCTAATAGACCATTGAAATCATGTAGCTTGTGCCACTTATTACTCTTAGATTTATTCTTTTTATCATTATGTATTTTTTTCTTAAGTGACATGATTGTCCTTTTCCTTTTTTCTTGGTATTTTACTTCATTCTATATTTGAAAAATTATAATATTAAGATTTATATGCAGTCTTGTCTTTTTTAGAATCATCATCTTGGACTTGTGCTTGAATTTTACTTCATTTTTTCATTTATAATTAGTGGATTCTCTTAAATAAAATATGAGAAGAAATTCCATATTGGATTGGATATGTTGTATTGAGATTGACTGTTACTTCAAGATTAGGCTTTATTTAATATCTTGGACATGTAAATTGGAGTTTAGAGTATCGAAGATATTTATATATTCTTAGATAGGATGATCACAATTTTGATGCAGCTGTGTATTAGTGTTTAAATTTGTCCTTTTAGAAATAAAGACTAAATGAACAACAATGAGTTAAAACCTCTCTTTGAATTAGAAGGGGAAACTCCTTTATAAACTTAAAATCCTAAATACACTAAAACTATAAACATAAATTACAAATTCAAAAAAAAACCATAGTATGTTTTTTACAACTAAATATATTCCTAAACCATTCTTCTCACATATTAAATGGTTTCATTAGGTAACAAATTAATATAGCTATTAGATGAATACTTCACAATGAACAAAACACTATCCAAGAGGGTTTTGGACCTTCCATTAAACAACTTAATCTCCTTCAAATTCATTTTTAGAATTAACAATTCACAAAATCTAGCTTTTAACAAAACAAGCCATATTTTAAGGCATAAAATGTGTCTAAAATCACTTGAAGAAGTTATTTTACCCTCATTTCAAGTTTGTATCTTCATTATAACCAAAAATCCACTTTGAATGTGGCTTTATATTATTCTATTATTGCTTAGTGTTGCAAGTATGTGCAGTCGGTGTTGTCATTGATGTCAACAAGCTTGTGTTGTCATTGGTGTCAAATGTGTCTATTGGTTGAGCAGAGATGAGGTTGTTGTAAGTGTATGAGATGTTTGGTTGAGTTTCTTTGTTGAAGATGATTTGATTTCTTTGAAGAAGTGTTGAAGATGTTAGGAATATGTTTCAGATGGTTGGTTTCCAAGTGCTTTTGAGAAAAAATGATTAATAAAGAAAACAGTGTGTTGAAGAGATTGTTTGGCTTAATAGAGTAGTGTTCTGGTTTTGCTCTACATTTCTTCTATGTTGAAGATCTGTATTTGCGATTTGGATATGTTGTTTAGGGATGTTCAGAGATGTTATATTCCAAATTTGGTGCTCCATTTCATTGTGTAGAGGAAGTTGTGTTCACCAGTATGTAGACTACGCTTCTAAGTGTTGCAAAGGTGTCTGGGAGAAATGTCTTTGCTCCACATTTCTCTGCAAAGAGGTTTTAGGTCTTGCGGTTATGGAATTGTGCTTATAAGGTTTATATCTTTCTTCTGTTGAAGTTGTTTGTGGTTTGGTGCTTTGGAAGTCAATTTCTAGAAATACATTGTACAACAGAGATAGTTAAGCATACTGGTTAAATAGGATAAGGTTGTGCGGCAGGTGAAAGTTGTTGCGAAGGAATTTGTTGGATTTCAGGATGTTTTAGGATGTTCGTGGAATACTCTGGATTGTGTTGAAGCCTTGCATGTGGTCCGCAAGTCATCTTTGGGTTTGAGGAAGCGTGTACTTAAAAGTTCATTGTGTTAACACAGGTTTGGCCGACCTTGGGTGTTTACAGTAATTGCAGAGTTGCTTTGGTGATTGTAGTGGCATGGAGTGGCATGCTCGGATGAATTTATATTCAAGCTAAGATATGTTGTGGTCCACCTTCATTCCTTTCCACCATGGGAATGTTTAGGTCCAGACCTAATTTGAATGTTATGTGATTAAGATGTGATGCCGACCTTGAAGAATGTTCTCAAGGTTGAAGACAGTATAAATAAGTGTCAATGGATTATGATTGTGTGTGTGTTTGTGATGGGAATAATAGTATGGTTGAATGTGTGGTGTAGTATAAGCTTTCATATGTTAGACTATTGAATGCAGTGAGCAGAAGGTGCCTACAATTCTTCAATAATGCTGCAGAGATGATGTTGGTGTTGTGGTGGATATTGGTTCAATACTTTGAGCTTCATTGGAACTGTACTCCTTGCATATGTTAGATGCAATTATAACAGTTCAACTCTGGTAGTGAGCCACCTCTTCTATCTCTTTCTTTCAGGACAGTGAGCCTTTATTTTGGGTAGTGAGCCCTCTAGGCAATGAACCCTCTTGCAGTGAGCCTTTTGTAATTGAATGTTGGTACTACTTTATATTGTGAGATAATCCTCACTGTGGTTTTTTCCTTCTTGGGTTTTCCACGTAAATCTGGTGTTCATGTGTTATGAGTTGTGGTTGTTTTCTTTATACTTAATTTCCTTTACTGTAATTAAATATGTTAAATGGATTAAATGTTTGATGTGTAAATGGTTTAACAGAATACTGATTCACCCCCCCTCTCAATATTCTGGGTGTTCAACAATTGGTATCAGAGCCAAGTCCTTTGGAAGAATCTTAACTGCTCAAGGAAGATCTTGGAGATTGAACACATGGGTGCTAGAAGATTACCTATTCCTCCGGAAGAGATTCCTACTGCTAAACACATTGGAGAAGGCTACATACTTATTGATCAGTTTGTGATGCTAGTCACAACCAAGCACACAAAACAAAAGTCACACAACAACCCTTGTTTATCCTGAAAGATACGATGAATTCCAAGAATTCATGATCCCAAGTCCCCGTCAATTAGTTCATAATCTGCTGATATTACTCTGTGGTTGATGTGTATTGCTATTTTCCATTCTGGGGCCTTACGTAGATTAGTAGATTCTGCTTCTGCAACTATGCTATATAGGAGAGTTACTCTACACAACATATATCTCCAAATGATGTCTCTAAGTTGATATTTGCATACGTTCTACCCTTATTTGTGATTCTCTGCATGACATTTTCAATACTACATGCATTTAGCTCAAAATATGCTAATGATATTCAGTTGTCTTCGGAATGTCAGCATATTTTTCTATTTTGCTTCTGATTTGTCATGATGTGCAGTTATGAAAGTGATTTCAATGAAATTAAAATGAGAAAAAAGGGTTAGAGAGTGAGATTCCTAAAATTACTTGACTGAGATCATTGATCCACATACATGTTCCCATACAACAATGAAGAGAAGAAGACTAAAATCATACTTCACCAGGACAGTCCACAAATCTGCATGATTCAGTGCAAATCTTCAGGGGAAAAGTTGACAACAACATGCAATGAAATAAAAGCGCTTCTATAGAACACAGCATTCACCAGTACATATCCAGAAATCAACTTGAAGACTACTTAAGGTTTACAATCAGGGTATAGTCTGAAACTTCATCTCCATACAATATGTTCATAAAATAGGTACATTTACAATGATCTGAGGAAGGGACCTTGATTATTTCAACAATCCAGTCCTCACTAGTCTCAGTAATCTGATCTCTCCTAAAACTATTACAGGTCTGATTTTTTTTATGATTCACCTCCTCTTATTTCTCCTCCTTTTTGTACAGTACAAGGGCTCAATATATATATCTTTGGTTTTTCCCCAATCTGGCGCCCAAAAACCCTAGGAGATCAACGGTCAACATCTTGAAATGCAGCATCCAACGGTGAAAATGAATCCCGCCAAGAATTCGAGAAGCATACCCAGACAAGGCGCCGTTCCCTCAATAATGTTTCCATCTGCCAACTCCTCACATTGAAAGCCCCTCTGTCTCCCTCTAATGTGTTTGGCCTCTCGGGATCTGGCCCGCCACCTAGGATGTCATCATCATTTAAAACCCTGCCTTCGCGTCCACCTGCACATCGTCACTGTGTCGGTAACTCTGCATCTTCCCAGCTACTCCAACAATCTGCAATAAACAAGCAGGAATTAGCACCATCGTTTAATAAATCAACAGGAAAAATAAACATTTACATTAAAACAGGCTCCAAATGCACAAACACAGCCATCGGGCTCAAAAACCATGGAAAACGGGCATCAAAAATGCATATACAGTGTTAAAACCAGTCGGGTCAACCACATTGACCAAAAATATACAATCGGGCTTCAAACTGCTATCGCTTCCGCCTTCCTACCTCTTTTCCTGTTTAAATCTTTGTATCTTCCCATATACAAGCTGAGCGTGATACATCAGATTAATCAGATTTCAAACTGTTTGAATTCTAGCTTGTATATCCGCAATGCATATCAGTTTGTATATCGCAACATACAAACGCATATGCATACAAAGAACTTTATGTTTTTAACTTCCATTTCGAATCCAGCTTGTACATGCCGCACTGCATCTTTCGATATACAACTCAGATGTAACGCATTTGATTAATCGCATTTGATTTCCTTTGGATTCTGGCCTGTATGCAAAGTAATGTATCTTTCACTTGTATATCGGCAACATACAAACACCCGATATACAAGTGGTGGGGACCGCATTTCTCTCTCCTCTTGTATGTTCGCACCCATATGCATTCGAAACAAACATACAAACATTTTACTTTAATCTATAACATTTGGGTTCCATCGTTTGTATATAACGCAATGTATATTTCGTAACATACATTGCGGAGTTATACAACGATTTAACTAATTCTGATAACTTTTTCGGGTCTGCCACTTGTATAAGTCATTGCATATCGGCTTTGTATGTCAAAACATACAAAGCACGAAATATACAAGGACTTAACCCCTTGTAATTTTCTCTTCGGGTCCTCCCGATGCATATGAACGTTGCATGTATCTTGACTTGTATATTTCATTTGCATGTAAAAATATACAAGCGAAAAACATACAACAATTTAACTCCTTTTCATAATCCTTCGGGTCCGCGGCCTGCACATTGCAAATGTATATATCAAATGTATGTTTAAATATACAAGCCCGAAATATACAACGAATTAATATTGCTTAATAACTTTTCGGTTCCGGCCCTTGTATAAATGCATTGTATGTTACGACCTGCCAAACATACAAACGTGAGATACAAAGCGGATTTAAAACATACATTTCATTTTAACCTAAAACCACCTTGGGTCCATCTTGTATGTATGCATATATCATTAACAAATGCATACAAGGCAAAAAGACATACAAATGATTTTGTATATGAACCCGACTACTCATGCGACCAAGTATAAAATGACCTTTGCATATACAAATGACTTTGTATATGGAAAACGATATACAAAGGTCTTTGTATACAAGCGAACTCGCATACAAAGGGCCTTGTATATGCAACCCGATATACAAAGAGACTTGTATGTGCAAACAGCAAACCCTTCCCTTGTACATTTTACCAAAATGCTCATAACTTGCAAAATATGGCAAATTTTAAGATGGTTCAAAAAGCAACCCTAGCTCATTTTTCACAAGGAATCCAACCATACTATGCACTGGTATTGAAATGCATTTCTTCTCCATTTTTAACAAGGTTTGCAATTTTTACTCACTTTTCCCTTTACCCCCAGGCAAAACGACACACACAAGAAAAAAGCAAAAAGCCACAGCAGGGGTCCTCATTTTGCTAAGGAGTAAAATGGGGCGTGTTGTGAACATCACAACAACTAGAAACCAAACAAAACAATCAAATTCAACCCATTAAAGAAAACAAAATGAAATAAATTCATAACTTCCAACTATCTTTTCTGCAAATCATCATTCAACTTGGGACTTAATGTATTCAATAAGGTGCATGAATTTTCATTTCAGTTTAAGTGGGTGCACATGATTAATAAGCCTCATCTTGAAAATCAGTTGAAGAAACCAGTGACCAATATTAGACTACGTAGGTGAGGATATTCCCTCATAGCCAACTGGATAGAGCCTTGTTGCCAGCGAGCGTCCATAGCCCCGACAAGGTTAGTTACAATTCTCCTAAGTAGAGCCCCACTGCCAGTGAGTGTCTATAGCCTCGATAGAGTTACTTGGATGGCTTAACCTAGATTTTCAGTATAATCCATTTTATTTATATATATATATATATATATATATATATATATATATATATATATATATATATATATATAATTTTGATAGAGACTTCACAAGATATTACATTTGTAACTTCATGATGCAAGGAGTGGTCACTTGCTGAAATTAAGCTGAGAATTGTAATGGTAGCAAGGGTGACCTCTGATTTTTCACCTAATATCTACACTGGTAAGTTCAACAAACCCAAGGATTTTAGGTGTGTCATTGTGAGAAACATTCCTTGAATACTTAACCCATTCTTATTGAATACAAAATTTCACAAGTTAAACAACTTTCTACATTCATGACAGTCACAACAAGTTATGCATAGATTTCAAATAATTAACCTTAATGATCTCAATTTTTCATTGTTTTCAGTGGTTGTTAATCTACCCTTTTATACTCTAAATCAAAACAAAGATCCCTACTGAGGAAACAAAGCAACCAAAACAAAACAAGCAAAACAAAGCCACTGTACAAATAACTATACAAAGAAAGTACACTATGATACACATGACTGTCAGGATGCAATCCTTAGGCCTGAAAATAGTGTTTAAGGAACTGTCCATTAACTGGTAATGGAACATCCTCACCTGTTAAGGACTTGAGCCTGTAGGTGCTGTCTCCTAGAATTTCAGAAATTTGAAAGGGGCCTATCCAGAGTTTGTCAAATTTACCATGATCACCCTTCCTTTCATGTGCTTTGTCCCACATTAGGACCAGATCTGAGATCCTGAAAGCCTTGATTCTGGCCCTTTTGTCAAACCAGCGCTTGACAACAGCCTAATGTTTAGCAAATTGGTTAATTGCTACACTTCTTTTTTCCTCTAGGTGCATTAGTTGTAGCAATCTAATTCCTGTTTATTATCTATGCCTAGGTACTCTTGTGCAAACTGCAGCGTAGGAATCTTTAAGTTGACAGGGAGGATGGGATCCACCCCATATACTAAGTGAAAAGATGAATTTCCTAATGCAGCTTTATTCCTGGTTCTATCTACCCATAAGGCATATTTCAATAGAGCATTCCATTCCCTTGGGTTCTTATCTATCAGCTTTTTTATGATGTTCAATAGGTTCTTGTTTTTGGATTCTGCTAATCCATTCCCTTGGGGGTAGTAATTTGAGGAGAATTTTAAAATGATCCCATGATCGAAAGCCCAACTTGATAATTTAATTAAAGCAAAAGCAGGCCCATTATCACATACTAAAGCATATGGAACTCCATACTTGGTCACTATATTAGTTTCCAAAAACCTAATAACATCTTCAGCATTGCATGTCCTACTGCTAACAGCCTCAGTCCACCTGGTACAGTAATCAGTAATAGTTAAAACATACCTATGACCTAAGGATGAGGGAGGATTGATGGGTCCTATGAAGTCCATTCCCCATTGAGCAAAGGGGCGCACCTCCATCACTGGCTGCAAAGGTTGAGCAGCATATTTCTCTCAATTGGCAACAACCTGACACATATGACAGCATTTGATGTGTTCAGCTGTATCTTTGAAAATTGTGGGCCAATAATAGCCTACCCTGAGGATAGCATGAGTGGTGGCTAAGGACGACCCATGTGCAGTCCCAAATTTATCATGCAATTCTGTTAGCACCTTATCTGCTTCTGATCTTTCTAAGCATCTTAGGTATATCCCCTCATAGTTTTTCTTGAAAAGGACTACTCCTTTTAACATAAATTTCAGTGACCTTATCTTCAGGGCTCTCCTCTGTGAGGCCTGCAGTCTTGAGGGACATCTCCCAGTGGTCAGGATGTGCCTAATGTCTGAGTACCATTCTCCATCATCTTTTGCATTTACAACGTACTGCTGGCTCAGGATATTGGGATCAACCTCTGATATCATCTAGCTTAATGCCTGCCCTCTTATCAGCTTCATAACGGTAATGTCCATATCATACTCCTGGAGGACAGTGATCCATTTAGCCCTTTTCTCACCTGGTTCAATTTGCATTAGCAACATTTTCACTGCTGCATCGGGTGCAACAACAATCACCTTACTTCTCAGGATGTAGTGCCTGAACTTCTTAACTGCTTAGACCAAAGCAAGCGCCTGTCTTTCAACGTCCATATATACCTGAGCTCTGCATCTTTGAAAGGGCAGCTCATGAGGTCTATAGGTTTTTCTTCCTTTTCTTCATTTTGTTGTGTTAGTACTGCTGCAGAGGTATGTTCTAAAGCAAATGAGTAAATGTAGAAGTCCTTGGTGTTATATGGACTGATCAGGATTGGAGCATTTGATATGGCCTTTTTAATGTCCTCAAAAGTTGCTCTAGCTTTCGGGGTCCATTCAATTTTAGCGTCCTTCTTGAGCATGGCGTTCAAGGGCCTGACTATCTCTGCAAAGCCAGTGATAAATTTCCTAACGAAATTAATCTTACCAAAGTAAGATTTGAGCTCCGTCTTGCTTCCAAGCAGTTGTATCTTCATGATGGATTTTATTTTGTCAGGATCAATGATGATCCCGTCTTCAGTTATCAAGTGGCCTAGCAATTTCCCCGTGGTCATCCCAAATATGCACTTCTTGGGATTCAAGGATATCCTGTACTGCTCGCACTTCTTCAACACCTTTCTCAGGTCCTCTACATGGTCCACTCTATCTTTGGAGAACACCATTAAGTCATCCATGTAGATTACTATGCACTTACCAATCAAGCTTCTGAAGGCTATGTCCATTGCTCGCTGAAATGTGGCTCCAACGTTTATCAATCCAAACGGCATGTGCCTGTAGGCGAAGATCCCCCATTTCATGGTAAATGTGGTTTTCAATCTATCAATTCTGTCCACCATCACCTGGTTGTATCTAGAGAAACTGTCCAAGAAGGACATCATCTTGGCACCGTTCACAATCTGTAGGACTTCATCTAGAGAAGGCAAAGGATAATTATCCTTTTTCAGAAGCTTGATTCAAGTTCCTGAAGTCCATGCACAGTCTGATGTCACCGTTCTTCTTTCTCACTGGGACCAGGTTTGCCACCCACGTGGAGTGTCTCACAGGAAATATGATCCTGGCATCGAGCAGTCTTTTAACTTCTTCAAAAATGATTGGCTCCAATAAAGCGTTGACGGGTCTTTGCTTTTGCCGAAAAGGCTTGGCGTCTGACTTCACAAGTATCGTATGAGTGATGACTGATGTATCAAAAGTTTTCAATTCATCATACATCTAGGCAATGATATGGATGTAATCTTTGAGGGCCTAAGTTATCCCTTTCAACTCTTCTTCTATACAGACCTTCCCAATCAGAACATTTCTTCTTCTATCACCTTGCCCAAGGTCAACCTGTGAATACTGTCCCTCATCAACCTTTTGAAGATCCCTTTGTTTCAGCATGCTGTCCAAATCAAATGCTCTCTCCAGCTCTATCATTCCCCTAGGGATTTTGTTACTTGGTAGCTCCAGGATTTCTTCTTCCTCCCAGACATGATCTTCTAGATTCTTTTCATCAATGATCTGTGCCTCAAAAACATCTCTATTGGAAATAAAATCCAATATATGCTGATCATCTTCAAATACTTGGAGATTAGTTACATTATCAGGTACTGAAGGCACTGATACTAATTCAACTGAAAATATTTTTAAACCTGATATGGACAGTGGCTCTAGAGTACTGGCAGCCTGGGCCAAAGCATCTGCTCTGTGGTTTTGCTCTCTGGGTACATGGGTGATATTGAATGCATCAAACTCTTCTATTAAGTCCCACACCCTGTGTTTGTAATTGGACAGCCTCCTGTAATTGCAAGAGTATATACCTCTTACTTGTCTGACAACTAATTCTGAGTCCCCATAGACATGTAGAATTTTCACCTTCTTCCTAAGAGCGAACAGTATCCCATGAATTAGAGCTTCATATTCTGTCACATTATTTGTACATGGGAACTGTAATCTGTATGCTACCAAATAGGATTTTCCAGATGGGTCAATGAGGTCTATTCCTACTCCAGCTCCTTGTTTTGACTTGGATCCGTCAAATTTGAGGATCCATGGCTCATCCTCAGCTAAAAGCTTGTCTGGTGCTTCCTTCTTTCTTTTGGCTCTAGCAGCCGCACCATTGGATATCCATTTTAGCTTTGGTGTCCCAGTTTTCTCAGACACCACCTCATCGGCTTTATGGGGAGCTGATACTTCTTTTCTCTTATCACCAAGAGGAACATTCTCTAGAACAGGCAGCGTATGCCTTCTCAAGATATGCAGGCACAACGAGCAAGATGTCTCCAAGTGAGGTGCCTCATGCAACCTGCACCACTTCTCAATCAAGGCATCCTGGGGAGGCCTATGTTGCTGCGTCATCTTTTGGATTTCTTTTGACAGAAAGTCCTCGAACTTGGACAGATTGCTGCCACTATCCTCGTCAGATAACTCGTAATCTAACTCCACTAAACAATCACTCCCAGGGGTGATTTTCTTCTTGTTCTTATCATTACCCCTGTTGCATACCAGTATCTCTTCTGTCATCTGGACAGAACCTTCGTCCTTTTGCGTGCATCCTCCTATTCCTATAGGAGACAAACATAAATCAGTATCACTATCGTTATCCATGGAACTCACCATGGGTGAAGATGCTTCACCATATGCTTGTTCCAACTCCAACATGTCTAAACAGGCATCACAAGTTTTTTCAGAATGAGCCTCATCATGCAACCTGCACCATCCATCAATCAGAATATCGTGAACAAGCACACTTAATAATTGACATCATTTCACCTGTCTAAACAAATGCATCTCAAATTTCTTGAAATGATCCAGTTCTATTTTATTTCCAAGATTACAATCAGGCTCTGAATTTATTTCATCACTCCAAAGGTCACCATTATGATCATGTATGTCAAGCATTAGGATTTCTTCTATGCTGGCGGTTTGAGGTCTGATGGAGTAAACTCCAGGTTCCACATCCACATACATGATTTCATTGGTTCTGTTATATTCGGTGATCATGTGTCTCATGTGAGGTTCGGCTTCGATCTTTATCTGATTTGGTATACCCTTCCAAGGTAGCCACATATGGCTGAAATCAGTTGACATGTATTCGTTGAGGGTTTTTGACCAGTCTCTGCTGAGTAACATTCCATATGTATCAGGTATATCTACTACATGAATATCAATATAGTGCTAGATTCTGGGATCCGATGCTAGCTGCATGTGAATATGGGTCAGCTCTCCTACCACACTTACTTCTGTTTTGTCCAATTGTGTTACCTTCTTCAATGATTTAGCAAGATGTAACCCTATAGCGTTGCATATGGATAGGGGCATTACATTGGTAGATGCTCCTGAGTCTACTAAGCAATTGTGCAAATTTTTACCAAACATCCTTGTGGTAAGGAGGAAAGGAGGTGACTCACTCTTGTCTTTTTATAGGGTCGTGTGGGAGGTATCTGCAGCTTGAACAGTAGCCAAGGTTTTAGGTTTGACGTTAACGTCCTTGGCAGCATGATCTTTATTTCTAAATTAGCCCGAGGTATGGCTATCTTCCTTTTAAGCAGAACCGTCTAATGATTTCATGAAAGCATTCTTGATAGCAGGGGTTTTAAGCAACTCTGACATTAGCAGGCTGATCTTTACTTTTTTCATTTCATCTGCCAGATATGTAACCAATTTGTCAGACTCAGGAAGTGGATTTGTAGCTTTTGATGCTGTGTTATGCGGTGTCAGATATTAAGCATCGACCTTGGGGAGTCCAGGGTTATTACTTGCCTTGGGATCAGGTGGAGTATTGAAATTGTTTGGAGGCAATGAGGTAGTCAAAGGATCAGCAGATCTGTTTGAGTTATTCCTTAAGTTGTAGTTATGCCTACCCTAAGGTTGCTGTTGATAAGCATTGACTTCCTCATGCTCAATTGATGGCTTATTCTCATCCTCAAAGGGGAAAACATAGTTAGACTCAAAAGCCATGGCTGATTCCTCACATGTTGAAGTGTAATCATGATGTGATGGTATTGTCCGCTGATAAGGACAATGCATGAAGCTTTCTAGTACTAGAGTAGAATCATACTCATAGAGGACAATTTCATTTCCCTCTACATAAGGTGGGTTACTTGAGGTACTGGCCACTTCAGCTTGGAATATGCTAGCAGCAATCCTGAATTGAGGACAGTCCAACTCTGCATGAGCGTTGGTGTTATGTATTCTGCACCAGTTCATAAGTGCTGCCTCTGCAAGGTTTACTCTGGTGGTCTGCCTAGGTTCACCATGAGGCTGATTGTCTAGGGGTGATGGCAAGGAACCATTGTTAGGCCTGGTGTTCCACACTCTAGGCTGTCTAGGAGGATTATTGTTGCCATTGTTGTTATTGTAATTGCTGTTGTACCCCTTGTCAGGATAATTAGGTTTGTCATTGGCATAACCTCTGTTTTGATTAGGTTGAGAGTAGAAATTTTGATTTCTTAGATGAGTGACCTCAGTAGTAAGTTTTCTTAATTGAGCTAATATTTCTTTGATTTCTTCCTTCTCTTCCTGAACCTTGGCCATCACATTCTCTATCTGGGGCTTGAAAAAGAAAGACCCATTGTTATTGTTGGATTGTTCTACACCCTGAGGCACTTGTGTTTGATATGGTAACATCTGGTTACTCCCACTTGGTGGGGGCATGACACTGAGTGGTGGTATTTGCAAAGGGGCTGGCATCACAGCTGAAGGCATCATGGCTCCATTGGTCTGTTGGTGGACAGGATATGTAGGATAACCAGGAAGTGTAGGGAAAGCAATATTTGGTGTGGGAGTAGGAGCCAATTGTTGACTAACTTTGATAGCTTCCTCAAAAGCCTGTGCTAAGGTTGTTACACCAGGGTGTGTCCTTCTGATAAACATGGAGGTCAAGGGATCTAAAGCTGAATAATAAATAATCCTAGTAGCCTCATCTGCTACAACGTAGGGAGCAACCAGTTTAGACAGCATCTTCTGGAATCTAGCATTGAAGTTTGCAATGGATTCTCCTTCGCACCTCTTGATGGTGGCAAATAGATGATAGTTCATTGAAGGATCCATAGGCACCTTGAACCTATCCTTGAAAGCTTTCTCTAAGGCATCCCATGAACGGACTGAACCCTGACCTAGACTAGTATACCAGTTATAGGCCTCTTCCCCTAAGGAGAATGGAAACAATCTGCATACCACATCCTCATACTCAATTCTAGCCCTACAACAAGCTTCTTTGAAGGTCCTGACATGATCATCAGCATCTTGATATGGATGGTACCTAGGACAAATTTTATCTGGATTTTTAGGCAAAGCATGATATGCATTGAAGGCCAGCAGTGACTCTGCTGTGAAAAATGACATCACAACCGGTGTAGGTTGGATCTGGGGTATGACAGGATGAGGCTGGGCCTGAGGTGTGATAGGTGGTCCTGTGGGTATTTGAAAGCCAATAGGGGTTACAGGAGCACGCTCTGGTGAGGCTTTTGTCGCACTAGAATCAGGTGTGTGATGAATGTCCACAGTCCTAGGTCTAAATCTCCTGATAGGTAGTTCTTCGAAGAGTCCACTAGATCTGGACCTGGTATTTAGCCTGAAAGCCAAGATTTTATCAAGTTTTTAAGGCAAAATGGCGAGTTTATGGCCAGAATTCAAACCGCCAGATGTTTAAGCAATGTATGCAGGAATCTACGGTTTCCTTTGTCAATTGCCCTCCTTCTAGCGCCAGTTTCCTGTCTTTCAGTTTGTGATGTCAGTCACAACCAAGCACACAAAACAAAAGTCACACAACAACCCTTGTTTATCCTGAAAGATACGATGAATTCCAAGAATTCATGATCCCAAGTCCCCGTCGATTAGTTCATAATCTGCTGATGTTACTCTGTGATTGATGTGTATTGTTGTTTTCCATTTTGGGGCCTTACGTAGATTAGTAGATTCTGCTTCTGCAACTATGCTATACAGGGAAGTTACTCTACACAGCATATATCTCCAAATGATGTGTCTAAGTTGATATTTGCATAAGTTCTACCCTTATTTGTGATTCTCTGCATGAGATTTTCAATACTACATGCATTTAGCTCAAAATATGCTAATGATATTCAGTTGTCTTCGGGATGTCAGCATATTTTTCTGTTCTGCTTCTGATTTGTCATGATGTGCAGTTATGAAAGTGATTTCAATGAAATTAAAATGAGAAAAAAGGGTTAGAGAGTGAGATTCCTAAAATTACTTGACTGAGATCATTGATCCACATACATGTTCCCATACAGCAATGGAGAGAAGAAAACTAAAATCATACTTCACCAGGATAGTCCATAAATCCGCATGATTCAGTGCAAATCTTCAGGGGAAAAGTTGACAACAACATGCAATGAAATGAAAGCGCTTCTATAGAACACAACATTCACCAGTACATATCCAGAAATCAACTTGAAGACTACTTAAGGTTTACAATCAGGGTATAGTCTGAAACTTCATCTCCATACAGTATGTTCATAAAATAGGTACATTTACAATGATCTGAGGAAGGGACCTTGATTATTTCAACAATCCAGTCCTCACTAGTCTCAGTAATCCGATCTCTCCTAAAACTATTACAGGTCTGATTTTTTTTTATGATTCACCTCCTCTTCTTCCTCCTCCTTTTTGTACAGTACAATGGCTCAATATATATATCTCTGGTTTTTCCCCAATCTGGCACCCAAAAACCCTAGGAGATCAACGGTCAGCATCTTGAAATGCAGCATCCAACGGTGAGAAATGAATCCCGCCAATAATTCAAGCAGCATACCCAGACAGGGCGCCGCTCCCTCAATAATGTTTCCATCCGCCAACTCCTCGCATTGAAAGCCCCTCTGTCTCCCTCTGGTGTGTCTGGCCCGCCGCCTAGGATGTCATCGTCATTTAAAACCCTACCTTCGCGTCCACCTACATGCCATCACTATGTCGGCAACTCTGCATCTTCCCAGCTACTCCAACAATCTACAATAAACAAGCAGGAATTAGCACCATCATTTAATAAATCAGCAGGAAAAATGAACATTTACATTAAAACAAGCTCCAAATGCACAAACACAGCTATCGGGCTCAAAAACCATGGAAAACGGGCATCAAAAATGCATATACAGCGTTAAAACTAGTCAGTTCAACCACGTTGACCGAAAATATACAATCGAGCTCCAAAATGCTTCAAATTGCTATCGCTTCCGCCTTCCCACCCCTTTTCCTATTTAAATCTTTGTATCTTCCCATATACAAGCCAGGCATGATACATCGGATTAATCAGATTTCAAACTGTTTGAATTCTGGCTTGTATATCCGCAATGCATATCGGTTTGTATATCGCAACATACAAACGCATATGCATACAAAGAACTTTCTATTTTTAACTTCCATTTTGAATCCAGCTTGTACATGCCGCACTGCATATTTCGATATACAACTCGGACGTAACGCATTTGATTAATCACATTTGATTTCCTTTGGATTCTGGCCTATATGCAAAGTAATGTATCTTTTGCTTGTATATCGGCAACATACAAACGCCCGATATACAAGCGGTGGGGACCGCATTTCTCTCTCCTCTTGTATGTTCACACCCATATGCATTCAAAACAAACATACAAGCATTTTACTTTAATCTATAACATTTGGGTTCCATCATTTGTATATAACGCAATGTATATTTTGTAACATACATTGCGGAGTTATACAACGATTTAACCAATTCTGATAACTTTTTTGGTTCTGCCACTTGTATAAGTCATTGCATATCAGCTTTGTATGTCAAAACATATAAAGCATGAAATATACAAGGACTTAACCCCTTTTAATTTTCTCTTCGGGTCCTCCCGATGCATATGAACGTTGCATGTATCTTGACTTGTATGTTTCGTTTGCATGTAAAAACATACAAGCGAAAAACATACAACAGTTTAACTCCTTTTCACAATCCTTCGGGTCCACGGCCTGCACATTGCAAATGTATATATCAAATGTATGTTTAAATATACAAGCCTGAAATATACAACGAATTAACATTGCTTAATAACTTTTCAGTTCCGGCCCTTGTATAAATGCATTGTATGTTACGACCTGCCAAACATACAAACATGAGATACAAAGCGGATTTAAAACATACATTTCATTTTAACCTAAAACCACCTCGGGTCCATCTTGTATGTATGCATATATCATTAACAAATGTATACAAGGCAAAAAGACATACAAATGATTTTGTATATGAACCCGACTAATCATGCGACCAAGTATAAAATGACCTTTGCATATACAAATGACTTTGTACATGGAAAGCGATATACAAAGTTCTTTGTATACAAGCGAACTCGCATACAAAGGGCCTTGTATATGCAACCCGATATACAAAGAGACTTGTATGTGCAAACAACAAACCCTTCCCTTATACATTTTACCAAAATGCTCATAACTTGCAAAATATGGCAAATTTTCAGATGGTTCAAAAAGCAACCCTAGCTCATTTTTCACAAGGAATCCAACCATATTATGCACTGGTACTGAAATGCATTTCTTCTCCATTTTAACAAGGTTTACAATTTTTACTCACTTTTCCCTTTACTACCAGGCAAAATGACACACACAAGCAAAAAGCAAAAAGCCACAGCAGGGTTCCTCACTTTGCTAAGGAGTAAAATGGGGCGTGTTGTGAACATCACAACAATACTTGACATAGCTAGAGAACTTAATGTTGCTCTTAAAAATATTGAAAGGACTGAAGGTGATGTCAAAGATCTAAAGGAAAATATTAGAGAAATAGATGAATGCATCAGAAAGTTGAGAGAGCAAGTTAAAAGGTTTAGAGAAAGGCATAAGGAAGTCAGTGAACAATTGAAGCAAGCAAATGAATCTTTCAATGGTCTAAAAATGCAAGTTGGGGAGAAGAAAAGAATTGAGGAATGTCTTAATGCAATAGTGGAAAACAAATCAGAAGAATGTGCAAGGCTTGAACAGGAAGTTGTAAATCTGAGATCTAGTCTGGAGAAGGAAAGGATGATTAAAGACAAGTTTAAGACGAGTTCTGCAAAGCTTGATGAAATTATTGCAAGTTAGAAAGGTCCAAATGATAAAGAGGGTTTAGCATTTGAAAAAGGTGAAAGTTCAAAATTAGATCAGACTTTAAATCGGAGGAACAATTGCAAGTTGATTCAGAATCAAAAGAATAAAGCTAAAAGACCTCCGGTCAGACAACCAAATGCTTAGAGGTACCCATCTTTCAATGGTTTTTGTCATTTTTGCAATAAGTATAGACACAAAGCAATAGAATGTAGAAGTAGAAAGAATCAAAATGTTCCATCTTTCTCTGGTCAATGCTTTACATGCAATAAAGTTGGTCATAGAGTTGTTGAATGTAGAAGTAAAGTGAGTGAAAAATCTATTAGGTGTTATGCATGCAATAAGATGGGACATAGAGCTAGTGAGTACATAAGTCAAATGAGGAATGTCTATAATAATGATAGAATGGTTCAATCTTTCAATGGATACTATTATACATGCAATAGATTTGGGCATAAAGCTAATCAATGTAGATCCAGAATGAATGGAAGAAATACTACTCAGAGGAATGTTGTGTGCTATAATTGCAATAGACCTGGACACATTTCTAAGTTTTGCAGGAGCAAAACATGAAGAAGTCTAATCCGGTAGAAGAGAATGAAATTGTACCAAAGGTTGATCCAGCAGAGACCAAAAGGAAAATGAATAAGATTTGGATAAAGAAGGAAGTAACAGAGGTTAATGGTAACCCTATACCGACATATGGTGCAGATGTTTCCTCTGAAAACTAAGATGAGAGCTTTGGCTCAGGGAGAGCTTTAATGTAAATCTTTTCTCCCCTGCCAAAGGAATGGTGTTGATGCCTCAACATGAAGATATGAGAAGAAGGTTGACACACTTAATCATTTAGTGAAGAATGCGGTAGAAAATCTCCTAATGCGAAAGTTTGCAGAGAATTTGAAGATGACTGTGTGTATAGTGAAAGGTTTGACATCTTTGTTAGACGAGGCATTTATGGCGAATTAAGGCCTCACAAGGAGCCAGGTGATAGACATAAGCATGAAATGAGTGAAAAAGGGGTTTCTGGAAACAAGAGAGACTGAGAAGCAGTGGAAGTGAATATTTCTAGTCCATCACAGAATGAGAATGATGAAGGTACTGTAAAAAGAATTGAGAAGGGTGTTGGAAGAAGTGGGGGTGTCAATGTGCATGACAAGAGCAATGTGGAATATTAGCGCATGACTTGGAATTCCCTTTGAAAAGAATATCACTGGGTTAGTGAACAAGGGGTTTCAAAGCGAGTGGTCTTCAAGTGTTTGATTCAGGCTCTTCTTGCACAACCATTCAAACTGTGATCTAAAGTATGAGAACTAGTGAATGAAATGGTGGAAGACAATCATCTGGGAAACAGTTTCAGGAAGGGGAAATTGACAAACAAGTACAGTTTTGATTGAAGGCCTTTTTGCAAATTGCAAGTTTGAGGGTCATTCGACTATGCGTGCCAAATTAGATCTTGTAGAGCAAGAAGATCAGTTAACACATGAAGTTTTCCTAGAAGATGAACTTGATCAAGAAGCTAGTTTGGATGTTTTCAAGCCAGATCCTGAGTTCTTAGAACCTGAGATGACCTATGAAAACTGAAGAAAGATATCTTTGAAGTAGAAGAGAATGATGATTCAGATTTTGAGAGTGAAACTGATAGTAAGAGGAGGAAGGGTGAACAAGTAAGAAAAATAATTCAAAGCTTGATCGTGACAAGAAGAAATAAAAGGGCTAGGACATTCGATTCTGAGAATGAAAGTGACAGTGACAAAAATAGAAGGAAAAAGAAAAAGAATCAAAAGGTTTTTCATTCAGTTACTCATGGCTATAGAAGACACTATTTTTCCTGGACTATAACAAACAAAAGGGTCACTGCGAGTGCCAAAGTGAAGGCCAAGTGTAGCAAGAAGCAAGATTTAGTGTCCCTATCAACTGCAAAGGTAGAATATATTGCAACAACCTTCTGTTGTACACAAATATTATGGATGAAGCAAATTCTGAAGGATATCAAGCTTGCAGATAAGGAAGTGAAGTTGGAATATGTTCCAACCATGGATCAAATTGCAGACATTTTCACAAAATCTCTTAGACGCATTTGAGGATCTCCAGTAGAGGTTAGGGGTAATTACTAAAGATGCGTAGTGATGCATCTGTCCAGGGGGAGTTCATGCCACATCTTTAACCTGGACTGATGATGGCTACCTCTCAGGGGGAGCAGGTAGTGGTGACTGATGATAGGGGAGATTACAAGAGAAAGGTTGCAGATAGATGAGTGATAATCTAAGGGGGAGATTGTTGACTATATGTGTTGTCCTTGATGTCAACATAGTATGTATTGATGTCATACATTGTCACAAGGTGAGAAAGGTTGCTGAGGTTGCCATGAAGGTTGTCAAGAGATGAGATGTTATGTTTTTAAAGAAGAAGAAAAGTTTATGGTTGAATGTCATGCCCTGATCAGTGCAGAGTTAAGTTTGAATTCTAGAGAAGACAAGATATGTTACTATAAAGAAGATGCATGGGTTGATTTGGCCTCCAGAAGTTGGTGCTTGTCTGTTTTAGGATGACTACTCTTTTGAAGTCTGTTTGGAAGATTTCTCCAATTTTCCATCATACTAATGTTTAGTTGCGGTTTGGAACATAGCTTTATAAAGTGTCACATTATGTATGCTCCAAGTTTCATGAGGATCTGATCACCGGAAGGTTGTTTTTCTATTGATAAGCTTGTAGACAGTGTTGGTTTTGTAAAGGTATTCCTAGCAAGGTGATGGAATGCTCCGCATTCCTCCACAATTGCATATTTGGCCATGTGGTTATAATGACAACTTATCATATCAAGTGACATGATATATCTAAGGTTTCAACCTCTCACTCACTCAGCATGAGAAGTTATAAGGGTCTCTATATTAGCAATTACCCATACAGAGCAGAATGATGAGACTTGCATAGAGTGAAAGAAATGATGTGTCACCCTTTACCATTGATGTCAAAGGGGAGAGAGAGAGAGAAATGTGAAAAAGGAAAGAGTCAGGTGTCAGAGAGAGAGTAAGATGTGTAAAAGAAATGGGGAGAGTAAGAAAGAAAAGAAGTTTGGTGTAGAGTTATGTCTTGATGGCTTTTCTCATTATGTGTTGCCATCAATGACAAAGGGGGAGATTGTTGCAAGTGTGTGCAGTCGGTGTTGTCATTGATGTCAACAAGCTTGTGTTGTCATTGGTGTCAACTGTGTCTACTGGTTGAGCAGAGATGAGGTTGTTGTAAGTGTATGATCTATTTGGTTGAGTTGCTTTGTTGAAGATGATTTGGTTACTCTGAAGAAGTGTTGAAGATGTTAGGAATATGTTTCTGATGGTTGGTTTCCAAGTGCCTTTGAGAAAATTTGATTAATAAAGGAAACATTGTGTTGAAGAGGCTGTTTGGCTTAACATAGTAGTGTTCCAGTTTTGCTCTGCATTTCTTCTATGATGAAGATCTGTCTTTGTGGTTTGGATATATTATTTAGGGATGTTCAGAGATGTTATATTCCAAATTTTGTGCTCTGGTTCATTGTGTAGAGGAAGTTTTGTTCACCAGTATGTAGACCATGTTTCTAAGTATTACAGAGGTGTCTAGGAGAAATATCTTTTCTCTGCATTTCTCTGCAAAGGGGTTTTAGGTCTTGTGGTATTGGAATTATGCTTATAAGGTTTATATCTTTCTTCTGTTGATTTTGTTCATGGTTTGGTGCTCCAAAAGTCAATTTCTAGAGATACAGTGTATGACAGATATAGTTAAGCATACTGGTTAAACAAGATAAGGTTGTGCGACAGGTGAAAGTTGTTGTGGAGGAATTTGTTGGATTTCAAGATGTTTCAGGATGTTCATGGAATACTCTAGATTGTGTTGAAGCCTTGCATGTGGTCTGCAAGTCACATTTGGGTTTGAGGAAGTGTGTACTTAAAAGTTCATTGTGTTAACACAGGTTTGGCCGACCTTGGGTGTTTACACTAATTGTGGAGTTGCTTTGGTGATTGTAGTAGCATGGAGTGGCATGCTTGGATGAATTTAGATCTAAGCTAAGATATGTTGTGGTCTACCTTCATTCTTTTCCACCGCAGGAATGTTTAGGTCCAGACCTAATTTGAATGTTATGTGATTAAGATGTGATGCCAACCTTGGAGAATGTTCTCAAGGTTGAAGACAATATAAATAAGTGTCAAGGGATCGTGATTGTGTGTGTGTGTGTGATGGATGTGATGGGAATAATAGTGTAGTTGAATGTGTGGTGCAATATAAGCTTTCATGTGTTAGACTACTGGATGCAGTGAGCAGAAGGTGTCTACAATTCTTCAATAATGTTGCAGAGATGATGTTGGTGTTGTGGTGGATATTGGTTCAGTACTTTAAGCTTCACTGGAACTGTACTCCTTGCATATGTTAGATGCAATTGTAACAGTTCAACTCTGGAAGTGAGCCACCTCTTCTATCTGCTTCTTTCAGGATAGTGAGTCCTTGGGCAGTGACCCCTTTGGCAGTGAGCCTTTCTTCTAGGAAGTGAGCCCTCTGACAGTGAGCCTTTTGTAATTCAATGTTGATACTACTTTATATTGTGAGTTAATCCTCACCGTGGTTTTTCCCTTCTGGGGTTTTCCACGTAAATCTGGTGTTCATGTGTTATGAGTTGTGGATGTTTGTTTTATGCTTAATTTTCTTTACTACAATTAAATATGTTAAATGGTTGAATAGAATATTGATTCACCCCCCCTCTTAGTATTCTAGGTGTTCAAAACTTAGAACACAAACCCCTTGGCAAAAAAAAGTGTTTTTCCCCAAATTGCCATTTTAGGATTAAATATGCTACAAATAACCACAAATGGTATTGATTCTCCTAATTTCTTCTTAGAATCTTATTATTCATCCCAAATACCACCCCAAGTCATCCTCTCTTTTCTTCCTTTTGTTAGGAATAGGTGTTGTAAACATTGCTCATCCTAGAAAACATTGTAAAAATATTTAATATTTTTTGTGTTATAAAATTTGTGGCCCCTCATGGAACATGGATCCACCCTTAGAGGAATCTTGGGATTCCTTGTATGACACATCTAACACTTGGAATTTATATCATGAATTTGTGTAATAGGCAAACTATGGAATTGTAAGAGGTGTGTAAAAATGTCTTTGACATGTGTAAGATGCATGAGAGATTCCATGACACATGTAAGAGCATTGAAGTGGGGGTTGCATAGGAAATTAAGTGGATCATCTTTGACTAACTATTTTTAGTTGGTGTGTTAGAGGTGTAAGAGTATCTTGTAAGAGCATTGTGGACAGATGGATTTGGGTACCCAATTTAGGGCCTTACTTTTGGAAACCATTGGTGGTTTCCTAAATTGCTCTTGGCTATATATTGGAAGCTTCAAATGGAGTTTAGCATGGTTTTTATGACATGTCTCCAGAGAAAGGTTATGTTATCAAATTATCTATAGAATTTAGAGATCTCCATGCTACTTATGTGATTTTATTGTAGTCCTCTTCTAAAGATAATACAATTTATGTGCTCTTTTTGTATTAAGTTTTTACAAAAGGGTTTTCCAAGTGTTATGTCATGTGTTGTAGATGTTCTATTTTGTTGAAATTATTTGATCTTACTTTCTATTCATACTACTTTCCTCTTAGATTAGTTTGCATTTCTTTACATTTGGTATCAAAGTTGATTTGCTTGTCTTCTAAAGATAATACAATTTGTGTGCTCTTTTTGTGCTGGGTTTTCCCAAAAGCGTTTTCCAAGTGTATATCATGTGTTGTAGATGTTCTATTTTGTTGAAATTGTTTGATCTTACTTTCTATTCATACTAATTTCCTCTTATATTAGTTTGCATTTCCTTTCATTTCGTATCGTAGTTGATTTGTTTGTTAAATCCATGAGATGAAGGCATATTGGACCTAATCTAATTTTGGTTTGAGAGGAAGTTGTGTGTAGGTGGATCAATATTGTATGTAAGAGAGATAGCAAGTAGTTTTGGAAGAATAGAGATTGAGAAGTTTATGGTTAGAACTTTGAGCTATGTAATCTCAAATTGGAGGCTTTTATTGTAGAATGTGACCAATGGATTATAATGAGTGAATAAAAGCCTATTACAATGAAAGATAAATAATGGTTGAAACTTGAGAAAAATGCTAAGTCTAGTATTCACCTATGCCTTTTTGATTCAGTGCTCCTAAATGTTTTTGGATAAGATACCACCAGGAATTTGTGGGATAGGATTGAGGCTTTGTATTAGATGAAGTCTTTAGTAAACAATCTTTTTTTATGAAAGAAGTTGTATAGCATAAACATGTTGGATGATGATTCTATGAGTAAGCATTTGAATGAGTTCAACATCATGATTTGTCAGTTATCCTCTGCTGGTGTGAATATTGAAAAGGAGGACCAATGTATTGAACCCTATTATGTTCATTACTAGATCCATGGGACAACCTATTACCTCATAATGGAAACCACTAGTAATGTCTCTAAATTGAAGCTTGAGGAGGTGGTTAGAGCTATGTTGTCAAAAGAAGTGAGGCGAAAACTTTTGAATCTATCAAAGATGCCTTGATCATGAGATTTCACTTGAAGGAAAAAGGTAAGAACAAGAAAGGAGACCATAAATCCAAATCAAAGGGTAGATCTGAGTGTAATATTAGAAATTGCATACTTTGTAATTCTTTTTATTATGTTTTTCACTCATTTTAGCTTTTCCCATTTTGAGTTTTTTTAATCCTATCCTAGTCTTTTTCCCTCTCCTAGTACATTCCTATCCTTTCCTCATGAACCACTTACCCCTTTAATCCAATCATGTATTTTCTTTTCTCCTTCATTTAGTATGTTCTCTCTCTCCTCTTGACCCCTTCACCCTTTCCTCCAATCATCTTTAATCCTTTTAATTAGTTAACCAAATCATTAAATGTGAATTCTCTCTCTCTCTCTCTCTCATGTTTAACCATCTTATTTCTCTCTTTGAAAATTATCTATAGCAAATCTTCACTTGGAACCACCACCCTTATATGACCCCCATTTCCCTTAGATTTTAATCAAAAGTTGGGATTTGATTGTGTTTCCCTTTACATTTTTCTTTGGCCTCTGAGTCACCTTGTTGTCCTTGTGTCTTTGAAGAAGGGTATGGAAACTTTTTCTTATCTATTTCGAGATAATGAGAATGATAACATGCTTGACCTATATCTTTAGGCTTTGAAAGAAATATAGGCCTCCTAAGATGTCTATAAATTCCACATATGTACTTCATTAAAACATCATCTTCTTACATATCCTTATTAATTTGGATAGCTCTTCTAATAAATTCACTAGTGTGCTCTTGCACATTTTGTCTTTTTTGTTTCTAGTAATATTACCACCCAATAAACTTCTCTTCTTAATGACTTATGGGATAAAATTGCTTTTTATTAGCACCTTAAATTATTTCCAAGAACAAATATATGTTAACTTTCTTAAATCCAAAGAATGAGGATAGATTTAAAACCAAATAAGAACATGTTTTGCTAATCTTAATTTAGTAAAGGAAATTTCTTGATCTTCACTAGTATGATACATACTGAAAATAACTAAAATTGTACCAAAGAATGGTCAATATTCTCTCCATCTACCTCTCCTTCATAAGGAATCATATTTATCTTTGTTTCAACTTTTAAATTAGGTGTTGTTGTAAGACTTTTTTCACCATCGGTCTACACTTTCTCATGGGAAATTAATTGTTTCTTATTTTTAGGATCCCCAAGGTACATCCCCTATTTTCTCCATGACTACCACTATGATGCTTTACAAATTATCTATAGACAATGTAATTCCTTCCACCTTCTTCTAGATTGAGAAATCTCTTTTCATCAAAAGGTGGTGTATCATCATGTTTGATCAGTGCATATCTCCAAAAGTCTCAAATAAATGTGTGTGCATCTTGGTAGCCTTATATGTTAATCCATACAGCTCAAAAACACCAAACTTTATTTCATAAGAGTTAGAATCATGTGTGCCCTATGCATAAGTTACTACGTCATTGCATGCCACCATGCATGACTCCACACAAATCATTGTGTTGTTTCTTTCTTTTGTACAAGACTCAATGTATCTTTGCACACCACCTAGCAAACATGACACATTCAACAAACTTTCAAACATAGAATGTTCAATTGATTCCTTATTCAGCCATAGAATTGGAATACCAACCATCAGTGCAGTTGAACCCCCAAGAACTTGGAAGGTTAAGTGGTTTGGGACATGAAACATTTAATATTCTCAATGTGCTTTGTAACCATAGTGTTTGTGTATGCATTTGATCTTTTAGAAGGAAGGTTAGATAACTAAATAGTTGAAGGTAAACAAGTTTGATGTGTTCACCCCTTCCTTGTCACATGAACTCTCATTCCTAGCCTTGTTATATGTAACATCCATTGTGCCCTATTTATTTATGTTTCAATTAAAGTAACACATATTTTCTAAAAGGATTCCACTTTTGATTATGTATTGGACTACTACCTTTTTTATTTTCCTCTGTACATAATCTATAAATTCATCTTTCACTCATATTGGTTTGTCCCTTGAACCACCTAGAATCTAGATCATTAGTATCATAGTTCTATTTTTCACATGCCATCACAAACATGTTGACAACAACATAAGGTTGTCTAATCAGTTCAACTTCTAGGCATCAGTATGAACATCGTAGCAAGAAAAAATGGCCAACAAATAAGTGAACATCAAAAGTGTCCCTAGACCTTAGGAATATAACTAAAAATGCCCTTGAAATAATACACCAAGAGATCTCTAGATAATTCCACAAACTTACATGTCAACTTGGGGATGGATGCCACAACACACCAAACAACATGTTCCTAATGTAACCCCAAAATCATTTCAAAGTGCAAGTCAAGTTGGATATCCCAATGTTTAAATGTAAAATTGATGCTACATTATTGGATATCTAGGTGTGGCAACTAGAGGCATATTTCTTTGTTAATAGTTTTAGTGACATAGAGAAGATTTATTTTACAATATTGAAAATTCCCATTTTAGTATCCTACTGGAAGAACACTTAGTGTACAATGCAAAAGGTTACCATGATCCAATTTAAACATGGAATTCCTTTGTTATCACTTTGTAGGAGGAATACTACACCCTTAGACATTATGAGGATGAGTACATGAAGTTCTAGTAGTTGCACCAACATAAGAAGTAATTAGTTGAAGACTACATCAATGAGTTCCATGATTACTCTACGTACTTGCATGAGCACTCTAGAGTAACACAAAGTGCTCAAATACATAATTGGTTTAACACCTTACATTCACACAAAGATATATTTCCTAAATTTAGAGACATTGGGGCAAGAATTTTGAAACACGTCTCAAATTGAAGCCAAGGTCAATTAAAAGTTTTCCTCATGCAAGAACAATCTAGCATATGGTTCAACAATAAATTGCTCTATGAAAAAGAAAAATTCCCTTGCATAGAGGTAATAATAGAATTCAAAATTATTTGTGCCAAATGTTAAAGTATCCACATCATTCAAACCAAGCAAGGACAAAGGAGAGAAGAAATAGCAAGGTCATAAATGGTGCCATCACTGTCATTAGTTCCCACAATGATGTGTGCAATACCACACATAGCAATCTCTAGTTGCACAAGCCACATTTAAGATCTTATGCAAGCCAAGGAGACTAATCATGAGGCACATAACTCAAAACTAAAGTTATGACAATTGGCACTTCAAAGAAACATGAGCATATCTTCCACATGTGCAGTGTTAGGTCAACGGAGAACAAATGCATGTCATCATTGATAATAATATCCAAAAGAACATCATCATGTAATATTTAGTCAAATTCCTAAGTATTTCCATTGAAACACACCTAAGACCACACCCTTTAGAAATAAGGTAAGGATATTTAGGTAAAACAATAATATACTTTCAAGGATGCAATTAAACCCATGTAGGACATAGTCAATTATGGAATCACACATGTGCAAGTTTGTTACATTTTACTTGGGAGGTCATATGTGTATGACAGATGGTGTCTATCATGTGAAGATGTAGCGATTGATAATTCATAATTCACATTAACAACTACTAATTCAACCTCCATTAATCATCACTGAAGACCAAGGTGGCCTACATTTATGCTAAACAATGCTACAAGATCATTTCACACATGCAACATTTTATGCTTCTCATCTTTCACCTAGAGACACCTATTGCAGAAAGCAAGCACACATTAACAACATTCAAGGTTATGCAAAAATTGTTATAGTAACAACAACTTGAAAAGTTCTAACAAAAGTATAAGGATGTCTTTGGGGAGCACAAAGACCCTCCCATGTACTATGATATAGCACCAAATTGATTTGGTTCCCAAATCCCCTCTTTCGAATAGCTCTTTGTACCATGGATATGTTTAGGAGAATGATGAAGATCAACACAAAATTTAGGATCTAATTGATTAGGGAAAGATCAAATCTAACTCTTCTCCATGCAATAACCTAATTGTTCTTGTGCTAAGGAAAGATGACTCATGGTGTCATGCCCACATTTTCCATGTGGTCACAACACACATCGCACGTGTCATAGCCGCATCTGTCATGTGGTTATGACACGAGATATGAAAAACTTTTCTCACACTGTCCTAAAAACCCCCTTCGCATGCGTACACATGCTCAACGGTGTTCTCTCATGGCGAAACGCTACACTCTTCGGCGGAATACAAGTATAATGGCGTGCATCCAGAAGCATATAGATCCACAAGAGGGTCTATACAACGCTGCTAACGTCATTGTAAGAGTGAGATTACCAAAGTTCTTAAATCGAACCCTCGGCAATGTTCGGTAGCATAATGCCTTACGGCGTTAGTGGGAATTACGCTGCACTCATTTACGCACGTGGTTCGCTGATAGAGGATCCACTCCCCACGACGCCTTGTTCCGACTAAACCGGCTAGTGATCTCCCTATTTAGTCATTTTTCAGCCAGGCACGGTTGTCTGTCTCCTCTCTTGTTTCCTGAAACATACTTCTCCTATGACTTAGCATTTTCAACAAGGCGGTTTGGTTGCCCTCTCTTCCCTTTTCACAAGTTCTTAATTTTGATTATATCTTTATCGCCCTTACCTTAACTATTTCTTAGTTCATTTCGTGTGTTTATATTTCGGTCTCTCTCTCTCTTTCATTTTCTATGCTTTCTTTATGTGCATCCTGACCTTTCTTCATGATTTACGTCAATCAGGGTTATTACTGCAGCTATTGTTGATATTAAACCTAATTTCAGGATGATCTAGGTCACAAAGGCTGGTTTACTATTTCGCTGGACTCGGTCTCCTAATCTTCCCCGATCTAGGTTCCTCCTCTTCGTATATACTTAGTCAACTTGTTCCTAAGTAAATTTGGCAGAAAGGTCCGTCAACTTAGTTCTCTTATCCCCTGAGAGAAATGTCGCGCATTTTCTCCTCTGTGTTTTCCAATGTTAGTTTTTTTTTTTTTTTTTTTTCTTCGGAACCTCTTACAGGTTTACATATGAGATCGTTTGCTACAGTTGAGATTAATATGGCCACAAGGATTGTCAGTGGTGGCTTCTTAAGTTTATTTCCAGTGTTCTTTTGAGCAAGGAGTTGTGTAATTTTCCTCTTCATTTTCCGAGTGATTATTAGTACATTAATAGTTGAAACTTCCGAGAAACTCTTTCCAGAGTATCACTGAATATTCCTAAACTCTCTTTTACATTATAATTTTATTTTCTCTTGTTTAGGATTACTGTTGTTACTGTTACTCTTAATTACGATTCATACACTGATTGTGACTCGTATGACGTTGTCAATAGATGTAGGTGGTTCACCACTTTATAAAACTCTGTTCATGGTAATATATCTTCTTTGGTTGTTGTGTTCAACATTTAACATTTAATAACATCTACTGTGAGAATATAATTGTTATATTAATTTTTTTTTTTTTCTATATCCATGAGACATAGTTTATAACGATTTTAAACGACGGTCCAACAAAATGGTTCATAGATTTACTCCTATCGATATGATATATATATATATCTATATATATATATACATATATATATAATATATTTATTTTAATATCAATGCATAGGACGAAATTGGTTTACCACGATTTATAAATCTATATCTCTATATATACATATTATGTATATATATATAAATATATAGATATAGATAGATATATAATCATTATTATATTATATATATAACTATATACATAGACATATATAGAATATATATATGCCTATATATAGAGTTATATAAAAACTGTATTTATATTTAACTAAACCAATCATATGTTAGGGCCCAAGCCCTAACATTTTATTGCATTATATTCCACAGCCGACGGCGGCCATGGGCGGCGGTGGCCGCAGTGACAGAGCGGCGGACAGGATCAACGGTGGCCGCAGAGCGGCGGACAGGATCAACGGTGGCCGCAGAGCGGCGGCCTGTGCAGGCCGCGGGAGGCATAAGGGATTGGGGGGGGGGATGTGGAGTGGGGCGGAACCCCACCCACATTCCCACGACGTGGGGTGTGGGTGGGGCTCCGCCCCACTCCACACCACCAAATGTAACAAAAAAAAAACTGCGGTGGGGTTATCTCCCCACCGCCCATTGTAAATAGCGACTGTGTTTTTTTTCGATCCGCGGCTTAAATTTGGTCCGCCATTCTTATGTGCTATTCGTTGATTTCTCACAACAATAAAATATATATTTATATATATATATATATATTCATATATATATATATATATATATTTATATTTATCAATGATTAGATAATTAGATATATATATATATATATATATATATATATTTCATATATATATATATATACATATATATATCTATTTTTATATTGATATTTATCAGTCAATCTCATAAAAAATGATAATTTACTTTCAATTTCTCTATTATTCTAGAAAATGAAAATTACTCAAAATATGAAATATATATATATATAGATCTATATATATACATATATTTAAATTTATTTATATATAATATTCTTATATGTGCTTAACTAATTCCTAAATTTCTCAATTTCACTACTTTATGCATTTTCTCCAAATCAACCTGTTATAAGAAATTGTCATAACAATTATATATATATATATATATATATATATATATATATATATATATATATATATATATATCCCAATTTTACTTAATTGATAGAAATGGTAACTAGCTATCCCCTTATTATAAGTATAATTTTCCATTTTCATAAACATTTAAGACTTCGTAAATTTACAAACAGATTATATATTTACATGCTAGATTTCCTCTAAATTATCAGAATCCATGAGAATAACTCCAATATTTAAAATTGTCTTTTCCATTTTAACATTGAACTATAAAGAAAATTAGCATTTCAGTGAAGCAATTCCAAACTTTCAAATGTAAACAACTCAGATTAAATTGCAAAAAATGAACTTGTTCCTTTCAGTAATACTTGAGACACAAAAATTGCTATTGAACAAAGTTTGCAAACATCAACTTAAAATTTAAGCACATTCATATTACAGCTTCTCAATCATGAATACCAACTTCCCAGATATGAACTTTCTCCTCCCAAACAGTATACCACTGAAAACTTATGACAACCAATAAAAGTCCAGTAATAACAAGATCAGGGAGGTGATTTTATTCACTCTCAGAATAACATTAATTTACAACAATAACAAGAGAGGTGTTCTCTCTTCATCTCTATGAAATGAACCAGGCCTAATTCTCATGAGAAGAAGATGAACTGTTTCTTCATAAATAGCCAACCAGAAGCTCCAAGAGAAAAACCTGCGTATCAAAGACAAACAAGAAGAAAAGACCACTCGTCTAGCTCTCCTCCCTACCGTAGACCCGCAAGAGGGTCACCCCCGAGCTAGGGAGACCATACTCACACCTGGGTACTCAAACACTCCACTTCACAACAGAAACAACAACAATCCCAAAGCACACATACACCCGTGGGTATTTTACACAATACGGAAACTCAACTACAGTGAGTTTCATAAGGGGCAGGAGAGTGGACACACTCGACTCCAGAGTGTCACCCTGACAGATAAATGAACTAATATAAATTTCTCTTGGTCTCAACCAAGTGTGATCACAATTTGTAAGAAATCTGTATATGACTCTCAAGTCAAAAATACAGTCACAGATACATGCCCTCAAGGCTTTCAACATCCCAAAAGATGGAAACAAGTATGCACCCGAGGAGGATCTCTCCTCCCCTACCCCAAACTTGATGAGCATTTCTCCCAAGTGGGAGACGCTCTGTCAAACAACCCGACAAGAACCCCACAGAAAACAAATTTAAACACATATTTCACACACATTTCATGCACATTTCAGTTCTACCAAAACAAAGGTAAAATTCAGACCAACCTTGCAAAGCCCTCCTGGAATGAAGTTGTTGCAGAGTCCACAAAGTTCACTTCCAACCTTAGCCACCAACTCCCTCTCCCTTCTCTATCTTCCAAACTAACTTCTCTATTTTTGGTAAGGCCAAAATGAAAGTTTTTTCCCCAAAATTCAACTAACTCCCTCTCATCCCAAAATTTGAAAATAAATAACCCAAAATTCTCTTTCCTTCTAATTTTGAGAAATGGGGAAGTGACACTTGTCACCTCCTCACCCTTCCCAAAAACCACTATTCTGTCCAGGTGGCTTATGTCACTCTCCATTCCCAAGGGTACTCCTTATTCCTCTCGTGTGACTCCACTTTCTCATGGGAGAAATAAAAAAAGAGTTAAATGGGAACAAGACAGGTGACCCATGCCTCTTTCTCCTTTCTTCACATGGGTGTCCCCATAGTACATGGGGGAATCTTACTAAAGAAGAGGTGACTTTCACTAATGGATGGCATCTCTTATCTAGGGAAAAGTAGAGGGGATGGGTTGAGTGTTGGTACAACCCATCATGTCCCCTCCTACCTCCAATTTTCGCCACTCAACTTCAGGGGAAGGTTAAGTTGACTAGATGGAGGTTACTCAAGGGTTACCCATGCCAAATGGGCCCCTGGACCCATGGGGTAGAACCCAGGGTCAATTTTAACCCATACAAGACACCCCAGGTCAAGGTAAAACACAAGAAAAAGGGCCTCATAATTTAAATAAAAAAAAATAGAAATTTCAAATTCAATCTCTTTACAACACTTACTTATAAAAAAATAATGTTACATGAGGGTAACCTAACCCACTCGACCATACGAAAGACCACATTACATCATGACATCAAACACAAAGAGATCTTGGTTCCTCGTGGAACCAGATCGGCTTAACAGGGAATAACAAATAACAAGGTGTGGAATGATCTCCGAAATCTGTGGTTTGATTAGTAGTCCCTGCACACTCAATTACAAGATCAGTAACCACATAAATTCATCATAGCCGAAGCAACTTAAATAACACATGCATTCTCATGCCCTAGTACAATTTAACATAATTAAAAATCATATTACAATTTTCCATCATCACCTAATTCATTTTTCTGAAAAGTAACTTATCCAAACATCACCCAATTAGTTTTTCTGAAAACATAATAAAGTTAAATAGTCTGACAAATTTCGGGAACTGCTATCCCACAAATATGAAAGTAACAATAACAGTACTGTAAATAGTCATAACAACAGTAGTAAAAAGGGCGGTCCTCACACATGGTGCCTGTGCAATGACTATTGTGTGTTGAAAACGGTAAAATAAGTATCCCTTATTGTGCATCAACAACCTCTTAGACCAACTTTACAATGTACAATACTTCACCAAGATCAACCTTAAATCAAGATATCACTAGATACCAGTCCACCCTAAAGATATTTGAAAAACTACATTCAAAATAAAAGACAGACTATATAAATGGATGGTTATGCCTTTCAACTTGACCAATTCTCCCACAACATTTGTGTGCTTGATTAATGAAATCATGTATCTCTTCATAAACTCCATCACAATCTACTTAGATGATATTCTCATCTTCAACAAGACTTGTGAGGAGCACATTGAGCACATCTCATGCATGTTGGATACTGTGCCAACACAAGTTATAGGCCAACTTTATCAAGTGTGCCTTTGGCACTACATAATTGATCACATAGGAATCCATGTAGATCTAGAGAAAATCAAGGTGATCTAGGACTAGCCATCCATGTACAAAATCACTAAATTATTTAGCTTTAACTTTCCAAATTCTACCACAGGTTTGTTCTCAAATTCTCACACATCACTTGGTCATTGTATGTCAAATCATGCATGTCGATATAGTATTCATTTGGAAAGCTATACAAAATGTGTCTTTGAGGAGATCAAACAACACCTCTACACATCACATGTTTTGTTAATGCTTGACATTACACATCCTTTTGAGATTCAAATCAATGCATCTAACTATGCATTCAATGTGATATTCACTTAGCATGGGAATCTCATCACCTATCATTCAAAAATATCTAGTGACATAATTCAAAGCTATTCCACCTACAAGAAATGATTTTACACCATTGTTCAAGTTGTCAAGCAATGGTTCCACTATATTATGGGTAAGGAGATAGTCATTCATTCTTATGATAATCCACTTTAGTTTCTACACACAAAGAGAAATCATGAGAATGTGTAATGTCCCCATTTAGGATATTCCTGATTTCTTTACTTACATACAATAAGATCTCTAGAAAGGGACATTAGAAATATTAAAGATCAATAAATTAAGATAATATTTAGTTCATAACATCATTCATATTAAATTCATCTTTCATATTAAACTCATCTATAATAGCATAATTAATAATGAGAACAATACTACATAACATAAACAATGAAATCAAACCATCATAGCATAATCCACATTCAGTTCAATTCATAACACAATTCAGTATCGACTATGTTCAAATCTTAATCCTTACTTCCTTTCTAATCCTCAACCATGGATGGGGAATTACTTGTCTAGGGCGTGCTAAACCTTCTCCAATGTAATTGGGATGGGATTACTCTCCCTCTCCCTAACAAAACCTTGTCTAGGGCATGCTAAACCATCTCCAATCTCATCGGGATGGAATTACTCCACCTCTCCCTAACAAAACCACCTACCCTAGGGTTGCAGGAAATATAAATAACTAAGTACTAACTTGGACATACTTTGATATACTTCAACATACCAAATGATCACATTTATTCATAGCACATTTTGTATTGGCTATATTCAATCTCAATCCTTATTTCTCTTCTAATCCTCAACCATGGATGGGGAATTACTTGTCTAGGGCACGCTAAACCATCTCCATTCATTGGGATGGAATTACTTTGCCTCTCCCTAACAAAACCACACCACTCACTCACAGATTGGAGGCAATAGAAATAGATAGACATTGAGTTTGAACATGTTGATATTTCAATGTGTTGTGAATATAATCTAATGATAGACATTGAGGCGATAGAAATAGATAGACATACACGTGTAATGATAATCTTTCAATTATAGACATTTGTCATTACTTACCACATGGCATTCATCGTAATGAACATAGGGTTAGATACATCATACCAGTGGGATGATTCTTGCCTTTGTATCCTTTAGAGATCTAAGGATTGTATTCCTTTCTTTAGTGTTGAATGTAGTTTTATATACTTCTTCCAACTCTAAGTTATCTCTTCTTTTCTTGCAGATCTATATATATCAAATTTATGTCTACTCTTATATATATATATATATATATATATATATATAATATATATTAAACTCAGATGATTCTTATTTGTATTCCTTCTAATCTGTTTGCAAATTTAAGTTTTCTATGTATGTATTTCATTTTCCAAATCTATCCTTTACTTATACTACTCATATCCTCTTGAAAGGATGCGATTCCTACTTTTTATTAGTCACATCTTTTCCTTGATGAATCGTTTCCTTTTTATAATCACAACCCCAAATATAATCGTTACCTTATTACTTAATCTCTACTTTTTATACTTTAATTGATGTGTGATTTAATATTGATTGTTGCCTATAAATATGAATCGCATCTTTTTGTAATACTGAATCATTCATCTTTGCATCACTTATTTCAAATAAATATATCTTATGACTCTTCATATGGAATGATCTTTATGATTTGTCTTATGATATAATTTAAAATTTATATTTATATATTATATATCATATATATAAATATATTTATTAATATATTATATTATAATTATTATAATGATAATATATTTAAATTATTAATATTTATATATCATATTTATATTTGTCATTTATTAATATAATAATTTATTCTTGTTAATTAAAATAAATATTTTATATTTTAATTATATAATAATATTATTTATTATTATTTATTGAATATTGTATATTAATAATATATGTTTATCTAAATGTTAATACATACGTAATTATCTATATCATTCAATTTGACTAAACACTACATTTCACGAAAACAACTTCACCATCTTTTATTATGATTTTTAAATCTTTAATTTAAACAATTCCTTAATATTAGGACATCACAAAATGTGTGCCACATGAAGTGGATGACGTATTTGCAAGAGTTCCATTTGGTGATCAAGCATAAGAAGGGGAAAGATAATAAGACATTAGATTGCCTCAACCAATCACTGGTTCACACACACATCACAATGTCGGATACACATAGCCACAACTTCACTAATTATTAGTAAATTTGGTATGGGATAGGAGCTAATCTAAAATTACACACCAAAAAAACTTATTTATTTTGAATTGACTTCCTTGAGTATTGAATTACAATCTTCTTCTAATACTCTCTTACAATTAGAAATAACACATCTAATATAGAGTCTCACACTCCTCAAAATAACTAACAAAAAATAATCCTAAAAATAAGTTGCCACACATGCATTAACATGTTTCAATCTAAAATTAGGTGATAAATCAATAAATCAAACACTAAAACTACTAAAAACTAGGTGTCTAAAAAATAATTTGATCCCTCCAAAAAGCTCTTACACGAAAACAACAACTAATAGATCTAAAATATTGACTAACTTATAAATAAAAACCTAAATTTAGTTTCCTTAACATAGTCTTGGATTGTTGTAGAAAAACACCTAAAAATAGAATTTGTTATTATTAACTACATCCAAAATTCTAGCAAACTATAGAATGTATATGTTGCAAGTATGTGCCTAATCGGTGTTGTCATTGATGTCAACATATTCTTGTTGTCATTGGTGTCAACTGTATCTTATTCTATTACTTGTTTAGAAGACTTGTATGTTGAGGATATTGATAAAATTAGCCTCTCCAAAAGAAACAAGTGAGTTACAATGAAGTGCAGTATAGACAGTGAGTGGTATGTTGAAGAATAGCCTGGTAGACTACTCTGCATCTCATTCTGGATGATGATCTAGTAATGTAGTTTAGGTATGATGTTCTCAATTGTTTGACAATGTTATGCCTCAGAGATTAAGTCCTGATCCTCTCCGGAAGTGATCTTGAAGAAATGCCTAAGTCCAGGCAAGCAAAGGTATAGTAGGAACAGTGAACAGGGTCTAGTGTAGTGGTCCGCATTCCTCTATAGACAAGTATTTTGTTATGCAGTTTTGAGGTGTTCTAAACACTTATATGAAGTGTCGTATTCTAGAGATAGGAGATCTGAAGTTCACTGGAAGGATAGCTACAAGCTGTTAAGTATCGACATAGTGTTTGACAGACTTTGATAAAGATAGAGTCTGAGTTCTGATGGTCCGCATGTCTCCGCAAGAGGATACGATGCCTTGAGGTTCTAGGGGTAAGATTGGAAATTTGTAAAGAGTCCTTGACATGATTTTGGAAGTGTTTTATGATCAGCAGTAGAAGTTGTAAGTTAGCAGATGAAGTTGTTAAGCATGCTCTTGAGGAACAAGCCGACTGGTGAGATAAATCATGATGCGGAGAAAGGTTAGCATGTGAAAGATCTATGTAAGTAATTGAATGATTAGAGCCGACATATATGAACACATTTGGGAGAAGATTTGGGTCCGTGCATCACATAGTGCATTGGATTAAGCAACAAGGTACATCTTTCTATGTACACGTTTCACTTCTTGGATGCTGACTTGATTATGAAGTAAATCATGATGCAGATATATAAAGGCAATGGAATTCTGTTGATTTAAGTGTGAAGAGGGGAAATAGATGTGTGTGATACAAAGATGCGAATAGTGGAGGAGAGTTAGAGGATCAACAATGATGAAGACTTGGGATTCAGAATATAGTTGTTAAATGATTGCACCCTGGCATAACGACAGATGCTTAAGCAGTATTCAGTTATCATGTGTGATCTGAGTGGAAGCATGTTTTTGTCATCAAGGCAGTAAGCCGGCAGTGAGACTTTAGTAGGGTTTAACAACCCTCATTGTAATCTTCCTAGGTTTAGGGTTGAGGTAGTGAGCCTACTAAACTTAGTTGTACTTCATGGCTGTAAGCCAACATGTTCTAGGCCCATGGAGTGACCAAGCCTAAACATCATTTCTATAAAGATTGCAATATATTTATGAGAGCTAATCCTCTCCGTGGTTTTTCCCTCTTTGGGTTTTCCACGTAAAATCTTGGTGTTATGTGTCATGCTTTTGTGGATGCTATTTAGTTGTGTTTTTACTTCTATTGGATTATTCTTTTGAAATGGTTAAAGGTGAAAGTACATGAAAAGATTATAGAACATTGATTCACCCCCCTCTCAGTGTTTCTAACATTCAACAATTGGTATTAGAGCAAGGTTCCTCAAAAGAAGTTTAACAACTTGAGGAAGATCTAGGATAGTGTGATCATGGCAGCAAGAAGGTATAGAATTAATGAGAGATACAACCAGCTAGAAGCAGCCCTTATGGATCTTGAAAATTCTAAAGCAGAGGTCAGAGATCTGAAGGAAAATCTAAAACAAGCTGATGAATGCATCTTAAAGCTAAAAGAGTAAGTCAAGAAATTCAAAGACAAATACAAAGAAGTCAACGATCAATTGCTATCAACAAATGAAGCCCTAGAGGATTTGGAAGCAAAAGTTACAAAAAGAACAAAAGTAGAAGATAATCTGAACTTGATTGCGAAAAACATATCAGAAGATTGTGCAAAACTTGAAAAAGAAATTATAAGCTTGAAAATAGATCTGGAAAAGGCCAGAAGTTTTGAAGAAAAATTCAAGATAAGTACTGCAAAGCTTGATGAAATGATTGCTAGCCAGAGGAATGTTGATGACAAACATGGCTTAGGATTTGAGAAAGGAGAAAGTTGAAACTCTGATCAAATGAGGACAAAGTCAAAGGAAAACAAAGGATACCAGTTCAAAAATCAAAGAAGAAGACCTAGAAGACCTCTGGTCAGACAACCAAATGCTCAAAGGTACCCATCTTTCAATGGTTATTGTAATTCATGCAATAATTTTGGTCATAAGGCTACTCAGTGTAGGAGTAGAATAAATCAAAAGAGTCCATCATTTTTTGGTCAGTGTTTCAATTGTAAGAAATTTGGTCATAGAGCAAATGAATGTAGAAATTAGATCAGGAAAAGTCTCAACAATGGGAGGATTGAACAATCATTCAATGGTAAATGCTTCACTTGCAATAGAGTTGGTCATAGAGATGTTGTCTGCAAAAGTAAAGTAAGTCAGAATCCTATTAGGTGCAATGCATGCTATAAAATGGGGCATAGATCAAATGAATGCAGAAGTTTGGTAAGAACTAATCTTCAAAATTTTAGGAACAACTAATCTTTCAATGGAAAGTGTTTTGCATGCAATAGATTTGGACATGTGGCTAATCAATGTAGATCAAATTCAATCAATGAAAGGAATCAAGGTCAAAAGTATGTGGTTTGCTACAATTGCAACAAATTTGGACATGTTGCAAGGTTTTGCAGAAGAAGAAATGAGAAGAGAAATCACTACTTTGAAGAAAGGAAAATAAAGCAGAGAAATGACAAAGGAAAAGAGAAAGTTGATCTGGTTGAAACCAAGAAAGAAATGAACAAGGTATGGATCAAGAAAGGAGTAATTGAAGTTAGAGATCAATCCACACCAGTATCCAGTACAAATACCTCCTCCGGAAAGTAAAGTGAGAACTCTGGCTCAGGGGGAGTAGTGTAGAAAATTCAAATCCCCCAGCCAAAAAGTGGGTGCCAGAATCCGGTACAAAGGCGTATGATGAAATCTGATGGGACATAGATCTTAGAAGGAAGAACTGGAAGAAAAGGAGTTAATACAGCATATTGCGAAGCAATTCTAATCGACCATATTCTACAGTGAGGGGTCTTTAACAACTTTTTTGGGATGAGCATTTAATGGCGACTAAGTCAATCGCGTGGAGGGTAAAAAGGAACTTGCTTTCACCTTCGGCACAACAGTGTATCAATTTGCTTTGAGAAGTATAGGATGCTTCAATTTGTACCATGGAAATTCTTCTTCTTGACTGAGGATAAATGATTCTACCTGGTCATGCACAGTTAGAAGCCCTTGGAAGGTTGTATTTGTAGTAGTTGCAAATCAAGCAAGGACTATGGCAGATCTTGAGAATTTGATGTTGAAGACATGGAAATCATAGAAATCAAGCTCCAACAAAGAGGAAGCAATCTGATTTCTTTTCAGATGATGGCAATGATTCCAATTCTGATAATGGGGATGATTCTAACAATGTTGGAACAACAGAAAGAAAGACATCTGGGTCAAGGATGCCTTTAAAGAAGAGATTTGATTCTGGTGAAAAAGATAATAATGATGGAGGCTAGATAGATGATTCAGACAGTGATGGATTATCGTTTGGGAGTGAATTGTACAAAGATGATGAAGATAGGGAGGAGCTTCAAAAGATATCTAAACTAGACAGGGAGATGATTTTGGCAGAGAAAGCAGAGGCATGGGATAAAGAATTTTGGTATGGAAGAGGGCTGAAGCTCGACAAAATAAAACTAGGAATCAGAAGGGAAAAGATGTAGGGCCACTATCTTCACTGATGCGCTCTTCTATGAAATCTATTAGGACAGTGTAAGAAAATGCCTTAAATGAATTAGTTGCAAGGAGACAGAAGGCATATGATTCAGATGTGCAGTGAAAGTGAAGGGATACTGCTGGGTCATATAGAAGACCAGATTCTTCACCTAGTAGATGAAAGTCTCATGCTAGTTCTAGTGTCAGTCCATCATCCTCTAGTAACAGGGACTAGAGTCCAAACAGTCAAGGAAATCCAGATGACAGTGATGGAGAAGGCACAAATTCTAATATTCCTTCCTTTGAAGATATTAAGAGTATAACAATCCAGGGATCAAGCTTGCTAAGCGGTTCATGGAGCCATTCTTCGAATAGACCATTGTAAGTTGTTATTGAATTGGGATTGGTATGTCAAGGTCAGGACAACATATTTACTATCTTTGCATGGTCAGAAATGTAGACGTAACCAAGGTTGACAAGCATTACAAATTTAAGAATAGGATTATCCACAAGTACTTGGATTGTGTTTGAGGCAGTGATGATAATGCAGCTAGATGGCAGATGGAGAGGGTGTCTGATTAACTACCCCTTAAGAAAGAATTTAAGAAATGAGAATGGGAAGTAGAGCTCACTAAGGGCCAAATATTAGGTAGAGCTGATGTGGAAGAGAAGAAAAAGGCACTAGAGGAAATAAATAATTTTGTCTATTCTACAGAAACTATAAAGCAGATGTTGCAGGAGAAAATGGCTTTTGTAAGGCCATCAATTATGGCTGCTGAGAAGGATAGGCTAAGAAAGGAGATGGAGCTTGCAGAAAGCAAACATGATTATTTAGAAGAAGGCAGGATCAAAACAAGGTTACAAAAACCATAATGCTTGCAAAGATAAGAAAAAAATTTGAAAATTTTAAGAATGCTTCAAGGATCAAGCTTGCTAACTTTAATATCCTTTCTCTTGTCACTGGACTAGATCACAAAATTATTACAGTGCAAAGAGTGATGCTATAGAAACAAACATAGAAAATACTGCCAGATGAAGCTGGCACTAAACCTGAAGGATCCAGGAAATCTGCAACAACACATAAGGAAAAAGAAAATGGAAAGAAGGCAGTAGTAGCAGTTGCTGAAGAAGAAGGGCAGGAGATTAAAAGAAAGGTCCTAGGCAAGAAGGTCCCAAAACTCGTGAGAGAAATGCAGGAAAGGTTAACAAGATTGAATAAAGAAAATGAGAAAAGGAAGCTTCAGAGGAATAAGGCAGAAGGCAAACCATCAACATGAAAGTAGAAGGAAGAAGCTCACATGGATGTGAAGCAAGAGAACATGGAAATCAAAAAGGAGGAGAAAGATGATAAGCGAAGCCTACAGAAGAAAACTTGCAGATAGAGTCATGTATGAAGCTTTGAGAAGACAAGATATGTTACTTTGGAAGTGATAACATGTGAAGGTTCTAGATATGGTCTGATGTGTACTCCTGAGAGGGAGTAGCCAGAGCAATAAAAGGAAAAAGATGTAGCAGTGCAGATAACAATCAGAGATGGTTGCTGAAGTCAAGAAGATTATGAAATTATCTCCCAGGGGAAGTAGGTAAATGATGCTAATATGAATTTATGATAAAGAGTAGTAAGTATTGTAGTGTTGCTGGTAGAGAAAATAGGGCAGTAGTAGCAAGATCCTAAGGTGAGAATTGACAAACCAAGAAGGAGAGAACTTCACACAAAGAACCAAATTTGTAGTCAGGAAATCATCAAGTAAGGGGGAGCAGTTAGTTAAAGAGAGTTCAGAAGAGAGATTAGATTAGAGCAGAAGAGTGCAAGTATGTGCCCTTTCCCATTGATGTCAAAGGGGGAGAGACGTCATGTGAAAAACTTAAAGTGCAGATGTGTAAAGAGAAAGGGGGAGAATCTTGTATTGATGGTTGTTGCAGTTTTTCACATCATATGTTGCCATCAATGACAAAGGGGGAGATTGTTGCAAGTATGTGCCTAATCGGTGTTGTCATTGATGTCAACATATTCTTTTTGTCATTGGTGTCAACTGTATCTTATTCTATTACTTGTTTAGAAGACTTGTATGTTGAGGATATTGAGAAAATTAGCCTCTCCAGAAGAAACAAGTGAGTTACAATGAAGTGCAGTATAGACAGTGAGTGGTATGTTGAAGAACAGATGGTAGACTACTCTGCATCTCATTCTGGATGATGATCTGGTAATGCGATTCAAGTATGATGTTCTTATTTGTTTGACAATGTTATGCGTCAGAGATTAAGTCCTGATCCTCTCCAGAAGTCGTCTTGAAGAAATGCATAAGTCTGGGCAAGCAAAGGTATAGCAGGAACAGTGAACAGGGTCTAGTGTAGTGGTCCTCATTCCTCCATAGACAAGTATTTCGTTATGCAGTTTTGATGTGTTGTAAACACTTATATGAAGTGTTGTATTCCAGAGATAGGAGATCTAAAGTTCACAAGAAGGATAGCTACAAGCTGTTAAGTATCGGCATAATGTTTGACAAAGTTTGACAGAGATAGAGTCTGAGTTTTGATGGTCTGCATTTCTTCGCAAGAGGATATGATGCCTTATGGTTCTAGGGGTAAGATTGGGAATGTGTAAAGAGTCCTTGACATGATTTTGGAAGTGTTTTATGATCAGCAGTAGAAGTTGTAAGTCAGCAGATGAAGTTTTTAAGCATGCTCTTGAGGAACATGCCGACTGGTGAGATAAATCATGATGCGGAGAAAGGTTAGCATGTGAAAGATCTATGTAAGTAATTGAATGATTAGATCTGACATTTATGAACACGTTTGGGAGAAGATTTGGGTCCACGCATCACATAGTGCATTTGATTAAGAAACAAGGTACATCTTTCTATGTACATGTTTCACTTCTTAGATGCCGACCTGATTATGAAGTAAATCATGATGCGGATACATAAAGGCGATGGAATTCCATTGATTTAAGTGTGAAGAGGGGAAATAGATGTGTATGATATGAAGATGCAAATAGTGGAGCAGAGTTAGAGGATCAGCAACGACGAAGACTTGGGATTCAAAATACAGTTGTTAAATGACTGCACCCTGGCATAACGACAGATGCGTAAGCAGTATTCAGTTATCATGTGTGATCTGAGTCGAAGAATGTTTTTGTCATCAAGGAAGTAAGCCAGCAGTGAGCCTTCAGTAGGATTTAATAGCCCTTAGGGTTTAACAAGCCTCATTGTAATCTTCCTAGGTTTAGGGTTAAGGTAGTGAGCCTGCTAAACTTAGTTGTACTTCATGGCTATAAGACAGCAAGTTCTAGGCCCGTGGAGTGACCAAGCCTAAACATCATTTCTATAAAGATTGCAATATATTTATGAGAGCTAATCCTCTCCGTGGTTTTTCCCTCTTTGGGTTTTCAAACGTAAAATCTTGGTGTTATGTGTCATGCTTTTGTAGATTTTGTTTAGTTGTATATTTTACTTCTATTGGATTATTCTTTTGAAATGGTTAAATGTGAAAGTACATGAAAATATTTATAGAACACTGATTCACCCCCCTCTCAGTGTTCCTGACATTCAACAATATAAAAATGTCTTTAGTAGTAATTGGTATCTTCGTCAACAACTATCTGATATCTTCAACAACAACTAAAATATCTTCATCAACAATAGTTCAACTTTGTTAGCATCATTATTTTGACTTCATCGATTTATTTTAACTTCTTCAATATTTTGTTGTTTGACATCAAATTTTCCTACATTCTCCCCTTTGATGTCAAATCCCTATATTTACAACTTTCTCTTCAAACCTAAATGTATTATCTTTCTTTGACCTTTAGTCATTATATCTGCCAACTGTTCTTCTAACCTATAAAACTAAATTTCATCTTTCTTCTCTTGTACCAACTCTCTTACATAGTGGTGCTTCAATTCTATGTGTTTTGTTCTTGCATGAAATACTAGATTTTTACTTAATCGTATGGCTCCACCTATTGAGTACAAAGAATACTGAGAGGGGGGGTGAATCAGTATTCTGAAAACCTTTTCATTTACACATTCATTAATCCATTTACCAAATTCAATAATATGAAAGCAAAGTAAACATGAGAAGAGTAGCCAAAAATTCATAACACATAGACACTAGGAATTTTATGTGGAAAACCCAAAGAGGGAAAAACCATTGTGAGTGTTAGCTGACAATATATTATGATAACAATATTGAATTACATGAAGGCTCATTGCCCAAGGACTCACTATCCAAAGAAATGCTCATTGCAAAAGGGCTCACTGCCAGAAAGATAGAAGAAAAGATAGAAGAAGGATTGGCTCACTGCCAAGATAGGACTACTACAGGTGCATCTACATAATGTTGAGGTGCAGTACCAATTAGCTCAATACACAGATTCAAATGACTTCATACTATCTGCCCTATTTCTCTACCCTGCTTCACATATGCTTCTGTATTCTACCCTTATAATCCTTTTTTGCTCTGAAAACTACTTTAGATCATACACATATGGAATTCGCATCCACACCACACACACCAAATCACTTCAACACTAAAATCCATCAAATATATATATCCACAATAAGATTCATTTCATAATTAGGTCAGCAACTCAGACGTGAAATACGTACACAAGTGTTGTACCTTGTTGGCTTGATCTTGTGCTCAAACAGGAATGTGGACCCAAACAAACATACAACAATCTTCAACCACCAATCATTCAACCAGTTAGATTAATTATTTAAACAATATATCTTCTTCGCATATGGATCTAACAAGCCTGTCAGGTTGTCCCTTAAGGACACAGTTGACCAATTCAACTGTCACATCATAACTTCTACTACGGACCATATGAGACTCTAAGTATCATATCCAACATTCATCATTGACCTCTTAGCATATCTTCAGAACCGCAAACCAAAATATGCCACAATAGAGGAATGCAGACCCTTTTACTCTGGGATTGTGCATTGTTCCAGTCTTTACTCTTTTCACTCGAACTTAGATATTTCATCATATGACTTCCGGAGGAAGTTAGAACTTGATCACTAGAGCATGTGATCACCAAGTATCTATGATTGTCATACCTGAACCGCATATAATTATCTTCATCTGCGGAGGCGTACTGACCCAATCTCTGTCCCTTACTCTGTATACTGCCCATTCTTAGCCATTTGAGCCTTCCAGACCAAAATCCTTTGTCAGACCAAAATGATCTACTAGAGTAAAGTCTTTTTACCTTGTTGGTGGAATCCCTTTGTCTTGTTTCCATCAATGACAACATTCAGTCATTCATCATAGCAGTGTCTCTTGCCAACAATCTCCCTCTTTGGCATTGATGGCAACACTTAGTGAAAAATGCTTGTCTGCTCCCGCTTACTTTATACACTCTTTTTTGCTTCTCCCCCTTAGGTGTTTGACCATTTTTCATTGATCTTCTTCTCCCCCTTTGACATCAAGTGGCAAAGGTATATGTATAAATATCAAAATTGTGTCAAAACTTCAAAATTGTCAAATTCTTCAACATATGTACAATTACAATTTGTCAAACCAGTTGGTTGCATGTGAAAGGATATCATTGTACACATTTTTTAATTGTGTTAACTCTCCAACCCACCTATTTTTGGCACTGTTCAACATTTGGATGTTCTTATTTACTTGGAATACCAGATCTTCTACCTTCTATACACTGATAGGTAGGTCAGTTATTTCCTAAACTCTTAAGGCTTCTGCAGCTAGACTTGTAATGAATTCAAATTTGGGACTTATTATCCTTCTCAACTGGCACATTATGTTTTTCATTTCTTCATGTTTACTGAGTAGATTACTAATGTTGTTTTGAGTATTTACAACTTGTATTTCCATGTTGCTGATAGAGTCAACTGCTGGATCAAAGGTCTTAGAAATATTTGCTAGTTGAAGCTCCATGCTTTTGACTTTTCCTTCTATTTCTTTAGTGATCTCAGGCCTTGACAAACAAAATCTATATATATCACAGGCATCCTTGATTGCATTATCCATATTCTTGATATTGTTTCTTAATAGAATTCTGTCATTTTCTAACTTGGTTTTTAACTCCACTAGTCTTTTGTCTTCAAATTCCTTTCTAACCTTAATGTCAGCAGACTTTTCAAAGGATTCAAAATGAGTACTTACAGAATTTATTAGACATTTGAGTTGATCAATTGATAATACTGATGTGTCTCTCAATTGTGAGGGTATCAGCTTTTCTAGAATATCGGATGCTTCATCAATGAGTTCATTGTCCTGTATATATATTTTTAGCATTTCTTCCTGAGCGTTGGCCTACACAGCTGATACCAATTTGAATTTATGTACCGGAGACAAAGAATTTAGATTTATTGGTCCTTGTAGAAACTCAGGTAAGTCTAAGAACTATGCACTTTGTTGCTTTTCCAAATATTTTGCAGCAGTGTTTCTTACCACTTTTTCTTCACCAAGTGAAACTTTCTTTCTTTTCTTCTCCTCTATTGCCTTTTCTTTCTCTACTTTAGTTGTGGCTTCTGTAATGGATGAGGTCCTTATTCTTTTTCTGGGGCTAAATGTTGGTTTTTCCATTTCAGATTTCTCATCTTTCCTTTCTAGAGTGCTTGATGTCCATTCTACCGGAGCACTTATGGACTTTAATCCTCCTGCTTTGGTTTTTTCCTTATTTGTTCATTTGATGTTTTCTCTGATTGCTCAGTTTCCATAGACATTCTGGAAGATAATTATGAGAATGTCCCAAATCTGTCCTCTTTGAGATCATTAGGTTTTCTTAGTAGTGCATCAACTAATTTAGTCAAAACATCTTCTGTAACTTCATATCCTAATGCAGGGACCCATACAGTTCTTGGTTCCACAGGTTCCATGAAGCATGTCTTTGTCTACCATGAATACAATGTCCTTTTCATATGTCATCACTACATTTCTAGGTATTTGGACTCTGCATGACATTTTCTTTTGAAAGTTCTTGAAGTATCCCCATAAGATTTCATTCTGCTTGTCTGCGTTACCCAAACTCTGCAAGTGATTTCTTATTTGAGTGGCTACTAGTGTGTGATCAAGCCAAACAATATTTCCTAAACCAGGTAGCTCTCTCAGGAAGTAGAAGAGTAGACAAGTAATCAATGTTCCATATTTGAAAGGATGATTAGTCTCTTTTGTTCTTTTCAAGTTATCCATTAGTTCACTCTAGAACAATTCACATAGGTCATAATCCATATTGTTTTTATCATATCATAGGCAGTGTTTATGGCTGGTGCAGACCTAGAATTTTCCTTGTTGGAAAAGTATTTTTTGTATCCCATTGATGCAAATCTGACAGCCGAATTCTTAATATCATTTACTGTAAGGGCATTCTTATCAATTTTGGCTCCTGTTAGCTACATTGCCACATTGTTCTTCATTTTCTTTACACCTATGGAGGAGCTCATACCAGTTACAGCTTTGATAGCTTCTTTAGTTATCATATAAGGTTCATCAAGCCATAGAAACTCATCATGAATTCTTCTTAGAATAAGCTTAACCCATACATCATTCAGAATCACGGGAAAATCTAACCAGGTGTCTAATTTCTTTTCTCCTAGAACTTTATATTCATCTTTCAACACAATATCCACAGTTCATCTTTCAACACAATATCCACAGTAGTCAGTTCATCCAAGTACAATTTTTCTAGATTCATGTGATCATATTCCTCTAGACTGATATGAATGTATGCTCTAACATCTTCCATATGCATAAATCCATGTGGAGTAATTGAGAATGCCCCTATAGGATCATTTCCAGTGATTTGAAGAAATGTTTCTTAAACTTGGGGTGAGACTTTTCTACTATCTCGATTACTTGAGGTGTAAACATTTTCCTGGAATAATTCAATTTTCACAGTAGGGTTTTCAAGCTGTAAATACCTTTTTCGCCAAATTAGGGTTTTCCTCGCTTTGGATTGGCTTGTTTTGAATCACTTTGGAAATCTTTGTAGACACTTGGAATCTTGCTTTAATTCTTCTGGACACTTGATAGGTTGAATGCAAAATAATTGTCTATCGAATGAGTTCCTTTTTAACCCTTGATATGAAAACCTAAGTTGTCATAAATGCAGTCCTTCAAAAAGCTATTAAACACTTCTCAGTCTATCAAGATTGCTCCGCAATGTTTTGCATTTGATTCTTTTTTTTCAGAATTACTTTCAAAAGATTTGTCATATGAAGCTTCACATCATATCTTCATGCCGAATCTCAGCACTGACTATCTGGCTAGGGGATATGGATTTTCAATATAGCTCCCCCTGAGCCAGAGCTCCCAATCTACTTCCAAGAGGAAGTATCTGCACTAGAGGCTAGTGCAGATTCATCCTTGACTTCAATCACATCTTTCTTTATCTAGATTTTTCCCATCTCTTTCTTGGTTTCAACCAGATCAACCTTTTCCTTTCCCTTATCATTCCTCTGTTCTGTATTTCCTATTCTTGGAAAGTTATTTCTTTTCATATTTTTGCTTCTACAGAATCTTGCAATATGTCCAAACTTATTGCAATTGTAGCATACCACATTCCTTTGTCCTTGATTTCTTTGATTTACTCTTGATCTGCATTGGTTAGCCATGTGTCCAAATCTATTGCATGCAAAACACTTCCCATTGAAGGATTGAGTATTCCTTGTATAGTTAAAACTATTCCTTGCCAGACTTTTGCACTCATTTGATCTATGACCAATTTTCTTGCAATTGAAACATTGACCAAAAAATGATGGAGCATTCTGATTCATTCTACTTCTACATTGAGTAGCCTTATGACCAAATTTATTGCAATTAAAACAATAGCCATTGAAAGATGGATACCTTTGAGCATTTGGTTGCCTAACTGGAGGTCTTCTAGGTCTTCTTCTTTGATTCTGGAATTGGTTGCGTTTGTTTTGCTTAAACTGAGTGTTTTCTTTTCCTAATTTTGAGCTTTCTCCTTTTTCAAATCCCAATCCTTTCTTGTCATCTAAACTCTTCTGACTTTCAATCAACTCCTCAAGCTTTGTAGAGCTTATTTTGAATTTTTCTTTATAGCTATTAGCTGCTTCTAGATCAAATTTTAGAAGTAACACATCTTTTCCTAAATTTTCACATTCCTCAGACTTATCTTTCACTATTAGATTCAAATTATTCTCAACTTTTTCTTTCTCTTCAACCAATCTTGATACGTTATTTAGGATTTCATTTGCTTCAACCAATTGTTCATTTAACTCTCTATTCCTATCCTTTGATCTATTAACTTGCTCTCTTAGCTTCATGATGCATTCATCTACATCTTTGACATTTTCTTTCAATTCCTGAATATCTACTTCATACCCATCAAGATCCTCAAGAGCTGTTTTCAATTCTTGTTCAATTGTGTCATTACTTGGACCATGATACCTACTAACTGCCATGAGTAATCTTTCCCAGATCTTCCTCAAGCTGTTAGACTTCTTCCAAGGAACCTTGCTCTAATACAAATTGTTGAGTGCAAAGAATACTGAGAGGGGGGGTGAATTAGTATTCTAAAAACCTTTTCATTTACACATACATTAATCCATTACCAAATTCAATAATATGAAAGCAAAGTAAACATGAGAAGAGCAGCCACAAATTTATAACACATTGACACTAGGATTTTTACGTGGAAAACCCAAAGAGGGAAAAACCACAGTGAGTGTTAGCTCACAATATATTATGATAGCAATATCAAATTACATGAAGGCTCACTTCCTTAGGGCTCACTGCCCAAGGACTCACTATCCAAAGAAATGCCCACTGCCAGAAAGATAGAAGAAGGATTGGCTCACTGCCAAGATAGTGTTGATAACTAAGAGGGGGGGTGAATCAGTTATCTTAATTATTTGACTTTCTTTTCTTCTTTAATGATTAGTGTAGTATCAAAACATCTAAGCATATATGAACATGAGAGTAGAAATAAACTCAACACACATAACACAATGATTTTGACGTGGAAAACCCTGTTAAGGGAAAAAACCATGGGGTGACTAATTCAAGATTGTATTCTCTGTTAAAAGAATAGAAGTACAAAATGGCACTTGCCAATTAGGGCTCACTGCCCGGGCACACTGCTCACAAGAGGCTCACTGCCTACAAGAGACTAACTGTCTACAAGGTATAAAGAAAGAAACCATGTTATTGAACTGATCAGGGGCATCCACATATGCTGAGGTTTAGTTTCGGTTAGGCTCAATATATTGATCTGCTACACTTCATTCTTCCTCTGCTTGGTGCTGTTGTTCTGTCACATACCAAATTTGTATAGTTGCTTCCACACTGCTCTTCGCTTTTCTTCGCACAACACAACACACCACACAGACCTTCATACTGAAATCAATCTGGTATATATATCTGCATCAAGGATTTCAACACCTTTCCAGTCAGCATCTGTAAAACTCAAGATATTTCCAAACTCTGGTCTGTCGACTGAATCCATGCTTACTAAGTGATGCGTATCAAAAGGATAGTTATAGGAGTCATCAATCATGTTGGCCAACCATGAATGATCCCTTAAGAAACTTGATCACCATCAATTTCTCATCCGAATTAAGGTCTGATGCTCTGCCGGTCAGTTCTTTCTTAGTCTACTCTGCCAAACAGGAACCCAACACTTAGGTGCTCATATCTTTTCACTCTTTCATCACCGGAGGCTCAATCTCTAGAATGTATCAGTCATGGTACTCCTCTTGCCTTCCCCAAGTCTGCACTTTACTGAGATACTTTCTCTGAGAGATCCGGACCTGATTGTCGAACCTTGCTGCATGCTCTGTTCTTGCTCACCAAACCAAAATACTCTTCAATCTGACTTCCGGTATAGACATACCATGTCCTGCGGATGTGTGGGATGGACTTTGTTGCCATCAATGACAACACTCATGAAGCCACACAGTGTCTCTTGCCAACAATCTCCCCCTTTGGCATTGATGGCAACACTTAGTGAAAAATGACTAAGTGTTATGGAATACTCCCCCTTGGCTGATGCTCTGTTCTTATGTACGCTTTTCTGAAGCTCCCCCTTAGCTAGATTCCACTTTTTTCACTGCTCCTCACTCCCCCTTTGACATCAATGGCAAAGGGTAGGATCCGCACACCAAAATTTCTCAAAAACAATCTATACTTAGCCACATAAATATATATACATGTTATACTTACATATACTGAAGTATGTCTACAAAGGTGGTCTTCAACTGTACCACTTCTGTTGCCCAACTCTTCTTCATCCTATCCAAAATTGAAATATGACCACTTAGCAAAAATGCAAAAGCTTCTGCCCTCTTTAGGTCTTTCGGATCACTGGTCTGGGCTGTGGTCTGGGCATCAGTTAGGGCCTCATGCATGGCCTCTAACTTACGAATAATTGTCCCTCTTAGTTCACTTAGCCTTCTTATTCTATTTTTCTTCTCCTTCTCAAGCTTCTTTATTTCATTTATAGCTACAATAGTCTGACATTCTTGATTTATTATGGAAGAGGTGAGAGGATCAAAATTTTGAGATAAACTTGATAGTTTGCTCTCTTGTTCTTCCACCTTCTTGGTGATATCTGTTGTCACAGTGGACCAAGATAGACAAAATTTGTATAGGTCTCTGCCATCTTTAAGAGTATTTTCTAAGCTCTTTATCCCAATATCCAAATTTCTCCTATCATTTGTTAGAAGTCCTTGTACCTTGGAGAATCTCTTACCCAGAAACTCTTTCCGGACTTTCTCTTCTGCTACTTTCTCCAAAGAATCAAAATGTGTGCTAACAGAATTAACAAGAGATTTTAGATTACTGGATGAGGAGGCCGAAAGATCCTTCTATAAGGATGGCATGATCTTCTCCAATACACCAAATGCAATCTCTATCAGCTCACAGTCTTCCATGTGAGACTTCATAAGTTTTTCTTTTGCCTTTGCTTGGGCAAAGGATGCTATCTTCATTGTCTGAACTGGGGAGAGGGAATCAAAATTGAACGGTTCTTGAAATAGTTTCGGTTCATCAATCTCCATCATTTCTTTGGTCAAGAAATCTTTAACTGTTTATGTAGTGTCTCTTGCTGGAGACAGAATCTTCTTTCCTTCTGCAGCCTCAGAACTATCTCCTGGGGTCTTCTCTATTTGATCTTCTTCTCTTCCTTTTACCTTTTCTTCTTGACTGATTTTCTCCTCTATTCTTTCTTCTCCTTTAGATCCGGAGTCTATTGGGGAATCCAAAAGAGAGATGTTTACTTCTTCATGGACTTCCTCTTCCGGAGCAGAGGAATCTAGGTCCTTAGTCTTCTCCTCACTTATCTCCTTTGGCTCTTCTGCAATTTTCTTAGTAGAGTCTTCCTTTGATGCATTTAATCCTTCGACATCAGAAGGTTCATCACTTAGGTCCTCTATAATAGGAATATTGAATCTTTTATATGCATTCCAGAGGATGTCTTCAGTCTCTTTTGCAACTTGATCAGTCTCTCCGAGCATAAGCTTGTTCATTTGGCTTTGCTCCGGAACTCATCCTTGCAATCCTTAAAGATCATGTTCAGTTGTTTAGAATGATGGAAGGATAGAGCTGAATAGCTATCTGTTCCCAAATCTCTAGGTCCTTTGCCTTAGCATTGTTCTTTCTTATTTCAAGTTCCTCCTCTAGGCTTTTGGGAATTAGAGATATGATCTCAATGAATGCTTTATTATAGATGTTAAGATACCTGACTGTAGCATCTTGCAAGATCTTCTGGTCAACTTCATTATATTCATCATAAAATTCAGTCATTCGTTTCAAGTTCCCATCCTCAGTGACTGATTTGATGATATCATCAATGCAGAGAGTAGGCTTTTCAACAAATTCTTCTACCTTTTCTTCCTTGCCTTGACTGGTAGAGGATTCACCAGATATTTTCTTCTTCTTCTTCATTTTCTTGACCTCCTCATCTGACTCTATCTCTTCATCATCTTTTTGACTTGTATATGACCTTGTGGCCTTTTTCTTTGTTCTCTTCTCACCCTTTCTGGATGTCTTGGCTTCCAGTTTAGAGGCTTTTTGGCTCTCAGAGGTGGCAGGTGCAGAGCTTTTGGAGGATCTGGTCTGGGAGGGGGCTTGTACCGGAGCACTCTCTTTTTTTGTTTCTTGCCTTTCTTCCTCTGCCCTTTCCATCTTCTCTTTGTTGGCATCAACTGCCTCCTTTGATATTCCATATCTCTTGGCGACTTCTTCTAATTCCCTTTCACTTTTCTCTTGATCTCAGGCTGTCTCAGTTCAACATGAACTTTTACACTCAACTCTTGGAAGGTTCCAAACCTTTCTGCCTTTGGGTCCTTAGGCTGACTTAGTAGGTGTTGGATATGCAGTTCCAGAATTTTTTCATCCACCTCATAGCCCATTGGCATAATCCACACTATTCTTGGTTCCACTGCCTCCATTAGGCATTGATCAGTGTCTACCATGAAGCATATTGTATCCTTGTATTTTTCAACTAGAGATTGAGGGATTCTCTCTCTGGCCTGCATCATGCCTTGGAAGTTTTTGAACTAACCCCAGAGAGCTGTGCTTTGAGCCTTGGCATTACCAAGCCCATACATGTAATCTCTTATTTGTATGGCAACAGGTCTGTCATTTTGCCATATCCAGCCACTAGTTCTGGGTAGCTCATTCATATAGTAGAAGAATAGACAAAGTATCAAGCCACTGTACTTAAAAGAATTCTTTTTATCCTTCTTTATTTTTTGCAAATTCTCTAACAGTTGATTCAAGAGAAGCTCACAAAGATCATAGTCAACATTCTTCCTTAGCATTTCATATGCAGTATATATAGCAGTTCTGGATACTGAATTCTCCCTGTTAGAGTGATAGATTTTGTAACCAATTATCATTGAGGAAAATTTGATATCCGGATCTATGATGTCCTCTATTGTCATCACCCTCTTGTCAAATCTTGATCCGGTAGCCTCACTTACAGTTTGGTTTTTGACTGATTTGAGAGAAGGAAACCCATCGGATGAGTGTAATCCGGTTACCGCCCTAATTGCATCCTTGGTTATCTTGAATGGCCTCATCAACCACATGAAGTTGTCATGCATTCTTCTCAGAACATACCAGACCCATTCATCTTCTGCAAAATAGGGGAAATGAATGCACTATCCAAAATGCTTATCCCAGATGGCCTTATATTGGGGTTTAAGTTCAAATGATTCATCTATCAGTTCCTTGTGATAGATATCCATCAGCTTGGATTCTCCAAATTCTTCAATGTTCGCGTGTATGTAAGCCCTAACATCTTCTACATGCAGAATCTCATGCGGAATGCTAGAGAATGCGCCTAGGGGGTCAACTTCTAGGGATTTGTAAGGATATTTCTTGAACTTAGGGCATGGTCTATCAGTGATTTTAACAACATTTGGAGTACCCATCTTTCAAAGGATTCAGAGAGAGATATTCAAGAGCGGAAAATACCTTTTACGCTTCTAGGGTTCACGATAAGAGCTGAAAAGATCGCTAGTTGAATCAAATTCTGTGGTTGATCGTTGAGAGAGTTGAAGCAATCTTGTTGCAGAGCTCTTTCTACCTTCTTCTCAAGTGCAAATGCGCAAATGATGAACAAAAGAACCCTTTTATTTCTGCGCAAACCCTAATTCTATTTTGCAATAAATGCACAACTTAAGTTATTCCGGTTGCCTTGTTCTCCTTGTCCTGAGAGATCTTTCTGGATCACTGAGATGTACTTAGAGTTATTCTTGGTGATTATTGACAATTTATCTTCCTTTCTTCAATCATTCCATTTATCCGTAGATCAAGATACCTCAATTTTTGAATCATACAGGATCTAACTGTGAAAATCCTACTCTTACCGGATGACTGTTAAACCAGATCAATCTTGGATGATTAACCTCTTCAAAACCTCTTGCGGATCTTTTACCAAAGGTTATTTAGATATCTCTTGAGAACTCTTCAATCCGCAACACTTCATGTGCCAATTTCAGGCACCAATTGACTAGCTGGGGGAAATTATTTTCTTTTGTGACTCCCCCTAAGCCAGAGCTCATCTATTTAGTTTCTGGAAGAAATATTAGCACCAGATTCTGGTACGGATCCATCCTCAACATTTTCTGTACTTCTCTTCACCCAAATCTTGTTCATCTCCCTTTGAATTTCATTCGCATTCATTTTTCCTTTCCCTTTGTCTTAATTTTGATTATGATGCACGGGACCCTTTTTATCCTGATTTTTACTTCTGCAGAATTTGGCAATATGACCAGATCTATTGCAATTGTAGAAAACAATATTTCTTTGCATATTTAACTGATATCCTCTAGATCTGGATTGATTAGCCATATGTCCCATTATATTGCATGCAAAGCATCTACCATTGAATGAATTGTTTATTTGCATATTTCTACATTCATGAGATTTGTGATCATACCTTTTGCAGTTACAACACTATCCAAAGAAGAATGAATTAGTCTAATTCATTCTTCTTCTGCACTGATTTGCTTTATGACCAAAGTTATTGCAATTGTGGCAGTATCCATTGAAGGATGGATATCTTTGAGCATTTGGTTGCCTTATCGGAGGACTTCTAGGCTTGTTCCTTGGATTTCCTAATTCAAAGTTCTTCTGACCAAATTCGGAGCTTTCCCCTTTCTCATATCCCATGCCTTGCTTGTCATCTACCCTCTTTTGGCTTTCAAGAAGAACTTCAAGTTGAGCAGAGCTTATCTTGAATTTCTCTTTGTATTCATTTGTTGTTTGAAGATCCCTTTTAAGAGTGTCTATCTGATTCTCAAGTTGTTCTTGATTTTCTCTAGCATCTTCAAGATCAGATTCTAGATGCCTGATTATTCTATCCATTTTGTGGCAGTCTTCTAACTTCTCCTTGAGAGATTGTTTTAGATTATCTTCACTTTTTCTTTTCTCTTCAATTTCTTGGGTAAATTTCATAACTCCTGATTCCATTTCATGTCTTACCATAATGACCTCTTTTGATAACTTTTCACATAACTTGGTTTTCTCATTCAGATCTTCATTAGTATCATTGGCTTCACTTTGACTTGCTAATTGTTGAAGCAGTTCCTTTCTTTTCTTCATTGAGATACTTAGTTTTTCTTTGAGTTCATTTATGAAATCATCATCTTATTTGAGTCTTTCCCTCAGGTTATTGACTTCAAAGTGAGATTGCTCAAGATCATCTAGGGCAGACTGAAGTTGATCCCTCATACCATACATATCCATTGAGATTCCCAGATCTTCCTCAAGATGTTAGGCTCTGTCTAGAGGAACTTAGCTCTGATACCAATTGTTGATAACTGAGAGGGGGGGTGAATTAGTTATCTTAATTATTTGACTTTCTTTTCTTCTTTAATGATTAGTGTAGTATCAAAACATATAAGCATATATGAACATGAGAGCAGAAATAAACTCAACACACATAACACAATGATTTTGATGTGGAAAACCCTGTTAAGGGAAAAAACCACAGGGTGACTAACCCAAGATTGTATTCTCTGTTAAAAAAATAGAAGTACAAAATGGCACTTGCCAATTAGGGCTCACTGCCCGAGCACACTACTCACAAGAGGCTCACTGCCTACAAGAGACTCACTATCTACAAGGTATAAAGAAAGAAACCATGTGATTGAACTGATCAGGGGCATCCACATATGCTGAGGTTCAGTTCCGGTTAGGCTCAATATACTGATCTGCTACACTTCATTCTTCATTTGCTTGGTGTTGCTATTCTGTCACATACCAGATTTGTATATTTGCTTCCACACTACTCTCTGCTTTTCTTTGTACAACACAACACACCACACACACCTTCATACCAAAATCAATCTAGTATATATATCTACATCAAGGATTTCAACACCTTTCTAGTCAGCATCCGAAAAACTCAAGATATTTCCAAACTCTGGTCTGTTGGCTAAATCCATGTTTACTAAGTGATGCGTATCAAAAGGATAATTATAAGAGTCATCAATCATGTCGGCCAACCATGAATGATCCCTTAAGAAACTTGATCACCATCAATTTCTCATCTAGATTAAGGTATGATGCTCTGCCGGTCAGTTCTTTCTTTGTCTACTCTGCCAAACAAGAACCCAACACTTAGGTGCTCATATCTTTTCACTCTTTCATCACCGGAGACTCAATCTCTAGAATGTATAAGTCATGGTACTCCTCTTGACTTCCCCAAGTCCACACTTTAATGAGATACTTTCTCTGAGAGATCCAGACCTGATTGTCAGACCTTGCTGCATGCTCTATTCTTGCTCACCGGACCAAAATACTCTTCAATCTAACTTCTGGTATATACATACCATGTCCTGCGGATGTGTGGGATGGACTTTGTTGCCATCAATGACAAAAATCATGAAGCCACACAGTGTCTCTTTCCAACAATGACTACTACAGGTGCATCTACAAAATGTTGAGGTGCAATACCAATTAGCTCAATACACAGATTTAAATGACTTCATACTATTTGCCCTATTTCTCTACCCTACTTCACATCTGCTTCTGTATTCTGCCCTTATAATCCTTTTCTACTATGAAAACTACTTTAGATCATACACATATTGAATTCGTATCCACACCACACACACCAAATCACTTCAACATTGAAATCCATCGAATATATATATCCGCAATAAGATTCATTTCATAATCAAGTTGGCAACTCAGACATGAAATATGTACACAAATGTTGTACCTTATCGGCTTGATCTTGTTCTCAAATAGGAATACGGACCCAAACAAACATACAACAATCTTCATATAGGTCAGCACCAATCATTCAACCACTTAGATTAATTATTCAAACAATATATCTTCTCCGTATATGGATCTAACAAGCATGTCCTCTTGTCCCTTAAGGACACACTTGACCAATTTAACTGTCACATCATAACTTCTATTGCAGACCATATGAGACTTTAAGAATCATATCCAACATTCATCATTGACCTCTTAGCATACCTTCACAACTGCAAACCAAAATATACCACATCGGAGGAATGCAGACCCTTTTACTCTGGTACTATGCACTGTTCCAGTCTTTACTTTTTTCACCCGGACTTAGATTATTTCATCATATGACTTCCAGAGGAAGTCAGAACTTGATCACTGGAGCATGTGATCACCAAGTATCTATGACTGTCATACCCAAACCACATATAGTTATCTTCAACTGCGGAGGCATACTGACCCAGTCTCTGTCACTTGCTCTGTATATTGCCCATACTTAGCCATTTGAGCCTTCCAGACCAAAATCGTTTGTCAGACCAAAATGATCTACCAAAGTAAAGTCTCTTTGCCTTGTTGGTGGAATCCCTTTGTCTTGTTTCCATCAATGACAATATTCAGTCATTCGTCATAGCAGTGTCTCTTGCCAACACCACTGTTGGTTTTTCTTCTGAATCAGCATTAGGGTTTGCCACTTCTAATGCACAGGCAGATTCAGCCAACTAAATACAGGAGGTTACGTGAGCTGCCTCCCCTTCACTTCTGGTTCTACCGCACCAAGGGGGGTATCCCTATAACTCAAGATGTAACCTTGACTAGCTCAAAGATAGAAAGATTTAACTTGACAACAACAGGCAGAATACTCTCATGTATGGACCAAGATCTGTATGATAGATCACAAGGTTGGCAACATTCTTGGACATGATGTCTGGTTGGGTATGAGAGCATGCAGGGGGTTCCTAATCCTACTCCTACAACTAACAGGTGGAAGTATGAAATGGTTTGAAATGGATTTTGGATGCAAAGCTAGACATAGTGTATAACCTCAACATAGAGCTAGATTGGTGCCTATCCAGGGCTTGGAGTCGGTAGACATACACCTGTGAATGATCAGCATGAATAGCTAAAACTGGATTTTAGGGGGATACACATGATATCTGCCTTACAGATATCTCCCAATAAAGAGTGTTAAGCTGTCTATACTTATGGCATCCCTATTGCAGTAAGAAAGATACATGCAAAACTGGAGACAGAATCAGCATAACACATGCAAACACAGCATTATTCATATAAGATTAACCATGAAATCAGTGGATTCATGCCAAATCGTACAACAGGAGATACATAAACTCACAAGTTTTGCTGCACAGAGCAACCAAAACCAGTTGTATCTTATTACAGAGCCAAAATGTCCAGTTTTCAACAACCTTCAAATGAGCAACACAACCTGCTATATACAGCAAGGAGGTGCTCAGCCTTAATTACATAGTTGACCAAAAAAAAAAAACCAGATACACAGTATCATCAGATTGGCGCTCAAACATTCAATGCAGCAGGTGGGAGAGGAGACAGGAAGAAATCTCGAGCCTTGCGCCGCCGCCTAGGGATCCACATCTTCAATCAGGTACTGGATCCGTCCACACCATCGCCCATACCTCTGCAACAATCACCATTAATGGCGCACCAACCCGCGGCCTTGGGAAATGCAGAATACTGTGCGTCGCAACCGTTTCCCGCCAAGATACATCGTCATGATATTTCAAAATATGCAGGGTCAAATTATCCCGCATGCACCCCGCAGCAACCTCCTCATCACCTTATATACTAGGTCGCGAGCATATATGATGTCGGTGCTTTTGCTCCTGACGACACTAGTATAAACCTTCATCATCATCCTCCAGCAGCATGATATCCTGTTGCTTGAAATATCACCCTGACGTCAGCATCATATCGCAATATACCCTACATGATAATCGCCTTCATCGGCACAACCTGATCCATCGGAGGAAGATCCTCCTGCTTAACCAATATCAAAAGTCTGGCCGATGAACATCCTGATGTCGTCACCGTCATATCCTGCTGACGTCATCAGCATATCTGCCTACTGCGCACCTCCTCATATCCGGATGACGTCATCGTCATATTCGCAACATTGGGGGATCTTCATAAGATGAGTAATGTTAGAAATATGACCCCCCGGACCTTGATGACGTCACCACCACATGTCGGCATCAGGATGATATTCGGAAGATAACTGGATATTTGGAAATATCATCCTGATGCACAAATATCATGCTGCACTGTAGCTCCACTATAAGATCGGGGTGATAGATGAATATGCCAGATATTTGAAAAGATCACCCCCCACTAGATAATGCACGAAGCCGACAGGCGGATATCTCCCTTCGGAAATATCATGATGTAGATAGGCAGAGAAATAGATATCACCCTGACATAAGAATGACGTCAGCATCATCAGGATGATAAAACAACGAACATGAAGTGATACAACAACATCAGGATGATATTGACTAAGATCATCCTGACGTTCAAAATATGATGACCACGATGAATATCGGGTCGCACTTAGAACTTTACAGCAACATCATCAGGATGATCTTAACCAAGATCACCCGATGTTAGAATATCACCCCAGCGAAAAATCATGCAGGCAGAAAATATGATGACCCTCACAAGCAACACGGCGATAACTGGAAACATGATGATGATGACCTCCTCCAAAGAAAATATGATGCTAATGTTAAAACATGCTAAGGAGGCCCAAAGACTTAGAACTTTTTGGATTTTTTGGGAAGGTGCCTGCATGTTTATATGCTTGAAAATTGACTGCTCATGCAGGCACCAACAACCACCATTGTCACAAAATATCACTGTAGGATTTATTTGTACCTCTCTTACATCTTCCAAAACCCTTCTTAACCAAACTACTTGTGTACATATTGTTAATACAACATATTCTACTTTTGTACTTGATAATGTCACTATATTTTACTTCTTTGAACTCTATGTAACCAATCCACTTCCTAATGTAAACTAATGTCTTGATGTGCTCTTTCTATCATCTGATGATCTTTTCCAATTTTCATTTGAATAACCAAACAACATTGAATCTTCAACTAAATAATAATGGATTCTATTATCCTTTATTCCTTTCACATACCTTTGCATTCTCTTTGTTGTTTGTAAATGTTTTTTGTAGGTTCACTCATATACCTTGAAATGAATGATATTGTAAACACAATATCCAGCCTTGTAGTTGTCAAATACATTAATCTCCCAATAAATACTTCTATATTTCATTTCATATACCTTCGGTGACCCATCTTCTTTCATCATTTTTCTCCATGTGCAATTGGTGCATCAACTCATTTACAATCTAGCATATTAAACTTCTTCAACATATCTTACACATACTTAGCTTGTGACCCATCTTCTTTCATCATTTTTCTCCATGTGCAATTGGTGCATCAACTCATTTACAATCTAGCAAATTAAACTTCTTCAACATATCTTACACATACTTATCTTTCCAAAAAATGTTGCATGAGTCCTAAATCAAACATTTCAAAATTTTCATCATTCTCTTTGAATTATTTTTTCATATTATTTGAGCTTCGTGTATATATTAGATCATCAACATATAGACAAACATAAAATGTTTCATTACCTTCCTTCTTAAAATATATTGTGGGCTCATTCTTGCTTCTCACATACCCATTTACAAAGAATCATGTATGAATTCATGAATAACATGCTCTTGGTGCTTTTTTCAAAACATAGAGCACTTTATTCAACCTATAAACATATCCTTCTTTGCCTTCTTCAAATCCTTATGGCTAATCCATGTATACTTCCTATTCAATGTAACCTTTCAAAAATGCACTCTTTACATATAGTTAGTGTAATATCCATCTTTTTTGCGTTGCCAATGATAATATCAATCTTATAGTGTCATGCCTTGCAACATATGCATAGCTCTCTTCATAGTCTATAGCATACCTTTGAGCACATCATTTTGCAACCAATCTACCTTTGTATCTTTCAACTATTCCATCACTTTTGTACTTTACCTTGTAAACCCATTTATTTCAAATCACCTCTTTGTCTTTTGGTAGCTTTACACTCCCAAGTTTTGTTTCTTTCAATAGCATCAATCTATTATTTCTATAGTTCAATAGCACATTCAAAGTGTTCACTAATAGGTACTATAAATCCTCTCCCACTCATAACAGAAGTACAAAGAGTGCCATGACACACACCACACACCTCACTTATTCAAGGTCAATGATAAATTTTGGTTAGATATTTAAAAGAAACACTTTAAGGGTCCACACAAAAATATGAAGCCTCTACATATACTATTCTATGCATAGTTAGTGACAACACCTTTGTTATTTCTTGAGTGTTTCAAGATTTGACTATGTGAGAATTTTTTCCTTCAACGTTTTGGATCACACTCCGTGATCCATCATCAGGGAGATAGAGCTAAAGAAGAGAATTATAAGTGATCTGTCACTTCTAATTCTCTTGTTTAGCTCTATCTCCCTGATGATGGATCACGGAATGTGATCCGAAACGTTGAAGGAAAAAATTCTCACATAGTCAAATCCTGAAACACTCAAGATATTACATCATGGGTTGTGGAAATCTGATGTCTAACACCTTTGTTCTCAATCTCTCAATATCCATAGGTCCTCATCTAGTATTTAATATGGAATTCCTTAATCTATACTTCCCTCATCTTCCTAAGTCAACATCAATTCAAAATCCTTTAGATTTGGATCTATTGGCACCTAGATTTTTCTATACCTAAACTTGATAAAAATCCATGTTTATGCCTCTGATTGCCTTAGCCTATTTTTCCCATCGTTAATATATGATCTGAGATAATTTAAAAATGGGCCCCCATCCTTAGAAGACCCTTAAAAATCCTCTAACTCCCTAAGCTTCCTAAGCTTGAAAATCCTAAGTGTTTTGCTCTTTCCTTAGGATATTTTTAGCCTTTCAACAGGTTTGTAGGTTCACAAACCTGCTGAAAGGCCGAAATGGGCCTTAAGAGGCTTATCTTTGGCCTTGTTTCGGTAGTTCGGTAAAAATTCAAACCGCCAAACTAGTTGGATGGTTTGGATTTTCGTCAAAACACCACAATCGCAAAGGTCTGAGTCAAAATATAAAGAAAGACAAGGAAGAGAATCAAAGTGTTTCGATAGTTTGGTGAAATGTCAAACCATCGAACTAGTTTGACGGTTCAACGTTTCACCAAAATGGTGAATGAAGGCAAAGAGGCAAGGAAGAAGGAGTTGAAAAGAAGTATGTTTTGACAAGTTCATAGGTTCACAAACTTGCTGAAATACTAAAAATAGAAAGGAATGAATAAGAAAAGTAAAAGATGGCGAGAAGAAGAAAAAAGACAAAGGCTTTCATTGAGTTCGTAAGTTCGTGAACTCGTCGAAATGCCGAAGCAGGTTTGGAGTTTCCCCATTTCGATGAAAGGCTTGGAAAGAGGCAAAGGCAAAGTCAGACAAAAGAAATAAAAGAAGAAAGGCGAAGTGGTTTGCAAGTTCAACCTTTCGCCAAAATGCCAAAAAGGAGAACCAAAAGACACAAAGAAAAGATGGGGACTAGAGGGAATAGTTTGGATGGTTCGGTGGTTTCCAAGTTAGTTGAAATGCAAAAATACCGAAATAGATGAACCAAGATAAAGGAATAAACAAAATATAAGGAATGGATAAAGAAGAAAATAATGAGGAAGTTCTTGAGTTCATGAAAGTGCCAAAGTGCCTAAAACAAAAGGTAAGTAAAAGAAACAAAAGTTTGGTAAATTTTAAATTTGTCGAACCAGTTTGAAATAGATGTGAAAAGGCATGAAAGTCATTCCAACATCCTAGCTACTTTTGTACATTGCAATAAATATTCTAGGGATGTCATGAATTCAAAATGGAGATGATGTACTGGTAGGTGTTTGGGTAGGTGTGTTTTATAATGCTGGTATTATTGCGGTAGATAGGGTAGATATTTACTGCCTACAAGACAGAGGAAATTTCAATGTAGATTAGGGCGCAACTCTGGTATATAAAAACCAAAGTTGTATTCATTTGAATTTTTTGATTGCTGAGCCATCTTTCTAGATGCTTGCAGGTGTTGCGGATCATCTATAGTTTTGAATCACACTTGTCCAATCTAGTTGGAGCAACACATTTGTAAACCACAAGGAGATTTCTATTGTAAATGGGGTCTGTAATAAATGTCTCCATGTCCATTTATATACTTTCAAGGAAATCCTCTATTGCAACAGTGTATTTTCTCTTACCACATTTGTTGGCATGATTGTAATGGAGATTTGATAAATGTCGCATCATTTTAATTCATTGCATGATTTGTAATGGTCATTTCTACATTGCATATGGGTTTCTGGAGTATGGGAATGGATTACTAAGTATTCTCTATATTTTATGTTATATCTATGAGTTTTGTTTCATGTATAGCTAATATTCCTTTGATTTTAAGTTGTTTCCTACTAGTCACTTGGACTCTATTACCCATTTGATAGGCACTGGTCTTGGATGTTCATGGCCAATCATATCCCTTAAAATAAAAATATCATTCACCAATAGCTTAGGAGTAGGTTGGTAGAAGTAGTTTAGGATTTGCCTGCATGCACAAACTAGTATTGTTCCCTTTATTGTATTGAGAGAGAGTCGATGTCAAATAAACATTCAGAGGTTTGTGCTTGTAGGAGTTCAACCCATCATTGCAGTCCATTGTTTTGCAAATGGTATATCAAGTGAGCTCATGTCTAACAAATATTTAGAGGGTTGTAATGATATGGGAGAAAGATATAAGTGTGTATCTAATGTTAAGGGGATTCATCTTTAGTAATTGGAACTAATTATATATTTGGCTGCACTTATATGCTTGTGTGTTATATGTTGTTAGTGAGGTCCAATAAGCTTAAACCTGACTACCATTAGGGCATGGTAATCAAAGATCTATTCCAAATGTTATCAGGTGTTTTGACCTCAAGGGAATGCCCCTCCTAGGTTTTGCAAAGCTTGAAGAAGAGGATCTACCCTATCTTATATGTTGGACCAAAATAACCCTCTCTTTGTTGATATATCACTCCCCATGGTTATGATATTTATTTTTCGTTTGTGTCACTCTTGGTAATGGTGTTAGAGGAGAGGGCTTGCAATTTTGGGCACCAACATTTTGGCAACTCCACTGGGGAAGACCCAGAAATATTTCAGCCTTGGTGATTCCGTATGCTCCAAGGATTTCCTCATTGTATGAGGTGGCTACTCTGCAACGTTATTCAGTGATTCTACTATTGATTGATGCCTTCTGGCTATGCAACAAGTTTTATTCATCCAATGCAACAGCAGGTTAAGGTACTTCAAACTACTCCTTTCCTCTCTCAAAGTGCTTGTGCTGGTGATGGCTATGGTGTGAAAGTTCAAAGTTGTTTCACACTTTTATAAAAGAAATGGCCAACAATGATCTAACCTTTTAACTTGAATCACTACAAAGTGACATATATGTTTTGAATTTTAAAATGATGTAAACTAATAAAATGTAGATTTTTTAGTGTATTTTATATTTGTATTTTTAAAAAAATAAAAATTATTTAAATGTAGTATTTTATAAAATTGACACTATAATTTAGTTGCTGATAAAATGCTGAAAAATAAGGTTGAATGGGACGTCGCACTTTATTTAGTAAATTTCATTTATTTTCCTTCTATATTTTTTGTATATTCATACCTCAAAACTTTAGTGCATGGATTATTTTTTTCCCCAATTTGATAAATATATATTTTTAAATAAATATTGGAAGTTTTGTGTAATGAAAACACAACTGTTTCGATGGAACGTCAACTTTTGTCTTGATTATTTATCCAAATAGGAAAAAAAATTATATCATCTTGACAAGGAATCTCTCCTCTAGTGCATCATATTTTTTTAAATATTTTTGATAAACTTTACTATTTTTTCTTGAGAGGACAATCAACACCATATTTTGGTGTTGATGACCTACTTTTAGTAGAAATAAAAAATAAAATATAAACACTAATTGAAATGTTTAAAAAATTACATTTTTACAAATTAGACTTATAGATCTACAAAAGGGTATTTTTAGATTCTTTTAAAATGATTATTTGTACCAATAGGAGTTGTTAAAACATCAAGTTTTTCAAATAATTTCATTTTTTTGGTAAATGAGCCCCAAAGTGATGCTACATATGTTTTTAGTGGATGGTTCCAATTGGAAAAGTTGTGGCCTAGATCTGATTTAGCTAGAATGAATCCAGATAGAACATAAGTTTCAACAAAGTTGACTTTTAGTTGGAAATACTTAAATTCATTTATGCTAATAAGTTGGCCCAAAGTGTGACACAACTTTGAAACCTAGCTTGCTCCTAAAAGAATCAACAGTCTTGTTTCAATATGATGTATGTTCTATAATCATGGATCATTGGTTTAAGGAAGATTCAAAGTCTAAGCATTCATTTGACTCATATTGGATCAATGAAATGGTGAGCTATGCTCATGAATATGATCCAAATTATTATAGTGATACCTCATTTGTGTGCACAAATAATTATGCATCTGAATTCCAAAGTGACACATAGTTGTTCATTCCACTGACCCATCTAAACAAGAGCTTATTGACTTGGTGAGCCACATAAACATGCTTTATTTAGGCACCAAACAGTTCCACAGTCAGTTTACATCTACAAGTGCAGAAGAAGTTACAACAACATTGTTTGATGATAAATAAGATGATTCCATCACTGATTTCAATGAGTTACATGCACATGTATATGACCCTGATTCCCTTGTCCAATATTTGGAAGGACTTAGACAGAAGGATGGTGAATTAATTTCACACTTTTATGATAGGTTTGTTGTTGAAATCAGTACCCTTCCAGATGAATGTAGACCTGATGAAAATTTGTGCATGGATGTGTACTGTGAGGCCTTCTATCCTAGTACAATCCAAAATCCCCTTGAATATAAATCAAGAAGTATAAAGGAGGTTTTTTAGTGGGCCAACACTATTCAGTCAGCACTTGCCATTACTTTTCCATCTCCTAATCTTGAGGGTAATGTGCTTGCAAATCTTTTTGTTTAGACTGGTGGGTTAAATCATGAAGATGATGATACTGATATGACATTGGATCAGTTTGCCCTGGTGTGGTCAAGAGGATTGAAATTGATGAAGGTGGTGCATTGTATAACAATGATGTCGATGATGAGGATAGTGTGTGCACCTACCTTCAACTAGATAGGTCATCAAGTGAAGATGAAAATGATGGCATCCATGATGACTTCCAACTTGATGTTGAGGTATATGTCTTATTGAATAAAGAGGAGGATGTGCATGCAGGAATGAGCAGCTAGATGCATCAACTTGTGAAGTTGATAATGTTATGTGTGCACATGCAAGTAATACAAAAGGTGAGCAAGAAAATTGTTTCTTGTTTGGAATTCTACCCTCTATTGTTCCTATGGATGATGATGAAGAAGTTAGTGTTTGTTTGCATGAGGATGGCATAGAGGTGGTTGCACTTGATGATAACCGATTAGAGACAAGTGTTGGTGCAGCTATGGAATTTCAATGTGAAGGACTTGCCCTTCATCAATATCAAGATGGTGATCATGTGGATGCACATGAGAGTATGTTTCTTTGGTGCAAGGTTTGTTTTCTTTCCCATATAGAGTGTGTTTCATGTGGGCCACAAAGAAAAGATAAAAGAATAAATGAGGAAGAATAATTGTATCATCGATCTTGTTGCATCAGTATATGTGACATAGCAGATTGCCTAAATAATCATGAAATAGAGAGACAATTGGAAGAGATTGGTTCTTCATTTGAGGTATCTCATGATCTTGATTTGTGTGCTAACGGTTTGAAATGCAACCTGAATCATGCTTGTGATACAGATATTGAGAGTTGTAGCAACACAAGTGAAAGTGGTGTATGTTGGTCACCCATCATCCAAGAGTTTGATGACATGTGTGACTATGAAGCTTTCCTCTTTGAAGGTCAAATTTTTATTACTGGGGATGATGGTGTTGTGCCTGAGATGGAGACTTTTATCTGGGTCTAGCATACATGTTAAGTAGTTGTTGAGCGACAAAACATATGCCAAATTGAAGATCAATAGGTTGCAACTCAACTTGGTGGTGTATCTGAGCTTGAGGCCTTAATATTTGGGATTTAAGATAATTTCCTTCCTTGTGTCGAGCAAGGTTCCAATCAGGTACATTTTTCTTTGCCTTGTGAATTGGAGGTTTTCTCCTTTTCCCTTGATTCACAAGAAGAGGTTAGAAGGTATGACAATATTGCACATATGGATGGGTGTTTGTCTTTGCCCACATCTTTTGATGTTGATCTGATTTATATTTCCTCACCCCTTGTTGCTAGGAACAAGTATGATTTTACATGGAATAGGTTAAGCACCTCTTATTTGTGGTTGTCTTATAGCAGTGTTTGTGGTGGAGCTGGCATTTGCTCCATGAATAGTGGTTGCAAATTGGTGCAGGCATGTGGAATATATCTTTTGTTGTAGCTAGGTGGTGAGTGCAGATTTGATTTAAAGGAGATAAACACCTTCATTCAGTTTGTCTTTGATAGAGGCAACTAGTTTTAGTTATCTTTTGTAGGGTTACCCTAAATTGAGTTAAAATTTTGATTCATAGCCATCCTTTTATTATCATTGTACTTTCATGTCATTGGCTATGTGTGTGTTTTTGTCTATATAGCCTTGTCATTGTTGTACATACATTGCTTGTGTGTTTTCCCCACCCTCTTTTTGCTTTTAGGGTCTAGAGATAGTTGAATTCTTGTCATGTCTACAAGAGGCACATGTCCCCAAATAGAGTTAGTGTTGGCACCCAGATTTTTTGGTACCTAAACTTGCCAAAAATCCATGTTTATGCCTCTAATTGCCTTAGCCCATTTTTCCCGTCGTTAATATTTGATCTGAGATAATTTAAAAATGGGCCCCCATCCTTAGAAGACCTAAAAAATCTTCTAAGTCCCTAAGGTTCCTAAGCTTGAAAATCCTAAGTGTTTTCCTCTTTCCTTCCTTAGGATATTTTTAGTCTTTTAGTAGGTTTGCGGGTTTGTAAACCTGTTGAAAGGCCAAAACATGCCTTAAAAGGCTTAGCTTTGGCTTTGTTTCAACAATTCAACAAAAAGTTGAACTACTGAACTAGTTTGACTGTTTGACTTTTCACCAAAATACCGAAGGTTTGAGTTAAAAGATAAATAAAGACAATGAAAAGAATCAAAGTTTTTCGACGGTTCAACTAAATATCAAACCGTCAAACTAGTTCGATGGTTTGACGTTTCATCGAAATGATGAATGAAGGCAAAGAGGCAAGGAAGGAGTTGAAAAGAAGTATGTTTCGGCAAGTTCGCAGGTTCATGAACTTGTCAAAATGCTAAAAATAGCAAGGAACGAAGAAAAAAGTAAAATATGGTGAGAAGAAGAAAAAGGACAACGACTTTTGGCGAGTTCATAGGTTCGTGAACTCACCAAAAAGTCGAAGCAGATTTGGAGTTTCCCCATTTTGTCGGAAGGCTTGTAAAGAGGTAAAGGCAAAGTCAGACAAAAGAAAGAAAATAAGAAAGGTGAAGTGGTTCGTGGGTTTGACTTTGCACTGAAATTCTAAAAAGGAGAACCAAAAGACATAAAGAAAAGATGGGGAACTAGAGGGAAGAGCTTGGATGGTTATGTGGTTTCCAAGTTCATCAAAATGTTGAAATACTGAAATAGATGAACCAAGATAAAGGAATAAACAAAGGATAAGGAATGGATAAAGAAGAAAAGAGGGAGGAGGTTCTTGAGTTCATGAAAGTTCTGAAGTGCCGAAAAGGAAAGGTAAGTAAAAGAAAAAAAAGTTTAGTAAATTTCAAAGTCACTAAACCAGTTTGAAATAAATGTGAAAAAGGCATGAAAGTCATTCCAACGTCCCAACTACTTTTGTACGCTGCAGTAAATCTTCCAAGGACACCATGAATGAAAAATGGATATGATGTACTAGTAGGTGGTTGGGTAGGTGTGTTTTAATGTTGATATTATTGAGGTAGATGGGGTAGATGTTTCCTGCTTAGGAGGTAGAGGAACTTTCAATGCAGATTAGGGTGCAACTCTAGTCTATAAAAACCAAAGTTGTATTCATTTGAAGTTGTTGGTCACTAAGCCATCTTTCCAAATGCATATAGGTGTTTAGGATCATCTAGGGTTTTGAATCACACCAATCCAGTCTAGTTGGAGTAGCACGTTTGTAAACCACAAGGAGATTTGTATTGTAAATGAGGTCTATAATAGAATGTCTCCATGTCCGTTTGTAGACTTTTAGGGAAATCCTCTGTCTTAGCAATGTATTTTCTCTTGCCACATTTGTTGGCATGATTGTAATGGAGATTTGATAAATGTCATAGCATTTTAATTCATGTTGCAAGATTTGTAATGGTCATTTCTACATTACATATGGGTTTTTGTAGTATGGGAATGGATTCCTAAGTATGCTCTATTATTTGATGTTATATCTATGATGCATGTTTCATGCATAGCTCATATTCCTTTGATTTCAAGTTGTTGTTTCATACTGGTCACTTAGACTTTGTTACCCATTGGATAGGCACCGGTCTTAAAAGTTCATGGCCAATCATATGCCTTAAAATAAAAATATCATTCACCACTAGCTTAGGAGTAGATTGGTAGAAGTAATTTCTATTTTTCCTAGACGCACAAATCAGTATTGTTCCCTTTGTTGTATTCAAAGAGAGATGGTGTCAGATAAATGTTTAGAGGTTTGTGCTTCTAGGAGTTTAGCCCATCATTACAGTCCATTGTTTTGTAAATGGCATATCAAGTGAGCTTGTGTCTGACAAATATTTAGAGGGCTATAATGATATGGGAGCAAGATATAAGTGTGTATATAATGTTAAGTGGATGCATCTTCAATAATTGGAATTGATTATATATTTGGGTGCACTTATATGCTTGTGTGTTATCTGTTGTTTGTGAGGTCTAATAAGCTTGTCCCTGACTACCATTAGGGCATGGTAGTCAAATCTCTATTCCAATTATTATCATGTGTTTTGACCTCAAGGGAATACTCCTAGGTTTTGTAAAGCCTGAAGAAGAAGAGGATCTTCCCTATGCTATATGTTGGACCAAAATCACCCTTTATTTATTGATATATCACTCCCCATGCTTGTGATATTTGTTTCCTCTTTGTGTTACTCTTGGTGATGGTGTTAGAGGAGAGGGCCTGCGATTTTGGGAGCCAACAAGATCCTCGACACTTGCATAAGATGAGATCATTTAGATAGCCATAACACACACCCTACAGGGAACATCACTTCTCAAGAAAGGGTGAATGATCTGTGCATATCCATACAAGCCTTAGAGAACCTTGATCACACCTTGACAACCTTCTATGTTAATGTGTATGACTCAACAACACTCATTGGAAACACACAAGATTCAACATCACCTACACCATGTGTGCAAGCCATTGCATCATTACACACCACTATACATGACCCTATGCAATTCATTGTGTCATTATGTGCTTTCGTATAAAATTGAAATTATCTGTGTATGCCGCCTAGAAGACATGACACAATCAGAAGACCTTCAACCTTGTAATCTCCAATAGCTTCATTCTCCAATTGAAGGAATGAAATATGAACCATCAAAGTAGTTGAATGCAAAGCAATTGGAAGGTCAAGTGATTTGGGACATGAACTATTTCATCTTCACCTATTTTGTAACCATATTGTATATGTATGCATTTGATCCTCTAGAAGGAAGGTTGGATAAATAAATAGTTGAAGGCAAACAAGTTTGATGTGCTCACCCCTTTCTAGTCACAAAGATTCTCATTCTTAGCCTTGCTATCTATAACATCCATTGTATCCTATTCATTTTTGTTAGAATAAAATAGCACATATTTTCTAAAAGACTTCCACTCTTGATTGTGTATTAGATTATTGAATCTTTTTGTTTTCCTATACATAATATATAAACTCATATTTCACTAATTATGGTTTGTCCCCAAATCACCTAGGATTTGAATCAATGTTCCATGCTTTTTACTCTCCTTATCCAACCTCTAGATTCTACCTCTTATTACAAAGGAAGTAATTCTACTCTTCCACTTGAACTAGTTGTTGAAGTAATAGGCATAAACATGCAAAAAATAATCACATAAACAACAACCAAAAAATTAAAGAAATTATGCTCTAATAATAATCTTATCTAGGTAAGAGCATGGTTTTGTGCCTGACTTATGGGCCAACAAGCAAAAATTCTTGACAACACGTTAGGGTTTGACCTAAGCATGGGGGTTTAATCTAAGCAAAGGAGTTTAACCTAGGGGGATTTTCAGTCTAAACCCCCATGGGTTAGATCAAACCTCCCTTAGATTGAACATGTCTATGTGGTGCACCCATGACAAAGTCTTCCCCTCCTATCCACATGTTGACAAAAATACCAATTCAAATCACATTTTTGGGGGTCAAATGAAGTTGTGAGAACACAAAATTTTATAGGTGTCTAGCCTTTATTGTTATATCTCTAAAAAACATAATATGTATTGTTTTTTAAAATATTATATTTTTTAAATTTCATAATCAACATAGGTCTATTATAAAAAATAATGACCTATATTTGAGACATTGGGAAAACAACAAACTATGTTAGAAAAATCTCAAAAAATTATATTGTGCTCTATATTGATGTCCTTGTTTTAATAGAAAAATGATTAATTTCGATATATGTGCAAAGAGAAATGTGTTATGGTAAAATATAGGTCTAAATTTTTTATTACCAATTAAAATATATAATAAATAAAATATTCAATAAAAAATTCCAAAATTTAATTGCCCTCATTCATGAGGCAACACGGGATCATCCAACTTCAAATCTAAGAGTGAATGCTAGATGGATTCCTTGGCTAATAGCTGGCACAGACTCAATTTTGATGGCACTTCTAGGGGGAACCTGGGATAATCAGGGGCTAGATGTATCATAAAAGATCACAATGGAAAGATGATTGGTGCAATGGCTAAAAAATTTCCAATCAGAACAAACAATGAAGTAGATGCCCAATGTAATGCCCACCCATATAAACACATACAAGTGGGCACACACATACGTAACTACAATTTTTTTTAGCATGAAATACATGTTACTCTCGTAACAAAACTATAAATAAGAAAATGAAATCAATCTTTACCAATTTATCCCATAGATTTGTTAACACCATTAAAGTTATCATCTAAGCATTAAATATTAACATCTCACCTCAAGATTATTTGATTACATTGTCAAAAAATATAATTAAGACATTTAATTTTTAGTTCATATAGTAAAATTCTTTCTAAACAATGTAATTTCCTACCAAAACAATGTAATTGACTACCACTCCAATTAATATAAACTATTTTTTTTTACTAAAGAGGGAAAAATTTATTCCAACTAGAACAAAGAAGTACAAAGCAATGTCATTACACACTCCTGTCAATCTCCACTAAGTGGTCTAACTTTTGAAACAAATCCAGGGGTAATTGACCCCTATCCACAATGTTCCAATTTTATAGATGATCGGAGGCCCATTTGGCCAAACAATCCGCAACTCTGTTCCATTCTCTAGGAATGTGACAGAAAGTAACAGGTTCCAAGGAAGCACACAGATTAAGAATCTATTTTATAATCAAAGCTAAATGCAAACTGACATCTTCTAATTGTTGCCTCTTCAACAAAGTCACCACCACCTGAGAATCAGACTCACAAATGATCCTTCTCCACCCAAGAGTACAACCGTGCTCCACAGCATATAAAATGGCAAGAGCCTCCATCACGTTGTTAGTATGCAGACCCTTATAAATAGAAAAGATAAACTAAACATCCCCATAACTATTCCGCCCAACACCCCTAATACCAGCATGACCAGGATTTCCCCAAGAAGAACCATCTGTGTTGATTTTCAACACACCCTGAGGAGGAGGACACCAATGCCCCTCCCTATTTATCTTCCGAAGAGGATGTATACATCTATTTCTCATGATCTTGTCAGCACCCTTCACAGCACCACTTTGAAGAGGAAGATTGAGATGATTGCAAAAGGAAACTCTCCTGGATCCACACCCTCAGCCAAGTCACACTTAGCCAAAACAGTTTCTCCCAAAGAATGAAGAATTTTCCACCACAAATGTTGGACAACCAACTTCACATCTTGAAAAATCTTGTGAATCCTCTCCAACCAAATATGTCAGATAATAAAGGTCAGACCCAGAGCCCAAGTAACTTGAAGAAAAGAAGTCTTAATAGGGGCCTTGCCCCACTGAGCAAAGAACTTAGCTAGAGAGGAGACATGCCAACAAGCCTAGTTCCACACACCCCACCAGAAGTGCCATATCTCCCTCAAGAAGGAACATTGGAAGAAAAGATGAGAGTCACTCTCCTCACTATTACAACACAAAACACACATCGAGGGACCCTAGAACCCACACTTGCATAAGTTATCCCAAGTAAGACACCAATTTTGGACCACCAACCACATAAAAAAATTGCACTTAGGCTAAGAAAATTTGTTCCACACGTGTTTCCACCAAGGAACCTCAGCGTCCCCAAACATCTGCCTAACCAACTCTCCATAACCCGCAAAAACATAGTACTTACCAGACAAATCACTATTACTCCAAGCCAAGACATCATGCCCCACCAAGGTGTTGCATTCACGCGAGGCAAGAATCTAAACCAACTCTTGCCTATCCTGCTCTAACCCTCCTGGCAGCCAATCAGAGGAGTGCTTCCATCTAAGACTAACAATCAACCCAAGATTTCAAATAGTCTTATAGTGCTCAATTGTATTTCAACCCGCAACAGTAAAATGATCACAAAGTGGCTGGAGGTGAGGATAAGAAGAAAGGATAGGAGGATGACCCTCCCAAGAATCCTGCCAAAAAAGAGCCTGAGAACCTGTATGACAGATCCAAAATAGCCCCTTCTTAACCAACTGAACCCCTATTTTTAGAGTATACCAAATCATAGATCCCCTTCCCTCTAAAGGGAAGTGAGGAACATAAAAAGTGTTAACATCCTTAAGATACTTATGGGTGTATATACGGGCCTAAAGTTGATGCTGACTAGTACACCAACACCAATATAACTTGGTTGCGAGAGCTTGCCCATTCAAAATAGCATATCATAAGCCAAGGCCGCCCTCCTTATGTGGCCTGCACATAATTTCCCACTTAACAAGACTAAACTTAGTTGTCTGCAAGTTACCACTCCAAAGAAATTATTGAGAAAGAGATTCAAATTCCCTAAGGAAATATAACGGAGCAGCCTGAACAAAACACCTATAAATAGGGAGAGCCTGGATGATAGACTTCAAAAGAGTCACTCTTGTAGCAGTAGATAACCAACGATGAGTCTAGTGAGTGACCTTACTACGCAACTTATCAAGCAAATTCTTTACAAGAAGCCCTGGGTTGCCTACCAACAGCAAGAGGAATGCCTAGATAGACAAAGGGAAGAGACCCAATCTGAAACCTCAAAATATTCCCAATCCACCATTGAATAGCATGAGGAGTATTAAAAAGGTAGATAGATGACTTGTGTTCATTGACTTTCTGACCCAGAGTAGCAAGGTAAATATCCAAAGCTTGCCTAAAAGAAATAGCCTCCTAAAGGCGAGCCCTCCCCATAAGAGTAGTGTCATCAACAAACTGAAGATGAGAAAGATGGGGTAGCCCATTGCCTCAACACCAACCTTGAATCATGCCGTAGGAAACCTGAGACTTAAGAAATCTGCCCAGACCCTCAGCCATAATAATAAACAGATAAGGGGAGAGAGGATCTCCTTGACGAAGGCCCTTGGAAGCCCCAAAAAGCTCAGAAGGTTCCCCATTCATAATAACAGAGAAAGAGGAAGAGGTAACACAACTCATAGTCCAACTAACCCAATCTGGACTAAAACCAAAGCCTAAGAGAATTCAAAAAATGCCACTTAACTCTATCATAAGCTTTGGCCATGTCCAACTTGATGAACATAGATTTCTCCTTAGATGTCACCATAGAGTGAATGACTTCAGAGGCAACCACCACCCCATCCAAGATTTGTCTACCAACCACAATACCCCCTTGCTCCTCAGAGATCACAGAAGGAAGACAAATCTTGAGCCTCTCTACAATCAATTTAGTAATAATCTTGTACACCACATTACAAAGAGCAATAGGTCTAAAGAATTCAAGCTGATCAGCACCTTCCTTTTCAGGAATGAGAACCAGGAAAGTAGAATTCAAGGCTCGAAGTATTTGCTTACTGTGAAGAGATTCCCAGACAACCTCTAACAAATCCAGACTTATAATATCCCAAAATTCCTGAAAAAATTCAACAGGAAAACCATCCAGACCTAGAACTTTACCTTTATTCATCCCAAAAACAACTTCCTCCAATTCAGAAAAAGAAATTAGACAGATAAGGGAATCATTCATCTCATTGGTGATCAAGGAGGGAATGCAAGCAAGGATCAAATTCTCCTCATCTTCTACAGGAGGTGAATCTTCATAAAAAAGAGCAGAATAAAACTATCTAGCCTCACAAGACAAAGCCTACAGAGAGGATATGTGGAGCCCTTCCAAATTAACTAGAGAGGAAATAAAACTCCTATGATGACGAGCCTGCATAGAATGATGGAAGAAAGCAATATTTATGTCCCCTTCCTGAAGCCAATTAATCTGAGCCTTTTGTTTCCAGAAAATCTCCTCTTGGAGCTCCCACTCCTCCACAACTCTTGCAGCCTAGGATTCAGCTCTTCCTAAAGCATCCGAGAAACCATAATCCTGAATTCGGCGAGTAATCACATCAAGGCTCACCTGAGCATTCCTCTTCATAGCCTTTAGGTTGCCAAAACACAGCCTATTCCATCTCTTAAGGTGATATTTGACATATTGAAGTTTCTTAACAAGGGTAGATAGTTGTGCCATAAGTCGGGCCTCCATCACGCCACCACTGGGCCATAAGATCATGTAGAGAAGAATCTCAAAGCCAATTAAATTAATATAAACTATTAAGGTTAATTAGCATGATAAAAAAATTAAATAGATATAAGACAAACATCCTTATATATATATATATATATATATATATATATATATATATATATATATATATATATATATATATATATATATATATATATATATATATATATATATATATATATATTATATTCCTTAAATAATCTAAACAAATAAATTTTAAATAAATTAAATAGATAAATTTATTAAGACTATTATTGAAACTTAAATAAGAGTTTGTCAATTAAAATAATTAACGGCACATTAAGATAAGAATCAAATAGAATTAGAAGGTATACATAACTAAAGAGTTCAACAACTACAAAATAGGCATCTCAATGCTAAATTTAAAGAAAACTAAATAACTTACAAAAGAAGTGAATCTTTCTAATTTTCAACTTATAAAAAAATCTATTTTAAAACATTAGTTTATTACTTTTATGTTAAAATATTTACTTATTGAGTTAAATAGATTTAATTAAATAATTAAATAAAATAGTTGTTTCATAAAAAAAGGTAATTTAATTAATAATAAAAGATGTAAACAACTTAATTTTAAATTAATTAAAGTTTTCATAATACTAAAATCCATACAACAAAACTTATAGAAGCACAAATATACCAATATAAAAAAAAACAATAATAAAGGAAGACCCTACCTTTTGCTCTCCAAGTTAGGAGAAGCACAAAATAGGCAAGATCTTTTCTCAAATTTCCTCAATCCTTCCTCCTTCCTTTCCCAATGCAAAAGCCTTCCTAAAAATTCATGAAGCCATTACCCAAAAACACCAAAATTCTCGAGAACAAGTTCTTCCAAAACCAACTAATTGCATTCCCCTTTCTCAAAAATACATCAAACAATAAATACTGATTTCCCACAAAACCATCTTTTTCCCAAAAAGAATTTAATTAAAACAAATAAAGCTTTCAATTTAAAGCAACAAAAACAAAAATAAAAATCTTAATAAAACTAAAAGAAACAAATAAAACAAGATAAAAATCTTATCCCATACATAAATTTAAAATAGGAGGATAATATCTCATTTAAAAATAAATAAATAATTATCCTCCATGAAAACTTATCCAACAATAAAAATTAAACTTATTATTAAAATTAATGAAATTAATTTTCATCAACAAATATAAAAATTGCATATCTAACAAAAAAATATGACCCACTTACTAAAATAGACCCACACAAGACTTAAGCCAATTTTCCTCAAGGCAAAAATAGGCTTGGCTAAACAAGTTTAACACAAGACGTTCTTGGATAGTTACCTTGAGATTTATAAATCAACCTTCAAAGAAATCATGTTTATCATTGACTCCTTTCTAAAATATATCATTCAATTATACAATTTTGTGATTTGTGTGAAGAATTTTGGTTGCTTCCAATTTATGCACATTTCCATGCTATGGTTATGGTTGTGAAGCTACACTTTTATTAAATTAATTTTCTACACAAGGCTATCTTGAATAAATTTGTTGTAAATGTCTTTGGAATTCTTCACTGTAAAAATTTCAATATTTACAATTTTTGTATTGTTGGAAACAAGGCAGATAACTGAGAGGGGAGGGGGTGAATCAGTTATCTCTTTTGTCTTATATTTCTTTTCTTCTTTTATAATTTGTGTAGCATCAAAACATATAAGCATAAATAATCATGAGAATGGAAATAAAATCAAGACACATAACACAAGGATTTTTACGTGGAAAACCCTGTTAAGGGAAAAACCACGGGGTGACTAACCCAAGATTGTATTCTCTATTAAAAGAATAAGAAGTACAAAATGGCACTTGCCAATTAGGGCTCCCTGCCCGAGCACACTGCTCACAAGAGGCACACTGCTCACAAGAGGCACACTGCCTACAAGAGACTCGCTATCTACAGAACTTACAGAAGGTAATCAGGTATTTGAACTGATGAGAGGCATCTACAAATGCTAGAGTTCAGTTCCAGTTAGGCACAATATATTGATCTGATGCACTTCATTCTTCCTCTAATCTAGTGCTGCTGCTCTGTCACATACCAAACTTGTATTGCTGCTTCCACACTTATCTCTGCCTTTCTTCGCACTTCACTTTATCATATCTGTTCACACACACCTACATACTAGAATCCATCTGGTATATATATCCGCATCAAGGATTTCAACAACTTTCTAGTCGGCAACCAAAATACTCAAGATATTTACAAATTACTGATCTGTCGGCTGAATCCATGCTTGATTTCTGATGCGTACCAAAAACATAGGCATTGAAGTCATCAATCATGTCGGCCAACAATGTATGATCCCTCAAATTGCTTTATCAACATCAATTACTCATCCGGATTGAAGTCTGATACTCTGTCAGTCATTTCTTTATCTGTCCGCTCTGCTTGTCTGGAACCCAACACTCAGATGCTCATATCTTCTTTATGTTTTATCATCGGAGGCTATATCTCTAGATTATAGTAGTCATGATACTCCTCTTGACTTATCCAAATCCACAACTTGCTAAGTTACACCATCTGAGAGATTCGGACCTGATTGTCAGACCTTGTTGCGTACTCTATTCTTGTTCACTGGACCAAACAATCTTCAATCTGACTTCCGGTATAGGCATATCATGTACTACGGATGTGTGGGATAGACTTTGTTGCCATCAATGACAACACTCATGAAGCCACACAATGTCTCTTGCCAACAATCTCCCCCTTTGGCATTGATGGCAACACTTAGTGAAAAATGACTAAGTGTCAGTAAACTCCCCCTTGGGTGATGCTCTGTCTTATGCACTATTTTACCAGAGCTCCCCCTTAGCTAGATTCCACATTTTTAACTACTCCTCACTCCCCCTTTGACATCAATGGCAAAGGGCGGAATCCGCACACCAAAATTTGCAAAAATTAACCTATACATGGCCACATAAGTATATATACACGTTATACTTACATATACTTGAGTATATCCGCAAAAGTGGCCTTCAACTGTACAAATTATGTTGCCCATCTCTGTTTCATCCTGTCCGAAATGGATATGTGACCACTCAACAAAAATACATATGCTTTTGCCTTCTTAAATCTACCGGATCACTGGTCCGGGCTATGGTATGAGCATCTGTTAAGGCCTCATGCATTGCCTCTAACTTAGGGATAATTATCCTCTGAGTTCACTCATTATGTTTACTATATCCTTCTTTTCTTTGTTCAACCTCTTTATTTCATTTATGATGACAATGCCCTGGCATTCTTGATTCATTAAGGATGTAGTGAGGGGATCAAAATTCTGAGATAAACTTGACAATTTATCTTCTTGTTCTTTCACCTTCTTTTCAATATCCTATATCACTTTGGGCCGTGATAGACAAAATTTGTACATATCCCCACCATCTTTAAGAGCATTTTCAAGGCTCTTTATCCCAATATCTAGGGACCTCCTATCATTAGCAATGAGTCCCTATACTTCAGTGAATCTTTTTCCCAAAAACTCCTTCCGAACCTTTGCTTATGCCGATTTCTCTAAAGATTCAAAATGAGTGCTAACAGAGTTTACCAGAGATTTTAAGTTACCGGATAGAGAGGCCGAATGATCCTTTTGGAAGGATGGCATGATCTTCTCCAACATCCCAGATGCAATCTCTAATAGCTCACAGTCATCCATGTGAGATTTCATAAGTTTTTCTTTTGCTTTGGCTTGAGCAAAAGATGCTATTTTCATTGTTTGGACCAGAGAGAGTCAAAATTTAGTGGCCCTTGAAATAATTCAGGCTCATCTATCTCCATCATTTCTTTGTTTAAGAAGTTCTTCACTGCCTCTGCAGTGTCTCTTGCCGATGACTGAGTCTTCTTTTCTTTTGGGATCTCAGAATTGTCATCATAGATCTTTTCTATTTGTTCTTCTTCTTTTCCCTTTACCTCATCTTCTTGACTCACTTTCTCCTCTTTTCTTCCTTCTCCTTAAACTTCAAAATCTGGAATGTCTGCAGTGGGATCTGGAGGAGAGATGTTATCTATGTTTTCTCCTTCATGAACTTCCTCTTCCGGAATAGAGGAATCCAAGTCCTTAGTCTTCTCTTCACCTATCTCTTTTGACCCTTCTACATTTTTGTTAGAAGATTCTTCATTGGCTGCATTTAATCCTTCAACATCCATGATGGAAGGTTCTTCATCTGTTTCCTCTACAATAGGAAGATTGAATCTTTTGAAGGCATTCCAGAGGATGTCTTTTGTTTCTCTTGCTACTTGGTCAGTTTCTCCAGCATAAGTTTATTCATTCTTTCTTTGCTCTGGAATTCATCCTTACAATCCTTAAAGATCAAGTCCATCTATTTTGAAGTAATGGAAGGATAGACCTGAATTACAATCTGTTCTCAGATCTAAGTCTTTTGCCTTTGCATTCTCTTTTCTAAGTTCAAGTACCTTCTCTAGACTTTTAGGAATTAATGAAATAATTTCAATGAATGCTTTATTGTAAATATTCAGGTACTTGAATGTAGCTTCTTCCAAGATCCTCTTGTCAGTATCACTATATTCATCATAGAATTCTATTACTGGTTGTAGATTCCCATCCACAGTAACTTTTTTAATGATATCATCAATGGAAAGAGTGGGCTTTTCAACAAATCCTTCTGCCTTTTCTTCTTTGTTTTTACAGGCAAAGAATTCCCCGGATGTTTTCTTCTTCTTCTTCATTTTCTTAATTTCCTCATCAAACTCTGTTTCTTCATCATCCTTGTGACTTGTGTAAGACCTTGTGGCTTTTTTTTTCATTCTCTTTTCTCCCTTTCTAGATGTCTTGACTTCCAGTTTGGTGGCTCTTGAGCTCTTAGGAGTGGCAGGTGCAGAGCTCTTGGAGCATCTAGTCCAGGAGGAGGCTTGTACCGGAACACTTCCTTTCTCTGCTTCTTGTTTCTCTTTCTCAGCTCTTTCAACTTTCTAATTGTTTGCATCTACTGCCTCTTTTGATATGCCATATCTTTTGGCAATTTCCTTGACTTCCCTTCTAACTTTCCTCTTTATCTCCAGTTGTCTTATCTCAACATGTATTTTTACACTTAGTTCTTGAAAGGTTCCAAACCTTTCTACCTCAAGGTCCTTAGGCTAGCTCAACAGGTGTTGAATATGTAGCTCCAAGATTTTCTCATCAACCTCGTATCCCATTGGCATTATCCAAACTGTTCTGGGCTCAACTGTCTCCATCAGGCATTGATCAGTATCTACCATGAAACACATTGTATCCTTGTATTTCTCAACTATGGATTGAGGTATCCTCTCTCTGGCTTGCATCATGCTTTGGAAGTTCTTAAAGTAACCCACAATGTTGTGCTTTGAGCTTTAGCATCACCAAGTCCATACATATAGTCTCTAATCTATATTGCAACCAGTTTGTCATTTGGCCAAACCCAACCACTTGATCTAGGCAGTTCATTCATGTAGTAGAAGAATAGACACAATATTAAACAACCATACTTGAAGAAGTTCTTCTTTTCCTTCTTGATCATCTGCGGGTTTTTCTAATAGTTGGTTTAAAAGAAGATCATATAGGTCATAATCTGTATTTTCTCTCAACATTTGATATGCTGCATATATTGCAGTCCCAGACACAGAATTCTCCCTGCTAGAGTGATAGATCTTATACCCAATTATCATTGAGGCAAATTTGACATCTTGATCTATGATGTCATCTATGGTCATTTCTCTCTTGTCAAACTTAGATCTGGTAGCGTCAGTTACTGTCTGGTTCTTGACATATTTGAGTGCAGGTAACCCACCGGATGAGTGTAGTCCAGTTACTACCCTACTGGTATCTTTTGTTATCTTGAAGGGCCTCATTAACCACATCACGCATTTTGCTAAGAACATACTAGACCCAATCATCTTTTGTAAAATAGGGAAAGTGGATGCAATGTCTGAAGTGTTTATCCCGGAGGGCCTTGTATTGAGGTTTGAGTTCAAAACTTTCATCTATTAACTGTTTATGATAGATGTCCATCAACTTAGATTCTCCAAATTCCTCAATGTTGGCATGGATGTAGACCCTAACATCTTCTACGTGCAATACCCCATGCGGAATGCTAGAAAAAGTGCCTAAAGGATCAACTTGTAGGGATTTGTAGAGGTGTTTCTTGAATTTTGGGCGCGGCCTATCAGTGATCTTAACAACCATTGGAGTAGCCATTTTACAAAAGATTCAGAGAGAGATTTTCAGAACGGAAGTACCTTTTTACGCTTTAGGGTTCGAAATAAGATCCAGAACAAATCGCCGGTTGAATTGAATTTTGCAGTTGACCTTTGAGAGAGTTGTAGAAACTTCATTGTAGAGCTCTTCTTATCTTCTTTGTGAATGCAATTGTGCAAATGATGAATGAAAGAACCCTTTTATTCTTACACAAACCCTAATTTCCTTTTGCAATAAATGCACAACTTAAGTTATCCAGTTGCCCTGTTCTAAGAGAGATCTTCTCGAATCACTATGTTGCACTTAGAATCATTTTCAGTGAGGATCGACAATGTATCTTCTTTTCTTCAATCATGTCATGGATACGCAGATCAAAGTATCTCAATTTTGAATCATACCAAATCTATTTGTGAAAATCATGCTTTATCGGATGGCTGTCAAACCAGATCAACTTGAACAGTTAAACTCTTGCAAAACTCTGTGAATCTTTCATATTTTTACTGAGGGTTATTTAGATATTTTTTTGAGAATCCTTTAATCCGTAGCATCCCATGTGCCAAATTTAGGCACTAATTGATTGGATGGGGGAATTTACTTTTCTTTATGACACCTCCTGAGCCAGAGCTCATCTGTTTAGTTTCTGGAAGGAATATCAGTACCAGATTTTGATGTGGATCCATCCTCAACATTTTATGTACTCTTCTTCACCTAAATCTTGCTCATCTCCCTTTGAACTTCATCCACATTCACTTTGCCTTTTCCCTTATCTTGTTTTTTATTATGATGCACTAGACCCTTTTTATCCTAATTTTTACTTCTGCAGAATTTGGCAATATGACCGGATCTATTGCAATTGTAACATACAACATTTCTTTGATTATTTGACTAATATCCTCTTGATCTACATTGATTATCCATATGTCCCATTCTATTGCATGCAAAGCATCTACCATTGAATGAATTGTTTATTTGCATATTTTTGCATTCATGAGATTTGTGACCATACCTTTTGCAGTTGAAACATTGTCTGGAGAAGGATGGATTAGTCTGATTCATTCTCCTTCTACACTAAGTTGCTTTATGACCGAAGTTGTTGCAATTGAAGCAGTATCCATTAAAGGATGGATATCTTTGAGCATTTGGTTGCCTTATCGGAGGTCTTCTAGGCCTGTTTCTTTGATTTCCTGATCCAAAGTTCTTCTGACCGGATCCGGAGCTTTCACATTTCTCATATCCCAAGCCACTCTTGTCATCTACCCTCTTTTGGCTTTCAAGAAGAACTTCAAGTTGAGCTAAGCTTATCTTGAATTTCTCTTTGTACTCATTTGTTGTTTGAAGATCTTGTTTAAGAGTGTCTATCTGATTCTCAAGTTGTTCTTCATTATCTCTAGCTTCTTCAAGATCAAATTCAAGATGCCTGATTATTCTGTCCATTTTGTGGCAGTCCTCTGTCTTCTCCTTGAGGGATTGTTTTAGATTATCTTCAATTTTCCTCTTCTCTTCAATTTCTTGGGTGAATCTTCTAACCCCTGATTCCATCTCATGCCTTACCATAATGACCTCTTTTGATAGCTTCTCACATAGCTTGTTTTTCTCATTCAGAACTTCATTAGTATCATTGGCTTCACTCTGACTTGCTAATTTTTGAAGTAATTCCTTTCTCTTTTTCACAGAGATACTCAGTTTTTCTTTTAGCTCATTTATGAAATTATCAGCTTGTTTGAGTCTTTCTATCAAGTTATTGACTTCAGAGTGGGATTGTTCAAGATCATCTAGGTCAGACTGAAGTTGTTCCTTCATACCATACATATCCACTAAGATTCCCAGATCTTCCTCAAGCTGTTAGGCTCTGTTTAGAGGAACTTAGCTCTGATACCAATTGTTGGAAACAAGGCAAATAACTGAGAGGGGGGGTGAATCAGTTATCTCTTTTGTTTTAACTTTCTTTTCTTCTTTTATAATTTGTGCAGCATCAAAACATATAAGCATATATAATCATGAGAACAGAAATAAAATCAACACACATAACACAAGGATTTTTACGTGGAAAACCCTATTAAGGGAAAAACCACGGGGTGACTAACCCAAGATTGTATTCTCTGTTAAAAGAATAAGAAGTACAAAATGGCACTTGCCAATTAGGGCTCACTGCCCGAGCACACTACTCACAAGAGGCACACTACCTACAAGAGACTCACTGTCTACAAAACTTACATAAGGTAATTAGGTATTTGAACTGATGAGAGGCATCTACAAATGCTAGAGTTCAGTTCCGGTTAGGCACAATATACTGATCTGCTGCACTTCATTCTTCCTCTGATCTAGTGTTGTTGCTCTGTCACATACCAGACATGTATTGTTGCTTCCACACTTATCTCTACCTTTCTTTACACTTCACTTTATCATATCTGTTCACACACACTTACATACTGGAATCCATCTAGTATATACATCCACATCAAGGATTTCAACAACTTTCTAGTCAGCAACCAAAATACTCAAGATATTTACAAATTACTGATCTGTCGGCTGAATCCATGCTTGATTTGTGATGCGTATCAAAAACATAGGCATTGAAGTCATCAATCATGTTGGCCAACAATGTATGATCCCTCAAATTGCTTTCTCAACATCAATTACTCATCTAGATTGAAGTCTAATACTCTGTCGGTCAGTTCTTTCTCTATCCTCTACCTGTCTGGAACACAACACTCAAATGCTCATATCTTTTTTATGTTTTATCACTGGAGGCTAAATCTCTGGATTATAGTAGTCATGATACTCCTCTTGACTTATCCAAATCTGCAACTTGCTAAGTTACACCATCTGAGAGATCTGAACCTGATTGTCAAACCTTGTTGCATACTCTGTTCTTGTTCACCAGAGCAAACAATCTTCAATCTGACTTCTGGTATAGGCATATCATGTACTGCGGATGTGTGGGATAGACTTTGTTGCCATCAATGACAACACTCATGAATCCACACAGTGTCTCTTGCCAACATGTATAACAACTATTTAAAGTTTTTATTTTGGAATTCACAAATTAGCATTTGTATTTTAGTACTTAATTTATTTATTTTTAAATTTTTGTATTCAATTGTTTACACTTTAAATTTTAATTTTCTTTTCTCTTGATTTTTCTTTGTAAATTTTATATCATGTTTGCAAATAAGGTAACCATTTCCACTAAAATTGAGGGTTGAAAATCTCTACTCTTTCCAAGGATTATATATGTATCAACAACAACATGTGCAATTGCATGAAAACTATAAAGTGTGCTTTGGTCAATTATTTATCTCTGCATTTAAATTTCACATTGGAATCACTGGAAGATGATTGTCTTGTTTTTAGTGTATTTAAAAGAAATGAAACACAAAAGTGTATGTATAAGTGGATTAGCATCATCATCCACCACAAAATGTGGGTGTACCAAATACTCTTCCCTCAAGGGACTAAAGAATATCAAATGAAGACTATGCTAAGCAAGAGCATGCATATCTAACAGATGATCTCAATAAAAATTATTACAACAAAGCCTTTTGCATCCCTTAATTGTAATAGTTCAATTCACAAAGTTTTTTCATCCATATATTATGAGAATCATTGACTGAATTCTATAGTCACAAAAGAAATACATGAACACAACCTCCTAACTATATCCAGTAGAATAAACTTCACTCAACAAATGACCCTATGGAAACAAAATAAAATAGTGGTGTTTGCTTAATTTATATCTTGTGGAACCTATAGCCATAATATATGTTAGGTCAATCCAAACTAGTACATAACATTATGGTCATAATATATAAAACAACTAAGTGGAAAATTTTACATGTGTTGAACATAAAAAAAATAAACACTACATTAGTGTAGAAAATTGAAGTGTGCTTAAGAAGGTAAACCATGACACTAAGGGACATCTTATAAAATTAATGATGCAAGTCCATAATTAATCAAGTATTAAAATCTAATAGTATAAGAAATAACATCAATATGTAGTGGTGTAAAAAGACACTAAAGAAAATAATTTCACTATATTATAAATGAATCAATATAAAAGTGATTAATAAGGTGGGAGGTATTGCCTCTATTTATACACCCCTCAAAATATGAAGTAAATGTAAGCAAATCCATTCATTCGTTAACCCAACATATAATACAATATTAAGTGCAAATTACATATGTATGGCTATAAAAACCTATAAGCTCATTAACACATGCAAGCTATACACATAACTTGATGGTATACCATGACATTGGCAAATCAAGGCAAGCTTTCCACTCTCTAACATCTCACAAAAATTAACTTGGTGAGGCCAAAGGAAAGTGGCATTCAATCGAATCCTTCTAAAAAGGACAACTTCAAGTATCCCAAACAACTCCTACAATTCAAAGTATTACCCATATTTCTACATAAATATGGAGTCATACATCATTTGTGTCTTCTCATGCTCCTATGAAGCCTCAACTACATGGTATCCTGAAACATCCACAACTCTTTCTAAAAGGTCTTGAAAGTACACAGTTCAATAACCATCAACAAGGAACTAAGAGTCCCATCCACATCCACATCAATGATATGGACAAAAGCAGTATATGAGCATTTAGTGAATCATAAATGAAGTCACCTCATCATAGATAACATATAAATGAAAGCATAATAAATTTCCACAACAAGAGGAGAAAATTTGAAAGAACAATTGAACTCAATGATCTGTGTAAAGTTGAATTCTATGATTTTAACTATCACCAATAAACAAGTTACTATGCTCTTCTTTAACATTCTTAGAATATAGGAAATATATGCAAACACACCATGAAAATGAGACATACATGCAACCATACAACTGGAGAATTCCTCAAATGGAAGAAAAATATAAGATAAGTGCAATTTCTTGCCTCATGTCACTATATCAAATGTTCTACAAGTGTTACATCACCCAAAGAGTACTTTGTAACATAGCAAACACATATGTTACTCCTTCACACTTGCTCTATTTCCAAATTTGAGAAAACTTTATCTAATATCCTTCTACAAGCATAACCAGAGGTTTGTACCAAGAGATGATCTTCAAAACATCATGACATCTTCATATTTGTCATGGCTAATGGAAATTTGAAAGACACTAATGTAAAGCATTCCAACTTTGAAAACGTTTCAGTTTATAGCTTCTACCCCTATCAAAAAGAGTTTGTCGCTTTACCATAATGAGTTCACCACTAGTTATGAATTCATTAGTAGTGAATGCCCTATTCGCTATAGAAAACATGTGTTCGCAAGGGTGAACTATGAGTTTGTCCCTTTTGCAATTGTCAAATGCATCAAATTTTACATTTCCATGTACATCTGATATCAACAAACTAGATAAAAGTTTTCAAGGATGTCCTAAACCACCCCTTACATCTTCCCAACCACTTTTCTAATTGTTGTTCACTTCATTTCATTCAATTGGTGACAATTTGGCTCTCCCAATTCAAGTCCTAACTAGTGACCTCCATGATGACCCTAATGCTCCAATGTATTTAACCAGCTTCATGAATCATACACCCCCACATCAAGAGGCTTTTCTTTCTCACGTCACCTTTAGAAACTCATTTTAGCTTGCTTGTCACTAGCCCTTTCTTTTCATTTAGCCATACCTCATGTTCACTTCGAGTCTGTCATACCTTCTTGTTGAGAATGACATCATACTCAAATTCATCCTGTTCTTCAAGTGTAAAGTTTTCCATACAAGGCATCACACCATCATCCTCTTCATCAAGCATTAAAGGTTCAAACAACCTCAATTTGTCAAAATCGATTATGGAAAAGTTATTCATATATTATGGTAAATCCAATCTAAAAGCATTATTTCCCACCTGTTCCATGATTTGAAATGGACCATACCTCAATGGTTTGAGTTTCTATGGTATGCCTTGTAGTCTCTCCTTTCCAAGATACACCCAAACCTTGCCACCCACTTGAAATTTATGCTCAACTCTATGCTAGTCATTTCAACATTTATATCTTGCTTGAGACTCCTTGAGTCTTTCTTGGTCTTAGATATGGATTTCTCTCACTTTAACAATAAATTTTACTACCTTATCCATCTCTTCATCCTCTTTTGACTATTTAAGGCAAACATCAAATAGGCTTAGCGGTAAATAGCCAAAACAAGTTTTAAAAGGAACAAATTAGTGGAAGAATGAATTGCTCTATTATAAGAGTGCTAAATATAAGCCAAATGCTCATCCAAACCTCTTGAATACCTCTAGTTATACCCTCAAATAATTGTACCGATGTTTGGTTAACCATTTTCTTTTACCCATTTGTTTGAGGATGAAAATCACCACTTGAGTTTTGTATCCATCTTACTCCACAATGTGCACCAAAATTTGCTAAAAAAACCTTGAATCACAATTAGAAATAATGTTTTTTGGAATACTAATATGAAACCATACATTTTTAAAAACAAATCTGCCACATCACTTCCCATTAATGTTTTCTTGCTAGCAACTAACATACACATCTTTGAAAAATGATCTACAATGACAAAAATGTAGTCATTACCATGATTTGTTTTCGACAATCCATCTACAAAGTCCATACTTATGCTCTCCCATGGTCTTGTACGTACTAGCAATGGTTGATATAGCCCCATTTTCCATTGTTGGGCATACATATGCTACACAACTAACAACCTCTTATAAACCTTGCGACATCCACTTGGAAATATGACCAATAGATATAGTGTTGAAGGTTTGCAACTATTTTGGTCACTCCAAAATGACCAACCACTTGTGAGGTATGTGCTTCCATTATGACAAGCACTCTTCACTGTTTTAGCACACATAATTTGTCTAATTTATATAAAAAAAACTATCTAGAAGGTAAAAAAATCAAGCTTAACCTCAAATTTGTCACTCTTATCTTAAGTAACTAATTTATGCACTTCATTGAAATCTTCATCATCAACATAATTAGTAACATATAACTCTTTGCTAAATGGTTCAAGCATTTCCAATGTGCCCGTTGTTGAAAGAAGTGTCGGCCAAGAAAGCATGTCTACCAATTTGGTAGTAATCTTAGGCTTATAATTAATCACTAGATAGAATTGTTACAAAATCCCATCTATTTATAGTGTTATGTCTCCTACAATTTGGTCTACACTTGCAAACATTGAAATGGTTGATAGTTGGTATGAACAATGGTCTCCCCCATTAAATAATGCTTCCAATTTTTAATCATTGAAACCAATGCATACAATTCTTTGTTGTATGCATTATAATTCAGCACATCCGATTTAAACATTTCTGAGTGATAGCATACTAGTCTACCTCCTTGAAGTAAAACAACCCCATGACATAGTCACTCACATATATCTCCACTTCAAAATGTTGTTGCAAATTTAGCAATGCCAAGACCAGTGTTTAGCTTATTCTTTTATTACTCCCTAATTTGAATTTACTATCATTACCCATGATGGCATGTAATGGGGTAGCCACATATGAAAATGACTTCAAAAATTTCCAAAAGTATTGGGATACTCCAACAAAACTCTATGTTTCAACATGTGAATTGGGTTTTGGCCATTTCATTATAGCCTCTACCTTTGAAGGATCAATTCTCACTTCACAATTGTCAACCATATGACCCAAATAAACTAGAGATGTTTTAGTAAACTTGTGTTTCTTTTCATTCAAAAACAACCAATTCCCTTTCAAGATTGTCAACACTTGCTTCAAATGTAAAATATGCTCCTCATTTAAATTACTAAAAACCAAAACATCATCTAGATAAACAATCACACAAGAATCCATCAAAGGCCTCAATACCTCATTCATGAGACATAAAAAAAAGTTGCAGCATTGCATAGTCCAAATGGTAACACAAGCCACTCAAACACCCCAATTTTGTTTTAAATGCCATCTTTAAAATATCCTCTTCTTTTATTTGCACTTGATGATAATCCAAACTTTAAATCAAGCTTTGTAAAATACTATGTGATGAAGTTGATCAAGCAAGTCATCTATGTGAGGCAGCAAGCACCTATTTTTAATTATTATTTTATTTATGCCCTAGTAATTCACACAAATACATCAAGTTTTGTCCTTTGGCATAATCACGATTAGAGAACTACAAGGGGATGTGTTTGATCTAATAAGCACTCCTTTCCATAATTACTTAAATTGAGTCTTGACCTCATTTTCTTCAATTACACTTTGTTTATAAAACCCAATGTTAGGAAAAGGTCAAATTTACAATAACTAAATTTCATGCTCTATACCTCTCTTTAGTGGCAGTCCTTCTGGTTCCATGAATAAATGACGGTTATGAAACCCATGTAACCATTGTACATTCACCCTAGGTTTCTCCTCTTTACTTTAAACCATCAAGAGCACGAATTTTCCGCTCACACTAATCAATCTCTTGGCATGAGTGACACTAACCATAGAGATTTTGGCCTTCTCAATCGTATCATTCAAATAGTATGATTCACCATCAAGTACTAATCTATATTGGTTTAATCTATGGAAAAAAATTGCATCCCTCATCTATAAATATGCACTACCTAAAATGATTCTACATACATCCAAGGGAATTAAATCTACCAAAATCGCATCCTTAAACTCAACCCCAATGCTAAAATTCAACTTACATTGCTTATATCCACACCTTACCTTAGCCATCCAAGCAAGTAGGGCTTTGAATGCTCCACAATATTCAAATGCAATTCTTCCACTAGCTTTTGTTAAATGGTGTTAGCTTGTGAGCATGTATATATGAAATAATCCACCTTCCTATCTTAATTCTAATTTTTAAGTGAAAAAGCTTCATGAGCTCCTCATCTTCTTTGACACTAGGGTTTTCACCAACCATACAAGAATGTTTCTACACCACAAGAAATACGATCATCAAAGTTGAAATCACAACAAATTTCCTTACCTGTATTCACGATGGTTGTATTGGTGTCCTTCCTCCATGATAGTGCAAGATCCAGGTGAAGTTTCCAACACCTCTGCTTCGAGTGACCATCCTTGTCCAAGTGTGAACAATGAAATTTCCCTTTATATGTGCCCTTATCAATCTTCTGGACCGAAGTATTTGCCTTTTTCTTGGGCGTCCATCATTTTTTTCATTGATTTTGATTTTTATTACATAAAAGGGTTTGTAAGGCACCCTACCCTTACAAAAACCAAAAGGCAGTGGAAAAATAGGTCCTAACAAGAGGACCACACAAAACTGGCACTAGGCAAAAAAATAACAAAATAACCAACAGATAAACAACATACGAACAAACAAACATGAACAACATAGGAAGTTGACACCAACAACAGACCACCACAAGCAAGAGCTACTTGGTAGAGGAGCAACCCAGGCCCTAGAGGTTGAGAGCAGCTTCCCGTTGCTTTTGTTGCTACCTTGCTAATGTTCCTATTTTTCTTTACCCTTTTGCTTGAAAGAAGTAGCTTTCTTCTTGTACAACTCAAGATATTGTTCCTGGGCACATGCTTCATCTATGTCCTCATGTTTTTCCATAAGAATAGGTTGTTTAAGGTGCCCATACAATCCTCCAATGTGTTTCATCGATACCTCTCTATACATGACATCTTTCCCCAATAGGACAACTCACTTTCAAACTTTTCTTGTCTACTCTTGTACACTTCATCCTTGTCGTTGACAAAAGTAGTACCACTACATTACAAGCTCCTCCTCATGGAAAACAAGATAGAATTGCTTCATAAGTAGAGGTTTAAAATGGGCTTGCCTTTGACAGAAGTAGTTCCACTACATTACAAGCTCCTCCTCATGGAAAATGAGATAGAATTGCTTCGTAAGTAGAGGTTTGAAGTCATTCCACTTCAAAATAGGTGCAACTTTGCGACATTCCAAGGATAATGTGCAGCTTTCATACCATGTCAATGTACATGACCTACAAGTTTGAGTTGTGCAAAAGATATTTGTTGGTGTGGTGTGAGCTTGTGAAGTCTAAAATAGACTTTTGTCTACAAAACCCATCAAACCAACTTCTCAGCACTAATTTCCACATCATATGGTCAAATATTAATTTTAGATTCAACCTTAAAGAAGCTACTCTTTGATGATTCTCTCTGTTCTAGTTCAAACTTTTCTAGCCCCATCGCTTCTTGAGTTCTCTCCATCCCCAACCTCTCCATTAAAGCAAGTAGAATGGATTCCAACTTATCTATTTCTCCAGCCATACTAAAACTCCTTGCCACATCATTAAATCTTGTTTCATTGTCTTCCTCTTCACTTTCCATGACTCTTATTTGCTTTGTCCAAGTTCTAGAACCAATTTTAAATTTGTAGGGTTCACGATTGTCACTTCCACCCAATCTATTGGATGGTATATCACATCCACTCCCCTCTTCTAAATGATCTTATGCTTTGATACCACCTAATCCATAAAGAATTGAATGTTGTGCTTCTAACCCTCACCATCAAACAAATTATTGTGCTCTAAACACATACAAACTCTCCACATGGTATACATCATATTCAACATATACAATGACATTAATATTATTAGAATGTAGGAAACATATATATGGAAACACATTAGTAGAGTAAACACACCATGGAAATGAGACATACATGAAACCATACAATTGGAGAAACCCAACTCTAGGATGATCACAATTTCTTGCATCATGCCACTATATCAAAGGTTGTACAAGTGTTACATCACCCAAATGGTACATTGGAACCTACAAAATGCATTTATGTTTCTCCTTCACACATGTTCTACCTCAAAACATGAGAATCTCCAAGCAATCTCCTTCTACAAGCATAGCCAAAAGTTTGTACCTAAGAGCTAACCTTAGAAAGATCATGAAACCCACTCATATAGACATCTCCCAATCTTCCATGGCCAATGGAAAGCTAGAAATCACCCATGTGAAGCGTTCCAACTTCAAAAATATTTCAAATTATAGCTTATGCCCGTATTAGAAAGAGTACGCCGCTTCACTAATAATGAGTTTGATTCTAGTTATGAATTCATTGGTGTCAAACGCTCTATTCACTAGGGTGAATGACAAGTTTGCCCCCTGCATAATTGATAAATGTGTTAAATTTGCATTTCCAAGTATATCTGATGTTAGTAAATTAGATCAAAGTCTTTTAGAATGTTTCAAACCACCTCCTACATCTTCTCAACACTTTGCTATTTGTTCATTTTGTTTCATTTGATTTGGTGATGATTTGGTTTTCCCAATTCAAGTCCTAACTAGTAACCTCTATTTTGACCCCAATTGTCCAATGTGTTTGGCCCACTTCATAGATCACTCATGGATTAAAATCACATGCCATACACAAATTAATGCTCCTCTATGCTCTACCTCAAAGGTAGATGATATTGTTGCTCCACGCTCCAGTCTCTAGTCTCTACAAATAAATTGCCATACATATTTCAACTCTTCATCAAGAAATCCAACTCCCACCCACACAAGGATAAAGGCTAACATAGGGAACATGAGGTAGCCATAGTCCCCCTAAAGTGGGATTGTTGGCAAGATACACTGCAAGGCATGTCATGTGTTATCATTGATGACAACTAAGTCCATTCCACACATCTGCAGTACAGTATCAAATCATACTGAAAGTCAGTTCCAAGATTTATCCAGTCCAGATAGACAGGAACAGGGTATATGGCAAAGTTTAGTATTTTGGTCAGCGGATCTCTCCAGTTAATCATTATGTGTTGCGAATCTGAGGGAGTGTAGAGGAGTGTTAGGAAAATCTAAATCTAATATTTTAGCCTCCAGAGACAAAGGGATTAAAAGTTATGAGCATCTAAGCACCAGGTCCTAATATGACAAGAACAGTTCAGTAAAGATTAGGCCGACTTGTGTTAGATCCTTGTACGGATCTAGTAGAAATGTTTTGGTGAGTTGTGTATGGGATATAATGTTAGTGGCCAACATGTATGGTGATCTACAGGTGTTATTTTTGGCACGCATCAATATTGATGTATGGATTCAGTCGACAAAACATAGTACTTGTATTGTTTGTCAATTTCTTCATAAGGCTGACAGAAAAGTGATTGAATTTCTTGAGGAGGATATATATAGCCGATCGACTCGAGTGTATTGATATAGATGTGGTGTGCGATGATGGAGTAAGTTCGAAAAGGTAGATCAAGGTGCGAAAGAAAAGATATTTGAGGTCCGAATTATGGCAGAGCAGTAAACAGGGTAGAATAAAGATGAAGTGTGTAAGATTAGTATTCTGTGCTTAACCAGAACTGAATTCTTGCATAGGCAGATGCTATTCATCAGTTCAAACAATATGTAATCCTTTTGTAATCATTTTTGTAGGTAGTGAGCCTCTCTTGAGCAGTGAGCTCTGGGCAGTGAGCCCAAAGGCATGTGCCTTCCCCTTTTGTAATACTTTTAATAGAGTATAATTCTTGTGGGTTAACTCCCGCCGTGGTTTTTCCCTTAACCAGGTTTTCACGTTAAAATCTTGGTGTCAAGTGTGTTATTTCTATTTTTGCTCAAGAGCTATTGATTCTTGCTTTTCATGATTATATCATTAATCTACTATGAAGTTGTAAAGAAGAAATTAAATGCAACAAACTTTAAAATTTTATGACAACCGATTTACCCCCCCCCCCCCTCTCAGTTGTCAACCCTAATTCCAACAATTGGTATCAGAGCAAGGTTCCTTTGAAAAAGTTTAACAGCTTGAGGAAGATCTAGGAAGGTAGTAAAATGGATGAATACAACCTCCAAGGACAACTTAACCTCACTGAGACTTGATCAGATGAAAAGTTAAAGAGCTGCAAGAGAATCTTAAAAATGCTGAAGACTTCATTGAGTTAAAAGAAAAATTGAGCAAATCCAATGAAAAGAGGAAGGAGCAACCTCTTCAACTGGTAAATCATTATGAAGACAACAACAAGGATAAGGCCTTGAAGGAGAAGACAAAGGAATGTGAGAAGTTAGCTAAAGAAGTTGTTGTCCTAAAACATGAGATGGAATCCGGGGTGATGAGGCTAACCAAGGAAATTAAAGATAGGAAGAAAGATGAAGAAGACCTGAATCAAAATCTAAAAGAAAAAACTGAAGAATGTTGCAGATTGGATGGAATAGCTGGCCTCTTAGAGTCTAATCTAAAAGAAAGCAAAGACAATGAGAGAGAACTTGAGAGGCAAATTGTCATTCTCATAAATGACCTAGAAGTTGCAAATGAATACAAGGAGAAGTTCAAGATAAGCTCAGCTAAACTTGAAGCACTGCTTGAAAGTCAGAAAAAGGCTTATGACAAGCATGGTCTTGGATATGAAAAAGGTGAAAGCTCTGGATCCAGACAAAGAAATTTTCAACCAAGGAATGAGAGAAACAGACCTAGAAGACCTCCAGTAAGACAGCCTAATGCTCAAAGATATCCATCCTTCAATGGCAATTGTTTCAATTGCAATAAATTTGGTCATAGAGCTACTCAATACAGAAGCAGAGTAAATCAAAATGATCCATCCTTCTCCGGTCAATGCTTCAAGTGTAAGAGGTATGGTCAAATGAATGCAGAAGTATGATAATAAATAACTCTAACAATAGAGGAAATGGCAACTCATTCAATGGCTACTATTTTGCTTGCAATAGATTTAGACACATGGCTAATCAGTGTAGATCAAAAGGAAATCAAGTATATAAGCAAAGAAATGATGTGTGCTTTAATTGCAATAGATCTAGTCATATTGCAAGATTCTGTAAGAGTAGGAAGAATGAAAGAAGAGGTTCGGTAAACAAAAAACCAGATGAGCAGAGACATGACAAAGGCAAGGGCAAAATTGATGTGAATGAAATCTAGAATGAAATGAGCAAGACATAGGTCAAGAAAAGTGTTATGAACATTAGTAATGGGTCCACACCTGAATCCGGTGCTGACAGTTCCTTCAGAAATTGAATTAGGAACTCTGGCTCAGGGGGAGAAGCATTAAAAATCAAATTGCCCCAGCCAGTAAGTAGGTGCCTGAATCTGGCATGATGAAACAGGATAATTTGGGTTATTACAAGTCATTTGAAAGGATTTCCAAAAGAAAAGAAGTGGATATGGCAATTTTTGGAGCAATTGAAGGTCAATTGTATGCAGAAATAGTGTAACTGGATGTGTTAGGGCAGAGCATTTATTACAAAGGCAAATTAGGTTTTGCGGAGCTTAAAAGGGTCGTTCACTCTTCATTTGAATCACTTTACATTCGAAGAGAGCAAGAAGAATAGCATCTGAGTTGAGATTCCAAGGATTTGAAGTGCGACCGACGAATTTGTCCGCCAACCCTAATTTTGTGGAAAAGGTATTTATCTACAAAGCTTTAAACTTTTAATCTTTGCAATGGCTACACCTTTGGTTGTTGATATTATTGAAAGGCCTCAACCCAAATTTAAAAAGCATCCACACAAATTAGTAGAAGTCGACCCATTAGGTGCATTTTCAAGTGTTCTGTATGGTGTGCTGCATGTTGAAGATATTATGGTCTATATTCATGCAAACATAGATGAGTTTGGGGACTCAAGGTATGTAGATTTGTTTGAGAATCATCTAAGGGATGAAAATCATTATCTTAAACCTGAGAATAAGGTACTACAAGATAAACATTTCATTCAGATTATGGGGTTTCCAACATTCGATGAAGATGAATGGGTCTGGTATGTTTTAAGCCGAATGCATGATGAGTTTTTGTGGCTGATGAAACCATTTAAAATTACAAAGGATGCTATTAGGATTGTGACTGGGTTGAATTCAACTGGTGGCTTGCCCATGCTAAAATCCGTGAAGAACCAAACTGTAACTAATGCAACTGGTGCCAAGTTTGACAAAAGGGCAATGACCATCAATGATATTATAGAACCGGATGTTAAGTTTGCCTCTATGGTGATTGGCTACAAGATTTACCACTCCAGTAGGGAGAACTCTGTCTCTGGAACGGCCATATATGTTGCATACAAAATGTTAAAAGAAAATGCAGATTATGACTTATGTGAATTATTGCAAAACCAATTAATTGAGAACTTGAACAAAATCAAGAAAGATAAGAAAAAACACCTTTAAATATGGAACATTGGTTCTATGTTTGTTTTTCTACTTTATGAATGAGGTACCTGGAGTAAAGGGTGTACACTGGACTAATGATGAGCCAGTTTCTATTCAGATCAAAGATCATCTACACAGCATTGGTGACTATAAAGCTCAGAAAACTATAATCTGGGGATACTCCAAGAATTTCCAGAGTATGATGCATTCAAGAGAAAGAATCCCTAAATCGATTGTTGAGAAATACAAGAATGAAATATGTTTTATGTTTGACACTGATCAGTGCTTAATGGAAGCAGTGGAACCCAGAACTGTTTGGATCATGCCCATGGGGTATGAGGTATATGGAAAAATCTTGAATATGTATGCTCAACACCTTCTGAGCAAGCCAAAAGACACAACAGTTGAAAGATTTGGGACATATGAGGAGTTAAGTTTAAAACTGCACGTTGAGCTCAGAGAACCTGAAACCAAAAGAAAAGTAAGAAAAGAAGTTGAGCAGTTGGCCGAGAATCTAGGTCTCACACAGGAAGCTGAGGCAATTCAGGGAAAGAACTAAAAAGGCATAGAAGGAGAAGCAGGATAAGAAACAAGGAAGTGCTCCGATAGGATCCTCCTCCACATCAAGGACTACTAGAAGCTTTGTTGTTGCCCCTGTTCCCCCAAAACCTGCTAATCCTGAGAAATCAGAAGGAAAATCATCAGGAAAAGAAGGGAAAAGAGTAAAAATAAAGGCCACAAGAACCTATAAGAGCACAAAAGTTGATGAAGAAGAAATAGATTTAGATGCTGAGGTAAAGGAGTTGAAAGCCTCTAGAACAAAAGCAGCCAAGGTGACTAAGGAGAAGCCCTCCGAAAGCAAAAGGGCAAGCAAAAGGTAGAAGATAGATACATATGTTGAAAAGCCCACACTTTCTATGGAAGATGTAATAAAATTAGTCACTGTGGATGGAAATTTGAAACCCATGACTGAATTCTATGATGAATACAATGATACAGATAAGAGGGTGTTAAAGGAAGCAACTGTTAGATATCTGAATATTTATAATAAGGCCTTGATTGAAATAACTTCTAAGATTCCTCAAAGTCTTGTAGACATTTTGGAGTTGAGGAAAGAAAATGCAAAAAGCAAGGATATAGAGCTTAGAGAACATATATTGATAAAAATATGCCCTCAGATCACTCAAGTTCAAATGAATATGATATTCAAAGAAGTGAAGGATGAATTCAAGAGCAAGAAGAGAATGAACAAACTGATGCTTGGAGAATTAGACAAAATAGTTAAAGAAACACAAGAAATATTTCTAAGTGCATTGAACAGACATAATCTTCCATTTGTTGAAGAGGAGACTGATGATGGGATTGATTCATCAATCCCAGATATTGAAGAAATGAAAACCGATGAGCAGCAAACCAAGGTCGATGACTCCTCAGTTCTGGAAGTGGAGCAAATAAACAAGGAAGATACAGAGATGGTGGATAAAACTAATGATGCATGAGATACGCTAACTCCTCCTAATCAATCTGGTAATGAAGACAATGTTGAGAATAATGCTGTTACAAAAGATCCTCTAGAACAGATTGCAGATGATGAGGACAAAGGAAAGAATCCCCTTGTAGATAACACAGAGAAAGGTGAAGCAGAGAAAGAAGAAGTCAAAGGCAAGGAAGATAAAGCAGAAGACGATGGTGCAAATATTGATGCACCCAAACAAAATAGTCCTGATATTGAGAAAACTCAAGGAAAGGAAGGTGGTCCAGAAATTGTGGCAAGAGACACTGCAGATGCAGTGAAGAGTTTCCTGAGCAAAGACATACTACAGTTTGATGAACCAGAACTGATTCAAGGACCAATCAACCTGGATACTCTCTCTCTGGTCCAAATGATAAAGATAGCTTCTTTCACACATGCCAAGGCAAGAGAAAAAATTTTGAAATCTCACATAGAGGACAGTGAGCTGCTAGGCCTTGCAACTGATATATTAGAGAAGATAATGCCAACCTTCTAGAAGAATCCATCTAATTCTCCCTCCGAAAATCTGAAGAGCCTTGTAAACTCTGTAAGTACACACTTTGAGTCTTTTGAGAAGTCTGTAGAAATCAAAGTCCAGAATGAATATTTGGATAAGAGATTTAGTGAGCTAAAGGGACTAATAGGGAATGATAGAAAGGTACTTGATATCAGTATAAAAAGGATTCAAAATGCTCTCAATGATGGAAGTGATGTATACAAATTTTGTCTATCTTGGCCCAAAGTTGTTAAGGATATTGAGAAAAAGATAAAGGAGCAGGAACAAAAATTGTTGAATCTATCTCAAAATTTTGATCCTCTAACAGCTTCTCCCATAAGTCAGGAGTGTCAAGCAATCAGCTTGACTGATGAAATAAAGAAACTTGTAAAAGAAAAGAGCAATATTGTGGATACAATGTGTGAGCTCCGGGGATTGATTGCCCCCAAGTTAGAAACAATGTTTACTTCTTTATCAGAAGCTCAAGTTGCAGTCTGGACAAGTGATCCAACAAATCTAAAGAAAGCAGAAACATAGGCATTCCTACTAAATGAACACATCTCAATTTTGGATGGCATGGAAAGTAGTTGGGGCTCTAAACTTGTGCAGTTGAAAAATAGTTTTGCAAATATCCTCAAGTTCATGTAAATATAATGCATGGATTATTTGTACATATGCGACCTGATATAGAGATTTCTTGTGAATATTTTGGTTTGTGGATCCCACCCTTTGCCATTGATGTCAAAGGGGGAGTGAGAGACAGTGAAAAATAAAAGAAAATGAAGAATCCATCAAAGGGGGAGCAATGAAAGAATATATAAGTGTACACAGTAGGGGGAGTCAGTCATGACACTTAGTCATTTTTCACTAAGTGTTGCCATCAATGTCAAAGGGGGAGATTGTTGGCAAGAGACATTGCACAGCATGTCATGCGTTGTCATTGATGGCAACTAAGTCTATTCCACACATTCGTAGTACAGTATCAAATCATATCGGAAGTCAGTTCCAAGATTTATCTAGTCCGAATAGACAGGAATAGGGTATATGGCAGAGTTCGGTATTTTGGTCAGCAGATCTCTCCAATTAATCAGTGTGTGTTGCAAATCTGAGGGAGTGTAGAGGAGTGTTAGGAAAATCTAAATCCAATATTTCAGCCTCTGGAGACAAATGGATTAAAAGTTATGAGCATCTGAGCACCGGGTCCTAATATGATAAGAATAGTTCAGTAAAGAATAGGCTGACTTGTGTTAGATCCTTGTGCAGATCTAGTAGAAATGTTTTGGTGAGTTACGTATGGGATATAATGTTAGTGGCCAACATGTATGGTGATCTACAAGTGTTAGTTTTGGCACGCATCAATATTGATGTATGGATTGAGCTGACAGAATAGAGTACTTGTACTATTTGTCAAGTGCTTCATAAGGCCGACAAAAAAGTGATTGAATTTCTTGAGGTGGATATATATAGCTGATGGATTCAAGTGTATTGATATAAATGTGGTGTACGATGATGGAGTAAGTACAAAAAGGCAGATCAAGGTGCGAAAGAAAAGAGATTTGCAGTCTGGATTATGGCAAAGCAGTAAACAGGGTAGAATCAAGATGAAGTGTGTAAGATCAGTATTATGTGCTTAACCGGAACTAAATTCTTGCATAGGCAGATGCTATTCATTAGTTCAAACAATCTGTAATCCTTTTGTAATCATTTTTGTAGGCAGTGAGCCTCTCTTGAGTAGTGAGCTCTGGGCAGTGAGCCCGAAGGCATGTGTCTTCCCCTTTTGTAATACTTTTAACAGAGTATAATTCTTGTGGGTTAACCCCCACCGTGGTTTTTCCCTTAACTAGGTTTCCATGTTAAAATCTTGGTGTCAAGTGTGTTATTTGTGTTTTTGCTCATGAGCTATTGATTCTTGCTTTTCATGATTATATCATTAATCTGCTAAGAAGTTGTAAAGAAGAAATTAAATGCAACAAACTTTAAAATTTTATGACAACTGATTCACCCCCCCTCTCAGTTGTCAGCCCTAATTCCAATAGGGATCTCATGGAGAATCACCAAATTGCTAATGATGGTCCAATGTTGAAGCAACTAGTGAATTCAAATAATAAGTCAATCACTCCAAGCTACCAACATTGTGAACAAGCTCCAACACCTACATCTTCCAAAAATGCATGCCCAAAACATGAAGCAAGTCGTCAAACCAATCATCCATGTAAAAGTTAAAATGTTGGATCTAATTGTGATTTAGACAACTTAATCACGAATCATCCCTTCTATGTGCCTATCCTCCAAATAAACACCCCAACTTGTCATCAATAAGATCTACCATGTGATCCTTAGTGTGAGCCTTACAACTTGAGTATATCACAAGTCCAATATAGTATTTTTATAATCTACCATGTGACCCTAGCTCCAAGCCTTATGATTTTGGAATCATCTAGTTAATACATCATGATCCTATTCATAATGTGTGAGGTGACAAGCCTTGAACAATCATAGCTATAATGCAAAACTAATTCAACCCTCTTTGGATAAATGGCATTCAACATCCTTCAAATTCAACTCTCTAAAGCACAAATGAAATTAGCATAATGATGTGCTCTCCATGAGGGTCTTCCTACACAACACCACCCATCCATCTAAACATGTAAAGAGATCATCAATGATGAGAAATAGATGCCCTCAACCTTAACCATGCCATCTCCAACACACCAATCAACATGTCACATGCATCTTTGCTTGAATCAAGATATGAGAAGCCTATAACTTGAAAGAACCAAACGGGGGTATCAACTAACATTGTAACCCAAAGTAGCCTCATCATTTATTAAAAATTCATCAACCATCAAATCATACTCCTAGATGTAAAATAGTGTTCTCCCAACCATATTTTAGCTTCAAATCACCTACATGGCCACCTATAAAACAAATACAAGAAAGGATCAATAACAAGTGTATACAAATAAGTGTGAACAAAATAAAGGATTAAGATATTCAAATTAAAACCTTGTTCTAAATCTAATGCAACCTTGGTTTAAGCAAAGAAATCATAAAACATAAATGAAATAAACTATTAAATTCTCACAAGTCAAAATGAAAAATGAGGGTTTCCAGGCGATTGCCAGAAGCCTGTGGAGGAATTCTGAACATTTAGGTAGTGATGCTTGTGGGGCGTCGGGAGGTATTATCACCATGTGGAACAGTAGTACTGTCAAAGGAAGGATGATTGAGAAAAACAAAAACTTTTTGGCTACCAGGATGGAGACTGACAGCTTTTCTTAGAACCTAATTAACATCTATGCTCTGAATTAAAGAGGCCAGAGACGAGAGCTATGGGATACCATGTCTACACTCATATCTAGAGAGCCAGATAGTTGTTGGATGTTGATGGGAGATTTTAATACCCCTCTCTTCCCTTCAAAAAAGAGGGGAGGGACTATGGACTTTACTGACAGTATGTTGGACTTGAATGATTTCTTAAACAAAGAAGGACTAATGGATTTGGAACCACAAGGCAGCAGGTTTACATGGTCAAATCAGAGAAAAAGCAAGAACCTGATTCAAGTTAGACTGGATAGGGTCGGGATTTTAGCTAGATGGAAATTTTTAAGCTCATATACCCTTGATGTTCTACCCCGAACTACTTCTGATCATAATCCGCTACTCTTATCCTAGAATGATGGAAACAATAAGGGCCCCTTCCATTTTAGGTTTGAATTAATGTGGACAAAACATCCAGAATTCAAAGATTTACTGACAAAATGGTAGAATATTGACATTCAAGGTACACCTATGTTTCGCCTAACTCGGAAGCTAATAATGGTTAAGAAGAAGGTCTGAGGCTGGAATAAATTCAACTTTGGAAACATATTCGAGGAAAAGAGAAGGATCAATCTGAGGCTAAAAGAGATACAAAATAGTTTAGAAGAGGGAGATATTACTAAAGCCATAGCCATGGAAGAAGAGATGGCGAGAAAGGAATGGAAAAATCTGCTAGGAAAAAGAGGAAATATTTTGGAAGCAAAAGTCGAGGATTCAATAGCTGAAAGATGGAGACATGAATACCTCATTTTTCCATCAGTCCACGATGAGGCACAGGAAAAGGAACAATATTACTAAGTTGTTGGATGGTAGAGGTGTTTTGGTTGAAAATGATCTGTAGATTGGGGAAGTGGCAGTGGCCTATTTCCAAAATTTCCTTGAAGCACAAAATAGTAGCATTAATCAGCAACTTGTTGATATCATTCCTACCCTCATGAATGAGGATGACAATGCTCAACTGGGAAAAGGTATAACTGAGGAAGAGGTCCGGGCCAGCCTCTTTTCTATGGGTGCTTTCAAAGCCCTGGGACTTGGTGGTTTCCCTCCCGCTTTCTTTCAGGAATACTGGGAAATTGTTGGGAAAGATGTTACCGAAGCTGCTAGAGATTTCTTTAAATCGGGTAAGCTGCTAAAATAACTAAACCACACCTTCATTGCTCTTATCCCCAAAAAGCAAGAGGTTATATGTATGGGAGATTTTAGACCCATAAGTCTCTATAATACGGTGTACAAGATCTTCTCCAAAATCATGGTCTTGAGACTCCAACCTATTCTTGAGAAGTTGATCAGCAGCTGTCGAAAAGGATTTGTTCCAGGCAAACAGATCATAGACGCTGCAATCACTACTCTTGAAATCATACATTCCATGGAAAAATGCAAAGGCCTGGGCATGTCCTTCAAACTTGATATATCTAAAGCCTACGATAGAGTGAGCTGAGAGTTCCTCTTCACAATTTTGAGGAAACTGGGATTCCAAGATAAATTTCTGCAACTGATCAGAACTTGTGTTACTTCTGTTAGTTACGTTGTTCTGGTTAATGACATACCAAGAGGTTTTTTCAATACAGGTAGAGGTCTAACACAAGGTGACCCCCTATCCCCATACCTCTTCAGTCTTGTGGTTGAATCTTTGTGTAGGGGGTTTACTTCTCTGCTTCACTCCAAAATCATCAAAGGGGTTAAACCTGCTTCAACAGCTAATCCGATGGTCATCCAATAATTTGTTGATGACACTATCCTTTTCGGTGCTGCTTCTGTGGTGGAAGCCAGGAATTGGAAAAAAGTTCTGCAAGAGTATGCCATTTCGGCTGGCCAATGCATCAACTTCGACAAGAGCCATATCTACTTCTTCAACACCCTAATGGATCCACAGCAAAAAATCATGAATATCCTGGGTTGTGCGGCGGGTTCTTTCCCTAGAATTTATCTTGGTTTACCTTTCACTATCATATATGCCTCCCCAGAATACTGGAACTTCATTATGGAAAGGACACAGAGAAAACTCACAGGATGGAAAGGCAAACTTCTGAGTCAAGCTGGTAAGTATCAACTTCTCAAAGCCTCCTTACAAGAAATTCCAGTGTACTTCCTAACTCTTTTCAAAATGCCTAAATACCTAACTGAGAGACTCGAAAAGATACAAAGAACTTTTCTTTGGACTGGAATGGAAGACAAAAAGAGACTTGCATTGGTTGCTTGGGATAAAGTTTGTAAACCTAAAACGCAGGAAGGTTTAGGCCTAAGAAAATTGAATCTGTTCAATAAAGCGCTCATACCTAAAGTTGGTTGGAATCTTATTGTCGGGGGAAAGGACTCGGGCAGAATCATGAAAGCTAAGTATATGGGGAATTCAACCCCAGAAGACATCCTTCTTTCCACTGATTTCCCAAGAGGCTTAATCATCTGGAATAATATTATGAAATGCAGGAACTTTCTCCTGAAAGGCAGCAGATGGAAATTGAGGGATGGGGAAACTATAAGATTTTGGGAGGATAGTTAGATTGAGGGTGGACCCCTAAACAAATGCGAAAACATTCAGGAATTGATGAATCTGGCTGTTAATCACTTTGGTACCAAAGTGAAGGATTACTTCTAGCTGGGCTATGTTTGGGTTAGGTTGTCAAAGTAAAGGTGAACTGTGTAATGTGCTGAAGAGATTCAACTGCTCCTAAAAAGTTGCAGAATCCCCCTCTTTCCGCAAAATGATAGATTGATTTGGCAGGAGGACAAGATAGAAAGGTTCACGGTGAAATCTGCTTATAAATTGACTATCCCTCATGACAATGACAACTTATGGAAGAATGTCTAGAACCATAACCTTGTACCAAAAATGAATCACTTTTGGTGGGTGGCTATCCAAAATAGAACCCTTACCATTGATAACCTCCGATTAAGGGGATTCCAAATCCCAAATAGATGTATTCTTTGCATGAAAGAGGAGGAGTATGCTTCTCATATTTTCTTACATTGTGAGTTTTCTTGGGAGGTCTGAAGTATGGATCTGAACCTCCTTGACATCCCTTGGTGCAGTAATGGTAACCTTGATGACCTAGTTAGAGGTTGGATCCCCCCATTTGCTAATCTAGTGTGTCATGAAGTTTGGAAGCAAACCCCCCAATTTTATCCTGGTGCATATGGAAGGAAAGAAATAATAGACTTTTCAGAGAAAAATTTAGAAGTCCTAAAGATGTGTTCAAGTCGGCTATTAGACTGCTGCAAGACAATGTTAGTAACAGCTCTATAAAAGCTATTGAAAACCCCCCCAATGCTAAAGAAATCAGCATTATCAAATGATGGAACATACCCGCAAGCATCTACAGAGTGGATGACAAAAAGAGAAAGGTCAGAGCCAACACCTTTTGGAATCCTCCTCCTAGTGACTGGTCAAAACTCAACTTTGATGGTGTTGCCAAAGGCAACCCAGGGTTGGCTAGTAGTGGTGGGGTTATAAGATCAGAGAAAAGCTCTTTGATTGATGCTTTCACTGGGAGCATTGGAGAAAGCACTAATAATACTGCTGAAGCTATGGCCCTTTTATGGGGGCTAAAGATTGCCTTGGTTGTAGGTGTTAAAACTTTAATTGTGGAGGGTGACTCAATGATGATTTTGGAAGCTGTCAAAGGGAAAGGAAGTGTTGGTTGGCAATTAGAGGATGTCATTAAGGATATAAAGAGCCTTCTTCTAAAGTTTGAAAACAAAGTCCTAATGCACACCTACAAGGAGGGAAATAAAGTTGCAGATCTTATGGCTAACTTAGGGATCAATATTCATCCCCTAAGATGCTGGAGGAGATTAAGTAACTTGTCGAATAACATTATCGATTGTATACAAAGAGAGACCCCAATTTATCATGATAGGCAAAATGATGATTCTGGGTGACGGAGGCAGTGTTATGGCGGGCTTCCCCATCATTTTGGGGAGACGTGGCACAAAGGAAAGAGGCAGAGAGCCAAAGTACTCTTCAAATATGATGTGGCATAATGATTTTTTTGTGTTCATTGAAACAATCAATGTGAATTGTGGGTGGCGGACAAATATGTCTTGTCATCCTGCCTACAAGGGACAGAAGTGGAGCAGCTTGCACGAACAAAGACTTGGTTGCATTTATGATTCAAACGCCATCGAAACTTGGAAAGATGTGCATTTGTGGTTAAAGAAAATTAAGTTTCTTTTTTTCAACACTTCTGCATTTTTCTTGAGCTTCCGCCGTATCCTCTGCAACTCTTTTCACAAAAAGTTTGTGTTTGTCGATGGTGAGCTTCTTTGCTTGATGATTGTGAGAGTGAAACTATGGGGGGTGACAAGGTGAGGATGTAACCCATGAACTACAATGAGTTCAGGGAAGATCAGCAAGTGTGGAGCATTGCCTATGAAGGAGGTATCACAGCGTTCATGGAGTCTCTGAATGGATACGATGAGAATTTGTCAACCCAAATTGCCACATCATGGGACAAAAAGTGCACGATGGAAATTGGTGTTAGTTTTGTTGTGTCGGAGGCCTCAATTGCGGCTGCTACTAGATTTCTATGTTCGAGTAATAGGCTCAAAAAAGAAACCTGCATCCTGGACATGGAAGACCTGAAGTTGTTCTACAAGGAGGGGGAGAAACAAGTCAAGCTACAAGGTGGTTTCAAGAGAGAGAGCTTGGTTGCGGCCTGGAACCGGGTATGTTTCCTAATCATGAAGTATTTTACCCTTGAGGGGAGGTATAGGGTGTTTTATTATTACCACTTTGCTTTTTTAAACCACTTTCGACATAAAACCCTAGTGAATTTCCCTTCTTTTCTGTTGTCGAGCCTTGAAACCTCTGTCCTGCATTTCAAGAAAGTCCGAGTGGAAGACCCTACGACCCTTCCCCTTCATCAAGGTCTTATCTTTCGCCTATACCATTATCACCTTGCTCTGAATCCTGCTAAAACCCCTGCTTCCAAACCTGTGGAGGAAAGCTTGAATGATGATTCTGCGGATAGAGTTCCTTTGAGCACTAGACTGACTAAGAAGGCTTCCCCGAAGGTTTCCCAACCCGCTTCCCCGTCCAACCAACCCTTAAGTGGTCCCTCGGGACCTCTGTCCAGCCTACCTATTTCTAAAACCACTTCCTTAGCCATGTCGGGTGGTCGTAGTCGAACCCAACCCCTAGAAACCCCCCATGATAAGTCTCAAGCTGATGTTGTTGAAGGCCTTTGTAATTTGAAAGGCAAGTTCCTGGCACAAGAAAGTAAGAAGTGCAAAGGTGGTAACCCTACTAAAACCTCAACTGTTAAAAAGAGACGCAGTGTGGAAAATGATAAGAAAGAAGTTGAAGAGTTGGGTAAAAATCAAGGGACCCCAGGGAAAGATGATGTTATTGTCAAAGGGGTGGCTTTGGGAAATGATGGTAAGCCCAGAAGGCCTTCATTACAGAGGTCATCGTAGTTGGTTGTCAGTCCTCATCAGGGAATAAAGTTAGTGGAGTACTCTACAGCATCTGAAGGGGAAGAAAATGGGTAGGAGGGGGAAATGAAAGAGAAGGTCACCCCCGAGAAAGAGCAGGAGGGTGCGAGTCATTTCACATCTATGAATAATTCCTTCTATGACACTAACGAAGAGGACACTGAAGTGCAAGAGACTCTGGACAAAGAAGTTATGAGTGCCAGGAGAGACATGGATTGCAGGAAGTTGGAAGCAGTGCTGGCTGATGTTAAGTCCCGATTGACTATCATGGAAGACAGGGTGAAGAAGATGATCTAGTTGATGCTGAAAACCTCTCTGAATGTTGCTGATGCCTTCACTGCTCTGCAGGTGGATAGGACCAGTAACATGGATGTACTGATGAAGGACCAGAAAAACCTCTTTAATTTGTTAACTGATGACTGGAAGGCCTTGTTTAGTTAGTTGTTTTTTTGTTTATGATTTATACTTTCAGACTTGTTTAAAAAGACTCGATATATGTTTTGTTAATAGTTTTTGGTTGAACTGTTAGTCGGCTGTTGCTGGCCCTGTGCCTTTTTTGCTGCTTCTTGGCTTTATTATCAGGTTCTGCTCCTGGGTTAGAAGCTTATCTTAATAAAAAACTATTAAATTCTCACCACACATGATTCATGTTGCTTTAAAGGCAGTTGTGCTCCAAGATTGTTGAAAAGATTGGATGTCAGTGCTCGCTGCAGTAGCATAACATTGCATTCACAATAGATGATTCAAATGGCTTATGGAAGGCTGCATTTATACATTTTATGATGGACAATCGACGATCAATATTGATTGAAAATTGGTTAAGAGATTAATGGTGGAGATTGAGTTGGTTAATTAGTTGTGGAATGGGTGGTGAAGGAAAAAGGAGATTTAATTTAAAAAAATTATGATTTTTGGTGTAAATCATTAATTAATGATTAATTAGGACCTTTTAGAGATTTACGAGGGAAATGGGGGATTTAATAATAAAATTATTAAATCATGTGAAAGGGGAGTGGGGATTAAATTAAAAAATGACAATTTATTTATTTAGGACTAGACTTTAGGGAAATATGGGTATAATTAAATAAATTAGTTTAATTTATTCAATTAATGAAAAATGAATATGTGGTAGGCGATGCTAGGATGTGGGCATTTTTAAGTGTCTAAATTTTGCCCCCCTTTTCTACACCTAATGCAACCTTGGTTTAAGCAAAGCAATTGTAAAAGGTGAATCAAATAAACTATTAAATTCTGAACACACACGATTCCTATTGTGCCAAAAGCAGTTGTGCAAGATTGTTGAAAACAATTGGATGTTAGTGCTCACTGCAGCAGCATAACACTGTATTCACAATAGATGATCCAAATGGATTATGGAAAGATGCATTTATAGGTTTTCTAATGGACAAATCGACAGTCATGATTGATTGAAAATTGGTTGAGATATTAACGATGGAGATTGAGTTGGTTAATTAGTTGTGGAATGGGTGGTGGAGTAATTATTTTTATGATTTTTATGTGTAAATCATTAATTAATGATTAATTAGGACCTTTTAGGGATTTAAGAGGGAAATGGGAGATATAAGAAAAAAAATTATGAAATCATGTGGAATGAGAGTGGGGATTAAATAAATAAATTCAAATTTATTTATTTAGGACAGACTTTAGGGAAATATGGGTATAATTAAATAAATTAGTTTATTTTTTTTATTAATAGAAAAATAAATATGTGGTAGGTGATGCTAGGATGTGGGCATTTTTAGGTGTCTACATTTTGTCCCTCTTTAAGATGGTGTTGCGACTAAGAGAAGTAATGACATTTCAAAGAAAGATTGAAATATAACACTGTTAGGATGAGAAAGGTGATAATATGCCCCAATATGGAAGGATAGGATTTTGTTGGGATGATGCCCCCTTGAAAGGTTAGGTGGGCAAAGGGAGCATGAGGGATCTCTCAAAAGGAGGAATGGAAAAGAAAAGGAATTAGGAGGAAATGAGAAGAAAGATGATAAATGGAATGAGCTAAGCATGGATTATGTGATGAGAAGGTAGTTTGTGAACGCAGGTATTATGTTGGTATGTGGTGAGCACTTGTTTTGATAAAGTATCAAATATTATGCACCATGGTATAGAGACCAAAGTGATGATTTATCCCATGCATAAAGGATTGACTCACAAGAAAAACAAACAAAAAAGGATGCCCCAACACATCACAAGGCACTTAACGACCTTGGTGGGTACTGTGATAAGACAACCAAGCAAACATGACACATGAAATGATAACACCATTCCCCAATATACACCAGTTAAGACATACCATGATATAAAGGATTGTGACAACCTTGAGGAGGTATAGTGCAGGACAAAAAGATAAACAAACATCAAAAAGCAACAATCAACTGACATACAATAGTTTATCTCTCGCCAAAGTGTTGAAAAGATTTAGGATGAGGACGATGATGGTGAGGATGATGATGCCTAATGTGGGGGATGATGTATCTCATGAAGGCAAAAGATAAGCAAAAGATGAGACATGGGCTTCACAATGGCAAATGATTCAACTTATGCATGTTTATTGAGGGTGCATAAAGATGCATTTTGCTTTTAAACTCAAATGTTTCAAGTGTTACATTTTAGATGTAAGGTACAAAATGCCAGCATACTTGCAAGTGTATGAGATTTAGGACTAATAAAGGTACTCATACAAGACACTAAATAAGCAAGGGGAGAATGCAAAAAACTATTTCCAAAGTAAGACATGATCGCCCGCCCCTAGCATAAGACAAGGTCAAAAGGATGAAGTGGAAAGGAAAAGGAACAATGTGAAAGACTAACACATGAAATTGGATGAAATGCTAATGATATGAAATTTCATGAAGAGGACCTAAAGGATAACGGAGTATGGTTATATACATTGTGCCTACAAATGGGTTTTCACCATGGTACTTGTCCAAGGTGCCATAAGAAGTGGTTTTCACCTGAGGATAATTTTTCTCTTTACATTTTTTATTTTATTTTTTTTATTTTTTATTTTTTTGGTTGGGATGCTTTGCAAATTAAGCATACAAGCATTTGAGATGAGTGACATTTAGGGGTTCATCAAGTTCTTGACAATATGGAGTAGCCAACTGATAAGCACTTAATCCATATTTGGTGATAACGACATAGGGACCTAGCCAATTAGGCTAAAATTTTATTTTTTGTTCACAGTACTAATTAGTGTTTCTCTTATTATATTTAAGTACAAGATCACCAATCTCAAATTCTTGATTTTTGATCCATTTATTGCAGCTTCTGCAAAGATGATTATGATAAGCTTCAAAAGTGATTCAAGGCGTTGAGGCATTGTTAATCAAGCAACTCTAACTCATGTAATTGTGCAAGTCTATACTCATCATCATCAATGAGGTCATGCAAAGACATGCGCAATGATGGCAATTCGATCTTGACTAGCAAGATTGCTTCGAAGTCAAAGACTAAGGAATACATGGTAGCACTAGTAGGAGTGTCGATACTAGTGTGGTAAGCCCATAGGGCGGGATGGAGATGGAGATGCCAATCACGGCCAACATCATTGATAGTTTTCTTGAGGATTTTGAGCAAGGTTTTATTGGTTGCCTCTGCTTGGCCATTACTTTATGGATAGTACAGAGTGGACTAGTGATGTTGGATATGGAAATGCTCACATAGAGTGTAGACTTCATGGTTCTTAAAGGATTTACCATTGTCTATAACAATGGTAGGAGGAATTCCATAATGATAAATGATATGATGGAGGATGAACTTGGAAGTTGGTTTACCAATGGTGTAAGTGAGGGGGATTGCCTTGACCCACTTAGTGAAATACTCAGTGGTGGTAATAATAAATTCATGGCCATCGAAAGTGGAGGGGTGAATCTTGCCAACGAGATCTAGGCCCCATTGGGAAAAGGTCCAAGGAGTAGTAATAGGCTACAAATCTTGTGATGGTGCGTGAATCAAGTCTCCATGTTGACAAGCTAGACATCGTTTAACATACTGGTAGGCATCATGTTCCATGGTGGGCCAGTAATAACTTGTTCTTAAGGGCTTCTTAGTTAGGATCATACCACTAGTATGGGCACCACTAATACCATCATGAACCTCCTTAAGTGCAAGACTGGCCTATGTCATATTTAAACACCTTAGTAAGGAACCATCAAAGCCTCTTCGACATAATGTATCACCAAGGATAGTGAAATGGGATGTACATTGGAGGAAGATTAGGTGGCAAGGTTTGATCATAGAGATAAGTGTTAATATCATGGTACCATGGTGAATCGGGACCAACAAGCTCACATATAAGTTTAGAATTAGGGGAATCATATGCAGGTATTAGTAATTGTTCAATCAAAAATTCACAATGTTGACTAATATATGGCATATCCAAGAGAGACCCAATGGTGGCCATGGCATCTACTGCAAAATTGTTAAGGTGGGATACCTGTTCAAATTGGATTGTGTGAAACATTGTTTAAAACTATCTACCATCCATTTTTAGAGGAGCAATTTGTCATCTTTTGTCTAGTATTCATCATTAACTTGTTTGATTATCAATTGAGAATCCCCATAGACAAAGTGATGTTGGATCTTCCATTGAATTGTTGTTTTAAGACCTACAAGTAGGGCCTCGTATTTAGTAAGATTGTGCATGGAAAACCCAATTTGAATTATTTTGGTATGAAATCTCCCTATGGTGTCACAAATAAGATTCTGGCACCTGCTTTGTGACTAGTACAAGAACCATCAAAATACAACTTCCATATATAAGGTTCTTTGAGTGTGAAGATAGAATCATTAGGAAAGTCTACAACTAGTGGATGGTTATCTATAAGAGGTGCCTCAACTAACTGATTTGCAATAACCTATACTTTGATTGCTTTTCTGTCTATATACTCAATGTCAAATTCACTCAACAACATAACCCATTTAGCTATATGACCTGTAACGGATGCTCTAAATAAGAGGTATTTGAGTGGGTCAATTTTGGAGATGAGCTTTGTTTTATGACTAAGCATGTAGTGTCACAATTTTTGTGAGCAAAAGACAACTGCTGGACATGCTCGTTCCATGGTTGTATAGTTAAGCTTGTAACCCACTAGCGTTCAACTGATATAATAGATTGCTCGCTCACGGCCCTCTTCATCATGTTGTGCTAAGAGTGCCCCCAGGGTACTAGTGTAGCTGATATATATAGAAGCAAAGGCTTGTTTGGTATAGGAGCCATAAGAATTGGTGGTGAGGCAAGATATTCCTTGATTCTATCAAAGGTTTGGTAGTAGGATTCATTCCATTGAAAATCATTGTTCTTCTTGAGGAGATTGGAGAACGGATGGCATTTGTCAGTGAGTTGTGCTATAAACCTTCTAATGGCCTGTAGTTTTCCCTAGAGATTGCGAAGCTTTTTAAATTTCAAGGAGGTGGCATGTTCACGATAGCTGCAACCTTAGTAGGATCATCCTCTCGTCAAGAAACTATGAAGCCCAAGAGTTTTCCTAAAGTTACTCCAAAGACACATTTCTTGGGATTAAGACGCACATTACATTTTCTCAAGCGATCAAAGATACATTCAAGAACATGAGGGTGCTCTTCTCTTGTTTTTTATTTTCCCAAAAGGTCATCTACATAATCTTCCATAATTTCATGGAGCATGTCATGGAATATACATTCCATTGCCTTCTAATAGATAACTCATGCATTCTTTAACCCAAGAGGCATCACTTGATAACAAAGGTACCCTAAGGAGTTATGAAAGCAATTTTTTGTTGATATTCAAGGGCGATCTAAATTTAATTTTATCTTGAGAAACCATCCATGAGTGAAAACATTTCATTACCAACTATGAGGTCAACAATTATGTCAATGTTGGGAAGAGGAAAATCATCTTTTGGACAATCTTTATTGAGATCTATGAAATTTGTGCAAACATAGATTCCTTTTGGCTTTTTGCTAATAGGGACCACATTGGATATCTATTTAGGGTAATTTATTGGCCATATGAAGCCAACGTCTAAAAGATTTTGAAGTTTCTCTTTGACTAGAAGGGTAATTTTACGATGCATTTTACATAATTTTTGCTTTACTGGATTAGCATCAGAACATACCACAAGGTGATGAACAACAAGAGAAGGATCCAATCCAAGCATATCAACATAAGACCAAGCAAAAATGTCAAATTCCCTTTGTAGATTTGATGAAATTCTCTGTTCATCTACAAATGCTAGAGATGCAGGCATATAGATGATTTTTGGAGTATCTTCTATCCCAAAATTTATCTCTTTTGTCTCTTCAACCAAGATTGTCAAGCGTCCTTGTCATGGTGCCGGGAGAGGTTGGGTTTCTCATCTAATGACACCTCAAAGAGGTTTTCACTAGGGACATAGAGAGGTTTTCACTAGGGACTTTGTTTTTTACTTTTTTTTTATTTTTTGACTTTTTGTGACTAAGGAACTCTTCATGTTCCCCAAAAGAGGCTACAACATCAAGATTGATTTCAAATCCTTTTGATGATCTCTTATTGGAATACCCTCAAGGACTCCCAAGAATTTGGTGATTGCCTCATCATTTTGAAACATGTCTAAAGACACAGGGTGTTGTTGGTCCCAATCGATTAATTTCGAGATATTGAAGGGATAAGTCGATGGTGCAGATGGAAGTTTCATGAAAAAGATTGGTGAAATCAAGATCTTCGAAAGAGGCAGTGATGGTATGTCCCTTAGTGTTTTCAATATCGTCAAAGGGTTCCTCTACACTCACAGAAGCTGCACATGGTACATTGGTTTCCTCCCTAAACGGCGTGTATCCCAGCCCAAGCATTGTACTCTACCTAAATAGGCTCAAGGATGCCTTGCTCCTGGAGGCCAAGGCCCTTATCCTTATAGTTCATGTTTTCACATATATGTGATGGGATAGGGTAATTATGTTTCAAGTATCCAAATGTGGAGTCTTCTTCATCTGATTCATCTCTGTATAACCAAGATGTCAATGGAATCTTCAATGTGTTCTTCAACCAAGTACTCTATGAACATGAAGGTTGTGGGCCCAAATTATTTGATCTTCAACATCTTTGGAGGCGGTTGTTGTCAAGGATGACCATTGGATCGTGGAGAGAGATAATTTGCCAACATGAAAAACATTATGCAATTCATATTCTCCACATTCGGTGTTGACAATCTTCACCTTGGTAAATTTGGGATTCTGGGATGAAGATGATGTGGAAGCAAGGGTATTAGGATTAATGTATGAGGATGAAGCCTTGACCTTGTCATAGATAGTAATGTCGGTACTAAGGCAATGATTAGCATTACAATCTAAGAAGCCTCTATTGTTTTGCAATACTCAAAGGGTTGGGGATCAAAATGAATAGTAACTTTCATGCCATTATGAGGGAATTTCAAACATTTATGGTAGGTGGATGGAACGGCTTGCATGGCATGGAGCCATGGGTAGACAAGGAGAAGATTGCAAGGGAGATCAAGATTGACGACATGACAAATAGTCTGCTGCAAGATAGGCCCCACTTGAATAGGAAGACAGATAGTTCCTTCAGATTCTCTTTTTGTATTATCGTAGGCCTTGATGGTGATGACATGTGACTCTAAGTTAGTTGCAAAGTATCCCAACTATTTAACAAGCCTCAAAGTGCATAGATTTCAGCCAAAATTGTTGTCTAATAGGAATCTCTTGACTTTTTGTTTAGCAATAAAGACTTCAATGTGGGGAGATTTAGTGTGAGATGGGTTGATGGGAGGCATATCATTTTGACTAAAAGTGAGTTGATAGGTAGATGAGAGACGACCCACAAGGGCTTGGAACTAAGTGGGTTGATGTCATTAGGTACTCAAGATTCTTGTAAGGCATTTTCCAATATATCTCTATGAACATGGGATTTTTTAGTAGCTCCAAGATGGATATTTGTGTTGGAGTTTTCCCAAGATGTTCTAGGAGGTTATATTAGGTGGTTTATGTAGAGGATGAGGATGAGGGGGCCTCTTGAATAGTAACCTTACCATGCCTCATGGTGGTGACACAGTTAGAGGATTTGATCTTAATGGTGGCAACTCTTGTGTTGTCAGAATCAATATGCCCGATGACCATATCATAGGAATAACAAGTTTTGTTGTAATGGAGATTGTTGGTGCGACTATGTTGGGATTGACCTTGGTTGGACATGGATGGTTTGGGATTGGTCACACTTAGGGAAAAAAATTGGTATACTCCCAATTGTTTATTCAGTGAGGTGGATAAGTTTCCTTCAATTTCAATATCTCCACAATCTATAAGATCCTAGATATAGTTCTTAAGTTTCATGCACTTACTTGTTGAGTAGCATTTGATGCAGTGGTATTCACAATATTCATTATCTTTATACCACGTGGGCTTGGGTTTATTTTCATTGAATGGTTTGGTGGTGGAGAATGTTACCATGTTTGCTTGCGCTAGTTTTTGAAACACCTCCATAGGTTCTCCTTATAGGAGCAACAATGAAATGAATCAAATAACCAGAACTTCCATAAGATGAATGTGCACAAAGCAAGAGGCTGAAAACTATCATAAAATGTATAAGAATGTACAATGAACTCCTTGTATATGTAGGACAAAGAGGAAGTGAGAAGGTGAGAGTTAAACACTGACTAACCCTCCATGATGTGTGACACATGTAGAATACTTGGGACAAGTGTGAGAGCATGTGTCATATGTCTATGAGGTGAGACAACTAAACCACTAAGTGAACTTCAGCTAGTGTGAAACTAGATAGAAGTAAACTAGATGACTAAAGAGTCCTTTCACACTAAAACCCCCCCTTAAATGATACTTAGGAAGCAAATCACTAAAAAAATGAGTCCTGGCAACATGGCCTGATGAGGTACTCATGTACAATATGAAAGTCTCTCACAAATGGAGTAATGGAGAAAACCCTATAGGAAAAACCCCTCTCCAAAAAAGAGATCTAAATACAAAGGACAACTCCCTTCACCCCAAGCATACGTCGCAACTCAAGATAGTGAGGCGATGCTAAAGGTTTAGTGAAGATGTCAACAACCTGGTCCTGAGTAGACAAATACTCTAAGGAAAGAACAACATCTTGGATAAGCTGTCGAATGAAGTGCATGAGAATCTCGATATGCTTCGTCCTCTAATGCTCAACTGGATTATGAGAAATATGAATGGCACTTTGGTTATCACACCAAAGAATAGTAGGATTATTAGGTGGTAGACCAAACTCTATCATAAACTATCGAAGCCATAGAACCTCCTGGCTAGCAAGTACTGCACCTCGATACTCAGCCTCAGTGGATGATAATGCAATAGCAGTCTGCTTCTTGCAAGACCAAGCAACTGGAGCTAAACCAAGGCAGAAAACAAACCCAGAGGTTGACTTCCGTGATTCAACAGCACCTGTCCAATCTGAGCCGGTGAAGCCTACTATCTATGAAGCTCCTGGTGTGTACTAAATGCCAAAATGTGTGGTGTCCCGAATATGTCAAAATGCTCCATCAAAGAGTGTCGAATATCTTGAAGCATGGACGAGGAACTACTAGTCAGAAGCAAATCATCTACATACAAGACTAGAATCAAAAGGTCATCATCGTGTCTCTGAATATACATAGTGTGACTGGAGTGGCAATGTGTGAAACCAGATGCAAGCAAGAAGCTATCAATCTTCTCATACCAAGCCCAAGGGGCTTGTTTGAGACCATATAAAGAATGTCAAAGTCTACATACAAGTGAAGAGTCCTGCACAAATCATGGAGGCTGCTCCATGCAGATCTCCTCATGAAGATCACCATGCAAGAAGGCACTCTTCATATCCATTTAAAATACTTGCCAACTCTGAGATGAAGCAATAGAAAGAACAAGGTGAACATAATCCATCTTGGCTACAGGGGCAAAGGTCTCAGAGTAATCAATACCCTCAACCTATGAAAAACCCTTAGCAACAAGACGTGCCTTGTATCTTCCAATAGAACCATCATCTGCATACTTGGTGTGGTACACCCACTTGCACCAAACCATCTTTCTTCCCTTAGGAAGAGGTACTTAATCCCATGTATTATTATTCGTCAAAGAAGAGCACTCCTCTGCCATAGTTGAATCCCACTCTGAAACCCTTGAAGCCTTTGAAAAACTCTGTGGATTTGGAGATATAGCGTGACTCAAAAGACTAGAGCTAGAATTTTGTGAGCAAGTGTGGTGAGAAGTCATAGGATCACTAGCTAAAGATCCAACCTCCTAAATAGAATTGTGTGCCCATTTAGGCAAAACACGAGTGGGTGGAGGTGGAAGTGGTGGTGGAGGTGGCGGAGATGGTGGAGATGGTGGAGATGGTGGAGATGGTGGAGATGGTGGATTAGGACCAACATCTATAGGATTCTCAAGTGCTAAGGTACCCTCATGAGATGAAGAGGGTGGAGTAGGTAGTGAGGAAGAAGTGGATGGAGGTTCCAACTGTGTGAAAGAATCATCAAACTGGACATCTCAAGTAATAGGATCAAACAACCTATAGGCTTTCACATCCTCACAATAGCCAACAAAGATGAATGATTGACTCTTCTTCTCCATTTTCTTACGTCAACCATTCAGTATGAATGCCCAAGCTTCACTACCAAATACCCTGAAGAAGGAAATATTAGGCTTGATATTTGACCAAGCCTCCTCTGGAATGATATTCTGAACTACCTTGTGGGGAGTGCGGTTTTGAACATAGTTGGCACAATTGATTACTTCAGCCCAAAAAGCTAGGGCCATAGACCGAGATTGAAGCATACAAATTGCCATTTCCTTGAGTGTTATGTTCTTTCATTCGGCAACACCATTCTGTTGAGTGTAGGGAGCCGAATACTGATGACAAATACCATGCTCAGTGCAATAGTCTTGAAAGCCCTGATTCACATACTCCCCCATTATCTGTGCGTATCTGTCGAATAGAAGAACCTGACTGCTTCTCCACAAACACCCTGAAAGTCTTGAAATTGTTGAATACATCACTTTTGTACTTGAGAAAGTACACCCATGTGCGGCGAGAGAAGTCATCAATAAAAGTAAGTACATACTTGGCTCCAAAAAATGGAGTTGGAAATGACATGAGGTCACTATGAACCAACTCAAGTGAGGAAGTAGCACGATGGGCTTTACCCTTAGGAAAGGGTTCTTGATGATGTTTTCCAAGCACACAACCTCAACAAACGCCCTCTGTGCATGAAACCTTAGGGAGACCAAGTGTCATCTCATGTGTACTCAACTGCTGAAGATACTTGTAATTGAGGTGTCCAAACCTCTCATGCCATAGTCGACTCAAAGAGTCTGCATGGGCAAAGTGTGATGAACCACTAAATGTCTCAAAACTGTGAAACCTGTACAATCTAGACCCATGATCTGCTCTACCTGAAGCAATGATCTTCTTTGGATGTTGTAAGTCACTAACAACATCATGTGGAGAAAACTCAACAGTCTTTCCATCCCAGTATGACATATCTGATAGACGGAGAGAAGTTTGGCAGAAATATCAGGAACAAAGAGGACATCTTCAATGCAACGATCTACTAGTTGAACTGAACCGGACCCCATAACTGGAATCTGTGAAGGGTTTCCCACTGAAATATGAGAAGTGTTTCTATCAGAAAGAGACTCAAGAAGATCAACTGAATGATTCATGTGATGTGGATGAATTCAAACCTGTAGTATTAAGGGCATGGTCTTTGCTAGGTTTGGGATTATCAATGTTGTGTTTCTTCATGGCTTCTTCCAAAGCCTCAATCCTTTAATGACAAGTCTTGACATCATGATTCTGCATCCCACAAAAAGTGCATGGGCCTATACTTTTCTTCTTGGAAGAAGTTTTACTTGACTTAGAAGATGTGTTTGAAGTATCAGATTTGCTCTTCTACTTAGATGATTTCTCATTGCTCGAAGATGATTATGCCTTTGACTGTTTTGAATGCTTATGAACTTTACCCTTAGATGCATGAACTACTAATGCTTGACTTTTTGAAGAAGTGTTAGAATCCATGGAGAGTAACTTAGATTGTTCTCTCGTGAGTCGATCACAAAACTGTTCAAAAGTAGGCATAGTAAATGTTGAACCAAGTGCATCCATTGTAGAGTAAAAAGTAGAAGCAAAGCCCTGATCAGGGCCTTTTAACTTTGACAAAACCAAGAAGACACATTCCTTATCTATTTTTGTTTTACCACAATCTTGAAGTTGAGAAAGCAAAGACTTGAACTTGACTAAGTAATCTTCAATTCAAGGGAAGACATCAGGTGATAAAGTTGTTAATTCAGCATCCAATTGAAGTATTTTGAACTCATCAACTTTACCAAATAAATCACTAAATTTGTCCCACATTTGCTTAGGAGTTGTACAATTGGTTAGATGAAATTGCAAGTTATCAGATACATGGAGGCCAATGATTCCCATTGCCTCATCTAACTTATTGCGATAGACAAATTGTTCATACTCCCTATTGAATTGCAGTTTTTGATTATTTAGCATTTGCCATAACCCTTTAGATTGAAGAAGTTGTTGTACTTTAGTTTTTCATGTGTGAAAATTATGTGGTGTTAACAAATCAATTTTAGGAACCATGCTTGAGAAACACAAAGACACATGTAAAGTATGCCTTACAAACCCCCCAAAGTTTGATTAAAATTGTAAAAGAAGCCCCCCAGAAAATCGACACTTTATAACAGTAGTGCGTTAAGTCAGTCTAATTGGAACGAAAAATGGCACTTTATAACAGTAGTGTGAAATCATTCCAATAGATTAGTCTTGAAAAATTATGCACTTTCTAAAAAGACGACACTCAATTTCGAGTTGCCAATCAAAAGATACAATTGTTTCAATGGGTATGAAGCTTGTTTTACAAAGGAAGGAAAAAAAAATGTGAGAAAATGGGACAATTCTCAAATTGTCTTGACGCAGCTTTGTTGGCGCCTGAACTAGCTTCCCGTCGACTCTCAATATGCCCAATTTCACCTCCGTGAGTGAAAGTTACAGCAAAATGAAAAAAATTAGCCTCCTTGGGCAAATTGTGAGGCCCTGGGGATCTCTGTTGGGCAGAAAATGTTATGATGGCATAAAATGTTTGCTTGTAGCAGTTACCATAAACTTGTGAAGGTTTACTAACCTTGACGGTTACAATAGATGCTATGTTGGCATAGAGTCATGGTTACACAAACTATAAAATACTATAGAAACCACTAGTGGTTAATTGGGGTGTTTAACCTGAAATGCCACCACTACAACCATAACTTCCACAATCAGCAAAGACAAATACAATTTGTACACAAACTTTAATGGAGTCTAACACCAAGTGTGTGAAGTTGGGAGATAACTAGTAGTAGAAGACAAATACAACCATGAAACTGTCACAACAAATATTATGCAACAACATTGGCGATTATGAAGCCATGTACAAAGCTACAACCTGTAATGTGAGGAAATCTTCGACCAAGAACTTCATAGTGACCAGCAAACTTAAAATGACAAAAAGGAAATGCCAAACGCCATGGAGGGATTTGAAGTGGTCAAACTAAACAAACCACAAGCAAAGTCTGTGGGAGACAATGGCATACGAAACTGTAGATAAAAACTCTTGACCAAACCTTTAATGGCTATTGTAACCGATCAACAGTGATCATGAAGGGATTGCTACCCAGAGACGATTGTGGCCGCCAATGCAAAGTTAACCGTGACACTCAATCTCCCCACTAGCAACAACAAAACCGTGACCTGCGCACTTGAATGATGGTTGCAGCCTCAAGAGACTTCATGGATGGAGGCAGCGATGAGGAGTGTGAAGCCCGCCTGGCTTAGAAAAGACCTTAAACCAAACCATCGGTCCAGACCACGAACTGGGCAAAAAATGCCCAAAAAAGCCTGGCAAACCTTCGAACCAGAGAATCAGCAACCAAACAGAGGCTGTTAGGGCAAACAAACGACTGTCTCGTTCAAAAATTTCACCTAAAAAACTTCAAATTGCGCCCAGAGTTTCACAAAAAAAAAAAACAAATCGATCAAGAGATGCCTACAAAATGTCGATTTTGCAAAAAAAAAAATTGCATTTTCAACCAAAACTTTTGCTCAAATCTATGGCACACCTATCATAGGGCTAAATGTGCAGGATGAAATTGGGAAGGGAATTGCAATTCTAGGCTCTGATACCATATAGGAGCAGCAATGAAATGAATCGAATAACCAGAACTTCCACAAGATGAATGTGCACAAAGCAAGATGTTGAAAACTATCATAAAATGTAAAAGAATGTATAATGAACTCCTTGTATATGTAGGACAAGGAGGAAGTGAGTAGGTGACAGTCAAACACTGACTAACCCTCCATGATGTGTGACACATGTAGAACACTTGGGACAAGTGTGAGAGCATGTGTCATATGTCTATGAGGTGAAACAACTAAACCACTAAGTGAACTTAAGCTAGTGTGAAACTAGATAGAAGTAAACCAGATGACTAAAGACTCCTTTCACACTAACACTCCTAAGGAGGTGTACGTGCATCTTCGATTGGGGGTTTGTTTTGGTTGTCCTTATGGGATGGAAATGTTGTTGGGTTGTTGGACAGTTTGCACAAGTTTGAATTCTAGAGATTATTGTGTTGTTTGAATGTGTTTCAAGTCAATGACCTAGTCACTAATTGCATTCTTGTTTTTGGCCCACAACTTAGGTTTGTCATATTGTCTTTATTTTAGATTTTGACCAAACCTTTAGGATGAGGGGCTTTTCAATGGTGGCCCCTTTTCAAATGATCTCGTCTAGAAACATAATGGACTTGAAGATGGAATGCAATCTCTTGGTCAAGGTTTTGAACAAAGATATTGACGAGTTGTTTTTCAAGAATGGGCAAAGGGAAGCAACTTGCAACACCCCTCCACTATTGTAAATAGGTGACGAAACTCTCACCACTTCATTGTTTTTGATTAAGATAAGCAACAAACCAAGGTGCTAAACCTTTTACAAAAAAGCCCCAAGGGTAGAGCAAAACAAGCCACAGACAGGCCATAAACAACACAACAACACACTAACAATTCTTAACCATACGAGAGTTCAAAGTCTTAATCAAAAACCAAAAAATAGAAAGTAGAAAAGCACAGAAACTAGGAGAACAATTATCCCCAGTCATCTGTAAGAAACTTGTACATGTCTTCATAGTTGGTAATAGTATTCGAGTCAAGGCCATGCCTCTTGAGCTCAAGATCCTGCAAGATAGACAAATTAGTGGCTGATCTGTTAAACACTTTAGTACTGAATATTTCAATAACTTTCAAGTTTCCTTCCAAGATAGCAACCTTGGCTTTGAATTCAGCAACCTCTGCAGTAGCTTGGTCACATTTAGAACAGTCTTTTTGAATAGGCATAGACTCAAGAACAGGATCAGCATCTTCAGATTCAGAGTCAAGGCGTTCATCTCCTCAAACAGCCTACCACCAACATCAATCTCAGGAGTCACATTCCGATTCACTTCCTGAATCTCCATATCCTTGTCCTGTAGCGAGTCACTGGAAGCATCCATATCTTTGAGATTAGGGGTTTGAAGCCTAGCAATTCTATTGGACCTCCTAATGCTCGGCGTCTTACCCTTATGTTCACCAGTAATCACCACCCCCGCCTCAACTTCCATGAAAGCCTCTTTCTAGAAATCAACAATTTCATTTCCCAAAGTAACTTCCTTGACCACTTTATGCTTCTCCCTGGGAATAAACACCGCCTCCCCAACAAGCTTACCATATTCCTCACTGTACTGAATAGTATTCCCTTTAGGCTTCTTAGCTTTAGAATTCTTCAGATACTCTGCTAAGCTTCTCTTAACAGGCACCTTCTCGATTTCCTGAGTCACAGAGGGACTATTTTTGAGGGTGCAAAGTCCCACAATAGCCTCCTTCTGAGAAGAATATCTAGGGGTCTTAATATAGGGTTTGGTTATAACCAGAATCGAAGGGGAGCCAAGTTTTAACTCAGGGCAATTAGGGTGGGCCACAAAGTTGTCAGCATCAGGGTTAAAATCCGGGGTAGCCTCCAAATGGACACATGCTTTTTCTGCTTTCCTTTAGAGTGGGAAGAGGAGGACGCAGTCGTAGCAGAAGGATTAGCATTCTTCAAGTTTGCTTCTTCTGTTTACCCTTAGAAGAGGACACAACTGCAATAGGGGAACCAGCATTCTTCACCGCTTGACTCACAAAGGGGAAAGCTTCCACAAGGCAAGCTTTAATAGGTTTTGTGGGGACATAAATCCTAGTGAAATTGGTAGAGACGAAATATTAGACCTTGATGGAGCGAAACCTTGTTAGAGTTCTTGTCATACGACTCCTTAGTTTCCTTGTCAGGGTTCTTGGCATACCACTTCATTGTTTAGTGTTACATAGGTCTAACATTGTAAGCCCATGCTCAACATTATAAGAAAAGTGTACCACAAACTTCTCAGATAAGTCAACAAACAAAGTGATAGATCCTGGAGGTAGGTGCATGAACCACTCCAGCGCTTAGCCTTCTAAACTTTGAGGGAAGAGCCTTAACAAGTACAAGTCACTATAAGAAACCCCTTGTAAAGCCATAAAGAATTATTTGATATGATCACAAGCGTCTCCCTTTCCTTTGTATTTGTCAAACTTGGGGATCTCAAAGTGAGGAAAGGGTGTCATTGTGATATTGCATTCAAAAGGGTAGGGACAAAGGTCTTCGAAGTTGTATTGTTTGTGTTGGTTCATAGTCCCATTTTGTAACCCCTTAAGGGCATTTTTCATCTCCTGCCACTCTTAATCAAAGGAAGTCATTGCAAGAGGTGGATTAGGAGGTATACAATTGATAGAGCCAAAAGGTGGGGGTTGTTGAAAGGTGGAGTGAAGAGGATTTGTAGATGGGAATGTTGATTGATAGGTTGGTTGGTATGATGTGAATGGTGGAGTTGTGGGTTGATAAGAGGTGGTTTGATAATGTGATGTGGGTTGATATGGATCTGAGTGATAAGATATGTATGGTGGAATTGTAGAGTGGGTGGGAAGAATTGGAGGAATTAACAAATGTGGAAGTGAGTGAATGAGATTTGACATAGATGGGAATGAGGATTGGGGTGGATTTGAGAAAGGACCATATTGGTGGTACATTTGAGATGGAATGGTAATTCGTAGAGGATGTGATAAGGATTGGTTTTGGTGATTTTGTTGATGTGAAGCATGAGGTGAAAGTGGATTCTCTTGACTAGATTATATGTATCTTGTTGATTTTTAAGGATGGAAGGAAGAGTTTGATCTTGTTGAGGTGGGTTGGAGATTGAAGCATGATCATAAGGAGGACGTGGTGGTGGCACACTACCACCCACTTGTTGGTTAATGTGATAGTTGACATAATCATGGGTTGAATAGATTATATGTATCCCGTTGATTTTTAAGAAAGAGTTTGGTCTTGTTGAGGTGGGTTGGAGGATGAAGCATGATCATAAGGAGGTGGTGTTGGTGGCACACTACCACCCACTTGTTGGTCGATGTGATAGTTGGCATAATCATGGGTTGATTTAGGTGGATACCCCCAAGGATTACCAAGTGTAGGTGATGGTGAATCCTAGTGGATGATTTGGTCAAGTTTTGCCATATCAAAGTTACGAGGGAGTTTGGCCCCTTCATTAAGATGTTCTAAAGACTTATCTTTGTGTTTGGAAAGAAGGAGATCCATTATGTCATGATTCCTATCATCATTTAGGAAGTCTATAAATGTTGGTGAATATTCAGGTTGGTTGACAAGACCTCTGACATCACTTACAATATCGAGGTACTCATGAGGTGAGGAAGGTCCATCTTGTGAATTATGCTGAAAACTAGATCCAAATGGATTCTTGTTATGAGGATCCATGTGTTTCTTTGCTTGGGATCTCATCATAGGGGGCTGAAATGATTGATTTGGTTTGATGGAATGTTATGAATTGATTGAAAGGCTACCTTGGACTTGATTTGAAAAGAGGATGGACTTTGAATAGACCTGGGTCTAGTTGCTAAGGTTGATAGATTTCATTAGGATCCAATGATTTGATTTGATGATAGGTTGAAAGGTTTGATTTGGATGAAAGGGGAATTTTGAATAGAAATTAAATTTCAAGATCTCAATTGATTTGCTACAGATGAAATTGATTTATGTACTTAAGATAGATTGCGTTCTTAAGTAGGACTTGGTTGAGATTGGATTACATTTGGATTAAGGTATAAAACCTTGGATGAATGATTGATTTGGATCGCTACACTTAAGATAGGCTAAGTTCTTAAGCAAGCTAGGATTGAAAGATGATGAATGAACGAAGATCATTTCAAGTTTGAGTTGGGGCAGAGAGATGAAAATTGGATTTGATCTTGATTTGGAAAGCAAGTTTGGATTTGGAAAATGATGGACTCCACACAAGGTGGGATATGAGATTATGATTTGCATATATGGATTTGAATGTCTTCAACCTTTTACAAGAGGATTTGGTTATGGTCTTTTCAAAGTTGGATTTTTGACTTGAGATGTTTGTGGTTGCAAATGTTTGATGTTTGGACTTAAAGGTTGTTCATTGGTTTTTCATAAAGGAAACACATCAAGCACATTAACATCCTATTTTACTCAAGTAGGAGTGTATATACTTGTAAGCCCACCATTGAGATTGGATTACATTTGGATTAAGGTATAAAACCTTGGATGAATGATTGATTTGGATTGCTACACTTAAGATAGGCTAAGTTCTTAAGCAAGCTAGGATTGAAAGATGATGATTGAACGAAGATCATTTCAAGTTTGAGTTGGGGCAGAGAGATGAAAATTGGATTTGATCTTGATTTGGAAAGCAAGTTTGGATTTGGAAAATGATGGACTCCACACAAGGTGGGATATGAGATTATGATTTGCATATATGGATTTGAATGTCTTCAACCTTTTACAAGAGGATTTGGTTATGGTCTTTTCAAAGTTGGATTTTTGACTTGAGATGTTTGTGGTTGCAAATGTTTGATGTTTGGACTTAAAGGTTGTTTATTGGTTTTTCATAAAGGAAACACATCAAGCACATTAACATCCTATTTTACTCAAGTAGGAGTGTATATACTTGTAAGCCCACCATTAATGTCTTATCCAATCATGGAATGTAGGGTCCATGACGAGGCACTAACTATTTTTTATCACTCAAGATCACTCAAAGGCGTAAGAGGAGAGCATACACAACCTACAAACTCGTTTTTGAGGACACTAGGTGAGTAACTTCTCGGGGCTAACTGCTTACGAATGCATACATGCACATACGGCAGAAGGTTCCTATCTAGGTTGAACAAGCTTCTAGGGGATGTCCTTGTTATACCAAAGGGTACATGAGGCCTAAATCCATGAACGGGAGTCCCTATACAAGCATATGTTCATGGGCAAGCCCAATTCCACTTCATCTTATGTCCTTATGAAAAGGGGCCCCAAGGTTGTGTCAGACACGATGGTCCTCCTTTAAGGTACAGCTTTCGCTCTCCCCCTTTGTATACCATGTCAGAACACGTGGTTCAAGTCATCCCTTAAGTGATGAAGTCTTTAGGTAGATCTACTAAAGGGAAAGAAAATCAAGTGCTTTTGATTCTTAAGATCGCCTTGTAGCACGAAGGAAGAGCATACACAACTTGATTTCTTGCGAATAACACAACAAAAAAGATAACTAAAAAGTGCTTTTGATCTCCAAGATCACCTTTTGGTGCGAGGAGACTTCATACACACTTACAAGTCCTCACAAGCACAACAAACAATGTTCATTCATGATTAAGAAAATAAAATGTGCAACTAAACTAGTGAGTAAAAAGATGGTCTTCAACAAGCGTAGCTGCACAAAATGAGTTAATAATTTCAAAAATGATCTTTGACAAGCGATTTTGCTGAAAAAAAACACGTTAGAAATAGAAATTTAAATCTCTGCAAAATTTGAAAATAATATCTTCACACAAAAAAAGCAGAGACTATCATTATGTTAATCAGAATTTTCTACACAGTTTTAAAAAATTATGCCTATGTATACAAAAGATATAAGTGTTTGAAGATTGAAAACAAAGAGAGAGGTTCGAGCAATTATATCTAAAAATCAAGCCAAAATCTCCAAGATTTACCTTCTCCACAATGTAATGCTCCAAGTCAACTTTCCAATGCCTGCAAAAACATAAAAATCTAATACACAGGGAAAAAGTTATGCCATTTTGAAAAAAAAAAATGTTATTTAGGCCTTAGAAAAGGTGGGGTCAAAACCTGGGGATCAGGTTAACTGCTATGGTCAAATCTGTGTGGTCACATGCAAGTAGTTTGCAAACAATCAGTAGCGCTAGTGATTAATGTTAAGGCTAACTGCTATGTAACTGTTAAAGGTTAAGTGTTATGATAATGTCTACAACTAAGGCTAATGATAATGCTAACAATTGATACTAACATTTACAGTTAATGCTAACACTAACACTAACAGCTAACAAGCAAACTAATGATTAAAGCTAATAACTAATGTTAATGATTGGAAAGTAATGAAAACTGTTAGGAAGTCAGTAATTATAACAATTGCCAAGAAGGTTGACCGCTAAATAAATCTTAGAGTCGACAGTTATAGAGGGCAATTAGTATAACAGCTAGCGATGACGATTAGGATAACCATTGACTCAACGGTTAGCGATAGAGAAATAAACTAGCGAATAAAACCTGCAAACAAAGCATGTGACCAACAGATTAGTCTAGCGACCACTGGATAAAAACCAAAGGACAAGAATAGAGCACAAAAACCTTGTGAATCAAACTATTACCAAGCAAACAATACCATTGCTCTATAGACAAAACATTTACCTAGTGGACCAAACTATTACGCAATGATTAAAAGTCGAGGGTACATATCACACAGTATGATGCAGGGCACACAATAAAATCCATAAGTACAGATTCTATATGGCCATATGGTTCGACAAAGGGGGAAACCCTAGAAACCAAAAAATTACAATTTGTTTTCACCAAAATATGAAGTGTTATATGTCAATTTTTGTTTCTCAAGCCTTCCAGACGCAACCATGAAGTTCATTTTGTGCTACAAGGCTCCTTGTGAAAGTACACCCCTAAATATCTCCAAAAAAACAAACAAAAACCTACAAAATCAAGTTAGAAACACCTACAAAATGAGGGTTAAAGAGGGATAAAGTCCCACCGAACATGCCAAAAATGTATACAAATAAGTGTGAACAAAATGAAAGATTCAAATATTTAAATTAAAACCTTGTTCTACACCTAATGCAACCTCAATTTAAACAAAGAAATCATAAAACGTGAATGAAATAAACTATTAAATTCTCACCACACGATACCTGTTGTGCCAAAATCGGTTGTGCTCCAAGATTGTTGAAAAGATTGGATGTTAGTGCTCACTGCAACAACATAACATTGCATTCACACTAGATGATCCAAATGGCTTATGGCAGGTTGCATTTATAGGTCTTCTGATGGACAAATTGATGATTAAGATTGATTGAAAATTGGTCGAGAGATTAATGGTGGAGATTGAGTTGGTTAATTGGTTGTAAAATGGGTGATGGAGAAAAAAGGAGATTTAATCATTGTTTTTATGATTTTTAGGTGTAAATCATTAATTAATGATTAATTAGGACCTTTTAGGGATTTAAGAGGGGAAAGGGGGATTTAATAATAAAAATTATTAAATCGTGTGAAATGGGAGTGGGGATTAAATAAACAAATGAGAATTTATTTATTTAGGACTAGACTTTAGGGAAAGATGGGTATAATTAAATAAATTAGTTTAATTTATTTAATTAATGGAAAAATGAATGTGGTAGATGATGCTAGGACATGGGCATTTTTAGGTGTCTACAGTAGGATCTAATGGCTCCATTTATGCCCTCCTCATGTTCTCTCTTAATCAAGGGCAATTTGGATCATCACGATGCCTATGTGCCTACAACTAGCATAACCAAATTTATGGCAATCATCATATCTCCAAGAACTGGACATGTTCTGTGTATCTTGACTTGAGGTTGAGAATGCCTCTTATGTCCTAATGATGGTTGGGTTTCACAATGGCCCCTTTCCATGAACAAACCATGACACCTATAGTGTGTCTTCTCATATTTTTCCTTTTGAAGAAATTCCTCACAAAGTGCCCTACTTTGCCACAATAATAATATGTCCATTCTTCTTCTTCTTGCCACTATCATAAGGCCTTTGAAAACTATGACTCCTTTTCAATGAACCTACTACTAAATTGTCAATAAAAACACTCTAAATAACCAATTTATTATCTTTCTCATGTTAAAATTGTCTCAAGAAAAAAAATACCTCGGCCCTTCTTTCCATGCCAACCATCTATATAAACCATTTTCTCAAACAACATTGCACAGAAGTATTGTTTGCACTTGAAATGCTCTAATTTGGGAAAACTAAACTCATTAGCAATATGATTCTAAACATGATTATCAATATGAGCCTCAACATGTTAGCTATCAATATAATCAACACGATCACCATCACCATGATGAACAATACGATTACCATCAATATAATCAACAATGTGATAACCATTACCATGATAACCAGTGTGATCACCATCAATATGATCATAATTGGCATCAAAACAAGCATGATCATCAATAACAAGAACAAAAATATCATTAGTAGAGGTAGAAACCCCATCAACAAAAACAATAGAAGTAGAAGCATGCACATAATGCTTTGTATGCCTCACGATGCCTCTATAATCTTCCTTAACTTTGCAAGCTCCTTTATAAGTTGTGAATTGAGTTATCTCAACTTGTTAATATTTTTGCTAGATGAACATCATGACCCTCCATACGTATCTTCTCATCATTTGTCTTGCCAATTTCATTGAAAAAATCACAATCTTAGATATGTATTAAGTACAACCAAAATACATAATAAACTCATTTGGATGAAAAGCATTAAGTATGACATCACTCTACTATTTTTCAATGTGTTTGCTTTAGCCCAACTCTTTCTTTCAATTCTTTATTTAAATCTACCTTCTTCAAGCAAGTTTCCACATCTCTAAACTTGCAAAATAGTTACCATGGCCTCCAATGCTTCTCCTTCCCCTTGTGACCACTCTTCTAATCAACATCATGAGAAATCTTCTTTTTCCATCTCCATTGTCTCTTTAGTTTTCCCTTGGACGCATATCCTTGTCTCAATTGCCCATGTAGTTCAACTTTGCCTTCCCCTTATTTGAGCCTGCTACCTTGAAGTGAGCACACCCATCATGATGAGCACCAACTGTTCTACAACTAATAGATTGCACATGGCATCAAAAGCTTGATGTGCCATCTTGCTTCATCATGACTCTAGTACTAGTTTAGAATATAAAGACAAACACATCATTTGACAACCTCAAGTTAGCAAGAGCAATCTCAATGATATCACTTTTGTTTTGTGTTCACATCACATTCTCCCAAGTGAAATAACATATCCTTCACGATGATGGATCAAAAGAAGATAACTCGTAACTGTACCTAAAAAAATCATAACATCAACCTTGTCTATTATTTAAGGTGTCCAAGATTTCCTTTAGTTTTTTACTCCCTCAAAGGAAATTGTAGTTCATGTGCTACATAGGTCAACACAATTCCAACCTCATCTAACTTGTTATTGAACGCAATCATGGCTCTCGAAAGAAATAACAATTTTGGTCTTACACAATCCACCATAAACTTTTGGTCTTCAAAGTAATCTCAATAAATGATACCCATAGCCAATAATTATGTCCCAACAATGCAAGGACCCCTACAACAATCTGCATTTTGAGAGAAACTAAGACTACATAAAAATAATAAATGATAATAAATGGCATACCACTATGAATAATCAAAATTGGCTTTCCAATGGATCAAAAACAATTTCAGAGGGAGTTCACAATGTATGAAAAATTTTGGCTCCAAAATATCATGTCTAAATTTCATCCTATAATGACCAAATGGACATCAAATTTAACCTAGAGATTTCATGTCTAAATTAATGAACAAAAAATGATCTCCCATATTTTTCTTAGTACTCAACCCTACACTCAACTTGTCATTTACCTATAATCTCGCTAAAATGTTTTTATTTTAAATGACCTTTACAACCATATTGGAACCCAACACATTGTGATGTATCTTCACTCTTTTGTGCATCCACATGGTTGCAATAGACCAAAAGCCAATAAGATTTAACCTCTAAATCCTAATACCATGTATGATTAATAACATGTCTCTAATAGATTTAAAAAAAACTCATCAAGCATTAAAAATAAAAAATAAAAAGAATACCAATATGTAATGGTGTCAAAAGAACAACAAAGAAAATAATCTTACTATATAATAAAATGAACCAAAAAAAAAAGTGATTGCTAAGGTGAGTAGCATTGCCTTTATTTATATACCTCTAAACATATAAGTGTAGGTTGATCCATTAACACACTAACCCAAAGTATAAAATGCAATAATAAAGCAAAGTGCACATACAATTTCATAACATGGCCGCATTAACACATGCAAGCTATACACAACCCATTGACCTCGCATGAAATTGACAACTCAAAGGGACCCAACAAGATGAGTTTCCCACCCTTTTAACACATCTTCGTAAGGCAATGGAAATAACACTTATCAATAGGGATGTTAGTTTTGAGTTTAAGCTATACTAGGAACCCCATCATCCATGGCCTCAATGATGAAGTGGGTCTTGGCACCCTATGAGAATTATTTTTAATAGGGTAAGTCAATTGACAAGGCACCCCATGTCTAAAATGACTCTAGGAAGACACATGATACAAGATGTTTAACACTCCTCTCACAGATCCTAATTGTGAACATAGATGCAAAAGATAGGTAGCTAAATATGAAACCATAACATTCCATGAAAAACTTTACATTTACCTTCAATTAGTCTAAATTACACCAAGAAAAGCAAAAATGTATGGCCCACTACTACCAGACACAATATGGTCTAAATCAAATTTTGTTATTAACTAGCTATATTATGATCATTGGATGTCTTGTTAAATGGTCATTACTTTGATATTCCTTTAAAAAAAATCAAATAGTCTCTTACATGCATTGCACTAAAACTAGGTTGTTATCAACATTAGATATGAAGGCTCCATAAATATATTGCCTCTATCCATAAAGAGCCATTGGGGAAAAAAAACATGAAAATAACTAATGGCTAGTCGAGAAAGATCCTTTTAGGAGTTTCATTTCATACACATGCATTTATTTAACATGCATCAACACTCAATTCATGAACAATATATGTAGCAGATTGCATCTACTGTTGATTCATAAACATGGAGTTGATAACCCTAATGAGTATGAACAAACAAATTCTATGTTAACTCTCAACCAAAACAAACTCTAAAACACTATATACAACTTCAAACACATGGAAGTTATAGTAGAACTTACTAAAGATCATCACAATTTGTCATAAAAGATCAAAATGAGGCACCCACGAAATGGAAGAACACGAGATCAGCATGTACAACTGGAAAAAAAACCTTTAATGGGTGAAGAACTCCATGAAATGTATGCTTCCAAGCATCCCATCACTATTCAAGTATTCATTATAGAGATTACAATGCCTTTGCGGCTAATTGAAGCCTTGCAATTTTCACAACAAACCCCTTCATCCCTACTCTATCCTTGCAACTTAGAGAACCATTGACTATGCTTGATAAATCTTACAATAATGAGCATATAGTTTGTTTCCAAGGAAAGTCACCACCTTTAACATTGAGTTTCCAACACTTCAAGCATTGTCCTATCCTTCATTGGCACCAAAATAAGAAAAAAAGACTCAATATGCCTTTGGAATCCTCAAACCCTTCATATTCTACTCTTTCCAGGACTTGATGAGTTTGCCACTTGCAATAAGCAGTGAATTCATTGAACTTGGTTTTCCAATTGGATTGACATCTACAACTTGGTTGGAGCTTGACGGAGATGTTTGGGACCACCCTTGCTTCATTCTATGCCACTCCACATTTGTGGTTCGCTTGTTTCCAAACTCTTCGATAATGTAAACACATTCCCATGTTGCATGACAACTCCTAATACCCATAGTAACTCTTCCTCTAGGACCTTATAGATTTGAAAACGAGTTACGCAACTTACAGATCAACTACTTAATCCATATATTGTGCAATAATAGATCAAGTTGATAATTTAAAATTATTATTTGAATAGTTTGCAAAGACAAATATTGTCTAGCAATTCATTCGTATACAAATGTAAACAACCCTCAAATTGTATTTTTTCCCCACTTTGTAAAGAGCTAGTACCTTCCTTGCAAAAGGATTAAAATAGTATTTTTTAAAAACCTTTTTTGAACATCTACATCTATTTTCCTAAAACTCACTATTTTGGGTCACAAATAATTGATCCATTGAATCCTAATTATGGATCTTCAATTTACTTCAACAAATCAGGTCCAGTAAATGGGTCAAGAAAAAGTGTTCCAAATCGTTGTCTTTTTTATTTAATGGACACAAATATTCTAAAAATTTCAAGATAGGTGTTCTCATACAACAAACCGTCTAACATAAGCACCTTAGTATTTCGATAGCATAAAATTTAGTACTTGAATTGCAAATTGGAATTAATGGGTATGTTTGTATGATTATGGAGGGTCGAATTTATCTCAATTACTAATTACTAAATGCAGGTAAATTTTGTCAGTATTAGTCCAGCACACTAAGTGACTAATAGTAAATGTTTTGTTTTGGTAGGCGACTAGCAGCAAAATATTATGTATCTATCAGATCCTTCACCACCATAAATAAAGTCAGAACATTGCCAAAAATATATTAAATTCCCGCTTCTGCTCCATTTCCAATCTGTAATGATGGGAATCTCCCATCCTCTGCCCATTCTTAACAATAAAATGCAACAATATTTCTTATTTCATTGATGAGAACCCCAAATTATGGAAAGGGGGCTCCGTCCCCTTGAAACTCCTTCCCACCTTTCAATAGAGCCTGGTATCCCTATCCAGTGCCCCATTACAGGGTAGGGCCCCCAAGATGTGTAGAGGGCCCCCAAAACAGTCTACTAAATGCATTGTAATGCAGGTCACCTGTTGTGCATTGAAGTTACCTTACAGGAATTATATCTTGAACCCAAAGTTTATATTTTGTGACTTTCTCCTGATGATTTTCTTTGATGTACAATATTGCATAAAAAAAATTGTGCAATAAAAATGTCTTTACACACTAATTTCAATAGCCAGCTAGCTTCAACTGTGATCCAATGATGCTTTGTCAGCAGCATCTAATCTAGAAGACATTTGATGGCAAAACCTTCCAACTTCAGCAAGGTTTTACATGCTACATTACAACTAAACCATTTTTATATAAAAAAAAATGTTTTAAGTGCCATTTGACTACAGATTAGTTATACACAACTAAAATAAGAGAAAAATACACTCAGAAGAATTTAAAATATTCTAGGCTACCTCTGGACCAGCTGCAGACAGCTCCCAAGGATGTGACTGTTAAGAGCTGATGTAAATCATAATTAAAAAGAAGAGTCATGCTCGCTGATAATAGAATCTCATGGCCCAGGTGGTTTGTGCAAAGTCACAACATTATTGATTCAAACATGTCCACCACAAAATAATTTCAACTGTGTATTAGACATTTTTTTTAAAAGGAAGATAATGCAAAGTTAAACAAATCTAATTATAAAATGAAAAACTTGGCAGTAAAAATGAGGAAACCAATCACATGCTCTTAGATGAAAGATCATGAACTGTTTTCTTTTTTTTTTCAATATTTTACCTAGGCCATCAATATATAACGGATATATTTGCACCCAGTAGTAGCAGCAAAACTCCTAAGTAGTCATACGAGAACACAACACAAAACCATAGTACATGGTGATGAAAACAACATCAATAAACTTAAATATTAGATTGGAAGCAAACATGGATTCCAACGGTATAAACCTTCTTGTCACCCTGTAATTTTTTGTTTGAGCTCCTCAATAGTAGCTGCTAGTTCCTCTCTGCTCTTCTGTAAAACAGAAATAAGTGTATCATACTCCATCCTTCAACTAATATCTTATATGCATTAAGTATATCAGCTAGGGAGCATTCACCTTAAAAAGTAGATAATGGTACACAAACCAAACTGTGTAGCCAAAGCCAACAAACTCCATAGCTTTTGGGAGCTGTAGTAGAAATTCAAATGGAACATAAGCAGCCATAATAAATTTATTTTCTGAAAATTTGGTTTCTTTAGTTTGCTGGAATCTTAGCTTTTCATATGTACCCTTGAACTGCAATCAACTACTTTCATTACAACAATCAAAATGTCCAGTATGTTATGGAAAACAATAAAACGTTCATAACTATGTACCAAAGGAATGGAGTCGATTGCATCAACAACAGCTGCTGAGACCAATAAAGCCACCACAGCAGCACTTCCATAGGTTAATAGTGTTGATTTGTTCTCAATTGAATCAAACTACAAGAAACAACAAAAGTAAAGTTGATTCCACATTTGTCATTGACTCATTACAAGTTTACAGACTCGGGAAAAACCAAGGATTAAAATTTGAAGGGGAAGAAAGCACAAATAATTGATGTATCATCCAACCAAAGAGGAAACATAATTGTTTCTGCTAAATCAATATTGTTTTTTGCATTTTTAGAACTGAAAAAGCATCTTAAAGTAGAATAGATCAAGGAGTGCAGGAAAGGTACTTGAATTTACAAGATGAAGAAAGCACAATCTCTAGAAGAAGTTGATCCAAACCTTTCTCTTCAAGTCGATAAATGTGTTATCAAACTGCTCTGTTATATCAGATGAACTTTCTTCTGGTATTTCTTCTCCTACAGACAAAACCTCAAACTGTTTGGATACATCGGATGAATTTTCTTCAGGTAATTCTTCTCTTACAGGCAATTCTTCTCTTACAGGCAATTCTTCAAGCTTGTTTGATACATCAGTTGAAGTTTCTTTTGATGTTGCTGCTCTGGCAACCAAATAAGCAAACCCTGAAAACACTACCAGTACATGAAGTTCCCTCCAAAATAAATTGAGTCCTAATCATATTTATTTTAGTAACTTGAAGAAAACATTATCCTAATCTCTCTTTCCAACATTGCATTACATATAAAGACATGTGAATCCATATTAACAAGCATACTTTGCTAGTTAACTTCAAATGGGGATATCTGGGCAAAAGAGAATGGACAACAAATGTGAATTACTAAATAGGAATAAAGCATTCCCTGTATGGAAATTTCTTAAATTTGTCATATAAATTACATGGAATTTCTGCTCGTCTCATAAGAGGCACAGGAGAGTTGAGCTAAAGAAAAACAGGCCTATATTCTATGGATTTTTTAATTAGAACTGATGGTATGTTTTGAAGAAAAGAATCTTCTCATCAAAGCCCTGAGCACTACAGGTAAGCAAACAAAGCAATAATAAGGGGTTTAAGATGGTTTTGTGTATAGAAGTTTAGTCAGTTGATTGAAATGTAAAAGAGGGGTACTCCATGTAAGTAGCCTCTGCTGGTAAGATATAGCAAATGCCTGACTTGCATTTCCTATTTTCTTGTAATTAAAAAAACATACATGAAGAAGGAATTATTTATAGTTGTCATTTTCTGCAAATAGGCCTCTCAATATTATTTGGAGCTTCCTGAAACTATACAATATGTACAGCTATATCATACAATGAAGTGCACAGGCAATAATTATTTTAGACATTTCTAGATATAAGATCTTCACTATAGACAGTGTACAATATTCTCCCAACATTATCTCCAATATTATCCCGACATCACACCATATGGCTCAGAGTTGTAGCATATAATGAAACATAAACACAAAGGGTCTACCATCTTTTTCCAGATTGTTTTTCAGATTGGAATTCCTACAAAAAAATATATATATTTTTGATGATCAGATTATACTTGTCTTCTCTGACAATGTGTCTAGGATAAACAACTACTGGATGATCTTCGACGTTGGGCATGTGTGTATGAAAGGATATTGTATGAATTGATTTGATATCAAGCTGTTTGACTCTTTGATACATATGGTACATCAAAGCATAAAAACAAGAATCAACCATCATCATTCCAGTGTTCACCAGGGACACGTCCCTGGGGGTTTTCTGCCATTTTCTGAAAGGGGAATGTTTCAGGGACTGGCACAGGACATCCCTACCCCATCTTTTTTTCCTGAAAATTTGGGGATGTTCCAGGGACACCCCCTAACCATGGGGGACATCTCCTGGGAACATCCCCTAAAGGGGGACACCAAGGACGTCCTGACGTCCCCTGCAAACTGGCACTTTTTAAACATGAAAATGAAATACTCGCTTTTTTTTTTTTAATTTTAAAAACCTTAAAATCACCATAATAATAGTATTGCACAGCAATTCAGCTCATACAATGTGTACAATGATTTTCTTAATGATCCAGGTACTTCACATGCTCCCTACAGCAGAAATTACTTTTCCTTTTGGGCAAGTGGCTATGGATTAGTACACCAACGTCAGCAGTATGATATTATGTTTTGCCTTTCATATAATGACTACCATAATAATTCAGCTACTGCTATTGCTGGACCTTGGGATGCTGCAAAATAAAACAGAAATTACCCTTCTATTTGGCCAGGTGGATTTCAGCAACAATGACAATTTTTTTTTGCCCAGGTACGGGTATGGCTATATATATATATTATAACTCTAAAAGTTTAAACCAGTAATACTCATAAATGCCAATAAACAAAATATCTAAATACCTCATAACTTGCAATAAGGAAAATACTCATGAATTGAAATTCATAATTCAGTGATTTCTCAAATGTCAATACAAAATGAAAGTTACAATCAATATTCAATAATCTTCATATGGCTCTTCATCGAGAGCATCAAAGTCAACATTTGGTTCAAATTCATTTTAACCACAATCCGCTGGAACGCCACTCCCACTAGCAATGTCTATGTCATATGTAGAACCTGCCTCATCGATAGATACTTCGGCAAGCTGTGCAACAGTTGCATCTAAGTCGGCACACTCTAGGAGTTAGATCCCAATTCCTTGTCACCCCCTCCTTGTAATCAAGTTTCTTATGTGACAAGAGCCACAAGTTGGAGTGCACAAAGACCAAATCCTCAACTTCATTTGCACCCAATCGGTTACATTTAACTGAGCGGATAAAGGAGTATGTACTCCAATTCAGCTCAACTAAAGAAGAACTTGCAACCTATTGAATTTGTATACAACATTTACAATTATAAAACATAAATTACTAAATTTAAATTATAAATTATAATATATAGCAACGAAAGAAAAATGAGGAAGTTAATTTTATTTTTTTTAAAAGATACATACTTGAGATAGATTTTTTATTGCAAGAGACTGCCGGTGAAAATAGTCTTGGCCGTGTAGGTACCACCATTCATGAGCATCTTTCTTGTACTTATCTCGAAGAGCGTAAACATCATGATTCTTTCAAGATATGGACTTTCCAAACTCACTCAAGACAACAGTCTATATATCTTCGTCTGGCAATATTTTTCTAAATGCACTCTTGTACCCAACAGCGACCTCTTTATCTCTATATGGTGCCACCCGCCTCAGCAGGTAAAGTATCTCTTTGCTATAATACTTTGGAGACAAAGCAAATGCTAAGAGATGCAAGGGTGTGGTCATCTTGTTCCAACACTCATCAATGATCCTTTGCACTCTTTTGAAAAATGCTTTTGTGAGGTCTTGCTCCTTGGCTTCTATTATGGTCCTTATTTTTCCAACCATGGAGTCCATGCCATCATAAAGTTCACCCAAGCATGGTCGATCCCTATCTACATACCTAATCATACTCATGATGGGCTTAGTGAAACTCAAAACATATACCACACGAGCCCAGCACTCATCATCTAGGACCAATGCTTTGATTTTTTGGGCTTTCTCTAACTGTGATTGCCTTCATACACTCCAAAGAGTGTTGATGACCATGGCGCTCAATGCCTCTCGCACCTTCACAAGTCATCTCAAGACGATTGTGTGTGATGCAAAACGAGTTTCGGCAACCTAACATGGTGTAAAAAAAATTAAAAATTATAAAAAAAAAAAAAAAGTAGCAACTTACAAAAATTTAAAAATAATAAATATGCTAAAAGTAAAAAATAAAAATAAAATTGCCTTCAACAACTCCAATCTGGAGAAGAACCTAAAGATGGCTTGTGACATATGATGATTTGTCATAAACATTTGAATCTCCTCGGCCTCTATGAAGATTTCCTTGACCCACTCGATCTATGTGCCAATCTATTGCAATATCAAGTTGAGAGAGTGGACGGGACATGGTGTCCAAAAAATGTCCATATGTACCATCTGTTGTGACCAAATCACACATCGCCCCATTAGGAATAGGGACCCCCCTTTTTTTTGAGCTCTGAGCTTTTCAGTGAGTTTTCAATGAGTTTTGCTGAGATTTTAATGATGATTTGACTCATTTTCCTCTGCCGATACGGTAACAATTTCCTTGCCTATGATCTTTGGTTCACGATTAAGGGTAGATGAACTTGCAATAATGAAGAATTATGATCAAATCCTATCTAGATATTGAGTTTTGAAGTGAATCCTTCAGAATGTTTGAGACCCTGAAAAGACTAAGACTAAAGCCTGAAATCCTGAAAATCCTGAAAAAATGGCTAAGTCTGAAATCTGGTGAATCCTCCAAATTCTATATTTTGCATCTTAAATCCGGTGGATTCGGGACCTATCTCAAACATCCTGAAAGGTATATTGAAAAATATTTAAAGTATAAGAAATTCAATCTCTAAACTTATACTTAAATATATTTTTCAATATACCTTTACTCGCGCGATCCTGAAAAATACTTGACGAAGTCAGAGGATTCAAAACAGTTGATCTAATGCGCTAGAGTCCAGAGAATTCAAATTGCCTAAGTGATGCGCCAAACATCATGAGGTCTCTTCTAAGGGAGAGTAAGAACTCCACAGGATCCTACACCTTCATCTAGTGCGCCCACACTCCAGAGGAATTAAACAGTTGATCTAATGCGCTAGAGGTTAGAAGGTTTGAATTCGTGAAGTAATGTGCCAATCCATGATAACAATCCAAAGCCAAGTTTAGAAGACATCTAATGTTTGATCTAATGCGATTTCTTGAGGGAGAACTCTACAGGGTTTCAAAAGTTGATCTAGTGCGCTCAAGTGATTTCAAAAGATCAAATTCCAAGTACCCTCAACCAAAGCGTCATCCACAGGATTTGAAAGTTAGAACCAATGCGCCAACTCTAGGAATACCTTTAAGTTTTCAAGTATCCACCAAAGTTTGACTTTGAAGAATCCTAAACTTAGAACTAGTGCGCTAACACCCTAGAGGATTTTCAAGTCTCATCTAATGCGCCATACATGTTCCGCCTCAAAGACAAAGGTCATCTAAATTCGTCCAAGTTTGAAGACTTCAATAAGATCATCTAATGCGCCACCTTCCAAGACTCTTATCCAAGCGCTCAACAGGAAGAAATCGGAATTGCCATCCAATGCGCCATGTGTGGGGGAGAATAAGGTTTGATTTTGAAGAACTCCTGCTGCCCAACCAATGCGCCATGTTGAGAGGAGAGTCAAGTGTGATGTTGAAGAACCCTCAAACTTCATCCACTGCGCCAAACTTATGAGGATCTCAATCTTTCATCTAATGCGCCATATCCAAAGGGAAAGAACGAGGTATGATTTTGAGGATCTCAAACTATTCATCAAGTGCGCTACTCCCTAAGGAGTCTCAAGACATGATATAATGCGCTATGTTAAGGATAGGATGAAGTTTCATGTTGAAGGAACCAAATTACCTATCAAATGCGCCAAGTATTAAAAGGATTTCTAATCCTTCATGCAATGCGAAATAACAAGAAGAATCCGATCTTTCAGCCAAAGCGCCAAGTGTCAAGAGGATCTCAATCCTTCAACTAGTGCGAAATGTTTAAGGGGAATTCTATGCCTTGAACCAAGGCGAAAAGACTTGAAGATTGTTAAAACCCCATCCAATGCGGAATATTAAGAAGGCCTCGAAGACCTCATCTAATGTGAATTGCCAAGGAGAGTTTCAATACTTGATCAAATGCGAATCCAAAGAGAATAAAGAAGACTCCCTACGCTTCAACTAATGCGAAATGCAAAGAAGATCTGAGTTCTTGATCCCATGCGCTTGGAGGAGGAAGAAAACGTCCAACAACAAGAAGAAGATCATCATACCTTTATCCAATGCGTCCAAAAAAAAAAAGAAGTTACAAACATTTAATAGTTGTTGCCTTCGAAAAACGTGAAATGCATTTAATAAAGATCAAAATTAAATTAAATGTTTGTGCATGAGGTCGGCCTAGGAAGAAGGAAGGTTTTTTTTAAAGTGAATTATATATATGTGCCTCATTTCTTTTTCATTTGATTTATTTTCAAGAGCAGATTTGTTCTCCAAGAGCAGAATTTTCTTCAAGGAGCAGCCACAAGAAGTTGATTTTAGAAGATAAATTTGATTTTATCAAATTTTGTCAAGTGGGAAATCAAATTGCAAGGTATCAAATACAAAACAGCTCATCAAGTAAGTCTGATCTGAGTTGTTTCTGATCTGATTTTCTTATTTTTCTTTCATTAGATGCCTTGAAATTGTCCAAATATTGATAAAATTCTAGAAGAATAAGTGGATTTTTATGATTTTTCATAGATTTTCTAAATTTAATAGTAATATTTCATAACTATAGAGGAAAATTTCATAATTTAATCTACTAAAGTTGCTGAAGTAAAATCTAGATTTTGTTTGCAATCACTTATTCGCGTCAAGTCTGCAGAATAATGGCAATGACTTCCAAGGAACGACAAGCCAAGATCCGGATGGATGCCAAAGGGAAGATTCCTGAATCAAAGCTCGTCTCAAGGTGGACCAATGTAAGCGATACAAATATGGGAAGCAGTAACTTGGAAGATATCAAGACAGTCCTTGAAGAACCTAACGGAGGAAGCCTCGCTCGAGCCATCATGAGGAGTGGAGCCATTGAAGCTGCTTGTTTTCCGCCAACTTTGCCATGTCCGGAAATGATCATCGAATGTGTCAAAAAGTATGATGTAAATACCAGGCAAATCATAGCCAAGGAAGGATGGAACTACAAGATGCAGTGAATAATGTGAGAAGTATGTTGAAACAAGAAAGAGAAGCAAGGATGAAAGTTGAAGAAGATTTTAGTACATTGAAGCACTACATCCAACAGGTCATGCAACCTATTCAACAGAAGGAAGCTACTGCAATTCCTCCTTCCATTCTTCCACAGGAAACAGTATCCCGAGTTGAGGACATGAGAACTTCATCCCAGATGATGAAGGGATGGATAGAAAAGACAGAAGACAAGGCCTATATTTACCTAGAAGAAATTGTGCAAGTGTATGACAGAGTCATTAAGCTCCAAGGTCGAGTCCAAGCTTTATTGGAAAGTTGTGCTGAGTTCAAACCAATCAAAGAGCAATATATGCCACAACTCAAAAGCTTAATGGAAGCTCCAGTAGAAGATTTAATTCATAATAAGGTGATTGACAGAGATACTCCACATGACTTTGTCACTTGGTATTTCTCCTTTCACAACAAGGGGCAACTAGTTGATAAGATTGAAGTAGATATGTCCAGGATAAGAAGTGTTCTTCTAAGAACAGAAAATCATATATATACTGCTTTGACAAAGATTTGTAATCCTTATGGAAATGTTACCATTGAGAACATGAAGCAACAAGTTAAGGCATTCTACTTTCAATATGATGGATTTGATGAAAGTCAACTAGATAATATATTCACACTTGCATATCGTCTTGGGGAAAATAAGTCTTGGATAAACGACTGGGAGAAGACACTTGGAGTCTATGAGGCAGATGTAGCAGTGGCAGAAGGATCCATTAAGGCAGCAACAAGTGTACCAATGGAAGATATTATTCAAATTGTGTCCAGATTCGTTGTATCTCATAGTACTACTACATAGTACTCGCCTTGATGATGTGGCTTCCTTATCCTCTTGGAAAGCGTGCCTTTGTTCTCTCTTTCATGACTTCTTTCATTTAATATGAGTAACCTCCTGTATTTAATAAAGTTAACCTCATTCATTTAATAAAGTATAGTTTGTTGTAACTACTTGTGATGTGGCTTGATCTGATCCGCTGATTTCGCCGATCAATCTTGACCCTTCTCTCCTTTGAGGACTATAAAAGAGCTCTCATTGCTCTCATTTGGAACGGTTGGAAATTCTGAAATTGTTGTAAGAGCTCTCTGAGATAATAAAGGACTCATTGATTTGGTGATTCTATTTATATTTCTGAGTGTTTGCATGGTTTCAGTTTTCACACGAATATTAAGTTAAGCTGCAAGTTTTCTTTTAAGTATAAGTTAGTTAGTGAAAGATTTTTATTGCCTTGTAGTGAAGTCTTTACAATTGAGCGTCAATTTGATCTTTATGCCTGTTGAATTTTCATGAGCATAATTGATTTAAACATCTTGCATACCTTTGAAGATAGCACCTCTCTTGTGTAGTTGTTTTATCTTGGCAAAACAAGATTTGGTTCGACTTCACTTTAAGCAGTAAATGTCCTTCCATTTAGGATTAGATTAGTACTTCTCAACCCTAATCTTTTGCCCTTTTTTATCAATCATTTAGATTTAGGATCAGAACGTCCATTGCTAAATCATACGCGTCAGTTGCAGTACCTAGATTTTCTAGTGTTCACTTCCAGAGTCTTTGAAACAACAAGTTGAACAATTGTGTAAGTCCCTTTGTTGATTAACAGCAGAATCATACTTAAATCATTGAGCTGTTTCCTACTGAAATTGAAACATTATTATTAGAAGGAACCTTGGAGTTATCTCGTTTGATCACTTGGTTTAGCATCCGAGAGGCTTTGCTCAAGAGAGAGTTAAATACCTAGTATTTTACTCTATTGTTGACTTGTCGAAAAACAACCATCAACATATTTGGCGCTAGAAGGAGGGCTTCTTACAAGTTGTTTCAGATTAAGGAAGAACATCCTGGAGCGAATTGGTTCTTTCTCGCCAGAGAGGCACCAAAGAATTCTAAGGTCTGCACCAGGAGCATCCAAGGACTTTTCTGAGTTGGGGTTCCCGTCAAAGTCGAAGAAAGGAAAGAAAGGGACTTCAGCCAGCCAAGGATCTCCAAGTGGGGGTGATACTTCAAATTTATTTCAAACTCCACCTCCGAAGAATCAAAATCAGGGAGTTGTTCAACCAGGCAACGTCCAAGTAACCACCACAGGCACTCCACTTCAGCAAGGAGCTACTCAAGCAGGTCCAGGACAACCTAACATTCCAATGGCAGCACCAGCACAAGCTTGGCCTTTGGGAAATGTCTCACCCCTTGGGACTTTTACTGATTACCATGATATGCCCAAGAATCCCGAACACTTTTGTTCGAAATTTCATGTCAACGATCCGAGCAGGACAGCTGAGGAACATATTAAGATCTTTGAAGGTACTCTGGTAAATCGAAGGATTGAAGATGAAGATGTAGCATGCCGACTATTTCCCTACTCTCTCGAAGGAGATGCTACTTTTTGGTATGTCAATCTACCGGCTGGATCTATTACTACCTGGGAACAGATGAGAATCGCTTTCCTGGAGAAATTCAAAATTCTCATCACTCCTGCAGAACTCTATAAGCAATTCATCGAAGTTCGAAGACAGGAACACGAGCCTATTGCCGCTTTTAATCACAGGTTCCATAAAGCATATTCAAGATTGCAACCTCCCTATGATATCACTCCAGTAATGGCGATGGAGATCTATTACGCTGCATTGGATCGCCTTACTTCTATGTTCGTGAAAAGAGCAACAACCCCGCCGACCACTCTGACAGGGGCATATGCTGAAGCCGTTAAGGTGAACACAGATTTGGGTATGAACGCGCATGGGCCACTTAATCACATAGGGCATGTGGCAATGCCAAACCAGATTCAGGGAATCAATCAAGCATTGGCTCAACATACACCTGTAATGAATCCAGTTCCTGTTTCCACTCCTGCTAATCAATTAGTCCTACATCCAGGAGTGCCAATTTCACAAGTTGTACCGGAAAAGCCAGTGTATTTGCAAGGATCTTCATCTTCTGCGAAGGCTCAGGAGGAGAAAGACGAAATGAAAGAGCTGATTGATCAGGTAAAGAAATTGTCTACTGAAGTTACACATTTACGAAATCAGAACAACTATTTGCAGAAGAATTTCCAAGGCAATCAGGGTGGATACCAAGGAAATCAAGGATACAATCAAGGATATAATCAGGGATATAATCAAGGTTTTAGAGGAAATAATCAAGGCTTTCAACGACAGAATAGAACTTGGAACACTGCACCAAATACCGGCACAGTTCCTTCACCACTTGACAATCTACCAGCTTCTGACCCAAAACCTGCAGAGAAAGTATTCTTAGCAGAAGCTGCACTATCTACATGGTGCCGGTTGCATAACACCAATCAGCATTCAGAACTTCAATGTCCCGAATTTAAAATAGCTGCTGACATCTTTCAACAGGAAATGCATGGTACACAGGTACCAGAGAATCCTCCAGTCACCGGATATGAAATTGTGCCCACGCAGAGGTATGATCAAGCTTTGATGATTGAAGATTTCACTTTCCCACCTATGATGGAATATGATATGACAGAATATAACGGAAGATTCCCGCCAGCCTCTGCAAATGAACCAGTTGAGGATACATACTACATTCCGCCATTCGAGGGTGATTTCCAAACCCAAGAAGCAGATGAAGTTCAGGCCTTTCAGCAATCTGCTGGCAATGCCCCACAAAGAGTTTATCAGCGGAATTACCGGCCACAAGATCCTATTACCACGTCAACTCCTCCTAATAACTTGCATACTCCGCCAAATCCAAATGCAAGTAACAATCCAAGCTATCCAAGGGATGCACCTGAATACAGACAGCGAAATCCAGTTCAGAACGTTGTCCCAGCACAAGAAGTTCAGCAGCAGAATGTCTCTACAAGGATCGATCCAGTCAGGAAGGAAGTTCCTAAAGAGGATTTAAAGAGATTGAGTCAGTGTGTTGTCGAAGAACTCAAGAAGATTAAAATCAACCTACCATTGACAGAATTGATTCGAGTACCTGAAATTAAGGAAGCCTTTCTAAGAGGTGTCGATGATACCATCTCAAAGGGTGGAAATCAAAATGTGCAAGTCACCACAGGATCAGCCGGTCCATCTACTTCAAACGTACCAAGAGCATATGTAGGTCAAAATGCAAATCCAACCCAAATGAGGCCACCTCACCCACAAGGCCAGACAAATGCTATTTTCATTGCACAGGAATCACCCAGTATAACAGACGGCAAAACAGTTGCGATAAAGGAGGAGCCTACCGAGGATAACAATACGCCGAAAGTTCAAAGTTCACAAATCAATTCAGATCCAGTAAATGACCGATACAGTGCCCCCAAGAAGAAATCAGTCGTCTTCTATCAAGGAAAAGATGAACAGCCTCCTTTCTTGATATCAGTTAGAATGTTTGGCAAATTATTACACAATTGTCTAATGGATTCAGGAGCCTCAAGCAACGTGATGCCTTTGGGTATTTGCAAGAAACTTGGCCTCATCCCAAAGCAGACAAATAAGAAAGTTACTCAACTAGACAAGACCGAAGTTCCTGTTATTGGAGAGCTACATAATATTCACATGCAGTTAGCAGCTGATCCCAGGATTCAGCATTACATTGACATTTCAGTAGTAGACATACCTGAAGGGTATGGGATGCTGTTAAGCAGAGATTGGTTGAAGAAGCTCAACGGATACGTCTCCACCGACTTTTCGCACATGTGGCTATCATGGAAAGGATTGCCTAATCAAATCAGGATAGATAGCACTCCGCGTCTTAAATTGATGATTACGGAATATGGTGAAGACAATGAGATCCTTTTTGTACAAACAGACTTAGGTGTTTACAAGCCTAAGGTTGAAGAGATTCTAATGTTTCATAAATCGACAGAGGTCCTCATAGAAAGTGATCACAGCGCATCATCAGATGAAGAAGGGGAGGGTATGTTTGAAAACTTCCGGAATTTTGTGATGAGACATGTGAAGCAAGGAGTAGAATTGGGAAGTCACGCATCCGTTCAAGATCTATTGCTACCTAATTGGTGTAGGATACACAATGCTTTCCATTCCGAGTTCTCCTGCTCCATGTGCATAGTAGCCCTAGAACAAGTTAGAAAAAGGATTCCAGAGGCCATGGGCTTGGAAATCCCCAGTATGATGAAACTAAAAGAACCAGTTCAGGATACAGCCGTTACAGATGAAGCAAGCACTTCGGCATCAGCAACAGAACATACCCAAATTGAACCTACAAAAGCAAATCAAGGTGTTGATATGTCAAATTCAGAAGATAATCAAGTATGGACTCTAAGATTTGATGGATCGAAATCTAAGCAAGGATCCGGCGCTGGCTTTGAATTGATCAGTCCGCTGGGGGAAGCTTATTTATCAGCTTTAAGATTACAGTTCCCATGCACTAATAATGTTACCGAGTATGAAGCTCTCGTACACGGATTGCTCTTGGCCATAAAAAAGAAAGTTAAAATTTTGCATGTGTTCGGCGATTCAGAAATAGTTGTCAGACAAGTCAGGAAGCAATATGTGTGTCATGACAAGAGACTAAAGAAGTACAGAAACAGAGTATGGGATTTGATTGAAGACTTCGATGCTTTCAACATCAAGTCAATTTACAGGTCAACAAATCGAGTAGCTAATGCCCTAGCACAGGCCGCAAGTTCCCTTGAGCCATTGGCTATGGAAGGATTAAAAAAGTTCACAGTGGAACTAACATCAGTACCATCAGTACCAGATAATATCACAAATTTTCAAGTGTTTGATGACGACAAACATATACTGGATTTCTTGACCAATTCAGGTATCTTCACCACCCAGGTCATTGACGAAAGCGAAGTGGAAGCTGAGTTTGATCCAGATGGGATTATGAATCTGAAGGACAATAATATCCCAAAGGGTATGATTGAATTAGAAAGACTCTTCGATTCAGATAAGTTGGGTACTCCTCCTCACCACAACGAAGATGGAAACAAATGTGAAGCAGTCAATCTGGGAACCGACGAAGATGTAAAAAATGTATTCATAGGGAAAGTTTGCACACCGGAAGAAAGAGAAAACATCCTCAGTAGTATGAGAGAATTCCATGATGTTATTGCTTGGGGATATGATGATTTGAAGACATACGACACATCCATCATTACACATACTATCCCTCTCAAGCCAGGAAGCAGACCTTTCCGACAGAGGCAGAGGCCGGTCAATCCTTTATTGGAGCCACTTATTTATCAAGAGGTCAAGAAGCTGCTGCAGGCAAAGATCATATTTCCGATCAGGCACTCGACGTGGGTCGCCAATTTAGTTCCAGTTAGAAAAAAGAATGGAGAAATAAGATTATGTGTTGATTTCAGGAACTTAAACAAAGCATCAGAAAAAGATAATTATCCTTTGCCTTCATTGGACGAAGTGCTGCAAATTGTAAATGGTTCACAGATGATGTCTTTTCTGGATGGATATTCAGGGTATAACCAGGTCATGGTTGAAGAAGAGGATCGATTGAAGACCGCTTTCACTACCAAATGGGGTACTTATGCATACAGAAGGATGCCTTTTGGCCTAATCAATGCAGGAGCCACTTTCCAGCGAGCTATGGATATTGCTTTCAGAGATATTATTGGAAAATGCATTATTATTTATATGGATGATCTTACGGTGTTCTCAAAGGTCAGAACAGATCATGTAGAGCATTTAAGGAAAGTTTTCGAATCTTGTAGAACATATGGAATTTCCTTAAATCCAAAGAAGTGCATCTTCGGGGTGACCAAAGGAAAGCTCCTGGGTCATGTCATATCAGAACACGGTATCTCTATTGATCCAGATCGGATAGAAGCCATTAAGAGAATTAGCATGCCTGCCAGTAAAAAGGAATTAAAGTCATTCTTCGGCAAGATTAACTTCGTCAGGAAGTTTATTACCGGATTTGCAGAAATTATTAAGCCATTGAATGATATGTTAAAAAAAGATGCGAAAGTTGAATGGACTCCTCCAGCAAAGAAAGCATTTGAAGAAATCAAGCAAGCAATTGCTAGGGCTCCTGTCCTCATCAGTCCAGACTATTTGAAGCCGTTTTATTTATATTCTTTTGCATCTGATCACACCTGTGCAGGGATTTTGACCCAGAGGGTAGATGATAAAGATGAACATCCCGTTGCATTTATGGGTGCCCCTTTTAAGGATGCTGAGCTGAGATACCCGGCAGTGGAGAAACAGGCTTATGCTCTAGTAAAGGCTACCAAGAAATTTCGGCACTATATCTTGCGGAGTAAAGTGTATGCTATAGTTCCAGATGCCGCAGTTAAAACACTACTAATGCAAAATGAACTAGGCGAACGAAGAGGCAAGTGGGTCGCCACTATTCAAGAATACGACATTGAAATTCAACCAATGAAGTTGGTTAGAGGACAAGCATTGACTCAGACTATAGCACTTGAAGAACCTGGATTAGTTCAGCAAGCTTACGTACTTGAAGCAGTATCACCAGATGAGTGGTACGATGATATTGTTTATTACCTATTATCTCAGAGATGTCCAGAACATATGAGCCCAACACAGAGGAGAGCATTGAGATACAGAAGTAAACGTTTCATGTTACAAGGATCAGTTTTATTCAGACAAAATCATGAAGGCATCTATTTAAGGTGTGTTGGGAGGAACGAAGCTAAAAGTATTATGGAACAATTTCATGATAAGTTCGGAACTTGCCACGGTGGTGAGCTAGCAACGGCAAATCAGATATTAAGGGCAGGCTACTATTGGCCAAAATTGTTTCAAGATGCTCATCAGCATGTCAAAACTTGCCATATTTGTCAAGTAGCAGCTTCAAGAGAACGAAACCCAGCTATGCCTTTGCAGCCAGTTGTTGAATTCAGACCTTTTGCTAAGTGGGGATTAGATTTCATTGGTATGATAAACCCACCATCTTCCGCACAGCATAAATATATTTTGACTGCCACAGACTACTGTACCAGATGGACAGAAGCCCATGCTTTGAAGTTTTGTACTTCTGAAGTAGTGATCAAGTTTTTAGAAGAGAATATAATTACCAGATTTGGTTGCCCCAGTGCCCTTGTATGCGACAATGGCCCTGCATTTTCATCACTCAGATTTTCAAATTGGGCCTTTGAATATGGTATAACCCTAAAATTTTCATCGAATTATTATCCACAGGGAAATGGCCTAGCTGAGTCCACAAACAAGAACCTTTTGAATGCAATAAAGAAATTACTGGATAAGAATCCAAGAGACTGGCATACACAGCTGAAATTTGCTCTTTGGGCAGACAGAACTCGAGTTAAGTCTTCTCTGGGTACTTCTCCATATCACCTGGTTTATGGGCAGGATCCCATCTTCCCAATACAATTGAGGATTCCAACCTTGCAATTCATGCAAGAGTATTTAGATGAAGATGAGCAAGTACAAGTAAGATTATCACAGCTCCTGCATCTGGAAGAAAAACGAGACATTGCCTTAAATAAATTTATGAAACATCAAGGAGTGGTCAAGCGTTGGTTTGATCGACAGGCAAGAGTGAAAGCCTTCAGAATTTCTGATCTGGTTTTATATTGGGACAAAGCACATGAACGGCGAGGTGATCACGATAAGTTCGATTATCTCTGGAAGGGCCCATATCAGATCGCTGAGATCCTAGGAGAGAACGCTTTTAAATTGAAGACTCTGACCGGAGAAGATATTCCATTGCCTGTCAATGGGCAGTTCTTGAAGCACTATTTCCAGCCATGAATTCTTCGGAACACTGGTTTGTACATAGTTAGATAGGATTTTCTTTCAGTTATTTTGTTTTTTCTTAGATTAGATTTGTTTGTCTTGATGTCATTTGACTCAAGAATTTTTCAAGAAGTTTTCATAGTTTAGTTGTTTTTGTTTCTTTCGTTTTTAGAGTAGTTGTTTTTGAAGGGTTTTAATTCTTGACAAGGTGGTGTGTATCCAAAACACATTTGGTATACTTTCACTAGGATGTGTTAGCTCATTTCTTAAACATTTATTCACGAAACTCTTAGGATTGATAGATTATTGTTTTCAATTGTTGACGAAGCGAGCACTGAGCTTGACTGGGACATTAATCATATATTGTGTCTTGACACCATTATCTTTTGAACATAATATTTTAAAATGTCAAATCTAATTTTACGAATTCTTATTTGTTCTTTTGAGAAACTTAAGTCATGATTGATGGATTTCCCGTGAATTCCATCGCGAGTATTAGATAGCGTGACTGCTTGTTCTTAGGAAACGAATCAGTTGTTCGGTATTGACTGAAGTATTTTGAGGTTTCTTACACATCTTAATGATCCCGAAGTTCCTAGGAAAGCCTTTGTAAGCCTGGATCAAGTGAAAATCATAAGGTAATTCATGCCTCCATTTCCATTCCATAATAAGTATTTTGCATATTTTCATATCCGTCATTTCATTTACCACATCCCATATTACAATAAAATTGTTCATTCATTTCATTCCACTACAGTTAAACCTCCATCTGCATTGCATATTTTCAACCAATAATGAATTCGAGTCTAATGACTGCATCATTTATATGATTCTGTGTTCATTATACTCCAGAAGGATACAAGTTGAAGTTGAAATCAAGTATTTGGAGTATTTTCATTATCCACTGTACAGGATAAAATCAAATGTTGGTATTCCCACTCCATTCCATTTGAAATTTACTACCTATATTCACTTCACTTTTGTTACTATGCAAAGTCTCAAAGCATGTAACTATTCATCCATTTTACCTTCGCCTTCCAATCACATTACTATCCACACCTTTTCACCCCTCTCCTAATCATGATTGATGAATGTGAGTGTCGTCTGAATGAGAAGCTTGCAATTCCTTCCACCCATTCCCCCATCTTTCCATAAAATAAATATTTGGATGCTTTTACCTTTTAAGCAAAGAGATTCCTGAAAATCCAACAATCTCTATGTATCATGATATAAATGCCATAATTCCTAAATCGGGCATGTTCAAAGTATATTTCGTGCCGTACTTTCAAGTCAAAGAATCCTTGCGAAATAAAGTTCTAAGTACTTGTAGCCGAATCCAAAGAGGCTACCGCATCCAATCCATCCATTCCATTTCCATTCAATTCCATTCCACATACTTTACCCTGCGAACCAAAATTAAAGGGAGAAATCCTAAGTTCGTGAAGGACATGAAGGTATCATTACTAGTTATCATTAATCCCCGTTCCCTATTTACATTTCCTTTTCCACTTGCAAGCTTCGAAGTTTAGGTTGATACAAACAAACGTTGATCGTGATTTCATTCCATTTCATTTTTTCCTTATTCACCGTCCATATTTGTTTCTTGCTATTCAACATATCCCGTCATTCCTTTGGTTTATGGTTGAATACGCTTTCACACAGTCATAATCCGCCATCATCCAACTCCGTTCCCTTTATCCCATCATTTCCTACCAACATTTGTCAGTATCAGAACTTGACATGATTTTATGTGTGGATTATCGCGTCCTTCGCAGAATCAGACTCTTGAGTTCTTATCATTCGTTACCTCGGTGAAAACCTGGCAAACAGGCGCCGTGTGTAATGATCATTATCCTAAAGAAAAAAAAAAGAAGAAAAAAAAAAAAAAAAAAAAAAAAAAAAAAAGAAGAAAAAGTAAAGAGAAAAATTTTCGTTCACTGGTGAAAACCCGGCAAACGGGCGCCATGAATAAGTATCTTGGCGAAAACTTGGCAAACAGGCGTCATGATAGAGCCACATTGTTTCATTGCATTTTCACTATCATTCCATCACCACTCCATTTGACATCACTTACTTGTCATTGCATATTATCATTCACCTATGTCATCCATATATGTCCGTCCATCCGCTTTCATGAATATACCTAGCTTGATACAGGTTAGCTTAGTCGATCCTGGTTTCTAAGGGATGGGAATGAACCTAAGTGCTTGCACTTCAAACCTCAGATATGGATAGTCGCGCTGGCAATTGGTTTTGATTCTTTGATTGAGTAGTCGTGTTTATTTGATCTCGTGTGTGGGTGTACATGGAAATGTTGAAGCTTGACGTTTGTTTATCTTTAGCACATTCGAGAAGTTGTTTTAATTGAAATCAATCTTTAATCACACATCAGGAGATGCAGTGTCTTGATCCAATTTATGATTCCTTTCCCTTTTAAGCTCGTTTTGTATAGTTTACGATTGAGGATGATAATTTGATATCCTTTGAGTGAGCTTTGCATTTTTGTTTTCGAAATGTTCAGGAACATTCCTCCAGTGGAGTCGCCAGATGTTGTGACCAAATCACACATCGCCCCATTAGGAATAGGGACCCCCCTTTTTTTTGAGCTCTGAGCTTTTCAGTGAGTTTTCAATGAGTTTTGCTGAGATTTTAATGATGATTTGACTCATTTTCCTCTGCCGATACGGTAACAATTTCCTTGCCTATGATCTTTGGTTCACGATTAAGGGTAGATGAACTTGCAATAATGAAGAATTATGATCAAATCCTATCTAGATATTGAGTTTTGAAGTGAATCCTTCAGAATGTTTGAGACCCTGAAAAGACTAAGACTAAAGCCTGAAATCCTGAAAATCCTGAAAAAATGGCTAAGTCTGAAATCTGGTGAATCCTCCAAATTCTATATTTTGCATCTTAAATCCGGTGGATTCGGGACCTATCTCAAACATCCTGAAAGGTATATTGAAAAATATTTAAAGTATAAGAAATTCAATCTCTAAACTTATACTTAAATATATTTTTCAATATACCTTTACTCGCGCGATCCTGAAAAATACTTGACGAAGTCAGAGGATTCAAAACAGTTGATCTAATGCGCTAGAGTCCAGAGAATTCAAATTGCCTAAGTGATGCGCCAAACATCATGAGGTCTCTTCTAAGGGAGAGTAAGAACTCCACAGGATCCTACACCTTCATCTAGTGCGCCCACACTCCAGAGGAATTAAACAGTTGATCTAATGCGCTAGAGGTTAGAAGGTTTGAATTCGTGAAGTAATGTGCCAATCCATGATAACAATCCAAAGCCAAGTTTAGAAGACATCTAATGTTTGATCTAATGCGATTTCTTGAGGGAGAACTCTACAGGGTTTCAAAAGTTGATCTAGTGCGCTCAAGTGATTTCAAAAGATCAAATTCCAAGTACCCTCAACCAAAGCGTCATCCACAGGATTTGAAAGTTAGAACCAATGCGCCAACTCTAGGAATACCTTTAAGTTTTCAAGTATCCACCAAAGTTTGACTTTGAAGAATCCTAAACTTAGAACTAGTGCGCTAACACCCTAGAGGATTTTCAAGTCTCATCTAATGCGCCATACATGTTCCGCCTCAAAGACAAAGGTCATCTAAATTCGTCCAAGTTTGAAGACTTCAATAAGATCATCTAATGCGCCACCTTCCAAGACTCTTATCCAAGCGCTCAACAGGAAGAAATCGGAATTGCCATCCAATGCGCCATGTGTGGGGGAGAATAAGGTTTGATTTTGAAGAACTCCTGCTGCCCAACCAATGCGCCATGTTGAGAGGAGAGTCAAGTGTGATGTTGAAGAACCCTCAAACTTCATCCACTGCGCCAAACTTATGAGGATCTCAATCTTTCATCTAATGCGCCATATCCAAAGGGAAAGAACGAGGTATGATTTTGAGGATCTCAAACTATTCATCAAGTGCGCTACTCCCTAAGGAGTCTCAAGACATGATATAATGCGCTATGTTAAGGATAGGATGAAGTTTCATGTTGAAGGAACCAAATTACCTATCAAATGCGCCAAGTATTAAAAGGATTTCTAATCCTTCATGCAATGCGAAATAACAAGAAGAATCCGATCTTTCAGCCAAAGCGCCAAGTGTCAAGAGGATCTCAATCCTTCAACTAGTGCGAAATGTTTAAGGGGAATTCTATGCCTTGAACCAAGGCGAAAAGACTTGAAGATTGTTAAAACCCCATCCAATGCGGAATATTAAGAAGGCCTCGAAGACCTCATCTAATGTGAATTGCCAAGGAGAGTTTCAATACTTGATCAAATGCGAATCCAAAGAGAATAAAGAAGACTCCCTACGCTTCAACTAATGCGAAATGCAAAGAAGATCTGAGTTCTTGATCCCATGCGCTTGGAGGAGGAAGAAAACGTCCAACAACAAGAAGAAGATCATCATACCTTTATCCAATGCGTCCAAAAAAAAAAAGAAGTTACAAACATTTAATAGTTGTTGCCTTCGAAAAACGTGAAATGCATTTAATAAAGATCAAAATTAAATTAAATGTTTGTGCATGAGGTCGGCCTAGGAAGAAGGAAGGTTTTTTTTAAAGTGAATTATATATATGTGCCTCATTTCTTTTTCATTTGATTTATTTTCAAGAGCAGATTTGTTCTCCAAGAGCAGAATTTTCTTCAAGGAGCAGCCACAAGAAGTTGATTTTAGAAGATAAATTTGATTTTATCAAATTTTGTCAAGTGGGAAATCAAATTGCAAGGTATCAAATACAAAACAGCTCATCAAGTAAGTCTGATCTGAGTTGTTTCTGATCTGATTTTCTTATTTTTCTTTCATTAGATGCCTTGAAATTGTCCAAATATTGATAAAATTCTAGAAGAATAAGTGGATTTTTATGATTTTTCATAGATTTTCTAAATTTAATAGTAATATTTCATAACTATAGAGGAAAATTTCATAATTTAATCTACTAAAGTTGCTGAAGTAAAATCTAGATTTTGTTTGCAATCACTTATTCGCGTCAAGTCTGCAGAATAATGGCAATGACTTCCAAGGAACGACAAGCCAAGATCCGGATGGATGCCAAAGGGAAGATTCCTGAATCAAAGCTCGTCTCAAGGTGGACCAATGTAAGCGATACAAATATGGGAAGCAGTAACTTGGAAGATATCAAGACAGTCCTTGAAGAACCTAACGGAGGAAGCCTCGCTCGAGCCATCATGAGGAGTGGAGCCATTGAAGCTGCTTGTTTTCCGCCAACTTTGCCATGTCCGGAAATGATCATCGAATGTGTCAAAAAGTATGATGTAAATACCAGGCAAATCATAGCCAAGGAAGGATGGAACTACAAGATGCAGTGAATAATGTGAGAAGTATGTTGAAACAAGAAAGAGAAGCAAGGATGAAAGTTGAAGAAGATTTTAGTACATTGAAGCACTACATCCAACAGGTCATGCAACCTATTCAACAGAAGGAAGCTACTGCAATTCCTCCTTCCATTCTTCCACAGGAAACAGTATCCCGAGTTGAGGACATGAGAACTTCATCCCAGATGATGAAGGGATGGATAGAAAAGACAGAAGACAAGGCCTATATTTACCTAGAAGAAATTGTGCAAGTGTATGACAGAGTCATTAAGCTCCAAGGTCGAGTCCAAGCTTTATTGGAAAGTTGTGCTGAGTTCAAACCAATCAAAGAGCAATATATGCCACAACTCAAAAGCTTAATGGAAGCTCCAGTAGAAGATTTAATTCATAATAAGGTGATTGACAGAGATACTCCACATGACTTTGTCACTTGGTATTTCTCCTTTCACAACAAGGGGCAACTAGTTGATAAGATTGAAGTAGATATGTCCAGGATAAGAAGTGTTCTTCTAAGAACAGAAAATCATATATATACTGCTTTGACAAAGATTTGTAATCCTTATGGAAATGTTACCATTGAGAACATGAAGCAACAAGTTAAGGCATTCTACTTTCAATATGATGGATTTGATGAAAGTCAACTAGATAATATATTCACACTTGCATATCGTCTTGGGGAAAATAAGTCTTGGATAAACGACTGGGAGAAGACACTTGGAGTCTATGAGGCAGATGTAGCAGTGGCAGAAGGATCCATTAAGGCAGCAACAAGTGTACCAATGGAAGATATTATTCAAATTGTGTCCAGATTCGTTGTATCTCATAGTACTACTACATAGTACTCGCCTTGATGATGTGGCTTCCTTATCCTCTTGGAAAGCGTGCCTTTGTTCTCTCTTTCATGACTTCTTTCATTTAATATGAGTAACCTCCTGTATTTAATAAAGTTAACCTCATTCATTTAATAAAGTATAGTTTGTTGTAACTACTTGTGATGTGGCTTGATCTGATCCGCTGATTTCGCCGATCAATCTTGACCCTTCTCTCCTTTGAGGACTATAAAAGAGCTCTCATTGCTCTCATTTGGAACGGTTGGAAATTCTGAAATTGTTGTAAGAGCTCTCTGAGATAATAAAGGACTCATTGATTTGGTGATTCTATTTATATTTCTGAGTGTTTGCATGGTTTCAGTTTTCACACGAATATTAAGTTAAGCTGCAAGTTTTCTTTTAAGTATAAGTTAGTTAGTGAAAGATTTTTATTGCCTTGTAGTGAAGTCTTTACAATTGAGCGTCAATTTGATCTTTATGCCTGTTGAATTTTCATGAGCATAATTGATTTAAACATCTTGCATACCTTTGAAGATAGCACCTCTCTTGTGTAGTTGTTTTATCTTGGCAAAACAAGATTTGGTTCGACTTCACTTTAAGCAGTAAATGTCCTTCCATTTAGGATTAGATTAGTACTTCTCAACCCTAATCTTTTGCCCTTTTTTATCAATCATTTAGATTTAGGATCAGAACGTCCATTGCTAAATCATACGCGTCAGTTGCAGTACCTAGATTTTCTAGTGTTCACTTCCAGAGTCTTTGAAACAACAAGTTGAACAATTGTGTAAGTCCCTTTGTTGATTAACAGCAGAATCATACTTAAATCATTGAGCTGTTTCCTACTGAAATTGAAACATTATTATTAGAAGGAACCTTGGAGTTATCTCGTTTGATCACTTGGTTTAGCATCCGAGAGGCTTTGCTCAAGAGAGAGTTAAATACCTAGTATTTTACTCTATTGTTGACTTGTCGAAAAACAACCATCAACACCATCCACTATTAAACCAACCGCCCTACAAATTTTAACATTGTCCATTATAACTTGGACGTCTTCACCATCTCAATGGCTTGTATAAGGATATTGGCAATGAAGCTTGCATCCTTCACTTGCCCCTCACAATCAACTGCCTTCAAAAACATAGCACCTTTAGAGTGCACTGCAATAACATTAATTAGTGACATGTTTTTGCAATCCTTCAATCCATCAGAAATGGACACTCCTGTTTCGGGCCATGTATCCTTGGTTGCTCTCAATAGTTGCCTCTATGGAAGTTTTTTCCTTGCCAAAATAAGGTGGTGTGCACCTTTTCAAACCAAGGACTAGTGTAATCAATAGGTGCCCTGGCAATTGCGGTCACCATATCCCTCCAATGTGGTGATCAAACAAGGTTGAAATGAAGCCCATTGCTATAAATGCAACAAGCAATGCTTTCATCTACAAGCTCCCTTGCCTTATTCTTAAAGGCATTTTCCAATGGACCTCTTTTACGAGAAAGTGTAGTGTCTTCTTTGGAAGATGGTGGTGGCATGAGAGGATGTGCACCAGCCAGTTTTGTTAAGCCACTAGGATGTTTATGTGATCCTCTCTTGGAACGAGGATGTACTCTTTCCTTTGCTCTGTTACTTACCATGTTGACATCCTCTTGTTCCTTGATATATCCCATTATTTGTTGCTTTGGCAACCCTTTTTTATTCGGCCCTAGACAAACTCTTATTCCTAAGCCGGGAATAGCACAGATGTAAAGATCACCCTTTGTTCGACATACGAAACTCAATGTAATTCATTGAAAAAACTGATGCAAATTTATTAGCAGAAAATTTTTAATATTGAATACCAATGCTCTGTCAATATACTAGGGCATAGGTTGAAGACAAAACAAATTGTTACCTTTGAAAATCCATTGAAACAGGATGTTTTTATGCTGCAGTGGTCGCACAATCTCCTTTTTCAGCAATGAACCCTTTATATTGACTGAGGGCAAAATTTATTGAGGACTGCTATGGGGCAGTAATTCTATTGGTACTCAAAAACATCCAGAATCAACCCAGATCACCTTAAACTTGCGAATCCACAGCCACAAACACTAGAAAAGTGGTCTGCTACATCAAACGTTCAAGCTGCAATGAATATTCAGACTTAATTTGAGGCGTTTTTCCAATGTGCACTCCAATCTGTACCTGCTGGTACGGCATCCAGAATCTACCAAAATGATCATAACATTCCAACAAGCATCTGAAACCTTTTCAAACCCATGGCAACTTTGATTTATATGCTAGGCGTTCAAGATAAGTATGATAGGCGTCACAAATAAACCATGTTTGATTTTTACTTCACACCCGTACCCCTGAACATGTATGACGCCCCTTCCGTTCACAAAACTGCTAGAAAAATCACTTAAACTCCATTCTAAGCGGTCACAAAAAGAGGGGTTTATTCTCAGATGACTGCAACTAACCAAGCATAGAAAGAAACAAATCACAAGCAAGCTCACACCCACACCTGAATTCAACTAGTCTACCAAAACTCCTCAGAACACGTCAAACTCCATTATGCCCATTATGATTTCTGAATGAAACCATCTATATCTCCCAGCTAGGACTGATGTCTCACAATTGAAACTGGATGATGTGTTGATAGAACCTCCTCACAACCTTGTTGATCAACACAGGCGCTCCTGAAACATGACAATATCCAATTTTTTGCATGAAAAAAACCTCACAATGAGCGGTTCAAGCTATATATCCTCCTCTCCTCCCATGCTCATGCAATAGAAATACATTTAATGCCCACAAAGGAGCACTCCCACTCCTATCCTAGCCTAGAATAGGCGTGCCCAGATGAAGGGACCCACCATACCCAACGTCCACTACAAGAAGTAAACCATCAACTTTTAAAAGGATATAAGTTTATAATGTGCATTCTAACTTACATTGACCTTTTAAAAGCCCCATTTCCCTTATCCAAAAGTTAGCTTTCGGGAAATAATAAAAAGCTAACATATTTTTTCAATTTTTTATCACTGAAGAAAAGGGGACATTACAGTCCTCCCTCCCTGAAGTTGCTTGTCCTTAAGCAACTGCAACTCTAGGTGCTGTAAATTTGTTGACTCTCCCATGTGGCATCCTCCAACGGTAGGTTCTTCCACTTGATCAGGTACTCGCTAATAGTGCTCTTTCTTACTATTCATTCTCTGAACTCCAACACCCTTTCCGGAATCAATACCAAATTACCTTCCTCATTCAACGGAGGTAAATCAAAAGAAGCTATCACATTGTGTCCAAGAGCCTTCGTGAGGCGAGACACATGGAATATATTGTGAACCTTGTTATTCTCCAGCAATTCCAACTCATAAGCTACTGCACCCACTCTCCTCTTGATCCTGAAAGGTCCATAAAAGCGAGGCTTCAACTTCTCCACTCCACTCTTCTTGAGAGTGGACTGTCTATAGGGCTGCAACCTCAAATAAACCATGTCCCCAACCTCAAAGGTGTGTTCCACACGGCGCTGATCTGCATAAAATTTCTGTTGGTTTTGAGCATGCAACAAATTGTCTTCAGAGCCCTCATGATATCCTGATTTTGCTGTAGCAAATCCTTGGCCTGGGGAACTCTGCACTCATCAAAGATTAGATCAACAAAGTTTGGCGCATTGTAACCATAAAGAGCCATGAAAGGAGACGTTTTGATAGAAATATGATAGGAAGAGTTATAGCAATACTCTCCTAGATGAAGCCAACGAACCCAAGCCGAGTGTTGCCCTAAAACATAGTTCCTTAGATAACCTTCTAGCCACTTATTCACAATCTCAGTTTGCCCGTCAGTCTGTGGGTGGTAACTAGTGCTCGGAGTGAGCTCAGTTCCACTCAAACAAAACAACTCCTACCAAAATAAACTCAGAAACTTGTTGTCCCAATCATTGACTATGTTTCGAGGCAGCCCATGCAATCTAAACACTTCCCTGAAAAACAGTTCAGCTACTTGGGCTGCTCTGAAATCTGAACTGATTGCAAAAAAAAAGAGCAAATTTTGTCAATCTGTCAACAACATAAATAGAGTCTCTACCTTGCACCTTAGGCAGCCCTGTAATGAAGTCCATTGAAATACTTTCCCATTTCTGAGTGGGAATAGGCAAAGGTTGCAGCAGACCAGCAGGGTAAGTATGCTCATTTTTATTCTGTTGACACACCAAACATTCCCCAACATAATTCATGATATCATTTTTTAACCCTTTCCATGTAAATCTTTCACGAATTTGTCGGTATGTCTAATAAAATCCTTGGTGACCAGCCGAGGGTTCATCATGGAATGACCTCATAATCTTTTCCTTCACTTTAGAATTAGTTACAAGTAAGATACACTCTTTATAAAAAATCAGACCATTATTTACCTTGTACTTATCTTCAAATGTGACTCCATCAATGATGCTAACAGCCAACGGATCCTTAGCATATTCAGCGAAAATCTAATCTTTCCAATCAGGTGTTATACCCACAATAGAGGTGAGATGTGGCCTCCTTGAAAGTGCATCAACCACAACATTTTTCTTCCCTTTCATGTAGACTATGTCAAATTCAAAAGCCTGAAATTTGCTTACCCAACACTGCTGCCTTTCACTCAAATCCTTCTGATTTAGAAAGTATTTAAGACTATTATGATCAGTCTTAACTATGAACTTACCTCCCACCAGGTATTGCTGGAACTTGGTTAATGCATGCATGATAGCAAGCATTTCTTTGTCATAAATTGAATAACTCTTTTCTTCACCTCGCAACTTCCTACTTTCAAAAGCAATAGGATGCTTTTGTTGCATCAGGACAGCCCCTATTCCTTCACCTGAAGCATCACATTCAAGCTCAAAAGGCTTGGAAAAATCCAGAAGGGCCAACACTGGACAACTGCTCATGATTTCCTTGAAATTTTCAAAAGATTTCTGCGCTGATTCAGACCAAGAGAAGGCTCCCTTTTTTGTTAGATCAGTAAGAGGAGCTGCCATTTGAGAAAACCCCTTCACAAAACGCCTATAGAAGCTGCATAGACCAAAAAATCCCTTTAGATGAGTAAGAGTTTTGGGTGGTGGCCACTCAAATATAGCACGGATCTTTTCTTGGTCAACTCTAACCCCATCCACACTGATTACATGACCAAGATATAAAATTTCAGTCATGCCAAATTTGCACTTAGATTCCTTGGCAAACAAAGAACTAGCTTCAAGTATTCCCAAAACCTCATCAAGATGGTGCAAGTGCTCTTCCCAAGTTTTACTGTAAATAAGGATATCATTAAAAAAAACCAATAAGAACTTACGGAGCTGCTTGCTGAAAATCTTATTCATGCATGACTAGAATGTTGCTGGTGCATTGGTGGCCAAAAGGCATAACCAGAAACTCAAAATGCCCAAAGTGGCATCTAAAAGCCGTCTTCTCCACATCAAATTCACGCATGCAAATCTGGTGATACCCTGATCTTAAGTCTATTTTTGAAAAATAGACTGCTCCATGTAACTCGTCGATGAGCTCATCTATTATAGGTATTGGGTACCTATTCTTGATGGTACGTTTGTTGAGCTCGCAATAGTCTATGCACAATCGCATGGTCCCATCCTTCTTCTTTACTAAAACCACTAAAGATGCAAAAGGACTCTTACTTGGACGGATGAATCCCATGTCAAGTAACTCCTTGATGGCATTCTCAATTTCATCTTTGAATCGTTTTGGATGTCTGTTAGGAGTGGTCATAATAGGTTTGGCTCCATCCTCTAATTCGATCACATGCTCAATCCCCCTCTCAGGTGGTCTTCCAAGAGGCAACCCACTGAAAACCTTAGTATGCTTGGTCAAAAGTCTTTGCACATCAGGATGATGCTCTCTCTTCCTCTCATGATCAGGAGCTGGACGGACAACACATTCAGCAATCCATTCAGCTTGTCCTTGCCTCAAAATTTGCTCCATCCTCTTAGCAGTAACCACTCTAGGACCCCCATTTGGCATTCCACAAAGTACAACCCTCTTGCCTTTTGATTCAAATTTCAACTCCATGGTCTGAAAATCAAGTTGATCTCTCCACGAGATTTCAGCCACTGGATTCCCAGAACTACATCTGTATCACCAATGCCTATAACATAAAACTCATCCTTGACCTCATGGTTTCCCAACTAGATGCAAAGTTCGGCAATCTTCCTGGTGCAAGTAAGGGTAAAGCCATCGGCAACCATGATTTTGAAACCATCGAATTCTTCTGTCGTCAATCCATGCTTGGCTACCAAGCCTTCATCTATAAAATTATGCGTGGCACCAGTGTCAATAAGAGCCAACATTCGCTGCCCTCCTAGAACTCGAACATGGAATGGATTGTTCTTTTGTGTACTGGACAGCTAAGCAAAAGTACCACTATCCTCCTTCACTTCCTCAACCTCCTCAAGGTCTTCAATCTCTTCACAATCCACAAATTCCCCTTGTTGTTCTGATATTTCTGATCTTGTTTCAGCCTCTACATAGACTTCCAAATGCCTTGCATGGCCTTTTTCATAACATTTATGACCTGGGGCCCAAGGCTCCTTACATGTAAAACATAATTTCTTCTTTTTTAGTTCATTTTTAACCTCATCGCTCAATTTTTGCAAAGGTTGCTGCTGTTGAATGGGAAATTTAGTGAAGATCTTTTTGTCCTTGTTGAATGAAAATGGTTTTGCCATCATCTTTGGTTTTGGTGCTGAAAATTCCATACTCCTAGCCTTTTTAATAGCCTCTTGCAAGGTTTGAGAATCCAAGGATTTAACCCATCCCCTAATAGGTTCAGCTAGACCTTCAACGAAAAAGAAAATAAGCCTTCTTTCAGAGATGTCTAGAACCATGACACTAAGTCTCTGAAACTCAATGATGTATGTAACAATGTTACCAGTTTGCTTCAATCATGCCAAGTCCTTGAAGCTTTGCTCTGGATCTTGTTTGTCAAACCCCTCGATGAGTCTATTGGTGAACTCATCATAGGTTGTAATCAGATTGTGACCTTGTGTCACAAGACCATGGTACCACCACTCATAGGCAACCCCATCTAGGTGCAAAGTAGCAAAATTTAAGGTTGTCTCCTTAGGCATAGGCTTCAAAGTAATGTATGTGTCGAGCTTCTGAACCCAAGCTCTTGCAGAACACTTTCTGCTATCATCAAAACGGTCCAAAGACACTTTACTTAGAGCGTGCTTGTAATCTTTGTTGTCCCTGTTGTCATGTCTTCCGCCATTTCTCTTTTTCTGGTTCATAAATTGACCAAATGTTAAGCTTCTGCAGACATGATCAAGAAGTGTCATATATTCATCATGACATATCATGATATCATATCATCACTGAATGTAGTTCTATCCTCATGCTCCGAAGGCATTTCTTCCCTTCTGTTTGCAAATGGTTGAAGGGGTCTCGCAGCTGATCCCACTTCAGTTTTGGTGGGTGTTCTTACATAATCATTTCTTGCACCATTCTTTTGAGAGCTGCTGGCTTTAGTGTTATTTCTTGGGCCCTAAAATAAGTTCTGATCCATTTTATTCATTAATCTGGCCATCATGTCGAACATTTGGTCAAACTTCCTCTCCATCCTTTTACCTGGACTATCAGGGGGACAATTTTCTTTATCTCTATCTGCCATGAATAACTCTTCTTCAACAGAGTTAATTGAACCACAGGCAGTTTTCAACTTCCTCTCTTCCCTCTACTGGTACCTTCTCTCCCTGGCACTGGTTTGCTGCATGCAAAGTTCGGAAAATTTTCATAGGCTGGGAGGAGACCAGCTCTGATACCACTGTAAAGATCACCCTTTGTTTGACATACGAAACTCAATGTAATTCATTGAAAAAACTGATGCAAATTTATTAGCAGAAAATTTTTAATAGTGAATACCACTGCTGTGTCAATATACCAGGGCATAGGTTGAAGACAAGACAAATTGTTACCTTTGAAAAACCATTGAAACAGGATGTTTTTATGCTGCAGTGATCGCACAGTCTCCTTTTTCAGCAATGAACCTTTTATATTGACTGAGGCCAAAATTTATTGAGGACTGCTATGGGGCAGTCATTCTGTTGGTACTCAGAAACATCCAGAATCAACCGAGATCACCTTAAACTTGCGAATCCACAGCCACAAACACTAGAAAAGTGGTCTGCTACACGAAGCGTTCAAGCTGCAATGAATATTCAGACTTAATCTGAGGCATTTTTCCAATGTGCACTCCAATCTGTACCTGCTGGTACGACGTCCAAGATCCACTAAAATGATCATAACATTCCAACAAACATCTGAAACCTTTTCAAACCCATGGCAACTTTTATTTATATGCTAGGCGCTCAAGATAAGTATGGTAGGTGTCACAAATAAACCATGTTTGATTTTTACTTCACACCCGTACCCCTGAACATGTACGACGCCCCTTCAGTTCACAAAACTGCTAGAAAAATCACTTAAACTCCGTTCTAAGTGGTCACAAAAAGAGGGGTTTATTCTCAAACGAATGCAACTAACCAAGCATAGAAAGAAACAAATCACAAGCAAGCTCACACCCACTCAGAACACGTCAAACTAGTGTACCAACTAGTCTACCAAAACTCCTCAGAACACGTCAAACTCCATTATGCCCATTATGATTTCTAAATGAAACCATCTATTGCTCCCAGCTAGGATTGATGTCTCACAATCGAAACTGGATGATGTGTTGATACAACCTCCTCACAACCTTGTTGATCAACACAGGCGCTCTTGAAACATGACAATATCCAATTTTTTGCATGAAGAAAACCTCACAATGAGCGATTCAAGCAATATATCCTCCACTCCTCCCACGCTCATGCAATAGAAATACATTTAATGCCCACAAAGGAGCGCTCCCACTCCTATCCTAGCCTAGAATAGGCGTGCCCAGATGAAGGGGCCCACCATACCCAACATCCACTACAGGAAGTAAACCATCAACTTTTAAAAGGATATAAGTTTATAATGTGCACTCTAACTTACATTGACCTTTTAAAAGCCCCATTTCCCTTATCAAAAAGTTAGCTTTCGGGAAATAATAAAAAGCTAACATATTGTTTCAATTTTTTATCACTGAAGAAAAGGGGGCATTACAACAGAAGTGAGCTTTCACTCGACTATACGAGCTCTTATACTCTTTCGAACATTGACTACAACGCCAACGATAACCCCGACCACAAGGTACTTGTTCAATCATGGTTGTATGTCACCAAAGAGGTGACACTGCATCAATTTTAATCGAGCTCTCTATACGTGGAGCAACTAAACTAGAACTATCAGCCATTCTATATGAATACAACAAAACAAAACAAACATTACAAATTTACAACCTAAGTTAACCGAGTTCTTGTATTTACCCTGTCGTGCTCGTATGGGTCCGGTTCAGGTATGAGTACATGACATGGGCGGTCCACCCAGGATTCTACTCGGGAACCTAAAAAACCCACAAGGAACTTGGGGTGCCCGGGCAAAACCCAAGTCGAACCCAGGAGAACCCAAGTGTGCTTGTGGCAAGGACGCCCCAAAAGGCGTCAAAAAAACAATTTTTTAACTTTTTTTAAACTTAATAAACCCTACATCAATCTATTTTACCCTAAAAGTCAAACTTATAGCATATTTTGCCTCCATTCATCAAAACAAAAGAGTAAAACTGGAATTTTTGCTTCCAAGCCGCCATTGTTGATTGTTGAAGGTTGCTGCAATTTTCTTCAAAGATGAAGTCTATGGGAGTGAAAGCTACACCAATTGGAGAGAAAGAGTTGCACGAGGAACATTTATCTACCAAAGGTGAGTGAATCTTGTAATTTTTTTCAAGTTTTCATGAATTTTTTCAATATTTTTCAAGTTTTTTTTTTAAATTGTTTTAAATATTTTTTAAAACCTTTTATACATAATATAGGAGTCATAATGCCAATTTGTTTTTATTTTTTTTAAGTTGTAGGGTTGTAAATTTGTAATGTTTGTTTTGTTCATACAAAATGGCTAGTAGTTTTAGTTGCTCAATGTGTAGAGAGCTCGTTTAAAATTGATGCAGTATCACCTCTTTGGCGACATACAACCATGATCGAACAACTACCTGGTGGTGGGGGTTATTGTTGGCGTTGTATCCAATGTTTGAAAGAATATAAGGGCTCGTATAGTCAAGTGAAAGCTCACTTCTGCGCTAATCCCGGCTTAGGAATAAGAGTTTGTCCAAGGCCGAATAAGAAAGGGTTGCCAAAGCAACAAATAATGGGATATATCAAGGAACGAGAGGATGTCGACATGGTAAGTAACAAAGCAAAGGAAAGAGTACATTCTCTTTCCAAGAGAGGATCACAAAAACCTCCTAGTGGCATAACAGAACCGGCTGGCTCACATCCTTTCATGCCACCACCATCTTCCGGAAAAGACACTACTCTTTCCCATAAAAGAGGCCCATCGGAAAATGCCTTCAAGAATGAGGCAAGGGAGCTTGCAGATGAAAGCATTGCTCGTTGCATTTATAGCAATGGGCTTCCTTTCAACCTTGTTAGATCACCATATTGGCGAGATATGGTGACCGCAATTGCCAAGGCACCTACTGATTACACTAGTCCTAGGTATGAAAAGGTGCGCACCACCTTATTGGGCAAGAAAAACATTTCCCTAGAGGCATCGTTGAGAGCAATCAAGGATATATCGCCCAAAACAAGAGTGTCCATCGTTTTTGATGGATGGAAGGATTGCAAAAACAAGCCACTAATTAATGTCATTGCAATGTCCCCTAAAGGGGCTATGTTTTTGAAGGCAGTTGATTGTGAGGGGCAAGTGAAGGATGAGAGCTTCATTGCCAATATCCTTATACAAGCCATTGAGATGATGGGCCCTGAAAACATTGTCCATGTTGTAACAAACAATGCTAAAAATTGTAGGACGGCTGATTCAATAGTGGAGGGTACATACCGGCATATTTCTTGGACACCATGTGCTGTCCACTCTCTCAACTTGATATTGCAAAAGATTGGCACATAGATCGAGTGGGTCAAGGAAATCTACATGCACACTAAGGAGATTCAAATGTTTGTGACAAATCATCATATGTCACAAGCCATTTTCAAGTTCTTCTCCAAATTGGAGTTGTTGAAAGTAATTTTATTTTTATTTTTTACTTTTAGCATATTTATGATGTTTAAAGTTTTGGTAAGTTACTCCTTTTTTTTTAAAAAAAAATTACACCATGTTAGGTTGCCAAAACTCATTTCACATCACACACAATCATCTTGAGATGGCTTGTGAAGGTGCGAGAGGCATTGAGAGCCATGGTCATCAACATTCTTTGGAGTGTATAGAGGCAATCACAGTCAGAGAAAGCCCAAAAACTCAAAGCATCGATCCTAGCTGATGAGTGGTGGGCTCATATGGTATATGTTTTGAGTTTCACTGAGCCCATCATGTATATGATTAGGTATGCAGATACGGATCAACCATGCTTGGGTGAACTTTATGATGGCATGGACTCCATGGTTGAAAAAATAAGGACTATAATAGAAGCCAAGAAGCAGGACTCCACAGAAGCATTTTTCTAAAGAGTGCAAAGGATCATTGATGTGTGTTGGAACAAAATGACCACACCCTTGCATCTCTTAGCATTTGCTTTGTCTCCAAAGTATTATAGCAAAGAGATACTTTCCATGCTAAGGAGGGTGGTACCATATAGAGATAAAGAGGTTGTTGTTGGGTACAAGAGTGCATTCGGAAGAATATTCCCAAATGAAGATATACAGACTGTTGTCTCGAGTGAGTTTGGCGAGTTCATATCTTCAAAGAATCATGATGTTTGCGCTCTTCGAGATAAGTACAAGAAAGATGCTCGTGAATGGTGGTACCTACATGGCCAAGACTATTTTCAGGGGCAGCCTCTTGCAATAAAAAATCTATCTCAAGTATGCATCTTTTTAATTTTTAAATTTAACTTCCTCATTTTTCTTTCACTACTATATATTATAATTTATAATTTAAATTTAATAATTTAAGTTTTATAATTGTAAATGTTGTATGCAAATTCAACAGGTTGCAAGTTCTTCGAGCTGAGCGGAATTCGAGTACATACTCTTTTATCCACTCAATTAAAAACTTAAACACAACCGATTGGGTGCAAAAAAAGTCGAGGATTTGGTCTTTGTGCACTCCCGACTTGCGTCTCTTGTCACATAAGAAACCCGATTACAAGGAGGGGGTGACAAGGAATTGGGATCTAACTCCTAAGTGTGCCGACTTAGAGGCTATTGTTGCACAGCTTGCCGAAGTCTCTATCAATGAGGCAGCTTCTACATATAACATAGACATGGCTAGTGAGAGTGGCGTTCCAGCTAATTGTTCTTCAAATGAATTTGAAACAAATGTTGACTTTGATCCTCTCGATGAAGAGCCATATGAAGATTATTGAATATTGATTGTAACTTTCATTTTGTATTGACATTTGAGAAATCACTTAATTATGAATTTCAATTCATGAATATTTTCCTTATTGCAAGTTATGAGATATTTAGATATTTTGTTTATTGGCAATTATGCAAGATTGCATGTGAACCCCGATGCTCTTGCATCATTAAAAGTGATAAAATTATGAAAAATGGCATGTGCCATGAAGGTCTATGTGATCTCAAAGGCTTTAATTTGCGCTTGGTGACGGGGGCTCCACCCCTCAACCCCGCCTTGTATCGTGACAAGGAGTGTGCCAGGGGCGCTACCCCTGAACCCCACAAGGCGCACTGCCCTCAACCCCGCTAGGGGTTACCACCCCCAAACCCTCGCTCTAGTTTTAAAAAGCAAAAAATTAAAATTATTTTGGGCCATGCCAAAAGGAAAAGCAACATTTTTTTTATCTTTCAAACTTTTTCTCTGGCTAATAGCACCTTGGCACTTTGGCTTCTATTTACAAAATTAGGATGTCTTCATACAATACTTAGAAAATTGTTTGTGCATCATGACTTAACTCGTTTTTGGTCTATGAAGTGTATTGAACTCTAATTTTGATCTATATATAAAGGAAATTAGTAATAAGTCCATATATGCAATAATAAGCATGTTTTTAAAGCATATTTTTAAAATTAATGTATTTTTTAATGTTTGATAAATTTGCCGAGTTATTGCCAAGTTTTTCCCAGATTTTGCCAAGTCCCAACTTTTCAAAAATTTTGGGTCAGCCAAGTAATTGTTGAGTCCAAGTTTTTAAACTATGCTATTCATTTGTGATCCATTATGAATCTAGATCGATTTCATCAAGGTCAATTGGTGGATTGTCCTCAACACTCCTTAATATTATAAAATCAAATGCATTAGTTCGTTAATTATATAAAATAAGTATTCTAATTGCAAATTGCAAGAAAACAATACAATCAAAAATACGAGTTTTCCTTACCTTGAAGTTTTTTTAGCCTAAGGCGAAGATTGTGGTGGACAAAAACCAAATCATTCATCCACTGTTGAGTCAAACAGTTTCGTTTCTTGGATGTAAGTGTTAAAACACACTCCAAGAACGCTCACAAAAAGATGAGCTATATGGTTGGCTCAAAACATGCATTGACATCCATCATAAATTTTTTACATCTTTGCCAAAAAATTCCACCATTCAGTTGACAAAAAACGAATTTTATCAACATTCTATTATCATAATGTCTTTCAAACTTAAACAAACTTTAAACTTTGTGAGATATAAAAAGGGAAAAGTTGATTGCAAATAACTAGTTTCAAAGTGGTCCTTCCTTCTATAGCACAATGGCAAAAAAATCCCTATCCCTCTTGATATGCGAGCAACTCTACAATGGTTGTCCACTAATCCTATGATTAAATCTTCCAATGCATTGGAAGAGGCCCCCATTCACCTCTTCAACGAGATTGAAGGAGTCATTGTTAAACAATACTGGGTTTAGGAAGTATCCGGTAGCATGGAGGGTGAAATGCATCTATTGATCCCATCTCTCATTGATGATCTCCTGTATCAGCATGTACATGTCCCTCTCATGGTCCATCGTCACCTTGATAGCCTTTTTGGCCCTATCCATGGCCTCATACAAGTAGCCTGTTGAGGATTTCTCCCCATCAACTAGCCACAAAACACTAACTAAAGGCTCCGAAAATAGCACAATCTCCTCTACTGTTGTCCAAAAACTCAAGGGAAAAACATAATCTACCACAATCTGACCATCCATAAGGTCAACAAAGCCAAACTATAACCACACATTTGAAATGAAGTGGGTGGCAAATCTCATCACCCTTGGCCAAAGGAGTTTTTCCCATCCATGAAGGTGTGCATCATATGTAACACCCTCGTAAGATTGTAGATGAATTTCGTGATGGTTTTGGTCTCATACGATACATATTTAACCCAGTGAATTTTGCCAATGTCTTATAGGATTATATCGAGATAATGAGCTACACAAGGACTTCAAAACAAAGTGGGATGCTTCGCCATTAAAACTCTTCCAATAACACAAGCAACAACATTATTTGTCATAAATTGGATATGTTAAGGCCACACCTCAACTACCACCTCATCAAATAGATTGAATAGTGCATGCACTAATTTGACTCAAACTTATGCATGCGCTAACCTCAGGAGTATTGTGCCAAGCTCCAAAGCAAAAAGGAAATTGATGAGTATGGTTCCTTCAATCCCTCCACCCATTTGACATAATTAAGTGTACTTGTCCTAGCCCATTGCTCACGATGATTTGCAAGGACACTGCTCAATTCCTCAATTGCATCTATCAACATGTTTGTCCTCAAAGACTCATAGGAGGGGGCTTTGAACCCAAGACCCACAACTGCAATGGCATCCACCATGGCTTGTTAGTATGGAGACCTAGCAATATGGAACAAAATAGAATAGAACCAGAAATTATCAATGGCCCTTTTAGCTTGCTCATGCACAGACTTCTTCTAGCCTTTACTCTTTAAGGATGGTTGTGCTCCAAGTTTAGTATATGGTGCAAAGAAGGTGTTAATGTTTTCCCCTATGTTAGGTCTTATGTGATGCAAAAGAAAGCATAGAAAAGTCTGTCTAATGTAGTCTACTCATATTGTGCTTATGATCGCTCAACCTCATTAAAGGATCAACTCTAGCCTCAAAAGAAGTCAATCCTGTTGCAAATATGTGCCTAAGCGGTGTTGTCATTGATGTCAACATATTCTTGTTGTCATTGGTCTCAACTGTGCCTTATTTTGTTGCCTATTCAGGAGACTAGAAGCAAATATGTCCCTAAGCGGTGTTGTCATTGATGTCAACATATTCTTGTTGTCATTGGTCTCAACTGTGCCTTATTTTGTTGCCTGTTCACGAGACTGGAATGTTGAGGATATTGAGAAAATTAATGAAGACTCAATGTTCGCGGACCATATGGCTGTGTAGAGGATTGTCAGAGGTTGTTCCAGTTAAGAATTGAGAAGTCCGCATGAAGATTTGAAGAAGTTATGGCCATCTGAGTAGAACCGGATTTTGCAGTATTCAGAAGAGACAGAGTGACAGTAAGTTGGTCTGGATTGCTCCACAGTGAAATATTATGGTCTACAGATCTGAAGGCATGTTTGGGAAGTCAGTGTGTATCATCAACTCCAGTGGTTCGTGGTTTGGAGGTCCGCAGGGCATCCTTCTAGTTTGACAGTCATGGCAAACAATGTGCTTGAGGTTCCGGAGGAAGATACAAATGATTCTGGTAATTTGGTTTAGAGTGGATGTTATTGGTGAATTCAATGTGCTTGTGGAGGTCTTTGGATCGTGTGGCTACTGTGTTGGAGGTCCACATTGGAGTTTGAGCTTGTTATTGAAGATTGCCTCTTTGAAGTTGATGTTCTTCCCAGTCTTGGCCGACTGGATGTTCCTAGCGTGTTGCGGATGATCTAAAGATCATTTTATGAAGCATGGCGTGTTAGTAGAGGAAGATTCAAGTCTCAGCTATGTTTGGCCGACAGTGTAAAGATCCGCGTTAAGTTTAGCCAACCTTGTTGATCTTTCCAAGGTTGATGAAGTGTATAAATATTTGTTGAAGGGTTGTTAAAAATCATCCTTGAGAAAAATAGATTAAATCCAAATAAAGGATCAAAAGCAGAGCAGAGAAGAAAAGGAGCAAGAGCAGTATAGAGTGAAAAGTCAGTGAAAAAGAATTTGGGGCAAAGCAGAAATTTTGTGAGCATTCATTGAAACTGAACCAAGCATGAAGTAGATGCTATTTCTCAGTTAATTCTTTCTATTCTAAATAAATTTTGTAGGCAGTGAGCCTCTCTTTTAAACAGTGAGCTCTGGGCAGTGCGCCCGAAGGCATGTGCCTTCTACTTTTCTAAAGTACTTTTAACAGGGTACAAATCTTTGTGGGTTAACCCCCACCGTGGTTTTTCCCTTAATCGGGTTTCCACGTCAAAATCTTGGTGTCAAGTGTGTTGCTTATGTTTCTGCTCATATGTTGTTAATCTATGCTTTAATGTTTACATCACTAATCTGATAGTAAGTTAATAAAGAAGGTTAAAAGCAGAAAAAATTTATTTTGTGTGACAACTGATTCACCCCCCCCCCCTCAGTTGTCCAGTCTAATTCCAACAAATCCAACTAGTGTGCTTCTCCTTGCCTTCTTTGCCTTACCTTGTGAACATGCCTCAAGAGCCCTCAAGGCCTAATGGGTGAAATATGGTAGTCACTCATTGAAAGCCTTCACATCATGGCCTCACTGCTTTGCCAAATGCCATTTAAGTAAAAATGCCTCAATTGCATACAAGGCTACAAAAATTGCACTTCACTTTGTTTGAATTAGGGACCATTGTGCCATGCGTACATGCAAAGTCTCTCACACAACATGATGAGCAAAAAAATCAAGGTCTAGCACCGAAAGCTATGGTATGAAAAGGTCGTGTGTATGTCTAAGGCCTAGGTATCAAAGTAGTAGCACCCCTAACTTCACTAGACCCTTTCTGAGGAATCTAGCTTAGCCAATAACAACAAATCACTGAAAAAAGAAAGAGAGAAAGGGAGAGAAGAATATGTAAAGAAGATAACTGCAAAGAAAAGTTTTTGCAATCTCCTTATCAGTCCAACCTCTATAGCCCTCAAATACACATCTAGGGCATTACTTCCCAAGTTATGAGAAGGTAATCATACCAAATATTGTGTTTGATGCACAATAGAGGGGCTTAAGAACAAAAAATTTTGATAATATAATATATTGAATATCTTGCAAATGCTTTTAGTATATTACAACAAAAGAAACAATTACACATGCTAAATATTAAAAAACCCTAACCCTAAACTCCAAAAAAATCAACATTTAAGGTTAAGGTTAGGGATTTTATTTGTATGCTTTAGTATGTCTAATCCTAACCCTAAACCTTAAAAAACCAAGGTTTACAATTAGGGTTAGGACGCATCAAAGCATAAAATATCCTAACCCTAACCCTAAACAAAAGCATTAGAAAAACCCTGACCTTAACCCTAAACCCTAAAAAAAATTGGGGTTTAGAGTTGGGATAGCGGTAGTAGCATACTACTAGACACTAGTAATAAAAAACTTAACCATAACCCCAAACCCTAAAAAATCCAAAGTTTAGGGTTAAGGTTAGGGCATAGTAGCATTCTATTAGAGAAATTAACCCTAACTCTATCGCTAAACCCTAAAAGATTTTATTTGTATGCTTTATATGCCCTAACCTTGACCCTAAACCAAAAAGAATTCAAGGTAGGTTTATTGTTAGAGATAGGGGGTATCAAAACATAAAAAGTTCTCACCCCAAACCCTAAAAAAATCGAAGTTTAGGGTTAAGGCATACTAAAACATTAGAGAACCCCAATCCTAATTCTTAACCTTGAAAAAACTGGGGTTTAGGATTAAGGTTAGGATGTAGTAAAGCACTACTAGACTTCGGAAACAAAAAACCCTAACGGTATCCCCAAACCTAAAAAATTCCGAGTTTAGGGTTAGGGTAAGGGTATAGTAGCATACTAATTAAAAAACCTAACCCTAACCCTAAACCCTCAAAAAATCAAGGTTTTGGGTTAGGGCATAAAAAACATTTTCATCTTAAAACGAATAAATAATTTTATTTTTTTAAGTTAAAACCTTACTTGGAAACTCAAATAATTGGGTGCCAAATTCGAAGGTGGTGAGTCAATCTGATCAATGTGCCCTCAAATCTAAAAGAGATGCTCGAACAAATCTGAAAGAGATGCTCAAAAAATTGGCATGAACTGCACTAAAAAATCATAAAAAACCTGATATAAAATTGCCAAAAAATCAAAAACAAATGACTTAAACATAAAAAACATTTACATCTTAAAATGAATAAATAATTTTATTTTTTTTTAAGTTAAAACCTTACTCGGAAACTCAAATAATTGGGTGCCAAATTCGAAGGTGGTGAGTCAATCTGATCAATGTGCCCTCAAATCTAAAAGAGATGCTCGAACAAATCTGAAAGAGATGCTCGAAAAATTGGCATGAACTGCACTAAAAAATCATAAAAAACCTGATATAAAATTGCCAAAAAATCAAAAACAAATGACTTAAACATGGGGCATATACTTTAACAAAAACACAATTATTTTGGTCAAAATATCATTTGATCGAGTTTCTCAAAATATTGTAATTTACTCAGTGAAAAACTCTGCATCAGGGGCGAGAAATTAATTTATCACGAGTTTTTAAAGATTATTGCTTCTATGTGTAAATCTTCCAATATGTTGATTGGTAAAAGTTTTGGGGTTGGTTGAATATATCTATCAAAATAGCCTAAACTCTTCCGCGTACAACCGGCATAAAAATAGGATAATTATGGGTTCAAAGCTAGAGATACTGTAGAACTAATATCATTTGTAGGTGTGGGTAAATTTCCACAAGATCATATAATAACTCCTAAAGGAAGAAGAGCGCCCGCCCAATTACAAAAAACGATAAATAGGAATATAATTTGTATAAATGAAACCCATGGGCATTGCCAATCTGAGTTCTACCCGAGCCACAAACAAACTGAGGTCTAGTCAGAATGATTTGTGGATCTTGAATAGATATAGTAGCTGAACCTAATAAGACGGCAATTACAATCCAAGAAGTTATACATATCTGGACATTAACTTGAAAACCTTTATTGCCAACAAAAATGGTGATCTACCTCCACATTGGATATTTTTATTGTATATTGTAGCCCTTGCAAGGTTGGATGTGTCAAAATGGCAATTACAATCCAAGAAGTTATAAATACCTGGACATGAACTTGAAAACCTTTATTTGCCAACAAAAATGCTGATCTACCTCCACATGAATCATTGGGTGGCATCAAGTAAGAATCAACGGGAAGGCACCTGTGATTCCATTAAGGAGTGGTTAAGTCATAAGACTCATAACAAAATGAAATTAAATTAAAGTTTAATTTTATCAAAAGTCAAGGGACATTGTGAAGGGTTATGTCTAATAGAGGAATAAGGTATATAAGTAAGACCAATCAAGGAGAAGGAAGCAAAGAATGTTGGCCATATGTGTTGTCATTGATGTCAACATAGCATACATTGATGTCAACATAGCATACACTGATGTCAACACTATCATGAAAGAAAGGAAGAGAAAAGCTCATGATTGGAGGTCATAAAAGCTACATTTCTAATCAAAGCAGAGTTGAGTTTGAAGCCTTATTAATATAGGAATTAGAAACACTAAGAGAATCAGATGTTAAAGAAGGACACCTGATGGCTTGAAGCATGCTGTATGATCTATCCTACCGATCCTAAGTTGTATGTGGTAATGCAATGAAGGCTTGGCCTCCGGAAGCAGGTGATAGTCTTTGTTTCAGAAGGTCTACTCTTTGAAAATTGTCCAGAAGATTGCTCCGCATTTTCATCTTTGTGCTATTGGGCTTCTGCGGTTTGGAACATAGCTTTATATAGTGTTATCTTATGTATGTTCCAAGTTTTATGATGTTTTGATCACCGAAAGAATGTTTTTCTGCTAACAGCTTAAAGACAGAATTGGTTTTGTGAAGGTATTCCTAGCAAGGTTATAGAATGCTCCGCATTCCTCCACAGTTGTATATTTGGCTACGTGGTTCTGAGATTGTGTCAAGAAGGCAATGTAGGTGCTATTTCCAAAGTCTCAAATCATATTTCCCTCCACTATGAAAGTTATGTATGATAGAACATCGAAATGTGCTCTGGCAAAATGGTGCAGTATTGAAGACCCACTGGAATGCTCCGCATTCCTCCGGAAGTGAATGATTGACCTTGCAGTTTTGTGAACATGTTCTTGGATTTGCATTGCACACCTCCTTTCTGTTTTAGGCTTCTTGGTGGTTCGCAGCTCAGTTTTTCAATTGACAGCATGGTGCAGTGTGTTCCAAATAATAGAGTGTTTGCAGAGTAAATGTTTGAAGTCGTGCAGTACAATTCTTTGATGTGCGGTGGCAAAGGAGTGTATGGGGGTGTTTCATAAGTCATGTAAACTCATATGGAAAAGTTTCATGGAGATCTTTTTTGTTTCCTGTACCGCACAAGGTTTACAAGTTGATATGGTCGTTGTACTTCAAGTCTTCATGTGTTTTTCCTAAAACTGTCCTATTTTAAAATGAGCAGAGTGTGCAGAAGTCATTCCTTGGTGTTTGAAGCTATGAAGGATGTTTTGGACCTGGTTAAGCAAGTGTTGGGGTCCACAAGGCCTGAATCTTCTGTTGGTGTAATGTGTTGTTTCAATTAGGACCTATCTTCTACACGTTTCATAGTGTGTGTTGTCTGGCCGACTTGTAAATGTATTTTTCATGTTGTATATGGCCGACAAGCAATGTAATCAATGTAATATCATGTATAAATAGTGAGTCAAATTGAGTTAGGAAGGTATGATTGCAAAATGATTGAAAAGGTTCGCAAGCATATAAAAGCAATTCATTATTGATGTGCAAATGTGGGAGAAAGAGTAGATGTTGATGCTGTCCAAATTCATTTTGAAGACATATTTGTGACAGTGATCAAGTATAGAGTGTGCCTAATTGATCATATCTTCAGAAAAAAGTGTGAGGAGGCAGAAGTGCAATCATCAAAGGTGTGAGCTTCAATCACAGTTTTCAGACAGTAAGAAAAGACTTTTATATTGTAATCTTTTGTATTCTCATTTCAGGGAATAGATGCTTCCTTGGGAGTGACCCTAAAACAAAGCCATCAGGGAGTAGAAGCTTCCTTGGGTGTAACCCTAAATCAAAGTTACTTAGGGAGTAGCAACTTCCTTGGGTTAAAGCCCCTAAAACAAAGTTACTATTTGAGCTTCATATATTGTGAGTTAATCCTCACCGTGGTTTTTCCCTTCTAGGGTTTCCCACATATATCTGGTGTTATGTGTTGATGTGCATTGTGTTATTATTTCATGCTCATGTTAATGCTGTAATACTTAAAGTTTAATCTGCTCCTGATAAGTTGAATGTGTTGAAAGTGAAATTTAGTTGTCTATTGATTCACCCCCCCTCTCAGTTTACTTGTGTGTCTAACAATTGGTATCAGAGCCAAGTTCCTCTGAGGGAAACTTAACTGCTTGAGGAAGGTCCAGGATGGCACAAGGAGGATCCAGTAAGATACCCAGGTTTGATGGAACAAATTATGCTTTTTGGGAGATAAGGATGGAAGCCTACATCAATTCTCTTGGGTGTGGAGTTTGGGACTTTGTCAAGAAAGGTTCCACTATTCCTGCTACTATTCCTACAAATGCAGATGAAGTCAAGAAGTATGAGAACAATGCCAAAGCAAAGTTTGCCATCATGAGTGGATTATCTAATTTAGAACTTTCAAAGGTGATGAGTTGTAGTTCTGCTCAAGAGGTTTGGCAGAAACTTGAAACCATTTATGGCGATAAGAAAGTAAAGCAAGCTAAGATGCAAATTCTCAAAAGCAGATTTGAAACCCTAAAGCTGACAGAGGATGAAAACATTGTTGGATATATGCTCCGAGTGAATGAAGTGGTCAATGGCATCAAAGGTCTTGGTGGTGAAATAAATGAAGATGAAATTGTGAAGAAGGTTCTGAGATCTTTTCCCAAATCTTACAGTCATAAGGTATCAGCTATTGAGGAGACTGCAGACTTGGATAAGTAATCTTTAGACCAAATGTTTGGGACTCTTACTGCTTTTGAAATGAGAGAATTTGACAGTGATGTTCCAAAGAAAGAAGCTGCCTTCAAAGCCAACAAAAAGACAAAGGAGGAATCTACTGATGAAGATGAAAGTCCTAATGATGCCGAAGCAAATTTTGTAAGAACACTGAAGAAAGGATCTGGCAAATATAAAGGTAAGTTACCCTTCAAATGTTTTAATTGTGGAAAGGTAGGTCACTTTGCTTCTAAATGTCCTCTTAATGAAGCTAGGAAAAGTAACAGAAATAGTAAATTCAAAAGGAGTATGTTTTCCTTAGAAGACAGTTGTTCTTCAGAAGATGAGGATCATGATTCAAATGATGAGACACTTTTCTTGGCCATTAGTGTTGGTGCAAAAAGAATGAGGTTGGAAAATGTGGAAAAATTGATACCTTGCAAACAGTTCAAAACAATGAAAAATCAATGGTTGTACGGACTGCCTTCCATGCAAATTATTGACAGTGGTTGTTCAAATCATATGACTGGTAACAAAGAGAAGTTTATCAGCCTTAAGAAGTGGGATGGTGGAGCTGTTAAGTTTGGAGGTGATGAGTCAGCTCAAATTTGTGGAAAAGGTGTCATAACTATTGATGGAAAGAACAAGACTAAGGATGTTCTCTATGTCAAAGGATTACAGCACAATCTTCTCAGTGTCAGTCAGATGTGCAAGAAAGGTCACAATCTTACTTTTCATGCTAATGGTTGTGAAATCAGGAAGGCAGGATCCGGAAAGCTAGTTGCAGAAGGTATCAAGACTTGTGGTGATATTTATCACTTGAAAGAGACAAATCGAAGAACATGTCTGTTGACTCAATCCAGTGAGTGTTGGTTGTGGCACAAAAGAATGGGACACAACAACCTTGATAATATTGTAAGAATCAGCTCTACTCATGCAGTGAGAGATATGCCTAAGATAATCAAGCCTGCAAACACTGTATGTAAGGAATGTCAAATGGGAAAGCAGACAAAGACAAGTTTTAAAAGCGAGTACTCTTCCATTCACACGGACCTATGTGGACCCACAAGAGTAAAAAGTCAACAAGGTGAAAGGTATTTTATGTTGCTCATTGATGATTATTCTAGAATGACTTGGGTTACTTTCTTAAGAGAAAAATCTAATGCCCTTGATAAGTTTAAAGTTTTCAAAGATTTGGTTGAAAATGAAATGGATACTAAGATCAAATGTTTAAGGTCAGATAGAGGAGGTGAGTTTACTTCAAATGAATTTGAAAAGTTTTGTGAAGATCATGGTATTAAGAGGCACTTGTTTGCTCCTAGAATCACTCAGCAAAATGGGGTAGTGGAAAGGAAGAATAGGATTGTGCAAGAAATGTCTAGGGCAATGTTGAAAGATGCAAATCTGCCTGATGTATACTAGAAGGAAGCAATTCAAACTGTTGTCTATCTAACTAACAGAGTACAGTTAAGGGTCAATAGCACTAAGACCCCTTATGAGTTGTGGTATGGAAGACCTCCCTCTGTCAAATACTTCAGAATCTTTGGTAGTAAATGCTATATCATAAGAGATGAAGAAGACCTAGGAAAGTTTGATTCAAGATGTGATGAAGGAATCTTTCTTGGTTACTCAACCAGAAGCAAGGCCTATAGATGCTACAACAAAAGGTTAGGAAAGATGATTGAAAGCACAAATGTCAAAGTAGATGAAGACTTGTATCAGTTCCCACAGGATTCAGAAGACACCGGATCTGATATCTTCCCTTGCATTGAAGATGAAGTAGAAGTGAAAGAAGAAAAGGAACAGGAACCTGAACAGATGCCTAAGACCCCTGCAAAGTATGTTCAAAAGAATCATTCAGCAAAACAGATCATTGGAGACAAAAATGAAGGTGTGCAGACAAGGAGAAGGTTTGCCAAGACACATGAGCAAGTGAACTTGTGTTTGTTATCAAAAGTGGAACCTAAGACCTTTGCTGAAGCCAACAAAGATGATGGATGGATAAAAGCAATGGAAGAAGAACTGGATCAGATTGAAAAGAATTAGACATGGGAATTGGTTCCCAGACCAGCCAATAAAGAATGTTATAGGAACAAAGTGGGTGTTCCGGAACAAGCTAAATGAAGAAGGCAAAGTTGTAAGGAACAAAGCAAGATTAGTATGCAAAGGAAATACTCAAGTAGAAGGCATTGATTTTGAGGAGACTTTTGCTCCAGTAGTGGTGCAGGAGCACCCAATCCACAGTGGCCTCCATAAGGCATTAACTATTTACAGTTCATTTTGATGTTTCCAATAAGGTCCTAAGCTGACCATTCGATGTAATAAGGTCTGTTTGACCAATGCATGTTAATTTAGGTTGTATTTAGGTTTATGTTGTAAGTTCCAAGGACACTTGGCAAATCTGTAAGCGCAAGGTTGTTAGACAGTTAGGAGGTTGTTAGGCAGTTGGATCTCCCAGCCGCTTGGAGGTTGTCTCCCAGCCGCTTGGAGGTTGTCTCCCAACCGCTTGAAGTCGGGTGGTACTACTCAGGCGAGTAGATAAATAGAGGAGATCATCGAATGTAATCAGTAGAGTAGTTGTAGTTGAGTTCAGTTCAATTGATATTAGAGATCAGTGTGATTGTAATCGAGAAACAGAGCATCTGTATGCACATTTCTGAAAGGCATAAATAACAATTCCTGTTGTGAATTTTCCTGTCTTTCGGATTCCTTAGGTTTTCTCTGTATAAATCGAATTGTTGTTTTGTGGTCGAGATGGATCCTTAATCCATTCCACCGGTTGGATTTCTTCGAAATCGGTGGAATGGCTGTACAGTTCGCTTTGTTTTTCTGTTTTGTTCGTTTGGGTTTTATGTTTGTAGGATCGCGTGCCAAGTGTAGATAGATCCTAGCGCCATCATGTGCTAGGTTGGCAGGGGGAAGATCTGTGTTAGATTGGCGGAGGAATAGATCTGGGTAATCGCAGGGTTTGCGGAGGTTCAAAACAGCGAAGATTCGAGTTGTTTCACTGAAGATACATTTTGTGTGTATATCGCAAATGCATGTCGAATATACATTTTGTGTGTATATCGCAAGGGTCTGTTGAGTGTGTATGTCACAAGCATATCGGGTTTGAATGCATGTTGCAAATGCATGTTACGAATGTACAAGGCAAAAGTACATCGGGTTGTATAGAAGGAAGGTCAACGGTCAAACCTTTCGAATGCATGTTCTGAATGCATCTTGTGATTGTATGTTATGATTGCATATTGCAATTGTATGTTGAAACATACATTGTCTTTGATACAAGTGTCAACCGGTAGCGATGGTGGAGGAAACCGGTATCCGCAGGTCACATCATGTATGTATCCGTTGGTTGTATTGGGGTGATCGGTACATCGGGGAGAGATGCAAATCAGCGGGAGAATTCCTTAGTAAGCCGGTAGGGAATGTTTTGTCAATAGAGGGTCGGTATGAGATATCAGATCGAGTGAATGGTATTTTAGTCAGCCGATAGTGCATGATCTTGCCGATAGGCAAGTAAAACGTGGAAATACAAAGGGAAATGCAGGTCAAGGTGTTTGGCTCTACATCATAGTGGTATCAGAGCCTGAAAAAGATTTGGGTGGAAAATCAAATTGAGGATTTGCAAGAGTGTTGGCATTTGGGTGTTGTCTGTGAATGTTTATGTCAGACAAGGAAAGCGAGACAGAGGCGGAGAGGATGCCTCCCAAAAGTATATCGCGTTACGCCGTTAAGAAGCTGATCGAGGAGATACTTGCATCCAAGTTGGGAGAGTTCAAGCAGTCCAAAGGCAAAGATAAGGAAGATGACAGTGACAGTGATGAAGAAGATACAGAAATTGGTGAAACCAGTAAAAAGGCAAAGGAGATACCAGCAGACCAGAGGGCATTTTTAACTGCATTAAAGTCCGTCAATAGGGACACCATAGATGGGTTACCTATGTATAGTGGAAGTATGGACGCTGAAGAGGTGATTGATTGGATTGAGGCATTGAACAATCATTTCGAATATAAAGAAATCCCTGATGATAAGAGGGTTAAGTTGGCAAAAGCAAGACTGAAGGGATCTGCTCTTGCATGGTGGAATTATGAACAAGGAGAGAGAGTCAAGGAGGGGAACAATATGATAACCTCCTGGGAAAGGATGAAGACCAAACTCAAGGCATAGTTCTTACCGCTGGACTATGATGTGCAAATGTATAAAAAGTTGTAGAACCTCAGACAGAGAGACCTTGATGTGAATGCATACACACAAGAGTTTCATAAACTTAGTCTCAGATCAAAGAGGCACGAAGAAGAGTCAGAGAAGCTGGCAGGTATTTGAATGGTCTAAGGATGAACATCCAAGATGAGATCGGCATTTTAGCACCAGAAACAGTGAACAAGTGTTTCCAAATGGCATTAAGAGCTGAAGAGAAGATAAAGAGGAAGAGTGAGTAGAACAATAGAGGAAAAGGTGACAGAAATTTTAGAGGCAGTTTTGGAGGAAGAAGTCCTAACCAGAGGCCTAGTGGTGAGTCTAAACAAGAAGAGACTAGTAAAGGACAAGAGCAGTCTGATTTCAGGGGTGGATGGAAAGGCACAAGAGGCAGATTTGGAGGTGGTAGAGGTTCTAATGTTTTCACTAGAAGATGTTATCATTGTAATGAAATTGGTCATACAGCATTCAAATGTCCAGAAAGGCAAGGTTCATCATCAAGAGATGATAGGAAGAATGACAAGAGGGTTCAATTTGTGCAAGAAGAGAAGGTAGATGAAAGTGTTAACTCTCCAATGGGGAGTGCAGCCCCAGCTGAAGAGGGAGAGTCATTGATGCTAAGGAGAACAATCTTGAAGACATCCAAGGACATGATACAAAGGAGAGCTCTTTTCAGGACGAAATGCAAAACTAAAGGTAAACTATGCAAGGTAGTAATAGATTCTGGTTCAACAGATAATATGGTATCTCAAGAAATGGTGGATAAGTTGAAACTGAACAGGATTCCACATCAAACCCCTTACAAAGCATCTTGGGTCAGTGATAGTCAATCACTTTTGGTATCTGAACAGGCATATGTTGATTTTCAGATTGGAGAATATCAGGATAGGGTTTTATGTGATATTTTGCCCATGGAATGTTGTCACCTACTTTTAGGTAGGCCATGGCAATTTGATAAGAGAGCATTGTATGATGGTTATGCTAACACATACACCATTAAGAAGGATGGGAGAACTTTTGTGATGACACCATTGCAGGAGGATGTTGAAGCAAAGAAGGCAGCCAAAATTATTTTGATGGGAAATAAAGAGTTTGTGCATATCACTGAAGCAGAGACACAGACAGTTGAGGATACCTCAGGGAGTAGGGTTGCTAAGGAACAAAGTTTGAAGGCAATTTCAGTTTTGACTGATGGAGATCAGAAGGATCAGCAGAAGGTCAAAGAACAGATTTGTCAGCAGCTACAAGTTGATTGGAAAGACAAGGATGTTATCATAGTAGGGACAATTGTTTGTCCTCTAGAACCACAAAGAGTTGAAAGGCAAACAGATTCTGCCATAGCAGCAGTACAAGCAGCACTTACCAAGGTTTCTAATGCAGGTGTTCAGGCAGAAATGACAGTAAGAAAGCAAGGTGTGAGAAGAGCCTACAATGCTAGGCATGAGTATTTACTTTCAAGGCAGTAGGTTGCAGTCCAGAGATCATGGGGAAAACATGAGACAGTAGCGTATACAGCTGGAGCAAGACAAAGACCTAACTCATGTGGCATGAGTTCTTTTCGCGATGGGGTGTATGGTGCAGGGGCACCCAATCCACAGTGGCCTCCATAAGGCATTAACTGTTTACAGTTCATTTTGATGTTTCCAATAAGGTCCTGAGCTGACCATTCGATGTAATAAAGTCTGTTTGACCAATGCATGTTAATTTAGGTTGTATTTAGGTTTATGTTGTAAGTTCCAAGGACACTTGGCAAATCTGTAAGTGCAAGGTTGTTAGACAGTTAGGAGGTTGTTAGGCAGTTGGATCTCCCAGCTGCTTGGAGTCGGGTGGTACTACTCAGGCGAGTAGATAAATAGAGATCATCGAATGTAATCAGTAGAGTAGTTGTAGTTGAGTTCAGTTCAGTTGAGATCAGAGATCAGTGTGATTGTAATCGAGAAACAGAGCATCTGTATGCACATTTCTGAAAGGCATAAATAACAATTCCTGTTGTGTATTTTCCTGTCTTTCGGATTCCTTAGGTTTCCTCTGTATAAATCGAATTGTTGTTTTGTGGTCGAGATGGATCCTTAATCCATTCCACTAATTGGATTTCTTTGAAATCGGTGGAATCGCTGTACAGTTCGCTTTGTTTTTATGTTTTGTTCGTTTGGGTTTTATGTTTGCAGGATCACGTGCAGAGTGCAGATAGATCCTAGCGCCATCATGTGCTAGGTTGGCCGGGTGAAGATCTGTGTTAGATTGGCGGAGGAATAGATTTGGGTAATCGCAAGGTTTGCGGAGGTTCAAAACAGCGAAGATTCGAGTTGTTTCACTGAAGATACATTTTGTGTGTATATTGCAAATGCATGTCGGATATACATTCTGTGTGTATATCACAAGGGTCTGCTGAGTGTGTATGTCACAAGCATATCGGGTTTGAATGCATGTTGCAAATGCATGTTATGAATGTACAAGGCAAAAGTACATCGGGTTGTATAGAAGGAAGGTCAACGGTCAAACCTTTCGAATGTATGTTCTGAATGCATATTGTGATTGTATGTTATGATTGCATATTGCAATTGTATGTTGAAACATACGTTGTCTTTGATACAAGTGTCGACCGATAGCGACGGTGGAGGAAACCGGTATCCGCAGGTCACATCATGTATGTATCCGTTGGTTGTATCGGGGTGATCGGTACATGGAGGAGAGATGCAGATCGGCAGGAGAATTCCTGAGTAAGCCGATAGGGAATGTTTTGCCCATAGAGGGTCGGTATGAGATATCAGATCGGGGGAATGGTATTTTAGTCAGCCGATAGTGCATGATCTTGCCGATAGTGCATGATCTTGCCGATAGGCAAGTAAAACGTGGAAATACAAAGGGAAATGCAGGTCAGGGTGTTTGGCTCTGCATCAAGTAGCTAGGATGGAGGCAATCAGAATGTTCCTTGCTCTTACTGCTCACAAGAACTTCAAGGTGTATCAGATGGATGTCAAGTCAACATTTCTGAATGGTGACCTGGAGGAGGAGGTTTACATTGAGCAACCAAATGGTTTCCAGATATCAGAAGATTCGGACATGGTATGCAGACTCAAGAAGGCTTTGTATGGGCTCAAGCAAGCACCTAGGGCTTGGTATGCAAGTACTTATAGACAAGTACTTACTTCAGCAGGGCTTCAAGAAAGGTACTACAGATAGCAATTTTTACGTAAAGGAAGGAGACATGATCTTGATAGTTGCAGTTTATATTGATATCATTTTTGGTGGAAATGATGATGTGTAAGAGGTTTGCAAAGGAGATGCAAAAAGAATTTGAGATGTCCATGATTGGTGAAATGTCTTTCTTCCTTGGACTTCAAATTTCCCAGCTAGATGGTGGTGTCTTTATTTCTCAAGCTAAGTATGTCAAAGAATTGTTGAAGAAGTTTGGTATGGAGGATTCAAAACTAGTGAGTATTCCCATGGTCACTGGATGTCACTTGAACAAAGATGATGAGTCTCCAGAGGTAGATCAGACTGCCTATAGGTCTATGATTGGAGCACTATTGTACTTAACTGCTTCTAGACCTAACATTATGCATGCAGTATGTGTGGTTGCCAGATATTAAGCCAATCCTAAGCAAACACATGAGAAGGCAGTGAAAAGGATATTCAGATACTTGAAAGGAACTCCTGACTATGGTCTATGGTATCCAAAAGGTAATGACTTTGATTTAAGTGCATACACTGACGCTGACTGGGCTAGTTGTGTTGATGATAGAAGTACAAGTGGTGGTGCCATCTTTCTAGGAAGCAGATTGGTTTCATGGCAAAGCAAGAAGCAAGATTTAGTGTCCTTATCTATTGCAAAGGCAGAGTATATTGCAGCAACCTGTTGTGATGTAATCACACATCGCCCCATTGCAAATGGGGACCCCCTCTTTTTTTGCTTTCTCGCTTCATTTTACTTTAGGGTTTAGTTTTTCTCTGAGCTTGTAGGGTTATGGTAGTGTTGTTTTGCCTAAGTCTCAATATATTCTGGCTAAGGAGTTTGTGTCTTCTCATCCTGGTGCATGTCTTGAAGCCCTGGAATTGACTAAGTCTGGTGTCCTGAAACCTGATGTTCTGAGATCCTGAAATTGACTAAGTCTGAAATCGGGTGGATCCTCAGAAATCTAGAATCTGCATGTTAAATCCCATGGATCCAGGACCTATCTCAAACATCCTGGAAGTATATTTCAAAATATTTAAAGTATACTTAAATATATTTTTAAATATACTTCCACCAGAACACTTCAAAATCGGGTGAAAAAAAGTTTTCTTGACCTTGAGCGGAAATTCCTTCAACAGAGGGTGAATGCACCCTAGAAAAGCACAAATTCCTTGGCTAAGTGGAAATCCCGCCCACAAAAGTAGGTACCCAAGCCTTGCAAAATTTGAAAATTCCTCCAAAATCTTAAGCAAATTTGAAGAAAATTTATGAAAATCATCAAGGAAAATTGAAAATTGGCTAAGTGTCAAGAGCGCAAATTCCATGCACCCATGGAATTTCCGCCCAGGAAAGTGGAAATTCCCTCCACAGAGGGAATATGCGCCTTAGAAGGGGATTTGTCCATGAATGAAAATTACACTTAAAGATGAAGACTTAATCATTCCTTGCAAATTTGTCAAACTCTCCGGTGAAAATCATCCAAAATACTTAGACAAAATCCATATTAAGGAAGTTGAAAAATCCATGCTCTAGAGGAATATGCGCCCTAAAGAAAAATCCCTCATAAGCATGGAGAATGCGCCCTAGTGAGATTCCTCTTGATCATGCAATATGCGCTCATAGGGTTGATGATTTTGGAGTCAAAACAATGAAATTGTACCTCCTCACTTGAAATCTATGAAAAACCATTTGAAGACCTTGAGAAATTTGCCTAAGGCAAGTAAAATTTGAAGGAAAAGATGTAAGGCAAAAGGTGGAAATTCTTCACTCATGATGACAATGCGCTCTAAAATGAGGGAAAATCCTCAATAACAAGGAATTTACTCGCTGAGAGAAGATGCATTCGGAAAGGAGATAGTCATGCAATGAAAGTTTGAACAATGAAGATCCTTGGAAGTTCCCTTGAAGAAGTCATTTCAACACTTAGAAAAATTTTGGGAAGAGTGGAAAATCCTTACCCATGAGGATTATGCACCCTAATGAAGGTCCACATTTTGGGAGTCAAAGCAATGTAAGATTATCCTTCCTCGGGTGAATTCTTGAAATCCATGTGAGAACCTTAAAGAAATTCGCCTAAGTAAGAGTTGCAAATGGAGGAAAATCGGAAATCCTCACCAACATGCAATATGCACCCTTGCAAGTAGAGAGAATTTTGTGAAGAATCAAGATCAAGAAACTTGAATATTTCAACCAAGGGCATAAGGAAGTTGGAATGGAGAAAAGTAACATTTTCAAGTGAAGGTCAGAAAATCCTTCTCAATGAGGATTATGCGCTCATACAAGGGAGAATCCTTTCACATGAAGAAAATCCGCCTACTCATTCTTGCAAATAGAGGTGATTTTATTAGGACTCAATGGGAATAGAAATTGGAAAAGTGAATTTGAAAAGTTGAAAGCACTCGCCAAGAGCATGAGGAAATTTGAATTGAAATTCATACTAGATGGGCGCAAATTCCTCATCAATGAGGAGAATCCGCCTAGCATGAAGTGACCTCTTTGCTCAATCATCAACAAATTTGAAAGGAGATTTCAATACCATTCGCCAAAGGGAGAAACAGTTTGAAAAGTTCAAGGAGAAATGCCTAAGGAAAAATGATATCATGAGAAGGAAGTCGGAAATTCCTCCTCCATGAGGAGAATGCGCCCTCCCAATTCCATTCTATTTTGCTCAAATCAACAACTCTAAGGATGATTCCAAACGAAAGTCTAAGAAGAAGATCAAAAAATTTAAAGAATTCGCCAAGGAGTGAGTAAAGTAAAAGAAATGCAAGTGAAGTATGGATGTTAAAGAGGTCGCAAAATCCTCATACAAGAGGATTATGCGCCAAGGAATGAGGGAAAATCCTCATGAACAAGGAGAATGCGCCCTCTACTTGCCTTCTAATGACAAACAATTTGCCCAAGTCAAGATGTGAGGTCTGCCTTAGTGCATAGGAAAATCAAGTTTCAAAAGAGAAAATACATTAGTCTTGAAGGAGGCCGACCTACTTGAAAGGATAAGACATGAGCTATATATAAAGAAGTTCAAAACTGCATTTTTACATAAATAATTCAAAACAAATAAGCAGAGATAAAGTGCAGATCAGCAGCAAATAGGAGCAGAATTTCAATAAAGAAGACCAGATTTCATCCAAGAAACAAGGAAAATCCTCATGAACAAGGAAAATCCGCCCAAGAAGAAGTACACTCTAAGGATAGTCCTCAACCTAATTTCATGCGTTGAATGATTGATTTTGAAATGTCAAGACAAAAAAATGTCTAAGTAAGGAAATTGCAAAATGGGGAAAATGTTCTGCACCTTTCAAAATCCGCCCTCCCAAGATGCAAAATGTTCTCAAGTCAACAATATGCGCCCAAGGCTTGTATGGAGGAAACTCGCCCAAGGTGAAGTATGTCAAAAATCAAAGCTTACCTTGAGAAATTTGGAGTGAAAGCTTGATATTGATCAAGGTTTAAATGTTCATCAAGGGAAGAGCGCATAATGCTCATGGCCATGCAATTTCCGCCCTAGGTTGTCATAAGGCAATTGAACTAAGTGTGAGGTATGTCCAAATCCAACCTTGGCTTGAGAAGTTTCAGTGAGTGTCAAAGACTTGATCAAGATAAGGTAAATTGTTCTTCTGACAAGAGGGCGCATAATGTTCTCCTCCATGTAATATCCACCCAAGTCCTTTGTGAGGAGGATTCATCAAGTTTTGAAGTATCTTGAAATTGGGGCGTGTTGTGACCAAATCACACATCGCCCCATTGCAAATGGGGACCCCCTTTTTTTGAGCTCTGATGCTTTGCATGAAGTTTTGATGATGTCTTAGAGCTATTTCATGATGAAGTCAGTGGTGTTTGAGTCCTGTAGTCCCTTGATAACCTGATCCTGATGTTTGAAGATCCTGAAAATGACTAAGTCTGGTATCCTGATCCTGAAGATCCTAAAAATTGGCTAAGTCTAAAATCTAGTGGATCCTCAAAAATCTAGAATCTGCATGTTAAATCCGGTGGATCTGAGACCTATCTCAAACATCCTGAAAGGTATATTGAAAAATATTTAAAGTATAAGAAATTCTTATACTTAAATATATTTTTCAATGTACCTTACCTCTGGGACTTCCACTTCTAGGCACAAATTCACTCTAAGTAGCTAGGCGCCTTTTCCCACCTCTGCAGATTCAAGTTAGCGCCTAAGGTAGAAACTTGAAAGTGCACCTTGGTATAGAAAGAATGTTTTGAAGTATAATGGAAGGCGCCTTGAAGAACAGGTGTTGGAGATCATTATCCAAAGTAGCGCCTTAGTAGTTATCACTCAAAACTTGATGTATGCACTACTTTAAGGTTAGGCGCAAGTTTGCTCTTGTACAACCTCATTTTGGCGCCTTCATATGAGGTGAATATCCAAGTCCTAAGGATGATTGCGCCTTGAGCAAAAGGATGATAAAGTTATGAAGTAAGATGGGCGCCTAGTGTTAGGAGTTTCTAAATGACTAAAACCTTGCATGAAGACTCTAGGCGCCTATTGTCATTAGTACCATCAACTTTGAGCGCCTAAGTGTATGAGTCATCTTGAGTTTCCTAGATTGAAGTTGCATCCAAGGACATCTAAGAGTGGGCGCCTAGGTGAGGGAAGTCCTTCCAAGACATTCACAACTGTTTAAAACATGAAAAATGACAAGTATAAAGCTTCATAAGGTTGGGCGCCCTTTCACCTCCATGCCACCTAAATTGGCGCCCTAAGAAAAACCACTCAAAACTATGTTTAAAAGAGGACGCTTTAAGAAAGGAGAACATTCTAAGGCATGTTTGATTGACTGAGATCATCAAAATGACAAAGTTTAAGACCAAAGTAGCCTAGGCGCCAATTTCTATTTGGAACAACCTCAATTTGCGCCTTGGATAAGATGCATCAATCCATACTAGATAGTTGGCGCTTGAAGTGTAAAGTCATTCCAAGACATGATTGATCATTTGGAATTACAAAATAGCAAGGATAAGGTCATTCAAAGGCTAGGCACCATTTTAGGTCTTTTTGCTTCTAAGTGCACCTTAAGGTTGATAGAGGAAGAATAACATCATTTAAATATCTAGATTTGCGCCTAAGGAAGAAATTGCATTGAAAGACACCTTTTGAGCGAATCTCTTAAGGGAGATTGACCTTTTAAAGCTATTATAGTTGTTTGAAATCATTTCAAATGTCAAATGTGAACCAACTTGTGTTAGGCGCACTTTGCTCCTCTTTTTACCTATATGTGCGCCTATATTGAAGTGAGGTGATTTATATGTTTAAAGTTATTTCTTTGTGTTATGAAGTGATTGATATATTGTCTTGTCTTGTAGGAGCATCAACAAATCTAAGGAGTTGTTCAAGGAGTCACCTTTGAGCGAAAAGCTTGGAGTCACCTTTAAGGAAGAGATCATGTAGCTACTCTAAAGGAGCCTTCCACATTCATTCATGCCAAAGACTTAAGATGGAAGTAATCACTCCCAAGGAAACATCACTTCAAGAAGGTAGCTGCTCCAAGACGTCACAGCAAGATATATCTCAAGTCTTCTTCATCAATGACATCATGTTAGATCACATCAAGTTCGACATACTTCATCAAGTTGCATCAAGCAAAGGCATTCATCCATTCAACTTCAAGTTCCTTCAAGTCTTTGAGAAGAGTCTCCTACTCAATCAAACATCATTCTCTATTCTACTCCATGTCATCAATGAAGCTTCATCATCTACTCTGAGTTATGAAGGAAACATCATTAGCTTCATTACCTATTCTATCTCATGAAGGAAGCATCATCATCATCATACTACCCCTCATGAAGAAACATCAAGGAAGATCATCAACCTACCTGCAAGAGAGAAGAAGCATTACAGAGTTAGTCAAATGAAGCTACAAGCATCATGCATATCCTACTTACAATGAACAAGGCAAGATCAACAAGATACATCTCAAGTGTTCATCATCAAAAGCAATCATATTGAAGACATCCTACATTGATGATACAATTTGGGAATATGCCTACAGAGCATATTGAATTAATTGTTGGAATCCTCAAGTTTGCTGAAATGGCATCTACGTGGCGAGTACATATCATCATCCAATCACAATCAGCCACATCATTTCAACTGCATTCAGTGTATCATTTATAAAAGAAGCTAAAGGGACGCCTGTGTGGAAGATGCTTTAAATGATTTCATCTTATCTTTATCTTCTTGGAAAACGTGCCTTCATTGCCTCTCATATGTACTAAAAATAGCAAGTTGTAACTACCTACTAAGTTGGCATGATCTGAGCCCTTGGCTACATGAAATGATCCTAGCTTTTCATTGTATTCTGGACTCTATATAAAGGCCTTGTTGCCTCATTTGTAAAATTTTTAGAAAGTAGTCAGTAGGCAAGTAGGAGTAGAATAGAAGAGACTCTCGAAATTCTCTGAGAGGACTTGGAGATTGTTGTAAATATTTCTCAAGATTAATGCAAAGACATTGGAGCTTTGTTTGGTGTTAAGTGTTGTCTTGTGGAGTAACATGGCTTCTTGTATCTTGAATTAAATGAAGAGATGTTTCAAGTAGATTAGAAGTAGATTAGAAGCTCTTTGATGTGATGTATGTAGGTATTGAATATTTGATCAACCCCTAGCTCATGCTTTTAACATTCATCGCCGGTGAAGTGTTGTGTAAAGCTAGTCTGAGCTTCATTTGCTTAAGTTCGATTGTGGATGCTTGTTTGAGCTGCGTCGTTTAATGGGTGCTTGTATAAGTCTTCATGATTTGAAAACCATTCGCGTACCTTAGGAGATTGCACCAACTTCATGTAGTTGTAGGCATCCTTAGCGAAGTGGAGTTAGGTTTATCAAGAAGTTTGCCTATTCGTACATCATCATTCCCTCATTGACCTTAGATAGTTTCTTTAAACCTTATCTTTTGCCTTTTCTTCATTATTGAAATCTTGTATATATATCATCCACACTGAAAGGAGGAATTAACTAAGTGAATGATGAAGTCTAATGTAAGTCCCTTTGTGATTATCAGCAAGATCACATGTAATCACTGAGCTAACCCATCATGAATCATAAATAAGGAACCTTGGAGTTACTTCACTAGATCACATAGTTCAGCCTTTGAAAAGCTTTATTCAAGAGAGAGTGGGATACTCTAGTGTTTTACTCTATTGTTGACCTGTCGAAAAACAATCATCAACAAGGCGAATGACTAAGTGATGATCAAATGCACACGGCGCAAAATGTTCTCCACCATGCAAAATCCGCCCAACATGCTCATGAGAGAAACATCAAAGGCGTGATTGAAGGTATAATGCAAAAGGTTCGTCAAAGAAGATGTTTTGAAAGAAAAGCTAAGTAAGAAAAATGGAGGAAAATGTTCATAACACTGCAAAATCCGCCCTTGCATGGGCACAAAATTCCCATTAACAAGGAATTTCCGACCTTGAAAATGTTTCACCAAAATATCAAATTCACATTGCATATTGGTGAAGTTGGCTATGAAAGGATAAAAAGCAAAGTTAAAACATGAAAATAAGGCTTTTTTCATTACATAAAGCAAGTATGTTAGGGATTAATAATGAAATGTTATTGATGATCAAGTGTTTTCGCATTAATAGTTGTTTCTCCTGTGTAGGTAATAGAAAGAAGATGGCAAGAAGTTGCATAGGTGAAGTTCAATGCAAGAGGAATAGTGCTCAAGACCATTCAAGGAGAAAGACATCATCGCCACACGGAGGGATGCCTACATCAAGATCACCATTTGCATGTAGAAGATAACTTCATATGTCCGAGGAGTATCACTTCACCATGCATGAGGAGTCATCATCCAGAGTTGTCTATTTCATGTGCCAAGCGGAGGGAGAGAACATCCATCATATGCAAGTCTACTACAAGAAGTTACGCACAAGACATCTTCTACCCCAACAATCCAAGAGTCCATAGTCCTGCAAGAATAACATCACATGAAAAGAGAAATGAGTGTGAGCATCATCATTTCATGAATTACATCAAGACAACAAGAAGAAATTTGATAAATTACCAAATTGCAAGTTCAAAGATGCCAAGTTCCAGAGGTGAAAATCGAAGTTCAAAGACTACTCCAAAAAATCCAAAATTTGGGAAAATATTTCAAGCAGTGTGAACGCAGAGAAGATCAAACCAGTTTGCTCCATGTTGAGGTGGCACGTACACATCATCAGGCTAATCACAGTTCGCCACCACATACTATCTGAATCTACTACAAAGAGGGCGTCCAAGTTGGAGATTCTCAAAGATTCCAACGCAAGCTTATCATCTTGGAAAACGTGCCTTCATTGCCTCTCTTGTATTCTAAAAATAGCAACTTTTCTAACAAACTGTCTTGTTGTCTTCATCTGGGCCGTTGATTCACGAATCAATCTAGGCCATTCGTTGTAATTTCTTGAGCTCTATATAAAGCTCACTCTCTTCATTTGTAAAGGGGATATATCATTAGTTCTTAGGAGGTAAAATGTTAGAATAGAAGCTCTTGAAGCATTGACAAGACTTTGGCAAATTGTTGTAAAGATACTACCAAAATCAATACATTCTCATTGAAGCTTGGTGAAACTTGTGTTGTTTTGGGATGTTAGCATGGTTTCCAATTTCTTGAAGATGATTCAAAGCAAGTTAGATAGATTTTAGATACAGTTCATTGATTTGATGAATAAATGTGAAGATATTGATGAATTCCTCGGTTCATACTTTTTGTGGATTGCCGATGGTGATTTACAATGCAAAGTTAGCCTGAACCTCATGTTGCAATAGTTCGATTGTGGATGTTTATTCAAGTTGCGCTAGCAGTGGGTATTTGGATGCATGTTTGCAGTTTGAAAATCTTTCATTTCCCTTTGAAGATTGCACTAGTTTCATGTCGTCGTTGCTCTCATGGCGAAGCGAAAAGCTCAGTTGGAAGGAATTTGTCTATCGAAGCATTGTCCATCATATCATTGTCCTTAGAATAGCTTTCTCAACCTTTATCCTTTTTCATTTTCTTTCATAGTCAGTTTGATGTAAGTTCCACTTCACAGGGAGGAGAATAACATATTTGAGTGGAGAAAGGAGTATATTCAGCGTAAGTCCTTTTGTGAGTAACAGTATTATCACATCAACTACTAAGTCTATCCATTGCAGAACACGAATAAGGAACCTTGGAGTTGTCTTGATTGATCACATTGTTTAGCATTCAAGAGACTTTATTCAAGAGAGGATAGAATACTTGGTATTTTATTCTGAATTTCATGTGCATAAAAAACACATCAACACAGCCTCCTGCTGTACACAAGTGTTATGGATGAAGCAAACTCTGAAGGATATCAAGGTATTGTATGATGAGCCTATTCCTATTTTGTGTGATAATACACGTGCTATCAATGTTTCCAAGAATCCAGTGATGCATTCCAGAACCAAGCACATAGCAATCAGGTATCACTTTTTGAGAAAGAAGGTTGCAAATAAGGAAGTGAAGTTAGAATGTCCCAACAAAGGATCAAATTGCAGATATCTTTACAAAGGCTCTTGCAAAAGACATCTTTGAGGATCTCTAGTAGAGGTTAGGGGTAATTTCCCCTCCCTCTTCTTGCTAAAGATGCATAGTGATGCATCTGTCTAGGGGGAGTTCATGCTATATCTTTATCCTGGACTGATGATGGCTACCTCTCAGGGGGAGCAGGTAGTGGTGACTAATGATAGGGGGAGCCTGCAAGAAAAAGTTTGCAGGTTTATGATTGTTAATAAAAGGGGGAGAATGAGCAGGTATTGGATCCCTTTGTCCTTGATGTCAAAGGGGGAGAGAGTCTAAGGGGGAGCATATGTTGCCACCAATGACAAAGGGGGAGATTGTTGGCCATATGTGTTGTCATTGATGTCAACATAGCATACACAGATGTCAACACTATCATGAAATAAAGGAAGAGAAAAGCTCATGATTGGAGATCATAAAAGCTACATTTCTAATCAAAATAGAGTTGAGTTTGAAGCCTTATTAATATGGGAATTAGAAACACTATGAGAATCAAATGTTAAAGAAGGATCCCTGAAGGCTTGAAGTATGTTGTATGATCTATCCTAATGATCCTAAGTTGTATGTGGTAATGCAATGAAGGCTTGGCCTCTGGAAGCAGGTGATAGTCTTTGTTTCAAAAGGTCTGCTCTCTGAAGACTGTCTGGAAGATTGCTCTACATTTTCATCTTTGTGCTATTGGGCTTTTGCGATTTGGAACATAGATTTATACAGTGTTATCTTATGTATGTTCCAAGTTTCATGATGTTTTGATCACCGGAAGAATGTTTTTCTACTGACAACTTAAAGACAGAATTGGTTTTGTGAAGGTATTCCTAGCAGGCTGATAGAATGCTCTGCATTCCTCCGCAGTTGTATATTTGGCTACGCAGTTCTGAGATTGTGTCAAGAAGGCAGTGAAGGTGCTATTTCCAAAGTCTCAAATCATATTTCCCTCCGCTGTGAAAGTTATGTATGATAGAACATCGGAATGTGCTCTGGCAGAATGGTGCAGTATTGAAGACCCACTGGAATGCTCCACATTCCTCCGAAAGTGAATAATTGACCTTGCAGTTTTGTGAACATGTTCTTGGATGTGCATTGCATGCCACCTTTCTGTTTCAGGCTTCTTGGTGGTCTGCAACTCAGTTTTTCAATTGACAACATGGTGCAATGTGTTCCAGATAATAGAGTGTTTGTAGAGTAAATGTTTGAAGCTGTGCAGCACAATTCTTTGATGTGCGGTGGCAAAGGAGTGCATGGCGGTGTTTCATGAGTCATGTGAACTCATATGCAAAAGTTTCATGGAGATCTTTCTTGTTTCCTGTACCGCACATGGTTTACAAGTTGATATGGCCGTTATACTTCAAGTCTTCATGTATTTTTCCTAAAGCTATCATATTTTCAAATGAGTGGAGTGTGCGGAAGTCATTCCTTGGTGTTTGAAGCTGTGAAGAATGTTTTGGACCTAGTTAAGCAAGTGTTGGGGTCCGCAAGGCCTGAATCTTCTGTTGGTGTAATGTGTTGTTTCAATTAGGACCTATCTTCTACACATTTTATAGTGTGTGTTGTCTGGCCGACTTGTAAATGTATTTTTCGTGTTGTATCTGGCCGACAAGCAATGTAATCAATATAATATCATGTATAAATAGTGAATCAAATTGAGTTAGGAAGGTATTATAGCAAGATGATTGAAAAGGTTCGCAAGCATATAAAAGCAATTCATTATTGATGTGCGACTGTGGGAGAAAGAGCAGATGTTGTTGATGCTGTCCGGATTCATTTTAAAGACATATTTGTGACAGTGATCAAGTATAGAGTGTGCCGAATTGATCAGATCTTCAGAAGAAAGTGTGAGAAGGCAAAAGTGCAATCATCAAAGATGTGAGCTTCAATCACAGTTTTCAGACAGTAAGAAAACGCTGTTATACTGTAATCTTTTGTATTCTCATTTCAGGGAGTAGATGCTACCATGGGAATGACCCTAAAACAAAGTCATCAGGGAGTAGAAGCTTCCTTGAGTGTAACCCTAAATCAAAGTTACTTAGGGAGTAGCAACATCCTTGGGTTAAAGCCCCTAAAACAAAGTTACTATTTGAGCTTCATATATTGTGAGTTAATCCTCACCGTGGTTTTTCCCTTCTAAAGTTTTCCACGTATATCTGGTGTTATGTGTTGATGTGCATTGTGTTATTCTTTCATGCTCATGTTAATGTTGTAATACTTTTAATATGCTCTGGATAAGTTGAATTTGTTGAAAGTGAAATTTAGTTGTATATTGATTCACCCCCCCCCCCCCCCCCCCGCTCTCAGTATGCTTGTGTGTCTAACAAAGAATTTGTGAATACATCTTATATCAATTATTACTCGTAGTGGAGCGTGAACTGTGGTTCAGCAACCTGAGAACGAAGCCCCTCAAGGTCTGAAATTAAAGGACAAAAACCCCTTAATTTCCACTGCTGAGTTAGTGGACAAAAACCCCTAATTCAGACAGAGTTAAAGACATTTTAAAGGCATTTTAGTGGAGATAGATCGCTGCAGATTTGGGGAAAATTAACTGCAGATACAAAGGATAAGTCCCATATTTTTTGAAATATATTCTAAATATTATATCCAAATTAAAATAAACTGTTAAAACTGCAATTTCTGAAGTTAATACCGTATTTATAATTAATTGTGCTGCTATAATTGTGAGCCAGATTTTATTATACTTAAGGAAAAATATAAAATTTAAACAGGCCATTACACTGGGGACAGTGCCCCCAATGGGGTCGAGGGGCAGCTCCCCTAGCGTGTTTCATGGTACAGGGCAGGGTTAAGGGGCAGAGCCCCTCCCACCAAGCCCGAATTAAGGCCTTCAAAACCACACAAACCTTCATGGTGCACACCATTTTCGCACTCAACCGATGAAGACTTGGCTTGTGCTCTCACTCTTGCTGTTGCTCTCACTTTTCCTATCCTAATGCTCTCACTCTTGCAGCCTTTCTCACTCTTACAGCTTGCTGTTGCAACTTGCAGCCTTGCTCAATGGTGTTGAAACTTGATATTGATTTGGAAGGAGAGCTCAGGGTGCGGGTGGGTCCATAAACCATTAGGGATAGGGTTAGCAGCCCAAATATTAAAAACAAAAGCGTGATTTTCTTTTAAAAAATCATTTTTTTCCAGCTGTTTGATGCAGGGGTGGCTGGGAGTTTCTAGTGTGTTTGAGGGACACTAACAAGTCCCCTAAGGTTTTTGGGGATGTCCCGACATCTCCTTGCAGTCCCCAAAAACATCCCCTCTTTGAGGAAGACATCCTGGAGATGTCCCCTGACAGGTGGTGGCAGAACAGCTGGGGGATGTTTCCCTGGAGTCCCCGCATCCCGAGGACGTCCCCGTCCTAGAAACAACTAGATTTTCAGGGGGAACACATCCCCATGGAACACTTTATGTGGATTTATTGGTTTTTTCAGTGCATTTTAAAATATATGGAGCATTCCGTCTATTCTTGATGTGTCTCTAGGATTGAGGAATTTGCTGCTTCTCCTTTTAGAAAAATATTCCATGTGTCTTTGCCACCCAATATAGTTGTGGCATTGTATTTTTAAAACTCAATATAACTAATGTTGATTGTTTTGAAAAAAAGTTAATTCAAATGTCTATTTGAAATATTTAGTTCAATAAAACAATTCGCAAAGACTTCCAAAAATGAAGAATAATAAAGTTGCTGAAACTTCATTGATGCAAGCTTGATAGTAGTTTCAACTGACCCTTCACAACAAGGTCTGATAACATAATTCCAAACCTATATAAGTAATCCCTAAAGAAATTCCATCCTATTTTCCTGAAGAGTAAAGAAGAAAGTATAACATATTTTGAAGGCGTGCCCAAGTTCCTTTTACTTGGTAAATCTTGGGTGATGTTATGGACCGAAATTATCACTTTTTAGATAAGCTTGAAACACATTCTTGTTGGATCACCTTGGGTCACATTTATAATAGTTAAACCCGGATTACATTCTTAAGATTTAAACCGAGATCAAAATTAAGTGTGTCACATGTTCATTACAGTTTACACCATGGCCTTTGTCATAGTACAAGATAAGCTTGGACCACATTTGTCTGAGGCAAATTTGGGATACATTCGTGTGCTTAAATTTAGGCCACATTCGTGCAGGTAAGTTTAAATCTAGATCACACTCAAATGTACTCCACACTTCACTGAGGTGAGGGTGGTTAGGTCATAATCTTACTAGTGTTCCAGATTACCGTTAAAGCCCAACCCATTGAACAAGAGCATCTAAGCTAAGAGTAGAATAGTTAAGCACACTAGCACACTCTCAATGTTTTTGCACCCTCAGTTCAAATTATACTATCCCACATTACTAATAGATTCTGGAAGCCACTTTCAATGTTGCTGCACCTTATGTGGGAAAGCAGTTCAGCAAAATAACAGTTAATAATAAACCAAGTCTGGCACCAATGACCATGTCAAGCCTTGTTATGATCTAAGTTAGCGTAGTTAAATCTATTAGAATTATTCAAGCAAGTTTAGGTGATAGTAACTGTGAGTATAAAATAGCTCTAGTTTAGCATTTCTTTTAAATGATTCAAAAATAAAAACGTATCACGTCCAATCAAGATCAGTCGGCCTCAATTCAAACTACTAAATTTACTTATAGCTGGTCCTACTTTAGAATCACTTTTATTTTTTATAGCCCCATCAGTTCAGGATAAAATTTTCATAGAGATAATTTCTTTATCCATTTTGATGACTGAGAGCTATGGCAGTATCCAACAGGGAATAAGCCTCACTGAAGCTCAGAAATAAATTTGAGAAAGTTTGCTTCTCTTTGCTCAAAGTCTTTAGCTGCCCTTAATCAATTGAATTGAACACAGTTGCATCCAGATAGATCTTTCATAAAATAGTCAAAACAGATTGGATACCAATATTAATGATAATTTCAATTAAACTGGATGTGGAAAGCAACCCTTGTTTTGAATTTCATAATTTAACTTTGATACATTGGGTAGTGGAATTAGCTATCACTGAAATAAATATAAAAGTGTAAAGATGCCCATGACCTTTTATTTACCCTAGTTTCCATTATTACGAGATTCCAAAAACTCATTAACAGAGCTCAATTTCTAAGTCCATAAATTCAAATGCATATTTGCTCAGTTTCTCACTCTATAGATTCAACTCCATATTCATCTAAACAAAACCAAGGTCTTTGCAATGCAGTCCATCACTGTCAAGTCTGCTATGTTTGCTAATTTCAAAGGATCAAGAAACCCTTTGACATGTCATATATTTGTTTTAAAAGAGCTGCAACTCAAGGAAAAGAAAAAGGTATGCTAAAGCAAATTGTAAATGACGAACCTGGATTCGGGGGAAAAAAACGTGTGGGCGTTATAGAAAGTGAAAGACCCCTTTTAGACGATCCCCCAGGCAGTGAAATGGAGGCGGACTGGGCAGTTGGGCTTGTTCTTGCTGTTGCTCCCGCTGAAGATGGAGGAAAGTAACAAATTGGTGTGGAAGTTGAACAAGAAGCCATTGCTACTGCTGCTTTAGTCTACACAAAGCGAGGGGTTTGAAGTTATGAATACAGTTAGCCAGAAAGGGGAAGCTGTCTTCTCCCACGCTACCTGGCAATTTAGGAGATGATTCTATGGAAGAGGGCTCGTAAATTTGTATGAGGCGGAGGTTTTCCAAAACTTTTTTTTTAACTTTTTTTTTAGGTGTTTTCTAGGGGTTTTATATCAAATCCATATAAATGTACAGTTCCAAAACAACTTTAGGAGTTAATTAACCATCAAGTGTTATAGCTAAATCCAAAACAATTTTAGGAGTTAATTAACCATCAAGTGTTATGGTAGTTAAATTTCATATAATAATTTAAAGAATATTATTTAAAATTTATTATGTTGTTGATTTTGTGGTCTTTTGGGTTCCTTTTAAGAGTGAATTTTTATTTTTATTTTTTATTTTTAAAGATATGTGCAAAGAAATAAATCAATTTCTTTATTAAGTGAATATGATAATGAATTTATTTAATTTAAAGTTGTGATAGATTATGTACTAGAATTTTGAAATTTGGAAATGTGTAGAAATTGAAATATTGAATTTGAATTTGGTAGTCAATAGATAAATAATTTATTGTTCGATCAATAACTTTTGAATTATAATTTAGAATCATAACTTCTTACATGTATTAGAAGCAAATAAAGAAATTTGAATTGGATTGCTTTCAAAATTTGGCAGATTAATTCCACGTGCTACAAATTTGATCTGGAGTGTCACAGATTTAACCTTTGCAAGGATTGATTTGTAATGCACAAATTCAAACTAGTTGACTATGGACTGCTAAAAATAATATCACCTCAAACTCTAATGTCTATTAATGTGTGAGGACTTGTTGTATTAAAAAATACCACGGGGAGATTGTTGAATCACCAGGGTCGAAGTTCTTCTCGGTCACCCCCTTGATTAGACCGGCTTTACGGTCGTAGGTGAATATCAAATATAGCATTCTCAAACATGTAGGTGTCTTAGATGATTTTGATGCAATTCTAGTTCCTTTTAGTGCTCCAAATTGAAATATTCCTAAAATGATCTCTTTTGCAATGCTTAGGATTTTTGTGTATTCCTCCACGTGTTTAAATGCACAAATGAACATATTGAAATACCAAGACATACCAATAAATCACACAAACATGTACCAAGTCAGCTCATAATGGCTAGTGAAAAGGTAGGAGTCAACAAATTTTAATTTTAATTTTTTAATTTCAAGGGTCAATTCTACATGGTGTAGGATCGAACCCATGTGTCACGAGATTAACCTTAGATAGCGAGGTGTAAATCTTGAGGTAGAGAATAAGTATATGGATACGAGTGCAATGATAGGTGTAATAAATGGCTAATAATAGTGAATGTATGAGAGTATATGCAAATAAGGATCAAAGATCATATCAAATGTGTGGAAGTATGTGTAAACGAGGATAGTTAAAGGATTAGGGATGAGCCCAACTTTGCACAAGAGTGTCATTTGTCAATATGTAATTGTATTAAGACATGCCACTAAAATGGGCCTAAAACTAAATAAAAATTAGCATGGGTATACAAATTTCACCATTACAATATGATATAGAAAGATATTCACTACGTCAAGTGGTTGTTGGTCAACTCGTGAGAATACTTGGATATTTTTTGTTGTTTTTGATAAAAGTGGTCAAACAGGTTTTGAAGGGGGGCCTCAAAACCCTTAACAAAAGGAAGCAAACAAGAACTAAATGCCAACCAACAGCCAACTGAACACTACTAGAACTACATAAGCATATAAAACATAGAAAAAAAGAGAACAGACCAAGCAAAACTAATTCATCTTCTTTAGGGTCTCTGTTGCCTCTATTTCTTTTTCATAAAAGGTCTCGTGCATCTTGGAAAAGTCAATTAGATCATTCTTTTCAGCTTTAAACTGCTTCCTCTTGCTCCCCCTAGTGCGGGTAGAGGGACCACCCGAGTCCTCCATAACCACCTGTTTATCAGTGCCTTTAGTATACTCTTCTTTATCTTGTATGCCCCAGCCTTCAAAATTGAAGATATCCTCAGCTCTAAACTCTTTAAACTACTCTTTCTTCAATTCTTTCAGCTTCTCAGTCAACATCTTCATACCATTGAGACTATTCTAAATAGTTTGTTTACTAATGTGCATCATTTTTTCAAGATTGCTATTCATCTCCATGATTTTCTCCTCCGGATATTGAATTCTGGTACTAGATTCTTCCCTCATCCTGCCTAGCTCCCTGTCTATCTCCTCCATTTTCGGGATAGCTTCCCGATTTTTGAAGATCAAAGTGTCCTGCTCCGCGGTGATGTTATTCCCTCTCCCTAAGCTTTCCTACATCAACTGTAATTTAATATTGATCCTATTGATCTCAAGGAAAAACCATTTTGTCATCTTGTGTTGGGAGTTAACAATGTTCTTCACCAAATCAAACACTTCCTCAATCTGGTCTTTGTGACTGGCCTCGGCAATAATATTGTCAAAATCAGGAGGAAGGTTGGTCGAAGGATCATGGATTTCAGAAAAATTTAGGCCCACTCTAGGCTCAGGAATTTGCATTGTTTTGCCCTGGGTTTCCAACCCACTTTCAACTCCCTTCTCACACGGCCTTTCTCGTTTCCCCTGTTTCAAACTGGTCCCCTATTTCTGGGGGACATTACTAGGAGCCGCCCACTCTTCGTCACTATCTTTCTCCAAGATTTTCTTTCCCTTCTTTGCAGGAGTAGGGGTTTTCCTTTTCATTGGCATAGCCCTCTTACCAAAAACCTCTTTAATGGAGGAGTTAGAGTCATCTCCGGTGTTGGACCCGTCAGACCAAGAAATGTTAACTTCCCTTTTCTGAGTTCTCCTCCTCTTCTTAGAAGACTTCACTTCACTTTCGTCCTCTTCTTCTAGTTTCCACTCTTCGTCATCCGTTTGGGAATCATCCTCACTCATACTCGACTCCACACACTCCTTTTTGCCACTATGAATAACTTAGGATCTTTTTTTGGAGTATTATTTTTCATGTGTTCCATTATCAGCAGAATGAGACTTTCATGCAATATAGGCATCTTAGGGTTTCTGCTATTTTCTTTAATGCCATACTCCAGAGAGGAAAGCAAGTAGAAAGGGATAGAAACAAACATACCGTGGCAGAAATGATTAAGTAAATTGAAACGGTAATTGTAAATAGCAATGTACCTTCTATCCAACGTAATATATATCATGATCACTTCAGCTACCTCAGCCCAAATAGGTTTGATAGAGAGGCAGTTATACCCTCCTGACTACATCTTTGCCAACTTATCCCTTTCACTGCCTTTAAAGAAGTTGTTAAGAGCTTCTTCACTATATTTTCTCTCACGGAAGAACTTCTTCCCTCTAGTTGAAAGACCAGAAACAAAGGAAATAAGGTCTTCAGTGACAGCTAACTCCCAACCATACGCAGAGACCCTTTTATTTTTATAGCTATTCACAAACAACGTCGTAGCATTAGGGTCTGCTCCGTGAAGTTTCTCCATATAGGGAGTTAACCCCCCTTCCTCCAGAATTTTCCAGACCTTATGTTTTTTACGAGTCCCCTCGCAAGACAATAGCTCAATTTTGTTCCTATTTCCTCCCATACTGAAACCCTAACCTCTGTAAAATTCACTATCAATGCAGAGCAGAACGAAAACAAGAATACATTAAAGCCTATACTGGAGAGTCTTGTCATTGTCTCTACCCATAATCTATGTGAACAGACCTTTCTGGATGGGAGTAGCCTTCGGACCCTTCGAGCTCATGATGGTCTCCTTATTAAATTTCAATCTGTGTACCCTTCTTTCCATCATTGAAAATGCATTCCTTAGCCTTGCTCAGGATTTTTTCAATTTCATCCCATATGCTCTTAGATTGGCTATTAACCCCCAAGTTGGCAAAAATATCTGCCACCTTGTTGCCTTCGTGGAAAATATGAGATATATGGATGGCTTCAAAGGTTCCCATAATCATAATAGCATCTTCAATTAAGGTTGCTATAGACCAACTAGGTTTGGTGATATTCTTGAGGCATTTTATGATGTTATTAGAGTCACCCTCCACTTAAACTTTTATATAACCCTTATCTTGAGCCAGAGCTATAGTGTGATAGGCCGCCACGGCTTCGGCATAGTGTTTGTCTGGGTACCCAGAGGGAGTGCCACCACCACTAGGAACCTACCAAGATCATCTCTTATCACTCCCCCACTACCTGCAGCTCTGGGATTCCTTTTAGCTGCCCCATCAAAGTTAATTTTGATCCACCCTTTAGGAGGTAGTTTCCATACCACTTCTCCTCTAGGTTGTTTCATTCTTTTAAAAGGTATGGAAATGTCAACCTTGATATCCCAATTCTTAGAAATATCATACTCCACCTGAGAAACCTGTATTCTTTTTTCATGAGCTAACTATTCTTCAATCCTGACTTTAAAATTCTCCTTGATGCTCCTGATAGCCTTGAAAAATAGGTTTTCTAGAGCCAAGCTACTGTCCCTGAACACTCTATTATTCCTCTCCTTCCAGAGGCTCCAGGCAATCTGAGGGACAATTAGGGACCAAAGAAATCTGAGGGATGGATTAGGCACAGGGCAGATCCATTGAGAAATCAATTCCTCGGAAGAATTAGGGAAGGTTCAGCTTAGGTTGCACAAAGATAGGACCATATTCCAGACCTCCAGAGAGTAAGGGCAAGCAAGGAGCAAGTGAAAGGAATCTTCAGAGTTTTGAAGGCATAAGGAGCATATATTAACCACCGAGAAACCCCTCTTACACAAGTTGTCCAACATTAGCACTCTATCCTGAGCTAGCAGCCAAAAGAATATATTAACTTTAGGGATAAGTTTATCATCCCACAATCTAGCCCAAAAGGGGGGGACAGCCACCTTAGGGATAAGGCCATTGAAAGCAGAAGCAACAGAATACTGCCTAGAGGAAGCAGCCTGCCAAATGAGTTGGTCCTCTTTCCGGTCAAGAGGAATATGGAAGAGATCTAACCTAGCTTGGAAATCCTCCATGAGCCTATCAACAGTCAAGAAGTTCTTCCATTTGCCCTCAGAAATGTAGTCCACGACCTTCAGACCATAGGTGGAGGAGCAAACTTCTTCAAAAGGACTTGCCCATTCCTGTTGATTGAGGGGGGAGTTACTGAACCACAAGTCCTTCCAGAAATCCACCTTGCTACCATTCCCAATCTTCTATCTAGAACCATTCTTAATAATATCTCTTGCCTGTAAAATGTTTCTCCAAATTTTAGAGCCTTCCAGTAGATTGGGACAGTCCAACGCTTCCCTAAGGTTATTGAACCCTCTCAAATATTTATTCTTCACAATTTCCATCCATTCTTTATTCTCATTCATCAAGCACCAAGCATTGGCAGCCAAGAGAGCAGAGTTGAAGTCTTTAAGCTTTCTCAAACTGAGACCCCAATAGGCTTTGGGCTTACAAACTATGTCCTAGGCAACTAACAGGATTCTTTTCTTCTCCTCTATTCCCGACCAAAGGAATCTTTTTTGGATTTGTTTAATTCTCTCTCTAACTTTAGCAGGAACTTTGAACAGGGACGTAGAGTAAACAGGCAGGTTTTGAAGGGAGGCTTTAATCAATTGAATCTTGCCCACCTGACTAAGGATCACACCCTTCCATCCAGCTAGTTTGGATTGGAATTTATCAACCATTCCATGCCAAAAGGAATCAGGAATCCTTTTATCATACAGAGGAAGGCCAAGATAGATGGAGGGTAAGGGTTCAACTTTACACTGCAGGATCCGAGCTATCTTTAGCTGTCTAGCTTCCGAGGTATTGAAAAAGAAAATTGAACTTTTAGGAAGACTTATCTTCTGACCCGAAGCCATTTCATAGTTTTGCAGAATACTCCTCACCTTTCTAGCTTCCCTGACAGAGGTCTCGCCCATTATGATAGTGTCGTCCACAAATTGTTGGTGAGAACAAGAGGGGCCCATCGAAGAAGGGCTTAATCCTTTAAACTAACCTTCAAGAACCTCTCTCTAGATATTTCTGCCAAGGACTTCCACCATGATAACAAACAAGAAAGGTGAGATTGGATCCCCTTGCCCCAACCCTCTTGAACTAACAAAGAATCTCGAGGGAGAGCCATTAATGAGAACAAAAAACTTAGGGGAGAGGCTAAGTTGCTGGAAAAGCATAAGGGATTTCTCATTGAAACCAAACTTCTTCAACACATTTATCAGAAAGTTCCAGTCAACTCTATCATAGGCTTTCATGAGGTCAAGCTTAAGAAAGAAGCCTTCTTTTTTGTTCTTACCCAGGGAGTGAATATTCTCTTGAATCAAAATAATGGAGTCAAGGATTTGTCTGCCCGGAACAAAACCACTATGTTGCACTAAAATCAAGCTTGGGAGAAGGACTTGGAGCCTGCAAGCCATCACCTTTGAGATAATCTTAAAGATAGAATTACACAAACTGATGGGACAGAAATTAGCAAAGGTGTCAACACCCAGTTTCTTTGGGATGAGAACAAGAAAAGTGTAGTTCAGGTCTTTAAGCAATCTTTTACTACCAAAAAATTCTTTAGTGGCATTGCAAGTATCTTTGGCCACGATTTCCTAGAAGGTTTGGAAGAAAAAGTGGGGGAAACTGTCAGGACCAGGAGCCTTATTACCTTCAAAAGAAAAGACTACACCTCTAATTTCTTCCTCCAAAGGGATTTTAGACATCCTCTTGTTATCAGCTTCACTCACTACTTTGGGAATAACCTGAAGTAAAGTGTTTTCCATATTTTGATCCAGGGGCCCTTCCTTATTGAGTAAAGAAGAGAAAAAAAGCATAGATTCCTTCTGAATTTCATCTTCGTCCAAGATGGACCTACCATTTGAAGAAATTTCCTTGATACGGTTCATCGCTCTATTCTTCAAAGTTATCATGTGAAAGAATTTAGAGTTGCGGTCCCCACTCTTGAGCTAGATAGCTCTAGATATTTGTTTCCAGAAATCTTCCTCCTTGGAGACAAACTCGTGAAGGGCATTGAGGAGGTCAATATCTTCTTCCCTAGTTTTTTGTGTCATACCTTCTTTTTGGATTTCACCCTAGATCCTGTTCAGCTCACCTTTGATGGTACTCCTTCTCCTTAAAGATCCGACCAAAGGAGGATTTGTTCCATTTTTGCACTTTGATCTTGACATTATGCATTTTTTTGGCCAACCTGTACATGGTTGTACCTTCCACTTCTATGTTCCACCACTCTCTAATCTTCTCTTTCAACTTCAGGTGACGTAGCCACATCCTTTCAAACTTGAAGGGAAACCTTTTCCTCTTACCCCTTTTGTCCACCAAGAGGACAACCAGGAAGTGATCGGACCCTAATTTGGTGAGAGCAGAAAGGGAGCAAGAGTAAGTTTTGAACCAGTCCATAGAGATAAGGGCCCTGTCCAATCTCACTTGGATGAGATTATCACTTATTCTTTGATTAGACCAAGTGAACTTGGCTCCCTTAAGTTCTAGATCAAGTAAAGCTTCGTCATTCACAAAGTCCATCAGGTCCATTTTGGAATCCAGGGGAACTTGAGAACCCCCCATTTTCTCATCCTCTCTAAGGACAGAATTGAAATCACCCATGACAAGCCATTTAGGTTTAGGGTACATCTTTCTGAAGGCTCCAAGCCTTTGCCAAAGTTTCTTCCTGATGTTAGGGGCATAAATGTTAGAGACAATCCAGGATGTGTCATCTCTTTTATTAACAAACTTAGTCACAACCTAGTTAGAATCCGCTAAAATGGGATAACCTGTAACTAATTTAGGGTTCCAAAGAGTGGCCACCCCTCTACAGGTACCCTCAGAGTTACTTCCTTAAAGGCCACACTCAGCAAAGAATATGTTCTTGATTACATGAAGTTTTTCCATCTACATCTTAGTTTCTTGAATACGTAGAATATCCAGCTTTAGATCCTAGATTAGGTTTGACAGGAGGTCATGTTTGTGACTGTTATTTAACCCCCTTATGTTCCATGACATGATCTTCATGATAAAAGAGAGTTTGTGCTCTTGGAGCATAGGTCCATGAGGGTTTTTTACATCCCTCCTACAATATCCTTCTTGTTGTCCCTTTCTCTAACTGCATTGGCTGATGGTCTCCTTGGCCTTCTTTTCTCCGAACCAAAGTTTGTCTTAGAAGTGCTTCTAGTCACTACTTCGCACTGAGGGGAGAGGCCTATTTTTTCTTATTTCTTCCCTTAACCACTTCGAAAGGCATTTCCTCTGCAGAAATATCTTCAATTATCTCCAAAAGGTGACTGGGAGAATAGGGGGGAACCCCCTCTCCCTGGAGGGTTTGGGGGTCATCATCATTAGTAATGATCATAACAAAGCTCAGATATTTCAGTTTTGTAACAAGAAGTTCCTCTCTCTTGGGAACAAATAGAATTATCGCCATTGTTTCTTGGGATAAAGCCACCACAAGGTCTTCCATATGAGAATCTACCTCCTTTTTTGCTCCCTCTTCTTGGCTTTGGGATTTCCCATGGATATTTTCTTGCTTTTCCTTCCAAACCTTTTGGTTTGTCCTAGCTTTCTTTGAAGGGCAGTTTTTAGCCGAGTGGCCTGTCTTTTTGCAGAGAAAACATGCAAAAGGGATAGATTCAAACTCTAGATTTAACTGTGTAAGATTTTTTAACATCAACATTTTTGAATCACGTTACATGATCCATCATTCTCTCTTCATCCCGATGATGGATCATGTAGTGTGATTTGAAATATTGATGATAAAAAAATCTTACACAATTAAATTCATAAGCATACATTACACTCACTAATATGAAATCTAAAAATATTGTCTTTAATTCTTGTTGTGTGCAAGGCTTTATCACCATAAAGGATGAGGTTGAGTTAGAAAAAAAGTATTCACATAATGAATAAAAACCATAAGAGATGAGATTAGGATGAAATGTTTATCCTTCCAACAAAAAAGTATTCCCCTGAATAAAAATATTTTCAAAATTAATATTTATAGGGTGTTATTGTGTGAGGTGATCAAGTTTGATAGAATGATTGTAAAATGTTCTTTTTATTATGCATTTACTAGTCCCTACCTTGTGTGTAATAATGAGAAGGTGAAGTGAATTTTTAAATTACTTTTAACATCTTTTACCAATATAATTACTAGTATCTTCTATTCCAGTATCATTAATTAAAGTGTAAAATGTATATTTTATAAAATTAATAAAATATTTTTTTAAATTAAAAAATAGAATTCTTTAAGCATGTTGTAAGTTATTTTTTATATTAAGGTAGTCTACAAATATAGTTTAAAGAGTAACAATTTAATATAGAATCTTATAAAACATAGCTTGCTAAGAGTAACATGAGTATCAATAAAGTAAAATATGTTCACCGGGAGCTATTGAGATACAACATAAACTACAACACTAGCATAAAACAGCCAACGAAAAAACTATGTAAGTTAACTATGTTTCACCAAAGGCTATAGTAGAACTAGACCAAAATGAACTACATAAGAAAGAAGTTGCATAAGCTAATAACCCCATGGAAGCAACCTAGAAATGCAATATACAAAAACACCATCCTATTGATTACCCATGTCTATATAGTTGAAGTTGATATACAAAATAAAAAACTGCCATATAGAAATCTGTGATACCATCACATAGAAGTCTATCATAGTTGGTCAAGATTCCAAAGTAACTCCCTCTATTTCAGGCTCTTACACATCATAAGAATCTATCATAAGCTATCGTAGGATCCCACAAAAGTAGGAGTCTCAAATATAATAAAGGTAACCAAATTAAATACCTCTTACAACACCTTACAAAGCACCAACACGTGGCACATAATGCCAACTCAAAATCCCATGCCCCATTTATGTTGGAGCACAAATATTAATAAAATAAAATACAATAATATTGAATAAGTGACGAGAAAATGACAAACAATTAATAAAACAATCTAGGAAATTTGCAAGGTTGAGACACCTTATTTCCCAACAAGATCTACATCATGTTTTTAGCAAACCACTAAAAGATTTCTAAATTTGGTTGAAAACATATTTGTAATGCATATTATGTCAACCTTACATCAATGTTGTATCAGTTGATAAAGTGATGTCATTTATGTCAATCCCAACATTAGCCATGTGTTGAGCTTACATCAAACCCACCAATTTTGGACTTTGACACTATATGAAACAACTTCATTAGCACCATATTCCATCCTGAAATTCTATACTTCCTTTCTCTCTTTTGTTTTCCATAGAGTTCACATTTGATAAAAATATAAGGCATTTTGATTGATGATTTATGTAGATTATGATTGAAAAGGGTTTAAGTAAAATTTGATTATAGGAAGAGAGTTTAATTGAATCTGATTAGAGGAAGATGTTGGGCTAATCTTGAAAGCATATTTTCTTCTTATTTTTATTAAGTCATTTATTATAATTGAAATTAGATTAGGTTGTATACATAAATATAGAATAATTATACTGATATTTTCATATAAATAGAAAGGGGTTTATTGGGACCTTCCCCCATTCAATATAAAAAAATTAATAAACAAAAGCCTACAAAGGACCAACATAAATATGTTGGCCAATGAGAAATCAGAAGAAAAGAAAAGAACTAGTAGTTTGGCTTCAAAGATTGTGCTTAGATGTTGGGTAGAGGCAAGATACAATGTAGAATGATTGTGATAGCTAGAGTGATATCAACATAGCCAAGAAAATAACTTTTCATATATGGACAAAGCACATTGTTGTGCAACACCATTTTGTTCATGTCTTGGTGGAGGACAAGAGGGTGATGATCGGGAAGGTGGATACATCAATGAATGTTGTAAATGCTTTGAAAAAACTAGTGAGCATAAAGAAGTATAAATAGTACAAATTTACTATTAGCATTTCTTCCCTTAATAGTTAGTTCGTTTTGTTGCATCCCCTTCTATTATTTTGTAATGTATACAACAAGTGGGAGATTGTTAGTACTAGGTGTTGTATACCTTGTGAATTCTCGGAACAATGTAATGATTTACTAATTATAATGTGTTATAATTTTAGGCCCATGGAATAGAGCGCCACCCTTGGGAGGAATCTCAAGATTCTTTAGATGACATGGGTCACACCACATGGCAATTATAATATAACAGGTGTAAGAGAACATTAAAAATAAGGGTTAGATATTGGACTATAAAGACCATATTTGACTAGCTAAAAATAGCCATGTGTAGGAGGTTTGTAAGTGTAATTAGTGCTCCCAAATAGAGCGTGTGTGAGTTACATATGACCCTTTGGTCATAGGAGTCAAATGTCTTCATGGTCCAATCACATTCTATTCCCAAAGGAATTATTCTTGGAGAAAAGGTGCATGGGTCTCATTTTGATTAGTTGGACCAAGAGTTGGCTTATGGTTTTGAGCTCATGGCTTTGGGAATCCATTGGTGACTTCCTAGATCTCCTTGCTCTATTTATTGGAATTTTAGTCTATATAGAGATTGTATGACATTTTTATTATAAGTGCATATTGCTAGATTGACTACAAGAGACAAAGTTGGATCTCCATTGATAACATTGATAGTCTACTTCTATTGTAACCTTTTCTAGTTGATTGTTACATTTGAGTGTCCTATTATTGTTGGGATTTTCTCATAAAGGTTTTCTCAAGATAAATTATGCGTTTTTTATGTTGTTATGTTGCTATATTTTTTTAGATCTATAACATATTACATTATTTCTCCTAGAATTAGTGCAAGTTTCATTTCAAAGGTTAATGCAAATAGCTTTATTCTAAAGAAATATTCAAGAAAAACATCTATAATTTGGATAATATTAGTGTATGTTAGGAACATAAATATTGGAAATCCATTCTAAAGTCTTCTTGATATAACAACATTTCAAAATACATGAAATGAGGGCTAAAATGGTCAATAAATAATACAAATGTAGACGATTTTATGGCTAGGAAACTCCTACTATTTATCTTTGAATGAAGACTAAGGTCTAGTGTGAATAGCCACAACAAACAAAAACTAGCCTAGCACTCAATTTCAACCATAGCTACAAGAAATCAAAATCTAAGAAAATAAATGAAGCTAAAATTAAGACAAACTAAAAACATCACAATAAAAATACAACAATCAAAATAAGAAAATACATTTAACAAATCAGTGGCTACCTAATTCCCATCTTGTGATCTACGAGTGCAATTGAAGCATGCAATGAGAGGATCGTGTATTCAAGAAAAACCTTGAAAGGCATCCATTTCAATGTATTCCCGATTTCAATACATTAGAGGACTCCAACTATTACACATAATAATTCACAACAACACAAAATAGTGGATATATGTTAAAAATCAAAACTATACTAGAAATTAAAAGAATCGCCATTATTGGATAGTTCAAATATTACAAAATACCAATTCAAGAATTCACTTTAAATCCCATAGATAAGATTATAATTTACAATAAATTTTCAAAAGGGATCGAGGAAGGCCACCAATATTGGGGTTCAAATCTCATGTCATATAATTTTTTTTTTTAAATTCATGTCATATAATGCTTGTGTCTCCAACCAAAATGGGATACATTGAGATATACAAATGAACGTCAATTTTTTTTGCTAAAATGTAATATTTTTATATAAGGTTGCCTACATTAAAGTTTGTAATATAATATTTAATGAACTTAATTGTATGATAATTTGAACTTTTATATTTTAATTATTGTAAAGTTTAGTGTAGGTGCTTAGACAATTATTGGGGGAAGTGAATAGTTCTCTTATTTATTGTTAAGTTTAAACATGATAAAGGACTTTTGAAAAAAAAAATTGGTAGAGGTTTAAGGAAAAGTAAAAAGCTTTGGATTTTTGTTTTTAAGAAATCAATGAAATCATATGGGAACTTTGAGTCTAACGTGATTTTGTTATAATTTGCATCATTTTTATGTTTGTGGTAAATTTTTATTTCTTGATTATTTCCTCTTCAAATCTATTGAAAGTGTTCATTTGTCATATTTACAAAACCCTATCACATCCCTCATGTTGAATTAAATTAATCTTTGCATTCTCTTTAATTTAATTCACATACTCAAGTCTCATTATTTCAAAACATAGATTTTAAAATTTATTTTCAAATTTATAAATATTCAAAAAAACTATCAATGTTGAAGACAACCAAGAAGGTGTTCATTGAAAAAATCTTGAGACATTCAAATGAACATCATGTTTTGCTAAAATGTAATATTTTTTATATAAGGCTTCCTACATTAAAGTTTGCACTATAATATTTAATGAGCTTAATTGTACACTCATTTCAACTTTTATATTTTAATTCTTGCAAAGTTTAGTGTAGGTGGTTAGGCAATTAGGTGAATAATTTTCACTTATTTATTGTAAAGTTCAAACATAATAGAGGAATTTTGGAAAAAAAATTGGTAGAGATTGTAAGGCAAAGAAAAAAGCTTTGGATTTTTGTATTTAGGAAATCAATGAAATCATATGGGACCTTTGAGTCTAATGTGATTTTGTTGTAATTTGCGTCTTTCTTATGTTTGTTGCAAATTTTATTTCTTGATTATTTACTCTTCAAATCTATTGAAAGTGTTCATTTGTCATATTTACAAAACCCTATCACATCCCTCATGTTGAATTAGATTAATCTTATTAGAAATGAAGGAAACCACTACAATATGGAAATTTGAAATATTGTTGTAAATCTGAAATTAAACTGTAGAATATCAATGGAAATTTAAACTAATGTGAAATAGAAACAAATAAAATCAACAATACTCAAGAGCCATACACATAACATAGTGATTTACGTGGAGAAAACTCTTTCGAGTAAAAAACTCCACCAGAAAAGAGGATAAGTTTCTATTATCTGCAAAGAGATTACAATATATTCAACTTCCTTTAATCTTGCATCTAATTTGACTACACCTATGTACCTGTAAACATTAAATTCTCTTACTCAACTCTCCTCTGGCTTCTGTTAAATATAAAAAATGCATGCTTATAGAGGAAGTTTCCAGAATATGACACCCAACTTGGGAATCTGGCTAATTTTAGTGTCTTATATCTGTCAAAACCTACACATTGAATAATGTGCCCAAGTAGGACAATATCCCATGCCCTCATGAGGAATGGCCAACAAACAAACTAACTAAAAATAGCCTCTTACACCTTACAAGTTGTCAAAAGATGTTTCGTCATACCAGTCCAATAATAGATTATTCCTTATGTGTAAGACTCCAATAATAGAAGATGCTCTTACACCCGCCATAAGTCACTTAATGAACTTGGACACCCCATATTTACTTGTTTACTATCCTGAGATAAAACAAATAAAATATTACAGTCACCATAATTAAATAATTACTATAGTTAGTGGATCCTACATCGCTTATGAATATATTTACAAAATAATATTAGGAGTAATTAAATAAATAAGATTTACAAGGTTGATGGCACCTTAATCGTAACAAGTCTTTGCATTCTCTTTAATTTAATTCATACACTCAATTTAAATAGTATTTCAAACCACAAATTTTCAAATTCATTTTCAATTTTGCAAATATTCAAAAAACCCCATAAAGAGTTGTAAAGTGTAGATGTTGTATATATCTTAGATTTTTAGCTTTGAATAAGGCAACCTCACCATCTTGAGGAGGGGTTTTTACCTCAATAACTGTTCATAAATTGACAAGTACCAATTTACTTGCCAACAAGTCCAATACACCATCTAGCAAAATTGCAACTCCCAACTCACAAGTATGCTCACCGTAGCATCCTGAGAGTGATTCTACAATGATGCAGGAGCATACCTGGGTGCACACATTCCTAATTTTATTTCTCACATGTTTTTTTTGCAAGTCTTTTTTTCTTTCATTATGTTGTTCTTTTCCTTCTTGGAGGTGTCCTATCATTTAATCATTTTTGGAGCTGCAACTAGTATATTTTGGACAAAAATTCTGGTGCCACAATTTATCTTGAGGGTGTTCAAACATTTATTGGAGCTGTGACTAGTAAATGGTGCAATTTATTTTGGTGTTTTTTTCTTGAATGAAGACAACTAGTGGAGAGTTGAAAATTTTGTTATGTTACTCATGGGTAGTGATGGCTGGATGTAGTGATTCTTGTTTTATAGCACCGATGACTTAGAGGCAATTTATGACAAGTTAGTAGTGACTTAAAATAGATGCTCCATCCTTATTAAACAATTTAAAAATACTTGAGACCACAACAAATGGGAGTGTGAAGAAGGGAGTCAGTTTTGGAGTGAAGTGGAACAATCCAATCTGGTTGTATAGAAGAGTAGTTGGTTGGAATTCATTTTGATGGTAGTCAAGAGGTTGTGAGAATTGAAATTGCATAGGAGTTTGTGATAATAGTTAGATCATGGAATCCAAATCAAGGTGTTGGTCATGACATTTCATTTGTAATTAAATGTCTATTTTGTGCTAGGATGTAATGTTGGGCATATGCCTTCTTTTGCTACAAAATTTCTATATTACTGATGTTGCGGATATCTATAGTCTTTTGCTAAGTCATTGTACTAGATCATGTGTTCCAATTTGTTGTAGAAATTTTCATATTACCTAGTACTGTGTTGGTTATCTGATAACAGTTGCTAATTTGGTCATGTTGGAGGTCTGTATGTGGATTTATTTTGGTTTTAGTTATAGTCTAGAAACTTACAATATTTGTAATAACTATCACTTCTACTGAATGTTATCAAGTTCATAAAAGTGATTAAGCTTCATTAAATTTTAGAGTTTTATACCTAAGCTTACTTCACTTTTAAAATGAATGGTTTATATGTAAGAGTAGCTATGAAATCAACTAATTTTTACTAGGTGGATTGATTTTAACTACATCATTTTTGTATCAGAGCAAGGTTGGAAGAGTTGGTTTGATGCCTTGTTGCAGATAATATAAGAGAAAGATGGCTCACAATGATGCTAGAATAGTAGAAGCACTAAGAACAATAGAAACAAGATTGGAAGCCTTGGAAATGGCACAAGGAAGAAATTGACTGGTGGAAAATGTAAGTGAGGATGATGAAGCAACAAAAGAGCCAATTGAACAAGGAGAAAAATATATGAATTGTCCCTTCATAAAGGTTATGTCTCTTATTGGGAATCGACCATGGATGGAGACTTCATGCTACAAAGGAAGTTTGAATGTAGAAGAGATGATTGATTAGATCTCTAAGGTGGAAAAATAATTTGAATTTGAATTTGTGGAAGATCCATAGAGTGAAGTTGGAAAACACCAAGTTGAAGGGTCATGCATCCCTCTAGTGGGATCACGTGCAAATGGATTGAAAAATAAAAGGGAAGGAGAAGATTAAGACACAAAATCAAATGGTAGAAAAATTGAAATCCAAGTTTCTACTTACTGATTATCATCTTAATTTGTTGAGGTAGTTGCACAATTTGAGATAGAGGGATCTAAGTATCTAATCATACATTGAAGAATTTTATTGGCTTAGCATATGAGTTGGTCATGTTGAGGATGATGAGGAAAAGGTCGAAAGATATATTAATGGACTTTATTTTGTTGTTCAAGATGAGTTCAGTATGATTTGAGTAAGATCGGTAGAAGAATCCTACCATTGTTCCTTGAGAGTGGAAGAGAAATTGGCTAGGAGGCAACTGAACAACTTAAGAGCAAGAGGAAGATATTCAACAGAAAGAGGACAATTTGGTGAAGACAAGAGACCACAAAAAAATGAAGAGGAATCTATCACTTCTCATAATGTAGTTTATAATCAAGACGTCAGAGGTAGGGGAAGCACTTTTAAAGGGAGAGGAGCCTTTGGAAGAGGAAGAGGTAGAAGTTTCACTTGTTATTGATGTGGAGAAGAAGACCATAGGGCCTATGAGTGTCCATAAGGACCACCAAATTATGGAAGAAATCATGTTGCCGAAGCCAATAAATAAGCACCATCTTGACACACAATAGATCCTAAACAAGGAGAAGCCCTCATGATAAAAAGGGTATTGTTGAAAATAGAAAACGAAGAACAAGAACCAACACAAAGAAGGAACTTGTTTTAGACTATTTACAAGTCCAATTGTAAGTGTTGTAAGGTTTTGGTAGATAGTGGGAACACAGATAACTTGTTATCTAGTGAAATGGTGGAGAAACTAAAGATAAAAAATCAAACATCCAAGACCATACAAGGTATCGTGGCTGTAAAAATAATACTAGCTTCTGGTAAATGAGTAATGTTTAGTTGATTTTCATATTGGGGCATATCAAAATGAAATTTTGTGTGAAATCATGTCTATAGATGCTCAACACATCTTACTTGAAAGACCTTAGCAATATGATAGGAAGGTTGTTCATGACGGTGTGAAGAATGCCTATACCACCATCAAGGATGAGAAGGAGTACATATTGAGCCCATCGAAGGACAAAGGAGAAGAAACAAAAATTAGTCAAAAGGTATGCTTAGTATTAGGAAAATAATTTTAAGAGAGGTAAAAGAAGAATGAATGTGGTTTGCAATTGTTCCTAAACCTATAAAAATAAAAACAACAAGCAAGGAGAATATATTCCTTTATAAGTATAGGATCTGCTTGAAGAATATGCTAAAACTATGTCACATTAATTATCGGAAGGGTTACTGAAAATTAGGAGCATTGGTCACCATATGGATTTATTCCTTGGAGCAAGTTTACCAAATAAGGTAGCGTATGGGATGACTCTCAAGGAGAATGAGGAAGTAAACAAACAAGTCCAATAACTATTGGACAAGGGATTGCTCAGAGAAAGTCTAAGTCCTTGTGTTGTTCTAATAGTATTAGCACCAAATAAAGATGGAGAGTGGTGTATGTGCACTGGTTCTTGGGGCTTTAAACAAGATCACAACAAAGTATCGCTTTCCCCTGCCACGTATGGATGACCTAATGGACTATTTGAGTGGGGCAAAATATTTTACCAAGATTGATTTGAAGAGTGGTTATCATAAGATCCAAATCAGAGAAAGTGATAAATGGAAAACTACTTTCAAGACCAAGGATGGATTGTACAAGTGGTTGGTCATGCTACTCAGATTGACAAATGCACCTAGTACCATCATGAGGTTGATGAATGAAGTACTTAAGTCTTATCTTGGTAAATTTATAATCATTTATTTAGATGACATTTTGATTTTTAGCAAAATAAAGGAGGATCATTTGAGACATTTGAAACTAGTTTTGCAAAGACTAAAAGAAGAAAAAATACTGATAAATTTGAAGAACTTTAGTTTTATGAAGTAAGAATTGGTGTATCTAGGCTTTATGATTTCACGTGAAGGGATGAATGGATCCTAAAAAGATAAAGGCCATTGTATAATGACCATACCAAAATCATGTTTGAGACAAGAAGTTTTCCTAGTCTAGTGAGCTTCTACAAGAAATTTATTATAAATTTTAGCAAGATATGCGCACCAATTACGGAGAGTACGAAAGGAAAAAGGTTTAATTTTTAGTGGACACTGGCAACAAAAAGGATTTTTTGGTTCCTAAAAGAAAAGGTAACAGCTCAACCTATACTAGCTTTACTAGATTTTAACAAAGTGTTCCAGGTGGATTTTGATGCTAGTGGAAGAGCCATAGGAGAAGTCTTAAGTCAAGAGGGGAGGCCCATAGCTTACTTCAACAAGGAGCTAAATGAAGCCAAGAGAAAGTACTCCATCTATGATCAAGAATTTCATGGCATCATTCAATCATTAAAGAAGTGGAGACATTACTTGCTTCCCAAAGAGTTTGTTTTGTACAATGACAATCAAGCACTACAATACATAAATAACCAAGGTAAACTTAATCAAAGACACATGAAATGGATAGAATTTTTACAAAGTTATTCGTTTGTTTTGAAGCATAGAAGTGGCAAGCCTAATCGAGTGGCATATGTTGTAAGTAAGAGGTGTTTACTACTAATTGAAATGAGGATTAAAGTCACTGAATTTGATGCAATAAATGAGTTATATAGGGAAAATGTTGATTTTAAAGAAGCATGGACTACATGTAAAACCTAATGAACTAGAATAGAACTCCATGGATTGATTATTTCATCTAGGAGGGTTTACTTTTCAAAGGTAAATGTTTATGCATACCGTAAGGATCCATGAGAGAGAATTTGATAAGAAAGAAATATAGTGGAGGATTGGGTGGACATTTTGGGATAGATAAAATTTTGGCACAATTAAGAGAAAATTATTACTGGCCCAAAAGAAATAGGGATGTGCAACACTTGGTGTAACAATATAAAATTTGTCAACTTGCCAAAGGAAGAAGTCAAAACATTGGGTTATAATAGCCCCTACCCACTCTTGTAAGGCCATGGGAAGAGATAAATTCTTGGGCTGCCAAGAACATAGAGAGGTAATGATTCAATCTTTGTTGTAGTTGACATATTTTCTAAGATGACACATTTTATTCCTTGCAAAAAATCAAATCCTGCCTCTCACATTGCTAATTTATTCTTTAAGGAAGTAGTAAGGCTCCATGGTTTACATAAAGAGCATCATCTCAAATTGGGACACTAAATTTATGGGCCATTTTTTGTGAACATTATGAGGAAATTGGACACTAGGTTAAGTTTTAGTTCAACCTATCATCCCCAAATGAATGGCCAAACAGAAGGTGTTAACTAAAGCTTGGGTGACTTGTTGAGATACTTGGTTGGGAAGAAGCCTACTCAATGGGATTTGGTCTTAACACAAATTGAATTTGCTTACAATAATTTCATCAATAGGAGCATAATGAAAACACCTTTTCAAATTATGTATGGAAATAGCCCAAGGGAGGTAGATACTTTGAGGGGCCTTACTGATTTGGTCAAGAAAAGTGCAACAACAAAAGACTTTGCTAATTATATACATGAATTGCAGAAGGAAGTTAAGAAGAATTTGGAGAGAAATACGATGAAATACAAAAGGTATGCTAATCTTAAGAAAAGAGAGCAAGAATTTTAGGTTGGGGATCTTGTGTTAGTTCATTTAAGAAATGAAAGGTTTCCCCAAGGAACTTATAATAAATTGAAGTGGAAGAAGATAAGACCATGTAAAGTCTTAAGGAAATTCTCAACAAATACCTATGAGATTAAGCTTCTTGAAGGTATTGATATCTCGCCAATTTTTAATGTTTCTTAATTATATCATTATTATGGAGGGCAAATTTGTGCAAAGGAGGATATTGATAAACAAGAAGAATAATGGCTACAATAGTCTCCTAAGAAGGAAACAGATGAGGTTGAAGTTGTCATTGATGTCTTAACAACCAAGAAGATGAGAGTGAAAGAGTACAAGGAATATTTGATCAAATGGAAGAATAAAATAGTTGAAGAAGCAACTTGGGTGCAAGAAATGGAGATGGCCAAGTGAGGAATCTCAACTCCTGAGCAATTCTAATGTTCATGAGTTTTAGACTCATTGAACATTTTCTCCTATCTAGGATGTTTGATGCAAGAGCATACCTGGGTGCACACATTCCTAATTTTATTTCTCACAAGTTTTTGTTTTTGCATGTCTTATTTTCTTTCATTTTGCTATTCTTTTCCTTCTTTGAGGTGTCCTATCATTTAATCATTTATGAAGCTGCGACTCTTCTATCGTAGACAAAAATTCTGGTGCCATGATCCATCTTGAGGGCATTCAAACATTTATTGGAGTTGTGACTAGTAAATGGCAACAATTTATTTTGACATTTCTTTCTTGAATGAAGGAAGCTAGTGGAGAGTTAAAATTTTCTGACATGTTATTCGTGGCCGATGGTGGTTGGATGTAGTGATTCACTTTTATAGCATTGATGGCTTAGAGGTAGTTTATGACAAGTTAGTGGTGACTTAAGATAGATGCTCCGTCCTTATTAAAAAAATTAAAAAAACTTGGGACCACAATGAATGGGAGTGTGAAGAAGGGAGTCAATTTCGGAGTGAAGAGGAACAATCCAATCTAGTCATATAGAAGAGCAGTTGATTGGAATTTATTTTGGTGGTAGTCAAGAGGTTGTGAGACTTAAAGTTGTGTAGGAGTTTGTGGTTTTAGTTAGATTGTGGAATCTAGATCAAGGTGTTGCAGGTGACATTTCATCTGTCACTAAAGGTCTGTTTTGTACTAGGACATAATGTTGGGTATATGACTTCTTTTGCTGCAAAATTTCTATATTACCAATGTTGTAGATATCTATAGTCTTTTGCTAAGTTGTTGTAATGCAATGTGTTCCAATTTGATGTACAAATTTTCATATTACCTAGTGTTGTGTTGGTTATTTGATAATGGTTCTAAGTTGGTCATGCTGGAGGTTTGCAAGTGGACTTATTTTGGTTTTAGTTATAGTTTAGAAACTTGCAATATTTGTAATAACTATCACTTCTATTGAATGTTATCAAGTTCATAAAGTGTTTGAGCTTCATTAAATTTTCAAGTTTTTTTAATCTAATCTTCACTTTTAAAATGAATTTTTTGTATGTAAGAGGAGTTGTGAAATCAGTTATCTTTTACTGGGAAACTTGATTTCAACTGTATCATACAATCTTTAGACAAAACTATTAGTAGCATGACCAAGTTGGCGGGTGTTGCCACAATAATGGGTTACACTTTCTGGGACATCTTGCTTTTTGCTGAAATCACATATGTTTAGAAAATATAACGATTTAAGCCTTGAAAGGTTCCATTTAAAGGATTTTAATTGAAGAGGGTTTGATCAAACCCCCTTAGATACAAACCCCCTTGGATAGAACCTTGCTAATTTTAAACCATGCCTATAATGGAGTCTCCTCTTCACCTATAAAAACGTTGATAAAAAACCAGTTTTGATTTACCTTTTGGGGAATCAAATGAATTCATTTAATTTTATGTTTTGTAAGTATGTAGTCCTTATTATAAGCTTCCCAAAAGTATAATTTTAAATGTATTTAATTTGATTATTATATTTATTTTTTATTTCTTGTTAATGTAGTTTTTTCACCGAACATCAAGTTCTTTGTTCCACACACATGGAAAATTAGTAAATTAGTGAATTTTTTTTTGAAAAATATCTATGCCCTAGGAATTGATGTCCTTGTTTCAACAAAAAAGGAAAAATTGAATTTTGATACATAAAGAAGAAGTTATGTTTTACGGAATACGCCTATGTCTAAATTATAATTGGTTTAACTTCAAAACTTAATTAACAAAAAATATTCAACAAAACATTATGAAACAAAATGCATGCCCTATATATCAGTATTACCAATCTAAATTCAAAAGAATCAGAATTTTATTCTTTGTAGAAAAAAAGTTATGTGCTACAGAATACACATCACTTTAAAAAAATGTTGTTTACTATTAAAAACTAGTTATCAAAGGAGACACAAATTTTTTTACAATTTAACTCCAAATTTTTTTTTAATATATTTAGAATCTAAAAATAAAATCTCACAAATCACTAGTTTGCATCATCTTCAAATTCCTAATGGTTTAGCGGCTATATGTGTTAGAAAGTGAAGATTTAGTTCAAAATGTTGATTTCAATGTCAAGTTTGGCCAAAAAGTGTAACCCATTATTGTGGGATGACCCTGGCACCTACAAGGCTTGTGGCATACCAATTTACATGCTAGCTCATCAAGGACATGTCATTAATTGGTTACATGCCACAACTACCAGGGAATGAGAAACTAAGGAAATTATTCCACATCTTGAGGAGACGATTCAACTTCCCAATGGATTTTGATCTCTACAATATGATTCTTTATAAGCTATAAATACACTAAAGTTTATAATATAGTTTTGGTAGTCATCTAATAGTTAATAGGTAGAAGATAAACAACCATACACCTTTCTCAAGGCTATGCCATGTATGGAACAAATAGTTGAATAAAATACATTTCTATTTAGTTTAGTATCTCTATGTTTTGTTTACATAATCTATTAATTGCTTCTGCATTGTAACATGCCTTCTTATATTACTCAGAATTACACACGCAAATTACTAGGAAAGTAAAAGAGAATGATATACAAGAGAGAATTATATATATTTTTAAATCATTTGCTAAACGTCAATAAATAAAAGTACATCTTTTCTGAATATTTTTCAACCTTGAAATTCAATATATTCAAAGATACCTTATAGTGAAACTATTTCACTTTACATTTACAATCCTATTGCACTTGGCAAAAGAATAGTTTTACATCATAATCATAACATTAAATTTTACATGAAAAGCATTGTCTCTGGAATCTTGACATTTGTCGTTCAAATCTTGGCGAGTCTTATGCTACAAAGGGAGAGCATCATCTGAGTGATTTACCTCCAACCATAGACCGGCAGTCCTCTACACACCTTCCTTCTTGGAAGTGGCCCTACCCTTCATGAAGAGTACAGACATATGGATCTAACAAGTTGCCATCTGAGTCCTAGTGTTGTTTCCTCTGCAACTCAATCGACCATACAACTGTAGACAATCTTCTAACTAAGTATGATCATATTGACCAGTTACGTTATCTATACACTATGAACTGACTAATGCATGCAGAGACAAATGCATCACTTTGGCTAAAGTTTCAATATAAATAGACGTTTACAATAAACGTAGTCGTACGTTCACACACCTCTAACTCAACTTGAAGACTATCTCATCCTACACTTTGATTCAAGACATAACTATCTAAATCTTACTCAATCTCTAGTCCATTTGAATTAGAAATATTCTTTATCTAGGATATACATACAATATGCAATTTTAAATAATTTAATCTTTTCTGAGAGTTCCTTTTTGCATATCTGCAATTTATCAAGGTCTTGACTTCTGTCGTTTACTCTCTACTCAAATATAACCATACTTGGTTTATATACTAGTATTGACTATCTAACAACAAAGTATTTCTAGTCTCTTATGGTTTCTTGACCTATATCTGTCGACCAAGGTATACGATGGACATTTCCAATATCATAATTAACTCAAGAGTTAAAGATTTCTAAACTCTTCAGGTAAAATATAGGATTCTTACTTTCCTATTACAATACTTTGCATCATCAAAATGCCCTTAAAAACTAATAAAATTATATCCATAATGTAACATGAATAAGATAAACTCTTGTCAAATCTTGACTACTTGGTTTTTTGATCAATTTCACCTTTTATCAAAAATCATACTATATAAGGTTTATCCTCCTCTATATCAAGTCTTAATAGATACTGACAAACAATACAAGAATTCTTGATCAAGTACCATCTTTTAATCTGATAAAGGATATAAATCTAAATGGATAGTAAGGTAATGATGTCTTTGACTTAATTGTCTTTTCTTGTTCATCGATTAAGATTAAGAATGATAGAACATTATCTATGCATAATGGTAATAATAAACACATATATGCTAATATATAAAGATAACATAGCTTCAAGTTCTTCTAATGATATTCCAATCATTCTATACTCTTTTAGAATAAGAGAGATCCTTTTCTTGAAGTCTAGTGTTAAAAACAATGAAACTAATAAGAGTTAAGAGATAAAGAAAATATCTTTGTCAAACTTTTAGTCTTATCTTCGAAGACTTAATACAACAATCTTGAGAGGCTCAGAGATCTCAAGAGGCTCAAATTGACATCGAAGATAGGTTCAACTATCTTTTAAAAGAAACATAACATCATTTGTATCCCTCATTAATCTGAGTACAAGATAAATATAGACAACCAGATTACTCGAGTATTTCTGAGTATAATTAGGGTTTGGTTACTCTACTAACTTGTCTACAAGCTATACATGACAGAGATACATCAATCTTAGAATAAGAACATACTTATGCTTAATACAAACTGACTTTTGAACTATAAAAGTTAACTAACTGCTTCTAGCAAAACCTATTGTGATCCACTGCCTTTCGACCTACACATGTAATGCTTCGATATCCTAACAGCCTGCACACATGTGCTATGTTTAAATGATAATAACGTATCATAGAGAGTTCTGGTTCTCTACACACAAAGTTTTGACTATACTGCATCCATCCAAAGATATGCAACAGAATGACCATTCAGCCTCTAATTCTTCACCGAATAGATTTAGGCTATACATTTAGGTATATAGGGTACGGTAGTTTAAAGGCTTCATTTAAGAAAAACATAGTTAAAACTATCGGCTTCTAGTTCACAGGCAACAGTGAAGACTATCAGCTTCTAGTTCACAGGCAAATATAAACACAGTGAAGACTATTGGCTTCTAAGTCATAGGCAAATATAGATGACAAGCCATGGTTCCCTAACATAGAGATAGCTAGAAGATCTTTGACTTCAACAACACAGAAGTATAAAAGATAGTATCATCTCTATGAATCATAGAGTAATAAGAAAATTTTGACTTCACTAAAACAGAGCTATACTGAGCTTCTAAATGTCTTCAAGCACATAGATAAGAAAATGCTATCGACTATACAAAAACAACAATAAAAGTATGGCTCTCGGTTGTATAATCATAAAAAGATATATATATATATATATATATATATATATATATATATATATATATATATATATATATATATATATATATATATATATATATATATATATATAAACCATCGATTCCTCAAATCTCAAAAGAAATGATTTACTATCGAATTACTCAAATCTCAAAAGATATAAAATACTATCGGTTGTTCTAAACTTAGATAATTATATCAACAAAACTAACGTCAAGCAGAGAATTATCATCTCAAATAATAATAACATAAAAAGAAAAGAACCTAAAAGTATGACATGCAATCGAAGCTCCTTAGATGTCTCTCCCGAAGTCCTTTCTCTTAGTGGTTTATGTGTGTGTGTCTTTGTGTCCCACAGAGAAGACTTCGATGGTGCTAAATAGAGCCTCTGCTCTTAATCGTGTCCACCACTTAACATAAATGCTCATCTTAAATCTCTTCGATAACATGCAAGTAGTGGAAATGATGGTCTTTAATGATCACTCATAACTCAGTCAAAGACTTCTCCACTATGTTTAATCAGTTGAGAAAATAAAGGGGTCAAATAACCATGCCCTTATCGGCCTTAATACCAAAAGGTCACATTCAAATATCTCACTTTATATATATAAGGCATGCACAACATATACTTACATTGTTTGATTAAACACTTAACCATATTGTGAGAATGGGGTTGAGATAGTCTCCCCCTTCTCTGTCTCACAAAAATAACACAATTATCAAACATAAATAACCAGATAGGATACCATAAAGGAATCACAATCAGAAAAAAAGATAGTTAACCACTACCATAAATATACATCTACTCCTGAATATTTACTATATTCACCTCATATAAATGAAATAGTGACTATCAAAAACATCTTGACGATGGTCGTACCATCCCTTCTAGGTTATACGACAAAACCTATTCTAGAGGAATTTGACGTCAAATCGACTACTGTTGAATCAAAAACCAACAAGGTCAATAAAGTTGAACTCAACTTACCAATCTCACAGTTCAAAAAACTAAACAAACACAAGACTTAAATGGAAACAGACTGTTCTTTCCATACGTCTATTCAATTCTCTTCGATGATGCTCTCCCTCTCTTTTCTTGGAGGGTGGAAAAACTTGTTTTCCTGGTTACACTTACAATCAACCAAGCTAGGATTAGTGCATCATTAGTTACCTCTATATATCATGAATAAATAATCATGATAACATATAATCTCATGTCTATTTCTAAACATATAAATTCAAACTCATGAAATCATTTGATTTATCCTTCAACATCTTCTCTTAACGTCAAATCATTAAATCATGTGAAAATTACCTACTAATTACATACAAGTAAAAAGTAAAACATAGTAAAAAATTAGGGACGTGACACGCATACACTATAACTTATTTGGATTTACATCTACAAATTTGTCCACTTAGATCATAACCCATGGGCCCTAGATTAGTAGTATCAAAGTGGTTTTCTATACATCTTGCATGTCCCTTTGCATATGGTCAGAGTATTTGAGCCTTGGCATAGAACCTTGAGATCCATTACACTACTTGCCAACTTGCCTCAAGATGGCCAAACTAACATAAGAGGTAAATGTGATGATCATGACCAATAAAAAAGATACACTTGTGGATCAACAAAAAATTGTGTTTAGCCAATTTGTATAGGTCCTCAAATCGGTGACTCCATCAACCCCATTTATCAAGTAGAGCCTTTAGTGTTCAATTGCCCCTTAGGTTTTAGGTAAACTTGGACATACGAGTCTTCGTGGTTAAGATTGATGAAAGTTCTATAGACAAAAACATTGATTAGATTGAATCTTAAAATTTTTCATGAATGATTCCATTAATAAGGAAAAGATAAAGATTCCCTCTTAAATGTTTCCTCACATGTTAAGAAGTGGTGGCAAGCCCACACTTTTGGAAAATGAATAATTAGATGCAAAATTGAAACTAACTTGAGAGCAATTTTGAGAATCCTTTAAGGATGAGTTTTATCTTGAGAATGTTTGTAGTGGTCACAAATATAGAAATGGCATGGCTAGTTTGTCTAGGCTTATATGGACACCTTCCATGAACTCTATGCCAAGCTAGGTTCATTTGAGCTAGAGCAACACAAAGTCCTCAAATACCATAGTGGCCTTTGTCCAATAATCTAGTCTAGACTGAAGGTGATTAAGATAAAAACAATGGGGAAAGCTTGTACCATTGTGAATAATTGAGGATTCCAATAATAAGAGCAAGTGAGAATTAGCCACTTCACCCAAAAATCCATTGCCTTCAAACAAGAGCAAATTCTCCAAGACCGCTAAGTGGTATGACAAGCACAAGAGTTGTAGTCATTCCAAGGAAGAGTGCCATGCACAAAATAAAGTGTTCACAGTGGTAGAATTTAGAGATGCTAATGTCAAGCCCTTAGACAAGATCATTGATGTGGAGCCAGAATCCAAGTCAACACTGCACAAGCAACAATCGTCTCACCTAAGGAAGTTGTTGTAAAATGATTATTTCGGTCATAGATATGGATCAAGGGGCAACCTTTAGACTTCATGATTAAAGGTGTTAGCATGAAGAATCTAATATATTTAGAAACTGTTGAGAGATTGAAGTTGCCAACCATGCCTCATTTGCATCCCTAGAAATTGGGGTAGCTTAGTTTCTCGAACACCCAAGGAATAAAGGTAACTCTTGAATGTCAATTCACATATTCTATTCATCCATTTCAAGAAGAAATAATCTATGATGTGTAATGGAGGTACACTAATTACTCCTTGGGTATCTGTACATGTATAGTCATATGTGTATGCACAACACATACCCTCATAGTGTGCTTGTGATAGTAGGCAACAAGAGATACAAAATTCCAGAAGTGAATTTATGCTTAACACCTATTGCATTGGTGCCAAAGAAGATTGTTGCATATAGCTATGCATACTTAGCACTTTGTATCTCACCTCCACCTATAGACTAAGTCTAACCTATTGTTGCAAAGAATGATCAAATCTTAGAAACCATGTTCACCAAGAACTTTTCTTTGCCTATATACAAAGTTGTTAGGAAAGGTCAACTCTCATAACAAGCTAAGTGGTTCATCAAGAAACAACTAGAATACAAGGCTCTACATATATTTCCTAGCCTCTATGCCATCAAGACTATTGCTTCATGAGGAAGGGTCACTAATACAGGAGGAATCACCAAACCAAGTGCTAGTGGTAACACTCAATCCATCCTCATGGCTTATGACAACTATGGGGCTACTTTTATGTTTGGAATGTATTAGAGAACCTCCTAGATTCTCTAGGGAACACAAAGTTCCATATCCACTCTCTAACAAATTTTGAACATGTTCCTACAACAATGCAACACACTTTGTAGAGAGCTAGACACTTATGTGACACATATGCCTCAGTCAATTGACCTACAATTTTGACTGGAGCCCTATCAAGGTCCAATACACTTTCTAGGAAAACTACAACTCCCAACTCACAAGTATTCTTATTGTAGATCATCTTGAAAGTGATTATACAATATTCAAGCAAAATCATTAGCATGATAACCAAGTTGGCACCTATGAGGCTTGAGCCATGCCAAGTCACATGCTAGTTTCTTCAGGGACATGTTAACAGTTGATTATATGCCATAACTATTGGGGAATGAAAAACTAATCAAGAAACTATTTCACTTCTCAAGGAAACAATTCAAGTTCCCAACAACTTTAAATCTCCATGCCATGATTATTTATCAACTGCAAATAGTTTGTAACATAGTTTATACTCCATCAACCCCATTATCAACTAGAGCCTTTGGTGGTCAAGTGCCCCTTAGGTTTTAGGTAAACTTGGACATACCGATCTTCAAGGTTAAGATTGATGCAAATTCTATAGACAAATACATTGATTAGATTGAATCTTAAACTTTTTCATGAATGATTCCATTAATAAGGAAAAGATAAAGATTGCCCTATCGAAGGTTTCCTCACATGTTAAGAAGTGGTGGCAAGTCCACACACTTTGGGAAGAGGAATAATTAGATGAAAAATCTAAACTAACTTGAGAGCAATTCCTAGAATCCATCAAGGATGAGTTTTCTCTTAGAGAATGTTTATAGTGACCACTACCTATAGTAGTTGTGAATATGGAAAGGGCATAGCTAGTTTGTCTAGGATTATACAAACACCTTCCATGAACTCTATGCCAAGCTAGGTTCATTTGAGTTAGAGCAACACAGAGTCCTTGAATACCACGGGTGGCCTTTATCCAATAATTTAGTCTAGATTGAAGGTGATCAAGATTAAAACAATAGGGGAAGCTTATAATTATGCAATAATAATTGAGGAGTTAGGGTATAAGGGCATGTGCGAATTAGCCACTACACCCAAAAATCCATTGCCTTCAAACAAGAGCAAATTCTCCAAGACCACTAAGTGGTAGGACAAGTGCACGAGTTGTAGTCATTCCAATGGAGAGTGCCATGCAAAAAAGAAAGTGTTCACAATGGTAGAAGTTGGAGATGCTGATGTCAAGACCTTAGACAAGATCATTGATATGGAACCCAAAATCTAAGTCAATACTGCACAAGCAACAACACTCTCACCTAAGGAAGCTATTGTAAAATGATTGTTTCGGTCATAGATATGGATCAAGGGGAAACCTTTAGACTTCGTGATTGAAGGTGTAGTATGAAGAATCTAATATATTAAAAAACCATTGAGAGATTGAAGTTGCCAACCATGCCTCATTTGCATCCCTAGAAATTAGGGTAGCTTAACTCCTGGAACACCCAAGGAATAAAGGTAACTCTTGAATGTTGATTCACATATTCCATTCATCCATTTCAAGAAGAAATAGTCTATTCAATGTAGTTGTAATGGAGGTACACAAAATACTCCTTGGGTATCTGTACATGCATATTCATATGTGTATGCAGTACACAAACCCTCATAGTGTGCTTGTGAATTGTGATAGTAGGCAACAAGAGATATGAAATTCCAGAAGTGAATTCATGCTTAACACCTGTTGCACTGGTGCCAAAGAAGATTGTGCCATATAACTATGCATACTTAGCATTATGTATCTCACATCCACCTATAGACTAATTCTAACCTATTGTTGTAAAGAATGATCAAATCTTGGAAACCATGTTCACCAAGAACTCTTCTCTCCCTATATACAAAGTTGTTAGAAAAGGTCATCTCCCACAACAAGCTAAGTGGTTCATTAGGCATCAACTAGAAGACAAGACTCTACACCTATTTCTTAGCCTCTATGCCATTAAGACTATTGCTTCATGAGGAAGGGTGACTAATGCAAGAGGAATCACCAAACCAAGTGCTAGTGGTAACACTCAAGCCATCCTCATGGCCTGTGACAACTATGGGGTTGCTTTTTAAGTTTACAATATATTAGAGAACCTCCTAGATGCTCTAGAGAACACAACAATCCATATCCACTCTCTAACAAATGTTGAATATGCTCATACAATAGTGCAACACACTTTGTAGAGATCTAGACACTTATGTGGCATATATGCCTCACTCAATTGACTTGCAATTTTGACCAAAGCCCTATTAAGGCCCAATACACCTTCTAGGAAAACTACAACACCCAACTCACAATATGCTTATTGTATAATCTTGAAAGTGATTCTACAATATTCAAACAAAATCATTAGCATGACAACCAAGTTGGCACCTATGAGGCTTGAGCCATGCCAAGTCACATGCTAGTTTATCAGGGACATGTTAACAATTGGTTACATGCCATAACTATTGGGGGATGAAAAACTAATAAAAAAAACAATTCAAGTTCCCAACAACTTTTAATCTCCATGACATGATTCTTTGCCAACTACAAATAGCTTGTAACATACTTTAGAAATCATGTAATAGTAAATAGGTAGAAAATAAACAAACATACACATTTCTCAAAGTATGCCATGTGTGAAATAAATAATTGAATAGAATACATTCTCTATTTAGTTATATATTTGTCTCTATTATGTTTGCATAATTTTAATAATTGCTTCCACATATGCTATAACTTATCTGGATTTACATCCTCAAATTTGTCCACTAGGATCATAACCCTTGGTCACCAAATCATAGGTTGATCCTTCACATTTTTTATGCTACTTGCTTCCATTATACATTGTTAAAAATATCTCTCACTCAATCATGAAAGGGGAAAGATATTTGTCTTGATAGCTACTCTATGTAGAAATGAAGCCCAAATATTCTTTGTTGCTTCAATTCTTTCCTCTACCTTTGGATCATTGTTAAGAGTCTCCTTTTTATAATCCTTAAATAAGAAGTATAGGTCATTCAAGAAATTATTATGCAATGAATTATTATGTGAGGGATTTATGCATTCTGCCTTCTTAGATGATGAAGTTGCTTGAGGTGATGTTTCCATGACTCTTTCTTCTATTCATTTGTTCTTAATTCTCCAACTACAACCCACTCTCCAGTAGCCCACATAACTGAGTTTTGGCAATGATGAATAACAATTAACATTGGGTTTAATCTTTTAACAAACATAATCATGATATGTGTACCTGTACTAAACAAACCCACATTAAATTCCATAAATTTAAATCCCAATTACAACATAAACATTACAAAACACCTAGTTGATGGGTAGATGACATGAATATCACCTATTTTCACACGAGATGAATAATTTGTCGATAGGCATCTGTACCAGAATAGCTTGTGCCGGAATTAGTATCGCCGGATTATTAAGATAATCCGGCAGTCAGACCACCGTTCGCCGGTATTAAGATCGTCGTTTTTGCCGGAAATAAGATGGGAAGTCAGATCACCATTTCATCTTTCAGATATAATAACTTTTTGTAAGGAAAAGCTATCTTCATTGTAAATCATTTTAGTTGTGTAATATGTATGATTAAATTTGTAATTAAGAGTGTATACTTCACCATTTTTTTCCAGTTGTTTTTCTTTTTCCTATGAACGACATTTTTCACCGGAAACATCTGAACATTTGAAAAAGATTACGCAGAGCCAGACAATTTTATTAAATTAAAAGTAGTCTGTTTGAGCTTTAATGAGGAAGAATTATAATTAATGACATGGACGGAAGCTCGATTGCTGACGAGATCAAAACATTTAATGGGAGTCTTTATTTGAGTTAGGGCATCCATTGTTGAATGGCGTTGCAGAGAGCTGTAGGAGTATGATTGTTTTTTTCTTTCCCCTAGTGTGTATGCAGATTACTAGAGTGTATTGAAATATGATTTTGAAGGCAGCAAGGAGTAGTGCAGGTTGTATCAAACGTTAAGATTATTACACTGCAGTTGAAGGTCTTCTTTACTTTTCTAATTTTCTTACTTTCCCCTTAATTAATTAAGTAATAAGGGGATTCAACTTATGATTTGTTCTCAAACGTAAATTGTGCAGTCAATTCTTGATTCTTTTAAAGTACCTTTTTATTAGAAAAAAACAAGCATTGTTACGTATAGTAATTATGATGCTTAAATTTAATTACACATAAGAATGTTTGGTGTTAAGGGAGGGGCAAACGGATTTTGCCAGGCAAAAATGGAAAACTTGATTTTTGGTGTGATTCTTCTCTTTGTTCCTTCCATCCTTCCTGTCTGCGCCTTTCTGCCCTGCACGATCCTCCGACATCTCTTGTGGATTAAAGCTCTGCCAAATCACTAAGGGAGACTGCAAGGTTGACCTCTCTTGTGCTTCACCAAAATTCTGGTTGGGATTTAAAAAAAAAACCACTAGAAGAAATAACCCTAAAAGTGGGTAATAGGTTATGGAAACAATAGATTGATTATAAAGGTATTGCCTTAAGATGTAGATCATGCCTTGAAGCTGCCCATTCATTTGCAAATTGCTCCAAGTTCTCTCATAGGGATGTGAGTAGTAAGGCCTCTAATAATTGTGTGACATTATGTTTGGTTAATTTTTATTTTCTCTTAGTGTATTGATATTTTTTCTTCAAAATATTTCAACTATCAGCAAATTCATTGCGCAAATTTCGTACAATTGCTAGTTATTAGAAATTAAATTACAAAACTAGAACCTTAATGAGAAATTAAATCTAAATTTAGAAACATGTTAAGTCTAGGAGTTCCAAGAAAAAATGATCTCCATTGCTAACATTTTCATGTGAAAAGCTTTGAGATACAAAATGATTTTTAGACACAAACAATAAAATTTGAGGTTTGAGACTTGACTTTAGTCAAACAATTTTATTTAATCTAACTATAGAATATGTACGTGTCCATAACCCCTCAAAGGATGCAAGTTTTTAAAGTTCTTTGGAAAGTGGATCTATGAGATTTTAACTTGACAAAGTTCTTTGAAGTCCAAGCATTCGCATTTATAAAGAAATAAATAAATTTGGATTTAAAGATACTATACAAGATTGTGAGGTGTAGACATAAAAATTCAAGAAGATCAAGTATAAAATCTCTTAGACAACGGACTTACCAACTTTTATAATTTGAAGAATAAATACACTCTCTCAAATTAGTAGAATTAATAACTATAAATTAGTAGAATTAATAACTATAAAACCTAGTTACAGGAAATTACAAATAACACAAACTTCAACGAACAACTAAATTTGAGACAATACCAATTTCGTATCTAGGGAAGCTCAAAGGGTATAAAACAAAATACTTGGGAAACAACATAGATGAACGAGAATAACGAGGATGATTGAGACAAAACAAATGCAAGGAGAAAACCATGGAATACTTAGGGAACTAGAATTTAATCATCAAACTAGCATACAAAGAGACATTTTCAACCAAAAAAATTATTATTCAAAGGGGCCTTGAATGAAGCTATGTTTTCGAGTGGGTTGAGAAATGAGGTCACCCTAGTAACTACCCACACATTTGCCTTTGATTTGTGTCCACTATATGCTTAACATATGATCCAATAAATAGAACTTTAGTTAGATTTAAAACTTGATAAGTCTAAGAACAAATCTCATCTCACCATCTCACCACCCTCAATAGTAAAACATTATAGAGATTGAATTCCTTTGTATTCTTATTTATTATCTTGAACTAAATCTCCATTGATTTCAAATCAATCAATATATAGATTGAGATGGTGTTGTAATGGGTTGTTTTAGGGGCTAGATTTAACTAGTATGTTGATATTGTTATTTTTGTTAGTTTTTATGCTACCCATCATTCCCCTTCTTATTCCATTTTTTGTTTCCAATATTTACAATTATTGTTAGTGGTTGACTTTCTATTACATAATTATCACTTCTTGCCACTTTTACCTCCTCCAATTATGATTATATTTCTGCCATTAATATATCACTCTATCCTATTATAGTTGGCACATTGTACACTTAAAATCATGACTCCAGTTGCTTGGGGCTGTCGGGTCGGATTTCGGCACGCACATGGACCCTTCCCTTCTTGCCACGGGGCAATCCGCCATGTCACTCTCGCTCACGTGGAAGTAGCCAGTCAAGAGGAGGCGAGACACGGCGGGAGTTTGGCTTGTTGGAGAGCTAGACTTCACAGAGGGGTCGACAAGAACTTCTGCCCTTGTTTTTGTGTGCTAAGTTGAATGTTTCGCTTGATTGTAGTTGTAGTTGAGATAACCCTATGACCCGGAGGGTCACTGGTTTCTCTTCTCTTGTTGGGGTTTCTTAGATTCCACCTCTGTGTGGGTAAACGGTTTCTTTCGTTTATGTCCTCTTGTCTTTTTATGTGTTGAACGGGTTCTTGTTGTATTTGGTGTTGTCTAGTTTCTTCCAACAATAAGAGGACGAATGGGTCTCCTTGTGGTAGAACAAATGTTTCTTGTCGTGGTCTTGGATTGATCTCTTCGATCTCATCATGGATAGCCCTCATCCACTCTCCTCTCACTCCTAAGCACATTCGTGAATCAGATAGAGGTAGATGCTGATTACTAACCTTAACCAGATTTAGGGTTTTAACCTAGGGTTTGACTATGTTTTGATCTATTTTTACCTTGTGATGGTATCGAGGGTTTGATTGAATTGTTTTAACCATGATTACCTCGTGATGGTATCGAGGGTTTATTATTTTCTCTATTCTAGGGTTTCTATATGCATGCAAACTAAATGATATGCAAAACATTTTTTTTGTGCTTTTTTAGTATTTTGGAAATAAAAAATGCTTTTAATCTATGAAAAGGAAATATGTATGCAATCTAATATGATTTGTCCTAATGCAAGTTAATTTATGTTTCTTTGTGTTTTCGATGATTTAGAAGTAATCTAATCTAAAGAAAAGGAAAAATGCTTCTTCTAATAATCTATATCTAGAATTATGAAAACAACTATTCTAACATGCAAGATCTAATTATCAAGGAAAAAGCAATGTTTTACCGTTCCCAAGAGCAAATTTGGTTTTCTAATTACTATAAATTGAACAAAACAATGAAGGAACCTGAGAGAAACGAAGATTTGTGTGACTCCACTACCCTTAGAAATCCTTAATATTTGCAACCTCGAGTCGTTTTGAAGCAACGGGAGATCCTCTTGATGACAAAATGACACAAAGAAGAAAAAAAAAGCTTTGATGAAGCTTGAATGAGCTCAATGAGAGCTTTGGTTGAGCACAATCGCATAGAATGAAGTAGCGCAACGTTGCTTGGTTGAACAAATAAAGCAAAAGGCACCTTTGTCCCGTGAGAGCATTTGAATGCTAAGTTGGAGAGCAAAAACTGGCAAGAGCTGTGTGCACAATGAATTTGCCTCCCTTTGTGCTTGAGGGAGGGGTGTATTTATAGGTTTGAGGAGTGGGATGGATTGAGGAGTTAACTCATTTGATTGAGGAGTTAACAAAGATTGATTGGGGAGTTCACCGAATTGATTACCAAGTGAACTCAATTGATTAGAGAGTGATGAAGCAATTATAACTTATCACTGAAGAGGAAATGGAGGTGAGGGAAAGCATGAGATTGATTGGAGAGTTAATTTGAGATCAAATAGAGCTAATTATGCATGTGTGGGTGCATGAAATAGTTAACTCTATATTAGGCATCAAAAACCATGCAAACTGGAAAAAAATAGGTGAAAACAGAGCAAAAACAAGTAGAAACTCAAGTTTTTCTGCGGCTGGAAAAATGGTAGGGTCGCCCCTGGGCGACCATGGGTTGCCTGGGGGAGATCCGGGCTAGACAGGGTCTTTTGCAGAGAAACAGGTTGGGAGATGAAAAAAGAGAAGAAAAGGAGGGGTTCTACCTTCAGAAAAAGGTTAGTCATGTGCAAGAATCCAAATCTCCACTTGCACTTGCAGGATCTCCCAGGGGAGATCTGGAAATAATAGGGGGAGATTTCGATTGGTTTGGCAGAACTGAAAATAAAAAGTGGGAGATGGATAGGGAGACCTCTAGAAGGCTTCTAGGAGGTGCATAGGATGAAAAATATAGGGGAAAGGTGAAAACTCACCTACAAGACACTCACAAGGCTTAGGAGCAAGGTCAAAAGCTCAGAAAATGCAAGTCAACAAGTGTCGCAACAAGTGTCGAAAAGCATCGCAAACGGGGAAAGAGAGAAATTGACAAAGAGGAAACAACACAAGACTAGAAAGAGGACACGTCATCAAGAGGTTTGTTGCTTAAAGGACATTATTTCACACTTACATGTACATGACACTTGGATTTGAATCATCATAGGGGTCCTCATGGAGGCTGTGCGTGATTTTTGTGCTTACACACACATGTCAATCTGCCACTTCTATTGTTAATAACTCAAATCATAGAGGGATATTGATGCATGTCACCTATCCATCAATGCCTCAACCATTGACTCAAACTAATAGTGGGATACAAACACATTATGTATCCAACAATGCCCCCAATTTGTAGAAATGTTTGCAAAATCAAATGCTAGGATACAAACGCCTACTATATAAATGCAGACAAACCTAGGTCACTTTTGAAGCGTAGGATATGAATGCTATCCCTATACGTGCCATTCTAGTCAAGTGCACCAAATTTTACTAAATTTAATGCCAAATCTTATGAAATTTTGCTACCACCACTCCTCCCATGGCATCAATTTTGAATGTTTCATAATCCTCATGCATGAGAACCATATTGTTGTGCAAGTTTGAGGTAAAGCTTCATAATGTATAAATTAAATGATGAAACAAAATTATTCACACAATTAACGTAGCCATTTGATGTCCACATTAAAGATGGCAACATTTGGTTTTGTTGTGCTATACCACATTGTTTGTTATTGTTCTTCACTCGATTGGTAGGTTTTGGTTTTAGCCTCCAATTTATTTACAACACTACAAATCCATTGCAAATAAGTATAAGGCTTGTTCCTCTTTCTATTTCAAAGTTAAATTCATTTGTAACATAATTTTAATTATTTTTGTTTGTATAAGGCTCCATATTTTTCTATCACATTAGTCTTTTAAACATCTCTCACTAAAAATATGAGATAGTGTGGAGCTTCTATTTTTAAAAGATAGTGTACACTTATAGTTTACACCATTTTCTTGGTGGTTTTGTCTGGATTTCAATTTCTACTTGGTTGCATATTATCCATGTTGAAATAGCACGATAACTTTCCAATTTCTTAGCGATTTTGTCTTAATACCATTTTCTTGTTGCACAGGAAAAGCATAACTCACTTTCCAATTTTATTATTGCTTTCCACCCTTGTATTAGAAAAGAATCTCTAGAAAGACTATTGTAAGCTTGAATGACATAAATGTTTATCATAATTGCAGAGCCTTGTTTCACAAGGTAGTATCACAACAAGTTTTATTCATGAATAATGAACTCAACTAAAATTTGATGGTTGTATGGCCATATTTAAGCATTTTTACCATAAAAACAATCAAAATTTTAGGAAGGTTATTATTTGAAAGGGGAAATTTTAGATAGATTTTTAAAATTCTTATAAAATTATTTTTAAATATTAAATTTATAAATATGTATTTTAAAATAATATTATGTCTTAGTATTTGAAGGGTAACTTTGAATAGATAACCATCATGAAAAATTTCCCTTGTTGTGCAACAGTGTTTACTTGTGCAACAATTAAAGACTTGTGAAATAAGAGAAGATAGTTGCATAGCAAGTGAAAACCAATTGTGCACCAACTTATGGACTTTTCATCTGTCTTTATTTGCTATGCAATAGTAATTAGATACATAATAGCTAGAAATTATGCACTAAGGGAATATAGTTGTGTAGCAAGTGAAGACTAGCTTATTGTGCAACAACTATATAGTGTTGTGCACCAACATAAGGTTTTGTACATATCAATCTTAACTTCTTGTGCAATAGTAATTAGTTGCAAAACAAGTGAAGACTTGTTTAGTAAGGAAAGATAATTGCGTGCAACAAGTGAAGATTAGTTGCACAACTAAAGAGTGTTGTATATCCAAGTCTTCACTTATTACACAATAGTCTTTACTTGTGCAGTAAAAGAAGATAGATGTGCAACAAGAAAATACCAGTTTTGCACCAACTTATAAATTTTATGTATGAGTCTTGATTTGTTGTACAATAGTAATTAGACGTGCAACAACTATGAATTATGCTCTAAGGGAATATAACTACACAACAAGTGAAGACCAGTTTGTTGTGCAACAACTATATAGTGTTGTGCACCAACATAAGGTTTTGTACATATCAGTCTTGACTTCTTACAAAACAATAATTATTTGCATAGAAAGTGAAGACTTGTTCAATAAGGGAAGATAGTTTCACAACAGTTGAAGAGTGTTGTACATCCAAGTCTTCACCTACTACACAACAATCTTTACTTGTGCAACAACTAAAGACTTATATAGTAAGGGAAGATAGATGCATAACAAGTGAAGACCGGTTGCACACCAACTTATGGACTTTTATGTCTATAATTAGATGCACAACAACTAAGAATTATGCAGTAAGGGAATATAGTTGCACAACAAGTGAAGACTAGTTGCACACCAACTTAGGGACTTTTACATCTATCTTGATTTGTTATGCAACACTAATTGAATACATAAAAACTAGGGATTACGTACTAAGGGAATATAATTGTACAACAAGTAAAGACCAATTTGTTGCACAATAACTATACAGTTTTGTATACTAACATAAGGTTTTGCACATATCAATCTTGACTTCTTGTATAACAATAATTAATTGTAGAGTAGTGAAGATTTGTTCAGCAAGGGAAGATAAATAGGTAGCAAGCAAAGACCACTTGCACAACACATAAATAGTGTTATACATATAAGTATTTACTTGCTACAGAACAATCTTTACTTGTGTAGAAATTAAGGACTTGTGTAGTAAGGGAAGATAGATGCACAATATACAAAGAATAGTTGTGCAACAACTATACAGTGTTGTGCACCAACTTATGGAGTTTGAGTTCTCAAGATTATTTTGCTATGCAACAATAACTAGATGCACAATGACTAGGAATTGTGCACTAAGGGAATATAGTTGCATAACAAGTGAAGACCAGTTTGCTCCACAACAACTATATAGTGTTGTGCACCAATGTAAGGTTTTGTACATATCAATCTTGACTTCCTATGCAACAACAATTAGTTGTAGAGCAAGTAAACACTTGTATAGTAAGGGAAGACAAATGTGTAGCAAGTGAAGACTAATTACATAACAACTAAATATTGTTGTACATATAAGTCTTCACTTGCTACATAATCATCTTTACTTGTGCAATAATTAAAAACTTGTGTAGTAAGGGAGGATTGATTCACAACAAGTGAAGACTAGTTGCACAACAACTATTTAGTGTTGCACACCAGCTTATGAATGTTTACTTCTCAGTATTGATTTGCTATGCAATAGTAATTAGATGCCCAACAACTATGATTCTACACTAAGGGAATAGAGTTGCATAGCAAGTGAAGACTAGTTTGCTACACAACTATAAATGTTCTATACCAACATTAGGTTTTGTACATATCAATCTTTACTTCTTGTGCAACAGTAATTAGTTATAGAGCAAGTGAAGACTTGTACAATAAAGGAAGATAGTTATGCAACAAGCAAAGACTAGTTGTGCAACAAGTGAAGAGTGTTGTACGTCCACGTCCTCACTTGTTGTGCAGTAAGGGAAGATAGATGCACAAAAAGTGAATACCAGTTACACACTTACTTAAGGACTTTTATGTCTATATTAATTTCTATGCAATAATAATTGATGCACAACAACTACCTGAATTATGCACCAATGGAATATAGTTGCGTAACAAGTGAAGCCCAATTTGCTATGCAACAAATATAGAATGATGTGCACCAACATAATGTTTTGTACATATCAATCTTGAATTCTCGTGCAACAATAATTAGTTATAGAGCAATTGAAGACTTATTCAACATCAAAATATAGTTGTGCAACAAGCGAAGACCAATTACATAGCAAGTGAAGTGTGTTGTGCATCAACTGGAGGTCTTTTGCATCTAAGTCTTGACTTGTTGAGCAACATTCTTTACTTGTGTATCAACTAGATTCTTGTGCACTAAGGGAATATAGTCACATAGCAATCAGATACAAGTTGTGTGGAAACTACAATATTGTACATCAACTTGAGGTCTTCTGTAGTAAGTGAAGATTAAAGGTCTTGTACATCTAAGTCTTCACTTGTTGTGCAACAATCTTTACCTACACAACATCCAAAGACTTGTGCATTAGAGGAAGATAGTTGCAAACCAATAGCACAACAACTATATAGTGTTGTGAAATGACTTATGGTCCAAGTCTTTATCTAATGTAGAAAAGTAATTAGTTGCAGAGCAAGTGAAGGTTTATGCATTAAGGGAAGAGTTTTGCACACCAAGCAAAGATTAGTCATGAAAGAACTAAAGAGAGTTGTGCATTAATTGAAGGTATTTTACATGTAAGTCTTGACTTACTGTGCAATAGTCTTTACTTGTGCAAGAACTAAAGCCTTGTACAATAAGGGAACAACAACTATATAGTTTTGTGCACTAGCCTAAGATCTTTTACATCTAAGTCTTGATTTGTTGTGCAATAATAATTAGATGTACAACAACTAAGACTTGTGTACAATAGTGTGCATGGATCTAAATGGTTATACAACAACTGAATAATTCATAATCACGTTTCTTTAATGTGCTTGTAACTACTTCCTATTTACAAATTTTATTTGTAAGTGCTATATTATTTTATGTTGTTGTGTAGCTTGCAATGAAGCAAAATTCAACATTGCTAGATCATGTGTCTTGGGTATCGAGCTGGCTAACTAGCTACCACAACCAAATTCTACATGAGGTCCTCTTTTGTATTGAAGAACTCCATGCTCCATATATGATAGGAGACAAAATGGTGGTGGCATTACAAATTCCTGTGGAGAGCATTGGTGACAAGGATATCATTAGCTATAATAACTTTTTCAACTACAAATATAAGATAAGGTGAGGATGGATCTTGACAAGGATAATGGTCTTGTGAAGATATAAATTTGAGATTTTATTTTGTGGTCTAATTCTTTGTAACATGAATTTCATGACCTGTATCTTGTCAATTGCTTTTATAAGATAATGATAAGGCAATCAATTATTACTAATGGTTGTAGTCTAACTAGAGAGCCGAGTTTAAAATTCTTGAAGTTAGTACTGCTAGATGGAAGAGATGGTAATTGATTTATCCTTCTACAAAAATGGCGTGAATGTACTATTTGGTGGGGTCATTCTATGTGAGTTCATGTTTAGTCTATTACACCATCATTTAGATTTTGAAAATGCATATTATGGGACTCCAACTCTTCAAGATATGAAGTCCTTTACTTCAATCAAAATCTAGATGTTTCTATATGATGCCAATGATTATGGTGAGCTATCACTACCATAATCACCCTATGATAATGATCAAGAGTATGATAGTTATGGACATGAGCATGATCGGTGATGGCTTTAACTTGGTTGTGGTATATAGTCTATTATATTGTAATCAAAGACATTATTTTGAAAGGATTGTTGTAAAAGCACAAAGCTGTGTCACACTTTTATAAAGGAAACGGCCAACACTGATACAATTTTTAAACTTGAATCACTAAAAAGTAACATATATGTTTTGAATTTTGAAATGATGTAAACTAATAAAATATTTATTTTTTAGTATATTTTATGTTTGTATTTTTTGAAAAAAATTAAAAAATTATTTGAATATAGTTTTTAATAAATTGACACTATAATTTAGTTGCTGATAAAATGCTGAAAAATGAAGTTACATGAGACGTCAATCTTTATATAGTAAATTTTATTTTTGTTTCTTCATTTTTTTTGTGTGTATTTATAACTTGAAATTTTAGTGCATGAAAATATTTTTTTTCCAATTTTGATAAATATATATTTTTAAATAAATAATAAAATGTGCGTGTATTAAAATGTAGTTGTTTCCATTCGACGTCAACTTTCATATTAACTATTTATCTAAAATAGAAAAAAAATATACCATCTTGATATAGATTCTTTTATCTAGTGCATCATATTTTTTTCAAATTTTTTTAATAAGTTTTACTATTTTTCCTTGACATGGTAATCGACCTTATGTTTTGTGTTGATAACCTACTTTGAGTAAAAATAGAAAGGAAAATATAAATAATAATTAAACTATTAAAATATATATATTTTTTGAAAACTAAACTTATAGATCTACAAAAGGGTATTTTTTATATTTTTAAAAAAATGTTATTTACACGAGTAGAAGTTGTTGAAATATCAAGTTTTTCGAATAATTTTATTTTTTTGGTAAATTGGCCTCATAGTGGTGGTACATATGTATTTAGCCAACAATTTTAGTTGGAAAAGTTGTGGACATATCTAAATTAGCTAGAATGAATCTTACAAGGTCATATGTTTGACCAAAATTGATTTTTAGTTAGAAATACTTAAATTCACTTGTGCTAATAAGTTGGCTGAAAGTGCTGTTAATTTATATATATATTAGCCAATAGGCTTCTTAGTGGGAGCTTTTGCTCCTGGAAAATTGTCATCCTGCTTGCCTGCTTTCACCAAAAAAATTTGTCGTTATCTACTTTTCGCCATTTTTCTGCTATTTTTTCTTCTTCGTAGTGTGATAGGTCATTTCTTGAGTTTTTAGTTTCAAGAGGCTACATATTTTAATTGACAGATATTATTTTGTCCATCATATAAGAATAGTTAATTTAATATTAAAATATTATTGATGAGTATACATTACGATGATAGATACCACGAAACTTCGCTCCCAGATTTTCGACCGCTTTTGTTAAAAATAAAAAAATATGTTCGTCAGTTGTCTCTCAGTTTTTGTATTTCTTTGTTTTTTAATTTTTGCGTACTATTCATTGCCGTTATTTGTAAAAACAAAGGTCCTTGCCATGTCCTCTCTGGTTTACTCTTGGCTTTTGACAAACCAACTGGTAAGTAATTTGCCGTCAATTGATGGCCCTTCGTCTAGATTTGCAAGATCCGAGGAGAGTGGGCTAGTTGTGGCTGTAGGAGGATCGAAAGCTACAAGGTTGAGGAATGATTTGACATCCACATTTCTGTTGAGTAACAGAAATGCTCTGCTGAAGCTAAGGGGAAGTCTGTCTGCTAGTTATAAGGAAAGGAACACCAGATTATGGAAGAATATATATATAAATTTTTGGAAGAATCTTGATTTGTTTTGGAAGATGTTCCTCATCTTTTAGATAAATCAACAGATTATATATATATTCGAGGGAGAATATATATATATATATATTCGAGGGAGAACACCTTCATCACAACCTATAAAAATGTTGCCTAGCATATGTGGAGACAAGTCAGAAAAATATACATCAAGAATGTCCCTAGGTAAATTGCTAGGGCCCAATTAACTTCTAACCATTGGGATCTTTTTAAAAGATAAAGGAAAATATTATGTTAAAATTATATATAGTTGAAAGAAAATAAAACACACCTTTTTTAGACCTTAGCAATGTGGTTCACTCTTGCTTTGATAGACTTTAGGCTCAACTATTTTAATACATTCAGATATTTTGGTTATGATGTTTATTAATTTTGTTATATCTCTACCTTTTTCAACCATTAAGGGGCAAGTAAAATAAAAGATTGAAGGGGAAGCCCAAAGAGAAGAAATAGCCGGTCCCCCTCTTGAGAATTTCATAAAATTAAATTTCAATGGTACTTCTAAAAGAAACCTAGGAAATGTGGGAGGAGGCTTTGTAGTCAGAAATGTAGATGGTAATTTAGTATATGGGGCTTCTCTTTTTAGGGATTAGAATGAATAATGAGGAAAATTGGGAAGTGTTAGTGGTAAGTTTAGTGGTGGTAGCTTCTCAAGATATAAAAATTTTGATGGTAGAAGGTGATTCTATGGTGATAATAAAGGCATTGCAAAAAAGTACTAGTAAGAATTGAAATCAAAATGCTATGTTGAAGAAGCTTCAAGTATATTGGAGCAAAGTTGAAGTAGCTCAAAACTTTTAGCATTGTAGGAGAGATTTGAATTTAGTAACAATTTTTTTGGCCAATCATGGTATAGAACAAGGTCCTATAACAAAAACTTATAGTTACTTATCAAGTGCTTTGAGAGGGTTGGATCATCATTTTTCATACATGCCACCTTAATTATTGAAGATGTAAGTGAGAGTGTCAAGTGGGAGGAATTTGCATAAGGAGTATGTTATGCAAAAGAGGGTGTGATTGGAGTGTTCGCATGATTAAGGCATGTAGAGTTTATGGAGCCTTAATTGTTCTATCTAATGAGTATTGGCTATGTATTATTGTTGTTGTTATAGTAGTATAGGTGCTCTCATATGTAATTTTGGAAGTGGTGGCATTTTAGAGGAAGGCAATTGGATGTAGTGTAAGGATTTAAGCTCCTAGTTTTATTAATTTTCTCTATAAGAATAGCTAGGTAATGGCATGCACCTATAAGATATCGAAAATGAAAAGGGGTAGTATTAGGTAGGTGCTTGGAGGTAATTTTATCTTGCAAAATCCTAGTAGCTTTAGGGTTTATAAAATAAATGTTAGGTATAGAATATTTAGGTATGGGAGGGGTGCCAAAATTGTGAGCAATTATTCATAGGGATTTTATTTTCCATGTTGGCATATTTTACCCAATATTAAGTTATGTGTATGGACTTTAAAATTATTTTTTTTGGAAGAATTTTTTGGTATGAATTTTGTCTTGCTAATCAAGCGACACGTAGATATATTTTAATAATATCCAACATTAAAGACCTAAAATTTAACTAACCACTAAAAATTCTTGCATCTGACGACCATTAGTGACAATGAATGCTATGCGATATTTCCTTTCTCTGGTTTGAAACCAATCACTCACCCCTCAAAGTGTTACTTATCCTGACTCACTACTCATGGGAGATGGGTCAATGTGAATGTCTGGACTGTTAATTAAGCAGTTGACATAGTTAATCTGAAGAAAGATTTGATAATTGGGAACTTGTTTTTTTTCCTTATCATCGTGTATATATATTAATTATATATATATAAATATAAATGGCCTTTAATTACTTACCCATGTCTCAGTGTAGAGTTAAATAGTTCTTCCACTTTTTATCTGTATTTATGCTTCTCCATTCCTTACCCACGTCTCAGTGAACAACTCTCTCTCCTCCTCCCTGTCACAGGAAAGATTTTTTCTTGCTGCTAACTCCTACCCATTAGTTTAGCAGTGCAACCTGTTGAGTGCCTTTTGATTACGGTTACTTATTAATATAGTTACTATGTTATGCTGCCACATGGCCCAATCTGGATTTTAAAGTTTGACAACTAAAATCTACTTTGTTTGGGGATCCAATTTCTGATCGGTGGTTGAAGATGCCTCAAGATATATGAGCCTATAGAAAAAAAAACTTCTTCGGGGTGGACAGATATCTCTAATCTTAGTAGTTCAATTCAGAGATCTTCAATTGCTCTGTTGTGGAAAATTTCTGGTTTTGCACCAAATATTTAGTAATTGTAGAAGAACTTAGGATGTAATATAATTAATGTATAATGTGTAATTTTTGGAAAAAATTGTGTAGTGGATTTTGTGTCTTTTTAAATCACTCTGTAATCCATCATCAAGATGAGAAAAATGTTAAGGATTGTCAGAAATAATTGAATAAATAGTGGTTACAATGCCATGGAAAGGTAATCTGGGAAAGAAAGAACAGAAAAATTCAATTCCAACCTGTCCAAAACACTAAAAAATAATATTTTAATAGAAGATTAATGATATTTTTCTTAATTATGGTTCATTTTAATTTTTAAATTATGTAGATAAGTAGTTCCTATGGAACCACTTGAGGATATCCTAGGAAAGGAAGAAATGCCCAAAAATTAAATGTTTAGACAGGGTTCCTTCCAAAAAAATTAAAAATTAAAAGTTAAGATTCTTTTTTATCATATATATGTGATTTTTTTTATGTTTTTGATTATGAGTAAATGCTTTTGATTGGAGTTATGAACTAGAGAGAGGTTTTGAAAGGCTCCCACCCTTTACAAAAATCAGACAAGAAGATCAAAGACACTCAAACATGACCATGGAACGATAACACAAAATAGACCAAGCAAAGACAACAAGATCTTTTTATTATGTTGATAAATGGCTGCCATAAGTTGTTTAAAGCTAAGAGTGTTTTATAATTTCAACGGCTTCCCTTAATCTTCTATTGAAATAATATTCACGCCTTCCTACGACCGCAATACTTTTTAAGCAAATGTTGTACTTAATATTAAATGAATGTTCCCCCAATGCAGGTTTGCCGATACATTCATGTTTAATGTACACATAGAATTAGTTCATCTTGCCCATCTTGCCCTCACTAATTCTAAATTGATTGATATACTCATGTTGGCATGGGTAGGGACCGATAAGAGATACAACTATGAAGTTTAATAAAGCATTAGTGTTTTAACTGATGCGGGTAGTTTTAAAAAAGAAACAAATAGTTTAAATCAAGTTACGAATTGTATACGCCTAAAAATGACACGATTCACATTCCTCTAAGTTAATTAAATATCAAAATATTTAATTATCTCTTCTAAAGTCAAAATTAAATAAAATCTTTTATTTAATTCAATTCTTCCAAACAATTAAATAATTTCCCAATTATTTAATTAAATCAAATTCATTCTTCCAAATTTGAATAAATCAAATCAAATTTATTTTAATTCTTCCAGTCTCCAAAAATAAAATAAATCAAATATTTTATTTATTTTTCCAAATCATGCACAACAATTAAATAAATTTATTTATTTAATTTACTTTCTTATCTTCAAATTCTTCAAATATCTTCCAAAGCTTTTAAAAATAAGTCTTCTTCTCCATGCACACAAAATTAAATAATTTATTATTTAATTTCTCTCAAAATCAAGCAAAAGTAAATCTTAAGTTGAGTTATCTATTCATTCAACCTTGTTTTTATCAATATCTCTTAAATTAGAAAAAAGCTTTCTAATTTATGAAAAGCATGTCTTATCTTTATAAAAGAAAGTGATTAACTCAAATAAAATAGCTTTTGTGTGACACTTGTCTTCTTCTTATTCGTTGCACATTCCTCAACTATTCTCAACCGTTGATCTTCTCAAGTCTTCTATACCGTTGATCTTCATTCTTCCAACTCTATAAGTACAGCCTCATTCTTCCATTCTATTCATCCAAGCTTTAAGTATTGTTACTCTGTAGGAATTTCAGCGCGCCTTTGGTACCAATTCCTTCATTGCTTGTGTTCACACTTTTTACTATGCACTACGCACTACTACCTTCGTCTTGAAGTTCCTCTTCATTGCGACATTACCACAGCCATTCATAATTGACATTCTTGACAAAGCAAAGAAGTGCACTCACTGAGGGCCCTTTTCATACACACAAGGATGATTTTTGATAGGCAACAATGGAAGTTTTGATCTAAGGAAGGTTTGCTTTGTTGATTCATTGCTTATTTGATTTAATCTTCTTAGTTCACTATTCTATTGAGTTTTGGGTATTTGATATTGTTTATCATTGCATATTCATTGTTTGATCCAATTTACCCTTAACATTTTTAGCATCCACCGTGGGGCCTAGCCCTAAATTTAACCAAAATCTGAGTTTTTGTGTTTAGAAAGCCGTACACAGGAGGAAACAGCGCATACGTCAATTTCTAACATGCATTTATTACTTGTCATGGTGCATCCATCTAATCAGCGCATATATTCACTGTTCCAGCGCATATACCAACTGTCACGGCGCATCTATTAACGCAATGCATACATTCACTATTTCAACGCATATACCAATTGTCACGGCGCATCTGTTAACGCGGCGCTCACATTCATTGTTCCAGTGCTTTTAGCCACAAAGACTGCACATACATCGGATCGGCACATATACACCTTATTTCTGCGCATTTACTATCTGTTTCAGCGCATGTGTTTTTACAGCGCTTTTGTTGACTGTTTCTACGCATTCAATCTATGAAGCTGCGCTTCTGTCGTAGGCAGTGATTTTAGGGTTTTCTAGGAAGATTTTGCTAACCCTGACATCTTTGCAGGTATTCTCTAGAGCTGTTTTGCAGAATAGGTTCTGGTTTAGTTTCATATAGTTGCATTCTAATTAGCTCACACTTCAATTTCTAAAAGGATAGTAAAACATATGCTCATACAAATCTCATGTAGTTTTTAACTAGGAAAGAGGTAATTGAATCATTGCTATCTTGCATTGCAACACTGCTATCTTTTCAAAGTTATTGCTATCTAGATAAAACTGAACTCATCATTGCTTTCTGGGTTAAAACTGAACCACTACTATCTCGATTGACCATCATTTCAAAGTTAACAACTCGTGCTATCGTGGTTAAAAATTGAACTCATCACTGCTATCTAGGTTAAAACTGAACCACTGCTATCTCGATTGACCAACATTTCAAAGTTAAAAACTCGTGCCATCGTGGTTAAAAATTGAACTCATCATTGCTATCTGGGTTAAAACTGAACCACTACTATCTCGATTGACCAACATTTCAAAGTTAACAACTCGTGCTATCGTGGTTAAAAATTGAACTCATCATTGCTATCTTGGTTAAAATTGAACCATTGCTATCTTGCAAATCACTTCAAAGTTATGTGCTTGCCCAAGTAGATAGCTCATCTAGTTTTTTTTATTTTAACTAGGGGGAAAGAACCACTGTATACTATGTTTTGGGAATGATACTAGGCCTATGCTCTCCCCTATCTTGGGTGACCAAAATGCTAGAAGTATCATTTTCGCATGTGTTTTTCCTTTAGAGGGGCCTACTCTTGGATACCGCTTATCCAAGTAGGAACAACCCTAAGTGGTAATAGGCTAGACACCAAGCCCTTCCAAGCCACTATAAATAAATTGTGTTTGGAGCGAAAGCTTCAAACAATGAGTGAAGTTGTGTTATACCGACAACCAACCTCCCCCAAAACCCTCCAAGGCGCAACCCTTGCAGACTGGGAGACTCCATAACGGAGAGTAGTGCTGTCACATGTGTAACCACTCGAACGGTTGCCCTCATTAAACACCTTTTTGTTCTAGTGGCCAAAAACCTTTATAATCCATTTCGAGCCTAGGATTTTGTACTTGTTCTTTCTTTTTAGTCCAAAAAGAGTCAAAAAAATCACAAAAAAATAAAAAACCATAAAAAATTCTGTGTTTGCTGTGTTTTCTTGCCATAAATTTAGAAAATCAGATCAGAAAAACATTCTTGCAACCAAAGTACCAAAAACATCAGAAAATTCCAAAAAAAATTGCAAATTTTTTGAGAAAAGCCAAAGTAGCGCATCCGCCCTCTATTCCTGCGCATTTGTGCCGACTTTCGGCGCATTTGCAGTGACTTTCAGCGCTTTTACATCATGTTCCTGCGCATTTGTATTTTTCCAGTACATCGCATATATCCTGACTTACAGCGCATCTGTCTATTTCTACGGCGCATCTGTCTATTTCTACGGCGCATCTGTTTTGGCGCATACACGATAGTGAGCACTTGCACAACTTTTGAGAGAAAAATCTTACCAGTTCTGGGTACCCATTTCAGTTTAGTTTTAGGATCAGAGATCAGATTCCACCTTGCAGTCAGTTTTCCATCTATTTTGTCTCAAAATCTCTCTTTCATTGGTCATCCCATTTGCCTTCTATCAGGTCTTTTCTAGTCCAAAGTCAAAACTATCCCATATCAGGTCAACATAGGCCCCCTTTTTTTGTTTATCACTTGTGGATTCAAGTAAAACTAGTTAATCACAAAACTTTGCTAGTAGGTCTTGGTGCACGACTAGTCCCTACACAGTAAGACAGGTATCGAGTACCCTTACTAGTGGCTATCGTCTTGTATCGGCCGTCTTACTTGGAAACATTGATCGAGAAAGTCCTTTGTCCAAATCTTGTCATAAGTATCCTATTCTCAGCAGTCTCCATCGGCACCTCGCCAAAATCTCTAGTCCCATTCCACCTTGTCCCATGTCACCTTGCATGGTTCTTACTAGATCTCAATACAAAAAATAACTTGAAATGGTCGGGTCATCCAACCACATCTTCACACCTCACGATAGTGATGAGGAAATCTCTAACGAAGACTATCAAGGAATCATCCAAGATCAAAAATTCCAACGCTTGGTAGAGAAAGTGCTCCATGAAGACCCTCACAAGTATTTCTATCATCTTGCTAGTCTTGGAATTAAATTGCCCGCGGATTTCGATATAAACTCAATCCTGGAAAACATAGAGGATGATCATGAAAAGGGAAAGAAAACCCTAGACCCAAATGCGGAAGATAAAGGAAAGAAAACCTTAGACCAAAGTATTCCTATGGAAGAAATGAGGAAAGAACTCGAGGGTCTAAAGCAACAAATGTCAGATCTCAAGACGGGAACAAACAACAAAAATTACTCCTTAGAAGATATTGCACCGTACCCCTTTGATAAAGGTTTGATCATGAAACCGTTTCCCTATCGATTCAAAATTCCTAAGTTTGACAAGTACAAAGGGAAAGGGGACCCTAGAGATCACACCAGGGAATTCAACGTAGCATGTTTAGAAGTAGCTCACAATGAGACTTACTTAATGAGACTATTCCCTAGATCTCTAGGTAGTCAAGCTATGGAGTAGTTCTCACGTCTTCCACCGGGCATCAAAACTTTTGATGAGCTAGTCAACAAGTTTATCACTCACTTCTCTTACAACATTGAACACGAAGTCTCTATGCTTGATCTATGCAACACCAAACAAAAGGGTGGTGAATCATTTACCACCTTCCTACAACGATGGAGACAACTAGCAAGCAAGTGCTCATACGATGTACCTGAGAAGCAACTAATGGAGATGTTTGTCCATAACCTCAACACCGATCTTGGCTATCAAATACAAATACAATGCCCTACATCATTCTCAAAAGTCATTGAAATGTGATTGTTTATTGAAAAAGCTATGATCGCCAAGGGGCAAATCAAGTTATACAAGGACACACCTACCTCCAACTATATGACTGACAAATCAAAATTTTGGACCAAGAATAAGAATGTTGTCAACGATGGAGTGGTTGATGCCAAGGTGGCGGCTCCCAAGCAACAACCCGTATTCACTCTCAAAGGAGAAGCAAGCAATGTTACGCCCAACAAACCATTCTCTTAGGAGCCAAGACCATGGTTCAGCGAAAATCCAAGGCGAAAGTTCACACTGTTGGGTGAGTCTCAAGAATCCGCATTATGGAAGTTATTGGCTAACAATGAAATCTCTCTACTACCAACAAGTGATTATGAGCCTATCGTCAAACCTCCCTATTGGAAAGACACTGACTATTGTGAGTATCATAGAGGAAGGGGACATACTACCAACAATTGTATCCGTCTCAAACATGTTATCCAAGATGTGCTTGATCAAAATCAAGGAGGAGCCCAACAACATAACTCCAATCAGACGCATGTGGCTTACAGGGACCCACTTCTGAATCACGACAGGCCATACAACAACAATAACAACCATGGCAATAACTACAACAACAATAACAACCATGGCAATAACTACAACAACAATAACAACCATGACAATAACAACAACGGCAACAACAACCATGGCAATAACAACAACGGTAATAACAACAACAACTGCAATAGGCCAAATCAGAATAGTGGGAATAGTAATGCCAACTATGCAAGTGTGCCATTTGACTATACCATCAATTGCCTATCCGAGCATGTCCCACAAATCAATGTGGTCACGCCTAATCAACAATCAGAACCTAACAAAACTGGTTGTAGTATCATTACTCGCAGTGGTAAAGTCACGTTGAATACTGTCCCTCCAAGGTCGTCACCTTCTCAGTCCAACTTCCATCAGTATAATGTCATAGACCAACTACAGAAGACTCCGGCCCACATTTCTATCTTGGAGTTGTTGCGTCTATCTCCTTCCCATAAGGAGATTCTCAATAAAGCCTTAGTGGAAACCACCATCGCCACTAACTTGGCCCAAGAGAAGTTTCAGGCCATGGTAGGTACTCTGACCTCCTCAAGTACCATATCATTTACCGAGCAAGATGACCTCTCTGTGTCTCAGCCCCATAACACCCCTCTACATATCGTCACCTTCATCCACAAGCACCGCATCAAGAGGGTTCTCATTGATGGTTGAGCCGGTTTAAATATTTGCACGTTAAAGCTAGTCCTTACATTGGGGTTCTCCAAAAATGCCGTCGATCCAAGGAAGAAGATTACTATCAAAGCTTATGATGAAGTGGAGAGAACTACAAAGGGAATAGTGGTATTACCTATACAAGTGGGACCTATCATAAAAGATGTTGTGTGCCAAGTCCTAGATAGGGAGCTCACCTATAATATTCTCCTAGGGAGACCATGGATTCATGCCATGAAAGATGTGCCCTCTACTTATCACCAATGCATAAAATTCCCACATAATGGCAAACAGGTCACCATTCAAGGAGACCCTGACCCCTTCCAACATTGCAACTCTGTCCTTTCAAAACCTGATTGCATCATACCAAACAAGAGAGCATCTACATGCCCTACCCCACAGCAAGACCATACCTCTGAAGCTTCCTCATCAAGGCCCAAAGAGCAGAAAATTACTATCAAAGAAACTAGAGTTGGGGAATACTCCATCGAGCACAACCTCAATCTAGCAAAGATGCCTTTATCTCCTAGATCCTTTGGTCGACCCAAGCATTTTCCAAAGCCATATGCTCCTCCTATACCTCCCACAACTCCCTTTGTCAAATGGGGGACCTTATCCGATGAAACAGAAGAAAGAGATGTCCTACAATGGCTTTATATCGAAGAAGAAGAGACCATACAACAAGAACCACCTAGACTCCCAACAGAACTCTATGGGTGAGGTGAGGCTATCCTACACAGAATGGATTATGAAGGACAAGGCCCTATCGGCCTAAGAAAAGAAGGAATCATAGAACCCATTCAACCTTCTTCATCCTCATTGGCTAGAAATACAAATGGCCTAGGATACAAAGGCAAGGGCAAGGCCAAAGAAAATGCTTGTCTAGTAGAAATGATACATACACTTTAAGTGGATAGTGACACAGACTCCAATGAATATGAGTGGGATGAGCTGACAGAGCATTCCTACGATGACAAAGAATGTGATACCATTCAAAATTATAGCCCCTACCGTGAGGAACAAACGCTACCAAACAGACCACTAGAGTCTGATTTGCCTATCTCTGAGAATACGACTTTCGAGGAAGGTTCAAGTTCTATCGCAATAAACAATTTAGAGGAAACTACCATCCCGAACACTCCCCCTCCCAATACTCCTAGTATATCCATTCAAACTATCAACGAATTAGATCTATCCTCTGACTCCCTCCCCCTTGTGCATCCTAAACTTATTGACTGGGATCTATGAGGAACTCCTCAACTAGATATGTTCCAAAATGACGATGTTTATATTGACTACATGGAACTTAGGGACCACCTACCCAAAGGAGATCATAAAGCTAGTTTTTCTATTGAACTTAATACCATGGCTTATTTTGGAGAGGGTGCCAAGCCTTCCAGTTGCAAAAATATCAAAATCAAAACTAGATCTGACGTTGAAAACTGTTCTGTGGCAGTGTCAGATCCCAAAACAGTAAAAAGAAAGGATGCATTCGAAGGTGAAAACCCAACTGTGGCACTTGACGATGGAAGGATTGACACTCTCCCCAATGACATGCACCAAGAGAAGTCTCAGATTATTGTGGAACCCACAGAGTCGGTTAACATTAGAACAGAGGAACAACCTAAGATCATTCACTTTGCTAAATCTCTTACTCCACCAGAAAAGACCAAGTTTGTACCATTCTTCAAGAAAAAGAGAGGCAACTTCGCTTGGTCATATGCAGACATGCCAGGTCTAGACCCAAACTTGATCCTGCATCATCTTCCACTAGATCCAGGTGTGAAACCTATCAAACAAAAGCTTAGAAAAATGCATCCGCATATAGCACTATTGGTCAAAGAAGAACTGAAGAAGTTGTTGGATGTGGGATTTATCAGAGCAATAGACTACCCAGAGTGGATATCCAACATTGTATCAGTGTCCAAACCAAATGGCAAAGTCCGATTATGCAATGATTTTAGAGATCTAAACAAAGATTGCTGCAAGGATGATTTTTTGTTGCCAAACATAGATATCATAGTCGACTTGACAGCAGGATATACCATGCTATCTCTCATGGATGGATTCTCAGGATATAATCAGATCAGGATAGCACCAGAGGACAACACAAGACAACTTTTACTTGTCCATGGGGCACTTTTTGCTGGAATGTCATGCCATTTAGGCTAAAGAATGCAGGAGCCACATATCAGCGTGCTATGACCACTATATTTCATGACATGATGCACGTAACAATGGAAGATTATGTAGATGATATCCTAGCAAAGTCACTCACAAGGGAATCACATCTAGATGTGTTAGAGAAAGTCTTTCAGAGATTAGAGCAATTTAAAGTCAAGTTGAACCCAAAGAAATGTGTGTTTGGAGTCACCTCGGGCAAGCTTCTAGGCTTTATTGTATCAGCAAATGGAATAGAGGTGGACCCCACAAAAGTCAAGGCTATCATGGACATGCCACCACCCAAGACTCTTACACAACTAAGATTGCTACAAGGCAATCCGTAGATTCATATCACAGCTGGCAGACAAGTGTCAACCATTCAGTCATTTCCTGTACAAGAACATTCCATTCAGATGGGATGAGAGATGTGAAGAGGCATTCAACAAACTGAAAGAGTACCTCATGAATCCACCTATTCTCATGCCTCCTATCCAAGGGAAACCACTGATACTATACATATCTACTACACCTACAGCTCTTGGGGCTCTTCTAGCACAACAAGACTATGAGAATAAAGAGAGAGCCGTCTACTATATCAGTCAAACATTAGTGGGCTATGAGTTGCAATACTCACAGATAGAAAGATCATGTCTTGCGGTAGTTTTTGCTTCCCAAAAACTCTGACATTATATGCTTGCACATCCATTCAAACTTATTGCAAAAATAGATCCACTGAAATACCTACTAAGCAAAGTAGCTCTCATAGGTCACCTAGCCAAATCGGTAATGCTCCTAAGCGAATACGACATTGAGTATGTAGATAGAAAAGCTATCAAAGGGCAAGTCATTGCTGATCAGTTAGTAGATGCACCACTACAGGACACCACACCAATGCAATTTGACTTTCCAGATGAATCCTTATTTAACATCTCAACACATTCTTGGAAGCTGTACTTTGATGGGTCCTACACAAACCATGGATCGGGGGCAGGAATCTTGTTTGTAACTCCTCATGGCGACACCATTCCGAAGTCTTACCATTTACTATTCCCATGCATCAACAACATAGCAGAATATGAAGCCTTAGTCATTGGTATCAAGATGGCAACAACGTGGAAAATCAAAGAGCTACATGTCTATGGTGATTTTCAACTAGTGATAAATCAGGTCAATGATGATTACCAAACCAAAGATGAAAAGCTTGTCCCTTACAAGCGGATGGTCAATGACTTTAAGGAACACTTTGTGATCATCTCTTTTGAGCAGATACCTCGGATTGAGAACAAAGCAGCAGATGCCATGGCAACCATTGCCTCTCTTCTCGAGACACCAGAGAATGAGTCACGGTACAAGATCTTAGTAGAAACTATTCAACAACCAGCATATGATCTTCCAGAGAACCATACCATATGCCTTTTAGTTGGATCTAATTCACCTTGGTACGGTAAGATTTATACTTACCTCAAGGACAACACCCTCCCACTTGACCTATCTTCAAACCAACGACGAACCTTGATATGGCAAACCTCTCGCTATACCATTATTGCTGATACCCTATACCGATGTGGTCTAGATAGTACTTTACTCCATTGTTTAGAAAGAGAAGAATCCCTAACCGCCTTACAAGACGTGCACGAAGGGATTTGCAGAACACACTCTAGCGGTCCTTCCTTAGCCAAGAAACTCATGCGTTTGGGTTATTACTGGCCGAACATGGAAACAAATTCATATTAGTTTGTCAAGAAGTGCAAGCAGTGCCAAATACATGGGAACCTGATACATGCACCAACTCAAGAGTTGAGACCTTTAACGACACCTTGGCCCTTTTGCCAATGGGGACTCAACCTTGTGGGAAAAATCCATCCACCCTCATCTAACGGCCACAAATTCATTATAACCGCCACTGAGTACTTTACCAAGTGGATTGAAGCCGTTCCCCTCACCACCGTCACATGTAAGCAAATATCCTCATTTATCCTGAATTACCTCATCTGCAGATACGAAATTCCTTCATCCATTATCACGGATAATGGAAGACCCTTCAGAAACTAGGATGTTCAAGAACTCTGTGATTGATTCAAAATCCAACACTATTTCTCCTTGCCCTATTACCCCCAAGGCAACGGTCAAGCTGAAGCATCCAACAAAACCATCTTGAAACTTCTCAAGAAGACAGTCAACGATGCTGGCTGTGTTTGGCAGATCCAACTCAATCCCGCTCTATGGGCCTACAAAACTAGTATACGCACTCCCATAGGTGCTACACCTTACTCCCTTGTCTATGGCTCAGAAGCTATCCTTCCCATAGAGGTCGAATTACCATCTCTCAGGGTGTCGTTAAAAGGTCTCATATCAGATGAAGAGTATAGAGTCTCCAGATTGCAAGAACTAGAGTTGCTAGAGGAAAGGAGACATAAAGCCTTTGACCATCTCAAAGAATACCAACAAATGATGTCAAGAAGCTATAACCATAGAGTTCGCCCTAGAGTCTTCAAAGTTGGAGATCTGGTCCTTAAGGAAAATCCCTGCAATCAACAGGATAGGGAAAAGAAGGGCAAGTTCGAACCCAACTTGTAGCTGCTTATGGATCGGGGGCATATCAGTTAGCAACATCAGAGGGTGAGTTGTTTGATAACCCAATCAACAGCATGCATCTTCGCAAGTTTTATACCTAGGAGAACCCCAATGTAAGGGGGGCATAAAATACAAAAAAATGAAAAAAATTAGAAAAAACACAAAAAAATAAAAAAATAGAAAAGTACAAAAAAATTGTCCTTTGGTGAAAACCTGGCAAATAGGTGCCTTGGATAGGTATCATGATGAAAACCTTACAATTAGGCATCATGTATACTTTCTAGCTTTTCATACAAATAAAAGCAAGTGGTGAAAACCTAGTAAACAGGCGTTACTTATGATAAGCCGCCTTCTCCATCTTTGGGAAACCAATTACCTTGAGTCCATTCTTCTTTGTGTCCCATTTGACCCATGTCTATCCCATAATAAAATCCTGACAGTAACCTATCATGGCTTGATACTCTATCTCTTTGTTGGCCTTGTCAACCAAGGTTTTATCCCATATCATACCTATCGTGTCAGCCTAGCAGAGTGTCTCTCGTTGGTATCCATGGTCCAAGTCCATGAACTACGTTGCCTCTGCGCCGTCATGTAGGCAAGGCCATTATTCCAATGCACCCCCGAGACCTTCTTCGTCCATCCCATATCTTGTCGTCTATCTTCTAGTCCATCCATGGTCCAAGTCCATGAACTACATTGCCTTTGCATCATCACGCAGGCAAGGCCATTATTCTAATGTGCCCCTGAGGCTCCATTGTCCCATCCATGCCATGTCTAGGCCTTCTATTTATCTGAGTCTACCTCCACTTTCTACCACCTAGGTCTTAGGTCCGTTAGGGTTTACCCTGAACTACGTTGCCTTTGCGTCGTCATGTAGGTAAGGCCATTTAGCAATGAGCCCCTGAGGCACTAAGTTAGTCCCTTAGGGTTTGTCTCACGAATAAGGATTGTGGAATTCTCTCACCAAGCAAGCAAGCACAAGCAGAACTGCTCTTCAGGCAGAAATTTTGACGCAACACCTTAACCTATCCAAGGCAAAGCATAAAAACACCTAAAGGCCTTCTAAATGATTTTACTCAAATTATGGCAAGAAATAAACACATCTAAATGCAAAAATGTTTTGTGGATTGGAAACATGGTTAAAACACTGAGTCTTGATCTTTGCTATCATGCCCTTCTATGCTACTCGAGGATGCCAAAAGCTAGAGATGCTATGATGGGCCCATGGTTATTTCTTTGTTTGTTGTTTGTGGATTAATCTTTAGTAATGTGAAGCCTTGTCTAAGGACATGATTGGTAAAAGATCATCGAGGACATCCAAAGGTCTAACATGAATGAGGGCAATCCTTGTTTGTTGATACGCAAGAAATACTTAGGTCATCTCAGTTCAATTATACCTCGATGCTTGTATTGTATTAGCTTGCTAAAGTAAAATCCATGTAAGCAATGCTCAGGTCATCTCGGTTCAATTATACCTAGATGCTTGTATTAACTTACAACATTTTAGAAAAGTACCAAAAAAAATTAAAAAAATCGCCCAATGATGAAATAAGCACTTCAAAATACCTGCACCGTCAAGATGTCAAAATCAAATCCATCCATTATACATCCATTTACACATCCATACATCTATATCCCATGCAATAAAAGATCCAATCAACGCAAAGTAACATACAAGGTGAAACTTGTGAATCTTTCTATCGAGTCATTCTTCTGTCAATCAATCTTCTATCTATCATCCTGTCATTTCTGTGTCGATAGAGTACATTTGGACATCACAAAAATAGAGCATATAGTTGCATATCATATCATATGCGATAGTCATTTACATGATTAAATTAGTTGCATACATAATAGAGTGCATTAGGTCATCCATATACAATCATCATATAGTGTCGAAACAGAAAAAATCAAAAACATAGATAAAGTGCATCACATAAGTTGCATAATCATATAGATATCATTTTGCATTCACACACGTTAGAAACATATCAAGTAAAGCATCTAAGCCTACATTAGGTCATATAGCATCACATAGCATCATATCAAAAAAATCTGCATCAGATAACATCTCATAACATCAAGTAAAACATCTAAGTCTGCATTAGATAAACACATACATCGCATCATGCAATAAAAAGTGCATCATAGACTCATCCATATAGAGAGAATCAAAATAATTGCATTGTCATATAAATATCATAAAATATGTCCAAATGTACAATATCCAAATGTCTATCTCTGAATTGGTGTCATATACAATAAGTACATCCCAATGGATGGTGATACATGTCTCAAAATTCAAAAGTGGTACAAGTCTATTCGGCTATCTGAGCCATCAAAATGAACATAGGATCCAAAATAGTCTGTGTGTCACTGCTACCCCTGCTACTGTGGACCACTGCTACCGGCAATATCTCCTCCTCCTCCTTTGTCAGCCTCAGACTACTGTGGGCCCATCACAGAGGCCCCTGACCTCGATGGACTTGCTCTCTGTGAGGCCATAGATTGACTCCTATAGCTTGGAGCCCTCTGACTAACCGGCACTACACCATGGTATAATCCACAATAATACTATGTCTGGGTTGTGCTCTGGCCAACTCTCCCTGTACCTATGCTAGCTGCCCTCGCACTTTTGCCAACTCTCCCTATACCTGTGCTAGCTGCGCCTGTGCCTGCTACACCTGCTTAACTAGGAAACTACTTGTCGTGTTTGTCCCCAGGGCTGCCACTATAGTATCCCTCTCCACCCGAATAACTCGTATCTGAGCATTTGCCATGTCCCTCTCTTTGGTCAAACCCGCAATATACTCTGCATCTGTCTCTCGTCGAGCCTCAACCCTCTTGAGCTGGGCCTGTAGCTGTCTAACCTACCCTCTCAGTGTAGCTATGGTCCTCTCAGGGACATTTGCCTGTGCTGGACCCTGTGGCACCTACTGTTGTGCCACCTGTTGCTGTGCCACCTGCTGAGGTGGTGGCATCTGTCCTTGCTGTACCTGCGGTACCTCTTGTGGTACCTGCTATGCAACTTCTGGTCCCTCCTTGACCCTCCGCCTCTGTCTGGGTCGGCCTCCATCATCACCACGTCCTCCCCTTCCTTCATCATCTCCTCCATCTCTACCACCTCTCTGTCCTCCTCTCCCTCTCCCTCTCCCCCTCCTCCTCCTCCGGCCAACCTGGCCCTCATCGTCTGAGTCTGCCTCATCTATACGCGGCAACAACACCCTGGGTCCTGAGTATCTCGGGAAGGGGTGCTCAACAAACCAGTCCTCGTAATCCTGTGTCATCCCTGCGTCTGCTATCTCCCTCATCATGTCCCAAGTGACATAAGGTGTCTACCGAAGCTCTGCTAGGGCCTCCTCGTAAGATGCCATAGGCCCCCATTTGACACTCTCCGCATGTGTCCGTGCAAACTGAGCCTGCCCCTGTGGCATGCCCTACCTCCTGCCGAACTGTCTTAGTACTCTGCCAACAATCTACCTCTCTAGTATGTGGCAGGTCTACCCTATCAGCCATCTCATTTGAAAATAGTGAGGTAGCTCATCTGCCTCGTCATCCCATGGCTTGCAGTCTAAGTATGGTTGCCAGATGACCACATCTACTCCATCCAAGGCATGTCTCCAGTACTCTAGCTTCCCCAGCCTATGCTGGGAAATCACTCCTGCATAGCCATAACTATATGGCTCTCCCCTCTGTCTTGCAAAAACACATATCGGCCTTGTAATCGCTATGTGCTCCCATAGCCAAAACTGTAGTAGAGATACGCCTGCAGACAGGCTCGTGCTCTTGTGGTATACCACCTGATGCATATCATGGTATAAATGGGTAAGCAAGCAAACACCCCAAGCATAACAGGTGCCCTCTGTCACCATCCTCTCCATGATCCTACCCCATCTAATGGGGAACCCATGTGATCTCCTGTTGGGGCATACAACGCCTCCAATCAATCCCGCTACAATCCCTGGGAAGTAGTCATAGTAATCATGAATATCCTGCTAAGGGATGACCTGTCCAACCAGCTCCGGGTCATCAAACACTCGCCTGCACTTGGCGAGTCCTGCACCTCTCTATGGGTCATACTCCACAAGCTCGCCATCAATCGGCAGATGCAAAATTTGATAGACATCCTCCAGTGTCATAGCCATCTCTCCAGTCAGGAAGTGGAATGTCCTATCCTCACTATGGAATCTCTCCATAACAGCAGTCAACAAGCCACGGTTCGCCCGCACCTCGGGCATGAAGCAAATGTAATCCAGTCCCATAGCGCCAAGTGCCTCTCTATCTATCTCAGTCAGCATATATCTCTGTAACAAGGGCATAGGGAACTGCTCCCTAGACTGCAGCGTATCCCGTATCTCCTCCTGCATGCATGCAAAGCAAGGCATCAACCTAAAGCTACAAGTACCATACTCAGCATATCTATAGAAACGTGTCAACTAACTTAGCATTTCAAATTGATCAAAACAACAAACTACATCTCTTGACTAGATTCCTACAATCTCGGAGATAGCTTATCGATTGACGTGTCAAACAGGACACCAATCAAGTCAATTTCACTAAGTAATCTACCTATCTGTGACATATGCACCACTACTGGTGGTAAATGAGCCACTTTTTAACAAAAGCGTTGTTTCTAGACCTATGCGCCATTTCTGGCAAGTGTGCTGCAACAATCAATGCATGTGCCGCAGTTCTCTACATATGCGTAGTTTCAATGTATGCACCGCAACATACCATGTATGCGCTGTTTTATTATGCATGTGCCGCAGTTTTCTACAAAAGCACCGATTTCTCATATGCGCTGCAAAACAATGCATGTGCCGCTTCGCGCTACATATGCGCTGTTCTGCATTTTTGCGCATCTATCTACCTAACTTTCTCCTAGCATTTATTGCTACCTAATTCAACCCTAGGAGAAGTTTTTCAGGATACATACCGGGGGTCCTACCTCTGCTGGCCGATCGAATCGACGAACGCGCTTGAATCGATGCTCCTCACGTGGAATATCCGCCTCTCTAGCTGCCATGCTGCTCTAAGCTCTCCAAGACCAAATCAAGCTAAGACAAGTGTGCAAATGAATTATCTTGTGGACCCAACTCCTATTTATAGCTTGCAAACCCTAATTTGGCTATGTGGTGACTGCAACTACTTCTTGCATCCGTTTCTTTCAGTTTTCTTTCCCGTTTCTCTGAAACGCATCCTGTTTCCTTCCAACCTAACCTAGTTTTCCTTCGTCTTCATGAGATTGTCCGTCTCTCGTCCTTATGCCTTCTTCTCGTCTAATCTCCCGAGGGGCATCCTATCGTCATAACCTGTACTAGGGGCAAACTGAGGCATGTATCACTATCAGACTATCTATTCTTTGAAGCAACGTGATAAAACACATTGCATCAAAGAGGGGCAAAATGTATACGCCTAAAAATGACACAATTCACATTCCTCTAAGTTAATTAAATATCAAAATATTTAATTATCTCTTCTAAAGTTAAAATTAAATAAAATCCTTTATTTAATTCAATTCTTCCAAATAATTAAATAATTTCCCAATTATTTAATTAAATCAAATTCATTCTTCCAAATTTGAATAAATCAAATCAAATTTATTTTAATTCTCCCAGTCTCCAAAAATAAAATAAATCAAATATTTTATTTATTCTTCCAAATCATACACAACAATTAAATAAATTTATTTATTTAATTTGCTTTCTTATCTTCAAATTCTTCAAATACCTTCCAAATCTTCTAAAAACAAGTCTTCTTCTCCATGCACACAAAATTAAATAATTTATTATTTAATTTCTCTCAAAATCATGCAAAAGCAAATCTTAAGTTGAGTTATCTATTCATTCAACCTTATTTTTATCAATATCTCTTAAATTAGAAAAAAACTTTCTAATTTATGAAAAGCATGTCTTATCTTTAGAAAAGAAAGTGATTAACTCAAATAAAACAGCTTTTGTGTGACACTTGTCTTCTTCTTATTCGTTGCACGTTCATTAACTATTCTCAACCATTGATCTTCTCAAGTCTTCTATACCATTGATCTTCATTCTTCCAACTCTATAAGTACAACCTCATTCTTCCATTCTATTCATCCAAGCTTTAAGTATTGTTACTCTGCAGGAATTTCAGCGCGCCTTTGGCACCAATTCCTTCATTGCTTGTGATCACACTTTTTACTACGCACTATGCACTTTGTCTTGAAGCTCCTCTTCATTGCAACATCACCACAGCCATTCATAATCGACATTCTTGACAAAGCAAAGAAGTGCACTCACTGAGGGCCCTTTTCATACACGCAAGGATGATTTTTGATAGGCAACAATGGAAGTTTCGATCTAAGGAAGGTTTGCTTTGTTGATTCATTGCTTATTTGATTTAATCTTCTTAGTTCACTATTCTATTGAGTTTTGGGTATTTGATATTGTTTATCATTGCATATTCATTGTTTGATCCAATTTACCCTTAACACGAATATGTCAAACTAATATACAACATAAAAATATTAAAAAAAATCTCATAATCAATATCTAGCTATAAAATTATAAGAATTGAGGCAATGCTCTGCTAGATATTTTTTCTTGCCTTTATGTTTCTAATGAATTTTCCTTAGCTTTTTGAATGAAGATCGTTGACCCAAAAAAGCCAAAACCCCATTACTGTAGCATGATCATACTTTTAATCTTATTTAAAATAAACTTATGTAACATTTCACCCTATCAGCTATTTGTTGCGCATAAATTCTGTGCAACTGCTAGTATATATTGTTTCATAATAAACTTATGCAATTATATTTACTTAGGAACTACATGTGTGGTTGATAAATATGTCTCAGTAATGAATTCATAATAGTTGGCACAGTTAGTGCGCATTAAATGCTAAGTCTTAAGTAACAATATTTGCTTGCACAACAATGAAAGGCAGTTGCATTGCAAGTGAAAATGATGCATTCAAGGAAGGGGCTCCAATTAAAGACTACACAATCCTTGTATCGCAACTAAATTTACTTCAAAAAAGTAACATGCACATGAGTTGAACATATTAAAATCTAATCTCTTATATTTAATACAATCTACACTAGTGACCATACAAATTCTTCAACCAAGCACTATAAACATGTAGGTTATTTATGATATGCATGCCTTTTTATTTTAATGGAGTAACTAATTACACTACTAGAATAGAGTTTGAAACATACCTTCTTTAAAGCATTGTTACTTTAATAATAATAATTCAATTTTTAGAATTAGAGTTGCATAATAGAGTTCCAAACTACAGTGTTGCACAACAAATTTAGGTGTGGTACATCTAAATCTTCCTTTGCTCAACAACATTAATTAGATACACAACAACTAAGACTTGTGTAGTAAGGGAACATAGTTGCACAACAAGTGAATATTAGTTGCACAATAAGTATATAGTGTTGTACAACAACTTAGAATCTTATGCATCTAAGTCTTAAGTTTCTACACAATAGTAATTAGATGTGTAAAAACTAAGGCCACAACCTCAATAATAATTCAATTTACTCCATTAGGGACTCAACAAGTTTACAATCACCACAATAGGGGCATTTCCAAACTACTCAGGAACATATTGATTAACATGTTAAACTAAAATACTAACACGAGAACAAAGTTACAACTTCATGGAGTCAAAGAACTAATGTTCATTTTTTGAGTGCAATTTCATTTCTCCACCCATGTATTTTCATTTGTTCTTCCTCATATTATTAATATTATTTTTTATACAATATGATGTGAAGTCAAATATTATCAACCTCCTCATTAATTATCCAATATAAAGTAGAAATGTGGGTAGTATTCAATACATCTCTCCTCTCCCATGAAGAGAATACTAGGTCAAACATAGAAGAACATGGTGAAATGACATGGTGAATAACATTAAATATAGACACAACTCACCAAGACATGTTGATGTGTAAAATCTGAAGGTGAATCCTCCATGAATATAAACACCTAAAAATATATATGCTTTTACGAGTGTAGACACCTAAATTACACCACTTCCTAACATCGTACTTAAACATTACATCTTAATATTATTCTAATATCACATTAACACATTTTCATTATTATGCTAATTCACCCTTTCATTTACCATCACTAATTAATTAAAAAATTTATATTATTTAGTTAGTTAGACCAATGTTCACCTATTTATTTCAAAATAAATAAATAAATCTATTTTATTCTATCATATATTTTCCACAATTCATTTCTATTTCTAACTAGTGTGCAACTAGTTAAATAAATAAATAAATATCTTATCATATCTTCTTCATGATTTATCCTCACCCTTATCTTTCTTTTTTCTAAAATCTTATCTTTATACATGTTCAAATCTTATCCTTATCCACCCATACTACAATAAAAAATCTATAAATTCATCCTCATCCTCTATAAAAGAAGGGAACGAAGAATACAAATACATAGGTACACGCTACATAAATCTTGCACAAACTTGTGAGAAACCACATTCATTGAATCATTGGGCACAACCACCATTGTTGGTGCAACAAGGAAGAGTTGGGTGAGATTTGTGTCGTTTCATTCATTTTTGTTTACTTTTCCTTACTCTTTATCTAAGGTTTGTAATTAGATTTGAAAGTAGGATTTAGATTTTTTGATTTGAGTCTTACATTTCATATTTCAAATTTACTTGTATATAATGAGAGACTAAGAACTCTTGTATCTCATATCAATAAACAAAATAAGGTTACAACATTTAGCTTCATAGAAGCACAACAAACTGCTCTAAACATGAAACTAACATGATGCCAAACCGAACCTACTTTGACACCTACTATTTAACTAGCACACCTATTAAACTTCTACTACTAGCACAATAGCTAACTGCAAGCACTTATTCAACAAATGTTTAATTTAGTTATTCATTTATTCTAACAACCTTTTTCCTATCACATCTTCAAAATGCTAGATGGATGCTACAGAGTGTTAATGCAGCTTTGTTTGAAAAAACACCTAGACCTAATATAGAAAAATGAACACAAAAATATTAGAAATGAAAAACATTATTGCATTTGGATGTAAATGATTTTTTTCCTAATAGATGGAAATTTTTACTAAAATTTTTGATCTCTAAGAGATGGAAAGTTTTTATGTCCATGTAATAACTAATTCAAAAATAATGCTTGACTATAGTTCTCTAATTCACAACTATTTCATATGATAATATAGTTTGTTATAATATCAATTAGATGGATGGAAAGTGGCATCACATAATGGAATAATTGACACAACACCCAAAGAAGTTGCAATTATGTACCAGAACCTTTCTTGACAATTGTGCAAGGATAGTCAAGGCAATAATGTCTTTTCAGCTTGGGCAGGGGTCAATAGGAAAAATGATTTGTAGTGGGGCAGAGAAAACAAAAATCCCACCCTATGAGATTCCACAAGATTCACAACTTAAAAAACCCCCTCCTATGCCTGGGATAAATATCAAAATTCACCAAATGTTGGAGTATACCATGTAAGACCAATTTAGTCTATCACTTGATTTGGTTTGATAGTTGAATGCATATTTTAACATCTAGTAATTGGTATTGTATGTTTGAATATATTGGTGTAGCTAAGACCCATAGGATTACAGACAAATAGACCATAGTGCCCAAGTAGGGGAAGGGAAGTAGATCAGGCTAAAAACATACAAGGAACGTAAACACTTGTCATTTTAGCACGTAAATAATGGTCCTTAAACCTAACCATGAACTCATATGGTACCACCAAGTTGACCATATCGACAAGGATGACAAGCCTTATTCTGGTTAGCAGAACAATGACTTTAGAGGACCAATATCATTCTTTGCTCCATTCATTATCAAAGGTTTAAGTTATTGGGCGGAGTCCTTGTTATTGCTTAGCATGTCTACAAATTTGGTGCATAAATAACATAGGGAATAAGTACACCAAAAGATAGAGTTGATAAAAGAGAAACATCAAGGGATGGATTTCTTACCATAATAGGCATAGAAAACATTGGGCAAAAAATCAAGCAAGAAATCTATATGTCTGATGTCAATTACACTTGTTCAGTGCAATAATGGGTTCTAGTAAATCCTAATAAATGGTTTTCATATCAAGAATACAATAAATCTTGGGAAAATTAGAGATATCCCTTTTGTTTTGGGGCTGTAGATGCCAAACCAGGTTGATTGGTTGATTTAGTATGGCCATAACAACGTGCTAGGCATGGATTCAACCTTTGGTACAAACATAATGAAGACCTATGTAGTGTATTTAATAACTCTTATTTCCATGTGAATTAATAATGATTTTATTTAATTATTTCTATAATTCATCATGTTCTAGTTTTAATAATACACCCTTCTTTATTTTGATGGCCAACATATGGGGTTACTAGTAGCATGGGTCATCATGTCCAAGTAATGCACATTTGATATTGCTTATTGGATGTGCATTTTGCTTCAGAGAGTGCACCTAAGGAAAATAGATTGGAAATTAAATGCATTCATGGTGGATTGGCAAGGCCACCATTTCACATTTCAAATCTTAAATTCATGGTTTATAGAGGTAACTCTTAACCGTTCCATGTTTGGTTCATGTAGGCTTTACCTAATGTACTTGATGACATTGGTGTTGATTGGCAAGGCCATCATTTCAAATCTAATAACTTAGCTTCACAAGTGAGCTTACAAGCACCCTATGACTTGAATTTTTTGGTTTATAGGAATAGGATCATATCATGTACCATTCTCTTTCATTATTTTTAGGGTAATGATGATGATGATGTAAACAAGGAGATGAGGTTGCATCTTACAAACAAGCTTGAGGAATTTCTATGCAATGCTCATGATTCCACTATACTTTTGTGCATGGGAAATATTTTAAACCATTAGAGTCACCTCAAAGACTTACACAAACCACGATCTAGATGAATGAACCAAGTTACAATAGTGAATGTGCTATTCCAATAAAAAAAGAACATAAAACACAAATATGTGTGTTACCTCCTTTTCAAAATTTTGCTAAAGCATTTATGTGTTAAGTCATTCACATTTCTTATTCATCATTATTCATACTTTGTTTTTAGGTCGCTCCTTCATACTTAGTCATTTTTCGCTCAGTCAGTAATTCCTTGTGTTTTTGAACCCTAGTCAGTGAGTTCAAAAGTTCATGAACCTCCCGATTCCCTGACTATTCACAAAACTTGCATCATAAAGTTTGTCTTGTCAGTCTTGTATTGCTTTGTTAAAAGAAGTCTTCATCGATAGAGGGTCGGAAGTTCTTTGAACTTCCAAACCTTCAAGTCTTGTGGTTCAAAAGTTTCAAAAATCTCTGACTTCTTGACTGAACACGCTCATTACTCTCACTGTGCCTCCTTCTGAGCTGGCGATTAGTACAACAAGGTGACACCTTTCACCTCGTATTAAATTTGGAATGTGTGAAAATGCATGTGCACACTTTTCAGAGGGAAACAGAGGGGGATATTATGAATTCCAAAGTACAATACGCCAACAATTATAAATGAAAATTTATGAGGGAATTAATGAGATGATATGAGACCTGGATAAATTAGTCACCTCATGAAGGAAAGTCTCATAATATCATGAAGGAGATACACTGCGGAGAGCTACCAGTTCATCCACTCATGAAGAACTCACAGGATTCCTCGCATATAGGTTAGCCCAATTGGATTTCTCTTTTATTTCTCTCTCTTTTGCTGTGGAAGCATAATTATTTGCTGGTTGGAAAAAACAATATATCTTTCATGAATCTATATAATATTTCTCCTATGAATATACCATAGACCTCTTATGTGTCCTTGAATGTTTTGGAGTCTTTTGCTTTGTGGATTCTCAAATTGGTCAAAATGAAATATAAGTTTCAAGGGGCTCCATTAGTTCCCATGGTTGAAAATGGTTTGTCAAGTGTAAAAGATACATAGCTTGGCCACATAGATATGGAGGATTTTTGGAAGAGAATGCAGCCGGAAGCCAGGACTTCTATTGCTGAGAAAATTGTAAGAAGTGGTTTGGATCGAGCTGGAGGCTTTCTGCTTTCTGAGCCTTGTCCTGATTTGGTCATTGCATGTGCTAACAATTATTTTCTAGATTCACAAGAGATACGAGCCCTAGACGGCTCTGTAGTAGCTAGAATTGATTTGGAGGCCATTGCTCTTGCTTTGAAACTGGTTGATTATGATAAATTCACTGATGTTTCCATCTCTTATGGTTGGGGATTTTACCATGAAAAGAAAGATTGGTGTCAAAGCTGCATTGCCAAGAGCTTCTTGGAAGTGGAGAAGAAATGGAAGTCTAGGCTCCCTACTCACCTAAAAAGAGGTCATTTTAAAGAAGAGATTTATCATATGATCACCTTGCTGCATCGTGTGGTTGGAAGTGCAGAATTTGACTCTTTTGAGTATTGGATGTGTTAGTTTATTCTACTCATTTGTGGTGATCATCACATAGATTGTACGAAACTGATAAGTGAGAGCATGCACGAGCAGTTGGTAAATTTTTTGTAGAAGGTGAATTTTTATATGTGCTCTCTGTTGGTGTATGTGTTGGCTACTAGAGAGATTGTCTAGCCTAGTTTAAGAGCTCAAGGAGCTCCTACCTGAGATACACCTATGTATCAAAATTTTCCATGATTGCAAAGAAGTGTTGGGATGAAAGATTTCCATAGGGTGAACAATGCTTTCTTCATGTTTATTGCTAAGAAAATTGAGGGTACCTTAGAGTAGAGGTTTTCTCCAGAAGCAGCTGCCCTGGTGATGAATTTTGGAAGCTTTTATATATAGTTTGACTGCTTTTCTTACCTGAGAATAGGGGGTTATGAAAATGCCCCATTAAAATTGCCAAGGTACTCGTTTGATTTTATTATGTTTTTAGAGGTTTGTCGTCAAATGATAGTTGTGAATACTAAGCATCATGCCATGAAGATGAAGAGATATTCATTTCCTGCGGCCCTTTCATTCTATTCATGTAAAATCAATGATAGTGTGAAAAGCGTGGAAAAGCTATTAGAAAAATATAATTTTCACAGGTTACCTGCATGAATAGCTTTTGACAATAAAAATTTTGTAAAGAGAAATATGCATGGAGGAGGTTCATATTCACATAAATCTCAACTTGAGGATTTTTGGGAAGATTGTTTGGATGAGAGAGAAGTACAAAGGAGGAGCTTGATGCGGTTAACCATTGACCAAATCTGACCTTTCAACTTGCGACTACAGGTCCCCGAGATGGTAGATGACAATTCAGACATATTAGATGAAGGTTATCATAATGCCTCTCTGCAACCTGTGCCTCCAGTGTGTTGGTTGAAGAAAGAGACCATAGATATAATGCTTCATTCTTTTCATGTGCTTAGGAGAACTAAGAAATGGTTAAATGGAAAAATTAGAGAATAGGTTGGTTCTGCAACTCTAAAGGAATCATTTGCTCGAGAACAGAATAAGTCCCAAGCTACTCACACTCCCAGGATTTCATTGAGTTTCAACCTAACTCTTCATAAAGTTGGCTCACAGTCAGGTGGAGATGGTGAACAGCCCGAGGACGTCAGAAGATTGAAGACGACCTATGAGTAGGATGGTCAGCCTGTAATAATAGACAACAAATTGGCTGCTTCGCAACCGCAAGCAGACCATGTGCCCACTTTAAATCACCTTGTTAATGATAGTGATTCTTTGATTTTTAACCAATTTGGAGAAGATAATATGCTTCAATCCTTATTTGGTAATCCAAGTTCCTTCGTCTTGAACAATCCTCTGGAGCACAATTCCCCTCTTGTGCGGTCAGATGGTGTGATATTGAATACTGTTGTGAATGTTAATGCTTCTTCTTCCTCCCCTGCATGGTTGAGGAAATCTGTGGAGAAAAAGAAAAGATATACCCCAATGGTATACACCAATATTGACACTGTGGCTAAGCTCCTATAGGAAATGCCCAAACCAAAGCGGGCTAGAAGAATGTCGAGGATGGTGGCAGACCCTTCCACTAGGCACCACATTTTGGAGATCGCTAACCTAGTGTGTGACAAGAACAAGGATGAAGTGACTGAAGCTAAATTTAATTTAAGTTGAGTTGATATGAGGCGTTCAACTGTGGAGGGGGAAATTTACCATGCTAAGTTCTCAGTCAACACTTTGTCGAAGAGAATTAAAAAGGAACAACAAGAAATTGCTAAACTACAAGCGCAGGTAAATTATTTATCTTTGTTTATTTAGTCCATTTTGAAAATTATTGCCCAACCACTTGGAGAATTGCCTGATATAAGTGTAGATGGATCAGATCCAAAATTCTTGCAACAAATTAAAAGGTCTCAAGATTTAAGTGGTACTGTAGAATGGTGGATTGAAAAAGTAACTTTGGATGGCCTAATTTACATAGAAGAATCTGTTAAGCTGTTTAATTCTGTTTCTAGCAAGAGAGAAGCATTGGTCACTGAGTTGTAAACTATAAAGAAGGATAGTGGTAGCCTCTTCACAATTTCTAAAGAAGTACAAGATATGGCTAGCATGGATATAAACATCCTGGTGACCAAGAAGATTTTGAATGATCCCAAGGAGATGGACTCTACTGTGTGGTCTGACATGCTTGAATGGAAAATGTATGTATTAAGAGCAGTCAAGGAGGAGATAAGGAGCACCCTGGCTCATTATTACATGAACCAAAAGGATCTCAAAAGCAATTTTGCAATCCTGGAGATAGAAGTCATTGGTGATGATGAAGATAAGCTACTTGAAATTAAGGAAATTAAACAAAATTTCAAGAAGATGGTGACTGAAGAAATGGTAGCTTATGATATTATCATTGACGAATCACTTGGAAAGATTGGGAGAATAGCCACTTATATCAGATCATTCAAAAATGAAATAGATAATATGCATAAAAGAGTGGCTATTTCTGACAGGATGATAAACAAGAAGAAACTTCGAGTCAGTATGACCAGTAGTCCAAGCAGCATGGCATTATCACCAATCATTAACAGGTTTTGGGCATAAAAGGAGAAGCTAAGGGCACGGGCAAGTCAAGCAACACAAGAGGATTCAAGTACTGGAGATGGACAAGCTAGGGAAAAGGAAGCGACGCAAAGGGAGGAGGCTGTAGATGATAATGTGGCAGTCATTAACTGAATAATTTTTCTTATGCTTTAGTAATTTTCATTTGTTGCACAAAACTATTGGCTCTAGAGAGCTCTTTATTTAAATTATGTTTAATTTAAAGACCTCTTTTAAATCGGCTGTCCTCAAGAAGCCGTTATTTCAAAAGACAATTATTGGTGATAAGGCTATAAATTTAATTAGCCTGTTGATGTTTAGAATCTTTGGCAAACTTTGTTCAAGTTGAAGATCAATTTTGTTGTGTTACTTTTCTGTTCAGTGACTCTGATATATGAATTGAAATCAATATAGTGGGGTTTTGGTGATCATAGAATTTGTGTTATGGTTATTTGAATGCTTATTCTTTTTATGTTGAATACACTGTTGGTGGTTGGTTATTGATTCTATAATGAAGTGATTGAATATTCTCAATTCTTGCTCACTGTTGTGAATATTTATCTTTCGGTGAATAGTTTGTGGTGGTGATTGTATAACTTATGGAGTAATTCTTTATTATTTGATTGAAGTTACTATTGTCGAAGTCTTTTTACTTCTTTTGAATTTAGTTGATATTGAGATATACTACCTTTTATGCTTTTTGGTTAAAAGCACCACCTTTTCTTTGCTTTCTGGTTAAAAGCAATCCAAGTTTTCATTCATTGAATATCATAGGAAGGTAGCTGCACCTTGTTAAACAAGCAGAGAATCATTGTAAAACATTATTACAATTGATTCAACTATTGGTACATTTGTCACTTGTGTGGGTGTGAGAATATAGAGTTAGGTGGCAAAATCTGTAAACCAACAATGTGAAATAAGAATAATACATTCCACAAGTGTAATTACAATGCAAATAGGCTCATTTACAAATGTGAGCATGAGAGGAGTATTTATAAGAAATACTCAAGAGGAGTCCTATCATATGACAACTAGGTGAGTCACTATGAAGGAGACCAAGTAAAAAATTACTTGCTAATAATAGAAGATGCTTTTTATGAATCTGACACATATGGGTGAGAGAATATGCTCCTCACAATGTGACATGTGTACAAGTCAAAACCTAAGCAACCTTATCCTATGCATAATAATCTTAGGATAAAAAATAGATATGCAAATATATTACGCACTCTAACACTCCCCCATAAGCATAACTTAGGTAGGTAGTGATTTCTTTTTTGTTTTAATTTATAAAAAAATAAAATGTGGTGGGGGTTAACCCCCTACATAGCTCCCAAAGGGGACTGCGGGGGTGGTACCCTCCATGCCCCTCTTAAAAGAGGTAGTGGGGATGCGTGGGCCCCCGCCCTTGTCACCTCCCTACCATGACATGAGGTACAAAGGGATATAGGGCACCCCATGCCCCCCCTCCCCAATTTTTAAATCAAAAATAATTTTTTTGAGTACTAGAGAGTGCTATATAAATGATTTTGATATTTTTTTGATTTTGCATTTTTTTAATCAATTTTTTTAACAAATTGTTGTATTACATAATAAAATGAACATAAGAAACAAGCTAAAGTGCATTAACCTATTTCATTCATAATCTAATGCAACATCTGATTGAGCAAATAAGGAATGCATACATGAAATGAAGATAACTAGTTAACTACACATGTAAACCTTGACTATTTTAGATGTGTTCCTTGTTGTGGGATGTGTGATTGCTCCTCAAACTAGCATCATAACATTTCATAACTTAGAGACTTGAAAATGGCTTGGGTTGATGCCAATTTATAGATTTTTGGATGGAGGATTGGAACGCTAGGATTGATTTGGATGATCAATGGCTCATATTGGTTGAGAGGATTAGGTTGATGAGAGGCCACCAAGTGGCATGATTTTATTGGAGTACAAGTGGAGTCCTTGGATTGAGGAGAGATCAATGGTGGAGGAGTGTATTGGATAAAGTAGATGGAGAGGATTGAAGGAGGACAAAAGGACCCTTTTTAGAGGGATGTGCAAACAGACTTGCCCATCCCTTTGTAAGAAGGCCATGTGGTCATGTATAAAAGCCCATGCCTTTGTACATGTCAGAGGATGTGAGGGGTTTGAATGAAATAAACATGAATTTGGAATGTGCAAGTAAGGGATTAAGTTGATTAATTGATTCTAACCAACTTAATCAAAAGTGAACAAAATAGGAATTAAATGAATATGAAAATATTTATTTAAGTTTTGGATGAGGAATGAGGAACTTAGATAAATAAATATTTGGATTTATTTATCTAAGATTGACTATAGAAGAATGATGATAAATGATTAATACTAGGAAGAGGTACAGATGACTAGTGATTTAATAATAAAATATTATTTAATCACTGTCAAAAGGGGAATTGGATAATTAATTATCTAAATATGAATTTATCTAATTAATTATAGAAGAAAGTGCTCTAGTGATGTCCTGATTGTAGATGAATAGAGATGAGATGATGAGTGGATGATTTTAGGTGTCTACATTTTGCCTCTCTTTGAGATGGTGTTGTGAAGCAACATCATTTCAAAGAATGATAAAACATAGCACTAGATTGGATGAGAAGAAGATTGGAAGAGGATGGTTGGATTAAGGATGATGATGCCCCAACCACTCAAAGTGGGAGTGACAAAGAGGAATGTTGATAGGGATGATGATTCCCCCTTGAGAGGTCAGGCGGGTGCAAAGAGCATGAGTGTGCTCTTGAAACAAATGAAAATAGGAGGATTAGAAAGATGAGTGAATTTAAATAAAATAGGTGTGGAGGGTAGAAGAGATTGGATGTAGGGGATTAGAGGAAAGGGGTTGATGGAAGAAAAATGATTGGATAGAAATGATGAAAGGATTAGGGGGGATAAATGGCGCATATGGAAAGACTGACGGAGAAGGATGGATGGGGGATGCAAATGGATGGGGTGGAATGATGCATCATGTTGCATTAGATTGAAAAATCTCATTTGATATGGCATTAGACATTAGGCATCAAGGTATAAAGAACCAAGGTGATGATGTGTCTTGTGCGTAGCGGACAAAAGGATGCCCCAACACATCACAAGGCATTAGACAACCTCGGTGGGTACTGTGATGAGGCAATTGATAAGGTCACTAGCAACCCTATACCATATAGAACTATGATATGGAAGACCATGATACTGTTGTGGTAGGTAGGCTATAGGGACTGATGGATATGCAAGACAACATGATAATGCACACATACAAGCAAGCAAGCATGCACAAAATGATACAAAGAAAAACATGATGTTGTCCCTGGTCAAGCTGAAAAGCCAAATATTGAGTGATGGATAGTTTTGTTGATGATAAGAACAACACGAGGATTGGAAACAATATACCCTGATGATGATGATGATGATGATGATGAAAGTGTTGGATCAAGGCTTGCAACAAGGCTGGGAATAAGACCAATGGATGCGATTGGATGATTTTTCTTAGATTACTTAGCTCTATATCTGTTCATTATGATTTGCATGCAATTTTTTAGATTGTTGGGAGAGATTGAATTGGATTGTGGGTGTTTCCACAATAATGGGTTACACTTTCTGGGACATCCTGATTTTTGCTGAAATCACATATTTTTAGAAAATAAAATGATTTAAGCTTTGAAAGGTTCCATTTAAAGGATTTTAATTGAAGAAGGTTTGATCAAACCCCTTAGATTCAAACCCCCTTGGATAGAACCTTGCTACTTTTAAACCATGCCTATAATGGAGTCTCCTCTATACCTATCAAAATGCTGATAAAAAACTAATTTTTATTTATCTTTTGAGGGATCAAATGAATTCATTTAAAATTTATGCTTTGTAAGTATGTAGTCCTTATTATAAGCTTCCCAAAAACTATAATTTTAAATATATTTAATTTGATTATTATATTTATTTTTTATTTCTTGTGAATGTATGTTTTTCACCGAACATCAAGTTCTCTATTCTCCACACATGGAAAATTAGTAAATTACTATAAAAAAAAATCTAAAAAATATCTTTGCACTAGGTATTAATGTTCTTGTTTCAACAAAAGAAAAAAAATTGAATTTTGATACATACAGAAAAAGTTATGTTTTACGGAATACGCCTATGTCTAAATTATAATTGGTTTGACTTCAAAAATTAATTAAAAAATATATATTCAACAAAACATTATGAAACCAAATGCATACACTATATATCAGTGTTACCAATCTAAATTAAAAATAATCAAAATTTTATCCTTTGTAGAAAAAAAGTTATGTGCTACGGAATACACATCACTTTAAAAAAATGTTGTTTACTATTAAAAACCAGTTATCAAAGGAGATGCAAAACAATTTATAGTTTAACTCCAATTTTTTTTTTTAAATATATTTAGAATCTACAAACAAAATCCCACAAATCACTAGTTCACATCATCTTCAAATTCCTAATGGTTTAGCAGCTATAGGTGTCAGAACGTGAAGATTTAATTCAAAATATTGATTTCAATGTCAAGTTTGGCCAAAAAGTGTAACCCATTATTGTGGGATGACCCTTCAAGTGTGTGGATATCCTCTAGCTAGTTATCAATGACAAGGGAAAAATTGAGTCTATGGACAAGAGATCATGGGATGATTGGGAGTGAACGATGAAGGGATTTGGCGATGGATGGGGGAATGTAGTGCCTAGACCATACCAATGGATGTCAAGACCATTTCCAAGGTTTAGAAGTGTGGTAGGGAGGGGGATAGGATGGGGATTGGGATTGGGGTTTATGATGGATAAAGAGTTTAGGATGGATGGATGGAAGGGTTTGGATGCAATCTCTAAGGACTACGCCGCATAAGAATAAGATGTCCCACTCTAGATGTGTCACTCATGATGAAGCATTGGGATACGTGGGTGATATGGATGTTGTGGGACATGCATGGAAATGGATATATTCCAAGAGGTGTCCAAAGCATGTTTTAGACATTGAGGCCCCTATCCTTATTAGGATCACAATCAGGAAGGGAGGGTGGATGGGCTATGAGATGGAGGGGATGGGATGGATGGGAGAGGATAGGATAAGTGAAGCTTGCACCCAAGTGTGGGGTGCTTTAGGATAGATTATGCATGATTCCCACAAGGGGTTTTCATCATGGTATTTGTCCAAGGTGCCATAGAAATAGTTTTCATCATTGGACAATTTTTTTTCTTCACTTTTTTTTTTTTTGATATTTGGATGGGATGGAGTGGATTTGGATAAAGGGATTTGGAGGAGGATTATGATTACGATGAAGGGATAAAAGGATTTGGATGAGGATGGGGACTCAAGTGTTTGTTTCCATAGCAAGGTGATAGTGTCCCATTCTAAATGGCTACGAAGCATGGCCCATGTCGAGTGTGGTCAGAGATGTTGGTAGATGATTGTATGGATGGCTAAGTGGGTTTCTTCAAGGTGTAAATGGGGTGCCACCATAGGTTTGATGGTAGGGGGTGTTACGGAGGGAGATGGAGTTGAAGGTAGGTTAGATAGAGGATGAATGGATTATACAAAAGCATGGATGAAAGGGATGTGATGGGGGACACATACAGGATAGTGGATATAGGATGGGGGGATAGAGGTATGAGGGAATGTCATAGGGTCAAGGGGAACCAGGACCAACATTTTCACACACAATGTTGGATTGTGAAGCTTTTGCATTTAATACTAAACTTTGGATGTATGGGGACATTGGATTTTTTATTTTGGGGTTGGGAGGGGTAATTTTGGTATTTCCGCTTTGTGGATTTAGGGACCCAAGGGGTCTTAGGATTTGAGGGATTTTTTGGTTGGGTGCAGGATGGGGAATATGGATTTTTGGATATGGGGATGCAATGGAATTTTGGAATGTGGATTTGGATGTCACATTTAGATTTATGGGTTCTTTTTGCTTGGGGATTCACATTATTTTTCTTTTGCTTTTGGATTGGTGGGCCTTTATGGACTTTTGGATTTGGGATTAGATTTGGATTTGTTTTTCATGTTGACATGGTGCGGCATGGTGATCTTTTTTTGTGGGTTATTTGCTTTATATGCAAAGACATCCAAAGTGCTTCCAAAGTTGATGGAGTGGTCCCATGGGGAGTATTATCTTGGAATCCCATGATTTTTTTGATAGCTTCACCATTTTTGAATAAATCAAATGGTGTGTGCGTTTGTTGGTCTTGATTAGGGATTTTGGGGGATGAGGGATTAGGGGATTGAGGGATACATGATTTGTGGATGGAAGGATAAGTGGATTTAGGGATGGAATTATTGGTGGTCTTGTGGAAGGGAGGATAGGGATGATGAGATGAGGGAGGGATTTTGGCAAAAATTTTGGATTGATATGATGGAGGAGGGGGATAGTAGCAAACATTTTGGAGGAGAGATGGGAGGCACCTATTTTTAGATTTGGAGAAGCTCTCTTAGGACTTATGAAGGTGGTAGCAACATGTTTGAATTTTTTTCTTTGAGATTTATAACCAAGGCCATGCAGTTGTGGATGGGTTCCAATATGCCTTTTTCATGAAGGCCTAAACCTTTACCTTGATAGTTCATGCTTTGGAGCATGTGATAGGTGATGTGATGCTTATTGTTTTCGAAACAAGATGCGAGTCCTATTTGAGATGGGAAGGGATGGGTGGTGGATATAAGTTGTTCCTCTCCTATGAGAGAACCACCATAGATAAAGGTATTGGACCCAAGGGGATAAGGTGATGGTTGTGGGATGAGTTCGATAAGAGATGGTAAGGGATCAGGAGAGGGATTAGTGTGGATGCTTGGAGCTTGATTAGGATGGGGATTAGATGTTTCAACATGCTTTGGAGTAGGCTCTTGACAGATCCAAATTTTATTGGGTGATGCAATGGGGGAGGAGTTTTTATCTTTGATCGACATTTGGATAGGCCTCTCTAATTGGGTAGATGAAGGGATGATGGATGGTTCATGTTTGAGATTTTGGGATTTGATGGATGTGATAGGATTTTAGATAGGTGTTAGGTGGGTGATGGCATTGTCATTGACACACTTAGGTGAATTGAGGTTAGTGGGGTGGTGTGACTCCACAATTTTGTCTTTGTGGCTTTGTTTGAGGTCCTTAGCTAGGATTCCTTTGAGGAAACTCAAAAAGAATGATTTGGATTTGGTGGGAGAATTAGATTATGGTTTAGGTGGTTGGATTGGTGTATAGTGAGATGGTGAATTTAGATAGGATGGATAAGGGGATGAAGAATTTGGATAGGAGGTGAAGGGGACAAGGATTTCTTACAAGGATGGGTGTTGGTATGCAGATGGAGGTTGATATATAGATAGGAGATATAACAGGTTTCCCTTGTCAAGGGTGCCATAAGGATGGCCATAGGATAAGAAATTAAGCACTAAGGGGTAGCTTGTGCTAGCTGATTCATGGTTAGAAGGTACTTGCATGTTCATAGATGGGTGATGAAGTTTATAGAAAGCTTGCTAGCATTGATTTCATCAAGGTTGTCTTGATTAGAAAGACTAACATCATTATTGTTTTCAAATAGATTCATGATGTTGGATTTAGGTTCATGATGAGCTTGGATGATGTGATTTAGGATTTGATGACTTTGATTTTCTAAGGTTTGGGACTTAAGATTTGCTTTGATGTCAAAATGACCTTAGATTTTGGATTTGAGGGACTTGGTTGATTGGTTTGATTAATTTTGATTTTGGATTAATCAAGGTCAAGGATGCATGACACTTGATTTTGTATTGGATTTTATTGATTTTGATTAATCAAGGCCAAAGAAACATGGCACTTGATGATTCAATTGATTGGGTTTATTTGGATTGATTTTTATTAGGCCTAGGGCCCTTCGATGATTGGATTGATTAGGCCAAGGGCCTTTTGATGTTTGAGTACTTGGATGGGGGTGTTTGGGCTTGATTTTACAGAAATACCCAAGTATGTCACACCAGAGCCTAAGTATTATCGAGGCACTTATCTATGGAGGCACTCGTGTACCCCACATCAATACCCAAATATGAACTAAGCTGCTTGTTTATACAGAGGTGCCTATTTATCCCTACATGCACCTATTCATGGACATAAGTGCTTGTCTATGAAAATAAGCCTCAAATTTGATGTTTGGGATTGGATTTAATGGGTTTTTGATGGATTTCATTTGGATGATGAGAGATTAGGTTTAGGACGCTTGGATGATGATTTTGAATGATGATGATGGATTTAGGATGGAATATGATTAGGGTTTGGATGATTTGATGTGGGATTTGGAGAAGGTTGAAAGGGTTAAGTCCTTAATCAATTTTGATTTTCAATGGATGATTTAGATTAAGGATTAGGGTTTGGTTTTGATTGAGATGGATGGATGGACAATAGATTAGGGATTGATGGATAAAATTAGGATTTGAGGGTTGGATTGAGATTTTGGATGAAATGATTAGGATTAGGTGATAAATGATATTAGTAGATAAAAGGATTGGTTAGGGATGATTGATTAGAATGATAAGGTGATTAAGGGTGGAAATTGGATTTGATGGATAGATTAATGAAGGGTTTAATTAGGATTGGGATGAAATTGGATTAGGTGGATAATGGATAGGATTAGGGATGAACAATGGATGACTTGATTGTGATAATTGGATTGGATTAGGGTGGTAATGAAATTGGATTAAGGAAAGTGGATTAGGATGTGATTAGGAGATGGATGATAAATCTCAATGATAGGATTGATTAAGGATTATGATGGTGATTAGGGAGATGATTAGTATGGCTTGGATGGATGCAGTTAAGGACCTTGATTAGATTTGGATAATTTGATTAGGATTATGGTTCTTGATGATGGATGATTGTATTGGGATGATGTGGAAATGGGTGATTAGGATGATTAAGGGGTGATGGATGGTTAGGATGAGGTGGAATTGGGATGACTTGGATAGATACTTGACCTTAGGGCAATTTACAAACAAGAAATTTCACACAACATGCACAAGTTTGCAAAATATTTTGATTTTTTTAGATTTTGGATTTAAGGGGATGTATGGGTTTCAACAAATGAAAACACACAAAGCACATGAACAATGTAGATTATTCAAGTAGGTGTGTATATACTTGTAAGCCTCCCTTGCTACCTTTGTTTAGGCATAATGTGCAAATCCCATGATGAGGAAACTAACCACTTTTGATCACCCAAGATCGCTCAATGGCGTGAGTGGAGAGCATACATGGAATGCATGTTCATTTCTAGGGGTATATGCACTTGGTGTGGTGAGTAACTTTCCAGGCCTAACTAGTATCTAGTGCATTACAAGAATATACGACCAAAAGGTCTTAAACTAGGCTAAACAAGGCTTCTAAGGGCATCCCCAATTTACACAAGGTACGAGGGGTCAAAGTCCATGAACAAGGATCCCATCTATAAGCATGTGTTCATGGGCAAACCCAATCCCATGACACCTCAACTCCTTACAAAAACTAGCGTCGAAGCTGAGATAGACACGATGATGGATCCTATTGTATACCCCATCAAAACATGTAGGTTCAAGTCATCACCTAAGGTGATCACATCCTTAGGAAAGTCTACTAGGAGGAAAGAGACCTAAGTGCTTTTAATCCAGGGAGAGCATACACACACTAGATTCTTGGGATTAAAAACAATAAAAGATTGATCAAGCCAAAGATTTTGATCTCAAAGGTCACTTGAAGGTGTAAGGAGAGAGCATACACTTATGACTTAGTCACAAATAAAGCAATTGATTTCCCCTTAAAAAATGAAGTGTGCCTAAGATTTAGTGATAAAAATATATTGTTTAAGTTGACAAACATGCTACAAAACACAAGTTAGTAGTTGATTTTTTTGTCTTGGAAAAGTGACACCTACACAAAATAATGCTAGATGACAATGCACACCAAGAAGATGATTAGTCCAGGGGTTAGGAAAGCTCAAATCCCAAGAAAAAGTGATTAATGATTATGAAGAGATAGAGGCACTTAAATAGAGCTACATATACTTAAGAATTATAGAAACACTTGTCTATGGAAATGCTTGTTTATACACAAAGGAATGTGTCCATGTATAGAGGTGCTCAAGTATGAAGAAAGGCCTGAAAATGCAAGAGTTTGACAAAAATCTAACAAAAAAGAGGGCTAGACTTAAATTTTGACAAATTTTGACATTATAATCCCCTGTCAAAAACTGAATGTTAGCTTTCCTAAATGTTGTAAAAAGGTGATTTTTGATGCCTAAATACAAAATGTATTACATAAGAAAATGAACATAAGAAACAAGCTAAAGTGCATTAACCTATTTCATTCATAATATAATGCAAACTTTGATTGAGCAAATAAGGAATGCATACATGAAATGAAGCTAACTAGTTAACTACATGTGCAACATAACATTGCATAACTTGGAGCATAAAATTGAATAATTTGGAGACTTGAAAATGGTTTGGGTTGATACCAATTTATAGATTTTTAGATGGAGGATTGGAGGGCTAGGATTGATTTGGATGATCAATGGCTCATATTAGTTGAGAGGATTGGGTTAATGAGAGGCTGCCAAGTGGCATGATTTGATTGGAGGACAAGTGGAGTCCTTGGATTGAGAAGAGATCAATGGTGGAGGAATGTGATGGATAAAGTGGATGGACATGATTGAAGGAGGACAAAAGGACTCTTTATAGAGGTATGTGCAAAAGGACTTGCCCATCCCTTTGTAAGAAGGTCATGTGGTCATGTACAAAAGCCCATGCATTTGTACATGTTGGAGGATGTGAGGGGTTTGAATGGATTAAATATGAATTTGAAATGTGCAAGTGAGGGATTAAGTTGATTAATTGGTTTTAACCAACTTAATAAAAATAGAACAAAATAGGAATTCAATAAACATGAAAATATTTGGATGAGGAACGAGGAACTTAGAGAAATAAATATTTAGGTTTATTTTTGTAAGGTGGACTATAGAAGAATGATGATAAATGATTAATTAGTCATTTATACTAGGAAGAGGTACAGATGAATAGTGATGAATAATGCATGAATAGTGATTTTAATAATAAAATATTATTTAATCACTATCGAAAGTGGAATTGAATAATTAATTATCTAAATATGAATTTATCCAATTAATTATAGAAGAAAGTGATCTAGTGATGTCCTGATTGCAGATGAATAGTGATGAGACAATGAGTAGACGATGAGGGATTAAGTTGATTAATTGGTTTTAACCAACTTAATCAAAAGTGAACAAAATAGGAATTAAATAATATGAAAATATTTATTTTTTCATAGCTGTTTAATTTTTGGATGAGGAATGAGAAATGTCATGCCCACATTTCCCATGCAGTCACGACACGCATCACACGTGTCATGTCCACATTTGTCATGTGGTCATGACATGAAATATCAAAAAAATTTCCATGCTTCCTTAGAAACCCCCTCGCACGCGCAAGCGTGCTCGGTGGCGTTACGCTTAAGGCATAAACATGATAGTGGAATGTGGGGTAATGCGTTCACTTGCGCATACCCTTCGCAATGAAGGCCAACTAGGGGGTCGAAGCAATGCGATTAACATTGCCAATAGGGTTAGGATCAACGATTAAAACCCTAAGTTAACCTATGTGAATGAAGGGATTTTGACGTAAGTCAAAATCAATAGCCAAAATCAAGTGCATGAGAGAATATAATTTAATACAAAAATCAATGACGATACTCAGCGAAAAATAATATTATAATTCTAAACAAGGTTAAATTCCACTAACCTAGCTAAACCCTAAATTCTAGAAAAATCCAACAGCATAACGCCTCACGGGCATGATTAGGGTTTATTGTACTAAAACTAATTTTGATCGAAGGTTTACTGGTTTGGTTTATATTACCTACGTCTCACTAGTTAAAATGGTGAATTAGTAAAATAAGTTAATTGAACATTTTTCAACAAAGTTTGATCAATTTGTTCTTCTTCACGTTTTCTATAATTTAAAACTTTTCTCAACAAAGCTCGCTCAATCTGTTCTCCTTCACGTTTTCTATAATTTAAAATATTTTTCAACGAAGCTCGATCAATTTGTTCTCCTTCACGTTTTCTATAATTTAAAACATTCTTCAACAAAGTTCGATCAATTTGTTCTTCTTCACATTTTTTATCAATCAAAGTTATCTTTGCATCATTTACATTATTCCTAATTTCTTGGTAGATCAGATCATGGATACACTTACACTAACTTTGTTTTAAAAGTTTACTAGGTTTTCAAGTTGGATTTAAATCAACGTCTAATTTAAATTCGTTAACTAAATTGCTCCATAATGATTAAAAAGAATATTAAATTTTAATTAATTACGATGTAGTTTAAATCGTCCTCATCAAGTTAGGTTTTGAAGACCAGGGTTAATATCTCAATAATTATATAGTTATAAAAGTTAATTTAAAACAATTAAAATCCCTTTTTTGAAATAACTAAATTAAAGAAGTCAATGAACGTATAAAATCCCTCTAATCATAAACTAACCTATATAATATTATGCCACTAACAAATAAAAAAATATCCCAAAAAGGAATTAGGATTACCCATCTCATTATTTATCTTAAATCCCCTTTATAAATTCAAAACTTAAAACAAATGAACAAGATAATAAGAAGAGGGGAAGTTAAATTTAAAGAAAAAAAAATTAAATTCACCTTGCCCTAAAATCTTGCATCAATTAAATATAATATCTTTAAGGGCAAAAGCCGTAACCCTAATTTTGAATCTCATTTCCTTTTCTCCTCTTTGTTTTCTCTTCTTTTTTCTTTTTCCTTCTCTCATTTTGCCTTTGGTTGTGTTGCAGGTTTAATGGTGGCCACATATGAAATGCATATATATATATATATATTTAAAACTGTGGTGTAAATAAAATAATGTTTATATATATATTTTTTGTGTTGGTGACAACCAAGATGAAGGGGCAGCGTTGTGTAGAGGGAGGCCATAGTAGTGGTGGTGGAGGTCTGGCAGTGGAGATGTGCAGTGGCTGACGGAGACAGCGGAGGGAAAAGGGTCGGAGGCTGAAGTTGGAGGCGTGGACGGTATGGTGGACTGCGCGGCGATTATTGGGGAGTCCGCGGGGTTAAGGGGGTTTGGGGATGTGGAGAGGGGGCAGAGTCCCCACATCCCACACAGTGGGATGTGGGTGGGGGCTTCGCCCCCTCCCCACATTCCCACTAATAATAGGCGACGGTGGGGGGTTCGAACCCCCCCACCACATTATACTTGTTTTTTTGTTTAAATAAAACTGCGAACTGTCAAAAAACAGTCGCTTCCCTATTTTTTAGCGTTCATTCCAATGGGGTTATATATATATATATATATATATATATATATATATATATATATATATATATATATATATATATATATATATACATACACAGAAATTTTCACAGATCCACTCAAAAACACATTTTGTTTAATATTAAAATATAACTATATATATATAATGTAGTCTCAAATTTATTTGGCAGGATAATAAAATCAGTTTATAATTAAATACATATAAGAATACATTCATCCAAAATACACATTATATATATATCTATATAATTATATTTCCAACTATAATTTTCCTTCTAATCACTTACAAATTTTCTTTTTAAACAATAAGCAAAGATATATATATATATATATATATATATATATATATATATATATATATATATATATATATATATATTAAATTAAATTCCTATAAGGCAAGGAACTCATTTTTTTTTACAAAATATATTCATTGTATTATTAATATTTTCTTTTTAAGGAAAAGAAACAAATGCAATTAAGTAAATACTTCTCATACATAACAACTAATTTTATTTTTCAAAAGAACAATATACAAATCTCATATTTTGTCTCAATAATAAAACCACAACTTTCCTATTTGATATTTTTAAAGTAACCATACAAATGAATTAGCATTGAAACCAAATTTTTTTCCCTTTAACATTTTTTGATGTTAAGAATTAAAATCAACAAATTTTAAATTTCTATTCCAAATGTAAATAGCTTACACACATATAAAAAAAATACTTTTACAACAAGAGAGAGAACAAAGTTCTCCTCTTTGAAAACTAACAAATGATCAAACTCCTAAATTGCCAAGCTCTCTCTCAAGAGCTAAAAAGAAATAGGATATCAACTCCAAGGACAATGGTGTTTTCTTCAACTTCACAAAGCTCCCAATATATCTTGCAATAACACAAAAAGGAGAAAGAAGCCACAACATCTTGCTCTCCTCCCTACCATATACCCGCTAGTGGGTCACCCCTGAGCTAGGGAGGTCATCCACACACTTGGGAACTCATTCCACATCACAACAAGGCATTCAACAACCAAAACACAAATTTACTCCCATGGTTAACACAACACAAGAACTCATTCAGGATGAGTTCAATGGGGTAGGGGAGTGGACAACACTCAACTCAAGAGTGCCACTCCTAAAATATCCCAATACAAAATACCTCTCAAGGCTTCAAGCCAACACCTTTGAACATAATTTCACAAAGCTTCCAATTTGGCTCTCAAGCCATTTCACATATTGCACATATTCTCATATTGCCCTCAAGGCTACAACACCACAAAATCAAGGAAATGACCTCGAGGAGGTTCACTCCTCCCCCACCCCACACTTGTTGAGCATCTTCTCCCTAGTGGGAGAGGCTCTTACAACACCCTTACAATTTTTCCCCACAACAGTAAGTAAAACTCAAAAATAGAACTCACACATAGCATCACACAAGAAAATAAAATGCATAAGGGAAGGCCTTAGCCTTGAACCCTACCTTAAAAATCCCAATTTGTTAGATGGTTGATGTAGAGCTCCTCCAACCCCTTCTCCAAAATAAGTCACAAAACTCTCTCCAACTTTTTCCCCAAAGTAAATTTCAAATCAATACAATTTGCCAAAAATTCAACAACCCATACCCCTCTCCAAGTGGGATTAAAATAAGCTCTTCCCATGAGCTTTGAGGAATGGAGAGGTGACACTTGTCACCTCCTCACTCCTCCTCCCAACTACAAGCAAGACCCATGGAATGGGTGGTGACACATGTCACTCACCCATCCCCCAAGTCTCTCTCCCTTCCACTTGTCCTCTCTAGAACATGTAGGAAAGAAAAGTGGAGCTTAAGAGGGAATGGGTGCCACATGTGCCCAATTCCTTCCTTCCTAAGAGGGACGGCACAACTCCAAGGTACCCTCGCCAATTGTGAGAGAGACTTGGAGTAAAGTCCTCCACAATTGAGGGGTCTTGGAGAATTCCCCAACCTAGGGAAGAGGAAAGGATGAGGTTGAGTGTTGGACCCACTCATCCTCTCCCTCCCATGCCTCCATTTTCGTCACTTTACTTCAAGGTGAAGTTAAAGTGACCAAATGGAGGTTTATCTAAGGTTACACAAGTCAAAAAGGTCCCTAGACCCAAGGGGTACAACCTAGGGTCAAGTTTAGCCTATTTTGAGCACCAAGGGTTGAGTTAAAGCACATGAAAAGGGGTCTCAAAAATTTATAACTTAAAAAAATGAAATTCAAAAGACAATATTCTTACAACACCAATTAGAATTCAAAATAAAAGAGGGGTAGACTTAGCCCGACTAACAACATGCAACACATTACATAAACTCATCATGCACATGGTTGATCTTGGTTCCTATTGGAACTAGATTGGCTTCACAAAGGAAAACAACATCATGTGTGGGATGATCTCCAATTTGTGTGGCTTTGTTAGAAATACCTGCGCACTCAAATGAAAAGTTAATTCCACATATATATAATAGCTGAAGCAAATTGAAACATACACTCGCATACAACATCACATATCCATATAAGCATCAAGGAAGTCACATTACAATTAAATTCTAAATTCTGCATTTCAAACATCCATTCCCAAGATTGAATCACAAAACAAATTTCTAACTAACATCACATGATTAGTTTTCCAATAACATCATAATATAATCTATATGTCTAACATCATCAGTAAATCAAAATCTAGGTCTAAACACATTGTAATCATACTAAGCATAACCAATCCACATACAACATAAAGTCTAATAGTCTAGAAATTTAGGATCAACAGTCCCATAAGTCTAAATGTATCACCAACAGTAAAATAAATAGTCAAATATAAGGGAATAAAAAGTAGGCCTCATATCCTCCCCCCTAAGACTATACTTCCTCCTGGAAGTCATCAAAGAGGTAAGGATAAAGGGCCCTCAATCTCGCATCCTCCCATGTCGTCGTGACCTCATCGTGCATGTCCCACTGGACCCTAACTTGGTCTAGCTCTCGACCTCGAAGGCCCAGTGTTTGACGAGCCAATATGCGAATTGGCTTCAAAGCCAGCTAACCGTCTGCCTCTACCTGAAGAGCACTCCAATCCAATACATGAGATATAATCAGAGATGTAACATCGTAAAACTGAAACAAGAAAAATATCGTGGATATGTGATAGGCTAGGTGTCAAGGCTAGACGATAGGCTATAGGTCCTATCCGCTCCAAGATCTCAAAAAGTCCTACAAAATGAGGTGCAAGTTTAGAGCCCTTTCCATAACGGATTAGACTCTTGTGTGGTCACACTCTCAAGAATACTCTGTCCCCAGCTGAGAAGCTTCGATCTACCCTCTTAGCATCGACATACTTCTTCTGTCAATCCTGTGCCTCCTGAAGTCTCTGTCTAATCAACGTCACCTGCTGCTTCATATCCTGAATCAACTTCGGCCCTATAGCAACCCTGTCCTCAATACGGTCCTAACTGAAAGGTGTCCAGCAAGGTCTACCGTACAAGGCCTGAAAACGAGGCATACCCAACAAGCTGTGATATCCATTGTTGTAGGCAAACTCAACTAGATACAGATACTCCTCCCATCTACTCTGATGATCCATGACATACATACAGAGCATATCCTTAAGAACTTGATTAACTATCTCTGTTTGTCCATCGGTCTCAGGATGATAAGCGGAACTGAAGTTGAGCTGTGTGCCCAACACCTGCTGTAAGGCTCTTCAAAAGGCTGAAGTGAATACTAAATCCCTGTCAGAAATGATACGGTGAGGTACCCCATGTAATCTAACAATCTGATCCAAGAATACTCTCGCCATAGATGGTACATTGTACGTCGTGCGTACAGGTGAGAAATGCACCACCTTGGTCAACTTGTCAACCATCACCATGATGGCATCATGGCGGTGTGATGACATAGGAAGACCAATAATGAAGTCCATGGAAATGGTGTCCCATTTCCACTCAGGTATCTCGTGAGGGTATAAAAGTCTCGCTGGATGCTGATGCTCAGCCTTAACCCTCTGGTACTCAAGGCAACGAGCAACATATTCTGCAATATCTCATCTCATACCTGCCCAATGGTATAACTGTCGCAAGTCAGCATGCATTTTCTTCACCCCAGGGTGTGCTGCATAAGATACTCTATGAGCCTCTGAAAGAATCACTACACAAAGATCACCCGCACGGGGTACATAGATGCGCTGTCGATGTCTAAGAAACCCATCTGACTCAAGGGAATATCTTGCAAATCTACCCTTAAGGGCCCTCTGTTTTTGGATCTCCTGCTGCACCTCAAGAAACCACTCGTCCTCAAGTAGATGTTGAATGATGTGCTCTCTCAAGTCCACATTCAAGGTCAAGGTCAGGATCTTGTGGCGCCTTTCACTCAAGGCGTTAGCGACCATGTACTCCTTCCCTTTGATGTAGTGGACATCAAAGTCGTACTCGCATAGAAGCTCCATCCAATGCCTCTGGCGGGCGTTCAAATTTGGCTGTGTGAATATGTACTGCAAGCTATGGTGATCTGAATGGAGCTCAAAGCGATGACCCAAAAGAAAGTGTCTCCAACGAACAAGAGCATGTACCACTGCTACAAGCTCTAAATTGTGAGTAGGGTAGTTTAGCTCACGTGTCTTGGGCTTACGCGACTCATATGCAATCGCCCTACCACCTTGCATAAGCACGGCTCCCAAACCCTCAAGTGATGCATCTATGCAAACAACAAAATCTTTAGTAGGATTTAGAACCGCTAAGATGGGAGCGCTGATAAGATGCTCCTTGAGGACCCCAAAGGCCCTCTCACACTGCTCGGTCCAAGTGAAACTCTTTCCTTTATACTGAAGGGAAGTGATGGGGTGCGCTATCTTGGAAAAGCCCTCTACGAATCTACGGTAGTAACCGACTAATCCCATGAAACTTCTGACCTCTGTCACACTGGTGGGTGCTGGCCAGTCTTGAATAGCTCTGATCTTTGATGGATCTACAGAGATGCCATCGTCTGATAGGATGTGCCCCAAATACTGTACCTCTGTCCTGAAGAAGGCACACTTCGCCAGGTTGCCATAAAGTTGCTGCTCTCACAAGCACTACAAAACCTGACGCAAATGATCCACATGCTCCTCCTCAGTCTGCAAATAGATCAAAATATTATTGAGAAAGATGATCACGAACCGATCCAAGTAAGTGCGGAACACCCTGTTCATGAGACTCATGAACACTGCATGGGCATTTGTCAAACTGAAGGGTACCACTATGAACTCGTAGTGGCCATATGTCATTCATAAAGCAGTCTTATGAATATCTACCTCTGTGATGCGTAATTGGTGATACCCAGATTTTAGATCAATTTTTGAGAACACTTTGGCTCCCTGCATCTAGTCGAAAAGGTCATCAATCCTAGGCAGAGGGTAACGGTTCTTCACCATCACCTTATTCAATTGCCTATAGTCCATGCATAAGCGAAGAGACCCATCCTTCTTCACAAAGATAACTAGTGCGCCCCAAGGTGAAACACTAGGTTGGATGTGCCCCTTCTCAAGTAACTCCTCTAACTGCAGTTTGAGCTCCGTGAGCTCATGTGTAGTCATCCTGTAGGGTACACGAGACACTAGCTCAGCACCTGGCACTAGATCGATGTGGAAATCTACCTCTCTATGTGGAGGCATACCTGGTAATTCCAGCAGAAACACGTCGACAAACTCTCTCAAGATAGGGTGATCATCTAGTGATGCCTCAGGCTCATCCTCTGATCTATCACTAACTATGATAGCAAACATTTGACATCCCTTCCACATGCAGTGCTTAAGCTGCTGAGCAAATATCATACAAACTACCGTGGGCTTCTGAATGCCCACTATCTCAACTGGTGTACCATGATCATCTAAGCAGTTAATCGCCCTTCGGCGACAATCTAGCTTGGCTCTATGAGCCGCAAGCCAATCCATACCCAAAACTACACCATAAGATCCTAATGGCATAACTCTAAGGTCACAAGATATGGTGAAGGAACCCAAGGAAATCTCACAATCCCATACCAGGGTATCTACTGACATCCTAGCCCCAGAGGCCAATTCAACCTCCCACCTAATGCCCTGTGTAGAAGCCACCAGCCTGCAACGTTCCACTAACGATGTAGACAAAAAAGAATCAGTAGCTCCAGAGTAAAAAAGAATAGAGATGGGGGCACCCCGATCGTACCTGATGTCTTAATCATAGATGCTTTGATAGTCAGCCTGGCGGTTATCAACCAACCGCTGCGAACATGCGGTGGGACTTGCCCACATCTCCTACAGTCTGCTCTGACCCTCCTGAACCGGGTTGTCCCCTGCCATAAAGCCCTGTGGACATTCTTTGGCCAAATGTCCTGCCCCACCACAAACATAACATGGGCCCCTAGCTTGTAACTGCCCTGACTGAGTCCTACCCGACTGCTGCCAAGTTAGTCCTGTGGACCGCTGTGAACCTCTATACGACTACTGTGACCTCGCAGATGATCCCTGTTGTCTCTGATCCCTACATGGGCCTTGCTGCTGCCAACCACGATTCTATCCTCCCTGTGCCCTCTGCTGATGTTGCTGCTGTGGAGGCCTAGGAGGTAATGATGGAGAACTAAATCCTCCTCTCTGTGGTGTTGGTGGTGGTCTACAAAAGTTCTGCTCTTGTTGATGACTACGGTCTTGAAATTGCAGGTGTGAATTATGCCCTCATCCCTGAATCTCCTCTAAAATGTAAGCCTTCTCGGTAGCCTCACTCATAGTCTAGGGGTCTGCCATATGCACTGGTCCTGCTATCCCCTGATTCAAACCTCTGATGAATTGTGCACTAGAAGTTTCTCATCGTGGAGATACTCTGCATAAAGTGAAAGCTCAATAAATCAGCTCTCATACTGTGCAACCGTGAGTCCTCTCTACTATAAGTCATGGAACTCATCTATCCGGCAGTGCCTCTAATGATCTGACAAGTAACGCGCATTAAAGCGCTCTATGAATGTGTCCCATGTGAGTGTGTCTAATGATAACCAATGCTTGCATTCCTTAGTACACCACCAAGTAGCTACTGCATCTCTCAGGAGGTGTACTGCCATGCGTGCTTTCGTGTTGCTCCCATAAGGTCGCAACACAAAGCATCTGTCTAGACTAATGAGCCAAGCCTCAACCTCGGCTCCCTCTATAGCTCTTGCGAAGGTAGGTGGATTAAGCCTAAGTAGGTCTCTGATGGGATCTCCTCTGTCTCTATATCCTATGACCGGCTCATCCATACCATACTCATAAGGTCCATGATGTACCTGCTCAACCCTCACAGTCTCATCTCGTCTCGCATGTCACGGAGGACTCCTACTCCGTGCTCTGTAAGCTGACCCTACCTCCTCCATAGTGGTATCTAGTATCTCTACAAAAGGCTCCACATGTGGCACCTCTCGCAGATCAACGCGAGGTTCTACACGTGGCTCAGTTCATGACTCAGCACGCGGCTCCTCACGTGGCTCTGGTATAACTGGCGGTAGCCTCTCTAACATGGCCTGTAATGTCTATAAAATCTGAGGTCCTATATCAAGCCCTGGTGGTGCTTGTGGTACTGGCTGATTTGATAAGGTTGTGGGTACCTGACCCTCTGCTGAGGAATCACTGTGCACCACGGCGGACGCAGTGTTACGCGATCGCGCTCGTTGAATTTGTCGGGGAGGCATCCTACAAAATAAGGTAGGAACTAATTAATCAAAGTTGCGGAATAAGTAACGTGCCCAAATAAGCCTAGTGTTTAAACTTGGGCTCTGATACCAAATGTCATGCCCACATTTCCCATGTGGTCACGACATGCATCACACATGTCATGTCCATATTTGTCATGTGGTCATAACACGAAATATCAAAAAATTTTCCACACTTCCCTAGAAACCCCCTCGCACGCGTAAGTGTGCTCGGTGGCGTTACACTTAAGGCGTAAACATGATAGTGGAATGCGGGGTAATGCGTTCACTTGCGCATATCCTTCACAATGGAGGCCAACTAGGGGGTCGAAGCGACGTGGTTAACGTCACCAATAGGGTTAGGATCAACGATCGAAACCCTAAGTTAACCTATGTGAATGAAGGGATTTTGACGTAAGTCAAAATCAATAGCCAAAATCAAGTGCATGAGAGAATATAATTTAGTACAAAAATAAATGACGATACTTGGAAAAAAATAATATTATAATTCTAAACAAGGTTAAATTCCACTAACCTAGCTAAACCCTAAATTCCAGAAAAATTTGGCAGCATAATGCCTCATGGGTGTGATTAGGGTTTATTGTACTAAAACTAATTTTGATCGAAAGGTTTACTAGTTTGGTTTATATTACCTACGTCTCACTAGTTAAAATGGTGAATTAGTAAAATAAGTTAATTAGACATTTTTCAACAAAGTTCGATCAATCTGTTCTCCTTCACGTTTTCTATAATTTAAAATATTTTTCAACAAAGCTCGATAAATCTGTTCTCCTTCACGTTTTCTATAATTTAAAACATTTTTCAACAAAGTTCGATCAATTTGTTCTTCACGTTTTCTATCAATCAGAGTTATCTATGCATCATTTACATTATTCCTAATTTCTTGGTAGATCAGATCACAGATACACTTACACTAACTTCATTTTAAAAGTTTACTAGGTTTCCAAGTTGGATTTAAATCAACGTATAATTTAAATTCGTTAACTAAATTGCTCCATAATGATTAAAAAGAATATTAAATTTTAATTAATTACGATGTAGTTTAAATTGTCCTCGTCAAGTTAGGTTTTGACGACCATGGTTAATATCTCAATAATTATATAGTTATAAAAGTTAATTTAAAACAATTAAAATCCCTTTTTTGAAATAACCAAATTAAAGAAGTCAATGAACATATAAACTCCCTCTAATCATAAACTAACCTATATAATATTATGCCACTAACAAATAAAAAAATAACATCCCAAAAAGGAATTAGGATTACCCATCTCATTATTTATCTTAAATCCCCTTTATAAATTCAAAACTTAAAACAAATGAACAAGATAACAAGAACGGGGGAAGTCAAATTTTTTTTTTTTTTTAAAAAATTCACCTTGCCCTAAAATTCTCCATCAATTAAATATAATATCTTTAAGGGCAAAAGCCCTAACCCTATTTTTGAATCTCATTTCCTTTTCTCCTCTTTGTTTTCTCTTCTTCTTTCTTTTTCCTTCTATCATTTTGCCTTTGGTTGTGTTGCAGGTTTAATGGTGGCCACATATGAAATGCATATGATGGCATATATATATACACACACATATACATATATATATATATTTATATTTTTTTGTGTATATTTAAAATTGTGATGTAAATAAAATAATGTTTTTATATATATATATATTTTTTGTTTTGGTGACAACCAAGATGAAGGGGCGGCGTTGTGTAGAGGGAGGCCATAGTAGTGGTGGCGGAGGTCTGGCGGCAGAGATGTGCAGTGGCCGGCGAAGATAGCGGAGGGAAAAGGGCCGGCGGCTAAAGTTGGAGGCACGGACGGTTTGGTGGACTGCGCGGCGGTTATTGGGGAGTCCGCGGGGGTAAGGGGGTCTGGGGATGTGGGTGGGGGCTCCGCCCCCTCCCCACCTTCCCACTAATAATAGGTGACAGTGGGGGGTTCGAACCCCCCCACCACATCATACTTTTTTTTTTGTTCAAATAAAACTGCGAACTGTCAAAAAATAGCCGCTTCCCTATTTTTTAGCGTTCATTCCAATGGGGTTTTAAATATATATATATATATACACACACATAAATTTTCACAGATCCACTCAAAAACACAGTTTGTTTAATATTAAAATATAACTATATATATGTAGTCTCAAATTTATTTGGCAGGATAATAAAATCAGTTTATAATTAAATACATATAAAAATACATTCATCCAAAATACACATTATATATATATATATATATATATATATATATATATATATATATATATATTTCCAACTATAATTTTCCTTCTAATCACTTACAATTTTTCTGTTTAAACAATAAGTAAAGATATATATATATATATATATATATATATATATATATATTTTTTTTTTTTTAAATTAAATTTCTATAAGGCAAAGAACTCATTTTTTTTTACAAAATATATTCATTGTATTATTAATATTTTCTTTTAAGGAAAAGAAACAAATGCAATTAAGTAAGTACTAATACATAACAACAACTAATTTTCTTTTTCAAAAGAACAATATACAAATCTCATAATTTGTCTCAATAATAAAACCACAACTTTCCTATTTGATATTTTTAAAGTGACCATACAAATTAATTAGCATTGAAACCAAAACTTTTTCCCTTCAACATTTTTTGATGTTAAGCATTAAAATCAACAAATTTTAAATTTCTATTCCAAATGTAAATAGCTTACACACATTAAAAAAATACTTTTACAACAAGAGAGAGAACAGAGTTCTCCTCTTTGAAAACTAACAAATGATGCAAACTCCTAAATTGCTAAGCTCTTTCTCAAGAGCTAAAAAGAAATAGGATATCAACTCCAAGGACAATGGTGTTTTCTCCAACTTCATAAAGCTCCCAATATATCTTGCGATAACACAAAAAGGAGAAAGAAGCCACAACATCTTGCTCTTCTCCCTACCATAGACCCGCTAGTGGGTCACCCCCGAGCTAGGGAGGTCATCCACATGCTTGGGAACTCATTCCACATTACAACAAGGCATTCAACAACCAAAACACAAATTTACTCCCATGGTTAACACAACACAAGAACTCATTCAGGATGAGTTCAATGGGGTAGGGGAGTGGACAACACTCAACTCAAGAGTGCCACTCCTAAAATATCCCAATACAAAATACCTCTCAAGGTCTCAAGCCAACAACTTTGAACATAATTTCACAAAGATTCCAATTTGGCTCTCAAGCCATTTCACATATTGCACATATTCTCATATTGCCCTCAATTGAGGCTACAACACCATAAAATCAAAGAAATGACCCCGAGGAGGTTCACTCCTCCCCCACACCACACTTGTTGAGCATCTTCTCCCAAGTGGGAGAGGCTCTTACAACACCCTTACAATTTTTCCCCACAACAAGTAAAACTCAAAAATAGAACTCACACCTAGCATCACACAAGTAAATAAAATGCATAAGGGAAGGCCTTAGCCTTGAACCCTACCTTAAAAAGCCCAATTTGGTAGATGGTTGATGTAGAGATCCTCCAACTCCTTCTCAAAAATAAGCCACAAAACTCTCTCCAACTTTTTCCCCAAAGTAAATTCCAAATCAATAAAATTTGCCAAAAATTCAACAACCCATACCCCTCTCCAAGTGGGATTAAAATAAGCTCTTCCCATGAGCTTTGAGGAATGGAGAGGTGACACTTGTCACCTCCTCACTCCTCCTCCCAACTACAAGCAAGACCCATGGAATGGGTGGTGACACATGTCACTCACCCATCCCCCAAGTCTCTCTCCCTTCCACTTGTCCTCTCTAGAACATGTAGGAGAGAAAAGTGGAGCTTAAGAGGGAATGGGTGCCACATGTGTCCCATTCCTTCCTTCATAAGAGGGACCACACAACTCCAAGGTACCCTCACCAATTGTGAGAGAGACTTGGAGTAAAGTCCTCCACAATTGAGGGGTCTTGGAGACTTCCCCAACCTAGGGAAGAGGAAAGGATGAGGTTGAGCGTTGGACCCACTCATCCTCTCCCTCCCATGCCTCCATTTTCGTCACTTTACTTCAGGGTGAAGTTAAAGTGACCAAATGGAGGTTTATCTAAGGTTACACAAGTCAAAAAGGTCCCTAGACCCAAGGGGTACAACCCAGGGTCAAGTTTAGCCCATTTTGAGCACCAAAGGTTGAGTTAAAGCACATGAAAAGGGGTCTCAAAAATTTATAACTTAAAAAAATGAAATTCAAAAGATAATATTCTTACAACATCAATTAGAATTCAAAATAAAAGAGGGGTAGACTTAGCCCGACTAACAACATGCAACACATTACAGAAACTCATCATGGACATGGTTGATCTTGGTTCCTCTTGGAACTAGATCGACTTCACAAGGGAAAACAACATTGTGTGTGGGATGATCTCCAATTTCTGTGGCTTTGTTAGAAATACCTACACACTCAAATGAAAAGTTAATTCCACATATATATAATAGCTGAAGCAAATTGAAACATACACTCGCATACAACATCACATATCCATATAAGCATCAAGGAAGTCACATTACAATTAAATTCTAAATTCTGTATTTCAAACATCCATTCCCAAGATTGAATCACAAAACAAATTTCTAACTAACATCACATGATTAGTTTTCCAATAACATCATAATATAATCCATATGTCTAACATCATCAGTAAATCAAAATCTAGGTCTAAACACATCGTAATCATACTAAGCATAACCAATCCACATACAACATAAAGTCTAATAGTCTAAAAATTTGGGATCAACAGTCCCATAAGTCTAAATGTATCACAAATGTAGTAAAATAAATAATCAAATGTAAGGGAATAAAAAGTAGGCCTCACAAGAAACTTAGATAAATATATATTTGGATTATTTATCTAACGTGGACTATAGAAGAATGGTGATAAATGACTAATTAATCATTTATACTATGAACAATTACAAATGAATAGTGATGAATAATGCATGAATAGTGATTTTAATAATAAAATATTATTTAATCATTGTTAGAAGGGGAATTGGATAATTAATTGTCTAAATATGAATTTATCCAATTGATTTTAGAAGAAAGTGGTCTAGTGATGTCCTAATTACAAACGAATAGTGATGAGATGATGAGTGGACGATTTTAGGTGTCTACAAGTGCAAATAAAAAAATGCTTTTTACATAGTAGAGTATGATACAGAGGCGTATGTTGCAAGTATGAGAATAACCAGTGTTGTCATTGATGTCAACATACTCATATTGAAGTTTCGGATGAAGAACAGAAGAATTCCTGTAAGCTGATAAAGTGCGGATGTTCTTGATGACTCAGGAAAGGTTTTGGTGATCTTTAGATCATGTACAATTCTTATTGGCGGTCCGCATTGAAGCTTGAGTTTGCATTTGAAGAATAACCACGGATATTGGTGTTCTTCCTATAACAGACCAACCAGATGTATTACATGTCCTGCGAATGATCTTATAGGTGTTTACCGACTTAGATGATTGTTCCTAAGTCGATGCCTTGTATAAATAAGGGATTGTGAATTCATTTTGAAGTGTGTCTTGGTGTTGATGAGTGTGGCATAGTGAAGAAGAGCGAAAGGTAGAGTAGGAGTTTTCGGGCTTAAATGGAACTGATCCAGACATGGTAAAGATGTCAATCTCCAGTTCAAGTTTGTAATACTTGTTACTTTGTAGACAGTGTGTCTCTTGTAGGCAGTGTGCCTCTTGTGAGAAGTGTACTCAGGCAGTGAGCCCTAATTGGCATGTGCCATCTATTTTTCTTATTCTTCTAATAGAGAATAATCCTTGGGTTAATCACCCCGTGGTTTTTCCCTTGACCGAGTTTTCCACGTCAAAATCTTGGTGTCTCATGTGTTGATGTGTATTTGCTCTGGTGTTTATGCTTTATGCTTCCATGAGTGATTAATTGATATGCTATTAAATAACAAGAGGATTTAAGTGTTTGAATTGGAAGAAAGTTTTTGTACAACTGATTCACCCCCCTCTCAGTTGTGTGCCCTAGATCTAACAATTGGTATCAGAGCTAAGTTCCTCTAAAAAGAGCTTAACTGCTTGAGGAGATCTAGGATGTCGTCATACAAGAAGGACAGTCTGAAGTTTGATGGAACCAACTTCACTCTTTGGAAAGGCCGCATGAAATGTCACTTGGAGTGTATGGGAAAGGCGTACTTGTCCATGGTCACAAAAGCATATACACCTCCACAGGGTGGTCCGACAACTCTAAATGAAATCACAGATGTTGAAAACAATCTGCAGACCAAAGAGGCCCTTCTAAGCACATTAACTGACTCAGAGCTTTCAAATGTTATTGACCTACCAACTGCCTATGAGATCTGGATTAAACTGGAACTTCTGCATGAAGGAGATGAGTATGTTAAGAGTGCAAGGTTGCAGAGTCTCAAAGGGAAATTTGAAAGACTGAAAATGAGAGATGATGAAAATATTACTACCTTTATGCCAAGAGTAAATGAGCTGGTGTGTGGAATCAGGAATGCTGGTGGAGTTTTGGATGAAAATGAGATTGTTGGCAAAATTCTCAGATCCCTTCTTGCTATATACAAAATCAAGGTTGCTGCCATTGATGAATTTAGAGCCCATACAACTGTCACAAGAGACCAATTGGCTGGCAAACTGGCTGCATTTGAAATGACCGAGTTTGGAGATGATCCCCCCAAGACTGAATCTGCATTCAAAGCTAGTGCCTCTGTGAAAGGTAAACAAAGATTTGATCCGGGAGAAAACTCTTCAAGGAAGCTGTCATGGTATGATCAAACAAGAAGAGACATGGAAGTGGAAGAAGCAGAAACAACTCAACTTGAAGCCCTCTTTGCAAAGAGACTGCCAAGAGGATCTGATAAGTATGAAGGAAAATTACCCTTTAAGTGCTTCAACTGCAATAAGATTGGTCATTTTGCCTCAAGATGCCTGGAAAGATGTACAAGGTCAAATTCTAATAGAGAAAGGTTCCAAAAGAATTGTTATTATGTTCATGAAGAAGATGATAATGAAGGAGTAACAGATGATGAATCAGAGATAGGAAACAAATCTGGAAATGAATGGGTGTTTATTGCCATCAAGGAAGAAGATCCAATATCCTTTGAATTTGTCAATCATAAGGTTGTAGAAAGAGCTTTGGCTGCCCAAGTTGAAGAAAAGGATGATTAGGTTATTGACAGTGGATGCTGTCACCATATGACAGGTGACAAGAACAAGTTCTTAGATTTGGAAAGGTATGAAGGAGAGTGGTAAAGTTTGGTGATAATTCTGCTGGTAGAATCAGAGGAAGAGGAACTATTTATTTTAATGGAAGAAACAAAACTGGTAATGTGCTATATGTTGAAGGCTTGAAGCACAATCTTCTCAGTGTTGGATAGTTGGTGGACAAAGGCTATGATCTCCGATTCAAGGATGGAAAATGCAAAATCCTTGAAAGATCTGGAATAGAGATTGCATTTGGTACTCAAACTAAAGGTAATATCTTCCACTTGGTTGGTTCTGATAAAATTTGTTTGTTTGTTGAAGTTGATTAGAGTTGGTTATGGCATAGAAGGATGTGTCATGTAAATTTTGATAACATCATCAAGATAAGCAATACTTAGGCTGTAAGAGATCTTCCAAAATTGGTAAAACCTACAAATTGTTTGTGCAAAGAATGTTAGCTGGGTAAATAGAGCAGAGTCTCATTCAAAAGCAAGGATCAGTCCTCTACCAGATTATTAGAGTTAGTTCATATTGATCTATGTGGTCCAACAAGAATCAAGAGTATGCAAGGTGATAGATACTTCATGTTACTGATTGATGACCATTCCCAGATGATGTGGGTTACCTTTCTGAAAGAGAAATCAAAAGCATTTGAGAAGTTCAAAATCTTCAAGGCTATGGTAGAGAATCAAACCGGATTAAAACTGAAATGTCTGAGGTCTGAAAGAGGTGGTGAATTCACATCCGGTGAATTCATAGATTTTTGTGAGAAGCATGGTATAAAGAGACAATTATTTGCCCCTAGGACTCCACAGTAGAATGGAGTAGTTGAGAGAAAGAACCGGATCATCCAGGAAGCATCCAGGACAATGATGATGGAAGCAAATGTTTCCCAGATGTTTTGGAAAGAAGCTGTCAGCATTGCAGTCTACACTCTCAATCGAGTTCAAATCAGAAGCAATACCGGTAAGACTCCTTATGAACTTTGGTTTGGCATCACTCCTACTATGAAATATTTCAGAGTATTTGGTAGCAAGTGTTACATTAAAAGAGATGAAGATCTAGGAAAGTTTGATGCTAGAAGCGATGAAGGAATTTTCTTGGGTTACTCCACTCAAAGCAAAGCATACCGGTGTTACAATAAGAGACTGAGAAAGATGATAGAAAGTACAAATGTGAAGGTTGATGAAGGTATTGAGAAGCCCTCAAGATTTTATGAGTATGATGAAGATGATCAGAATGATGTTCTGGTTCAAGAAGCTCCATCCTCTCCTGAAAGTCAGATTCAGACTGATTCGATAAATCAGGAAGAAGAGACAAGTCTAAATGAGCATGATCAAGAAGCAGAAGTGCAAGAAACTCTCAAAGTTCCAAGGTATGTAAGACTGAACCACTCTGAAGATCAGATCATAGGTGACAAAAGAAAAGGTGTGCAAACTAGAAGGAATGTTGCTCAAAATTCAGATGAATGTTGTCTGATTTCAAAGATTGAACCTAAGACAATAAATGAAGCCTGCAATGATGAAAATTGGACCAAAGCAATGGAAGAAAAGTTGATGCAAATTGAGAAAAATCACACTTGGGATCTTGTTTCTAGACCTAGAAACAAGAATGTGATTGGAACCAAATGGGTCTTCCAGAACAAACTAAATGAAGTTGGTGAAGTAATCAGAAATAAAGCCAGATTAGTCTGCAAAGGCTACTCTCAAATAGAAGGGATTGATTTTGAGGAAACCTTTGCTTCGGTGGCAAGAATTGAAGCGGTCAGACTATTTCTTGCATTTGCTGCCTTCAAGGATTTCAAAGTGTATCAGATGGATGTCAAATCTGCTTTCTTGAATGGTGACTTAGAGGAAGAAGTGTACATTGAACAACCGGATGGATTTCAGTTATCTAAGCACGGTGATATGGTCTGCAAATTAAAAAAGGCACTATATGGTCTAAAGCAAGCTCCAAGAGCATGGTATGAAAGGCTGGACAAACATCTTTTGAAGATTAGTTTCAACAAAGGTACTGCTGATAGTAACTTGTATTTCAAAATTGATCATGAAAACATCTTGATTGTTGAAGTATTTGTTGATGATATCATCTTTGGAGGAAGAGACAGTATGTGTAAAACCTTTGCAAATCAAATGAAAAGTGAGTTTGAAATGTCAATGCTCGGTGAAATGAATTTTTTCTTGGGTCTGCAAATTACTCAGACAAAGAAAGGAATCTTTATCTCTCAGACCAAATATGTGAAAGAATTATTGAGGAAATTTGGAATGGAAGATTCAAAGCTAATGAACACTCCCATGGCTACCGGATGTAAGTTGAGCAAAGATGATGACTCTCCTAAGACAGATCAGACCAAGTACAGATCAATGATTGGAGGATTATTGTATCTTACTTAGACTAGACCAGATATAATGCAGGCTGTTGGTCTTGTGGCGAGATTCTAGGCTGATCCCAGAGAATCTCATGTCATGGAAATCAAAAGAATTTTTACGTACTTAAAAGGAACAATTGAGTATGGCCTATGGTATCCTAGAGATCATGACTTTTCTCTTCATGCATATACAGATGCAGATTGGGCAGGAGATGTGGATGATAGGAAGAGTACAAGTGGAGGAGCATTCTTTTTAGGAAAAAGGTTGGTTTCTTGGCTAAGCAAGAAACAAGAAGCAATATCCCTGTCTACAACTGAAGCAGAATACATTGCAGCAGCAGGAAGTTGTACTCAACTTTTGTGGATGAAGCAAATGCTAAGAGATATTTAAGTAGAATATGAGGAGCCTATCACAATTTTCTGTGATAATTCAAGTGCAATAAATATTTCTAAGAATCCGGTATTGCATTCTAAGACCAAGCATATTTCTATCAAATTTTACTTTCTGAGAGAGCAAGTGAACAAGGGTGAAGTCAGATTGGAGTATGTGCCCTCCAAGGATCAGCTTGCAGATATTTTTACTAAACCTCTTCCCAAGGACTCTTTTGAGTATCTTAGGGAGAAGTTAGGGGTCATGGCTCCTCCAATGATGAACTAGGATGCACTGATGTGCATCAGTCTGGTGGATATCACAGTCATATCTTGTGATCTGGATTGATGATGGGGAGCTGCTACTAAGGGGGAGCAGCTGGTATGATTCTGATGTGTTAGAATTGCAAGTATGAGCCCTTTGCCATTGATGTCAAAGGGGGAGAGAAGACATGTGAAAAATAAGTGGTTGATGATCAAAGGGGGAGCAGTAACGGAAGAGAAGACATGTGTAGAGTTGTTGTTGATAGCGGGAGCTGTGACAGAGAGAAGTTCTTGTCTTGATGGTTTTTCACATCATATGTTGCCATCAATGACAAAGGGGGAGATTGTTGCAAGTATGAGAATAACTAGTGTTGTCATTGATGTCAACATACTCATATTGCATTAATGAGAAGGATTGGATGTGTTGTGTGCTGAGGTTATTGAGGAAATCGGTCTCAATCAGGAACAGTGAAGAACAGTGATGAGAAGAAGGCAAAAGTCCTCAATAGGTTGAGGATCAGAGGATGCGGTTTAAAGGGTTTGTAGATATGAGTCCTGAGATGTTCCAGTCAAGATTTCAGAGGTCCGCATGAAGATCTGAAGAAATTATGATCGCTCTAGTAGAACCGGTTCTGGCAGGTGCTCAGTGGTGACAGAGTGTCATAGATTGGTCCGATGAGCTCTGAAACTGCATTATCTCATTCTGTGGATTGGAGAGAGTGTTGAAGAAGTTTGTGTGAAGTGACAACTAGATTTGTTCATGGTTTGGAGGTCCGGAAGCACCTTTTACATTATGACAGTGATGATAGACTGTGTTCTTGAAGTTCCGGATGAAGAACAGAAGAATTCCTGTAAGCTGATAAAGTGCGGATGTTCTTGATGACTCAAGAAAGGTTTTGGTGATCTTTGGATCATGTACAATTCTTATTGGCAGTCCGTATTGAAGCTTGAGTTTGCATTTGAAGAATAACCACAGATATTGGTGTTCTTCCTATAACAGGCTGACCGGATGTATTACACATCTTGTGAATGATCTTATAGGTGTTTGTCGACTTAGATGATTGTTCCTAAGTTGATGCCTTGTATAAATAAGGGATTGTGAATTCATTTTGAAGTGTGTCTTGGTGTGGATGAGTGTGGCATAGTGAAGAAGAGCAAAAGGCAGAGTAGGAGTTTTCGGGCTTAAATGGAACTGATCCAGACATGGTAAAGATGTTGATCTCCAGTTCAAGTTTGTAATACTTGTTACTTTGTAGACAGTGTGTCTCTTGTAGGCAGTGTGCCTATTGTGAGCAGTGTGCTCAGGTAGTGAGCCCTAATTGGCATGTGCCATCTATTTTTCTTATTCTTCTAACAGAGAATAATCCTTGGGTTAATCACCCCGTGGTTTTTCCCTTGACCGGGTTTTCCACGTCAAAATCTTGGTGTCTCATGTGTTGATGTGTATTTGCTTTGGTGTTTATGCTTTATGCTTTCATGAGTGATTAATTGATATGCTATTAAATAACAAGAGGATTTAAGTGTTTGAATTGGAAGCAAGTTTTTGTACAATTAATTCACCCCCCCTCTCAGTTGTGTGCCCTAGATCTAACAGAGTATGTCCATATGACCTACAATTTTTTTTGCCTTTGCTACTTCTCTGATTTTGATGATTTAACAGTCGATTTAGGGATTTTTGGCCACTTTAAACATAATGACACTATCTGTCATCCTCAAAATGCTCACAAAAAAGCTATTCACTTGTGGAAAAAAGAAAACCCTCAAACACAAATGTGGAAATAAATGTAAATGAAAACAAAAAATGGCAAACCAAAGGTGGCCCTTGGGGGTTTTGGATGTTGTGGATGCAATGGAAGCATTGAAATCATGCCAAGATGCCTTGAAGATGCTATTTGCCAACACAAGCCTCTTGAACCCTTTAATCTTCTTTAGACATGAATGAGATCCTTCTCACCCTATGGCTTTGATACCATGTTTGAGCAGATCAAACAATCTAAAAACAAGAATATGCAATATAATAGAAATATCATACAAAGTGTGTCAAAAAGTATATAGAAGACCTTGCATATAAAGGCAAGGATGAGGAGGTGAGAAGGCAGGTCTGAGAGATTGACTACCCCTCTAAAGGTGTGACACATGTGGGGTCACTTGGGACAAGTGTGAGGACACATGCAAAGTACACATAGGTGAGACAAAAGTGAAAAAGTCTCTCTAAGTGAGATTAAGTGTAGTGTGAATAGGACCTAGTGAAGCTATCTAGATAAACAACATGTTCACACTAACATAGACAATTTGGACAATAGATTCAAGAACACAAACATCATCTCATCTTGTCTTATAGTATCCATTTGTCTAGTAGTTTCATCCTACGAAGGATGGTTTTGGTCACTCTCCATTAGGAAAGAGACTTGATAATATTATGAATGTTCAAAGACATCGCAATCTATCTACTAGTCTACCCAAGTTTCCAAATCCACCAACTATATGATATTCTAAGCATCACATTAGAAAGATGACCTAGATAGGGTAACAAAACAAGACAAGGATCATAATAGAAACACCAATCATAATGTTGTATGGGTTGATGGGATAGATGTTACAACCACATAGGGCAGTGTCACCATAAATCAGTAAGTCTCTATTAGAGACTCCATTCTAGACATGCATTAATTTTTACACCTCTATGACAAGTCTCTCTATCTTACACCTTTAGATACTTCTCTTTGCTACTTGAACCTTCACACCTTCACTAACTCTAATAGTTCTAAAATATATTTCAATCACTTTATAAGGGAGAGGGAACAATAGTTGAGTAGGATCCTATTGTTCATAGCTAAATTGGGTGGCATGCCACAAGATACCTCTTATTGCCAACTTCCTATTTTGCACATCATTGTTAGCAATTTTGAGACTTGAGCTTAAGGAGTGAGCTGATAGATCCTTCATGTATCAAGCCATCTAGTGCAAAGTTTTCCCAAATCGTTTTCTTCCTAAAGAATGTGAAACATGTACCCATCAACAATTGGTAGATATGTTTCCTATTGTTGGGGATCCTAGAGCTAATACAATCTCTATCAAGGAAAACCCTAAAATACGATCAACTAATTAGCATGGACATTATTGTTGCTACAATTCACTTAAACTTAATTGAAATTATTAACATATAACCAAACAAACAAAATTATACTTATTATTTTCTTATGTATCTAAAATATGGTTACATGATTTTATAGAAATACTAAGTACAAGAGTCCTAACAAACTACCTTATATATTACTCATTGACCTACACCTGACATATTACAAATAATAACTTACATAGTTGTTTAGATATGTTGTCTTTCATTAAAACATAAAGCTCTAAATGCAACTGTATAATGCCCCTAGTTTTGAGCCATTGAGATTGATGTGTGTTTTGTCATGTGTGTTACCTACATCAAGAATTATATCATTACTGCATTGTTTGAGATTTAGAATTAATTGAAAACGTAGAAAACTAATATAACTTTTGTTGTTGTTTATTTTCTCATTATTATTACATATCGACTTTGACTAGTAACCACCTTTATAAATGTGTAGTGGACAAAGAAAATCCATTGGATAAAGAAAAACCATGGTGTTCAAGTTGTTCATGGTGTCCACTATCTTTATGTACACATAATTTTAAATGCATGCATGCATGTCTATTTTCAAACTTTGTGGTTGTGGTAGAAAAGTTCCGAAAAAATTAAGAAGTTTAAGCAGATGAGTTTGCATCAAATGCCTATTGATATACAAGTTGAAATTTAAGGTTGCAGTGAAATTGTTTGTGGAAACCTATGAACTTGGGAATATTAGTTTTCTCTGAAGAAGGAACAAGATGCTCCTTAATGTTTATTTATATTTTTTTTCTTGTAGTGCTACTCTATTTCATTAAACTATAAACTAATTGTAAATGCATTTCTATGTCAATTGTATTGACATAAAACCTCTTTTTAATTTTACAATATTATAAAACACCAATTTGTTACCTTTGAAAGTTATGTTTCTGATTAATGTATGTAAAAATTTTATTGCCAATTGTTGAATGTTGAATTACTTATGCAAGGAAACTTTTAGTTGTTGTGTAGTTGGCACAACAAGTCTTCAATTTAATGATAGAGAAAATTACCACTTGTGTAGCAACTTGAGACTTGTGCAAAGAGTCTTTTGTTGTTGTATAACTGACACAACAACTCTTAAGTTTAATAATATGGTTCTTAATAAACACTTGAACATCAATTGAAGAGCTATGAAACAAGTCTTTAGTTGTACAACTACTATAACAAGTCTTCAGATTAATGACATGGTTCTAAATTAACACTTGCGCAACAATTTGATGTTGCAAGTATTAGTGTAGGAATATTAACACTATTACTTATAATTTAAATAAGTAATTATGTGTATATTGCCCACATGGATTTAAGCCACCTTAGGTGGTTTGGTGTCAACTTAGAGAGTCCAACACAACTCTCCAACACACATGTCAACTATCTTTCTTCCACCTCTAATTGAGTGTTGAAGTCAACTCAACCTCTACTCCTATATATTGTACACCTTGTTCATAATCAAATTACTCCAATTCGTAATCAACAATGCGTTAGTTGATCTTGTTTCTAACATGGTATCAGAGCTGCGCTAATTGCTTGCTGGTTCGTTTGGAGGCAAAAATCTCTAATTTTTGATGGATTTTTTTTGTAAAAAATGCAATTTTTTTAGAAATTTGACATTTTGCAAGTTTTTGTTCATAGATGTTTTTGTTGAAAATGCAATTTTTTTTTGCAAAATCAACATTTTGCAGCTTTCTGGTGAAATTTTGATTTGAGATTTGCACTTCTCAGGCAATGTTTCTCTTCACCAGTTGAAGGGTTTCATCTTATGGCCTCTCAGCCTGCCAAGATCATCTGGTTGGAGTTTTTTTTCCTTCCTGGTTTGTGGCAATTTTTGAGTTTTCTGGTGTGATTTGGTGCGAGGGAGAATCGGCTTGGCACAACAAGGGTGTCGATTGGACTACCATTTTTCCTCCATTGTACGAGGATTCCCTCCACAGGCTCTGCACAAAGTAGAGCGGTGTTTTAATGAATGTTGGTAGTTGGAAATGTGATGTAAAGGGTTGCCAAAATGGGTTGAATAATGCCTTCTGTGCATCAGGGAGGCCGGTTGAAGTTTGGTCATTTTTTGCATGGAGTCAGCATTGGTATCACAAGAGGCGACATTCAATTTGGAAGCCACCTCAATAAGAGGCTCATGTCCTGCGGCATAGATGAAGTTCTCGACTCCCATAAACCGCATCCCTAGCCAAATCTCTTCCTACAACAGTTATCATTCCTCATTGCTGGCCGCTCAAAGCCATTCCATCATCATTCTTAATTGCAGAAGTTGATGTTTTCTATAGGAGCTAAGGTCAAGGCTTCAAAGAGGTCACCATTTGAAGAATTCCCAGTCAAGAGGTAGTGCTAAAGGTTTGTGGTTAATAGCATTTGGCATTCACAGATCTCCTCTGTTGCCACTAGTCACAGGGCACCTCCAGTATCATTAAGATTTATTGGTGTTATTGCTTGTAGTTTATTTATTTTCTATGGGTAGTGGTTTGTTTGGAGTCCTATGCATGCCCATGTTTGTAGATTTGTTGTTAGCAACAAACAATGGTTTAATAGGTCCTGAGGTCAATTCTTGCCGCTTGTAATAGCAAGGTTGTTTGGGGTGTGCGGGCCATCTCGACAGCATCCAGAGGATTAGTCTCGCCTCTGCTCGGCTCAAAGTGTCACTAGGAAGAGTTGCAATGTCCCAAACGGGACAGGGGATACCTCTGGGTTAACAAAAAAAAGGTTTAAAAGTTTAACCAATAGTGGTTAAAAACTTAACCCTTAATTACAAATGCTAATGTCTAGTAATAAATGTAATAGTTAGTAGATTAGCTACCCACCAAAACTAACATTTTATGCTAGAACAACAAAAGCCAACAACATATGCTAACCCATAGAGGTTAGTTAACTATCCATATGGTGCTCACACCTAGCTAGAAAGTTGCATTTTCTAAAAAAAATTTGCCTCAGAAGACCCTAGTCTTGCATCGGTGTGTGCAAAGAGGGGCTTTTTTTCATTTTTCCATAACTTTCGTCCACGAGGCAAAATTTGGCATATTTATAGTCGACGAGAAGCTGGTTCAAGTGCCGACAAAGTTGTGTCAAGATGATTTAAGAATTGTCCCATTTTTTGCAAAAAAAATCCTTCTTTGTACATCTAGTTAAACAACTCAAAAAACAATTGTATTTTTGATTGGCAACTCGAAATTGAGTGTCACTTTTTTAGAAAGTGAATATTTCTTCAAGAGAAATCTATTGGAAATGATCTTGCACTTTATAAAGTGCCATTTTTTGTTCCAATTAGCCTTGTTTAACGCACTATCATTATAAAGTGCCAAATTCAGGAGAGATACAAATATTGAGTCACAGGGAATTTTCTCAAACAACAAAATAATATTGGGATAAAAATGTTGAATTATGGGGGGGTTCATAGAGTTGTGTTAAGAGCATTTCCGAGTTGTGCCAAGAGCACTTCCACAGTGATATGTCAAGAGCACTTCACTACTCCATCATTCTTCAACATTTTTTTCGCACTGTATTGAGATGTGTCAAGAACACTTCCACTACAACATTAGTATCACCTAATGCTACATGTGCACCTAGAGTTGATTCTTCAAGGACTTCCAGAGATTCATCACAATAGAAGATTGATATCAGTTCATTTGCTTCTACATATTTTAGAATTGCTTCATAGAAGGCTTCCACTGAATCTTCAAAGCGGGACTTCACATTGGACTTGAATTGTAGCCATATGGCATGGAATTGAAATTCCACACATGGATCTTGAAAGTATTGCAAGACTATCACTTTCAATTGTATTGTGTCAAGTGCACTTCCATCGAGTCATGTCCAGAACACTTTCTTATTTTTTCTCTTTTGGAGGAAAGTTTTTGCCCGCTGGGTTTTCTTTCTTTATCCACCTTATGAGAGATGCATTTGTACATGGGTATCAGATCAGGCCTAGTTGCCAGGACCCATCTTTATTGTGCCCACCTAAGCTGTGCTTAAGGGGTGGTGTTAGTGTAGGAATATTAACACTATTACTTATTATTTAAATGAGTAATTATGTGTGTATTCCCCACATGGCTTTAAACCACCTTAGGTGGTTTGGTGTCAACTTAGAGAGTCCAACACAACTCTCCAACACACATGTCGACTATCTTTCTTCCACCTCTAATTGAGTGTTGAAGTGTAAGGTGGGGAAATTTACCAACTAAATATAATACCTGAAAAGAAAAACATATTCCATAAGTAAGATAATTAACCAATAATGGTTTCCAAATATCTATAATCATATAATGGCAAGAAATCATGAATAAGAATAATGATCCATATACCAGAATACACCCGACTTGGTGTTACAATACATCTGTTTCAATGTTACACAAGAAGAACTATCATCAAGATATCCATGAATCATATTACAATTGCAACTTGGCAATGAAGCCATACAAAGAAGCAAATATCCATATCAATAATATCTAATCTCGGTTGCCTCGATCCTCTGATCATCCGCAAACCAAGTATAAGAGAGTGGTTAAGGTGTTTTTTCCACCCAACTATGAAGTACTGAACTTCCTTGGGTTTCTTCCTAACTTGAAGAAAGCACCGACCCTGCACAAGGAGCCTAACAACCTGGAATGATGTAAGTAGGAGGGAAACTCTTGATGCATGCCTGTTGCCTATATGCATCCTAATACTAGAATGACATAAACTCTTGCAAACAGGATGTGGCAAAGACTACAAAGTTCTAGGCTTTTAAAACAAATCCATCTATTTCAATGGTATAGTTGCTTGGCCAAGCAAATAAATAACAATGATAGTTTTAGAAAAAGTAAAACTATCGTCTCTGTAGATCCACATTCGACATCCTGTCCTGAAAGTTTGTACTTTACCAAGATACATACAATGCAGTTTTACAATACAATTTTCTTATGTTTGGTTTTCCATAATCTCAAATATCTATAAACAAAAATTATTTCCAATAATCAAATGATTTCACTATTTTGCTTAATGAAAAATTTATTTTTTTTCCCTTATTTTATCTGATCTATTTGAAGATCTACCATATAAACATAATGCATTTCTTTCATAAATCAAGAATTTTGATATACTACTAGTTTTACCAATTTGAAAAGTAGAAATAACATTTATCAAGAATTCAATAATTCGAAAGTTTCTACAAGTCTTTCTCATTAATGCAAATAAAAAGAATATTTCTTTTTCTGCAGAACAATGAATTCAATTTCAGATATTATATATATATATATATTAAAGAAAATTCAATTTGACAATTGAACCCAATCAGCATTATAGTTCTATTCTTCATATTCATTTCCAATAAACACAATCAATACAACACACACACACACACACACACATATATATGTATGTATAATTAAGTTATCAATGATAAAATCAAATATAGTCATAAACCATTTTGTTTCCAGACAATAAAAATTTACAGTCAATATATATATATATACTTTGCTATGAAATAATTGATTCAGTCATTTTGTTTTTTAGACAATAAGAAATACAATCAAATCATTTACATTGATTATAGACTATAAATAGTACATACTGTTTTAACAAAGACGAAATGGTTGAGAGATAGACAGTCACAAAATATTCATATCTCTAAAATGACAAACTGGGTAAGGATGATTTTTGGATATGATTTAGATAACTAGGTCATGCATCACATATAATAATTTTAGAGGAGCCCAGTTCTTAAAAATAAAGTTATGGATAACGCAACAGACTATTTTAACAAAGATGAAATGGGTGAGAGATAGACAGTCACAAAATATTCATATCTCGAAAATGACAAACTGGGTAAGGATGATTTTTGGATATGATTTAGATATCTAGGTTGTGCATCACATATAAAATTTTTAGAAGAACCTAGTTCTTAAAAATAAAGTTATGGGTAATGCAACAGACTGGTTTAAGAATATGTAGAAGAGAATTCACAAAATAATATAAAGCTTGCATATGACAAATTCATTACAATCTACCATGAAGTTTTCTTCATATATATATTTATATATAGACACACACACACACAGTAATCTATATAGACACACACACACACACACACTATAATCTCTGTATATATATATATATGTATGTATATATATATGTATGTATGTATATATATATATATATAATTTGTATATATATATATATATATAAACAAAACATTTCTTAAACAAAACTACAGCTAGTAACCTAATAATTTATAACAATTCAGACAGATGATCATGTATTTAACAGACAAGAAAAGATTCAATTATACGAATAGATGAAATTAAGATTTAATAAGAACCTGGAAATTGGTTCCTTAATACAATTGAATGCCAGATTCCTACAGAAGCTCCCTTGATCTGATTTAATTTCCCTTTTGTGCCCAGAAAGCTTTCACAATTTTTATGATTTGAATGCAATTACAGAGAAAAAATGATGATCCCCTCTTTTTGCGAATGCAAGATGTTAAATAGAAGTTTTTGGTGAGCAAGAAATGAATTGTAACTTTTTGTTTCCTCTTCCTCAAGTGTTTCATTTTCCAGAGCTTTTCTTTTCCTAAAATAAGTTTTTGTTTCCAAAAACACATTTTATTCTATTTCTAGTTCTAAAAATATTGTAAAATAATTTACATATTTATCACAATGTATCTATAAAAAAAATAGAATAAGATTATTCTCTAAATAAAACAAATTAAATAACTAAATCGATTATTCTATTTTCTAAACACTCATGAATTAAATATTCTAATTAAATCATCATTAACTAACTATGTGATATATAATTCAAATAAAATAAAAATGCAATTTAAATTAAACTATTAATTCATTCAATATGCAACATATGCAGCTACATGACACTACGTAAACTGTGTGAGAGATATCCCTCCATCTTAACCCTCCCAGGATGCTAATTCCTTTACCTCAACCACCCTCTTGTCTTCGACAACTTGCAACACATAGTAAACTCCAATTTCCCATTAATAGATTTGTGATCCAAATAACTGAAACATAGTCGAAGCATTACTAACATGAATATTACATTTATTTCATTACATCTTTTCATATTCATAACAAATTATTCATCTATCTGCATATAATTATTCATGAAATGTTTCCATTTAAAGTAAACCCAGATGGTATCAAAATTTGAGACGTGACATGAAGTTGACTCCTAAGTCGACTCAACCTCTACTCCTATATATTGTACACCTTGTTCATAATCAAATTACTCTAATTCGTAATCAGAAATGTGTTATTTGGTCTTGTTTCTAATATAAAGTATGTGCTAATTGGTGTTGTCATTGATGTCAACATGTTTGTGTTGTCATTAGTGCCAACTGTGTCTTCTGATATTGTTGTTTGTTGATTAATTGAGTTGTCATGTTAAGGACACTGTCTGAGTTTTTGCTCCACATTTCCTCTGTGCTAAAGACCAGAGTATGAGATTTGGATATGTTTTAGAGAAGTGTTTGAAAATTCTAAATCCTAAATTTGGTGGTCCAGATCGCTGTGCAGAAAAAGTTCTATTCACCAGTTTGAAGATTGTACCTGGCAGTGTTTGCAGTGTGACAGGGAGAAAGTATTTTGCTCCGCATTTCTCGTAGTTTGGATTTTGGTCTAACGGTTCTAGAATTGATTTTATAAGATCCTTATCTATCTTCATTCCAAAGTATTTGTGATTTGGTGCTCTAGAAAGCAAGTAATTGATTAGCAGAGATCGACAATGTTTGTTGTGAGCAGTTTGTGATCTATCTTCAAGTGATATTTGTTGTCTTCAAGTGAGATCTATTGCGGTTGGATTTTCAGCTCCCAAATGATTCTATGTTGTTCATGGATATCTCCAAAATGTATTGAAGGTGTGTGCTTGATCTGCAAGCTATAATGAAGCTCTTGGAAGCGTGTGTCTAAGTATTCTTGATGATTGCACTAGTTTGGCCAACTTGGGTGTTAACATTCTTTGCAAATGTGTTTCTTGGATTCTAGAAGTGTGTAAGGATGTATTTGGGTCTAAGATGAGCCGTGAAATGTTCTTACTTCATTCATTTGCTCTATAAATTTGTTTAGGTCCATGACCTAATTTGATTTATGTATGTATGCCGACCTTGGAGATAGTTCCAATGGTTGTAAGTTGTGTTTCCGACCTTAATGAATGTTCCAAGGTTGATGATTGGTATAAATACATGTGATGAATCTATGAGTGATGTGAGGTGAGTGAAGATATGAAGATAAAATGTGTGTGTTGTAAAGGCAGAGAAGAAGAGATGTACTACGCTTCAATGGAACTGAACTCAGGCATGTTGTAGATGCTATTATATTAGTTCATGGCAGTGAGCCACCCATCTTGGTAGTGAGCCACCCCTTTGGTAGTGAGCCACTCTTTGGCAGTGAGCCACCCCTTGGCAGTGAGCCTTTTTGTAGTGAGCATCCATTTGGGTAGTGAGCCCTGGGAAGTGAGCCCTAAGGCAGTGAGCCTCTTTGTTATTCAATATTGTTATTACATAATATTGTGAGCTAACACTCATCATGGTTTTTCCCTTTTTAGGGTTTTCCACGTAAAATCTGGTGTTCATGTGTGTATGATGTTGATGTGTTTATGTTTTGATTCTACAATTCATGTTTAATCTTCATAATGGATTAAGGAGTTAAAGTAAGTGAATGTGAATGTGATTTTGTTTAAAGAAGTTAAGGTTTTTGATACAATTGATTCACCCCCCCTCTCATTTGTCTTGTGCCTTCAATAATTGGTATCAGAGAGAGGTTCCTTGGAAGAAAGCCTAATAGCTTAAGGTAGATCCGGGATGGCACACAAGAAAAACATTCCTCAGTTTGATGGATCTGACTATGCCTACTAGAAGGTACGAATGCAAAGTTATCTTATTTCTATTAGTTATAATGTCTGGAAGATGGTTAAAGATAAATACACAATACCTAAAGGTGGTCCGCAATATGATGAAGAGATTAAGGATTATGAGACTAATCACAAATCTAAAAATGCTCTATTAATTGCTTTGTCTAACACTGAAATGGCGAAAGTTGTGGATCTAGAAACTGCTCATGAGATCTGGGACAAATTGAAAAACATCTATGAAGGTGATGAATCTATCAAGAAGTCTAAGTTGTAGAACTTGAAGACCACATATGAAACCATGTGAATGTCTGAGGATGAGAACATAACAAGTTACATACAAAAGATTGATGAAGTTGTCAGTAGCATCAAGGGTCTTGGTGGAAAGATAGAGGATGGGGATGTTGTAGATAAGATACTCAGAACTCTTCCTAAATCTTATAGTCACAAGGTATCTACCATTGAAGAATTATTTTATATGGGCAAGATTACAGAAGATCAATTGCTTGGTAAACTGACTGCTTTTGAGATGAGAGAATTTGGTACTACTGATGGCCCTATGAAAACTGAGACTGCCTTTAAGGCCAAGGAAGAAAAGACTGCTAGATCAGGTAAATATGCTATGGAATCAGATGAAGAAGATTTTGAAGAGCTTGAGGCAAAATTTGCAAGTAGAATGAAAAGAGGCAGCAGAGGAAAGTCCAAAGGTAAGTTACCTTTTAAATGTTTCAATTGTTGTAAAATTGGTCACTATACTTCAAGATGTCTTAATAGAGCTTTGAAGATAAAAAATAATAAAAGTAAAGGAAAGATGGTAAGAAAGAGTTACTATGTTAGAGATGATGATGGTTTAACTGATTATGAACTTGATTCTGATGATGGTAATGGTAGTGAATGCTTGTTTATTGCACTAAGAGAAGAACCTATTTCTGCTAACCTTGCAAGCTATGTGAAGGAAGGAAGTCCAGGAGAGTTGTCTGCATTTCATGTTGAAAAGGAAGATGAATGGATCATTGACAACAGATGTTCAAATCACATGATAGGAGATAAGAGTAAGTTTTTTAAGTTTGAAAAATATGATGGAGGACTAGTTAGGTTTCGTGATGATGCAATTGGTAAGATTTGTGGAAAAGGATCAATTAATTTTGATGGCAAGCATAATACAAATGATGTTCTTTATGTCAAAGGCTTAAAGCATAATCTTCTAAGTGTTGGACAAATGTGTGACAAAGGGTATAATTTGGTGTTTAAGGACAATGGGTGTGAGATAAGGAAAAGCTCCAAAACTTTAATTGCTGCTAGTAAGAAGACTCATGGTAATGTTTATCATTTGATGGGTACTGATAATTGTTGTTTGTTGGCTCAGACAAATGAAAGTTGGTTACGGCATAGGAGAATGTGTCACATTAACTTTGAAAATTTGGTGAGAATAAGCACAGTACAAGTAGTAAGAGACCTACCTAAGATTGTGAAGCCTACCAATGTTATGTGCAAAGAATATCAGTTTGGGAAGATGACAAAGACTACTTTCAAGAGCAAAGAACAATTCTCTACCAGTTTGCTAGAGTTGGTGCATACAGACTTATGTGGCTCTACAAGAACAAGAAGTCTACAAGGTGACAGGTATTTCATGCTTCTTATTGATGATTATTCAAGAATGACTTGGGTTACCTTTTAAAAAAAAATCAGAAGCCCTAGACAAGTTTAAGGCATTCAAATCTATGGTTGAAAATGAGTTGGACTTGAGAATCAAGTGTTTGAGATCTAATAGAGGCGGTGAGTTTACTTCAAATGAGTTTAATGACTTTTGTAAAGAACATGGAATAAAGAGACATTTGTCTGCCCCTAGGACTCCTCAACAAAATGGAGTGGTTGAAAGGAAGAATATAACTGTTCAAGAAGTTGCTAGAACAATGATCAAGGAAGCAAACCTATCAGAAGTATATTGGAAAGAAACAATACACACTGCTGTCTACATTCAGAATAGAGTGCAAGTCAGAGCAAAAGAAACAAAGACACCTTATGAGCCGTGGTATGGTAGAACTCCTACTGTCAAATACTTCAAAGTTTTTGGAAGCAAATGTTACATCAGAAGAGATGAAGAATTAGGAAAGTTTGATGCTAGATGTGATGAAGGCATATTCCTTGGGTACTCTACTAAGAGCAAGGATTACCGGTGCTATAAGAAAAGACTGAGAAAGATCATTGAAAGTGCAAATGTGAAGGTAGATGAAGATACTCAACTAGATGGATATGAGTTAGATGGATCTGCTGATATAGAAAAGGTTGAAAAAGACAAAGAAAAGGAAGTTTAGACTGAAGTGCAAGCTGCTTCGAAAGAAGAAGTTCAAGTTGAAGCTCCAGAAAGAATTCCTAAAACCCCCAGGTATGTACAAAGAGATCACTTGAAGATCAAATTATTGGTGACAAAAAGAAAGGTGTGTTGACAAGAAGCAAAGCTACAGAAGATCAAGTAAATCTCTATTTACTCTCAAAGGTGGAACCTAAAATAGTAAATGAAGCATGCAAAGATGAACATTGGGTCAAAGCAATGGAAGAAGAACTACTGCAGATTAAGAAGAACAAGAATTGGGAACTTGTCCCTAGACCTACAGACAAGAATGTGATTGGAACAAAGTGGGTATTCCGCAACAAACTGAATGAAGTTGGAGAAGTTGTGAGAAACAAGGAAAGACTTCTGTGTAAAGACTACTCACAACTAGAAGGAATAGACTATGAAGAGACCTTTGCTCCAGTGGCAAGACTAGAAGCTATCAGACTATTTTTGGCATTTACAACACATAAAAATTTTAAGGTATACCAGATGGATTTGAAGTCTGCTTTCCTAAATGGTGAGTTAGAAGAAGAGGTCTACATAGAGCAACTAGATGGATTCCAGCTATTAAACAAACCAAATATGGTATGCAAATTGAAGAAGGATTTGTATGGATTGAAGAAAGCTCCCAGAGCTTGATATGCAAGATTAGATAAGTACCTATTGCAGCAGGGATTCAGTAAAGGATCCGTAGATATTAATCTATACTCTAGGATAAGTGGAGACCAAATTCTGATTGTTGAAATCTAAGTTGATGACATCATATTCGTTGGAAATGAAGGTATGTGTAAGAAGTTTGCAAATGAGATGCAAAAAGAGTTTGAGATGTCTGTGTGGTGAAATGAACTTCTTCCTTGGACTACAAATCATTCAAACTAGTAAAGGTATTTTCATTTCTCAATCCAAGTATGTTAAAGAGTTGTTGAAGAAGTTTGGAATAGAAGACTCTAAACTGGTATGTACCCCTATGATTACTGGTTGTAAGTTGAGCAAGAATGATGAATCTCCTAAGGCTGATTAGAGCAAGTATAGAACAATGATTGGAGGACTGCTTTATCTAACCTCTACTAGACCGGATATCATGCATGCAGTCTGTCTTGTGGCTAGATTTCAATAAGATCCTAGAGAATCATATGTTGTGGCAGTGAAGAGGATATTCAAGTATTTGAAGAGCACTCTAGATCATGGCTTGTGGTATCCTAAGAACAATGATTTTTCCTTAAGTGCCTATATAGATGCATGTTGGGCCGAATGTGTCGAAGATAGGAAAAGCACAAGTGGAGGTGCATTCTTCCTTAGAGATAGGGCAGTGTCATGGCATAAAAGAATTAGTTTCCTTGTCTACTATAGAGGTAGAATATATTGCTGCAATATCATGTTGTACTTAGGTGCTGTGGATGAAACAGACCTTGAAGGATATCAAAGTTGAGTATGATGAGCCAATCCCTATTCTTTATGATAATACAAGTTCCATAAATATTTCAAAGAACCCAGTGATGCATTCAAAGATAAAGCACATTTCATATAAGTATCACTTTTTGAGGGAGAAAGTTGCAGAGAATGAAGTGAAGCTTGAGTATGTGCCTACAAAAGATCAAGTTGCTGATATATTCACTAAGGCTTTTCCAAAGGATACATTTGAGTATCTCTAGGAGAAGTTAGGGGTTGTTTCCCCTCCTTCCTTAAACTAGATGCATAAGGAGATGCATTGGTCTAGTGTGCCTCAAAGCATATTTCTTCTTTTTGGACTGATGTTCGAGGCTACCTCTCAGGTGGAGTAGGTAGTGGTTTGAGATGATTGTTGTAGTCAGGGGGAGTAAAGAATGATTTCAGACTGATCAGAGTAGTAGTGTGCAAGTATGTGCAGTAGAAGAGATGTTATTCCCTTTGCCATTGATGTCAAAGGGGGAGAGAGATCATGTGAAAAACTCAGGGGTAGAAAGAGTTCATATGTGTAAAAAGAAAGGGGGAGTTATGATGCAGAGTTGTGTCTTGATGGAGGAACATGTTGTTCAATTTTTCACATCATATGTTGCCATCAATTACAAAGGGGGAGATTGTTGCAAGTATGTGCTAACTGGTGTTGTCATTGATGTTAACATTTTTGTGTTGTCATTGGTGCCAACTGTGTCTTCTGATATTGTTGTTTGTTGATTGATTGAGTTGTCGTGTTAATGACACTGTCTGAGTTTTTGCTCCGCATTTCCTTTGTGTTGAAGACTAGAGTATGAGATTTGGATATGTTTTAGAGAAGTGTTTGAAGATGCTAAATCCAGAATTTAGTGGTCTAGATCATTGTACAGAAAAATTTCTATTCACCAGTTTGAAGACTGTGCCTGGCAGTGTTTGCAGTGTGACAGGGAGAAAGTATTTTGCTCTGCATTTCTTTGCAGTTTGGATTTTAGTCTTACAGTTCTAGACTTAAGTTTATAAGGTCCTTAGCTATCTTCATTCCAAAGAATTTAGGATTTGGTACTTCAAAAAGCAAGTTATTGATTAGCAGACATCGACAATGTTTGTTGTGAGCAGTCTGTGATCTATCTTCAAGTGATATTTGTTGTCTTCAAGTGAGATCTGTTGCGATTGGATTTGTCAGCTCCCAAATGATTCTATGTTATTTGTGGATATCTCTAAAATGTATTGAAGGCATGTGCTTGATCTACAAGTTGTAATGAAGCTCTTGGAAATGTGTGGTTAAGTATTCTTGATGATTGCACTAGTTTGGCTGACTTGGGTGTTAACATTCTTTCCGGATGTGTTTCTTGGATTGTAGAATTGTAAGGAAGCATGTAAGGATGAAATAGGGTCTAACCTAAGCCATGAAATGTTCTTACTTTATTCATTTTCTCTGTAAATTTGTTTAGGTCCAGACCTAATTTGATTTATGTATGTATGCCGACCTTGGAGATAGTTCCAATGGTTGTAAGTTGTATTTCCAACCTTGATGAATGTTCCAAGGTTGACGATTGATATAAATATATGTAATGAATCCATGAGTGATGTGAGGTGAGTGAAGATGTGAAGATAAAATGTGTGTGTGTTGTAAAGGTAGAGAAGAAGAGATATACTGCGCTTTAATGGAACTGAACTCAGGCATGTTGTAAATGCTATTATATCAGTTCATGGTAGTGAGCCACCGCTTTGGTAGTGAGCCACCCCTTGGCAGTGAGCCTTTTTGTAGTGAGCAGCCTCTTTGTTATTCAGTATTGTTATTACATTATATTGTGAGCTAACACTCATCGTGGTTTTTTCCTTTTTAGGGTTTTTACATAAAATCTAGTGTTCATGTGTTTATGATGTTGATGTTTTTATGTTTTGATTCTACAATTCATATTTAATCTTCATAACAGATTAAGGAGTTAAAGTAAGTGAATGTGAATGTGTTTTTGTTTAAAGAAGTTAAGGTTTTTGATACAACTAATTCACCCCCCCTCTCAGTTGTCTTGTGCCTTCAACACTTGATACTTGTGTAATAAGTCTTTACTCATTGTGTAATTAGCACAATAACTTTTCAAATTTATAATATGATTCTAAATAACATTGCACCACAACTTGATACTTGTTTAATGAGTCTTTAGTTGCTATGCAATTGGTGTAACAACTCTTAATTTTAATAATATTCTTAAAAAACACTTGCATAACAAGTAGATAGTTATGCAATGAGTGTTTAGTTAAGTTTAATGATATTGTTCCTAATTAACACTTGTAGAACAACTAAAGACATGTATAATGAATTTTTAGTTAATAGACAATTGGTGAAACAAGTCTTCAATTTAATAATATGGTTGTAAATTAATAGTTGTGCAAAATCTCCCCTCGGTAATGGGAGTGATGATGTTGATATCCAAACAAGAAGGAAGGAAACAAAGTGGAATCCTCTAGCTAAGGGATGGGTAAAATTGAACTTTGACAGAGCCTCAAAAGATAATCCTGGTATTTTAGGAGCTGGTTGTTTAGTTAGAGATGAAGATGGTAAAATTTTGGGGAAGGTGGCAAAGAAGCTTACTTTTGGAATGAACAACGAAGTGGAATTTCAGGCTTTAATTCTTGGGCTAAACCTTTGTCACCATCTTGGAGTTAGAAAGTTGGAGGTGGAAGGTGATTCCATGCTGGTCATTAGCACCTTGAAAACCAAGAATTTGTCTAATTGAAAGTTAAAAGGAATGCTCGATGAGGCATTAGGCCTATTGGAGAATTTTGAAAACATAGTTTCTAAACACATTCTAAGGGAAGGAAACTATGAGGCCGACAGGTTGGCAAATGACACAATCATTGATTAGAGCTCCTTGCTTTGAGAGATACACAATAATGATGATGCCAACGTAATTCACTGTTAGGCGGGCTAAGTCTCGATTGGTGAAGCATGCAGAAGGAATTATTTGGCATAGGGGATTGAAGATAGAAGGGCATTTAAATGGTGGCTTGATTGAGTTAGAGCTTAACAACAATGGAAACTCCCATACACTTGACATGCAACAAGCACCAGATGTTCTTTCTTAGACAAATAACAAATAAGCAGCTTGGGGTGGTTTTCAAACCTAAGAGTGGGATTGTTCTGTTTGCAATAGAGTGGGTTCTTGGTGAAGAATTCATGCGGAATTGTAATCGATGTAGGGTCAATTTGGACCTATCATCCATGTTTTTGGCAGTCATACTCGATCTCAATGAGGATGCAGTCACAATCAAGAAGCTTATGGAAGATTTTGTGGATCTTGATTTTCATGGTGGTTGGATGGAAGTGGTCGGGGTTGCAAGGTATGGGATTGGCATTCCCCTGTCATATGACTTTCATTGAATTAACCATGTTGGGAATGTGGTGTAGTGGTGGCCATTTTTGGTGGAGGCAAGGGATAACAAAGTTGCAGCCAGGCGATGCAAGGCAACAAAAGGCGTAGCTTTCCTGAAGAAATTGGAGGGCTTTGAGGTTGAATATGACTGGATGCAGGAGCTGCTAGATCTTTACTATGTGGAGGATGAAGATGCTTGAGTAGGGTGATGGTGCCTATGATTTTTTTGGTGCTTAAATAGTAGTTTCAAAATCTTTTTATGATAATGTCTATATAGGGTTTTGTGTAGTGGGTAGAAATCTAAAGAACTGTATATCTGAGGGTGGTATGGTTTGCTTCTGCATGAACATGGCATTTTGTTTTTAGCCCTTATATGTTAAACTTTCCAGCTGTAATGCTAAAACTTTGTTCATATTTTGGTTAATTATAATACAAAGGGAGCTGACCCCAAGTCAACAGTTTACCAAGCCAAAAAAATAGCTATGCAAAAACTAAAGAATTGTGTAACAAGTCTTTAGATGCTATGCAATTGGTGCAACAGGTCTTTAGTGAACATCTCATATTTTCATTTAGGGTCCTACGAGCATTGAACAATTGCAAGTTGTTTATAAGGCACAACACTTGAGCTAAGGGTTTTGTAAATGGGGTAGTAAGCTAAGTGGGCTTGATCTTGGGGAAAACTCCATGGTTAAGTGTGCTTGATTAAGAGTAGTACTGGGATGGGCGACCTACTAGGATGTTCCAATGCGTCACTCCTATGAGCATCACCTATATGCAATGAGTGCTAAGTGGACCATTCATGTGTAGGAGAGATAGGTTTATGTGAACCACAACTTATGAAATATGGGTTAAAGAGTTTGACTCAAAAGCTTGACTGCTCCCATTTGGGGCCGAAGCCCTCACTGAAAACTCAAACGCCCAATTTTGGTTGCCTCTTTCAAATAGGGCTTCCTTCAAACAAGGGCTTTCAACCTTTTTATATATCATAAAAGAAATATTAAAAGTAAATGAATTTAAATATTTACACCAAATATAATGTGTATTTGTGTGAATATACTGTAAGAAGATAAAATAAAATAATAATAATGTTGATAAAAGAGGTATCAATATTTGAATGCATCCAGATGATATCTAAGTGCATGTAGAAAATATATCCATATACACTTCTTTTGTACATGTTATGGAAATGAGGAAAAATTCCTTCCAACCTTGAGGATTTCTCTTTCTCTTCCATTTCATTCTTCAACCTACAAGAAAATGAAAATAACGGTGAAAGAAATGTCTTTTTTTGTGCAAACCTTTTGGATTAGGGTTCCACATGAGTTCCCTAAATCTAATGGACGAGACTTCATGCTCATTCTATTAAGAATCCTAAGTTTTGGTAATTTAAATTACTAAAGCTAATTGTGATTTATGTCTTGGTGGGGGACCATGTGGCTAGGCACCCTTAACTTAAGTTATAACTTAATTCATCTCTTGTAAATAAAAATAAATAAATTAAAGTAATCTCATTTCTTATTTGGAGACTTTAGGTGTCTTTGGAATATTGTTAATTTTTTTAATTGTTTGGGAAAATAAATAACCCCTCTTAATATTTATTTAATCTCTTCAATAAATCTTGTGTCAAGGACCTAGTTATGTTATTGTTCACTTAATTAAATACTAGTAGCCATTGCCATAAAACTATTACTATGCACGATCAAATGGTAAATGTGCAATTGTTTTAAAAATGACTCCCTTTTAAATGCATTCCACCCACATTATTTGTGGCTAGTGTGTAAAGTAAGCCAATATTGTAAAATAGTTCTGAGTCTCATGGAATAAAATATGTCCAAAAGAAGTAATGCTACCTATGTGATATTATACTTAAACCTAGTTGATAATATTCCTTCTCAATAAGTCTCCTATTTGCCCACCTAGGAGTGCCATCGAACTCTTATTGTCAAGACATAGCACTATGCAAGATGTTGGCATCTTTTATGGAGTGTGAGGTTGTACCCTCATAATGGGATTCCCTCACCTTTATCTACACGTGTTGTTGATGAGTCCCTCCTCACATCTAGCTTGTGGTTCCATCAAGAAGTGACAACTCAGGTTTGTGTGTGGTGTCATCTAGTAAAGTGTCAACTTTGCACCTAAAAAAATTATGGTTTGAGTTGTGTATTTTGTGGCTCAAATTATTGGGCATGACATTTGGTATTAGAGCCAGGTTTTGTAAAACTGGGAGCTTTGGGAATTGTTGGATCATGGAATAATACTAATGTAAATACATTATTGAGTGATAATAGTTAGTTTAGTTATTTGGAAGTAAATAGTTATTGTTGTAGATTTCATCCAATTGTGGAATTACATTATAATTTGTATGCAATTCTATTTTGTGTGAAAACCCTAAATAGATCAAATGACTAAGGTCAATCATAGTAAGTGTCAAAGTCAATTATTCAATTACAATGAACAACTATTATTTTCTTGTCCTACATCTTTTCCTTTTTCCCTAGTGAAGTTTGTTAGTATTAGAATAGGAGGGTGTGATAATGAGAGCAATGTATTGGCTAGTGAAACATTAGTAGATTCATTAAATTTTCTAAGTGCAAAATTTCCCTTTCAACCTTATGTAATCATGATCCTTGAGGTGACATAATTATTGACCTCATAAGAACATGGTTACCACATGGAGGCTATTATTTTGTCATGTTTAAATAATCCAAAACCCTCTAATGTGAAAATCAAATAGTTAAAGTTGTGCAAACCTTTAAAATTTCTTACTATTTCATTAGAGAGTGTAATGTATATCCTTCTTTTTCTTTGGATAGAGACTTGTTATAGAAATGTGTCACCTTCTCTAGAGGTGTGAATTGTTTGAACTTTCCATAGGAAGAAAACCTTATTCTAAGTGGCTAGACTAGAAGAATTCATGTGTTGGACCTTGATCATTGTAATTTGATCCTCCTATGCCTCCTTGGAAACTCAAAATTATGAATTAAACATAGTTCCCTTATGACCCCCTACATGTACATTTTTCTTAGTTAATTCCCTTGATGTTTGATAGTATAAATTGTTGATGTCTAGTTGCATTGAGTTGTGGAATCTTCATATTATATTCATATGAGACTTAAGTTTTAAAACAAATAAGAATGTCTTCCAATTGATTTAAAGTAGGGACTATGTGAATATTTAACCCTCTTTATGAATAAGTGTATGGTGCTCTAGTGGATTGAGAAACTTCATGGACTATAATTATTTTACATATTATGGCTTCGGAGTTAGTGAGAAAAGAAAATTGTTGGAAATAAGCAACTTGAACAAGCTATTGTAGATAAAAATTTAGTAGAGAAAAGTGGAAAGAATAGGTTGTTTAAATTTGGTCAACAAATTCCTTCATTAGCTAGTGTTTAAGAGTAAGAACTTCTTGTGTATGGTTGTTGTGTGAGTTGAAATTGGGTAGGAGTCAAATTGTACTTAGAGAATTATGCTCTTACATGTGTGTTTGCTTGCATTCTTTACTATAGATGAAATGCAAATGAGAAAAGGAGATTGTAACATGTACTAGATGAATTAATTTAAGATTTAGATATGTGAAATCTTTTATGATATTCATTTGCTTATGTTAACCTTAAGGATGTATGCACTTCGTGTATTGTATAACTATATTATGTGTTTAGTAATTAGGAATGCTCGATAATACATATTTTGATTTAGTTCATCCTTGCATTTCATCTTGAATATTAGGATTGCATGAAGACATAGCTAAAACTTGAAAGCATAGAAAACTTAGTCATGCTAGAAAAAGAGATAGAGCTAGGATAGAATGAAGAAAACAATCACTCACCACGTATGGTTTCCAATGAAATAGCATTAATGTTAAATTAAATGAGTAATACCTAGCGGAACATAGGAAATGTAGTGCATGGTACAAGGATAAACTATAATTACAAGACAAATTAGTGGCAGAATATGTTTTGTGTATTCAATTGAAAATGAGATAGTTATTGCAATGAGGTTGTTATAGAAATAATTAAACCTATTCGACCACTTAAGGAATGAACCTAGTGGGAGTAGGTGAAATTTGTGAGTTCTTATTCTTGTGGTACAATGTGATAAGTATGAGTAATTTAATATGTGTTGTGATGTGTGAATACCAATAAATGTTGTAATGTGTGAATACCAGTAAATATTGTGATCGTACCTCAAGTATGTGATATAGGGTATTTGGTGCAGTCACAGTAGGAGGGTTCACATAGTGAATTGTCCAGGCCGTGCAGCAAGAGTAAACACAACAGAAACAACTCAAGAATTTGAAACAAATGTAGATCTAGTCATTTAGTATATCATAGAATTCAAATATAAATTGGCCGGCAATATGTGGGCTCACAATTAGTGCTCACAGGCCTGATTACAGAATTTTAGAATATGCACAAGATATAGCTTTGAAGCTCCTTTGTAAAGAGTCCAAAACTAAGACTCATGAATCCATTGTTAACTACTTTCCTAGGCATCTATTATATCGATATATATCATCTCTGGAATAATAGATTCCTCTGCATCAGCCAAGGAAGATCACAAACTCCAATGAAGAGCTGTAACGTGTGTATATGGGTAGGTTAGACCTAATCATGTAGAACACCTCTGCAAGTGCATGGAATGATGTGTGGATCTCAGGGAAGGTTGGCCACAAACCATAAAACATTGAAGGATGTGTCGTTAGGCTCCACAAGTCGAGGACTGCTCCGCAATTCTTCTCCTTTAGCTGATTGTTTGAGACTATTAGGATGCTCTATTATGAGAAAATAGTTGATCTTATGATAGCGATATCTTTCCGGTACCTTAACCAAATGCTCTAAAAATTGGATATGATGTAGATGAATGTATCAAGATGCTAAGTCCTGATCCGCAAGGTTTGAAATGAAACTACGGTAGAATGCAGACCAAAATACAGAAACTGCTTCTGACTGAACTGAACTAGAAAATGAAAAGAAACAAACTAAACTGCAAACAAACTGAAATACAAATGTTTTTGGTTGATGCAAGATTTATCTTGAACCAAAAGGATGCTCCTGCATCAAACATTCAGGGTTATTGAAAAAGTGAGTCCCTCACTTTGCTAGGGCTAGAGGAAAACTAAGACGGTCCACCTTAGCCTAAGAAATCCATGATGAATCTTCTTTCGGTCTGCCTTTCCACTTCACAAGGTATTCTTTGTATTGTCTTCCTCTGGTGTTGTGTCTAACTCTACTGTCCAAAATGTCTTCAATTTTCTCCAGTGCTTGTCATGGTAACTACTTCTTCAAGTCTTCTTCCATGCTGTCACTGAACTCTGCTTCATGTTACTGGTACAAGTTTGCAATATTAAAAATAGGTGATATGCCCAATGTCTTTGGTAGCTCCACTTCATATGCATTGCCTGAATCAAATTTCCTACGTATCCTACAAGGTCTAAACTTCTTCATCTTCAACTTGTTATATGTCCCAACTGGAAATCTTTCTTTTCTCAAGTATACCATTACTTCATATCCAACTAAAAATTCTTTATGTCTTCTCTTCTCATACGACTGCTCCTTATATTTGCTATTCATATCTTCCAAATGCTTCTTGACTTGATTATGCACTATCTCCATATGTTCTACAAATTCTTCTCCTTCTGCACTCCTCTTTTCTGTCAGGCCAATGTCTCTCAAATATGCCACTCCTCTAGGATTTACTCCAATAACAATCTCAAAAGGTGGTCTTCCAGTACTCCTATTTACTGAATTATTGTATGCAAAATCTACTTGTGAAAGAATTAAATCCCATCTTCCTGCCTTCTCTCCAACCAAACATCTCAACAAGTTTCCCAAACTCCTATTCATTACCTCTGTCTGTCCATCAGTCCGTGGATGAAAAGCTGAACTGAACTTCAAATCTGTCTTTAATTTCTTCCAAAGTGTCTTCCAAAAGTATCCAACAAACTTTGTGTCTCTATCTGAAACTATGCTCTTAGGTAATCCATGCAATCTCACAATCTCCTTGAAAAATAGGTCAACTACATGCACTGCATCAATTGTCTTCTTACAGGGTATGAAATGTGCCATCTTTGAAAATTTGTCCACCACTACAAATATTGAATCATGTCCTCTCTGTGTCTTAGGTAATCCCATCAGAAAATCCATGCTTATATCTTCCCAAGGTCTCTTCGGTACTGACAAAGGTTTATACAATCCAGTGTTCTGACTACTCCCTTTTGCAACTTGACAAACTCTACAACTCTGCACAAACTTCCTAACATCCTTATGTATTTGAGGCCAAAAGTAGTTTTCACTCACCAAAGCCACTATTTTATTAATGCCAAAATATCCTGCCAATCCTCCACTATGTTTCTCCTTGATCAAGTTATCTCTCATTGAACTTCTCGGTATGCATAACTGATTTCCTTTGAACAACATATCTTCTTGAATGAAATAGTCTAACCATTTACTCCTATATGTCACAACAGGTTCCTTACATGCTTTCCAAGGTTCTGCAAAATCAATGTCTCCCTCATACATGTTCTTCAATTCATCAAATCCTATCACTTCAACTCTCATCTTTGTCAACAAGTTCCTTCTCCTACTCAGTGCATCTGCAACTTTGTTTAATTTTCCACTCCTATGCTTCAACATAAATGTGTAACTCTGCATGAACTCTACCCATCTCATATGTCTCTGATTCAACTTACCTTTAACTGTTCAAATATTTCAAAGCTTGATGATCTATATACAACACAAACTCCTTAGGCAACAAATAATGTCTCCACTTCTTCAAGGCTTGAATTATGGCATAGAACTCTTGATCATAAACTGAATGTCTTCTCCTTGCATCATTCAACTTCTCACTAAAATATACTACAAGTCTACCTTCTTGACTTAACACTACTCCTATTGCATTTCCATTTGCATCACAATCAACTTGAAATACCTTATTGAAATCCAGTAATGCTAAAATAGGTTGCTTTGTCACTTTCTGCTTCAACGACTCAAAACTCTTATCTACTCCTGATGTCCACTTAAAGTCTTTTCTGTCACCTCTCATTGTCTCTGTCATAGCGTTGCAAATTGAATTGAAATTTCTAATGAACTTCTAGTAGAAACTAGCTAATACATGAAATGATCTGACTTCTCCAATGCTCTCCGGTGTAGGCCATTCAACAATTGCTCTTACTTTCTCTGGGTCCATCTTCAATCCTTCCATAGAAATCACAAATCCCAAATAGACCAATTCTTCCTTCATGAAACTACACTTCTTGATGTTTATCAACAATTTCTCTTCTCTCAACCTTTGTAATACTTGTCTAATATGCCACAAATGTTCTTCTTTTGTCTTACTGAAAATTAGAATGTCATCCAAATATACAATAACAAACTTACTCAAGAATTTCTTCAAGACTTCATTCATCAATCTCATGAAAGTACTCGGTGCATTTGTCAATCCAAAAGGCATCACTAACCACTCATACAATCCTTCATTTGTCTTAAAAGCAGTCTTCCATTCATCTCCTTCTCTGATTCTGATCTGGTGGTATCCACTCTTCAAGCCTATCTTTGTGAAATATTTTGCTCCACTCAAACAATCCATGATATCATCCATCCTAGGTAAAGGGAATCTATACTTAACTGTGATCTTGTTTATTTCTCTAGAGTTTGTATACATTCTCCATTCGCCATCTTTCTTCAGTGCCAATACTACAGGTACTGCACAAGGGCTTAAACTTTCTCTGATCAAACCTTTCCTCAACAACTCTTGTACCTACCTATTCAATTCTTTATTCTCTGCCGGTGTCATTCTATGTGTTGCTTTGTTAGGCAAACTAGCTCCTGGTATAAGATCCATGTGATGATTGATACTCTTTATAGATGGCAATCCTTTAGGTACATTATCTAATATGATGTCTTCATACTTTGTCAGCAACTCAGTTATCTCCTTCGGTTGTGATTCTTCAATCTCCTTCTTCAATGTTTCAGGCTTCTTAGGAATCAAAGCATAACACATATTCTCATGTCTCAAACCATCCAAGAACTTCCTCCCATCTACCAAACAGATTCTAGCATTCCCACATACTTCACTCTTAGGATCATCTTCCAAAGGAATCAAAGTAATTCTCTTCCCATTTGATGTTATAGTGTATGTATTCTTTCTCCCATCATGTATAGCTTTTCTATCATACTGCCAAGGTCTACCCAACAAGACATGACAAACATCCATAGGCATAATATCACACAAGACTTCATCATTATATGATCCAATATGAAATTTCACAAAACATTGTTCACTCACCAGTACCTTATGATCATCCTAAATCCATGCTATCTGATAGGGCTTAGGGTGTTTCAGTCTTTCCAACTTCAGCTTAGTCACCATCTCCTCTGAAACTAGGTTATTTGAACTACCACTATCAATAACAACTTTACAACATTTACCTCCTGATTTGCATCTGGCTCTGATCAAACTTTTCCTCTGCAGTGGTTCCTAATTTGTTTCTACTTGAAATAGTGCTCTCCTTATCACAAGTGATTCTCCTTTCTCAGGTTTGCCAATTGAACTAGGTGATCCAACATGTTCTTCTTCCACATAGGCTGCTCTTCCACTATTCTCTATCTTTTTTCTTGTACTTCCTTGATTACATTCAAATGCTCTATGTCCTTCACCTCCACACTTGAAACAAGTGCCTCTGAATGTTCTCTTATCAAATCCTCTTCCTTCTCTTCTGTATCCTTCATTCTGGTATGCACTAGGGTTTCCTCTCTGAAAAAAATTTCTGTCATCTCTTCGGTAAGCATTATTATCTTTGTCATCCTTCTTGAATGTGTTCTCTTGTCTGTTTTGTCCTAAAAATGATCTATCTCCTCCAGAAAATGTTCTACCTCTCTGAAATTTACCTCATCTGCCTCTCTGTCTCTGATCATGACTCTTATTCAACTTTTCTTCAACTTTTAGGGCAAACTGATATGCTTCCTCCAAAGATGTCATCCTCACTAAACTTAGTTCTTCTTGAATGTTCAATCTCAATCCATTTATGTATCTAGCCACTTTGTCCTTGCTTGCTTCACTATGTCCTATCCTTATGATCATCTTATGAAATTCTTCAGTATACTCCTTCACATATTTCTCCTTTTGTTTCAGGTTTTGCAATCTCTTCAACAACTCCAAGTTATAGTCAGTAGCTATAAATTGATTCTTTAATTTTGTCACCATCCTATCACACTTTGTAATCTTTTCTTTTTCTCTTCTATTTCTATCCAACTGAACTTCTTTCCACCATATAGGGGCATGTCCTTTCAACTTTGTCTTTGCAAATTTTACCTTCTCTGGATCTTCAACTTCTTCATACTCAAAGTACTCTTCCATGTCATTTATCCAGTCAATTAACTCTTCAGGGTTCAAATTGCTAGTGTAATTCAGAACATCAACTCTAGGTCTCTTTCCAATCTTTGAAATGGATCGCAACATCTTTACTTGATCTGATTCTTCTTCTTCATCACCTCCTAGGGTTTCACCACTTTGTTCAACAAACTAAAATTCTTCATCATCACTTTCAACATTAGGTCTAGGTGTCAATCCTCTTCATCTATCTTCTTCAACAACATCCAATCAAATTCTCATTGTTTTAATAATTTCCATCATCTCATCCATTCTACCAGCCATTGTTCCAACAGCAGGGATTCTCCTCGGTGACATTCTTCCTAGGATCAAGTGCAAACTGCCTCAAGTTCGGCGATCAGGCTACAAGGTGACAACTGCCTCATAATCAACGATTGGTTGTGACACAAGTAACCTGCCTCAGATCGACGATATACTTACAACAAGATCTTACAGAAATCCTTCACCAACTTCGTTTAATTTTCTTCCAAAGATTCAAACTTTTGCTCTGATACCACTTGGTGCAGTCATGGTAGGAGGGTTCACAGAGTGAACTGTCTAGGCTATGTAGCAAGAGTAAACACAATGGAAAGAACTCAAGAATTTGAAATAGATGTAGATCCAGTCATTCAGTATATCATAGAATTCAAATACAAATTGGCTGACAACATGCGGGCTGACAATTAGGGCTCACATGCCTAATTACAAAATATCAGAATATACACAAGATATAGCTTTGAAGCTCCTTTGCAAAGAGTCCAAAACTAAGACTCATGAATCCATTGTTAACTACTTTCCTAAGCATATATTATATCGATATATATCATCTCCAGAACAATAGATTCCTCTGCATCGGCCAAGGAAGATCACAAACTCCAATGAAGAGTTGTAACACGTGTACACGGGTAGGTCAGACCTAATCATGTAGAACACCTTTGCAAATGCATGGAATGATGTGCAGATCTCGGGGAAGATCAGCCACGAACCATAGAACATTGAAGGATGTGTTGTAAGGCCCCACAATTCGAGGAATGCTTCACAAGTCTTCTCCTTTAGCTGATTGTCGGAGACTGTCAGGATGCTCTATTATGAGAAAACAATTGATCTTCTGATAGTGATATCCTTCCGGTACCTTAAGCAAATGCTCTGCAAATTGGATATGATGTAGATGAATGTATCAAGATGCTAAGTCTAGATCCACAGGGTCTGAAATGCAACTGCGGTAGAATGCAGACCAAAATACAAAAAATGCTTCTGACTGAACTAAACTAGAAAATGAAAAGAAACAAACTAAACTGCAAACAAACTAAAATGCAAATGTTTTTGGTTGATGCAAGATTTCTCTTGAACTAAGGATGCTCCTGCATCAGTATCCAACTTGGGGAAAAGGGTTTTGTGGATGCCATGTGTGATCCACATATGTACACGCTTTGTGATAATTATGTACGTGTGAACAAATGTGTTTTAGTTTAATGAGCATGGAAATGCTAATAATTGTGTCTTGGCGTGTGCTTTTTGAAGAGAGATGTGTAAGTTACTCTCTATGCTCTTATGTGTTGTGATGTGCTTGTGTCAACCCTAGCGTCGACCCTTCCACTTGGATGAGAGCACACTAGTGTAACTAGGGGTTCCGAGATATGGGTCCTCCATTGGGTAATGTAATTTTTCATGGATGTTAGTCCCCTTTTGACTCCCCCACACATTAGAACCACACTAGTTGGTTCATAGTGCAAACCTATTACTTGTTATTTGTTCCATGGGTAGAGGATGGACCCTAATGTGCCTTGATTCTACACTCATTTTAGTTACAGATACTTGGCAGTTCAGTTGGCATGCAGATTAGAGACAACTATTAAATTTTGGGTATTCGATAGCATCATGAATTCCTAGTGTTTGGAAGATATTATCAGTTATGGGATGCTAGTGCTATGTTTGGATACAAATAATGTTATATCCCTTGATTATGGGAATTTGAGATTAGTTGTGAACAAGTGGGGATTGGTAACTTCTAGTATTGGCACATAATGTTTCATCAAGACTTCTAGAGAGATGATAGTCATGACTAGAGTAGGTGTGGCACGATAATTTTGTTAGTAGCTTGATATTGGGGATAGAGTGACAGTATGTGTATAATGAAATAGTAGCTGTGTTGGCACCTTCTTTTAGGGATGATTTGATTTTTTGAGATGGGTATTGGTGTATGTGAAGATAGGGAAAAAGCTAGCTAAACTACATAAATGAAATAATAGCTAACCCTAGCTCCCAATGGAGTGCATTCTAAGCTACGAATCAATCAAAAAAACATGAAACAAGCTAACTAATGACTTCTCTCCAGTGTCCTCCTCCATCTTGCACTATTGTTCTCAGACTTGCAGATTCATGCAACTATCTTGAGAAGCTCTTGTGTATGATTAGCAAGATTTTGGAGATTTACAGCAAAATAGGGAGATTCCAGAACTAAGAAGATGTCTACTAAGAGGTGAAAATGAAGCTAAATGAGTGATTTTATAGAAGAGCCTGTTTGAATGGAGGGCTAGGATTGAGAGTTGACTTTGGAGGCAAATGGAGGGTTGAGATTAGTTAGGGTTTCCCTCCACTAGAGGACAAAATTGAATTTAAAATTCACAAATATGATGAGATGGAGGATGTTTAAATTAAATAAACTTGGTTAATTTATTTAATTCATTTGAAGAGGGGAATATTGTGAGATGATTAAATTAAATAGGTGAGACCTATTTAATTAGGATAAGGCCTTTTAGTTTAAGTAAATGTTTATTTATTTAAATTAAAGGGGGCAAGGGGATATTGAATAATTAAATAATTAATCAGTTAAAATTAATTATTTAACCATAGAGAAAAATTAGGGAAAATAGTAGAATATGGCCGAGATTAGGGTTTCACAATCTGAGGACACTTTTAGGTGTCTACATTTTGCCCCTCTTTGAGATGATCTTCGAGATGATGTGATTTATGTCGAGTAACATCATTTCAAAGAAGATAAGGAAATGGATAGAGGAAAATGATGATGATGGAAAGATAGGATGATGATGCCCCCTCGAGAGGATAGGCGGGTTGGACAAGCACAGGTAGGTTCTTGAAATGAAAAGGGAGTGGTGAAAGAAGAAATATACAGGAATGGATAGAAGAAATGAATGATGTGTTAAGCTACAATGAAGGTGGAGGAATGAAGATGCGAGAGAGAGATGGTGGAGGAATGAAAGATTGGCTAGAAGAATGGGAATGAGATCTTGCTTTGATAGATTTTTTAGCTTCTCACTTGCAATTTTTTCTGCTTATCATCATAGAACTTATTATGTCAAGGGACGACAATCACCGTGGCATGTCAAAGGCCAAGGTGCAGAAATGTGATCCCTTGCAAAACATGCACATGACAGACAAGGAATGCCTGACTCAGACTAGTAACTATGGTAGCTTGTTAGAACATGCGATGAGATAACTGTGAGGTGTGCAAGTCCTTATACAAGGAGGCATTTGTTCTTTTACATGCATAGGATGTATTTTTTGAGTCACACCCAATGGAATCCCAATCACACACAATGCACCAAGTTGCCTTAGTCATTTTGCCAAGACAAACCACAAACAACAATCAAAGAAAAGGGTCCCGCCCTATCCTTGCTTCTCTTCATCACTTAGGGACTACCTTGAGAAGTATAAGAATGAGACTGCAAAACAATCTAGTAAAAGCAAAGCTAGACTAGACCAACAGAGTCAACAACCATTATATTGTTTGCCAAGTGATATGTGTTTGAGTGATTGTGATAGGTTGAATGATGGAGACCTGGTTTCGGGATAGGAAGCATGTTGTATAAGATGCCTAGTCTAGTTTTGACAATGCCCCTACCTGTCTAAGGCAAGTGATTGATTGATTGACACTAGTATTGTTGGCCATGCAAGCAACACTAGGGTTTGATTAATGCTTGATTTTAGAAATGATGCATGTCATATAAGGCACAGAGTCCTAGTTTTGATGATGCCCCATTCCATGTAAGATATGTGATAGTTGATGAGGATAATTGATAATGACATATGATTATCACAAGGTGATTGATTTGTTTGACTGATTGGATAGCTTGTCTTGTTGATGTTTGGGATTGTTTTCAAGTGCGAAAGACTGATTGTTTTTAGTCTGATCAATGTCTCCATCTCATCAAAGGATGACTTATTATGATGGTTGACTCGACGGACCCGAAGGGACTGACCTAGTGCCTCGAGGGCTCATCGAAGATGGCCTTGCCTACGTGAAAACTCAAAGGCAACATAGTTCGACCATGTGAACTGTGGATGATTTGTGAATTGGCTTGACCGATATGATGATGTGATTGATTGAGAAGCTTGATTGAGTGATTTAGTTGAGGAATTGATTGATTGAAGAATTGATTGAAGAATTGACTTGGTTTGAATGAATGGATTGAATGATTTGGTGGATTGATATGATGAGTTGAGTGATTTTATTGCTTGGATTTTTGTAGGATATTTGATTTTTTTGAATTTTGGGGAATATTTTGATTTTTTTGGATTTTTGACATATTTTGATTTTTTTGGGTTTTTGAATGTTGTGATTTTTTTGTATTTTGACATGTTTTGATTTTTTTTTTTGGATTTTGACATGTTTTTATTTTTTTGGATTTTTTGAAATGTTGTGATTTTTTTGTGTTTTTTGAAATGTTTTTATTTTTATTTTATTTTTGGAATGTTTTGGGGTGTCAATGGATGACAATTTAGATAGCCTTTGTGTTAAATACCAATGACAAGGGAGGACCAAGTCTAGGTGCAAGGAGGTAGGTGGAATGAATGGATAAAAGGATGGGCAATAAGGGATGGAATGGATGTACGTGTAAGAGGGAAACGATGTGATCTCTAAAGGCTATGTCGCATAGGAATAACTTTCCCCATTCTAGGTGTAAGGCTTGGAATTTTACATGACAAAGCCTATGACAATATGATGATAGGATTGATTTGAGAGGATGAGGTATGCCAAGAGATAGCCAAAGCATTTGTCAACATTTTGCCCCCAATCTTTATCAAGATCAAAAGAGGAAGGGAGAATGAATGGACTCGATAGGACAGGTATGTGTATGGATGGATAAGGATGGAAAATGGATAGAAAATGATAGTTCGGATGAGACAACGTGCCCCCAAGTGTAAGCGACATAGAAAATTGACCTAAACATGATGCCTGTTTGCTAGGTTTTCATCATGGTACTTATCCAAGGTGCCACCAAGGGTGGTTTTCACCATTGGACGAAGGGATTTTTCTTTACTTTTTTTGATTTTTTCTTTTCTTTTTTGACTTTTTTGCTTTTTTTTTTACTTTTTGATTTTTGAATGGGAGAAAGTGGAATATGGAAAGGAGGGACTCAAGTATCTAGTGCCATGAAAGGTGATAGTCCCGTTGGAGAGGAATGTTGCATAGACCATGTCAAGTCATTGTGCTCATCGATGTTGGTAACGAGATTGCATAAGGGTGAAATGGATTAGGTAGATAGTGAATTATGGAGGGAACGATAGTGGATTATGTAGGATTTATGAATAGAAGATGGATGGAAGGCTTATGTAAAAGCATGGACCATAGGGATAGGATGGGTGGAATATGTAGGAAAATAGTGGATGAAAGATGGTGAGATGGAGGTATGAAAAGGAATCATGACCAATAATTGCACACACCATGATAAACATTGAAGCTTGTGATTGGAAGGTGGTGTAGGAAGCAATGGCGATGTTTGCTTACTGGATGGATGATGTAAGCATTTGGGGACCCATATAGACTTATTATTTTTATGACTTTTTCTTTGCATGTGGGGTTTGTGTATGGAATGGGAATTTTGAGTGGAATTGGATGGATGGGATTTTTGAGAGGTGGATGCCTCTTTTGACTTGATTGCTTTTTGTTTAGGGACACATACCATTTTAGTTTTGACTTTTATTTTGGAGGTATGGGCTTGGATGGATTTTTGAATGTACCTTGCTTTAATTCTTTGGATTGATGTCCTTAGGCATTAGAACCATCAGGATTTTTGGCTTTATAAAAGGAGGCATCCAAATGTTTGTTTTTGAATCCCATGGGTTTAGTGGAATGAGTGGAAACTTTATGTTTAGACAATGCATGCATTTGTTGGTCATGATTAGGAGGGTGAGGGAATGTGTAAATGAATGTATTTGGTGTTGGCAGAAGTGGAGGTAAAGTGGGTGGAGGGATATTAGGGGTTGGAAGAAGTGGAGGTAAATTAGATGGTGAAAGATGTATGGTCACATGCTTTTGACATTTGTAGGATGATGGAGGTGGAATGGCAACATATGTCTTCGGTATATGATAGGATGTGCGATGGAAAGTGGACTTAGAAGGAATGGAGGAAGTACCAACATCGTTAGATTGTTGACCTTGAGGTGTGTATCCAAGGCCATATGAGCATGGAGAAACATTGACATGGATGGGCTCTAAAATACCTTGTTCATGAAGGCCTGGGCCTTTGCCTTGGTAATTCATTTTTTGGAGGATGCAATTGATAATGGGACTAGGTTGAGTTTGTACACTAGACTTGAGTTCTTTATTGGACAGAGAAGGTGAAGTGGAACACAAAGGTTGTTGTTGTCCTAAGGTGGAACACTCATGAATGAAAGTGGATAAACCAATAGGATATGATGGTGGACTTGAAGTAGGAGTGAAAGTGGATGTGGAAGGATCATTAGGAGCTTGATTATCATTGTGTTCACTAAGATATAATTTATTTGTTTGATCTTTTATGCTTGCTTAGGAAGCAAGTGTCTCATCATGACAAGTGGAAGGTGGTCCATTAGGACTAGATGGAGGATGGATGGATGGGGTGATAAGCTCTTGACCATGGAATGCATAAAGTGGGCGAAGAGGGTCATCATGGTCTTCTTGATTATAAGTAGGATCTTGATCATAGGTGGGATCAAGTGTGTTATGGATGGGTGCAATGGAAGGGGTTTGATTGTGATTTGGATGAGGGGGTAATGTTTTCTCATGCTTAGAATTGTTCTCTTGACATAGCTCTTAACTTTGAGTGGAAGCAGATGACTCTTGGATAGGTTTGATATGTTCTTGATGGTCAATGACATAAGGGTGTGATGGATCTTGACTAGGACATATAGGATCAATAGGTTGCAGACCACATGATGGAGTTGGAGGAATGGGCATGGCATTGAAAGGTTCTTTGATAGGTGTCAAGGTAGGTGTTGGATGGCATGGAGATAGGTTGTTCCTTGCTAGTAACACTTGGGTCATATCCTTTATAGGTGTAGGGGTGGAAGGTTTCAGCTTAGGGTTTGGACTTTGGTCAGATGGAAGGTCAAATGGATTGGATGGTTTGGTGGATTTGGATGACTCACATGTTTACTTTTGTAATGTTTAAACTTATGATGTGGAGTTGATGTATGATTAGAGTGCGGTGGTAGAATGTATTCACAAGATGGATGAGGTGGACTTATGTTCCCCTTGTCAAAGGTATAATGAGAATTTAAAGGCACTTTGCCTTGTTCCCAAGGTGGACTTGGATAATCTTGTGAATAAGCTTGGGGTGTTAGAACCTTGTTCTCTAGGATTGTCATAGAATGACACATGTCTTCATATCATGTATGTCATCTTGTGGGATTAGGACCATGTTGACGAGTGCTTGACTAGGATTATGGTAATGATAAGGTGGAATGACTAGGAATGTGATAGAGTATGAGATTGATTGTATGATTAGATAGGTGATTAGGGATGTGGTGACTAGGAAGGGTGATTAGAATATGATTAGGGGTAGGATGAATTTGATGATTAGAAAGGGTGATTAGGATGTGAAGGTTGAATGACTAAGATATGAATAGGATGTGATTATGATGATGTCAAATGACAAGAATAATGATTAGGATGAAAAGTGATTGGGATATGATTAGAATGATGTTGATTGGATGACAAGGATGATGTGGAATGACAAGGATGAAAGTGTTGGTGAGAATGTTGTGTTGATGTGTTTGCTATAGGGATGACTAGGAGGATCTACTCCCTTTCTTTTCTTTTTGCAACCATGTCTTTACCATATGAGACTTGTGAATTTTGGGATGCTATGTGGACGACAATGCAAGGTGATGAGGTCTAGGCTACGATAGAGGCTAATGATATTAGTCTTCAAAAAGTCTAGATCTAAGAGGGTACTCTCGTCTACTAATGACCTTGTCAAAGTATAAATTGGATTTATCAAGACCTTGAGGTGTGGAAGAAATGATTGATTAGAGTGAACCCATGAGTTTCATAATTCACTTGGAAGGATGGACTTAAACTAGCCTTGGAGTATCAAGCCCAAGTGGAAGAAATGATTGATTAAAGTGAACCCATGAGTTTCAAAATTCTCTTGGAAGGATGGACTTAAACTAGCCTTGGAGTATTAAGTCCAAGTTGCGATTGATTTAAAAAAGATGTCAAGGTCTCTTGGTCTAGATTTGTACTTGTGATACAGTCAAGCTTTGACAGTTTCTCCCTATGTTTCAACCTTAGGAAGACTAGTTTTGGGAACCTCTATAGATGTCAAAGGTCGAATGAAATTGAATATGTAGTGGAATGAAATTGAATATGTGGTGGGTGAATAGAACCAATAGGTCTATAAGGTTTCGACATAGTTGTAATCGGATTTGATAGGAAGAGTAGATGCTCAAAGGTTTCCCTACAATTGTGGTGTATTGTGATTAGGATGAAATTGATTGGATTAGAATTAATGGTTCGGATATGATTAGGATGCGATTGATTGGATTAGAATGAAGATGATGATGTGTAGTGATGAGGTTAGATGACTTGGATTGATTGAGATGAAGTTGATTGGATTATGAATGAAGATGATTATATGTAGAGATAAGATTAGATGACTTGGATAATGGTGATGAAGTTGATTGGATTATGAATGAATGGCTAGGATATGACTAGGATGATGGTGATTAGATGAAATAAAAGATTAGGGTTTGATATGAATGACTTGGAAATGATTCGAAGAATGATTAGGATTGATGACTTGGATATGATTAGGATATGATGTGGAATGATTAGGATTGATGTCGTTTGGATATGATTGGATGATGTGTAATGATTAGAATGACGAATAGGATAAGATTAGGATGAGGTGGAATGATTGGGAATGACGAATAGGATGTGTGGTGTAATGATTAGAAATGATAAGAATGTGATTAAGATAGGACAAGTATGAGGTGTAATGATTAGGAATGATGAATAGGATATGACAAGGATGTGGTGTAATGATTAGGAATGATGATAAGTAGGATGATTAAGATGTGGATGGTCGGATGATGTGAGTAGGAAAGGTGATTAAGATATGATTGGGATAATGTGATTAGGATATGATCTGAACAATGAGGATGATAGTTAGGTGTTGGTTTGACTTGGAATGGTGTTGATTGGATTAGAAGAAGATGATGTGGAATGATGATAATGTAATTAGGATAAGACAAGTTGGATGATTAAGATATGGATGATTGGATGATGTGATTAGGATTATGATTGGAATGTTTAGGATTAAATGGGTTGGATTAGGAGGGTGATTAGGATGTGAAGGTTGTATGATGAGGATATGATAAGAATGTGATTAGGAATTATTAGGGTATGATTGGGAGGGAAATGATTGGAAATGTGAAATGATGATTAGGATAATGATTAGGATGAAGGTTGAATAATGAAGATATGATTAGAACGTGGTGGAATGATGAATAAGATATGATTAGGATGTGGTTGAATGGTTAGAAATGACAAAGAGGATATGATTATGATGAGGTGTGATGATGATTAGGACATGTGATTAGGATAGGACAAGGATGATGATTAGGATACGGGTTATGTGAATGATACGGATGATGGAATGACAAGGAGGATTAGGATATGGTGACTTGGAATGAATGGATGGAAAGAATGTCTAAGGGTGATGATTAGGCAAGCACAAACATCAATCATAGAAGACACTTGGCAGTCAGATTGGTTATTTTTGGTGACTCTTGATGTTTTGTAAACACTTGTAAACATGCACAATCCTAGGCTAGTCAAGGACAATATTTGCTAGATTCCCACTTGGATTGCTCCAACCGCACTTATTCAGAGCGAATAACTTAGAAGCTTGGTGGCACTAGCTCCCCCTTACATGGCACTCACTTCTTAGGCACACCAAGCTTTAAACTCCTAAAGACCCAAAGATCTCAAGAAATTTGCTATCTCTACTTTGAACTGTGAGAAGGTGGGACAGCTTCAGAGGTTTGACCTCATGTGCCAACAAATAGAAGGATTTTGGCCACTAAACAAAGGTTCATAGTCAATATCCGGGGGATCGGCACGTTACAAGCATCCAAAAAACTACTTAAAACTTTAACTAACCCTACTAGGAGTATCATATATGCAAAGTTACGCCCCCTTTCAAGCTAGCGCTATACGGTAAGCGCTAATACCAGTTTGGACTTGGCTTTCACCTTATCCTATTTTGTATAGTGGATCGGATGAAAGTACCGCTTGGGGTCGCAGATGAGTTCTCCTTGTGGATGTGTCTCAAGAGTAGGCCCACTCTAAAGGGAAACAAAAGCGACCTAAGCACCAAAAATATTTTTGATCCCCAAGTTCATATGACAATGCAAGGGGAGAGCATACGTATTTTTGGACCTATGCCACACTAGACAAATGTTCATTCACCCTTAGAAATTTGAATGTATGGTGTGACAAATGCAAGTGTTCAAGAAGTGTTTTTGATTCCCAAGATCACTTAGAGTGTGAGGGAAGAGCATACATACCTCATAAACACAAGCAAAGTCACCGAGCAAAACAGACACTGATTCATTTTAAGCCCCCAAAAGATATGTGAAAACAACAAGATGATCATTTTAGTGCACCAAAATCAAAGTGTTCCTATGATAACCAAGCATACACATAAGAATGAAAGGAACCCTACATCAAAATGTGTTAGTAGTTTCAGATTGAATGTCTTTTCCTAGCGAATGCCACAAGCTGAAAATTAGATATTAGTGACATAAAATTTGTAAAAAAACATGAAACTCCAAGTAAATGCCTTGTTTTGCAAGCCACAAGTCAAAGAGGTCAAAAAAAATCTGCAAAATATCTCAAAAGATTTATTAGTTACAGCAAAAATAACAACAGAATCAGAAAGTTTAGGTGATTTTATGCATTTTTTAAAAAAATTGCATTGAAATTGGATGAAAAACAGACAAGTTATGCTCGATTGAAGTTGAAAAACAATGTTGACTTTGAGCAGAAAAAAACTTGACAAAATAGTATTGTTACCTAACAGAACTTGTATCGTTGCAAAGTTCTTGGAGTTAGCTTTCCAACGCCACCAATTTTGCAAAATCTGATATGTTTAGGCCAAGTTATGATAAAAACAAAAAAAGGCCCTATTAGGGCATGTGTGGGCAAAGGAGGTCAAACTGGCAGTTAGTATTAATTGTTAGTGGTTTGAGCCAAGCTGTCACATGTCGGCAGTGAGTGGCTGGCAGTCTGTTATAATAGTTTATGCTGGTAACTTTTTGGGTCAAGGCTCTGGTCACCCATGTGACCAGGGGCTAGAATCCTGCAAAAAATAAAAAAAGAAAAGAATAAAAGGAGGGGCTTAAAAAGCCCCACCCGTGGGCACAAAGGGTCTTAGAGCTCGAGCTGCCAAAGGACTGGTGACCATCACACACACCCTTGAGAGCCAAAAGGGTGGAGAACAAAGGGCATAAATTTGTAAGGGCAGCGAATGTTCTAGCCCTAACCCTAACTGTCAAAGATGTGCCTCTAAGCTGACGACGACAATAGACAAAGAAAGCTTAGAGGCGACTGAGACTATTAGTGGCAACCTTAGGGTTTTTTTTGGTGATGCTCAAGGGTTTCAACGGTAGATGGGAGGTGAGTTGAAGGGTTATTAGAGGCATGGGAGGTGACTAGTGGATCTGAGGAGCGGTTAACAGCGATGACAGTGTTTTCTAAGTGTCGACAAGACTATGGACAGAGGTGACCAGATGGTGAGCTTAAAGGAGGCGGTGACAGAGGTGTTAAGGTTTACAGAGTGGGGGATATCGACTGTGGGCTTAGAATGGGAGGCAGCTGGGTCTTATGGCGATGCCGACTAGGTCTTAGGATAGGCAGAGGTGAGGGTCAATTGAGCCACCGGAGGTGGCGACCAAGGTCACGAGAGGTGCCGACAGGGTGGTCGTCGGCGGGAGGAGCTACAAATTAAGTAGCGGTCGAGGGTTTAGACAATGATCACAGTCTTCAGAGTGTCGACTCTTAGGAATTTTGAGCTGACCGCTAGGAAAACAAGGTCAATAGGGATGACTTGCAAACAAAGAGCACCTGCAATAGAACTCGCCTCCAAAACCAAACTCAAACTGTAATTTCATCAAAACCTGCAATCACAAAGAGATGAAAACACTACACAAAATGGTACAATTTATGGTATGGATTCGTATAGTACAGACTGCCATACTAATTTTTTTTTCAAAAAAATTCAAAAATTTTATAGTGAGCAAAATGAGGCAAATTTATAGTCATTTTTTGCTGAAAGGGCCTTTTGGACTCAATGGTGAGGTCTATTTGAGACCAGGAAGCCACCTAAAAAACTTGCCTATCATAAGTTGACTAAAACTAATCGATTCACGTCAGGTTCACCAAATGAAGATAGGGAAAAAGCTAGCTAAAATGTAGAAATGAAATAACAACCAACCCTTGTTCCCAATGGAGTGCATTCTAAGCTACAAATCAATAAAAAACATGAAATAAGCTAACTAAAGACTTCTCTCCATTGTCCTCCTCCATCTTACACTATTATTCTCAGTCTTGTAGATTCATGCAACCATCTTGAGAAGCTCTTTTGTATGATTAGCAAGATTTTGGGGATTTACAGCAAAATAGGGAGATTCCAGAACTAATAAGATGTCTACTAAGAGGTGAAAATGAAGCTGAATGAGTGATTTTATAGAAGAGCCTGTTTGAACGGAGGGCTAGGATTGAGAGTTGGCTTTGGAGGCAAATGGAGGGTTGAGATCAGTTAGGGTTTTCCTCCACTAGAGGACAAAAGTGAATTTAAAATTCACAAATATGATGAGATGGAGGATGTTTAAATTAAATAAACTTGGTTAATTTATTTAATTCATTTGAAGAGGGGAATATTGTGAGATGATTAAATTAAATAGGTGAGACCTATTTTATTAGGATTAGGCCTTTTAATTTAAGTAAATGTTTATTTATTTAAATTAAAGGGGGCAAGGGGATATTGAATAATTAAATAATTAATCAGTTAAAGTCAATTATTAAACCATAGAGGAAAATTAGGGAAAATAGTAGAATATGGCCGAGATTAGGGTTTCGCAATCTGAGGACACTTTTAGGTGTCTACAGTATGCATGGGGGTGTATTATTCTTTACTTGTGATAATTGCAAATAACCTTTTTAGAGGTGATATTTCAGACACTTGGTACATGGCATTTATTGCAAGGCATGTTCTAGGTTGTGTGAGACATGCGATACTTTAGACACTTGGTGCGTGACATTTATTGTAGGGCATGTTCTCGGTTATGTGAGACATGTGATACTTTAGACACTTGGTACAAGGAATTCATTACAAAGCATGTCCTAGGTTGTGTGGGACATGTGATGGTTCAGTATGGTATTACACCCTATGATCTTCACGTGGTTTGAGACCGCCATGATATTGTTATATATTTCTCAGTGGTTTGAGACCACCATGATATTGCATGCTATTATATTTATGTGGTTTGAGACCACCATTCCCCTCTTCCCCATAGGTGGCCTTGTTCCAAGGCCACATGGTCATTGTAATGTTCAAATTTTGTAATATTGTTGGATTATTTTATTTATTTATTGATGATTTTCCTTAAGTATTAAGCTAGCAGTGTTGATAAGTATTAAGCTAGCAATGTTGAATTTTGTCTCTTTAGGCTACTTAGCCATTTAAATTTGAGACGGTCCCTTTTGCCTCAAGGACTTGCTTTTGGTTTAAATTTGGAATGTTGCAATGGTTCTCACTTTTGATCTTTGCTTCTTTTATGAAATTTTAATTGAATATTTATCTTATGATCTTGTTTTACTTAAATAGTTCTTGATTTGAGGCTTTCTAATGTTGTAACTACTGGTATGTGTGGAGTAATGTGACTTGTGTAAACTGCCATATCCATAGGGGGTCCCTGGCAGGTTGTATAGTCGAGTAGATGACCTAGGGAATTCTTTTGTGAGAATGGGGGCTACAAATTGTACCGGTATGGGATGGTCATAATCAATTTCCCCCTAGATCTATGTGTGTGACTCATGTGTACCTTACTCTTGGAGGCTAACCCCCTTACACAAACAAGAGGAAGGTACTGGGAAATGTATGGAGGGGTCCCCTGGGAGGGCTTTGAGACCATATTTCCTATTGTATTATTGGCACTATGATACTTGTGACATTGGTCCCTTCAGATATGAGATTATATGGTTCTACAAGTACTTGGATATTAGCACATTGGTTCTACATTTACATGGTTATTCAGTTTTTGGATATATGGATCCTTGGCCTATGGACTACTCAGTGGCATATGGCGCTTGTCCTCTTTGTAAAACCCATTTTATGAGCCTCGTAATGTGAGTCATGTGAATTCAATTGTGATATATGTAGTTGATACATGTGAGTATAATGTGAGTTATGTTGTGAACTAAGTGTTAGAGATTAAATACATGCATTGGTTATGATATAATGTGATGTCATGAGGACTTATGGAGTTGGACAATTATTTATTGATGTATTATTTAATTTCTAAAATATTCATGATGGCTATTTTGGTTGAAATATTGTTAACATGCACATGATAATAAGTGGTTAATGTAGTTCTAGTGTACAATGGTGTAACTTCCTTTTGTAGGGTCTTGTGATAATTATGAAACATGTTGGCAGCCCTAGCACTCATGTACTAGAAATGATTAAGTGTCTCTATTGTATGATTGTGATTTATTGTGTATGGTTATTCACTTTATGGAGAGGATTTTTTTCTAGATGCTATTATTTTATGATTTATCCCTTTTGACAACCAAGTTAACAAGGCTTGTTGGCCTCGACACCTTTAGATGTGGCACCATTAGGTGTTTCATTTCCCAAACCTTAGTGACTTCTGGGGGGAAGTCTAATCTAAGGGGAGGGGGATGTAAGGCCTCACCTTACCTGTGGCTATTATGACACCCTTGCCCATTGTGATGGAACCTAATTTTCTAGCTTGAGGAATTATTTGGTGAAACCTGTGACTTTAGTTCTGGTATGGTGTTGATATAATTGGCCTTGGTGAACCCTTCAGACGACAACTTCTCTAACCACCATGTTGTGAATATGTGTGCTAAGGATATGATTTTAATGTTGTCTCTTGATTGATTTATAATATGAAACCTCTTGTCATTTTAAAACTAATCACCTTATTTCATCTGAGCATGTTGCTATCTCTGTTGGATGAGAATTATGCATCATACCTCTTAACTCTATAACTTTAGATCATACTAGTTGTGTGTTATATCAAATTCAAAGTGGTGATAATATAAATTATTAAGTTTGGATTTTTGATCTCTTGTGATTGAGTTTAATTTTCAGTGAGTGAGTTCAATTTGAACAAGATGGAAACAATGATATATTATACTAATAATTGTTCTAATGAATTGACAATGTGTTTATGTCAATTGAGGAGAACCATCCATGATGTGAGATTAGGACCATCAAAATTGTCAAAGTGGTTTATGAGATATTGACACTAGCCATGCAAAAGGAGAAACTCAGGTAAGAAAATTTGGTAAGTTATGTATATTGAGTATCTTGTTGGTAATGATCTTATATTATGTAATCATTAAAGAAAAAATTGGGTAGAATAATGTGATGTTAAACCTAACTCTATGATTCTATTATTTTATAAATGATGATTCAATTTTGATCTAAGTAGGACATGATCTATATGGATATTTCTAGATGAGAAGTTAGTTTATGATGCTAATGCAAGTAGAAATGAGTATGATTAACTTATGATTAAGGTGCCTCAGCTATGTTTATGGACATATTAATGTTGTGATGAATGTGTAGGAATAAATTTCCAATGGGGGAATGAGAGAATCATTAGAACCCTAATTTGAGCCACTTCATATGATGTAGTTTATTGTTGTGATCTTAAAGCTCCTAGGGAATTAAGGTTGTGGCTTGATCTAACTAAGGTCATCTAGGAAACCTTAATCATGATTTTTCCTTAGTTTTTATTGGACCTTAGCCCATGAAGGGAATAAGACCTACATTTGTTAAGATATATGGTTATGTGATTTAATGGTGATGTTAATTCAATTTTAACTCTTGTGTTTGAGTTGTTGAGTGTGTCATAGGCGATGAGTGTCATCTTATGCGTCAAATTTCGGATTTGTTTTTAAGGGTCCTTTTTAGGGGTATTAAAATGTCATTTTCTTGAAAATTTTGATGGTTTTAAGTTCCTAGGTCAAGTACCTAGGGGTTGGGCACCTTTTGAGCCTTTAAATTTTGATTTTGGGGAAAACTTGACCACTCCCAAGTCCCTTGGGAAGGGAGTGGCGTGGATACGTTTTGGGAAGAGGGCCCCTTTCTAGGTTCATGGATGAGGAGTGGGTCAAACACACCCCATCCTAATGCTCCACACATGTGGGAGCATAACCTAGGAAGATTTTAGAGAAGAGTGTACAAGTACACACCTCTTCCCTATGTCTCACACATGTATGAGAACATAAGGAGTCAAATCACTCCTTGTGTTTTGGGATTGGATGAGGGTAGATGAGTTGTAATCCATGTGGCACCTCCTAATTGAAGAAGAGGAGTGACATGGAACTCATTACATAAACCCCCTTCTTGCAAGTGTAAAGGGGACTTTTCTAGATTTCATTTCTTTTGTTTTCTTGCATTATGGGAGAGAAGGGAGGGCTTGAGAAGAGAAGGATTTTGGAGATAGTTAGATAAGCAAGTGAAGAGAGTTGGAGAAGGAAGGAGGAGCCCATCCCTACAATTCCATGTAGAGAGACAAGTTCTTTCATTCCCTTACCATTCTTGCATGGTGTTTTATTGAGTAGTCTTCTTTTATTTGGTGTGAAAGTTGGTTCTCTTGATGAGAAAGTTTTGGTGAAAATTGTTTTCATAAATTGGTGCTTTGTAGTTTTAGATATATGTGAGTTAGATGGGCAAGAGTGTCCCATTGGAGGATTGAGTAGAGATTGAGAGAAATTTGTGAAATGTGATTGTATGTTATTTGATATCTTCTTGTGCTTGTTTTTATCTTAGTTTTGATCATTTATTACTTATGTTGGGTTCTAGACGGTTCTCTTGGCTCGGGGGATGGCCATGACCTTTTACGATCTTAAGATGCCATATTGGTTGGGTGGAGAGCATTTCTCCTCCCATTGGCATTCTCATTATTGGTCCATCTTGACATTCCTTTATAGACATAATCATGGAGTTTATTATCTTCAAACTTGTATAGTTGGAGGATATTCCGGCAAGGAGAAACTAGTGTATTTTTTTGTCTTGCTCACTAAGTTATTATTATTCAATGTAATATTCATCTTTCTATCATAAGTAAGCAATATTTCTAGATTTTTCTTAAGGTAAATCCTTGTAAAGATAGTAGTATTGTTCCAATATATGTGAAGCATTCGACTTATGATCTAATTGTATTGGCATATCTTAGAAATTTTGTAATCCTATTGTGCTAGTTGAGGTTGAATCATGATCATATGCTATTTCTTTTCACCTTCATTTTTCTATGTAATGCACCCTATGGACAAGTCCATATTCAAGTCATAGCTTTCAATTAAAATCTCCATTGATTCTCATATAGATTTAATGTACAAAAGGTGTGCATAAAATCTCAATAAAATGTAATGCTTGTTAAAATACATGTTATATTGGGGAAATACTTATAATTTTCTTAAGTAAAAACCTTTAAGAGAGGGAAATAATATTTTTAACCATATAAAGAAATAATCAATAATTTTGTACGCTTAATTGCATATTGAATGTATATATACCTATTTCTACTTATAAAAATGCATTAGTAAACATACAAATACTCTAGACTCATAGGTTTGGTTCTTTATAAACCATTCAATGTATGTATGCTCACATTTAATCAAGTTATATCTCTAATATAGAATGTACTCACATAACAATATGTATAAAAAAAGAAAGAAGAAGTCATGTTATTAAATAAAAATGAAAGGAATAGTTTTAATAAATATAAGAAATATGTATTATTTTGATATGTTTTCAGGAAGGCGCATCAAGGTCAAACCCCTGCCGCCCTACACCTACATTATAGGGCATGGCCATGGGACCACAGGTCCCTATGGACTATGAGGTCCCACAGGGAGTTTGCTATCTCCATGGAGGTCATCGGCCCTCCCTCTGGCCGTGCCTCTGCAATATGCACACTGCCATCTTTGGCCTTTCACACAAAAAAAATCAAATGAAATAAAATAAATAAAATAAAAACTTGCAAATAAGATTTATTAAGGAAAAATTCACCATGATTTGGGACAATCAAATAAACTGTATTCAATGTTTTTCCTTCTAAAGATATATATACATGTGTCCCATATATATATACCTTTTAAAATAAAATAATTTTAATTTTCTTTCTTTATGTACATCACAAATAATGTGTATAAGTATACACTGCATATATACATGCATATCAAAATGAGCTATCAGAGTACCTTTCTTTAAATATATAGATTGTTGTTTCATTTGGGCGATATGGTCGACCTTGCTACTCGGGGCCAAGCCCATAGGGGGATCGACCCATATGGGTCATGGCCCCCCTGTAGACTTTCCTACAGAGAGGGGTTTGTAGACCTCATGTGAGGTTGACTACTCCAAATTGGGGCCGAAGCCCTCACTAAAAACTCAAACACCCAATCTTGATTACCTCTTTCAAATAGGGCTTCCTTCAAATGAGGGTTTTAAACCTATTTATATATCATAAAAGAAATATAAATAAGTAAATGCATTTAACTATATACACCAAATATAATGTGTATCTATGTGATTATATTGTAAGAAGATAAAAAAATAATGCTGATAAAAGAGGTATCAATATCTAAATTCATCTAGATGATATCTAAGTGCATGTAGCAAATATATCTATATACATTTCTTTTGTACATGTTATGGAAATGAGGAACAATTCCTTCCAACCTTGATGATTTCTATTCCTCTTCCATTCCATTCTTCAACTTGCAAGAAAATGAAAATAACAGTGAAAGAATTTTTTTTTTGTGCAAACCTTTTGGATTAGGGTTCCACATGAGTGCCCTAAATCTAATGGATGATATTAAATTCAATCCAATGGATGAGAATTCATGCTCATTCCATTAAGAGCCCTAAGTTTTGCTAATTAAAATTATTAAAGCTAATTGTGATTTATGTCCTGATGGGGGCCCATATGCAGGCTAGGTCCCCTTAACTTAAGTTATAACTTAAGTCATCTCTTGTAAATAAAAATAAATAAATAAAGTAATCTCATTTCTTATTTGGAGACTTTAGGTGTCTTTGGAATATTGTTATTTTTTTAATTGTTTGGGAAGATAAATAACCCCTCTCAATATTTATTTAATCTCTTCTATAAATCTTGTGCCAAGGACCTAGTTATGTTCTTGTTCACTTAATTAAACACTAGTAGCCATAGCCATAAAACTATTACTATGTGATCAAATGGTAAGATATGCAATTTTTTTAAAAATGACTCCCTTTTAAATGTATTCTGCCACATTATTTGTGGCTAGTGTGTAAAGTAAGCCAATATTGTAAAATAGTTCTAAGAGTCTCATGGCATAAAATATGTCCAAAAGAGGTAATGCTACCTATGTGATATTATACTTAAACCTAGTTGATAATATTCCTTCTTGATAAGTCTCCTATTTGCCCACCTAGGAGTGCCATCGAACTCTTATTGTCAAGATGTCACTCTAGGAAAGATGTTGGCATCTTTTATGGAGTGTCAGGTTGTACCTTCATACACAATGGGATTCCCTCACCTTGCTCTACACGTGTTGTTGATGAGTCCCTCCTCACATCTAGCTTGTGGTTCCAATACAGGAAGTCACAGCTTAGGTTTGTGTGTGGTGTCATCTAGTAAAGTTTTAAATTTTCACCTAAAAATAAATAAAAAATTATGGTTCGAGTTGTGTATTTTGTGGCTCAAATTATTGGGCATGACAATCTACATTTTGCCCCTCTTTGAGATGGTGTTGCAACTAAGAGAAGTAATAACGTTTAAAAGAAAGTAGATACAATAACTTGGTGGGATGACATTAGTGATTTGATTTTTGATGAAAATTATTTGGCTTAAGGATGCCACCTTGAGAGGACAGTCAAGTTTGAAGAACATGGGTGTGCTCCCGAAATGGATGAAAAAGATGTTAGTAAATATGCTTAGTGATGAATGGAAAAGAAAGATGTGGATAGAAGTGGATGTTAATGATGAATGAAGGGATGGGGAATAACAAATAGAAGTAGTTAAAAGATGAATGTTGAGGATGAAAATATTAGTTGAGGAATGGAGGGGAAGGATATGCAAATAGATGGGATGGAAGATAGGTACATTCTAGTAGGTTACGCAACCTAGTGTTTGGTTTAGCATAGGTTATGATGCATCATGGTATGAGGAACCATGATGGCACTGTGCCATATGTGTGAAGGACTGACCCAAAATAAAAGGTCACAAGAAAGCATGTCGTATGGCACCATGATATCGTTATTGTGATATGCTACAAGGACCATTACAAATACAAAAAAAATGATAGAACACACGATCATGAATGCACAAACAAGATTTTTCCCTGGTCAAGGTACAAGTTGATAATTGATTGATGATGATGATAGCATTCTTGATGTGGGAACGATATATCTTGAGAACAACATGAAGATTGGGAATGATATATCCCAATAATGATGAGTTATTTACAGTTGTTCAAGGCTTGCAACAAGGCTAGGATTAAAATTGATAGATGCTTTTGGATATATGCTATATTAAACTTGGTGAGATTTATGTTGATTAGGATTTCTTGCATTTGGATGGACTTCTTTGGATGAATGGGGTTATGGCATTGGATTAAATTTGGATAGCCTTTTTGTAACCAATGATAAGGGAAACCAAGTCTAGAGACAAGGACGAAGGAAGGATTGGATGGGATTGATGCAGGGTTCAGGATGTGATCTCCAAGGACATCACATATGAATAACATGTCCCACTATATATACTCATGACACTCATGACATTACACTACAATGCTTATGAATTTTATATTTGTTTAAAAAGATTGGGATATCAAGAGTGGTCCAAAGCATGTTTCAACATTGTGTTCCTATTTGTATCAAGGGAAAAAGTTGGAAGGGGGGATGGATTGATTACAATGGGATAGATATGTGGATGTAATGGATGGGTATGATAATATGGGAGAAGCTTGCTCCCAAGTGTAGGGTTCACATAGATAGCCTAGTTACACATGATGCTCAAGAATGGGTTTTCATCATGGTACTTGTCCAAGGTGCCATAAGAATGGTTTTCACCAAAGGACAATTTTTCTCTTGACTTTTTTTTTATTTTCTCAAATTTTCTAATTTTTTGTTATTTTTATTTTCTAATTTTTCTAATTTTGGGATAGGATGGCTAGATTTGGATTTAGGATTTTTGGACTCAAGCATATATTTCCATGGTGTGCTAATAGTATCCCATTTTAAATAACTACTAGATATTGGTGTTGTGTTCTATAGATGTTGTTAGAAACCTTGTTGATTGATAAGTTGGCTTCTCCCAAATATAAACATGGTACCATCTTAATCCGTACGTGAGAGGATTCTACCAAGGAAAATGGAATGGAAGGTATAGACACCTAAAATTGTCCACTCTTCATGTCATCCCTAAACATCCATAATTCATCCCCAAATTTCTCTAAACCATCACTAATCATCTCTAGACACCCATAAACTACATTTTATCCACAATTAACTAAATAAACATAAGTTTAGACAGTTAATTGATCAAATCCCCTTTAATCTGTGATTTTATAATATTTTATTGTCAAAATCACTATTCATGTACTATTCACTATTCATCTGTACCTACATCGATACCTTCATCGGTACTTATCCCTAGCCTAAATGATTTATTAATCATTTATCTCCTTCCTCTATAGTCCAAATATTAGATAAATTCAATTCATCTATTATCCCCTTTCCCATCCCATGAATTAAATAAATATTTACATTTATTTAATTCCCTATTTTCTACACTTTTGATTAGGTGACCTAAACCTAATTAATTACCTAATCCCTCACTTGCACATTCCATTACCCTAACCTAATCCTAGTCAAATCCTCCCCATACCCCCATGTGTACAAAGGTATTGCCTATTGTACATGCCCACATGGACCTCTTATGAAAGTATGGCCAAGGTCCTTTTGGTCCTTCTTGTCCTCCTTCAATCCTCACCATCCCTTTTTCCCAACTCACTTTCCAACCATTGATTTGTCTTCAATCCAAGGACATCTCCCATCCACCAATCTCATCATGCCACTTGGAAATCTCTCCTTGCTTGAGAGCTCTCAAGAATCCTCCACCCTTGATCTCCAAATTCAATCTCATCCCTTCATCCAACACTCAAAAATCCTATAAATAGATCCTCACCCCAAGCATTTTAAAGACTCCATGAAAATGCTATTTTGAGGAGCCACCTACACATCAACAACATCAACGAGCACATACACACAAGGGTTAGCATGTGAGGTGTGTGTATGGGAAAATATGGAATTCATAAATGGATCAATACAACAAAAATTCAATACCAAAATCCATCATAACCTTCAAGAAATCAACAATGGTATAATAAAGATAAAATAAAAGCATGAAACACTAAATGTTACCCATTGTGTGTAATTCCTTGGTGTATTTGTGAATATGGATTGCTTAAATACAAAAGCATAACCTTAATAGAGAGATGAATGGATGATAGCTCAAATGGATGCGTGGTTGCTTCAACGAATGCTCAAAAGCGTTGGGAGATATGGATGCCAATTGCTCAAAGTTCATGAAGGTTTTGTGAAGAGGTGAATGGACGTATTTATAGCTCTCAAAGAAGATTCGATCAAGGGTGGAGGAAATTAGATGAAATCAATGGATGAGATAAATTGAGGAATCATGATGAATGTGCACATGACAAGTGTACATGCAAAAAGCTATTTTGTTGAGTTAACTACTTTCTTAGCTAAAGATAGGATTGATTTTGATAAAAATAGAATGCTTTTTCTATTTTATGAATTGATTGAGAAAAATAAAGTCTTAAAGTCAATTGAACTCAACTTTTGATTTGATTTTTGACATGCAAAGGATTAAATTAAATAATAAATTATGCATGGAAGATTTTTAGAAGAAAAAGAGTAAATTTGGAAGATGAGAGGATAATTTAGAAAATAAATAAATAAATATATTTAATTTGTTGTGCATGATGGAAGACAATAAATAAAATAATAATTTTATTTAGTTAGAAGATATTGAAAAGTCAACTTAAATAAATTAAAATTATTTATTTAATTTTGGAAGAATAATTAGCCCATTAAATAAAATTATTTATTTGTGTGGATAAGAGGAGTTAAAGTGTTGAATTAATTAAATAATTGGTTTATTTAATTAATGTGAAAATAGAAGAATAAAGTGGTGAAATGATGAAATTAATTAAATAATTAAGAATCATTTAATTAATGTTAAATTAAGGTGAATTAGAAGAATTAATGTTAGAAGAATGATGCACATGCAAGGTGATAATGTAATGGTCATTTTTGGGTGTCTACAAGGTGAATTAGATAGTTTTCATTTCATGTTTTATGCTTTCCTTTATGCTCAATCTGAGGTGTATGTGAGGTGAATGATGTAGGTTAATCTTGTTTTAGTCTATTTCTTGCGTTCATTTTTACATGCATATAGAAGGCAATTTAGATGAAGGATGGATAGTGATTATGTGAAATCTTGGATTAAAGGGGTCCGATTGTGGATGTATGTTGGATAGTGGATTTGGTTATTTATAAGGGTTGGATGGAAGGATGTGATTGTGGAGGTGTAAGTAAATGTCATGGAACCAAGAGGAATCGGGACCAACAATTCCACACACCATGTTACACTCTGTGATTGGATTTGCTTTGAATTGGATGATGGATTTTGAAGCTTTGAATTTGGATTTTGGAATGGGATTAGGGATTCATAGGGATGCTTGGATTTGAATTTAGGATTGCTAGATTGGATTTTGGATGGGGGATGTAGATTTTCTAATTTAAAGATGGAATTAGATTTTGGAGATGTAGATTTGGATGCCCCAATTGGATTCATTGATTCTCTTTGCTTTGGGACAAAAATTGATTTTATTCTTCCTTTCTGATCTTAGATTTGGATTTTGAAACTTTGTGACATGATGATCCTTGGATTCTTGTGGGCTCTTTGCTTTATATGTTGGTGCATCTAAATCACTTCCAAAGTTGATGTTATGGTCCTGTGGGGAACTATTATCTTGGAATCCCATGAATTTCATGATCATTTAATCATTTTGGAATAAGTCAAATGATGTGTGATTTCATTGATCTTGATCGATGATTTGAGGTGATGGATGGTCAAGGTTGGTGATAGGGATAGTGGTGTCAATGAAAGGGTTGGTGGTAGTAAACTCATTATAGGAACGATGGGAGGAACCTATTGTGATGTTGGAAGATATTTCCTTAGGATTTGTGGAGGTGTTACCAACATCTTGAGATGATTCCTTGCTCATGAAGGCCTAATCCTTTGCCTTGATATTTCATGGTTTGGGACACTCAATTTGCAATATGATACTTGTCACTTTGGAAAAAGATGCAAATCAATATTTACATAGGTAGGAATCAATGGTAGTTTTAATTTGTTCTACTACAAGAAGACCAATTGAATAAAGGTGGTTTAACTAAGGTGATAGGATTGTGGTTTGGGGTAGCATTAATATGGGTGCGGTGCATTAACCTTAAGGGTGTATTGGATCGTGAAAAGGACTAGATTGGGTGCTTGGGTCTTGATTTGGTTGGGGACAAATTTGGGCATGCTTTGGAACATGCTCTTGACATATCTTGATTTTCTTTGTTGACAAGATGGATGCGTGTCGTTTATATTTGACATCTCTTTTAGCGATTAATGTGTGGATAGACTCCTCTAGTTTTTCAAATGGATGGGTGAGGGGTATTTTATTCTTATAGGTTTTATGAATCTTGTGGAATTTGGATTTGATCGATTTGATAGACTTTTGGAAATGTTGACATTTATTTTCCCATATAGGTAGACTTGTAGGGGTGATGGCTTTAGGAGGATCTTGGATATTCTTGATAGGCTTTGGGTTGATAAATTCATTAGCAACAACACACCTATATTTTATAAAGAGGAACAACATTGGATTAGCGATGTTGCATGACTCCGTAACTTTTGCTTAAATACTATTTTGGTTAGGATTTTTTTGCTAGTAGTCCTTGGAGGAAATTTATTAGGGATAAGTTGTATGCGATTTGGGTGGATTGTGGATTGTATGTTTGACATGATTTGTGGTTGGATTGGATATCTTAGATTAAAAAGGTTTTTAGGATGGAGGATTGGTATAGGAGTTGGAGGATATGGGTTGCTTGTGTAAGGGTATAAGTTTAGATATGGATTGGCTATGAGGGCCTTGGGATAAAGTGGTGTTTCTCTTGTCAAAGGTACCATAATGATGACCAATATATTCGATTGGGATTTGAGGGATAGCTAGTGATAGCCGATTTTTGGTCTAGAGGCTTTTGATTGTTCATGGTTTATCAATTAAGGCCTATGGAAAGCTTGCTCGAAATAATGTCATCAAAGGTATTATTGGCATATTCATCTTGATTGACAAGATTATCATCATCATCATGTTCAAAGGGGTTGTGAAATTGGTTGTGATAAGGGACTCATAAAAATGAAATGGATGGGTAATTTCCATGATTTTGGTTTGAATTTTGGAATATTTCAGATGATTTGATGATTATTGGATTTTAAAAGACCTAGGACCTTTGGAATGATTTGATTTTTGGATGACCTAGGATCTTAGATGGTTTTGATTTAGATGATGGATGAATTTTGATGATTTGACTGGGATTTTGGAGATTTAGGATCTTTGATTTTGAAGGCTTGGACCTTAGGATTTTCTTTGATTTTGAAAGATTTTTGGATTTTGCATTTTGAAAAGGGTTGACCTTTGTATTTTGGAAGGATTGATTTGAGAGATTTAGGACCTTTGAATTGAGTTGATTGTTGAAGACCTAGGCTATTAGATGGGGTTGATTTTGGGATTGGGGTTGGATTAGGATTTTTGGATGGTTGGAGATTTGGGAGTGATTTGGAAGATTTAAGGTTTGAGCTGGTTTGATTGTTGGATGATGGGAGTTGGGATGATCTGAGTTTTGGATGTTAGATGGACTTTTGGTTTGTTTGATGATTTTGGATTTTGGATTATTTTAGATTTTGGATGATTTTGGATTTTGGAAGATTGGATCTGGATGTTGGATGATTAGATGATTTTTAGATTTTGAAGGCTTAGGATGTTTGGATTGATTTGATTGTGGGATGAGTTAGCAATTTGTTTTGATTTTGAAGTCCTAGGATTTTGGATTTGTTTAATTTTGAAAACCTAGGATCTTAGGTGACTTTGAGTTTGGATGATTTTGGATTGTGGGAAAATTGATCTTTGGATTAGGATTTGATTTAATATGGAAGATTAGGGTTGGAGATGTTTTAATTTTTGGGGGATTGAAGTGGCTCTAATGTTTGCGAGTTTGGGATGATTTGATTTGGATTTTTTAGATGTTTAGATTTAGGATTTGGTTTGATTCGGATTGATTTAGGGTTTGAGATGGTTTGGTGTGATTTGGATTGTGGATGGTCTATGGATTTGGAAGATTTTTGGAGTTTGGATTTGAATTGACTTCATAAATCTAGGACCTTTGGATTAAGTTGATTAGGAGATTTTTTTGATGACCTAGGATCTTAGAGGTCTGGATTTGGGATGATTGGAGTTTGGACAATTTGATTTTTCGATAATTGAATTTAGATACAGGATGGACTATGGATGTTGGTAAAATTAATTTTTAAGATTGAGGATCATAGAGGTTTGGATTTGCGATGAAGTGATTTGAATTTTTGGAAGATCCAAGACTTTAGATGGGGGTGATTTTAGATGATTTGAATTGATTTTTTGGATGAGTAGATGACTTGTATTTTTGAGAATTTTTATTTTTGACTTTTTAAAAAAATTTTGGATGTTTTGACAGGTTTAGCACAAAGATACCAACACAATAGACACAAGAACAACGTATTTTAATCAAGTAGGAGTGTCCACACTTGTGAGCCCATGAATATACCTAGATCGATAATAGGGCCCATGATGAGGCACTAACCACTTTTGAACCTCAAGATTGATTGAAGGCATGAGAGGAAAGCATACATGGCCTACTATCCCATTTATAGAGGTACCTTGTGAGTAACTTCCCAAAGCTAACCACTTATTGGTGCATCACAAGTACAAATGGCCAAAAAGGTTATCTAGTTAGGGTGAACAAGTAGCTTTCTAAGGGATGTCCTCAATATACCTTGCAATACAAGAGGTCTAAATATGTGGAATTAAGGTGTGTGTTTAAAGGATTGGTGCAAGAGGGTAACCCACTTTCTATTGTCACTTTGAAAGCTATAAAGTCTCTTGAAGGATTAGCCTAACGAAAATGTACCTTGAAGGGAGAGTCTTTTGATTTTCTCCCTAATTGTATACCCCGTTGGAACACATGGGTTCAGGTTGCCACTTGGTGATGAAATCCAAGCTAGGCTCGCTAAAAAGAAATAAAGAAAAGACTAGCCATTTTTATTACCAAGATCACCTTGTAGTGTAAGGAAAGAGCATACATGGGACTAGCCTTTGGGAAACAAAAAGTGAATAAAGTGATGCTTTTGATTCCCAAGGTCACCTTGCAATGCAAGGGAAAAGCATACACACCCTTTATCATGAAAACATGACAAGAAAGTTAATTAACCTTAGAAGATGACAATGTGAGGTGTGAAGACAAATGCAGACAAGGGATGCTTTTGATTCCCAAGGTCACCTTGCAATGTGAGGGAAGAGCATACACACCCTTAAGTGCAGAAGTCAAGAAAACAAGTTAATTCAACTTTAAATAAAATGATAAACACACAAAAAGGGGTCAAAAGTTTTTTCATCATCAAATGGACCTACAACCCACATATTAGTAGTTTCATGCCATATTTTATCTTTCATCAAGTGAACCTACAACAAAGGATCAATAAATAGCAATAGTAATTAAGACAAAAACCTGCAATAATAAGGGTTAGCAAGAAAAATATGACAACACAAGAAAATGTCCAATCAAAAGCACATATGCTATTACACATAGTGAATATGCAACACAAGGTGCATATACGTTGTTACATAGAGTGCATATGCTGATAGACAATCACACAGGCAACTTGAGAGTAGATATGATGAGAAACAAAGCACATACACTATGAGAAGAGTGCATACACTATGAGAAGAGTGCATGCATTGTTCTATAGTCTAAAAATGCCAAATGATTAAAAATGAAAATATTGAGTAGATAGGCTAAGAAGCAACACATATATGCTATGAGAAATATATATACACTAAGAAAAATGTAGATACACTACAAAAAATGTAGATATGCTATGAAAAATATAGATAGGCTATGACAAATGCAGATACACTACCACATATGCATATATGCTACAAAAAATGTAGATACACTATGACAAATGCAAATATGCTACAACAGATGGAGATACACTATGACAAATGCATATATGCTAAAAATAAGCCAAAAACCCATAGAGGGTGCATACTCTACACAAGGTGCATATATGCTATGAGGTGATGTAGATATGCCACTAAATAGAGTGCTTGTGCCACTAGATAAAGTTTAAGCCTATGGATAGAGTGTAGATATGCCACAACTGTACAGATATGCTAGAGTTGAGAGCAGGTGCCTTGTTTGACAAAGCCCCTGTGCCAAACTATGAAAAATGGAAAAAGGACATGAAAAACCTACAAAAAATGACTCAAAAAGATCTTGCGAACATGAAAATTAGATAGGGATTGCATACACCTAAAAATGACACGACTATGCCTAAAGAAATATTTTTAATATTTATTTAAGTCTACCTTCCTCTATCAATGAATAAATAATTAAATTTATTTATTCAATTCATTTTCCTCTAAGTTAATTAAATATCAAAATATTTAATTATCGCTTCTAAAGTCAAAATTAAATAAAATCCTTTATTTAATTAAATTCTTCCAAGAAATTAAATAATTCTAAATTATTTAATTAAGTCAAGTCTATTCCTACAAATTTAAATAAATCATTTAAATTTATTTAAATCCTCTCACTCTCCAAAAATAAAATATAATTAAATATTTTATTTATTCTTCCAAATCATGTGCAAGTAATTAAATAAATTTATTTAATTAATTCGCTTTCTTATCTTCCAAATCTTCTAAAAAAAGCTTCAAATCTTCTAAAAATAAATTCTTGTCATGCAAAAGCAAAAGCTGAGTTAACTGATTTAAAGCTATCAACAAACTCTTGAATTAGAAAAATATATTCTAATTTAAGAAATAAAAACTCATCCTCATCAAGAAAGCAGTTAACTCAACAAAGCATCTTTTTGAATGACACATGTCCTTCTTCTATTCGCGCATGTTCTCTCGAACATTCTCTACCATTGATCTTCTTACTTCTTCTCCACCATTGATCTTCTCTTGTACAAGTCTATAAATACAACCCTCTTCTTCCATTTCATATATCCAAGCTTTCCATATTGTTACTCTGTAGAATTATCAGTGCACCATATCATTCCATATCAATCTATAACATGTGATCATCCTCCTTTGTATTTGAAGTTCATCTTCAATACAAGTATCCTAGCCATTTCTCCATCATCATCTTGAGGAAACAAAGCAAGGAAGCAAGCTTCCTGAGGGCTACTTTCATCACCAAAGATCAATCGAGAATAGGCGAACAATGGAAGCCGCCAGGTAACAAAGCACTATAAGTTGTTCTACTTGTTTTTAATATTTGTTATTTGCATATTTCATTGAAGTTATTGGGTTTTTATATTCATTTATTATCATCCCATTTTACCCATAATAGGGATGTGTCCCACTAGGAATGTCAAAATGTGTATGCTATGATTTGAAACAAAAAGGAACTAAAGCAATGCAAACAAGAGAACCAAATTTTAAACCTAGAACACTTTTGATTGAGCTAAGGAATGCAAACAAATGGTGAAAGGGAAACATGGTTGAGAGTTGATGTAGTTACTCATTCCAGTAGTATGACCTTGCTTTGCATCCAAGTCCAACTCTTGGTTCAAATGGCTTGATAAATGTTGAATTTATAGATTTGGGATGAGGATGATGGATGGTGAGGATTTGATCTTGTGCAATGGAGGGAGGGGGTTGATACATTTGAAAGAGAGAATGAGAATCTTACAAGTGGCATCTTGTGATTGGTGCACATGATTAGGAAAAATATTGGAAAGAGATGAAGGGTGGAGATTTTCTTATTTTTGTTGATAGTAAGGAATATTGAGAGGGGGGGTGAATCAGTATTCCACAAAACCACTTCTTAACAATTTTATTAATCCAACATCAAAAATTAATAATATGAAAGTAGAATAAGCAAAGGAACAACAACCACAAATACATAACACATGAACACCAGGATTTTTACGTGGAAAACCCAAAAAGGGAAAAACCACGGTGAGTGTTAGCTCACAATATATTATTATAGTACAATACCGGATTACAAGAAGGCTCACTGCCTTAGGGCTCACTGCCTAGAGAAATGATCACTGCAAGAAAGGTTCACTGCTTAGAGAAAGAAAGAAGGAAGAATGGCTCACTGCCAAGTTGAACTGCTCAGACTACATCTACACATGCATGATTGCAGCTCCAATGAAGCACATAAATATTGTCTCAAAACTCTTCATCTTTGACTGCTCTGTGTTCACTGCTCTACTTTTACATGGGAATAAGATATCTCTTCTTCTTCTCTTTTTTCTTCCACAAAATCTCCTTCCTCTATATGTCACACATATGTATATATCACATTCACATCACATAACCCAAACACTAAATTCGATCCCTTATATATATCCACAACACTTGAAATCTTCATATTAGGTCGGCCTAATAAAGTGAAGCATGCACTCATACCTTGAGCAGCTTGTTGGCCAAATTCATTTACCAAAACTCCCAGCGGACTCAAACAACACTTGAATTGCATTCAAATATGTCAGCCTCAACTATTGAACAACTTAGAATTAAGTTCTAAACAATAGAACTTACCGCATATAATTCAACCTTATCATGTCGGCCTCTAACTTAGACTGCCACTGATTCAGTTCATCTATCAGACTACATGTTTTATTGCGGACCACAGGACTTGCTCAAAATCATGTCAAAGACTCCTCAGACATCACAAATCATACCTTTAGAACTGTAAAGAAAAATATCCTTTAGCGGCAAAATACGGACCATCAGAACTTAGACTTTGTCATATTCAAACTATGTCAAGTAGTGTACGATACTCAGTAGCTTGTAACTATCTTTTCGGTGGACTTTAGAACCTATAACTATAGATTTAGACACTTCATACAAGTGTTGACAACACCTCAAAACCACATATCAAGATATGCAACACCGGAGGAATGCGGACCAAATCAACTGAGTGTTCTGCTTTGAATAGTACTATATTTTACTTTGCTGGACTTAGGCCATTTGAAGATATGCTTCCAGAATTGATCAAGAGCTGGAACCTTGGATATAAGATCATCTGAGAGTTAGGAACATCATACTAGAACCACAAAACTTGGTCTTCAACTGCAGACCAATACCAATCCAAACACTATTTTTCTGTCCCTGCTTCTGTATATTGTCAATACTTAGCCAATATGACTAAGTCTTCTTCACCGAACCAAAAAATCTATTCCAACCTTGTTCCTTTTCTTGTTGCCATCAATGAAAACACTCAATTATTCACCATAGCAATGTCTCTTGCCAACAATCTCCCCCTTTGGCATTGATGGCAACAATTAGTGAAAAATGCTTGACTGCCTTGACTGCTCCCCCTTTCTATATACACTCTATATTTCTTCTCCCCCTGAGATGTTTTCCCATTTTTCATTGATCTTCTTCTCCCCCTTTGACATCAATGGTAAAGGTGTAGGTTCCGGAGTCAAAAATCGTCAACACTGCAAAATTTGCCATAATCTGCCGCATATGTACACGTACAATCTTCAACTTTATTTTACATGTGCTGGAGGATGTCATTGAAAATGTTCTTAATTTGGGCTAGCTCACCATCCCAACCTTTCTTAGCATTGTCCAAAATTTGAATATGACCACTGAGTAGGAAAACTACGGTCTCTGCCTTGTGAAGATCAAAGGGTGTGTCAGTAAGTTAAGTTGTTTGTGCTTTAGCTAATTTAGGACTGATTAGTCCTCTTAGCTGACACATTCTAGTTTTGATTTGATCCCTCTCACTTATTAGATTGCTCAAGTCATTATGAAGGTTAATGACTTGAATTTCCTTGCTGCTAACTGATTCTACTACCAGATCAAATGCCTTGGAGGTGTTCATCCATTTCTGTTCTAAATCCTTGATCTTCTCTTCTATTTTCTTTGTGACTTCCAGCCAGGATAAGTAAAATTTGTATATTTCACCAGCTTCTTTAATGATATTTTGAATGCTTTTTATCCTATTATCTAGCTGGGCTTTGTAATTAGCTATCATTTCCTTCAACTCAATCAATCTTTTCTCATCAAACTCCTGCTTAACTTTTATTTCTACAGATTTCTCAAAGGATTCAAAATGTTTACCTATAGAGTTTATAAGTCCTTTGAGTTGATTTTCTGATGACAAAGAGGTGTCCTTCTGGTATGTTGGCATTAGCTTCTCCAAAATGCTAGATGCCTCACCAATGAGCTCACTATCCTCCATGTGAGACTTCAGCATTTCCTCTCTTGCTTTTGCCTATACAATTGAAGCCAATCTGAATTTTTGTATAGGGGACATTGCATCCAAGTTTATTGGACCATGTAGAAAATCAAGCTCATCCAAAACTTGTTTTTCTTTCTCCAAAAGTTCCTTAACTGATTCTGCAGTCTCTTGGTGTAGCAGAGACTTCTTCTTTCAGGCTCTCCTCTGGATCATCTAGATCCATGTCCTTATTGGTGTCCTCCTTTTGTTCCAGTGGAGGAACTTCCTTGACCTGTTCTTCCCCAGTCTTCTCCTCGTCAGTTTTATCCTCAACTTGATGTTCCAGAGAGGATCTTGTTTCAGTGTCATCAGCAGATACCTCTTTTCCTCAGTCACTTTGCCACCTTCATTTATTTCCTATTCAAGGTTCACTTCTGGAATAGATGTATCATCTCCAACATCAGTTTCTTTATTGTCATAAATGGTAGGGAGATTAAATTCCCTCAATGTGTCCAGGGTGATTTCTTCAGTTTCCTTTACCACCTTTTCAATGTCTCCTCCCATGAGAGCATTCATTCTTTTCTTTGACCTAAATTTGTTGTGAATTGCTTTGGAGATTTTCACCTTTTCCTTTGAAGTGATTTCTGGACATAGTTTTATTAGTGAATATTCTCTAAGTTCAACATCCTTTGCCATGGTCACTTCCTTTCTTGCAGTCATTATACTTCCCAGAGTATGTGGTAGATCAGTAATTATCTCAATTAGGGCCTTGTTGTAGATGTTTAGGTATTCTACAACAGTAGTTTCAATGATCTTCTTATCCAGATCATTATATTCATCATATAATTTTGCAATAGGTTTCAGATTGCCATCCACTATTATGGCTTTGAGAACATCTTCAAGGCTTATGGTAGCTTCCTCTATCTGATGCACATCTTGCTTTTGCCTTTCCCTAGTTTACCCTTACCAGAGGGCTTCTTTTTGCTAGTTCTGGAGGCTTTTGTAGCCTCAATTTTCATCTTCTTTACTTCTTCATCTAATTCTATTTCTTCTTCATCCACTGCAAAGCTTACATGCATTCTTTTAGCCTTGGTCTTCTTTCTTTTGTGACTATTGGAAGGAGTTTCCACACTTACAGATGGTGTAGAACTCGAGGGAATAGATGCAACTTCTTTAGAGGTGGATCCTCTAGTTCTCCTTCTTGATACCTCTAGTTTTTCCGATTTATCCTTGGGTTCTTCCAGAGCTCCAATTGGTTCACCTTTTCCCTTTTCTTTTGCTTCCCTTTCAACTTGTGCTTTTTCTCTTTCCTTTATTACTTGTTCTTTTGTGAACCCATGTTTTAGGGCAATATCTTCTGCAAATTTCTACATTTTCTTAGAGATCTTAGGTTTTCTCACTTCAACATGAATTTTAGCATGCAATTCCTCATAAGTCCCAAATATTTCTTCATTGGGATCTCTGGGTTTACTTAATACATGTTGAACATAATTATCTAATATCCCTCCATCTACCTCATATCCCATAGGCATAACCCATAAAGTTCTAGGCTCAATAGCCTCCATCAAGCACTGATCTTTTCTCACAATAAAGCAGATAGTATCCTTGTATTTTTCAACAACTGCTCCAAGGATTCTTTCCCTGGCTTGCATTGACCTTTGGAAGTTTTTGAAATAGCCCCATAGGACTGAGTTCTGAGGATCAATACTTCCTATGCTATTAAGATGATTTCTAATTTGAATTGTAATAGGTTTATCATTTGTCTAGAGTAGATTCTTCATACTTGGCAACTCTTGCATGAAGTAGAAGAATAAACAGATAATCAATGTACCATATTTGAATGAGAATTTTTGCTCTTTAGTCTTCCTCAAATTTTCAATTAGTTGTTGCCGGAGCAATTCACAAAGATCATACTCTGCATCTTCCTTAACCATCTCAAATGTTGTGTAGATTGCTGTACCGGAGACTGAATTTTCTCAGTTTGAGAAATAAACATTGTAGCCAATAACTATGGATGCAAATCTTACTGCATGGTCTTTAATATCATTGATTGTTAGTGCCCTTTTATCAAACTTTGCTCTGGTGGCCACCATTACTTTATCATTCTTCATAGCTTTCAACACTAGTACCGATCCGGTGGAACTTAATCTAGTTACTAACCTTATAGCATCTTTTGTGATCTTAAAGGGTCTCTCGAGCCACATGAATTCATCATGAACCATGCTCAACACATACTAGATCCACTCATCCTCAATGCATGTCGGGAAAACAATGTACTGAATGAATTTCTTTGTTCAATAATGCCTTATATTCATTTTTTAAATTGTAACCCTCACTGCATAAGTGATCTAGAAATAAATTTGTGAGTTTGCTTTTTCCATGTTCTTCTAGGGCAACATGAATATAAGCCCTAACATCCTTTGCATGCAAAACTCTGTGTGGAACTTTTGAAAATGCACCCATCTGATTGACTTCGACTGATTTAAATGGGTGTTTCTTGAATTTAGGTCGTGGTCGCTCAGTGATATCAATGACTTGTGGGGTTGCCATTGCAAAGATTTAACAGATTCACAATAGAGTTCTAGCAGTAAATACCTTGTTATGCTTAATTAGGAGTTTCTTCACCTGAATCGCTCTGAGTTCTTTGAATTTCTGTTGTTGTTGAAATCTTGCTTCAATCTTTCTTGGATATCTGGTGGCTCGAATGTAAAATGAGTTAGAAAGCAAATGAGTTTCTTTTTATCCTCCACACTTGACCTAATCGCCATAAATGCTCATTCTCAAAAGATGCCTGACTTTTTCTTGATAGATATGGTCAATCAAAATTGCTCCGCAATGTGCCGCACTGACTCATTTTCTTCTAAATTTTCTTTCATAAGATCTTTCATATTGGATTCCACCACATATCCTCATGCCAAACTCCAGCACTAACTATCTGGTTGGGGGTTTTAGATTTTCAACACTGCTCCCCCTGAGCCAGAGCTCCCAATTCACTTCTCAAAGGAAGTATCTACACCAGATGATGGTGCGGATTCATCCTTGACTTCAATCACATCTTTCTTGATCCAAATCTTGCCCATTTCTTTCTTAGTTTCAACCAGATCAACCTTTTCTTTTCCTTTATTATTCCTTTGCTTTGTTTTCCTATTTTTAGTATGGTAGTTTCTTTTCACATTTTTTCTTCTGCAGACTCTTGCAATATGTCCATACTTGTTGCAACTGTAGCACACCACATTCCTGTCTTTGATTCTTTCTATTGATTGGATTTGATCTGCATTGATTAGCCATATGTCCAAATCTATTGCATGCGAAACACTTTCCATTGAATGATTGACTAGTCCTTGCATTGGAAGAACCATTCCTTACCAAATTTCTCCATTCATTTGATTTATGACCAATTTTCTTGCAATTGAAACATTGACCAGAGAGTGATGGAACATTATGATTTACTCTACTTCTACACTGAGTAGCTTTATGACCAAACTTATTGCAATTAAAACAATGGCCATTGAAAGATGGGTACCTCTGAGCATTTGGTTGTCTGACTAGAGATCTTCCAGGTCTTCTTCTTTGATTCCTGAATTGGTTGCCTTTGTTTTGCTTTAACTAAAATTTTTCTTGACCTGATTTTGAACTTTCACCTTTCTCAAATCCTAAGCCTTGCTTGTCATTTGAATATTTCTGACTATCAAGCAACTCCTCAAGCTTTGTAGAGCTTATTTTGAATTTTTCTTTATAACTATTGGCTGCTTCCAGATCAAATTTCAGAAGTAGAACTTCTTTGCCCAATTTTTCACATTCCTTTGACTTATTCTTGACAACTTGATTCGGATGCTTTTCAATATCTTCTTTCTTTTCAACTTCCAAAGTCAAACTATTTAGGATTTCATGTGCTTCATCTAATTGATCATTTAGCTCCTTACTTTTCTCTTTAAACTTCCTGACTTGATCCCTTAGCTTTAGGATGCATTCATCAACTTCTTGAACATTAGCTTTTAGATCCTTGATTTCTACCTCAGATTTTTCTAGATTAGTAAGAGTTGCTTCTAGTTCTTTGTTGCTTTCATAATTACCAAATCTTCTTGCTTCCATGATTACACTACCCCACTTCCTTGAGCTGTTAGGCTTCTTCCAAGGAACTAGGCTTTGATACCAATTGTTGATAGTAAGGAATACTGAGAGGGGGGGGGGTTAATCAGTATTCCACAAAACCACTTCTTAACAAGTTTATTAATCCAACATCCAAAATTAATAGTATGAAAGCAGAATAAGCAAAGGAACAACAACCACAAATACATAACACATGAACACCAGGATTTTTACGTGGAAAACCCAAAAAGGGAAAAACCACGGTGAGTGTTAGCTCACAATATATTATTATAGCACAATATCGGATTACAAGAAGGCTCACTGCCCAGAGAAATGCTCATTGCAAGAAAGGCTCACTACCAAAACAGGCTCACTGCCTAGAGAAATAAAGAAGAAGGAAGAATGGCTCACTGCCAAGTTGAACTGCTCAGACTGCATCTACACATGCATGATTGTAGCTCCAATGAAGCACAAAAATACTATCTCAAAACTCTTCATCTCTGACTACTCTGTTTCACTACTCTGCTTTTACATGGGAATAAGATATCTCTTCTTCTTCTCTTTTCTCTTCCACAAAATCGCCTTCCTCTATATGTCACACATATGTATATATCACATTCACATCACATAACCCAAACACTAAATTTGATCCCTTATATATATCCACAACACTTGAAATCTTCATATTAGGTCGGCCTAATAAACTGAAGCATGCACTCATACCTTAAGTAGCTTGTTGGCCAAATTCATTTACCAAAACTCCTAGCAGACTCAAACAACACTTGATTTGCATTCACATATGTTGGCCTCAACTATTGAACAACTTAGAATTAAGTTCTAAACAATAGAACTTACCACATACAATTCAACCTTATCATGTCGGCCTCTAACTCAGACTGCCACTGATTCAGTTCATCTGTCAAACTACATCTTTTATTGCGGACCACAGGACTTGCTCAAAATCATGTCAAAGACTCCTTAGACATCACAAATCATACCTTCAAAACCGTAAAGCAAAATATCCCTTAGTGGAAAAATGCAGAACATCAAGACTCAGACTCTGTCATAGTCAAACTCTGTCAAGTAGTGTAGCGATACTCAGTAGCTTGTAACTATCTTTCCGGTGGACTTCTGAACCTATAACTCTGGATTTAGACACTTCATACAAGTGATAAGTAGGAGGTATTTTCACAGCAGTCAAATTTTGATATTTTATTTCAGGGTTTAACTACGTAGTTTTTGAGTCAAACACATGACCTATATCTCATGAAATATGGGTCATGTGTTTGACTCAAAAACTATGCAGTTAAACCCTGAAATAAAATATCATAACTTCATACAAGTGTTTTCAACACCTCAAAACCGCATATCAAGATATGCAACACCGGAGGAATGCAGACCAAATCAACGGAGTGTTCTACTTTGAATAGTATTGTATTTTACTCTACCAGACTTAGGCCATTTGAAGATATGCTTCCAGATTTGATCAAGAGCTGGAATGTTGGATATAAGATCATCTGAGAGTTAGGAACATCATACCAAAACCACAAAACTTGGTCTTCAATTGCAGACCAATGCCAATCCAAACACTATTTTTCTGTTGTTGCTTTTGTATATTGTCAATACTTAGCCAATATGACTAAGTCTTTTTCACCAAACCAAAAACTCTGTTCCAACCTTGTTCCTTTTCTTGTTGCCATCAATGACAACACTCAATTATTCAACATAGCAGTGTCTCTTGCCAACAATTTTAATGGAGGGTGAGGATTAAAAAAGGTACCTTTTGGGCTTGCATGGGTAGCGGAGTTGGCTTGTGACTTGGGATGGCTCCTCAAGCTCATGGGTTCGACTCCCTCTTGGAATTACCCTAGTGGATGAGCTTGCGGGTGGTAGCATCCACCTCCAAGGACTAGTCTCACCCCTCTGCTTGCCTCTAAGTGTCACTGGGTAGAGGGTCGGGGGGATACCCTAGGTTAACAAAAAAAAAAGGTACCTTTTAGAGCCTTGTGTAAGATTGACCATGAGTATTTTAATCAAAGTGGTGGAGGAATGTGCAAATGATTAATTAGTTGATTAAACTTGATTTGTTTATTCAACTAATGATAATAAGGATTTTGAATGAAATAAAATAAATATTATGCATTTATTTGAATTATGGCAGAATGTTGGGAGAATGATTGATTTAATTAAATAAAGGTGATTTATTCAATTAAGTTGGGACTTTAGAAAAAGGGTTGATTTAGATAATTAGTTTTGATAAAGTAAAAGATCAAAAGAGGGCCCAGACCCATTACATAAGTAGGCCCCCATGGCAGATACAACAAGTCTCATGAGAAGTGAAACAACAAATGACAAATAACTAGGACAAGAATCAACAAAACATAAAAAATCCAGAACTTTTCAACAAAGAGATAGTTACTTTTCAACAAGCTTCTCCAGGCCTTTGATGGTCTTCATTCTCTGCTTAGGTACTCAATTTTGTCAGACATGAAGAAATCTTCAGTCTCAACAGTGCCTTGAGTAGAGACCTCGACCTTGGTTTTACCTTTGTCACTCTTACCTTTGGATCTTGTTCTGTTAGCTAGGCCAATGCTGCTTGTAGTCTTCTTAGGAACCTTATCCTTGGAGCTGGTAGCCTACACAAGAAACTACACCTCACCACTCTTCCTTTTCTTCCCACTCTTGCTTTTACCACTATCTTCCATCTCATCTATGGAACTATCCCCTTTCTGGCTAGTCCTCCTCTTCTCAAGCTCGGACTGGAAGACATATAAGGTAGTAGCTGAGTTCTTAACCACATTCTTGCTGAATTCAACAATTTCATTCATATTCTTAATAATTTTCTTCTAATTGGCCTGATTGGCCTTCATGGTCTCCATCTCATGTTCTAAACTTTCCCACCTATAGAAAGTGGTTGTGAATTTTCTAGTTTCCTCCCAGATTTCCTTGCCCTCTTTTTCTAAATCCCACACTTCAGGTTTCTCTACGACCGCCTTCTCAAGTTTTTGAATCTTGTCCTTAGCCAATTTAAAATGAGACATGACCCATTTTAGAAAGTTATTTTGCAACCCCAAGGCCTTTGAAAATTTTGCATACCATTCTGAATGATGGCTAGATTATTAGCCAGTTTGGAACAATTGTTGCACTGTATAATAGAGTACTCAGGGGGGTAGACTTGGGAGGATCCATGGGTTTCTTCCCTTTATAATTAGTAGCACCATCAAGGGAGTTTGCAGTAGGCTTCGGGGGAAAAGAGCTAATATTCAACCCAGGTTGCGAGGAATCAGGAACATGAACCTCACTATGAGAGATGGGATACTCAGGATGGGTGTCTTGGAAAGAGAGACTTTGAGTGGGTTTATTAATTCTGACTCTAAGTTAGGGATGTTGACTTATTTTAGAGGGGCTGAAGGGGCTACACATACTAGTAGGGCTAATAGGGTTCTCCTTTTGACATTTAACAACCCCTAGAGCAAAAGAAACCTTCTTAATTTTTCTGGTGGGAGGCTCATAGGGGCTCTCTAAAATATTATTAACACCAGAATTAGCATTATCAGGGGACTCCATATCCATAGTTTGATCTTTCATTCTTCACTTGGATAGATGGAGATATTCCTCCTTAAGCACAAACTCTCGGGAGGCCACCAAGTTTTTGGAACTAGTGTCATAGTGGGGATTCATCACAACCTCACTCTTGTCTTTCTTCTTACTCTTAATTTGAATATTATGTATCTCCATATTATCAGTCTCCCTATTTAGAGAGTCCAAAGGGTTCTTAACTTTACCATCCAGGTCATGGCTAGGGGTAGGGCTAAGTTTTCTTTTCCTTTGTTCTTTCACACCCTTAGTAGTGTCACAGTCCACAAAGGTTTGGCCATCTTTGAGATCATCACCTGAGGGAGTGTTCCCACCCCCAACCTAAATATTCTTTTTTTTCTTACTGGAAGAACCTTTGGAAGGGTGTTGGTCTAACAAGGTAGGGTTAACAATTCTGGGAAGGCAGGGAGAGGGCAGGGTTCTACCAAGTTGGAACCTATAGAGTCTGAAAATAAGCCCCTCATGTAAAGGCAAGGTTTTCTTCCCTATAATAATCTGAATTATAGACTCTTTCAAGGACGAATAGACCCAATAAGCAAAGCTAAGTTTAACTCCATGTCTCAGATGGTTTAGCATAGGAAATAAGTATGAATAAAAGTGCGTGTACCTGCCTTCCAAGGTAATAAAGCTCATCACAACTTTAGCAACGTCTTTCCACACCCCATGTAAGTCTTCTCTATTGAACCCTTTTTGAATCCTTTCAACCTTTTCCCCTGGTAATAAGAACCTTTCCATCACATTGTGATTATGGCTTTTTATCTTCTTTGGAAGTCTCTTGCCTTCCTAGTTGAGCCCCGTTGCTACAACAATAAGATCTTCAGTGACATTAAAGGATAACCCTCTCACTTTAGCCTTCCCCACCTTCCATGACATAGTAAATTCCCTGGATAAATTGGAATCATGTTTGTTCATTACTTTGAAGTAATGGACAATATTTCCCCTGGTTAAAATTTCCCACAGTTTCTATTTGCTTCTTATAGAATCACAGTTAGAGGGCTTTGTGTAGATTAAAACCCCTCCCATGGTGTGTAATCTCACGGAAATACCTTGCTTGTTGTTAAATAAATTACAGAGCAAAGGAAAGAAATGCCAAAGACCCTGCAAATGTAAAATGTGAATGGAAGAAAACCTATCATTAGTAATAGTGTCACACTTCGAAAGAGTTCTCTTGCTTGTGTACATTAAATGCCAAGGGTTATGAGCTTGCTGGAATGCAATCATTAGAGTTTAATTCTGCAAGGTACTTGCTCCTGATGTGAGGAGGGATGAAGTTTAGATTGTGCCAATTCTTCAAGCCTTTAATATCTTTGCTAAAGGTGGCGAATAGGTCAGCAATAGAATTTCCCTCCCTATAAATATGCCTAACTTTAGTATCTTCAAAAGAGGATAGCAAGGTCTTTATATCTTCAACTATGTCTTTATCAAACTAATGAGGGTCAACTTTGGAATTAATCATGTCTACTATGTTTTTTGAATCTCCCTCTAGAAAGTGTTTGGATATGCCCTTGTTTTTAGCCAATCTGACCTCTTGAAGGGTAGATGACGCCTCAACATAGTTATTAGTGTGGTGTCCTAGGTTCTCAAAGAACGCTCATAAGAACCTACCTGTTGAATCCCTAAGGATTGTACCCCCACTCGCTTGACCCGGGTTCCCTCTAGAAGATCCGTCAAAGTTCATTTTAAACCAGCTTGGATCTGGGGGGGCCATTTGGTATTCTTTCATTTCAATAATTTGGATGCATCTCCTTTAGTTAGCGTATCTTTGAAACCCCAATTAATAGAAATCTTTTCTTCTAAGGCGGTTGGGTCAAACTTGGGTTTAGGAATAGAAGATTCAGTCACATTTTCCAGGATGACAATAATAATCTTGATTAAAATTTGCTCCCAAGAGGAACTTTGATTTCTAAAAATCCTATTGTTCCTTTCCTTCTAGACTCCCCAACCCAAGTGGAGAAGGGCTTGTTTCCAAAGTTCTCTGATCTAGGGACGTTTCAAAGGAGGGAACCAACTTTCAATTATCTTTCTAATATCATTGTGCCAAACCCATTAGATGTTGAACTTATCCAGAATACAATGTTTGATCTTCCTGATAAAAGGACACTCCCCCAACATGTGGTTGATAATTTCTTCATTACTCTTACAAAGGATGTAGCGATTGACAAGTTGGAATCCCCTTTTCTTGAGATAGTCTAAAGTCAACACTTTCATATGACAGATTGACCACCAAAAAAACTAAATTTTAGGAGTGGTTTTATTGTCCCAGATTAAGTTCCAATTGAATAGAGAGTCTTGTTGTCTCATCAAGAGTTTGAATCTCGTCTTCACTGTGTAATTACCACCAGAGTTAGCTAACTAGATAATACTATCATTATTAAATCTTCCCCTAAACTTGAATCCCTTTATTATTTTAAGTAGTTCATTTCTAGCAGGCACATTTTCATTGCCACAGATGTTAGCTGAGAAATTCCAGTTAGATCTGTCTTCATTCCAGTAGTCTCTATATTTTTCTCCAAATCTCCTCTTCATCTCCTCTTTTATCTAGGAGTAGATATAATTATTATCAAGGGGGTAGGAAAGATCCAAGGATCTTCCAAGAATTTGGTCTGATCCCCTTTCCCAACTTTCCACATGGTTCCTTTTAGAAGAATTTCTCTTCTGTTTACTAGGTTATTCCATTTATTAGATCCAAAAGGGAGTTGTTGAGATACATACCTTCTTGATTATTTAAATACTTAGCCTTCATAATGTTGGTCCAATCATTTATATAGTGCATCATTCTCAACCTTATCTTGGCCAACAATGCCTTGTTCATATTTTTGATATTCCTGATTCCTAGGCCTCCCTAATTTTTATGGGTACAAACTTTATCCCAGGTAACCAGTGGGTATGTGCATGGAAATGGGGGACCAAAAAGGGGTCAAAAGTGGCCACTTTTTTCTGAAATTAGCAAAAATTGATCTTGGATGAGAAATTGAAGATATCCATTCTCAAAATTAGAAAATGTGATAAGAACAAGATTTGTAGTGCTCGGAATCTAGTTTCCAAACTACTATTTTTTTCAAAAAATGGAGGAAATTAAGAGTCCAAATAGGGGGAGCACACAAAGTGATCCTGATTTTGTTAGAAAAATATAACATAGCACTTGGTGTACTCCCCCTAATATGTTGACTTTTTTTAAGTATTTCAAAAATTGCTTTGGTGGAAAATTAGCTAACATCACGTAGTTTATGCCTGATTGTTCTGATAAATTTTTAATGAATATATGATTTTTAATGAATTTTCAAAGTTGATACATCTTGAAAATTAGAAATTTGAGCATGCCTCCCCCCCTAAATTCTTTGAAAAATAATCAAAAATCATTTTTTTTCAACGTGTATAGAATAAAGTCTAAAATCTAAAAATGTATTTTTTCAAATTTTGATAAACGAGTAAAATATGACACCAGAAGTACTAGACAAAGGTTCTCTGAAAAAAAGGAACACACAAGCAAACAACATTCAAGATAGAAACCTCAATGTTATCAAATTTTTAAAAAGTACATGGTTAGAAAGTTGATAAAATTTTTGAAGTCATCTTGGCATTTTTTCATATTGACATTGAAAAATGTGTAAACCTGAGGGGGAGCATGCTCATAATTTGGTTGATTTTCTAAGTTTTGTTGAAAACACGTCCTTGACCTCCAAAAGGTACATCCAACCCTTTGGGTTAGATTCCCAAGGCAAATCCAACCCTTTGGGTTGGAATTTTCCAAAGAAAGAAAAAACATGCTCGCGCTATAGCATGCTCAGAATTTGGTTGATTTTCGAAGTTTTGTTCAAAACACGTCCTTGGCCTCCAAAAGGTACATCCAACCCTTTGGGTTGGATGCCTAAGGCAAATCCCAAGGCAAATCCAACCCTTATGGTTGGAATTTCCCAAAGCAAGAAAAAACATGCTCATGTTATAACACGAGCACGTTATAACACGAGTGTATTTTTAATCAGTTAAAATCGCTCTCTCTCTCTCTCCCCCTCTCTATCTCTCCCTCTCCCCCATCTCTCTCTTTCCCTATCTCTCCCCCTGTCTCTTTCTCACTATTTCTCTCCCCCTATCTATATGTATCTCTCTATCTCTCCTCTCTCTCATGTCTCCCTATCTTTCCCCTCTCTCTATCTCTTCCTCTTTATTCCAATCACTCTATCTCCCCTCTTTCTCTCTCTCCATGTTTGCATACAACTTGTATTTCTACAAGTTGTCAAGTACTTTCCCAATAAGGTGTAGGTGTTTATCCCGAGTCTTACTAAAGATTATGGAGAGGGAGATGGAGAGGAAGGGAGGGAGGGGGAAATAGAAAGAGATGGAGATAGAGACATGAAGAGGGAGAGGGAGGGGTGCTGAGATAGACAAAGGGATAGATAGAGGGAGAAAGCTAGATAAAGAGGGAGATAGAGATAGATATAGAGATAGAGGTAGAGATAGAGGTAGAGGTAGAGATAGAGATAGAGATAGAGATAGAGATAGAGATAGAGATAGATATTGAGAGAGGGGATAGATAGGGAGATAGAGATAGAGATGGAGATAGAGATAGAGATAGAGATAGAGATAGAGGGGAGAGATATGGAGATAGAGAGTAAGGGAGAGATAGAGATAGAGAGGGGAGAGATAGGGAGATAGAGAGTGAGGGAGAGATAGAGATAAAGATAGAGATAGAGATAGAGATAGAGATAGAGATAGAGATAGAGATAGAGATAGGGAGATAGAGACTAAGGGAGAGATAGAGATAGAGAGGGAAAGATATAGAGATAGAGAGAGGTAGAGAGGGATATATTAAGAGATAGGGATGAAGGAATAGATAGAGTGAGGGAAAGAGATGAAGAGATGTCTAGAGAGATAAGGAGAGAGATTGAGAGGTAGAGATATGGGGAGAGAGATAGAGAGGGAGAGAGATACAAATGCTAGAGATAGGGAGGGAGAGAGATAGGGAGACAGAGGGAGAGAGATTGAGAGGTAGAGAGATGGAAGAGAGATAGAGAGGGAGAGAGGTAGAGAGGAAGAGAGATATAGAGGAAGAGAGATAAAAAATGCTTGAAAAAATGCGAGCATGTTATTACATCAAAGATGGTAATGTTACACGACGTGTCATTACATCAACTATTGTGAGCAATCAAACAAAGAAATCTTGCTTGATAAGAAAAACAAGTCAAGCAATAAAGATAAGTAGAACAACAAAAGCCATAGTTCAAGTCTTAAAATCCCTACTTGAGGAGTTTTGGAGAAATAAGACAAGAGTATCTCCTAATCAAAGGGATGTTGTAAAAAGGAGAATTGGTTGTCACAATTGTGAGTCACATCCAAAGCATTTTTTGGATATGACTCAAACATAATTTTTTTCCAAATTTGTAGAGACTTATCCTCAAGTTAAAATTAGCCAAAGGTATTTTGAAGTGACAAAACCCTTTTATGTCAAAATAAATCACACACGCACTACTTGTTGTTGTAGAGTTCACATAGAATTCTCTATGCATTATGATGCTTATCGATATATATATATATATATGTGTGTGTGTGTGTGTGTATCTTTGCATACTAACGATGTTTTGTAGGAGTGTATGATTGAAGCTCCACCTAAATTGGCAAGAGATTTCATTTCAAGCATTTTTGTGAAAGAATAGATGGACAAATGTTTTATAAAACATCATGTTTGGATAGAACATGTGATAGTTGTAGTGGTTTGCAATGTTTGAGAACTTGTGTACACATGGAGAAAACGCATGCAATTCGAAATGAATTAGTACCTTTTGGGAAATACAAGACAATGGCATATAGTCTAAAAGATGGAAAAAAAGAAAAAAAATGTGAATTGGTGAGTCAAGAAATACCAGTATCTATATTTATGTGTATTTTTGAGAAAAGCTATCTTATGAGTACGCAAGGAATACACAAAGAGCTCGATGGTTGGACTTGAAATTCAAGTTATGCAAGGACACATTTCATCTCCATACAATTGTGTCACTTGTAGACTTTGTAGAGAATAATACACTACAATCACAGAATGAGGTCCAATCATAGTACTACAACTCCACTCAGGTTGCTATATTTGTGTATATAGCATTCATTCATGCACCTGACAGTACAGAGGACGATAGAAAGATATTAAGGGAGTATCATTTTTATATCAGTGATGATCACACACATTCTACAGAGTTTGTGCAAGGGTGCTTTCAGATGTTTTATGGTAATTTGAGTAGCAGGAACATCATGCTTGATTAGCATATCATATGGTCAGATAATTGTGCATCACAATTTAAAAATTCACAGATGTTCTATTGGTTAAGTAGGATGCATATATTTAGTGATGTTCAACATATATGGAATTTCTTTGAGGTTGGGAATGGAAAAGGGGAACATGATGGTGCTGGGGCATGTATTAAAAGAGCCTTAGGATGAGAAGAGTTGAAGTACAACTTGGATAGTGCAAAGTTGACAGATGTAACATTCATCATCAAATGGTGCAACTCTACAATGGGTCTAGCTAATGAAGGTAAGTCTAAATTCATAGATTTTTTGGTTAATAGAAGAAGCTAACATTGCAAAATATGAAGATTGTTATACAGTGACAGGATCAAGTGAGTTCACTCTTTTAGAAGCTCAAATGTAGCTTCATGGACTATTCATTCTACGAAGATGGCATCTTTTTGTTCATCATGTACAGATTTTTCTTGGAATGACTATGAGTCAAAAGAATGGGTAGATGAATGGTGTGCTAGAGCTTTAAGCCCACTTGAGATGTACCAACTTCTAGGATCACCACAACTCATTCAAATGAAATCATCTATTAACTTTGACCATATATGAGATCTAGTTGAACTAGGTATTATAGATGCATTACCTAATGAATATTGATATATTTTAGATTATGATGTATAGTGTTTTTTAATCATTTATCAAGAATGATGAATAGTGTTTTTTGTGCAATTTAATACAGGGCATGTTTGTGCAATTATTGTGGATGAAGATAATGATGAGGGAATGAATTATTATTTATGTTGTTTTGTTGAGGCAAAAACAAAATTGACTACCCCTGTCATAGATGGAGAAAACATTGAGTATCCTATAGGATCGGTGGTTGTTATTGGAACATGGCTTAGAAGGTATCCAATGAAGAAGTTTGATGTGTGGTTGTTCGAGGACTTTGACACACATAGGAAGATTCTTTATTATTCTAACCTTGTTGTGACATCAAATGTTCATTTGATAAAATATGGGGGTAGACCTTTGAATAAAAATTTGTGGAAAGTTCATGAGTCTGACCATGAAGCAATACTTGGCATCATAAAGAGTAGAGAAGAATCACATGGTTCATTAGATTGAATCAATGGAATGACAGAAAGGTATGTTACGTACAGTCATTAAGTTTTGTGATTTGATTACATTTTTCTTTTCTATCCTCATTTCGCCTTCTATATTTTTTACATTTTTCTTACCTTCTTATATGTGCTCCTATCTCTTGGTTGATTAGGTTGGTTTCATTATAGATCTCGTGACTGAATGACATGGTTGTTGATGCGTTTGGATATTCCCCATGGTCTTGATTGGTGAGTGGGGTTGATCAAACTAAGTCTTGGTTTCTTAGGTCATGCTTTGAATGCTTTCATTTTACCTTTTAATCAGTCTAATTTTAGTTTTGAGTATCTATTCGAGTATCCATGCTTTACATTCAAATTATTAGAAAATAACTCAATGATTATTTAATCTCTTATACTCTTAATTGAATAATTTTGAGCTCCTTTTTTGCCATATCCTCATATATCACTATAATAATTTGGTCTTATGGATTACATAGGCCTTAAGAGAAGTTTGTTTATCATGGTCTTATGGATTACATATGCCTTAAGAGAAGTGTGTTTGCATTAATATTTTCTAGATCAAAGAGCAACTGAAGTCAGCATTATATACTATTAGAATGATTGTGAGATTGGCCTTGCATTGGGGAAGCTAGGGTGATCATGAAGGATTATCCTAACTAAATGACTTCATGAAGGTTGTCATGTCACCGAGCCCTACTAGAATTACAACTATCAAACCATCATTATGACTTTCCTAATATTCACTACAATAAATTCCTTGAGAACATCGTGAATAGTCCTAAAACTAAATTTTAAGAATCCTATCATACCTAGAATAGCCACACATACGAAGATTTGCATGTAGTGGAAAGGTGAAAGGAGTGAAATTTTGCATCATGCACCTTGTGGGGCCAAACAGACTGCACCAATGAGTTGAGGTGGGTGGGTGAATGCTAGGAGGGGTCTCGTTTCATGCCCCAAGTAGCTGAATCGTTTCGAACTACACGCTACTGACAATGTCTCTTAAGAGCCCTGAGAGGCAAAAACTACCAATCTTTGATGGGGTAGTTCTAGGATTCCGTGATACCTGGGAATGTTTTGTTTGGACCTACATATGCACATGGGGTCCATCCACAATAACCTCTCTCAGTTTATGTGAACTCAACATAGTTTGACCATGAGGAGAGTGGATGCATTCTTGCAAAATGCTTCAGTTTCATGCAGTGGAAAGGTGCAAGGAGTGAAATTTTGCATCTTGCACCTCGTGGGGCCAAACAGACTGTGCCAATGCATCGGGGTAGGTGGGTGAATGCTAGGAGGGGTCTTGTTTCATTCCCCAAATGGGTGAATTGTTTCAGACTACATGCTACCGGTAATGTCTCTTAAGAACCCTGAGAGACAAAAACTACCAATCTTTGATGAGGTAGTTATGGGATTCTATAATATTTGGGAATGTTTCATTTTGATTGACATATGTATGTGGGTTCCATCCACAATAACTTCTCTCAATTTCTACAAACTCAACATAATTTGACCATGAGGAGAGTGGATGCATTCTTGCAAAATGCTTTAGTTTCGTGAAGTGGAAAGGTGCAAGGAGTGAAATTTTAATCATGCCCTTCGTGGGGCCAAATAGACTGTGCCAATGCATCAGGGTGGGTAGGTGAATGCTAGGAGGGGTCTTGGTTTGTGCCCCCAGTGGCTGAATCATTCTAGACTACACGCTACCAGCAATGTCTCTTAAGAGCCTTGAGAGGTAAAAAATACCAATCGTTGATGGGGTAGTTATTGGTTTCCATGACACCTGAGAATGTTTTGTTTGGACCTACATATACACATGGGGTCCATCCACAATAACCTCTCTCGGTTTCTGCGAACTCAACATCATTTGACCATGAGGACAATGGATGCATTCTTAAAAAATGCTTCAGTTTCATGTAGTGGAAAGGTGTAAGGAGCCATATTTTTCATTCTGCACCTCGTGGGGCCAAATGGATAGCGCCAACATGTCGGGGTGGGTGGGTAAACATTAGGAGAGGTCTCGTTTCGTGCCCCAAGTGGTTGAATCCAGTGGTAACGTGTAGTACAAAATGATTTAGCCACATGGGGCATGAAACGAGACCTCTTCTAGCATTTACCCACCCACCCCAACATGTTGGTGCTATTCGTTCGGCCCCATGAGGTACAAAATGAAAAATATGGCTCCTTGCAACATTTAGCATAACCATGCAAGGAGTGAATTTTTGCAATTTGCACCTCGTGGGGCCGAACAAACAATGCCAACACATCAGGGTGGGCGGGTAAATGCTAAGAGAGGTCTTGTTTTGTGCTCCAAGTGGTTGAATTATCTTGGACTACATGCTACCAACAAAGCTGCTTTGTTGTTAATGTGTAGTCTGGAATGATTCGCCCACTTGGGTTATGAAACAAACCTCTCCTAGCATTTAACCACCCACCTCGACATGTTGGCAATGTTTGTTCATCCCCATGAGGTGCAAAATGAAAAATATGGCTCCATGCACCTTTCCATTGCATGAAATTGATGCTTTTTGCAAGAATGCATCCACTGTCCTCACGGTCAAACAATGTTGAGTTCACAGAAACTGAGAGAGGTTATTGTGGATGGACCCCACATGCATATGTTGGTATAAACAAAATGTTCCTAAGTATCACAGAAAACTAGAACTACCCCGTCAAACATTGGCAGGTTTTGCCTCTCAATGCTATTAAGAGACTTGTTGGTAGTGTGTAGTCCAAAACGATTCGGCCATTTGGGGGACAAAACGAGACCCCTCCTAGAATTCACCCACCCACCCCGACACATTGGCACAATTCATTTTGCACCACGAGGTGCAGAATGAAAAATATGGCTCCTTGCACCTTTTCACTGCATGAAACTAACACTTTTTGCAAGAATGCATCCACTGTCCTCATAGTCAAACGATGTTGAGTTCATAGAAACTGAGAGAGATTATTTTAGATGGACCCCACATGCATATGTAGGTCCAAATAAAAATTCCCAGGTGTCACAAAATCCTAGAACTACCCCCTCAAAGATTGACAGTTTTTACCTCTTAGGGCTCTTAAGAGACATTGCCGATAGCATGTAGTTCGGAATGATTTCACCACTTGGTGCATGAAATGAGACCCCTCCTAGAATTCACCCACCCACCTCGATGCATTGGTGTAGTCCATTTGGCCCCACAAGGTGTAGGATGCAAAATTTCACTCCTTGCACCTTTCCACTGCATGAAACTGACACTTTTTGCAAGAACGCATCCATTGTCCTCACGATCAAATGATGTTGAATTCATAGAAACTGAGAGAGGTTATTGTGGATGGACCCAACTTGCATATGTAGGTCCAAACAAAACATTCCCAGGTGTCATAGAATACCAAAACTGTTTTGTCAAAGATTGAGAATTTTTGCCTCTCAGGGATCTTAAGAGACATTGCTGGTAGCATGTAGTCCATAATGATTCAACCACTTGGGGAATGAAACGAGACCCCTTCTAGAATTCACACACCCACCTTGACGTGAAGTTTGTTTGGCCCCACAAGGTGTAGGATGCAAATTTTCACTCCTTTCACCTTTCCACTACATGAAACTGATGCTTTTTGCAAGAATGTATCCACTGTCCTCACAATCAAACGATGTTGAGTTCATAGAAATTGAGAGAGGTTATTGTGGATGGACCCCACTTGCATATGTAGGTCCAATCTAAACATTCCTAGGTGCCACGGAAACCCATAATTGCCTCGTCAAAGATTGATAGTTTTTGCCTCTCGCGGCTCTTAAGAGACATTGTCGGTAGCGTGTAGTCCGAAATGATTCAATCACTTGGGGCACGGATTGAGACCCCTCCTAGCATTCACCCACCCACCTTGATGCATTGGTGCAGTTTATTTGGCCCCACGAGGTGTAGGATGGAAAATTTCACTCCTTGCACCTTTCCACTGCATGAAACTGATACTTTTTGCAAGAATGCATCCACTCTCCTTACGATCAAACGATGTTGAGTTTGCAGAAACCAAGAGAGGTTATTATGGATGGACCCCACATGCATATGTAGGTCTAAATGAAACATTCCTAGGTGTAACAAAATCCTAGAAATGGCCCATCAAAGACTAGTATTTTTTGCCTCTTAAGGCTCTTAAGAGACATTACCGGTAGCGTGTAGTCCAGAACGATTCGACCACTTGGGGCATGAAATGAGAGCCCTCCTAGAATTCAACCACCCACCCCAATGCATTGGTGCAGTCCATTCATCCCCACAAGGTTCAGGATGCAAAATTTCACTCCTTGCACCTTTCCACTACACAAAACTGAAGCATTTTACAAGAATGCATCCACTCTCCTCACGGTCAAATCATGTTGAGTTTGTAAAAACTAAGAGACGTTATTGTGGATGGACCCCACATGCATATGTGAATCCAAATTAAAAATTCCTACATGCCATAGTTTGAGAGAACAATCAGTCTAAAGTATGCCATCTTTTTCGTGTTCAAGCTCTTAAGAGACTATCTCCATCTAATGTAGCGAAGAATGATCAAGAGGTGTGGACACCAAAAGGACATCTCCCTTGGCATTCAATCACCCAACTTGACATGTTGGCTCTAGTAGTTTGGACTCATGAGGCGAAGAATGTTAAATATCACTCTTGGTCAAACATATAGAAGGTGAAATGGAGGTGTAAAGCCAAATTCCACAACAATTGCCTGCATCCTCCCCGTATGTGCTAAAAAAGGATCTTTGGAACATAATACATGGGCATCCATCAAACCATAAAGGATATGGGAATTTTGACAGATATTGTAGTTGCAACTACTCTAGAAGACACGTATGCAAAATGTGGAAGCATAGACAAGGCAAGTGAATTGTTTGACATCATGCCTCAAAGAAATGTGATCTCATGGAATGCCATGATTGCAGGATATGCATAAAATGGATTTGTTGATAAGGCTTTAGAAAATTTCAAGCAAAAGCAATTGGTGGGTGTAAATGCCAAAATGGGATCTTTGGAATAGGGTATGGACATCCATCAAAGCATAATGGATATGGGAATTTTGTCAGATGTTGTAGTTTTAAATACCCAAGGAGACATGTATGCAAAATGTGGAAGCATAGACAAGGTGCATGAGTTGTTTGACATGATGCCTCAAAGAAATGCGGTCTCATGAAATTTTGAAAAATGTTGTAGTTGCAACTACCCTAGAAGACATGTATGCAAAATGTGGAAGTATAGACAAAGTGAGTGAACTGTTCGACATGATGCCTCAAACAAATGTGGTCTCATGGAATGCCATGATTATAGGATATGCACAAAATGGATTTGTCGATAAGGCTTTAGAAACTTTCAAGAAAAAGCAATTAGCGGGTGTAAAGCTAATATCCACAACCTTTGACCGCATCCTCTTTGTGAGTGCCAAACTGAGATCTTTGGAACACGGTACATGGATGTATCCATCAAAGCATAAAGGATATGGGAATTTTGTCAAATGTTATAATTGCAACTGTCGTAGGAGACATGTATGCAAAATGTGGAAGCATAGAGAAGGCAAGTGGATTGTTTGACATGATGCCTCAAAGAAATGCAATCTCATGGAATGCCATGATTGTAGGATATGCACAAAATGGTTTTGTTGATAAGGTTTTATAAACTTTCAAGCAAAAGAAATTGGTGGGTGTAAAGCTAAAATCCACAACCTTTGACTGCATCCTCTCTGCTAGTGCCAGACTGAGATCTTTGGAACATAGTACATGGGCATCCATCAAAGCATAAAGGATATGGGAATTTTTTCAAATGTTGTAGTTGCAACTTCCATAGGAGACATGTATGCGAAATGTGGAAGCATAGAGAAGGAAAGTGGATTGTTTGACATGATGCCTCAAAGAAAAGCAATCTCATAGAATTCCATGATTGTAGGATATGCAAAAAATGGGTTTGTTGATAAGGCTTTAGAAACTTTCAAGCAAAAGCAATTGGTGGGTGTAAAGCTAAAATCCACAACCTTTGACTACATCCTCTTTGCTAGTGCCAAACTGAGATCTTTGGAACACAGTACATGGACATCCATCAAAGCATAAAGGATATGGGAATTTTGTTAGATGTTGTAGTTTAAAATGCCCAAGGAGACATGTATGCAAAACGTGGAAGCATAGACAAGGTGTGTGAGTTGCTTGAAATGATGCCTCAAAGAAATGCGGTCTTATGGAATGCCATGATTGTAGGATATGCACAAAATGTATTTTGCAATGATGCTCTCAAAAAATTTAAATTAATCAAACACTCTAAAACATATATTGAAACTAATTGAACATAATATTATTTCATGGAAACATTGAAGAATACATATGCAATATCAAAAATTTTAAGCATGATACATTATCTATCATGTAACCATAATTCATCATCATATATAATGTAAAATATCATATACATAATGTCATGAAAATAACATATAGTGTATATATAAATCCATATAGGCATATATACATTGATATACATCAGAAAAATAGAAAAGTATGTTTACAAATCGCCATATAGACATACAACAAAATATCCTAAAATCAAATATGCTATGGAGTGCTATGAAATAATTGACGACCCTTGCTTAGCTGTGAAGAAGGAGAATCAGTCAATGACTCATCCTCTCTCATATGCCGACTAGACCTCATGGATAGAGATTTTTGAAGCTCCATCTGTTAATACAATCAAAGAATACCCACATTAATATAGAAAACATGAAAATATATACAACATGACATAAGTAATCAATCACTTACTGCAAGCTGGTGATCCCTCTCGATCATTTGTTGTCTCTCTTCATCGGTATTTGCATGGGTTGGAGTTCTAACCTCCTGTGAGAAGCATAAAGAATAAAATTTGAGTAAACATGAATATTATTTATGTATAATAAATGACATGACATAAAAGAAGAAACACATAATCACATCTGCATGTTACTAGCTCTTACCTCAGGCAAAGGATTTGTAGATGAAACAACTATAGAAATGCCCATCTCTGATGACTGACGAATATGAGGAGTCTCAAGCCCTGTCATCAATTGAAAATAGAGTTCAAGGTTATTTGACCGAAATCTATAAAACATTATTTAAATGCATCATGATTAGAAATGGTAAAATTTACCTAAGTGAAACTGCCTCTATATTTGGCCCAACTAACTCCTCCTGAGGGTGAAGCTCTGACATCCACCTGTTCATCATCAAATCATCACTAAATAAGATTACCATTGATATATGAGAAAAAGTTTACATGTACTATATGAAGTCGGGTAAAAATGTTGTTAAAGCCCTGCAAACATTATTTTCAAACCCTAAAAACCTAGAATCAATGCAAATAGAGCATGAAATATGAAACCTTAGGCTAATAGTGCAAATCCTTCATTGTTCCTATGAAGCTATGGCTAACTAATGCACTTAGAAATTGTAGGTCTGCAAATGCTATGGAGAGCTCACAAATGGCAAAGTTGACTTATGCAAGTGGTTCCATCAAAATGAAAGAGTAAGAGTGATTTTATAGAAGAGGAAATGTGAATGGAGGGTTGTGATTAGAAGTTGACTTGGAGGCAAGATCAAGGGCTAAGAATGATTAGGGTTTCCAGCCACAAAAGGACAAAAGATATTTTTTTATTAGAGGAAATGGTGAGGTGGGAATTGATTTTTTTTAAATTAAATAAATGGTGTGCATTTATTTAATTTTTTTAGAGGAAAGGGTAATGTAATGGGATTAAATTAAATAAGTGGGAACTTATTTAATCTAGGACAAGGTTAATAATTTAAATAAATGGGTATTTATTTAAATTGAAAGGGGGTATGTGTATTTGATTAGTGAATAATTAAATAATAATTAAATTATTTAATTATAGAGGAATTTAGAAGAAGGTAGCTAAAATAATTAAATAAATGAAATTTATTTAATTAACAAGCGCAAGAGAGAATGAATTAACTAAATAATTAAAAATTATTTAATTAATAGAAGAATGTGGAATTAAGGTGGAATATGTGTGAAAATGTCATTCGCAGGCCCAGGACATTTTTAAGTGTCTACATTTTGCCTCTCTTTGATATAATGTCGAGTCCGACGTTATATCAAAGAAAAAATTGAGAGATGTACTCTGAACATGCCCCAGTGTATTCCAAGTGAAGCGTGATGGTCTTATGCCCCCTCGGGAAATTTTTCAAATTGTCAAAAAATTTGGAAAATTTTCTGAAAAGTTGTGCGAAGTGCCCCAAAGTGGTCTAGGAGTGAGAAAACGGCCATAAAAGGCAGTTTTTTTTTGGGTGTCACAGTAGGATGGTGGAATATTAGAAGAAATGGAGATGAAAAATGTGCGAAGGATGAAGATCAGCTTAGAAGAATGGATCCTGACTTTGCCATGATAGATTGTGAGCTTCTTTTATGTAGTTACTGCTTATCATCATAGTGCTTGTTGTGTCAAGGGACGACAATCACCATGCCATGTCAAAGGCCAAGGCGCAAAGTGCAGTCCCTTGTGAAACAGGCACAAAACAGACAAGGAATGCCTGACTCAGACTAGGAACTGTGATACCTTGTCGGAACATGCGATGAGATAATTGTGAGGTGTGCAAGTCCTTATGCAAGGAAGTAGTTATTCTTTCCAATTCATAGGATGTCTTTGTGTCACACCCAATGGAATCCTGATCACATGCAAGGCACCAAGTTGCCCCAGTCATTTTGCCAAGACAAACCACAAACAACAATCAAAGAAAAGGGTCTCGCCCTATCCTTGCTTCTCTTCATCACTTAGGGACTACCTCGAGAAGCATAAGAACAAGACTGCAAAACAATCCAATAGAATAAGACTGACTAGAACAATAGCCATTTGGACCTTTTGCCAAGTGATATGTGCTTAATTGATTGATTGATGATGATTCGATGAAGGAGGAGCCTAGTTTCGGGAAAGGAGCATGATTGATTGACTTGTTTTGATTTTTTGGGATTTTTGAGAATATTTGATTTTTCGGTGTTTTTGAAAATATTTGATTTTTTTTGTATTTTTGGACTGTTTTGGGGAATGGCATTGGATCACAATTTTTGTAGCCTTTATGCTAGATACCAATGACAAGGGGAAACCAAGTCTAGGTGCAAGGATGAATGAATGGATAAGAGGGGTGGTGAAGATAGTGGATGGAAGGAACGCACGCGTAAGAGGGCAAGGATGTGATCTTCAAGTACTATGTCGCATAGGAATAACATGCCCCATTATTGGTGGTATACTTAGGATTTTTCATGACAATGCTTATGACCAAGGATGGTGATAGGATTGGTTTGAAAGGGATGAGGTATATCAAGAGATAACCAAAACATTTGTCAACATTTTGCCCCCATTTCTATATCAAGATCAAAAGAGGAAGGGAGAATGAATGGATTCAATAGGATAGGTATGTATGTGAGTGGTATGATAGGATATGATAGGAAGGAAATGATAGGGTGGGATGAGACAACGTGTCCCCAAGTGTAAGTGGCATAGAAAATCAATCTACACATGACGCTTGTTTGCCAGGTTTTCATCATGGTACTTATCCAAGGTGCCCGTTTACTAGGTTTTCACCATTGGATGAAAGGATTTCTCTTTACTTTTTTTATTCTTATTTTTATTTTTTTTCTTTTTTATTTTTATTTTTTTTCTTTTTTTTTGACTTTTTTGACTTTTTGAATGGGATAGGTGGATATGGACGAGAGGGACTCAAGTGTCTAGTGCCATGAAAGGTGATAGTCCCATTGGAGAAAGATGTAGTCGCATGGACCATGCCAAGTCAATATGCTCATGAATGTTGCTAGGGGATGGCAAGAAAGTGAGATGGATTAGGTGGATAGTGGATTGTGAAGGGAACGATAGTGGATTATGTAGGAATGATAGTAGGTTATGATTTGGATTATGTAGGGCAGATAGTGGATTATGTAAGGCTCATGTAAGGAAGATGGATAGAAGGATTATGCAAAAGCATGGACCATAGGAAGGTGATGGGGGAGATATGAAGGATAATGAATGAATGATGGGGTGATGAAGGTATGGAAAGGAATCATGACCAACGGCTACACAAACCATGATAAACATTAAAGCGTGTGATTGGATGGTGGTGTAGGAAGTAATGGAGATGTTTTCTTAGGAGATGGATGATTTAAGCATTTTGGGACCCACATAAACTTAGTATTTTTATGATTGTTGTTTTTCATGTGGGTTGGAGGAGTTTGAAACTGTTGAGTAGAATCGATGGAAGAGGATTGTTGGGATTCTTGAGAGGAAGAGGATGCCTCATTTGACTTGCTTGATTTTTGCTTAGGGACCCATATCATTTTAGTTTTTGACTTTGCTTTTGGAGGTATGGGTTTGGATGGATTTTTTAATGTAACTTGCTTTGAATTTTTTGATTGATGTCCTAAGGCATTAGGACACTTAGGATTTTTGTCTTTATGAAAGGAGGCATCCAAATATTTATTTTTGAATCCCATGGGGTGGATGGAATGAGTGGAAGCTTCATGTTTGGACAATATGTGCATTTGTTGGTCATGACTAGGAATGTAAGGGTATTTATGAATGATTGGGATATTAGGTGTTGGAAACAATGGTGGCAAAGTGGATGGAGGGAAATTAGGAGTTGGAAGGAGTGGAGGTAAATTGGATGGTGGAAGGTGAATGGTCACATGCTTTTGACACTTGTAGGATGGAGGAGGTGGAATGGTCACGTAGGTTTTGGGTACATGATAGGATGTGCGATGGAAAGTGGTGGACTTAGGAGGAATGGAGTTAGATTGTTGACCTTGAGGTGTGTATCCAAGGCCATATGAGTGTGGAGGGACTTTGGGCTCCAAAATACCTTGTTCGTGAAGGCCTAAGCCTTTATCATGGTAGTTCATGTTTTGGAGAATGCGATGGACAATGGGACTTTGTGTAGTTTGGACACTAGACATGAGTTCATTATTGGATGAAGAAGGTGAACTGGATAAAGGTTGTTGTTGTCCCAAGGAGGAACACTCGTGGATGAAAGTGGATATGATGGTGGACTTGAAACGGTATCAAAGGTGGATGTGGAAGGATCATGAGGATCTTTATTATGTTCATGTAAATCCAAGTTATTTGTTTGATCTTCTATGTTTATGTGTTCTTGGGAGACACATGTCTCATCATGGGAAGTGGAAGTTTGTGTATCATGGATCAGCGAGGTGGCAAGCTCTTGACCATGGAATGCATAAAGTTGACTAAGTGGATCATCATAGCCTTCTTGATCATGAAAGGGATCTTGATCAAAGATGGGATCAAGTGTGTTATGGATGGGTGGAATGGAAGGGGTTTGATCTTGATTTAGATAAGGGGGTAATGTTTCCACATGCTTAGGATTATGCTCTTGACATACCTTTTGACTTTGAGTGGAAATGGAATTGCATAACTCTATGAGAGGCTCAATGGATAGTGTACTAGATGATAGGGTGGAAGAATTGGACATGACATTTAAAGGTTCTTTTATAGGCTCATGAATGGGTGTTTGACATGGAGATAGGTTGTTCCTCGCTAGTAACCCTTGGATCACATCCTTTGTAGGTAGATGGGCAATAGAAGTTGAAGGCTTAGGATAGCGATTAGGTGGAGTGGAAAGTTCCCATGGTGGAGGGATAAAAGGGATGGAAGGTGTTGGCTTAGGGTTTTGGCTTTGGTTGGATGGAGGGTCAAAGGGATTGGATAAAGTGGTGGATTTGGATGACTCCACATGTTTACTTTTGTAATGTTTAAACTTAGGTTGTGGAGTTGGAGGGTTAGAGTGCGGTGGTAGAATGTACTTATAGGATGGATGAGGTGGACTTATGTTTCCCTTGTCAATGGTGGCATTGGAATTTGAAGGCACTTGATCTTGTTGCAAAGGGTGATTTAGTCTCATATGTGCTTGTTGTGATGTGGCTCGATAGGCTTGTGAATAGGCTTGGGGTGCTAGAACATTGTTCTCTAGGATTGGCATGGAATGACACATGTCTTCATATCGTTGTATGTCATCTTGTGGGATTAGGGCCATGTTGTCAAGTTCTTGTCTAGGATGAATGATGAGATGGAATGATTAGGATGAATGAGATGTGATTAGGATAATGATTAGGGTGCATTGGATTGGATGAAAGAGATGATTAGGATGTTGAGGAATGACAAGATTAGATGACAAGGATGATTGGGGTTGTGATTAGGATGACTTGGATATGATTAGATTAGGGGTGAGGTGATTAGGATGAGTTTGATTGAATGATGTGATTAGAAAGAGTGATTAGGATGTGAAGGTTGAATGATGAAGATATGAGTAGGATGTGATTATGATGATGTCGATTAGAATGACAAGGATGATGTGCAATGACGAGGATGAATAGGGATAACTAGGAGGATCGACTCCCTTTCTCTTCTTTTTGCAACCATGTCTATACCAAATGAGACTTATGAATTGTGGGATGCTATGTGGATGTAAATGGAATGTGATGAGGCCTAGACTATGATAGAGGCTAATGTTATTAGTCTTCGAAAAGTCTAGCTCCAAGAGGGTACTCTCGTCTACTAATGACCTTTCAAAGCACAAATTGGTTTTGTCGAGACCTTGAGGTATTGAAGAGATGATTGATTGGAGTGAACCCATGAGTTTCAGAATTCACTTGTAAGGATGGACTTAAACTAGCCATGGAGTATTAAGCCCAAGTTGTGATTGATTTGAAAAAGATGTCAAGGTCTCTTGGTCCACAGATTTGTACTTGTGGTACAGTCAAGCTTCGATAGTTTCTCCCTATGTTTCAACCTTAGGAAGACTATGTTTGGGAACCTCTATAGGTGTCGAGGGCTGAATGGGAATGAAATGTTGCGATGAAATGTGATAGTAAAGTGATGGAATTGGATATGCAATGGGTGGTTTTGACACAATTGCAATCAGATTCAATAGGGAGAGTAGATACTCAAAGTTTTCCCTAGGGTTATGGTGTGTTGTGATAAGAAATGATGTCTAATGATTAGGGATGATGACTTGGATGGATTAGGATGAAGTGTATTAGATGAATGAAGTGATTAGGATATGGTAAGGATGACTTGGATATGATGGTGATTAGATGAATGAGGTGATTAGGGTGAGTTGGAAATGGTTAGGGTATGATTAGGATATGTTAATTGGATGAAAAAGGTGATTAGGGTTTGATAAGGATGACTTCAATATGATGGTGATTAGATGAATGAGGTGATTAGGATATGGTAAGGATGATTAAGATGATGACTAGAAGAATGATTAGGGTGAAATGGATTGGATTAGGATGACGATGTGTAATGATTAGGCATGATGAATTAAATATGATTATGATGGTTAGGACATAATTGGGATGAGGTGGAATGATTTGGAACGATGAATAGAACATGATTAGGATATGGTGTAATGATTAGGTATGATGAATAGGACATGATTGGGATAATGTGGAATGATTAGGACGAAGAGAATATGATTATGAAGAAGTGGAATGATTTGGAATGAGGAATATGATAGATTGGGGTGAGGTGGAATGATTAGAAAATGATAAGAATTTTATTAGGATATGATATGATGAGTTGGATTGATTAGTAAGGATAATTAGGATGATGATTAAGATGAGGTCGAATGATGTGGAATGACAATATTGGGTGGCTTGGATTGATTAGGGTGATGACTAGGATGATTAGGATATGATGAAATGGGATAAGGTTAAGATGAAGTGTTGATGAGGATATGATGACTAGGATGGATGTGTGGAAAGAATGTCGAGGGTGATGATTAGGCAAGCACACGCATCAATCAAAGAAGACACTTGGCAATCAATTTTGTGGCTCTTTGACATTTTTGTGACAAGTTTTTGAAAACACTTTAGAAGACAAGCACAACCCTATGGCTAGGCAAGGACTATATTTGTTGAATCCCCTATCTACGCTTATTCAAAGTAGATAGCTCTAGGATCTTGGTAGCATCGGCTCCCCTCCATGGAACTTACTTCTCACGCATACCAAGTTCTGGGTTTCCCAAGGCTCGTCCTCCCACCAAACCTTAGGATTGTCCCTGCTATCTTGGCTAAGAACTGCAAGAATCGGGGCGGCTTCAAAGGTTCCCTTTCTGCGTCAACAAATAGAGGGTTTTTGGCCACTAAACAAAGGGGTTCTAGTGAATATATGGGGGATTGGCACCCCACAAGCATCCAGAAAGCCACTTAAGGCTCTAACTAACCCTACTAGGAGTTTAATATACACAAAGGTACGCCTCCTTTTGAGTTAGCACTGTATGGTGAGCGCTCATACTGGTTAGACTTGGCTTTCGCCTTATCCTTAATTTATATAGAGGACCAGACAAAAGTACCACTTGGGGTCGCAAATGAGTTCTCCTTGTGGATGTGTCTCAAGAGTAGGCCCACTCTAAGGCTGACAAAAGTAATACAAGTTAACATGTTTTTGATCCCTAGGCTCGCACTAAGTCACAAGGGGAGAGCATACACATGTGAACTTGCTCACACTCGCATGAGGGTTCTTTTGGATTTTTCTTTCCTTAGGTGTGGTGTGATTTTATGTAAGTGAAGTGGAGGGTATATACCTTTCCACAACTCTAACACAAACCACCAAACATAGCAAACAAAATGCAATCCTTTTTATCTTTTTTTTTAAATGAGTGAGGATGCAAGTTAATTTTAAGCCCCAATGAGTGAGAGAATGCAAGATTTGTGGTTCATTTTAAATCCAATGTGTGAAAATGCAGAGTTGTTCTTTTTAACTCATGAAATGTGAATAATGCAAGGGTTGTGGTTCTTTTTAACTAATACGAATGAGGTTCATTTTAATCCCAAAATGAGTGTAGGTTTGTAAATAGAAAATTGTATTTGTTCTTTTTAACCCAGATTGCAAAGTGTTCCTAAGTTAAACCATACACATATTCATGAAAAAAGGAAACCCTAAGTAACAAGTTATGTTTTGCAAATTCAAAGTGTTTCTCCATGCCACAGGCTACAAACACAAAGATCAGTAACAGAAAACCCTAACTCTACTACTCAAAATAGAGAAACCTGAATGAAGAACTTTTTGAAAAACTTTTGTTTTATACCATTCGCATGCGTCACACAGAGAGAAGGTGGTGCACTATCAAACTTATGCGTTTCAAGGACCAGTGTAAGCAGTTCACTGTCATGTGCATGCGAGTTAGCCAAGCGCATGTGGTGCACTATCATGCTTATGTGAGTCATTTAAGCACATGCGTCACACTAATCAACCTATGCGTCACACTGATCAGCCTATGCATCACACTGATCAACACATGCGTCACACTGATCAGCACATGCGTCACACTGATCAGCACATGCGTGACACAAAGCAGCTTATGCGTGACACAAAGCAGTTTATGCATCACACAATTTCTACAAATACAAATTACCATAAAAAACCCTAATCTGTGAATGAAATACGTACTCCAGTGATAAATGCAAACCCTAGGGTTGTAAGGTCATCTCTTGGATGCTAGAATGATGATGAACTTTCAAACATTCCCAAGATATACCCAAATGTTTAAACAAGTTAGCAAGAAACCCTAAATAAAACCCTTAAAATAACAAACCCTAATGCTCTAAAAAAACCCTAATGAGATAACCAGTATGAACTAGAGAGTTAACAAGTTAGAATCCTACAAAATCAACTGGGTTAGGTTTATAAAATCAAAATAACAAAATTTCTACCCTAAACACAGTCATATGCGTTGCAGACTCTAAAGGATGTGTCACGTCGTATGACTCATGCATCACACTGAGATGCTTATGCGTCACATGAACCAGCTTATGCGTCGCACTATTCCTACAAATTTAAAAACACAAAATTCATGGAATGTACGGCTGTTCATGTCAGGTTCACCAGATGAAGTCGAGTAAAAATGTTGCTAAAGCCCTGCAAACAATATTTTCAAACCCTAACTACACAAGGAGCCCTAAAAACCTAGAATCAATGCAAATAGAGCATGAAATATGAAACCCTAGGCTAATAGTGCAAATCCTCCATTGTTCCTATGAAGCTATGGCTAACTAATGCACTCAGAAATTGCAAGTCTGCAAATGCTATGGAGAGCTCACAAATGGCAAAGTTGACTTATGCAAGTGGTTCCATCAAAATGAAAGAGTAAGAGTGATTTTATAGAAGAGGAAATGTGAATGGAGGGCTGTGATTAGAAGTTGACTTGGAGGCAAGATCAAGGACTGAGAATGATTAGGGTTTCCAGCCACAAAAGGACAAAAGATATTTTTTTATTAGAGGAAATGGTGAGGTGGGAATTGATTTTTTTAAATTAAATAAATGGTGTGCATTTATTTAAGTTTTTTAGAGGAAAGGGTAATGTAATGGGATTAAATTAAATAAGTGGGAACTTATTTAATCTAGGACAAGGTTAATAATTTAAATAAATGGGTATTTATTTAAATTAAAAGGGGGTATATGTATTTGATTAGTGAATAATTAAATAATAATTAAATTATTTAATTATAGAGGAATTTAGAAGAAGGCAGCTAAAATAATTAAATAAATGAAATTTATTTAATTAACAAGCACAAGAGAGAATGAATTAACTAAATAATTAAAAATTATTTAATTAATAGAAGAATGTGGAATTAAGGTGGAATATGCGTGAAAATGTCGTTCACAGGCCCAGGACATTTTTAAGTGTCTACACTATATTTACTATCTTGTTATGTAAATTGCATACCTGTCGACTTGACCTCCTCTCGTAACCTTGCAGTGGATGGCTGGTAGATGTAGGATGAGTACTTTGACCCTGGAATTTCATAATGCATACAATTACCTACATTAATTTTGACTTATAATATCTATTAATATATTTAATTAGAGATTTCAAATACAAATATAATAAATTGCAAAACCTTCTAAAAATTTACCTGTGAATCAATACCAAATGTACTATCCAACAAGTCAACTGTCAATACAATATCATCCAATATGGATGTGTCATGCACCTGCTCTAGCTCCTATGTGGCATAGTCTTTAAAGTGTGGATAATCCTCTCCAATGCTTATATCACAAGCATCCTCTGTTCCATAATCACATAATTCTCCACATGATTGACAAAGATGCAGGGATCGACAATGCCTACTACTCTCACCCTCACTAGCCTAGGAAAGTGTGCTGCCATGCTGTGCTACATACTAAGTGAGGGAGATTAGAGACTGTAGCATCTCCACCTCAACCCTCTCCTTCAAAGATGAAGGGAGTGAGATATGCTGTGGCCTCCCTAGGGGTCTAGCAAGATGGTTTTGATCACATTATGCCCCCGCTCTATCTTGTGCAAAGCCACCACATCTGTCCTGGAAATCTCGTATGTCAAAGTAGTTTGGAATATTGTTGAGGACAAACTCGTAATATAGTTTCCTCAAAAAAAATTATGGGACCTCAAGGTTGTGACATGGCAGCTCATCAAATACCATCCACCACCTATCCCAAAAGTTTTTGGATATTCTTTCGTGTACACACCAGTGAATGGGAATCTTTTACAACTATTGTGTAATGGTTGATTTGTTCTAGGATTGAAAAAATATGCACATAGATCAGATTTCAAAATTTTAAGGTCTTTAACTTGTTTTTATGATAGTTTGTTTGCATAGAATTGTTAGCAACTCTCCCTATAGTCTTCCCATAGCTTGATTTAGTTTGTGACTATATCAATGTGGGAAATAATGGACTCTAAGGAAGTGGCAAGGGATCTCTGATGATCATTGCTTCCATTTGGTTGTTTTAATTGTTGAACTAAGTTTTCAAGCTATTTTTTATTGTTTTCAATTTCTCCTAAATAATTTTATTGTGTGTCACGAGGGTGGCGAGGAAATGATGGCAAAGTTTGAGGAGGGTTTTGAGCCTCCTCTTCAATTAGATTCTCATCTATTGGATTAAGCCTTTGGGGTGATTCATTGCCTGACAAATTTAAAATAGAAATTCATTCAAAAAAATGAAAAAACAAATTCAATTCATTTTCAAATTTATAAAAAAAATTCAAACCCTACCTTCTTGAGTTTTTTGAATTTGTTGAACTCATGCATGATGAGAATGATGAGGTGGCATTGTGTTTCAATGTGATTTCTTCTTCAAATAGTTGCAAATGCAATCACGTAATAACCGTAGGCACGTTTTAGCTCTCAAACTAAAAATCAGGTGAAAAATATGAGACTTGGTTGCACTTTTTTTATATATTAAGCAGTCCAAAACGTGACCACATTGTATTTCTCTAGGACTAAAAGTGGTTTGGCCAATTTTTGGTCCCCCATCTTTTTGCACTTACCCCTGCGACAGTTTCTTTTTTCCTTAGTACCCAACCGGAGGAATTTGCATTGGATTTGTTCAATTTTATCAACACGGTTGCTAGGAATTTTGAAAAGGGAGAAAAGATAAACATGAGTACTTTATAGGGCCTCTTTAATCAACAGGAGCTTCCTTGCATGACTTAGAAGCACTCCCTTCGAAGCAACCAGTTTTCTTTGAAATCTTTCAATAAGTTTATTCCATGTTTCCTTGATGTTACTACCCTGGGACAGGGGCATCCCTAGGTAAGTGGTCAGGAGATTTTGTATGTTACAATTAAGTAGTTTGGAAATTTTGGTTTGTAGTCTGACTAGGGTGTTGAAGAATATGCCACTTTTTCTAGATTTATCTACTGACTAGACACTAGACCATAGGAACTCAAGATACTTTTCCATTCCTTAGCTTCAGCTAGAGTGGATTCTCCAAGGAGGATGGTGTCATCTACAAACTTTTGGTCGGATTAAGGAGTGAGAGCTGAGGATGGTTTGAAACCTCTGATTTTCCTTCCTCTGATGCTTTCCTCTATTTTTCTGCCTAAGGCTTCAGCCAGAATAAATGAAGAGATAGGGGGATAGTGGATATCCCTATCTAAGCCCTCCCTTAGAATTGAAATGACCATGAGGAGTGCCATTTATAAGAACTAACAAAGTCATGGTGGAAAAGAAGCTCAACATCATTTTTAAGACTTTCTCCTTGAAATCGTACTGCAAAACTTTGGTGAGGAAATTCCATGAGACTTTATCATAGGCCTTCAAGATATCTAGTTTTAGAACCATGCTTTCCTTCTTGCTCTTATCCATAGAGTGGAGACATTCATGGATGGTTAAAATGGCATCTATGTTTTGTCTACCAGCCACAAATCCATTTGGATTAGGATGAATGATTTGATCCAAGAAAGGTTAGATTCTTAGAACCAACTTGGAAAATATTTTATAGATAGTGTTACATAGACTTATAGGTCTGAATTCAGACATCTTGTTGGCCCCAACTTTCTTGGGAATAAACACTATGAAAGTGTTATTCAATTCTTTCAGAATCTCTTCGAGATTAAAAAAATCTTGAACCACAACAATCACATCTTTGCAGACTATTCCCCAATAATTTTGGAAGAAAAATTGTAGGAAATCTATCTAGCCTTGGGGCTTTATAAGGATCTATAGAGAATACAATCAATCTGACTTCTTCCTTAATAAATTTTTTGTTGATCTCTTGAATATACTGTTTTGAAATGGAGAGGGAAATGATCTACAGAAACTCATTGACAATATTTTCGTTGATCATAATATTAGGGTTAAGCAATTCCTTGAAAAAATTCATACCTTCTTCTTGGATTCCCTCTTCTTGCATTATAATTTCTCCATTAGGTTTTTGAAGCTTAGAAATGTGATTGAATTTCCTATTCTTAAGAATAGATTGATGGAAAAACTTCATATTCTGATCTCCTTCTTTAAGCCATTGGATTCTGAATTTTTTCTTCCAGAACAATTCTTCTATCTCTATGAGATTATGCAGCTTGCTGAGAAGTTCTCTTTCTTTGTAGAAAACTTCATCAGAGGCTCCCCCTCTATCAATTTCCTTCTGAATGAGAGATAGATGGTCTTTGAACTCCTTTGGCAAAAAAATGTTACCAAAGGATCTTTTGTTCCAATTTTTTAGATGCAATTTGACAATCTTTAATTTCTTAGCTATTTTGAACATGTATGATTCTTGCACATCAATGTTCCACCAACCCTTAATGAGGTCTTCCAAACTTGTATCCTTTATCCACATGGCATGAAATCTAAAGGGGAACATATTTGAATTGGCCTTGGTCTCCCATTTAAAGAGGATATGAGTATGATCAGATCCAACTCTGAGGAGTGAGGATAGCTTACATTTATCTAGAATATTCCAATCCGCCAAGATAAGAAGATCCTATCTAGTTTTGCTTGGATTAATTTATCACCCATTCTTTTATTGGACTAGGTGAATGGACTCCCTTCCAACTCAACATCAATTAGGCCTCCTTAATGATCAAAGTTATCTAGGTCCATCATACTTTCAGAGAAATCCATAGAGCCTCCCATTTTATCAGAATGGTACAGAGGGGTGTTGAAATCTCCCCCAACCATCTAGTGGAAGTTTTTGAAAGCTAACTGGTTTTCTAGTAGTTTGTCCCAACTTTTCCTCCTTTGTGTTACATTGTTCAGAGCATAGATATTTGAGATGATTCATTACTCCTTACTAGCAGAATTTCTGAAAAGAATGTTTAAGAAATGTTTATCTTTATAAATAAGAGTACCTTCTAACAAATTCAATTTCCACATCACAACAATCCCTCCTGAGGCACCCTCTAAATCCACTGCCAAGACTTGAGCATTGGGCCAAATAAACTTAGTGATATAAACAACTACTTCCGAGGACATCTTAGATTCTTGCATAAGAAAAATGTTAGGTTGAGTTTCAATAATGAAAATTTTTATAACCCTCTGTTTGTGAGGACTATTCAGCCCTCTGACATTCCATGAGTTAATGATCATTTCTTCACTCTTCTGGAGTTGACCTGCTCCAGAGTTTTATGTCTCCCATTAGCCACTTCCTTGGTTGTTTTCTTCATTCTAGCCTCTCTTCCAGATTTCTTCCCTAGTTTAGCATCCTTCCCTACATCTGTTGTTTTTCTCCTAGCCTTTACTTTATACTCCTGAGAAACCAGGGAAACTAACACATGAGAGAGAGGAGTTGCCCTCTCTTCCCCAGGAGGAGAAGAAAGGAAATCAGGTTTATTATTTATCATTAACTCTAGGATTTAACCCTCTTCCAATTAACTAGGATTGGCCACATCCATTGGCCCAGTTGGGTTAATCAATAGAATATATTCCTCACTAGGCTAAAGAATAACATTAGAAGGGGTAACTTCCTCCACAGTCCTTTCCCTAATAGGATTGACTTTACTTATTGGGTCCCTCGAGACCATGCCTTATCTAGTCTCAGCTTCTACCTTTCTACTGGCTTCCTCCACCATCTGAAAGGTCTTAGGTATTGAGGGAGGCTTCCTCCTACCTTTAACAATCTAATCCTACTCATCTAGAGCTAACTTTAATTAATAAGCCTCCATCCTAACCTAAGGCTCCTTCCTAATAGGAATAAAAACAACTTGGTTCGAGGGAGGTCGATATGACCCTTACAACCATCCTCTCGAATTCTGCTAGATTTTTCAGAGCTATTGGGCATATTCTTCAAGCTAGTGGACTTTCTCCTACCTACAACTTTCCATTAAGCCTCAACACCAAACCTTTGAGTAGACTTGGGAGAGAGCTACTTAATCTCAGAAGACCCCTTGCTTTTTTCTGCTAGGAAAGGTTCTTTTTTGTTCTTCATAGTAAGGTCTACCTTGCAACAAACATTAATCAAATGACCACTAGAAGAATAGTTCTGACAATAGAGAGCAGAGCTATCATAAAGAATCACCTGATTCTAGACTCCCAACTTAGGTTAGAGGGAGATTGAGGTAAGTAAGATCTTATGAGTTTCCACACTCACATAGAATCTAGCAAATACAAACCTACTCCTATTTTTGGTGACATGATCTAATAAAAGAAAATGACCAAAGGAGTTAGCAATACTTGCTATGATATATTCTGTTAGGGTTAGGGCAGATCAAAGCAATAAACACTAACAATTATATGTAGATTAAATAACCCAAATATAACAATGAGGAATAACACAAAAGAGATCAACACAGAAATTTAATGTGGTTCACCCAATATGGGCTACATCCACAGAAACTCAGCCATCTAATGATTTTATTATCCAATGCAAAATAGATTACAATCTTGCGAATACATCGCCGTAACATACATCCCAGCTACTTATAACAAGCTTTTTGGAAGCTTCTAGAATTAGGGTTTTGCAATATCATTTTTTCTTTATCGGTTAACAAAAAATAACAACCGACTCTAATCATGCAAAAAAGAGGGAACATAACTTGTGTACAGTACTTGCATGATTAGTCCCCACATACCAACAATATTCATCCCATAACTCTAAGGGTATCCAGGGAGGCGCACCCAAGTGAGAGCCACAAAGGACAAGGCTTCAACAAGGTTAAACCCTGAATGTCACTTGCAGAGAGAGACTAACTTTACCCAGAAACCAGAGGCCTTTCATCAAGATACCAGTACACTCTTCCTCCTGTTTGGTATGAAAAAGGAGAATGACAATAACTAGCATGCAAACTAGATCAAACCCTTTTCCATATAACATTCAAGGACATGACTGAGCCAAATCACTACCAAGTGAAGGAGGATGTAGCTACTAGTCTTGTACTCAGGTATGTTATAGATGGATCAGATTTAATTTAGCCTTTTTATCAAACCCTAGGTTAACAATACATGAAACCCTAGTTCTACAATGATCTGCTTATAACAAAGAAAGTATAACAAATATCCATAAACTAATTGTATAGAGATGATCAGGAAGATGATAGAACTTGTCCCCAGAAAGTAGAAGTGTCAGAGGACCAAGGTGGGACTGCCCAGGTCCTGACTGGAAGAATTTGCCAGAAGTGTGAACTGGAAAGTTGTAAATGGTGTCCTAATGCCAGATCTAAACCCTAAAAAGGCAGGAGGACATGGGCAATACCAACCAAGTCCCTGGTCAGTGAATTCGCTGAAACTATTTCTGGATCTCGAAACCCTGATCTGTAACCAGTCTTCCTGTAGCTCTGTATTTTCCATATCTCACTCATGTAACCAGCACATAAGAAGATAAGAAGGGGTTTGGGAGTTATGATGTTTAGGGACTTGCCTCAGTCAAATCCTGGGATAGCATTCAAGCTTCCCAACACTATTGATTGATAAAGAGTATGTGCCCTCGTGGAGGCAGAAGCTGAAAACAATGATAATGTGATGATTCAAATGATAATAAACAAATGATGATATCACCTATGTGATGAACCCTTAGAGTCCTAAGGAAGAATAGATGATAGCTCCATATTTGAAACAACACACAATAACAACACACACACATGCTCTAGAATCATAATGAATGCTTTTGCTTTCTTCACTTCAAGATCTCAAGTTATGCTTTTTCCAACCTAGTTACAAATGAACTCAAAAACACAATTATATATGCTTTCCTGCTCACAATCGTAAAATCAAACCAAAAAAGCCGACAAGGAGAAACCTTTTGAAAGGTTCCAAGCTAAAATGCACTTAAATTAGCGTTGACCTAAAAGGGGGACATGGGCGGTACCGCCCATGTCCATCAACTCTATTTAGGTCATGGGTAAGGTAAATGAAGGGGCCCATATTTCCAATTTTACTTTGGTGTCGTGCAATTTTGGATTGGGATAAACATTTCAAATGTAAAATGTAAACACAGGGACCTAGGAGCTAAGCAAGGAAGTAAAAAGACATGTGGATACTTTTTACTCCATAACACCTCCAAAGAGAAGGTAAAGGTAAAGAGGCCTTTAGGGAGGGATGAGACCTCCAAGTTGTCTTTGACAACCCATTTAGAAGCCATCCACTTTCTGACCAACTCAATATTGGGTCTTCTTCCAAAGAATTTACCCACTAGCACCTTGTCCATTTTGAAAATGACCCGATCCATTAAGAGGTCTTTGATAATTAGGTGCATCTCGCCATTAGTACATTCCAAGGAAACCCAATCAAATCTGGGTTTCTTTGAATATAAAATCTCTTTCCAAGATTTTGAACCTTGGCCCTGACCGAGCATAGAGTTCTGTCTAACCAAGCTAGGGTCTTGCCTAGTACAGGCCCCACTAGACTATCCATGCAACAAACTAGTTCCCACTTTCAAGGGAGGGAACCCTTGAAGGGACGTTCCCTCTCTAGTAGGGCCAAGAGAGTCTCATAGGTGCAGAAGGCTTGTCTTGTCAACTCTAGCAGAACTATGGAAGCCCCTGCCAAAACCTGAAAACTCCTGCCCATCGCTCTTGGCTCCCATTCAAGTTTTGCTCTTATGGATGTTGCTCCTTCATGTGGATGTGGTGAAAGAATGAAAAAAAGATTTAGTTCATTAGTTAAATAAACATAATTTATTTAATTAATATCAAAATAATGGTTAGATTTATTAATTAAATAAGCATGATTTATTTAATTAATATTAGGAGGGTAATCAAATTGATTAATTAAATAAATATGATTTATATGATTAACATTAGAACTTGGGAGATGTAGGATAAATTTGGTATGATGTTAGGACACGGTGAGATTTAGGTGTTTACACTTTATATTCCACAAAGATCTTGATAATATTGAAATGGTGGTAAGGTCTTGGGGTGCCAAATCTTATTTCTATTATCATATAATCTTATATCAATTGTAGTTAGTAATAATAGCAATAATAACTTGGTGTGCAATGGGTATGCGGACAATGATTACATTTGTTGAGTTCATCATGTTTTTTTAACATATAGTGGGGTAATGCATGAGGTCAATTGAGAAGTCATTAAACAAGTGACATTTTGTGCACAATCTATGTCTCCATAGATATGTGGCAACTTCAATTTTTTTTTTGCAAACACAAATGCCACATTCAATTGTAATACTAAATTAATGATATTTTAGAATTTTAAGTTGGAAACCCTCCAACTTGGAATGTTCATTACACCTAAAAACTAGATAAAATTTATATAAAAATATGAAGGTACTCGTGTTTACAAAACTAAGATGGTTACAGATAAGATAAGGCTATTTAGGAGGATTTTTTGTAGTAAGCAAGGAAATTTTTTGTTTTCCCCTTAAAAAATTTGCTCAGTGGTTTTCACACAAATTTTACACGTTGTTTGAAACATTATATATAGAATAACATAAAAGAAACTCAAAATCTTCTAATGTAGAGGAAAAGTGACCATTTACAAGAGTACATTGGTTGAAGAAAAATTGGTGGCATATTTGCTTTCATAGGGAATGTGGGTGCATTGTGAGGCATACAAATCCTTATTTGAGTTTTGGGAAGTGCATTTAAGAAGAGGTTAGAAATGCAAACAATAAACGATCTAGATGTCTTTAGACACTAAATATCAAAGGTCATAATGATAAACAAAAGTGATAGACAATCACTACCCTTGGAGGCCATACAAATGAGGTAAAGTTGTATGACCTAAAAATTGAGTTCAGATAGTAGCATCTTTAAAAATGGTTATATTAATTACATACATTTATGTTAAATACTATCTCGTCTTTAATAGTAGTAAGAAGAATCAATCTATTTGGGTTTGAAGGACAACATATTTTATCAAAATTTTAAAGAGATGGTTGAAACTATGTATTAGTTGATATCTTCACATGTGTTTCATAATTTGGTAAATGACAATTAATAGCAATGCATAAGATTCAATTGCAAAGCCTTCCATAGAAAAAATAATTTCACATCATTATAGGATTACAACATTTTAAATCGTACAATTTAACTTGACCAAACAAAATAAACAAAAATTAACTACTTATAATAATGGTTATTGTGATGGCTAAAATGGGAATAATGATAGAAATTTGAATAACATTAGTTGTTGCTCCTATCTTTCATGAATTAGAAACACACCCACACACACAAGTAGAGTGAGCCAAAACATTTGTACCCATAATAACATTTTTATTCAATTTAACAAAATTACAGACCTTTGTTTGAAATGGATAGCTATATAATTCTGTTGAGAGTATGTATTTTTTGTTATCTATTTCCATTTGTCAATGCCCTAAAGCGACACTCTTCTCGCTTTCTTGATGCAACATATAGACTATCCTAGATGCATGCATATATTTGGTATATGAAGGTGGGCATATATACAAAGACCCACAAGACAACAAACTCTTTATATAGTTGTGAATGTGAGTCCTTGGAAATCAATGTTTTCGATGTCAATTGTTGCTCTTTCAATTGACAAACCTTGTGATTTATGGATTGTTAAGGCCAATACCATTTTAAGAGGAATCTTGCAACACCCATTGCGACTTGGGATGATTTTATTTGCACGGGTGAATTTGTGAACAAGAGATCTTGAATCTTCTTGAGTCAAACATGGTTGAGATGGAAATGATCCCAATGGGCCTTGGGAGTTGATTGATGCAATTATCAGGTCCTTTTATTAAAGCAAATGATGTGTTACCTCAAGAATAGCTCCTCGTGGACATGACCCGACTGACTAAAAGTCAATCTCTCTTTTCTCTATCTCTTATCTCTATTGATTGTTGGTACAAAATGATTGATCAAATCTCTCTCCCTCTCTCTATATATCTTTTCTCTTTCTCTCCCCTTCTCTCTTCCTCTCTCTCTCTATCTCTCTTTTCTCTTTCTCTATCTCCCATTCCCCCCTCTCTCTATCTTCCTCTCCCTTGTCTCTGTTTGCCTCCCCCCTCCCTCCCTCTCAATTCATGGAAGGTTAGTTAAGTTAGATTTCTTATAGGTTAATTTTAATATTATTATATTTAGATATATATATTATATAGATTAATTATATATCCTATTATATTTATATTTAAAGTGTATATTATATATAATTTTATATATAAAATAAATATATAATTAAATAACAAATATAAAAATAGTAAATATATAATATATGTAATACAAAGAAATGATTTTATAATATAATTATATATTAGAAACATATTTAGTAATTTAAGTGAATAAAATATTTACTAAAATAATAAATATAATTATATGATATATTTATATAGAAAGTAACTCTCTCACTCCTCCCTCTCGCTCTCACTCTCACACTATATTAACTATATTTATTAGGTATATTATATTTTATATGATGTAATTTATTTGTATATTTTATTTTTATATATTTTTTATGTAACTATATATTTATTTTATATTTAAATTCTATAATATAATTATATGTATTATTATATATTATATAAAATATTAAATATAAATATAATATATTATATCTTAACATATATTATTATATACTATTATTTAAATTAACCTAAAATATATACATATTAAATTACTATTTAAACCAAGAAAAACCCTAGAATTGTTCAATTTACAAATATTTACAAATTAAAGAAAACATTTAGCTAAGAATGTCAAATTTGTAGGTATGAAATCAAAATTTGCATATATTTTCACAATAAAAACCCTTAGCATATCTATAAATAGCGGGAAAACCAACAAAGTTAAGCAAATAATACAATAAATTCAATAACTACATGATTTCTCACAATGTGTTCAAAAGGGTCGTACAAGCTAAGTAAATGGGATAAAGTTGGGTGCCTTCATACCTACCAAACACCGTCCAAATATGCATTAAAATAAGTTGCACGTATTAAATCTAGCTGATCTCTGATAGAAATCAAGGATCACAAGTATAAACAATGTGAAAACTATGACAAATTTCTCCGTTTTACGTATTAAATCTGGCCAATTTGTTATAGAAATCAACGATCACAAGTATAAACAATGTGAAAATTATGACATATTTCTCCGCTTTAAGGCCAATTTATGTGTACACAAATCTTTTAGCAGATCCAACAGTTCTAATCACTTCTATCATCTTGCATCCCTCTAGAACAATGTGAATCGTCAATTGCCCAAGGTAGCTCGGTCCCTCTCGTAGACAAAATGCCTTCAATGTATTAAAGAAACAAGGAGATAATAATAAGGTTTAGACAACTTTGTTTGTTAAAGTAACCAAAAATATCCCAAATTATTGTGTGGAAATCTGGAGTGAAGGATAACCACTAGGATAGAATGACTTCATAGATGAGGTGACCATCATAAATCAAATCAAATCAAATTGTATAGTTAACTTTTTCAATATTAATAAAGTATTAAAAATTTTCAAATAGAGGTATTTTTACTAAGGTCCCCTAACCCTCATTATATTTAGAAAAAAAATTAAAAATTAAAAATTAAAAATTAAAAAACAGTTTTTTATCCACATTTCTAAAAGATATATCATATACATCTCATATAGAAAGTTTGTGAGAATTAAAAATCATTTACATTATTAAAGAGCTGTCTAAGGAGGACAAGTCATGTTCTGAATTTAAGGTTGTGATTAAAATAGTGTTTGTGCCGTACAGTCCATACAACATTTGTAAGACTTGATAGATATACTCTCACATATTATACAATAATAATAATGGTACCTCGTATAAGATATAATAGTAAATATTAAATCTAACATTTTATACTTATTCACGTGAAGCCAATATTTTAGAGTTATTCCCATGAGGCTTATTCACGTGTAAAAGAATGTCCTGCCCTTCAATTTTGGGGCCATGTTGGCCAATTTAAACCCTTCATTGACAATGATATTGGCATCTCTCCCATGCATTATAAGTAGCACTTGTCTTTTTGGTGGGTACAATGTTTGTATCGATAGGAAAATGATAATGCCTGCGCTCTACAAGTGTTTTTGACATAGACATATCATATGGATGGAGATGTAAAATAGTATTTTTGACATGAAATTACTTTTTTAATATGAGACAATATTTATAGGACTAAATTTTTTGGGCTTGAAAGTCCATGGGAAAACCATGTCAACTAAAAACAAAAGAATAAGTGTGAAATTAGGAGAGCTTAAAACATTTTACTCGTAGCTAGAGTTTGTTTAAATTAAAAAATATATATTTGAAGCTCTTGTAATATATCATATAAACCATAAAATATTAAGAAGTACATTTAGGAGGTTTACAATGAAGAGGTGGTTTGTCGACATATATGACCCAAAATTTCAAACATACTCAGAAAAAATAATTTAGAAGTCCAATATGGGACTGAATTTTTTGAGCTTGAAAGTTCATAGGGAAAACCCTGTCAACTAAAAACAAAAGAATAACTATGAAATTAGGGGAGTTTAAAACCTTTTACTTGTAGCTAGAGTTTAAATTTTATATAGATTTGAAGCTCTTGTAATATATCATATAAACCATAAAACATTAAGAAGTACATTTAGGAGGTTTACAATAAAGAGGTGGTTTGTTGGCATATACGACCCAAAATTTTAAACATACTCAAAAAATAAATTTAGAAATCGAAAGCATAGATGTATAAACTCAAGCACAAGTAGCAATGCCAAGAGGTGGCAAAAGGAGATCATCACACCACAACACCACCCATTATGAGTGCTCATTAGGCAAAGGATTGAGAGCTTCCCACCTATCTTGTGGATTCTGCATAGCCAAGGGGACAAGAACACCTCACCTTGGCAATGAAGTCACAACTATGGCCCTCTTGCCAATTTGGTGATGTCCAAAAGCTTTGCCACAAAGAGACACAAACCATCAATGTTGTTGGATAGGAGGCAAATAGAAGTGGCTTTGTTTGTGTGGACAAGGAAGAGGGTTGGTAAAAATATTGTTGTTAAGAGGAACCTAGCTCATAGTGCACTAGGTGCTCCCCAGTGGTTGAGCAAACCCTGAAAATATTGAAATTCAAGAGCAACCTTCTCATCCTAGGATTGAATCTATAAGTACATAAAGGAAACCACACACACTTTCTTAATCAAAGAAAAATTACATCAAGAATATCTTTACTAGAGAAAATGACATTGTTTCTAGACTTCCAAAGTTGAAAAAAAATAGCAACTTTCAAGAAATTCTAATTTCTAGCAATATAAGCAAGCTAGGGGGTTGTATCTCCAAAAAGAGCATGAGGCCACCTGAGCATGAGGACAAGTCTAAAAAAATTGGTTGAAAGACTCCACGCATTAGCAAGTAGGACACTTGGAATGAACTTTACCTTGGTGGGCAAGCCTTTCACTTAATGATAACCCTTGACTATATAGGCACAAAGGAATTGTACAATCTTGGGCTCAAGCTTAGCTCACCAAATTATTTGAATTCTAAAAATCCAAATGCGAGGGGAAGACTAAAGGCCCCAGTGCTGGTTAAGCTTAGTAAGCGTTGGGATAAAGGACTAAGCACTCTATATAGGAGACCCAAATTATAATTCTAAAAGGTAGTATCGCAATTCCATCACAAATCTTTCCACCATGCGTGGAGGTTTAAACCCCAATTTGTGTAACATAACATCAAGGAATATCTTCTGTATGCAAAGAATAGAAGGTAAATCCAAAGCAACAAAATGAATTTTTTTGTAAAGAAATCCACAAGGTCCAATCTCTAGAAGACACAAGATCTTTATATGCTACAAATGACTTTATGGAACAATCTAAGAGCTTTAATCCTAGGAGTCTTGACGAGCAAAAAATTGGAAGTGTTGATAATGAGGGACTACCACAAATTGTGGACATTTAAAGAAATCCATTTCTGAAACCATCACTAACCCACTTGAGTAAGGGTTTCATGGTTTCAAAATCTTTCTAAATGTTTTGAGCTACAAAAGAACCTTGAATCTTGACACTTGAGCATTGTTGATGAAGAGAGAATGGAGACCAATGCCCTTCCAAAACTATTTGCCAATTGCCACAAGGAACACACTTCAGTGTAGTACCTAAGAAGAATTTTTCTAAGCCTCAAAGTATTCCTCTCAAAATGTTGTGCAATTTCAAAAAGGCACCTCATTTTGAGTCTGTATGCAAAACTACTTCTAAAAGAATTAGGTCAAAGAGGGTTGTGAAGTGGTGACCTTGTCATGTTCACCCTAGCAACTTCATCATAGTAGTGGCAAACATGTGTTTCCAATGAACATTTTCACTAGTAAGGTGACGAATAAGCCTCTATGTAGGAAATAAGTTGGAATTTAGAACATTTGGCCTTTCAATTTTAGTTTGGATGTTTGATCTTTCATCTTCTCACCTTTGGGGAGCTATGGGAAGGTGTAAGTTACTTTTCCACATTTGGAAGAGGATTAGATCTCATGTTTTTTAGTGTGTAAGGTTATTGTCGGATTATATGCAAATGAAAATGCAAGTCTATGTGTTTGTAATTGGGAGTGTATTAGAGGTGGATTTTGAGTTCCATAACTATTTTGGAGCTTTTTAATGATGTGTTCAACATACATAAACATTTGTAACAATCTTTAATAGTGGAATGGAGAGCAAGTGCAAAGTACGCATTCCATAAAAAAATTGCTAAAGTAAATAATCCACTTATTTACATCAACTCAAGTAAAAATATAGATCTCATAAACATTAGTCAATAATATCATTAAATCTTACAAATCACGTGCTTAATCCAGTGTTAGCACTATAAATAATATACAATGTCCGTTTGGCTTTCTTGCCATAAATCTTCCAATGATAATTACAAGGTACAATACTCAATTACAATATAAGAATAATAAATCAATCACACTCTCCAGCCACCACCAACCCACATGGTCATTTGCAAGCCAAGAGATGGGAACATGGCTCAGACACTTTTCTGCCCAACCATGAAGCAATTACACTTCCCTGGATCCCTTCATGACACGAAGGAAACCCAGCCCTGCACGAAACATCTAGCAACCTGGAAACAACTGGTAGGAGGGAACACCTGATGCAACCTGAAGTCTAAATGCAAATCTAAATGATGATGTGCAAATATCTCACAATAGGATGTGGCAGAGATATATATAAATAAAGTTTTGCTAGACAAATATTCATCTATTTCAATGAATTCCCAACTTGGCCCAAGCATTTAAAATAGTTTAAGGTCAAATCCTAAAAAGAGGAAAAGCCATCTCTGTTTGCCCACATTCAACATCCTAGCCCGAGAAGTAGCCCCAAATGCACACAAAAGTTAAACTACTTCCTTTCAAAATAAACTAATTCCTTTTGCATGTAATCAATATATGAATTCACTTTCAAGCAAATAAATTCTAATAAAAAAGCTTAAGCATATGTTTATTCAAGATACATAAATGAGACATAAACTGGAGATATCTTAACTCATTCCATTCTTAATTACTCCAAAGAATCTTGTGTCTAATTACATTAGCCTAGATACAGCTATACATTCTTTACTCTATCTCAATCAACTAGATTACATTTCAAACATTATTTCTACAAAGAGTTGCATATAATCATTCAAGATATAGCAAAGCTAGTTATAATCCCTAACTCATGTTTCACTCATAATTTCTCAGATAAAGCTAAATCTAGAATTGAATAACAACAAGCAAGTTAATGACTTCATACAATCAAATGATGACACAAATTTATGTAGATATGTATGTATCTAGTTTAACAACGTCATATTGCCAATTAAACATCTTTAGGTGGCAACATAAGAAGGCAGGTTGAATAGATATATCCTATCTCTACTACATGGATACATTCAAGTTACGCATGGAAACAATAAAACTAGGTATATTCTTTATCCCATTTATCTTTCATAAATATCCCATATGAATCTAAAAACTATGAATTTCAATCCGCAAGCAAGTCTATAATTCCCCTCAAGAAGGTCGCAACAGGGATTAAATGAAATACAATTGTTAACATCATTAATTTTACCAAATAAAACACCAATCACCACAAGGTAATAGAAGGAAAAATGAAAATATATATATATCTTAATCTATCACAAGAACCTTGTTGTCTACTATAGCAATAGCAGAAAAGTCTATTACAGGAACAACAGAAAATTCTTCTACAGGAATGCTAAGTGCTGATCTGCTATAGAAACTATTGCTGCTATAGGAAAATAAGAGTTGATCTACTACATAAACTATTGTTGCTATAGGAGTTAATGACTGTTACAAGAACAACAGAAAAAAAAAGATTTCTAAGTGCTAATCTACTACAGAAAGACAACAAGATACTACATAAATTAAATAAAAATGGCGACAGGAATATAGCTGGCCAACTAGGTTATCTTTGGCAGTTAGGAAAAAGGTGCGGACTGTTCTCAAAACAGGTTGCAAGGATCAATAATAGGCCACTATAATAAACACGCCACTGTCAAAATAACATAGTCTGACAGAACTTTATCAAGAAGCCGCTGAAAGAAAACAATAGGCGGTTACAAAGATTAAACTTAGGATGACACTAACAAATAGAAGGGTCGATAACAATAAGAAACAAGCCAAAAGAAGTGTGTTTACACGTAGCCATAGAGAAAGATCTATAATTACAGACCGATCTAGAAATAATAATATTTGTTAATAACAAATTTAAGAGGTCAAAGATAAAGTCTTCAGGCTATTTTTAAATTATGTGCCAAAAAAGTTTATGGATTCAACTGTGTGAGATTTTTGTTATCAACGTTTCGAATCACACTCTGTGATTCATCATCAGGATGAGAAGAGTTTTACGAGAAAATGGTGAATTGCAACCCAGTTTAGACTAAAAAGAAGAGGGATAGGAGGTGGCACGGAGAGTAAGGAGTAAGAAAAAATAAAGAGACCACAAAAATTAAAAAATTATTAAAAACAAAGGAGACAATAATAAGAAATACTAACTACATCAAGGGGAAAAAACAAAGATAATAGGATGAAAAAAAGATTGCCCACAACTATCTAAAAGCACGCTATATATATAAATATAAGAGAAACACATACAAATAAAGAAGGGGCCCCTACTCAATAAACACGAGGTGTAGATTAAGAAAATAAAGAAGAGGAAAAAATAAGAAAAGAGTATGAAAAAAAGAGCAAGAAAGAGAAAATCACATCAAAAACCAAACACACAAACACACAACCACAAACATACACACACAAACACACATATATAAATATATCTATATTAGGATTGAAAGAAAGAAAGGACAAGGGAGAATCAGATACTAAACAAACCAAGAATACCAATGACCATCTAAGGGCAATATTTTTAAATTAGTTTAACAAAGCTAAGAAACTGGAAATCACTCATTAGACACAGAGGTAGAAAAACACGAGATTAATATTACCATACAGGCGGCAGGAAATTTTTATGGCAGTTTTAAAGATGAGAAATAGGTAGGATAAACAACGTTTGAAAACATGGGATCCTCAGAAAAACCTTTTTAACACATTTAAAATCTGGTATAAAATCATTCTATGGAATCTTTTGTTTTAAAAGGCATCACACTTGCATTCTATGATTTAAAACATACTCGGAAACACCACGAATTCCTTCCTCTTGGCGCGGATGATAACCTTTCTGTCGCTGCTAATCACTATTTTCTTTCTCTCCTTCTGTCGCTGTTGTGTCTCGATCTCCCTCCTTTTCCCTCTTCTGTCGCTGAATAATAATCCCCTTTTCTTCCTTCTACCTCACTTTTTAATTAATAATCCCTCTCTAAAATGGTGTTTTTATATTTTTAAATCATGCTTTTTATTTATCTCCAGTTCTCTTCACTTTTGCATGCCTTGGTGTCCCAAACCTCAGATTTAATTTAGATATTTTAACTCTTTTATCACTACCACTCCAGTTTTCATGCAAAAGATTATTTTAATATTTTTAGATTTGGCTAACATGTATTTATTTATTTATTATCTTTAGATTTCCTTATTATAATACATATTCTTGATTTTATATTTTTATCTAGTCATTCAACATCAATTACATTCATTCACTATATAAAATACTCAACCAAGACTAGCAACCACATAACGATGCACAATAAAACCATTGAATAATGCAATATGATATGAAATTACGTGAGTGTGTGCATGCATCAGGTTTATCCATCCCATCAGTTCTTGTCAGGCGGCTAGAACATCTCTACCTCAACTATGTTCTCATCTTTGACATTTCTGCTACACTCATTCGCACTTAGATTTTCATTAATAGGTTAGTCCTTATAATCATAGCCAAGGCAAAACAACATATACATCCATAATCATTCCAATAATATTCCATTATTAAAATCAACTTTCAAATTCATGCTTTATAACATTAATGATAATTACTTTCACATATGTAGAATCACTCATAGTAAAACAATCATAGTAAAATGTCCAATAATCAGAATTATAAATACAGACTAGAATTTTTCACTTGAAATGGGTTTTCTCCATTGCAAAACTAAATTTGATCAATTTTTGCTTGTTTATTGTATTCATTTCCACATAGGTGTATGTTAATATCTTTGTTTAGTTCATCTGTACATGTTAATGGTGTTGAAACATCTATTGTTGAGTAGTTTAAGTGCATGAAAGTATTTGTTTTGAGTTCTTCATACATAGTACATATTTGTCTCCTAATAGCAGTGTTTGGGATGACCACCCTATTTATGATGAGGTGGTATCAAAGAAATCAAATCCTAGTTTTTTGGTTTTTCTTCTTGATTGCAAGTGTTTCAAGTGCCTGTCATCCACAAGATCATGTGGAAAATGGGGTTTAGTGTCTTTTGAGCTCAAATTTGAGTCAATAGAGTGGTTAAGATCAATGAGGACAATGTGAATGGAGAGAAATGATGATGTAGAATTGAGATTCTAGAGGTTGGAAGAAGATGTGGCTATAGTATGCATGGCTAGAAGGGGAATCTTTATAGGTTGGAAATCATGATGTTTGCCTTGATAGCCAAGATGGATGTTCCTAGGGTGCAACAAGAGGAGGGTGAATCCAAGAAAGTGGGTATAGATGAAGTACAAACTTTAAAATTTGATAAATTCTTCAAATTTGAGGCCAAGATAGATATCCAACCATACAATGGAGAGATAAGTGTATAAATTTTGGACCAATGGGTGTCCAAAATGGAAGTTCATTTTAGTTTGCACTAGATATCTCCACAACAACAAATTTCTTTCACAAGGATAAAACTTGTTAGGCATGCTCTCACATGGTCTAAGAACTAGGCACACTCATTAGAGTTTCAAAAAGTATCATTGATGTCTAAGTGGGAAGGATTTAATTTGTTGTTGAGAAAATAATTCTACCCCATTTTCCATTAAGAAGAGAGAGTTATGCAATGCCATCATTTGAAGCAAGAACAAGGGAAAAGTGTGTAAGCATATACGAGTGAGTTTAGAAAAAGAGTGGCTCAATTTGGGAAGGACATAATGAAATGTGAGGTGTTGATTAAGTATGTGGGAGGTTTGTTAGACCACTTGAATGGGGCAATCCTTGTGGTCAAACCCTAAAACATAGATGAGGCATGTGGCCAAGCACATTACCTTGAATTGGACAAGAAGGGGGTCTCTTTCACTTGCAACAAGGGTAGTGAGAAACATCATTATGGCAAGAAGAATTAGATGGGAAAAGGTAAAAATAATGCCACTTTCATGGAAAAAGAAAACAAGCAAAGGTAAGTGCAAGTTTCATTGTTCTTGAATTATGATAAAGATGGGCATGAAGATGTGAAATGTTGGAATTTGCATCACAAATTAGCACCTTCTTGGTGGAAGAAAGGGAAATATAAGAACATTGTTTTGGTAAGAAAAGGCAAAGAAATAAAGCATGATTTAGCTCTTAATAGTAGCATTTATTGTGTTGCATTAAACAAGGGAGTTATTTTGGTGAGCGAAGGGAAATCGAGTGAAGAGGATCTTACCAAGTTATTTCACATCAAGCTTCAAGCCAAGGGTGAAAAGTATGTTATTTATTTTGATTTGTTCTCTCAATAAAATTTGATTTCTTACGAGACATTAAAGATATTAGGTCTGAAAGTGATAGACCATCCCCATCAGTATTACTTGAGTTGGTTGAATGATAATGTGAAGTTGAAAGTTATAAATCAATTTGCAAACATTGATTTAAAAGGAAATAGAGGTGAAAAATATGCTCCTACACTAATCTATGAGAGGAGTTATGTGCAAATTTATTTAAATTTATCATATAGTTACAAGGAAATAAACACAAAATTAATATGCCATAACATAGTGATTTATGTGGGGCAAACCCTTTTAGGGAAAAACCTTAATCTCCAAAGCAATTCAATGTATATTACAATACACTTGCAAGGTCTAAGCCATTACAAGAGTGTCATCAACAAGAGATGTGGAGTACTTTTGGAAGCATAAGGGTACTTGCAAAACTCACTATGAAACCTTCATCTCAAAGCCAGTAAATAGGAGAAGCAGTACATTAAACAGTTAAATAGTAGTTAGAAAACCATGAGATAAAACCACCAAAATGTGGTGCTCAAATCTCTAGTCAAAATCTAATTCCCAAATCCCAATATGAGCCCACAAGCTAAAAATAACATATTTCGTACACTTGCCATAAGCTTATCGTAATCCACTCATAAAGTTGGGCACTCTATTTTGGCTCTATTATCTCCATTCAAAGATGTCTTATGATGTGTCATAACATGTGTGATAAGTTGGTCAACAAGTGTAACTCCCTCTTATATCTATCTTATGCATCATACATGCTCTTACATTGAAGGCCATAACTTTTGATCTGGGAAGCTAATTGTGCCCTTTTTAAAATTTAAGGCCTCAAATAAACCCATGTCAACAGAACCCACTTGCTCTAGTTAAGGTATGTTTTGACATTTTTAGGGATAAAATTAACCTCTATAGCCTAGAAATTGCATTTTGTGTTCTATAGATTGAAAATTATATTTTTTGTGTTCTTAATATTAGGATGCAAGTTTGAGACACCTTTCCTAACATTCTCCCAATTTTTGAACACCTTGAAAGAGCAAAGGGAATATCAACATTGTCAACTATCTACTAGGAACCAAGAAGCCCATAGACTTATTGCACCACCTAAATATCTTTGTATTGACTAGCTTCATCAATGCATCTATACCATTCTGCAAACTGTCAACTATCTCTGGCATCAACCTCCCATTCTCTACCATGTCATGAACACAATGGTACTAGAAATATATGTCCTTCATCCTCGCATGAAAGGTCAGGTTCTTTTCCATACATATGACACTCTGGTTATCACAAAGAACTTTGATATCTTTGTGAATCAACTCCACATCTTAACACAATCTCTTAAGAGAAATGGCCTCCTTACAGGAATGAGTAGATGCCATGTACCCAGCCTCTACAGTGGACAAAGTGACCATGGCTTGTCACTTACTCATCTAACTAATAGCAACACTAAATGAATTGAACACATATCCACTAGTGAATATTCTACTATTGACATTTCCTACCTAATCTAAATCCATGAATCCATCAATATCAATTTAGTGTTGGTCCCCTATAGAATCACCATGATAACAAATAGAGTACTCAAAGGTACCTCACAAATATCCAAAGACCCCCTCAACTGTATCTCAATGATCTTGTCTAGGATTAGCAAAGACTCTCACTGCTTGGGTAATGTCTAGTCTAGTACAAACCATAGCATACATCAAACTCTCAAATACACTAGCCTAAGAAACATGAGAAATATCCTCCACCTCTATGGGTGCCGTAGGAAACTACTCAACTAAAATCTTAGTTCCCACAAAAATAGGTAGTGGATTGTTATTTACCATGTTGAAACAATGTAACTTACAGAGTTCACATACTTACTCTGGCCCAATCAAAGATTTTTGTTCACTCTATCTCTTCTTATCACCATGTACCCAAGATATACTTGGAAACCAAGTCCTTCATCCCAAACTATGCTAAAAGTTGGAACTTAAAATCACCAAGCACATCCTTACTTTTACCAAAAAATAATATATTGAATATACATACAATGTGACAATAAGGAATCAATTGTCATCTAGTTTATAGTAAACGCAGTGATCCAATTTGAATCTTAGAAAACCCAATTCCAACACAAAGGAATAAAACTTCTAGTGCCACATTCTAGGAGATTCTTTGAAACCATGTACAAATATGTGTTTGATCTACAAACCTTAGATTCCTTATCTTTAACAACATAGTGCTATGGTTGTGTCATGTAGATCTCTTTCTCCAAGTCACCATGCAAGAATGTTGTCTTCACATCCATCTATTATATCTCTAAATTAAAAGTTGTTACTATAGATAATAGGAACTCGATAGATGTCAACTTAGCAACTAGGGAAAAAATCTCACCAAAGTATATCCCCTCAACTTGAGAATATCTTTTTGCAACCAATCTTGCCTTGTACTTTTCAACACCACCATCTAAATTGATCTTCTTCTTGAAAACCCATTTCCAACCAACAAGCTTCCATCCTGTTGGTTTTTCTTCTGAATTAGCATCAGGGTTTGCCAGTTCCTATGCACACGCAGATTCAGCCAACTAATACAGGAGGTTACGTGAGCTCCTCCCCTTCACTTCTGGTTCTGCCGCACCAAGGGGGGTGTCCCTATAACTCAAGATATAACCTTGACTAGCCCAAAGATAGAAAGATCTAACTTGACAACAACAGGCAGAATACTCTCATGTATGGACCAAGATCTGTATGATAGATCACAAGGTGGGCAACGTTCTTGGACATATATGTCTGGTCGGGTATGAGAGCATGCATGGGGTTCCTAATCCTACTCCTACAACTAACAGGTGGAAGTGATGAAATGGGCGGACATAATGTCTGGGATGCAAGACAAGGGGTTTTGGCTCATAACTACTGATCCAGGAGCAGACTGGTGCCTATCCATTGGGCAAGGAGTCAACTAGACATATACAACGGATGGTTTGCAACTTTCACTCAAGTTTCAGGGGGTTGGACTGATGCTTGCCTTACAAACATCACCCAAGAATGGGTATCTAACTGCTTCTACTTACAGATATCCCTACTGACATGCAACTAGATTCAAAAGAAAGATAATAACATGCAGCAAATGGAGACAAGCAGATAGACACATGCAATAAGCATTTTTCATATAACATTAACACTGAAACTGAAAATATGTGCAAAATACATTCATGTTGCAACTCATAAACTCCAAAATGGGATAAAACAGCCAAGATCATGCCTTGTTCTTCATTATTTACACAAAAATGCCTCAGGCCTTCAACAACCTAAACAATGGTAACACAGTCTGCCTATATCAGCCAGAAAGTGCACCCCTAGCAATAATTACATGGTTGACCAAAAATCCGGCCAAATACATCCATCAGAAAGAATGGCGCTCAGAAGTTATTACTGCAACAGACAAGGGAAGCATCGAGCCTTGTGTCGCCATCTAGAAGTCTTCATGCTAAAAATCAGGTAACCTGATCATGTGTACCATCGCCCATACCCCTGTACTGTCGCCATTTATGGCCCAACCACCCGCGGCCTACCTGGAAACCATCGCTGCGCTCAAAAGAGAAATTCCCGCCAAACCGCACTTCTCCACGGGTTCAAATTATACAGGGGAATAATCCCACATGCATGGTGCGGAGGCTCCTTCAACACTTTAAAAGCATGGCCGCGACCATGATAGGTGTCGAGTGCTTTTGCCACGCTCGACACACGCTCCTTCTCCAAAAGCCCATCGCTAAGACTTAGGCCATCGGCCGACCCCACAAATCTCTTATCGATCTCAATTGTCTCGCCGATGCCTACCTTACAATCCGCTCCATCGGCCAGAGATAGACCATCGGGCCAGCACAAAACTCCTTTGCCGATGCCCATGGTCTCGCCGATGCCTTCAAAAATCCTGATGACGTCATCATGTCCTGATGATGTCACCATCACTCGTCTGCATACCGCGCAACTCTCATATCCGGATGACGTCATCGCCATATAGGCGCCGGGGTGATATTAGTAAGATAACCTGATATTTCAGAATATCACCCCCCAAACAAAATATCATGATGCACTGTAAAAAGGATGATGATGATGACCCCTTTAACTCAAAGAACATCAGGGTGCACTGTAGCTCTACTGCAGGATCGGGATGATATCCTAACATCACCCGATATTGAAACAAGATGATCCTGATGACAAATCTGGTCGACAGAAAATCATGATGATGCTGACCACCTTGGAGAAAATATGATGCTGCTGTTGAAAAATGCTGAGGGCCAACACTTAGGAAATTTTTTGGATTTTTTGGGAAGGTGCCTGCATAAAAATTGTTCAAGAACTGATAGTCAATTCAGGCACCAACAGTGGCTCTGTCTAAGGATGCATGCCTCTTGTAGGCATGGCAAGAACCACAGAACTCTGGGATGCAGACCAATCCCCTATCCATTGGGCACAGAGTCATGAAGTTATAATGATCTGCATCACCAATCAAACTTGATGGCCTAAGGCCACCAAGAAAAGGAGAACCAATATTTCCCTTTATCAAACACCTTATTCTCATCTGCATACACTGGGTCAAGCCTGAGAGTGCTACCATGATCTGACCATAAACAAACCTGGTCATCTGCACATTCAACCTTCTGATTTAGCTTGTCACTGTCATCCCTGTGCAGATAACCCTTAGCATTCGGCAACAAGTGGATGCAGAATGTATCAGGCAATGCATACTCACATGGCATAGAACACAGGTTATCATTTGTATCAGCATTATGCATTGCAAAATGATCTCCTAGCTGGACTGAAAACTGAAAATATTTAAAGTCCACCATGCAGCTAGGAAAATCAGAGCTCATTTCATATGCTGGCCTCTCAAAAGAAAAGCTTTCAAATTCACAATTGTGTACATCATGTACACAACCAACAGTAGCACCAACCTGGAAAAGATCAGGCTCTAGCACCTCTTTCAAATCAGGCACATTTTTACAATCACTTACCTGATGTATGTTGGTCTCTCTTTCATTAGGATGAGAAACAGAATCCAAACCAAAAACAATGTCTAGATCCTCACCATACTCAAATAGATCCTCATCACCATATGTGTCAAAGATGGGTGATCCAGGTACATTAGCTTGATCATAGTATGCCATTTGTTCATGGGCAGCAGAACATGCATCTTCATCACCAATGGATTCCCTTTGTGGAGGAGTATCAGCTTGTGTGTCATAAGCAAAACAACCATCAAATGAAAAACAATCATGCTCTAAACTAGCACTTGTTTCAATCCCTGACTGCTCTTCATGATCTCCATGTGTTTGAAAGGAAGGCAATGGGTCACACATAGGACTGCTTCTCTGTTTGCTTATAACTTCTCTGTCTTGAGTACAATACTCACAATTGTCTCCACAGGTCCATTCCAAAAATTGCTCATTGCTGTCCACAACCTCGTTATTGTTTTCATGGTCATATGCCTCATCATTGCAATGGGAATCCTCACTAGTCCTTTCACTGGCATCCTCAACTGGTGAACAATCCAGTTGAGCAGTATTGTTAGCATTATGTTCAAATACAGCAGTCTCAACCTCTATGCTTTCATTTTCATTTTTATCTGCACATGATGCCATACTCATTTGGTCATTCGCAGCTTCACAACCATTTCTCACACCAAGGCCTGGGGACAGGGATATCAACAGGCGCCCATTTCTGAATTTTTCTATATTTTCGGCGAACTTGTATGCCATCTGCATACCTGTCACCTTGAAATCCCTCAGTATTGCACTAGAGCCCTCCTCAAAAGCTTCAAAGAATATGCCAACACAGGCTGAAATATCAGGCTGAAGACTTCTGGGATCTGTGAAAGGGCTACTGCAAACCTATGACTGAAATCAACACATGGCTCTTCATCTTGTTTTCTGATTTTCATCAATTCTGCAACAAGATCAGCCGGTTCTTTTGCAAATTCCTCTTTGAAACAGTCAGTAAGCTCATCCCAATAGGCAAAAAATCTCTTTGGAAAGCTCAAATACCAGTCTTTTGCTTTTGCATCAAAGGACCTAACAAAAAACCTCATCCACATATCCTCATCTCTAAATGAATGTTTTCCCATGAAACTGTGAAAATTTTGGATATGTGCATTCCCATCACATACACTGTGACCACCAAATCTAGGCATCTGACAGTATATCCTAGCAGGCATGGTTTCTACTTTATAATCAACCCATGACAAATCTAGTTGGTCATACAAAGGATCAAAAGGGCTGAAAAGAGGTTTAGCCTTCTGACTGGCAGACATAACAGGGTTATTGCTTTTTAACCGGGCCTGCTCAGCCTCTAAGAATATCAACCTATTTTTTATCTCTTCTATTCTTTTCTCCAACATTTCACCACTAAGTATGGGATAATTCATACTTGGATTCATGAAATTTCTATTTTCAGACATCCTTTGCATTCCTAAGACCTATAGCCTCCCCTGGCATCTAACTTATGCAGTAGAACAATAAATATAAGTGGGAGGAAACAGGGTACCTTTTCTCATACAAATGCTGAAGTCTGAAAAGCACATTTTCTGTCACAACACACATCAACTTTCATGTGCATTCAGGTCTTTTGCAGAGTCGCCACCTCTCCAGAGAGGACAAAATTTTACAGCAGCTGAAAGCTCAACACATATTTTTCTAAGTTCATACCACCAGCAGAGCATCATCATTCACATGAAAGACTCCCCAGCAGAGTCGCCATTTTGTTGGTGACTCGGATGGGTCACAAGATATATTACTGGAGATGATTAGATAGTACTTTTACTTCTCAGTCCCCAGCGGAGTCACCATTTTTGTTGGTGACTTAGATGGGCCACAAGATATAACACTTTTTCATCAATTTTCTCCCCAGCGGAGTCGCCATTTTGTTGGTTTTTCTTCTGAATCAGCATCAGGGTTTGCCAGTTCCTATGCACATGCAGATTCAGCCAACTAATACAGGAGGTTACGTGAGCTCCTCCCCTTCACTTCTGGTTCTGCCGCACCAAGGGGGGTGTCCCTATAACTCAAGATATAACATTGACTAGCCCAAAGATAGAAAGATCTAACTTGACAACAACAGGCAGAATACTCTCATGTATGGACCAAGATCTGTATGATAGATCACAAGGTGGGCAACGTTCTTGGACATATATGTCTGGTCGGGTATGAGAGCATGCATGGGGTTCCTAATCCTACTCCTACAACTAACAGGTGGAAGTGATGAAATGGGCGGACATAATGTCCGGGATGCAAGACAAGGGGTTTTGGCTCATAACTACTGATCCAGGAGCAGACTGGTGCCTATCCATTGGGCAAGGAGTCAACTAGACGTATACAACAGATGGTTTGCAACTTTCACTCAAGTTTCAGGGGGTTGGACTGATGCTTACCTTACAAACATCACCCAAGAATGGGTATCTAACTGCTTCTACTTACAAATATCCCTACTGACATGCAACCAGATTCAAAAGAAAGATAATAACATGCAACAAATGGAGACAAGCAGATAGACACATGCAATAAGCATTTTTCATATAACATTAACACTGAAACTGAAAATATGTGCAAAATACATTCATGTTGCAACTCATAAACTCCAAAATGGGATAAAACAGCCAAGATCATGCCTTGTTCTTCATTATTTACACAAAAATGCCTCAGGCCTTCAACAACCTAAACAATGGTAACACAGTCTACCTATATCGGCCAGAAAGTGCACCCCTAGCAATAATTACATGGTTGACCAAAAATCCAGCCAAATACATCCATCAGAAAGAATGGCGCTCAGAAGTTATTACTGCAACAGACAAGGGAAGCATCGAGCCTTGTGCCGCCATCTAGAAGTCTTCATGCTAAAAATCGGGCAACCTGATCATGTGTACCATCGCCCATACCCCTGTACTGTCACCATTTATGGCCCAACCACCCGCGGCCTACCTGGAAACCATCGCTGCGCTCAAAAGAGAAATTCCCGCCAAAACGCACTTCTCCGCGGGTTCAAATTATACAGGGGAATAATCCCACATGCATGGTGCGGAGGCTCCTTCAACACTTTAAAAGCATGGCCGCGACCATGATAGGTGTCGAGCGCTTTTGCCACGCTCGACACACGCTCCTCCAAAATCCCATCGCTAAGACTTAGGCCATCGGCCAACCCCACAAATCTCTCATCGATCTCAATTGTCTCGCCGATGCCTACCTTACAATCCGCTCCATCGGCCAGAGATAGACCATCGGGCCAGCACAAAACTCCTTTGCCGATGCCCATGGTCTCGCTGATGCCTTCAAAAATCCTGATGACGTCATCATGTCCTGATGATGTCACCATCACCCGTCTGCATACCGCGCAACTCTCATATCCGGATGACGTCATCGCCATATAGGCACCGGGGTGATATTAGTAAGATAACCTGATATTTCGGAATATCACCCCCCAAACAAAATATCATGATGCACTGTAAAAAGGATGATGATGATGACCCCTTTAACTCAAAGAACATCAGGGTGCACTGTAGCTCTACTGCAGGATCGGGATGATATCCCAACATCACCCGATATTGAAACAAGATGATCCTGATGACAAATCTGGTCGACAGAAAATCATGATGATGCTGACCACCTTGGAGAAAATATGATGCTGCTGTTGAAAAATGCTGAGGGTCAACACTTAGGAAATTTTTTGGATTTTTTGGGAAGGTGCCTGCATAAAAATTGTTCAAGAACTGATAGTCAATTCAGGCACCAACACATCCATAGGGCAATGGTACCAAGTTCCACGTGTCATTCTTTTTCAATGCAACAATCTCCTCATCCATAGCCACTCTCTAGGACTTAGAATCATCCATGTCCATCACCTCCTTCACAATTTTAGGCTCATCGATATTGGAAATAAAAGAAAAAATACATCTCCAATCAAAAGGGGTATACCTTTCTCATTGTTGTCTTCACTGAGTGGACATCTTCAAGAGCTAAGTTGGAGGTTCTACCCCATGTTTGGAACTATAAGAACTATTTGTTGTCTCCTCCTCTTTAGCCCTTCATGAGCTTCTAGTTTAACCTTTTTAGTCTTGATGGTAGTTGAACCACATCTTGCTTCCCATCCTCTTCCAGCTATAACACTATGGAAGAAGGATTAATCTCTTTGAGAATAACACTTCTATTGTACAGAGATATCTTAGCCATAGGATCCAAAAACTTGTACCCTTTCACACTGACACCATAGCTAATGAAGATACATTTCATTGCCTTGTTCTCCAACTTTGACTACTTCTTCCTAGGCACATGTGCATAGGCCTCACAACCAAAAACACAAAGATGTTGTAATGAGGGATTTTTTCCTATCCATTCCTCCATAGGGATTTGGTCAACAAGAGTTGATGTAGGAGACCTATCAAGTAACAAGCCATAGCAACTACTTCTACCAAACAAATTCTACTCTAAGCCAACTTCACTAAGCATACTCTTAGCCTTCTCCATCAACATCCTATTCATTCTTTCTACAATTTCATTTTGCTGAGGGGCAAATGAATTTGTCTTATGTTTTTTGATTTTGTGCTCCTTACAAAATATGCCAAAATATGTAGAACAAAACTTACCACCATTGTCAAAACCTTAATCTTCCAACTAGTCTAATTTTCTAAAAGATCCTTAAACTTCTTAAATTAACTAAAGAATTTATATTTACTCTTGAGGAGATACACCCATGTAATTCTAGAATAGTCATCTATAGAAGATACATAATGTACAAAGAAATCAAAAGAACATTAACAAGACCAAATACATCTAAATGAATCAAGTGCAATTCCCTAGAAGATTTGTGAGAACTAGAATAAAATTGAAAACATTTATGTTTATCATATATACAATGTTCATAGAAATTAAATTCAAGAGTACAATCATTCAATCCCTCAAAATTTTTTTAATTTTTTATGGTCCTTAGACCCTTCTCAACTATATGGCCCATTCTCTAGTCTTATTGCATCGTTTTCTCTATATGTAACTTACCCTTAGAAGCAAGAGCTCACTTAGGTACCTAGAAAACATATCCATAAGAAGTAGATACAACACTCTTCTTTTATGCTTGTTTTGATGGTGAAAGTGTAGATTTTGTAGATCTCTTCATTATAGGAATATACTAACTATTGTATTAATTAGTGCATACTTCCAATTAAATAGAGTTCCCACACATACATTCTTAGTGAACACCATATCTCCTTGCACCATCTTACACCCTCCACTAGAGATAATAACTTGCAAATCCACAACATTAAGTTTGCTAATATATAATAAGTTGTGTGTCAAACCTAGGATGTGTTGGAACTAGACAACTGAGAGTGGGGGTGAATCAGTTGTCCCACAAAACTTTTCTTGCCTTTAACCTTCTTTATTATCTTACTATCAGATTAGTGAAGTAAACATTAAAGCATTAATCAACAACATAAGAGCAGAAACATAATCAACACACTTAACACCAAGATTTTGATGTGGAAACCCGGTTAAGGGAAAAACCACGGTGGGGGTTAACCCACAAAATGTGTACCCTATTAAAAGTACTTAATAAAATAGAAGGCACATGCCTTCGGGTGCACTGCCCAGAGCTCACTACTCAAAAGAGAGGCTCACTACCTACAAAATTTATTTAGAAAGAATTAACTGAGAAGTAGCATCTACGTCATGCCTGATTCAGTTTCAATGAATGCTCAAGAACTTTTGCTCTACCTCAAATTCTTCTTCACACTCTATATTGCTCTCGCTCCTTTCCTTCTCTACTCTACTCTTGATCCTTTCTTCGGATTTATCTATTTTGCATAAGGATGATTTCAATACCTCTTCAACAAGTATTTGTATACTTCATCAACCTTGGAATGATCAACAAGGTCGGCTAAACTTGACGCAGATCATCACACTGTCGGCCAAACACAACTGAGACTTGATTATGCTTCTACAACCACTCCATGCTTCATAAAAATGGTTTTAAGGCATCCACAATAGGCTAGGAACATCTGGTCGGCCAAGACTGGGAAGAACATCAACCTCAAGAGGAAATCTTCAATCAACAAGCTCAATCCTTAAAGTGGACCTCCAACATAGTAGCCATATGATCCAGAGACCTCCACAAGCACATTAAATTCACCAATAACATCCATTCTAAACCAAATGATCAGAAGCAATTGAATCTTCCTCTAGAACCTCAAGAACACTCTCTTCCATGACTGTCAAACTAGAAGGATAGCTTGCGGACCTCCAAACCACGAACCACTGGTGTTGATAATACACATTGACTTCCCAAATATGCCTTCAGATCTACAGATCATAATTTTATATTACCAGAGCAATCTGGACCTCTTTTCTGTCATTCTATCTTTCCTGACTATTGCAGGAACTGGTTCTACTCAGATGGCCATAACTCCTTCAAATCTTCATGCGGACTTCTCAAATCTTAACTGGAGCAATCTCTGACAATCCTCTACACAAACACATGATCCACATGCATTGATTATCATTAATTTTCTCAATATCCTCAATAGTCCGGTCTTCTATGCAGACAGTAAAACAGGATACAGTTGACACCAATGACAACAAGGATATGTTGGCATCAATGACAACTCACTAAGGCACATATTTGCAATAGGATGTGCATAACACTATTGATCCCCTTCACTCCTCCATCAAGGAATATGATTAAGACTCTACCACGACCAATAATGCTCAAATGAGAATCATCACCAAGATACATTTCCCTCCAGCATAATTATTTATCATAAATAAAAACAAATTATACCCTTTTGACAAGGATTCTCTCCTCTAATGTGTGATATTTTTCTTATTTAAAAATAAATAAATTTTAGTATACTTTTTAGAATTTCCAATCAGCCCTATGTTTGTTTAATGACCTACTTGTAGAAAACTTAAAAAATAAATTTCTAACAATACTTAAATATAAAAAATATTTATTTTCAAAATCTATGCTCTTGGATCTAACAAAGGGTATTTTTAGATTTTTTAGAAAATGTATGTAATGCAAGAAATTATGGAAGGAAGAAAGGGTTTTCAAAAAATTGAAAAACCATAGAAAAATTGGTGCCATGTAGTTTCAAGAGAAACTATTCCAGGTAAAATTGTTTCAGGTGAAACACTTCTAGGTGAAACTAATCTATACTAAATTTTGAAAACATGTCTTTGTGTATGGCTAGAAGCTAAAGAGTTTCAATAAAAAATGTTCGTGTCAAAAATTTGGAATCCACATAGGTGTCTTGACATTCACTATCATTTTGGTTGAAAACTTGTTTTAGGTGAAATGTTTTCGCCTGAAACCCCTAAGTTGACATTGAGTGTGACACAACTTTGGTCTTTTACCCTAATGCTACATCACACAAATAATGACTATTGTGAGTCATGGCCATTATTCAATTTATAGGGAAACCATTTGAACTCATGCCTTAGCTTTCATTCTTATCCTAACTTCTAAAACCATACATAAACATTATCTTTGCACAAAATTTAGGCTTTTGCAAGAAAAGTTTTTAATTTTTTTTAGATTAACCATTTGTATTATATAATACATATGGGTTAAATCCCACAAAAATTAGATAGCTAAGTAGTCAATGGTTGGCAAAGCTTTACATTTCATAAAAAGAGATTTATGAATATTGTGAAATTTGTAACAATGAGAAGAATTGAATAGATAAATATGTTTCTTTTATCAAAGCCAGACCCTATTAATTGATAACAAATCCATTACCATCACCATAACAATAGTAGAATACAATTTTAGAGAAATCATAAAAATTCTATAAACTTTTGATTTGGGGGAGATTTTGCCAAATGACATTTATAATAATTAAAAATTTGTAAAACATTTGCATAGGAACAAAATAATTTTATAATCGTGATAATAATTTCTCAAAGCATTACACATTATTGTATCCTTCTTTTATAATTTATTAAGATTCTAGATTAAAGGGGCCTCATCCCAACCACAACCATAAACATAACAAAAGCACATGCTAAAATTTTGCATAAACAACCCTAATTGGGTGTAGTAGGAAATTAAATATACCTCTTGCCTGTACCTATGGCCTTTCCTTTTTTCCTATGATTTCTAAGAACCATATGACCTAAAGACTTTTTTTTACCATCATTTCCCTATTTCTTACTTTGATCTATCCTATAGGTCCCTCCTCTTCCTCATATTTTGATGAAGTAGGCAAGCCATAAAGTGGTTTATTTGTAGAATCCAATAATGAATATAGAATATTGGCACCTATAGCCCATTCCTAAGCTTGAGTTAAAATTGAGGGCCGTCCAACATTTTGCATTTTATATGGGGAAGGAATCGAAAATGTAGATCACACTTTTTTGTACCATCTACATTGGTATTTTGTTGTGTACAAAATTTATTTGAGTTGTCCATGCATTTAAATTTATCTCCCTTGGCCTTACCCTCCAAGATCATATTTTCTTTTATAAGGGATGAATGAACAATATTAGAATATCAAGGAGGCAAGGGGGAGGTGATGTCATTTTAGTAGTGTTACCCCTTAATTTAATTCAGGGTATTGTAGATGTTGTCATTCATTCTCGTGGTCTATTAATTATTTGTTAAGTCCTAAAGTATCATTTTCCTCTTATTGCCTTCGAAGATCCTTTGAAGTCGCAGATATCTAAGATTTCCTAACCTAGTCGCTGGTTCTTCAAGTTTCTTAACCAAGTCGCATGGTTCTAAAGTTTCTGAACCCGCTGACCTCCCGACTGTGTGTCCACTTTGTTAGGTCTTTCAACTCCCATTTGTTGGTCTTTGTAGTCAGTAAGTCAGAGGTTTTCAAAACTTCAAAATATCCAACTTGTGGTTCTAAAGTTCTGTATTCTAGCGACTCTATGACAACGAAGTTGTGGACCAGATTTCAAGGTAAGTAATGATCATTTAACAACATGTACGACACATTCGATGGATGTCTTTTCAATATTTTCAGAGGATGAGCGGATCTCAGAGTTATTTTCTCAAGGTGTGAATTTAATGCCACATCAACTCAACATTTAAAACACATCATGGTGGAATTTTCCTTAAGTTATGCAGTTGTTATTACTTCCATTCTACGCCATTGCTCCTTCAGTACTTAGCTATTTTTCTTCTATGCATTTGGTAGCAGTGATGAAATTCAAGTACCAAGGAACTCCCCACCACTCAGGTATTGAAAGTACCTGGTCAGGGGTGAAAGATACTGAACTTGGACATATTGATTTGGGAGAATTTTGGTCTCGTCTGCATCAAGAAGACAAATCACCATTCGCAGAGAAAATCCTACAGAATGGTTTAGTGCATGCAGGAGGTTTTCCCATCTCAGTACAGAATGTGGATTTGGTTGTGACTTGTGCACATAAATACATCTTCGAGGCTCTGGAGATTAGAGCAAAAGATGGGTCGGTGGTAGCAAAAATTGATCCTAGAACTATCTCTCGTGCGTTAAGAATTCTGGAGAGAGAGGAATTTGAAGATATGTCTGTTGCTATTGGAACAGAGTTCTTCTGAGCAAGTGAAGATTGGTGCAAGAATTCCATCGCACGGAACTAGTTAAAATCTAAAAAAAGAGGTAAGTCTCAGTTACCCCCGAAGCTAAAAAGAGCCCATTTTAAGGATGAAATTTTAGATGTCATTACTTTGCTGCATCATGTGGTTGGGAATGAAAACACAGATTCTTTTGAGAACTGGATGTGTCATTTTATTCTATTAATATGCGGTGAGGCCCAATTCATAAATTGGGCTGAAATTATTAGTTATCATTTGAATGAGCAATTGGTTAAGTTTTAGGAGACTACCACTTTTCGTATGTGTTCTTACTTGACATATATTTTATCCAGCCAAGAGGTTGTTTGGGCCAGGTTGAGACTGCATGGGTCTTTAACCCCAGACACACCTGTGTACACCTATTTTCCACATCTCACTAAAGATTTTGGAATGAAAGATTACCGACGTGTAAATGATGCCTTTTTGATGTTTGTTGTGAGAAAGCTGGATGGTAACCCTGAGTTGAGGATTTCCCCCAAGGCTGCTTCCTTGATCATGGAGTTCAGGAGTTTCTATATTCAATTTGATAGGTTCACCTACTTGAGAGTAGGAGATTATGAAAAGGCCCCAACCAAACTACCCCGGTACCCCAGTGACTTTATTATTTTTCTAGAAATTTGTAGACAAATGTCTGCTGTAAATGTTAAATAACAAAGTATGATAAAAAGAGGGTACTCCTTCCCACTAACGATGTCTTCCTACTCTTGTAAAATAAATTATATTGCTAAAGGGGCAGAGTATGTCTTGGGAAAGTTTAATTTTCATTCTTTATCAATGAGGCCTAATTTTGACAGCAAAAACTACGTGAAGCAGAACTTTCATGGCTCTAGCTCTTATGAGCATCGTTCAAGCCTGGAGGATTTCTGGGAAGATTGTGTAGATGACTGAGAGGTCTAAAAGAGAAGTTGTATGAGACTCACTCTTAGTCAAATTCAAGCATTTGGTCTTCCCCTTCATATTCCTGATGGAATTGAAGAAAATTTAAAGTGGTTGATGCTGAATACCAAAATTTGATTTTGAAACCCCTTCCCTGAATTAACTGGTTGGAGAAGGAGGTTGTGGATGTGGAAATCTGTTCTGCTGCAGTGTTAAAGAGAACTGAGGATTAGTTGGCTAGAAAATGGCATGGAAATGCGGGCTCTCCACATGAGCAAAGAAACTCAAGAGCCAATGACCAAAGATCAATGTAAAGTTTTGGTGTACATACTTCTTTGGGTAGACAAGAAGCATTGCAGTCCAATATCAATTCATAATCAGGGGGTGATGGTGACAGGCTAGAAGAAATTTTAAAGCTTAAATCAACCTATGAATTGGATAGCATCCCTTTGTCTACCTTAAAAAAGAAAAATACACAAGTGAAAACTGTGCCTGTAGACTCCAACCCCATTTTCAAACAAATTATTGATGATAGTTCTTTTCCTCCATTTTTTGAAGTTCCCTCTCCTCCCGCTAATGAGAATGTTTCTGTTTCTATTTCCATTGACAATCAGAATAAAACTGTGCCAAGTAATGTGGATAATAGTGTGGTATCTTCCTCCCCAGGTTGGTTGAAAAAGGTAGTGGATAAGAAAAGGAAGAGTGTGCCCACAGTGGAAATTGAAGTAGACACCATTGCCAAATTATTACAAAATAACTCGAAGCCTAAGAAGGCTAGAAGAATGTCCAGGATTGTGACAGATGCTACTTTAGGGCATCAGATGATAGAAATCGCTGACCCTGTGAAGGACTTAAATGAAAATAAAAGTACTGAAGCAAATTACAAAATCAGTCACATTGACTTGAGTCCTTCAACTCTAGAAGGAGATGCTTATCATGCTGGCTATTCTGTAAATGCTTTGATCAAAAGGGCGAAAGAAGAAAGGAAAGAAAACATAAAATTGCAATCCCAAGTTCTCTCCTTGAGCAATTTCATTCAGCCCATTGTGACACCTATAGCCCACGAAGCCTCCAATTATGACATTGCAGGCATTGGCGCCAACACTATGCAACAAATTAAGAAGAATTTGAATTTTGCCAAAGCTGTAAGTGAGTGGATCAAAAATTTGTCTTGTGAAATTTTGTTTTTCTTAACTAGGTCAACACAGTCTTACTCCCTAGTACATAATAAGAGGAAGGAATTGATCAGTGAACTTCAACAAGTCAGCAAGGAACAAGGCAACACTTATGTGCTTTGTTTTTGAATTAGTGGCTACGGACTCTCATACACTTATCAAAGAGAAATTGATCAATGACCCACGGGATATAGATCCTTCTTGGACCAATTCTCTGGAGTGGAAATTATCCATGTATGATAATCTTATTGATGAGATTAACAAAGCACTACGTCAATAGCTCGATGTGATGATTGATATTAAGGACTGTAAAATACTGGACATGGATATTATAGATGAGTACGGGGAGAACCTACTGGACCCAAAGGAAATTACTTTGGGATTTAAAGAAATGTTTCATAAAGAAATTGTTGATCCTAAAACCATCATTGGTGAATCACTGGGCAAGTTGGGCCTTATGCCATTTTATCTTAACTCATCAATACCAGAGGTGATGAAGTTCATGAAGCTCTAGCAGAAATAGACAAGGTATTGGCAAAATTGAGAATCGGGTTACAAATTACGACCACACCAGCAGCAAAAGCATCACCACTATCATAACTAGGTACAAGGAGTATAGGATGAGGATGAAGATACGAGAGGCGTTGGCAGAAGAACAAGATGGAAAAAGTGTTGAGGACCCAAAGGATGATGAAGGGGTGGCTGTATAATTTATTTTTATTCTATGCAATTTCTTTAATATTTGGCTCAAACTTACTATCAAAGACTTTATTATTTAAAAACTGGTTGTCTTCAAGAAACCATTCTATTTCAAAGACAATTATCATTTGGGTGATATAAATATATGTGTATGAGATGTAGTATGGATCTTTTTTGGGTGAACTTTGTTTTTGTAATTTAAGAAAAGACTTTGTTATACTTTAATTTTCAATTGCTTCAATATAGAAGAAGAAATACATATTGGAGTTTAGGTAGATATAATCTTTGTGTTATATTGTTTAAATGTTATTCTTCTTATGTTGGATATATTGCCAGTGGTTATTTCTTTATATGTGTTGGAGCGTTGGATGACACAATCTTTCATTGTTGTGAAGTATTTATCTTTGAATGAATGTTCATGGTGATGGTTATATAAATCTTATTCAATATTGTGGTCCAGATTTGAAGTCTTTGAACTTCTTTGAATTTTTAGTTATTGTAGAAGTGTAGAATTGCCTTTTAATCTTTCTGGCTAAAAGCATTTCCTTTCTTTTGCTTTCTGGTTAAAAGCAACACAAGTTTAAAACTCATTGTATATCATTAGAAGGTAGCTACCACCTTGTAAAATAAGCAGAGAATCGGTTGATATTATTATAAATGATTCAACTGTGGTTACATTTGTCACTTCCTGGATGAAAGAATATAGAGTTAAGTGGCAAAATCTGTAAACCAATAGATTTTTGGTGACTCTACTGGGGATTTCTATAAGATATGTGTTGTGAGTTGCTTTAGTTTACATGGTTCTTCAAAAACATAACACTCCAATCCTCCAGCCTAACATAGATTGGCTTGTAGGTGATCAAGAAGATATTATTACTGGCTTAAGATTGCTTGCCTGGCAATAGAGAAAAACTAATTTGCAATACAACCAAGTTAATGAGGTTTTAGAAGAAGAAGAACTTGGTTAAATCATAAGAGATAATGCCAGCCATTTTGGTGAGGCTCAAAAAATTATCTTTGTTGAAAACATAGTACCTGTTCCGTGAAGAGAAAGAGTCTTTCCTGTCCAAGCACTTCCCAACAATAGACGCAAAAATCAAGCTCCTAATCAAAGAAACCAGTTGAACAATCAATCAAATCTTCAACGAATCAATCAGTAAGTGAAGTTGGTGACTCTACACTTTGTTGTTGTTTTGTTCAAGTCTGGCTTCTAAAAGATATACTAGGGGAGATAGAAAAAAAGGGGTATTGGATGACGATTTCTATCTACTGGAAGTTGTCAATTTCTCATCCTTCCCATCTAACCAAAAGGTTAAATTTGTTAGTAGACCATCATCTCCTCCCCGAAAACAAACTGTCACAAGGGTTTTTGATACTTCTTGTCAAGCTCTTCTTTTACATGGGAATGTTCTCCCTTTGCAAGTAAACTTTCCTATTCATACTCCTCTTATCATGGCCCAACCTCCATCCATTCCATGGGGAGCCACAATAGGTCCTCTTAACCTAGGAGCTCAACTGCATGACTTGCCCAAAGGTTCAGGGAAAATCATACCTAAATTTAGAGGAGATGGAAAAGTCACTCTAGATGAGCACATGCAAGCTTTCTTTGTTGCCTCCTCCATTCTTGTTGTGCAACATGAAGACGTTGCCATGAGACTCTTTGTGGAATCTTTGACTGATCCTACTGCTAATTGGTTCTACTATCTCCCAAATGGTTCTATTAATAATTGGGCTACTCTAAGAACCAAGTTTGAAAGTAGATTTAAGTCCAAGGAGAATGAGCAAGTCCTTGTCACTCAATTGGCCACTATGAAGAAAGAAATTCATGAACCAATGAGAGAGTTTGTTGCCAAACCCAATAAGTTATACAATAGAATTCTTGAGAACATGAGGTCTGTAGATGACTTACTGAAATGCTTTTTTATCAATACTCTTCCACCAGATGTTAGTTTCACCATTAATAGGGAAGGTGCATTTGATCTAGATGTAGCTCAGGAAAGAGCTATATCCATAGAAGATGACTTGATTATTGCTAGGAAATGGAAGAAAAAACTTCAGAATGGTAAATCCTTAGCGTTAAATTCTTCTAATCCTATTATATAGAGATTGGCCAATGATATCATCACATTAAAAAGGTAGATGCCTAAGAATCCTCTTCAACCACAGTACCAAGACATACCAAGAAAATATTATAGTCTCCTTGGTGGTTATAATAGGACACTGCCATTAACTGGTCCCACTCAGAGATTGACCATTGAGAATGGGCCTTCCACCAACAAAAATAGTCACATGATGTGTAATTTTCATCTGACTTCAAACCATGATGGGTCCACTTGTCTAGAAATGGTTTGGTTCACGCAAATTCTTTCCACCGACGAACATGTTGAGACACCATATGTGGGGGAACCTGGTTCATCTCATGATGCTAGCGTAAATGTCTTCTAATATGAGTCAGATATTGAGTCAGGAGAAGATGTGTATATAGAGATTGATCCCAATTGCACAGTCTTCACAAGAGGACAACACGCTCAAAAGGGGGTAGAGTTTAAAGGCCAAACTAGTGGTTCATCTTCTACTCCAAAGTACATTCTGTCGAGGCAAGCCACTTCTAATTCCAAAATGCCTGAGGATGTTGTGCCCAAGAATACATCTACTGAGGTACCATCTGTTCCTTGCTCTGATGTACTCATTTCTAGTTCATTTGATATAATTGAGTCATGAAAAAATACAAAGATTCAGATTTCCCAAGCTGAATATCTTAGGCTCAATCCCTCTGAACTAGATAGGTTAGTGAGATACATCAAGCAAGAGCCTTCACCGTCTCAGAATAATGCTCAAATGTCTAGTGAAAATGAAGTACATGTTGAGAAACAAATTTGATCAAATTCCAATGATAAAGACTCAAGTCAACAAAATCCCTTTTCCAAACTTGAACCCTTCTACGTGTCTTTATATATAGCTGGCTTTAAACTAAGCAATTGTGTTATTGATTCTGGAGCTTCTGACAATGTGATGCCTACCCAAGTGGCCAGATCTTTAGGATTGTCTTATACTCCCTCCCATAGTAGGTACTTTTCTATGGATGGTTCACTAGTCCCCATTTTAGGGCAGATCAAAGATGCTCAAGTTGCCCTAGTTGCTTTCCCTAAGAAGAGGCTGAAGTTAACCATTCTTGTTGTTGATATTCCAGCCAGCTATGGAATGCTCTTAAGTAGGAGTTTCTGTAGAGAGCTTGGAGGTGAGATATAGATGGATTGGTCCCACACTCTAATATCCCTAGATGGGAAGAAAATCCATCTTAACCCAGAACCTAAAGCTAAGTTCATTGTGTTAAAGTCTAGGGATCCAAGAGTAGATATTATATTTGTAGAAACTGGACCAGGTACCTACATGTGCACCTCTTCAAAAGAGGAATGTTCAAGACTAGTTAGCCCAGATTTAGTTGATGAACTATGGACAATGGAATTTGATGGGAGATGCACTAGTGCTGGTTCCAGTGCAGGGGTTGTACTAATTTCACTAGATGGTTATAAATTCCCTTTTGCTTATAATTTGGAGTTTGAGAATACCAATAATACCGCATAGTATGAAGCCATGTTGCTTGGCCTGACCTTAGCTAAAGAAAAAGGGAAAAAACAATTGAGGGTTGCGGGTGATGCATAATTAATTGTTAAACAAGTTAGGAAGATATACACTGTGAAAAATAGTAGGCTCAGACATTACATAAATAGGGTATGGGACTGCATTGAAGACTTTGATGCTTTTTCTATAGAACCAATGCCTAGGGATCTCAATACTAGGGTCGATTCATTGACAGTCTCTGCATCCTTGTTGTTACCACATCCAGATTTCAAAGATAAACCATATAGAATTGAAACTGTATATCGTCCTAATGTGCCTGACAACGTGAATCATTGGCAAGTTTTCAACAATGATAAACAAATTATTGCATTTTTAGAGAAAGCTAAGGCCTTTGAAAACATTTTCTTTGAAAGTAGTGATGACAAGAGTAATGATATTCTATAAGGTGATATTGATGCTCCTGGTGGCAAAGGATCTGAGGTTATTCAATTAAAAGGCAATAAAATCCCTAAAAGCCCAATCTCTCTTGAAGACTTATTCAACAGACATGATCAATACCTAAAGCAAAATAGTAAAGTTTATGTTGAGTCATTAGCTAATTTTGATTGTATCAATATTGACATGAAAGAAGATCCTAAAGTTGTTTGTATAGGAAAATGTTGTTCTCCTCAAGAGAGGGAAAAGTTAATCTCTTTGTTAATCCGTTACAAAGATGTTTTTGCATGGTGTTATGCTGATTTGAAAAGATTCAGAAATGGTGAGTTGCAACATAAAATCCCATTGAAACTTGGTCCTACGCCTTATAGGAAGAAACAACAAACGTATAACCCTAAAGTAGCAGAAGCCATTTTTAATGAGATATACAAAATGCTAAAGGTGAAAATTATTTACCCTATTCATCATTCTACATGGGTAGCCAACATAGTTCCAGTCAGAAAAAAGAATGGGCAAATAAGGATCTGTGTTGATTTTAGAAACTTGAATCAGGCTTCATTGAAGGATAACTACCCACTGCCTATCATGGATCATATATTGTAAACAATTGTTGGTTCTGAAATGATGTCTATGCTAGATGGATTTTTAGGTTATAATCAAGTTGAAGTAGCCCTAGAAGATCAACATAAGACAACATTCACTACTCCCATTGGTGTCTTTGCATACAATAGGATGCCCTTTGGTCTCATAAATGCAGGAGCAACTTTCCAAAGAGCTATGGACCTGTCATTTGGTGATCTAAAAAATAAAATAATTGTTGTCTATTTGGATAATTTAATAGTTTTCTTTAAGAAGAGAGCTAACCACTTGCATGATCTTGAAGTAGTATTATAGCGTTGCATAAAATAGGGGATTTCTCTAAATCCTAAAAAATCTATTTTTGTTGTAACTGAAGGGAAACTTCTGGGACATATAGTTTCAAAGGATGGGATTAGAGTTGATCTTGAAAGAGTAAAGGCTATCATGCAATTGGGACTACCTACAAACAAAGATGGCACTAGATCTTTCTTTGGCCAAGTAAATTTCTTAAGGAGATTTGTACATGACTTTGCTGAACTGACTAGGCCCATTGCTGATGTGATGAAAAATCATCCTGTATTCAAATGGAGTAACGAAGGAAAGCAGGTTTTTGAAAACATAAAAACTGTTATTTTGCTAATTCACCCACACTGGTACGTCCTAATTTCACAAAAGGTTTCATCATATATTGCTATGCATCAAAGCATACCTTATCAGCTATTCTAATGCAGAAAAATGAACAAAGTATTGAAGCTCCTATCTCTTTCATGAGTATTCCTCTTAAGGAGTATGAGCTCAAGTATTCTTCACTAGAAAAACATGCGTATGCTATTGTAAAGGCATTGAAGAGTTTTAGATTTTACACTTTGCATTCCCATACTACTGTCTTCGTCCCTACGACTGTGTTAAAAGTATTCTCACTCAACAAGAGGTTGGATGTAACAAATGAGGAACTTGGATAGCAAAGGTGCAGGAATATGATGTAGTTATTAAACTTGCCAATCTAGTTAGAGGAAAGGGTATGTGCAAAGTGATCACAGAAAACAAAATTACTAAAGAAGAACATTTGCCCTTAGCCCTTTTCACCAGTACTACAGATGAATGGTTTTCAAGCATCTCTTATTTCTTAACTTATGGTGATTGTCCATCACACTTATCAGCTAAGGAGAAAAGAAACTTGAAGCTTAAAGCAAGTACGTTCTCTAGGAAGGAAACCTATACAAAAAGGGTGTGGATGGGACATTTCTTAGATGTGTCAATGAAGAACAACAAAAGAGATTGTTAAAAGCTTTTCATGATGAAGCTTGTGGTGGGCATTTTTTAGCCTTGGTGACAGCTTTCAAAATTCTACGTCAATGTTTCTACTGGCCTGACATGTTTAGGGATGCTCATGAGTGGGTATCTAAGTGTGAAAAATGTTTAAAGTTTACCGGTAAACCTCACCTTGCTGCATTGCCTTTGAAACCTGTAATGATTGATGAACCTTTCCAACAATGGGGTTTAGATTTTACTGGCCCTGTTAATCCCAATTCCAGTACTGTACACACACATATTTTGACTACTACCGATTATTTCACCAAATGGGTGGAAGCTATTCCATTAAAACAGACTACCTCATAGGTTGTGTGTAACTTCTTGAAAGAAAACATTATAGTGAGATTTGGTGTTCCAAAGAAAATAGTTGTTGATAATGCTAGTTCTTTCTCATCTTCAGAAATCACTCTTTTTCTATGAGCATGGTATCAGCTTAGGACATTCATCTAATTACTATCCCCAGGGCAACGAACATGCTGAGTCCAGCAACAAAAAATTGATTTCCATTGTCAAGAAGTTAGTGGATGAGAGTAAAAAAAGGATGGCATAAGAAGTTGTATGATGCTCTATGGGAAGATAGAATTACATATAAAAGAGCCATATGTATGTCACCTTTTTAGTTAGTGTATGGTGTTGATAGTACTATACCTATTTCTTTGGAACTCTTAGCATTGAACCTACAAAAGGCTATAGAAAATGAGGAGTTTTAGTTTGCACTGGAAAAGAGAATCATGTACCTAAACAAGCTAGAAGAAGAAAGAGAAATAGTTGTGGATAGGATTGCTAAACATCAGTAAATGGTTAAGAGAATTTTTGATAAATGGGCCAAACAAAGGATCTTTGTTGTTGGAGACTCTGTACTGCTTTGGGATAGAAGGAGAGAATTGAAGGGAACACACAAAAAGTTTGATTCTCTATGGAAAGGGCCTTTTCAGACCAGAAAAGTCATTGGCGATAATTCTTTCCTTTTGGCTTATCCAGATAGTACTCCTATGCCTCTTGCCTGTAATGGGCAAGATCTGAAAATGTTTAATTGGTAACGATCTTGAGTTTCCCCTTTGTACCATAGTTTCTTTCTGTTTATGTTCGTTTTGTGTTGTCTCTGTTTGCCCAATGAATAAGGCTTTATACCATGGTGTTCTGGATTATCTATGTGTTAGGGTTAGCCGGCAGAAGATATCAATTAAATGTAAATAAACATTAAACAGAGAAATGGAAATACACAGAATTAATAACAGCGAGAGACAAGTTTTAACGTGGTTCACCCAAACTCGGGCTACATCCAGCAAACAGAGAGTCTAATATTATTATCCAGTAAATCAAACTGATTACAATCAGCAATCCCTGCAACTCAATACCACTGCAAAATGCTACAATACAATATGTCAAAACCCTAACCCTTAGCCACTTTTATCAAGCTTTTTGTCGGTTACAAAAATAGGGTTTTCTTATGTCAGTCAATGAAAAATAACTCCCGGTGCCTTTATAAAATAATAAAAAATCATGTGAGGTTTTGAGGGCACTGCCCCCAAGCCCCCATGAGGGTGCTGCCCCTCGACCCCGCCTTGTATCGCGATAGGGAACGCGCCAGGGGCGCTGCCCCTTGACCCCGTCTTGGGGGCGCTACCCCCAAACCCCCGCAAGGGGCATTGCCCCTTGACCCCGTAGGAATTTGGGGAGAAACTGCGCCGATAAAAGTGGGGAAAATGTAACCTCCAAGTCTGATTAGGCTCCATATAACAACACTATGTCCTGTCAGTCCTTGTCCCCATTTAGAGCCAGTTGTTACCCTACAATTTAATTCTGGGTCTTGTAGATGTTGTCGTTCATTCTCGTGGTCTATTAATTATTTGTTTAAGTCCTAAAGTATCGTTTTCCCCTTATTGCCTTTGAAGTCATGGATATCTAAGATTTCCTAACCTAGTTGCTGGTTCTTCAAGTTTATTAACCAAGTCGCACGGTTCTGAAGTTCCCAAACCCGCTGACCTCCCGACTATGTTTCTGCTTTGTTAGGTCTTTCAACTCCCGTTTGTTGGTCTTTGTAGCCGGTAAGTCAGAGGTTTTTGAAACTTTGAAACCTCCAACTTATGGTTCTAAAGTTTTGTATTCTAGCGACTCCACGACAACGAAGATATGGATCAAATTTCAAGGCAAGTAATGATCATTTAATGATGTGTACGACACGTTCAGTGGATGTCTTTTCAAGATTTTCAGAGGACGAGCGAATCTCAAAGTTATTTTCTCAAGGCGCAAATTTAATGCCACATCAACTCAACATTTAAAACACATTGTGGCAGAATTTTCTCTAAGTTATGTAGCTATTATTACTTCCATTCTAGGCCATCGCTCCTTCAGTACTTAGTCATTTTTCCTCTGTACATTTGGCAGCGGTGATGAAATTCAAGTACCAAGGAACTCCCTACCACTCGGGTATTAAAAGCAGCTGGTCAGGGGTGAAAGATACTGAACTTGGACATATTGATTTGGGAGAATTTTGGTCTTGTATGCATCAAGAAGACAAATCACCTTTCGCAGAGAAAATCCTACAGAGTGGTTTAGTGCATGCCAAAGGTTTTCCTGTCTCAGTACAAAACGTGGATTTGGTTGTGACTTGTGTGCAAAAATACATCCCCAGGGCTCTAGAGGTTAGAGCAAAAGATAGGTTAGTGGTAGAAAAAATTGATTTTGGAACTATCTCTCATGCGTTAAGAATTCCAGAGAGAGGAATTTGAAGATATGTCTATTGCTATTGGAAAGGAGTTGTTCCAAGCAAATGAAGACTGGTGCAAGAATTCCATTGCACGAAACTGGTTAAAATCTGAGAAAAGAGGTAAGTCTCAGTTACCCCCGAAGCTAAAAAGAGCCCATTTTAAGGATGAAATTTTAGATGTCATTGCTTTGCTGCATCCTGTAGTTGGGAGTGAAAACACAGATTCTTTTGAGAACTGGATGTGTCATTTTATTCTATTAATATGCGGTGAGGGCCAATTCATAAATTGGGCTGAAATTATTAGTTATCATTTGAATGAGCAACTGGTTAAGTTTTAGGAGACTGCCACTTTTCGTATGTGTTCTTACTTGACATATATTTTAGCCAGCCCAGAGGTTGTTTGGGTTGGGTTGAGACCGCATGGTCTTTAACCCCATACACACTTGTGTACACCTATTTTCCACATCTCACTAAAGATTTTGGAATGAAAGATTACCGACATGTAAATGATGTATTTTTTATGTTTGTTGTGAGAAAGCTGGATGGTAACCCTGAGTTGAGGATTTCCCCCAAGGTTGCTTCCTTGATCATGGAGTTCGGGAGTTTCTATATTCAATTTGACAGGTTCACCTACTTGAGAGTAGGAGGTTATGAAAAGGCCCCAACCAAATTGCCCCAGTACCCTAGTGAATTTATTGTTTTTCTAGAAATTTGTAGACAGATGTTTGCTATGAATGTTAAATACCAAAGTATGAGAAAAAGAGGGTACTCCTTCCCACTATCGTTGTCTTCCTACTCTTGTAAAACAAATGATATTGCTAAAGGGGCAGAGTATCTCTTGGGAAAGTTTAATTTTCATTCTTTATCAATGAGGCCTAATTTTGACAGAAAAAACAACTTGAAGTAGAACTTTCATGGCTCTAGCAGCTCTTATGAGCATCGTTCAAGCCTGGAGGATTTCTGGGAAGATTGCGTAGATGACCGAGAGGTCCAAAAGAGAAGCTGTATGAGACTCACTCTTAGTCAAATTCAAGCATTTGGTCTTCTCCTTCATATTCCTGATGGGATTGAATAAAATTCAGAAGTGGTTGATGCTGAATACCAAAATTTGATTTCAAAATCCCTTCCCTGGATTAATTTCTCAGAGAAGGAGGTTGTGGATGTGGAAATCCATTCTGCTGCAGTGTTAAACAGAACTGAGGATTGGTTGCCTAGAAAATGGCATGGGCATGTCGGCTCTCCACATGAGTAGAGAAACTCAAGAGCCAATGAACAAAGATCAGTGCAAAGTTCTGGTGTACATACTTCTTTAGGTAGACAGGAAGCATTGTAGCCCAATACCAATTCACAATCAGGGGGTGATGGTGAAAGGCCAGAAGAAATTTTAAAGCTTAAATCAACCTGTGAATTGGATAGCATCCCTTTGTCTACCTTAAAAAAGAAAAATACACAAGTGAAAACTGCTCCTGTAGACTCCGACCCCATTTTCAAACAAATTATTGATGATGGTCCTTTTCTTCCATTTTTTGAAGTTCCATCTCCTCCCGCTGATGAGAATGTTTCTATTTCCATTGACAATTAGAACATAACTATGCCACATAATTTGGATAATAGTGTGGTATCTTTCTCCCCAGGATGGTTGAAAAAGGCAGTGGATAAGAAAAGGAAGAGTGTGCCCACAGTGGCAATTGAAGTAGACACCATCGCCAAATTATTACAAAGTACCTTGAAGCCTAAGAAGGATAGAAGAATGTCCAGGATGGTGATAGATGCTACTTTAGGGCATCCGATGATAGAAATCGCTAACCTTGTGAAGGACTTAAATGAAAACAAAATTACTAAAGCAGATTATAAAATTAGTCACATTGACTTGGGTCCTTCAACTCTGGAAGGAGATGCTTATCATGCTGGCTATTCTGTAAATGCTTTGATCAAAAGGGTGAAAGAAGAAAGGAAAGAAAACATAAAATTGCAATCCCAAGTTCTCTCCTTGAGCAATTTCATTCAGTCCATTATGACACCTACAGCCCACGAAGCCTCCAGTTTTGACATTGCAGGCATTGTCGCAAACACTATGCAACAAAATAAGAAGAATTTGAATTTTGCCAAAGTTGTAAGTGAGTGGATCAAAAAATTATCTTTTGAAATATTGTTTTTCTTAACTAGGTCAACACAGTCTTACTCCCTAGTGCATAATAAGAAGAAGGAATTGATCAGTGAACTTCAACAAGTCAGGAAGGAACAAGGTAGCACTTATGTGCTTTCAAAAGAGGTTTCTGAATTAGTGGTTACGGACTCTCATACACTTATCAAAGAGAAACTGATCAATGACCCGTGGGATATAGATCCTTCTTGGGCCGATTCTTTAGAGCAGAAATTATCCATGTATGATAATCTTATTGATGAGATTAACAAAGCATTGCGTCAATACCTCGATGTGATGATTGATATTAAGGACTATAAAATACTGGACATGGATATTACAGATGAGTACGGGGAGAACCTACTAGACCGAAAGGAAATTACTTTAGGATTTAAAGAAATGTTTCATAAAGAAATTGCTGATCCTGAAACCATCACTGGTGAATCACTGGGCCTTATACAGGTTTATCTTAACTCATTCAAAACCAGAGGTGATGAAGTTCATGAAGCTCTAGCAGAAACATGCAAGGTATTGGCAAAATTGAGAACCAGGTTACAAATTACGACCACACCAGGCAGCAAAAGCATCACCGCTATCATAACCAAGTATAGAGAGTATAGGACGAGGATGAAGATATGAGAGGCGTTGGCGGAAGAACAAGATGGTGAAAGTGTTGAGGAGCCAAAGGACGATGAAGGGGTGGCCACATAATTTATTTTTGTTTTATGCAATTTCTTTAATATTTGGCTCAAACTTACTATCAAAGACTTTATTATTTAAAAAATGGTTGTCTTCAAGAAACCATTCTATTTCAAAGATAGTTATCATTTGGGTGATATAAATATATGTGTATAGGATGTAGTATGGATCTTTTTTTGGGCGAACTTTGTTTTTGTCATTTAAGAAAAGACTATGTTATACTTTAATTTTCAATTGCTTCAATATAGAAGAAGAAATACATACTGGAGTTCAGGCAGATATAATCTTTGTGTTATAGTGTCTGAATGTTATTCTTCTTATGTTGGATATATTGCCGGTGGTTATTTCTTTATATGTGTTGGAGCATTGGATGATATAATCTTTCATTGTTGTGAAGTATTTATCTTTGAATGAATGTTCATGGTGATGGATATATAACTCTTATTCAATAATATGGTGGATTTGAAGTCTTTGAACTTCTTTGAATTTTTAGTTATTGTAGAAGTGTAGAATTGTCTTTTAAGCTTTCTGGTTAAAAGCATTTCCTTTCTTTTGATTTCTGGTTAAAAGCAACACAAGTTTAAAATTCATTGTATATCATTAGAAGGTAGCTGCTACCTTGTAAAATAAGCAAAGAATCGGTTGATATTATTATAACTGATTCAATTGTGGTTACATTTGCCACTTCTTGGGCGAAAGATAATAGAGTTAAGTGGCAAAATCTGTAAACCAACAAGTAGCTTGTTTGGTTTATGTTTTGGAAGATTTGCTTGCCTAAGGGAATGGAGAAGCCTCAAATGAAGAATCTTATATATCTTCAAAGGATTCTAGAGCCACTCTTTTTGTATATAGATGCTAAAAGCATGCACGTTTCCACCATTTTGCTTTTTTTGAAGGTTGGGGTTCACCAACCTTACAATTTGAAGCAATATGACCTAACTAAAAATATATTTTGAATTGAAATACTAGATTTTCATAATCCAACACATACTTCCATATCTTATCCTCAACTTTTAGCCATATTTCATCATAGGCCTTTTGATATATCCAACTCCACTTGGATCCTCACTTATGTTAAGTGTACTAAACCATCCATTTTTGGATCAAGAGCCAAAAACCTACCTAAGTATTTCCAATACCTTGGAAGCATGTATCCACCTAGAACTATAGAGGTAAATATGGTAATCTTACTCATAATTGCGTAACTAAAAACATCTCTATCATCAAATTAACACTAGGGAAATAGGGCTTGACCAAAAACACATGCTTATCCCAAAACCACAACCCTTTTTTCTAAAATAAAAGATCTATCTTCTAACAATTGATAAAAACTTTAGGCAGTAGGATATATCTCAATTAAACCTTTAAGATTGTCATAATTTTGTAATCTAGGCATGTAAATTTGTAAGAATAAGCTAGAGAGTGTTGGGATTAAGGGGCCATCAACCTTGTAAATCCTATGACATGGTTTCCACTGTTCTTGAAAAGTTCTAAGGTTCTTGGAGAGTTCCAACATCCTTTGAGATAGGGTATTAATTTTGTAAATTTATTCATAAGGGATGAAGGTTCAACTAACGATGGTAATTATTTAATTACTGGTATCGATAATAGTAACAATATATGGAAAGGCAAGCCCTAGTACCAGAACCAAAGCTCGTAAAAAAAACCTTCAAAGAGGAAAATAAGGATTTGATGGACTTTATAAAGTTGCATGAGAATTTCTACTAGCAAGAACTGGAGATAGTGGGAATTCTCAAGAAAATGTAGTTGGGGTCTTGGGCTGTTGTTCTCCTTTTTGTTTTGGTTGGTTTTAGTTGCCTCTGTGTTTAGTTTTTTTGTAGGGGTTCGCTGATGCAAATGTTTTTGTATGTTTTGGTTGTGCTTTTGTTGTTCCTCAAATTTTTGTAAAGGGTTTCAGGGCCCCTTCAAAACTTGTTTTACCATCTTGATAAAAAACAATGTATCATTTATTGTGGTAATTATTTTACTGGTTAGTGCATCTTCTTTTTTCTGGAGTGTAGATGTGGTGATAAGCTCAATCTTGGTGTCCATCTTGGAGTAGCTAATTTTTGGGGAGTTATGACACATGTAAGAGAATCCTTGCATAGCTATTATAGTCTATGACATCTTGTAAGAGTATCCCCTAATTTATATGGATCTTATGACAAACTAGGCACCTAAATTAGTGGGATTATTTTAGTCAATTATGACAAATTTATAAGAGGTTGTAAGAGTCATATAAGAGGCTAAGTTTAGCATGCTAGTGGGGCCCAAAATGAGGCAGTGGAAATTGCATAAGTATGGATGTCATACTTGTTGTAAGATGGGACTCTTGAGTATCATACTTGTATACAACAGTGTTGAGTAGAACACTCAAAGAGGAGGTTGTAGCTATAGGATTGAGATGTGTTAAGATTTTTCACAGGTACATAGGTGCAATATCAAATTGAGGCAATGAGGAGATTGGGAAATATGGTTTTGTTGTAATCTTTTTTTCAAAGTTAATACAATGTTTTTTTTTTTTTTAATGCGCCTGGTAAACTTTTTAACGTGACCGGCGACGCTAGTGCGACACGCCCTCCAGCTCCACGTGAATGCTTTTGCCCAGAGCAATGAACCGGTGAGGCCACAACTGGGGGACCTCATCCACTAGGAAGAACACTTCAAACCCGCGAGCTCATTGGCCCAGCGAAGGCGTAAAGCCTTGCGAGCTCGTTGGCCCAGCGGGGGTTTGAACTCTGGTGGCTGCCACTACATCCTGAGTGACTTAACCACCGAACCATGCCATCATCGGCGAAGTTAATACAATGTTGTTTTCTCTTCTATGTAGAGTTTTTTTCCCACAAGGGTTTCTCTACAGTAAATTTTGTGTTATGTGATGAATAATGGTGTTTGTTGATTTTTCATATTTATTGATTTAAATCCATTAAATCTCTTCATGACATTTAAAAGATTAAGCAAACTTAATTTTAGATTTGCATATATTTTCCAAATTTCTATTTTATAGTAGTCAAATCCTTGTATCTCATCAATTAAGAAAATTGGACTTGAGATTGAAAATTTCCAACAGAGAGTACTAAACTTTAGATTAAAACTTTATTGGAAAATTTTTCCTCCTCATGTAAGATTTCTTTACCCAGCAAGAGTATTGGATTCTCACTCATACCTCAAATAATATTCATGTGACACATCTGGACTACAAAGCAACCTCATTTTCCTTCTCTACATGTTTTGGATCTTGCATAACTTCTAGTTGCTTCTTCACATTCATGGGGAGATGCTCGCCCATCTTAGACTTCCTCTATCTTCTATACTATTTCCCCCAAGCCCTATTTACAAGGAGTAATCAAGGTCACTAGTGCCATAACCCCAAATAGGGAGGGGCCTAATATTGACTTGGCATTTGTACATTATTCCACACCATTCTTTGATTCTAATCTTGCAAAACTAGACACTCCCTAAATTGATACATTCCCTGTGATATCTCCATTGTGATTTACCACTTTAGAGTTTCAAAAGAAAGAGTGGGTTTAGATATTTTGAATCTTAGGGTATACCACAAGAGATAAAAAAAATGTTGATGTTACACATTATTTTGTCCTACTACAATACACTACATCCCTATCAATTGAAAATACTCGTACTTGCTAGATTGTGTTTTAGGCTTCTTTTCTTTGATTGGTGCCATCATTAATTATTACCACTTAAGTTCTTATATACAGTCTCTGACTAAAGCCCCAACTAAAGTAGCTCATTGGCTTTGGATCAAATATCTTTGTCATCCTCCTCTTGCAGTTGCATGCGTTGCCCTTTGCAAGCTCAAATGATTATAGTCAATCCTCTATGAGAACCTTTAAGAAGAGGGAGTAGTTAGTCAACACCATAAGGATGCAATGCCCTCTCCTTATAAGGTCAATAGCATGGAATCTCTGAATCAAATATGTGTACGAGTGGAACCACTTGTATGAGCTGTTAATGTAGTGCGCATAGTTACCAATACTATAGTTGGATATTATTGTCCCCCACCAATTGACAAACCCAGGCATAGGAACCCAACTCTATACCAATAAACCACACTTGAATTTTTTTAGTAAATTCAATTATTTAGAAATTCACCATTAGAGATGATATAGGATTTTTAGTAAATTAAATAATTCAATTTAGCAATTCATATGATCTTGGATTGAATGCACAAATGCCCACAAGTAAAAAGTAGGTGACATAGAGGAGAATGAGGTGGAAAGATAAACAATACATCCCTCTAGGCTTGTGGAGATCATAGAATCCTTGAAAATTGGTTCCCTTTTTGACAAGTGCCCATGCTAGCCATCATCTATCATTGTGCATTATTTCTACCATTTTATTTACTATTCGCTACTTCCTTTATATTGGAACATTAAGTTTAAGTAGTTGGTATTATCAATGGTTGTGTATGAGATGACAAAGATGGCATATTATAGTTATATCAATTGTTGTGTAGATTAATGGTGATCTTCCCACTACTCTTTTCTAAATCATTCACAATATAAATTTGAAAGAATTAAATTAGGAATGCACTTGAATCTCTATGGAATGCACTCCAAAATATTTGGAATACTCTCCAAACTCCTTGGAATGAATCTACACCTTATACATCTAGGAATTTGAGTTCCTTAAGTGAATGTCACTAAATTGTGCGTCAGTAAATATTTACTCGTGATAGCAGTAAATTTCTAATGTGTTGTACTCTCCGACCACATGGAGAATGCAACCATGTTCATAGTTCACAAAGGATACAAAGCTAAATATTTGCTTTGACTATTGTTTTTATTGATGGGACAGATGAAATAATAATAGTAATTTGTCATTTAATTCTTGCGAATATTATTTCATACTTTAATTTAGGATGTTGGGATTCACATTTGATATGATATTTTTAATCTTGTTTTTGCTAATGTTGCATTTAGGAACAACACACATTAGTCTACAAACATTGACATTTTTATCCAAGTACATTGCAACCAAGTACTCCAATTTAACCAATCATGTGTTTTAGTAGTTATTATATTTAAGTCCCGGAGAAATTTGCATTGAATACTTAAAATTTTTTAAATGTAGATACTTGATTCTAATGTTATGAAAAATAATAGATAACTATTGTCTTTTACAATTGATACTGCTCTTTATCCTATGTATTATTTTTTGAAAAAATGTCTTCTTTGTAGAAATGGAACCCTTTTTGACTAAAAATGTAATCAAAACAATCAATAATGTAGACATCACTATATCTCCACATCTTCAAGTAACATTCTTTAAAAAGTTTGGATTTGCCAATGATGTAATAGACTGATATAAAATCCTTCTCTTTGATTGAATGCATATGCAAACTACTATACTCCCAAACAAATTCAATGAACACAACTTCAAAGACACTACAAAAAGGTGCATAGCTTGTTTGAAATGGTTGCATTAATATTAGCAGTTCAAGGCTAGTGAGTTAGTATCTATTTCAACATCCGTGTAATAACAACCATAGTGATTTCCTTCTATGTGGAATCGTTTAACTATTAAAACATTTAGGTCTTTAAATATGTGTGGGAGGGCTTTTGCAATTATTATAATATCCTAGGGGAAGCTAATTGTGTGTCTATTGTATTTGTATTGTCCTTCATGAGAATGAGTTACTTGTAGTATTGGGTTTACTCACGCTATGAGCATCTTTAAAGCTATTGGTTGTTCACCTAGGTCTAAATTGTCGTATGCAGAGAATTAGTGTAGCCCTTTCATAGCAAATCATTTGTTACAAATGAGATTGTTACTATATGAATGTATGCACATGCTAGGGTACGATTCCTTACATATAGCGCATGTATATATAAGTCCACTAGTGTGTCTATTTTAGTGTGGAAATGTTGCATTGTTTATTTAAGGAGTTTGTGATATTAGGTCATTAGAATTTGAATTATGCATTGTTTTAGATTGCATATTATTTTGGTTACATCTCAGTATTATGTTTTTTGTTGTTGTGTTATTTTTCCTCTATGAGATGTGTAATACAAACAATTACATTTTTGTCATTTCCCTAGATTTGTTTGGCATTATTCTATGGTCTCTATTACAAAATTTGGGCACATTGCTTCACTCTCGTTACAGGGCTGTTGAGGTTCATGAGTGTTAGAGCCTTGCAAGATAGTTTCTCTTTTGATTCAAGGTGTATTTAGTTGGTTTGGATTTGTTAAAGACTTTGTGGTAATGGTAGTGTTTGTTGTAGATGTTACATGCGATGAAAAACACTAATTTCTTCCTTATGTTGATTGTAATATAGATGGCTTGCTTCATGTTGCTTTTATTTTTGAGTTGCATATGTGACAACTCGCTTGGAGAACCTTCTACATCTAAGTTGTCCATTTGTGTGGGTGGAGGTCTATGATGTTGGCAAGAGACACTGTGTGGCTTCATGAGTGTTGTTATTGATGGCAACAAAGTCTATCCCACACATCCACAGCACATAGTATGCATATACTGGAAGTCAGATTGAAGAGTGTTTTGGTTCGGTAAAGAAGAACAGAGCATGCAGCAAGGTCTGACAATCAAGTCTGGATCTCTCAGATGGTGTAACTCAGCAAGTTATGGACTTGGACAAGTCAAGAGGAGTATCATGACTACTATATTCCAGAGATTAAGCCTCCGGTGATAAAACATGGAAAAGATATGAGCATCTAAGTGTTGGGTTCCTGACAGGTAGAGCAGACTGAGGAAGAACTAACTGGTAGAGTATCAGACTTCAATCCGGATGAGTAATTGATGTTGATCAAGTTATTTGAGGGATCATACAATGTTAGCCTACATGATTGATGACTTCTATGTCTATGTTTTTGATACGAATCACAAATCAAGTATGGATTCAGCTGACAGATCAGTATCTTGTAAATATCTTGAGCATTCTAGTTGCCGACTAGAAAGTTGTTGAAATCCTTGGTGCGGATATATATACCAGATGGATTCCAATATGAAGGTGTGTGTGAATATAGATGTGATGAAATAAGGTGCGAGAAAAGGCAGAGATAAGTGTGGAAACAACAATACAAATTTGGTATGTGACAGAGCGGCAGCACTAGAGCAGAGGAAGAATGAAGTGCATTAGATCAGTATATTGAGCCTAACCGGAACTAAACTTTAGCATGTGTAGATGTCTCTCATCAATTCAAACACCTGGTTACCTTTTATAAACTCTGTAGACAGTGAGTCTCTTGTAGGCAGTGTGCCTCTTGTGAGCAGTGTGCTCGGGCAGTGAGCCCTAATTGGCAAGTGCCATTTTGTACTTCTTATTCTTTTAATAGAGAATACAAGCTTGGGTTAGTCACCCCATGGTTTTGTCCTTAACAGGGTTTTCCACGTTAAAATCCTTGTGTTATGTGTGTTGATTTTATTTCTGCTCTCATGATTATATATGCTTATATGTTTTGATGCTGCACAAATTATAAAAAGAAAAAGAAAAAAGGTAAAGATATTAGAGATAACTGATTCACCCCCCCCCCCCTCTCAGTTATCTACCTTGTTTCCAACATATGATAATCCTAGTATCATGCTTCATAGAAATATCCATTTGACTACATTTATTTTGTAGTGGCAAATCTACAATTAAGCTAGTAAGTAAATGTTTATGATATTTTAGCTATAGTAAATGGAAAGCAAGAAAGTGAGTACTACAACATTTACCCAAATCACAATCTTTATTTCATTTCTTGAAAGTGTGTTGGTTGTTTGAATAATTATATGCATATTTACAAGTATAATATTGTCTATTTACATTGTTGGAAGGAATGCCCTTCAACTAAATTCTACACATTATCATAATCACTTGTGATGTCCTTTACATCAAGCCTATAAAATTGGACAGAATTTGTCTTGTAATAGGTTTAAGGCATCTGTAGCTTCTTGAACCTTGTCTTTAATGCTCTCAGTTGTGTAAATTTCTTCCTTTTCAATGTGTGATGAATCCATATATTTGTTTTTGTCGAGCTAGTATACCATCATGTTTAAATTATAGGCCTTTGCTAAGAAGAATTTAGCTTTGCCCATTACCATAGCACTTCTAATCCTTTCTCAATCGCCATAGTATTATTAGTGATAAGATATACAATCACTTGTACTTAAACCTTTTCAATTTGTTAGACATAGTAAAATAGTATATTTAATTGCATCTATGAATCTATACATACTATGCATATCTTATATTTAATGCTAATATTATTAAGAATAACATTATAACAATGAACCTCAAATTAACAAAAAAAAAAAAAAAACCTAAATTTACAAATCTATATCTTGCATCTTCTCTAATTCACAATATTTCATATATGATTTTTCATTACAAAAAATATCTAATTATATGAAAACACTTTTTAACCCCCCACATCCTACGTACCACCAATTTAATGAATGTAAAAAGGACAAAAGAAACAATTTATTCTTTTCATGTCTTCTACAACAACTTCAAAAGTACTTTCAATCACAATGATAAAAACATGTAATTAGTACCCACGTAAATTAAATATTGAGCATAACTTTATTTGATTACACCATCCACAAGGTTCAAATCACTTAACTTTTTGCAAGGAAATAAAAGAAAAAATCTATAATAATGAATAATAATGAAAAGAGTTGTAGTTTAATTGGTTGATCACAAGTGTTCTTTGATTACACCATCCACAAGACCCAACTTTGCAAGAAAATAAAAGAAAAAACCTATAATAATGAAAAATAATGAAAAGAGGTGTAGTTTATTGGTTGAGCACAAGTGTTCTTTGATTACACCATCCACAAGGTTCAAGTCACCCAACTTTTTGCAAGAAAATAAAAGAAAAAACCTATAATAATGAACATAATGAAAATAGTTGTAGTTTAATTGGTTAAGCACAACTGACCTTTGATTACACCATCCACAAGGTTCAAATCACCCAACTTTTTGATTACACCATCCACAAGGTTCAAGTCACCCAACTTTTTGCAAGAAAATAAAAGAAAAAACCTATAATAATGAAAATAGTTGTAGTTTAATTGGTTAAGCAAAACTGCCCTTTGATTACACCATCCACAAGGTTCAAATCACCCAACTTTTTGCAAGAAAATAAAAGAAAAAACTTATAATAATGAAAAATAATGAGAAGAGTTGTAGTTTAATTGGTTGAGCACAACTTTCTTTGATTACACCATCCAAAGGTTCAAATCACCCAATTGGGCAAAGTTTAATCCTTTAGTCATGACAACCTCTGATTTAAACTATGCCCCTTCAATATAATAATCCGCTATATAAAAATAGATATACCCATATCTATATAATCCAATTATTTCCATTTAAGCCCATTACACCTCCACATGATGCAGGTTCATTTGTATTCTATTCAATATAACATTCAATATAACAATCGGCTATATAAAAATAGATATACCCATATCTATATAATCCAATTATTTCCATTTAAGCGCATTACACCTCCACATGATGCAGGTTCATTTGTATTCTATTCAATATAACAATCGGCTATATAAAAATAGATATACCAATACCTATACAATCCAATTATTTCCATTTAAACCCATTGCCCCTCCACATGATGCAGGTGCTTGTGTTCTGTTCAACTGAATTGTCCCTTACAATATGAAACACCTTTCACAACACCACCATTAAAATTTGATCGTCGTTCAAGAAAAAAAACTTGGGGTCACAACCCAAGCTGCCCATAGTGTTCCATCTTTTCATATTCAATGCAGGTGTATATATTGATTAGTCAAAGTGGGGCCATGGCAGGCTGGTCCAGTGGTTTGTCCTTGGAGCTTTCAATGCCGATAGTAAGGGAGCAATTAATGCCGTGGGAAAAGCAAGAAAAAATTTCTTGAGCAAGATGAAACTACATCTACCTCCTCTGACCAACTTATATTTTAGAGATGGGTAGGTAGTTTGTAACCAGAAATTTAGGGTGGCAGAGCTTGAGCCGGAGGTAAGGAGCCCAATGTTGGCAGCAGGGACGACAAACTTCTTTACTCTATCAATTAACTTGTACAAAGGAAACAGCACTTGCACTTGCTACTGACAAGGAACAGTCTACAACTTTGCTTTTCTCTGTGTTCAACTTTGACTGCCATCATATTCATGGTATATTACTGTGCTCTTCCAAATCTGTGGCGCCATGGAAACCCGTGAACCTTCCTTTCCTTTCCTTTCCTTTCCTTTTTCTTGTTCCAGTGAAAGTGCAGTGGAAACGACACATTGGATAACTCCCACACTTTTTTAACCTAATTGTAAGCGTGTAGTAAGGTCGAAATTGAAAATGTTTGAGCATATGAAATGGTGGGGCCTTTGCCTTATGGTTTGACTTGGAGGATGGCATCGCCACTGCCCAGTGCTCAGTGCTCAGTGCCCAGTGCCAGTCCTTCCCCATGAATCCCGCTATGATATTGGTGAAACCGCTCTGTCTAGATAAATATGAGAGATAATTGTTCAGACTCCACAGTATTCCTTAAATTCTGCTTCCTGTCACGTAGAGGTCGTTTTTGCCCACTATGGTTTTAAATTGTAAAATACAATTAAGATTTGTGTGGCCAATTGGGCCTCAGATGTTGATTGCAACTGACATGTTACATAATGGGGGTCCTTGTCTTCTACATTGCAACTGGCCTGTTACAGAATGGGGGTCGTTGTCTTCTGCATCGCAATTGACCTGTTACAGAATGGGGGTCGTTGTCTTCTGCATTGCAGCTTGCATGTTACAGAATGGGGGTCCTTGTCTTCTGCATCGCACCTGCCTGTTACAGAATGCACGTCCTTGTCTTCTGTGCATTCTTCGAGATTTTGTACCTCCTTGAAAATGACTTGTTTTGTTAGTTCTCCTTTGTATTTTCTTAGCGGTCTTATGCTTTGTTGGTTCTTGGAGGTGGTGGGATTGTCTTGTGCTTCGTTGGTTTGTGGAGGTAATGGGATTGTGGTAAACCTCATTGGCTTTTTGTCCTTTGGGCTTTAGTGACAGCTGTTGCTATTTGGAAGTTTTTTTGTAATATTTTCTACTATTTCAGTTAATATATTTTTTTTCTTTTTTTTGTAAAAAAAAAATGTACAATTAAAATTTCCTATTAGATTGCATAGGACAAGGTAAAAATTTCTGAAAAGATGATTCTAGAAATTGAGTTGAAATTTCCATGATATCATTTTAAACCACTATTATTATTATTATTATTATTATTTTTGCTCATTTTTAACTTCAATTTTTTTTCTTGATTTTGTTTTTGTGAGTTAAGGGATTAAAGTTATCGTTTGGTGTTTGGGTTATTATCAATAAATAATGAGTAATTTGTTATGTGGATAGTTATTTAATGGTGAAAGGGTCCCATCCTTGTGGTTACACCCACCAAAACAAAACTAATAGAACCCCTTTTCATACATGTGTCCCAACCATTCCACACTAACCCTCTACATATTAACATGTAAAGTTGCACATCGTATGCACACTAAGTTAAAATTAAAAATCTTTGAATTAAATACATGTAGGGTTGGATAATATTCTATAATTAAGACTTGAGTTTTACGTTTTTAACCTAAGCCTAACTATTCCCTCTCTCACTCTCATTTTCACTCTCACACAATTAGAATTTCTCCCATTAACTTTAGGTCTGACAAATCTACAACTAGGTGGAGGGTATGAGTGACTCGTAGAGGGCCATAAGTGAGGCAGAGGGTGGCATTTTATAGGGTCGTCATAACCAATAGTCTATGGTCACATTGCAAGTAATGAAAACCTACTCCCTTTGATTGTTGCCTTGCCTCCACCCGCCCTACCCACAACCCTACCCACACACACCTATGAAGGTTTTTTTGTGTTTGCAACATTTGCATTTGTATGACCGTATATGTACATTATTTGTAGTTCTTATATTTTACACTAGGCCATTTGGAGAAAAGAATCACAAAATAATTGATGCCTCATTGTGTGTGTTTGGGTTCTTGTTTGTGAGTTGACTTTAAAATAAATTTCATTTGTGTATGCAACATTTACATTTGTGTGGTTGTATTTGTCCATTATTTATTGGGGTTCTTATGTTTTTCATGAGCCCATTTGTAGGAAATAATGATGTTTGGGTTAAGGGTTTCACTATTTTGTTCATTCTTTTCTCTACCATATTGAAAACATCCAAAAAATATGTGTATGCCTTCTTCTAGACATGAGGGTTTTGAATGTATGCCTTCTTCTCAATATGAGGGCTTTTAATCTATGCCTTCTTTTGGCTATGAAACTTCTTATTGTATCCAAAATTTGTATATATGTCGTTGTGGTTGTGCAATATTTGCAAGTGTCTTTATGCATTTCAAAATAGTGTTTCTTGTGCTCTTGGTTTTTGTTCTTGTGTCATGATACCATTCTCACTTGTTCTAATTCCTCTACCTTTTACAGTCTTTGGTAGTGTCCCTCTATCATGAGCTTGGTTTTCTCAAGCTTTGATTGCAAGATATTATATTTCTCTTTCTCTACTTGCAATTGTTCAATAAAGACTTGAACCTGGAGCTCTTTATTCAACTTTTGTAGCTCTTGGTCTTATGCCTACAGTTGTGCCCTAAGCTATTTTATAGTATCCTTGGTTCTTGCTAACTCAGTTTATCCCTTTTCAAGATTCCTATTGAGCTTCAGGAAGTCAGTGACGACAGACTTCTAGGTTTCCTCCATCAAATCCACCATGTCCTCTGCCTGCACTTGAGTTAAACTCATCCTCACTGCATGTACAGAGTAATCCTCTGATTGCATCAAGCCTTACGACTTATCCACATTAGGATTCATGTGTGCAATCATCAAATATTATTGAGTAGGATCATACAATGACCTAATGCAAGTGTGTGTTGGGATATGTCTTCTCTTTGCCTCCAACTATCCATTTTGGCCTTATAGGCTTGCATGGTTGTCAATATTTGGTGGCGCAATTCTAAGGGAGAGAAGATAAAGCCTCCTACAAATGGAGAGCCTTGGGGAAGAGCATATGGGAAGGCCTCACATAAAAAACTGACACGTTGTTGTGCTAGTTGTTCAAAAATATTTGACCCCACAACCTATGGATTTCAATCTGAACATCTTTGCTAACTACTCTACTCATGCTTGTGTATGTGTAATTGACTTCAGTAAAATTTATTTTAACTACAATCAAATTTACAATGTCACCATTTTTTGGGTTGGTGCCATCATTGCTTTGGAAAGCAGGGGGGAGTGGACCATGACATGGATGGAGAAAATGAAGGCAAGTTGAAAGTAGGATGTGGAGATTGTTATGGTGTTTGAGTAGGCAATTAGGGAGAGATCAAAGAGGGAGGTAGCTGCAATGTAGAAATGGTCAATGGGGAAATAGATTGGATTGATGGCAATGGCAATGGCAATGGAGATGGTGTTGTAGCAACTACAATACCTGAGGTTGTCATAGTAGAGGAAGGTGTTTGGACCAATTGTTGAATAGGGGAAAGAGGTTGAATAGGGGGACTGAGAGAATAGGTGTGGGAATAGAAGGAAAAGGAGAGGAAGAGATAGGAAAACTTACCTATGGAGGTGTGATGGTTGGATGTGCTTGACCCTACTATGGTGCTCATGGTGATACTTATGTATCCATCTCCTTAGAGTTAGAACCCCTTAGTATCATCAACTTCCTCTTCTTCCTTGGTTCTGTAGATGTAGTAGGCTCTGAGCCTTGGCTCAAAGATGTTTGCGCAATAGTCACCATCTACTCTACTACATTCATAGCTTGTTCTCCTATGATTTGGGGACCAAACGAGTGAGGATATCCAGTTAATTTCTAAAATTTGTCAATTTCTCTCTAGAGAATGCTTGGGTGGCTTGATGAGTCTATTCCAATTACGCCCTAAGGATCCCTAATTCCAAATCTAACTAATCCAAATGGAAAGGGTCCTGTGATGATTTTCCCTATGTAGAATAAAGTGGTGCAAGCCATAGGGAATGGCTAGGCACTTGTGGGGCAACTTCCTCTACTAAGCCACTACTAGATTTGGTAAGTGGTGAGCTCTGAGCCTCTTCTCCTCCTTCTTGCAACCCTAAAGTAGGTCCCTTCTAGATGTTACTGACATCATAATTGAAGGCTAGAGAGTCATGTTTCTCATCCCATAGATTTTCCCAGGTTATGTTAGTGATGACTTGGCCATGTGCTCATTTTGATTCAGCCACCTCTTGCCTATACTTCCAATACACCCAGATTTTTTCCTTGCTCCAAATCTGGTCTTTCAAAGTCTTACAGATGCCATACATCATGTTTTTACTAGGGTCATATATGTACACCGCAGTGTAAAAGGTTTCCCAAGGAAGAAGTGGCTTTGCAAGGAGCTCATAAATATTTACTAACAGTCTGGAGAATCATTGATTGGGCATATTTTAGCCTTTATGTTAGATCATCTTTGATAGATGAACCCATCTTTAACTATTAAGTTCTTCACCCAATTTACCATGAAGTCATTTGGATCATAAATCCAGCATTCATCTATGAGCTCCATACCTAAGTCTATCAATTTGAATTTGAGAAAGCACTCTAATCTTCCCTTACTAACTATTATTCCTCTGCAAGGGAAAGGAATATCACATAATGCTTTTTTCTCCCTACGACCCATTTAGAGTCTATGGCATCTACCTAGTGGAAAATTTGATTTCCATAACTATGTTCTAGTGAGAAATTTTAGAAGTTGAAAGACTTCCCCTTTAAACTTGTGGAATCTGATCATTGTATAGTGTTGTCCAAAGTACTAATCACAAGGCACTTTTCTATTTTTCATTAGCCCCTACTGTCTTGGGCTTAGCTGAGTGATATCATCATAGTTCAACTCAACAAGGGTGAGGGCAAGAAAAATTTCCAAGAACTCATAATAATCTAAAGTTTGGGAGAGAACATGTGTCCAAGTGGACATTGGAATGATCATGATAGCTAAATGCATAAATGCCTAGAAAAATTGGGTGTTTTGATATAAAAGTAAATGCACCAAGAAAGAAGAGTACCTAAAAATTTGTTGGGTGCCAAAATGGCTTAGCTAATAATGCAAGGTATCAGCTATGACTTTTCTAAAGTTGAAAAGGAAGACCTCATCTTGCATTATGGTCTTTATTTTGTGGAGAGCACCCAATTGAAAATCATGCACACTTTTATCACCATTCATTCTAAAGATGAAATCCAACTTGAACACGTGTCCCACATGTTTTACTAGAATCTAGCCAGAGCAATGGAGAGTTTGTGTAACTCCATGTTCCTTTTATCCAAACCAAGCACCTTGTTAATTGAGTTAGTTAGTCCTAGTGTTTAGGGTGAAAAATGATAGTTTTGTTTACTAGGTTAAATGCTACCATTTCTCATTGCTAAGCATTGGGGAGACAAGAATCAAGCTTGGGACAAGCTTCTATTCAGTTTGCCTCCCTTTGATGCTCGCGTGGTTATGAAACCTAAGGCCCTAATCAAGATATTGCCAAGTGTTGTACTTTTAACCAAGTAAAAACCCTAATTGTGCCTCAATTTAACAATATACAGAAACTGATGAAATATCTGGTAAAATTGATCATAGAGGTATAGAGGAGAGGTTCTAGAGACACAGTACCTAGATTTTGAGGGCTACCTGGACTAGGGTGCCCGCTCCAATGTCCTGCAAGCTTCCGAATAGAAACATCTTCTGAATAGGGTGTCTGAGACTGTAAAATGGCTTCTAGATCTCGGAGGAAACACCTAGTTGGACTAGGGCGCCCACTCCAATGTCCCACAAGTCTTGGAATATGAAAATCTAAAATTCTGTCGTGATTGTACCCGCAATATCCTTCTTCTTGTAGGTTCTTTTTGCCAGAACCTGTGAAACACGATCTACACATACAAAAGAAGGAAATTGTTGCGGCTATATAGGAGCTTGCCTCAGTCAAGCCCCGTCTTTGGTATTTCTACCTCAACAATAGCCAATGATTTATAGAAGTGTGTGCAAACCTAACAATGTGTATGCATAAAATCAAACCCTAGATGTCTCAATCAAGGGAAGATCAACAACTTGCTTTGCAACAATAAATACATACAACTTCACCTCAAGGAGATGAAACAAATGAAGACTTGCATGAACAAGAAGGTGAATCAACAATGTTCGCGAAGGATCTCCAAGCTTGTTGTTGGAGGCTTCAACCCTTCTCCTGATCATGCAAAGGGTGTACAAACCCTAGGAAGAGCAAGATAGACTCAAGATCTTGATTCCTAACCTTCATCCATTGTCTCCAAGATAGCAAATAAAGAATACTTCGAATAGCTTCAACAAGTCACTAATCTTCAATGGCAATTGTGGCAAAGTTTTAGCATCAAGCTTGCATAAGAATTGTGTGTGATAAAATGATTTGCAAATGTCTTTTTATATCAAGCTTTAGGGAATTCAAATTTTGAAGTAACGTCTCGATATCGCACAAAAACTGAGAATTTGAAAATGGAATCCTGAGGCACTCGGCGGGAACTGACACCCCGCCAAAATTCAAAATCCCATGAAACCAGGGAGGACTAGGGTGCGGGTGCCCAAGTCCAAGCCCCCAATTTCAGCTTAGATTTGCATTTTTTGGGGGTCCAAGGGACCCTATTCTCAAATCTCTTTCCGGGTTTTATCAATCAGTTACTTCAAAAAGTGAATAGACTACTCCTAGACTAAGTCAATCAGGGTTTTGGGAAGGCCAAGAAAGAAAAGGTTGAGAGACCACCAAGAGTGAGGAGCTAAACCGAGGGAAATTGTACCATTCCATATAGGAGGACAATTTTTGATGTTACATTTAGCCCCCACTTTAGTGGCCATATTACACCACGTGCATATGCAACTAAAGGAAAGTAAATACATCCATCATAATAAGGATACGCAAAAGGATACTGTAGAGGAAGTCGAAGCATTGTTCAATGAACAGGAAGAAGCCCCCAGTTCTGCAATCCTGCAAGACCACAAAGTTAGGAACCACATCCTACAAAGGAACACTTGTTAGAAGTCAAAACCAAATCAACCTGCAACCACCACCAATGAGTCAGTATCAAAACGCTAAGGGGGTTGAGTGATGGAACATGGTGAGGGAGGAAATCGAGGGAGATATATGCCCTCCTTGTTTTTGCTTGCTTAGTCCGAGAGTAGAAACAAGGAGATATCACACGTCGATTTCAAGGGAAACGTGTTGTGAGGGTTATTTGAAGGAACAATGCTCAATGCAACACATTAGGTAAGAAAGAGAGTGGAACCGAGATTCCAATGCAACAAATGGCACAGAGATCAGAGTTCGATAGCTCACGAAAAGGGCTCCAGAGTGAAAGAGCACACTTTTGCACCTAGTTAGGGATAGGATTTCTCACTCACTTACTTTATGTAAAGGGAGTTGTCACTTATCACTTAACTCATTCTTGTTTCTTGTTATTGCAGAGAGAGAGAAGGAGAATAGGAGAACGACCATGCCGAGCTGACGTCCATACCATCCACTGCAACTGGAGATGCTCCGAGCCTGAGTGGCAGAGAGACACTTCGAGGCTGAGGTAGGGTCTTGATTCCATCCTTCTGTCGTCTTTCATCATAATTTGCTTTCACGTTTATTGATGTCTGTGCCAAGAGGGGAGGGTGGACAAGGTTTCCAGACAAGGGTGCCTAGGTCTACCCAGGGCACCAGAGTCTCTCTGGGGCACCCTAGTCCCATAGGAGTGCCAGTGTCCCCCTGGGGTGCCCTAGTCTTCCTGGGGCGCCCTGGTCCTCGGAGGACACAAGTCCTAGGCATAGGCATTCTATTCAGTCTTTGATAGCTTTTTTTGGTTTCTAGCAGGGATTCTGATACTCTTTCTTTCTTTTTGATCTACAGGATGTCCCTAAGATGCGGGAGCACACAGGTGGTCATCTGATGGCACTTCTACGAGAGCACACTAGCACTTTGACGACTGCAGAGAGAGAGCACTTATAGACGGCGGGCCTGTGGTGGGTGTTTGAGATGCCCACAATCAGATTCCACTATGCGATGCTTATGGCATTGATGGAGAGATGGGATGCAAACACCTCCACATTCCATCTACCGACTGACCAGATGACCATCACACTGGAGGATGTATTTAGGATCCTTCGACTACCGATCCGAGGAGAGATAGTGAGGGTTGTTGGACATCACTCAAAGGAGTATACTCGGGAGAGTCAGTTATACTGCTTGGGTTGCACCGTATCATAGGTAGAGTGAGGACACATTCAACTCCGTTTGCTAGAGTAGGGATGTAGAGACATTCCCTTACTATGGAGGATCATGATTGTCATAGTCGCACTAGCCATCACACTAGATGGACGAGGCACTCACCTTCACGGGGGTCTCGTTCATACTATCAAAGCGATGGAGACGCATCAGACTATCTACGCATGGAGGCGCAGTATGTTTGTGCACCTATATCGTGACTTAGGGTGATATGTCCACTACGAGATGCAAAGTCTGATGGTTTGCACATTATTACAGGTTTGGGCCTTTGAGCACATTAGGTGCACATGACCGATGGGTTATCCCATAGAGGCAGCGTTCACACATCCGCGTGTCTATGCCTACCCACTAGCCAGGTGTTGGAGGCACGGCAACCTATTATACTGGAGAGTAATATTTGACAGATTGCAGCCTGGTGGCATCGTCTGGAGACCATATCGTGGCTTCATCAAATGGCCTAGCGAGCAGAGGTAGTTAGCACGGATGTAGAGGGATCGGCTAATGGTCAGTCGCCTCGATCATGTTGTATCTCGGTTTTACTATGATAGGGTGGCATGACAGTTTGAACAAGTACACTATGTTCCTGCAGTTTGTCTAAGCTATGTACGTGCAGGTCGGAGTGCAGTCAGAGTCAATACTATCTGACGGTCAACTATAGTAGATGTACCACTTAGCAACGACAAGGGTCTTGAGGATGCAGAGCTGGTATCAGGCGTAGATGATGTCAGGTGTACCTAAGCATATCAGACTTGGTGGCACACAGCATGGCCTGCACCTATCTTTCCACCCGGGCACCCTACAAGGGATGCCCGACCTTGGGCCGGTCATGCTAGTGACACAGGGGTGGAGGATGACATCAGTGACTTCGTGGGATACTATGATCTCGAGTAGGGTATGGAGGAGGATGAGGATGAGTCTGAGGAGGTCCCATCACAGTATGTCTTCAAAGTGAGATCGTAATAGAGCCAGCAGGAGGCAGACATTGACAAGGAGACTGAGTCAAGACCGTTGTCCAAGGCTCATGGTCCTACTCCCACAGACAATGTGAGGCCTAGTCAGATAGAGCGAGGGGAGGGTAGCAGGCCTATGCCCCCAGCCGCAAATCAGACAACAGAGCTCATCACACCATCGGCGATCTGAGATCCATCCTAGTGAGATGGAGATCCAGGTAAGGTTTGATTTATTATGTTTTGGTATAGTTTATTAGTTATGATTTTTATATGGGAGTCTAAAATCTATCTCATTCTCTGTCTTGTAGTTGGGACTGATGCATGGCGAGACTTTGTGAGTTGTGTCATAGGAGACATATTACCGACAAATGCCTCAGAGAAGTAGGGCACAAGCAGATCATTTACCATGGTCATCCGATGGGCGGCATGCTAAGTTATTTATTCATGTCGTCAGAGACAGGACTGCTACAGAGGCCATGCTAGAGCAGTCTGCACGAGAGAGAGAGGGGTTTAGACAGAGATCTGAGCGTGCCGAGGCTGAGCTCATGGCACATCGAGAGCAGATGATAGCAGTTCCTACATCGGGGGGAGAGCCAGCTATCAATGAGTTCTTTCTGCGGGAGGTCCAGCAGGCAAGAGCTGACAAAGATAATGCTCAGGTCGAGAGAGACTGGTACTAGAGGATGTACTAGGAGGCACATGAGAAGATGATAGAGATGAGAGGCAAGATTAGAGGGTTACTATCATGAAGTGTCTCTATGATTCATTCGCGGTCCGTAGCCACTCATGGTCAAGCTTCTGTCACTCACACACCACGAGGGCCTAAGGGTACTGGCGATCGAGGTTTTGCTATGTGATTCCTAGACTTTAGGCACTACGACATCCCATTTTGTTTTGAGGGATAGTCGACTCAGATGTATACATGAAATTGAGAGATATATATATATTTCTTTTGGTTTATGTGTAATGGCTTTTGATCTATCACATGTGATTTTTTGTAAAATGCAACTAGTGATGATGTCTAAATGCTATAACTAATGCTATTGTGATATACGAAAAATTCTAAAAAAGAACATGTAGTAACAAACACAATGATTAATTATTTTACACATAAATGCGAAAGTGATCTAAGTAATGACTACTTAAACACAATGCAACAATGACAAACTAAACAAAGATATAATGCAAAAATGAATTAAGACAAAATAATAATAGCTTGTCAAAATTGAAGCTAATCTATGTACTAAGTTAGCTTATGAACAATTAACATTAGATCTTTTAAGCATAGAACCTTTTGAGGTGCACTGCATTAATAGGTTCTTTAAGCAGCGTACCTTGTTCATCGGCTAATTTATACACTCCAGATCCAAAGGTTTAAGTGATTATATATGGTCCAAGCTAATTAGGACTGAACTTACCTTTTTCACTAGGCGGTGCGTTTACATTGCGTTGATTTTCATAAAGAACCAAGTCTCCAACATTAAATGAACGTTGTATGACTTGCGCATTATAGGCTCGTTGTATTCCTTTTTGATAAGCCTTGAGATGTTCAAGAGCGTTAACACATCTTTCGTCAAGCGTCTCAAGTTCCTGTAATCGCTTCTCTCATTCTATGTCATCATCCATGATGTCTCTTAGGGAAATTCACAAGGAAGGAATTTCTAACTCCAAGGGCATTATTGCGTCTATGCCATAGACAAGATTATATGGTGCGTTGCCCGTAGCTGTTCGAATACTTGTTCTGTAAGCCCATAGTGCATAGGATAATTGTGTATACCAATCTTTTTGATGTTTATTAACAGTTTTCTTTAAAATCTATCCAATAACTTTGTTTGAAGCTTCTGCTTGGCTGTTTGATTGACGATAATAAGGCATAGAGAAGTGATGTTGTATATGATATTTTTCGAGGAACTTTTTCACATCCTTGTTCTTGAATGGCGTACCATTGTCTGACACTAAGGAGGAAGGTATTCCAAATCAAGAAATTATATTATCTTGTATGAATCGACAGATTACATTAGCGATCATGGATCGCAAAGGGACCGCTTCGACCCATTTTGTAAAATAATCAGTAGCAGTAATTATGAAGATATGTCCTTGAGAGGAGGGCGGGGAAATTTTACCAACCAGATCCAAGCCCCAGATAGAAAATGGCCAAGGTGACACCTAGGCATGAAGCTCTTGAGTAGGAGCATGGATTAGGTGTTTATGTTGTTGACATTGCGGGCATCTCTCGAAATAAGCGAAGGAATCTTGTTCCATATGCTGCCAATAATACCCCATACATAACAACTTTTGCACCAATGATTTTCCACCAAAATGCCCCCCATAGGCACTAGAGTGAGCTTCTTCTAAAGCCATCAGAATCTTAGCATTACTTAAACATTGGAGTAAAACACCATTATAACTTTGTCGATACAAGACGTTCAATAATATGATGTATTGTGTTGCTTGTTTGCGTAAACGGATTCAGGCATTCTTAGATGTCGATTACGGAATGGTTCCATCACATAAATAGTTGAATATATAGGAGAACCATTCATCGGTGTATGTATTACCACAGAGTTTTGAATTCGTCACTATAGAGCTTTCAATTACTAGTGTCTTAAGATTATGAACAATGAAGGTAAATTCCTTAGGAGAACCATCAGGGGATTAAGGGAAGCTGCGCTCACCATTGCATCCGCATGCCGGTTATCTTTCCTAGGAATGGTATCAATCGTATATGATTTCAAATTCTCTTAAGAGAGATAGTGCAAACTCACGATACTGAGATAGCTTATCATGCTTAGTTTGATACGATCCTGTTATCTGCTTAACAATTAACTGAGAATCTTCATATATTGTAATATTCTTGATACTAAGAGCCAAAGTTACATGAAGTCTAGCTATAAGAGCTTCGTATTCGGCTATGTTGTTTGTGCATAAGAAATCTAAACGGTAAGATAAGGGAATCGGCTTTCCCACGGGAGGTATTAATATAACACCAGCTCCGGAGCCAGTTTGATATTTTGATCCATCAAAGTATAACTCCCATTTCTCTTTTGTAGAGATTGTTAGAATCTATTCATCAGGGAAAGCATCGACATTTTGTATAGAAAAGGGCAAAGGAGCTTCAGCTAACTAGTCAGCTATTACTTGCCCTTTAATTGCTTTCTGTGATATAAATTTAAGATCAAATTTTGTTAATAGCATAACCCATTTAGCAAGACGACCTGATAAATCTGTTCTTGCGAAGAGATGTTTCAAGGGGTCAAATTTTACCATAACATGCACTTCAGCATTTAAGAGGTAATGTCTAAGATTTTGAGTGGCAAACACTAAAGCTAGATAATTTTTCTCTATGACTGTGTATCGCACCTCATAATCAAGCAAAGTACAACTGATGTAGTAGACAACACATTCTTTGCCTTTAGTATTATGCTGCGCTAACAAGGCTACTAGGGCATTGTTAGATGCTGAAATGTATAACATAAATGGTTTATCAGCAATAGCGGGTTGCAAAACAAGCGGATTAGCTAAGTAATCCTTTAGATCATTGAAAGCTTTTTGATAGTTGGAATTCCATTGGAAATGAGAATCGTTCTTTAGTAGTTGCGTGAAGGGGTGAGTCCTATCCGCGAGTTGTGAAACAAATCGGCAAATGGCCTGTATCTTTCCCTACAAACTACAAAGTTGAGATATATTCTTAGGTATTGGCATGTTAACAATTGCATCTATCTTTTTTGTGTCAACTTCTATACCTCGATTTGAAACAATAAATCCAAGTAACTTTCCACTATCCATGCCAAAAACACACTTACGGGGATTCAATCGCATATTATATTTTCGTATGTGCTCAAATATCTGCCAAAGATTTGTAACATGATCCTTATGATAGATAGACTTCACTAGGATGTCATCAACATAGTCTTCTAAAATATTGTGCATATAGTCATGAAATATAAGAGTCATCGCACGTTGGTAAGCAGCTCCCGCATTCTTAAGTCCAAATGGCATGGCTACCCAACAAAATGTACCCCAAGTTGTTATGAAGGTTGTTTTGTATTGATCGAGAGGATTTATAAGAATTTGATTATATCCCAAAAATCCATCCATGAAAGATAACAACTCATGTCTGGCTATGGAATGAACAATCATATCGATATTAGGAAGCAGAAAATCATCTTTTAAAGATGCTAAATTTAAATCTCAGAAATCTGTGCACATTCTTATATGACGATCCAGTTTTGCAATGGCGACAATATTTGAGATCCACGAAGAGTAATCAATAGGTCGAATAAAGCCAGCTTGTAGGAGTTTTTCTATTTTAGCTTTAACAAGCAACGCAATCTTAGGATTCATCTTGTGAATCTTTTGTTTGAAAATTTTAACATTTGGCTTCAACACAATATTATGCATTACAATATGAGGATCTATACTAGGCATGTTTGAGTAATTCCAAGCAAACAATTCCAAGAATTCATTCAACAATTTAGTCATTTCTTATTTTTCTTCCATATCTAAACAATCACCAATAGGGATAACTTTTTCAGGATTATCTTTATCCATGACAACATCAATAGTCTTTCCGTTAGGGAGAGTACTATGGTCAGGGGGATTGTAGGATTGTAATTGTTCTTTAAGTTCTTCGCTATGTTCTACTGTAGCAGTTATTGTGCTAGTAGTCTTTCCAAAGCATGCATCATTGTTCAAACAATAAGGTAGGCCACATTTATGGTGATAACGAGGAATACTATCATAGGCACCTAAGAATTCCATTATCGCTTCATCCACTGTAAACATATCTAAAGGAAGTGATCCTGGAGGACAATTGGTGTCAATCATCTCAGGGTATATCAAACTAAGTGTTGATATTGTTTTCACATTTAGAGTAGGGCATTTGCAGGCTTTAGATTCCTTGAAAGGATTATATCCAATGCCACTGGAGTAATGTTGTGAAGCAGATTCTGTAGGGACTTTGATTCCTTGTTGATTTATGCCACAAGCCTTACCTACATAGTCACAATTTTATAAAGGATTCAGAATCCTCTGCTATAAAGAGAGACCATTTCTTTAGAGGAAGGTGGAGCTTCATAAGTCTCACAATCAGTAGTATAACTGAGATTATTATCCTTATTTGTCAACAAAGAGATATTATGTTTAGCCTTCAAAGCATGTGATGTGATTGATGCAATATTTGACATCTCGGGGAAGGGGTTTTTATGTTTATACTCTCCTGTGGAGGAGGATGCAAAATCTAATGAACCCCAGTCATCACCAACAAATGCATTTGATTGTTTGGACTCTTGCCTAAAATTTTTAGAGGCAAGAGGAGCTGACAACTTGGCTTTCAAATTGTTCAAAATCTTAGGACCAACAACATGTTTGTGCACTTCCATTTGCAAACAATTATCAAGTTCAGAATCCAAATGGATAGTATGCAATTTTCCTTTAAATATAAACTTAATCGAACGGTGTAAAGTAGAAGGAATTGCTCCTAATGCATGTATCCAAGGTCTACCCAGAATCATGTTATAAGATAGAGAACAAGGCATTACATGAATCAAGGTAGGCACCATCATAGGTCCAACTTGTATAGGTAAAGTTATAGTGCCCACAGATTGTCGTCCAACATTATCAAAGCCACGGATACTTAATGATTTCAGTTTGACAACAGATATATCAACTTTAACCTTATGCAATAAATCAATACCACAAACATTAAGGGCTGACCCATTATCAATCATAACTCTCTTAACCAATGTTTTGTTGATCGTAATAAAGATAACTAAAGGATCATACTACTTATGAACCTCAAGAGATGGTAACTCATGTTGTTAAAACAAAATATTTGTTTTCATTGCATGCATACAATCTAGTAAAGCGGCAACATCATTTAGTTTAACAGCAAGAGGAACACTCACCTTTTGTAATGCTTCTTGTAGCATTCCATGGTAGATAGGTGAAGTTTGTATAAGTTCCCAAAGAGATATTTTTGCAGGGGTAGCATGGAGATGTTCTACAAGATCATAGTCTTTACCACCTTTATATGTTAAATGAGGTGCTTGAGGAAGCATAGGTTGAGAAGTTGGTAAATATATCAGAACATTCGTTTGTTGTGTACTCTATTTATTATTCCGAGTGTTATATGCATGAGCAACCACATTATGATTAGTTTGTGAGTCTTGTTTTGCTATTTGTTTTGCATAATCATAAATGTGATCAGGAGATTGAGAAGAAGATGAAAGAGCTTTAACAACAAGCACAAGTTTAGAAGGTGGTTGAACCACATTTGCATATAGAGTGACCACAATTTTTGGTTTTTCAATCTCTTCTTTATGTTTAGGAACATAAATCGCATTCACAAATCTTTGAAATAGTGACGGCTTTGAGGCCGTAGTGGAATGTTCAATTGAGATAAAGACCTCAAGGGATTCATCTAACATATTAAAGTCATCACGACTAAACAGCTCATCATAGGCATGAAAATATTGCAAAAAATAATCTGACATTCTAACATGCTCTATTTAAACCAAGATTTAAATGCACAATGGTGGCCTTTTTGAATGAAATACAATTTCCAACAATAAATGATAATTTCCAACTCTTTTAGTGAAAAGATAAAGAATGTAATCCACTATTTAACATATGCAATTTCACTAAAGAGGTTTTCCAATCCAATTATGCTTTAGAACAACAAATTATTTCAAATCTAAAGTTTACAAGGATGCAAATTCTTTAAAGCTCGGGTTCATCAAAATGTTTAGGGTGAAAAATGATAGTTTTGTTTACTAGGATAAATGCTACCATTTCTCACCGCTAAGCATTGGGGAGACAAGAATCGGGCTTGGAACAAGCTTCTATTCAGTTTGCCTCCCTTTGATGCTCACGTGGTTATGAAACCTAAGACCCTAATCAAGATTTTGCCAAGTGTTGTACTTTTAACCAAGTAAAAACCATAATTATGCCTCAATTTAACAATATACAGAAACTGATGAAATATCTGGTAAAACTAATCATAGAGGTGCAGAGGAGAGGTTCCAGAGACACAGTACCTAGATTTTGAGGGCTACCTGGACTAGGGCGCCCGCTCCAATGTCCTGCAAGCTTCAGAATAGAAAAACCTTCTGAACAGGGTGTCTGAGACTGTAAAATGGCTTACAGATCTTGGAGGAAACATCTGGTTGGACTAGGGTGCCCGCTCCAATGTCCTGCAAGTCTCAGAATCTAAAAATTCAAAAGTTTGTCGCGAATATTCCCGCAATATCCTTCTTCCTGTAGCTTCTTTTCACTGGAACCTGTGAAACATGATCTGCACATACAAAATAAGGAAATTGTTGCGGCTATATAGGAGCTTGCCTTAGTCAAGCCCCGTCTTCAATATTTCTACCTTAACAATAGCCAAAGGAAAAGATTTGCAAAAGTGTGTGCAAACCTAATAATGTGTGTATGCATAAAATCAAACCCTAGATGTCTCAATCAAGGGAAGATCAACAACTTGCTTTGCAATAATAAATACATACAACTTCACCTCAAGGAGATGAAACAAATGAAGACTAGCATGAACAAGAAGGTGAATCAGCAATGTCTATGGAGGATCTCCAAGCTTGCTGTTGGAGGCTTCAACCCTTCTCCCGATCATGCAAAGGGTGTACAACCCTAGGAAGAGCAAGATAGACTCAAGATCTTGATTCCTAACCTTCATCCATTGTCTCCAAGATAGAAAATAAAGAATACTTCGAATAGCTTCAACAAGTCACTGATCTTCAATGATAATTGCAGCAGAGTTTTGGCATCAAGCTTGCATAAGAATTGTGTGTGATAAAATGATTTGCAAATGTCTTTTTATATCAAGCTTTAGGGAATTCAAATTTTGAAGTAACGTTTAGATATTGCACGAAAATCAAGAATTGGAAAACGGAATCCTAAGGCACTTGGCAGGAACTGACACCCCGCCAAAATTCAAAATCCCGTGAAGCTGGGGAGGACTATGGCACGAGCACCCAAATCCAAGCCCCCAATTTTAGCTTAGATCTACATTTTTGGGGGTCCAAGGGACCCTATTCTCAAATCTCTTTCTGGGTTTTATCAATTAGTTACTTCAAAAAGTGAATACATTGCTCCTAGACTAAGTTAATTAGGGTTTCAGGAAGGCCAAGAAAGAAAAGGTTGAGAGACCACCAAGAGTGAGGAGCTAAACCAAGGGAAATTGTACCATTCCATATAGGAGGACAATTTCTGACGTTACACCTAGTATCCCAGGTCTTCTTCAAGTTATTGTAATTGCAATGAAAACATCCTACCATGTGCTACAATGTAGCATCACTCTAAAACTATCAATGCTCTACACCACCTGCATAGTTTTCTCTTTGATGAGTCTCATCTTTGCAACATAACATTTCAAGCAAGCTTGCACTAGCTCTAGATAGGAGTGGACTTGAGGAACCATGTATTGTGCTAGGGTAAAACTCCAAACTCAGATGCTAAAGGTTTAGTTCTACCCCAATTGAAGTCTATTGAGCATCTACACATGGGCTCCCTCTTGCAGATTCTTTACTAGATTTGAGAGTGTAGAGATCTACTCTTTGTTCACCCTTTGGGTCAAGATTTTTGTTCTCAAGGTATCAGGTCCCTTTTTCCAAGTCATCATCATTCTTTTTAAGCTTTTCAATATTTCTAGTCAATGTTAGGTTTTGGTTTTCTTAGAGCACCTTAGAGATATGGCGATAGCGACAATATTCTTTTTCATAGGTTTTATTTTACAAACACCAACACCAGTTCTTTTTAGGGCCGTCAATGAGAGAAGTGAAGCTACATGGCAAGATCATGCACATTTTGAACTTTGTTAGACTAACAAGTTCAAATTGTTGTGCCATTGGATGTTCTCTCTAGGTCAGCAGTTAGCAAGACCCATTAGTTTAAAAGGCTTTTGAGATAAAATAGAAAAAGGAAATCTTATCAGAGTCGTAGATGTTCTAGCTAAAGAATTCAATGTGGCAAGATCTTGTAACATACAAGCATTGTCAGTCTGACAACCTTATATCGTTGTGCCATTGGCCAATGATAATGAGTTGGCATCCATCATGGGCCCCAGTTCTCCTTCAAAATATAAAGTAAATGGAAATGGGTTTGATATCATGGGTGCTACATTATATCATCACACAAAGTTTTAAGATGACATAATTGATAAATTTATATCCTTCTTCCATTGGTTCATTGATGTCGATCTAGAAGTGGTGGGTCCATATTGTTATAAAGTGATCATGGCAAGACCATAAATAGATAAAAACCATTGTATAAAATCAACGACATGCACAACATATAAGTGTTGTCAGTCTGACAACCTTATAATGTTGTGTCATTGAATAAAAGAGATGAGTCAGCTTATTGGTAGGCCTGTGTAAGGCTCGACTATTTTTTATACTTGTAGATTCTATGTAGATTTTTGGATGATGTTAGTTTTGGATTCTCTTATAATTATAGACCTTATGAACATAATTAATTAAGTGGATTTTTGTTTGGATATATGTATTTCAACATAATAAATAATAGTCGATGTTTAAGATTTAATTTTGAAAATATGATTTGATTTGTTGAGTTTTAATTATTACATGTTATTATGAAGGATTTGACAAAATTGTATAGATTTGCATATGGTATGATTTATGAGAAATATTTAAATATTTTAAGTTGCATATATGATTTATTTTATATCGATACTGATATTTTCTTAATTGTGCAAGTTTAAGCAAGGCTAATGGATTAAATGGAGGCTCTCAAGAATATCATTGTTATGTCTTATGATATGTTTACCAAGTTCTTTGTGAAGTTATGGTCTTTGAGTTATAAAAATTTTATTATTGTTTTGAGGGGTCTTGAGGGTCTTACTTTGTGTTATTTTCATGAAATTTTGTACCTTATGTATAACCCATAGGTTGGGGGTCTACTTGTGCATAAAATTAATGTTTTAATTAAGTTTTAAACCTTCAAAAGTTTTCTACAAAGTAAGTGGCGTGAATGGATGGGAGGTGAAGAGTCACCCCCTCCATGGAAGCTGAAGAGTCATGAGGTTTTTTTGAATAAAAAGAGGATTTGGGCTTTGGTTAAAGGGAGAATTTCTTTTAGGGAAATATTCTATTACTTTTCATTCTTATGTGAAATTGGGTTTTGGGAGATTTTTGTGGATTTTGGCTTAGCTGATTTGAAGATTTTGAAGATTAAAATCTCGAAGAGTTGCATTATGTGAAGATTTTGGAAAAAGTGTGCTCAAGAGATTTGTGATATCTTGGGAGCTATTCGGAGGTATAGTTCATTATTTTTATTTTTTTAAAGAATGAAAATAATTTTACTGTATTTCTCCAATTTTCTATATTTGTAGAAAATATTATGAGTAGTTGTTATAGCTTTTTGTTTTGGGGATTGGGAGTGTTGTGTTGGTGAAACCCTCCAAATTTTTTGGTAAGGGTTTCTTGTGTGTGGGGTTGAGAGAGGTGTGATTTCCTCCTCTAGGATATAGTATTTCTTTATTTTGGCATAAGTGCCAAGTTGTTGTGGAAAATGGTGGGTTGCAGGACATTTCTTGAGAGGTGTGATGAAACTTGGATTATGGCTTTGAAATTGTTGGGGGGAATGAAACTTGAAGCATATGTGAATGTGGAGAAATTGGGAGTTATTAGAAGTTGTTGGGTGTGTTGTATGTTTTTGTGCACGAAGTGCTATAGAATGTAAAAACCCCATTGGAGTGTATTGTAGAGGAAAACTAATGTGTTGTAGACTTTAAATAAAATTCAGGGTTTAACCTAACTAAACAGTTCACTATCATTGCATTCTTACATTGAATTATCGACCAAGGAGCATAAGCTTATGATGATGCCTGCATTATCTATGCCTTCAAGACTCATTTCTAATCTAAGTTATACTTATACAATTATTATTTTGTCTAGTCCTAGTTCTAGAATGCATAAAAATGTAAAACAGTAAACAGAAATGGAAAACAACAAAAACAATCTAAACTTTCAGTTGCTATGGGTACCTCCAGCAGAAGCTGAAGATAACTGTATTTAACAAAAAATTACAGTTTTAATCTAAACAACTCAAAATGATGAAAAGGCTAACACTAACATCTAGAGGATTAAAAACGTGCACTCTACTCATGAATCACAATTACTCGAAATATCAATCAAGAGTTCTTACTTGCTTCACAATATAACACGTGAGATGGAATGAAACAATTTAACTAAGAATGCAGGAATAAATAAGAAAACATGCAAAGTGAGAGTTAGTACCTTGAGTGGCCAGCTCAGGGAACTATCTCACTTTTTCTAGAGATTAAATCTACTTCAGATCTTCACACATTCCATAACATACAATTGAATTCAAACCATATCAAATATAGAATCTTCTTCAGATTTTATTCAAAATTATAACATGTCTAGGATAACTGATAATTGTAACAAAGTAACAGCTATGTGGAAAGTAAAACATAACAACCAACTTAATCAACGAACTCATCCCCTAACTTATATAAAGATGGGAGAGTCTTATGCATCCTTCTAACTAACTGTGATCATCAATTCATTCCTGGACATCAGGATAGAGTTTTTGAGATCAACTTATTAACTGGAACAAAGGAAACAGAGTCCTATCCAAATAGAAATTCTAACCATAACAACTCATAAATAAGATTCATAAACTTCGGTGAGACTCCTAGAATAAGTCTTCTGTCTCCCCTGCATTTATTCTCCCATGATGACCACATTTGTATCCACCGATCACTATGTCTGGCACTTGGACCGCATTCTCATTGATTCCTCTATTCTACATCCTGTTGTAATTACTCCTTGGATTCTTTATCTAGCTGCACAGGGTTAATCATTCCAACATATATACAAAACAACCTCTCATAATAAACTTATGAAATCCTATCTATATTTCATGCATATCAATAATTCAAATCATCCATTTGATAATATAACCACCTAATTTCATTTATCAGCATAGGGTCAAAGTTTTTGGAAAGTATATATGAAACAACATAAAATAGAGATAATGTATTTGAAGTCTTTTTAGAACCATATAGAAAAGGTCTTTAAAACATATGGAAACAGTATAAAAGGAGGACAATATTTCATCCCAACATGTATCCCCTCAGTCCCATTGGAGTGTATCCCTCTACTCTCCCTCATAATGGGTCCATCTGTGATCCATTCATGTTGATTTCTGTTGGGTTTTGTGTCTTTGTGAAATATGATCAAGTGTGTGTGTGGAAATGTTTGGATTAATTTATGTTTGTTTGTGTATTTATTTTTGTATAAAAATTAATGAGGATATTCTTGATAACCTCCAACTTGGGGGTGGATTTGTCTTAAACCCTATGGTTGGGTGGAGAGAGATCTCCATTGGCATTTTTTTTCTTGTTACAGATTCATATGAACATAGGAGTAGTCCAAGCCTTTGAAGTTTTCAATAGAAGATTTTGTATACATTTAGTTTGCAATACAAATGATTGAGTATATATTGTATTGAACAAGTTTATTTTAATAGCAAAGAGTGATGCCAAATCATTGTTCAAATCTGTAGATGTATATATTTTAAAATTTGTTCATTTTGATAATCTATTTCATTATTAAGAATTTACATAGATCTAATATGTATAGTTTTAAATCTCTATAAACTTTATTAGAAATATAACCTCTAGATTAAATACCGCATGCAAAAATATTAATTGCATTATGGAATCAATCTGATCTATTTTTGTTTATAGCCAAGATTTCATATAGTGTCTTATACATTTGAAAAAGGAAATTATTTATCTTTTGAACAACATACTACTGTTATGGTGTAATAGGTTTAATTTGGAATGTGATTGTTGATTTATGTGTAATTGATAAATAGAAATGAGTGAAATTTATTAGAAAAATGAAGAGAATTGTGGGCAGGGTAGTCGCCCCTACCCAAGGCATAGTCGTGGTGGGTGTTGGGGGTGGGGGACAAGAATCCTCCTAAGGGGAGAGACCCCCTTGGGATTTGTAGATTCCCTTGGGAAGTCGTGGCTCCTGAGAGAGCCACCTCCCATAAAGGGAGCACAACATTCTACTTTGATTTATTTTTATAAATTATGTTTCCAATATAATGTGCAACACCTCCCTTATTTACATAGCAACACTTGATCTATTTTCTTTTTTTTTTCTTTCTTTTTTATTGAGGGGCCCAGCAGGGGCACGAAGCTCGCGAGCACACCTCTTCAGCTAAGAACCAAGGACTGAGGGGTATCCATTCCGCCAAATTCGCCAGAGGCCCAATCCCGGCCTCATCTCTTATGATATCGGGGCCTTGCACTCAACAAGACTTGATCCCTAGTGGGCTCATTTGGAGCCATTCAACTTCACCAACAAACCAAGGGCCCATTGACTGATCTTTTTCTTTTGTCTTTTTATATATATGTTTAATATTATCATAATATATATATATATATATATATATGAAAAAGGGACATCTTAGTTTTAAAGGCATGGGTTTTATTTATTTTCCATTTTCCTCCAAATCTCTTAAATGGTACTAAACTCAAGTTAAAATGTTAACTTTCCTTTTACAAATCAAATAGAAATGTAGATACATGAATATTATATCTATGTATAAACATATTCATAACAATTCTTTGGTTAAGAAAAATTAGCTTGTGTGTGTATATATATGTATATGTAATGAGCTGCCCCTATTTGATTTTTTTTAATAATTATTATTATGTTATTTTGATTATTATTTTTGTGGTCTTTGAGAACTAGACAGAAGTTGTAGAAGGGGTTATGTGTTTTGCATGTAATGTTTTTTGCAAATAACAATGTAATATATAACATGCATTGATAACCCAGAAAATCTATGATAGATATGAGTAAAATAGCAATGACCCATATCATTAAATTGCTCAAGATGAATTATAAAGGCATACCCATTTCAAGATCTTGGACTTTATACATCTACTATATGTGAACCAACAATATGGATGCTGAAAAACCCCTCTAAAATGCATACAATGAATATCCTCCACTCAAACAATTGTAGAACAACGTTTAGAAATCCTAGGCGCCATGGTTGAAGGTGAGAGAAGCCATAAACTGAAAGAGAAACAGCTCCAAGATGACTCACATCTCCCTAGATGAGGTACGACCAAGCTGGTGGTGTCTAACAATAATAAAACCACACAAAAGTCCTTCAAACTATATATATGTTGCAACTAATCTGTAGGTAGATGCAAGGGTTCTAATGTCAAAAATAAGTGAAGATTTCACCAAACAAAGCTCAAATGACTGCCATAAATGGTACGACCAGCAAGGAAAATAGAATACAGTCTTAAACTCCCTCAATATCTGATCCAATCTACAACTAAAATATGTGCCTATGTTGTTCACCAAAAATATGCATAAGGGTAAGTGCAAAAAGATGGGGGGCCAAAAAGTGGCCAAATGATTTTTAAAAAATAATAATACATAACGCGAGCATGTTATGAACCACTATAAATTAAAAAAAAAAGGGCTATCATTTCATTTCATTTCTATTTTTCTCCTCTATCCCCACGGCTTGCAAACCCTATAAAGCACGCTCGCGTATTGGAAAAGCCAATTCAACAACAAAATCTCACTGATTCGTCACCAAAATGCCGCCACGACGTCGAGCACGCCAAATGAGTGAGTTTTATTTATTTACTTGTTTGAATTTGCTTCTAAATAGGTAGGTTTGAGTTATTTTTTGATGTATATTTCGTTAATTGTTAGGAAATGTTAATGCACCTCCTCCTCCTCAAAATCCACAAAATCCTAAGGAGGAAATACCTGCAGAACAACAACCTCCTCCATCCATTCCTTGACATGCCCCTGGAACACAAGAAAATATAATGGGGCAAATTGAAAACAACAAAAAAGAAATTGAAGATATAATTGCAAGGTTGAAAGATCCTTCCACTTCAACCTTGCATAGGTCCACGCTTGCTGAATCTCTTGAATCTATGTTATCAAATGTAGATTCAATTAGCAAGCAAATAACTAGTTGGACGGATAAGAGGAGAGAGTTTAGGGAATATTATGTAGACAAGCTGTCATACCAAGATGTGAAAAAATTACAAATTACAAAATTAGACTTGTGTTCAATTTTCACAAACCCACAAACAAATCAACCTCCACCCATTACATGCAAGAGGTTCCCTATATATTGGTGCAACAACCAAGCAATAAGGGACAATTTTGGCCAGAGGTGATGGATGGTTTTTGACCATCCTCCATGCAATAATAATGAGGTCCTGCAATACTTTTTGAGGAAACTCTGCTGCGAGTTTGTCCTCAATAAAGTGCCAAACTATTTTGATATGCGGGACTTCCAGGGTAGAGGTGGGGGGTCAGCACAAGATAGACCAGGGGCACATCTTGACCCACAGTGGGCAGTGAGATGAGTAATCAGTAGACCAGCCCACGAGCATGTTTCTATCCCTTCCATTGTGAAGGAGAGTGTTGAGGTTGATACACTTCAGTCCATTAGTGCCTTGACCCAGAGCATCATAGCGCATGCCAGTCCTGCAGCATAGAGTGGGTTGGGAGATAGTGTGAGGAGTAGGGTCCCACCCCATACATGTCATACTTGTGGGTTAGCCTGTGGTTATGACCCCATGGATAGTCAGGACGCAGGTGCACAAGCTACATCTGCAGCTGAGCAAACAGTGATGACAGATACCCTCCTGAGTGAGACTTTCGGCCTTGATACTCAGGTAAACATTAGCAAGTTTATTGAATTTAATTTATTAAATTTTATTTTTGAAATGCAAGATTAACTAATTTAAATTGATGATTTTAATGAAATTTCAGGGTCATAGCGTCGATGTAGTTTTTAGTGGTTCGCCACCTGCATTTTACACTAGATCATCTACTGGCGGGGTATGTAACTAGTAAACAATTATAAATATTACATGTGAATAGCATCATTATATGAATGGTATTCTAATATCTGATTTTGGATGTTGAATAGGTTAATATTGTAGATTTCATGGCAACACTTGCTAGCGGTGGTGGACTTCAAAGTTTTACAGAGGTAATAAAATAAATAGTTTAATGAATGAATTGTACATACTAGATTTTTGTATGTGACTTGTGTGCTTTATTGTGTGTACTTCCATGTTTAGATGAACGTGTGTGTATGTTAGGAGCCATGATTTGCATCACTATTATAGTTTTCGTAATTGAATAATGTTGTTTTATTTATAGATGATGCAAGCTACGGAGACACCTCCCCATGTTCAGAGGGCAATGGAGCATGGTGTGGCCTCTGTAATTCAGAGCTCCATGGCATTGACAGGGGTATGAGCCAGATTAGTAAATTTCAATTTACATTCATTGTTATAGTTGTCTATTTTTAAACAATCAAAAGATTATTGATTTGAAGTTTAATTTCTATCTGGATGGTTTCTATAGGACTTGACATCACCAGGGCCTATTCCTACTACTGAGGCAAGCGAGGAGACAGATTACATGTTAGCGGTAAGTGATTATTTGGTTAAATGTTTCATTTTTTATAACATGTAATTTCTATATATTAATGTCTATACTTTTTATTGTAACAGGTAAAGATGCAGGAAGAACTAAATAGGAGTAGCCCTCGGGTTCGTAGTAGACCACCCACATGCGCGTCTCCATCCCATAGAAGATCAAAGGCTGCCCGTGATTTATTCTCTTCACCAGCCAGAGGGGAATGACTTTTTATTGTGTTCCTTTGTTGTATGCCTATATGGCATTTACGGACATATATTTTGTATTGTACAAAGTTGACATTGTATGCCTATATGGCATTCTTGTAAGCCTATATGGCTATTTTGTATATATGTTATACTTATATCAACAGATATTGATGTATGCCTATATGGATATTTGGTTAATACAAATCTTTTTTATTGATGGCATCCATACTTGCATTATAAATCCACGTTTGAATGCATATTTGTAGATGGCTACTTCAAATATTTAAAGTCCAATTGTATTACATAGGATGTTTGTTGATCCAATAAGCTAGCTATTGTTATTCAAGTATCACCTAAACCTTATTTTGGAACTAAAAGATAAAAGTTGTATTTAAAAAAAATGAATCATCATGTTGAACAGAAAATATTAATATTCTTTATGAGTAGCATAGAATGTCAACTATATGCAATACAAAAAAATGAATCATCATGTTATTCTTTATGTTTGAGATCCTGAAAATGACTAAGTCTGGTAGCCTGATATCTTGAAACACTAGGATGAATATCTAAGTCATTAGGATGATTGCGCCTTGAGAAAAAGTCATTAAGATGAGCGCCTAAAGGAGACTTTCTTAAACATTCAAACATTGAGCAACAAGCATGAAGGGTTAAAGCGCAATTTGCAACTCATAAAGCCTCAAAAGGGCACCCAACTTAGAGAGAGCATTCATTTAAGACAAGGCACCCATTGACACCTATTCCACCATAAAAGTGCACCTAAGGTGGAAGGAGAACAAGCCTCTAGTAAGTTGGGTGCCCTTTTGAGGCTTTATAAGTTGCAAATTGTGCCTTAACCCTTTATGCTTGTTGCTTATTGGACCATAAGCCTAGGCACCCTTTGCCTTCAAAAGAACCTTGTATCAACGTCAAGAGTTGGATTGTTGATGACTTCCCAAGCTAGAGATAATATTGAAAACAATCCTTCCACCATCAGGCTATTGAAAAATAATCATAATGTAATGATATATGGGATAACTGACATACCCCTTGTGAAAAGGATGAGCGCTTAGGGATGAGATAGTCTTCATAAGAGTTTAAATAAGAACATCAAAATACACCTTGGTAGAGAGACTTGAGACCATCATCAAATGAGCCAAAATATCTATCTCCAATGACTTGACACGGATCCCAAAACCACCTATTGGACCAATAGGATCCTAGGCGCTCACTTCATGCATTATGATTTCTAGGTGCCAGTTTGATGCTCCATCACAAGGAAAGTGCACCCACACTTGCAAATGTTTTTCTTCAGGATCTAGGCACCAATTGAAGGTTGTAGTTGCCAAGAAGAGCGCCTAGCAAGAGGAAGTCTTTTGGAGTCCCCAAAACACATCAGACACTTGACTAACAACAAGATAACTTTTTCCCAAGTTAGGCACTTCAAGAGGGAAGTTAAAACATGAATAAGCACCAACTTGTCTAGGCGCAAACTCAAGCTTGTTGAGGATACACATGGCACCCAACATTCCTTAGTGATTTCATGAACTTCAAATGCTCAGAACTGTTCAAGGAATGCCCAATGCCCCTTCTTGATGATAGGCCACCAAAGTGAGGGTGGAATTGTGCCTTAATGGCATTAGGCACTATCTAGAGTATGCTACTCCATGGAAATGCGCCTTCTTGCTTAGAGTCTTAATGAAAAGTCCCAGAGGTTAAGATGTGCCTTGACTTAATGAGGTGCAACTCTTGGGTAAGAAAGCTTGGAAAGTGCGCCTAACTTAGTGAAGAGGTTGATAACTTCTAAACCCTTCCTAAAACTTAGATTGCTTCAACTAAAGATTATCTTGCACCAATACATCACCAAACTTTCAATCACAAGATCAATTCAAACTTAGGCGCTCATTAAGAGTCTTTCCAATGTTGGCGCATCTCAGAGGTTGAACTGGCAAGAGATGGCGCCTAGCTTCCTAGACCTTGTTTCAATATGTTTGAGTTCGAAAGTTGACTCAATGGTATCAAGATGGAGCCATAGAGTCTTTGGACTAGTTCCTTAGAGTTTCAAAAAAATTCTGGCTCCTTAAAAATTCCTCCTACATGCTTAGGCACCATTTCAAGGTCCTAGAACCATGATGTAGCACCTTATTACTCTAGGTGCCTATTCATGATTGTGCAACTTGAGATTGGTGTCTAGAGTGAATAGGCTTTCATCCTGAGTTAATTCACTAAGGCAACCTCATCTTGAAGGCCAAACAACTTTTCCTGCTAGAGCGCCTTGATTGAAGAATCCACATTCTTGGGCGCTCATTTGGACAATTTGATGTGAAATTGGCACCTAGACTCCAAGAGTCAACTTTCTTCTTTCCAGACTTAGACAAATTTTGAGTTTCTGACTTTGTTCCTGCAAAACAATGAGATTGAGTTAGTCAAAAACCAATTCATTCCCTCATCATTCTGAATTAGCCTCTGGGAATGAGCAATGGGCTAATCCATTCTTCACTTGATGATCAAGCCAGAAACGGGGACATGATAGGGTAAGTTGTATCTAATGACATCACCTAATTGAGCGCCTAGGAGGTATAAAGCTTAACGTTGACATGAGGACAAGCGCTTAGTAAAGGAGAGTTTCTCAAACATTTAAACATGTGAATGAAGCCATAGAAATGCACTAAGTCATCTAGGCACCATTTTCCCCTTGTGTACCCTTACATTTGTGCCTAAGAAGAAGTTGCAACTTTACACTACCTCCTTCTGACAATTTTTGGGGCAGCAGAAAATCTTTCACCATGAGCAAATGTCTCAAAGATAAAAAAACTAAGAGAGGTTATTGTAGAGGCACTCTACATGATCGCGTTGCCTCAGATGAATGTTTCTAAGTGACACAGTTTTTGAGTAACATCTCGTCAAAGATTGTTGCCTTTTTGCACTTTGGACTCTTCAGGGATATCCTCGATACAATGTAGCTCGAACTGTTTCAACATGTTTGAGTGAAAAAAAGGACCATGCCTAGCATAAATGTACCCATCTGGACACGTTGGAATAGTCAGTTTGGTCACATCAGGAGTAGGACGAAAGTTACACCCCTTTGCAACTTTACACTGCCTCCTTCTGACGATTTTTGGGGCAACAGAAAACCTTTCACCACAGGCAAATGCCTCAAAGATATAAAAAACTGAGAGAGGTTATTGTAGAAGCACTCTACATTGATTCAGAAAGAATGTTTCTAAGTGACACAGTTTTTGAGTAACATCTCGTCAAAGATTGCTGCCTTTTTACACTTTGGACTCTTCAGGGATATCATTGGTACAATGTAGCTCAGACTGTTTCGACATGTTTGGGTGAAAAATAGGACCATGACTAGCATAAATGTACCCATACGGACGTGTTGGAATAGTTAGTTTGGTCACATCAGGAGCAGGACGAAAGCTACACCCCTTTGCAACTTTACACTACCTCCTTCTGATGATTTTTGGGGTAGCAGAAAACCTTTCACCACTGGCAAATGCCTCAAAGATATAAAAAACTAAGAGAGGTTATTGTAGAAGCACTCTATGTGATTGCATTGCCTTAGACAGAATGTTTCTAAGTGACACAGTTTTCAAGTAACATCTTGTCAAAGATTGCTACATTTTTGCACTTTGGACTCTTCAGGGATATTGTCAGTACAATGTAGCTTGGACTGTTTCGACATGTTTGGGTGAAAAATAGGACCAAGCCTAGTGTAAATGTACCCATCTGGATGTGTTGGAACAGTCAGTTTGGTCACATCAGGAGCAGGATGAAAGTTACACCCCTTTACAACTTTATACTGCCTCCTTCTGACGATTTTTGGGGCAGCAGAAAACCTTTCACCACGGGCAAATGCCTCAGAGATATAAAAAATTGAGAGAGGTTATTGTAGAAGCACTCTACATGATCGCGTTGCCTCAGACATAATGTTTCTAAATGACATAATTTTTGAGTAACATCTCGTCAAAGATTGCTGCCTTTTTGCACTTTAGACTCTTCAGGGATATCATCGGTACAATGTAGCTCAGACTGTTTCGACATGTTTGGGTGAAAAATAGGACCATGCCTAGCGTAAATGTACCCATCCGGATGCGTTGGACATGTCAGTTTGGTCACATCAGGGGCAAGACACCAAAAATGCATAACATGATGATGTAAAAATGTGTATATGTGTAAAAATGCAGGAGGAAATAAAAAAAAGACAAACCTTAATTATTAGTGTGCATACTTACAACTCAATGTAACATGACTTTACAAAATCAATGTGAATACTTACAAATTAATCCAATGAACCATCTGGGTCTGCTCTACTCTTTATTGTGTCAAGTATTGCTTCATGGTCAGACTCACGCACCTTCCACAAGATTTTGTTCAAAGATCTACCCCGATACTTTAGCAAATGAACATTGGATGCCACGTCAAGATTCAAGTAATGAAGAATCTTCCAATGCATGTCAAAGTCCTGAAACAGCCAAAAATTAACACTCTTACGTGGTTACCTTCTAAGCCATGTTCCAGTAATAACCACTAAGCCTGTAGGGTATTCGATGTTTTCTCCATCTGTAATAGGGGCCTCCAATTTCTTTTTGGCCTTAACACAATGACACAAGTAATAATCTGTTCCCTCTTCATTATCTTCATCTGTAATAACTGCATATACGTGCCCTACGTTGATATGTGTAGCAAATTAGATGAAATTAGTCAACATTACAAAAACACTACAAAGTAAGATGACATTACCTAGTTCAACTGGATGAAATTAGATGCATATACATGCCCTATATTACCTGGTTGAACTAAATTTGATATGTGGTCAAAGTCAACTGATGATTCCATCTGTGTTAGTTCTAGTGCCGTCGAGGGTCGATACGTGTCAAGTGGGCTAAGATAACTTAACTGCCATTCGTCAACCCACTCCTTTGACTCGCACTCATCCCAGACTTGAATTGTACAAGAAGAATAAAAGCATGACATCTTTCGCGTATGGATACTCCATGAACTTGCAATTGAGCTTCTGAAAGAGTGCATCTCATTTGATCCTATCAGTGTACAACATTCCTCATATGGTGCAATGTTAGTATCATCTATCAACCAAAAAAATCTACGAACTGAAGACTTACCTTCATTACCTGGACCCATGGAAGCATTACACCACTCGACAATTGATTTTGCATCTGTCAACTTTGCATTGTCTTTATACTTTAACTCTTCTCGTGCTATGGCTCTTTTGATACATGCTGCTGCACCATCATGCTCCCCCTTTCCATGCCCGACCTCACAAAAGTTCCACATATGCTGAATACCTCTAAAATTATGCCTCCTACTTAGCCAATGGAAATTTTGCGAGTTCTTGAATTGTGATGCACAGTTATCTGACCATATGATATGCTGACTAAACGATATGCTCCTTCTAGCCAAATCATTGTAGAACACCTGAAAGAAACCTTGCACGAACTCCGTAGAATGAGTGTGATCATCACTAATATAGAAATTATACTCCCTTATGATCTTTCTATCACCCTCTGTACTATCATTCGCATGAATGAATGCGATGTGCACAAATATAGAAACCTGTGTGGAGTTGTAATATTGTGATTGCACCTCACGCTATGGCTGTAGACTGTAGTTCTCTGCAAAGTCGATGACTGAAACAATGCTACCAACCAAAAATGTGTCCTTGCATAACTTGAATTGCAAGTCCAACCATCGAGCTCTATGGGCATGTCTTGCATACTCATACACTATGTTGTCACGAAATATAGGCATAAACTGATACACTGGAACCTTTTCAATAACCAATTCACACCTCTTTGCTTCTTTACCATCTTTTGTATTGTATGCCACTGTTTTATACTTGCCAAACTCTACTAGTTCATTTCTAATCGCGTGTGTTCTTTCCATATGTTCACATATTGGCAAATGTTGCAAGCCACCGCAATGATGACATGTGCCATCCAAGCATAATTTCTTGTAGAATATTTGACCTTCCTCTCTTTCACATAAAATTCTTGATATGAAGTCTCTTGAAGATGTTGGTGGGGCACATATGGCACAACCCTGCAAAACATTGTTAGTATGCATATCTAAAGATATAGACCTATAAGCATCAAAATGGTTAGAAAATTCAATATGTAATCTACAATAACAAGTAGTGCGTGTGTGATTTATCTTGACATAGAAAGGTTTTAGCATTTCAAAATATCTTTGACAAATTTAAATTTGAGGATACTTCTCTAGAAATTTACCATAAAACTATGTTTGAGTCTCATCCAAAAAAATGCTTTGGATGTGGCTCACGGTTCTGACTACCGATTCTCCTTCTTACCACATCCCTTTGATTTGGAGATACCCTTGTGTAATTCTTCCAAAAGTCTTCAATTAGTGATCTCAATGCTTCAACAATTGGTTTATCTTTTCGTGGTAGTCTCCCCGAGAACGCCCATAAATTATTGGCATTAGTGTCCTCAATTCTTTGGTGTCTTCCAACGGCTCATGATAAAGTTTTCCTATTAATTCTTAATTCTTGATTCGTCTTTCTAATGAGACGAGCTTTCCTCGTTTGACTACTTACTATAGTCAATGTAATCACATGCCGTGTTGCATTACTATCTTTTGTGCATGAGGTGTTACCCACTCTCTCATACGCACTCATTAGATTATTGACAATAGATTTTTCACTTGAAGCCTCTGATGTTCTCAACCCAAGAATCTTCATGATGGACCTATACTTTATCCTTCGCATCATTTCAATGAATAGTTGAGATCTTGCAGTCTCATTTAACTTTTCAAAGAACAATCTCCAAATCTTATGAGCATATCTTCTACAAGTGCGTTTTGGAATCTTACCTTCCATTAGCTGCAAAATATTCTCATCAATTTCAATCAAATACTTTGGCTTTCTATGCAAAATTCTAGGTGGTGTTAAGTTAGGTAAATTCATCTCAACATTAGGAATTTTATCAATATTTAAATGAGATGGGCTAGATGGCATACCTTCGATCGAAGATGGAATAGATGACATACCTTGAGGTTGAGGTGGGAATGATGGCATACCTCCTTCATCACATGTGAGTGATGATGTACTCTCAACTTGAGATGTGGTAGATGGTGTCCCTACATGTTGACTTGCAGTAGAGGACATGTCTCCAACTATGGTATTCAAATATCTCGTACCACAAAGTTTTGCATTCGTTCTCTTTGTGCCGGCAATACCATATCTCTTTGTGATGGTTGTGGTTCCTCTTCAATTGGTATGTCTTCATTTATCGTGTCCAATTTCCTCTTCTCACGAAGTTCCCTCATAGCCATTGCTTTATTTGCATTCTTAGCTTCTATCTCTTCCTGTGTTGGTTTAATTCTTGATCGTTTCCTCAGCATGATGGAGAATTTGTCTGGAGTATGATAAAGAGACCAATATTAGTTCCTAAGAAATGAATACAAGATAATAGTGGGATTGTATTTTTATTATGTTGTAAGGATGTATTCTTGTATAGTTTGACATCATGGTATGTTAAGGTCTGTTTATTACACATAATTATTAAAGACCACAAGTGTAGAAAATATACATGGCATCATGTGAGATTGTAGGCTGCTTTCTTGATTGGGAATGTGTCTATTTTAAATATGTATGATAAAGCATGATAAAGTAATTCAATCCGAAATAAGGAAAATGTAAAGAACATGCATGTAAAGATTTGACATACCTAAAAAATGAAGATTCGAATGGAGAGAGTACCCAATTATGTAGTGTTTTTCTCTTCTTGCATCAAACTCCTCAACAATTTGAGTTTTTCACCACTTGCTTCCTTTTCAATGTTAAATTGAATAACACTTAAATATAATTACTAACAACAATACTATTAACCAATCTATGATGTTAAATTCCTAAAATTGAATCACAATTAACATTGCAACACTACAAAAATTGAAACTTGAATAGATATATATCAAACTTGGTCTGAAAACTATGTTATTTCCTCCTTCTCAAGTTGGCAAAGCAGAAAAGGTGGTGGAAAGATCATGCAAAGGTGGTACAATGTGTCAAATGTGCATGTGAACTTCCCAACAGCATGAAAGCACTTCTTTTTTGTCGGAGCACGCGCAGAATCAGTATGAAAACAGAGCATGTGGGCCTGGATCACGGGGGTCAACAATTTTTTATGGTTTCTATAGCAAGACAAAACGCGAGCGCGTTATAACGCGCTCGCGTTTTGTCCTGCTATAGATTGATCACATCCTTTGCATTGATCACATCTCTTTCCAAACCTTCCCCTTCAGACTTGAATGACCATAAGGTTTTTGAGGGAGAACTTTTCCTATTTCCTACAAGAGCTTGCCAGATGCTCCGCCATATGATAGGCATAACAATGAAGGGGCAAGCCCTCATAATCAAGTTCTTGATAGAAAATGCCTATCGAGGAAGAAAGACAGATCTTCTTTGGAAGTAGAAGTTCTAGTTTGTGACAAATCCTTATCCAAGCATAAATAGTAGGGGTTCTGTCAAGCGATTTCCAATCCACTTCCATAAAGTCTCCTGAAGACCTCCTGATTGATTCCAAAACATCCACACCCCAAAACTGGAGAGGCAATCAATATAATCAAACCCATAGATCTACATTTGACGACAGAAACCCTCAACACTTACCTTTAACCCTAATCCCTCAACCCTCAACCCTAAACCTTATCCCTAAACCCTAATCCCTCAACCCTCAACCCTAATCCATCATCCCTCAACTCTAATCCCTCATCCCTAAACCCTAAATGCTATCCCTATTCCTAAACCCTCAACAGACTCGATACTATACCTTAAACCCTAATCCCTTATCCCTAAACCCTCCAACCCTATCCCTAATCCTTATACCCTCCACACTCTACTTTAACCCTAATCCCTCGACCCTCAACCCTATCCCTAAACCCTTGACCCTTGAACCTCAACCCTATCCCTAAACCCTTGACCCTTGAACCTCAACCCTTAACCCTCGACATCAAACCCTAATCCCTCAACCCTTAACTCTGATCCCTCGACCCTCAACCCTATCCCTAAACCCTAAACCCTAAACCCTCAACCCTCAACATCAAATCCTAATCCCTCAACCCTAAACCCTCAACACTATACCTTAAACCCTAATCCCTAATCCCTCAGCCCTCAACCCTAAACCCTAATCCCTCAACCCTCAACCCTAATCCGTCATCCCTCAACTCTAATCCCTCATCCCTAAACCCTAAATGCTATCCCTATTCCTAAACCCTCAACAGACTCGATACTATACCTTAAACCCTAATCCCTTATCCCTAAACCCTCCAACCCTATCCCTAATCCTTATACCCTCCACACTCTACTTTAACCCTAATCCCTTGACCCTCAACCCTATCCCTAAACCCTTGACCCTTGAACCTCAACCCTCAACCCTCGACGTCAAACCCTAATCCCTCAACCCTTAACTCTGATCCCTCGACCCTCAACCCCATCCCTAAACCCTAAACCCTAAACCCTCAACCCTTAATGTCAAATCCAATCCCTCAACCCTTCACTCTAATCCCTTAACCCTAAACCCTATCCCTAAACCCTCAACACTATACCTTAAACCCTAATTACTCAGCCCTCAATCCTAAACCTTATCCCTAAACCCTAATCCCTCAACCCTCAACCCTAATCTGCCATCCCTCAACTCTAATCCCTCATCCCTAAACCCTAAATGCTATCCCTATTCCTAAACCCTCAACAGACTCGATACTATACCTTAAACCCTAATCCCTTATCCCTAAACCCTCCAACCCTATCCCTAATCCTTATACCCTCCACACTCTACTTTAACCCTAATCCCTCGAACCTCAACCCTATCCCTAAACCCTTGACTCTCAAACCTCAACCCTCAACCCTCGACGTCAAACCCTAATCCCTCAACCCTTAACTCTGATCCCTTGACCCTCAACCCTATCCCTAAACCCTAAACCCTCAACCCTCAATGTCAAATCCTAATCCCTCAACCCTTCACTCTAATCCCTCAACCCTAAACCCTATCCCTAAACCCTCAACACTATACCTTAAACCCTAATCCCTCAACCCTCAACCCTAAATCCTAATCCCTCAACCCTCAACCCTAATATGTCATCCCTCAACTCTAATCCCTCATCCCTAAACCCTAAATGCTATCCCTATTCCTAAACCCTCAACAGACTCGATACTATACCTTAAACCCTAATCCCTTATCCCTAAACCCTCCAACCCTATCCCTAATCCTTATACCCTCCACACTCTACTTTAACCCTAATCCCTCAAACCTCAACCTTATCCCTAAACCCTTGACCCTCAAACCTCAACCCTCAACCCTCGACGTCAAACCCTAATCCCTCAACCCTTAACTCTGATCCCTCGACCCTCAACCCTATTCCTAAACCCTAAACCCTAAACCCTCAACCCTCAATGTCAAATCCTAATCCCTCAACCCTTCACTCTAATCCCTCAACCCTAAACCCTATCCCTAAACCCTCAACACTATACCTTAAACCCTAATCCCTTAGCCCTCAACCCTAAACCTTATCCCTAAACCCTAATCCCTCAACCCTCAACCCTAATCCATCATCCCTCAACTCTAATCCCTCATCCCTAAACCCTAAATGCTATCCCTATTCCTAAACCCTCAACAGACTCGATACTATACCTTAAACCCTAATCCCTTATCCCTAAACCCTCCAACCCTATCCCTAGTCCTTATACCCTCCACACTCAACTTTAACCCTAATACCTCGAACCTCAACCCTATCCCTAAACCCTTGACCCTCGAACCTCAACCCTCAACCCTCAACGTCAAACCCTAATCCCTCAACCCTTAACTCTGATCCCTCGACCCTCAACCCTATCCCTAAACCCTAAACCCTAAACCCTCAACCCTCAACGTAAAATCCTAATCCCTCAACTCTTCACTCTAATCCCTCAACCCTAAACCCTATCCCTAAACCCTCAACACTATACCTTAAACCCTAATTACTCAGCTCTCAACCCTAAACCTTATCCCTAAACCCTAATCCCTCAACCCTCAACTCTAATCCCTCATCCCTAAACCCTAAATGCTATCCCTATTCCTAGACCCTCAACAGGCTCGATACTATACCTTAAACCCTAATCCCTCTACCCTTGACACTCTTATTTAACCCTAATCCCTTGACCATTAACCCTATCCCTCAACCTCAACCCTTAACCCTCAACCCTCAACTCTCAACATTAAACCCTAATTCATCAACCCTAAACCCTAATCCCTCAAACCTAAACCCTATCCCTAAACCATTAACCCTCAACACTATACCTTAAACCCTAATCCCTGTCCCTCAACCCTTAACCCTTAAAATGTAAACCCTATTCCTACACCCTCAACACATTACATATATCTTAAGCCTTAAACCCTCATCCCTAAAGCCTCAACCCTCAATCCTTAAACCTTCAACCCTAAACCCTATCCCTAATCCCTCTACCCTCGACACTCTAACCCTAACCTCGACATTAAATGCTAATCTGTCAACCCTAAACCCTAATCCTTAACCCTTAACCCTTGACACTATACCATAAACCCTAATCCCTCAACCCTCAACCCTAAACCTTATCCCTAAACCCTAATCCCTCAACCCTCAACCCTAATCCATCATCCCTCAACTCTAATCCCTCATCCCTAAACCCTAAATGTTATCCCTATTCCTAAACCCTCAACAGACTCGATACTATACCTTAAACCCTAATCCTTATCCCTAAACCCTCCAACCCTATCCCTAATCCTTACACCCTCCACACTCTACTTTAACCCTAATCCCTTGACCCTCAACCCTATCCCTAAACCCTTGACCCTTGAACCTCAACCCTCAACCCTCAACGTCAAACCCTAATCCCTCAACCCTTAACTCTGATCCCTCGACCCTCAACCCTATCCCTAAACCCTCAACGTCAAATCCTAATCCCTCAACCCTTCACTCTAATCCCTCAACCCTAAACCCTATCCCTAAACCCTCAACACTATACCTTAAACCCTAATCCCTCAACCCTAACCCTAAACCTTATCCCTAAACCCTAATCCCTCAACCCTAATCTGTCATCCCTCAACTCTAATCCCTCATCCCTAAACCCTAAACGCTATCCCTATTCCTAGACCCTCAACAGGCTCGATACTATACCTTAAACGCTAAGCCCTTATCCCTAAACCCTCCAACCCTATCCCTTATCCTTTAACCCTCATGATTAATATCCTTGAACAGAAAAAAATTTAAGGGAAATCCCAAGCCTTGGGCTTGGGATTTGCTTTGGATTTCCAACCCAAATGCTTGGAGTGCCTTATGAACAGTCACAGACGTGTTTTTCCATATTCTTCAAGATTTCACATAATTTCGTTCGTGCTAACCCTCAATTTTAGACGTGTTTCAAGGTTGAACAAATCAAACACCTGGGTAATGTTAGGCTTTCTCTTAGCTATTTGACGATGTGATTTTTTTCACATTTTAACAATGTTAAGCCTTTCATCTTTAATTTCTTTTGTTTGTGTGTCCGTTTTTAGGCAAAAACCACTGTTTGGTCTTTTTTTCATTGTAAATTAACTATTCATTCAAATTTTAAAAAAATTACATATTTAGAAACTAGACTCCATTCTACAAATACTAAAAAAATAAAAAAATGATTTTCAATTAGTTTTCAAAATTTATAGGGGTAGCACGGCCAAAATTCTATTTTTTAGGATGTGTCCACTTTGAAAATTAGTAAAAAATCAAATATTCATCAAAAAATTATCAGAAAAATCAGACATAAACTACATGCTATTAGCTAATTTCTCACTGAAGTGATTTTAAAAATACCCAAAAAAAGTTGACCTTTTGAAGGAGCCACAAAACATGCTATGTTATTTTTTTTGACAGAAACAACACCAATTTCTGTGGCTCCCTCTTTTGAACCCCTTAATCTATGTCATTTTCAAAACAAAATAGTAGTTTAGGAAGTAGACTCGAAGCACTACGAACATTGTTTTGGTTGCATCTCCAAATTTTGAGTGTAACTATGCTCAATTTCTCATCCAAGGCCAATATTTCCTGATTTCAGAAAAAAAGTGGCCACTTAAGACCCCTTTTTGGCCCCCCATCTTCTTGCACTTACCCATAAATGTATTCAAGATTTCCCTCAAAATATCACCGAAATGTATCAAATGAAGCACAATGCAAACACTGAGTGTATTTGCCTCTTCAAGCACCCAGGGATGATCTTTCACACCTACAAAATGTTGTTACTAATGGAGGTTTTCATCTCCATAAGCCATGGTTTCGAATTTCTCCAAAACCCTCAAACTCTTTACAAAGCCAAAGCCAAAGCAAATGAAATAATCAACATACCAAATGAATTGCTTTTTCCCCTTTTTATAATTACACTAAGGGGGTTGATTCACCTTTTTGGAGGGAATATTTAATAAAGGTCACTGTTTTATAATCTCAAGATAAGTTCTCAACATAAAGGCTATAGTGACTTGTTAATATTTTATTTTTGACACTTAACCATTATAACCCAAAGTCCGATATTAAATAAACATTAATAATTTACAGACTTTAAAACGGAGGTCCAAATGATCTTGAAATCCATTGAACTATAGACCGTTGGAAAGGTCTCGCCAAGATGCTTCATCTCCAACACTGAAAACCCTGAAACAAACAGAAACCCTAATTTTCCAAAAATAGTAAAATGGCCAAAAAGTCTAGAATCTCTCTGGAAAGTGTCATACAGCTACACAGGATCACCTGAAAACATTGGTGACATCGAAATACTCCTCTGATCAGGCTGTCACCAACCCAGAAAGTTAGCTCTGACTGTGCTGCAAGAGAACCCAAAATTACAATATATATATATATATATATATATATATATATATATATATATATATATATATATATATATATATATATGCTCATTCATATATTAGATGTGAGAATTTATAATTTTAAATAAGTCAATTCAAATCCATTTGTGGATGATTCAAATTATATCAAAATGAATGTATATATATATTGTTCAAGTTCTTGAAAATATGTGTATATATACTAGAATAATTGTAACTTTCTTTTTGTAATAGTGTTTATCTCATCAACAGATTTTAAAAGGGATAATTGTAATGGATTAAAATTTCATTTTGGAGATATGCACAATTATGAGTTTTTATTACTTTCTGATTTAGTAGTTTAGTTACATTTAAATTAAATTAAGGAATTTATTTAGATGGTAGATTAAATAAGTTTATCTAACTTCATTATAGATGAATTGGAAGGCAATGCCACCAAATGGATTAAAAGTTACCCTTTTGTATTTTGATATAACCTTTACTTTTTAGCTATGCATCTTGCCCCTAGTAAGTATTTGTGAATTAAATAATGTATACTTATAATCTATGCACCATATGCTCTCATCATGTCCTTTGTGGGGTCTAGATGATCAGAAAATGCTAGATTATAAGAAATCAAATTTTATTTTAAGGAAAATTCTAAACTTTATTATCTTGATTTTTCATGGCTCTAACAAAAGTAAAGTTTGAAGCACAAATTAGTTTGCTAAATTTGGTTCATTATATATCTTTAAAAAATTATTTGCTTTAAAATTAAACATGTTTAATTTAGATTTAAACAATTTAGAAGTTCTTTTAACAAAAATGATATTTTCTCCTTTTTCGTTAGTTGACAATTTTGTAGTTATTAGAGTGTGTGTGTTTCACTCAAGCAAAAATATGGGCATGACAACCCAACTGTAGAGATAAATTGATATCATTTTTGGTACCACATGGCATCTCAATGCTCCTCGAAATAATTGTTAGATCTAACACATTTCCTTGTTGTGCTTTTGGTCAAAGGGGAGAAAGGTGCAGCTCACTTGGTGTTACTTGGAATTGTTAGATTTTTTAGGAATCCACCTTTTGATCTTCCCAAGATCTTTTTACACTAGTTGTTCTATAGATATCTTTAGAAAATGATAACATGTTGCTTGGTGCTTCCAGATTTAATACATTTTAATTAATGTAACTCTAGTTCAAAAGTATGCATGTATTTTCAATAATATAAATAAAGATGAGAGCTCTTATCTAAAGGGTGGAGAATTTTCTATAATAGACTTAGGCCTTTTTGGGAAATTCTTAGAACTAATCAAACATTGAGAAATTGTTCCTTTGACCTTTTATGTAATTTGTTCTCATCTCGACAATGAATGGAAAATTGACATTTTGTGCCAAACTTGTCTTTATAGTGTTCTTTCTCAATTTTATTTTGATATCTAGCATCTATTTATTTTCTTAATGGTTGATAGTCTATTATTGAATTGTGATCATGTGCTTAATTCCCCTTTATTATAGTAGTATGTTATCATAATTTACGCAATCGTTAAATACTATGTGAATTTTGTATTAGTTGGAAATTTATAAACAGTGCATCGCCTTAGAACTATTCTAGTCCATAGTTTCTCCCCCTTTTCTCTTTCCATGCTTAGAAGAACACCTTGAATACTCTACGAAGAGTCAGCTTCTAAAATCTTGGAGGTTTATCTCAGAGGTCATGTCGTAGACCTATGAGGTTTCCAATATTGGTACAAGTTTATGCCTTAAGTGTGAAATTGAATATCAATAGAGAGGATAGGGTCAAAATTGTTATCATCTATATCAAAGACAAGGGTAGGGTTGGAGCACTTCTTTTTCCTTAATGTCTTTATATTTTCAAGGAAAGATGGTGCCTTTTCCTATGTTTGCACTAAGGCATATGACTTACTATCTTTGAATTCATTAGGGAGTTCATAGCATTGACAGGGATGAGTATCCCTCTTTCTATTTAGCATGACTATGTTTAGAACACTTGTACTTAGCACTTTTCTAGCCAAAACAAATCATAGAAGAAAATAAATACTTAAGGTAGAGGATATAAGAGTGCTCAACTTTGAAATTACAATAAGGCTCCATTAAACTAATTGATCCCCCTTTTATAGGTTTTTCATGGGAAAATATTCTCTATCATTGATTAATCCATCACTACAAGTTGGTGAACTCATATTTCCATCTTTATTTCCCTCACTCATGCAATCTTTTCCAACCTCAAAAATTTAATTTTTCTTCTTTGGGAGATCTGCAATATTTGTGACAAGACCTGTTATAATGGAACTTATAGTTGTGATATCATCAACTCTATTCTTATGGAAGATTTTTAGCATTATTACTCCTCTTTGCAATGATGAGCTCCATTTAATACCCCTAATTAGGTAGTTGGTTTTTAGAGGATCTAGCTAGATTTAGAAATCAGGAGCATTAAAAGTGACACTATCATAACTACACTTATGATTGTTGTGGCTTAGCATGATGTGATTTTAACATTCTACTTATTGCTTTTATTTCATAGATTTCAATTTTTTTGTGGGAAAACTTGAATTATTCAGCAATGACAACATGGTCAAAAGGCCCTAAAAAGAATACAATAGAAATCCTCGGAAGAAGGTGCACACATGAACAAAAAATATGCATGTATAGAAAATGTGATTAGAGAATTATTCATGGTGTTTAACATAAATCCCATTGATAGGGATATCCAAAACCTTACCTGCTTCATTCATTAGCTCAAAAGAATTATACTCCTTGTAGGTTACAATAGTGTATAGACCACTCCAAAGAGAATCAAACTTGGAATGATGTCCTAGCTTGGCCACTCTCTCTTCCCACTTAAGGACTAAATCTCCAATCTTGAAATTGGGTTCAAAAGAGCACTTATTGAACCATCGTGCTTGATAACTTCTTGTTGTTGTTGGCCTATTGAGTTCTTCACAAACTCTCTCTTCTTTTGTAACTCTGATAATTTAGCTATTATGACTTCCATAGTTCCATTTTCTTTTGCTTCCAGTTGTTTGACCAATTGTAGTGCTAGGAGTTCCATTGATATTGGAGAGGAAGCTTCTTTGTCATGAACTAAAGCATATGATGATGTCCTGATTATCCTTTTGGGAGTAATTCAGTCTATCAATAAGGCCAACTTTAGATTCTGATGTCATTGCCTTCGGTGTTCTAAACCAATCCTTTTGATTATCCTAATCAAGTTCTTATTAGTTGATTCAACTAATCCATTCCCCTGTGGTAGTAATTGGAAGATGTTTTAAAGTAAATGTCATATTTCAAGGTAAATTTTGAAATCTTGGCCTCTAGGAATGCCTTCACATTATCTGATATTATAGTGTAGAGAACCCCAAATCTAGTGATAATATCTGCTAAGAAACTAACAATGCCACCTTTTGTGGGATCTTTCAATGTTATTGCTTTAATCCACCTAGTGAAGTAATATGTGGCTATAAGAATCCACTTTTGTCCTTCACTCAAGGTTAGGTTAACCATTCCAATGAAGTCTAAGCCCTTCTACTAATATGGGCCTCAGAGGGAATGTGACATTTCTCCTTTTACTAGTATAAAGCTAGCATTATTGGCATTTTCTCACCTATTTAAGGTAATTCGTAAACATTGAGGGCTAGTAGTACCCCGTGTGGGATATTTTTGTAGTTGTTGTTTGAGCCAAGAAGTGTCCCCCTAACGTTCCTTGATGATATTCATGCAACAAATCTTCAATTGCACTCCCTATAATACACCTAAGAAGAACCCCATTAAAACTTATCTTGACCAAGACCCCATCAATCATCAAATAAGAAGTTCCTTATAATTGGTAAGCTCTTCTCTTAAAATTAGGTAGATATTTTGGGAACTACCTGATTTCTATAAGTTATATTCCTTCATCAATCCATATCTCTACCTATTCTCCCTCATTAATTAAGACTGCTACTGACTCTCAATTCTCTACACTTTTCAATTTGATATCCTTAGCTATATGTTGGCACAATGCAATCCCTTTCACCAATTTGGTTGTTTTGATGTCTATATCATATTCCATGATTTATGTGATCTAATTGGCCCTTTTCTCACTTATCTCTCCTTCCATAATATATTCTTTGATTCTTGGGTGGACAACAAACATATTTTTATTACTTGATATTAGGTGTTTGAACTTTTTTAACCCTTTAACTAGAGCATATGTTTGTTTTTCAACAAAAGTGTACTTTGCTTCATACTATTTAAGAGTCGTTGAACTAAAAGTAATTGGGCACTCTTCTTTCCTAGTATCATCCTTTTGAGACAAAACTATTGCTATGTTGTGATTTCTATGAAAAACATACATAATTAAATCTTTTAAAAAATCAAGATTAACCAATAATAGATTTGTTAAGATTGCATGTTTGATCTTCTCAAAAGGTTATCTTCCTTTTGTAGTACATTTAAACTCAATATCCTTCTTGAGCATGAGGGTTATAGGTCTTACTAACACTATGAAGTCAAAGATGCTTCTTAAAAAAATAATCTTCCCAAGGAAGGATTGAACGACCTTTTTAATTTATTGGTTAAGATAGCTCCATAATAGCTTGTACCCTATCTGGATCAATATAAATTCCTTCCTTTGCTATAACATGTCTAATAAGTTAACAAAAACCCTGCTATGGGTGTTAGAAGATCTAACAGACTGGCCAAAACCAGACCTCCCAATTTGGTAAAGATTGAATTGTCTAGTGAGGATTCGTAGGATGACTTGGTGAAATTTTTTGACTATGAGTAAGGGGGTCTTAAAGACAACTTGTCAGAGAATACTCCTTTTGAAAAGATGAATTGGGAGGGTAACAATATTTTTGAGGAAATGAAGGCCCCTTATACTGATTCAGAGTCCACTGAGGGTTTGTAGCTACCTACCAACAAGGAAGGGAAACTGAAAGATTGCTCTCTGTGTCAATCAAATGCCCTCAAGCTGATTGCTCTCTAGGAAAAATGGATCTTTTGGGAACTAATGTCAACAGAATGATTCATTTCAACACCAAAGTTATGCATAGGTAAGCCTCCACTCTTTCTCTTCTCTAGTCTACTAAGAGGAAGAAGAATGTGGGTACCAACCCTAGAACTTGGAGAAGGTTAAGAAGAGTAAATCTAATGAGGACTTGTATAAGTTTCTTCTAAAGGACTGGGTGAATATCTATATTCCCCAGGGTCATCCTCTTAGTCTATCATGTGTTTGGTTGTCTTTAGTTATGTTTCTATATTGTTTTAGTGTTATTTGGTTGTTGTTGGTGCCCATTTAGGGCCTATTTTAGTTTTTCCTTTGGGATACTTTTGTAAATGGCTAGGACCCTAGTTTTATCACTTATCTAATAAAAACATGTCTAGGAGGTTCTCCTTGAGGTACTCCAAAAACACATTTATTTGGGTTTAAAGAAATTCCAAACTCTTGACATCTTTAGAAAACTTTCTCAAGATGCTCAAAGTGACCCTCTTGTCTTTTGGAGAACACTATGAGATCATCCAAACATATTAGAATAATTTTATTTATCAATTCATTGAAGGAAATATCCATGACCCTTTGAAAAGTTCCACCTGCATTTGATAAACCAAAAGGAATCTTGGCATATGAAAATGTTCCCTATTTGGTGGTCAACATCATCTTGTACTAATTTTGTTCCCTTACCCAAATCTGGTTATAACCAGAGAAACCATCTTGTAAGGAAAATTGTTCTGAACCAACCACCATTTGCAATATCTACTCCATTGATGGAAGAGAATAATGATTCTTGAGAGAAGCTTTATTTAAATCATTGAAGTCAACATAGAACCTGATTTCCCCATTTTTTTCCTTACTTGCACCAAATTTGACACACATGTTAAGAGTTTAATAGGAAAAATGATCTTTGGATCGATCAATTTTGTTAGCTCTTATTTCATTAATGGCTCAATCCTTGGATTTACCAAACTTTGTTTTTATATTTTTGGTTTTGAATCTATAGAAAGTTTGATTGTATGTTGAATTACATTTTTGTCATAGCCTTTAATTTCTTTAGAATTCCATGCTATAACTCAATTGTACTTTGCTCAAAGATGAGTTAGCATGTCAATTTACTTTTGAGTGCATATCTTGCCAACTTTTACCCTTTTCTAGGGGAGACTTCTACTTCAACATAATCGCCTTTATCAACAATGAAATTCTTTTGATCTCCCTTTGCATCATCTGGGATAAATAGGTTTCCAAGAGTGATCAATCCTATTGGAAGCTTATTAGATTTCAAATATAAATCTTGATCCTCATAGGCCTCTTCAATTTGTGGCTAAAGTTGTTCTACAAAATCTCCTAATTATTGGAGGAACAATACAATTTGGACATCACTTTCAAATACCCACCAGTGATCTTGATTATCTAGAATTGTAGGCCTTATGATTAATTTAACATGATCTTTATTCACCAAAATATCTTTTGTCAGATCGAATTGAGATTGGATTACTTCCATGTGATCTATTTCTATATTTTGTGTTCTTGAAATCAATCAGACATTTAGGGATTCTAAAATTTCTAAAAGATCCCATACTTTATGGTAATATGACCTCATTCTAACATTTTTGGTAGTGGTTGAACCTTTGACCTATTTGATGACAAGTTTGGAATCCATGCATTTTTTATAATTACTTTATTTTTTTTTTCTCTGCTAAAATGAGTCCATGTATTAGAAACTCATATTTGGCTTCATTGTTAGTACAACTAAACTAAAGATGAAAAGCTTTAAAAACTTTGTTTCCTTCTAACTCATTACTACATCGAGCACCATCAAAGTATAATTTGCACAATTCTAAGACACTCTCACCTTCCTCCACAGTTGACTTTTGAAGATCATTTATCTTGGGTATGTTTTGATCTTCATCATATATGACATAAGTCCCAAGGTTGGTTGACTCAAAGTTGTCATAAGGGTCCCATTGTGATCTGTGTACATAAAATATAGACTAGAAATAAAGGATTCAAATGCAATTTTTAAAACCCTTAATCTATATTAAATGTAACCTTCAATAAAGAAAGAAATCAAAAATACAAATTGTAACGTTGAAAATTGCATACCCTTGCAATTTCACGCTACATTTCGCAACCACCTTAGTGTTTGTGCCTTCTCTCTGCATTATAGGCTAATGTTTGTTTGATTTAGGCTTCTTTCTCTCATTTTCTACAAATTTTGTTCTGATGCTTATATGGTCACATGATCCTAAGTCATCCTGTCTGACCAGGAGCTAGTTTTACCTACACCCGAGCGCTCCATGTGAACATTGGCATGACGTGCTAGCTTCCCACATCATTTGCCTCTAGGTGACAATTCCTGAGTGTTACAACACACCTCTGGTAATCATGAGACTCTTTTGTAATGCCTCTCTGAGGCACAAAAGTATCTCAACATGCTATTTCGAGATTTTTTCCCCTTTGAGGTGATTTTGAATGAATCTTTGGAAAACCTCACTCACAACTCTCCCATTCAACATTTCAACATTCATGCTCTCAATCTCTCAAGCTCACAACACTCTGATTTTGGTATTCTTCTTTGGTGAATTCAACTTATACAACAAATGTATGAATTTTTGTTACTCCTTGTGGCTTGGTATCTTGCTTTAACGCTCTTGGAGGTTATGGTTCACTCTTGTAGTCATTGTGGGAGCTCTGCTTTGATGGGGTTTGAACTTGTGCATTAGATTTAAGCTTTGGTTAATTTGCAACTTCCTATTCTCCATCAAATTGGTAAGGTTATTATTGTGTTGCTTAATCTTTTCTCATTTCACTCTATTATTGTCTTGCATAGCTATGTTATGGTGTAGACCACCATTTTTATTTGCAATGGTGTAGACCACCATTTGATATTTTGCACTGCCTACATGCTTGTGGGTTTCTTCCCCGTAGACCAAGGAAGTAAATATTCTTAGTTTATTTGCTTTATCATTGCTCTTACCTTCCTAGAAACACTTAGGATAGGAACGCACACACTTTTGTTTCCTTACTTTTTATTCTCTTCAGTAAATCGCTGCTAGTGGAGGTAGAAATACCAAAACCAGGACTTGACTGAGGCAAGTCCCTAAGCAACCCAACCTTTCTTCTCTCTCTTTACAAGTACCTTGGAGGAAGGAGTTATACAACCGCATGAGGGTTTCGTGTATCCTCTTCCCCTCTTTGCATCAATTTATTTCATTAGCTTAATTGATTTTATTTCAATTTTTTGTGTTTGTTAGATATCACTAGGTATGTTTGTTGTTTGAATTTGTGTTGTGCAAATGACCCAGGTCCATATAAACTTGGAGATTTATATTTTTGGTGCATTTCATACTCTAGTGCCTTGTGTAGACATCCTCACTATGTGTTGTCATCCTAGGTAGTGAACCTCTCTCTCTAGCTATAGGTTCCATTTTCTTTCTCCTTTCTACTTCTTCTATTCATTTCTCTCAATTCTATTTACAGTCATTTAAATTCTGCATTCTGTTATTTTCCCTCCATTGTCAATCACCTAGTCAGGTTGCATTGCTTTGATAGGGATTCATAGTGGTTCTGTTATAACCTAGAGTAGGTTCCTTAAACATCCAAAAGCTTATCTATTAGAACCCAAGTGTAATGTTAGTGGAGAATTCACTTGATTAAGGTTATTCAATCAAGGAGTAATTTTTCCTACACTACATTTTGGTGAACTCGTCATTCTATCACTTAAAATTTTATTCTTTTTTGATGTGGTTCACCCTACATTTTGGTGAACCCGTTGTCCTAAAACAAAATAAATTTTTTCCTTTCATCACTTAGCATTGTGTGTTGTGGAGCCTAAACGTAGTTTATGAGCTTTATAACCCAGTCTTCCAATTTTGAATACGTGGTGCATAGGAGTGTGAGAAATTTGAGAAATTTGACCATTATGGCATTTTCTACTAATCCTACCACACCCATTCACTCGGCTCTTGATTTCACTCATCTTTCTTTTGAACAAATTAATATCTCTTTTTCATCTCCTTCTTCTTCTCACACTGTACCAATGACTACCTTTCATGATGCAAAGCTAACCTTCGATCATGAGGCAACACTTGAATATGTCCCACAAGAAAAAATTAATGACATAGATCATCACTTGGATGATTTTTAGGACTTCTTGCATCATGATGACATATCTCATTCAGCTATCCCTTTGGTTGACACTCTTCACATTGTGTTAACTAATCATCCTCAGGGCATTAATTTCCTTAGGGGAATTACTCACATAGTGCATAGTGATGCCTTGCCATTGGTGAGATGTATTCCAAGTGCTCAAGACTCTTAGTCTCACACTCCTTGCAATCAACTCTCTCTTCCTCTACCTACCATAGGTGTTCAGACTTTCACTTCTCTACACATGATTACCGGTTATGTTCACACTACTAGTCTATTGGTGTGATGAACGCTATTAATCAATATGGATTCAGTCCACCCTCGAGGCCCTTATAGTTCACTTTTCCACTCGATGCCCCTGGAGTTTCACAAGAGCTTTCACAACCTCCTATTTTTTGTTCCACTCCCTCCACCCACATATATTGTTGACCCTGTCATAAACCAACTTTTACAGAACATTGGCTCATTACAACATCAGCTCACTATGCTTTCCACATCATCCTCACAACCACATGTTCCTACATATTATAGGAATAGCCTACTCTCTTTGGCTATCCTTACTACTCCATTTCCACAAAACTTTGAGAAATCAAGATTCAAGAAGTACACTGGTAAAGGTGACCTACACACCCATATCTCTGCCTTCACTGTTTTATGTAGTGATTTTCTCTTTCAAGATGCTTTGTTGGCAAAAATTTTCTCGCGATCCCTCAAGGATACTACATTAGATTGGTTTTTCTCGTTGCCTGACCATTCCTTCCTTTCTTTAGATTAGCTTGTTAATCAATTTTTACAACACTTCCAAGTGAATATAGGGCCATATGTCACTTTTACTGACCTTGTCCATTGTAAGCAAGGAAGTGCTGAGAAGGTAATGGACTTCATTTGTCATTATCAGTCTCTGTTCTCTCAGATACCCTATGCTCTACCTGATTCTGATGTGTAGAGGGTTTTCATTGGAAACCTTCATCTATACAGATCTGAGATAGGATTCTGCTTATGAAATATTCTTCATTTGCATATTTGTGCACTGCGCTACATGATTATCACCAGATGCTTAGACAATTTGAGGCTTCTCCCTCACCAGCTCCTACTGTCCAATCTAGTGCTTCTTCATCATTCACAAACTATAATAAAATAAGAATTTTTCTAAGAATAATTCATAAAATTTGGTTAGCAATGCAGTGGATGAAGCATTCTCACAGACTGCTTTAGCCCTCTCTACTCCTAAAGCATCAAGACATTGAAAGTTTACTCCTTTAAAGGAGTTCCTCTACAGCATCAAGCAACAACTCCTTAACAACGGTGTAGTGCAACTGCCACCTATCAGATCTCTTGATACGAGTAAGCCCCTTCCACCTTTGTATGACCTGAAGGATTTTTTCCAATTCCATAGGGTACCTAGACATGACACTGAGCGATGTTTGCATCTTAAGCACACCATTCAGGACCTCATCGATCAGAATGTGATCTAGGTCTCTAATGTGAATGATGGAAGAAACAAGTAAGTGGCTCCTATAAATCAAAACTTGCAAATATACACAGATCCTATGCCCCACCATTCTTCATTCTTTGTTGACCTCACTTCTCCTTCTGTGGTGCTAGAATTAATTTCTAATGTTCCATCTCTTCCTTCCTATTCTGAGATGATCAGTATGGTGGACGGTCATTCTCACCCTACTTGAGAACATCTTGTTCTTGAGCCCATTATCTCCTTCTCTTCTTCCAAGGTACCACCTAACACATCGAAAGGACCTTTGTACAATGCTATAGAAATCCATGGGAAGCCTATTAAGGGTGTCCACATTAATCCTCTCTGTGTAGTTAATGTTATTATTGAGGAATTTATGTATGTGCATGAATTGTATAAAAAAGTTTTTGAGAAATCTAATGTCTTTATACGATGTCATGACAGGTTGTCTCGTCCTACCTTAGGTTCGATCACCCTTCCTATTTAGGTCAAACCTAAGACCTTGGATGTTCACTTTTCCATTATCCCTACTTCTGACCATTTTTGTGTGAAATTGGGTCACCCATGGCTCACTTCCATGGGAGCAGTCCCTTCCATGGTTCATTGATGCTGTCATGCCCAAGCTATTACACTTGAGCATGAACTGCAAATATTAGATTATTATCATATTTCATTATTAATTAGGTTAAAACAGATTTAAAAATGTTAAATCCATCAAATCAAATCTTAAATTGATATACATTAACATACATGAATTGAACATGTTGGTGCATCTTACGAAACCAAGCAAAACTTTCAATAGATACTATACAATGGTAAATTAGCAAGGTATCTAAAAGATAATGTTATATTTGATCTTTATTGAAGGATAGAGAGTACCAAAAAACTCACATTTGAAGGCAAATATACAAACATCACCCATAGATTAGCTTGCAACATAAATACATTACAATTACGTGAATTCTTCTCTAGGTCAGAGACATAAGTATCTAATATAAAATTCATCACATATGAAAATAATGGCTATTTGTCACCTTAAGCTTCCCAGTCACCTTACCATGTTCATATATTAATGTCTTAGCACGTCATGCCCTGCACATGTAATTGGAACAAATTGCACAACTAAATATAAGTGTTAGTCTCACATGATCATTAATAAACATCATAGGTATCAATGCACAAAATGAAATGAATACATACCCTAAGGGCCATACCTAATGCCTTGAGGGCTCATCTGTGATGGCCTTGCCTACGTACATGCAACGCAGAGGCTTCGTAGTTCACCGAGTAAACTTCCAACTTATTAGGGTTGACTTAAAGTATCTGATTTTAGTGGATAATAATAATAATAAGTTTCAACCTGGGAACATCACAAGAACCTAGTCGTACAATATTTTAAGAAACTTATCTGGAAGTGAACTAGCACCAAAAAACATCTTTCTATCATATCAATCCTCCAAAAATAGTTTGCATCAATCAGGAGTCGAGTAGTGTGGTTCTAATACATTTCATAAGGTATTCATAATCATTCCCCAATGGGTTGTGATGGAATAATAATTGTTAACATATATTTCTTATGCATACTCTATGGCTATAACCGATTTACATGAAGGGGGTTAAGTGTAAAAGCATCCTGATCTGCATTTCTAATCACTAGTAATGCTAAAAGAATATAACTTGGTAATACCGCGTTCTTCATATGGATCTGACTAACCATACCGATCATACCTTAGAAGTCACATTCAATAACTTTGCTATCAACACTTCTATACTTTGCTTATATTTATATCACTTATAAATTCACTTTTCTACCCTATTGGATTTGTACTATTCCTTAATCAATTCATCCCACCAAAAACATATCTGCCATTACAATAAAACATCTATAATGCTATTACATACTCTTGTCTATGTTATTTTTATAGAGACAAAATTGTAAGTCTTTCCTAAACAATCTACCTGGTTATACTTTGTAGTTAGAAGTCATTGGTCTAACAAAGTTTAGCTTAAAATCACCTCATAGTCTTAACAAACATAAAGGAAGGAAGGTGACATATAATTTAATTCCATGATCTTTCTATATATATATATATATATATAATTTAATAATTATTTATCAATCTCAAACTAGCAAATATTAATACATCATAACACTCATATTATTCCTATTCGATTCACTAGCTCAAGAAATGTAATAATGTTCCAAAGACTATTCCAGAGTGAAAAAGAAGTTCTAATAATGTTTCCACTAAGCATGGGATTCCTCTAGAAATAGATTAGATAAAAACTTAATCAACTCGATGAAGATGAGAAAACACCCAAGAAGGAATCCTACTTTAAACCAGAAGAATCCAAACGGATCACAATAAGAAACTGATTAAGTAAATGGGGTTCGAGGTGTTTTGAACGATGTTAGCATCAAATAAAAAAACGCAGAAAAAAAGTAAAATAAGGATAGATATGATTCTAATAAAAGAAAAAACCCAAACTCCTGTAATGATTGGAAACATATCACGTTACTAAGAATCTTTCTATTCATAGTCCAAAAGGACCGAAGATGATAACAATGCACAGACAAATGGTACGAACTATATGACAGGATGCCTCATTAAGAGATATTATCTTATGGATTACATGAATCGCAGGATATGCACAATAAAGTTTAAGCCAAGAAAATAGTTTGGACTTCCCTGATATGCATGCAAAAGTAGAATTAGAAACAAAGCACGCCAATTGCTTGGTAAATTGACTCAAGGGGAGAGAGAGATGTCATTGCATGTAATGCATTGAAAGAATGATTGTGCAATCAATTTGCTGAATAGGCTTTAGAATCCTTCATGCAAAAAGTGAGAGCATACAATTTTGTGTTGTTGTATTTGTATCTATAATGATTTTATGGTAAATACATGCAGTAATGATATGTCGACACAATTAAATTATTCAACCACATTTTTATAACTATGACAACCGCATACAATCCTAATGCAATTAAAGCAGTATTTTTCATAAGTTTATGACCAGTGTTGTTGGGGTGCACATATTTTTCATACGGTTAAACAAGAATTTGAAATGCATATTTTCCTAAAACCCTAAAGCATTTAAAAACAAATGGTTTTTAGCATATTAAGTTTCATGGTTATCTTTTTTTGAAGGTTCAACTAAAAGTGTGATGTTCCAGTTTTGATATTACTACGCACCTATTTTATTTGGGGGTTTGCAATATGCCTTCCTGCACCATTGCACTTGAGTACCAAGATTTCAGGCTTTCATACCAGGTGTTGTGCACTACACCATGCATTCATGCACATCGTGCACTACACCATGCATTCATGCACACCGATGCATCCTTAGTTATCTCACAAATAAACCTTTCAAATATGGATGTACCATTCCAAGATATTTGGTTACAAATAAGTCATATAAGATTTCCATGAGGCAAATGGAGTTTCTTGGCTTGACCGAGCTCTTCGCCATGGTCTGTCGTATCTCTCCTCCTTCCAAAATCGCCCCTACCATGACTCAACCCCAGTCTTTCTTGATCCACCATCATATTTGAATAGCTTAACATATAGCATCAAACATCTCTAATATCTCATAACTATATCTTCCAATCGTCTGCCCTTCCTTAAACGAGCAAGAATATATAGGCAGCAGCGTAGGTTGCAAGTTGTGCCCTGATGAGGTCGTAGTGATCATTAATTCATCATCATTTAATTATAAATCCGGAGGTGTCTGGAGTGATCTGCAATAAGACTCTTAGTGTTGGGGATTTTGGAGTGAATTTGAATCGGTGTTTGGTGGAAAAAGTCCAGTTTACTTATCTTGCAGAAATAAACACATATGAAGGAATGGAAACTATCTATTTCCTTGAAAGGAAACACACATACGTGGAAAGAAACTATTCTAATTGCTTTTGGAAATAAACACACTTGCTTAAAGGAAACTAGTTAAATTGCTAGAAGGAAACTAGTTAAATTGCTAGAAGGAAACTATCTTAAGTGTTGAACAAAACTTCAAGGTAATTGAATCCATTGTCAAATCACAACAAAGAAACACTCTGAATATATTAGTGTTGTTGAAATAACGATCCTATTTTTGGTATTTTTAGAATTTATAAAACAAGCCTGCAGGTGACAATTAGCTAAACAATTATACAAAAAAGAGAGGACACATCACAAGATTAACATACACAGATAATTTCACTAAATAGAAAGACAAAATAGAATTGTAGAAAATATTGAATGATCTCCTCCAGTTTGGGGAAGCAGGCCCTACTTTCCCAACTGGAGATGATCCTCTAAGCTTGAACAAACTTTCGGCAGAATTCCCCCTTCATTTGCATTAAATCAAAGTCCAGAAATGGACATGGATACAAAACTAGAAAAACAAGGAGTTTTCCTCTAATTGGAAATATAAATGGATTACAACTTGCTATCAAAATCTAGAACTAACCTAAAGAAATGAATTGCTCCTATTTATACAGTCGAGCTTTACTAAAGGAAGATAACTATCATCAAACCTAACTACAACAATCTGGAATTAAAGCCAGTTGCTTATTTATTACATTAATGATTCCACTGCGGGATACTGAAGATCAGAGATTTGTATCGACTTGGGTGTTGGCGAACTTGAGTGATTTCCTGGAATGGTGTAGCGCTTGGTGGCAGTGACTTCAGTTGGAACTGACGCCAATTAACAGCTATTTTGGCTAGTCACTAAAATGGAGTGACGTGGAGATTTAGATCATAACAGCTGCTTTAGTTGAGGTGTGGGTCATATTTGCATTGTTGGACCTTTTGGGTATCCCTAGGATCGACCGGTAATAGTCATTGACTCGAGGGGAGGATGGCTCTAATGGAGGGTAATGACATCTGGAGCCATCTGGAGTTTAGGCTCTTCATAGGAAAGGGGCTCTAGAGGGATCCGAAGACCACTGGAAGTCTGAACAAATTGCTTCCCACTTAAGTTATCAACAAGCAAAAACGTTACACCAGATTATGCCTCACCTTTGTCCGTTAAATACTCTATTAAGTCCTTACAAAAACCTTCTTTCTGTTCATAATGGCACAAAGCATATCACTATCCAAACCAACAAACAACTCTCTATCATTAGTTGGTTAACAGAAGCAGAAGAAATTTGATTGACAAAACTTTTGCAAAATCATACCCATGCTTTCACATGGGAATACAAAGACATGAGAGGAATCCACCCCAGTGTATGCACATATCATATCTACACTAAAGATGTCCGTCCTATTAGCCAACCACAGAGGAGAATTAATCCAGCCTTGAGGGATATAGTGAAGGAAGAAATAGAGAAACTATTACAAGTAGGATTCATCTACCCCATTTCTGATAGTCAGTGGGTATCGCCATTGGTTATAGTACCAAATAAAAATGGCAAGTGGTGAGTTGCATTGACTATAGAGAATTGAACAAAGCCACTAAAAAAGACTATTTCCCACTCCCCTTCATTGACCAGGTGCTGGATAATCTGGATGGTAGTCGCTACTTCTCCTTTTTGGATGGATTTAGTAGCTACAACTAGATCCAGGTGGCTCCAGAAGATCAGGATAAGACTACCTTCACATGTCCATGGGGGACATTTGCCTACAGAGTTCTACCATTCAAATTATGCAATGCACCAACCACATTTCAACAGGCTGTGTTGGCATTTTTTGTTGATTTAGCCAATACTTGTGTGGAGGTTTATATGGATGATTTCACGGTGCATGGAAATTTTTTTGATGAAGCCTTGAACAGTTTGAATAAAGTGCTTGAAAGGTGCAAAGAACATTAGTTATCCCTGAATCATGAGAAGTGCCTTCTTATGATGACTGAAGGGATAGCCCTAGGTCACCACATCTCACAAGAGGGAATGAAAGTGGACCCCCAAAAGGTTGAAATTATAGTTCAAATCCCTCCTCCTCAAACTCAAATAGAAGTGAGAAGTTTCCTAGGACATACTGGTATTATCGAAGGTTTATTGAAAACTTCAGTAGAAAAGTTGATCCTTTGTTTACCTTGCTTAAAAAGGATTCTGAATTTAATTGCACACCACAATGTCAAGAATCCTTTTAAGCCATCAAAAGCACCCTCATGACAACACCGGTCATCAAAGGACCAAATTGGAGTGAGCCATTTCATATTCACAATGATGCTTCCAATCAGGCCATTGGAGTAGTCATAGGACAGGCTAACAAATCTGGAGGGATGTATGCAATTTATTATGTTAGCAAAAACTTAAACCCTGCAGAGAAAAACTATACCACTATAGAAAAGGAATTCTTAGCAGTAGTTTATGCAATCAATAAGTTCCACCACTACATCATAGGCTACAAAGTTTTTATACATACCAATCATGTAGCTATTAGGTATCTGATGAATAAAGTTGTGGTAGGTGCTATAATTATTAGGTGGTTGTTATTGCCGCAAGAATTTGACATAACCATTGTTGATAAACCTAGAAAAGATAATGTTGTCACTGATTTCTTATTCAGATTGACTGTGCAAGGAAGTGATGAACCAGTGGATGACACATTTCCAGATGAACATCTCTTTGCCATTTCCATACAATCACCATGGTTTGCAGATTTAGCTAACAATTTAGTTTCAGGAAGATGCCCACCACATTTCAATCAGAAGGAATTAGATGATTGGTTTGAGATAGCTCCAAATACAAATGGGTAAATGGTATATTGTTTAAAAATTGTCCTGACCATGTATTGCGAAGGTGTGTGCAGGAAATTGAAGTTTATGACATAATCTGAGCATGTCATGATGAACCTTCTGGTGGACATTTTTCAGCCCTCCAGACGGGACATAAAAATCTAGGAGCAGGGTATTTTTGGCCAACAATGACCAAGGATATCCAACATTATGTCAAGCACTATGACCAATGCCTATGAATGGGATGTCCAACTCCTACCACAGATATGCCGCTCCATCCTCAAGTGGTTCTTGAACCATTTGAAAAATGGGGAATAAATTTTATGGGGCCAATAGATCTACCTTCTAGAGGAAATCACTACATTCTGGTCTACACTGACTATGCCACTAAATGGGTTGAAGAAAAAGCACTACCAGCAGCAAAGGAGAAGGTTGCAGATTTTCTGTATAAACACATTTTGCAAAGATTTGGAGCACCTAGAGTCCTTGTTTCTGATCAAGGACCACAATTCATGTCTACTATGATCAAAGCATTCCTAGAAAGATATCAAATCTATCACAGGAAGTCATCTCCATATCATCCTCAGAGCAATGGTCAAGTAGAAGTAACGAATAGAGAATCAGAGAACATCCTCACAAAAACCATTTTAGGTAAAAGAACATATTGGGCTGAAAGAATGACAGAAGTTGTTTGGGCCTACAACACCACATGGAGGACCACCACTAATTTCACACCATATGAATTAGTCTATGGGAAACACCCAGTGTTGCCCATATAATTTGAGGTGGAAACATTGAGAACAACAGTTGAAGTTGGTATTGACTTAATTGAAGCACAACAACACAGGATGATGCAACTAAACATATTGGAAGAGATGCAGATGGAAGCATTGTAGCACACAGAGTTAATTCAATAGCAGAGAAAAGAATGGCATGATAAGCACATTATCAGTAAGCAGTTCGAACAAGGAGATTGGGCCCTACTGTACGATTCCAAGTATCGAGATCTAAAAGGGAAACTGCACACCAGATGGTTGGGGCCCTATGAAATTCAAGAAACCTTCAACAATGGGGTCGTTCAGCGAGTTCCCATTGATGGAGATCATAGAGTTCTAGTAAATGGACATAGATTGAAGCTGTATCACAAACCAGCTTCCAAAGAGTTCTTTACAGAAGTTCAGTCTCAAATATGACACTTCACCCTGGAGGATCTCTCTTCCATGGGAATCATGTTCTAAATGATGACTCCAGAATAAATAAAGCAGTAAAGGTTGAAAACCAGAAATGGTGGCCTTTTATGTCAGAAAACATTAAAAAAAAATTGGGCAAAGTTGAAAACCAGAAATGGCAGCTTTGTCTAGAGGGAAGGTTGAAAACCAACAATGGCAGTCTTTCCTTTGAATCCCCCATTTCCTTCAATAAAATTCCTTTTTGTAGTTCTGCAGGTCTTTGTGTTGAATTTTTTTGAAGAGCTCTAGATAGCTACCGATAGCTCCAAATGGCTACGGACGACTCCAAACAGATATTGATGGATGATTGCTTTCAAAAGTATTGTTGGGTGCTAGGTGATGTTGCATTACGAAAAAGTGATTCGGTAAAAGTTAAGGTGAAACTATCTTAGGGATGTGTATTATACAAAGGTATATTCCTACCTTGGAACTTGTATGGTTATTTTAATATATGTATATATACCACGTGTTTCCCCAAATGACCCACATGCAGTCCTTATTCTTCACACGTGCCAAGGCAGTTGCATGATTGATGGCAATCAAACAGGTGGTAGCAGTAGGACCACCCGTAGATCTTGTGTACCTTGTGATAAGATGCAAGTACTTGGTCATAATGATAACAACATTTTCAATAAATGCCATAAAAAAAAATAAGTACTTGCTTGAGAAATAATGATGACCGGTAATTATGACCATAAAAGGGAAATGCATTTGAAAAGATGTGAGAGATACAGTTGTTGGCGTCAGCTCCGGATGCGCATGGAAAACAATTAAGGTGGTGGCTGTGAATTTCCACTTCGCACGCTGCAACTTTGGTTTGAACCTCCGAAGTACATGCCATGAATGATGAAAAGATGGGCAAGGTAACTGCCAACCTATCCACCTTACATATGATTATTTCCTCGCTTAATCCTGCCATTGACAACTCAAAATTCACATCATTTCCTTTTCTGAAAGAAAAAACTAGGGAGCAAAAGAGAAAAAAGCTAGAGATCCATTGCGACATTTTTCTGCAAATTCATATAAAATCAGCTGAGCAGATGGGTAACAAAAGGAAAGCTGAGCCAGAGAACGTCACTTTTAATGACGCCAGTGCACAAATTTTCCAGTAAGCTAGCTAGTTGGAGTTCCTACAGAAGTTTGAGGGGTATGAAGCAGAATTGGTCAACGAGTTCATCACAAACTTCCACAAGACCTTCACCATAGTAAAAGGGGTAAGGATACAAATAAGCCCTACTGTAATTAGTCAACTTTTTGGCATACTTGCAGTAGGTGTGGATTTGTTTTCAAGAAAACCGTCATATGAAGAGCTAGTTTAAAATTTTCATGTTGCTCTGGAGCCCTTCCCTCGATACGTTGTAAGTAAAGGAGAAACCAAAGGAATTGAGAGGACCAGTCTTTCAGACCCATGGAAGACTGTTGTCCTATGTCTTGTGGATCATGAAATTCTTTACATGTGATGGTTAGTATGGCATAATTTTAGGGCCAAGAATGAGATTAGTTACTCATCTGAGACATGAGGCCAATGACCCCAAGTATTTGATAAATTTGCCTACTTTCTTGCATACAAACTTAGTTAACATGATGACAAAAAGAAAGAGAAAAGAAGGGTAGATTAGCCACCCTAGCTTAATACATTTGATCATGAAGCACCACTTTCTGCAGCAAGAAGATGGCCAACAAAAATGGGAGGACTTTCTTGCCTTGCATCCTAGAAGTAAAATGGCAAAACACCACACTTCCACTATCTCTGTTTCAGGAGAGCCAATTGCAGTGTCTTCCAAAACCCCCAAAGTTCAGTTTAGATGACTCTGGAGGGGGACAGAACAACCCAGTCAAGCAAATTAAGCAGTAGGTTCCACCCCTACCAGGATATGCCACCCCCGTTTGTTAGTTATTTCTTCAAATGAGGAGGACATAGAAGAAGCAGAGAGAGGCCATACTGCCATCTCAGGTGAATAATCATCCCCTGCTGCACATCAAAGAGAAGAAACTCCTAAGGACATGGGGATTGAAGAGACTCGTGGTGGTGAAATTCCTGAGGAAGTTGGTGAAGAGGACACCCCTGAAGATGCAGAAGAGGATATCTTACAACGCAGCCACAGGAAAGGGAAAGAGCCCCTCATGGAGAGCTCTGAGGATACAACATCCCAGGCAACTCGGCATGCCCTGGCTTTATCAAAAGTTGAGTTTGATTTGAGGCAATGTGGGGCATAATTAGATGCCATGGATCAACAATTAAGAGCCAAGGAAGAACTTGAGCAACAAAAGGTAAAGGCTACAATGGAGAGATAAGAAAAAGAAAAAGAATTTTTTTTTAAGGAGGTAGATAATCACAAAACCATGATGGCCCAAAAAGACACTCAAATCATGTAACTTAGGCAAAGGGCTGCTCAGTAGACCCTTGCACCTACATCACTAAATGTCTATGCACAAAATTTACAGCTAACACTGGATAACAGATAGCTCAGAGGTGAGATCATAAAGCTTCAGAGAGATCTGGAGGCCCTTAGAGAAGAGAAGGTGGCAATAGAGAAGAACTTGGCTTTAGCTTGTGAAACAAGGGAAACCCTGCTAGCCTGCCATTAGGTGTGCATGATCTGTTCCTCCGAGAATAATTTTTGAGATGGAAATTACTCAGGATCAGTTGCAATCTTCCATTTGAATTTAATAATGATAGAGATTTTGAGTTTTATTTGCAAAATTCAAAGGACCAACAAAATCTCTTGTGTGAGTTCTTCCAACATGGCCACATTATGGGGCATGTCAATACTTCAATGCTTAATTTATATGTAGGAGAACTCCAGATCTGGAGCTATCTGTCTCTACTTAGAAAAAACATGCTATGGGAGGAAAGGATGGAAGAATATAATGCTGCAACAAGATCCATAGGGTTATTAATGAGACATGAGTGCCCTAAGACTACATGGTTCTCCAACACCTTCAAAGCAAATGCTTACAAGTAGGGCATCACAGATCAATATGTGAGAAATTTAAATTCTTGTATTGCTGATTTCTTTGCAATTGTAGATTATCTTCCAAATGCAGCAGTCTCAAGCTGCATATTCAGATTTGAGGACTTGCCTAATATTTTTAAGAGAAGGGAACCTATTTCCCTTGCAAAGATCAAGTGGATGACTGACAAAGTAAGAAAAATGATACCCCTGATTTAGCAGAGGCAACAAAACTGGATTGGAATGAGGTTCAAGCCACCATTCATTCTGATGCCAACTCCTCGCCTCAGTCACCCTCTAGGAAACCCAATGAGAGAAGGCAAATTCAACAAATGGTTTAGTAGGTTACAGGAAAATGATGGATTCCAACCAAAGTGCAGAAAATTGTTTCAGTATGAGGATGAGGACTACAATTGCAGTACTATCATTGAAGGAAAGAATATACTTGATGAAGCAGATGGTGCATGGAAGCCATGAGGACATGGCATAGTTTCAGTTGGGGGGAGATGATGAGTCAAATTCATTGACTCATTTATTTCTTTATATTTCCTGTTTCAAAAGACTTTTATAAAACATTATGGCATAAACATATATATTATTATAATTATATTTGTCTCTTGGATGGGTTATGCACATGTTTAGTATTCATTTCCTTTTGATGCAATCTCTTAACTTATTTACTTGAATTACATTTTCAAAGTGCATATCTCATGAATTGTGGTATAAGTGTTTTGTGTTTGCATAAGGATTACAGTGATGGACAGTGGAATGCCTTGAAGGATCCCTTCGGATCTCTCTAGAGCCATCTAGAGACCTCTTGTTGGGCAACACTATACAAGAAGGTTTCTCTACTTGATTCCAATTCTTTATAATTCTCATTGCATTCTTCAAAATGTTCTGCAATTGTTACCATTGCCAATGAAGAGGCGTCTTCTGCATCGAAATCCATTAGATCATGTATCCATGGCTTATTCTCATATTGTAAGAATGGTTTGGTAGGGGGATAGATGGAAAGTTCCTTCAGCTTTTTCCCATTTGAAATAGTCATGTTTCCTGACCTACAGTAATAAGGGTTGTTGCAGTAGCTAGCCAAGGTCTAGCAAGAATTATTGGGTACCCTGAATGTTTCTTTCTGGTCTGAAGGATTACGGAATCAATTGAGTAGTCCCAAGTATCGATAGTGACTATGATATCCTCCAGAATTCCTTTTGGTTTGGTGATAGATAAATATACCATCTGTAACATAGTTGATGTTGGTTGAATATGTGTTAATACTAGAGCTTCTGCGGTTTTTGAAGTCATCACATTGATAGTGGCTCCTAGGTCAATCAGTACATTAAAGACTAACACTCCTTTTATTTCTACTAAAATAACATGACTTCTAGTTTCCCCATATTTTTGAGGAATTAGCTTGTCTGATAGAACATCAACAAGTTTCCCTTCTACTTGGATGGTGTTGGGTAATTTTCATTTTCTACCTGGAAGTTTTAGGCATAAACTCTTAATGGTCTGATCTATCTTTGGGATATCTTTTATTTCTTATAACAAAGGAAATTCAATATGTATCTTTCTAAGTTCCTTGATTAACTGTGAGTCATCATGTGCAAGCTGGTTTTCCCTAGATTTTGGAGGAGTCTATTTAAATCGTTCTGGGAATGGAACAGAGGTTTCCTTTGGAATTTCTTCTGAATTTCTTGTCTTAGTATTCTCATCTTTTTGTTGTTTATCAATATTGGGCATTACTTCCTCTTCCTCGGTGACTTCCTCAACAGGAATATTTATAGGAATGCTTCGAGATCGAAGCAGGATGTCATTTATTTCCACAACATTCAGGGTAGCTATATTTGGATCTGTGTTATACACCTGTTGTTGCGGCCTATTGTTTTTAAGATTGGGAACTGGCTGAGAAGGCATTGGAGGTTGATTTACTTGATCACTTGGATTCAAGTTTGCAGGCTATGAAGGTCCAGGAAGTAAGGCTTGAGGTTGATTCCCAAATCACCTCATTCCTTGGTTATATTGACGTGCCCACTGCTATTGATATTGTTGTTGATTTGGCCACTGAGGGTTGGTCCAAGATTGATTTGTCTAGTCTAGCTGAGGCCATACTGGTCCCCATTGGGGTGGCATTTGCATTGGAGGAAGTGGACCTCCCCAAGGTCCATTCCAAGAGGTTGGGCCCCAATTTGATGGGGCCCTTGGAGCATATTGGTTTTAAAACTGATTGAACCCATAATTTGGTTGTTTTTGGCCAATAAAATTTAGTTCTTCTGCGTCTGTTGGTACCTTCTTCAATCTATTTTTGATTTCAGGGAGTAGGCTACACTCATTTGTTGGATGACTTTTCTCACAGATTTTGCATAACTCGGTTCGATTCAAATGACACTCCTTAAGTGGATGTTTTTCTCTACAACGAGGGCAATAAATGGCTAAGGGTTCTGTGTTCCTTTTACTAGCTTGCATACCATCCAAACTGGTATTCAGATGAAGCAAGATATCAATTTTTAAATTTTCTAGCTCTTCCATGACTTTTGTAACATCACTGGAACTACCTTTCTTCAGTATTCTCTTACCTACACAAGTATGAGAGTAATTCCTACAAACTTGCATAATTTCTACAAAATCTTGTTTATTAATATCCCCTTTTCCCATTAGGTTTAAGGCTTCCCTGATCTCATCATCAATTCCTCTCAAAAAAATGGTCTTACTTAATTCCTAATCTAAATTATTCCCACATCTCCTATGGGCAAATAGAAATCTATCCACATAATCCTTCAAATTTGCATCTTCCATCTGCTTCATGCGGAAGAGTTCATCTTTCCTATCCCTGACTCTACAATAGTCTTGATATTTAATGTCAAGGAAAGCAGTTTCCATTTCATCCCAAGTAGAGATAGAGTCTACTCTCAAGCCCATGAACCATCAGAGCACTGACTCCTTGAGAGTGGAAGGAAAAAGTTTTAATTTTTGGTTGTCTGTGGCATAATCATAGGTTTGGCAGAGGACCTTAAATTCAAATAGGAATTGGTCTAGGTTTTTAGAAGTCTTTCCTCGAAAGGTGGGTAGGAATGTAGGAGATATATTTTTCATGGGGGGTTCATTTCTCTCAAGAGTGATGGAGATTAGATAAGCAAAAGTTCTATTGTTAGCTGCCTTCTCATGGTCACCATTATCACCCATTGTAGAAGGTATATCAAAGAGAATGGGAGATTCTGATGTTACAGGAGATCCCTGATCACTCAATTGATTAAGTTCCAAAGATGTGCTAGCTGTAGTTTATTTGATGAATCAACCTAAGGCATCCCTAGGCCTTCTCATAAACTAATGAATTTGGAATACGCTCAAGAAGTCTTATCAACACTTTAAACCTACAATGATTTGTAGATTATTCCCCGACAATGGCGCCAAAAATGATGAGGTCATAGTAGTGTTCATTAATTCATTATCATTTAATTATCAATCCGGAGGTGTCTGGAGTGATCTGTGATAAGACGAGCTTAGTGTGGGGGATTTTTGAGTGAATCTGAATCAGTGGTTGGTGGACAAAGTCCGGTTTACTTATCTTGTGGAAATAAACACACATGCAAGGAATGGAAACTATCTATTTGCTTGAATGGAAACACACATACTTGGAAAGAAACTATTCTAATTACTTTTGGAAATAAACACACTTGCTTGAAAGGAAATTATTCTACTTGCTGAAGAAATAAACAGACTTTCTTGAAAGGAAGCTAGTTAAATTGCCAAAAGCAAACTATCTTAAGTGTTGAACTTCAAGGTAATTGAATCCATTGTCAAATCACAGCAAAGAAACACTTTGAATATATCAGTGTTGTTGAAATAACAATCCTATTTTTGGTATTTTCAGAATTTATAAAACAAGCTTACATGTGACAATTAGCTAAACAGTTATAAAGAAAAGAGAGGACACATCACAAGATTAACATACACAGATAATTTCACTAAATAGAAAGACAAAACAGAATTGCAGAAAATATGGAGTGATCTCCTCCAGTTTGGGGAAGCGGGCCCTACTTTCCCAACTGGAGACGATCCTCTGAGCTTGAACAAATTTTTAGCAGAATTCCCCCTTCATTTGCATTAAATCAAAGTCTAGAAATGGACATAGATACAGAACTGGAAAAATAAGGAGTTTTCCTCTAACTGGAAATATAAATGAATTACAACTTGTTATCAAAATCTGGAACTAACCTAAAGAGATGACTTGCTCCTATTTATACAGTCGAGCTTTATTAAAGGGAGACAACTATCAGCAAACCTAACTATAGCGAACTGGAATTAAAGCTAGTTGCTTATTTATTACATTGATGATTCCACTGTGGGTTACTGAAGATCAGAGATTTGTATCGACTTGGCTGTTGGCAAACTTGAGTGATTTCCTAGAATGGTGTGGCACTTGGTGGCAGTGACTTCAGTTGGAACTGATGCTAATTTACAACTATTTCAGCTAGTCACAAAAATGGAGTGACGTGGAGATTTAGATCATAACAATTGCTTTAATTGAGGTGTGGGTCATGTTTGCATTGTTGGACCTTTTGGGTATCCCTAGGATCGACCGGTAATAGTCATCGACTCGAGGGGAGGATGGCTCTATTGGAGGGTAACGACATCTGGAGCCGTCTAGAGTTCAGGCTCTTCGCAGGAAAAGGGGCTCTGAAGGGATCTAGAGACCACTGGAAGTCTCACCACCATAATCCTCATGAAAACACAAACCACTTATACCACAATTCATGAGATATGCACTTTGAATTTATGTAATTCAAGTAAATAAGTTAAGAGATTGAATCAAAAGGAAATGAATACTAAACATGTGCATAATCCATCCAAGAGATAAATATAATTATAATAATATATATGTATATGCCATAATGTTTTATAAAAGTCTTTTGAAATAGGAAATATAAAGAAATAAATGAGTCATGGATTTGACTCATCACCCACGTGCTTTCTTGTCGTGGAAGAGTTAGTGTTGAAAATCCATAAAGCAAGGACAAGGCAAACTTAAAACACAAAAATCATAGTGATTATTTATTTATTTCCATTTCTATATATATTTAATCTATTCTAAAAAATAAAGCATTTCTACATTGTTATCTAATATATTTTAGAATTCTTTAATCGCTTTTATTTTTAAATCAAATCTTAATAAAACAAAAATTATTCTTTCTTTTGTTTTAACACTTTAAAAAAAAAAAAAAAACATCATGCTATCTAAAATGAATTTTAGAAACCTATAAACTATTTTAGAACTTTTTAAGAAATAGAAAACCTAGACTAGGGTTCTATCGTTCCAAAAAGAATGATTCCAATAGTTGTGAATTAAAAATCAAATGTATTGAGGATTCAAGAAAAGAACATAAACAAGATACATGATTCAAGTGGACCCTAACTTTGTCAAAAAACTTGTCACAAAAGAAATGGAGAAATTACAAGTGTCATGCCCACATTTCCCATGCGGTCATGACATGCAACACGCGTGTCATGTCCACATTTGTCATGTGGTAATGACACAAAATATCAAAAAAATTCATGCATCCCTAGAAACCCCCTTGCACGCGTCAGTGTGCTTAGTGGCAATACGCATAAGGTGTAAACATGTCAAACAAATTCAGGGTAATGTGATCATATGTGCATTCCCCTACGTGATGAAAGCCGACTAAGGGGGTCAATGCGACGTGAGAAGCTTCGCCATTAGGGTTAGGATCGACATATCAAAACCCTAAGTTTACCTAGGTGGGTGAAAGGGTTCCAACACGAGTCAAAAATGAAAGACCAAGACAAGAGCATAAATAAATCAAATATTAAATCTAACAATGATCATCAAGTTGCGGGAACGTCAACATTACTCTACACATGGTTTAAAATTGCTAGATTAAATTGACCCTAGTTCCCGGAGAAATCCGACAGCATAACGCCTAACGGGTGTGAATAGGGTTTATTCTAATTAAATAAAATTTAAACAAAGGTTTCCTAGGTTCTCTAAAACTGGTTAAACAACTGATTAAATTAATCAAATGTTACACTCTAAAATAGTTAAATTAAAACTAAATTGAATAATTAAATTAACAATAACCTCTACGATTAATGTTCACATGCAATAAATTAAAATCAATTGATTTAAAATTAATTACATTTCAATGGTTAAAAAGGAGGGAAAAAATTAAATGATTTAATTAAATCTCACTTCAATTTAATTAAATAAAACAATATATTTTCCCCTAGTTCGAAATACCAAACTTAATGATCCCATTCCAATAAACAATAGGATAATAATTCCTACCCTCAAATTTTAATGAAATATTTTCAAAAGGAGATAAAGTTACCCACAATATTTAATTTACCTCTAAACTCCATTTCAACATAAAAAGAAGAGATAAAACAATTGGAAAATTAAAAAGTGAGGGAACTAAATAAAAGCCAATTTTAAAATACCAAGCCCTAAAAGAAAGTCTTCTCAATTAAAAAGTAATTTCCTTATGGAAATGGGTCAAAAACCCTAGCCTCCATTCTCCCTTTGTTTTCTCTCCTTCTTCCTCTCTCATTCTTCTTTCTTCTTGTTTTGTTTTGCAAGTTTTTGGGAGAGGGCTTCCATGGATGGAGGCTCTAAGGAGGTATATACATTTAGTATATACATTTTGTTTCTTATATATATATAAACACAATGTATATATTACATAGAAGCCAAATGAGGTTTTGCAGATTTTGTTTGGCCGAAAGGCAAGTGAAAAAGGGTGTTGGCGATGGTAGCGCCGCCGCCTACGATTTTGTTGTTGCAGGTTTAAACGGTGGTAATGGAGGCATTAAAGGGTGGGGAGGGGGCCAAACCCCCACCCACACCCACAGGGTGTGGGTGGGGGTTTGACCCCCTCCCCACCACCCCTTTGTTTTATTAAAGGAATCCACGGCGACGGGGGGATTCGACCCCCCCCACCTCCATCTAAAATTTCAATAGTTAAAACTTCTTTTGTTAAAGAAAATCCGCTACCAAAGATTCGAGTCTTTTTTTTTGTATGGGTTTTCAATCGTTTTCTGAATAATACATAGACCTCAATATATTTTAACATATATATAGATATAGATATATATATCTATATATGTGTGTATATATGTGTGTATATATATATATTTAGAAATTAAATATATAAACAGTTTTCTCAAGAACCCACTTATTTTTAGTTTGTAAAAAAAACTATTATAAAAAGAAATATATATATACCCAGATTTCTATATTTACCTGATTTTCCAGCACATTTAAATGTGATATCTATATATATATATATATATATATATATATATATATATAAAATTTTATGCATACTCATAATAAAAGAAATTACTCACTACCTAAGTAGGTGATGTGTTTTTTTTGAAAAAAAAGTAAAATACATCATTCTATTTTATTATTTTTTTGAAATCAAAGGCAATATGTTTATTTGAACAATGTAAATATAAAAGAACACTATCTCTTCTAACATATTTATATTCTTTTTTCTTTAAAAAAAAATTGATATTACAACAACAATCTTTCATTTTATTTTTATGAAGTAAACATATGTTGGAATCGTTTGCCATTGCACCAAAAGCTCAAGCTCTCAACGCTCGCTACAACTGCCAAACTTAACCCAGATCCATGGGAGGCTCACTGCCATGTCACAAATCCTGAGGTCAACATTGAACGCCTCACTGACAAGGGGGCAGCTCACTACCAACAATCTCCCCCTCAACGCAACCCGAGGGATTCGAACCTGTGACCCATGGCTCTAATACCAATTGTTGGAATTGTTTGTTGTTGCGCCAAAAGCTTGAGCTATCAACGCTCACTACAAATGCCAGACTTAACCCAAATCCACGGGAGGCTCACTGCCATGTCACGAATCTTGAGGTCAACGTTGAACGCCTCACTGACAAGGGGACAGCTCACTATCAACAACATATATATCCACTATTAAATTTGAAAATACATTTTTCCTATCAATACACAATTTCCCATTCACATAGCAATTAAAATCAGTAAATTTACTTTTATTTCAAACTGCAAATAAGCTTAAATACAACTCAAGTTAAAACATGTATTTTTACAACCCAAGAGAGAAAAGTTCTTCTCTCTTAAAAACTAGAACTTATTTCACAAGGCCAAACTTGGCCAAGGCTCTCAAGAGCCAAAATGACTAACTAAAGAGTAAAAGTCTCTTTTTCTTCTACACTCCATAGCTTCAAGTAACTTGCAATAAACACATAGAAGGGGAAAGAAGCCACTAAAAACTGCTCTCCTCCCTACCATAGACTCACTCATGAGTCACCCCCAATCTTGGAGGTCATCCTCACACAAGGAACACACACCACTTCACAACAAAAACACTTAAACACAAAAGCAAGAAGACTCCCATGGTTTGCACAAAACAAAACTCACCAAAAATGAGTTTAATGGGGTAGGGGAGTGGACATCACTCAACTCAAGAGTGTCACTCCAAATAACTCCCAAAACCAAATTTTCTCAAGGCCTCAAGCCAACACATAAAAACCAATTTTCACATAATTTTCTCATGGTTGTCGAGCCATTCAAATACACATTTTCTCATCTTGCCCTCAAGGATAAAATACCATAGAAAAAACATGGATGTGACCCTGAGGAGGTTCACTCCTCCCCCACCCCACACATGTTGAGCATTTTCTCCAAATGGAGAGGCTCTCACAACACCCATAACAAATTCCCCACAACAACAAAAGTAAAACTCACACAAACATAGCATCACACATGAAAGGAAAATACATAAGGAAAGGCATTAGCCTTGAATCCTACCTTTAATAGCCCAAATGGAGGATAGTTGAGAAGATCCCTTCCAACTCCACCTCTAAATCCTTCTCCAAATGAGCCTCCAAAATTCCTCTAACTCTCTCCCAAAATCAATTAAAATTCAAAAATTGAAATTCATTCAACAACCCTCTCCCTCTCTTGAAGAGGGATTAAAATAGGCTCTCCTCATGAACCTTGAGGAATGGGGAGGTGACACATGCCACCTCCTCACTCCTCCACACAAGCACTTGCAAGACTCATGGAATGGGGTGGTGACACATGTCATCCACCCATTCCACCAAGTCTTTCCCCTGCACTTGCTCTTTCTCTCTCACATGTGGGAGAGAAAAGTGGAGCCAAAGAAGGAGTGGGTACTACATGTGCCCCAATCATCTCCTCCTAAGAAAGCCCACACAACCCCAAGGTACCCTCACCAATTGTGGGAGATGCTTGGAGTTGAGTCCTCCACAATTTAGGGGTCTTGAAGTCTCCTCCAACCTTGGAAAGAGGAAAGGAAGAGGTTGAGTATTTGACCCACTCTTCCTCTCCTTCCCAAACTTCCATTTTCGTCACTTTACTTCAAGGTGAAGTTTAAGTGACCAAATGGGAGTTTACCTAAGGTTATACAAGCTCAAATGGTCCCTAGACCCTAGGGGTACAACCCAGGGTCACTTTTAACCCATTTTGAGCACCATAGGGTGAGAAAAATCACATAAAAAGTGGTCTCAAAAATATAAGCTCAAAATAAAATTCAAATGAACATTACATCTTTACAACACCAATTAAAAATCAAATATAAAAGGGGTAGACCTAACCCAAAAAACATCACAAAACAACATTACGAAAATTTTATCATGTATACATAGTTGATCTTAATTCCTCTTGGAACTTGATCAGCTTACACGGGAATTCACAAAGTGTGTGGGATAATCTCTGATTATCCATGGCTTGGTTAGAACACCTGCGCACTTAAACAAAAGATTAATCCAACATGTATATCATAGCCGAAGCAAAGTAAAACATACACTCAAATCATAGCATGATCATATAAAACATCATAACATCACATCATAATTAAATTTATAATTTGCATTTCAATAATCCATCACAAGATAGCATCGCATAATAAACCCATCGCATAATCACATAACTAGTATCTTAATAACATCATAATGCAAATCATCGTCAGTAACTGAAATCAACATCTAGTCTCATCCCAATCATGCTAAACATAATAAATCAAAGTAAAAGCATATAATCTAATAGTCCCGCATGTCGAGATCAACAATCCCAAAGGTCTACAATATGTCTCCAATAGTAATATAAAATGAACAATATAAGGGAGTGAAAAGGTAGGCCTCACAACAAGGCCAAAAACTACATTCTCAGTTTATGCACACAATGGTCTTGTTTGAATGTTTTATAATTATTAAACCAACCAAAAATAGCAAGTGATTATCAAGAATACCAACTAGCTAAATTTCAAATGTCTATGCTTACCGAGTGTGGAATATGGCAAGGAACAAAAATTGTATACAAGGCATGTATTCTATTTCCTCACCTAGTAGTTCACCTTATCGATCTTATTCAAAGCTAAAATTAAAAGATCATCCCCCATGCCTCCTTACCTAGCTTCTCTTTTATGTGTCGCTCCTTCCATAAAAGTTACTAATACAACTCTATTAGCAATAGGTTAGTAATAACATCCAATATATCAACAGATTGAATTTATAAGAACAGAGGGTTAGTACATCATCGATTAAATTCTTTAGTATTGCATTTCACACCTTAGTTATAAAGTACACATCTATAATGTAAGTAGTTAACCGGTGGAAGCAAGTACAATGTAAGCAATTCTATCCTTATGCCTAGATATTTTTACATAAGATATCTAACCAAAACGTTATGTAAGAACAAATAGAAAATTCAATAGCTCAATGTTTAAAGGTATCATTTCTTATGTTCTAGAAGCAAGAAACATCACCAATTATACAATAATAGCCTCTACAAGACAATATATCAAGTAATAAGAAGAAATCATCATCATCACCACCAAGTATTACATGAATACAAATCTCTAGATGAGTTTGTTGACATTTCTTCTGAATCAGCATTAGGGTTTGCCACTTCTAATGCACAGGCAGATTCAGGCCAACTGAATACAGGAGGTTGCGTGAGCTCCTCCCCTTCACTTCTGGTTCTGCCGCACCAAGGGGGGTATCCCTATAACTCAAGATGTAACCTTGACTAGCTCAAAGATAGAAGGATCTAACTTGACAACAACAGGCAGAATACTCTCATGTATGGACCAAGATCTGTATGATAGATCACAAGGCTGGCAACATTCTTGGACATGATGTCTGGTTGGGTATGAGAGCATGCAGGGGGTTCCTAATCCTACTCCTACAACTAACAGGTGGAAGTATGAAATGGTTTGATATGAATTTGGATGCAAAGCTGGACATGGTGTATAACACAAAAACACAGCATGATCGGTGCCTATCCAGGGCTTGGAGTCGGTAGACATACACCTGTGAATGATCAGCATGAATAGCTAAAACTGGATTTCAGGGGGATACACATGATATCTGCCCTACAGATATCTCCCAATATAGAGTGTTGAGCTATCTCTACTTATGGCATCCCTACTGCAGTATACCCTTCCCAATGTTCAACCTGAAAACAGTTTAATCTGCCCCTTGAGCAGAGGTTAAAAGATCAGACATTCAACATAGGAATTCTATGCTCTAGAATCTAAACATAAGCAAACATCCAGATCCAGAAGAAGGATACATGCAATACTGGAGACAGAATTAACACAACACATGCTAAGATAGCATTACTCATACAAGATCAACCATGAAATCAGTGGATTCATGCCAAGTCCTACAACAGGAGATACATAAACTCACAAGATCAAGCTGTACAGAGCAACCAGATCAGCTGGTTTTGGATTACAGAGCCAAAAATCATCAACTTTCAACAACCTTTGAAATGAGCAACACCACCCGCTTATAACAGCCAGGTAGGTGCTCAGCAATTAATTACAATGTTGACCAAAATTTCGCCAGATACACAGTATCATGAAAATGGCGCTCAAACTTGAATGCAGCAGGTAGGGGAGGAGACAGGAAGATTTTTCGAGCCTTGCGCCGCCGCCTAGGGATTCAGATCTTCAATCAGGTACAACATTCGTCCACGCCATCGCCCATACCTCTGCAACAATCGCCATTGATGGCGCACCAACCCGCGGCCTCGGGAAGAACATCAAACAGACAGTCGCAACCGCTTCCCGCCGAGATTCATCATCATGATGTTTCGAATATGCAGGATAACATTATCCCACATGCACCCCGCAGCAACCTCCTTTGCACTTTATATACTAGGTCATGAGCATATATCATGTCGGCGCTTTTGCTCCTGACGACACTAGTATAGACTTCATCATCATCACCCTCCAGCAGCATGATATCCTGTTGTTCGAAATATCACCCTGACGTCATCATGATATTTGAAACATAACCTTCATGATAATCGGCACAACCTGATCCTTCAGAGGAACGTCCTCCTGCTGAGCTTATAACAAAAGTCTGGCCGATGGACATCCTGATGACGTCATCATCATATCCTGCTGACGTCATCATGATATCTGCCTACTGCGCACCTCCTCATATCCGGATGACGTCATCATCATGTTTGCAAATATCAGGAGGTCTCTTCAAGATGATCAATGTTAGAAATACGACCCCCCCCGGACCTTGATGACGTCATCATCATATTAACATCATCATGATATTCGGAAGACAACAGGATATTTGGAAATATCCTCTTGATGTTCAAATATCAGGTTGCACTGTAGCTCCACTATAAGATCGGGGCGATAGAAGAATATGATGATGCTTGAAAAGATCACCCCCACTAGATAATGCACGAAGCCAGCAGGCGGATATCTCCCTGATATCAGCATCATCATGATGCTCGAGCAAACATATATCCGGGTGATATGAAAATATCACCCCTTCCTTCGGAATATCATGATGCAGACAGGCAGAAAGAAAAATATCACCCTGATATACGGATGACGTCAGCATCATCAGGATGAGAAACAAAGAACAAGAAGTGATACAACATCATCAGGATGATATTGACTAAGATCATCCTGACGTTCGAAATATGATGACCCTAGTGAATATCGGGTCGCACTTAAAACTCTTCAACATCATCATCAGGATGATCATAACCAAGATCACCCGATGATAGAAATATCACCCCGGCGAAATATCATGAAGGCAGAAAATATGATGACCACCGCAAGCAGCAGGATGACAACTGAAAAAATGATGATGATGACGACCCTTAGGATAAAACAAGTTAGGTCGAGCAACTCAAAGAATAAGCAACATCATCATCATGCCTGCGCAAGGTGATAAATGGAAGATCACCGGAGACTTTGAAGAATCACCCTCGCAAGCAGATAAGGGCGCACTGTAGCTCGTCAGCATCATCAGGATAAAACCCGAACATCACCCGACAGCGAAATATGATGATGACGACGAGAAACCGGTCGAAGGAGAACATGATGATGCTGACCTTCATGGAAACAAACATGATGATGATGACCTCCTCCTCAAGAAAATATGATGATGCAGCTGAAAAATACTGAGGAGGTCCGTTACTTAGAGCATTTTTTGGATACTTAGGGAGAGTGCCTGAATGAAAATTGCTCAAAAATTGTCAGTCAATTCAGGCACTAACAGAGTCAAAGGTAGTGGGTTAAGTGGCCTTACAGATGCTTGAAGTTCCCTCATGATGGTGTTGTGCATACAATTCACCACAACAAATTTACACCACTCGCCATGCAAGGAAACTTCTCTGTAGACTACTTCTGGCCATCTCCCACTGAGCTGCTGATAAGACAATAAATTGTCTCTGTTGGAATTAGGGCTGACAAATGAGAGGGGGGTGAATCAGTTGTCTTAAAATTTTAACCTTGCTGCAGTTAATTCTTCTTTACCACTTCTTAATAGATTAATGACATAATCATGAAAGGCAAGAATTAATAATACATGAGTAGAAACATAAATAACACACTTGACACCAAGATTTTGATGTGGAAACCCGATTAAGGGAAAAACCACGGTGGGGGTTAACCCACAAAGATTATACTTTGTTAAAAGTATTAAAAAGGGGAAGGCACGTGCCTTCAGGCTCACTACCTAGAGCTCACTACTCAAGAGAGGCTCACTGCCTACAAGAATGATTAAAAAAGGATTATAGATTGTTTGAACTGATAAATAGCATCTGCTAATGCAAGATTTCAGTCCGGTTAAGCACAGAATACTAATTTTACACACTTCATCTTTATTCTACCCTGTTTACTGCTCTGCCATAATTTGGACCTCAGATCTCTTCTTTTCCGCACTTCTATCTGCCTTTTTTGCACTTACTCCATTATCACACATCATACACACCACATAACACTTGAATCCATCAGTTATATATATCCGCATCAACAAACTCAATCACTTATCTATCAGCCTTATGAGGAATTTAACAAACAATACAAGTACTCTGTTCTGTCAATTGAATCCATACATTAATATTGATGCGTACCAAAAATAACACTTGCAAGTCACCATTCATGTCGTTCACTAACATTATATCCCATACACAACTCACCAAAACACTTCTACTAGATTCGCACAAGGATCTAACACAAGTCGGCCTATTCTTCACTGAATTGTTATGTCATATTAGGACCTGGTATTCATATGTTCCTAACTTTTAATCCATTTGTCACTGGAGGCTAAAATCTTGGATTTAGATTGTCCTGACATTCCTCTACACTCACTTAGATTCACAACATGCAATAATTAACTGGAGAGATCTGCTGACCAAAATACTGAACTCTATCATATACCCAGTTCTTGTCTATCCGGACTAGACAAATCTTGGAACTAACTTCCAATAAGATTTGATACTACACTGCGGATGTGTGGAATGGACTTAGTTACCATCAATGACAACACATGACATGTATTGCAGTGTCTCTTGCCAACAATCTCCCCCTTTGGCATTGATGGCAACACTTAGTGAAAAATGACTAAGTGTCATGACTGACTCCCCCTACTATGTACACTTATATACTCTTCCACTGCTCCCCCTTTGATGGATTCTTCATTTTGTTTCATTTTTCACTGTCTCTCACTCCCCCTTTGACATCAATGGCAAAAGGTGGGATCCGTAAACCAAAATTTTCACAAGAAATCTATATATAAGGTCTCATATGTACAATTAATCCATGCATTATATTTACATGAACTTGAGGATATCTGCAAAACTATTTTTCAACTGTACAAGTTTAGAGGCCCAACTACTTTTCATGCCATCCAAAATTGAGCTTTGTTCTCTTAGTAGGAGTACCTGTGTTTCTGGTTTCTTCAGATCTGAAGGATCACCTGTCCAGACTGCAACTTGGGCTTCTGATAAAGTAGTAAACATTGTTTCCAACTTGGGGGCAATCAATCCCTAGAGCTCACACATTCTCTCCATAATATTTCTCTTTTCTTTAACAAGTTTCTTTATTTCATTAGTCAAGTTGATTTCTTGACACTCCTGACTTACCAGAGAAACTGTTAGGGGATCAAAATTTTGAGATAAATTCATCAAATTTTGTTGTCGTTCCTTTATCTTTTTCTCAATATCCTTAATAACTTTGGGCCAAGATAGACAAAATTTGTATACATCGCCTCCATCACTGAGAGCATTTTGAATATTCTTTATACTGATATCAAGTATCTTTCTATCATTTCCTATTAGGCCCTTTAGCTAACTAAATCTCTTATCCAAAAATTCATTCCAAATTTTAATCTCTGTAGACTTCTCAAAGGACTCAAAGTGTGTACTTACAGAATTTACAAGGTTCTTCAGATTTCTGGATGGAGAATCAGACGGATTCTTCTAGCAAGTTGGCATTTTCTTCTCCAATATACCAGATGCAAGGCCTAACAACTCACTGTCCTCTATGTGGGATTTCAATATCTTTTCACTTGCCTTAGCTTGAGTGAAAGATTCTATTTTCATCATTTGGACCAGAGAGAGACTATCTAGGTTGAGTGGTCCTTGAATCAGTTCAAGTTCATCAAACTCTAACATCTCTTTACTCAGAAAACTCTTCACTGCATCTGCAGTGTCTCTTGCCACAATTTCTGGACCATCTTCCTTTCCTTGAGTTTTCTTAGTTTTAGTATAAAAACTATTTTTTCTGGGGGCATCAATATTTGCACCATCTTCTTCTGCTTTATCTTCCTTACCCTTGACTTCTTCTTCTTCCTTTTGTTGTGAGCCAACTTCAGTGAGAATTTCTATTTCCATGTTTACTTCTGTGTTAACCCCATCTGTTTGATCCTGGGTATCCTTTTTACCTTCAGCCTCTTCTAACTTCTTATCCTTGTTCTTCTCAGAGTCATCTGGAGTAGGACTCAGTATCTCCATATAGGTTTGCTCTGGAGGATCATTTCCCTTTTCAGTCTCTTTTTCTGAAGTTTCTTGTTCCAGAACTGAACGATTGCCTTCCTCAACTTGTTCTTCTGAAACAACATAATATTTATCTTTGCCTAGGGCCTTCCTCAAATTTTCCTCTGTTTCTTTTACAACTTCCTCAGTTTTACCAAGCATTAGCTTGTTCATCCGGATCTTGCTTCTGAATTCCTCCTTTACTTCCTTAAGGATTTTATTTTCTTCCCTTCTGGTCATTACTGGACACAAGATGGAGAGGACATGTTCTCTGAGTTCTAGGTCTTTAGCGTTGGTGGCTTCCTTCCTCATCTCTAGTATGATCCTTAAACTTTTAGGAATTTCTTGCAAAATTTCCAGTAGAGCTCTATTGAATTTATTCAAGTACAGGATGGTGGCATCATCCAAGATTTTCTTATTTGCTTTATCAAAATTATCATAATATTCTCTGATAGGCCTTAAATTTCCATGAACAATAATTTTTTTTACAATTTCATCAACTATCATAGCAACCTTACCAGCTTCTTGCTTTTTACTTGCATTTTTGCTTCCAGAAGGGTGGTCCTCAGAAGCCTTTGAAGTCTTCGCTTTCATAGATCTTATTTCTTTAACTTCTTCATCTATCTTTGTCTCCTTATCATCTTTTGTGCTTATATACATTCTTGTGGCCTTTGTTTTCTTTCTTTTTGTTCCTTTACCAGATGAATAGTCTTCTGGTTTCTTAGAATTGGCAGACTTTGGGGGAACAGGGATAGCAGCAGAGCCCCTAGTAGTCCTTAGAGTGGAGGAGGATTCTAGTGGAGCACTTCCTTGTTTCTTGTCTTGTTTCTCCTTCTCTACCTTTTCGGTTCTTTCCCTAAATTGTCTCACAGCTTCCTTTGTGAGGCCTAGATTCTCAGCCAACTGCTCAACTTCTTTTCTTACATTCCTTTCGATTTCAGGTTTTTTGAGCTCATCATGCAATTTTACACTTAGTTCCTCATATGTCCCAAATCTTTCAACTGTTGTGTCTTTTGGCTTGCTCAAAAGGTGTTGAGCATACATATTCAAGATTTTTCCATCTACCTCATACCCCATGGGCATGATCCAAATAGTTCTAGGTTCCACTGCTTCCATTAAGCACTGATTAGTGTCAACCATAAAGTATATTTCGTTCTTGTAATTCTCAACAACTGATTTGGGGATTCTTTCTCTAGAATGCATCATATTCAAAAAATTCTTGAAGTATCCCTAAATAGTAGTTTTCTATGCTTTACAGTCACCAATCATGCGTAGGTGATCTATGATCTGAATAGCTACTAGCTCGTCATTAGTCTAGTGTACACCTTTTACTCCAGGTACTTCATTCATATAGTACAAGAACAAACATAGAACCAATGTACCATATTTAAAAGTGTTTTTCTTATCTTTCTTAATTTTATTCAAGTTTTCAATCAGCTGGTTCAGTAACAACTCACATAGGTCATAATCTGCATTCTCCTTCAACATTTGATATGCTGCACATATGGCGGTTTCAGAGATAGAATTCTCCCTGCTAGAGTGATAAATCTTGTAGCCAATCACCATGGAAGCAAACTTAACATCCGGTTCTATAATATCATTGATGGTCATTGCCCTCTTGTCAAACTTTGCACCGGTTGCATTGGTAACAGTTTGGTTTTTCACAAATTTCAACATGGGTAATCCACCAGTTGAATTTAACCTAGTCACAATTCTGATAACATCCTTGGTAATGTTGAATGGTTTTAACAGCCATATGAATTCATCATGCATCTGACTCAAAACATATCATACCCACTCATCTTCATCGAATGTTGGAAACCCCATAATCTGAATAAAATGTTTATCATGCAGTGCCTTATACTTGGGTTTAAGATCATGATTTTCATCCATTAGATGACTCTCAAACAAATCTACAAACCTTGAGTCCCCATATTCATCTATGCTTGCATGAATATAAACCCTGATATCTTCAATATGCAGCACACTAAATGGAACACTTGAAAATGCACCTAATGGGTCGTCTTCTATTGATTTGTGTAGATGTTTCTTAAATTTGGGTCAAGGCCTTTTAGTAATATCAATGACCAAAGGTGTAGCCATTGCAAAAGGATTACAAGTTCAAAATTTCACAAATAAATACCTTTTTCATGAAATTAGGGTTGACGAATAAATTCGTCGATCGCACTTCAATTCCTTGTAATCTCAGCTTAGGCACTATTCTTCTTGCTCTCTTTGAATGCAAAGTGATTCAAATGAAGAGTGAACACATTTTTATGCTCTGAAAAACCTAATTTGCCTTTGCAATAAATGCTCTGCCCTAACACATCTGGTTACACTGTTTCTACATGCAGTTAGTCCTCAATTGCTCCACAATTAGTTACATTTACTTCTTTTCTTCCAAAAATTTATTCGAAAGTTATGTAATAAGCTTATTAAGCTTCATTCATTGTGCCAAGTTCAGGCACCTACTTACTGGCTGGGGAAATTTGATCTTCAATGTAGCTCCCCTTGAGTAGAGCATCTGATTTAATTCCTGGAGGAATTGTCAGCACTGGATTCCAGTGCGGACCCATTACTATTATTCACAACACTTTTCTTGACCCATGTCTTGCTCATTTCATGCTAGATCTCATTCACATCAATTTTGCCCTTACCTTTGTCTTGTCCCTGCTCATCCAGTTTTCTATTTACCGGACCTCTTCTTTCATTATTCCTACTTCTGCAGAATCTTGCAATATGACCAGATCTATTGCAATTAAAGCACACAACATTTCTTTTCTTATATACTTGATTTCCTCTTGATCTGTACTAATTAGCCATGTTGCCAAATCCATTACAAGTAAAGCAGTAACCATTTAAAGAGTTTCCATTTCCTCTATTGTTAAAGTTATGCATTACCATACTTCTGCATTCATTTGATCTATGGCCATTCCTCTTGCATTCCAACCATTGATCGGAGAAGGATGGACCATTTTGATTTACTCTGCTTCTACACTGAGTAGCACTGTGACCAAATTTATTGCATTTGAAACAATTTCCATTGAAGGATGGATATCTTTGAGCATTAGGTTGTCTTACCAGAGGTCTTCTAGGTCTGTTTCTCTCATTCCTTGGTTGAAAATTTCTTTGTCCGGATCTGGAGCTTTCTCCTTTCTCATATCCAGGACCATGCTTGTCATCAGCCTTTTTCTGACTTTCAAGCAGTGATTCAAGTTTAGCTGAGCTTATCTTGAACTTCTCCTTGTATTTATTTGCAACTTCTAGGTCATGTCTGAGAATGACAATATGTCTCTCAAGTTCTCTATCATTGTCTAGCTTTCTTGTAGATTAGACTCTAAGAGGCCAGCTATTCCATCCAATCTGTAGCATTCTTTAGTTCTTTCTTTTAGATTTTGATTCAGGCCTTCTTCAGTTTTCTTCCTATCCTCAATTTCCTTGGTTAGCCTTATCACCCCGAATTCCATCTCATGTTTTAGGACAACAACTTCTTTAGCTAACTTCTCACATTCCTTTGTCTTCTCTTTTAGGGCCTTATCCTTGTTGTTGTCTTCATAATGATTTCCTAGTTGACGAGGTTGATCCTTCCTCTTTTCATTGGATTTTCTCAATTTTTCTTTTAGTCTCAATGAAGTCTTCAACATTTTTAAGGTTCTCTTGTAGCTCTTTGGCTTCTGCTCTGGACTAATCAAGATCTTCTAAAGCAAGTTTAAGTTGTCCTTGGAGGTTGTATTCATCCATTTTATTGCCTACCCAGATCTTCCTCAAGCTGTTAAACTTTTCCAAAGGAACTTGGCTCTAATACCAATTGTTGGAATTAGGGCTGATAACTGAGAGGGTGGTGAATCAGTTGTCTTAAAATTTTAACCTTCCTACAGTTAATTCTTCTTTACCACTTCTTAACAAATTAATGACATAATCATGAAAGGTAAGAATTAATAATACATGAGCAAAAACATAAATAACACACTTGACACCAAGATTTTGATGTGGAAACCCGGTTAAGGGAAAAACCATGGTGGGGGTTAACCCACAAATATTATACTCTGTTAAAAGTATTAAAAAGGGGAAGTTACATGCCTTCGGGCTCACTGCTCAAGAGAGGCTCACTGCCTACAAGAATGATTAAAAAAGGATTACAGATTGTTTGAACTAATAAATAGCATCTGCCAATGCAAGAATTCAGTTCCAATTAAGCACATAATACTAATTTTACACACTTCATCTTTATTCTGCCCTGTTTATTGCTTTGCCCTAATCTGGACCTCAGATCTCTTCTTTTCCACTCTTCTATCTACCTTTTTCACACTTACTCCATTATCACACATCATACACACCACATAACACTCAAATCCATCAGCTATATATATCTGCATCAACAAACTCAATCACTTATATGTCGGCCTTATGAGGAATTTAACAAACAATACAAGTACTCTGTTCTATCGGTTGAATCCATACATCAATATTGATGCATACCAGAAATAACACTTGCAGGTCACCATTCATGTCAATTGATAACATTATATCCCATACACAACTCACCAAAATGGTTCTACTAGATTCGCACAAGGATCTAACATAAGTCAGCCTGTTCTTCACTGAATTGTTCTGTCATATTAGGACCCGGTATTCAGATGCTCCTAAATTTTAATCCCTTTGTCATTGGAGGCTGGAATCTTGGATTTAGATTGTCCTAACATTCCTCTCCACTCCCTTAGATTCTCAACATGCAATAATTAACTGGAGAGATCTACTGACCGAAATACTGAACTCTACCATATACCCTGTTCTTGTCTATCCAGACTGGACAAATCTTGGAACTGACTTCCAATAAGATCTGATACTACACTGCGGATGTGTAGAATGGACTTAGTTGCCATCAATGACAACACTTGCCATGCCTTGCAGTGTCTCTTGCCAATAGTCTCATCTATTAGCTAAATAAAAGCATGTCTTTTGTTTAATTAGTGTCATTACATGTCTTAGTGATATTGCATGCTTTTCCTTGTAATCAATATTTAGTATTCTGAAGAATAAATTCTGCCAAGTTGAAATGCTAGAAAACTTCCTAAAAAGAAGCATGAAAAGAGGAAGTTAAAAATAAGCAAATGGTGTAAATCAAAATGGGGGGAATCAGTTACTGTTAGAAATTTGCCCAAAGGCTTCTTTTTAGTTATTTATGATTCAAAGGAGAAAAAATAGTGCATTATACAAGGAGGCCCTTGGATCATGGATGGGGTGGGCATGTGTATTAAAGAATGGGAACCTAATTTTGATCTATTGAATCATAATATTCAAATTACACGAATGTGGGTTAGATTATATAATCTTCCCACTGAATATTGGGAGGAAGATATTCTTAAGGAGATTGGTAATTGTTAGGGGGATTTTATTAAAGTCGCTGAATCCACTACCAAAGGAGTCCTTGGCATTAATGTAAGGATTTGTGTTAATATAAATTATCTTGCAGTCATTCCAAATAGAATTGAAATTATTTCAGAAAATGGCAAATGGGATCAGAAGATAGAGATTGAAGGGCCTTCTTTACCTTTCGCAAAGGAAAGATCTAAAAAATTGATAGAGAGGAATTAGAGCAAGAAGTTGAGGTTTCAAATAGGGTCAATCAAGATGAGGAGGAGGAAGGAGAAATAAAAGAATCTAATGAGGAGGAACAAATAAAAGATCTAGGGGAAGAAATAAAAGAAAAAGATAATGAATATTCCAGAGAAGAAGAGAAGGATATTAATGAAACAAAAATACTTTTGAACTAACATTGGAATTGTTTGGTCTAGCAGAAGAGAACTTAATAAAGCCTCCAAGTATAGAATCAAAAGACCAAGAAATAGTTAGGAAGTTTGAAGAAATTTCATTGGAAAACACAGATAGTGTGGGGGACCTTGCTCTTATCAAGGCAACAAAAGAAAAAGAAACAAAATTTTCATAGGAGAAAGAATCTCTGAATATGGATCAATTAGGTTTATGCCAAACAGAAAGAAAGAAAGACAAACTGGATATTGGAGATGTTTAGGGGAAAATTAGATTAGTGTTTTGATGTTTAAATCCGCCTTTCCACTATACATTCAAGGATCTAGGGTCGAGTGGCAAGCACTATCATACCCTACATCACTTGTGAGATGTAGGGAAACTTGGATTAGGGAATTTAATTATCAATTTTCCTTCTCCTATGCTCAATTAACCATTAAAACCCTAATTATGCAAATACGACAACAAATTGATGAATAATGGAAAAAGCTCTTGCAGACAGGAATAAAATACCAAATCACAAAGTACCAATTTTTAGGGCTCTGAAGTGGAATAGTCGGGGATAGTGGAGCAGGTGCCCTAGTCCAAGGTACCAATTTCTTTGTGGGATCTGGACCTCCTTCTAACACTGATCAGGCCTGTAACTTTTATTTCTCGAAATTTGTCTACAGAGGACACTAAAGCGAGTGTCCAAGTCCTAGAATGATCTAGTGTCCTGCTTCTCTTTAGATCCTAAATCCTTGATGGCTGCCAATTCTTCTTGCAACTTCACTTTTCCCAAATGCGACACCTGTAACCTGCAATCACAAGACTTGGTTTGGGGGTTGTGGTATTTAGAGTCTTGCCTCAGTCAAGCCTCAGAGGACACTTAAGTCTTCAAACACCATTGTCAGATAGAGAGTGCATGCCCTTGTGAGGCAGAGGCAAAAACCAAAGGAATCAATGATGAAAACACAATATAATGTCACCTTGTAGTGAATCTCTCATGGGAGGAAGATGCTCTTCATTCCATGAGGAAATTGATGCTCAAATTTGCAAATATCAACACACAAAACACACAAGTCTGCTCTTGTAACACAATGAAAGCTTTGAATCACCTTGAGAACACTTGAACATCACAATTGCCATCTAATTGACATCTAGTTTACAAATGAATGCCTAAACATGCTTTTATATGCAACTACAAGCACTCCCGCAAAGATTTCAAAAATCAGAACTTACCATGTCAGCAAAAGTACCAAATAACAATCATAAACTAACAATTAAATTTTGGGCATGACCCAAAATAGGGCAGGACTAGGGCACGGACACCCAAGTCCTCCCCCCTATTTTGGGCAGGGCTAAGGTCAAGGGGTCCTCCTAGGTCCACTTTGCCATGAAACCTAGGCCTCATTCCATCGGGATGCCAAAATATGAACTAAAATGTCCTAAATGCATGCTAAAGACCCGGGAGCTAAACCTTATGAGGGAAAAGCCCCCAAGGGGACATTTTCTGATGTTACATTTAGCCCCCACTTTAATGTAAGTATAAACATGAGGCCAATACATGCATTAAAGTAAGGTCACAAACACAGAAAACACGCCAAGCACAGAGAAGACACACCAATCACAGAGGAGACAGTAACAGGCACACAGAACACAAAGAAGAGAGTTACAGTCAGGCAGAACATAGAGAATACAGTCAATGCATAGAATACACATTAATGCATGGAAGATAGAAATGATATCTTTTCTTTTCTTTTCTTTTTCTCATATATATGAAATGCAAATGCAAGTACTGGAAAGCAAACAAACCTCCCATAATACATGATGCACTACCTTAGGCCACAGGTCTCTATATATATGGGGCAACACACATGCAAGACACGTAAAACCTCCCAAAATGTAGGAAGCACTACCTGAGGGTGCTAGTCTCTGTATATGGGGCAACAAACACACCACACAAAACAAGCACACCAAAACACACACACTTGAAGACACAGAGAAAACATGGCAGACAAGCGATGGAGTGTACCTATTTCTAGGTCCAACACCATCTCAGGCACATTACAGGCACACACCGATGATTAGGCTTCACCACAACAATCACTGAAAACACGCTTAAGGGTTGAGTTAGTCACAGAACTGCTACCTGCTTCACAGAGGACTTTTGAAAATGACAGGATGATGCAATCTACTCCGAGAAGTACACCATCCCCACCTCCGTAGAGGGCTTAAGATAAAAAGGATATATGCAATATCCCACCTCCGTAGAGGGCTTATATGATTGATTGATTGATTGCAAACAAACTCAGGATGCACAATGCACTACTCCAGGGTGCAAGTCTTTGCATCTGAGGTCAAACACATGCTAACAATTATGACAGACAGCTTACCTTATATATGCCCCCACCTTAAGGTGGTTGATATCAAGCATCGATATCAAGCACGTTAAGGTAGGAAGAAAACACAAAAGGGAACACTGAATTTCGTAAAGCCCACACCCCCGAAAGGTGACATGTACTTTATGATCGCCAAATGTTCCCACAAAGACATCCCTGTAAGAAACATGTTAGTGTCTACAACATCATGATAAACAACAACATCAATGCATATGATTAACCACACAAAGAACCAAGGTTATACAATGAATTTGGAGTTCAAGGATAACCATGGGGCTATATCACGAAGCTCTCTAAATCGAGTACCACCAAGGCTAGATTTAAAGGCAAACAAAGGTGCATAGAGCAGCAGTATTGTCAAGGTTTGTAAATGTGATAGAAACATCATAAAATTCACTAGGCAGAAAGTATGAATGCTTCCACTAGCCAAGCGTCGGATAAGATATACAACCCCATCGTCATATTAGGAAATAAGTCCATTTTTTTATTGCTCTCGAAAGGACACTAGGTCCGCATCAATATAAATGTTTGTCGTCATCCGCCCACTAGATGGAAACACTAGAGGAAGGGAAACAATAAATAATAGAGGAGAAACAAGTGTCTACAGTCATGTAGGAGGGTGCCCCCAGGTCACCAACCATGACGCTATGTCCGTAAGACACAACACACAACAATGAAATCAGAGAGAGGCAATTTAGAAGAATGATGATACAAATAGAAGAAAGTCAGAATAGAGATAGTCTCCTGGTATCCCAGACCTTATAGGAGAATTTGAGGTCATCCCAAGAGGCCTAAACAACATATAACACATCACGGGGGAAGCACATCATGAGAGAGATAAAGGGTTAGAGATACTTACCTGTAGGGCCCCTTCGGGGCTAGAAGTTGTCTATAAGTAAATCATTGTCGTCATCTTCCCACTTCCTAATTTTGGAGGATAGTGGGACATATGGTACAATAGCCAAATTCATATCTTGTTCATCATGTTGTTCATCGTTAGGATCATTATTGTTGGGTTGAATGTTGGGATCAATGTTTTCTTGTTGAGAGGCAAGGTTTATAGCATAAGCTTGTCTTCTTTTCCTTCTTTCTCTTGCTTTTCTATTTTGTCTTCTTTTACCACTTATCTCTTGTAAGATAGGGCTATCCTCTTTCATAGGCTTGTGCAAACGAGAAGAAGAAGCACTGGGATCAAACCTCATTTGTCATGGTGGAACATTTTGTTGTTGACAATGACCTCCCGATCCCTATAAGGATTTCAAGGGAGGAACCTCAGCATAGGGACCTTGTCCTTTTGGTCTAAAGTTCTCTTCACATGCGGGTTGTTTATATTTTGTCATTTCTTGTGTAGGAGGACTAGGTACTTCAGTTTTATCCCAAAAATAATTGAACTTGTAATGTGTTTTCTGAACCAAAGTTTTATACTTATTGCGAGGGATGGTGATTATACAGCCATCTAGAAGGAATTTCAGACAATGGCGTATTGTTGAAGGGATAGATTTCATTTATTTTAGCCAAGGATGTCCCAATTTAATGCAAAAGAGGTCAAAAATAGGGACAATCTCAAACCATTGTTCAAGATGTTTTTCAGATAATGTTACTAACAATGATATCTTACCCAAAGGCTTGATAAAGGTTCCCTTATGTGTCTTAATCATCATGTTCGAGAGGTCATAAGAACCTTGCATTACTTGATGTGAAAAGAGGAACTCCTCAGTGGAAACATTAGTCATACAATTAGGATCAATGAGAGTTCCATCCATAGGGTTTCCCATTATTTTCACAGTGATGTAAAGAGGTCCTTCCTTGTCTCCAATTGCTCTATCATGAGGTGTAAAGACAATTTCAGGTTCAGGGACTTTTCTTTTCATGTAAGGGATAGGAGGGAACCTATTGTTGCTGTTGTGATTAGAGGCCATGTTTATATGCTCAAACCAATGTAAAATTAGATTTTGAAATCTTTTCAAAATTGGTCCAAAAGACGAGCAAAAATAGCCCAGAATGCTTGATTTTTTGATACTTTTTTGATGCAAATGAATGAACCAAAGGGTGTTGTAAGGATTTCAGTCAAGGGAAGAAAGTTATATGTCTTATATCAGTCCAAAACAGAAAAAGTATCCTTCTCAACACACTGTTGATGCAATTTTAAGTTAATGCCAAGTCGAAAAATAGTGAAAATATGTCAAAATAGACACTGTTTTCACCAAAACTCAATGCAAAAGGGCATAACAAAGAGTGTTGTGAGGAAAATGATGATGGAAAAAAAATAATATAAGTAATAACAGCCACGTGGTGCCAAAATACCCAACACAACACGCTTTTAGTGCCACTTAAGGTAAAACCCTAGTGAAAATATAGCAAAAATAGGCTATTTTTCACGGTTTTTCAATTCCAAGACCTAGAAAAAGAGATGTTGTAATAAATATCAGGAGGTATAGCAAATAATATAAATGATAGCAGTCACCTCAATCCATAAAATTGATCACAACAAACTTGGAGTGCAAACTAGGTCAAACCCTAGGGCAAAAATAGCCAAAATGTGTAGTTTTTTGCAAAGTTTTCACTACAAGAGCCCAATAAAAGGGTGCTGTGAAGATTTTTATGAGGACCAAAAAATGATTATCCTGATAATAGAAAATTAATGCCAAAATACCTTTCACAACACGCCTATGGTGCAAGTTTATAGAGTCAATAAGGCCAAATTTAGTGAAAATCGTTGTTTTTGAAGCCCTAGGCTTGAGATCTTGGGACAAAATGCTATGTGAATGTTTTGAAGTCTAATTTATGATGGGAATTAAATACTCTCATATCTGAAAATGATTTTCAAGCTCAAACATGCAAAATGCCTATGCAAATTTAATGAAAATGCATCAAAATTGCTAGTTTTTGTTGAAATTTTCTATGCAAAATACAAATATTTTAAATCTAAATGCAAATTTACACTAAAATGCAAATTTTAATGAGCCTCTAAAATTAGTAGAAAAATCTGAGAAAAGATTTTGCCTACTAACCCTAGATTTTGGAATTACTAGGTTATATGAAAATTGTCAATGCAAAAACCTAGCAAATTAATAATGAAAATGCAATGCAAATTTTTGAATTTTTGGATTTTTATGTAGTTCATATCAAATCTGATGCAAAAATCATGAATTAGGAAAACTTAGAAAGAATTGATGTAATTTAGTAAGCCAAACAATGCAATTTTTTTGAATTTTTCTCAATGCAATAAAATGAATGACTATATGAATGAATGAAATCAATCCAAATCTGAAGACACACACTCATCAAGTTACAATTTAAGTCCAAAAACACAGGTTCACCAAAATGTTTAGGGTAAACTTGGATTTGTTAATGTTTTAGTGTTTTGATGTTTAAATCCGCCTTTCCACTATACATTCAAGGATCTAGGGTCGAGTGGCGATCACTATCATACCCTAGGTCTCTTGTGAGATGTAGGGAAACTTGGATTAATGAATTTAATTATCAATTTTCCTTCTCCTATGCTCAATTGACCATTAAAACCCTAATTATGTAAATACGGCAACAAATTGATGAATAACAGAAAAAGCTCTTACAGATAGGAGTAAAATACCTATTTTTGGAGCTCCGAAGCGGAACAGTCAGGGTCACTGGAGCGGTCACCCTAGTCCAAGGTACTAGTTTCTTCGTGGGATCTAGACTTCCTTCCGACATTGATCAGCCCTGTAACTTCTATTTCTAGAAATTTGTCTACGGCGGACACTAGAGCGAGCGCCCAATTCCTAGAAATACTCTAGTGTCCTACTTCTCTTCAGATCTTGAATCCTTGATGCCTGCCAATCCTTCCTGCAACACCTGTAACCTACAATCACAAGACTTGGTTTGGGGGTTGTGGTGTTTAGAGGTTTGCCTCAATCAAGCCCCAGAGGACACTTAAGTCTCCGAACACTGTTGTCAGATAGAGAGTGTGTGCCCTTGTGAGGCAGAGGCAAAAACCAAAGGAATCAATGATGAAAACACAATATAATGTCACCTTGTAGTGAAGATCTCATGGGAGGAAGATGCTCTTCATTCCATGAGGAAATTAATGCTCAAATCTGCAAATATCAACACACAAAACACACAAGTCTGCTCTTGCAACACAATGAAAGCTTTGAATCACCTTGAGAACACTTGAACATCACAATTACCATCTAATTGACATCTAGTTTACAAATGAATGCATAAACATGCTTTTATATGCAACTACAAGTACTCCCGTCAAGATTTTAAAAATCAAAACTTACTGTGTCGGTAAAAGGACCAAATAAGGGTCATAAACCAACACTTAAATTTTAGGCCTGACCCAAAATAGGGCAGGACTAGGGCATGAGCACCCAAGTCCTCCCCCCCTATTTTGGGCAGGGCTAAGGTCAAGGGGTCCTCCTAGGTCCAATTTTCCATGAAACCTAGGCCTCATTCCATCGGGATGCCAAAATATGAACTAAGATGTCCTAAATGCATGCTAAAGACCTAGGAGCTAAACCTTATGAGGGAAAAGCCCCCAAGGGGACATTTTCCAACATTATAAGAGATTCTAAAACAAAGGGGAGAAAGACTAACAAAGACAAGTTCTTAAACGAAGGAGATGCTGACGGGCAGATAAAAATAAATATGATGCTAAGATCTAGGAAGGGAGTTCCCCTTCCTAATGAGTCATGAGGATAAAATCTTGGAATATTAGGGGTCTTAATGCCCTAACAAAAAGCACTTGGTAAAATGCTAGACAGATATATCAAGAGCAGATATATTCATGATTCAAGAAATGAAGATGGATAATAGAGAAGCAAAGATAATAAAAATAAAATTCAAAAGATGGAATGGTGATTTTATGATTTTAGATGGAGCTTCGGGTGGGATTGCAACTTTCTGGTGCCCGAAGAATGTTGCTTACAATATCTTGGTAGCTAAAAATATTGGCTAGGAAGTAAAGTTTCTCTTCCTAATTCGAGTTGTCAATTCATATTGATAAATGTTTATGGACCAAATTTGGCATTACTTAAGAAGAGAGTATGGATAGAGTTGGATACCTTAATAGAATCTTTTACAGATTTCCCCTTAGTTTTAGCAGGTGATTTCAATGTCATTTTAGCTAATGAGGACAAATTGGGGGGTTAAAAAGAATTCTCAATCCCAATTAGATTTTTCAAACTTTATGAGAAGGAATAATTTGCTTGACATTCTGATGAAGAATGGAAAATTTACCTGGACAAATCAACGTTTGGGTTACAGTAATATCACAGAGAAGTAGAAAGATTCCTATGGAAAGGAGATTTGTGAAATTTTCAATATAATTGTGAGAGTAGTTTGATACCATGTTCAGGTTCAACACATTTCCAAATTTAGTTAGAAATTTTGGAAGATCAAAAACCCGTTAGGAGCCCTTTCAAGTTTGAAAATATGTGGTTTAGAGATCCTTCTTTCCTTGTCAAAATAGAAGAATGGTGAAAAGAGAAGGAGATAAAAGGGTCAAAGATGTTTTCTTTATTTTGTAAACTTAGACATGTTAAAGAAAATATAAAGAAATGGAACAAGGAAACCTTCAAGGATATCTTTGGAGAAAAAAAAAAGGGTTTAGAAAAAGAAATGGAAGTATTGAATGAGGAAGTCTTTGTCAGAGGAATGGATGAAAATAGTTACAATAAAGAGAAAGACTTGCTTGGTGAATATATAGAGATTCTTTCTAGGGAAGAGATCTTCTGGAGATAGAATTCAAGGGAAGTGTGGCTTAAGGAAGGAGACAAAAATTTAAAATTCTTTCACAATTTAGTTAAAGTTAGAAGAATTAAGAATAAAATATCAAGAATCAAAAAAGAGGTTGGTTCTCTCATAGATGAAGAAGAGTGTATCAAGGATGAGGCAGTGAATTTATTTAAGAATTTGTTGAATAACTGGGAGGGATCAGATCTTTATTTTCAAGCTCAATTTCTCAAAAACATCCCTAAACTAGTGAAAGAAGACCAGAACAGAATGTTGATGAAGGAATTTTTAGCAAAAGAAATTAAAGCGACAATCATGCAACTCCATCCAAATAAAGCCTTGGGTCCCGATGGATTTCTTATGAGTTTCTTCCAAAAATGTTGGCATATAATCAGTGAAGACGTAGTGGATGCAATAGAAGAGTCAAGAAAGAAAGAAAGAAAGGAAAATTGATCAAAGAACTAAACAATACTTTTATAGTTCTTATCCCAAAGAAAAATTTGACCCTATCCTTTGAAGACTATAGACCTATATCGCTATGCAATACAATATACAAAATCTTCTCTAAGGCAGTTGTTAATAGGCTAAAAATTATTCTTCTAGAAATTATTGTTGAGGAACAAAATGGTTTTGTGCCAGGCAAATCAATTTTAGATGGTGCTATTGTAGCCCAAGAAGTAATGCATATTGTTAATATGAATAAAAAAAGTAGCATGTTGATCAAATTTGACATCAAAAAGGCATATGATAGAGTGGATTGGCACTTTCTTATGAAAATGCTCTAAGCTTTTGGTTTTGACCAAGGGTGGATTAATTGGTTGTTCAATTTTAAATCCAGCTCTAGATTTTCGGTGATTGTTGATGGTAGCACTCATGGTTTTTTTGAAGCCTCTAGGGGTTTAAAGAAGGGGATCCCATTTCACCTTTCTTGTTCATTTTAATGGTAGAAGTGTTGGGAAGAGCAATTAGTCTAGAAGCAATTCTAGGAAATTGGGTTGGAATTTCAATCTCCAGAAATATTTCTATGGTTACTCTATTGAACACCCAAAATACTGAGGGGGGGTGAATCAGTATTCTATTAAACCATTCACTTATTAAAACTTTAATCCATTTGCCACATTCAATAACAGTAAAGCAAATCAAGCATAGAAAGCACAACCATAAACCATAACACATAAACACCATGATTTTTACGTGGAAAACCCAAAAGGGAGAAACCATGGTGAGTGTTAGCTCACATTATATTATATAGTATCAATACCGAATTACAAAGAGGCTCACTGCCTTAAGGACTCACTGTCCAAAGAAATGCTTACTACAAAACAGGCTCACTGCCATAAGAAAGAAAGAGATAGAAGGGTGGCTCACTTCAAAAATGAACTATTATGATTGCATCTGCAAATGCATGGATATAGTTCCAATATAGCTCAGAACACTGTCTCAAAACTCTCCATCTTTGACTACTTTGTCACACTGCTCTACTCTTCATGAAACTTCTTCTCAAATACTTGTCACCTTGATCGGATCAAAAAACTTCATACAGTTCGCACACACTCATTCATCTTCGCACACTACACCAAACACTAAAGTGAATCTCATAAATATATCTACAACACTTACAAACTTCAAATTAGGTCGGCCTACAAGGAAGAAGCGTGTAGTTATGCCTTGTGTAGCTTATCGGCCTACTCCATTTACCAAAAGGCTTTGCGAACCAAATTAATACTTGAAACACATTCACACATGTCAGTCCAAACTATAGAATCACTTAGGATATGATTCCAATCAATAAATTCTACCGCACAGAGATCAAAGTATCAGGTCAGCCTCATACACAGATTATCACAGGTCTAGTCCAACTGTCAGATCATAACTTTTAGTGTGGAACTCAAAACATCCTTAAATTCATAACTAAGACTCTTTAGGCATCCCCAAGCTTATCCTCAAAACTGCAGGGAAAAATATTAATATGTGGCAAAATGCGGATTATCAGAACACAAACTCTATCACTATTTAACACTGTCAAAGCATGTAGTGATACTTAAGTTCTTATAACTATCTTACAAGTGGACTTCAAACTCTACAACTTTGGATTTAGAGACTTCAGACATGTGTTTACAACACCTCAAAACTGCAAAAAGAAATATCTATTATCAGAGAAATGCGGACCAAATCAAACTGACCTTCTATCTTGTTTAAGACTGTTCTCTGCTAAGTCAAACTTATGCTTCTTGAAACTACACTTCCAGAGATGATTGGAAGATGAAACTTTACATTTGGGATCATCTAAGGATTAACATCTTACCAGAACCATAGATCTTGATCTTCAAATGCGGACCATAATACTGTTGTTCTGTAGTCATCCCTGTACTCTTCCAAGACTTAGCTAAAATGCCTAAGACTTTCTGCCAAACCAGAGCTCTTTGTGCATATGACATTATGAGGATTACTATAACCTCACAACCCTTTCGAATCCTTATTGCTTGTTGCATCCTTATTCCTTGTTGCCATCAATGACAACACCAATCAAACATCATACTTAGTCACTCTTAGTCATGCCAGTAGTGTCTTCATCAATGATGTTTGCCAAGTTGCCAACAATCTCCCCCTTTGGCATTGATGGTAACACACGATGTGAAAAACCATCACACTGCTCCCCCTTACTTTTTGCACACTTCTCGCCCTAACTTCTTGTACTCTTTCACATGCTACTCTCCCCCTTTATTTTTCAATTATTTTCCTTTTATGTTTTTCACATGCTTCACTCTCCCCCTTTGACATCAATGGCAAAGGTCTATGATACAGGAGTATGTACAAATTGAATCTATTCCCCCTAAGTATTTTATTCTTATATGTACCAAAACTTTAAAACTATTTGTACTATCTGCATATATATATGTGAAAACAAATGACTTACTCGCTTAAAGGGAGAATATCTTTGTAAATATTCTTCAGTTGCACCACATCTCCATCCCAACTAGCTTTGGCATGGCTCAAAACTTGTATGTGCCCATTAATTTTGAACACCAACTCTTCTTCTTTATTAATGGTAGCGGGGTCTTTAGTGATTTGTCTAATTTTATTTGCTTCTGCTACAAGTTTTGTTATAGAACCAATCTTGAAACTTACAATTTCCCTGAGTTCTCTCATCCAATCTTTTATGACATCCTTTTGGTTTTGTAGCTTATTAATGACAGAATGGATTGTTTCAACTTCTGCCCTTCGATTTCCCATAACATCCTTTGTACGATGATAGGTCCTAGAAATCTTGATCAATTGGTCTTCCCACCCTTCTATCTTCTCTTTTAGCTCCTTGGTTGTCTCAGGCCAAGTCAGACAAAATTGATACAACTCACTAGTGTCTTTGATATCCGTCTCTGCATCCTGAATACTTTTATCCAACAAAATTTTATCTTTTGAGTATTTGTCATTAAGTTCCACTAACCTCTCGTTGTCAATCTTAGCCCTTACCTTCCTTTCTGTTGCGTGTTCAAAGGACTCAAAATGAGAACTGACAGACTCCAAAAGTTTCTTCATCTATACCGGAGGAGTTAAAGAGGTGTCTCTCTTTACACCAGGCATAATCATCTCAAAAATTGGCATTGCCTCTCCAATTAACTCATTGTCTTCCATATGAGACTTCAAAATTTCCTCTTGGGCAATGGCTTGGAAAATTGTCCCAATCCTCAGTTTTTGCAAAGGGGACATTGTAGCCAAGTTTATCTGTCCTTGTAGTAACTCAGGTGTAGACAAAATCTGAGTTTCCTTCTACTTTGCCAAAAAATCTCTTAGAAAGTCAAGTGAGTCTTCTCCAGTATTGTCTTTTTTGCCTTCATCATGAGACACTTCAGTATCATGTCTCTCCGGTGGATCTTCTTGAATAAGTTCTTGTTCATTACCCCCTATTTCTGAAGTTGAATTATCAATCATCTGTTCATTGGCTTCTTTTCTTTGTTCATCTTGTTCTTCAGAGATTCTTTCCTCATATGTCACTCTTGTTTCCTCAGTGTTCTTTTCCTCTGTAGACTCTTTCATTTATTCATCTTTCGTTGAGTTCACCAGAGGAGTTATTGTACCTTGATTTACATTTTGTTCAACATTCACTTCCGGAACTGCATTTGAACTATCAACATTAATATTTTGTTCTTCTTCATCTGTGTCTGCCACAGTTGGGATGTGATATTCATGTAGTACACTCAGAGTTTTCTCCTCAGTCTCTTTCTTTAACTTTTCAATTTCATTTATATATCTAGACATTAGAGTATTGATTCTCCTCTTAGTTCTAAATTCTTCATTGAGCTTCTGAGTGACCTTAATTTTATCTTCACCAGTGAGACTAGGACAAGATTTCATCAACATAGATTCCTTCAACTCTGCATCTTTTTTCATGGCTTCTTCTTTTCTAGCAATAAGGATACTGGCTAGGCTATCTGGTAAGTCATCTACAACTTCAATTAAAGATTTATTAAACATATCAAGGAATCTTACCACAACTGCTTCAATTGTAGCCTTATCAGCATCTGAGCTCTCATCATAAAGGTTTGCAATGGGCTTCAAATTCCCATGCTCTACTACTGCATTGATTGTGGCTTCTAAAGTCATAGTGGCTTCATTCTCCTTAGATTCAGTGTTCTTCTTCTTCTCCTTATCTTTTTCTTTTCTAGAGGGCTTTACCTTTTTGCTAGCAGTGGCTTCATTAGTTTTTGCTCTTTTAGCCTTTATTTCTTCATTAGATTGTGTTTCCTCTTTTTCTTCACCACCACCATGGCTCACATACATTTTGTTAGTGGCCATCCTTTTCACTCTTTTGTTCTTCTTCTTCCCCACTGCAGGTTATGTTCTTTTAGTAGTTTATTTTTCCACATCAACTGTAGGAATGGGTCCGGAGGTCTAAGATGTACTTGCACTAGAAGAGGAGGACCTTGTTGTCCTTCTTGTCCTCAGAGTATGATTTACCTATTCAATCTTTTCTTCATGCTTCTCAAGAGCCTTAGCTTGTTCAGTCTTCTCCTCTTGCTTTTCCAGAGCCTTTGCAACTTGAGAGGCTTGTGCCTTGGCTCTAGCTTCATCTATTTGCTCCTTTATGAATCCTTTGCTCTTAGCATAGTCTTCTATCCATTTTCTTACTTTTCTCTATGATTCTAGTTGTGTTTGTTCTAGGTGCACTTTGAGAGACTTTTCTTCATAAGTCCCAAACCTTTCCTCTTTAGGGTCTTTGGGTTTTCTCAACATCAAGTCTACCAAACTAGTCAAAATATCCTCTGTAACCTCATATCCCATTGTTGGGACCCACACTGTTCTTGGTTCCATTGCCTCCATGAGGCATTGATCTTTGGTCACCATAAAAACAATATCATCTTTATACTTCTCAACTACCTTTCTAGGGATTCTAACCCTAGCTTGCATTTTGTTCTGGAATACCTTGAAGTATCTCCACAGAGCTGCACTTTGAGCATTACTATCTCTAATACTTTGCAAATGGTTTCTGATTTGTACTGCTACAAGGGAGTGATTGAACCAAACAATATTGCTCATACCTGGTAATTCCTTCAAGAAATAGAATAGCAAACAGATGACAAGAGTACCATATTTGAATAGGTACTTGGTATCTTTGGTTCTCTTTAGATTCTCCATCAATTGTTGTGAGAGCAACTTGCATAGGTCATAATCAGTATTCTTCTTCACCATCTCATATGCAGTGTAGATGGAAGTAGCTGAAAATTTCTCCCTGTTGGAGAAATACACCTTGTAACCAATAACCATAGAAGCAAATTTCACTGTCAGATCCTCTATATCATTGATAGTTAAAGCTCTCTTGTCAAACTTTGTACCTATTAGCTTCATCACAATATCATTTTTTACTGATTTCAACGTTGGAATTGTTTCGAAGCAACACAAACCTGTAACTGCCTCAATGGCATCCTTAGTTATCATATAAGGCACATTTAGCTAAAATAATTCATCATGGATTCTACTTAGGACATACCTAACCCAAGCATCTTCAGAGAAAACGGGAAAATCTATCCATGTGTCCAATTTCTTCTCATGCAAAGCACTAAATTCTTCCTTCAATTTAAATTTATCATCGGACAACTCATCCAAAAAAACTTCCCCTAACTTTACATGATCATACTCTTCCATATTAGCATGGATGTAAGCCCCAATATCTTCATTATGCATTACGCCATAGGGCACTTTGGAAAATGAACCATCAGGGTATGTTTCTAGGGATTTAAATGGATGCTTCTTGAATTCAGGTCGGGGCGTATCATTTATCTCAACAACTTGTGGGGTAGACATTTTCACAGCCCAACAAAACTTTGCAAGAGTGATGACTGTAAATACCTTGTTCTTCGCTTCTGGTTAGGATTTGGTCACACCAAACACTTGAGTTTGCTTTTGCTTTGCCACTCAGATCTCCTTGGTCACTTGAAAACTAGAATGCAAAGTGAATTTCCTTTGAATAATATTGGTTATAAACCCTTTTCATCAAAACCTAGTCACCATAAATGTATGTTTCCAAATAGTTATCAACACTTCCTCTGCTACTCACAGTCAACACAAATTTCTCCACAATCTTCCATATTAGACTGTTTTCTGCCATAATTTTCTTCAAAAGATTTGGAATATTGTTCTTGAGCTCATATCTTCATGTTGGCTATTAGCACCACTTTTCTGGCTAGGAGAACAAGATTTATCATTAAAGCTCCCCCTGAGCCAGAGCTCCCAATTCACTTCCTGGAGGAAGTTTCTACTCCAGAGTCTGGCACAAACTCATTCTTGGCTTCAATAACACCTTCTTAACCCACATCTTGTTTATCTCCTTGATTTTGCTACATCAACCTTTTGCACTGGTTTCTTCCTTTCTATTGGATTATCCTTCTTTATATTCTTGCTTCTGCAGAGTCTTGCAATATCTCCAAACCTATTGCAATTGTTGTACACAACATTCCTCTGATGATTGTTCCTTCTGTTCATTCTAGATCTGCATTGATTAGCCTTATGTCCAAATCTATTGCATGTAAAGTAGTTACCATTAAAAGATTAAGCATTATTTCCATTGCTATAGTCATTCCTAATCTGACTTCTATATTCACTAGCTCTATGACCAATTTTCTTGCATGTAAAGCAGTTACCTTTGAAAGATTGAGCATTCCTTCTATTGTTATAACCATTCCTTATCTAACTTCTACATTCACTAGCTTTATGACCAACTTTCTTACATGTAAAGCACTGACTGAAGAAAGATGGAACATTTTGATTCATTATGTTCCTACATTGAGTAGCCTTATGACCGAACTTATTGCATGAATTACAATAACCATTGAAAGATGGGTACCTTTGAGCATTTGGTTTTCTGATCGGTGGTCTTCTAGGTCTATTCCTTTGATTCCTAATCTTCTTGTCTTTGTCCTTCTTGATCTCAGCATTCACTGCTTGGCCTGTTTTGGAATATTCACCTTTCTCAAATCCCAAGCCTTCTTTGTCATCAGGGTTCTTCTGTCTAGCAAGCATCTCATCAAGTTTTGCATAATTTATCTTGAACTTTTTGTTGGTGTGAACAAGGGTTTGTCCTAACTAGTTTGATTAATTTCCCCTTGTGTGGATAATTCATATTATTTAAGTATTTATTAGTTAAATAATATTCACACATCACACATAATTCACATGTTAAGTTGACTTAGTGAGTCTTCTAGATGTCTCTAGTTGTTTCTAGTTGTTGATAGTTGTAGTGAGTTGTCTTATCCTACACATGTGCTCTAGTTGGCATCCTATCCTCTAGTTGTCACATGTGATAGGAATGTGACACTTGTCACATGACTACAAATCCTAGTTTTTCATCCTTACCTTTATAAGCAAGGCTATCTCTCACTGTATTACATACAGTTTCATTCACTTTGTTGCATAGAATCTTGCTCCATTATTTTAGCATCTTCTCTATTATCTTTATGTGGAAGGTTGTCTTGATTGCAGGGATCCGAGCTTGCTAAGTCACATTGACTCTTACATGGTATCAGAGCCTAATCTATAATTTCCTTCCCTCATTGGAGAGTTTTTGTTGGGAGCTATGTGTTAGGAGCATCCTGGAGCGAATCTGATATCACAGTTGCAATCAGAAGGCCCAAATCTATATATATCGGCTGTCCAAATGCCAAAATTAGAGAAGTTGAAAAAAGGTAAAAAAAATATTGCCTCTGCCTGTCAACAGCAAGGAATATTCCCTACGCAGAAGGAATCTTTGACGTACCATTCAGGCATTAGATATGCGCCAATACCTGCATCAGCATACTGCGTCATTGTCAGATCCGAGCAAAATTCGTCAGGTATTTTTTATTGGCTAGTTTACTTTTTCTGTGAATAAAAATGTTTTAATTCTGCGGATTCCATTTTTTTGAAAAAGTTTTTTTGAAAAAAAAAAAGTGTTTTTGGGTACCGACATGACCTACGCAGGGCTTGTCGGCCCCGTACCCTAAGGGTACAATGAGGTACCCAAAGCCACGAGGCTCGAGCCCCGCTCAACGATACGCAGTAGGCTTGTGTGGAGGGGTAATACCCCCACACTCCCTTGCGCATTAATTGAGGCTTCGACCTTTTGTGATAAAAAAATTGCAGGTGTAATTCCTTCCAGTCCAGTATTTTAAACAATCTTCCAGCAATCAAATTTTATGGTCGACATTCAAACTAGTTCCAATCAATCAGCGGTTAAGAAATAGCTACATGCAGTCAGCTGATTCATCAGCTTTGGCTTAAACTTTTGTTGGCATTAGTTTTGAGCGGCTTCCAAATGTTTTCAATGACGATTTAACTTCTTAAAGCAGTGATCCTCAAAAAAAATTCCAGCAGTTTTAAAACACAGCAAGCGGTCATCTAAACAACTGTCGGCAGGTTGCATTCACATTTTCGTTGACGGTTTGTGTTCTTTATCAGCCGGTCATCATTTGTTTTTCAACAGTGGCTTTTAATCTTTCTCTGGTAGTCTGTATTCCATCGGGTGGTCTACTGGTCGGTACAACCTTTAAGTTTATCGACAAACATTTATAACAAACATCAACGGCTTAATTTTCTAAGTGATGGTTTCATTTTGCAGTCGGTCAGGAATTGTTTAATAACTGAATTGACTAGGAATTGTTTTTTGACCATCCGGCAGGAGCCTTTTAACTCAGGCCCCATTGACCCACAAAAAGGTTGTTTTTCTCCATATAAGGTGGTTTCACTTGCTACAAGCAATTTAATCCTCCAATAGGTGGTTTTGCAGGCAGTAGGCAGTTTTTTTCACATCTCAGACTATTTTTTCCTCAAACCGACATTTTTTCTCCGTGGGTGGTTTTTCTACAGACCAGCAGTTTCCTAGATTCCACAGAGCATATTCTGTTGGTATGAGAGAATATTCCATCCAGGGGGCCTGTTTTGTCCCTCAAAGTCCTAAAGTTGGGTTTTCTTTTCTTTTTTGTACAACTTTTGTCTAGGGTGTCGAAATTGGGCAAACAAGATATCGTTGGAAAGCTAACAAAGAGCACTTCACAGTTGTATTAGTCATTTTCATAGATTTTTCTATTTGACAACATTTATTGCAAGTTGAAGACATATCTCATTTTTTGGCTCCTGAGCTCATAAACTTTTGCCAAGAACTCTGATTTTCGTGATTCTTACGGCATCAGAAAGGTATTCAGAAGCTCTTTCAGGCTATCCATGCATGTTTCTCAGATTTTGCTCCAAGTTCATTTAATTCAATTTGTCAATTTTTTGGCATTTGAGTGAGAACTTGGGTATTTTGATACTTGAGAGGGTAAAATTTTTTTTGAGAGGATTTGTTTGTTGTAATATATCATTGTGATTCATTGTAATCTCACTTGGATCTCTTTTTTAAGAGATTTTGATTGTTTTCACAATTTTGGTCCCTTGAGGACAATTGTAAATCGCACTAAGTATAAAGTGCCACAACAAATTGGGGGGCTCTCTTACATAGTAAAGGGGTGTTGTTGTGTTGTTGTCTTTGTTTTTTATCATGGATGTGCCTCATATTCCACTTTTAACTCCATATAATTATTATGAATGGAAGAAAAATATGGAGTTTGTATTGTATAAACAAAGGTTACATAGAATAACTTTAGGCATAGATCATGAACCCACAGGTGCTACTGAGAGAAGAAAATGGTTAGATAGAAGAGATGAGGCTTATGGCACACTTTGTCTTGCTATTTCTCCATATATTAGATTTCATGTTGAGTCTTTTACTACACTAAATGAGATATGGACAACACTAGATAATCTCTTTGGCAAGCAAGATAAAATAAGAAGGTTCAAATTGGAGAAAGAGATAATTGCACTTAATCCTCAAGATTTTGATCAAATTGAAGATTTCTTCACTAAGTTTAAGTCTCTTAGGTTGCAACTCAAACAATGTGGTCTTGAGAAAGAAGATGAACAATTGATTCTATCTATTCTTGCCAAATTGGGTCCTGCATATTTAGTATATGTTTCTACCTTTTATGCTACAATGGATGCTTTTGGTAGTAAGCTTACTATACCTTCACTTGAGGAGTTTGTTGCACAACTCACTAGGGAACAAGCCAAGCTACTACACATGGGCACATTGAAGTCTCCTAGAAAATAGGCTCTAGTTGCAACACAAAGCACAAAAGATCCTAAGGATTCAAATAATAAGGGAAAGAAACAAAAGGATTCACAATGTAATGAGAAAGAGAAAGAATCAAAGAAAACCCCAACTCTTCTTCCAAACAGGAGTACAATAAGAAGAAGAATCCAAAGTATTCTTATTGTAAGAAATTGGGACATGATGAAACTAAATGTTATGAAAAAAATTCGATGAGATGTCACAACTTCTTCAAAAATATAACATTAAGTATTCTCCATCAACAACAGTTTTACCCAAGTCTTCTTATTCGACACCATCATCATCTACACCATCAAAGACAAGGACAACAAGCATTGCTAATGGGTCATACAAAGGAAAAGTATAGGCACTCTTTGCTTCTACAAGTCTTCAGTCAGATAGATGGCTTCTTGATTCAGGAGCTTCTCATCATATGGCATCTTCACAAGGGATGTTCTCTTCATTTCAATCATGTACTTCACCACCTATTTTGATGGGTAACAATACATACATGCATGCAACTGGTAAAGGAACTATTGATGTTGGTGAGTGTACATTCAATAATGTGTTGTGTGTACCTTCTTTGACAACCAATCTCCTTTCCATCTACCAGATTACTCATTGTGGTGCAGGGAAGATAGTTGAGTTCACTCTTGATTCTGTGATCATATGAGACTTGGAGAGCAGAGATATCATTGCTATTGGGATGGCTGATCATGCATCTCACTTGTATACTTTCTCCCATTTTGTTTCTAATGATGATGTAGATCCATTGATTGCTATTCACACTCATGCATCAAGTGTGAATCATGCTTATAAGGAGAAGTTTGGTCACTTGAACCTTGGTGTTCTTGCATCTATTTTGGTTCCTGAGACTAGTTTTGAGCTTCCTCCTTCTCTTGCTTCTTTAGAGATTGGCATTGACATAGCTTCATCCACTTCAGTTGAGCAACATATTCTTTGTCTTCTAGATACAGGTTTGTGGGATGAGTACTTGACAAGTATTTCAACTTGTTTCATGAGTCCTATCTTGATGACTTGGAGGACATCATTGATGACATTCATCTCCTTTTTGAAGGAGTTGATTCTTCTAATTCAGATGTGCGGGCACCATCTTCTCCTCTTCACTTGTCAAAATTTGGCATTGAGTTGGAGTATCTTGAGCATCATTCAAAGGATTATTTGTCTTTGGAGATTGACGATCTTGAGTTTTCATCTTGTCTTGGATTGTCACATTCTTTGATTGGGCATGCAGTACCTAGCTATATGACATCTTTTGGTTGTGACATATGGACACTTGAGCAGTTTTCAGAGACAACATACATCATGAGGCTTTTTCCCTCATACCTTGAGATGGAGTTTCTTCAACATCAGCCTTTGGACTTGTTTCTTCCTAAGGGGAAGAATGTTGTTTGCAGGCTTTGGATTCTCTTCAACATTCTTCTTTAGGCATTCACCATTGGCACAGGAGTTACTTCATTGTGGAGGGGACCTATAGTCTCACACTTGCTCTCCTGTGGGGGGTAATTGATTGTACATATGTGTTGGATGTAGTTCTTGGGGGGTCTTGAGTCCTCCTTCCATCACATCTTTCATTCCATTTGTTTTCTGCATTTCACTTTTGGAGAGGAGTCTTGTCCCATGTGGTTTTCCCTTTTTCTCCACTTAAGATTTGTTATACATGGGTGCCTAACATGGCCTAGCAGCCAAGACCCATCATTGCATCTTTGTCTTTAGTCAGCTACTCCCTAAGTTGCACTTAAGGAGGGGTGTTGGTGTGAATAGGGATTTTTTCCTAACTAGTTTGGTTAATTTCCCCTTGTGTGGATAATTCATATTATTTAAGTATGTATTAGTTAAATAATATTCATACATCACACATAATTCACATGTTAAGTTGACTTAGTGAGTCTTCTAGATGTCTCTAGTTGTTTCTAGTTGTTGATAGTTGTAGTGAGTTGTCTTATCCTACACATGTGCTCTAGTTGGCATCATATCCTCTAATTGTCACAAGTGTCATTGTCATCCCTATCTTTATAAGCAGGGCTATCTCTCATTGTATTACATACAGTTTCATACACTTTGTTGTATAGAATCTTGCTCCATTATTTTAGGATCTTCTATGATATCTTTGTGTGGAATGTTGTCTTGATTGCAAGGATCCTGGTTTGTTGAGTCACATTGACTCTTGCACTTTTCTTCATAGCTCTTTGCCTCTCCAAATTTGACTTCAGGTTCACAACTTCTTTTTCAATCTTTGCACACTCTTCTGATTTGCCTTTCACTAATTGATTTACGTCTTCTTATGCTTTTACCTTATCTTCAATTTGCATTTTCAGATCATCCAAGATTTCATTTGTTGATCTCAATTGTTCACTAACCTCCTTATGCTTTTCTTTGAACTTCTTGATTTGCTCCCTCAACTTCCTGATGCACTCATCTTCTTCCTTGACATTTTTCTTCATAACCTTGTTTTCCTCTTTAGTCCTTTCAAGATTTTCAGGAGCAACTTTAAGTTCTTTATTGACATATATGCACTCTTCTTCTATAATTCAAGTTGGATGAATTTCTTTAGGAGGAGTAGGATACCTTTTACCTTCCATGTGTTCAATCTCTAAGATCTTCCTTAAGTTGTTAGAGTTTTTCCAAGGAGCCAGGCTCTGATACTAATTGTTGAACACCCAGAATACTGAGGTGAGGGGGGGTGAATCAGTATTCTATTAAACCATTCACTTATTAAAACTTTAATCCATTTGCTGCATTCAATAAAAATAAATAAAATCAAGCATAGAAAGCACAACCATAAACCATAACACATGAACACCAAGATTTTTATGTGGAAAACCCAAAAGGGAAAAACCACGGTGAGCGTTAGCTCAACAATATATTATGTAGTATCAATACTAAATTACAAAGAGGCTCACTAGCTGAGGGCTCACTGCCCAAGGCTCACTACCCTAAGGACTCACTGTCCAAAGAAATGCTCATTACAAAATAGGCTCACTGCCCTAAGGACTCACTGTCCAAAGAAATGCTCATTGCAAAACAAGCTCACTACCATAAGAAAGAAAGAGATAGAAGGGTGGCTCACTGCCAAAGTGAATTGTTATGATTGCATCTCTAAATGCATGGATATAGTTCCAATATAGCTTAGAACATTGTCTCAAAACTCTTCATCTTTGACTGCTATGTCACACTACTCTACTCTTCATGAAACTTCTTCTCAAATACTTGTCACCCTGATTGGATCACAAAACTTCATACAATTCACACACACTCATTCATCTTCACACGCCACACCAAACACCAAAGTGAATCTCATATATATCCACAACACTTACAAACTTTAAATTAGGTCAGCCTATAAGGAAGAAGTGTGTAGTTATGCCTTGTGTAGCTTGTCAACCTACTCCATTTACCAAAAGTCTTTGCGAACCAAATTAATACTTGAAACACATTCACACATGTCAGGACAAACTATAGAATCACTTAGGATATGATTCCAATCAATAAATTCTACCACACACAAATCAAAGTATCAGGTCAGCCTCATACACAGATTATCACAGGTCAAGTCCAACTATCAGATCATAACTTTTAGTGAGGAACTCAAAACATCCTTAAATTCATAACTAAGACTCTTTAGTAATCCCCAAGCTTATTCTCAAAACCATGGAGCAAAATATTAATATGTGACAAAATGTGGATTATCATAACACAAACTTTGTCACTGTCAAACACTATCAAAGCATGTAGCGATACTTAAGTTCTTATAACTATCTTACCGATGGACTTCAAACTCTACAACTTTGGATTTAGAGACTTCAAATATGTGTTTACAACACCTCAAAACCACAGAAAGAAATATCTATTACCACAGAAATGCAGACCAAATCAAACTGACCTTATTTCCTGTTTAAGATTGTTCTCTGCTAAGCTGAACTTATGCTTCTTGAAACTATACTTCTGGAGATGATCAAAAGATGAAACTTTAGATTTGGGATCATCTAATGATTATCATCTTACTAGAACTGTAGATATTGATCTTCAAATGTGGACCAATGCAAACCATAACACTGTTGTTCTGTAGTCATCTATGTACTCTGCCAACACTTAGCTAAAATGCCTAAGACTTTTTGCCGGACTAGAGCTCTTTGTGCATATGACTTTATGAGGATTACTATAACCTCACAACCCTTATGAATCCTTGTTTCTTGTTGCATCCTTATTCCTTGTTTCTATCAATGACAACACTAATCAACATCATTTTTAGTCACTCTTAGTCATGCTAGCAGTGTCTTCATCAATGATGTTTGCCAAGTTGCTATCATACTCATTAGCAATTTGTTGATGACATGATGCTTTTTGGAGAGGCAAAGAGGAGGGAAGTGTTGGTCATTAAAAATGTGTTGGAGGTCTATGCTCGGGTGTCGAGACATGAGGTCAATAGTAATAAATCTAAAGTCTACTTCTTCTTCACAAAACCAAAAAAATAGAAGGAAATCCTTAAGATTGTAGATTTTAAAAAAGGAATGCTCCCAAGTAAGTATTTAGGCTTCCCTCTTTTCCAAGGATGTTGTAAATCAAAACTCTGGGACCCTCTATTATAAAAATGCTCAATCAAGATGTCCTCGTGGAAGGGCACGTGGTTGTCTTGGTTAGGTAGAATTGTGAAGTTAAAAGTAGTGATCTTAGTCATTCCCATCTATTTTATGTCACTTCTAAAACTTTAGATTGGACTAAACCACAAGTTGAGTCAGATAATGAGAAAGTTTTCTGGCAAGGGGTGTCCAAAGAAAAAAAATCCCTTTAATAGCATGGGATTCCATTTGCAAATCAAAATTAGAAGGTGGAGTAGGTTTGAGGGATCAATTGGCTCAAAACAAATCTTTAGGGGCAAAACTCATTTGGAATATCTATTCAAAATCAAATTTGAAATGGGTAAAGATTTTGCAAAATAAATACTTTGATCTAGAAGATAGGGAGAGGATCCTAACGATCTAGAATCTAATGAAAGGGTTACGCCTTTGGAACTTTCTGATAGATTACAGGTCCATCATAACTGAACATATTACTTGGGATGTTAGAAATGGTAGGAAGGCCCTCTTTTGGGAAGATTTTGTTGGAATGCATAGGACAATTGAGAGTTGGGGTGAATCAGTTGTATGTTAAAACTTTAATTCCTCACAACATCAAACACTCATAATGCATTAGCAGAATGTAAACATATGAAGCATCAATGCAAACACATCCAAACACATGAGAACACCAAATTCACGTGGAAAACCCAATAAGGGAAAAACCACGGTGAGGGTTAGCTCACATTATATATGACTAACAACACCAAAAATCAATAGGCTCACCACCCAGAAGAAAGGCTCACTACTAGAGAAAGGCTCACTGCCAAGGGCTCACTGCCTAGAAGAGAGAAGAAAGAAGAAGTCTGTTACAAAGAGATTCATTATCTCAAAGTAACAGGTAAAATCCACCACTAACATCCTTTGCCATCCACAACCTTTGGCTCACTGCCTCCAGCAACTTCTGGCACACTGAAATGTAGACGCCTTCTGCTCATGGCATTCTGGACTCATAGTCTTTTAAGCTTGCACACAATTTACTGCCCTTGATTCACCTTCGCATCATCTTCACTACTTTTCTCCATTCAATTTTTTCTTGCATTTGTACCATCAACAACCAAGACCTATCTCAATTAGGTCGGTCCTAATGAAGTGTGTGCATTACACACATGTAACATTACTTAAGTCAAAACTAAACACTTTTGCGGTGAAAAGAAGTGAAAATGGACCATGTCAAGGGATAACTAGGACTCAAATCTATATCACCAAGCTTCTCATCACAACCACAAATCATGAGGTACCTACGCTAATGGTGCTAGTTAGCCAGGTCAGCCAAACCTTAGCTAATGACCATATTCACACTTATCCAAGTCCAAGAACATCATGTGGACCAGAGAGAAACATTCCAAAGCCTTCACACACCTTCTTAGAATACTGCCACAACCATCTGAATCAAAGAATGTCTTCATTATGCACATCAGGACACACTGTTACTGATCACCAACACAAGAACTAAACTTGCGGAGCATCCCAACACTAGAAACTTCATAGGAAGGTGGATACATATAATATAAGCATTCTCTCATATCTATAAGATAGGAAAGCTCAATGTGGAGAAATGCGAAGCATTCTCATTTCTCCAAGATACCCTTCTTCATAGTCAAATATTCTGTCAAACACATCTTCTACTTCTTCATGATCCAGAACCTAAAACTCTGGATATGATACCTCTGAACACCTTTGATCGATACTTCCAAACTGCACAAGCATATCTACAATTAGGAAGAAATGTGAAGTATAATGCTGAGAGTACCTCTGTCACACTACACACCTTTTTCATCAAATTTTCTCGAAAGCACTTGGAAACCAAGTGAACCATCTGCTGGGAGTTGACATCAATGACAACACCAACAAGTTTCCAATAGATTCATGGGGAGGCTTCCCTATTATAGATAAGATAGGAAATTTCAATAACATCAAACAAATTTTAAAAGACTGATGGGGCAAGTTTTTGGTAGATTATTTAGTTGCCATAGAGCAAGATGGGATCAGAGGTTGGAATTGGACAAAGATGGAATTGAATGAGATATTTGAGAATGAATTTAGTGGTGTGGAAAGAATATTAGCAGACAGGAAAATTAGGTTGTCAAAAAGGGTAGATTGCATCAGATGGAATTTCTCAGGGATAGGGCAATATTCGACAAAGGACAAATATAAGGTGGCAGCTGGTAGTTCAAGGGTTTTGGATTTTCCTATAGATCTTTGTTGGAATAAACTTTGTCTTCCTAAGACAGGGGTTTTCACTTGGGCAGCATTAAAAAATAAAATATTGACTATGGAGAAATTCAAAAAATTGGGGTATGAAGACCCCTTTAAATGTGCTTTATGCATGGCCTCCGAAGAAATAGTAGATCATTTTTTTTGAATGTCAGTTTGCACAAAAGTGTTGGGTATGACTTTGCGCCAAACTAGGATGGGTGGGAAACTTAGCCAGAGATATCTTTTCACTATTCAAAGCATGGCTGAGGATAAAGAGGCATGATTCTTTTCATAGTTTGTGGATTATCAATCCCTCCTTAGTAATTTGGGAGATTTGGAAAGAATGTAATAGAAGAATTTTTCAAGATAAAGAGATGACTAAGGTTTCTTTTGAAATCAAATTGGAAATTGCTATTGTAGATGTTGTTAATAGTAGAAATGAAGCTTCTCTAAAAGAGAATATATTTTCTACTTGGGACAGTCAAATGAGAAAGAACTAGAAGGGGCTAAAAATCCCCCTATTAATGGGGGAGAGAGAGTTAAAACCCTCTTAGAAAGGAAGGAGGTGAAATGGAACCCTCCTGAAAAGGGATGGTTTGAACTAAATGTTGACAGGGCCTCAAAAGGCAACCCGTGTCCATCAGGGGTAGGGGGTATCATTAGAAATTGGGAGGCAAAAGTTTTTGGAAAAGTCTCTAAAGGACTCTTCAATTCAACTAATAACAAGGCAGAATTTGAAGCTCTTTTGATTGGTCTATAGGTATGTAAGAATTTTGGCATTCAAAAATTGGCTATTGAAGGTGATTCACTTCTAGTCATTAATGCAATCAGGGTTAAATCAATACATTGTTGGAAATACAAGGCTATACTAGATCAAATATTAGAGCTCATGAATAACTTAGAATATTATACCATTAACCACATTTATAGAGAAGCCAATGGAGAGGTCGACAACCTAGCCAACTTGGCAGTATATAGAAATGAGGTCTTAGTGGTAGAGGTGGCTGAGAATGTGAATTTTGAGTAATCATTTTTTGGTAGGGGAGGAGTTGTTTCCACCCAAGATGGTATGCTTGAGGTAATGAAATGATGCTATATTTATTACCAGTACTATTTGGCAAGCCACGATAAGCAAGTGAAGGCAGGTGTTTTTATTTGGTTTGTGAGGTTTTTGGTTGCATTTGATTTTCACATAGAGTCATGGACATGCCTATTTGCCTTTCATGTCCTTAGAGACAAATGGCATTCCTTGGATTAGTCACAGAGAAGAGATTTCAGTCAATCTTTAAAACCAAGAATGGCATTTTGATGCTAGCATTTCAGTGGGTTCTAGGTAATGAGTTTTTGGTATCAAAGCATAGACACAGGGTGAGCATTGACGTGTCCTCGATGTTTATTGTAGCTCTATTGGATGCAGGGGAATCAAAAGGTGATATTGAATTAATGGAGAGAGTTTTCATCAAAGAAAACCTTCTCATAGGATTGGAGGTGCTGGACATAACCAGATACGGCAATGGGATTCCGCAGCCGGAGGACTTTGTTAAAGTGAAATAGGATGTAGAAATTGTTAAGTGGGTGCCGTTCATACAGTCGGAAAGGAAAGGTGGAGAAATGTATAGGTGGCAGAAAGTGGAGAAGGTGATTAGTTTTCGAAAACAAGTTGTGGGTTTGCAGGATGCAGAGGCAAGGGATTGGTTCATCTATGTTCATCCAGAGACTAAAGTAGTTGTTAGTGAATCGAGGATTCAGTAAGGAAAAGGAAAGATTTCAATGTCTTTAAGTCTTTTTGATTAAAATATAGACTGTTATAGTATATAGATAGAAATATCAATGTGGTATAGGTGGAAAGTTAGAAAATAGGATAGATAATACAGATAGAGAAGAATGGTTATGTATGGTTAAATTCCCTATGTAAGGGTTGTTTGTAAAATTGTATCAGACTTTGTTAATTTTCTGGTTAAGCAATATAAAGGGAGCATCCCCCAAGGGTGCATATATTTAGCCAAAAAAATACAATCTTAGTAAAATGGTGATATCTCCCTCGTTTCTTAATGAAATTCAAATTTTCAAAATGATCTAGAAAGATAAGAATGAGGGAAACAAAACCCAAAAAGCGTTTGAGACAGTTCATCAACATGAGTGAGAAATTTGTGACAGAAAGTGACTGAGATAAAAGTGATGTGATAAATGGCAATGAGATTAGAGGAAGAATATATAGTTTTTCTACCCAAGAATAGGATCTTAAATCCACATTATTGGTGGATTGATTAAGAATAATAATTTTATAAATGCATTATAATCAAAGAATCAAATGGGGAGAGTTTTATGAAATAATATAGTTCAATGGTTTAGCAGCAGTAGTATAGTTTGTAGTTTTATTTCTTAGTAGTCTTTACATTTCCCATTCTTTACATTTCCTGTTCTTTACATTTCCAGTATTTTCCTTCACAACCCTCTTAGGATAGATTTGATTCTAGTGTTTCCCTTCAAAATCTTCTTATGGTAGATTTAATTCCAGCATTTTCATTTACAAGATCTTAGATTAGATTTTACTGTGTTATGAAGTAAAAAGTGGACACATGCCTTTTTACCTCCTAGTTTAGCTCCTAGGTCCCCATGATTACATTATACATACAAAATATTCATCCTAATGCAAAATCCCCCGAAACCCATGACAAATGGGAACTAGGGGCCCATCTTATGCCTTACCCTAGACCAAAAAGGCACCTTGGGACTTGGGCGCCTACGCCCAAGTCCTCCTTGATTGGTCAGGGCCCATTTCAAAACATGTCGGCATAGGACCTTTAAATGGGTCTCTCATTGTCGGCTCTTTCAATTAATTTCACGAAAGTTAGCGGGAAAGCCTTTATAAGTGTGTTTTTGAATTCATTTGTAACCTGGAGGGAGATAGCGAACTTATGATCTTGGAGCAAAGAGCATTCAAAGTATTCATTGTGTTATTATTACAGATTTGTGTTTGTATTGTGTGTGTTGTTGTAGATTTGGAATCATTATTCATCTCCTTATAAGTTGAAGGATCTTCATTCTCCTAAGGGCTTCACCTCCGAGGTGATATCATTATTATTTGAATCATTCTATCATCACCATTGGTTTTGTTTAGCCTCTGTCCTGCTAGGGCATGCACTCTCTCTAACAATAGTGTTGGGAAGCTTGAATGCTATCTCAGGATTTGACTAAGGCAAATCCCTAAACACAACAACCCCCAAACCCCTTTTTCTTCTTATGTGTAGGTTACAGGTGCGAAGTCTGAAGAAGTGAAGGTACAGGAAGGTTGTGTAAGGGAAAGGGTTTCAAGATCTTAAAGTAGTTTGCGGAAATTCCTCTATGGAAGACTTGGGCACCTGCCCTGAAGTCCTCCAGCTCAAATAGGCACTGAATCTGACATCAGGATACTCTTTACAACATTTCTCTAGTTTTGAGTTTCTAAAGATTTTGCCTTTCTAGACTTGGGTGCCTACCCTATAGTCCTTTGACATCTCTACTTTAGGAATTAGGTTCTCCTCTATTCACTGATCTCAGTGCTTCTTTCGGATTGTTCGTATCTATCACATTTTGAAAGTTATGCTCCATTCATTATAGAACTAGGGTTTAGTGCATATTTAACCTAGGGTTTGATAAAAGGCTTGATTAAATCATATCTTTCCATAGAAAACAAAAGCACAAGATTTGTAGTTGAGTCCACCTCTCTTTGGTTGTGATTTTAGCTCGGTCTTGTCCTTGAATGTTATTGTGGAAGAGGGTTTGATTTGGTTTGCATTCTTGTCTCCTTCATCCCCTTTTTCATACATAACATTTTGGTGAACCCGTAGCATTGAGCATTTGCATCTTGTTGAATGTTGAATTTATATCTTGCATTCATTCATATCATACTTTTCATTATTCATTGAAATGTCTTGCATAAATTTTGGAAAAAGTGAAAAAATAAGCATTCTGGGCTTGCATAGAGGCATAGTTTTGCATTATTTTCATTGCATGTCATTTGAAACATTTGAATTTCTGATTTATACATCATATCTGATCCATATTACATATATTAATCATTTCAAGGTATCGCATCTTGCATTTGAAGATCTCATTTGCTAGGGTTTTGTTGAAAACTTCCATTTTCCCTATAACCTAGTCATTTGCAAAGCTAGGGTTTGTAGTCAAAATCTTATTTCAGATTTTACTGCTACCATAAACAAATTTCAAATCAGATCTAGCATTAATCTATAGCATGTTTTCATTTTCCATTTGACAATCTTGCATCATTTCATACCTTGGTTTAAAAATTCACATGTTTGAAATTACACATTGTGCATTTCAACATAAGCAGTTTCACATCTATTTAACATTTCATTGCAAGAATTCTTAAAATTGTTTATATTACCTTTTGTACAGCACTTTTAACATCTTCATCACTCTGTTTGTAGTGACACTAGTGTGTTTTTGTTCTTTGTAAAAAGTTTCAAAAACCTGATTTCCTCAAACTAGTGTTGTGGTGTACAAAAGTCTCTCATATTGGTGGTACTTGATAAATGAAAGGCACTTCATTATGACACCTTATAAATGTTCCTCTTTAGTATCTTTGCATGCATATATTAAAGATTTTGAATTTTTTTACAAATTTGTCAACATGCATCCTTATGTTTTAACTCATATACAATCCATGTATGATAAGGATATCTTAAAATGCTCTTCATTTGAAATCCTTGATTATGTATCTAATTTCAATAACTTCATAACTCTCATGAATGCATATCCTTCAATATTAGAAGACCTTACTAATTTCATCTCCATGATTTATCATGAGAAAGGTGATGGTGATGATTCTTCTTCTACTTCTACTACATTTCATGATGATATCATGGACATTATCTCTAAGACATATGAGGCTAAAATAACCCTACCCTCTCTTCATTCCAATGCTCTCCCTTTGAAAGATGAAGCATTAGTGGATGAAGAACCTCCTCTCAAAAAGGAACCTCCATGGGTAGATAATGGGCATAAACTAAAATCTTCTATTAATAACATATTACATGAAGCTTCTATGGCTCATCCAAGGGATCTCCAACCTTCGATTGAGTTTCAATCACATTGGACATCACTAAGGAAGTGAGGACCAAGGATGGCTCTCCTTTGGTTGCATATTCAAACCCTTTGAGCAACAATTAAGAGATAATCACCAATAATTCTCTTAACAACACTTTACCTTCCCTTCGTTCCAATGCTCTCCTTTCAAAAGATGAAGTATTGATAGATGAAGAAAGTTCTCTCACATTAAATCCTTTAGGGATGGATGTTAAGCTTAAACAAGTAAAACCAATGTTAATTCAATCATCACTAATAGACTTATTCAACCTACTATGGGGATAGTGGATAAGTGTATTAATGTTCCTAAACTCATTGTGCATGGAGTACCCAATGTGCTTCCTCGCTTCAAACTGGTGATGATGGTTCAAGGTGCTCCAACACCACCTAGACCCCTGATTTACATTCTTAATATTGCAAAACAAATTACTCAAGGAAATCAAGGCATTCAATATGTGTCGCAGTATCACATGATTGCTCACACATATAACACCCGTAACAATAAGCAAAGTAAGCAAGCACCACATGTGCCTATTTCTCTTCCATCTTCTCAACCTATGCTTCATCAACCACCTCGTCTTACTTATAATGTTGGTCGAGATTATGATCTTGTTGAGCAAATTCGTGCTACTCCCACTAAGATATCTCTTTGGGAACTCATACAAAAATCGCCTACATACCATGGAATGCTCCAAGAAGCTTTACAAAAGGTGATTGTACCACCCATTGTTAAACCAAATGATGTATTAGCTCTGTTAGATTGTATGCATGTGATAAAAATAGATATTCTATTCTAACAACATGAATTACTGTCAATTGATGTTCAAAACCAATATGATCCTCTTATAATCTTTTTCACAATAAACAAAAGTTGATAAAGCGAGTTATGATTGACAATGGATCGGCTCTTAATGTTTGTGGCATTAATTTTCTCTGTAAAGTCAACACTGATACAAATTTAATTAAACTAGATAAACTTAACATTCGTGGCTTTGATAATGTTGGTAGACAATCCCTGGGTACCATAACTTTACTAGTAAAGGTGGGACCCGTGACATTATCTACCCTTTTTCATGTCATGCCTGGTACACTTTCATATAATATGATTCTCAGTAGACCATGGATCCATGCTATGGGACAGTTCCGTCTACCCTTCATTGATCACTAAAGTTTATTTACAAAAGCAAACTTCACACCATTGAAGTTGATCCAGAGCTGAACAGTTATTTACAAATTGAAACACAAAAACAAGTTCTTAATCACAAACTTCTCAACAATTTAAAAGTTGATTCTCTTTCCATAGATAATGTTGTGTAAGATTCTCAACCACCACCAAATGCATTCCCTGGTGATGATTGGGTTTCATTATTTTTTACTCCTACTTTCATAGGGGAATATAAAGTCAATAATGTTGAAACATCAAAAGTTGTGTCGATATCATCTAGACAATCTATGGAAACACCTAAAGAACCTAAAGTTTCTTTAGTCAGCAATAAAGCCAACACTCTTACTTACACTACCGAATATGACACCTATGAGGCTCCACCATCTTATAAAGAGATGGACTCTCTCTATGGTCATGGATTTCAAATCCTTTACAAACATTACGACTATGTAGGCAATGGTTGTGGTGTAAAACAACAAGGAATCACGATCCCCTTAAAAGTTGTTGCGCATAACTCTTTGGCTGGTACTGGATACCATCCTTTGAAACCCACCAAAGCCTATTGTCATCCTACTCTTAATGTTAATACAATATCAACAAGATCAAGACTAAATATGATATATCCTGAGATGATTGACATGGATTGTCCATCAAGAAATAACCCTTTGAATCAGGGAAGTACTTCTCCTTCATTTAGCCACACTCGATGTAGCACCTATTCTAGTTACTCTCAAGGGTGGCTTCCTCCTAGATATATATGTTGTTAGAGTTGTGTTGTGTTCCCCCCGTGTAGTGTTCAATGTTGTTTAGGTCTCCTTGGATGACCCTTGATACTCTGATAAGGTCAAGGATACAAAGAGACCTCTTTTATTGTGGTAATTTGTCTATTTGTCTCTCTATTCTTCTATCCTCTCCTCTCTCTTATTGTAATTGTGGTGTGTGGTGCCTTGGGGGCATAACGTTGTGGAGGTTGTCTTGGGGGGCATCTTCCCATGTGGACCTAAGTCACCTTTGTCTCTTCTCTCATTTTTAGTGTTTACATTCTTCAGTGGCTCTACTAGTCAGTGGATGACGAAAATAATCAAATACTGATAAGGACCGTGTGTCCCTACAGCAAGAAAACAAAAATAGACCTAGTCCATATATAAAGATGGGGTTGAAATATTACTGATGCTTGACTAGTAGAATCACTCTGTGCTATGATTTGTATTGTGAAATTTATTGTAATAAACCTTTGCAATACTCTAAATCTACTCCTATGCACTATGAATTATTTTGTATCTCACCTTGTAGCTACAATCGGTTCTGAGATACTTGAAGTATGACCTCACGACTGTACTCGGTTCCAAACCTGCAAGTGTAGCCTTGGTCTATTATGTGATATGCTAAATGATTTCTGTGTAACTTTCATGAATTGATTTGGTTGTTATCTTAGATTAGATTTTCTAACCAAAGCTTATATGTTGTGGATTATGTTAGCAAGTGGTAATGGTATGTTTGTGGGAACATTCAATGCTTACAAGCACATGTCACCTTTAGGGGAATAGGCTTTACGAAAGCTCTTATTCCCTTGCGTGTTTTCACTTTACTTTAAACGTGATTGATATCGGCAAGTGGGATCAACCACTTTAAGGTGGGGGCATATATCATGTGGTAACTACTTGGATATTTTAGACATTGATAAAGAGTGATTGTGGATGCTTTCTTTTCACCGTAAGGTGTCTCCATGATGCAGATGGGGTTGCATACTTTAAGCACATGCTTCCTTTTCACTATAAGGCATATGCAGATGCGAGTGGGGTTGCATTTTAAAAGCCCTTCTGCGGAAGGCAGGATGGTGTAACTCTTGAGTTAGTTGCACATCATTTTAAACAAAGTCTTCATATCGAGGTGGAGTTGGATCTTGAGTTATTCAATCTTAAGCATGTCTTTGGTAGTTGTGGTAGCGTAGCTCAACCGTCAGGTGTGTTTGGAGTGTCGTAGATAGTGGAGTGTAGCGATGAGCTCCTCCCTATCACCCATGTTTGCTATGTATAAGACATACAGTGTGGTGACGACATACTATATGGTGCTTATGTATTCCATGTATCTTCCATGTGTTTTATGTGTCTTCCTTGCGTGTTTTTCATGTTTTTGCATGGTCTAAAGATGTGTAGCGATGAGCTCCCCCCATCTTGTGTGTTTTATGTGCCTAGTTAAATTTATATTCATATAATTTCTTAATTATGTCTTCTTAATCATGTCTTCTATGTGTCTTGTGTGACTGTATTCATGTCTTATCTATGTATTGCATGCTTTCACTATCTTCCCCGTGTATTGTGTGCTTCTTTACTATATTCATTGTGTCTTGTGTGACTGTCAAGTGTTTTCTTATGTTTGCCTAAGTCTGGGTGCTATAAATATTCCTTCAAACTTAGGGTGTGTCTTCATTCTTGTGTTTGATGTGTTTGATATGCTTCGACCATGTTAGACACACAAGAATACTGAGAGGGGGGGTGAATCAGTATTTAAATAATTTCCAATTTCAACAACTTCAACTTATCGGAGTAGATTAAACATTAAGCATCACAATATCAACATGAAAGAATAGGATAATGCACATCAACACATAACACCATATATGTGTGGAAAACCCTAGAAGGAAAAAAACCATGGTGAGGATTAACTCACAATATATGAAGCTCAAATAATAACTTTGTTTTAGGGGCTATAACCCAAGGAAGCTGCTACTCCCTAAGTAACTTTGATTTAGGGTCACTCCCAAGGAAGCTTCTACTTCCTAATGACTTTGTTTTAGGGTCACTCCTAAGGAAGCTACTACTCCCTGAAATGAGACCACACTTACAAAAGATTACAATATGATAGTCTTTCTATTGTCTGAAAGCTGACATTGAAACTCACACTTTTGATGATTGCACTTTTGTCTCTTCATACTTTCTTCTTAAGATCTGATCAGTTAGGCACACTCTATACTTGATCACTATCACAAATATGTCTTTAAGATTAATCCAGATAGCATCAACAACTTCTTCTCTTTCTCCTTCAGTCGCACATCAATAATGTGTTTATTCTACTTTTTATCTACTTGCGAACCTTTTCAATCAACTTGCAATCACACTCTCCTCACTCAATTTGATTCACTATTTATACATGATATGACATTGATTACATAGCTTGTCAGCCAGATAAAACATGAAAAATACATTTACAAGTTGGCCAGACAACACTCAATATGAAACATGTAGAAGACAGGTCCTAAGTGAAACCACACGATACTCCAACAGAAAATCCAAGCCTTGTGGACCCCAACACTTGCTTAACCAGGTCTAAAACATCCTTCATAACTTCAAACACCAAGGAATTACATCTACATACTCCGCTCATTTGGAAATAGGATAGCTTTAAGGAAAACACATGAAGACTTGAAGTATAACGGCCACATCAAGTTGAAAAACCTTGTGCGGTATTGGAAACAAGAAAGATCTTCATGAAAATTTTCTAGATGAGTCCATATGACTCATAAAACATCCCCAAACATGCCTTTGCCACCACACAGCTTCAACCATTAACTCTAAGAACACTCTGTCATCCGTAACACACTGTAGCATGCTATGATTTGAAAAATTGAGTTGCAGATGACCAAGAACCTTGAAACTAAAAGGAAGCATATAATACACATCTAGAAACATGTCCTCAAAACCACAAGGGTAATCATTCATTTGTGGAGGAATGTGGAGCATTCCATCAAACCTTCAGCATTGGCTTACTTTGCCATAACATATGTCGGTACTCTATTATGCACAACTTTCACAACGGAAGGGTAAATGATTTGAATCTCTGGAATTATCATCTTCACTGCAATATTAACATACCTTCAAAACTACATAGCCAAATCTACAAATGCGGAGCAATGCGAAGCATCCTACTTCCATGTAGTGACTGTCTTCACTCTATCTTTTGTAAAACATACTTCCGGTAGTCCACACATCATAAAACTTGGAATATGCATGATTTGTCATTACATTAAGCTATATTCCAATCCACAAAGGCCCAAAACCAAACTGATGGAAATGCTTAGCAATTTCCCAGATAGTCTTCAAAGGTGGTCATTCTAAAACATAGACTATCACCAACTTCCAGAGGCTAAATCTTCTTTGCATTAACACATGCATTCTTAGAGACAATAGAAGAGATCATACAACATATATTAGTCCATCAGTACCATATCTTAGTGCTTCTAATTATGATATTAATGTGTCTTCTTGATGCTTCTAATTCCCATCTGAATATAACTTTATGCTTAATTTTTCAATGAACACAGCGTGATATGAACTTCTAAAATATTTTCCCATCTTCATGTATCTCAATATATCTTCTTCAAGAGCATTACATCCAACTATGAACACTATTACACATTCTTAATAGTGTTGACATCTATGACAACCTTGTGATAGTGCTGACATCAATGACAACCATAGGAACCATATGTGTAACAAACCGTACTTTAATGCATGTACCATATCGTAAGATAGTACACACATTAAAGTGGGGGCTAAATGTTATGGAGTAAAAAGTGGACACGTGCCTTTTTACCTCCTAGTTTAACTCCTAGGTCCCCATGATTACATTATACATACAAAATATTCATCCCGATGCAAAATCCCAAAAAACCATGACAAATGGGAACTAGGGGCCCATCTTATGCCTTACCCCAGACCAAAAAGGTGCCCAAGTCCTCCCTGATTGGTCAAGGCCCATTTCAAAACATGTCGGCATAGGACCTTTAAATGGGTCTCTCATTGTCGACTCTTTCAATTAATTTCACTAATGTTAGTGGGAAAGAATATATAAGTGTGTTTTTGAATTCATTTGTAACCTAGAGGGAGATAGCGAACTTATGATCTTAGAGCAAAGAGCATTCAAAGCATTCATTGTGTTATTATTGCAGATTTGTGTTTGTATTGTGTGTGTTATTGCAGATTTGGAATGATCATTCATCTTCTTATGAGTTGAAGGATCTTCATTCTCCTAAGGGCTTTACCTCTGAGGTGATATCATTATTATTGGAATCATTCTATCATCATCATTACTTTTGTTTAGCCTATGTCCTGCTAGGGAATGCACTCTCTCTAACAATGGTGTTTGGAGGCTTGAATGCTATCCCAGGATTTGACTGAGACAAATCCCTAAACACCACAACCCCCAAACCCCTTTTTCTTCTTGTGTGCAGGTTATGGGTGCGAAGTTTGAAGAAGTGAAGGTACAGGAAGGTTGTGTAAGGGAAAGGGTTTTGGGATTCAAAAGCAGTTTGCAGAAATCCCTCTATGGAAGACTTGGGTGCCCTCCCCGAAGTCCTCCAGCTCAAATAGGCACTGAATCCGGCATCAAGATACTCTTTACAACATTTCTCTAGTTCTGAGTTTCTGAAGATTTTCCTTTCTGTACTTGGATGCTTGCCCTGTAGTCCTTTGACATCTATGCTTCAGGAATGAGGTTCTCCTTTGTTCACTAATCTCATTGCTTCTTTCAGATTGTTCATATCTATCACGGTTTGAAAGTTATGCTCCATTCATTATAGAACTAAGGTTTAGTGCATATTTAACCTAGGGTTTGATAAAAGGCTTGATTAAATCATATCTTTCCATAGAAAATAAGAGCACAAGATCTGTAGTTGAGTCCACCTCTCTTTGGTTGTGATTTTAGCTCAGTCTTGTCCTTGAATTTTATTGTGGAAGAGGGTTTGATTTGGTTTGCATGCTTGTCTCCTTCATCCCCTTTTTCATACATATCAAATTGTAGTAATTTGTTTCATGTAGATTCGTTCAATTCCATTTGTAGAAAAAACTGTCATGCAAAGTATTTCTTCTCCCTTTTGCATATAGCCTTAGACACCACCCTGGATTGACATTTCATAATTAAATGATGAGAACTGTAGCGACCCTCATCATTTTTGGCACAATTGCGAGGGATAGATGTCATTAGGGAGTTGTAGATATGGTGACAATAGGTCAAAAGAAAAATTAGTTTGGCAAGTCTTTTTTTTAGGTTTAATATTTGTGAACCCCCCAAATAATAGATACAAAGGAAGAGGTTCTTGCATACAAAGAAGTTGACAAATCTTGTGCAACCTCCTCAATTGGAGGACCATGACTTGAAGTCCCTATAAGGAAAGGATCATTATTATTTTGACACCTTAAAACTCCAAGGAGGACTGCCTGATCAAATATTTGAAGGACAATAAGTTGCATTCAGTCATGCATGCACCATAATGTGAGGAAGGGTTGCAAGATCTTTCCAATCAGCCCATGCATCTACTAGAATAAAAAATTATGGAGAAGGATGTCATTTCAAAGGAAGGTGGAGCATCAGAGTTCAAATATTTAGTCATCTTCTTCTCATGGTTTTCCTCTTCTTTCAAAAAGTTGAATGCATAGATCCATCTTTTGAGAAAAGGATGTTATTTTCCACGACTAGTTAATGGGTTTGTATAACCTATCTCTACATCACTAAGTAGAGTAGGATAGGGTAGGTTTCTTTTTTACAAATAAGTGCTTTGCACATGTTATTTCCTCTTCTCTAAATCTCTAAAACATTCATTTCTCTATAAAAGTTGTTGCTCCCAAGAACTTCTATAGATTTCTTTGCATTTGAAGATATTTTGGATCTCTCTGGAGCCACCCATGGGCTCTAGTTTCAGCATTAGAACATTTTGGATCTCTCTGTATGGCCTAAAACTTTACTTACAAGTGTTGCTTTTGTAGCAACTATAATTGAGCTTTGAGTACCCCAATTAGTAACTACCCCTAAATTAGAACCTCACTCTCTTATCTAAGTTTCCCCATCCACGAATTTGTCCCTCATCGAGCCCCTTTCTATCTCATTGGATTTAAGACCAACATCACTCCTGTTGAAATGTATAGGACAACTGAGAGGGGGGGTGAATCAATTGTCAAAAAACTTTGACCATTTATGAATATCAACACATCAAATTCTTAATCACTGTTATTAAGATTAATGATGAAAGCATGAAACAAGAAGCTCAACACAGTAACACATGAGACACCACAATTTTTACGTGGAAAACCCTATAAGGGAAAAACCACGATGGGTGTTATCCCACAGAAATAAATAAGTTATAGCAATACCAAAAATCAAAGGCTCATTACCTTAGGGCTCACTATCCAAAATGCTCACTGCAAATGTTAGGGCTCACTGCCAAAGATTTGTGAACTGATTTGATAGCATCTACTTCATGCCTGAGTTTAGTTCCATTGAAGCACAATATAACACCTCTGCTCTACTCTTCTTACACCTTTGCACTAGTTTTCCATTTTATACTTTCACACCCTTTTTCACAACCACATTACATGCTTTTATACAATTCATCAACCTTGGAATGTACATCAATGCCAGCATTACATTCATCAACCATTGGAACAATCTCCAAAGTTGGCATTACAAACATACATAGAAATAGGTCTCGACCTAAACAAAACTAGCTAAGGAAAAGATGTATGTGGATCATGTTATGGCTTAGCTGGGACTCAAATGTAATCTTCCACACTATGACATGCTTCCACAATCTTCGATGCATCTCTACAAGTAGTGAAAACAACCAAGTTGGCCAAGACTGGTGTTAACACTAAATCTTCTAAGAACAATCTTCATCCACGATCTGAATTTCTCTTTGTAGACCAATCCAAAGGTAGGAACACAATCAAGAGACATCCACAAGCACATTATAATTGCCAAGAACATCCGCACAACCTCTAACCAATTTGTCAAAAGGATTCTTCAAACCAAAGCACTTAAACGACACTATCAGCCACTGTCATAAAGAAAAGATTGCTTGTGGACCACCAAATCATGAACCATTGGATTTGAAGGCACTTGTCATCATTACTAACTTGATTCCAGAACCTTAGACTAAAATACTTAACTGCAGAGGAATGCGGAGCATAATACATTCTCCCTGTCACCACCAAATATACAGAAAAAGTAGTTTTCACTCTAGTGAACATAACTAACTCAAATCTTCATACCAGAGGCTCAAACTTGGAACATAGCATCTTCAGACATGTATCTAAATAACTTCCAATCCACAGATAAAGATATTCATTCTACAAGAAATGTGGAGCAATCTGTTGAAGTGTTCTTCTGTAGACAAAGATACTCTGCAACACACTATTTCTACCAGAGGAGCAAATTTTCTCAATATCCTCAATATCAGGATCTCCAACACTTATATAGGTGAATATAAAACATCTAAATCATTACAAACAAGCATCAAAACTAGAGCACAGTTGACACCAATGACAACACTGATATGTTGACATCAATGACAACACCGGTTAGGCACATACTTGCAACAATCTCCCCCTTTGTCATTGATGGCAACATATGATGTGAAAAACTATAAAGATCATCAAGACAAGATTCTCCCCCTTTCTCTTTACACATCTGCACTATTTCTTTTCAAATTTTTTCACATGATTTATCTTCCCCTTTGACATCAATGGAAAAGGGCGCATACTTGCACATTGCTGCTCTGATCTAACACTGAACTTTTCTTTGTTATCAACACTTTCTTTATCAGGAACATCAAGCTACTCCCCCTGAGAGGTAGCCCTCAAAACATCAATCTAGATCAAAGAATGAGACTTTGAGCACCATTAGACTGATGCATTCCTATGCATCTTAGTTCAGAGTAGGAGGGGTAATGACCCCTAACTTTTCTTTGAGATACTCAAAAGTATCCTTAGGCAGAGGCTTAGTAAAAATATATGTAATCTGATCCTTTGTGGACACATATTCCATCTTTACTTCATTCTTTGTCACCTTTTCTCTTAGAAAGTGATACCTTATAGATATATGCTTTGTTCTTGAGTGCATCACTGGATTCTTTGAAATGTTTATAACACTTGTATTGTCACAAAAGATTGCAACTGGATCTTCATACACAACTCTTATGTCCTTTAATGTCTGCTTCATCCATAACACTTGAGTACAGCAACATGCTACTACAATATACTCTGCTTCTATAGTTGACAAAGATATTGAATCTTGCTTCTTGCTCAGCCATGAAACCAAGCTATTACCCAAGAAGAAAGCACCTCCACTTGTACTTTTTATGTCATCAACATCTCTGGCCCAATCTGCATCTGTATAAGCACTAAGAGTGAAATCATTATCCTTTGGATACCATAAGCCATGATCTGGTGTGCCTTTTAAATACCTCAAGATTCTCTTAACTACCATCACATGTGACTCTCTTGGATCTACTTGAAATCTTACAATAAGACAAACTGCATGCATTATATCAGGTTTGGTTTGAGTTAGATAAATCAATCCTCCAATCATGGATCTATACCTTTTCTGATCATTCTTGGGTGATTCATCAGTTTTTCTCAACTTGCAGCTAGTTACCATGGGAGTACATACCAGTTTAGAGTCTTCCATCCCACATTTCTTCAACAACTCTTTCACATACTTGGACCGAGATATGAAGATTCCTTTATCTGATTGATTAATTTATAGACCCAAAAAGAAATTCATTTCACCAAACACAGACATCTCAAACTCATTTTGCATTTCACCTACAAACTTCATGCACATACCTTCACTGCCTCCAAAGATAATGTCATCAACAAAGACAACAACAATCAGGATCTAATTATCATTGATTTTGAAATACAAATTGCTATTAGCAATGCCTTTACTGAACCCTAATTGCAACAAATACTTGTCTAGCCTTGCATACCAGGCTCTAGGGGCTTGCTTCAGTCCATACAAGGCTTCCTTTAATCTGCACACCATATCACCCTGTTTTGACAATTGACATCCTTCTGGTTGCTCAATGTAGATCTCTTCTTCCAAATCACCATTCAAGAATGTAAAATTAGCATCCATCTGATACACTTTGAAGTCTTTGAATGCTACAAATGCCAAAAACATTCTAATTGCTTCAATTCTTTCCACAGGAGCATAGGTCTCCTCAAAATCTATTCCTTCAACTCGAGAGCATCCTTTGCATACCAATATTGCTTTGTTCCTTACTACTCCATTCTCATTCATCTTGTTTCTGAAAACCCATTTGGTGCCAATCACATTCTTATCCGCATGTCTAGGAACCAGTTCCCAAGTTTGATTCTTTTCTATCTACATCAGCTCCTCTTCCATAGCTTTTACCCAATTTTCATCATTGCAAGCTTCATTCACAGTTTTAGGTTCAACTTTTGAAAGCAAATAGTAATTCACCTATTCTTCAGTAGCTCTTTTCCTTGTTAATACCCCTTTTCTTTTGTCCCCTATAATCTGATCTTCAGAATGATTAATTCTTATATACCTGGGAGTCTTAGTAGCACTTTCTGGAGCCTTTTCCTCTTCATCTTGACTATCTTCTTGTTTAACTTTTTCTTCATTTGTTATAGCAACAAGTTCATCTTATTCATAGCCACTCAGATCTAATATTCTTTCATTGTCTTCATCAACCTTCACATTTGCACTCTCAATGATCTTCTTCAATCTCTTATTGTAGCACTGGTAGGCCTTACTCTTGGTAGAGTAGCCAAGGAAGATTCTTTCATCACTCCTAGCATCAAACTTGCCTAGATCTTCTTCTCTTTTGATATAACATTTGCTACCAAAAACTTTGAAATATCTCACTGTGGGAGCTCTTCCATACCACAACTCATAAGGAGTTTTAGTATTGTTGCCTTTAACTTGAACTCTGTTTAGGATGTACACAACAGTATGTATGGATTCTCTCTAGTACACTTCCAGTAGGTCAGCTTCCTTCAACATAGTCCTAGCAGTCTTTTGAACTGTCATGTTTTTCCTTTCAACAACTCCATTCTGTTGAGGAGTTCTAGGTGAAGACAATTATCTTTTTATCCCTATTCTTCACATAAAGTATTGAATTCACTTGATGTAAACTCACCTCCTCTATCAAACCTCAAGCATTTGATCCTCAACTCTAACTCATTCTCAACCATTTCCTTAAAGGCTTTGAACTTGTCTAGGGCTTCTGATTTATCTTTTAGAAAAGTGACCCAAATCATCCTGGAGTAATCATCAATAAGCAACATAAATTACATGTCTCCTTGCAGACTTCTTGTTCTTGTGGGACCACACAAATCTGTATGAACTAGCTCCAGCAATCTAGTAGAGAATTGTTCTTTACTTTTGAAACTTGTTCTTGTTTGTTTCCCAAATTGACATTCTTTGCAAATGGTGTTAGCAGGCTTCACAAGCTTAGGCAAATCTCTTACAGCTTGAACAGAACTTATCTTTATCAAGTTGTCAAAATTGATATGACACATCCTTCTATGCTACAGCCAACTCTCATCAGTCTAAGCCAATAAAAAATAATTATTAGTTCCTTTCAAATGATAAACATTACCTCTGGTCTTTTTACCAGTAGCAATCATAGTTCTAGAGCTTTCCATGATCTTGCATCCATTGTCCTTGAATCTTAAATCATAACCTTTGTCAGACATTTGACTAACACTCAAAAGATTATGCTTTAAACCCTTCACATACAAAACATCATCAGTATTGTACTTTCCATCAAAAGAAATAGATACTCTTCTACAAATCTTATCAAATGTATCATCTCCAAACCTAACCAGTCCACCATCATACCTTTCTAAACTTATAAACTTACTTTTGTCACCAGTCACGTGATGTGAGCATCCACTGTCAATAACCCATTCATCCTTATCTTTCTCATCTTGAACATCCAAAGCACTTTCTTCCACTGATTTTTCTTCCTTCACACAGCTAGCAGGATTAGTAGACATAGGTCCTTCTTTAATAGAAATAAATAAGCATTCATTTGCACTAGTATTAGCGTCATCAAATTCATCATCTGTCACACCTTCATCATCAAGATCTCTAATGTAATAGCATTTCTTTGGGAGGCCTATTTTCAAATCTTTTTCTATTCCTTTCAATTCCCTCCAGACACCTAGAACCATAATGACCAACCTTACCACATGTAAAACATTTGAAAGGTAATTTGCCTTTGAACTTACCAAAACCACTTTGCAATCTATCAACAAAGTTGGCTTCAATTTCATCAAGCTCATCATCAGGTTCCACCTTGTACTTCTCTGCTCTGGAGATCTTCTCTAAAGTACTGGCTTTGAAGGCAATCTCTACTTTTGGCAGGGCATCACCAAACTCTCTCATTTCAAAAGCAGTAAGCTTTCCAAGCAACTGATCCTTAGTAATCTTTTTCACAGTCATTATTTCTTCAATTGCTTCTACCTTGTGACCATAGGATTTAGGCAACAATCTAAGAATTTTCATCACAACTTTAGTTTCATCAACAGTTCCTCCCATACCTTTGATTCCAGTGACAAGTTCATCAACCTTTTGCATGTAGGATGTTATGTTTTTATCTTCACCCATCTTTAAACCTTCATATTTAGCTTTCAGTCCTTGCAATTTGGCACTCTTTATAGATTCATCTCCTTCATACATATTTTCCATCTTTTCCCAAACTTCTTGAGTAGTTTCATAGTCCATGACCTTTATCAAGTCAGTGTCAGTCAATGCACTTAACAGAGCATCTCTGGATTTTATATTTAACTCATATTCCTTGATTTCATCTTCAGTTGTCAAACCATTATGAGGCATGGTATATTTAGTCTCTGTTTCTTTCCATACTTTATAACCAATACAAAGTAGATGGTTTTTCATGCATATCTTCCAAGTTGCATAATTTGTTCTATCAAACTACAGAGCTTCCTTCTTGTAAGACATTTTGGATCTACCTCAATCTGTTAAGCTTACCTCTAAGGAACCTTTCTCTAATACTAATTGTTGAAATGTACATGACAACTAAGAGGGGGGTAAATCAGTTGTCACAAAACTTTAACCATTTATGAATATCAACACATCAAATTCTTAATCATTGTTATTAATATTAATCATGAAAGCATGAAACAAGAAGCTCAACATAGTAACACATGAGACACCACAATTTTTATGTGGAAAACCCTATAAGGGAAAAACCACGGTGGGTGTTAGCCCACGGAAATAAATAGGTTATACCAATACCAAAAATCAAAGGCTCACTGCCCAAAATGCTTATTGCAAATGTTAGGGCTCATTGCTAAAGATTTGTGAACTGATTTGATAGCATCTACTTCATGCCTGAGTTTAGTTCTATTGAAGCACAATATAACACCTCTGCTCTGCTCTTCTTACACCTTCGCACTATTTTTCCATTTCACACCCTTTTTTGCAACCACATTACATGCTTTTATACAATTCATCAACCTTGGAATGTACATCAAGGTTGGCATTACATTCATCAACCATTGGAATAATCTCCAAGGTCGGCATTATAAACATACATAGAAATAGGTCTCACCTAAACAAAACTAGCTAAGGAAAAGATGTATGTGGATCGTGTTATGCCTTAGTTGGGACTCAAATGCAATCTTCCACACCACGACACGCTTCCACAATCTTCGATGCATCTCTGCAAGTAGTGAAAACAACCAAGTTGGCCAAGACTGGTGTTAACACTAAGTCTTCTAAGAACAGTCTTCATCCATGATCTAAATTTCTCTTTGCGGACCAATCCAAAGTTAGGAACATGATTAGGAGACATCCACAAGCACGTTGTAATCACCAAGAACAACTGCACAACCTCTAACCAATTTGTCAAAAGGATTCTTCAAACTAGAGCACTTGAACAACACTGTCAACCACTATCATAAAGAAAAGATTGCTTGCAGACCACCAAATCATGAACCATTAGAGTTGAAGGAAATTATCATCACTACCAACTTGATTCCAGAACTATAGACTAAAATACTTAACTGCGGAGGAATGTAGAGCATAATAGATTCTCCTTGTCACCACCAAATATATAGAAAAAGTAGTTTTCACTCTGGTGAACATAACTAACTTAGATCTTCATACCAGAGGCTCAAACTTGGAACATAGCATCTTTAAAAATGTATCTAAATAACTTCCAATCTACAGATAAAGATATTCATTCTACAAGAAATGTGGAGCAATCTGTTGGACTGTTCTTCTATAGACAAAGATACTCTGCAACACACTGTTTCTACCGAAGGAGCAAATTTTCTCAATATCCTCAATATCAGGATCTCTAACACTTATATAGATGAATATAAAACATCTAACTCATTATAAACAAGCATCAAAACAAGAGCACAGTTGAGACCAATGACAACACTGATATGTTGACATCAATGACAATAGCAGTTAGGCACATACTTGTAACAACTCCATACTATATAAGTTTCCCCATCCATGACTTCTTGGCATGTGCCAATGAGTTGGTCCATAAAGGCTAATGTGCCTCTTGGGATCACACAAGTAATTTTATACTACATGTTAATGCTTACCAAGAACCACTAGAACCCATGAAGCATAGGAAGTAGTTCCTCTACAAAACCTTCATAGTTTACTAAAGGGGAAAGACTTCACCAACCTCATCTATCCTTTGACATCATTTGAAGTAGAGACCAGTGTCACCATTAGTTGATGTTAAGATTTTGTCATTCTCTATCTCTATCATTCTCAATATCAAGATCAATTTGTTGCAAGTATGGACCTAACCGGTGTTTTCATTGATGTCAACATACTCCTATTGCATTAATGATAAGGATTGGATGAGCTGTGTACTAAGGATATTGAGAAAATTAGTCCCAATCTGGAACATAGAAGATCAGTGAAGACAGTAAGGTAAAGATCCCAGCTAAGATGAAGATCAGAGCATACGCATCAAAGGGTTTGTAGATATGTGTCTCAAGATGATCCAGTAAAGATTTCAGAGGTCCACATGAAGATATGAAGAGTTATGGCCACTCAAGTAAAACCAGTTTTGGTAGATGTTCAGAGGTGATAGAGTGATACATATAGGTCCGGTGAGCTCCGGAAATGAAATATCTTGTTCTGCGGATTTGGTGGAGTGTTTAGGAAGTCAATGTGAATTGGAAACTCAATTGGTTCGTGGTTTGGAGGTTCACAAGCATCTTTTCTAATATGACAATGATGACAGACTGTGTTCTTGAGGTTCTGGATGAAGGAGAGAATGTTTTTAGTAAGCAGAAGTAGTGATGATGTTCTTGGTGATTCAAGAAAGCTTGTGGAGGTCTTTGGATTGTGTCCAGTTCATGTTGGAGGTCCGCATTGAAGTTTGAGCCAAAAATTGAATAATTACTTTCGGATGATGATGTTCTTCTCAAGTCAAGCCAACCGGATGAGTTACACATCCTACGGATGATCTTGAAGAGTTTCTGTGAGGAATGGCATGCTCCTAAAGGAAGATTGAAGTCTTAGATCTGTGTGGCCAATAGTGTGTTGATCCGCATGAAGTCTTTTTGTAATTAGTCATGTTGTATTTATGTATTTGCTCTGTAATGTTTGCCAACTTGGATGATTATCCTTAAGTCGATGTCTTGTATAAATAAGGAGTTGCAAAGTCATTTCAAAAGTGTGGTGTGGAGATGAGAGTGTGGCAGAGAGGAGGAAAGCGAAAGGTAGAGCAGAAGTATTGGGCTTAAATGGAACTGACTCAAGCATGGTGAAGATGCTATTCTTCAGTTCAAGTATGTAATACTCATAATTCTGTAGACAATGTGTCTCTTGTAGGCAGTGGGCCTCTTGTGAGCAGTGTGCTCAGGCGTGAGCCCTAATTGGCATGTGTCATTTTGTTCTTTGTATTCTTCTAACAGAGAATACAATCTTGGGTTAGTCACCCCATGGTTTTTCCCTTAACCAGGTTTTCCACATCAAAATCTTGGTGTCTTATGTGTTAATGTGTTTCTGCTCTTGATTTAATGCATTATGTTTCCATGATTGATTTATTATTATATTACTGAATTAGAAAGCGGAATCAAGTGGTTAATTGCAAGAAATTTTTGGACAATTGATTCACCCCCCCTCTTAGTTGTCTGTCCTAAATCTAACACAATTTGCTTAAGAAATTGCCTATCTATGTTTAGTTGGGAGAGTGAAAGAGAGTTTGTGAAAGAGTATAAGAGAGGATACTAGTCAGCATTTTAGCTAGTTTAAAACATGATCGCGTTATAATGCGAGCACATTAACGCGAGCACATTTTAAACTAGCTAAAATGATGACTAACGGCTTGCAAAAAGGCATATCACGTGATTTTCAGTGCACATGCTGTATTTTATTCCTTGTTCTATGCTTTTTCTGATATTGAAAGAGAATTTCGATGTTTTTGAGGTTCTCCCATCATTAGTTGACAAAATTGGTGCACTTTTTATTCTTGTTTAGATATACAAGTTTCTAATTACATGTTTTAAATTTAAATTTGATATTGGAAATTATTTTTTTCATGTTTTGGGGGATTGCAACACTTGATTGAACAAATTAACTAGTTTTTTGTCTTACATTGACAAAAAACATTATAATTGTGCATGTTTTGTATTATAACTTGATAAATTATCAGATATTTTTTGTGTTATTTTGACCATTGTTTTAGATTGATATAGAATTCAATACAATGCCAAGGAAACAACCAAAAACTCTAACACCGAAGGAGCATGAAGCTAAGAAAGTAAAGAAAAAAGAACAAATGAGACAACTTCATGGCAATAAGAAACTGAACTCCACAAATTAAGGTCAACCGTCTTTGTCAATTGAATTGGATGATGAAGCATCCAAGAAAGACAAAGATTTGGAGAAACAAAGGGAACGAATGAAAAAACTTTGTGCAAATAAGAAATCTAATGTGGGAGTTGAAGGTATGCCATCATTGCCATCTCAAATTGATAATGTAGAAACTATTCAATCACCAATTGAAAATGATGATGCACTTGAAAATATGACTATTGATGATGTGCCAATTGATCAAGTTTTAGGTGACCAATATTTATCTTGTGATTCAAATTTTCCATTGAGAACACCTCCTAGAATTTTGTGTAAAAAGCCTAAGTTTTTTATTGAAATTGATGAGAATATTCTAAAACGAATTGTTGATAAGATTCCCGAACGTACTTGTAGAAGAAATGTGAATAAGATATAGAACATGTTTTTTGAAAACATAAGTGAAACCGAAAGATGTCAATTGTTTGTTGAGATGATGAACAATCTTAAGTTTAGCTCAATCATGAAGATTTTTGCCCTAAGAACATCAAGTGGTAATAGTGAAAAATCTATTGTAATAAATCTAATCAATGCATATCAAAAGATTGGTTCCACCTCATACACCAAAGATAGTAATGCTATAGGATGTGTCATTACATCAACTATTGTGAGCAATCAAACAAAGAAATCTTGCTTGATAAGAAAAACAAGTCAAGCACTAAAGATAAATAGGAAAACATTGATGAAAGTCGTTGGGAGGCATGAAATAATTGAGGACCCAAATAGCAATGAACTATAGGCATTTTTCGGTAGACTCACACAAAAAGATAAAGACATAGTTGAAGCCTTAAAATCCCTAATTGAGGAGTTTTGGAGAAATAACACAGGAGTATCTCCTAATCAAAGGGATGTTGTAAGAATGAGAATTGGTTGTCAAAACCGTGAGCCACATCCAAAGCATTTTGTAGATATGACTCAAACACAAATTTTCTCTAAATTTGTAGCTACTTATCCTCAAATTCAAATTAGTCAAAGGTATTTTGAAATGGCAAAACCTTTTTATGTCAAAATAAATCACACACACACAACTTGTTGTAGAGTTCACATGGAATTTTCTATGCATTATTATGTTTATCGACAAATATGTGTATCTTTGCATACTAACGATGTTTTGTAGGAGTGTATGATAGAGGCTCCACCTAAATCAGCAAGAGATTTCATTGCAAGCATTTTTTGTGAAATGATAGATGGACAAATGTTTTATAAGACATCATGTTTGGATGGAACATGTGATAGTTACGGTGGTTTGCAACGTTTGAGAACTTGTGTACACATGGAGAATGCACATGCAATTGGAAATGAATTAGTACCTTTTGGGAAATATAAGACAGTGGCATACAGTATAAGAGATGGTAAAGAAGCAAAAAGGTGTGAATTGGTGAGTGAATAAATACCAGTATCTGCATTTATACCTATTTTTTGAGAAAATATATTTTTTGAGTATGCAAGGCATACACACGGAGCTCAATGGCTGGACTTGCAATTCAAGTTATGCAAGGACACATTTCCTCTTTATACGATCATGTCAATTGTAGACTTTGCAGAGAATTATACACTACAACCACGGAATGAGGTTCAATCACAGTACTACAACTCCACTCGAGTTTCTATATTCGTGCATATAGAATCCTTTCATGCACCGGGCAGTACAGAGGATGATAGAAAGATATTGAGGGGGTATCATTTTTATATTATTGATGATCGTACACATTCTACAGAGTTTGTGCAAGATTTCTTTCAGATGTTCCATGGTCATTTGAGTAGCAAGAACATCATGTTTGATTAGCATATCATATGCTCGGATAATTGTGCATCATAATTTAAGAATTCATGAATGTTCTATTGGTTGAGTAGGATGCATATATTCAGTGGTGTTCAACATATATAGAATTTCTTTGAGGTTGGGCATGGAAAAGGGGAGCATGATGGTGTTGGAGCATGTATTAAAAGAGCCTTAGCATGAGAAGAGTTGAAGTACAAGGATAGTGCAAAGTTGACAGATGTAGCATCCATCATTGAATGGTGCAACTCTACAATGGGTCTAGGTAATGAAGGTAAGTCTATAGTTTGTAGATTTTTTTGGTTGATAGAAGAAGCTAACATTGCAAAACATGAAGATTGTTATAAGTGATAGGATCGAGAGAGTTCCACTCTTTTAGAATCTCAAATGAAACTTCATGGACTATTTATTTGAGGTAGATGGTGTGTTTTTTTTCATTGTGTACGCATTTTTCTTAGAATGAGTGTGAGTCAAAAGAATGGGTCGATGAATGGCATGCTAGATCTTTAATCCCACTCCAGTCATATAAACTTCTAGGAGCACTATAACTCATGTAGATGGAACCATCAATTAATTTTGAGCATAATTTGATCTAGTTCAACTAGGTAATATTTTACTTAATGAAAATTAATATATATTTTAGATTATGATGTATTTTTTATCATTCATTGAATTTTAATCTTTTTTGTGCAATTTAATGTAGGGCATGTATATGCAATTATTGCGGATGAAGATAATGATGAGGGAATGGATTATTATTTATTACTTTGTGTTAAGGCAAAAAAAAATGACAATCCCTATCACAGATGGAGAAAACATTGAGTATCCTACAGGATCGGTGGTTTTTTCTGAAACATGGCTTAGAAGATATCCAGTGAAGAAGTATGTTGTGTGGTTGTTCAAGGAATTTGATACACATAGGAAGATTCTTCATTATTCTAACCTTGTTGTGGCATCATATGTTCATTTGATAAAATATGGGGGTAGACCATTGAATATAAACTTGTGTAAAGTTCACGAGTCTAACCATGAAGCAATACTTGACACCATGAAGAGTAGAGTGAATCCACACGGTTCATTAGATGAATTAGTGGAATGACACAAAGGTATGTTATGTGTATGGTTATTAAGTTTTGTGATTTGATTACATTTTTATTTTCTATCCTCATTTCACCTTCTATATTTTTGACATTTTTCTTACCTTCTTATATGTACTCCTTGGTTCTGGTTGATTAGCTTTGTTTCATTATAGAGCTCATGACTGAATGGTTCATTCACTTTATAGGTCATACCATTATGTTTTCTTGAAGGGTCTTGTCTGGATTGAGGTTGTATTTCATGTTTTCACCTAGTTTCTTGGCTTATGTGGGGTGATTTTGATGGTATTGTCTCATTTCATCATGTTGGTGTACTCATTTTGGCTAAATAGTGCAATTGCATTGCATGCAGGATTTGAGTATGGTGGAGGTAGGCATAATCCTTATGGGGTTGGTTTTGGAAGGAAAGTAAGGTAGGAATAATCCTCATGCATCCCTAATGTAGCATGGTATGACTCTGATTTTTCATGATTATTTCTCACATTTTTTAGTCATGGCAATATTATGATAAATTTTTAGGTCATGGCATTATGGTACATTAGAAAAAATGAGATTTTCATGATTATTTCATGATGATATGTCCTTTGGAGTCAATTTGATGATTGTTCACTCACTTGATAGATCATGCCATTATGTTTTCTTGAAGGGTCTTGTTTAGATTGAGGTTGTATTTCATGTTTTCACCTAGTTTCTTGGCTTATGTGGGGAGATTTTGATGGTATTGTCTCATTTCATCATGTTGCTGTACTCATTTTGGCTAAATAGTGCAATTGCATTTGCATGCAGGATTTGAGTATGATGGAGGTAGGCATAATCCTTATGGAGTTGGTTTTGGAAGGAAAGTAAAGTTTTACATCATGCATGGGTTTGTGAATTGATTCCTACATCTTTGAAAGCCCATGATCTTGTTTGAGAATGCTTGATTTCTTAACAAAATCACTAATGTTCTCATTTGTCTTGCAAGCTCTAAGGTTTTGAAGGTTTCATAGTACTAATGGTGGCATTCTTGGCCAAAATATCCTCTATCTAAATTGGAAGTAGCCATGGTTCTTCATGCATCGTAGTGATAAGGGTTCCTTCAAAGATTGTTTCATCATGTTTTATTATGGTTTCATTCATGGAAACCAAAGTTGTAAATTATGCATCAAGCTTATCTTTGCATCATGAAATCAAACTTATCTTTTCCATATCCTATGAGGAGATTATGACCATAATATCATGATGTTAATTTATGAGTTTTAATGACAAGGGTTCCATCTTACAAACCCTCATGTGTTTCTTCACATTTGGTGCTAAGAATTGATAACCATTGAATGTGATTTCATGTTAAGTTTTGACTCATATTATGTTTATTATACACCATTCCATGATTTTTCAGGGTCTTTCATATATTACTTACTTTTGTCTATAAAACATGTTTTTGTCGTGCTTCTCATCTTTCACCTTCTAGTGGTCCTTTTTGGGATCCTTAATTCCTAGTAAAACTTATGCGATAGTCATAATAGTGGTAAGGGCAGCCTTAATTCCTCATTTTGGGATAGTCATAACAGTGGTTTTGTGTTGCATGGGTCTTACTATGGGTCTTGTAGGTTCATCATCAAGTCCTAAGAAGTCTTTGAAAGGTTATTGTTATGAAACAAAACTACAAGTAGTTGATTGTCCTAAAATGCAAGAGGATTGTGGCTTGGCTGCCTTATGTAATTGTCATGTTCATGTGACTTGTCCTTTCATTCATTGATCACCATAGTCATCTAGAAGGTATTCTTATATTTGGCATGCATTAGAAAGGTGGTGGGTTGAGAATCAAATTTAAATTTATATTAGAGAGTAAATAGGACTATCATACATCCTAGGAAAACCATCTCTATAAAAGGTGTAATGCTTGGTGGTGACCTAAAGACCTACCAATTTTCCTTTTAACTATACATACCATTTACCTTTTGACTTGATTAATATTGTTTGTATCTTAACCCATCTTTCAACTAATATGCTTATTGAACACATGTTTTGTTGAGTGTGATTTCACATATATTTGCACTAAACAAGGCATCGTATGAGAGATTCAGGTCTTCTCTATTAAGCATTGTTGTATAATAGATTTGGTTCATTACTCTATAATAGTTATACATCAATTACGTGATAACTTGTTATGAAGGTCACAAATATAAATCCATTTTGTGCATATCTTGCAATCATGTCATTCCATGAGACTGCATTTTTTTGAGGCATCATGTCAAACAGTTCGTGTGCCTTATCTATGCTTCCACACTTTGCATATATATCTACCAGGGCAGTTGCAACTACAACATCTAATGAAATTCCCATATCCTTTATGATTTGATGGAAGTCCATGTACCCTATTCCAAACATTTTTATGCATTCCATGAGAGGGGATCTCTTTGAGGTGTATTGTCAAACAGTTCATGTGCCTTTGTATCTAGTGTTGAGTGTTGAATTGCAAGAACAAGGCATAAATTGGAGAACACATTGGAGAACACCTTTGATTAATGCCCTAGAACACATAGGATCAAGTGAGAACACCATATCAACCTAAGGAGAGTAGAGAAAAGACCTAAAAATGGAGATTACAACATAGCTTTTAGTTTAGTTTCATCTACTAGAAAGGTGTTAGGAGTGAAATTTTACATTCCGTACCTCATAGGGTCGAACAAACTATGCCAACATGTCAGGGTGAGTAGGTGAATGCTAGGGGAGGTGTTTTTTTAGTGGTGAAACCTCCTGGTCATTATCGGCTACATTAGACGGAGACAGTCTCTTAAGAGCCCTAAGACAAAAAAGGTGTCAAACTTTGGACAGATTATTCTGTCAAACCGTGACACCTACAAACATCTTCTTTGCATGTATAGGTGGATGTTGGGTCCACCTACAAATACCTACCTTGGTTTTTTTAAGTCAATTTCATTTGCCTATGGTGGCAAGGAACACATTGTTCTAAAATGCTTCAGTTTCATGCAGTGGAAAGGTGCTAGGAGTGAAATTTGCATTCCTTGTAGGGCCGAATGGACTACACCAACATGTCAGCATGGGTGGGTAAACACTGGGGGAGGTCTCATTTTGTGTACGCTAAGTGTCCCAATTGTTTTGAGCTACAAGCTTTTGATAAAGTCACTTAAGATCCCTAAGAGCAAAAAATTGTCAAACTTTGACATAGCAGTTCTTGGAATCCGTGGCACCTGGGATTATTTCATTTGGACCTATAGGTGCATGTGGGGTCCATCCACAATAATCTCTCTTGGATTTTTCAACTCCAATCCATTTGACCGTGCTAAATTTAAATGCATTATTACAAAATGCATCAGTGGCATTCAACATAACCTTGCTAGAAGCCATATTTTTTGTTCTACACCTCATGGGGTCGAATGGATTGTTCCAACACATCAGCGTGGGAGATCTCTTTTTGTGTGCCATGTGTCTTAGTCATTCTAGGCTATAGGCTTCTGACAAAGTCACTTAAGATCCCTAAGAGCAAAAAACTTTCAAACTTTGACGAAGCAATTCTCAAAATCTATGGAACCTAGGAATGTTTCGTTCAAACCTACAAGTGTACGTGGAGTATTCCCACAATAAACTCTCTTGGTTTTTTTCAACTCCAATCTGTTTGACCATGCTGAAATTAAATGCATTCTTGCAAAATGCATCAATGGCATTCAGCATAACCTTGCCAGAAGCTGTATTTTTTATTTTACAGCTCGTGAGGCCAAACGGAATGTGCAAACACATCAAGGTCAGTGGGTACATGCTAGAGGAGGTCTCATTTTATACGCCAAGTTTCCTAGTCATTCCGGGATACAGGCTTCTAACAAAGTCACTTAAGATCCCTAAGAGCAAAAAATTGCCAAACTTTGATGGAGCAGTTCTCAAAATCCATGGCACCTGGGAATGTTTTGTTTAGACCTATGGATGCACATGGGGTCCATCCATAATAACTTCTCTCATTTTTTTCAACTCCAATTCACTTGCCCATGCCAAAATTAAATGCATTCTTGCAAAATGCATTAGTGGCATTCAACATAACCTTGCTAGAAGCCATATTTTTCGTTCTGCACCTTGTTGGGCCAAATGGACTATGCCAAAACATCTGGGTGGGTGGATAAATTCTAGGGGAGGTATCATTTCATGCGCCAAGTGTCCCAGTCATTCTAGGCTACAGGCTTCCAACAAAGTCACTTAAGATCCCTAAGAGCAAAGTCACTTTATCGGAAGCCTATAGCCTGGAATGACTAGGACACTTGGTGCATGAAATGAGACCTCCCCTAGCATTTACCCATGCACCCTAACATTTTGACACAGTCTGTTCAACCCCATGAAGCACGGAACAAAAAAATACAGCTTCTGGCAAAGTTATGTTGAATGCCACTAATGTATTTTGCAAGGATGCATTTATTTCGGCATGGTCAAACAGATTGGAGTTGAAAAAAACTACGAGAGGTTATTGTGGATGGACCCCATGTACACTTGTAGGTCTAAATGGAACATTCCCAGGTGCCACGAATTCTAAGAATTACTTCATCAAAGTTTGACAAGTTTTTGTTCTTAGGGATCTTAATTGACTTTGCCGGAAGCCTGTAGCCCATAATAAATGGGACACTTGGTGCATGAAATGAGACCTCCCCTAGCATTTACCCACCCACCTTGACATTTTGGTGTAGTTTGTTTGGCCCCACGAGGTGCATAATGCAAAATTTCACTTCTAGCACCTTTCCACTGCATGAAGCTGAAGCATTTTGAAACACTATGTTCCTTGCCACCATAGGCAAATGAAATTGATTTTAAAAACTAAGGTAGGTATTTGTAGGTGGACCTAACATCCACCTATACATGCAAAGAAGATGTTCATAGGTTTTGCGGTTTGACAGAACAACCGGTCCAAAGTTTGACACCTTTTTTATTTTAGGGTTCTTAAGAGACTATCTCCGTCTGATGTAGCCGATAACAACCAGGAGGCTTCACCACTGAAAAACACCTCCCCTAGCATTCACTTACCCACCCTGATGTGTTGGCATAGTTCATCCAACCCCACGAGATACGGAATGCAAAATTTCACTCCTAGCACCTTTCTAGTGGATGAAACTAAACTAAAAGCTATGTTGTAATCTCTATTTTCATGTCTTTCCTCTACTCTCCTTAGGTTGATATGGTGTTCTCACTTGATCCAATGTGTTTTAGGTCATTAATCAAAGGTGTTCTCCATTGTGTTATCCAATTTATTCCCTGTTCTTGTAATTCAACACTCAACACTAGATACAAAGGCACGCGAATTATTTAACACTACACCTCAAAGAGATCCCATCTCATGGAATGCATAAATAATCTTTGGAATAGGGTACATGGACATCCATCAAAGCATAAAGGACATGGGAATTTTTTCATATGTTGTAGTTGTAACTACCCTGGTAGACATGTATCCAAAGTGTGGAAGCATAGACAAGGAAAGTCAACTATTAGACATGATGCCTCAAAAAAATATGGTCTCATGGAATGCCATGATTGCAAGATATGCATAAAATGGATTTTTTGATAAGGATTTAGAAACTTTCAAGAAAATGTAATTGGCGGGTGTAAAGAAAATATAGAAAGGTGAAATGAGGATATGCAAAGCATGGAAACCATATAGAAGGTGAAATGAGGTTATGTGTATCATGCCAAACATGTCTCTCTCCATATGTCTCTCTCTTCCTCTCTTCCTTGTTTCTGTTGTGTCTATAACCCATATAGAAGGTGAAATGAGGGTATTCTAGACCTATAGAAGGTGAAATAAGGATATAATATCAAACATGTGTTAAACTATGTCTCTCTCTCTCTCTCTTCCTCTCTTCCTCTCTTCCTCGTTCGTCCTCGTTCTCAAGGGCTAACATGTGTGAAGTGTACAGTTGAGACTTTTAATTAACAGGGATAATTCTAAAACCTCATTTTGGTACTTGTTTTGATTGATTGCAAGATATGCACAAAATGGATTTTTTGATAAGGCTTTAGAATTTTTCAATCAAATGCAATTGGCAAGTGTAAAGCCAAATTCCACAACCTTAGCCAACATTCTCTTAGCCTATGCCAAAATGGGATCTTCGAAACAGGGTATGGACATCCATCGAAGCATAAAGGATATGGGAATTTTGTCAAATATTGTAGTTGCAACTATCCTAGGAGACATGTATGCAATGTGTGGAAGCATATAGACAAGGCACATGAACTGTTTGACAAGATGCATCAAAGAAATGTTGTCTCATGGAATGCAATGATTGCAAGATATGCACAAAATGAATTTTTGATAAGGCTTTAGAAACTTTCAAGCAAATGTAATTGGCAGGTGTAAAGCCAAATTCCACAACCTTATCTAGCATCCTCCTTGCCTATGCCAAAATGGGATCTTCAAAACAAGGTATGGACATCCATCAAATTATAAAGGATATGGGAATTTTGTCAGATATTGTAGTTGCAATTACCCTAGGAGACATGTATGCAAAGTATGGAAGCATAGACAAGACACATGAACTGTTTGACATAATACCTCAAAGAAATGTTGTCTCATGGAATGCAATGATTGCAAGATATACACAAAATGGATTTTTATAAGGCTTTAGAAACTTTCAATAAAATGCAATTGGGGAGTGTAAAGGCAAATTCCACAACCTTAGCCAACATCCTCTTTGCCTATGCCAAAATGGGATCTTTGGAACAGGGTATGGACATCCATCAAAGCATAAAGGATATGGGAATTTTATCAAATGTTGTAGTTGCAACTACCCTAGGAGACATGTATGTAAAGTGTGGAAGCATAGACAAAGCACATGAACTATTTGACATGATGCCTCAAAGAAATGTTCTCTCATGGAATGCAATGATTGCAAGATATGCACAAAATGTATTTTTTTAAGAGGCTTTAGAAACTTTCAAGCAAATGCAATTGGTGGGTGTAAATCCAAATTCCACAACCTTATCCAACATCCTCCTTGCCTATGCCAAAATGGGATCTTTGGAAAAAGGTATGGACATCCATCAAAGCATAAAGGATATGGGAATTTTGTCAAATGTTATAGATGCAATTGCCTTGGGAGACATGTATGCAAAATGTGGAAGCATAGACAAGGCGCATGAACTATTTGACATGATAAGTCAAAGAAATATTGTCTCATGGAATGCAATGATTGCAAGACATGCACAAAATGTATTTTTAATAAGGCTTTAGAAACTTTCAATCAAATGCAATTGGTGGGTGTAAAGCCAAATTCCACAACCTTAGCCAGCATCCTCCTTGCTTATGCAAAAATGGGATCTTCAGAACAGGGTATGGACATCCATCAAAGCATAAAGGATATGAGAATTTTGTCAAATGTTGTAGTTGCAACTACCCTGGGAGACATGTATGCAAAGTGTGGAAGCATAGACAAGGCACATGAACTGTTTGACATGATGCCTCAAAGAAATGTTGTCTCATGGAATGTAATGATTGCAAGATATGCACAAAATGGATTTGCTGATAAGGCTTTAGAAATTTTCAAGTAAATGTAATTGGCGGGTGTAAAGCCAAATTTAACAACCTTATCCAGTATCCTCCTTGCCTATGCCAAAATGGGATCTTTGGAATAGGGTATTGACATCCATCAAATCATAAAGGATATGGGAATTTTGTCAGATGTTGTAGCTGCAAATGCCTTGGGAGACATGTATGCGAAGTGTGGAAGCATAGACAAGGCACCTGAATTGTTTGACATGATGCCTCAAATAAATGTTGTCTTATGGAATGCAATGATTGCAAGATATGCACAAAATGGATTTTTTGATAAGTCTATAGAAACTTTCAATCAAATGCAATTGGCGGTTGTAAAGTCAAATTCCACAACCTTAGCCATAATCCTCCTTGCCTATGCCAAAATGGGATCTTTGGAATAGGGTATGGACATCCATCAAAGCATAAAGGATATTGGAATTTTGTCAGATGTTGTAGTTGCAACTACATTGGGAGACATGTATGCAAAGTGTGGAATCATAGACAAGGTGCGTGAACTATTTAACATGATGCCTCAAAGAAATGTTGTCTCATGAAATTCAATGATTGCAAGGTATGCACAAAATGGATTTTTTATAAGGCTTTAGAAACTTTCAAGCAAATGCGACTGATAGGTGTAAAGCCAAATTTCATAACCTTAGCCAACATCCTCCTTGCCTATGCCAAAATGGGATCTTTAGATAGGGTATGGGCATCCATCAAAGCATAAAGGATATGGGAATTTTTTTAGATGTTGTATATGCAATTTCCCTGAGAGACATGTATGCAAAGTGTTGAAGCATAGACAAGATGTGTGAACTATTTGACATGATGCCTCAAAGAAATGTTGTCTCATGGAATGCAATGATTGCAAGATATGCACAAAATGGATTTTTTTATAAGGCTTTAGAAACTTTCAAGCAAATGTAATTGGTGGGTGTAAAGCCAAATTCCACAACCTTAGCCAGAATCCTCCTTTTGTATGCCAAAATGGGATCTTTAGAACAGGGTATGGACATCCATCAAAGCATAAAGGATATGGGAATCGTTTCAAATGTTGTAGTTGCAACTACCCTGGGAGACATTTATGCAAAGTGTGGAAGCATAGAAAAGCACATGAACTATTTGGCATGATGCCTCAAAGAAATGTTGTCTCATGGAATGTAATTATTGCAAGATATGCACAAAATGATTTTTTTGATAAGGCTTTAGAAACTTTCAAGCAAATGCAATTGGCGGGTGTAAATCCAAATTCCACAACATTATCTAGCATCCTCTTTGCCTATGCCAAAATGGGATCTTCAGAACAGGGTATGGACATCCATCAAAGCATAAAGGATATGGGAATTTTGTCAGATGTTGTAGTTACAACTACCATGGGAGACATACATATGCAAAGTGTGGAAGTATAGACAAGGTGCATGAACTATTTGACATGATGCCTTAAAGAAATGTTGTCTCATGGAATGCAAATATTTCAAGATATGTACAAAATGGATTTTTTGATAAGGCTTTAGAAACTTTCAAGCAAATGCAATGGATGGGTGTAAAGCCAAATTCCACAACCTTAGCCAGCATCCTCCTTGCCTATGCCAAAATGGGATCTTCAGAACAGGGTATGGACATCTATCAAAGCATAAAGGATATGGGAATTTTGTTAGATGTTGTACTTGTAACTACCCTGAGAGACATGTATGCAAAGTGTGGAAGCATAGACAAGGTGTGTGAATTATTTGACATGATGCCTCAAAGAAATGTTGTCTCATGGAATGCAATGATTGCAAGATATGCACAAAATGGATTTTTTGATAAGGCTTTAGAAACTTTCAAGAAAATGCAATTGGTGGGTGTAAAGCCAAATTCCACAACCTTAGCTAGCATCCTCCTTGCCTATGCCAATATGGGATCTTTGGAATAGGGTATGGACATCCATCAAAGCATAAAGGATATGGGAATTTTGTCAGATGTTGTAGTTGCAACTACCCTGGGAGACATGTATGCAAAATGTGGAAGCATAGACAAGGCACGTGAACTGTTTGACATGATGCCTCAAAGAAATGTAGTCTCATGGAATGCCATGATTGTAGGATATGCACAAAATGTATTTTGTAAGGATGCTATCAAAATATTTGAATTAATCAAACACTCTAGAACATATATTGAATTGATATTTGAACATAATATTATTTCATTGAAATATTGAAGAACACATACGCAATATCAAAACTTTTAAGCATGATACATTATCTATCATGTAACCATAATTGATCATCATATATAGAATGTAAAATCTCATATACATAATGTCATGAAAATAACATATAGTGTATATATAAATCCATATAGGCATGTACAAACAAAGCCATATAGGCATATACAATGATATACATTTGTAAAATATAAAAGTATGTTTACAAAGCCATATAGGCATACAACAAAATGTCCCAAAATCAAATCTCCTATGAAGTGCTATCAAATAATCGATGGCCCTTGCTTAGTCGTGAAGATGGAGAATCAGTTAACGGCTCATCCTCTCTTGTCCACTGACTACACCTCCTTGATAGAGATTTATGAAGTTCCACCTGTTAATACAATCAAACAATATCCACATTAATATAGAAAACATGAAATATACAATAATACATAAGTAATCAATCACTTACCACCATCTAGTTATCCCTCTTGATCATTTTTTGTCTCTCTTCATTTGTAGCTGGATGGGTTGGAGTTGTGACCTCTTGTGAGAAGCATGAAGAAGCAAAATTGAGTAAACATGAATATCATTTATGTACATTAAATGATGTGAGATAAAACAAGAAATACAAAACAGAATTTACATGTTATTGGCTCATACTCAGTTAAAGGATTTGCAGACAGAATAGCTGCAACAATGCCCACCTCCGTTGATTGACAAAGATGAGGAGTCTCCAAAATTATCATTATCTAAAAATACAGTTCAAGGTTATTTGACCAAAACAAATACATAACATTATTTAAATGCATAATGATTAGAAATGGTAAAATTTACCTCAGTGAAACTACTTCTGTGAACGACCCAAGGAAATCCTCTTGATGGTGAAGCTCCAACATCCACCTATTCATCATTAAATTATCACTAAATAAGATTACCATTGATATATGACAAAAAGTTTACATGTACTATATTTACAATCTTGTGGCAAATTACATACTTGTCAACTTGATCTCCTCTCATAACCTTGCAATGGATGGCTGATAGACACAAGATGAATACTTTGACCCTAGAATTTCATAGTGCATACAATTACCTACATTAATTTTGACTTATAATATCTATTAATATAATTAATTAGAGATTTTAAATACAATATAATAAATTCGTAAACTTCTAAAAAATTACTTGGGAATCAATACCAAATGTATCATGCAACAAGTCATTTGTCAGTACAATACCATCCAATATGGATGTGTCTTGTGCCTACTACTGCCCATGTGTCACATAGTCCTAAAACTCTAGAGCATCATCTCTAATGTCTACATAGGAAGCATCCTCAGTCCCATAATCACACAAAGCTCCACATGATTAGCAAATATGGGGGACTGACAACACCTACTGCTCTCACCCTCACTAGCTTGGGAAAGATCGCTACCATGTTGTGCTAAAGACTGGGTGAGGGAATTGAGAGAATGTAGTGTCTCCACCTAAACACTCTCCTTCAAAGTTAAAGGGAGTGAGATATGTTGTGGCCTCATACATGGTCTAGGTGGATGGTTCTCGGCACGATGTGCCCCCTCTCTATCATGTGCAGAGCCACCACCTCTGCCCTGGAAATCTCAAAAATCAAAGTAGTTTGGAATCTCATTGAGTTTGAACTCACAATAAAGTTTCCTCAAAAAATATTGCAGGACCTCATTATTAGTACAGGGTAGGTCGTTAAAAATCATATACCATCTATCCCAAAAGGTTTTGGATATTCCATCATGCACACACTAATGAATGGGGAATCATTTACAACTCCCGTGTAATGGTTGATTTGTTCTAGGATCGATAATAAGTGCACATAGATCAGCTTTCAAAATTTCCTTATCTCTAACCTGTTTGTACGATAATTTGTCTGCATATAATCGTCGACAACTCTCCCTATAGTCTACCCATTGGTTGATTTGGTTTGTCACCGAGTCAATGTGAGAAATAATGGCCTCTAATGAACTGGAAAGGGATCTCCTGTGATCGTTGCTTGCATTTGGATTTTTTAATTTTTGAACAAAAATTTCAAGTTATTTTTTATTATCTTGGATTTGCCCTAAATAGTTTTCTTATGTGTCACGTGGATGGTGAGGAAGTGAAGGCAAAGTTTGAGGAGGATTTTGAGCCTCCTCTTCACATGGAATCTCATCTCTAGGATTGGGGTTTTGGACTGACTCATTGATTGAAATTTGAAAATAGAAATTCATTTAAAACAATGAAAAATAAATTCAATTCATTTCAAATTTAGAAAAAGATGAAAACCCTACCTTCTTCAGTTTGTTGACTTTGTTGCACTCATGCACAACGAGAATGGCAATGTGGCATAGTGTTAGATGGATTTTTCCTTCAAGATCCTCAAAATGTGCTCGCGAAATAACCTACTCATATTTTTGCTACTCTAGAAATGAAAATGAAAATAACAAGTCGCGGGTCTCTATGTTTTTTATTTAGCAAACAAAAGCGCGATCGCATTATAATTTCCTAGGACCAAAAAGTGGGGTGGCCACTTTTTGGTCCCCCATCTTCATGCACACACCCATATGTATCTTTTGGTTTTTGATACATCTGTATTGTTGGTGCCTACTACAAGTTTGGGTTTTGAGCATTTGAATCCGCAGGCACCTTCCTAAAAAACCCAAAAAATTCTAAGTCTTTCGGCCTTTGCAGTTGGAAGTGCAAAAGAAAAATAGTTTTTTGCATGTCCCTTTGTATATACAAGGCCACTTGTATATACATGCAAGTTCGAATGTGCATTTGGGCATACAGGGTTGTTTGTATGTTCAATCGACCTTCAAAAAATGGAAAAAATTAGTTATATGCCTCCTTGTATGCATATCGGGTTTGGAATAAGTGCATATACATTGAGGAATCTTTCATAGATTCCTAGAATATTTTGCAGTTGTATGTATAAGGAGAATGCATATCGGGTTTGTATGTTCATACATACAATGGGTAGATGCAAGCAGACATACAATGGAAAGATACATTGGCAACATGTAGAAGAAAATGTGCAAGGGACCACATACAAGGCAAAATGTACATCGGGTGGATACAATGGATATATACAAGGTCGATGTACAAATGGTGGGGCCCGCAGATATGCAAAGGAGAATGCATATTGGGTTTGTATGTTGGCACATACAAAGGGAACGTGCAAGGCAGAATGTACATTGCAATGTACAAGGGTGAATGTATCTCCGATATACAAGTCAACATGCAAGCGTCGAGATACAAAGGTAAGATACAGTTGGTGGGACCTACTTCATATACAAGTCACATTGTATATGTGACATGAATTCGCCACATACAAGAGGAAAGATGCAAAAGTGTTTGCATATACAAGGATTGACATACAAGTGGAATATATAGGGTGGACATGGCCAAAGAGTTAACAATATTTGTGAAATATTTTAAAATCCGCCATTGTATGTTTGGGATTGTATATTCTAAATATACAATCGAATGTGTAAGCAAAAGATACAAAGTCAATATGCAAGCAAATTATGGATAAAGTCAAAGTTCCTCGAGCATGGTGGGCCCACGTGATTGTATATCGTGTTTGTATATGCGATGTGCATTCCTAATATACAAAGCCCGGACCCGAAGAGATATACATTCTAGTTGATGCAGCGTCGAGTTCGCGGCTTGCATGTATGTATGCTTGGTTTTTGTATTATACAAAGGGTTAATATGCAAAGAAAAGGATACAAGCCAGATTTCAAAGGTTTTCAAGTCTAATTGATAAGTGCAGTGAAATCCGCCTTGTATGTATATTGTGTTTGTATATGTAATATAGAAAGCGATAGATGCAAAAAGGAGATACAAGTCAGACCTAAAGGTATTTACAATTTGTTCTATAAAATTTGGGGTCCGCACTTTGTATGCAAGCAGTTGTATATGCATGTTCTTTTGCATATACAAGGCGAAAAAGGCAAAATAAGACAGGGAAAAGTCAGCGATAGAAGCACAGGGTGCCTACGTGGCACAATTTCATTGGCCGGTGACTTTTCAAAGTGTTTTAAGGCCGTGGATCTCAACGCTAGGAAGGGAACTCGATGGCCATGATTCAAATGCTCTGCATGGGTGATTTCTTTATTTTTGCGGCTGTTTTCAGGCGAGAAAACTTCAAAAGCACCTAGCTACTACATTACCAAGGGCCGCGAGTTGGTATGCCATTAATGGCTATTTGCAGAGAGGTATGGGTATGATTGATTGGCCAACCACCAAATTTGATGAAGAAGATCTTCAAGTGGCGGTGCAGATCCTGAGTCTCACCTGCTCCCTTCCTTCTCTCTACCTGGAACATTCAATGATTTGAGCGCCATTCTGTGGTGCACTGTATCTGGAAAAATTTTGAAAATGCCATGTAATTATTGCTGAGTACACATTCTTGCTATAAAATACAAATTGTGTTACTCAGTTGAGGTTATTGAAGACTTAGGCATTTTTGGGGGAAAAATAACGAAAAACAGAGCATTTTCTTGGCTGCTCTATCTCTGTTGGAGTTTATGAGTTGCATTTGAGTGCACCTTGCACATATGTTTAGTTTCTTGTCATTTTATATGAAAAATGCATTATTGCATGTGTTTATCTGTTTGTCTCCATGTGTTGTATGCATTCTCTTCTTTTGAATCTGGTTGCTAAGGGTTCCTCAGATTCTAGAGTATTGATTTTTGTATCACATGCTTAATCTTTAACTTCCATTCAAGGAGTGGATTAAATTGTTTTAGGTTGAGTATGGAGAAGATTGTATGTCAGCTGGGATGTATGTAAGTAGAGATAGTTAAATACTTATCCTTGGGTGGTGTTTGTAAGGCAAATACTAGTTCTAACCCCTTGAAACTTGAATGCCAGTTGCAAGCCATTCTCTTGTATACGTCTAGTTGACTCCTTGCCCAGAGATACGCACCGGTCTGTTTCTTGTGTAGTAGTTATGATCCAAAACCCCTTGTCTTGCATCCAAAACATCAATTCAAATCATTCTATAATTCCCACCTGTTAGTTGTAGGAGTAGAAATAGGACCCCTGCATACTCTCATCCTTAACTAGTTAGATATGTCCAAGAATGTTGCCAGCCTTGTGATCTATCATGCATATCTTGGTCCAAACATGAGAGTATTCTGCCTGTTGTTGTAAAGTTAAATCTTTCTATCATTGGGCAAGTCAAGGTTAAATATTTAGCTATAGGGATACCCCCCTTGGTGCGGCAAAACCAGAAGTGAAGGGGAGACAGCTCACGCAACCCCCTATATTCATTGGCCAAATCTACCTGTGCATTGGAACTGGCAAACCCTCTGCCAATTCAGAAGAGACTCCAACAGATGGTGACTTTGCTGGGGATGTAACGTCATATCCATGGAAAGTGTGAGTCTAAAAGATTGATCAGACCTAGAAGTACTTTGTTGCAGCAAAAGAAAAAATTTATGTGTGACTCTATTGTGGGAGAATCCAAAAAGAAAAGAAATCAATTTTCAGCTTCAACTTATTTGAAACTCATTCCTCTACAAGGAGGTGGCGACTCTGCACAAAAAGAACCTGATACAAGACAACAAAGGTATTAGATTTTCATATAAAGTAATCAGGGAAATGAATTTGTAGCTGCTGCAACATATCCAGGTATTTTCATAGGTTTTGGTTTTCAAAAACCATGATGTATAAGTTTTAAAGGATTCCCTATTTGGTGAAGTAGCACTGGTTAAAAGGGAAATATTGGTGAAAGCTTGCATGCTTTGTATTTTGTAAGAACTTAGTTTGTATTTTCAAAAGAAGTATGCAATGTTATTGAAGGACTCATATAGAGGACTTTAGGAAATTTGAAACAACAGTTTGCATTTTAAAGGCCTAAAGTCATTGTTGATTGAAAATCTGAGTTGAGAAGAGGGTTGCAAAAACACATAAAGATGTATTGTCAGCCCATGCACCCTTGTGAGGTGTCAAATGCAATAATGTATAATAACCAATCCCAACCATGTAATAAAAGAAGTTTCAACATTGATAGATATAAGCCCATAAATTTCAATGGCATTCGTGGTTATCCAAATGCTTTTCCACCTAAGATCAGAAAGTATTTGCCCAAATTCAATGGTATAAAGGATGAATCAGCTAAGAGACACTTGTAGTAGTTTACGAATGTGATAGATGACTTTGAGATTGACCATGAAGATGTAGTTATGAGATTATTTGTTCAATCTCTAGATGAAGATGCAAGGGACTGGTTCTCCTACCTTCCGGCCTACTCTGTCAGCTCTTGGCAAGAATTTAAATTTGCATTTCTAGAACAATATGGTGAAAGAACTTCTGAATATGTAGTTATTAGTGATTTTATGTATATTCATATTGAAAAAGATGAGTTAGTTCCAACCTTTAACCTCAAATTTATGAAGGCATTGAAAACAATTCCAGAATGCATGAGACCTAGTGATGCATTGTGCCTAATGGTCTATTTGGGAGCATTTGATAAGAAAATGAGTTATAGATTGAGAGATAAGGAACCCACCACATTGCATCAGGCACATCAGTTTGCAATGGACATTGAAAACAATTGGAGGCATGGAATTCAAAAGGGTTATTTCTCTAAAAATTTATGCTGCCCTGTGGTCCCCAATGTTTGTGAAAGATATAATTTATGTGTTGAAAATGAATGTCAAAGTACTCAAACCCCTGCTATCCCTGTTTATGCATCATTCCAAGTTAATGATAACTCTACCATAGAGGATGATTCCCTGATTTGCCCACCAAATAAAGTTGATTATGATAACTTTTCAAGTAATATTTACATGCCAGTCCTCAGCAAAGAGCATTCATGTTTAAATGATCCAATTGTGCAAAGTTGTGATCATATGGATCAAGAATCAATATCAGTTTCATTAGGAAGTATTAGAGGGCTGGAGAATGATATAGATAGTTCAGCTTTAGGGTGCATTGAAGTTACAGAAATCTTGTATGTGGGGCAATCAGATGATAAAGATGATATCCATGATCAGTTCATGGATTAGGTTTGTTCTTATTATGACTCTAGATTTGATAATGACGAAGAAGAGTTGGATTGTCATCAAGAAGAAGCAGAGACCTTTGCAATGAGTGTGAATCCCCTTAATGATGAGCCTTTTGATGCATTGAACATTGTGAGTCATGACCTTCATTGGTGCAGAATAAACCCTCTCTTTGAAGATGATGATGAATATGAGGAGACAGCTGACCTAGGTACTGCATCAGTTTGTGAAGAAGGGACATATGAATCAGAATCAGAGATCTTCAGCTCCTGTAAAGATAATATGGATATGCAAACTGTGGATGATGAATGTTCATCATTATTTGGTTCATACATGTGTTTTGATGGCTGTATGGATCAAGCTTTGTTTTCAATATCAATAAGTAATATAAATAACATTGAAGGTCTCATATATTCTGAGTGTTTTCAGTTTTTAGATCAGCTGGATGAGTGCCTGGTAATGTGCAACAGCCAGGTAGATAATGAGGATATACTGTTCGAGGAATATAACATACATATGTTGCCTAATGCTGAAAAATACTCTAGTATGTATGGTTATATGTCTGATTATGAGATGCAAGGTGACAGAGGCAATACTGACATAGGCAAGCTTTCAAAAATGGTAAAGCGTGTAATTGACAAGATTAGCATGTGGGCAGATTGTTTTAATGTTTTCAGTCGTGGTTGGGATTATTCATAGTGGAATCAGGCATTTGATAGGAGGAGGTTGTGGTTTTTTATTTTTGGCTGCCCGGGGATGCCAGAATAGTGTTTGAAAATGTGATTTGTGGTGCAGGTTGGTGCATCTTTGACTCCATGCCCAATGGATAAGGGACTGGTCTGCATCCCAAAGATCTATGGTTCTCACCATGTCTGCAAGAGGCATGCGTCCCCAAACAGAGCCAATGTTGGTGCCTGCTACAAGTTTGGGTTTTGAGCATTTGAATCCGTAGGCACCTTCCTAAAAAACCCAAAAAATTCTAAGTCTTTTGGCCTTTGCAGTTGGAAGTGCAAAAGAAAAATAGTTTTTTGCATGTCCCTTTGTATATACAAGGCCACTTGTATATACATGCAAGTTAGAATGTGCATTCAGGCATACAGGGTGGTTTGTATGTTCAATCGGCCTTCAAAAAATGGAAAAAATCAGTTATATGCCTCCTTGTATGCATATCGGGTTTGGAATAAGTGCATATACATTGAGGAATCTTTCGTAGATTCCTAGAATATTCTGCAGTTGTATGTATAAGGAGAATGCATATCGGGTTTGTATGTTCAGACATACAACGGGTAGATGCAAGTGGACATACAACAGAAAGATACATTGGCAACATGCAGAAGAAAATGTGCAAGGGACCACATACAAGGCAAAATGTACATCGGGTGGATACAATGGATATATACAAGGCCGATGTACAAATGGTGGGGCCCACGGATATGCAAAGGAGAATGCATATTGGGTTTGTATGTTGGCACACACAAAGGGAATGTACAAGGTAGAATGTACATTGCAATGTACAAGGGCGAATGTATCTCCGATATACAAGTCAACATGCAAGCGTCGAGATACAAAGGTAAGATACAATTGGTGGGACCTACTTCATATACAAGTCACATTGTATATGTGACATGAATTCGCCACATACAAGAGGAAAGATGCAGAAGTGTTTGCATATACAAGGATTGACATACAAGCAGAATATATAGGGTGGACACGGCCAAAGAGTTAATAGTATTTGTGAAATATTTTGAAATCCGCCATTGTATGTTTGGGATTGTATATTCTAAATATACAATTGAATGTGCAAGCAAAAGATACAAAGTCAATATGCAAGCAAATTATGGATAAAGTCAAAGTTCCTAGAGCATGGTGGGCTCGTGTGATTGTATATCGCGTTTGTATATGCGATGTGCATTCCTAATATACAAAGCCCGGACCTGAAGAGATATACATTCTGGTTGATGTAGCGTCGAGTCCACGGCTTGCATGTATGTATGCTTGTATATGTGCGATACACAAAGGGTTAATATGCAAAGAAAAGGATACAAGCTAGATTTCAAAGGTTTTCAAGTCCGATTGATAAGTGCGGTGAAATCTACCTTGTATGTATAGTGTGTTTGTATATGCAATATACAAAGCGATAGATGCAAAAAGGAGATACAAGCCGGACCCAATGGTATTTGCAATTTGTTTTATAAAATTTGGGTTTCGCGCTTTGTATGCAAGCAGTTGTATATGCATGTTCTTTTGCATATACAAGGCGAAAAAGGCAAAATAAGATAGGGAAAAGTCAGCGATAGAAGCACAGGGTGCCTACATGGCACAATTTCATTGGCCGGTGACTTTTCATAGTGTTTTGAGGCCGTGGATCTCAGTGCTAGGAAGGGAACTTGACGGCCATGATTCAAATACTCTGCAGGGATGATTTCTTTATTTTGCAACTGTTTTCAGGTGGGAAAACTTCAGAAGCACCTAGCTATTGCATTACCAAGGGCTGTAAGTTGGTATGCCATTAATGGCTATTTGCAGAGAGGTATGGGTATGATTGATTAGCCAACCACCAAATTTGATGAAGAAGATCTTTAGGCGACGGTGCAGATCCCGAGTCTCACCTGCTCCCTTCCTTCTCTCTACCTGGAATATTCAATGATTTAAGCGCCATTCTGTGGTGCACTATGTCTAGCAGAATTTTGAAAATGCCATGTAATTATTGCTGAGTACACATTATTGCTATAAAATGAAAACTGTGTTACTCAGTTGAGGTTGTTGAAGACTTGGGCATTTTGGGGGGAAAAATAACGAAAAATAGAGCATTTTCTTGGCTGCTCTATCTCTGTTGGAGTTTATGAGTTGCATTTGAGTGCACCTTGCACATATGTTCGGTTTCTTATCATTTTATATGAAAATTTCATTATTGCATGTGTTTATCTGTTTGTCTCCATGTGTTGTATGCATTCTCTTCTTTTGAATCTGGTTGCTAAGGGTTCCTCAGATTCTAGGGTATAGATTTCTATATCACATGCTTAATCTTTAACTTCCATTCAAGGAGTGGATTAAATTGTTTTAGGTTGAGTATGGAGAAGATTGTATGTCAGCTAGGATGTATGTAAGTAGAGATAGTTAAATACTTATCCTTGGGTGGTGTTTGAAGGCAAATACCAGTCCTAACCCCTTGAAACTTGAATGCCAGTTGCAAGCCATTCTCTTGTATACGTCTAGTTGACTCCTTGCCCAGAGATAGGCACCGGTCTATTTCTTGTGTAGTAGTTATGATCCAAAACCCCTTGTCTTGCATCCAAAACATCAATTCAAATCATTCTATAATTCCCACCTGTTAGTTGTAGGAGTAGAAATAGGACCCTTGCATACTCTCATCCTCAACTAGTTAGATATGTCCAAGAATGTTGCCAGCCTTGTGATCTATCATGCATATCTTGGTCCAAACATGAGAATATTCTGCCTGTTGTTGTAAAGCTAAATCTTTCTGTCATTGGGCGAGTCAAGGTTAAATCTTTAGCTATAGGGATACCCCCTTGGTGTGGCAGAACGAAAAGTGAAGGGGAGGTAGCTCACGCAACCCCTGTATTCGTTGGCTGAATCTACCTATGCATTGGAACTGGCAAACCCTCTGCCGATTCGGAAGAGACTCCAATAGGTACGATGGCTCTTTTAGAGGAGAAAGATATCACAACCCTCCCCCTGAGACTTGATTATTATTTATATTAAATAATGCTATGTTTGGAACAATAATAAAATATCGACATTGTGATAAGTATGGAAACAATATTTATTGTGAATTTCAATTATTGATGCATATGTTGAAAATATGATGTTACGACTAACAAGGACTAACCACTTGATGTTGATTCAATGAATGTGACAGGAAGATTCATCAATGCTTCCACAGGTTGATCTCTGTGAATTCAAATATTTATTTATATATTGAATTTATTAATGTTTGTTGATTATTAATATTTTGACTAACGAAAAAACTAATCACTTGATGATTGTTTTGAAAATGAGACATGAGAATTCGACACTCTCTTGTGAGAGAGAGTATCATTGGGGAGAGGGAGTCTATCCATCACAAAGCAAATGGTTGTCATGGGAATCTCATGCATACTCACTTAGAAAATATTTAATTATCATTTTTCATTTTATTGTGTGATGTCTTATGCGTTTGAGAAAGTTTAATTTTCTTGGTAAAATAATATTCTATCTTATAAATTAGGAAAAGGTTAAATTATTATGTTTCTCAAATAAATTAATTAATTATCTCTGCAGACTCTTACATTTTGGTGATGGTAATAACTGAAAGGAATCTTTATTTTATTGAATAACTTCATTTTTTACAGTTAAGGGAGGTGGAGGTTAAAATTAGAAAAGGCAGTTTCAGGGTAAGGTAGTGAAATGAATTTATTGTCTTTTTGTTATTTAATTTTCTTTATGGGGAAAATCCTTTAAAAAGGGAAAAAAGAGGGAAAGATTGGGGGTGTCTAGGAAATCCTGAAAAAGCAGATCCTAGAAGATAAATTTGAGAAAAAGCTCAATTTTTTTTTCCAAGTATGCTCCTTTTTTAAAATGTTATTATTTCTGATCATTCGGGTTTGTTATATATGTGTGTTTCTGCCATTAACAGATTTCAATAAGAACTTGATATGTGCTTTCACTATTGTGTTTATCTTGCAATTGTGGTATTCCTAGAGATGATACATCTCTTTTGGCTTGTTAATAGTTTTGTGCCTAACTATGCTTAACTAATTCTTTGAATGCTTGGTGTTTTGTGCATCTTCCATTGTTTTATTCTTTTGAATGCCTTTAGGCTTCTTTCGACCTGCATGTATTTATCTGCCAGTTTGGTGTTATAAATCAACTGTTTTGATATTTGAACCATCCTGCAATTGATTGATGATGGAATGAAAATCCTTTGGCCTGCAGACCATATCAATCTATGTATTGTTCTTGATCATTTAATCCTTTAAGTTGCACATGCCAATATTGAATAACTTTATTAATTGTAAGTTGATCCTCTTCTCTTTGATTTCCCTAATCTTCCACTTGTCTATATGTACATATTTATAATTGTATGAGTTATACTTTAGTATTGTAGATAGTAATAAGAAAATTGCACCTTTTTGCCTTAGGTCACATTTTAAAAATCTAGTGGATTACATTAAATTATTACACCTCTAAATCAAGTGTTCTTTTCTATGGTGGAGTGTTTATATGAATTATTTAATCTTTTGTTTTTGCACTTCTTTGAAACCCTTAATTTGTTTCTTTCCATCTCTTATCTGTGACTCCTATTTTGGCAAAATCTCCACATGCATATGCCTTTGAATTCCCTGGTGACTTGTCTAAATGTTATTCATTCAACTCTTTGTGAATCCATTGTATTTTCTTCAAAAGACTTCTTTCTTTTCTTTTGAGTTGATTTAGGTGCTTGATAGGAAGGACATCTCTTGTGCATACCTATGAAATTTACAAGACTACCTTCTTATGGATTTTTTTCATTCTTCCTCCTAGAGTCGCGGAAACACTTCATCTCTTGGAGAATGCTAACTGTACAACTAGAATACTATGTTATATAGATATTTCCTTGTTTATTTAGAATCTGACTCATAGTGTAGTGTTGTGATAATTCTATGCTCTTATATGATCTACAGATACCAAAAATACATCCTCTCTTCCTCAGAATTATTAGCATCTTACGATAAGTTTAGGATTTCCTCAAGATATCCATCATTGTTAAGAAGATTTAAGTTTAACTTTTTTTATTAGGTTTTCATGCGTGCTAAATCGTCATGTTTAATCATAATCGCCCAACATGATTCTTTAATCGATCCTACATAGTTTTATCAGCTTGTTTATTCTTTATTATCGGCCAAGGTATACATTTTATTGACCTATGCATAGTATCTCTTTTTTAGCATGTATATATATTTCTATCAACTTGTTAATTATTTATTTGGCTAGCTTATACCATTACCGTCTTATGTTTTCTTATTCACCATGCATATAACTTTATAGGATAGTTTGATCCTTAATTGGCCTGTGAAGTATTTTAAGGCCTGTAATCAACCTGAAGCTTCAATAATTTGGCTTGATTAGTAGTAATGCATCCTTATTAATTTGGGCTAATTTTGATTTTATCTAGAACTTAAATTTTGCCACGAATCCTTATCTCTGTTTAGAAGATTTTCTTTTAATCTGCAAACTTGAGTTTTAGCAGTTTATATATATATATTTGGTTATTTGTAACATCCCTCATTTCTGGTTTCTTTATAAGTCAATGATATTTAAATTCTATGGTAAAATTAGATAAGCTCTATTGATTTATTTTGAGTGTAAAGTGTTGATTTAATACATTGTGTGCATAATGTGTGATTTCATTACCATAGTTAATTGTATAAAGGTGATTATATGATTATATTATTTCCTAACAATGCTACTAAGGTGTGTGTGGCTAGATTATGTTGTGTGATAGGTACAGGTATTAGAGAATGTGAACTAGGCCATGTTACTAAAGTGTCCTGAAATGATCCAATGGTGTGGGCAATTAAATAATAAATTAAATTAAGATAAATAATTAATTAGAAATAAATTAATTAGTGGCTTAATTAATTTATTTGAGTGCATAGAAGTAATTCTATTTATTTATCTGATAATTAATTCTTAAGGTTAATTAGAAAATAAAATAAATAGGTAAAGCTAATTATTTTTTTTATGCTTAGATATTGTTTTAAATTAATTATCTAGTTTTTTTAAAATGTGCCTGGTAAACTTTTTAACGTGACTGGCGACGCTGGTGCGACATGCCCTCCGATTCCATGTGAATGCTTTTGCTCGGAGCAATGAATCGGTGAGGCCACAACACAGGGGACCTCATCACCTAGCAAGAACACTTCAAACCCGTGAACTCATTAGCCCAATGAAGGTGTAAAGACTACGAGCTTATTGGTCTAGCGGGGGTTTGAACTCTGGTGGCTACCACTACAACCGAGCGACTTAACCACTGAACCACGCCCTTATCGGCAAATTAATTATCTAGTTAGATAATTATAGTTTCTAATATTTTTTAGAAATAAAAATTAATTTGTATTTCAATTATTTAATTATTATAATTGAAATAGATTTTTATGTGCTTGCTTTTATTTTAAAATTTAGAAATTTGGGAGAGATTAATTAATATAAGAAGAATTAATTTAATTTAAATAAATAAATAAATAGTGTGGGTTAATTATGTGAGCATTATATTATTTCTTTTATTTATTTATTTTGGTAATTAATTTCTTTTGGAAATAGAAATAAGTTGAATTATTTTAATTTGTTAATTTATTTAATTATTGAATGTGCATGTCTATTTTAAGGATTTAGAAAATAAATGATTATATTTATCATATTTTTGAATTAAAAAATCATATTTTCTAATATTAGTTTTTAAGTGAATTCTTTTATTTGGATAGAATTAGAAAGGATAATATTTTAATATTATTTTGTTTATAATTTGCTTTTTAGGTTTTGGGAAGGAAAAAGAAGGGTTATTAAAAGAAGAAAATTAGTTTTATTTTTATTCTTTTTGGTTATGAATTTTAATGTGCAATTGAGAAGAAAAGAAAAATAGATTATGGAAGTTTAAGGGCTTGAAAGTGATTTTTTTGAAGAATTGAAGGATTATTGTGGTTTTTGAATTGATTGGTCCTTCTCCATTGTTTTTACCAAATTGCTACAAGGATTGAGGTAGGATTCTTGTCATTAAAAGCTTTAGCAAAGATTAACTTTGGTTAATAATTGAATATAGGATTTGTTGTGAAGAAATTGTGATTGTATGTTTCTTATACAAAAAGAAAGATTTAACAAATTGTAGATTCATTGATTTAGAAGATTTAGAAAGAAATTTTGTTGAATTATACTTGTGAATTCTTAAAATTAGTAGAAAGATTTGATAAGTTATTTGATCTTAATATGGTTTTTAGAATATTGAAATGTTAATTTCTTGTATAGGAAGAAAACATAATAGAAAACTTGGAAAGAGATTGAAAAGAAAATAGAAACTCATTTTAGATTAGACATATCTCTTGACAAGTGATCTAGGTATTTTTGATTTCTAGATATATGATTTTAAATTAGGGGATAAACTTTAATTTATTTATTTTTGTAATTTTATCTTTTATATTTTATTTTCTATCATTAAAACAAGTTGACTTTTTAAAAAAAAATTGGTAAAACTGTTATGAGAAAAATAGTTTGTTGCGGCATCAATAACTTTTATTTTATGCTTTGGGTTTCTCTAAGATTTTTAGGGAAGGTATGTAATTTACTTTTTAAACTCCTCAAAAACAATTAGCCATACCCAGATTGTAAATCTTGAGATATTTATTAATTAGTGACTGTCTATCTCTGCTGTTATTTTAAAGTGATGTTTTAATTGAGATTATATTGTCATTATAAAAGTATGTTAAAGAAATTTAGTATGAAAATATTTTCTAGGTTTTGTATATATTTGTATTATCTCTCCAACACATTTTAAAAATTAGAAAAAGGTTATTGTTTGAGAAAGTTGTGTTGTTTTTAATGAAAACTATTTTTATGCAATATAAATCCAAGTTGCTAGCATGAGAGTCATGTTTGGTATATGTGTGATCTCCCAACATGGTTTGGTGACTTTGTATTTCTTATTAAGCATGTTTAAATTGATATGTGGATACTATTTATGAGGGTGTGAGCATGAGTTTGAACTTGTTTCCTATTCTACCCATACACCTAATTATACTGCCCTCATGTTTGAGAGTCCTTGGTGGATTTGTGTATGATAGTGTTATTATGTGTCCATTATTTTCTTGATTGTATGTGTGGGATGAGATTATCTTGTTTATGCTCATGTAAATACAACTTGGGTTGATAATGTATTATCTCCTTGGGGAGATTTTTCTATTTGTTTTTGACATCCTTTGTGTCGTGGTTGATTATATTTATGTGACATCCTTTGTGTCATGATTCTAATCGTGAGAGTAGGGAAGCGGTTATATGAGTAAGCAATTTATGGGAGTGATCCCAAAGCTTCTCGACACCTGATTATCCTAAGGGCTAGGATGGTTGATATCTTGACTTCCATTGGAAGTGACAAGATTAAAGGAGTAGGAGAGGTTGGATGTCTTAGTCATGGGTGGATACATCCTGGCATCATCTTCTCTACTTTGGCCCCAACACATCAAGACATCATCCCCTTAAGAAATTTGGCTAAGGAATTGAGCTTTCTCTTTCTCTCTATAGGCACCACATCACGTGAATCTCTAGTGCTCTCGATGGCAGGAGATCTATAGGTTGTTTATGCATTGCTTTAACCATCCATCACTAGTAGCTAGGAGATCTCTGAGGATAACACATGTGGCTTGTTTATTAGTGTGCATGTTATTCTACCCTGAGGGGTTGGGGTAGGGTGCTATGTGGTGGTATAGTTAACTTTCTTGTCTTATTTGAGGTAGTGGTACTTGGGTACACTACACAGTTGGGAGATGCCCTCTTGATGGGTTGTGGGGACCAAGTGTGTGTTATGGTTGTGGATTCTTTGTGTGATTTCATTATATATGAGTGTCTTTATTGTTGTGATATTGTATTCTATTCTTGTCTCATGTACTTGTTTTATGTGTGTGACTTGTATATTTGAGTTATGGATGTTTTGATTGTATGTTCTTGTATGCTATTGCTTTATGTGTGTTTGTGTATTCAAATTGTTGGTTTATGTGTGTTTGGATACTTGTGTTGTGCCAAGGTTAGGATGCATGTAGTCCTACCTTAGGCATGTGCTCTTAGTAAGACATATAGCATCACGTGAAGAGAGATTTCGTGGTATGGGATGCGAGTAGCAATTAAATCTTGTAATGTTAAAATGACTTGTGGTTACTATTGATTATCATTTGGCTTGTTCATATATTGCATTCAGATTGTATTAAATGATGGAAAGGATGTGTTGATGTGAGTTGTGTAATCTATTTCTTGTATTTAATATGTTTTGGATATATGGTTTCATGTATATTCATATATGTTAATAAAAGAATGAACTAAATAAGATAATCACTAGTATAGTATTGTACTACACCTTTGGATTATGGGCGGTGCTTCTTTTCCTTGACTGATGGATGGGGAGGAAAGGGACATCCAAATGGTGGGTTCAAACTCTTCCCCAATCAACAACAAGAGCATGGGAGATTGGAGGATTAGCTTGCAACATTGAGCTTGGAGTTCTTCAGATATTGTTCATGGTACATATTGTATATGGCCACTTATATTTGTGGTGATTGGTTCATGGCTTATTGTATTCATTATCATTGATGAGAGTTGTAGTATTTGACCCCTTATATATCTTGGTTATGTAAAGATGTTTTCTTCATTGATAAGTGCTAGATATGTAGTTAGGAGACTTTCATATTATTTGAGATGTACTTATTGTTATGCTTCCTTATTATATTTAATGAGTTGGAGTTATATATTGTGTGGATCTTATTTGGATTTCTCCTTCATGTTTTGTACATTATTAAATATTATTATATCATGGGAGTTAATGGAATTTGTTGGAGGTTTATCTTGTACCATTTTTTTACTATTGGGTTGTTTCTTTTGGTTAATACTTAAGAATTTGTTTGAGGTTGTATTTTAGAGGTTGTTACATCATTAAGTTTCTAGCCTGGTGACTTGCACAAAGAACCAATCCCTTCTATAGAAGATAAAACATTAAAGATGTCATATATTTCCATTATTCATTTTCTCCAGACTAATGTTAGAGGGCAATAATTTCAGCAATAGTTAGATGAAGTTTAATTGTTCCCGATTCTTTTGTCTTAAACTACAACCTAGCGTATAAAAAATATCTTCTTTTCCTTAAATGTATATCAATTAGTGATGGATTAATGGAAAAATTCAAATGATCTTGAATAATGTGATGATCAATATATTTTATATATATATATATATAAACTTGGTATGAATAATAAGTTACTTTAGTAAATGATATCTTAATTATATTGTTGATATCCTTATTGAGTTTCATAAAAAGCATTGTTTAAGTGTTCTTTTAAAATAGCTTATTTGTGTTTCAAAATTAGTATTTGGGATTAGTCACTGACAACATCGCTCTTAATATTGTGAGAATAGTTAAATGCATAATATTGTTTATTAGATTGAACTTAGTCAAGATTCTATCCTATGAAAGATTCTATCCATTCCTTGATCTCTTCATATATCAAAGTTAATGATTGAATGAGTATCATACAATTTCTTATCTTGAAAATAAAATTTAGTATCGAGGATTTAAGCATGAACTAGAGTAGAAAGTTAATCTTCTTTTGTATTTTTCATGATCTCTGATCGCATGTGAATGATGATATTAAATGATCTCTTGCAAAATTATATGTGAAATCATTAGATAAGATATGTTAGGGAATTTTCTTTTCACTACCTTGGTTGAATGGTTAGTTAGGAAGATTATGTTTTCCTAGAGAAATATAGTTATTTTGTTGAGTCTTGGATAGGTGCTAAATACGGGAACACGGAGAAGGGTAGCTTAGGCTTACTAACCTATCTAACTATCATTATCATATCAAAAAGATGCTTTGGCCAAAGCTTTGGAATCAAATTAAGTATTTGCACTAGTTTGATTTAAAATTATTACTCTCTGCCATATCATGATATAAGTTCATTTGCTATAGTTTGTACTATTTGTTAAATGTTAGATATATCATGATGCACCAAATTCCATCATGTTTGTTAGTTCCGATTGCTAGACCTCTCATGAAGGGTTGGGCTTCTCTTGATTGGAGTAAGGCTGAGGAAGCATAAGATTCATGGATGGGTGGTTAATCACTCTGATGATACTCTCTCTCCATCCTCGCATTCATGGAAGATGATCTCCAAAGGATAACAACTTATTTTATATCAAGTTATTGTATTAATTGCCTTAATGGCTTGATGATGTAAAGGAGTTTAGACTTATGTTTTATTAAGCTATGTTCTCCAGCTTATTGTATATTCAAGCTGGAATATTATAGTGGAATAAATTATTTTGAGTAAAAATTTTAAATTTTACTCTTTTATGCAATATTTAATTATTATAATATGAGTGGTCCTTACATTGCTCCTCTTCACACACTATCCTTTCTAAATTTTAGGATCCATAATACCCATATACTCCAAATGCAAATTGTCATATGGTATTCCAAAGTCTTGATCCTCACCTTCATTTCAAAGTCACCTTTTAGACTTTCAAAAAAAATTCTTCCCCATTCCAAATCTTGCATGTGGTACCCAAAAACTCCAAACCTTGCAAGTGTAACAAACTTCACAAGTCTATTCATTTCCAAATCAAGTTGGTAGCAATAGTCCCAAAACCCTAGTCTCCCTTAATACTAAGTAAGTTTTGGACTTTCAAAGCTTTATACCCTTTATTCCAAAAGTGTATTGAGTATGCAAAAACCTTGATTCTCATTCCCCACTAATGCTTACACATCCTTTAGGTAAGCATTTTCTCAATTCTCCAACCCCAAGCTTGTGAAATGTTATTTGCCTTCATTATAATCTCTAGACCTCCGCTAATCCTATTTGAGTTGGCATGACACTCTCTCATTGGTTGTCTAATTTAATTAAAGCACCAAAGGAATATATTTTGACCATATTCAATAGAAGAAGGGTTTTTTTGTTGTAGACAAATAAATGGAATCAAGTTTGCTTAGGAGAATAAGAGAAATCAAGGATTTGTTTCACCTCAACAATAAAATAATGATTCATCTCCATGAGTAGTTATAGATCAAGAATCCAAACCAAGCTAGGGTTGCAAGGTAAAATTTGAGTGGGCAATAATGTTTTATTCAGTTTAAACAAACTATAATTGACGAGAGGGTTTCTCTCATGAATTTAAGTGGGAAGATGAAACTCAAAGATTCTATTGGTATATTCTCATACACTCATCTATAGTTACAAGTAAAGGGTTCAAATCAAGCTAGGTGTTAACTTGGCACCATAATTGAGAACTTTCATTTGCTATAAGATGTAATTTCATGGGTTTTGTTAGGGTCAGTCTTTGCTTATTCTAAGGCAAGTTCTAGAATATCTAGGCCAATCTAAGGTTTTTTTCTATAATTAACTTTCTAATTTGGTGTGTGAATCCATTTGGAACTCTAGAAAATCATGAACTATATAGTCTTGTTTTGAAATTAATTTATGTCACGACAATGTATTTTCTTTAGTAAATCAATATAAGCCACATTCGTGTGTTTGTGTTGCAATCTATATCCATTTTCTATTGAATTATTTAGGTAACTTGACAAATATATAAGTGCACAATTGTGTACTTGTATTAGATATTAGTTAGTTTGCATATAAAGAATGTAGTAAATTTTTCTATTAGGAGTGCCCTAATAAAAAATCTTTCTAATTTGATGTGTGGGGTGTTTGAACTAGAAATAGATAATTAAGAATAGGTTGCATTGTAAGGGAAAGAAGGTATTTGAGGGTCTAAGCTATACAAAATATAGCCAAGTGAATTAGGCTTATCTAAAATTATGAATCATGTTGTCATTGTTCTTGTTTGTTCTAATTTGACTTTGTTGCTATAGTATTACACACCAATCTTTGTTGATTGCAGTTGATCCAACATTTCAAATTTAAAATGAAAAACATCTACATATGGTATAAGTTATGCGTGTTGTTTTATCTTCATGGAGATTAAAGGTACAAAGGAATAACCTAAATGCTTGTTAATTCATTAACAATGAGGATAAGCTAGTTTCTATCAATTATTTGCTCATAAAGCTTGTAAAGGTACAAAGGATCATACTTACACCTATTAGAGAGTAAATCCGTTGCTCATACACTTGTGAATTTGTTAGATATCTACAAGTTTAAGCTCGTCAACTATAGATTTATATAAAACCATCACAGTATAGGTTAGTGACAATAAATAGGGCTTATGCATTGTGACAACTAGACTTGGTTTTTTTTCTGAGGTAATTTCCTTCAAAGATTCCTATCATTCTTAAGGCCTTTATTAGGACCACCCTCCTGAGTCTTATAGAGCTCGAAGTGTAGAAGATAGGGTCGAATCTTGTCAAATTGGTTTTTTCCTATCTTTAGTTTAATTATAGGTTTGTCTCTTTACCTATATTGACTTGATCCATGAATCTATGTATTCTGAAGCTTATTCCTTAGAATTGAGGGTTGCAAGAAAAATTACCAATAGAATGAAAACTTGAAAAATATGAGGCAGTTTAGTCAAAAGATGCTAACCTTCTCTATTTTTTTATGGCTCAATAAGTTTGATGTGAGTATAGGGCCTAGTAAAACTCCTTGGAAACTTTGTCACCAATCTTGAGCCTAGCTTTAATTTGCACTCCTCTAATAATATGGTTGTTAGTTGTTTACTTTTGCTATTGAAGCCTAACAACTCCCAGCTACAAGGTAGGAGCAAACGGCTAAGTTTCCAAAGTTGCCATGGCTTGGCAAAGCTCCATAGTGGCAACCTCATATCAGTGGCGGTAGAATGTAGTTAACTATCAACCATAAATGTAAAGAAAGAATGATGTGCATTAGAGATCACCATTTTACCAATCAATCTAGCTTGTATGATGAGAAGGATGTGGCTCTAGATTCCACACATGTTAGATATGGGCCAACATGGCTGATGAGTTAGCAAAGATGTGTTAAGGAATAACTATGAATTTTTATCCTTGAGAGAAGCAAACTATAATTCAATGCAAAATTACATGGGAAAGTGACTTGAAAGGATAATGTCTAGTAAAGGATCCACTAGAAAATGTGAATAGTTGGGAAAACAAAAGAAAGATTATGTTGATTGCATGGCTCTATCAAGCCATTTGTATACTTTGTTACTGCCATCCCTCAAATTGCTCCATATAAACCATAACATATGATCATGATAGTATCTAAGATTAGGATAAAAAAGCCCCAATTTATTGTGCATGTAGTACCATGCCTCTCTTTCACTAGTTGTCCAATGCATAGGTAGAGCCCCACATTTATCACTAGCCATTCCAGCCATATTAAAATCACCACACATAATGCAAGTGGTGGTAGGAATTAAATCAACAATCCATCACCAGAAGGAATATCTTTCAACAACATAATTAGAAGCATAAACATTAATAACACCAACTGAATGATCATCAATGTTCAAAATGGCCCATAGAGCTCTATTGGTGGGTTACATCCTTGGTTAACTAAATGTGACTACCATTTAGGAGAGAGAAAGGTGACAACACCACCACAACATGCATCATGATTGCTACACAAAAATGAATTGCTAGAAAAATTACATGATAGGTACTAGAAAGCAAAAAACTAAAAAAATTCACTTCTTGCAAATAGAGAATGTCTAAGCTTGGAAACCTTTTCCGCAAGTGTTTCACATAGAATATTTTCTTGTGAGGTTTGTTAGACCTCAAACATTCCAGGAGACAAATTTTATTGGTGAGACTCAAGAGTCGTATCCTCGCTATCTACATTGTTAAGAGCATCATAATTGTTTTGCACGAATTCATTAAATGAGGAGGCATTGAAACTACCCAGTTAAGTTACTAGTGGACTATGTCTTGTTTTATTTGAAATGTACTCACCTTCTTCCAAATGCCTAGATGAACTACAAGAATGATGTTGGACCATTAGGGGGACAGGTGGAGATTGAACAATAACTTCTATTTGAGAAGATAATATAGATGCTAGAAGTGGCATTTTGGAGAACTTAGATTTATTTGCCTCATTAGACAAATTTCCATATGAGGGAATAATAGTTTCCCCTATGTCTTGAGGTTTTGATGGATGGCCACTAATATCGACTAAGGTTTTGGGTGTACACCACCATTCCTAGAATTATAATTATTTCTATGACACATGATTATTGACCAACCCTCTTCTTTTCTAGGAGGAATGTCATTAATAGGACAAGGAGTGGGCTTATTGTAAGAAGTGACGAGGGGGAAATCTTGATCTTATGATCAAAATATTAACACTTGAAATAGGTGTTAGGCAAGATGAGGTAAATAACATGTTGATTATGTCTTATTTGGCCAATAGATATGTCAACAGTCTCCTTTAGGTCCTTGGAGAGATTAATCTTGACATAAACATAATTTTGCAGATGAGTTGAGAAAAAATATCTCGATCAACATAAATGACATTGCTTAGCAAGCCTGCTATTTTGGGTAGGAAATTCCATCATGGCAAAGGCAATCTAGGAGACTCCACCCAAACATGGACATAAAGAGATTTCTCCTTTAAGATGATAAAGTCTCGTGTCCAAAGTGTGAAAACAAATAAAGATGCATAGACAAACTAGGGACCATGTTTGAGGATGACCTCCACATGATTGGCTTTAGCAAAGCAAAAAAAGAAAAAACCCTTTGTGAGGTTTTGGACAACATCAAGGCAGACCCCATGTGAGACCTAGCCTTGGTCACTCATTATTTAAGCATGCTTTCAGGGGGAACCCTCACAATAAAATAACCAACTAAAGTAAGATTGTCAAGCCAACAACAGGCACTATCAAACTTTGGAATGGGAAGAACCACGTTTGGAGGTGAGTTAAAAGACATACTTCATGAAATACATTGGGGATGAACTTCCTAGTTCACTTTGGCAGTGGAGCCATCATCATGCATCATAAAATCTTCAACACCAATAATAACTATTGGATTAATGATGTTTGAGGCCATTTAAAGGGAAACAATAATGCCTGCAGGTGTTGAAAGTAGAGAGGCCCCATAATAAATGCAAAAAAAAATATTGACTCCTCCAACATGTAGTATGACATGAAAAAGATACAAGAAAACATAAGACCTAAACCTCAACAACTCTCCCCTATTTCACAAAATATACTTTTCAAAAAGCTTACTTTGAGGGCTACTTTTGTGCAAAATCTCATGTTATGACTTTGCTTGATTATGGAAGACATGGTCAGAATCAACATTTTTTATTGAATAAGAGGTGAACATGTGGAATGTGTGCCACGTAGGTGACATTTAGGCACCTTAAACTAAAGGATTTTCAATCAAAGGTCTTGCATTATGTTAGAATCTGAAAAGATGATTAACCCAGAAAACTAGTGCAAATGATAAAAAATCAAAATAGCAGCATAGAGTTAGTCTCCATGAGAGTAATGCAAATGCTCCAAAAGCAAAATAGAATTAAGAGGATGCAAAACCAAAAGATGCATAATACAATGTACCCAAGACTAACTAGGAGGTGAGTATATATAGAATATGAGCGAGGGTAGAGGTGGCAAATACGACCAATGGAAAGAGTCCACCGTGCAATAGCCTAAAATAGGCAAGTGTAACTACCATGGAAGATGCCAACACCTTGCACCCACTCACACTAATACTCACTTAATTAATTCTAAGCAAGATTAAATATACATGTAGGAAAAACCTAGGAATATAAAATTAAATAACCAAATAGGAAAATAAAAACCTACACTAACACCCCCCTTAAGTGCAGCTTAGGTGGGTGAAAAAAACCCCAAAAGAGAAGAAGCCCCTCAGAAAAGAGAGAATAGCCCCTCCCATGTTGGTAATGTGTGTTGTCATTGATGTCAACATAGTATATATTGATGTCAACATAGCATACATTGATGCTAACATAATAGATGAAAATGTATAGACAGACTTGTACAAAGAAAGAGATACTATGGTCAAGGCAAACCAATCTAGGAGAAGAGAAAACATTCTAAGTATGGGGAGATGATTAGTTTTGCGTTTGAGCATGGTGCAGAGGTAAACACTCATGTCTTTGCATGTTCTCTATATCCACACATACATATCTCATCAATTGGGAGTATTGTATTTAATAGTAAGAAGCGGAAAACTAAGGCATTCACAGTGCACATCCTAAGGTAGAGTCAACTTGAATTGGTTCACACTTCTCCAAAGAAAGATTTGATCTTGCGGTTCTAAAGATAGATTCTTGTACGTATTGACATGATATATCCTAGTTTTTAGCTCCTCAAATCTTCAACATGAAAATTTACAAGGGACAATGTATCGGCCATCACATAGACATAGCTAAGTACTAATGGGGAGTGAATGGAATGCTCTGCATTCCTCTGGAAGAGATTTGTTTGTCATGTGGTTTTGAGGAATGGCTAAGATATGTATGAGACATGTTATGATGAAGTTCAAGTGCTCTGGTGATCCACAAAGATAGTACTTAAGTAAAAGAGGCAATACAATCTGCTTTGGAACCTGAATACACAAGTTGAGTTCTATAGAAGTTGAAACATGTATAGGTCTGATGCAGGAGCATCCCTGGTTCAAAAGCAATCTTGCATCAACCAAAAAACATTTGCATTTCAATTTGTTTCTTTTCATTTCCTAGTTTAGTTTAGGCAGTTCAATCAATAGCAGTTTCTGTATTTTGGTCTGCATTCTATCGGAGTTGCATTTCAGATCTTGCAGAGCTGGACTTAGCATCTAGATTCACTCATGCACATCATATCCAAAATTTAGAGCATTTGGATCAAGTACCAGTAAGATATCTCTATCAAAAGATCAACTATTTTCTCATATCAGAGTATCCTGACAGTCTGAGATAATCATCTAAAGGAGAAGACCTATGGAGTAGTTCAAGACTTGTGGAGATGAAATACACATCATTTAATATTTTTTTGGTTCATGGCCGACCTACCCTGAGATTCGCTCATCATTCCATTCATTTACGAAGGAGTTCCATTCATTTAGGTCTGACCTATCCGTGTACAAACATTACAGATCTTCATTGGAGTTTGTGATCTTCCTTGGCCAATGTGGAGGAATCTTATGTTTTATAGATGATATATAATGATGTAATAGATAACTAGGAAAGTAGAATTTGATAGTTGATCATTAGTTCATAGTTGATAGTTTGAATCTTGTGCGAAGGAGCTTCAAAGCCATATCTTGTTGATACTTTGTAATCAGGCCTGTGAGCCCTAATTGCAAGCCTGTCTAATGCCAGCCAATTTGTAGTGGAATTCTATGATATACCGAATGACTAAATCTACATTTGTCTTATATCTTTGAGTTGTTTCCATTGTGTTTACTCTAGTTGAACGGCTTGGATAGTTCACTTTGTGGACCCTCCTAACCGTGACTGCACCAAGTGATATAAGAGAAAAAGTTTAAATCTTTGGGAGTGAATTAAGTGAAGTTGGCAAAGGAATTTCGTAAGATCTTGTTGTGAACAGATTGCCAAATCTGAGGTAGGTTACCTGTGTTGCAACCAATTGCCAATTGTGAGGCAGTTGTCACCTTGTAGCCCGATCACCAAATTTGACGCAGTTACACTTGATCCTAGGAAGAATGCCGCCGAGGAGAATCCCTGTTGTTGGAACAATGACTGGTAGAATGTATGAGATGATGGAAATGATGAAAAAAATGTGAAGTAGACTGGATGATGTTGAAGAAGATAGAAGAAAAGGACTAAGCCCTAGAACTCATATTGAGTGTGATGATGAAGAATTTCAATCTACTGATCAAAATGGTGAAACCCTAAGAGATGATGAAGAAGAAGAATCAGATCAAGTCAGGATGTTACGAGCTATTTCAAAGATTGGAAAAAGACCTAGAGTCGATGTATCGAACTATATTGGCAATTTGAATATGGAGGAGTTGATTGACTAGATAAATGACATGGAAGAATACTTTGAATATGAAGAAATTGAAGATCTAGAGAAGATGAAATTTGTAAAGACAAAGTTGAAAGGACATGCTGCTATATGGTGGAAAGAAGTTCAGTTGGATAGAAACATAAGAGGAAAGGAAAAGATTACAAAGTGGGACAAGATGGTAACAAAATTGAAGAACTAGTTTATACCCGCTAACTATGAGTTTGAACTATTGAAGAGATTACAAAACCTGAGACAAAAGGAAAAATCTGTAAAGGACTATACTAAAGAATTTCATAAGATGATCATAAGGACATGACATAGTGAAGCAAGCAAGGAGAAAGTGGATAGATACATAAATGGGCTGAGATTGAACATTCAAGAAGAATTGAGTTTGGTAAGGATGACAACATTGGAAGAAGCATATCAGTTTGCCCTGAAGGTTTCACAAGAAAAGTTGAATAAAAGGCATGATCAGAAATAGAGAGGTAGAGGAGGTAAATTTCAAAGAGGCGAAACATTTTCCAAAGGGCAAAGATCATATGCGGAGTAGAATAGACAAGAGAACACATTCAAAAAGGAGGACATAGACAACAATGCATATCAGAGAGATGACAAAACTTTCTACCATAGAGGAAACCCTAGTCCATACCGAACTGAAGGATACAGAAGAGAAGGAAGATGACCTAATAGGAGAACATTTAGAGGAACCTATTTTAAGTATGGAGGTGAAGGACATAGAGCATTTGAATGTAATCAAGGGAGTACAAGCAAAAGAACAAAGAACAGTGGAAGAGAAGCCTATGTGGAAGAAGAACTTGTTGGATCACTAAGTTCAACTAGTAAACCTAAGAAAAGAGAATCACTTGTGATGAGGAGAGCACTATTTCAAGTAGAGATAGATGAGGAACCACCACAAAGGAAATGTTTGTTCAGAACCAAATGCAAATCAGGAGGTAAATGTTGTAAACTTGTAATTGATAGTGGTAGTTCAGATAACCTAGTTTCAAAAGAGATGGTGACTAAGCTGAAGTTGGAAAGATTGAAACACCCTAAGCCCTATCAAATAGCGTGGATTTAGGATGATCATAAGGTACTAGTGAGTGAACAATGTTTGGTGAAATTTCACATTGGATCTTATCATGATGAAGTATTGTGTGATATTATGCCTATGGATGTATGTCATATCTTGTTGGGTAGACCTTGGCAATATGATAGGAAAGCCATACATGATGGGAGAAAGAATACATACACTATAACATCAAATGGAAAGAGAATTACTTTGATTCCTTTGGAAGATGATCCTAAGAGTGAAGTATGTGGGAATGCTAGAATCTGTTTGGTAGATGGAAGGAAATTTTTGGATGGTTTGAGACATGAGAATATGCGTTATGCTTTGATCCCTAAGAGGCCTAAAACATTGAAGAAGGAGATTGAACAACCACAACCGGAGGAGATAACTGAGTTGTTGACAGAGTATGAAGACATCATATCAGACAATGTACCTAAAGGATTGCCACTAATCAGGAGTATAAGTCATGTGCATGGATCTTATACTCGAAGCAAGCTTGCCTAACAAAGCAGTACACAGAATGACACCGGCATAGAATGAAGAATTGAATAGATAGATACAAGAGTTGGTGAGGAAGGCTTTGATCAGAGAAAGTTTGAGTCCTTATGCAATACCTACAGTGTTAGTACCAAAGAAAGATGGAGAATGGAGAACGTGTATCAACTCAAGAGCAATAAACAAGATCATAGTTAAGTACAGATTTTCATTACCTAGGATGGATGATATCATGGATTGTGTGAGTGGAGAAAAATATTTCACCAAGATAGACTTGAAGAGTGGATATGATCAGATCAGAATCAAAGAAGGAGATGAATGAAATACTACTTTCAAGACAAATGAAGGATTGTATGAATGGTTAGTGATGCCTTTTGGATTAACAAATGCACCGAGTACTTTCATGAGATTGATGAATGAAGTTTTGAAGAAATTTTTGCGTAAGCTTGTTATTGTATATTTGGATGACATTATAATTTTTAGTAAGACAAAAGAACATTTGTGGCACATGAGACAAGTATTGCAAAGACTGAGAGAAGAGAAATTCCTGATAAACATCAAGAAATGTAGTTTCATGAAAGAAGAATTGGTATACTTGGGATTTGTGATTTCTGTGGAAGGATTGAAGATGGATCTTGAGAAAGTTAGAGCAATTGTTGAGTGGCCTACACCAGAGAGCATTGGAGAAGTCAGATCATTTCATGGATTGGCTAGTTTCTATCAGAAGTTCATCAAAAATTTCAGTTCAGTTTGTAACCCTATGAAAGAGACAATGAGAGGTGATAGAAAAGATTTCAAGTGGACATCAGGAGCAGTCAAAAGTTTTGAATTGTTGAAGCATAAAGTGACAGAGAAACCTATTTTGGCATTATCAGATTTCAATAAGGTATTTCAGGTAGATTGTGATGCAAGTAGGAATGCAATTGGAGCAGTGTTAAGTGAAGAAGGTAGACCTGTAGCATACTTTAGTGAGAAGTTGAATGATGCAAGGAGAAGATATTTTGTTTATGATCAGGAGTTCTATGCCATAATTCAAGCCTTGAAGAAGTGGAGACATTACTTGTTGCCTAAGGAGTTTGTGTTGTATACAGATCATCAAGCTTTGTAATATTTCAACAGTTAAGGAAAGTTGAATTAGAGACATATGAGATGGGTAGAGTTCATGCAGAGTTGTACTTTTGTATTGAAGCATACGAGTGGAAAATCAAAAAAAGTTGCAGATGCATTGAGCAAGAGAAGGAGCTTGTTCACAGAGATGAGAGTTGAAGTGTTGGGATTTGAAGAATTGAAGAACATGTATGAAGAAGATCTTGATTTTGTAGCACCCTGGAAAGTATGTAAGGAACCTGTTGTGACAGATAGGAAGTAAGTGGTTGGACTATTTCATTCAAGAAGATATGTTGTTCAAAGGAAGTCAGTTATGCATACCTAGAATTTCAATGAGAGACAATTTGATCAAGGAGAAACATAGTGGTGGATTGGTAGGACACTTTGGCATTGATAAAATAGTGGCTTTGGTAAGTGAAAATTACTTCTGGCCTCAGATAGATAAGGATGTTAGGAAATTTATGCAGAGTTGTAGAGTTTGTTAAGTTGTAAAAGGGAGTAGTCAGAATACTGGATTGTATAAACCTTTGACGGTACCAGAGAGACCTTGGGAAAACATAAATATGGATTTCATAATGGGATTGATGAAGATACAGAGAGGACATGATTCAATATTTGTAGTGGTAGACAGATTTTCAAAGATGGCACATTTCATACCTTGTAGGAAGACAACCGATGCAGTGCATGTAGCTGACCTATTTTTCAAGGAGCTTGTGAGATTGCATGGATTACCTAAGAGCATAATTTTAGATAGAGACACAAGATTTCTTGGATATTTTTTGAAGACACTTTGGAAGAAGATGAAGATAGATTTGAAGTTCAATTCAACATTTCACCCATAGACTGATGGACAGATAGAGGTAGTGAATAGAAGTTTGGGAAACATGTTGAGATGTTTGCTTGGAGAGAAGACAGGAAATTGGGATTTGATTCTTTCACAAGTAGAGTTTTCATATAATAATTTAGTAAATAGGAGTACCGGAAGAACACATTTTGAGATTGTTACCAGAGTAAACCCTAGAGGAGTAACAGAGTTGAGAGATATTAGTATGGAAGATAAGAGAAGTGCAGAAGCAGAAGAATTTGCAGGACATATGGAGTCAGTGCATAATCAGGTGAAGAAGCATTTGGAGGAGATGAATAGTAAGTATAAGGAGAAGGCAAATGAGAAGAAGAGACACAAAGAATTTGTAGTTGGAGATGAAGTGATGGTATACTTGAGAAAAGAAAGATTTCTAGTTGGGACTTATAACAAGTTGAAGATGAAGAAGTTTGGACCATGTAGGATACTCAGGAAGTTTGATTCAGGAAATGCATATGAAGTAGAGTTACCTGAGACATTGGGCATATCACCTATTTTCAATATTGTAGACCTATATCAGTATCATGAAGCAGAGATCAGTGACAGCATAGAAGAAGACTCGAAGAAGCAGCTACCACAACAAGCACCAGAGCATACTGAGGACATTTTGGATAGCATAGTTGGACACAACACTAGAGGAAGACAGTACAAACAATATCTTTTGAAGTGGAAAGGCAAACCAGAAGAAGATTCATCTTGGATTTCTCAAGCTGAGGTGGACCATCTTGGTTTCGCTCCAGCCCCAGCAAAGTGAGGGACTCACTTTTTCAATAACCCTGGATGCCTGATGCAGGAGAATCCTTGGTTCAAGAGCAATCTTGCATCAACCAAAAAACATTTGCATTTCAGTTTGTTTCTTTTCATTTCCTAGTTTAGTTTATGTAGTTCAATCAGTAGCAATTTATGTATTTTGGTCCGCATTCTATCGCAGTTGCATTTTAGATCTTGTGGAGTTAGACTTAGCATCTAGATTCACTCATGCACATCATATCCAAAATTTAGAGCATTTGGATCAGGTACCAGTAAGATATTGCTATCAAAAGATCAACTATTTTCTTAGATCAGAGCATCTTGACAGTCTCAGATAATTAGCTAAAGGAGAAGACCTATGGAGTAATTCATGACTTGTGGAGTTTAAATACACATCATTCAATGTTTTTTTGGTTCGTGGCCAACCTTCCCTGAGATCTACTCATCATTCCATTCATTTGTGAAGGAGTTCCATTCATTTAGGTTCGACCTATCCGTGTACACATGCTACAGCTCTTCATTGGAGTTTGTGATCTTCCTTGGCTGACATGGAAGAATCTTATGTTCTAGAGATGATATATAATGATGTAATAGATACCTAGGAAAGTAGAATTTGATAGTTGATCATTAGTTCATAGTTGATAGTTTGAATCTTGTGTGAAGGAGCTTCAAAGCCATATCTTGTGTATACTTTGTAATCAGACCTGTGAGCCCTAATTACAATCCCACCTAATGTCAACCAATTTGTATTGGAATTCTATGATATACTTAATGATTAAATTTACATTTGTCTTATATCTAAGTTGTTTCCGTTGTGTTTACTCTAGCTGCACGGCCTAGATAGTTTACTTTGTGGACCCTCCTAACCGTGACTGCACCAAGGTCTATCACCAGAGCATATGCAGAGGTATTATATGGTCTAAGGTCCATCAGGTATGATTCGCATGCAGACAATTTTCATTTTCTGGTACCACATCAAGTTATCATGTCTGCAAGTAAAGTTTAAAGTATAACTGTCCCCTATAACCCTGGTTATCCAATTCATCTCTTGAATTCCTCCAGAAAAATTAGATAAAGGTGTACAGATCTAATACGTAGCATATATTGATGTCTAAGTTCATTCCCAAAAGGTTTTAGGCCTTACACTTCACCGCAACATCATATCTTAAGATGTGAAGCATCACATGAGGTTCAGAAGACTCTGTTTTCTACAAACAATCAGATTTCTTGTCTTGCGGATGCATAATTTGACATGATACTTCTTCAGCAAGATGTATAGATGTTGTTGTGTTCATGTATGAATGAATTCTTGGTCTACATAGAGTTTATGGCTTCTCCAGCTGTATGAAGATGATCAGTTAGTAGCATTGAGCAGTTTGAGTCAACTAGTTAAGTATCTGACATGTGCAGAGGATCTTGATTAGTTTCCTTATCTTTGAATGTATGGAGAGATGTGCATTGATACCCTTAATAAATCCTTGAGGTCTGCAGCAAGTCCTCACCATTTTGCATGTGTTGAGGCCGACCAGTGACAAGTTACACGTTTCATCCAATATTGATCATGATGCCAACTTAATCAATGTTTCAATGTGTTGTGGAGGATATTTATAGAAGATACAATTCATTTGAAAGGCAATAAGGCAAAGGTGAACATAGCAGAGTAGAGGACAAGATATGAAGTGCGCAAAATCAGTTTGAAGATATGTCTTGAGCAAGAAAAGCAGATTGCACCATCAACATGTAATAGATGTGTTCTCCATAGCAGTCCTTGTATCTGTATCATCATTGTAAATCCAGTAGCAGTGAGCTGAGTATTTAGGGAGTAGAAGCTTCCTTGGGTTGTATCCCTAAATTAAAGTTGTAAATTAGGGAGTAGAAGTTTCCTTGGGTTGAAGCCCTAAAACAAAGTTGTAACATTTTTGCAGTGAGCATATTATCTTGTGAGCTAACACTCACCATGGTTTTTCCCTATTTTAGGGTTTTCTATGTAAAAATACTGGTGTCATGAGTTGATTCTTGTGTTGCATGATTTCCTTTCTATTTTGTATGTTATTCAGTTTTAATTGTTGATATCTGGTTAAGTTTTAGTATGTGCTGATTCACCCCCCTCTCAACACCTCATTGTGTTTAACACCCCCCCAAATAGAGAGAGAAGAGACCCCCCAGAGTAGAGAGAGTCAGGACTTTGAGTGAGAGGACTAAGAAGCCCCCTGAAAGATGAAGCCTCCCGCACCCCCTAGCAAATCTCACAGATAAAGATACTTGTTTTCTATAAAGGGTTTGGTGAAGATATCGGCAACTTGCTCAAAAGTTGGATAGTAGCAAAGGTCGATGACGTGGCCATGGATGAACTCCCAGATGTATTGCATGTGGACCTCAATGTGTTTGGTCTGCTGATGATGGACCAGATTATGTGAGATCTAAATGACACTTTGGTTGTTACAAAATATGACTAATGGTCATCTGATTTGGATACCAAACTCAGTGAGAAGATTCTGAAGCCAGATGGCCTTAGTGGCAGCATTCACAACCCCCCGATACTCAGCCTTAGTAGAAGATAGAACAATAGCAAATTACTTCTTGCTCAACCAACAAATAAGACCTGAACCAAGTGAGAAGTTGTAACCTGGAGTAGACTTGTGATCCTGAGAACTGCCTGCCCAATTAAAATCTATGTAGCCCACCAAGTCAAGATCAATGCCCGCTGTGTAGTGAATCCCAAACTGTGAGTACCTTGAATGGAGTGAAGTATCCACTTGGCTGCTTTCTAGTGTAGCTCATGGGGATCCTACATGAATTGAGAGACCATGCCTATAGCATATGAAATGTCAGATCTCGTATGAGTTAGATAAATGAGACTCCCAACAAGCTGTCCATACAAAGTGCCATCAATAAATGGTGAAGAACACCGAGCCTTAAGTTTGACTCCAAAAAGGAAGGGAGTCAGAGCAGGCTTACAATCAGCCATATGAAACCTCAAGAGAATATCTAGAGCATACTTGGACTATGTGATGGTGATCCTAGAAGCAGACTAGAAGATCTCAATCTTGAGAAAGTAATGCAACAAGCCCAAGTCAGTCATCAAAAACCTATCATGAAGGGTAGTTTTGACTACCCCAATGGTAGATGAAGAACCCCTTTGTGATCAACATTGTCATCAACATACAAGACCATAAATAGGAGTGAATCATTTTGCTGCAAAATGTATACATTGTGATCAGAATGGCACTGAGTGAACCCAACTATCAAAAGGAAGGAGTCCATCTTGGCATACTAGGCTAGAGGAGCCTGTTTGAGGCCATAGAGAGACTTCTGAAGACAACACACAAGAGAACAATAATGAATGAATCCTTGTGGTTTCTCCATGTATATCTCCTCCTGAAGGTCACTGTGAAGAAAAACACTCTTCACATGCATTTGGTGTACTTCCCAACGATTGACTGCAGCAATGGCAAGAACAAGTCAGATGGAGTTCATTCTAGAAACTGGTACAAAAGTCTCAGAGTAGTCAATCCCAGGAACATGGGAGAATCCTTTGGTGACCAGGCAAGCCTTATGCTTATCAATTGACCCATCTGCTGCAAATTTTGTCTGATAGGTCCACTTACATCGAACAAGTTTTCTTCCCTTAGGAAGAGAGACAATATCCCAAGTGTGGTTCCTCATCAAGGAACTATACTCCTCTTGCATAGTTGTATCCCACTCAGAAACACAGAAAGCCTCTCGAAAGGACTGTGGATCAGAGGCAATATCAATGAAGACATGTGGAGCATCCTAGAATTGTGAATGAGTCATCTTGGTGTCTGATGGACCCTTAGCCCAATTACCTACATACTGCAAGGTCTATCTAGCCCAAAATGGACCAGAAGTTGGAGAATCTGGAGGAGAATCATCACCCTCTGAATTATGACTAGGAGAGGAAGGAGGTGAATCCTATGAATCGCTCTCAACATCAGAAGTGGAGGTAGAAGACTCCTCATCATCAAGAATTTGCTTAGGTGAATATGACTCATCAGAAGATGAGTCATGTAGCCCAAGTGACTCCAAATTCAAAGTAAGAGGAGGTGGAGAAGTGATATAAGTTGAGATCGAAGAGCCCTCCTCAAACTAAACACTCCTCATGTGTAGTAGTGTGGAGAAACCGATAACCCTTCACACCATCATGATAGCCTACAAATATGCAAGGTCTACTCTGTGGATCCAAGGACTTACATTTCTCTGTAGGAATGTGGGCCCATGCAAGAGAACCAAAAACTCAAAAGTGCTTAATTCATGGTTTCTGACCACTCCAAGCTTCAAAAGGATTAACTCCCTTCAAGGATCGGTGAGGAACACGATTCTAGATATAACAAGCATAGTTAATTACCTCTACCCAATACTATGGTGCAAGAGATCTGGAGTGTATCATGCAGTTCGCCATTTCCTTCAAGGACCTATTCTTCCATTCTACAACACCATTCTGCTAAGGAGTGTATGGAACATAATGTTGCAAATTAATCCCCTCTAAAGTGTAAAACTGCTCAAAACAATGGTTGACATATTCATCACCATTGTCAGTGCGCAAAACTTTAATGGTTTTCCTGAATTGCTTATCTACAAAAGTTTTGAAGTCCTGAAAGTTATCAAATACCTCAGAATTTTGTTTGAGAAAGTACACCCAAGTATGTCGAGAAAAGTCATCAATGAAAGTTAGAACAAATCTAGCCTTATTGAAGGATGGATGAGGAAATGGACCAGCCAAATCATTGTGAACTAACTCCAACATTTCCTTAGGATGGCTACCAAGAATGCAACCTTAGCAAACACCACCTGAAAACTAAACTAAAGGCAACTTTGTGACTATGCTCTGTTGGTTGAGCTGCTGCAAGTAGCGGAAGTTAAGATGGCCAAACTACTCATACCATAATCTACTCACATCATATGAATGAGTGAGCAAAATAGATGAAGGAGGATCAGGAACAAAGTGAGAAAATAAATATAACCATGATTGATGATCTGCTCTCCCAACTAAAACTGTAGAAGCACTGTGCAACTCAAGAATCTCCACTGAATCAGGAGTGAACTCAACCCGCTTGCCTGAACCCATGTGAGTGATTTGATATACTGATAGGAGATTAGTTTCTAATAAGGGCACACAAAGAACATCATGGAATGTGCCATCCCCCACATCAACAAACCCTCTCCCACACACCTCAACAGGAGTGTCATCACCCATCAAAATAGAAGGCATATTACACGGATCCAAAGATGCAAGTTCTTCCTTAGATGAAGCCATGTGGTGTGAAGCACCCAAATTAAGAACCTAAGTGGATGGTTGTGAAGCAAATGCTACAAGGGCATTGCCCTTTTCTTTCCCCTTGATGTTATCCTTTGCCTTGTTAGACCCCTCATTAGAACTTTGTTTTATAGATTCAGGAACACTGATATTATTCTTCTCACGAATGTGTGTCAAGTGATCAATTTGTTTCAACAAACATTTATGTTCATCATGACTGGGTCTTTTACAATAGGAACATTTGACCTTCTCTTTCTTAGGCTTGTCGCCATTAGAAGATTGGGTCTCATTAGCTGCTTTTGGGGCATCTTATTTTTTATTCTTCTTCTCCTTGCTATTATTTTGTTTCTTATCCTTATTATTACTACTGTGTCCTTTCTATTATTTTGTGCCTTGGTTTGCAGCTAGGGCATGTGACCTAGAGGATTTTAGAGTGCCCATCTGGATTAGCTTATCTTTCTCCTATGTGAGAGAGATAGCAAAATCATCCAAAGATGGCATGGTGAATTGAGTACCAAGTGCACCCTTAGTAGAATAGAAGGTAGAAATAAATACAAAATATTTTAAACCTAGCTTAGAGAGAATACTAAGAATCAGTTGTTCATCTTTATTTTCAGTTCCATGCTATTTGAACTGCAACCTTAGTGATTTCAATTTTATGAAAAAATCTTGAATTGTGTTGAAGTTGCTTGGACTTAAACTAATTAGTTCATTTTCCAACATATGACCCCTCATTGAATCTTGTGTGCCAAATAGTGTTTCTAGCTTTGCTAGATTTCATTTGGTGAATTCAAAGACTCAATGTGAAAAAGCAAATCAGAAGAAATAGACAAACACAATGTTTCATAGGCCTCATCACATTCATTAAACCACTTAAGTTTATCTTTATATTTAGTAGGTTCAGTTTCTAGTCCCATTGTTATCCTATGCAACCCAACTTTCCTTAAGTAGATTGTCATGCGTGATTTCCACTCAAATTAGTTGCAAGGAGTTAATATGGGTATTGTTGTTTGATTCATGATGATGAAATGCAGAAATGAAGTGTTGAAAAGAAGATAACATGCATAGGACACCCCCCCCCTTTTCGCTCAATCAAAGAACCCCAAGCAAATATGATTTGACACTTCATAATTTAATGCGTTTACAATTACCACTAGCAAGAATTACTTAGTGGTCTCGATCTCAATGCTTATAAAATCCTCAACAATAGGTGTATGCTAAAAGTACAATACTGGAATGAAACACAGTGAAACTAAAAATACCACTACAATCTACTCAAAAATAATACACTTTTAAAAAATGAAGTACCTCAATCCGAGGTCGTATGTGAAAGTTATGAGTCTCTGAAGTTCCAAAAATGGGAATTGTGCAATGCCACCTATGAGAATCTACAATTTCTAGAAACTCCAAAAACAAAAACCAAAAAATGTCTGTACCACTACAAACCTACGAAATTCTACCCCAAATAAAAAAATTGCTCCAAAAAAGAGTCTAGATGACTGAGATAGAGGCTTGCAAAGATTGACTGCCAAAATCAAAATACCAAAAGAGATGGGGTTTGCAGAATTTTTCTGGTTACGTTTGTGCATGATCTGTTTACTGCATGTAAAAAAATAGATACCCAGATAATTTTTTGATGCGGCGAACAAAACCCAAAAATATTTTTTTCTTTTTGACGTGCCTAAGATGTGGATCCAATGCAAAAAAATGCCTCCAACAATTAAAAAAAATGACATGTAATATGTCAAAATTTATCTGTGAGGCCTCTTGAACGCAATGACAAGGTCTTTTGGCCTGAAAATGCTCTAAACAGAAGTTGTCTTCCAGATCCAAGCTTAAAACCCCCATTTTGCAACTTTTTCAAACGATCTCCAAATCGGATGAAACGAAAGCCAATCTTGACTTTCTCGAACCTCATGGACGCGTTGGAATAACCAAAAATGTTGTCAATATAACCATAAATGTTGCAATCACCCATATCTCACAAAACACATGCAAAACCCCAGAGGTTAAAATATTTTTGTCAAACTTTTCTGATTCTCTAGATCATCCAAAGATGTAAGAGAATAGCATACTGGGTTTTGAGGAAACCTGAAAGTAAAGGTTATTAGCCCTCCTGAATCTCTCAAAAAGGAAACTAAAATCTATTTTGCACTAGAATAGCTCTGATACCATGTTAGAATCTGAAAAGATGATTAACCCATAAAACTAGTGCAGATGAATAGATATTAAATTATGAATGCAAATGATGTGAAATCAAAATAGCATCATAGAGTTAGTCTCCATAAGAGTAATGCAAATGTTCTAGAAGAAAAATATCATTAAGAGGATGTAAAAGCAAAAGATGCATAATACAATGTACCCAAGACTAGCTAGGAGGTGAATATATATAGAATATTAGAGGGGAGAGGTGGCAAAAACAACCAATGGAAAGAGTCTGCCACAATAGCCTAAAATAGGCAAGTGTAACTACCATGGAAGATGTCAACACCTTGCACCCACTCACACTAATAGTCACTCAATTAATCCTAAGCAAGCTTAAATATATGTGTAGGAAAAACCTAGGAATAGGAAATTAAATAACCAACTAGGAAAATAAAAACCTACACTAACACATTAGAAGGTGACCTTCCATAGAAGGTTCTTCATTAGAAGGCCACCTTAAAAATAGCCCATAAAAGTGTTTTAATGTTAAAGAAGGGACCTTTGATTGAAGGTAGCTTCAATCAAAGGTTAGTGATACATGGAATGGCCAAGACCTTTGAATGAAGAACCTTCTAATGAAGAAAACCCTTCATTCAACTGTGTTCAACTTTTCACCTTTATAAAACTATTTTTTTCTAAATGGCCCACAAGTGGGATAGGGCTTTATTCTTCCATCCCATAATTGACATCCACAACCATAATCATTCCTCACATCTGCATGATCTCAAAGAATTTAAGCCTAGCCTAACTAGCTCTCAAAACATTACCCAAATCATTATCATAGGGTGCTCTCACATTTCTACAATTTCTCCTACCATCTCTATGGGGTATTTTCACTTCTATACCACTTGCAATGTAACACATGCAAAAATTGCTTTCAATGTGGAGCATAACTCACCTCTTATAGGACTCAAAATGCTTGCTTTGATATGTTAATAGGTTGAACAAACAACGAGTTAATGAATGCATAGAGTACTCAACAAACATACAACAGAAGAGATTTCAAAGAATTATCGCCATAATTATCACAAAATATCATACAAAATTATGTTATTCATTAATAGTAGGTGACAACATAGGTAGACAAAAAAATTGCAACATGAATATAATAGAGTAATGATCCTCAACTTCAATCCACTATTCCAAAATGATGATTCCCTCACAATTGATGTATGCACAACCACCTATTTGTTACATGAACCATTGATGTCAAACTCTAGTACTGACCTCATGCTAGTATCCAATGCCAACCCTTTGTCTTCCAACTCGAGGCATATATATAGACTCTAGAAAAACATTATCCCATCACCCAATATGGTTTCCAAGATGAAAGTTCATTATCATGCTTGAGGTGGTTCGCCTCCCTAGACAACTTCTTTAACTTCTAATGAATTATTTGAATTAATTAGTTGGCAATTATCACCATGATGATATTTTACATATATTTGATGGCTCACTGCATTTTCCCAACACATCATCAAGTATGCAAGAATAATGACTACATGGAACTAATCCACTGTTATGTTGGCAAATGTCTCCCTAGACTTTTTCCCTCCTAGGTTTAGCTCACGGGTCCCTTGTTTTGTATCTTACATGTTCATTTTGACTCCCAGAAGAAAATGGCCTGAAACCCATGTCACATGGGGCATGAAGGACATTGTGGCATTTAGTCCTGCCTTGGAAAAGGACCCGTGGACATGGGCGATAGCGCCCTTGTCCTTCCCTATTTCAGGTAGGTCCCAAATTTGAATGTTGGTTTTGTGACCATTAATTAGGTCCCATGCCGACATCTTAAGTTTGTGTTACAAAATTCTTAGTGAGAATGTGTTTAGTTGCATATATAAGCATGTTTAGGGTTTCATTTGTAAACTAGACAGATGATGGTGAACTTATGATTTTAGAGCATTCAAGATATTCATTGTTGTAGAGCAGAGCATTGTTATTGTGTTTGTGATTGCAGATTTAGCTTCATCTTCTCATGTGATTGAAGGATTTTCATCTACATGCGAGTTACACCTTCGAGGTGATATCTATTTTTGTTTGAATCATTTATCAATTTGTTTTGCCTCTATCCCGCATGGATACACACTCTCTATCTGACAATGGTGTTTGGAAGACTTGAACGTCTCTCCGGGGCTTGATTGAGGCAAGCCTCTAAACACCACAACCCCCAACCACTCTCCTTGTGATTGCAAGTTATAGGTGTAACATTTTGATGGAGTGGAGTTGCAGGGAACAATAACATAGTGTGCAGATTCTAGATCTCTGAAGAAAAGCACTGCTCAGACTCGGGCTCCAATGCAAGTGTCCTTCAAGGTTGAAAACACATAAATCATTGTGACATTGACAATCAACATCTGAAGAGGCTCTGACATCCTGAAGAACACCCTGCCTTGGACTCGGGCACTAGTGCCAGTGTCCTCTGCATCTCCCGGGATAGAAATAGAAAATACAGTGAACATCAATGTCGGAAGGAGATCAGGATTCCACAAAAAAAACACCACCTTGGATAGGGGCACCAATGCCAGTGTCCCCGAGTATTCCATATCTTGAACTTTGAAAAATGGTCAGTAACTAATCTCTGTCTACTACCTTAGTCTGTAAGCATTTGTTGTAATTCATCATTTTACTTACTGTTTTGCATAATTAGGGTTTTAAGGGTATTTGACCATTAAATTGATACATTAATTGACAATCTCTGAATTTCCACATCGTTCCAAGTGATAGCCTAACTTGTAGGTGAATCCTCTTGCAAAAGTGTGATTCAACTCGGTCGATATGTCCTTGAATGTTTGTAGTGAAAGGAGGATTTGACCCTTTTATCTTGTCCCTCTCTTTTTCTACTAAACATCCACATGCATGGTCTTAGGATCATTCTACACCCTTAAAGGAATGTGTGTGTGAAAATATGATTTTCATGAGCCATATAACTTGTGTGTGTGACCTTGGAAGTCAATGTGTGAAGACAGAGTCATGTTTAAAGTCTCTACAAACAAACCAACAAAAGTGTGCAACAAAACCTACACATGAAACATAACAAAGAAAACAAAGGAACACACACGTAAACCTTGTATGCCAAACATATTTTTGTTGATGCTAGATTACCTAGGAAGCTTCTACATCCATATATGCATATTTCCTTCCCACTCTTTCTTCTATTATTCCTTTTGGATAATATGAAGGTCTTAATCCAAATAATCAAAATATAAAATAAGTAATTGCTTGTGTACATTCTTTGCATCATTTATCAACTTACAAGTATAATGGAAATAACATAAGACACATGGATCTCATGAAATCTTATGATATACTAGATTCACTCCCTGGGGTTGAATAAGGAGGGCTTCCTTCTTAAGCTGGATCTCATGAAAGCTTATGATAGAGTAGATTGGAATTTTCTATCCAATGTTCTAAGTAAGTTTTGATTCAATGAGAAATCCCTTCAGCTTCTCCAGCAACTTTTCCAGGCTCCTAAATTCTCGGTCCTGGTCAATGGAACTCCATTGGGCTTTTTCGTCAGCCCTAGAGGGCTAAGACAAGGGACCTTATATCGCCTTTCTTGTTTGTCATCATGGTGGAAGTCCTGGGTAGAAATATCTAGAAAGAGGTTCTTCAAGGGAGTTTCAAAGGTCTTCATCTTGTTAGGGTTAAGGCAGATCAAAGCAATAAACACTAACAATTATATGCAGATTAAATAACCCAAATATAACAATGAGGAATTACATAAAAGAGATCAACACAGAAATTTAATGCGGTTCACCCACTATGGGTTACATCCACAGAAACTCAGCCATCCAATGATTTTATTATCCAGTGCAAAATAGATTACAATCTCGTGATTACATCACTGTACCATACATCCCAGCCACTTATAACAAGCTTTTTGAAAGCTTCTAGAATTAGGGTTTTGCAATGTCATTTTTCTTTTTGTCGGTTAACAAAAAATTAACAACCGACTCCGATCATGCAAAAAGAGGGAAAAAAACCCTGACAAGGATACATAACTTGTGTACAGTACTTGCATGATTAGTCGCCACATACCAACAATCTCCCACTTGGAGACTGATCAAGCTCCACACCAAACAATCTCCCACTTGGAGATTGATCCTGGTTGACACTGTTGCGCTTGCAGCTCCCACTGGATTACAGGCTTGGCTGGTTTCTTAAGTCCACCATTATCAGTCATGAAGGCCAATAGAAACTGATGAGGAAATCAGTTTCTCCCGTGTAACTACCTTTGTGAACATATCTACAGGTTCTCACTTGTGTGAATTTTCTCCAGCTTCAACTGTCTATCCTCCAAAACTGACCGGATGAAGTGGTATCTGAGCTGTATGTGCTTAGTTTTTGAATGCAGAGCTAAGTTCTTAGCAAGATGAATGGATCTCTCACTATCAGTGTACAAAGGGATATCTTCTTGCCATTGCCCCAATTCCTCCAAAAAATGTTGTAACCAAATCATCTCCTTGCTAGCTTCTATAGCAGCAACATACTCAACTTCAGTGGTTGAAAGCACAACAACCTTTTGCAGTCTTGAAATCCAACTGACTGTAGTACCTCCTACAGTAAAAACATACCCTATAGTACTCCTCTTGCTATTAATATCTCCCACCAGATCAGAGTCAACATATCCTTTTAGGGTAGAATTTGTTCCTCCAAAACATAGTTTCTTTGACGTAGTACCTCTTAAATATCAGAGAACCCATTTTACAGCATTCTAATGTTCCATTCCCAGATTGCTCAGATACCTACTCACAACTCCCACTGCATGTGCAATATCTGGCCTTGTACATACCATTGCATACATCAAGCTACCAACTGCTAATGCATATGGTATCTTAGACATTTTGTCTTCCTCCTCTTGTGTCTTTGGACACATCTCCTTAGTCAACTTAAAATGACTAGGAAAAGGTGTACTAACTACTTTTGCATTCTTCATGTTAAACCTTTTCAACACCTTCTCTACATACTCACTTTGAGACAAAAATAATTTTTTGTTTGTCCTGTCCTGTGTGATCCTCCTACCAAGGATTTGTTTTGTTGCACCCAAATCCTTCATAGCAAATGAATTTGCTAATTTCTACTTAAGTTCATTAATATGCTGCATGTTAGACCTAGCAACAAGCATGTCATCAACATAAAGCAACAGGATAATATAGTTGTCATTACCCAATTTCTTGAAATAAACACAATAATCAAAATGACATCTTTTGTAACCTTGTTTAGCCATAAAACTATCAAATTTTAAATACCATTGCCGAGGTGCTTGCTTCAAGCCATACAAACTCTTCTTTAACCTGCACACAAAGTCCTCCTTACCCTTGACCTCATATCCCTGTGGTTGCTACATGTATATTTCCTCTTCTAGATCCCCATGCATAAAAGTTATTTTCACATCTAGTTGTTCAAGATGCAAGTCTTCCGCAGCCACAAGACTTAGAATTGTTCTAATAGAAGTCATCTTTACAACTGGAGAAAATATTTCATCAAAATCTATACCTTTTTTCTATGCAAAACCTTTTACCATGAGTCTAGCCTTACATCTTTTCTTGCCTCCATCTTCTTCCTTCAACTTATAAACCCATTTATTTGGCAATGCTCTTTTTCCTGCAGGCAATTCGACTAAGTCCCAAGTCTGATTCTACAGCAAGGAATCCATTTCTTCTTTCATGCCTAGCTCCCACTGCTTTTTGGTATCTACCTGCATTGCTTCTTCATAAGTTTCAGGTTCACCAAAATTAGTTAATAATATAGAATATAATGATGGAGAAAATCTTTCTGGAGGTCTACTTATCCTTGTAGAATGTCTAACACTTGCAGGAGGTTGTGGGATAACTTGTTGTTGCTGAGTATCAGGTACCACTGGCATTTTATTTTTTGGAATCTCATCCAGCACCATATATTCCTTTTTGGCATGTTCATGCTTCTTTTCCTACAGCTGATCTTTATACATGACCTTCTCATTGAATATAACATCTCTGCTTCTAATGATTTTATGATTTTCAAAATCCCATAACCAATAACCAAATTCATCTACTCCATATCCAATGAAGGTACATTTTTTAGACTTAGCCTCAAGCTTCGTTCTATTTTCAATATCAACATGGAAAAAAGCTTCACAACCAAAGGTTTTTAGAAATGAATAGTTTACCTTTTTACCCATCCATGCCTCCTCTGGAATACCACCATCCAAAGGATTTGAAGGTCCCTTGTTTATTAAATAAACAACGGTATGTACAACATCTGCCCAAAATTGTAAGGGTAGCCTAGCATGCAACCTAATGCTCCTTGCATGCTCCATAATGGTCCTATTCATCCTCTCAAACACACCATTTTCTTGTGGGGTTCCAGGAACTATTTTCTGCCTAAGGATTCTATTATATGAACAGTAATTCTCAAAATCTCTGCTGCAATACTCGCCTCCATTATTAGATCTGCTACACTTCAACTTTTTTCCTGTCTCATTCTCAATCAAAGCTTTCCACTTTTTAAAAGTTTCAAATACTTCTAATTTTTGTTTTAAGAAATACACCCATGTTTTCCTAGTTGCATCATCAATAAAAGTAACATAATAGAAAGGGCCTCCAAGAGAAGATACATAAGCTGGTCCCCATACATCTAAATGCACAAGCTCTAATTTCTCACTCTTCTCTTTCCCAACTTTGAGAAATCAGACTCTTTTCTATTTTTCATAAGCATAATTTTTGTAGAACTCCAAGTCAATCTTCTTCAGACCTGGTAGCAACTTTCTGGAGTGAAGGATCTTCATCCCTTTCTCACTCATGTGCCCAAGTCTATGGTGCCACAATTCTGTTTCTGTCCCTGTAGCAAGTGATATAACTGTTTCTGTAGCAGCTAAGGTAGAATAAGTATTACCAGTACACAAATACAATGTGCCTACCTTTTCACCTTTAGCTACTACTAATGCACCTTTAGTGACCTTCCAGACTTTGTCTGAAAATGTAACTATACAACCTTCACAACCCAGTTGTCCTGTAGAGATTAAATTCCTTCTCAAATTTGGAACATGCCTTACCTCCTGTAGTAACCATTCATTTCCATTCTGCAACTTGATTTTTATCTTTCCTTTTCCAACAATCTAACAGGGTTCATCATCACCCAAATATACCTGTCCAAAATCACCTTGAACATAATCCACAAAATATTTCCTATGGGGTGTGGCATGAAATGAAGCCCCTAAATCTATTACCCAGGAATCATTAGCATCATCTAAACACATAATTAAAGCATCTTGTAATTTATTACTTACAACATTAGCTTCCTTACTGTCATCATGTTGTTCATCTCCTTGTTTGCCCTTTCGAGACCAGCAATCCTTCTTCAAGTGTCCTAGCTCTCCACAGTGCCAGCAATCCATTCTTCCTCTGGATTTAGATCTGCCTTTCTTCAACTTCCCTTGTGACTTCCCATGATTTGTAGGGATTTTTCCTCTTTCCTTTGTTCTTCCCATGTTCTCTACAGTCAAAGCATTACCAGATGTTGAAGTCTCACTTATGCTTTTCTATCGCATTTCCTTGCTAAGGATAACACCAATAACATCATCAAATTTCAAAGTATTTGAACCAGAGACAGAGTTACTTACAACCATTACTAAGCTATTCTAGCTTTCTGGCAAAAAACATAAAACCAAGAGAGCCCTCACCTCTTCATCAAATTTTACTTTTACAAAAGTTAACTAACTGGTAATCGTATTAAACTCATTTAAATGATCTGACACAGATCCACCTTCAATCATTTTTAGATAAAATAAATGCTTCATGAGAAATACCTTATTAGAGGCTGAGGGTTTTTCATACAATTTGGCCAAAGCTTTCATCAGTTCACTTGTTGTCTTCGCTTCTGTTATATTGAATGCCACAGATGGTGCCAGCCATAGCCGAATGGTTCCCAAATCCTTTCTATCTAGAAGTTCCCAATCCTCATCAGTCATTGCTGTCAGTTTCTTGGCTACTCCTTCCAACGGCCTCCATAAATCCTTCTGATAGAGATAATCTTCCATCTACATCTTCCATAATTGATAGTTATGCCCATTGAATTTATCTACCTTCAATTTACCCTCGTCTGCCATTGCTCCCACTTAACCGTGAGACTCCCACTCAACCATGAGACCTTACTGTGGATGATAATCAAACACAACCCACTCTGATACCAGTTGTTAGGGTTAGGGCAGATCAAAGCAATAAACACTAACAATTATATGCATATTAAATAACCCAAATATAACAATGAAGAATTACACAAAAGAGATCAACATAGAAATTTAACGTGGTTCACCCAATATGGGCTACATCCATAGCGTGTGTGCAAGAAGTCAAGTCCACTTTTTGGCCAAAAAGTGGAAGTGTTTTCCCTGATTTTTAGAATTTGTCACATTTGACCTAAACTTTTGAAGCACTTAAAGGTGGAATCTTGGAAAAAGTCACTAAATATGAAATGTACTACTTAGAGTCTAGTTTCCAAATATGTAATTTTTTTCAATACCCAGATGATAGAAATTGATTTTGAATAGGCGTTTCTAAAAACCACTGTTTAAAAGTCACTATTTTTTTACTATACCATGCACGTGTACGTCATCTATATTTTGAGCTAAATAATCATATTTTTCTAAATCCTTTTGGGAAAAAATTTGTAACTTACTGAAGCATGTTTTTCATATTTTTTTATATTTTTTTATTGAATATTTTTTTTATTAATTTTTTATTGGCCATTTTTGGTCTTTTAAAAAATCATCGTATACGTCATGCATAAGATGACCTAAACTTAACATTTTTTGAATTTTTCTTTTAAATTGAAAAGAATTGTCTAAAGTACATTTTCGTACAATTTTTTTTACAAAAAAATATTTTAATATTAAAATACTAAAAAACACTAATAATTCAAGTTTATGGACCTATTTCATTAGAAATTGATTAAAAATAGAAAAAATAATCCAATTGTAAAAAAAATTACATATTTGGAATCTACATGTCTCATCTATAATGGGTTTTAATTTCGTCAAAAAATTATGCAAAATAGACCTTCAGATATATGCCCAAAGTCACTATTTTGTTGTGACATTGACATGACCTTCAATTTGCAGGTCAAACTAGGTCCAAGGGTTAGGTTCAGGTCCCCAAATCATTTCCCAAACCGGGTTACAAAGCAAAACCTGAGCTTAAAATTCAAATTTTAAATAATGGGATCCCATTTCTTGCGCTATCGGTACAGAAGAAAATAGGATCTCGTTTACTAAACGCGGTCCTGTATCCCATTTCTTATGCTATCGGTATAGAAGAAAATAGGATCCCATTTACTAAACGCAATCCTGTATGAAACGCGATCCCATTTTGTAGAACGGGATCCCGTTTCTTAAATGGGATCTGTTGATAACTGAGAGGGGGGGGGTGAATCAGTTATCCTAATTATTTCTTCTTTTGAACTTTCTTATTAATCAATGCAGCATTGAATCAAACAAACAAACATTACCATGAAATGAAAAACACATGACACAATTTTTTTGATGTGGAAACCCTGTTAAGGGAGAAAACCACGGAGTGATTAACCCAAAGATTATTCTCTGTTAGAAGAATAAGGAATTACAAAATGGCACTTGCCAATTAGGGCTCACTGCCTAAGCACACTGCTCACAAAGAGGCCCACTGCCTACAAGGAGACACACTGTCTACAAAGTGATAAGAATCACAGTCTTGAACTGATTGGAAGCATTTATATATGCTGGAGTTCAGTTCCGGTTAGGCTCAGTACACTGATCTGCTGCACTTCATCTTTCCTCTGTTCTTTATTCTGCTATCCTTTCACATACTGGATCTTTCTTACTACTTCTACTCTGTTCTGCACTTATTCGCATACACCATCACACAATTACACCCTTCACAACTAAATCCATCCTCTATATATATCCGCACAAGTAATTTCATCACCTTTCTAGTCGGCATCCAAAACAGTCTAGTTTCTTACAAACTTTGTTCTGTCGGCTGAATCCTTGCTCACCAAGCAATGCGGATCAAGCATATACTTGTAGATATCATTAATCATGTCGGCCAAACATGATTCATGCCTTCACAACCTTTACCATCAACAGTAACACATCCGGAAAATAGTCTGATACTCTGTCAGTCAGTTCTTCCTCTGTTCTCACTGTCTCTAAGGAATCCGGTACTCAACTATTCATATCTTTTTCTTTGTTCATCACTGGAGGCTAAATCCTTGGAATATACTACTCAAGGTAGTCCTCTTGACTTCCCCAAATCTGCACTGCACCAAGACACTTCCTCTGAGAGATCCGGACCAATCTGTCGGACCTTGCCATATGCTCTGTTCTTGTTCACCGGACCACAACAATCTTCATTCTTACTTCCGGTAGAGACACACCATAACTTGCGGATATGTGGGATGACCTTTGTTGCCATCAATGACAACAACCATGAATCCATATAGTGTCTCTTGCCAACAATCTCCCCCTTTGGCATTGATGGCAACACTTAGTGAAAAATGACTAAGTGTTTATACTACGCTCCCCCTTGGCTGATGCTCTATATACAATTTCCGGAACTCCCCCTTAGTTGGATTCCTCATTTTTCACTGCTCCTCACTCCCCCTTTGACATCAATGGCAAAGGGTAGGGTCCGCACACCAAAATTTTTAAAAATTTTCTATACATAGCCGCATATTTACATACTCACATATACTAAAGAATGTCTGCAAAAGATGTCTTCAGTTGGATCAGTTCTGTAGCCCAACTTTGCTTCATTCTATCCAAAATTGAAATGTGACCACTCAACAAAAATGCAAATGCATCTGCCCTTTTTAGATCTTTCGGATCACTTGTCTGGGCTGTGATTTGAGCTTCTGCTATGGCCTCATGCATGGCCTCTAGCTTAGGGACAATTAACCCCCTGAGCTCACTCAACCTGCTTATTCTATTTTTCCTTTCCTTCTCCAATTTCTTGATTTCACTCAAGACTGCAATAGTCTGACATTCTTGATTTGTTATAGAGGAAGAAAGAGGATCAAAACTTTGAGACAAGCTTAGTAGTGTGTCCTCTTGCGCTTTTATTTTCTTCTCAATGTCCACTGTTACCTTGGACCAGGAGATACAAAATTTGTATATTTCACCGCCATCCTTAAGAGCATTTTCTAAGCTCTTTATCCCAATGTTCATGTTTCTCCTATCATTAATGATCAAACCCTGAACCTCGGAGAACCTTTTATCCAAAAACTCCTTCCGGACCTTTTCTTCAGTTGATTTTTCTAAAGATTCAAAATGTGTATTAACACTGCTGACTAAGGTTTTGAGATTACCAGAAGAGGAGGCTGCTGGATCTATCTGGACCGATGGCATAATCTTCTCAAGCACTCCGAAAGCAGCCTCTATCAACTCACAGTCTTCCATATGAGACTTTAGGAGCTTTTCATTTGCCTTAGCATTTGCAAATGAGGCTATCTTCATTGTCTGCACTGGAGAGAGGGAATCAAAGTTGAATGGGCCTTGTAGTAGCTCCGGTTCATCGATCTCTATTGTTTCTTTGCTCAAAAATTGTTGAACAGTTTGTGCAGTGTCTCTTGCCGGAGACAGATGTTTCTTTTCTTCTGCAGTCTTGGAACTGTCCTTTGGGATTTTCTCTCCTTCCACATTCTTACCACTATCAGTCATGGTCTTCTCTGATGGAGTCTTCTCTTTCTCTGCACCCTTGGTACTGTCAACCTTTTTATCTTTCACCACTGCTTCCTTCTCCTGTAATTTCTCTTCTTCTTTGGATCCAGAGACTGTAGGGGAAACTGGAGAAGAGATGCTAGCCTGTTCATAGGCCACTTCTTCTGGAGCAGAGGGTTCCAAGTCCACAGCTGTTTCTGCACCTAAGTCCTCTACAACAAGAAGATTGAACCTTTTGAAGGCCTTCCGGAGGATCTCTTCTATCTCTTTGGCCACCTTGTCAGTCTCACCAAGCATGAGTTGATTCATCCTGGCTTTACTTCTGAACTCATCTTTGCAGTCTTTGAATATTATGTTCATTGTCTTGGGATTAATTTGAGGATATAGCTGAATAGCTATCTGCTCCCGGATCTCAAGACCTTTTGCCTGAGCATTATTCTTTCTTAATTCTAATTCCTTTTCTAGGCTTTTAGGGATTTCAGAGATAATCTCAATAAAAGCTTTATTGTAGATGTTCAAGTACCTTATTATAGCTTCTTGCAGGATCTTTTGATCTGCCTCGTTGTAGTCATCATAAAATTCAGCCACCGGTTGAAGGTTCCCATCCACAGTGACTGATTTGACTACACTGTCTAGGGATAGAGTGGGCTTTTCAGCAAATTCTTCTGCCATTTCTTCCTTGTCTTGGCCTGTGGAGGGTTTCCCGGATCCTTTCTTCTTCTGCTTCTTTATTTCTTTTACTCCCTCATCTGACTCAGTTTCCTCTTCATCCTTTTGGCTTTCATAAGCCCTTGTGGCTTTTGTCTTAGATCTTTTACCGGATGCCTGGACTTTCAGTTTTGAACTTTTGGTTGTGGGAGGTGCAGATCCTTTTGATGATCTGGTCCGGGTGGAAGTTTCAACCGGAACACTTTCTTTACTTTTCTTTTCTGCCTCTTTCTTTTCTTCCTCAGATTTTCTTCTCTTTTCTCGGCTGGCATCAAGTGCCTCTTTTGAGATGCCTAGGCCTTGAGCAATGTGCTCTACTTCTTTTCTCACCTTCCTCTTTATCTCAGGTTCCCTGAGTTCTACATGGATCTTTACACTCAGCTCCTCAAAGGTTCCAAACCTTTCTGCCTTTGGATCTTTGGGCTGACTTAGCATGTGTTGAACATGCAGCTCCACTATCTGTTCATCCACTTCATACCCCATGGGCATGATCCAGACAGTCCTTGGCTCCACTGCCTCCATTAGGCACTGATCAGTGTCCACCATAAAGCACACTGAATCTTTGTATTTTTCAACAAGAGACTGGGGAATTCTTTCTCTTGCTTGCATCATGCTTTGGAAGTTTTTGAAGTATCCCCATAGGGCTGTATTTCTTGCTTTGGCATCCCCAAGCCCATGTAGATAGTCTCTTATTTGGACTGCAATAGGTTTGTCATTCTGCCATGCCCATCCACTTGATCCGGGCAGCTCATTCATGAAGTAGAAGAATAGACATAATATAAGAGTACCATACTTAAAGGAATTCTTCTTGTCCTTCTTGATTTTCTGTATATTTTCCATTAATTGGCTTAAGAGCAGTTCGCAGAGATCATATTCTGCATTCTTCCTTAGCATTTCATAGGCAGTATATACTGCAGTTCCGGATACAGAATTCTCCCTGCTGGAGTGATAGATCTTGTATCCTATTATCATGGATGCATACTTGATATCCGGATCAGAAATATCTTCAATGGTCATTGCCCTCTTATCAAATTTTGATCCGGTGGCCTCAGTTACAATGTTATTTTTGACAGATTTGAGGATAGGTATCCCTCCAGAAGAGTATAGACCAGTTACTGCTCTAATTTTCTCTTTTGTGATCTTGCAGGGTCTATCCAGCCATAGGAAGTTGTCATGCATCCTGCTCAGTACATACCGGACCCATTCATCTTCTTCAAAGCAGGGGAAATGAATGAATTGATCAAATTGTTTCTTCTGGATACCCTTATACTCTGGTTTAAGCTCAAAAGCATTGTCTATCAGTTGTTTGTGATAGAGATCTCTCAATTTGAATTCCCCAAATTCCTCAATGCTTGCATGTATGTAAACCCTAATGTCTTCTGTGTGTAAAACTCCGTGAGGAACACTGGAAAATGCTCCTAAGGGATCTACTTCCAATGACTTGTATGGATGTTTCTTAAATTCAGGTCGGGGCCTATCTGAGATTTTTACTATATTTGGAGTAGCCATTTCTTCAAAAGATTTGTAGCAAGATATCGAAAGTGGAAAATACCTTTTGCGTCTTCGGTTGCACGGAGTAGCTGGATTGATTTCTGTATGTAATGACTTCGGCAGGAGATCTTCGGTGTGCTTGATGAGTCTTGTTGCAGAGCTCCACTTTTCGCTTCTTCTTGAGTGCATAATGAGCAAATGATTTATGAGAAATCCCTTATATCATTTCGCAAACCCTAATATCTGTTTGCAATAAATGCTTCACCTATATTATTCTGGTTTGCCTTGTCCGGATAGCTTGGAGTATCCCGGATTAGTCCTGATCTATGAACATCATGCGGATCTTTCAATCATGGATAAATCGAGATGACACATTACAAGAACATCCCAAACATTCTGTCCAGTCCGCAGAGTAAAATAATGTACTTCCGGATCTCTCTGGACCCTTTTGTAGTCCTCTGTCATTCCGGAGCATCTCCCGGAACAGGTCTTTACTTGATCGATCACAACTTCTTTATATCTTCATGCGGACCTCTGAAATCTTGTCTGGATCATCTCAGGACTGGTATCTTCAAACCCTTTACTCCGCATCTTGTGTCACATCCAGCACCACTTGATTGGCTGGGGGAACAGGATTTTCTTTGAGTCTCCCCCTAAGCCAGAGCTCACTTTTTAATTTCTAGAAGAAATATCAGCACCAGAGTCTGGTGCGGATCCAACCTCTACATTCTCTGAACTTTTCTTCACCCAAATCTTGTTCATCTGATTCCTAACTTCATCCACATTCATCTTTTGTTTACCCTTGTCTTGATTCTGATTGTATACCGGACCTCTTTTGTCCTGATTCTTGCTTCTGCAGACTTTTGCACTATGACCGGACCTATTACAGATTTGGCAAATAACATTTCTTTGCATATTTGACTGATAACCTCTTGATCTGCATTGATTAGCCATATGACCTACTCTATTGCATGTAAAACATCTACCATTGAATGATTTGTTTACTTGCATATTTCTGCATTCATGAGACTTGTGTCCATACCTTTTGCAGTTAAAGCACTGTCTGGAGAAGGATGGACTAGTTTGATTCATCCTTTTTCTGCACTGATTAGCTTTGTGACCAAAGTGATTGCAGCTGTGGCAGTATCCATTGAAAGATGGATATCTTTGAGCATTGGGCTGTCTTACCGGAGGTCTTCTAGGCCTATTCCTTGGATTTTTTGATCCAAAATTCTTTTGACCGGATCCGGAGCTTTCTCCTTTCTCATATCCCAAACCATACTTGTCATCTGTCCTCTTTTGACTTCCAAGAAGTACTTCAAGTTGGGTAGAACTTATCTTGAATTTTTCTTTATATTCATTTGCTGTTTGAAGATCTCTTTTGAGAGAGACAATTTGATCCTCAAGTTTTTCTTCATTATCTTTGGCATCTTCAAGATCAGATTCAAGATGTCTGATAATCCTGTCCATCCGGTGGCATTCTTCTGATTTCTCTTTAAGAGATTGTCTTAGATTGTCTTCAACTTTTCTTTTTCCTTCAATCTCTTGAGTAAACTTTATAGTTCCTGATTCCATTTCATGTCTTAACATAATGACTTCTTTTGATAACTTTTCACATAACTTGGTTTTCTCAGTCAATTCTTCATCTGTATTGCTTTCTTCACTTTGTCTTGCCAATTGTTGGAGCAGCTCCTTTCTCTTTTTCATAGAGAGACTTAATTTGTCCTTTAATTCTCTCATGAATTCATCAGCCTGTTTGAGTCTTTCCTTTAATTCATTGACTTCAGAATTTGACTGTTCAAGATCCTCAAGGGCAGTCTTGAGTTGCTCCCTTAAACCATATGCATCCATTTGAACTCCCAGATCTTCCTCGAGCTGTTAGGCTCTATTAGGAGGAACCTTGCTCTGATACCAATTGTTGATAACTGAGAGGGGGGGGGGGGTGAATTAGTTATCCTAATTATTTCTTCTTTTGAACTTTCTTATTAATCAATGCAGCATTGAATCAAACAAACAAACATTACCATGAAATGAAAAACACATGACACAGTTTTTTTGACGTGGAAACCCTGTTAAGGGAGAAAACCACGGGGTGATTAACCCAAAGATTATTCTCTGTTAGAAGAATAAGGAATTACAAAATGGCACTTGCCAATTAGGGCTCACTGCCCGAGCACACTGCTCACAAAGAGGCCCACTGCCTACAAGGAGACACACTGTCTACAAAGTGATAAGAATCACAGTCTTGAACTGATTGGAAGCATCTATATATGCTGGAGTTCAGTTCCGGTTAGGCTCAGTACACTGATCTGCTGCACTTCATCTTTCCTCTATTCTTTATTCTGCTATCCTTTCACATTCCGAATCTTTCTTACTACTTCTGCTCTGTTCTGCACTTATTCGCATACACCATCACACAATTACACCCTTCACAACTAAATCCATCCTCTATATATATCCGCACAAGTAATTTCATCACCTTTCTAGTCGGCATCCGGAACAGTCTAGTTTCTTACAAACTCTGTTCTGTCGGCTGAATCCTTGCTCACCAAGCAATGCGGATCAAGCATATACTTGTAGATATCATTAATCATGTCGGCCAAACATGATTCATGCCTTCACAACCTTTACCATCAACAGTAACACATCCAGAAAATAGTCTGATACTCTGTCAGTCAGTTCTTCCTCTGTTCTCATTGTCTCTTAGGAATCCGGTACTCAACTATTCATATCTTTTTCTTTGTTCATCACCGGAGGCTAAATCCTTGGAATATACTACTCAAGGTAGTCCTCTTGACTTCCCCAAATCTGCACTGCACCAAGACACTTCCTCTGAGAGATCCGGACCAATCTGTCGGACCTTGCCACATGCTCTGTTCTTGTTCACCGGATCACAACAATCTTCATTCTTACTTCCGGTAGAGACACACCATAACTTGCGGATATGTGGGATGACCTTTGTTGCCATCAATGACAACAACCATGAATCCATATAGTGTCTCTTGCCAACAGGATCCGTTTAGTATTTGACCATTTTTTTACTAAGAATGTGACTGTCGACCCTGCAACTTGTTCTGTATGGCCAACAACGACATTTGCAACATTCTCTACCATCATTTGTCTTCTACAGGTTCATCAACTTGGGATTTTGTTTGAATTTTGAAAGGAGCCATCATTGAGACATTATTTTGTTGGGAATTAAGGTGTCTCAACCTTTGCAAATTCCTAATGTTGTATTTATTTATCCCATGTTGAGTTGGCATAGTCAGCACCTTGTGTATATGCAGCAGGGTAAATTTTGGTGACTTTGGCAGCCACGATTTCCCCATTGAATAATTAACAGGGGTTTGGGGGCAGCACCCCCAAGATAGGGTCAAGGGGCGTAGCCCCTTGCGGGGTCCAAGGGCAGCGCTCTTGGAGCACTCCCTGGCGTGGTACAGGGCGGGGTCGAGGGGCAACACCCCCGAAACCTCAAACGATTTTTAATTAATGACAAGTGTTGGTGACTATCTTTGCATGAGAGTAAGGCATCTTTGGGTGGTCAAGGGAGGTTATGACATGTAAGAGGAATATGATATTTTTAGTTAGTGTATGACAGATTCTATGACAGCTGTAAGGTGCGTAAGAGCATCTGTCGTAACTTATCTTGGGACCAGGCGCCCACTTCGGGATGGCATGTTGGACAAGTGTCCTTAGGCGTGGGTTTTGGGGCATGAGTCCAAGATGGATGCCCATCTCTAGAAGGTTCCATATTTGCCTTGTAAACTCTATAAAAATAGGTGCTTGGATGAGAGATATATAACTTTGGTACAAGTACTGTTATGCTACTGGAATATCTCCCGATTTGACATTCGAAGACTCCTGAAAGAGCATTGGCTCTGAAACTGTATTGTAATCTGTTATTGTTTACTGTAATACATTTGAGCTATGTTTTGGAGTGGGGCTTTTCACCCGCAAGGGTTTTCCCCACGTATATCTTGTCTCTATCTCTTTTGTCTTCTTTCTGGTTCATGTGTTTTGTTGCAATATTTCATGTTAATGGTTTAACATTGCTGTAATAGTTAGGATAAAGTTGGATTTGCATAGCCCTCTCCTCATTAGATTAGTGTAGGAAGCGTTTTCCGCACACCTAGCTTCCTTTCATGTTTGAGTGAAATTTTATTGAATTGCTACTTGTTTGAAGGACCTGAACAAAGAAGGAAGGCTTTCAAGTTTTCAACATTCATTTGTATATACTTCATAATTTTTTTAATCATGGGATCACAAAGTCATAATAAGAGGAAAGATAGGAAGCTATTGACCCCTAAAGAAATTGAAGCAAAGAGAGAGAAGGAGGCAAAAAGATAAAGAGATAGAAGAACAAAGATTCGATCAATGAATAATGTTGAAGCATCCAATTCCACAACTATTGAAGATAAAAATATTGAGGAGACCATGGATGTAGACGATGCAAATTTGCAAGAGGTGAATGTGGAAACTAATACGATTATACAAACTACTCTTGGTATGCCTTCAAATCTCTCTTTCAATGCTATGGAGAATGTTTCAATAGGCACAAATCTAGGTACGTCTTCAAATCCACCTTTGAATGAAATAGAAATAGTGTTGATAGGAGATTTAAAACAAGCTAGATATAACAATGTTGAGATTGATAATATTCGTAGAGATCAAGATTTGAAACAAATTGTTGTTAAAAATGAAAATGAAAATATTTTTGTTGAAAATGAAAATGAAAACCATTTTTTTGTTGAAAATGAAAACGAAAATCCTTTTGTTGAAAATGAAAAATGAAAACCATTTTGTTGTTGAAATTGAAAACGAAAATCCTTTTGTTGAAAATGAAAATGAAAACTGTTTTGTTGTTGAAAATGAAAATCCAGGATGTGATGTTGAAAATGAGAATTTTTTTTCAAAATTGAAAGAGATGTTTTGGATAATCCTCCTGGTAAAATTTGTTGGAGACAAATAAGAACACATGCCAATAGATTATACAAGAATTTTTTTTATCGTAAAAAACTATCATTTCAATGTCAACTAATGATGCAATTAATAAGAATGTGGAAAATGAGAAAAGTAATGAAAATGTTAGGCATTTTTGTTAAACCAAGAAGAAAAGATCAATCACTAAAACATGCTATGTCTACTATTGCTAATGCCATTGAGTCTATTGGAAAGAATAGTCAATCCAAAGATAAGAATGCAGCAAGATGAGCTATAACAACTGCTATAGTTAATAAAATAACTTTGAATAGAAGAATGGTAAGAAATATTAGTGGAATTCTAAAAATACATCCTAAAACATTGGTAAGAGCGGCAAAAAGAAAAGAAGGTATAGAAAATGATCTAATCAACCAATGTTGGAGTTTTAGAGGTCGACTCCCGAGATATGACATGAAACTGAATGTTGAAATCAAATCTTTGATCAAAAAATATTGGCATAATAATACTAGGGTATCATCTAGTGCTAGAGATGTTTTAAAATTAAGAGTGGGGTCCAAAGTTCACGATCCTCATCCAAAACACCTATTAGATACAATGCAAACTAAATTTTATAGAAAATTTTGTGGTGAATTAGTGTTACCTGGTAATATTAGAAGAAGTCAAAGATCTTTTAAAAAATGCAAACCATGGTATGTAAAGATTAATAAGCAACAAATATCTTGTTGTTTTAAAATGCATGTTCAATTTCATTATTATTATGATGTGTTTCGATATATACGTTGTACTTTATATAGTAAAATGATTATACAGGAATGTGATATTAATATGCCACTTGAAATAATAAAAGATTTTATATCAAGTTTGTTCTATGAAAGATCTAATGAAAAATTATTTTATTTAAGTTCATGTATTTCTGGACAATGCATTAGTTGTGGCAATCTTTCTTTGTTAAGAGTTTGTATGCATGAAAGTGTTGAAAATATTTTTGGACAACAATTAATGGATGTTAAAATATTTAAGAATGTTGAATATTCTTTAAAAGATGGAAATTTTGGAAAGCGTTGTGATTTAATTACAGAAAAGGTTAGTGTGCATGCATTCATATCAGAATTTAAGAGTAAGATTGTACCAAAATATGTCAAGCACTCTCAACAAAATCGATGGCTTGATGGACAGTTTCGTGAATGTGGATACACATTTCCAGTTGGTACTATACTATCAGTGGTTGATTTTGCAAAAAACTATATTTTAGCTCTGCAAGAGGAAATTCAATCACAATATTACAATTCAGTGCAGGTTGCTATGTTTGTTCATATTGTTTATAGACATGTAGATGATAGCACAGAGAATGATAGAAAAGTTTTGAGGGAGTATCATTTCTATTTGAGTGACAACCGGTTACACTCATAAGAGTTTGTTCAATATTGTTTCAATATATTTTATACAAATTTAAGAGAAAGAGGAATCTAGATGACAGAACATCTTATATGGTCAGATAATTGTACGGGGTAGTTCAAGAATGCTCAAATGTTCTATTGGTTAAGTAGGGTTCACAAAGAGAATAATGTCCAACATATGTGGAATTTTTTTGAAGCTAGACATGGTAAAGGAGAACATGATGGAGCTGGTCCATGTGTTAAAAGAATTCTTGGTAGACAACAATTAAAATTTGAGGATGTAGTAAAATTTAAAGATGCACGTAGGATTGTGGATTGGTCCAATACAAGATTATGTACACTTGGATCAAGCGAGTACTCTACAGTTCATCGATTCTTTTGGTTGGTTGAAGAAGAAAATATTCTACCTAGATTTGATTGCGAGACAATCAGTGGATCTACTAAATGACATTCATTTAGGAGTTTGAATGCAAGTACATGGACTATCTGGATAAGAGAGCTTGCATGTTTTTGTCAGTTTTGTATTTCAAGAGATTGGGAAGCATGTGAGAATACAGAATGGGTTGAAGAGTGGAAACAAAGACCATTGACACCTGCACAAGCACACAATCAATATGAAATAACAATTGAAGACAATGATCAATTGTTTGCATCAGACGATTATGACCATGTTTTAGACCTTGTACAAGAAGGTAATTTAATTCAAATTATTTCATTTTATTTCACTTCATTACTAATTTGTAGTGCTTTTATTTATTTATATGTGTACATATGAATGCATGTATGTTGATTGGTCAAATTTTATGGATATGTGCAAGTTATTGAATCAAAATTTGTTTGTAGGACATGTGTATGTTGTTGTTGCACCTAAGGAGAATGAATAGGAAACAAAATATTGGTTGGCTCGTTGTGTGGAGACTAAACATAATTTAACAGCACCTCGAGAAGATGATGATGGCTTTCCTTATCCAACAGGTTCGGTGATCCCCTTAAGACATCCCCTTAAGCAAATTGTGATAACAAGTCTTTGATCCCCTTAAGCAAATTTTAAGAATTTCTTTGATGATGGCTATCATTATCCAATAGGTTTTGTGGTGGTTGTTGGCACTTTGCTACGGAAATACCTAAGAAGGAAAAATGGTTTTCTTGCATTCGAAGATTATGAAACACATAAGAAGATTATACACTACTCACATTTGGTGTTGGTAACAAATATAAAATTGGAGAGGTATCGTGAAAAACCTGCAAATAAAGAGCTATGAAAAATTTCTATGGAAGACCATGAGATAATCATCGATGCATTGGAAAAAAGAGAGGATGGAGATGGTACAATAGAATAAGTAAATATAGGTAAATATAGTTAAATAGTTTTATATTGTTCTTTTAAATACATTAAATATATGTTTTGATATTTCTTGTGCATTATTAGTTGAAATTGATTTAAATTGTCCTTTTATATCCTTAGACCATCATCACAAATTCATCACATACATTGAAACAAAACTTGAGAGGATTCAGATTAAACCTACATCTACACATGTATGAGGCACTTGTAAATAAAGGTACAAGTTGTGTATATCTAGATAGTTTTATATAAATTAAAATACATGTTTTGATGATATATTGATAAATTGCTTGTATTATTTTTATATCAGGTGACGTGAAGACCTGCTACATTCCCCACAAGTTTTGGATTTTCTTGAGATGGCATAGCTACATTTTGTAAACATAATATTTTGAGTTGGCATATATGTACATACACAATTACATTATTACATATTTTGTACACAAATTTGTATACATGTGTATGTACACAATTATACTCCACAAGTTTATATATCAAAATTATTATTCTATATATTTTGTTTGTTAAATGAGCATGTTTTTCTACTTTGAATTTACTTTAAATTTAATTTTATTATATTGTTAAATTTGGTTGCCTTGGGCAACTTCACCAAATTTTGAGAACTTAAGACGTCCCCTTAAGACATCCAAAACTAGCATCTTTGTAGGTTATTCAGATAGTGTGATAGGTGTAGGCAATAACCTTTCACACTATCTGAATAACCTACAAAGATGCTAGTTTTAGGAAACTTCACCAAATTTTGAGAACTTAAGATGTCCCCTTAAGACATCATATTAGGACCCCTTAAGACATCCAAAACTAGCATCTTTGTAGGTTATTTAGATAGTGTGATAGGTGGAGTAGGTGATAACCTTTCACACTATCTGAATAACCTACAAATATGCTAGTTTTAGGAAACTTCACCAAATTTTGAGAACTTAAGATGTCCCCTTAAGACATCGTATTAGGACCCCTTAAGACATCCCATTATGACATAAATTAAGACATTGGATTGTTATGATGAGTTATCCTAAATTAGATGAATTGTGATTAAATATGAGACATGTGGTTTGAATTCTTTGATCCCCTTAAGAAGTCCTATTAGGACCCCTTAAGACATCATATTACGACAGACTAGTTTGAATTTTTCCTTTTAGCTAGTCATGTGAGTTTTTGAATTTATTTATTTGTGAGTGAGACATGATTTAAGATTTGATTTATTTTATTAGTGGAGATTAGACTAATTAATCAAATAGTAAGATTATTCAATTAATTAGTGGGGAAGGTGTAGGAAATTAGTTTAATTAAATAAATATGATTTATTTAATTAATTTGGTGATGGAAGGCATGTAAAAGGCTAATCCTAATTAATTAAATAAATATAATGTATCTAATTAATTAGCGTCAAGATGATACAAATATGGTTAGGATGGGCTTGGGATATTGTTGAAAGTGTCAAAAGTGGTATTAGTGTTATGATGTTAGAAGATGATGTTAGGATATGGTCAATTTTAGATGTCTACACTTAGAACTAGTAAAAAATGGATAACATTATTCTAATGACACCTTTGTAATTGATGGATTAAACTACACCAAACTTTGTAATCAATTTTCCACTTGGTTTTAAGATGGTATAGTGAAATAGTAATAAGAAAGGTAATCATTTTTGGGAGTTTTAATTAGGATTAATGACATGAAAGGAATGCAAAATGCATATTTAACTTTAGCACATATATTGTATATTATTGATAATTATAAATTATAAAGTAGTGTACATATTGATTTGAACCTATATATAGACACAACTAAACAATAGATATACATAGGTATATATGAAGGTTTTAAAGTGATCCAAATATATTCTAACATGTCCTACATACACAAATACTCAAATACATGATCAAAATATGTAAATGTTCTAAATTTGAGTATGTAAATGTTATAGATCTCAAAGTATACATTATTAATGTTGTAGATAAAAGTACATGTGTCCTAGATCAAAGTATGCAAATGTGAGGTAGATTAAAGTATATAAATACCATGGATCTAAAAATATGTATACAAATGTCCTATCTATCAAAGTACATGAACTACTCAAAATACATCATAATATGGGTGAATCCTATCTCCTTGCTAAGTGACCCTCAAAGTGACAACTATTGTGCTAAGAATGATGAATAGATCCCTACAAAAATATACACATACATTAGAACATGAGCATTATAATAAAATTAGAACACATAGTTAATCTAATGTAACAATATACATAAATTATCACCTGATCACTACCATGATGTGAATCATGCATGTATATGTTCTCTAAGCTCAGACTAAGAATATCTAGTGTTGACCTAGGCTATGTGTGGAAAAAAAAAATTAAAATTAACTTCTAGACATCCACAAGTTTGTGTATAGAGTAAATTTTACTATATATGTAAGCTTAATTATAAATTATTCTTATGTACTTGCAAAAGGATCTTTATGTCAATCCAAATCACCATATTTTGGTAGATATGTGTTAATAACATCACAAATAGAAGTCTCCACTATTGACTCTGTTCTAAAATCCAACACTTGGGCCATCAATAATGACCTCAATGGACTATGAATGTGAGAGGGCCTAGGCCTAAATGGAAACCTTAACAAGGTCCTCAATTGCTTTCCTTTGGTAAGAAATAACCACAATGTCACCGATATACTTAAAACCTGGGGTAAATGTATGCATCTTTCACCAATAAAATATCTAGGCTGACAAAAATATCATCCTCAATGATGATATGTGTGTCTATCACATACTACCATGCACTTTTCCCACATGGCTTGGTAAATATACATTATTTATGTTGAGACCCAAGTGCACCTTGACATACAAATTTTGTTGTGATTCAAATTACAATGAGATTTGGTTTTTATTTGGATAATGAACATGGGTAGATACAAACCTAGGATATAACAATGGTTTCATATAGATTAAGAATAAATGATTGGTCTAGACATGTTTAGTTAATAGATTCCAAAGTTTCATTATATTGGTTGAAGCTTTGGGTAGATCTATGATTTATGCTAGGGTTCAACATGATGTTGAGGGTGTTAGTATCACTCCTGGGTCTAGATCCTTTGACTCATCTACCCTACACTTCATGAGCCTTTGTTGTTTAGTGAGGCATCCCTTTAGGATAATAAGTGCTTGCCTAATGATATAGTGATGGAAATTAACACTCTTCAAGTTCACTCTTTCTTGTGGAAGGGTAATGCTTTCACAATAATACAATATATTTTAATTATAACATTGTAATAGGGAAAACTGTATACCTATGTCATTTTACCTTATGTTTTGGGCCTAGGGAAAACTCTTTTATGAAGGAGATCTCAAAAGGACTATAATTTATATAGTGTGATCAAGTCTAAAAAACATTCCTAAAAAAACATCATCACACATCTCAAGATTTTACTCCATTCCATAAATAGTTTATTTTCCCTCTTTAGGTCAAACACACAAGTGTGGACCTAATCTTGATTAGGTCTGTGACTGTGGATCTGAACCCTGAAGTTTGAAGATTTAATTCAAATTCAAACTTTTCCCACCCCTTTACTAGCCATTATGAGCTAACTAAAGTGTGAATTGTGTGAAATTACTCATTAGGATGTTGCATTTAACAAATAACCCTAAGTGGAAATGAATCATCTAGGGGTTATCATGAGAAGGATGCTAGAGTTTTATTAATATAACAAATTTATTCTAAAGCATCATATTATCAAATAAATTATTAGAGCACATCATTTTAGGTTTACTTTTTGTTGGGAATTAAGGTGTCTCAACCTTTACAAATTCCTAATGTTGTATTTTATTTATCCCATGTTGAGTTGGCATAGTCAACACCTTTTGTATATGCAGCAGGGTAAATTTTGGTGACTTTGGCAGCCGTGGTTTCCCCCTTGAATAATTAACGGGGGTTTGGGGGCAGCGCCCCCAAGATAGGGTCAAGGGGCATAGCCCCTTGCGGGGTCCAGGGCCAGTGCCCCTGGCGCGCTCCTTGTCGCGATACAGGGCAGGGTCCAGGGGTAGCGCCCTCGTGGGGGCTCAAGGGCAACGCCCCCAAAACCTCAAATGATTTTTAATTAATGAGAAGTGTCAATGAGTATCTTTGCATGAGAGAAAGGCATCTTTGGGCAGTCAAGGGAGGTTATGACATGTAAGAGGAATATGATATTTTTAGTCAGTGTATGACGGATTCTATGATAGCTGTAAGGTGCGTAAGAGCATCTGTCGTAACCTATCTTGGGACCAGGCGCCCACTTCAGGATGGGATGTTGGACAAGTGTCCTTAGGCGTGGGTTTTGGGGCATGAGTCCAAGATGGACGCCTATCTCTAGAAGGTTCCATATTTGCCTTGTAAACTCTATATAAACAGGTGCTTGGATGGGAGATAGATAACTTTGGTACAAGTACTGTTATGCAGCCGGAATATCTCCAGATTCGACATTCAAAGACTCCTAAAAGAGCATTGGCTCTGAAACTGTATTGTAATTTGTTATTGTTTACTGTAATACATTTGAGCTATGTTTTGGAGTGTGGGGTTTTTCACTCGTAAGGGTTTTCCCCACGTATATCTTGTCTCTCTCTTTTCTATCTTCTTTCTGGTTCTTGTGTTTTGCTGCAATATCTCATGTTAATGATTTAACATTGTTGTAATAGTTAGGATAAAGTTAGATTTGCATAGCCCTCTTCTCATTAGATTAGTGTAGGAAGCGTTTTCCACACACCTAGCTTCCTTTCAGTTGGTATTAGAGCTTGATCACCTTTGGTCCTAGTTGTAGGGTAGGATTTTTTTGAGCTAATCTTAGGTTGAGTGGGAGTCTGTGCAGAGCATTCTGTATCTTATTGTAGCAAGGAGATGGCAAGCACATTAGGAAGGTTTGAAGTAGAGAAGTTCAACGGCAGTAATTTCGAGCTGTGGAAGCTCAAGATGGAAGACATGTTAGTTGACCGAGACCTTTGGGAAAGTGTGAACGGAACTAAACCAGCTACAATGTCACAAGCTGACTAGGATCTCAAGGATCGGAAGGCTAAGGGTCTCATAAGACTTAGTCTTGCTGATTCTATGTTGTTAAATGTCCATGAGGAGGCTACTGCAACACTCCTTTGGAAGAAGTTGGGGGATGTGTATCAAGCTAAATCCCTTGTCAATAAACTTTTCCTGAGAAAGAAGTTGTATTCTCTTCGAATGGAGGACAGAGGATCTGTGGCTAAGCATATGAATGCCTTTAACATGCTGGTTGCACAATTGACATCTATCGGTGTAAAGATGGAGGAGGAGGATCGGTGTATGACCCTGCTTTGTTCTCTGCCAGACTCATGGGATCATCTTGTCATGGCAATTGGAAGCACCACATCCACATTCAAAATGGAAGAAGTGGTTTCTTTGCTGTTGTCTGAAAAGTTGCGGAGAAAGTCTTCTTAGGCAGCCAAAGAAGCCCTTGCAGTTCGTGGAAGACCCAAGGAGAAAGGGAAGAAGAAGGACAAGAAAGCTGAGAAGGGTAGATCCAAATCCTGTGGGAGATCCAAATCTCCTAGAAAGTCCAAGGCTCTTTGTTGGAACTGTGGCAAGACCGAGCATTTCTAAAAGGAATGCAAAGAGGAGAACAAGAAAAAGAAGAAAGCTCCTGATTCAGATTCTGACAAATCACAAGATGATGGTGATGCCTTCATCGCAGTCCTAGAAACCCATGCATCTGATGATGTGTGGCTAATCGACTCTGGTGCATCATTCCACATGACCTCGCATCAAGACTGGTTCACTAAGTATGAGGAGTTCGATGGTGGAAAGGTGTATCTGGGTGACGACTCTCATCTGAAGATCGTTGGTCATGGAAGAGTCTCTATCTGATTCCCTGATGATCGAGTGAAGGGGATCACTGGGGTTATGCACATACCAGGCTTAGCACGGAACCTGCTTTCTGTAAGTATGTTGAATGATGCAGGTGTGTAGGTTGTCTTTTCGAAAGATGGATGCAAGATGACTAGAGGATCTATGGTGCTTACTAAGGGTACTTGGAGAGGTACTCTGTTTCAGCTGGAAGCATGCATTGCATAATGCAATAGTTCTTCTGACTCAAGGAAGAGGGCAGCAGTCACTTCATCCCCACCATCTAAATGAGCAGTGAAGAAATCTGTTGTTTCTAGTCTTGATAGTTGTAATCGTGCATTGGAAGTTAAACTTCCTGCAGAAAAGACAATGTTATGGCATAAGAGATTTGGCCACATTGGTGAGAAGGGTCTGCGTACCCTGAAAAATAAGAACCTCGTTGAGGGTTTAGATGATTGTAATCTTGAGTTTAACTTTTGCAAACATTGCATTTATGGAAAACAAAATCGTGTTCAGTTTTACTCGAGTTCTCATAAGTCTTCTAGTGTGTTGGACCTTATTCATTCTGATGTGTTTGGTCCTGTTAATGTTCCTTCGTTATCAAAATCTGTATACTTTGTATCTTTTATAGATGATTACAGTAGAAGGACATGGATTTATTTTCTCAGAAGCAAATCTGAAGTCTATAACAAGTTTAAGGAGTTTAAAGCTTTTGCTAAAAATCAGACTGGTAAAAAGATTAAATGTTTGAGAACTGACAACGGTGGTGAGTTCTGTTCTACAGAATTTGATAAGTACTGCAAGGAACTTGGGATTGAAAGACATAAGACAACTCCATATACACCGCAGCAAAATGGAGTTGTAGAGAGGATGAACAGGACACTGATGGAGAAGGCTAGGAGTATGCTCAGTGGTGCTGGTCTAGAACAAAAGTTTTGGGCTGAAGTTGTTGCCACTGCTTGCTATCTGGTAAACAGATCTCCTACATCAGCTCTTGTTGGAAAGAAACCCATGGAGGTGTGGTCTAGTAGAAAGCCTTCAGTAAGGCATCTTTGTGTTTTTGGTTGTGAGGCATATGCACATGTGCCTAAGGAGAAGCGGTCAAAGTTGGAGAACAAAGCTGTTAAGTGTATCTTCATCAGCTATTCTGTTGGTGTGAAAGGATACAAACTTTGGGACCCCATGGCTGGAAAAGTGTTGTATAGCAAAAGTGTCATCTTCAGAGAGCTTACACCTTCTTCCACTATTTTGCAGCCAGAAGAAAAAGAAAAGAAAGAGGATGTTGTTCAGTTTCCTCTCACCCCTGAGAAGACTGAACAGAAAGACAATGTTGGACCTGATGATGAGGAGAGCTCTAGCAACTCTGAAAGCTCAGATGAAGAAGTTGAACCTCAACCTCAGCTCTTGAGGAGGTCTACACAAATAAGAAAGCAACCTGAAAGGTTTGGTTTTACATTGCTTGATTCTAGTTGTGCTTATGCTTTGCTTACTAATAGCGATGAACCTAGAACTGTATCAGAGGCTTTGGATATGAAGAATACAGGTTCCTGGAAGGAGGCCATGGAGGAAGAAATGGCTTCTTTGGATAAGAATCAAACTTGGGACTTGGTACCTTTGCCTCCTGGATGGAAACCCGTTGGATGCAAATGGGTGTTCAAGAAGAAGATTGGTGCAGATGGCAGTATTGAGAAGTATAAGGGCAGATTGGTTGCGAAGGGGTATTCACAAGTGGAGGGTATAGATTATGGTGAGATCTTCTCTCCCATTGCAAAGCTGACATCCATTCAATTCCTGTTGTCACTCATAGTAGCTTATGACTTGGAGGTAGAACAAATGGATGTGAAGACAGCTTTCCTTCATGGTGACTTGGAGGAGGAAATCTACATGTCATAGCCAGAGCATTACATGGTAAAAGGTAAAGAAAATTTGGTTTGCAAACTTAAGAAGTCTTTGTATGGTTTGAAGCAATCCCCTAGGAGATGGTACTTGAAGTTTGATGCCTTTGTGTTGTCAATTAGATTTGTGAGATCGAAATTGGATCACTGTGTGTATTATAAATTTGATGGTGATCGTATTCTCATTGTTGCACTGTATGTTGATGATATGCTGCTCATTGGGAAGGGTAAGAATATGATTTCTAATTTTAAATCTTAGTTGTCAGCTCAGTTTGAAATGAAAGATTTAGGGGCAGCCAGGTACATTCTAGGAATGGAAATCAGAAGAGACAGAACCAACATAAAACTTTGGTTAAGTCAGAGTAAGAATGTTAAGACCGTGTTGGACAGATTCAACATGGGAGATTGTAGACCATTGTGTGTTCCCGTTTCCTTGGGGACAAAGTTGTTTGTTGAGGATTGTCCAAAATCTCCTAGTGAGGTGGAGGACATGAGCAGAGTACCTTATGCTAGTGATGTTGGTAGTTTGATGTATGCTATGGTCTGCACAAGACTAGACATTACCCAAGCAGTGGGAGTCCTTAGTCGATTTATGGCTAATCCTGGATGGGTTCATTGGGATGCAGTTAAGCGAGTGTTCAGATATTTGAGGGGTACTTCTGAGTATTCCATTTGCTATCATGGTAATGTTTCAGGACCTCCACATTCTATTGATATTCGTGGATTTGTGGATTCAGATTAGGTAGGTGACATTGACAGCAGGAGATCCACCAATGCTTATGTTTTTACACTGTTTGGTGGTGCTATTAGTTGGATGAGTAAGTGACAACCTATTGTTGCTTTGTCCATGACAGAAGCTGAGTATATGGCAGCAACTCATGCTTGTAAGGAAGCCATTTGGCTTAAGAGATTATGTTCAGATATTGGTGTTGATGCAGGTCAGATCACGATTAGTTGTGACAGTCAGTGTGTAATTTTCCTTGCAAAGAATCCAACTTTCCATGCTAGAACAAAGCACATTGATGTTTAGTTTCACTTCATGTGAGACATGGTTGAGGATGGAAAGGTAAATTTGGAGAAGGTAGTTGCAGATGCATTGACGAAACTAGTGGGCACAGAGAAGTTTAGATGGTGTTCGGAGTCTATGGGCCTCTTGGCCCCTAGCAGTTAAATCTTGTCATTGATTTTGGCCCTTGCAAGGTGTTCGACAAGTGGGAGAATGTTGGGAATTAAGGTGTCTCAACCTTTGCAAATTCCTAATGTTGTATTTATTTATCCCATGTTGAGTTCGCATAGTCAGCACCTTGTGTATATGTAGCAGGGTAAATTTTGGTGACTTTGGCAGCCGCGGTTTCCCCCTTGAATAATTAACGGGGGTTTGGGGGCAGCGCCCCCAAGATAGGGTCTAGGGGCAGCGCCCTTGGCGTGCTCCCTATTGCAGTACAAGGCGTGGTCGAGGGGTAGCACTCTCGTGGGGGCTTGGGGGCAATGCCCCCGAAACCTCAAATGATTTTTAATTAATGACAAGTGTCGATGAGTATCTTTGCACGAGAGAAAGGCATCTTTGGGCGGTCAAGGGAGGTTATGACATGTAAGAGGAATATGATATTTTTAGTCAGTGTATGACGGATTCTATGACAGCTGTAAGGTGCGTAAGAGCATCTATCGTAACCTATCTTGGGACCAGGTGCCCACTTCGGGATGGGATGTTGGACAAGTGTCCTTAGGCGTGGGTTTTGGGGCATGAGTCCAAGATGGACGCCCATCTCTAGAAGGTTCCATATTTGCCTTGTAAACTCTATATAAATAGATGCTTGGATGGGAGATAGATAACTTTGGTACAAGTACTGTTATGCTAGCGAAATATCTCCAGATTCGACATTCGAAGACTCCTGAAAGAGCATTGGCTCTGAAATTGTATTGTAATCTGTTATTGTTTACTGTAATACATTTGAGCTGTGTTTTGGAGTGCGGGGTTTTTCACCCATAAGGGTTTTCCCCATGTATATCTTGTCTCTCTCTCTTCTGTCTTCTTTCTAGTTCTTGTGTTTTGCTACAATATCTCATGTTAATGGTTTAACATTGCTGTAATAGTTAGGAAAAAGTTGGATTTGCATAGCCCTCTCCTCATTAGATTAGTGTAGGAAGCGTTTTCCGCACACCTAGCTTCCTTTCACTTTTACTCTTGTTTTCCACCTTCGAATCTTCTCTCAAAGACATAAAGTCATCTTACTTTTACTCTTGTTTTCTACCTTCCAATCTTTGCTCAAAGTCATAAAGTCATATTTACTAATGATTTATATAGAAAACCTCAACTTTATTATCAAAGTTAATTATTACTTCAATAATTGTATTTATTTAATTACTTATTTAATTACTAGTTAAAATAGTGGAAGTCTTTCATATTGACCATTACTTTTTAATATAAAAAATGCGGTACATTTCCATAACCAAAACAACATGATATTAAGATAAAAGTCAACTTCTTTTTTTATCTATACATTAGTTAGCTCATTCTATTAATACAAAATTTTGATCTAATGTTCATTATTTAATTTCTAAAGACAAGATATATAAGAATTGCCAACAATTTAATAAATGAAGTAAAAAATTTCTCATAACCTTGATGAGACATATTACTATTTAATACTTGAAATAAAATACTATAAAATACTGAAATAAAATAAAGTTTTGTATCTAGACCATAAAATAGTGAAATGAAATAAAGTCTGGATGTTCAAAAAATATATAAAGTCCATGACAATACAACCCATGTTCAAAATATAAAGTCCATGTTCAACAATATATATATAAAGTCTATGACAAACAGTATATAACATAGTCCATGAAATAGTCAAATTATGTAGCCCATGAAATAACCTATCACATACTATCTCTGTAATCAAGAGTCCTCTTCACACCATGCGAACTACTCAGATGACCTGAATCACTTTGTAGAAGAGAAAGATTTAGATGAAATCAAATGTAAGATGATTAAAAATGATTTAATGACAATTTTTAAATTTATGATTTATCATAAAATTAAATTACCGTGTGAGGCTGAGAGGCATGCTCTGGTGTACCTGGACTTGTCTCTACATGCTCTGAATCAATCTATTTAATACAAGAGAAAGAAAGTTGAAGTTAGATGTAAGACGATTTTAAAAATGATTTAATTCAATTTAATTTATAATTTATCATATTTAAATTATTATACTGTAAGAGGTTGTTGTGCATCCTCTATTCCAGGACCTGTCTCTACAGGTTTAGCTACATGACATGTCTCAAGCTATAAAAGAAAAAGAATTTTTAACACATGTTAACATATATATCTATTGAAATTTACTTTAAGTTCACAATGTATATTTTAATTGACTTTAAATATAATCTAAATTTTAAATTATACCGTATCAGGCTGCCCATCTCCTCTGTCCTAGTACTCTACATGTGTTGTGTGTTGATGAAATGTGTCACTGACAAGCTCCTACAAGGTCATTTATAACTTAGCACACGTGTGTACAAATTAGGTTAAAACATATATATTCACTTATGTGAATAGGTACTCAATTTTTGTTTTAATCTATTTAAAAGACTTGTACATATAGTAAACGTAGACATAGATATACGTTTTTGAACAACTTGAAATGCAGTCAACTCTTGATATAAACTTGGATCATCCAAGTGTGCTGCAATGCCCATCCTCATTGTTGTGTCAACCTACATAGACATATATTTTTAATATATATTAAATAGTACATGCACATTTTTAGATATAGTGAAATTAAAATAGAAAAATCTAAGTATATATAGTTATTTAAAACAATATACATACTGTAAAAGTGTCATGTGAGATGCCCAATGATGGAGGAGCACTCGAGACACCCTTAGATGGAGGATTCAATGTGGAAGAACCTTGAACCAACATAAATATTTAATGTACATGTTCAAGACTGAATTACAAATTAAAATCAAGTAAATAAAATTATTTAAAATATAAATCATTCAAAATACCCCAAATGGGTGCCCGAGATGAACAGGTGTCGATAAAAACTTAAATCGATCAATGGTCCCTATTGCCATCATCTACACCAAACAATTCAATTGTTAAAATATTACAATTTAATTGATCTATATGTTCATTAAAAACACATGCTTAAAATTGTTATAAATTCAACATGTGTGTAACCTATATATACATGTGTCGAATGATCAGTGGGATGATCCTCAGCAAATAGATAATCAACAAATGATTCACCCATATTATCAGATGATGCATGTGTAGTTGAAGTGGGTGCAGCTGCCTGATAAGGTCCATAACACAACTGATTGCAACTCGTACATGTAGGAGGCATCGACACATGTGGAGTGGTACTAGGACCACTTCCATCATCAACTCCTCCATGGTCTCTAACCTGAGCTACCATCATAGAAGTCTGCTCATCTAGGCTACCTGAGAGTACACTCAATGTGCCTAGTGTGGATACCACTACACGATGCTGGAAGGGCGTGGGAATGGCAACAACAGGAGGGTCAATAAGAGGTTGAACATGCACGGGTCATTGGGGATCAACCCATGCCCCCAACCTCTGTTGTGGCATGCCGCCACCAATACCCTGGAATGATCTAAAATCAAAGTAGTTCAATTTCTGATTCAAAACAAACTCTGCATATAATTTTCTCAAAAAATATAAAAGAACCTCACAATTAGCATGAGGTGGATAATCAAACACCATCCACCATCTATCCCAAAATTGGTAGACATTCCTTCATGCCTACACCACCTGATTGATATTCTTTTCTTATTTGTAGGAATAGGTTCATTTGTAATGGAATGTCTAAAATATTGTGCTAAATGACCTTTTGTGATTTTAAGATCCAAAATATCCTTATAGGAGAGGCCATCAACATAAAATTGGTGCCTCTCCTCTCTCCATTTCTGGAATCCATCAAAGTCTGAGTCAATAGACCTCACAGAATCTACAATGTTTTGCATCAAAGTTGCAAAACATATCACGTGAGGTGGCATGAATTGTTCATTGCAAATGGAATTCAATTTTTCTTTTATGGAATCCACATTTTCATTAATTATGGCTTGCAAGCGAGCTTGGTCAGTTCTAGGTGGGGGTGGAGATGGTGTCCGATCATCTTGTGCATTGAGGAAGTCCTCAACATCAAAGTGAATATCATCCAAATTCATGATATATATAAAAACTGTATCAACCTGCATATATACATATAAACATACAAACTTGAGTACAAATTTAATTTTCAAGAATATATATATATATATAAATTATAAATAAACATATGTACATGTTCAAAAATTATAAATTATAAATAAACTAGATAAATTATATGTATGTTTCAAGAAATTACATTTTAAATATTTAAATTAAACATATAGATACATGTGCATACAAATTTCAAAATGTAAGAGCTATTATAATGAACTATGTAATTTTCAAATTGAAGTTGGGATTTTCATTTGAGACCTAAATTTCGATTCTTGTAGTGAGGGAGACAAGAAAGATCAATTTAAGACTATACAGACAATCATGTTAGGTTCAATCAAATACTAGGACAGTCATGGGCATAAAATTAGGCATCTTTATTTCAAGACTAGAGGTTTGTAAAAAAGGATTTGCATGCATATATATTATCAAGGTCATGTTATGCTTATGAGTTATCCTCTCATTCATCTTGTCACAACCCTCTCAATAGGACTGGGCCCTATAATTGATTTTGTTATCTACGACTATCATTATGGTGTTTGATCATAGGGTGTTTGGTATCAAGATTAAATTTCAATATGCATGACTGTCATATCAAAAGATGCCTCTTAAGGACTCAGAGAGATATCATTAGCCAAGCATTGTATTTTCACAGTAGTTAGACTATAGCAGTAGGTCTATTAGGACTACCATAATGAATTTGTTGTCAAGGTTTGTCATCATATGTTAGGTCCAAGGTTTCAATTTTGTTAATTTTTCTATGGAGTTGGCTATTGGTTTGATGTTAAGTACTCATTCTAGGAGATCCAATATTTCCTATGGCAAAGCTACAAATAGTTTGTAATGGTTTTGGATGAATTTCTCTAACTTTATGACTATCAATTAGCTTGGTCAACAAACAATAGTCATGCTTGCATTGGTTTGAGCATTGGATCAATCATGAATTCATAACTTGGATATGTGTTTGAGTATGTGAAGATTTGAGTCAATCCTTACCATTTGATAGGAAAGAGGAAATCATCATCTTAGCACGAACTTTAGTATCTTGTATATAATGTTGTCATGACCATTAAGGACTAAACATTAATTGTTATTAAATTCCTAGATTGTTATGGACCTTTAAGATAGCCTTAAACCAATAACAGACTTGTCATGAGGAGTTCATTTGGGTTGTTACATCATGATTTCTCTAGGATTAGTCATTGATCATAAGATTGCCATCTTCCCTTGTTATCAAAAGTCCATCAAGGAAACATGTGAAGAGTCCTGTCACATTCACACGATGAACTACAAAGGGACAATGAAATTATTGTTAAGATGTACGACTCCTCTAGAGATTCAATTGCATTATCTTCATAATCAAAGAGACATAACCATGTGGTAATGATTAAATCTTCCACTTTTAAGATAGATGATGAGGTAAGAAGGTTAGGATACTATCATAAGGTAGAAGGTAGTCATGAATGGAAAATGAGAAATCACATAGACTATTGATCACTATGATTGTCCCAAACCTTAAGAACAATTTAAAACTCTATTTTACTATCAATATATATCAATGAAGGGTGAATGTTCAGATGCATCTGTGCTATTAAATGATGTCATAGAAACCAATGGACTATCATACCACCTAGGTAGAATCATAATGAACATCTGCAAGACTATAACTAGACTTGGAAAACTACCTTGAGGTGGATATCTTATGCATGGCAACATGATCTGAAAACCTAAATTTGGTGAAGTTGCCTATGGCAACCAAATTTGATAATGGAGATAGGATTGACTACTAGTTGCCTAGGACTAATCTGAGTACATGAAGATGAACATATTCTGATGATTTGTGATTTAAAAAATGAAGAATTTGATGCTTTGTTTAACTTGTGATTGTAGGGATGATCTAGCTAGAAAAAGATATTAGTTGATGGTTCTAGCTTGATTTTGTTTCCTATTTCCTATTTGCAATTGTTGTTTTCTATTCAGTTGTTAGTCCCAACTCTTATGTGTGTTATTTAGCTTCAGACTAAGCCCATTTAATTAGTCTAAATAGTCTTAATTTGCACTATCTTAACACTATGATTGTCCCAAACCTTAAGAACAATTTAAAACTCTATTTTACTATCAATATATATCAATGAAGGGTGAATGTTCAGATGCATCTATGCTATTGAATGATGTCATAGAAACTAATGGACTATCATACCACCTAGGTAGAATCATAATGAACATCTGCAAGACTATAACTAGACTTGGAAAATTACCTTGAGGTGGATATCTTATGCATGGCAACATGATCTGAAAACCTAAATTTGGTGAAGTTGCCTATGGCAACCAAATTTGATAATGGAGATAGGATTGACTACTAGTTGCCTAGGACTAATCTGAGTATGAAGATGAATGTATTCTAATGATTTGTGATGTAGAAAATGAAGAATTTGATGCTTTGTTTAACTTGTGATTGTAGGGATTCAATCTAGCTAGAAAAAGATATTAGTTGATGGTTCTAGCTATTTGCAATTGTTGTTTTCTATTTAGTTGTTAGTCCCAACTCTTATGTGTGTTATTTAGCTTCAGACTAAGCCCATTTAATTAGTCTAAATAGTCTTAATTTGCACTATCTTAACACTCACTTAGAGAAATAATTAGCACTAATAAGCGTATTTTTTGTTCTTTCAATACTATTCTAGCATTTATTTAGCTCCAAGAACCAATAAGATTGGGTTAGATACTAGAAGCTTGCATGCATGATTGAAAATGCTTCTTTACATGTTCCTACACAAACTTTTATCCAAGGTGGATTTTCTTCTTTCCTTAAGAAGTATATCAAATCTAATTATATGCACAAAATTTTAAAGTTAATTCGATGCATGTTCATCAAGAGTTGTATCAACAAATTCAAGAGTACATATGGATTATAGTGTTGGAGATCACAACAAGTGTTATTATCCTAGAGGATCTTATGTAGTAGTCTACTTATATATATACAAGTTTCTGTTAGGAGAAAATATCTTTTACCAAATTTGTATAGAGTTGTCTATAGTGTGTTCCAGGGTAATCAAATGATGTAAGTCACAATTTAGAGGGTTGAGGGATAAGTTTGTGTTGAGTCTACAAGAGGTGTTTTCTTACATAGACATCTCCATAACCTAGGTGTCTCCATGTCTAACTCAAATGTTTCAAGGGATATTATATGTGTCTCTAAAGTTACATTTGTTGGCTTGATTTCATTCTTGATTAGTTGGCTATCACAAAAAATGTAAAATCTTCTCAATTCTTGATTAGTTGGTTGTGTCTAAAGGTTTGATTATGAAGGAAGTGATAAAGGTTTTATTATGGTTTGTTGTAATTGTTTTACATGACAGTTATCTATTCAATAATGCCTTTAAAATACAATGACATACATTAATATAAGTAAATTTTATAAAAACCAAATATATATATATATATATATATATATCTCATCCCAATGCTATATAAATTTTGACAGTTTGTTCAAAATCTCTCCTTTCATATGATACAGTCGTTTCAAAATTTCAATTGTATTTTATAGCTAAAATGTCTAAATACAGCTATTCAACTCTCAAATTGAAATCAAATTTTGACAGTTTGTTGAAAATCTCTCGTTTCATATGATACAATATTTTCAAAAGTTCAATTATATTTTACAGCTAAAATGTTTAAATACAGCTATTCAATTCTCAAATTTAAACAAAATTTTGACAGTTTGTTCAAATTCTATCCTTTTATATGATACAGTCTTTCAAAATTTCAATTATATTTTACAACTAAAATGTCTAAATACATCTAAAGAACTCATAAATTGAAACCCTAAATAACAGTCTATGTTTTAAATTTTGATTGTATTTTACACCAAAAAAAGAAAGAAAAACTTCAAAAAAATCACGGACAAATTCAAAAAGTGGAAAAATCCACTTACCTGATCTTTTGATGGCTGAAAATCCTCTTCTTGAACTCAGGATCCCGTTCTCAACTGTCACTAGAAAAAATGGGGTTACAACCATTTTTAAAAACAAAATATATTTTCACAAAACAGGATCCCGTTCTAAACAGGATCGCGTTTTAGAAAACGAGATCTCATTTTTGGTCCTAGGTTCGAGATCCCACTAAGAAACGGGATCCTGTTCTAGATTTTAGGCTCGGGATCCTGATCTATAATCTTGTTTTGTAGAAACGGGATCCCGTTTTTAGTTACTCGATTTCGGATTTTTTTCTAACTCTAAAACTTCCACCTTAAGTGGACACAACTTCTTGCATTTACCCCATAGAAACTTAGCCATCCAATTATTTTATTATCCAGTGCAAAACAGATTACAATCTTGCGAATACATTGCCGTACCATACATCCCAGCTGCTTATAACAAGCTTTTCAGAAGCTTCTAGAATTAGGGTTTTGCAATGTCATTTTTTCTTTTTGTCGGTTAACAAAAAATTAACAACTGACTCCGATCATGTAAAAAGAGGGAAAAAAAACCCTGGCGAGGATACATAACTTGTGTATAGTACTTGCATGATCAGTCGCCACATACCAACACATTCATCCTCGCTTGGACCTTCCTGTTCTCACTAACAATTCGTCGATGACACTTCTGTCAAGGAAGCTTGAATGGTGAGAAGTATTCTGCTAAATTATGAATTAGCCTCAGGTCAAAAAATTAGTTTGCCTAAGAGTTTGATTTTTTTCTTCAATACCCCGGAACCTTGGCAGATAAAAATAACTCATATTTTGCAATGCAAAGTGGAATCCCTTCCTTCCATTTACCTTGGGTTACCTCTTTATGAGAAAAAATCCCTGATTCTTTCTGGCAGAGTATGGTTGATAAATTTATTTCTAAGTTGGCAGGCTGGAAAGGAGCTACTCTAAGCTAGGCGGGTAAAATTTAGTTAATTAAAGCTTCCCTCCAAAATCTCCCAGTCTACTCTATGTCCCTGTTTAAAATTCCTACCAAAATCAGAGATAGAATTGAGCAAATCCAAAAAAGATTTCTCTGGTCTGAGACTGAGGAGAAAAAGAGAATCCCGTTGTTGGCATGTGATTCGGTTTGCAAACCTAAAAACTATGGTGGTCTTGGTTTGAGAAAACTAAAGGAATTCAACTTTGCTCTCCTGGCGACCAATACTTGGTGCCTTATGACAGAAGAGAAAGAGTGGGCGGAAATAGTGAACAATAAATACCTAAGGGGTTACAATAGCTACAATGAAGTGCTGGATTGTCCTACTTTACCTGAAGGATCTAAAATTTGGAAAAACATCTCTCAGTCTAAGGAAATTATCAGAAAAGGCTCTTTATGGATGATTGGAGATGGCAGTAAAGTGGACTTTTGGAAGGATCGGTGGTTTGGGGAACTCCCTCTTAACAAACTTGATTGGGTGAGCCCTTTTAAAGGTTTTTGCTCTGCCTCTTGTGGCTCGAAAGTGAGGGATTACATATCTGAAGGAAGATGGAAGAACTTCTCGACTGACAGGTGCATGATTGATTTCCAGAACAGGCTGAATGTTTTTCATATTCCCCTTGGAAGGACTGAAGATCATCTTGTTTAGCAAGCCACTTCCTCTGGGCATTACTTTGTGGCGTCGAGGTTCAAACAACTTATACCTACGGTGGAGGATCCTCCCTTTTAGGCTAGATTGTGGGATGATAAACTTTTCCCAAAGATCAATATTTTCTTCTAGTTGCTGGCTCAAGACAGGGTGCTTACGTGTGATAACCTTTGTAAAAGAGGCTTCTGGCTTATCAACAGATGCCCCTTGTGCCTAAGTAATTCGGAAGACTCCTTCCATATGGTCCTCTCTTGCCCCTTTTCTCTTGATCTTTGGAACAAGATTCTCTCCTTATGAAATCTCAGTTGGACCTTCCCAAACTCCACTAAGGATCTGGTCTCTCAATGGAAGTGCCCTATTTCTAACCCTTCCCTTAAATTCCTTTGGTCCCTGTGTACCACTCATATTGCTTGGGGCCTCTGGAAGGAAAGGAACAACAGAGTTTTCAGAGACACCAGCTTAACTCTTGACAATCTATTTTTTAAAGTGGTCAGAAGCATCAAGGAGAATTTCAAAGCCAAGATCAAAGAGCAACTCACTCATGATAAGACAGTTGAGGTTACTTAAATGGAAAGCATCATATCAAAAATATGGAACATCACTGAAGACATATCTATATCCTTTAAAAGATTGAAACACTCTAGAGGGGAAGTGTTGTGGCATTTACCTCCTGAAGGATGGATCAAAATCAACTTTGATGGGGCAGCCAAAGGTAATCCTAGAGCTGTTGGTAGTGGGGGGTGACAAGAGATAATCATGGTAGGTTCACATTGGCAGTGGCACTCCCTCTGGGTACACAGATAAACCACTATGCCAAAGCTGCGGTTGCCTATCATTCTATTGCTCTAGCTCATGCTAAGGGTCATAGAAAAGTCTGGGTGGAGGGTGACTCTATGAACATCATCAATTGCCTTAAGAGCACTACTAAACCAAGCTGGGCTATTGCGACCTTGATCGAAGATGCTATTATGTTGTTAAGAACCTTTGAGGCTATCCATATTTCTCACATTTATCGTGAGGGGAACAAGGTGGCAGATGTTTTTGCTAACCTTGGAGTTATAAATAATGCTAAGCTCATATGGATGAATTTATTTTGATCCCGTGCAATGTTAAAGAGCTGATTAAATATGATTTCCTTCATGGTACGACACTCAAGAACCTCTAAAGAGATCATCATGATCTCTAAGGGTTCGCAGGACTCCCCCATCTTGAAAATTCATCTCACATGGATTATGGGTTCCAATATCACCAAAATTTCTCTGTTAGTCCTCATTCTTATCTTCACTTCTGTTTGAAGAGATCGTGATTTCTTCTAGTGTCTGAATTCCACCATGGGGGGAGATAGAAATAGGGTTGAACCTTCTTCATGCGAGGGGATAAAGCAGAAGCAGAAGGTTTGAAGTATACTAGAGGCTGGAGGGCTCACTCCATTTATGGAAAATCTCCATGGAGCCAACCCAAATGTCACTGCGATGTTTGTTAAAGGTTACAAGAACAAGAGGGTCATGGTGTATGGGTGGGATATGGATATTTCTAAAGACTTAATAGCCATGGTGACGGGGCTTTCTACCAGTGGGAAGAAATTCTTCCAGGAGAGGAAGCAGAGCGAGGAAGCCCTTAATAACTTCTTCAAAGAAAATGAAAGGGATAAGCTGGTCAAATTTCAATCTAGGGGGTATAATCATCTTTCCATTAAGCCTATATGGGCAGAGGTGGCTAAAGTAATAATGAGATATGTAACCCTGGATGGGAGGTATGTGGCCATCTACTCTTATCATTTCAATTTGCTCAATCATTTCAGACACAGTATGTTGGTTTCTTTTCCCTTCTACCTGTTTTCTTCTTTGGAGTTTGGTCTGGAAGAACATAGTAAAAACCCTAAACTTCCAGTCCTGCATGAGAGCCTCATATTACTTACAATGGAGCACATGAAGAACAACACCCCCCAAAAAGGAATTAAACAAAAACCCGGTGCTAAGAAGAAGGGTAGGGTGAAGTCTAGCGAAGAAGAGTCTAATTCTGAGGATGAGGATTGGGATATGGAAGAGGAAGAAGAGGAGAGTGAGGAGGAATCCTCTAGAAAGAGGAGAAAAAAATAGAAGAGGGAAGTTTCCATCTCATGGTCTCAAGGGTTTGAAACAGGTGATGACACTGACACCTCTGTTAAGGAGATTTTTGACAAGAAGACTATACCTCAGAAGAGGTAAAGCCCCACTTCTATGAAAAAAGGTAAAAAATCAATGGAGGGTGATGAGGGTTTTGTTCAGGATGTTGGTGGCTCTTCTCAGATTAAGTCGAAGATTGGAAAGAAGGATAAGCTGGTTGAGAAGGATCAGGGAAAGGGAAATTTCCATATTGCCGATAGTTCTGCCCAGAAGCAGGGGACCAGGCTGAAGCAGGGGATTAAGGAGAAGCTGTCTGAGAAGGTGAGTAACAGGGTGGATGATTCTCTGAGCAAGTCCAAGCACATCCCTGAACCGTGTGCGGGCCTCAAGTTTCCTGAAATCAACAACCCTTCAAATAACCTCCCTAAGGATTTTGACAATCTGTTGGCCCAGGCTAGAAACAGAGATGAGGCTGAGGAGGTTTTCGAACTTGTGAAGAATGCAGTGAATTCACAGCACAAAATGACTAAGTGGTTCTTCTTGGAAATTAATAGAATCAACATCAAATTCCATTTGTTGCAGGATAGCTTGGGGAGTGGGATCAATACTACAGCTGAACATGACACTCTAGTCTTTAGAAATTGGGATGCCATCCTTAAAATGGAGGATATGGATCGTGAGATAAATAGGATGAGAGAAGAGTTCAACACAAGGGTTCAGTACCTTGAGGAGAAGATCATAGAGGTGAACAACAACTTAGACAAAATTTGCAATATCAGTAAACTCACCATTCAGAACAGTCTCAATGGGATGAGAGTGCTGACTGAGAAGCTTAAGGAGCTAAAAAAAGAATAGTTCAAGGATTTCAATGCCGAGGACATCTTGAACACTGTGGATTTGGGTAATCAGGATAAAGAAGATGAAACTCAAAACATTGGTAAACAGGTGGCAGTTGAAGACACAGGTGGACCTTTGACCCCACACCAGGGGGGAAACAAAAAATAGTTTGAAGCTGAGAGGAAAGAGCTCATAGACTTTGCCAAAATGCATGAGGCATTTTATGAACAGGAACTAGAAGTGATAGAAACTCTGAAGAAGATGAACTAGTTTGGTTTATCTATTCTCTTTTTGGCTACTTTTTATATGCTTATGTTTTTATAGTAGCTTATAGTTGGCTATCAGTTGGCTTACTTCTTTTTGTATGCTTCCTACTGTAAAGGGTTTCGGGGTCCCCTCTCAAAACCTGTTTGACCATCTTAATCAAAAACATAAGACACATGGATAAATGAAGTGAGAGTATCCAAGAGGGAAGGAAAAACACTAACTAGGGCAATGAAGAAGGAAAAAGGTACATGCATGATAAAACAACACCTCCATAGACAATATAATCCCCTCTTAATGATAAAATGAAATGATTATATTAAGTACAATGTGATTAAATCTCACAAATTGCACAAACATATCAAAATATGTAATAAAGGCATGAATAGAGGGCAAAGACAAGGGACAATGAGAGTCTATTCAATAAAAGATATATCAATGATACACAAACAATGGTGGGCAAGTATAGATCATGCAATGACAATCCATTTACCCTAATTAGATAAATCAATGTTTAAACAAACAAGAGTGGATCCAAACCCTAATCAAATATGAAAGGAAGATTAAACAATTAGAATATCAATATGAAATCCTAAATGAAAGAAGGATAGACCTAAGGCAAAGCTCCAGGTAGTGTAGGAAAGTCTAGTTCACAAAAAATATGGTGGGGAAAATACACCACCTTACAAAAATTACCTTAGGATACATATTTAAATCATAATGATAAACAAACCTAACCCAAGGTAATGAACTAGCACTAAAAATAATAAATACTAAAATTAAATACAAAATTAAAATAAATTAAATTGCACTACTTAGTTGGATTCCAAAGGTAGGAAAGTGAAGCTGGAGATATCTAGAACTGACTTGCCACACAACTAGAATTTTAGTGCTTGCATGAATGTGTTGGATTCTGGATAGACAACTGAGAGGGGCGGGTGAATCAGTTGTCCAAAACTTGCTTCTAATTTAAACACTTAAATCATCTTTGTTATGTAATAGCATATCAATTAATCATTCATGAAAGCATAAAGCATAAACACCAGAGCATATACACATCAACACATGAGACACCAAGATTTTAATGTGGAAAACTTGGTCAAGGGAAAAACCACGGGGTGATTAACCCAAGGATTATTCTCTGTTAGAAGAATAAGAAAAATAGATGGCACATGCCAATTAGGGCTCACTGCCCGAGCACACTGCTCACAAGAGGCACACTGCCTACAAGAGACACACTGTCTACAAGAGACACACTGTCTACAAAGTAACAAGTATTACAAACTTGAACTGGAGATTGACATCTTTACCATGCCTAGATCAGTTCCATTTAAGCCCAAAAACTCCTGCTCTACCTTTCACACTTCTCTTCGCTACACCACACTTATCCGCTCCAAGACACACTTCAAGATGAATTCACAAACCTTTATTTATGCAAGGCATTGACTTAGGAACAATCATCTAAGTCGGCAAACACCTACAAGATCATTCACAAGACGTGTAACACATCCGGTCGGCCAATCTCAAGAAGAACACTAATACCCGGTGGTAATTCTTCAAATGTAAACTCCAACTTCATTGCGGACCGCTAATAAGAATTGTACACAATCCAAAGATCACCAAAACCTTTCCTGAGTCACCAAGAACATCCGCACTTTATCAGCTTACTGGAATTCTTCTCTTCTTCATCTGGAACTTCAAGAACATAGTCTATCACCACTATCACACTGAAAAAGGTGCTTCCGGACCTCCAAACCATGAACAAATCTAGTTGTCACTTCACACAGACTTCTTCAACACTCTCTCCAATCTGCAGAATTAGATAATGCAATTCTGGAGCTCACGGGACCAATCTGTGACACTCTGTCACCACTGAACATCTGTCAGAACCGGTTCTACTAGAGTGACCATAACTTCTTCATATCTTCATGCGGACCTCTAAAATCTTGACTGGAGCATCTCAAGACTCATATCTGAAAACCCTTTAAACCGCATCCTCTGATCTTCATCTTATCTTGGACTTTTACCTTAATGTCATCACTGTTCTTCACTGTTCCTGATTGAGGCTAATTTTCTCAATATCCTTAGCACACAGCTCATCCAATCCTTCTCATTAATGCAATATGACTATGTTGACATTAATGACAACACTGGTTATCCTCATACTTGCAACAATCTCCCCCTTTGTCATTGATGGCAACATATGATGTGAAAAACCATCAAGACAAGAACTTCTCCTTTCTGTCACAACTCCCCCTATCAGCAACAACTCTTCACATGTCTTCTCTTTCTTTACTGCTCCTCCTTTGATCAACAACCACTTGTTTTTCACATGTTTTCTCTCCCCCTTTGACATCAATGGAAAAGGGCTCATACTTGCCATTTTAACATATCAAAATCATACCAGCTGCTCCTCCTGAGTAGCAGCTCCCCATCACCAATCCGGATCACAAGATATGACTGTGATATCCACCAGACTGATGCACATCAGTGCATCCTAGTTCATCACAGTAGAGGCAATGACCCCTAACTTCTCCCTGAGATACTCAAAAGAGTCCTTGGGAAGAGGTTTAGTAAAAATATCTGCAACTGATCCTTGGAGGGCACATACTCCAATCTGACTTCATCCTTGTTCACTTGGTCTCTCAGAAAGTGAAACTTGATAGATATGTGCTTAGTCTTAGAATGCAACACTAGATTCTTAGAGATATTTATTGCACTTGAATTATCATAGAAAATTGTGATAGGCTCCTCATATTCTACTTTAATGTCTCTTAGCATCTGCTTCATCCATAAGATTTGAGTGCAACTACCTGCTGCTGCAATGTATTCTGCTTCAGTTGTAGACAGAGATATTGCCTCTTGTTTCTTGCTTAGCCAAGAAACCAATCTTTTTCCCAAAAAGAAAGCTCCACCACTGGTGCTCTTCCAGTCATCCACATCTCCTGCCCAATCTACATCTGTATATGCATGAAGAGAGAAATCATGATCTCTAGGGTACCATAGACCATACTAAACTGTCCCCTTTAGATATCTAAAAATCCTCTTGATTGCCATAACATGAGATTCTCTAGGATCAACTTGGAATCTAGCAACAAGACCAACAACCTGCATAATATCTAGTCTAGTTTGAGTGAGATACAACATTCCTCCAATCATTGACCTATATTTTGTCTGATCCACCTTGGGAGAGTCATCATATTTGCTCAACTTGCATCCGGTTGCCATGGGAGTATTCATTGGCTTTGAATCTTCCATTCCAAATTTCCTCAACAATTCTTTCACATATTTGGTCTGAGAAATGAAGATCCCTTTCTTTGTTTGAGTAATTTGCAGACCCAAGAAAAAATTCATTTCACCAAGCATGGACATCTCAAACTCACTTTTCATTTGATTTGAAAAAGTTTTACACATGCTATTTTTTCCTCCAAAGATGATATCATCAACAAATACTTCAACAATCAAAATGTTTTCATGATCAATTTTAAAATATAAGTTACTGTCAGCAGTACCTTTGTTGAAACCAATCTGCACAAGATGCTTATCCAACCTTTCATACCAAGCCCTTGGGGCTTGCTTCAATCCATACAGTGCTTTCTTCAACTTGCAAACCAAATCACTATGATCAGACAATTGAAATCCATCTGGTTTCTCAATGTATACTTCTTCTTCCAAATCACCATTTAGGAAGGTAGACTTGACATCCATCTGATATACCTTGAAGTCTTTGAAGGCAACAAATGCAAGAAATAATCTGACTGCTTCAATTCTTGCCACTGGAGCAAAGGTTTCTTCAAAATCAATTCCTTCTATTTGAGAGTAGCTTTTGCAGACCAATTTGGCTTTGTTTCTGATTACTTCACCAACTTCATTTAGTTTGTTCCAGAAGACCCATTTGGTTCCAATCACATTCTTGTTTCTAGGTCTGGGAACAAGATCCCAAGTGTGATTTTTCTCAATTTGCATCAACTCTTCCTCCATTGCTTTGGTCCAGTTTTCATCATTACAGGCTTCATTTATTGTCTTAGGTTCAATCTTTGAAATCAGATAGTATTCATCTGAATTTTGAGCAATTTTCCTCCTTGTTTGTACCCCTTTGCTTTTGTCACCTATGATCTGATCTTCAGAGTGGTTTAGAGTTACATACCTTGAAACTTTGGGAGTTTCTTGTACTACTATTTCTTGATCAGGCTCATTCAGACAAACCTCTTCTTCCTGAATTACCGGATCAGTTTGAATCTGACTTTCAGAGGAGGATTGAGCTCCTTGAACCAGAGAACCATTCTGATCATCTTCATCATATTCATAAAACCTTGAGGGCTTCTCAATTCCTTCATCAACCTTCACATTTGTACTTTCTATTACCTTTCTTAGTCTCTTATTGTAACACCGGTATGCTTTTCTTTGAGTGGAGTAACCCAAGAAAATTCCTTCATCACTTCTAGCATCAAAATTTCCTAAATCTTCATCTCTTTTAATGTAACATTTGCTACCAAATACTCTAAAATATCTCACAGTAGGATTGATACCAAACCAAAGTTCATAAAGAGTCTTACCGGTATTGCTTCTGATTTGAACTCGATTGAGAGTATAGACTGCAGTGCTGATAGCTTCTCTCCAAAACATCTAGGGAACATTTGCTTCCATCATTATTGTCCTAGATGCTTCCTGGATGGTCCGGTTTTTTCTCTCTACTACTCTATTCTGCTATGGAGTCCTAGGAGCAGATAACTGTCTCTTTATACCATGCTTCTCACAAAAATCTATGAATTCACCAGATGTGAATTCACCACCTCTATCAGACCTCAGACATTTCAGTTTCAGTCTGGTTTGATTTTCTACCATAGCCTTGAAGATTTTGAACTTCTCAAAAGCTTATGATTTCTCTTTCAGAAAGGTAACCCACATCATTCGGGAATGGTCATCAATCAGTAACATGAAATATCTATCACCTTGCATACTCTTGATTCTTGTCGGACCACATAGATCAGTATGAATTAATTCTAATAATCTGGTAGAGGACTGATCCTTGCTTTTGAATGAGACTCTGCTCTGTTTACCCAGCTGACATTCTTTGCACAAGCTATTTGTAGGTTTCACCAATTTTGGAAGATCTCTTACAGCCTGAGTATTGCTTATCTTGATGATGTTATCAAAATTTACATGACACATCCTTCTATGCCATAACCAACTCTGATCAACTTGAACAAACAAACAACTTTTATTAGAACCAACTAGATGGAAGATATTACCTTTTGTTTGAGTACCGGATGCAATCTCAGTTCCGGAGCTTTCAAAGATCCTGCATCTTCCATTTTTGAACCGGAGATCATAACCTTTGTCTACCAACTGTCCAACACTGAGAAGATTGTGCTTCAATCCTTCAACATACAATACATTACCAGTTTTGCTCTTTCCATCAAAAGAAATAGTTCCCCTACCTCTGATTCTACCAGCAAAATTATCACCAAACTTTACCATTCCTCCTTCATACCTTTCCAAGTCTAGGAACTTGTTTTTGTCACCTGTCATATGGTGAGAGCATCCACTGTCAATAACCCAATCATCCTTTCTTCAACTTGGGCAGCCAAAGCTCTTTCTACAACCTTATGATTGATAGATTCAGAGGATATTGGATCTTCTTCCTTGATGGCAATAAACACCCATTCATTTCTAGATTTATTTCCTATTTCTGATTCATCATCTGTTATTCCTTCATTATCATCTTCTTCATGAACATAATAATAGTTCTTTTGGAACCTTTGTCTATTAGAATTTGACCTTGCAGATCTTTCTGGACATCTTGAAGCAAAATGACCAATCTTATTGCAGTTGAAGCACTTAAAGGGTAATTTTCCTTCATACTTACCGGATCCTCTTGGCAGTCTCTTTGCAATGAGGGCTTCAAGTTGAGCGGTTTCTGCTTCTTCCTCTTCCATGTCTCTTCTTGTTTGATCATACCATGACAGCTTCATTGAAGAGTTTTCTCCTGGATCAAATCTTTGTTTGCCTTTCATAGAGGCACTGGCTTTGAATGCAGATTCAGTCTTGGGGTGATCATCTCCAAACTCGGTCATTTCAAATGCAGCTAGTTTGCCAGCCAATTGGTCTCTTGTGACAGTTGTATGGGCTCTGAATTCATCAATTGCAACAACCTTGATTTTGTAGACAGCAGGAAGGGATCTGAGAATTTTGCCAACAATCTCATTTTCATCAAAAACTCCACCAACATTCCTAATTCCACACACCAGCTCATTTACTCTTGGCATAAAGGTAGTAATATTTTCATCATCTCTCATCTTCAGTCTTTCAAATTTCCCTTTGAGACTCTGTAGCCTTGCACTCTTAACATACTCATCTCCTTCATGCAAAAGTTCCAGTTTGACCCAGATCTCATAAGCAGTTGGTAGGTCAATAACATTTGAGAGTTTTGAGTCAGTCAATGCGCTTAGAAGAGCCTCTTTGGTCTGCAGATTATTTTCAGCATCTATGATTTCATTTAGAGTTGTCGGACCACCCTGTGGAGGTACATATGCTTTTGTGACCATGGATAAGTACGCCTTTCCCATACACTCCAAGTGACATTTCATGTGACCTTTCCAAAGAGAGAAGTTGGTTCCATCAAACTTCGGACTATCCTTCTTGTATGACGACATCCTGGATCTCCTCAAGCGGTTAAGCTCCTTTTAGAGGAACTTGGCTCTGATACCAATTGTTGGATTCTGGACAGACAACTGAGAGGGGGGGTGAATCAGTTGTCCAAAACTTGCTTCTAATTTAAACACTTAAATCCTCTTTGTTATGTAATAGCATATCAATTAATCATTCATGAAAGCATAAAGCATAAACACCAGAGCAGATACACATCAACACATGAGACACCAAGATTTTGACGTGGAAAACCCGGTCAAGGGAAAAACCACACTACTCACAAGAGGCACACTGCCTACAAGAGACACACTGTCTACAAAGTAACAAGTATTACAAACTTGAATTAGAGATTGACATCTTTACCATGCCTAGATCAGTTCCATTTAAGCCCAAAAACTCCTGCTCTGCCTTTCGCACTTCTCTTCGCTACACCACACTTATCCGCTCCAAGACACACTTCAAAATGAATTCACAAACCTTTATTTATACAAGGCATCGACTTAGGAACAATCATCTAAGTCGGCAAACACCTACAAGATCATTCGCAAGACGTGTAACACATCCGGTCGGCCAGTCTCAAGAAGAACACCAATACCCGGTGGTAATTCTTCAAATGCAAACTCCAACTTCAATGCGGACCGCCAATAAGAATTGTACACAATCCAAAGATCACCAAAACCTTTCCTAAGTCACCAAGAACATCCGCACTTTATCAGCTTACTGGAATTCTTCTCTTCTTCATCCGAAACTTCAAGAACACAGCCTATCGCCACTGTCACACTGAAAAAGGTGCTTCTGGACCTCCAAACCATGAACAAATCTAGTTGTCACACGGACTTCTTCAACACTCTCTCCAATCCGCAGAATTAGATAATGCAATTCCGGAGCTCACCGGACCAATCTATGACACTCTGTCACCACTGAACATCTGTTAGAACCAGTTCTACTAGAGTGACCATAACTTCTTCATATCTTCATGCGGACCTCTGAAATCTTGACTGGAGCATCTCAAGACTCGTATCTGAAAACCCTTTAAACCGTATCCTCTGATCTTCATCTTATCTTGGACTTTTACCTTAATGTCATCACTGTTCTTCACTGTTCCTGATTGAGGCTAATTTTCTCAATATCCTCAGCACACAGCTCATCCAATCCTTCTCATTAATGCAATATGAGTATGTTGACATCAATGACAACATTGGTTATCCTCATACTTGCAACAGAATGATTGTCTCATACTTTTGTAAATTGACTATGTTAAATGTCGCGGTTCACCTACGTGCGTGGTCTAATATTTGTGTGTGTGAACTTAACCTTATGCATGGATCTAAACCTGTAACTCATTGGACTGATTTGACAAATTGTTGACAATTGGAAGTTGTTCACCTCAGTTTTCTAATGTTTAAGTTTGTGTAACGATTAACAATGTTTTTAAACACCTTTAGGGAATATGTTGAATTGTGAGGGTCACGTTCTCCTAAGTCAGGCCCTTAATAAACTAACTTTATGACTATGAGTGAAATGTTTAAAGACAAGATATAATTGTGCAATGGACTAGGATGATGTCACAAGCAACAATGCAAAATAGATTCTCCTTTGACCTAGATGTTTTTTTTTAATGTCAAGAGGAGTAACCTACAATGGATCAAATTTAAGATGGACATTTATTTTTTGAATATAAGACATTAAAATTTTAAAATATATATTAATGCCCACAAATGAAACTATTAAAAAGTTACATATAAATATATAATATTTGCTACACTTTTCAAAGTAAAAACAAAACAAAAAATTACATAAATAATAAATGGTGTTTTTGCAAAAGTAGAATCAAATGTTACATATAAATATAAAATATATATTATTCTTTTCAAAATCAAAGCAAAAAAATGTATTCAATTAAATAAAGTAAATAATATTGACAAAATAAAATAATTTTTAAATAAAAGTTCAAATTGACGTGTTCATGTGTGTATACCAAGATCCTTATATTAAATTTATGACATAAATTAGATAGATGTATTTAAGATATCTATACTAGTTTATCTATAATTTTAATAAATTATTTACTCCATATCTTAAATACATAACTATATCAAGTGTCAAAATTTTATGAAAACAAATTATTTCAATAGTTTTATAATTATTTTATTTCCTAAAATACATAGCTTTTCCAATTACTTCATATGCTAATTTATTGAGTACATAGTTATTTTTTTAAATAAGAGATTTATTAATAAAAGTGTAAAGATTAAGAAAACACATATTAGAAAAAGGAAACCAAAAAGATAAAAATACAAAATAGGAATTTATAGTTTAATGAAATAATACTAGCATAGATATCTTAAATACATCTATTTAGAAGATGACAAAATATATCATATGTATTTAAGATATTGTGCTAGTCACATTTTAACATCATTTAAAATGAGTGAATGAATGTCTTTATATACAACGACCAAGCATATAAATAAATATAAATGTTTGCTAGGTCCACTGGATTAGAAAGAGGGAGTTTATTTATTTTGAATTTCCATTCCAAAGTGACTCCAAAGTGACTTCAAATAAAAGATAAAAGAATCCTAATTATATCTTTATAAACAAGTTTTAATAAAATAAAAAAATATAAACCAAATTTACACAAAATACACTACTATTAGATTTGTTCATTGCGCAATGTGATCGTTAAATTTTGGCGTTGTAATCCTTGCCACCAAGGTTCAAAACCCCCATAACCCCCATAGGCCTTGCTTCCTCGTAGGACCTGTTGGGCCAACGAGCTTGTGGACTTAAAGCACCCATTGGACCAACGGGCTTGTGGACTTAAAGCACCCGTTGGACCAAGGAGTCCCCCGTGCTCGTGGGCTTAAAGCTTCTGCTTGGCTAATGAGCTCACCCGTTTGAACCACCAACGGGCTTGTGGACTTAAAGCACCCATTGGACCAACGGGCTTGTGGACTTAAAGCCCCCGTTGGACCAAGGAGTCCCCTGTGCTCGTGGGCTTAAAGCTTCTGCTAGGCTAATGAGCTCACCCGTTTGAACCACCAACGTCCATGCCAAGGGATGAGGTCCCCCATGTTGTGACACCTCATCGATCATAGCTGGCAAATAGACCTGAACACCACTGGGAAAACTTTATAGTAATTAATATGATATATTAAAAAAGTTTACAATAAAATAATAATTAACGTTGATCACGAGAATCTGATAATAACATATAACAATAAAATGCACGGCATATAAAATAAAACCTCCAGAGAAAATCTGATAATATGCTGAACATCCAAACATAGAATGCACGGCATGGAAGTCGACCATATGAATTTTCCTCAAACATTAAATGACATTAAAGCTTTGTTTCCAGATTTAATTTAATTTTAACCGAACAATTATCTGCACGGGGAATTCTTTTCGGAGAGGACACCCGGCTCCAGATTACTGCAATGTTAGCGCGCTCTCACACACGTTTGATGAACACTGATTTTTGTTCTTTAAATATAAAAAAATTGGGGAAATCCAGTTCACACTGAGTGACCTCGTAGAGAAAACGAAATGGGCGGTGCAAAAGTTGTTGGGATAAGTACATAAGAGTTAACCAGTCTAGTTATAAGTTAACTGGATGTTTCCATGCCTGCCACTTTGCTGTTAAACGGTAATGTTTGTGTGTATTTAATGGGCTTTCGCGCCATTGCCGCATTGGGATGTTAACCTTTTTCATTTAAAAATCCCCCAAAAAAATTACTCCCAAATGAATGGATCGAGGCAGGGATAGGTGTTATTAGATAAGGATAGAAAAGGGGTAAATTTGGCAGAGATTTCTTAATTTGGGGATGCCCTAATTATTCCGGGAATCCAAATTTCCACCTGGAAAATGGGCTGGATTGCCGGATAATTTATATTATGATTCATATTAATTAAGAAAACTAATGGAGTGGGGCTTATTTTAGCTGGGCTATTGGGCCATGGAGCTCGCCATACCCTAAACCCAGTGGCGCATTTGTCTGTGTAAGGTGAGGATATTATTGGGTCTGGCTTGAAAACGTGTTGTTGATTTAAAGCTTTTGGTGGTTTGTAATGGCGCGCCAAGGATTATGATATAGGGTTAGGCCCGTTGTTTTAGCAGTGAACACGGGCCTTGGCTGCTTGAAAAAAACTTAGGCTATGATAATGGGAGTGTGTGATATGTGGGGAATAAGTAGTTGATGAAGGTTGTTTTAGAGATAAGTTTTAAGGCATTGCAAGTAGGGATTCATGGCACCCAGTTTTGACTGTGTGTCCAATCTCCTCTGTGCTGAAGATGCCAGCTTAGTGGCTTGGGATGATGAGGAGGTGGAGAACATTGGTGAGGATGACAATGCTGTTGATAATGTTGCCTACCCTGGTTTTGGGCATCACAAATCTGTTGCAGTTTCTCTGGTTTTTCCATTGGAGGATGATGAATCTATCTCTTCACTTGTTGAGAAAGAGGGTGATCATATGCCTCAGGAGGGCTATTTGAATAGTTACAGGACTGGAACTTTGGATCTCTCCATTCGCATGGATGCACTAGCCTGGATTCTCAAGGTAGGATATAAATGAATGTTGGAGTTGCATTTTGTTAAATTGATTTGTCTCTTTGGCTGATAGCAGTTTAATGCATGACAGGTACATGGGCACTATAATTTTGGGCCTTTGACGGCCTATTTGGCCATCAATTACTTGGATCGGTTTCTCTCCCGTTATCAGTTGCCTGTAAGCTAGCTTACATTGTGCTGTATTTCCCCTTTTCTGATTTTATTAACATGTGTAATGTTGGTTGGTGAAGCATCTGTTAAGGTACTGGGTTTGAACCAGTAGACATAATATTGATACTGGAGGTGTTGTGAATGTATGCAGCAAGGTAAGGTGTGGATAGTTCAGCTTCTATCAGTGGCTTGCTTGTCCTTGGCTGCCAAAATGGAAGAGACTGATGTTCCCTTGCTGATAGACTTGCAGGTAAGGTTTTGTCATGAAGTTTTCATGGGTGGAATGCATGCAGGCTGGTATTGAGAAATATAATTGGAATACAAATAGAAGTGCTTTTGGATTAAACTGTGTATATTTCTTTGTATCGAAGTTTGGGATCCTCTTCCTAATCTTTTTCATCATGATGGATCACTGAGTGTGATCCGAAACTAGATATAAAGAAATAAAAACACTTCTATTTGTATTCTATAGACTGGAAAACTCATGCCTACTGTAATTGGAATGTTATGCAGGTTGGAGATGTCAAATTCATTTTCGAAGCTCGAACTATTCAGAGAATGGAGGGTCTGGTGCTCGCTACTCTTGACTGGAGGCTTCGTTCTGTTACACCATTTTCGTTTCTTGATTACTTTCTCCACAAGGCAACAGGCGAGATTCCTTCTCCCAGGGCTTTGATGGCTCGATCAATAGATTTCATACTCAGCACCAGCAAAGGTATCATTGATTGCTAATCTATATAGGGATTTCAGTAGCCATTTGTGCATATGCCATAGATAAGGTTGGTAAGACAAGTTTTTCTCTGTTTGCAGTGATCGACTTTTTAGAGCATCGGCCATCAGCAATAGCTGCTTCTGCTGTAATGTGCGCAGCTGAGGAAGTGGTGCCTTCAGTGGCACTGGACTTCAAGAGGGCATTGTCATGCTGTGTGATTTTAGATAATGTGGGTTCATTTTTTCTATTCTATACTTGTCTTTTGGATTGGGATTTATATATGTGATTTGTTCTAAAACCAGGACTTTTGAATGGGTTTTCAGGAAAGCATATATAGCTGTTATAATGTTATGCAAGAGCAGCTTGTTGAGAGGGTGAGGGTTCAGACGTCGAAGAAGCAGGTTTATGGGTCATTATCATTATCCATTCCTCGGAGCCCTGTGGGGGTTTTGGATGCAGCATGTTTGAGCTGTAACAGTGAAACTACCTTGGCTTCTGCTCTCAGTGTTAGCCCTCCTGCCATGATAGGAGCTAAGAGGAGGAGATTGAATGTGTTCTGCAATGCTGGGTGATTCTTGGTTATTGTCATCGTTCTATGCAATGGATAAATGCGCTTTGCAGAGAGCTTTAAAGTAATTAATCGCAAATTGGTCTGATGAGATCACTCAGCAGCCAAGAAGATCGATGGATATGGCAGAGTGAGTAAATTTGTGGATTTACAGCGAGAAGAAGAATTGGGTTCTTCTTCCCCGCCAACTATTCTCTCGGGAAACCAAAAAAAAACAAGGAAAAAGCTAAAAATGCTTTCTTGCAATATAGGTTATTCGTTTCTTATCCGAGTAACTTTCAATTGATATTTATGGTCTATTTATTATGTCATGATCTGCCAATATATGACATACCAGACGTCTTTCTCATGAGGTTTGCAGACCTTTCTACAGCAGATCATAATGCAGACGGATGGTTTAAAAACTCTGAAAATATTGAACCATGAAGTAACAGTTTCTGTGCTAGAAAACCCTATTTAAGCCCTACATCATTTATTATCCAAGGCTTTCAATGTAATCTGCAAATTGTTTTGAGTATCTAATTTCACATGTTTCTTGGGCAATTCTCAAATGTCGTGCTACGTACGTTTGTCTCTTGGGACATACCAATGGTTATTATAAAATTAAAGTGGTTATTATAAAATTAAAGTTGAAATTGAATGAATGAATTTTAATGATGTCCACGAGACTAAGCAGTCTAAGGGACCAAGAGCCATAGTCCTAAACCATAAACTAAGTAGTCTAAGGTATCAAGAGCTGCAGTCCTAAGACATCTTCAAGATCTTTTTCGATGTCGACTCTTCTACTGTTAGGACATCTTCAAGATCTTTTCGATGTCAACTCTTCTACTACAGTTAGATTGAAAGCCAAAATACTAGAAGCCTATACTGCTAGGACCTGCAGTTTAATTTTATTAATTGACCCCTAGTCCATAAGACATCTTCAAGATCTTTTCGGTATCGACTCTTCTACTATAATTAGATTGAAAGCCAAAACACTATAAGCCTAAAGCCAAAATACTAGAAACCTATACTGCTATGACCTGCACTTTAATTTTATTAATTGACTCCTAGTCCCTTCATTTTTGTGCCATGAGACCGAATTGAACTTGGTCCTAAACCATCAAGAGTCACAGTCCTAAACCAAGTAGTCTAAGGTATCAAGAGCTGCAGTCTTAAGACATCTTCAAGATCTTTTCGATGTCGACTCTTCTACTGTTAGGACATCTTCAAGATCTTTTCGATGTTGTCTCTTCTACTACAGTTAGATTGAAAGCCAAAATAATAGAAGCCTATACTGTTAGGACCTGCAGTTTAATTTTATTAATTAACCCCTAGTCCATAAGACATCTTCAAGATCTTTTTGGTATCGACTCCTGCACTTTAATTTTATTAATTGACTCCTAGTCCCTTCATTTTTGTGCCATGAGACCGAATTGAATGTTGGAACCAGCTGTAAGATCTGATTGGCAGGATCTATCTATTAATTGCTTTGCCGCACCTCACTGTAAACTACCAGTTTCTTCAAATGTGTATTTATTGTGAAGGGTCGAAAACGCTTGTTAAGTGGTGTATACCTACTTGGCAGGCGTCCAAGAACAAATTTTTTGAGGATTTCATGCATGCGTTGAAAGCCACGCGTTAATGGGCATGCTTTCTACACATTGATACGTGTTCAACTACCAACATTGGTGATCTTGCCACGTTGCCTTCACTGTTTTCCTTGCGGCAGCTCATAAAACGAGGCATTAGGCAGTTACAAATACCTGTAATGTGCCCTTAACTGTGATTGTTTGGCCTTACAGCAAGCAGCACAGGACTAGTTATAAAAATGGGTCCCTTCCTACATATGATTGAACCAATTATACCTAGTGATATCTTTTCCATGCAGTAGAGGAAACAATTCATGATTGCTTTTTCTCTTAACTATCATTTCCATTTTCTTCCCCCAGATGGGTCAAAAAATGTACAAGCCAATGTCCGTATCACCCGCACGGTTTCCAACACTTGTCTTGATGGGCCTTGTCTCCCACTAACATGACTGTTGGTCAAATTTCATTCACATGTATCAACAGTCAAAAATCATTCACATGTATAACATGAGCTCAAGCCTATCCCCTGTAAGTGCCACAGGCTTCCAGCTGTATTGCACAGAGGACTGTTTGTTCGAGATATGTAATCAGTAATGCACACAGTGATTCCGTTTTTTAAAACAATTCTGCTTTGGGTTTTGCTTTGCTTCTTTCAATAGTGGCAGGTATAAATGATGTTGGAGCGGAAACCTGAGGGAAAATGACTGTACCCTTTAATACTTCTATTCTTCATTAAAGTCCACTTATCGTACGCCATTATTGTTTTCCAGATTTCGTATCTTGACCAACCATGACCATATCGGTGGTAATTATGGATTATAATCGATTTGTACTTGGCTTTGGGAGGATTAGCATTTCATTAATTGAAATTGCACGCACTAAACAAATGGAATTACCTATTGTGAGAACATTGATGTCTTCAAAGTATACTGAATATCAACAATGAAGGTGATATGAACGAGGAGCTACTCATATTGGCCCAAGTATGTAGGCAAGATTTAACGATAGGAAAATGCTTCACTTGCAAAAAGAAAGTTAAGGGAGAGGGCCCAGTTGCTGCCCTCGCCCCTAATAACCGATATGTTTTTAATCACTTCATCCCCCAATTAAATTTTTAAAAAGAATTAATACATGTAAAATACCAACCAAATAATTTAACACAAATGCACTAATACATGTTCACAACATTTGTACATGTTTACAAATGTATCAATACATTTGTAAATTAACCAATGAAATTAAGACAAGTGTACAAATGTGATGGTGAGCGGTTATCGGCACATCGGTGCGGATATATGGGATGGCATGTTGAAATGACCATTTTTCAACCCATGTGCACATAACGCATCCTACAGGGAAATGTATAAATGCCTAGAAGCTAAAAGAATGGCTTTAAGCTCTTCGGTCGCATACGGAAAAACCCAAAAATAATCGTCGAAATTTGATGTCTAGCTATGTGCTTGACGTGCGCGAAGTTAGGGTGGGCGGCTACTAGCCCCTCTCCCTTATTGGTGTTATAGTTTTTAGTAAATTGATATTTTTCTTCTATGGAGAGCAGGTGGATTACTATATATAGGCAAGTTGACAATGCACTTTCCTCTCCCTTAGAGCATAAATAGACCTCACCAGGGCTTAAATTTGATAGCCATATGGTCATATTTAGGTATTTTTTTGTCGTAAAATACAATCAACATTTTAAAAAGATTGTATTACATTAAAGGAGAGATTTTAGACAAACTGTCAAAATTTATATAAAATTATGATTATATATATTTGGTTTATATATAATTTTACTTATACTAAAATACGTCATAATATTTTGAATGGATAACTGTCATATAAAGATTGCTTGACAGGCAGGGTCAACCGTCAAATTTTTGCCCTGGACCTCACATTAGCCTTACTATGGGGCTTTAGATGTCCAAACAAAAAGACAATGTGTTTTGTTTCCATTTCATAGAGAGGACCCAATAGTTTTTGGTATTGGAGTTAAAGGAAAAAAATTATGGAATCAAGCTGACAAGCAGCCTAAACAGACACAATTTACAAGAACATATTGGCAAGACAGCCAGCAGCAGCAGTAATAACTGGAAACTGTTCGAAGAACAGCCAGAAGCCAAATGTGTGGGGTCATGTAGCTGTCATGGTGTTAGGCAGCAAGGAGCTTCTGTTTTTCCATCCATTATTTTTTGAAGTTAAAAGGATTCGTATTAAAGCACAAATGTGTGGTGTATAGTAGCTGTTATGGTGTTGGCAGCAAGGAGCTTCTTTTTTAAGTTATAGTTATTATTTGTAAAGTTAAGAATTAGTATTAAAAGGTTGTAGTTTAATTGGTCAAGCGTAATTGATGATGACTATAGTATGTTTTTTGATTATATCATCCATCAAGTTTCAAATTTTTTGTAGGTGTAATTCTGTTAGGTTCAACTTTTGGGTGACTTTGACGGACTGGATCTGCCTACCTTGTAGCAGCTTAGCTGAAGGATGACTTATAGTTAAGATGTATGGACCCTTACAATATTGGAGTCTGTTATATAATAGTAGAGATATCCATCTCGATATAATTCAGTTGTTCTCATTAAAAAAAGAAAAAAGTCAAGGACTAGTAAGCCATATATTTTAACTTATAATAATGGATAAAAAATTGCTCTTTTTACAGGTCACATCAAAGAAACAACCAAATTATATAGTGACACTTAAAGTGTGCCGACAAGATGCACATGTTTTGGTTTAATCTTTTTTGGGTATCTTTGAACAACTGAAGAAAGACAAAACTGTTGTGAGGTATTGTTTGATACCCAAATTTCCAAACAATAAGTTTAATCTCTCAATTCACTTACCTTCAATATACTGATATTTTTGCCTTCAATATACTGATATTTTGCAGAAATTCAACTTACTATTTAAAAATTTGAAAAGTACAAAATTAAGATGCACTGCAACTGGATCCTCTAGCAGTGGAAAGAACACGGGCAGCACACAAGCTGGCTTGTGGGAACCACTGGGATTTTTGCCTTGTAAGGCCAACCTTTTCCCTTTCTTGTAATTGTTCAAAAATATATTAGTTTTCCTTCTATTTCAAATTTAATTTAGTTTATTCGTTCTTTTCATCTTGACAATGGGGAATGCGTGCACCTCTTTTATCTACACTCTTGGGTCATCTCCATGATGTGTAACGTAAAGGTGGATGAGTGAATGAACATATGAATATCATGAAAGCTTTCAACACAGCTTGTGACAGCAATAGAGAAAGACATGGAGCTGCTACAAGGAAACTTGATTTATTGCCTCCAAATTTATTATTTATAATTATGAAGCGTAGGATGGTAAAATGTGGGCAGATCTACCTTCTATGTAGGTAAAGCTGATTCATTCTTCCCCAAAAATGAATTAGAAATTTGGGACAATACAATCCTATTGGAAACATTGAAATCTTTTCTCTGCAATATTCAATTATCTTTTCCTAAGCAATATTCAAATGGTATAAGGGATTTTTAATTTTTATTAAAACAAGTTAGGAAAGTAGGGTAATAAGAAAATAAATTTTGGGCATCCAAATCATAGTGTTATTATAGAAGAATTAAAGAGTTGTTTACAAAGAAATAAAGTGCTAAAATGAAAATAAGTGATGCAAAATATCACTCTACTTAAACATCATCCATTTCAATGGTGAAACAATCAATGACATTTTTACAACTCATCCACATCAAAATGTGGTAAATATTTGTCCTATTTTTATTGGCCAAAGTTGACATTTGACTATTAAAGTGGACGATGTTTAAGAATAGCCTACAAATACAAGTGTTTTATCTTGAGAAAATCTTATAAAAGATTTAAAATTTAATTGGTAGAGGTAATTGCTCTTTGATTAGAGTGCATTATTGAAATGGACAAGTAAGAGATTGTATTCTTTGTCAATCTCTTCTACTTTAGATCTCTACTTCTAGAAGAAATGATCTTCTAATTCTCCTCTTTTAAATGACTATGGATTATTTTACTTGTACTCTTCACCTCTCTTTATAGTTGTAGTTTGAACATCCCTCTTGTTGAATTGAAGGACTCCCAAACAAAAATCGAAGTTGCTACGCCTCTGACCCTATAGTGTGCATATGGTTATGAGAAGTCAACTTATGGCTCCCTTAACTCTTAATTAAATTATATGATCATTATTATAGTGTTATTTAGATAATTAAGTCATCTTAGGTGTAATATTTAGGTATACGTATGTCACACCCCTTTTTAAAACTAACATACTTATCATTTTATTTCAAGAGGACAGATAGTTAGTCAGTGAAATTAATATTAAGAAAGTAATGCTATGTTAGAATAGAGAATGCATTGATTTATATTATCTTATATGCAAAGAATAATTGTCTATGATGTTATTAATATGCACGTGATTTAATAATGTGACAGACTAATTACCGTTGTGCGATTGAGGTGGATGCAGGAACAATATTTTTCCCTTCGACATGAGGAAAGAGAGTATCACCGTGGAGAGGGTACTAGATTGCGTGAATACAATGATCCTTGTGCTATTTGGAAACACACACACACACACACACACACACACACACACACACACACACTCTCACATTAGAGGTTAAGTAAATATTGAATTAAGTCTTTATCTATATGTGGATTAGTCATCTCAGTAATATTGTTGAGCATTGTGATCTTTTCATACTAGATTAATAATATTGTCTTCTTGTCAATGGCTTAGTCTTTTGCATCAACAATTAGAAAGGTTGTATACGTCTATAAATGTCAAGTCGACAAGAGTAATCGACCAAACAAGTTGAACCTTATCGTCAAGATTGAAGTCAGTTTTGCTACGCTTCAATGTCAATAATTGTGCTCGTAAATAACATAATTGAAGCATTCAAAAGAATGCAATAGTGGCATTTAAATAATAAGTATATTATTGTTTATATTCTTATTTATTTAATAACTTTGATGTGGTTAATGTTAAAAACTTAGTATAAAGTTAAGAGGGTTAAGTCTTGAAAGACTCCCATCGTATTCTCCCCTATATTCTAGGAGGGGTGGGAGGGAGCAATAGCTCCATAACTCCTACTTTTGAGCTCTCAAGTCCATGCATGGCTGAGAGAAGGTAGGGAATAGTCAATGCAACTATTTCATTTGTAACCGATAGGGAGTATGTTTTAATAGTGGAGATTAGAGAGAAAAGGAGGATATCTCTTTCGGATCAGGATATTAGAGAGGATAGAAGGAGCTCGAAGAAAGTATATCGATTGCATAATAAGTGACAGGTATGTCAATAATAGTATTGTTTAGATGATAATAAATTTATTCTATATATTTGTATACTATATTTGTGTATGTCAAGAGGCCATAGACATTAAAGGTAACAATGATAATTCTTTGGCAAAATGAAGCCTGTGTATATTAACAAGTAATGATATTGGTAAGCAGATACCATTGGTATGACATTCCATTGAGGATATACGTCTATAGTATGTTGTTCTAGCAGACTATAATGAATTTAAATAATAGTCTCTTTTTCTTAGAATCAACCTGTAGCTTGATAGGAATATCTGAGTTAAAAAGCCGATTAGCAGTTATGTTAAACCTATTCTTTATTGTCTTTTGATACTTGGCCAATAGGCAGCCATATCCATATAAACACTATGGATATAGATGCCAAGCCAATAGGCATGAATCTTGTTAAAAAAAAGTTAGAATGTAAATGAAACATGTATATAGGCCGAGCAATAAAATCATGGCCATTCATTTAAACTTGAAGATATCCCCGTTCTTTTATGACCGATACTATAAGTGAGATATTATCTATGTATATATGTTATATGAACATTGGATATAAACTAATATAAGACCGAATGGCTTGGTGTGGTTGACTAGACAAGGTCGACTGGTTATAAACATTCTAAACCAATCTAGTTAAGGAATAAAACTTTTTAGCTAGTCTAGAATAGACTGAGAGCTCAAATTAGTCTAGAAAAGACTGAGAGCTTAGATTAGTCTAGAATAGACTGAGAGCTCAAATTAGTCTAGAAAAGACTGAGAGCTTAGATTAGTCTAGAATAGATAGAGAGCTCAGATGTGTAGAAAATATTGAGAGCTTAGCCAACCTACAATAGATTGAGAAGTCTAGTTAGTCTTGAATGGGTCGAGACTCATATGTGTTAGAGATCTTAATATCTTTAAAAAGGAGTTAAACAATTTGAAGTTTTAAAGGAATCATTACGCTATGTTTATTATTAAAGCTTGTAGTTTATGAAAGATCAATGATTTGATTATTAGACTTTAACTTGAAAAGATTCCATAATCAGGTGATATACACAAGAATCTATTATACTTATGCCATAAAACATATATATTATCACTTTGACTATTTTGAGTAACTAAGAGTTCTGATACACTACTTTTAATCTAGTTAAGAGGAAACCATTCTTTTATCTTAATATGGTGATATTATATGTTTACTTTGACAGTAAATAGTTGAATATATTTTCATAGACTAAGGTAGATATATCTTAGTGGTAAGAGTCTTAGAAGTCTATACACGTCAAATGTATTGATTATTTGACATATCGAGTATATCTCGAGAATGTATGTTTAGATCACGGAAATGGGTCAACAAGTCTTTAAGTAGAATGGCAGGTCATCATAGACCCGAGATTGCAAGGATGCAAAGATGGGCTCAATGCAAGCTTATAAGTCACCTAAAGCTCTCACCCTATACTTGACTTATAATAAGGGAATATTCTAAGTCGGACAGACTGGTATTGAGTTAACAAGTCAAAATATGTTGATATATTATTTACTAAATTATAAGAATGTAGTCTCTAAGTCGAGAAAAGAGTGTGTGAACATACGACTTATTATATGAAACTTTGGCCCACGTAATGAAAAAGTCACTACTTACATTGTCGGTTCACTGTGTACTAGATAGCTGAATAGTTAGAATGGGTTATACATAGCTAGAGCTAGACTAGAGTTGTAAACCTGATTGTTATTAGCTAGGACACTACACTAGTTCTCAGATGGCATAAGGAATTAGTTGATTCTCATTATCTATACCCTCACGAAGGGAAGGGCCACTTATAGAAGGAAGGTGTGTGGGGGACCGTTGGTCTGTGGTTGGAGGAAAAGCACCAGGGTGATGCTCTCTCTCTCCTGCAATTGACTGGAAAAGACTCGTGAACAGGAAACATTACTTATTATGTAAATGGAAATTGAAACATGTTGTAGTCACAATGAAAGTGACCATTTGTTATTATACTTTACAAATATGTAAGAATTTGTATGTCACATGTGAAGTGACAATATTTTGTAATTATTTATTGAACTTTGGATTATCAAGTTTATTAATGATGGAATCAAGTTCATTTAAAAAAATGGCATTTATTATGCATTAATTGTATTATTTTTTAATATTCCAATTGGGATGTTACAACATAGGGTATATATAGGAGTTAGTGGTTAGTTTATCATGATCATATTACAAATTGTGTTCTTGGAGATTTTTGGAGATTTGCACCCTCAAAGTGGCTTATTATTCTCAAGTATTGTCAAGTATTTGCAGCATATTTTCTATTATATTCTTATTTTGTGCAAGTTATTTCATTACAAGTTGTATCAGAGCATAATCTTGGCACTCGGAGAGCAAGAATCAAGGTGATTTTTTTCAACTCAAGATGCCAAATTGTGAAGCACATATCTTTCTCAATTTGAAATTTTTTTTCTAGATTTTTGGAGGTTTTTTCAAGACATATTGAAGTTACTATATTCCAAATTTGAGGTCATTTGGAGGAGATTTGAAGGAGTTATTACAAAAGTAGGGTTTCTACCAAATTCACTCTGAAGGTTGAAAATTAGTGAATTTCTTGAATATTTTTTAGAAAAGTGAAAAGTGAGATCTAGGCTCAAGTAAGTTATAGTAAAATTTTTAGATCATTTGGATTTTTTTGTGTGATTTAAATTACAAAAATATTTTTCCCCATCATGGCAGGGCTTTCCACAAGAGGCAAAAAGAATCCCGTCACCCTCAAGAAGACTCTTGACAAAGAGGATTCATCAGTAGAAGGGAGGGGTAACCACAACCATGGATGATGTTAGGGAAGAAATCAACAAGATGAAGGATGCAATCTTTACAAGGATGGTACAAAGATAGAAGATCTTGTGGCAAGGATTGAACAAATAACTTCTCACCAAGGTTCTAGAGATTTTAAATTGACGAAGTCACAACACAAGATTTGGGAAGAAAATGTGTCTTCTAGGGGACGTGATGCTTTTGGGTTTGACTCAGATCTAAAGATGGATCATCACCCAAATCATTTTATGACTAGGCATTTCACTCCAAAGATGGATATGTGAAAGTTCAATGGTAAGGATCCAACCAATTGGTTTTGCTAAGTGGAGCAATTTTGTGATCTTCATCACATTCCATGTTAACAAAAGGTTGCAATGGCATCCTTATACTTGGAACCAGACCAATTCATTTAGTATCATTGGCTATAAGAAGAGAAGAAAAAGAAGGGATGCGTTATCTCATGGTTTGTTTTCTAAGAGGAACTCACTAGACTTATGGGGACAATCTTATGGACATCTACTTCAACCAGCTTACCAAATTAAAGAAAATAGGTACAGTCAAGGGCTATATTCATTAATTTTAAACTATTTTTAAGAGCAAAGCATGTTATAGAACAAAATTTAAAGGAATTATTTTGATGGGGTTTAAAGGACCACTTCTAGGAAACATCTTGTCTCCTTCATTTGGCTGATTTTAGAATGATGGTTGCATCCGCATCAATTTTGATGCATTAATATCTAATTTGCGGGTAGTTACGCTATTTTTTCTTGAGATTTCCTTGGGTATGTGCCACTTAGGGATGTTGACACTTGGTGTCTTCATGAGACTTATTTTTTAAAATACAAAATTACATCCAATGGTTATGCACCCAACACACTTATTCAAATAAAAGGGCAGGAAAACACACCATTTGCCAAAATAGAAAGAAAAATCTATTCTAACTATATACAGAGGAGGTTTCACTTGTAGTTGTGATGCTTGAGATAGATTACATTGACTAGAATCTCGAGTGGCTCACCTGCATTATTTTCCAATTCAAAGGAATTATATTGCTTATAGGTGGTGATCTTGTAGGGACTGCTCCATAATGGGTTAAATTTAGCATGGTGTCTTGGTTTTGATGTCTGCTTGTTCCATTTCAGAACTGTGTCACCAACATAAAAGCCTGAGTCTGATGATTTCCTATTGAACAATCACTTGACTATTTGTTGATGACTCACCATAGAGTTTAGAGCCAATTCTCTCTTTTCTTGAAACTTTATTAGTTCCAGAATTCTGATCTCCATAGTGCCCGTCTCTTGGATCTCGCCTCATTTGATCAGCTATAGCGTGGGGATTTCAATTTATATTGGCATGACTATGTCCTTCCCATATACCAAATTATAGGGAGAAGTTCCTATAATCTGTTTAGGGGTGATTTTGTCATCCCATAAGCTTGTTTTAATATTTTTATGCCACTCCCTCTAGTTTTCTGAGACCATTCTCTTGATTAACCTAATCAAATTCTTGTTCATCAACTTGGCTAAGCCATTCCCTTGTAGATAGTAGTTCGAGGAAGTCTTCATGAATATGCCATTTTTCAAGGCAAATTCAAAGACTTTAGACTCAAGAAATACTTTTGCATTATTAGATACAACTATTTGTGGGGAACTAAAATGACTAACAATGTCCTTGAGGAAGATAAGCACTACTTTTTTGTGGCCTCCATTAACGCTATCACCTTACTCCATTTGTGAAATAGTCTGTTGTTGTCAGGACCCATTTGTGTCCTACGCTTGATATGGGATTGATAATCCTGATGAAGTCTAATCCCCATTAAGCGAAAGGTTCCTCCCCCAACATAGGTCTGAGTGGCAACACATCATTCCTTCTCTTTCCTGTGTAGAATTGGAATTTTTGGCATCTTTTGACCAATTGATGGCAATCAGAGAACATTGATGACTAGTAGTATCTTGCACCAATTATCTTTGTTATCATGATCTTTGCTGAGAAGTGTCCACCAGATACCCCGTAGTGGAATTTAGACATAATCTTGTCAGCCTCTTCCCCACATCTTAAATACATACTGTTAAAATTTTTTCTGAAAAGGACACCATTGATTATGATGAAGTTAGCTCCCTAGAGCCTATAATATCTTCTTTTGAATGGAGGTAGTTGACTAGGATGCCTTCTTGTTTCCATGAAGTGCAGTCTATCTTGAATCCATGAGCCAGACTCTTCTTGGTGATTAACCAGGACTATTTTATCCTCTTTCATTTCTCCTCCTATAGAGTCTTGATTTCAGGCCAGATGTTCGCATAGTGCCCTACCTCGAACCGACTTGGTTGGCTTCACTTCAATATCATATTCCAAGATTTTGGTAATCCAATTGGCCCTTTTCTCCATGATCTCTCCTTCCATGATGTATGCTTGGATGATGGGATGAGCCACATAAATAATGAATTTGCTTCCTGACACTAGGTGTCTGAATTTCTTGAGTCTTTTAACCAAATCATAAGCCTATTTCTTAACGGAATTATATCTAACTTCATAGTCTTTCATGGTCTAGGAATGGAAAGTGATAGGGCGCTCCCCTTTGGTTGATTCATCCTTCTGTGTTAGCACTGCTACTATGTTGTGGTCACCTCCATATGTGTACATTATAAAGTCCTTTGCAAAATCTAGATTGATGAGCACTGGAGCAAAAGATATTGCCTATTTGATCCTTCTAAAGGCTAGTCTCCCTTTGGGTGTCCATTCAAGATCTGCATCTTTCCTGAGTATTAAGGTGATGGGGTGAACTAACCCTGCAAAGTGTAAAATGAATCTCCCCACAAAATTCATCTTCCCTAGGAAAGATTGAGCCACTTTCTTGTTCACTGATAGAGGCAGATCCATGATTGCCTTGACCTAGTCTGGATCAATGGAGATTCCTTCCTTTGAAATGATGTGCCCTAGGAGTTTACCTTGGGGAACTTTGAAGATACATTTCTTTTGGTTCAGATAGATTCCAAACTCTTGGCACCTCTGGAAAACCTTCTCCAAATGGTCAAAATGATTAGCCACCAATATGGGAAACACAGTAAGGTTATCTAGATATACTAGAATGATCTTGTTGATCAGTTCCCTGAAGGCAATGTCCATGACATGTTGGAAGGTTTCTCCTATGTTTGAGCCTTGCCAAAAGGCATATTTGAATAGGCCAACATGCCCTACTTTGTGGTGAAGGTAGTCTTGTATTGGTCCTCCTCCTTTAGCCATATTTGGTTGTATCCAGAGAAACCATCAAGCAGATAAAATATCTCTGATCCTGTGACTATTTGTAGTATCTGCTCCATAGAAGGGAGTAGATAATGGTCTTTGAGTGACGCTCGGTTAAGGTCCTTGAAGTCAACACAAAGCCTTATTTCCCTATTTTTCTTTCTCACTAGGACCATGTTAGATACCCATGTTGAATGTTTGATTGGGAAGATAATATTTGAATCAATTAGCTTGCTCAACTCTTGTTTCATGAGGGGCTCTATCTTTGGATTCACTAGTCTCTGTCTCTGTCAAACTAGCTTTACTTTAGGAATTAGTTCAACGGTGTGTTGAACTATCTCTTTGTCATAGCCTTTTAGGTCTTCATAGTTCTAAGCCATGACTCTATCACACTTTTTGCAGAAGGACACAAGCCTATCCCTTTCAACTTGAGTGGTAACCTTACCTACTTTCACCTTCGTTCTGGGGTGGACCTTAATTTCATTGTAATCTCCTTCATCCAAGGAGAACTTTCTCTTGTCTCCTTTCACATCATCTGAGTAAAAAGGATCTCTAGGGTTATAAGGCCTTTAGGAAGCTTGTTTGATCTCAATTGCATGATCTGGTCCCCATAAGCTTCTTCTATAATTGGTTGCAATTGATCAGTGAATTCCCTTTACTATTGTAGGAATAGAGCGATCTGGTCGTCACTCTTGAACACCTACCAATGCTTTTCATTATCCAAGATTGTGGGCCTGATGATCAATTTGATTGCATCTTTATTTCCTAGAAGACCTCTTGTTGGATCAAATTGGGATCCTATCCAAGCCATCCTATCAGTCTCTTTGTTTTGGATCCCTGGACCTTAAAACCTTCTATAGGTCCCATACCCACTGATGCTTTGACCTCATTCTAACATTTTTAGCCGCGACCATCTCCCTTACTTGTTTGCTAACTAATTTAGAGTCCCTAAACAATTGTAGCTGCTTGATTTTTAGCTTTCCTACTAAAAGGAGACATTGCACCAGTGCTTCATACTCAACCTTGTTATTCGCACTACAGCTAAATTAGAAGTGAAAAGCCTTTAGAATCCATTTTCCCCAAGGAGAAATGAGGCATATACCAACTCTGGAGCTTTTTGAGAACCTTACGCCATCAAAAAATAGTTTCCACAATTGTGCAGGATTATTTGAATCTTGCGCCAAGCTTTACAGAAGGTTTCCACATTCTGGGATCACTTGTTCTACATCTAGATAATATATGTCCCTATGATTTAGGTGTGGAATCAAAGTTTCCATAGAGGTCAGTCTGCATAACTTCAAAGAGAAGTTCCTCCTCTTCTTCGATCTTGTTGCTACTCTTGGACTCTCGATCAGGCAACTATGTCTCTTGCTTCTCCTACTTTGACATCATGGTATGAGTTGATTCAAATTTTGTCATCACCTCATGAGTGCTATGTTCTTATTGGAGAGGTTCAAACAAGATCTTTATCTTAGAGCTGTACTTAGTTTAGAGGATGAGGTGAGTTCAATCAAGAGAAAGGTACCCTCCAATCTTGGCAGTGAAGTCTCAGGATAGACAAAGGCTGAAGGCTGATGGGATATCAATGATTACCACTTCTTGCAGCACCATGATATTCAGGAAAGCATATAGCATGAGGGATATAGCCTTTATGATTCCCATTGTTTGCACTTGCTTACCATCCAACTGCATGACCCCTTTTTGCAAAGGTTCATATTCTAGTTGAAGGGCATCTTCCACCTTCTTGGGCATGACTGTGGTGCTAGCATCGGGGTCTACCATAGAGTTGTGTAGTAGTTTCTTACCTATTATCATAGTTAATTAGAAGGGTGTGGGCTTAGGCTTGTTCACCGTTGCCTTTACATTGGAAAGAACCATGGGGCTTTGAGTACGTGTTGTGTTTCAAGGACGTGCTGCTTCCTCTTACGCACTAATAGTTGCTTGTTTTTATGAAAGTGGGTCCTCCTTCTCCAGAGCTTCTTGGAGCAACATCTTTTGCTCTAGAATGGATAAAATGTCCCATAAGGATATATTAGTTGGAGATTTTTTGGGTTGACCAACCACATTGAGAGTAGAAGGAATCTACGATTTCAAGACATACCCTGAATATATCTCAGCCTTTCAGCTGGGACAGTTGGTGTTGCGTTGCCCTATGTTTCTATTCCATGATTCTAGACTGATATCCTATAATTGAATGCCTGAATGGTAGGAGTGACTGGTTTGTTTTGAGGGGTAAGTTCCAGGTGAAGAACTACTTCTGGATCGCCCACCATTCATCTCTTTGAGAATGTGAAGTAATCAGATTAAACTTGTGAAACCTTTGAAGTAGAGGGATCATTTGTGTTAGCAAAAGAGATACTAGAACATATCAGAACATGGGCACCAGGAGAAACCAGAGGAAGACTTCACTTCTGGAAAAGACATGAGACAGAGGAAAAGTCATGACACTTTGAAGGATACATGTCTATAAACCTTTGAGATAGAATATGAATAAGTAGTAGTAATTGTAGGGGTATGACCGGAGTAGAGGCTAGAAGTGCCCAATTGATATTTTGAAAATATATCTATATCTATAAACAAGATACTTAAATTAGCAACTAAATTCTGTAGTGTATGTGTGAGTATGCTTATCTTCTAATATATATGATATATAATTGTTCATTCTTGTTGATCAGACTTGTTCTAATACTATGTCTTCCAGGGTATAAATAAGAGTACACAAGAAGGATCGGGATACAGATCTCTGGATTTTACCAAGCCTAGTTTCTCTTTCTAACATTGGTTTCATTGCTAGGACCTTGGAAAGAACAATAAAATAAATTAAAAGTCTGGAAGATAGGAGAGAATGACATAACAAAGCCTTCATTAGAGCCTAGATCCACCTTTGTGAGAGGGGGTAGGACACTAGGGGATGACGAATGGAAACGGGGGAGGACCTCGGAGGTCCTTGTAAAGATGTGACTGTTTAGAAAATTCTTTTAAAAAAGATATTATAGGAAGATAAGAAATATAGAACAAATGTATAGATGAGGATAAGGGGATCCAAAGTAGGAAGAGAGATATCATAAATCATTCAATTAGGAATGGAAATGAATATGGAGGAAATGAGACGAAAGAAACCTCAAGAAAGGGAGGAAAGATATCCATAAAGAGAGAGAAAGAAAAGAAAAAGAACAAGTGGGAAGAATGGTAGAAGAAATCTTAAAGAAACAAGCAGAGCGCACCAGGAAGGGTGCTACTAAGCGTGCCAGTGTGGGTGCAGTCAGAAATAAGAAAGAAGAAGGATAAAAACCAGAATCCAATAGTATCACAAATAAATAGAAGGAAGAATTACTAGAACTAGACCCTGAGGATTTGTTAAATAAATTAAAAATAATTAGTAATGAAGAGACATAATTAAGATCAAAACAATATAAAGAACAAACGTCACCCTTGGACTAGGAGTCACCCCTTGAGCCAGTCATATCATATATAGGAACTAACAAAGAGATAGAAGGAAGAAAAAAAAGGGAATTTTGGACAACGTATACATTCAATTGGATATTTTAAATAGCAATCATTCAATCGAGTGGGAGACCATTGGAGGAAGAAACAAAAACAAAAACAAGCAGTCATATATCTGGAGATGAAGCTAGCGATATTACAAGTCTGAAAGAAAAATCATTAGATGAAGAAGATATGGCCACATCAACAAAAATGCCAGTCTTCGAAAGAGACACCAACAATGCCACAGAACATGTCTTTCTATTATAAACCATCTGGTAGAGTTGGAACGAGAAAAAAGATAGAATAAGATTATTTGACTTTATTAGCTCACTAAGGGAAGAGTAGCTAGAGTGGTATCATAAGACATACCCCCAAAATAATAAAACTTGGGATGAGGTAAAAGCAACATTCTTGGAAAATTTTGATAGCCCATAGCTTCCAACAGAGGGAGTAAGTAAACTAAGGGAATTATCTTAGAGAGACAATGAGTCTATTTTAGAATTTGTTAAAAGATTTAAGGAAGTGGTTAGGCAGTTAGATGAACCACTAAACGATAAACAAAAGAGAGAATGGCTCCTATCATCCATAGCCCTGGAGTTAAGGACAACTCTAGATGGTAGAAGTTTCAATTCATATTCAGACCTAGTTGAGTTAGCATGCTAGATAGAGGGACAATCCTGGAGAAAAATAGAAAGAGAAAAGGAAAATAGGAAAATGGAGAAATTGCAACTAGAAATGGACCAATTGTGGTTGAGGCAAGAACCGATGAAAAGGGAGATTGGCCCACAAAGGCCTAGTATTTGGTGCTCCTATTATGGCAGAGAAGGCCATCTCTAGAATGAGTGTCCAATAGAAGTGGAAGAAAAGAGAGAAAACACCTTAAGGGTGGACCTCCACACCGTAAAAAAACCAAATTCAGTATATTGTGGGATATACAGCGAATGGGATAGACACAAAAACTTTAGAATGCCCATCAAGTAAGTTTTGAATAAATGAAGAACCGGATCATGACTGAGAGATGGCCTATGTAAAAGGATTGGTGGAAAGACTGATGTATGCATTAGATCATGGGTACTGGGCCCCATCATCGCAAAGAAGTGTTAATGCTATTCAGGGACTGGGAAGCAACAATGATAATGGACCCTTTCAAGGAGGAAGAGGTAGGTGCGCGGATACAACTTGCTTTAATTGTGGGAAACTAGGACACTTCGTTGTAGAATGCTGGGGTGAAAAGAAGACACAATGTAGATTCTGTGGCAAAGAGGACCATGATGCATTTAATTGCAAAAAAGCCCGACATCACTATGGTGCATAGAACCAAAAAGACAAATAGATCGATTCCAGGTCCACAAGAGGGGCTAGGCTCCTCCAGAAGACATCCAAGGAGTCAAAAGAAGGAAGGAAACAATGCCAAAAAATTGGGAACATTGACATATACATAAGAGAAGAATATATTACCAGAAGTGACTACCATACTGACTCAAGAACTAAGATTTGGAGTAAGGTTCCGGTAGTAACCCGGAAGGGCATAGATACATGGAAACCAACTTGAGAAACCTCAGAAGAGGAGAATAGTTCTGAAGAAGATGAACTTTATCCTACCAAGGAACAACATGACCAGATTGTTGAACAAACCAAGCAGATTTTGGAACAAGAAGAGGAAAGGGAGAAACTAGAACAAAGCTACTTTACATAACAAGAGGTAAGAATCCTTAAACAATTTGCAAGAGTGGCAGGTCAACAAGATCTTCTCACTAAACTAATCCAACATAGTAAATACTGGAATATAAGAACTTTACCTCAATTAAGAACAGTAGGGAGACAATGGAAGTTAAGACCAATCATGATTGAACTCCATATCTTACAAAAGAAAATCCCCAAGGTTTTGATTGAATTAGGGTCCAATGTCAATCTGATTCCCAAAAGAATATGGGAGTAGATGGGAAAATCCCCACTAGAACCAACTCCTTGTAGCATTAGTCTACCAGATGGTACCGGAATGAAGACTCTTTGAATGTGGAAAAATGTGGAGGTAAATGTGAAAGGAGTAAAACAATCAGTAGACTTTGAGGTAGTAATTTTGAAAGAAACCTTTGATTCATTCGATGCCCTCCTAGAACTAAGATGGTTTGTAGACTCTAAAGGGATCATTGATGCTAGAAAGGAAGAGATTTCATTTGCCAATAATAAAAGGGTGGTTTATATACCCCTAGGGAGGAAGGCAAGAGAAGCTTATATGGAAGAATTTAATCTAGAGGATTATGAAGATAAGGACTAAACAATCAACACTATCATTATACCAGAAGAAGAAATTTCAAAACAACCCAACTCAGAAGGGGAACTGGAAATAGAAAGTACTAATGATAGTATAGACAGTGAGACAATGCTAGAAGCTTGGGTACAAAATAACCAAGAATTGTACTCCCAGAGACTTTTTGGCTCCCAGAGGATCTTCATGATTAAGAAAATAAAACAAGAACAAAACAGTGTAGGACAAGACATGTGCGGCTCAATAGGAACAATAGGGAAGAACAACACAAAAGACCGTCGAATAACCAGTCTAGTTTCTCAAAATCCCTAGACCAAAATTCCAAAATATTTTGGAGTACGGGAGTTACAATAATATCTAAATCAAATTGAGAAAATAATTTTGGATGAAGTAGGCAGAATGGCTAGAGTACCGCATACCCTTACCTGCACTGCAACATGTTGGTATAACACCCATAAACAAACTATAAGAAAGTGGGAAACATTCAAAACTCTGATATCAACAAGATTCATACCGAAAGTAGGAGAATATGAAGACATTCCCACTTATGAAGGTGATATCCCACTCAAGAGACACTTGGAGATATGTCGATACTATTGGGAGGAGAATTACAAATATGATGACCAGTTGTATATCCAATTATTATACTAGACCTTATGTCCGGTAGTCGGAACTTGGTACATAGATCAAGAAAAGTGAGCACAAACCAGCGCATGGGAAGACTTAACTAAGGATTTCATCCAGACTTTCTTGTTCTTCAGTAAGAATCTACAAATACAAATTGCATTTGGAAGAATAAAACAAATCATTTTTAGCCCCATTAAAGAACAAGAAATACCAACACCAAAGTCCCATTCCACACCACCGGAAGAAGAGAATGTATATATATTTAAGGATTGGATGGAATGGGAGGATTTTGGATTAAAGAAGCACTACTACAAAATGCAAGATGAGGAAGAAGAACCAATACTGGAAATCGAGATTAGTCAAGGAGAAAAAAATAGAAGAAATTAAAGAACCAAAAGAAAAATACTATAATGAACCTCTCAAAATCAAAGAATCCAACATTGCATCTGAGGGTGATCCCAAGTTAGCAAAGATAGGAAATTACTGGGATGAGAAAGTAGTAGCACAAACAATTGAAACTCTAACAGAGTTCCAAGACTTATTTCCCTGAAGTTTTATAGAAATGAAAGGAATTAAAGAAGTAGGTGTACTGAAAATACAACTAAAGGAAGGTACCAAACAAGTCTGGAAAAGACCATACAGATTAAACCCAAACATGAAAAAGAAAGTGAAAACATAAATAGAAAAAATGTTGGCCGCAGGGATCATCAAACCGGTAGAAGACGTAGAATGGATAAGCCCTATAGTGGTTCAGAACAAGAAAACAAGAGAAATCCAGGTGTGTGTTGAATTTAGGGAATTTAATAAAGCATGCCTACACGATCCATTCCCTACCCTGTTTACAGAAGAAATACTAGAATCAATGGCTGGAAGAGAAATTTATTCATGCATAGATGGGTTCTTCGGATACCATCAGGTAAAAATTTGTGAAGAAGATCAACCCAACACCACATTTGCAACCAAATGGGGATCATATATATATACGATTATGTCGTTTGGGTTGAAGAATGCATCAACAATATTCAGCTAGATAATGATTAATACATTAAAGATTTCATCCATGATTTCCTAGAAGTATACTTTAGATGATTAGATGGTTTATGGGTTAATAAAGGATCGCATTCAGGTCCTCTGGATGACGCTAAACTGATGCAGAAGCATGCAAATTTCATTAAACCTGAAGAAGTGCATATTTGTAGTACATTATGGAACTCTGTTGAGACATATCATATGTAAAGAAGGATTAATGGTGGACCCTATGAAGATAGCCTTGATTCAGAACTTACCACCAGCAAGAAATGCTGTGGAAGTCAAGACATTCTTAGGGTATACCAAATATCATAGGAAATTTATCAAAGGATATGTTGGAATAGTAGCCCCCTTAGAAGAGCTATTGAAGAAAAAGGCGGGATGAAACATTGAATGGACAATAGAGGCCCAATAGGCTTTCGATATACTAAAATAGAAAATTGCATAAGCACCCATACTTATCTTCATGGATTGGAATAATCCATTTCACATGCATGCGGATGCTTCCATGATAGCCATAGGGGCAGTTCTAACTCAACCAAAAGGAAATAAGGATCATCCAATAGCATTTTCCAGTAGGAAGCTATCAACAACTGAGAAAAACTACATTGCCATCAAAAGGGAGGCGTTGGCAATGGTCTACACATTATAGAAATACCAGCACTACCTACTATCCACACCATTCATCTTTTTCATAGACAATGAACCTCTAAAATATTTTCTACACAAACCAGCAAACCATGGTAGAATTATATCAAGATGGATACTATTGTTCCAAGAATTTGATTTCAAGATAATGGTGAAACCTAGGAAAAACAACCAATGCCCAGACTATCTATCAAGACTCAAAATAGGGGACGAACTAGATATATATGGGGAAGAACTACTCAAAACACATTTATTCTAGATAACAACAACATTGGAAGAACTAGAAAACATCACAATCTTATTATCAACTGGATAATGTCCAGAAAATCTTACACAACAAGAAAAACAAGCACTGATACGCAGAGCGACACCCTACACATTGATAGAAGGAGAATTACACCATAAAGGGACCAACGCCATTTTGAGAAGAGTGGTGTATAATCATGAAAGGAAAGCTATCCTGCAAGAGGCACATAGTGGAATTGTCAGAGGACATAATTCTGGAGAAGCTACATCAAGGAGAATTAAACTAGCCAGCCTATGGTAGCCAACTCTATATAATGATGCTAGGGAACATGTAGGAAAATGTGATATATGCCAAAGAATAGGTAAACCTAATAACTGAGATGATATGCCCCTACTACCGGTGATGCCACAAAATCCCTTTGAAAAATGGGCAATAGACTTCATCGGACCCATCGACCCACCAAAAAATGCTCCAAAGCCTGATTTATCATCACTGGAGTGGAGTATCTGACTAAATGGGCAGAGGCAGAACCCACCAGAGATTGTATGACTAGAACTGCTACCAAATTCCTATACAAAAATATTATTACCTAGTATGGATGTCCAGTAAGCATAGTAAGTAATCAAGGGAAACATTTTGTAAACAATATGATAACATAACTACTTCAGAACTTCATGATTACACACAATAAAAGTTCTCTGTATCATCCATAGGCAAATGGAGCCAGCGAAGCTCTTAATAAAATAATTGGACAGACATTGACAAAATTATGCAATAGCCACTAGATGGATTGGGATATAAAACTATCAACAATATTATGGGCACACTAGACTTCTTACAAAAGAACCAGTAAATTCACACCATTCCAACTAGTGTATGGGATGGATGCAATAGTTCCGATGAACTTTCTAATCCCCAACATACGCACAACCCTGGCACTCTGGTTGGATGAAGAGGAATCACTATGAACACGAGTGGAAGAACTGGAAAAGCTAGATGAATTATGAAAAATTGCCTAGCATAACCAACAGGTTGAAAGGCAAAGACAAAAGGCCTGGTATGATAGAAATCTTTGCCTTAAAACATTTAAGACAGGAGACTTGGTGTTACTATATGACAACAAATTCAAAAAACTAGGGAAGCTAAAAGTCCGGTGGCTAGGACCATACTATATTCACCAAATCATAAAATCAGGGGTAGTCAAACTTAGACAAATGGATAATACACTGCTGACATGACATGTGAATGGGGCATGCTTCAAACATTACTTGACAAGATAGTCACACAAAACCAATATCTCAAATTCAATTGTACATAGTGTAAATATTGCAAGATTAGGAACTAATAATAACAAGGAAATAAGAACACAAGATTACCACTCTGGTAGTTGACGAATTCATTAAGTATCGCTAGGATCGCCAAACAAGACATTCAATCGATGAAAAGACAAGAAGGCGATAATGAACTGACAGAGCGACCTCTTCACACAAATAAAATAAAGTTTATATTAGCGGAATAGATCACAAAAATTAATAAGAAATCAAAACAAGATTTGACATGAAAAGGATAATCATGATCTCATACTTTCTTAATGCACAATTGTGGCTTTAAAAGGAAACATAGAAAAAAAACACAAGTCTGGTAATTGTCGAGCTTAAGAAATGGATACTCCGATAAGGCTAGTTTCTCAAAAATGCCAAATGTCATTCCTAGGGGAAATTACAGAAGTAAGAATAAAAAGACTCTAAAACTAAACACCATTTAGTCATTGCAGCTATCAAATGGATACTGGGGAAGGATTTCTTGCAAGCAGGTGACTGCTACTGGGTAAACACCAACATATCTTCATGCTTGGTGGCGTCCCTACTTGATCTCAGGGAGAACAAGGACATGGTGATTCAGCTAACCAAGGAAATGGTCAAAGCAAACTATTTGGGAGGACTAGAAGAAGTGGTGGAGATGGCGACACTCGACGTGGGGATTCCTCAACCTAGAGACTACAATCGACACCGCCATGGAGACCAAAATGTGTTGCTACTACCTTTTCTCACCAGTTTCTCTACAATGACCCTACAAAAGCACCAGTTCAAAGCAGCCAAGTGATGTGCATTCCTGAAGAAATACTCCAACTTGGAACCCATATTTGGAGTGGAATGGATACAATAATTTCGTAACCTAGTGCGAGTGGAGGATGTCATTGTGTTGGATTGATGAATTGTGATGATGTTTAAAAGAATGTTAGAAATTTTTTTGGAAAATGTATAAGTTTCAACTATCGTGTAAAGGAAGAAAAGTACCAGAGCCCTACACTAAGAACAAGACAATTTTGTAATAGAAAAAAAGTATGAATTAATATAATTGGATGTTTTTTGCAAAAAGTATGGAAAATCATTATATATCCATGGAAGAATGCCTGAGCTCACACACCACTGATAAAGAAGTCTATAAGATCGAACTCAAGTCAGTAACTTACCAAACAACTAATCAAAATAAGATTCAAAGAATAAAAAGAAAATAATAGAGCCCACCACAACCCCTGCATAAAAATGACAAAGACATAATGAATGAGCCCATGGATGTCTTAACAATATTTACTACTTACAAGGAATATGACACAACTTGCAAAGAACACAATAATGCCACAATGAGTCAGGTATGTACATCATGAAAATAAAAGTTTAGAGGGGAGCCTTAAAATAAATCTCTAGAAGAAATTACACCTATCTCAACATACTACCAAACTAAGTCCGATGTCTAGAGGACAAGACATCATTTTAAAAGGGGGATGATGTTAGCAGAAGAGATACTAGAACATATCGGAACATTTGTGTAGACACCTAAAATTGACTTGCTCCACAAACCAATTTCCTGTATCTCTACACCACAAATTATCCCTCCTATTAATTAAATAAATTCATTTTATTTAATCATCTACCCTTAACCATTTATCCATCCTTTGTGATCAATTAATTCATTTAATTTATCACTATACCTTACAACACTATCTCTCATTAATTAAATAAATATTTTCAATACTTATTTAGTTAATTTGTCCATCTCCCTAATCCTTATTAATTAGATAAATCATTTTATCTACCTAAATCTAGCCTAGTTGATTAAATAACAATTATTTAATTAGCTACCCTAGCCTACCTATCCTCTAGACCATAATTAATTAAATAAACCCTTATTTAATTAATTTTAATCTCTCATTAGCCCACTCACTAATTTTCTCTAACCACATTAATTAAGCTAATCCTCTTGATTAGCTTGGTCAAACCTTGCTTAACCCATCCTCCCACGCACTTTGAATAAAAATCAATTTTTTTATTCAAAAGGTCACATCTTCCTTACATGTGTAAGAACCCATAATTACACACGTGTCCTTGATTTGCACAGCTACACATAAAGTAGAATTTTTAATTCCACTTCCTCGAAGAAAATTATTTATTTTTCCTCATCCATCTAATCTCATTTAGTGCTAACTCTTCCAACTCATTTTAATTCTCTTCACCCTTCTCCACGTGAATTTAAAATTCACATTTAATCCCATCCATCCAATATTATTGATGAGATATTAACCCTTGATCTCATCTTCTCATCTCAACCATTGATCTCTACTTTGAATCCTAGCCATTGGATTCAAATCCCCCTCAAATGGCCTATAAGTAGAGCCCTCACCGAAGCCATTGACACAACTTCTTCTTGCATCAAATCCATGCCAAAATTTCTCTCATCTTCTCTTATCATACCCTTACCATGCCAAAATTATTCTAGCCTATCTATCCATATCCAATCTCTATCCAACCTTCTATCAATCCATAGCCAAATCTCCATCATATTATGTTGAATCTCAAAGAGCAATCCGCATTACACAATCATCCTCTTTGGTAAAGCTAAGGAGTTTGGGTGCAACTCCTTCCACCTTATCAAGGAGAAAGAAGATTCCAAGGTATAAATGGTTTGTTTTATGCATTTCATCTGTGTTTTCTAATCTTGTAGTTTTCCTTGCTCTCATTTGGCATGCCCGGTGGGACCACAAGGTCGTAATCTACTAACATTTGTGTAGAAAAACATGGTTTTGCGGGTTTTAGCAACAATAGATTACTGTTTGGCGCCATTCTCTCCCAAAGCGGCCCCATTTACGCATCCTGTGGTGCCATTTATGATTGTTTTGGTGCCTTCTTTGCACAACACTCTCACTAACACTTTTCTCTTTGTTTGATCCTTTAATGCTTTTTGGAGGTTTTAGCAAGCTTTTAGTGTCTTTTACTCTCTGTTTTAATAGTAAATGCAAAGAAATAGGGTGTTATCATGACCAAAATTTTTCTAGGGGCACTCATATGTTTTTTAATCATTTAACCCTAGTTCATTTTGTTTGTTAAACCTTATTTGTCACTGCTTTTTGGGACTCTTGAGTATTATTTGGTAGGGGGATAAGCACTAACCTTGTTTAAACTAAGTTTTTTTTTGAGATTAATTGTGTCTTTGAAGGCTTTTTGAAGACTCTACGTTAGTTTGGCACTATCCGTACCCAGTTTGACATTTTCTGGTCAACCAGCAGGGTAAGTGTAGGTAAAAGACTTCCTTTGGCGCTATTTCGTGTTCTCGGGGCACTAATTTTGGGTTTGGTGCCATTTTAGATTTCTGTGGTGCTATCTTCATTGTCTGACAATACTTTTCATGTCACTGCCTTTGATGCTATTTATTACAATTTCAGTGCTATTTCTTTGTTCTGTGGCACTATTTATCTCTGTTTTAGTGCTATTTTTTAGGCTAACATTGGAATCTATGTAGGTGTTTGACAAGGTTTTGCAAGCAAAAAAGAATGCTAGCCAAAGATCAAAATCCAAACTACTAACAGTTTTTGCAGGATTAATAGCTTAGAAAACATTTTATTTTTGGTGCACTAAAATGAACTTTGCTTGCTTAGCTTAGAAAACATTTGGATTTGGTGCATTAAAATTAAATTTGTTTGCAAACAATCATAGGAACACTTCATTGTGGATCTTAAAAAGAACATAGCTTTTGTTTGACGTGTCTTGTGCACTTGCACACTTGTGTTAAACCCAAGGGATAGAATCAAAATATCCTCTCCCCTCACCTTTAAAAGGAAATTGGGTGAAGAGAAATGGTTCTACTCTCCTTTTATTTTTCTTAGAGGGGGCCTGCCCTTGATACACATCTGCAAGGAGAACACATTATCGACCCCAAGCGGTACTTTCATTTGGTTTGCTATACAAAATAGGATAAGGAAAAAGCCAAGTCCAAATCAGTATTAGTGCTTACCATTTGGTGCTAGTTCGAAAGGAAGTCATACATTGTGTATATGATACTCCTAGTAGAACTAGTTAAAACCTTGAGTGGTTTATTGGATGCTCGTAATGTGCTAATCCCCCAAATGTTCCCCCACTTGAAACCTCTGGTTAGTGGCCAAAATCCTTTTATTTGCTAGCGCAGGAGGTCAGACCTCTGAAGTTGTCCCATGTTCTCACAGTTCAAAGTTGATATAGAAAATTCCTTGAGATCTTCGGGTCTTTGGGAATTCAAAGTTTGGTGTGCTCAAGAAGTGTGTGCTGCATAAGGGGGAGCCAATGCCACCAAACTTCTAAGCTATCTACTTTGAATAAGTGCAGCTCAGATTTATCTATAGTGGGAATCCAACAAATATTGTCCTTTTCTGGCCTTAGGTTGTACAAATGCTTGATGAATATTCAAATTACCACATTTCACAACAAAACCTTTAGCCATTGTGTTCTCTTGTTTGAAATGTTTGTATGCTTGTCAAGAAACTATGATTGACATTATCTAAAGGCACCTACATCATTGATCCATTAGAACATTGGACTATAACATCAGAAAATGTCCCCTTGAGGGCTTTTCCCTTCATAAGGTTTAGCTCCTGGGTCTTTAGTGTGCATTTAGGACATCTTACATCATAATTTGACATCTTGATGAAATGATCCCTAAGTTTCATGACAAATGGGACCTAGGGGGATCCCTTGAACCTAACCCTACCCACAATAGGGGAGGAGGACTTGGGTGCCTGTGCCCTAGTCCTGCCCTATTTTGGGTCAGTCCCAAATTTTGGGTGTCGACTTGTGATCGTTATTTGGGTCCTATACAGACACGGTAAGTTTGAATTATGAAATTCTTGGCGGGAGTGCTTGTAATTGCATATAAAAGCATGTTTAGGCATTCATTTGTAGACTAGATTGTTATTGTGAACTTTATGCATTCCAAAGGTGATTCAAGGCTTTCATTGTGTAGCAAGAGCAAATTTGTGTTGTCTATGTATTTGTATTTGCAGATTTGAGCAATCATCTCTTCATGGCATGAAGAGCTTCTTCCACCCATGAGATCTTCACTACAAGGTGACATCTATTGTGTTTTTAAGCATTTATCATTTGGTTTTTGCAACTGTCTCACAAGGGCATGCACTCTCTATCTGACAATGGTGTTAGGAAGACTTGAATGTCTCTCCGGGGCTTGACTGAAGCAAGCCTCTAAACACCACAACCCCCTCCCAAAGTTTTCATGATTGCAAGTTACAGGTTGAAGCTACAAACAAAGTGAAGTTGTAGGAGGGTACAACAAAGTGTCAGAATTATAGATCAGAGAAGAAAATAGCTCCTTGGACTATGGTGCCCACTCATTAGTCCTCGAAGTTCCATGACGGGAAAACCTTTGGTACAGGAGGAACAGGTTGCAGATCTTGTTTGCAGATCCTGACAAAAAGCACGACATTGAACTTGGGCACCCACTCTTTAGTCCTTGATTGTTCCACTTCCAAACCCCTAAAATAGGTGCATAGTCATTTGTTATTTTACATCTTTTTGTAGGAGCATTTTCTGATATTCATCCGTTTGCTATCGTATTTGCATAATTAGGGTTTTAAGGCATAATTGAGCATAAGAGAAGATAATTGGCAATCAAATCATAAAATCCAAGTTTCCCTACATCTCATAGTGACCTAGGGTAGGATAGTACATTGCAACTTGACCCTAGGTCCTTGAATGAAAGGGTGAAAGGAGGATATACACACAAAACTACCTAAAACTCAACTATCCAAATTTTACCCTTTACATTTTGGTGAACCCGTGGTATTGGACTTGTTTACACCTTGCTGTAATGTTCTATCATACCCTAGGTCACTATGAGATGTAGGGAAACTTGGATTTGTATGATTTGATTGTCAATTATGCTTAATTACACATTAAAACCCTAATTATGCAAATACACCAGCAAACAAATGAATATTAGGAAATGTTGCTACAGAAAGATGTAAAATAACAAATAATTGTGCACCTATTTTTGGGGTTTAGAAGCAAAACAGTCGAGGACTAAAGAGTGGGTGCCCTAGTCCAGGGCCCTACTTTTTGTCGAGATTTGCAAACAAGATCTGCAACCTGTTCCTGCCGTACCAAAGGTTTTCCCGTTGAAGAACTTTGAGGACTAATGAGAAGATGCCCTAGTCTAGGGAGCTATTTTCTTCTCTGATCTGCAAATCCAACATTCTGTAATGCTCTTCTGCAACTCCACTTTTCCTGTATCTTCAACCTGTAACCTGTAATCATGAAAACTTTGGGAGGGAGTTGTGGTGTTTAGAGGCTTGCCTTAGTCAAGCCCCAGAGAGACATTCAAGTCTTTTGAACACCGTTGTCAGATAGAGAGTGCGTGCCCTTGTGAGGTAGAGGCAAAAACTAAATGATAAATGCTGAAAAACACAAATGATGTCACCTTGTAGTGAAGATCTCATGGGAGGAAGAAGCTCTTTATGCCATAAGGAGATGATTGCTCAAATCTACAAATACAAACACATAGACAACACAAATATGCTCTTGCAACACAATAAAACCCTTGAATCACCTTTAGAATGCCAATGCTCATCTAGTAATGCTCTAGTTTACAAATGAATGCCTAAGCATGCTTTTATATGCAACTACAAACACTCCCACTAAGAATTTCATAATTCAAACTTACCATGTTGGCATAGACCCAAATAACGGTCAGAAGCTGACACCCAAAATTTGGGACTGACCCAAAATAGGGCAGGACTAGGGCACGGGCACCCAAATCCTCCCTCCCTATTTTAGTTAGGGTTAGGTTCAAGGGATCCCCCTAGGTCCCATTTATCATAGGACTCATTTCATCGGGATGTCAAAATATGATGTAATATGTCTTAAATGCAGATAAAAGACCTGAGAGCTAAACCTTATGAGGGAAAATCCCCCAAGGGGACATTTTCCAATGTTACATTCATATAGTCATTCATCTTATTGCATTGGAAAACTTACAAAAAAATGAAAAATTGAAAAATTGGAAAAATTGGTAAAAATTGCATTCTAGGGCTTCTATTTTGCATCAATTAATTTGAATTTCATCAAATTTTTTATTTTTGCATTACATCTGATATAAATTGCAGAAAATTACAAAAAATCAATATCTTGCATGGCATTTTCATCATAAAATTGCTAGGGTTTTGTTGAAAATTGTGAATTTTGCATATAACCTAGTAATTCCAAAATCTAGGGTTTGAAGGTAAAATCTTGTTTCAGATTTTTCTACTAATATAAAACACTCATTCAAATTTTCATTTGGCTGTAGTCTTTCATTTTAGAACAAATTTGCATTTATATTTCAAAAGTTTGCATTTTTGCATAGAAAAATTCAAAAAAACTAGCATTTTCATTGATTTTTCACTATATTTGCACTAACATTTTGCATGTTAGGACTTGGAAATCATTTTTAGATCTGAGAGAATTTAATTTTCATCATACATCATCTTTCAAAACATTCACATAGCATTTTACATCAAGATCTGAAACCTAGGGCTTGAAAAATATTGATTTTCACTAGATTTGGCCTTATCGACTCTCTAAATTTGCACTATAGGCATGTTGTAAAGAATATTTTTGCACTAATTGAATGATATCAGGGGTATTATCTTCTTCCCCTCATAAAATTATTTACAATAGCTTGTTATTGGCCTCTTGTATTGAAAATTTGGTGAAAAATTACATATTTTTACTATTTTTGCCCTAGGGTTTGGCCTAGTTTGCACTCCAAGCATGTTGTGACAAATTTTATGGATTGAGGTGACCAATATCATTGCTATTATTTTCTAAAATTCCTAAAATTATTTACAACACCTCTTTTTTTAGGTCTTGGAATTGAAAAATTGTGAAAAATTACCTATGTTTTGCTATATTTTCACTAGGGTTTGACCTTGAGTGGCACTATAAGCGTGTTGTGATAGATTTTTTGGTATTATGTGGCTGCTATTAATTATATAATTTGATTTCCATCATCATTTTCCTCACAACACCCTTTTTCATGTTCTTATGCATTGAGATTTGGTGAAAAATTCGCATATTTTAGTGTATTTTCACTAGATTTTGACTTGTCATCTTCTTAGATTTGCATCAAAAGAGTGTTCTCACTTACTTACAAGCTATGCATTACAAGGATATATTTAAATGCACTTCATTTGAAATCCTTGACTATATATCTGATTATGAAAACTTCACATCTCTCATAAATACATACCCTTGGGTAGTAGAAGATTTGACGAAACATATTGAGAATGATGAGAGTGAAAGTTCTCTCAACGCTTTGGATTTAATAGCTAAAACATGTGATGATGCCATAAAAAATGATTCCTCCTATGAGGATATACTAGCACAAGAGGATGAAATCATTGACACATTCTTGAACATCACCCTACCCTCTTTGGAAAATGAAACATTAGTGGATAAAGGGCTCCCTCTCAAGAAGGATTCTTCATGGGTGGAAAAACACTATTCACCTAACGATCATTTGGTGCATGAGACCTCTAAGGATATTCCATTATACCTTCCACCTTTGATTGAAAAATCAAGAACCTTCGATGAGAAGACTATGGATAGATCTAGTCTACTTAACAATACAATACCTTCCTCTCATCCCATTGCTCTCCCTAGCTAAGATGTAGCATTAGTGGATGAGAAAAGGTCTCTCACATTAAATCCCCTAGGGATATATGTTGGGTATAATCAAGAGGAAAACAATGTTAATTCAATATTCATTAATAGATTTTGTAGCAATATTCATAAGATGGTTGTGCGGGGGGTACCTAGTGCACCTTCTTGCATAAAGCCGGTGATTACGGTTCAAGGTGTTCAAAATGTGTTACAACAACCACACCACAATGTGATTGCTCACACATACAACACCCATAATAACAAGTAAAGTAAGCAAGAACCTCATGTGCCTATCTCCCTCCTAGTTTCTCAACATATGCTCCCTCCACCACCTCATCTTAAAAATGGTCAAGAATATGATCTTGTCGAGCAACTCCGTGCTACTAAGGATAAGATCTCTCTTTGGGACTTAATACAAACATCACCTACATACCATGGAATGCTCCAAGAAGCTTTGAAAGAGGTGATTGTCCCACCTACTGCTAAGCCTAATGATGTAGCAGTCGTATTGGATAGTATGCATGTGATAAAAATAGATATACTTTTTCAACCACATGAATTACCATCAATCGAAGTTCAAAACCAATATGATCCTCTTGTAATACTGGTCACAATAAATAAAACATTGGTGAAATGAGTTATGATTGAAAATGGATTAGCTCTTAATATTTGTAGCATTGACCTACTACACAAAATCAAAGATGACACATCACAAATCAAACCAAATGGTATTCGCATTCGTGGCTTTGATAAAATTGGATGGTAATCCATGGGCACTATAACTCTACCTATACAAGTAGGATCTGTGCTTATGCCTACCCTGATTCATGTCATGCCTTGTTCTCTATCTTACAACATGATTCTTGGTAGACCCTGGATCCATGCATTGGGGGTAGTTCCTTCTAGTTTACATCATTCAATTAAATTTATATTCAAAGGTAAACTTCATACTATTCACACTAATCTCGAACCGGATAGTTGTTTACATATTGAAACGCAAAAACCAGTCGACAATCATGTGAGATTAAATAATTTACGAACCGAGTCATCAATGCCTCTGGCCGTAGATAATGTTATGCAAGACTCTAGAACATTGAATGCACTCTTTGGTGATTATTGGGGCCCATTGGATTTTAATCCTTGCAGTATAGGGGAATATAAAATTAATAGCTTGGACACATCAAAAGTAGCATCAATCTCACCTAAACAATCTTTTCAAGCATCTAAGAAACCCAAAGTCCCCTTGGTAGAAAATAAAAACAATACTCTCACTTATACCACAAATTAGGAGACCTATGAGGCTTCACCATCTTATAAGGAAATGACATCCCTTCATGGTCAAGGATTTAAAATCCTTTCTAACAATTGTGAATATATAGGTAAGGAATGTGATGTAAATCAACAAGGGATTTGAGTACTTATAGAATCCTCTTCAACACATTACTCAAGCGGCATTGGATATAATCCTTTTAAAGAAAATAAAGCCTCCCGTCATCCTAAACTTAATGTTAATTCAACAAGATCAAAACAACATGACAGATATCCTAGATATGTATGCTCTTAACAATGACACCCTAACAAGTAAGTATTTCTAAACCTTTATCTCTCTCGTGATGTGCTTCCCCCGTGATGTGTTATGTGTTGTTTAGGCCTCTTGGGATGACCCTTGATTCTCTTGTAAGGTCTGGGATGCTAGGATACTGCCTTTGTTGTGACCTTCTTCTATTTGTATCATCATTCTTCTATATTGCCTCTCTCTCTGATTTCATTGTTGTGTGTTGTGTCTTACAGACATAGCATTGCGGTTGGTGACTTGGGGTACCCTCCTATGTGACTATTCCTAAGACACTTGTTTCTCCTCTCTGATTTATTGTTTCCCTTCCTCTAGTGTTTCTATCTAGCAGGCGGATGATGAAAAAAATTTATACTGATGCAGACCTAGCATCCCTTTAGTGAGAATAAAAAAATGGACTTAGTTCCTAATATGACGATGGGGTTGTATATCTTATCCGATGCTTGGCTAGTAGAAGCACTTGTGCTTTCTATGTAGTGATTTTGATGATCTTTATCTCATTTACAAACCTTAACAATACTGATGCTCTGTGTACTTTATTTGTCTTTGAATCTAGCCTTGGTGGTACTCGATTCAGAGATCTTTGTGATATAGCCCCACAGTTATCCTTGAACTCCCAATTCGTATGATAACCTTGGCTTTTTGTGTGGTTAATCATATGCATGGATGTTGTTGTTTATCATGATTATGTAGACACTAACATGTTTCTTGCAAAGATGTGTTTGTGGGAACATTTGATGATCGTAAAGTACATGTCACCTCTGGGGGGCAAGGGCTTTGTGAAAGTTTGTTTTCCCTTGTGTGTTTTCTTCCTACCTTAATGTGCTTGATATCAATGCGTGATATCAACCACCTTAAGGTGTGGGCATATAAGGTAAGATGCCTATTGTAGATGTTAGCAATGTGCTTGTCCTTAGGTGCAGTTTAAAGACTGGTGGCAATGAGTCCCTCTTGCACTCTGAGTTTGTTTGCAATCATCAATCAATCAATCATCTTAAGCCCTCTACGGAGGTGGGGGTGGTGTATCTTTTGCGGATAGTGCCCATCCTGTCATTTTCAAAAGTCCTTTGCAGAGGCAGGGGGAGGTTCTATGACTAACTCAACCCTTAAGCATGTTTTTCAGAGATTGTTGTGGTGAAGCCCAATCATCGATGTGTAACTGTAATGTGTCTACGATGGTGTTAAGCCTAGAAATGGGAACACTCCATCACTTGTATGCTGTGTTTTCTCCGTGTCTTCAAAGTGTGTGTGTTTGGCGTGCTTGCTTTCTTTGGCGTGTCTGTTGCCCCATATGTAGTATAAAGACCTATGCGGGCATCTTGCATTATGGGAGGTTTGGTGTGTCTTGTGTGTGTGTTGCCCCATATATAGTTTAAAGACCTACGCAATGAGTGCATCCTTTATTATGGGAGGTGTGCTTACTTTCCTTGTACTTACATCTACATTTCATATATATGAGAAAAAGAAAAGAAAAGAAATCATTCCTATCTTCTATGCATTAACATGTCTTCTATGCATTCAGTGTATTCACCGTGTTTTGCGTGCCTATCATTGTCGTCAATGTGTCTGGCGTGTCTTCTCCGTGCTTGGCGTGTTTGCTGTGTTTGTTGACCATACTTTAATGCATGTATTGGGCTCGCATTTATACATACATTAAAGTGGGAGTAAATGTAACGTTAGAAAATGTCCCCTTGGGGGCTTTTCCCTCATAAGGTTTAGCTCCCAGGTCTTTAGAGTGCATTTAGGACATCTTACATCATAATTTGACATCCCAATGAAATGATCCCTAAGTTTTATGACAAATGGGACCTAGGGGGGTCCCTTGAACCTAACCCTACCCAAAATAGGGGGGAGGACTTGGGCACCCGTGCCCTAGTCCTGCCCTATTTTAGGTTAGTCCCAAATTTTGGGTGTCGACTTGTGACCATTATTTGGGTCCTATGCCGACATGGTAAGTTTGAATTACGAAATTCTTGGCAAGAGTATGTGTAGTTGTATATAAAAGCATGTTTAGGGATTCATTTGTAGACTAGATTGTTATTGTGAACTTTATGCATTCCAAAGGTGATTCAAGGATTTCATTATGTAGCAAGAGCAAATTTGTGTTGTCTATGTGTTTGTATTTGCAGATTTGAGTAGTCATCTCCTCATGGCATGAAGAGATTCTTCCTCCCATGGGATCTTCACTACAAGGTGACATCTATTGTGCTTTTAAGCATTTATCATTTGGTTTTTGCCTCTGCGTCACAAGGGCATGCACTCTTTATCTGACAACGGTGTTAGGAAGACTTGAATGTCTCTCTGGGGCTTGATTGAGGCAAGCCTCTAAACACCACAACCCCCTCCCAAAGTTTTCATGATTGTAGGTTATAGGTTGAAGCAATAGACAAAGTGAAGTTGCAGGAGGGTACAATAGAGTGTCAGAATTGCAGATTAGAGAAGAAAATAGCTCCCTAGACTAGGGCACCTGCTTATTAGTCCTCAAAGTTTTGTGATGGGAAAACCTTTGGTACAATAGGAATAGGTTGTAGATCTTGTTTGCAGATCCTAACAAAAAGCAGGGCATTGGACTTGGGCGCCCGCTCTTTAGTCCCTGACTATTCCACTTCTGAACCCCTAAAATAGGTGCACAATCATTTGTTATTTTACATCTTTCTGTAGCGACATTTTTATGATATTCTTCTATTTGTTGTCGTATTTGCATAATTAGGGTTTTAAGGCAAAATTGAGCATAAGAGAAGATAATTGGCAATCAAATCATAAAAATCCAATTTTCCCTACATATCATAGTGACCTAGGGTAGGATAGTACATTGTAACTTGAGCCTAAGTCCTTGAATGAAAGGGTGAAAGGAGGATATATACACAAAACTACCTAAAACTCAACTATCCAAATTTTACCCTTTACATGGACATCTTCAAATCAATCATTTGACCTTCCAAATTCAAAAAGTTGAGACCAAAATCCAAAAAAAAAATTGCCAAAATCTAGACAAGAATCAAACAACTGTTTCACTTTGGCGCCAAAACCTCTATATTTGGTGCCTAAAAATTCCCTTGTGGTGCCATTTTCTGTGGCACTATAATCCACTATTATGGCGCCATCTGACTCTGTTTTGGTGCCATCTAACTCTATTTTGGCACCTTCTCCACTATTTTAGCACCATATTTTCATCCTTTAGCACCATCTATATATCTCTTAGCACCATTTCCCTACATTTCAGTGCCATTTCCATCTATTTTAGCTCCTTCATCCGTGTCCAAAAATCAAAATTTCCCACCAAAAACATCATTTTTATAAGCCCATTTAAAAAAAAATCTAGTTGGGGCCTACACCCTCGAACCCCTGTTAGCGGGGGCGTCACAACAGCCCCCTGCACCCCCCTCACGTTGGGCTAGGTTTTTCCTGCCAACACCACTAAACCGTCCCCTCCATTTATCAAATCCCATCCTTTGAACTTAATTAATCCCCATCTTTGAGCTTAATCCCATATTATCCTCCTAATCACTCATCCCATCATACCTCTTTATCTCAACCATCCTAATCATCCTCATCATCCTTAATCCAATTCATTATCATCATCTTAATCCCATCCATTCATCCATTTGATCAATTTCATCCAAATTAAATCCAAAACCCAACAAACATTATCCAAATCCTCATCCAAAATCAACCCCAAGTCAAAATCATAACATCAATCAAATCCAAAATCAATCATCCCTCATCCAATATCCACTATAATGAAACATCCCAATCCCCAATCCTTAATCAATAAACCATCCTTTTGCAAATCAAACTTTGGTTAAGGACTTAGTCTTCTTCATCCTCCATCAACCTTTCATCCAAAATACCAATCCCAATCATTATCAAAATCCCCCAACATCATTATCAAAATCCAAATCCAAATCCAAATCAACCCAATAAAAAATCAAGACCTTAGTTGATCATTATTAGCCTTTATCAAAACTTTCTTGAGACCATTAGTCTATATTAAGTAAGTCATCTAATCAAATCAACCCAATCAACTCTATTGCTTAAGTGTCATTAGTCTACCTTAAGCATAGAAAATCATCAATCATCCATCAAAATAAATCAAATCAAATCATCTTAAGGTCTTGAAATTTGATCTCCAATATCACAATCATCCATTATCCTCCATCATCTCATATCCCTTCAACAACATGGTTCCTTATGTAGCAATGCAACAATTACAAAGACTTAGAAAAATCTTTGAGAACATGGATCCTAATGCTAAGGAAAAATTCAAAAATGACATTAAAGATATCCCCTTAGCACACATCATCCTCAGAGAATCCCAAGCCCCAACCCCATCTTCATCATATCAACCTTCATCATACCAACCTTCATCCCATATATCCATCCCACGAACCTTATATCAACCTTCAACATCTTACATGTCACCCCAATCAACCTCATATCAACCTTAAACCCCATATCAACCTTCATCATATCAACCTTTACCCTCATATCAATCTTCATCCACTTATACATCTATGCCATCATATCTATCCAACCAATCAATACCTTCAACTTATCCATCCCCCAAACTTTGTCATGCTAACTTTGATCAAGGGAACACTAATCTAGCACACCTCATGGCTGAAATTCAAAGCTTACATCAACAACCATTTCCCCATGTCAATCCCCCATCCTCTAATCCCCATCTTCCAATCCCTCCATCACAATATCCCTCCAATCCTATCAACCTTAATCCATCACCCTATCTACCTTACAATTCATCAATCTCAATCCCCACACCACAATATCCCTACAACCTTATCAACCTTAATCCATCAATCCCTATCACCCATCCACCATCCAATCCACCATAAAACCTTCCAAATCTTAAGCCAAGAACATCCAACGAATCCTCGAGGGATTTTCTTTGAAGAAAAAGAGAAGCTAGGGAGTCGTCCAAATTCCCCACCCCTCCAACACCACCATCTAATCCAACACCTATCCTTGAACCCATCCAAGAACCATCACTACCTAATCCATCACCCACTTATCCAATACCAATCCTAATCCTACACCATCCACCCTTACTATCCATCCATTATATTTCTCTTCAACCCATACACTCATGAAGGATGTCATCCATTGGCTACTAGCAAGAAATCAAATACCCTCATACAAACCAACACCCATCTAAGAACCTATCACATCCATCCAAATCACTTCCGCTTCCATGCAAACACTCGAGCTATGTCTAGAGTCAAATCCAAAGCATGTTGAAGCATCAACCTCTTATCCTAATCAAGATCTAAGCATCCCATCTAATCCCATCCCCAATCCCCTCTCATCTAGTGATTCACGTATTGATCCCACACCATCTTCTATCTCCCCTTTATCATCCCCCATTAATCCTTTACCTGCACCTATCAACCCCATTCCAATTCCATCTGCCTATCCACATGGACAAAGCACTTTCATCTATGGTGACTCCCTTGTAGGAGGTGAACAAATTCCATCCACCACCTATCCTTCTCTAACAAATAATGGACTCGTGTATTGTTTCCAAAGCACCAAACATCCCATTGCATGTCGTATGCTCCAACATATGAACTATCAAGGCAAAGGCTTAGGCCTTGATGAACAAGGCATCTTGGAGCCCATCCACACCACATTCCATCAATCTTTGCATGGTCTTGGCTATACATCCCAAGGAAAACAATCTACACATGTTGGTAACATCCATCCATCTTCCAAAATCCATTCATCTAATCCCAAACATAGTGCACCTCATCACCCCTCCAAATCATATATCACCATTCCTCCTCCATATTTATATCACGAGCAAAAGCATGCAACCATCCATCTTCCTCCATCAAATTTACCTCCACTACTTCCAACTCTTAACATCCCCATTCTCACATCCCCTTATCCTCCCATCCTCCCAACTCCTAATATCTCTATCCTCAAATCCCCTCATTCATTTATCCATAAATCCACTTTTAACCCCTCCACTCATAAATCCCCTAAAATCCCAAATCAAGACCAACAAAAGCACACACCATCCAAAATAGAAGATACCAACATGATGGGTTCAAATATTGGCTTCTTTTATGCTATTTTTATATGCTTTCAGACTTTATGCCTATGATATTCTAGATACTTTTCCAAGACATTATCATCATAATATGTTGTTTTTATATATTCTACAAACCTTGAACCTATTCTGTCAAATATGAAACATGGTGATAATATTTGTCAAATGAATGAGTTAGACATGAGTATGTATGCATATAGATGAGATTTCATAGTTTAATTATTAAGGTTATTTGCATGCATATTTTCTATGGATTAACCCCTGTGCAACAATGAGTATGTGGCATCAAGGAGAGGAGAATTCATAGCACATTGCAAAATAGGGCATTAAAGAAAGTCACAGTCAAGCACCAACTAAAGCTGAATGTGATCATTATGGAAGAATAAATATATAAGGAGAAGACTTGTTCTAAGATTCTAATCACAGCTCGTGTGTTCCATATATGAACCATTGTATAGGAATTTTTGTTTGAATAGGACTTTGCTTCCTCTGTTTAGTTAGAATAATAAATTGATCTCAAACTTGTACACTGATATCTAGGGGATGGATTGATAATCAAAGTTAGTTGGTAGTTACACAACACTCTCCCATTTTTGTATAATTTAGGAGGGATGAGTTTGATGTCAAGTTAGTTCTTTTTCAAAGTTACTTTATGTTATATTTTCCCAGCTATTACTCTATTTTTCTATGTTTGAAGATCCAGACATGTTTTATTGAATACAATATGAGAAGATCTTGTTTATGATATGAATTGAATACAACTATGAGTTATAAGAATGTGTGAGAATCTGAAGTAGATTTGTTTTCCAGTTAACTGAGATAGTCCCCTGAGTTGGCCACTCAAGGTATTGGTCTTCACTTCATCCATTTCCTTATTTATTTATGCAGTTCTAGGTAAATCTGTTTCTTTGATATTTCATAAATTGCATCGTGAGTTCATTAAAATATTTTGATTACTATTTCTAGTAGCTGTGATTCATGAATGAGTGCATGCTTTGTTTACTGTAGTCCTCCAGAGGATAGTGTTAAGTTCTTTTATCACTATGGATATTTTAAGTTAATTCTATGATTACCTATGGAATACAGCTATCTACAACTTATGTTGCAGGTACCCGTAGCCACTAGGTTCTGTAGTTGTTTTTACTATTTTTGTATTTTTGAGAATTCCAGCCAAGTAGAATACTCTATGTAGGTTTGAATAAGATAGTTTAGGATAGATATGAGTCTTGGAGGCACATATAGTGCAAGTGCCATCATAAGCTTACACTCCTTGGTTGATGATTTAATGTAGGAATGTAATGATAGACTGGACTATTCAGATAGGTTTACCCCTGAATTATGTTAAGTCTACAACACATTAGTTTTCCTTTGCATTTTTGGTGTCATTGTCGAGGATGGGGCTACCTTCATAGGCTCATTTGTCTTTATATGCTTTCATAGTTTAAATTTTGATTCTAGCATTAGGATTAATAAATTCATTTTCCAGGAAACACCATAAAATATACTAATATTATGCAGGACTGCTGGAATATAAAGCCAAATTCCCTGTATACAGAGGCAGAGAGATAACTGAGGTAGATTCCTCCCTTCAAATTTTTAGGATAGTGAAGAAACAACTGAATTTATCAATTATATAGTAGAAAGTGCTGAAGAAGAATTCTCTCTTACATCTTCATCAACACCTTCCACATCTTTATCAACTTCTTCCACAACTACAAAAGGAACCTTTAGAACCATGGCAGATGCTGCAATGGAGGATCCTCCAGGACAAGCAACGTTTGAATTTCCTATCCCAGACCAAGCACGGGCAGCTACTTTGAAAAATATACCACCTTCTGCATTTCCTATTTTCTATGGCTTGGTGATAGAAGATCTTGATACTTTCCTGTTTGAGTTTGATGTCTTGTGGAGGAGTTATGACTACACCACTGATCCTTACAGACTCAAGCTATTCCCTACCACATTAAAAGATGCTGGTTTAAGATGGTTTATGGGGTTGGGGAAAGATGTCATTCCAGACCGGGTTACCATGAAGACAAAGTTCCTAGAAAAATATAAAGACTACTGTAGAGGACATGATAGGAGGAGAGATGACATATTTAGGATGTCACAGAAAGAGGATGATCCACTGGAAGATTATGTTGAAAGATTCCAATTTGCCTTGAAGAAAAACCCTCAAAATAGATTGTCTGAATAATCACTGAGGCTGGTCTTTTTGAGGGGGGTTAATGATGAATGCATGGATGCCCTCAATCTCATTGGAATAGGAAATATATCTCAACTTCCCTTTGAGGATATCTGCAGAGCTTGCAGAAATTATTCCAGAACCTTTACTAGAAGACCAAGGGGAGAATGAGCAGCCATCACATGCAAGGCAACCAATGGGGTTTCAAGAGTGGAGATCAATAACTTGTTGACCAACATGAAAGAAGATATCATTAGCCATATGGCTACATAGCTAGACACTCTTCACATCAAGAAGAAATAGGAAGAGGCAGATGTAATGCTTACTGAATACTGCCCCAGCTATAGGTAGAGGAAGGCCAATTGCAAATGCAAGAGGGTGGCCAATATCCAGTAAGAGAAGATTGAAAGGCTAGAATTACAGCCATTTGAAGGGGAGGATGGGCAACTATTCTTCATAGCTCTGAGGAGACCTTGGTAGCAAAGACAAGGTATGCCCTCTGATCCACTTAAATTTAATTCACCCTTCCCTACTGTAAACCAGAATTTCTCTGCTTGGAATACTCAACAGTGGCCTGACAATCCAAATACATGGAAAACCCCATAATGGCTTACCCCACAAACTGGTTGGAATAAAAAATAGCCAAACCCATGGCCTCAACAAAATTTTTAAGGCCCCAACTATAACCCCCAATGGCCTACTCAGTAGCAGCAATGGTAGCCTCAATGAAATAAGGGCCAACAATGGAAACAAAATGCACATTTTCAGCAACCTATGATTCCATATCAACCACAACAACCAACCATATTGCAGCCATCATCACCTTAAAATCCAACTCCTAGGCCTACCTACATCCCTACCCAACCTGCACCTAACCCTAACAACAAGCCTGTTCAACAGGCTTATACTAATGCAATGATGCAATATCCCACCTATGGGGTGGAAGTCAGTAATGTTAATCTCAGATTAGGGAAGCAACTTGCAGGTCCTTCATCTCCCCAAATTACAAAACTTGAAGATGAACCCATAGAAGAGGCCTCAGATAAACCACTTTTGGAACCGGAATCAACTCAGGACCATTTCACATCCTAAGCCTCCTTTCCCTGAATGCTTGGCTATCCAGAAACTGTTGCAAGTATGGGCTTAACTGGTATTGTCATTGATGTCAACATACTTCTATTGCATTAATGATAAGGTTTGGATGAGCCGTGAGCTAAGGATATTGAGAAAATTAGTCTCAATCATGAACAGTGATGACTGTAAGGTAAAAGTCCAAGATAGGATGATGATCAGAGGATGCAGATTAAAGGGTTTGTAGATATGTGTCTGTAGGTGATCCAGTAGAGATTTTAGAGGTCTGTATGAAGATATAAAGAAGTTGTGGCCGCTCAAGTAAAACCGGTTCTGGTAGGTGTTCAAAGGTGACAAAGTGTAACAAGAAAGGTCCGGTGAGATCCAGAAATGAAGTTTCCTATTCTGTAGATTTAAGGGAGTGCTGAGGAAGTCTTTGTGGTGTATCAACTCTATTGGTTCGTGGTTTGAAGGTCTGCAAGCATCTATTCCTTTGTGACAGTTATGACAGACTGTGTTCTTGAGGTTCCGGATGAAGGAGAGAAGGATTTCAGTAATCAGAAGAAGTGTGGATGTTCTTGATGTTTCAGGCAAGCTTGTGGAGGTCTTTGGATCGTGTCTAGTTCGTGTTGGTGGTCCGGATTAAAGTTAGAGCTTGCAATTGAAGAGTAACTTATGTATGATGGTGTTCTTCTTGAGACAGGTTGACCGGATGAGTTATGCATCTGTTGGATGATCTTATGAATGTTTGCCGACTTAGATGATCATTCCTAAGTTGATGCCTTGTATAAATAAGGGATTGTGAAGTTAGTTTGAACTCACCTTTTTGTGTGGAGATGAGGGTGTGGTAGCGAAGAGGAGAGCGAAAGGCAGAGCAAAATTATTGAGCTTAATGGAACTAATTCAAGCATGGTGAAGATATTATTCTCTAGTTCATGTATGTGATACTTATTTCTTTGTAGACAGTGTGTCTCTTGTAGGTAGTGAGCCTCTTGTGAGTAGTGTGCTCAGGCAGTGAGCCCTAATTGACATGTTCCATTTTGTTCTTTCTATTCTTCTAACAAAGAATACAATCTTGGGTTAATCACCCTGTGGTTTTTCCCTTAACCGAGTTTTCCATGTCAAAATCTTGGTGTCTTATGTGTTGATATGTTTCTGCTATTGGTTTGAATGCATTATGGTTTATGATTAATATACAGCTAATCACTAAGAAGACTTAAGTGTTTAAATTGGAGAAAGTTTTGAATAACTGATTCACCCCCCCCTCTTAGTTGAGTGCCCTAAATCTAACAATTGGTATCAGAGCTAAGTTCCTCTAAAAGAGCTTAACTACTTGAGGAGATCCAGGATGTCATCCTACAAGAAGGATAGTCTGAAGTTTGATGGAACAAATTTTACTCTATGGAAATGTTGCATGAAGTGTCACTTGCAATGCATGGGAATGGCATACTGGACCATGGTTACAGTACAATATGTATGTCCACAGGGTGGTCCAAAAGCTCCAAATGAAATCACAGATGCTGAAAACAATCTACGGACTAGACAAGCTCTTCTAAGTGCATTATTTGATTCAGAGCTCTCAAATGTTATTGATCTTCCAACTGCTTTTGATATTTGGAAAAAAATTGGAACTTTTGCATGAAGGAGACTAGTACGTTAAATGTGCAAGGTTACAAAGTCTGATACGAAAATTTGAAAAAATGAAGATGAGAGATGATGAAAATATTACTGCTTTTATGCCAAGAGTAAATGAGCTTGTTTGTGGAATTAGAAATGTTGGTGGAGTCTTGGATGAAAATGAGATTGTTGGCAAAATTCTCAGATCCCTTCCTATCTCTTACAAAATCAAGGTTGCTGCCATTGATGAATTCAGAGCCCATACAACTGTCACAAGAGACCAATTGGCTGCATTTGAAATGACCAAATTTGGAGATGATCCCCCCAAGAATAAATCTGCATTCAAAGCTAGTGCCTCTGTAAAAGGTAAACAAAGGTTTGATCTGGGAGAGAACTCATCAAGGAAACTTTCATGTTATGAAAAAGCAAGAAAAGACTTGGAAGAAGAAGAAGTAGAAGCTACTCAACTTGAAGCCCTCATAGCAAAGAGACTGCCAAGAGGATCTGGTAAGTATGAAGGAAAATTGCCTTTTAAGTGTTTTAACTGCAATAAGATTGGTCATTTTGCCTCAAGATGTCCGGAAAGATTTTCAAGGCCAAATCCTAACAGACCAAGGTTCCAAAAGAATTGTTACTATGTTCATGAAGAAGATGATAATGAAGGAGTAACAGATGATGAATCAAAGACTGGAAACAAATCAGTAAATGAATGGGTTTTTATTGCCATCAAGGAAGAAGAACCAATATCCTCTGTATCTGTCAATCATAAAGTTGTAGAAAGAGCCCTGGCTGCCCAAGTTGAAGAAAAGGATGATTGGGTCATTGACAGTGGTTGCTCTCACCATATGACAGGTGACAAAAATAAGTTCATAGATTTGGAAAGGTATGAAAGAGGAGTGGTGAAGTTTGGTGATAATTTTGTTGGTAGAATCAAAGGAAGAGGAACTATTTCTTTTGATGGAAGGAACAAAACTGGTAATGTTCTATATGTTGAAGGCTTGAAGCACAATCTTATCAGTGTTGGATAGTTGGTGGACAAAGGCTATGATCTCCGGTTCAAGAATGGAAAATGCAGGATCTTTGAAAGCTCCGGAATAGAGATTGCATTTGGTACCCAAACTAAAGGTAATATCTTCCACTTGGTTGGCATTGGTAAAAGTTGCTTATTTGTTCAAGTTGATCAAAGTTGGTTATGGCATAGGAGAATGTGTCATGTAAATTTTGATAATATCATCAAGATAAGCAATACTCAGGCTGTAAGAGATCTTCCAAAATTGGTAAAACCTACAAATAGCTTGTGCAAAGAATGTCATTTGGGTATGCCGAGTAGAATCACATTCAAAAGTAAGGAACTATCTTCTACCAGATTATTGGACTTAGTTCATACTGACCTTTGTGGCCTGTCAAGAATCAGGAGTATGCAAGGTGATAGATACTTCATGTTACTAATTGATGACTATTCCCGAATGATTTGGGTAACTTTTCTGAAAGAGAAATCAGAAGCTTTTGAGAAATTCAAAATATTCAAGGCTATGGTAGAGAATGAAACCAGATTGAAGTTGAAATGTTTGAGGTTTGATAGAGGTGGAGAATTCACATCCGGTGAGTTCATAGAGTTCTGTGAGAAACATGGAATAAAGAGACAGTTGTCTGCTCCTAGGACTCCACAGCAGAATGGAGTAGTGGAAAGAAAGAACCGGACCATACAGGAAGCTTCTAGGACCGTGATGATGGAAGCTAATGTTCCTCATATCTATTGGAGAGAAGCTGTCAGCACTGTAGTCTATACTCTCAATCGAGTTCAAATCAGAAGCAATACTGGTAAGACTCCTTATGAACTTTGGTTTGGCATCACTCCTACTGTAAGGTATTTCAAAGTTTTTGGTAGCAAATGTTACATTAAAAGAGATGAAGATCTAGGAAAGTTTGATGCTAGAAGTGATGAAGGAATATTCTTGGGTTACTCTACTCAAAGCAAAGCATACCGGTGTTATAACAAAAGACTGAGAAAAATGATAGAAAGTGTAAATGTGAAGGTTGATGAGGGAATTGAGAAACCCTCAAGGTTTCATGAATATGATGAAGATGATCAGAATGGTGTTCTGACTCAAGGAGCCCAAGCCTCATCTATTAGTCAGATTCAAGCTAATCCGGTAAAGCAGGAAGAAGAAATGAGTCTCAATGAGCCTGATCAAGAATTTGAAGTACAAGAAATTCCTAAAGTTCCCAGGTATGTAAGACTGAACCACTCTGAAGATCAGATCATATGTGATAAAAACAAAGGAGTACTAACAAGAAGGAGAATTGCTCAAGATTTAGAAGAGTATTGTTTGATTTCAAAGATTGAACCTAAGACAGTGAATGAAGCTTGCAATGATGAAAACTAGACTAAAGCAATGGAGGAAGAGCTGGTGCAAATAGAGAAAAATCACACTTGGGATCTTGTTCCCAGACCTAGAAACAAGAATGTGATTGGAACCAAATGGGTCTTCTGGAACAAACTAAATGAAGTTGGTGAAGTAATCAGAAATAAATCCAGATTGGTCTACAAGGTCTACTCTCAAATAGAAGGAATTGATTTTGAAGAAACTTTTGCTCCGGTGGCAAGAATTGAAGTAGTCAAATTATTTCTTGCCTTTGCTGCCTTCAAAGATTTCAAAGTATATCAGATGGATGTCAAGTCTGCCTTTCTAAATGGTGACTTGGAAGAAGAAGTGTATATAGAGTAACCAGATGGATTTCAGTTGTCTGATCATGGTGATATGGTCTGCAAGTTGAAGAAGGCACTATATGGATTAAAGCAAGCCCCAAGAGCTTGGTATGAAAGATTGGATAAGCATCTTTTGAAGATTGGTTTCAACAATGGTATTACTGACAGTAACTTATATTTCAAAATTGATCATGAAAACATCTTGATTGTTGAAGTATTTGTTGATGATATCATCTTTGGAGGAAGAGATAGTATGTGTAAAACTTTTGCAAATCAAATGAAAAGTGAGTTTGAGATGTCTATGCTTGGTGAAATGAATTTCTTCTTGGGTCTGCAAATTACTCAAACAAAGAAAGGAATCTTCATTTCTCAGACCAAATATGTGAAAGAATTGTTGAAGAAATTTGGAATGGAAGATTCAAAGCCAATGAATACTCCCATGGCAACCTAATGTAAGTTAAGATGATGACTCTCCTAAGGTAGACTAGACAAAGTACAAATCAATGATTGGAGGATTGTTGTATCTCACTCAAACTAGACCAGATATTATGCAATCTGTTGGTCTTGTTGCTAGTTTCCAAGATCATCCTAGAGAATCCCATGTCATGGCAATCAAGAGGATCTTTAGATATCTAAAAGGGATGGTCGAGTATGGTCTGTGGTATCCTAGAGATCATGATTTCTCTCTTCATGCATATACAAATGTTGATTGGGCAAGAGATGTGGATGACCGAAAGAGTACTAGTGGTGGAGCATTCTTTTTGGGGAAGAGATTGGTTTCTTGGCTAAGCAAGAAACAAGAGGCAATATCTCTATCTACAACTAAAGCATAATATATTGTAGCAGTAGGTAGTTGCACTCAAGTTTTGTGGATGAAGCAGATGCTAAGAGATATCAAAGTAGAGTATGAGGAAGCTATCAAAATATTCTGTGATAATTCAAGTGCTATAAGTATATCTAAGAATCCGGTGTTGCATTCAAAGACTAAACACATATCCATCAAGTTTCACTTTTTGAGAGAGCAAGTGAACAAGAATGAAGTTAGATTGGAGTTTGTACCCTCCAAGGATCAGATTGCAGACATCTTTACTAAACCTCTACCTAAGGACTCTTTTGAGTATCTTAGGGAGAAGTTAGGGGTTATTACCCCTTCGGTGATGAACTAAGGTGCATCAGTCCAGTGGATATCACAGTCATATCTTGTGATCCAGATTGATGGGATCTACTACTCAAGGGGAGCAGCAGGTATGATTCTAAAGTGTTGGAATTGCAAGTATGTGCCCTTTGCCATTGATGTCAAAGGGAGAGAGAAGACATGTGAAAAACAAGTGGTTGCTGATCAAAGGGGGAGCAATAAAGAAAGAGAAGACATGTGAATGGTTGATGCTGATAGGGGGAGCTGTGACAGTAAGAAGTTCTTGACTTGATGGTTAAAATAGTTTTTCACATCTTATGTTGCCATCAATGACAAAGGGGGAGATTGTTGCAAGTATGGGCTTAACTAGTATTGTCATTGATGTCAACATACTCCTATTGCATTAATGATAAGGTTTGGATGAGTCGTGAGCTGAGGATATTGAGAAAATTAGTCTCAATCAGGAACAGTGAAGAACAGTTATGACTGTAAGGCAAAAGTCCAAGATAGGATGATGATCAGAGGATGTGGATTAAAGGGTTTGTAGATATGTGTCTGTAGGTGATCTAGTAGAGATTTTAGAGGTCCAGATGAAGATATAAAGAAGTTGTGGCTGCTTAAGTAAAACCGGTTCCGGTAGGTGTTCAGAGGTGACAGAGTGTAACAAGAAAGGTCTGGTGAGATTCTGAAATGAAGTTTCCTGTTCTGTGGATTTAAGGGAGTGCTGAGGAAGTCTTTGTGGTGTATCAACTCTATTGGTTCATGGTTTGAAGGTCCGCAAGCATCTATTCCTTTGTGACAGTTATGACAGACTGTGTTCTTGAGGTTTTGGATTAAGGAGAGAAGGATTTCTGTAATCAGAAGAAGTGTGGATGTTCTTGATGTTTCAAGCAAGCTTGTGGAGGTCTTTGGATCGTGTCTAGTTAATGTTGGTGGTCCACATTGAAGTTGGAGCTTGCAATTGAAGAGTAACTTCTGTATGATGGTGTTCTTCTTGAGACAGGCCGACCGAATGAGTTATGCATCTGTCGGATGCTCTTATGAATGTTTGTTGACTTAGATGATCATTCCTAAGTTGATGCCTTGTATAAATAAGGGATTGCAAAGTTAGTTTGAACTCACCTTTTTGTGTGGAGATAAGGGTGTGGTAGTGAAGAGGAGAGCGAAAGGTAGAGCAGAAGTATTGAGCTTAATGGAACTGATTCAAGCATGGTGAAGATGCTATTCTCTAGTTCATGTATGTGATACTTATTTCTTTGTAGACAGTGTCTCTTGTAGGTAGTGAGCCTCTTGTGAGCAGTGTGCTTTAATTGGCATGTGCCATTTTGTTCTTTCTATTCTTCTAACAGAGAATACAATCTTGGGTTAATCACCCCGTGGTTTTTCCCTTAACCAGGTTTTCCACATCAAAATCTTGGTGTCTTATGTGTTGATATGTTTCTGCTCTTGATTTGAATGCATTATGGTTTATGATTAATGTACAACTAATCACTAAGAAGACTTAAGTGTTTAAATTGGAGAAAGTTTTGAACAACTGATTCACCCCCCCTCTCAGTTGTGTGCCCTAAATCTAACAGAAACAACTAGCATAGTCTGAAAATGACCTCATAGGCTAGTTGCAAGACATAAGCATAAAGATCCCCTTAATTCAAGCCATCAAAGATATTCCCATCTACACTAAGACTATCTGTGATCTCTGCATCAAGAAACCAGGTAGAAAGAAAATAGACCCAAAGACAGTTCATGTTTTGGGCAACTTAGCTGACATAATGTTAGGGAACATAACTATTCCCAAATACACAGATCTAGGTAGTCCAGTGGTGGATGTGAAAATCAATAGGACTCTGATTAAGAATACTCTAATAGATTTAGGTGCTATAATTAATGTAATGACCAAGGAGACAATGCATACACTCCAATTAAACAATCTTAGGCCTACTTAGATAGTCTTGCAATTGGCTAATAGGTCTACAGTCAAACCTGAAGGAGTCATAGAGGATTTGGTCATTGCATTAGACTCTTGGGAATACCCTATTGATTTCATAGTCCTACAGCCAAAGGTTAATCTTGCTGGTTATCCTCTTATACTAGGCATAACATGGCTTGCCACTACTGATGCATTTATAGGTTGTAGGTTTGATAACATGATCATACCCAATGGGACTGTGACCAAGAAATTAGTTTTATATCTGCCAGCCCAACCATACCATGAGCTTGAGCAGACCATTTGGCCTACCCTGGAGGATGAGGACAGCTATTCCTTGCAAACCTTGATGACTATTGAACGCAACCCCTTATTGGATATTCTAGATGAAGATGAGTTAATTGCTCACATTATACAAAATGACTGTGGGAGGCACCCACAATAGTAGTACTGTCTATCACGCTTACAAGACCCTTTGAGCAACATAATACCTAGCAATTCCTCAAAGGAAGTATCCCAAATATTTCATGCTGTATTACCCCAACAATGCTTACTAGTATTACCTAGCCTTGAATTGTCTTCTATACAATAACTGTCCAAACAATTAGAAATCAAACCAGGAAAGATGTTGACTATTAACAATGCATTAACTGATGAACAACAACAATCCCTGCATGAAGTATTACAGACACACTCAACAACATTCACCTAGGATTACAATGACATGAAAGGCATTGATCCTACCTTATGCATGCACAAACTATACATTGATGATGGCTATAGATCTATTAGGTAGCAGTAAAGGCGTATGAACCCCATCCTCAGAGAAATTGTGAAAACTGAGCTTCAAAAGATTTTGGATGCAAGATTTATATACCCCATTTCAGATAGTGAATGGGTGTCACCATTGGTCATAGTGACCAAGAAAGGTGGCAAATGGAGGGTTTGTGTGGATTGTAGAGAAATAAATATTGCTACCAGAAAAGATCACTTTCCATTGCCATTTATTGACCAAGTTCTTGACTCTTTGGTAGGCAAGAAATATTTTTCCTTTCTTGGTGGTTTTAGTGGCTATAACCAAATTGATATTACATCAGAGGATCAGGATAAGATAACATTTACTTGCCCTTGGGGACCTATGCATATTTTGTCTTACCCTTTGGTCTGTGCAACACTCCAACCACATTTCAAAGAGTAGTCCTCAGTATTTTCTCTGATTTTGCTCATGATAGTATGGAGATTTATATGGATGACTTCACCACATATGGAGAAACATACGATGAACCTTTACAGAACTTGGAGAAAGTTTTGAAGAGATGCATAGAGCACAACCTATCTCTCAGTAATGAAAAGTGTTTTCTGATGATGACACAAGGAAACATTTTATCTCAAGTGAAGGCATACAAGTTGACCCAAAGAAGATTGAAATTATCTCTACCCTGCCTATTCCATAGAAATAGAAGGATGTAAGGAGCTTCTTGGGACATGTAGGTTATTATACGAGGTTCATTCAGGATTTTAGCAAAATTGTTGCACCTCTATTTACCCCGTTGACAAAGGACAATGAATTTGAATGCACACTAGATTGTTAGACTTCCTTTGAAAAGCTAAAAGCATCCTTGACACCGGCTATAGTTCTCAAAGGTCCAAATTGGACACTACCTTTTCACATACACATAGATGCATCAAACTTTGCCATTGGAACAGTTCTAGGTCAACAAGAAGGAACCAAGGAGTATACAATATACTATGTAAGTAAAAATCTTCATGGAGCTGAGTTAAACTACATTGTGATAGAAAAAGAGATGTTGGCAATTGTTTATGCCATAAACAAATTCAGACACTACATTACTGGTTATAAAGTGTTCATACACATAGATCATGTAGCAATTAGATATTTGATGAATAAGCCAATAGTGGGTGGTAGGCTTGTCAGATGGTTGTTGTTACTACAAGAATTTGACATAACAATTGTTGACAAGCCAGGTAAGGCTAATGTAGTTGATGATTTTTTGTCTAGATTGCCTACACAATCAACAAAAGGAGTAGTTGATGACTCTTTTCCTGATGAGCATCTCTTTGCTCTCAACATACACACCCCCTGGTATGCAAATAGAGCTAATTATTTGGTTTCAAGATAGATTCCAGGTTACTTTTCTCCAAGGGAGAAAAGGTAGCTAGTTCACAAATGTTTTCCTTATTCTTGGATTTCTAGATTCCTCTTCTCTACTAGCCTAGATAATAATATGAGAAGATGTATCAGAGAGGATGAGGTGTTTGATATATTGAAGGCCTGTCATGATGAACCTTGTGGGGGCTATTTTGCAGCCAAGAGGACAGCCTTCAAAATATTGACAACAGGATATTACTGGCCCACACTTCATAAAGATGTTGTCAAGTATACTAAAAGTTGTGATAGATGTCAGAGAATGGGAAGACCTAAAAGAAGTGATGAGATGCCTTTGTAGCCACAAATCTCATTGGCTCCTTTTGATAAGTTGGGGCAAGATTTTGTTGGTCCTATCTCTCCTACATCAAACAACAAGGAATATATTTTGGTATGTACTGATTACTTAACTAAATGGGTGGAAGTTAAATCCTTACAGTTTTCCAAGGATGGCAATGTGGCCAAATTCTTGTATGAGGACACCTTCACTAGATATGGTGTGCCAAGGCAGATAGTGACTGATCAAGGACCACAATTTACATTTGATTTAATCACAAGACTGGTTGAGGAATATCATATTAACACAAGAAGTCCACTCCCTACCATCCTCAGGTGAATGGTCAGGTAGAAGTCACAAATAGAGAAATTGAGAACATCTTGACAAAGATAGTTCAGTTTCACATAAGAGATTGGGTTTCTAGGCTCCCAGAATCTATTTGGGCATATAGAACTACCTGGAAGACAACTACAGGGTTTACACCTTATGAGTTGGTCTATGGCAAGATAACAGTCCTACCTATAGAATTTGAATACAAAACCCTAAGGACAACAGTGGAATTAGGGATGGATTTGACTACAACTCAATAGGATAGACTACAACATTTGAATGCCCTAGATGAAATCCAGTTAGAAGCCATCCATCACACAGAGGTCATATAGAAACAATGAGCCAAATGGCATGACAAGTACATCAAGACTAAAGAATTCACTACTGGTGATTGGGCACTACTCTATGATTCAAGATACAAGGACTTCAAGGATAAGCTTTAGTCTCGCTAGTTGGGACCCTATGAGATTAAACAAGTCTTTCCTAATGGTGCAGTCCAATTACAGACCATTGATGAGGATTAGTTTTCATTGCTAGTAAATGGACACAGGCTGAAACTGTATAAGAAGCCACTTCAGAAGGATGACTTTCTTGTTTCTCTAGCTACTTAGTATGGTACTCCTGACACTCCTGATGAAGGTTCTATAACACTAGTTGATACACCGTCAAATGATGATCCACCAATCCTATCTAGTGATACAGTGGTTGAGTTGCAATACTCAACCCTTGTCACTGAGACCTAATTTTTCATGCTTTATACATCACATGCACACACAACACATTATCCACAATGACCACAGTCAACTTCAGACGGACCTATTTTTCACTTTCAGAGAGACCTATTTTTCACTTTCAGAGGAACCTATTTTTAATATGCAGTAGAGACCTATTGCAGTTGGGACCTGGTATAATGTTTTTATACTTATTCAGTCGAGACCTGTACTGCAGGTGCCCATAGAAACAAGTGTTTACAGATATTTTTAACACTTTGGCAATATTCCATTCTTCTTCCCACACATTTCATTCTTTCTACACGTGCTTCATCCATTTTCAATAAACCAATGGTTGTGACATGCTTATTCAAATCACATTTCCAAGTTGTTACATCAACCGTTGCAATCAGTCACATCACATCAATTTTGGTGTACCTGTCACCTTCCCATCTACTCTAAGCATATCACTCTGCTTGTGCCTAATAAATACCAAGTACATGATCTCCAGTTCTAAGGCTCACAGCTCAATGCACACACATAAGGTAACCTTTAATGATTGACTTAAAATTTCTATTTATATTCATTATTAATCGTGTTTATTTCGTGTATGCGGTAATATATCACCCTTTCCATGTACTCATTACTCTTTCATCCCTGCAAATTCATTCGTGAAGTGTGGTCACTTCAACTTTCAGTTGGGGGGAGGGGTATATGGTTAGTCATTTTTTATTTTTTTTGTCACCAAGTTTTTAAGAGCTGTCAAGGTTTTCATCTGCCATTTTCCACTATAGTCGACCTACCCTAAATTGTGAGCTTGTAGTTTCCCTATGAGTAAGCTAAAATTTTAATATTTTTCATAATAAAGAGCTCTAAAAGCTTTAGTTGGGGGGGGAATTGAAAGGCGGTCTTTTGAAGATGGTAAAATTGAAATTAGGAAGAATTAAGAATTGATAAGAGTGCAGACTACAGGTGCAATGGGGGGTGATGTCATCAGAAGAGAGCCATTGGTGCATAAGGAGATATTGGAGGATGTATTAGTTCTACCACTCTTTACCAGACTAGGGTGGTTAGACTATTTTATGAAATTAACAGAGTATGATAATGAACTGGGAAGGGATTTTTTAGCAACGTTGTAGTATGATGAAGCCACAGTCAGGGGATTGGTCATGGATGCCTCTGAAACAACCATTTCCTAGGTCACCGGTTTACCATGTATAGGGTCTAAGTATCTAGCTCGTGCTGATGTAGCTACGACGAGGGAAGAATTTTGCGAGTGTGGTGAGAACTTGGACTGGACCACACAAGGTACAAAGAGATTATCTCTTCCATGCTTTTGGGGGAAGTGTGATTCATACATTATCAAATATATTACCTATGATGGTTGACATAATTTGTTGTATATTGCACACCTTAAGTTGTTGAATCACTTGCATCATGACAAATTGGTTAATATTCCCAATTATCTTTATAATATGTTGAAAATAATGGCATTTGAGTATCAGAAAAGGAAAACATAGACTACATTGTCTCATCATCGTTTGATATCTTTGTTGGTTAAAAGGAGTTTGAGAATTCAACACCCACATGTTAATTGGGATGCTTTTAAACAATGCAAGGATACCTCAGAATTATTGGAAGTAGATGAACCACAACAAGAACCTAATGTTGAACCTGAAGCTAAACCTAATGTAGAACTGGAAGTAGAACCTGAAGTTGAATCTGAACAGGAAGAGCCACAGGAGGAAATTCCTCCAAAAACTAGGCCGGTAACAATAGAAGAACCCTCACCTCTTAACCCTAAACCTATGAGAGGAGCTATGATAAGTGATGCTTCTACTTCCTTTAAGAGGAAGAAGAGTAAGACAAATGTGAAGAAGCATAAGGATGTTGAGAAAGAGAAGGGTGTAGGGGAGAGAAAGGAGAGAAAGGAGAGGAAGAAGAGAAAAAGTGAAGAGAAGCCAGAAATTGTCACACCTAGGCATTCAGGAAGGCTGAAGAGGCAGGATGTAGGAAAAGGAGTTGATGAGGAACAAGGGGAAGCATAAAATGAAGAAGCACCTCAGCAACAAGATCCAACATTGTTGGACACAACTTCAGAAAAGGAAGGAAATGCCCTTGAGAATGCTCCTACTGTTGCCAGTATACCTGCTAAATGAAGAAGGTATGTTTCTTCATCCTCTAGTTCTAATTCAAAAGACATTTTCATTGCAAAGAAGATGGGAAAATTAGTTCCTGGTAGCCCTGCTCAAGAAATTTTTGATGTTATTGAAAATAAGGATGAAAGTTTTGATTGTGGAAAAGAAAAAGAGTTGTTGGAAGATAGAAATATAAGGCAAGAACTTCAAGAAGCCCTGGATAGGATAAAACAATTAGAAAAACAAGTGAAACAGTATGAGGAAAAGGATAGGAAAAGAGAGATAAGAATGCAAGAGTTGGAGGAGAAAATTCACACTTATGGTCATGGAACCAATATGGATTTATTGCACAGGTGGTTGAGAGTAAGATGGAAAATGAGGGAAGAGAAGCAACAATTCTACAACCTCCTGTAATAAGACCTCCAACATGCCTCACTGTTCTATCTTTGGGTTTTGAATTGGTGAAGTTTAATGATAAATTCAAGCAAGGAAAGGAAAACTAGGAGAAAGAGAAATAGATTCTTAATGCATTATTATAAAGTAAAAATGTTGAATTGAAAAGGGTGGAAGGGAAGCTGACAGAGGTAATTGACAGAGCAATTCAAATCATTGAATGTAGACCCCCATCGAGAGTTTATGCACTATTTCTTAAAGAATTTTTTTTGAGTTTTGAGTTTAATATATTTATTAATGATTAGTCTATTTCTATTTATTCAAGGCATCATTTTTTCCAGTTATTTCAAGAAGTTAGTTTAGAGGAACAAGATCACTTGTGTGAATATTGTTTGCACAATTACTTGATGGAAGAAGATATAGAGTGGAATCCCTTGATTTATGTTGGTGATCTTCAAGTTAGAGCACTGTTATCTTACTTCAGGAATGAGCAGCTTAGAGGAGAACTGATGGATAGGTATGAGGAACAAGAAAAGAAAGTGCCACTACAGATTAGGAAAGAATCCTTAAATCCTGATGTGATCATGACCCAATGGTTAACACTCCTCTCTCATAAGGGTCCAGGTAAAGTAATTATGGATTTGAGACTCGGGGATTATTGAAGGATACAGTGGGTAGCAGTGTCTCCTATCGAGAACTGCCAGAGGCATGTGAAGAGTAGATGGGATAGTCTGACCCCAGAATTATAGAAGAAAGAGCCTCACTCTTTCCACAATTTCATGAATATGTTTAAGAGATTATGTAGGTACATCTAGATCTTAGAGAAAAGAGGAGTGACATGGCTACCCCTTACTTATCACCCTCCTATTCTCCTTTATCCAGTTCCATGCTGGGCTGGAGAAAGAAGTGACGAGTGTAGGAGTTCAGAGTCAATCAAAATGGATAGACTTGTAGACTATAATGGTTTTTATCTCAAGTAGGGATAGGGTGTTAGAGAAGATGTGGACCTTAGGAAAATTACTTTACATTATAATCTTTTCCCCTAGGTGTTCACTTGAGTGTTTTTGCTTGAGTCTAGTTGGGGGGAAATGATGGGTTCAAATATTGCCTTCTTTTATGTAATTTTTATTTGCTTTCAGACTTTATGCCTATGATATTCCAGATACTTTTCCAAGACATTGCCATCATAATATGTTGATTTTATATATTCTGCAAACCTTGAACCTATTCTATCAAATATGAAACATGGTGATAATATTTGTCAAATGAATGAGTTAGACATGAGTATGTATGCATATAGATGAGATTTTATAGTTTAATTATTAAGGTTTTTTGCATGAATATGTTCTATGAATTAACCCTTGTGCAGTAGCAAGTATGTGACATTGAGGAGAGGAGAATTCGTAGCACATTGCAAAACAGGGCATTAAAGGAAGTCATAGTCAAGCACCAACTGAAGTTGAACGTGATCATTATGGAAGAATAAATACAGAAGGAGAAGACTTGTTCTAGGATTCTAATCACAACTTGTGTGTTCCATATATGAGCCGTTGTATATGAATTTCTATTTGAATAGGACTCTGCTTCCTCTGTTTAGTTAGAATAATAAATTGATCTCAAACCTGTACCCTGATAGCTAGGGGATGGATTGATGATCAAAGTTAGTTGGTAGTTACACAACACTCTCCCATTTTTGTATAAGTTAGGAGGGATGAGTTCAATGTCAAGTTAGTTCTTTTTCCAAGTTACTTCATTTTATATTTGCCCAGTTGTTACTCTATTTTTCTATGTTTGAAGATCCATATATGTTTTATTGAATACAATCTGAGAAGATCCTGTTTATGATATGAATTGAATACAACTATGAGTTATAAAAATGTGCAAGAATCTAAAGTAGATTTGATTTCTAGTTAAGTGAGATAGTCCCCTGAGTTGGCCACTCAAGGTACTAGTATTCACTTCATCTATTTCCTTATTTATTTATGCAATTCTAGTTAAATCTATTTATTTGATATTTCATAAATTGCATCGTGAGTTAATTAAAATATTTTGATTACCATTTCTAGTAGCTGTGATTCATGAATGAGTGCATGCTTTGTTTACTATAGTCCTCTGGAGGTTAGTGTTAAGTTCTTTTATCACTCTGGATATTTTAAGTTAATTATGTGATTACCTATTTAATACAGTTATCTACAACTTATGCTACAGGTACCCGTAGCCACTAGGTTCTATAGTTATTTTTACTATTTTTGTATTTCTGAGAATTCTAGCCAAGTAGAATAATCTAGGTAGGTTTGAATAAGATAGTTTAGGATAGATATGAGTCTTAGAGGCACGTACAGTGCAAGTGCCATCATAAGCTTACACTCCTTGGTTGATGATCTAATGTAGGAATGCAATGATCGAGTGGATTGTTCAGATAGGTTTACCCCTGAATTATGTTAAGTCTACAATGCATTAGTTTTCCTCTATAGTTGGGGGGAAATGATGGGTTCAAATATTGGCTTCTTTTATGTTATTTTTATATGCTTTCAGAATTTATGCCTATGATATTCTAGATACTTTTCCAAGACATTACCATCATAATATGTTGTTTTTATATATTCTGTAAACCTTGAACCTATTCTGTCAAATATGAAACATGCTGATAATATTTGTCAAATGAATGAGTTAGACATGAGTATGTATGCATATAGATTAGATTTTATAGTTTAATTATTAAGGTTATTTGCATGCATATGTTCTATGGGATTCAAAAATATAAATTTGGATGCCTCTCTACATAAAGAAAAAAACCCACAAAAGCCTAAAGATGCTATCTCCCCCAAGGAAAAGCAAAAATCCAAAAGGCTACCAAAGCCCACACCATCAAAAGAAAAAGGAAAAAACAAAAATGGTGTGGGTCCTTAAGCATAAAGAAAACAATCAAAATGAGGCATCCACCTCCAACTCTCAAAAATCCCAATCATCTCGCTCCCCATCTAAAAATCTCGTAAAATTCCTAAGTCCATTTGGGTACATAAAACCCTAAATCAGCCATCCAAAAATCCTGTATCCCGATCCCCATTACTACTTGTGCCCCATCTAAAATATAAGATTCAAAATACATCACGGTGTGTGCAACTATTGGTCTTGGTTCCCCTCCACCACATGCCATTCCCACATACCTCCATCTCTCCATCTTTCATTCACTATCCTACATATCTCCCCCATCACTCCCCTATGGTCCATGCTTTTGCATAAACCTTACATAATCCACATAATCCACATCATAAGCCACTATCCACCATCCATTCCATCTTCTCCTATCTACCAACATCCTTGCAATCATCATCCATAATGCTATCCAACATTGGAACATCTTCTCCTTGCTATGGAAACAAACACTAGAGTCCCCATTCCATAAAAAAACAAAAAAAATAAAAATCAAGAAAATAGTAAAGAGAAAAATCCGTCCAATGGTGAAAACCACTCTTTGTAGTGCCTTGGGCAAGTACCATGATGAAACCCCTTATGGGCATCATGCATAATCCTTTCTCCATCCATTTTGTATCCCTACACTTCGGGGCAAATCATACCTTTCATCCACATCCATAATATCCTTTGCATATCCTATCCATCATCTATCCTTATCCTATCATATTCCTATCCATTATCCCCCTATCTACTATATCTTCCTCCTTAGATCTTGATAAAGACAAGGGGCAAAATATCGACAAGATGCTTTGGACACCTCTCGGCATACGTCCATTTCCAAGCATATCCTCCATTCATCTATCTACTACAAAGTCTGTCCATCCAAACATAAGTCCATCATGCATGGGGCATATGATTCCTTGCAACCTAGCCTTTGAAAATCATCCTAAACACTTCCATCCATCTATCATGTACGCCCATCCTATCCCTTACCTCATGTATCCATCTATCTATCAAGAATCTCCTATCCATTATCCCTTCATCGCTAATTCCCCTATCCAACCCCATCACCTTCACCCCTAGACTTGGTGTTCCCTTGTCATTGGTACCTAGTACAAAGGCTATCTAAATTTCATCCAGTACCATCCCATAATAAAATAATTCCCTATCCAAAATCACAAAAATCCAAATTTTTTTAGAAAATCTAGAAAATCCAAAAAAATAAAAATATCCACAAAATCTCAAAAATATCCATCCCAAAATCATCATCATTCCATCAACATCCCATAACCAACCTAAACATCTTATCACTAATCAATCATCCCACATTATCATCACAAATCAAAACTACATTTCATCGCCACCTGAATCTTAATGTGCCTTGATCCTGTGGATATAGGGTATGTAGGTAATTTGGAATATGAAGGAAGTTTCCACTACTCAAGTACATAAGATGCACCCATCCAACCCACTTGGATGGTCCCTACCCCTTGAGCTTACACTAGATCCAAATGCAATATCCCAAGAATTGCATCACTTATCAAAGCATCATACCTTAACAAAAATCATCAACTATCAAATCAACATCAATCGCTACTTGTAACCATCATATCTTGTGCCAATCTTACAAAATCAACCATTGATTCTGGCCTTAGGATATATCATTCCTACGATGGGCAGAATCAATCATCCTATCATCATCCATCTTGGCAAGAGAATACAATGGCTATTTGTTGAGTCAGTTGGTCTTTTGGTTATTGATTTTTAGCTTTTTTCCTATTTGAAGATCACATCAAAACTACCTTGATCTCACTATATCATGGTATATGGAAAAAACATCTAGAATGGGGCATAGTCTTGCTTTTGTATGCTGTGCTTGTGGGTTGGTCTCATTACTCCAAGCTAGTATTCATATCTTGTGGATCATAGGGTCGGTTCTAGCATATTGATCTCCTTTTGCATCTAAGGTTCATCATACCTTTTTTGTATTAAGGACTTATGTTATGAGTCTCCTTCCCTCATTTAGACAAGTTTGTACTATCTTGGGCATGCATGGGATCACCCTCTTGTTTGCGTGTCCAGTCCATGCAAATGTTGGATAAACATCGTCACCCTGGTCTTCTATACCTTGGTGAAAATATCCACTTTGCTATATCAAACCTAGGATTGCTCTAAATCATTTTTAGCACAATAATCATCCATCAACCAATCTCCCATAAATCATCAATCTTTCATCTCACCCCTTATCCTCCAACCACTTCTACCAATTCGTTTCATCCATTTTGAGAGCACACTTGTGTTCTTGCAACCCACCTATCCTCTCGAGGGGGCATCACCCTTACTAATCATCCCTAAACCTTTTTCTATCCAATCCAACTCTATATTTTAACTTCTTTGAAATAATGTTACTTAGCCGCAAAACCATTTCAAAGAGGGGCAAATGTAGACACCTAAAATTGACTTGCTCCGCAAACCAATTTCCTATATCTCTACACCACCAATTATCCCTCCTATTAATTGAATAAATTTATTTTATTTAATCATCTACCCTTAACCATTTATCCATCCTTTGTGATCAATTAATTCATTTAATTTATCACTATACCTTACAACACTATCCCTCATTAATTAAATAAATATTCTCAATATTTATTTAGTTAATTTGTCCATCTCCATAATCCTTATTAATTAGATAAATCATGCTTATCTACCTAAATATAGCCTAGTTGATTAAATAGCAATTATTTAATCATCTACCCTAGCCTACCTATCCTCTAGACCTAAATTAATTAAATAAACCCTTATTTAACTAATTTTAATCTCTCATTAGCCCACTCACTAATTTCCTCTAGCCACGTTAATTAAGCTCATCCTCTTGATTAGCTTGGTCAAACCTTGCTTAACCCATCCTCCCACACACTTTGAATAAAAATCAATTTTTTTAATTCAAAAGGTCACATCTTCCTTACATGTGTAAGAACCCATAATTACACATGTCTCCTTGATTTGCACATCTACACATAAAGTGGAATTTTTAATTCTACTTCCTCCAAGAAAATTATTTATTTTTCTTCATCCATCTAATCTCATTTAATGCTAACTCTTCCCCAAAATGAATTTTTAATTCATTTTAATTGTCTTCACCCTTCCCCATGTGAATTTAAAATTCACATTATCTTAACCCTTGATCTCATCTTCTCATCTCAACCATTGATCTCTACTTTGAATTCTATCCATTGGATTCAAATCCCCCTCAAATGGCCTATAAATAGAGCCCTCACCCAAGCCATTGACACAACTTCTTCTTGCATCAAATCCATGCCAAAATTTCTCTCATCTTCTCTCATCATACCCTTACCATGCCAAAATTATTCTAACCTATCTATCCATATCCAATCTCTATCCAACCTTCTATCAATCCATAGCCAAATCCCCATCACATTGTGTTGAATCTCAAAGAGCAATCCACATTACACAATCATCCTCTTGGGTAAAGCAAGGAGCTCTTGGGTGTAAGCTCCTCAACCTTATCAAGGAGGAAGAAGATTTCAAGGTATAACTTAGTGTTTTTGTGCATTTTGCTTGTGTTTCTAACCTTGTCCATTTTCTTTGCTCTCAATGGGCACCAAAAGAAACCAGATGAAGACTTCACTTCTGGAAAAGGCATGAGACAAAGAGGAAAAGTCATGACACTTCAAAGGATACATGTATATAAACCTATGAGATAGAATATGAATAAGTAGTAGTAATTGTAGGGGTATGACCGGAGCAAAGGCTAGAACTTCCCAATTGATATTCTGAAAATACATCTATATCTATATACAAGATGCTTAAATTAGCAACTAAATTCTATAGTGTATGTGTGAGTATTATTATCTTCTAATATATATGTTATATAATTGTTCATTCTCACTGATCAGACTTGTTCTAATGCTATGTCTTCTGGGGTATAAATAAGACTACACAAGAAGGATCGTGATACATATCTCCGGACTATACCAAGCTTAGTTTCTCTTGCTAACAGTTTGCAAACACTGCCTCCTTTAATCCATGAGAACAATATGTGTTTGGGAGCTATTTCTTCTTCTTGATGCAACAACATTCCCTACATCTGAGCCACTAAAATAACATTTTGTGTCCTTGGTGATTGATATGAAGATGTCCTGGCTTGGGCCCCTCGAAATCCTTGTTGCCTTTGATTTGCTACTATTTGCTATAGATTTCCTCATGAACAAGCTCTGGGCGGATGACTTTCATTACAGGGGAAACACCATGCATTTGAATCATCTACAATGTTGTTTTGTCCTGAAATCAAGTCGTGCACCAAGTTAGGAGGCATTTGTTGCAAATGAGTAGGAATCAACACAAGCTGATGTTGGGATGTACCTACCCTTTAAGAATTTTAGTACCTATTAGGCTGATATGGGGGCTTGTGATTTTTGTAGCCCTGATAGGGAGGTCTCAAATATGAGCCTTGTTGCCTCTTTAGATTGATGATCTCATTTGAGAAGCTTCATAAGATACTTTTCATATCGTCTATTTCTGAGGCAAATTGGAGAATTGGTATCATAGACCTTTGAACTTAGGGATTAGGATAGGTGTATGTAGAGGGGAAAGAAGTTGAACTTGTATTGGATAGGACAGCCTCAGCTTTAGGTGCTTCTTCTTATAATGATAGCTCTAAAAACACTAGCATAGTAGGCCTAGGGGGTACCTTTCCAGCATCTATAAGGTTATTTTCAGCTCTTACCACTAAGTTATATGCACCTAGGAGAGCTTGTCCACCTAAGGACTAAATTATTACAACTATGTCTGAATTGAAAGATTTCAAATAGAAGATAATAACCATACCTAGGGGTGGGTGAATAGTTACTAGAATCCATTGCAAAGTCTTATAGAACTGGGTGTTGAAGTCGGTAATCACTTCTTGTGGTGCTCACTTAATGGTAATGAGCTGCTATAGTAGTGAAGATTTGTCTCCTTTCTCAGTGAACCTTTGGAAGAATAGATCTCCTAGCTTATCCCATGCATCTATTGAGTTTGAGGGCAAGGGTCTATACTAGTCGAGCACCTTGCCTTTTAATGATGTTGCAAGTAGTCTTACGGCAACATTTTTCTCTATCACGTAGTGAACCATATAGATATCAACCACATCTTGAAGATGCTCTGCAAGAGTGTATGGTGCAAGGAGATAAAGAGGAGACCTTAAGGTCTCAATATTTTATTTCTAATCTTTCATTGGACTATGTATGTGCAAGTTTGTTAGACAAGGAGATAAAAATCATTGAGAAGCAAACTCTTGAAAGAGGTCAGGTTCAGAGGAGGACGCCAAAAGAGGAATACCTTGCAAGGAAGCAAGAAGAGAAGGAGATGAGAAGACAACCTAGATAAAACAAGTGGAAGACACAAAGACAAAGACAAGAAGACATCAAGACAATAGTGCAGAAGAATTGGAAGATCAAGAAGAAAAAGAAGACCTGCACTCAAGTGGGACTTGAGTCTTCTTCTCCTTGGGTGTATGGTGTAGGGGCATCAGGAGCCTCATAAGCTTAATTTTGACATTTTTAGGTTGATGGTGTGTTTTAGTGTTTAATAAGGTCATTTATGACCATTTAGAATCATGTTAATCCATTTTTGGTGTGTTAGAGGGTCGTTGGTTTTAAAATATTAAAAGTTGCTAATGTTGTCAAAAGTTGTCATGCAATTTTAGCAAGGTGGCAAAAAATCAAGAAAATTGTTACATGCAATAAAGAAACAATTACAAACCATTGGGATTGATTGTAAATGCAAACATACACCCTCAAAAGTTGAATAGAGGAAGAGAAGGATGGATTTTTGGTAATTTTGATGAATAGAAGTAAGCTTTTCTATTTTTCCTAACGTCGTAGTCTTCTTCTTTCTCTCTGTACAGCCTGTATGGCCCATGTAATGGTCTAAAAGTGATTGGATTGTGTTGATATGTGAATCTAATTTCATTTTCTTCTGTTGCATCAATTTTCATTGAGATTTGTGAAAGTTATGGCCATTTTGGTGAATGCTGCTATGTTCTAACAATGTTTTCCATAATTTACAGTCTAAAAAATGCTAGTATGGCCATGCACAATACAATATAGACCTGCAACTAGTTGGAGAATATGGGGAATCTTTTCTTCTTTCATTTTCTTTTTTTTTGGATTATTTTTATGGAGATTTGAATAAGTTATGACCATTTTTGTGAGGACAGGTTTGAAACTTAATTAGGGTTCCTAGTTTGGAACAACCTTGTTTTGACCTATTCCGTACAAAACAACCCTAGCCCATTTTGACATATATTGAGTTAGGGTCAAAAGGGTATCCAAAATAGGTTTTACATTTTCATTTACAGGGGTTTCAAAAAAGTTATGACAAAAAATGTCTAAATTACTGCCTCATGTTTTTAGGCTTAGGAACACATTGCCTAGAGTGAACTAATGTGCACATTTGCATCATTTGTATTGGACCATTGTTGGAATGTGTTAAGTTTATTGTGAGGGAGTCCTTTTCCTCTACATTAGTCTTCCCCTATGTATTTAGGTAGTTCCTTAAGGGCATTAGCTAGGATTGGGATCCATAGTGCGGTGGGATTGGTAGAATCAGTGGGCTAAAACTATTCCAATTTATGAAGTTCTTAGGAATACTTGGTAGATCCATTTGAATAAGTGGTGAGTTTGTTCTCCTAGGAACTATTAAAAGTGGAGGAACTAAAAGGCTTGGATGTGATGCTACAAATGATCTTGTTACTGGCCTTTTACTCATACACTTTGACTTCTAAGAGAGAGATTATGGGTTTGTGTCCCACCGGACGTGCTAGAAAATACTGTTGATGGCTTTTGTTGTCCACACCTATGAGTTTATCTTTATTTTAGAAAACCATCAAAGTAATGGGAGATCCTGTGACTGTGGGACTCTTTTACGAATCACAAGATAACCTCTGAGATTTTAGAAGCCGAATCTTCTTAAGATTCTGATTAATTCTTTCGAAAGTTTAGGGGAGGAAAGAGAAGAGATAAACTTAAAATAAGGAAACTAATCTAAGGTGATCGCTAGAAAATAGTACTCTAGTTGATGCGAGAACAACACAATGATTTCCTATTTTAACTCATAGCATTAACTCGTGGTTGCCAAGAGCACAAAGGCATGATTTCAAACCACTTACTAACATCATTGATTGAAATTAAGAATAGAGGTACATCAACATTTAGAACTTAAAAGAAAACTTAATAGACATAGAAAAAGCATAGGGTGTTAGTTTTCTTCATTGATGAACCAAAAACAAATTACAAAAGGCACAGAGGCATAGTCACAAAGTATTTGATTAGCTTTGAAAAGAATTCACAAAGGCTTGAAAGCCTATCAACTCTACCTTTAAAGTCCTAGAATTGGCTCAATGAATAAACATTTCCCAACATCTATTACAATGGCTCATGACCATATATATAGCAGTCTAATTTTTTCAAAATGTTACACCAGGTGGGAAATATCTACTGCAACTACTTCTATTGCCATAGCATTGAATTGCCTTGAATATGCTAGTCCTCTTTTGTTGAATCTTGATGGTGCCAGACTCAAGTATTAAAGTCTCACCAAAATTTCTAGAGACCCAACCACAACCTTTAATGCTTTACCATGCCATTAAGTCCCAAGTTACAACCAACTGATGCTTCTATATCTCAAAGGAAACCCTAAATGGTTAGGAGATAAGGAAAGTAGAGGATGCAATTATTTAGTGCATCACAAAGGAGGATACAATACTATAGGCTACATTAAGAATTTATAGTCAAATTGGAAAAGCTAGTGCAAACAAAACTCCCTTTGAAGGTAAGGAAGTATGATTAGAACATGTGAGGATTGACTAATGAAAGTTAACATAGAAGGCTTGAGGCTAGGCAAGAATGCTTTGAGAAATTTAGTGACACAAAACATTGGGTTGAACGAAGGGAACCAAATAATTTTTGAATAGAGGACCAGAGGAAGGAAAGGAGAAAAATTCTTAGTGTATTAATTAATAAGGAGAAGCAGACATCACAAAATAGACATTGCTAAGTGCTACTGAAAATCACAGCTAATTGGATTGGGATGTTAGTCAGGTGGTACTTGACATAGAGCATGATCACAATGATTGATATGCAAAAGTACATAGTGACTGAATGATAGTAGTACATATAAAACTTCATGAGTAGTAAGGAATGAAGGAATAGATGGCTCAATAATTGATTAAAGTGGATTGGCATTGAGGGAAGATACAAAAAAATAATGCACTAATGGATGAATTTAATGTCCCCATTTTTTAGCCACTCTGATTTGCAAGCTTTTTTCTAGCTCCCGTTTTGACCAAAACGACCTAGTGTTTTACCAGGGGAACTCCAAGGTTCTTGGAGCATGCAGGTTGTGTTCAAGGATGTTTGTTGTTGGCAGTGAGCTTAGTTAGTCTTGAGGACTGCTATGACACTTTTCGAAGTGAATTCTAAATTTTGGTGTGTTCTCCAAGATTCTTGGATAGAGCATCTATGTATAGAAAGTCACCCAGTTAGCCTCGATTATCATTATTAATCATCAATATCATTCCAGTATAGTTAGAATTTAATTCCGATGTTGTTCGGTGGTTTTTGCAACTCGAGTGAATTAATGAGCTTTAATTTAATTATTTCACTAAGGTTGCGTAATTTTATAAAATAATTCAAAAAACAACTTAGTGTAATAGTTCGTTGGAAAGAGAATTAAAGTTTTAATTCATGGACACTTGAAAAATGGACCTTGCATATCAAATATTATTATTAGTTCACAAAAAAAGGTCTCTTGGAGTAAAAAGGGTTATTTTAATTAAAAGTGATTTTTAAAATAAAGCTTCTTGAAAGTTTAGTAGAAAAAGTATAAAAGGAGATTGTGAGAGCTCATTTGGATATGTAGATTATTTTATTTCCTCTTGTGAAACCCTTGTGGTTCTGTGGGATTGAACTTGGTTCATCTCAGCCTTCTTGAGGACGAAACCCCTCTTGGAGAAGATTACCTATGGTGGTGAAAGATCCTCCCTGGTTAATACTGTGTGACTCATTCAAAGTTACAATTTGTGCAGGAAAGGTTTGCCTGGTAGATTTATTCAGAATCTACGTTGGTGTTGAATGCTAGAGTATTGGAGCAATTTCATATAGAGATTGCCTGTGTGTTTCATTGTAGATTTTTGGAGTTTGTCGTGAAGGGTTTACTGTACAAATTTATTAGAGATTCTTAGAATAATAAATTTGTGATTGAGAGTTATTGCTAAGGGTAGGGTTTTAATGCAGATTGAAGTGTTTATTTAAGGGTTTTAGCTTGCTATCAACCCAAAAAATAGGCTGCATTGTTGATAAGAAGGGCATGGGAGTTTTTGGGCTTGGATGCCTAGGGATTGAAGTTCTTGTTTTCACATATGAGGGCACCATCTTGACATCAGCAAGGTTTTATCATTCTTTTCAAAGAGAATCAACATTCTGGGCTGTAAATGCTAACTTCCAACCAACTATATTGTTGTTCCAGCGTTTGTATCAACCTTGTATGCGAACAACAGTTCTGTGTATGTTCCAAATATGATATTGTGATGATTTGACCTTCTAGGTATTGTTATTTTGCATTCTATATTGATGTTTATGTTTGATTATCAAACTTGTAGCTTATTGTAGCATTTGGGTATGTGTTAAAAGTGATATATCATTGATTGTAGCTTTTGGGTATTGAGTAATAAGCTTCTATTTTGCATGTTTAGTTGCATTATTCATTTCTGGGCATAAATCAATGTTTAATATTGCTATTTAGATATTGTTATCAGATCTGAACCTATTTCCAACTCATGGGTGCTTGAAAATATTGATCTTTCAATGATTTCTTTATCTGGGTATGAGTGAAAACAATTATATTTTGCTACACTCTCATGTTAGACATTGATTTAAAACTCAAACAACATTAGGGTTTCATGGGTATGATGTTTCTATGAGCTTTCCATATTTCTGTGTTAGCTGTCCGTTATATTTAAAAAAAAAATCAAGGTTGGTCATTACAGTGGTATTAGAGCTACGTATCTTACCAGTTTGTTGGGTAGTTGGTATATCAGTTTCAACAGTGATTTATCATTCAGAGGATTGTCAAAGGTTGATTCTTTCAGGGTATGAATTATGGCATCATTCAATGAAGAAGATGTGGGATTTAATAATCTTTATAGAGTAGGTAAGAAACTTGAACACTTGCTGCAGTCCAAGAATGACCTACTTTGTATTTTGGAAGAAGTGGAGATGTGCTTATTCATGATAAATCAATGAGATTCTAAGAGGCTACAATATGCTTTGTCTCCACCAGTGAATTCTTTGGTTAAGCCAGAGCTCATGATACATCCAGATGAGGAGGTAAGACTTGCAATTACTTTTTGTGTTAATGAAATTATGAAATTAACAGCTACACATGAACCTTATAAAAATAGTAATATTAAAAGATTTTTCAATTGATTGCAGAAAGCTTCAAAGGTTTGCATGATCTTAATAGTCCAACTTTGGCTAAAAGGACCTTAATTCTAGAAATTGTTGCAAAAATAAGAGCTTGTGTCATTATGTTGGATTTGGGTTGTGAAGATCTTATTCTTGAAATGTTTCAACATTTCTTGGCTATTGTTTGTAAGAATCAAATGAAAAATCTTATATCCTCTACTCAGACCATCCTGACTTTGATTATCAATGAGAGTGATAACAATTCACAATCACTCTTATTTTCTCTATTAGCTATTTTGAGGCAAGAACAGGTTCCTTCTTCAGCTGCACATGAATTGGTTAACAATGTTTTCAAACAATGCAAGTAGAAATTGAAACCATACTTATGAGTTGACAGGATATTTAAGAAGGAGGATTACATGATGTATCTACAAGTAGCAATCAGGATGAGAAATTTTTTGAAGTTAATAGAAGAGTTGAAGAACTCTCCCACGAAGGAGAAAATGACTTACTTCATGAGACATGTATGACCAAATACCAGAATGACCTCATAGAAGTACATGCAGCTACAAATGATGGGATTGATCTTGAAGGAAATTTTAGAACAACAACCTTGGTTACAAATTTAGATCAATCTAGTGAAGACTATGAGATCTATGGTTTCCATGATGACACCATTGGAAGGTATATAAATGAGAAGAAGTTTGAAGTCACTGATGATGAAATTGAGCCAGATGAAAATTCCAAATTAGCAGGTAACTTTTGAACATTTAGATAATTCTAATGAAGCTTATTTAGAAATTGAAGAATTTAGCAAGGTTAGCAATGGAGAGGAAGCTAATTTTGAAATTCATGCCAATGAAGACAAATAAGAAAAATATGAGGTTTGTTGAGCAAAGTTTCTTTGTTGATTTTGATCAAGGGTCTAAAGAGCTACAAGTTTTGATGGATAAATTAATGGCTCCAAAAGAGAATATTATGAAAGCTTTATCAAGATTTGATAGCAGATACAATTTAATTGAAGAATTCTATTGGAAGGCTTAGATTGAAGAGAGACAAAAGGGAGTTAAGGATGTAGTCACTCTTTCTAATCTACCAACTATCAAAGAAGTAGTGGAATCAATGAAGATAGATTATTTGCATTTGCTCTCAGATAGGGATCATGCCATAAAGTTTGCAAAAGAGACCTTGGATGTATACCAATAGAAGGAGAATGAGGTTGATAGGCTTTTCCTGGACCTTAACCTAGCTCACCACTCTCTCTACCAAGTTGAAAATCAGTCAACTATTACATTCATGAACAAGGAGCAAGTAGCAAATGCCAAATTCATGGAAATCAAGCAACTAGTTGAAGGCATTGATGAGCTCCAAAAGGATTCTCATTTGGAGCCAAATTGTTCACCGATTTATGAAGGAGAATTCAACAAGGATAAAGTATTGCATGATGATTGTAGAACACCACTTGTTGAAGATTTGGGTACATATCACAAGGAAGTACCAAGCCTTGTGGTTGGTAATCCTCCAAGGAGACCACCTGATAAGGAATGTGTAAATTGGGTGGACGATGAGGATTTCAGTTGGAATGTGATGATGCATGGAAGCAATGACATTCCTAACTTTGAAAGGGTTTCAAAAGGAAATTTTGAGCTTGCTGGAATTTTCATAACAACAACAGAAAACGCAAGTTCATAACTTATCTCGCATGAATATTTGGTAAGCCAAGGGGCTAAGCATGATTCCTTCTCACTAGACAATCCACCTCTTGGATTGAATGCTGATTTGACTTGTGGTAGTTTCGAAACTCCTAGTGCTTTGAAGATTCATTTTGGAAAAGATGCTTTTGAAAGCATTGGAAGATCTTCTGATAAGGCACCCACGAATAGCAGAGTTTCACACCACAAGCATGGTGGAGTTATTTCTTCACTATGAATTCATGATAGAGGGCACCGACAGAGTTTGTTGGAAGGCTATGGTGACTAGAGAGATGTTCCATGGCATGAAATAGTTCAAATTTCTATCTTTGACTCTGTTGTTTGGTTGCTGATCAGCTACTGCACATTTATGATGGTTCACATATATGAAGTTTGTCAAGGAATTTTAGTCAAGGAGTGGAGGAACTATCAGTTGGTGGTTGTTTGAGATTTTTCCAACCTCTTCTAAGTTGATTTTGAGCAATGCAATACTCACCATTCATGATCATAAAGGAAATTTTCAAAATTGCAGCTGCTGTTCCACTAACAGGTTGCTTATTTTGATAAAATCAGATCATTATTTATTATTTTCAGACTTGCACAATAGTAAAATGGGTCATTTTGAAGGCACAAAACACTTGGGAAATGTTGATAAGTGTTTCTAGCTGAAGGAAATGGATTTTCCAACCAACATAATCTTGTTTTTAGAGAATAATTAGGCGAGTTTTGACTGTCATAAAATGTTTCTAGCTTGCACCCATGTTTTTCTAAATCTCTTTTTGGAAGAACCCTTCAACTTCATTAATGAAGGGTACATTGTAAAGAATTGGATTGAAAATTGTAATAAAATATATTTGGAGCTAATTCAGAACAACATTCTTCCATTTGTTTTCAACTATTATGTAGAGACACTTGGTTTGGAAACAATGAATATTCTAACAAATTTCCCAGATTATATTAGAGTGATGCAGCGGAAACTTGGTAAGGAAAATTTATGTGATGGTGAGTTTGCTAATGTCATGTAGAGTATTGTCATACTTATGTCTAGGAGAGATAAGAATGTATTATTCCCAGGTATGTTGCAGCATGGAGTTTCAAATAAAAAACCCTACAGACCTCCTAGATTAATTTGGGATCCTGGAGTTACAAGGTTTGTTCAAAGTTGAACTGATGGTTGAGCTGGCAATTGCTTGAGAGAAAGCAATTATTGAGAGGGAGGAATGTAATGTCCCCAATTTTTAGCTACTCTGATTTGTAAGTTTTTGTCCAGCTCCTATTCTGATCGAAGCAGCCTAGTGTTTTAAGAGGGGAACTCTAAGGTTCTTGGAGCATGCAAGTTGTATTTTGCAGGGATGTTTGTTGTTGGCAGTGAGCTTAGTTGGTCTTGAGGACTCCTATGACACTTTCCAAAGTGAATTTTGACTTTTGATGTATCCTCCAGGATTCTTGGAGAGAGCGTCTATTTATAGAAAGTCACCCAACCGGCCTTGATTATCATTATTGATCATCAATATCATTCCAGTATTGTCAGATTTTATTTCAATGATGTTTGGTAATTTCCGCAATTCAGGTGAATTAATGAGCTTTAGTTTAATTATTTCACTAAGGTTGCCTAATTTTATAAAATAATTCAAAAAAACAACTTAGTGTATTAGCTCATTGGAAAGGGAATTAAAAGTTTTAATTGATGGATGTTTGAAAAAGGGACCTTGTCTATCAAATATTATTATTATTTCATAAAAAGGGTTTCTTGGAGTAAAAAGGGTTATTTTAATTAAAAGTGATATTAAAAATAAGCCTTCTCGAAAGTTCAACGGAAAAAGTATAAAAGTACATTGTGAGAGCTCATTTGGATATGCAGATTATTTTATTTCCTCTTGTGAAACCCTTGTGGTTCTGTTGGATTGAACTTGGTTCATCTTAGCCTTCTTGAGGACGAAATCCCTCTTGGAGAAGATTAGCCACGGTGGTGAAAGATCCTCCTTGGTTAATACTGTGCGACTCATTTAAAGTTACAGTTTGTGCAGGAAAGGTTTGCTAGTAGGTTTATTCAGAATCTGTGCTGGTGCTGAATGTTGGATTATTGGAGCAATTTCATACAGAGATTGCCTGTGTGTTTCATTACAGATTTCTAGAGTTTGTCGCGAAGGGTTTATTGTGCAAATTTATTAGAGATTCTTTGAGTAATAAATTTGTGATTGAGAGTTATTGCTAAGGATAGGGTTTTAATGTAGATTGAAGTGTTTATTTGAGGGTTTTAGCTTGTTATTGGCCCAAAAAATAGGTCGTATTGCTAATAAGGATGTGGGAGTTTATGGGCTTGGATGCCTAGGGTTTGATGTTCTTGTTTGCACATATGAGGGTGCCATCTTGATATCAATAGGGTTTTGTCATTCTTTTCAAAGAGAATCAACATTCTGGGCTGTAAATGCTAACTTCTAGCCAACTGTATTGTTGTTCCAGCCTTTGTATAAGCCTTGTATGCAAACAAAAGTTCTGAGTATGTTTCAAATTTGATATTATGACTCTAATTTGACCTTCTGGGTATTGTTATTTTACATTATATATTGTTGTTTATGTCTAATTATTAGACCTGTAACTTATTGCAGCATCTGGGTATGTGTTAAAAGTGATATATCATTGATTACAACTTATGGGTATTGAGTAATAAGCTTCTATTTTGCATATTTAGTTGTATTAATTATTTCTAGGTATAAATCAATGTTTAATATTATTGTTTAGACATTGTTATTAGATTTGAACCTATTTGCAGCTCATGGGTTTTTGAAAATATTGATCTTTCAGTGATTTCTTTATTTGGGTATGAGTGAAATAATTATATTTTTCTACACTCTCATGTTAGACATTGATTTAACACTCAAACAAAATTAGGGTTTCATGGGTATGCCATTTCTATGAGCTTTCTGCATTTCTTTGTTAGTTGTCTGTTATATTTTCAAAAAAATCATGCAATGAAGTAGTGTGAGATGTTGTAGTGAGGGAATGGTGACCAAAATTTGTCCAAGAGAGGACTTGAAGAAGGAAAGGGGAAAATGATTAGGCATTTTAATTAAGGAAGTTATGCTAGAGTTGAAGTTGTTGAGGGAAGGAAGAAGTTTCTTGAGGGAGTACTAGTCAACAATGGAAGGTTTGTTAGAAGCTGAGTACCAATCAATAATGGAAGGTTTGTCAAAAGCTCTATTTGAAAGCATTCTAACTTGAATAAAAAGTGAGCAGAAGCAATTCATGTTTGGGAACTAGTTAGGTAGAGATGCTAAAAGAGTTGTGATAGCCACTAGTCTAGTGGATATTATGAAAGAAAAGTTGCAAACTAATGTAAGGTCTAAACTCAGAAATAAAGGAGTTGACAAGGAATTGACCAATGGGAAGTGATAGGTGGCACCAAATAAGGAATGCTCATCATAAGGGAAGTGAGTGTAATTTGAGGTTGCAATAGTAGATATTATTGTTAGGTATTTCAAGCAAGAAATTTAAAATGAACAAGCGATCAAAGAAGTTGAGGTTGAGAAGAAGATAATAGATGTAAATCTAATTAGTTACAAAATTGGTATGACATCATAGATGGTTTAGAGGAAGGAGGTAGTTGTCAGAAGCAAGGTTAATAGGATCCTTGTATGGAGGAAACAATGGTATGGTTTAGAGAAGGTGGAGTGTGGACTTTGTTTGTAACAAAATTTGGAGTCAAAAATTGGTGGAGGTGGACATGATTTGGAGCATTCTAGTCTATAAGAGTTGTGGAGAAGTGCACATTGTTCAAGAAATGGTAGAGAAGGACAAAATAAGACCTAACTTAGTACTTAAGGGATGGAAGAGATTAAGGAAGGAATACAACTCATTTCCATAGAGATTATACAAGTGTTATAAGTTTGTTGAGGTTGAATCATATGCCAAAAGGATGATTCTACCACTTAGGCCTTATTTGTGAGCCTTAAGCTCAACAATTTCCAACCTGGGATGTCTGATGCAAGGGCATTCCTAGATCAACAATAATTCTATGTTGATGTGGTTTTGTGTTAGTGCAACAGGATTTGACTATAACAATCTTGCCACACTTTTCACAGAGGGTTCTTACAAATTATTCTCCTTTTGATGACAAGAAGAGCTGTGTAGAAATGACATGAGGTTGATTCTTCCTTAGTAGTTATTCAAGGCCTCTCCATTCATGGTTGTAATTTGTTATATTATTTTTTCTCTCAACAAGTTTTATTAGAGTGAAGGTTCATTCAAGATGTCCTTGATGGCACTCAATTTTGTGTGTAAATTCAAATCTTTAGTGTCGTGCCAAGTCTTGGGACCATTTCATAGCTGATGCCTTAGATCTCGATTGGCACCAACTATCATTAACATATCCCAAAGAATCTTGACCTAAATTAGTCCATCTAAAGTGGATAAAATTAGAAATTTGAAGAGGGTTGTCTTGATCCTCAAAGATTGTAATGTGTTTTGTTAGAACTTGGAAGTGTATAAATGTAGATCCTTGAAGTTCATTATTGCTCATCTTTCTCACTCTGAAGAATTTTCTATCTTTCAAAGATTGTAATCGATGATTATGATCCATTGAGATTTGGCCCGCACATCTTATTATATATAAAGTATGTCATTGATATTAATAAAACATGTCTTGTTCCATTCTATCTCTATGTACTACATTTGTTGTGTTGTGGAATTAAGTCTAGTTGCTTGGTTTGGTTGTCCTTCATTAGGTTCTCAAACCTTTCCCCAAATTAGTAAATTTAACAATAACACCTAAGGTATTTGAAATCATCCTAGAGGAATCCATTCACATCTAAGAGCATTTAATTCTAGAGCATCACAAGATTGTTTCAGATCAAAACATCGTTGCATTTTAGCAAGCATTAGTTGTCTTCCATTTTGACATCTATATTATTTTCATACACATAGTGAACAATAATGACACAGGGCTTAACTTAGGTACAAGGAGGTGATGAGTTTCAAAACTTACATTAAAAAACCTAGAAGGTGTTCATTAGCACTACCTTAACTTCAACTCATTTACTAAAGTAGAGGTGCACATTTTAGGAGCAAGTGATAATTAGAGACATGATTGTACAAAATTCGATAGAATTGTAGATTAATAAGGAGGTCTAAGTCACACTAGCAATCTTGTCTAGTTGATTTGTAGGGTTTAACAATACATTCATTCTAAAGGAGACATCTCATATCCGAAGTCTATAATTATAAAGCAATTAAAGAGTGCATCATCAAACATATTACATCACATCAACACTTTGGCCTCAATGAATGAGCTAAGCTTTCTCTAATCCCTTCAATTCAATTTAACAATTATCTATCTTATATATAAGATAAACTCTCTATACTAATCTAAGATTTAATTTATTAGACAATCATTCATTTATCTTTAGATTAATATAAAAACTTAGAAGAGGTAGTCTTGTATTCCTCTTCAATATTAATATTATAATGGGTAGATTTCTAACCACTTCTCAAATTTTGGCCCTCATAAAGATCTATGTAAATGAAAACAATTGTCTTGGGATAAGGTCAATACAATGAGCACATGCGAAATTTATCATTGTTTTGAGAGAAAGATTGATTGGCTGCCTCTATTGAGGGGGCTGTGGTTAAATAACTTAGACATAGACATGATTTGATATTTTCTTAAAATCACTGCTTTGAGTACATTCAATGGAATATTATCATAACTTTGATGTAGTGTACGGTCTTGCAAAAAAGAACATGTTTTCTCTATGAAAGATGAAACATCTAGTCATTAACCATTCTTCCATATATATTACATGGAAAAGTTCTTTTAATGAAGGATGAAACATTTAATAATCAATCATTCTTCCCTATAAGTTACTTGATAATGATGTTATTTACAGAAAAAGATTATTCCAATAGTTATATTTCCAAAACTTTTTTGTTTTGTTAACTATCTTTTTGTTCTGAACAATGATGAACAAGTACTGATATACTATTGCTCTATTGTCTCACTGCGCTACAAACGATGTCTTTTGTAATTGATGATGGCCATAATGATGCTTGTTTTGATAGGTTTGAATGACGAATAGATTATTTACAAATAGACAACATATGCAGATCTTCTTACTGTTCGCACTATCATATATAGACTATCTGTTTTCTTTTCTATATGCTATCGTTTGCATTACTTCACTTTTTTTTTTTTTTTTTTGCTTTGCAGACTAACCTAACATTTGAGTTTTGTAGAAAAGAAAGAATAAAGAATAGAGTTAATAATGGCCCTGCTGCTGGTTGAAAACCATTAGAAAAATCCCTATCCTAATACTAGACTTGTGATGGCTACTTGGCCAGCGAGAGGTAGAAGCATGTATCGATGGAAGGATCCAAGAATTTGTTGAAGTATGAAGCCATAAGAAGAGGCGTAGCTGCTATATAATTCAAACACCAGTATATATATATATATATATATATATATATATATATATATGAGATCTTTTGGTGTGAGTTTTGAAAAAATTATGTTGTGTGTTAGGAAAAGGGTGTTGTACAGCTTGCAAAAGAATGAATTATTTTAATTATGTAAAATAAATATTTATTTGTGGTTCATCTTTAGTATGTGTTTAATCACATTAAATATTTATTTGAATCCACTTTGTATTGTAATATTGGTTAGATATTTTATGTGTGGGAGACATAGGATAAATATTTAATATTTGTGGTTTTAATAGAATCAAGCTCACACAAAACCATTAAGTGGTATTGGTTAAACCATGTTGTGATCAGTGAGATCAAAATGAAGATAAAACTAATCTAATGCATAAACAAAACGATTATACCTTCATTGAGACCTCACGAATCCATGCGGGAAGGGGATGCACCCAAGAGCTCCTCAAGATTGTTCCCGTGATCAGTGTGACTAATGTGGATTGCTCAAAGCTTTTCAACACAAATGTAGATGAGAGATTATGGATTAGATGATAGATTTGAGAGACTAGATGATTTAGAGTGATTTGGACATTATGATAGTGGGATGAAGGAGATTTTGGAGTGATTTTGGCAGAGGTTTTGTGCATGAAAGAGTCTCCCAAATGGCTTGGAGAGGGTTTCATTTATAGAGTTTTGGAAATGAGGATGGAGGGTCAGGATTGAAAAATAAGATCAAGGGCTAGGAATCAATGAGAGTTAGGGTTAGGATTGGGTTCATAGCCTTATGACAAGTGTCACAAGGAGAGTGGATGAAGGAGATCAAGGGTTGAAACTTGGTCAATGGGATTGGAGGGCTCTCATTAAAAGTGAATTTTAAATTCACATGGGGAAAGGTGTGAAGGATTAAAATGAATAAAAGATTCATTTTGGGAAGAGGGGACATGACAAGTGAATTTTTAATTCACTTTTATGTGGAGATGTGAAGATGGTACTCTTACATGTGTAAGAGAGTGATAAATGAGGGTTAAGGGGGATTTGACCCTTTGAATAAAAGATTGATTTTTATTCAAAGGGTGCATGGAAGAAGGGGATAAGCAAGGTTAATTGAGTGTTTAGCTTAATTAACCTAGGTCTAGGGGATAGGTAGGCTAGGGTAGCTTAGGGTAGGTCAATTAGTAGGCTAGATCAATTAGATAACCATGATTTATATAATTAATGAGGATTAGGAAAAAGGACAATTTAACTAAATAAATATTGTGAATATTTATTTAATCAAATGAGGATAATGTTGTAAGGTAAAAGTGATAAATTAAATGAATTAATTTATCACAAGGAATGGGTAAATGGTCAAGGTAGACAATGAGGGATAAATTAATTAAATAAAATGAATTTATTTAATTAATAGGAGGAATAATGACGGTGTAGAGATATGGAAAATTAGTTTGCGAAGCAAGCCAATTTTAGGTGTCTACATTTGCCCCTCTTTGAGATGGTGTTGCGGCTAAGTAACATCATTTCAAAGAAGTTAAAACATAGAGTTAGGTTGGATAGAAAAAGATTTTGGCTTAGAAGAATAGGGTAAGGTTTTGGGGATAATTGGTAAGGGTGATGCCCCCTTGAGAGGATAGGCGGGTTGCAAGAACACGGTTGTGCTCTCGAAATGGATGGAAGAGATTGGTTGAAGTGGTTGGAGGATAAGTGGTCAGATGAATGGATGGTGATGGTGGGAAATTGATTGGTGGATGATCATTGTGTTGAAAAATGATTTAGAGCAATCCTAGGTTTGATATAGCAAAGTGGATATGTTCACCAAAGTATAGAAGACCAGGGTGATGATGTTTATCCAACATTTGCATGGACTAGACACGCAAACAAAGGGATGATCCCATGCATGCCCAAGATAGTACAACCTTGTCCTGACGAGGGAAGGGGACTCATAGCATAAGTCCTTAGTACACAAAAGGTATGATGAACCTTAGATGCATAAGGGGATCAATATGCTAGAACTGACCCTATGATCAACAAGATATGAATACTAGCTTGGAGTAATGAAAACAACCCACAAGCATAGCATACAAAAATAAGACTATGCCCCATTCTAGATGTTTTCGCCACATACCATGATATAGTGAGATCAAGGTAGCTTTGATGTGATCTTCGAATAGGACAAAAGATACAAATCAAAAACAAAAAGACCAACAAACCAAAACAAATAGCCATTGTATCTCTTGCCAAGATGGATGATGATTGGATAGATTCTGCCTATCGTAGGAAAGATATATCCTAAGGCAAGAATTGATTGATGATTAGATCATGATTTGTTGATGTAAGATTGGCTCAAGATATTATGGTGACAAGTTGTGGTTGATGCTGATTTGATAGTTGATGATTTTTGATAAGGGATGATGCTTTGATAAGTGATGCGATGCTTGAATCTAGTGTAAGCTCATTAATGATAGATGGGTGCATCTTAGGTACCTGAGTACTGGAAACTTCCTTCGTATTCCAGACTGCCTACATACCCTGTATCCACGGGATCAAGGCACATTAAGATGCGGGTGATGATGATATGTAGTTTTGATTTGTGATGATGATGTGAGATGATGATAGATGTGATGATGTGATGAATGATTGAATGATGTGTTGGATGATGAGATGTTGATGGAGCAATGTTGATTTCATGATGGTTATTTTTGGGATTTTATGGATTTTTTTGATTTTTTTTGATTTTCTAATTTTTTGATTTTTTTGAATTTTCTGATTTTGGAAAAAGAATGGTTTATTATGAGATGGTTGCATTGGCTTTCGTGTGGATGACCTTTATGCTAGATAGCAATGACAAGGGAACACCAAGTCTAGAGGTGAGGGTGATGGGGTTGGATAGGGGGGTTGGCGATGAAAGGATGATGGATAATTGATTCGTGGTAGATGAATGGACAAGCGATAGGGATGCATGTTAGATAGATGGAAGATAGGGATGAGGAATTTTTTCCAAGGGCTAGGTTGCAAGGAATCATATGCCCCAATGCTTAGGATTTTGCATGATGGGTTCATGTTTGAATGGATGGACTTTTGCAATAGATGGATGGAAGATATACTTACAAAGGGAGTATGCCAAGAGGTGTCCAAAGCATGTTGTTGATATTTTGCCTCTTGTCTTTATCAAGATCTAAGGTGGGAGATGGTAGAAAAAAGATATAATGGATAGGATGGATGGGAAATGGTAGGATAAATAGGGGGTAGTGGATAGGAATATGATAGGATAAGGATACATGGATAGGATATGCAAAAGGATGTTATGGATGTGGATGATTAGATGGTTTTGCCCCCAAGTGTAGGGATGCAAAATTGATGGAGAAGGGGTTACGCATGACGTCCACAAGGGGTTTTCATCATGGTACTTGCCCAAGGCACCACAAGGAGTGGTTTTCACCATTGGATGGATTTTTTTTTACTATTTTCTTGATTTTTTGATTTTTTTGATGGAATGGGGACTCTAGCGTCTGTTTCCATAGCATGAAGAAGATGGTCCCATGTTGGATGGCATTATGGATGATGATTGCATGGATTGTTGGTAGATAGGAGAAGATGGAATGGATGGTGGATAATGGATTATGATGTGGATTATGTGGATAATGATGTGGACTATGCGGATTATGATGTGGATTATGCAAAAGCATGGACCATAGGAATGTGATGGGGAAGATATGTAGGATAGTGAACAAAAGATGGAGAGATGGGGGTATGTGGGAATGTTAAGTGGTGGAGGGGAACCAAGACCAACGGTTGCACACACCGTGATGTATTTGGAAGCTTGTATTTTGGATGTGGAGTTGGGAGTAATGGGGATCGGGATGGGGGATTTTTGGATGGTCGATTTGGAGTTTTAGGTACCCAAATGGACTTAGGAATTATGGGATTTTTAGATGGGGAGCGGGATGTTTGGGATTTTGCCATAGATTGGGATGTAGATGCCTCATTAGAGTTTGGTGCTTTTTGTTTAGGGACCCACACCATTTTTGTTTTTGCTTTTTCTTGTGATGGTGTGGGCTTTGATAGCCTTTGGGATTTGTGATTTTGCTTGGAAGTGATAACAACTTTAGGCTTTTGTGCTTTATGAGTTGAGGCATTCAAATTTTTGAATCCCATGGATTTGGGGGAAGCTTCATGTTTGAAAGATGTGTGCTTTGGTTGGTCTTGATTGGTGATTTTAGGGGATTTATGGCTGGAGGGGTAAAAAGTGGATTTATGGATAAATGATTGAGGGGATTTGAGGATGGGGATGTTAGGAGTTGGTAGGAGTGGAGGTAAAGTGGATTTGATAGGGATATTTGGAGTTGGAAGAAGTGGAGGTAAATTTGATGGAGGGAGATGGATGGTCACATGCTTTTGCAAATGATAGGATGATGGAGGAGGGATGGCAACATATGTTTTGGGGGTGTGATGAGATGCACCATGTTTAGGATTGGATAAATGGATTTTAGAAGGTGGGTGGAGGGTATCAACATGTTTAGATTGTTTGCCTTGGGATGCATAGCCAAGGCCATGTGATGATGGATGGAATGTGGTGTGGATGGGCTCCAAGATGCCTTGTTCGTGAAGGCCTAAGCCTTTGCTTTGATAGTTCATAAGTTGGAGCATGCGACATGCAATGGGATGTTTGGTGCTTTGGAAACAAGACGCGAATCCATTATTTGTTGGAGATAGATAGGTGGTGGAAGGAAGTTGTTCGCCTCCTACAAGGAAGTCACCATGGATGAAAGTGCTTGTGCCAAGTGGATAAGGGGATGGATTTGGGATGGGATTGGTAGATGGAGGTAAAGGATTCATGGGGGATGGTGAAGGGGTGGTGGAAGATGGTGTGAGATCAATAAGTTGATCACTAGATGGGAGGCGATTGTGAATGGGTTTAGATGGGATGGTTAGATCTTGATTAGGAGAAGGGGTTGATGTTTCAACATGCTTTGGATTTGATTCTTGACATGGCTCATGTGTTTGGATAGAAGTGGGAGTGACTTGGATAGATGTGGTAGGTGCTTGGATGGATGTGATAGGTGTTTGACTTATGTGTTCTTGAACATGGCTACATGATGGTTCTTGACTTATGATAGGGGGTTGTTCAAGGGATTTGGTGGATGTAAGATTGCATGAGGGTGTTTGATTCCTTGCTAATAGCCAATGGATGGTATCCTTCATGAGTTTATGGGTTGAAGAACAATGTAATGGATGGAGAATGATGGTGGTTGCTGTAGGATTAGGATTGGGATTAGATAAGGGGGTGATAGGATTAGGTAATGATGGTTCGTGGGTAGGTTCAAGGATAGATGTTGGATTTGATGGTGGATTAGATGGTGGATGGGGAGATACATAAGGTGATGGATTAAGGTTGATAAGGTTGGAGGGATATTGTGATGGGGGGATTGGAGGATGGGGATTAGGAGATGGGGGATTTGGTTGTTGATATGAGGTTTGGATCTCAGATATAAGGTGTGCTAGGTTGGTGTTCCCTTGATCAAAGTTAGCATGACAAAGGTTGGGGGATGGATAAGTTGGAGGTATTGGTTGATTGGATAAGTATGATGGCATGGATGTGTAAGGGGATGGTGAATGATATGAGGGTAAAGGTTGATATGATGAAGGTTGATATGAGGTTGATGGTGTGGATATGTAAGATGTAGGTTGGTATGATGAAGGTTGAAAGAATGAAGATTGATATGATGTCGATGGGGATGATGTGTAGGGTGTTTGTTGATATGATGAAGGTTGGATAGGGGATTGGGATTCTTCAACGATGAGGTGTGCTAAGGGCATATCTTTAATTGCATTTTTGAATTGTTCCTTAGCATTAGGACCCATGCTCTCATAGATTTTTTTACGTCTTTGTAATTGTTGTATAGTTTCATAAAGATCCATTTTATTGGAGATGTTATGGGATGATGGGGGATAATGGATGATTGTGGTGTTGGGAATCAAAATTTCAAGACCTTAAGATGATTTGATTTGATGAATGGTTCTCTATGCTTAAGATAGACGAATGATCCTAAGCAAGAGGGTTGATTGGGTTGATTTGATTAGGTGATCAATTGAGGTCTTGATTTTTGATTGGGTTGATTTGGATTTGGAGTTTGATAATGATGTGGGGGATTTGGATAATGATTGGGATTGATGCTGATTTTGGATTGGATTTGATTTGGATGAGATGGGATTAGAATGATGTTGATGAATTGGATTAAGAGTGATGAGAGTGATTAGGATAAGATTGGATTGAATGATTTGGATGATGATGTGGATAAGATAGGTGGTTAGGATGATTAGGATGAAGTGGATAAGAATGATTAGGATGATGAAGATAGATTATGACTATAGAAGAAGTGGATTAGAATTTAATCAAGCTCAAATAAAGGGATTGGATAAGCTCAACTTGTGGGGTTTGATAAATGGGGGGATGGTGTGGCGGTGTTGGGAGGAAAACCTAGCTCGACGTGAGGGGGGGTGCGGGGGGACAGATGCGACCCCCCGCTGCAGGGGTTCGGGGGCGCAGCCTCCCGACCGGAATTTTTTTGAAAATGGGCTTATAAAATTGATGTTTTTGATGGGAAAATTTGATTTTTTGACATGGATGAAGAAGGCGCTAAAACAGGTGGAAGATGGCGCTGAAATAGAGAGGAAATGGCGCTAAAGGATGTGAATGGTTGGATTGATGGATGAATTTGATTTTTCTTGGCAAGTAGACAAACGATCAAGCACGAAGACACAATGGTTAAAGGTTTGATTTATGAAAAATGTGACAATCAAGCATGTACAACCTTAAGGATTTGGGCCACTAAAACAAAGGTTCGTAGTGGGGGAACATCCGGGGGATCGGCACCTTACGAGCATCCGATAAACCACTTAAGGTTTTGACTAGCTCTACTAGGAGTTTAATATACCTCAAGGGTACTACTTCCTTTCAAGCTAGCACCGAATGGTAAGCGCTAGTACCGATTAGACTTGGCTTTTGCCTTATCCTCAATTTACATATAGCGGACCGGATGAAAGTACCGCTCGGGGTCGCCAATGAGTTCTCTAAATGGATGTGTCTCAAGGGTAGGCCCACGTCCTAAAAAAAATAGAATAGAACCATTTCTCTTCACCCAAGATCCTTTTGAAGGCAAGGGGAGAGGATACTTTGATTCTACCCTATGGGAGAATACAAACGTGCAAGCACACAAGACACGACAGAGAAGAGCTAATGTTCATTTTAAGCCCAAATTGAAAATGTGCCTAAAGTTGTTTGTTGCAAGCAATGATTAATTTTAGTTGCACCAAAATCAAATGTTCTTTACACTAAGGCACTTAAAGATTCTTTTTAGGTGCACCAAAATGAAATGTTTGATTTGTAGATAACATGCAAGGGTTCATTTTAAGTTGCAAATGAAATGTTTTAAACAAAGATGAAAGAGCCCTGCAAAAAGACTTGTTAGTATCCTCAAGATGATATTGGTGACCTGCAAGCAAACTGTCAGTCCCTGCACAGAACCCAAAAAAATAGTCTCAGACAATAGCGCTAATACAGAGGTAAGATAGCGTTAATACAGATGATGGCGCTAATACAGAAAATAGCGCTAATACAGAAAATAGCGCTAATACAGAAAATAGCGCCAATACAATAAATAGCGCTAATACAGACAATAGCGCTAATACAATAGAAAGAAAGCGCTCATAGAGACAATAGCGCTAAAATAGGTCATGGAAAGTGCCACTACGTGTTGTCAAAGGTTCTGATCACGGTTTGAAGATAGCGTCATTCTGGGCAGATAGCGTCGATACGAGGCTAAAATGTGTCCGATCTACAAAAAAATGTTGTTTTTTTTTCTTCTAGAGAAATTTTAGCATAACCTCCCCTTGTTTAATCAACATTCCTGCAAAAACAGAGAGCATTTTGACACAAAAATAGCAAGAAAATGCTTCATGAGAGACATGTGAGTGGAAGTTAGGAAAAAAAATTCTCTGTTGAAATGGCGCTAAAACAGAGGATAGTGCCGAAACGAGCTAGTGATGGCGCCACTGCGAGGGTATAATGGCGCTACACCTGTAGAAACACATCTATGCACACAAAAACTCACACATCAAGTTAGATTCGGACCTTGTGGGTCCCACCGGGCGTGCCAATGTGATCAGTGAGATCAAAATGAAGATAAAACTAATCTAATGCATAAACAAAATGATTATACCTTCATTGAGACCTCACGAATCCATGCGGGAAGGGGATGCACCCAAGAGCTCCTCAAGATTGTTCCCATGATCAGTGTGACTAATGTGGATTGCTCAAAGCTTTTCAACACAAATGTAGATGAGAGATTATGGATTAGATGATAGATTTGAGAGACTAGATGATTTAGAGTGATTTGGACATTATGATAGTGGGATGAAGGAGATTTTGGAGTGATTTTGGCAGAGGTTTTGTGCATGAAGGAGTCTCTCCCAAATGGCTTGGAGAGGGTTTCATTTATAGAGTTTTGGGAATGAGGATGGAGGGTCAGGATTGAAAAATAAGATCAAGGGCTAGGAATCAATGAGAGTTAGGGTTAGGATTGGGTTCATAGCCTTGTGGCAAGTGTCACAAGGAGAGTGGATGAGGGAGATCAAGGGTTGAAACTTGGTCAATGGGATTGGAGGGCTCTCATTAAAAGTGAATTTTAAATTCACATGGGGAAAGGTGTGGAGGATTAAAATGAATAAAAGATTCATTTTGGGAAGAGGGGACATGACAAGTGAATTTTTAATTCACTTTTATGTGGAGATGTGAAGATGGTACTCTTACATGTGTAAGAGAGTGATAAATGAGGGTTAAGGGGGATTTGACCCTTTGAATAAAAGATTGATTTTTATTCAAAGGGTGCATGGAAGAAGGGGATAAGCAAGGTTAATTGAGTGTTTAGCTTAATTAACCTAGGTCTAGGGGATAGGTAGGCTAGGGTAGCTTAGGGTAGGTCAATTAGTAGGCTAGATCAATTAGATAACCATGATTTATCTAATTAATGAGGATTAGGAAAAAGGACAATTTAACTAAATAAATATTGTGAATATTTATTTAATCAAATGAGGATAATGTTGTAAGGTAAAAGTGATAAATTAAATGAATTAATTTATCACAAGGAATGGGTAAATGGTCAAAGTAGACAATGAGGGATAAATTAATTAAATAAAATGAATTTATTTAATTAATAGGAGGAATAATGACGGTGTAGAGATATGGAAAATTAGTTTGCGAAGCAAGCCAATTTTAGGTGTCTACACATGTCTCTCAAAATTATGAGAGCACAAAACCATTGACTCCAAAATTAAATACTGCTTAAACCATGTCTCTCAAAACTATGAGAGCACAAAACCATTGACTCCAAAATTAAATACCACTTAATGCTTTTGTGTGAGTTTGATTCTATTAAAACCACAAATATTAAATATGAGACACATGGTTTAGCCAATACCACTTAATGGTTTTGTGTGAGCTTGATTCTATTAAAACAAACACATGTCTAGTGGTTGAGTTTGGTTGTCATTTATATTAGGCTCTCCTGAAGAGTACATATATGAAGCATAGCATGTGATGTGTAGTTGCATGGTTACCCATTTTGCTTGGACATATGGAGAATGCATTGAAGGTACTTGATGTTTTAGAAGTGCTCATAGAAGTTTTGTAAGTGTATTGTAATAGTGTTTTCATTGCTAAATAATACGTTGAGAGAGGTGTGAGTGCTTTTGGAAGTTGGGTTTTTCCATCTTGAAGATTATTTTGATTTTTACATTATGGTTATTTTGTAAGCTTACATGCATTATTTTCTCATAGGAATATGCAAAAAATGCTTTGATCAACTTGATAATTTTTTAACAATGTGCCTAATGGAAAACAAATAGTGTGGATGGAGAAAAGAGTAAAAAACAAATTGTAGTTATTACAGTGGATTACTAAATGAATATGACATTGGACAATAGATAAGTAGTGTGGATGGAGAAAAGAGTAAAAAACAAATTGCAGTTATTACAATGGATTACTAAGTGAATACGACATTGGACAATTAATTAATTGAATTTGTAGTCAAAGGATACAAGTCTTTTGACATTGCTTACTTCTATCTTTTTTAAGGATGTTAGGGGAAGTTGCTAAGGAGGTTGCATTGTTGATCAAGATGTTTGTTGTTGAGAAAGTTGTTCACCTTTTCCAAAATCTATGGAGTAGTTCTTTTTGATGTAAAAGGGGACAAGGCATCAGTGGCAGAGGAAACATGAGGGATCACATGTGGAATGGATGAGGATCTCTGGTAAGGGGATGGAAAGGAAGGCTAGATTATTTGTGAGCCTCCTTGGAGAAACATAGCAAGCTGGAAAAGCTACACAGAGAAGAGAATGTGCTATTGCAGAAGCTTAAAAAGATGGTTATCTTGTTTTAGCTAAACAAAGCTAATTAAGAGAAGGCTAAAAGAGATAAGGAAAGGAAAGGAAAGAGTAAAAGCAGCAAAAAACAATTAAGAAGTTGTTGTTGGAAGAGTTTATATAATAGATGTGTTGTAGTCAGTTTACAGACAAAATGCTTAAATGAATGGGGTTTAAGGGTAGCAGTCTCAGCTTATCCATTGTGTAGGTTTAGTTGACTAGTACCACATTCATCAGCTTCCCCAACTCCATTACCGTAAACACTCATTTGCCAGTGCTGGTTGCATTTTCCTTCCAAAAATACCTTTAAAAATTAATACCAATAAATGAATACAAGTGCTAGCTGGCAGGCTGTCTTCCCCAACTCGTTTGTCATTTTCAAGTTTAAACAAAACCCTGTATTGTGTTAAACAAAACCCCTTTGATTCTAGTTTGCTGGTACAAGAATGTAAGAAAGGGAAGGCATCCAACACAAGACCAAGGCACTTGAGAAAATTGAGCTTTTCTAGTTAAAGCAATAGGTTTGTATTCAAATTTATGTAATTCTTTCATGCAATAATTAGTTAACAATTTTCAAGGATGGGATTTGATATACAAACAAGATAATACATACATGAATTGAGAGTGGACTAGTCCTTCTGGATGTTTACAATTTTCACATGATTACCACTATCAATAGCTAAAGTTATAAATAATCTATAACAATATAATGGATATCAAGGTTTTGGATGGTTTAAATTTTGTATTGAACACTCTTTCTTTTGGATTCTTTTGATTTCATACTTAAGGGGAAACCTTACTCAATTCTCCCTTCGTTGTATAGTTCCTCTCCATTAAAAGGTAACTGCAAACTCCTTTATTTGAGGCATGCTAAGTTGCTACTTGCATATGGAGGATTCAGCTAGACAACATTATCTCTAACCTTTTAGTGATTGGTTATGAGCCATATCAAAGATAAATAAATAGAAACCCTTCCTTTTAAGGTACAAACAATATATTAATGAGGAAGATTTCCTTTGACCTTTTTGAGAGTCTAATAGACATCCAACTCATGTTGTAATACCACATCCATATGAAACCAAAAGCTCACAAGCAAAATCTATCATCTAAAGTTTGTAGGCTTTTATTAAGGGGATTCCACTAGGCTTTTCCATTTCAATATAGATCTGTGGATCTACTTCTCTTTAGTTGGACAGAGAAGTAGAGGTTCTATATCATACTTAAACTTAAGTTCACAAGCAAAATCTATTATCTAAAGCTCATAGGATTTTATTAAAAGGATTCAACTAGGCTTCTCAGTTTGAATATAGATTTGTGGATCTACTTCTCCTTAGTTAGATAGAGAAGCAAAGGCTCTATATCATACTTCAACTCTAATAAAATTTGTTTTATTGCTTTATTATGTTGCAATTGGTGTGGAAAGGTGTATAAAGAATAATATTCAAACGATGCCTCAATTATAACATACAAATCATCCACTCCTTTTTATTCCCTAGGTGAGTCATGAAATTGTTGGGAGTATGGATAGTGCAAGAAGCAGATTAGATTATTGCCAATTCATCCTAAACTCTAGATTGGAGGGTAGAAAAAATCTTGTACACCAAAATCCTTGTGTTGTGTGGGTCTCTTATTGCCCTCTTCCTACGATTTTTCAGTTTGATTGTTGATTATGCATGATGAACCCATAGGGACATATGTTAAGTCTTCTAGAATATGTATTATATTGTTACTACATTAAGTTTTTAAAATGTATCTTGTTGTCACCCATAAGTATTGTCATCCACCTTATTGAAGAGTGTTAGTTCCACATGATCATCTAGTTTCAAAATCAATTGATATTCAATAGGATAGTTTTTCAAATTTGTATGTTGTATAATGTCTTGAGTTGTTACCTCATGAATTTGATTTTTGATAACCTATAACATTGCATGCAAAACCTCCAAAATGTCTCCAATTTATTGTGTAGTGATGTGATGTTTGTGTGAGCAAGAAAAATCAGGTTAATAAGATCAAACATTACAATCAAAACTCAATCTTACCACCTTCAAGAAATCTATCTAAATGACACAAATGAAAGCAAATCAAAGAACAATGTCACCTAGAGTGTATGGATTCCTTGGTTGAATGTGGATTGCTTCTCAATAGTGAACAACCATAGTTGCCAAAGCTTCCATGATGATAGATTATATACTCAAAATGCTTAATGGATGCTCAATGGAGGTGATATGCATAAGATGATAATCTAGATGCTATAGAGATTGTGTTGGATGAAATGAAATGAGAGGGTGTATATATAGCTCTCAACTAAGATTGATCAATGGTGGAGAAAGATGAACGGTTGAGATGATTCAAGAGGCATGGATGAATGTGTACAAGACATGTGTCCATAGGGAAAGCTTTTATTAAATGCTTTAGTTGTCTTTGTTGGTGGAGATAAGATTGATTTTCTTAAAATAGGATGCTTTTCTATTTTAAGAGTTGGATGACAAGGATAATTGATTTCTACACCAATTAAATTATTTTTTGAATTTAATTTTTGACAAACTATGGACAAGGCCAACTTGTACACATAGAAGAAAGTGATAAAAGAGGGAAATGATAAGATATGATAGGAAAAAACTAAATTTAGAAAATTGGAAGAATAAATATAATTAAATAAATAAATTTGTTTAATTTATATGCATGATTAGAGGATAATTAAATAAAATATTAATTTTATTTATTTAAAAAGAGTAAATTAAATAAATTTAGAAAATTTATTTAATTTTAGAAGAAAAGTAGGATAATTAAATAATTAAAGATTATTTAATTATAGATAGAAATTAGAAGAATAAAGATAATGAAAATAAATGAAAATAATTAAATAAATATAATTTATTTAATTAATGATGTGTAACATCTCAATCCCTAATGCTCAAGATTTAACATAAAAATTCATCATGATTAAGAGATTAGATAAGAACATGAATATCCATTTCAAATTAAACAAAGATGATTCACTATCATTTCATCAATTAACCATGTTATTCTAAACATAATATAACAAAGCTTACATTTCCAATAATCATTTACATATCCAAGTGAATAACTTTCACTATGTATGTACAAGTTATGCTCAAGGCATCATTTATCAAATTATACATTTCAATTGACTATCAAGTCATAAAATGAAAAACACTGTATCAGGAATAAATGACATCTGTCTCCATAAGCCTTGGCTTGTCTCATGCTTGGGAAGGAGAGCATCATCCTAGTGCTTTTCCACCAACCATGGACCTGCAGTCCCCCACTCAAATTCCTAACTAGAAGTGGCCCTACCCTTCATGGAAAGGTTAGATATTAGGAACCGATAAGTTAGCCATCTGAGTATCTCATGTTGTGTCCTTTCTAATGTCTCATAGTCACACAACTATAGATCCACTTTAACTATGTATAACACTATGGAGACACTAAGCCATCTGGAGCACTGTGGACCGACAATGCATGCTGCGACGGATGCATTACTTTGGCCAAAGATTTACACACATAATGTTACACATTGAACGTTGTCATATGTCTACCACCTCGACTTGACTTATAAGCTATCATGTCCTACAGTTATATAGTTTGACCCTTCTCAGTCTAGAACAATTCAATTCAAAAACGTCTTAGTCCATTCCTTGGACATCAACTTAGTCTTGATAACCCATCTTGAGGTTCTAGTTATTCAATCAACTGGGAACTAGTGACTCAACGTCATGTTTTCCTGCACAAGGTTGTATAAAATAAAGGTTCTATAATGTTCTCCATATCTATCTTACTGGCTAGGAGTTTACTTTATTTCCATAGTCTACAGTTACACTTAGTTTGTAGAGTCAATGGTTTGCACTTATAGTGAATAAAGTTTAGTCTTAAAAGACCTTCATGTATGCGACTCATAAAAAGTAACTCAACCTTTATGAAACAAGGTATGCATGTTCTATTTGCAGCCAAATATAAAGTGACAAGGTTCTTAGCACAAGATACCTTCTTGAATACATAATTCTTAAAGAAGTATACTTAGCCATTCGAAAGAAGGCTTTCTTAAACTAACACATAACATATTATATCGATATGACTCAACCCATAGGAGTCCCAAAATAATAACTTAACCAAAAGAGACCTTTCATTATCATATGAAACATTATAGAAGCAAGTACATTGCATGCACAAAGACTCATTACATGCAATCGATGTTCTGCATGGTCCACTTCGTGGTATTAGTGTTAATATTAATAATACTGGTTTCAAGAGAGTTCTTTATCAAAACTAAACCAGACAATAACATAGAAAGGTTTGTACTTCACCTGTAATCATAAGTGAGCTCTGGCTATCACAAACATGATTTCTAGGCTCTTGGTTATCATAGTTGTTAAAAAGCAATCGATGGTTAAACAAAGACTATGAGCCTTTACAACTACTATCCAACACTACATTAAATTATATGCATCACAAGACACGAAGGTTGTTAAATAAAATAATAACCCTATCGGGTTTAAACACAGGCGAATGATGAAAGCATTTCACTCATCATCACCATAATCTTTCGATGACATACCACATAAAAGTTTTAAGTAGAGTTTAGTTCTCTGCTGGGTGATGCCTCAAGAGCTTATTCCTTGCATTTCACATTTGATAATCACTTGGGTAACCAAGGGTTGAACATATACATAGTTGTATACTAATGTCTATAACAATGATAAAGAACAATTATTCACATTCATAATACACAACAACAATAAGAGTTTGATACAGATTGAAGCCACAGAATAACATCATATTTCTGTTCATGTTGACACCATCGACTTTGTCTTTCAAATTTATAACAGAAACTTAGAATAATAAGTACGGGTTTGGATGAAGAATATAGGCTCCAGTTTCTACCTCAAATCGATGTTATGCTCGATAGTATCGAATATATAACAGACTTTACTCAATTCCTAGCTCAGCTATCATGAGCTACTGTTGTAAAAATGTAACCCCACATAAGGAAAAGACTGTCTATATCTCTTTCTAGTCATATGACAACTCCACATATGCAATACAGGCAACTCTCTCCCAAAACAAGAAAAAACAACAATCCAGAAAAACAAGAGCCAATTCTTTATACCTTCAATTAATCATAACCGATTCCTTCTTGCATGCATGTGAAAACTAGATTGTTAGGCTCGCCACCTTTCCATCATGTGATTTGATGGCAAGAATATAGGCATTAAGATGGGGTTTACTTAGCTGCCACCCTCCTTCCCACTCTTCGTGGTTGATGGCAGGCCATGTACCCCACCACTAATAACAATATGAGATAAAAAGATAATATGGTTATCGATCACATTTGATCTCACAAGCAAATTCAATCAAAAGAATTATATAAATAATTATACTTACACACCCTTATCTAAGGGTTTAGGGTTATACGTAAGCATTAGTAATAGTACCAACTCCATCATATAAGATTGCATACTTAAGATGTGACTATGGGGTCGAGCATTTCTCCCCTAGAAAGCATCGTTCACCCCAGAACATAAATAATCAAATAAACATAGACACAAAACAAAATGTGGAACAAGAGCATGGAACCAAAGGGTTCCCAGCAACTCTATCAAAGATCAACAAACAACTCAACATTATATCCTTGCGAGCAAGTTCTCTTCGACAATTCAAACATAAATATGTCGAGTAAAGTCTAATTGACCAGTTGAGAGAAAGAGAACGTAACTTACCCTTATAGGGGTTCAATGGACAAAGTATGATACTTAGATGACTAGTTAACCTTGTTTTCTCAACATCTAACCCTTCCTCTAGGATGATACTCTCCTTCCTTCTTCGAAGGATGTTATATTTTCCTGTTCACACTCAGGACCAAAAAACCATGATCAGTGCATCATCTCAAATTAATTAATATTCATAACTAATTAAAATCAGTCATTAACCTCATAATCAAAGATTAAATCAGATATTTCCACAATATCAAATTAGTTAACTATGATTAATCCTCCTAATTATCATGCAAGGTTAAGATTAAGTCTAATTGTAAGTTGGGGATGTAACATGATGGAAATAAATGGTTTAGAAGAAAATAGATAATTGATACAAGTGTGCTAGACAAAATGGACATGCGCAATGGTGAATAATGCGACAAATCAATAAATGATACGAAGGGTCAATTTTGGGTGTCCACATTTTGCCCCTCTTTGAGACAATGTACTTTAGGACATTGTTTCAAAGAAGATATGACTAATATGTAAGATAAACAAGCTATGCCCTAGTGAAACTAGCGGATGATGCCCCCTTGAGAGGAAAACTAGGCTATCAGGAAAAGACCGGGTTGACTCACAATTAGATGACAAAATAGGATAGACTAGATTGACACAAAGAATTAGGGTTTGGGTGGGATAAACTAGGGATAGAAGAGAAGAATTAGGGTTTTGGGCTCTATAAATATAGGTCCAAGGGTTCATTTCCACTCATTTGCCTCATTTGTGCTTAGAATTATAGAGCTCTTGTGATTTTCTAGTGCTTCAGAGCTTTCCAGAGCATCAGGATGGTGATTCCATGATCAGATCATCGAGCAGAATGGGTGAGGACATATGGACAACCAACAGGAGCTCCCGCACTGGTATATATCAAAATCTTGCTATATATGCATCATTAATAGGTCCATAGGCATCATTAATGCAAGTGTGTGACCAAAGGTGCATTAGGGTAGGTGATACACATACGGTCAGTGCTAGGTCACATTTGGCGGTCGCATATGCACACGACTTAGTCGCATTTGGCAAGTAAGGTCGCATATGGTGAAAATACTAGGTGTTTAGAAATGTAGTGCACATATGGTTAAAAGGTCACTTTTGATGGAAAGAAATGTGCCTTTGGTCGTTTGAGTTGCATATGGTGAATAGATGGTCGCCTATGGTTTTGGAAATCGCTTATGACTGATAAAAAGTTGCCTATGGAAAATGAAGTCACTTTTGGCTAATCATAGCCAAACTTAGGGTTTTAGTAAAGTAGACTCAAATTCATAAATAACGCTCAATTTGATTGATGATTGCTGAATGTATTACCAATGTTGTTATCGAGGGAGATACATCCAGAGGATCTGGCCTTATTAGCTAATTTAGATGCAGAGGCAAACCTATTTTTGGAGGTTGTTGGTTTATGGTTTGCAACATTGATCACTTTGGTTAGAGCACATACTGCGTTGATGAAAGTGTTGGTATAGCGAGCATAGTTCATTCTTGCTACTGATTGGAGAGGCCACTATCACATTAGAGGATGTGTGGCGTATATTAAGGATTCTGATCCATGGTGATCGAGTGGATTATGATCTAGAGTGGGGTCCTGATGCTTTTAGGAAATTATTCATGATACCTGACATAGGAGTGGAGGATCATGAGATTGGGATGTGGAGGATGAGGAGGCTGTGTACCCGATTATAGAGACTAGTGGTGGCGATTATTCAATTTCTTGTGCCTAATAGACGAGCTCGTGGATTCCCTATAGGAGGGGTACAGTCATGAAGGGCATGTTCACACATGGCATCATATATGCATGGGGTCCTTGTGTATTGGGACAACTATACCATTATTTGCATGATTGTGCATATATGTTTAGCTTGAGTATGTCTGCTAGGGTTACTCTTCTGCATGTGTGGGCTTATGAGCATAATGCAGTGACTAGGCTAGTTGCGACATGACATAGAGAGGTTGGAGATCCATTTGTACATATATATGGTGAAGCTATTACCTATAGGAAGCTTAATGCACTTGTCTACTGGAGGAGGACATTATATGAGCTTGATACGTTCATTTGGAGGCCCTAGCACAATTATGAGAGTTGGGAGGATGATGCAGAGTAGCTGGTGTATGCTCGCCAACCTAGGTACCTTTTTGGCAAAGGTATCTACATCATAGAGAGCTATCTTCCTAAGAGAGTGCTTCGTTAGTTTGGTTTGCCCCAGCTCGAGATGGTGGGAGATGCTATCTTTGGGTGGACACGGTGAGAGATCCTTGCTTAGGGTCTAGAGATTGTTGTTGAGATTGTATTAGTGAAGGTTCAGGGATTACAACTAGTTGCTTGGGACTAGATCCTTGGACTAGCATATCTAGGTACACTAGAGTATGATGCATACTAGATACTACAACAACCAAGTTGGTTGATGATACCAGGGGAGGTGGAGAGGTAGCAGTACATCGACCACATCCTGCTAGGGTGAGGGGACAGAGGTGACCTCCTCAGGTTTAGGTTATTGTTTAGGGATAGGCTCAGGGATAGGTTTAGAGATACGTATAGGTTCCCCAGCAGTGACAACTTGTGATTAGAGGTGGATGGGGAGGAGGTTAGCAGGCAGAGACAGAGGAGAGTCGTCTACGGTGGTAGCTACAGATTGAGATGGGCATGAGGATTCACCTAGAGGCTAGATTTAGATAGATGAGACAGGATAGAGACTGAACCTTAGTCGTGATGACATAGGCTCAAGCATAGGTGTAGGTATATTAGATAGAGGGAGCACAAGATAACTAGATGATGGGATAGTGGCTCGAATGACTACACAAAGAGATGCAACAGTGTACATTACAGGGCATCACAACTGAGCGTGATGTGGTGAGAGTGGCCTTGGGGATAAATCAGATAGGGGTGTTTTTGGTGAGTGAGCTCACTCATGTGCAGTGTGAGCTAGGGATGGCATAGGCAAAGGCTAAGTATTACAGGCGCTTATATTTTGGAGTAGTGCCTATTGACCAGTGACAACTGAGTTTTAGGAGAAGGTCTGGGGCATCAGCCTCGAGGACTGAGAGATTAGCGGGATTTAGCCCATCAGTTATGGGGCCACCCCTATAGCCAGGTGTTGGAGGATCTCAAGGTGTAGGGGGAGATCAGGGAGAGGCTTCATCAGGGAGTGCCACCCACCTGAGACACCAGGGATAGCTTGGTTTTTGTATCATATTGTATCATTTTGTATCATGTATATCCTTTTGATGCCTGTGAGCCTGATGTATGTATTTTGATGGCTCTTTGATAGCTACTTTGTATATATCGATTCATTTTGTACATGATGACACACTTATGTATTGACCTAGATGCATATATATATGATGGATTTTAATGGCAATATATGATATCATGATTATGGATGCACATGTATGATGTTGTATTTATGGTTTTTTATGTTTTCATGATTATGAAATGTATATGATAGATACGTAAATGATAAATGGATATGATTATAATTTGATGATATAAAGCATGCTTATGAAAATATATATGCTTATGTTAATGGATAGATGATGACTTTATGCAAGTGAAATGTACAATGATCTATGTTATGAAAATCTAATGATATATAGTATATGATAATGATATAGAGTGATATATGTCTAACACAATTGTTTTGCAGGATGAAGATAATGAAGACAAAGATGGTGATGAACAAAAGAAAGTAGGTGAGATTCGATTGATCAATCTTTGTGAGAGCTATGAGTTTTATTGCGAGATAAATGGATGGATGATGGATAATAGATGTAGCTTCTTGGAAACGGTTGCATACAAATTTAGAGATTGCAATCCTCATGTTTGATATAGCATATGGATATTATGCACCAAGGTATAAAGACCAGGGTGACGATGTATCCAATGCATTCAACATAATACAATCTTGTCTATCGTATGAGGTCAAGATTTTGATCTAACATACACAAGATATGAATATTAGGTATTCTGAGATGGACTTTGACTTCGCAAGTGAACGGTTTGAACTTATTTCCACTAAACATAATGAAACCTTGTTGGTTATATGTATGGAAAACAGTCTTAGCATAGAATAGTCTTAGTACACAAAAGGCCTTTTCGGTCCTCAGATGCAAAAGATATTGATATGCAAGATGCTAATCCCAACACGTACAAGATACCATTAGGCATAGTAGGAGAATAAGATCATCCCACAAACACATCATACGAAAGCAAATGACTATGCCCCAGTCCATACTTCATCGCGACATACCAAGATATGAGAAATCAAGGCAATCTAGACTAGGTATTAGAAAGAGAAAAAAAGATAAATCAAAAGAAAAACAACGACACAACCATCATGTTCTCTTTCCAAAAGAGAGTGCTCTTGGATAGATTGGATAGCGCCTTGTTGTGAGCAAAGATATATCCTGTTGAAGGTTGAGATGCTGGATTGATATAGAAAATGTTGGCTAAAGGCATGAGGACAAATGTCTTTGTTTACCTTTGATTTGATGAGCGCATGAGCTATTGAGACATGCATAGTTTGCTTTCTGCTTGAGTTAGTCAAATTAAGATGGAAGATGGAAGAATGAATCGTCTGTGCTTGTGTACTGGATACTTCCTTCGTATTCTAGACTGCCTACATACTCTGTATCCACAGGATCAAAGCACAGTATGATGATGATGAAAGTGATGATATGTAGTTCTAGGTGTTTATTGATGATGTGGGAGATAGATGATTGAAGCATATGAGATGGATGAAGATGATGATTGGTGAAGGTTGGATGAAGGATGAAAGATAAAAGAGATGTATCACCTGTTCTTGAGTCTAGATACTTTCTTCCTATTCTAGACTGCCTACATACCCTGTATCCATGGGATTAAGGCACTTAATAGAGATGAGATGTAGTTCTTATGATGTTTTGGTGGTAATGATGAAGGTTGATGGATTGATGATTATGGATTGATGGGATTAGTTGATTGTTTGATGATATGGGATATTGATGGGATATTTGATAGTGATGCTTTAAATATTCATTCCAAAAACTAAGCACAAGCAAGTGCCCCCAGTATGGGAAGGACTTATTATGGAAGGCGATGAATTAGGTGATGTAGCTCTAGACAGACGATGGAACAGAATGACACTTCAACTCCAACAATTTCCAAACCATGATAGGAGTAAAGTATGGAGGTGAAAAGGGAGTAGTTTTATTATGGATTGAAGGGTTTATTATGAGACGGAGGGAGTTTATTATGGGATATATGGAGTTATTATGGATAGGATAGATGGAGTTTATTATGGGATATATGGAGTTATTATGGATAGGATAGATGAAGTTTATTATGGGATGGATGGTATGCTAAACAAAAATTGAATAGATGGTAGGAGATGGTTCTACACATAGCACCTATTTTCTAGGTTTTCACTATGGTACTTATCCAAGGTGCCTGTTTACCAAGTTTTCACCAGAGGATGAATTATTTATCTTTACTATTTTGAATGAATTTTATTTTTGAATTTTGCTGGGGATGTTCCAAGGATCAAGCATAAAATTTCTTAAGATGAACACTATTGATGGGTTCATCCAAAGGAATGCCTTTAGATGTTGAGAGAGTATAAGCTCCTGATGTATAGATTGTTGTGATCACATAAGGTACTAGCCACTTTGGTTCAAATTTACCCTTCTTTTCACAATCCTGTTGATTTCTTTGATTCTTTTTGAGGACAAGGTCACCTATTTGGAACCTTCTTTCCTTGATTTTTTTCTATAACTACGGTGAAGACAATTTTGATAGACTTGTAGGTGATTGAGTGCAGTGAGGCATCTTTCATCTAGTAACTCTAGATCATTCAATCTGGATATTCTATACTCCTCATCAAAAATGATATGTTGTAATGAAACTCTTAGTGATAGGATCTTGACCTTGATAGGTAAGACAACTTTAGTGCCATATACAAGAGTATAGGGTGTAGCACCTGTAGGAGTTCTGACACTTGTTCATGTTTAGGTGGAAATTTGAAGGTTTGTTTACTCTAGGTTAAATACCTCAATTTCACCACTAAACATTACGGAGACAAGGATCGAGCTTGTAGAAAAGCTTCTAATCACTTTTTCCTCCCTTTTTATGCTCATGTGGTTATAGAACCTAAGGCCCTAATCAAGATTTTATCAAGTATTGTATTCTCCATCAAGCAAAACCCTAATTATGCCTCAAATCAACAACATACAAAAACTGATGAAGTACCTAATAAAAATGATCACAGAAGTGCAGAGGATGGGTTTTAGAGACAGTGTACCTGGGATTTGAGGGCTACTTGGACTAGGGCACCCACCCCAATCTCCTGTAAATTCTTGAATAGGAAAACCTTCTGCACATGGTGTCTGAGACTATCAAAAGGCTCTGAGATCTCAGATAAAACACCTGGTTGGACTAGAGCGCTCGCACCAATGTCTTGCAAGTTTCAGAATCTAAAAATCTAAAATTTTGTTGTGAATGTATCCATGATATCCTTCTTTCTGTAGCTTCTTTTTGCCGGAACCTGAGAAACACAATCTGCACATACAAAAGAAGGAAATTGTTGTAGCTATATAGGAGCTTGCCTCAGTCAAGCCCCGTCTTTGATATTTCTACCTCAACAATAGCCAGAGATAAAGATTTAAAGAAGTGTGTGCAAACCTAACAATGTGTGTATGCATAAAGTCAAACCGTAGATGTCTCAATCAAGGGAAGATCAACAACTTGCTTTGCATCAATAAATACATACAACTTCACCTCAAGGAGATGAAAACAAATGAAGACTTGCATGAACAAGAAGGCGAATCAACAATGTCCGTAGAGGATCTCCAAGCTTCTTGTTGGAGGCTTCAACCCTTCTCCCAATCATGCAATAGGTGTACAAACCCTAGGAAGAGCACGTTTTTGCACCTGGTTAGGGATAGGATTTCTCACTCATTTACTTTATGTAAAAAGGGAGTTGTCACTTATCACTTAACTCATTCTTGTTTCTAGTTACTGCAAAGGGAGAGAGAGAGAAGGAGAACATTAGAGAAACCATGCTGAGACGACATCCATACCATCCACCACAACTAGAGATGCTCCGAGCCTGAGTGGCGGAGAGACGCTTCGAGGCTGAGGTAGGGTCCTGATTCCATCCTTTTGTCATCTTTTGTCATATTTTAATTTCATGCTTATCGATGTATGTGCCAAGAGGGGAAGGTGGATAGGGTTCCTAGACAGGGGTGCCTAGGTCCATCTAGGGTGCCAGAGTCTCTCTGGGGTGCCCTAGTCCCACATGAGTGCCAATGTTCCTCTGGGGCACTCTAGTCTTCCTGAGGCGCCTTGGTTCATAGAGGACATAGGTCCTAGGCACATGCATTCTATTCAGTTCTTGATAGATTGTTTTGGTTTCTAGTAGGGATTCTGATACTCTTGCTTTCTTTTAGATCTTGTAGGATGTCCCTAAGATGCGTGAGCACACAGGCGGTCATCTGATGGCACTTCTATGAGAGTGCATTAGCACTTTGACTTCCATGGTGAGAGATCACTTACAAATGGTGGGCCTATGGTGGGTGTTTGAGATGCCCACAATCCGATTCCACTACACGATGCTTATGGTGTTAGAATCAAGATAGACAACTGAGGGGGGGTGAATCAGTTGTCCCAAAACTTTCTTCCTATTAATCATTGAAATCCTCTTTGTAATTCAGTCGCATAATAATAAATCAATCATGGAAACATAATGTAACAATTCAAGAGCAGAAACACATTAACACATATGACACCGAGATTTTAACGTGGAAAACCTAGTTAAGGGAAAAACCACAGGGTGACTAACCCAAGATTGCATTCTCTATTAAAAGAATAAGAAGAACAAATGGCACATCCCAATTAAGGCTTACTGCCCGAGCACACTACTCACAAGAGTCCCACTACCTACAGGAGACACATTGTCTACAGAATGATAAATATTACATACTTGAACTAAAGAATAGCATCTTCACCATGCTTGAGTCAGTTCTATTTAATCCTAATACTTCTGCTCTACCTTTCGCTCTGCTCCTCTCTACCACACACTCATCTCCACAAGATGCATTTGAAATGACTTCATAACTTCTTAATTATACAAGACATTTGACTTTGGGATAATCATCCAAGTCGGCATACATTACAGAGCAAATACATAAATACAACATGACTAATTACAAAAAGAATTCATACGAATCAACACAATATCGGCTACATAGATCTGAGACTTCAATCTTCTTTGAGGAAGATGCCATGCTTCACAGAACATCTTTAAGGTCATCCGTAGGATGTGTAACTCATCTAGTCAGCTAGACTTAGGAAGAACATCATCATCTGGAAGTAATTCTTAATTTACAAGCTCAATCTTCAATGTAGACCACAAACATGAACTGGACACAATCCAAAGACCTCCACAAGCTTGCCTGAATCACCAAGAACATCCACACTTCAGCTTACTAAAATCATTCTCTCCTTCATCCAGAACCTCAAGAACACAGTCTGTCATCACTGTCATATTGGAATAGATTCTTGCAGACCTCCAGACCATGAACCAATTGAGTTTTCAATTCACATTGACTTCCTAAACACTCCACCAAATTTGTAGAACAAGATATTGCATTTCCAGATCTCACTGTACCTATCTGTGTCTCTCTGTCACCTCTAAACATCTACTAGAATCAGTTTTATTTAAGTGGCCATAACTCCTTTAGATCTTCATGCAAACCTCTCAAATCTTTACTGGATCATCTTAAGACACATATCTACAAACCCTTTGATGTGCATCTTTTGATCTTCATCTTAGCTAGGATCTTTACTTTACTGTCTTCACTGTTCTTCTCTGTTCATGATAGGACTAATTTTCTCAACATCCTCAGCATACAACTCATCCAATCCTTATCATCAATGCAACAGGAGTATGTTGACATCAATGACAACACCGGTTAGGCCCATACTTACAACAATCTCCCCCTTTGTCATTGATGGCAACATGTGATGTGAAAAACTATTTTAACCATCAAGACAAGAACTTCTCCTCACTGACATAAATTCCCCTATCAACAACAACCATTCACATGTCTTCTCTTCCTTTACTGCTCCCCCTTTGATCAACAACCACTTTTTGTTTTTCACATGTCTTCTCTCCCCCTTTGACATCAATGGCAAAGGGCACATACTTGCATCACTTAAGAATCATACCAGCTGCTCCCCTTGAGTAGCAGCTTCCCAACATCAATCTGGACCACAAGATATGACTGTGAGATCCATCAAACTGATGCACATCAGTGCACCTTAAATTAGAGCCGGAGGGGTAATAACCCCTAACTTCTCCCTGAGATACTCAAAAGAGTCCTTAGGTAGAGGTTTAGTAAAAATATTTGCAATCTGATCCTTGGAAGGCACAAACTCCAATCTTACTTCATTCTTGTTCACTTTCTCTCTTAAAAAGTGAAACTTGATGGATATATGTTTTGTCTTTGAATGTAACACTAGATTTTTTGATATATTTATTGCACTTGAATTATCACAGAAGATTGTGATAGGTTCCTCATACTCCACTCTGATGTCTCTTAACATTTGCTTCATCCACAATACTTGAGTGCAACTACCTGCTACTGCAATATATTCTTCTTCTGCAGTGGATAGAGATATTGCCTCTTGTTTCTTGCTCAACCAAGAAACCAATATTTTCCTTAGAAAGAATGCTCCACCACTGGTACTCTTCCAGTCATCCACATCTCCTGCCCAATCCACATCAGTGTATGCATAAAGAGAGAAATCAAGATCTCTAGGATACCACAAACCATACTCAACTATCCCTTTTAGATATCTAAAAATCCTCTTGATTGCCATGACATGAGATTCTCTAGGATTAGCTTGGAATCTATTAACAAGACCAACAACATTCATAATGTCAGGTCTAGTTTGAGTAAGATACATTAGTCCTCTAATCATTGACCTGCACTTTTTTTGATCAGCCTTAGGAGAGTCATCATCTTTGCTGAATTTACATCCGGTTGCCATGGGAGTACTCAATGGTTTTGAGTCTTCCATTCCAAATTTCTTCAACAATTCTTTCACATATTTGGTCTATGAAATGAAGATTCCTTTCTTTGTTTGAATGATTTGTAAACCCAAGAAGAAATTTATTTCCCTAAACATGGACATCTCAAATTCACTTTTCATTTGATTTGCAAAAGTTTTACACATACTATCTCTTCCTCCAAAAATGATATAATCAACAAACACTTCAACAATGAAGATGTTTTCATGATCAATTTTGAAGTACAAGTTACTGTCAGTAGTACCTTGGTTGAAACCAATCTTCAAAAGATGCTTATCCAATCTTTCATACCAGGCTCTTGGGGCTTATTTGAGTCCATACAGTGATTTCTTCAACTTGCAGACCGTATCACCATGATCAGACAATTGAAATCCATCCGGTTGCTCAATGTATACTTCTTCCTCCAAGTCACCATTTAGGAAGGCAGATTTGAAATCCATCTGATATACTTTGAAGTCCTTGAAGGGAGCAAAGGCAAGAAATAATCTGACTGCTTCAATTCTTGCCACTGGAGTAAAAGTTTCTTCAAAATCAACTCCTACTTGAGAGTAACCCTTGCAGACCAATCTGGCTTTGTTTCTAACTAATTCACCATCTTCATTCAATTTATTCCAGAAGACCCATTTGGTTCCAATCACATTCTTGTTTCTTGTATCAGCTCTTCCTCCATTGCTTTAGTCCAGCTTTCATCATTGCATGCTTCATTCACTGACTTTGGTTCAATCTTTGAAATTAGACAATACTCTTCTGAGTCTTGAGCAATCTTTCTTCTTGTTTGAACACCTTTGCTTTTATCACATATGATCTGATTTTCAGAGTGATTCAGTCTTACATACTTGAGAATTTTGGGAATTTCTTGCACTTCTGTTTCTTGAATAGGTTCATTCAAACTTATCTCTTCTTCCTGATTCACCAGATCAGTCTGGATCTAAATTTTAGAAGGGGCTTGGACTTCTTGGACCAAAACATCATTCTGATCACCTTTATCATATTCATAAAACCTTGAGGGTTTTTCAACACGTTAATCAACCTTCACATTTGTACTTTATATAATCTTTTTCAATCTCTTGTTATAACACCGGTATCCTTTGCTTTGAGTAGAATAACCCAAGAATATTCCTTCATCACTTCTAGCATCAAATTTGCCTAGATCTTCATCTCTTTTAATGTAACATTTGCTACCAAAGACTCTGAAATACTTCATAGTGGGAGTGATGCCAAACCAGAGTTAATAAGGAGTCTTACCTGTATTGCTTCTAATTTGTACTCGATTAAGAGTATAGACAACAGTGCTTACAACTTCTCTCCAGTAGATCAGAGGAACATTTGCTTCCATCATCATGGTTCTAGATGCTTCTTGGATGGTCCGGTTCTTTCTCTCCACTACTTCATTCTGCTGTGGAGTCCTTGGATCAGACAACTATCTTTTTATCCCATGTTTGTCACAAAATTCTATGAACTCCCTGGATGTGAATTCTCCACCTCTATTAGACCTAAGACATTTTATGTTTAATCTAGTTTCATTCTCTACCATAGCCTTGAATTATTTGAATTTCTCAAGAGCCTCAGATTTCTCTTTTAGAAAAATCACCCACATCATCTGGGAGTGGTCATCAATTAATAACATGAAGTATCTATCACCTTGCACACTACTGATTCTTGCCTAACCACATAGATTAGTATGAACTAAGTCCAATAATTTGGTAGAAGACTGTTCCTTACTTTTGAATGTGACCCTGCTTTGCTTACCCAATTGACATTCTTTGCACAAACTATTAGTAGGTTTCACTAGTCTTGGAAGATCTCTTACAACCTGAGTGTTGCTTATCTTGATGATATTATCAAAATTCACATGACACATTCTCCTATGCCACAACCAACTCTGATCAACTTGAACAAATAGACAACTTTTACCAGTACCAATCAAGTGGAAGATATTACCTTTTGTTTGAGTACCGGATGCAATCTCTATTCTGAAACTTTCAAAGATCTTGCATTTTCCATTTTTGAATTGAAGATCATAGCCTTTGTCCACCAACTATCCAACACTGAGAAGATTGTGCTTCAGACCTTCAACATACATTACATTAATAGTTTTGTTCTTTCCATAAAAAAAATGGTTCCTCTACCTCTGATTCTGCCATCAGAATTATCACCAAATTTTACCACTCCTCCTTCATATCTTTCCAAATCTATGAACTTATTTTTGTCACCTGTCATATGGTGGGAGCATCCACTGTCAATGACCCAATCATCCTTTTCTTCAACTTAGGCAGCTAGAGCTCTTTCTACCATTTTATGATTGACAGATTCAGAGGGCATTGGATCTTCTTCCTTGATGGCAATAAATGCCCAGTTACTTCTAGATTTGTTTCCTGTCTTTGATTCATCATCTATTACTCCTTCATCATCATCATCTTCATGAACATAGTAACATTTCTTTTCGAATCTTGATCTATTTGTATTTTCTCTTGAAAATCTTTCTAGATACCTCGAGGCAAAAGGACCAATCTTATTGCAGTTAAAACATTTGAAGGGCAATTTTCCTTCATACTTACCGGATCCTCTTGGCAATCTTTTTGCAATAAGGGCTTCAAGTTGAATAGCTTTTGCTTCATCTTCTTCCAGATCTTTTCTTACTTTTTCATACCATGATAGTTTCTTTGAAGAGTTCTCTCCTAGATCAAACTTTTGTTTTCCTTTTACAGAGGCACTAGCTTTGAAAACAGTTTCAGTCTTGAGGGGTGCATCTCCAAACTTAGCCAATTCAAATGCAGCTAATTTACCAACCAATTGATCTCTTGTGATATTTGAAAAGGATCTGAATTCTTCAATAGCAACAACCTTGTACTTGCAAGAATCGGGAAGGGATCTGAGAACTTTGGCAACAATATCATCTTCATCCAAGATTCCACCAGCACATCTAATGCCACAAACAAGCTCATTTACTCTTGGCATAAATGTAGTGATATTTTCATCTTCTCTCATCTTCAAGTTTTCAAAATTTCCTTTTAGACTTTGTAGATTGACACATTTAACATACTTGTCTCCTTCATGCAGAAGTTCCAATTTTTGCCAAATCTTATATACAGTTTCTAGTTCAATAACATTTGTTAGCTTTGAATCATATAATGCACTTAGTAGAGCTTCTTTAGTCCAAAGATTATTTTCAGCATCTCTGATTTCATCTACGGTGCTCGAACCATTCTATGGAGGAACATACTTCTTTGAAGCCATGATCCAATATTTCATTCCCATACATTGCAAGTGACATTCCATGCGACTTTTCCAAAGAGTAAAATTGGTTCCATCAAACCTCAAATTATCCTTCTTGTAGGATGACATCCTGGATCTTCTCAAGCGGTTAAGCTTTTTTAGAGGAACTTAGCTCTGATACCAATTGTTAGAATCAAGAAAGACAACTGAGAGGGGGGGTGAATCAGTTGTCCCAAAACTTTCTTCCTATTAATCACTTAAATCCTCTTTGTAATTCAATAACATAATAATAAATCAATCATGGAAACATAATGCAACAATTCAAGAGCAGAAACACATTAACACATATGACACCAAGATTTTAATGTGGAAAACCCGGTTAAGGGAAAAACCATGGGGTGACTAACCCAAGATTGTATTCTTTGTTAAAAGAATAAGAAGAACAAATGGCACATGCCAATTAGGGCTCACTGCCTGAGCACACTAGTCACACTGCCTACATGAGACACATTGTCTACATAATGATAAATATTACATCTTGAACTAAAGAATAGCATCTTCACCATGCTTGATTCAGTTCCATTTAAGCCCAATACTTCTGCTCTGCCTTTCGCTTTGCTCCTCTCTACCACACACTCATTTCCACAAGATGCATTTGAAATGACTTCACAACTTCTTATTTATACAAGACATTTGACTTTGGGATAATCATCCCAGTCGGCATACATTATAGAGAAAATACATAAATACAACATGACTAATTAGAAAAAGACTTCACGCAGATCAACACACTGTCAGCTACACAGATCTGAGACTTCAATCTTCTTTGAGGAACACGCCATGCTTCATAGAACATCTTCAAGGTCATCCGTAGGATGTGTAACTCATCTGACCAGCTAGACTTAGGAAGAAAATCATCATCCGGAAGTAATTCTTCAATTACGATCTCAGTCTTCAATGCGGACCACCAACACGAACTGGACACAATCCAAAGACTTCCACAAGCTTTCCTAAATCACCAAGAACATCCACACTACTTTTGCTTACTGAAATCATTCTCTCCTTCATCTAGAACCTCAAGAATACAGTCTGTCATCACTGTCATATTGGAATAGATTCTTGCGGACCTCCAGACCATGAACCAATTGAGTTTTCAATTCACATTTACTTCCTAAATACTCCACCAAATCCACAGAACAAGATATTGCATTTCCAGATCTCACCAGACCTATCTCTATCACTCTGTCACCTCTAAACATCTGCCAGAACCAATTTTACTCAAGTCACCATAACTCCTTCATATCTTCATGCGAACCTCTCAAATCTTTACTAGATCATCTTAAGACACATATCTACAAACCCTTTGATGCGCATCCTCTGATCTTCATCTTAGCTAGGATCTTTACTTTACTGTCTTCACTGTTCTTCTTTGTTCCTGATAGGACTAATTTTCTCAATATCCTCAGCATACAACTCATCCAATCCTTATCATCAATATAACAGGAGTATGTTGACATCAATGAAAACACCGGTTAGGCCCATACTCGCAACATATGGCACTGATGGAGAGATGGGATGCAGATACTTCCACATTCTATTTATCGACTGGCAAGATTACCATCACACTAGAGGATGTGTTCAGGACCCTTTGACTGCCAATCCGAGGAGAGATAGTGAAGGTTGTTGGACATCACTCAGAGGAGTATACTCGCGAGAGTTAGCTGTACTGTTTGGGTCACACTGTTTCATAGGTAGAGCGAGGACACATTCAACTCTAGTTGCTAGAGCAGGAATGCAGAGACATTCCCTTACTACAGAGGATCATGATTGTCATAGTTGCACTAGCCATCACACCAGATGGATGAGGAACTCATCTTCATGGGGGTCTCATTTACACTATCAGAGTGATGGAGGTGGATCAGACTGTCTACACATGGGGGCACAATATGCTTGTGCACCTACATCGTGACTTACAGTGATATGTCCACTATGAGATGCAGAGTCTCATGGTCTACACATTGTTACAGGTTTGGGCCTTTGAGCACATCAGGTGCACATGACCAATGGGTTATCCTATAGAGGCAATGTTCACCCATCTGCGCGTCTATGCCTACCTACTAGTCAGGTGTTGGTGGAATGATAATTTGTTATATTGGAGAGTGGTATTTGATAGATTGCAGCCTGGTGAAATCATCTGGAGACTGTATCGTGGCTTCATTAGATGGCCTGGCGAGTAGAGGCAGTTAGCTTGAATGCAGAGGAATTGGTTGATGGTTGGTCACCTCAATCACACTGTATCTTAGTTCTACTATGACAGGGTGGCATGATAGTTTGGATAGGTACAGGATGTTCTTGTAGTTCATTTGAGCTACGCACGTGCATTTCAGAGTGCAGTCAGAGTCAATACTATCCAACGGCTAACTATAGCAGATGCACCACTTAGTGATGATGAGGGTCCTAAGGATGTAGAGCCAGTATCAGGCGTAGATGATGTCAGGTGTACCCGAGCATATTGGACCTGGTGGCACATAGCACGACCTACACCTATCTTTCCACTTGGGCATCCTATAGGAGATGCCCAACCTTGGGCCGGTCACGCGAGTGACACAGGGGTGGAGGATGATGTTAGTGACTTTGTGGGATACTATGATCTCGAGGATGGTATGGAGGAGGATGAGGATGAGGATGAGTCTGAGGAGGTCCCATCATAGTACGTCTTCAGAGTGAGATCATGACAGAACCAGTAGGAGGCGGACACTGACAAGGAGACCGAGTCGAGACCGCGGTCCAAGGCTCGTGGTCCTATTCCCGTAGACGAAGTGAGGCCTAGTATGACAAAGTGAGGGGAGAGTAGCAGGCGTATGCCCCCCGCTATAGATCAGATAGCATAGCTCATCACACCATCAGCGATCCACAATCCATCCTAGCGAGATGGAGGTCTAGATAAGGTTTGATTTATTGTTTTATGTTTTGGTATAGTTTATTATTTATGATTTTTATATGGAGTCTAACATCTATCTCATTCTCTATTTTGTAGTTGGGACTGACACATGGCAGGACTTTGTGAGTCACGTCATAGGAGACATATTACTGATAGATGCCTCAGAGCAGCAGGTGTAGGCAGATCCTTTTCCACGGTCATCCACTGGGCAGCATGCTGAGTTATTTATGCATGTCGTCAGATATAGGACTGCAATAGAGGCCATGCTAGAGTAGTTTGCATGATAGAGAAAGGAGTTTTGATAGAGAGCTCAGCATGCCAAGGTTGAGCTTAGGGCACAGCGAGAGTAGACGGTAGTGGTTCCTACATCAGAGGGAGAGCCAGCTGTCAGTGAGTTCTTATTGTGGGAGGTCCAGCAGGTAAGAGATGACAGAGATAGGGTTCAGGCTGAGAGAGACTGGTACCAGAGGATGTACCAGGAGGCATATGAGTAGATGATAGAGATGAGAGGCGAGATCAGGGGGTTATGATCGTGAAGTGTCTCTAGGAGTCATTCGCGATGCGTAGCCAAGCATGGTTAGGGTTCTGTCACTCTCACACCATGAGGGTCTGAGGGTATAGGCAATCGAGGCTCAGCTATGTGATTCCTAGACTTTAGGCACTATGACATCCCATTTTGTTCTTAGGGATAGTCAACTCGGATGTATACATGATATCTATATATATATATGATGTTTATTTCTTTTGATCTATGTGTAATGGCTTTTGATCTATCACATGTGATTTTTATAAAAATGCAACTAGTGATGATGTATAAATGCTATAATTAATGCTATTGTGATATACTAACAATTCTAAAAAGAACATGTAGTAACAAGCACAATGATTAATCATTTTACACATAACTTTAACTTCCATGCTACATTCAGTTAATACAAAAGTGATCTAACCAATTATTACTTAAACACGATACAACAATGATCAACTGAACAAAGATATAATGCTAAATGAATTAAGACAATACGATACTATCTTGTCAAAATTGAAAACTAATCTATGTACTAAATTAGCTTATGAACATTTAACATTAGATCTTAAGCATAAAACCTTTTGAGGTGTGCTATATTAATAGGTTCTTTAAGCGGCATACCTTGCTCATTAGCTAATTTATAAGCTCCAGATCCAGAGGCTTCAGTGATGATATACGGTCCAAGCCAGTTAGGGTTGAACTTACCTTTTTCACCAGGCTGTGCATTTACATTGCATTGATTTTCATAAAGAACCAAGTCCCCAACATTAAATGAACATTGTATGACTTGCGCATTATAGGCTTGTTGTATTCCTTTTTGATAAGCCTTGAGATGTTCAAGAGTGTTAACACGTTTTTCATCAAGCATCTCAAGTTCCTGTAATCTTTTCTCTCGTTCTATGTCATCATCCATGATGTCTCTTAGGGAAATTTGTAAGGAAGGAATTTCTAACTCCAAGAGCATTATTGCGTCTGCGCCATAGACAACATTATTATATGGTGTGTTACCCGTAGTTATCTAAATACTTGTTCTGTAAGCCCATAGTGCATAGGATAATTGCATATGCCAATCTTTTTGATGTTTATTAATAGTTTTCCTTAGAATCTGTCTAATAACTTTGTTTGAAGCTTCTACTTGGCCGTTGGATTGAGGGTAATAAGGCATAGAGAAGCAATGTTGTATATGATATTTTTCAAGGAAATTTTTCACAACCTTGTTCTTAAATGGCGTACCATTGTCTGAAACTAAGGAGGAAGGTATTCCAAATCAAGAAGTTATGTTATCTTGTATGAATTGACAGATTACATCGGCAGTCGTAGATCGCAAAGGGACCACTTCGATCCATTTTTTAAAATAATCAATGGCAGTGATGATAAATGTATGTCCTTGAGAGGAGGGTGGGGAAATCTTGCCAATTATGTCCAAACCCCAGATAGAGAACAACCAAGGTGACAGCTAGGCATGAAGCTCTTGAGCAGGAGCATGGATGAGGTGTTTATGTTGTTGACATTGTGGGCATCTTTTGACGTAAGCAAAGGAATGTTGTTCCATATGCTGCCAATAAAAACCCATACATAACAATTTTTGCACCAATGATTTTCCACCAAAATGCCCTCCATAGGCACCAGAGTTAGCTTCTTCTAAAGCTATCAGAATCTCTGCATTACTTAAACATCAGAGTAAACACCATTATAACTTCATCTATACAAGACATTCGATAATATAATGTATCAGATTGCTAGTTTGCGTAAATGGAGTCAGGCATTCTTGGATGTCGAGTCCGGAATGGTTCTATCATGTAAATAGTTGAATATATAGGAAACCATTCATTAGTGTATGTATTACCATAGATTTTTGAATTCGCCACTATAGGGCTTTCAATTACCGGTGTCTTAAGATTATGAACAACGAAGGTAAATTCCTTGGGAGAACTATTAGGGGATATAAGGCAAGCTGCGCTTGCCATTGCATCCGCATGCCAGTTATCTTTCCTAGGAATGGTAGCAATCAAATATGATTTGAACTATTTTAATAGAGATAATGCAAACTCATGGTATTGAGATAACTTATCATGCTTAGTTTGATACAATCTTGTAATTTGTTTAACAATTAACTGAGAATCTCTGTATATTGTAATATTCTTGATACTAAGAGCCAAAGTTGCATGGAGTCTAGCTATAAGAGATTTATATTCAGCTATGTTTTTTGTGCATAAGAAATCTAAATGGTAAGATAAAGGAATCGGCTTACCCCTAGGAGGTATCAATATAACACTAGCTCTGGAGCCCATTCGACATTTTGATCCATCAAAGTATAACTCCCATTTCTCCTCCGTAGAGATTGTTAGGATCTGTTCATCAGGAAAAGCATCAACATTTTGTATAGAAAAGGGCGAGGGAGCTTCAGCTAACTGGTCAGCTATCACTTACCCTTTAATTGATTTTTGTGAAATAAATTTGAGATTGAATTCTATTAATAGCATAATCCATTTAGCAAGATCACCTGATAAATCTGTTCTTGCAAAGAGATGTTTCAAAGGGGTAAATTTTATCATTACATGTATTTCAGCATTTAAGAGGTAATGTCTAAGCTTTTGAGTGGTGAACACTAAATCTAGGCAATGCTTCTCTATAACTGTGTATCGCACTTCATAATCGAGAAAAGTATGACTGATGTAGTAGACAACACATTCTTTGCCTTCAGCATTATGTTGTGCTAACAAAGTGGCTAGGGCATTGTTAGATGCTCAGATGTATAACATAAATGGTTTATCAGAAACATTAGGTTGTAAAACAGGCGGATTAGCCAAGCAATCCTTTAATTCATTGAAATCTTTTTGACATTTAGAATTCCATTGAAAATGAGAATCTTTCTTCAGTAGTTGCATAAAGGGGCGAGTCCTATCCGTAAGTTATGAAACAAATCGGTGAATGGCCTATATCTTTCCTTGCAAACTACTAAGTTGAGATATGTTCTTTGGTATTCACATATTAACAATCACATCTATCTTTTTTGTATCAACTTCTATACCATGATTTGAAACAATAAATCCAAGTAACTTTCCACTATCCACGCCAAAAACACACTTTTGAGGATTCAATCGCATATTATATTTTTTGTATGTGCTCAAATATCTGTCAAATATTTTTAACATGATCCTTACGATGGATAGACTTTGCTAGGATTTCATCAACATAATCTTCTAAAATATTGTGCATGTAGTCATGAAATATAAGAGTCATTGCACGTTGGTAAGTAGCTCTTGCATTCTTAAGTCCAAACGGCATGACTACCCAACAAAATGTACCCCAAGGTGTTATAAAGGCTATTTTATACTGATCAAGAGGATTTATAAGGATTTGATTATATCTTTAAAATCCATCCATAAAAGATAGAAACTCATGTCTCGCTATGGAATCAACAATCATATCGATATTAGGGAACAAAAAGTTGTCTTTCAAAGATGACAAATTTAAATCTCAAAAATCTGTACACATTCTTATACGACCATTGGGTTTAGCGACGACAACAATATTTGAGATCCACAGAGAGTAATCAATAGGCCAAATAAAACCAGCTTATAAGAGTTTTTCTATTTCAGTTTTAACAAGCAAAGCAATCTTAGGATTCATCTTATGAATCTTTTGTTTGAATGGCTTAACATCTGGTTTCAACACAATATTATGCATTACAATCTGATGATCTATACCAGGCATGTCTAAATAATTCCAAGCAAACAATTCTGAGAATTCATTCAATAGTTTACTCATTTCTTCTTTTTCTTCCGCATTTAAACAATCACCAATAGGGATAGCTTTTTCAGGGTTATCCTTTTCCATAATGACATCAATAGTCTTTCCATTAAGGAGAGTACTATGGTTAGGGGGATTGTAAGATTGTAATTGTTCTTCAAGTTCTTCATTTTGCTCTATTGTAGCAGTTATTGTGCTAGTAGTCTTTCCAAAATATGCATCATTGTTTAAACAATAAGGTAGGCCATGTTTATGGTGATAATGAGGAATACCATCATAAGCGCCTAAGAATTCCATTATCACTTCATCCGTCGTAAACATATCTAAAGGTAGTGATCCTGGAGGACAATTGGTCTCAATCATCCTAGGGTATATCAAACTAAGTGTTGATATTGTGTTGACATTTAGAGTAGGGCGTTTGTGGGCTTTAGATTCCTTAAAAGGATTATATCCAATGCCACTTGAGTAATGTTGCGAAGCGGATTCTATAGGGACTTTGATTCCTTGTTGATTTATGCCACAACCATTACCTAGATAGTCACAATTTTTGTAAAGGATTCATAATCCTCTGCTATAGAGAGAGACCATTTCTTTAGATGAAGGTGGAGCTTCATAAGTCTCATAATTAGTAGTATAACTAAGAGTATTATCCTTAGTTGTCAACAAAGAGATCTTGTGTTTATCATTCGAAGCATGTGATGTGATTGATGCAATATTCGATGTTTCAGGGATGGGGTTTTTAAGTTTATACTCTCCTATGGAGGAAAATGCAAAATCTAGTGAACCCCATTTATCACCAACAAATGCATTCGATTGCTTGGGCTCTTGTATAATGTTTTTAGAGGCAAGAGGAGTTGACAACTCAGCTTTTAGGTTGTTTAAAATCTTAGGATGAACAACATGCTTATGCACTTCCATTTGCAAACAATTGTCTGGTTCAGGATCCGAATGGATAGTATGCAATTTTCCTTTAAAGATAAACTTAATCGAATGGTGTAAGGTAGAAGGAACTGCTCCTAATGCATGTATCCAAGGTCTACCCAGAATCATGTTGTAAGATAGAGAACAAGGCATTACATGAATCAAGGTAGGCACCATCACAGGTCCAACTTGTATAGGTAAAGTTATAGTGCCCATAAATTTTCGTCCAACATTATCAAATCCATGAATACTTAATGATTCCTATTTGACAACAGATATATCAACTTTAACCTTATGCAATAAGTCAATACCACAAACATTAAGGGTTGACCCATTATCAATCATAGCTCTCTTAACCAATGTTTTGTTTTGTTGATTGTAATAAAGATTACCAAAGGATCATACTGCTTTTGAACCTCAAGAGATGGTAACTCATGTTGTTGGAATAAAATGTATGTTTTCATTGCATGCATACAATCTAGTAAAGTGGCAACATCATTTGGTTTAACAATAGGAGGAACAATCACCTTTTGTAAAGATTCTCGTATCATTCCATGGTAAGTAGGTGAATTTTGTATAAGTTCCCAAAGAGATATCTTTGTAGGAGTAGCACGAAGCTGCTCTACAAGATCATAGTCTTTACCACCTTTATATATTAAATGAGGTGCTTGAGGAAGCATAGGTTGAGAAGCTGGTAAAGATATCAGAACATTCATCTGTTGTGTACTTTGTTTGTTATTCTGAGTATTATATGCATGAGCAACCACATTATGATTGTTTTTGTGTAAGTTTTGTTTCACAATTTGTCTTACACAATCATAAATGTGACCAGGAGATTGAGAAGAGGATGAAAGACCTTTAACAACAAGCACAAGTTTAGAGAATGGTTGAACCACGTTCGTACATAGAGTAACCACAATTTTTGGTTTTTCAATCTCTTCTTTAGATTTAGGAACATAAATCACACTTACAAATCTTTGAAATAGTGACGGCTTTGAGGCCGTAGTAGAATGTTCAATCGAGATAAAGTCCTCTAGGGCTTCATGTAACATATCAAAGTCATCACGACTAAACGACTCATCATAAGCATGAAAATATTGTAAAAAATAATCTGACATTATGACATGCTCTATTTAAACCAAGATTTAAATGCACAATGATGGCCTTTGCAAATGAAATACAACTTTCAACAATAAATGATAATTTCCAACTCTTTTAGTGAAAAAATAAAGAATGTAATCACAATATAACATATGCAAATTTCACTAAAGAGGTTTTCCAATCTAATTATGCTTTAGAACAACAAATTATTTCAAATCTAAAGTTTAAAAGGATACAAATTCTTTAAAGCTCATGTTCACCAAAATGTTTAGGTGGAAATTTGAAGGTTTGTTTACTCTAGGTTAAATACCTCAATTTCACCACTAAACATTGGGGAGACAAGGATTGAGCTTGTAGACAAGCTTCTAATCACTTTTTCCTCCCTTTTTATGCTCACATGGTTAGAGAACCTAAGGCCCTAATCAAGATTTTATCAAGTATTGTACCTCAATCAAGAAAAACCCTAATTATGCCTAAAATCAACAATATACAAAAGCTGATGAAGTACCTGATAAAACTGATGACAAAAGTATAGAGAAGGGGTTTTAGAGACAATGTACCCATGATTTGAGGGCTACCTAGACTAGGGTGCCCACCCCAATAGCCTACAAATTCCTGAATAGGAAAACCTTCTGCACCGAGTGTCTGAGACTGTCAAAAGGCTCTGAGATCCCAAATAAAACACCTGGTTGGACTAGGGTGACCTCACCAATGTCCCACAAGTCTCAGAATCCAAAAATCTAAAAGTCTGTCATGACTATATCCATGATATCCTTCTTTCTATAGCTTCTTTTCACCAGAACTTGAGAAACATGATCTGCACATACAAAAGAAAGAAATTGTTGTGGCTATATAGGAGGTTGCCTCAGTCAAGCCCTATCTTCAGTATTTCTACCTCAACAATAGCCAGAGATAAAGATTTGCAAAAGTGTGTGTATGCATAAAGTCAAACCCTAGATGTCTCAATCAAGAGAAGATCAACAACTTGCTTTGCATCAATAAATACATACAACTTCACCTCAAGGAGATGAAATAAATGAAGACTTGCATGAACAAGAAGGTGAATCAGCAATGTTCGCGAAGGATCTCCAAGCTTATTGTTGGAGGCTTCAACCCTTCTCTCGATCATGAAAAAGTTGTACAAACCCTAGGAAGAGAAAGATAGACTCAAGATCTTGATTCCTAACCTTCATCCATTGTCTCCAAGATAGCAAATAAAGAATACTTCAAATAGCTTCAATAAGTCACTGATCTTCAATGGCAATTGTAGCAGAGTTTTGGCATCAAGCTTGCATAAGAATTATGTGTGATAAAATGATTTTCAAATGTCTTTTTATATCAAGCTTTAGGGAATTCAAATTTTGAAGTAACGTCTCGATATCGTGCGAAAACTGAGAATTTGAAAATAGAATCTCAAGACACTTGGTGGGAATTGACACCCCGCCAAAATTCAAAATCCTATGAAATTGAGGAGGACTAGGGTGCGAGCGTCCAAGTTCAAGCCCCCAATTTCAACTTAGATCTACATTTTTGGGGGTCCTAGGGACCCTAATCTCAAATCTCTTTCCGAGTTTTATCAATCATTTACCTCAAAAAGTGAATAGATTGCTCCTAGACTAAGTCAATCAGGGTTTCAGGAAGGCCGAAAAAGAAAAGGTTGAGAGACCACCAAGAGTGAGGAGCTAAACTAAGGGAAATTGTACCATTCCATATAGGAGGACAATTTCTAACGTTACAGTTCAATAGGCCCACAAGGCTAGATTAAGTTGTAGATGCCAATCATGACTAGCTTCATTGACTATCTTCTTAAGAATTTTGATGATGCTCTTGTTAGAAGTCTCGACTTGGTTGTTACTTTGGGGATAATAAGGTGTGGAAAACCTATGTTGGATATGGAATTTATTGCATAAATCATAGACTTCTTGATTTTTAAATGGGCGTCCATTGTCATTAATGATGGCTTGTGGAACTCCATATCTACAAATGATGTAATGCATGATGAATTTGGATATTTGCTTTCTGGTGATATAGGTCATTGCTATATATTCAACCCACTTTGTAAAGTACTCAGTGGTGGTAATGATGAACTTATGGCCATTGGATGAGGATGGATGAATCTTTCCTATGAGGTCAAGTCCCCACTACAATAAAGGCCAAGTAGTGACAGGTTGTAACTCATGTGCTGGAGCATGTATCAAATCCCCATGTTGTTGACATTGTAAACATATCTTCGCAAATTGTTGTGCATCTTGCTCCATGGTTGGCCAGTAGTATCCAGCTCTCAAGAGTTTCTTAGTAAGGCTAGGGCCAGTGGAATGCGAACCGAAGACACCTTCGTGTACCTCGCATAAGGCAACTTTAGCTTCTTCTGAGTCAAGACATCTAAGAAGGATACCATCAAGACTCCTATGGTACAGGGTTTCTTTAATGATGGTGTAATGAGAGGCTCAATGAATTAAGGTTTTGTGTTGTGTGTTGGATAATTGAAATGGAAGGGTACCATGGTGGAGATTCTCATATATAACCTCATACCAAGGAGAATTGGGACTAACAATTTCACATATAAGCTTGGATTGTGGAACTTTAAAAGCTGGAATCAAAAGTTGTTCAACCAAAAACTCACATCTTTGTGCGTTGGTGGGCATATCTAGAAGAGAACCAGTTGTAGCCATAGCATCTACTCCTTTGTTGTTTATCCCAGGAATTTGCTCAAATATGATTTTGGAAAAGTATTTCTTGAAGTCATCTACCATCAACTTGCATGGGAGGAGTTTTTTCATCTTTTGTTTGATACTCATCCAAAACTTGTTTAATGACCAGCTGAGAATCTCCAAAAACTTGTAGCTTTTTGATATCTCATTGTACTTCCATGCATAATCTGGTGATCAAGGCCTCATATTTAGCAATGTTGTTGGTACAAGGGAAGGTAATCCTGTATGATTTAGATATACAATCACCTTGAGGGGTGATGAATAATATTCCAACTCTAGATCCATGTTGTGTATATGAACCATCAAAGTACAACTGCCAAACTACTGAAGGATATAGATTGAATAATTCTTCATCATGAAACTCAGGATGGATATGATGAATATATGTCATTGGTGCTTCTACTAGTTGATAAGCAATCACTTGTCCCTTTATGGCTTTCCGATCAACATATTCTATGTAAAATTCACTGAGAATCATTATCCATTTTGCTAATCTACTTGTGAGTACTACTTTGGACAGAAGATACCTGAGTGGATCAAACTTAGATATGAGCTTCGTTCTTTGGTTCAACATTGTAGTGCCCCTCCAGTTTCACCTTGGATGTGCAGGTGGTCAGATTAAGGAGCGTGAAGATGAATGTAAATAATCAGAATACTTAGGTTAGTATATTTTATTAATGAACCTTGTTGCAATACTGATAATTCACATGCTCTGACATTGCCTTGCATTCAGGTGATTATGATGTTGATTTTACTATGATTGTCATATGTTAGAATTGATTTTTATGTGACTAATTCTGTATCATAGGATGTTATGATGTTTGTGTGGATCAATCATATTATGAGTATCATGCGACTATCTGATGATGGTTCTTACTTAGTCATTCAGTAACTGATTGCTATATGTGTTGTGATTACATGTTTGATGTGTGGTTGAAAGGAATAGTGTCGTATTACTCATGCATGAGTACCCTACTACACTGCAACTTCTTTTCAATATGTGTATGACTACATGATTGCATATATATACATGTTCGTCCGTGTTGTTTGCTGCAGGGTACAGGTACTAGGCATCGACTCCACTTGAATTAATAGGTCTAAGCATGCCTTAACCAATGGATATGTTAAACAAAGATAACATATGGTCCCCTAGCTTAGCCATCATCCTTGAAGAGGATGAGTATCTGGTTGTGCACCCTGTTAGTGTTGTCAGTTTAGTCAAGATAGTCAGTCATTGTTGTAGTGGTCTTGCTTTTTGATCATGCATAGTCGTCAAGTAGTGTGTGGCAATTGGGTTATTTGGTTTGGTATTGTTTGGTTATTGTTTCTTTAAAATAAAATAATATTATTTGTTATGAAGGCATTTTTTGATAATTAAATAACTATAAATGCCTTTATGTAAATTTAATTTATAGAAAACCTATTATATTAGAAATTAAGTTAATAATAATAATAATAATAATAAACGTAATTGCCAGCTAAAGATAAATAAATTAGTATAATTTAATATTGCGGTAATGGCAATAAAAGAGATAAAATTAAAAAGAATTATGGTCTAGTTGCAAATGATATTTATTGCAAATTGAAAGATAGTGTTGCATGAAGAATTTATTGCCTCCTTGTGAGGAATCATCTGAAAGATTTTGGGGGATTTCTCTTTCTATATTTAGATAGGTTTTGACTATTTTTGTGTGAGGGGGAATATTTGAAGGGGATTTTGGAAGAATTTGGACACAAAAAGATCTGGGGAAGTTTTGAGAAAAGAATTGGAGAAAAGAAGGAATTGGAATGGGAAGAGGATTCAGAAACTCAAGGATTAAACAAAATTTCTAGGTATGTCTTTTGGAATGAATGTGGTTTGTGATGCTCGTGTCTCTGAAAATGAATCGTGTCTATCTGGAAATCATCTTTTTCATGCATGTTATCTAGTAGATGTCCTGGCATCCTGTCGCCTATTACATCCAAGGTCTTCATGTAATTCTCCATCTTCTTCCACCATTGTCTTTACTCTGCAATGATTAATCTTTTCACCGTGGGTATGCCCTTCCTGTAATAAATCCATTTCATTACCCCTGCATACGACCTTACTGAGGCGTGCTTAAATAGGCATTTTAAACTTATCAACAAATTTGAACTTTCGCAAGCATTTCACTGATTAAATCAATGGGCTTTTAAATCGTTTCTTGTTCAATACTGTGATATCACACCTATTACCAGTCAACAAAACCACTTTCTAGTTCTTTGTAATGGTCTTGTCAGAAGCATACTATAGCTACTCACATCAAATTAGCCTACATTCATCATGCACCTACAATCTTTAATGGCGAAACCCATTTAGTCACAACTTGCAATCAATATACTTCCTGGAACGAATTACTGATTGGCAAAATTATATGTATTTAGAGAGAACCAAATCTTTCGTACCTCATGATGGTTGATTTCCCTAGGAATTGAATGCTATGGTCTTCATGCTGGAATCAATATTTATTTATTTTTGCACTGACCTGACTTTGGGGTATTTGGCAATTAATTACAACTCCTACATTCTACCTATAAATACCTTCATTTATTATTCTTTTAAAGGCCTAATTTAATCTTTTTTTGGTGTCATCAGGCAAGGCGATAGCTCCTTGTATTATAATCTTTTGTCTTTCTTAAAAAAAAAAATCTTTCTTTGGTCACTTTATAGGTGTCGATCCCTGGTGTTTGACTGAATACCCTTAGAGTTATTTGATCTTTTAAAAGCTTGTTAAATTCATCTCTTTGGGGCATTCTATTAGCGGTTGGTGCAACTCCTCATCAAATCCTTTTTATGCAAATCCCGCGATCATTATTTTCCATCAGATGAAATCCATTTCGAGAATTTTGTTGAACAGTTAGCATCACTTTTGCATACTTATTTCCAAAACTCTCTCATCCATATGCGTCGAAGGTTGAGGAGCCAGTCTTCAAACCTGCCAATTGCATATGCTTAATAATTACCATCCCTTACGCTGATGTTATTATATTACTCAGCTAGCCATGTTAATCTAATCAGCCTCATTAGAGGCATTTTGGCTTCTAGCATCGAAATCCAGTTTGTGCATCTTCTGCCATACTAACAGCCGTATGGTCTCTTTGTTATCTCTTCCTCAATTCCACCATAACCTGCAAATGATGAGCTCTTGAGGGCTAGAAATTGTTCCTTATTAGTATTTTTTTAAGACTCTACCATAGCATAGGAAAGAGCAGGTTGTCGAAATTAGAAATTTGCCGTTTAAAAGGGTTAGTGATTGGAGCATGTAATGGAAAATCTCTATGTTGAAATTCCATACTTATCTCTTAAGATTTATTCTTTAATTGAATGTAGTTAATACTCGATAGTAAGAGGTACTTAATTACATTATCAATGTATATTTATCTAAATTGTATGAACTGGACATTTATGGATTTAATATCATCAAAACTTGCATTAGAGATTTAATATGAAATTAGTAGTTTTCTTTAGAAAGGTAAGATTAAAAAAAAAAAATATAGTTGTGTTACTCATTTAATAAGAAAATATTTACCCATTAGTAATTTGTAATAGAATATTTATTAACTAAGATCTTAATCAAATTTTGCATTTGTGATGTTTTAAAAAGATTATTAGTTTTGTTATTTGGTTAAGGAATAATTTAGTTTATTAGTCTTAGTCGATTAAAGGTAGTTGTCATTTTATAAATTTAAGCATTGGTTAAAATCGATGTGTTGATCCATTGAGTCTTGTGTTTCATTACAAATAATAGTTTTGACAATCTCTCTTAGTGGTTCCTAGGTTCAACTCAGAGATGGGTTATTTGTACTTGATAGGTTATTTTGTTCTAGAGGCTTAGTAGATTGATCATAGGCAATGTCTTGAGTTAATGAAGTGATTTGATGCCTCCTGATTTCGTATGAGGACCTTGATGTTAGTGATGTGACTTGAGCATTGATAATTGAGTTGATGGTCATATTGTTTGCAAGAAGAGAAATACCTTGCATTGTCTTGTATACATGTCAAATTGATGATTCTTGTCAGGATGGTAGGATTATTGGGTGCATGTAGGAGAGTGACTTTCATTGTGGGGCCGGTGCCCAAAGTGGTGATGCAGAGGATTAGATCCAACAACTTCATACTAGGCAAAGTTCATAAAATGGACTTCAATCCATTAGGCTCTACAAGCTTCAATAGGAAACTTTCACAAAAATAGTGACACCAAACTAAGTATCATCATACCATACCAATCTCTCTTCCAAGTTTGTAATCTTCATTCTTCATGCTTTGCTGTCTAGTTGTCACTGTCCTAGTAGCCATATAGAAAGGACTGTCAAGGCATAACTCTTACTACCAAACCTTTTTCAAGATTGTGATGGCGTCTTTGAATACCTTTTACCAAGTCTTCAAACATATCTAAAACTCAATGTATATTGCTTTGTAAGAAACTGTCCAAAAATGGACTGACAGAGAACAAATCAAGGCTATTAGGCCTTGCATGCATACAAGGCTTATTGGTTTGGGCACCTCCACAACTCCTCACACCTTGCATGTGTAGGAGCACTTCATACCTGGTCTGTACATGCTCATTGATCCATCAAAGGTGTCTCTCCATTAGTATTTTAACAAACCCTTAGTCCTACAACTCTTGACTGTTCCTAAATGCTGTCTCAACAAGCTGTTAACAGAAATGCAGTCCTAAACTTTACTTTCCACACCTTGAATCTTCACCATTTGATATGCACCCTTTGGAAAATAAAATTACATGTCACAAGGAGTTTCTTACACCAGAGATTTGAGAGATGCCACCCGGTGAAGTGGAAGAAACACAAATTCTAAAGAAGTGAACAACAATTCAGAAAAAAAATAGTTTTTGGGAAATCGACCATATCTCCCACCTAGATGATCATCAAGATCCCAAACTAGTCTCAAATTAAAGGTACTTCAAAGTACTTTCCATCCATCACAAGTTTTGGCAATAAAAAATCCGTACAATCGCGGGTACTGTAGCAAAACAGTGAAGAAAACAGAAAAAAAGCAGAAAAAAATAGTTTTTGGTAAAACAGAGATTCCTCCCTTCAAATTCAACATTAAGACCTCCAATAAGCTTTGGATCAAAGTTAATTCAGTCCCCTTTCATCCCATTCCAAATTCATGACAAATTTATTCCGTACAGGTACGGATTTCTGAGAAACAATGACGGAAAAAATACAAAAAAATAGTAAAACAGCAAAAAATAGTCTTCTTTCTATTCTTTTTTCCTAAACCTTTGAATGTCTTCCACAATACAATCTCTCTTGGCTTAAAACAAGCCTCAACAATGCTTGAAAAAATGTTTTGTCTTCTAAAACCTTCGATTTCTCTTGTCTTCTTTCTGATTTGTAACTGCTGTTTTAGAAAAGATCAAAAAGGAAACTGTCTTTTTGGACAGCAAGGACTGTTTTTGACTAAATAAAGCTTTGTTTAGCTTTTGGTTAACCTTTGGCAAGGTTCTAATCAACTATCAACCTCATGACATGCCTTTAAAGGCTATAAACATAGAAACTTAATGACTACCTATACAAATATCAAAACTTAAATGACTAACCTTGACTAACCTATAACTGTCTTTTGACACAAGACTGTCCTTTAATATGGAAAAGATTCTTTTAGACCTTTGGACATAGTCCAATTACAAACATGACATTAGTCTTATTATAACATGTAAATGGTCTTAGAGACCTTATTAAACCAAACCAAGACAACTCGAACATTGAACATTAACCAAAGCTAAAACATCTAGGTGCTCCTGCACCAAGTGGCTGCCAGGATAACCCTTTGAAAGTGGTAATCAAGTGATAACCCAATAATTAACCTAGGAGGGGTTGGGTAGCTATCACATTAAATAAGATAATTGGATGTCTCACCCATGCCTATAGTGATCATTTAGGCTAAGAATGGGATGAGAAGGCCTGGTTGGCATGATTGACTTCCTTGTCTTCACAAAAGGATAGTTGGTTCTGCATGCGTCACCCTATGGGGCCAGTGCCTAGAGAGAGGTTGCTGGGATAACCATAGATGGGGGCCAACGTCTAGTGAGAGACAACCAAGATAACCCATGTTAGGACCATGCGATGACACTCTACCTAGTGTAGCCTAGTTATCCCTCTTGTGTTCCTTTTTGTTGTTCTTGGTGCCTCTAGGAGCATTGTTTGAGCCACTTGTTATATTTTTTGAGTCTGTGTTGTTGGGATCCTTGTTGGTTATTTACCTGGTTGTTTTTACCATCTTAACTGTTGTCATTGTGGGACCTCATTGTTATCTCCTAGCATGGGGGGTGGGCCTCAGGGTTCCACATGTTCAGGCAGTTGTGCTATATTCCATTGGTTTCTTGGCATCGTGGCTTGTGTGTAGAAGTTGTATCTCTCATGATTCCAATTTTGGCACCTGTACTTGAAGACATATACTTGTACTAGTTACATCTAGATCTATTGTATCAGTGAACTTTTTTATGTAATTTGATGTATTCTGAAAAAGAGCTTTTGTATCATTCAAATTATGTAATTCCAATTGTAAGATAAACTACTCTGCACTTGTAAACATTATTGCAAAGATGTTGATGTATGTATCTGATGTTGTAATCAAGTTGTTAGTTTGAGTTATTTGAATAAGCTATGTAGGTTGAATATTGTTTAATTTTTATAATACATCTATGTAATCCCTAGAGATGTTAGTTTAACTTGTTGCTATTAGTCTATGTTATGATTTCTTCTATTTAAAAAAAAAATGCCCTTTTATTGCTTTGGTTGAACTTATCTCCAGGGTTGCATGGCGGAGCATTACAAACATATAGTGCCACAACTTTTGGGAAGAAAACACTACAAATAAACATGTTTTTTCCATGGATGAATAATTAAGCTCATATCCCACGAGAGTTCTGCTGATATAATAGATAGCCTGTTCTTTCCCTGAGTTATCATGTTGAGCTAAAAGGGCACCTAGAGCTACTGTTGTTGAAGAGATGTATAGTAGCAATGGTCAATTAGGCACAGGAGGTACCAATATAGGAGGTGTAACTAGATATTTCTTTATTTGATCAAAATATTTTTGGCACTTATCATGCCATTTAAAAGGTTCTCCCTTTCGGAGTAGGTGTTGAAAAGGATGACATTTATCTGCTAGTTGTGAAATGAACATGCGGATAGATTGTAATCTGCCTTAAAGACTATGAAGCTGTTTCAAATTTGATGGTGGAGGCATGTTTACTATAGCTTTTACCTTATCTAGATCAACTTCTATGCCTCTTTGAGATACAATGTAACCCAATTGCTTTCTAGAAGTCACCCCGAATACACATTTCTTAGGATTTAATCGCACTTGACACTTTTCTAGTTTGTCAAAGATTTATTCTAGTACTTTTAGATGACCTCTAGTTATTTATTTTCCCAATATATCATCAACATAATCTTCCATTATGGTGTGAGAAAGATCATGGAAGATAATAGTCATGGCTCGCTGATATGTAGCTCCTACATTCTTAAGACCAAAAGGCATCACTTACCAGCAATAAGTACCCCATGGTATATGAAAGCTATTTTATGTTGATCTTTGGGAGAGATTAGAATTTGATTGTAGCTAGAAAATCCATCCATTAGTGATAGCATTTCATTTCCTACTATGAGATCAATGATGTTATCTATGCTTGGAAGTGGAAAATCATCTTTAGGGCAGGCTTTGTTAAGATCTCTAAAATTGGTGCAGCAATGAATGCCCCCATTCGGTTTGGAAACTGGTACTAGATTTGAAACCCACTCAGGATAATCAATAGGCCTTATGAACTTAGCATCCAATAGGTTCTGAATTTCTACTTTGACCAAGAGTGCTATTTGAGAATGCATTTTTCATAGCTTTTGTTTGACAGGTTTTGCATTTGGAGATACTGCTAGATGATGTACCACAAGTGAAGGATCTAACCTCAGCATATCTGTATAAGTCCATGCGAAGTTGATTGATCTTTTCATGAAGAAGGCAGTGAAATTTGTTCTCTCCTGTTCTGATAATGATGTTGCTAGAAATGTGATCTTTGGATTCCATGTTGTACCTAGATTAATCTCTTGAGATTTCTCCACCAGCAAGGGTGACCGTTCTTGATATTCAGTGGTCAAAGGAAGGTCAAATTCTCCATCCTTAGGTGCCTCAGAGAGGTTTTCACCCTCAGATACATCCTTTATTTTTACTTTTTCATGGTCAAGAGGTGCCTTTCAGTTTTTGCCTAGTGACCTTTCTTATTTGATTTTATTTATTTCACTTTTGCGACTGAAAGATTTGACACTTCCACCAAAATATGCTAACTGAGGTAGATCCATCATGAAGCCCACTTTATGATCTCCTAATGATATGCCTTTCCTTAAGCCCATGAACTATGCTAAGGCTTCATAATTCTCAAATGTGTCTAGAATAGGTGCTCCATGTTGGTCCGTATTGATGAGGTTAGGATATACAAGTTGAAGGTCAGATGATTTAAGTTGAGAGGTAAAGGAGGTGAATGATATCATGAAGATGGATAGGTCTTGGAATAGTTTGATTATGTGGAAAGAAGAATCATCGATGGCATCCTGACTAGAAGTCTCTTCTGTGGGAAAAGCTTTGGCTACCTCATCGAGAATATACTCAATGTTCGAGGAAGGCGGAACCTCCTTACCGTACCCTAAACCTTGCCTATTAAACTTCTTGGTGATAATGATAGGTTTAACAGGTCCTTGTCCATGCGGTCCTAGACCTCCTTGTCCTTTGTAACCCATGTTCTTGATGATCCAAAACCCATTGTTATAGCATTCCACTTCTAAATTGAGTTGATCATTTTCATCAAAAAAGATCCAAGAGGAGATGCCATCAATAGCTTCATCTTCTAGTATTCCTGATTTGATGAATATGGTTGGAGGAACTGTGATAGTAGCCTTGGATGGGGAAGCTTTGGATACTGATGGTTGACCATAGGATTTAGGTGATAAGGGCAAGGCTCCTATACAACAAGATTCTTGTAAACTATATTCACCAATTCCTTTCTCTTTGTATTGAACCTCAATATTGGGGATGGATTTACTAGATGAAGGCTTATTCAAATTGGACGGATCAACATAGGATGTGGATGGATGGGCTTTGGCATTGATGGGTGCATGGTTAGGATTTTGATATTTGGCTTGGAAGGCTCGACAAAACTCAAATGGATTAAGATCGGTAGGGATCGTAATTTCAATACCATTGTAAGGAAATTTCAAACATTGATGATAGTTGGATGGAACTACATTCAAGGCTTGTATCCAAGGATGTCCAAGGATAATGTTGTAAGGCAATTCAATGTCTAGGACTTGACAACAGGTATCAATAGTGACAGGACCAACCCGGATAGGTAGAAAGATAATTCCTTCAAATTCTCTCTCGACATCATCATATGCTTTGATAGTTATGCTCTTAGTAGTGTCAATACGATCCTTAGAATATCCCAGTTGTTTTACAAGCTTTAGAGAACATATATTTAACCCAACTCCACCATCTATTAGTATTCATTTGACTTGGCATTGCTTTATGTAGACTTTGATGTGGAGAGCATCATTATGGGATGGATCGGATGATGAAAGGTCTTTGTCAAAGAAGGTCAAATAGTAGGGTGATGCAATACTTGCTATCATGGCTTGGAATTATGTAGTATCAATATCATTGGGTACCGACGACTCTTGTAAAGCTTTATCTAAGATGGCTTTATGGGCAGGTGATATACGCAATAATTCCAAAATGGAAATATGAGTAGGAGTCTTACCTAGATGGTCAAGGATATTGTATCTAGAGTTTGGGCAGCTGGTAGGTGGTGCTCATTGAATAGTAACATGGCCTCAATGGGTGGTAACGCCACAATCAGGTTCTTTTCCTCTTATGGTAATGGGTTCTTTTCCTTTTATGGTAATGGTAGATATGCGGGCTTGGTCAATACGTCTAATGGTAGATGACTCATAAGTATAATGGACATTCTTCCCAGTATTAGAGGCACTTGCTTTATCGTGTGGTGGAAGTGGATTCTTGAATGCATCAAGGTCATAGTTTGTCATCTGTTTTGGTGGATCAATAGTGATTTCTCCTTGATCAAGAAGATTTTGAATCAAATGTTTTAGTTTCATACAACCCGTTGTGTTATGTCCTTTCACTCTATGATAGTCACAGTATTTGTTGTTTTTATACCAATTAGGTTTAAATTATGGTTCTTCATTTGGTCTAGCTTTAGGTAGCATGATCTTGCTATCTTGTAGTAGATTTTTGAGGACAAATTCAATAGGCTCTCCTAGAGGAGTGAATTGGCATTTAGGTGATGGATTTATCATTGACAACATTTTTGTTCTTGTTCGAAAAGTGGGATTTATCACTTGAGGGTTGTCCATTGTCTTTTGTATCCTTGAAAATCTTGATTAGACCTTTGGAAATTAAATCTTTTTCAATGTTTGTTCCCTTGGATATGAGTTCATCAAAGGTAGTGGCACTTTGGAGTTGCAATTGAAATGATAGTTCAGGATGAAGATTTTGGACAAAGATATCAACTCGTTGTTTCTCAGGCATCTGCCATGGGAGCTTACTAGCCATATTTCGCCATCGTTGGATAAAATATGAGAAGGTTTCCTCGTTTCTCTGTTTGTTGTTGACAAGATCATTCATGAATATCTCATTTTCTATATTGAAAGCAAAGTGTGATGCAAATTTTCCTGCCAACTCTTTGAATGACTTGATGCCCAGAGGTAAGTGAGAAAACCATTCCATAGCTTGTCCCCCAAGACCACGAGGAGATAGACATAGAAAATATGTGTCATTATATGCAACGTCAAGATAAGATACGTAAAATGCTCTAAGATGGTAATTTGGATCACCTTTTCCTTTGTATTTCTCAAATTGTGGTATCTCAAAATGTGGAGGAAAAGGTATCATTTGAAGTGACTTATCAAAAGGATATGGGCATACATCCTCGAAGGAAAATATCTTCTTTGTTTGAACCATACTCATATTGGTGACTTGTTGTTGTAACTGATTGAATCACTGCTTAATATCAGATGTAGGTGGTTGTTGTTGTTGCATAGGATTTTGATGGCTGGGATGAGGTATTTGATACATTAGATTTTGATTTGGAGGATTTGTTGTGATGTATTATATGACGGGATGTATATGTTTTGGCCTTGGTTATCAAATGATGGGAATGTGTATGAGTTTGGTGATGGATTAACGTTTTGGGTGTGTATTGCATGTGAACCAAAGGATGGATTGATGTAGGACATATGTTGGTTGAAAGTTGGTGGAACTTGGGTCACAATGGGTGGATTTGCATAAGATATGTGAGGGTTGGAGGTTGACGGAGCTTGAGACACAAGAGGTGGATTGGCATAGGATATGTGAGGGTTGGATGGTTATGGTCCAAGTGAAAGGAGTTGATCAACATATGATATGTTGGAATGTGCTCGTGATCCAAAAGGTTGGTCGATAAATGATGTGTTAGGATTTGATAGCATATGCGATGTTTGGACTAGATTCATAGATGATGTATTGAGATGGGAAGAAACATTAGATGGTTGGAATGGTTCAACATGTGACACACTTGGATTGGAAACTCGAGATGCTTGTGACACATGCGGAGGGGTTATGTTCATGGAAGAAGATAGCATGGGATGTGACATATGAGATGAGGCAACATGTGGCACACTTTGATTAGCGACTTGGGGTGCTTGTGTCACTAGTGGAGAAGTTACATTAATGGAAGAAGATGGAGTGGGATGTGAGACATGAGATGGAGTAATGTGTGAACATTTTGATTAGGAACTTGAGGTGCGTGTGACACATGTGAATTGATCATGTAATATGGTGTTAACAAAGGATCGATTGATGTGGAAACATTTGGTTGGTTCATTGTCGTATATGTAGAGGATGCATGGAATGGAGGGATGAATTGATTAATCAAAGGGATGTTTGGATGTTGTGTGTAGATGTGGGTTTGGTGGACATGGTAGTAATAGCCTTATGAGTTTCCTTTGCAACAACAACATCATTGATTGGATCTTGTTTTGTGATTTTGGATATGTCAAAGCCACTTGGCAATTTGGCTCCTCCTTGAGCTAATTGTAAGAAAAATCTATCGGGATCAGACTTTAAGAGCTTATTAACATTGTGTAAAGTTTCAAAGTCTTCTAGCTGATACTCTAAGTCATCTTGAGATTCTTCCTAAGTAGATTGAACAAACTAATATTGTGGTTCTTGAGTTGATGATGATGGTCTGGAAGTATAGCCTTTAGGTACAAAGATATGTTGAGGCATTCTAGTCATAAATTTTGAGGCATCCTTGAGAGGCGTAGATTGAAATTCTCTTAGGTTAGCCTCCATAGCTGCCTTATATTGACTTCTAGTTTGAGGCATTGGTTAGATGATGAATGCAATTTTTGGACTTGTGTGACAAAGTTGAGACTCTTGAATTGATTGATGGGTTTGATTGATTGATTGGTGGTTGGCTTGATCAATTGATTGGATTGCTGATTGATTTGGATGGATGGGTTAATTGATTGATTGATTGGATTGGTTGGATTGATTTGGATTGGTTTGATTGAATAAAGATTATCTCCTAAGAGATAGACTCATGAATTCAAGAGTAGACAAGATTAATTGATGATGATGATATAGCCCAACTCAAAAGGAACCACTCTCTTAAGTTGGAAAAGATTGTTGTGATATGATCAAAAACTAGATAGTGATCAAAGCCAAAGGATGATGTTGTTTTGATTGATTGATTAATGTTGATGGTTGTTTTAGAGTCTCAAGAGGATGCAAGGGCTCAAAAAGTCCAAAATATGATGTGATCAGGCTGAATAATATGAGATGTTGGCTGTGGATGATTAGTGTATTGTCTAAAAATTGAGGACAAGGCTAAGGACTGACTAAAATGATGTTTTTGGACTAGATAACTAGAAAGAGTCTGTAGATTGCCAAAGGCAAGATTGTACCAGCCAGAGGTGAGTCAGGATAGCTCAAAGGCAACTCAGGATAATCCAAAGGCATAATTCTGTTGATCAAAGGTGATTTTCAGCAACTCAAAGTTGATTGGATATGGTGCAAAGGCGATGCAAGATAACTCAAAGGTTCTCTGTATGATGATCAGGGATGATTCCAAGATGACTCAGAGGTGAATTTTTGTCATTCAAAAGCAATTTTTTGTAGCTCAAAGGTGACTAGATATGGTGCAAAGGCGAGTTTCAGTGACAATGTCTTGTTTTGAAGGATAATTGGCAAGAAAACCCACACAACAAAGACATAATGGCTGGTTTTGGATGACTTTGATACAAAATCAGAGTAAAAGTTTGATGGAGGGCCTAGATTAGCCCAAAATTTTTCACAGGTCTTGACAAATTTGAAAACACTTGTAAGCATGTACAACCTAGGCTAGAAAGTGGATACTACTTGCTGAGTCCCTACTTGGATTTCTCCATATACTGAGATAAAGTAGACAACTAGAGATATTGGTGACACTGGCTCCCCCACCACGACACAGGCATACCAAATCTCTTACCCCAAAGATTCAGAGATCTTATGAACCGAGGGATTTTTTTGTCTCTATAATGAATAGCATGTATAGGGTAGCTTTGGAGGTCTGACCTCTTGCACCAACAAGAAAAAAGGTTTTTGGCCTCTACTACAAGTGGTTTCTAGTAATGATTTGGGGAACCGACACGTTACGAGCGTCCAACAAGCTACGTAAAGCTTTAACTAGTTCTACTAGGAGTCTCATATACACAAGGTACACCTCCTTTCAAACTAGAACTGTACGGTAAGCTCTAATATTGGTTAGAATTGGCTTTCACCTTATCCTTTTTTATATAGTGGACCAAACGAAAGTATCACTTGAGGTCATTCCCTTGGGGTTAGTACCTCTTTTCCCAAGGTAGGCCTCTCTAAATATAATAACAAGTTCTCTTACACCTAAGATCCATTTGATAGGCAAGGGGAGAAGATACTTTTGTTATTAGCTTAGGGATCTAACTAATGCAACACACAAACAAGCATGCAAGTCAAACAAGCAAAGAAAACAAAGCAAACAAGTTCTTTTTAAGAACCAAATGAATTGTTCCTAGATTAGTGAAAATAAGGTAAATCTTTGATCGATCAATCCTGCAACTAATTTGTTAGTAGTTTCAGATCCACCTTTCTTTGACAATCGATAAAAAGTTGTACCAACAGATGTTAGCTTCAAAGAAATCTAGGTTACAATAGTGCAGACCAAAAGCAATGAAACATAGTTCAAAAGTGATTAACATAAAATGAAAAGTGACTGGATGTATACCAAAGGCGATATTCTGTCGCTCAGATGTGATGCCAAGTGATTCAAAGGCGACTAGATACTATGCAGAGGTGATTTCCTATTGTCTAGATGCACTCAGATGTCTATAATCTACAAAACTCAAATGACATGGTTAAACAAATGATCATAAAATGGATATAAGAGACATTGATAACCCAGAAAGATTGATAAATTGAATCAAATCTGTACCCTGCAACCAAAACACAAAAGATCCAACAATATGAGATGATTAGGTCAAAGATAAACTAAACCCCAAATAAACTATCTTGAGGATGGAAAAGATAGTTAGGGTTAGTAAATAAACCAACTTGCAACCCCAGATCAGACACTAAAATCAGAGGAAAGCCTACAAAAACAAATGTATCAATGAAACGCTAATCAACTAGAGGTGACTTCCGGCCACCCAAAGGCGATCAAATGTAGACTAGAGGAGAGGAATAACTGTTCAAAGGTGATTTTACCCTGATCGTAGGCAACATAGAGCCGTTCAAAGGTGATTTTACACAGACTGAATGTGATTTTCTATCAATCAATTGTGCTACTCCGTACCTAGACTTCAAAAATGATTTTCCAATGAAAATCAATCAAGGATGTGAGTCCCACTGGGCGTGCCAGAGTGTGTGAGAAGGAGAAATTAGGTTAATAAGATCAAGCATTACAATCAAAACCTAATCTTACCACATTCAAGAAATCTATCTAAATGACACAAATGAAAGCAAATCAAAGAACAATGTCACCTAGATTGTATGGATTCCTTGGTTGAATTGGATTTCTTCTCAATAGTGAACAACCATAGTTGCCAAAGTTGCCATGATGATAGATGATATGCTCAAAATGCTTAATGGATGCTCAATGGAGGTGATATGCATAAGATGATAATCTAGATGCTATAGCGATTGTGTTGGATGGAATGAAATGGAAGGAGAGGGTGTATATATAGCTCTCAACTAAGATTGATCAACGGTGGAGAAAAGGTGGCTACATGAATGGTTGAGATGATTCAAGAGGCATGGATGAATGTGTACAAGACACGTGTCCATAGGGAAAGCTTTTATTAAATTATTTAGTTGGCTTTGTTGGTGGAGATAAGATTGATTTTCTTAAAATAGGATGCTTTTCTATTTTAAGAGTTGAAGGATAATTAATATTTACACCAATTAAATCATTTTTTGTATTTAATTTTAGATAAACTATGGATAAGGTCAACTTGTACACATAGAAGAAAGTGATAAAAGAGGGAAATGATAAGATATGATAGAGGAAAAAGCCAAATTGAAAAAATTGGAAGAATAAAGATAAACTAACTAAATAAATTTATTTAATTTATATGCATGATGAGAGGATAAATAAATTAAATATTAATTTTATTTATTTAAAAAGAGCAAATTAAATAAATTTAGAAAATTTATTTAATTTTAGAAGAAAAGTGGGATAATTAAATAATTTAAGATTATTTAATTATAGATAGAAAATAGAAGAATAAAGATAATGAAAATAGATGAAATTAATTAAATAAATATAATTTATTTAATTAATGATGGAAATATATGGTTTAGAAGAAAATAGATAATTGATACAAGTGTGCTAGACAAAATGGACATATGCAATGGTGAATAATGCGACAAATCGATAAATGGTACGAAGGGTCAATTTTGGATGTCTACAATGTTATGTCAAGTCTTCTAGAATATTTATTACATTATTACTACACTACATGTATAGTGTATATCATTGTCACCTTCCCTTTATTGGTAGGTTGTTTTCTTGAGTGCTTGGGATAAACTCAATCTCTTCCATCTCTGATCCAACTAACATAGCAAACGAGTTTGGGTGTAGGTCCTTATTTGTATTTTGTAGATTACTTTTTAGTTGCATATCCAAATTGATATTTATTTTACCTTGTTGCACAATACAACTAATGAGAATAAAAATGAATATTAGGCAATGATGCTACTCCTTTTGTGGTTAAGCTAATTTGTATTTATAGGTCTTGTACTATAAAAGTATACCATTTTAGCAACTATGAGTAGTTTAAATCAATCCTACATGTCATGTATGGACACTAAAAACTATAAGTTTAGCTATGTTTATTCTAAGTAACAAACCATTATTATAAATGTGTATAGGAATTTAAAAATATATATGTATCTAGAAACCGTGTAATATTTCTTTGGACAAATGTGAAAAGTATGATTACCAAAAAATCAATTCAATCATGTTGTGTGGAGGCGAAATCTCTACGGAAAGTATAATAATCAATGAAAATTTGGATAGCATAAAAAATGTTGAAATGGAAGCAAATGGAAACATCATTCAATAAAATTTACAAATTTATTCATTGCTACATTACTTACAAACAACTTATTCTAGTTGCAAGCTAAAAACTTAACAAGTTCCTCCTAACCCCATGGAAATTAGCATTGTAAAAAAGTGGGGTATTTCTTTGGATATTAACAAGGTGGATAATGTTATGGAGTAAAATGTTTACCCTTGTTAATCAAGACCTGTTTTAACACTTTTTTGAACATTAAATGATTAAATCTCGATCCTGATGAATAAACCCAACAAAATAAACTTAGGACTGGTCTAAGCCCACCTTAAAAGACACTCCCTAGAGTTTGTGGGGCTAAAGGACCAGGGCGCCTAGCGTCCTGGTCCCAGATGGTTACTTTAGCCCTATTTTTTTGGTGTTGGCTTAGAATAGCTCGTTAGCTTTTACATGTTGGCCCCATTTGGTTTTATTCATTGTTGGTGAGCGGGAATGCATAAATAAAGGAGTTTTACAATTCATTTTACAACTAGATGGATAATGCAAGATGAGAATTTTCTTACATGTTTGATCTCTTATGCTTAGGTGCTCTTCATGCTTGGAATTGCTATTTGCTTATGGATGTTATGATGCTCAATTATAGGTCTTGAAGAAAGTTCAAGCTATCTTTATCTTTCTCCTTGCTGGTGCATGATCTTGAGTTATTTACTCCAACTAGGGTTTCACATATTGTGGTAATCTTTATCATTTTCGTTCATACTTTCATCATATATTATTGATCTTGCCTCTACCCTCTTAGGGCAAACACTCTTGGATCACTAATCATCACTGTAGTGGAGGTGGAAACACTTACACATGATTTTACTAAGGCAAGCTCCTAAACACAACACATGGCTTTACTAAGGCAAGCCTCTAAACACAACACAACCTTTTCCCTCTTTGCTTGTGTGGAGGTTGAAGATACAAGTTTCAGAAGATAAGATTCAGGAAGAAGGAAGGTTTGCAGGTACAAGACAGGTGAAGCTCATACATTCTACAAATCCCTAATTAGGGTTTAGGGTACCTAATGCCCTAGTACTTATGTGCTCTTGAACTTAGATCTAGGTTCTTCTTTGCCTCCTGATCTCTGTTGTGCTTTCAAAATTTCTATATCCATTTCCCACAGTCATCTATTTGCTGATCTTAGTCAATTAGGGTTTTATCTTTTGCCCAAGTTTGGTTGGTTAGTTTTGGTTGAATTTGGTTAACACTCCTCTATACCAATAAAGGGACAAAACCCCTATAGTTTGGCTCTCCTTCATGGGTATAATCCAACCTCGGTTTGTGTCTCAATGTTAGAGTGGAAGAGGGTTTGGCCTAATTTAACCTTTTAGGCTAGATCTCTCTTTTCCCTTAAACATTTTGGTGAACCCAACGTATCTTGCACTTTGAAATCCTTCTTGATTTAGATCTAAGTTGTTTTCTACCCTATATCTGATTAGGATTGAATTCATTAATAATTTTGCATACCTACATAGCTTATTTTACATTGTTTAAACATTAGGGTTGACATAAACCTTGCTTTCCTAGAAAACCTAGCTAGTCTTGAACCTAGGGTTTGTAGATTAGTGAGTTGTTTTAGATCTTTGTAGCATGATTAAATTGATTTAATTTTATTTATCATACCATCTTTGTGTTTAAGAAAAAGACATTCTTTCATATTTTTATTGGAAAGTGAAAAATCAAGCATTTTACGCTTAGAAAAAAAATATTTATTGGATTGTTTTCATTAGGTTTTAAATCATCACAACAAGACTTAAATTTCTAATTTTTGCATCAGATCTGATTGATATTTCATTCATTAATCATTTCATAGTGCTTTATTGTGCATTTGAACTTATTCATTGCTAGGGCTTGTCAAAAAAGTTACATTTTTAGAAAAACCTAGTTATTTCGAAACCTAGGGTTTGTGATTCATATATTGTTTCAGATTTTTTTTGATGACATTTGCATTTCAAATATGATTTAACTTTTCTCTAATACATGATATATGTAATCTTGTATTTTAATTGGAAATGAATAATAATTTTTGGATTGATACATTTTGAAAAAAACATTAAATTTAGGGTTTGATTGGAGCATGAGTATTGATGATATTTAAGTGGCTTTGATTAGAGTTGAAGGATTTACTATAGAATTATATGTGTTTTCATTTGATCAAAAGTACAAAACATTGATTCATTTAAAAAAAAAGTCAAACTCTTCTTTTATCACATCATTAATATTTTCTTTGTTTGTGTCTTATGTGTCACTAGGGGTTGTAAACGATTTATGAGTTTTGTGACCCGATGCCCTAATTCAAACACCCTTGTGCATAAAAGTCTTCAAGTTATGGGTTCTAATGCTTTGAATAGCTTTGAAAACAACACATCAGAAGCCCAATTTGCAAGTCCAATCACACAAGAAGGCCAATCACTTCTTCCTGATATCCCTACTTCACATATCTCAGAAGCATCAACTTTTCATGAATCCATCAACATAGAGGATCTTGCAGCTCATGTTCCTGAAGCTCAAATTCAAAGATTAGACACTAAATTGGCTAAGTTTAATCAATTTGTAATCTCAAAACATATAGCTAAGGAGACCATCCCTATTTTTGAGAGTCTAAGAAGTCTATTGCTCGAAGGACAAGAGGAATTGGAAGTCTTGTGTGGCCTAGCTCATATAGTGCATAATAACATTTGTTTGCATCTAGTTGTGCTGAAATCATTACTAATGTGACTTCTTCTAATCAAATAGGGACTCAAGTGTTGACACCCATACCAAAACTCCCTATTCCTACATATACTTCTACTATTCTCACAACAACTACACAACCTAGTAATAGTGCTACCACATATGGTGGGTTATCTACTGGGAATCATGTTTGTCATTATAGTTTCATTCCCTTCAATTAAATGAATACTAAACCTAGTGTCACCCCACCCACATCAAATCAAACTAAGCCTAATAGCACTTTCAAAAAATCTAATCACACAGTGTCACAACCTATGGTTAGCCCTATCCATTCATACCAATCTCAACCTAGTTCACCTTCTGACCCTGTCATCAATCAACTTTTGTAAAATATGAATTCTATCCAACAAGAATTAGTAATCATAAACCAAAGTCCCACCAAACCCTCTATGACATCACATTATATTCATAGCCCTTTATCTTATCTTATCCTAAGAGCTCAAATGCCCTAGAAGTTTGAAACCCCTTGCTTTGAGAAGTATAATGGGAAGGGAGACAACAACCATGTGGCATCTCCTTTACAACTATGTGTGGTGATTTCTTGTTTGAAGACACAATTTTGGCAAAACGCTTTCCTAGGTCACTGAAAGACTTGGCCTTAGATTGGTTTTTGTCATTACCTCCTAATTCAATCACTTATTTTTCACAACTAATAAATAAATTCCTCAAACACTTTCAAGTGAACATTGGACCTCAAGTCTCTTTGAGCGACTTCATTCATTGTAAATAAAATAAAAGAGAAACTAATAGATTTTATGGGGCGTTATCAAGCTCTCTTTTCACATCTACTGGGAATCATTTTCATCATTATAGTTTCATTCCCTTCAATTATCCGAATACTAAACCTAGTGTCACCCCACCTACATCAAATCAAACTAAGCCTAATATCACTTTCCAAAAATCCAATCACATAGTGTCACAACATATGGTTAGCCCTATCCATTCATACCAATCTCAACCTAGTTCACCTTCTGACCCTGTCATCAATCAACTTTTCCAAAATATGAAATCCATCCAACAACAATTAACAAGCATAAACCAAAGTCCCACCAAACCCTCTATGACATCGCGTTATATTCGTAGCCCTTTTTCTTATCCTATCCTAAGAGATCAAATGCTCGAGAAGTTTGAAACCTCTTTATTTGAGAAGTATAATGGGAAGGGAGACCTTAATAACCATGTGACAACCTTTACTATTGGTATGTGGTGACTGATACTACAAATACTATACACTCATAATGTATCCTTGCCAGGGTTTGGGGCCAGGCCGAGCCCCGAGCAGGGATTCAGGGGTGACAGCCCCTGAGAGCAGGGGTTTGGGGGCATAACCCTCAAAATTTTTTCCCTTTTTTGCACATTTGGGGTCGGTAGTTAATTTTTGTTAACCAAAAAATAAAAAATGACATTGTAAAACCCTAATTCTAGAAGCTTCCAAAAGCTTGTTATAAGCAGTTGGGATGTATGTTGTGGGATGAAATTCACGAGATTGTAATCTATTTTGCACTAGATATTAAAATCATTGGATGGCTGAGTTTCTGTGGATGTAGCCCATTTTGGGTGAACGGCGTTAAAATTCTGTGTTGGTCTCTTATGTGTTATTCTTCATTGTTAAATTTGGGTTATTTAATCTGCATATAATTGTTAGTGTTTATTTCTTTGATCTGCCTAAACCCTAACAACTGGGTTATTTAATCTGCATATAATTGTTAGTGTTTATTGCTCTAATCTGCCTGAACCCTAACAACTGGGTTATTTAATTTGCATATAATTGTTAGTGTTTATTGCTCTGATCTACCTGAACCCTAACAACTGGTATCAAAGTGGGTTGTGTTCGATTATCATTTGCAGGAAGGTCTCACGGTTGAGTGGGAGTCTCACAATTAAGTGGGAGCAATGGTGGACGAAGGTATATTGAAGGTAGACAAATTCAATGGGTAGAACTATTAGTTATGGAAGATGCAGAAGGAGGATTATCTCTATTAGAAGGATTTATGGAGGCCGTTAGAAGGAAAAGCCAAGAAATTGGCAACAATGACTGATGAGGATTAGGAACTTCTAGATAGAAAGGCACTGGGAAGCATTCATTTGTGCTTGGCACCATCTGTGGCATTCAATATAATATAAGTGAAGACAATAAATGATCCGATGAAAGCTTTGGCTAAATTATATGAAAAACCCTCAGCTTCAAATAAGGTATTTCTCATGAAGCATTTGTTTAATCTGAAAATGATTGGAGGTGGATTTGTAATAGATCATTTAAATGAGTTTAATACAATTACCAATCAGTTAACTTCTTTAAAAGTGAAATTTGATGAAGAGGAGAGTCTCTCTTGGTTTTATGTTCTTTGCCTAAAAGCTATAATAACTTGGTAATGGCTGTAAGTAACTCTGTCTCTGGTTCAAATACTTTGAAATTTGATGATGTTGTTGGTGTTATCCTTAGCGAGGAAATGCGACAGAAAAGTATAGGTGAGAGTTCAACATCGGGTAATGCATTGAATGTAGAGAATAGGGAAAGAACAAATGAGAGATGAAAAAGCCCAACAAATCATGGGAAGTCACAAGGGAAGTCGAAGAAAGGCAGATCTAAATCCAGAGGAAGAATGGATTGCTGGCACTATGGAAAGCCAAGACACTTGAAGAAGTATTGTTGGTCTCGAAAGGGCAAACAAGGAGACTAACAACATGATGAAAGTAATGAAGCTAATGTTGCAAGTAATAAATTACAAGATGCTTTAATTCTATGTTTAGATAATGCTAATGATTCCTAGGTAATAGATTTAGGGGCTTCATTTCATGCCACACCCCATAGGAAATATTTTGTAGATTATGTTCAAGGTGATTTTGGACAGGTATATTTGGGTGATGATGAACCCTGTCAGATTGTTGGAAAAGGAAAGATAAAAATCAAGTTGTAGAATGGAAATGAATGGTTGCTACAGAAGGTAAGGCATGCTCCAAATTTAAGAAAGAATTTATTTTCTATAGGACAACTGGGTAGTGAAGGCTACATAGTTACCTTTCCAGACAAAGTTTGGAAGGTCACTAAAGGTGCATCAGTAGTAGCTAGAGGTGAAAAGGTAGGTACATTGTATTTTTGTACTGGGAATACTTATTCTGCCTTAGCTACTACAAAAATAGTTGCTACTAAGACAGTTATAGCACTTATAGCACTTTCTACAGGGACAGAAATAGAATTGTGGCACCATAGACTTGGGCACATGAGTGATAAAGGAATGAAGATACTTCACTCCAAAAAGTTGCTACTAGGTCTGAATCAGATTGACTTGGAGTTCTGCTATTACATCCCTAACCTATGATTAGCTTAATCTTACTCTTACTTGGTAATCAGGAGGATTAGTTAAGAGTTTAATGATTTGATATTGTGGAAACATTTGATTTGATCTTTGATTATGCGGTTAATGAATGATGATAATTAGTTATGAATATTAATTAATTTGAATAACAGGATATGATAATGATGCATTGATCATGGTTTTGTGGCCCTGAGTGTGAATTGGAAAAATGTAATGTCCTTCAAAGAAGGAAGGAGAACATCATCCTGGAGGAAGGGTTAGATGTTGTGAAAACAAGATTGATTATCCATTTGGGTATCAATTCTCCATGTCCTCCCGAATCCCTTGTAAGTTGTCATGAGTTATGTCTCTTTTCTTAGCAACTAAGTTCTTTGTGAGTCGTCTTGTCGATGATGCTATCACGAGACGATATGACGACTAGACGACATTCCTGGAACATCGTCACAAGTCGAGAGATAGTCATGTTAAGGGACGAAGAGATCTCTCGTTATCCTATTTGTATATGGGGTTATTATTTCCTAGTCATTTGACTAAGAGGTATAGTCAATTTAGGGGGAGTATTACTTGAACCTGATAACCGACAATCTTGTTGTGTATTGTCTTTTGTTTTCATTTCTTTAATGATAATATTTAATACTATATATATACTATTATTTAACCTTTATCATATGTCTATAAGAGGGAACCTCGTTGTCAACAATAATGTTGTGACTTTTGTAAAGTCTATTATTCTATATTATTGAATTGTTAATTTTATTGTTAGTTGGTTTTGTGTAGTGAATGGGACCGTGGAGCTCACCATAGATTTGCAGGTGTCTTGATTTCATGGGCCTCTTATAGGTAGTTGGCCGAGTGAGAGAAACCACTCACACCACCTTGGTAGAGGGTGGTAGTTCCCATGATAATAGGCATGTGGTTTTGGTTGACGAGATAATCCCTAAAGTCTTCTTGGAGGATGATTATTGGGAGTTGATGATCGTTGGTTTGGGAAAAAGAAGAGGGAAGGAGCTCTCACTCTATGCTAGAGAAAGATTGAGAGTAGGACTATAGTGGTTGGACTGGATTTACTCACATTTTTGAGGGACTGTGCTCAGGTAGTGTAAAGAGTGTTATTCTTGTTTAAACTATGGGTTTTGAGTTTCTTTATATTGAGCTCCCTTAATATATATATCGTATGGAGCCTATGTTGTTTAACTATCTTTGTGGTATCTTTACCTCCATTATATTCTTTGGCAATAGCTCGAGGCTGATGGTTGAGCTTGCAAACCATTAAGGCAATTTTGTTTTGTCTTGGAGGCTCGAGGCCTTACAGTCGAGCTGTTTTACAACATATTTTTCTTGTGTCTGAGCTCAAGGCCAATGACTGAGTTGCATGGTAGTGTATTCTTGATTATGTCTAGTTCAAGGCCATGGAGGCTGAGCAGCACTATAATGCATTCTTTATTGTATTATCACTCAAGGCCATGGAGGTCGAGCAGCATTGTAATTATTTCCTTTTTGTATTATTGCTCAAGGCCATGGCGACCGAGTGACACTGTTTTGCATTCTTTTGTGCCTTAGTTTGAGGCTAGGGAGGTCAAGCGTTTATACTTTATACTCCTTGCTTGTATTAGAGCTCATGGCTATGGTATCTAGGCTATATTGCCATGTTATCAAGTTATACCTATAGCTCATTGCCACGGAGGCCGAGCTTAAAACATTGAAACTCATTTTATGTTGTGGCTAAAGGCCTTCATGGCTGAGCCCAAGTATAAACTATAGTATTTATACGTCAAATAATGACATGGTCTGCATTGAATGAACATAGCTGTTATGACTGTAGTGATGGCCGATAAGGCCTTAACCCAAAACAATGCTTAAAGCACTCAAACCAAATGATGGATCAACTTATACAAAAGCTGTATGTGGTTTAATAAGGGTATTTAGAATACCATGACTATACTTGTTACCTTTGATGAAGAGGGACATGGTATGATCATTAAAGATCATAGTTATATTATAAGGCAGCTTGCATGATAGCCAAGTCTTTAGAAATGAATTTGTTCTACTAATGATAACTACCCTTTATTTTTTTATACGGGGATAGTGTTTATCTCCTAATCTCATAAGGGTAATAAGAGTCATCATTCATGGCAAAATCACACTAATTAACTAAGGCAAGGAATACTTAGTATAGTATGAATATGATTCTTGTTGGCAAGAGACACTATGTGGCTTCTTGATTGTTGTCATTAATGGAAACAAAGTCCATCCCACACATTCACAGCACATAGTATGTCTATATCAGAAGTCTGATTGAAGAGTGTTTTGGTCTGGTGAGAAAGAACTAAACATTGTAGCAAGGTCTAACAATCAGGTTTGGATCTCTCAGAGGATGTATCTCAGCAAAGTGTAGACTTGGGGAAGTCAAGAGGAGTACCATGACTACCACATTCTAGAGATTGAGCCTCTGGTGATGAAAGAGTGAAAAGATATGAGCCCCTAAGTGTTGAGTTCCTGACAGGCAGAGCAGACTGAGCAAGAACTAACCGACATAGCATCAGACCTTAATCCAGATGAGAAATTGATGGTGATCAAGCTTCTTGAGGGATCATTCATGGTTGGCCGACATGATTGATGACTTCTATGTCTATATTTTGATACACACCACATGTTAAGCATGGATTCAGCTAATAGACTAGTATTTAGTAAATATCTTGAGTATTCCGGTTGCCGAATAGAAAGATGTTGAAATCCTTGGTTTAGATATATATACCAAATGGATTTTGGTATGAAGTGTAGTTGTATATGTTGTAGTATGCAAAAAAGTGTAGAGAGAAGTGTGGAAGCAGCTATACAAGTCTGGTATGTGACAGAACATCAACACTAAAGTAGAGGAAGAATGAAGTGCAGTAGATTAGTTTATTGAGCCTAACCAGAACTGAACCTAAGCATATGTGGATGCCTCTAATCAGTTCAAACACCTGGTTACTTTCTAAATACCTTGTAGATAGTGAGTCTCTTGTAGGCAGTGAGCCTCTTATGAGTAATGTGCTCAGGTAGTGAGCCCTAATTGCTAAGTGCCATTTTGTACTTCTTATTCTTTTAATAGAGAATACAATCTTGGGTTAGTCACCCCATGGTTTTTTCCTTAACAGGGTTTTCCACGTCAAAATCATTGTGTTATGTGTGTTAATTTATTTATGCTCTCATGGTTATGTATGCTTATATGTTTTGATGTTGCACTAATTGTTAAAGAAGAACAAAAAGTTAAAATATTTAAGATAACTAATTCACCCCCCCTCTCAGTTATCTACCTTGTTTCCAACAATTGGTATCAGAGCTAAGTTCCTCTGAACAGAGTCTAACAGCTTGAGGAAGATCTGGGAATCTCAATAGATGTGTGGTATGAGGCAACAACTTCAGTCTGCCCTAGATGATCTTGATCAATCTCACTTTGAAGTCAATAACTTGAGGGAAATACTCAAATAGGTTGATGACTTCATAAATGAACTAAAAGAAAAAATGAGTATCTCTGTGAAAAAGATAAAGGAACTTCTTCAACAATTAGCGAGTCAAAGTGAAGCCAATGATACTAATGAAGATCTAAATGAGAAAAACAAGCTATGTGAGAAGCTATCAAAAGAGGTCATTATGGTAAGACATGAAATGGAATTAGGGGTTATGAAATTCACCCAAGAAATTGAAAAGAAAAGAAAAATTGAAGATAATCTAAAACAATCTCTCAAGGAGAAGTCAGAAGACTATCACAAAATAGATAGAATAATCAGGGATCTCGAATCTGATCTTAAAGAAGCTAGAGATAATGAAGAACAACTTGAGAATTAGATAGACACTCTTAAAAGGGATCTTCAAACAACAAATGAATACAAAGAAAAAATCAAGATAAGCTCTGCTCAACTTGAAGTTTTTCTTGAAATCCAAAAGAGGGTAGATGACAAGCATGGTTTGGGATATGAAAAAGGTGAAAGCTTTGGATCCGGTCAGAAGAACTCTGGATCAGGAAATCCAAGATACATGCCTGGAAGACCTCCGGTAAGCGAACCAAATGCTCAAAGATATCCATCCTTCAATGGATACTACTACAATTGCAATAACTTTGGTCATAAAGAAAATCAATGCAGAAGAAGAATGAATCAAACTAATTCACCCTTTTTTGGACAGTGTTTTAACTGCAAAAGGTATGGTCACAAATCTCACGAATGTAGAAATATACAAATTAACAATTCATTCAATTGTAGATGCTTTGCATGCAATAGAATGGGACATATGGCTAATCAATGCAGATCAAATGGATATCAGTCAAATATGCAAAGAAATATAGCTTGCTATAATTGTAATAGATCCGGTCATATTGCCAAATTCTCCAGAAGAAAGAATCAGGATAAAAGGGGTCCGATGCATAATAATCAAAATCAAGACAAAGGAAAAGGAAAAGTGAATGCGGATGAAGTTGAAAGGGAAATGAACAAGATTTGGGTAAAGAGAAGTACATAAAATGTTGGAGATGGATCCGCACCAGAATTTGGTGCATATATTCCTTCCAAAAACTAAATAGATGAGCTCTGGCTCAGAGGGAGTCACAAAAGAAAACAATTTCCCCTAGCCAGTCAATTGGTGCCTAAAATTGGCACATGGAGTGTTACGGATTGAAGAGTTCTCAAATAGATATCTAAATAACCATTGGTAAAAATATAAAAGATCCGCAAGGAGTTTTAAAGAGGTTAATCATCCAAGATTGGTCCGATTTAACAGTCATCCGGTAAAAGTAGGATCTTCGCAGTTAGATCCAATATGAATCAAAATTGTAATATCTTGATCTGTGGATAAATGGAATGATTGAAGAAAGGTTCATATAGATTGTCAATTATCACCAAGAATAATTCTAAATGCATCTCAGTGATTCAAAGGGATCTCTCTCAGAACAAGGTCAGAACAAGGGAACCGAATGACTTAAGGTGTGCATTTATTGCAATATGAATTTAGGGTTTGCGCAAAAATATAAGGGTTCTTTTGTTCATCATTTGTACATTTGCATTCGAGAAGAAGAAAGAAAGAGCTCTGCAAAAAGATTACTTCAACCCTCTCAAGATTAACCACACAATTCGATTCAACTAGCGATCTTTTCAGCTCTTATCGTGAACCCTAGAAGCATAAAAGGGTATTTCCGCTCTTGAATATCTCTCTGAATCTTTTGAAAGATGGCTAATCCAAATGTTGTTAAGATCGCTGATAGGCCACAACCTAAGTTCAAGAAACATCCTTACAAATCCCTAGAAGTTGATCCCTTAGGCGCATTCTCTAGCATTCTGCATGGGGTTCTGCATGTAGAAGATGTTAGGGTATACATTCACGCCAACATTGAGGAATTTGGGGAATCCAAGATGATGGGTATCTATCATAAGCAATTAATAGATGGAACATTTGAACTTAAACCCCAATACAAGGCCATCCGGGATAAGCATTTTGGACATTGCATCCACTTCCCCTATTTTACAAAAGATGAATGGACTTGGTATGTTCTCAGTAGAATACATGATAACTTCATGTGGTTGTTGAAGCCCTTCAAAATAACAAAGGATGCAATTAGGGCAGTAACTGGCTTGCACTCATCCGATGGGTTTCCTGCTTTCAAATCTGTTAAGAATCAAATAGTGAGGCTACCGGATCAAAGTTTTATAAGAGAGAAATGACAATAGAAGACATCATAGATCTAGATATCAAATTTGCCTCTATGATAATTGGTTACAAAATCTATCACTCCAGCAAGGAGAATTTAGTATCCGAAACTACTATATATACTGCATATGAAATGCTAAGGAAAAATGTAGACTATGATCTATGCGAGCTTCTTTTGAGCCAACTGTTAGAAAATTTGCAAACAATAAAGAAGGATAAGAAGAACTCATTCAAGTATGGTGGCCTAATATTATGTCTCTTATTTTACTATATGAATGAGCTACCCAGAACAAGTGGCTGGATATGGCAAAATGATAGACTGATTGCCATACAAATTAGAGATTATATGTATGGGCTTGGTGATGCCAAGGCTCAAAGCATAGCTCTCTGGGGACATTTCAAGAATTTCCAAGGTATGATGTAGGCTAGAGAAATAATTCCTTAGACAATAGTTGAAAAATATAAAGATACAATGTGTTTTATGGTAGACACTAATCAATGCCTAATGGAGGCAGTGGAGCCCAGGACAGTCTGGATTATGCCAATGGGCTATGAGGTAGATGAGAAAATCTTGGAGTTGCATATCCAACACATCCTAAGTCAGCCTAAGGACCTTGAGGCAGAAAGGTTTGGAACCTTTCAAGAATTGTGTGTGAAAACTCATGTTGAACTAAGACAACCAGAAATGAAAAGAAAAGTAAGAAGGGAAGTAGAGGAAGTTGCCAAAAGATATGGCATTTCAAAAGAGGCAGCTGATGCAAATAGAGAGAAAGTAGAAAGAGCAAAGAAAGAGAGGCAAGAAGTAGAAAAAGAAAGTGATCCGGTGCAAGCCCCCTCTCAGACTAGATCCTCCAAGAGCTTTGCACCTGCCACCTCCAAGAGCCCAAAAGCCTCAAAACCGAAAGCCAAGACATCTAGAAAGGGAGAGAAGAGAACAAAGACAAAGGCTACAAGGTCATACATAAGCCAAAAGGATGATGAAGAAACATAATCTGATGAAGAAGTTAAGAAAATGAGGAAGAAGAAGAAAACATCCGGGGAATCCTCTGCCGGTCAAAACAAGGAAGAAGAGGCAGAAGAATTTTTTGAAAGGCCTACTCTCTCCATTGATGATGTCATCAAGACAGTTACTGTGGATAGGAATCTACAACCAATGACATAATTCTATGATGAGTATAGCGACACAGACAAAAGGATCTTGGAAGAAGCTATAGTTAAGTACTTAAACATATATAATAAAGCATTCATTGAAATCATCTCTCCAATCCCAAAGAGTTTAGAGAAAGTACTTGAACTCAGACAAGACAATGCCAAGGAAAAGGATTTGGAGATCTGGGAACAGATATCTATTTAGCTCTATCCTTCCATCACTCCAAAACAAATGAACATAATCTTCAAAGATTGCAAAGATGAGTTCCAGAGTAAAGCCAAAATGAACAAGCTTATGCTCGGAGAGACTGATCAGGTGGCAAAAGAGACTGAAGACATCCTCTGAAATGCATATAAAAGATCCAATCTTCCTATTATAGAGGACATAATTGATGAAACTTCTACCATGGATATCAAAGGATTAAGTGCATCAAAGGAAGATTCTACTGAGAAAATTGTAGAAGAGTCAAAGGAGATAGGTGAGGAGAAGACTAAGGACTTGGATTCCTCTATTCCAGAAGAGGAAGTCTATGAAGAAATAAACATCTCTCTTTTGGATCCCCCAGCAGACTCCAAAACTAAAGGAGAAGAAAGAAAAGAAGAAGAAATTAGTCAAGGAGAAGAGGTAAAGGGAAGAGAATAAGATCAAACAGATAAGATCTCGGATGATAGCTCTAACATGGGAAAAGAAAAGAAGACTCTGTCTTTGGCAAGAGACACTGCTGAGGCAATAAAGAGCTTCTTGAACAAAGAAATGTTAGAGATAGATGAACCGGAATTATTTCAAGGACCACTCAATTTTGACTCCTTCTCTCCGGTCTAGACAATGAAGGTAGCATCTTTTGCTCAAGCTAAAGCAAAAGGGAAGCTTCTAAAGTCTCACATAGAAGACTGTGAGCTAATAGAGATTGCATCTAGTGTGTTGGAGAATATCATGCCATCCTTCCAGAAGGATCCTTTGGCCTCTTCATTTGGTAACTTGAAATCTCTTGTTAATTCTATTAGTACACATTTTGATTCTTTGGAGAAATCAGTAGAAGAGAAAGTTCAGAAAGAGTTTTTGGGAAAGAGATTCTCTGAAGTACAGGGACTTATAGCAAATGATAGGAGAAATTTAGATATTGGGATAAAGAGCCTAGAAAATGCTCTTAAAGATGGCGGAGGTTTATACAAATTTTATCTATCTTGGTCCACAGTGACAGCAGGCATTGCCAAAAAGATGGAAGAACAAGAGAATAAACTGTCAAGTTTATCTCAAAATTTTGATCCTCTCACCTCATCCATAATAAATCAAGAGTGTCAGACTATTGTCACTATTAATGAAATAAAGAGGCTTGAAAAGGAGAAGAAGAATAGAATAAGCAGGCTAAGTGAACTAAGAGGGATAATTATCCCTAAGTTAGAGGCAATGCATGAGGCCCTAACTGATGCTCAGACCACAGCCCAGACTAGTGATCCGACAGACTTAAAAAGGGCAAAAGCTTTTGCATTTTTGATAAGTGGTCACATCTCAATTTTGGATAGGATGAAGCAGAGTTGGGCAACATAATTTGTCCAGTTGAAAACCACTTTTACGGATATACTTAAGTATATGTAAGTATAACATGTATATATACTTCTGCGGCTATGTACAGGTTGATTTTTGCAAATTTGGTGTGCGGATTTCACCCTTTGCCATTGATGTCAAGGGGGAGTGAGGAGTAGTGCAAAATGTGGAATCTAGCTAAGGGGGAGCTTTGGTAAAAGTGTACATAAGACAGAGCATCAACAAAGGGGGAGTTTGCTACGACACTTAGTCATTTTTCACTAAGTGTTGCCATCAATGCCAAAGGGGGAGATTGTTGGCAAGAGACACTGTGTGGCTTCTTGATTGTTGTCATTGATAGCAACAAAGACCATCCCACACATCTGTAGCACATAGTATGTCTATACCAGAAGTCTGATTGAGAAGTGTTTTGGTCCAGTGAGCAAGAATAGAGCATATAGCAAGGTTCGACAATCAGGTCCGGATCTCTTAGAGGATGTATCTCAGCAAAGTGCAGACTTGGGGAAGTCAAGAGGAGTACCATGACTGCCACATTCCAGAGATTGAGCCTCTAGTGATGAAAGAGTGAAAACATATGAGCACCTAAGTGTTGAGTTCCTGACAGGTAGAGCAGACTGAGAAAGAACTAACTTTGCAGAGCATCAGACCTTAATCTGGATGAGAAATTGATGGTGATCAAGCTTCTTGAGGGATCATTCATGGTTGGCCGACATGATTGATGACTTCTATGTCTATATTTTGATACGTACCACATGTTAAGCATGGATTTAGCCGATAGACCAGTATTTAGTAAATATCTTGAGTATTCTTGTTGCCAACTATAAAGATGTTGAAATCCTTGGTGCGGATATATATACCAAATGGATTTCGGTATGAAGTGTAGTTGTATATGTTGTAGTATGCGAAAAAATGTAGAGAGAAGTGTGGAACCATCTATACAAGTCTGATATGTGACAGAACAGTAGCACTAAAGTAGAAGAAGAATGAAGTGCAGTAGATCAGTTTATTGAGCCTAACATGAACTGAACCTTAGCATATGTGGATGCCTCTGATTAGTTCAAACACTTGGTTACTTTCTAAATACCTTGTAGATAGTGAGTCTCTTTTAGGAAGTGAGCCTCTTGTGAGCAGTGTGCTTAGGCAATGAGCCCTAATTGGCAAGTGTCATTTTGTACTTCTTATTCTTTTAATAGAGAATACAATCTTGGGTTAGTCACCCCATGGTTTTTCCCTTAACAGGGTTTTCCACATCAAAATCATTGTTTTATGTGTGTTGATTTTATTTATGCTCTCATGGTTATGTATGCTTATATGTTTTGATACTGCACTAATTATTAAAGAAGAACAAAAAGTTAAAATATTTAAGATAACTTATTCATCCCCCCTCTCAGTTATCTACCTTGTTTCCAACAATTCTCTTCTATGATAATTTATTTAGATGTTGTGAACCATGATGGACTTAGAATTGTAAATGTGGATTGATTGTGTAATGACCTAGAGTGGAAGGAGTTGGTGAGGAGTCACAAGTTCCTCAGTACAAAGGTAACCTAATTGGTCGAAACAAACTTGAGATGGGAGTTGATTGTCCAGGTATGGACAATGAATCGAATTGATCCAATGCATACTAGACCTAGGATGGTGAATATGGCCCGACTTTTGACATGATTAGAAAGTGGAATAAGGTGACATGGAGTCACAGATTCCCTATAATGGAACTTGACTATTAATGATAGTTTTATGATAACTGTGACGCATCTAATGTATTTAAAAGATATATTGATTTTTAATTGAAGAAGGAGAAATTGAATAAGAGGTAAATTGTATTGCCTTGTAGGAAGCATGAAGTGCCTACTGAGTTCATTGGAGGTACTATTTCTCCTAGATAATTATATGCTTATGAGAATGAATACTAAGATTAGTATGAAACTCTTGTATTTCAATGTAAATGGAAGCCATCTTTTACGAATGGCCATACTTCAAATGAGGTATAAGATATTAAAACCCATGAGGATGCTTGAGATAGAGTCTTTTTAGTAAGACCATCATTTTAGACTATTATGAGATAAGTCTCAAATGACATGATCTTGAATGTAAACCTTGGGATAGGTCAACATGAAACTGTGAACCTAGGAAGGTTAGAAGTTGGAAAATTTGTTTTGACTATTGAGATTTTGGGAAATGGAATAGGGTGACAAGGAGTCATAGGTTCCTTGTGAAAGAAACCTACTTGTTTTAACTTTTGTTATTTTGGAAAATGGAACAGGGTGACGAGGAGTCATAGGTTACTTGTGAAAGTAACCTATTACATTTGATGAACTCCTAGATAGTAGTTGATTGTCCTAGTATATGACTATGAATTGAACTAAATTCACATTTTTGTAGACCCTGAGAGGTCACATTAAGCATACTGCAGGACATGACAACTTCTAAGTTGAGTAGGGGTGATGGAAAAATGACTAAGCTCATTGCGAAACGTATATGTATGTACTCTACATGCATTGTCAGTCCACAGTGCTCCAGATGGCCTAGTGTCTCTAGTAGTGTCATACATAGTTAGAGTGGATCTATAGATGTGTAACCATGAGACATTAGGAAGGACACAACACTAGATACTGAGATGGCTAACCTTATGGTTCTTAATATCTAACCTTTCTGTGAAGGGTAGGGCCACTTCCAATTAGGAAGTTGAGGGGGGGACCGCGGGTCCATGGTTGGTGGAAAAACACTAGGATGATGCTCTCCTTCCCAAGCATGAGACAAGCCAAGGCTTATGGAGACATATGTCAATGGTTCCAGATATAGTGTTTGCATTTTATGACTAGCTGGTGTATTGTAATGTATAAATTGATTTATGATGCCTTGGGCATAACTTGTACATGAATAGTGATGTTTACTCACTAAAGATATGTAAATGATCATTGTATTGTAAGCTTTGTTATATTCTGTTTAGAATAACATGCTTAATGGATGAAATGATAATGAATCATTATGGTTAAATTTTTTGTTTGCATAATCATATTGTTAACCAATCTCTTGATTAAGTTGGATGTTTATGTTAAATCTTGAGCATTATGGAATGTGATGTTACATCTCTGAAAATTATGTTTATGGAAAACATAAAAGAGTGCAATTTATCAAAGTTGGGAAAGAAAAGAAGAGTGAGAAATTAGAGCTTGTGCATTTAGATGTATGGAGACCAGCTTAGGTATCTTCTCTTGGTGGCTCTTTCTATTATGTTACTTTTATTGCTGATGCAACTAGGAAAACATGGGTGTATTTTCTAAAACAAAAATCAGAAGTATTTAAAACTTTTAAAGGGTGGAAATCTTTGGTTGAGAATGAGATAGGAAAAAAGTTGAAGTGTCTTAGATCTGATAATGGAGGCGAGTATTGTAGTAGAAAATTTAAAAATTACTGTTCATATAATGGAATCCATAGGCAGAAAATGGTTCTTGGAACTCCACAAGAAAATGGTGTGTCTGAGAGGATGAATAGGACCATTATGGAGCATGCAAGGAGCATGAGATTGCATGTTGGACCACCCTTACACTTTTGGGTAGATGTTGTACATACTATTGTTTATTTAATAAATAGTGGACCTTCAAATCCTTTGGATGGTGGCATTCTAGAGGAGGCATAGATGGGTAAACTATTCATTTCTAAAAACATTTGGTTGTGAAGCTTTTGTCCATGTTGATATTGAAAATAAAACCAAGCTTGAGGCTAAGTCTAAAAAATGTACCTTCATTGGATATGGAGTAGATGAATTTGGTTATCGGTTATTGGATTATGAAAATTATAAAATCATTAGGAGTAGAGATGTTATATTCAATGACAAGGTCATGTATAAGGATTAGCTGTATGAAAAGAAGCATGAACAGGCCAAAAAGGAATATGTGGTGCTGGATGAGATTCTAGAAAGTAAAATGCCAGTGATACTTGATGCTCAACAACAAGTTATCCAACAAACTCCTACAAGTGTTAGAAGTTCTAAAAGGATAACTAGACCTCTAGGAAGATTTTCTCCATCATTATATTCTATATTATTAATTGATTATGTTGAACCTGAAGGTTATGAAGAAACAATGTAGGGAGATACCAAAAAGCAGTGGGAGCTAGGCATGAAAGAGGAAATGGATTCCTTGCTGTAGAATCAGACATGGGACTTAGTCTAATTGCCTCCAGGTAAAAGAGAATTGCCAAATAAATGGGTTTATAGGTTGAAGGAAGAAGATGGAGGCAAGAAAAGATAAAAGGCCAGACTTGTAGTAAAAGGTTTTGCACAGAAAAAAGGTATAGATTTTGATGAAATATTTTCTCCAGTTGTAAAGATGACTTCTATTAGAACTATTCTAAGTCTTGTGGCTGTGAAAGACTTGCATTTTGAACAACTGGATGTGAAAACAACATTTCTCCATGGGGATTTGGAAGAGGAAATATACATGCAACAACCATAAGGATATGAGGTCAAGGGTAAGGAGGAATTTGTGTGTAGGTTAAAGAAGAGTTTGTATGGCCTGAAGCAACCACGTCAGCAATGTTATTTGAAATTTGATAATTTTATGGCTGAACAAGGTTACAAAAGATGTCATTCTAATTATTTTGTTTATTTTAAGAAATTGGGTAATCACAGCTATATTATCCTATTGCTTTATGTTGATGACATGCTTGTTGCCAGGTCTAACATGCAACATATTAATGAACTTACATAGAAATTAGCAAATTTATTTGCTATGAAGGATTTGGGTGTAGAAAAACAAATCCTTGGTATGAGGATCACACGGGATAGGACAAACATAAAATTATTTTTGTCTCAAAGTGAGTATGTAGAGAAAGTGTTGAAAAGGTTTAACATGTAGAATGTAAAAGCAGTTAATACACATTTGCCTGGTCATTTTTAGTTGACTAAGGAGATGTGTCTAAAGACACAAGAGGAGGAAGACAAAATGTCTAAGATACCATATGCATCAACAATTGGTAGCTTGATGTATGCAATGGTATGCACAAGGCCAAATATTGCACATGCAGTGGGAGTTGTGAGCAGGTATATGAGCAATCCAGGAATGGAATATTGGAATGTGGTAAAATAGATTCTCTAATATTTGAGAGGTACTACTTCAAAGAAACTATGTTTTGGAGGAAAAAATCTGCTCTAAAAGGATATGTTGACTCTAATTTGGCAGGTGATATTGATAGCAGAAGTGCTATAGGGTATGTTTTTACTATAGGAGGTACTGCAGTCAGTTAGATTTCAAGGTTGCAAAAGGTTGTTGCGCTTTCAACCACTGAAGATGAGTATGTTGCTACTATAGAAGCTAGCAAGGAGATAATTTGGTTACAGTAGTTTCTAGAGGAATTGGGACAATGACAAGAAAATAGCCCTTTGTACACTGATAGCTAGAGTGCCATTTATCTTGCTAAGAATTCAGCTCTGCATTCAAAAACTAAGCACATATAGCTCATATACCACTTCATCCGGCTAGTTTTGGAGGATGGACAATTGAAGCTAGAGAAATTTCACACAATTGAGAATCTTGCAAATATGTTCACAAAGGCAGTGACATGGGAGAAACTGATTTCTTCGTTAGTTTCCATTGGCATTCATGACTGATAATGGTGGACATAAGAAACCAGCCAGGCCTATAATCCAGTGGGAGTTGCAAGTGCAGTGGTGTCATTCAGGATCAGTCTCCAAGTGGGAGATTGTTTGGTGTAGAGCCTGATCAGTCTCCAAGTGGGAGATTGTTGGTATGTGGCGACTGATCATGCAAATACTATACACTCGTAACGTATCCTTGCTGGGACTCAGGGTTAGTAGTTAATTTTTTTCCCTTTTTTGCACGTTTGAGGTAAGTAATTAATTTTTGTTAATTGACAAATCAAAAATGACATTGTAAAACCCTAATTCTAGAAGCTTCCAAAAAGCTTGTTATAAGCGGCTTATATGTATGTTGCGGGATGGAATTAGTGAGATTGTAATCTATTTTGTACTGGATAATAAAATCATTGGATGCCTAGGTTTCTGTGGATGTAGCTCATTTTGGGTGAACCATGTTAAAATTTTGTGTTGATCTCTTTTGTGTTATTCTTCATTGTTATATTTGGGTTATTTAATCTACATATAATTGTTAGTGTTTATTGCTCCGATCTGCCTGAACCCTAACATTTACAACTATGTGTAGCAATTTCTTCTTTGAAGACACAATTTTGGCAAAACTCTTTCCTAGGTCATTGAAAGAATCAACCTTAGATTGGTTTTTCTTATTACCTCCTAATTCAATCACTTATTTTTCACAACTAATCAATAAATTCCTCAAACACTTTCAAGCAAACATTGGACCTCAATTCTCTTTGAGCGACTTGGTTCATTGTAAACAAGAAATAAAAGAGAAAGTAATAGATTTTATGGGGTGTTAGCTCTCTTTTCACAAGTTCAATATTCTATTCCAGATGCTGATGTACAAAGAATCTTCATTGGAAACTTACAACCTCACATCCATGATAAACAATTGTTGATGCATTATGAATCTTTCACTCATCTTAGCATGACTCTCTGCGATTACCAACTTTTAGTTAGTCAGTATGAGAATAATCCCTCATTGGCTCCAGTTGGTCAATCTGAAGCCTCACACAATCATTCATTCAAAAGACACAATAAGAATTTCATCAAAATCAATGCAATTTTAGTTAATAACATAAGAAAACATGTGGCATTTGCATCATCTCCTGCTCTTGCCCCATATAAATTGAAACCAAAGACAAGACATTTCACACCATTATTGGAGTCTCTCTACTCTATAATGACAAAACTATTGAACAACAATCTCATCAAGCTTCCACCCATTTGACCTCTCGATACAAGTAAGATGAAAGCATCTTCTTTTGATTCGAAGGCCTTTTGTTAATTTCAAAGCACTGCCGGTCATGACACTGAAAGATGTATGCATCTTAAACATGAAGTACAAGACCTCATTGATGGCAATGTCATCCAAGTTGCTAGTGTAAATGACAAAAGAAATAAATCAGTGGCTCCACCTAATCAAAACTTACAAATATATACAAATCCATTACTTCATCATGAATCTAATGTTGTGGGTCCATCTCAAGAGATGCTATGTACTTATAATCATCAAGAACAAGACTATGAAGTCAATGTTTGTATGGTGGATTCTTTCCCTCATAAAGACCGAGTAGAGCCTAAAACAACTATATCTTTTACTCTTCATGATGCTACTATTGAAGCTCCTGATGGACCTCTATACATCACCATTTAAATCAATGATAAACCCATAAGAGGTGCTAACAAGGGTCATTGTACCTTGGCATTTAATCATGTTTATTTGTCAAATCCAAGGCTATGTCCATGGCAGTCTGCAATAGAAACTAGGAATTAATAGTCCTAAAACTACCTACTGAAATGAAACCTACTTATTCAATCAAATTCATGCTTTTAACTAACTATTGTGAAAGAAATCTAATCTAGGAATTGGAATAGTACAATGCTGAAATGATTTATCTAATTACAATAACTAGAAAAGACATTAAAACAAAATTAACAATAATCTAATGTATCTCTATGAAAGTAGGAAAACTAAATCAAGGAATCTACAGTAATTTAAGAAAGCAATAAACTAACAGTGATAATAGCATTCCTTCTATTGGTGGGAGTGGGCCCTTGCTCCACACCACCAGAATTGAAGACTAAACTGAAATTTCAGAACACACAAATAGAAGAACCGCCTTTCTTTAATCCAGTATTTCCAAAATAGAGTATTCTTCAACAGGGTAACAATAAAAGTATATATGCTTCTAAAAAATATATGAGATTTTTTTATCCTACTGCCTCCATACAATATATATCAGATGTTGTTGATATCATATCTTCGGAGTTTATTAGTTTACTCCTAGTTCTACTTTAGATACAAAAGATCTTTATTCTAAAGACTAAACATGCAACTACCTATATCAAAATATAATCATGCAGAACTAAAAGAGACTTAAGTGAAACTGGAGGTGTCCTTAAATCTAGAGTTTTGACTTTCATAAAATAGGTCGTAGAGGCCTTGATAAAAAGGAATCAACTTTAAAAACAACATACTGCTATAATATAAGGAAGCTAAGGTAGCAAAACAACTTCCTATACTAATCTTGAGGGGAGGGATATGTAGATTTTTTTAGATCTTTACAACAGTTACGAAAATAAACACAAATAGCAATCACACCATAACACTCTTAATTATGTGGGGAAACCCTTTTGGGAGAAAAACCCCACACTCCAAAGCCACCCAATATATTATTCAAGAATCAAGAAGATTACAATATACTTGTAGAGAAAGCTTTCATAGGAGTATAACCAACTAAAGATCTGGAGGCAACTCAACATCTATAAGTCTCTCACACACAACCTCCATTTCAAGCTCCTAATAAATAGGAGATACAATACAATAATCTGTCAACAGTAATTACAAAACCATGAGCCAAAAACCACCCAGAAGTGGCACTCAAGTTATCTCCAATCAAAGATGCCTTGTGATGTACCAAATCACACACCAACACATGTAACTCTCCCCTTTACATCTCTTTTAAGTGTCCAACATGTTTTCACATTTCCCAAAAGGGAGGCCTAACTTCTGAGGTCATAACTTTTAATTTGGGTGTTCGATTGACAAATCGTTTGATGCGTCAGAAAGCTTGTGAAGAGATCTATCAATCTATAACCTGCTTCACCAGTTATGACAACTTTTAGGGTGTTTAAGGACCTCTAAGTACTTCAAATATAAGTTTGAAACTTTTTTCGAGAGTTTCAAAAAAATGAGAACTTTAATATATTGCAATCTAGGCATGATCTTGAGTTGAAACTCACCCAAGATGTTTACTTGGCAATTCCGCACCTTTTTAGAAAATTTTAGGTCCATCCAAGCTCAAATGTAGAGTTACTAAAAATAGTAAGCCCTACCATTTTTAGCCCCTTTTGGAAACTTTGAAATTTCTAAACCATCTTTCAAGATAAAGGGTATTCAAAAAGACCAAAATTGGGAAGAATAGTAACCTTTTGTAGTTGAAAGGTTGATACACCTTTCCTAACATTCTCCCACTTGTGAAACACCTTGCAAGAGCAAAGGGAGTATCAAAACCATGATTTTATTGCTTGGGGCCAAGAGGTCCATAGACTCTGATGACCATCTAAACTTCTCTGTGCTCAGAGGCTTAGTTAATGAATCTGCAACATTCATCAAAGTCTCTACCTTAACTAGCCTCACCCTATCATCCTCAACCATATCTGTAACAAAATGATACTATACATCAATGTACTTGGTCCTGACATGAAATGTCAGGTTCTTAGATAGGCAGATCACACTCTGACTATCACAATAAACTATCACTACACCTTGTTTTATTCCAATATCTGAACACAATCACTTAAGCCAAATGGATTCTTTACAAGCATGAGTAGCCACCATATACTCAACTTCAGTATGGACAAAGCAACCACAACCTATCTCTCACTCATCCAACTAATTGCACCACCAAATAAAGTAAACACATAAGCACTGGTGGATCATTTGCTATCAACATCCTCTTCTAATCTAAATCCACATAACCATGAATATCAAGGGAATGCATGTCTCTTATCAAATTACCATGATAACATAATGAAAAGGTACCCCGCAAATATATGAAGACTCTTTTAACTACATCCCAATGAACTCTACTAGGATCATGCATACATCTGGAAAGAACTCCCTCTACTTGGGCAATGTTTGGTCTAGTATAGACCATAACATACATCAAACTTTTGACTACACTTTGGTAAGACACTCTGCTCATGTCTTCCATATCTGATGGGGATGTTGGACATTGTGAAGTAGATAACTTCATTCCAACTGTAAAAGGAACACATAATGGTCTACAATCCTGCATGTTAAACCTCTGTAAAATTGAATTTACATCCTTACTCTGGCCAAGCCATAGTTTTCTGTTCACTCTATCTCTTCTTATTTCCATTCCAAGAATGTGTTTAGTTGCACCAAGATCTTTCATTTCAAATTTATCTGCAAGTTGAGACTTTAGTTCTGAAATCATTCATTTCCCTTTACCAATAAATAACATATCCTCAACATATAATACAATAAACAAGAAACAGTCACCATCATGTTTATAATAAACACAATGATTGGATGTAGAATGCTCAAATCCCAAATTCAACACATATGTATCAAATTTATGGTACCACATCCTAGGACTTTATTTGAGGCCATACAAAGATTTCTTCAATTTACAAAACAAATTACTTTTACCTTTCACCATGTAGTGCTCTTAGTGAAGGGTGCGTGGCCAGAGCACTACATGGTGAAAGGTAAAAGTAATTTTCACATCCATGAAGGAAAGTCATTTTCACATCCATTTGCTCAACCTCTAGACCATAAGCAATGGCAATAGAAAGCAAGAATCTAATGAACGTCACTTTTTTAACAGGAGAAAATATCTCACCATAATCAACACCCTCAACCTATGAGTAACCTTTCACAACCAATTGTACTTTGTACTTCTCAATACTTCCATCTAAACCAATCTTTTTCTTGAATGCCCATTTGCAACCAATAGATTTTCATCCTTCAGGCAATGGAACTAGATCCCATGTATCATTCTTTTTCAAAGTTACCATTTCTTCATCCATAGAAATCTTCCAAGACTTTGCATTATTCATACCTAATGCCTCTTCTAAAGATCTAGGTTCATCTATGTTAGTATTTAAAGTAAAAATACATCTCTAGTCATTAGGTGAATACCTTTCAGGTAGTTGTCTATGCCTTTTAGACCTTTGAACAAGTTGAGTTGGAGGTTCTTCCTCCTCTTCTAAAGATTCAGAGCTAGATGAGTTCTCTTCAACTTCTTCTATATCTAGGGGCCTCAATTCAACTTTCTTAGGTGTAGAAGGGAGTTGAATCACATCTTTCTATTCACTTTGTTCTAGATACAATGTAGCAAAATAAGGATTAGTTTCTTTAAAAATAACATTTCTATATATTACCTTCTGTGCAGCAGGGTCCCAAAGCTTGTATCCTTTCACACCATAATTGTACCTGATGAAGATACATTTCAAGCCTTGTTCTCCAACTTTGTTTGCTTCTCCTTTGGTACATGTGCATATGCCTGACAACTAAAAACTCTAAGATGTCTTAGTGAAGGCTTATGCCCTAACCATGCCTCCATAGTCATTTTTATCAACAAGCGTTGATGTAGGAGACCTGTTAATCAAGTAGCAAGTAGTGGCAACAACTTCATCCCAAAACCTTTGTTCTAGACCAACAACACTAAGCATACTCCTAGCCTTCTCTATCAGTTTCTTGTTCATTCTTTCTGTAACTCTATTCTGGTGTGGAGAATACAAAGTTGTCTTTTGTCTCTGAATACCACAATCTTTACAAAATCTATCAAAATCTTTAGAGCAAAATTTGCCACCATTGTTAGTCCTCAAAAATATTCTTTTCTTTCCAGTTTGCAACTCAACCATTGCTTTAAATTGACTAAAAACTTTAGATTTACTCTTTAGAAAATATACCCATGTCCTTCTGCTATAATCATCAATAAATGAAATATAATATGTGGAATTTCCAATGGAAGGAAAATCTACGTGACCAAACACATCAGAATGAAGAAGATCCAATACACCACATGATTTATGAGAACTTGAGTAAAACTGAACGTAGTTTTGTTTACCTTAAATGCAATCCTCACAGAAATCAAAATCAAGATTAGAATCAGTCAACCCTTCAACAAGGTTTTTATTTTTCAAGGTCCTTAGACCATTTTCTCCTATGTGTCCTAATCTTTGGTGCCATAACATAGTCTTCTCTACAAGCAATTTTGATTTAGAAGAAAGAGCACCCTTAGGTACCCAAAATCCATGACCATCCACTAAAAAATGAAACTCTATCCTTTTCCAATGAAGTAGTCATAGATTTACTTTTCACACAAGTACCATTGCACTCAACAGTGTATGTATCAAACTTATACAATGTGCCAAATTTGACACCTCTAGTGATCACCATAGCACCTCTAACCATTATACATCTTGTATTAGAAAAGACTACCTACACACCCGCATCTATTAGTTTCCTCATAGATAATAAATTTCGTGCTAATCTAAGGATATGCAACACACCATTAATCCATTTTATTCTACCATCAGAAAATCTGATCTTAACTTTACCACAACCAATAATATTTAAATTAGAATCATCAACCAAATACACCTTACCTCCATCAAATTCTTCATATTCAGAAAACCAATTTCTATTAGGGGTCATATGGAAAGATGTACCTAAGTCAATTAACCATGCATCATTACCTGCACGAGTGGCCAAAGCTGCAATGAACGAATCACCATCTTCCTTCTCAGACTTAGAATCATAATCAAATTTCTTCTTTTTCTTCTTTACACTCCTTATGGAAGTGTTCAGGCTTACCGCAATTCCAACAAATAACTATGGACTTTCTAGGAGATTTGGATCTCCTCTTGGACTTGGATTTGTCACACTTCTCACTCTTCTTGCCTTTTTCTTTAGGTCTTCCACAAACACTTAGGGCTTCTTTGGTACTGATGGATACCTTCCTCCTCATTTCTTTAGAAAGAAAAGAACCCATGACATCTTCAACTTTCAATATAACAGAAGTACTTCCAATTGCCATAACAAGATAATCCCACGAATTAGGAAAAGAACAAAGCAGGATCTGACATCTCTCTTCCTCATCCATTTTTACACCAAATGATGCCAATTGAGCCACCAACATATTGAATACTTCTAGGTGGTCTGAAATTCATCCACCCTCTTCCATTATTAAGGAATACAATTTCTTCCTCAATAAAATCTTATTCACTAAAGATTTGGCTTTATATATCTCACTGAGTTTCTTCCATAGTTTCTTTGCAGAGGACTCATCATGGACATTGATTAAAACAAAGTCTGTCAGGTACAATCTGATTAGACCCTTGTCTTTATAGTCCATAACATCATATTCAATAGCCAAAGTAGCATTTGTGGGCCTTGAAACTTTCTCATCAATAGCATCCAATAGATCTCGATCAATTAACAGATCCTCCATCTTCAGTTCCACATCTCAAAATTGTTACCAAATTTTTTTCTATCTCTATCTCCCTAATGTGCTTGCTATCTAAAATTCCTACAACAAGATCACAAAGTATCTTTTGCAGAAGCTCTCACTCAAAACTGGATTAGTTCAAGAAACCCAACAACCCACAATTGAAACCAAAGGTGATCAAACTCTGATACCACTTGTAAGGAAGCTAAGGTAGCAAAACAAATTCCTACACTAATCTTGAGGGGAGGGATATGCAGAACATTTTAGATCTTTACAATAGTTACATAAATAAACACAAATAGCAATCATACCATAACACAGTAATTATGTGGGGAAACCCTTAAGGGAGAAAAAACCCACCCTCCAAAGCTGCCCAATCTATTATTTAGGAATCAAGAAGATTACAATATACTTGCAGAACAAGATTTCACAGGAGTATAACCAACCAGAGATCCAGAGGCAACTCAACATCTATAAGACTCTCACACACAACCTCCATCTCAAGCTCCTGATATATAGGAGATACAATACAGTAAACCGTTAGCGATAATTACAAGACTTTTTATATAGGAGATACAATACAATAAACCTCAACTTTTTATCCAGGTGTCTGATCCATGAACCGTTTGATGTGTCAGAAATCTTGTCAAGTGCGCTATCAAGATATAGCTAGATTTTCTAGTTACAATAACTTTTAGGGTGTTTAGGGACTTCTAAGTGCCTCAAATATGAGTTTGAAACTTTTTCCAAGATTTTCAAAAAATGGAAACTTTAATATCTTATAATCCAGGCATGATCTTGAGTCAAAACTCACCCAAGATGTTTAATTGGAAATTTTGCATCTTTTGGGAAAATTTTGTGTCCATCTGAGCTCAAATGTAGAGTTACTAAAAATAGTAAGCCCTGTCAATTTTAGCCCCTTTTGGAAACTTTGAAAATTCTAAACCATCCTTCAAGATAAAGGGTATTTGAAAAGACCAAAACTGGGAAGAATAGTTGTCTTTTGTAGTTACAAGGTTGAGACACCTTTCCTAACATATAAGTCCCTAATTCATGTAGAAGATCAAGTGACAGGTGTTCCTTGTCTCCCATGAGCTACTATAGTTGTCTTCTTTGAAAAACTTTGGCATTCATAGGTAGAACTCTGGAGCTTTGCAACAACTCTAGAGATTTTGTGTAGTAAAACAACTCTAGAGATTCTATGTAGCTCTGAAGACTCTGTGTAGTTAACAACTCCTCCAGAGATCACTACATAGCTCATCAGGACACAACTTCGGAGGTCTTGTGATCAACAACCCTTATTGTCTTGTTAATCTAGCTACGGAGATTGTCCAACCATTCTACAAAATGTTGGAGTTCTTTGTAATGTGTCTTCTACCTAGCTCTGGAGATAGTTAGGAACATCTCTGGAATCTTCAAAAACCGTTCCTTACCTGATAGATGGACCCTATGATCGAAGAAGACATTTCTACACAATTTTGTTAGTTCAAATCCAAAACATGAGTCTTTTAATCACAACTTTATTATTTCATCTTTAATTAACATAATTTAGACAAGGTTTTATAGTTTTCATAGTGCAATCAACAAATAAGGTGGTGTATGAAATGGAAAAAGGAAACATAAGGGTGTGTTTTGATGAGTGCTACCTGCCACTCATCATCTCCTCTGAACTTGAGGATTTGTGGGTCCTCTTTCACTATTCAAAGCCTAGATTTGATTAGCTTGTACAACCTTTTTGAGATACCATTTTCTTGTTCAAAGGTTGTCCAAGTTCTCTTGTTGATATCAACATTTCCTTTGAATTCCTCAATTTGCTTTATCCATACCTGAAATATTGTATCTTCTAACTGTTCAACCCACATGGGCAGGGGTTCAATGATCAAGGGTGGCCTGAAGCGTCCCCTATCCATTCTTGTTTATATTTATCTATCATTTTGACCATAGCCCTTTCCTTCCTCATAAACCATTTGAGGTTAGCTAGAGATATTAGGTCCCTCATTTTCTACTTCTGATTTAAGGTATTCCACCTTCTTTTGGAAATTTTCATAATTTGGTCAGCTGAGGAGTGAATGAATAGGCCAAACTCTGTAACACATTCTTGTAAATGTTGCTGATATAGGGACAATATCTTGGCTCTAGGAGAATAGACTGCTAACTTGAACTCAATTTCAAAAGCCATTGGATTTGGGCATTCTCTTCGAAGGAATAAGCCTTTTTATGCCACTTTTACTGTATATGTCTCCATTCTCTCATGCCAGATTTGGTGGTTTTTCATTAAGGACATGAATGCCCTTTACTGGCATTCCCCTACAAAAAGATTAATAAATAATGTATGGTATTGAATGGAGAAATTATGCAAAAACAATTCACAAAGGAAGTTTTTATCCTCATCATTACTCTACACATACACCTTACTGAAATCATTCCCATCCTTTATGGTCTCAGTGAGGTTAGAGAGGACCAGTGAGAGTTTTCTTTGAAGGAATTATTCTTTTAAGAACATTGCATAACTACCACTAGGTGGCCTACATGATAGTATCTTTGAAGAAAGATTGGCTACTGTCATTACCTTTTCTTCCAAGGTTTTTACTTTGTCATTCATTACATAGACTGCTCTTTGTAGGTAGAGCATGACAGTTTTACCAAACAACTCTTGACACCTCCTTTCCCAATTCATCAATGCCCTAGAGACATTCAACTGAAATGTCCTTAGGGAGACCTTAGCTTGTGTGCCTTGATAAGTTGTTGGCATTGTAACAACCAATTCTTTAATTAGCTTTGCTTGGTCATCAACTTTGTTATTGGCCATTGTCAACTCCTAGGTCTGAATATGTAGTTTCTCAATTAAGGTTGAGATTAAAGTGATACTATTATCCTTGGCTTTGAAAACATCAAAGATCTAAATGTCCCTCTGTATCATCTTTGCATCTTTCTTCTCAATCTCAATTCATTTTTCCTCAATGACCTTTTCTTTTCCCTCTATTTGTTTCTTCAGGTCATTAATCTCTCAGTCCTTTGTTGATTATTTTTCCTGCATGAACTTTTTAGGGTTTGTAATGATCAATTTCTTGCCCCATAACTATCTTTTTAAGTTATCAATCTCTTCCATTAGCTGTTGTTATTTAGAGATTTCAATATCCTCCCAATCAGAAGGATGGAAAAAACTTCCTATCTCCAACCCTTCTGCCATTTTTGTCTCTTGCTCTCCAAAATATCCTTGCTCTTCAAAATATCCTTGCTCTTCTTCCCTCTCTTCCTCTTCCATCTGAATGGATTGCTTCTTTTCTTTTGTTCATGTTCCTTTAATAGACCCTTGGGCATGTGATGGTCCATCCCGATCCTTAGGAGGGGTAATTGAGGTCTGGAAGCCAACAAGTACCTCAACAAAGAGCTCAGTGTCTTTCTCCATTTGAGTTTTATGTCTTTTACATTGACTTCTCTAGAGCACTTGTTGTTCTTGTGTCTTTGGTGCTTGTGTCTTTTCTTCTGAATCTAAAGAAATTGTTTGAGGTTTAGTAGGTGCAACCTTAGGTGCCTTAGAAGTTTGTGGAGCATGGGTCTCCAGAGTACTTCCCTTAGTTACTCTTCCTCTTTTGCTCCTAAAAATGGAAGGAGTGTCTGCACTTGTCAGCTCCTCATTCTTCTTCTTATGTTTTTGGTGTTTGGAGTCTCTATAGGCTCCTTTGTTGTTTCCTCTTCACCTACCCCTTTTGGAATCTAGGGAGAACTTTTAACACCCCTATTCTTCTGTGCTAGGGTGGATTCCTCATCCAATGTCAATTTTCATTTTGTTTTGTGGGATATTTGGGGAGATGCCTCATCAGGTATGACTTATTCCTACTCTGGTGCAAAGGACGGTTCTCCCAAAATTTCCTCACCCTTTTTCTTTTCCTTAGTAGTTGGGGAGGAATTGGATGGAATTGGCTTATCCCCCTCTACTTCTTGAGTGGTAGATGTTGACTCTACTACTATCTTCTTTCCCTTTTTCTTTTCCTTATGAGTGTTATCTAGAAAGGCTTGCAATAGGGCCTCCCATCCCCTCTTAGAGATGAAATGATGCTTGACAATGAGGTATATAAGGCCATGGTGTTTAAGCTGACCCTTCCCTTATTCATATTTTTCAGCTAATGAGGTAATTGTAGAGAATAGGAAATTGGGTAAGTTTATCCGATATTCAGGGTGAGTGTTGCCATGCCTTAGAAAGATCAACATTTTCATAATTGGCTCTAATACAAGGGAGAACTGGCCATCACAGGTGAAGTATTTCATTAACCACATGGACAAGGACTGCCAAGGTTGAGGAAGAGTGTTCTTGATAATTCTTTTTACTTCTCCCTTATTAGTATGTGTTTTTATTTTAGCTTCATTGTCTATGGAGAATGCTTTTATTAAATCAACATATAAGGTTTTTAGGTGGTAGAACCTCTCACCTTCTTATGGAAGTCCAGAGAGACTACTGATGAAGGATGTAGAGATGGGAATGGTGACTCCTCTTACTTATGTTTTGTTGTTTTGTTGGTTGGAGAGGAACTCCTCCATAAATGTCTTCCATGTACCCTTCATTTTTTTCTAGGAACTCGAGCCATCCTACAGCCCTCAGTATCTCAGCAGATTCTTGATTTTACATAAGTCCTACTCTCTCTAGTTTTAAATTCTTCTTAACCCCCATATGTCTAAACAAAACTATAATTTACTGGTGTTTATACCCCTTTAGATTCCAAACCCTTAGTAATTCCTACCTATCCTTTTGAAACTTCTCACAACAGACCTATCCCACCTCTGGAGCTCTCTGATTCCAAAAATCTAGAGTTTGAATTTTTGAGAATTCCAAATGGTGATTAGCAGGAAGGTGTCTTTTCTTGTATTGTAGGCTATTGTGTAAGTTGTGAGGGAATTATGGCTTTCAAAGTTAGAAATTAGGATTTAGTATGTTTGGCAGAGGATTATGTCATTTCGAAGTTGTGAAGCTAATGTGATAGGTGGTTAGCTAGGGGTGGCATGTGTCAAGATTTATTTGGGAGTAATGGTGGTATAGGCATTCTAGGTGATTGACATGAAATAAAAATGAAAAAGACTTGCTATAATTAGTTAATTAAGATTAATAACTGGATTACCATTGCAATAATTAGGTTGCTTCCTCTGTAGGATGTGATGCAACCACTCCTCCATGTGTAGCCTTTAGCATTGGTTTTCATAATGTTCATAGGGTGTGAAGTGATAGGATCTTCATCTGAACTTGTGGCTAATAAGATAGCTCCAGTCATTAATAGATAGCATCAGTGAAATGATTGGAAATATGGGTCATCGATGGCTGATGTCATGATTGCCTGAGACCTGGTCTCTTTTTGAGGGTGAGGTTGACAAGGTCATCATGATGGAATTACCTTTTTATGAGTTTCCTCTCTTAGATGTTTTAAGAGATAGGCTTTCGAGGTCTAGAATTTCATTTATTGCATGAGCAGTAGAGGTGCTCCTAATTAGATCTAGAGGTGCTTCTTGTTGATACCTACATGAAGAAAAGAACCACCATTTGCTGGTTTTTAGTTCTCTTGGTGAGGAAGACCACCATTTGACCAATTTTCAGCCTTCCTCTTTTATTCTTTTTTTAGAAGGTCCGCCATATTAATGGTTTTCAACCCTTCTTTTTATTTTTATTTTTGTTTTATTTTATTTTTTTAATATTTCAACTATGCAAGAGAGTGTGATCTCTCCCACATAGCATATATCCTTGACAAATTCTCCCTTTGTGGTTGGTTGTTGGTAGAGGTAAATCCTATGACCATTCACAAGAAATTTAGTTTCCCCTCCATCAATAGGTACCAAATGGACTATTTCATTTTCATAGACTTCTGGAATATCATACGGCCCCATCAAATGGGTTTACAATTTCCCTTTGAATTCCTTGAATTTGGAATCATGCGAGAGAACCAAATCTCCTTTCTAAAATATCCTCCTTTTGATATGTTGATCATGCCACTGTTTCCTTTGTTACTGAATGAGTTATGTCTATTGTATGGCTCCATTCTGATCTCATCCAACTCATTGAGTTGTAAGATCTAATCTTGTTGTGCTATGGACAATGGTAGCCCAATATCAAGTGATGTCTTGAGTGTTTGTAGTTCAAAATCTATTGATAGGATAAGTTTCTTTCCATAGACAAGTTCATAAGGTGATAACTTTGTTGTTGATTTCCATGTTGTGTTGTAAGCCTATACTGCTTCATGTAGTCTGTTGGCTCAATCTTTTCTATTCATTGCTATTGTCCTTATCAATATATTTTCTAATTCTCTCTTTGTCACCTCCACCTATCCATTTGCTTATGGATGATAAGGTGAGGACTTCCTATACTTGACCTGATACAAATCTGTGAAAGATTTTATCAATTGGGAGGTAAATTATGGACCTCTATCTAAAACTATAGCTCTTAGGGCTTTAAATCTTAGGAAAATTTTGTTTTACAAGAAATCAACAACTTTATCTTCTTTGGCAAATTGTAATGCTTGAACTTCTACCCATTTCGTCACATAGTCAGTACATACCAAGATGTATTCTTTCCCTACGGATATTGGAGAGATGGGTCCAAAAATATCTAGACCCCATAGTTCAAATGGTTCTAAAACCACCTAGTGATGTAGTGTCATCTCCTGTGTGAAGGTTGGCTAGCCCATCCTTTGGCACTGATCACATTGTTTCACATATCTCTTCACATTTCTATGGAGAGATGGACAATAATAATTAGCTCCAAGAATCTTGTGGATTGTCATTTGTGAGGAGTAATGCCCTTAAACACCTGGGCAACACAAAGTCAGGGCCAGACTTGAACAACAAACCATTTAACCATTTATAAGGCAAGCTTTCCTTTGCTAATCTCTTTTTTTGTTTGGAAATAAAGTGGGAAGGAAACAATCTTGTAGCCAAAAAGTTGGCTGCGTCAGTAAACCAAGGTGTGATAGAAGAAACAACAAACAAATTTTCATCTGGGAACCCATCTTCCACAGGTTGGTTTTCTCCACCTATATGCAATCTTGACAGAAAATCAGCAACCAAATAAACTTTCCTAGATTATCTATGATAGTGATATCAAATTCTTACAATATTAACAACCATCTAATGATTCTTGCACCTACTACAAGTTTGTTCATTAAATATTTAATGACCGCATGATTAGTGTGTACAAAATTTTTGTATCCTGTGATGTAATGTCTAAATTTGTTGATGGCATAGATGATAGCTAGGAATTCTTTTTCAGCCATTGTGTAATTTTTCTCAACAGGGGTAAGGTTTTTCCTTATATAATAGATTGCATACACCTTCCCTTCTTCATTTTGTCCCAAGACTACTCCTATTGATTCATTTGATGCATCTGTCTAAATGTGGAATGGGAGATTCCAATTAGGTCCTCTTAAAATAGGTGTGATTGTGAGTTTTTCTCTGATGGCCTCAAATGTTGTTTGGTGGTCTTTTATCCAATGAAATTTAGTATCCTTGGTTACTAGGGAGAACATTGGGGTAGCTATCTTTCTAAAATTTTCTATGAACCTTCTATAGTATCCTGCATGACACAAGAAACTCCTAACATCAATTTGGTTTTTAGGTGGAGGTAATTGTTTAATCAATTCTACCTTGTTTTGATCTACCTTGATTCTTTCTGCTGATATATGATGCCCAAGGACAATACCTTGTTCCACCATCATAAAACATTTCTCATGGCTTAAGGACAATTGGTTCTTTTTACAACATTGCAACACTTTTCCTAGATTTTTGAGGGCTTCTTCAAAGGTATTCCCATAAACAATAAAGTCATCCATGTAAACCTCCATACACTCATTAGCTATTTTAGCAAAAATAGCTAAAACAACCCTTTGAAAAGTAGCTGGAGCATTACATAGGCCAAATGGGAGGACTTTGTATGCAAATGTGCCCCATGAGCATGTGAAGGTGGTATTGTCTTGGTCTTCTGGTGCCACTTGGATCTGACTGTATCCACTAAACCCATCTAGGAATGAAAAGTATTTCTTTCCTACTAGGTTATCTAGTACTTGGTCAATGAATGGAAAGGTAAATAGTCCTTTTTTGTGGCATTGTTCAATTCCCTATAATCAATACGTACCCTCCATTTCCCATTCTTTTTGGGTACTATAACCAATGGGGACACCCATTGGCTATCTGAGATAGGGTAGATGAATCCAGCTTGCAATAGTTTTTCTATCTCAGTTTTTACAATTTCTTTGAGTGTAGGGTTTAATCTTCTTTGAGGTTGTCTAACAGGCTTAACATCTTCTATATATATATGATGGGTACAAATTTCAGGGGTATTCCCTTCATGTCTCTATATTCCCAAGCAAAAGCTTCTGAATGGGATATAAGAAGATCAAGAATTTCCTCCTGCTTTGTTGTCAGTTGAGTATTAATGTTAAGTGTTTTTCTAGGTAAGACCATGATTTGCTTTATGATTTGTTCCATGGATGTTCCTACTGCATATTTTGGACTCATGGTGTTAAGAGGGAAAGAATGTGGGAGTAGTAGATCATGGAAAGTGGTTAGGTCTCTGTAGAAAGTTTCTCCACAAGGGATGACATTGGCAAGGCTACAACGAGATGCAATTAGAAGTTCTTGCCTTAAATCTTGAGCTAAGTCCATTGTGTCTTTTTCATTGAGGATGTGAGTTATGTCTTCATGGGTGTCATAATTTATCTCTTCTTCCAATTCCCCAAATTTTTCTGTAATGGTGAGAATAGCTAGGGAAGCACTATGTTCTATGTTATTGGGCTCACCTATCCATACTTTTCCTGAATAATGTATGGATGGCTTAGCTGGGGGATACAAAGACATTTTTTTCATATTTATGCCATTGGATATGACCATATCCCTAGTTATATAGTCAATGGATGCTGTTGTAGTAGCCAACCATGGTCCACCTAAAATTAGATGTTAAGCATTCATTTGGTTCCTTGGATCTAAGATCAGAAAATCAACTGGGAATTCTCGTGATTCCACAATAACTAGGACATCAGTCAACACCCACTTTGGAATTGCTACTGATTGCTCAACCAATTGTAAAATTGTGGAAGTGGCTTGAATGCCTGTAAGTGCCAACTTATCCAAAGTGTGAACTGTCATGACATTTATTGTTGCTCCTAAGTCAACTAGGACATTGGATATTTCTACTCCTGAGATGTGGACTATGATGATAGGATTTCCAGGATCCCCATACTTTGGAAGGAGTATTTCTCCCACTAGTAGATCCACCACTTTCCCCTCTACTTGAATAGTGGTGGGAAATTTTTCCTCCTCCTCTGAGTTTTGACACAATTCTATTTGATAAACTGGTTTAGTTCAGGAACATCTCTAATTGCTTAAAGGAGTGGAATCTCAATGTTTAGTGGTTTGATTTCTTGAAGCAGTTCAAATTCAATTGTGGGTTGGACTTGTTTTTGTGGAACTAGTTTTTGGGAAACATGTTGTTTGAGTTGTTTTGGGTATGGTGCCTATTTTTCAGTCTTCAGAGCAGCTCCGGAGTGTAGTTTTGAAGCAGCTCTGGAGGTGATTTCCAAATATGTTCTCTTAGGAGGAACTCCAAAATGACCCAAGGGCTATTCTTTAGGCACTTTTTCAACTGTAATCTCCTCTTGGGGTTGTTGATGGGATGGATTTTCAGGTTCCAATTCATCTGTGATTTCAACAATAAGTGAGGGAGATGGTCTTGGGAGAGCTTTCCCAAAACATAGTTGGAGGTTATTCAAATGAATCACATTTATCCCAGCCATAGTTTCTTGCTTAGTCATATATACAACTGCTCCTTGTTTATTACGTGGGTTTGCTATATGTTGAGCTGGTAGGGGTGGCTGACTAATTGGTTCATTTTGAGGTTGTCCTTATCTGTTTGTTGGCCTAGTTAGAAGTGCTTGTGGTTGGTTTGGAAAGCATCTTGGTTGACCTTGGAATTACTAGTAATAGTTCACTGAGGACCCCACTATGGTTGCATATTTTGTGGTCCAAATTGAGATGGAAACTATTATGGCCAATGTTGGTTGACCCAAGGTTGATTTGGCCATTATTGGTTTTGCCACTGTTAGTTTGGCTAGTCTTGTGGTCCCCATGGAGGAGCATTTTGAAGTCTATGCCATGATGAATTCCATTGGTTATTCCCCAATTTGAAGGGCCTCTATAAGAAGCTTGAGTTGGATATTGGTTGTAAGAAAAATGACCAATTTGTTTATGCCCTACATAGTTCAACTCCTCTTCTATTTGAACATTTCTTTTAGTCAGTTTCTTCAAAGATGGGAGTTGATCACAATAGCGAGTAGGATGATATTTATCACAGATCTGGCATATTTTAGATTTATCCAAGGGGTGTTCTCTCAAAACATGTTTATTTCTGCACCTAGAGTAGTAAATTGACAGTGGTTCACTGGTTCTATTTTTTTCCAGGATCCCATCTAAAGTAGTATTCATTTAAACTAGAATGTCTATTTTCAAGTTTGCAAATTCTTCCATCAATTGCCCTATATCATCTTTCCCTTTGAGAGACCTTGGTGCTCTTACCCCATCCTGTGTTCTTGAACAGTTTCTACAAATTTCCTCAATTGAGGGTATATCCAACTTGTTTATATTTCCCTTTCCCATTAGATCTAATGCTTGCTTTGATTCCTTATCTAACCCTCTTATGAATAAGGTTTTGGCTAGATTATGTGCTATAGGGTTTCCATACCTTCTAAGTGCAAAATTGAATCTATCCAAGTAGTCTTCTAAGCTTTCCTATTCTTTCTGCTTAGTTCTAAATAGTTCTTCCTTTTTGTCACTAATTATGTAGTAGACCTGGTATTTATCTAGGAACATTGTTTCCATTTATTCCCATGTGTGTATAGAATCAGAGGCCAAGCCCATGAACCATCTCATGGAAAAATCCTTGAGTGTAGATGGGAAGAGTTTCAATTTTTGGTTATTTGATCCTTAGTCATATGTTTGACATAAAACTTTGACTTCAAAGAGGAACTGATTTGGATCCTCATAAGGGATTCCCCTAAATGTTGGAAGATTTGAGAGGGAAATGTTTTTCATTGGTGCATTTTCCTCTTGATTGAGGACTATGGGATATGAGAAAGTCCTTGCATTGTCTTGCAAAGGATCTAGCTGGTCATGATTGTCCCCCATGGTCAATGGATCTTCCTGAGGTACTACTTCTTCCCAAATTCCAGGCTGAGTCTCTTGGAAGGTGGATCATTTTAGAAAATCTATTTGGTGTCTCTCCTACAATTTTTGGATGTATTATGAGAGTGTAAGGTGTTGAGGGCTTGTGGGAATATCTAGTTGTTGTGTGATTTCCAAGGTGGGTGTTAGATGATCTTCCTTCTCAATAGGGTTTTGACCTACCCCAGTACGTTCACCTATAGGCTATGGTTGGGGTGTTTGTTTGATATATCTATCTCTTGGATCTGTAGGTCTAACGATACAGAATTATTCTAACCCTAACTAGGATTGCTAACTAGAGTTACTATTTACACAAAGTGTCCCGAGTAACTATGCCAAAAATGACAAGGGTCATTATACCTTGGCATTTAATCATGTGTATTTGTCAAATCCAGGGTTGTGTCCATGGCAATCTATAATAGAAACTAGTAATTAACAGTCCTAAAACTACCTACTGAAATGAAACCTACTTATTCAATCAAATTCATGCTTTTAACTAACTGTTGTGAAAGCAATCTAATCTAGGAATTAGAACAGTATGATGCTAAACTGATTTATCTAATTACAAGAACTAGAAAAAACATTAAAATAGAATTAATAACAATCTAATTTATCTCTATGAAAGTAGGAAAACTAAATCAAGGAATCTACAGTAATGTAAGAAAGCAATAAACTAACAATGATAATAGCCTTCCTTCTATTAGTGGGAGTGGGCCCCCTCTCCACACCTCTAGAATTGAAGACTATATAAGAATTTCATAACACACAAATAGAAGAACTGCCTTCCTCTAATCCAATATTTTCAAAATAGAGTATTCTTCAACAAGGTAACAATAAAAGTATATATGCTTGTGAAAAATATATGAGACATTTTTATCCTACTACCTCCATACAATATATATCAGATGTTGATATCATATCTCTGAAGTTTATTAGTTTACTCACAGTTCAACTTTAGATACAAAAGAGTTTTATTCTAAAGACTAAACATGCAACTACCTATATCAAAATATAATCATGCAGAATTGAAAGAGACTTAAGTGACACTAGAGGTGTCCTTAAATCTAGAGCTTTGACTTTGATAAAATAGGTTGTAGAGGCCCTGATAAAAAATAATCAACTTTTAAAACAACATACTGCTATAAGTCCCTAATTCATGCAAAAAAATCAAGTGACAGGTGTCCTTTGTCTCCCATGAGCTACTGTAGTTGTCTTCTTAAAAAAACTCTGGCCTTCACATGTGGAACTCTGGAGTTCTGCAGTAACTCCAGAGATTCTGTGCAATAAAACAACTCCAGAGATTATGTGCAGCTCTAGAGACTCTATGTAGTTAACAACAACTCCAAACATCACCAAATAGCTCATTAGGACATAGCTCTAAAGGTCTCATGATCATCAACCCTTGTTTTCCTGATAATCCAGCTATGGAGATCCTCCAACTATTATGCAAAACATTGGAGTTCTTTGTAATGTGTCTTCTGCTCAGCTCCGAAGATAGTTAGGAACATCTCCAAAATATTCAAAAACCTTTCCTTGCCTAATAGATGGACCCCTATGATCAAAAGAAGATATTTCTACATAGTTTTGTTAGTTCAAATCCAAAACATGATTCTTTTCATCACAACTTTAGTATTTTATCTTTAATTAACATAATTTAAACAAGGTATTACAATTTTCATAGTGCAATTAGTATATAAGGTGGTGTATGAAATGGAAAAAGAGAACATAAGGGTGTGTTTTGATGAGTGCTTCCTGCCACTCATTAGGTGCTATGATAGATCCTATATGCATGGTAAATGTGGTAACTAAAGAATTTCTCTACATGCATGGTTTACATCGTGATAACTATGATGTATCAGAAATCACAATCAAAGCATGCGATGGGTCTATCCTTCCAACTCTTGGTGCTTTGATCCTTTCTGTCAAGATCGGGCCAAGATCTTTAGATGTTTCTTTTATCATCATACCTACATCAGACTTATTTCATGTGAAGTTGGGTCACCCATGGATCTGCTCCATGAAGGCAGTCCCTTCTATGGTTCACAAGTGCTTAAAGTTTCCATTTGAGGGACGTGCGCGTGCTGCACATCACATTCGGTATAAGTCTATTTCTCGACATGGACACTTTACACTTGACTACTTCTAGCCAGAACTAGTTGGATTTGCTCGAGCTAGAGAGGATTTATTCTTTTTATCATATCAAAAATTTAAAGCATAGAAAATTGTAGAGTTGTCCTTTGTAATATACTTCCTTGTGATGTCCCCAGACCTCCTCAATCTTTTGAGGCTACGACAGTAGTTCCCCCTATTCCATAGGTGGTGAATGAGGTTAAGCTTGAATCAAAGGTTCTTCCTCATCCACGAGCATCTAGTAGATATGATAAGGTTCCCCCTCCACCATCCCTCCAAGGACAATGAGGCAACTGTCAAGCATAAAAAATACCTCCCCACAATAGCAATATTAATTTTGTTCCACCCACCTTTTTAGAGACTAGTGGAAATCAATCAGTTGCGCATGTATTATTTCCTGAGGTTTCTCAACTGCTTGTAGATGCTCAAGTACTTCCACTTGTTTCACAAGTTGAGAAGGTAGAGCAACCCACATTGAGGAACCCTCCTCCCATGGTCTCTCAACCTTTGGTAGTTCCTATTGTTTCTTCTAAGATTCCTGAACCAAAGGAAGAAAAGGAACCCACGTTGGAAGATACTATGTTTCCTTTAACAAACATCACAAACAAAGCTAAGAAAAATAAAATTACAAGAGAAAGAAAGAAGCGTCATCATGTTATGGCTCACCTTGCTGTAGGAGAGGAGAATCTCCCTCCTCACAAGTGTCTATCACCGATGAATGTAAAAGAGACATCTACAAGTGCTTTGTCTCCTCTAGTGAAAGATAATGCTTCACAACACATAGCAAAACCTGTTGTGCTATATTCTGATAGCAAATTTGAAGATAATAATGATATATGTATGGCTCTTGTTCCTTACACCACACTTACTATAGTTCCTCTTGCATCTTGTCCACCTTCCCAAATTGGTGATGAGCAAGATTGGGAGGAGGACAATTTTCTTTAGGCCGACTCACGAGTGTGGCCCTTGTTTCTATTATGTCATGAGTGCTTGTGATTGTTTTCCCTCATAATGTGTTGCTTGATGCTTTATTTATGTTATTGTTAATCTTTCTTTGGATGACCCTTGATACCCTTGTTAGTACAAGGATACAAAGGGACCAAGATTTGTTGTGACATTCTCTCTATTTGTATCATCATTCTTCTATATGTCATAAGTTGCATTGTTGTTTCCTTTGGGGACAATGCAAGGCGTAGGATGATTTGACATTCTTCCTTGTTGACCCAAGGTTTTTATTTGATTTCATGTGAAATTTCTTCCTTTGTATCTGTAGTTCTACCAACTGGCTAATGATGACAGTTCCAAATATTTATAGTCTTGAGATATCTCCTATTATACAACCATTCATATACTTATGCCAGTTAGGTAGATCCCTTGTGTTAGTACTTTATATTATTCAATCTAACTTATTTTTTATTGTGTGATTTGATTTATGTGGCACCTTATTTCTATGCTCAACATCATACCATGACTACACAAAGCCATTGTGTATCATGCTTGTAGCATCACCTTAGTTTTCCTTTTAGTGGGGGAAACCCCTTGTTGTGATGTAGATTTTTGGGAACACATATCATATGGACATGTGCTTCCAGAAAGCTCCCATGCCTATCTTGTGGTTTGTTCTACCTTAAAGCAATTGCTCCTTGTTAGGAGTTAGCAATGAGTTTAAGGTGGTGGCATACATCGTGCTATGCTTTTTTTGATTACATACTTGTTTTTTATAGTTGACATGGAACTCACCTAGTGATTTGGCGGTCTTCACTAGCTCGTGATGTTTCTATTTGGTCCATAATCCACCTAGCACAATGAAGTTTTCTAGCCCATGTGCTTTATGTGACTTGCCATGGTCACCTAGCAATTCGACAGTCCTTAGTAGTCTATGATCCATGGGTGTACTTCTCTTCACATGACCCCTAGCGACAGAGCAAGCTAGTGTCAGAGTCATGTGCCTTGTGTGTTTGTTTCCATGTTTGTTTGATATATTGTTTTAACTTGTATTTCTTGATAATTCCATGTGTTCTTTATGTTTTTCCTAGAAAAAATGTCTTATGTGTCTTCATCATGTCTTCCATGTGTATTCCATGTATGCTTTATGACTTATGTGTATGCTTCATGTCAATCTTGTATGTATTGTGTATGGCATGTATTACCTTTGTGTATTTTGTGTCTCTTGCATGTATTCCTATGTATTCTTGTAGTACTCCACATATGTGTGAATTATGTTTTAATTTCTTGTGTGTTTGAAATCTCTTTTCTTATGTGTTTGTAACCTTAGAATCCTAAGCTTGGGGGCTATTATAGTCCACAACTTGGCAGAATTCTTTGGCTTCTATGTTTTTGTGTTTGAAATCTATCTTCTCCTTACTTTAGTGTGAGTTCAAACGTAACTTCATACCCATGCTAAAGTGGGGGCTAAATTTTATGGAGTAAAATGTTTACCCTTGTTAATCAAGACCTATTTTAACACTTTTTAAACTTTAAACAATTAAATCTTGATCCCAATGAATAAACTGACAACATATACTTAGGATTGGTATAAGCCCATCTTAAAAGGCACTCCCTAGAGTTTGTGGGCCTAAAGGTGGTTACTTTAGCCCTATTTTTGTGGTGTTGGCTTAGAACACCCCTTTAGCTTTTGCATGTCAGCCCATGGGGTTTTATTCATTGTTGGTGAGCAAGAATGCATATATAAAGGAGTTTTACAATTCATTTTACACCTAGATGGATAATGCAAGATGAGAATTTGCTTACATGTTTGATCTCCTATGCTCAAGTGTTCTTCATGCTTGGAATTGCTATTTGCTTGTGGATGTTATGATGCTAAATTACAGGTCTTGAAGGAAGTTAAAGCTATCTTTATCTATCTCCTTGTTGGTGCGTGATCTTGAGTTATCTACTACAACTAGGGTTTTAGATCTTGTGGTAATCTTTATCATTTTCATTCATACCTTCATCATATATTGTTAATATTGCCTCTGCCCTCCTAGGGTACACACTCTTGGATCACTAATCATTGCTATAGTGGAGGTGGAAATACCAACATGGGGTTTGAATAAGGCAAACCCCTAAACACAACACAACCTTTTCCCTCTTTGCTTGTGTGTAGGTTGAAGATACAAGTTTTAGAAGATAATATCCAAGAAGAAGGAAGGTTTTGTAGGTACAAGACATGTGAAGCTTAGACATTCTACAAAACCCTAATTAGGGTCTAGGGCACCTAGTACCCTAGTACTTCTATGCTCCCAAACTCAGATCCAGGTTCTTCTTTGCCTCTTGATCTCTTCTGTAATTTTAGAATTTCTATATCTATTTCTGACAATCATTTATTTGCAAATCTTGGTCAATTAGGGTTTCATCTTTTGCCCTAGTTGTGTTGGTTAGTTTTGGTTAAATTTGGTTGACACTCCTCTATACAACAAAGGGAGAAAACCCCTATAGTTTGGCTCTCCTTCATGGGTAGAAGCCAAGGTTGGTTTGTGTCTCAATGCTAGAGTGGAAGAGGGTTTGACCTAGTTTAACCTTTTAGGCTAGATCTCTCTTTTCCATTGAACATATAATGACACAGAATGATGACAAGTGTGGATGATAGACTTTTATGATACCAACATCCTCCTATTGTAAAATGATGTTCAGTCCTCTCAACATTGAAAAGAAAACAAAAACCCACAACCAAAAATCCTTAGTCTCTCATGAACCTTGAGGAAGAAGACAGATAACTTTCGATGCAACTATCAAAATCTAGGTCTTTAAAATGTTTTACCAGTAGGTGTGTGTAGCAACAAGTTGTGGTGCAAAAGTGTTGGCTGCAATAATGAGATCATCCATTGATGCTTCATCATCGTCAACTAATGTGCCAAACCAATCCTTAAAAAGTTGAAATTGAGTGCAAAGAGTGTTGGATGTTTCTATCATACATTGTAACTCAATGTGCACCAATTGTGGTAGCTTGTTGAGGGCCACTTTGAACATTACATGTTTTAAATCAATTCGGGCATGTTGTTCTTTCATTTGCATGTTGAGGGTGTCTACCTCGACTATACTTAGGTCCTTGCACTCAAAATCAATCTTGAGTTTATCTAGCATGGTCATTTTGGATGCCAAGCACATCTCAATAAAGGTTTTCAATTTGATTACCATTGAAAGGACCAAGCGAGTGTTGATAATATCCTTGTCATATATTTGTAGTCAATATTGATGAGCACCAGAGACTTTACAAGTTTGCACATTTTTTAGTCAAGACTTCTTTCTACTTGTGTTGTGTCTCCTCATCAATGGCAAGTTCCTCAATAGTAAGTGGTGGAGAAGATTGAGTGCCTACATCAGTTGAGGTGGAAGATGGAGCCAGACGAGCTAAAATGAAGAGGGTGTAAACCAATGTGTCCAAATGTGACATATACTATGCCAAAGAATTAGAAGGATCCACTAGTTGTGTCCTTGTAGGAAAAATGTTTGGGCACACACTAATGATATCACATGAAGGTGTGGAGGTGGTCGGTTTCTTGGGTGACACTAGCCTATAGTGTTGTGTAGGCACTCTAGCTATTTTGAAGGGCAATGTTTTGGGCCAAGGCATGGGCATTGTTTTTTTGTAATGATGTGTTGAAATGCATCTGATGTTGTTGGGCTACTTGTTGATCTTGAATGGCCTTTTGAGCCATAGTTTGTGTAGCAACAATCATTGCTTTTAGGTTATTGATTTTTTGCATTTGACTATAACACATAGCATCCTCATTATGCTGACTATGAGTAATGCACTAGATCAATGCTTGTAAAGAGGCCAGAGATAAGGTAGCCAAGCTACCATCAATCATTACACTTGGGGCCATCATGACACGATCAACTCCATCAGCCTATCACTCAATAATGATGCTAGTGGCATCAGTAGGAAGAGAAAAGATTTTTTCACAACTAATAGGTACATGAAAAAAATTATGTCAAAGATGCACAAATGATAGAGACATCTTCAAAAAGAATTTGGGGCTCTTGGCTTGAATAGAGACTAGTTGGGAAAAGCTGCAATTGCTTTCTTGGTGGGGCTTCACTATAAGAAGAGGGTGGTTTCTTGAAGGAACTGGGAGGATGGCAAGGGGAAGTGGTAGCAACTTCTAGCTTGACAAGGGAAGTTTGGATGGGGATTTATGGGAACAAAGTTGGTAGACTAGGAGGCGGCATCCAGTGGGATGGTCGAGGAGTAACAATAACGACATGGGGGGAGAAAGTACAAAGGGTGATGAATAGGTAAGAAAAGAGGGCACCGACTAAGGAGAAACTTGTTGAGTTAGAGGTGTATGTACCATTTGCTAGATTATGGTTTGTTATGCCTATTGCTATTGTGGCACTTGTTGTTGTTGTTCTTATTGCTCTCTTGCTTGTTGTTCTTGTTCCTAGAGCTCTTCCTCAGACTAAATGACTATTCCCATAGTAGTGTTCTTGTGCTTGAGGGGAGGAGAAGTGACAATAGCTTTTCCCTTGACATGCTTGCATGCAACCTGAGAAGTTTTGGTACTTCTTGGTTTTGTCGGATGCATTGAGAAGTAGTGACTGAGGGAAAAGTAACAACCATTGGGGTGTCGTTCATAAGAGAGAGCCTCTTAGTCTTGACATATTGTTTGTCAAGGACATACAATAGTTGTGTACAAGCTAGTACTTCTTCCTTCCATTTGGATACAGGGTGCAACAATGATGGTGGTAGACTTCAAAAGTCACATCTAAAAATTCTTGTAGAAGAGTGGGTGGAATGTGATAGTCACTAGTGCATTATAGAAGAAGGGTTTCTTCCCATTGAGACATGTAGTGCACACTCTCAGTGGTGGTGTGCATCTTTGTAGAAGTGAGAATATAATTTCAAATATTGGGTGTTGTTGATGTGGCTTTTGACAGACGAACTTTCTTGCAAGCCATGAAGAGTCATAGGTTGGAATGATAAAGGTTCCTCTACTTGGAAGGTGACTATCCTTGAGAGTCTTCATCAATTTTTACACGAGGTTTACCAAATTACCTTAGTTGGAGAGTGCTTTGGTTGGTCCATTCAAGAGGCTACAAAGAATATTAGAAGTTATTTATTTGAAAGAGAGGTTCACTTAGTACAATTTGTCACTATTATCCAACACAAACACTCCATTTCACTTCAAATTAAATTAATGATTTTCATGGTTTTGATTTTTTTGACTTCTTACAATTGTTTTTTGACATTAAAATTGCTTTGCAAGTAATTAAAACACTAAAAACAAAAGCATGCCTACCAAAATCAGAATTTAATCACATTGAATTTGAAGAGTTGTGCATTAAAATTTGTTCCTTTTCTAAATGATTTAATTTTAAAATTTAGAATAGTGAGAAGTATGTTGGAACTTTATAAAATTTCACCATTGGAAGTTGAAAAATCATCCCAAATTCCTACCTTGTATGACTAAAATTTATCATTAAAACAAAGAATCAAACTAATCTAACATCTGTATAAAAGGAAAAAGGAGAGTGGAGAAGAAAAGAGTAAAAGAAAAACAAAACAAAAAAATCCAAACTTGCCTCCAATCCACCTATACACCATTCAACAAATGGATGAACTTGATGTGGAACCAATCTCCACTATATCTGTTACCACAATCCCAATGCGAGATAGTGTAATCTTTGAGGGAAAAATCACGTGCTTGATTGTTGGAAAATTTAACGTGTATGAATGTGTTCATTCGACCACACAAAACACCCTACCATCAGCGAGGCATTAGTGGTTTAAACACATGTTGAGATTCATCAACATTTAATGAATTAAACACATAAGACAAAGTGAAAAGGAAACAAGTTTAGAGCTTGGATAACATGATTGAAAGGAAAAAATTCAGAAAAATGGAGTAGAGTGATATGTTGTATTCAAAAATGAAATTCCCAAACCTCAACAAGTTTTTGAATGCTTTAAAAATGAGCCTCACACATGTATAAGTAGGCAGATTTGGATGGGAAGATAAATAGTCCTTCCCTCCAAAATCACAAAATGACAAAAAACAATAGAAGGTGAAGAGCCTTTTGGCTTGCCCTTCACATTCTACTACTTTCCCCCATCTCTATTATTTGTTTTGAAGCATGTATTTATTTTTCCATCCTTAAAGTCACTTGCATTTTCGAGTTGCTTCTCCAACAATCAAGTCTCTTCCATTTCACTTTTCCCCCTACCATGACTATTTTGACATGAGTGTCCTCTTTGCATTCTTCATCATTCTTTATTATCCATCACAATGAGAATTGGTAATTGTTTCCTTTTCAAAACATAGACTTTGTTTAATCAACACATAACTCATTATGGCCTTGGAGAATGTAGTTGAACATACGCAAAACCCTTGCTCTCTCTCTGTCTCTTGATTCCCAGATTAGATATCATGCCATTGATTCTTCTTGAGCTAAAGAATAAATAATGTGCCACCCCTGCTTTTTGTACAGAAAAAAAATGTTTCTTCTCTATAGTTCAATTTACAATAGCTTGTTAATTAAGCTACCTGGAACATGCAACATATAAACTTTGTTTGTCTTAATTCATCTTGACTTCAAGTTAGCACTCTATAGGATTGCTCCATGATCAATTTATATGTTGATGGGCATTTCCATAGAATAAGTGCATATTGATCCCATATTCTTCCATGCCCTCTACAAGAAACTCCCAAACCATAGCTTCAACTCCAACTTTCTTAGTTGACCCATATACAATACATATATTTAAATAGTAGATCTTGATGATTTGGTTCAAAGCCATTATGGCATGACGAAATTCCAAAGTTTGAAAAAGGCACTAGTTTCTTAAGGTTGGGCTTAAATAGCACACTCTAAGCTTTGACCTAGGTGGCTGAAAAGTCCTATCCCTGTTTCCATTTTCTAATGTCACTGTCATGGTTTTCTCTCACGGTTAATTTTAACTTTTATTTAAATCCCTCTCCTGGCTAATCCTATAGTCAGAGTCAAATTTGAATTTCTCTTTTGACTTTGCATCTCCCTCCTACCAACCAATCCATTAAAAACATCAATGTAAACAGAGCGTATCGTATATAGAAGAATAGTTACATGTCATTTTTTGGTTATTTGACATAGACAACAATAGATTCATCACAACAATAGAGCTAGCGCACTCCATGGCTTGGCTGAGCCACGTTATCACCATCAAGGAATTGATTGGAATGATAAGGGAGGCTGATACTAACAGTGATGGCCACATGAGTTTCACCAAGTTTTCAAAAGCCACATCTTTTGCTGCTCTGGATGACACCTCTTCCCCTTAGGAAACATGATTTGTTTAATACATAACAAGAATAGGTTTTCCTTTCCATTCTAGAATTTTAGTTTCAATAAATGTGGGAATGGTAGGGTATTGTAGTGGTGGCTGATAGCAGGTTTCAATTTTTTAAGTTTTCTGATTACGCTAAGCATGCTTTTGATCATCTAGACTAATCATTGCAAGCAATTGAAGTTAGGATTTTTAGCTCTATCCTATGCAATCAGAGGATGGACTAAGTCCTACAATTTGTATTTATTTCCTTTTTTTGTTAGTCCTTTTTCATAATTAGTGGACTGTTCATTCTAAGATTATGGACGTTCATGGAGAAATTCTTCTTTTATTCTTTCAGATCTTTTAATAATTTAATGACCAGAAGATATTTATTTGTTAAGTTCATAAGATCTTCACAGTCAATGAATTCGATAATGTTTTTTTTGTACTTATAATTGTATAAATGGACATTCTATAGATAGATGTATTACACTCATGACTCAAATATAAAATTTAAGATCTTATAGACAAAGGAACAATACAAGTTGAGGCTAATCATATTGAATTGAATGATTATTATTCTACTACCATTAGTAACAATGAACTTGTATGCCAATGATGGCATGGTTCGGTGGTTAAGTCATTCGGTTGTAGTGGCGGCCACCAGAGTTCAAACCCCTGCTGGGCCAACGAGCTCGCAAGGCTTTACGCCTTCGCTGGGCCAATGAGCTTGCCTGTTTGAAGTGTTCTTCCTAGGGGATGAGGTCCCCCAGTTGTGGCCTCACCAGTTCATTGCTCTGGGCAAAAGCATTCACGTGGACCCGGAGGGCGTGTCGCACCAGCGTCGCCGGTCACGTTAAAAAGTTTACCAGGTGCATTTAAAAAAAAAAAAAAAACTTGTATATTAATATTTTTTTTATTATCATTTTGTAAATTAACCTTCTATAGATAGTTGCATTACACTCAAAGATGAAACTTAAGATCTTATAAAGATGAACAATACGAGTTGGAGCTAATCACATGGGCTTAAATGATGAGGATTTGACTACCATTAGTTACATTGAGGATATTAGTTTTGATAAGCATAGCACACCATATGTTGAGGTAACACATGAGGTTATCAAGCTATATGAATATAAAGGAAATAAACAATTGTATGATACATCTTTATATAAAACTTTTGTTCATAGAGAAACACTTTGTGATCATACATCACCCTCTATCCAACATGGCATGGGTAATCCCATGGGTAGAATGGATTTAGGGATGCATCTCTTGAACATGTTGAGATATACACATTTTGTTGTATATATGTTGTCATTGATGTCAGCAGTGTGATGTTCAATGATGGATAGGATTGCATAATTGTTAACAATGCTGAAGGTTGGAAGTGGAAGTGATGATTGGTTGATGAGATGCCAAAGGTGCTGAATTCATAAGACAACTGAGAGGGGGGGTGAATAAGTTGTATCATAAACTTCAAACCCTCACAAACATTTAGATCCACATTAGCTTAATTAACCCTTAAACTTGTTATGATGATTAAGCATGAAAAGCAAATAACATAAGCTAAATCATAACAACACCAAACACAAGACAACACCATATTTTACGTGGAAAACCCAAGAAGGGAAAAAACATGGTGAGGATTAGCTCACAATATAACATAGTAGCAACACTGAATTACAAAAGGTTCACTACTAGAGGGCTCACTACTCAAAAGAAAGAAAGAAAGGCTCGCTGCTAGAGGACTCACTACCCAGACGAGAGAGATAGAAGAGGAGGCTCACTGCCAGGGATGAACTGATATAATTGCATCTAACATATGCATGGAGTACAATTACAATGAAGCTCAATATTCACCACACACAAACATCACCTTTGCAACAACACTGAAAAATAGTAGACACCTTCTGCTCACTGCATCCAGTAGCCTAACACATAAAAGCTCTCACTGCATTGATCAAATTCATATCACATACATCATATTCAATTCTTTCATCTGTCCTACATTATCCTTTAAAAATTCAATACTTATTTATACCATCTTTAACCTTGAAAACATTCTCTAAGGCCGACAACACATCTTAACCGAAAAAATTCAAATTAGGTTTGGACCTAAACATTCTCGCAAAGGAAAGGAATGAATGTAGACCACACCACAACTTAGAATGGACCTAAATCCACTCTTACACATTATCCCATGCTTCCATAATCAACGAAGCACAACCACAATTAGTGTAAACAACCAAGCTTATGTTAACACTATGAACTTTTTGTTGCAATCATGTGCCTAATCGGTGTTGTCATTGATGTCAACATATCTATGTTGTCATTGGTGTCATCTGTGCTCTTATTATATTGCTTGCTTGTAATAAGTGAGATACTTTGTATTTACTTATGTAAGTGATCTTGATGTTGAGGATATTAAGAAAATTAGCTCCTCTGGTAGAAACGGTGAGTTGCAGTGGAAAAAGTGTATTGCATATTGAAGAACAATCCAGAAGATTGCTTTGCATTTCATGTAGGATGAATATCTTTGTCTGCGGATTGGAAGTTATTTAGAAGTCTATCTAAAGATGTTATATTCCAAGTTTGAGCCTTCGGTATGAATATTTGAGCGAGTTATGTTCACCAAAGTGAAAATTACTTTTCTTGTATGTTCGGTGGTGACAGGGAGAAAGTTTTATGCTCCGCATTCCTCCACATTGAAGTATTTTGGTTTACGGTTCTAGAGTTAAGTGTGGAATGATGATAAGTGCTTTAAACTACAATGGTTCTTGATTTGGTGGTCCACAAGCTATCCTTTCCTTATGACAGTGGCTAACAGTGTTGTTCTTATGCTCCGGTTTAAAGAATCTTCTTGACAGAGTGGTTAGAGATCATGTAGTTGTTCCTAGTGACTACAATGTGTTTGTTGATGTCTCTTGATCATGTTCCTACATTTGGATTGATCCGGAAAGAGAAAATTGGATCGTGGATGAAGAATGTTCTTAGTAGACTTAGTGTTCTCACTAGTCTTGGCTGACTTGGTTGATTTCACTAATTACAGAGATGCCTTGAAGATTGTGGAAGTATGTTGTGGCATGAAGAATTGCATTTGCATCCCAGCTAAGGCATGATGTGATCAATATACATCTTTACATCTTTCCCATAGCTAATTTCTGTATTAGGTCCAGACCTACTTATATGTATGTTTTTGTAATGCGGACCTTGGAGATTGTTCCAATGGTTGATGAATGTATTGCCGACCTTGATGTACATTCCAAGGTTGATGACTTGTATAAAGATTTGTAATGTAATTGTAGAAAAGGTATGAGTGTGCGAATATGAAGAGATAAGTGCGAAGGTGTGAAAGAGTAGAGAATAGAAGTTATATTGTACTTCAATGGAACTAAATCCAGGCATGGAGTAGATGCTATTTAATCAGTTCACCATATTTGGCAGTGAGCCACCCCTTAGCAATGAGCTACCCTTTGGTAGTGAGCCATTCTTTGCAATGAACAATTTGGGCAGTGAGCCCTGTAGGTAGTAAGCCTCTATTTTTTAGTATTGTTATAACTCGTATATTTTCTGTGGGCTAACACCCTGTGTGGTTTTTCCCTTTTAGGGTTTTCCACATAAAAAACTAGTGTCTACTATGTTGAATGTGTGATTGTGATTAAGTTTATGGTTTCATGCTTTCATGGTTAAATCTGATTATTAGTAATTAAGTAGTTAATGGTTTATGAAGTTAAGTTTTTATGACAACTAATTCACCCCCCACTCTCAGTTGTCCTGTGTATTTCAACAATTGGTATCAGAGCAGGTTCCTCAGGAGGAAGCCTAATAGCTTGAGGAAGATCTAGGATGTTTTTTAAAAAGGAAGCACTGTAGTTTGATGGGACAAATTATGCTCTATGGAAGGTATGAATGAAAAGCCATCTCCTTTGTCTTGGTTATAAAGTGTGGAAAGATGCAGAAATAGAATACACCATACCTAAAAATGGTTTGACAATTGAAGATGAGATCAAAGAATATGAGTTGAATACAAAAGCTAGAGATGCCTTGTTAAGTGCTTTGTCTAACACTGAGTTGATAAAAGTCATGGATCTAGAATCTGCAAATAGGGTTTGGGAAAAGTTGAAGAAATTGTATGAAGGAGATGACTATGTAAAAGAAGCCAAGCTACAGGGCTTGAAAGAAAAATATGAGAGCTTAAAGATGAATGAAGATGAAAACATTACAACCTTCATGCAAAGGGTTGATGAACTTGCCAATGGAATAAAATGCATGGGAGGAACTATTGGTGATAAGGAAGTTGTGATGAAAATTATTAGATCACTACCAAAGTCCTACAATCACAAAGTAGCTGCCATTGAAGAAGTAATGACTATAAAAACTATCAACAGAGATCATTTACCTAGAAATCTTACATCCTTTGAGATGAGAGAGTTTGGTGATGCTCTACCAAAAGTTGAAACTACTTTCAAAGCCAGTACTTCAGAAAAGATCTCCAGAGCTAAAAAATATAAGGTGGAACCTGATGATGACTTTGATGAAATTGAAGCTAACATTGTTGACAGATTACAAAGAGGGTCTAGTAAGTTCAAAGGCAAACTACCTTTCAAATGTTTTTCACGTGGTAAAGTAGGTCATTATTCTTCTAGATGTCCTAAAAGAATTGAAAGGAATAGAAAAAGATTTGAGAATAGGCCTAGAGCTCCAAAAAATGCTGCTATGTTAGAGATTTTGATGATGAAGGCGTGACTAATGATGAATTTGATGAATCGATGATGCTAGTACTAGTGCAAATGAATGCTTGTTTATTGCTATTAAAGAAGAACCTATGTCTACTAATCATGGTAGCTGTGTGAAGGAATAAAAAATAGTGGAAGAAAGTGCTTTGGTTGTTCAGGTTGAGAAAGACAAGGATGAATGGATTATTAATAGTGGATGTTCACATCACATGACCGGTGAAAAAAGTAAGTTTGTAAGTTTGGAAAAATATGATGGAGGACTGGTTAGGTTTGGAGACAATGTAGCTGGTAAGATTTGTGGAAAACGATCTATTTCATTTAATGATGGAAAGCATAATACTGATAATGTCCTATATGTGAAAGGCTTGAAGCAAAATCTTTGAGATGAACTAATGATTACTGTTTATTAGCCCAAGCATATGAGAGTTAGTTGTGGCATAGAAGGTTGTGTCATACAAATTTTGATAATTTGGTAAAGATAAGTTCATGTTAGACCGTAAGAGACTTACCAAAACTATTTACAAAGAATGTCAGTTAGGGAAGTAGACAAGAACAAGTTTCAAGAGTAAAGAGCACTTTTCTACTGGTTTGCTAGATCTAGTTCATACATATCTATGTGGCCCTATAAGGATAAGAAGTCTACCAGATGACAGGTACTTCATGTTGTTTATTGATGATTATTTTAGAATGACTTGGGTTACTTTTCTAAGAGACAAATCTAAAGCCCTAGATAAGTTCAAATCCTTCAAGCAATGGTTGAAAATGAAATAGAACTAAAAATCAAATGCTTGAGGTCTGATAGGGGAGGTGAGTTCACATCAAATGAATTCAACAATTTCTGTGAAGAGCAAGGAATAAAGAGACCGTTGTCTGCACCCAGGACTCCTCAGCAAAATGGAGTCATGGAAAGGAAGAACAGGACAGTTCAAGAAGCTTCCAGAATAGTGATGAAGGAAGGAGGCCTGCCGGAAGTTTTTTGGAAAGAAGCTATACATACTGTTGTCTACATTCAAAACAAAGTTCAAGTGAAAGGTAATGGTACTAAAACCCCCTATGAATTGTGGTATGGAAGAATTCCAACAGTAAGATACTTCAAATTCTTTGGAAGCAAATGCTATATCAGAAGAGATGAAGACCTAAGGAAATTTGATGCAAGATGTGATGAAGGAATCATCCTTGGATACTCTACCAAGAGTAAGGCCTACCGGTGCTACAACAAAAGGTTGAAAAAGATTGTGGAGAGTGCAAATGTGAAGGTGGATGAAGGAAAAGGAAAAATAGCTAATCATAGTGGCTATGAGTTAGATGAACTTGCTTCTATAACTTATGAAGAAAAAGTTGAACAAGAAGACAATAAAGGTGAAGAAAAGGCTCCAGAAATTGCTAAGACCCCTAGGTATGTAAGAATCAATCACTCTAAAGATCAAATTATTAGAGAAAAAGAGAAAGGAGTACTGAAAGGAAAAGAGCTGTAGAAGAACAAGTGAATTGCTATTTTCTCTCTATAGTTGAACCAAAAACTATGAATGAAACCTGCAATGATAAAAAAATTATGTTAAGGCAATGGAAGAAGAACTAATGCAGATAGAGAAGAATGAAACTTGGGAATTAGTTCCTAGACTTGTTGACAAAAATATTATTGGAACCAAATGGGTCTTCAGGAATAAGTTGAATGAAAATGGAGAAGTTGTAAGGAATAAAGCAAGACTTGTGTGCAAAGGATATTCTCAAATTGAAGGAATAGATTTTGAAGAGACTTTTTCTCTAGTAGCTTAGATTGAAGCAATCAAAATATTTCTGGCATTTGCAACTCACAAAGATTTCAAAGTGTATGAGATGGATGTGAAGTCTGCATTCCTGAATGGTGAGTTAGAAGAGGAAGTATACATTGAGCAACTGGAAGGATTCCAACTATCAAATCAAGGTGATATGGTATGCAGGTTAAAGAAAGCATTCTATGGACTCAAGAAATCTCCTAGGGCATGGTATGCAAGGTTAGATAAGTACTTATTGCAGTTAGGATTCAGTAAAGGCATTGCTGACAGTAATCTCTATTTCAAGATTAATGGTGATCAAATTTTGATTGTTGAAGTCTTTGTTGATGATATCATCTTTGGAGGAAATGAAGGTATGTGTATGAAATTTGCTAGTGAAATGCAGAAAGAGTTTGAGATGTGTATGTTTGGTGAGATGAATTTCTTTCTGGGTCTGCAAATCAATCAATCAGATAAAGGAATCTTCATATCTCAGTCTAAGTATGTGAAAGAGTTGTTAAAGAAGTTTGGGATGGAAGACTCTAAATCAGAATGTACTTCCATGGTGACTAACTGCAAATTGAACAAAACTGATGAATCATCCAAGAATGATTAGAAAAAGTACAGATCCATGATTGGAGGATTACTTTATCTAAGTCAAACTAGACCTGATATTATGCATGTAGTTTGTCTTGATGAAAGATTTCAAGTTGATCTAAGAGAATCACATGTGATGGAAGTAAAGAGAATCTTGAGGTATTTAAAAGGCACTCCAGATCATGGCTTATGGTATCCAAAGGATAATGATTTTACTCTTAGTGCTTATACAGATGTTGATTGGGCTGGAGATGTTGATGATAGGAAAAATACAAGTGGAGGTTCCTTCTTCTTAGGAAATATATTGGTTTCATGGCTAAGAAAGAAACAAGATTCAATGTCTTTGTCAACTATAGAAGTAGAGTATATTGCAGCAACATGTTGTACTCAAGTGTTATGGATGAAGTAGACTTTGAATGATATAAGAGTTGTTTATGAAGATCTAATTGCAATCTTGTGTGACAATACAAGTGCCATAAATATTTCAAAGAATCTAGTGATGCACTCAAGAACAAAGCATATATCTATAAGGTATCACTTTTTGAGAGAAAAGGTGATAGAGAATGAAGTAAAGTTGGAATATGTGTCCACAAAGGATCAGATTGTAGATATTGTATATCAAAAAATTTGGATTTATAAATGGAAATGATTCAAACAATGAACTGCAATAACCTAAACCCAAATAATTTAATACCTCAAAGATGCAAGATGAGCTCAATTGATTGATCAATTTGTTGTGTTGATTGCTCGATTCTGCAGCATAACATTGATAAGAAGATAAATGATGGATGATTGGTAGTTGATAGATGCAAGCTAGATGGATTGAAGATGATGGATAATGGCTTGAGATGAAAATTCAGCAGAGTGAGGTTGCATGAAGAAGAATCATGAAATTCCCCTCTAATGTTGCCCTTCTAATCTCTTCTCTAATGTCTTAAGAGAGGCTTTCTTTATAGGAAAGGCTTGGTTCCAATGGATGGCTAGGATCAATTAGGGCTTTAGATGAAATGGATGGATAGGATTAAGTTAGGTTTCCTTGCACATTAAGAAATTGTAGTCAATTGACATGTGGCAAGGGAAGATAAAGCTTAGGTGTGCTTGTGTAGATAAATACTAAAATTAGGTCCCATTAGTTGTGCATGTGAAGGATATGAATGAAAGTTGTATTACAACACATGATTGACTAGACAAATGTTGGAATGTGATAAAAGATGAGTGTTTAATTCAAATATTTTATTTGAATTAGTTGGGATATGAGTTGGAAATTAATTAAATAAATAAAATTTATCTAATTAATTGAGTAGATGAATAGGATGTGATATGGAAATTAATTAAATAAATAAAATTTATTTAATTAATTGGGATGAGGATAATATAAATGGGATTATGCATGTGAAATTAATTAAATAAATAAAATTTATTTAATTAATTGGCTAAGTGGGATAAGGATGGGATTGAATGGGATTTAATTAAATAAATAAATTTATTTAATTAATTGGCTAATGGATAAATGGGATTAAGAGTGGGATTTAGGACAAAATGCTACATGATGTCTAGATAATATTTTTGACAAGGTGTTGCTAGACATGGACAAATTTGGGACAATTTTGGGTGTCTACATTTTGCCCCTCTTTGAGATGATGTTCGAGATGATAAGATTTATGTCGAGTAACATCATTTCAAAGAAGTTAAGGTATGGATAGAGGAAAAGGATAGGGTGCTGGAAAGATATGATGATGATGCCCCCTCGAGAGGATAGGCGGGTTGGACAAACACGGGTAGGCTCTCGAAAGAAATGGATTGGCTACAAAATAAAGATAAGAGGATAGATAGAAGAAATGGAGATGCGTTATGCTGCAATAGAAAGTGAGCAACCATGATGTTTGATATAGCACTAGACATTATGCACCAAGGTATAAGGACCAGGGTGACGATTTGTCTTGTGCCCCAGCATAATACAACCTTGTCTGATGTATGAGGAAGTAGACTTAGAGCATTGAAGTCCTAATGCACAAAAGGTATGATATGACCTTAGATGCAAAGGATAGTGCAAAAAGCTATTCCAACATACACAAGATATGAATATTAGCTAGATGATTCGGATATGATGCAAATGCAAGATAAAATGATAACACACACAAGCAAGAAAGCAAGCATGCACAAATGATACAAAAACAAACAAGGTATTGCCCCTGTCAAGCTGTAAACCAATGATTGATTGTTGATTGATGATAGTTGAGAGTGTTGTCATTATGGGGAAAGCTATATCCCTAGATCAACACAAGGTTGTTTGCTAAGTTGGTTGGCTAATTGACTGATTGATTTGGCTTACAACAAGGCTAGGATCAAGACCATAGGTTGCATTTGGATAACTTGGCTTGATTGATTAACTTGATTCGTATGGATTAATGATTGACTTGCATTTGGATCATTGCTTTGATTCTTTGGATTGATTTGATTTGATGAATGGATGATTAGATTGATTTGGAGTGATGAAATGTTAATGATGGGATGATATGTGGTGGATTGAGCTGCTTTTGATTTATTGGAGTGATTGGATTTATTTTGATTGGAGTTGATGTGATTGAGTTGATTTGCTTTGGTGTTGATGCTGACAATTGATAGGATTTGTTTTGATGGTTGGCTTGATGTGCTTTAGTTGTGATGTTTGCTATTGATGGGTTGATTGTTTTGATGATTGGATTGTTTTGAATGATGATAGTGATGGTGTGATGATTAAAGTGTCCACTCAATCTAAGCATAAGCAAGTGTTCTCAATGTGCTCAAAGGATGTAAAACAAACAAGGTATTTCCCTTGTCAAGTCATAAACCAACGATTGATTGTTTAATTGATGATGATAGATAGTGTTGTCATTGTGGGGAAAGCTATATCCCTAGATCAACACAAGGATGTGGGAACGCTATATCCCATTGATGATGATTGATGATGATTGATTTGGTTTATGACAAGATGAGGTTCAAAACCTGTTGATTTGATTAGATAATGTTCCTTGATTGATTAGCTTGCTTGATATGGATTAGTGTGACTTAGATTTAAGATCATTGCTTAGATTGATTCGATTGATATGATTGGAAGAAGTGATTGATTGAAATGAATGAATGAATGTTATTGATTGGAAGAATTGATGATGATGATGATGATTTGATTTTGATTGAATGTTGATGGAGTGGATTGTTTTGGATGATGATTGAATCAGTGTTATTGCTTGGATTTTTCATTGGATATTTGATTTTTGGACTTTTTTTTGACATATTTTGATGTTTTTGTGTTTTTGGGAATATTTTGATTTTTTTTTTTTTGATTTTTTTTTGAAAGTTTTGGGATGTCAATGGATTTACAATTGAGTAGCCTTTGTGCTAGATACCAATGACAAGGGAAAAAACCAAGTCTAGGTGCAAAGGATGGATAAAAGGATGGGCTCATAGTAAATGGGATGAAAGGCTCATGATAGATGGATAGATAAGAGGATAGGCCGTATAAGGTATGTATGCATGCCTCATGAAAAATGGATAGGTAGGCTATAGTGGAAAGCTCATGATAAACAGATGGGGATAAGCTATAAGATGGAAAGCTCGTGATAAGGATACACCATATCGGATGGATCATAAGGGAGCTAGGATGTGATCTTCAAAGGCTATGTCACATAGGAAGAATAACTTGCCCCATTCTAGGTGGTAATGCTTAGGATTTTTACATGATAAAATTCATGACCAAGGGATGACATGATGGATTGGTTTTGGATGGGATGGATAAATGGTCAATGGATACGACTTGGTTTGGAAAGGAGGTATGTCAAGAAATATCTAAACATGTTTCAACATTTTTGCCCCTATGTCTTCATCAAGATCAAAAGGTGGAAGGATGGGTAAATGGGTTCAGTAGGATAGGCATGTTTATGTAATGGCTAAGGATGGTAGGATGGTATGGTAATAGTTTGGAAATGGATAGGTTGGATGAGACAATGTGCACCCAAGTGTATGTGACATAGAAAATCAACCTACACATGACGCCTGTTTGCCAGGTTTTCATCATGGTACTTATCCAAGGTGCCTGTTTACTAGGTTTTCACCGTTGGATGAAGGCATTTCTCTTTACTTTTTTTTTATTTTCTTATGGGATGACAATTACACATGGCACCTGTTTACCAGGTTTTCACCATGGTAATGGATAGGAGGGACTCAATTGTCTAGTGTTATGAAGGTTGATAGTGTCCCATTAGAGATAGATGATGTCTTCGCATGGACCATGTCAAGTGTGCTCATAGATGTTGATAAGGGATTGCGTAGATGGGAGATGGATTAGGTAGATAGTGGATTATAATGTAGAATTATGGTAGGGTAGGCTAGTGGCTTATGGTGTGGATTATGAAAGGTTCATGCAAGGATAGATGGATGGGGATAGTGGATTATGTCAGACTTAGGATGAAAGGCTTATGCAAAAGCATGGACCATAGGAAGGTGATGGGAAAGATATGTAGGATAATGGATGAAGGATGAGGAGATATAGTTATGTGGAGGTGTTGTGGAGTGGAAGGGAATCATGACCAACGGTTGCACACACCGTGATAAACATTGAAGCTTTTGATTGGATGGTGGTGTAGGAAGCAATGGGGTTGTTTTCTTATGGGATGGTTGATGAAGTGATTTAGGAACCCACATAGATTTAGTATTTTTAGTGTTTTTTCTTTGCTTGTGGGATTGTTGAAGAGTATGGAAGTTTTGGATGGAAGTAGGCTTTTGGATGGATATAGGTGGTTGGGATTCTTGAGATGTGGATGAGGAACCCAAACCATTTTGTTTTTGGGCTTTGTATTTGGAGGTAAGGGCTTGGATAGCTTTGTGAATGTACTTTGCTTTGATTCTTTGCTTTGGTGCTCTAAGGCATTAGGATTTTTAGGACCTTTAGTAGGATTTTTGGCTTTATAGGTAGAGGCATCAAAATTTTTGCTTTTGAATCCCATGGGGTGGGTGGAGTGGATGGAATGATTGAAAGCTTTATGCTTAGGCGATGTGTGCTTTTGTTGGTCATGATTAGGGATGTAAGGATACTTATGAATGATATGTATGTTAGGTGTTGGAAGCAATGGTGGCAAGGTGGATGGAGGGATATTTGGAGTTGGTAAAAGTGGAGGCAAAGTGGATGGCGGAAGGTGTACGGTCACATGCTTTTGACATTTATAGGATAATGGAGGTGAAATGACAACATATGTCTTGGGAATATGATGGGGGGTGTGATGGAAAGTGGTAGATTTAGGATGTATTAAGCGATTACCAACATCTTGGCCTTGTTTACCTTGGGGTGTGTATCCAAGGCCATATGAGCATGGAGGGACCTTGACATGGTTTGGCTCCAAAAAAATGCCATGTTCATAAAGACCTAGGCCTTTACCTTTTTAATTCATGTTTTGGAGTATGCGATGGACAATGGGACTAGGTGTGGTTTGAACACTAGACTTGAGTTCATTATTGGATGAGGAAGGTGAAGTGGATAGAGGTTGTTTTTGTCCTAAGGAAGAACATTCATGGACAAAGGTGGTAAGACCAATAGAACATGATGGTGGACTTGAAGTGGAATCAATGGTGGATGTGGAAGGAGGATCATTAGGATCTTGATTAGCATTGTGTTCGCTAAGATCCAAGTTATTTGTTTGATCTTCTATGCTTACCTAGGGGACAAGTGTCTCATCATGACAAGTGGATGTTTGCTCATTATGGATAGGGATAGATGGCATATGACTAGGAGAAATGTGAATATCTTGCTCATGGATAAATATAAGATGGCATATGACTAGGAGAAATGTGGATATCTTGCTCATGGATCAAGGTGCTCATATATAGCTTCTTCATAGGTATCATCTTGATCATAAAGAAGGTAAATGTTATTGATGGGTTGCATAAAAGTGATTTGATCTTGAGTTGGACTAGGGCTTAATATTTCCACATGCTTAGGATAAAGCCTTTGACATACATCTCGGGTTTCTTGAATGGAAGTGGAAGGCTCTTGGATAGGCTCTTGGTCAACAACATGAGAACATGATGACTCTTGACTTGGATTAATGATAGGAGACTCTTGAATAGGCTTGATGGATTGTAGGTCACATGATGGGCTTAAAGGGCTAGGTATGTTAATGGAAGGCTCGTGAAGAGGCTCAAGGATATGTGAACCACATGATGGGATTATAGGATTGGACATGACCTTTGGAAGTTCTTTGATAGGCTCATGAATGGGTGTTTGACATGGGGGTGTTGTATTCCTAGCTAGTAGCCAATGGATCACATCCTTCGCAAGGGTATGAGTGGATGGGAAGTATAATGGATGAACAATAATAGCGGGTGATGTTGCAGGCTTAGGACTAGGATTAGGTTGGGGGATAATTGGATTGGGTGGATTAGGATTTGGATTGGATGAAGGGATAATCTTACCACAATTTATGAGGTTTGTGATCAATCTCTTAAGTTTGACACAATTGGTTGTTGTATGGCCCTTATACCTATGGTATACACAATAATGATTTTCATTATACCTAGGGGGTTTAAGGATTGGTTCAAAAGGTTCTATCGGTGGCAGCTCAATCAAATTTTCTTGAACCAATTGTTGTACAGTTATGTCCAAGGGATCTTGTGGTGGAAGATTGGTAGAACATGAGGATGAAGGTGATGAAGGTTGGTGGACCAATGGACTAGGGGTAGGATCTCATGGTGGTATTATGATAGGGCTAGTAGGCTCATGTGTTGGTGGGTGATTAGATGATGGAGGCCACTCATAGGATGCATTGGCTAGATTGGTATCTCCCTTGTCAAAGGTAATTAAGTCTTGTTGCATTAGGCTCGCATGGTTTATGTACAAAGGGCCAATTGGACTTGCATGTGCTTCTTGTTGCAAAGGTGGACTTAGGTCACTTGTGCTTGTTGGGGAGGCCATTGATAGTCTTGGTAGCTAGATGTAATGGTAGGATATGTAGACAAAAGATCTTGAGGTGAATTCAAAGTTGAGGGCATTTGATCTTTTTGCCAAGGTGGATTTGGGTTTACAATTTCTTGTTGTGATGACACTTGGCTGCCTTGTGGATGGGTTTGGTGATGTGTTGGAGTGTTAGAATGAGGAATTGGATAATGTTAGGGTGGAGGTTGATAGGTTGGTGTGGCAGTGATATGATGTGTAGATAGATGAGGTTGGCATGAAGCTGAAGCGGATGGTATGTAAGGTTGATGTGGAATTTGTTGAGGTTGGGATGGTGTTTGGATTTCTTGTTGTGATATGATTTGTTGTTGATGAATTGTTGAATGGGTTGTTGTGATGGTTGGGATTGTTGAATTGGTTGATGTTGTTGTAGTTGAATTTGTTGATGTGGATAAGGGATAACATTAGAAGAAATGGAATAAGTTGGTATCAAATTGGGTTGATGAGTGGATAGATATGATTGGATAGGTGCTAGATAGGAAGGTCGTTGGACTTTGCAAGTGGCCATGAGGTGTTGGATTTCTTCCAAGAGGCATTGTATGTGTGAGGATTCGTTTGTTCGACATATTTGAATTAGTTCTTGAATGCTTTGAAAGGTTTGCTACTCTAAAGGTGATTGGCTTGCATGCATGTGGCGAAGCATATGAAGGAGCTTTTGGAGGTCCTCTAAGGTTGACATGATGTCACACAAGTGTTTAAGTCTTAAGCCCTTTTAGCAAGTGCTTGTTTAGGGATTTGGATGATGTGGAAATGACTTGGATGGAATAGAAATGGCTAGAATAGGGTTAAGATGAAAGTCATTGGGTTTGAATGTTATTGGAAGAATGTGTAGGATGACTTGTCTTTATGTGTTTGGGTGTATAGAGCTTGATGTGGCAATATTCAAACAAATGATTATGCATATACACACATGAATCACTCACGCAAGATACATAAGCAAGTTGTTAGTTGGAAGAATGTGATGTTGGTTAAGCAAGCACATGAAGACAATTCAACAAGTCCTAGTAAAGGCAAGGCCACTATCACAAGGAGGTTCTAGTGAAAATCCAGGGGATCGGCACCCCACGAGCATCCAGCAAGCCACTTAAGACTTTAACTAACCCTACTAGGAGTTTTAATATACACAATGGTACACCTCCTTTCGAGTTAGCACTGTATGGTGAGCGCTAATACCGGTTAGACTTGGCTTTCACCTTATCCTCTAATTTTTATAGCGGACCAGATGAAAGTACCGCTTGAGATCATTCCCTTGGGGTGGATACCAAGGCAGGCCTCTCTAAACTTTAACAAAAGCAACACAAGTAAATGTTTTTGATCTCTAAGTTCGTGTTAGGACGCGAGGAGAGAGCATACACATTTACTTGGTCACACTCGCATAGGGTTCATTAACCTTAGAAATTCAATGTGTGGAAGACAATGCAAGCACTTGTTTGTTTTAAAACCCAAATCTAAATGTGATGAAAGACAATGGTTTGTTTTAGCCTAATTTTTTGATGTGAATTTGCAAACAATTGTTCATTTTATGCCCAAAATCCAAATGTGTTTGCAAACAATGATTAGAAGATGAGAAATGAAATGATTGCACCTAGTTAATTCACTATCTAAATTGCTGTAGATGTTGATGTCAATGTTGCTCCAGCTCCTTATGATCACCTACAACATAAAAAAATGATATTATAATTCAGGCATAAAAAATAGGCTCATCAGGCAAGAAAAATTGTAATTTTAGATGCATAGCTAAATTAGATTTAATTATTTCGATACATTTTTGGTTTGAAAATTAAAAAATCAAGGAAGAGACCCCCATTAATTTTCAGAGAGCTTTCTGAAAATGTAAAAAAATCAAAAAAATCCCTGTTTTGCACCCAGAAATGCAGATTTATGGAAACGGTATAGTTGGCAAAGATCTAATTTTTTCACACTGTAAATGACCTCCAAATTAAATCTATAAAACATAGATCCCCATTACAATTTTGAGAGATTTCTAGAAATATAAATATTTCTAAAAAAGTCGCTGATTTTCGCCCAGAATTATGATTTTATGAAAAAACATAAAAATGTGATAAATCCCGCAAAAATTGTGATAAACCCAAAATTTTTTTGCTGTAGCTTCCTTATATCATGGACAAACTTCTGCTAAAATCTTGTAGAAAAATTCATAGCCATTTGGAAGATATGATGAAATCTTTAAAACCTAGGGTTTTGTCCAAAAAGTAGTAAATCTGCAACAAAAAGTTAATTAAACCTGCAAAACTCAACAATGGGGGTTATATGAATGCAAATTTTTACTACAAAAACCTGCAAAAAAGATCAAGCGAAGTGGGTCCCACCGGGCGTGCCAAAATGTATATCGAAAAATTTGGATTTATAAATGGAAATGATTCAAACAATGAAATGCAATAACCTAAACCCAAATAATTCAATACCTCAAAGATGCAAGATGAGCTCGATTGATTGATCAATTTGTTGTGTTGATTGCTCGATTCTACAGCATAATGTTGATAAGAAGATAAATGATGGATGATTGGTAGTTGATAGATGCAAGCTAGATAGATTGAAGATGATGGATAATGGCTTGAGATGAAAATTTAGTAGAGTGAGGTTGCATGAAGAAGAATCATGAAATTCCCCTCTAATGTCGCCCTTCTAATCTCTTCTCTAATGTCTCAAGAGAGGCTTTCTTTATAGGAAAGGCTTGGTTCCAATGGATGGCTAGGATCAATTAGGGCTTTAGATGAAATGGATGGATAGGATTAAGTTAGGTTTTCTTGCACATTAAGAAATTGTAGTCAATTGACATGTGGCAAGGGAAGATAAAGCTTAGGTGTGCTTGTGTAGATAAATACTAAAATTAGGTCCCATTAGTTGTGCATGTGAAGGATATGAATGAAAGTTGTATTACAACACATGATTGACTAGACAAATGTTGGAATGTGATAAAAGATGAGTGTTTAATTCAAATATTTTATTTGAATTAGTTGGGATATGAGTTGGAAATTAATTAAATAAATAAAATTTATCTAATTAATTGAGTAGATGAATAGGATGTGAAATGGAAATTAATTAAATAAATAAAATTTATTTAATTAATTGGGATGAGGATAATATAAATGGGATTATGCATGTGAAATTAATTAAATAAATAAAATTTATTTAATTAATTGGCTAAGTGGGATAAGGATGGGATTGAATGGGATTTAATTAAATAAATAAATTTATTTAATTAATTGGTTAATGGATAAATGGGATTAAGAGTGGGATTTAGGACAAAATGCTACATGATGTCTAGATAATATTTTTGACAAGGTGTTGCTAGACATGGACAAATTTGGGACAATTTTGGGTGTCTATAGATATTTTCACCAAGGCTCTGCCTAAGGATACTTTTGAGTATCTCAAAGAAAAGTTAGGGGTCATTACCCCTCCTACCCTAAACTAAGATGCATGAGAATAAATCAATCTAGTGGTGCTCAAAGTCTCATTGTTTAATCTGGATTGATGTTTTGAGAGCTACCTCTCATGGGGAGTAGCTAGATGTGTTGGTAATAGTTCAGTTGGATTAGACCAGCAGAATGAAAGTATGTGCCCTTTGCCATTGATGTCAAAGGGGGAGAGAAATCATGTGAAAAACTCAAGAGGAGAAAGAATGTAGGTGTGTAAAGAAAAAGGGGGAGAAATGTGTCTTGATGGTCTTTGTATTTTTTCACATCATACGTTGCCATCAATGACAAAGGGGGAGATTGTTGCAAGTATGTGCCTAATTGGTGTTGTCATTGATGTCAACATATCTGTGTTGTCATTAGTGTCAACTATGCTCTTATTCTATTGCTTTCTTATAATAAGTGAGATGCTTTGTATTTACTTATGTAAGTGATCTTGATGTTGAGGATATTGAGAAAATTAGCTCCTTCGGTAGAAACAATGAGTTGCAATGGAAGCAGTGTATTGCATAATGAAGAACAGTCCAGAAGATTACTCTGCATTTCATGTAGGATGAAAATCTTTGTCTGCGGATTGGAAGTTATTTAGAAGTCTATCTGAAGATATTATATTCCAATTTTGAGCCTCTGGTATGAATATTTGAGTGAGTTATGCTCACCAGAGTGAAAACTATTTTTCTTGTATGTTTGGTGGTGACAGGGAGAAAGTGTTATGCTTTGCATTCCTCCTCATTGAAGTATTTTGGTCTATGGTTCTAAAGTTAAGTCCAGAATGATGATAAGTTCTTTCAACTACAATGGTTCATGATTTGGCAGTCTGCAAGTTATCCTTTCCTTATGACAGTGGCTAACAGTGTTGTTCTTGTGCTCCGGTTTAAAGAATCTTCTTGATAGAGCGGTTAGAGATCACGCGATTGTTCCTGGTGATTACAATGTGCTTGTGGATGTCTCCTAATCGTGTTCCTACCTTTGGATTGGTCAGCAAGGAGAAAATTGGATCATGGATGAAGAATGTTCTTAGTAGACCTAGTGTTCTCACTAGTCTTGGCCGACTTGGTTGATTTCACTAATTGCGAAGATGCCTTGAAGATTGTGGAAGCATGTTTTGGTGTGAAGAATTGTGTTTGAGTCCCAGCTAAGGCATGGCATGATCAACATACATCTTTACATCTTTCCCTTAGCTAATTTCTGTATTAGGTCTAGACCTACTTCTTTGTATGTTTTTGTAATGTCGACCTTGGAGATTGTTCCAACGTTTGATGAATGTATTGCCAACCTTGATGTACATTCCAAGGTTGATGACTTGTATAAAGACTTGTAATGTAATTGTGAAAAAGGTATGAGGGTGCAAATATGATGAGATAAGTGTGAAGGTGTGAAAGAGCAGAGTAGAGAAGTTATATTGTGCTTCAATAGAATTGAGTCCAAGCATGGAGTAGATGCTATTTAATTAGTACACTGTATTTTGTAGTGAGCCACCCCTTGGCAATGAGCTACCCTTTGGTAGTGAGTCATTCTTTGCAGTGAGCAATTTGGGTAGTGAGCCCTGTAGGCAGCGAGCCTCTATTTTTTGGTATTATTATAACTCATATATTTTATGTGGGCTAACACCCACCGTGGTTTTTCCCTTTTAGGGTTTTCCACATAAAAATATGGTGTCTACTATGTTAAATGTGTGATTGTGATTAAGTTCATGGTTTCATACTTTCATGGTGAAATCTGATTATCAGTAATTAAGTAGTTAATGGTTTATGAAGATAAGTTTTTGTGATAGCTGATTCAGCCCCCTTCTTAGTTGTTTTAAGTGCACACTTCCCCAAAACCAAAATCTGACATGTGGACCACACATCAAGCTTGAACATGATCTAGAAACATCCACAAGCACTTGAAAACCAACAAAATCCTTTACAACATCTTTTGCCTGAAGAAAGTTCACACCGGAGAACTTAGCTTACTCTATCATCAACTGCAACTCAAAAAATAAACTTGTGGAGCACCAAACCATGAACAACTTGAACTAGAGAAAGATATAGACCTTATAAGCATGAATCCAGAATCACAGAGCCAAAAATATATCTACGGAGAAATGTAGAGCAATATAGTTTCTCCCAAACACCTTTGCACAACTCAGAAACACTATCCACACATTGGTGAATGCAACTTTCTTTACACAACGAATTGGAGCTCCAAATTTTAGATATATCATCTCTAAACACCTCTAAACAACATATTCAAACCATAAATGTAGATCTTTAATAAGGAAGAAATGCAGAGCAAAACTAGAACACTACTCTGTTAAGCCAGAACACATCTTCAACACATTGTTTCCTTTATTAATCAGATTTTCTCAAAAGCACTTGGAAACCAACCAACAGAAACATATTCTCAACATCTTCAACACCTCTACAAAGCAACCAAATCACCTTCAGAAAGGCAACTTAATCAAATAGCTCATATGATTACAACATCCTCATCTCTGCTCAACCTTATCTCTGATCTCCGCTCAACACAAACTACTCATAATCTTGACACAGTTGTCGCCAATGACAGCACAATCTTGTTGACATCAATGAAAACACCGATTGCACACACTTGCAATAATCTCCCCATTTGTCATTGATGGCAACACTAAATGTGAAAAACCATCAAGACAACAGAATCATCAACATTGACTCTTTTCTTTTCTCTTTCACCCCTCCTTAGATTGCTATTCTCTTTTGGCTATCTTTTCCACACTAATCTCTCTTTCTCTCTCCCTTTACCTTTTCACATTGCACTCTCCCCCCCTTTGACATCAATGGCAAAGGGCTTCATCTTTCTCATTCTTACACTTGTACCTGCTCATCACTGCTTTGTCACATCTTTACTGCTCTTCATACAACATTCAAACTTACTCCCCCTGACTGCAACACTAACCACTACCTACTTCCCCTAAGAGGTAGCCTCCAACATCAATCTAGACTAAGGAATGAATCCTGAAATCCATTAGACCGATGCATCTTCTTATGCATCTAGTTCAAAGAAGAAGGGGCAATAACTCCTAACTTCTCCTAGAGATACTCAAATGTATCCTTAGGAAGAGCCTTGGTGAATATATTAGCTATCTAATCCTTTGTAGGCACATACTCAAGCTTTACTTCATTCTCTACAACCTTCTCTCTCAGAAAGTGATACTGGATTGATATATGTTTTGTTCTTGAATGCATCACCAGATTCTTTGAAATGTTTATAGCACTTGTATTATCATAGAAGATAAGAATAGGTTCATCATGTACCACTCTGATATCCTTCAAGGTTTGTTTCATCAACAACACCTATGTGTAGCAAGATGTTGCTACTGTTAGGAATTTGCAGGTCAAATAAAACTAATTCCACATAACCCAATAGGAGAAAAAGATGCAATAAATAACCATAATGCAAAGATCAAATGAACAATCAACAAGATAACACAAGATATAGCCTGGGAAAACCCTCAAGATGGAAAAACCTAACCTCTAAAAGCATCCACACTCATATGTATTATTCAACAATAAAGATATTACAATACATGCCATGAGTCTCCATGAATACCTCTAAATTCATCAAGCACCTCCAATGCAGCCTCCATTGTGTACAAGCATGAATCCACACATCACCTGCCATGCTTCACAATATGCACTTACAGGAGAGAGCTCAATACAATGACAACCTCTCACAAACCTCCAATCCACCTACAATGAAATAACCAACCCTTACCCAAACCACTAACCATGTGCTTTCATTTATAGACCAAGCTCACACAAATACAACTTGTGGTATTGGACAAAACCATGTGTTCCAAAACCATGGATACACAAAACCATTGACCCACTTGTTTAATGTTGGTACTATATTTTTTTCTTCCTAACAATTAAATAATACAAATATTATCCCAATGTAACATACAACTTTTACAAGTGGCATCCAAATAAATATCTAAGGTAGTTAAAGACATCAATTAAGATGCACCACAAATAAATATTCATTTTACATTAATAAAATAATAAAATATTATGCAAGGTGTACAACGCCTATTTCCCAACATTCTCCCACTTATTGTATACATTGCATAAGGGTCAATTGATGAAATGTACATCATCATAGACAAACATGAAATCACATGAATCTCTAGCATGCTCTTATGCTCCATCAAGATACCTACAATAAAATCAAAGTGACCACCATCTCAAGAAATAACTCCTCTCATCCTCCAACATGCCAATGTGAAGATGCACCAATTGAAAGAACACAAGCATCAAATCCAACTGATAACAAAACACTCAACCCACATGACTAGAAATAACACACACATCATGTGCTAATGCATCCAACCATCCATACCTCATAGGTATCAACAACATCAATAAACTCATGCCAACAACATATCCAACCCATATACCTCCATCACAAGATCCATGTATAAAACCTATCAATGAAGAACACATACATCCTGGAACTCCCATTGCATGGGTAATGTCAAATCTAAAAATAGATCCAAGGCATATCAAGTCTATCAATCAACACTCAAACCAAGGTGTGGTTAATCAACAAACCAATGTAGTACCAAGAATAATCACAATGATCCACACATGCATGATAATTGGTTGCATACTCTCTCACAACATGTCACCATAACTATCCCCAAGTCCAACCATATCAACATGCTCCTCCGAGAAGTAGCCATAAGACAAAGAGAGAAAACCTGTAAATCATAATGTCCTTCTACAAACACCTTAAAGTGCTAAGCTGTGTCAAGTATGATCTCCTCTACAACCCCAAATGAAAAGCCTCAACAACACCCAACCATTCAATCTAATAAGATCAAATGAACATATGTAACATGTAACCAACATGAATATAAGCCTCTCTAACCAAGGTAGATCAAACTCATAACCATTTCATAACCAGGAATAAGCCCAATCACATCTCCTAAACTCCTCATAATGAACATCATAAATCAAACCATATGAAAAAGGAGATAACCATGCTAATATCTCTGAAATGAACCCTCTAGAACCAATAATCATAGCTCAAGATCCATATCTATGAGAAGATAAAGCATAAAGCAAAATACATCTAAAAGGATGGGCAATACCTCATAGATGATAAACTGCCGAGTAGACCAAGAGTGGGGAATGAGAATGCTCTTTAAGGATACACCAAGCCACAATGACTCTCTCCAAGAACAATCTCCTCTAGGTCTATATCCAGGTGTAAGGCTCCTCGGTCTATTTTCTAAAACCTCCAATGAGTAAGCATCTCAACAAGTGTCTCTAATCTCAAAAGAATTGTAGCCTCACCTAAGTCTCCAAGTATCCATGAGCACCTCCATGATCAATCCATGCTAAACTCCAAATGCAACATTGCACTATCACGAAGCTCTCAAGAAAATGACCAAATTACTCAATACCAATAAAACCAACAAGATCACTGTCAATGCTTCTAATGCACGTCTGCATAATTAAGAATTCCATCTTGACATCATGACCTAACCATCTGGACTCCAAGGAGATCACATGCAATAGTACAATACATCCTATCTCAAGAGAACTTGTATCATGTCAAAACTCGAAACCGGTATCAAGAGTAAATCAAGACATAATAACAACATCTCTAAGTCGAGGATAAACATTTCAAACTGACAAATCATAAACCGACACCTCAACCAAAGACTCAAAAAAGTCCTCCATGGTAAACTAAGATGTCAACATCTCCAATCATATGAAGATAACCATTTACTAACAATAGAAATCAGGATGTCATAGCACTCTCAATGAAACAAGAATCATAATCCAAGAGCCTCTCCAAGACACCCACAACCATTGAAGAAGATCATTCATCACAAATGATGAATCCACATCGTTGCCAAAGCTCCCACTGAATCATGACACTGAGCTATCCATGACAACAAAGAAACCATCTCCTAAATGAAGATTATCCATGGCCCCAACACAATCAAGGAATGCCACTGTAACATCAACAGCTCCCAAAAGGTAGAGTAAACCATGATCTCCAAAACAAGAAGATAAAACCATCGCTATCAAAATCTCACATAAAACCATGTATCCAAGCTATCCATGACATCATGATAAACATGCTACAAGTCCCAATAAATGACTATCCAGGCACTCTAGTCATCCATCCTCTCATCCCAATACAACATACTAATGTATAAATGACCACAGACAAGGCCAACTAACAAAGTCTGCATAAACACTGGATCAATCTCATGGATATAGACAGTCCACATCCGAGTCATCCCACTATAGCTAAATAGGTGATCAGCCCACAAAACTACATAACTCATAGATCCAAAACAAATGTAACATGCAAACTCATCATCACACTAGTAATATGCAAACTGAGATATCAAAAAAGATAACCTATAGACTCCAAGACTCAAACACCTAATCAACGATGGATTTGACTTGCCAACAAGTCCACAACACAAGTACCATAGTCAAGGAACTAATCAAGCATCCAAGAGATAAGAACAATCCCCTAAAACAACACCACAACACCACCTATAATTATGAATCGAACATCATAGCCCATACCTGACAATCACATAAATGATCATGTTGTGATAATACAAAAGTGTACCTACATATCCATGACAGAACAATCATTGTCATTGCTATACTTGTACTCAACTCCCATTGAAACAAGACTCCAAGTCTCACACGCATATCAACCATGTCCTCATACCAGAAGAAAACCTGTGTACCTGTCTCCATCAAAGTACAAACCCTAAAAACACTTGTAAACCTATATCTGGAAGCACCAAATCTAAAAAACTTGCTATAGGAGAAAAAGATGCAGGTCAACATGCTACAGGTCACATAAAACCATGTACCCAAGCTATCCATGACATCATGATAAACATGCTACAAGTCCCAATAAATGACTATCCAGGCACTCTAGTCATCCATCCTCTCATCCCAATGCAACATACTAATGTACAAATGACCACAGACAAGGCCAACTAACAAAGTCTGCATAAACACTGAATCAATCTCATGGATATAGACAGTCCACATCCGAGTCATCCCACTATAGCTAAATAGGTGATCAGCCCACAAAACTACATAACTCATAGATCCAAAACAAATGTAACATGCAAACTCATCATCACACTAGTAATATGCAAACTGAGATATCAAGAAAGATAACCTATAGACTCCAAGACTCAAACACCTAATCAACGATGGATTCGACTTGCCAACAAGTCCACAACACAAGTACCATAGTCAAGGAACTAATCAAGCATTCAAGAGATAAGAACAATCCCCTAAAACAACACCACCTATAATTATGAATCGAACATCATAGCCCATACCTGACAATCACATAAATGATCATGTTGTGCCAATACAAAAGTGTACCTGCATATCCATGACAGAACAATCATTGTCATCGCTATACTTGTACTCAACTCCCATTGAAACAAGACTCCAAGTCTCACATGCATATCAACCATGTCCTCATACCAAAAGAAAACCTATGTACCTGTCTCCATCAAAGTACAAACCCTAAAAACACTTGTAAACCTATATCTGGAAGCACCAAATCTGAAAAACTTGCTATACCATGTTGATAGTCTCATAACAACATGCACTCCCACAAGTTTGTGCCCAAAAATCCATCCAAATGCACTCATAAATGCACTCTGAATCTTATGCTCCTACAAGTGATCAAACAAGTACCAAACTCTCTCTACACACCAAAATGAAAATCTACATGATCCAAACTATAGTCCACTATAATAACTCTCCAATGCCTATCTAAAATCAAAAATCTGATTCCGTATGCAAAAGTTATGAGCATAAATCTAATCATGAAACCTATACAACTGCGTAGTACTCAAAGAGACCTTTCCGATGCCTATAAGAAGTCAAAAAATGGATACCGTGGGTGAAAGTTATGCCTCCCGAAAGAAAATGCCCTCTGAGGGCTAAAAGTGGACCCTTGGCGAGACCCTCCATACTACTAACTTAAGCATGAATGGGAATTGATGTCATCATTGTGCAGGTGGCACTGACATGGCGTACTAGGTTGACTTTGACCAGCGTACTCCAAAAGGTTTTTCAATTTGTTTTAATTTTCCACCAAAATCTATGAACCCAAAAAGAGGAGGTTTTAATTTTGTTATAGGTTCGGATTTAAAAAAATTTAACGTTGTCATAATAAAGTTTAAACTACCTGGATAAAAAATTTATACCACCTACTGGTCAGGCTGCCTGGGCGGCGGCGGTGACTGGCCTAGCTGGGAACAACCCTACCAGAACTTATCAGACCTTGTTGGATAGGTGCCAGACCGGCGACCTGCCGACCAGGGCCAACACGGGCCCGATAGGCCCTGCTGACCATGTAGGTCGTGCTTGTAAGGCACAAGGGGGGTATGGGGGTACTCGCCCCCTCCAATTTTTTTTTTCCATATAACTTTCAAAAATCTTCATATAGTTTACAAAAAATGTTTTTAAAAACAAACTATAATTTTTTTTTCATTGCGCAAGATTTTTTTATTAATTTTTTTCTGCTGTGTACCTGGTACCTACGATGGTCATACAATCATACCACCAAACATGGGAATAGTAAAAAAAATTGCATTTTACTCCTGTGGCCAAACATGGGCAAATTATATGTTTTTCTTCACCTCTCGGGCCTCTTGGACTCAATGGCGAGGTCTGTTTTGTCCCAGGAGGTCATCTGTATAAATTCCTTGTCAAAACCCTCATATTGAAGCCAATCTAAGAAACCCTCTTAAGCCATGATTTTTTAATCATCAAATTTGCAACACACACACACACACACACCAAATCTCTAATACCTACAACCCCAAATCTGCAATACAACCTACACAAAACCTTGTAACTCAATTTGTTACATGCATTGCCATGGCTTCCATTTTGCATATGATCTACAGACACAAGGGTTATACAAATCCAGGGAGCTCACACCTCGCTCAACCATAAAAATAGCTCTGATACCACATGGTAGGAATTTGCAGGTCAAATAAAACTAATTCCACATAACCCAATAGGAGAAAAAGATGCAGCAAATAACCATAATGCAAAGATCAAATAAACAATCAACAAGATAACACAAGATATACCCTAGGAAAACCCTCAAAGGGAAAAACCTAGCCTCCAAAAGCATCCACCCTCATATGTATTACTTAGCAATAAAGATATTACAATACATGCCATGAGTCTCCATGAATACCTCTGAATCCATCAAGCACCTCCAATGCATCCTCCATTGTGTACAAGCATGAATCCACACATCACCTTCCATGCTTCACAATATGCACTAACATGAAAGAGCTCAATACAATGATAGCCTCTGACAAACCTCTAATCCACCTACAATGAAATAGCCAACCCTTACCTAAACCACTAACTACGTGCTTGCTTTTATAGACCAAGCTCACACAAATACAACTTGTGGTATTGGACAAAACCATGTGTTCCAAAACCATGGATACACAAAACCATTGACCCACTTATTTAATGTTGGTACTACATTTTTTTCTTCCCAACAATTAAATAATACAAATAATATCCCAATGTAACATACAACTTTTACAAGTGGAATCCAAATAAATATCTAATGTGGTTAAACACATCAATTAAGATGCACCACAAATAAATATTTATTTTACATGAATAAAATATTACAATATTATGCAAGGTGTACAACATCTATTTCCCAACAACTACAATGTATTCTGCCTTTTCATTAGAGAGAGATATTGAATCCTATTTCTTACTTAATCAAGACACCACTTTGCCACCAAGAAAGAATGCTCCACCACTTGTACTTTTCCTATCATCCACACACCAAGCCCAATCTGCATCTATGTAAGCACTTAGAGTAAAGTCATTATCCTTTGGATACCACAAGCCATGATCTAGAGTGCCCTTTAAATATTTGAATATCCTCTTCACTGATGCAACATGTGACTATCTAGGATCTTAAAATCTAGCCTCAAGACAAACTGTATGCATAATATCTGGTCTGGTAGCAGTTAAGTATAACAATCCTCCAATCATTGACCTATACCTACTCTGATCAGCTTTAGGAGATTCATCATTCTTGCTCAACTTGCAACCAGTTGTCATAGGGGTACATAGTGGTTTAGAATCCTCCGTCCCAAACTTCTTTAACATCTCTTTTGCATGCTTTGACTATGAAATGGAAATACCCTAATATGTCTTATTGATCTGTAACCCAAGGAAGAAGTTTATTTCCCCACACATTTACATTTCAAATTCTTTTTGCATTTTATCTGCAAAACTCTTACACATACCTTCATTTGCACCAAAAACTTTATCATCTACATACACTTCTACAATCATAATTTGATCTTCACTTATTTTGATGTACAGATTGATATCTATAGTACCTTTATTGAATCCTTGATATAATAAATACTTGTCTAACCTTGCATACCAAGCTCTGGGGGCTTGCTTCAATCCATATAGTGCCTTCTTCAACCTGCAAACCATATTTGGTCTATCTGACAACTAAAATCCTTCTGATTGTTCTATGTACACTTCCTCTTCCAACTCACCATTCAAGAAAGTATACTTCACATCCATTTGATATACTTTGAAATCCTTATGTGCTGCTAAAGATAAAAACATCCAAATAGCCTCCATTCTGGTCACCAGAGCATAAGTTTCCTCATAGTCTTGTAGATACCCAAAATTGACTCATTATCATTAGCATTTAGACATCGCATCATCCATTATCTGCATTTGTCTAACACACTTGAGAAATATCCCTAACACATATATTTATTCTATTAATTAAATAAATTTATATTTGTTTAATTAATTCATTAGCTATTTCTTCTATTTCCTCTACGCTATAATTAAACAATCTTTAATTATTTAATTATCTTCTTTCCATCTATTTTTATTTAAATAAATCTTAGTTATTTAATTAAAAAATTCCTTTCATAGACCCACTTTCCAATTAATTAAATAAATTTTATTTATTTAATTAATTTCTCTTATCATTTATCTCATGAGCTGACATGTGTACCTCTTGTATTTAAAAAAAGATAAGTGGTACTACATCCTTTATTTAATATCTTTCACATGTAGTACTTTTTATGTACACGATCACACATAAGCCTTATTTTATCTCCACTTGTCATCTTCACATTCACCTATGTCTATCATTCAATCTTAGCCATTCACATAGCCACTGAATCTCCATCATTGATTGATTTTGGTTGAGTTCTATATAAACACCCTCTCATTCCATACTACAGAGGATCCAACATTCATATAGCATCTACATTATCATCCTGAGCATATGGAGCATTTGAGTATCCATAGTATCCATTGAGCTTATCATCATTATCATCCATCCATCATGGCAGCCTTTATCTTCATAATTGTTTATTGTTGAAGAAGCAATCCACATCATAAATAAGGAATCACATAATCTAGGTGATATTGTGCTTGAATTGCATGCTTTTGATTTCATTTGTATTAGATTCTTTGATGATGGTAGGGTTAGGTTTTCATGGCTATGCTTGATTTTATTAACTTAATTTTTTACCTGTCACATTTTAGCATGCCCGGTGGGACTCATGTCCTTGATTAACTTTGCTATTTGAAGTTGTTTTGGTGAAGATCAGATTTTCTAAGTGCTTACGACAAGTTCTAGTCACTTTTGAGCGAAGAGCAATCGATGTTTGAATATATGCATCGCTTCTAAGCTAAAACCTGCCGCTTTTAGCATTTCTAGATCGCTTATGAGCAAATATCAGTCACTTCATGTCTATTTTGCATCACTTATACACTAACAGTGGTCGCTTATGCCCTTATTTGAATCACTTTTAATCTGCAGTGATCACCTTTAGCTAATTGAGTCATTTATTACAAAACTAGGGTTTTTGTTGCATTCTATTTTTCTTGCAGATCTGAGTCGCTTATGACGCATAACTAGTCACTTCTTTCTTTCTCATGTCACTTGTGAGCTTTATCAATCCACATCTAGCATCATAGGCACCGCTTATCATCTGTAACATTTTGCCTATGGTAGAATACAGTTCAGTTTTGATCAACAGTTGATCGCCTCTGGTAAATTGTCATTTTTAGTCTTTATCATTTGTAGTTTGGTTTTCTTGGCTACTAATTGGGTATTTATGTAGCATCTTATCAATTGTCTAAGAAAAGGAGGTTATCAAACTACTAACATATCTGTTGCAGTTTCAATCGGTCCAAGACATGTGGTTTTTCATTAAATTAGGAACATTTGGGCTTGGTGCTTAAAATGAATCATTGCTTGCTCCATGCTTGATTTATCTTTTTTGATTGCTTGCATGTGCTTGATTGTAACCCAAATTTAAAAACAAAAGTATCCTCCCCCCTTGCCTATCAAATGGATCTTGGGTTTTGAGAACTTGTTATTATCTTTAGAGGGCATGCCTTCCCGGTGTAAGAAAGGATACAACCCAAGCGGTAACGGGATAAAGCCAAGTCCTTCTGAACTGCTATATAAGAAAAGTGTTTGTGTTGAAAGCCACAAACAATGGGTGTTGTGTTATACCTACATCCAACCTCCCCCAAAACCTTCCAAGGTGTAACCCTTGAAGGCTGGGAGACTCCAAACGGAGAGTAGTGCTGTCGCACGTATAGCCACCCGAATAGATGCCCTTATTAGCAACTTTGTGTAGTAGCCAAAAACCTTCTATATGTTGATGCAAAAGGTGGGACCTTTGAAGCTGCCCTGATTCACATGGTTCTTAGAAGAGATAGCAGGGACAATCCTAAGGTTTGGTGGGGGGACAAGCCTTAGGAAACCGAGATCTTGGTATGCGTGAGAAGTGTGTGCCGTGGAGAGGAGTCAGTGCTACCAAGATCCTGAAGCTATCCACTTTGAATAAGCATGGCTTGGGGACTCAACAAATACAGTCCTTTCCTAGCCTAGGTTGTACAAGTTTGTGATTGTTGTGAGTGTGAGTGATTGTAACTACTATTTTCTTGTCAAAAAACACAAATCAGACATATTTTCTAATAGACACAATCACTTTTGAGCTTAAACTACACGCATACAAATAATGAGATCACCTTTAAACAACAATCAACCACTTTATGCCTAAACTGGATCACTTTTAAACAACAGTTAGTTGCCTCTAGTCTAAACTGTGTCGCCTTTGATCAATAGTAAATCATTTTTGAGTCAATACTAGTTGCCTGTAGAAAACTGGCTTGCCTTTGGTTAACACTGTAACCTGTTATCTGAACCAAAACCAAATCGCATTTGAGCTATTACCAGTCACTTTTGGCCTTTTCTGAACTGCATATGAGCTATTACTTGTCACCTAAGGTCAAATACTAGCAAATCTTAGTGACTCAATCAAATCAGCCACAAGTCTAGCTTGTTCAGCCTCAACATTAGCTTTCAGACATGTCTCTGATCATTGGAAGATACCTGGATTTTGTTTCCTGCTTTGATTCTACCAACTGATTGAATTTAATGAGCTTTTCATCTTCTTGAGATCCCAAACAAGAAAACCAAACATCAAATCAATCAATCCGATCAATCAACAAAACATCATCTTTTATCTTTAGCTTCAACAACATCAACAACATAGCAACCTTAGGAAACAACTTTTCCCTTGAGTGTGTGAGCTATTCTCTAGGGAAGTGCAACCAACAACAAAGCAACCAAGCAACCCAACAATAACAAAGCAACCAAGCAACCGAACAACAAAGCAAATAGCTGACCAACAACTAGCAACCAAACAATCAGCACACTACCATCTTTTTGGGTCTCAAAACCATGGCAAGCTAAAGTTCAATTTTCAACATCATTCATCATGCCTCAAACTAGGAGTCAATATAGAGCTGAAATGGAAGCCAAATTGCGAGCTGAAATGGAAGCCAAATTGCAAGCTGAGATGGAAGCTAAGATGCAACAATCTAGATCAACACCTCTTGGAGACGTAACTAAATTTACAACCGGTATGCCTCCTCATATGTTTATACCTCTTGGGTATACCATTGGAGAGTCATCTTCACAACAAGTGCAACCTCAAACATTTTTGGAGACTTATGAGGAACAATCCCAAGAAGACTTATTAGAATTTCAGGACACACATGTATGGGATCAAGTTGAGAGACTTGTCTTATCTGAGCCTAATCACTACTTCTTGCAACTTGGTCTCATGGGCACTAAATTACCAAGAGATTTTGACATATCCACTATTAGAGAGCATGATCCAAACACTCCCGCTGTTGTTGCAAAGGGACCATCCACTATAGTGACACCATCCCCTATCATATCACAAACTCCATCTTCCAACACATCTCTTTCACTGCCTATTGTTACTTCATTTGATCCACCACGCTTGGAGTACACTCTAGAACCTTTGATAACGCCAACCAATGTGCTCCCTTTCATTTTGCAAAATTTGAACATTCCACCTTTCTATGTTCCTCAACATACTCCTCCTCCCGTGACCATTTCCATGCCTCAAGTAACACAAGTTGTCCATGTGGCCCAAGTGCAAACACCCCAAACATCATAATCTATCCCCATATCACATAGTGCGCAAGCTTCCCAAACTATCCAAACAACACCAATGGTCCAAGCTTCACAACCATCACAACTCGTTACATCACATGTGGACACCACATCTCATATTCCTACTACTACTAATATGATCTCCACTATCTCCACTAATCTGTCCAATACATCATATAATCCCAATGTTAGTCTCATTGACATGAGTGATCCTCCTATTGTTTCTCAAGCCAATCCTAGCACTATGGTCACTTATGTTGAGCAACTTACATCATCTTCTTACAATCCTTCACAAACCATCAACCCATCTTATGCTACCTAAGGTTTGCCTATTGTCACCCAACACATGATACATATCAATCCTCATGTTGTCCAAAATACAAATCCAAGTGTCCATCCTTCTTTCATATCCACCAATCCTTCCATCACTTACCATGTCACAAACCCAACTCCAAATTCACAACCATTAACTAGTGTCAATCCATCTTCCACTTCTCATGTGATGCAAAATCTTGGTGCCAATTCGTCACAATATACCCAACCACCGCTTGTGTCTCAAGGACAACACTCCTCAACCACATATGTGCCACATACCAATCCTTTGACATACCTTGTGAGTATGCAACCTCAACAAACAGTCATGACTTCATATATCCCAGAACAACAACCTCAATATACATCATACCATGTTTCACCTCCTTTGCAACAACATTAATTATCTCCAGTGGATGTTCAACAAATGATCAACGAAGCGGTAGGACAAAGTAAGAAGACATTTTCCTTAGAAAACATATGCACTTATCCATTTGACAAGTCACTTCATATGATACCTTTTCTGCCACACTTCGAAATTCCACAATTTGACAAGTAAAAAGTAGAAGGAAATCCATAAGACCATCTTAGAGCATTCTTTGTGGCATCTCTCAATGTTGCTCATGATGATACATATCTTTTGAGACTATTTTCTTGAATCTTAGCAGGACAAGCTCTTGAATGGTTCTCTCATTTACCTCCGGGAATTAAGTCTTTTGTGGAGTTAGAAAATAATTTTCGATAACACTTTGCTTTTAACATTGAACATGAGGTAAACATGAATGACCTTGTCAACAATAAACAATGCAATGGTGAAGCCTTTTCTTCATTTGCTCAATGATGGCGTAATATGGCTAGCAAACTATCATGGGAAATACCTGAGAAGCAACAACTCGATATCTTTGTTCAAAATCTTCATCTCGAGCTGTCATTCCAACTACAATTGCAAAGTGCTAACACCTTTGATGAACTTGTTTCCAAAGGAACCATCATTGAACGAGCTTTAATTGCTAAAGGTACTATCAAGATATTTCACAATAACAAAGACTATCCTCAAAACTCCAATGATAAATCTTGATTTTGGAACAAAAATAAGAATGTTGTCAACGACGGTGTTGTGGATGCAAAGAACATACAAACTATGAAAGCTCCCATTAACATTTAAGTTGCTTCTACAACAACACAACCTTTTCAACAAATGCGACAATGACAAACTTCAAATCCTTGCTGATAATTTACACCATTAGCAGAACCTATGGAAGTTATCTTTCAAAAGCTTCTCTAAGCAGGTGATATTATGTTACCAGATGTACCACCCAACAGTGAACTGCTCTTCAAAGCTCCTTGCTACAAAGAAAATGAGTATTGCGATTACCATAGAGTTAAAGGACACAAAACAAATGGTTGTATGCATTTAAAGCATGTTATCCAAGATTGCATCGATCAAGGTTTGATCAAAATTACACCTTCAACAACTCAATCTGCACAACAATTGACATCGAACTATGATCTAGATGCTTTCAAGAATCCACTTCCATCTCATGACAAATCAAGTAACCCTCATGTTGGGAATACCATTCAATACAACTATGAATCATCTATTATTGGCTGCATTGACCATGCTCACATTTCTACCATTACTATCGAAGGCAAATCACTTGACTGTGCTATAACCACTTAAAGAGGTCAAGTTACCATTCAAGGAGCACCTGTCTATCCTCCTCGACCATTCTCTAACTATAATATCTTGGATTACCTTAGAAAATCACCTGCGCACATATCCATTCTTGAGTTGCTTTGCATATCCCCTGCTCACAAAGCTTTCCTTGACAAAGCCTTACAAGAATCTTCGGTGCCTAACAATATTGATATCACACAATTCCAATCTATGGTCGCTAGCATTATAGCCCCTTGTCATTTAACCTTTTATGACAAAGATCTTCAGCCCTGCACATTGAAGTGTTTGTTAAACAACACCATATCAAATGAATCTTGGTAGATGGTGGAGTTGGTCTTAATATATTTTCCTTGAAATTAATAAAACAATTGGGATATTCTGAGAAAGATGTTGACACCTCCAAGGTCATTAATATCAGAGCATATGATGATGCCGAGAGAGATATTGAAGGGATTATTTACTTGTTGATCCAAGTTGGGCCGGTCACTATTGAAACCCATTGTCAGGTTCTTGATATTGATCTTCCTTATAACATCATCCTTGGCCGTCCATGGATACATTCCCTCAAGGTAGTTCCTTCTACATACCATCAATGTCTTAAATTTCCACACAACGGTGTTGAGATTACTATCCATGTTGATCCCAATCCATTTGAATTTTGTTGTGCCTTTCATGCTAAATACCAAATTTTGAACCACATTCCTATCAACACCGAGGCATATCCATCTTCATCCTATATAGACCCATCCGACATACTCAAGCCATCATCTAGAAAAATTGCTTCCAACCTCCATATCAAGTACACCGAACATGGTTCTAGTGAATACACATTGCAAGAATCTTGTTGTGTTGGCACCCTTCCCTTATCTCCTAAATCTCATGGTAAACCTTCTACATCCAATCCAACTTCATCCCCAGCTGTCGTCAAAGTCCCACCCACAGTATTCAAAAAAGGAAGATTCCTAGATGATGAAGATATTGATGATATCAAGTCTTGGATATTCTTTGATGAAAATGACCAAGTACAACTGGAAGTGGAGAGATATAACAATGGGTTCTACATCATAAAGAACATGGGCTACAAAGGACATGGTGGATTGGGATAACAGGAAAAAGGACCTATTGAACCCATTATTGTGTCTAAGAAGTTTAATAAGCAAGGCCTTAGCTATCAACTGGAGGTACTGTGACCCAAAGACATTAGGTGTATTTTTGATATTGATGCTGGACCCTCCTCGGTAGGAGAGACTTCTAGTTTGGATGACTCGTCCCTTCATATTATTGACCTTTTTCAAGAAAACTCCATCTTCATGATTTCCACAACTTCCTCTCGCCACAACCATTCCTCCGTTACCCTTTCACTCGTATATCCTGACCTTGTCAATTGGGACCAACAGGGGGCACCAATATTAGATACATTTGAAAATGATGAAGCTATTGTAGAATTCATGGGCTTACAAAAAGGCATTCCATTGGGTGATCACAAAGCAAGTTTCATGATGGATCTACCTAAACTAGCATATTTTGGAGGAAGTATCAAATCCTTTAGTCGCAAAAGTGAAATAAACAAAATCAAACAAAATAGGTCACTATGTGAAAATTGAAAGGTGCCTCTTGATCGTGAAAAAGTAAAAATAAAGGACGTATCCAAAGGTGAAAACCTCTCTGAGGCACCTGAGGATGGGGGATTTGATCTTCCTGTTGCCACTGATTATCATGAGAAATCAATCGTGCTAGTTGAACAATCACAAGACATGAACTTGGGTATAGAGCAGAATCCAAAGATCACTTGTTTGGCAGCATCACTATCAGAGAAAGAAAGAAGAGACTTCACAACATTTTTTAATGAAAAGAGCTATAAATTTTGCATGGACTTATTGAAGGGACCTAATGCCTCAAGTTACTTCTTGGAACCTCAGTCATTCATTGGCAAGACTTGAATTGTCGGTGAACTCTTAACTTGTTCTATCGATGGATAGTGTCTCTTCGATAGTTGCTTAGTCATCGGCCACACTGGAGTGTCGGCAGACTTTGTTAATGCTACACCGATCACTTTACTCTCACTGATGGTTGTTTGTCTATTGGGTAGACTTTCTATGTTGGTAGAAGTGAGGAGTCGTTGACCGATCTACAAGGTTACACTGATGAAGGGCAAGCTATCGGGTTGACATGTTCTAGATTATTTGATTGATATGTGTCATACTGATGTGATATGTCTATCAGCATAAGGTTGGCCATCGACTGAGCCTGTGGTAGTTACTCTGATGTGCATTAGTTACTCCAATGAAGGATGAAATCTTGGGCATCGGTGGGACAAGGAACCATTGGTATGAATGGTGGAGTGGTCTTTGATGTCTTGGGCTATTCTGATGAGGCTTAGACTGGCATTGTCGGCAACAAAATTGCCGACGATAGTCTTATAGTGTGTTCGGGTATATAAACCTAGATATCCAACTCAAACTTGTGAATGTGGTACTAAAGGTCTCACATGAATATGAACAGTTGCGATAGTTGGAAGATAGCGATGCTGGGTCAGTTGAAACGAATAGTTAGGGTAGAAGTTAAAAATAATTTTTCTCTTAAAGACTGTAATATATATATATATAGATTTGGTGAGGTCGTCTGATCGATTGATGATATTTGATCAAACTGTTCATTCTGTAGAAGTACAGAGGAAGTGAAATGTGTGTATGATTTGAGAATCAATACTTGAGCCAGAAGGCTGGGATCTTTATTGTAATCTTTATAAGCTTACTGGAAATAAAGATTGTCTCTCTTGTGGTGGTGGGTTTTTTACCTAAAAGGGTTTTCCCACGTACATCTAGTGTTGTTCTCTATTATCTTGCATGTTTATTCTATATTTTTCCTGTGTGTTCATCTATGTTATTGAATTAAACGTTACCTGTTTGCATTATCCCCTTTGAATTGACATTAGGGAAGTTGTATTCCACACCTCTGCTTTCCTTACAAGTGGTATCAGAGCCTGGCCAGTTGTGTTATCGTTGTTGGTAGGTTGGGTTTTTTATGTCAGTTCTGTGAGTGGGAGTTCTGTAGAGGTCTATTTTGTTAAATAAGATGGCAAATACATCAAGAAAAATAGACATTAAAAAGTTCAATGGCACAAACTTTGAGTTGTGGAAGCTTAAGGTTGAAGATGTACTGGTCGACAAAGATCTTTGGGTTAGATAATGCTTTAGGATTTAACTGTGTGTGTGTTGGGTTAGATAATGCTTGAGAGATCTTTGGGTTAGATCTTTGGGTCGCTATGTTTGGGACTAAACCTTTAGGCATGAAGCAAGAAGATTGGGACCTAGCAGATAGGAAAGCCATAGGACTGATAAGATTAAGTTTAGCGGATTCTGTTCTATTGGATGTTCATGAGGAGAAGACTGCAAACACTTTATGGAAGAAGTTGGGAGATATTTATTAGGGCAAGTCCTTGGTGAATAAACTTTTCCTCATAAAGAAGTTGTACTCTCTAAAGATGGATGAAGGAGCATCTGTAGCAGACCATCTGAACTCATTTAATATGATTGTTGCACAGTTGACTTCTGTAGGTATAAAAATAGAAGAGGAGGACCGTTGTATGCTTTTGTTGTGTTCCTTACCTAACTCATGGGATCATCTTGTGATGGCTATTGGAAGTACAACAACCACTTTTAAAACTGAAGAAGTTGTTTCCTCACTATTATCTCAAGAGATGCAGAGGAAATCTTCTGAGATGGCTAAAGAGGCCCTATCCATTTGAGGTAGATCAAAGGAAAGAGACAAGAAGAAGAATAGGAAGTCTAAGTCCAAATCAGAGGGGAGATCAAAATCTCCTAGCAAAAAGTCCAAGGTGAAGTGCTGGAATTGTGGATAGAAAGGACACATCAGAAAATACTGCAAAGAGGAGAAAAAGAAGAAGAAGAAGAACTTCTCTGACACCGATTCTTCTTAGAGTGATGTTGATGCCTTCATTGCTCCCTTGGCAATGCTTGCATCTAAAGATGTATGGCTGGTGGATTCAGGAGCATCTTTTCATATGACATCTCATAGAGAATGGTTCACTAAGTATGAACCGTATGCTGGTGGGAAGGTGTTCCTGGCAAGTGATTCGACACTGGAAATTGTTGGCTAAGGAAGAGTTAGAATCCAGTTCTCAAATGATAGAATAAAGGGAATGAATGGAGTATTACACATACCAGGTCTGGCTCAAAATTTACTTTCTGTTAGTAAGCTTAATGATGTTGGAGTGCAAGTTACTTTTGTGAATGGTGGCTGTAAGATGACTAGAGGTTCTATTGTACTGGCAAAGGGTGAACGCATTGGAACTTTGTATAGGTTAGATGCTAAACCAGTGTGGTGTAATAATGTCTCTGTAAAATTTGAAAAAGCTACTATTGTAACACATGATTCAAACTCTATGGAAGTTAAACTTCCTGCAGAGAAAACAATACTCTGGCATCATAGACTTGGTCACATAGGTGAAAAAGGTTTAAAAACTTTGAAAAACAAAAACCTGGTAGATGGGTTGATTGATTGTAATCTGGAGTTTGATTTCTGTGAACATTGCATATATGGAAAATAGAACTGTGTTTCTTTTTACTCTAGTTCTCATAAATCTTCTATTGTTCTGGAATATGTACATTCTGATGTTTTTGGTCCAGTTGATGTTCTGTCTTTGTCTAAATCAAGATACTACGTATTGTTTATTAATGATTATTCAAGGAGGGCATTTATATATTTTTTGAAAAATAAATCAGAAGTGTTCAGTTGGTTTAAAGATTTTAAAAGTCTTGTGGAAAATTAGATTGGTAGAAAAAAAATGTTTGAGAATGGATAACGGTGGTGAATATTGTAATGCAAATTTTGATAAATTTTGTCTTGATTATGGAATAAAAAGGCATAAGACTACACCTTATACTCCATAGCAAAATGGAGTTGTTGAAAGGTTGAATCGATCATTGATGGACAAAGCAAGAAGTATGTTGAGTTATGTTGGTCTTGAACAAATGTTCTGGCTTGAGGCAGTTGCTACAGCTTGTTACTTACTTAATCGTTCTCCTACTTCGGCATTGGTCGATAAGTTGCCTATGGAAGCATGGTCTAGAATGAAGCCCTCTCTAAGACATCTTCGTGTCTTTGGCTACGAGGCATATACTCATATTCCTGAGGTAAAAAGATCTAAGCTGGATTACAAGGCAATCTAATGTATCTTTATTGGCTATGGAGTCAGTGTTAAAGGGTACAAGCTTTGGAATCCTAAAACTAAAAAAGTAATTTACAGCAAGAATGTAATTTTTAGAGAGCTGAAACATTTGGTTATTGATCCTTAGCCAGAGAAGACAGAAGAAAAGAAAGAAAAGAGTGTTGTTAATATTCCTCTAACCCCTGTAAAAGAGGAGCAACAAGCACCAACTGTAGATGATTCAGATGTGAGTTCGAGTAGAACCGAAGATTCAGATCCATAGCAAGAATTTGAACCTGCACCTCAGCTATTGAGGAGGTCTACACATGAAAGAAGACAACCAGATAGGTATGGATTTTCAGTACTTGATTCAAGTTGTGCTTATGTTTTATTTACTAATACTGATGAACCTAGGACTGTGAAAGAAGCTATTAGTTTACCTAATTCAGATTCTTGGTTGGAAGCCATGGATAATGAAATGTCATCGTTGGAGAAAAATGAAACCTGGGATCTAGTGCCCTTGCCTGAAGGTAGAAAACCTGTGGGTTGTAAGTGGGTATTTAAAAAGAAATATGGTCCAAATGGTAGTATTGAAAAGTACAAGGCAAGACTGGTTGCTAAGGGGTATTCTCAAAAGGAAGGTATAGATTATGGAGAAATCTTTTCTCCTGTAGCTAAGCTAACATCCATTAGATTTTTGTTGTCACTTGCAGCAGTGTATGACTTTGAAATTGAGTAGATGGATGTGATGACAACATTTCTTAATGGGGATCTTGAAGAAGAAATTTATATGTCCCAGCCAGAGCATTTTGTGGTAAAAGGTAAAGAACATCTGGTATGTAAACTTAGAAAATCTCTTTATGGCTTGAAGCAATCTCCCAAAATGTGGTATTAGAAATTCGATACATATGTTTTATCTTTGGGATATGTGAGATCTAAATCTGATCATTATGTATATTATAAAACTGATGGTGATCGGATTCTTATAATTGCACTGTCTGTGGATGACATGTTATTCATTGGCAATGGTAAGGGGATGATCTCAGATTTAAAATCTTAGTTGTCCTTGAAATTTGAAATGAAGAATCTGGGGGCAACAAAGTACATTCTGGGAATGGAAATCAAAAGGGACAAATCTAAGAGAAAGCTTTGGCTCAGCCAGAGCAAGTATATTACCAATGTTCTTAATAAAATTAATATGTTTGATTACAAACAGTTAGTTGTTCCAGTTTTGCAGGGAATAAAACTATCTATTGAAGATTATCCAGAATCTTCGAATGAAATTGATGACATGAAAAAAATGCCTTATGCAAGTGTTGTTGGCAGTTTAATGTATGCAATGGTCTGTACCAGACCAGACATTGCCTAGGCAGTGGGAGTTTTGAGCTGATTTATGGCAAATCCAGTCAAATCACATTGGGATGCTGTGAAGAGAGTCCTGAGATATTTGAAGGGAACTTCTGATTATGTTATTTGCTATCACGGAAACTCAGTTGGATCTTAGACATCTATTACCATTTAGGGATATGTTGATTCTGATTGGGTAGGGGACATTAACAATAGAAGATCCACTAGTGGATATGTATTCATGTTAAATGGTGGTGCTATCAGTTGGATGAGCAAGCGACAGGTTGTAGTTACTTTGTCCACAGTAGAGGCAAAGTACATGGCAGCTACTCATGCATGCCAAGAAGTTGTTTGGTTGAAGAGGTTGTGTTCTGATGTTAGTTTTGATGTAGGGTAGATACAAATTCATTGTGATAGTCAAAGTGCTATCTGTTTGGTGAAAAATCCTACTTTTCATGCTAGGACAAACATATTAATGTCCAATATCACTTTTTTCGTGATATGGTGGAAGACAAAAAGGTAAAGCTAGAAAAGGTTGATACTTTGGAAAATGTTGCAGATGCCTTGACTAAACCAGTGAGCATGACCAAGTTCAAATGGTGTTTAGATGAAATGGGCCTTCGGGCCCATAATTCTTAGTCATCAAATGAGGATTAAGAGGTAGCAGTAATCTCTTCGACAAGTGGGAGATTAAAGAGACCTAATGTCTCAAGTTACTAGTTGGAACCTCAGTTTTTCATCGGCAAGACTTGAACTGTCGATGAACTCTTAACTTGTTCTATCAATGGACAGTGTCTCTCTGATAGTTGCTTGGTCATCATCCACACTAGAGCGTCAGTAGACTTTGTTAATGCTACACCAATCACTTTACTCTCACCGATGGTGGTTTGTCTATTGGGTAGACTTTCTGTGTCAACAGAAGTGAGGAGTCATTGGGTGATTTGCAAGGTTACACTGATGAAAGGAAAGCTATCAGGTTGACATGCTCTAGCTTCTCTAATTGATATGTGTCATACCGATGTGATATGTCTATCAGCATAAGGTTGGCTATCGGCTGAGCCTGTGGTAGTTACTCTGATGTGGATTAGTAACTTCGATGAAGGATGAAATCTTGGGCATCGATGGGACAAGGAACCATCAGTGTGAATGGTGGAGTGGTCTCTGATGGCTTGGGCTATTCTGATGAGGCTTAGATTAGCATCGTCGGCAACAAAATTGCCAACGATAGTCTTACAGTGTGTTATGGTATATAAACCTAGATATCCAACTCAAACTGGTGAATGTGGGACTAAAGGTCTCACATGAATATGAATAGTTGTGACGGTTGGAAGATAGTGATGCTAGATCAGTTAAAACAAATAGTTAGGGCAAAAGTTAAAAATGGTTTTGCTCTTGAAGACTATAATATATATACAAATTTGGTGAGGTCGTCTGATCGATTGATGAGATTTGATCAAACTGTTCATTCTGTAGATGTATAGAGGAAGTGAACTGTGTGTATGATTTAAGAATCGATACCTGAGCGAGAAGGCTGGGATCTTTATTGTAATCTTTATAAGCTTACTATAAATAAAGATTGTCTCTCTTGCGGTGGTGGGTTTTTTACCCGAAAGGGTTTTCCCATGTACATCTGGTGTTGTTCTTTGTTATCTTGCATGTTTATTCTATATTTTTCTGGTGTGTTCATCTATGTATTTGAATTAAATGTTACCTATCTGCATTATCCCCTTTGAATTAACATTAAGGAAGCTATATTCCACACCTCTGCTTTCCTTACACTTATGCTAACATGTCAGGTCTGGATCCATCACTTGTGGTACATCATCTAGCAGTATCTCCTAATGCAAAACCTGTTAAACAAAAAATGCGCAAAATGCATCCACAAGTAGCTTTATTGGTCAAGGCAGAGATTCAGAAACTATTAGAAGCAAAGTTCATAAAGCCTATTGATTATCCAGAATGGGTTTCAAACTTGGTACCTGTAGCAGAACCTGATGGACGAGTTCACTATTGTACAGACTTTAGAGATCTTAATAAAGCATGTCCTAAGGATGACTTTCCATTACCAAGAATAGACAACATTATCAATCTTACAGATGGACATGAAATGCTATCTTTGATGGATGGATTTTCAGGGTATAACCAAATCAAAATAGCAGAGGAAGACCAAGATAAAACATCATTTATTTGTCCATGGGGCACATACTACTGGGTTGTAATGCCTTTTGGTCTCAAGAATGCTGGAGCTACTTATCAATGAGCCATGACAGTTATTTTCATGACCTTTTTCACACTATCATGGAAGACTATGTTGATGACATCCTAGGAAAATCTAAGACAAGATAAGGACATCTACAGGTATTAGCACAAATCTTTGATCGATTAGAAAAGTATCAAGTCAAACTGAACCCAAAGAAATGTGTATTTGGCGTAACATCTAGAAAACTATTGGGATACATTGTGTCTCGAAGAGGGATAGAAGTGGACCCAACTAAAGTAAAAGCTATCATGGAAATGCCTCCGCCAACAAATCTCAAGCAGCTCCACAATCTACAAGGAAGGTTATAGTCCATCCGCAGATTTATCTCACAACTAGTAGATAAATGTCATCCTTTTCAACATCTTCTTCATAAGGGTGAACCTTTTAAGTGGGATGAAAAGTGTCAACAAGCCTTTGATAAAAAAAGGAATATCTAGCAACATCTCCTGTGTTAGTACCTCCTGTGCTTGACCACCCATTATTGCTCTACATATCATCAACAACAACAGCATTGGGTGCCCTTCTAGCTCAACATGATGATTTAGGAAAAGAACAAGCCATCTACTACATCAGCAGAATTCTTGTGGGATATGAAATTAATTATTCATCTATGGAAAAAGCATGCTTAGCATTAGTGTTTGCTTCCCAAAAGTTGTTACACTATATGTTGAACCAAACAATAAAGCTCATATCTAATGTGGATCCACTCAAATATCTTCTTTCTAAAGCAATCCTCATGGGAATATTAGCAAAATGGGTCATGATCTTAAGTGAATTTGACATACAATATGTGGATCAAAAATTCATCAAAGGACAAGTCATCGCTAATCAATTAGCTGTAGCACCCATCACAGATATTCACCCAATGTATCCAGAATTCCCTGATGAAGGGTTGTTCCATTTAACTTCCCTGGCATGGTGGCAACTATATTTTGATGGATCTTACACACAACATGGATCAGGAGCAGGGATACTGTTTGTTATCCCTCAAGGAGATTTCATACCCAAATCATATAGAATTGCATTTCCATGTACCAATAACATAGCAGAGTATGAAACTTTAATCATAGGATTACGCATGGCAGTACAATGGGCTATCAAATAGTTACAAGTCTTTGGCTATTCTTAACTGGTTATCAAATAGGTCTTAGATGAATATCAAACAAAAGATGAGAAGCTTCTTCCATACAAGGTGATGGTTGATGATTTTAAAAGGTATTTTGACAATATCACCTTTGAGCAAATCCCAAGACTACAGAACAGAGCAGCAGATGCCATGGCTATGATTAGGTCTCTTTTAGACATGCCATCTAATACACATAAATGTGATTTTCTAGTTGAACAACTTTTGATTCCAGCATTTGAAGTACCACAGTCTAAGCTTATATGTGAATTGTTGGTCCCAATTTGCTGTGGTATGAGGATTTATATGAGTATCTCCATAATCAAACCTTTCCATTTTAATTATCTAACACCCAATGCAAAACCTTTATCTATCAAGCCTCTCGTTACACTATTTTAGGACACACCCTTTATCACCGGAGTCTTGATGGTATCCTTCTTAGGTGTCTTGATTCTGAGGAAGCAAAAGTGGCCTTACGTGATGTACAGAAGGTGTATGTGGCTCACATTCTGCTGGCCCTAGCCTTGTTAAGAAACTTCTACGAGCAGGATACTATTAGCCAACCATGGAAAAAGATGCACAACAATTTGCAAAGAGATATCTACAATGTCAGAAACATGGAGATTTAATACATGGACCAGCACATGAGCTTTAGGCTGTCATTACTACATGGCCTTTTTCATAGTGGGGACTTGATCTCATAGGTAAAATCCATCCTACTTCATCAAATGGCCATAAGTTCATTATCACTGCCATTGAATATTTCACAAAGTGGGTGGAAGCCATACCCATGACTTATATCACTAGCACCAAGTTTATCCTACAGTATATCATTTTCCGCTATGGAGTTCCTCAAGCTATTGTCACAGATAATGGTTGCCCCTTCAAGAACTAAGAGGTTAGAGATCTTTGAAAAAAGTTTCATATCCAACATTGATTCTCTACCCCTTACTATCCTCAGAGTGATGGCCAAGCTGAGGCTTCTAACAAAACACTCATCAAAATTCTCAAAAAGACAGTCAATGAAGCTAGTCATGATTGGTATTTACAACTCCATCCTGCATTATGGGCATATAGAACAAGTATCAGAACTCCTACTAGAGCTACACCTTATGCTCTTGTGTACGACACTTAAGCTATTTTACCTATTGAGGTTGAGATCCCCTCACTGCAAATATCCTTACAACATACCATCTCAGATGAAGAATATTGATTATCCAGACTCCATGATCTTGAGCTTCTAGATAAACGGCGTCTTAAAGCACTCAACCATCTCCAAATCTATCAAAATTGTCTATGCTGTAGCTACAACAAAAAAATCAAAGAATGTAGATTTCAAGTTGGAGATCTTCTCCTTAAAGAGAATCAAAGGAATCAACAACATCGTGAGAAACAAGACAAGTTTGAACTAAATTGGCTTGGTCCTTTCATCATCACAATAGTTTATGGATCAGGTGCATATACTCTTTCAACACCTGAAGGCATTCCATTGGATGAACCAGTCAACAGCATCCATCTCAAGAAGTTTTATCCTTAAATCTCAGCTATCTAAAAAAAAAAATCCATACAATAGTGAAAACCACTTTGTGGCACTTTGGATAACAAAAAAAAGTAATAATATAAGATAAATAATCCGTCCTCTGGTGAAAAGCTATTAAACAGGCGACTTGGACAAGTACCATAGTGAAAACCTAGCACATAGGCACTATGTGTAGTGACCAACCTCCATTATCTGCTTGGTTTGTTTGATCACCACTTTTTCTAGCATACTTCACCATCTTATCCCACATAATCCATATCATAATCCACATGTCATCGCAATAAATAGCTTTTCCATCTTCGCCTCTATCAATGCTAGCTATCCTACTTGGGACATTGTTGCGATAACTATATCTTTTGGCACCTTAGCATCTTGACCGCACACACTCTCCATTGTTGCTTCTTCATAATAAACCTAATTCCACACTAGGGGCATTTGTTGAGTCTTATTTGGAAGTGGATACCACTAGCTCTAACACATAACACATCAAACACTTTAGCTCACAACACAACAAACTTTCAACTTTAACCATAGCATTCATCCAATGACAAACATGGAAAACCCTTGCAACCAGGATCTGTATCTTTGCAATCAATTCATGCTCAACCAACATCCAAAAATAGCAAAAAACATCGGCAACGCAAACATTCAAGCAATAAGTTGATTTTTTCAACATCACTTACCAGTGTAATAAGCAAGAACTACATCACCAGCTCTATCGTTAAAGTCTTGATCCTGTGGATACAAGGTATGTAGGCAATTTGAGATGTGAAGGAAGCACTCTGATTTAGGCTAAGACAATAGCCCCTTCTTTTCATCATCCATCTTCCATCTTTCTTCTAATCATCCTTCAATCTTTCATCTCACATTCTTCTATTTTTCATCACATACATCATCAATAAAACCTAGAACTACATATTCATCATATCTCATCTTCATCGTAAATGTGCTTTGATCTTGTGGATATAGGGTATGTAGGTAGTCTGGAATACGAAGGAAGTTTCTAGTACTCAAGCATAGATGATCCACCCCATCTTCGTCATCTTCTCTTCATCTTCCATTTTCTTCTCTTTGATCAGCTCAAGCAGGAAGCAGACTATGTTTATACTAAAAGCTCAAGCACTTTAACCTATCAAGAATAAGCCAAAAGCTATTTGTCTGCATGCCTTAAGCCAACATTTGCTATAGCAGTTTATCAACATCTTTACCCTTTAACAAGATGCAACTTTCCTCTTAACAAGGCCCCAACTTAAATCCATCTAAGAGCACCTAAATTTGACAAGAGAACATGATGATAGTATCTTTTGTTTTATATTTTGATTTATCTTTTGTCCCTTTTCTATGCCTAATCAAGACTGCCTTGATCTATCTATATCTTGGTATGTGGTGATGAAGTAAAGAATGGGGCATGGTCTTATTGCTTTCATATGCTGTGTTTGCGGGATGATCTTATTCTCTTCCTAAGCATATTGGTATCTTGTACGTGTTGGGATTAGCATCTTACATATCAATATCTCTAGCATCTGAGAAGCTAAACAATCTCTTATGCACTTGATACTATTCTATGTCAAGACTAGCTCCATACATATAACCAACAAGGTGTCACTATGCGTAGTGGAGATAAGCTCAAACCATTGCTTTTAGCATCAAAGTCCATCTCGAAACACTAGTTGTTATTCATATCTTATCCATGTTGGTTCAACATCTTGACCTCATGTGTTCAGACAAGATTGTAGCATGCTAGTTTTGCATTGGATATCTCGCCACCTTGGTCTTCTATACCCTAGTGCATAACATCCACATGCTATATCAAACATATGGATTGCATTTATTTTCATTTTGAGCATTTACTTAAAATGTTGCCCATTGTAGCATCTATTCATCCTTCATCTATATAGTCCTCAACCAAGGTCAATCATTTCCATCATCCTTCTTCCACATCTCTTATCCTGCAAAACAAGTATGTTAGACATACATAAGTCCATCACATATTATCTCATTACCATCTATCTATATGTATAAGTCCATATCATATCATTACCATTTACATATTTGCATTATCATACATTTCCATTCATCTCATTTGCATAAACATCCATACATAAATCCATGAAAATACAAATACAACATGCATAACCATCATAATACTAACAGTGCATCATCATGTAGATAAGCAATATACCATCGTATATATATATATATATATATATACATGTGTCAATATACAAGTGTCTACGTATACAAGCTGAGTCATAAAGAATGTATGTACAATCGGCTCTAGGCCTCATCATGATACAACATAATCTACATAAACAAGGTAGCCCTAGTGACTACTAGCAGCTCCCTCACCCTGACCCCCACCACTAGGTCCTACACCTATGCCCTATCTCTCAGTGGTCCCATCACCAAGGCTACAGATCGAGATCCACCTGTCCTATGTGAACTTGAAGCTCTTGATCTGCTCCTGAAGCTAGGCTACCTCTACTCTGCTAGCACAGCTCCATAGTATAAACCCCTATAATACTCTGCCTCACCCTGTACTCTCCGCAGCTCTACCTGTACCTATGTCAACTATATGGCCAAATACATCATAGCCCCATTTGTACCCAATGCAGTGACTGCTCTATCCCACTCAGTAGTCACCCCTGTAGCTGCTACACAGCCATATCCCTCTCTGCCCGTAGACAATCTCTCTCTGCCCTCATCACCTGCATCTACTGTATGGTAGTATCTTGCTCTAATCTCATCATCTGCTTACTCTGCCTAGCTACATTTCTCTCTCCTATCACTCTAGCAAGGGCACCATCGTCCTACCCATCCCCAGCCTACACTCTCACCTGTAAGTGAGCTTGAGCCCTAGCATGCTGTAAGCCAATCATCACCTAGTGTCTATCCAACTCCACTCTCCTCAATCTCATCTGAGCCTGCTGCCTCCATCTCCTCTCCTCTCTAATCCTCCTCCACAGCTGCTGAATCCCAACGTCATCACCCCCTAATATCTGTCCCTGAGGCTATGTAAGTATCTGAGGTTGTCCTTGCACCTATCCCTATATCTATATCCCTAGTGTTGCTGGTACAATAGCTTGCGCTAGTGGAGCCCATCGTCACCTCCTCCTGACTGGTCTCTCCATCCCTATCTCTCCTATCTCTCCAACCCACATCAGCCTCGATGTCACCCAGTATGTATTGTAATCTGGTAGCATGCTTGGATCTGCAGGACCCTGTCCCCACTGCCATACAACTGGCTGTAGCCCCTCTCTCTTTGTAAAAACTGTCAACCACAACCTCTAGTCCCCAATCAAACACCTCCTGTCGAGTCCTCCCAAAAATGGCATCCCCAACTAGTACTGCCTGTGGTAACCTGAACTATCTCAAAACACTCTCGGGCAAATAGCGCTCTATAATGTATATCCCACATCCAAAAATTTATCTCGCCTACCTAGCATAGACAAGCTCAATATCCTCCTCATCCCATCTCTCACATCCTAGCCATGGCCTCCATTGATGCAGAGGCATCCACACTAAAACCTTGACATACAGCATGGATGTCCGCAACCCATCATCATCATCATCATCATCATGTTTTCCTTAACACTGTTAGCATCATCATATTTACTCTGCCGACCGATATCCTCCTGATGACAAGCCTTCACCCTTTCGCATGTCAACAGCATCATCATATCCGACTATCGGCAGCATCATCATGTTCGGCAAGCGCGAACATCCTCCTGACGTCCATTGTTCATCTCACCGCCAAACGCTTTCTTCACTATCTTCAGCATCATGATGTTCAACATCATGTTCATCAGCAGGATATGGAACATCCGGTTCCTCCCATTTATCCTGATGATGATCCTCTACTTCACGCACCTTTCCTTCCGATGCTTACGTCACCCAATATCCTAATGACGATTATCCTGATGACGATGATGTCACATGCAACTCCTCAATATCCTGCTGCTCCGCAATATCCTGATGACGTATATCCTGATGATGATGACGTCATATCCTGCTGTTGGCCAAACTTAACTTTTTTCGGCCCGCGATCAACCTGATCTTCTACCTTATGCTGATACGCTCCTCTTCGGCAACTCCTGATGATGATCACCCCCGACGCACTTTCACTTTACGCAACCAACCGCATCATGCCTATCTCCTCTTACTCGGATGACGATGCCCGAAGCGACTGCAGGATATTCACCAAATTATCCTGATGATGCCGTTTTGACAAATTTCCAGCCTTAGCAGATTTTCACCGTTCTGATCCGCCGAACCTCCTGAGTGACCCGATCCACTTCCAGGGTGATCTTCCAAACTCTAATCTATCAGCTTGACCTAGCACATACCCATGCTAGGGTCTTCAATATCTCTCGACGGCGATCCTGCACACCTGCATGCAAACAGAAAGCAAACTAAAACCTAACCTATTGTACATCGCCATTCCACCGATCCGACGAATCAACCGGTGGAATGGATCAGCGAATCCATGAAACCACCCAAAACAGCAAATCGATCACACAATGGAATTCAACAGAGGATGAACACAAATAGGATCACTTTATTTGATTTCAAAAGATGCAAATACAATGATCAGTCTCTCTCTCAGTCTCACTCTCTGCAACCTAGCTCCAATGATCTAAAACCAATCGATCCTCATGTATATATAGGATCTCTGGCGAGTACTACTGACCCGACTCCAAGCGGCTAGGAAATCTCTCCAGGTGGCTGGGAGATCCAACCAGTCCTACAGCATGACAACTGTCCTAACAAACTACCTAAAAATAGCAAAGCATGGTCAGCATGATCTTAGTACGGTCAGCATGACCTTATTACATGCATTTGGTCTTATTAGACCTTCTTGGAAACATTAACAAGACTCAAACTAACTAACTGCCTCATGAAGGCTAGCTGTCAGGTAGGTGCTCCTGCACCATACTCCCCAACAGAAAAGAACTCATGTCCCATGAGTTTAGTATGTGGAAGTCCTCCACCTTTACACTTTGCCTTTGCAATATTCTGACTTGTTCCAGCTTTGTCCTCTGCTGGCTCTTGGCTGCTCCAAGACTTCTGAACTGTAACTTACTTTCTGGCAAGTAAATCCTCATGCTTGTCAAAGTAGGCCTTTCTCTCACATACCCTGTGTTTGCCAGGTTGTCTGACCAGAATCTCTGTCTGAACTGCCTCTTGAACTTCTGCAATGTTCAACTCTATCATTCTTTCAACTTTTATAGGACAAACAATAGTCCCAACTATAACAACATCCTTGTCATTCCTCTCAACTGGTTGCTGTTTGCAAACCTGTTTCTACACCTGCTGCTGACCTCTGTCAGTCAAAACTAAAACTTTCTTCAACCTGTTGTCCTTAACAACTCCTTTTCCTGCAGTGTCCTCAACTGCCTTTATGCCTACTCCTATAGGCATCTGCACAAATTCCTTCTTTCCCATTAAAATGATTTTGGCTGCCCCCTGTGCTGCAGCATCTGCCTGCAATGACATCAACTTAATAGTCTTCCCATCTTTCTTGATGGTGTAGGTATTAGCATACCCATCATACAGTACCCTTCTGTCAAATTGCCATGGTCTACCCAACAGTAGGTGACAACATTCCATGGGCAAAATGTCACACAAAACTCTATGATGATATGCTCCAATCTGAAAATCCACATATGCCTGTTCATAGACAAAAAGTGATTGACTATCACTCACCCAAGATGCTTTGTAAGGGTGATGGTGTGGAATCCTTTCCAAATGCAGTTTATCCACCATTTCCTGGGATACCATGTTGTCTGTTGAATCAGTATCAATGACAACCTTACATACTTTACCTTTGCTCTTACATATGGTCTTGAAAAGAGCTCTTCTTTGCATCATATCCTTTGATGCCTGCAAACTAATTCTCCTAAGCATCAATGCTTCTCCATCCTCAGGATATGCATAATAGTCAGGCTCCTTATCCCTTTGATAAGTGTTTGAACTCTACACACTCTGCTCTACTTTCTCTTCTTGTACAAGTTGTACTCTCTTGTCATTAGTTCTATCATTTCTGGATGATGAACCCTTGTTTTCTGGACATTTGAAAGATGGATGACCAAACTCACCACAGGTGTAACACTTGCCTGAAAATGTAGTAGAACCTCTACCACCTCCAAATCTTCCTCTATTACCTTTCCATCCACCTCTGAAATCAGACTGTCCCTGTCCTTTACCAGTATCTTCTTGACCCTCATTGGTTTGCCTTGTTGTAGGGGCTGCTCCTCTTCCCCTCATATTGTTTCCTCTTCCTCTCATGGACTTATCTTGTCCCCTATTCATCTTTTCTTCAATCCTGATTGCCATTTGATAACAATCCTCCACATTCTTAGGGTTAGCTAAAACTAACTCATCCTGTATGTTCAATCTCAAACCAGCCAAGTACCTAGCCACCTTTTCTACCTCATTCTCATGATGACTAGATCTCATACTCAATTTATAAAACTCCTCAGTATATGCCTTCACATCCCTTTCCTTCTGCCTTAAAAATTGCAGCTTCTTAAACATCTGGATTTCATAATCCCTTGGCAAGAATTTACCTTTGATCCTTGCTACCATTTTATCCCATGAAGTGATCTTTGACTTCCCTTGTTTCCTTCTCTCAGATTGTACATAATCCCACCATACCAAAGCATGACCTCCTAACTTGGTCTTTGCAATCTTTACCTTCTGATCCTCAGCAACATCTTCACATTCAAAGTGATTATCAAGTGCAGCAATCCAATCCAGTAACTCATCTTCATTCAAACTTCCATTATACTTGGAAACATCAACCTTTACCTTGGGTTTATCACTCTGCACTGCCTTTAACAGTTTTGCAAGTCTCTGGTCTTCAGCATCCAGATCTTCAGCTACCTCTTCATACTCTTCAACAGCATCTTCATCTTCTTTAGACTCACTGTCTTCCACTTCCCTCTTTTTGTTCTTTTCCAGGACTACAAGCCTGGCTTGAAGTGCTTCAGCAAGCTCCTTCATCTTCCTCATCTCTCTGGCATGTTTTTCCTTTATCTCCTGCAATTCCCTTGCAGTACCACTACCTTTTGGAGGCATTTTGTCAACCTCTCACTACTCTACCTCTGTCCTTTCGGTGACAGAATCAACACACAACAGCCCAGACCTTTTGCTGAGCTCTGATACCACTATGATGCAAAGGCATCCACACTAAAACCTTGACATACAGCATGGATGTCCGCAACCCATCATCATCATCATCATCATCATGTTTTCCTTAACACTGTCAGCATCATCATATTTACTCTGCCGACCGATATCCTCCTGATGACAAGCCTTCGCCCTTTCGCATGTTAACAGCATCATCATATCCGACTATCGGCAGCATCATCATGTTCGGCAAGCGCGAACATCCTCCTGACGTCCACTGTTCATCTCATCGCCAAACGCTTTCTTCACTATCTTCAGCATCATGATGTTCAACATCATGTTCATCAGCAGGATATGGAACATCCGGTTCCTCCCATTTATCCTGATGATGATCCTCTACTTCACGCACCTTTCCTTCCGATGCTTACGTCACCCAATATCCTGATGACGATTATCCTGATGACGATGACGTCACATGCAACTCCTCAATATCCTGCTGCTCCGCAATATCCTGATGACGTATATCCTGATGATGATGATGTCATATCCTGCTGTTGGCCAAACTTAACTTTTTTCGGCCCGCGATCAACCTGATCTTCTACCTTATGCTGATACGCTCCTCTTCGGCAACTCCTGATGATGATCACCCCCGACGCACTTTCACTTTACGCAACCAACCGCATCATGCCTATCTCCTCTTACTCGGATGACGATGCCCGAAGCGACTGCAGGATATTCACCAAATTATCCTGATGATGCCGTTTTGACAAATTTCCAGCCTTAGCAGATTTTCACCGTTCTGATCCGCCGAACCTCCTGAGTGACCCGATCCACTTCCAGGGTGATCTTCCAAACTCTAATCTATCAGCTCGACCTAGCACATACCCATGCTAGGGTCTTCAACATCTCTCGACGGCGATCCTGCACACCTGCATGCAAACAGAAAGCAAACTAAAACCTAACCTACTGTACATCGCCATTCCACCGATTCGACGAATCAACCGGTGGAATGGATCAGCGAATCCATGAAACCACCCAAAACAGCAAATCGATCACACAATGGAATTCAACAGAGGATGAACACAAACAGGATCACTTTATTTGATTTCAAAAGATGCAAATACAATGATCAGTCTCTCTCTCAGTCTCACTCTCTGCAACCTAGCTCCAATGATCTAAAACCAATCGATCCTCATGTATATATAGGATCTCTGGCGAGTACTACTGACCCGACTCCAAGCGGCTGGGAAATCTCTCCAGGCGGCTAGGAGATCCAACCGGTCCTACAGCATAACAACTGTCCTAACAAACTACCTAAAAATAGCAAAGCATGGTCAGCATGATCTTAGTACGGTCAGCATGACCTTATTACATGCATTTGGTCTTATCAGACCTTCTTGGAAACAATAACAAGACTCAAACTAACTAACTACCTCATGAAGGCCAGCTGTCAGGTAGGTGCTCCTGCACCATCCATATAAATCTATCTACCTCATCCAACATCCTCCACTAGTACACTAGTCCTCTGCGCTGCTGGTATGTCAATACTCCTCTATACATCCTAGCATAAGGCTCTCCTGCTACTCTAACCACCCATCCCTCTGGTCTCATCACTGGAATATGTTCATAAGCCCACACATGCAAAACTATAACTCATGCAGACATATTAGCCCCAAACATATATGTACAATCATGCAAGAAATGATAGAGTTGTCCAAGCACACACTTTGCCCATGCATATCTCATCCCATAGGAGAAAATCCCCTCCATCACTATCCCCCATCCTACCGGAAACCCTTTCATTCGTATGTCTCTCGCTAGCCATCTGATAATAGGATACTATCACTCGCTACAGTCTGTCACATAAATCCTCCATCCTTACCATAGGAATCTCTGAGCCCTCTTCTCCAATGTCTGGTGTCCCGAATAATCTCCTGAATGCAGCTGGACCCATATCAGGATCATAATATACTTGATCCCCATCTATAGGAATCCACAGAATCTGAAACACATCCTCTAGTGTGATCATAGCCTCTCCTGTCTGCAATAAGAAAGAACTATGCTCACTCATCCATCTCTTCACCATCGTTGTCATCAATCGTCGATGTGCCTGCATCAGCTCCAATCTAGACACATGCACTAATCCAAGGATCTCTAACACTAGCCACTCCTCTGCATCCAGTAATCTCACCCACTGCAAATCCCTAGGATGTGGCTCTCGTGATAACAAAGGTGGTAGTATATCCTGCATCATTTCACTCATCATGTCAGTCTCTTCCACTACATACAATTGCTATTAAAATTGCATCATTTACTACTATACCAACTTCTATCTACTATAAGTGACTCATTTTTCCATATGCGCTTATTTGCTGCTCGCATGCGACCTACTTTTTTCTGTGCACTTGTTTCTCGCTTACATGCAACTTATTTTCCCTATGTGACTGCTTATTGACCAAGTGTGAGCTCTATTTCTATATGCATATACCTTTTGTTTACAAGCGATCTCTATCCTACAAGTGAGCATCTTTTCTTTACCAGTGAGCTGAACCTATATATGCACTTGCTTTTAACTATATGTGCATTTTGCCTCTATTTTCCTAGCTGACTACAAGCGACCTGTTATTTCCATATGTGACCAAGTCACACCTATAAGTGACTTCAACTACCTTACACGACTTGTTTTTCTTCCTAAGCGATCTGAACTGCCTATCCGACGACCTAGTCGCTTATGGTGATGTGTGTGCATTTATGATGCTTCTAGCCTATCACAATCACATTTTTAGCAAAAGTTTTGATATATACTGGTATGCCTACTCCCTCTGGTCATCCATGTGTCCTCACTCGCTCGGCACGATGATAGCTGCGTGGAATCACCATCCTGATAGCTCTCCAACTCTCATCGCACACCAACACTAAGGAGCTCTAGATTTCTATATATTTCTAAACAAAACTAAGCACAAATGAGCCTATTTTCACTTGAAGAACCTACTTATAGCCACTATCCAAACCCTAATTCTTCTATGCCAAAGCCTCTTTTCTTCTACATCATCCCATTTTCTCCTACCCAACTCCTTTTTCTTCATGTCAACCTTGTGTCCTAGATTTTTCTTCTATCTTGAGCCAATCTAGCCCTTTCTATTTAGCCTGGCTTACCTCTCGACGAGGCATCACCTACCAGTTACACTGGGGCATAACCTTGTTTATCGAAGGAATATCATATCTTCTTTGACACAACGCTTTAACAAACATTGTATCAAAGAGGGGCAAAATGTAGACACCCAAAATTGACTCATTATTATTAGCATTCAGACATCGCATCATCCATTATCTGCATTTGTCTAACACACTTGAGCAATATCCCTAACACATCTATTTCTTCTATTAATTAAATAAATTTATATTTATTTAATTAATTCATTAGGTATTTCTTCTATTTCCTCTAAGCTATAATTAAACAATCTTTAATTATTTAATTATCTTCTTTCTATCTATTTTTAATTAAATAAATCTTAGTTATTTGATTAAAAAATTCCTTTCATAGACCCACTTTCCAATTAATTAAATAAATTTTATTTATTTAATTAATTTCTCTTATCATTTATCTCATGAGCCGACATGTGTGCCTCTTTCATTTTAAAAAAGATAAGTGGTACTACATCCTTTATTTAATATCTTTCACATGTAGTACTTTTTATGTACACAGTCACACATAAGCCTTATTTTATCTCCGCTTGTCATCTTCACATTCACATAGCCACTAAATCTCCACTGTTGATTGATTTTGGTTGAGTTCTATATAAACACCCTCTCATTCCATACTATAGAGGATCTAACATTCATATAGCATCTACATTATCATCCTGAGTATATTAAGCATTTGAGTATTCATAGCATGCATTGAGCTTATCATCATTATCATCCATCCATCATGGCATCTTTTATCTTCATAATTGTTCATTGTTGAAGAAGTAATCCACATCATAAACAAGGAATCACACAATCTAGGTGATATTGTTCTTGAATTGCATACTTTTGATTTCATTTGGATTAGATTCTTTGATGATGGTAGGGTTAGGCTTCCATGGCTATGCTTGATCTTATTAACCTAATTTTTTACCTGTCACAAGTCTATTCCTTCCACTTATGAGTAGCCTTTACACACAAGTCTTGCCTTGTTTCTTACCACTTCTCCATTCTCATTCAATTTGTTCCAGAATACCCACTTTGTTCCAATCACATTTTTGTTCTCTGGTCTTGGGACAATTTCCCAAGTCTGATTCGTCTCAATCTGCATTAGTTCTTCTTCCATAGCCTTGATCTAATACCAGTCCTTGCATGCCTCAACCACTTTTTTAGGTTCAACTTTAGAAAGTAGACATAGATTTACCTATTCTTTAGTAGCTCTCCTTTTTGTCAATACACCTTTTCTCTTATCACCAATGATCTGGTCTTCAGAGTGATGTCTCTGCACATAGTTGGGAGATTTAGGGATTCTTTTCAGAGATCCTTTTTCTTCAACCTATAATTCTTCTTTAGTTTCTTCTTCTTCTCCGCAAGAAGACTCATCTGATTCATATCCATTATCCTCTAAAATGTTTTGTATATCTTCATCAACCTTAACATTAGCACTTTCAATAATTTTTCTTAGTCTTTTGTTGTAGCACTGGCAAGCTTTGCTTTTAGTAGAATACCCAAGGAAAATACCTTCATCACACCTTGCATCAAACTTTCCTAGATCTTCATCTCTTCTGATATAACATTTTCTTCCAAAAAATTTGAAATACTTAACAGTGGGAATCCTTCCATACCATAGCTCATTTGTGTTGATGATTGTTTTTAGACAACACAACAATAGAGTAAAACACTAAGTATCCCACTCTCTCCTGAGTAAAGTTCCTCAAAGGCTAAGCTATATGATCCAATGAGGCAACTTCAAGGTTCCTTATTCGTGATTTGTATTGGATAGACTTAGTGATTTGATGTGATCTTGCTGATTATCACAAAGGGACTTACACAATTGTTATGACAACTTACTTATTTCACTTGCAAGAGGTGAACACTTGGAATTTCTAAGTACTACAAATTTCAATGTATGATATTGCAATAATGTTCTTGATTCTAATTCCTAACAATGATAGATAAAAAAGTGCAAAATATGTAGGGTTTTAGGAAACTATTCTAATCCTAGATGCAAGAAATGATTATTGATCAAGTGAAATCAACCAATTTTGTTTCTCCAAGTTAAATAACTACACAAGGTTGATGCAATCTTCTAAGGTAGTACAAGATGTTCAAATCAATTGTGTTCATGAAAGTTTAACAAACATAAATAATTGAAATTAAGTTCACTTTGTTCAGTCTAACCATACACTGTAACTTACAAGACACAAATCAAAAATGGTATGAATATAAAGATTTCACCATGAAACAATAATAATCTCTTTCATCAACTAACACAATACTTAAAAGAAAAATTATTCTAACTTAATATTCACTTGAAGAAATGGAAACCATGAAACAGTTTGAAACATAGACAATATCACCAAACCAATGAGTCTTGTATTATCTCAAAGAGTTCTTGCAACAATTTTTCCAGAGTCTCAAACTTACAAATGAGAGAAAAAGGAGCCCTTATATAGGCTTCAAAATACATGAATGGCTAAGATCGATTGGCAAAGCCAATGGACCAGATTGGGCCACCTCAGTAGGTGGTTACAACAGACTGCTATTTTTAGTATATGAGAGAGGGAACAAAGGCATGTTTTCCAAGAAGATATGGATAAAATGGAATCTTTAGAGCATCTTCCACATAGGCATCCTCTTTGGCTCCTTGCTTGTTGAATGATGTGGTGAATTGTAATTGAATGATGATGATGTGTATGCCACATAGGTGCCACCTCAGTATATTCCCAAATTGCATCATCTGTGTGGTGTCTTTGAACATGATTGCTTTGAATGAATTTGCATGTTTGGGAATGTATCTTTATTGATCTTGCCTTGTTCTTCTACAAGTTGGATGTGTATAATGCATGTTGCTCATTTGTCTAACTCTGTAATTCTTCTCTTCTTGGCAGGATAATCAATGATCTTGTTTGAAGGCTTCTTTATGTAGAGAGTAGCGAGGATGATGATGATGCTTCATAGAGTAAGAGACTTCTTGGAGACGTGAAGATTGATAGAACTTGAAGGATGAATACCTTCTACAATGCAGATGATGAAGTGTACTTGTAAGATATTCCATGGAGTTAAAGCATGATGTCTCTTCTATAACAAGTCTCTCTAACTTCAGTGATTCCAAGCGCTTACTCCTTGAATGACTTCTTAGCTCCATCCATTCTCCTACAACACAACAAAGAAACAATATCAATCACTTTATAACAAATAAATCACTTTAAACATGTAAATAACCCTTCTTCAATCTAGGCACACATTTAAGGTTCTACAAGAATAAAAGTGCACCTAGGCTAAAATGGCCTTATATGCATCATTTATGTGTTTCTAAACAATTGGGCATGTAATGCGCCTTGATTTTCTTGCCTTAAACTTGTCATTTGAATGCTTCAAACAATCAAGAATGACCTGAAATGTTTATCTTGTTTAAGGTGCTCCCTTAATGATGTCATTTTATGCAATTTCCTCCTAAGCGCACACTAAGGTGTCAGAGGAGTAAAAGTGCACCTTACCTTCAACACAATTCTTGCCTTGCAACTTGAGGTGTAGTTTTATGGTTGAACAAGTGGTAATTAGTGCCTTAACATGGATGAATGCTTACTTCAACTTAGGCGCACATTTGTGAGTGTAGAAGTTGGAATTTGCACCTAAGGCTCTTAGCTTACAATTTGACATTTTGATGATCTTAATTTCATGTTTAATTGTTTAAGAAACTCTCCATCACTTAGGCACACATTTGTGAGTGTAGAGAGGCAAAAGTGTGCCCTCATCAATTGGCCACAAATTCATCACTTCCATGTTCTCAAACAATTTGTAATGATTCTATCCTTCAAGGTGCTTATTAATGATAGCATATCATGCTCTTTCTTCCTAAGGTGTAATTTGGAGTTGGTATAGACTAAAAGGTGTGCCTAGACTACTTGATGAAATTAATATCCCTTGAGGCGCAATTTGGAGTTGCTAGGAGTAGGAAAGTGTGGCTTGGCTTCTTGGTGTGATTGAATAGCTTTTTAACGTTGGAGGATGCTTAAGTGACCTTTCATCCCTAGGTGCCAAAATAGGTTTGTGGATATATGAAAATGCACCTAAGGTCCTATAGGATATTTCTTCACTATTAAGTGCTATTTTGGTGTCTTTGAACTCCATGATTGCTATGCACAAATTGAGAGTTATACAAGTATAAATTGGTGACTTGAATTGGATAAGGTTTCTTCAAAGCTAGGCACAAATCTAAGGTAAAATGGGTTGAAAATTGCACCTAAGTTCCTTAGTTTGTTGCTTGACACCTCTTGACTTCAACTTCATGCTCTCCATTAAGGGGCTCACTCAATTGAGCTATATTTGACTTAGTTTCTTGGCTTTCTGAGACTTTCAATCACTCAACTTAAACTCCCAAGAGATCATCTCATCACTTATACATTAGATTTCAAGGTTTCATTACTCTTTTTACTTAGGCACTAGAATTGATGATTGAGATGTTGAATTGCACCTAACCTTGAAGATGATAATCATGTTCAAATTAGAGGTTTCAATCTAGTGTGAAGGTATCTAGAAGACTTTCTACCTCAAATGACATCAAATTTCATGCTTTCATGCCTCTTTTGCCTTAGGCGCACATATGGGGTTATTAAGAAGCTAAAATGCACCTAGCTCAAGATGAGTATTTTGTGAACTTCAATCACTCTTAGGAACTTCAAAGAAGGTCATTGTCCTTTAGGTGCAATTTATCAGTGGTTGAGACATTCCTTTGATGCTAAGGCGCTCATAGATGACTCCAAAGATGCAAAAGTGCGCCTAACGTGATTGAGGATGAGTCTTCAAGTTTTGAGTGATTCAAATCACCAGAGATATTCAAGGGAAATTTATCCTATCAAGGCACCACTTAATTTCACAAGTTTTAACCTCTCCTTGCTCAAGGCGTAAATTTGGGTTTCAACAAGTGATAAAATGTGCCTAGAAGACTCTTGGTGCTTTTGAAATGTTTCTAAGTTATAACACTTTATTGTTGATCCTAGGCGCAAAAATGGGTCTTTGAATGATGTTTTTCTCTCCATAAATCCTAGGTACACTTTGATGATGCTTCAAGAGTGATTTTGAGTGGGTGCACTTTAGAGGTCCTATAAGAGTGAATTTGCGCCTTGAGTTCCTTAGCCATCTTCTTGCAAATTTTGAAGGTGGTCCCTGGGTGGAAGTATATGCTCAGTTATTGAATTTCCTATACTTTAAATATTTTTGAAATATACTTCTAGGATGTTTGAGATAGGTCCCGCATCCATAGGATTTAACATGCAGATTCTAGATTTTTGAGGATCCACCAAATTTTAGACTTAGTCAATTTTTAGGATTTTCAAGATATCAGACTTAGTCATTTTCAAGATCTCAGAACATAAAGATATTATGGTTTCTACCATGAAGCTATAGGCTCAAACACCACTAACTTCATCACAAATTAAACCTAAGACATCATTCAAGACTAAAGAAAAGCACTGGAGCTCAAAAAAAGGGGGTCCCCATTTGCAATTGGGCAATGTGTGATTAGGTCATAACAATAGGGAGTCTTTGTGTCATTTTCTCTTACTTGTACTCTTTTTTGTATGTAGACAATAGTATGAATTGCTTCTCGCCAGTAGACTTCCAGTAGATTTGCTTCTTTTATCATTGTTCTTGTAGCTTCTTGAACAATCCCGATCTTCTTTTGAAGCACTCCATTTTGCTGAGGAGTCCTAGGGGTAGATAAATGCCTCTTTATCCCATGATCCTCACAAAAGGTATTAAACTCATTTGAAGTAAATTCTTCACCTCTGTTAGATCTCAAACATTTGATTTTCATATCCATTTCATTCTCAACCATATCTTTAAATGACTTTAAATTATCTAGGGCTTCTGATTTTTCTTTAAGAAAGGTAACCTATGTCATTCTGGAATAATCATCAATTAGCAACATGAAATACCTGTCACCTTGAAAAATCCTTACCTTGGTAGGACCACAAAGATCTGTATGCACCAATTCCAATAGTCTACTAGAAGATTGTTCATTAACTTTGAAACTTCTTCTCACTTGCTTTCCAACTTGACATTCCTTACAAATAGCATTAGCAGGCTTGATAATCTTCGGTAGGTCTCTCACAACTTGAACTGAACTTATCTTCAGTAGACTATCAAAATTAATGTGATGTTGGAAACATAGTCAAGAGACACTGCTGATATGATGTTGTCATTGATGGCAACAACCTGACATGTTTGGAGACAATCCCTGTGACAAAGTTGTGCATACCCTTTTGGCCTGAAAATACTAACCTATCCAAAATTGACTAAGTAGTGATAGGGTATCAAGATAGTGCTGGAAATTTAGTTGATACTCCTCCTCACTTGAAGATCACTTTATGTGGTTCTGGTATGTGACTCTCAGTTGTTTGATGATGTTATATTCCAGTGTTCAAGTCTCGATTCCCTTTGGAAGTCATATGGTGAAATGTCTAAGTCTAGGTGAACAGAGTTAAGTTAGAAACAGTGCACAGTACATGAGTAATTTGGTCTGCATTCCTCTGCTGATGAATATTTTTATTTGCAATTTTGAGGCATTAAAGATACATGTCATGTGCATCTAAATCTAGATTTGTGAAGCTTGAAGTTCACTAGTTCACATTCTACAAATTCTCCAATATTGGCTTTCAAGTTGACAATATTGCTCTGTGATAGAACAATAGTTATGAGATCTGTGTTTCTCTATGAAAGAATATTATGCTTTGTGGTTTTGAAGGTATGCTAAGAGGTCCATAATGAATTTTGGCTATGAATTTCAAAGTCTCATATGGTTTGCATTGAAAGTTATGGCATGACAGTCAAGCTAGTTGGATGTGCACTTAAGGGTTAAGCTGACAATCATGTTAGATCGATATGTGGTGAAGATATATGATTGGAATCATTAATCTAAGTGATTCTACAATAGATCTAGACTCATATGAAGAGTCCTTCATGATTGATTAGGTCCACATTGTTGTTTGGACACAATAATAGGTCGACAAGGTATAACTTGAATATACAAACTTTATCTTTTACATGTTGACCTAGTTTGAGGAAATTCTTGATGCAAATATTAAATATATACTTGATAGATTTCATCTTTGGATTGATGAAAGTGTGTGAACAAAGTGTGAATTTCAATGTAGTAAGGGCAGAACAACAGAGTATATGTGAAGTAGAGCACAAAAAGTAGAGTAGACATTATGAAGACATTTGAGTCTATATATTAAGCTAAATGGAACTGCACCTCAGCATTCTATAGATGCACTTGTGCCAGTTTTCTCCTGGCAGTGAGTCATTCCTTTTCTATCTTCTCTTCTCTTTCATTTGGTAGTGAGCCTATGCAGTGAGCACTTCTTTGGATAGTAAGCCCTAAGGTAGTGAGCCTTCATGTAATTCGGTATTATTATCATAATATATTGTGAACTAACACTCACCATGGTTTTTCCCTTTTTGGGTTTTCCACGTACAAATCTTGGTGTCTATGTTATGTCTTTATGGTTGCTATTCTTATGTTTATTTTTCTTTCAAGTTATTGAATGTGCTAAATGGATTAATAAATATGTGAAAGAGAAGTTTTACAGAATACTGATTCACCCCCCCTCTCAATATTCTTTGTGATCAACAATTGGTATCAAAGCAAGGTTTTTTAGAGAAAGTTTAACATCTTAAGGAAGATCTTGGGAAGTGAACTCATGGAAGCCAGATGGCATCGTACCTTTCTGAAAGCTATTCATTGAGGTAGTATAAAAAATGGAAATTGCACATATGAAAGCAATAATGAATTAGAAGTTGCTCTTGAAGATCTTGAAAAGTTTGAAGCAAAATTTAGGGATCTCAAGGTGAATGTCCAAGACTCTGATGAATGCATTTTGAAGCTAATGGAGCAAGTCAAGAAGTTCAAAGAAAAGAGTAAGGAGCTAAGTGAAAAATTGAATGAAGCAAATGAAACCCTAAACAATTTAACATTAGAAATTGAAGAGAAAGAGGAGATTGAAAAGCATCTAAATCAAGTTGTGAAGGATAAGTATGAGGAATGTAAAAAATTGGCTAAAGATGTTTTGCTTCTAAAATATGATCTAGAAGCAGCTAATAGCTATAAAGAAAAATTCAAAATAAGTTATGTAAAGCTTGAGGAGTTGATTAAAAGTTAGAAGAGTTTAGATGACAAGCAAGGCTTGGGATTTGAAAAAGGAGAAAGTTCTAAATTAGGTCAAGCAAATATTGAGATGAAGAAAAATAAAGACAACCAGTTCTGGAATCATAGAAGAAGACCTAGAAGACCTCTAGTCAGGAAACTAAATGTTCAAAGGTACCCATCTTTCAATGGCTATTGTTTTAATTGTAATAAGTTTGGTCATAAGGCTCCTTAGTCTAGAAGTAGGATGAATCAGAATGTTCCATCATTCTCTGGTCAATGTTTCAATGGCAAGAAAATTGGTCATAGATCAAATGAATGCAAAAGTCTAGTAAGGAATGGTTTTAACAATGCAAGGAATACTTAATCCTTCAATGGAAAGTGCTTTGCATGCAATAGATTTGGGAATATGGCTAACCAATGCAGATCAAGAATGAATCCAATCAATAGAAGGAATCAGGGATAGAGGAATGTGGTATGCTACAATTGCAATAAGTTTGGACATATTGCAAAATTATGTAGAAGCAAGAACGAGAAAAGAGACTATCCTATAGAGAAAAGGAAAAAAAGCAAAGAGAAGATAAAGGTAAGAACAAAGTTGATCAATTAGAAATCAAGAAGGAAATGAGCAAGGTCTAGATTAAGAAGGGTGTTAATGAGGTCAGAGATGAATCTGCACCAGCTTTTGGTGCAGATACTTCCTCTGGGAAGTAGATTGGGAGCTCTGGCTTAGGGGGAGCTGTATTGAAAATCCAAATCCCCTAGCCAGATTGTCAGTGCTGGGATCCAACACAAAGATATGATGAAAAGCTTTATGTGAAATATCTTTTGAAAGAAATCCCGGTAGAAAAGGTTCAAGTGCAGAGCATTGTGCAACAATCCTAATCGACTATATTCTACAGAAAAGACTTTGACATATTTTTGTGAACAAACATTTATGATGACTTAGGTTTTCATAAAAAGGGTTAAAGAGGATCTCATTAGACATACAATTCACTTTTCATTCAAGCTATCAGATGTCTAAGAGAAATTGAAATTGAATTCCAAGCGATTTCAATGATCTCCAGATTCAAAGCGACATAGAGTGATTTAAGTAAAGAAAACCCTTGCTTGAAAGAAAAAGGTATTTTTAGTTGAAACCCTATTGTGAATTTGTTTAAATCTTTGCAAAAATGGCAACCCCACAAGTTGTTGATATCACTGAGTGAGCTCGGCTAAAATTCAAGAAACACCCCTGCAAATCAACAAAAGTTGATCCAATGGGTGCATTTTTGGATATACCACATGATGCGATGCACGTGGAGGATGTTATGGCTTAAACTCATGTTGCCTTAGAAGAACATGGTGACAGTAAAGTTACAAATTTATACCTAAAACATCTAAGTGGTGATCAATTTGAATTGAAGAAAGAATACAAGGCTTTGGAAGAGAAGAAATTCATTCAGTACAAAGATTACCCTACATTTGCATATGATGAATGGGTTCAGTATGTGTTGAGTAGGATTCATGATGAGTTCATGTGGCTCAAAAAGCCCTTCAAGATCACCAAGGATGCGATTAGGGTTGTGACAAGATTAAATTCTATCGATAGCGTGCCCCTATTAAAAGTTATGAAGTATAACACCATGATAGAAGCAACTGGAGCCTAATTCAACAAGAGAGAATTAACTGTTAATGATACTACACACCATGCAATAAGGTTTCCCTCAATGGTGATCAGATATAAGATCTATTTCTCCAACTGGGAGAACTCTATCTTCAGTACTGCTATATACACTGCTTATCAGATGATTAAGGAAAATGTAGACTGTGATCTCTATGAATTGCTATGACAACTAATGGAAAACTTGAACAAGTCAAAGGAGAACAAATACCCCTTCAAATTTGGTAATTTGATCATCTGCTTATTCTTCTACTTCATGCAAGAATTACCCAGAATGAAAAACCTGTTCTGGTTAAACAATCAACTAGTTGTAGTGCAAATTAGGGATCATTTAAGCAGCATAGGAAGCTATGAGGAACAAACCATGACCCTATGGTGCTATTTCAAGAATTTTCAAAGAGTTATGTAGTCTAGGGGAATTGTGGACAAATACAAATATGACATGCTTCATTGTCACAAAAGACCAATGTATTGTGGAGGTTGTTGAGCCTAGGACAGTTTGGATTATGCCAATGGGGCATGAAGTAAATGGAAAAACACTAGATAACTATGCCCAACACATGTTAAGTAAACCTAGGGACCCCAAAGAAGAAAGATTTGGAACCTATGAGGAGTTGTCTACAAAAGTCTTTGTTGAGCAGAGAATGCTGAAAATATCAAAGAAGGCCAAGAAGATGGCATAAGAGTATGCCCTAAAAAAGGGTTTTACCAAAGAAAAAATTAGAGAAATAAGGGCAAGGGCAGAAGTAGAAAGGACAACTAAAGAAAAGAAAGATGAACCTATGGAGGCTCCAAAAGAGCCTGAGAAGAAATCAAAAAATCTTGCAGTTACCAAGAAGAGAACAAGATCTTCTACCTCACAAACTGCATTCGATACTTCTCCTAAATCCTCGAGTCCCTCTGCAAGTGTGGAAACCCCTGCAATGAGTCATAAAAGACAAAAGACAAAAGAAAAGAGAATACATGAGTATAGGAGTTGATGAGGAGGAAACAAAATCTGATGAAGAAGTTAAAAAGATGAAGGTTAAATCAGCTAAAGCCTCTAGTTCTAAGCAAGGCAATCCCTCCGATAAGGAGAAAGGAAGAAAGAAGGAAAATAAGGTAGAGCCTTTGAAAGTATAGGCCACAATAACTCTAGAAGATGTGTTGAAGTCCATTACAGTTGATGGAAATCTAAAACCTATTGCCCAATTGTATGATGACTATGATGATGTAGACAAAAGTATCATTGAGACTGTTGTTGTCAAATACCTGGGCATATACAACAAATCTCTTACTGAGATAATTTCTAATCTTCCAGATAGTTTGGGAAGTATAATGTCTATAAGAAAAGAAGCTACTATGGCCAAGGACATTGAGCTTAGGGAGCATACATTGATAAAGCTATGCCCTGAAATCACCCCAGAAGAAAAAGCAAAAGTCTCTGAAGTGCTTCATAAAGAATTCAGAACAAAGAGGAGAATGAACACTCTAATGGTAGGTGACATTAAGAAAGTAGTCAGAGAAACTAAGGAGATCACCTTAAGAGTGTTGAAGGAATTTCATCTACCAACCATATATGATAATGAAGAAACAAGTGTTCGAGATGGCACATCTATTTTGGAAGCCAGCATGGATAAAGGCTTGGAGCAAACTAATACAAATCCTTCGGTAAGAGACAAAGCAATGGAAGAGAAAGAGGAAGAGAAAAAGTATTGAGAAAACTGAGGAAGACCTTGAGGAAGTAGCCTTAGAAAAGGAGGAATTTGATCAATCTCCTACTGCTAATGATCAAGACAAGGCTGACACAAACCAAATAGGGATAAATCCTTCTCCTAATCAACAAATTGATGATCAAGAAAACAAGGAGGAAATTGTAGAACAAGATAAAGTTAATGATCAAGAACTTGATCAAGCTGAGATGAGCCCTGCATTGGAGCAAAATATTGGTCAATAAGAAAATATGGACATGGAACCTCTGGAACAAAATCAAGAAGAAGAAGTGTCTGAAGAAATGGCAAGAGACACTATTGCTGCCTCAGATGATTTTGTCAGGAAACATTTACAGAGATAGCAAGATTTGGATGAGTCTCATCTCCTACAAGGACTAATCAATTTGGCCTCAATGTCTCCTATGCAAAAATTCAAACTAGTGTCAATTGTTCAAGCAAAGGCACATGAAGAGATGCTAAAGTCACACATGCAGGACAATGAACTCATTGATGAAGCATTCAGTATCCTAGAAAAGTTGATGCCTTCATACCAAAAAGACACATCACTACCACCAATGGATCAGCTCAAAGGCCTAATCAAATATGTAAGTTCTCATTTTGAGTCATTTGAAAAGTCTGTAGAAATAAAGGTTAGAAAAGAATATAATGAGAAAAGGTTAGTTGAATTAAAGACCATGGTGGATAATGATAAAATTCTGCTAGACAATAGAATCAAAGGTATAGAAAAGGCTATTAAGGAATCACATGATATATACAAAATTTTCTTATCATGGCTAGATTTTACTAAGGAGTTAGAAGAAAAAATTAAGGATCTGGAGCTCCAATTGTCAAATATCTCTAAGTCATATGATCCGGTAGTTGAATCAATAAGTAGTAAAGAGATACAAATTGTTAACATCCACAATGACTTAAGCAATCTAATGAAAAAGAGGGAAGAAGTTAAAAACAAGTTATGTCAGTTAAGAGGGCTGATAAGTCCTAAAATAGATTCAATGACTAATCTTACAGAAGAAGCTTTGGAAGCAAAAGCAATAATTGATACACCCTTAGATGTGCAGAAAGTAGAAAAAATAGTCTTTTTGATAAATGACACATTCAAATTTTGGAAAGTGCAAAGAATAGATGGGAAGGAGAGTCAGCTCTGATAAAGACCATTTATAATGATTTCTACCTCCTACAACTAACTAATCAAGCTAGAGATTGTACCTGTACATATGCGGCAAAGTATGACAGTTTTGGAGTTTTGACACAATTTTGCTACTTGTACATACACCTTTGTCATTAATGTCAAAGGGGGAGAAGAAGATCTAGTGAAAAATGGCCAAACATATCAAGGGAAGAAGAAAAATAGTGTATATAGTAAGGGGGAGCAAACAAGCATTTTTCACTAAGTGTTGCCATCAATGCCAAAGGAGGAGATTGTTGGCAACATAGTTAAGAGACACTATTGATATGATGTTGTCATTGATAAAAACAACTTGACATGTTTGGAGACAATCCCTGCGACAAAGTTGTGCATAGCCTTTTGGTTCGGAAAGACTAACCTAGCCAAAATTGACTAAGTACTAACAGGGTATCAAGACAGTGATAGAAATTTAGTTGATACTCCTCCACACTTGAAGATCACTTTATGTAGTTCTGGTATGTGATTCTCAACTGTCTGATGATGTTATGTTCTAGTGTTCAAGTCTTGATTCACTCTAGCAGTCATATGGTGAAATGTCTAAGTTTGGGTGAACAGAGTTAAGTCAGAAACAATGCAAAGTACCTAAGTAATTTGGTCTGCATTCCTCAGCTGATGAATATTTTGATTTGTGGTTTTGATATATTAAAGATACATGTCATGGGCATCTAAATCTAGATTTGTGGAGCTTGAAGTTCATTGGTTTACATTCTACAAGTTCTCCAATATTGGCTTTCAGGTTGACAGTATTTCTTTGTGACAGAACAATAGTTCTGAGATCTGCGTTTCTCTATGAAAGAATATTATGCTTCATGGTTTTGAAGGTATGCTAAGAGGTCCATAATAAATTTTGGCTATGAATTTCAAAGTCTAATATGGTTTGCATTGAAAGTTATGGTATGACAGTTAAGCTAGTTGGATGTGCACTTAAGGGTTAAGCCGACAATCATGTTAGATTGATATGCAGTGAAGATATATGATAGGAATCATTAATCTAAGTGATTCTACAATAGGTCTGGACTCATATAAAGAGCCTTGCATGATTGATTGGGTCCACATTGTTGTTTGGGCACAATAACAGGCTGACAAGGTATAACTTGAATATACAAGCTTTATCTTTTACATGCCGACCTAGTTTGAGGAAATTCTTGATGTGAATATATATATACTTGATAGATTTAGGTTTTGGATTGATGAAAGTGTGTGAACAAAGTGCAAATTTCAATGTGTATGCGATCTAAGGAAGTCTTGTGACCAGAAAAGGGTAGTAAGGGCAGAAGAGTAGAAAAAGTAGAGAAGACATTATGAAGACATTTGAGTTTGTATACTAAGCTAAATGGAACTGCACCTCAGCATTCTGTAGATGCACTTGTGGTATTTTTGTCCTGGAAGTGAGCCATTCCTTTTCTATCTTCTCTTCTCTTTCATTTGGTAGTGAGCCTATTGTAGTGAGCACTTCTTTGGATAGTGAGTTCTTGGGTAGTGAGCCCTAAGGCAGTGAGCATTCATATAATTCAGTATTGTTATCATAATATATTGTGAGCTAACACTCACCATGGTTTTTTCCTTTTTGAGTTTTCCACGTAAAAATCCTAGTGTCTGTGTTATGTCTTTATGGTTGTTTTTCTTATGTTTGTTTTGCTTTCAAGTTATTGAATGTGGTAAATGGATTAATAAATATGTGAAAGAGAAGTTTTACAGAATACTGATTCACCCCCTCTCAATATTCTTTGTGATCAACATGTGACACATCCTTCTATGCCATAACCAACTTTCATTATTTTTAGTCATGAAGCAACATCCATTAGCTATCATGTCCCATTTATAGTAAAATTAAATTGGTAAGATTATTAGTCCATTCCTATTTTCCCATGGGTTAATGTAAATCAAAAGGGAAAATATTTTATTTAATATTTTAATTGTACTCTCACAAATTAAGGATTTATTATTTTTAGGAGAAATCAAATATTAAATATTTTTATTTAATTGCACAAATGGGGGAATGGGATTTTAATGAGGTGTGATTATAACTCAGAGTGAATTTAGAATATTTTATGATAGTTATGACAAGATTCTATGACAGGTTGTCATAGTGGGAGTTATTTTCTATTTTTAGACAAGAATTTTGCATAGGCTATTTTGGTGAGCATAAGTGGAGGGAATTTGTTGGAAATTAAATTATTTTAATTTATTTTCCAAGAGAGAGGTATTTGGATTTGGATCTATTATAAATATGTAAGCATTCTCTTTTAGAAGGACTTTTTGATCATTTTACAACTCAATTTTCTTGTTTGAGCACCTGTGCTTGGATTTTCTTCAATGGACGAAAACCCATTGGAGTTGGAGGCTTGTGGATGAAAAACCATTATTATCAAGTGATAAAAGTATGAAAAATCTTTGGTTACAGAGAGTAATTCCATCCAAGGATTGCATTGGACTTCAAAGGATTGTGCAGTTTCAACAGTTTTGTAGTATTGTGTTTGCAAGTTGTTCTGTTGTAGTTTTGGTGATTTCCAGTGTGTTGTGAAGTGTTTCTATTGTGTTGTGGAGTGTGTTTCTATTCCATTGTTGTTTGGAATCCATTCCAAGCATCTAGGAGTTGTTCTCATCAGTTGGGGTTTGATTTGATGTTATTTTTGACAGTTTTCAACAGTGTAGTTTTGCATAGTTTGTGCAGTTTGCAGTGGATTTTGGTAATTTGTGTTGTAGAAATTTACTGCTGTTATTATCAATGTATCAAACCTAATTATATTTTATTTATATTAGAAAACTCAATAAATATATTTTTGGAGTTTACAACTCAATTTGTGTTGTTTCTGTGTATGACTAGCTGGATAATCTTAGTGAATTTGATGTATTTTTGGTTGAGTTTATTAAAATAATTTTTAGATTTGGTTTAAATTACAAAATATAGGTTTGGAACATTATAGTGGTATCAGAGCCTAGATCTTGCTATCCTGTAGGGTACTAAGTTGTTGATCATGGGAGGGTTCTTCAAATCCCTTTTGAGGTGTTTGGAAAATGATGTTTTAGTTTCCAAAATATCAATATGGTTTGATGAATATTTTATAAAATGTATACTTTCAAAGGCAGCCCTCACTTTCTCTGAATATGCAAAACTCACTGAGAAAGATTTGCCTAAAGAAGGAGTGGCTTTCAAAACTTTTGAAGAGTACCTTTCAGAGGGAAAATTTGAAGTATCATTTGAAGATTATTTCATGATAAGAAGAAAAAAAAGGAGTTAAGATACAAAATGTTGCAAATACTAAAAATCAAGAAGAACAAATGAAAGTTGATATTTAGGATACCTTTGAGTTAAACGAGGAAGAATAGAAAGATTGAAACCATCCAATCGAAGGTGAGAATCTCTTGGTTGAAAATTTCAATCCAATTTTTGAAAATCATTTATTTTAGTTTAACAATGGTGAAGATAAAGTTGAGGAAAACAATTTGAAAGAAAATATGGAACATGGAGATGAACATATTGTCCTTTCAAAAATTTTAGTAGAAGAGCTTTATGATTCTAGAAATGAAGATAGAATTTTTGCTTTGAATAGCCCTAAGTTAGAAGCTTGAAGTCACACAAATGAAAAGGTTGAGATTATCTCAACAATATCTTTCATGGAAAAGAGGGATATGCACATTGATTTTAGCACTAGAGTAGCACAATGGAAGCATGGTAATGATGAAGAGGATGCTTTTTTAATTGATAACTTAAGGTATGTTGAAGATTCACAAATTTTAGATTTATTACCTCTTCCTATTCCTTTGCAAAAATTTTGTTATCAAGGAGAGCATGCAAAAATGGGTGACAAAATAGGGGACACAACATGCAAAAGTCATTCTTTGTTTCAATTTTCAAAGTGTTCTTATACATGGGATCCATGTGATGTTTTGAAGATCAAGATAGAAAGATCTAACATTGATAGTATTGAAATTACAATCCATTGCATTTGGTATCACATGGAGTCCATAATGCATACTAACCACTTTGTGAAGGATCAATGTCCACAACTTATAAAACATTCATGGGATCCAAGCATTATTATTGAAGACAAAATTATAGGAGATAGCTAGGAGGAGGTGACCAACTTGAATTCCCTTAAGCAAGGTCTTGGTAAGAAAAGTTGGAATCTTTTTTATTTTCAAGATTTTGTGACTAAATGTTCTTTGTATTTTGGATTTCAAGTTACTCTCAAAATGGAGGATTCAAGAATAGAGAGTTACTTCAAATTTATAGCATCTTGAAGGAAAGGATATTGTTTATACTTTCGAATGAACAAGAGTTTGGTAAAGAATTCTATATCATGGGTCTAGGAGTTGCAATGTTTTTGAGGTTGAAAGATCGTTGGGTGATAGACCTTTCATACTTAACAAGGTTCCATATTCTTGACATGCACTAGAATGCAATACTTGTGGCATTTGCCAGTTTTGTGGAGGTAATCAACTCATGTTTTGTTGTTTACATTTATGATTTCACACATCCATGTGTAGAAGAGTATGGTAATATATGAGAAGTTAAGTGGGCAACAAATTGTTTGTTGATTAAGAGTATGCAAGTTCTGATTTTGCTTGATGGACATCATAGATCTCTATTTACTAGTTCACGACTTCCAAATCAGCAAAGGGGAATTTCCAAATATATGCTTCTAGGTTCATCTTGAAGTGGAGAATCCAACATGCCATTGGTTGCAAAAACTCTAAATTTGTCATATATTTTGATTTGGTAATATGCCACTCAGTCATCTATTTGTAGGAAGCACGTGAAGTACAAGTTCTAACCCAACAGTTTGATTTTTGATTCAAGGAGAATCAGGTGAGAAATTTTGGTTTCTTTGGTGTTGGTAATATTTTTATTTCCAAAAGGATTTGGAAAGATGCCTTGGAAAATTTGGAAAGATCTATTGTTGTATTTCAACAACAGGAGTCCTTTAGTAAGGCACATTTTTGGGATTTTGGCATCACACTCTTGACTCAAGCTTTGGGAACTCAAAGCATGCTAAAAGAAATTTCACAAGAAGAGTTGGAAGAAGTTGAAAAGGTAACTAGTTCTCTACATTAAGTTAATATTTCATATTTCTCACATGGATCTACTATAGTTTGTGGTGGTACATGAAAGAGAATTATTTGGTGTTCATTAGAAAGATTGGAAATCAATAAACTTGACAACATGAAGTTCAGAGTTTTAGAGGAAAGCCTTGCAAGGTGTGATAAGATGTTTAAAATTAGTCTTTCTTTGAAAATATTCAAATTTAAATTTTATCATGATAGCCATGTGATGGATTACATTGAATGGAGAATCTATTGGGTTTGGTACTATGGGAGTTTGGGGCCACAAAGAGGGGTATTTCAAGTGATGTGGGTAGATAACCTTTTCAGAATGTTTGCTTCTTGGTATCTCCTTATCATCCATGAAGGTCCAAGTTTTTCCCTCCTGTTAAATTTTTTTGACGATGCATTTGTCTCTAACATTTTAGATGGGTTTGTGAAGAAATTTAAGTATATATCAATGAATGATTCTAGGGAATACATCTTCAAACAAAAAAAGTTGTTGTTTTTCTTTGTGGAGCTCAAAGTGCCATGGAATGAATGTTACTGCTATATGATCACTCTATTACTATATTTTGGATCCTATAGACCAATACAAGGGGATGAAAATGACTACTCACATGATGAGGTAATGAATGGGTCTATTGTTATGCATTTCCATGATATGTATCTCAGCACTGAAGGGGTGATGGAAGATTTTTTTGCAAAAGATGTAATGGCTATGGTAGAGTATGTAATGGCTATTATAATAGTCCTAATAGCAAAAAAAATTAGACCCATAACATCACCAAATGTATTAGAAGTCTCAGGTACAAGTTGCCCTGCTTTCCTAGCTAGAGATCCAAGACACTATTTGATTTGTTGAGGGAGATTGTCTTGTAAGTTTTTTAAGGTAGAAAATATTGAGCACATCAATAAGTCACATCAGTAAGTCACCTAATACAGTAGAGGATGCAATAAACTTATTTTCTACTTTCATTTTGAAATTACCTTTGGGTGATCAAATTGTGCTAGTTGGACTCATGAAGTGCATAGATTACCACCAGAAGGGCTTCTGGTTTGCAAAATCAATATCTAGAGTTTGGTGGAATTTGGTATGATGGTATATGATAACATTTTCTATTCTTCATATGTTCCATTACTATTCCAAATCAGATCCTAAAGTTTCATCAAACATCTTTCAAACAGAGGAAAAATTTGTAGCAATTTGTGATATATCCTGCAGGGAGTGTCTCCACAAATTCAAGGTAAAGAAGGTATTGGTTTCCAAGATTAGTATCCACTATTATGAAGGATGTGTTTTTTTTTGTAACCATTCTTTAGGCTGTATAAATCATATTTACAATTTTGATAATGGTTGCAAGATCTTTTGGTTTAGTTTTCTTGGTGACAGTGCATATACATAGCTAGAAAAGCAAGTTGTGAAAGAAACGCTATTGATGGAAAATAAATGGAGACATACTACATATCAATTGATAGCATGGATAAGTTGTTTATACATTGATGATTTCTTCATCAGTGTCACTCAACTCAAGTTCACTACTCTGAGATTTTTCGGGATGCTAGGAAGGAAGATGGATAAAACTGCATTTGGTGAGTTTACCAAATCTTTGTGAGAGGACGTAGTTTGGTTTGAGTATTGGAAAGAATGCACCAAAGTCTTGCACATCCAAGAACTTATATTATATGGATATTCTTGTTGGGTACATGGTAGTAAAACAAACGAATCTGAGTCTTCAAGTTTGCACAGTGTTCTATGGCGAGAATTGCAACATCTCACAGGTACATGATCAAGGCTTTCTGTGCAGTATAACATAATTCTAAAGCATCATGGTTTTAATTGCTTGAGGACAAGCAATTTTGAGGAGGGGAGATTTGTCATGTAACCTTATAGTAAAATTAAATTGGTGAGATTATTAGTCCATTCCTATTTTTCCATGGGCTAATGTAAATCAAAAAGGAAAATATTTTATTTAATATTTTAATTGTAATCCCACAAATTAAGGATTTATTATTTTTAGGAGCAATTAAATATTAAATAATTTTATTTAATTGCACAAGTGGGGGCATGGGATTTTAATGAGGTGTAATTATAACTCCTAAGAGTGAATTTAGAAGATTTTATGATAGTTATGACAAGATTCTAGATAGCATCTATGACAGGTTGTCATAGTGGGAGTTATTTTCTATTTTTAGACAAGAATCTTGCATGGGCTATTTTGGTGAGCATATTTGGAGGAAATTTGTTGGAAATTAATTATTTTAATTTATTTTCCAAGAGAGAGGCATTTGGATTTGGATCTATTATAAATATACAAGCATTCTCTTTCAAAAGAACTTTTTGATCATTTTACAACTCAATTTTCTTGTTTGAGCACTTGTGCTTGGATTTTCTTTAGTGAACAAAAACCCATTGGAGTTGGAGTCTTGTGGATGAAAACCCATTAATATCAAGTGATAAGAGGATGAAAACACTTTGGTTATAGAGAGTAATTCCATCCAGCGATTGCACTGGGCTTCAAAGGATTGTGTAGTTTCAACAGTTTTGCAATATTGTGTTTGCAAGTTGTTTTGTTGTAGTTTGGTGATTTCCAGTGTGTTGTGCACTGTTGCTATTGTGTTATGGAGATTTCTAATGTTACATGGTCATTTGGAATCCATTCCAAGCATCTAGGAGTTTTTCTTATCAGTTGGGGTTTGATTTGGTGTTGTTTTCAGTAGTTTTCAACAGTGTAGTTTTGCATAGTTTGTGTAGTTTGCAGTGGATTTTAGTAATTTGTGTTGCAGAATTTTGCTGCTATTATTATCAGTGTATTAGACCTGATTATATGTTATTTATATTAGAAAAATTAATAAATATATTTGTGGAGTTTACAGCTTAATTTGTGTTGTTTCTATGTATGACTAGTTGGCTAGTCTTAGTGAATTTGATGTATTTTTGGTGGAGTTTATTAAAATCATTTTCAGATCTGATTTAAATTATAAAATATCAGTTTGGAACATTACATCAATACCTTTGAATTGAGAAAAATTTCCATCTGTTCTCTTTCCAGCAACAATAACTGTTCCAGAGCTTTTTTTGATCTCATAGCCATCATCCTAAAACATAAGATTGTAACCCTTGCTACACATCTGTCCACACTCAAGAGATTATGCTTTAAACCTTTAACATAAAGAACATCATCAGTGTTATTCTTTCCATCAAAACTAATTGAACTTTTTCCACAGATCTTAGCAGCTACATCATCACCAAGCCTAACTACTCCACCTTCATATTTTTCAAGTTTAACAAACTTACTCTTATCACCTATCATATGATTTGAGCATCCACTATCAATGATCCAGTCATCTCTTTCTCTTCTAGCATGAAAAGAAGACATTATAGTGCCTTCAGGATTAGTACTTGCTTCCAGAGTTAGCAGAAATAGTTTCATCTCTTAGGGCTATGAATAAGCATTCATTATCATTATCATCCTTATAATTGGATTCATCATCAGATATACTTGCATCTTCTCTAACATAGTAACTTTTCTTAGCCATCTTACCTCTGTTTTCCCTATTCTTATTTCTTAAAGCTCTATCTGGACATCTTGAAGCATAATTGTTAAGGAAAAATTGGAGTAAACATGAATAATCAATATATCAATATCAATAATACCCAAAACTCAATGAAATGGTGAACAAAAGAGATCAATCAAACAATGAACAATACAAAGCAAATCTCATTTAATTATTAGCTTCCATTGATTGCCTATCACAAATGATCTTGTCTATGAATATGGCCCTTAGAAGGTGTACTTCCTTGCTATGATTCCAAGATGTTCAAATGGGAATGGCTATGATTGTTTTGCCATGAAGATGAGCTTCACAATAATGATAGTAGTGTGTAGTAACAAGTTTGATTGCAAGCAATGAATGAATTGGTACCAAAGGCGCGCTTTAATTCTTGCAGAGTAACAATACTTAAAGCTTGGATGAATGAAATAGAAGAATAGAGTTGAATTTATAGAGTTGAGAGAGAAGTTCAATGGTATAGAAAGAACAAGAAGATCAATGGTTGAGAAACCTTGAGAGAACGTGCGCGAATAGGAAGGAGACATGTGTCACACAAAAGCTATTTTGTTTGAGTTAACTAATTTCTTTTCTAAAGATAAGATATGACTTCATAAATTAGAAAACTTTTTTCTAATTTAAGAGATATTGATAAAAACAAGGTTGATTGAGTCAGTTAACTCAACTTGAGATTTGCTTTTGCATGATTTGAGAGAAATTAAATAATAAATTATTTAAGTTTGTGTGCATGAAGAAGAAGACTTATTTTTAGAAGATTTGGAAGATATTTGAAGATAAGAAAGCTAATTAAATAAATAAATTTATTTAATTGTTGTGCATGATTTGGAAGAATAAATAAAATATTTGATTATATTTTATTTTTGGAGATTGAGAGGATTTTAAATAAATTTGATTTATTTATTTAAATTTGGAGGAATGTATTGACTTTAATTAAATAATTACGAATTATTTAATTGTTTGGAAGAATTTAATTAAATAAAAGATTTTATTTAATTTTGACTTTAGAAGAAGTAATTAAATATTTCAATATTTAATTGATTTAGAGGAATGTGAATCAAATAAATAAATTTGTTTATTTATTTATTGATAGAAGAATTAGAATGGAATAAATATTAAGAATATTTATTTAGACCGAATCATGTCATTTTTAGGCGTATACATTTTGCTCCTCTTTGATGCAATGTGTTTTATCACGTTGTCTCAAAGAATAAATTTTTCTGATAATGATACATGCCCCAGTTTGCCCCTGGTACATGTTATGATGATAGGATGCCCCCTCAGGAGATTGGATGGGAAGAAGGGTAGAAGGGTGCGAGATAGACAATCTCACAAAGATGGAGGGAAAACTTGGTTCGGATTGAAGAAAATAAGATTCGTTTATGAGAAACGGGAAGAAATAGGTGCGAGAAGTAGTCATAGTCACCACATAGCCAGTTTAGGGTTTGCATGCTATATATAGGAGCTGGGTCCACAAGACAAGTCATTTGCACACTTGGCTTTTGTTAGATTGTCTTTGAGAGCTTAGGAGAGCACAAAGTACAGAGTAGTCAGCACTAGAATGGATATTCCACACGAGGAGCACTGCTTTGAGTGAATCTAATGATTCAACTAGCCAACAGAGGCAGGACCCCTCATATGTATCTCAAAAAATTTCACCTAGGGTTGATTTTGAGTGCATTAAATGTCAGGTAAAATTAGGCAAAACAAATGCGCAAGATCATAGTTCGGTGCATCTGACATGCGGAGCTGCGCATCTGTCATTCTATGGTGCATGTAGCTTATAAAGCAACGCATGCATGAAAGTTGTGCATGCATAAAAAAGGTCGTTGCATGCATTATTTGGCAGTGCATGCAAGGTATGAGTCGGTACATGTACTTGGGTGGCGCATATATGGTATGGGACGGTGCATATATGAAATGTTACGGTGCATATGATAGAAGTGGCACATTTTCTAGGAAATGGCACATGTACCTTCCATTCTAGCGCATATGATATAGATAGTCAATTTTACTTAACAAAATTGACTTGATTGGCATCATGTTTGATGCGTCAATCGATAAGCTATCTCTGAGATTGTAAGAATCTAGTCAAGAGATGTAGTGTGCTATTTTGATCAGTTTGATATGTTAAGTTAGTTGATCTAATTCTATAGATATGTTGAGCATGGTACTTGCAGCTTTAGGTTGACACCTTGCTTTACGTGCTTACAGGAGGACATATGAGATACACTAATGTCGAGGGAGCAGTTTCCCATGCCGATGTTGCAGTGCCACATGTTGACATAGATAGATCGAGAGGTGCTCGACACGATGGGATTGGATTATGTGTGCTTTATGCTTGAGGTTTGAGTGAACCATGACTTACTGACTACAGTAGTGGAGAGGTTTCACAATGAGGATGGGACCTTTCACTTCCTGATTGGCAAGATGACGATGACTCTAGAGGATGTATATAGGATACTTCACTTGCCGATTTAGGGAGAGCTCATGGAGTATGATCCACAGTGAGATGCAAGACTCACAGAGTGCAGGCAGATAATTGACAACCCCGAGCTGGACTGTCAGGTTATCTCCTAGCAGGATATACAGGATTACTATGACTATTTCCCTGGGATAGTTGCAGGATTGATCAGAGGCGTTGTATGCCCCGATAGGAGATCGCATGGGTTCTTGATTGGATGGGGATGAATTATGGAGAGGATGATCTTAGAGGGCACCCGCTATGCTTGGAGTGTCTGTGTTTTGGCACACTTATACCATGATATGCATCAGGTGGTATACCACAGGGGTGCTAGTTTATCAATAGGTGTCTCATTTTTATAGTTTTGGTTGTGGGAGCATATCACCATTACCAGACTGATATGTGTGTTCTCAAGACAGAGGGGAGAGCCTTACAGCTATGGATACATAGGAGTGATTTCCTAGCATAGACTGGGGAAGCTAGAGTACTGGAGGCATGCACTAGATGGGGTAGATGTGGTCATCTGGCGACCATATCTAGACTGTGAGCCTTAGGATGATGAGGTAGATGAGCTGCCATACTGCTATCAGACTCGGTGGCTTATAGGCAGGACGCAGTTCATCTTGGAGAGATAGATTGTCAACTAGGTTTGGAGGCAGTTTAGGAGGAGACAAGGCATGCCACAAGGGTAGCCTTTGTTTGCATGGACACATGTAGAGAGGTTTAGATGGGGCCTAGTGGCATCCTATGAGGAAGTAGTGGTAGAGTTTTGACAGGTTCCTTATACTACCTACCCGATGAGGAGAGAGATTGCATATGCAAGGATGGCAAAGAACTACGAGGAGTGGTTCGTAGAGCATCCATTTTTGAGATACTCTGGGCCTAGAGAGATGGTTCCTCATATAGATGAGGTAGATTTAGATGATGAGGGCTGAGTTAGTAGGAGGAGGAAGAGGAGAGGACGGAGAGATGGAGGAGATGGTGGACATGGGGGAGATGGAGGAGATGGCGGAGGAGACAGTGGAGATGGGGGAGATGGCAGAGGAGACGGAGGCAGACTTAGGCAAAGGAGGAGAGTTAGGGAGGGATCCGTCCATGCTCAGCAGGTAGTGCAATCACAGGTTGCATAGCAGGGACAGATGTCACCACCTTAGTAGGTGGTGTAGCAGTAGGTACCTTAGCCACAGTGGTAGGGACAGGCATAGACCTCCTAGGATCTAGCATAGCTAGATGTCTAGGGGAGAGCCATTCCCATGTTGAGAGGATAGGTTCAGCAGCTGTGGGCACATCTTAGGATGGCCAAGGCTCGGCGGGAGACAGATGCAGGTGTTATCTCAGGGCTCACTAAAGAGTGGGATATGGTGGAGGTGACGATACGGGCCATCCGAGTAGAGAGAGACACATTAGTGGCAGCCCTGGGTATAGATGCTACTATCAATTTTTTGGTTGGACAGGTGTAGCAGGAATAGGTACAGCTAGCATAGACGTAGGCATAGTTGGCATAGGTACAGGGGTAGTTAGTGCAGGTACAGGGTGAGCTTGCCAAAACATAGGCTCAGACACAGTACTATCAAGGATTATACCATGGTGTTGTTCCATTTGATCAGAGGGCTCCGAGCTATAGGAGCTAGTCCATGGCTTCATAGAGAGTAGGTGGTTCATGGTCGGGAGCCTCTGTGATGGGCCCATAACAATCTAGGGCCAACAGAGGAGGGGACACAGAGGACACTACTGGGAGCGGTGGTTCACAGCAGCAGGGTTAGTAGACACTTGCACAGATTTTGGCTCATATGTATATACTTTTTGATGGCTCAGATAGCCAGACATGTATATGTACCACATTTGTACTTGGGACATGTATCATTATTTTTGAGATGTATACACTGTATATGACATTGACTCAGAGGTGGATTTTTGATATTGTATAGTTGGAAACATTTTATATAATATTTATATGATTATACAGCGTACTTTGATGATCTCTATATGCAGTCATGTATGTTATATGTTATGGATGCATTTTTATTGTATGATGTGACACACATGTTATGCATATGTTTGATTATCTAATGCAGACTTAGATGTTTTTATGATGTTATGTGATGTTTATCTAATGCAGACTTAGATGGTTTACTTGATATGCCCCTAATGTGTAAATGCAAATGGTATCTATATGATTATGCAGCTTATGTGATGCATTTATCTATGTTTTTGATTTTTTTTCTGCTGACACTATGTGATGATTGCAAAATATATATGGATGACCTAATGCACTTATTATGTTTGCAAGTGATTTTATCATGTAAAGGATTATCTCATGTCATATGATATGCAACTTATGCTATGTTTTTGTTATGTCCAAATGTACTCAATCGACATAGAGATGATAGAATGATAGACAGAAGATTGATTGAAGATTGACCTGATAGAAAGACTTACAAACTTTCATTTGTATTGATACTCTACATTGTTGGATCTTTTGTTGCATGGGATATAGATGTATGGATGTATAATGGATATGAATGGTGTTTTCTTTCTTGACATCTTGATGGTGCAAGTATTTTGAAGTGCTTATTTCATCATTGGGCAATTTTTTGGTACTTTTTCTGAATGTTGTAAGTAAATACAAGCATCTAGGTATAATTGAACCGAGATGAACTAAGGATCACTTACATGGATTTTGATTTAGCAAGTTAATACAAGCATCAAGGTATAATTGAACCGAGATGACCTAAGTATTTCTTACGTATCAACAGACAAGGATTGCCCCCTTTCATGTTAGACCTTTGATGTCCTCGATGATCTTTTGCCGATCATGTCGTTAGATAAGGCTTCACATTACTAAAATTTAATTAACAAATAGAAAACAAAGAAAATAATCATGGCCCCATCATAGCATCTCTATCTTTTGGCATCCTTGAGTAGCATAGAAAGACATGATAACAAAAATCAAGACATTGTATCCTAACTTGATCACAACCATAAAACATTTTTGCATTTAGATGTGTTTGTTTCTTGCCATAATTTAGGTAAAATCATTTAGAGTGCTTTAGGTACTTTCTTTCTTTGCTTTGGATAGGTTGAGGTGTTGTGCCAAAAAAATTTGCTTGAAAGTGAACTTTGCTTGTGCGTGCTTGCGTCTGGTGAAAAGGGTGTAGACGTGGATAGATAGAAGGACTAGACACGTGATGGATGGGACAATGGGGCCTCAGGGGCACATTTGAATAATGGCCTTGCCTACATGACAACGCAGAGGCAATGTAGTTCATGGACTTGGACCATGTGGATACATACTACAGACACTATGCTAGGCTAACACTATGGATATGATACTGGATGAGACCTTGGTTGACAAGGTGACAAAAGAGATAGAGTATCAAGCCATGATAGGTTATCATTAGGATTTTATTATGGAATAGATATGGATTGAATGGGACATGAGTGAAGGAAGAATGGACACAAGGTGATTGGTTTCCCAAAGATGGAGGAAGCAGTTTATCACAAGTAACACCTGTTTACCAGGTTTTTAGCACTTGTTTTTATTTGCACGGAAGCTAGAAAGTATGCATGATGCCTGTTTTCTAGGTTTTCATTATGATACCTATCCAAGGTGCCTATTTGCTAGGTTTTCACCAAAGGATTAATTTTTTTGTATTTTTCTAATTTTTTGACTTTTTTTGTATTTTTCTTATTTTTTTTGTATTTTATGCCCCCCTTACATTGGGTTCCTCTTAGGTATAGAACCCACGAAGATGCATGATGTTAATTGGGTCATCGAATAGCTCACCTTCTAATGTTGCTAACTGATATACCCCTGATCCATAAGTAGCTATGATCACATAAGGCCCAAGCCAGTTGGGTTCGAACTTGCCTTTCTTTTCTTGATCCTGTTGATTACGGGGGTTCTCCTTAAGTACTAGATCTCTAACTTTAAAGATTCTTGGGTAGACTCTATGGTTGTAGCTTCGTGACATCATTTGTTGGTATGCTTTGAGATGGTCAAAGGCTTTCTGTATCTTTTCCTCTAGCAACTCTAGTTCCTGCAATCTGGAAAGTCTGTACTCTTCATCTATTATGAGACCTTTTATTGACACCCTGAGAGATGGTAACTCAACCTTGATGGGGAGGATAGCTTCTAAGCCATATACAAGGGCGTAAGGGGTAGCACCTATGGGAGTACATATACTGGTTTGATAGGACCATAGAGCAGGATTGATTTGGATGTGCCAATCACGACTAGCATCGTTGACTGTCTTCTTGAGGAGTTTCAAGATGGTCTTGTTGGATGCTTCTACTTGGCCATTACCTTGGGGGTAATAGGGCGTGGAGAAATGGTGTTAGATTTTGAATCAATCACAAAGCTCCTATACATCTTGGTTCTTGAAAGGTCTTCCATTATCCGTGATAATGGATGAGGGGATTCCATATTTGCAGATGAGGTAGTTGAGGATGAATGAGGAGATTTGTTTACCTGTGACAGTGGTGAGGGGGACGACTTCAATCCACTTGGTAAAGTATTCAGTGGAGGTTATTATGAATTTGTGTCCATTGGATGAGGGCGGGTGGATTTTTCCCACAAGGTTGAGTCCCCATTGACAAAAGGGCCAAGGTGCTGTTAAAGGTCTCAGCTCTTGAGCTGGTGCATGTATCAGGTTCCCGTGTATCTAGCACTGCTTGAACTTCTTCACAAACTGATATGAATCTATTTCCATGTTTGGCCAATAATAACCCAAATGCATGAGTATCTTAGCTAAGGAAGGACCGCTAGAGTGTGTTTCGCAAATTTATTTGTGCACGTCTTGTAATGAGGTTTGAGATTCTTCTCGTTCTAAACAACAGAGTAAAGTACCATGTAGACCACATTGATATAGGATGTTGGCAATAATGGTATAACAAGAGGTTTGGAGTATAAAGGTTCGACATTGGTTTGAAGACAAGTCAGGTGGGAGGGTATTGTCCTTAAGGTAAGTGTAAACCTTACCATACCAAGGTGAATTAGATCTAGCTAATAGGTATATGGAGTGGGTTTCAGGAAGATCATAAGCTGGTTGTTGAATTGATTCCACTAAGAACTCGTACCGTGACTCATTCTTTGGGATCTGGTGGAGCGAGGCAATGGTGGCTATGGCATCTGCTGCTTTGTTTTCAATGCATAGTATTTTCTCAAAGGAAATGATCACAAAGTATTCTTTTAAGTCATCGACCATGCGCTTGTATGGGACAAGATTCTCATCTTTGGTTTGGTAGTCATCATTGACTTGATTGATCACTAGTTGAGAGTCACCATGGACATGTAGCTCTTTGATTTTCCATTATGTTACCATTTTGAGACCAATGACCAAGGCCTCATACTCTGCTATGTTGTTTGTGCTTGGGAATAACAGACGATAAGACTTTGGTATGGTGTCGCCATCAGGAGTTACAAACAAGATTCTTGTCCTCGATCTATGGTTTGTGTAGGATCCATCAAAGTAGAGCTTCCAGGAATGTGTTGTGATATTGAATAATGATTCATTTGGGAACTCAAATTGCATTGGTGTGGTATCCTATAGTGGTGTATCTGCTAACTGATCAATGATGATTTGCCCCTTGATGACTTTTATGTCTACATACTCAATGTCGTATTCACTTAGGAGCATTACCCATTTGGCTAGGTGACTTGTGAGAGCTGCTTTGCTTAGTAGGTATTTCAATGGATCTATCTATGCAATAAGTTTGACTAGATGTGCTAGCATGTAGTGTCATAGTTTTTTTGAAGCAAAAACCACAGTAAGACAAGATCTTTCAATTTGAGAGTATTGCAATTCATATCCCACCAATGCGCGACTAATGTAGTAGACAACTCTTTCTTTACCTTTGTAACCTTGTTGTGCTAGGAGGGCCCCAAGAGCTATTGGTGTAGCAGATATGTAAAGTAACAATGGTTTCCCTTAGATGGGAGGCATGAGAATAGGTGGATTCATAAGATATTCCTTCAGTTTACCAAATGCCTCTTTGCACTTCTCATCCCACCTAAATGGAATGTTCTTGTGTAGGAGATGACTGAAGGGTTGACACTTGTCTACTAGTTGTGATATGAACTGACAGATAGCTTGTAGCTTGCCCTATAGAGATCTTAGTTGAGTGAGATTCTTGGGTGGTGGCATGTCCATAATGGCCTTGACATTGGTAGGGTCTACCTCTATTCCATTTGTTGATACAATGAAGCCTAAGAGCTTGCCCGAGGTGACTCCAAACACACATTTCTTTGGGCTTAACCTGACTTTGAATTGTTATAGTCTTTGAAAGACTTTCTCTAACACATCCAGGTGTGATTCTTTTGTGAGTGACTTTGCAAGGATATCATCTACATAGTCTTCCATGGTGACGTGCATCATATCATGGAATATAGTGGTCATAGCATGTTGATATGTGGCTCCTGTGTTCTTTAGCCCAAATGACATGACATTCCAATAGAAAGTACCTGATGGACAAGTGAAATATATCTTATGTTGGTCTTCTAGTGCTATCCTAATCTGATTGTATCCAGAGAAGCCATCCATGAGAGATAACATGGTATGCCCTGCTATTAAGTCAACTATGATATCTATATTTGGCAACAGAAAATCATCCTTGCGGCAAGCTTTGTTTAGATCTCTGAAATCATTGCATAGTCTGATTGGGCCATCAGGTTTTGATATAGGTACTATGTTAGAGACCCATTCCAGATAGTCTATGGCCCTAATGAACCCTACATCTAGTAGTTTCTTGAGTTCCTCTTTTACTAGCAGTGCAATGTGTGGATGCATCTTTCTAAGTTTTTGCTTCACTGGTTTCACTCCTAGATCTAATGGAAGATGATGTAGAATCAAATATGGATCTAACCTTGGCATGTCTATGTATGACCAAGAAAATTGACTTTCTTTTTCTTAAAGAATGACACAAACTTAGTCTTTTCTGGTGGGCTTAGAGGCTTAGCAAAGTGAATGATCTTAGGTTGTTCCTCTGTTCCAATGTTAATAGGTTCTATAGGTTCCACAACAATCTGAGACTTCTCCTCATGCATGTCATTAGGGAGAGTGTCAAATCTTCCATCATCAAGTGCCACAGTTGGGTTTTCACCATCAAATGCATCCTTTCTTTTTACTATTTTGGGATCTGATACTGCCGTAGAAAAGTTTTCACCATCAGATCCAATTTTTACTTTGATATTTTTGTGATTGGAAGGGTTGGCACCCTCTCTTAAATAAGCCACGATATTAAGTTCAATGGAGAAACTAGCTTTATGATCTCCTATGGGTAGGTGGTCCCTAAGTCCCATGTAGTCAATGTAGGCATCATCGTTTTGGAACACATCTAGTTCCGGGGTTCCTTGTAGATCCCAGTCAATAAGTTTAGGATGCTAAAGGGGGAGGGAGTCGAAAGATAGATCTGATTCGTTGATAGTTTGAATGGATATACTTGGGGTATTGGTAGGGAGAGTGTTTGAGATGGTACTTTCCTCCAAATTATTTATTGTGATAGAACTTGAACCTTCCTCAAAAGTTGTATTCTCGGGGATAGGCAAATCACACTCTATCGATCTATGCATTAACATTTGTCCCTCACGGTAGGGGCTATAAATTTGAATGGTATCAATTTCCTTGTCATCATAGGAATGCTCTATCAGCTCATCCCACTCATATTCATTGGAATCTATGTCACTGTCCTCTTGAAGGTTATGGATCATTTTCACAAGACAAGCATTTGCTTTGGCTTTGCCTTTGTCCTTGTATCCTAGACCTTTAGTATTTCTTGCCAAAGATGATGAAGAAGGTTGAATGGGTTCTATGATTCTTTCCCTTATTAGGCCAATGGGGCCTTGTCCTTCATAACCCATTATGTGTAGGATAGACTCACCTCATCCATAGATTTTTGTTGGGAGCTTAGGTGGTTCTTGTTGTATGTTCTATTCTTCTTCTGTATAGAGCCATTGTAAGATATCTCCTACCTCTGTTTCATCTGATAGGGTTCCCCACTTTACAAATGGAGTAGTAGGAGAAGAAGGAGGAGCAGATGGCTTTGAAAAATGCTTGGGTTGCCCAAAAGATCTAGGAGATAAAGGCATTTTAGCTAGGTTGAGGCTGTTCTCGATGGAGTATTCCCCCACTCCTATTTCTTTCATGGTAATTTTCTTCTCTTTGGGCTTGGATGAGGAAGCTTTAGAGGTAGAATCATGTTGTTAGGTCAGGGATGTAGATGCTCTATTGTTGGGTATGATATAATTAGGTTTTGAGTGGATAGAGTTGCAATGCTGAAAGGGGTCAGGATCACCTTGGATGGTAACTTGCTTGCTGTTATGATGAAATTTTATACATTGGTGGTAGGTAGAAGGCACAACTTTCATGGCATGGATCCATGGTCTACCTAGGAGAATATTGTAGGTTAGTTCCCTATCTAGGACTTGGCAAACAATGTCCTTTATCACTGCTCCCACCTGTATTTGTAACACCACTATTCCTTTAGTTGTTCTCTCCTCTTCATCATACGCTTTAATAGTGATATTCTTCTTCAGATCTATGGCATTTTCAGAGAACCCCAATGCAAGGACTAGATTTAGCGTGCAAATATTTAAACTAGCTGCCCCATCAAGGAGAACCCTCTTGATGATATGCTTGTGGATGAAGGCGATAATATGCAAGGGGGTGTTATGAGGTTGAGACACTAAGAGGTCATCTTGTTCGGTAAATGATATGGTACCAAAAGAAGTGAGATTCCCTACCATGGCTTGAAACTTCTCTTGGGCCAAGTTCATGGGTATAGTCATTTCCACTAAGGCTTTATTGAGAATCTCCCTATGGGAAGGGGATAGATGTAACAACTCTAAGATAGATATGTGGGCAGGAGTTTTCCGTAGTTGGTCTATGACACTATATTGATGGGAGTTGGACTGAGATGGTGATGACTTTGGAGGGAGAGTATTTTCAACATGACCTTACCACTGTGAATGATGATGCTGTAATCAGTTTTGTTGGGTACTGATTGTTGGTTAGATTCAACCACATTGATTTGTGGAATATGCTCTGATATGCACTTGATAGTATAATCAAATGACACACTAGCATAATTAGAATTATTATTCCCACTATTCTGATTTTGCCTATTATAGTTGTTGTTTTTGTTGCCGTTATTATCGTTGTTTCTATTGTTGTATGGCCTGTCATGATTGAGAAGCTGATCTTTGTATGCCACATGCGTCTCATTATAAGTATGTTGTTGAGCACCACCTTGATTTTGATCAAGTATGTCTTGGATTACATGTTTGAGATGGATACAATTGTTGGTCATATGTCCTCTTCCTCTGTGATACTCACAAAAGTTGGTGTCTTTCCAATAATGAGGTTTTATTTGAGGATCATACTTGCTAGTAGGAGGTAGAGTGATCTCATTGTTAGCCAATAGCTTCCTTAATGCAGATTCTTGGGACTCACCTAGTGGTGTGAACTTGTGCCTTAGATTTGAGTTGTACCATGGTCTTGGCTCTTGAGAGAATGTTTTGTTGGGTGTAGTATTGCTTGCCTCTCCTTTGAGAGTGAAGACTGATTATTGCTTGTGAGCCGTTGCCTTGGCATCAGCTACTCCATCATTGACGACATTTTTTATTCTTAGTCAACTTTGATTTGTTGGTCATGTAGTTGGAGTTAGGCATGTCTTTGTACAACTTGATTTTCCCTCTGGCGATCATATCTTTTTTGATGAATAATCCCATTTCAATGACTTTTGAGAATGATGTTGGACATTGAATTTAGATTTGGTAGCTTAGATTGGTGTTGAGGTTGTGGACAAACATCTCCATCAATTTCTTCTCTGGTACATCATATGAGCATTTGCTCACTAGTTGTCTCCACCTTTGTAGGAAGGAGGTGAATGATTTGCCATTCTTTTGCTTGGTATTGCATAGATCAAGCATGGAGACTTCGTGTTCAATATTGTACGAGAAGTGTGTGATGAATTTGTTGACTAACTCATCAAAAGTTTTGATACTCGGTGGGAGTCTTGGGAACCACTCCATGGCTTGGCTACCTAGAGATCTAGGGAATAGTCTCATTAAAAAAGTCTCATTGTGAGCTACTTCCATGCATGCGGCATTGAATTCCCTAATGTGATCTCTAGGGTCCCCTTTCCCTTTTTACTTGTCAAACTTAGGATCGTCAAACCAAAAGGGGAAGGGTATCATGTTCAAACTTTTATCAAAGGGGTACAGTGCAATATCTTCCAAGGAGTAAGTTTTTGTGTTGGTACCCATTTTAAGATCTATCATTTGTTGCATTAGACCATCGATTTGTTTCCTCATTTCTTCCATAGGTGTGTTTAGGTCTATGATTTTCCTTCCTTTATCTTCATTGCTGTGGTTTTAGGAATTTCCTCTACTGTCTCTTTTAGTTTACTAAGATTGAAATTAGTGGGGAGCTTAAGTCTGAGATTTGCAAGGTGAATAAAGTACTTGTGAGGGTCTTCATGGAGTACTTTTTCTAGCAAGCGTTGGAATTTCTGATCTTGGAGGTGTCCTTGATACTCTTCATGAGAGATTTCCTCATCACTATTGTGAGGGGTGACAATGCGATTGGATGATCTAGCCATTTCAAGTTGTCTTTTGTATTGAGATCTAGTAAGAACTATGCAAGGCAATGTGGGACGCGATGGGATGAAACTAGAGATTTTGGCAAGATGCTGGTGTAGACTATTGAGAATAGGATACTTATGACAAGACTTGGACAAGGGACTCTCTCGATCAATGATTCCAAGTAAGACTGCCGATACAAGACGATAGCCACTAGTAAGGGTACTTGATACTTGTCTTACTGTGTAGGGACTAGTCATGCACCAAGACCACTAGTGAAGTTCTGCGACTTACTAGGGTTACTTGAATCCAAAATGATCTAAAAAAGGGGCCTATGCTAATCTGATATGGGATACTTTAACTTTGGACTAGGGAGACCTGATAGAAGGTGAATGAGATGACCAATGAAAGAGAGACTTTGACGTGCAATGGATGGAAAAGTGACTGCAAGGTAAGATCTAATCTCAGAACTTGGAACTAGGCTGAAATGGGTACCCAAAAATGGTAAAATTTTCCTCTCAAAGATTGTGGAAGTACTCTCTGTCACATATATGCCAGAATAGATGCGTCGCATAGACTAGTAAATGCACTAAAAGTTGGTACAAAAGCGCAATACTGGTAAACTTTAGATGCGTAGCAATAGGTGTTAAAAGTGCAATAAGTTAGTACAAATGTGCATCAAGTTGATATAAATGTACAGTTTCAGACAACAAATGCACAACTCTGGCTTTTTCAGTGTTTTTGTAATTTTTTGATGTTTTTGGTATTTTTTGTTGCAAGATGGTCTCTTTGATCTAATTTTTTGAATTTATGACAAGAAGACACGACAAACACAAAGAATGTTTTTATGGTTTTTAATTTTTTTGTGATTTTTTGACTCTTTTTGGACTAAAAGAAAGCAAGTACAATCCTAGGTTTCAAAGGACAGTATAATACCTAATTCTCAGTATCTCTAGTGAAGCATCTTCGAGAGGTGATAACCACCCTTCCCTGCATTAGATTATAGGGGTTTTTAGCCACTAAGACAAAGGTGTTTAATAAAGGCAACCATTCAAGTGGTTATACATGCGGCATCACTACTCTCCATTATGGAGTCTCCTAGCCTGCAAGGGTTGCGCCTTGGAGGGTTTTGGGGGAGGTTGGCTATCGGTATAACACAACTTCACTCGTTGTTTGAAGCTTTCGCTCCAAACACAATTTATTTATAGTGGATTGGTAGGGCTTGGCATCCAGCCTATTACCACTTAGGGTCATTCCTACTTGGATGAACGGTATCCAAGAGCAAGCCCCTCTAAAGGAAAAACACGTGCAAAAATGATATGTCTGGCATTTTGGTCACCCAAGATAGGGGAGAGCATAGGCCTAGTATCATTCCCAAAACATAGAAAACAATGGTTCTTTTCCCCTAGTTAAGATGAGAAAAAACTAGATGAGCTATCTACTTGGGCAAGCACAGATATTTGTTAACTTTGAAGTGATAACAAGATAGTAATGATGTCTTCATTTTTATCTAGATAGCAAAGATTTGTTAACTTTGAAGTGATAACAAGATAGCAATGGTTCAATTTTACCCAGATAGCAATGATGTGTTCAATTTTACCTAGATAGTAGTGATTTGTTAACTTTGAAGTGATAACAAGATAGCAATGGTCTAGTTTTACCAAGATAGCAATGAGTTTGTTAACTTTGAAGGATAACAATATAGCAATGATTCAATGATATGCAAGATAGCAATGATTCAATTACCGCCTTCCTAGTTAAGACTATGTGAGATTTTCATGAGCATCTATTTTACTTTCCTATTAGAAATCAAAGTGTGAGTTAACAAGTGCAACTCTATGATTCTAAACTAGTACCTAGCCTGCAAAATAGATCAAGAGTGTTCCTGCAAAAAGGTGTTAGCATTAGTGAAAACTTCAAGGAAACCCTAAAAATCACTACCTAGATCAGATGCATAACATCAGAGCTTGAATGCGTAGAAATAGAGCTCAGAAGTGCCACAATACATATGCGCTAAGACAGAGGTCAAAAGCACAGGAAAGTAGTATATATGTGCCAAACTGATAAATGTGTCGTATCAGGGGATAGATGCACTGGAACAGAGTCTATATGTGCCAAAATAATGTATGCACTAGAACATACAGAAGATGCATGTTAGGATGTGTCAGATGCGTAGTTTCCTCCTGTGTACGACTTTCTAAAACACAAAAACTCAATTTTTGGGTTAAAAATTAGGGCTAGGCCCCAAGGTGGGCACCAAAAATGTTAAGGAAAAATTGGAGTAAACATGAATAATCAATATATCAATATCAATAATACCCAAAACTCAATGAAATGGTGAACAAAAGAGATCAATCAAACAATGAACAATACAAAGCAATCCTCCTTTAATTCTCAGCTTCCATTGATCACCTATAACAAATGATCTTGTCTATGAATATGGCCCTCAGAAGGTACACTTCCTTACTATGATTCCAATATGTTCAAATGGGAACGACTATGATAGTTTCGCCATGAAGATGAGCTTCACAACAATAATAGTAGTGTGTAGTAACAAGTTTAATCACAAGCAATGAAGGAATTGGTGCCAAAGGCGCACTGTAATTCCTGCAGAGTAACAATATTTAAAGCTTGGATGAATGAAATGGAAGAATAGGGTTGAATTTATAGAGTTGAGAGAGAAAAGATCAACGGTATAGAAAGAACAAGAAGATCAATGGTTGAGAAACCTTGAGAGAATGTGCGCAAATAGGAAGAAGACATGTGTCACACAAAAGCTGTTTTGTTTGAGTTTACTACTTTCTTTTCTAAATATAAGATATGACTTCATAAATTAGAAAGCTTTTTTCTAATTTAAGACATATTGATAAAAACAAGGTTGATTGAGTTAGTTAACTCAACTTGAGATTTGCTTTTGCATGATTTAAGAGAAATTAAATAATAAATTATTTAATTTTGTGTGCATGAAGAAGAAGACTTATTTTTAGAAGATTTGGAAGAAATTTGAAGATAGGAAGATAAAAAAGCTAATTAAATAAATAAATTTATTTAATTGTTGTGCATGATTTGGAAGAATAAATAAAATATTTGATTATATTTTATTTCTGGAGATTGAGAGGATTTTAAATAAATTTGATTTATTTATTTAAATTTGGAGGAATGTATTGACTTTAATTAAATAATTAAGAATTATTTAATTGTTTGGAAGAATTTAATTAAATAAAAGATTTTATTTAATTTTGACTTTAGAAGAGGTAATTAAATATTTTGATATTTAATTCATTTAGAGGAATGTGAATCAAATAAATAAATTTGTTTATTTATTTATTGATAGAAGAATTAGAATGGAATAAATATTAATAATATTTATTTAGACTGAATTGTGTCATTTTTAGGCATATACAATAATGACCTATCTTTCCACAACTGAAACATTTAAAAGGCAACTTACCACTAAACTTTCCAGTACCCTTTTTCATACTTCTCACAAAGTTAGCTTCCTCTTCATCAAAGACTTCCAGATTTGATTCCATAGTCTTCACCGATTTTCCAGCCTTAAAAGTAGTCTCAACCTTTGTCATTCTAGTAGTTGTGTCAAACTCTCTCATTTCAAAAGTAATTAAGGTGCCAAGCAACTAATCTTTGGTAAACTGATTCAAATTTTGTAGTTCTTCAATAACATAAACCTTATGATTGTAAGTCTTAGGAAGTGTTCTGAGCACCTTCAATATCACTTCTTTATAATTTATATTTCCACCAAGTCCTTTGATGCCATTAACAATTTCATCCACCTTTTGTAAGTAGCTTGTAATGTTTTCATCTTCAGACATTTGCATGGTCTCAAACATGAGCTTCAAATTCTGCATTTTAGCTTGCTTGACCTTATCGTCTCCTTCATAAACACTTTTCATCTTTTTCTAAATCTCATTGGTAGTTTTCAAATTTACAACTTTCACCAATTCAAAATTAGTAAGACCACATTAAAGAGCATGTTTTTCCTTACCATCGATTTCATGAGCTTTGATCTCATCAATAGTATTTATATCATTCTGAGGTATAGAGTAATTAGACTCAACATGATGAAGGGGGTAAATCATAAAACACATAACAATAGAAATTGCTCACAGAAAATAGAATGTTCTTTTATTGATTTGGAAAACTCATTACATTACAAAAGCTCAAATACAATTAGAGGATGAATCTTCCACGGGCTGTGACATATTACAGCTACCTATCACCAGGCTCTGAAACCTTTTGCCTTTTGTAGCCCTAAATCAACTAGGGTTTCTATTTTCCCACCTTTTCTTGACTCTACACTTTCTCCCTTATCTCTACTACTACCAAGGGTTCCCAAAAATGGTTATTAATAGTCTTTTTGGCAGCCTCCAGCCAAATTTTGAATTTTGCATCTCCTTCCAAAAATAGGTCAACTTCTGGGAGCCATAAATTTTGATCTGGGTGTCCGATTGATGAACTATTTGAAGCACCAAAAAGATCACGGAGTTCTCTACTTGCTAAGAACCCGCTCTACCGGTTCTGCCCTTTTTCAGGCCCGTACAGGGCTATTTAGTGCCTTAAACCTAAATTTGAATAATTTTCAGGCATTTTTCAGGAAACATAAACTTTAATATCTTTTAACCCACAAATGATCTTGGCCTGATTCCTTTGCCAAAGGTCTTATTTTTCATTTATGAAGCTTACTATAAAGTTTTGCTTCAATCTGTGCCCAAATGCAAACTTTCCAAAAATAACAGTTTGTTATTTTTAGCAATTTAGAAAAACTGAATGTTCTACATCATTATTCAAGTGATTATGGAACCAAAAACACTAATGTTGAAAGGAAATGAAAAAAACATCAACAATTTTGAATCAACATCTTTTTTTGGGTGATGCAAGATTTCCATTACACCACTGGATGCTCCTGCATTAGACCCCAGGGTAATTTTGAGAAGTGACCTTGTCACATCTCAGGTGTTTGAGAAAAAACCCCAAACAGTCCACTTCGTCCTTAGATAACCATGAAGAATCTTCAACAAGCCTTCCTTTCCACTTCACCAAATATTCTTCATATTTCCTATTCTAAGTACTTCTTCCCACATGGTTGTCCAAGCTCTCTTCTATCTCCTCCTTTGAAGTAGATGCCAGAATACTCCATTGTTCTTCAGTTGTTCTGTTAAATCAACAATGTTGAAAATAGGGGAAATGTTGATCCCATTTGGCAACTCTACCTCATATGCATTTCTTTAATCATGCTTCTTCAGAATCCTGCATGGTCCAAATTTCTTCATTTTCAACTTGTTATATGTTCCAACTGGAAACCTCTCTTTTCTCAAGTGAACCATGACTTCATCTCCTACCTGAAATTCCTTATATCTCCTCTTCTGATCTACCTTAGCATTGCATTGGATATTCATCTGATTAATGTGCTTTCTCACCTCTTCATGCAAATTCTTTAGGTGCTCTGCAAAGTCTTCAGCTTCGGCACTTATCTTTTCTCCCTTGTCTAGCTTCCTTAACTCTGAAGCATTTCTTGGACTACTTGCATATATAATATGGACTAGTGATTTACCCATGCTCCTATTGATAGAATTATTGTAGGCAAATTTTACCTATGGTAAAGTTAAATCCCATCCCTTGGGCTTATCTCCTACTAAACATAGCAGGTTACCCAAACTCCTATTCACCACTTTCGTCTGTCCATCAGTCTATGGATGGTGTGCAGAACTAAACTTCAAATATGTCTTCAACTTCTTCCACAAAGTCCTCCAAAAATAACCAACAAACTTGGTATCTCGATCTAAAACTATGCTCTTAGGTAGACCATGTCGTCTCACCACCTCCTTGAAAAATAACTCTACAATATGAACATCATTGGTTTTCTTACAAGGAATAAAATGTGCCATCTTCGAGAATCTATCCACCACCACAAAAATGGAATCATGTCCTCTTTATGTCCTTGGTAAACCAAGAACAAAATCCATACTAATATCATCCCATGGCTTCTCTGGTACAGGTGGTGGCTGATATAGCCCTATATTCTAACTTGTTCCTTTTGCCATCTGACACACTTTACAACTCTACACAAATTTCTTCACATATTGTTGCAACTGTGGCTAATAATAATGCTCACCAACAATAGAAATGGTCTTATCTTGACCAAAGTATCTAGCTAATCCCCCACTATGCTTCTCCTTAATCAGGTTCTCTCTCATGGAACTCCTCAGAATGCACAACTGGCTTCCTCTAAACAACATGCCATCTTGAATTATGAAATCCAACCATTTTGTCCTGTCCAAAGGAATAGGTTCCAAACAAGCTTTCCAAGCCTCTACAAAATTTGGATCTTCGGGGTACAAACTTTTGAGTTCATCGAACCCAACAACCTCTATCTTCATTTTTGTCAACAAATTTTACCTTCTTCTCAAGGCATCTGCAACTCTGTTGGACTTCCCACTCCTGTGCTTCAAAACAAAAGTATAACTCTACAAAAACTCAACCCATTTTAAGTGCCTTTGATTTAACTTTCCTTGACTATTAAGATATTGCAAAACCTGATGATCAATATATAAAACAAACTCTTTCAGAAATAAATAATGTCTCCATTTCTTCAAAGCTTGAACTATTGCATAAAACTCCTGATCATAAACATAATACATTTTCTCGGCATCATTAAGCTTCTCATTAAAATAGGCAATGGGCTTACCTTCTTGACTCAAAACAACTCCTATAGCACTACCACTAGCATCACAATCTACCTAAAATACCTTATTGAAATCTAGAAGTGCCAATACAAGTTGCTTTGTGACTTTCTGCTTTAATGTATCAAAACTCTTAGTTTCTCCTGTAGTCAATCTAAACTCTTTTCTATCCCTTCTCATTGTCTCAGTTAGGGGTGCACAAATGCTACTAAAATTCTTGATAAATATTTTATAAAAACTTGCTAAACCATGAAAAGATCTTACATCTGTAGCATTCCTTGGCGTAGGCCATTCAATGATAGCCCTCACCTTCTCTAGGTCCATCTTGAGACCTTCCTTTGAGACAACAAATCTCAGGTATACCAACTCCTTCTTTGCAAAACTACATTTCTTCAAATTAATCAACAACTTCTCCTCCCTCAGCTTCTCTAAAACTCTTCTGATATGCATTAGGTGCTCATCCCAAGTCTTATTAAAAATCAAAATGTCATCTAAATAAACAATACCAAAACTTCCCAAAAAAATTTCAATACCTCGTTCATGACCCGCATGAATGTGCTCAGTGCATTGGTTAGCCCAAATGGCATGACTAACCACTCATACAAACCTTCCTTTGTCTTGAAGGTAGTTTTCCATTTATCTCCTTCCTTGATTCAGATCTGGGGATACCCACTATTTAGGTCAATCTTCGTGATGTTCTTGGCTCCACTCAAACAATCCATTATGTCATCCATTCTTGGCAATGGAAATCAATACTTGATCGTGATCTTATTGCTGGCTCAAGAATCTATACACATTCTGCACTCTCCATCTTTCTTCGGTGCTAGTATTGCAGGTACCACACATGGACTTAGGCTCTCTCTTATCAACCCCTTCCTTAATAGCTCATGGACTTGTCTATTCAGTTCTTCATTTTCTGCATGAGTCATTCTATGGGAGGCCTTATTTGGCAAGCTAGCTCCTCGTATCAAATCCATTTGATGACTTATCTTCCTCATTGGTGGTAAACCTTCTAGTACATTATCAGAGACAATGTCCTAAAATTCTTCCAACAGATCTGAGACTTCTTCTAGTACATCTTCACATTTCTCTTGACTAATCTTTGGAATCAATGCAAAGCAATGATGCTCATGCTCCATACCTTCCAAATATTTCACTATCTACGAAGCAAATTCTGGTAGTACTACATACCTTTTCTTCCACCTCCTTCAAGTGCTTCAACTTATGATGAATTCCATCCTTTGTTAGGGAATATGTGTTTGCATGGCCATCATGGATAGCACACCTATCATATTGCCATGGCCTTCCCAATAACATATGACACGCATCCATCAGTATGATGTCACATAGCACCTCATCATGATAGTCCAAATCTTGAACTTGACTAAACACTATTCATTAACCAAAGCTCTATGGTCCTTCTGCAACCATGCGATCCGATATGGATGTGGATTCTTTCTTCTTGTCAACTTCATCTTGTTAACCATATCCTCTAAAACAAGATTGACAATGCTTACACTGTCAATAATAATATCACAACACTTACTTTCATATTTGCACCTTGTGCAGAATAAACTCTTCCTCTAATCTAGTTCTTTCTCCTCATTCAACAAGGTTCTTTTGACAACTAGGGTTTTTGTCCTTTCAGTATCTTCAAAATGTTCAGATTGTGCATCTTCATCTACATGTGCAACTCGTGCATTTCCTTCAAGTCTTCTATTCATCCGTCCTTGATGTTGTGGACACACATATGCTCAATGCCCTTCTCCACATTAGAAATAGGTTCCTCTAAAACCTCCTCTTCCAAGTCCTTGCCTAGGTCAGCCTCTTCCTCTTCCTCTTTGCTCACCATTGTTCTGGTCATGAGAGCGGTAGGCACTATCTCCTCTCTAATTTTAATTGGTGCTAGTGTCTTCACTTTTCTTTAGATCTTCATTTCGGCCTCCATAGGATCTTCCACTAGTCCTTATGCCTTGACCTCTTCCCTTTTTCTTGCTTTTGAATCTTTTATTCAGGTTCTCTTCCACCTTCAGGGAAAACTAGTATGCATCTTCTATGGTGGTCATTCTGACCAAGCTCAGCTCCTCTTGAATACTTGGCCTTAACCATTAATGTAATTGGATACCTTCTCCTTGTTGGCCTCTGCATGGCCTGTCCTGATAGTAATCTTATTAAACTCTTTTGTACACTCCTTGACAGACTTGTTACCTTGCTTCAATCCTTGTAGCTTGTTTAGCAACTCCATCTCATAGTCCATAGGAATGAACTGCTTCTCCAGTTTGTCCACCATTTGATCCCATCTAGTAATCTTTTCTTTTCCTCTTCTATTTCTCTCTAACTGGACCTCCTTCCACCAAATACTGGCATGGCCCTTCAACTTTGTTTTTACAAACTTGACCCATTTTGGATCCTCCACATCTTCATACTAGAAATATTCTTCCATATCATTAATCCAATCAATAAGTTGTTCTGGATTAAAATCTCCAAAATAGGTAAAAATTTCAATCCCAGGCCTGTTTCTGATGTTCAAAATGACCCTCAACAACCTAAATTTTGTAGGATCTCCTGCAACTTCTTGTTCTTCCTCAAACAAATCTTCTTCATCTTCATCTTCGCTTTCTTCTCTCATTCTTGACTCAAACCCTCTTCGTAGCTCCTCTTGCAATGCATCAATTTGCCTTTGCAGGGATCTAAAACCCTCTTCTGTCAAAGTATTTCTCTTAACATGATTTCTTCGTGGAGGCATTTTTATCTCTATAGTAAACCCACAACCTTAGGTCCTAGTGCAAACTACCTCACGGCCGACAATCTATCTACACACTCAAGAACCCTTGCTCCAATACCACTTGATGAAGGGGGTAAATCATAAAACACACAACAATAGAAATTGCTCATAGAAAATAGAATGTTCTTTTATTGATTTAGAGAACTTATTATATTACAGAAGCTCAAATACAATCAAAGGATGAATCCTCCACAGGTTGCAACACATTACAACTACCTATCACTAGGCTCTGGAACCTTCTATCTTTTGTAGCCCCAAATCATCTAGGGTTTCTATTTTCCCACCTTTTCTTGACTCTACACTTTCCCCCTTATCTCTACGACTGCCAAGGGTTCCTAAAAATGGTTATTATTAGCCTTTTTGGTGGCCTCTAGCCAAATTTCAAAGTTTGCATCTCCCTCCAAAAATAGGTCAACTTCTAAGAGCCATAACTTTTTATCCGGGCGTCGGATTGATGAACTGTTTGAAGAACTAAAAAGCTCGTGGAGTATTCTATGTGCTAAGAGGTTGCTCTGCCAGTTCCACCCATTTTCAGGCCCGTATGGGGCTGTTTAGTGCCTCAGACCTGAATTTGAATAATTTTTAGGCATTTTTTAGGAAATAGACACTTTAATATCTTTTAGCCCACAAATGATCTTTGTCTGATTACTTCACCAAAGGTCTTATTTTTCATTTACGTAGCTTCCTTTAAAATTTTGCTTCAATCCATGCCCAAATGTAAACTTTCCAAAATAAGCAGTTCAAAAAATTGAAGGTTCTACATCATTATTCAAGCGATTATGGAACCAAAAACACTAATTTTGAAAAGAAATGAAAACAACATTAATGATTTTGAATCAATTTTTTTTGGGTGATGTAAGATTGCCATTACACCACTAGATGCTCTTGCATCAGAACGGATCTCCAGATCTCATAACCAAGAGAAATTAGAAAAGCTTCCATCCTTACCTTCCAGAGTGCAAAGTCAAATCCATCAAATAGGGGAACATGCTTCTTGTGCGCCATCCCAGATCTACCTCAAGTTGTTAAGCTCTCTTCTAAGGAACCTTGCTCTGGTACCAATTTTTGATTGCACAAGACAATTGAGAGGGGGGGTGAATCAGTTGTATCATAAACTTCAAACCCTCACAAACATTCAGATCCACATTAGATTAATTAACCCTTAAACTTGTTATGATGATTAAGCATGAAAATAAAATAACAAAAGATGAATCATAACAACACCAAACACAAGACAACACTAGATTTTACTTGGAAAACCCAAGAAGGGAAAGACCACGGTGAGGATTAGCTCACAATATAAAGTAGTAGCAACAACAAATTACAAAAGGCTCACTACCAAAGGGCTCACTGCCTAGAAGAAAGAAAGAAAGGCTCACAACCTAGAAGAAAGAGATAGAAGAGGAGGCTCACTACCAAGGATGAACTGATATAATTGCATCTAACATATGGAGTACAGTTCCAATGAAGCTCAATATTCATCACAACACAAACATCACCTTTGTAGCAACACTAAAAAATAGTAGACACCTTTTGTGCACTGCATCTAGTAGCCTAATACATAAAACCTCTAACTGCACTGATCAAATTCGCATCATAGACATCATATTCAATTCTTTCATCTGTTCTACCTTATCCTTAAAATATTCAATACTTATTTATACCATCTTTAACCTTGAAAACATTCTCCAAGGTTGACAACACATCTTAACCTAGAAAATTCAAATTAGGTCTAGACCTAAACATTCCCACAAAGGAAAGGAAAGAATGCAAACCACACCACAACTTAGCATGGACCTAAATCCACTCTTACACATTATTCCACGCTTCCATAATCAACAAAGCACAACCGTAATTAGTGTAAACAACCAAGTCAGCCAAACTTGTGTTAACACTATGAAGTTTTAAGTGAACGCTTCCTCAAAACCAAAAGATGACATATAGGCAACGTACCAAGCTTGAACATGATCTAGAAATATCCACAAGCACCTGAAAATTAACAAAATCCTTTGCAACATCTTTCACCTGAAGAAAGTTCACACCAGAGCACTTAGATTACTATGTCATCAACTGCAACTCAAGAAATGAACTTGCAGAGCACAAAACCATGAACAACTTGAACTGGAGAAAGATATAGACCTTGTAAGAATGAATCTAGAATCACAGAGCTAGAAACAAATCTACGAAGAAATGTAGAGAAAAATAGTTTCTCCCAGACACCTCTACACAACTTTCTTTGCACAATGAATCAGAGCACCAAATTTGGAATATAACATCTCTGAACACCTCTGAACAACATATTCAAACTGCAAAAGTAGATCTTCAATAAGGAAGAAATACGGAGCAAAACTAAAAGACTATTCTGTTAAGCCAGAACACATCTTCAACACATTGTTTCCTTTATTAATCAAATTTTCTCAAAACCACTTGGAAATCAATAAACATAAACATATTCTCAACATCTTCAACACCTCTATAAAGCAACTAAATCACCTTTAGCAAGGCAACTTAATCAAATAGCTCATATCATTGCAACATCCTCATCTCTGCTCAACCTTATCTCTAATCTCTACTCATACTCTTGACACAGTTGACACCAATGACAACACAAGATTGTTGATATCAATGACAACACTAATTGCACATACTTGCAACAAAAGGATAGTGATGACTAAGGGAAATTGTTGCAGAATGTTGTGAGACATAGAAACAAATTGATGAGAATATGCTGAGGTGATCAGAGAAGAAAACAAAGGATTAATAAAGAGATGGATCATGGAAGTTGTGAAGTAAAGGGTAAGATGATGAATGTCATGTACTATGTATATTGATTAGATCAGTATCAGTTGTACACAGTTGTACCCTATCTTCTGAAGTTCATGCAGAGGTGAAAGTTGTGAGCAAACCAATGAAATAACATGAAGATTATTGTTTTGTTGGAAAGGGTTGTGTTCCATATTGAGAATGAAGTCTCTAGTGCGGTTACTATTGTATTTCTTGTTTCCTAAGGAAATGTATTGCTTTAGTCTTGAAAGAAAGATTCAGGAGGTCCAAGTCATTAGAGTTTGCACCGAAGTAGTTTGGGAGAATGCTCTGCATTCCTCTATATTTGTAGGTATGGCCTTGTGGTTTGGAAGTTAGTCAAAGTCAAGTATGAAGTTTACATGTTCTTGATTTCAAAGCTTGGACATTTTTGCAGAACATTCTAGAGCTTGCAGAGTGAAGATAGAGGTTTAGAATGATTGCAGTCAGGAGGTGTTAGAGAAATACTCCACATTTCTCCACTTTTGAAGATGAGGTCTTGCAGTTTGGAAGATGGTCATTTATAAATTAGAATACTGTTATATTCAAGTTTTAGCTATTTTGATGTACCATAGAAGTTCTCTGGAGTTAGCAGAATAAAAAACTATCATGTTGCTGATTAGGGTTATTTGGAGGAGATAGTAAAAGCCACCACATTACATTGCAATTTATCTTTTAGCTTTGATGTTTGGAGGATGAGTTCAGATATTTAATATGATTGTTCATTTCAAGTTTCAGGTGCTGAAGTGCACCACAAGTTGGTTTTTCAATGCTCTATTTAGAGACCAGTTATTTAGTGTTTGTATATGATACCAGGTTTAGTATCTATTTGCTTGCACCATAAACAAATCATATATTTCAAAGGAAGGAATGTTGAGAAGGTTTGTGGAACTCTTATGTTACTTGTGAAATGATCTATATGATGCTAATTGGTCTCTCTGGTACTATTTTTGGTCTGGAGCTATTTTGTGGAAGGAAAAGTGTTTGTTGGGCTGACCTTAAGTGTTTTGATGATCCTGCCAGATGTTTTGAATTGTGCGCCAACTTGGAAGAATGTGTTAAGGAAATAATAGGTCTTGGTTATCATTTGGATTGAAACACATTGGATTTCTACATCTTTTGGATGCCAACTTGGTATGGCCATTGCACGTTTCATGTATACAAGTTTCATCTTGGCTGACGTGGGAGAAATATTTTGTAATTTGTGGAAGGTATAAATGAAAGATCTTGTTTTGTGTGAAAGGTAAGAATGTGTGAGAGGGTGCAAGGTTATGTGAATGAGTGTGAAAGTGAGTGTATGTATGTGAAGATGTGTTGAAGAGAGCATTGCTTGCGGTGCAGTGGAAGTGAAGATTTGAGTCAGAGTGAATGTGGATGTTGCAAAGGTGTCTGATCAGTGAGGTCAGTTAAAGGTGATGTTCAAAGGTTGTAGCCTCATTCTGTAAGTGTTGTAGTATTGTATTTCAGGGAGTTACAGCTTCCTTTGGGTTATAGCCCATAAATAATATTGTAAATCTTGTTTTTATTTGTGAGGATGAATTTGGGTAGTAGATCCAAGCACCTTGCTCATTGTGGTTTTTATGCTCTAGCGTTTTCCATGTAAATTCGGTGTTGTGGTTGAGTTCTCATGTGTTGTGCTTTGATTTGTTTAATTTGCTTTATGATTTGTTTAATGGAGAAAGAAGATTTGGTTGATAAAGATAATCTGGAATAAAGTTTTGGGATATACCGATTCACCCCCTCTTAGTATATCATTGTGTTCTAACACATTCGATGGTGTAGATTTTATTGGTTAAATATCCTACCTATTTCTCTTACTACGTACTATATATTATACTTTCATTATATTCATATATATGATTTGCACTTGATCTTGTCACTTGAGGGCAAGGTTGTTGTTTGTTTTTGTAGGGTATATGTATCCATGACTATTCAAATTTTGGGGCAAAATTGGGGGCATATTTCATCTTTCATCTCACAATCACATGGTTCACACAAAGGTAATTATCTTAGGTATGCATCTCAATTTTTTTTAATTTTATCTTAAAATTTTTAGACTCAATTAATCATTCTTATGCTTCATATTTATTTTATCATGCGTATGCACACTATCTAGACACACATTATTATGTTATCTCTATGTGTGTGTGTGTATGCATGTGTGTCCCCATTCATAGAACATACAAATCAAGGCGGAATGTTGTTACTAATTACTTTTGATTTTGTGTGTAGTTCACAAGTTGACTCTAAATCATTGTTCCAAATATTTTTTTTCCAAATGTGTTTGTCTTTTCTTTTTAGTTTGGTGTACTTGCTCATGTATATTCGCATGCACACCTAATGGTTAGGACAAGTTTTACTACCCATGAATCTCTCCATCTCTATCTTTGATGTGCTTTCCATTTTTCCTAAAACAAGATTTCCCTATGTGCAAACTCCTATTCAACCCAAGATAAGTATTAAAAACCCTATCCCTAACACCTAGAATTCAAGGTGATCACAATCTAATATCAAATGAAAGGAAGTAATGGTACATAAATGCTTCCTACATTGACTTTTAAGGAGAGGTATATGTGAAAAAAAAATATTTTGCAGTTACAAAAATACACAAAGAAAATTATACCATGACAAGATACATGGGGAAAACCCTTTTGGTATAAAAACACCACTCTAAGAAAACCCAATTATATTATTTAGCAACTAAGAGGTTATAATACAAATATTAGGCTATTTCTTTACAAGAGTATCACCAACATTCAAAATTTGGAGCAATTCTAGTAGCTATTTAAATTGGTCTTGATAGTGCACACTTGCAAAAACCAAGGGAAGTTGGTCCTTGTTCTCTAGCACTTAAAGGAGAGGGTGTTTAAGAACTCATTATACCTTGTTGAGGGATGTATGTCCATGTATGTAAGAGCTAGAACATAGAGTACATAGTTACAAAGGACAAACAATCCAAAATAATGTTGCTAGTTAAGAAGTGGCTCGATGGTGCATAATGTTGAAGTTTGTTGTGTAGGGTTGCATAGTGCATAGTTGATTAGGGCTAATGGATGTGAGTGGTTGTTTGCCAACATGATACAAATCTAGTGTTGTTGAATTGAGATCTTAGCCATATCAAAGTGAAGTTGTAGTGTCTCTGTGTGCTTATAGGCTTGGGGAAAATTGTAAGCTTCTAATGTGAATTAAATGTGAATGTGGTGTACTACAACTATGAAGTTGTAGAGGTGAGCCTATGTCATTCTAGTGTCAGAGGTTGATGAGTATATGTGTTTATCTGAAACGTTACTAACAAAGGAGAAATTTTTTATCATAATAGTTGGATGTTCTTGTGCATGGTAGTGCAAATGTCATGGTTGGTGTGTGTCAACTTGTTTCTTTAGAGGATCAGTGCTATCAAGGTTGTTGATGTGTTTGCCAAGGTGTTTTGTTGTAGAAGTGGTGCCATAAGAAATAAAGTTGCTCTATCACTTTGAACAAACTAAATAGATGTAAAATTTGGTACACAAGAGACAAAAGAGGGTGTACATCTAAAAAGGTTGCATAATATATTGTGAGAGGTCAACCTATTTAGGCTTGTCTAATTGTTTGACTATTGTGTTATCGATGGCTACAAAAGTTGGAGTTGTAACCATTGTGAGGTTAGTTTTATGATGCAAGTGATCCAGTTAAAGATTTCAATGTGGTGCATGATGTAGACACCTAAAAATGTCTTCACCATCTAACTAACTTTTGACTTCACTAAACACACCAATTCCCCTTCCAAACAATTAATTAAATTTTTATTTAATTAATTATCCTATTCAACATCTATTTTTCCTCCATTCATCCTATCAAATTAAATTAATTTAATTAATTCAATAGTCTAACATTACCCCATTAATCAAATAAATGTGCAAATATTTATTTGATTAATTTCCCCTTTTCCTAAAACCTAATTAATTAGGTAAATCATGTTTATCTAATTAATTCATCCTATTAATCAACCTATCCCTACCCTAGCTAATTAAATATCTATTATTTAATTACCTAGTCTAACCTACATGACTCTAGACCTAGGATTAATTAAATAAAACCTTATTTAATTAATCTTGACCCCTCACTAATCCATTTCCTAATTTTTTCCAGCCATATTAATTAGGCTAATAACCTTGATTAAAATGGTCAAACCACAATTAACACCCTTCACCACACATCTCAAATAAAAAAAATATCATCTATGCCATATAAAATAATTTTTTATACACATATGACAACCAAACTCATTAAAACCTCTTACACATGTCATAAGCATTTAATCCCACTCTTCCCCAAATGAATTTTTAATTCATTTTACTCTTCCCCATGTGAATTTTTAATTGACATAAAATCCATCTCACCCAACCTCATTAACTCCACTCCTTTCTCAAGATGAATTTAAAATTCATCTTTATTCATAGCCTTCCATTTTCCAAGATTGAATCTAGGCCCTCCACATCACTTTTATCCTCCACCATTGATCTTTCAAATCAATACCCTTGGATCAATCCTCTCAAAAAATGCCTATAAATACAACACTCCTCAAGCCATTTCATCATCCACAATTTGAGCAAAGTTATCATGCCAAAATCTCTCCTCTTGAGCTAGGTCTATTTAATAATTTGCATAGTTTGAGAGCATTTCACATCTCATTGAGCATCTTGGGTATAGCTAGGGTGTTTGGGTGCAACACTCCCTACCTCATCTACAATTTGTGGGTCATCTTGAAGGTATAATCTTTGCGTTTTTATGCATTATTTTTGTGTTTTTAACTTCATTTTGATTTCACTAATTACATTGGCATGCCTAGTGGGACCCACAAGGTCTCTATCTAACATTTTTTGTGAGTTTTTCTTATAGAAAATGTGTTTTTGCAAGTATTAGCACTATCTCCCTATGTAGTGGCATCATTTTATTGAAAGGTGGCACCATTTCATCCTGAAGTGACGTTATTTCCAGCTACATCAGTCCTTCTTCGCACAACAACCTTGCCTAGATACTAACTTATATATGTTGTGTTTTTGTGTTTCTCATCATTTTAACACACCTTTTGCTCTTAGTTTTTGCAGGTTTTACATAGAAACAGGGGAAACTGTAGCAAAATTTTCCTAAAATCTATCTACCATTTTGTTTTCTAACCATTGCTTAGTTGGTTTGTTTAAGACCTCATTTATAGCTTTGTTTGTGGTATTTTGAAAGTCTTTGGGATAATAAACCACCGCTAACTTTGTTTGAACATGTGTCTTGTAACTTAACTTGTCTTTTTGTAGCTTTGACCAACACTGCGTCATATCGGCACTATTCAGATCCAAAACAACACTTTCTTCTACAACCAGTCAGACAAACTAAAACTTTAAACATAGCGGCACCTTTTCTCTGCATTTTGGTACCTTCTAGAATTTTGGTGCTATTTCTATCTATATTGGTGCTTTCTTGTATACCAGTGCAATTTGTAATCACTGTAGCGCCTTTTGTATTTTTGGCACCATCTGTAATCATTGTAGCACTATTTTAGGATAGGAGTCTATCCTGTCAACTGTCAGTGGAGCCATTTGAAGTTTTTATGGTGTGATTGTAGATCTCTGTGGCACCTATTTCATCTATTTTGCCACTATTTTGTGTGCTCACTTTAGGATCTGTACAGGGGGTTTTCTCTGTTCTGCAGGTTATACTCATTCATCCAAGACCACAATCTTGAAACTACTAACATCTTGCATGGTTTTTATTATCATAGATCGCATTTCATTTTGGTTCTTATAACAAAAACCCTTGCTTGGTAGTTTAGAAAATATTTGGAATTGGTGTACTAAAATTAACATTTGCTTGACAAACAATCCACAAACAAACATTTCATTTTGGTGTACCTAAAAAGAACCATTTGCGTGCCTAGCATAGACAACATTTGAATTTGGTGCATTAAAATTAACAAGTATTTGCAAGAACAACTTTAGGCACGCTTCAATTTAGGTTTAAAAAGAACATTAGCTCTTGTTTGGTGTCTTGTGCACTTGCACATTTTGTTAGTAGAATCCAAGGGATAGAATCGAAGTATCCTCTCCCCTCACCTTTTTACAAGGATCTTGGGTGAAGAGAAGTGGTTCTACGCTCTTCTTTTTCATTTTATTAGAGTGGGCCTTCCTTTGAGACACATCTGTGAGGAGAACTCATTAGCGACCCCAAGAGATACTTTCTTTTAGTCTGCTATATAAAATAGGATAAGGCAAAAGCCAAGTCTGAATCAGTAATAATGCTTACCATTCAATGCTAGCTTGAAAGGAAGTAGTACCTTTATGTATATGAAACTCCTAGTAGCTAGTCAAAACCTTAAGTGGTTTATTAGGTGCCCATAACATGCTGATCCCTTGAATGTTCCCCCACTAAACACCTTTGGTTATAAGCCTCCCCTTTTTGGCCTTTTGGCAATTTGTTTCAAGACAAGGGCATAGCTGGTTTTGCCCCCAAGATTCTCACCATATGGCTCCCTTGAGATGAGATGGAAATCCTTAGCTTTGCATAAGATATACGTAGCTTTCTGGGGAAAGGGCGGTTGCATTATCCTTCCAATGCAGGAGGCCCCTATCCATCCTCTCTTGAGAAGACAATATAATGAGACATGCCTATTTGTTAGCATGTTGACATTTGCATCAAAGATTCCAAGTTGTGGGCTTGGCAAGTTTCCATTCACCTTGACCTTAGGTAGTTTAAGCATTGTTTTCAAGTGTTTTTGATTGTGTTATACCCATGGAAATTTGGGCCTTGAGGGGCTTCTTGAACATACACATTGCACTCATAACGTCACATCAAACCTTTTCCTATTGTGTGCTCTTTGTTTAAAGTGTTCATTTAAGACATCATTACAACATTTGACCAACCTTTGATCTTCATAAAATCCAAGTTTGACACCAAAATCCACCTTTTGCCAAAACATTGGCCACCACTGGTCTATTTTGGTGCCATTTCATAGATTCCTAGCACCATTTCTTTCTGTTGTGGTGCCATCTACCTGGGTTTTGGCACTATTTATAGGTCAAATTATCCACGACCTTAGAAAATTATTTTGGGACCTTTAGGACCTGCCTATCCACAATCCACAGTCACCTTTCCAAAATCTATCAAAACCCACATCCATTTTGATCCAAACTTTCTCATCCATATCCCCACTTTGACCTTAGAGAATAAATCATTTCCATTATTGGACCCTTCACCATCCTATTGAATCCAACCATAATCCATCCATTTTTCATAACTTTTCATCCCATTGACTTTTACCTTCTTTTGGACCAAACACATCCTTCTACAATTTCATCCCCCAACCTATTTATCTCTTCTATACCAAACACATCCAAAATCTCATAGTCCAAGCATCAACCAACATTCAAAAATCAATCTTTGAGCTAAAGTTGAATCTAGATTTCATCTTTCACACCCTATTTTGCTTGATTGGTCATTAGTCTACCTTCAAGTAGAATAATCACCCCCTTTTGCTTAAGGTCATAAGTCTACTTTAAGCAAAGAGAAAACATCCATTGTGCAACACCCAAAATCTAGACCTACTTGAGCTCATTTGTTGACTTCAATATCCCTTTACAAAACATATCATCCAAATCTATCCTATCAAACATCTAAGTCATCTAAGGTTTTCCTTAGTCAAAGCTTACCCCCAATCATTATCAAATCTCTCTCATCAAATCATCCTCAAACAATCCAATCTATCCTCCATCCTTTTGGTCCAATTTTTTGTGAAAATCAATATCCTTGACATTTACCATCCTTAGGTTGCCACCTTTTTTGAGACTTATCTCCTAAAGGTCAAGACCTATAATCATACCATAATTTCTTTCACCCTTAGATTTAGATTATAGGGAGTGTACTCTCTTTCACCTAAATCTTAGTTCCATTTCATCACCATATCCTCTTTGGGTCTAATAAATCAAACCAAATTCTCTAAGGTCTCCACCTTTATCCACCCCACAATTAAAACCCATATCCTTGCATGCCCATAACAAGGTCCCAACACAAGAAAAATTAAGAGATGGCCAACCTTGGAAATAACATGGGTGTAGGAATGCCTCCAACTGACCAAAACAATGTACCAATTGGCCAACAAGCACCCAACCTACCCACGATCTTGCAAATGCCCCCATATGATCCCAATGTGAATCCCTTCGCCTTCTTACAATCACAACCACCACCACCATCTACCCAAAAAACCACCATCAACCAAGTGGATCAAGACATCTTAAACTTCACATAGGATCCCGATAAAATGGATATACTTGATAGAGTTCTAAGATCGGATCCTAGTAGTTATCTTGATTTCCTTCTCAAAAATGGTGCGCAACTACCCAACGTCACTACCTCATCCCAACTATCCATGTCCAACACCAATCCTACCACATTTTCACAACCTTTCACATCACACACTAATCCTAGCACATCTCAAACAAATCTCACTAATCCCACCAACGTCACAAATCCTACAAAACCCACCAACATCTCAATTATAACCAACCCCACCAACCTCGTCGACACATCAAATACAACTATATCCATACCAGAAATCACCCTCACTATACCTAGTAATCCCGTACACGTGAGTGCCTCCACAAGTGTTTTGTCCCTCAACCCCAACACCATATTCTACATGAGTCAATTTCTCTCACAACCACCTCACAACACGACCAACCCATCTAACACCAACCTGTCTAATTTCACATACGTACAACCTCTCATGGTATCATCTGTACAACACAATCCCAATCCACAAACACCACCTCATGTTCTCCAACAAATCTAGGCCTACCAACAATACCTCACTCAATTTAACCAAAATCCAAACACCATACCCCAAAATCAAAACCTCATCCACCAAAACCAAACAAACCAATACCAAATTCTGCCTAAGCTCCAACAACTCATCAACCAACAGACATACATCCCACAACCTCCACCCACACCAGACCTAACAAGTGTTGTAAAGACCTTAATCTAAAAGGTGGATGATATGCAACATGGTGGCAAGCGTAAACAATATTCTTTTGAGGATATTTGTCCATACCCATTTGATCAAATGCCGCACATGCCTCCCTTTCCTAAGTACTTTGAGACACCCAAATTTGACAAATACAAAGGAAAGGGGGACCCTAGGGACCACCTTAGGGAGTTTTACATCGCTTTCCTTGAAGTCTCACACAATGACACATACCTAATGAGACTCTTCCCTAGAAGCCTCGATGGTCAAGCCACCGAATGGTTTGGACACCTTCCTCTGAGCATTAGGACTTTTCTTGAGCTCGCGGAGAAGTTTGTTAACCATTTCTCCTACAACTTTAAACATGAAATATCTATGATAGACCTTTGCAACACCAAATAGAAGAGCAGAGAATCCTTCACCACATTCTGGTAAAGGTGGAGAGGCTTAGCAAGCAAACTCCCTTGGCCGATCCCCGAGAAACAATTAGTCACCATGTTTGTGGCTAATCTTAATCAAGATATGGGTTTCCATTTACAAATCCTCTACACTTCCACTTTTGAAGAAGTCATTGACAAGGGCACCACCATCGAGAGAGCCCTTATTGCCAAGGGTTTGATTAAGGTATACAACAACAAACCCTACAACAACAACAATAATAAAGTCAACATCAATGCCCTAAACACAAGTAATAACAATACACAATCAAATGAGAAACCTCACTTTTGGGGCAAAAACAAGAACACTCTCAATGATGACATCACTGACGTGAAGGCCGTCCAAAATGTACAAAACCAAGCACCCCCAAACACACCCATCACTAACAATGTAAATAATGCAGGTCAAGGTTCAGGAATCTTGTCAGACAGCTGAAGCAAGCAACAAATGATCAATCACAACAAAACAACAATAACAGAACAACAGAACATCAAAACTTTATTCATTAGCAAGAGATAGTTACAGCAAGAGTATAATTTGCATTACAAAGATATTAGCCTTAGCCTTACAATGCTACAAGATGCAAAGCAACTAATCATGTGTTCAGGAGAAATCTTCAAGAAGTCTACAAAAATGTATTACAATCTTCCATATGGAGAAGCTCCTCTCAAAGAACAAATCCCATGTATTTATAGACTTCTTTGGTGGCCACTGACCTTCCTTAATGATCTTGACACATGTCATGCCTTGATTTGCCCTTGGAATGACTGTATAGATTGTCAAAATTGACCTTTTGTTGTTTTTGGTTCGCTGGTGGGAAAGTTGGTCCAGCTAGATTTCAGTACAACAGGAAAAAGCGTTGGATTTGTCTTTCACTGACTTTCACTGAGAAAAGTACTGAAATCGATCTCATCCCACCTTCGCAAAGGAAAGCGCTAGAAATGACCTCCGCTGACTTAGCACAGAAATTGACCATGTTTGACTAGCACGGATTTTTCCCTCCTCCGACTTTGTTAGTGCAACTCCATTTTAGCGTAAAGTCAGTGAGTTGGTCTTTTAGTGCAAAGCAAAAAAATTTTGTCCATCTGACCTGTGCAGATTTTAGCGTCCATGGACTTTAGGGAGTAGAACCAATTTTAGCACAAGTCGGCGATGAAGACTCTTAGCGCAAACAATGTGAAATTACCCAGCGAAGAATGACGACTGTTATCATCTAGATTTGCACCCTTGCGTATAGTTGTGAAACCTCAGTAATCTAAAGTAACATGGGAATGATTTCTAAGTGTGGGACTTTGCTAAATGATATCAGACCTCTGGAGAAGGCCGGCTTCCTTAACTGGTTATCACCTAAAACTACTAAATCTTAAGAGGAAAAGAGAGAAAGAATTCTTTAAAGTGAAGGATGAAACAAAAGCTTGAAAACAAAGGGTGATTCACCAAGTTTAATAAAAGAACCCTCACAATACTGAGGAAATGCACAGCATAACCGAATATAACAAGAAAACATACACAGATTCAATTGATCCTAGCAAAGGTGAGAAACCAAATGATTGAGAGGAATAGAGACATTCACAAACAACCATATGCAGATTCACACAGGACTAGAAATCAGTCCAAAGAGGCAAAATAACTTGAGTATATTCAGTGGGAAGGCACAGTTACAATATAGAAGGCTCTGTTTGGAAATAGAAAGCTTGAATGCTAAAAAATTTCTAACCTTACTTACATCATATGAATGCATATATATAGCATTCCAAACTAACCTAGGTCCATTACAAAAATGTGCTCTAAGAGCTGTCTCAGAAAATATCTACATTTAGTGACTGTCTAGTCGTAGGAATTATGGCGCCAAATATCTGGCACTGGGCAGATAAAAGATATTTTAAGCCTTCAATGCAAGCTGTTGCATCATCAATCCTCAGTAAAGCATACCTTAAAATATCTGAAAGAGGACAATGGAGAAATATCTTTTACCATCAATGCGAACAGCTTCCATTACCTACAAAAATAAATACAAAAAAAATATCTGCATCCTACCCCAAAAAGTCGTTGAAACGTCCACCACTCAAAACATGCGACTCCAGATCTGAAATGAGAAGTGATAAAAACTCTTGAAAACCTTGCTAAATGAAAGAGGGGACAAAAATATGCATCTTTGTCTCTTACAACATGTCAAAATTCACCAGGATGGAGGAGATATAGGTGGTCAAAGTTTTGGTCAACCGCCTGTATATATCGCTTTGCATCTATGTGTATATTGCTTGAATTTTCCCTTTGAATTTCAAAATTGTATATGCATACAATTTCCCTTTGTATTTGCGGGCCCCACCATTTGTATGTTAACTTGCATGTATGTCTGCCGCCACGTGGCACCGCCTGATTCATTGCTGAGCTGGTTCAAGGAGCATCGCTGAAGACTATATCTGCCCTTTGCATATTGCAATATACAAGTACAATTGTACATGCAAGCCGCGTACTTCAAATTTTATGAAATAGCCTGAAAAGATGTTGAAATCCGGCTTGTATACCTCCTTTGTCTATTTGCTTGTATATCGCAATATAGAAGTGCCAAATATACAAGCCACGGACCCCAAAAATTTATCAACTGCTTTGACTGCTGGGTCAGATCCGGCTCGTATCAATTTCTTTGTATATTTCCCTGCATGTTCAAATATACAAATCACTTATACATATACAAGGTGGACCCGAGACTTGAAATGCTGAATTTGATCTTCGATTCAAGTCCGCCTTGCATACAACCCTTGTATCTTTGACCTGTATATTGCAATATACAATTGCCCATATACAAGGTGGACCCCAAGACTTTATAAAACAAGTTAAAAATGCAATCGGGTCTGGCTTGTATGTAAACCTTTGTATATCGGCTTTGTATGTGCAAACATACAAGTGAAATATACATTCTACTATTCATGCTCACTTGTATCTTCTAACATGCAATCGGCCTTGTATGTGCGCAGGCCCCACCTCTTGTACGTTCGGCCTTGTATGTTTCTTTGTATGTTTTGCTTGTATATGCAAAACATACAAGCAAAATATACAAAGAAACATACAAGGCCGAATGTACATTCCACTGTAGCGGATGCACTTGTATGTCAAACCTTGTATCTTTTCATTGCATGTGCAAACATACAACATAATATGCATTTGAAACCTGATATGTATTGAGGGAATATTCCTGTAATGTATCTCCTACTTTGTATAATTTTCCTTGTATGTTTCTCCTTACAACCAGATATACAAACCGGGAATATCTCGGGAATCTGTGAAAGATTCCTCCTTGTACATGCACCTTCCTAAGCCCGATATACATTCAGAAATGCATAAAACTCACCTTTTTCATCATTTTCTAAGGCCGATGGAGATTTGCAAGCCCGCCAAATGTACATTTGAACTGTATGTTGACCAAAACTTTGACCATGAATAATTTCTTTATTTGGCCGAATTTCAGGGTGATGTAAAAAGCAAACCTGCCTATTTTTTCAAGCTCTTTCCAATGGTAAGGTTTTTTAGGCAAGGCTTTTTAGGAAATTTGGCACTTTGAGATTTATAGAAATATTTTCCAAAGGATTTTCAAGGAAAAGTACCAGGTGAACTGTTTAGCTCTGGACAGGGAAAAATGGGTCAACAATTTGGCGACTTCTATGGGATGCTTACCTGCTAAACAAATGGGACTAGTGGCCTTAAGTATCCATTGGGCATGGGGCCAAGTCAAAAACATGTTGGAAAGTTGAAACCTACCCCCAAAACACAAAAAAAGGGGAGAGGCATGCATTCTCCTAATGACAATGCAGCCTGTGCAGAAGCACTTAGGGAAAACAAAAATCTAAACTAAGGTGCAACATCACTTATTGAAAGCATAGAGACCTAATCTACTAATTTACAAAGTACTCATACCTCAAAACACCTCTTTAGGTGTATCCCATTGACCGGGATAGGCAAATTTTGTCCATTCATGCTTGATAACTGAAATGCATTGTGCTCCTTGCATTCAACAATGAGAAATGGGCCACTCCACATGCTATCGAACTAGCAGTGCTTTCCTGGTCTGCTTTTCAATTCATCCCATTTGAGCACCATATCACCCATTCTAAAATTTCTGGGGTCGGCCTTTCTATCAAAATTTCTTTTTGTTTGAAGATGATGATACTCCATGGTCTTCATGGCTTTATCTCTACTCTCTTCAAGCTCCATCAGTTGAGCATATCTGACAGCCATGGGATCTCCTACTTCAAACATTTCCAGCTGATTCATAATGTCTAGTGCTGGCAGCTCGATAGATATAGGCAATCTTGCCTCTTTTTCATACACTAGTAGATATGGAGAGTTCCCAATAGACCTTTTAGGAGTTATTCTATCTGCCCCTAGGGCAAATTTTAGGTTAGTGTGCTAGGTCCTCTGGTTATCTTCCATTGATCTTTTAATAATCCTTATGAGATTTTTATTTGTAGATTTAGCCAAACCATTACCATGAGGGTAATAATTTGATGAAGTACTCAAATAGATCCCATTCTTAACAACCCAGTCAGTTATTTTCAATCCTATGATGGCTAAAGCATTGTCTGAGATGATAGACTTGGGCACTCCAAATCTGGAAACCAAATCATGATAAAAATTTAAAACAGCATTCTCATTGGATTCCTTCAAAGCCACTACTTCAGTCCACCTTGTGAAATAGTCTGTAGCTGTAAGAATCCACCTATGGCCTACACTTGATGGTGGGCTAATAGGACATATAAAATTAATGCCCAATCTCATAAAGGGCTGCTCTACTTGAATTGGCTGTAGAGGTAAAACTGGCAGCCTCTCTTTGCCTGAAAAAATGACACACTTTATACATTTTCTGGCCCATGCATGGGCATCCTTAAATAAGTTAGGCCAATAATAGCCAGCTCTCATTACCTTCCAAGAAGTAGTGCTTGGGGCAAAATGACCCCCTATGGTTCTATCACGAAACTTATGAAGCACTTTATCAGTCTGATCATAATCAATGCATCTTAGCAATACACCATTAAAATATTTCCAGAAAAGGATGCCATTGATTAGAACGTATGGGATAGACTGTAGTCTAAAATATCTTCTTTTGGTCCTGTTTAGACCTGTTGGACATTCACCAGTTTGCAAAAATTTAGTCATGTCATTGACCCAACTAGTGCCTACTACTGTTGTATCATTCTGATGCTCTTCTTCAATAGTTAGAAGCAACTCTTCTTCTTTTGCTATTTCATTCTCTAAACTGGTAGTGAGTTGTTCACTGAGTCCTCTGCCTCTGACAATCTTGGTTATCTTGATCTCCACGTCATATTCCATGACTTTGGTTACCCAACCAACCCTTTTCTCACTAACATCTTTACTCAACAGGAACTCCTTCACACTGGGACGAGCGACCATCAGATGTATCTTATTATTTGAAACAAGATGCCAAAATTTCTTGAGGCTCCTTATCACTGCAAGGACATGTTTTTTGATAAAGCTATACCGCTGCTCATACTCCTCCAACCCTTGACTGAAGAAAGTGATTGGTTGCTCAAAACCCTCATTCTGCTGTTGTACAAAAATCACAGAGATGGTATCTAGACTGCCATAAGCATATAAAATAAAATATTTGGAGAAATCAGGGTTTATCAGAGTCGGCGCCGTTGCTAATGCTTCTTTTATGGATTCGAAGTTGAGTTTAGCTTCTTTCATCCAACTGAAAACTGTATTCTTCTTTAACATGGACATCAAAGGCTTCAAAAGATTTACAATATCAAGGATGAATCTTCGTAGAAAATTAATTCTACCAATAAAAATTTGCAGTCCCCTTTTGTGGCTAGGTAAAGGTAGCTCCAGAATAGCCCTTACCCTTTCAGGATCAATGGTAATGCCTTCCTTCGATACAACGTGCCCTAAAAGCTTGCCTTCATGCACAATGAATATGCACTTCCTGGGATTAAGAGAGATCCCGAATTGCTTGCATCTTTCAAATACTAACCTTAGATGGGATAAATGCTCCACTACGTTCTTAGAAAAAACTGTGATGTCATCCAGGTACACCAGCACTAATTTATACATCAAACCCTTAAAGGCCATATCCATGGCTCTCTAAAAAGTAGAGCTAGTATTTGAGAGGCCAAAAGGCATCCTTTTGTAGGCCATGGTGCCCCACTTGGTGGTGAAAGCAGTCTTGAACTGATCCCCCTCCTTGACTAACACCTGATTGTAACCAGAAAAACCATCAAGCAAGGAGAATCTTTCAGAGCCAGCCACTACCTGCAGAATTTGCTCCATTGAAGGCAATGGGTAGTGGTCTTTTAAGGAGACTCTATTGAGGTCTCTGAAGTCGACACATAGCCTAATCTCTCCATTCTTTTTTCTCACGAGGACAAGGTTGGAGACCCAAGAAGAATGCTTGATTGGAAAAATAATTTTCCCTTCAATTAATTTAGTCAGTTCTTTAATCATGAGGGGCTCTAACTTGGGATTTAGAGGCCTTTGCTTCTGCCTTACAGGTTTAGTATCTGGTTCTAATTCAATAGTGTGCTGGGCAATCTGAGGCTCGAACCGTTTTAGGTTTGAATAATACCAAGCAAACACATCCTCAAATTCTTGACAGAGAGCAATAAAAGCTCTTCTGTCTTTAGTTGAGTGGATTTTACCAATTTTAAGAAGCTTACCTTTGAAAATTTCTAGCTCCTCGTAATGCTCTTCTTTAACCTACATGCTAATCTTTCTTTTCTTCAGTTGATCATTTGTACTAAAAATAGATTCCAAGGTTACCAATCCCTTGGGCAACTTGTTTGTTCTCAACTAAACAAAATGATCATTGCCATATTGTTGTTTGAGTTTATCCTAATTTATCACAGAAAATTCATCTTCTTCTAACAAGAAATGCAGGATCTGTTCATCACTTTCAAAAACTTGCCAATGAATATTATTGTCAGGGATAGAAGGCCTGTCAATTATTTTGACATGAGGATGCACCTTTTCTCATTGAATATCACTAGGGATATCAAACTGAGCTCCAATTGTAGCTAACCTGTTAGCATGAGAGTTTTGGCTCCTTGGAATAGAGATTAGGTTGAAAGCATCAAATTCTTCAATCATGTCCCACACCCTATGTTTGTAGCATTTCAGAACATCATTTTTTGTAAGGTGCAATCCTCTCACCTAATTGACAATGAGTTCATTATCCCCATATACTTGTAAACATCCTATTTTCATGTTTCTTGCCTACTACAAGCCTTGGATTAATCCTTCATATTCAGCAGTGTTGTTTGTACATGCAAAGGCAAAATAGAAAGAAGAAAAATATTTTACACCTTGTGGTGATAGCAGGATTGCACCACCACCAGATCCATTCTTGTTCCTAGAGCCATCAAAATATATTTTCCACACCCCATCTTGCTGCTCTGTCTATTGTTCTAAACCTTTCACAAGATTCGGAATCGTTGTTTCAGACTCATGAAGTATATAGACCCCCATACTAGTTTCTTGGATGTGTCCCTCAGGATTATCTACAACATTTTCTAAGGAACACTCCCTTAAGAGTACCTCTGGTATGCTTTCAGCTTGTAGTTCTTGAGTAGCAACTAATTCAGGGTCATCAGAAATAATGCAATTTGCATTAACAACACTTGGTGTGTAGGGCTCTATGTGATGATTTGAAAGTAAGTCAGATTTTAAAGTTACTTTGGTGCCATATTTGGTCCTAAAAAACATGTGGGACCAGTCTGAGGATAAATATCCTCCTATCTTGGCTGTAAATTCTCTTGATAAGTACATGGCAAAATAAAGAGGCAAATCTATGATGAACACCTCCTGTGAAATGGAAACATTGGGACAGGTATGTACAGTGAGACCTAGGTCTTTTATTACACCCATAGTATTAACAACTGTGCCATCTAATTGGAGTACACCCTTCTCAAAAGGCTGGTATTTGAGTCCTAATTGGTCCGCAATCTGTTTAGGCATCATAGAACTACTTGCACCACTATCCACCATACAGTTGTGTACTAATTTGTCTCCAATTATCAAAGATACATAAAATGGGAGAGGTTTAGCACCTTTATTGGGTTGTTTGTTGTTATCCTCAGATGAATTGGTAAGGACATCCCTATTTGGGTCAATAGTTGTATCTTTGGACACTTTCAGATCAGATAAGGCAGATTGCAATATGTCCTTTTGGCCTGGTATGGCTAAAGAATCCCACATGGACATTGTTACATTCATCTTCTTCATATTTTCAATAATATTGAAGGGTGGAATGACACTTACCTTCTGATTTGATTTTGTAGTAGTAACCTCTGCTTGCAAAAGAGGCATCTCCCTTGCTATTGTTGGGTTAATTCTTTGTACAATATGGGGAATATGTGATGTGGAAGCACCAGCATGTCCTTTCTCTTTATTTTCTACTTGGTCTACCTCATAACCCCTCTTCTTTGCTCTTGTATTTGCTGCAACTGAGGTGTTATCACTGTTTATGCCACAAAATTCACCTTCTTGCCAATTTATGAAAGTAGAATCTCCCTGAGGCTATTCTTGCTATTGCACAGCTCCATCATTAGGTGTATTTAACTATGGGACTACAACATTTTGCACCATTAAAGCCTAATTTATGACTCCATTTGAATAGGCTGCTTGATTGTGTGGCTGATTACATGGATAGCACCATTCGTACTTAGCTGCAAGATTGTTCTAAGTAGGGACAAGGTCTCTTACTGCGTTAATAGGTACTAGATTATAAGGCTGAAAAGGCCTTTGATTTACATTCTGTCTGGCACCTTGGTAGTTACTTTGATATGGAGGCCTATTAGCTTGATAAGGCTGATTTTGGCCTTGATATGGCTGCAGATTTTGCCCTTGAGGTTGTGACTGGTAACATTACCTGCTCTGGGATTACTATTTTTTAATGCTCACTAGCTCATTGCCAAAAGTTTGCAAAATATTTTCTATTTTCTGTTGGCTATTTTTAATATCCTTTAATTCTTGTGATGAGCTAGGAGTAGTAGTTTCAGAGTTGGCAGTACTTGGTAGTGCTGCAGTAACAGGTAAAGAGGTGAAATATGGAATTGGTAAAGGCATGGAAGCTTGAATTTCGGGAAAGATGGGCATGGGTGGCCTAGGTGCTATTTTTCTAGCCTGAATCAGATTATTCTCTGCCCTAATAGCCATTTCATATGTAGCAAGCAAACTAGTACCTCCTAGTGATTGAATCATTACTGAAATATCACTGTTCAGGGCTTTCAAAAAATACAAGAATGCATATTCAGCTAGAGGCCTTACCATGGTAGGAATTCTATCCCATGTCTTCTGGAATCTGAAGTTAAAGTCCATCATTTGCTCCTGAGGAGTTCTCTTTATGGTGGTCACCTGTTCAACCAGTGACAAGTTGTCTAATTTATCCTGAAATTGCTTATTTAACTTATCACCTAGATCATCCCAGGTTGTAATGGTCTGCACTGGTAGGCTCCTAAACCATTGTAATGCTTTTCCCTTGAAAGAAGCAGCCAATAGCCTAATGGCTATATTTTCTTGGGTGATGTGATGCACTCCACATAGAGAAGCCACATCTCTGATGTGCTCAATAGGGGTAGTTTGATTTTCCCCTATGAAATAGGGCAAACTCTTCAAAGATGCCATGGGTATCACATCATGTATTGTTAAATTTAAAGGGCTGCCCCCATCAAAAGCCACGAATGGATGATTTCTCACCATTGGGATGGCTAGAGGTAGGATAGTTTGGACCGTAGCAAGGACTATAGGTACAACCAGCCTGAAACTTGGAGGAGTTGACTATATCCTTTTAGAAGTTGAGGTTCTTACTACAGCTCTGCTCTGCCTTCTAGGTGAAGATAGCTACAAATATTCAAATGAGCTCAAACTCCTAGTTTGAATCTTTCTCATAAAACATGTATCAACAGGACTGGCCTGCTTGTTCTTCCTCAGTGTGAGTCACCAAATATGCAAACTTTAACCTCTAAAGGTCTGTAATCACTGGCTGCACATCAAAACCAGCAATAGTGATTGTTATCTTGATTATGTTCTGACTCTAGTCCCACCGGGCATGGCAAAGTTGTTATCACCTAGCTTTGCACCCTTGCGTACAGTTGTGAAACCTCAGCAATCTGGAGTAACATGGGAATGATCTCTAAGTGTGGGACTTTGCTAAATGAGATTAGACCTCTAGAGAAGGCCAGCTTCCTTAACTAGTTATCACCTAAAACTACTGAATCTTAAGAGGAAAAGAGAGAAAGAATGCTTTAAAGTGAAGGATGAAATAAAAGCTTGAAAACAAAGGGTGATTCACCAAGTTTAATAAAAGAACCCTCACAATATTGAGGAAATGCATAGCATAACTGAATATAACAAGCAAACATACACAGATTCAATTGATCGTAGCAAAGGTGAGAAACTAAATGATTGAGACGAATAGAGACATTCACAAACAACCATATGCAGATTCACACAGGACTAGAAATCAGTCCAAAGAGGCAAAATAACTTGAGTATATTCAGTGGGAAGGCACAATTACAGTATAGAAGGCTCTGTTTGGAAATAGAAAGCCTGAATGCTAAAAATTTTCCAACCTTATTTACATCATATGAATGCATATATATAGCATTCCAAACTAACCTAGGTTGGTTACAAAAATGTGCTCTAAGAGCTGTCTCAAAAAATATCTACATTTAGTGACTGTCCAGCCATAGGAATTATGGCGCCAAATATCTGGCACTGAGTAGATAAAAGATATTTTAAGCCTTCAATGCAAGCTGCTGCATCATCGATCCTCAGCAATACATACCTTAAAATATCTGAAAGAGGATGATGGAGAAATATATTTTACCATCAATGTGAGCAACTTCCATTACGTGCAGAAATAAATGCAAGAAAAATATCTGCATCCTACCCCAAAAAGTTGCTGAAACGTCCACCGCTCAAAACATGTGACTCCAGATCTGAAATTGAAAAGTGATAAAAACTCCTGAAAACCTTGCCAAATGAAAGAGGGGACAAAAATATGCATCTTTATCTCTTACAGCATGTCAAAATTCACCAGGACGGAGGAGATACAGGTGGTCAAAGTTTTGGTCAACCACCTGTATATATCACTTGAATTTGCCCTTTGAATTTTGAAATTGTATATGCATACAATTTCCCTTTGTATATGTTGGCCCCACCATTTGTATGTTAACTTGCATGTATTCTGCTGCCACGTGGCACCACCTAATTCGTTGCTGAGCTGGTTCAAGGAGCATCGCTGAAGTCTATATCTGCCCTTTGCATATTGCAATATACAAGCATAATTGTACATGCAAGCCGTGGACTTCAAATTTTATGAAATAGCTTGAAAAGACGTTGAAATCCAGCTTGTATACCTCCTTTGTCTGTTTGCTTGTATATCGCAATATACAAGTGCCAAATATACAAGCCACAGAACCCAAAAATTTATCAACTGCTTTGACTGTTGGGTCGGATCTGACTTGTATCACTTTCTTTGTATATTTCCCTGCATGTTCAAATATACAAAACACTTATACATATACAAGGCAGACCCAAGACCTGAAATGCTAAATTTGATCTTCGATTCAAGTCTACCTTTCATATAACCCTTGTATCTCTGACCTGTATATCGCAATATACAATCGCCCATATACAAGGCAGACCCCAAGACTTTATAAAACACGTTAAAAATGCAATCGGGTCTAGCTTGTATGTAAACCTTTGTATATTGGCTTTGTATGTGCAAACATACAAGCAAAATATACATTCTGCTGTTCATGCTCACTTGTATCTTCTAACATACAATCAGCCTTGTATGTGCGCAGGCCCCACCTCTTGTATGTTCGGCCTTGTATGTTTCTTTGTATGTTTCGCTTGTATATGCAAAACATACAAGCAAAATATACAAAGAAACATAAAAGGCTGAATGTACATTCCACTGTAGCGGATGCACTTGTATGTCAAACCTTGTATCTTTTCGTTGCATGTGCAAACATACAACATAATATGCATTTGAAACCTGATATGCATTGAGGGAATATTCCTGTAATGTATCTCCTACTTTGTATAATTTTTCTTGTATGTTTCTCCTTGCAACTAGATATACAAACCGGGAATATCCTGGGAATCTGCGAAAGATTCTTCCTTGTACATGCACCTTCCTAAGCCTGATATACATTCAGAAATGCATAAAACTCACCTTTTTCATCATTTTATAAAGCTGATAGAGATTTGCAAGCCCACCAAATGTACATTTGAACTGTATGTTGACCAAAACTTTGACCATGAATAATTTCTTTATTTGGTCGAATTTCAGGGTGATGTAAAAAGCAAACCTGCCTGTTTTTTCAAGCTCTTTCCAATGGTAAGTTTTTTTTTAGGCAAGGCTTTTTAGGAAATTTGGCACTTTAAGCTTTATAGGAACATTTTCCAAAGGATTTTCAAGGAAAAGTACCAGGTGAACTTTTTAGCTCTGGACAGGTGAAAATGGGTCAACAATGACATCATCAACTTAGAGAAGGATTTGAAGGTGTCTGACTTAGTCGGGAATTTTAAGGTGTTCAACTTGGTGGGGAATTTTAAGGTGTCTGACTTAGTCGGTAAAAGCTACTTTCAGCACAAGTCTAAACCCTTGGATTTCTATGCAAACTCCTTCATTGACTGCCAGCATGGATTTTTGTGTCATAGGATTTTAGCACCAGGTTGGTAGAACTCAAAAGTCACGCTGGAGTGTAACTGCATCAATTTTCACCAAATCTTCACCAAAATCAAGGTACAGATACCCATTTGGGCCTTCTTCAAGATCAATCCCTTACTTAGCCAACTTCCTTAAGAAAATTCTCTAAATTTGATCAATTCATCCCTGAGGTAACTCCCATAGACAAAAATAGACAACAAGAAAGTAAAAACAATTTTTTTTGGTTGATGAGGATTGTATGTGAACCCAGATGCTCCTGCATCAGGCAAGCTGGGTAAGTAAAATGTTCCATGAGTTGAAGACTCAAGAACATTTTGGTAAGTGTGGAATCGGAAGACCAAACTTGACAAGTTCTGTAGCAGTCAGCCAAGAAGCTTCATCTGCAGCTCCATTCTTCCATCTAACCAAATATTCCAAGTACTCCTTGCCTCTGGTTTTCATAGCCACTTAGGAGTCAATCACCTGATCCACTTCCTCCATCTTCTTTTCAAGCAACTGATCTATCCACCCTTGTGCATTAGGTGAATATGAATGTATCTCTTGTTGAGAACTTGACTCGCCTTCATAGAACTTATATAGATTGGCAACATTGAAAATAGGTGAGATATCTATCCTTGCTGGCAACTCAATCTCATAGGCATTGGATGAGAACTTCCTCAACACCTTGCATGGACCTATCTTTTTGAACTTCAATTTATGATATGTTCCCTATGGAAACCTTTCCTTCCTCAAATATGCCAAAACTAAGTCTCCTACCTGAAACTCTTGTTCCCTCCTATGCACATCAGCATATTCCTTGTACTTGCTGGCATTCTTCTCCAACTATTCCTTTACTTCCTTATGAACCTCATGAAGGTATTCTACAAAATCTTTGGCAACAACACTCTTTCTATTCAAATCTTCACTATCACGGAGTTCATCAACACCTCTTGGACTATACCCATAAACTATTTGAAAAGGACTCCTACCTGTACTTTGGTTTATGGAGTTGTTATAAGCAAATTCTGCTTATGCCAGGATAAAATCCCACTGATGTGGTCTGTCTCCCACCAAACATCGCAATAGATTTCCCAAACTTTTGTTCACAACTTTAGTTTGTCCATCAGTCTGTGGATGATAAACTAACCTGAAACCTAATTTAGTGCCCATTCTCTTCCATAACGTATGCAAAAAATGACCAACAAATTGTTGCAAGTATGGGCTTAACTAGTGTTGTCATTGATGTCAACATACTTCTATTGCATTGATGTCAAGGATTGGATAAGTTGTGTGTTAAGGATATTGAGAAAAATAGCCCTATCAGAAATAGAGAAGAACAATAAAGACAGTGAAGTTCTATGAAGTAAAGATTCTAGTCAGTTGAAGATCATAGTATGTGCATCAAAGCGTTTGTAGATATATGTCTGAAGGTGCTCCTGTAAAGTTTTCAAAGATCTGCATGAAGATTTGGAGAAGTTATGGTCATATGAGTAAAACTGGTTCTAGCAGGTGTTTAGAGGTGACAGAGTGACACAAATAGGTCTGGTGAGATCCAGAAATGCAATATCTTGTTCTGCAGATCTGGTGGCATGTTTGGGAAGCCAATGTGAATTGACAACTCAATTCGTTCGTGGTCTGGAGGTCCGCAAGCAATTATTTTAATGTGACAGTGATGACCGACTGTGTTCTTAAGGTTATAGATGAAGATGCAAATGATTTCAAAAAGTAGAAGTGGTGGTGTGGATGTTCTTGGTGATTTAGGCAAGCTTGTGGGGGTCTCTAGATTGTGACCAATTCGTGTTGGCGGTCCACATTGAAGATAGAGCTCGTAATTAAAGATTCACCTTTCAGTAATGATGTTCTTCCTAATCTTGGCCGACTAGATGTTTTACACATGTTGCTGATGATCTTGAAGATGTTTTAGGAAGCATGACGTGTTTCTTGAAAAATATTGAAGTCCCATATATGCATGGCTGACAAGGCAGTGATGCGCATGAAGTTTTTGTAATAAGTCAAGTTGTATTTGTGTAATTGCTCTGTAATAAATAATGTGTTGTGCTGACTTTAATGATCATCCTAAAGTCAATGTCATGTATAAATATGATTTGTGAAGTCATTTCAAAATAGTCTATGGTCATGATGAGAAAGTAATAGAGAGGAGAGGAGTGAAAAGCAGAGTAGAAGTGTTGAGCTTAAATGGAACTATCTCAAGCATTGTGAAGATGCTAATCTCTAGTTCAAGTATGTAATATTTATATTATTCTATATACAGTGTGTCTTCTATAGGTAGTGGGCCTCTTGTGAGCAGTGTGCTCAGCCAGTGAGCCCAAATTGACAAGTGCCATTTTGTTCTTCTTATTCTTTTAACAGAGAATACAATCTTGGGTAAGTCACCCCGTGGTTTTTCCCTTAACCGAGTTTTCCACGTTAAAATATTGGTCTCATATTTGTTGAATGTATTTCTACTCTTGAGTTATTGTATTGTGCTTCCATGATTGAATCATTATTATGTTGTTGAAATATAAGAAGGATTTAAGAATTTAAAGAATAGAAATTTTGGTGACAACTGATTCACCCCCCCTCTCAGTTGTCTGTCCTAAAACCAACAATTGGTAATAGAGCTAAGTTCCTCTAAAAGAGATTAACCACTTGAGGAGATCCAAGATGTCTTCCTACAAGAAGGATAGTCTGAGGTTTGATGGAACGAACTACACTCTTTGGAAAATCTGCATGGAATATCACTTGTAATGTATGAGAATTCAATATTGGAACATGGCTATAAAAGAGTATATTCCTCCAAAGAATAGTCTGACAACTCTAGATGAAATAAGAGATGCTGAAGATAATCTTTGAGCTAAAGAAGCCTTACTAAGTGCCTTATCTGATACAGAGCTGACAAATGTTATGGATTTAAAAACTGCATATGAAATTTGGTCAAAGCTAGAAATTCTACATGAAGGAGACAAATATGTTAAATGTGCCAAGCTACAAAGTCTGAAAGGAAAAATTAAAAACCTGAAGATGAATGAAGATGAGAATATCACTACATTTATGCCAAAAGTAAATGAGCTTGTTTATGGCATTAGATGTGTTGGTGGAAATTTGGATGAAGATGAGATTGTTGCCAAAGTTCTCAGATCCTTACCTCCTACTTACAAACACAAGGTTGCTGCTATTGAGAAATTTAGATCTTTATCAAATATTACAAGGGATCAATTGGTTGGGAAGTTAGCTACATTTGAATTGGTTGAGTTTGGAGATGCTCTCCCCAAGACTGAATCTGCATTCAAAGCTAGTGCCTCTACAAAAGGTAAACAAAGATATGATCCAAGAGAGAGTTCCTCAAAGAAATTATCATGGTATGAGAAATCAAGAAAAGATCTAGAAGAAGATGAGGTAGAAGCTGCTCAACTTGAAGCCCTTATTGCAAAAAGACTGCTAAGAGGATCTAGTAAGTATGAAGGAAAATTGCCTTTCAAATGTTTCAATTGCAACAAGATTGGTCATTTTTCTTCAAGGTGTCTGGAAAGATTTTCAAGGCCTAACCCTAATAGATCAAGATTTCAAAAGAAGTGTTACTATGTTCAAGAAGATGATGATGAAGGAGTAACAGATGATGAATCTAAGATAGGAACCAAATCTAAAAGTGACTGGGTGTTTGTTGCCATCAAGGAAGAAGATCCAATGCCTATTGAATTTACAAATTTTAAGATAGAAAGGGCTCTGGCTGCTTAGGTTGAAGAAAATGATGAATGGGTCATTGACAGTGGATGCTCTTAGCATATGAATAGCAATAACAATAAGTTCATAAACCTGGAAAGATATGAAGGAGGAGTTGTAAAATTTGGAGATAATTTTGCTAGCAGAATCAAAGGGAGAGGAACCATTTCTTTTGATGGAAAGAACAAAACTAGTGATGTTCTATATGTTGAAGGTCTAAAGAATAATCTTCTCAGTGTTGGGCAATTGGTAGACAAAGGTTATGATCTTTGGTTCAAAAATGGAAAATGCAAGATCTTTGGAAGCTTTGGAACTGAGATTACATCTGGTACTCAGATAAAAGGTAACATCTTTCACTTGGTTGGTACTGGCAAAAGTTGCTTATTTGTTCAAATTGATCAGAGTTGGTTGTGGCATAGGAGAATGTGTCATGTGAATTTTGATAATATCATTAAGATAAGAAACACTCAGGCTGTAAGAGATCTTCCAAGATTGGTGAAACCTACTAATATCTTGTGCAAGGAATGTCAGTTAGGTAAACAAAATAGAGTCTCATTCAAAAGTAAGGAGCATTCTTCAACCTAATTTTTGGACTTGGTGCACACTGATCTATGTGGTCTGGCAAGAATCAAGAGTCTAGAAGGAGATAGATATTTCATGTTACTAATTGATGACCACTCTCGGATGATGTGGGTGACTTTCGTAAAAGAGAAATATGAAACACTTGATAAATTCAAAATATTCAAGGCTATGGTAGAAAATGAAACTGGCATAAACATAAAATGTCTTAGGTCTGATAGAGGTGGAGAATTCACATCTGAAGAGTTCATAGAATTCTGTGAGAAACATGGAATAAAGAGATAGTTATTTGATCCAAGGACTCCACAATAGAATGGAGTAGTGGAGGGAAATAACTAGACCATCCAAGAAGCTTCTAGGACCATGATGATGGAAGCAAATGTTCCTCAGATTTATTGGAGAGAAGCTGTGAGCACTGTTGTTTACACTCTTAATCAGGTACAAATCAGAGGCAAGATTGGTAAGACTCCTTATGAACTATGGTTTGGCATCACTCCTACTGTGAAGTATTTTAGAGTCTTTGGTAGAAAATGCTATATCAAAAGAGATGAAGACCTTGGCAAGTTTGATGCTAGGAGTGATGAAGGAATATTCTTGGGTTATTCTACTCAAAGAAAAGCCTATCGATGTTATAACAAGAGATTAAGAAAGATTGTGGAAAGCACAAATGTGAAGGTTGATGAAGGCATGGAAAATCCCTCAAGGTACTATGAGTATGAAGCAAATGATCAAAATGATACCTTAGAACAAGAAGAACAAGTCCAAACTCTAGTCCAAATTCAGACTGATCCAAAAAATCCAAAAATACAAGAGGAAGAGACAAGTTTGAATGAACCTATTCAAGAAATAGAAGTGCAAGAAATTCCCAAAACTCCCAGGTATGTAAGACTGAATCATTTTGAAGACTAGATCATAGGAGATAGAAGCAAAGGTGTTCAAACAAGAAGAAAAATTGCTCAAGATTTAGTGAAGTATTGTCTGATTTCAAAGGTTGAACCAAAAATAGTAAGTGAAGCATGCAACGATGTAAGTTGGGCTAAAGCAATGGGGGAAGAGTTGGTATAGATTAAAAAAAACACACTTGGGATCTTGTTCCCAGACCTAAAGACAAAAATGTGATTGGGACTAAGTGGTTCTTCCGGAATAAACTGAATGAAGATGGTGAAGTAGTCAGAAACAAAGCCAGATTGGTCTGTAAGGGTTATTCTCAAGTAGAAGGAGTTGACTTTGAAGAAACTTTTGCTCTGGTGGCAAGAATTGAAGTAGTCAGATTATTTATTGCTTTTGCTACCTTCAAAGATTTCAAAGTATATCAGATGGATATCAAGTTTGCCTTCCTGAATGGTGATTTGGAAGAAGAGGTATACATTGAGCAATCGGATGGATTCCAATTGTCTGATTATGGTGATATGGTCTGCAAGTTGAAGAAAACATTGTATGGACTCAAACAAGCCCCAAGAGCCTGGTATGAAAGATTGGATAAACATCTTTTGAAGATTGGTTTCAACAAAGGTACTACTGACAATAACTTGTACTTCAATATTGATCATGAAAATATCTTGATTGTTGAAGTATTTGTTGATGATATCATTTTTGGGGGAAAAGATGGTATGTGCAAGACTTTTGCAAATCAAATGAAAAGTGAATTTGAGATGTCTATGTTTAGGGAAATGAATTTCTTCTTGGGTCTACAAATCACTCAAACAAAGAAAGGAATCTTCATATCACAGACCAAATATGTGAAAGAATTGTTGAAGAAATTTGGAATGGAAGATTCAAAGCCAATGAATACTCCCATGGCAACCAAGTATAAACTGAACAAAGATGATGAATCTCCTAAGGCTGATCAGAAAAAGTACAGGTCAATGATTGGAGGACTATTGTACCTTACTCAAACTAGACTTGATATTATGAATGTTGTTGGTCTTGTTTCTAGATTCCAAGCAATCCTCGAGAGTCTCATGTCATGGCAATCAAGACAATTCTTAGATATTTGAAGGGAATAGTTGAGTATGGTTTATGGTATCCTGGGGATCATTATTTCTCTCTTCATGCATATACAGATGCTGACTGGGCAGGAGATGTGGATGAACGGAAGAGTACCAATGGTGGTGCATCCTTTTTGGGGAAAAGATTGGTTTCTTGGTTGAGCAAGAAACAAGAGGCAATATCTCTGTCCACTGCAGAAGCAAAGTATATTGCTGCAGCAGGTAGTTGCACTCAAGTATTGTGGATGAAACAAATGCTAAGAGACATCAAAACAGAGTATGAAGAACCTATCATAATCTTCTGTGATAACTCAAGTGTAATAAATATATCAAAAAATTTGGTGTTGCATTCAAAGACAAAACATATATCCATCAAGTTTTACTTTTTGAGAGAGCAGGTGAACAAGAATGAAGTCAGATTGGAGTTTGTGCCCTCAAAGGATCAGATTGTAGACATTTTTACTAAACCTATACCTAAGGACTCTTTTGAGTATCTCAGGGAGAAGTTAGGGGTTATTACCCCTCCAATTCTAAATTAATATGCATTGATGTGCATCATTTTGGTGGATCTCACAGTCATATCTTGTGGTCTAGATTGATGATAGGAAGTTGCTACTTAGGGGGAGCAATCTGTATAATTTTGAAGTATTGATGCAAGTATGTGCCCTTTTCCATTGATGTCAAAAGGGGAGAGAAGACATGTGAAAAACAAAAGAGATTGTTGATCAAAGGGGGAGAAATGAAGAAAGAAAAGATATGTGAATGATTGATGTTGTTAGGGGAAGCTAGTGAGGAGAAGTTCTTATCTTGATGGTCAAAATAGTTTTTCACATCATATGTTGCCATCAATGACAAAGGGGGAGATTGTTGCAAGTATGGGCTTAACCGGTGTTGTCATTGACGTCAAGAGACTCATGTTGCATTGATGTCAAGGATTGGATGAGTTGTGTGCTAAGGATATTGAGAAAATTAGCCCTATCAGAAACAAACAAGAACATTAAAGATAGTGAAGTTCTATGAAGTAAAGATTCCAGTCAGTTGAAGATCAGAGTATGCGTATCAAAGGGTTTGTAGATATGTGTCTGAAGGTGCTCCTGTAAAGTTTTTAGAGATCCGCATGAAGATTGGGAAAAGTTATGGCCATATGAGTAAAATTAGTTTTGGCAGTTGTTCAGAGATGATAGTGTGACACAAATAGGTCTGATGGGATCCAGAAATGCAATATCTTGTTCTATGGATCTGGTGGCATGTTTGGGAAGCCAATATGAATTAACAACTCAATTGGTTCATGGTCTAGAGGTCTACAATAAATTATTTTAATGTGAGAGTGATGACCAGCTGTGTTCTTAAGGTTCTAGATGAAGATGCAAATGATTTCAGTAAGCATAAGTGGTGTGGATGTTCTTGGTGATTCAGGTAAGCTTGTGGGGGTCTCTAGATTGTGTCCAGTTCGTGTTGGCAGTCTACATTGAAGATAGAGCTCGTAATTGAAGATTCACCTTTCAGTAATGATGTTCTTCCTAATCTTGGCTAACCAAATGTTTTACACATGTTGCGAATGATCTTGAAGATGTTTTACGAAGCATGGTGTGTTCCTCGAAGAAGATTGAAGTCCCAGATATGCATGGCCGACAGGGCAGTGATGTACATGAAGTTTTTGTAATAAGTTAAGTTGTATTTGTGTAATTGCTCTGTAATAAAATAAAGTATGTGTTGTGCCGACTTTGATGATCATCCCAATGTTGACGCCATGTATAAATAAGATTCATGAAGTCATTTCAAAACAATCTGTGGTCATGATGAGAAAGTAATAGAGAGGAGAGGAGTGAAAAGTAGAGCAGAAGTGTTAAGCTTAAATGGAACTATCTCATGCATGGTGAAGATGCTAATCTTCAGTTCAAGTATGTAATAGTTATATTATTCTGTAGATAGTGTGTCTCTTATAGGCAGTGCGTCTCTTGTGAGCAGTGTGCTCAAGCAGTGAGCCCAAATTGGAAAGTGCCATTTTGTTCTTCTTATTCTTTTAACAGAGAATACAATCTTGGGTTAGTCACCCTGTGGTTTTTCCCTTAACTGGGTTTTCCATGTTAAAATCTTGGTGTCATATGTGTTGATTGTATTTCTGCTCTTAAGTTATTGCATTGTGCTTCCATGATTGAATCATTATTATGCTATTGAAATATAAGAAGGATTTAAGAATTTAAAGAACAGAAATTTTGGTGACAATTGATTCACCCCCCCTCTCAGTTGTCTATCCTAAAACCAACACAAACTTCATGTCCCAGTCTGAAACTATGCTCTTAGGCAACCCATGCAGCCTAACTACCTCTCTGAAAAATAATTTAGCTATGTGGGATGCATCACTAGTCTTCTGACATGGTATAAAATGAACCATTTTTTAAAATCTATCCACAAAAACAAAAATGGAATCATGACCTCTCTGTGTCTAAGGCAATCCCAGAACAAAATCCATACTTATATGCTCCCATGGTCTATCAGGTATAGGCAATGGCTGATATAGTCTTGTATCCTATCATGCTCCCTTAACATATTGGCAAATTCTACAGTCTTGTACCAGTTTCTTTACATCTGTACCCATCCCTGTTGATCATGATGTTAGTCATAAACAAACATAGAATAAAAGTTACACAACAACCTTTACTCATCTGGAAAGATATGATGAATTCAAAGAATTCATGATCCCAAGTCTCTATGGATTAGTTCTTAATCAACTGACGTTACTCAGTGGTTGATGTGTACTAATGTTTTCCATTCAGGGTCCTTACATTTGCTTATCAGTAAGATTCTATTTCTATAAAGATTCTACATAGTAAGGTTATTCTACACAGTACATTTCTACAAATAGTTTGTCTATACTTAGATCTTTGCATGATATTTATCAATTGTACATGCTTTAACTTCAAATATGCTATGAATCTTTGGTTATCTATGAGATGTCTGCATATTTCACATTTATTTGCTTCTGATTATCTATTATTTGCAATTGTGGTGGTGGATTGTTCTAAAATTAAAAGAAATGTAAAAGAATACTTCAAATTATGATGAATCTTTAGCTATTGAGCTACATACACACTTGATACTATCATTAAGAGAAGAAATCAAACCATATTTTCACTAGGATGTTCCATAGCTAGATACAGATGATGCAAACTTCAAAGGATGATGAATGAAGACAATACATGCAGACTGATGAGCACTCCAAGGGACGCAACAAATCAAAGCATGTATCAAGAATTCAAACATAGACTACTCAGGATTTACAATGATTTGTAATTAAAATGGTCTTCTCTTTCATTAAGTATGCAAAAACATGTATGTTTACAATAACTTTGAAATAGGCCCTGATATTTCAGCAAACAAATTTCAATTAAGCTTTGAATGTTTAAAACAAGGCATCCCTGCACCTTTTATAGAATAAGGTGAGGGAGCGGTTACAAATGATCTACGATCAAGATTTATCAATTAAGATCCATAGTGCATATTCACTTTTGACCGATCAACTATCTCTCGTGGCACAGGTTGCCAGCTGGCAACCATCTAGGTAACTCATTTTATTCTAAGCATCTGATGCAGATGTTTCCCTTGTAGTGTATCTTCATCTACTCCTTAGGTTCTTCTTCTTCATTATCATGATTATCATGATCATCACTTTCTGTGTCTTCATCACCCTAATGGATATCGCCTTGTACATGGACCTACATTATTGTCCTGATATTTTCATATGCTTCTATTATTCTTTCAACTTCCCTGCCATCTTGAGTTTTAGCTTTACTTATGGGTTTGAAACTTATCTTTGAGGGTCTCCAATTTACCCTTCCTATTGCTCAATGTTTCATTATAGTTCTCCACCCTGACCTTGATCCTCATGATCTTGTTCATTGCTTCTTCTGTCAGGTGGTTGAGAGGGTCATCAGCCATCGGCTGGAAGTTATTATACAGAGCTTTTATGGCAAAGTCTGCATCTTGGTTTTCAATTTTCCCTTCTACTTTTCCTTCAAGGGCTTCCAGGACTTCTGCTTCATAAGACATCATGCTATGTAGTTTCACACTGATATCTCTAAACTTATTACTGCACTTCTTCAATACATCACATTCAAACCTGATGTCTTTATACCAAATATCTACCAGCATGGCAATGTTATTATCCAGTACCTTATTATTTATTAGGATCTGAGGATTAATCCTCTTTATTTCACTCAAAGCACCCAAGGCTTTCTCTAACTGGAATGACCTTCTTCCGGTCTCAGTCTGTAATTTATCAACTTTCTTCCTGGAGATGCTCAAAGAATTCCACCTCTTCAAAGAGGCTCTCACTACTTCCTCAACTCTTGTTAATGCTGATGACATCCATTTTCTCATAATCACTAACTCATGCCTCATAAGGTCTAATTTAATAACCTCTTCTTGAGAAATTGCAGTCAATGGGATTGCCTGTCCGATGATGTATTGTTAGGGTTAATCAACCCTTTTATGTATGAATACAGCTGGGCAATGTGCTCCTTATGCTACTTATTCTTCTCCTTTTCTTTCTTCACCCTTTGGGTCAAAGAATCTATTATATCCTTCCCTTCTTGACCTTCTTGGTCTTCAGTGGCAAACCTTAAGTCAACTGTGGTGATTTGGAACTCTTCCAGGGCAATTTTGCCTTTCTCCCTCTCAACAATGGGAAGTGCTACCTGAGTGGTCCTTCTGCCCGTAGCAGGATCTCTTCTTATTGCAGATGTTAATCTAGCTTTCCTCTTGGGCTTCATGATGGTTTCTAAAAACAATGTTGAAACATCAAATTCCTGAATCTCAAAACCAGATTCCGTACCTATTTCTTTCTCAACCCATTGAGGTATTTGATCTCTAGATCCTTGGTGTCCATCATCATCATCATGTCTACCCTGATCTCCAGCATTTGTCTCAGTTCTCGATGGAGAGGGTGACTTCCTTATTTCTTCCTCATGATATTCTTCATGAGGGGGATCTTGTTGTACTTCCTCCTCTTGAGGAACTTCTTCTTGCGGGGGAGGATCATGTTGTGTATCTACATGCTGGTCATGAACCTAATCTTTTACTCCCTCCTTTTGTGTCTCAGCCACTTTGGGGATTTCCTCATCCTGAGGCACATTTGCATCCGTGGATATCATTGTATTTGAACTAGGTGCATCTACCTAATCCTAGATCACATTTTGCTCCGCACTTGATGTATCTACCTCCTAGGTCTTTAGGTCATCATGACCTGATGTTTCTTTATCACCTGAGGTCTCTTGAGTCTGGGGGGCATCATCACCTGATGTGTACTTATCATTCCCGCCCTTTTCTTGGACTTCTACTATCTTGGGTTCAGCTGGTATTTCTTATTATTGCTGGCCCATATCTGGAGTGTGGCTCTCCACTTTTGTCAGCTTGACTTCCTCAATATTTTCTATTCTATCAAGTGCACCTGCTTGATGTTTGGGACTTACATCTTCTCTGTATGTTAGGTCTATCACTGCAGGGCTAGTTATTTGATCAACTAACTTATCAAGCTCGATTTGTTGGGCTGCCCTCTCTGAGCTATTTTCCTTTTCTTGCTCTGTTCACTTCAAATCTTCTAATATCACCCTCTATGAGGATGGAGTTACATGAGGGGTCATGCGAGTGTTAGAAGCAAGGGTCTCCATTTGCTGAGAAGTCACATTTTGTACCACCTCATCATCTGATAGGTCCACAGTTTCCTCTAATGAGAATAGACCACCTTGGTTTGCTTTAGTGGTTTCTTTTGCTTGCTCTTCAACCTTCTCAGTATTAAACTAAATTATGGTAGGAAGTGGCATGTCATGTTGCAATTCTTTCCTGAACATTTCACTACCAACTCCCCTTAATATTACAGGGTCATGTCTTATTTCACCCCTCATAGATGTTCTCTATCTTTTAGGTGGTGATGCCACCACGGGTGCTTTCCTCTTCCTTGTGAATATCATAGGATCATCTTCTTCAGGCTCTTTATCCATTGGCTCCTCCTCAAGAATATCTTCTTCCACATTCTACTGTGAGGTTTGGCCTTCATACTGTACTCTTGCAGTTTCTACAGCTGGCCTTAGGATTCTTTTTGTTCTTGGTTCATCTATCAAAGGCTGTGTAGATGAGGCTAATGCTTGTCCTGATGCAGATGCACCTTCAGCTGATGTATCAACTCTTTCAACTCACCCCCTTAGGACTATCATCAGTTTTCTTCTTTCCTCTGGGGGGTCCTTTCCTTTGTTTCTGAGGTAGCAGCCTTTCTCCATTTGATTTTTTCTTCTCAACAAGAAAGTCATCATATTCTTCATCTGAAATCTCCTACCTTTTCCTCTTGTTATCTACTGTGACTGATACACCTTTCTTCTTCAATGTATTAATTTGTTCATTTACCCATGTTTGGGTCAATTGTAGCACCCCACCTATAAACTGATCTAATGAAATGTCTTCAGGTTGCGTCAAGTCAGGGCCTAAAATGGTGTCATTATACACCTTATTGTCTTCATACTCATTTGACAATACCTTGCCATCATCTTTCTTCAATTGTGTAGGCATTAGAACACAATCAAATGTCTTAATCTAATTGAGTGTGAGCCTTTGATATTTTCTTCTTCTGACTTCAGTCTCATCCTCACAGTCAGTCCATAAATCCTCTAAGTTCTTTTTATGTATAGGTTGGCCTATGATCTTTTGTATCCTTCCATAGGGGTCATATGATCTGGCCAGTGGGAATGGCTGTAAATTCATCAAGTTCAAACCTGCTATGGCCTTATTTATGTTTTTAGAATCAGGGCATATGTACCACCCTGTAGTCACTAGAAATAATACTGGAGGTATTTTCTTATTTTCTTTGTATGCTTTCAGTATAGTTGATACCTATCTCAGAAACTCCATCAGGACTACCCCATTAATAGGGTACCTAGGTAGCATTAAGGGCTGTCCCTCAAAACCTTCTACTCTGATGTAGGAAAATGTGGCAAACTGGATGAACCAGGCACCATGCTTGTATATGACTTCTTGAGCTTCCATGCTCAGTCTTTTGGTTCTATCTTCCTCCATTGTTCTGACCAGATGCATAGAAAATGCATCATTCACTAATTTGTAATCATGGAGATAGTTTGTTCTCTGCAACTGAGGGTAATGGTCCCATATGTGGGCATTATTCAAACTGCCACCAATCTTTCCAACTCTGGTTAGTGCATCAAATGTACCCTTATAAGCACATGAATACACAACATATGAAGTCGTGTAAAATGCACACTCCAGGCCTCCTAAGTTCATCATTTGTTCATCTAGGGCATCACTGATGATTTTAGCCCATAATGGCTTATTATCTGTATAAGTGCACATCATGATGACCCCATACATCTAATCCTTGAAACTTCTAGTAGTAGGCTGGCCTATCACTTTGCTGAGTAGGGCAATCATATACTGATATTCATCATCAAAGTCAAATTTATACAGGTGCACTGGTAATTTGGCAGAGGTAGTATAAGTGTTGTTCTTTGCCCTCCATTGATATATCCTCTTTCTTGCAGTCTTCTTGTTATTTATATATTCAATCTCCAATTTTTTCAGATCCATACTGACTACCTTCTTTCCAAGTGGGAGATTGAAAGTAGTTGCAATCCCTTTGATGGACAAATTTGCATAAACCTTGCCATGCTTTTCTACTCTCCTTGTCTGAGGGTTGTAATTCCTGGCACATTCTATTATCAATTCTAGAGTTTCCATGGAATAAGGAAATCCAACCACATACCACATCCCTGATGTAAAAATGGCATCCAGTAGGGTGCTTTCTTTATCATTTTGCATCTTGGATGACCATGCCACTAAATCTATGTTTCCCTGATGAGTATCCCCGATGAAACCATACTTGAACTGCACTCCTTCAGGTTGAACGAACATAGGCTTAAGAAATTTTGACTCTGACTTGCTCTGCTTGATGTCCACCATGGATTCCTGCAATGAACACGACTGGTCTTACCATACTATTTATATCCATTCATATACAACACTATGTGTTTATGGCATCATGCATCTTATACTTATTAATCTCCATTTGATCATGATATGCATAATTATAGAGCAAAACCATAAAAGAACTTACTACCTAGATATTACAGAAAATGACAACAGGAGGGTTTATAATTACTTACCTGATTACATTTTTCTCCTGTGTGAAGTGGACAATTATGGAAATGGGTCGCAAATGCTAAGGATCACCTGATCTGTTGCGCTGGAAAACTAGTCTGTCCACTGGTAGCTTGTTTAAGGGTTCGAGTGCTCTGTATTCTATAAATTCTCATTTTATCGCAAGGTAAATGCAAAATGACCTTGCAAACTCACTTTTAATCTCATTCATAGGGAAAATTAAGGAAAAACTGGGTTAAATTGATCAAAACCATTGATCTTCTGTATGAAATTTGTGGATGTTACCAAGTGTGTGCATCGTGTTCGCAATCGGCGGGAATCCACCTACTGCATTTATGTGCATTTAATGTCATGGGACAAGATGAGGGGGGTGATCTCCAGAAGATTAGGTGATATTCGTAATATGACCCCCTTTGTGTAATATGACCCTCTGCCTTTGAGTAGGAAGATTGATGTCAATGGATTGGGTGATATTCAGAATATGACCCCTTAAAACTAAAGTGACCCCCTTTCAAAAGATCGGGATGACGCCACTGTCATGTTATTGTAAAAGGGTGATCGTTGGAAACATACCTCCGTGAGGTAAAAAGGATGATGATGTCACCATCAGGGTGATTTTCTTTGTTCATCAGGATTGGATGACATCATCAACATATTGGCTCTAGGGTGATATTTTGCGACAGGGTGATATTTGAAAGATCGGGTGATATTTAAAACATCAGGTGATGTTTTAAAGATCGGGTGATATTCAGAACATTGGGTGATATTCGAAATATGACCCCCGCAAAATATATGAAGCTGTTTGATGGGTAAACACCACTATCACGTAAAATTGACGTCTGGAGTTTTAGACCAAATGATTATCGGGTGATAAAATTGGATCGGGGTGATCTTACATAAGATGACTGATGTTACGAAATATGACCCCCCCTCAGAATATTAGGTTTGACCAGGACTTTGACTTGCAATAACTTTCACTCCTTAAGGAATATCAGAGTGATCCAAAAGGCAAACCTGTATGAAATTTTGTACTCTTTCCAACCATGAGGTTATTGATATGAAATATTAACTTTGACTAACTAACCTCATCATGATGACTTACCCAACTCCCTTATGCAGGGTCACCTATATGACTTACTTTTACCAGACCACCAAAAAGTAGAAAAACACAAGCCAAGCCAAGCAAAAAAGTTGGGTCCCTATTTTGTCAAGTCAAAATGAGGCATGTTGTGTAACCACACAACAATCCCTAGCCAAAAATAACTTTCAGTCAGTTGTACCACTATCTTATCTACTCCAAAATGTCCACTTAAGCCTCCACTGTGTATTTCTCTAATTAGATTCTCTCTCATTGAACTTCTAGGAATGCATAACTTCTGTCCTTTGAACAACAAACCATCCTATATAAAATATTCCAACCATGGTGTCCTGTCTCCTACCACTGGACCCTTACTAACAGCCCATGCTTCCTTAAAATTAGGATTATCTGGATACAAATCCTTCATTGCACCAAATCCAACAACATTAACCTATAACTCATTCATCAACAAACATCTTCTGCTAATTGCATCTGCTACCCAATTTGACTTACCACTTCGATGTTTCAAAACAAATAAAGAACTTTGCAAGAACTCCACCCATTTCACATGTCTTTGGTTTAAATTACCTTGACTATTGATGTACTATAAGGCATGATGATCAGTATACAACACAAACTCATTTGACAACAGATAATGTCACCACTTCTTTAAGGCATGCACTATAGCATAGAATTCTTGGTCATAAACTGAGTATTTCCTTTTTGCTTCATTGAGTTTCTCACTGAAGTAGGCAATGGGTCTACCTTCTTGACTTAACTCTCCACCAATTGCACTACCACTAGCATCACAATCCACTTCAAAAACTTTGTTAAAGTCTAGCAATGCCAACACTGACTGTTCTATCACCTTCTTCTTCAACATTTGAAAACTATTTTCTACTATAGCTATCCATTGGAACTCTTTCCTAACACCCTTCATTGTTTCGGTGATTGGTGCACATAGTCCACTAAAATTTCTGATGAACTTTTTGTAGAAGCTTGCGAAGCCATGAAAAATTCTAGCTTCAAATATGTTTCTCGGTGAAGGCCAATCTAGTATTACCTTAACCTTCTCTAGATCCATTTTCAACCCTTCTGTTGATACTACAAAACCCAAATATACTAGCTTCTTTTGCGTAAAACTACACTTATCCATGTTCACTAGCAACTTCTCTTCTTTTAGTCTTTGCAAGATTGCCCTTAGATGTAGTAGGTGCTCCTCCTTTGTCTTGCTGAAAACCAAGATGTCATCCAGATAAACTATGACAAACTTTCCAAGGAATTGCTTTCATTACCTCATTCATCAACCTCATAAAAGTGTTGGGTGCATTAGTTAATCCAAATGGTATCACTAACCACTCATATAGTCCATCCTTGGTTTTGAATGTTGTCTTCCATTCATCCCCTTCTCTTATTCTAATTTGGTGGTATCCACTGTTCAAATCAATCTTTCTGAAATACTTTGCTCCACTCAAGCAATCCATCAAGTCATCCATACGAGGCAATGGAAACTTGTACTTAATGGTTATCTTGTTTATAGCTCTTGAATTAGTGCACATCTACCATTTTCCATCTTTCTTCAGTTCCAATACCGCTGGTACAACACACGGGCTAAGACTTTTCCTAATCAGTCCTTTATCCAATAACTCTTGCACTTGCCGGTTCACCTCCTCATTTTCCATAGGTGTCATCGTATACGGTGCCTTGTTTGGTAGGCTTGCTCCTGGTATCAAATCCTTGAAGTGACTTATGCTTTTAACTGGTGGTAATCCATTAGGTAAGTCCTTCATTAGTATGTAATCAAACTCACTTAGAATTTCTTGGACCTCCATGGGAACTGCTGCCCCTTTCTCAACTATCATAGCTTCTACAATTTGAGGTAGGAAGGCATAACATACCTTCTCCTTCCTGATTTCATTTAGGAATTGTTTTCCACTTACTAGACAAACCCTATTACTTATCTCAACATCTGCATCCTTGTCCTTCAAAGGATTCAACATATATTTGACCCCATCCTTCTTGAGGGTAATGCAATTACTCTTGCCATCATGAATGGCCTGCCTGTCATATTGCCAAGGTCTATCCAACAAGAGGTGGCATGAATCGATTGGCATGATATCACACATTATCTCATCTTTATAAGTACCAATATGAAGTTTGACAAGACATTGTTCACTTACCAGTAACTGATGTCCCTTTTGCAGCCAAGAGACCTTGTAAGGAGTGGAGTGTTTCAATCGTTTCAGATTTAACTTCTACACCATTTCTTCTAATACTAAATTGTCAGTACTACCACTATCCACAATGACCTTGCAGCATTTTCCTCCAGACTTACATTTGGTTCTAAACAGACTTCTTCACTGCTCTGGTTCCTCTTGTACCTTTTTTGGTGTTAGAAGAACCTTCCTAATCATCAAGGATTCTCCATCCTCAGCTTCTTCTCTATGCTTTGGTGAGGCTACACTAGACATGCTCTCCTCCTCAACTTGAGCTATATGGACTCTAGTCTCCTTCTCTTTACTACTGCTTTGTTGTATCTGAGGACATTCAAATGTCCTGTGTGATTCCACACTAAAAACATGTTCCACTGAACCCTCTTCCTCTTCCATAATTTCCTCTACCTCAGGAATAATCACCCCTTCCTCTACCTCCATGGGTATTGGAAGAACTTGTTTCTCCTTGCTTATCCTGAGATCCACGTCCAGGATTTGATTGCCCTCTCCCTTTGGAGGATTTACGTCTTCCTCTAGAGCTATTATGTCTTCTAGAGATCTTTTCTTCTTCCTTCAGTGCAAATTGATAGGCTTCTTCTATGCTGGTAATTCTAACCATGCTAATTTCATCTTGGATCGAGTAATGCAGCCCATTTACATACTTGGAGATCTTCTCAGCATCATCTTCAATGTGACCAACCCTAATATTCAATCTATAAAATTCTTCAGTGTAATCTTGTACACTTTTCTCCCTCTACTTGAGGTTCTGCAACATCTTGAACATAGTGATCTGATAATCAACTAGCAAGAATTTTTCCTTCAACTTGGTTAACATCCTCTCCCAGGTCTTAATATTTTCCTTTCCTTTTCTTTGTCTCTCAACTTGCACATGATCCCACCATAGAGATGCATGTCCTCTCAACTTGGAAGCTACAAGTTTCATCCTCTTAGGATCCTCAATAGATTCTAGTTTGAAATACTTTTCCATTTCTGAAATCTAGTCTACCAATTTGTCTGGTTTCAGACTACCATTATAACTAGGTAACTCAACACGGGGTTTACTGGCAATCTTTGTCATTGCATTTAGAAACCTTCCCTCAAATCCATCTTCTCCTTCTTCTACTTCCTCTTCACTGACTTATGCCTCCTCATTGTCACTTACATCTACTACAGGTACTTCTCTATGTTCTGTTCTTTCCATTGCATTAAGCCTAGCCATGATTCCTCTGAGCATTTCTGCCAATGTTGCATCTCCAATCCTTGGATGTGGTCCTCTCCTTCTTCTATCATAGTGTGCCATGTTTCAAATCTTTTGTAGTGATCACATGGCCTCAAGGAGTACAAAACCTAGCTTTGATACCACTTAATGCAGGTCAAGATTCATGAATCTTGTCAGACAGCTGAACCAAGCAACAAATGATAAATCACAACAAAATAGCAATAACAGAATAGTAGAACAACAAAGATTTATTCATCAGCAAGAGATAGTTATAGCAGGAGTATAATCTGCATTACAAAGATATTAGCCTTAACCTTATAATGCTACAAGATGTAGATCAACTGATCGTGCATTCAGGAGAAATCTTCAAGAAGTCTCCAAAAACGTATTACAATCTTTTGTACAGAGAAGCTCCTCTCAAAGAACAAATCCCATGTATTTAGAGCCTTCTTTGGTAGCCATTGACCTTCCTTAATGATCTTGACATGTGTCATGCCTTGATTTTCCCTTGGAATGGCTATACGGACTGTCAAAATTGACCTTTTGTCATTTCTAGTTCGTTGGCGGGAAAGTCAGTCCAGCTAGATTTCAGTGCAATAGGAAAAAGTGTTGGATTTTTCTTTCACTAACTTTCACTAAGAAAAATGCTAAAAATGATCTCATCTAACCTTCATAGAGGAAAGTGTTGGAAATGACCTCCACCAACTTAGCGCAAAAATCGACCATGTCCGACTAGCATAGATTTTGCCCTCCTCTGACTTTGTCAGTGCACCTCCATTTTAGCGCAAAGCAGTGGTTTTCTGTCCTTCTGACCTACATGGATTTTGGCATCCACAGACTTTAGGTAGTAGAACCAATTTTAGCGTAAGTCAGCTATAAAGACTTTTAGTGCAAACAGTGTGAAATCGCCCAGCGGGGAATGATGACATCACCGACTTAGCAGAGGATTCGAAGGTGTCTAACTTAGTCAGTAAAAGCTACTTTCAATGCAAGTCCAAACCCTTGGATTTCTATGCAAACTCCTTCATTGACTGCCAGTGCAGATTTCCAGTGTCATAGGATTTTAGCACCAGGTCGGTAGGACTCAAAAGTCGCGTTAGAGCATAACTTCACCAATTTTTACCAGATCTTCACCAAAATTGAGGTACGGATACCCATTTGGGCCTTCTTCAAGATCAATCCCTTATTTGGCTAACTTCCTTAAGAAAATTCTCTAAATTTGATCAATTCATCCTTGAGGTAACTTCTGTAGACAAAAATAGACAACAAGAAAGTAAAAACAAATCTTTTTAGTTGATGGGGATTGCACGTGAACCCAGATGCTCCTACATCAGTAAATATTCCCAAAGGACACCCAAAACAAAATAATACCCCTCGAAGGAAATTCACACCATTAGGAGAACTAATCGAAGATGTCTTGGACAAAATTCTAAAAGATGGTTTAATAACTCTCCCACCCATGATGCCCTACAATGAAAATCAAATCAAACCTACATGGTGTAATGAAAATTATTATTGTGACTACCACCATATTGTGGGCCATAAGACAACCAATTGCATGAAGCTAAAACATTGCTTACAAGATCTCATAGACAAGGGCAGAGTCAGACTCAAGGAAACCCCGCAACAATCGCCTAATGCCAATCTTGGAGCTTACAAGGACCCTTTGCCCGACCAAAATAAGGGAAAGGCTTCATCCTCCAAACAAGCATATCACATCGTTCCCCCTCCTGCCTCTTTCAATTCCATCATGGGTCAGATAAAAGAATCACCCAACCATGTCAACACAGTCACCATTCAGGCCCAAGCACCTGATTGTGTTGCCACTACCCGCCGTGGCCGTGTGTCCACCTGTGCGTCTCCCACCACCAATCAAACATCCACATCCACACCAAACCACCAACCAAACCATCTGTTAGACCATAAATATGATCTCCTAGATCATCTAGGTAAAACCCCCACCCAAATCTCCATTCTTGAACTACTTCATACATCTCCGCTTCACAAGGAGATCCTTGACAAGGCCCTAACAAAAACCCAGGTCCCCACTAACCTGAATGTTGAACAGTTCCAAGCCATGGTGGGTCATATCACTTCGCCTCACGATCTAACCTTCTCTGAGAAAGACCTTCCCACCTTCGATGGTTCACACAATGACTCCCTACATATCAAAGTTCGTATCTACAAACATACCATATAGAGAGTCTTAATATATGGTGGCTTCGACCTAAACCTTTGCACTCTTAAATTATTAAAACATTTGGATACTCTGATGTGGTTGTAGATTCTAATGAAAGTATAACCATAAAAGGATACAATGACACTGAGAGACTATCTGAAGGCACCATTAAACTCCCTATTCAAGTAGGGTAGAATATCTTGGAAACAAAATGTCAAGTTCTTGATCTCGACCTCCCATACAACATTCTCCTTGGCCGACCATGGATACACGCCATGCAAGTTGTTCCATCCACATTTCATGAATGCCTAAAGTTCCCTTCTAACGGCACAAAAGTAACTATCTATGTTGATCCCCGCCCCTTCTAATACTGCAGCTTCTTGGAAGGACATGACTATACTTTATGTCTGTACAATAAGGCTATCAAGAAAACTGCTTCCCAAACTAACCCTACAACATCCACCTCATATGTTGACCCCACCAACATTGCTACCACTTCATCCCAAACAACCCTACCACCCAAGGTCAAAATCAAGATAAGTGACATGGAGTGTGGGGAATATGACTTGCACGGTACTTTTTGTGTAGGGACTTTACCCAATCCTAAAACATTCGATGCCCCAAAAGAAGAAGATATTTCTATAGTCATCATCAAATGCAAACCATTGCCCATCTTTGAGAGAAAGCATCTCCTTGATTAGGATGTGCTTGAAGATGTATAATCCTAGTTGTATAGAGAAGAAAAAGAACAAGAAGGCCCTACCATACCAGCTGAAATCTATGGCAAAGGGCTACAAATTGTCAAGTACCACTACAACAAAACATGCAATTAGTGCCTAAAATAGTACTAGAATTTAGTGTATTTGAGTTCATGAATTGGACACTTCTACCGACGCCAAACTCGGCACCCAATTGCATTTCACTTTTGCGCCGGATTTAGCGTCGGGTTTTAGTGCCGGGTTTAGCACTGAATTTAGCACCAATTATTTTTGCTTCCATTTTGGCTTCTAATTTTGCTTCTAGTTTTTCTTCTTGTGTTGCTTCCAGTTTTGCTTCCAGGTTTGCTTCCACTTTGGCTTCTAGTTTTGCTTTCAGTGTTGCTTCTAGTTTTTCTTCCACTTTTGCTTCCACTTTTGCTTCCAGGTTTGCTTCCAATTTTGCTTCCAATTTTGCTTCCAGGTTTGCTTCCAATTTTACTTCCAATTTTGCTTCTAGTTTTGCTTTTGGTTTACTTCCAGTTTTGCTTCCAGGTTTTCTTCTGGTTTTGCTTCTAGTTTTGCTTCCACTTTTGCTTCCACTTTTTCTTCCAATTTTGCTTTCAATTTTGCTTCTAGGTTTGCTTCCGGTTTTGCTTCCAATTTTGCTTCCAGTTTTGCTTCCAATTTTTCTTCTGGTTTTGCTTCCAATTTTGTTTCCGGTTTTGCTTCTAGGTTTGCTTCCAGTTTTGCTTTCGATTTTACTTCCAATTTTGCTTCCACTTTTGCTTCCAATTTTGCTTTTGATTTTGTTTCAGGTTTTGCTTCCACTATAATGTCGCTTGTTGCTTCCATTTTTGTGTCTTTTATTGCTTCTAATATATCTCCTATTATTGCATCTTTTGTTGCTTCTAAAATATCTTCCATTATTACTTCTTTGTTTGCTACCTGAATTGCTTTTGTTTTTGCTTCCTCGATAACGCCAAGTTTTTCTTCCAAGATTGCTTCTAGTTTGCTTCTAGTTTGGATTCTATTGTTGCTTCCTTTTTTTCTTCTTAAAATGCTTCTTATTTTGCTTACATTTATTAATTTAATATGTTTTATTTCAATTTAATTAGTTAAATATATCATGCCTCTTAAATAACTCATGATTATAATTAAGTAAATTAAATAATATGTTTTATTTCAATTTAATTAGTTAAATATATCCTGCCTCTTAAGTAACTCATATGATTATAGAGTAAGTAATTTAATTATTTAACTCATATGATTAAATAACAAGATAATTATTATAACATGATCATCATCTATAATTAAAACAAGTGAGTCAAATATCTATAATTTAATTGAATTTGACAACATCCATCATGAGTAGTAAATTAAAATCGTCATACGTAATAAATATCCATCCAAAAATTATCAACCACTTTCAATATATATAAATTGACAAGTCAATACTAATAAGATCATCATCATATATAACTAAAACAAGTGAAAGACAAATATGCCAGTAGATCAATAGCATGTCAAAACGATACATGTCCAATAGTCGACATAAGTCAAAATGATACATGTACAAATGATATAAGCAAAAATGATAAATTATGTAACTCAAAATGTTACAAGTCAAGATGATACATGTCCAAATGATATAAGTCAAAATGATACATAAATTTATGATACAACTCATTAATATGGTACTGCAGGCCATGAAAATGATACATATGATAGTAACCATGAAAAGAGGCATCATAAAAATATATCAACAATGATCCATGATGCAGTCTATATGATCATGAATGTCACTGTCTACTACCAGCAACTGCCTCATCATCATCACAATCATGATCATCATTATCATCATCATCATCATCATCATCATCATCATTGTCATCATCATCATCGTCATCGGCCTCGGTGTCTTATGTATCTATGTCATCATCATCCTCTACCATGTGATCTATACCAGAACCAACATAATCTAGATCTATATCATGATCTTCTGGAAGACCCGTGTTCTACAAAAAAAAATATTTAAAATGAAAAGTTATTAGTTATTTCATGCAATAATTTATTTTTCTATTATATATCTAATATTACAACATATGAAACGAAACCATAATCATATTACATCATATCAAAGTGCACATACCATAATAAAATTTCAAAAAAGTTATAGCTAATATGTCATTCCAATTATGTAAAACATGCAACAATTCTAATAAACGTTAGTAAAGATCATAAAAAATTTTGTTATACAATTTAACTATCAACTGTAAATTCTATTACATAACCTTAAGTGCCACAAATTGCTTGGTCCATGTATGTTCTTTTTCACTATTAATCTAATAACCTGCATTAGACAGAAACATTAAAGAGTTTTTGAGTAGCAGTTAATTAAATTCTCTTACATGTCATTAAGGAATGCACAGTTTTTTTTTCAATAATTATTTATCTTAAGGTTCATGAGTAACCTTAAGATAAAGGTCTATTTTGTTTGAAAAAAAATGAAGTTAGCAATATGGCTTTATTCGACCGATTTTAGAAAGAAAAAATGTTAGCCCTATTCCCGCTCACAGGTCTTCAATGTGAGTGAGAATAGGGAAAATTTGGGGATTTAGAAAGAAAGATAAATTTTAGGGTGTCTTCAAGATAGCCAACACAAGCAAGGAGGTCAACCATGCACACATAATGATCAACTGTAGGTGTAATGCAATAAGGGTTACAAATGTGATTGAAGTATGTATATCTCTCATCCACTAAATCTGCATGGATACATGCACCTAGAATACAAGCATAGATTACAATGTTAGGATATGTTCCAGAGTGCTTAATTAATTCAAAGATTTTGAGAGAGTCCTTGCAAAATCCATTTTGTACATATCCTGCAATCATTGCATTCCATGAGATGATATCTCTTTGAGGAATTCTATCAAACAGTTCACATTTTTTTGTCTATGATTCCATATTTTGTGTATATCCTACAATCATTGCAATCCATGAGACCACATTTATTTGAGACATTCTATCAAATAGTTCACGTGCCTTGCCTATGCTTCCACATTTTGCATACATGTCTAACAGGGCAGTTGCAACTACAACATCTAACAAAATTCCTCTATCCTTTATGTTTATGATGAATAAAGTACCACACTAAGGAGCATACAACTACAAACTATCTAGTGGTGGGAGCTCAAGCTATTAATGCCACATAGTTCCCTCTTGCTCAACACATACCTAATTACACCATATGTCATGAGACTCATGAAATTGTCCACTACTGCAAAAGTGGAAGGATGTTCCTATCAATTACTAGTGCAAGGTTTGTCACACATTAATCTCTTGAAGGCATGGACAGAAGTGAGTCCAAATGGAGGTGGGTGGAATGAGCGCAGAAGTACTGCTAAAGTGCAAATTAGTTGCAGGCTCGACATAGTCCATCTTTTCTAGCCTTGGGATCTCCAAGCTTTGATGAAGCCTCTCAAGGAATCTATAAAACAAGAGGCTGTTGTAGTAGGATACGATGGTAGACTCTAAGAACAAACCTGCAAATGGAGGCGATCTGACGAGATGTGAATGTACCACCTTCCCATAGGTGGTAAAATCCTGCACATGGAATGGTGAGCCTCAGGATTGGAGGTCGGGGGAGAACTTTCCCACAGGCTTCTTTTTAAGCTAAGGCGAGATTGAAGCAGATTATGTTGTTTGTTCTTAGGAATGGTCCAAATAAAGTGATGCCTTAGCATTTTTGAGTGGAGTGCCACTATAAGGAGGATAAAACCAGAGGGTAACAGATTGTGTACTTGTTCAACAAAGCCTCTGATGACGAAAAAGTGGCCATCTTGAAAGTGATCAGGGCTAGTTTCTAGTCAGGAGAGCACATGCATGATGGACAAGTGCTGGAACATTTTTTCTAGAACTATGTATAGGTTGTGGGAGCAAGGCTTTGGGGGCTAAGAGCTGCAATGAGATTGGTGAGGGAAGATCTAATGGACATGGTCAGGACTACCATGGATGGTGTGGCAGTGGAGCCTGAACATGGATTTGCTCTTTCCACACTCAACCTAAATGAGGAGAAGAAGAAGGTGAAGATGCACAAAGCATGGGCCCTCTACAAAAAGGGCATGGAGAAAGAAAATAACATAGGAGAGTTCTTGAAATTCCTGGAAACCAACCTGGGTTTGATTGATGAAAATGTAATAGATAGGATGGTGGATATTGTTGAAGGCATAAGTTATATATACATATATATATATATATATATCACTAGATGTAATGCCTCATCTTTCTATGTAACTTTTTTTTTGATATTTCAATACAGGGAGCTACTACCCCCATATTTGGTAGTGCTTACCAAAAAAAAAATTCTTTGAGGCATTTTGTCAAACAGTTCACATGCCTTGTCTATGCTTCCATATTTTGCATACATGTATAACAAGATAGTTACAACTACAACATTTGACAAAATTCCTCTATCCTTTATGTATTGATGGATGTCCATACCCTATTCCAAAGCTCCCATTTTGACACAGGAAGGGAGGACATTGGCAAAGGTTGTGGAATTTGTCTTTACACCAACTAATTGCATTTGCTTTAAAATTTCTAAAGCCTTTTCAATAAATCCATCTTGTGCATATCCTGCAGTCATTCTAGTCCATGAGACCACATTTCTTTGAGGCATTTTGTCAAACAGTTCATGTGCCTCGTCTATGCTTCCACATTTTGCATACATGTCTAATAGGGTAGTTGCAATTACAACATCTGACAAAGGAGGACTTAAGCATTCAGAAACTTGACCATGCCACCTTGTGTTGATTTGATGAATGGCTTGTAGCCATCAAATCCAATGAACTCTTAAATCATCTCTTCCTTAATCGGGACCAACAATGTAGAGACAGTCCTCTATATCCATCCCCTTGGTAGTCTAAAGGGCTGCCTTGAGACAAAATATGCTAATATACTATTATGATAGTTACGATTGTCCTCCATCATTTCATTAAGCATTTCAAACTTGAGATGAGGATTGGGGAGGTCTCCATTGGTATTTTGTCATAGACAATTTGGGCATAGTAGACCCCCATCTTATCAATAATGAAGATTGTATAAAAATTGAATAAAACAAGAAAAACCTCATGACTATCTTGCATGTTAGCAAATTGATTGTGACAATAGTAATGTTAGTCAATAATTTCCACACCTTTATATTTGATCTTCGAATCATTAGGGCAGTAAAAGCATGGAAAATACTCATGGCAAGATCTTTAAAATAGGCATATTCAACTTCAGGCATTTCTGCAAACCCTAGGAAGGTAGATGTAAACTTACTGACTATAATTACCACCACAAAGACTATCCCCTTTGTGACTATGACAAGGTAACACTGTCATGCTCTTTATGACAATCCCTTTTCCAATGGGTGATGGTGTAATAACATTTATCTCCTTTGTGATTTCAATGCCTCTCTAATGCACTATCATAGGAGCCTTGACAGTCCTTATGTATCAGTGAAGAAGGCTTCCAAAAAATCCAAAAGGAGGGCTTAAGATTACATATAAAGTCCTAGCCTTCATACCCTAGTCACATATCACCCCTCTAAGAAGACCTCAAGACTTTATGGGTTCTAAACATAACACAAACCTAGTCCTATATGACTGTCACTACCCTAGGTCCCTCAAAATTCTTATATCAACCTTCCCTTAGCTGGCAAGGGTCTTGAAACTCCATTGTCCCTGCTAGTCTGAACTTGGAATGGTCAATATAATGATTCTACTACAATGCATAGTTAGGGATACACTAAGGAAGTCCTACCTACCCTAAGGAAGTCCTACCCAAACCTAAACTATGATGTATCTGTGATCTTATCAAGCATGATCTTATGATAGTGTTTGGACTAAACCTGTATAGTTTTAGGGCATTCATAATGTATCTTAGTTACAGTGTGGTGTGTGAGGAATTATTACTAAATGGTTGCTACCATGCACATAAACTATACACATATCTAAAGACTATAATATGACATTATTGTGATGGAATCCTAGGTTGGAGTGAAAGCGAGGCCTCAGACCATTTTAAATTGATTCCTTGCCAAAAAAATTGATATGAGAGCCATTGTGTCCTCGAATACCATTCCACCAGCTTGTGGACCTAGTGCAAGGTGTGCAACAAGTCTAAGAAGAAACACCATCCTTCTTTTTGTCATACTGAGAACCACAAAATAATGGATTTAAATCATGGAACATATATAATTGATACCTTTAATGCATATTCTATGCAAGTGATTTGAAAACTAAAGATTTGGGTGTAGGAAAGGGCTTCTGAATAAATGCTCATTAGAAAAGAAAGAAAACAAATGAGTGCAACTTTGATCTTCCTTCAAATCGCCCTTAGTTCATAAGGAATCCAAAAATGGTATCTTAAGTCCAATAGTTGGAGGCAGGAAAACAAGGGTTTTCTATTCATTATTAGCCCATTAAACTTAATCATATGAGATAGCATGGCACACACAAAAATGTTGTGGATAATGACCACAAGATTAGGTTAATTGCAACCACTTTTTGTAAGCAAGAACAAGACTAGTATACTCATTATGATCCTAATAGCACCAATAAGGGTCCCCAAAGATATAAGAGTAATCATTTTTCATCTAAGAGAAATCTTAAATTTAAGGGTGCTGACTATGCACCTCAAGAACCATATTTTTGGTATGGTGTAGAGCTAGTAAAAAAAATGAAATGGACAAGAATTTAATAAACCAATCCCCTATACCCTAATTATGATTGAAGAAACATTTACCCACACAACCATTTAATATGTGTAATAAGTTATACTACTGATTCATGCACGACTTTCTTAACCCCTTGAGTTTGCAAGGCTTATTGTGGGTTCATCCTTAGTGAGTATATCCATACATACAAGAAAACAAATACTAAGAAGTGGTGCTTAAATCCCATAGAGGAAATGCTTACCGTGTCACTTGTCTGGGTAGGGCTCTTACTTTTCCTTAAGAACTGTGGAGTACATACAATCTAAAGGAAATAGACAACTCTGATGGAGACTTCTGTAATTACTGATACCCCCATTGAATCCTCTAAACAATCCCTATTGCATACATACATTGAAGGACACCTTCTGCAATTTGATGGGAAAACCATGGGAAAATATGCCTGTTGATTAAAGCTTGGTTGAGATGATAGTTGGAAAACTTGGAAGCATAAAGACAAAATGCACACTTATATGATTGTTCTATAAAGGTAAAAAGGTGCATTCATAATGAGAGTGATTGAATTTCAAATTTCAGCACTACAATAAGGTAACTAGGAGGACATGTGCACATGTCTAGGACTACAAATAATGGGACAATTGAGTGGGATCTAGGGCTAATAAAGAAGCACTTTAGAACTCATCCTACGCATCAATAAACAACTCAACACAAGAAATGCAAATTGACATATTAACACAACAATATCCAACTAAGTTATTGAAAGTCAACTATTGATACCTTGTTCTCCATCCAGATTACAAAATCGGTCTTCTTTTTGCTTTGTAACATTTCCTTTTCAACTTGGCTTGGATGCCATCCATATTTCTCCTCCTGTCAAAACATGGCACATGGACTAGTTAAACTAATTAATATGCAATCATTTACTTTTTCCTAGGAAATAAAACAAATATCATTTAACTTATTAAATATACTTACAAATGTATAGATCAAGGCCTGTAAACCTTTCTGGCCATTGTGATGCGTGGCACGAAGTTTGTCAAGCCTAGCCTTGGTGGCCTTGTCCTGAAACATATACTAATTCAATTTAACTATGCACAAATAAAATTTAAAAATCGTTTAATAAATTTGATATAATCTTATGAGCAAATTCAAATACATGTGTACTCTCCTCACCAGACTTCCTCTATGCATCAAACTTCTCATATGCTTTTACAAGCTCTTTCCATACTTTCAAACTTACATCAATTGGCCTTTTTTTAGCCTTAGCTCGAGAGGGAGTTTTTTTATCTTCTTTGTTTGGTTGCACTGAAATCTCTTGCAGTTTTGAGACATTTGTAGCTTTATCTTCTTTACAGACCAACCTATGTCAAATTCAGTCTCCATGTCTTAGATAACTACTTTTTGTAGGTGCATGGGTATCTTTGAGAATGGCAAATGTAGATGGTCTTTGAACTATTGAAGGCATGATTCCTTCAACCTATTCACAAATGATTTTCCAACATCTGTCATTCGGACTTCCCCTGAAACCACATCATATTCTATCTTGGTATCGTAGGTACCAATGCAAGATGCAAAACATGGCATGGTGGTCGAAGAAGTCTGTGTCCCAGGAGTGGGTGGGACATTGGAAGCCTCTGTTCCCTGTTTGACATTCTCAGAGGTTATTGTTATTGATTTCCTCCTAGGTCTTTTTCTCAATCTAGGATTGGTTGGGGAATCAATTGATTCCCTTTGACACTATTGATTTGGTTGTAATGTTTCAGGGACTTTACCAGATCATTTTTCTATGTATCTGGCAAGCATTGTCAAGTCCACACCATCTAATTTGTTTACTACCTCTACCCCCAATATGGAAGCTAATGCCTCTTTATCTTTGTCAGTCTCATGTCCCTATATATATAAAATAAATTTCTTCTTTTAAATTTACAAATAAAAAACTAAAAACTAAAAATCAAAGAAACAATGGAAACATTTACAAATCTATAAATTGACAATGAATTACCTCATTGTGGCCAGAGTCTGCTCCCTTTGCTCTCTTCCCTCTATTGCTTGACATTTTGAGGTGACCTAGGGCAAATTATTTTCATTCAGTCTATGGAGGCAAACGAAGTAGACACTGCCAGGTATGAAAGTTTTCGTCCAGTTTTTTGTATTCCTCAAGGTTTTTGACCTTTACTTTGTAGAGCAAATCATGAAGTTGTTTTCCTATGAATCAACTACTGCCTTGAGAGGGAATCTATAGTTTCGGGCCTAATTTTAGTTTGCTCACCATCGTCTCAAAATCCCTATCTCCTTGTATTGTCTCAAGCAACCTCTGTTTTAGTTTGCTCACCCTCATCTCAAAAGCCCTAATTTTAGTTTGCTCAAACTCGACTTGTCTTAAAGCACTCGACTACTTTTTTAGGAAGGAAGTGAGAAAGTTGTCTTTAGAGAAAGGTATTGATGGGAATGATAAGTGAACATGGGTTTGAAAAATGTGTTCACTACTCTCAGATGTAGAGGAAATAATGCAATGTCTACAATTTTACCCTCCTCCTTTGTAACCACATGAGACTTGAACGATTCGCCTGTAAACAAAACAAAATTCACAATCCTCTCGATTTAATCGAAACAAAAATATTTTTGGGAACAATTTTTTTTATTGTAACCTTACCTATGGTGTTGCAAACTAAATCAAATTTCTCATCTACTTGCTTATTTTTCCCCTTTTTCTCCTCTCTTCGCATGGTGTTTTTATGCTTTTTTCTCCTCTAATTCGCATGGCATTTTTCTCTTGTAATTATCAAATTTCTCATATAATTTAGGTAGGAAGTTTTTATTTTTTATTTTTGATTTACTACTTGGCGTAGTTAACACCAACTTTAGCACCTACTTTTAGGCCTAAATGTAATTATTTTGGGTCATCAAAGGTGGCACAAAGTACGCCTAATGTAGCTCCATTCAGTGCATTTTGGTTATGTCCTTGTGACATTACTCTCTAGATATATATCTCCTCTTTATAGTGACAAGGTTTCAAGAACATGACAACTTAGGTAAGGTATCAACTTGTCTCTTTAACCTCTCGATTGTCCTTTTTCAAGAATTAATCTCATTGAAATGCAAAGACAACATGTTGATTGATGACTAACGACATTGTTGCTATGATAGTGACTTAACCTGGTCAGAAGATTAATGAGACAATTTTATAGTAATAACTCTATGGATGCATACCTAGCTATCCTAGGTGTACTATGACAATAATTTAATGTTACTAGTGTTGCTTTTAAACCTCCTATGGTTGTTACCTATGCCTCATGGTATGACAACCTCTACAATGTTAATTATGATATTCATATGATGGTGAATATTGGAGCAATGGTTTGGATGACCTAATAACATTTGTGATAGTCCTTTGGGGTTGTGATAGACCTTTTGGGTTGTAACAATACTTAGGACAATTGTCCATTAGCTATAACAAGGTATAATGATGGTCCTTGATATCATCCCCCTATAATGATAGTAATCCACTGTATACCAACAATTATATAAGTTATAACAATCCTAATGGTTGAAAGATGATCTTTGATACCCCTATGAATAGTCATGGCAAAATTTTAAGGTGGTTGCTATAATAGTATTTTTTAATAATAAATGATTACCTAACTTATAATATTAGCAATGCCTTTGCTTATTTTTGTTAGTCACAGTCCTATATCATATGGTGGCTGCCCTTTATTCCCATATCAGTCCATTGACTTGCTAATAAAGATTCTAAATCATTGTTAGTACAACATTAGGTGGTATTTGGATGATAGCAATGATATGACAACCTTTGAATCCTCATGATCCCACTACAATAGTAGATCAACACTATAATGGTCAAATATGAAATAAATGTCTTTTTTATGTGAATTTGTAGTCATATTGTAATCATAAGATTTGAGCTATAGTTGTCAAGATTCTGCCTGTAAACTTTTTCTAAAGAGTAAAATGTTGCAATGTCCTATTTTTTTCATGGTGTGTCTTAATGAAAAGCGAGTGTATTAACAAGATAAATTCAAGAATATTCTCTTGGTGCACAACTATTATGTCAAAATTGTCATTGTTGTGTATTGCAGGATCTAGAGGAGGCCATGGAGAGAGGACGTGGATGGTGTAGAACTACTAAATCGCAGAAAGGAAAGTGGGTGGAAATAGATATGACAATGGAATCTGCAGATACAATAGAGGTAAAAAGAGAAAGTGACCTCAACCAAAGGATGAAGGTGTTTATGAATTCACAAATGCTACAACATAGAGGAGATAAAGTCATTTTTTACTATGTTGTGTATTAGAGGGGCCAGATGAGGCCATAGCAATAGATCATGTCATATCAAATGAGGACACAACTGATGAAGCGGGACATCAAGTACTCAAATCCAATTTCCTTAGGAAAAAATGATCTGATGGCATTTTGTGATACATCCATCTTTTTTCACAGTATTATTGAAATTTATAATGTATTATCTAATTTGACATAAATTAATGCATGTTGTTGATTATTTTAGATGGAGATTGGAGCAAATGTAGAGCCTAAGCATTCAACTAGCAAATGAAAAAGATATGTACATGGACATGGACCTAAAACTATTAAATCACATAGATGACATTGGGTGGAAGAGGATATGACAATGGATCCTGCAGACATAACAAATGATTGCATTGAACAAGAGGTTGGTCAAGACTATAGTACATGGGATGAATACTTTGAGAAAATTGTTGTTTGTCGATGTTCTATGTGTCGTGGCAAGAAACAATTCAAACAAGCGATTGTACAAAGACATTACATATATGATGAGCTTCCAGTTGGTAGTATGCCTCCTACAATTGATTCAAATCCAATAGGAATTGTGGTAAGGAATTTTCCAAATTGATATAAATAACATGTATACTTCATTTAAACATTGTTTTATATTATTTAAATAACTAATTTTTTTCTTAATGGATACTTGCAGGATAAAGTTCTTGGTTTAAAGTTTCCTAGATTACCAACTTCTAGCCTAGAGGGCAATGATCATTTATCAAATGATACATCTAACAAAAATATGTGCCAATATACTAGGTCGGAAGATGGGAATTGATGAAAACAAGCAACAGAACAAGAACCATTTTAGAGATGCATAATTTGCTTAAAGACAAGGGGAAGGTGGACTACATACCCTATGAGAATGAATGTGATGGAGATGATGACTTGCCCCTGAGTTTGAGATCAATTTACAAAGAGACATTTGATCATTGACTATATTGTGCTTGGCCTAGTGATCAACAACTACCTAAAGTGTACGAGGTGTTTCAATTTTGGGGATACAGCTACATGATATGACGCTCCAATATTCATGGAGAAAATCTAGGCCTCTATATTTTCCAAAATGTACATGTGGGATCTAAACATAGAAACAATTCAAAACAAACCACTAGGAGATTAATGCCATATTATGGTCCATTATATTATAGTGGTGAATGGAGAAGGCTAGCAGAATATAAGCCTAGCATGTCAGCATATGGTCTAAATTTGAATATGTATACACATCGTCTCCAATTGGAAAGTGGAAAAGAAATGAATAGAGGTCATCTTATGTATATAGATGGATGTACATACACACACAAAAATATTGCAAGATTTGTAAATAGTAGTAAGGGAAGGGACCCTACTGTAAGACTGAATTGTCAATTTGTTGAGGTTATAAATGATAAAGATGAAGATATGGAAAGAGAGGTTGATAGATTGATAATGGTTGAGGCTATTATGGACCTTACCATTGGGAATGAGTTATTGATTGATTACCCCTTCTTAAAATGCACTCATGCGTGAAAGAAGAGGGAAGAACAAGGTCTCCCTAAGGATGTTCGTAAGGGCAGAAAACCAAAGAATAATAAATGAGTGTGGACTGATGTTTTATAAACTATGTTGTCAAAATTGTGTTTTATTTAAATTATTGTATAAAAAAGGTAGTCTATAAAATAATGTTCATACAATTAAATTTTTATTTTTTAAGCCATATTTGATTATATTTCTTTGAAATTGATACATTTATGATTTATCCAATTGTTTCCAAACATTAGATAATGCTTGCATTTGTTGATAGGTAGAAGATGTTGATGAAACACATACTAATACCCAAGATCCAACTGGGTTATTAAGATTTGGACGGGATGATCCAAACCATCCTTTAAACCATTCCAAGGTGAAAAGAGCAACATTGAAGAGAATACTACTAGCTGAGAAATTTGAAGAGTTGATGAGATCCGCATACATTGATGACATGCCACCTAGCCTTAATGATGATGATCATGATAGTGAAAATGCAATGCATGGAGAAGGATTGAATGAAATGCTTATAGATTTATTTGGGGATGAAAACAATGATGACAATAATGATCATATGGTTGACAGTAACGATGATAGCAGGGGTAATTACCACCAACATAATGTTGATGATAACAACCTAAAAGACTCCATCAAGAAAGTAGGGAAGACACCCATGTCCAAATCAGGTGCAAGTAGAACTTAGAAATCAAGTCATTATTTGGTTGGTGAGGCAAATGATTCACTACCCTACCAAAGTGAGTTGAAATCTATTTCTTACTTTGCAATTGTAAATTGGTGTACATAATTCATAAACATTCATTAACTTCATTTATATTTCTTTAAGAGGATTTTAAAACCATATATATTGTATATAAACAATCCTAGTATAGATTGACATATCAAACATGTTCATCAAAAGTCAAACATTCAATTGATTTAATCTTTGGAAATCTTACAGGGCACTAAAAACTAAAATATTCCTTGAAGAGAATGTGTTTCCATCAACTTGCAGAGAGGCACGTCTGTTGTTGGTTGAGTTGGGGATTGAATATAAGCAAATTCATTCATGTAAAAATAATTTTATTTTATATAGAGATGAATATCAAAACAATGTAGAATGCCCTGTATGCAAAGAGAAGAGATATTGTACAGATGTACAAGGTCTTGCAGTTCCAAAGAAGGTTTTACATCACATGTCAATTATACCTAGACTTCAACAAATGTTTTGTTGCAAGTCACTTGCACAATTGATGGACTAGAATGCAAAGAATAGGAGTAAAGATGGATTCATGAGAATTGTGGCCGACTCCAAAGCAATGAAACACATAGAGGGAAAATGGCCAAGAAAATTCAAAGATGAACCCCGTAGTATCAGGTTTGGTCTTGCAATTGATGGAGTGTGCCCATTCTCTTTCTTGAACTCAAATTATAGTGTTTGGCCAGTTGGATTGATAGTATACAATATTCCCCCATGGATGAGTGTTAGAAAGGAGCACCTTATGCTGACTCTCATTGTTCCAAGAAAACATCAAGTTAAAAACTTGGATAGATGCAATTGCTATGGAAAGGCATAAGAATGTATGACATATCACGTCCCCCATCAAATAGGTCCTTCATGTTGTATGGTGTGCTATGTTTGACTATTCATGATTTCCCAGGACTTGGTGTTTGTTTTGGTAAGATAAAATATTTACGTATTTACACTCATAATTTATTTTCATCCTAACTTTCATACTTAGTTTTATACTATTTTTTTTATGTTATTAACATTACTTATTGAATTGTAGGGCTTCAAACAAAGGGGATATTTTCATGTCCAAGATGTGTAGAACAATTTCAAGGGTGGTATTCTAAAGATCTACATAAATTTATTTACGCAAACAACAGGGTTTTTCTACCACTAGATCATAAGTTTAGAAATTGCCTGAAGAATCAATTTGATAGAAAAGTTGAAAATAGAGGCCCTCCCATGATTATGGGTCCAAGTGATTGGCTTAAGAAGTATGAAGATGCTGAGTTGAAAGGTTGGGAGGATTTTTTTGATCAAGGCGATTCAATTGAAGAACTAGAACAAGTTGTAGTTAATATGCCAGAAGGAATGAAAAGGAAATCCATATTTTATGAGCTCCCTTACTAGAAGGATCTATTAGTATCTCATCTATTAGATCCTATGCATGTCTTAAAAAATGTGCCAGATTCTATATTTCGACATATATCAGGCAAAGAGAAGGACACCTTGTCTTCGAGGAGAGATATTTCTCTTTTGCATACCAAAATTGATAGAAAACATTTGTGGCCAAATAGGGAAAATGAAACATATGCAGAAGCTCCATGGATTTTGAAAAAAAAAAGAGCTAGACCAACTAAAAAATGTCATCCGTTCAATAAGGACACCTACTAGATATGGGTCATCATTGGCTAAAGCTTTTACAATTGATGGACATATCACAGGATTTAAAACACATGATTTTCATAATTTTATGAAGGTATTATATATCATCATTTAACATTTACTGGTAACATTGATTAAGTACTAAATATATTTTGATATTTTGTTGTGTGAGAAAAAATTACTAATGACCTTTTCATAAATGTGTTTGATAGCATATCATGCCATTGACAATTAGGGGGGATTCCTATCTTACAGTTGACTTAAGGAATGCCATAAGTCAATTGTTACCATTTACAAGGTATGTGGTTATATGAAATGTTCATGTGTGAGAGACATAGAGATACTATATTGCATTTTAATTTTTGACTAAACGTTCATACTAATTTACTATTCTTATGTAAATTGACATCCATGATGATGTTGAAGATGGTTATGTTCAAGCAAAAGAAAACAACAATCTAGAGTTGGATGATGTTGTGGAAGACAACAATATGGATGGTATACAAAATGATGATTGAAATACATCTAGTAACAATATAGATGGTCTACAGTCAGACTTCAATGATGATGAAGATGATGCAGGTCAAGATGAGGATGATGATAAGATTAAATACTTGAAAGAACATATGAACATTGACAATGATACACTAGATGACATTGTAGCAGACAATAATGTTAATGACCAAGACTTCTAAATTTTTAGAATTATTTGCAATCCATGTTTAAAAAAGGATGATTAAACTGTTGGCAATAATTTTAATTAAATAGATTGTTCAATTGTTGACAAATTACCTATTGCAATATCCTTAAATTGTTCAATCTTCGGTATGAATTGTTGGCAATAATGTTAATTAAATGGATTGATTGATGTTCTTCATAACTTGTTAATGGATAATCCTTATGTGATGGAAGTATTAAGTGATATAGGTCAAATGATAAGCTCATCAAGTTCCCTAAATAGTGGGTGTTACCTTGTTTCACCAATGACAATTTACTTTCAAGTTTGCTGGTGACTTCAGAACAGATTAAGGAGCTTATGTAATTTTGTCAATTAAATCATCCACTTCACTTAACCCAATCTGGCATATGATTTGGATTAATATTTTCTATAAATCTTTAAACCCTTCTCCTAAAACAAAAAAACAAATTTAGATTTTGAAAATATATACAAGGGAATGATTTTCAAAAGAGAAAGACCGGTGCCTGCCACATGAGGAGTTTGTTTATCTTTAATTATTTTTCATATATATCCTTAATTGTATCTATGCCATGTTATCTTGTAATAAGTACTTAAGTAAGACCATCAATGAAAAATGAAGTGGACATATTATCATCTATATTAGCTAATTAATTGCACAAATATTTCAATTTATCAATGATCTCATGTTTCTATTAATTTTCAACGCTTTTAATAAAGACATCATGATCATAATAGTCTTCTTCATCATTAGAATGCAACATGTGATCATCATAGGAAGTAGGAGAAAGAGGTAGTCATGTTTGCAAGGTGAGGGTTTGACCTAGTACTTTTTTGAAGGGGACATAAGGATCCTAGATGTTTCTTAGGAATACAAAATTAAAGGCATTGGGTTGTTTCCAACAAATGCAAACCATAAAAATCTCAAAATAAAAAATCAATCTTTTTTTATCGTAAACATAGGCATGGAAATTGTGAGTCCAAAAAAATGTAGGGAAATAAATCATACCCTATAATAGAAGAATTAAGTCCACTCCTAGATTTAATTAACCTTTAAAGTTCAAGGAGTTGAGAGTAGAATAAAATATTGATATATTAAGTAATTAAGATAGAGAAATGAAATAGTTGAGACTTATTTGATCTTTTTAGCATGATGTCAAATGTGAAGTGTGTGTTTAACTAATGCATTATGAAAAAAGAATGAAAACTAGGATTTTCTACTAGAATAACGATCATCAGATTGTGGCAGTGATTAACTAATTTTTTGCATTCCTTCTTCACTTGTCCTCTTTTTCCATATTTCCAAAACTTTACTCTTATCTTCCTAGGGATTCTAGATTTTCCTCTTGACTTGGATTGATATTTATACCATTCCCCTTTAGATCCACTTTTGTCCTTGGGCCTTTGCAGAACATGCAAGGCATCCTTAGAACCTTCATCATTGAACTTTCTCCTCATATCTCCATTGAGCATTGTAACAATAAAGGATTCCATAGTCACATTTGCAACACTACCATTTATAACAAGCATTATGTTCTCCTAATTTTTGGGTAAAGAAAAAAGTGAGAAGATACATTTGTATTCCTCATCAATTTTAACATTTATTGAACCTATTTGACTCAAAATCATATTAAAGGTGTCAAAATGTTCTATAGTAGAATATCCTTCCTTCATTTTTTAATAATATAAACATATTTTAAGATATAACTTATTACTTTATAATTTTAGTTTGATAAATATCACCTATCCTCTTTTGTAATGTGAATGTAGGGGTCTCTTTTGATTTGAATAACAAATAAAAAGTAAATTGGAGACAACCAGATAAATTATTATCAATCCAATTCAACAAACAAATGAGAACCAAAAGTTGACCACCAGAGAATAGCAGCTTTTATATTGATTTGCTTCAAAGTATAGGCAGTGCAATGTCTCTTTCAAAAAATCAAAATCCCATATAGATTCTGAGCCATAAGGTCTTGGTTTCCTTTTATAAAGGAAGCAACAAGCTTCAGACCTTTCACATTCAAAATGGCTCTTTGTATTCCTAACCCTTGATATTACAATATTTGTCTTTTATAAGTCCAATTTAGATTTTCAAATATATTTGAATAAATTTTGAAAACATGAAGAAAACATAAAGAGACAAAAAGAGAGCATTAAAGATGTGGTGGTGCTATTTAAGGCTAGCATATGGCTCTTTGCTCCTCTGCACCTACACCTGTGCTGTTGATGATTCATCTCTAAGATATTTCTCCTCCCATTTGTATATTGTAAAATCACTAGGCCATTGGTAAGCCTGAATCTGAAGCAAGTTCTCCTGGTGATCTTTCCATCTTTTATCAAGCAAAGATCTCACATCCATCACAAATTTTGCATACCCAGCATCCAAGGCAATTACTCGGTCCAATATCATGTTGAAACTAAGAATGCTAATATCTTCATCCTTCTTTAAAAAATCCATAACTTGGAATACTATTTGGCCGAATTCCATCTTCCATGTGTCACAACTTTTGATTTTCTCTTCTTCTGTCAATATGAAAGGAATAAATTTATGCTTGAATGTAGTAAAAGATTCAACCTTTGCTTACATCTTCTGGCTTTCCCCATTCACATACTAGTATTCATATATGATCATTTTGACCATTTTCTCAGTGGGCTTCAAAGCTGTAGGGGCATCAAGATTCCTTTGCACTACTAAGCACATCGTAACCAAATTGTGATGATAGGGTTGCCATTTTTTAAACAACAAATCCAAAATAGAAAAGTTTATCTTCAATTGCTCAATGGCCTGAGATAAAGAAGAGTAGCAATCATGCACACTTCCAAGCTTATCCACAACCAATTTTACTCTATGCTCCAAAATTTTCTCAAAAATTCAAAAACTTTCATCTTTGCCTCATTCGTTGTCATTTCATTTTGTTTATTCAAACTTTCAATTTCCTTTTCAAATTTCAATCTTGTTGCATTAAATTCTTCAGTAGACATTGTGACATCATTGGTTGTTTGTGGCATAGGGGGCTGATAGATTACAATGGCTTGACCTTGAGAAGAATTCACAGCTTGCAATTGTTTCTTTAATTTCACATCTTCAAAATACAATTTGTTTACTTCATCATTCATTCCTTTCTACGTTTTCTCATAATCTGTTAGCCTTTGTTCTAACCTCTTCACAATAGCATGAGTAAACATAGCAATATGAACATTGAGAGCAGCTACTTCTATTGCTGATGTATCTTGTAAAGTCTTTACCACAGCTGTACCCCTCATTTCTTGAACAATATCAAGCAATCTTGGTTTTCTTGTATTCTTCTGAGTAGTCTAGATTGCAAGGGTTTTTGTCTTTGGATTAAAACCACATCCACTTATGTCATCTTCATAATCAAATTCTGAAACAAGTTGTGGATCATCCTGACTTCTAACTTGGGCAAGAAAAAATACCTTTTTCAATTCAAGGCCAGGTATGATGAGCATATTACTTTCAACACCATTTGTCTTGCCTCCTTTGGAATCACATCAATTTCATGTACTTTCAATTCTTTGAAAGTTTGTGTAATGATTTGATCATGTTGTGCTTCATCAACACCCATTTTATTTATTGCCACTCTTTCATTATATTCTTTCATTTTCATTTTCAGCCAAAAATCCTTAAACTCTGGAGTTTTGATGAAGTCATCATCTTCTATGAACCTCATGGATGCTATAATCCTTTCATCCTCCTCCAACTCTGGTTCAGCTTGGGTTTGCTCACCCTTCCTAGCCTCGGGCTTATGTGCATCAGTGGGTTGACCAACCAATGGCTAATCAACCTCTTGCTCATCTCCCATGTGCCCCAAGATGTTAGCCACCTCATCAGTATCCCCCACCTCTTTAATCATTTCATAGGGGACAAGTGGAGATACCTCTTTTGTCCTCTACTTCTTTGCTGGTGGTGATTCTAGGACATGTGGATCTTGCACTGACATAACATTAGGAGTAGACTCATGAATCTCAATCCTTGTAGACCTTTTCACTAGAAGTTTAGTAGCCTTAGGAGGCTGCTTCTCAGATTTACGGTATATACTTTCAAAATTATCAATGATTGCATCAATTCTCTTCAAAGGGTCTTTTTCTTCAACAAAGAATCCAAGAAATAGGGGATTCTACTTTTCTTTTCATCTTCAATATTTTTCAAGATATCCCATTTTCTCTTCTTACTGTATACCTCATCAAACAGGACTAGATGGGATATGGCCATTTTACTCAGAATTGATTGTATCACAAGATTCATATGATCCTCAGGGTCACAATTCCTCTCGATACCCAATTTCAAAGAATATTTCACCTTTAAAAAGGCTTGCAAATTTTTAAGAGTGTTAGAGCCAATAGACCAATCACCAAAAACTGTAACATCAGGTAGAAATGTACCTGTCTTTTGTCTTTTCATTACCTCCTTTTCCGTCCACATCATTTGCCACATAAACTCCATGAATACAATTATGTCTGATACTAATTTTGGCAATATGTGAGGTGGATGGTGGCAACCATAAACTCTAATTATAGTATGATCTGACATAAAAAACCAATCAGCAAAATTACGGTTGTGGCCTTGCTCTGGTTTGTGTGCAAGTGGCCTCGGCATTACCCTAACTTACATAGTCAACCTAGGAAACCAGATACCAAGAGAATTCAATATCTTGACAACAAACAAATCATGAAATACAATGTAGTCACTATTCCAGCAACAGGAATCCCACTTATAACACCAAAACTGAGCTGGCAATCTTTGTCCTTTCTCATTATCCATACTCAGATCCATTTTGCTTGACCATCTTCCTTTGTTCTGATACATAATCAAGTGACACAATAAAGAATAAAATTTCAAATCTAAGGGTTTCGTGTTCTCCTTCACACAGAAGAATCCTTCATGCAATTTTTTCTCAATATGAGATGCAAAGTTGTATTCAGTGTTCACCTTTGATGTTGTATTTTCATAGCCATCATTATTAGGCTAGTTGGCATTCTTCCTTGTGCATCAATTCCCAAGACCTAGCACATTGCAAAATAGGTTCTCTTGAAATATACAGCAAATTCTTCCACAAGGAAATGCTCAATAGCATTTGATGGAATCTTAATTTTTTTGTTGTTGGTCCCCCTTCTCATATATATTGGCAATTCATCTCTCCTAAGTGTTTTCCTTAGGCTTGTGTAATCTTGTTCAAATCTTTGCAAATCCACTTGAGTGAGAGCTTACTTGTTCAACATAAAAAAGTCAACAATTGCATTCCTATCTATTATCACCAATGGCAATCCATTTGGCATTCTACCTATTTTAGTGGTAGGATAGTAAAATTATCCTAGTGCCCTAATCAACTCCACATCCAAAAATACAGTGGGCACCACCAACTTTGCCAAATCCAATTTCCATGGATTTTCAACTGGTCCCTTGTCATCCCTTTTTGCATAAAAATACCAAAACAAATCCCACCTGGAGATAGGGATTGTAGCATCCCGACACCCTTCTATTATGTCTCTAAACATCTTCTTAGAACCTTGTCTATGGACTGAGGCAATACTTCTAGTAGAGATTGTTGAAGTGGTCTTTTCTTGGGAACTACAGGCTCATTACCTTTACTGGTAGACTCAGACCTCTTGGGTGCCATGTTTAATGACTTGAACAGGCTAGGGTTTTTCAAAATTCAATTTACTGTACCAGCAACTGAAAAACAGAGCGAAAGAGAAAATGAACTTGACATGGCCAATTAATGTAGGTAGACATAGGAATAAAAGAACAATATTTAAAATTAAAAATAAACCCATTCAAGAATGGATAAAAATAGAATTTGTATCTTCAGTCAACATCACAGTCAAATTGGGGAACTTTGCAAGTAGCAGAGATAGAACAGACTACAACCCCCCTAATGTATAACACAAAAGCTTAGCCCTAGCCTTTTTTTAAAAGAAAAATTTTATATTAACAAAATATGTAATTACAAGAACCCCTAGTACGAGCAACTAAAAAATAGAGTGAAATATATGCCAACTTCTAATCAGAGAGTGCAAGAATGAACTTACCCGATCAATTGTAGTTTGTAGGAAACACACTAAGTTGAGTTGCACCTTCTCCAAGTTACGTTTGAATTCTCTAAAATGAGAAAATGCCAAGAAATTTTTGAATCTTATTCAACCAAGGAGTTCATCATATCACCATTACTCTGGTTTGTGCCACAAGATCATGAAATCTTAGCATTCAATTCCTTTCTCAGGATTTGACAACCATTATTGATAACCACGACCCTGCATTGAATGTACTTACCATTTATTTATTTTACCACATCACCACAAGGCTCACCCAGACCGGTTGCGAGATAGTGGGGGCTTACAACCACTACACTTCTATTTCATCCTTTACCACTAGACTACAAATGCTTAGATTGACCCCTGCGGGACTACAGGAGATTATTACCTGATGTCCTTCTGTTTACCGCCCACCCGCAATTGTTACGAATGACCATAGCAGGATAGCGATGGCTTACAACCACTACACTTCTATTTCATCCTTTACTGCCAAACTGCAAATGCTTAGATTGACCCTTGCGGGACCACAGGAGATTATTACATGATGTCCTTTTGTTTACTGCCCACTCGCAAATGTTATGAATAGTCATCGTGGGATAGCAGTGGCTTACAGCCACTACACTTCTATTTCATCCTTTACCGCTAGACCGTAAATGCTTAGATTGACCCCGGCAGGACCGCTGGAAATTATTACCTAATGTCCTTCTATTTACCACCCACCTGCAAATGTTATGAATGATCGTCGCGGGACGGCGGGGTGAAAACCCATTACATTCTCCTCTTGCTGCTCTACCGCGGGCCTCAGTTGAAACCCTTGCGGGGGCGTGGTAAGTGATACCTCATGATGTTATTACCACAATGCCATCAATTAATTTTTAAACCTCCACGGGACCATGGGAAGTGACTATCTGTACCCAAACACTGCCAAGCCGCAAGTGTGCGATGATCCATCCATGGGGTAGCAGTAGCTTCTTCATATCAACCGCTTCCTACCGCTAAGCCACAACTTGTTCTTTTATGCTCTACAGGAATGCGGTATGTGCCATATTTCATTCCTCTTGTTCCCAGATAACCACAAAAGATAATCAATTAACCTGCGGAACAACGGTAATAAACAAAAACACTCATATAGTCAAAAATAGTCAAGATTGTTTCACAATGGCCATGATATATATCTATTTATTTAATTGTGGGGGAATGTTGGGGGTGATTGATTTAATTAAATAAATGTGGATTTATTTAATTAATGATGAGACTTTAGAGGAAGGGTTAATATTTAATTAATGTCAGAAGAACAGTTAGATTTATTAATTAAATAACATGACTTATTAAAATGATATTAGGAGGAATGATCAAAGTGGTTAATTATATAAATACGATTTATTTAATTAACATTGTAAGAGGAGATGTGGGATAGATCTAGGGTGATGTTAATCCATGGTAAGATTTACATGTCTACATTTCTAACAGTGCATTATTTTTTGGTTGATGAATAATGATCACAATTCATCTTTGGTAATTTTTTCCTTCACCATATCATGAGACAATTTTGAGGAACAAAATTGATGACAAATTTCTCTATGGGTTGCCCATGTATTTATTTTCCTTCACTATTAAGATAGATTGAATTAGGAATAGGAGAGCATCAAACAAGGATCAAATTAATGAGTGTAATCATGATTATGTTATTGGATTTCAAACTTTGTCAACAAAGATACACTATAAAATTCTTAATGATGAATTTGATACACTATCAAATTCTTAAGTCTAATGCACTAGTTAAATATTGATCTCATCCTTCAAAATTTCAATAGAAAACTCAGTTTTCAAAAGGATGAAAATAAGCAAGAAAATCAACAAAATGCTCACCATGTTGTTAATTTACAGTCAACTTCAGATGTTATTTAATCTAATTCCCAAGGTGAATTGAGGGACAATCCTATATTATCTATTAATGTAATAAGATCATAGAATACATAAAGGAAAATAGATATGTAAACCAAAACACATTCAAATATAGAAGGGTTCTAGCATATATGTCACTTCTATTCAAAATGAACAAAGGAAATATACAGAGAGGTAAGATGAAATTTTGTTATATATACCTCACTTTTACTCTACAAAATGTACAAAGTAGACATTTGTTCAATAATACAATCAGTTATTCTCCATGTAGATGTTGACAAGTATCCAACATATTGTATGGTGCATTTCTTATATGGATGGGATGAGAACAAATTGTAGACACCTAAAATTGGACTGCTCTGCAAACCAATTTTCCGCACCTCACACTCATCTACTCCCCTAATCTGCATGTCCCTTGTGATCAATTAATTCACCTAATTGATTCATTTAACCTTACAACCCTATCCTATTAATTGAATGAATATTGCTAATATTCATTTAATTGATTTATCCATTTCCCTAATCCTGTTAATTAGATTAATCATGCTTAAGTTAATTAAGAAAACACTTAATTAACCTTGTCCCCCACTCATCCACTCAACTAAATTTAGTATTCAGATGTCTCCCACTCATCTCCAATCACTGAATTTAATATTCAGTTGTCTCCCACTCATCTCTAATCACTAAATTTAATATTCAGATGTCTCCCACTCACCTCCACTCACTAAATTTAATATTCAGATGTCCCCCACACTTCTCCACTCTTCCCAAAATGGGAATATTTAATTCATCCCCTAGGAATAAAAGATTCACTTTTATTCCTAGCCCTTGATCTCACAAGATGAATCCTGACCCTCCATCCTCATCTCCAAAATCTTATAAATAGGACCCCTCTCTAAGCCATTTGTGAGAGACCACTTCATGCATCAAACCTCTATCAAAATCACTCCCCAATCTCCTAATCCTATCAAATCTATGCTAAAATCTTGTCTCAATCACTCTAATCATCCCCCATCTCCATCCAAATCTCCATCTGAATCACTTGTCTCTCATCTTGTATTGTGTTGAGCACTTGAGCAATCCACATCTACACTCTAATCATGGGAGAAATCTTGAGGAGCTACGTAGGCGCACTCCTTCCTGCATGGATTCATGAGGTCTTAATGGAGGTATAATCATTTTGTTTATGCATTAGACTAGTCTAATCTTTCATTCTGATTTCATTGATCACATTGGCACGCCTAGTCTCGAATTTACTCATCATTTTGTGAAGGTTTTATTGTCAGAATCTTCATTTTCTAATCCTCTTTGTGGCAAGTTTTGCAAGTTTTGTGGGTGACCTGTTGCAGGTTGCGTCCGGGGTGAAAATCGACTTCACCATCGCACTCAGGATGTCGATTCCATGAATTTTGACTATAAAGTTTGATATATTTTTTGAAATTTAAAAAAAAAAAATTTAGGGCCACAGGTCGTACCGTACGGATCCGTACCATACAGAACCTGTGGCCCCTGTGCACTGCTCAATGGTTTTTTCTTCTATGTTGCAGCAGATATTTGTTTTTTGCTTCGCAGGTTTCACGGTTTGTTTTGTAGGTTTTTGTTCAACCGCCAACCCTGTCACCGCTTCACCACCCGCAACCTACTGGTTGAAACCCATGTCCACCTATGCTAAACCTCCAGTTGACACCACGTGCAGACCCATCACCGCCAGTGGTGGCGACCTGCACCATCGCCACCACCCTTACCTCGCTGTCGCCACCATCTCCAACACCCGAGCTCACCACCAGCACCCCCAGTCGATACCACTAGTCACCGCTACCCTTATAACTCCCTGCATCTCCCGACCACCCACCTGGTCGACACCGCTTCCTCCCCGCAGAGCCACTTCCACCACACACCACTCCCCACTCTCTCCCCTTGCCTCCTACACGCCTCCCAGCCTCCTCCACCATCCGCCGCTCCAGCTAAAACCCCTGTCACTGCTCGAACACCCCCGCAGCTCTTCGCCCACCGCTGTACATCTCCCTCCTCCCGTGACCATAGGTCGACGTCTCCCCCTGCGCCTTATATCTCCTTCCACCCCCTGCGGACCTTACCTCCCCTCCTCCAGTGTTTGCTTCCACCATACCCTGCCCCCTATCACCACCTCTCCTCACAGTCCCCTGCCGTCACCCATTGCCTATCACCTACAAAAAAAAAACACCAAAATAAAACAAAAACCCTAAACCGCCTTGTATCTCGGTCACATTGGTGACCATGGAGGAGGGGCAAAGCTATTGGTGTTTTATCATATTTTTTTGCCCTCATTAAACCCCTGGTTATATGGATGACCAGGAGTGGGCTTAACTTTAACCACTAGTACACAAACTGCCAGGAGCAAACTGCTACATGTGACCACTCTGACATAAACTGCCAGCAGTTAAACTAGACAGTCAAGTGACCTCTTGTACTCTCTACATGCCATAATAGGCTTTTTTTTTCAAATTGGCACAACTTTCACATACAATGTCAAAATCGTGCAAATGAGGACTTTCCAGAAAACTGACAAGGCCAACTACGCAGTTGTGAGGTTTCCATTAGGTGACAGTACCTTTTTCCTACCTTTTTTATCAGTTAAAGTCAAACTTGCTTAAAATCTTCAAACCCTCATCTTTTGCAATTTTGATTAGTTTTCAGCGAATTGTTTTTTCAAATTGCATAGAATTTTGCATGGAATCTGTTCATGCATTTATTTTTCTTGTATCAGTTCATCTTTCATCAAATTTTATTAGATTCTCAATTTTCGCATACCAATCTCTTTGGCTAGTCTACTTGCTCCATTTTCGTTCTTGTGACTTGCAGGTGATCATTCGAGACTGGAGCAACATCAGGAGCAGCAAACACATCAATTTGGACAGCAATTTAATTAGGTGCCTTCATTTTCATCCTTATCTCTCAATCATTGCTTGTAAAACACACTTCAATTTGGGCTCATAAAACAAACATTTGTCTTCATCACATATCAAAATCAGGCTTAAAACAAATCAGTGTCTTCAATCATATCCTGAAATTGGGCTAAAAAGAACCATTATTTTATGTGTTTTTCATCACATTTCATTTTCTAAGGGCAATTAATCAACTGCGAGTGTGAATCAAGTGGGTGTGTGTATGCTCTCTCCTCACACCGCAAGGTGATCTTGGAGATCAAAAACACCTCACTTGATTCACTATTGTCAATCCCTATCTTAGGAGGCCTGCTAGGGGATTTCATCACCCCTAGGGATGACCTCATCTGAGGCTGAATCAAAAGACACCCTCTTTGAAATCAAAATCCTGTCACTCCTGGCTAAGCCCCAAAGAACTTTCTACCTTTGGGAAGTGAAGGTGAAGGGTGGGTTACCCCCTTCTCCCGGCTATGTGACAGGATTTCACTTTCAAATCATTAGTCAACCTCATCTAAACATTGACCAAACCTAACTGGCCATACCCCATCAAACTAGACATTAGAGCCTGTTGATTTGTCTTACACATGTGCTTGTTAATCATTCTCATATTCTTCAAAATTCAAAATTCAAATTTGCTTGTGTCTTGTGTGAGTGATTCTTGTTTGTACATGTGATCATATGCTAAACATTGCCAAATCAAACTAAAACATCCAACACATAAGACAAGTCATTCCAACACATTAAAATCCAATCACAATCATCCTAATCACCCATTCTTAACAACCTCAGCCCTAAACACATCCAAGTCAGCCATAATCAATCCTACTCACATCCTTGTCACCTTACATCATCAAATCCTCACCACTCTATCTACATCATTATCCAAACGACCTTATTCTAATCATTACACAATATCATTCTATCCATCCTTCTTACCTCAACCTCCATCTGAATCATCCCTAAGCACATCCTAGTCACCTTCATCCTAATCAACTTCATCCAAACAATCCACATCATCATCGAATCATAACCAAGCACTTGCCAAAAAAAAGGACTTAAGATTTAACCACTTGTGTGACATCATGTTAAACTTATAGGACCTTCAAAAGCTCCTTCATATGCTTCACCACATGCAGGCAAGCCAATCCCCTTTAGAGCAGCGAACCTTTCAAAGCATTCAAGGATTGATTCAAATAGGTCGAACAAGCCAATCCTCACATATACAATACCTCTCGAATCAAATCCAACACGTCTTGGCCACTTGCAAAGTCCACCAACCATCCTATCTAGCACCTATCCCATCATATCCACCTACACATCAAACCAATTCTGCATCAACTTATCCCACTTCATACCAACCTAATTCATCCACCTATCATGTAAATGCAACATCAAAAAATCAACCTTCACCCCAACATTATCCAATTTCTCATTCTAACATTCCAACATACCACCAAGCCCATCCACGAGACAACCAAGTGTCATCCCAACAAGCACTAGTGAACCCAAATCCACCTTTGCAACAAGAAGCACCTGCAAGTCCAAGTGGTCCCTTGTACATAAATCAAATGAGTCCAAGTTATCCTAGGAAAAATCTAATAACCCTTGACAAGGGAGATACCAATCTAGAGTACCCTCTAACACCATCATCCAGTCCAATACCTATCCTTGAACCCACCCAAGAACCATCACAATCTAATCTCATCACCCACATATCCAATTCCAATCCTAATCCCAGACCAACCACCATCATTATCCATCCATTATATTGCTCTTCAACCCATAAACTCATGAAGGATACCATCCATTGGCTATTAGCAAGGAATCAAACACCCTCATGCAATCCAACATCCACCAAATCTCTTGAACATCCCCTATCATAAGTCAAGAACCATCATGCAGCCATGTTCAAGAATCCATCCAAACACCTATCACATCCATCCAAGCACCCACCACACTTATCCAAGTCAATCCCACTTCTACCCAACCACATGAGCTATGCCAAGACACAAATCTAAAGCATGTTGAAACATCAACCCCTTCTCCTAATCAAGATCTAACCATCCCATCAAATCCCACCCCCGATCCCCTCCCATCTATGGATCACCTTATTGATCCTACACCTTCTTCTACCACTCCTTTACTGTCCCCCCATGAATCCTTTACCTCCATCTACCAATCCCATCCCAAATCCATCATCCTATTCACTTGGAACAAGCACTTTCATCTGTGGTGACTTCTTGGTAGGAGGTGAACAACTTCCTTCCACCACCTATCTATCTCCAACAAATAATGGACTTGTGTCTTGTTTCTGAAGTAACAAACATCCCATTGCATGTCACATGCTCCAACACATGAATTATCAAGGCAAAGGCTTAGGCCTTCACGAACAAGGCATCTTGGAGCCCATCCACACCACATTTCATCCATCCTCACATGGCCTTGGCTATGCATCCCAAGAAAAACAACCTACACATGTCTATACCATCCACCCACCTTACAAATTCCATTCATCCTATCCCACACATGGTGCATCTCATCGCACTCCCAAAACATATGTCACCATCCCTCCTCCATCATCCTACCATTTGCAAAAGCATGTGACCGTCCATCTCCCCCCATCAAATTTACCTCCACTCCTTCCAACTTCAAAGATCCCTATCAAATCCACTATACCTCCTATCCTACCAACTCCCAACATCCCTATCCACAAATCCTCTTATCCTCCCATCATCCCAACTTCTAATATCCCAATCATCAAATCACTTCACCCATCTATCCAAAAATCCACTTTTTACCCCTCCATCCATAAGTCCACAAAAATCCCGAATCAAGATCAACAAAAGCACACATCTTTCAAATATGAAGCTTCCACCAAATCCATGGGATTCAAGTACTTGAATGCCTCAACTCATAAAGCACAAAAGCCTAAAGATATTATCCCTTCCAATCAAAATGAAAAATCAAAAAGGCTATCAAATCCCACACCATCAAAAGATAAAGCAAAAACAAAAATGGTGTGGGTCCCTAAACAAAGATCACTCAACTCTAATGAGGCATCCACATCCCAATCCACCCCAAAATCCCAAACATCCCGCTCCCTATCTAAAAAACCCCCAAAGTCTAAGTCTATTTGGGTCCCTAAAACCCCAAATCGACCATCCAAAAATCCCCCATCCCGATCCCCATTACTCCCAACTCCACATCCAAAATACAAGCTTCCAAATACATCATGATGTGTGCAACCACTGGTCTTGGTTCCCCTCCACCACTTGCAATTCCCTCATAACCCTGTCTCTCCATCTTTTGTTCACTATCCCACATATCTTCCCCATCACATTCCTATGGTCCATGCTTTTGCATAGTCCACATCATAATCTGCATAATCCACACCATAATCTATTATCCACCATCCATTCCATCTTCTCCTATCTACCAACATCCATGCAATCACCATCCATTATGCTATCCAACATATGACCATCTTCTCCTTGCTATGGAAACAAATGCTAGAGTCCCCCTTCCATAAAAAAAGTAGAAAAGCAAAAAAGTCAAAAAATCAAGAAAAAAGTAAAGAGAAAAAATCCATCCAATGGTGAAAACCACTCCTTGTGGCACCTTGGGCAAGTACCTTGATGAAAACCCCTTGTGGGCATCATGCGTAATTCCTTCTCCATCCATTTTGTATCCCTACACTTGGGGGAAAAACCATATCCTTCATCCACATCCATCATATCCTTTGCACATATTATCCACTATCATATCCTAATCTTATCATATTCCTATCTACCATCCCCTATTCATCCTATCATTCCCCATCCATTCTATCCACTATATCTCCCACCTTAGATCTTGCTAAAGACAAGGGGCAAAATATCAACAACATGTTTTGGAGACCTCTTGACATACTTCCTTTCCAAGTATATCCCCCATTCACCTACTGCAAAGTCCACCCATTCAAACATGAGCCCATCATGCAAAATTCTTTAGGCATTGGGGCATATGATTCCTTGCAACCTAGCCCTTGGAGAAAATCCTCATCCCTATCTTCCATCTATCTAACATACATCCCTATCGTTTGTCCCTTCATCTATCCTGAATCAGTTATCCATCATCCTTTCATCGCCAACCCCCCTATCCCACCCCATCACCTTCACCTCTAGACTTGGTGTTCCCTTGTCATTGGTATTTAGTACAAAGGCTATCCACACAAAATCCAAGGCAACCATCTCATAATAAACCATTCCTTTTCCAAAAAATCAAAAAACACAAAAACATCACAAATATCAAAAACTCCCAAAACAATAGAAAACACACAGAATTCCAAAAATAATCTATCCATCACACAAATAAAACTTGCTCCATCACACATTCATCATCATCACACCTATCCTCAATAAACATACACTAGATCCAAGCATCGCATCACCTCTCAAAGCATTGTCCTTAATCAAAATCATCAACTATCAAATCAGCCTCAATCACAACTTGTCACCATCACATCTTGAGCCAATTTTTCAAAACATCATCAAATCATCTATCAATCCCTACCTTAGGATATATCGTTCCTACGATAGGCAGAATCTATCCAATCATCACAACATCATCAATCCCTGCCTTAGGATATCTCTTTCCTACGATAGGCAGCATCTATCACATTCATTATCCATTTTGGCAAAAGATGCAATGGTTACTTGTTTGGTTCGTTGGTCTTTTGGTTTTTGATTTTTATCTTTTGTCATATTTGAAGATCACATCAAAGCTATCTTGATCTTATTATATCATGGTATGTGGCGAAAACATCTAGAATGGGCATAGTCTTGCTTTTGTGTGCTGTGCTGGTGGGTTTGGTCTCATTACTCCAAACTAGTATTCATATCTTGATTGATCATAGGGTCGGTTCTAGCATATTGATCTCCTTATGCATCTAAGGTTAATCATACCTTTTTTGTACTAAGGGCTTATGCTATGAGTCCCCTTCCCTCGTCTTGACAAGGTTGTACTATCTTGGGCATGCATGAGATCATCCCTTTGCTTGCGTGTTTAGTCCATGCAAATGTTGGATAAACATCCTCACCCTGGTCTTCTATACCTTGGTGAACATATCCACTTTGCTATATCAAACCTAGGATTGCTCAAATTCAGTTTCAACACAATGATCATCCACCAATCATCTCCGAACATCATCATCCTTTCATCTCACAACTTATCCTCTGACCAGTTCAACCAATCTGTCCCATCCATTTCAAGAGCACAACCTTGTTCTTGCAACCCGCCTCTCCTCTCAAGGGGCATCACCCTTACCAAATATCCCCAAACCCTATTCTTCCAAACCAAAATCGTTTTTCTATCCAATCCAACTCTATGTTCTCACTTCTTTGAAATGATGTTGATTAGCCGCAACACCATCTCAAAGAGGGGCAAATGTAGACACCTAAAATTAGACTGCTCTACAAACCAATTTTCTGCACCTCGCACTCATCTACTCCCCCAATCTGCATGTCCCTTGTGATCAATTAATTCACCTAATTGATTCATTTAACCTTACAACCCTATCCTATTAATTGAATGAATATTCCTAATATTCATTTAATTGATTTATCCATTTCCCTAATCCATGTTAATTAGATTAATCATGCTTAAGTTAATTAAGAAAACACTTAATTAACCTTGTCCCCCACTCATCCACTCAACTAAATTTAATATTCAGATGTCTCCCACTCATCTCCAATCACTGAATTTAATATTCAGTTGTCTCCCACTCATCTCCAATCACTAAATTTAATATTCAGATGTCTCCCACTCACCTTCACTCACTGAATTTAATATTTAGATGTCCCCCACACTTCTCCACTCTTCCCAAAATGGGAATATTTAATTCATCCCCTAGGAATAAAAGATTCACTTTTATTCCTAGCCCTTGATCTCACTAGATGAATCCTGACCCTCCATCCTCATCTCCAAAATCTTATAAATAGGACCCCTCTCTAAGCCATTTGAGAGAGACCACTTCATGCATCAAACCTCTATCAAAATCACTCCCCAATCTCCTAATCCTATCAAATCTTTGCCAAAATCTTGTCTCAATCACTCTAATCATCCCCCATCTCCATCTGAATCACTTATCTCTCATCTTGTATTGTGTTGAGCACTTGAGCAATCCACATCTACACTCTAATCATGGGAGAAATCTTGAGGAGCTATGTAGGCGCACTCCTTCCCGCATGGATTCGTGAGGTCTTAATGGAGGTATAATCGTTTTGTTTATGCATTAGATTAGTCTAATCTTTCATTTTGATTTCATTGATCACACAAATGTACTCAAACTTGTATCTAGTGCCAACTAGTAGATCATTGTGGCATGTGGCGTACATGGACATCACCATGTGTCAGATGCATACAGTGCTAATTATATGGTCATGTTTTGCAGTACAAATCTCATTAGGTGGCACACATGTATGGAAGCATAACATGTGGTTGTTGATGTTCCATGTGTCTAACTAGCCACCAACATGTGTAGCAATGTGTATAGCCACACTATCTAGATCCTTGAAGATCCATAAACCCCAAATAATGCCCCTGATAATCCTAACCCCTAAGCCCTAAGCCCTAACCTGCCATACACCTTAAACTTGAGAAACCCTAAACCCCTAAATCCTAAACTACAAACCCCTAAACCCTAAACAATAAACCCAGGCAACCCTAAACCTCTATCTTCCTATCTCCCTATCTAGGTAGAGAGAGATAGAGAGAAGACATATAGGGAGAGATAGAGGAGATAGAGGGGAGAGATAGGGAGATAGACAGTGATCACTAGATAGATGTCTAGAGAGATAGGGAGATAGAGGAATGATAGGGGAGAGAAAGGCAAGAGATAGGGAGAGATAGATAGGTAGAGAGAGAGGAGATAGAGTGAGAGACAGGGAGAAAGAGAGTGAGTGAGATGTCTAGAGAGATAGGGAGAGAGATTGAAAGGTAGAGGGATGATAGAGAGAGGGAGATAAGGGAGAGATAGGGAATTGATAAAGGTTTAGGGTTTCTCAGGTTTAGGGTTTAGGGGTTATGAGTTAGGGATTAGGGGCATTATTTAGGGTTGAGGGATTTAGAGAGAGAGAGACTTCTTTTGACATGCAATCGTAAACCCTAAATAATGCCCCTAAACCCTAAACCTCTAAACCTTAAATAATGCCCCTAGACCCTAAACCCTAAACCCTAACCCCTAACCACTAAAACATATATAATCCCTAAATAATGCCCCTAAGACCTAACCCCTAACCCATAAACCCTAAACTTGAGAAACCCTAAACCCCTAAATCCTAAACCCCAAACCCCTAAACTACAAACACTAATCCCAAGAAACCCTAATCCTCTATCTCCCTATCTCTCTATCTCTATCATTCCTCTACCTCTCAATCTTTCTCCCTATGTCTCTGGCCATGTCCCTCACTCTCCATATCCCTATCTCTTCTGGCTATGTCTTTGGCCATGTACCTCACTCTCTATGTCTCCTAGCTATTGGTCCTCTGATCTCTAAACACTAAACCCTAAACCTCTAAACCCTAAACCATAAACCCTAAATAATGCTCCTAAACCTTAACCCCTAAACCTGAGAAACCATAAACCCTTATCTCTATCATCCCTCTACCTCTCAATGCTTCTCCCTATCTCTCTGGATATCTCTCTCACTCTCTATCTCCCTATCTCTCCCCTCTATCTCCTATATCTCTCTATATCTGTCTCCTCTCTCTCTATCTAGCTATCTCCAAACCCGAGCAACCCTAAACCCCAAACCCCTAAACCCTAAATATTCCAAGCAACTCTAAACCTCTATCCCCTATCTCCCTATCTCTATCATCCTTCTACCTCTCAATCTCTCTCCCTATGTCTCTGGGCATGTGCCTCACTCTCTATCTCCCTATATCTCTCTATAGTCTCCTCTATATCTCCCTATCATTTCTCTCTCTATAAACGCTAAACCCTAAGCCTCTAAACCTGAACCCCTAACCCCTAAACAATAAACCCAGCCTAAACCCTAAATAATGCCCCTAACCCCTAAAATTGAGAAAACCTAAACCCCTAAACCCTAAACCTCTATCTCCCTATCTCTCCTCTCTCTCCCTATCGCCCTTATCCCTCTACCTCTCAATCTCTCTCCCTATGTCTATGGCCATGTCCCTCACTCTCTATCTCCCTATTGGTCCTCTATCTCTCTCTAAACCCTAAACCTCTAAACCTTAACCCCTAACCCCAAAACCATAAACCTTAAACCCTAAATAATACTCCTAAACCCAAGTAACCATAAATTAGGCACTCAATTAGGTGCTAAAATAGGCACTAAGTTTAGGTGCTAAATCAGGCACTAAAGTAGGTGCTAAAGTAGGTGCTACTTTGCGCCTTACTTAGCGTCGACTTGTTTTGGTCGGCGCAAAAAATGCCAAAAATAGTGCCAGCCTGACAAATAGTGTCGACTTTTTCAAAAAAATGGAGAAAATACATTAAAACAGTGGGTGGAAGCTAAAAAGGGAGCTAATCATAGGGATTTGTTATAGTGTACATGGGCTATAGAGGACAAGGCAATATTGGCCTTCATGGACAAGGGATCATAGAGCCAATTCAAGCAACAAGGAATCCTTATACTCAAGGGTTAGGGTACAAAAAACAACAGTATATCCTCACTAGTGGTGAGTGTATCTTAGGTGAGGTCACTAGGATTTCCCCTGTAATTAATAACATTAATGAAGTAGACCATCAAGACTCCTTTAGTGATTTCACTGAATTCTTTGAATCCTCCATATATACCATCTATACTGTAACCACCCTAGCATCCTCATCTAATGACCTACCCCTTGAATATCTGGACCTTATAGATTGGGACCAACAGGGACCTATCCTTGATGTAGCATAGAATGATGAAGCCATAACAGAAATGATGGGGGTTAGAGATCACTTCCCCCTAGGAGATCATAGAGCTAGGTACATCATGGAACTTGATATGTGTACCTATTTCGATGAGACCACCCATGCTTCTAGTCAAAAAATATAAAAATAAAAACCACGCCCCCTAGTGAAAACCACTCCATGGCACTTTTAGGCAAAGAAAAAATAAAAATAAAGGACGTATCTTCTGGTGAAAACCGCCATGAGGGGCTAGAAGATGGGAGCATGGGCCTTCCCAAAATAGAGAAGGTATATCTAGATAGATCACCAATCCTTGTCGATCCATCGCAAGAAATGAACCTTGGAATAAAAGAAGTGCCAAAGATCACCTTTAGAGTAGAGTCTTTTACCACAACAAAATAGGAGAATTTCTTAGCTTTCTTCAAACAAAGAAGCCATAATTTTGCATCGACCTATGCTGATATGCCAGGGCTAGATCCTGCCTTGCTTATTCACCATCTCACAGTGCGGCTTGATGCGAAGCCTGTAAAAAAAAGATAAGAAAAATGAATCCTCATATTGTACTCCTTGTTAGGGTAGAGCTGAAGAAACTCCTAGATGTGGGGTTCACTCGACCAATAGACTACCCTAAGTGGGTATCCAACATAGTACTTGTAGCAAAAGCATGCCCTAAAGATGACTTTCCCTTACCCAACATTGACATTATAGTAGACCTCACTGTAGGGCATGAGATGTTATCCCTAATGGATAGCTTTTTAGGATATAATCAGATCAAAATTATAGAAGAAGACCAACATAAGATGTCCTTCATATGCCTGTGGGGGATATACTGCTAGGTGGTAATACCTTTTGGCTTGAAGAACACAGGGGCAACTTATCAATGCACCATGACAATCATCTTCCATGACATCTTCCATCACATCATAGAGGACTATGTGGATGACTTGTTGAGAAAATCAAAGATTAGAGAGGAACACTTAGATGTGTTGGCTAAGATCTTTGACAAACTAGAGCAGTACAACGTGCGGCTAAACCCAAAGAAATGTGTCTTTGGGGTAACTTTTGGAAATCTTTTGGGGTACATAGTCTCAAGAAGAGGAATTGAAGTGGATCCCACCAAATTTAAAGCCATCACAGAGATGCCTCCTCCAAAAACACTAAAGCAATTATGAAGTCTACAAGGTAAGCTCTAATCAATCCGTCAGTTCATAGCACAACTTGCCGATAAATGTTAGCCATTTTAGCATCTGCTTAGAAAAAACACAGCCTTTTGTCTGGGATAATTAGTTTCAAGCTGCCTTTGATCAGTTGAAGAAGTACTTGGTTAATCCCCCTGTTCTCACTCCACCAAAACAAGGAGAGCCCCTTCTCTTATACATCTCAACCACATAAACAACTATAGGGGCCTTGTTGGCACAACATGACGAACAAGGGAAAGAAAGAGTAATATACTATATCAGCCACACCTTGGTGACCTATGAGCTAAACTATACTCCCATTGAGTGAGCATGTCTAGCCGTCATCTTCACCTCACAGACGTTAAGACACTACATGCTTAATCATAAAACTAAGATCATTGCCAAGATTGATCCGCTGAAGTATCTACTAAATAGAGTAGCTCTCACAAGTAGAATGGCTAAATGGGTAATGATCATTAGTGAATTTGACATTGACTACATGGAAAGAAAAGCCATTAAGGGGTAAGTCATTGTTGATTAGTTAGCTAAGGCACTCATCCCTGTGGAGCATCCTACACTTGCAAAGTTTCCTGATGAATCCATATTAACTGTAGCACTAGCGGCAGAACCATGGAAAATGTATTTTGATGGGTTGTATACACACCAAGGCTCGGGGGCAGGCATTTTTTTGTTACCCCTCAAGGCGACACCATCCCCAAGTCATACAAGATTACATTTCCATGCACCAACAATGTAGCGGAGTATGAGGCTCTTATCATAGGACTTTGTATGGCAATCTAGTGGACGATTGAGAAACTCATGGTCTATGGAGACTCCCAACTAGTCATCCGACAGGTGAACAATGAGTATAAAACTAAGGATGATAAGCTCCTGCCATACAAAAGGATGGTGGATGATTTTAAAGATTATTTTGATGACATCCACTTTGAATAGATTTCAAGGCTAAACAACAAAGCTACAGATGCAATGGCTACAATAGGATCCCTGGTAGACATGAAGAAGGATAGCAAGAAGTGTGAATTCCTGATTGAAGAGCTCCCTATACCGGCCTATGACGTTCCCCAATTAGAACTAGTGTGCAAAATTATCGGTCCCCTCTCCCCTTGGTATCAAGAGACATATTTATACCTCCATGATAACATTATTCCCCCAACCTTTCAGCCTCACAACAAAAAAGATTCATCTATTGAGCCTCCTGCTTCACTCTTGTAGGTGACACCTTATAAAAAAAGAGTCTTGATGGTACACTTTTACGATGTTTAGACTCTAGGGAAGTTGAAATGGCCTTACAAGAGTTACACAAAGGCATTTATGTGGCACACTCGAGTGGACCTACCTTAGCTAAAAATATCTTGAGAATGGGGTACTATTGGCTAACCATGGAGAAAAATGCCTACCGATTTGTGAAAAAATGCCTACCGTGTCAATAGCATGGGGATCTCATCCATGCACCATCACAGGAACTATGACCAATAACAACTTCATGGCCCTTCTCACAATGGGGACTTGACCTCATAGGAAAGATCCATCCACCATCGTCTAATGGTCATAAATTCATCATCACTACTACCAAGTACTTCACCAAGTGGGTTGAAGTAATTCCACTCACTTTCACCACCAGAATCCAAATATTCAAATTCATCCTTCATTACATCATATGTCGTTATGGCATACCCCATTCCATTATCATAGATAATGGGAAACCATTCAAAAACCTGGAAGTCTACACTCTGTGTGATAAAATTCAAATCCAACATCATTTCTCCACTCCATACTACCCCCAAGGTAATGGTTAGGCTGAAGCTTCAAACCAAACCATCCTATGTTTTTTGAAGAAGATAGTTAATGAGGCTGATCATGACTAGCACCTTCAACTCAATCCTGCCCTATGGGCATACCGTCCTAGTATCTACACACCCACAGGAGCTACACCATACTCCCTAGTATTCGGATTTGAAGCCATCCTACTTATTGAGGTCAAGCTCCCATCACTCAGAGTATCCCTACAGAACATAATCATTGATGAGGAGTACCAAGTTGTAAGGTTGCACGAGCTGGAACTATTGGATGAGAAATGCCTAGATGCACTTAACCACCTACAGGCATATCAAAACTACCTAAGAAGAAGTTACAAAAAGAAAATCAAGAACTTCAAGTTTGAAGTGGGTGACCTTGTCCTCATGGAAAACCAGAAGAATCTGTAGGAGCGCCCTAAGAAAGGAAATTTTAAACCCAATTGGTTGGGGCCTTATGTCATCACTGCCAGCTATGGATCAGGAGCATAGTAGCTTACAACACCTGAGGGGCGGCCTCTGGATGAGCCCATGAATATTCTACATCTAAAAAGGTTCTATGCATAATCCATCGAGTATCCCAAGCAAAAATACAAAAAAATTAAAAAATATCAAAAAATAAAAAAAATCAAACAATGAAGAAAAACTCAAGTGCAATAAAGACGCCCAATGGTGAAAATCACTCTAGTGATGCCTTAGATTGGTACCATGGTGAAAACCTATTTTAAGCGCCATGTGTAGTGGCCAGTCCCACCATCTGATAAGCTCTATTCTTCATCGCAACATTCCATATCAGACACCTTCCATGGCTTGGAATTCTAAAATATCAATCACCCACGCCACAACATTCCACCCAAGGCTAGTCCATGGAACAAGGACCCTTGTAAGCTCCCTCATGTACAACTAAAATAAATAAATCCAAAAAAAATTAGAAAATCAAAAAATTCAAAAACATCAGAAAATCAAAAAATCAAAAAATCAAAAAACATCAGAAAATCAAAAAATCCAAAAACATCATAAAATTTAAAAAATCCAAAAACACACAAAAATTGAGAAAAGTAGAAAAATCCAAAAAACACTCACATCATCATCGCACACCTCATCTTCAACATCCATCCTAAACCATTCCCACATCATCAAGTATTGCTAGAACTACATATTCATCTCACCCGCATCTTGAAAGTACCTTGATCCCGTGGACACAAGGTATGTAGGCAGTCTGGAATATGAAGGAAGTATCCAGTACTTAGGTACATAAGATGCACCCATCCAACCCGTCTGGATGGTCCCTATTCACTGAGCTTGCTAGATCCAACAAATGATACACACGCTAAGCATACACCTAAAACAATGCACCTCACGCAAAAACCATCAATCAACATTCTATCTATAATCCAACACATGGCCTACCTATCCTTTTTCCCACCTTTCAAAAATTATCCAACAAAATCCAACCAATTCACATCCTAGGATATATCGTTCCTACAATGGACAAGAATCTGTCATCCTATCAACACTTATCTTGGAAAGAGCACACAATTGTTGTTTGTTTCTGTTTGTTGGTCTTTTAATTCTTGGTTTTTATCTTTTGAATGCAGGAAAGCAACTTTCTTTCAACTAGTATGATGATATGCAACATTGACTAGACAGGTTGCACTATTATCATGGTGGTTGGCAAATAACAATCAATTCACTTCTGTTGTAAGGGTGAAATAATTACTAAGTACGGTCAATCATTTCACTCCCTTGCCAGTTTCTGTATGATGTGCTTGTGGGTGGATTTCATTATTCCAAGAATAGTATTCATATCTTGAAGCTTGGGTCGGTTCTAGCATGGTGTGCTTCATTTACATATATAGGCATTAATACCTTATATGTACTATGAACACTCATGGCTATGAGTTCCCTTCCCTTAGCTAGGCAAGGTTATACTACCTGGGGCATGCATGGAATCAACCTATAGTTTATGGGTCTAGTCCATGCAATTGTAGGATATATAACATCACCTAGGTCATCTCATACCTTTGTGAAATGTATCCTACATTGCTACAATAAATCAAGAAATGCTCTCAGTTAATATTATGCAACTACTATAGCTAGCTCAATTCATCTTTCAAACACTCATCCAACCATACTATCTGGGCCTACATTTTTAATCCCCCCACCTATCCATCCCTCCCCCCCTCTTCTCACCTACTCTCCACCCACCTAGAGCCAACCTAACACAACCCCATCCCCTCACTGACGTGGTATATCATAATCTAGCAACCATATATTCCTTCATCCCATTCCCTTCCTAACCTAACCATACCTAATCTAATGTTACCCAACCCATAAACCATTCCCCCTCTCCACCCATCCCCCTACCACCAAGCCCCATCACCCAGAGTTGTACAAGAACACCACGTGTGTCATGACTTGATCACTGCATAAATCATTACATTAGGCCATTAGTTGCATTATCATAATCACATAAACCATTGTATTTTCATTTTTTCCATTTGCATACATAATATATGTTTATTAAAGTAAGCATATATTTCCATTCCATTACATGTCACATCCATAATAAATGTTTATTAATTTGAACATTTATTTGCATCATCATCAAAACATCCATACATAACATAGGTAAAACATAACATCATCATATAACATGCATAATCCATCATCATCATAAGCATCACATTCACAACATCATTCATCCATGAAATAAAACCAACTCATAGCATAATAATGAAGACATGAGGGATACAGCCTGCTAAGTACCACCTGCACACACATAAGCATCATAATAAAACATCCATCCGTAAATCCACAAGGTCATCTCAGATATCAGAAACATCAGAAAATCCTTAACAACAATTAATATATGAATTGAATTCCATTAATAAGGGCTTGCCAACAAGCCCACTAGGTACCATTAGTGTAATCATTGCCCATAAAGAACCACATAATGCAATATAAACAAAAAAACAATCCATCACATCATCAATATACATGAAACCATAACAACATGTTAATATCTGCATCATCAATACATCCATAACACCTCATAATCTCAATCACATCATCATAATATACATAAAATCATAACTGCATCACATCACATAATGCATCCATAAACATAAACATCATCATGAAACATAGGTGCATACATCAACATAATCCATAACACATCATAAATGCATAGCCATCATCATCATAGATCATCAAGTGTCATAATACAATGCCAAAAACATAATGTATATCGCTCAAAATAATACTAGTCATGATACAAAAGGCCTCAAAGGGATAAAAAATGTACAACAATATATGTTAGCCCTGGACTGATGATCCCTTGCCTAAATTAGTAGGAGATCCAGGCCATTGTTGTTGCTACTGTGGTGGTGGATGTGGTAGTTGTTGTAGTACCTATGGTGGCTGATGTGGTACCTGTGCTAGGGGGGCCATCAGCTGCTGAACCGACTGAATGGATCTGGACCTGTGTGACCTAGACATCTGAGAACCACTCTGCTGGCTATATCTGGGGATCTACTGACCCTCTGGAATAGTTGACCAATAGGCTACGTGATAATACTTAGCCTGACCTCTCTACTCTTCCCCTTGTCCCTACAATTGTGCAATCTATGTCTGCATCAATGTCAACATGGGACCCATCCTTGTGCCTACCACAACCCCTGCAAGCTCACAACCTACCCCTCATCTCTACAACCTGCCACTGGGCCCTCTCTATGTCTCTCTCACCTGTCAAGGTGGCTATCTGGGCCTATGCCTATGATAACTATGCCTGTAGCACACTCACCTGCCCATTTGCTCCATCTAATAATGCAGCCACCCCACAACTACACTAACTCCTGCTCTTGACTCTCCAAGGTCTCTTGCAAAATGGTGATCTGTCCCCATAGGGTCTGTATCTCATCCTCATCCTCACCTCAGGTACACTGACAAGAGGAATGCTCTCTTGGAGCTGAACCAACCCCTGCACCCGAGCTACCTGCCCAGCTCCTGTGAATCCCATGGCAGTCTCAAAAATGTGCTGCTGCACATTCGTATGCCTCACCTCCAACCCAGGTGTCTATTATGTTGTACTGGTTTCATGTACTTGCTGCTATGAAGGTACCTGTGGAGGGGGCATAAGCTTCCTATCTACCCTCTGTTACTGACATCCTAATGCCCTGCCAAGGCACTCGCTGACTTGGCACCTATCCAATCTAAACCTATTGTTGCTGTAAAACCTGCGGTGCTCCCTCACCCTATTGTGTAGGAGCCTATACATATGACATGGCCTATTGTTGTGCCTACTGATATCCCTGTGGTGGCACCTGTAAGGGTGGTATCACTAGCTGTCTACCTCTCCCCTACCCTCTCGCAACCTCCACCTACTCATATGTTGCCTTTGTCAATACCCTAATCGAATCATCATCCCCTACCTCCATCTCCTCCACCACTATCTCCTTCTCAACAACATCCTCCTCATTTGTTCCTGCCTCCTCAGTCATATCTGGCTCCTCAACCAGATCTATCATACGAGTAGGCTGCCACATCTACCACCATGTGTCATATGTCGGCATAGTGCCTGCATCTCTCACTCTATTACCCCAATCCCACACCAGTGGCTGTAAAGCCTCGAAGTTGCCTATAGCCACCTGAGGCTGTATGGCCAGTGGCCATCTCACATCTTGTGGAGTCCGCACGAATATCGCCATCTGCTAAGGAACATCCTACCGCATGCCAAACTGGAGCATGACCCGCGACGACAAATACATGTTGATGGTGTGGTCACCTCGACCCATCAAATACCGTAGTTAGAATGTATACGACATGTGTGTATCATCATCTAGCCATGGATCCACCCTGATATATGGCCGCCAGGTGACTCAAATCAGATCATCCAACACTCATTGCCAATACCAAACTTGCCCTATGTAGGAGTACTCAGTACCTTGATACAAAAATACAAATGCCTCAAATAGATGGTGATAGTATCCTCCTCTCAACCTCGTGATAGCAATATGCTCCTAGGCCCACACATGTAGCAGTGTAACTCCAGTTGATAATATTGAATCATAATGGTAAACCACTATATGCATCTCATGATAGAACTATGCAAGCATATAGGGCCCCCAAGCATAGACAGTCTCATCCTAAGCCATCCCCTCTATCATCTCTCCCCATCCAACTGAAAAACCTCTGGCCCGCTGATCTAGCATCACCACACCTCCAATCAATGCACACAAGAACAAGGTAAATTGATTTGCACCTACTACCAAGGTCACCTCGTAGCTCATCTCTCATCTATACACTAATAACTCTGGCTAGCCAGGGGCAAATGCTCTGTCTAGGGCCATCTGTCCTCTGCTAACATCATACACCACTTGGTCCCCATGAATAGGTAACTTGAGGATGCAATAAACATCCTCAAGTGTGATAGTGATCTCTCCTATCAGTAGGAGAAAGGAGCACGTCTCGAGATGATAACACTTTAAGAGAGCCATCATTAGTGCTCTATGAGCTCGTAACACTGGCATCTCCAATACGGTCAATAGTCCTAACCTCGCTAGCTGACCTCATGTTGGTCCATCAAAGTCATCAAACAGCTACATCACCGAAGGCACACGTCGCTCTCGCGAGCTCACAATGAAAGATATGGCCACTTGCATCCACAAATGCTTGTGAAAACATCTCTTCTTCTAAAATCCAACCCTTCGCATCAAAATTTTCCTCCACTAGAAGGAAAAATCATTTTGACGCCCCAATAACCCTCTTTTGCGTCAATCTCATAGATGGTGCTACCCGATCCCTATATGGTGACACAATAGAAGATAGCACCACTGTGCGGCTCTTCTATGCCATTCTAGTTGAAGGTGTTGTTCCATAAAATGGCGACACAATACCCTTTGGCACACCAATCCACGCAATGGTGCCATACTACCCAATGGCATCAATTCTCAGGATTGCACCACTTCTCAGCATGGTGCCAATTCACTTGATAGCGTCATTTCCCTGCATTGCACCAATCGAGACAATTGCGCCACTCGTCACCTTGTTTGGCGCTAATCTGTCAAACCTTAATCTAGTGCAACATTGTGCCAATATAGACGATGGCGCCAAAATGACTTGTTTTGGCACCGATTCTCCCCATTTTCCCCTAGTCGAATGGTGCCAATCTAGAGGATGGTGCCAATCCATGACCTTTAGGTGCCAATCAGTTTCCTGATAGTGCCAGAACCCTAAAACCTATTCTCCTGAAATAATAAATGCCATAAATGTAAAAAAATGACAAAGCTAGGGTTCGAGCCTACCTGAGGGCCAGCCTTTGGTGATCTCCCATACAGTTGGAATCGCTCAGAAATGTGCTCAAAGCGCGGGAACAGGGGGTTATGATTCACCATCCTCTTCATCCAAGTGGCTCTATGAGTGTAAATGTGGCGCTTTTAGGGCCCACTTTTCTATTTATAGCAAGCCATGTCATCCTTCTACGCATATGGGCTAATAACCTTTATTAAAATGGTCAAACCCCAATTAACACCCTTCCCCACACATCTCATATAAAAAATCATTATTTATGCCACATAAAATAATTTTTTATACACATATGCCAACCAACCTCATTAAAACCTCTTACACATGTCATAAGCATTTAATCTCACTCTTTCCCAAATGAATTTTTAATTCATTTTACTCTTCCCCATGTGAATTTTTAATTCACATAAAATCCATCTCACCCAACCTCATTAACTCCACCCCTTTTCCAAGATGAATTTAAAATTCATCTTTATTCCTAGCCCTCCATTTTCCAAGATTGAATCTAGGCCCTCCACATCACTTTTATCCTCCACCATTGATCTTTCAAATCAATCTCCACCCTTGGATCAAATCCTCTCCAAAAATGCCTATAAATACAACACTCCTCAAGCCATTTCATCATCCACAATTTGAGCAAAGTTATCATGCCAAAATCTCTCCTCTTGAGCTAGGTCTATTTAGTAATTTGCATAGTTTGAGAGCATTTCACATCTCATTGAGCATCTTGGGTATAGCTAGGGTGTTTGGGTGCAATACTCTCTACCTCATCTAGGATTTGTGGGTCATCTTGAAGGTATAATCTTTGTGTTTTTATGCATTATTTTTATGTTTTTAACTTCATTTTGATTCCACTAATCACACATGCTTTTCAATACATTGTGGAGTTCACATTTAAAAAGTATGTGTTGTACCATTATTGATGTCACCATTTCTCTAGAGTGCATTTGAGGAGAGAAGATTCTAGAACCTTTTCCACCTATTTTAGTGTAGAGAGGTGTAAGTGAGGAGTTGGCAAAGGTGTTTTTGAATCTATTATAGCAAACTTTGGGATGTCATGTGACCATGAAATTGTGTGACAAATAAAAAGTATGCATGTGTTGGTGTTTCCAACTGATTACCTAATTATCTCTATAAAGTAGCCATCTTTAATGCTTGATACTTTCATATTAGCGGCCAATGAACATGAGTCAATAAAATGATCTCCTCTCCACTTCAGGTTCTGCTAGACCTAGGGGGTATTCCCTTATAACAATATCAACTGATCAAACCCTTGTCACCATAGGATATCGATAAAGCAAAAATGCTCTCATGATATGCACCAAGACTGTGAGATAAATTCAAAACTAGCTAAGTCCTTGGAGATTAACTCATTTCTAGCTTTGAGAACATATATCAAAATAACCTACACTAATGCAAAATAAACAAAACAAAATGATTCAAATGATTTATCTTTTAATAGGGTTTTGGGCTAGATAAATCTCAGATTGGTGTCTATTTAGGGTACAGAGTCCAACTATTCCCTACAAGTTCCTCCTTTTGACATATAAACTTCAAATACAAAGGATAAACTATATCACTACCTTATAATGATGCATCCAAGAAAGAGTATCTCCTATAATTCTTCTTACTGATCCTTAATGTAATGCATAACTCCCCAGATCTCATTCAAAGCATTTTAATTTGTTACTTGAACAAAAGCAACAAACAATATACACAATACAACAAATGTGTAAAGACAAATTCAGGAACCCTTGATGGCTTTATTTATCAAAGAAATACATACATGCGAGGAGACAAATGTGAAAGATGTACATGCTATAAGCATTTTTCATATGATTCATTCTGAATTGAAAAATGTCATACAAAGATTTCCACAAGCAAGATTTATATTTGTAACCAAAAATATTCTTATTTCATTGTATATTTGCCCAAAAATGGTATCCAAAATCTCATTACAATGAAAAGAAGAGCTCTTATATAGAAGATAAGAATCATGTCATCCTAAGACCTAATTCAATATGTTCAGTTATAATTTTATCTTTTACATTTAATGAATACGGCAAAAGAACTTGCACCCACTTTACAACAAAAGATTCTAACTAAAAGGAAACCATTGGAGTGATTGCAACCATTGAAGGAGACCAATCTTGATGTTGATGAAGACTTTTGAAGTTGACTTTGCTAAAATTAGACCTCCTACCATCTTGAACTTCAATTACCTATGCTTTAATCATTATATTTCTCAATCCATGCAACACACATCTTCTCCATAGGTCATTGGAAGGGGATCACTTTAGCTATTTTGTCATTATTAACAACATACTTGACATCTAGAATTTCCCTAGTTTCCTTGTTGAAACTATCAAGAGTCGCTTCTAGGGAAAACAGTTCATCTAATATGCTATTCAATAGATTCATGTTAAACATGTTATTGGCACATATAGTAGATGAAAGATCAGGTACCAATGTTTTGAATTGCCCCTTCCATTGATCAAGAAGTTTCACCTATTTATCATCATCTAAAATCTCTGGCATGATCTTCTTGTCAATGTGCTCCAACAGATGCAACTTGTCTCCAACATGCTTAAATCAAATCTTAGAATGTATGCAACAATTCCCTCCAACATCATAATTATTTCATATGTTGGCAACATCTCAACAAGAGCTACTGGGTCAAATTTTGCACACTTATAGATTTGCCTTATTGTCACAGTCTTAGGCAACCAATTATCAATCACTCCTTTCAAATTATCTTTATCTTGCACATGCTTGTCAAATGTTGTCTTCAAATATGAATTTAATCTTTCCAAGCATCATCAGCCTTATTCATCACCTTGGCAATTCTATGATTAATCAAATCATTGACCATTTTTCTAGTTATTTCTATTTTATTCTCTGTAGCTCCTTTTAATTGATCCTTGAGCTCCTTTATCTTTGCAAGAAAAGACTCTCTATCTGATGGAAATGGCTCTGAAGAACTAGAAGGAATGGAACTATTAAAACTGGGGTTCCAAGCTGAAGAGACCTGTTGTGATTCAACTCTACCACAACCTGTGTATATTTCTCATTCAACTGATCATGCTCTTTCTGCAACTTCATAGTTTCTACTTCAGTGAACAGATCTGTATGTATGCTCAAGGATGTAGCTTGTGGGGAAAGTGTATCTGATAGCCTTTTGATAATAACATTTCCTATCAGATCTTGAACACTATCCACTACCTTAGGCTTATTTATATTTGGGGCCATTGCCCATATCACCAAGGTTTCAAACTTAGGATTAAAACCTGACCCAAAGAAAGCTTGATCGACCTGCTCTTTTATAGTAAATACCTCTTCATCTTTTCTCCTTATAGTATCTAAGGCAAGTGTAGTGGCTATATCCCAATGTGGCAACATCAAAAACCACTATTCACGAAAATTTGTTTTCCCTCCTCTAGAGTGATTTGGTTGATATCATGACTTACCTCATGCAACACGTTTTGAGTGATTTCTTCATATTGATCAAGTTGTGCATTACTTTTAGCCTCCTCAACTCTCTTCTGGAACTCTACACTCCTCATCCTTAACACAAAACCCTTGATCTCTTGGGTTTTGACAAAATCATCATCAGACAAAAATTGTGTACAAGCAAGAGCTCGTATATCATTTATTTCATCCTTACCCTGTCTGAGACTTATATGCATCCTACTCTCAAGTCAAGGATTTACCACAACCCTTGTAGGTGAATTCATGGGTTGACCTCCTATTCTTCTCCAAGTGTACTCTCTGCAGTACCCTCCAAATCAACCACTTCAATTTTTGTCTCCCCTCCCTCAAGATCAATTATTTTTCTCTTCTTGGCAAGAGCATCAACACCATGGGATTGTTCAGGAGAAACATAGTCACTTGTTGCAAAGACATAGGGTCAGATTGGAGTGTTAGGGTCCCTTTGACATGTGGGCCTTTCCTCTATTGCAAGAGCTTTCCCAATTAGTGTTTCAACATTGTCAAGTATTTTTTGTATTCTAACGATAGGATTCTTCTCTTCTGCAAAAGCATCAAGATAATATGCATGCATTTTCCTCCTCTGGTCCTCTGTATCCATGACTTTTGATCATCTGACCCTTATATCCCTCACTCCCTCCATGGAAAGGCAATTTCTCACTATGTCCTCATCAAATAAGAGCTTATGTGTGTTACCCCTCAATTTATTTTTGGATCTTTCAATCTTTGTTACCTCCCTTTCATGGCTTGCCAGTTATTTGTCTAAGTCTTAAGGCTTTGTCTTCCCATTAATACTTTTAAAAAATCCTTTTGAAGTCATGGGTCCTTAAACTTTTCTTAGTTGCTGATCTTTCAAGTTTCCTAACCAAATCACCTGGTTCTTAAGTTCTCAAACCCCTCGACTCCCCGACTCAGTGTTCCCTTTGTTAAGTCTCACAACCCATATGTTGGTCTTTGTAGTCGGTAGATCAGAGGTTTTCAAAACTTTGAATTCTCTAACTTGAGGTTCTAAAGTTTTAATTTCTAGTGACTTGGCAACAACTAAGTTGTGAACTGGATCTCAAGGCAATTAATGATTGTTTAATGAGGCGTATGACAAGCTAGGTGGATGTCCTTTCAGAATTTTTGGGAATTGAACAAATCTTTGAGTTATCTTCCCAAGGCGTGAAATCAATATCATGTCAACTTGGCATTTAAAACACGTTATGACACCATAACTGTATGCTTAATTATACTTGGTGGCAAAAATCCTTCTAAGTCTTCTCCTGTCTTTCCTTCCATTTCATGCCATTACTTCTGTAGTATTTAGCCGTGCTTTCTAGTACCTTAAGATCTGTGATGAAATTCAAAATTCAAGGCATCTCCCATCACTCTGGTATTGAAAGTGGTTGGTCTAGTGTTAGAGATACTGAGCTCAGGCATATTGACTTGGCAGAATTTTGGTCTCGACTGCAGCAAGAAGATAGCTCACCTTTTGCGAAGAAGATTTTGCAAAGTGGTTTGGTGCATGTTGCAGGTTTCCCTATCTCTGTACAATGCATGGACTTGGTAATTGCATGTGTAGAGAGATACAACCCTGAAACTCTTGAAATTAAAACAAAGGGCGGGCTGGTAGTAGCAAAAATTGAACCTGGGACCATTTCTTGAGAATTGAAAATTCTAGAGAAAGAAAACTTTGAAGATATGTCTATAGCTATTGGGGCAAAATTTTTCTGGGAAAATGAAGACTAGTGCAAGAATTCCATTGCACAAAACTAGCTAAAATTAGAGAAGCAAGGTAAGTCCCAGTTACCCTCAATTTTTAAAAGAGCCCACTTTAAAGATGAAATTTCAGACATTATTACTCTACTGCACCAGGTGGTTGGGAGTGAAAATGCAAATTCTTTTGAGGATGGGATGTGTGATTTCATCTTGTTGATATGCAATGATGCTCAATTTATTAATTGGGCCGAAATAATAAGTTATCACCTAAGTGAACAACTGGTTAAGTTTTGAGAGACTTCTGCATTTCATATGTGTTCATATTTGATAGACATTTTAGCTAGTCAAGAGGTTGTCTGGGCAGGGTTGAAGCCACATGGATTTTTAACTTCAAATACACCTGTGTACTCTTATTTCCCCAACTTACTAAAGATGTTGGAATGAGATTTCCATCATGTAAATGATGCTTTCCTGATGTTTGTTGTGAGGAAGCTAAATGCAAACCCTGAATTGAGAATATCACCTGAAGCTATTTCCTTGATTGATTCACCTACTTAAGGGTAGGAGGTTATGAAAAGGCCCCAACTAAATTGCCCCAGTATCCTAGTGATTATATTATTCTTCTAGAAATTTGCAAACAAATGGCTACTGTGAATGTTAAATATCAAAGTATGAGAAAGAAAGGGTATACTTTTCTGCTGACTCTATCTGCTTATTCTTGTAAAACCAATGACATTGCTAATGGAGCGAAACATATATTGAGGGAATTTAATTTTCACTCTTTGTCAATGAGACCAAATTTTGACAGCAAAAACTATGTGAAGCAAAATTTCCATGGCTCTAGTTCATATGAGCATCGCTCTAGCCTGGAAGATTTCCGGGAAGACTGTATAGATGATCGTGAGGTCTAGAGGAGGAATTGTATGAGACTTACTCTAAGTTAAATCTGGGAATTTGGTCTATCTATTTATATTCTAGAAGAAGCTAAAGAAAATTTTGAGATAATTGACGTGGAATACCAAACTCTACTTGCAAAACCCCTTCCCTGAATCAATTGGTTGGAAAAAGAGATTATGGATTTAAGAATTCGTTCTACTACACTAATTAAAATAATAGAAGATTGGTTGGCTGGGAGATGGTGTGGGCATGCCGGTTCACCTCATGAGTAGAGAAATTCAAGGGCCACTGAGCAAAAATCTGTGCATGGTTCTACTTAATAGAATTCTTCAAGAAGACAAGAGGTATCACAGTCCAATTCCAACTCACAGTTAGGAGGTGATGGTGAAAGGCCTAATGATGTTCTCGAATTAAAGTCATCCTGTGAGTTGGATAGTCTCCCCTTATCTACATCAAGAAAGTAAAATGTGCAAGCTAAAACTGTGCCCGTGAATCTCAATTCCATTTTTTAGCAAATTGTTAATGATGGTTCTTTTCCCCCATTCTTTGAAATTCCTTCTTCTCCTGATAATGAAGAGATTCAGTTCCTATTTCAGTTGATAATCAGAATAAGTCTGTGCCTAATGTGGGTACCAGTGTAGTGTCCTCTTCCCCAGGTTGGCTGAAAAAGGCAGTAGAGAAAAAGAGAAAAAGTGTGCCCACTGTGGCAAGTGAAGTAGACATCGTCGCTAAGCTATTACAGAGCACCTTGAAGCCTAAGAAGGCTAAGAGAATGTCTAGAATGGTAATCGATGCTACCTCAGGCCACCAGGTAATGGAGATTGTTGATCCTATAAAGGATCTTAATGAAAAGGAAATCACTAAAGCAAACTATAAAATAAGTCATATAGACTTGGGTCCTTCTTCTCTGGAGGGAGATGCCTATCATGCCAAATTTTTTGTAAGTACTTTGATTAAGAGAGCTAAGGAGGAAAGGAAAGAAAACATAAAATTACAATCTTAGGTTTTATCTTTGAGTAGCTTTATTCAGTCTATTGTGACACCCATGTCATAGTATACATCTAGTTCTGAAGTTGTCAGAATTGATGCAAACACTATGCAACAGATCAAAAAGAATCTAAATTTTGCTAAAGTTGTTACTAAATGGGTAGAGAAGTTAGCCTGTGAAATTTTATTTTTCTTGACCAGGTCAATATAGTGTTATACTCAAGTACATAATAAAAGGAAAGAACTAATCAGTGAACTCTAGCAAGTAAGGATAGAGCAAGGTAGTACTTATGTGCTCTCAAAAGAAGTCTCTAAACTAGTGGCCATGGACTCCCTAACAGTTATAAAATAAAATTTGATTAGTGATCTGTGGGAAATTGATCCTTCCAGGGCTGATTCATTGGATTAGAAATTGAGCATGTATGACAATCTTATTGAACATATCAACAAATCTTTGCGTCAATATCTTGATATAATGATTGATATTTAGAAGGATTACAAGACACTAGATATAGATATTTTAGATGAGTTTGGGGAGAACCTACGAGATCCTAAAGAAATCACTAAGGAAGTTAAGGATATGTTTTACAAGGAGCTCGCAGATCCTGAAACCATCAGTAGAGAGTCACTAGGCAAAATGGGCATTATGCAGGTTTACCTTAATTCTTATAAGAATAGAAGAGATGATATTCAGGAGACTATAGCAGGGATAGGCAAAGCATTGACAAAGTTCAGAACCAAGTTGCATATTACTATAACACCAGGTAGCAAAAATATCACTGCTATCATAACTAGGTATCAGAATACAAGATAAGGTCAAAGGTATGAGAGGAAATGGCAGAAGAGCAAGGCGAAGAGAGTGTCAAAGACCCAAAAGAAAGCGATGAGGTGGCAAATTAGAGTTTATTTTTGTTTTTTTATGCATTTCTCAATATTTGGCTTAAAAACTCCTTTTAAAGACTTTATTTTAAAAAATAGCTGTCTTCAAGAAACTGTTCTTTTCAAAAAGATAGTTATGTGGTGGACATTATAAATAAGTTATATGGGACATAGTATGGATCTTCTTTTTGGGCAAACCTTGTTTTACTCATTATGTTAGATATTTCTGATATGTTTTGATTGCTAGTTTCTCCAATATAGAAAGAGAAATACGGTTGGATGTTTGAGCAGATATAGCCTTTATGTTATGGTGTTTGAACATTATTCTTCTTCTGTTGAATGTATTACCAGTGGTTATCTTTATCTGTATTAGATAATTGAATGTTCGTTAAATTCATTATTGTGAATGTTTATCTTTGAATGAATATATCATGGTGATGGATTTTTAAATTCTTTTCTCAGCTAGTTATTATTCGAAGTCCTTGAACTTCTTTGGATTTCAGTTATTTTAGATGTGTAGAATTTCCTTTCGAAGCTTTCTAGTTAAAAGCACTACCTTTTTTTACTTTTTGGTTAAAAGCAACACATTTTTTTTTATTCATTGTATATCATTCAAAGGTAGCTGTCACCTTGTAAAATAAGTAGAGAGTTGGTTATAAAATACCAATATAACTGACTCAACTGTGGTTACATTTGTCATTGTTTTAGGTGAGAGTATATAGAGTTGAATGACAAATCTGTAAACCACCAATGTGCAAATGCAGGCTTTTTGATGCTTAGTCTTATCTTATTGATGAATCCCTCTGGATCAAAATTTTTTATGGGCTCCTTCCCCATCTTGTGTGACCGTAAAACAAGATAAATCTAATTAGGCCTTCTTTATTTCTTTCCCAAAAGTCACTAAACTTTGTAGAAGTGGGGATGAAAGAACCTTTCTTCTACCCCCTCAAGTGAGTCTTATCTGACTCATTCAATTGCCACAACACTTCCAAATAATCCAACCTTTTGGGGACATATTTGGGTAATATATGTGGACTTACCATGCATCCAAATACCCTTATTACAATAGTATGGGTGTGTAAAAACCAATCACCTCAATTATGTTGAATTCCCAATTCAGGGGTTCTCTCCATTGGCCTCAAGAGATCCATAATTTCTCTTGGCACTCTGTGTTGTGGTGGCTCAATGAAATTCAAGAGTCTTCTAATACATTATTCCTCAAAAATTACACAATTAGCATTATCACAATGCTTATCTAACATGTGAGTCTAGCACTGAATAGGAAGGGGATAACCTTTGTCATCTACCTCTTTTACTTGCAATGCTCCATCTCACAACCATTTCCCTACATATAAGAACATGTGGCACATTTGAGAGTACCAACTGAATTCCATTTTAAATTTCATCTTGTCTTCATTTGTCCTGATGGCTATCAGTTGTTTATGCATCTTCTCTGCAATATAAGAAGCATAATCATACTCAGTGTTTACCATTTGATCATGAATGTCTGTTGTCATAAGCATGAGAGAAACATGCATGTTACACTTTGCATCCTGCCCTAAGACTTGACACAATGTGTGGTAAGTCTTAATGGAATAGTCATAGAAGAAGTCAATGGCTAGAGGCTCCTTCTCATTAGGAGAAATCTTGATGGGTCTATTATCTATTCCTCTCACCCTATGACTAGGAAGCAGTACAGTCCTATAACTACTCATATTTTTCTATATTTGTCATTAGAGGCCTCAAAATCTATGACCTTGCTAGCTGCAGGGTTCAATCCAAAGACCTTGGAAATAAATTCCTTTGTTAGGATGATCATCCCCACACCATTTCCTGCCAATACCATTCTCCTTTGTGGGTCATATCTTCTGGCAACAGCTCTAACGAAATCAACATTAACAAACACATTTGGCACTAGGAGATTTGCCAAATCTAAATTACATGCATGTGATAGAGGAGCCCTAGAATATCTCTTTATGTACCAGTGATCAAATAACATCCATCCAGTCATAGGAATTTTTTTATCTTTACATGCTCGGGCATTATCTAAAAACCAACTCCTCCCAGACCACAAACATTCAAAGGTCTCCTAGATGATCCAAGTAGTTGTATAATTAAATCTTCATCTAATTCCCTCTTTGAAGTGGATGGCTAACCTGTTGAACGACTCATTTTACAAAACTTTAACGATTTCAGGATGTCTATTAAAACTAGGGCTTACAACTTCCTAATTCTAACACTTTTTCCCTTATACGAGCAGAGAAATACACAAAAGCATTCAACACATAATAATTGAACTACTTTCAAACTCAGAAAATTCACTTACCTAAATTTTGCCCACAAACCCTAATCTTCACCAGAGAATAGTAGAGAGCTTGAATCACTGGAAAACTCTTTACACAACAAGAAATAATCATCACAATAACTAAAAGGCACTATTTATTTGCCCCAAGTGACCCTGTAATTGATTGGTATCAGTCATATCCATCATTACTGCTCATTTGCTCAAACAGGGTGTCTGCAATAGACAAATTTAAAAATTTGAATGTAGACCATTGATGCAAGGCTTGTCACGGCAAGATCAACGACTCAAAATAATTCGAGAGAACTAAAAAAGTCATGTGTGTTGAAAAATCTTTAACCAATCACATCTTGCCATACAATAAAACTTTCCATGTCAACCTTTAAAATTTGCCTCATGTCACCATTTCGTGGCCTCGCACTTCCCATTAGGTCCCAGACTTCTGACAGTGCGGACTCACATTTTCCTACCAAGTGGAATGCACTATCTTTCAAGCTTTGTATGTACTCGGCAAGCCACATACACTTGGCATCAAACTATAATAGTGCGGAGCCAACTCATATCTGACAACATGTCCTCTATGGTAATGCGAGACCAATCAAAGACCACACAGCTAGACCTCCTTTAGCTTTGGCTTTAACAAGACCATGGGCCCATTAGACAGATGGCATTATCCTGCAGCAGCACAACCCTAATAAAGTACAAGTCTTTGAGGCTCACGGGCTCGCACCAAGTTGACAAGTGTCCTCATCACACTTAATCCCTCATACTATAGACTTAAATATTTTAATATTTCAAATATTCATGGGCACTGTCGACTGATAGCTTAGGACAAAAGGGGCCAGTAAAACACGACATATGAAGGATCAGTTTATAACTTAAGAGACTAGCAATCGAGTCCAGGGGTCAATAGAAAAATATAACAAAAGTACTTAGGTGACCATATGATTTGGGCTTTAGGTCTAGGGCACAAAAATAAGCTTTATCAAACACAATAAACCTTAGAATTTGAGAACAAGTCAAGGGATTCGACCAAAAACCCTACAATTTTAGCACAGACTACTAGCATGTATGGTTGCTTTACACTAAGTAGATTTGGTGTATCTCATACTTGCATAGATGTATGCAAAGCCATATTTCTAGAAGATTCATTTATGTGCATGATACATCTTGGCATTCTATGAGTGTACAAGGAAATGCCAAGACATGAGATGATGTATTACTAAGTTGATGCACATGAATGCATGATGTACAAATTTACACTTGGACCACTAGGGATGTGATGTCAATTATGTTCCATCAACTTATCTTGTTTCTCCTCTCTTTCTTGGTCAAATGGCACCTAATCTTTTAGACCCTTTGATTGATAGGGTTCATAGAAAATTAGTTGGTTGGAAGGGCTACCTCCTTATCCAAGTTGGTAAGATAAAATGACTTAAAGGCACATTTCAATCTATTCCAATTTATCTAATGTTAGCCTTCAAAATTCCTAAGAAGATCTATAAGGTTGTTGGCTCCATCCAAAAAAAAATTCTTCGGATTGGTGTTAAAGGAAAGAGGAGGATCTCTTGCTTAGGTGGAGGAAGGTTTATCTGTATAAGAAATTAGGAGGTTTGGAACTAAGGAAGAATATTGTGATTAATTTGACCCTTGGGGATAAGCTAGGATGGATAATCTTCAAATAAATTAATAGGCTATTGGCTACAATTTTGAGGCTTAAATATCTTGACTATTTCGATCAAAACTATATCTTTATAATGTTGGACCCATGTAGGAGTTTAATCTTATGAAATCATATTGTGGATAATAAAGAAGCTCTTTAGAAAGGAATAATAATTTGCATGCTACCATGCAAGCACATGCGTCAACCTCAAACACTTACCTAGTAGTACATAATCCCACATGCAACTCCTTGCACCATGTGCCATGCACATAGCACTTGGAACCATGCCACACAAATTGGATTCACTCCCCAACTCATGAGTAACTCTTTGCATCACATGCCACTCATACATTGTTAAGGATCATGCTACACAACTTTGGCTCGATAATTTTTCTATGTTTTGTACCACACTTACATCCCTACACATTAGTATACATAGGGCACACAATTCATAACTCATTGTAGAGAACTATGCAACATCTAAGATAATTGTAAAATTATCCAATGCACATTCTAGAGTTGTTTCATAACACACAACTTGTTATTACAGTGCACAACTAGATCCTAACCATTAGGAGGTGAAGCCTCACACATGGAAGTTCAACCAATTCAACTTCCATAATGATCTTTGTCTTCACGATCATGTAATACATAAATGTACTTCTATTTAACTTAAGTACATAAGAGAGCAAAATAAGATAGATATGAGTAAATATGCAAGCATGCATCTCCTTCAAGAGTATGGCATGTACAAAGTACAAAAATTAATAAAATGATATGTTTATGTTCTTATACTCTTCTCAATCTAATCCTTTATCTAGACCATAACTTCTTTTGTATGCATGTAACACATTAGGTCCTCATATAGAGTATTGTCCACCAAACCTCCTAGTATTTGGATCACATTAGATGGATAATTGGAGATGACAAGAAGGTTGTTTTTTGAGAAGATGCTTGGATTGAACAACAACACTATCTAATGACCCTAAATGGAATTTGATCAAGGATGATTTCTAGAGAAAATGGGGAGATAAGTTTTTTGATTATATATAAATTAATAATGGAGGAGGGAAATTTGGAAGAGATTGGAATAACATACTCAGAATGGTAATCAAATAAACATAGTGTTTCCTTTGATGAGCTTACTCAATTTTTTCCATATTCCAAAATGATAGAAGGAAGATATGTGAAATTGGGGAAGTTCCAAAGATAGGGACTATACAGTGAAGTCATACTATGATTTATTGTGTGAAGAAGAAAAAACATTTCCTTGGAATAAAGTTTGGAACAAATATGGTATTCCAAACATAAACACTTTTCTATCGATACTTATTATAGAATTTTGACTACTCAAAATTTATAAAAGAGAGGTTTCCAAGGTCCAAATAGATTAACTTTTTTCTTTAATAAGGAAGACAATTTAGATCACTTGTTCATTGAATGTACCTATTCTTAGGAAATTTGTTATAGACTACTTAAAGATCTAAATGTAGATTGGGTAATAGTGTACACAATGTAAGAGGTTGAACCTATCAATGATATCAGAGAGGGTCTATTACCAAATCAAGACTACAATATTGAGACAATTAAAAGAAAACACATTAGCACTCCTAAGGAGTCTTTATCAAAAAGTAAGATAGCAATGATATGGGATTTGCCATGTGCTCTCCAACTTCTATGTCTAATACTAGTAAATTTAATAGAATACATGTCAAGTGGGATCCTCTAGTGGAACATTGGATTAAATTGAATTTTTATGGTGCTTGAAAGAGGAATCCAGGATCTAATAGAGAGGGAGGTACATTTTAAGAGATTGGATAGGGTTTCAAATATAATCACTTTTGCTAAGCCATATGATCAATCAAGAAATAATTTAGCGAAGGTAAGGACCATGTTTTCAAGAGAGCAAGAGACTTAGGAATTCAAATTTTGATTATAGAACCTGAAACTCTTTGAATATTATTAAATGTTTAAAACATGAATCCAAAATGAGGTGGATAATTCAAGACGCTATAAAAGGCATAAGATAGATGTGTAAAGTTTTCAATCAAATTCAAATTCAACACACATATAGGGAGAGTAATGTTGTTGATTATTTGGCTTATGTGGGCAATTGGAAGGAAGAGTATCTTTAGTGGCAAAATAGTGATGATTTCCTTTATGCTCTCAAAAAACTATATTTAAAAAACCAAGAAATAGCTAGTATTTAAGGATGGTTGAAAGGATTTAATTGTGGGTTAATGCATAGGATCAATAGTCTAGTTGTTAGATTAGGCTTTGGCCTTAGTAGATATGGATCTTTTGTTAGAAGTGTGGGTGTTTAGTTTTCAGTGTCAAAAAGTATTAATTGTATTCATTCTTTATAGTAGGCTCAAATTGTTGAGAAAAATTTTTCCTTTTGAGAAAAATTTTACCTTTTGGATGAAGGCCCTTTACTTTGTAATCCTCATTTAGTAATGGAATATTGTTAGCTTTAGAGGCAAACCAAATGTGATGTTAACCTTCAACCTTGGATTTGTTTTAGAATTTGGTTCTTCCCCTAAGCTTAAGGCTCATTATGCAACTTTCAAGAGGATTAAAGATAGTTTGGGTGGGCAATTGTGTTCAAGTAATTCATGGATTCATGGATAGGGTTTCCCTACTATTGATATGACTTAACATATGGAGTTATAAATGTTGATGCATGGTCACAAAGTTATTATTTTTCTAGAGGAATGAACCTGTGATAGTATGGCCGGTTGTTCTCAAATATATATAAAGTCTGTAATAAGATAGACGCAACCATAGACACACTTAAAAAAATACTAGAAAAAATAATTTACAAATCAAATCAATATCCGTTTGGGAAATCTTACCATATATTTCCATTTCATCTTAATTGTGCACATAGAGTGCGATCGCAAACTTTGATGGAAAAAATTATACCATCGATAAAAATACACATACACTACTATCGGATTCATAGACTGTGAAGATCTTATGAACTTAACAAATCAATATCTTCCAATCATTAGATTACTAAAAGATCTAAAAGAATAAAAGAAGAATTTATCTTAGAATGAATAGTCCACGGGATCATGAAAAAGGGACTAACATAAAAAGGAAATAAATACAAATTGCAGGGCTCAGTCCAACTATTCTTAAACATCACCCACTTCAATAGTCAAAGGTTAATCTTGGCCAATAAAAATAGGACAAGTATTTACCACTTTTTGTTGTGGATGAGGTGTAAAATTGCTATTGATTGTTTGACCATTGAAATGAATGATGTTTAAGTAGAACGAGGCTCAGTCCATCCTCTGATCACATAGGATAGAGATAAAACCCTAACTTCAATTGCTTGCAACAATTAATCTAGATGATCAGAAGCATGTACAGCGTAATCAGAAAACTTAAAAATTTGAAAACTTAAAAAATTGAAACTTGCTATCAGCGACCACTGCAATACCCTGCCATTCCCACATTTATTAAATATGAAATTCAAGAACCGAAAGGAAAACCTATTCCTGTTAAGGGAGAGGGGCCAGTAGCTGCACACCCTAACTTCGTGCACGTCAAGCACATAGCTAGACATGTCAAATTTTCACAATTTTTTTTGGTTTTCCGTATGCAAGTGAAGAGCTTAAAGCTATTCTTTCAGCTTCTAGGCATTTATACATTTCCTTATAGGACGCGTTATGTGCACATGGGTCAAAAAACTGTCATTTCAACATGTCACCCCATACACGTGCACTGATGTGTCGGTAACTACTCGCCATGGCCCCCAAAAAATTTACAAGTTTACTAAAAAAGTAACAGACTTGATCATTTTTATAGTTACAGTAGGTTAGAAATATGTTTATTAACACCCCACCATAAATCACATTGGTGGGGCCTTCAAACTTACCCGCCCCCTTCCTAAACATCCTCGCGCCCATCGTAAGGGACAACATGCATGTTAACATGTTTGCTTAGGCGCAGACAGGAAACAACATTAAATCCATTCAATGTTCATTTGGGTCTGAATACATATTCCACTTTCCACTGAAAAGTTAATCATTTTACCGAGTGCTTTCCCTGTTCTCCACAGTGTGATTGAAATGCGAGGGTTTCACTATGTCCGCCGGCTGTCACTCTCCATGCAGATACGTCTCCGTGCAGGTAACGAGTAAACATCATCTTTCCATGTGATTTCAGCTTTCCTTTCACTCCATTGCGGTGTTTATACAATCATTTATCTTCATTTTTCTCTCATGCTACCCATGATTTGGGTACTACTATGTAATTTACTTTTGATTTTTCATTGTTTTGTCTAAGGCAACCCTTGTCTTGTGATAATTTCACTGTACAGAAGAATATACTATTATATAATGATGGTTTTTTGTTATACATACAAACGGGGTCATATATTTTTATGGGTATATACTTTTTAGTGTTCATTGTCAATGGTTAAGGGTTTCATTATTTTGTCTTGTGATAATTTCACTATACAGAAGAATATATTATTATATAATGAGGGTTTTTTGTTATACATACAAATGGGTTCTTATATTTTTATGGGTATATATTTTTTAGGGTTCATTGTCCACGGTTAAGGGTTTCATTATTTTGTCTTGTGATAATTTCACTGTACAGAAGAATATACTGTTATATAATGAGGGTTTTTTGTTATACATACAAATGGGTTCTGATATTTTTATGGGTATATATTTTTTAGGGTTCATTGTCCACGGTTAAGTGTTTCATTATTTTGTCTTATGATAATTTCACTGTACAGAAGAATATACTATTACACAATGAGGGTTTCTTGTTATACATACAAATGGGTTCTTATATTTTTATGTGTATATATTTTTTAGGGTTCATTGTCCATGGTTAAGGGTTTCATTATTTTGTCTTGTGATAATTTCACTATAAAAAAGAATAGATTGTTATATAATGAGGGTTTTTTTATACATACAAATGGGTTCATATATTTTAATGGGTATATATTTTTGAGGGTTCATTGTCAACATATCTGGTACTGATTATACATATCTGTATACATGTATACATATCTATATACATGTATACATATCTACATATCTGTATACATATCTAGAAATACTTTCCATCGCACCGTTGAGAACAAGGAAAGTAGTTGGTAAAATGATTAACTTTTTGGTGGAAAGTGGAATATGTATTCAGACCTGAACAAACAATGAATGGATTTAATGTTGTTTCCCATTCATGCCTAAGAAAACACATTGCAATGCATGTTGTCCCGTAAATCATGTCTGTTAAATCATTCAATAGATTAAATCATGTCTGTTAATGTTATATATATATATATAGTGGGTTTAGAAGGACAGGCATTTGGCCACTAAATAATGCTACTGTTACCGTTCCTAATGTTGCTGAAACTATTTCTAATGCTGCTATGATGTTGCTTCCAATGCCAGTGATGTTGTTTCCAATGCTGTTGATATATTATCTAATGCTGTTGATACAATTTGTAATATGGAAGGTCTTAGTTTGCCAATGCTGCTGATATAGTGTCTAATGCTATTGATACAATTTGTAATATGGAAGGTCTTAGTTTGCCAAGTCAAGTTAGCCAACCAAAATAGATGGTTGAAGCTACTAGAAACATGGGGATACAAACATTAGTATCTGTTAATAGGGTTTCATTAAATGAATGTTTTGAATGTTTTGAATCCTACAGCTTTGTCTCATTAATAATTTTACAGTCAGATTCTTCCTAGTTTTGTCTGAATAATATTTATTAATTATTGTTACATTAAATATTTACAGTTGTTTTACTATGTTGTAATATAATACATTGAAGGTTTCATTTTATATAATCTATCCAGGGTTTATATAAAAATCTTCTACATATATTTGGATTAGACTATTAATGTACTGTATATATATACAAGTTTATCTATATATACATGTCTATCTATATACATATGTATATCTATAGACATGTGTTTATAGATAGGCATATGTATATCTCTATATATTTCTGTATACATATCTCTATACATATCTACATATCTATATACATATCTATATATCTATAGACATATGTAGATCTATAGACATATGTATATTGATACACATATGTATATGTATCGATATATGCAACGTAGACAATGGAAACATTTCAAGATGGTACTTAACATTTCAACATTTCACAATTCTAGATATACATGTTCGAAAGATTAGTCCAATTTGTTTGGTGAATTTTACATCTTTTCCAGTTGTTTTCTGCATGGGTAACTTCATTGAATGGATTAAATTGTGTCTATTACTGTAGTCATTATTTTGTTTGACACAACCCTTGTCTTGTGATAATTTCACTTTACATAATAATATACTGTTATATAATGATGGTTTTTATTTTACACATACAGATGGGTTCGAATATTTTTAAGGGTATATATTTTGCAGTGGCATTCTTACCTATTATGTCTAAGACAACCATTTCAGGTTGGCACTTAGCATATAATGGGTAGCTTCATTCAATAGATTAAATCATGTTATATATATAAGGGTATATATTTTTGAAGGTTCATTGTCAATGGTTAAGAGTTTCATCATATCATTGTCAACGGTTAAGAGTTTCATTATATCAGGGTTTTGAATGCTTTGAATCCTACAGCTTTGTCTCTATAATAATTTTACAGTCAGATTCTTCCCAATTTTGACCGAATATATATCTAGATATCTCTATACATATTAGTATATCTGTATACATATCTGTATATCTATAGACATATGTAGATCTATAAACATGTATATTGATATACATATGTATATGTATAGACATATGCAGCGTATACAATGGAAACATTTCAAGCTGGTACTTAACATTTCAACATTTTACAATTGTACATATACGTGTTCGAAACACATAATGATGAAACCCTCAACCATTGATAACAAGTCTAAAATGGAACATTACAAAATGGAACACATTATGTTTGCCATCCATGCCACTGCAATAATGATGTCTCAATCTATTTTCAATCATTGCACTAAGGATGCCATTTTTTTTACAAATCACTTCTGGTACTGATTACACATATGTATACATATTTGTATACATATATACATATCTGTATACATATCTATTTACATATCTGTCTATCTATAGACATATGTTTATTGATAGACATATTTATATACATTTGTATATCTATAGATAGACATATGTATATTGATATACATATGTATATCTATAGATAGACATATGTATATCTATAGACATATGCAGCCTAGACAGTGTTAACATTTCAGTCTAGTACTTAAGATTTCAACATTGATAGACATATGTATATTGATAGATATATGTGTTGGCAAGAGACACTATATGGATTCATGGTTGTTGTCATTGATGGCAACAAAGGTCATCCCACATATCCGCAAGACATGATGTGTCTCTACCGGAAGTCAGAATAAAGAATGTTGTGGTCCGGTGAAGAAGAACAGAGCATGTGGCAAGGTCCGACAGATTGGTCCGGACCTCTCAGAGGAAGTGTCTTGGTGCAGTGCGGATTTGGGGAAGTCAAGAGGACTACCTTGAGTGGTATATTCCAAGGATCTAGCCTCCGGTGATGGACAAGGAAAAAGATATGAATGGTTGAGTACCGGATTCCTGAGAGACAGTGAAAACAGAGGAAGAACTGACTGGCAGAGTATCAGACTGCTTTCCGGATGGGTTACTATTGATGACAGAGGTTGTGAAGGCATGAATCATGTTTGGCCGACATGATTAATGATATCTACAAGTATATGCTTGATCCGCATTGCTTGGTGAGGAAGGATTCAGCCGACAGAATGAAAGTTTATAAGAAACTAGACTGTTCCGGATGCCGACTAGAAAGGTGATGAAATTACTTGTGCGGATATATATAGAGGATGGATTTAGTTGTGAAGTGTTGTGTTGTTGTAGAGATATATGCGAATAAGTCCAGCTAAGAGTAGAGATAGCAAAAAGGATCCGGTATGTGAAAGATAGCAGAATAAAGAACAGAGGAAAGATGAAGTGCAGCAGATCAGTGTACTGAGCCTAACCGGAACTGAACTCCAGCATATGCAGATGCTTCCAATCAGTTCAAGACTTTGATTCTCATCACTTTGTAGACAGTGTGTCTTCTTGTAGGCAGTGGGCCTCTTGTGAGCAGTGTGCTCGGGCAGTGAGCCCTAATTGGCAAGTGCCATTTTTGTAATTTCCTATTCTTCTAACAGAGAATAATTTTGGGTTAATCACCCCGTGGTTTTCTCCCTTAACAGGGTTTCCACGTCAAAAATACTGTGTCATGTGTTTCTTATTTCATGGTTAATGTTTTGTGTTTGATTTTATGCTGCATCAATTAAAAGGAAAGTTCAATAAAGGAAATAATTAGGATAACTGATTCACCCCCCCCCTCTCAGTTATCAACAATTGGTATCAAGAGCTAAGTTCCTCCTAATAGAGCCTAACAGCTTGAGGAAGATCTGGGATTTCAAATGGATGCATATGGTTTAAGGGAGCAACTCAAGACTGCTCTTGAGGATCTTGAACAGTCGAATTCTGAAGTTAGTGAATTAAAGGAAAGACTCAAACAGGCTGATGAATTCATGAGAGAATTAAAAGACAAATTAAGTCTCTCCATGAAAAAGAGAAAGGAGCTGCTTCAACAGTTGGCAAGACAAAGTGAAGAAAGCAATACAAATGAAGAATTGACTGAGCAAACCAAGTTATGTGAAAAGTTATCAAAAGAAGTCATTATGTTAAGACATGAAATGGAATCAGGAACTATAAAGTTTACTCAAGAGATTGAAGAAAAAAGAAAGGCTGAAGACAATCTAAGACAATCTCTTAAAGAAAAATCAGAAGAATGCCACCAGATGGACAGGATTATCAGACATCTTGAATCTGATCTTGAAGATGCCAAAGATAATGAAGGAAAACTTGAGGATCAAATTGTCTCTCTCAAAAGAGACCTTCAAACAGCAAATGAATATAAAGAGAAATTCAAGATAAGTTCTGCTCAACTTGAAGTTCTTCTTGGAAGTCAAAAGAGGACAGATGACAAGTATGGTTTGGGATATGAGAAAGGAGAAAGCTCCAGATCCGGTCAGAAGAATCTTGGATCAGAAAATCCAAGGAGCAGGCCTAGAAGACCTCCGGTAAGACAGCCAAATGCTCAAAGATATCCATCCTTCAATGGATACTGCCACAGCTGCAACCACCTTGGTCAAAAGCTAATCAGTGCAGAATGAGAATGAATCAGATTAATTCATCCTTCTCCGGACAGTGCTTCAACTGCAAAAGGTATGGACACAAATCCCATGAATGCAGAAGTATGCAAGTAAACAAATCATTCAAAGGTAGATGCTTCACATGCAATAGAGTAGGTCATATGGCTAATCAATGCAGATCAAGAGGATATCAGTCAAACATGCAAAGAAATGTTATTTGCCAAATCTGCAATAGGTCAGGTCATAATGCTAAAGTTTGCAGAAACAAGAATCAGGACAAAAGAGGTCCGGTGTATAATCAGAATCAAGACAAGGGTAAACAAAAGATGAATGCGGATGAGGTTAGGAATCAGATGAGCAAGATTTGGGTGAAGAAAAGTTTAGAGAATGTAGAGGTTGGATCCGCACCAGACTCTGGTGCTGATATTTCTTCCAGAAATTAAAAGGTGAGCTCAGGCTCAGGGGGAGACTCAAAGAAAATCTTGTTCCCCCAGCCAAACAAGTGGTGCCGGATGTGGCACAAGATGCGGATCAAAGGGTTTGTAGATATGAGTCTTGAGATACTTCAGTCAAGTTTTCAGAGGTCCGCATGGAGTTATGAAGAAGCTGTGATCGATCAAATAAGACCTGTTCAGGGAGATGCTCCGGTATGATAAAGGATTACAAAAAGATCCAGAAATGCACTATCTTGTTCTACGGATTGGACAGAGTGTTTGGGATGTTCTTGCAATATGTTACCTCGATTCATTCATGATTGAAAGATCTGGATGATATCCACAGATCAGGACTAATCCGGGATACTCCAAACTATCCAGACAAGGCAAACCAGAATGATGTAGGTGAAGCATTTATTGCAGACAGATATTAGGGTTCGCGGAGCAATTTAAGGGATTTCTCAAAGGTCATTTGCTCATTCTGCACTCGAGAAGAAGCGAAAAGTGGAGCTCTACAACAAGGATCATCAAGCACACCAAGGATCTCCTGCCGAAGCTATTGCATAAAGAAATCAATCCAACCACTCCGTGCAAACCGAAGGCGCATAAGAAACATCCCTACAAATCATTGGAGGTAGATCCACTAGGAGCCTTCTCTAGTGTTCCCCACGGAGTTTTACATACCGAAGACATTAGGGTTTACATACATGCAAGCATTGAAGAATTTGGGGAATTCAAATTAAGAGACCTCTATCACAAGCAACTGATAGACAATGCTTTTGAGCTTAAACCAGAGTATAAGGATATCCAGAAGAAACAATTTGAGCAATTTATTCATTTCCCCTGCTTTGAAGAAGATGAATGGGTCCGGTATGTACTGAGCAGGATGCATGACAACTTTCTATGGCTAGATAGACCCTGCAAGATCACAAAAGAGGCAATTAGAGCAGTAACTGGTCTATACTCTTCCGGAGGGGTACCTATCCTCAAATCTGTCAAGAACAACGTTGTAACTAAGGCCACCGGATCAAAATTTGACAAGAGGGCAATGACCATTGAAGATATTTCGGATCCGGATATCAAATATGCATCAATGATAATAGGATACAAGATCTATCACTCCAGCAGGGAGAATTCTGTATCCGGAACTGCAATATACACTGCTTATGAAATGCTAAGAAAGAATGCAGAATATGATCTCTGCGAACTACTGCTAAGCCAATTAATGGAAAACATACAGAAAATCAAGAAGGATAAGAAGAATTCCTTTAAGTATGGTACTCTTATTGTATGTCTATTCTTCTATTTCATGAATGAGCTACCCGGAACAAGTGGATGGGTATGGCAAAATGACAAACCTGTTGCAGTCCAGATAAGAGACTATTTGCATGGACTTGGGGATGCAAAAGTGAGAAATACAGCTCTATGGGGATACTTCAAAAACTTTTAGAGCATGATGCAAGCAAGAGAGAGAATTCCCCAGTCCCTCATTGAGAAATACAAGGACTCAGTGTGCTTTATGGTTGACACTGATCAGTGCCTAATGGAGGCAGTGGAGCCAAGGACTGTCTGGATCATGCCCATGGGGTATGAAGTTGATGAACAGATAGTGGAGCTACATGTTCAACACATGCTAAGTCAGCCCAAAGATCCTAAGGCAGAAAGGTTTGGAACCTTTGAGGAGCTGAGTGTAAAAATACATGTAGAACTCAGGAAACCTGAGATTAAAAGAAAGGTAAGAAAAGAAGTAGAGCACATTGCTCAAGGCCTAGGTATCTCAAAGGAGGCACTTGATGCCAGCCGGGAAAAGAGGAGGAAGGCCGAGGAAGAAGAGAAAAGCAAAGAAAGTGCTCCGGTTGAAACTCCCACCCGGACCAGATCATCAAAGAGACCTGCACCTTCCACAACCAAAAGTTCAAAACTGGAAGTTCAGGCATCCGGTAAGAGATCCAAGACAAAAGCCACAAGGGCTTATGGAAGCCAAAAGGATGAAGAGGAAACAGAATCAGATGAGGGAGTAAGAGAAGTAAAGAAACAGAAGAAGAAAGGATCCGGTAAGCCCTCCACAGGCCAAGACAAGGATGAAATGGCAGAGGTAACTGTTGAAAAGCCCACTCTGTCACTAGAGAGCATAATCAAGTCGGTCACGGTGGATGGAAACCTTCAACCAATGACTGAATCATATGATGACTTCAGTGAGGCCGACCAAAAGACTCTGCAGGAGGCCACAGTAAAATATCTTAACATATATAATAAGGCTTTCATTGAAATAATATCTCTTATTCCTAAAAGCCTAGAAAAGGAAATGGAAGTAAGAAAGAATAATGCTCATGCTAAAGATCTTGAGATCCGGGAGCAGATAGCTATTCAGCTATATCCTCAAATTGATCCCAAAACAATGAACATTATCTTCAAGGACTGCAAAGATGAGTTCAGAAGCAAAGCTAGGATGAATCAACTCATGCTTGGCGAGACTGACAAAGTGGCCCAAGAAACAGAAGAGATCCTCCGGAAGGCCTTCAAAAGGTTCAATCTTCCGGTTGTAGAGGATTTAGGTACAGAAACAGCTGAGGACTTGGGACCCTCTGCTCCAGAAGAAGTGGCTCATGAACAAACTAGCATCTCTCCTCCGGTTTCCCCTACAGTCTCCGGATCCAAAGAAGAAGAGCAATTACAGGAGAAGGAAGCAGTGGTGAAAGACAAAGAGGTTGACAGTTCTAAGACTGCAGAAGAAAAGAAACATCTGTCTCCGGCAAGAGACACTGCACAAACTGTTCAACAATTTTTGAGCAAAGAAACTCTAGAGATTGATGAACCGGAGCTTCTAAAAGGCCCATTTGATTTTGACTCTCTCTCTCCGGTACAAACAATGAAGATAGCTTCATTTGCAAATGCCAAGGCAAATGAAAAGCTCCTGAAGTCTCATATGGAAGACTGTGAGTTGATAGAGGCTGCTTCCGGAGTACTTGTAAAGATCATGCCATCAATCCAGATAGATCCGACAGCCTCCTCTTCCGGTAATCTAAAAACCTTAGTCAGCAGTGTTGATACACATTTTGATTCTCTAGAAAAATCAGCTGAAGAAAAGGTCCGGAAGGAATTTTTGGACAAAAGATTTTCAGAAATATTAGAATTAATCTCTAAGGATAGGAAGATTGTAAGCATTGGAATAAGGAGCTTAGAGAATGCTCTTAAGGATGGCGGTGACATCTACAAATTTTGCATATCCTGGTCAAAGGCAACAGCAGCATTTGACAAGAAAATAAAAGAGGAACAGGATAAGCTACAAAGCTTATCTCAAAGTTTTGATCCTCTCTCTTCCTCTATAATAAATCAAGAATGTCAGACCATTGCAGTCTTGAATGAAATAAAAAATCTTGAGAAGGAAAGGAAGAACATCACTAACCGGATGGGAGAACTTAGAAGGATTATAATCCCTAAGTTGGAAACTATGCATGAGGCCATCAGTGATGCTCAGACCACCGCCCAAACAAAAGATCCGACAGATCTCAAGCGGGCAGAAGCTTTTGCATTTTTGCTAAGTGGTCACATTTCAATTTTGGATAGAATGAAGCAAAGTTGGGCCACAGAAATGATCCAATTGCAGACATCCTTTGCAGACATTCTTCAATATATGTGAGTATGTAAATATGCGGCTAAGTATAAGAAATTTTTGAAAATTTTGATATGCGGACCCTACCCTTTGCCATTGATGTCAAAGGGGGAGTGAGGAGCAGTGAAAAATAAGGAATCCAACTAAGGGGGAGTTCCGGAAATTGTATATAAAGACAGAGCATCAGCAAAGGGGGAGCATAGTGAAAACACTTAGTCATTTTTCACTAAGTGTTGCCATCAATGCCAAAGGGGGAGATTGTTGGCAAGAGACACTATATGGATTCATGGTTGTTGTCATTGATGGCAACAAAGGTCATCCCACATATCCGCAAGACATGATGTGTCTCTACCGGAAGTCAGAATAAAGAATGTTGTGGTCCGGTGAAGAAGAACAGAGCATGTGGCAAGGTCCGACAGATTGGTCCGGACCTCTCAGAGGAAGTGTCTTGGTGCAGTGCGGATTTGGGGAAGTCAAGAGGACTACCTTGAGTGGTATATTCCAAGGATCTAGCCTCCGGTGATGGACAAGGAAAAAGATATGAATGGTTGAGTACCGGATTCCTGAGAGACAGTGAAAACAGAGGAAGAACTGACTGGCAGAGTATCAGACTGCTTTCCGGATGGGTTACTATTGATGACAGAGGTTGTGAAGGCATGAATCATGTTTGGCCGACATGATTAATGATATCTACAAGTATATGCTTGATCCGCATTGCTTGGTGAGGAAGGATTCAGCCGACAGAATGAAAGTTTATAAGAAACTAGACTGTTCCGGATGCCGACTAGAAAGGTGATGAAATTACTTGTGCGGATATATATAGAGGATGGATTTAGTTGTGAAGTGTTGTGTTGTTGTAGAGATATATGCGAATAAGTCCAGATAAGAGCAGAGATAGCAAAAAGGATCCGGTATGTGAAAGATAGCAGAATAAAGAACAGAGGAAAGATGAAGTGCAGCAGATCAGTGTACTGAGCCTAACCGGAACTGAACTCCAGCATATGCAGATGCTTCCAATCAGTTCAAGACTTTGATTCTCATCACTTTGTAGACAGTGTGTCTTCTTGTAGGCAGTGGGCCTCTTGTGAGCAGTGTGCTCGGGCAGTGAGCCCTAATTGGCAAGTGCCATTTTTGTAATTTCCTATTCTTCTAACAGAGAATAATTTTGGGTTAATCACCCCATGGTTTTCTCCCTTAACAGGGTTTCCACGTCAAAAATACTGTGTCATGTGTTTCTTATTTCATGGTTAATGTTTTGTGTTTGATTTTATGCTGCATCAATTAAAAGGAAAGTTCAATAAAGGAAATAATTAGGATAACTGATTCACCCCCCCCCTCTCAGTTATCAACAATATGTATATAGATAGACATGTATATCTATAGACATATGCAGCCTAGACAGTGTTAACATTTCAGTCTGGTACTTAAGATTTCAACATTCAAACTAAACAATCAAATTCAATTATGCTTATCATATCATCGAATACAATAGCTTCTACGCATTTAATCAAATTCAAACTCAACAACCAATTTCAATGCATTCCTTTTTCAAATTCAGATCCATTATAAGAGGAACATTATGCAGCGTAGACATTGTTTTTAGCATAAATTTCCTAAAGGATCACTGTAAAACCTGTCTGCTACTTAACATTTAAGAATTTTACAATTGCAGCACATCTATATGCTAGAAATTGTTGAAACCCTCAAACGTTTATAATGCACCCTCAAAAATAAATACATATGTCATAATATTTAATATATATACATACAAATATATAAATACATGTATATATTATACATGTATTTCTATATGTGTGTGCATAAATTATATAAATTCGAACATGTTATGTTTGTAGTCCATATGTTTAGGAAATGGGTGGGTAAGTTCGAAGGCTCCACCAACTTGATTTATGGTGGGGTGTTAATAAACATATTTTTAACCTACTGTAACTATAAAAGTGATCAAGTGTGTTGCCTTTTTAGTGGAGGAGTGGATATAAATGATATATACACATATATGGATACATGTAAATTTTATTATGTATACATATATGTATATCTATCACTATATATGTCTGCAATATATAGTTGTATCATTGCACTGCTTGAATTTATTTGGATAATTTGATGTTTGTTCGTTACTACCCGGATGACTACTCGGCATATAATTTCTATGATTGCAAGCATGTGAGAGGTTTGCAGAGCACCTTGCATTGCAAACACTCGATGAAGGTAAAGTCTTATAAGGCTTTACTTACATCACTAGTTGATGAATTGTACTATGCATTTGTGTTTGTTAACACACCACTATTCATGGAATATTTTTCCCTGATGGCTTTGATAGAATATTTTGCTCTGCTACAATATTATAGTATTCTTTTGCAATTGTATGTGATTATTTAAAATAATATGCCTGAATGCAGTTCATATTTTCTTTTGCAAAAATTTCTTTGTTGCTTAAATGGAACTACATTTACTTGGATGCTTTAATGATTTCAATTAAGGTAGAATTATGTGAATAGAATGCTAAAACAACATGTTATTTCAGTGCAAAATATGTAGACAACTTGTAGTACCATGCTGACAAACCATTCAAGTCTTTTTTTTTTTTCCAAAAATAGTTACAATCATACAAACATACAAACATAGAAACATGAGATCAACACATAGATATTTCAGAAATAACCATTTAACTCTTGATTTTTTTCTAAAATAGTTACAAACATATAAACATGACATCGATCTGTTCCTTTTTCACAAAATATTACGAAAAGATCAATAGATAGACATGACATTGATCTATTGCTTTTTTTCCAAAACAGTTACAAACATATAAACATTACATCAATCTATTCCTTTTTTCACAAAATATTACATAACAATATGACTAAATCAGATATACACATAGAAATTTCACTAATGTCAACTATCTCCATCCAAAAAAAAAGTTCGTCAATTCTCCATAAATCCAGGAAAAGGAAGAGGTTGTTCAGGTTCTGTAGAAGCACATTCATTTGCAGTCCGAGTTAAACTGAGTGGCTTAGTTATTGTCTGTAGTGATGCAGCAATCTGGGCAAGCAAAGCTTGATTAGAATCTCCATTTACCAGCAACTCATTTGAGCTTCCTGGGCTAGACCTTGCCTGCAGATTGCTTAGAGCTACAAAGGTTGGGCTCAAGATGGCAAACATGTCCATTAGAATGGGATGTTGCCTGGGTAGAGGAGAATTCGGGGTACTCAATGGTCTCTCATTTGCTGATTTTTTCCCTTTCTTGTTTGCTGTCTTCATTCCCGGAGCACTCTTTGTCTGCTCACGCTGAATTTCCTTCTCCCATTTTTCCTCTACCGCTCTTTATTTTTTTAACACTCTTTCCAATTTTTTTCTCTTTCTCTTGTTGTTGGGCTTCTTTTTCAGCTTTCCTTTCCAACATTTGTTCCTTTTTCCTCAGCTGCAACTCTTCCTGACGAGATTTCTCCCTCTCTTGTTCATTGAGCATTTCAATGTATGCATCGAATGTTAAGATCTGGGACTACCTACTTAAACGTAGTACCTCAATCTTATTCTTACCACCCCTTGCCTATACCCTTCAAACCAAGAGCTTAAGAAATAGACTAACTCCCTGTGGCTAAAACTCACTATCTTGGGTGCAAGGCACATAATCTGGTTCCAAATCACCTATGCATTCTTCTTCTTTTGCAATGTCCTCATTTTGTGGATCCTAATTTGATGCAGTAGTGAAGTAGTGTATGATGTCAAATGGATCATGATCTGGTGGTGAAGGCATTGAAAGGCCGACATCCACCTGACTAAAATTTGTTTGTATCCCCATGTTTCTAGCAGCTTCAGCCATCCATTCTGGTTGGCTAACTTGACTTGGCAAACTAAGACCTTCCATATTACAAATTGTATCAACAGCATTAGGAAATCTATTAGTAGCATTAGACACTGTATCAGCAGCATTGGAAACAACATCACGAGCATTAGGAACTATAACAGCAGCATTATCAATAGTTTCAGCAGCATTAGGAACTATAACAGCAGCATTAGAAACTGTTTGACTTCCTGGCATTTCAATGCATTCTTCTTGTACTTCCATTGCATTCTGTACACTTCCACTTTTATTGTATGTTTTGATGAATTCCTCAACTTGTGCATCTGAATATCTAGTGAATTGCAAGAAGGTTTCAACTGCAATTATCTCGGCATCCTCTTCCACTGCGAAGGCCTGATTCTCTGGTGCAGTGGCCATAGAATCTTCACTATCTTCATTTGATACTTGGAAGCCATCACTTGGCCTCATGTCTTCTTGAAGCATAGACCTATTCAATGGCCAAATGCCTATCCTTCTGAACCCAATAATTATATTAGCAGGGATCAAGGCCTGCTTGAATGCCTTGCTAGCAAGAGTGCCCAACTCTTCTCTTCCAATTTCTATTTGCGAGTGGCTTGCCATCCATGCAAACCTTTGCTTTTTGAAATAGTTTTTGAATGGTGAAAAAATACTCACATCTAGTGACTGCAATCTATGGCTTGTATGTGCTAGGAGGGTGATGAGGTCAATCCCTAAATGACGTGCTTCCTCTATGGTCTTGAAGGCAACATGGTTGCCATGACCATCAAAAATTAGAAGAGCTCTGTTGGTTGGTGAAACCCCTCTAGGGATAGATGCAACAAATTGTTGCAGCCAATTCAAAAATAGTTCTTTCATCATCCATGCATGTTCTTTGGCTGCCATGCATGCACCCAGCTCATAGTTGGCTATGTAGTTTCTGATATGCCTTTTGGATTTAAATAGATAAAAACTAGGTATACTACAACCCGATGCACTAACACATGCCAAAATAGTAATCCACTCCCTACTTTTTGAGATGAGGTGGGGCACACAATGGGATCCCAATTTTTCTATTACCCTCATTCCACAATTCCTACCAGCTTGTACCCTAGTTTCGTCGCAGTTCCATATTCTACTGGACCCATACTTATGTGTCTTATAAAGATTTTCTAGATTATCGTAGAATGAATTTACTATGCTTGGCCTTAGCATAATGGCTCTATCGGTTTCCACACCCTGTGCAGTGTGAATAGTTAGATCTGGATGCCTTTTCCTAAATCCCTCCCACCATGACCTCCCTAGTATCCCATTTGTGAAAGGATTTGGCCTAGATTGAATGACCTCTGCCACAGTAGATTTCAGTTGTGAAATTTCAAGCCCATGGCCTATGTCAGCCATGTCCTTGCACCATTGAACTATTTCTACCTCCTCCTCATCAGTTAGGATGGTTGGTGGCCCCCTTGCATTTGGTGCTCGTGAGACCTAGTAACCAGGCCCTTAAACTGCTAGCAGACACTCCACATCTTTGTAGCTACTCTGATTGACATATGTTTATCTTTGACATCATCCATAGCACTTTGGATGTCATTGTTTGTCCATATACTTTTGTTCAACCTTGAAGAACCTGTTTCCACAGCAGTAGTTTGAAGGCAATTTGTATTGGTTTCCAAATCCTTTGTATGTGCGGAGGGAAATATACATTCCACTGCAACATGATCTAGTTCTGTGGTATGTGTATCTTCATCCCCTGACACCACATTAGGAAACTTGCACCCCCCAGGTTTTCTGACTGTCCTCCTTCCAGAAGTTCTCCTCCCCTTTTTACCTTGAGCCATAAGTATCTATACACATGCAAGAAATGCAAACATCATCAATACCAAAAGTGATTTGTAAAAAAAATGGCATCCTTAGTGCAATGACTGAAAATAGATTAAGGCATCATTATTGCAGTGGCATGGACAACAACCATCACGTGTTCCATTTTGCAGTGTTTCATTGTGTTGTTCCATTTTAGACTATGTATAAATATACAGATATGTATATAGATATGTAGATATGTATACAGATATACATTTGTCTATCTATGTACATATGTGAATAGATATACATATGTATATATAGACATATATATATATGAGACATTAACAGACATGGTTTAATCTATTGAATGATTTAATAGACAACATGCATGGTAATGTGTTTGCTTAGGCACAGATAGGAAACAACATTAAATCCATTCAATGTTTGTTGGGGACCGAATACATATTCCACTTTCTATCGAAAAGTTAATCATTTTACCGACTGCTTTCCCTGTTCTCAATGGTGTGATGGAAAGTATTTCTAGGTATGTATACATATGTATAATCAGTACCAGAAGTGATTTTTAGATAAAATGGCATCCTTAGTACAATGACTAAAAATAGATTGAGGCATCATTATTGCAGTGGCATGGACGGAAAACATAACGCGTTCCATTGTGTTGTTCCATTTTAGACTTGTTATCAACGGTTGAGGGTTTCAGCAATATGTGTTTCCAATATATAATCACTACAATAACAGACACGATTTAATCCATTCAATGAAGTTACCCATGCAGCAAACAACTGGAAAAGATGTAGTAAAATTTAGCAAACAAAATGGAGTAATCTTTCGAACATGTATATCTCCCATGCAGCAAACAATTGGAAAAAGATGTAGTAAAATTTAGCAAATAAATTGGAGTAATCTTTCGAACATGTATATCTCCCATGCACAAACAACTGTAAAAAGATGTAGTAAAATTTAGCAAACAAATTGGAGTAATCTTTCAAATATGTATATCTCCCATGCAACAAACAACTGGAAAAAGATGTAAAATTTAGCAAACAAATTGGAGTAATCTTTCGAACATGTATATCTATAATTGTAAAATGTTGAAATGTTAAGAACCAGCTTGAAATGTCTACGCTGCATATGTCTATACATATACATAAGTATATCAATATACACATGTCTATAGATCTACATATGTCTATAGATATACAGATATGTATACAAATATATTGATATGTATTGAGATATCTAGATATATATTTGGTCAAAATTGGGAAGAATCTGACTGTAAAATTATTACAGAGACAAAGCTGTAGGATTCAAAGCATTCGAAACCCTGATATAATGAAACCCTTAACCATTGACAATGATATGATGAAACTCTTAACTGTTGACAATGAACCTTCAAAAATATATACCCTTATATATATATATATATATATATATATATATATATATAACAGGATTTAATCTATTGAATGAAGCTACCCATTATATGCTAAGTGCCAACCTAAAATGGTTGTCTTAGACATAATAGGTAAGAATGCCACTGCAAAATATATACCCTTAAAAATATATGAACCCATTTGTATGTATAAAAAAAAACCCTCATTATATAACAGTCTAAATTATCACAAGACAAAATAATGAAACCCTTAACCGTTGACAATGAACACTAAAAACTATATACCCATAAAAATATACGACCCTATTTGTATTTATAATAAAAAACCATCATTATACAACAGTATATTCTTCTGTACAGTGAAATTATCACAAGACAAGGGTTACCTCAAACAAAATAATGAAAAATCAAAAGTAAATTACACAGCAGTACCCAAATCATGGGTAGCATGAGAGAAAAATGAAGATAAACGATTGTATACTAGTATAGTCTTCAGTATAGATATGTATACATATATACATATGTCTATAGATATACATATCTATTTAGATAGACATATATATATATATATATATATATATATATATATATATATATATATATATGCAGTACATTAACAGTCTAATCTAAATATATATAGAAGCTTTTTATATAAACCCTGAATAGATTATATAAAATGAAACCCTCAATATATTATATTAAAACATAGGAAAACAATTGTAAATATTTAATGTAACAATAATTAATAAATACTATTCAGACAAAACTAGGAAGAATCTGACTGTAAAAGTATTAATGAGACAAATCTATAGGATTCAAAACATTTGAAACATTCATATAAGAAGGTGAAGTAAAGGTGAAGAACCAACCTGAACCTTAATGTGGAAGTTTGCAAAATTTATTTTGGCAGCAAACAGGGTTTGCAGCGCTCCTTCAGGAAATTTATGCTTAAAACAATCTCTACACTGCATAATGTTCATCTTATAATGGATTGATATTTAAAAAAGAAATGCATTGAATTTGGTTGGTGAGTTTGAATTTGAATAAGTGCGTAGAAGCTATTGTATTCGATGTTATGATATGTAGAATTGAACTTAGTTGTTGAGATTTGAATTTGATTAAATGCGTATGAGCTATTGTATTCGATTGATGTGATTTACAAATCTCACTTTTTTTATGTAAACTAGTTTAATTTTATTTTTTTATTAAATAATCTCACTTTTTTTATGTAAACTAGTTTAATTTAATTTTTTTATTAAATAATTGTCTGGATGGGGAGCATGATACCATTATGTGTTTGTGCAAGTGCAAGTGGATGCGATAGCAAGTATGGGAGAATGTGACAGCAAGTGGGGGGGATGTGATAGCAAGTATGGGAGAATGTGTGATTAATAGCCCTTTGGGATTGGGGTGGTGTGTGTTTATGGTAGCTTAGGTACCAATAGATGTGCACAAAAGTATGTGAATATGACTAGTTTGACTTTATTTGATGTCCAAATGGGTGGTTTTTTATAAACATGACATATTGTAATAAAAACAATAAAGTGTATATTTAAATTGGAAGTTCTCATATTTGCATCAAGTTGGCTTGATACAAGTGCAAGAGCATGTGTATTAGTTTTTTGCAATGGTAAATTACTCATGCAGTTGTGAACATGTATTGGTGCATATGTGTTAATTTACTAGGTATTCTTTTTACATGTAATGGTTCTTTTTAAAAAATTTATTGGGGGGAAGGGTGCACAAAAACATAGCAGTTATTGGGGTGTGGGCAACTACTGGCCCCTCTCCCTTATGTATCAAATGACTTTACAAACTTTTGCCATTTCTTCAATCCATACAAATATACCTTCTACGCCATGTCACATAAGCTATGGCCTTCATAATTTAAACATTATATCAAATAGTTCACATGTTTATGCCTGGAGATCATGCTACATATATGGCGCTTCAACTCCTAGTTATTCTTTCAAATCACATTCTGCTGAAAAATGCTTTCGCTGTAGACCTGAAGGATGTTGGCCAAGGTTTTAACTTCCTTTTAATGCTTTTTTTGATGCCCTAGCTTCAGGCTTCAGAGTTGGTCGATCACTTTGCAATGCTTTAACATATGCAGAGCGGGGTTTGAAATCCTTCCAGTGTTCCATTTCACATGTACAACTATCAAAGTATTAGAATTTTTTAATATTTAACTTTATCCATTTTTTATTTGGAATTTTTTAAAAATGGATTTAAAATTTTAAATATTAAAATTGAAAATTTGTAATATTTAATCACGAATTTGAAATAATTCGAAATATTAAATTTTAATGTTTTCAAATTTAAACTTCAAGATTTATCAAAAATATTTAAAAGTTTAAATTCAAAATAATGAACTTAATATTTTTAATATTCAAAAGTTTGAATCATTTTGAGTTGAAAAATGTGACAAGTAAAATAAAACTTGCTATTGCACAAAGACCAATATACTACACGATATGGAAATGCATTAGGAAGCAAAAGAATTTTTTCGACATAATCTTGAATGCGAGAGGGAACAACATGCAACAAGGCGAACTTAAATTTACAAAATGTTATTTCAGAAACCAAAGCATAAACACCAATGCAATTAGTTGCATACGACTAAGGACAAGATGGGTGCCCAAAACACAACTCAACAGATACTCAACAAAGGAAGGGTCCCCAAATTTGGCAAAATTTAGGGGCGTGTGGTGGAAGTCACAACAGGTGGTGCACACACCCTCTTCCCAAATCACCTCCTCACCTAATGGGGGCCCATATTATTCCAACATGTGGAGAATTAACAGGGTGCCATAGTGAAATTCTCCTATGCATTCAAAATCATATCATTAGTAATAAAACTAGAGTAGTCATAGGCTACTCCTTTGATGCCAACTTGGCACCCAGCATAAGCTACGTGAAGCAAAATTTCACCTTCACACGTAATAGTTTCATGATAATTAGCTAGCAGGCAATCCCCACACAAACATCAGGAAACTCAACAACTTTTAAACAACAACTACCATGGTGGCTTTGTACCAAAGCATATATCTCATCCTTATCATACTTGGATTTGAGCACTTTCTCAAGGTCAATGTAGGCTTTTGATGCAAGAGCATCTAGAAGCATTCAAATTAGTTGGGACAGTTAACAATGAGTTGTAGAGTGCTAGGGAGAGTGACCTTGGAGATTACCACATTTTACTAGATTTGCATATCAGAGGCTGCAGAGTTTGACTTAGCATTTAGACATTGTCATCTACATCATATCCAAAATTCAGATCATTTGGGTTCGATTCCGGAGAGATATTGCTATCAGAAGATTACCTATTTTCACAAAGCAAAGTCGATAGTGTTCAGTGGAGTCTAATTGGCTTGTGGAACAATTCTGTGACTTGTGGAGCTAAAAGGAACATCATTCACGTTAGTTTGGGACATGGCCGACCTTCATTGAGATCTGCACAAAGTTCTATGCACCAGCAAAGCAATACCTTATGTTTAGGTCCGACCTATCTGTGTCTACATGTTTCATGAAGACAGTGAACTCTTGGATGACTTGATGATGTTATGAAGGCTTGGGGAGGATATAAATGAAGGATAAATGTTTGTTTTAAGGCAGTGAACATAGAATGATAAAGTGTGCAAAGTTATGAAGCAAGTTGATGAGTGTTTTGATCCGAAGAAGTAGCAGAACTGAAGCAGAGAGTAGAGCAGAAAGTAGAAGAAGTTGTAGAGCAGAGAATTGAGAAGTAAATCATTGAAGAGAGTTATTATCTTAATCTTTTGTAACCCTTGGTTGCGACCTAGCATCTGTAAAGCCCGAGTGGCATATGTAATGTGTTTTAAGATCATAATATAAAGAGGAATGAGCTTTGAAGGCTGGGTTTTTCCCTTTTAGGGTTTTCCCAGGATATATCTTGTGTCATGTGCTTATGAATGTCTCTTTCTTTCTGTTGTTAGCTATATACTTTCGTTGCATCTCTGATTGATCATGTTGTTAGTAGTTTAAGGCTGCAAGGTTGGACAGTCCCTCATCGGACCCTCCTACCTTAACTACATCAAGTGGTATCAAAGTTGGTTGTGAGTCTATTGGGAAGATTGCAAATCCATTGGGATGGTTGCGAATATGTTGGGAAGGAAGACAGTGTTGAAAGAGGTGTGAAACAAGTGTCACCGCTGAAGAAGATCAATGCAAGAAAGATTCAGAAAAGCTTTTCAAATTAAGTTGTTTATTTGATTTGTTTCAATGGGGAAGATTGGGAAGAGGATGAAGAAAGAAAATGAAAACCTAATATGTGAAAAGGATATTCTAGAAGAAGAATTGTGTGAAATCAAAAGGTGTAATTAAGAATTGATGGAAAGGATAAAAGAACTAGGAGAAGACAAATATGATGCTCTTGAAGAAGAATTAAACAATGTAAGAAGAAGAAATGAAGAATTAGAAGTAGAGCTGAAGTTGTTTGAGTATGTTGAAAAGAGCTTTGAAGAATTGGATGAAGGATTCAAGTTGTTTAACAAGGTGGAATAGAGGAACAGAGATTTGGAGGAAAATTTAGAAGAGTTGAAAAAGGAAAACAGTTTGCAAAAGAATGAAATATCAGGATTGAAACAACAAGTTAATAAGTTAGAGCAGTCACTTGTTGCATGCAGAAAAGAGAATGAACGTTTGAGATCTAAGCTTGAGTTTTGTGATGTTTCTTGTGACACTAATGATTTGTGTGATACTGCAGAAGCTTCTTTAGAAAATGAAGTTCAAGGCGATAGTGTAACTGAACTTGCATTTGTTGATGATGGTATTGGTTTCAAAATCATGCAAAGAATGGGATATGAAGGACAAGGATTGGGAAAACATCAGCAAGGAATTACAAAACCTATTGAACCAATAATAAGATCAAGAAGTGAAGGCCTTGGATATGATAGAGGTAAGGATGTTGTTTCAAGTTCAAACAAGTCAAATCAGGAAAGAAAAGGTATGTATTGTTCTCATTGTAATAGACATGGACATGTAAAGGAATTATGTTGGGATCTATACCCTTGTAAGTTTTGTGGATTGAGGAATCATTTTGAAAAGATGTGTTGGAATAAAATAAGGAGGATAAAGCCTATGGCAAATTGTATGAAGATGGATTATGGATGGATTGATGGATCAAAATAGAAACATATTACGTATATGTTCAGAAGGTTGTATAGATGGAAGTATTCATGTGTTGGAGGAAAATAAGGATCAGGATGTAGAGAGAGAAGACCTTATGCAGAGCAAAACAAGAACAATAATTCAAACCACGGAGGGAGAAATGACAGGAGTCATAATTCTTATCACAATGAAGGATACATAAGAGATGAAAGAGGATTTGCTAGAAGAGGAACTTGTTTCCAAGTTTGGAGGAGAAAAGAATCAAGCAATGAATGTCAACAAGAGGATACTACCGAAGGAACAGTAGAAGATTGCAAAGATGATTATGCATAGGAAGAAGAACCTATTGACTCACTAAGTTTGACAGAGAAACTAGAAGGAGAAGCATTGACCTTAAGAAGAATTCTGTTGTAGACAAATCATCTGAGAAACAATGCAAGAGAAATTTTGTGTAAAATCATCTGAGAAATAGTACAAGAGAAAGTTTGTATGGACAAGTGTGAGCATAACAAGAAAAGGAAACTCATATTGCAGAGAAAAGAGAAATCACAAGTAATTCTACCAGAAGAGAAAGTTTAGGTACCAGAGTGAAGGGAATGTGGATAAAGAAACAAAGAGCAATATAGGAACAATATATGCAGAGAAGAAACTACAAGATTTTGATGTTTGTGAAGGAAATGTATCTAGAACTAGAGATCAAAAAGTGTTGCAGAGAAAACTTATAAGTGTAATGACTCTATCAAAGGGAGTAATAGGGTTGTTCCAGAGGATGCAAGTATGTATTGATTAACTCTTAATTGATTGAAGCAGACATTGATCTTGAGGTAGCTTGTGGAGAAGACTTGCTCAGACCACCGATCATTGAGGCAGTGCAAGGCTTGCAAGTAGACCGTCGAACTTAGACTGTGATAAGTTGAAGAACTTGAGGAATCTTACAGAGAAGACTTGCTTAGACTGCTAATCATTGAGGTAGTACAAGGCTTGCAAGTAGAATGCCAAACTCAAAAGAACTTGAGGCAGTTTGCAAGGTGGACTTGAACAGACCACCGACTTTGAGGCAGTTGCAAGTACCTGTAGACAGACCACCGAACCTATTCAAAGAGATAGCATTAATTTTGACATAATACAAACCAGAGTGAAGAGGCTCACTTTTCAATTAACCCCAAGAGTCTGATGTAGGAGCATCTGGAAGCATTCAAATCAGTTGGGAGAGTTAACAGTGAGTTGTAGAGTGCCGGGGAGAGCGACCTTAGAGATTGCTACATTTTACCACATTTGCATATTAGAGGCTGCAAAGCTGGACTTAGCATCTAGACATTGTCATCTACATCATATCCACAATTCAGATTATTTGGGTTCAATTCTGGAGAGATATCGCTATCAGAAGATTACCTGTTTTCACATAGCAAAGCTGATAGTGTTAAGTGGAGTCTAATTGGGTTGTAGAGAAATTCAGTGACTTGTGGAGTTAAAAGGAACATCATTCAAGTTAGTTTGGGACATGGATGACCTTCATGGAGATCTGCACAAAGTTCTATGCACTAGCGGAGCAATACCTTATGTTTAGGTCTGACCTATTCGTGTCTACACGTTTCATGAAGACAGTTAACACTTGGCCGACTTGATGATGTTATGAAGGCTTGCAGAGGATATAAATGAAGGATAAATGTTTGTTTCAAGGCAATGAATGTAGAATGATAAAGTGTGTGAAGTTATGAAGCAAGTTGATGAGTGTTTTGATTCGAAGAAGTAGCAGAACTGAAGCAGAGAGCAAAGCAGAAAGTAGAAGTTGTAGAGCAGAGAATTGAGAAGTAAATCATGGAAGAGAGTTATTATCTGAATCTTTTGTAACCTTGGGCTACGACCTAGCATCTGTAAAGCTTGAGTGGCATACGTAATATGTTTTGAGATCATAATATAAAGAGGAATGAGCTTTGAAGGTTGGGTTTTTCCCTTTTAGGTTTTTTCTAGGATATATATTGTGTCATGTGCTTATGAATGTCTTTTTCTTTCTGTTGTTAGCTATATACTTTTGTTGCATCTCTGATTGATCATGTTGTTAGTAGTTTAAGGCTACAAGTTTGGACAGTCCCTCATCGGACCCTCCTACACCTTGACTGCATCAACTTTTGTGTTATCCTCCCATGCTTGGATTTAGAACAATGTGGTGAGCTTGAAGGCAAACAACATGATAGAAATCAACTTTCCTTTGAAGTATAGAACCTAATTGTGAAAGTAACTGAGGAGAAATTGAACTAGCCCTTAAGGGTGTCAAAATAGGGAAGTTGACATAGTTGCATGATGTCAACATCCAATAGAAATGTACCATCTTGATTCTAGTGCCATTTGGTTTTCCCTATGTTCTAGTCACCAACATCCTTACCCAATGGCTTGATAACTTCATTTGTCTTTTCACAAAACTAATATGTCTTTGATCTTGCAATATTAAGGGTGCCCTAGAGGTTGTCCTTTACCCCACAACTTGGCATGATCTACATAAGGTCTAGCTCAATATCATTTGTTGGTTGAGCTCCACCAGGGCTACACTACCCAATATCTCCTTATGCAAGTTAAATTCCTAAAGCGCAACTACATCTTGAACCTCATGGAACCATGGAAGCAGTTTTAAGGGTGTAGTGTTGACTAAATTCACTAATTGCAAGGGCACCTAAAATCTCAGTAGAGCTTGGCTTCCACATAGGGCTTTAAGATTGTATATTTTGCATTGTGAAATGGGGGCTTTATATAGGCATGCTAGAGCAATAGGGGCATTAACAACTCATTAAGGAATGTGTTGAAAAGATTTGTCAAACTCAGAAATCGATCAAAATTTTTGCCACCATTTTCATAACCAACTCGATATCAAGAACATAGACATTGTAACAATGAAAAGACATCCATTGTTACTTATTTTTATAATTGAAATGCGTTGCATGCTTGAGTGGGTTTTCCAATCCTATCAACCAATACCTATGGCAAGCCTCGCACCATGTTTGTCATTAATGCCATGTCATAATTGTCACTTTCTGACCTCTCAATGGTTGTGTTTCTCACAAGGCGCCACATTATTTTTTCGTGGATCCATAAATTCACATGATATTTACTTTGGCATGCTTGAAAGGAATGATTTATAAAAGTTGGGCACATTCAATATTGTTGACGTTTCAAGTTGGAACCAGAGTGGGCATCCCCACACAATCATACATCTAGCTTCACAATCTGACATGGCATAGTTGTCATATCAATGCCATCAAAATGGTGCTCCACACATAGCTTAAAAAATTGCCTTTGCACACACGCTTTATGCATTTCTTCATAAGTGCGCTTGAGCTAGGCAATGCCAATCAATGTGGTCCTTGGGCAAATGAGAGGGTTCAACATTGCCATAGACAAATGAGCCAATGATGCTTATCTCGTGGCTCAAAGTAGGGTAAACATGCACTTTTACTAGACTTTGTGCCATTCTTGAAGTGTTGAAACCTACATCAATTGGGCACGACCTTAGTTAAGCTGCCAATATTCTGCATGCACGGGCAAGGATCTTGATTTGTGTAGTATGCCCTAACAATTTTGGGCTATCAACTTGCATTAGTGCCTACTCACCAACAAAAAAAAGTCATTCTATTCTCGAAAGATAAATCGAAACAATTGATTGAAACAAAATTGTAGCAAAGAAGATGTGTAGATGGAAAGGTGCCAAGATTTTCTACTATAAAGATCTATCTAGACAAAGTAAATTTAGTTACAATGGCCAATAAGGACTTAAATTTAAATAAGGGTGCAAGGCCATAAAAATTTAATATAATTTTTTTCAAGAAATTGGTCAATTGACTATATTAGCAAATTTTAAGAACAAAAATTATCAGTATGCAGCAGTGCATGGCCGCTTCACATATGGCTTGAGACAACTACCATTAACCCTTTCCTTTAGATGAGTGTCATCTAACATTTCCAAGTTTATTGTGCCATTGTGCATGATGTCATGAACCAAGTACAAACCAAGCTAGCACACTTTCAATTTCCCAGGGTGTTGCTAAAACCAACTATCAAATGTTAGCACCATGCTACTTAGCTGAAACTCTGAGCATTGAATGCATCAATCATGTCATTGTTTCTATCACTACTTTTCCACGAGTTGACTCTCCAAAGTGCCAAGAATCATTTTTCATCCAAATTCTCTAGCTCTGATAGATGCGTGCATAGTGAATTTGCTTGATCAACATGTGTTAATTGCACAATGTGCAAGCTAGGCAAAAGAAACTTGACCAGAACCATTGCTTCTTTATCATATACCAATTGGAAAGGTGTGTACCAATGAGGCACTTGGAAGTGGTGCAATACACCTAAAGTATAACAAGAATATGATCAACACAATCCCTATGCCCTACACCACAAATTTTGATTAGGATATTAGCTAGGATTTTGTCGAATGCCTCCATGGTGCTATTGGCTTGTGGATAGTATGGTGTGCTCCTCTGATGTTGAATCATGAAAGTGGGCAATAGAACTTGGATTGTGAAAGCAATGAAGTGGGTCCCCTGGTGTCTAGTGACACTCAATGGACATACAAACTGTGATGATGTTTTCAAAAATAGAGTGTGCCACAATTTATTTAGTGCAACCTCTTGTCAGCACAACCTCTACCCAATAGGCCAAGTAGTCTGTAGTTGTTATAGTGTAGCATGCTTCAAAGCAATGTGCAAGAGTTTGGATAGGCCCCACAAAATCAATGGTCCATTTCTCAAATGCTTCCTGCACTAGTACGAGATTTAATGGCAATTCATCTTGTTGATTTGGCTTATCGATGCACTCACATATGTTGCAACTGTACACATATTTGTGGGCACTCCTTTTCAATGTTGGTCACCAAAGTTCATCTTGGAGAATATTTTGTGCAATGGCACACCCTTGGTAGTGTCCATTGACTTGGCCTTCATGAGATTCCTTGAGTATGACAACACGTTCATGTTAAGAAACATAGTGGCACAACACTTCATTAAGGTCCATTTTATAAAGTTGTTCATTGATTAGTTGGTATGGTGCTACGTGCACTACAAGTTTCTTTCATTGTGTGGTTGCATAAAGAGGTAGGGCTTGTCTAGAAATGAGGAAAGTAGCAATCTCTTATGTCCCATCTAGAATGACTTTGATCTAGAAAAGTTGTGCATCAAGGAGCCCATCTTCAAGTGGCACAATGCTCCTTTTGCTAGTCTTATTCTTGATAGATCATTTGGACTAACATGGTTGTTACATCCCCAAAACTTTAATTATGTTTTACTTTTACTTTCATGTGATTAGATGGATAAGTAATCATAGATTAATGATTTGACAGTTGGGAAAATGTCAAGATAAATCATTGATTATATGGATTATGATTAATGCTTAGAATTAGACATGAGATTACATATTGTTGAGATTATTTTAGTATGACGTATATTAATTATCGATGATACACTAATCATTGTTTGTATGACTGTGAGTGTAACCAAGAAAAAGACTTCCACCTCTAGAATGGAAGGAGAGTATCACCAAAGAGAATGGAATAGATGTTCTGGAAAATTTAGGTTGCCATATTAGTTCCAAGTCGTGTACTTAGTGAACCATATTGAGATGGGGTGCGTATAGTTGTTTATTTCTTTTTTTAGACATCTCAAATTCGACCATTATCGATTTAATGTAAGGAAAAGGCTTTCCAACGTCAAATTTCGTTGATTTGGTCGAGAGAGTTTTCTGATTTATTTCTTTGTTTTGCATAAGGTTGCGAAGGGCCCCCGAATAAGATCTCAACCCACTCTTGCACCTTATTAAGCAATTAATATCAACCTTCGTTGAAGTGGTAATGTTACCATTATGTTGATATAGTAATTATTTATTTGTTTAAATGCTATTATATTGATATAGGAAATCTATTTCTTTTAGTAATAAGAATTTATCTATTTTTCTGTGTTAAGTTTTCCTAAAGTGCTATCTCTACATTCATGTAGAGAGGCACATTCTCCATAGCCCACATTAAGTGGAGTGAGTGCAGAATAACCCTCTATGGCAGCTAGAATGTTATGGGAGGGGAGAACAGTTGGAGAGTTGCATGCTCCCTTCGTTGAGTTTTTTGTGGAGAAGGAAATGGTTACTCTGCATAGTGGAGAGAGACATATTCATTATGTTGATAAATTTTTTGGTGATGTATTCTCTCAATACTGAGCGAGGAGGATCATTCTCAGGGAAATCCTTCTTGGTTTTTGGTATTAGAATAGCAATAGAAAGGTTAAGAATACAGTATCGTCTTAGAGAGACGACTATTATCAGTGAAGAGAATGAGGTTTACTACTTGGCAAAGATTTTAGAGCCTGTGAACTGTAGAGGTGACATAGTACATTCATATTTATCTTGTTCTTAGGGTTTTAAGAGTGCAGGAGCACCAACCCAAGCAAAACTATGTTGTTTCATAGCATATCAAACTATCATTATTATTATTGTTGACTCTATCAAACCATTCGACAGGGATGGTTAAGCTTTGTTTTTTGTTAACAATGCTTTGATGGGTATCATGTAACCGGTTTGTAAAACTAGTGTTATTTATGGCATGGCCAATATACTGTTGTGTGCTATTGTGGACAATTCTTTGTTAAGTAGAACTAATGCATTTAAACACAATACTAGAAAGAGAGCTGAAAGGCTTAGGAAAATTAAAACTATTCAGTGGTCGATTGGATTATCATCACTGTCCCTATGGCTTTATAAAAATGAACTCTTTCAAGTTATTGTAACTGAGCAAGAATATGTGAAACTAATTATTTGTTTTATTTTAGAGTCATATTGTAAAGATTCATACAGCTCAATGAGTTGAAGGCTCATTATAACCAGTCTTTCTTAAGAAAAGACATTATTGTCATCATTGTGGATGGCATGAGATACTAATGATTTCATACTCAACTGCATGATAAGCAGTATCATGAAAGATGTAGGAGCTAAACTTTATTTATTTTAATTCTTTCCTTATGGAAAGATATACGGCCTAAGAGGACTGAGAGGCCAGATATAACTATAGGTTGTAAACTTGAAAACTATTTGAGTTGATAGATTGAGCTTTACAAAAGATTAGTTTTGAGAAATCAAGAAACCACATTAAGTTAATGTATGCATGTGAATATATTTGGTAGATGTTATCTACTCTTACTATATAAAATGAAGGGACAATATGACCAAATGGTCAAAGTAAACTAGAGACATCTAGTATGATATATCTATTATAACAAAGAACAAGAGTGTTCATTATTTAATGTTATGGGTTAGAAAAGTTAACCCTCAAGTTAAATTAGAGGAGTTATGAAAACTAAAACTCTTAAATTGGAGATGACTTTATATATAAGCATGATTGATCAACATTAAGTAATCAAGAAAACCCTAGAATGAGATAGAATGGGTCTAAAAAGTATTCTGATCTGATTCTAAATGAATCTTATTTAAGTGAGACGCATTTAAAGAATAAGATTGATAGATATTTGTAACAGAGAGTAGAATGACAGGAAGTTATAGACCCTAGAAATTATAAGGATGTAAAAGAGGGACTCTCTGAAAAAGGTAGAATTACCTAATCCTATTTACAATGTATGTATATATCCTAGACTAAGAATTGATACTAGGTTAGATTGACTAGAAAATAAATATTGAACATACAAGTTATGTCTAAAATCACTGTAGGATGAGATAGCTTCTAATTCAAGTTAGAGGTGTGTGAACAATCAACTATGTTTATTGCAAAATGTCTATGTATATTAAATCTTTAGCTAAAGTAATGCATCTATCTCTGCATGCATTAGTCAGTTCATTGTATTCCAGATGGCATAACCATCCAATAGTGTCATACATAGTTAGAGGGGATCTATAGTTGTATGACCATGATGGATTATGAAGGACACAACACTAGAAACTCAGATGGCAAACCTAATGGTTCATTATATCTATTCCCTTCATGAAGGGTAGGGCCACTTCTAGGAAGGAAGTTGTGCGGGGGACCGTCTATCTGTAGTCGGAGGAAAAGCACTCGGGCGATGCTCTCCTTCCCAAGCAGATGACAAGCCAAGACTTATGAAGATAGATATCAAAACTCTAGATGCAGTATATTCTATTATATGACTTGACAGTCAAACTCTATGTAAATTTATCATTATTGCCTTGAGCAAAACATTGTGATTGTAAAGTTAAGGAACTCACTAGCATGCTATCTTTGAATATGTTGTAAATTTTTAGTTTGAAATTATTTAGAAAAGATATGCTTTTTATATAATGATTATGCAAATGATTATTGTTAAACAAAAATATGATTATGATGATCATGAAATTTTACTTGATAGTAAATTGGGAATGTTAATATGGGTAATATGAGATGACATGTTACAATGGTGCTTGCTAGAGTACATTGAAACAATGAAATCAAATTATTGAAAGGGGATTAACTAGAGGCATACTCTCCCCTTGCTAGAGTACATTGAAACAATGAAATCAAATTATTAAAAGGGGATTAACTAGAGGCATACTCTCCCATGCAAGATTGGTTTATTGACAAGGTAGTTTAGTTCCTGATGGTTGGTAAAGAAGCTAAATGGCATGGCTAAAAGGTATTGTCAAATATTTTTCAAGGCACAGACCATCACTAAGGCTTTGCACTTAGTTGTTATGTAGTTGTGCTTTACTACAATCAAATTTCTACTGACAAAGTAGATTAGGTGATCCAAGTTCCCTTTGTCTGGTTGCACTAGAACCACCCCAATGGCAATGCTTGAGGTGTCAATGTGCACATGAAATAGTGCACTTCAATCTAGAAACTATAGAATTGTCGTGGTGGCCAATTTCTCCTTCAATCTGTCAAATGCTTGTTGATCTTGTGTTGTCCAAATAAAAGCCTCTTTCTTTTTAAGAAAGTCCTCAAGTGACACATAAATGCATGCATAGTTCTTGATAAACTTGCATTAATAGCCAGTGTGTCCAAGAAAGACATGAAGTATTTGGGACTTCTAGGTGAATGATGACCACCACCTTGGCCAAATCTACTAGCATCACTTCTTTGCATATGATGTGCCTTACCAATTTGGTAAAATGTGTCATGAAGGTGCACTTTTCAAGTTGAGTGTGATGATGAGTTGTCATCAATGATCAAACATGAGGCACAAGGTGTCAATATGGTTGGTGACCATTCCAAACATTATCTAGTCATCGAAGTATAGCTGCAAAAACTCATGAATGAAATATTTAAATGCACTTACCATAATGCACAAAAACATAATTTGAGAATTCTTAAGGCCAAAATGCATGACATTGTATGCAAAACTATCCAATTTAGTGGAAAATGTGCTGTTTTCCTTATCCTCATCTACAATTTGCACTAGGTGGTAGCCTAAGAAGCCATCTATGAAAGTGTAAACCTCCCTACTTGTGAACCCTTCTAGCATCTCTTCTATGAAAGGTATAGGGATGGGATTTATGACACAATCCTTATTGAGGGCATGGTGGTTGACACAAATTTTGATGCACCTTTCCTTTTTGATAGGGATTATCATCGGGCTAACCCATTCATATTCATTGATAGAAAAGTTGACTGCAACTACAAGCATTTTGTCAATTTCATCTTTTACCTTGGTGCCTAGGTTTGGATTCAATCAATAAGGTCACTTTTTGATGGGATTGGCACCTGATTTTAGTTGTATTTACATTTTACCCACTAACATGTGCAGTCATTTTATCTTGTGGTAGAGCCTTGTGGAAGCAAATCTTCATATTTGTGCAGGAGACTAACAACTTGTGCGAGGGCTTCTTCACCTGAATAGTCACCAATTGTTGCCATTTTAGCGCATCCTTTGTCCTGATATTGACTTGAACAAACTTGAGTGGCTCATTATAGTAGAGTCCCCTTTCAACCTTTGTCTCCTTGACCATGCATTCTCCTTCGTTGGTGGGAACTTGAAAGTTGCATATCACATCATTGTTTGTCCTTTGATCCTCTTGTGTTGTTGCAATAGCTAAAGATGTTAATGCATTAGTGGTGATCTACTTGGTGGTATAGCTATACTTGTACCTCAAGTCATTGCCATCAATTAATGTGTAAACTACAAAAACATACTTGGTCTAGTTACTAAACAATGCTTCCCTAAGATTTTTGAGGGCACAATCAATGCTTGGAGTTAGGTTAGTGAAACTAAATTTGTGCATGAAATCAATCTTGAGTTGATCCCAAGAAGTATTTTCCCACTGCACTTCCTTTTCTCATACCAAAGTAGTGTGAGACTATGTAAGGTATTGACAAACTTGTGGATCCACAGATGTGAAGGATAATTATAGATGGAAGGTCCCCAAATGCCTTCATAGTTTGTAGTATGAGACTTAGCATCTATTTCTTGTAAATATAGCATAGTGGGTGGTGCATGTTAAGCATGATAAACTAATAAAGAAAAGTGGCACAGAATGCTACCTAGTTTGGGATGGAAGTTTTTTTGTTGCCCACCATTGAGTTAGATTATGTTAGAGTGTGATGGGGATGGCAATGAGGTGAGAAGGTTCATCTAGGAAGACCTACTCCATGGATGCACAATATTCAATTGGGTTTATAGTCCCGTTGATGTATGGAATATTTGTAACAATGTCGTAAAGCGAATGCACATGCATGATGAGCTTACTTGGGTCAAGGGAGTGATGAGTTTCTATTTTGGGATCCACATGGTTTTGCTACATGAGATGGAAGTTGGGGAGTAATGTTAGGTTTGGAGGGTACATGTTGAGTAGGATGTCAAACACTTGCATGCAACTTACCAATGAGCTCATAGTCACCTACTAACTAGCATTCTAATAGTACATCAAAGTTGGCCTCAAATATACTATCCTATTGAAGAATGCCTTCAAAGTTGGGTTGAATGAGATCATTTGCACTTGTGATGTTGTAGCTATCTTCAAGGTCTTTTTTTTGAAATGTACCATCTCCACATAAGGGGATCCATGAGTGTGGTCTAGTGGGATGATCACTCGTTTCTCTTCATTTTGAAATATCATAGTGTAGTGTTAGAACTGCATATCAACTTTTGCCTAGAAACAAAATGGTCCACCCAAAAGTGCAACATTCCTCTTTGTATCTTCCATCTCAATGACTTCAAAGTCAACATGGAATATGACCCCTTCAATGTTGATCTCTACATCTTATGATAAGCTAAGTGGCATTTCTCTAGAATTTTTTTTCATGTAGAGGAAGTTGATGGGCACAATGTGGGTTGTCCCATAGCATCCCATGTGGCTTTAGTAAGTGCATTGACATCTACACCTATTTCAACCAACATATCGTGCAACATGAATCCATTCAATTTTAAAGGTAGAAGTAGCTCTATATGATACGTAGGTTCTAGAGTGTACATAACTTTTTTTGCTCATATACCCCTATGCATGTGTCATTAATGTCATCTTAAGCAGCCAACTTTGCAATAATAGCTTAAAAATAGAGAGGACCCCTCCATGATAGAGAAGTTTTAGAATGGAGTAACCCACCTCTAACTTCTTGCATTCTTCTCCATGTTCTTCAACTTCTTGTTAAGCTACGTAGAGCATGTGCATATTGTTGTAGTACAACTAGTGATTTTTATGAAGCTTGAGGGGATTGCTTTTTTCCTTAACTTTAGAAATCTTTTCCTTTGGGGAATTGTTGGTGTTGTTTCAAATGTGGTGGGCATAGCATGATGGTGTGCATTCATCTTGTCTTCAATGTGCTACTCACTATGTGTTAACATTTGTACTAGTTTCTTAGGAGTAGTAATAGGGTGATCCTTTCTAATCATCTAGGTAGATTTCTATGCAATAAGCACTATTATAGGAGTAAGATACACTCCTCTATTGTCTAGTTGCCATCACAATACCATTGTTGGCAAGAAATGGGGAGGAACCAGTTCAAAGATCTAGTCCTTAGTTAGATCTCTAAAGTCAGTTTATACCACGGTCATACAGTGAGAGAATCCTAAAGAAACAATAAGGAATAATAACATGTAGTACACATAGATCACATATAAGAATTCATAATATACACAAACATAGTAGAACCCTTATATATATATATATATATATATATATATATATATATATATATATATATATATCCTTTTTGAATTACATTCACATACTGACAGGTCTTAGTCTCCACCCTTTTACACACTCTTAAACTTCCTTACACTCTCTTTCTTTAGCATGTACATACTATATCCTATCTATATATTACAGGGATGTGTCTTTTCCCAAAATGCCTCTTTGTATGTTGACTATGTCATTCACATCTAGTACCTATGGTGACCTACGGTAGGATCTGTTGGCAGCCCTATCTTCCACCTGACAAGGGGTCATTGTACCTCATCATTTAATCACATTTTAGATGTTAAATCCAGGGTTGTGTCCTCGGCTATCTGCAATTAGGGATTCTACAGTTACCAGTTTTCTCTAGCTAATTCTAATGGCTTTTAGTAATTTAAAGAGATTGATCTATCTTCTTACTAAATGAATTCAAAGAATGCTGAAAATAGAATTGAACAGTAAATTACTCAAAGAAAATCTATAAATTGCAACATGCATCTATCTATCAAAATCAGTAAGTATTCTATAAAGCAAAATTTGAAACAACAAAACAGTGGTACTAGCCTTCTGCCTTGGTGGTGAGAGTGGGCCCTTTCTCCACACCCTTAGGGCTGAAGGCTACAGTAAGGAATCAACACAAAATAATAAGATCACCACTGAATTCGGTCCAATTCCATTCACTTTACATTCAAAGAAATATTGATATCCCAATTGAGATTACAAAAAATCAGAATAATAAAAAAAGTCTCCATTTTCTGCTACTTTTGTAAGTATATATAAAATTAGTGATGACATATCACTTATCTTATCTACCAGTTCTTCTACGAGATGACATCCATCTCTTTATTATATTAGCTATCTAACTATGAAAAATAACCATGCAATAAAAATAGATTGAGTGGAATAGAAGTCCACTCTAAATTCTAAGTTTGAGTCTTAATACATTTGGCCAGCGAGGCCCTAAAAATATGGATATTAAATCAGTTTCATCAGTAACTCATGTAAAAACTTAAAAAGAGATAAAAACTCTCAGCAGTTAACTAAAGATGGCCCTTAATCACTCAGGTGATGATTTGAGTAATATGAAGGGTATCACTATCACCACTAAAAGTGCCTGACCGACAGTTGTGTTGGGAATATACTCTATTCTAAAGAGGTGTCGAAAATGTATGTCTCTATCTACAGCTCCGAAGATATGTCTGTAGCTTTGGAGATATAATTGTGGCCTTCATACTCAGCTCCGGAGATGCTCTTCCTCTTACTTCAAAACTTCTGATGTCATGGTATTCTGGTATTGTCTCCAGAGATCATTTACGACTACCTCCAGAGATGCACAAAATTGCCATCCTAAACATTTACACCTATTGATTCAAAAAGAGAAGTTTTTCTGTATATTTCCATCAATTCCATGCATATTAGTCCTTTAATCAGAAATCATGATCTTAAGTAATTTATCTTCAATTAATCATTATTTAGAACAATCTTGCTAGCCTATTCGAGTGCAGACATCAAGAAAGATGGGATCATAAAGGAGAAAAAGAGAGGTAAAAATATGTATTTTATGGGTGCTACTTGGAACCCATCATCTCCCCATACCTAAGGTTCAGCAGGTCCTCCTGCTTCTCACAATCTAGATTTATTCTAGCAGAGTAGCCTGTCAGTCGAGCTATAGTCTTGTGCATAGGTAGACCAAGTGGTGTGGTTGGTATTATCATTTCCCCTATATTGATCAACCTGCTTTAACCACTCTTGCAATTTCTCATCTTCCATCTACTCGGCCTAGACAGGGAGTGCTTCAATTATGAGAGGGGGCCTAAAATGCCTACCTATCCACTCATGTTTATGCTTATCCATCATTTTGGATATTAACCTTGCCTTCCTCATAAATAAGCTTAAGTTTGCAGGGGTGACCAGCTCTCTCAGTTTATGCTCTAAGGTTAGAATATTCTACCTTTTCTTTGCTATTGCAAGCACTGGATTAGCTGAACTATTCATAAAAAGACCAAAATCAATGGAACACTTGCAAATTTTTTAGTTATAATGGCAAGATTTTGTTTTGACTTTCAGGGTGATAGATATATACCCTGAATTGAATCTCAAAAGCTTGAGGGTTGGGACACTCTTTTTAGATGAAAAGATTTGTTTCTGTATCCTTCTTGAGTTGAACCTCCATTCACTCATTCCAAATCTGATGATTCCTCATCATTGACATGAATGCTTTGAGTTGGCAATCTCCTACAAAATAATTAAGAAGGAAGGTCATATCATCATCACAAAATCCATGCAGATATAATTCATACAGAAAATTTTTGTCTTTATTAGAGCTCCTTGTTTAGGCTTCCATGAACCCCTCTGTTGTTTCTGTGTTCTCAAGCAAAGAAAGTTGTTTCTTGGGAGGTCTGCAAGATAAAATCTCAGAAGAAATGGAGGCTATCTGAATGACTCTTTCATCCAGGGTTTCCACTCTTTTTGTCATGGCAGTAACTGCCCTCTGTAGTTGCAGCATAGGCTTAGAAGCCTCATATTCTCTACATCTCCCTTAGGCATATCAATGGGGATTGGACCCACACATGGATTTGTTTGTACCCCATGTTCACTAGTTGTCCTTGGGCCAGCCAACTCTTGAATATACTCCTCTTGATCATCTATCTTGTTGTTGGCCCAAGTCAATTGTTTATCTTGGCTTTGTACTCTCTCAATTAATGTTGCAATTACTATGAGACCATTGTCTCTAGCCTTGGTAAGATCAGAGATACTTTGTACTACCTCTATCTCCTTTTCCTTCATGATTTTAGCTGTCTTTGTCTTCTGGGCTTCCAGTTTTGCTTCCCTCTCTTGAATTATTTGGTCTTTACTCTAGATCTCTGTTTGTAGTTTTCCAATTATTTGTTTTTGCTCCATCTCTATTTCCATTATGACCTTCTTGAGGTCAGTGATAATCTAATTTTTCCCCCAAAGTAATCTTTTTAGATTATCAATTTCTTCCAGCAGTTGCTGCTCTTTTGAAATCTCAATATCCTCTTGATCAGAGAGATGAGAGAAAGTTCCTATTTCTTCTTCTATTTGCTACACATCAGGGTCTTCCATAGCCATCTGTCCTGCACTGTCAGTTGCACCCAACTCTATTTCATCTTTTCCTGTAGCCTCCGTGTCCTGAGCTTCTTCTAGGGTTTCCTCTGTGCTGGAACTGATGAAGGCCCAACTTTCTCCTCAGAAGTTCTGAAACCGAGAAGCACTTTAGCTAGGAGAGCAATATCTTTCTTAGTTTGGGAGAGTTGCCTTTTTCTTTTGCTTCTTCATAGCATAGGTGGGGCAGGTGCCTCCAGAGTAGGTGTCTCATCCTCAGAATATGAGGAAATAGTAAAAGTTTGCCTATGTTCTGTCTCCAGAGTAGGAGATTGTTCTGAAGTTGGACTTGAACCCAAATGGGAAGATGGTTCTGGGGAAACTTCTCTCAGTCTTTCTTTCTCACTAGAGGGATCTCATCGGAATCATGGGATTCTTCTTTAGCCCAATAGTGTATTCTAGATTCAGCTTCCTTTGGGGTTTTCTTTGCTTTGTGCCTTGATCTCTTCCCTATTAGTTCCTTAGGGAAAGATTCCTCATTCAGAGTCATGTTCCTCCTAGTTGAGTGAAACATGTATGGAGTTTTCTCAAGATAAAGTTCTTTAATTTATATTCTTTTCTTCTTTTTATCAGAAACAGAGGCTGCAGATGAAGTTGCCTCCAGTGAGAACTTCTTTCCTTTTTGAACAGCTGTAGAGGAGGTTAAAGGTTCTATCTCTTCTTCTTGCTGGGTAGAGGAACCCTCATCCTCTGCTTGTGCCCTCTCTAGCTCTCTACCCTGGGGATTTTGTTCAAAAAATGTTTGTCATAATTCTTCCCCATCAGATTGAGACAGAAATGGGTGTTTCACTATCAGAAAAATGAGGCCATGATGTTTCATAGGACCCTTGTTTTTCTGATATTTTTCTATAGTTGCCCTAATGGCAAAGTACAGGAAGTTGGGAATGTTTATGTTGAATTTAGGGTGTCCATTCCCATGCCTCAAAAAAATCAACATTTTCATTATTGGTCCTAAAACCAAGGAAAATTGACCATCACATGTGAAATATTTCATCATCCATATAGCTACAGATTGCCAAGGGTTTGGAAGTGAGGACCTAAGAATTCATTTAACCTCATTTTTATTTAAATACAATTGTATTGCAGTTTCACCTTCAACGGATAAATTCCTAATCAAATCAACATATAAGGTTTTCATATGATAGAACCTCTCACCTTGTTTAGGCAACCCAGAAATATGATTGATAGTGGTAGTAGAGAGATTAATTTGGACTCCCCTTATAGTTGTCTAATTGTTCCTCAAGTTTCTTAGGAACTCATCAACAATATCTTCTTGAAACCCCTCAAATTTTTCTAGAAATTCCAACCATACTGCATTCCTCAGAATGTCTGCCACAACTTCATCCTGCAAAAGGCCTATAGCATTTTCTGGTTCTGATTTCTTCTTAACCCCCATACCTAAATTATTTTCCTATTCTCTATGCTTACAATCCTTTCTCACTCTGTAGGCTCCGGAGAACTATTTCAGCTGACTCTATTCTTTAGGGTATGTTACAGTTTAAATGAGGATTATTTTGTCAATTCACTTAACAACTTAAGTTGATGGAGAAAGAACTGAAAATCAGTTAGAGTGTTTATGTGATCATAAATGAAGCAGAGTGATGGGACACTCCGTAGGCATGGTGACAGTACAACAAAGATGCTGGCATGCATGAATTTGGAAAGGAAAATGATGGCAGGAGGACGTGTCATAATGACGACACCCAAAAATAGAAAGACAAGACAGCCACTATTTAATGATTAAGTAAGATAAAATTACCTGAACCATTTTTAATGATGAGGCGCGATGTACTTGGCTGAGATGCTGTGACGTTGATGAAACTAGACGCGACGTGGCACCTAAGCAAATTTTTGTGGCTTGAGATGACACCAATCACCTTCATTGTCATGCAACCTGCAATCATTCCCGCTGAGTGGTTCGAGAATCCATGTATCTTAGGTGACGTCAACATAGTCTTTGCAAGTATCTGCAAATGAGAGTAATGATTTCTCGTGAGATGCATGTTGATTTGATTTTATTTCTACCATAAAGTAGAGGATGAGTCATGATGACCTCATCAATTGATGTTTCTACTTTATTGTCCAGAGAGGTGGGTCCCCTCCCACTTATTATGGTTGTAAATAACTCTTTATAGGTGGAGCGCCAGAGACACTCCTAGTTTGCGAAGTGCCAGAGGTGCTCCTAAACTATAAAGCACCAGAGGTGTGTTTGAGTAACTCCTGGCACCTGATCACCTCTGTAGCTTGATTATTCTCAACTGACATGAAGAAGGGAACCACCATTTGTTGGTTTTTAATTCCCTTGGTCGAGAAAGATAGCCATTTACTGGTTTTCCATCTTCCTCTTTTTTTTTTCAGAAGACCACCATTTGTTGGTTTTTAACCTTTTTTTTACAACTAATCTAAAATTGTGACAGAGGAGGTATCCCCTGTATCAGAAATCCTCTTTAGTGGGTGGCCTTTTATAGAGTCTGATTCGGTAGCCATTCTCTAAGAATGTGTCTATGCTTCCATCAATGGGTTCCAACAGTACTATTCCATTTTCATAAACTTTCTATATTTGATAAGGACCCATCCAATGGGTTTGTAATTTCCCTTTGAACTCCTTGAATTTAGAATCATAAAGAAGAACCCAATCACCTTGTTGAAATGTCCTCCTCTTGATGTGTTGGTCATGCCACTGCTTCCTTTGATACTGAACCAGTTCTAATTGTTGAATGGCCTTTGTATGGATTTCATCCAACTCATTGAGCTAAAGAATTCTATTCTATTGGGCTATGGACAATGGTAGACCAATATCCAATGCACTTTTAAGTGTTTGGAGTTCAAATTCTATAGACAGAATAGGTTTTTTCCCATAAACTAATTCATATGGTGAGAACTTTGTTGTGGATTTTCAAGTGGTATTATAAGCCCAAACTGCTTCAAGTAATCTATTAGCCCAATCTTTTCTATTCATTGCTACTGTCCTTGTCAGAATATTTTCAAGTTCCCTATTGGTTACCTCTACCTGCCCATTAGCTTGAGTATGGTAAGGTGAAGATTTTTTGTGCTTGACCTGATATAAATCTGTGAATACTCTGATTACCTATGAAGTAAACTGAGGTCCTCTATCTAAAACTATGGATCTTGGGGCTCCAAACCTCAATAAAATCTTATTATAAAGGAAATCAGCAACTTTTTCTTTTTGTGCAAATTGCAATGCTTGAACCTCAACCCATTTAGTAACATAGTCTATGCATACTTGAATATACTCCTTGCCTGATGATGGTGGAGAAATTGGTCCCACAAAGTCTAAACCCCACTGCTCAAATGGTTTCATCATGACTTGAGGATGCAGTAACATCTCTTGGGTGAAGGTTGGTTGTCGCATCCTTTGGCACTGGTCACACTACTACACATACTTCTTAGTATCCTTATGAAGAGAGGGCTAGTAGTAACCAGCTCCCAGGATCTTGTGGATAGTTCTATGGGAAGAGTAATTCCCACCAGATGGTTCATCATGACATGCTCTCAATACATCAAAAATTTCATCAGTTTTCAAACACCTGCATAAAATGAAATCAAGACCACATTTAAACAACAATCCATTTAACCATTTGTAAGATAAGCTTTCCTTAACTAAACATTTTTTCTGTTTTGAGGTAAAATGGGATGGATACAAGCCTATCGCTACAAGATTAGCTATGTCAACGAACCAAGGTACAGTAGAGGAGATAATAAAAAGATGTTCATCTGGGAACCTGTCCTCCACTAGTTGGTTTTCTTCTCCTATATGCAATCTTGATAGAAAATCAGCAACCAAATTAATCTTGCCTGGATTATCAACTATGGTAATATCAAATTCCTGCAATAGCAATAACCACCTAATGATCCTTGCACCTACTACTGGCTTATTCATTAGGTACTTGATGGCTGCATGATCAATGTGCACAAATATTTTATATCCAGTGATATTATACCTAAATTTGTTTATAGCATAGATGACTGCCAAGTGTAGACACCCTAAAATGACCAAGTCGCCACACCACTTGCTTTTCGTAATCTGTCTAATCACCTACATTTCAAACATTAATTAAATAATCTAATTATTTAATTAATTTCACCAAATTTTTCTAAATCACATACTTGCAACGTTAATTAAATAAATCTTCTTTATTTAATTAATTAAATCAAATTCCTCTGTTATTCTTCCACAATTAAATAATTTTAATTATTTAATTAGATCATTATCTTCTTTCCAAAAATCAAATCCACATTAATTAAATATATCCCAATTATTTAATTAATTCAACAAATTCCCTCTTATCTACAATTAAATAATTCCTAATTATTTAATTAAATCAAAATCATTCTTCCAAAATCATGCACAATAATTAAATAAATTTATTTATTTAATTTGATTTCAAATCTTCTAAATTAAATAATTCCAATTATTTAATTATTTCTTCCAAAATATCTTCTCTAAATTTAAATAAATCAATTATTTATTTAAGTTGCTTTTTCTTCTAAATTTGAGTTATCTCTAAAATAACTCAAGCTTTTTATATTTAATAAAGCAAAATATCTTCTTTTCTCATGCAAATCTCTTCTTCTTGTTATAAATCACTTAACTGATCATTACATTCTGTTAATTGCTTTAACTCATTCTTCTATTCTTGATAACTCCTCTCATGCCAAAGAAAGCAAGACACATGTCTTCTTCTCATTCGTTGCACGTTCCTCAACTGTTCTCCTCCATTGATTCTTTTGAATTATCTGGACCGTTGATTGATCCTCCTTGAAATCTATATAAATCCCCCTCATCTCCTTCATTGAGCCTCTCTCTCTTCGATCGTATTCTCAAGCATACTTAACAGAGCTTTGAGCATACAAAACGCGTCGATTGAGCAACCTTACGATCTCTTAACATTGATCTTTGAGCACATTGAGCACACTACTTGCTTGTTGCAGCTATGGTTTCGTAACTTCATTGAGCAATCCACACATCTCCAAAAGGGAACAATACAGATTTTGGTAAGAGCTTTCATTTGTCTTTGATTTATGATAATGATTTTTACTTAGATTGGTTCGCTTTATATGATTGGTTTTTGGTTTTATTAGTTTAGATTAAATCAATTTTTCCTCATACACATTCTGGCACGCCCGGTGGGACCCACTAATCCCTTTGTTTCTATGAGAAATTGTTTTTTTGAGGTCACAGTATGGTACAACGCAAACGACATTGCAAAGCACTTCTGGCAGCATCGTTAAGCGCTATTGGAGGTATAGTTCAGTGCCCTTGGGGGCATTGTGGTGCTTCTGGCAGCACAGAGAGGCAGTTTTGGTATCACAGAACGGCACTCTCGACAACATCGTTAAGCGCTTTTGGCTAAATTAAGTTTTTGACTTCGTCTTGTGTTTTTGCAGGGTTTTCTCATTGCATATCTTGGGGATTTGTCTGACAAGCTGTTGTATTTGTCTTTCAAACCTGCTTTTTGATACTTCCTAAGCTGATTTATTTAGGGGTATCTTCGGTATTTGCATTAATCTATTGTCTTGATACATTTTCTAAGTTTTCTAGATTTCACTATTCAAATCTATCAGATATTGTTGCTCAGAACAGTAGATCAACCATGAAATCCCATTTTGACCTGGTTATTTTGACAAAAGCTAATATTTTTTGATCTGAGACCGTGCAGCGCATCTGGTATAATATTATCGCACTTTTGGATACACAGTAAGGTGCTTCAAGATCTGTTTCAATGCTTCTGGTAGTATCCTATAGCGCTTTCGGTATTCACTACACCGCTTTTGGCATAACAGTATAGTGCTTTTGGATGCATAGTATAGCGCTTTTGGATATTTGTCAGCACTTATAGTAATATTCTCTAATGCTTCTAGTCTGTGTTACAGCGCTTTTGGAAATACAGTGAGTCACCTCTGGTAAGACAGTGCAGCGCTTTTGGTCAAAGTTGATTTGTTTTTTGCTAACTTGTGAATTTTTGGTGGAACTGACTGACTTGTTGCAGCTTCTTATTACTCACATAGAGCAAATAGGTGTTTTTAACATGTTCATGCAGGATGAGCATTGAAGAACCTTTTGATTTATCTCACTAAGTCTTAGAAACACACTGCATGCTTAAAGGGATAATTGAACAAATCATTTTTTTTCTTGCAATCTAAGTCTTAGGAACATACTACTTTTCTTAAGGGACAATGGACATGAATGCCAAACACTTCAATTTTATAAGGGACAATTGACAACTACAAACATGTGTGTGCCTATATTAGTTGCACCTTATTTTTCTTATAACGGGACAATTGAACCTTTGTTTGATGTGCTTGCTCTTACTTTTCTATACTTCCTTTAGAAGGGCCTGCTTTTGGATTGTGCTTCATCCAAAAGGGATGACCCTAAGTGGAGTTTTCCTTTGAACTGCTATATAAGAGGGATAAGGTGAAAGCCAAGTCCTAACCGACGTCAGCCTTATCTTGTGGTGCCAAACTGAAAAGAGGTGTACTAGCTCTTTGTGGAAACAATTTTCACATTGAGCGAAGTGTTTGATACTCTTAGTAGGATTGGTTAAAGCTTTTAGTAGCTTGTCGCATTGCTCGTAAGGCGTTGGTCCCTCAAAGTCACTAAGAACTATTCTAGATAGAGACTACCCGACCTACCTCTGAACATTGTGGTAATCATCACTGCAAGGGGAATCGATTTAAGCCCTTAAGATACTCACCATTGGCTCTCTTGAGAAGAGATAGTATTCCCTTGGACATAAAGCTCTTGTGACCTACTTGAGCTTTCCAAGGGGAGGGTGAGATATCCCTACCTATCGTCTCTCACAAAGATACTAAATATCTGACACCTTTATGGAATGATATTTTTATCGACGGAGTATTAAGCTATGAGTTGATCTACTGCAATGAAACCTTGTCTCTAGGGATAAAAAGTGCTTGTTATTGATTGCAATTGTCTTATACCTGTGGAAACATTGGGCTTGTTTGGAGCCTTGAACATACACTATCTATTGTGTCAGTCCCTTGTTTGTGCCAACATTGTTTGCTGTGTTTTCTCTTGCCAACAAATCCAATCAGAAACAGAAACAATCTATCAAAATTTTGCCTTTTAGAAGCATCAGACACTACTTCAGTGCCCTTGGTATAACAGCAGCTCACCTTTGTTAGTACAGTAGATCACCTTTGGCATAAAAGTAACTCGCCTCTGGCAAAACTCTACTTCAGTGCCCTTGGTATAACAGTAGCTCACTTTTGGTCACTGTAGCTCACCTTTGGCATAGCAGTAACTCACTTCTGGTAGCTCAGTCCGTCACCTTTGGCATCACAGTAGCACGCTTTTGGTTGCACAGTCCTGCGCCTCTGGTCAAATAGTATAGCGCTTTTGGTCCAGTACTTTGTGCATCAGAGTTTGTCCATTTCTCAAAGCACCTCACAGAATCCTAGCATTACATCTTGTCCTAGTGTATTCCATGGTAACCACTAGGCTCTAGCAAACTATGAAGTCCAAGCAAGTTGTCCCTAAGAAGCACAAGTTGCCTCCTCGCACACCACAATCAAGTCGTCTCAACATTACTCCCAAGGTTACTCCTAGTACACCCGCGGCAAAACCAATCAGCTCTCCGCACATGCTGCACATCGACCAACCAAGCAATCCTCAAGAGGATAGGATCCCTTTGATAAGTACACTACAGTACACCACTGGCTTGCCTCCAAATTTTGTCCCTCAAGGTTATACTGTAGATTTAGTCCCATCTCAAGAAGAGCGACACTTGAAATAGGTCAATCCTCTCAAGAAGATCGGCAAGATCTTGATGAATTCATACAAGATCCTGTTGGCAAGAGACACTATATGGATTCATGGTTGTTGTCATTGATGGCAACAAAGGTCATCCCACATATCCGCAAGACATGATGTGTCTCTACCGGAAGTCAGAATAAAGAATGTTGTGGTCCGGTGAAGAAGAACAGAGCATGTGGCAAGGTCCGACAGATTGGTCCGGACCTCTCAGAGGAAGTGTCTTGGTGCAGTGCGGATTTGGGGAAGTCAAGAGGACTACCTTGAGTGGTATATTCCAAGGATCTAGCCTCCGGTGATGGACAAGGAAAAAGATATGAATGGTTGAGTACCGGATTCCTAAGAGACAGTGAAAACAGAGGAAGAACTGACTGGCAGAGTATCAGACTGCTTTCCAGATGGGTTACTATTGATGACAGAGGTTGTGAAGGCATGAATCATGTTTGGCCGACATGATTAATGATATCTACAAGTATATGCTTGATCCGCATTGCTTGGTGAGGAAGGATTCAGCCGACAGAATGAAAGTTTATAAGAAACTAGACTGTTCCGGATGCCGACTAGAAAGGTGATGAAATTACTTGTGCGGATATATATAGAGGATGGATTTAGTTGTGAAGTGTTGTGTTGTTGTAGAGATATATGCGAATAAGTCCAGATAAGAGCAGAGATAGCAAAAAGGATCCGGTATGTGAAAGATAGCAGAATAAAGAACAGAGGAAAGATGAAGTGCAGCAGATCAGTGTACTGAGCCTAACCGGAACTGAACTCCAGCATATGCAGATGCTTCCAATCAGTTCAAGACTATGATTCTCATCACTTTGTAGACAGTGTGTCTTCTTGTAGGCAGTGGGCCTCTTGTGAGCAGTGTGCTCGGGCAGTGAGCCCTAATTGGCAAGTGCCATTTTTGTAATTTCCTATTCTTCTAACAGAGAATAATTTTGGGTTAATCACCCCGTGGTTTTCTCCCTTAACAGGGTTTCCACGTCAAAAATACTGTGTCATGTGTTTCTTATTTCATGGTTAATGTTTTGTGTTTGATTTTATGCTGCATCAATTAAAAGGAAAGTTCAATAAAGGAAATAATTAGGATAACTGATTCACCCCCCCCCCTCTCAGTTATCAACAATTGGTATCAGAGCTAAGTTCCTCCTAATAGAGCCTAACAGCTTGAGGAAGATCTAGGATTTCAAATGGATGCATATGGTTTAAGGGAGCAACTCAAGACTGCTCTTGAGGATCTTGAACAGTCGAATTCTGAAGTTAGTGAATTAAAGGAAAGACTCAAACAGGCTGATGAATTCATGAGAGAATTAAAAGACAAATTAAGTCTCTCCATGAAAAAGAGAAAGGAGCTGCTTCAACAGTTGGCAAGACAAAGTGAAGAAAGCAATACAAATGAAGAATTGACTGAGCAAACCAAGTTATGTGAAAAGTTATCAAAAGAAGTCATTATGGTAAGACATGAAATGGAATCAGGAACTATAAAGTTTACTCAAGAGATTGAAGAAAAAAGAAAGGCTGAAGACAATCTAAGACAATCTCTTAAAGAAAAATCAGAAGAATGCCACCAGATGGACAGGATTATCAGACATCTTGAATCTGATCTTGAAGATGCCAAAGATAATGAAGGAAAACTTGAGGATCAAATTGTCTCTCTCAAAAGAGACCTTCAAACAGCAAATGAATATAAAGAGAAATTCAAGATAAGTTCTGCTCAACTTGAAGTTCTTCTTGGAAGTCAAAAGAGGACAGATGACAAGTATGGTTTGGGATATGAGAAAGGAGAAAGCTCCGGATCCGGTCAGAAGAATCTTGGATCAAAAAATCCAAGGAGCAGGCCTAGAAGACCTCCGGTAAGACAGCCAAATGCTCAAAGATATCCATCCTTCAATGGATACTGCCACAGCTGCAACCACCTTGGTCACAAAGCTAATCAGTGCAGAATGAGAATGAATCAGATTAATTCATCCTTCTCTGGACAGTGCTTCAACTGCAAAAGGTATGGACACAAATCCCATGAATGCAGAAGTATGCAAGTAAACAAATCATTCAAAGGTAGATGCTTCACATGCAATAGAGTAGGTCATATGGCTAATCAATGCAGATCAAGAGGATATCAGTCAAACATGCAAAGAAATGTTATTTGCCAAATCTGCAATAGGTCCGGTCATAATGCTAAAGTTTGCAGAAACAAGAATCAGGACAAAAGAGGTCCGGTGTATAATCAGAATCAAGACAAGGGTAAACAAAAGATGAATGCGGATGAGGTTAGGAATCAGATGAGCAAGATTTGGGTGAAGAAAAGTTTAGAGAATGTAGAGGTTGGATCCGCACCAGACTCTGGTGCTGATATTTCTTCCAGAAATTAAAAGGTGAGCTCAGGCTCAGGGAGAGACTCAAAGAAAATCTTGTTCCCCCAGCCAAACAAGTGGTGCCGGATGTGGCACAAGATGCGGATCAAAGGGTTTGTAGATATGAGTCTTGAGATACTTCAGTCAAGTTTTCAGAGGTCCGCATGGAGTTATGAAGAAGCTGTGATCGATCAAATAAGACCTGTTCAGGGAGATGCTCCGGTATGATAAAGGATTACAAAAAGATCCGGAAAAATCCGGAAATGCACTATCTTGTTCTGCGGATTGGACAGAGTGTTTGGGATGTTCTTGCAATATGTTGCCTCGATTCATTCATGATTGAAAGATCCGGATGATATCCACAGATCAGGACTAATCCGGGATACTCCAAACTATCTAGACAAGGCAAACCGGAATGATGTAGGTGAAGCATTTATTGCAGACAGATATTAGGGTTCGCGGAGCAATTTAAGGGATTTCTCAAAGGTCATTTGCTCATTCTGCACTCGAGAAGAAGCGAAAAGTGGAGCTCTGCAACAAGGATCATCAAGCACACCAAGGATCTCCTGCCGAAGCTATTGCATAAAGAAATCAATCCAACCACTCCGTGCAAACCGAAGGCGCATAAGGTATTCTCCGTTTTTCATTACCTCACTGCAAATCTTTGAAGAATGGCTACTCCAAACATAGTTAAGATCTCTGATAGACCTCGCCCCTCATTCAAGAAACATCCCTACAAATCATTGGAGGTAGATCCACTAGGAGCCTTCTCTAGTGTTCCCCACGGAGTTTTACATACCGAAGACATTAGGGTTTACATACATGCAAGCATTGAAGAATTTGGGGAATTCAAATTAAGAGACCTCTATCACAAGCAACTGATAGACAATGCTTTTGAGCTTAAACCAGAGTATAAGGATATCCAGAAGAAACAATTTGAGCAATTTATTCATTTCCCCTGCTTTGAAGAAGATGAATGGGTCCGGTATGTACTGAGCAGGATGCATGACAACTTTCTATGGCTAGATAGACCTTGCAAGATCACAAAAGAGGCAATTAGAGCAGTAACTGGTCTATACTCTTCCGGAGGGGTACCTATCCTCAAATCTGTCAAGAACAACGTTGTAACTGAGGCCACCGGATCAAAATTTGACAAGAGGGCAATGACCATTGAAGATATTTCGGATCCGGATATCAAATATGCATCAATGATAATAGGATACAAGATCTATCACTCCAGCAGGGAGAATTCTGTATCCGGAACTGCAATATACACTGCTTATGAAATGCTAAGAAAGAATGCAGAATATGATCTCTGCGAACTACTACTAAGCCAATTAATGGAAAACATACAGAAAATCAAGAAGGATAAGAAGAATTCCTTTAAGTATGGTACTCTTATTGTATGTCTATTCTTCTATTTCATGAATGAGCTACCCAGAACAAGTGGATGGGTATGGCAGAATGACAAACCTGTTGCAGTCCAGATAAGAGACTATTTGCATGGACTTGGGGATGCAAAAGCGAGAAATACAGCTCTATGGGGATACTTCAAAAACTTTCAGAGCATGATGCAAGCAAGAGAGAGAATTCCCCAGTCCCTCATTGAGAAATACAAGGACTCAGTGTGCTTTATGGTTGACACTGATCAGTGCCTAATGGAGGCAGTGGAGCCAAGGACTGTCTGGATCATGCCCATGGGGTATGAAGTTGATGAACAGATAGTGGAGCTGCATGTTCAACACATGCTAAGTCAGCCCAAAGATCCTAAGGCAGAAAGGTTTGGAACCTTTGAGGAGCTGAGTGTAAAAATACATGTAGAACTCAGGGAACCTGAGATTAAAAGAAAGGTAAGAAAAGAAGTAGAGCACATTGCTCAAGGCCTAGGTATCTCAAAGGAGGCACTTGATGCCAGCCGGGAAAAGAGGAGGAAGGCCGAGGAAGAAGAGAAAAGCAAAGAAAGTGCTCCGGTTGAAACTCCCACCCGGACCAGATCATCAAAGAGACCTGCACCTTCCACAACCAAAAGTTCAAAACTGGAAGTTCAGGCATCCGGTAAGAGATCCAAGACAAAAGCCACAAGGGCTTATGGAAGCCAAAAGGATGAAGAGGAAACAGAATCAGATGAGGGAGTAAGAGAAGTAAAGAAACAGAAGAAGAAAGGATCCGGTAAGCCCTCCACAGGCCAAGACAAAGATGAAATGGCAGAGGTAACTGTTGAAAAGCCCACTCTATCACTAGAGAGCATAATCAAGTCGGTCACGGTGGATGGAAACCTTCAACCAATGACTGAATCATATGATGACTTCAGTGAGGCCGACCAAAAGACTCTGCAGGAGGCCACAGTAAAATATCTTAACATATATAATAAGGCTTTCATTGAAATAATATCTCTTATTCCTAAAAGCCTAGAAAAGGAAATGGAAGTAAGAAAGAATAATGCTCATGCTAAAGATCTTGAGATCCGGGAGCAGATAGCTATTCAGCTATATCCTCAAATTGATCCCAAGACAATGAACATTATCTTCAAGGACTGCAAAGATGAGTTCAGAAGCAAAGCTAGGATGAATCAACTCATGCTTGGCGAGACTGACAAAGTGGCCCAAGAAACAGAAGAGATCCTCCGGAAGGCCTTCAAAAGGTTCAATCTTCCGGTTGTAGAGGATTTAGGTACAGAAACAGCTGAGGACTTGGGACCCTCTGCTCCAGAAGAAGTGGCTCATGAACAAACTAGCATCTCTCCTCCGGTTTCCCCTACAGTCTCCGGATCCAAAGAAGAAGAGCAATTACAGGAGAAGGAAGCAGTGGTGAAAGACAAAGAGGTTGACAGTTCTAAGACTGCAGAAGAAAAGAAACATCTGTCTCCAGCAAGAGACACTGCACAAACTGTTCAACAATTTTTGAGCAAAGAAACTCTAGAGATTGATGAACCGGAGCTTCTAAAAGGCCCATTTGATTTTGACTCTCTCTCTCCGGTACAAACAATGAAGATAGCTTCATTTGCAAATGCCAAGGCAAATGAAAAGCTCCTGAAGTCTCATATGGAAGACTGTGAGTTGATAGAGGCTGCTTCCGGAGTACTTGTAAAGATCATGCCATCAATCCAGATAGATCCGACAGCCTCCTCTTCCGGTAATCTAAAAACCTTAGTCAGCAGTGTTGATACACATTTTGATTCTCTAGAAAAATCAGCTGAAGAAAAGGTCCGGAAGGAATTTTCGGACAAAAGATTTTCAGAAATATTAGAATTAATCTCTAAGGATAGGAAGATTGTAAGCATTGGAATAAGGAGCTTAGAGAATGCTCTTAAGGATGGCGGTGACATCTACAAATTTTGCATATCCTGGTCAAAGGCAACAGCAGCATTTGACAAGAAAATAAAAGAGGAACAGGATAAGCTACAAAGCTTATCTCAAAGTTTTGATCCTCTCTCTTCCTCTATAATAAATCATGAATGTCAGACCATTGAAGTCTTGAATGAAATAAAAAATCTTGAGAAGGAAAGGAAGAACATCACTAACCGGATGGGAGAACTTAGAAGGATTATAATCCCTAAGTTGGAAACTATGCATGAGGCCATCAGTGATGCTCAGACCACCGCCCAAACAAAAGATCCGACAGATCTCAAGCGGGCAGAAGCTTTTGCATTTTTGCTAAGTGGTCACATTTCAATTTTGGATAGAATGAAGCAAAGTTGGGCCACAGAAATGATCCAATTGCAGACATCCTTTGCAGACATTCTTCAATATATGTGAGTATGTAAATATGCGGCTAAGTATAAGAAATTTTTGAAAATTTTGATATGCGGACCCTACCCTTTGCCATTGATGTCAAAGGGGGAGTGAGGAGCAGTGAAAAATGAGGAATCCAACTAAGGGGGAGTTCCGGAAATTGTATATAAAGACAGAGCATCAGCAAAGGGGGAGCATAGTGAAAACACTTAGTCATTTTTCACTAAGTGTTGCCATCAATGCCAAAGGGGGAGATTGTTGGCAAGAGACACTATATGGATTCATGGTTGTTGTCATTGATGGCAACAAAGGTCATCCCACATATTCGCAAGACATGATGTGTCTCTACCGGAAGTCAGAATAAAGAATGTTGTGGTCCGGTGAAGAAGAACAGAGCATGTGGCAAGGTCCGACAGATTGGTCCGGACCTCTCAGAGGAAGTGTCTTGGTGCAGTGCAGATTTGGGGAAGTCAAGAGGACTACCTTGAGTGGTATATTCCAAGGATCTAGCCTCCGGTGATGGACAAGGAAAAAGATATGAATGGTTGAGTACCGGATTCCTGAGAGACAGTGAAAACAGAGGAAGAACTGACTGGCAGAGTATCAGACTGCTTTCCGGATGGGTTACTATTGATGACAGAGGTTGTGAAGGCATGAATCATGTTTGGCCGACATGATTAATGATATCTACAAGTATATGCTTGATCCGCATTGCTTGGTGAGGAAGGATTCAGCCGACAGAATGAAAGTTTATAAGAAACTAGACTGTTCCGGATGCCGACTAGAAAGGTGATGAAATTACTTGTGCGGATATATATAGAGGATGGATTTAGTTGTGAAGTGTTGTGTTGTTGTAGAGATATATGCGAATAAGTCCAGATAAGAGCAGAGATAGCAAAAAGGATCTGGTATGTGAAAGATAGCAGAATAAAGAACAGAGGAAAGATGAAGTGCAGCAGATCAGTGTACTGAGCCTAACCGGAACTGAACTCCAGCATATGCAGATGCTTCCAATCAGTTCAAGACTGTGATTCTCATCACTTTGTAGACAGTGTGTCTTCTTGTAGGCAGTGGGCCTCTTGTGAGCAGTGTGCTCGGGCAGTGAGCCCTAATTGGCAAGTGCCATTTTTGTAATTTCCTATTCTTCTAACAGAGAATAATTTTGGGTTAATCACCCCGTGGTTTTCTCCCTTAATAGGGTTTCCACGTCAAAAATACTGTGTCATGTGTTTCTTATTTCATGGTTAATGTTTTGTGTTTGATTTTATGCTGCATCAATTAAAAGGAAAGTTCAATAAAGGAAATAATTAGGATAACTGATTCACCCCCCCCTCTCAGTTATCAACAGATCCTAGAGCTGTGGCTGCCTTTGACAAAATCCTTAGTGAGAACCAAGATCATTTCTTTTGCTTGCTTGCAGAGCAAGGCGCCAAGTTACCTCAAGATTTTGATTTATCCACTCTCAAGGAGGACAATAACACCCAAGATACCATACAAGCAGTTCAAACCATGTCTATGGTGACTACGCCCTTACCTACACAATGCTCGCAGTATAGGAATCCCCTTTTTCAAAACCCAACAGGAGAGAGAGCCGTATCACTGCTTCTGACTCCTATGGAGATCTATAAAAACCAACAAGAAACTCTCCAACGTCAAGCAGAGTTAGCTAAGCAAGCCACCTTAGCTCGATCGAATATGCAACCACCTCCTAAAGTGTCCACCCCAATCGCAAGTGGAATCTTGGTTACCCCATCACGTGAAGGTTTCCCACCAAATTACAATCCAGGGAACAATTATGTAGCCATGCAACAAGGGTCTCAACAAATGCCACCTCCTATATCATCACACCTCCATGTCTCTCAACCAATTAGAGTCATGCAACCCCAATCACAACATTCTTCTACTCTCATCCTTAATCAACCCCAACCACAACATTCTTCTACTCTCATCCTCAATCAACCCCAACTGTCGCAAATCACTTCTACCTATGTCCCTCCTCCATGATGTTCATCCATGCTAAATTTCTTCAACACCTTACCTATCCACCCTCAACATTCCCAATAGCAATTTTCCCAAAGCTATGTGCTGCCATCGCAACCTAATCAAATGCACTTTAGCTTTCCTCCACCCAATACTTTTCTTCAACCATCACAAAGCTAACATTCTTACCTAGCGCCACCTCCACCTCTGCCAAATTAAAGCCTCCAATTCCAACCCAATCTGAACCAAGCGTACAACCCGTATGATCCCAATCAATCTTATGACCCTTATAACACCAGTGTGCATGGCTTACATTATAATCTTCCGTATGGGCAACACCAACCACTTTTCAGACAACAGGAGATGTTACCAACCCCTCCCATGACTATGGAGCTAAATATCATAGAAGTTCAATAGCAGCTATCTGATCTTACGTTTGGCCACACCAAAAAGACCTTCTCTTTAGAGGAAGTGTGTCCTTATCCTTTTGATCAGTCATTACCAATGATCTCTTTTCCTCAAAATTTCACTATTCCCAAGTTTGATAAATACAAAGGAAAGGGTGACCCAAAAGACCATCTTAGGGAATTCTATCTTGCTTGCTTCGAGGTCTCACATAACGACACATATCTTATGCGTCTCTTTCCTCGCAGTCTTGGAGGTCAAGCAATAGAATGGTTCTCACACTTACCCACAGGTATCAAGTCTTTCAATGAGCTAGCAGAGAAGTTTGCCACCCACTTTTCTTATAACGCAGAGCATGAGATTTCCATGACTGATCTATGCAACAATAAATAGAAAAATGGTGAAACTTTCATTTCTTTCCTTCAACGATGGAGACAAATGGCTAGCAAATTCCCTTTCAAGATTCTAGAGAAACAGCTTGTTAGCATATTTGTGCAGAACCTCAACCAAGAGTTAGGTTTCCATTTGCAAATTGTTAGTGCGACAACCTTCGACGAAATCACATACAAGGGAATCAATATTGAAAAGGCCCTCATTGCTAAGGGTGTGGTCAAAATCTTTAAAGAAATGAAAGATAGTGCTCCTCATCAACAATCGAACGATAAACCCAAATATTGGAACAAAAACAAAAATGTGGTCAACGATGGGGTGGTCGATACTAAACATGTCCAAACATTGCAAACACCGCTGCAGCTCTCCAAACCAAGTCAAGCTCCACCTCAACAACAGCAACAAAGGCAGCCTTATCAAAACCAACAGCAATGACAATAAGAGCAGCCTCAACAAGATTACCCTCCACGACGTCAATTCACTCCCTTGGGAGTGCCCATCGAATCGGTCTTACAGCAAGCTTTGCAGAAAGGGCTCATCACCTTACCTGATGCTCCCCCATATGGCGAGCCTGTTTACAAAACTGCACGTTACAGAGACAATGAATATTGTGAGTTCCATAGGAGCAAAGGGCATCGAACCGCATCTTGCATGAAACTTAAGCACCTCATTCAAAACCTCATCGACAATAATCAAATCACTTTTGAGAATGAATCACCAATTCAACACACGAACAAGGATCTCGATATGTACAAGGAACCATTCCCTCATCATGGTCCACCTCCTCCTCAGGATAGAGGTAAAGGTATCAATCATGCTTCCACGTCCTTTGATTCCATTGTAGGTCGTTTTGAAGAGAGTCGAGTGTCTACCCTCACAATCAAAGGCAAATCTACGGATTGTGCTGTTACTACTCGTCGTGGTCATGTCACCATTCGTGGTCCTACACCTAGGCTTCCGGTTCAATCTGATTATAATCTTGTCAAACATCTAGGGAGAACACCAGCACAGATCTCTATTTTGGACCTTCTACGGTCATCACCTGCACATAAAGTGGTGCTAGAAAAAGCCCTCCAAGAGTCTTCCGTTCCTAACAACATAGCGGTCATAGATTTCCAAGCTATAGTAGGTAACATTGCTTCGCCCTACAATGTGGTCTTCTCTGAGAAAGATCTCCCATCCCATGATCCATGTCACAATGATGCCCTGCATATTGAAGTTCTCATCCATAAACACAAAATCAAACGTATACTCATAGACGGTGGTGCTGGTCTCAACATATGTTCTTTAAAGTTACTTAAGCAATTGGGATACTCTGAGGATCATGTCAACACTGATCATAGTATTACAATCAAGGGGTACGATGATGCTGAATGCCGCTCAGAAGGTGTTATCCACTTGCCTATACAACTGGGCCCTGTCATGCTTGAAACCAGGTGTCAAGTCCTTGATATTGAGCTGCCTTACAACATTATCCTAGGCTGCCCATGGATCCATGCAATGAAAGCTGTTCCCTCCACGTACCATCAGTCCCTAAAGTTCCCATTCAATGGTACGGAGATCACTATCCCAGGAGATCCTAATCCTTTTGAATTCTGTCGTGTCTTGCAAGGAAGTTATAAGAATTGCAACCAAGTGCCTAAAAATGAAAAAGCCCTTGAATCCCCACTATATGTCAATCCTGAAACTTTGACCCAAGCCTATACAAGTAACCCAAATCCTCTACCTGAGATCAAGGCCCACATCCATGATATAGGCTTTGGATCTTATGATATCTCAAAATCTTGTTGTGTAGGGCGGATGCCTTTATCTCCAAAATCTTATGGCCAACCACCCATTGCCAAAGTAACCAAAAAAGTAGCTATTCCTCCCCCAACATTCCTAACCCAATTTCAACATGGACGGTTATTGGAAGAGGAAACTATTGAGGATATTTCTTCTTGGCTCTATAAGGAGAAAGAACCAGTCACAATACCAGTCAAGCAATACGGCAATGGCTTAAGAATAGTAAAAAATATGGGCTATAAAGGCAAAGGTGGCCTTGGGAAATAGAATCAAGGAACTATGGAACCCATTGTTGTGACAAAGAAGCTAGACAAGAAGGGATTAGGATTTGGTAAGAAGGTACCACGCACCTTGGACATCGAGTATATACTCGACGAGGTTGCCGAAACTTTTCCCATCGATTCGACGTCTATAGAGGATATCATCGATGACTCTTCCCTCCATATGACCAACCTATTCGCAGAATCCTCCATTTTTACGCTATCCTCCATATCCTTAACCTCCACCACAAACACCCAGAATGTCACACTTGTCTACCCTGAACTTATCGATTGGGACCAACAAGGGTCCCCCGTTATAGATGTATTTCAGAATGACGAAGCTTTAGCTGAGTTCATGGGACTTCGGGAAGGTATCCCTCTTGGTGATCACAAAGCAGGTTTTGTAATGGAACTAGAGCCAACAGCTTATTTTGGTGAGAATGCCAAATCCTCCAATCGCAAAAGTACAAATAAAGAAAGATCTCTAGGTGAAAACCACACTGTGGCACCTCCTGATCACAAAATAGTAAAAATAAAGGACGTATCCAAAGGTGAAAACCCAACTGTGGCACCTAAGGATGGAGGATTTGACCTTCCCCTACCAGCTAAGTATCAAGAGAAGTCAGCTCTCCTAGTAGAAGATTCTACAGAGATAAATCTTGGCACAGAACAAAATCCGAAGACCACATTCCTAGCAGCATCACTATCAAGAATAGAGCACAGGAATCTTAACACATTCTTCTTACAAAGAACCATCAATTTTGTGTGGACCTATGCTGATATGCTAGGGCTAGACCCCAAGCTAGTTGTTCACTATCTCATTGTTGATCCAAAAGTTAAACCAGTCAAGCAAAAGTTGAGAAATATGCACCCACAGATAGCTCTCTTGGTGAAAGTGGAAATATAGAAGCTATTAGATGCAAAGTTCATACGACCTATTGATTATTCAGATTGGGTCTCAAACATTGTACCTGTGTCTAAACCCAATGGGCACATCCGCATGTGTAATGATTTTAGAAATCTCAACAAGGCATGTCCTAAAGATGACTTTCCACTACCAAACATTGACATTATAGTGGACTTGACAGCAGGTCACGAGATGCTTTCTCTCATGGACGGATTCTCTGGCTACAATCAGATAAGGATAGTAGAGGAAGATCAACATAAAACAACCTTTACTTGTCCTTGGGGCAATTATTGTTGGTGTGTCATGCCGTTTGGTCTGAAGAATGCAGGAGCAACCTATCAGAGAGCAATGACAGTGATCTTCCATGATCTCTTTCATCACATCATGGAAGACTATGTTGATGATATACTAGCTAAATCTTCTAGGGCGGATCACATACAGGTTCTAGGACAGATCTTCGACAGGCTTGAAAAATACCAAGTAAGACTCAATCCAAAGAAGTGTGTATTCGGGAGTATCTCGTAGAGGCATTGAAGTAGATCCAGTGAAAGTAAAGGCTATAGTGGAGATGCCTCCACCCAAGAACCTTAAAGCACTAAGAAGCCTTCAGGGAAGGTTGCAGTCCATTCGACGTTTCATATCACAGCTAGCAAATAAATGTAAACCCTTTCAACACTTGCTCCAAAAGGATGTCTCATTTCGATGGGACAACAAGTGTCAGGCAGCGTTTGATCAACTTAAAGAGTATCTAGCTACACCCCCTGTATTGGTTCCACCAGTCACAGACAAACCTTTGATATTATATATCTCCATTACAAATTCGGCCCTGGGGGCCCTTCTAGCACAAAATGATGAAACAGGAAAAGAGCATGCAATTTATTACATTAGTAGAACCTTGGTGGGATATGAGCTCAATTATTCACCGATGGAAAGGGCTTGTTTAGCAGTAGTGTTCACCTCCCAAAAGTTGCAGCATTACACGTTGAACTAACACACAATTCTTATAGCTAAAATCGATCCCTTGAAGTATCTACTAGCAAAAGCAGCTCTCACAGGCAGACTAGCTAAATGGGTCATGATCCTTAGTGAGTTCGATATTGAGTACATGGATCGTAAAGCCATCAAAGGACAAGCTCTAGTGGATCAACTAGCAGAAGCACCTATGAAAGATACACATCCTATGGTAGCAGACTTTCCTGATGAAAATCTCTTCACTCTGGCTAACTCCATAATGTGGAAGTTGTACTTTGATGGTTCCTACACACAGCATGGATCAGGGGCCGGCATCTTGTTTGTCACACCTCAGAATGACTACATTCCAAAGTCATATAGGCTTGCATTCCCTTGCACCAACAATATAGCAGAGTATGAAGCACTCCTTATAGGTCTCAATATAGCAGTTCAATGGGACATCACAGAATTACAAGTATATGGAGACTCACAGCTAGTCATTCGCCAAGTCACGGATGAGTACCAAACAAAGGATGAAAAGTTGGTCCCCTACAAGCAACTAGTAGATGCCTACAAACCACACTTTTCTAGCATCACATTTGAGCAAATTCTAAGAGAGCATAACAAAGCTGCAGATTCTATGGCTTCTGTAGGGTCACTGATTGACATGCCTGCAAATACACAGAAGTGTGAATTCTTGATCGACCAATTGTTGATACCAGCCATCGATGTTCCTATTACTGAAATCATTTCCGAACTTGTTGGTCCCAATTCCCCATGGTACAAAGATATCTATGAATACCTCAAGAACAAAACCTTTCCCCCTGACCTATCATCCACCCAACGCAAAACCTTTATCCGTCGATCCTCCCGTTACATCATTCTAGGTGATACACTATATCGGCGAAGTCTCGATGGTATCCTCTTATGATGTCTTAACGCGGAAGAAGCTGAGGCTACCTTATGAGACATACACGAAGGTGTCTGTGGTGCACATTCTACCGGTCCTAATCTTGCTAAGAAGATACTCAGAATAGGTTATTATTGGCCTACAATAGAGCAAGATGCTGCACAATTTGCTAAGAAGTGTCTACAATGCTAGCAGCATGGAGATTTGATTCACGCACCAGCTCATGAATTACAACCTATGACAACTCCATGGCCTTTTTCTCAATGGGGTCTCGACCTCATAGGACAAATCCACCCTTCCTCCTCCAATGGCCACAAGTTTATCATTACAGCCACTGAGTACTTTACGAAGTGGGTGGAAGCCATTCCTATGACCTATATCACTGGTAAGCAAATAGCCAAGTTTATCCTAAACTACCTCATATGCCGGTATGGTATTCCCCAAGCCATTGTCACTGATAATGGGAGACCATTCAAGAATCAAGATGTCCGTGCCTTGTGCACACAATACAATATCCAACATTGCTTTTCAACTCCCTACTATCCGCAGAGTAATGGCCAAGTTGAGGCTTCCAATAAAACCATTCTCAAAATCCTCAAGAAAACAGTCAATGAAGCTGGTCGTGATTGGCACTTGCAACTCAATCCCGCCCTATGGGCCTACCGCACTAGTATCAAAACACCAACTGGTGCCACACCATATGCCTTGGTCTTTGGCTCTAAAGCCATCTTACCTATAGAGGTCGAGATCCCATCCCTCGGAGTATCCCTGCAGGACCTGATCGGTGGAGACGAGTATCGCACTTCTAGATTAGCTGAGCTTGAACTACAAGATGAGAGGCGCCTTGCCGCACATAATCATCTCCATGTCTATTAAAACTGCCTCCGGCGTAATTACAACAAAAAGATCAAAGAAAGACAGTTTCAAGTTGGTGATCTTGTACTTAAGGAGAATCAGAGAAATAAAGCAGATCGAGAAAAGAAGGGCAAGTTTGAGCCTAACTGGTTAGGTCCCTTCATTATCACCGCAGCATATGGATCAGGAGCTTATACTTTAGCTTCACCTGACGGCATTCCTCTAGATGAGCCACTTAATAGTGTCCATCTCAAGAAGTTCTATACCTAATCCTCAGAGTATTCCAAAAAAAAAAGAAAAAAATCCAAAAAAATCCGTCCTCTGGCGAAAACCTGGCAAACAGGCACCTTAGATAAGTACTGTAGTGAAAACCTGGCAAACAGGTGCTATGTGTAGAGTCAGCATCCATCATCTATCGAGTCCTATCCACTCCTTGTCCAGTTCACAGTGCACTTTCCATCCATCCATAATAAAACCGTTGACTTTGTTTGCATTTCCATCTCCCTATCTAGTATAGCTTAGAAATTTGTCAATGTCCATCATCGTCTCCCCATGTCTTGATCTATGTCAACAGTTAACATTGTCTTGTCCTAGGTCAAGTCTTTCTGTGTCTTCTTCGGCAGTCACCCCTACAGTTTCCTCTACCAGAATGGGGGCAACTCTTTCCTTAACTTAGGTCTAGGGGAGGTTCCTTGTTCGTGGTTCGCAGCACGCATACTTCAATCTTTTCTCATTTCCACAGGTAACATCCTTTAACGGACACATCGCTCCTACGATAAGGATGTTATCTTCTCAACACTTTTCCCACATCATCACCTCCAACCAGAACTACATATTATCTCTTCTCAATCTTAAGGTACCTTGATCCCATGGATATGGGTATGTAGGCAGTCTGGAATACGAAGGAAGTTTCCAGTACTTAGGTACATAAAATCCCCTCCTTTCCACCTCAATCCATTTCATCACTCTATCCAGAACTACATATTTATCACGTTCATCTTCCATCGTAGTGTGCCTTGATCCCATGGATACAGGGTATGTAAGCAGTCTGGAATACAAAGGATGTATCCAATACTCAGGCACACATGATCCATCATTCTCTGCCCACCCCAATCCATTAACATTGTCACCTTTCTAGTCTTCCATTTTTCAAAATCCATTCACCTCGGCTTGACTAACTCAAGCAGCAAGCTAGCGCATCCTTTCAAAGCAAAAGTCCTTAACAAACTTGAAGCAAAGCAGCTTCCTTCCAGAGTCATCTACTGTCCTGCATACCGATTGCCAACATCAGCTAAGTCCCACTTAACCAAAGCCCTAGATCAACAAGCTTGTCTTCTGCGAAGTGTTCCATTGTCGAGACCAACACACGCATCTCCTGCGACATGTGGCATTTCCTGTAGTGAGACATTGTCTTTTTAGGTAGATAGCACCCTTTAACGGACACAGAGTTCCTACGATAAGGCTGTTATCTTTCCTATCCAATCTATCCTAGGCAACCTCTTTGGCAAGAGAATATGTTGGTTGTATGTTTACTTTGTAAGTTAGTCAATTTGTGTTATGGTTTATCTTTTGTTCCTTTATCCATTACCTATTCAAGGCTACCTTGATTTATCTATAATCTTGGTATGTTGCGATGTAGTATGGATTGGGGCAATAGTCATTGCTTTCTGTGTGCCGTGTTTGAGGAATGATCTTCAGTATCTTTCTTGACATTCTATTTATCTTGTATGTGTTAAGACCTAGCATCTTACATATTAATATTCTTCTTGCATTTACATGTATTGAAGTTTATTTTATGTTCAAGACTATGGCTTATTCACATGTTCCAACAAGGTTATATTATGTCTAAAGGGGTCTAAGGTCAAACCGCCTACTTGCAGAGTCAACGTCCATGCACTCGGATATTACTGCACCTTGGTCTCTTATACCTTGGTGGTGAACTATCCACATGCTATATCAAAATAAGGATTGCTCTTTATATACAAATGCGAAACCATTGCAACAAGCTCCTTCATCCATTCCCACAACCTTTATATCGCTTTCATTACAGTAATCGATCAACAGTCTCTGTCTCCCATCTCCTCCTGTTCTTCTCTCTGGTGCATATCTGCAAAACCCACATGTCAGATATTGCTAGTCATCACATCTATATCATCATATATCTCTATCATCATACATCTATCAGCATCATATAAGCAACATATGTCATCACGTGAATCCATAATCATACATACATATCATCACATCCATGACATCAAGGAATGCATACACAAAAGCATGAACAACAGTGAGCCGAATAGATTATCATATATATCATGTAATGGTCATCATAATACAAAATGTCTGTGTCTACATCAATAATACAAAATGTGTATACATCAAAATAGTACATCAGAATGCACGCAGGCATCTGTCCAAAATGATACAAATGGTACAATATACAAATGTCCATCGTAATACAACTATGGAACAAGTATGATACAATATACAAATGTGCATGCCCTAGTGGGTAGAGCTGCCCTCCTGTTGTGGCCCCTATCCTCCCCCTGTGTTCGGTGGAGGTCCCCCCGCTGCTCCTCCTCCTCCCCCTGGTGGTAAAAATGGTCGTCTAACTGAGGACACTGACTGCCCTATCCTAAGGGATCCGGATGCCCCAGATCTGCTCCTATCTTTGTAGCTCGGTGCCTGCTGAGCTGCTGGCATTGCACCCACATACAAACCCCTGTAGTACTCTGCCTCCCGGCCAGCTGATACTAGCTCTCCCTGCACCCGGACGAGCTCGCTGTATAAGGTCCTCTGATCTGCACCCAGTGCACGGCATGCCTCCTCTCTCTCCTGCCTCACTCTAAAGAGTGTGGCCTCTGTTGTCAACCACAGCTGCACCTCTGCATCCCTCTCCCATCTAATCTGGGCTAGCTGCCCATCATCCCCTACCGGTGTGGGTGCTGCCTGTGCCTATGCCTGCAGTGCTACCTGCACCTGTGCCTGCACCTGGGCCTGTACCTGTGCTTGCATACTGGTCTGTAGCTGTGCCAAGGCTATCTGTGCTGCCTGTGTCTATGTCTAGGCTGTGGCCTCTGCCTGCCTCGCCTCTATCTGCACTATGTCTCTATCCCTCCTCAATCGTACCATCCGGAGCTCTAATCGAGTCCTCCGGGCTATCTCCTCCTACAGCAGTCGCTCGGCTCTCTGCAAGTCAGTCTCTATGACTGGACCCACTGCCTCCGCCATCTCCACATCAGCCTGTTGGCCGCTACCCTCTCCCACTACCTGCTGCCTGGCTGCCCTGGCCTGCTGTCTCATCCTAGCCTCCCCTCCAAGGACTAGTACCTCTCCCACTACCCCTGCCACCCCTGGTGTTGTCAGTCGCACTGGTCTGTGAGTCTGCTAATACTGATCATACTCTGGTAGCATCCCTGGGTCTACCAACCCTGTGTCCCAATCCCATCTCACGGGGACAAGTCCCCATACCTTTGCCAAAGCTATAGCCACTGGGATCTTGGCATCCCAGTCTCCAACCTCCCTCCGCGTCCTGGCATGTGTGGCCTCCCCCACTGGTAGTCCCTGTGGTAATCCAAACTGTCTAAGAACTCACTCGGGCAGGTACCTCTCTATCATATCTGTCCATCTCTTGAACAGATAATGAGCCTGTCTACAATACATGAGCTGCTCATGCTCGTCATCCCAATCCTCACATAGTAGCCAAGGCCTCCATATGAACAAGTCCATCTCATCAATCTGCCGCCTCCAATGGCTAACTGACCCCATCCTCCTGTGTGTGATCACTCCGTCATATAAGAACACATAGGGCTCGCCTCTATCTTGATGGCATTGTGCCATGGGTCGGATCACTGGAATATGCTCCCATGCCCATACCTGTAATAAGGTCACCCCTACTAAGAGGCTCTTGCCTCTCCTATACATGCAGTGGTGCATGTCATGGTACAATTGTCCCAACACACAGGGGCCCCACGCATACTGTCTGCCATGTGTGAACATCCCTGATAGCACAGTCCCCCAGCCAACTGATAATCCTCTAGATCTCATGTCTAGACCTAAGAAGCCGCCAATCAATAATGCAACTATCCATCTGATCCTGTCGCAGAGTCTCAGGACGTCTGCCCATCGAATCTCCCCATCATCTATCCAAAGGTCATCTGTGCAAAAGACCTCCACCATGCCTACCTCACCCCGTGCCGGGTCAAAGTCCACTATCTCTCCATCAATTTGAATCCGCAGGATCCGGTACACGTCCTCCAGTGTCACTGTCGCCTCCCCCGTCGAAAAGTGGAAAGACGAGGTCTCGCTGTGGTATCGCTCCACAACTTCTGTCACTAAGGTGAGATTCACCCTAATGTGTGTCAAATTCACCACATGCCATAGTCCTGCATGCTCCAAGAATGTGTCCTCCTCCCATGTCAACTGTACAACCTCGTGTGCAATCACGTGGTGTCACTCCCGCGACATCAGTGGTGGCAGAATCCTCTACATCCATAGCAACTCACTTGTCAGTTTTTCATTACTCAATCCCTCAAATCTTATCTACCCATGGGCTATGCTATTTAACTCCCAACCATCCCTTTCCCCTCTTGTTAGTTAGGCTAGGCATCCCTATTCTAAACCCCCCATTCTACTTAAACCCTAACTTTTCTGCTACTTAATCAAAAGTGCTTTGCTTTATACAACAGCACTGTCCTACCATACCAATCGTGCTATACTATCTATCCAGACGCGCTGCATTTTTTTCTACCAAGTGTGCCTTGTTTACCAAGTGCACCGCGCCAGGCTACCACCCGCGCTGCTCTGTCCTACCAGAGGCGCTTCAATTTTTTTCTACCCCCACCAACCGTGCTATTCTACGCTACCCAACGCGCTGCCCTACCTAACCATACGTGCTGCAGCATACTGCCAAAGGCGCTACGACGCTACCCAAAAAACCATACGCACTGCATTTTTACCAAGCGCGTTGCACCTGCCTACCAACCGTGCTGCGGTGCGCCGAAAGTGCTGCAAACGACTACCATACGCGCCGCGACTCCCTACAGCGCTTTTGGCTGACATGTAAACCCTACCTAAACCTAGCCCTAATCTACCCTCAAACGACAAATTCAAAGGGGTTTTTCGATCACTTACCGCTGCCGGAGCTCCTACTGGCCTCCTGTAGGTTTGCACCAGCTCCACCCGATGTCTATGCGCTGGAATTGGCATCTCTCCTCGCTGTCTACTCAACTCTCTCAACCTAGTTTGGAAGCTCTCCTCTCTAAATTTAGACTCTCTTAGGGTGCAAATGAGGATTGTGGTCCCCATGGGACCTATTTATAGTGTCCCACCCTTTGGTTTTTCTTCCCACTCCTTCTCTGCTTTTCCTCCTCCCTGGTCGCGTAATCTTCTAGTCGAGCGTCCACACAGTGCTTCTACCGCTTCCCCGTCTTCCTGCTTGAGGGGGCATACGCTGGGGCAACTACCTACATTGGGGCATCAAAATTGTATCATGTCTTCAACAATCATTTTCTTTGACGCAACGCTATAAACTGCATTGCATCAAAGAGGGGCAAAAAAGAATGTGTATGACGAAAAATTGATTTAATCTAAACTAATAAAACCAAAAACCAATCACATAAAGCGAACCAATCTAAGTAAAAGTCATTATCATAAAATCAAAGACAAATGAAAGCTCTTACCAAAATCTGTATTGTTCCCTTTTGGAGATGTGTGGATTGCTCAATGAAGTTGCGAAACCATAGCTACAACAAGCAAGTGTTGTGCTCAATGTGCTCAAAGATCAATGTTAAGAGATCGTAAGGTTGCTCAATCGACGCATTTTGTATGCTCAAAGCTCTATTAAGTATGCCTGAGAATACGATCGAAGAGAGAGAGGCTCAATGAAGGAGATGAGGGGGGTTTATATAGATTTCGAGGATCAATCAACAGAGGAGAATAGTTGAGGAACGTGCAACGAATGAGAAGAAGACATGTGTCTTGCTTTCTTTTGCATGAGAGGAGTTATCAAGAATAAAAGAATGAGTTAAAGCAATTAACAGAATGTAATGATCAGTTAAGTGATTTAAAATAAGAAGAAGAGATTTGCATGAGAAAAGAAGATATTTTGCTTTATTAAATATAAAAAGCTTGAGTTATTTTAGAGATAACTCAAATTTAGAAGAAAAAGCAACTTAAATAAATAAATTTATTCATTTAATTTGATTTCAAATCTTCTAAATTAAATTCCTACAATAGCAATAACCACCTAATGATCCTTGCACCTACTACTGGCTTATTCATTAGGTACTTGATGGCTGCATGATCAATGTGCACAAATATTTTATATCCAGTGATATTATACCTAAATTTGTTTATAGCATAGATGATTGCCAAGAATTCTTTTTTAGTTGTGGTGTAATTTCTTTCTGTAGAGGTAAGGTTTTTGCTGATGTAATAAATGGCATGACAAGGATTATCAACTATGGTAATATCAAATTCCTGCAATAGCAATAACCACCTAATGATCCTTGCATGTACTACTGGCTTATTCATTAGGTACTTGATGGCTGCATGATCAATGTGCACAAATATTTTATATCCAGTGATATTATACCTAAATTTGTTTATAGCATAGATGACTGCCAAGAATTCTTTTTTAGTTGTGGTGTAATTTCTTTCTGTAGAGGTAAGGTTTTTGCTGATGTAATAAATGGCATGACAAGGATTATCAACTATGGTAATATCAAATTCCTGCAATAGCAATAACCACCTAATGATCCTTGCACCTACTACTGGCTTATTCATTAGGTACTTGATGGCTGCATGATCAATGTGCACAAATATTTTATATCCAGTGATATTATACCTAAATTTGTTTATAGCATAGATGACTGCCAAGAATTCTTTTTTAGTTGTGGTGTAATTTCTTTCTGTAGAGGTAAGGTTTTTGCTGATGTAATAAATGGCATGCATACTCTCCCCTTCCTCCTTTTGTCCTAAAACTGCCCCAATGGACTCATTTGAGGCATCAGTTTGTATGTGAAATGGTAAAGTCCAATTAGGTCCTTTCAACACTAGTGTGACAGTAAGCTTCTCTTTCAAGGTTTCAAATGTTGATTGACAATCTTCTATCCATAGAAATTATGTGTCTTTGTTAAGCAGGGTAAACAAGGGGTAGTTATTCTGCTGAAATTTTCTATGAATCTCCTATAGCAGCTTGCATGACCCAGCAAACTTCTAACATCTATCTGATTTTTGGTGAAGGCAACTTTGTGATCACTTCTATCTTGTTTTGATCCACTTTGATCCCATTTGCTGAAATGTGGTGTCCCAATACAATTCCTTCCTCTACCATCATGAAGCACTTTTCATGGTTAAGGGATAATTGATTTTTCTCATAGCATTTTAGTACTTTCTCAAGGTTTGTGAGAGCTTCTTCAAAATTATCCCCATACATAGTAAATTCATCCATAAAGACCTCCATGCATTCATTAGTTAGTTTAGCAAAAATGGCTAAAACAAGTCTCTGAAATGTAGTTGGGGCATTACATAGTCCAAATGGAAGAACTTTGTAAGCAAAAGTTCCCCAAGAGCAGGTGAAAGTGGTATTGTCCTAGTCTTCAGGTGCTACTTGAATTTGGTTATACCCACTGAACCCATCTATAAAAGAAAAATACTTTCTCCCAGCAAGGTTGTTCAATACTTGGTCAATGAATGGTAAGGTAAAGTGGTCCTTTTTTGTAGCTTTGTTTAGCTCCCTATAGTCAATACACACCCTCCATTTCCCATTCTTTTTAGGCACTATGACTAGGGGTGAGACCCATTGATTGTCTAAGATTGGATATATAAACCCTGCCTGCAATATTTTTTCTATTTCAGTCATAACAATATCTTTTTAAGTAGGATTCAATCTTCTCTGGGGTTGTCAAACAAGTTTAATATCCTTTGTGTATATATGATGGGTACAGATCTCAGGAGGTATGTTCTTCATATCTTGGTATTCCCAAGAAAAAGTTGCTGAATGGGAAATCAGAAGTTGGATAAGTTTTTCTTCCTGATTTGTTGTTAACTGAGTATTGATATTAAGTGTTTTCCCTAGTAAAATCATAACTTGTTTTGTGATTTGATCCATAGATGTAGTTAATCCATACACTGGAGTCATTGTATTGAGGGGGTAAGAATGTGGAAGCAACATATGGAACATGGCTAAGTCTCTATAAAAGGTCTCCCCACAAGGAATGATATTTCCTAGGGTACAATGAGAAGAAGTAAAAAGTTCTCTCTTAGAATCTTGGGCAAGCTCTATCACATCCTCATTGATTAGGATGTGGGTAATTTCTTCTATTGTATCATAGTAGATTTCTTCTTCCAACTCTCCTAGACGTTCCCTGATGGTTACCATAGCTACTGAGGCATTGTTGTCATTATTCTCTGGTTCATCCACCCATACTCTTCCTTTGTAATGTACTGATGGTTTAGCTGGAGGATACATAGATATTTTCTTCAAATCTATCCCATTAGAAATGATCATATCCCCAGTTCGACAATCAATAGATGTTGTTGCTATAGCCAACCATGGTCCTCCTAAAATCAGTGGAAAAGCATTTCTCTAGTTTCTTAGTTCTAATATAAGGAAGTCTACTCAAAATTCCCATGATTCTATCACAACTGGTACATCAGTGATTACTCCTTTCAGAACAGCTACTGATTGGTCAGCAAGTTGAAGGATTGTAGTTGTGGCTTTGATACTTGATAGAGCTAATTTGTCCATTGTATGAACTGTCATCACATTAATTGTTGCTCCTAAATCAACTAAAATATTTGAAATTTCTACCCCTGAGATGAAAATAGTTATGACAGGATTTCTAGGGTCTCCATATTTTGGGAGGAGCATTTCTCCCATCAATAGATCTACTACTTTCCTTTCCACCTATATTGTAGAAGGAAAGTTTTTCTTCCTTCCCTGTGTTTTGACACAATGCTATTTAATGAATTGATTTAGTTCTAGTACATCTCTGATTGCTTGGAGGAGAGGAATTTCAATGTTCAGTTGCCTGATTTCTTGTAAAAGTTTTGATTCCACATTGGGTTGGACTTGTTTTTGTAAGATCTAATTCTGAGGGACATGCTATTTGAGCCGTTCTGGGTATGGTGCTAGTTTTTCCATCTCCGGATCATCTCCAGAGTTTTTATCAGAATTGTGTCTAGGAATGTTCTTTGGAGTTAGTCTTTTAGGAGCAACTCTGGAGTTATCCAGAGATGATTCTTTTAGCACTTTTTTGATAGTAATCTCCTCTAGGAATTGAGTGGATGAATTTTTAGGTTCCTCATCATCAATTACTTCAACTATAGTTGGAGGAGATGGTCTTGGGAATGCTTTCCTAGAACATAGCTAGAGATTATTTGAAAATATAGCATAAATACCAGCCATGTTTTCTTTCTCTGTCATGTAAACAGTTGCTCCATGTTTATTTCATGGGTTTGGTATAGGCTGAGCTGGTAAGGGTGGTTGGCTAACTGGCTCATTTTGCAATTGATCTTGTGTGTTGGAGGGTCCAGTTAGTAAAGCTTGTTGTTGAGGTTAGAAACATCTAGGTTGTCCCTGGTATTGTTGATTATATCCCTATTGAGGACCCCATTGAAGTTGCATGTTTTGTGATCCAAATTGTGGTGGCCACTGTTGATTTCCCCAGTGTTGATTTTGCCAATTTTAGTTTTGCCAATGTTGATTTGGCCAATCCTGCTATCCCCAAGGAGGATTATTCTTAGGCCCATGCCAAGTTGGATTCCTTTGATTATTTCCCTAATTAGAAGGACCCCTGTAAGAAGGCTGGTTTGGATACTGATTATAAGGGAAATTCCTAGCCTATTTTTGTCCTACATAGTTCAATTCTTCTTCTATTACAGCATTCTTCTCACTCAACCTTTTCAAAGCTGGGAGTTGACTACATTAACTGGTAGGATGTTCCCTATCATAGATCTGACAACTCTCTGATTTATCTAAAGGGCATTCTCTCAATAGATGCTTGTTTCTACACCTAGGACAATAGATGGAGAGTAGTTCAGTTGTTCTAGTTTTTTCTTGAATCCCATCCAATGTGGTATTTAATTAAACCAAAATATCTATTTTTATATTTGTGATCTCTTCCATTAACTATCATATTTCATTCTTCCCTTTGAAAGCTTTGGATGATCTCACTCCATCTTAGGTTCTAGAATAGTTCCTGAAAAGTTCTTCTATAGCAGGTATATCCATTTTGTTGATATTTCCTTTTCCCATTAGATCTAGCACCTATTTTGATTCTTTATCCAATCCTTTTACAAATAGGGTTCTAGCCAAAGAGTGATTTATTGGGTTGCCATACCTTCTCAAGGCGAAGTTAAACCTATCCACATAGTCCTCTAAGTTCTCTTCCTCTGCTTGTCTAATTTTAAACAATTCCTCATTTTTATTACTAACTCTATAGTAATCTTGGTATTTTCCTAAAAAATCTGTTTCCATCTAATCCCAAGAATTAATAGAGTTCTAGGGTAAACCCATAAACCATATCATCGCATAATCTTTCAGGGTTGAAGGGAACAGTTTGAGTTTTTGGTTATTTGATCCATAATCATAAGTTTGGCATACTAGTTTGAATTCAAACAGAAACTAATCTGGATCCTTAGAAGAAAGACCTCTAAAATTTAGCAAGTGTGCTGGTGAGATATTTTTCATAGGAGCATTGTCTCCAGTAGCTAGAACAATGAGATATGAGAAGGTTCTTGGAGCCTAATTTTCCTCCTCTTCATGACTATCATTATTATCATCCATGTTTATTACTGGTTCTTCTCCCTGAGGTTCTAGGAAATTAGGTTCTATCAAAGGATCTGCCTGGAACTTTTGTTGTAATTCTTGGATATAATCAGCAAATGGAAGATTTGGAGGATCTAAGGGATTATTGATTTGAGGTGCAACTTCCAAGGTAGGTTCTAGGTTTCTTTCTTCAATAAAATCTTGTGCCACCCCACTACTTTCTCCTATAGCTTGTTGATGGGGTATCTGTTTTATATATCTTCCTTTTGAATCTCTAGCTCTAACCATATAGATCTATCCTAAAAACTATTTAGCTAAGTTTCCCTAATTAACACAATTATCCCTGGCAAAGGCACCAAAAATGACAAGGGTTCATTGTACCTCATCATTTAATCATATTTCAAATGTCAAAATCTAGGGTTGTGTCCTCGGCTATCTACAATTAGGATTCTACAGTTACTAGTTTTCTCTAGCTAATTCTAATAGCTTTTACTAATTTAAAGAGAATGATCTATCTACTTACCAAATGAATTCAAAGAATGTTGAAAATAGAATTGAACAGTAAATTACTCAAATCAAATCTATAAACTGCAACATGCATCTATCTATCAAAATCAGTAAGTATTTTATAAAGCAAAATTTGAAACAACAAAACAATGGTACTAGCCTTTTGCCTTGGTGGTGAGAGTGGGCCCTTGCTCCACACCCATAGGGATGAAGGCTTCAGTAAGGAATCAACACAAAAAATAAGATCACAACTAAATTTGGTCCAATTCTATTTCCTTTGCATTCAGAGAAATATTGATATCCCAATTGAGATTATAGAAAATCATAATAATAAAAAAAGTCTCTTTTTTATGCTACTTCTATAAGTATATATAAAATTAGTGATGACATATCACTTATCTTATCTACCAGTTCTTCTATGAGATGACATCCATCTCTTTATTATACTGGTTGTCTAACTACGAAAAATAACCATGCAATAAAAATAGATTGAGTGGAACAGAAGTCCACTCTGAATTCTAAGTTTGAGTCTTAATACATTTGGGCAGTGAGGCCCTAAAAATATGGATATTAAATCAGTTTAATCAGTAACTCATGCAAAAACTTAAAAAGATATAAAAACTCTCAAAAGCTAACTAAACATGGCCCTTAATCACTCAGGTTATGATTTGAGTAATATGAGGGGTATCACGATCACCACTGAAAGTGCCTGACCGACAGTTGTGCTAGAAATATGCTCTGTTCTAAAGAGGTGCCGAAATGTATGTCTCTGTCTACAACTCTGGAGATATGTCTGTAGCTTCAGAGATATAATTGCGGCCTTCTTGCTCAGCTCCGGAGATGCTCTTTCTCTTCAAAACTTCTGATGTCGTGGTATTCTAGTATTGTCTCTAAAGATCATTTAGGACTACCTCCGGAGATGCACAAAATTTCCATCTTGGACATCTACACCTATTGATTTAAAAAGAGAAGTTTTTCTACATATTTCCATTAATTCGATGCACATTAGTCCTTTAATCAGAAATCATGATCTTAAGTAATTTGTCTTCAATTAATCATTATTTAGAACAATCTTGCTAGGCTATTCGAGTGCAGACATTAAGAAAGAAGGGATCAGAAAGGAGAAAAAGAGAGGTAAAAAGATGTATTTTATGGGTGCTACTTGGCACTCATCACCACCAACATCATTGCCCCTTTTAAAAATATGTCTTGTCCTCAAGACATGCTCTATTCAACTTGAAGGTAGGATGTTCTTATAAATTACTCTTAGTTGAGCCAGAGTTGTGTCCTATTGCTTCTTGGCTAATGTTAGAAGTTGAATTTGGCCCTCTATCTATAGATATGTATCTTCCGCATCCCTTGGTGTAGTAGGGATTTGGATCTTCTAGGTTATCCACTTAGCCTCTGTGAAAATTCCATTTAGGGATCCCAGTCTTAGGCTTACTACTTCTCTTAGTTGCTTGATTTGTGACTTTATTTGTTCCCTCTGGTCTTGGAGTTGCTAGAGCTAAGTGTGTAATGTTTCTACTTTTGCACTTATTGCTCTATTAGTATCTTTGATATGATCATATGTGGTAGCTACTTGTGTTATTTGTGCTTCTAGTGCATCCATTTGATCCTTAATAGTTTTAGTAGTGGTGGGCCACTATAGACAAAACTGATATAATACCTTTGCTTCCTCCATGCCCTGCTGGATACTTCTTATTTGTGTTTCTAGTTTAGTATGTGCCTTAGTACATTTATTTGATGCTTCTGCTAATTTTATTTTATTCACTTGTTCAGTTATGCATTGTTTTGCCTTGCTCTCTAGGTAGCTAAAATGTGCCTTGAAGCTCTACATTAACTATTTCAGTTGATGTGTGATAGGTAGGGTTGTGTTCCTTTGTGCTCTTACATCTCATTCTGGATTTCATTGAATGCCTCATGTAGCAGTTTACTATCTTCAATATGTTGTTGCAAAATTTCTTCCCTCACTGTGGAGTGGAAGATATCACCAAGCTATAGGTTCTAGATAGGTGTTATCCCAAATAAGTTTACCTGTCCTCCTACTAATGGTAATTGTAGCAGCTGAGTAGTTACTATAGGTTGTATTTTCTTTTGTTGTGCCAAAAACTCTTTAATGGATTGAATAGGTGATGTAGAGGAAGATGCATCTTGATTATCTGATCTTTGTTCATCTTCCTCTTGTTGTGTATTATATGTATTTTGCAAAGGAGAGTTTATTTGTTGATCCTCTCTAACCTCCTTCTCTCCTTGTTGTGTATTTGTGTTGTGGGGAAGGGATACCCTCTATTCTTCTTCTTCCACTCTTTTCTCTTCTTGTTGTGTATTATGCGAGGATGATATCTCTTGTTGTTTTGCATTTTTCTCACTCTCCTTTATAGTACATCCTATATCTTCTTTATAATCTCTTCAGTTTCTTTTTGTATTTTGTCCCTATCTTTCTTTTCCATGTTCATTAGGTTGTCAACCTTCTCCTTTTTCCTTAGTTCCTTAGTGGATATAGAGGGACCTATACCCTCAATGGCCTGCTATCTCAGTTCTTCCTCCAACTTCAAAGCTTTCTCCCTCATTTGTCTTAGGGCAGCTACTAGTGTTTCTAGTAAACCTTCTAGTATTTCATCTAGAGATTTATCTTGCTTCCACGTGCATCTTATTATGGATTTTTCCAGTATATCCTTGTTTTGCGGTGATGCTTCATCATATAAATGTGTTGTATCTTTCAATAAGCCATAGCATTCTATTGCATTAACTAATGCATCAATATTAAAGGGTTCTTGAGGGGTATCCTCTTCTATCTTTGTTTGCTTCTTTTTCTTTTTTTGTTGTAGTTGTGACACTTCTTCTTCCCCTTATTCTTCTTTAATTCTTCTATAGAAGTTTGAATTTTCTTCCTTTTAGCCCATTGTTTCTATCTAGGCACTTTCTTCTTTTCTCTGCACTTAGTTGGACTAGGGTTTATGATGCCACCCTTCCTATTGAAATTGTTTGTGTTGAGGATTTGGGTTGTGGTGCAATTTGTGCACTAGCTATTGTAGATGTACTTCTCCCTGATCTCCTTAGATTTTGTGTGGAAGTAGCTACTTTTGGAGTTGAGAAAATGGTTTACAGAGCTTCTGCAATGGATTGTGATTCTAATGTTGTGGGATATGGTGCATATGTGCTTGGTTGGGGTGGTATTCCCCATTTCTTATGTAATTTTGCTTTATTTTTCTTCAAGTTTTCTTCTGTATTTTTCTTATGTTGTTTGTCCATAACCTCCTAGTATGTGTCAGATCTCTCTGCAAAGGTATCCTTGGGCTTACTTAACAAATTTTCTACATAAGCATTTGCTTCTACTGCGGTGACCTCATATAGAAGCCTTGGGATCCAAAATGTCCTAGGCTCTACTACTTCCATATATGTGAAGTCTTTATCCACCATCAATGTAATTGTGTTTGTATATTGATTTACTACCTCATACGAAATTATCTCCCTTGCTTGCATCTTTGTTTGTAGGGATTTGAAGAAATTCCAATAAGTGGCACTGAATGTCTTTGTATCCTTAAATTGTTTTATATGTTTTTTGAATTGTGTTGCTATTGTTAAATGTACTTGCCATACCTTGCCTTTAAACGCCGGTAGCTCATTTAGAAAGTAAAATAATAAGCAAATGATGAGGGTTCCATAGCAAAAGTTATAGGTTTAATCTTCTTTTTTCTGGAGGTTCTCCATCAGTTACTGTCTCATTACTTCATAGAGGTCAAAAATTTTCTTTCCTTCACCATTTGGTAGCTAGTATAAATTACAGTAGCGGTGGTAGATCCTTCTCTATTTGTGTAGTAGATTTTGTATGATATCCCCATTGTTGCGTACCTAACCCTTGGGTCTATTATTTCCTTTAAATTCATACTTCTGCCACTGGGATTTGTCCTCGTGAGCTCTGTTACTTTGTCATTCTTAATTGCTTTCATTATGGGCACTGATCCAGTTGAGCTAAGCCTTGTTACTGTCTGAATTGCATCCTTGCTAATACGGTAGGGTTTTTCTAGATATATGAATTCATCATGAATTATGTTGAGGATAATTCTAAACCATTCATGTGTGTCACTAAAGTCGAGGTAGTCTTTCCAAATATCCAACTTCTTACTTGCAATATTTTGATATTCTGGTAAATACCCTATATCATCCAGCAATTTGTCCCTCAATTTTTGAAACTTCATGTGATCTATTTCAAAGATTGTAGAATGAATGTACTTCCTCACATATTCTGTATATATTACATTAGTCAGCACTACAGAGAATGTGTCATCTTTATCCTTCTCCATCACCTTGTAGGGGTATTTCTTATATTTGTTGGGATAAGGTGCCATTAACCTTGTAAATCCCAATATTATATTTATTCCAGTTTATTATTTGTAATTTATAATTACCCATAAGGGAATGAGGTAGTTTCACTGACATCAATAATTGTTTATTATGGGGCACGTTGTTGTGGAGTTACATTTATGGAATATTGCATCATGGTAAAGGTAAATAGGTGATTTGGGCAAATCTAGGTGCCATCTCTTGGAATATGCTATTTTAGGCATGTGTCATACATTGTAAGAGAATCTATGACAATGGCAAGTTGTCATAAAATTCTATGATAGTTATGACAGCAATAATGATAGTGTTAGAGCTATTTTTAGCCCTAGGCACCCATGCATGCAACATGCATTATGATAGGTGTAAGAGGTGTGTAAGAGGGCATTAATATCTTGATTGCATGCAAGATTCCTTGGTTGGCACTGGGAATCTCAACTTGGATGCCCATTTTGGGTTGCTTCACTATTTAGTGATGCATTTTTGTAAAGTGCTATTAAGTTTTTGTAGTTTCATACTTGCACAGGTGTTGCCAGAATGTTGTTAGGTTGAAGACTGAAGGGAAGATTGGTGTAGCTGATGTATTGTACACTTTTGCAGATTAATACAAACTTGGGCCTCTTTCCTATGTGGATTTTTTTACCTGAAAGGGTTTTCTCCATGTTAAACACTGTGTTGTGTGATCAGTTTTTAGATTTGTTGCTTCTGTGTTGCATAGTTTAATTTTTGTTGCATTCTCCATTAAATATTACACTGTTAGAAGATCATTAAACATATTGTAATCAGATTTCCATTGAGTAGCTTTTGCCTTCATTTATAATAGTAGTTAGGCCTAGGCTTCTCTGCAACATCAATTAGTACTGGTGTAGCCATTTTTACTTCTTCATGACTGATTACTAGGGTTTAATCACTTCACAACTTTGCACTTCGGAGATCAAATTCTCAAAGTCTTTGGATACAAATGAGGAGATAATTGAAGGATCAGGGTTTATATATCCCTAATAGTAACTTTATGCATTTATTGCATCTACTTGTTCTTCTTTTCGTGGGCTTTTGTAGTTGTTAAGTGTCATAAGATGCTAGCGGTTAGTTTATAGTACACTATGTTACAATATGATACATGCTATAATTTCTCCACATTATTCCTTATTATCCCGAAGATTAATGATATTGTTTCAATCTAGCGCCATTCACATAACTAGATGATAGTTTTCCTTCCATATCCCTTAGTCTTACTACTCCAAACCTTGCAATTTCATCTATATAGTATGGTCCTAACCATCTTACCTTCACTTTGCCCTATTTTTTGAATTTGCTATCATACAAGAGTACCAAATCACCTTCTTTGAAGATTTTCTACCACAAGTTTCTGTCATGACATGCCTTCTGGTGCTTCCTTTCCAAATTCATATGGTATGCCACCATTAATCTATTTTCATCCATTTTTCTAATTCCTCAATCCTCTATACTAGGGATTGTTCCTCATTTAACCGCAAAGTCAATGTGGTATGAAAATTTGGTAGTATGAAGTGTACCGGTATTGTGGTGTCCATTCCATATACTAGCTCATATGGTGTGAAGATTGTTGTCCTTTTATAGGTAGCACGGTAGGCCCAAAGTACCGTAGGTACTTTTAGGTCCCAGACTATTCTATTCCCATTACACATCTTTATTATTGTTATTCCAATTATCTTATTCAGAGCTTCACTCATCCCATTTACTTTTGGGTGATAAGGTGAACTTTTATTATGTACTATCATGAAGTTTTGTAATAGCTTCGCAATCATCTTATTAACAAAGTGTTTGCCTTGATCACTTGTTATGCCTCAATGGGCAATCAAATCTAGTTATTATATTTTCATATAGGAAATTAAAGGTGGTTTTGGTGATACAATCTTTAGTTGGTTGAGCCTCTTTCCACTTGTTTAGATATCCCACTCCAGTTCTGATAAATCTTGCTTTTGAATGCTTATTAGGAGGATCTATGGGCCCAATGAAGTCAATTGCTTATTTTTCAAATGGGAGTTGTGCTAGCATAGGTCTCAGTGCCATTTCATCTCTTGCGATAGGTATTCCTATGTGTTGACATATATCATAGTGTTTAACATACATTTTTGCATCTTTAAATAATGTGGGCCACCATAATCCTACTAACTTTATCTTCCTTGCGGTAAGTTCTCTAGAGTTATGGTCTTGCTACTCCTTCATGTGCCTCACTTAATATTGTCTCCCTTTCATGTTCATAGACAACTCTCCTTATTATATCATCTCTTTCTATGATATGTAGTTCCCCTTCTATTAGTGTGTATGGAAAATCTTTTTGCATTAAGATTTGTTTTTCTTGTGGAGACATCTCTGTTGGGAATTCTCATGTAGATAGTAGGTAAGATATGTCTTTTAATTCCTCCCGTACCACCTTAACCCTAAACAAGTTTGTGTCAGGGAGTTCTTCTCGACTTTCTAGTTCATCCCCTGCTTCAATCCTAGAAAAGTAGCCAGGTGCCTGATTATGTTTACCTGATTTTACCATTGTGGTGAAGTCAAATTCTTGAAATACTAACAACCAATGACATATTCTTCCTTGGATATCTGGTTTATTCAATAGGTATTTCAATGGTTCAAGGTTTGTGTAGGAAATGAAAGGTGTAGATAGTAAATAATGCTTGAACTTTTATAGTGCGTACACCATTACCAAGGCTTACCTCTATGTCAAGTAGTATAATTCTTTTCATCCTTGGATAGTTTCCTACTAGCAACTGCTACAGGATGATCTTTTGTTCGTTTGGGCTAGGCTAGTACGACACCTACTACTATTCCTGATGCATCCACACGAACATGAAATAGAATACTCCAATCATGAAATATCAGTATAGGGGCCTCTACAATTTGTTGTTTTAATGTATCAAAGGAAGTCTGACATTGATCATTCCATTCAATATTTTTGCCATTTTTCTGATTTAACAATTCCTCAAGAGGTGCTGCTGTTGTCATTGATCTATTAGGATCTATGACTGTTGCTTAGTGAATGTTAAATTTATGTGAATGAAATTTAATGTCTTTAAACTTAATTTCAAATGCTTTTAAAAGACATTAAAATGATTAAATCAATACGAATGTGAAAACATAGAAGAGAAGATGAAGACAACAAATTGATAACAGAGTTCACTAAAATAGCTACGTCTCTAGGTCCCTCTCCAACGAGTGACAGATCCTTGATTATGCTTCAAATGATTGATTACAAGGCCTTCAATCTACTACAAAGTCTTTACAATGTCTCCTCGGATGCTAATGAAGTCTTGAAAATCCTCTCCTTCAAGTACAAATAATTTGGCTATAAGCCCCCTAAAACTATTTGTATGGAGTTGGAATACTTCATTCTCTAATTGCCTCCAATTTCCTCTACCCACAAACCCAAAAATCCCCCTTTAAATACATCTTCATATGCTATATAGGGGGTTAACAATATGATTCCCATATATTTTTTCCACCCGAATTTGAGTCCCTTGTCTCCTAAAATTGGGCTCCCTTTCTTAATACAAAAGTTTATAATTTGCCGATAGGCATCTATAGGAGAAACGTTCTATTGAAATTAAGATAATCTGACATTTTAAGACAACTAAAATTAAGATAATTCAATAGTCAACCCACCGTTTTTGCAGCCGGATTTGATTAGTTTTCCTTTCTCTGTCAACAACGACAGTCAAAAACCCGGTCATCATTTTTATTTTCCCATCAGTGGTCGCTGGGTATTTTGGGCGCATGGATATAATGTTTTTATGTTTGGATCTTATGTTGTTTTTAATCTTAATTGACACTGCTATCACCATTTTTGATAACATGATGACTTCTTTTCCCAGCCTGCTTTTTATTTACAGTTTAGATGACACGCTGGAGTGCACGCGGCGGCCATGCAATGACTCTCCTAGGAATTCCACCACACTCTTCTCAATCAGAGGGAGTCCCTCCACCTCCAATGGACTTGAAATTAAATCTACATTTAAAATTATGAGTTACTAGTTCTGAGATCATACAGTCTACACATTCACTTTAAGGATTTTGTCTGCAGTTTTCTGATTTCCATTTAGTGTCAGCAAATTTATGGAGGAAGTGACAGACTTGGGGACAGTGATTGGTATAGATCATGGTCGTGTGGAAATTATAGCCAATGACCAAGGAAATCATATCACCGCTTCATGGATAGCATTTACAGGGAGTGAGAGACTGATATGAGAGGCTACCAATAACCAAGTTGCTGTCAATCCGAAAAGAATGAATTTTTGTGTTAAGAGATTGATTGGTAGAAAGTATGTTTTGGCCTTTACTTTCACTATTTGATCGATGTACATATTTCGATGATAATGTTATTGATATAATCTCAAATTTCCATCTTATCAATGGAGGTGTATCATTTTTATTCATTTAATCCTAATACTATTTTTATTTTGAATTTGAACTCAGGTTTGAGGACAAAGAGGTGCAGAGGTATATATGAAACTAAAATAAATGTCCAGGTAAAGATCCAAGATGGAGAATAGGTCTTTATCCCTAAGGAAATTAGTACTATGATTTTAACTAAAAAGGAGGAGACTGCAAAGGCCTTTCTTGGCATCGGGCTCTACTCACTTTTGGTAACGTCTATTTTTTTCCTTTATATATGGTGTGTAGCAACTAATTCAGGAGCTCCTGGTGCATTCAAAACTAAAAAGTATGGAAATGTTTCTGATTCCGGGTTGAAATCATCTACCAAAAACCCATTGACGGGATCTACTCCTTCAGTTAATGGCACAAATACTGTTTCCATTGGAGAAAAAGTTCAGTCAGAGGGGTCTTTTGTGACTGTGTTTCCTATAAACAAATCAAGGAATTTAATTGGAAAGAAGAGTGGCTAGAATGATCTTACAGCTTTGTGCATGGTTTCCTTTGGTTTCTGCATGCAACAATTCTTGTTCCCGCATCACAGCTTGCTATATTGTAATTTCAATTTTATTTAAAATAAATCTAATTTAAAATTATTTATATAGTTAAATTTGTGAAGTTTGGATTGAAAATGAAAATTTGTAAAATTAACTTTTTTATAAGCTAACATGAAAGCACATCTACTCTAGAGCCCGTGTATAAATTGAATAGGGGATTCATACAACTATTATTTGATCTTCTTTAAGTAATTCTACATTAAAAAATATTTATATTATTTATGATATCAAGGTAAAATAATTATAAACTCTGAATCCATCATTACAATATCATAATATTATTAAAAAAAAGAATATTATTAAAAAAAAGTGTTCCATTGAACTGATCTATCGGCAGATCCCAATAATTTTCTAAAAGATAGTTGAAGTGAATGATATATGTAGTAAAAGTTGATGTATTTGGAGGGATGCAATTTACTTTGTATAATAGGGTAGAAATACTTAATTTAGATGGAGTTTTTCTTCTTGTAAGTATATTTGTACAAAATAACCATTATCTTATTTGAATTTGCATTCTATACTAGAATATATATATTAGATAAATCTATGTAAAAGACGCTAGAGAATTTTATTCTAGCCTACAGGAAAAAAAAAAAAAGACATAAATTTTATTTGTATATTTTGCTTATTGAATAATGTCATTAATATTATGTTTATTAAATATTAATACTATGATGTATAAATGACCTTCAAATTTAAGATAACAGGTAAAAGCTTTTCTTTCATAGACATCTTATGCTTCTCATGCATTGCAAAGACCTTCATGTGCATGTGTACTGTATTTAGTTTGTTGCATTTATTTTAATTGTGATCATATTTTTATTTAACATAAACTTATGTATTTAAACTGTGATCATGTTGTTACTTAATATTTCCACTATCGTTAATTCATTTTGCAAATTCCATGCAACTGCTAGTATAATATATGGATGGTTTGGGCTAAATCAAGCTCATTATTTCACAGGCCATCATCAAAATTGATTTTTATATTGCCTAATTTGAGCACCAAGTGGTAATTTTATGGTATGTTAATTTTGGGGGGGTTAGCGGTTCAAATCCGTTCAACCCCAAAATGGCATTTATGAGGTTTTTAAATAAAACGGGCGCCGATATTCACTTCGAAGATAATGCCCAGTGCAATGGTTGAGAGGGAAAGTTGGAAGAGGGAGGTCACCTATTCAACTTCCTCCAACTACCTTTTAACAAACCCAACTGCTGGAGTCAACACAGGGTGCTACATGGCACCCTTCCAGCAGGCCACGTGGCACCATATTATTTGTCAATTCTTGGACATGTGGCACCATACGACTTGTCCACGTCAACTGCCACTTGTACTACCTCCTCATTTGCCACATGTCATGACACGTCATCAACTACCACTGTGCCTGCCACGTTAGCATGCTAATGTCATCATCCATACCTGGTCAACACTTTTCTTCCACAATTTTTGACCGGTCATAACTTTTACGTATGGACTCTGTTTTATGCAATTCAAGCAGTGTTGGAATCATCTCAATGAGAACTTCGGCATGGCATAGGTTTCTCAAGCATTTGGTACAATATTTTTTTTAGTGAACAACATATCCACCTAGATTAGCTGCATATCCTCTAATGAACTTGTGGTGATATCGAGTGTATCCGAAGAAAGTTTCACATCTGCAGTTGTTTTGGGTGCTGGTAATGTAAGGATTAAATTTACCTTTAAAAGGTTTACCATCAAACCTTCTTTATAGATAATATGGCCTAACAAGGTCCCAAATGGTACCACAAAACTACATTTCTTTAAGTTTAATGATATTTGTAGGCTTCTACACTTATTCAGCATCATCCTTAAGGTTTGTGTATGGTCCTTTACCAATCCATATACTATCCAATCATCTAGATACCTCCAAGAAATCATGTATGAATTCCTTGAATGTATTTACCATAATTCTGCTAAACACTACAGGCACGCATTCTTATATCCAAAAGGTGTCACTATATACATATATGATCCAAGTTCTGAGGAAAATATTGTTTTTGGTTGATCTTCCTCTCTGATTTTTACTTGATGGTAACCAGAGAATCCATCAGTGAATGAATAAATTTCTCTCCTAGCTACTAATTCTAGGATCTCTTCTATAAATGGTGTTGGAAAGAGATGATGAATACAAGCTTTATTTAGTTCCCTATAATCTCCACATATCCTTATTTCTCTAGACTTCTTATTCTAGACCACCATGGGACTAATCCATTCTGCTTCTTCCACTAGTTTTATAATTCCTACTGCTAACATTTTATCAATATCCACTTTAACCTTCTTCTTCATATTTGGGTTTAACCTGTATGGCCTTTTCCTTACCGGTTTGATTCCTTCTTTCAATTGGATTTTTATCATACCTACAACCTCCTTGATTCCCTTCATTTCTGTAAATGCTCTAGGAAATAAATCCTCAAATTTAGATAGAATTTCAATTACTTGCGCCACTACTTTATCATCCCAATAATCTCATATCTTTGCTATCTTAGGATCCCCATCTTTTACAATATTTTCTTCCCTAGGTTTAATAGGTTTATTGTAGTATTTCTCCTTAGGTTCAATCGATAGTTCTAGTTCCCTTTCTCTTTCTTGAACATTAATTTCTAGGTCACCTGTGTCCTCTTCATCTCTTTGTGTAGCCTTAGAGAATTTCTGGCCCATGTGATTGGATTCTCTATCTATCCATTTTATAAATTTCCATATACCCTTAGTTCTAGGTGGAGGAATACTTTGTACTAGTGTTTCTTCCTCTTCCTCTATATTTTGTTGGAAGATTATCTCTTTTATTCTTTAGAGTGTTGCATGTATATGTTTTTTTGTGCTATAAAAGGAAAATGTGTGCACAAAATCATTTTGTATGTCATCCCAATTTCTAGTTTCTCTTCTCCTTTCTTGGTTTATATACCAAGTTTGTGCAATTGGTGATAATGTCCAATATAATATATGGGCATATAATATATTGTTGTACTCATTTCTACCTTTCCATACCATTACACAGATGGCTAAGTGCTCCTGTGGTGTGATCTGTCCCACATATTTGGGTATGATTTCATGTTCTCCTTCCTCTAGTAGATATCTTGTTTTGATTAGAATCTTAAATACCGGCCAGTGTTTAATTGTATTTTATGGGTGTTCCACCAATTTGAAGCATTACATACTAATGTATGTTGTACTGCTTCTAGTCTCATGTGCTCATTTGTAAAAAAATTCTCCATCTCTATCAAGTATAATTGTAGGTCTTTTACTTCTGAAAACTTAGGCAATTTGATGTGTGAAATGCCTCACATAATATGATTTGTTTTCTGAGATATCACAGATACTCTGTATTTGGTTTTTCAGAGTTGCCACGTGTATTCTACTATGGATTCTCATCTAATGCAGAGGTTTGCGGTAGGTTTCCCTACTGGCTCGAATCATAAATATCCTCTAGAACTTGGTCATTCTTTGAGTTCTTAGCTTCGATTCATTTCTTATCCATGCCTCTAGTACCTCCTCACTATCAATATATAATTATCATCTTCTACTTCTATATCTCCCTCTGATTAGGTTCTTCTACTATCTCATCCAAATCTAACTTTGATATTGAATATATATTCTTAGGATAATCATCATTGCCTTCCGCATAGTTAGATTCTTTAATGTATGCTTCTTCCATGATTTCTCCCAGAGGTATGTATACAAATTTATTGTTATCTGCAAAAGATGATTCCTCTTTATGGGAGTCAAATAGGTGTTGTACACCTTGGATAATATTGTTTTATTTTATTCATGTAAAATAAATATTTATTTTTGGTGCATCTTAATTGATGTGCTTAACCACATTAGATATTTATTTGGATGCCACTTGTATACGTTGTATGTAACATTGGGTTAATTATTTTATGTGTGTGGGATACATAGAGTGATTAATTGTTTATTTGTATTATTTGATTATTTGGAAAAACTTAGTACCAATAATCAAATGTGAGAGTCAATGGTTTTATAGGCTAATAGTTTTGTGTATCCATGGTTTTGGGGCACATGGTTTTATCTAATACCACAAGTTGTATTTGTGTGAACTTGATCTATAAAAGCAAGCACATGGTTAGTGGTGTCTACCTAATAGATGGTATCCTAAAACGAATGCAAACTATCCTAAATTACACCCAATCCCAAGCCTAAGGGACCCCAAGATTGAGCCAAATCACTAATATGCTTCTAAACACCTAATGCACCCTATCTAAACATACTAATGATGATTTGCTCTATGTGAATATGAAATTAGACTATGCTACTTATGATTGCACTAAGCTAAGTGAATGTGAGCACTCAATTTGGTAGAATCTCTTTACATTTGATGGCTTATTGAAAATGGGAGGTGGAGGCCTCAATTTATAGATTTCTAGGGATGGAAATGGAGGGCTAGGATCAATTTAGGAGATCAATGGTTGAGATTGCTTGAGGATCCTCAAGCAAGGAGAATTGGACAAATGGCAAGCTAGGATTGGATGAGAATTTTGCTCCAAGATTCAAGGGATGATCAATGGATGAGATTGCAAGTTTGAATGGATGGATGGCTAGGATTGAGTAGGTGTATGACATGTAAGGATTCATTTATGAAAAGGTAAGGCTTGAATTTAGTGAAGAATTTTAAATTGGATGGAGAGGACAAGTGGAATTAAAAATTGGATGAATAGCATTCAAATAGTGCCACATGTAATTTTAAATTTGTATGAATAGTGACACATGGAGTGGGGTGGAAGAAATAGGACAAATGTACATTTTTTGGAAGATTTGGCCATGCTTCCAAAGTACCACTTTTCATGTACACACATGTACATAAGATGACAAATAGACTTCTAAAAACATGGGGGTTTGTAAGGATGAATTAATTAAAATTAATTCATGTGCAAATGGATTAGAAGAAAATAATGATGATTACAAAAAGTAATCAAAAGTGAACAAAATATGAATTAAATAAATATGATAATTTATTTAATTTTTTGGAATGTGATTTATGAACTATAGTAAAGAAATAATTAATTTTTGAACTATAGTAGAGGAATTTGATTTTTGTGACAAGGGCAAGGTGCAAAATAAATTAATTAAATAATTAAAAATTATTTAATTAATAATTGGGTCAAATGGAATGATGTAGGTGAGATAGGTTTTGGATTGCATAGGTGGATGAAAGTGGTTGTGACTATTTTCAGATGTATACATTTTGCCCCTTTTTGATACGGCGTCATAGCTATTGTGGTTGGCAGGATATCAAAGAATATTATTTTTTTGATAAATATACCCCAATGGGTGAATAGAACGGGAATAGATGACCAGGTGATGCCCCCTCGAGAGATCGGCGAAAAAAATAAAATTTTTAGTGATCTCTCAAAATAGGTGAAAAAGAGACGTAAGCAAGGGGAATGGGGTCCCGAGACTAAGGAGTGGGGAAAAAAGTGGAAGGGAGAAAGAAAAGTGAGATGGTGAGAGAAAAAGGAAAAAAGGGGTAAAAAGAAAAAAGAAAAAAAGGTGGGGAAAAAGAAAAAAAGAAATGGGGGGGGATATATATGTGAGAAGGGGTTCATAAAGCCCATTTAGCTTGTGTTGATTTGGAGGTGTGAGTGGAGAAGAACAAAAGGAGAGCGGAGTGATGGCGGGCATCCCACGAGAAGAGCATCAGGCAGAACGAGTGAGGGAGTACTTGCGACCCCTGGCGGTAGACGAGCCAGTAAGTGCATCTTGCCTTTTTGGTGATTTTGTGTGTTTTTTAGTTTTGGGGTAGAGAAGGGCAAAAAAGTCACCTAGAGGTTTGAGGAGGCACGCAAAAAGTTGACATGAATAGGGAGTGTGAAGAGGGACTGGGAGTGGTGTGTGGCTCAGGCCAAGGGGTGCCCAGCCCGCACAGGGATGCAAGCGAGTGGATGCCTACCACAGCAGAGCAGCGCCCACCGAGGAGAGGGGGTAGAGTGCTTGCTTGTGTCGAGTGGCACCCGGTGGGGGGTGGGGAGCACCCGCTGATGCTAAGCAGTGCCCGACGGGGCGCTAGGGCATGGGGGCCAGGGTTAAGAGCAGCGTCGGGTGTCAGCCCAGCATAGGGGCACAGGGTTAGGCTAAGGGGCACCTAGCCAAGGGGAAGGGTGCCTAGCTAGGAAGAAGGGTGCCCGGTTAGGGAGAACGGATTAGGGTATAAGGCGCGTTAAAGGCACACCTATGGTTGCAGGTGTAGGGCATGTTGAAGATGCACTGATGAGTAGAATAGCTACATGTTTGGGATGAGAGAAATGGGAAGTGTTTTAAAATAGAGGCTGACATAGTGCTTTTTTTAGGATGATGTAGGATGGTGAGTACATGCTTTAGTCTCAGGAGAGACGGCTGCCTACGTTCGACCTGTGGGAGTAGCTAGATGGGACTAACAGATTTTTCTTGTGGATGGTGGGATTGCAACATATCATGGAGATGCTGCGGATACATGCTGACAAAGCCATGATGACCACTTTAGTGGAGTGATGGTAGACATAGTGGTGCGCCTTTCTGTTGCCCACAGGGGAGGCGACAATCACATTGGAGGATGTACAGAGGATCCTACAAGCCCCCATACATGGTGAGAGAGTGGTTTATGATCATGAACATGGACGATTATATGTGGATCAGATGTTTGCCCCGAGATGGGTAACATATGGCATTGATGGGAAAGAGATGATATACTGGTAGGTGATAGATAGGGGCCTATATCAATTGCCCCTATTTTTGGTAGGATTGATAGCAGGGACGTTCGTTCAAAATAGGAGATCGCATGGGTTTCTAGTGGAATGGGGAGTGGTACTGCTGCAAATTATCAGGGACGATGTAGTCTATGTGTGGGGGCCATGCATACTGGCTCATTTATATCATGATATGGATGTAGTGGTGTACAGGTGATCAAGTATCTTGGGATGCAGTGTGACTTTGTTACATATCTAGGTGTGGGAGCACATACTAGTGACCTGACTGTTGACAGTGTGAGATAGGCTGAGGCATCGGCCCTTTTCATTTTCATATAGAGGACATCCGATCCATCATCATTCAGGGGATATGAGGTATTAGAGACGAGTGATGGATGATATAGTAGAGTTTGTGTGGCATCCATGGAGGGAGGTGGAGAGGTGGTAGGAGGACAAGGCACAACTAGGTTATGTGATGCAGTCTCTATTTTTGATGGGGTGGACACAACTGAATATCGATAGATACATGTCAGAGTGAGTGCAACAACAGTTTGGTTTAGCACGGGATGTGCCACAGGTAGATGCGATGTTCGTGTGGATACAAGAGGTATAGACTTAGTGGGGATTTACTCCTGATCCATAGATGGTGATAGCGGAGTTTGAGGGACTCCAACCACAGGTGTGGCATGCTAGACAAGAGGTGCAGGATGCAGGGACTACCCTATCATATGATCGATGGTGGACATAGCAAAGGCCAGTGATACTTATGATACGAGTAGGATTTGTAGCACCAACTAAGGCAGCAACAAAAGAGGATGATGATGGGGATGGTGATGATGAGGATGAGGAGGATGTGGAGGAGGTGTTGGTAGAGGGAATGGAGGTAGATGGAGGGGGGATGGTGGAGGTGATGGGAGCAGTGATGGTGATGGGTTAGAGTTGGCTAAGGCACAAGATCAGATACGCCAGCTACAGGCACAGATAGCTCAGCTAGAGGGATAGGTAGCCCAATTATAGGGACAGATTAGATATGGGGGCTCTGCAGAGGTGACAGGATTATAGGCTTTAGTGCAGCAACAACATGCATAGATATCCCAGTTATAGGGGGAGTTAGCACAGATGGGTGCCATACAGGCATAGCTTACAAGGCTATAGGCACAAGTTACAAGGCTGTAGGCACAGGTGACATAGTCTTAGGGATTGGCACAATGGTATGCACATGAGAGGGATCAGGCCTGCTAAGCATTAGGCCCAGGGATGGGAGATGTAGTGAGGACTTTATAGTAGTAGATAGCAAAGAGTTCTAGGGAGGCCTATCACTATAGGACACTTTATGAGGGGTTACTGCCAGCAGAATAGAGAGCCAGCTACCATAGCCGGTTAGTGGCTTTTGGACTCAGAAGGTCAGGGTGGTCGGAGAGGTTTGTTCAGCAGCCCTCACCGTCATAGGCATTAGTGAAAGTATAGATGTCGCCTTCACATGAATCAAGATAGACAGGTTAGCAGGGTATGGAGCCTCCTCCTTAGAGGGATTCAGGGCCAGCCGAGTAAGAGGTTTCAAGTAGGGATAGTTCCACCTAGGGGCATGATGTATATATATGTATTATTTTTTATAGGTCTAAGGACCATATTTTGTATCATGATCACACTTTTGATATATATATCTGAGATGGATTGTTGGATCAATGTACTATGTGTTATTGATGGATGCATTCATGGATATATATGATGTGTATGTGTGATGGATATTTGATGTATTTGATATGATGGATTATATGATGGGATGCTATTTTATATGTATGTGTTTATGATGGTTGTGATGTGAGATGTTATGATTTGACTTGTGTTTGGATGCAGAATGGAGTACGTATATGTGTTATGATGGATGGATGTATGTGTGGATTATATTTGATGCAAATGTGTGCATATTATGTTATATGATGGTGTATGGAAGAGTGATTTGGATATATGCTAATGTGTTTGTGATGTAGGATGGTCTATGGTTCTTTATGGATGGATGATATGTGATGTTATGATATTGAGATGTTGGATGATTATAGTTGGATTAACATGTGTGTGATGCAGGGTGATGTGTGAGTATGGATGCGTAGGTATTAGGAATGCGATGTGAGTGAGGGGAGTAATGCATAGGGATGGATTGGGGCTGATGTGAGTGATCATGATATGCAAATAGGTCCCTAAAACCGGTCACAAGATGTAGGGGGTGAGATGGGATAGTAGAAGTAAGAGATGATAGGAATGTGTGTTTGATGAATCTTGAAGCAAAAGTGGTGGGATGGGGTGATGAGGGTAGATGTAAATGTGTAGGACAAATGGGATGATATCATATTAAGACATTCTACCGATACAAATTAAGCACTATTGTTTATATAGCATGGGATGTTATGCACCAGGGTATGTGGAACCAAGGTGGCAAGGCATCCATGCATAGGACTTGACACTGAAAACAATAGGATGAACCCATGCATGCCCATAATAGTACAACCTTGTCTAGACGAATGAGGGGGATTCATAGCATAAACCCTTAGTACACCAAAGGTATGAGGGACTTTAGGTACAAAAGGGGGATGGTATGCTAGAATCGAACCTACAATTCACAAGATATGAATACTAAGATAGAGTAATGAGAACCTCCCACAAGCATGGCATACGAAAGCAATGACTATGCCCCATTCTATATTTTTCTCCACATGTCATGATATAATGAGATCAAGACAACTTTGAATTAATCCAAAAATGATGCACAAGATAAAAATCAAAGACCAAAAGACTAACTGACCCAAAACACACAGCAATTGTATCTCTTGCCAAAGAGTGGATGGAGGATTGGTGATTTTGTCCATCGTAGGAAGGATGCATCCTAGGACAAGAATTGATGATGGATTAAGATAAACTAAAGATAGGCAAGGGGACACAGGCCGCTAGTTATAGAAAAGCCAATCTATTAGTCAGGGATTTTTTGTGGGATTGTTGTGCTTTGATAGGATGACTAGCAAGTGTATTATTTGTAGATCAAGTGTAATCAATAAGCTCAGGAAAGTGGGACCATTCAAATGGGTTGGATGGGTGCATTGTATGTACCTACGTACTGGATACATCCTTCATATTCTAGACTGCCTACATACCCTGTATCCATGGGATCAAGGCACATTATAATGCGGGTGGTGATGATATGTAGTTCTAGGGGACTTGATGATGTCAGGATAAGGATTCATTCATGTGATTGGATGAAGCATTGGTTGGTGGTGTTGAATGTCAGTTTTTTGACTGTACTGTGATAGAAAACCATGGTGGGGATGGTGTTGGTGTGGTGAAACGGTAGCGTAAAGACATGATGTTTATATCGAAACCACTAAAGAGACCAAGGTTATGGATGGATAAGGAGAATCAGGTGTATGTTAGTACCATGGAATGTTGTTTTGGGATATGGGAGATATTTTGGGAATGATGGACAATGGAAGCTCAAATGATGGGATCGTTCTGAAGCTCAAATGAGGGGATCATGGGATAGGCTAGATAGTGCGGATGATGATGAGAAGGTGGTTTGAACAATGGATCCGGGTTAAACCTACACATGATTCATGCAAGAAGGTTTTCATCATGGTACTTATCCAAGGAGCCACAAAGAATGGTTTTCACCATAGGACGGATTATTTCTCTTTACTATTTTTTTTGGATTTTTTGAATTTTTTGAATTTTTTGTATTTTTTGACATAGTGTATTCAATGGACTAACTGTGAAACCACTTCAGGTGGATGATGTTCATAGGCTCGTCAAGTTCTTACCCTTCAAGGCTAGAGAGGTGATATGCTCCAGAGTTGTACTTTGCAGTGACAATGTAAGGTCCTAGCCAATTAGGCTCAAATTTCCCTTTCTTTTCTCACTCTGACAAATTTCTTTGATTTTCTTTCAGGATCAAGTCTCCTACTGCAAATTCTCTAGCATGGATCTTCTTGTTTTAGGATTTGTGAAGATGATTTTGGTATGCTTGGAGGTGATTGAGGGCGTTGAGGTGTCGTTCATCCAATAGCTTGAGTTCTTGAAGGCATGCAACATGGTATTCCTCATCAATAATGACATTACGCAAGGAGATGCACAATGAGGGAAATTCGATCTCTATTGGGAGGATAGCTTCAGCTCTGAAGACTAGGGAATATGGTGTATCTCCTATAGGTGTTCAAATGCTAGTGTGATAAGCCCAAAGGGTAGGGTGGATGTTGAGGTGTCAATCACAACTAGTTTCATTGACAACTTTCTTAAGGATTTTGAGCAAGGTTTTGTTAGTTGCCTTAGCCTGACTATTACCTTCTGGGTAATATGGAGTGGACCAATGATGTTGATGTGGAATTGTTCACAAAGATCTTGAACATTATGGTTTTTGAAAGGTTTACCATTGTTGGTAACAATGGCAAAGGGGATACCATAATGACAGATGATATTGCAAAGGATGAACTTGGCAATTTGGTTTCTAGTGATGAAAGTGAGAGGAATGGCTTCAACTCACTTACTGAAGTATTTAGTGGCAGTGGTGATGAATTTGTGTCCGTCAGAGGAGGATGGGTGGATTTTGCCGATGAGATCTAGGCCCCACTGAGAGAAAGGCCATGGTGTGGTGATAGGTCACAACGCATGAGAGGGAGCGTGAATGAGATCTCCATGTTGTTGGCAAGGCTTACACTTCTTCATGTACTCACATGCATCATGTTCCATAGTAGGCCAATAATATCCAATATGCAAGAGCTTCTTAGCTAGGACAATACCACTTGTGTGCACTCCGCAGATACCTGTGTGGACTTCATGTAAGGCAAGTGAAGCTTCTTTCATGTTTAAACATTGTAGAAGAGTGCCATCATAGCTTCGATGATAGAGGGTTTCGACAAGGATAGTGTAGCGAGCGGCTCGATGGATGAGGGATCTTTGTTTTTATTGGTAGATTTAGGTGGGAAAGTGTGATGTTGGAGGTATGTGTAGATGTCATGATACCAAGGATTTTCTAGACCAACAATCTCACAAACAAATTTTGACTCGATGACACGATATGCTGGCATTAGGAGTTGTTCCACAAGGAACTCACACTGATGGCTGTCATGAGGCATATCTAGAAGGGAACCAATAGTAGCCATGGCATTAGTTGCTTTGTTGTGAAGGCGAGGTACCTGTTCAAACTGTATGTAGGTGAAGAATAGTTTGTATTCATCAACCATTTTCTTATAGGGCACTAGTTTGTTGTCTTTGGTGAGAAACTCATCATTTACTTGTTTGATGATCAATTGGGAGTCTCCATAGACCTGTAGCTGCAAGATATTCCATTGTACTATTATTTTAAGACCAATGATCAATGCTTCATATTTGGCTACAATGTTTGTGCATGGGAAAGCAAGCCTATATGCTTTAGGTATATAGTCGCCTTGCGGGGTCACCAATAATATTCTGGCCCCTAAACTATGATTGGTGAAGGATCCATCAAAATATAGTTTCTAGTTTTTGATTCTGTCATGGTTAAGATGGACCCATCTAGGAAATCAATGGATAGTGGTTGATAATTTGTGAGGGGTGCTTTAGCTAGCTAATCTACTACAACCTGTCCTTTGATTGCTCATTGGTCAACATATTCAATGTCAAATTTGCTCAAAAACATAACCCATGTTCCATTCTTTCTGTAAGTGTGGTCCTAGAAAGTAGGTACTTGAGAGGGTCAACTTTAGAGATGAGCTTGATAGAATGACTCAGCATGTAGTGCCATAACTTTTGGGAGTAGAAAACAACAGCTAGACATGCATGTTCCATGGGGGTGTAGTTAAGCTCATAGTCGCCTAGGGTCCTTCTGATATAGTATATAGCCCTTTCACGACTAGTATCATCATGTTGTGCTAAAAGTGCCCCCAATGCTACTAAAGTTGCTAATATATACAATAACAAGGGCTTTCCAAGGATAGGTACCATTAGGACAGGTGGTGAAGCTAGATATTCCTTGATGCAGTCAAACACCTATTGACAATTTTGGTCCCATTTGAAGTGTACATGTTTGCGAAGCAAATGGGAAAAGGGATGACATTGGTCTGTGAGTTGAGAAATGAACTTGCATATAGAGTGTAGTTTTCCTTGGAGACTTTGGAACTGTTTGAGTGTCTTAGGAGGAGGCATTTCTATTATAGCAGTGACTTTACTGAGGTCTACCTCGATGTCCCTACAGGAAACAATGAACCCAAGAGTTTTCTTGATGTTACGTCGAAGACACATTTCTTGGAGTTTTGAGTCATGCAAAGATATGTCGCAAGACCTCAAGATGTTCTTCCCTTGTTCTAGATTTCCCTAGGAGATCATCTACATAGTCTTCTATTATCTTGTGTATCATGTCATGGAAGATGGTAGTCATTGCACATTGATAGGTTGCCCCAGTGTTCTTTAGACCTAAGGGCATGACTTGCCAGCAATATATACCCCAAGGACAAGTAGAAGCTATTTTGTGTTGATCTTCAGGGGTGATTTAGATTTGATTGTATCCAGAGAAGCTATCCATGAGGGAGAGCATCTCATATCCTGTTGTAAGATCTACAATGATGTCAATGTTGGGGAGCAGAAAATCAACCTTCGAACATGCTTTGTTAAGGTCTCGAAAGTCTGTGCAACAACAGATGCCCCCAGGTTTCTTAGCAACTAGAATGATGTTGGAGACCCATTCTAGATAGTTAATAGGGTGGAAAAATATGACATCTAATAGTTTCTATAGCTCTTCTTTGATGAGTAAGGTGAATTAAGGGTGCATCTTGTGGAGTTTTTACTTAATACGTTTTGCATCGGTGTGTACGACAAGATGGTGAACAATCAAGGATGGATTCAATCCTGGCATATCAGCATAAGACCAAGCGAACACATCAGGTGTTGAAGCACAATGGAGAGATTGCTTTTTTCTTCAACACTGAGGCTTTCTGCTAGGTGTGTAAGCTTAGGCAGTTCTTGTGTGTCGAGATTGATTTCTTGGGTGCCTTTAATAAGAATGTTGGAATCCTCCTGCTAGTAAAATGGTATGGGGGGAAGATGGAGATCCTCATATTCTACTGCCTTGGAGAGATTTTCACTAGGAGATACATCTTTATTTTTCTCTTTTGTGTCCAAAAGTGCCTGAGAGAGATTTTCACTAGGGGACGATTTTCTATTTTTTTTATTTTTTCTTTTTTGGACTAAGGATCTCCTCTTCCCCAAAGTAGGCATGACCATGCAAGCATATGTCATACTATGAGGTGTCATGGAGTTCTAGGAATACGGAGAGGCCCTCATCATGTGGAAACATGTCAAGAGGCAGGGGTCCTTGATAATCCCAATCAATGAGCTCAGGATGAACGAGAGGGAGGTCAATAATGAAGATGGCATTGCCAGGGAAGATGCATGAAAGATCAAGATCTTTGCACGAAGCTATGATGACACTCGACGTGATGTTTTCAACATTAGAAGAGGATTCCGTTGCCTTTACCAAAGTTTTAGTAGGTCCATGGATTGTCACAGTCGGTGGGGTATATCCTAAACTAAAGTATTGAGCATATTTCTTGGGAGATGTAGGATCAACCAGGATGGGCTCTATAACACCTTATTCATCGACACCAAATCCTGTTCCATGATAAGGCATTTTGGTACAAATTTGAAATGGTACAAAATATTTTTCTTTGAAGTATTCCATGTTTATAGGTGCGGGATTGGTTTCATCGTGGTATAACCAATCACTCAAAGCAGTTTCTTTGGCTTCCTCTTCTCTAAAGACTTGTGCTGGTACAAAGGGAATTTTGTCATTGATCCTGCACTGTTGTTCTTATTCCTTCTTCTAGAGATGACGACCATGGAAGTGGGGGGACAATGGTAACTATCCCACGTGGAAGGCATTGTGAAGCTCATATTCACCACACCCTTTGTCTGTGATCTTGACCTTTTATGGTGTAGGAGTGGAAGGTGAGGTGGAAGCTTTTGATGGATCAATGGTGACTTGTGGAGTGGATGATGATGTTGATGGAATGGATGAGGGGTCTTTGACATGGTCCTCATAAGTGCTTGGACAATGGAATTGTTTATCATAAACAACCTCTAAGGCTTTGCAATATTTGAAAGGTTGTTGATCGACGGGAATAGTGACTTCCATGCCATTATGAGGGAACTTGAGACATTGATGGTAGGTGGATGGAATGGCTTGCATGGCATGCAACCATGGTCAGCCTAGGAGGAGATTATATGAAAGGTTAAGATTAATAACATGACATAGAGTGGGCATGGTGAGTAGGCCCACCTTGGGGTGCCGCCACAATAATGGGTTAGACTTTCTGGGACATCCTAATTTTTGCTAAAATCACATATTTTTAGAAAATATAATGATTTAAGCCTTGAAAGGTTCCATTTAAAAGATTTTAATTAAAGAGGGGTTTGATCAAACCCCCTTACATTCAAACCCCCTTGGATAGAATCCCACTAGTTTTAAACCATACCTATAATGGAGTCTCCTCTATAGCTATCAAAATGCTGATAAAAAACTACTTTTGATTTACCTTCTGGGGGATCAAATGAATTCATTTAAAATGTATGTTTTGTAAGTATGTAGTCCTTATTATAAGCTTCCCAAAAAGTATAATTTTAAATATATTTAATTTGATTATTATATTTATTTTTATTTCTTGTGAATGTAGATTTTTCAATGAACATCAAGGTCTTTGTTTCACACATATGAAAAAAATAGGAAAATAGAGAAAAAAAAATTCTAAAAAATACATGTCCTCTAGGTATTGATGTACTTATTCCAACAAAAGAAAAAATTTGAATTCTGATACATACAAAAAAAGCTATGTTGGATAGAATACGCCTATGTCTAAATTATAATTGGTTTGACTTCAAAACATAATTAAAAAGAAATATTCAACAAAACATTATGAAACCAAATGCATCCTCTAGATATCGATGTTACCAATCTAAATTCAAAAGAATCAGAATTTTATCCTTTGTAGAAAAAAAGTTATGTGCGATAGAATATACATCACTTTAAAAAAATGTTGTTTACTATTAAAAACTAGTTATTAAAGGAGATGCAAAAAATTTACAATTTAACTCCAATTTTTTTAAAAAATATATATTTAGAATCTACAGACAAAATCTCACAAATCACTAGTTTGCATCATCTTCAAATTGCTAATGGTTTAGTGGCTATAGGTGTCAAAAAGTGAAGATTTAGTTCAAAATGTTGATTTCGATGTCAAGTTTGGCCAAAAAGTGTAACCCATTATTGTGGGATGACCCTTTGATAGGGATGTTGCAAGAATGTGCCTAATCAGTGTTGTCATTGATGTCAACATATCTTTGTTGCCATTGATGTCAAATGTATCCTTATCTTTTGATTGATTAGAAGCCTTATATGTTGAGGACATTGAGAAAATTAGCCCCTCCAGAAAAAACAGAAAGGAAACAGTGAAGACAGTGAGTTGCATACTGAAGAACAGTCCAGAAGATTGCTTTGCATTTCTTGTATATTAAAGATCTTGGTCTATGGTTTGGAAGTTATTTAGAGGCATGTCTAAAGATGCTAAATCCTGAGTTTGAGGCTCCGGTGTGAAGAATTGAGTGAGTTACATTCACAGAGTAAAACCTACTTTTTCTGATTATTCACTGGTGACAGGGAGAAAGTATTTTGCTCCGCATTCCTCTGCATTGAAGTATTTTATTCTACAGTTCTACAGGGAAGTCTGGGATGATGACAAGTGCCTACAACTACAATGGTTCATAATTTGGTGGTCTGCAAGCTATCTTTCTTTTATGACAGTTGAAGACAGTGAAGTTCATGTGCTCTGGTGTGAAGAATCTCATGGATAAAGTGGTTAGAGTTTGTGTGGTTTCTCCTAGAGATTACAACATGCTTGTGGATGCCTCCTGATCATGTTCATGCCTTTACATTGGTTCGTGTTAAGGAATTGAGATCGTGTTTGAAGATTATTCCCAGTTAACGTAGCGTGTAACCAGTCTTAGCCGACTTGGTTAATTCTAGTGATTGCAAAGATCTATTGAAGATTGTAGAAGCATGTCATGGCGTGAAAGATTGCATTTGAGTCCTAGCTAAGGCATGGCATGATCCGTATACATCTTTACTACATTTCCTTAGCATAATTGTGTATTAGGTTAAGACCTATTTTGTAAATGTTTGTAATGCTAACCTTGGAGATTGTTCCAATGGTTGATGAATGTAATGCTGACCTTGATGCACATTCCAAGGTTGATGTAGTGTATAAATACTTGTAATTGAGTCATGGAAAAGTATCCAAGTGTGAAGATGTGAAGATAAAGTGAAGTAAGGCAGCAGAGCAGAGCAGAGGTGTTTTTGTGCTTTAATGGAACCGAACCTTGGCATGGAGTAGATGTTGTTATCTCAATTCAACCTTTTGGCAGTGAGCCTTCTTTTGGTAGTGAACCACCCTTTGGCAGTGAGCCATCCATAGGCAGTGAGCCTTTCTTTATAGTGAGAAATTTGGGCAGTGAGCCTCTACTTTTTGGTATTGATATAACTTATATATTTCTATGGGCTAACACCCACCATAGTTTTTCCCTTTTAGGGTTTTCCACATAAAAATCTGGTGTCTCCTGTATTGTTTATGGTTTTGTGTTGAGCTTCTCATTTGATGCTTTCATGGTTGTATCTGAATATAAGTGATTAATAAGCTAATGATCATATTTGGTTAAAAGTTTTAGGACAACTGATTCACCCCCCCTCTCAGTTGTCTGGTGTAGTTCAACAAGTGAGGCATATGGTACCTTCGGATTCTCTTTCTGTATTGTTGTATGCCTTAATGGAGATGACCAAAGACTCTAAGTTAGCCACTAAATACCCCATGAGTTTTATGAATTTTAAGGTACATATATTCAGACTAGATCCATTATCCAAGAGGACCCTCTTGATCTTGTGGTTGGCGATTTGGACTTCGATGTGGAGTGCTTTATTATGGGTGGCATGTTGGCGTGGCTAAAGGTGAGATGGTAGGATGAAGATACTTGAGCCACGAGGTTTTGGAATTGAGCAGGAGGTATTTTGATGGGGACATGAGACTCTTGGAGAGCCTTGTCAAGGATTTCACAGTGGACGGTTGATGTCTTAAGGAGCTCCAAGATGGACATTTGCGTGGGGGTCTTCCCATGATGGTCAAGGAGGTTGTATTTAGAAGTGGTAGTAGAGGAAGATGGGGATGGTCCCTTTATAGTTACACACCCACGGTAGGTAGTAACGACAGATTCGGGTGAAGTATTTTTGAGTTTGATGGTGGCGACACGAGTAGAATCAAAATCAATTCAACCCACTACATTGTCATAAGGAGGCAGAACATTGTTGTAGTTGATGTTGTTAGCTTGGTTGTTGGGATTGGTGTTGGGGGATGATGGTTTGGATGCGGTTTGGTTATTGTTGCGATGAGGAAGAGGGTGTTGGTAAACACCAAGGCCATCATTGGGTGATGTATTGTTGTTTCCTTCTATTTGGATATCACCGCGATCAACGAGGTCTTGGATGTAGTTTTTCAATTTCATGCATTTTCTTGTGGCATGGCCCTTTATGCGATGATAGTCACAATATTCATTTTCTTTGTACCACACGGGTTTAGTTTGGTTTTCATCAAATGGTTTTGTCGTGGGGAACTCAACCATGTTTGCTTGGACAAGTTTTTGGAATACAACCTCGAGTGGTTCACCCAAGGGAGTCTACTTGAATTTTGGATTGTTAGGGGGATTCTACTTAGGAGGAGTGGATGGAACTGAGACATTGTTTGAAACATTTTGAACCACATTTGTCTCTTTTGGTTTAGAAGTGATGATTTGGATATACTTGGAATCAGTAGCACCATCTCCTATAGTATTCTTGTTTTTAGCCCAAAATTTAGGTTTGTCATTGGATGATTTGTCATTGTCATTCTTGTTGTAAATTTTGACCAAGCCTTTCATAATAAGGGCCTTTTCAATGGTAACCCCTTTTTATATGATTTCATCAAAAGTTGACGCACAATGTACTTGCAAGTGGAAGGCCAACTCTTGGTTGAGGTTTTCGATGAAAATGTGGACAATTTGTTTTTTGGGGGTTGTCCAAGGTAGCCTACTAGCACGAGCTCTCCATATTTGTAGATAAGTAGTGATACTCTTGCCACTTCGTTGTTTGGTGCTACAAAGGTCAAGCATGGTGATCTCATGCTCTACATTGTATGAGAAGTGGGCAACAAATTTCTCTGAAAGATTGGCGAAAGTTGAGATGGAACCATAAGGCAAGTGCATAAACCATTCTAGGGCTTGTCCTCCTAGGCTCCCTGGAAAAAAATGAAGGAGGAATTGGTCATCATAGGCTACTTCTTGGCATACCATAAATAATTTCTTGATGTTGTCACGAGGGTCTCCTTGTCCTTTGTACTTGTCAAATTTTAGCATTTCAAAGTGTTGAGGAAAAGGTGTGATGGTGATGTTTCTATCAAATGGATAGGGACATAAGTCTTCGAACTTACAATGTTTCTTTTGGGTCCCTAGTTGAATGTTTTTGAGTGTGTTTTTCATCTCTTGCCATTATTGATCAAAAGGATTAGAAAGAGGTTGTTGTGACATGAGTTGGAATACAGGTTGTTGTGATGACAATTTTTGATGTTTGGGATGGACGTATTGTTGTTGTCGGATGTATGGAGGTAGGCCTATGGTTTGTGTGTAAACGTGAGACCCATATGTTTGTTGTTGTGGGATGACCTTTTGATTTTGAAGTGGTGGTTGTTGTTGGGTGAGGTAAGGAGGTTGCATCAATGATCCATGGGGAGGATGTTGATGCATGGAAGATTGATATGTGTGCATGGGATTGGCATAACTTGTCAAGGGATTTTGTGGTTGGTTAAATGGATTAGCAATGGGTGTTTGAGTCATGGGTGGTAACACCATTTGAGTGATGATAGAACTTTGAGGGATATTAAAAGGAGGGAGGGGTTGTGGAATGATAGTGGAAGTGTCTTGTGGATTGCTTGGTGGAGGTGGTACTATGAGTATGTTAATATTGGATGGGACCACAGAAATGGGTAGGTCAGAGGGGAGCATGATTAATGGTAGAAAGAAAGGGGGATTTGATACTTTTTGTTGTGATACAACATTGCGCCCTATTTGTTGATCAAGGGTGTTGACGACATTGGTGTTGGAGGCATATATAGCCCATGGGTTGTCATAGATGGGTTCATTAGGATTAGGGACACATCCCCATGGTTGATCTTGGATGGGTGATGGTGGCTTGTCATGGAAAATGGTCTTGAGCTTGTCGTGGTCGAATGAGTATGGAAGGCGTGAGCCATGTTCAATGAGACGTTCGAAGAATTCATCCTTATGGTTGTAAATGAATCAGTCAAACTTGTCGTGTAATCCCTTTTCATTGACAAAATAGACAAAGGTGGGGGAATAGGTGTGATGATGATGGGTGGATATTTCACCCACTTTGGGTTGGTTGACATATCCCTCCATATTATTCGTGGTAGATTCATGAGGAGAGAGGGGTTGGTAATGAGAGTCCATTCCTCTCCTAGCTTGTGATCATGCGATGGGAGGCATAAAAGGTGAACTTGGATAAGATTTGGATGATGAGGTACCAATGATGATGAATGGGGATTGACATTAAGATCAAAGTCTAGATCAAAATAATTGAAGATCAAGGATTATCCTATATACTTAGGGTGGACAAAGAGCCTAAGCAAAAGGATGATAGGATTATCTTACTTGGGGTAGACAAGACACAACAAGCAAAATAGGATTTCTTGAAATAAACAAACTTAGGAGTTGTCTAAGTTCCCAAGCTAATTTATCCAAGAGGGTGGATGATGCTTAGTTATACTAAACTTAAGATAGAAAAAGTCTCAAGCTTACCATAAATAAAAGGATAATTTGATCTAGATTCTAAGCTTAAGATTTGGATGTAATTTGGATTGATTTTGGATGAGGATGATATGATTGGATAAATATTGGATTTATTTGAGGATAACGATTGATTATGAATTGATAGGGATTGACTAAGGATGGTAGGATTTATTAGGGATGATAATGGGTGACAAACAAAGATTTAACTAAGGATAATTGATTATTACAAGGATAATGCTATGGTTAATGATGGGCTAGGGCTAATTAACTATGGATGACTTGGATAATCTATAAACTAATGAGTATGATGATAAGGATAATGATCAATGGTTAGAGTGGATCACAAGCTAAGAGGGACAAATGGGCAAGGATGTGGATGAGGTGGCATGCAATGTTGAAGGATGATGTGTAAAGGGGATTTTTGAAAACCAAAAGGACCAAAATTTGACTTCTTTAATGTCTTTGAAACTAGGCGTTGATTTAGGACACTGGGTGCTGATTTGTAGGGAATGGGAACTATTTTGGGACAATGATGGTATCTTCATTTGATGGTTTGGTTTTTTAAATGATTCAAGTGGTTTTGGGTAATGTCGATGAAATTCCTTGGCAAGTAGACAAAAATCACACAAGAGAACACAATGGCCAAATGTTTGGTAGGAAGTATAATAGTTATGTGTATGCCCAATAGCCCCTCAAGGCTAAATTTCCATGGGTCTAGACATAATCAATTACACTTGAAAACTGTAATATCTCATTCCATAATGCTCAAAAATTAATATAAACATTCATCTTAATCAAGAGATTAGTTATCATTTCATGATTATCTGAATCAAAGTTAAACAATAATGATTCATTATCATTTCAACAACTAAGCATGTTATTCTAAATAGAATATAACAAAGCTTACAATTACAATAATCAATTACATATCCTTAGTGAATAACTTTCACTATGCATGTACAAGTTATGATTAAGGCATTAATTATCAAATTATACATAACAATTGACCATCAAGTCATAAAATGAAAAGCACTGTATCTGGAACATATGACATCCATCTTCATAAGCCTCATCTTGTCTCATGCTTGGGAAGGAGAGCATCATCCCAGTGCTTTTCCACCAACCATGAACTAATGGTCCCTTGCTCAACTTCCTAATTGGAAGTGGCCCTACCCTTCGCGGAAGGGATAGATATTGGGAATTGTTAGGTTAGCCATCTGAGTATCTAGTGTTGTGTCCTTCATAATACCTCTCGGTCACACAACTATAGATCCACTCTAACTATGTATGACACTACTAGAGACATTATGCCATCTGGAGCACTGTGGACTGACAATGCATGCAGAGATAGATGCATTACTTTGGCCAAAGTTTTACATACATAAATGTTATGCAATGAACGTTGTCATAGGTCCACCACCTCGACTCAACTTATAAGTTGTCATGTCCTATAGTAACATAGTTCGACTTCTTGGTCTAGAACAATTAATCTCAATATCATCTTAGTCTATTCCTTAGACATTCGACTTTGTCTTGACAATCTATCTTTAATGTTCTAGTTTCTCAAGAAACTTGGAAATAGTGACTCCACTTCACTTTGTCTTGCACTTGGTTGCAGAAACAAAAAGGTTCTATCATATTCTCCACATCTACCTTACTGGTGTTAGTTCTTTCTCTATCTGAATTAGCAAAGGGTTTGCTAGTTCTAATGCACAAGCAGATTCAGCCAACAAATATAGGAGGTTGCGCGAGCTACCTCCCCTTCACTTTTGGTTCTACTGTACCAAGGGGGGTATCCCTATAGCTGATGATTTAAATTTGACTCACCCAATGACAAAAGGTTTAGCTTTACAACAACAGGAAGAATACTCTTGTGTTTGGACCAAGATTTGCAGGATAAATCACAAGTTTGGTAATGTTCTTGGACATATCTAACTGGTTAGGAATGAGAGTATGCAGGGGTCCTATTTCTACTCCTACAACTAATAGGTTGGAGTTTTGAAATGATTTTTGTTTATGTTTTGGATGCAAGACAGGGGTTTTCAAATCATAACTACTACACAAGGGCAAATCGGTGCCTATCTCAAGGCAAGGAGTCAACTAGATGTATACAAGTGAATGATTTGCATTGGTATTCAAGTTTCAAGGGGTCAGATTTGTGCTTGCCTTACAAACACCACCCAAGATTGAGTATTTAGCTACCTCCACTTACAAATATCTCAGCTGACATACATTCTTCTCCATACTTAACCTAAAACAGTTTAATCCACTCCTTGAATGGAAGTTAGAGATCAAGCATGCAATATAGAAGTCTATATCCTAGAATCTTAGTAATCCTTAGCAACCAAATTCAAAAGAAGGGATGCATACAACAATGGAGACAGACAGCTAAACACATGCAACAAAGCATTTTTCATATAAAAATAGCATGAAACTGAACATGTATGCAACATGCATTTAGATGGAACTCATAAATTCCAAAAGAGATAGAACAACCAAAAAGCTCTGTTTTTGTTATTTCCTCCAAAAAAATGCTCAAGTCTTCAACCACCTATAGAATGGCCATGGATTCCTTTTTCAAGGAGCACACAAGCTTCCGGCCACCTACACACTGATAGACTTCATAAATGTAGAGATCACCCCCTTAAGATTTTTAATGTAACAATCAGATCTTTATTAAATTTTGGTTGTTGAAGCCATCTGATCCTCCATGAAAGCCAGCGGCACAAGCAACTTGGACCTCGATCAAACTGGCAGATGTGACATTTTTCTTGGCATCGTGCAACAAGGTAGTTGACTGTGGAATGAATGCGCAAAAAAATAACGCGCCAACAGACATTCGTTTCATCCTTCAAAATCAGCCACAGAATTAGGCTCCAAATATGCAAGATCGACATTCCAAATCCACCCATACAAGTTGAAAATCCACATTAGCAACATTGAAAATTCCATTGCCAATGATATCATGCCATGTAGGCGGTCCTTTTCCTTTGTTGACCTTTCATAGTCATGAGATCTAATTATCCCACATTCATCCTGTAGTGATCCTTTGATCACTTTATATACCAGACCACTAGTATATCTAATGTCATACATTTTTCCCTGATGCAGCCCATGATCCACCCACTAGCGGTCTATCACTCCATCTCCCGCCGATGCTAAGACCTTATCAAAGTGACCCCAAGTGTCGAAGTGACATATCCACAGCACGCCGATGTCACATATCTCACCGATCGGCGGAATGACCCAACACATCGGGAGGAGACTTCCATAGCACGCCGATGACCCACCTTGCATATATCCTTATCTTCATTGGCGATCGGTGGGAATTCAGACCTGATTGCCAATAGGCAAGGTCTCACCAAAGACCATTGTATGTCTGCTTGTATCTCCATTGGTGATCGGCGGGACATCAAACTTGGCTGCCGATAGGCAAGGTCTCACTGATGACACTTCTTCATATAGCTCATCAGCCTATCGGCGGGACCGTGGAATGAGACGCTGATGTAGGTTGTCTTGGTAATGATCCCCCTTTCGATGCTTGTTTAAACATCCATCGGTCTATCGGCGGGAACATGAAATGGGTCGTCGATGTGTATTGTCTCGCTGATGCAAGGAACAAACCACTATGAACAACATGATCGCTGAGACAAAGGTCTACTCTTGCCGATGGACTTAGAAATTTTTTGGGTTTTAAATGAAAAAGCTTGCGGATTCAATTGCTCAAAACCCTGACCCCATGTGGGTACCACCATTGGCTCTGTCTAGGGATGCATACCTCTTGTAGGCATGGCAAGAACTCTAGATTTCTGGGATGCAGACTAGGCCTTATCCATTGGGATACAGAGTCGAATGATGCACCAACCTACATCACAGATCACATTTTTGAAATATACTTGGTGGCCTAGGGCCACCAAAAAGGAAGAACCAGTAGCCTCATGTGTCAAATACCCTATTTTCATCTAATTTCACTAGATCAAGCCTGAAGATACTGCCATAAGCTACCCACAAACAAACCTTGTTATTTGCATATTCAAACATCTCATTGAGCTTGCCCCTGTCAGCACTGCCTCTATCAACCTTATGCAAACAACCTTCAGCATCAATCAACATGTGACTGTTATATTCACCAAACAATGCACTTTCATATGACATATAACACTTATCATCATCTATATTAGTAACATGCATTGTAAAATGATCTCCCAACTGGACTAAAAACTGAAAGCACTCAAAGTCCATCATATAGTTAGGATCATCAGGCCTCATTTTATTATAAGTGGCATATCAAAGAAGAAACTTTCATATTCATATTTGTGCACATCATGCAAACAATCATCAGCTGCACCAAACTGGAAAGGATCAAACTCAAGCACCTCTCCATAATAACCTTCATGATTTCATCAGGATGAAATTCAGAATCCTTATCAATAACAGTGCCTTGATTTTCACCATACTCAACTAGATCCTCATCATTATATATATCATTTGCATGGAAGAGGGTTGATCCAAGTGTCTTAGCTTCATTACAGTATGCCACTGGTTCATAGGCAGCCAAATGTGCATTTTCATTACCAATGAATTCCTTGTGTGGAGGAGTATCAGCCTGTGTTTCATAAACAAAACTATAATCAAATAAAGAACAATCATGCTCAACACTACTACTTGTTTCAATGTCCAATTGCTCTTCATCATCTCCATGTGTTTGAATAAAAGGCAATGATTCAAACATGGAATTGCTCCTTTGTTTACTTATTTCTTCTCTATATTGCGCACAATACTCACAATCATCTCCACAAACCCACTCAAACAAGTATTCATTTCTTCCCATAACCTCATCATTATTTTCAAAACCAGATACCTCATCCTTGAACTAGGAGTCATCATTGATCCTCTCGTTGGCATCCTTCACTGGTGAACAGTCCAGTTGAGCATTGTTTCCATCACTATGTTTAGACACAACATTCTCAACTTTTATCTTTTCATCTTCACATTTATCTTCAAATGATGCCATGATCACTTGGTCATATGCAACCACACAACTTCTATTCATATCCAAGCCTATGGATAGGGAATTATGTATGTGCTCATTCTTCATTTTTTCTATATTTTCTAAAAACTTGTATGCCATCTACACACTTGTTATATTGAATTCCCTAAACATTGCACTAGAGCCCTTTTCAAAAGCTTCAAAGTATATTCCAATGCAGGCTAGAGTATTAGGTCTGAAGTCTTCAAGGATTTGTGAAAGGGCAGCTACAAATCTATGACTGAAATCAATACTAGGCTCTTCATCTTGTCTTCTAATTTCCATTAACCTTACAACAAGTGTTGACCTATTTTCCTCTGTCCAGAGCCAAATAGTTCACCTTGTATTTTCCTTGAAAATATTTTAGAAAATGACCATACAAGGCATAAATTCTTCAATTACTCATGCTTTGTCTTGCCAAATTTCAAAAAATCTTGCCTAAAGAATCCTTGCAGAAAACCCAGAAAAACCCAGAAACCCTTTGTCTTCAAGAGCTTCCCATCACAAACAAATCTTAATTTTATACTTAGTATTTGTACATACATTTTTGAATGTATGTTCAAATGTACATTCGCCAATGTATGTGGTGGTGCCCACCTAGGTTTTTGGTTTCAATTATTCATCTGTAGGCATTCTCTTTTCAAACCCAAAATTTCTAAGTCATTTGACCTTCGCAGTTCAAAAATGCAAAAAACAGTTGTATACAAGTGTCTTTGTATATACAAGACCATTTGTATGTACATGCAGGTTCAAATGTACATTAGCAGATCAAGAAATCTTAGCCGGCCTTCAAAATTAGTAAAAAGTTGGTTGTATACTTTTCGCAATGCATATCGAGTTTGTATATGCATTAAGGAATCTATCGCAGATTCTGAGAATATTCCCTACTTGTATGGGATTGTTTGCATGTATATTTGTGTTATATGTTTAGACATGCAATGACTACATACAAGAGGAACATGCAAAGGAAAAGATGCATTGGCGGCATACAAGCAAAATATGCAAGGGACAATGTATGTTGCAAAGATACAAAGGCGAATGTATGTCTGACATACATTGGGAATGTACAAGCCGCATATATAAAGAGGCCGACATGCATTTGCTACAGTGAAATGGGTTTGTATGTGTGAGATGCAAGTGAAATATACATTCGCCACATACAAAGGCAGAACATTCAAAGACCAATGTATATCGGAATAGTGGCTTGAATATTTGCGATTGTATGTTTGTAAATACAAGTCAAAGATACAAGGCCAACATACAAAGAAAACATACAAAGGGGAAAATACATATGCAATAGTTGAACGTACATCTACAACGACGTACAAAGGAAGAACATACAAGTCAAACATACAAGGATGAATGTACATTTTGCAATGTACATCGGCAGAATATACAAAGGACTTTCACCAAAGATACAAGAAGATATGCATGTGTGATATAGTAAGGTAGTTGTAACAGTGGCTTATATATTTCACTTTGTATGTTTGCATATATAAAGCCGATATACAAAGGGCCAAACATACAAGGAGGAGATGCAAAGGGTGGGGTCCACCAAATGTACATGTTATGATTGTATGTTTGGACATACAAGCAAAGCATGCATTGGGCACATACAAAGAAATGCATACAAAAGCCTTTGTATATCGACAACATACAAGGTGAGTGCCAAGAGGCCGATGTACATTTGGTGGGGCTCGCAGACATACAAAGCAGAATGCACATCAGGTGCATGCAAAGTCAACATACAAGGGAAAGTGATTCAAAGTTGGGGCCCACCGCTTGTATATTTGTGATTGTATGTTTGCACATACAATCAACTATGCATTCCTAATATACAAACTAGATCTAAAAGGAGCATACATTCCAGTTGATAAAGGGCAGAATTTTGCATTTCGTATGTATAATTTGCTTGTATGTTCGCATTGTGTATGCGATATACATTGGTTATATACAAGAGGAACATGCATGGCTCGGACCCGATGGTGATTGCAATATGCTTCATAATGGTTTCAGGTCCGCGGCTTGCATGTATATGGTGTTTGTATATGCCGATATACAAAGAATGAAGATACAAGGCCCAGATTTCAATTTTCTCCCAATCTGATTGATAAAGTGGCTAGCATCCAGCTTGCATGTTATATGCACTGTATAGGCCAACATACAAAGAAGGTACATACAAACCAGACCTGATGGTAATTTCATGCTTGCTTCATAATCTTTTGAGTTCCATATGGTTTGTATATTTGTGATTGTATGTTTGTGTATACAATGTGATATACAAGTGAAATATGCAAGGAGGAAGATATAGTTTTCCAGTGATGCTTCTCAGTTTCAGTTCGTCAATGAATCAAGTGGTGCTACGTGGCAGGTGATACAAGGCCGATTCAAAAGGTAAAGGCCCACATTTGTATGCAGTTTCAAATGCATATACACAGGGCAATTTCAAAGGGTCATTTAGGCACCAAAAGCAAGGGGATATAGAAGGGATTTTCAGCTGGACCTTATACATCGGCAGCTCGACTGGATGTCATCCCAACAGCCCGATACATACAGACGCTTTGTACATGCAAAGACAGTTTCAGAGGTTGATTCAGATGCGATATATACAGAGATGCAAAGCGATATATATAGGTAGTTGACCAAAACTTTGACCGCCTATATCTCCTCCATTCTAGCAAATTTCCACATGCTGCAAAAGGCAAAGATGCATGTTTTTGTCCCCTTTTTCATTTGGCAAGGTTTTTTAGGGGTTTTTGTCACTTTTCAATTTCAGATCTGGATTTGCATGTTTTGGACGAGTGGACGTTTCAGCGACCATATTAAGCAGATGTAGATATTTCTTGCATTCATTGTTGCACAAGGATGAAGTAGCTCACATTAATAACCGAAAATATCTCTCCACCGCCATGTTCTAGATTTTCCATATATTCATTGTTGTAGATAACCATTGAAGTTACTTGCATTAAAGACTTAAAATATCTTCCATCTGCCCTAGTTCAAGATCTTCTGTACCATAACTTCTTACAGGTGGACAGTCATTAAAATGTAGATTTTTTCTGTTACAGCTCATAGAGCAAATTTTTGTAACTGACTTAGGGCTTTTTTTTGGAATGCTATATATATGCATTCAAGAGTTGTAAGTTGGGTTGGAAATTTTTTTGGCTTTTAAGCTTTCTGTTTCCAAACAGAGATTTCTACTACTGTAACTGTGCCTTCTTACTGAATATATGTATGTTATTTTACCTCTTTTGTTGATTTTCTAGTTTAGTGTAAATCTGCATGTGACTATCTGTGAACATCTTTGTTCCTCTCAATCATTCAGCTTCTTACCTCTACTAGAATTTATTTAAATCTATGTATGTCCACTTGTTGTATCTGGTTATGTTGTGCATCTTCTCAGTTCCATGAAAGTTTCTTTTAATCAGTCTGGTGCATCACCCTTACTTTTAGTTTTTCCTATTTTATCTTTCATTCAAAAGCATTCCTTCTCCCTTTTCCTCTGAAGATTTAGTAGCTTTAGGTGATATCCAGTCAAGGAAGCCAGCCTTCTCCGGAGGTTTGATCTCATTTTGTAAGGTCCCACACTTTGAGATCATTCCCATGTTACTCTAGATTATTGAAGTTTCACAACTGCAGCAAATGGTGCAAATCTAGGTGATAACAACTTTGGCATGCCTAGTGGGACTCAAGAGTTAGAAAATAATCTAAATACTACCTTTTGTTACTAGTTTTGATGTGCAACCAGCAATTTTTAGACCTGTAAGAGGTTAAAACCTGCATATCTGGCGACTCCTACTGAGGAAGGACAAGCAGATCAATTATGTTGTTACATTTTATGAGAAAGATTCAAACTAGGAGTTCAAGTACATTTGATTACTTGCAGTTGTCTCCACCAAGAAGATAGAGTAGAGATGCAGTAAGGACCCCAGTTTCTAAAAGGATATAATCAACTCTACCAAATTTTAGGTCAGTTGCCCCTGTAGTTCTTGTAGAAACACAAGCAAATCTACCCTCAGTCATTCCAATGGCAAGAAATCATCTATTTATGGCTTTTGATGGGGGTAGCCCATTGAATTTAATAGTACATGACATTATATCTATGGCATATTTGAAGAGTCTACCTTATTTCATAGGGGAAAATCAAACTACCCCTATTGAGCACATTAGAGACATAGCTTTTCTATGCGGTGTTCATCATATGACCCAAGAAAATGTAGCCATCAAGTTGTTGGCTGCCTCTTTCAAGGGAAAAGCATTGCAATGGTTTAGGAGTTTACCAGTACAAACCATTACAACTTGGGATGATCTAGGTGATAAGTTAAATAAGAAATTTCAAGATAAATCAGACAATTTGTCACTAGTCGAACAGATGACTACAATAAAGAGAGCTCCCCAGGAGCAAATGATGGATTTCAACTTCAGATTTCAGAAGACACGGGATAGAATTCATGCCATGGTAAGGCCTCCAGCTGAATATGCTTTTCTGTATTTTTTGAAAGCCCTAAATAGGGATATTTTAGTAATGATACAATCATTAGGAGATACTAGTTTACCTGATGCATATGAAATAGCTATTAGAGCATAGAATAGCCTGATTCAGGCCAGAAAAATAGCACCTAGACCACCAATGCCCATCTTCCCTGAGATTCAAGCTTCAATGCCCTTACCAATTCTATATTTTGCCCCTTTACCTACTACCACAGCATGACCAAGTGCTGCCAATTCTAAAAATGTTGCTTCTAGCTCATCACAAGAGTTGAAAGATATTAAAATAGCCAACAAAAAATAGAGAACATCCTGTAAACTTTTGGGAATGAGCTGGTAAACATAAAATAGCAGTAGTCCCAGAGTAGGCAGCCTTATCAGCAACCCAGTCAAGGGCAAAATCACCCTTATCAAGGGCAAAACCAACCATATCAAGCTAATAGGCCACCTTATCAAAGCAATTATCAAGGTACCAGGCAGAATGTGAATCAGAGGCCTTTTCAGCCTTACAATCCGGTGCCCATTAATGTTGTCAAGGACCTTGTTGTGTTTCAGAATAACCTTGCAGCTAAATATGAATGGTGTTTTCCATGCAATCAGCCACACAATCAAGTAGCTTGCTCAAATGGGGTTATAAATCAGGCTCTGATGGTACAGAGTATTGCAGTCTCACAGCGAAGCATACCTAATGATGGGGCTGCACAACAGTAGGAGCAACCTCAGAATGATTATGCCTTCATAAATTGGCAAGAAGGTGAATTCTGTGGTATAAACAGCAATAATACTCTAGTTGCAGCGAATATAAGAGCCAAGAAGAGGGGTTATTAGGTAGATCAAGCAGCAAATAGAGGAAAAGGACCTGCTAATGCTTCTACATCCCATATTCCCCATATTTTACAAAGAAATACTTTAGCAACAGCAAGGGAAATGCCTCATTTGCAGGCAGATACTGTTGCTATGAAGTCAACAAAAGGTAATTGTCACTCCACCTTTCAATATTATTGAAAATATGAAGATGAATGTGACAATGGCTATGTGGGATTCTCTAGCCATCCCAGGCCAAAAGGACATATTGCAGTATGCCTTGTCTGATTTAAAAGTGCCCAATAATACAACTGTTGACCCAACTAGAACTGTCCTTACTAATTCATCCTAGGACAACAATAAATAGCCAAACAAAAGTGTCAAACCACTTCCATTTTATGTGTCAATAAGAATTGGAGATAAGTTAGTACATAACTGCATGGTGGATAGTGGTGCAAGTAGTTCTGTGATGCCAAAACAGATTGCAGATCAATTAGGGTTGAAATACTAGCCCCTTGAGAAGGGTGTGCTTCAACTAGATGGCACAGTTGTTAATACTATGGGTGTCATCAAAGACCTATGTCTCACTCTACACACTTGCCCAAATATTTCCATTTCCTAGGAGGTTCATCATAGATTTGCCTCCCTATTTTTCTATGTGTTTATCAAGAGAATTCACAGCCAAAATAGGAGGATATTTATCCTCGGACTGGTCCCACATGTTTTTCAAGACCAAATATGGCACAAAAGTGACTCTAAAATATGAATTGCTTTCAAATCATCACATAGAGCCTTATGTTCCAAGTGTTGTTAATGCAAATTGCATTATTTCTGATGATCCTGAGCTTATTGTTGATCAAAAACTGCATGCTGAGAGTATACCAGAGGTGCTATTAAAGAAGTGGGTCTCAAAAAATGTTATTGATGATCCTAAGGGACACATCCAAGAAGCTGGTATGGGGGTTTACATACTGTATGAGATTGAAACAACAATTCCAAATCTGGTAAAGGATGCACAACAGCAGACAGAGCAGCAATACGGAGTGTGGAAAATGTACTTTGATGGCTCAAGGAGTAGGAATGGATCTGGTGGTGGTGCAATGCTTGTGTCTCCACAAGGTGAAAAATATTATGTTGCTTTCTGTTTTGCTTTTTCATGCACAAATAACACTGCTGGGTATGAGGGCTTGATCCAAGGTTTGTAGTGGGCAAGAAGGAGGAAAATTGGCTATTTGCAGGTCTATGGTGACAGTGAACTCATTGTAAATCAGGTGAGAGGGCTGCATGTTACAAAAAATGATGTTTTGAAATGCTACAAGCATAGGGTATGGGATATGATTGAAGAGTTTGAGGCTTTCAATCTGATCTCTATTCCAAGAAGTTAGAACTATCATGCAGATAGGTTAGCTGCAATTGGGGCTCAGTTTGACATCCCCAGTGATATTCAAAGAGAAAAGGTGCAACCTCATGTAAAAATAGTTGATAGGCCCTCTATACCTGACAATAATATTCTTTGGCAGGTTTTTGAGAGTGATGAACAAATCCTGCATTTCCTGTTAGAGGAGGATGAGTTTTCCATGATGAATCAGGATAAACTCAAACAGCAATATGGCAATGATCAAATTGTTCAATTGAGAACAAACAAGTTGCCCAAGGGATTGGTAACCTTGGAATCTATTTTTGGTACTAATGATTAGCTGAAGAAGAGCAAAACTGGCATGCAGATAAAAGTGGAACATTATGAGGAGATGGAAATTTTCAAGGGTAAGCTTCTCAAAATAGGTAAAATATGTTCCCCTGAAGATAGGAAAGCCTTCATTGCTCTGTGTCAAGAGTTTGAAGATGTGTTTGCTTGGGATTATTCAAACCTAAAGGGTTTTGACCCTCATATTGCTCAGCATACCATAGAGTTAGAACCAGGTACTAAACCTATGAGGCAGAAGCAAAGACCTTTAAATCCAAAGCTTGAGCATCTAATGATTAAAGAACTAACCAAATTGATTGAGGGAAAGATCATTTTTCCAATCAAGCATACTTCTTGGGTCTCCAACCTTGTCCCTGTGAGGAAAAAGAATGGAGAGATTAGGTTGTGTGTCAACTTCAGAGACCTCAATAGAGCCTCCCTCAAAGACCACTGCCCGCTGCCCTCAATGCAGCAAATTCTGCAAGTAGTGGCTGGTTCTGAAAGATTCTCCTTGCTTGATGGATATTGTGGTTATAATCAAGTGTTAGTCAACAAGGAAGATCAATTTAAAACTGCTTTTACTACCAAATGGGGCACCATGGCCTACAAGAGAATGTCTTTTTGTCTCTCAAACGCTGGCTCTACTTTTCAGAGAGCTATCGATATGGCTTTTAAGGGTTTGCTATATAAATTGGTGCTTGTATATTTAGATGACATCACAGTTTTTTCTAAGAATGCATCTAAACATTTATCCCACCTGAGGCAAGTGTTCGAGAGATGCAAAGAGTTTGAGATATCTCTCAATCCCAAGAAATGCATTTTCATTGTGCATGAGGGCAAGCTGCTAGGGCACATTGTGTCAAAGGAAGGCATTACTATTGATGTTGAAAGGGTAAGAGCTATTCTGGAGTTGCCTTTACCCAGTCACAAGAAGGGACTTCAAAGTTTCATTGGCAGAATTAATTTTCTGCGAAGATTTATACCCAACATCAAAAATCTGCTGAAGCCTTTGACGTCTATGCTAAAGAAGAATACAATTTTTAGTTGGATGAAAGAAGCCAAACTCATATTTAAGTCTATAAAGGAGGCATTATCGATTGCACCAATCTTGGTAAATCCTAATTTCTCCAAAGATTTCATCTTGTATGCTTATGGCGGTCTTGACACCATCTCTGTGATTCTGGTACAATAGCAAAGTGATAGCTTTGAACAGCCAATCGCTTTCTTTAGCTAGGGCCTAAAGGAGTATGAGCAGAGGTATAGCTTCATCAAAAAACATGTCCTTGCAGTAGTAAGGAGCCTCAAGAAGTTTTGGCATCTTGTTTCTAATAGCAGGATACATTTGATGGTTGCTCACCCTAGTGTGAAAGTGTTCTTGTTAAGTAAAGATGTTAATGAGAAAAGGGCTGGTTGGATCACCAAAGTCATGGAATATGACGTGGATATCAAGATAACCAAGCTTGTCAAAGGTAGAGGACTCAGTGAACAGCTTGCTACCAGTTTTGAGAATGAAATAGAAAAATAAGAAGAGGTGCTCTGACCATTGAAGATGCTCCTCAGAATGATACAGCAGTAGTGGGCACAAGTTGGGTTAATAACATGACTCAAGTTTTGCAAACTGGAAAATGTCCAGCAGGTTTAGATAGAACCAAGAGGAGGTACTTTAAACTGCAGTCCGTTCCATATGTTTTAATAAATGGCATCCTTTTCAGAAAAGATTTTAATGGTGTATTGTTAAGATGCATTGATAATGATCAGACTGATAAGGTGTTGCATGAGTTTCATAATGGATCAACAGGGGGTCATTTTACCCCAAAGACTACTGCTTGGAAAATAATGAGAGCTAGATATTACTAGCCCATCTTATTCAAGGATGCCCATGCATGGGCTAAAAAATGTGTAAAATGTGCCATTTTTGCAGGCAAAGAAAGGCTGCCAGGTTTACCTCTGCAGCCAATTCAAGTAGAGCAGCCCTTCATGAGATGGGGCATTGATTTTGTAGGTCCCATTAACCCACCATCAAGTGCAGGCCACATATGGATACTTATAGGTATAGACTATTTCACAAGGTGGACTGAAGCAGTGGCTCTGAAGGAATCTAATGAAAATTCTGTTTTGAATTTTTACCAAGATTTGATATCCATATTTGGGGTGCCATAGTCAATTATCTCAAACAATGCTTTAGCCTTTGTTGGACTAAAGATAACTGACTGGGATGTTAAGAATTGGATCTATTTGAATACTTCATCAAATTATTACCCATAGGGTAATGGTTTGGCTGAATCTACAAATAAAAATCTCATAAGGGTTATTAAAAGATCAATGGAAGACAACCAGAGGACATGGCACACTAATCTAAAGTATGCCTTATGGGCAGACATAATAACTCCCAAGAGGTCTATTGGGAATTCCCCATATATGTTAGTTTATGGGAAAGAAGCAAGATTGCCTATATCTATGGAGCTGCTAGCACTTGATATCATGAATCAGCTGGAGATGTTTGAAGAAGAGGATCCCATGGCTGTCAGATATGCTCAGCTTATGGAGCTTGAAGAAATCAAAGATAGGGCTATGAAAACTATGGAGTATCATTAGCTTTAGACCAAAAGAAATTTTGATCAGAAGGCCACTCCTAGAATCTTTAGGGAGGGTGGTATGGTGCTCAAATGGGATGAGTTGAAAAGCAAACCAAGAAAGCACTCTAAGTTTGACAACATGTGGAGTGGCCCATTTCTCATTACTGAATGCAAGGAGCATAATGCATTTCAGTTATCAAGCATGGATGGACAAAAGTTGCCTATCCCAATTAATGGGATACACCTAAAAAGGTGTTTTGAGGTATGAGTGCCTTGTAAATTAGTATATTAGGTTTCTTGTTTTCAATAAGTGTTGTTGCACAATAGTTTAGATCTTTTTTTGCTATCCCTAAGTGTTGTCTAGCACAGTTGGAAGGGTTACCTTCAGCATTTTTGTCTTGGTTTGATATTTCAAGTGTTCTTCACTACCAATATGCTGAGTTGCTAAAATCAGGGTTGTTTGTCAGGATATATTTTTAGCCTTTGTATGACTCCATGCCCAATGGATGCTTAAGGCCACTAGTCTAATTGCTTAGCAGGCAAACATCCCATAGAGGTCACCAAATTGTTGACCTATTTTCCTCTGTCTAGAGCCAAATAGTTCACCTTGTATTTTCCTTGAAAATCTTTTAGAAAATGACCATACAAGGTATAAATTCTTTAATTACTCATGCTCTGCCATGCCAAATTTTAAAAAAGCTTGCCTGAAGAATCTTTGTAGAAAACCCAGAAACTCTTTGTCTTCAAGAGCTTCCCATCACAGACAAATCTTAATTTTATACTTAGTATTTGTACATACATTTTTCAATGTATGTTCAAATGTACATTTGCCAATGTATGTGGTGGTGCCCACCTAGGTTTTGGGTTTCAATTATTCATCTGTAGGCATTCTCTTTCCAAACCCAAAATTTCTAAGTCATTTGGCCTTCGCGGTTCAAAAATGCAAAAAACAGTTGCATACAAGTGTCTTTGTATATACAAGACCATTTGTATGTACATGCAAGTTCAAATGTACATTAGCGGATCAAGAAATCTCAATCGACCTTCAAAAATAGTAAAAAATTGGTTGTATGCTTTTTGCAATGCATATCGAGTTTGTATATGCATTAAGAAATCTATTGCAGATTTTGAGAATATTCCCTGCTTGTATGGAATTTTTTGCATGTATATTTGTGTTGTATGTTTAGACATGCAATGACTACATACAAGAGGAACATGCAAATGAAAATATGCATTGGCGGCATACAAGCGAAATATGCAAGGGACAATGTATGCCGCAAAGATACAAAGGTGAATGTATGTCTAACATACATTGGGAATGTACAAGGCGCATATACAAAGAGGCCGACATGCATTCGCTACAGTGAAAGGGGTTTGTATGTGCGAGATGAAAGTGAAATATACATTTGCCACATACAAAGGTGGAACATTCAAAGACCAATGTATATCGAAACAGTGGCTTGTATATTTGTGATTGTATGTTTGCACATACAAGTCAAAGATACAAGGCCAACATACAAAGAAAACATACAAAGGGGCAAATGCATATGCAACAGTTGAATGTACATCTGCAGCAATGTACAAAGGAAGAACATACAAGTCAAACATACAAGGATGAATGTACATTTTGCAATGTACATCAATAGAATATACAAAGGACTTTCGCCAAAGATACAAGGAGATATGCATGTGCGATATAGTAAGGTAGTTTTAACAGTGGCTTGTATATTTCACTTTGTATGTTTGCATATACAAAGTTGATATACAAAGGGCCAAACATACAAGGAGGAGATGCAAAGGGTGGGGTCTACCAAATGTACATTTTGTGATTGTATATTTGGACATACAAGCAAAGCATGCATCGGGCACATACAAAGAAATGCATACAAAAGCCTTTGTATATCGACAACATACAAGGTCATATACAAATGAGTTTGTATATGTGAGTGCCAAGAGGCTAACATACATTTGGTGGGGCCTGCAGACATACAAAGTAGAATGCACATCGAGTGCATGCAAAGTCAACATACAAGGGAAAGTGATTCAAAGCTGGGGTCCACCGCTTGTATATTTGCAATTGTATGTTTGCACATACAATCAAATATGCATTCCTAATATACAAACTAGATCTGAAAGGAGCATACATTCTAGTTGATAAAGGGTAGAATTCCACATTTTGTATGTATAATTTGCTTGTATGTTTGCATTGTATATGCGACATACATTAGTTATATACAAGAGGAACATGCATGGCTCGGACCTGATGGCGATTGCAATATGCTTCATAATGGTTTCAAGTCCGCGGCTTGCATGTATATGGCGTTTGTATATGTCGATATACAAAGAATGAAGATACAAGGCCCAAATTTCAATTTTCTCCTAATCCAATTGATAAAGTGACTGGCGTCCGGCTTGCATGTTATATGCATTGTATAGGCCAACATACACAGAAGGTACATGCAAACCAGACCCGATGGCAATTTCAAGCTTACTTCATAATCTTTTGAGTTCCATATGGTTTGTATATTTGCGATTGTATGTTTGTGTATACAATGTGATATACAAGTGAAATATGCAAGGAGGAAGATACAGTTTTCCAACGATGCTTCTCAGTTTCAGTTCGGCGACGAATCAAGTGGTGCCATGTGGCAGGCCATACAAGGGCTGATTCAAAAGGTAAAGGCCCATGTTTGTATGTAGTTTCAAATGCATATACATAGAGCGATTTCAAAGGGTTGTTTAGGTGCCAAAAGCAAGGGGATATACAAGGGATTTTTGACAGGACCTGATACATCAGCAGCTCAACTGGAGGTCATCTCGACAGCCCGATACATACAGGCACTTTGTACATGCAAAGACAGTTTCAGAGGCCAATTTAGATGTGATATATACATAGATGCAAAGTGATATATATAGGTAGTTGACCAAAACTTTGATTGCTTGTATCTCCTCCATTCTAGTGAATTTCCACATGCTGCAAAAGGCAAAGATGCATGTTTTTGTCCCCTTTTTCATTTGGCAGGGTTTTTTAAGGGTTTTTGTCACTTTTCAATTTCAAATCTGGATTTGCTTGTTTTGGACGAGTGGATGTTTCAACAACCATATTGAGCAGATGCAGATATTTCTTACATTCATTGTTGCACAAGGATGAAGTAGCTCGCATTAATAACTGGAAATATCTCTCCACCGCCATGTTCCAGATTTTCCATATATTCATTGTTGTAGATAACCATTGAAGTTGCTTGCATTAAAGACTTAAAATATCTTCCATCTGCCCCAATTCCAGATCTTCTATACCATAACTTCTTGCAAGTGGATAGTCATTAAAATGTAGATATTTTTTGTTACAGCTCATAGAGCAAATTTTTGTAACCGACTTAGGGCTTTTTTTTTGGAATGCTATACATATGCATTCGAGAGTTGTAAGTTGGGTTGGAAATTTTTTTGGCTTTCAAGCTTTCTGTTTCCAAATAGAGCTTTCTGCTACTATAATTGTGCCTTCCTACTAAATATATGCAAGTTATTTTACCTCTTTTGTTGATTTTCTAGTTTAGTGTAAATTTGCATGTGACTGTCTGTGAACATCTTTGTTCCTCTCAATCATTCTGCTTCTTACCTCTGCTAGAATTTATTTAAATCTATGTATGTCCACTTGTTGTATCTGGTTATGTTATGCATCTTCTCAATTCCATTAAAGTTTCTTTTAATCAGTCTGGTGCATCACCCTTACTTTCATTTTTCCATGTTTTATCTTTCATTCAAAAGCATTCCTTCTCCCTTTTCCTCTGAAGATTTAGTAGCTTTAGGTGATATCCAGTCAAGGAAGTCGACCTTCTCCGGAGGTCTGATCTCATTTTCAAGGTCCCACACTTTGAGATCATTCCCATGTTACTACAGATTGCTAAAGTTTCACAACTGCAGCAAAGGGTGCAAATCTAGGTGATAACAACAAGATCAACAGGTTCTCTTGCAAATTCCTTTCTAAAACAGTCAATAAGTTCATCCCAACAGGCAAAGGATCTTTTTGGAAAGTTCAAATACCAATCTCTAGCTCTTGCACCAAAGGATCTAAGAAAAAACCTCATCCACATATCCTCATCTCTAATTGAGTGTTTCTTCATGAAGCTGTGAAAATTTTGGATATGTGCACCCCCATCACACACATTATGTCCACTAATTCTCGGCATCTGATTGTAAATCTGAGTAGGCATACTTTCAACTTCATAATCAACCCACGACAAATCTAATTGGTCATATAAAGGATCAAAAGGGCTGACAAAAGGTTTAACATTATGACTAGTAGGCACAACATTATTACTTTTTAACTGAGCCTGCCGAGCCTCTAAGGATATCAACCTATTCTTTATCTCTTCAATTTTTTTACACAACACTTCATTCCCCTCTTGGCTGAGTATGGGTGAATACGTACTTAGATTCATATAAATTTCACTTTCAAACATTTTATGTCTACCTAAGACCTAGGGCTTCCCTTTGGCATTTAACTTATGCAATAAAACAATAAATACAAGTGGGAAGAAACCATGTACCTTCTCTCATCCAGATGTTTAAGTCTTGAACAAAATATTTTTTAGATCACAACAACATACATGAACCTTTCATGTGCACTAAGAACTTTTTTGTAGAGTCACCACCTCTCCAAAGAGGATAAAATTTTCAAACAACTGAAAACTCATCATAGAATAAATATTTTTTTGAGTTCATTCCACTAGCAGAGCACCACTATTCACATGAAAGATCTAGATATGCAGCAATGACTTCACACTATTCAACTCCTTCCCTAGTAGAGTCATCACTTTGTTGGTTCTTTCTCTATCTGAATCAACAGAGGGTTTGCCAGTTCCAATGCACAGGCAGATTTGGCCAACAAATACAGGAGGTTGTGTTAGCTGCCTCCCCTTCACTTTTGGTTCTGCCACACCATGGGGGTATCCCTATAACTGAAGATTTAACTTTAACTCACCCAATGACAAAAGGTTTAGCTTTACAACAACAGGTAGAATACTCTCATGTTTGGACCAAGATTTGCATGATAAATCACAAGTTTGACAATATTCTTGGACATATCTAACTGGTTAGGAATGAGAGTATGCAGGGGTCCTATTTCTACTCCTACATCTAATAGGTTGGAGTTTTGAAATGATTTGTGTTTATGTTTTGGATGCAAGACAGGGGTTTTTGGATCATAACTACTACACAAGGGCAAACCGGTGCCTATCTCAGGGCAAGGAGTCAACTAGACATATACAAGTGAATGATTTGCATTGGCATTCAAGTATCGAGGGGTCAGATTTGTGCTTGCCTCACAAACACCACCCAAGACTGAGTATTTAGTTGCCTCCACTTACAAATATCCTAGTTGACATACATTCTTCTTCATACTTAACCTAAAACAGTTTAATCCACTCCTTGAATGGAAGTTAGAGATCAAGAATGTAATATAGAAGTCTATATCCTAGAATCTTAGTAACCCTTAGCAACTAGATTGAAAAGAAGGGATGCACACAACAATGGAGACAGACAGCTAAACACATGCAACAAAGTATTTTTCATATAAAAATAACTTGAAACTGAACATGTATGCAACATGCATTTAGATGCAACTCATAAACTCCAAAAGAGACAGAACAGCCAAAAAACTCTATTTTTGTTATTTCCTCCAAAAAAATGCCCAAGTCTTCAACCACCTATAGAATGGCCGTGGATTCCTTTTTCAAGGAGCACACAAGCTTCCATCCACCTACACACTGACAGACTTCATAAATGCAGAGATCACCCCCTTAAGATTTTCAATGAAATAATCAGATCTTTATTAAATTTTGGTCGCTGAAGCCATCAGATCCTCCATGAAAGCCAACGGCACAAGCAACTTGGACCTCGATCAAACTATAAGATTTGACATTTTTCTTGGCATCGTGCAGAAAGGTAGTTGACTGTGGAATGAATGCGTAAAAAGAAATAATGCACCAACAAACATTCATTTCATCCTTCAAACTCAGCCATAGAATCAGGCTCCAAATATGCAAGATCGACGGTCCAAATCCACCCATACAAGTTGAAAATCCACATCAGCAACATTAAAAATTCCATTGCCAATGATATTGCACCACGTAGGTGGTCCTTTTCCTTCATTGACCTTTCGTAGTCATGAGATCTAATTATCCCACATTCATCCTGCAGTGATCCTTTGATCACTTTATATACTAGACCACTGGTATATCTAACATCGTACACTTTTCCCTAATGCGTCTCGTGATCCACCCACTAGCGGTCTATCGCTCCATCTCCTGTCATCGCCAAGACTTTATTGGAGTGACCCCAAGCATCGGAGTGACATATCCACAGCACGCTGATGTCACATATTTTGTCAATCGGTGGAATGACCCAACACATCAGGAGGAGACTTCCATAGCACGCCGATACATATTGCCACGCCGATGACTCACCTTGCATATATCCTTATCTTCATTGGCGATCAATGGGATCTCAGACTTGGCTGCCGATAGGCAAGGTCTCACCGAAGACCATTGTATGTTTGCTTGTATCTCCATCGATGATCGGCAGGATGTCAGACCTGGCTGCCGATAGGCAAGGTCTCACCAATGACAATTCTTCGTATAACTCATCGGCCTATCAGCGGGACTGCAAAATGAGACGCTGATGTAGGTTGTCTTGGTGATGATCCCCCTTTGGATTCTTGTTTAAACCTCCATCGGTCTATCGGCGGGAACATGAAATGGGCCATCGATGTGTATTGTCTCGCCGATGCAAGGAACAAACCACTGTGAACAACATGATCGCTGAGACAAAGGTCTACTCTTGCCATGGACTTAGAAATTTTTTGGGTTTTAAATGAAAAAGCTTGCAGATTTAAATGTTCGAAACCCCAACCCCATGTGGGCACCACCAACTGGCTCAGAGTTTACTTTATTTTCCCTAATCCATGGTTTACATTCAGTTCATAAAGTCTATGGTTGAACTTATAGTGACTCATAGAATCAATTTCCCTTTACAAGGTTCAGTCTTAGAAGACCTACTTGAATGTGACTCGTAAAGAAATAACTCAACCTTTTGAAAATAAGGCATGCATGTACTATTATATAACAAAACATAAAGAGACAAGGTTCTTTTCTTGTAAAAGAATGTTCAAAGAACATCTTTCCCTTATGAGAATATGATTCGAAACTATAAGAATCATAAGACAATAATATGTTCAAGAACTCCTTCTCATTTCCATGAGAATTCGTTATAGTTTTAATATTCATAGTAAACTCAAAGGAAAACTTTATCCACACACAATGTTCTCCTTCTAGTATTTTAAGGTCATTAGTTTTTAATGTAAAGAACAATAGTTCCATACAAAATCTTTCTTCATTCTTGATTAGTTCAACCTCACTTATTATCATAACTCTATCAAGTATATGAGCTATTACTCTTGGCTATTACTTCAATACTCTACATTTGCCTTATTTGGCTTTAGAAAATAGCATATAGTCTAGGCCTTCACGACTGTTAGATGACATTATGGGACATCATAAAAGTTTTCATGGCTCGAAAGACATTTAATAAAAAATACAACCCTATCATGTTTTATCACAAGTATTCATTGATAACATTGAGCCCATTGTCATAGTCATCCTACGATGACAAGAAAATAAGAGTTAAAATAAAGTTTAGCTCTCTACCTTACAACACACAATGAGCTTTGCATATGCATTTTGTATGTAATTCATACTCAAGTGGTTGTGGGTTATATGTATACACAGTAGTGTATATGTGACTATACAATGATAAAAGAAACACTTAATCACCTTCTTAAAACATAACAAACAACTATGGGAACAATATGGCTTAGTAAGCCATAGTATAGCAATGGATTCTCGTGCATGTTGACATCATCGACGCTTTCATATTCATGACGAAAGACTTATAATAATAAGTATGTTATTGAATATAAAATACTGAGCTTCATCTTGTACCTAAATAAGAGTTTGTTCGAATGTAATCACTAGCTCAAAGCATACACAGATCTTAGCTCGACTCCCTGATCTTCTAGTATAACCACGCTACCCCTACAAGAAGAATACTAACTATATCTTACCTTTGAGATTCGTATCTCCCAGCAAAACAAGAGAGTCCAGTCTCTTTCTATCCAATCAGTAATAACCGATTCTTTTCGCATGCATGCAAACCAGGATTATCTTTCCTAAGATTTGGCTTACCAACTTTTCATAATTTGATCGGTTGGCAAGGATAAAGGCATGGAAATAGGGTTTACTCAGCCGCCACCCTCCTTCCCACTCCTCATGGGTGATGACTGGCCAAGTGCCCCCATCAACTTATAACAACATTAAATAAAAAGATAATATGATTATTAATCATATTCTGCCTCAAAAACAAACTTCAACCAAATGAATTATGTATATAAATATACTTACACACCCTTATCTAAGGGTTTAGGGATATATATAAGTGTTAATAATATCAACTCTATTAGTTAGGATCACATACTTACGAGGTGACTATAGGGTCGAGCATTGCTCCCCTAGAAAGCATCGTTCACCCCAAAACATAGATAATCAAATAGACATAGACATGAAACAAAATGTATAAAAAGAGCATGGAACCAAAGGGTCCCTGGGATCTTTGCCAATATCGATAAACAACTCAACATCACGACCTTGAGACCAATGCCTTTTTGACAGTTCAAAAATAAAGATGTTGAGTAAAGTCTAATTGACCAGTCGAGAGAGAGGGCGTAACTCACCCTAATAGCAAGAGTTCAATGGACAAAGTCTACTACTTAGATGGCTAATTAACCCCTTTTCCCAACATCTAACTCTTCCTCCTGGATGATACTCTCCTTCCTTCTCCAAAGGACGTTGCATTTTCATGTTCACACTCAGGACCATAAAACCATGATAAGTGCATCATCATTTATTTCACAATTCAAATTAATTAAATATTCATATGAACGAATAGTTTCATAACTAACTATCATCAATCATTATTCTCATAATCAAAGATTAAATCAGATATTTCCACAATATCAAATCAGTTAACTATGATTAATCCTCCTGATTACCATGCAAGGTTAAGATTAGGTCTAATTATAGGTTGGGGATGTAACATATCTTCCCCCATAAGAATCATTGTCGCCCTATGATTAATTGTCTTAAAAGTTAATCAACATAATAAGTAAATGTTTCAAGAGCATAATAAATAAGTTTTTCAATAAAGATGAGGAAATCTAGCATGAAAGTCATCATAGTTTTCCTAGATGGCATTTTTCTCTGCATATTGGTCCCATTGGACCTTGCACTGTGTTAGCTCTTTGTTACATAAGCATAGCTTACGCGTTTCAAGCACCTTGATGGGCTCAATCACCACCACACGTAGGTCCTTCACCTGTAAAGTATTCCAATCAAGCATAGGAATTTAATTATCTATAGAGTTAAACATTTTCAAATAAGAAACATGAAACACATTATGCATCATGGCAAGGGCTAGTGGTAGAGAAATTTTGTATGCTACTGGGTTGACTTCTTCAAGAACTTCGAAGGGACCCCCATATCTAGGTACCAATTTAGACATCTTTCCAAATTTAATGGAACTTTTCCGAGGTCTTACCCTTAGGAGAACTTTCTCTCCCACTGTGAAATGCATTCTGATGCATTTAGCATCTGTATAGCTCTTTTTTCTATCATTGGCTTCTGCTAGCCTTCTCTTAATCAGATGGACTTGTTCTTCCATCTCTGACAGCATTTCTAGACCAAGGCTAACCCTATCTTCCAGCTTGTCCCAGCTTATAGGGGTTTGGCACTTCTGTCCATATAATGCCTCAAATGGAGCCATCTTAATAGTTGAGTGATAGGAATTATTGTAGGCAAATTCCACCAAAGGAAGATAATCCTCCCACTTGTATTGCTGATCCATGTAATATATCCTCAATAAATCCTCCAGCACTTGGTTCACCCTATCAGTTTGGCCATCCTAATGAAGGGGGTAAATCATAAAACACACAACAACAGAAATGGAACACAGAAAATAGAATATTTCTTTATTGATCTGGGCAACTCATTACATTACAAAAGCTCAATTACAATAAGAGGAATCAATCCTCCATAGGCTGCAACCCACTACAGCTACACATCACTAGCCTCTGGAATCTTCTACCTTCTGTAACCCCAAATCAGCTAGGGTTTCTATTTTCCCACCTATTCTTGACTCTACACTTTCCCCTTTAACTCCACTACAGCCCAGGGTTCCCAAAATAGTCATAAATAGTACTTTTTGGTAGTGTCCAACTAAATTTCAAAATTTGCAACTCCCTCCAAAAGTAGGTCAACTTCCGGGAAGAATAACTTTTGATCTGAGTGTCTAATTGATGAACCGTTTTAACCACCAAAAATCTCGCGATGTGAAATATCATGTTGGAAATCAATAAATGGATTTCCATCAACTTTTTAGGACATTATGGGATGTTTTAGTGCCTCATATCTCATTTCAAAAAAATTCAGGGGCTTTTCAGAAAATAAAAACTTTAATATCTTTCATCTCACAAATGATCTTTTCTTGAATCCTTCACCAAAGGTATTATATTTTAGTTATGATGCTTTTTGTAATTTTTTTCTTCAATCCATGACCAAATGCAAACTTTCCTAAAATGGTAGGTAAACTTTCCAAAACTGGCACTTTGCTATTTTTAGCAGTTTTGGAAAAAATGAAAGTCCTACATCATTATTCAGAAGATTATGGAACCAGAAATACTAATTATGGAAATAAATGAAAAAAAATGTAATGATTTTTAAGCAACATATTTTTGGGTGATACAAGATTTCCCTTACACCACTGGATGCTCCTACATCAAACACCCAGGGTAATTTGAGAAGTGACCCTGTCACGTCTCAGGTGTTTGTTTGAGGAAAACCCAAATGATCAACCTCTGCCTTAGACAACCAAGAAGAATCTTCAACAGGCCTTCCTTTCCATTTCACCAAATATTCTTCATTTTGCCTGTTCTGAGTACTTCTTCCCACATGGCTATCCAAGATCTCTTCTATCTCCTCTGTTGAAGTAGATGCCAGAATACTCCATTGTTCTTCTATTGGTCCATCCTCTGTGCCACCCTCATGATATTCTATTAAATCAATAATGTTGAACACAAGGGAAATATTAATCCCACTCGGTAGCTCTACCTCATATGCATTTCCTGAATCATGCTTCTTCAGGATTCTACACGGTCCAAATTTCTTCATTTTCAACTTATTGTATATTCCAATTGGGAACCTTTCTTTTCTCAAGTGAACCATGACTTCATCTCCTACCTAGAACTCCTTATATCTCCTCTTCTGATCTGCCTTAGCCTTGTACTGAATATTCATCTTATTAATGTGCTTTCTCACCTCTTCATGCAAATTCTTCAAGTGTTCTACAAAGTCTTCAGCCTTGGCACTTCTCTTTTCTCCTTTGTCTAGCTTCCTTAACTCTGAAGCATTTCTTGGGCTATTGCCATATACAATCTGAAATGGTGATTTACTAGTACTCCTATTGACAAAATTGTTGTAAGCAAATTCTGCCTGTGGTAAAATCAAATCCCATCCCTTGGGCTTATCTCCTACTAAACATCATAGCAAGTTACCCAAAATCTTATTCACCACTTCCATCTATCCATCAGTATGTGGATGGTGTGCAAAACTAAACTTCAAATCTGTCTTCAATTTCTTCCATAATGTCTTCCAAAAATAACCAACAAACTTGGTATCTCAATCTGAAACTATGCTCTTTGGTAGACTATGTAATCTCACCACCTCTCTAAAAAATAACTCTGCAATATGAATAGCATCATTAGTCTTCTTGCAAGGAATAAAATGTGCCATCTTTGAGAATCTTTCCACCACCACAAAAAAGGAATCATGCCCTCTCTGTGTCCTTGGTAAACCAAGAACAAAAACCATAATAATATCATCCCATGGCTTCTCTGGTATAGGTAGTGGCTGATATAGACCTGTATTCTGACTTGCTCCTTTCACCATTTGACATACTCTACAACTTTGCACAAATTTCGTCACATCCTATTACAACTGTGGCCAATAATAATTTTCACCAACAATAGCAATGGTCTTATCTTGACCAAAGTGTCTGGGCAATCCTCCACTATGCTTCTCCTTAAATAGGTTCTCTCTCATGGAACTCCTTTAAACAACATGCCATCTTGGATTATGAAATCTAACCATTTTGTCCTGTCCAAAGTAACAGGTACCAGACAAGCTTTCCAGGCCTCTGCAAAATCTAGATCTTTAAGATACAAACTTTTGATCTCATTGAACCCAACAACCTCTATCTTCATTTCTGTCAACAAATTTTGCTTTCTACTCAAGGCATCTACAACTCAGTTGGAATTCCCACTCCTGTGCTTCAAAACAAAAATATAACTCTGTAAAAACTCAACCCATTTTAAATGCCTCTAGTTCAACTTTCCTTGACTATTAAGATACTACAAGGCCTGATGATCAATATATAAAACAAACTCTTTTGGCAACAAATAATGTCTCCATTTCTTCAAAGCCTGAACTATTGCATAAAACTCCTGATCATAAATAGAATGCATTTTCTTGGCATCATTAAGCTTCTCACTAAAATAGGTAATGGGCTTACCTTCTTGACTCCAAACAGCTCTTATAGCACTACCACTAGCATCACAATCTACCTGAAATACCTTATTGAAATCTAGAAGTGCCAAAATAGGTTGTTTTGTGACTTTCTACTTCAATGCATCAAATCTTTTGTCTACTCCCTTAGTCCATCTAAACTCTTTTCTATCCCCTCTCATTGTCTTAGTTAGGGGTGCACAAATGCTACTAAAATTCCTGATAAACTTTCTATAAGAACTTGCCAAACCATGAAAAGATCTTACTTCTGTAGCACTCCTCAGTGTAAGCCATTCAATGATAGCCCTCACCTTCTCTGGGTCCATCTTAAGACCTAAGACAACAAATCCAAGGTATACCAACTCCTTTGTAAAACTACATTTCTTCAAATTAATCAACAACTTCTCCTCCTTCAGCTTCTCCAAAACTCTTCTGATATGCATCATATGCTCATCCCAAGTCTTACTGAAAATCAAAATATCATCTAAATAAACAATAACAAAACTTTCCAAAAAATTTTTCAATACCTCATTCATGAGTCGCATGAATGTGCTTGATGCATTGGTTAGCTACAGTGGCATGACTAACCACTCATACAAACCTTCCTTTGTCTTGAAGGATGTCTTCCATTCATCTCCTTCCCTGATACGGATCTGGTGATACCACTCTTCAGGTCAATTTTCATGAAGTACTTTGCTCCACTCAAATAGTCCATTATGTCATCCATTCTTGGCAATGAAAACCTATACTTGATCATGATCTTATTAATGGCCCGAGAATCTGTACATATTCTCCATTCTCCATCTTTCTTTGGTGCTACTACTGTAGGTACTGCACATGGACTTAGGCTCTCCCTTATCAGTCCCTACCTTAATAGCTCTTAAACTTGTCTGTTTAGCTCTTCACTCTCTCCAGGAGTCATTCTGTGGGTTTCCTTATTCGGCAAACTAGCTCTTGGTATCAAATCCATTTGGTGACTTATCTTCCTCACCGGTAGTAAACCTTCTAGTACATTATCAAAGATAATGTCCTAAAATTCTTTCAACATGTCTGAAACTTCTGTTGGTACATCTTCACATTTCTCTTGACTAATCTTAGAAATCAATGCAAAGCAATGATGCTCATGCTTCATACCCTCTAAAAATTTCCTACCATCTACCAAGCAAATTCTAGTAGTACTACATACCTTTTCTTCCACCTCTTTCAAGGGCTTCAACTTATGACAAACTCCATCCTTTGTTAGGGAATATGTGTTTGCACGGCCATCATGGACAGCACTCCTATCATACTGCCACAGTCTCCTCAATAACATATGACATGCATCCATCAGTATGATGTCACACAACACCTCATCATGGTAGTCACCAATATTAAACTTCACTAAACATTACTCATTGACCAAAGCTCTATGGTCCTTCTGTAACCATGCAATCCGATATGGATGTGGATGCTTTCTTCTTGTCAACTTCAACTTGTCAACCATCTCCTCTAAAACAAGATTATCAGTGCTTCCACTGTCAATAATAATATCACAACACTTACCTTCACATTTGCACCTTGTGCGGAATAAACTCTTCCTCTGATTTGGTTCTTTCTCCTCATTCAGTAAAGTTTCTCTGATAACTAGGGTTTCTCCCCTTTTAGCATCTTCATCTACATGTGCAACTCATGCATTAACTTCAGGTTTTCTATTTTCCCTTCCTTGATGTTGTGGACACTCATATGCTTGATGCCCTTCTTCTCGACATTGAAAACAGGTTCCTCTAAAACATCCTCTTCCAAGTCCTTGCCCAGGTCTATCTCTTCCTCTTCCTCTTTGCTCACCATTGTTCTGGTCACAAGGGCGGTAGGTATTATCTCCTCTCTGATTTTGACTAGTGTTGCCTTCTTCACTTTTCTTCTTCATTTCACCCCCCATAGGGTCTTCCACTAGTCCTTCCACCTTGACCTGTTCCCATTTGCTTGCTATCGAATCTTTTATTTAGCTTTTCTTCCACCTTCAAGGAAAACTAGTATGCATCTTCTATGGTGGTCATTCTAACTAGGCTTAGCTTCTCTTGGATACTTGGTCTCAACCCATTAATGTAACAGGCTACCTTCTCTTTATTGGCCTTTGCATGGCCTATCCTGATAGTAATCTTATAAAACTCCTTTGTATACTCCTTAACAGACTTGTTACCTTACTTCAATCCTTGCAGCTTATTCAAAAGCTCCATCTCATAGTCCACAGGAATGAACTGCTTCTTCAGTTTCTCCACCATCTAATCTCGTCTAGTGATCTTTCCTTTTCCCCTTCTATTCCTCTCTAACTGGACCTCCTTCCACCAAATATTTGCATGGCCCTTCAACATTGTTTTTGCAAACTTGACCCGATCTGGGTCCTCCACATCTTCATACTTGAAATACTCCTCTATGTCACTGATCCAATCAATAAGTTGTTCTAGGTTCAAATCTCTAGAATAGGTAGAAACTTTGATCCTGGGCCTCTTTCTGATCTTCAAAATGGCTCTCAACAACCTAACTTTTGCAGGATCTACTGTAGCTTCTTGTTCTTCCTCAGATAGCTCTTCTTCAACTTCATTCTCACTTTCTTCTCTTGTTCTCAGAACAAAACCTCTTCGCAGCTCCTCTTGCAAAGCATCAATCTGCCTTTGTAGGGCTCTAAAACCCTCTTCCGTCAAAGTATTCCTTCCAATACAATTTCTTCATGGAGGCATCTTGATCTCCGCAACAAACCCACAACCTCAGGTCCTGGTGCAAACTACCTCACTGTTGGCGATCTATCTACACACTCAGGAACCCTTGCTCTGATACCACTTGATGAAGGGGGTAAATCATAAAACACACAACAACAAAAATAGAACATAGAAAATTGAATATTTCTTTATTGATCTGGGCAACTCATTACATTACAAAAGCTCAATTACAATTAGAGGAATCAATCCTCCACGGGTTGTAACCCACTATAGCTACACATCACCAGGCTTTGGAATCTTCTACCTTTTGGAACCCCAAATTAGCTAGGGTTTTTGTTTTCCCACCTATTCTTGACTCTACACTTTCCCCCTTTACTACCACCCAAGATTCCTAAAATAGTCATAAATAGCACTTTTTGGTGGCTTCCAGCTAAATTTCAAAATTTGCAACTCCCTCCAAAAGTAGGTCAACTTCTGGGAAGCATAACTTTTGATCTCGGTGTCTGATTGATTAACCATTTTAAGTGCTAGAAAGCTCGCGATGTGAACTATCATGGCAAAAATCCATAAACAGATTTCTATCAACTTTTTAGGATGTTATGGAATGTTTTAGTGCCTCATATCTCATTTCAAAAAATTTTAGGGCTTTTCAAAAAACAAACACTTTAATATCTTTCAGCTCACAAATGATCTTTTCCTAAATCCTTTGCCAAATGTCTTATATTTTAGTTATGAAGCTTTCAGTAAGTTTTTGCTTCAATCCGTGCCCAAATGCAAACTTTCCTAAAATGGCAGGTAAACTTTCCACAATTGGCAGTTTGCTATTTTTAGTAGTTTTTGAAAAACTAAAAGTCCTACATCATTATTTAGGAGATGATGGAACTAGAAATACTAATTATGGAAAGAAATGAAAACAACTGTAATGATTTTAAAGCAACATCTTTTTTGGGTGATGCAAGATTGCCCATACACCATTGGATGCTCCTGCATCACTTCCATTTCAAGATGATAAGTAGAGCTTATATTCAACTGGGTTCCAAGTGAAGAGAATAAGGTTTGCCAAAACCTCAATGTCATTCACTCATTCCTATTCATTCCCTTCTAGAAATATAGGGGTTTCACATCAGCAAGTAACTTTGTTACTCTAGGATGTCCAGAATATGGTGCAGAATTCACATCCTTCCATACCATATTCCTTAACTCTACAAAGTTAAGTACATACATCCTTCCTTAAAACCTTAATAACCTAGCCGGTTCAAGATTGAATCCCTCATATCTCAAATTCTGGGGGTTTTCTTCAAGGGCCTATTTTACTTTCTCATAAAACTCATCTCCCTTAGATTTCTGTAACACCTGATTCCTAAAATTAGAATGTATGGAGATCATGGAGGAGATGTGTCTTCTCCTACTCAAAGCATCTGCCACTTGATTTTCTTTTCCTTGTATATATTTAATCTTGAAATCATAATCTGAGATGAATTCCAACCATCTTCTTTGTTGATCATTAAGATGGGGTTGAGTGAACAGATATTTGACTCCTTGGTGATTTGTTTTTAGCTCAAAAGGTTTCCCAAGAAAGTAGTGTCTCCACATTGGAAGTCATGAATGACTGCTGCCAGTTCCAAATCATGTGGGGCATAGTTTTGTTCATATTTTTTTAGTTTACATGATTCATACGCGATGACCTGTCCATCTTGGACTAGCACACCACCTAAGCCTTTCCCTGAGGCATCGATACTAACTACAAATTGACCCTCTAGATCAGGTACTTTCAAAGTTGGTGTTGAAGTCAATTTTTCCTTCAGTAGGTCAAAGGCCTCTTGGCACTTATTTGACCACTCAAATTTCTTGCCTTTTCTCTACAAGGAGGTTATAGGATATGCAATTTTTGAGAAGTTTTTCACAAACTTCCTATAGTAACCAGCAAGGCCCATGAAACTTCGGACCTCATGAACATTCCTTGGTATCGGCCATTCCAAAATAGCCTTAATTTTTGTTGGGTCCATAGCTATTCTCTTAGCTAAAATTATGTGGCCCAAGTATTGTACTTCCTTCTAAAAGAAAGTGCGCTTAGAGAGCTTTCCATACAATTTATGCTCTCTTAACCTCTGAAGAATAATTCTTAAATGTTGCAGGTGTTCTTCTGTTGGCAAGAGACACTATGTGGCTTCATGAGTGTTGTCATTGATGGCAACTAAGTCCATTCCACACATCCACAGGACATGGTATGTCTATACCAGAAGTCAGATTGAGGAGTATTTTGGTCTGGTGAGCAAGAACAAAGCATGCAACAAGGTCTGACAATCAGGTTCAGATCTCTCAGATGAAGTATCTCAGCTAAGTGCGGACTTGGGGAAGTTAAGAGGAGTACCATGACTAATACATTCTAGAGATTGAGCCTCTAATGATGAAAGAGTCAAAAGATATGAGTACCTAAGTGTTGGATTTCTATTTCGCAGAGTTGACTGAGGAAGAACTGACCAGTAGAGCATCAGACTTTAATCTAGATGAGAAGTTGATGATGATCAAGTATCTTAAGGGATCATTCATGGTTGGCCGACATGATTGATGACCTCTATAACTATCTTTTTAATACGCATCACTTAGTAAGCATGGATTCAGCTGACAGACCAGAGTTTGGAAATATCCTGTGTTTTTTGGATACCAACTAGGAAGATGTTGAAATCCCTAGATGCGGATATATATACTAGATTGATCTCAGTATGGAGTGAGTTGTACATTGTGAAGTGCAAAGAAAAGTAGAGAGTAGTATGGAAGCAGCTACATAGGTCTGGAATATGACAGAATAGTAGCACTAGAACAGAGGAAGAATGAAGTGCAGCAGATCAGTATATTGAGCCTAACTAGAACTGAACGTTAGCATATGTGCATGCTTCTCATCAGTTCAAGTACTTGGTTTCTTTCTATAAACTATTGTAGGCAGTGACCCTCTTGTGAGTAGTGTGCTCGGGCAGTGAGCCCTAATTGGCAAGTGCCATTTTGTACCACCTTATTCTTTTAACAGAGAATACAATCTTGGGTTAGTCACCCCATGGTTTTTCCCTTAACAGGGTTTTCCATGTCAAAATCATTGTGTTATGTGTATTGATTTTATTTTTACTTTCATGGTTATGCATTCTTATATAATTTGATGCTACACTAGTTGTTAAAGAAGAATAAAAAGTTAAAATAATTAAGATAACTGATTCACCCCCCCTCTCAGTTATCAACAATTGGTATCAAAGCTAAGTTCCTCCAAACAGAGCCTAATATCTTGAGGAAGATCTGGGAATCTCAATGGATATGTATGGTATGAGGGAACAATTTCAGTCTACCCTAGATGATCTTGAACAGTCTCACTTTGAAGTCAATAACTTAAAGGAAAGACTCAAACAAGCTGATGATTTCATAAATGAACTAAAAGAGAAATTGAGTATCTCTATGAAAAAGAGAAAGGAACTACTTCAACAATTGGCAAGTCATAGTGAAGCCAATAATATTGATGAAGACCTGAATGAGAACAAGTTATGTGAGAAGCTATCAAAAGAGGTTATTATGGTAAGACATGAAATGGAATCAGGGGTTATGAAGTTCACCCAAGAAATTGAAGAGGAGAGAAAAATTGAAGATAATCTAAAACAATCTCTCAAGGAGAAGTCAGAAGACTGCTACAAAATGGATAGAATAATCAGGGATCTAGAATCTGATCTTGAAGAAGCTAGAGATAATGAAGAACAACTTGAGAATCAGATAGACACTCTTAAAAGGGATCTTCAAATAGAAAATGAATACAAAGAGAAATTCAAGATAAGCTCTGAAGTTCTTCTTGAAAGCCAAAAGAGGGTAGATGACAAGCAAGGCTTGGGGTATGAGAAAGGTGAAAGCTCCTTATCTAGTCAGAAGAACCCTAAATCAAGAAATCTAAGGAACAGGCCTAGAAGACCTCCGATAAGGCAACCAAATGCTTAAAGATATCCATCCTTCAATGGATACTGCCACAATTGCAATAACTTTGGTCATAAAGCAAATCAATGCAGAAGAAGAATGAATCAAACTAATTCATCTTTCTTTGAACAATGTTTTAACTGCAAAAGGTATGGTCACAAATCTCATGAATGTAGAAGTATGCAAGTAAACAATTCATTCAATGGTAGATGCTTTACATGCAATAGAATGGGACATATGGCTAATCAATGCAGATATAGAGGATATCAGTCAAATATACAAAGAAATATTATTTTCTATAATTGCAATAGATCTGGTCATATTGCCAAATTCTATAGAAGTAAGATTCAGGACAAAAAGGGTCTGGTACATCAGAATCAAAATCAAGACAAAGGAAAAAGAAAAATGAATGTGAATGAAATTCAAAGGGAGATGAACAAGATTTGGGTGAAGAGAAGTATAGAAAATGTTGGCGATGGATCTGCACTAGAATCTGGTGCTGATATTCCTTCCAGAAATTGAATAGATGAGCTCTGGGTCAGGGGGAGTCACAAAGGAAAATAAAATTGCCCCAGCCAGTCAATCATTGCCTAAAATTGGCACATGGAAAGTTGCAGATTAAAGGGTTCTTGGAGAAATATCTAAATAACCCCTGGTAAAACTATGAAAGATTTGCATGTCTTGTTGAAACCGTGATCAAAAATGCTATTTTGTCTTAGTTACATCAGAGTGACTAATGTATCAGAGACACAAAAAGGAAGTTTGCCGAAGGTTGAAGTCACGTCGATGAGTGGTTGGTCCATCGGTGGATCGGCTTAAGCTGGTAAGTGTTCGTCGATGATAAGGGTCACAACAAAGAGAGGAAGTGATCGTGTATCAGAATAAACAAAAAGATGGTTGCTGATAGTGTAGAGTCTCACCGAAGACAAAAGTCATTGGCATATCAGCGAAGTAGAATCTAAAGTAACCGATAGCACTTTTCTTACCGAAAGGTTTGACAGTCATCTGGTAAAAGCAAGACTCTCACAGTTAGATCCAGCATGATTCAAAATTGAAATATCTTAATCTACGGATAGATGAAATGATTGGAGAAAGGAAGATAGATTGTCAATAATCATTGAGAGTAAATCTAAGTGTATCTCAATGATCCGGAAAAGATCTTTCTCAGAACAAGGAGAACAAGGAAAATAGAATGACTTAAGTTATGCATTTATTGCAATGTGGAATTAGGGTTTGCACAGAAATATAAGGGTTCTCTTGTTGATCATTTGCACACTTACATTCGAGAAGAAGAAAGAAGGATCTATGCAACAAAATTGCCTCAAACCTCTCAAAGATCAACTGCAGAAGTTAATTCATCCAGCAATCCTATCCGGCTCACATCGTGAACTCTAAAGGCATAAAAAGGTATTTTTGCTCTTGAATATCTCTCTCTAAATCTTTTGAAAGATGGCTACATTGAATGTTGTCAAAATCACTGATAGGTTGTGTCCTAAGTTTAAGAAACATCCTTACAAATCTCTAGAAGTGGATCACCTAGTCGCCTTTTCTAGCATTCCGCATGGGGTTTTGCATGTAGAAGATGTTAGCGCATACATTCATGTGAATATTGAGGAATTTGGGGAATCCAAGTTGATGGATATCTATCACAAGCAGTTAATAGATGATTCTTTTGAACTCAAACCTCAATACAAGGCTATCCAGGATAAGCATTTTGGACATTGCATCCATTTCCCCTATTTTGTAGAAGATGAATGGGTCTGGTATGTTCTGAACAGAATACATGACAACTTCATGTGGTTGATGAGGCCATTTAAGATCACTAAAGATGCCAGTAGGGTGGTAATTGGATTGCACTCATCCAGTGGGTTACTTGCTCTCAAATCAGTCAAAAACCAAACTATGAGTGAGGCTACTGAATCAAAATTTGACAAGAGAGTAATGACTATAGAAAATATCACTGATCTAGATATCAAGTTTGCCTCTCTGATAATTGGTTATAAGATATATCACTCCAGTAGGGAGAATTTTGTAGCCAGAACTGTAATTTATACTGCATATGAAATGCTAAGGAAAAATGCTGACTATGATCTTTGTGAACTTATCCTGAGCTAACTACTAGAAAACCTACAAAAGATCAAGAAGGACAAGAAGAACTCATTCAAGTATGGTGGGCTTATACTGTGTCTATTATTTTACTTTATGAATGAGCTACCCAGATCCAGTGGTTGGGTATGGCAAAATGACAGACCGTATGCCATTCAAATCAGAGATTACATGCATGGGCTTGGTGATGCCAAGGCTCAAAATATAGCACTCTAGGGATACTTCAAGAACTTTCAAAGTATGATGTAGGCCAGAGAAAGAATCCCCCAATCATTGGTTGAGAAGTACAAGGATACAGTGCGCTTTATGGTAGACACTGATCAATGTCTAATGGAGGCAATAGAGCCAAGGATAGTCTAGATTATGCCAATTGGGTATGAGGTGGATGATAAAATTTTGGAATTGCATGTGCAACACCTACTAAGTCAGCCTAAGGACCCTAAGGCAGAAAGGTTTGGAACCTTCCAAGAGTTGAGTGTAAAAGTTCATGTTGAACTAAGATAGCCTGAGATCAAGAGAAAAGTGAGAAGGGAAGTAGAAGAATTCGCCAAGAGACATGGAATATCAAAGGAGACAGTTGATGCCAATAGAGAGAAGATGGAAAGGGCAGAGAAAGAAAGGCAAGAAATAGAAAAAGAGAGTGCTCTGGTGCAAGCCCCCTCCCAGACTAGATCCTCCAAAAGCTCTGCACCAGCCACCTCTAAGAGTCAAAAAGCATCAAAACTAGAAGCTAGGACATTCGGAAAGGGAGAGAAGAGAACTAAGACAAAGGCCACAAGGTCTTGCACCAGCCAGAAGGATGATGAAGAGACAGAATCAGATGAGGAGATCAAGAAAGTGAAGAACAAGAAGAAGAAAACATCCAATGAACCCTCTACCAGTCACAACAAGGAAGAAGAGGTAGAAGAATTCATTGAAAGGCCTACTCTCTGCATTGATGATATCATCAAAGCAGTTACTATGGATGGGAATCTACAACCAATGATTGAATTTTATGATGAATATAATGAAGCTGACCAGAAGATTTTGCAAGATGCTACAGTCAAGTATCTAAACATCTATAATAAAGCATTCATTGAAATTATATCTCTGATTCCCAAAAGCTTAGAGAAGGAACTTGAAATGAGAAAGAACAATGCCAAGGCAAAAGACCTAGAAATTCAGGAGCAGATTGTTATCTAACTCTATCCTTTCATTACCCCTCAACAAAAGAACATGATCTTCAAGGACTGCAAGGATGAGTTCCAGAGCAAAGCAAGAATGAACGAGCTTATGCTTGGAGAAACCAACAAAGTGGCAAAAGAAATAGAAGATGTCCTTTGGAATGCTTTTAAAAGATTCAATCTTCCTGTTATAGAGGACTTAGGTGATGATCCCTCTGACATGGATGATGAAGGGCTAAGTACATAAAAGAAGAATCCACTGTGAAAAATACAAAAGAGCCAAAGGACATAGGTGATGAAAGGACTCAGGACTTGGATTCCTCTGCTCTGGAAGAGGAAGTCCCTGAAGAAGTAAACATCTCTCTTCTAGATCCCCCTACTAACTCCAGAATTGAAGAAGAAGAAAGAAAAAGTGAGAAAATTGGTCAAGAAGAAGAAGTCAAGGGAAGAGAAAAAGATCAAACAGAGAAAACCCCAGATGACAGCTCTGAGGCCACAGAAGGGAAGAACACTCTGTCTCTAGCAAAAGACACTGTAGAAGCAGTCAAAGACTTCTTGACAAAAGAAATGATGGAATTAGATGAACCAGAGCTTCTTCAAGGACCATTCAATTTTGATTCCCTCTCCCCGGTTCAAACAATGAAGATAGAATCCTTTGCCCAAGCAAAGGCAAAGGAAAAACTTCTAAAGTCTCACATGGAAGACTATGAGTTGATAGAGATTGCATCTGATGTATTGGAGAAGATCATGCCATCCTTCTAGAAGGATCTTTCAGCCTCTTCATTTAGTAATCTGAAATCTCTTGTTAATTCTGTTAGCACACATTTTGATTCTTTGGAGAAAGCAGCAGAAGAGAAAGTCTGGAAAAAGTTTTTTCGTAAGAGATTCTCTGAGGTACAAGGACTTATAACTAATGATAGGAGAAATTTGGATATTGGAATAAAGAGCTTAGAAAATGCTCTTAAAGATGGCAGAGATCTATACAAATTTTGTCTATCTTGGTCCACCGTGATAGCAGATATTACCAAGAAGGTGGAAGAACAATAGAGCAAACTATCAAGTTTGTCCCAGAGTTTTGATCCTCTCACCTCTTCTATAAAAAATCAAGAATGTCAGATTATTTCAGCTATAAATGAAATAAAGAAGCTTGAGAAGGAGAAGAAAAATAGAATAAGCAGGTTAAGTGAACTAAGAGGGATAATTATCCCTAAGTTAGAGGCAATGCATGAGGCCCTAACTGATGCCCAAACCATAGCCTAGACCAGTGATCCAGTAGACCTAAAGAGGGCAGAAGATTTTGCATTTTGCTAAGTGGTCACATTTCAATCTTGGATAGGATGAAGCAGAGTTGGGCAACAGAATTTGTCCAGTTGAAAACAATTTTTGTAGATATACTTAAGTATATGTAAGTATGACTTGTATATATACTTATGTGTCTATGTATAGGTTAAATTTTGTAAATTTTGGTGTGCGGATTCCACCCTTTGCCATTGATGTCAAAGGGGGAGTGAGGAGCAGTGAAAAATGAGGAATTTAGCTAAGGGGGAGCTCCAAAAAGTGTACATAAGAATAGGGCATCAGCCAAGGGGGAGTGTGCTATAACACTTAGTCATTTTTCGCTAAGTGTTGCCATCAATGCCAAAGGGGGAGATCGTTGGCAAGAGACATTGTGTGGCTTCATGAGTGTTGTCATTGATGGCAACTAAGTCCATTCCACACATCTGCAGGACATGGTATGTCTATACTGAAAGTCAGATTGAGGAGTATTTTGGTCCGGTGAGCAAGAACAGAGCATACAGCAAGGTCTGACAATCAGGTCTAGAACTCTCTGAGGAAGTATCTTAGCTAAGTGCATACTTGGGGAAGTTAAGAGGAGTACCATGACTGATATATTCTAGAGATTGAGCCTCTGGTGATGAAAGAGTGAAAAGATATGAGTACCTAAGTGTTGGGTTTCTGTTTGGCAGAGTTGACTGAGGAAGAACTGACCGGCAGAGCATCAAACCTTAATCCAGATGAGAAGTTGATGATGATCAAGAATCTTAAGGGATCATTCATGGTTGGTCGACATGATTGATGACCTCTATAACTATCTTTTTGATACGCATCACTTAGTAAGCATGGATTTAGTCGACAGACCAGAATTTGGAAATATCCTAAGTTTTTTAGATGCTGACTAGAAAGATGTTGAAATCCCTAGATGCGGATATATATACCAGATTGATCTTAGTATGAAGGAGTGAGTTGTGCATTGTTAAGTGTGAAGAAAAGCAGAGAGTAGTATGGAAGCGGCTACACAGGTCTGGAATATGACAGAACAATAGCACTAGAACAGAGGAAGAATGAAGTGCAGCAGATCAGTATATTGAGCCTAACTGAAACTGAACCTCATCATATGTGGATGCTTCTCATCAGTTCAAGTACTTGGTTTCTTTCTATAAACTATTGTAGGCAATGAGCCTCTTGTGAGTAGTGTGCTCAGGCAGTGAGCCCTAATTGGCAAGTGTCATTTTGTACCACCTTATTATTTTAACAAATAATACAATCTTGGGTTAGTTACCCTGTGGTTTTTCCCTTAACAATATTTTTCACATCAAAATCATTATGTTATGTGTATTAATTTTATTTCTTCTTTCATGGTTATGCATGCTTATATAATTTGATGCTGCACTAGTTGTTAAAGAAGAACAGAAAGTTAAAATAATTAAGATAACTAATTCACCCCCCTCTTAGTTATCAACATCTTCCTCATTCTTAGAATAGATTAAAATGTCATCAAGAAACACTAGGACAAACTTGTCCAAACAATCCCTGAACACACTGTTCACTAAATTCATAAATGCCATTGGCGCATTCGTTAACCCAAAAGGTAGGACATTGAACTTATAATTCCCATACCTTGTTCTAAAGGTAAGCCATTTCCATAAGCCATGCCTCCACGGCATCTTTGCTTACAAATCCATGAAATTTAGGAGGCATAACCTTTTTCATGTCTTGGGATAGTTCCATAGCCATATGGCTCCTTCTATCCACTTCTTGTCTAGCCTTGGAGTTATTTTCTCCATGGGTGGCATCATTATGATGTGTCTCATCATAACCCCCATCATAGGCATCCTGCCTAGGTTCTCGTTGACCCCTAACTTCCTGTTTGAGAGTTCCTACTCTCGCTCTTGTATCTTGCAATAAGGTAATGATTCAATTAATTTTATTTTTGAAGTGCCCTTAAGGTTACCCTTCATCTTGGTTGTCTCCCATTCTGGTTCTAATTTGAACCTTTGTTGCAATCTACTTCTTCCTGAAGTTTGCAAATTAATCACAAATTAGTTTTTCCATGTCATTTAATTCATTCATAATACAAATCTATTCTCATTTATGTAATATTTAACAAGAAAGGAAAGATTATCAGAATTTTGCAATTGCATTGTTGTTTTCATTGGATTAGATATAGTCCACCAAAATTACAAAAAAAAAAATTACACCTTGCTATTGCAAGTCATTTACAATTTAGGAAACTTCCCATATTCATTTCTCAACCTTGAGATTTATCATTTCTATTTTAGGAGGTGAGGGTACACGTAGGTACTCCTTCATAGTCTCCTTAGGTACATCATAATCCCTAGGATTGTTTTCCATGGCTGGTGCTTTAGGTGCAGAGGGTTCTGCTGATGCATTAGTAGAGTTAGGAGCAGCCATCCTTTCTTCTTTCCTTAACTCTTGCTTGATGTATTTCATGGCATAAGCAAAGGTTTTCTCATCAATTAACCATGCTCCTACTAGGCAGCCAGTTTGATCAAGTTTTATCATCCTTGAGGCTCGTTCCCTCAAGACCTTTTGTTGACGTAGGTAACGTCCATGTTTCATTACCTTCTTTTGGGGTGTTGTTATAATTCTTGCTATTCTGGCATAGAACATCCAAACATTAGCATACTTAATGTTGGGTAAAAGTAATCATCAAGTAGTGAGCTCATAGGTCCATGTATTGAACCTGGTATCTCTGATTCCATATGAAATATCTCATTCCATAATGCTCAAAAATTAACATAAACATTCATCTTAATCAAGAGATTAGTTATCAACATGATTATCCAAATCAAAGTTAAATAATAATGATTCATTATCATTTCAACAACTAAGCATGTTATTCTAAACAGAATATAACCAAGCTTACAATTACAATAATCAATTACATATCCTTAGTGAATAACTTTCACTATGCATGTACAAGTTATGCTCAAGGCATCAATTATCAAATTATACATAACAATTGACCATCAAGTCATAAAATGAAAAGCATTGTATTTGGAACATATGACATCCATCTTCATACGCCTTGGCCTGTCTCATGCTTGGGAAGGAGAGCATCATCTCGGTGCTTTTCCACCAACCACAGACTAGCAGTCCCCCGTTTAACTTCCTAACTGGAAGTGGCCCTACCCTTCGCAAAAGGAATAGATATTAGGAACCATTAGGTTAGGCATCTGAGTATCTAGTGTTGTGTCCTTCATAATGCCTTTTGGTCACACAACTATAGATCCACTCTATGTATGACACTACTGGAGACATTATATCATCTGGAGAACTATGGACCGACAATGCATGCAGAGACGGATGCATTACTTTGGCCAAAGTTTTACATACATAAACATTACGCAACGAACGTTGTCGTATGTCCACCACCTCAACTCAACTTATAAGCTATCATGTCCTACAGTAACATAGTTCAACCATTCTTGGTGTAGAATAATTAAGCTCAATATCATCTTAGTCCATTCCTTAGACATTTGACTTTGTCTTAATAACCTATCTTTAATGTTCTTGTTGCTCAATCAACTGGGAACTAGTGACTCTACTTCACTTTGTCCTGCACTTGGTTACAAAAATAAAAAGGTTCCATTGTGTTCTCCACATCTACCTTACTGGCTAGGAGTTTACTTCATTTTCCTTATTCCATGGTTTACATTCAGTTCATAAAGTCTATGGTTGAACTTATAGTGACTCATAGAATCAATTTCCCTTTACAAGGTTTAGTCTTAGAAGACTTTCTTGAATGTGACTCATAAAGAAATAACTCAACCTTTTGAAAATAAGGCATGCATGTACTATTATACAATAAAATATAAAGAGAAAAGGTTCTTTTCTTATAAAAGAATGTTCAAAGAATATCTTTCCCTTATGGGAATATGATTCAAAACTATAAGAATCAAAAGACAATAATACGTTTAAGAACTCCTCATTACCATGAGAATTTGTTATAGTGTTAATATTCATAGTAAACTCAAAGGAAAACTTTATCCACACACAAAGTTCTACTTCTGATACTTCAAGGTCATCAGTTTTTAATGTAAAGAACAATAGTTTCATACATAATCATTCTTCATTGTTGATTAGTTCGACCTCACTTATTATCATACCTCTATCGAGTATATGGGCCATTACTCTTGGCTATTACTTTAATACTCTACAGTTGCCTTATTTGGATTTAAAAAATAGCATATAGTTTAAGCCTTCATGGTTGTTAGACAACATTATGAGACATCATAACAGTTTTCATGGCTTGAAAGCCATTTAATAAAAATGATAACCCTATCAGGTTTTATTACAGGTAGTCATTGATAACATTGAACCCATTGTCATAGTCATCCTACAATGACATGACAAATAAGAGTTAAAATAAAGTTTAGTTCTCTACTTTCCGGCACACAGTGAGCTTCGTGTATGCATTTCACATGTAATGCATACTCAAGTGGTTGTGGGTTATACGTATACACAGTAGTGTATATATGACTATACAATGATAAAAGAAACACTTAATCACCTTCTTAAAACACAATAAACAACTATGTGACCAATACGACTTAGTAAGCCACAATATAGCAATGGATTCTTGCGCATGTCGACACCGTCAACGATTTCATATGCATGATGAAAGACCTATAATTATAAGTATGTTATCAAATATAAAATACTGATCTTCAACTTGTACCTAAACAAGAGTTTGTTTTAATGTAATGACTGGCTCAAAGCATACGCAGATCTTAGCTCGACTCCCCAAGCTTCTAGTGTAACCATGATAGCCCTGCAAGAAGAATACTAACTATATCTCACATTTGAGAGTCACATATCCTAGCAACACACCAAGAACATTTGACAAAACAATACTTGTCCCCCCCAAAAAATATGAGAGTCCAGTCTCTTTCTATCCAATTGGTAATAACCGATTCTTTTCGCATGCATGCAAACCAGGATTATCTTTCCTAAGATATGGCTTACCACCTTTCCATCATTTGATGGGTTGGCAAGGATAAAGGCATGGAAATAGGGTTTACTTAGCCACCAACCTCCTTCCCATTCCTCATGGGTGATGACTGGCCGAGTGCCCCCATCAACTTACAACAACATTAAATAAAAAGATAATATGATTATTAAGCATATTCGTCCTCAAAAACAAAATTCAACCAAATGAATTATGTAAATAAATATACTTACACACCCTTATCTAAGGGTTTAGGGATATACATAAGTGTTAATAATATCAGTTCTCTATTAGTTAGGCTCGCATTCTTACGATGCGACTACGAGGTTGAGCATTGCTCCCCTAGAAAGCATCGTTCACCCCAAAACATAGATAATCAAATAGACATAGACACAAAACAAAATGCGGAAAAAGAGCATGGAACCAAAGGGTCCCTAGGAACTTTGTCAATATCGACAAACAACTCAACATGACGTCCTTGCAACCAGTGCCTTTTTGACAATTCAAAAATAAAGATGTTAAGTAAAATCTAACTGACCAGTTGAGAGAGAGGATGTAACTCACCCTAATAGTGAGAGTTCAATGGACAAAGTGTGAGACTTAGATGGCTAATTAACCCCTTTTCTTGACATCTAACTCTTCCTCCCAGATGATACTCTCCTTCCTTCTCCAAAGGACGTTGTATTTTCCTATTCACATTCAGGACCATAAAACCATGATCAATGCGTCATCATCTATTTCACAATTCAAATTAATTAAATATTCATATGAACAAATAGTTTCATAACTAACTATCATCAATCATTTACCTCATAATCAAAGATTAAATCAGATATTTCCACAATATCAAATCAGTTAACTATGATTAATCCTCCTGATTACCATGCAAGGTTAAGATTAGGTCTAATTATAGGTTGGAGATGTAACAAAAATGAAGCCTAGTCTACCTAAGGTCAATGGCAAATGGCAACTTATTCAAGCCCACAACTTGGAATCTCCGTTGACTCAAATGTCATCACACCTAAGATGGGTGTGTACATTCTTGTCTTTGCAAGAGAGGATAGGTAGGGGCCTTCAGGACTAGAAGGATGAGATAATCACTCTCTCCTTAGAAAGTCAACAAGTGACTTATGCTAAGCCAAGGATTTCTATCTCATCTCAGGGGAGCTATATGGTGAGTAATCTTGGGGGCGTCGTACCCTTGCATTGAACAAGACACCAACAAGTCAATAGGGTAGGCTTCTAACTTAAGGTGTCTAGTGGAAATTCAGGGACTTGACACTTATTCATGTGGCAGTGACTCACTTAAGAGACTATCCCAACCACTTACATCAATCTTTTTGCAAGGAAAGAATGGGGTTGATGTATCACACACACAAGTGTGTGGATATTGGGGAACTATCAGAATAAGAATACTTCACCAAGAAGTCTTTGGCTTTCACCTAAACCATTTATAGAGTAGACCAAATTGAAAGCATTGCTTAGAGTCATCCCTTGGGTGAGTACCTCTTTTTCCACCAAGGCAGGCTCTCCCAAGAAAGAAAAAAAGAAGATAGAACAATTTCTCTTACACCCAAGATCTGTTGAATAGCGAGGGGAGAGGATACTCTTATTCTACCTTAGGAGCTACTAACAAAGATGTGTAAATGCACCAAGCATAGAAAACACTTGTTCTTTTTATAGCCCAAATTAAAATGTTCCTACTTTAAACACACAAGTTTGTTTTAATGCACCAAATCAAGTGTTCCTATGATAAGTTGCAAACATGCATAAGAGGAATCCTAGAATGAAACATGTTAGTAGTTTGATTTTTTGTCTTGGACAATTGAATGAGGCTGGAAAATAGATGTTAGTTTAAGACAAAATGGAGAAAATCAATTTTATCCTAACACAGTAACTAGGCGCCAATACAAAGGACTATGCACTAATTCAGAGAAACATGCACCACTATAAGAAATAGGCGCTACTTTGGAAGATTTTCTATACTTGAAGCTAGGCACTGATATACTTGACTGGGCGCTAATATGCAAACTAGGAGCTGATGTGCAAGAGCAGGCGTTGATCCATTTTTAACAAAGTTTCCTCCTTTGTAAGATGGACTTTTCCTGCAAAACAGAGAGCACAACCTGCAAAAAGGATGACTAGAAGCCTAAAAACCTTTGTTAGACACCAAGGTTAGCATAAATGCATAAAAAAATGTTAGTCTCATGCCTAACTAATACGAGCATTGATATACTAGACTGGGCACCACTCTGGGCAATGGGCATTGTTGTGTAGAGACATGCGTTGATACGGGATAATCAACACTCCCCCCTTGTAAAATTGATTTTCCTACAAAATATATAGCTAATGTGCACAAAAAGTTAGTAAGAATACATTTAAAACCCTATGCAAACATATAGCATTGAAATTGATGAAAAACCCATAAAAATAAAGCTTTTTACCTTATGCAGAACTGGGCGTTGATATACCTAGCTAGGCACTGATATGCAGAATGGGTGCCACTTTGCAGAGACACGGCACTAATCTGACCTATCACAAGAAAAGTTACACATAAACATGCAATTGTCAGTCTTAAAGGTGGCCAGGGTCCCACCGGGCGTGCCAAGAATGTCTACCTAAAAGATGGGATCCTAAAACGAATGCAAACTATCCTAAATTGCACCCAATCCCAAGCTCAAGGGACCTCAAGATTGAGCGAAATCACTAATATGTTTCTAAATAGCTAATGCACCCTATCTAAGCATACTAATGATGATTTTCTCTATGTGAATATGAAATTAGACCTTTGCTAGTTATGATTACACTAAGCTAAGTGAATGTGAGCACTCAATTTGGTAGAATGTCTTTACATATGATGGCTTATTGAAAATTGGAGGTGGAGGCCTCAATTTATAAATTTTTGGGGATGGAAATGGAGGGCTAGGATCAATTTGGGAGATCAATGGTTGAGATTGCTTGAGGATCCTCAAGCAAGGAGAATTGGACAAATGCCAAGCTAGGATTGGATGAGAATTTTACTCCAAGATTCAAGGGATGATTAATGGATGAGATTGTAAGTTTGAATGGATGGATGGCTAGGATTGAGTAGGTGTATGACATGTGAGGATTCATTTATGAAAAGGTAAGGCTTAGATTTAGTGAAGAATTTTAAATTGGATGAAGAGGACAAGTGGAATTAAAAATTGGATGAATAGTGTTCAAATAGTGCCACATGTAATTTTAAATTTATATAAATAGTGACACATGGAGTGAGGTGTAAGAAATAGGACAAATGTACACTTTTTGGAAGATTTGGCCATGCTTACAAAGTACCACTTGTCATGTACACACATGTACATAAGATGACAAGTGGGCTTCTAGAAACATGGGAGTTTATAATGATGAATTAATTAAAATTAATTCATGTGCACATGGATTAGAAGAAAATAATGATGATTACAAAAAGTAATCAAAAGTGAAAAAAATAGGAATTAAATAAATATGATAATTTATTTAATTTTTTGGAATGTGATTTATGAACTATAGCCAAAAATATTTGATTTTTGAACTATAGTAGAGGAATTTGATTTTTGTGACAGAGGAAAGGTGCAAAAAAAATTAATTAAATAATTAAAAATTATTTAATTAATAATTGGGTCGAATGGAATGATATAGGTGAGATTGGATTTAGATTGCGTAAGTGGATGAAAGTGGCTATGACCATTTTCAGGTGTCTACAAGTGGTTTGGGTAAGGGTTGGCTATTTCATTGTAGGTAGATTGGAGGTTTGTGAGAGGTTGTCATTGTATTGAGCTCTCTCCTGTAACTGCATATTGTGAAGCATGGCAGGTGATGTGTGGATTCATGCTTGGACACATGGAGGATGCATTGGAGGTGCTTGATGATTCAGAGGTATTCATAGAGACTCATGGCATGTATTGTAATATCTTTATTGCTGAATAATACATATGAGTGTAGATGCTTTTGGAGGCTGAGTTTTTCCCTCTTAAGGGTTTTCCCAAGGTATATCTTGTGTTATCTTATTGGTTGTTCATTTGATCTTTGTATTATGATTATTTGCTGCATCTTTTTCTCCTATTGGGTTATGTGGAATTAGTTTTATTTGACCTATAAATTCCTAACATGTGGTATCAAAACCATGTTTATGGTTGAGGGAGGTGTGAGTTCCCTAGATATGTATAACCCTTGTTTGTGTAGATTAGATGCAAAATGGAAGTCATGGCAATGCATGTAAGGATTTGGGATATTACAAGCTTTTGTGTAGGTTGTATTGCAGATTGGGGGTTCTGGGTATTGGAGATCTGTTGTGCATGTTACAGATCTGATGATTGAAAATCATGGCTGAAAAGGGTTTTCTTGGTTTGGTTGATGAGGGTCTTGAGGAGAAACTTTCATAGATGACCTCCTGGGACAAAACAGACCTTGTCATTGAATCCAAGAGGCCCGAGAGGCAAAGAAAAACATATAATTTCACATGTTTTGGCCATGGTGACCCAAGGCAAAAAAATTTATGCTCCCCCGGGTCAGTGATACGGCTATATAGCCATTGCAGTTGTAGGTACGTAGTTGCAAGTATGTATTTGCAGGTACGTAGTTGTAGGTACACAGTTACAGGAAAAGAAATTTTCATTTAAACATATCCTGCACTTTGTTTTCTATAGTTTGATGAAAAATGCTTTTTAAAAAATTAAAAATATAGTGTCAAAACAAAAAATTGCAAGATAAAAAAACAAAAAATTGATTTTAGAGGGTGGGGGGTCTGCAGACCCCCGTACCCTACATCAGTTGCAGGGTATCACCCTGTCGACTGACAGGGTCAGCCCCTGTCGGGCGCGGTTGGCTACCGGCCAGCTAGGTCGTGGCCAACGAGCCATAAGGCCCCCTATCCCGACAGGCCCAACCAGAAACCAGCACTACAGCGCCTGCTATGAGCACCCAGCCTATGGGCATTTTAAATATTAAAAATATTTTTTATGCAAGCTGTGAAATATTAAAAATGGTAGTGTATAATATTCAGACTTTAAAACAATTTAAAACCTCCTCTATTACTTGGGTTCGATGGAAAAGTTGAAAAACAAAACAAATTGAAAAACCTTTGCAATCTACCACATCATCCTTATGACACCAGACCAACCAAATGCCACATCATCTATTTTTTTCCCAGTCAGCATGGTACCAGGGTCCTACCAGGGGTCCACTTTTAGCCCTACGAGGGCATTTTCTTCCGGGGGGCATAACTTTCACATATGGTATTAGATTTTTAACTTCTTATAAGCGTTAGAAAGATCTCTTAGAGAAATACATAGTGGTATAGGTTTCATGATCATTTTTTTTTTGGGTCAAAATTTGGTGCTTGAAGCCAGGCATTGCTCTCGGATAGGTTTATGCTCATAACTTTTGCATACAGAATCATATTTTTTATTTTGGATAGTCATTAGAGAGCTATTGCAGTGTATTATAGTTTGGATTGTGTAAATTTTTAGTTTGATGTGTAGAGAGAGTTTGGTACTTGTTTGATCACTTGTAGGAGCCTGATATTTAGATTGTGTTTACGAGTGCATTCGGAATGATATTTGGGTACAAACTTGTGGAAGTGCATGTTGTTATGAGGCCATCAGCAGGGTATAGTAGGTTTTCAGATTTGGTGCTTCCAGATATAGGTTTACAGGTGTTTTTCAGAGTTGGACTTTGATGGAGATAGGTACACAGGTTGTCTTCTAGTTTGAGGAAATGGTTGATACGTGTGTGAGACTTGGAGTCTCGTTTCAGTGGGAGTTGAGTACAGGTACAGTAATGATGATTATGGTGTAATGGAAATGTAGGTACACTTTTGCATTGGCACAACACGATCATGTATGTGATTGACAAGTATGGGATATGATGATTGATTCATGATTATAGGTGGTGTTATTGTGTTGTTTTAGTGGATTGTTCTTATCTCCTAGATGCTTGATTAGTTCCTTGACTATGGTACTTGTGTTGTGGACTTGTTTGGTAAATCGAATCTAGTGTTGATTTGGTGTTTGAGTCTTGGAGTCTACGGGTTGTCTTCTTTGATATCTCAGTTTGCATGTTACTAGTGTGATGATGAGTTTGCATGTTACATTTGTTTTAGATCTATGAGTTATGTAGTTTTGTGGATTAGCTACCCCTTGGCTATAGTGAGATGAATCAGATGTGGACTATCTATATCCATGAGATTGATTCAGTGTTTATGCAGACTTTGTTAGTTGGCCTTGTCTGTGGTCATTTGTACATTGGTATGTTGCATTGGGATGAGAGGATGGATGATTAGAGTGCCTGGATAGTCAATTGTTGGGACTTGTAGCATATCTATCACAATGTCATGGAGAGCTTGGATACATGTTTTTATGTGAGCTTTTGACATTGATGGTTTTATCTTCTTGGTTTGGAGATTATGGTTTACTCTACCTTTTGGGAGCTGTTGATGTTACAATAGGATTCCTTGATTGGTTTGGGGCCATGGATAGTCTTGATTTAGGAGATGATTACTTTGTTGTTATGGATAGCTTGGTATCACGGTTTAGTGGGAGCTTTGGCAGCGATGTGGATTCATCATTTGTGATGGATGATCTTCTGTAGTGGTTGTGGGTGTCTTGGACAGGCTCTTGGATTATGATTCTTGTTTTAGTGAGAGTGCTTTGACATCCTAATTTCCATTATTAGTAGATGGTTATCTTCATATGATTGGAGATGTTGACATCTTAGTTTACCATGGAGGACTTTTTTTAGTCTTTGGTTGAGGTGTCAGTTTATGATTTGTCAGTTTGACATGTTTATCCTTGATTTAGAGATGTTGATATTGTGTCTTGATTTACTCTAGATACTAGTATGAGTATTGGCATGATACAAGTTCTCTTGAGACAAGATGTATGCATTATTGCATGTGATCTCCTTGGAGGAGATGGTTAGATCATGATGTCATGATGGGCTTCTTGATTATGCAGATGTGCAGTTGGAGCATTGACAATGATCTTGTTGGTTCTCTTGGTATTGAGTACATTGGTCATTTGCTTGATAGCTTAATGATAGTGAGGTGTTGCATTTAGAGTTTCAACATGGATTGATCATGAAGGTGCTCATGGATACTTGGAGATTTAAGGGAGGTTGGAATTCTCTTGGGATTAGAGACACATGTTGAGACAGTTACTCTTTGGAGGTTTCAACAAATAGACTGAGGAGCCTTACACTTGGATATGGACCTAAAGGAGATTATTCTTGGAGAGAGTCATTGTGGCTTTGTGTATCTTGGAGGAGTATTCTCATTCCCCACTCTTGGTCTACTCGACGGTTTATCATCTATGAGGTATTGCCCATCCTTTTAGATGCATTTTGCTTTACGCTTTATCTTCTCATAGATATGGATCTTGAGCTACAACTATTGTTTCTAGAGGGTTCATTTGAGGGATATTAGCATGGTTATCTCCTTGTTTGTATGGTTTGATTTATGATGTTCATTATGAGGAGTTTAGGAGATGTGATTGGGCTTATTCCTGGTTATGGAATGGTTATGAGTTTGATCTACTTGATTAGAGAGGCTTACATCCATGTTGATTACATGTTACATATGTTCATTTGATCTTATGAGATTAAATGGTTGGGTGTTGTTGAGGCTTTTCATTTGGGGTTGTAGAGGAGATCATACCTGGCACAACTTAGTTCTTTGAGGTGTTTGTAGGACATTATGATTTACAAGTTTTCTCTCTTTGTCTTACGGCTACTTCCTAGAGAATCATGTTGATATGGTTGGACTTGGGAGAGTTATGGTGACATGTTTTGAGAGAGTATGTAGAAATTTATCATGCATGTGTGGATCATTGTGATTATTCTTGATACTACATTGGCTTGTTATTAGCCACACCTTGGTTTGAGTGCTGATTGATAGACTTGATATGCCTTGGATCTATTTTCAGATTTGACATTACCCATACAGTGGGAGTTCCTAGATGTATGTGTTCTTCATTGACAGGTTTTATACATGGAGCTTGGGATTGCGGTATATGGGTTGGATATGTTGTTGGCATGAGTTTATTGATGTTGTTGATACCTATGAGGTATGGCTGGTTGGATGTATTAGCATATGATGTGGATGTTATTTCTAGTCATGTGGGTTTTTTACCTTTAACAGTAGCTTGGAGCCTTATGTTATCACTTGGATTTGATGCTTATGTTCTTTGGATTGGTGCATCTTCACCTTGGCATGTTCCTTTTCTTCCATAGGTGGTACGTTGGAGGATGAGAGGATTTCTTGCTTGAGATCGTGGCCAGTTTGATTTTATTGCAGGTATCTTGATGGAGCACGAGAGTATGTTGGATATTCATGTGATTTCATGTTTACCTATGATGATGTATTTCATTGATTGACTATTATGCAATGTATACAACAAGTGGGAGAATGTTGGGAAATAGGTGTTGTACACCTTGCATAATATTGTATTATTTTATTCATGTAAAATAAATATTTATTTGTTGTGCATCTTAATTGATGTGTTTAACCACATTAGATATTTATTTAGATGCCACCTGTATAAGTTGTATGTAACATTGGGTTCATTATTTTATGTGTGTGGGACACATAGAGTGATTAATTGTTTATTTGCATTATTTAATTATTTAGGAAAACTTAGTACCAATAATCAAATGTGGGAGTCAATGGTTTTATAGGCTAATGGTTTTGTGTATCCATGGTTTTGGGGCACATGGTTTTATCCAATACCACAAGTTGTATTTGTGTGAGCTTGGTCTATAAAATCAATCACATGGTTAGTGGTTTGGGTAAGGGTTGGCTATTTCATTGTAGGTGGATTGGAGGTTTGTGAGAGGTTGTCATTGTATTGATCTCTCTCTTGTAAGTGCATATTGTGAAGCATGACAGGTGATGTGTGGATTCATGCTTGGACACATGGAGGATGCGTTGGAGGTGCTTGATGATTCAGAGGTATTCATGGAGACTCATGGTATGTATTTTAATATATTTATTGTTGAATAATACATATAAGTGTGGATGCTTTTAGAGGCTAGGTTTTTCCCTCTTGAGGGTTTTCCTAGGGTATATATTGTGTTATCTTTTTGATTGTTCATTTGATCTTTGCATTATGGTTATTTGTTGCATCTTTTTCTCCTATTGGGTTATGTGGAATTAGTTTTATTTGACCTAAAAATTTCTAACACTATCTCATCCATATCTAACTTTGATATTGAATATATATTCTTAGGATAATCATCAGTGCCTTCCTCATAGTTAGATTCTTCAATGTATGCTTCTTATGAGGCCAATTTTTTTTCCTTCCCTATTTTGATCATTTTACATTTCAGTTGATGACATTATCATACTTTTTGAGACTATGGTTCCATTATGCTGATTTGATTGTATCTCCTAATTTTGATATGACATTGATTAGACATATGGTGATTCGATTTGATCATATTTTAATGCTATGTTGAGACTAGACATGCGAGATATATTAGATGATGTTTTGTGATGTGATTTCTAGTTCTTTATGTGATGATGATTATGTGACATTAGATAGAAAATGTAGTTTAATCTAGAATTATGTTATAGATGATTAAAGTTGTATTCAATGGCATGAATTTAATTCTAGTTGCTTCGGCTATGACTATTCATGATATGATTGACACTTGATCTAGATGTGCAAGATTATATTTCTAGGCCACGAGAAATTGGAGGTAGTATTCACACATATGTTATTCCCTGTGAAAGCGATCCATTCCCAAGAGGGATGAGGATCACGTTTGATTTGAGTGTTGTTTAAGTGCTTGTTTATTTTATCATTTTGGCCTAGTACCTTTGTTTAAATTAATTATATCATGTGTTGTATAATTTTTATTGTCCTATACCACTTGGTATTGTTTTTATTTTTGAGGCCATTTAAAGTGGATTTATGACTCCCTAGGTGAACCTTAGTGTCCCAAAACTTACCCTAGGTGGTTACCCATGGGTCTAGGGTCAATTTTGACTAACTAAACCTTGGGATAACTCACTTTTGGTCACTCTAAACTGAGGTTTAGTCAAAGTGACGAATTTTGAAATGGATAAGGGTGGGAGATGAGTCATGCTTTGCGAAAAACTCATCTCCCTTCCCAAAGTTTGGGGATCCCTTCACCAACAAGACTTGGGAGGTCTCCAAGACTCCCAAATGTGTGGGATCTCCCTCCAAGACTTGCACACACGTGTGAGAGCATCTTGGAGGGAGATGGCTCTCTTGGAGAATGAGAGGATGCCATATGGCATCCCTTATCCTCATGGAGGCTTGAAGGGGTGTCATGCCCACATTTCACGTGCGTTCAGAATACGCATGTTATGTTCACACATGCCATGTAGGCATGATTCGAACTATCAAAAAAATTTCTTAGTTCAAATCATGCCTACATGGCATGTGTGAACATAACATGCATGTTATGCGCATTGTGAACACACGTGAAATGTGGGCATGACAAGGGGATTGCCACCTCACCACTTGTTCTCTCACACATGTGTGAGAGCACAAGTGGATAGGTGAGGATTGGGATGGAATTGGAGGGTGACACTTGTCACCCTCACACTTCCTCTCTCTTGCAAGTGGCATGGGAGGAGGAAGGAGAAGGTGACAAGTGTCACCTTCTCATTCCTCAAGACCAAATTAGAAGGCCTATATTACCTTCTCTTGTTGAAGAGGGTGGGGTTCTTGGATTTTTAGATTTTCTTTCTATTTTTGGAGTTTCCTTTGGGGAGTTGGAGAAAAGTTTAGAGATTGGAAGATTCAGAAAAGCTTGGAGCTCTTCACCAAACATGCCTCCATTATTAGGGCTTTTGAAGGTAAGCTCCATGACTTGTTCATTACCCTTGCATATTTCTTTATGTTGTGTTTGTGGATTTTGTTGTTTGTTGTTTTCATTTTTATGTGGGTTGGGAGTTTGGTGAGAGCACCTCCATTTGGAGGTAAGGCTCAACTTGTTTGGGGTAGGGGAAAGTGAACCTCCTGAAGGTCACCACCATATTTGTGCTACTTATAGCCTTGAGGGCTTTTTACTTGGTGTTGAGATCATTTTGATGGCAAGAGTGCCATGGCAGTTTTTGAGATATTTGGAGATATGTGTTTTTTTTGGAGGTTTTGGCTTGAGGCCATGAGACTTGGTGTTTTGATATTTTTTTGGTGTGGCCTTTGAGTAGAGGGGTCCATTCCCTACCCCCATCAAACTTATTTTCATAAGTTTTGTTGTGTTTATCCTTGGGGTTGATTTTGAGTTGTTGTGGTGTGTGTGCAACCGTGTGAATCCATACCTCCCTAGCTCGGGGGTGACCCACTTGCAGGTCTATGGTAGGGAGGAGATCATTTCGTTGTGGCTTGGTCCCCCTTTTCATTATGTATTTATTGCAGGTGCTTAGTGGAGAAATGGAGCTTGGATAAGTCCATTTTAGTGTTGTTTTAGTAATATGTTGATGGTTGTTTGAGCCATGGCCTTTGTGGCCCTATTGTAATTTTTGGCAAGTTCAATTTCTGCCCAATATGTTGGTTGTTGTGTGAGTATCTAATGTGAGCACTATTTTGGTTTTAAAAAAAGAGGGAGAGAAGTTGTTATTATTCTATGTTGTGGAAGTTTATGAGAAAAGGAGAAGTGTAAGACAAGATACTTTTGTTGTTACTTGTTCTTCACAAATATGTGTGTGTGTGTGTGTGTGTGTTGCTGTATAAATTGTAGTGTGTGCAAAAAAAAAAAGAGAGAAATTTAAATGCATTATTTTCTCTTTTGTTGCATTGGAAATTCTTGTTATTAGTTTGTTGTTTATGGGAGTAAGTTGTTGAAAATGTAGAGGAAATTATAATTTCTTCCTTCTAGTTTTCATTCTAAAAAAAGTTATTTTTGTATATTTAATTTTTTTTTAAAAAGGGGCTACTGAAATATATTATGTTACAGAATTAAAAAAATTAGTATTCTGTGTTTATCAACATTTGTGTTATTGAGAAAGTTAGTTTAATATATATATATTGGGAAAGATATATATCAATATATACATATATTAATTGGCTAAATCTTAGCTTGTTGTTCATTTATGTCACTGTTATATACTGGTTTTTAGAAAGAAAAAAATGTGTTGGTGTGAACACATAACTCACACATATTAAGTTGACTTAGTGAGTCTTCTAGATGTCTAGGTGTTTCTAGTTGTGTTGAGTTGTTGATAGTTGGAGTGAGTTGTCTTATCCTCCACATGTGCAATTAGTTATCATCCTCTAATTGGCATATGTTGTAGGAATATCTCCACCCTTCTAGCTCTCACCTTGCCTTTATAAGCAAGGCTCTCTTATTGTATTTCATACAGTTTGATATATCTTCATATGATCTTTGTATAGATTCCTTGCTCCATTGTTTTAGCATCTTCTCTTGTCATCTTTGTGTGGAAGGTTGTCTTGATTGTAGGTGATCCTAGCTTGCTGAGTCACATTGACTCTTACATGGTATCAGAGCCTTGACTGCAATTTCCTTCCCTCATTGGAGAGATTTTGCTGGGAGCAATGTCGTAGGAGCGTCCTGGAGCAAATCTGACATCACTGTTGCAAGCAGGAGGCCCAAATCTGTATAGATTAGCTGTCCAAATGCCAAATTTCATCATTGAAAGAAAAGGCAAAAAAAAATTGCCCCTAGCCCCTTAACAAAAAATCCGTACCGTTCGGTAGACTACGTAGGTACACTATGTCAGCACCAGATCTGTGTTGTACTGCGTCAAGCTGTGTGTCAGATATGTATCTGCATAATCATCTATGGGTAAATATATTTTGATTTGATGACTTTGTAGATTTTTATTGATTTAAAGCAAAAAAATTGAAAAGGGTATCGACAGGCCTTAAGGCTCTGTCGGCCCCCATACCGCTGACTACGGGTACCAGCAGGCCACACAGGATCTGTAGCTAAGAGAATTGTGTGGAGGGGTAATACCCCCACACCCCCGCGTGGTTACAGGCTTCGACCTATCAAAATTTTCAAATCTTTTTAAAAGTCCACAGGTTTGACAGCGTCAGCGAGAAAATAGTCAAATCAGCGGTCATTATAGATCCGGCTCGATCATTTGTCGGAAGTATATGTATTGCTAGCAAGTGTTTTTTGGATCTACAAATCTGAGTCAATAGTTTTACCACCCTTAGCGGCCAATATATCTGCATTCAGTGATCAAATTTCATGATCTGCAATTTTTTAATAATGGCAGGAGTCATTTTTACCGGCATCGACATCTCAAATAATATCCATGGTGGTTTTCCTCTGATTGCTTGCTAGCTCTGTCAACGGCATCACTTGGTGGTTTAGCAATAGTGGTCAGCTTCAATTAACTTGATCACCATTAGATTGTTTTAATTGGCAGTTTATACTTATTTGGCGGTCTGAGTACACTACCGCCTGTTCTCTTCAGATCGGTAGTATAACCTTGGTGATCAAATTCCTTCTCATCGACTTTATTTTTCATGTCTGCAGTTTGATCATTGGCGGGGTCAAAACCATTTTCAAGTGACAGTTTTATTGTTGTGGTCGTTTGCAATTTTTTGTTCGACAGCCATTTAGTAGCAACAGCCAGCAGATGGTTTAATATCTAGTGGTCTTAGATCTGTAGTTTCTGGTCACACTTCACAGCGACTTCATTAAAATCTACAGATGTTATAAAAAAATTCAACGACGGCCTCAAATTCCAAACTATTACAATATCATCGGTTGTTTCCTTTGACATTGTGTGAGAGCCGACTTCAAAAGTTTAAAACTAGCAGGGAGCCTTTAGGCTCGGGCCCCAACGGCTATACAAGGCAGTTTCACCTATTTTCTGGTAGTTTTGACTAGTCACTGGTGGTTTGGGCAAATAGACAATAGTTTTTACCTCTCTTGGTAGTTTTGACTTCCTCACTTGCAGTTTTCCAACAAGAAGAGCATATTCCACCCACTGGAAGGTATATTCTGACAGGGGGCCAGTTTTGCCCCTAAAAGTCCTAAACTAGGGCTTTTTTTCTTTTTTGCACAACTTTTGCCCACAGTGTCGAAATTGGGCAAACAAGATATCAAGGGAAAGATGACAGAGAACTCTTCATAGTGGTGTCAAAATTTTTCTTTGATATTGCTATTTGATAGCATTTATTGCAAGTTGAAGACAAATCTTCCTCTTTGGCTCCCGAGCTCATAACTTTTTGCCATGAACTTCATTTTTTGCGATTCTTGTGGCATCAGAAAGGTATTCAGGAGCTCTACATAGCCATCTATGCACTTTTCTCAATTTTTGCTCTAGGTGTTTTTTATTTCATTTGTTGATTTTTTGGCATTTGATTGATAACTTGAGCATTTTGATACTTGAGGAGGTGAAATTTGTTTTGAGAGGATTTGTTTGCTGTAATACATCATTATGAGTGATTGTAATCTCACTTGGATCTCTTTTTAAAGGGATATTGTTATTTTTCTCAATTTTGGTCCTTTGAGGACAATTGCAAATCACACTAAGTATAAAGTGCCACAACAAATTAGGGGGGGCTCTCTTACATAGTAAAGGGGTGTTGTCTTGTTGTCTCTCTTTTTCATCATGGATGTGCCTCAATTTCCACTTTTAACTCCATATAATTATATTGAATGGAAGAAAAACATGGAGTTTGTGTTGTATAAACACAAGTTACATAGAATAACTTTAGGCACAGATCCTGAACCCACAGGTGCTACTGAGAGAAGAAAATGGTTAGATGAAGAGATGAGGCTTTTGGCACACTTTGTCTTGCTATTTCTCTAGATTTGAGATTTCATGTTGAGTCTTGTACTACACCAAATGAGATATGGACTACATTAGACAATCTATTTGGCAAGCAAGATAAAATAAGAAGGTTTAAATTGGAAAATGAGCTAATTGAACTTAATCCTCAAGATTTTGATCAAATTGAAGACTTCTTCACCAAGTTTAAGTCTCTCAGGTTGCAACTCAAACAAAGTGGTCTTGAGAAAGAAGATGAACAATTGATTCTATCTATTCTTACAAAATTGGGTCCTGCATATTCAGTTTATGTTTCTACCTTTTATGCTACAATGGATGCCTTTGGTAGTAAGTTTACTATGCCTTCACTTGAGAAGTTTCTGCACAACTCACTAGAGAACAAGCTAAGCTACTACAGATGGGCACATCAAAGTCTCCTAGAAAATAGGCTCTAGTTGCAACACAAAGCACAAAAGATCCCAAGGCTTCACATAATAAGGGCAAAAAACAAAAGGATTCAAAGTCTAATGAGCAAGAGAAAGAATCAAATAAAATCCCCAACTCTTCTTCCAAAGAGGAGTCCAATAAGAAGAAGGAGCCAAAGTGTTCTTATTGTAAGAAATTGGGTCATGATGAGACTAAATGTTATGAGAAAAAGTTTGAAGAGATGTCACAACTTCTTCAAAAACATAACATTGAGTATTCTCCATCAACAACAGTTTTACCCAAGTCTTCTTCTTCGCCATCATCTACATCTACAGGGATAGCAGGCATTGCAAATTGGACAGATAAAGGAAAAGAAAAAGCACTCTTTACTTCAACAAGTCTACAATCAAAGAGATGGCTTCATTATTCTAGAGCTTCTCATCATATGGCATCTTCACAGGTGATGTTCTCTGCATTTCAGTCATGTACTTCACCACCTATTTTGATGGGTAACAATACATACATGCATGCAACTGGAAAAGGAAATATTGATGTTGGAGAGAATACATTCAACAATGTGTTGTGTGTACGTTCTTTGACAGCAAATCTCCTTTCCATCTATCAGATTACTCATTGTGGTGCAAGGATGACAATTGAGTTCACTCCTGATTCTGTGACATTCGGGACTTGGAGAGCAGAAATATCATTGCTATTGGGATGGTTGATCATGCATCTCACTTGTACACTTTCTCCCATTTTGTTTCTAATGATGATGTAGACCCATTGATTGATATTCACACTCATGCATCAAGTGTGAATCATGTTTCTAAGGAGAAGTTTGGTCACTTGAACCTTGGTGTTCTTGCATCTACTTTGGTTCCTAAGACTAGTTTTGAGCTTCCTCCTCTTGCTTCTTCAGAGATTGGCATTGACATAGTTTCATCCACTTCAGTTGAGCAAGATATTCCATGTCTTCCAAATACAAGTTTGTGGGATGAGTACTTGACAGGTATCTCAGACTTGTTTCGTGAGTCCTATCTTGATGAATTGGAGGACATCATTGATGACATTCATCTCCTCTTTGAAGGAGTTGAATCTTCTACTTCGGATGAGCAGGCATCATCTTCTCCTCTTCACTTGTCACAATTTGGCACTGAGTTGGAGTATCTCGTGCATCATTCGAAGGCTTCTTTGTCTTTGGAGATTGATGATCTTGATTTTTCATCTTGTCTTGGATTGTCACCTTTGATTGGGTATGCAGCACCTGATTATGTGGCATCTTTTGGTTGTGACATGTGGACACTTGAGCAGTTTTTAGAGACAACATACATCATGAGGCTTTTTCCCTCATACCTTGAGATGGAGTTTCTTTGACATCAGCCTTTGGACTTGTTTCTTCCTAAGGGGAAGAATGTTGTTTGCAGGCCTTGGATTCTCTTCAGCATTCTCCTTCAGGCGTTCACCATCGGCACAGGAGCTACTTCATTGTGGGGGGACCTATAGTCTCACACTTGCTCTCCTATGGGGGGGTAATTGATTGTATATATGTGTTGGATGTTGTTCTTGGGGGGTCTTGAGTCCTCCTTCCATCACATCCTTCATTTGTTTTCTACATTCTCACTTTTGGAGAGGAGTTTTGTCCCATGAGGTTTTCTACTTTTCTCCACTTGAGATTTGTTGTACATGGGTATCTAACATGGCCTAGTAGCTGGGACCCATCTCCATCATTGCATCTTGTTTTAGTCAACTACTCCCTAAGTTGCACTTAGGGGGGGTGTTGGTGTGAACACATAACTCACACATATTAAGTTGACTTAGTGAGTCTTCTAGATGTCTAGGTATTTCTAGTTGTGTGTTGATTTGTTGATAGTTGGAGTGAGTTGTCTTATCCTCCACATGTGCAATTAGTAATCATCCTCTAATTGGCACATGTTGTAGGAATATCTCCACCTTTCACTCCACCCTTCTAGCTCTCACCTTGCCTTTATAAGCAAGGCTCTCTCATTGTATTTCATTCAGTTTGATATAGCTTCATATGATCTTTGTATAGATTCCTTGCTCCATTGTTTTAGCATCTTCTCTTGTCATCTTTGTGTGGAAGGTTGTCTTGATTACAGGTGATCCTAGCTTGCTGAGTCACATTGACTCTTACAAAATGCATGTAACTATGAGAATATAAATAATATATATGTACACTTATATATATATATATATATATATATATATATATATATATATATATATATATATATATATATGTATATATGTATATGTATATAGGCTGTTACTGTTTTAAAGGAAAAGGATAATATGCTTGTCACTGTGTGTGTGTCTGTATATATATATTTAAAACTGATTTAAAGTATTAAAAGAAAATATACCAGATGTTAGGGTTAGCCGGCAGAAGATATCAATTAAATGCAAATAAAGATTAAACAGAGAAATGGAAATACACAGAATTAATAACAGCGAGAGACAAGATTTAACGTGGTTCACCCAAACTCGGGCTACATCCACCAAACAGAGAGTCTAATATTATTATCCAGTAAATCAAACTGATTACAATCAGCAATCCCTGCAACTCAATACCGCTGCAAATGCTACAACACAATACTCAAACCCTAACCCTTGGCCGCTTTTTATCAAGCCTTTTTTGTCAGTTACAAAAAATTAGGGTTTTCTTATGTCGGTCATAAAAAATAGGATTTTTTAAGTCGGCCCTAGGATTTTTTAAGTCGGCCCTAAAAAATTTCTCGGGGGCTACCGCCCCCGAACCCCCACTTGAGGCCCAGCCTAGCCCCAAACCCTGGCGAGGATACATGGCTAGTGTATAGTACTTTCCTGATCAGTCGCCACCTACCAACAATCTCCCACTTGGACACTGATCAGGCTCCACACCAAACAATCTCCCACTTGGAGACTGATCCTGGACGACACCACTGCACATGCAGCTCCCACTGGAAATAAGCACCCTGGACTCTACTGTTCAATTTTTATTGTTTTCAGTCTAGAAGACCAATCAAAGCTGAAGAGGAGCTCAACTTCTCCCTTGTCACTGCCTTTGTAAACATATTCGTGGGATTTTCATCTGTATGTATCTTTTCCAGCCTTAACTGTCCATTATCCAACACCGACCGAATAAAGTGATACCTCAACTGTATGTGTTTGGTCTTTGAATGCAAGGCAGAATTCTTTACAAGATGTATGGCACTCTGACTGTCTGTATACAAAGAACTGTTAGCCTGTTGTTTACCCAATTCTACCATGAAAGATTGCAGCCATATCATCTCCTTGCTTGCCTCTGTTGCAGCTACATATTCTGCCTCTGTGGTGGATAAAGCAACCACCTTTTGCAACCTAGAAATCCAACTCATCGATGTTCCACCTACAGTAAAGACAGAACCTGTAGTACTCTGCCTGGTATCAATATCCCCTGCCAAATCTGAGTCTACATAACCTGCTAAATCAGTATTAGAGCCCCCAAAACATAAGTGTTTATTAGATGTACCTCTCAAATATCTGAGAATCCATTTGACCGCATTCCAATGCTCAAATCTGGGATGACTCATATACCTGCTAACGACTCTGAAAGCATGTGCAATATCCGGTCTCATGCATACCATGGCATACATTAAACTTCCTACAGTTGAAGCATAGGGTACCTTGGACATTTTTTCTTCCTCCTCTTGTGTCTTTGGACACATCTCCTTAGTCAATTTCAAATGACTAGGCAAAGGTGTGCTGACAGCTTTTGCATTCTCCATATGGAATCTCTGCAACACCTTTTCAACATAAGCAGCCTGAGATAGAGTCAATTTTCTATTCTTCCTATCTCTGCAAATTTTTATACCAAGGATTTGTTTTGCTGCCCCCAAATCCTTCATATCAAATGACTGTGATAACTGATGTTTTAACTCTCTGATGTGATCCATGTTAGACCCAGCTACAAGCATGTCATCAACATATAAATATAAAATAATGTAGCTGTCATTATCCAACCTCTTAAAATAAACACAATGGTCAGAATTACACCTACTGTAGCCTTGCTCGGCCATAAAACTATCAAATTTCAAATACCATTGCCGAGGTGCTTGTTTCAGGCCATACAAGCTCTTCTTCAATCTGCACACTTGTTTCTCCTTACCTTTGACCTCAAATCCCTGTGGTTGTGCCATGTATATCTCCTCCTCCAAATCACCATGGAGAAAGGCAGTTTTCACATCTAGCTGTTCCAAATGCAAATCTTCAGCAGCCACAATACTTAAAACAGTACGAATAGAAGTCATCTTGACAACCGGAGAAAATATCTCATCAAAATCAATGCCCTGTTTCTGTGCAAATCCTTTTACAACTAACCTGGCCTTAAATCGTTTCTTACCTCCATCTTCCTCTTTCAGCCTATAAACCCATTTGTTTGGTAAAGCCTTTTTACCTACAGGTAACTTACATAATTCCCAAGTCTGATTTTTCAGCAAGGAGTCCATTTCTTCTTGCATGGCAAGCTCCCACTGAACTTGTGTATTCACCTGCATAGCTTCATCATACCCTTCTGGTTCACCAGCATCTGTTAACAAAATAGAATACAAAGAGGGAGAAAACCTTTCAGGAGGTCTACTTATCCTTGTTGACCGTCTAACATTCACTGGAGTTTGTGGTATTTCTGGTTGCTATTGCGGAGCATGAGGAGCCACTGGAACATCACTATTTGGAGTATCATCCAGCACCACATAATCCTTTTCTGTCTTCTCATGCTGCTGCAACTGATCTTTGTACAACACCTTCTCATTGAATATAACATCCCTGCTTCTCACAATTTTCTGATTTTCAAAATCCCAAAGCCTATAACCAAATTCATCAATGCCATATCCAATGAAGGTACATTTTTTTGATTTCGCATCCAGCTTGGTTCTATTTTTAGAATCTATATGTGCAAATGTTTCACAGCTGAAGGTTTTCAAAAAAGAATAACTCACCTTCTTGCCAGTCCATGCTTCCTCTGGAATACCACAGCCCAAAGGAACTGAAGGACCTCTGTTAATTAAATATACAGCAGTGTTGACAGCCTCTGCCCACATGTTTAAAGGCAGTCCAGCATGCAATCTCATGGTCCTTGCACGCTCCATTATTGTCCTATTCATGCGTTCAGCCACTCCATTTTCCTGTGGAGTCCCTGGAACCATTTTCTACCTATGAATTCTATTAAAGGAACAATAATCTTCAAATTCTTTGCTGCAATACTCACCGCCATTATCAAATCTGAGACATTTTAATCTTTTACCTGTCTCATTTTAAACCAAGCTTCTCCATTTCTTAAATGTTTCAAATACATCAAATTTCTGTCTAAGGAAATAAATCCAGACCTTCCTAGTTGCATCATCTATGAATGTAACATAATACCGAGAGCCACCAAAAGAAGATACCTGAGCTGGTCCCCATATATCTGTATGCACAAGCTCCAACTTTTCATTTTTCTTTTGCTTCCCATCTCTGAGAAAACTGACTCTCTTTTATTTTCCATACACACAACTTTCACAGAAATCCATATTAATACATTTCAAACCTGGTAAAACTTTATTAGAATGAAGTACCTTCATACCTTTTTCACTCATATGCCCAAGTCTGTTATGCCACAGTGTTGTTTCAGAACCTGCAGCAACTTTTCCAGTCTCTTCCTGCAAACCTGCAGCAACTGTTCCTAAACTTGTTTGTCTTTCCTCTATAACATCTAAAGTAGAAGGAACAGTATGACCTGTACAAAGATATAAGGTGCCTACTTTTACACCTTTTGCTACTACTAAGGCACCTTTTGAAACCTTCCAATTTTTATCAGTAAATGTAACAGTGCAACCTTGTTTAGTTAGCTGCCCTGCTAAAATTAAATTTCTACTGAGCCTTGGAACATGCCTCACCTCTTGTAGTAGCCAATGATTCCCATTCTGCAACTTAATCTTGATTCTTCCCTTTCCAACAATCTGACAGGGTTCATTATCTCCCAAATAAACCAGCCTAAAATCCCCTTGGACATAATCAAGAAAATAACTTCTATGGGGCGTAGCATGAAATGAGGCCCCTGAATCTAAAACCCATGAATCATCAGCATTATCTAGAGAAAGAATCAAAGCATCATCTTCAGATTTATTACTTACCACATTTGCTTCCTTATTGCCTTCTTGTTTGTCTCCTTCTTTATTTTTCTGAGACCAGCAATCTTTCTTCAGATGACCTGGTTTTCCACAGTACCAGCAATCCTTCTGTCCTCTGGTTTGGGATCTTTTGTCCTTTGATTTTCCTCATGACTTCCCATGACCTCCAGAACCTTTTCCTCTCTCCTTTGATCTACCCCTGCTTTCTGCATTCAAAACACTGCCTGATTTGGATCCACCTGAGCTTTTCTTATGAATTTCCTCACTCAGAATAACACCAACAACATCATCAAATTTTAGGGTATTTGAACCAGAAACAGAGTTACTAACTACCATTACCAAACTATCCCAGCTTTCAGGCAATGAACATAATATCAAGAGAGCTCTAACTTCTTCATCAAATTTTACATTTATAGAAGTCAATTGACTGACAATCGTATTAAATTCATTTAAATGACCTGTCACAGATCCACCTTCAACCATTTTCAAATTAAACAACTGCTTCATGAGAAATACCTTATTTGAGGCTGAGGGTTTTTCATACAATTTAGCCAAAGCTTTCATCAGACCATCTGTTGTCTTCACTTCCGTTATATTGAATGCCACCGACGGTGCCAGGCACAACCGAATGGTTCCCAGTGACTTTCTATCAAGAAGATTCCAATCCTTATCAGACATTGTTGCCGGTTTCTTGGCTACTCCTTCCAACGGCCTCCATAAATCCTTTTGATAGAGGCAATCCTCCATCTGCATCTTCCATAACTGATAGTTCTGCCCATTGAATTTATCAACCTTCATTTTATCCTCGTCCGCCATTGCTCCCACTCAACCGTGAGACTTTCCTGCAGACGATAATCGAACACAACCCACTCTGATACCACTTGTTAGGGTTAGCCGGCAGAAGATATCAATTAAATGCAAATAAAGATTAAACAGAGAAATGGAAATACATAGAATTAATAACAGCGAGAGACAAGATTTAACGTGGTTCACCCAAACTCGGGCTACATCCACCAAACAGAGAGTCTAATATTATTATCCAGTAAATCAAACCGATTACAATCAGCAATCCCTGCAACTCAATACCGCTGCAAATGCTACAACACAATACTCAAACCCTAACCCTTGGCTGCTTTTTATCAAGCCTTTTTTGTCGATTACAAAAAATTAGGGTTTTCTTATGTCGGTCATAAAAAATAGGATTTTTTAAGTCGGCCCTAAAAAAAATTTCTCGGGGGCTACCGCCCCCAAACCCCGGCGAGGATACATGGCTAGTGTACAGTACTTTCCTGATCAGTCGCCACCTACCAACAATTGGTATCACTCCACCCTTCTAGCTCTCACCTTGCCTTTATAAGCAAGGCTCTCTCATTGTATTTCATTTAGTTTGATACAACTTCATATGATCTTTGTATAGATTCCTTGCTCCATTGTTTTAGCATCTTCTCTTGTCATCTTTGTGTGGAAGGTTGTCTCGATTGCAGGTGATCCTAGCTTGCTGAGTCACATTGACTCTTACAAAATGCATGTAACTATGAGAATATAAATAATATATATATACACTTTTATATATATATATATATATGTATATATGTATATGTATATAGGCTGTTACTGTTTTAAAGGAAAAGGATAATATGCTTGTCACTGTGTGTGTGTGTATATATATATTTAAAAAAAATATTTAAAACGGATTTAAAGTATTAAAAGAAAATATACCAGAGAGGATGAACTCTTATGGTGGACTGTGTGCTACAGTAGATATTTTAAATTAAAAAAATTTGGGGGGGGGGAGGGGGACTGTGGGCAAAAGCACCCACAGTCCCCATTGCATTTTTTTAGGGAGGGTGTGGGTGGAGGCACCACCTCCTCCCCACACCCCAAACCCCCACTCCTTGGACTCTCCTCGGCTCTCCTCACCCCCAAACTCCCCCTTGCCTCCGCCAAACACAATCTACCTCCCCTCCACTTTCAGCGATTAAACCCCCCTTCCATCTGCAAAAAATTTGCGACAGCAGCCCCTCATTCGATGCCACAGATCACCTCTCTTCAAATGGTGGCACCTCTGTATGTTATTTGTAACCTGCCATAGAGGAATATATATATTCTACATTTAATGAATATGTATTTATATATGTATGTATACATAGAAATGTGTATATACACATATATAAATAGATATTTATTAAAAAAAAACCCTTGTTAGATATTACACAAAATCTACCTTTGTGAGGCATTTCCATGGCTGCCAAGCCATTGTGGGGGAAATCTTCCAACTTGCAAACAAGATGGAAGAAAGAAAAAATAAAAATGGAGGAAACAAAATGAGAGAGGCAAGACTAAAGAGGAAATAGGGTTTCCATAAGGAAACTATAAAGTAATATTAGGGCTTCCAAAAGAAAACAATAAAATATTGTTTAGGGTTGTGTGAGAATGTGGGGAAATTAGTTTTTTTTCCAATTCATTTAAATCTTTTATTTTCCTTCCATTTGCACGAGAAACAAAAATTCCCTCCAATATGGATTTTCATTTCCCCTTGAATTCTTTTTATTTTTGTGCATCTCTTTAGTGTTTTAAATTTTTATTTTATCTTGGGGTTGTGTTTCTTTTTAATTTATTTTGGAGATTTTATTTTAGTGGTGGAAGGATTGATTTTTGTTTTAAATGGGAAGTGTGTTCCCTTTTTATTTTATTTAATCGGGATATTATTTCTTTTTCCCTAGCGCATTTAGACCTTTAAATTTGGTCGGCTTAAGTAATATTTTACGGGGAGAGGTATTTAATCTTTCCCTTTTCTCTATTATATTCAAGTTGGTTAAGAAATATAATGTCAAAATTATATTTATTATCGGACTTAAATTTGAAGTTTAAATTTTGGTCTCATTTAATTATTTTAATTTATTATTTTTGAATTTTAATATTTTATGGCAAGGTCGATTTAGTTGGTCTTGGCAAGGTATTTGATTTTTTTTTAATTTTAAATTTTTTTTCTTAAGTTTAATTATTATTTTTAAATTTTGCTTAATTTCTTATTGGAGTTTTATTTTAAAATTTTTAATTTGATTATTAAAAACACGTTATGCTGTCAAAATTTTCTTAGATTTTAGGGTTTTAATTTTACGTCATTTTATTGACTTTCATTTTTTTCCCACTCCATTTTATCATGTGTCCATTTTGCCATTATTCCATATTTAATTATTTGATTTCATTTTGTTTTAGAGATAGGGTTTGAATTCGAATATGACGAAATCACCTTCTCACCTAGGAAACTTACGGTTCGGATTAAAATATCCTAACCCTAAAAGCGGCATGCTTCGCGTTGCATACCCCCTAGACGGCTTTCATCATGCAGGAGACAGCGTAGGTTAATGCACGTTCCTAAATTATGTTTGACATGTTTACGCCTCATACGTATTGCCACCGAGCATGCAGACGCGTGTGAGGGGGTTCCTAGGGTCAGGTAGAAAAGTTTTTTCATAATTTGTGTCATGACCACATGACAAATGTGGACATGACACGTGTTGTGTGTCGTGACTGCATGGGAAATGTGGGCATGACACTCCTTCCATGGTTTCTCCCAATGGTATGTATACAATTTTATTGTTATCTACAAAAGATAATTCCTTTTTGTGGGAGTCAACAATACCATTTGCATCAACAAACCATCTCAACCCTAGTAATGTGTTGAATGCATCACCTTGTTCTTTCATTGCTACTACTACAAAGTCTATGACTTGTTTAACCCCCATTAGGTTCACTTCAACTTGTTTCCAAATTCCCAATGTTCCCATACTGGATTTATCTACCAAAGTTATGCTATAAGGAGTTTCATTCAACCAAGGTTTCCCTGGTTGTTCCCATAGACTCTTAGTAATCATGTTCACATTCGTACCAAGGTCTATCATAACATGTCTGACCTTTTTATGATTTATATGGACATCTACCAATAGTGTTTTTATTTTTCAGTGTCTATTTGTTCTGCCCATCTACCGGATTTGGTTTTTATGTACTTGCTCATTTTTCCAATATTTGGAAATTGCTTCAATTTCTCAATAAGATTGTGTTGTTGCATTAGATCTATTAACTTTTTAAGTACCACCACCTCTCCTTCTATAAAGAACTGGGTATATTATTTTTTCTTATCTTGCTCTTGAGTTACAATTTGCTTTGTTTTCTATACAATCTCATCATGTTGCTTTTTATTAAGGAAGAATGTGTCTTCCTCCTCACTTTCTTCTTCTTATGTTTCACTAGTATTATGTCTTGCAGTGTTTGTGCCTTGCCTTGTTACTACACAACTTTTTCTTTCCCTTTATTTTTATTTTGTTTGGGTTGTCGATGATTGATTTTCTTAGAATAATCCTCTTTTTTTCTAAAGATTTGGTATAAAATGTATCAGTTTCACACTCATTGTTTCTCCAGAAGGTTCTTGCTACCTGACCTTGTTCTTTGGGAACTCTCTTGATTATCCAACCACCTTTTTGTGAATTACAATTTTGTAATTCATTACTTTTTGATTGTTGTGTGTTGTAGAATTATTGTTCAGCCTTGTCACATGAAAATAAGTCATGGTTTGGACTACTGCAAAATGTACATTATTTTCTCCGCTCTCCATAGCATTCATTGGAAAAATGTCCTAGTTTACCACACTTATAGCATGTTGCATCATCTCTCCTTGTTCTACCTCTACCTCGGCCTTGGCCTTCTCTATATCCTCCAAATTGATCTCTTTCATCATTACTATAATTGTTTCCATATAGTACACTGTTAGAGTTTGAATTTTGTACAGTGTTCATATTCCTTTGGTTTCTCCAGCTAGGTTGTTTGTACTCCTGGTCCTAAATATATAAAGGCCTTTCTTCCAAGCCTTTCACATATGCCATAGTATTGTTTTGTGCCTTCTTCTTGTGGCGTGTGTTGCACCATGGCTTATGTTCATCATCCTCTTCCCTTACCTTGAAGAATTGTGAAGGGCAATCTGGTGTCTCATGGTCATTCCACTCACCACATAATCCACAATATACTATATTCTTTCTTGTAGGTGTACTACCTTTATATCTACTTTCATAGCTCAATAACCTATCTTTCACCTTTCATCATGGGGCATTCATTTCTTATATGTCCTTCCTTAGTACAATATGAGCACTATTTATTCGGTCTTTTTTTATGTGAATTTTCTTCCTGTTTTTCTAAAAGTTCTTATTTTAGCTTCAATTATTTCAATTCTATCTTCATTTTCTCTAATCCTAGGTTTTCTTTATTTTTATCATGCTTGCACCATGTTTGTGACTCTATGCAACAAGCCAATGTAACTATTCTGCATAGGTTTTAAATACCCTGCCATCCAAAGATGTTCTAACATATGGGCTTATTCTAGATATGAACCATTCAATCTTTTTTTTCTTAGTTAAAGGCTCCTCCAACTTGCGAGTTGTTTCTTTAAACCTTTTATCAAATTCTTTTATTGTTTCCCCATCTTTTTGTACTAACTCCCTCATTTTTCTCACTCCCTCTGTAGGGGTCTTCAGAGTTTCAAAGTTTTCCAAAAATTCCTTCTTGACTTCTTCCAAAGTTTTATCATTCTTAGGACATGCTTTCCTATACCATTTCAAGGCATCATTCTGCAGTGTTCCTATAAAGTCAAATGACTTGGTTTGATCCTTTGTTATGTCATTTCTATTCCAAATGGATTCTAGAATGAAGATATGTTTCAGTGGTATCTTTTTCGAACACTGGTAGCTTAATTGGTGAATCCATGGATACTTTCTTTTATTTTTCTGGTACCTTTGGTGTCTTGCGGTGGTTTTCTTCCTTACCTTTCTGCTTAGGTTTTCACCTCCATACTAGGGTTTTGTTTTCCCTTCCCTTATCTCTTTGTAACTTGATATCAAAATAGTTCTTTCCTAATATTTCTTTGAAATCTCTCTTAATTTCTTCCTCTTTTCCTTCCTGCTTACTCACTTGATTGTTATTGTCTTCTTATGAAGTTCTTCTTATTTTATAGGGAACCTGGGGTGACTCCTAGTCCATGGGTTGTATCTCTTCAAAATGTCTCTCATTTTAGGGGATACTTTTCCATTTGTTAACGACATAATGTCATTGGTAGGTGACATTTCACTTAATTATCTTATACTCCTGGAACTAATCTCATCGTATACCGCATCTTCTTCCCTTTCTCTTATCTTCATCACACTTCTATTAACCACATTATCCAAGTAATCTACATCTAGATTCAAGGGTTGGAGGTGTCTTATGGGATTTAGTAAATGTTCCCATTGTTCATCTATCCTAATCTGAATATTGGTAAAGTTAGGTTAAATATTCAGGGTTTTTCCTACTTGTGGTAGGGCTAGGGTTTGATTAAACTCTTGTTCCCATGTTCTTCTTGCCTTCAATCATAAGCATTAAAACTTCATCTTAAACTTTTAAGGATTTATGTAGCCTTGTCAATATGTACTGTGATTGATCTTGGATTATTCATATCTTTTATTATCAATTCTTCGACAACCCCTGTGGCATGCTCATCCATTCTCTTCTTCTCCTATATTCTCCTCCTTGACAACACTCACCTTGATTCTCTCAATAGCACTCACATTCGCGTGCTCATCTAACTGTTCAATTTTCTTCGCACGCTTCCTTGTGCATTGTTTCCTTATCTATTTTACCTTTTCCATCCTTCCATGATATCTTTCTTGGCATTCCTAAGTCTGTTTCTATCTCTCTTCTCTGCTCATTTCCATTCCAGTTAGTATAATTTCATTGATCTCCCTTAATCTTTTGTTATCCCCCTTTGCCATGGGTGTTTTAGATTTGATATTACATTAATCCTTATGTATCTAATGGTTGGCTTAACTTGAAGAGTTACATCTTTTCAAGGATCTTTTTAGATCCTCCTCTTCTTCATTTGTCATCCCCTTAAGTGCTTGCCTCTCTCACAAGGGTAGGAACCTAAGAGAATGCTCCTTAGATCATAAATTTTTTTATGTCACTTTAGTTTTCTTCTTTTCCACTACTCCGTGCTTTTCCTTTTTACTATTTGATCCATTCTATTCTTCACTATCCTTTTCCAAGGTCCTAGCAATGGAACCAAATGTTGGCAAGAAATGGGGAGGAACCGGTCCAGAGATCTGGTCCTTAGTTAGATCTCTATAATCAGTTTATACCCCGGTCATACAACAAGAGAATCCTAAAGAAATAGTAAGGACCAATAACATACAATACACATAGCCCCTGTGGTGACCTATGGTAGGATCTATTGGTAGCCCTGTCTTCTGCCAACAACCATCAAAAAAGAAATTTCGTGCACTTACTCAAAGTATGACTAGGTTTACCACAATTGTAGAAATTACTTGGTAGACCACGGTTGCTTCCTCATCCACCATCGCATCTAATTCATCTAGAGCCTCAACTTTGGTAGTTTGGTGTGGCATGTTGCTCAAGTAGGATTGGGAGCTAGTGGTCATGACTTGCTTGTTGTAAGTTTTGTATAGTGCTTGCACTACTCGACAAGAGTTAGTGTTGTGATAAATAATTTGAAACAACTGTAAGAACCTAATGAGATACCACAATTACTCTAGAATTCCTACTCAAATTCAATTCACCAATGAAACTAAGAAAAATACAAAAAACATGAATTATACCTTGCAAACTAATTTATCCTTTTCATTCCATTGTCTCCTATCTTCTCAATGATCTTCTTGATTATGATATTGCTCTCAGAATTGTACTTCTTTGCTTTTCAAGATGACAATGAGATGAATGGAATTGTGGATTAAAATATATAATGTGAATGATTTCTACAATGCAACTAAGATAATGATGATGATTTTGGTAATGCCATGATTTTGATATTGATGAGATATGAGGATAATGATATGCAACTAAAGATAATATGAAGCTAGATGATAATGCAACAATGGAGATTATGATATTGATATGCAAATGGGGGCCAAAGGCACGCTTGGATACTTGATGGAATTTTTGCAGCATGTAAGTACTATAGCTCTTGTGATTGATAAAATGAAGGTGAGGATCTTGCTTTAATAGGCCAAGGGTAGCTCCAATCCAAGTGTCAAAAGATCCATGGTGGAGAATAAGTCTTGTCACATTTACGGTCAAGATCAAATTGGTTGGGATGAGGGAGATAAAAGTGGAAGATGTTCCTACTACGATGACAAGGTGGAGGAATACGTGGAACCATAGGCCACATGTCATGATGCTCACAAGGACCAATGAGATAAAGGTGGAAGACCATGAGAAGAACATGGAGGAAGGAGTCTTTGGTTGTTGGAATGTGAGAGGGAATATAGGATTTATGAGAAAAGTGTCTTTGACCATGTTTGATGTTTGAGAAGATATAGTGCACATGTTTGAGAGGATAAATGACTAATTAAATATTAAGAATATTTAATTATTGGAGCAACATGATGAGGTGTCCAATGATGTGTAAGATGAAATGGATGAGTTGATGTGGATTTTAGACATAGGACTTTGTCTTAGAGGAAATTTATTAAATAATTTAGGATTATTTAATTTCGTAAAGGATAACGAACAATCTCACGATTAAAAAGAATGAATGACACGATCCATAGGTGAAAAATTTGGGTGATGGAGAATGAGAAATGGATGAAAAACATGGCATGCACGTGCAAGGTTAAACACCTCTAGTTAGGGTTCATTTGGCTATAAATACGGATGTAGGGTTTCTTTTCTATTCATTTGCACACTTGTCATTTGAAGGGAGATTATAGGGAGCCCTAGAGCATACAAGAGAAAAGTAGTCAACAAAAATGCAATAGATTCCAATAGAGAGCCATAGGTTTGAGAGGATCCGGTGATTCAAGCGGCTAGCAGACTATGGATCCCTGGTATGTATGCATTTAATTTAGCGCAAAGTGCATTTATTATGGTCAAATGTAGGGTCAAAGTTGTCAGTTTTGAATGTGCAACAAGACTAGTCCTACGCATTTGATAATTATATCTACACATATAACCCAATTTCCCACATATAAGCTATGAATCAGTGCATCTGCATTATTTTCGCATATGACAAGCAGTTTTGTGCATGCATGACAAAGTCGCGCATAGATTTAGGGGTTCCGTATATATGTTATGGTATTGTGTATCTGGTCTAAAATTGTGCATTTAATTCTAGATTCCATGCATGCAAATGAAATCGCACATGTGATTAGGGCTTCTACACATATGCTATAAAGCTGCGCTTTTGAAAAATAGAGTTGTGCATCTGAGTTAAATGGTCAATTACTTAGCTAGTTTGATTGAGTTGGCATCGCAGTCAATGTTGGCCAACTGATGGGTCATCTTTGAGATTGATAGAATCTCAGAAGAGACAATAGGATAGGTTACTAATAGGATAACTAGGTAATTGTTATGATAGATTTGATAGATATGCAGCTTGGTTGGTTACTTGATTAATGTGAGTGTGTTATTGATTGTAGGATGATCTCGATATGATGATGTTACAGGAGAGATTTCCCATGGCATAGATGCTACGACTGTATTTGACAGAGATGGACCACTTGGTTCTTGGATCAGTTGGACTATGGTATGTTTGCTTTATGCCTAAGATTCAAGCGAACCTTGGGATGCTGACTGCTCTAATGAAGAGATTTCATAGTGAGCATGGCACAATTCAATTTCCTACTAGAGAGATTACGGTGACATTGGAGGATGTGCATCAGATCCTAAGGATTCTGATATAGGGAGAGCTAGTGGAGTATGAGCCACACTCAGGAGGGGGATTCGAGGAGCACCGTAGAGTGTTTGATGATGAAGACATTGATGAGACAGAGATCGGTTGGGCTGATACAGTTGATTACTATGAGCCCCTGTCATCCATACTAGTCAGGTTGATTGGAGGTGTGGTCTGCCTGGACAGGAGATCACATGGATTTCCAATTGGATGGGGGAGGACTCTGGAGAGGATGGTAATTGAGGAAACACGCTTCACCTGGGGTGTGTGCCTACTTGCTCATTTATATCATGATCTTCATCAGTTTGTATATGATGGCACTTCGAGTCTATCAGGTGGAGTTTTGTTGTTACAGATTTAGGCATGCTGCCACATAGCTATCACATGGCCTATAGGGATGGGAGTCAAAGGAAGAGATAGACCTTACTCCTACATGTTTCAGGAGAGGCTTTCCTAGCCCAAGCTGGGAAAGCTGGAGTATTGGAGACATGCATTTGACAACATAGATATAGCTGAGTGGCAATCCTACCTAGCCTGTGAGGCATGGGATGAGAATGTTGTTGAGTTACCCTTCTATTTTTAGATGTGGTGGTTGATATGGAGGACTCCCTACATTCTAGAGCGACATCATTTCTCATGTGTACCGACAATTTGGCAGGGTCTAGGGGATGCCCCATGGTACTGCTATATTTTCTCAAACACACAAGGAGTGTCCATGGTGGGGTTCTATTGCATCTTATGACTAGGCCCAAGCTAATTTCTTACGGATCCCTTATCAGGCATGGGATTTGAGGTGGGACATTGCAGATGTAGGGATGACTATGGATTATGTAACACATTTCACATCCCACCCATTTCCTAGATACTCTAGACCTAGGGAACTTGCTCCTAGACTAGAGGATGGGGATGAGGAGGATGATGACACTCTAAGGCAGAGGATGAGGTGACAACGAGGTGTGAGGGGTGGCAAAGGTGGCTGAGGTGGGGGGGATGATGGTGGATGAGGTGGAGGGAATGATGGTGGAGATGATGGAGGAGATGATGGAGGGCAGAGGAGAGTCAGATAAAGAGTTGAGGGGGCACCACAGGTACAGGTATAGGCACAAGCTTAGGTGCCAGCCCCGGATGATGGACAGATTGCAGCTTTACGAGCCCAGGTGGCTCAGTTATAGGGTTAGGTTGCACAGCTATAGGGATAGGTTGTGTAGATGCATGAGTAGATTTCCCATCTACAGGGAGATGTTAGAGCAGTGACCTTGGAGTGGGATACCGCTATTTAGAGGTACACTAGGGTCGGGGCCCTATTACAGTAGGTACAATAGATGGCAACCCAGGGTCCCCACAAACAGACTATTTCAGAGATGGTCCATATAGGCCAGGAGATATTCTACTAGAGATCATTATATGAGTAGGTTATGCCCCTACAATAGAGGGTAGGGAGCTTCCATCCTAGTTCACGAAGCAGGTCTAGGCGGACATAGTTAGAGAGCAGAGTCATGGGGCCACCACCTCCTCGAGGGCCACCAGGGACAGGGCCTTCAGGTCCTCAGCCTTAGCAGCTAGCACCTTCTGGAGGTAGTACTGCATAGACATTTTGAGACATGCATGATTTTATATCATTTTGTATACACATTATTTTTGACAGCTCGAGATATACATTCATCATATCATTGTTTACTTGGACATTTATTATTTTTGGATGATGATATATATGAGTTTGATGGACTATATGCATATGCACTGATAGATGGATGTTATCTATATGATGGACGTTATGATTATGTTTCTATTTTGATGATTCTAACATGTTGATTCTATGTTGTGCATGTTATTGATGATATGATGCTCCTATGTTTCACATGATGACTTATATTTATGTGTGATGTTTATGAGTAATGATCCTATATGCTTATAGTTTATGATGACTTAATGTGCACTTTGATGATTCTTAGATGCAATATATGTGTTTCAAGTTTCTATTTTTATGTAACTAATGAACATAAATGATATGTGTAGACACCTAAAATTGACCCATTTTAACATTTATACATTTATTGCATTTGCAATGCATACATTAATTTCGTCTAACACACTTATAATCAAAAATCTCATTTTCTTCCCCATCTCCAAAATTAATTAAATAAATTCTATTTATTTAATTAATTTCCTTATTTCTTCTATTTTCGATCAATAATTAAATAATTTTAAATTATTTAATTACTCCATCTTTCTTCTAAAATAAATAAATAAATTAAATCAATATTTTATTTATTCCCCTATCATGCACATAAATTAAATAAAATTGTATTTATTTAGTTTATATTTCTTCCTCCAACATTTTCTCTTATCATTTAAATAATAAATTAAATAATGTTAGATTTCTACCCAAGAATGCAAGTGATTGAGAGAAAGCAAAATAGAAATCACATATGAGCTAAATAAATTGTATTTAACTCAAGAGAATGCAAAGTGTTAAGGGAAAATTGGATCAAATGAATAAACAATAATAATCAATATCAAAATACCCAAAACTCAACGAAATACAGAAACAAAGATATCAATCAAACAAAAGAACTTCAAAAAAACCTTTGCAAACCTCAAAGCTTCATAGCTTCCATTGGTTGCCTATCTCAATCGATATTGCATGTATGAATAAGGCCATCAGAGAGTGCACTTCCTTGCTATTCCAAGATTGTTAATAGAGAATGGCTATGATAATGCTTTGTAATGAAGATGAGCTTCACAACAATGGTAGTGATATGGTAACAAGTTGATCGCAAGCAAATGGAATGATGTGGATGCCAAAGGCGCACTATAATTCCTATAGAGTAATAATAGTAAAAGCTTGGATGATTGAAATGGAAGAATGAAGTTCAATTTATAGACTTGAGAAAGAAGAAATCAACGGTATAGAAAGAATGAGAAGATCAACAGTTGAGAATAGATGAGAAACGTACAACGAATAAGAAGAAGACATGTGTCTTGCTTTATTTTGCATGAGAGGAGTTAACAAGAATAGAAGAATGAGTTAAAGCATTTAAAAGAATATAACAATCAGTTAAGTGATTTAAAACAAGAAGAAGGGATTTGTATGAGAATAAGAAGATATTTTGTTTTATGAAATATTAGGAATATTTAATTGCATGTGCACAAAGATTGAATTATATTTAGAGATAACTCAATTTTAGAAGAAAAAGTAATTTAAACAAATATTTGATTTATTTAAATTTAGAGAAGATATTATTGGAAGAAACAATTAAATAATTAGTTTTATTTAATTTAGAAGATAAGAAAGCAAATTAAATAAATAAATTTATTTAATTGTTGTGCATAATTTAGAAGAATAAATAAAATATTTGATTGCATTTTATTTTTAGAGATTGAGAGAATTTAAATAAATTTTATTTGATTTATTTAAATTTGGAAGAATGAATTTGATTTAATTAAATAATTGAGAATTATTTAATTGTTTGGAGGAATTTAATTAAATAAAGGTTTTTATTTAATTTTGACTTTAGAAGAGATAATTACATATTTCAATATTTAATTAACTTAGAGGAATTAGAATAGAATAAATATTAAGAATATTTATTTAGACTAAATCGTGTCATTTTTAGGCGTATACACAAAGCAATACAATAGAATGGGGTTGCTCATATGAGAGCAAGAGGTGGATATATAAAGGATATTCCACCCAAGAGACTCAATACACAACCAATGTGGGATAAAGTGAAAAAGTCCCTAAGTAAACTTAACCTAGTGTGAAAAGAGCTAGATAGCAAAGTAACCCTATTCACACTAACACCCCCCCTTAAGTGCAACTTAGGAGAGAAAATTATTATGTAAATATGCAAAAAGATGCAAAGATGGGTCCCGGCTACTAGGCCATGTGAGGTACCCATGTACAACAAATCTCAAGTGGAGTAAAGGAGAAAACCTCATGGAAAAAAACTTCTCCCCAAAAGTGAGAATGCAAGAAGTGTGGAAAGGTAGGGTCAAAATGAACATATGCTACCAATTCCAACACAAATACAATGAATAATCCCCCCTAAAGAGAGGAAAAGAAGAGAGACCAAGTAGCCCCCCCTCAATGTAGAGTCTCCTGCAGTGATGGAAAATGATTGACGATGAATGTTGAAGATGATCCACAATCATTGAACAATGTTCCTCCCCTTAGGAAGAAACAAGACCAATATTGTATGTAGGATGTCTTCCCATTTTTTAAAAGAATACAAAGGAAATAGGATAAATGTCTCTGAACTCTGCACATGATCCATAGACAACAATGATGCTCCTAAAAACTACTCAAATGTCTTCAATCCACTGCCAAACTATGAATGAATAGGAGGATGAAGAACAATCTCAAAAGATGATATCTTCTTTAAAGACAAGGAAGCCTTCTCCAAATGCTACCCAATGATATCTAAGCTAATGCCAAACTATGACAAATACTTATATGGATCGGGGACCATAGAAGATTCAAGTATAGTAACCATGGATGTATGGTTCTCACCATCGGTAAGACAACTGGACCAATGAGAATCTGGTACTTTTGTAGAGGATGTCAACATGAATGATGACTAAGTCAAATGTGTGGACTCATGAGTATCTGTCGAAACTATCACTGTAGAAGCAAATGTAGGCAAAGAAGGAACAAGAGGGTCTGAATGTGCCCTCAAAACATCTAAAGAAGAATCAACTCCATCAAAGAGAAGATGAATGAAATCAATAGCATCTCCCAAATTTGTAATGTGGGACTCCACAAATAAGGATGAGATGTCTAGTAGGATTATATCGCAAGGAACTACTTCTAGAAGACTGATATGACCCTACTGCATAGAATCATTGGAAGTCATGGAAGGAGCTACACCAGACTCATATAGAGCAACAGGTAATGAAGGAGGAGATGAGATCTCAATGTATGTCATTGGACTACATTGTTCATCCCCAAATGTTATGTCCACACAAGGTGGCTTAGTGTGAACATGTGAAATATCTACTAATGTTGGATTGCATGAAGTCTCTAAAGGAGGAGTATCAGGAAAAGTCTCTATGTCATTTGGACATCCAAGTGCCTTCCATTCATCAAGCTTCATAGTTGTTTTAAATCATATGGTAGAAAAACATCAAGTGGTTTTAATCAATCTACAATAGGATCTTGAGGAAATGGAGACTCATCCAAGTCACCATACATCTCCCAAAGTTTAGTCCAATGAGCACGAGGGGAAGAAATCCATGTTAATGTACTCATTGTGTCAAAGTCGACATTTGAACCAAGAAATGTTGCTGCATAACCATTCTTTTGATGCCATACAATGCTTTTCTGAAATGATACAGGTTGAGGAACAAGTTCATAGAGATAAAACAAAAGATTAAGCCATCTAAAATGTTTCAGCATACCATCTCGCCAAGACTTATAGTTACCTCTTTTTAGTTCAATTACAACTGGATGCTTTGTGGTACCCATGATTACTCCTTAAATTTAATCACACATAAGACCAATTAGGAGACTAAAACCAACAAAAGTAAGAACACCAAGAGACCACCTGAATTACTCAATCAAGAAGCCCCCCAAGCAAAATGATTTGGCACTTTATAAGTAGTGTGGTTACAATAGCCACTAGCAAGAGAACGTTGAGTGGACTTGACTTCAATGCTTTTACAAATCCTCACAAAATAAACATATACTAAAATTACAATTTTGGGACAAACCCAAATGAAATTAGAAGTAACATTACGAAGTACATAAAAATATGCACTTTCAAAAAAATAATCTCCTCAATCCGAGGTTGTATGCAAAAGTTATGCACTTTTGAAAGTCCCAAAATGGGAACTATGTAGAGTCACGTGTGAGAATCTAATATTTTTGGAAAATATGTACACTGAAATCAGAAATCATCTGCACCAACACATAGAACACGAAAAATTAGCCAAAATCAAAAAAAGAAGCTCGCAAATCGGAGGACAAGAGCCCGAGTTACATCGTTTGGAAGTTGAACTACAATTTCCAAAATGCCAATGAAGAGGGGGTTTGCTGTAGCTTTATGATGTCATTTCTACAAAATATATAAGTTGCATGCAAAATCTAACAAATACCCAGATGGTTTTTCGATACTGCAAACAAAACCCAGAAGGCATTTTTCTTTGTGATCTACAAAAGATGTGACTCTAATGTAAAAAAAAGTCTTTGGCACCAAAAAATGGCATGCAAAGATTGAATCAGCTACCTAAGATAAACAAAGGCATGTTACAACCTACAAGATTGATCAAAATAAATAAAATGCAAGCCGTTTGTTAGATTTGAGCTCAAAGAGTCTCGAGGAAGCTCTGAAAAAACCTACAATTGGTAAGTCAAAATATGAACTCCCTCAAAAACTAGAGTTTTCTCCACACTTTTTTGTTTCTCTAGATCATCAGAAGATGCAAGAGAAGAGCATACTCATGTGCTTTGAAAAACAACTCTACACTCTCAGATTTCTAAAAAAATGCTAACCCACAACTCACAACCGCTCTGATACCATGTTAGAATGCAAGTGATTGAGAGAAAGCAAAATAAAAATTACATGAGCTAAATAAATTGTATTCAACTCAAGAGAATGCAAAGCAATCCAATAGAATGGGGTTGCTCATATGAGAGCAACAGGTGGATATATAAAGGATATTCCACCCAAGAGACTCAATACACAACCAATGTGGGATAAAGTGAAAAAGTCCCTAAGTAAACTTAACCTAGTGTGAAAAGAGCTAAAGCAGAGAACAAGCTAAGAAAGAGCTAGATAGCAAAGTAACCCTATTCACACTAACAAATAAAAATATTTATTTAATTTATTATGCATCTCACCACTTCTATTTTTATCATTTTCTTCTAAACGTGCAAGTGGGCCTTTTTTTCTTGAAAATAGAAAAATCAAATATGCGAAAGATTTAATAAATTAGAAAAATCAATTGTCTCTACCACTTAATCCTCAAAATAGTGTAAACATCCTATTTTGAGAAAAGCATCTTATCCTTTTCATGGACACTTGTCATGCGCATGTTCATCCATGTCTCTCAAATATCCTCAACCATTGATTTCTTCTTTTATCCTCCACTGTTGATCATCCATCTTGCAAGTCTATAAATTAACTCTTTCATAAGCCATTTGCATAATCGATCTTCTTCCAGTATCCTTATTTTGCTGAAATTTGCTTCCAATCTTCTATCCATCCTCTAATCTTCTTCTTCCATCAATCTTTATTCAATCGTTATGTTGCGAACGTGAGCAATCAACATCCAATCATTCAAGCAACCAATCTTGCATGCATTGATCCTTCAAGATATCTAAGGTATTCAAAAGGTTTTGGGTAAAAGGTAATGCATTTAATTGTTTTATCTTTCATTTTGTCCAAATTGTTCGTATACATTTCTGGCACTCCCAGTGGGACCCACTTCGCTTGAGTTTTTGTAGGTTTTTGTTGTAAAAATTTATGTTTTTCTAACCCTCGTTTGGCAAGTTTTGCATGTGACTTGTTACAGGTGACCTCCTGGGCAAAAATTAACTACATTACATCTGGGAGGTCGTTTCCATGATTTTTGATTATAAACTTGGCTATGTTTCCTGACTGTAAAATTTCTTGAATTTTTTTGAATTTTTTAATTTGCAGACCATATAGTATGGATCCGTACCGTACAAATCCGTCATACTGATCTATGTAGTGTTTACTACTTGGTGATTGTAGGCTTCAATGTTGGGTCGTAGGTCATGGCAGTCTAGGGTTTTTCTTTTTGCATTTATTGCCTAGTTTGTATCAATTTTTGAAGGGTGAAATTCCCTGGTTGAAATCCTCTTGTCGGCATCCCTTATAGCTCCCAATCGACTGCCACATACCACTATTAAAACCCCTATAACTTCTAATCGACACTCTCTTGGTGATCTTCGACATCCACATCTCATTTTTGTTGATCTCTGATCATTTCCGTCAGTCTCTTCTAATAACCTCCACCACCACTCTCTAACAACAGTCGCTACTCCCTAACAACAGTCGACGCCATCAATGACACCTACCACCACATTTGATCACTACTCCACATTAGCCACTAAATCTCTCTGTTGTTTGATCTTTTAGTCAACACCTATGGTGGTGACTTTTCCTGTCACCACCCCTTTAAACCATCATCGATCACCACCCTATTCCTTCTCTATCGCAGTCTACAATGTCAATTTCACAATCAACACCTTCCCGTGGCCGCCGCTCCTCCAAAATCTTCACCTTCACCACCTGTGTTTATCACCTCCACTCTGTGTGTTTCCACCACTCCATTTCTCATCAAATCCTATTCGCCATCTATAGTATCCCTATTGCCACCTTGTATGTTTTGTCGCCACCGTTTGTGTGACCTAAACATCACTTTCAATCTACCTCTGCACCCTTGTTAACTCTTTTGAAGGCCCTTAGTTGCCATCGGATTTGATTCGGTCGTCACCTATAGTCCTCCCATCTTTTTCGAAGATTTATTTCCTTTTTGAGGATTTTAAACTAAAAGCTAATCTTTCTATCTTTTTTATCTTATCTTATCTTGTTTTATTTCCTCTTTCTTTATTGTAATGGAAGTGGATGGTTGGGATTTTTGGGAGGGGGATGCCTCTTTTTCTTTGACTTCTTTTTGCTTAGGTACCCATACCATTTTAGTTTTGACCTTGTCTAGTGAAGGTATGTGCTAGCCATGTAGATGGATTTGACTTTGGCTTTTTGCTTTGATGTCCTAAGATATTAGGACACTTAGGATTTTTGGCTTTATGGAAGGAGGCATCCAATTGTTTATGTTTAAATCCCATGGGTTTGGTGAAATGAGTGGAAGTTTTATGTTTACATGATGTGTGCATTTGTTGGTCACGATTAGGAATATGAGGGTATTTATGGATGATAGGAATGTTAGGTGTTGGAAGTAATGGTGGAAAAGTTGATGGTGGGATATTAGGAGTTGGAAGAAGCAAAGGCAAAGTTGATGGCGGAAGGTGTACGATCACATGCTTTTGACATTTGTAAGATGAGGGAGGTGGAATGGACACATAAGTTTTGGGTGGATGATGGAAAGTGGTGGACTTAGGAGGCATGGAGGAATTACTGACATCTTTAGAATGCTTACCTTGGTGTGTGTATCCAAGGCCATATGAGCGCAGAGGGACCTTGACATGGATTGGTTCCAAAATTCCTTGTTCAAGAAGGCCTAAGCCTTTACCTTGATAGTTCCTTCTTTAGATCATGCGATGGACAATGGGACTATGTTTGGTTTGGACACTAGACTTGAGTTCATTATTGGATGGGGAAAGTGAAGTGGTAGTCAATGGTGGTTGTTGTGTTAGGAAAGAGCATTCATTAATGAAAGTGGATAAACCAATAGGATATGATGGTGGATTTGAAATGGGATTGATGGTGGATGAGGAAGGATCATTAAGGTCTTGCTTATGTTCATTATGATCCAAGCTATTTGTTTGATCTTCTATGTTGGCTTGGGCGGCATGTGTCTCATCCTGACAAGTGGAAGCTTGCACATTAGGGCTAGATGGAGAATGGAGGGACGGAGTGATAAGCATCCATCCTTATCCATCCCACCATACATATACCTATCCCATTGAGTCCATTCATACACCCTTCTTCCTTTTGATCTTGACAAAAATATGGGGGCAAAATGTTGCCAAATATTCTGGATATCTCTTGACATATCTCATCCTTCCAAACCAATCCTATCATTACCCTCTCATCACTAGCCATTTATCCATCCTATCCAAACCAATCCATCCCATTATGTCTATTGTCCTACACTTTGTCATGAAAATTCCTAAGTATTACACCTAGAATGGGGCATGTTATTCCTATGCAACATAGCCTTTGGAGATCACATCCTTACTCTCTTACACGTACATCATTTCCATCCACTATCACCTATCTGTTTATCTATCCATCCTACACTCATCCTTGCACCTAGACTTGGTTTCCCCTTGTCATTCATATCTAGTGCAAAGGCTTTACAAATTGCAATCCAATGCCATCCCAAAATATTTCCAAAAACACAAAAAAATCAAAATATTTCCAAAAATCTAAAAAAAATACAAAAAAATCAAAATATTCCCAAAAATACAAAAAAATCAAATATTCCCAAAAATCCAAAAAAATCAAAATATCCCAAAAACCAAAAAAAATAAATAAATAAAAAGAAAATTAAAACATTTCAAAATCCAAAAAAATCAAAATATTCCCAAAATCCAAAAAAAATCACAATATGTCAAATAAAACACAAAAAGATCACAACATTCAAAAACCCAAAAAAATCAAAATATGTCAAAATCCAAAAAAATCAAAATATTCCCCAAAATTCAAAAACAAAAAAAAAATCAAATAGCCAAAAAAAATCCAAGCAATAAAATCAATCAACTCATCTAATCAATCAATTTTTCAAATCACATCACCCAATTCTTCAAATCAATTCATTCAATCCCTCAAATCAATCAATTCATTCCAAGTCAACTCACTTCAACAAATCAATTAGGTCATCTCCTCAAATCACCAAATCAATCACATCATCAGATCAACTCAAATCAATTCATCAATCAAATCAAACCACATCAATAACATCATATATCATCAAAAAAATCTAATCTATCCCAATCAATCCATCTTCATCATCACCACCAATAAAAACACAAATCATAACTACATCTTATCTCTATCATTAAGTGCCTTGATCCCGTGGATACAAAATATGTAGATAGTCTAGAATACGAAGGAAGTACCCAAATTCAGGCACATGTGATAGACAATGTCCCTCTTTCATCCTTCTAATCTTCACCAATCATCATCTTCATCTATCTCATATTTCTTCAATCATCTATCTTCCTACATCATTAATAAACACCTAAAATCCAATCAATCATCACTTTCAAATCACTTCCTCAAAACATCAATCTATCAGTTCTTCCAATCAATCTCATCATCAATCATTCATCCAATGATCCAATTGCAAGTCATCCTTTATCCATACTAATCAAGTCAGTCAAGCTTGTCAAATTATCCAAGCACATCAATGGTCTTGATCCTAGCCTTGTTAACCCAATCAACTAATCAAACATCCTTGTGTTGATCTAGGGATATATCATTCCCTGCAATGACAACACTATCATCATCAATCAATCAATCAACAATTAATCATTGGTTTACAGCTTGACAGGGGCAATACCTTGTTTGTTTTTTAATCATTTGTGCATGCTTGCTTGTGTGTGTTATCTTTTTATCTTGCATTTGTATCACATCGGTATCATTCCAGCTAATATTCATATCTTGTGTATGTTCGAATAGCTTTTTGCATTATCGTTTGCATCTAAGGTCACATCATACCTTTTGTGCATTAGGACTTTAATGCTCTAAGTTTTCCTCCTCATATGTCTAGACAAGGTTGTATTATGCTGGGGCATGAGACACATCATCACCTTGGTCCTCATACCCTGGTGCATAACGTCTAGTGCTATATCAAACATCATGGTTGCTCACTTTCATTGCAGCATAACGCATCATTCATTTCTTCTATCCATTTCCTTATCTTTCTTCCTTGACCGATCCATTTCATTTCAAAAGCCTACCCGTGTTTGTCCAACCCACCTATCCTCTTGAGGGTGCATCCTCATCCTATCTTTCTATCATCCACCATTTTCCTCTACTTGTACCTTAGCTTCTTTGAAATGATGTTACTCGACACAAATTTCATCATCTCGAGCATCTAGTGCAGTCATGGTGGGAGGGTTCACAGAATGAACTATCCGGACCATATAGCAAGAGTAAACACAATGGAAACAACTCAAAGAAATAAAGCAAATGTAGATTCAGTCATTCAGTAGATCATAGAATTCAAATACAATTTGGCCGGCAACGTGCGGACTTACAATCTGGGCTCATAGGCCTGATACATACATGTGCAAGATAAAGCTTTGAAGCTCCATCATACAAATCTAAACTAAGAAGTATGAATCAATTGCTAACTGCTTTCCTAAGGATCTATTACATCTTTATATATCATTTCCAGACCAATATATTCCTCCGCGTCGGCTAAGGAAGGTCACAAACTCCAATGAAGAGTTGTAACATGTTCATATATAGGTCAGACCTAAATGCATAGACAACTTCCTCAAATGAATGGAACAACATGCGGACCCTTGGGGAAGGTCAGCCATAAACCAAAGGACATTGAATGATGTGTCATTGAGATCCACAAGTCAAGGAATGATCCGCAAGCCTTCTCCTTCAACTGATTAATAGGAACTATTAGGATGCTCTACTCTAAGAAAATAGTTGATCTTCTGATAGTGGTACCTTTTCGATAACTAACCCAAATGCTGTAAATTCTTGATATGATGTAGATGAATGAATGTAGATGCTAAGTCCAGATCCACAAGATGTGAAATGCCAAAACTAGACCACAAGATGAAAACTGCTACTAACTGAACTGCCTAAACTGAACTAGAAAATGAAAGAACTGAAATGCAAATATTTTTGGTCGATGCAAGATTACTCTTGAACCAGGGATGCTCCTACATCAGACATCTAGGGTTATTGAAAAAGTGAGTCCCTCACTTTGTTGGGGCTAGGGGAGAACCAAGATGGTCCACCTCAGCCTGAAAAATCGATGATGAATCTTCTTTCAATCTACCTTTCCACTTCACAAGATATTCTTTGTATTGTATTCTTCTAGTGTTACGTCCAACTTTGTTGTCCAAAATGTCTTCAATTTGTTCCGGTGCTTGTTGTGGTAACTGCTTCTTCAAGTCTTCTTCCATGCTGTCACTAAACTTTGCTTCATGATACTGATATAGGTCTAAAATGTTGAAAATAGGTGAAATACACAATGTCTCTGGTAATTCCACTTCATATGCATTTTCTGAATCATATTTCTTGAGTATCCTAAAAGGTCCAAACTTCTTCATCTTCAACTTATTATATGTCCCAATTGGAAATCTTTCTTTTCTCAAGCACACCATCACTTCATCTCCAACTTCAAATTACTTATGTCTTCTCTTCTCATCAGCCTTCTCTTTGTATTTACTATTCATATCCTCTAAATGCTTCTTCACCTGATTATGCATTGTCTTCATGTGATCTGCAAATTCTTCTTCTTCTACACTCCTCTTTTCTTTTGTACTAATATCTCTCAATTCTACAACTCCTCTAGGATTCACTCTAGTCACAATCTCAAAAGGTGTTCTTCTGGTACTCCTATTTACTGAATTATTGTATGCGAACTCTACTTGTGAAAGAATCAAATCCCAACTTCTGGCTTTGTCTCCAACCAAACATCTCAACAAGTTTCCCAAACTCCTATTCACTACCTTTGTCTGTCCATTTGTCTGTGGATGAAAAGTTGAACTGAATTTCAAATCTATCTTCATTTTCTTCCAAAGTGTCTTCCAGAAGTATCCAACAAACTTTGTGTCTCTATCTAAAACTATGCTCTTAGGTAATCTATGCAATCTTACAATCTCTTTGAAAAATAGGTCAGCTACATGCATTGCATCAGTTGTCTTCTTATAAGGTATGAAATGAGCCATCTTTAAAAATCTATCAACCACTACAAATATTGAATCATGTCCTCTCTATGTCTTAGGCAGTCCCATTACAAAATCCATGCTTATGTCTTCCCATGGTCTCTCTGGTACTATCAAAGGTTTATACAATCTAGTGTTCTGACTACTCCCTTTTGCAACTTGACAAACTCTACAACTCTACACAAATCTCCAAACATCCTTATGTATTTGAGGCCAAAAGTAATTTTCACTCACCAAAGCCACTGTCTTATCAATGCCAAAATGTCTTGCCAATCCACCACTATGTTTCTCCTTGATCAAATTATCCCTCATTGAACTCTTAGGTATGCATAACTAACTTCCTTTGAACAACATATATTCTTGAATGAAATAGTCCAACCACTTACTCCTATCTGTAACAATAGGTTCTTTACATGTCTTCCAACGTTTTGGAAAATCAATGTCTCCCTCATACATGTTCTTCAATTCATCAAAACCCAACACTTCAACTCTCATCTCTGTCAACAATTTTCTTCTTCTACTCAATGCATCAGTAACTTTGTTTGATTTACCACTCCTATGCTTCAACACAAAAGTATAACTCTGCATGAACTCTACCCATCTCATATGTCTCTAATTCAACTCACCTTGACTGTTCAAATATTGCAAAGCTTGATGATCTGTATACAACACAAACTCCTTAGGCAACAAGTAATGTCTCCACTTCTTCAAGGCTTGAATTATGGCATAGAACTCTTGATCATAAACTGAATATCTTCTCCTTGCATCATTCAACTTATCACTAAAATATGCTACAGGTTTACCTTCTTGACTTAACACTGCTCCAATTGCATTTCCACTTGCATCACAATCAACTTGAAATACCTTATTGAAATCCGGTAATGCCAAAAAAGGTTGCTTTGTCACTTTCTGCTTCAACAACTCAAAACTCTTATCTGCTCTAGATGTCCACTTGAAATCTTTTATGTCACCTCTCATTGTCTCTATCATAGGGTTACAAACTAAACTAAAATTTCTGATGAACTTCCGATAGAAACTAGCCAATCCATGAAATGATCTAACTTCTCCAATGCTCTCCGATGTAGGCCATTCAATAATTGCTCACTTTCTCAGGGTCCATCTTTAATCCTTTCACAGAAATCACAAATCCCAAATACACCAACTCCTCTTTCATGAAACTACACTTCTTGATGTTTATCAACAATCTCTCTTCTCTCAATCTCTGCAAAACTTGTCTAATATGCCACAAATGTTCTTCTTTTGCCTTACTGAAGATTAGAATGTCATCCAAGTACACAATAACAAACTTTTCCAAGAATTTCTTCAAGACTTCATTCATTAATCTCATGAAAGTACTTGGTGCATTTGTCAATCCAAAAGGAATCACTAACCACTCATACAATCCTTCATTTGTCTTAAAAGTAGTCTTCCATTCATCTCCTTCTTTGATTCTGATCTGATGGTATCCACTCTTCAAATCTATCTTTGTGAAATATCTCACTCCACTCAAACAATCCATAATATCATCCATTCTAGGTAAAGGGAATCTATACTTAACTGTGATCTTGTTTATTGCTCTAGAGTCAGTACACATTCTCCATTCTCCATCCTTCTTAGGTGCTAGTACTACACAAGGACTCAAACTTTCTCTAATCAATCATTTTCTCAACAAGTGTTGTATTTGTCTATTCAATTCTTCATTCTCTGTCAATGTCATCCAATGTGCTGCTTTGTTAGGCAAACTTGCTCCTGGTATAAGATCCATGTGATGACTGATACTCCTTATAAATCCATCTGGTACATTATCTGATATGATGTCTTCATACTCTGTCAGCAACTCTTTTATCTCCTCCAGTTCAGTCTCTTTCTTCAATGCTTTAGGCTTTTTAGGAATCAAAGCATAGCACATAATCTCCTATTTCAAACCATCCAAAAATTTCCTTCCATCTACCAAATAGATTCTAGCATTTCCACATACCACATCTTTAGGATCATCTTCTAAAGGAATCAAAGTAATTCTTTTCCCATTTGTTGTTATAGTATATGTGTTCTTTCTCCCATCATGTATAGCTTTTCTATCATACTGCCAAGGTCTACCCAACAAGATATGGCAAACATCCATAGGCATGATATCACACAAGACATCATCATGGTAAGATCCAATATGAAATTTCACAAAACATTGTTCACTCACCAGTACATTATGATCATCCTAAATCCATGCTATCTGATAGGGCTTAGGGTGTTTCAATCTTTCTAACTTTAACTTAGTCACCATCCGAAACTAGGTTATCTAAACTACCACTATCAATCACAACTTTACAACACTTACCCCCTGATCTGTATCTTGTTCTAAACATACTCTTCCTCTGTGGTGGTTCTTCATTTGTCTCTGCCTTAAATAGTGCTCTCCTCATCACAAGTGATTCTCCTTTCTCTAGTTTACCATCAAAACAGGGGTCATCTAATTCAACAAGTTCTTCTTCAACATAGGTTGCTCTTCCACTATTCTTTGTCCTCTTATTTGTGCTACCCTGATTACACTCAGATGCTCTATGTCCTTCACCTCCACACTTGAAACAATTACCTTTGAATGTCTTCTTATCAAATCCTCTTCCTTCTCTTATATATCCTTCATTCTGGTATGCACTAGGGTTTCCTCTCCAGTAAAAATTTATGTCATCTCTCTGGTAAGCATTGTTATCTCTGTCATCCTTCTTAAATGGGTTGTCAAACTTGTTCTACTCTAGAAATGATGTATCCACTCCAGAAAATGTCCTACCTCTTTGAAATTTACCTCCTCTGCCTCTCTATCTCTGATCATGTCAGTTATTCAGCTTCTCTTCAACGTTCAAGGCAAACTGATATGTTTCCTCTAAAGATGTCATCCTTACCAAACTCAGTTCTTCTTGAATGTTCAATCTCAGTCCATTGATGTATCTAGCCACTTTCTCCTTGCTTTCTTCACTATGTCCTGTTCTTATGATCATCTTATGAAATTCTTTAGTGTACTCCTTCATAGATTTCTCCTTTTGTCTCAGGTTTTGTAGTCTTTTCAACAATTCCAACTCATAGTCAGCAGGTATAAACTAATTATTTAACTTTGTCACCATCCTATCCCATTTTATAATCTTTTATTTTCCTCTTCTATTTCTTTCCAACTGAACTTCTTTCCACCATATAGCAGCATGTCCTTTCAACTTTGTCTTTGCAAATTTCACCTTCTCTGGATCTTTAATCTCTTTATATTCAAAGTATTCTTCCATATCATTTATCCAGTCAATCAATTCTTCCAGGTTAAAATTACCAGTATAATTTGGCACATCAACTCTAGGTCTCTTTCCAATCTTTGAAATAGCTTACAACATCTTTACCTGATCAGATTCTTCTTCTTCATGACCTTCTAGGGTTTTGCTAGTTTGTTCAGTAGATTGAAATTCTCCTTCATCATCACTTTCAACATTAGGTCTCGGTGTCAATCCTCTTTGCCTATCTTCTTCAACAGCATCTAATCGAATTCGCATTGTTCTCATCAATTTCATCATCTCATCCATTCTATTAGCCATTGTACCAACAGGAGGAACTATTCATGGCGGCATCTTCCTAGGATCAAGTGCAAATTGCCTCAAGTTCGGTGATTGGGTTACAAGCAACAATTGCCTCTCAATCGGTGATCGGTTGCACACAAGTAACCTACCTTGGATCGGTGCTTTGCTTACAACAAGATCTTATAGAATCCCCTTCACCAATTCGCTCCAAAGAATCAAAACTTTTGCTCTGATACCACTTGGTGCAGTCATAGTAGGAGGGTTCACAGAATGAACTATCCAGACCATGTGGCAAGATTAAACACAATGGAAACAACTCAAAGAAATAGGCAAATATAGATTCAGTCATCTAGTATATCATAGAATTCAAATACAATCTGGTCGACAACATGCGGGCTTACAATTTGACTCACAGGCCTAATTACATACATGTGCAAGATAAAGCTTTGAATCTCCTTCGTACAAATCTAAACTAAAAACTATGAATCAATTGCTAACTTCTTTCCTAAGGATCTATTACATCTTTATATATCATTTTTGGACCAATAGATTCCTCCACGTCGACTAAGGAAGGTCACAAACTCCAATGAAGAGTTGTAATGTGTTCACAGATAGGTAGGACCTAAATGCATAGAACACTTCCTCAAATGAATGGAACAATGTGTGGACCCTTGGGAAGGTTGGCCACGAACCAAAGGACATTGAATGATGTGTCATTGAGATCCACAAGTCAAGGAATCATCTGCAAGTCTTCTCCTTCAGCTGATTAACAAGAACTGTTAGGATTCTCTACTCTGAGAAAATAGTTGATCTTTTGACAATGGTACCTTTCTGGTAACTGATCCAAATGCTCTAAATTCTTGATATGATGTAGATGCTAAGTCCAGATCCACAAGATGTGAAATGCCAAAACCAGACCACAAGCTGAAAACTACTACTGACTGAACTGCTTGAACTGAACTAGAAAATGAAATAACTGAAATGCAAATGTTCTTGGTTGATGCAAGATTACTCTTGAACCAAGGATGCTCCTGCATCAACGTCATCTCAAAGAGGGGAAAAATGTAGACACCCAAAAATGACCACCTTGTCACAACATTGCATCATTTAGACATCTTGTAGCATGTTTTGCCCTAGGTACTCATATCATCACCTAATTAGTTAAATAAATCTTATTTATTTGACTAATTTCATTTATCCCCTTTCTATCCCATAATCCCTTCTTCTATAATTAAATAAATTTTTATTTATTTAATTATTCATGTCCATTTATCCTCTCTAATTAAATAATTAATTTTAATTGTTTAATTAGTCATTTATCCATTTTTCCTATAATTAAATAAATTCTTATTTATTTAATTATCCTTTTTTATCTTCATCTATAATTAAATAATGATTTTTACATTATTTAATTATATTTCCACATCATTCCTATCCTTTATTAGATAATGCACAACTAATTTAAATAAAGCATTATTTAAATTAGATTTATCTTTCCATAACAACCCCCTCAATTAAGGGAAAAAGCCCCCTTTCTTATCTCAATAAATCAAATAAATTGAGCAAGTTTATCTAATTTTACACCTCATCATATCCTCAAATTGGAAATTTCCCTCTTGTAGAGAATAGAAACCCTAATCAGCTCTTGCCTATAAATATGGCCTCTCACAAGCCATTTGTATGCATTGAGTTGGATATCCTTATGCTATCAAAATTCTTCCTCTCATCCATCATCTATCTATTTTCTACTATCAATCTCCATCTCAACATTATGCTGCGTATCTGAGCAATCAACATCCAATCATTCAAGCAACCAATCTTGCATGCATCTATCTTTCAAGGCATCTGAGGTATTTGAAAGGTTTTGGGTAAAAGGTAATGCATTTAATTGTTTTATCTTTCGTTTTGTCCAATTTTTTCGCGTACAATATGAACTTATGATTGGACATGCTTATAATATGTAAAATGAGAATGGTTTATTTATTTTTTTGTTGTGCCAAGTATACTCCATCATGAATAAAAGAACACTTAGATGAATCAAAAGAATGACTTGGACAAATAGATAACTTAGAAAAATAATTTGGATGAATGAAAGAAAAGATTTGGATAAATGGATAATGTGGATGAAATGAAAGAAAGAACTTGGATCTTAAGCCACTTGGTAAATGATAATTATGGAATTCTTATAAATGAAATGAAATGCAACCCTAATATGTACAAATGAGATTTAGTCATCTTGTATACAAATGTTTGAAGTACTTTTTTTCATCATTGAGCTTTTAAAATGTTGTAAGGAAATACAAGCATCTAGGTATAATTAAACTGAGATGACCTAAGTATCTCTTACATGGATTTTGATTTAGTAAGTTACTACAAGCATCTAGGCAAAATTGACCAAAGATGACCTGAGTATTGCTTGCATGTACAATAGACAAGGATTGCACTCTTTTATGCTAAGACCCATAACATCCTCAATGATCTTTTGTTGATCATGTCGTTAGACAAGTCGTCACATTACTAAAGATTAATCCACAAACAACAAGCAAATGAAAATAATCATACCCCATCATAACTTCTCTAGTCTTGGACATCCTTGATTAGCATAGGAAATATGATAACAAAAATCAAGACCTAAGACGTAAACTTATAACAGCCATCAAATCTTCTTTCCATGATAACAAATATAACCATCTTGATAGTTTAGGCACATTGTTGTCTAATATAGGCTAACATCTTGCTTCAAGTTTTTGTTGAAAAGGTTTGTTTGTAGTGATGCATGTTGTCTGGAGATAGTATCATGATCCTGATTGTTATTCTCTGAGATTGTGACATTCAAGAATCCAATTCCTTAACTAGGTTAAGGATTTTTCCCCCAGTCAAGTAAAGGATCAATTTATTATGGATGAAACGATAGGAGACTCGATGCAACGGGCCCTAAGGGACTGACCTAGTGCCTCAGGGGCTCATCAATTATGGCCTTGCCTACATGAAGTCGCAGAGGCAATGTAGTTCGATAATGATACTGACAATGGAGTTGTGATAGATGACATGATAGATGAAGGTTTAGATGGATAGCCTGATTTGATAAGGCAATAAGGGCGAGCAAGCAACAAGCCATGATAAGTATCTTTATGCATTTTGATGGATGTGGAAGAAAAGATGGATAAAAATTGAAATCCTACAAGATGGAGGAATTAGATTATCACAAATAGTTATGTTTCTAGGTTTTCACCACTTACTTTTATTACACCATTTTTTAAAATGTTTTTTATTCCCTTGCATTGGGGTTTTTTAGGTATAAAACTTGTGAAGATGCATACTGTTGATCGGATCATCAAATAGCTCACCTTCTGATGTTGCTAATTGATAGGCTCTTGATCCATAGGAAACAATGATTACATAAGGACCAAGCCAATTGGGTTCAAACTTGCCTTTCTTTTCCCTGTCCTGCTGATTTCTAGGATTTTCCCTGAGAACTAGGTCACCCACTTGAAAAACTCTGGGTTTTACTCTGTGGTTGTAGCTTCTTGACATCCGTTGTTGATAGGCCTTAAGGTGATTAAAAGCATTTTGTCGTCTTTCCTCCAACAACTCTAACTCCTAAAGTCTGGAAACTCTATACTCTTCATCAGTTATTAGACCTTTTAGCAATACTTGTAGAGATGGTAACTTGACCTCAATGGGTAAGATTTCTTCTGAGCCATAGACTAGGGCATACGATGTTGTACCTGTGGGTGTGCGAATATTGGTACAGTAGGCGCATATAGCAGGATTTAGTTGGATATGCCAATCACGGCTGGCATCATTGACAGTCTTCTTCAAGATTTTCAAGATTGTTTTGTTAGACACCTCTGCCTGACTATTTTCTTGGGGATAGTACGGGGTGGAAAAATGGTGTTGGATATGAAATTTGTCATAGAGTTCTTTGACATCCTGATTTTTAAAAGGTCTGTCATTATCAGTGATAATGGATAAAGGAATGCCATAGTGGAAAATGATATAGTTCACGATGAATGAGGTAATTTGCTTGCCTATGACATTGGTTAAGGGTATGGCTTCAATCCACTTAGTAATGTACTTAGTGGCGGTTATTATGAATTTATGGCCATTAGATAAAGAGGGATGGATCTTTCCCACAAGGTCGAGTCCCCACTAACAAAAAGGCCATGGAGTAGTTAAGGGTTGTAGCTCTTGTGCCGATGCATGTATTAGATTTCCATGAATTTGACATTTCTTGCACCTTTTCACAAAATGATAAGAGCATGTTTCCATACTTGGCCAATAGTATCCCATACGCATAAGTTTCTTAGCCAAGGTAGGACCACTAGAGTGCGTTCCACAAATTCCTTCATGCACTTCTCTTAAGGCAGTTTGATATTCCTCACTTTCTAGACACCTAAGGAGAGTACCATCAAGACCTCAACAATAAAGGGTATCGGCAATTATGGTAGAGTGAGTGGCTTGACGGATGAAGGTTCTTCATTGATTATTGGATAGACCGGGTGGTAAGGTATTCTCTTTCAAATAGGTATAGATATTTCTGTATAAGGGGGAATCAGATCCTACTATGTGACATATGATTCTTGTTTCAAGGATATCGTAAGTAGGATTAGACATTGGCTTCACTAAGAACTCATAACATGACTAATTTTTCAGTATATCTATGAGTGATGCAATTGTTTCCATGGCGTTTGTAGCTTTATTCTCCAGTCTAGGTATTTGTTCAAAGGAAATCACAACAAAATATTCTTTTAAGTCATCTACCATAAGCTTTTAATGTATTAACTTCTCATCCTTGGTCTAATAGTCATCATTTACTTGATTGATGACTAGTTGTGAATCTCCATAGACATGAAGCTCTTGGACTTTCCATTCTACAGCCATTTTGAGACTAATGACTAATGCTTCGTACTCTGCCACATTGTTGGTACAAGGGAATAGTAGTCTATATGATTTTAGGATGGTATCTCCTTGAGGTGTGACCAACAAAATGCTGGCTCCTAACCCATGCTGAGTATAAGATCCATCAAAATAGAGTTTCCATGTTTGGGTTGTTATGTTGAAGATGACTTCATCTAGAAATTCAAAGATTAATGGATTGTCATCATTCAATGGTGCATCTGCTAACTGATCCGCAATCACTTGGCCTTTTATTACTCATCTGTCCACATATTCAATGTTGAACTCACTAAGAATCATTACCCACTTTGATAGTATGCCTGTCAGAGTAGCCTTACTAAGCAAATATTTCAATGGATCTATCTTTGCTACCAACTTGATTGAATGTGTGAGCATATAATGTCTTAGTTTTTGGGATGCAAAGATAATGACAAGGCATGCTCGTTCAATAGGTGTGTATTGTATCTCATAGCCTACCAATGTCTAACTGATGTAGTAAATAGCCCATTCCTTTCCTTCATAGTCCTACTATGCCAGTAGAGCTCCTAGAGAAGCTAGTCTAGCTGAAATATAAAGCAAAAGTGGTTTTCCTTCGATTGGTGGCATCAAGATAGGCAGATTCATCAGATACTCTTTAAGGAGTTGAAAGGCATGTTCACACATCTCATCCCATTTGAAAGGAATGTTCTTGTGTAGGAGATGAGTGAAAGGATGACATTTGTCAGCTAATTGTGAGATAAACTGACGGATAGATTGCAACTTTCCTTGCAATGACCTAAGTTGACTAATATTTCTAGGTGGTGGCATGTCCATTATTGCTTTCACTTTGGCTGGATCCACCTTGATTCCATTGGTTGAAACTATATATCCTAAAAGTTTGTCGGATGTAACTCTGTACACACACTTCTTTGGATTCAAGCGAACGTTGAATTTCTCGTCTCTGAAAGATTTTATCTCATACTTATAGGTGTTCCTCTTGTGTGAGTGATTTGCCTAGAATATCATCCACATAATCTTCCATAATGGTGTGCATCATGTCATGGAAAATTGTGGTCATTTCTCTCTGGTGTGTTGCTCCTACAATTTTTATTCCAAATGGCATCACGTTCCAGCAATATGTATCCCATGGACATGTAAAAGTGGTCTTGTGTTGGTCTTCTAGTGCTATTTTGATCTGATTGTAGCCAAAAAATCCATCCATAAGAGATAGCATAGTATGCTCCACCGTCAAATCTACAATGATGTCGATATTAGGCAAAGGAAAGTCATCTTTGGGGCAAGGTTTATTCAAATCCCTGAAAGCATTGCAAAATATGATCCTTTTATCTAGTTTTGAGACAAGAACAATGTTGGAAGTCCATTTCGAATAGTCAATTGATCTGATAAACCTGACATCTAATAGCTTCTTCAATTCTTCTTTTACTAATAGTGCTATATGCATATGCATCTTCCTTAGCTTTTGTTTTACTTTTTTAGCTCCTGGAGCTAGTGATAAGTGATGCATTATGAGATCTGGATCAAGTCTAGGCATATCCACATAGGACTAAGCAAAATTAATCTGTCTTTGTTTGAAGAATTTGATGAATTCTATCTTTTCTTGCTCAGATAAAGATTTTGCTAGATGGATTATCTTTGGATTGTCTTCTGTGTCAATGTTGACAGGTTTTGCTAGCTCTATCAAAACTGATGACCTCTCTTGATGTGTAGAGTTGGGGAGAGTGTCAAGCCTTTCATCCTTTGGCACCTCAGAGAGGTTTTCACCATCGGATTCATCTTTTATTTTTTATTTTCTTGATCTAATACTGTCACATAGTGGTTTTCACCATTAGATCTATTTTTTATTTTGACATTTTTGTTACTAAAAGGCTTGGCACTCTCTCTGAAATAAGCCACATCATTGAATTCTATAGTAAAGCTAGCTTTATGATCTCCTGATGGTAAGTGTTCCTTAGTTCTAGATAGTCAATAATAGCATCGTCATTTTGAAAGGTTTCTAGTTTGGGGGCCTCTTGTAGTTCCCAATCTATAAGTTTGGGATGGACAAATGGTAGAGGATCATCGTGTTGGTCTGAATCAAGGGTAATGATGGTTAGGATGGAGGAGTTGTCTACGTCTATGTGGGTATGTACAAGGTCTAAAACTGTACTCTCCTCAGTATTATCTATTAAGTGTGACATCCGACCTTCCTCTTGGGACTCACTCTCGATATTTTGCAAATCGAACTCTAGCGGTCTAGACCTTGAGCTTTGACCCTCATGGTATGTACTTGTTGAGCTATATGTTTAAACCACATAAATACCTTTATCTTCACAAGATAGCTCAGAAAGACTATCCCATTCCCATTCATTCAAGTCCATCTCACTTCCTTCTTGCAATTTGTGAATCTGCTCCACTAAGTTGGTAGTAGCATTTTCTCTGTCTTTTCCTTTGTACCCTAGCCCTATAGTGTCTTGGGCCGATAAGGAAGAAGATTATATGGGTTCCATGATACATTCTTTTCTCAATCCTATGGGACTATGACCATCATATCCCATTCTCTGCAAGATAGTAAAACTTGGGCCATATTGATCAGTTTGTAATTGGGGTTGTTGATCTTGTGGATTAGATTCCATATCTTCTTCTTTATATATCCATTGAAGGACATGTTTCTCATCACTTTCATTTGATAGATTACCCCGTTTGATAAAAGGACCTCTAGGAGTCTTTAATGATTTTGGTTTGTTCATAGATGGTTTTCCATAAGACTTGGGTGATAGGGGTAGTTGTGCAAGACAAAAGGTTTGTTCAATGGAATAATCTCCTATCCCTTTATCTTTGAGCTTGACTTTTAATTTGGCGGTTTTAGATGTAGAATGTATTGAACTTGGGTCAACAAGGGTTGTAGAGGACGAGCTTGCATGGTTGGTAGGTATGACAACTTCAGGCTTTGGTTTGATGGTGTTGTAGTATTGGAATGGATCAGGATCACCTTGGATAGTAATCTCTTGGTTGTTGTGGGGAAACTTTATACATTGATGATAGGTGGATGGTACGGCCTTCATTGCATTTATCCAAGGTCATCCAAGGAGAATATTGTAGGCTAGTTCCATGTCAAGGACTTGGAAAACCACGTCTTTCTCTACCAGTCCAACTCGTATTGGCAAAACAACAGTGCCTTTAGAGGTTCTTTCTTCCTCATCATATGCCTTGATTGTGATCTTCTTCTTTGGATCAACAGCATTCTTAGAGAACCCCAATGCAAGGATTAATTTTAGTGTGCATATATTTAAACCTGTCCCTCCATCTATAAGGACCCATTTTATTCTGTGTTTATGAATGAGGGCTTCGATGTGAAGAGATGCATTGTGAGGTTGAGTAATGCACATGTCATCTTTTTCGGTAAAATATAGGAAACGGGGTGTAGTGAGATGTCCTACCATGGCTTGAAATTGCTCTTGGTCAAGATTTGTTAGCACGGTGGTTTCCAATAGAGCTTTTTCTAGGATAGTCTTATGGGATGGTGAGAGACGTGAAAGCTCCAAAATAGATATATGTACAGGTGTCTTGTGGAGTTGGTCTAGGACATCATACTAATTGGATATGAAAGATGGTTTAGGTGAAGCCCCTTAGAGAGTAATCTTTCCACAACAAGTGGTTACATTACAATCGGGCTTGTCATTTATAGTAATCACATTTACATGTGAGTCACTTTTGGAGATGTGGTTAACGGTATATTCATATGATACATTCGTGTAGTTGGCATTGTTACCACCGTTATTGTTTTGTTTAGAGGGACTGCCCTTCTCATATTTAGGGAGGGGATTCTTAAATACCACATGTTCATCATTGGATGTATGTCCATCAATTGATGTATCTCCTCGATCTATCAAATCTTGGATGGTGTTCTTCAATCGTTGGCAATCGTTGGTTTTATGGCCTTTACTTCTATGTAATTCACAAAAGTTAGAATCATTCCACCAAGTGGGTTTGAACTTGGGTTCATATTCTCTTATCATAGGAAGCGTTATGAGGTTGATTTCTATAAGCTTCCTTAGGGTAGATTCAATTGATTCACCCGATGGTGTAATTTTTTTGCGAGGAGGAAAATTTGTTGGTCTAGATTCATTGTTTGTGGGTTTGTTTGAAGGTGCATTGTTGTGTGGACTTGAGAGATTTAGAATAGGTTGTTTTGGTGTCATGTGTTTTGCATCTACAACTCCATCATTGACAATGTTCTTGTTCTTAGTCCAAAACCTTGATTTATCTGTTTTGTTGCTTGAACTAGGGTATTCTTATAAATTTTTGTTTGTCCTTTTGCTATCAAAGCTTTCTCAATAAGTAATCCCATCTCAATGACCTTACTAAAAGAAGTAGGACATTGGATTTGTATTTGATAGCTTAACTATGTGTTCAAGTTATGGATAAAAATTTCATTTATTTGCTTTTCAGGAATATAATAAGGACATTTACTAGCAAGTTGTCTCCATCTTTGTAAGAAAGTGGAGAAAGATTCTCCACTCTTTCATTTGTTATTGCATAGATCTAACATTGAAATCTCATGTTCAATGTTGTAGGAGAAGTGAGTGACAAACTTGTCCACTAGTTCATTGAATGTTCTGATTCTGGGAGGTAGATGGGAGAACCATTCCATTGCTTGACCTCCTAGGCTGCGTGGGAAGAGTCACATTAGATATGTCTCATTATGGGTGACTTCTAAACATGTGGCACTGAATTCTCTAATGTGGTCATGTGGATCACCTTTCCCCCTATATTTGTCAAATTTAGGGACTTAAAATTTTGAATGGAAAGGTACCATGACTAAGCTTTTGTCAAAAGGATATGGAGATATATCCTCTAATGAGTAATGTTTTGTAGAAGTTCCCATTTGTAGGTCCACAAATTGTTATTGTAAGGCTTGGATTTTTGGTGTGAGTGTATCTAAAGGATTTGACATATCCTTAGCCTTTTCATTCTTGGGAGCTTCTTTGTTGTTTGATGAGGTTGTTTCTCTCAATTTTAAAATGTCAAAATCAGCAGGTAGCTTGGGTCCTTGTTGTGCAAGTAAGAGGAAGTATTTGTTAGGATCCGTTGTTATGACCTTATCCATCCATTTTTGAAAATTTTGGATCTTGTAAGCATTTATCAAGTTCTTGGTTGATTTCTTCCTCTCCATCACTAGAAGAGTGTACACTACTATTTGTGTAATCCATTTCTTTTCTTCTTTTGGCTTGAGACCTAGTTTCAACCATACAAAAGTGTGATATGAATGAAATTGGATGAGAGACTTATAGATATGAGTGATGTTTGTGATGGGATATAATTTGGGGTGAAAGATTGGATTGAATGTGTTGGTGGTAAGATTTTCTAAGGTTTTGTTTTGATCTTTGTCCAAACAATAGTTTTGAGCTATGGTGTATAGCTATCAAAGTGTTGATCCAAAGTAAGTCAAATAGGGATGATTGTAATCACTATTGATGTAGACTAACCTTGTCAAGATGTTTAGTGTAGTTTCTAGATAGAGGAAGATTGATCCTGATAGGAAAACTAACTTAGATTGTTTGTTTGAATAGGAGATCTCAATGGCACTGTTGAGAAATTTTGTTTTTGTTTGATTATGGAAAGGCTAGATATGGGATGTAAGTGAAATGTTTTGAAAATGGGTATGGGATGTATTTTTATGGTTAAAATGACTTCTCAAGTGAATTCTAAGCAAAAATGGGTATCCAAAACTGGTTTGATTTTTTTCTCAAAACCTCGGGAATAGCTCACTGTTATGGACGCATAGGTTTAGATGCGTAGGAACAAGGTGTAAATATGCAAGTCTGTTGATTATATGCCCAGCTCTGAATGTGCAGTTCTATTGTTTGGATGCGCAGTAATGTTGGATGCGCAACAATATTGTTTATATGTATAGTAGGATGTTTTATATGTGCTACAAAAGTATATGCGCAGTAGGATTTATCAGATGTGCAGCAGGAAGTTGCAAATGCACAATTCTACTAAGATAACTTTGTTTTTTAATCAAGTTTTGCTTGTTTTTGGGACATTTTTCAAGATAACCTAATGTTTTCTTGTGATGATTTTCTATGTTTTTAGGCAAGAAAACACAGTAGACAATACAATTTGATGTTTGTTTGTGACATTTAGTGTTTAAAAAAATTTGAAGACATGTACAATCCTAGGCGAGAAAGGATACTACTTGTTGAATCCCAACTTAGATTTCTCCAGCCACTTAAACAAGGCAGACAGCTAGAAACTTGGTGGCACTAGCTCCCCCTTAGATAGCAAACATTTCTTAGGCACACCAAGTTTCATTCCCCCGAAGAGGAATTTTTGCCTCTACACATGAATAGTGAAGATGTTAGGTGGCTTCGAAGGTCTGACCTCCTGCGTCAACAAGTAAAGGGATTTTGGCCTCTAAAACAAATGGTTCTTAGTAACTTTGAGGGACTAACGCCTTGTGAGCATGCGGCAAGCTATTAAAAGCTTTGACCAATCCTACTAAGAGTTTCAAATACTTAACACAATGCGAAAATCATTTTCACAAAGTGTTAGAACACCTCTTTTCGATTTGGCACCATAAGGCAAGGCTGATTCTGGTTAGGACTTGGCTTTTGCCTTATCCCATTTATATAGCAGGTCAAAGGAAAGTTCTACTTAAGGTCGTCTCTTTTGGATAAAACGCAATCCAAAAGTAGGCCTTGCTAAAGGGTACACAAGAAATGGTAGATGAATCTGGCTTTTTGATCACCCAAGATGTTGCAAGGAGAGAGCATATGCCTATCACCTTTGCAAGCACAGCAAACACTTGTTTATTGACCACCTATATTAAGCTAAGTGTGATTAATCTAACAACACAAAAGCCCATATTTGCATGATAGCATAAAAGAAAAGATAGTCAAATTTAGCCTCTAAATTAAACTATGTTATGATTGCATTCAAGATTGGATGAAATTACTTCCCCCTATTTATGCTATGTTTGGATTATATGCAAGATTGTCCAATTAACCATTCCTAAATTAGACTATGTTGTGATTTTTATGCAAGATTGTCCAATTAAACCCCCTAATTTAGACTAGGTGATGATTGTTTGCAAAATTTGTCCATTTAACCCCCTAATTTAGACTATGTGATGATTTGTATGCAAGATTGTATGCAAAATTTGTCCAATTAACCTCTTAATTTAGACTATGTGATGATTTGTATGCAAGATTGTATGATTACTCCTATTTTAAACTAGGTGCCACTATATTAACAATGCAAGAGTAAATGATGTATAAACCAAAGCCCTACACCTGCAAAACCAATTGTCAGTAGTTTGAATACACTTCTTCAACAATTGATGACAGCTGCAACAAATTTAGTATCAAAGATTATCCAAAAACCTATGCTAAACTTGACATAAATTTAGATTCGCAAGAACAGACAACAGATGCGCAGCAGCATTAATCAAATGCACAACAGGATTTATATGCATAGTAAGAAGTGTCACATGCACAGTAGAAAGTGGCATATGTGTAGGACTGGTAATTTTCTTCATAAATGCACAGAACTGGAACTCGAATGCGTAGAAATGACTTGTTATGACTATAAGTACACCAAAAACTCAAATTTGGATGTTAAATTTGGGGCAAGGCCCCACGGTGGGTGCCAAAATGTGATTGATAATTTGAAACAACTGTAAGAACCTAATAAGATACCACAATTACTCTAGAATTCCTACTCAAATTCAATTCACCAATGAAACTAAGAAAAATATAGAAAACATGAATTATACCTTGTAAACTAATTTATCCTTTTCGTTCCATTGTCTCCTATCTTCTCAATGATCTTCTTGATTATGATATTGCTCTTAGAATTATACTTCTTTGCTTTTCAAGATGTCAATGAGATGAATGGAAATGTGGATTCAAAGATGCAATGTGAATAATTTCTACAATGCAACTAAGATAATGATGATGATTTTGATAATACCATGATGTTGATATTGATGAGATATGAGGATAATGATATGCAACTAAAGATAATATGAAGCTAGATGATAATGCAACAATGGAGATTATGATATTGATATGTAAATGGGGGCCAAAGGCATGCTTGGATACTTGATGGAATTTCTGCAGCATGTAAGTACTATAGCTCTTGTGATTGATAAAATGAAGGTGAAGAGCTTGCTTTTATAGGCCAAGGGTAGCTCCAATCCAAGTGTCAAAAGATCCACGGTGGAGAATAAGTCTTGTCACATGTACGGTCAAGATCAAATTGGTTGGGATGAGGGAGATAAAGGTGGAATATGTTCCTACTACGATGACAAGGTGGAGGAATATGTGGAACCATAAGCCACATGTCATGATGCTCACAAGGACCAATGAGATAAAGGTGGAAGACCATGAGAAGAACATAGAGGAAGGAGTCTTTGGTTGTTGGATTGTGAGAGGGAATATAGGATTTATGAGACAAGTGCCTTTGACCATGTTTGATGTTTGAGAAGATATAGGGCACATGTTTGAGAGGATAAATGACTAATTAAATATTAAGAATATTTAATTATTGGAGCAACATGATGAGGTGTCCAATGATGTGTAAGTTGACATGGATGAGTCGATGTGGATTTTAGACATAGGACTTTGTCCTAGAGGAAATTTATTAAATAATTTAGGATTATTTAATTAGATATGACATTAGAGGAATTTAGAATATTTAATTTTTAGAAGAACATGATGAATGTGAACTAGATAAATAAATTAAGATATTTATTTATTGATAGAAGAATAAGAATAAAATAAATATAAAATATTTATTTAATTCGACTCGAGCCATTTTTATGTGTATACAAGTGTCATGAGTGGAACTTTGACAAACATTGCACCAATAGTTTACAATGACACCCTTCAACTTTTGGAAAAGTGAGCAAGTCACAGTTTCATGAGAATCATAAAAAATTGCACATTTAGGGATGTGCAAGGCTAAAAAAAAATAAGTGATGCCCATGGTTTGAGCTCTCACCATCAGGCAATTGGTCATTATGTGACCCTCACTCTAACATCTAGTATGACAAAGGCCTCTTTTAACTTTTGATTAACCTGCAAGCTATTCCATTTGAGTGGCCATCTATCCAATCTTCTCCTCTAGCCATGCAATTGAACCATAACAGTGTAGCTCTCCCAATGCTTCTAACCACAAAGTAGCTTGAAGGGCCTCCATGCAAGTAGGTAGTGTGCACTATACCATCTCCCTCTGAATATGTGCGTCTAGACCACCAATAAACCATTCCTTCTATATCACATCATCAATATGCTGTGGGATCTTGGAGACAAGCTCCTTGAACCATTGCCCATATCTTTACACTGACTCACCAAGTTGTTGCTTGATATCTTTGACCGTGACAATGTTTTGATGTGACATCAAGGAATTTTCTCTTTAGGTCCATAAGATCAATCTTCACTCCATTGGGACTGTAGCATGAATGGTTGCTTCATATCTTTGAGTGTGACAATGTTTCGATGTGGCATTAAGGAATTTTCTCTTCAAGTCCCCAAGATCAATCTTTACTCCATTGGGATTGTAGTGTAAGTACCAATCCTATGCACATCCATTTAGTGTAGCCACAAACAATCACACCTTATGAGCATCACTAGTGATATTCTTGGCATACCGAGCAATCTTGCAAGACTTCCACTATCGTGCAACATCTTCATCACTAGTGAATGGCTTATTAGTGGTGTGGGCTCATATATAATGACAAGGTTTTTCATGGTGTTAAACTATGTAGTTTTGGTTAATTTTTCTATTATTCTATCCATGTGTGAACTAGTGGCTTGAGAAAACTCTTTGAATTCAAATGCAATTCTATTACAAACATAATTTCCTAAGGGTACCTCTTCACCTTTAGTACTTCCTCTAACTTGTCGACGTAGTGTGTGCTTAGTAGATCATTGCACTTCCTTATTGTCACTTAATAGTGATTAACCTACCAAGTACTCACACCTTGTTCATGGTATAGATACTATAATTTATTTGACAAAATCAAGAACAATTGTTTATTATTTAATATTTAATGAAGGGAAAATGCAAAGGCTTCAAGTTGAGCGCATCATTTAGTGACAATAATTGATTTCAAAAATTTTGGCTAGGGAAATTTGAGGGCACCATCTATAACCTCAAGCCTTGACCAAGGGACTAGAGAAAACAAGCAAGCTACTTGAGTTTTTACAGACCAATTTAAAGGAAGAGTACACTCAATGAGCTACAATTCAAAACAGGGCAATTTATAAAAAAACAAAGACATGATACATACTACCATGGTATATCAGGAACACACAAATTTGGTTATTGTTGCCAAACGAAAACCATAAGCTACATACCAAACAAATAATTCAACTCTTGTAGGGTACCATGAGGACACAACCAATCAAATCATCTACCAATTCAAAAGCTTGGTCCTTCATCACCTAGGACAACATAATCAAGTTCTTTGAGCTATTAACCACTTTGCAATTTGTAAGGTTCTTTTTTACTTCATAATTTTATATTGTAACTGGATAAACTTTCAAGTCCCATTAACCTACTTTGGTCCTTCACATATCTTAATGTTGTTTCTTTTATTATTCTAGCATAAGTTATGATTTTTCTTCACTAGAAATCTCACAAATCATGCAGTTGCCTTTTATTGATTGTATTACTTATAAGATTAAATAAAAATTTAAAATGATGCTTTCACATTTAAGAAAGTGTATTCATGCAAAGAAACTACAGAAACCTCTCATCAAAATTGATGTCACCCGAAAACACAAACCCTACTAGCTTTAGCATAAGATCTTACAAAATTCAAATGGACCACATAATGATAAATGTAAAATTATTTTGTGAGTAAACATTATAGTTTCTACCTGATATTTTGCCTTATACATGTTAACCTCAATATAATCCAACGTAGACACAACTTCAAATGTTTTCTTGAAGGTATCAATCCACACTAAATAATCAAATTGTAAAGGGGTTGTAACTTAAGTGGAGTGCCAGTGCTAAAGTGCCAAAGGGAAGTCCTAGGTTCATGACCTCGCTAGTCCATGTTTTTCAACATGTATCAAAAGCAAGCTAGAGAATTTTGGATTAGACTACAAAAATTATTGCTATACAAAGAGGACAAGTATCTTACAAGAGATAAAGAGAGCCTACCCAATTTCACAAGGATCAAAACATTGAGAGTTCGAGTTAATAAAACAATCACCGAAGCACAATTTCTACAAATTCATGTACAAATGAACCAACTACTCTGTCAGTATACAAGCACAAGCAATAGATATTGCTAACGTTACATAATTAATATTCTTGGACAGCTGCAATTTTTTAATTTACTAGATCGAACCCATTTGAACTTGGATCTATTTTTTACCAATAGATAGGCTCACTCCCAACAGTTTGGCACCCACTCCCAAAGTTTTTGCAGTCACATGCAAGCCAGATGCCCTCCCTCTCCTCGATCCTCAGCAGCACGTCCCTCACTAGCTCCACATGCATCTTTGCCAGGGATTTTTGCTGTTATCTTTTCAACTGCCCTGGTAGGCATGTATGGAAAATATGGAAACATAGACAAAATAGTGCTATTTTGGAGAAAGCGGTGACATGTGTTTGCTCTGGGAAAAAAAAAAAAAAAAAACATTAAAAATATACTCAATCTTCAATCCATCTTAGTTTTTATTGGATAAATTTTTTTTAAATTTAAATAAATTGGAAAAATGAATAATGGACTAAAATAGCCATAGACCAGTCACAAAATCAAGTTCTATGAATTTCCATTGTATAAAATTCATTGAAAAAACCAACCTTTGAAAAAGCTCAAATTTTCCTCTCTACATGACTGACGAGGCAAGCAAATAACCGTAGGTGAAAACAATAGTATCCCTGCTGTAGGTAGGAACTAGCAATTAAATGGTTGTATCATAATTAATTGTTCATTTCTGATTTCAAGTGAAGGATAAAAGTAAATTTTCATTTCAACCTAAAACAAAACATGGCTTACCATGCATTTAACTTGTTTGCAATCTACTGCTTATTTTTTTTAAATGGTCATTTATTAAACAAAGAGAATACTATAGGAAGAAGATAACCAAAAAGATAAATGTAGAGAGCACTCAAACCCCCAGTTTGACCTTAATTTTTATGCAACATAAGCCTATTAGGAGATCAAGTCCCTTTTTAGCTAAATCATCAGCAAATGCATTCTGGGCTTCCAGGATGTAATGGAAAGAGATGCTTTCAAACCAATTAATCAGCAGGACGATCGTTCTCAGTAGAACATTGAGCTGGACTGAGGCAATTTGTGATTTCCCTTGCACAACTGCTAATCAACATGAATTACCAGTTGTGAGTCTCCATAAACCTGAAGATTTTTAATATCCTCCTTAATAGCTAATTGAATCCCTTTCAGGCAAGAAGAAAATTCTACCACATTATTGCTTTGATGGCCAAGATTCCAACAATAGCTGAAAATAAAATCAAAAGTGGATCTTCTAATAATCCCCCCACTGTGGCCAAGCTTTTGACTAAGAGGCCCCATCAAAGAACAGAGCAGAAAAGTAAAAAATGAGTCTTGTAGATTTGAGCTGACCTCGATGATGAAAGTTTATTTGTGAGCTATCATTCTCTTATCAACAAAAATTCCTCTTTAAACTCAAGCAATAAGCAGGCTACGAACCAGCATAAAGAACATTTGCAACTTCAACAATGCTATGACGAATTTTGATGGCAATAATTTGAGGGCTTTCAGCATTATCTTCTAAAGTTTGAGCATTTTTGTCTTTCTAGATGTGCCGTAAGGTATACATATGGAGTAGATTTCAAGGATCTTCATGAGAGGCTTTTTGCCATAAGAGGATGAATAAAGGCTGTTCCAGGTGGAGGATGTTATTTCTTTGGATAGAATCCCATCAAGCTTGAATCCAAATTTTCCCATAGGTGGTTCCCACACTTCAAGGGTAGAATCATAAAGCCAAAACAAGTGATCCACTGTCTGCTAATACCTGTGGTACTGAGTACACCAATGAGGTCCATGAATGCCCCTCTTGGTTAAGTTGCCGCATGTGAGCACTTAGAGAGTGTCAAACAAGCCAATTAAAAAGCTTGACCTTGGGAATAGCAAGAGAGTTCCAAATGTTCCACCAAGGAAAGTCAATCTCTGAACTTTCTCCAGCTTTTAGAAGTTTGGCTCCTTCTTTGACAGAAAAATCACCTGAATTGGAGATCGGTTCCCAGATCAATTTGTTTTCTAGGATGTGACCAGTGGGATTATATTCATTGAGGTTTTCCTGGATCAACTTTCACTTGTTGGTTAACTGTTGCATGAGGTGTTCAAGGGATTTCCACTCAGCTCCAAGATTGAACCAATCCACCATATCAGAGAATTTCTCAAAGCCTTGAACTCTGTGTACAAATTTGTGGTCTAGGCAGTGTGAAAAGACGCTCCTTGTTCATGATTGCGCTATTCTAGAAATGAATCTTTTACCATTTAGGGATAGCCATGGGACATGTTTTGCAATCATGCCCACATATTTAACCATTAAACTCCATATTTTAGAAGATCCTCCTTTAGGAACAATTCTTGAAAGGAGATCAACAGGGTTAGAGCCTGCGTACTTAGCTTGATGATGATGTTTTTCCAAAGCTGGTGGGGAGAGTTGATGAGCTACCAAACAAGCTTAGCTCCAAGGGATAGAGACATATGAGAATGTGGTCGAATAACCAAACCACCATTGCTCTTATTTTTATGACAGTTTGCTAAGAAACCAAGAGGAATTTTTTCCTATGAACAATATTTCCATCCATTGTATATACTTGCCTGGAGAATAGTAGATGGGTAGGGAATAGATAGGCATAGAGGGTATAGTGGATTTTAGCAGAACCATTCTGCCAGCAAAATTTAACAAGGAGTTGGAAAATACCTTTATTCTTTTTTAATCTGTTCAATCACCTGAGGCCAACAATACCTAGCTGTGACATTATACCCCATAGTGATGCTCAAGTATTTGAAGATAACCTAATGAGTTCCCTTTCCAAAACCAAGAATCAAAGAGAAACCATTGTCTTCACTCGGAAGAGTATTGAGAGTGTAGGAGCTGCTCTTAATGTTGTTGGCCCTAGCTCCAGAAGCATGCAGAAATAAATCCAATCCAACTTTGAATCATCCAACATTTTTCCTGGAAGCTTCACCCAAAAGAATTAAATCATCAGCAAATTGAGAGTGGGTAGGAGCTTCTATACCTTCAGCAATTTGCATGCCAGTTATCCGCTTGCTTCTTCTTTGGACTAAGAAGTACCAACCAAGAGTCTCAACTAACAATATGTGGAGATATGGGGACAAGGGACAGCCTTGCCTCAGCCCACATATGAATCCTTGAAGAAAGAGATAGGAGAGCCATTGACAATAGGTGCAATCCACATAGAGGAGATGCAAGCTTTGATCCATTGATAAATTCATTGTGAAAACTAACTTTTTGAAGCACCTTGAATAAAAAATCATGATCAACTCTATCAAAAGCATTAGCCATATCTAGCTTTATAGCAATAACCTTTTTCTTAACTGTTTAGTAGAATGGAGGGCTTCAACACAGATGATTCTTCTCAGGGAAATCCTGGTCATGCTAGTATTGGGGGTGTTGGGTGGATTAGTTCTGGGACTGTTCAGTTTATCTTTTCTATTTATAAGGGTTTGCATACTAACAATGTGATGGAGGCTCTTGCCATTTTATATGTTGTGGAGCACGGTTGCGCTCTTGGGTGGAGAAGGATCATTTTTGAGTCTGATTCTCAGGTGGTGGTGACTTTTTTGAAGAGGCAACAATTAGAAGATATCAGTTGGCATTTAGCTTTGGTTATAAAATAGATTCTTAATCTGTGTGCTTCATTGGAATTTATTACCTTCTGTCACATTCCTAGAGAATGGAACGGAGTTGCAGATTGTTTGGCCAAATGGGCCTCCAATCATCTGCAGAATTGGAACATTGTGGATAGGGGTCAATTACCCCCGGATTTGTCTCAAAAGTTGGACCACTTAGTGGAGATTGACAAGGGTGTGTAATGCCCTTGTTTTGTACTTCTTTGTTTTAGTTGAAATAAATTTTTACCCTCTTTTAGCAAAAAAAGAATGGAGGGCTTCAATGACAACAATAATATTCTCATAGATTTGCTTAGAAGGGACGAAATTGCCTTGCTACTTAGATATTAGCTTTCCCATAATGGTTTTGAGGTGATTAGTTGAAGTTTCTAAGATATTTTTCCTTAGGAATTAAGGCGAGGAAGGAGGAGTTAATGGCATCAAAATGATAGACATGAATCTTGGATGCTTCACAAGAGACAAAAGATTCGCTGATATAATATCCTAGAACTGCTAGTAAAAGTTATTAGTGAACCCATCCGGACCAAGTGCCTGTTCTTTTTTCAAAGACATGATAATAGAGTGGAGTTCATTAAGAGAAATTGGTCTGATGAGATAGCCATTTATATCATCATTAAGAATCTGGGGGATGTTAGTAATCAATTAATTTTGAGCCTACAAGTCACCTTCCAACTTGGAGTAAAGGCTTGGGAAGTGTGAAGTAGTGGTAGACTTGATTTCTTCAAATTCTAAGACCATTGTACCATTATCAAGAGCAATTTCAAGGATGAAGTTATTCTAGTACCTTTTATGGGCCTTGAGGTGAAAGAATTTAGTGTTTCCATTGCCTTCCTTTAGCCATGTCATTCAAGATTTTAGTTTCTAATAATGTTCCTCCATAGTAATAGTAGCTAAAACATTTTTAGACAATTTCTCTTGTTCTTTAGCTTTTATTTCGTCTAGACCCTCTTTTTCAATTGAGTCTTGATTGACTTCCAATCTCTCAAGATAATTTCCTTTCTTAGTCTAGTTGAACTAGTCTTGCTTCAACCAAGATCAAATATCAAGTTTAAGCCTTCAACTTTTAACTTTATAGACTTCTTGGGGATTTAACAACCAATAAAGCTTATCCCAAGATGGTTCCACCAAAGATGTGAATGAATCATTCCACCACCAAGAGGACTTAATTCTAAAGGGTATGGGGCCCAAAGGTTTATTGATGCCAGAAGAGAGTAGAAAATGCTTATAATCAAAGATGGCATTCAAAAGGATTTTAGAAAAGAGATTAGGGAAAGGGACAAGTAGATCTTCATTGACCAAGAACCTATCCAACCTTTCAGCAATGATTTGAGTTATAGATCTTTTGTTGATCCAAATGTATTTTCCTTTGATAGGGGGTATCCATAAGATTACGAGAAGCCATAATACATTCCACTAATTCCCTATTTGGGTCCCTCATTTTGCAACCATCCTATAACTTTTTTGTTTATTTTAGGACCAAATTAAAGTTAGTTGCTAAAATTAGATTTTGGGTTCGATGGTTTCAACATACTCTTGAAGTGATTCCTTGCGAAGCTTGTTCCTTCATTAGACACTTGAGGAAGCTTTGTTTGGGGGTGACTTCCAAGTCTTTGACAGTTCCATGAGAGAATATTTATTTTAATAAGGTTCTTTATTTTGGAGAAAACCTTCAAAGTGACGTGTTTTAGCAACTACACTCTTTTTATTCTCTTTGGCGTGTGATTCCGAGTTGGTTTTCCATCTAACCCTTCTAACAATTAACCTAGAATCATGCTTCATCTCAATCTCCTTCAAGGGTGTGCAAGTATCAACCTTTTCCAAGGTTTCTTCATTATTTTTTCTAGGATTGATTAAGAAGAGCAAAAGCCCTAGTGGGGGGTTCTCCTCTAATGATTCTACAATTTGCCCTTCTTCAAGAAAGGATTTCTCTGGCCATGTTGATTCCACATGGTGGACAATATTTGAATTGGGGTGATGTTCGATTGTTTCTTCATTGTCCTGCTCAAGGCTTTCATCTTGGAGAGTTAAGAAGGGATTAGCTATTTGTAGAGGTGCTCTAGGAAGGCCTTTTTATTTCTTATATTTTCTTCCTTTTTTGGGTCTATCATCTAGTTGATTTTCATGAGGCATAAGTTTAGGACATTGTATAGCAAAATAGCCATGGATATGAAAAGAAAAGCACTTGAAGGGGAGATGCTCATATTTCATAGGCTAGTGGTGAACCCATCCCATGACCTTCATGTTTGATGCAAGAGCATCCAGTGGTGTAAGGGTAATCTTGCATCACCCAAAAAGATGTTGCTTCAAAATCATTACAATTGTTTTCATTTCTTTTCATAATTAGTATTTCTGGTTCCATAATCCCTTGAATTATGATGTAGGATTTTCAATTTTTCCAAACTGCTAAAAATAGTAAACTGCCAGTTTTGGAAATTTTACCTCCCATTTTAGGAAAGTTTACATTTGGGCATGGATTGAAGCGAAAACTTACAGAAAGCTTCATAATATAAATATAAGACCTTTGGCAAAGGAATCAGGCAAAGATCATTTGTGAGCTGAAAGATATTAAAGTTTTTGTTTTCTGAAAAGCCCCTGAAAATTTTTAAAACGAGATATGAGGCACTAAAACATCTCATAACATCCTAAAAAGTTGACAAAAATCTATTTATAAATTTTTGGTGTGATAGTTCACATCGCAAGCTTTTCGACGCTTAAAACAGTTCGTCAATCGGACACCCGGATCAAAAGTTATGCTTCTCGGAAGTTGACCTACTTTTTGAGGGAGTTACAAATTTTAAAATTTAGCTAGAGGCCACCAAAAAGTGTTATTTATGACTATTTTGGGAACCCTGGGTAGTAGTATAGTTAAGGGGGAAAGTGTAGAATCAAAAAAAAGTGGAAAAACAGAAACCCTATGATGCAGGAGCATCCAGTGGTGTAAGGGCAATCTTACGTCACCCAAAAAAAAATGTGTTTCAAAATTGTTGATGTTCTTTCCATTTCTTTTCAAAATTTGTGATTCTGGTTCCATAATCACTTGAATAATGATGTAGAACTTTCAATTTTTTCTAAATTGCTAAAAATAGCAACTTGCTATTTTTAGAAAGTTTGTATTTGGGCACGGATTGAAGTGAAAAATTATAGGAAGCTTCATAACTAAAAAATAAGACCTTTGGTGAAGGAATCACACAAAGATCATTTGCGAGTTGAAAGATATTAAAGTTTCTATTTTTTGAAAAATGCCTGATTATTATTCAAACTCAGGTTTGAGGCACTAAATGGCCCCGTACGAACCCGAAAATGGCCAAGACCAGTAGAGTTGGTTCTTAGCACATAGAGCACTCCGCGAGCTTTCTGACGCATAAAACGGTTCGTCAATCAGACACCCGGATCAAAAGTTATGGCTCCCGAAAGTTGACCTATTTTTGGAGGGAGATGCAAATTTTGAAATTAGGTTGTTGGCCACCAAAAAGGCTATTAATAACCATTTTTGGGAACTCTGGGCAATAGTAGAGTTAAGGGGGAAAGTGTAGAGTCAAGAATAGGTGGGAAAACATAAACCCTAGTATATTTGGGGTTACAGAAGGCAGATGATTCCGGAGTCTTGTGAGAGGAAGCTGTAATGTGTTGCAGCCTGTGGAGGGTTGATACCTTTGATTGTATTTGAGCTTCTGTAATGTAATAAGTTGTCCAAAATAATAAAGAAAGTTCTATTTTTTGTGTGCAATTTCTGTTGTTGTGTGTTTTATGATTTACCCCCTTCATCAAGTGGTATCAGAGCAAGGGTTCCTAAGTGTGTAGACAGATCACCGACCGTAAGGCAGTTTGCACCATGACCTAAGGTTGTGGGTTTGCTGCGGAGATCAAGATGCCTCCACAAAGAAATCGTATTGGGAGGAATGCTTTGATGGAAGAGGGTTTTAGAGCCCTACAAAGGCAAATCGATGCATTGCAAGAGGAGTTGCGAAGAGGGTTTGATCCGAGAACAAGAGAAGAAAGTGAGGATGAAGTTGAAGAAGAACTCTCTGAAGAAGAACAAGAAGCTGGAGGAGATCGTGTAGAAATTAGGTTGTTGAGGGCCATTTCGAAGATCGGAAAGAGGCCCAGGATCAAAGTTTCTAAATATTCTAGAGATTTGAATCTGGAATAGCTTATTGATTAGATCAATGACATGGAGGAGTATTTCAAATATGAAGATGTGGAGGACCCAGATCGGGTCAAGTTTGCAAAAACAAAGTTGAAGGGCCATGTCAGTATTTGGTGGAAGGAGGTCCAATTAGAGAGAAACATAAGAGGAAAAGGAAAGATCACCAAATGGGATCAGATGGTGGAGAAACTAAAGAAGCAGTTCATTCCTGTGGACTATGAGATGGAGTTGCTAAAGAAGCTGCAAGGACTGAAGCAAGGTAACAAGTCTGTTAAGGAGTATACAGAAGAGTTTTATAAAATTACTATCAGGACAGGCCATGCAGAGCCCAACAAGGAGAAGGTAGCCCATTACATTAATGGGTTGAGGCTGAGGATTCAAGAGGAGCTGAGCCTAGTCAAAATGACCACCATAGAAGATGCATACCAATTTTTCCTGAAGGTGGAAGAGAAGCTGAATAAAAGATTTAACAGCAAGCAAAGGGGAAGAGGGCAAGGCGGAAGGACTAGTGGAAGACCCTATGGGGGGTCAAAATGAAGATTCAAAAAAAAGTGAAGAAGCCAGCACCAGTCGAAATCAAAGAGGAGATAATAACTACTGCCTTTGTCACCAGAACAATGGTGAACAAAGAGGAAGAGGAAGAGGCAGAGCTGGGCAAGGACCTGGAAGAGGAGGTTTCAGAGGAACCTGTTTCCAATGTGGCGAAGAAGAACATCAAGCATACAAGTGTTCACAACATCAAGGAAGGACAAATAGAAGACCTGAAGGTAATGCATGAGTTGCACATGTCAATAAAGATGCGCAATCTGAGTGCTCTGAAGATGCTGAAAGGGGAGAAACCCTAGTTGTCAGAAGAACTTTGTTGAATGAGGAGAAAGAACCCAATCAAAGGAAGCATTTATTCCGCACAAGGTGCAAATATGAAAGTAAGTGTTGTGATATTATTATTAACAGTGAAAGTACTGACAATCTTGTTTCAGAGAAGATGGTTGACAAGTTGAAGTTGACAAGAAGAAAGCATCCACATCCATATCGGATTGCATGGTTGCAGAAGAACCACAGAGCTTTGGTCAATGAGCAGTGTTTAGTGAAGTTCAAGATTGGTGACTACCATGATGAGGTCATGTGTGACATCATACCGATGGATGCATGTCATATGTTATTAGGGAGGCCGTGGCAGTATAATATGAGTGATGTCCATGATGGCCGTGCAAACACATACTCCCTAACAAAGGATGGAGTTCCTCATAAGTTGAAGCCCTTGAAGGAGGTGGAAGAAAAGGTATGTAGTACTGCCAAAATTTTCTTGGTAGATGGTAGAAAATTTTTGGAGGGTATGAAGCATGAGCGTCATTGCTTTGCATTGATTCCTAAGATTAGTCAAGAGAAATGTGAAAATGTACCAGCAGAAGTCTCAGAAATGTTGGAAGAATTTCAAGATATTGTCTCTGATAATGTACTAGAAGGTTTACCACCAGTGAGGAAAATAAAATGGATTTGATACCAAAAGCTAGTTTGCCGAATAGGGCAACCCATAGAATGACCCCTGCAAAGAGTGAAGAGCTAAACAGACAAGTTCAAGAGATGTTAAGGAAGGGGCTGATAAAAGAGAGCCTAAATCCATGTGCAGTACCTGCAGTACTAGCACCAAAGAAAGATGGAGAGTGGAGAATGTGTACAGATTCTCGAGCCATCAACAAGATCACGATCAAGTACAAATTTTCATTACCCAGAATGGATGACATAATGGATTTTTTGAGTGCAGCTAAGTACTTCACGAAAATTGATCTGAAGAGTGGGTATCACCAGATCTGAATCAGAGAAGGAGACGAATGGAAAACGACCTTCAAGACCAAGGTTTGTATGAGTGGTTAGTCATGCCATTTGGGCTAACCAATGCACCGAGCACATTCATGCGGCTCATGAACGAACTACTGAAAGAATTTTTGGGAAATTTTGTTATTGTTTATTTGGATGATATTTTAATTTTCAGTAAGACTTAGGATGAGCATTTGATGCATATCAGAAGAGTTTTAGAGAAGCTGAGGGAGGAGAAGTTGTTGATTAATCTGAAGAAATGTAGTTTTACAAAGGAGTTGGTATACCTGGGATTTGTTGTCTCAGAGGAAGGTCTTAAGATGGACCCAGAGAAGGTGAGAGCTATCCTTGAATGGCCTACGCCAAGGAGTGCCACAGAGGTACAATCTTTTCATGGTTTGGCAAGTTTTTACAGAAAGTTTATCAAGAATTTCAGTAGTATTTGTGCACCCTTAACTGAGACAATGAGAGGGGATAGAAAAGAATTTAAATGGACTAAAGAAGCAGACAAAAGCTTTGATACATTGAAACAGAAAGTCACAGAGCAACCTATTTTGGCACTTCCAGATTTCAATAAGGTGTTTTAGGTAGATTGTGATGCTAGTGGTAGTGCTATAGGAGCTGTTTTGAGTCAAGAAGGTAAGCCCATTGCCTATTTTAGTGAGAAGCTTAATGATGCCAAGAAAAAGTATTTTGTTTATGAGCAGGAATTTTATGCAATAGTTCAGGCTTTAAAGAAATAGAGGCATTATTTGTTGCCAAAAGAGTTTGTTTTATATACTGATCATCAAGCTTTAGAGTATCTTAATAGTCAAGGAAAGTTGAATCAAAGGCACTTAAAATGGGTTGAGTTTTTGCAGAGTTATACTTTTGTTTTGAAGCACAAGACTGGGAAGTCCAACAGAGTTGCAGATGCTTTGAGCAGAAGGCAAAATTTGCTAACAGAAATTAAGATAGAGGTTGTTGGGTTCAATGAGCTCAAAAGTTTGTATCCTGAAGCTCTAGATTTTGCAGAGGCCTGGAAAGCTTGTTTGGAACCTGTTACTTTGAATAGGGCAAAATGGTTGGATTTCATAATCCAAGATGGCATGTTGTTTAGAGGAAGCAAGTTGTGCATTCCAAGGAGTTCCATGAGAGAGAGCCTAATTAAGGAGAAGCATAGTGGAGGATTGGCTGGACACTTTGGTCGAGATAAGACCATTGCTATTGTTGGTGAAAATTATTATTGCCCACAGTTGCAGCAGCATCATGTGAAGAAATTTGTGCAGAGTTGTAGAGTGTGTCAGATGGCAAAAGGAACAAGTCAGAATATAGGGCTATATTAGCCATTACCTATACCGGAGAAGCCATGGGATGATATCAGTATAGATTTTATTTTTGGTTTACCAACGATACAGAGAGGACATGATTCTATTTTTGTGGTGGTGGACAGATTCTTGAAGATGGCACATTTTATTCTTTGCAAGAAGACTAATGATGCGATTCATATTGCAAAGTTATTTTTTAGGGAGGTGGTGAGATTACACGGTCTACCCAATAGCATAGTTTCATATCGAGATACCAAGTTTGTTGGTTATTTCTAGAGGACATTGTGGAAGAAGTTGAAGACAGATTTAAAGTTCAGTTCTACACGCCATCCACAGACTGATGGACAGACCGAAGTGGTGAATAGGAGTTTGGGTAACCTACTACGATGCTTAGTAGGAGATAAGCCCCAGGGATGGGATTTAATTTTACTACAGGCAGAATTTGCTTACAACAATTCTGTCAATAGGAGTACTGGTAAATCACCATTCCAGATTGTATATGGGAATAGTCCAAGAAATGCTTCAGAGTTAAGGAATCTAGACGAAAGAGAAAAGACACTTGTGCCGAGGCTGAAGACTTTGTAGAACACATGAAGAATTTGCATGAAGAGGTGAAAAAGCATATTAATAAGATGAATATTCAATACAAGGCTAAGGCAAATCAGAAGAGGAGATATAAGGAGTTCCAGATAGGAGATGAAGTCGTGGTTCACTTAAGAAAAGAAAGGTTCCTAATTGGAACATACAATAAGTTGAAAATGAAGAAATTTGGACCATGCAGAATTTTGAAGAAACATGATTCAGGAAATGCATATGAGGTAGAGCTACCGAGTGGGATCAACATTTCTCCTATTTTTAACATTGTTGATTTATCAGAATATCATGAAGGTGGAACAGAGGATGAACCAATAGAAGAATAGTATTCTGGCATCTACTTCAACAGAGGAGATAGAAGAGATCTTGGATAGCCGTATGGGAAGAAGTACTCGAAACAAGCAATATGAAGAATATCTGGTGAAATAGAAAGGCAGGCCTATTGAAGATTCTTCTTGGTTGTCTAAGGCAAAGGTTGATCGTTTGGGTTTTCCTCACACAAACACCTGAGACGTGACAGGGTCACTTCTCAAATTACCTTGGGTGTCTGATGCAAGAGCATCCAATGGTGTAAGGGCAATCTTGCATCACCCAAAAAAAAGATTTCTTTCAAAATTGTTGATGTTCTTTCTATTTATTTTCAAAATTTGTGGTTCTAGTTCCATAATCGCTTGAATAATGATATAGAACTTTCAATTTTTCCAAACTGCTAAAAATAGCAATCTGCTATTTTTAGAAAGTTTGCATTTGGGCATAGATTGAAGTGAAAATTTATAGGAAGCTTCATAACTGAAAAATAAGACCTTTGGTGAAGGAATCATGCAAAGATCATATGCGAGCTGAAAAATATTAAAGTTTTTGTTTCCTGAAAAATGCTTGAAAAATATTCAAACTTAGATTTGAGACACTAAACGGCCCCGTACGGGCCTGAAAATGGTTGAAACCAAAAAGCTAGTTCTTAGCACGTAGAGCACTCCGCGAGCTTTCTGACACATAAAACGGTTCGTCAATTGAACACCCAAATCAAAAGTTATGGCTCCCGAAAGTTGAGCTATTTTTGGAGGGAGATGCAAATTTCGAAATTAGGTTGTTGGCCGCCAAAAAGGCTATTAATAACCATTTTTGGGAACCCTAGGCAGTAGTAGAGTTAGGGGGAAAGTGCAGAGTCAAGAGTAGGCAAAAAAACAAAAACCCTAGAAGATTTGGGGTTACAGAAGGCAGATGATTCCATAGTCTTGTGAGAGGAAACTGTAATGTGTTGCAGCCTGTGGAGGGTTGATACCTCTAATTGTATTTGAGCTTCTGTAATGTAATAAGTTGTCCAAAATAATAAAGAAAGTTCTATTTTCTGTGTGCAATTTTTGTTGTTGTGTGTTTTATGATTTACCCCCTTCATCACCTTAGTTGATTTAGGTTACAGAAGGCAGAAGATTCCAGAGCCTAGTGATGGGTAGCTATAGTGTGTTGCAGCGTGTGGAGGATCGATTCCTCTAATTGTAAATGAGCTTTTGTAATGTAATGAGTTGCCCAGATCAATAAAGAAATATTCTATTTTTTTGTGTTTCGTTTCTGTTGTTGTGTGTTTTATAATTTACCCCCTTCATCAATGTCAATAGCTTTAAGGAGTCCTTTTTCCAAGTTGGCCATGGCACAAACCAAAGCATAGGAGGCATTGGGGAAATTTAGGGGAACCAAGTCTAAAAACCCACCAATAGAGTTCCTAATAATCTTCAACGTTGTCTTGTTCTGAAGATGGAGTGGTAGAAGCAACAATCTAACCCATATAGGTACCTTCTTTGGAGTTTCTTCTTAAGGATCAAAGGAGGACCAATAGTTTAAAAACAAAGTGTTAGATCCCATTAACCATGGTCCACCCTAGAAGATTGCATATGTGTCCTCTTGTAGGTGGAAAATGACTAAAAAGAATCTCTTGATGTAGATAAGATCAAAAGGACCTAAAAGCTTGTATTCCCAAACATTAGCAATTTAGTTTTATGAGAGGTAGGATTGGGCTAAAGACCAACAAACCTTCCAATAGATTGATTTCAGAGAGTTTGTTGACAACAATGCATCACATTATCTAGAGGAACACCCATGAGAGGCATCGAGTCCAGTTTGGAGATGAACTTGGCATGCCTGGAAGAAGTCAATGGGAGGGAGGCATCAAATAGAGGGGGGATGACTTTGGGGGAAAGAAGAGCACAAAGGTGGGAAAGGGTTGCAAGGTCAAATGTCAAAGGGTTGGTGAAGAGAGAGAAGTCCATGGTAGCCAATACCAAGAGGTAAACCTAATAGATTTGTGGATTTCCATTTCTTCATCTACTACTTATCCACACTCGAAGTACATAAACATAATAGGCATTATTAAGAAACATTGAAATAGTCCACATCTCATAATTGACAATTCTTAAAACCATGTGATTAGACAGCAAGTTACAGTTGTATAAGAGGTCTTCTACTAGTGAAGTACTTGATGACTAGGAGAAAACACACCTCTAACCTTATAGCCCAAACTACTGAAGTTCAAGGGAAAGAGGGAAAACATGGTTCTTAGAACAAAGGTATACAAGTGGGATGAGATGTTTTTGAGGTGATCCATATTCTAAGAAGGTCGACTTTGATTTTAAAAAATTGTTTATTACAAGTGAGTGCTAAAAATATGCAACATGAAAAAAACGTAAAATATACATTCTAATAAACATGTTTTAAATTGATTTGACTACACTCTTCTAGATCTTGGGGACTAGTTCCAACCAAAGCCAACACCTTTCTCCTCTATGTCCTAGAAGAATTGGAATAAAAGTGTTGGGAATCCATCCCGCCTAAGGGCTTGTATTTAGCCATCATTTTCAAAATCCCTTTCACTTCCTCTAAGAATTTAGCATCATTTTCAAAATCCCTTCCACTTCCTCTAAGAATTTAGCCATTAAATGTTGGTCCCAATCAAAATGATAGAGAAAATTCTATATTAGATAAGAAGTTACGATAGAATGATAAGGCTCTTTGATTTATGCCATCTCCCACTTTGAGCAATGACTCATGTATTTTTGCTTCCAAATAATTTCTTGCTTGGTATAAGCTTCTTCGAGCTAGGTAAGGACACCGGTCTCAACTTCTAACAGCTGATCTAATAGCTCGTTAATCTTATTGTCCCCATTAAGCTCTTATGAATCCTTTTTAATTATTTCATTTTCTTGGAAGAAATTATGAAGCAGGGTTTAACTCAGGAAGATTTTAGTGAAAATGAGTTTCTAGTCAAGATGAACAATCGTGTTCCCTTCTATCACCATTCCTTGGATTTAGATTTCTTATTATTCAATGAGAAGTTTGCTTGTTTTGATTGAAAATCTAATCAAGTTACCTATCAAATTTTGCAGTCAAATCAAAATCTAGATTTCTTATTATTCAATGAGGAGTTTGCTTGTTTTGATTGACAATCTAACGAAGTTGCCTATCAAACTTTGTAGTCACAGCAAAATCTAAATTTATTATTATTCAATGAGAAGTTTGCTTGTTTTGATTGAAAATCTAACCAAGTTACCAACCTCTTTTTACTAAATATGAGCATCACATTAAGATTTCTTCTGGTTTTTTGTTTTTCCATTCAAGTTGTTTGGGTCATATACATCAAAGAGAATCCCATAAATATTTTCTTTTGTAGTGTGTTGTTCACATGCAATCCATTTTTGGGTCATCCAAAAAAAGGCCCCCATGTGATCGTGTCAAACTCTAAATAGTACCCTAATAAAATTTTGAGTTTTTCCACTTTTTATATATGTAGGAATAACCTTGCACTTCCAAAACTTGAGTGTTGCAGGTAGAGCAATTCTTTTCAAATCAACCTAATCCCTACCTTCCCAGTCCTCTTTGTTCCATCATGTATGCACTAAAAGCTTTTCTAAAGTTTCCATTTTGAACTATTTATAAAAATTAGTAATCACCAACAGCCTTATCTTTAGAGTTAAAATTTGAAATTTAAAATTGATATATTATTGTTTAGTAGCAATCAAATTAAATTAATGAGATTGGGAAAAAAAAAATGACCTTATAAAAAATTTAAACAGATAAACCATAAATTACAATGAATTCAGCTGATCAAAAGTGTCAAAAAGATGTCAAAAAGATTGTAGTTTCTTCAATTACAGGGCAGATCAGAACCTTTCTTAAAGTGCATTCAATTCAACAGTCAAAATATTTTTTTCTCAATTTAAAATAAAATGATTATTTATTATTTTTGTGTATGAATGAGATGATAAATAGACCAACATATAATCATTCTTAAAAACAAGAAATCCTAAATTAAAATCCCTTACTTTTTACCACTTGAAAATTTGAAAACAATAATTATAAACTGAATACAAGTTACCAGAGCTGCAGATCGGTTCAGAAAAAAATATTTTCCTAAATAGTTTGGAATATCCCTTAAAAAGGGCAAACTACTGAAGTTCAAGGGACGGGTAAAACATGGTTCTTACAAAAAGGGTGTCTCAGACAAGTGGGATAAGATATTTTTGAGGTGATCGTATTCTCAGGGTGTCTCATACAAGTGGGATAAGATAAGATATTTTTGAGGGGATTCGTATTCTCAGGGTGTCTCATACAAGTGGGATGAGATGTTGTCGAGGGGATTCATATACTAGGGTCGAATTTGATTTAAAAAAACATGTTTATTACAAGTGAGTGCTAAAACAGAACATGAAATTTAAAAAAATAAAATAAAATATACACTCGAATAAACATGTTTTAAATTGATAAATAAATAGCTGAAGTTAAAAATTGACTACACTCTACTAGATCTTGGGGACTAGTTGACAACCAAAGCCACAATTTTTTTTCCTTTATGTCCTAGAAGAATTGGAATAAAGGTGTTGGGAATCCATCCCGCCTAGGCCTTTGTATTTAGCCATCATTTTCAAAATCCCTTCCACTTCCTCTAAGAGTTTAACCATGAAATGTTGGTCCCAATCTGTTTTAATCAGGTTTAAAATAATAGAGAAAATTCTATATTAGATAATCAGTTACAATAGAATGACAAGGCTTCCGCTTTGATTTATGCCATCTCCTCCTTTGAGCCATGACTCGTGTATTTTCGCTTCCAAATAATTTCTTGCTTGGTATAAACTTCTTCGAGCTACGTAAGGACACTGGTCTCAACTTTTAACAGCTGATCTAATAGCTTGTTAATCTTATTGTCCCCTCGTTAAGCTCTTCTGAATCCTTTTTAGTTATTTCATTTTCTTAGAAGAAATAATGTAGGGTTAAAAACTGGAAGATTTTAGTAAAAATGAGTTTCTGGGCTAAGATGAACATTTGTGTTCCCTTCCAAGAAGTACGGTCCTGCCACCATTCCTTGGATCTTCCATATAACGATTGAAAGGATTGATCTTTCCAGTCTCCTAAATTCAAATTCAAAAGGGTGCTTCTGATCCTCCACCCATATACATTTGGAAAGAACCGGAACCTGTCAAACTTTGAAGCCACAGCAAAATCTAGCTGTCAAACTTTGCAGCCACACCAAAATCTAGATTTCTTATTATTCAATGAGAAGTTTGATTGTTTTGATTGAAAATCTAACCAAGTTAACAAATTTTGTAGTCACATCAAAATCTAGATTTCTTATTATTCAATGAGAAGTTCGCTTGTTTTGATTGAAAATCTAACCAAGTTACCAGCCTCTTTTCACTTAATATGAGCAGCACATTAAGATTTATTTTGGTTTTTTGTTTTTCTATTTAAGTTGTTTAGGTCACATAAATCACAGACAGAATCCCATAAATATTTTATTTTGTAGTGTGGTGCTCACATGCAATCCATTTTTGGGTCATCCAGCAAAAGGTCCCATGTGATTGTGGCAGACTCTAAACAGTGCCCTAATAAAATTTTAAAAAGTTTTTCCACTTTTTATATATCTAAAAATAACCTTGCACTGCCAAAACTTGAGTGTTGCAGGTAAAACAATTCTTCTCAAATCAACCTAATCGTCAGTTTCCCAATCATCTTTGTTCCATCAGGCATGCACTAAAAGCTTTTTTAAAGTTTCAAGTTTGGATTATTTATTGAAATTAATAATCACCAAAAGCCTAATCTTAAAATTAAAATTTGAAATTGATATATTATTGTTTATTAGCAATCAAATTAAATTAATGAATTGGGACAAAAACTTTTTTACCTATAAAAATTTTGAACAGATAAACCATAAATTACAACAATCAAATTAAATTAATGAGATTGGTAAAAAAACAATTTTACCTATAAAAAAATCTTAAACAGATAAACCATAACATTTTTACCTATAAAAATCTTGAACAGATAGACCATAAATTACAATGAGTTCAGCAGATCAAAAGTGTCAAGAGATATTCATCAAAAAAGTGTCATAAAAACATGTCAAAGAGATTGTAGTTTCCTCAATTACAAGGCAGATTAGAGCCTTTCTTCAAGTGCATTCAATTCAACAGTAAAAACATTTTTTCCCCAATTTAAAATAAAATGATTATTAATTATTAATTATTTGTGTATGAATGAAATGATAAATAGACTAACATACACACAAGAAATCCTAAGTTTAAATCCCTTAGTTCTGACCACTTAAAAATTGAAAACAATAATAATAAACTGAATACAAGTGAACAGAGCTGCAGATCGGTTCTGGAAAATCATTTTCCAAAATAGTTTGGAATATCTCTTAAAAAGGGCAATTTCAAAACCCTGGGATCTTTAGCTCACGTCTTTGGACGCTCATAAAAGAGACCTGACAATGGCATACTGCAGCACATATTTTTTTATCATTAATCCTGAAAACAGAAGGGACCAAATCAATGTTTGGTGGCCAAGTGAAGGAGTCTGCCCCTCTGCTTTATTAAATAACACTTCAGAGATGCGAAGCATTTCGTTACTTCTCCATGAAAATTGAAAATCTGTAATTTCTTCTACAACCTATTGTTTAACGTGCCACAAAAAGGGCTCCATGAAAAGGAAAACAGTTACCTCTTACGCATCTATTATCCAGCAACAAAAAAAAAACTTCAAGATGTTAATGGAGTACATAGATCTGCCATTGAAGTCCAGCTACCAAGATTTCTCAAGCTATGAAAACCACTTTTATCAACTATATCTTTCACCGATTATATTGATCAAGCAAGCAGCATTGGAACAAAACGAAATGAAAATCTAAGAAATAGAAAACAAGATTCAACCCAAATGAATACACGCATCGCTCAACCAGATTTGATGGCACAGTAGTCACCGGTGCTAAATCCACATCCTCTACAATACTGAAAAATCAAGTTCATTTAAAAAATAGATAAGCAGTCAAGCTAAAACGACATACTAAATGGGCTCTATTCACCTTTACTTTCCCCCAAAAAAGACATGATAGGCCTATACAATAAACACAGAAAATCTATATCCATCAATATACTTCTGTTTTATTGACGAGCAGATGGTTCCGCTTAGTTGGTGTAGCGCCTGCATCTGGTAATTGCAGAGCAGCCCCTGTGATAAGGGTTAACAGGGCCTCTTGCCCTACGGCAGTTGCGCGTATAATATGACCTCCCGCTTCGAGGCGAACAAGGAACACGATTTGCAGCGAGAGCTCCATAACTGATATAATAACGAACTCGTCTCAGAAGCCTTCCCTGCACATCCGATTCCATCATCCATTCATTTTCCTCCTCATCAAAACAATCCCCCAATCTCCCGTCACAAATTCGGCCTCCCGGGGACTCAATCTCGAGATCAAGCGACGACGATACAAAGCCGTCGAACCAGGCGGTCGAACTCAGCTCCTGCGCATCCACATGACCGTGGGAGCAAGCAAACCCTAACAAGGCCAGCAAAACCAGCGCCAAAAGTCGCATTTTTGCCCCCTCCATGGAAATGGAATACAGGTTACATGGATTCGAAGGAGGAAGTGGGGTTAAATAAATCAAAGCCACTGCCCGCTCGTGAGTAAGTTACGCGTACAATCTCCTCTGGAGCCGCGTGAGCCTGCAAAGTTGAAAGCAAACGAAAGGCCCTCGTTTGAGGTTGTACAAGAAAGAAAAGCTGTAAAGCAGAACCCATGTGGCTGGGTAGATATTGAAAGTTTAGTCATGGAGAAGCATCTGGATTTGTGCTTATTCCGAGGAGTGGTCAGTGAGGTCCCACTCTTTTCATGTTCCAGTGCACATGGGGTTTCGCAATTTGTTGTCCTTGTTCACCGCTGAGACTGCAGTGGGGTTTGAGGGACTTGCGGCGCACGATGCGTCTCCTTTCGACATGACACGTGCCTAACTCTAAAACCCTAATTTAACCAGCTGGAATGAATGCCTATGTCCAAAACAGCTTTCAAACTCATATCCACAATTCTGCTTCATGCCCAGTTGGAGACAACTTTTTAGGGCAGCTGTCTTTAAGATCTCGTTTGTACTTGAAAATATATAAATCTATCATTTTTCCATATTAACAAGTGTCATGCAACTTGGCAACTCCCTATATATAACTAGCACTTCACCTAGGGGGAGAGGACCCAGTGGTTGATGAAATGAAATGAAAGTTTTTAATGATGTCCACAAGACCAAAACAGTGTATGGGACCCACAATAACAGCAGACCACGCAAAAGGAAAGAACCAACAAGTGGCCTTCAACTAAACCTGGGCACTGTATTTGATTTGATATTTTACGGCACTATATTTTTAATATGGTAATGATAAAAAACCATTAAATTAAATTACACTGTACCAAAAAAATTAAACTATCAATCAAAAGTTTTTATTATTTATTTATTTTATTTGTTTAATGTTGATATTTTCATAGAAATAAGCCAAACAAATTATTTGTGTCTAATTTTATTACACATTGAGGAGAGAAATTTATACTCTAAAGGTAGGTAATAATAAATATTCTAACATAAATTACAATATTATATTATTAGAATGAGAATTGTAATAATTTTATTTTTGTTAATATAATATTATGTCAATTAATATATTAATTAAATTATATATATATATATATACTCATTATAAAACAATATAATATATACACAATATAATTATATCTATATTATTAGGATGAGCTTGCCACTGGCCATCTTTTATGTTGTATTTACCATTATCCAGCAATGATTTTGCCACTTCCTAGTGCTCTGCAAATAAAATAGAATACATTTAAGTGGTTATAATTAGACATATACTTATTTAGATGAAGAAAGACAACTACATTAAGAAAATAATTATAAAGTGAAATAAGAGGAAAAAAGAAGAGAAAAGAAAAAACCAACCCTAAAAGAAAATCCCTTATGCAACAAAATTTTCAATTGTTATAAAAATTGAAATTTCATACACACCATGATCTACAATTATTTCATGCATTCCAAGACCAAATTCTACCTCATAAAAAAATAAAGAAAGGGAATTGGGAAAACAATTTTCCAATATCTTATTTTTCCACTATTTAAGGGAGCAAATTCAAGCCTTCAAACCTACACATGAAAAGTAGAAATTGAAAATCTTCCTCAATGTTTAATGCATTAAAAAATAAGTGTGTTGGAATTGGATAAGTGTTTAAGCTCATCACGATGGTTGGTTTTGACATATTCCCCTCCATCTTTAGAGTGTGCTGGAATTGGAAAAGTGTTTAAGCTCATCATGATGGATTAAAATTGATGACTGTATAGTAATATTTTAGAGTAAACAAATATGTTTTTATCCCTTTATTTCATATTGAATCCTAAGGTTTGAATTTTTTATTTTATATTTAGCTAGGGTTTTATTGACTAACCATTTTATTGTTTTAGAAAAGAAAATTAAATTGAAGCCTTTATAGTAAAATGTATAAATATAATGCACTTACTTGGAATAAATTATGCCCTTGACGAATATATCTATAATAATTATATTATAATAGCAAAAAAGAAAATAGATATGAGGAAGTAGATCAAGGTGCAAATGGATGCTTCAACGATCAATTTGGGTGAAGAGCAGAAAGAGGAAGTCCATGGGGATGGCGAAGTGGGCAATCTGAAGGCGACTTTGGAAATCGATATCTCGACGGAGGTAAAGGAGGAAAGTAGCTTCCTTGTGAATTTGGCCATCATCTATCGATTAATCAAACCTAGGCTTGGACAGGAGCAGATTCTACAATGGACAGCCACGAATTGGCACGCCCAACACATTGTCAAGTTCTTACCCAACAATTTCTTTACAACCATTTTCCAGTCCATGGATGATCGAGAAGATGTGTTGCAAAAAGGCCTTTGGAGGATCGACGAATTTCCTCTTTATATGCAGAAATGGATTCCTAGATTCAATCCGTGATTATTCGAACCTTACAATGAACCGGTGTGGATTAGAATGTATAATCTCCCACTTGAATTTTGGTTTGAAGATTGCTTGGGGAAAATTGGCAGATCTCTGGGAACACTGGTTGACATAGACGGGGATATCTTGGAAAATAATTCATACCTATACCCTAGGATATGTGTGACGGCAATTTCACCAATCCCGCCTAATATAATCCTCAGGTCCAATGGCAGGGAGTGGGTGTAAAAGGTGCAAATTGAGGAGAAAAAATTATTATGTTCATTATGCAACAGAAGAAATCATCTTACTATTGATTTTCGTTGGAACGAGAGAAAGAAGACCGACATCCTGGAAAAATGAAATCCTGAAAAGGTGGCAGATGGAATTCCAATGGTACCCTCCCCACAATTGTCTATTGGGGTGGTGTCGCCATTGGAAGGCTTGAAGGATCATGAAGTTAACGAACTTGCTAGAGAAGATCGAGAGGAAGTTGGGGGGACTACACCAAGAGGCCATTACCCCACTGTCAAAGTGATTTCTCCCCTCCATATGGTCGCACAAGAGGATCTGGAAATGGGGATGGAATATGAGTCCACACTAAATCCAGATTCAAAAGAGGAAGCATACTTTGATGAGTTTGGAACCATTGACCCGAGGTGCATATCTCAATCTACCTCCCAAATGCTAAAGTACAACATTGGGATCGACAAAAAGCAAGGGCGAAAAACTTTCAAACAAATCAGAGAGGAGAAGGCGAATGAGATAGGTCTCACCAATGTCAAGTATTTTTTGAAAAGTACTAAAGGAGGAAACCCCTCCCTTAGGAAGCAATGAAGATCACTTCATGGAATGTTAGGGGCTTAAACGCCCCTAACAAGCGACACTTAGTCAAGTGTCAGATAGATGTAGGTATGGCAGATATCACTATCCTTCAAGAAACCAAGACTGAGGGCGGTGATCACCCACTATTCGCTTCACTCGACAATAAGTGGGGCTCCATTTTCACTGATGCTCAGGGATCAGTTGGCGGCCTTGGGGTGATTTGGAGATGCAACAATGTAGATGTCTACGTGCACTCTGGGGACACAAATTGGATGATGCTAAAGGTACTCTATCATAATATTTCTCTAGATTTCTTCCTTATTAATATTTACGAGCCAACCAAAAATCAAGATAAACAGCGCCTTTGGCAAAGCTTACAGTCCATAGTAGAAAACAACCAAGAAGTAAAGTTGATCTTGGGAGGTGATTTCAATGCCATCCTAAGACTCGAAGAAAAAAGTGGGGGCTGCAAGTGGAGTCGTAGGCTATGAAGGATTTTCAACGCTTTGTGGAAACTTCAAGATTGAATGAAGTTATTATTGAGAATGGCACACACACCTGGACTAATCGTCGATCAAGCTTTACCAACATTTCAGAGAAACTTGATAGATTCTTTTTCAACAATTCCTGGCTTAATTCCCCGCATGATATGACTGCTTGCATTCTACCCATCTTGGGTTTGGATCACTTCCTGGTGGAACTAAGTATAAATTTTGATATGAGACTAACAAATAGTCTATTTAAGTTTGAGAAAATGTGGCTACATAGACTAGACTTATTACCACTTTTGGAATCTTGGTGGAAAAAGGTTCCCAAGTGAGTAGGGACGAAAAGCTACAAGTTTATGTGCAAGCTTCAGTACATAAAAACTAATCTGATAGCCTAGAATAGATCCTCATTTGGGAACATCTTTGAGGATAAGATAAGAATCGAAAGAGAACTCAAAGACTTGAATGAATGAATTATTCGAGCCATTATGGGACAAGTCAATTTTGTAAAGGAAAAGGCCCTACTCGCACAACTCTCAGAAGCTCTAGCTAGAGAGCAAGAGTATTGGAGAGCTAAATCATGAGAATTTTAGCTAGAGGAAGGTGATTTAAACACTTGCTTCTTCCACAATTCAACTAAGGTAAGAAAGTTGTGAAACAAAATTACTTCTATTCAATACTCGGAAGGTCAAACACACACGGATCTTGCCAATATCCAATAGGTGACTATTGAGTTTTTTCAAAATCTTCTCAGCCCCATTGAGGCCTTCGATCATCTGGATTTAAGCAACGCCTTCGATTGTATTCCAAAGCTAATCACTTCTGATCAGAACAAATTATTAGATCAAGGGCCTTCACCAATGAAGAAATTAAAGCAGCGATTTTCGAGATGCATCCCGACAAGGCACCAGGACCTAATGGGTTTCCTACCTTATTTTATCAGAGATGTTAGCACTTCTTAGGGAAGGATATATTGGAAATTACCAAAGATTTCAGGAAGAGTAAGAGGTTTGTTCAAAGGAATTGAATAATATTGTCATAGCACTTATCCCCAAGAGGGAGGACTTTAAGACATTCGATGACTTCCATCCCATTTCACTTTGTAATAGGATCTATAAAATAACCTCAAAGGCTTTAGCTACAAGGTTAAAGATAGTGCTGGAAAATATTATCTCACATACACAAGGTGGCTTTACCCCTAGAAGGGAAATCACTGACAATATCATAGTGGTGAATGAAGCTTTGCACTCAATCAATTGCAGGAGACAACAGAGAATGATGATTAAACTAGATGTCAACAAGGCCTGTGACAAAGTCAAGTGGCAATTCCTCATGAAAGTTATGGAAAAATTTGGATTCGATGATAATTGGTTGAAAATGATATACTATTATATATCCACGGTACTTTTTTCGGTAATTGTTAATGGCTCTTCTTGCAGTTTTTTTGAGAGTTCTAATGGCCTGCGACAAGGAGATCCCATTTCTCCCTTTTTGTTTGTAATCATGGCCGATGCCCTTATCTGAATGATCGATACCCAATGAATGGTGGGCAACTGGAGAGGCATTTCAGTGGCTAACAACATCAACCCATTAACACACCTCCAATTCATCAATGATACGTGAGCGGGAAGCCATCACCATAAAGCAAACATCAGGAAGTTATGTGGAACTATCTAGACAGACTATTAACAAAACAAAATCAAAGATTTTCTTCTTCTTCATAAAAAAATTTGTTCAGAGAAGAATTGTAGTGACACTGGAGATGGGCGTGGATTCCATGCCTTGCAAGTATTTGGGAGTTCCCATCTTCAACAGAATCATTAGATGCAACCTTTGGAACGAGGTTATAGAGAAATGTTGAAATTGCGCTTCCGCATAGAAAGGTAAATGGTTGACACTGGCAGGGAGAATCACCACGATCAAAGTGGTTCTAACAACAATACCGATACACATGATGGCTTGTAATCAATTAACCTCTAAAGCGTCTGACACCTTCAACAACATTCTAAAGAAGTTTCTCTGAGAGGGGTCTAATGAACAAAAGTGTATGCCATTAATCCATTGGGATAAAGTTAGAGATTGCAAAGAGGATAGTGGCATAGGCATAAGAAACATCAAGCTCCAAAACATGGCCCTGGGTGTCAAACTAGTCTAGAAAATGTTTGAGTCTTCAAACAAACTTTGGTGTCGAATTCTATAGAACAAATGTATGGATTCCTTTGATCTAAGCATAATTCTTACAGTGGCCAATCCAACTATGGGATCCCACATTTGGTGCTTCATGATGGAGTGCAGGAAATTGATTACGGATCATCTCACTTGGCAGATCAATGATGGAAAGCAACAAGACTTCTGGGTGGATTCCTAGAATGGAATGAGGCCATTAGCGAAGGATCGAATCCTTGCCCCTTGGGTAGACTCTCTCCGTGATGAAATTGGGAATAAGGTGGCAGAGTATATTTGTTGAATGTCAGGAACACTGAGAGGGGGGTGAATCAGTGTTCTAAAAATCTTTTGATGCACTTTAACTTTCAACCATTTTCCAAAATTAATTAAACAAAGGCACAACGTGCATATGAATAGCAACCATAAAAACATGACACATAGACACCAAGATTTTTACGTGGAAAACCCAAAATGGGAAAAACCACAAAGAGGATTAGCTCTCAAATATATATTGCAATCTTTTCAAATAATCATGTTCAGCCTTGGTCACTCCATGGGCTTGGAACATGTTGGCTCACTACTATGAAGTACAACTAGGTCTAATAGGCTCATTGCCTCAACCCTAAACCTAGCAAGATTACAATAAGGGTTGTTAAACCCTAATGGAGGCTCACTGCCAGGCTCACTACCTTAATGAAAAAGGCTCACTGCCAAGTACAAAGTAAATTGCAAATGAAAATTGAATATTGCATAAGCATTTGTCACTATGCCAAGGTGCGGTCATTTAGCAACTAAATTCTGAATCCCAAGTCCTCATTATCACTAACCTGTGTCACTACTTTGCTATTCGCATATTCACATCTAATCACATATATCCACATATAATCACATATATCCACACCATCTCTCAACTGAAATTCATCACTCATATATATCTGCATCATGATTTGATCCATAATCAGGTCGGCATTCAAGAAGTGAAACATGTACATAGAAAGGTGTAGCTTGTCAGCTCAATCCAATGCACTATATGTTATGTGGACCCAAATCTTTGCCCAAACATGTTCAAATAGGTCGGCTCTAATCATTCAATCACTTAAATAGATCCTTCACACACTACCTCTTCTCTGCACAATGATTTATCATATTAGTCGACCTGTTCCTTAAGAGCACGCTTAACAGGTTCATTTGTAGACTTACAATTTTTACTGCAGATCACAAAACACTTCCAAAATCATTTCAAGGACTCTTTACACATTCCCAATCTTGCCTCAGAACCGCAAGGCATGATATCATCTTGTGGAGAAATGCGGACCATTACAACTCAAACTCTATCTCTGACAAACATTGTACCGATACTCAGCAGCTTGTAACTATCTTTCTGGTGGACTTCAGATCTCACAACTCTAGAATTAGATACTTCATACAAGTGTTTATAACACCTTAAAATTGCATTAAAAAATACTCACATGCGGAGGAATGCAGACTATTACAATGTGCCTTGTTCATTGTCTCTGCTATACCTTTGTTCACCCAGACTTAGTTATTTCTTCCAAATGACTTTCGAAGGAAGTCAAGACTTAATCTCTAGAGCATAGAACCATCAAACAATTACTAACATCATTCTTGAACCACATTACCAGATCATCATCTGCGGAAGCACACTGACCCACTGACTATCCTTTACTCTGTAAATACCCATACTTAGTCACTATCAACCGGATCTGAATTCCAATATGTCCTTCCAGAGTTATCTCTTCCTATCATGGTGATAAGATCTCTGAACCTTTTTGCCATCAATGACAACATACAAGTCCATGTCAGAGCAGTGTCTCTTGCCAACAATATCACTCTTACAGACAACACAGATTACCTTAGGGGTAGACTTGAACATCTACAAATCGATGAGATGGCCAAAACAAGACTTAAAGAAATTATTTGTGACTCCACAATCTATCTAAATGGGGCCAGGGATCATATTGTATGGTGTGTTGCAAACTCTGGGCACTATTCAGTGAAGATGGGATACCTGGTATAGCACTGTTGAAAAGAAGGGAACTGGTCGAATAAGCTATGTTGGGGAAAGGACATCCTATCGAAGGCCGGTGCCTTCACCTAGACAACAATACATGGGAGATGTCTCACATACGATAGGCTATGGTCAATTGGCATTTAGGGAACCTCTAGATGTATCATGTGTAAATCAGAATCAGAAATGGCAAATCACCTTCTTCTCAACTACCCATTCGCCATTGCTTGCTGGGACTTGTTCCAAAATTTATTGGCATGGTCTAGCTGAAGACGAAGACCACGAGAATTAAAAAAGTGGTTTGAATCATGGCCCTCTCCAAAGCACACCTCTCTTTGGGATAACATCTAGGCAATTGGCCCTTTATGGTGATCTGGCACATCTGGAAGAAATGAAACCACAGAATCTTTCAAGACAAAGCTTTACCTAGAGAAAAGGTCGTTGAAGGTATTGAAAGAGGTATATGTGAACGTATGAGGGCAGTGGCGAAGAAGAGGCTGAAGTTACTATTCTCCTACTAGGATAATGCGATCATGAAGAGATTTTCGCTTCTCCAAATCCCATCTGGCTTCACACCTATGGTTCCCAGCAAGGTCAAAAGGAAGAGTGCCAAATGGACTGCCCCACCTAGTGGTCGATTGAAGCTCAACTTTGATGGGGCTTCCAAAGGCAACCCTGGCATATTAGGTGCAAGATGTATGTAACATCCACATTCTAAAAACATAGTAAAACCAGAAATTTACCATAGAGTAAATAAACAAGGTAAAAATAAGATAAAGAAATTTTTTCTTTTATTCAACATATAATCAAGTAACTACAATTACAAGATTTCTTTTTACAAAATATAATAAACCATATTGTCTTTCTCATTTACAATGTTTACAAATGTAAATCCATTATATATATAAATTTTGGGAATAAATACTGCTTCTAAATATCTGACATCTTTATCACAAGTCTTGGCATGTTTCCTGCTTGGAGAGAGAGTATCTTTCTAGTGATTTACCTCCATCCACAGACCGGTGGTCTCCCACACATCTTCCACATAGGAAGTGGCCCTACCCTTCACGAGGAATATAGACCTCAGGTGACCATTGGTAATTTGCCTTTCCTGAGTACATAGTGTTTGTATTCTACTCAACTCTATCAACCATACAACCCTAGATACCCTCTAGCTAAGTATGATTTCTGATAGGATGAGCAATCCAAATACAATGAACCGACAATGCATGCAGAAAACAAATGCATTACTTTGGCCAAAGTTTTTAATAGCAATATCATTCATAATGAATGTAGTCCTTGAGTTCACCCACTCCTACTCGACTTGGATACTGTTGTATTCTCGTAGTTTAATTCTCTTACCAACCCTAATCATGTAATAGTTTAATCTATGTCATAATAATAATACCTTTTGACTTAAATAAGTCTATATGACATAACCATACAATTGGTTTGTAATTGATTCTAGGGTTTTCTTAATATCCGTTGTTAATATGATATAACAATAAAACCATATCTTATATCTAGGAGTTCTAGACTCACAAATAACCCCTGATTAACTCAACCAAGGCTAAGAATACTATAGATCTTAAATAATTAATATTTCCTATACAAAGGAACGTAGAATAGCTTTGGTAATGTGTTATAAATCAAACATACCCTGAATATATAACCCTACAAGGTCATTCTCTAGTAGACTTAGCCTATTCCATTGCATTGGATCTCTTCATGAATAATAAAGACAAATAGTCTTAAATGGGATTCTCATAATAACTTTATTCCATCTTCCATAGTATCTCTAAGTTATTCTCGTTTGATGTGATACAATAGTTTACTAAAGAATCCTATGAATCTAGTTCTCATGGGTAGATAACATTATCCATTATACATATATATAGCCTATACAAGACAATATGTTAAATCCTTTTAACCTCAATACTATACGGTTCAATTTGAAAGTATGAAAACAAGGTTCATTCATTTCTTTAATATTCGAGAGCCTATTGTTTGGTTAACTCACAATCATTCCATATGACTTGCTACAAACTTATTCGATAAGAGAACTATTTTCAAAGCTAATAATAGCTATGACAATCTCTTACTATGATGGTCTTTTATCCTCTAATCTATGCATTGATATGATTATCAATTTATAAATGAAATAGCAAATGGTCGATGTAGTATACTGTAACATACTACTCACTTGAATTACCAAGAATCAACCATATGATTTGCATTCGTTGTCTCATCGATTATGGAGATAGATCAACATAGTTTACTTAGAATGTTATCTACATTTTCCTAATGTTGATACATAATAGTTTTTTTTTACTCTTACACCATAAATACAGAAGGTTTAACCTTACTGGTGAGCTCATATAATCGCCCATAATACAACGATGTTCAATCTAAAAGAACTATTTGATTTCCTCATGATTACATGAACTAAGAAATACCTGACAATGGATGAACTTGAGTTGGCAGAGATGTGCAAACTAGACACAGGGTCGACGCCTCTTGACTGTGTATTCCCTCTCTATACTTCTCTGCATACGTTTGATCCTCCCTGCCTATGTTTCCATTCCCTCAAGTTTTTAACTTTGTTAATAAATAGACACCATGGCTTAGCTGAGTTGTTCCTCATTATGACCCAGGCACGAATCCTAGAGAGTTGCCTTATTTCACACCTCAATAGTGATTCAGTTGCAAACTTAATGACATCTTAACAGACCTAGGCAACTTAGTCTTTAACTGAACCCGATTTCTAAGAAAAAGTCCACATGTCGATTGTGGAAGGCCTCCATATGGTTCATTCGGTTGGGTAGTTTGAAAACACAGTCATCCCCATAAGGATGAGGCCGACACTCATTAAAATATATAACTGATCTTTTAATGATCAAAACATGTGGTTCGATCCACCACTTACACTAATGAAGGCCCTTCTATATTTTAGCCTATGGCTCCTACAATACCATCGACTCATTAAGAGGTATTATCCTCTTACGATGCTAAGGCATTTATATATTTGATTACATCAAATATGCTTCTTATAAAATCACCGCTATATTAGATAATCATAGTTTAATCAATACAAATAATATTTAAACAAGGAATTATAGATAATGTGGTTGGGTTAAGCTTGTCTCCCCATCACAATCCATCGGCAATAATCATGTGTTCTTAATTCGATGAAAACTTCTTAACGTTAAGAATTGTTTATAACACCTCAAGGGTCTTAATAATAATATGACAACCATTTTACGACAATAACGTTGTAATATTTATGTTAAAAGTAAATAGTCACAATCAAACTCAAATGACGTCGTTAACGTTATTAACGACTAAGATGACTTAATACGACTTCGAAAGATATGAAAATAATATCAACTATCTGTCGATTAGGTTCAGAAGCAAACTGACAAGACAAGGCTTACCTCTTACGACACATTGGTTCACATTTTCGTTAAACACTTATACCTAATTTGGCAAATATACCACTCGTAACCCTCCTGGAAAGATACTCTCTCTCTCTTTTATCCAAGAGTCATCTAAAAACCTGTAAACCTGTATCAAACTTGTTACCAAAGAAATTATGATCAGTGCATCATTATTTAAATAACAGATCAAATCTCATAATGCCAATATTAAATCAATAATAACATAATCATTCCCATAATTTCATAAATGACATTCAATATAATCCATGTTTTTCCTTGTCATTAATCTAAACATCATAATAAATTTACTTATGCCCAAGTAAAAAGTAAAAGTATAGCAAGACAAAAATTGGGGATGTAACAATGTATAATCAAGGATGATCAAGGTCAATTGGTTTGGACGCTGACGAAGAAAATCCCAAGGGCCACTAACAACCTGGTGGAATTTGATGCATTGAACGCTAGTCTGGTGTACACGCAATAGGGTCTTCACAATATAGACATTGAAGGTGACTCAAAGGTGTGTGTTGAAGCAGTTAAGCAAAATCAAATCTCCAATTGGGTGCTACAACCCTTGCTCTCTACTATTTGAAACTCGTTAGAAAGGATCTGAGACTACATAATTAATCATGTCTTCAAAGAAGCCAATAGGGCAGCAAACTTGTTAGCAAACATAGGTGTGCTCCAATCAGAACCAGTCATTTCAGACTCCATGTGTGACAGATGGCCAGGGCTATGTGAAGCAATGGCTTTAGATAAAGCTAATAATCTCTAAATCAAGTATTTTTCCTCCCTTAGCATGGCTAGGACAATGTCTTGGTGTTCTGGAAAATAAGTCAACTTGTACTTTTGATTTTCTCTATAATACAAAGGGGCTACCCCCACTGGTAGCACTTATTCATAAAAAAAAAACTTCTACTATTGACAAATATACTTTGATCCTTTTTTATTTGATATGATAAAACCTTAATAAAATATAGTTATAAATTAAATTATTCTATAGTAAATAAAATAACAAAGAAAATAAAAGGCAACCCTAACAAAATATAATACACTTACTCTTGCCCAATACAGTTTGCTCCTTTTATATTTCATATGATAAAACCCTAATAAAATATAGTTATAAAATAAATTATTCTATAGTAAATAAAATAACACAGAAAAGTAAATGTAACCCTAATAAAAGGTAACATATTAATTTGGAGTAATTAAAATAACTTTAATTTACAATAATTAAAACAACTTACCATTGGAATAACTTATATACTTTGCTCCTTTTTATTTGATTTGATATTTTATGGCACTATATTTTTAATACGGTAATATTAAATTAAATTACATTGTACAAAAAAAATTAAACTATCAATCAAAAGTTTTTATATTTTATATTTATTTTATTTGTTTAATATTGAAATTTTCATAGAAATAGGCCAAAAAGATTATTTGTGTCTAATTTTATTACACATTGAGGAGACAAATTTATACTCTAAAGGTAGGTAATAATAAATATTGTAACATAAATTGCAATATTATATTATTAGAATGAGAATTGTAGTAATTTTATTTTCATTGATATAATATATTATGTCAACTAATATATTAATTAAATTATATTTATATAATATCATGTTATACTCATTATAAAACAATATAATATAAACACAATATAATTATATCTATATTAATTTTATAATTGTTGGTATACAGATTTGTCACTTAACTCTATATTCTCTCATCCATACAAATGACAACAAAACCAACAATTGAATCAATTGCAATTATATTTTGCAATGACTCTACTTATTTTACAAGGCGCAACTACCTTCTAATGATATACAATGAATGAAAACATTGTATGCTTTTAACAAGAAAGCAGTAAAGGCAACAAAAAGAAAGGAAAGAGAGAGGGAGAAATCAAATTGTAGACATAAGGATACAACTGGATCTCTCAAAGGGAAGGAAAAAGAAATGAATAGAAAGCATAAAGGCTCTCAAAACTTGTATACCAAGAGCGAATACCAAAGATTACAACATATGAAAGTAACGATTGAACATAAGAACAATCAATACACATGAAGAAAATATGAACATAAGAGCACACTTCTCTATTAACATTCAGAAAACCAAAAAAACTAGGCTCAAAGTCTCCAGTCCATCTCTTATACATCTCTCTGTTTACACAAGGCAACAAAAGATAAAATTCAAAATTCCTCTATAATGAGTAGTCGATGAGTTTTTAAAGGCCTCCTTTTCTTGTCATAACCATTTCTTGAAAAGTAATTTAAAAGAAAACTTCCTTTTTCCTTCCCGTAACCATTATTAGAATGACTTGATTTTCCCTCTGATTACATTTAAAAGGTTGCAAATGTATCTTTAAGTTATAAATAAGAAACCTCAACAATGTGATGATTACAAATTGGGCAATGAACAACACATGCTAAGATTTGCTTCCAGTTTAATCATATTCGCAAAGAGGTATTTTAGGGTGATTCTAGCTTGTCATATACCATAACCCCCATCATTATCAATAACAGTTATAGTATTGCCATCATTAGGAGGGCTTGAGTAAAGATATTCGCAATAATATGTGCAATTCCTACCAGCTGTATCTGAATATGGAGGAATGAGTACATCAAACACTGCACACGATGTCATTGTTTGAAATGAATGTATATTGCCTCCAGGTGTGGGATATAATATTGATGAATTGTAGGGAGCTATAAAAACATTGTCAATCTTCAACTTCACTATCATCCTCCATTGGTGCATCAAGGCAACTTTCCTTTTCTCTTATAACATCTCCAAGCTAACACTTGTTAGGAAAAGTCATTGTTGATGCCATTGTTTTGGACACAGAAAAGGCAACAACAACATCACCAGGACCAATCTTGTCTGCAGTTTGGTATCTCAAACCATCTCATCTGAAGATCATTCTTGGCATATCGGGGCAGTACTCCAAAACGAGCTTTCACTATAGCATAGTAAAAAGAATTTGCCACCCCTTACCATATCCTTTGGAGCAAAGTAGAGAGGAAGGTCCATGAAAATTACATAGTTATCAGTCATTGCAAAGTCATGCATCATGACAGGCTTTGGAAGCATTATGAGAACTGGATCAAGCACTTGTAGTTACGGGTATAAATATAATAAATACTTGCCATGCTACCCCAAAACATATATTACACTCTAATTTTAGCCCATCTCTTCATTAGAGCTATTAGATTTATCATAATTCATCATATAACAATATTTTTGATTTACTATTAGGGTCCCCACCTAATAGCCACATTGACCATAACTGTGGCGATGTATTCAAACCAGTGTTTTAGCAAGCTACCCTACTGTTGGTGTTTGATGATATTTTCTAGTCTATTATCTAATAATTCTAGCATATTTATCCAATAGTCTTTGAAATTCTCTATATTCATGAAATTTGTGGATGTTGATAATTCTACTATTTCTTGGAAATTCTCTAGAAATTGTGTAAATTCGTGGCAAAACTCTGGTGGAATTGATACTCCATAAGTGTTCATGGTCAACATGGGAGAAGAAGGAATATGTTATGCTTCATCAGTTCCATTGTGTGTGCTTGATACCAAACCCAAGATGGAATCCACAGGATTATGTTCTGTTGGCAAAAAGTTATTATTAGCACTCTGATTTAGCATTTCAACATTGAATTTAGTTGAACAAGGAATAAACCTGTTCTTCTCTGATAAACTGCTTATCTAGTCCTTGACAATTATATTATTTTAGTTGATGTTTTTGTCAATTCACACTACTTGAAACCATACAACTTGTTACCATCTCATTTGATTGGGTTTCAGACCATAACAAATTAATGTCCAAGTAAATATTTCCATTGACAGCAAGGCTCAACATTTTTTGAATTCTCACAAAACATAGGATACTTCTCCCATAATTCTTGATAGCTCTTTTGAGAGTTTTGCAACGTACTGTTTGCAAATCTCATGACCATATTACATCAACATTGGTGGATTATCATCTGTTTGCTCAAGTATTTGATACATTTCAACAAAGGAAGCTTTTGAAGATGTTCCACCAGGTTCATCAGCCTCCCTTACAAAGCAGTCTCCAAGTACTCTTTCCTATTGCTAAGCACTATAATCTACACATTTTCATTGGAAATTTGAGAAACAACCTCTGTAAGAATATCAGAACCTTTTTGCTCTTCAAATTTGCCGATAAACCTATGACGAGAACATTTGGATCTACAAGTAGCACCAGCTTTAGCCTACAATGTCTCTTTATGAACGAAATGATCCAACTCCACTCCCTTATCTTCTTCAAAAATAAGCTCCTTTGCGTAATAAGGGTTCATAGTAAGAACTCTGTTAGATTCCAATATTCCCACTATCATCGCGTTCTTGAGATCACATCTCCTTGAAGGTCTAACCATTGACAAAGACATGGGTTCAAGAACCCTAAAAGTCTCAGATAAAAGAAGTTCCAAAACTTTTAAAATTTCTGACCATAAAGGAGTCAAGCATTGGTGCTTTTTAAGAACTTAGAACTTGTCCTTTAAGAAGCATCGACACATAACAAACTTTCAGAACCTTTTAAAATAATTGATTGAACTACATCGACAAATCAACCATCTTGAGAAATCCCAAACTCGCCATAAAATAATTCTTTCTATCTTTATAAAGTTTTCCATAATGACAAAAGTTAAAATCTTTAAACCTCTTATTCCTTTGGCAAAATATTAACTTCCAACCACGAGTAAAATTTACCCTTGGCATAAAATCTATTTAAATAATATATCCCTTAGTTTTTCAAATTTAGGGAAAATAATTAAAAATATATATTTATGCCCAGGAAAATGATTCAATAATTTTTCTTTTCTTTCTTTGTCTAGGAAGGAAGTTTCACTTGGAGAGTGGCCATTTAATATGAAGAAACCTCGTGTAGCTGTAGGTGAACCTAGACTGGAGTATTTATTATGGTGATGCTCACTAGCAGCAAAAATTCAAAATTTTTCACGTTCACAAATTTGGGTAACAACAGGCTCTAATTGGGGACTGCTTTTCATGCTGGAAAGTAGAGGACTACAGTATCTCTGGTAAAAACCAGTGCTGATCCATTGGTTCAATAGAGTCACCATTCTATGAATTCATGAGGGAGAACTACAGAGGACTTGAGACAAACAAAAATGAAACTAAAACAACAACACACACAACATAAACGAAAAGCAAGCCAAAACTCCAATGTAGACTTAATCGAATACAACACACTCTAACCACCCAAAAATATCACACAAAGCCATTAAATGGTTGGGAGAAATAAATGCCTTTGTGAAAAAGAGAAATGTACCCATGAAGCACTTGTAGTCTTAGAAGCCCTCTCATGATCATAAGTATAAATCTGAAATTTATATAACAAAAGAACTTCCTGAGTGATATGTCAAAACCAAACAACCACTTTGCATCATAGACCTCTAAAATTTTCTCATTAGGTTCTGTATGCTCAAAATTGCAACCTCAGTTGCATGGGGTTGTCGAGTCAGATTTCAGCATGCACATTGACCCGTTCCTCCTTGACACGGGGTGAACTACCACGTCACTCTCGCTCTCGTGGAAGTAGCCAATCAAGAGGAGGTGAGGCACGGGGGTGGTCTGGCTCATTGGAGAGCTGGACTTCACGGAGAGGGGTCGACACATCTTAAGGCCTATGTTGTTGTGTGCTAGTGTAGATGTGTTGTTCAAGGATTGTTGTTGTAGAGATAACCGTATGACCCGAAGAGTCACTAGTCACTCTTCTCCTATTAGGGTTTCTAATATTCCACCTTTGTGTGGGTAAGCTATTGTTCTCATTGATTGCTAGTTGTCTTTCAAAGTATTGGATGAATGCTTGTCATAACAAGAGGTGTTTATGTTCTTCTATTTGTTGTAAGACAAGTGGATCCTGTTGTGGTCTCAGATGGATTTACTGTATCTTGTCAAGGATTGCCCTCACCCACTCACCTCTTAATCCTAGGCACATTCGTGAGCCGAGACAAGAGATAGACGTATGTGAGCTAACCTTGACTAGACCTACGGTTTGACTTAGGGTTTGATTGACCTGAGGTTTGATTGTGCATTTACCTTATTTGACCTTGTGATAGAATCAAGGGTTTGATCAAATGGTTGACTATGGTTGACCTTGTGATAGAATCAAGGGTTTGCGAATTACCTAAGTGCCTAATGTTTTTGTTCTTATTTTAGGTTTTATGAATGCAATACTATATGAGATGTAAAACTTCTTTTTGTGCTTTTTTTGATATTTTTGGAAATAAAAGATGCTTTTTAATATAGGAATCAAAGAATGAATGCAAGCTATAATGAATTTACCTAATGCAATTTAACTATGTTTTTTTTGGGGGGTTTTTAAATATTTGGAATGATTTAATCTAAGAAAGGAAATTGCATGTAAATGAATTAAACTATGAAAGCAAATTACTCTAAGAATGCAATATCTAACTATCCTATCAAGGAGAAAGCAATATGATCCCAAGAGCAATTTTGGTTATTTAATTACTACCAATTGATAGAAAGCATAGAGGAACCTAAAATAAATAAGACTTGTGAGCCTCCACTACCCTCAAATTTCCTTGTGTGGCAACCTCATATCCTCTTGTAGTAGCGGGGAATCCTCTAGGTGACAAGATGAAAATGGAAGTGAAAGAAGCTTTAAAAGCTTTGCAAAGAGAGCTCAATGGGAGCTATTGATGAGTACGATGGCTTGATTTGAGTAGCGTATGGATGCGTGATGAGCTTTATGTGAAAAATTGATGGGCAATGAACAAAACAAAAAGCTCCTATGTCCTGTATGAGCATGAGAATGCTGAATGTGGAGAGCAATAACCTGCAAGAGTTGTGTGCACAAATGAAATTGCATCCCTTTGTGCTTGAGGGAGGGGGTATTTATAGGTTAGAAGAAGGGATGAGAGGTGAGGAAGAAGAAGATTTAACTTGATTAGATTGGAGAGTTAACATAAAGGATTCAAGAGTGATCTGGGCTAAAATTGGAGTGATCTACCCAATAAAAGCTTATCACTCAAGAAGAAGTGAAGAAGAAAGAGTGCATGGGAATGCATGAGTTGTTAATTTTAGATGAAATAGAGATAATTATGCATGTGTGGGTACATGAAATAGTTAACTCCATATTAGGCTTGAAATTCCATGCAAACAGGAAGAAAAACGGGTGAAAACAGAGCTTTTTCAAGTTAGAAACTCGAGTCTTTCTACGGATGGAAACACGACAGGGTCACCCATGGGTTGCCCCTTTCACCAATAGGGTCTCTCGGGGGGTGACCCACTAGGGAGAGCACCTGAGTTTAAGTTCTGGATGGGAGATCTAAGAGGAGGAGAAAAGAAGGGGTTCTACCTCTGAAAATAGGTCAGTCATGTGCAAGAATCTAAATCTCCACTTGCAAAGTAGGATCACCCAGCGGGAGATCTAGAAATAATAGGGGGAGATTTGGATTGGTTGAATGAAACTAAAAACTGAAAGTAGGAGATGGTTAGGGGAGACCTCTAGAAGGCTTCCAGGGGGTGGAGAAGATGAAAAACATTGGGGAAAGGTGAAAACTCACCTAGAAGACACATACAAAGCCTAGGGATAGGGTCGCAAGCTCAGAAAATGCAAATTGACAAGTGTCAAAAATTGTCAACAACAAAGAGAGAGAGAAAATGACAAAGAGGAAACAACACAAGATGAAAGAGATGACACATCACCAAGAGGATTACTACTAAGTGGATGTTATTTCATGCTTACATGTATGTGACAAGGATTATATATCATCATAGGGGTCCTAGTGGAGGTTGTGCATGATTTTTGTGCTTACATATTTGCCCCCTCGTGGATGGTAGTCTACATGAAGGGTAGGTACCATTCCCGAACTAGGCCTTACCTATTGTCAATTTTCTAGCAATTGTACCTGCAATAACTAGTGTTAGCTCGACATCTGAATATATCAAAATGAATAATGAAAACTGAAATGATGAACTTACCATGGATCATGAGAGTTCGACTAGTTATTTGCCTTTGCTGGTAAGCCCTGTAGGAATGAATGCACATAAAATGATGCACAAGAGATGCATAAAAGAAAAAAACTAGTCTAAGAATGCATAAAAGAAACTATGTTAAGGGAAAGCAAAGCAAGCAAATTAGTGAGATTTGAGTGAATTGGCGATGGGATTGATCGTGTGAACAGTCGTTGGGTAGAGAGGAGATCACAAAGATGACCGTCGCTTCTTCTGCCACTGAGAATTAGGTACACAAATAGTAAAAAACCCTTCTCTAAACCCTAGGTTGAATTTTGTGAAAAATCTCTTAAAATTGTCTATTTTTGGTGATTTTTCCTATTGCATTGTCTTTGTTTCGTCATTTAGAGTAGGATAGGTCTTTCATTTTCTGAAATCGGCTGAAAAACAGAGATTTTAGAGCACTTTTCGTTCAGGGGATCTTCACATAGGGTCGCCCCTTTTGCCAAGCAGGTCACCCAGGGGGAGATTTGGCTAACAACAGGGTCATCTGGGGGGAGATCCTATTGACATGTGGGTTGCTCAGGGGGAGATCTAGTCTAATGAAAGGGGCGACCCTGACTGATCATTTCTATCTAAAATTTAATGCTTTCTTACATTTATTTCACTCTATTTTGATCTAATTTGACTACTGTATTCACCTGTTTATTACAATTTTGATGGTTTATACTCTTTTTTTGTGGAATTTTCTGCAAGTTTTACGATTTTTAGGATTTTTACGAGTTGACGAGATCCAATCTAAAGTTCTTTTTTTATTTGTAGGACATGTGCATTCAATGGAATGCCTGTAGAGAGTAGTTGTGGCTCTTAGCGATGTTTGCTTCATTGAGAAATGATGATCATGCTATCTTGAGGAGAGTGGGATTAGTCAAAGTTTGTCATGTGCCATTTGTTCATCCTATGGCACACATCTGTTGTGATATCTTGATGTACTGGGATGCAGATAGGAACACCTTCAGGTTCCACAGGTTTCAGGAGAGTGGACTATCACTCTTTTCGATGTTTACCATATTCTTGGAGTTCCTGTGAGAGGGCATCCTCTCGTCCTGCCTACTAGCAAGTCCTTCGAGGACAAGGTTTCTTGGGCATAGTTGATGGGGGTGAGTCACCCCAAGGATCAGATAGGAATTCAGCTTACCTCTATGCCATGACTTCACATTCCTTGTTTGAAGAAGTTCCTAATCGGCTTGATTGCATTGAGGCTGTCTAGAGATAAGGCCCCGGCTTGCTTGAGATGGTGTTGGGCACCAATTATACGGGGTCTTGAGCAGGGCAAAGTCTACACTTGGGGGATAGACATTTTGGCCATGGTATATAGAGATTTCTATCGCATCGCACGATGAGGGGCCCTAGCTTTTAGCCATTCTTTATTGATTATGACTTGGATCTTTGAGCACATTAGGCCCTATCAGAAATTGGTTCTAATTCATGATAGGCGACTATCAAGAGTAGCTCGATGGGTTCAGGTGGGTCACTTTGATACTTCTCTATGGGATGTGGCTACTCTTATAGATGAGGATATGATATTTGATCCCTATGTGGATTTGGAGGAATCGTGGTCACATGATGGCGAGATCAGTGAGTACTACCTTGGGGTATTAGAGCTTTCATACCATAATGGTTTAGTTGAGGCTCATCACGTTGAGCACGTCTTACATCAGTTTGGTGAGGATTTTCCTAAGGAGTTTCCCCCAGTGCCTACCTGCTATAGATCTGTCCAGGAGATGGGTGAAGTTAGTCAGAGGACGGTTACTTGGACTCCCTTGACTCTTGAAGTTTTGATTACTAGAGTTCCTAGGTCTTCGAGAGGAGGACAGAGGGGAGGGAGAGGGACTCCTTCCTAAGCACTTATTGTGGTTTAGGACTCAAATTCTACTAACGAGGACTATATTCTTGATGGGGATTATTCGTCAAACAAGGTCCCGCCAGAGGATGCTCAGGACGATGGTTTTGATGATGCCAATGATGCGGATGATGCTCATGATGTTTCAGAGGGTCCACCTATAGTTCCTAGACCTCCTCACTCTGATGAGGTGATGCAGCAACTTGACGCTACCTAGCAGCCTAGTGACCCATGTAAGTCTATGTTTGTCTTACTATTTTTGTATTTTGTCCTTCCTCTTTTCTTTCTTTTCATGGAGAACTAACACATTTTTTTTTGCTTTTGGTTCACTTCATAGGTAATGTTGTGGAGTGGAGGGCTTTTGTTCATGAGGTTAATATTAGCTTGGTTACCTCCTTCACTAGGATGACTCGGGAGAGCCTTTTGAATGATCCTAGTGTGCCCCCTACTGTTAGGTGACATGACATTTTTGCTCCTGCCTATCATGGATGTCAAGCGAGTGCGGATTTGAAGACCGAGAATCTCATCCTTAAGGGTGAGAATTAGGTGCTTTGTGAGATGGCTCATCTTGGATTTGGATGATGAGATGCTAGTGCTGTGGTGCCTTTGTAATCACACGCTCACAGTAGGGTACCTCACTCCCAAAGATCTCATGGAGCGAATAGTGGTGCACTTAGGCAGAGGAGCAGGAGTCCTGAGGGTTCCATTGGAGGGAACCCTCCTTGATTTTACTTTGCTTTTCCTTTGAGATCGTGCCCCCTTGCATGGGGAGCCTTTACTCTCCTTGAGAGAATTTTGTCTTGGCTCTTGTACTCTTATACATGTAAACTTTAGATATATCAACGAAAGTTTGTCCTTTATGGTTTTAGCTATCAAATGGGTACTCATCTCTTGTACATTATGGAAGTTTAAGAACTTTTTGATTATGTTTTTGACCTTCAACTCTAACCATGCAAGTATGATAACGATGACATGTTTTCGTAATTTTTGACATATACATGAGATGCAGTTTACGATATGAAGATGCAAGAACACAAGGGATGCTTGAAAAGAAACTTTTACTTCTACTGAATGTCATGAGTTATGACATTGACTTTATTGCTATGAGACTCTTTTTTTGATTTTGATGTGAATGCAATGCGGCACAAACAATATGACTACTCTTTAATACAAATTTCAATACAGGGGATTGCAAGTTGTCCTTATATAGGAGACTTATTCAAATTTGTGAGATAGGGATTTTAGAACTCAAGTGGGGAATGGGAGTGAACATGAAGTGTTTCTAAATTTTGGCTTTGCTAGAGGCTAAACCCTGATCCTTATCTAGATAAGACAATCTGACAAGCTTTCAACTTAGACAAGTAACAAATTTTATTGACGTTCGCTAGACTTAGATCATAGATGTCAAGCAAGATAGACCCGGGGTAAAGGATAAATGGGAAAGAACCAGGGTCCCTAGATAGAAAATGGTCCTAAAGACTACTAGACTCTTAGCTTTGCTTAGCTAGTGCATGTGTGTGCTTTGTACCTTTCTCTTTTATTTTCTCTTTTAGAATGTCACCCTTGAGGCTTCGAGCTTAGAATGATCTCCACCCAAGAGTACGAACATTCAACAATCTTCTCTCTTTCACTCTTTTTTGTATCTCTCTTTTTTTTGTATTTTGACTTTTATGAAAATGAATGCTTTTGGAACTTTTGATATGCAGTAGCTTGATCTCTCAATTCAATACTCTTATTTTGATCACTCATTTTTTTATTCACTCAAATTTTAGATTGCTTCCTTCAAAGTTTTGATCCTCCTGACATTTTTGGTTGGGAAAGATAAAGGGGCTGAGTGCCACCTAAAATCTTTGTGATCCATTTGGACTTCTCTTCTACTAGGGAAGAATCGGGAAGGTCTTCTTGCAAGCTTCCTTTGAGCATTGTAGGTTTGAATACTGACTTTGCTTAGACCTAACATCTTGGCTCATTAAGATTGGGATCAGTGTAAAGCTAAGAGGTAGGCTTTAATTAGAATCACTGGGAATGAAAAAAGGACATGGTGATTGTGAAAATGGGGAATCTCTAGGACTTGAAAGGATCACATTTACCTAGGGAACCTTAGACTCCTTACTGAAATGAAAATAATATAAGAGTGAGTCATTGACTGTAATGCAAGATGAACAGAATGATACTGAAATGCAAGAAACAAATTCTTTTTGATATTTTTGATTTTAATACTTTGTTTGTATTTTTATATTTTATGATTTTTATGCTTTTTAGACAGTATTTCTTGAGGTGAAAGGCATTGAATGTTTCACCAAATTCCTCTCCCTCCATTGTGCACAAGAGATAGGCACCATTTTCAACGTCTTCTTTAACCATGTAAGGACCTATTCAGTTTGGTCTAAACTTGCATCCTTCACTGACTCTTTAATCGATCAAGTTGTTTATCATGAGGACTAGGTCTCCCACTTGAAAAGGTCTTGGGATGAATTTTTTGTTATACTGCTTTTTCATTCTTGCAAGGTAAGAGTCATGTCTTTGGACAGCTCTTAAGCATGTTTCATCCATCATTTCTAGTTTAGCTAATCTTACTGCTCGATACTCCTCATTATCCAATAGTCCTTGTAATGACACTCGTAGACTAGGCAGTTCTACTTCCAAGGGTAACACCGCCTCTAACCCAAAAGTGAGGGCATAAGGGGTGGTCCCAATTGGAGTTCTTACACTTGTTCGGTAAGTCTAGAGAGTTGGATATAACTGTAAATGCCAATCTCTTTTAGAGTCCTTCACAATTTTGACAAATATTGACTTCAATGTTTTGTTTGTGACTTCAGCTTGTCTGTTCCCTTGAGGATAGTAAACTAAGGGAGAGTTATGATTGATGTGAATTCTCTCACATAACTCTCTCACTTGCATATTTTTGAATGATGACACATTGCCTGTCACTATCACTTGGGGAATCCCAAACCAACATATGATTTGATTTAGTATGAACTTGGCAATTACGATCCTTGAAATAGTAGTGAGAGGCATGAATTCTACCCATTTGGTAAAATATTCTATTGCGGTGATGATGAACAAATGTCCATCCATTGATGGGGGAGATATTTTCCCCACGAGGTCTAAGCCCCAAGTGGAGAAGGGCTAAGGGGTGACAATTGGTTGCAAATCTCTTGTTGGTGTGTGGTGGACATGGGCGTAGGCTTGACATTTCGGGCACCTTTTTATGAACTTGATAGCATCTCCTTGCAAACATGGCCAAAAATATCCATTCCCATGTATTTTCCTTGCTATGGCTTGACCACCAAAGTGTCCTCCACATATTCCACTATGGCATTCTTCTCGGATTTTACATGCTTCTTCTTTGTCAACGCATCGAAGCAACATCCCATCTAGGGCCCTTCGATAAAGCACATCATCTATTAGAACATATCTCGCAGTGAGGATGCGCAATCATCTTTTCCACAAGGGAGTCATGTTTTCAGGGTAAGTTTTGTTTGCAAGGTAGTTCACAATATCTCTGTACCAATATGAAGCGACATACTTGTCAAGATCAATTACGCAAATCTCTTCATCAGGGAAGTCTTCGTTTATGGGCTTCTCTTGAGGAATTGGATTATTTGCTAGCCAGTCTACTATCACTTGTCCTTTGAATAAATTTTGGTTGACGTAAGTTAATTCAAACTCACTTAGTAATGTCACAAACTGGCTAGCTCTTCGTGATAGCATTGGCTGATTTAAGAAAGTTCTCAACTATTCGGATCATATCATAACTCTAGTTTCTTGATTCAGCATGTAATGTCACAATCTTTAAGTTGTGAAGACTATGGCTAGACACTCTTTTTTGGCCAGCTCATGTAATTCTTCTCATACTCCAACAAGGTTTGACTTATGAAGTATATGGCTCTTTCTCTCCCACCTTCATCTTATTGAGCCAACATGCATGCTACAGAGATATCAGTTGCTCTAAAGTATAAGATGAAGGGTTTGTCATGTTTTGGTGGCATTAGCATGGGTGGTGTCAACAAGAATTTCTTTACTTGCTTGAATGCATTTTGGCAGTCCACCGTCTAGGTTATGCCGACTTGCTTTTTCAATAATTGATTGATTGGGTGGATTTGGAAAGTCATATCTAGTATGAAGCACCTAATCTCACCCAATTGTCCCAAGAAAGTCCTTACCACCATCTCACTTGTTGGCGGGGTTGCGTTTAGGACTGCTTTAACTTTTGTTGGATTAACATCAATTCCTCTTCGCGAAATGATGAAACCCAACAACTTACCTGTCGTGACCCTGAAAACACATTTTTTAGGATTTAGCCTTTGTATTCCCGAAGCCTATTGAAGATCTTGCGAAGGTATTCCACATGTGTTGAACTTTACTCTTACTTATCCAAAAGATCATCAATGTATGTCTCTACTATCTTGTGAATGTAATCATGGAAGATGTGTGTCATTGCTCTTTGATAGGTAGCCCCCAGATTTTTCAGTCCAAATGGCATGACCATGTAACAGAATGTTCCCCAAGGAGTGGTGAATGTTGTTTAATTTTGGTCTACTTCTGAGATCTTGATCTGATTGTATCCCAAGAACCCATCCATAAGAGAGAGTACTTCATATCCCGCAGTTGAATTGACAATTTGATCTATGGATGGTAAGGGAAAGTCATCTTTTGGGCAAGCTTGATTGATATCCCTAAAATTGAGGCATATCCAAATTTTTCCATTTTTCTTTAAAACTGGGATGATGTTTGATACCCAACTTGAATAATCCACTAGTTTGATAAAGCCAACATTCAATAATTTCTTTAATTCTTCCTTTACCATTTCAGCTACTTGAGGCTTTATGGGTCTCAACTTCTAGTTTATGGGTTTTGCATCGGGTTTTGTTACTAGGTTGTGCACCATGATCTTTGGGTCTAATCATGGCATGTCCAAGTATGTCCAGGCGAAGACATCAGAATATTTGATAAGGAACTCAGTGTATTCTTCCAACTCTTCGTCATTTAACTCCCCTCCTAATTTTAACATTTTTGGTTTCTCAGGAGTTCCTACATTGATATCAATGGTATCTCCAGTTAGTGATGGATGTCCCTCTTCGAACTTCTAAGGGGAAGGTGGTAAATTTGAATTTGCTTCAATCTGGAGGATTTCTTTTTCACTTCCAAAATAATCTTTTGGATATGGGAGGAGCATGTATCCTTTCTTGTGGTACACTCTTGGGAGGCCATCATAGGTGTGTAGATACTCTAAGATGGCCTCATCATTCTCAACATAATCTCTAGTGGGTTTTTCTATTTGATCTGCAATGTAATTTAGAATGCTTGGTAATTCTTCACTTTCCAACAATAGATCTCCACGAATTGACACGATGTATTCCAAATTTTGCAATTGAGCATGTGGAAAAATAGCGCAGCCAACATAGCCATTGAATCTACCACTTGATTCTCTTCTTTGGGTATGGCTTTTATAGAAAAGAAGTCAAAGAATTGAACCAATTTCCTGATGGTTTCTTTCTAAGGTCATAGTCGTTCTGATTTTGTTTCGTAATTCTCTGCAACTTAGATGATCACTAATTGGGAGTCTCCAAAGGTAGAGATCCTCATGATCCCCATTCTCATGGCTAACATGACTCCTAGGGATAAGGCTTCATACTTAGTGATATTGTTTGTGCAAAAGAAATCCAACCTGAAGGCGAAGGGGAGGACTTTTCCTTCCGGGGAGGTCAGGATTATCCCCGTCCCTGCTCCAATTTTACAACCAGCTTCATCAAAGTGTAGAGTCCATAAGTTTTGATCATTTTGTGCTTGAGATATTTCTTCAAACTCATAGGTTGAGTTCCATTTTTCTTCTTTTTCTTCTCTTTCTTTGATGATTTTGATTGTTCCCACTGATAGGTTCTTGATGTCCCATTCAAAAAAAGCATGGTATGGCCGCTAAGCCAAACGAAGCATGAGACTTAGTGGTGTGAAGTGTTGGCAAGAGACACTGCTAGGCATGATAAGTGTTGTCATTGATGGCAACTAAGATCATCCCAATCATCCGCATAACATAATTTGTTCACATCAAAAGTCAGAATAAAAAATTGTCTAAGTTTGTGCAGTCAGGAACAGAGCAGGGACGGGGTCCAGTATCTTGGTCCGGATCTCTCCGGTGGAAAGACATGGTTTGTTGTGGATCCAAGGTAGTTGTAAGCATTGTCAAGACACTCTAAATCTAGAGTTTTGTCCTCCGATGATGGACTCAAAAGATATTAGCTTCTGAGTATCAGGTTTCATTTTGACAAAACAAGAATAGGCTGACCTTGTGAATGATCTTAATTCTGGATGTATAGAAGTTGTTTCTTGGGCAATTGGTGATAATAAGTGATGGTGGCCGACTTGATTGATAATTTGCAAGTGCAAGTTTTGGTCCACATCTCATATTATGTATGGATCTAGCCGACAAAGTAGAGTACTCGACAAAGCTCTAAATGTTCTTGAAGCTGATTGGTAAAATGATTGTAGATCATGTTGTGGATATATATATCCAAATAAATTGGATGATTTTGGTGTGTGTGTGTTGCGACGATGGATTAATTACGAAAAGAGTAGAGATCAAAAGTTTAAATGCTAGCAGAGCAGTAAGAGGAGTAGAGTAAGGATGAAGTGTGTCAAGTCAGTTTTCTATGCTTAATTAGAACTAAACTCGAGAATTGATAGATGCTAAATATCAGTTCAAACGTATTGTAACTCTCTTCTTGTAGGCAATGAGCCTTCTTTTGAGCAGTGAGCTCTGGCCAGTGAGCTTGAATACATGTGCATTCCCAATTGTAATACTTTTAACATAGTATAATCTTTGTGGGTTAACCCCCATCGTGGTTTTTCCCTTAACTGGGTTTACACATCAAAAATCTTGGTGTCAACTATGTTATGTATGTTTTTGCTCATGTGTTATAGATTAATGCTAAAATGTTTACATCATTGATTTGGTTATAAGTTGTAAAGGAAGATTAAAGGTAGAAATTGTTATATTGTGTGACAACTGATTCACCACCCCCTCTCAGTTGTCCGTACTAATTCCAACAATTGGTATCAGAGCAAGGTTCCCTTAAAAGAAGCCTAACAACTTAAGGAAATGTATTACAAGGAGTTTTCAATGGGTTCACTCAAAAATCAACTTCAGTTGGCTCTAAACGATCTTGATTAGTCCAAAGTAGAAATATCTAATCTGAAAGATGAACTCAAGGATGCTGATGATACCATTGAAATGTTAAAAGATAAATTAAAGAAGTCTATGGGAAGGAATAAGGAGCTACTTTTGTAGTTATCTAGTTTAACTGAAGAAAATGGCATGAATGAATCCTTGGAAGAAAAGACAAAGGAGTGTGAGAATCTTTCAAAAGAAGTTGCTATTTTGAAAGTTGAGATGGAATCTGGGGCAATGAGGCTAATCAAAGAAATTGAGCAAAGGAAGAAGACTGAAGAAGATTTGAATCAAACTCTAAAAGAAAGAACTGATGAATGCTACATATTGGATAGTATAGCTAGCCATCTAAAATCTGATCTAAAAGAAAGCAAAGATAATGAAAGAGATCTTGAAAGGCAAATTGTCATCCTCAGACATGACCTAGAAGTTGCAAATGAATACAAGGAGAAGCTCAAGATAAGCTCAGCTAAACTTGAAGCAATACTTGAGGGTCAGAAAAAGGTTGATGACAAGAATGGTCTTGGATATGAGAAAGGTGAAAGCTCTGGATCTGGACAAAGAAACTTTCAACCAAGGAATGGGAGAAACAGACCTAGAAGATCTCTGGTAAGACAGCCTAATGCTCAAAGATATCCATCATTCAATGGAAATTGTTTCAATTGCAATAAATTTGGTCATAGAGCTACTTAGTGCAGAAGTAGAGTAAATCAAAATGGTCCATCCTTCTCTGGTGAATGCTTCAAGTGTAAGAGGTATGGTCATAGATCAAATGATTGCAAAAGTATGATAATGAATAATGCTAACAATAGAGGAATTGGCAATTCTTTCAACGGTTACTATTTTGCTTGCAATGGGTTTGGACACATGGCTAATCAATGCAGTGTAGGAGTCCAGGACAACACTGAGAGGGGGGGTGAATCAGTGTTGTATTAGTTTTTAAATCTTTTACTACTTTTTGCAAACTTTCTCTTACAGAACAAATAGAGAGGAATACATTAATGATTTGTGCACAAGATTAATAATGAAGGATGTGAACAAAATTTAATAAGCAAAGCACTAATAGACACACATACTGATGAAGACACCATGAAACTTAACACATGCTTTTCACAAGTGGAAAACCCTTATGGGTAGAAAAACCACTCCAAAACTGCCTCACTGGCTTATCAAAAATCTCGTTGATTACAATATTTAGAAGCACCAACTTCAAGGAGCACCAACCCCTAATTCATTTAGAAGCACCAACTTCAAGGAGCACCAACCCATAATTCAGAACAAATTAAAAACAAGAACTCAGAGGGTTTCTTTGTTTCAATACAAAACACTTCTCTCACATGTGTCTATCAAATGGCCATTCTTCTCATCAACCCAAATCATATACAAAACTCAGATATTCAAAATCAACCATGTATCCTGATCCACTCAACAACACTGCATATATTGTATGTTTCATCAATGTCTATTTATCTAGTTGCATCAATGCACCTGAAAAACCATTGTACACAAATTTAATGTCCTTTCAGCTTCAAAACACATTTTCATTATCCTCTTATCAAAACCTTTCATCTTCTCTGAATATCTGATTGCATCAAATAGATCTCCATTCTATATTCTTTATAAACTGCAAAAACAATTCATCTGCAAGAAGAAAATCTTATTCAATGTTATGAAAATTCTCAAACAAAATTAATATCTTCCATAATATATTTTGAATCTGTCCCTATAATAAAATCTTTGTCCTCATTTTCATCTTCCATAAAAAAAACCTTCATGCATGATCCTTCATATCCCTGTAAAAAATTCTTCATTTTGCATAAGTCTTTTCATATTCATTCAACAATTCATTCTCCTTCTCTGCAAAATAAACTTCAAACAAAAATCTTCTAATTTTAGACTTTATAACTTTCCTCCTTTTACAAGAAAATTGCCCTTTTAGAAGCACTAAAAAATCTCCTTAAAAAATATTATCATCTCCATATTATTCGATGGAAAATAGAAAATTTCTAATTATAAAGCATGCTATGCTTTATAGAAAATATGCTCCTCCTTATAACATGGTCTCCAATATAAAACAATCAATAGTTTCTTTGTTACCTTAAGGCACGTGCCTTTTACTAAATGCATTATATGCTTTATAAACTAAAGCTTTCCACTGAATAGATGTCTTTTCCTTAGAAGGAAACTTTAAAACCAATATATTCCCTCTAATGTCGAGCTCCTTTAAAAAGGCATTTAAATATGACTTAAGGATTTTCATAGAATATGAAAGAAAAAACAAAGTTTCTAAAAATGAGATAAAGCCATAATAGGCTTAAAATCGGGCTTTCTTCTTAGCACATAACCACATAAGGGTGGGGTCAGTTTCTTGTCATAAAATGGCCTCCTTTATAATAGCTTCCATCGGCCTTTTCACTATTAGTTTTAATACAACTGATATAGCATGTTGTAAAGGTTGAGGGGGCCGGTTTACAATGTTCTAACATCCCATTAGAAGGTCACTTTAAGTGACTTAACCTGCAAGCACCAATCAACATTTGAATAATACAAAATTGCAACTCAAAAGATATGGGCAGATTAGGATGTCTTATGTTAGTATTTATGAATATTTTAACTCTCAAGAATTATGACCCCTTTGAAAACTCAAAAACATCTTGAGCAAATATATGTTAAGAATTCCTTTGCACAGGAGCATGAATCTGCCAAGTGAACTGTAATGACAAGCAAGACCAACATCATTTTTCCAAGACAACACATTCACAACCTTGTTTTTGAGGCACATCAACAACTTATATCTGAAATATCTCTGTCAAACTCTGAATATATCTGCAAGTACCACTTTCTGCAAGCCTTAACATAACATCAAAATGAGTCCATTCAAATGATAAGCAAACTCTTGATAAAGATATGAAGACCGTGATCTCCAATCACTTGTGGATAACATTTAATCACTGATGCAATCTCATTATGGATAACATTGTGCTCTTGTGCCCTTGAGAACACATTATCAACATGAAGATGTTGTGAACACACTGAAGCATGAAGCATAACATTCCTCAACATAATGTTCTCCAATGAAGAATACACAATCTCCACTTCAATTACTGACATCAAACAATCCCTGATTCCATCAAAATGATGATAACCCTTTCTTACAAGCATTAGCAACATGCAATGTCATAATCAAACACATTCTCACAAAGCATCCTGTCATACAATGTCAAATCATACCTATCATACAAGTCTCCTGATAGAATCTTATCAGTTCAACTTTGCCATGCTTGGAGATATTCTGATTGAAGACCACATCTGTGAAGATCAAGAAACTAAGTCCACAATATCATCCTACAAACAATATCAAGACATCTTAATCAAGCACATTCTTGATGAACCTTTTTGACATCAATGACAACTTGTTTCCATCATGCAGATCAAGAGGAAATCAAGTTCATAAGCAAGGAAATGTTGTGTGTTTTAATTGCAATAATTATGGTCATATTGCAAGATTCTGCAGAAGTAGGGATAATGGAAGAAGAGGTCTGGTAAACAGAAAACTGGATGAATAGAGACAAGACAAAGGCAAAAGAAAAATTGAAGATGAAATCCAGAATGAAACAAGTGAGACATGGGTCAAGAAAGCAATTGTGAACCATAGTAATGAGTCCGCGCCGGAATCCGGTGTAGATAATTCCTTAGGGAATTAAATTAGGAGCATTTATTACAAAGACAAATTAAGCACTGCGGAGCATAAAAGGGCCATTCATTCCCCAGATAGATCACTTTGCATCAAAAGAAAGCAAGAAGTGAAGGAGTGAATGAGCTCTAAGCTGAGAATTCTCAAGAATTGAAGCATGAAGAGGATCCTCAAGCAAAACCCTAATCTACAGAACAAGATCAGTGCTTGATGGAAGCTGTAGAACCAAGGATAGTTTAGATAATGCCTATGGGTTATGAGGTGGATGGAAGAGTTTTGGATATGTATGCTCAACATCTTCTGAGAACACCTAAATATACCTCTGTGGAAAGATTTGGAACTTACAAGGAACTGAGTCTAAAATTGCATGTGGAACTCAAACAGCCAAAGACCAAGAGGAAAGTGTAGAGGCAAGTTGAAAAGTATGTTGAGAGCATTGGCCTAGCCAAGGAAGCAGTGAAGCAGAACAAAGAAAGAATTGAGAAGGCTAAAAAAGAAAAATAGAACAAGAAACAAGAAGATACTCCAGTGGAACCATCCTTTACTTTAAGGACTACTAGAAGCTCTACTGCTGCTTCTATTCCTCCTAAAACTACAAAACTAGAAGTCAGACCATCTGGTGAAGCAAGTAAGAGAAAGAAAACAGAAGCCATAAGAATGAATGTGGGCACAAAAGATGATGAGTAGACAGAGACAGATGAAGAAGTCAAAGAAATAAGATCCAAGAAAGCCAGAACTTCGAAGACTTCTAAAGACTAGCCTACCGGAAGCAATAAGATTGGTAAAAAGAAAGTAACTGGTAAGGTCGCTATGACTATTGATGAAATTCTAAAAACAATCATTGTTCATGGAAACTTAAAACCTATCAGAGTTTACTATGATAATTTTGATCAAGCAAATAAGAAAATTTTGGAAGATGCCATTATCATATATTTGAATAAATTCAATAAGAGCCCTATTGGAAATTTTACAAGAACTTCCTAAAGGTTTAAGGAAAGTACTGGAAATGAGGAAAGAAGCAGCCAAGGATAAAGATCTAGAACTCAGAGAGTATGTCCTTTCTACTATGTCTCCTGTAATGACTAGAAAAGAAGCAGATAAAATCCTTAGAGAAGTTAAAGAAAAATTCAGAAGCAAGGTTCGGATGAACAAGCTAATGCTTGGTAAAACAGAGGAAATTGCAAAAGAAACAGAGGAAATTTTGAGAAAGGCCCTAGACAATGATAAATATTATATTATTTTAGAGAGACAAGTTGAAGAAGACAATCCTCTAGTTCCGGAACTGGAAGCTCTGGAAAAAGAGATTAACAAGGGAATTGATGACCAAGGTGTTAATTTAGATCTTCCGGTGTTAACCTATGAAGAAACTAATGTTGGATTCGATTCATCAAATCTAAATGTTGGAGAAGTTCAAGAAAAGAACAACATTAAGTAGCAATCTGAGTTTGGTGAAGCCTCTGTTCTGGAAGAGGAACAAGTCAGTTAGGAGGACATAGAAATGATAGACAAAATAGTTGATGCAGAAGAAACTCTTCCACTTGATCTTTCTAGAAAAGAAGAGGATATTGCTACTATACAAAGCCCTCCAGATCAGGTAGTGAGTGGTGAAGACAGAGAAAAGATTTCGCCTGCAAGTGATACACGAAAAGATAAAGTAGAGGAAGAGAAGGAAGAAAACCAAGAAGACAAAGAAAAAGAAGATGGTGCAAATGTTGAAGCACCTAAAACAAATGCTGAGAAATTTCATGAACAAATGGATGATTCAAAAAATGTTGCAAGAGACACTGCAGATGCAGTGAAAAGTCTTCTTGAAAAAGGGATGATTAAGCTTGACGAGCCTGAGCTACTCCAAAGTCTAACCAATCCAGATGCTCTCTCTCCAATTTAACTGATGAAAATAGCATCATTCACCCAAGTAAAGGCTAGAGAAAAGTTGTTAAAGTCCCACATGGAGGGCAATGAGCTACTGGGGCTTGCAACCTGGATTTTGGAGAAGTTAATGCCTTCCTACTAGAAGAGTCTATCTGATTCCCCCTCCAAACATCTAAAAAATCTTGTAAGTTCTGTAAATACTCATTTTGAATCCTTTTAAAAATTTGTAGAGGCAAAGGTCTGGAAAGAGTTTTTGGATAAGAAATTTAGTGAAGTACAAAATCTAATAGGAAATGATAAGATGATACTCGACATTAGCATAAGGAGTATTCAGAATGCTCTAAATGATGGAAGAGATATGTACAAATTCTATCTATCATGGCCCAAAATTAGTGAGGATATTGAGAAGAATATAAAGGAGAAAGAACATAAATTGTCAAATCTTTCTCAAATTTTTGATCCTCTAACAGTTTCACCTATAAGTTAGGAATGTCAAGTAATTAACTTAACAGATGAGATAAAGAGGCTTGGTATAGAAAAAAGTAATATTATGAAGAGAATGTGTGAGCTCTGGGAATTGATTGCCCCCAAGTTAGAAACCATGTTTGATGCCTTATTAGAAGCTCAGACTGCACTTCAGACACGTAATCCTTCGGAATTGACAAAGGTAAAAGCATATGCATTTTTGATGAGTGGACACATCTCAATTTTGGATGGAATAAAGGGAACTTGGGCCTCTGAAATTGTGCAATTGAAAAATAGTTTTGCAGACATTCTCAATTTCATGTGAATAGAACTTTATGATTAGTTGTACATATGTAGTCCTATATACAATTTTTTGGAGAATTTTGGCTTGCAGACCCCACCCTTTGCCATTGATGTCAAAGGGGGAGTGAAGATTAGTGAAAAATGAGAAATCCAACCAAGGGGGAGCACTGGAAAGCAGTGTGAACAATAGTATGAAGCACAAGCAAAGGGGAGCTACTTTAGACACTTAGTCATTTTTCACTAAGTGTTGCCATCAATGCCAAAGGGGGAGATTGTTGGCAAGATACACTACTAGGCATGATAAGTGTTGTCATTGATGGCAACTAAGATCATCCCAATCATCTGCATAATAGAATTTGTTCACACCGGAAGTCAAAATCAGAATTTGTCTAAGTCTGGGCAGTCAGGAATAGAGCAGGTGACAGGGTCCAGTATCTTGGTCCGGATCTCTCCAGTGGAAAGGCATGGTTTGTTGTGGATCCAAGGTCGTTGTAAGCATTGTCAAGACACTCTAAATCCAGAGTTTTGTCCTCCAGTGATGAAGGACTCAAAAGATATTTCCTTTTGAGTATCGGGTTTCAGTTTGATAGAACAAGAACAGGCCGACCTTGTGAATGATCTTAATTTCAAATGTATAGAAGTTGTTTCTTGGGCAATTGGTGATAATAGGTGATGGTAGCTAACTTGATTGATGATTTTCAAGTGCAAGTTTTGGTCTGCATCTCATATTATGTATGGATCTAGCTGACAAAGCAGAGTACTCGACAAAGCTCTAAATGTTCTTGAAGCTGACTGGTAAAATTATTGTAGATCATGTTGCGGATATATATATATATATATATATATATATATATATATATATATATATATATATATATATATATATATATATATATATATATCCAATGAAATTGGATGATTTTGGTGTGTGTGTTGCGACGATGGAGTAATTGCGAAAAGAGCAGAGATCAAAAGTTCAGATGCTAGCAGAGCAGTAACAGGAGCAGAGTAAGGATGAAGTGTGTCAAGTTAGTTTTCTATGCTTAACCAGAACTGAACTCCAGCATTGATAGATGCTAAATATTAGTTCAAACTTATTGTAACTCTCTTCCTGTAGGCAGTGAGCCTTCCTTTGAGCGGTGAGCTCTGGGCAGTGAGCCCGAATGCATGTGCATTCCCCATTGTAATACTTTTAACAAAGTATAATCTTTGTGGGTTAACCCCCACCATGGTTTTTCCCTTAATCAGGTTTCCATGTCAAAAATCTTGGTGTCAACTGTGTTATTTATGTTTCTGCTCATGTGTTATTGATTAATGCTTAAATGTTTACATCATTGATTTGGTTATAAGTTGTAAAGGAAGATTAAAGGTAGAAATTGTTATATTGTGTGACAACTGATTCACCCCCCCTCTCAGTTGTTCGGACTAATTCCAACATGAGGATCAAAGGGGAACTCTCTAAGATTATCCATGCTTTCATATGATACATTGTGAGTACTTATGTTTGGTTGAGAATATTGAGTTTCTTCTTTTGTTTTCTCTTGCATCTTTAATTTTTTGTCCTTTTCTTCCTGTTCCTTCCTGAAAATACTGAAAGGATTAGTACCTACTTTGACAATGTAGATCTTTCCCAAATGATGGAAGTGGATTTCTTGAAACAAGATGGAGGCGATGGCCTTCATAGCGTGAATCCAAGGTCTTCTGAGGATCATATTGTAATTGGTTTCTTTGTTGATGACATGGAAGTCTGCGGAAATAATTTTATCCATTAGAGTAAGTGGTAGGCTAATTTTCCCAATTGTTTGAATATCGTGACTGTCATATATCCTCAAGGTGGCAGCCTATTGCTTTATTCCTATTTTGCTATATCTCATTCTTTGTAGGAATGACATTGGCAAGAGATTGACTTCCGATCCTTCATCCACCACTACTCTCTTTATGATGACCTCTTCAACTTGAATTTGTATGTATAGCAGTGAATCCCTTTTCTTCCTTCATTTTGAGGCAGTTTGGAGATATCAAATGTAAGAGGGGTTGGTTCCTCTTGCGTTGAACATCCCACTTCTAATACTTCCAAGAACATTCTCTGGTGTGAGGGGGATGCTCTTAACAAATTTATTACTTGTGAGAAAATTTTTTCTGTTTGATCTGTTTGTTCTTCTTCTTGGATTATGAACACTTCTTGGTTCAACTCTATGTGATTGGAGCTATTTTTATTGGCCTTCCCTTTCTCATTTTGAGGTTCCTTATCTTTCCTTTGGGATTGAAGGAATTTGAGGAAGTTTCACTATTGATCCGGAGTCAGTTTGGAGATAGCTTTGTTGTATCTATAGCAGGTTTTTGTTTCATGACCTTTTGTTCCATGTAACCAACAATACATATTGGGGTCGTAGGAGTGACAGTTTGATCCTTGGTTTCCTTTTTGTCACCACTTGTCATTACTGGGATTGCTCTTCACAACATTGACATCTTTGTCTGCAGAGACATTTGATGTAACCTTTTCAATTGCTTTTGGTGTTTTGAGTCTTCCGTTAGTGTTGTAAGTTTTTCAGCCATTGTCAATGGCAGCTTGATCTATCCTCAAAGCACTTTCCAATGCTTCTTCATAGGATCTGTATGGTAATTTTTGAACATCTTCTCTCATGTCTTTGTTCAAGGTGTGTAAGAAAAGATCGCATAACTCACGATGGTCCATGCTTGGATCACTAGTTGAGGAATAGAGGACTTGTCTCCATCTAGTAACAAAGTGAGCTATGGATTCATTCAGCTCTTGTTTCATGGTTAGGAATTCTTTGATCCCTATTTTGATGAGTTTGTTCATGTCAAATGCCATGACAAACTCTTCGATTAGTTGTCTAAATGAGTGGATTGAAGCTTCAGGTAGATGATAGTACCAATCCAGAGCTATTCCTTCGAGGGTCTTTGGGAAGATTTTGGTAACAACCCCATCCCAAGGGAGGAATTCTCTTATCACAGTGGTATAAGCTTTGATATTTGAATTTGGATCTCCTTCTCCTTTGAATTTCGTGAGATCAGGTAATGGCCGATGTAACTATACGTTCCTTATGTAACTGTACATTATTTATGTTGTTGAATGTTGTCATAAGACTTTTGTCTTCTTTTAGGAGCAACTTGTTCTACTTCCAAGGTTCTAATCCTTTGCACTAGAGTTGCGATTAAATCTGCAGGAGTGGCAGCTCTAGGTGTTTCCTCATTTCTAGGGTTTTCTCTTCGAGCATTGTCATGATGGTATGCTTCTTCTTGTGCAACATTATCTCTTTGTTCTTCTCGCAAGGCAACTCTTAATGCTTCTTGAGCATCTCTTGCCTCTTGCAAGTGTCTTTCTAACCATTTTACTTCCTCAATGAGATGAGTACTTGAAGTGCATGTGGAAGGTTGATCTGGTCGATGTATTTCTGACCTTACCCTCCTAGCTTTATGTGGCACATTTGGTATGGCTGGATTGTGTTCTCAAGATGGGTTGTTAAATGACAGAGAATGCCTGGGTTCTCTTTGGTTTTGTTCATAGTCAAAGTCTTCGTAATCGTAGTAGTTTGTGATTGGTGCATTTGGATGCGGCGGCACATACCTATCGAAAGAAGGAATTTCTGGTTCTCTTGAGGGAACATTCCCTAAACTTAGATTGGGTTCCATCATATTAAGGGGTGTCGTAGACACCACATAATAAATGGAATGGATGATGGCGAAGGCGATAGAAGCTAAAGCGATGGAAGTGGCTATGAATAATAAAGTGAAAATGCTTGGAGATTGTTGTATTGAAGTTTAAGTGTTTGATGGTGTTAGCACTCATTTTGACCTGGGGTTGATTTTTCATGATCAGGGGGTTTCTTCATTTGAACCCTTTATCTTCTTGCCCATTTTTTCTAAGTGTTGGACCTCCTCAGCATTTTTCAACTGCAGCATCATATTTTCCTGAGGAGGAGGTCATCATCATCATATTTGGTTCGATGGTGGTCTGCATCATCATGTTCTTCGTCGACTGGTTTCTCATCGTCATCATCATATTTCACTATCGGGTGATGTTTGGTTATTATCCTGATGATGCTGATGAGCTACAGTGCGCCCTGATCTGCTTGCGAGGGTGAGTTTTCAAAGTATCCGGTGATCTTCCAATTATCACCTTGCGCAAACATGATGATGATGTTGCCCCGATATTCTGAGGGGGTTATTCTTTGAGTTGTTCGACCTGACTTGTTCTTTCTTAAGGGTCGTCATCATCACCATATTTCCAGTTATCACCGTGTTGCTTGCGAGGGTCATCATATTTTCTGCCTTCATGATATTTTGCCGGGGTGATATCTTTATCATCGGGTGATCTTGGTTATGATCATCCTGATGATGTTGTTGAAGAGTTCTAAGTGCGACCCGATATTCACTAGGGTCATCATATTTTGAACGTCAGGATGATCTTAGTCAATATCATCCTGATGATGTTGTATCACTTGTTCGTTGTTTTGTCATCCTGATGATGCTGACGTCATCCTTATATCAGGGTGATATCTATTTCTCTGCCTATCTGCATCATGATATTTCCGAAGGAGGGGGTGATATTTTCATATCACTCGGGTGTATGTTTGTTCCAGCGTCATGATGATGCTGATATCAAGGAGATATCCGCCTGCCGGCTTCGTGCATTATCTAGTGGGGGTGATCTTTTCAAGCATCATCATATTCATCTATCGCCCCGATCTTATAGTGGAGCTACAGTGCAACCTGATATTTGTGCATCAGGATGATATTTCCAAATATCCGGTTGTCTTCCGAATATCATCCTGATGTTGATATGATGATGACGTCATCAAGGTCCGGGGGCGGTCATATTTCTAACACTGATCATCTTGAGGAGATCTCCTGATATTTGCAAACATGATGATGACGTCATCCGGATATGAGGAGGTGCGCAGTAGGCAGATGTGATGATGACGTCAGCAAGATATGATGATGATGTCATCAGGATGTTCATCGGCCAGACTTTTGGTATAAGCTCAGCAGGAGGATGTTCCTCCGATGGATCAGGTTGTGCGGATGAAGGTGATTATCAAGCAGGTTATATTGCGATATGATGCTGACGTCAGGGTGATATTTCGGGCAACAGGATATCATGCTGCTGGAGGATGATGATGATGAAGTCTTATACTAGTGTCGTCAGGAGCAAAAGCACCGACATCATATATGCTCATGACCTAGTATATAAAGTGTTAAAGAGGTCATCGCGGGGTGCATGTGGGATAATGTTATCCTGCATATTCGAAATATCATGATGATGAATCTCGGCGGGAAGTGGTTGCGATGCAAAATTAATGTTCTTCCCGAGGCCGTGGGTTGGTGCGCCATCAATGGCGATTGTTGCAGAGGTATGGGCGATGGCGTGGGCGGATCTGGTACCCGATTGAAGGTGTACATCAGCGGACAGTGGCGCAGGGCTTGAGAAATCTTCCTGTCTCCTCCCCTACCTACTGCATTCAAGTTTGGGCGCCAATCTGGTAATGTTTGAGCGCCATCTTTCTGATACTGTGTATCTGGCGGGATTTTTGGTCAACCATGTAATTAATTGCTGAGCACCTACCTGGCTGTTATAAGCAGGTTGTGTTGCTCATTTGTTGGTTGTTGAAAGTTGAGGATTTTTGGCTCTGTAATCCAAAACCAGCTGATCTGGTTGCTCTGTACAGTCTATCTTGTGAGTTTATGTATCTCCTGTTGTGCGATTCGGCATGAATCCACTGATTTCATGGTTGATCTTATATGAGTAATGCTATCTTAGCATGTGTTTTGTTAATTCTGTCTCCAGTATTGCATGTATTCTTCTTCTGGATCTGGATATTTGCGTAATGTTTAGATTCTAGAGCATAGAATTCCTATGTTGAATGTCTGATCTTTTAACCTCTGCTCAAGGGGCAGATTAAACTGTTTTCAGGTTGAACATTGGGAAGGGTATACTGCAGTAGGGATGCCATAAGTAGAGATAACTTAACACTCTTCATTGGGAGATATCTGTAAGGCAGATATCATGTGTATCCCCCTGAAATCCAGTTTTAGCTATTCATGCTGATCATTCACAGGTGTATGTCTACCGACTCCAAGCCCTGGATAGGCACCAATCATGCTGTGTTCTTGTGTTATACACCATGTCCAGCTTTGCATCCAAAATTCAAACCAAAACATTTCATACTTCCACCTGTTAGTTGTAGGAGTAGGATTAGGAACCCCCTGCATGCTCTCATACCCAACCAGACATCATGTCCAAGAATGTTGCCAGCCTTGTGATCTATCATGCAGATCTTGGTCCATACATGAGAGTATTCTGCCTGTTGTTGTCAAGTTAGATCTTTCTATCTTTGAGCTAGTCAAGGTTACATCTTGAGTTATAGGGATACCCCCCTTGGTGCGGCAGAACCAGAAGTGAAGGGGAGGAGCTCACGCAACCTCTTGTATTCAGTTGGCTGAATCTGCCTGTGCATTAGAACTGGCAATCCCTAATGCTGATTCAGAAGAAATACCAACAAAGTGAAAGAACCCTGGTTTTCAGAAGAAAACAGTTCCTAGTAATAGGTGGCGACTCCGAAGTAATCTCCCAACCGGTCAAAGTAAAATTTATATGCAGGGGAGAAGATCCCAACAAAATCCTTTATTTGAAGAGTTACCATTAACAAAAAGAATGATGTACAGAAGAAAGGGAACTGTCTCAGTTAGTCATGAGAGCTCCCCCAGAAAAAGTGATGATGTACAAGATAACCCTAGGCCATCAGGATAGCATGCGCCTTATTTTTCAAATGCAGAAGCTGATATTCAAGGTGCATATGAGAGGCAACAGGGTGGTAGCATGAGAATGAGGTCAGAGGTGTTCCAAGAACGCCCTTTTCTAGACCCAAGTGAAAGGTTTGAGGAGGCAGAGTCTCTGAGGGATGATGAAGATGATGACCAGAATGGTATGAGACCATCTACCTCCAGACCTAAGGATGAACAGTTGGTTGAAGAAATCAGAAGTCTAAGAGCAGAACTAGAATACCTACAAGCCATGAAAATCAGAGATGATATGAAGCAGAAAGTGCAAGCCTTAAGAACTGCCCAAAATGATTCAGTTCCTACCCTAGAGAATGCAAATGTGCAAAGACATCAGCAAAGATATGAAATGCAACATCAGCATCATGATGAGAGACAAAATGTGAATGATGCTAGGATACCATTGAACAATGCAGGAAACCAGAATGCAAACAGAAATGTTAATGTTAATCAGCCAAACAGACAGCCCATGCAGCTAGATAGATTCAGGCAGCTGGTGTTTGATGGTATTCCTGGGTATCCTAACCCCATTGACAAGCATCTGAGGCTGCAAGTGCCTAAATTTTCAGGAAACAACACAGTGTCAGGAGAAGATCATCTAAAGGCCTTTCAAAATGTCATGGATAATTTTGAGGTTGAGCATGAGGATGTTTTCATGAAGTCATTCATGCAATCCTTAATAGATGAGGCAAGAGAATGGTACAGGAATCTGCCTGACCGGAGTATTTCATCATGGGATGATTTTAAAAGGATATTCAAGGAGCAATATGGTGATAAAACTGACCCTAGCTTTTTTGTAAATGAGTTCACCAGTATCACTAAAGGGTCAAATGAGCAGGTTGCAGACTTTAATGCGAGATTTACTAAAGTGTTGAACAAATTGCCACATCACATGAGGCCAAATGAACCAATGTGCATAATTTTGTATATCAATGCCTTTGATGCAAAGACTGCATATGGACTAAGAGATAAAGGTCCTGCCACTCTCAGGGATGCTTTCAGAATTGCAGTAAATATTGAAAACAATAGGAAAGCATCGGGCAAGACAAATAGAAGGGATGATATAATGATTCTGCAGAATCCAAACAAGCCTCAGAACACTCAAGGTAGTACATCTGCTCCTGAAGATAAGGTAGACAAATTGGCAAATGTTGTTAAGGACCTAAGCTATAGATTAGCTAGAAGTGAAAAAGGGATGGGTCCTGATAGGCAAGTCTATCAAAGGCAGGAAAAGAGGCCATCATTACATGATATGCCTTATAACACCAATTGGCATGATGGTAAGCCTGTATTCCCACGTAACAACACAAATTAGAGGGCTCAACATGTCAAGGAAACTCCTGATCCCCTAAAGAAAACTATAAATATTGCTGATGATGCTCCGTGGTGTATAATTTGTCAGATGCCACATTCACAGTCACAGTGTATGATTGCTCAATCCTTGTATGATAATGCTACATCTTGTAATGAATGCAATGAGCCACATCATGTGCAGGATGATGATGTTAATATGATGTCCATAGGCAATGGATACACTCTGTATGATGCTGATGAGAATACAGATCATCAAATTCAGGCCTGCCAACAGTCCCCATATGATGAAGATAATGAAGATAACTATGTGTATGCTCAGAACTCACACAATTTTCTGAGTAACCTACAACGACCTTCTGATGAGGAAATTAGAGCCTTCACAGCTGCAGCAGTTGCTCAAGTCAAAAGCAACTACAATCTCAGAGGTAAAAATCAAGTAGGCAGCCCACATCAGCCAGAAGATATTTCTGCAGGTCAGCTGGTGCATGGTCATAAAGGAACTGAACCACAAAAAAGGCAGTGGGTAAATAATAAACAGAACTTTAGACACAGAACAGGTCATGAATTTCAAGGACCAGAAAACAAAACCCCTCAGGCTGAAGATCAAAGTAGAGGTTCCCAAGACAAGAATGATGATCAGGGAACTATGAAAATGAAAACTAAATCAGCTCAGGATAAAAACAAGATTGTGGAGCAAACTACAACTGTTGTACAAAACTATGCTCCATTTGATATAGCTCAGATCCTCTCTCAGGTAAAAGTCTCTGTTCCACTTATGGAACTCATGAAAGTGGAAGAGATCAAGAATAGGACAATATCCCTAATCTCAGGGGTACCTTTTCAAGCTAAACAAAATGATCAGACCCAGGGTGAGAAACATGTCATGTGTAATGAAGAAGATGAGACTCCTGAAGTCTATTTAGGAATGACCATGACAAAGTGTCCTTCACAAGTGGAACCATTTTATGTTTCCCTGGTTATAAATGGAAAAATAATTAGAAATTGTATGCTTGACTCTGGAGCATCCACAAATGTCATGCCTTTGGCCATCATGCAACAAACTGGATTAAAAATTGACAAGGCATGTGGAAAATGTTATGCAATGGATGCCAGAGAGGTACCAGTTATTGGAATCATGAAGGATGTAGATTTCAAACTGGCAGCATTTCCTGAAAAGAAATATAAAATGAATATAACAGTGGTTGACATCAAGCCACAGTATGGTATGCTGTTGTCAAGAAGATGGGCAGCACTAATTGGTGGAAGTATGCAGCTGGACCTGTCATATGCCATGATTCCAATGAATGGCAGGGATGTCAAGCTAATCAGAGAGCAGAGATCATCAGAGACGGTGGAAGACCAAGAAGCAAATGAACAAGTATGCTTTGTAGACACTGACTGTGATAACTTCAAGGTTGTCTCAGACGATACAGAAGATAAAAAGAAAAATGTCTGCATTGAAGAGCTGGATCAGCAAGGCTTATGGACCATGTTTTTTGATGGAGCTTGTGCAAAAGAAGGCTCTGGAGCTGGAGTTGTTTTCCTGTCTCCAACTGGTAAGCTCCTCAAATTCTCTTTCTTGCTGAGGTTTGATTGCACAAACAATATTGCAGAATATGAGGCTTTACTCTTAGGCCTAAATATTGCTCTCAAACATGGAATTAAGATGTTAAGAGTATTTGGGGATTCTGAGCTGATTGTATCCCAAATCAGAAATAAGTATGCTGCAAAAAATAAAAGACTAAAACAATACAAGCATGCTGTTTGGGATACCATTGAACTTTTTGATGCATTTTCAATTGGCTGGGTAGAAAGGTCAAAAAATGTTATGGCTGATTTCTTAGCCAATGTTGCAATAAGGCCAGATGACATCACTCTGTCAGGTGTTACAAATGTAGAAGTTAAAATTAGGCCTGCCATACCAGAAAATATATGCAGTTGGCAAGTGTTTGATGATGATAGGGATTTGTTGAAATTTTTGCACTGCATAGATGAATATGAGAATCAACAAATTGATTTCCAAGCTTTTGTAGAGACTGTAGATGGAAAAGAGACTCTTGTGGGAAAAGAGATCATTCAATTGAGGACTAATAAAATCCCTAGAGGGTTGGTAGCTTTGGAAAGAGTTTTTGACAGTAGAGATAAAATGGTCACAAGGACATCCCCCACAAATAAGGAGGATTTAGAAGAAATAAATTTGGGGACATCTCAGGCCCCTCAGAAGGTATATATTGGTAAACAGCTCAAACCACACATTAGAAGTATGCTGATTGCATTACTGAAAAAGTATAAACATGTTTTTGCTTGGTCATATGAGGACCTAAAAGCCTATAGGGAAGACTTATTCCAGCATGAGATCCCATTGAAGCCTGAAGCTAAGCCATTTAGACAAAGGCAAAGACCTATTAATCCTACCTTAGCTCCCAAGATGCAAGAAGAACTCAAAAGGCTCAGGGAAGCTGGAATAATTGTGCCAATCAGACATTCAACTTGGGTGTCTAACCTTGTCCCAGTCAGAAAAAAGAATGGTGATATTAGGCTTTGTGTTGATTTCAGGAACTTGAATGTATCCTCTTTGAAGGATAACTATCCACTGCCTAATATGGAAGCTATGTTGCAAAGAGTGACTGGTTGTGAACTCCTATCCATGATGGATGGATTTTCAGGATATAATCAGGTAAAGGTAAAGGAATCAGAACAATATAAGACTGCCTTTACCACTCCATGGGGAACGTATGTGTATGTTAGAATGCCATTTGGACTAACAAATGCAGGTGCTACATTTCAAAGAGCAATGGATGTTGCTTTTGCAGGGTTGATTGATTCAATCCTGGCTGTATATCAGGATGACCTGACTGCTTACTCGAAGAAAGAAGAGCAGCATTGTTTGCATCTGGAGCAGATTTTCATAAGAGCACTAGAATATGGTATTTCTTTAAATCCAAAGAAGTGTGCCTTTGGGGTAGTTGAAGGAAAGATTCTGGGACATATTGTTTCCAAGGATGGAGTCAGGATAGATCCAGAGAGAGTGGCTGCTATTGACAGGATTCAAATGTCAAACACTGTGAAAGGAGTTCAGTCCTTCTTTGGACAGATAAATTTTGTTAGAAGATTTGTTCCCAACTTTGCAGAAACCACAAGGAACATTTCCAAGATGATGAAGAAGGATGCAACTGTCAACTGGGAAAGGGAAGCAATAGAATCATTTCAGAATATCAAAGAGGCAATCAAGATGGCCCCTGTTCTTAAATCTCCTGATTTTTCTAGGCCATTCCAAGTATTTTCATTTGCTTCCTTTCATACTGTTGCTGCATGTTTGTTACAGAAAAATGAAGATGGTTTTGAACAGCCCATTGCTTTCTTCAGTATGTCCCTGCAGGCCTCTGAGTTGAAGTATGATATTATGGAAAAACAGGCATATGCACTGGTCAGAGCCATCAAAAGTTTCAGACCATACCTGGTAGGATCATATGTAATTGCATATGTACCTCATGCAGCAGTCAAAGACATATTCACTCAGCAGGAGGTGACTGGAAGAAGGTGCAGATGGATAAACAAACTGCAGGAGTTCAACATAGACATACAAGTTACTAAGTTGATAAGAGGACAAGGATTAGCCAAGATGATGGCACAGTCAAACTTGGAAGCATGCCAAGTTAATGCAGTCCAAGATGAGAGTGTAAATGTATCAGGATCTGAATGGTACAAGGATATTATCTACTACTTGCAAAATCTGAATTGTCCTTCCCATTTCAGTGACTGTCAAAAGAGGACTCTAAAGTTACATGCAATCAGGTATGTTACTGTTCAAGGTGAGCTGTACTGGAAGAACCCTGATGGTGTGCTGCTGAGATGTGTGGATGAGGATATGGCTAACAATGTTTTGATTGACATGCATAAAGGATTGTGTGGTGGACATTATACTGCCCAAACAACAGCTCATAAAATTCTCAGGGCAGGATATTGGTGGCCCACTCTCTTTTCAGATGCACAAAGGTTAGTGAGAAAGTGTGACCCTTGCCAAAGATTTTCAGGAAAGCTGAAATATGATGGTGCTTTACCCCTCAGAACTGTACCTGTGGATGCTCCATTCTAGCAATGGGGAATTGACTTCATAGGGGAAATTGCAGACAAGTCAAGTGGGGGACACAGTTGGATTTTGGTGGCAACTGATTATTTTACCAAATGGATTGAGGCCATTCCAACTAAGAGAGCTACAAGTAAGGTGGTGACAGATTTCATACTAGAAAACATCATCATCAGGTTTGGAGTACCATTTAAGATAATCACTGATAATGCTATGTGCTTCAGATCAGGTGAATTTGTTGATTTTTGCAACAGGTATGGGATAAATCTGTCATATACATCACCATATCACCCACAAGGAAATGGTCAAGCTGAATCAAGCAATAAGAGCATCATGAAAATTATCAAGAGGATACTGGACAAGAACAAGAGAGCTTGGGACTCAAAGTTGAATTTAGCAGTATGGGCTGACAGAGTGACAGTGAAAAGGGCTATTGGGAAGTCACCTTTTGAGCTAGTATATGGTGCATCAGCTAGACTGCCCATAAACAATCTCCTACCAGTTTACAGATTCATTCAGGAAAATGATGAGGAGATTGAAGATTCCATGACAGAAAGAGTGAATCAGTTGGTTGCATTGGATGAAGACAGAAGGAAAGCCCACCAGATCAATCTCAAAAGACAACAAGATGTGAAACATCAGTTTGACAGGAGAACTACAAAAAGGAAGTTTCAAGTCAATGATCTGGTGCTCATTTGGAATGCTAAAGGTCAGGAAAAGGGTAAACATGGTAAATTTCAACCCTTATGGATGGGCCCATATCAGGTTTGCAATACTTATGGGGAGGATTCTTATTTCCTCCAGGCCCTAGATGGTGAAGTTCTGGAATTGCCTGTGCATGGCCAATTCCTTAAGTTCTATTTTGCATGAATAACTGGTTGCTGTGCACATTTGTAAAAATATGTATGTAGTGTAAATGCCTTGTACAGCTCGCGTTTTTTTGGCTTTTTGTCTGGTCTGCCCGGAGATCTGGTTCTCGCTGCAAGTTTTCACCTGCACGTCCCCATTCGGAGCCACTATTAGCACTCATTTTGACCTGGGGTTGATTTTTCATGATCAGGGGGTTTCTTCATTTGAACCCTTTATCTTCTTGCCCATTTTTTCTAAGTGTTGGAGCTCCTCAGCATTTTTCAACTGCAGCATCATATTTTCCTGAGGAGGAGGTCATCATCATCATATTTGGTTCGATGGTGGTCTGCATCATCATGTTCTTCGTCGACTGGTTTCTCATCGTCATCATCATATTTCACTATCGGGTGATGTTTGGTTATTATCCTGATGATGCTGATGAGCTACAATGCGCCCTGATCTGCTTGCGAGGGTGAGTTTTCAAAGTATCCGGTGATCTTCCAATTATCACCTTGCGCAAACATGATGATGATGTTGCCCCGATATTCTGAGGGGGTTATTCTTTGAGTTGTTCGACCTGACTTGTTCTTTCTTAAGGGTCGTCATCATCACCATATTTCCAGTTATCACCGTGTTGCTTGCGAGGGTCATCATATTTTCTGCCTTCATGATATTTCGCCAGGGTGATATCTTTATCATCGGGTGATCTTGGTTATGATCATCCTGATGATGTTGTTGAAGAGTTCTAAGTGCGACCCGATATTCACTAGGGTCATCATATTTTGAACGTCAGGATGATCTTAGTCAATATCATCCTGATGATGTTGTATCACTTGTTCGTTGTTTTGTCATCCTGATGATGCTGACGTCATCCTTATATCAGGGTGATATCTATTTCTCTGCCTATCTGCATCATGATATTTCCGAAGGAGGGGGTGATATTTTCATATCACTCGGGTGTATGTTTGTTCCAGCGTCATGATGATGCTGATATCAAGGAGATATCCGCCTGCCGGCTTCGTGCATTATCTAGTGGGGGTGATCTTTTCAAGCATCATCATATTCGTCTATCGCCCCGATCTTATAGTGGAGCTACAGTGCAACCTGATATTTGTGCATCAGGATGATATTTCCAAATATCCGGTTGTCTTCCGAATATCATCCTGATGTTGATATGATGATGACGTCATCAAGGTCCGGGGGCGGTCATATTTCTAACACTGATCATCTTGAGGAGATCTCCCGATATTTGCAAACATGATGATGAGGTCATCCGGATATGAGGAGGTGCGCAGTAGGCAGATGTGATGATGACGTCAGCAAGATATGATGATGATGTCATTAGGATGTTCATCGGCCAGACTTTTGGTATAAGCTCAGCAGGAGGATGTTCCTCCGATGGATCAGGTTGTGCGGATGAAGGCGATTATCAAGCAGGTTATATTGCGATATGATGCTGACGTCAGGGTGATATTTCGGGCAACAGGATATCATGCTGCTGGAGGATGATGATGATGAAGTCTTATACTAGTGTCGTCAGGAGCAAAAGCACCGACATCATATATGCTCATGACCTAGTATATAAAGTGTTAAAGAGGTCATCGCGGGGTGCATGTGGGATAATGTTATCCTGCATATTCAAAATATCATGATGATGAATCTCGGCGGGAAGTGGTTGCGATGCAGAATTAATGTTCTTCCCGAGGCCGCGGGTTGGTGCGCCATCAATGGTGATTGTTGCAGAGGTATGGGCGATGGCGTGGGCGGATCTGGTACCCGATTGAAGGTGTACATCAGCGGACAGTGGCGCAGGGCTCGAGAAATCTTCCTGTCTCCTCCCCTACCTGCTGCATTCAAGTTTGGGCGCCAATCTGGTAATGTTTGAGCGCCATCTTTCTGATACTGTGTATCTGGCGGGATTTTTGGTCAACCATGTAATTAATTGCTGAGCACCTACCTGGCTGTTATAAGCAGGTTGTGTTGCTCATTTGTTGGTTGTTGAAAGTTGAGGATTTTTGGCTCTGTAATCCAAAACCAGCTGATCTGGTTGCTCTGTACAGTCTATCTTGTGAGTTTATGTATCTCCTGTTGTGCGATTCGGCATGAATCCACTGATTTCATGGTTGATCTTATATGAGTAATGCTATCTTAGCATGTGTTTTGTTAATTCTGTCTCCAGTATTGCATGTATTCTTCTTCTGGATCTGGATATTTGCGTAATGTTTAGATTCTAGAGCATAGAATTCCTATGTTGAATGTCTGATCTTTTAACCTCTGCTCAAGGGGCAGATTAAACTATTTTCAGGTTGAACATTGGGAAGGGTATACTGCAGTAGGGATGCCATAAGTAGAGATAACTTAACACTCTTCATTGGGAGATATCTGTAAGGCAGATATCATGTGTATCCCCCTGAAATCCAGTTTTAGCTATTCATGCTGATCATTCACAGGTGTATGTCTACCGACTCCAAGCCCTGGATAGGCACCAATCATGCTGTGTTCTTGTGTTATACACCATGTCCAGCTTTGCATCCAAAATTCAAACCAAAACATTTCATACTTCCACCTGTTAGTTGTAGGAGTAGGATTAGGAACCCCCTACATGCTCTCATACCCAACCAGACATCATGTCCAAGAATGTTGCCAGCCTTGTGATCTATCATGCAGATCTTGGTCCATACATGAGAGTATTCTGCCTGTTGTTGTCAAGTTAGATCTTTCTATCTTTGAGCTAGTCAAGGTTACATCTTGAGTTATAGGGATACCCCCCTTGGTGCGGCAGAACCAGAAGTGAAGGGGAGGAGCTCACGCAACCTCCTGTATTCAGTTGGCTGAATCTACCTGTGCATTAGAACTGGCAATCCCTAATGCTGATTCAGAAGAAATACCAACAGATGGGATCTCTGCATTTAGAACGTGAAAAGCATAAACAAAAGTTTTTGCTCTTCACATCAAGTTCACCATAATATGTGGTGGAGCTGACAGTGTATGTGATAGTGATAACGAGATCCAAGTAATGGGAATGCAAACAACATAACCAGACGGCTTTGTAGTTCACGTGGAGTTCACCAAAATATGTACAATCAAAATCATGACCTCAGTTGCCTGGGGTTGTCAATTCAAATTTAGGCATGCACATGAATCCTTCCCTCCTTGCCATGGGGTGAACCACCATGTCACTCTCGCTCTCTTGGAAGTAGCCATTTGAGAGGAGGCGAAACACAGGGGTGGTCTAGCTCATTGGAGAGCTAGACTTCGCGGAGAGGGATCAGCATGTCCTGAGGCCTATGTTGTTGTGTGCTACTGTTTATATGTCATTCAAGGATCGTTGTTGTAGAGATAACCGTATGACCCAAAGGGTCAATAGTCACTCTTCTCCTGTTAGGGTTTCTGATATTCCACCTTTGTGTGGGTAACCTATTGTTCTTGTTGATTGCTAGTTGTCTTTCAAAGTATTGGATGAATGGTTGTCATAACAAGAGTTGTCTATGTTCTTCTATTTGTTGTAAGACAAGTGGATCTTGTTGTAGTCTCGAATGGATTTCCTCTATCTCATTGAGGATTACCCTCACCCACTCACCTCGTAATCCTAGGCACATTCGTGAGCCGAGACAAGAGATAGGTGTATGTGAGCTAACCTTGACTAGACCTAGGGTTTGATTGACCTAAGATTTGATTGTACATTGACCTCATTTGACCTTGTGATAGAATCAAGGGTTTGACCAAATGGTTGACTATGGTTGACCTTGTGATAGAATCAAGGGTTTGCAAATTACCTAAGTGCCTAATGTTTTATTTCTTTTTATGGGTTTTATGAATGCAATACTATATGAGATGAAAAACTTCTTTTGTGCTTTTTTTGATATTTTTGGAAATAAAAGATGCTTTTTAATCTAGGAATCAAAGAATGAATGCAAGCTATAATGAATTTACCTAATGCAATTTAACATGTTTTTTGGGGGGTTTTTCGAGTATTTGGAATAATTTAATCTAAGAAAGGAAATTGCATGTAAATGAATTAAACTATGAAAGCAAATTACTCTAAGAATGCAAGATCTAACTATCCTATCAAGGAAAAAGTAATAAGATTACTGATCCCAAGAGCAATTTTAGTTATCTAATTACTACCAATTGATAGAAAGCATAGAGGAACCTAAGATGAAGAAGACTTGTGAGCCTCCACTACTCTCAGATTTCCTTGTGTGGCAAGCTTGTATCCTCTTGTAGTAGTGGGGAATCCCCTAGGTGACAAGCCGAAAATGGAAGTAAAAGAAGCTTTAAAAGCTTTGCAAAGAGAGCTCAATGAGAGCTATTGATGAGCACGATGGCTTGATTTGAGCAGTGTATGGACATGTGATGAGCTTTATGTGAAATCTTGATGAGCAACGAACAAAACAAAAGGCTCCTATGTCCTGTATGAGCATGAGAATGCTGAATGTGGAGAGCAATAACTTGCAACAGTTGTGTGCACAAATGAAATTGCCTCCCTTTATGCTTGAGGGAGTGGGGTACTTATAGGTTAGAAGAAGGGATGAGAGGTGAGGAAGAAGAAGAGTTAACTCAATTAGATTGGAGAGTTAACACAGAGGATTCAAGAGTGATCTGGGCTAAAATTGGAGTGATCTACCCAATAAAAGCTTATCACTTAAGAAGAAGTGAAGAAGAAAGAGTGAATGGCAATGCATGAGTTGTTAATTTTAGATGAAATGGAGATAATTATGCATGTGTGGGTGTCTGAAACAATTAACTCCATATTAGGCTCAAAATTCCATGCAAATAGGAAGAAAAATAGGTGAAAATGCAGCTTTTTTGAGTTATAAACTTGAGTCTTTTCACAGCTAGAAACACGATAGGATCACCCATGGGTTGCCCCTTTCACTAGTAGGGTCACCTGGGGGGTGATCCATGGGCGACCCACTAGGGAGAGTACCTGGGTTGAAGTTCTGGATGGGAGATGGAAGAGGAGGAGAAAAGAAGGGGTTCTTCTTCTGAAAACAGGTCAGCCATGTGCAAGAATCTAAATCTCCACTTGCAAAGCAGGATCTTTCAGTGGGAGATCTAGAAATAATAGGGGGAGATTTGGATTGGTTGAGTGAAATTGAAAACCGAAAGTAGATGGCTTGGGGGCCTCTAGAAGGATTCTAGGGGGTGGAGAAGATGAAAAACATTGGGGAAAGGTGAAAACTCACCTACAAGATGCATACAAAGCTTAGGGATAGGGTCACAAGCTCATAAAATGCAAATTGACAAGTGTCAAAAAAGTATCGAAAAGCTTTGACAACAAAGAGAGAGAGAAAATGACAAAGAGGAAACAACACAAGACGAAAGAGATGACATGTCACCAAGAGGATTGCTACTGAGAGGATGTTATTTCATGCTTACATGTACGTGACAAAGATTATATATCATCATAGGGGTCCTTGTGGAGGCTGTGCGTGATTTTTTTTCTTATAGGTTCTTGCATATAATCATTTCTACTTGCAATAGACAAATTGATATCCCATGCCTGAAAATGACTAGTTGAATCACCAAAAGACCAATCTTTAGCCTTATGCATGTCAAGTGAAAGTAAATGTGGATCAAATTCTATAGAAGCAAGCTGAAAATCTACATTACAAGCAATATCCTTATTGAACTTGAAATCACTCTTGACTGAAACCATTCCTTCTTTCCCCATAGGAACTGACTCAAGTATTCTATCATCCACTTGATCATCCTCATCTATAAATTGTAGATCAGATAAAATGACTCCTTCTCCACACAGAAAGTCATCCTTAGATGATTCAAGACACCAATTTGGAATATAAACAACATGAGGTTCAACCAATTTATCCATTTGACCATCACTATCATGGCTACTTGTAACTTCATCCTCTATTCTTTGTTTTAAAATTTCTATATCCAAAATTTCAAAATGAAAGGATTCAAATATAAAATTATTTCTAACCTCTTTCTGTAGCCACACTTTTAGATTGTCTTGTTCAGGAAATTCAAACACTTCAAACTCAGGATGTATGCAACTTGAGGAAGGATATTTGATGCCTCATGCTCATGTTCTGCAACTTCAAATTGTTCTTCATTATTGGTAAAAGTGAATGCTTCCATTTCTATGGTAGACAAGGATGCTAAAACATCACCTGCATTCTTCTTCATACAATCTACATTATGAAAATACTGTCCATTCTCGTCGTCACTTGAGTAACTTTCAAATCCATCATTACCCTCTTCATAATGCAAACTATAAATTTCAGCTCTTCTTTCAACACGAGGATTGATTTCTATATCACTTATTTCATCTCTACAAAAATGCTTTTGATAAAAAATAGTGAAATTGAAGCTTTCAATTGGAGGAGGTTGCACATATTGAAAACCTACGGGCTAAAAAAATTGTTTTTGCATGATAGGTTTCCTCATGAGTTTATTTAGAATATGTTGCACAACTTTTTTTTTTCAAAGACCACTTAAGATTAAATCATCTTCAATTTTTATAGCCTCATGTTGAGCAACTTCAAATCATCTACTTTACTTCATTTCAATAAAAACTGAACACCAAGATGCAATGAAGAAATGGAAAACACACAACTGGTTTTGCTTACTTGGTTGAATGGAAGAAGGAATTCTTTTAAGAAGCATGTTGTACTGATCTATGAAGTCTCGAATTGGTTCATCTTCTCTCTTTTGAATGTTGAAGAATTGACACACAAAGCAACTTCATCAACAATACCTTTATATCTTCCAAGAAACTTATTCTTTAATGTGCTCCAATTGATTATGCATCCATTTTCCAAATTTTGAAACCAACTTATAGCAGGTCCAACAAGAGATTCAATGAATAATCAGACAAAAATATTTTCTTCACTTACCCCCAAAATACCACATGCTATGGTGAATGCTAAAATATGATCCTCTGTATCTTGAGTATTGTCTCCATTGAACTTTGGGAAATATTTCCTTGATCCTTTAGGTAGAGGTGAATATAGAGACAAAGAGAGAGGTCCAAGATGATTTCCCCATGGCTGAGGAGAAACCAATGCCATAATTTACAAATCTGAAAAATGAATCAGGCAGGAGTCTACGTTGGAATAATTGCTTCTGAGTAAAATTCTGCTTTGTAGAGTCGCCAACTTCCATCCTTGGGGAGGTACCTTTAAATTTCTGGGGAAATAAGAGCACCGGTTCTTCAATTTTGATCCCTAGCAGAGTCGCCAAAATTCTTTTGGTATACAGATTTGTCACTTAACTCTTTATTCTCTCGCCCATACAAATGACAATAGAACCAATAGTTGAGTCAATTACAATTTTATTTTGCAATGACTCTCTGCTTATTTTACAAGGCGCAACTACCTTCTAATGATATACAATGAATGAAAACACTATATGCTTTTAACCAGAAAGCAGTTGTAGTAAAAATCAGGTCCGAATCATAAACAACAAACTCTCAATCCCTAACAAGCACAATGAAGTACAAGATAGCATGAAAATCAAAACACAAAGCAAATGCAAACTGAATCTCCACACTAAGGTTGGTTTATCTCCATTGCTCTTCTCAATTTCACATGGGCATGCAAGATTTCAAAGGTGGAATATGGGAGGAATGTTGGTTTCTCATTCCAGCAGCATAACAGTACTCAAAAGTGAGATATCCAAATGGCTCATGAGAGGGTTGATTTATAGAAAACACTGATTTGAATGAATGGTTGAGATCAAAAGTTCAAATATGCTATGTGGATGGTTGAGATCAAATAGGGTTTCCCACTCCATGAGGGGTTGTAGTCATGTGACAAGTGTAGGGTAGACCTAATTTAAATAAAAGTTTATTTAAATTAGTTGTGCATGTAAAGGGTTGTAGTCATGTGACAAGTGTTTGAATGTGATGAGAGGTGAGGGAATAATTCAAATATTTTATTTGAATTATTTGGGACATGTGAAAGGGGATTAATTAAATAAATGGGATTTATTTAATTAATTGATTAAGTGATTAGGAGTGGGATTATGCAAGGGACCTAGGACAAAATGTTGCAAGATGTCTCACAAGGTGATGTTGCAAGACATGGACAAATTTAAGTGTCTATAGCAGTAAAGGCAACAAAAAGAAAGGAAAGAGAGAGAGAGAGGGAGAAATCAAATTGCAGACATAAGGATACAACTGGATCTCTCAAAGGGAAGGAAAAAGAATTGAATAGAAAGCATAAAGTCTCTCAAAACCTGTATATCGAGAGAAAATACAAAAGATCACAACATATGAAAGTAATGACTGAACATAAGAACAATCATTACACATGGAGAAAATATGAACATAAGAGCACACTTCTCTATTAACATTTAGAAAACCAAAAATCTGGGTTAAAATTCTTCAGTCCATCTCTTATACATCTCTCTAGTTACACAGGGCAGCAAAAGATAAAATTTGAAACCCCCCTACAATGAGCAGCCGATGAGTTTTTAAAGGCCTCCTTTTCTTGTTGTTTCCTTTTCTTGAAAAGTAATTTAAAAGAACACTTCCTCTTTCCTTCCCGTAACTGTTATTAGAATGACTTGATTTTTCCTTCGATTACATTTAAAAGGTTACAAATGTATCTTTAAGTTATAAATAAGAAACCTCAACAATGTGATGATTACAAATTGGGCAATTGGTCAACAACACATGCTAAGATTTGTTTCCAGTTTAATCATATTTGTAAAGAGGTATTTCATGGTGATTCTAACTTGTCATACACCATAACCCCCATTGTTATCAACAACAGTTATAGTATTTCCATCATCAGGAGGGCTTGAGTAAGGATATTCACAATAATATCTGTAGATCCTGCTAGCTATATCTGAATATGGAAGAATGAGTACATCAAACATTACACACGAAGTCACTATTTGAAATGAATGTATATTGCCTCCAAGTGTACAATATATTATTGATGTATTTTAGGGAGTTGTAAAAACATTGTCAATCTTCAACTTCACCATCATCCTCCACGGGTGCATCGAGGCAACTTTCCTTTTCTCTTATAACACCTCCAAGCTGACACTCATGAGGATAAGTCATTATTGATGCCATTGTTTTGGACACAGAAAAGACAACAACAACATCACTAGGACCAAGCTTGTCCGTAGTTTGGTAGCTCAAACCATCTCATCTGAAGATCATTCTTGGCATATTGTGGCAGTACACCAAAACGAGCTTTCACTGTAGCATTGTAAAAAGAATTTTCCACCCCTTACCATATCCTTTCAAGCAAAGTAGAGAGTAAGATCCTTGAAAATTGCATAGTTATAGTCATTGCAAAGTCATGGATCATGACAGGCTTTGGAAGCATTATGAGAACTGGATCGAGCACTTGCAGTTATGGGTATAAATATTAAATACCTGCCATGCTACTCCAAAACATATCTTGTACTCTAATTTTAGCCCATCTCTTCATCAAAGCTATTAGATTTACCATAATGCGTCATATAATAATATTTGTGATTTACTATTAGGGTCCCCACCTAATAGCCACATTGACCACGACTGTGGTGATGTATTCAAACCAGAGTTTTAGCAATCTACCCTATTGCTTGTGTTTGATGATATTTTCTTGTCTATTATCTGAGAATTCTAGCATATTTATCCAATAGTCTTTGACATTCTCTATATTCATGAAATTTGTGGATGTTGGGAATTCTACTATTTCCTGGGAATCTCTAGAAACTGTGTAAATTCATGGCAAAATTCTGTTGGAATTGATACTCCATAGGTGTCTGTGTTCAACATGGGAGAAGAAGGAATATGTTATGCTTCATCAATTCAATTTTGTGCGCTTGATACCAAACCCAAGATGGAATTCACAAGATTATGTTCTGTTGGTAGAAAGTTATTATTAGCCCTCTGATTTAGTATTTCATCATTGAATTTAGTTGAACAAGGAATAATTGATCTTCTCTAATAAATTTCTTATCTAGTCCTTGACAATTATATAATTGTATTTGATGTTGTTGTCGATTCATAGTACTTGAAACCATACAACTTGTTACCATCCCATTTGATTGGGTTTCAGACCATAACAAATTAAGGTCTAGGTGAATATTTCTATTGACAACAAGGCTCAACATTTTCCAAATTCTCACAAAACATAGGATACTTCTCCCATAATTCTTGATAGCTCTTTTGAGAGTTTTGCGATGGATCATTTGCAAATCTCATGAGCACATTACGTCAACATTGGTGGATTATCATCTGTTTGCTCAAGTATTGATACATTTCAACAAAGGAAGCTTTCGAAGATGTTGCACCAGGTTCATCAACCTCCCTTACAAAGCAGTCTCCAAGTACTTTTTCCTAGTGCTAAGCACTATAATCTGCACATTTTCATTGGCAAATTGAGAAACAACCTCTGTAAGAATATTAAAACCTTTTTGCTCTTCCAATTTGCTGATAAACCTATGACGGGAACATCTGGATCTACAGGTAGCTCAACTTCAACCTGTAATGTCTCTTTATGAACAAAAAGATCCAACTCCACTCCCTTATCTTCTTCACAAATACGGTCCTTTGCATAATAAGGGTTCATAGTAAGAACTCTGTCAGATTCTAGTATTCCTTCTATCATCGTGTTCTTGAGATCACATCTCCTCAAAGGATCTAGCCATCGGCAAAGACATGGGTTAAAGAGCCACCCTAAAAGTCTCTGATAAAAGAAGTTCCAAAACTCTTAAAATTTCCAACTATAAACGAGTTGGGCATCGGTGCTTTTTAAGAACTTAGAACTTGTCCTTTAAGAAGCATCGACACATAACAAACTTTCAGAACCTTTTAAAATAACTGATTGAACTACATCGGTAAATTAACCATCTTGAGAAATCCCAAACTCACCATAAAATAATTCTTTCTATCTTTATAAAGTTTTCCATAATGAAAAAAGTTAAAATCTTTAAACCTCTTATTACTTTGGCAAAATATTAATTTTGACCGTGAATAAAATTTACCCTTGGCATAAAATCTATTTAAATAATATATCCCTTAGTTTTTCAACTTTAGAGAATGTTATCCTCAAATTCAATTAAGTTTAATTTGTGGGATGGCTCCTACGAAACTTGTCCATTTCATAGCCCACACACTTTAAGCATGCAAAATGAGGCAAATCACATTTACCCTCACGTGTGGTTCCCTAGCCTCATAATGTCTTTTTGAGCGTTTGCCTTTTTTGGTTCATTGAAATTTGCAAAATAAACCAAGTTGCAAATTTCACTTTTTCAGAGTTAGGATTTTTTCCACTAATGTAGGATCGACAAATTTTGCCGACTTTGCATCTTACAGAAAAATAAAAAGTTGCAAGGTCGGCAAATTTTTCCAACCCTGCATGTCTTTCTACCAAGTTGCATAGGCGGCAAAATTTGCCGACCTTGCAACTTCAAGTCTACATGAGTGCCATTAAAGCAATTTGTTAATGACATTTTGGGGGTTTTAAAAGTGGTTTTATTGTTATTTCTCTTTCTTGCCATCTCCATCCCCTTGCGTGTTCGAAGACTATCAAGTTTGTTGGTGTGTAACTCGTGAGCGAATTTGACAAAGCATTCATTTAGGGTTTTCATCATTTGTCACTGTTATTGCCAGGTTTTTTTTTCCTTTCCATTCTTCTTCATTCATTTACATTTAATGATAATAATGTGTTTGTTCTACATTTTAGTTTGTTTTGCTTGTTTTTAGGGTTTGTTTTAACTTGGTTTTTGATTGTTTAAACTTGGAAATTTATGTTTCATTCCCTCTGTTGACTTGACTAAACCCTAGTATTTATACCCTAGGATCCTGTTCCTTCATTCTAATGTTCTCCGTGTGTTAAACCTAGAGAGTCAAGTTTTGAAACCATTTTTTGTTCATTAATCAATTGATGATTTTCACAGATTGATTTTCTTTGAATCAAACTGGTCGATTGGTGGTTTTTTACCACCGATTCGTATGTGTTCATCCCTATGTGATGGTCATGATTTTTGTTGCCTTTTATGAAGTAATTAAATGTAGGGTTGAAAAAATTCATGACCATACACCTATTATTGGGTTATCCCTTGTAAATTGTTTTCCCTTGCATAGTCAACAAAATTTGCCAATCTTGCAGCAACTTCAAAAGCTTTACCTACCCTGCAATATCGACAAAATTTGTCGAATTCGTATTACCTTGCAAAACTTACCTTTATTACAAAATCATGAAATTCACCGACCTTGTAATCTTTTGCAAGTCCCTCTACCTATAGGATCAACAAAATTTGTTGACCTTGTGGTAGCTTTCTAAAAGGTATTTCCCCATTTGCAAAACCTTGCACACTTGAAAGTTTTTCCCATTTGCAATGTCGACAAAATTTGCCGAATTTGCAAACTTCCTGCATCTTGATCATGCAAAGGCGCTTTAATTCAACGCGATTACACAATACCCCTTCCACATGCAAGGTCACTAAAATTCAATGCCATTACATCCCTTTTGGCAAAATTTTACTAACATTGGGAAATTTTCTCACTTTTGCCCAATTGCCCGCTTTCGCTCCATTTTTTTGCCTCCATCATGCTCTAGACCCCCAAAGCTCATGCAATTGCTCATAATTTCCCCACCATTGCAATTTCCAGTCAAGCAAGTTTTCCTAACATTGCAAAAACCTGAATTTTGTGTTGCAATCTCCTATGCATGTATTTCAAGATCTGCATTTCAAAGGATAAGCTTTTCTTTAGATGACAAATCCCTCTCTTGAGGAAGTCAAAAGCCATGAAGTATAAATATCAAGGAGTCTTTCCGTTGACCTCAGTAACCTCCAATATTGATGAAATAAAAGATACTGAGATTGGTCATGTTGACATGACCGAGTTTGTGGAAAGGACTAAACATCAACCACTCAGTCATGGCCTGAAGTGCATAGTGGAAAATAACATTCAATTGATAGCTACATTTCCTGTAGCTACACACAATCTTGAATTTGTTCTCCAGGTGGCAGCACATTACAACAGGGATGATCGAAGTGTCATAGACTCCAATGGAAATGTGATTATGAGGTTGGATGTAGAATTCTTTGACAAAGCTTTCATGTGTCTTAGCATTGATGCATATGCAGATATTGATTTTGATTATGCACAAAAGGAATATGATAAAGATCCTAAGATTGCTAAGAAGGTAATTAACAGTAGGTGGTTGAAGACTGCAAGGCCAAATCTTTCAAGATGGCCTAAGAACTTTTCTTGCAGTGACTTCATTGAAGAGGTCAGTGATTTGATCACCCTTCTTAGTAGAGTGAGAGGTCTACTTACATCTTCTACATTCCATGAATGGATGTATTTATACATCAGGATCATAATGAGAAGGAAGCAATAGATCTTCTGGGGAGTCCACATCAGTGATGCATTTCATGATCAACTCATAAAGGTGCGCAATTCATTTAGGTTTGATATGACATCATATCTTGTCTATGTTGCTTCTTCAATGAGGAATTTTCTTGGATTGACATCAGAAGGAGATAGGAGAGTGGTTCTAGTTTACCAATATTATCCCCAGATAACTCTTGATGGAGGTATTAACCATTTTAGAAGAGTTAATGATGCTTTCTTTGCTACTTTCTTGTGTTTGTTTGATTCTCAATTGGAAAAGAAGAGGGTTTCTAACAAAGCGTGGTTAGTGGTGAATAAATTTGGTTGCTTATACTTACAGTTTCCCACATTTACCTATTTGAGGGTTGGATGTTTCATGGGGTATTCTTACATGCTTCCAAGGTACCCAAGTGATAAGATTGTGTTGATGGAGTTGTGTAGATAGATCATGGCAGTGCATAGTAAACAAATGGAGTCTAAGAAATTAGGTTTCAGATTTCCTATTGAAATTGGCTGGTACTCTATTTCAACATCCCCAAAGGCTAAAGCTGTAGAGTCTGATATGCAATGGGTCACAATGAAATCTTACAAGAAAAGATCCAATTTTGATTACAGAGGGTTAAAAGATAAAATCAAGAGATCTTTAACCCACGTGCACAAAGTTGAGGATGTTTGGGCTGATTGCAAGACAGAGGAAGAGATAAGGAAAATGAATTACTACCAGTTAACTTTGAGTTAGATTGAATAACTTGACTTGGCAGATATTCCCGAGGGTATGGAAGATGATGGTGATATCTTGTATCCTACCTATGTGAGGAATAATGTTGCAGTCTCTCTTCTACCGACAATCCAATGGTCCAAGAAAGAGGTAACTTCTATTAGACAAAGGTTTCAACCAATTTTGGCTAACACAAATGTATGGTTGGAAGAAAAAGGAATTCATTTGAAAGACTTTGTAACTAGATCAGAGGAGGAAACTTAAGATCCCACTGATAAGAAGACTGAGTTGAGAACAAAGAATAAGAGTGATGTGCCGAGTTCCAGCAAAACTGCCAAGCCTAAGCTCAAGTTTGTTACAAAAGGTGGTAAGGATAAGACAACCACAGAAGGGCCATCTATTAAAGAACCACCTACTGAAGAGGAAGAAGAAATTGTTCAAGATGAAGGGCAAGAAGAGCAGGAACAACATGAAGAACCAAAAATGTCCCCTCATGAGAACATTTTAGAGGAGCCACATGTTTCTTCTTCCCTAAATACTTTGTCAGTTTCTACTACCACTCCTACTACCACAGTCATTCCTACCACTCTAATTAATATTCAATCTTTTGGATCAATTCAGTCTATTCATTCATCTCCTTCCTCTAGGACAATTTTTGATAGTCCTAAACATGGTTTTGAAATTGCCTTGGGTTCTCCCCCATCTTTGCCAAGTTTGTCTTCACCGTCTTTTGATATAAAAACTCAATCTGATTTAGAGAAACTCATGATTGGATCTGGGCAATTTCCAAATGTAGATATTCTTGGTGCTATTTTTACTAATACTTCACCTATTGTGACATCAACTTTTGTGAGTACACTCTCTTCTTCACAAACCATGGCTACCATTTTAGATGGAAGTTTGTCTATACTTCCCCCTTGGCTCTCATCTCATACACCAAAGAGGAAGAAACAAACCATCTCTGCAGATGACTTTGAGCAATTGGCACCTACAAAGACAAAAACTAAGAAAAAGTCAAAGAAGCTTTCCAGGTTGTTTGATAAAAAGGGTTACAGGTATGTAGAAGTAGCTCAACCTCCTCCCGAAAAAACTATTGAAGAGGTTGATATCAATTATTATTCCATCTCAACAGTTGAATTGGGAAAGATAACTCATGAAAGTGCCAAAGCTGATGCTTGAAGATACATTGAATTCTCTTATTGTGAAATTTGATGAGGTGAAAAAGATGAAAGATCAGTATAAAGCTAAAGTAGAACAATTGACTTCGGTGCTCCAAAAGATTACCCTATCTTCTGAATCAGTTGAACCTATGGCTATAACCATTGAAGATCCAGTTATTCAAAAGGTTGAAAAAGTTCATACAAGAGGTAGAGTAGTTGGTGAGTTTCTTGACCGAATGATTGCACAAGGTTCACAACTTTTGAAAACCTCTGTAGAAATAATGGAAAAGATGGAAAGCATAAGAACAAAGTTAGACAAAGTTGTTGACACTTTCTCTCAAGAGCAGCAAGACTTGGAATGTAGTTTGCAGGATTGGGTTAAAATGAAGAAACTCAAATTGAGTACATTGGTGGAGATTGAGATCATTCCCAATAGAGAGATGTTTGTGGAAGTCAAAGAAACCATCATACACAAAGTGAGTGTCATCAAGGAATTGATCAAAGACTTGCAAAGTGCTCATGAAGTCAGCAAAGATAATGATGTGAATCTTGCCAACAAGATTGAAGAATTTCCTTACAAGTTACTTGATGACAACCAAAAGTTTCTTTCTTCATATGCAATGATACATGATTCAACAACATGATCTAGAAGGAATTTGAAGATCAATCCTTTTTAGTGGTTTCAATGGATAAGTTGTTGGATATTCAGCTAACTTTGGACAATTTCAAAGTGTTCTTGGGAAGGCATGAGAAAGCTTGTCACACCGTGAAGGATTCCATAACAAGGGCCCTTGCTATCTCTAAACATACTTCAGGACCAGATACTGATGAAGTGCAATCAGTGATGAAGAACTATGAAGATTTCATGGAGAAAGACGGTGGAGAAAGTTGAACGTGCCTTAGTTTATTTTTCATATTTTCATGCTTTATGTATTTTGTTCCAGACATATTGACATGCTATTTTCAAATATGTAATTGCATGTAAAAACATAGAAGTCCTAAATCAATCTGGACTCAGTTTTTGAATAAGTCAAAGTAGTTGTAGATTTCCCATTTTTGCTCTCGGCCTCTCCCTATAATAAAGAGGGCCTCTTATGTAAATATTATCTTTTATCTATTGAAGCGAAGCACTATCAGTTTGAAGAGCGATTTGAGACTTTGAGCTTATTTTGTAATCAATTTTCAATCAATATAAAGAAAGCAAGTTGGCATCCAATCTTTATCTTGGATCAAATTTGTAATGTTATAGAATTGTTCTTACATCCTTTCTATTGCATTATCTTGTATGTATGGTTGAATTGTGAGCGTGAAAATCAAGTTTTTAGAAGGTGCTCCAAATATAATTTTGTAGACTTTGGGTTGCAATATCATCTTTGGGATTTGTGTTTATGTTTGTGAATGAGAAGTAACTTGAAGATTTTGGGTTGCAATTTATTGTCTACAATCGTGTTATTTTATCTCAGCGTATAGTGACGACTTTGAGTTGCACTCTACCCTGAACTCTTTCATTTTCAATTGGCATAAGAGGCAACGGGAAACTTTGTGTTTTCATGGGTTTCTTGGTGATTAACACACACTGGTATCATTTAGTTATTCTTTCGTGTAACTCAATTGGATATTGGCTATTATTGCTCCAATTTAGTAATTTGTAGTTCTTTGCATATTCGAAGCTTCATGTGATTGTTATCTTGAATTGTAAACATCTATTCTGAAACAAGAGAATAGGATGATATGGAACCACCCCAAGGATAGTTTTTAGTGTAAATAAGTCTAGTTAGTCACTGGTTGATATTAGTTAGAAATAAGAAGGAAGCCTCCCCTTTCTGAGAGGAGAGATTTAATCTCATTACACTGTGGTTGATATAACCATTTTGTCTTTAGTTAGTTGACGACAAAATATTCATCCAACATGGAAAATAATTAAAAATATATATTTATGCGTAGCAAATTGATTCAATAATTTTTCTTTTCTTTCTTTGACTGGGAAGGAAGTTTCACCTAGAGATTGGCCATTTAATACGAAGAAACCTCATGTAGCTACAGGTGAACCAGAAGTGAAGTATTTAGTATGGTGATGCTCACTAGCAGCAAAAATTCAAAATTTTTCACGTTCACAAATTTGGGTAACAATAATCAATATTAATATTAATTAATATATATACATTTGTTTACCTACATTTGTTTAAGTAGCCAAGTTGTAAGTAGTTGTGTAAGATAATATTATAAGGTTATGGTTTAGTAGAGGGCTACCTAAATTTTATAATAGGTGGTGTTGAGAAAATTTAAGAGCCTAAACTATTTTATAAATTTTATAATAATTAATGATAAAAAATTTACCTTAACATCTATACAAAATTTATCCCAAAATTTATTGATAATTTTTTTTAAAATTTTGAGTTAAAAAAATTAATCTAAAAAAATTAATGCAACAATTTTAAAAAATAAAAATTCCATTAATAATATAGCATTTGTTTTTTAATCTATTTGTGTATGACCATTTGAATGAATTAACGTTGTATTAATATTTAAATTTAAAATAAATTGAAATTAAATTATTTATTGATATTTAAAATCTTAATATTAAAATTAATATACATATAGAATGAATAAAAATTAAATAATCATATTAATATTAATACTAGAGATTATAATGAAATCGATATGTATTGATATTTTAATTTTTAATAAATTAAAATTAAAATTTTATTGATATTTAAAATATTAATATTAAAACTAATATAAATAAAAATTAAATAATCATATTAATATTAATACTAGAGATTATATTAAATTAAATAATCATTTTAATTGTTGCCACATAATTCGAACTCAACCCTAAAATCATTATCCTTCCTTAAATAAACGTGCACATAAAATATATTGATAACCATCCAAACACCACATCTTTTAAATGAATTTATTCATTCGAAACAAACACACACTTAAATTTTAATTTCCATTTCCTTTGGAATCTTAATGATTCTTAACATATTTTTCATTTTTCCTTTCAATGGATAGGTCTATTTTTCTTTTGTTGGCATCTTCAATGTTAAGACATCACCATACTTTTAAATGCTTTACCATAGTATACATAAAATTTAAAAATAATCACATTAACATACATGTTTAATGACTTCAAAACTTAATGTTTAAGGCTGTTAGTTTGGCATCTTAAAGTCTATGGGGCACCTCCTACAAAATAAGTAGCAGGAATTATATCTTTAGGTGGGACTGCATTCCATCTCATGATGTTCATCCTGACATACTACAACCTTATCATGGACAAGTTTATCTTCATTACTTGAAGAAGTAACAATAATCATCAAAACTAGCTGTTTTGAAGTGAAAAAGGAAGGATGGGGTTGAATTGATGTTTTGATGTTCATGGGTTTAGATCCTCCTTTCACTACAAACATTCAAGGACATATCAATCTACTTGAATCTCTACTAAGCGAGAACATTCGCCTAACAAGTTCGGCTATCACTTGGAATGATGTGGAAACTCATAAATTGCTAACTAATGCCTTAATGTAATCCTCAAATATGTAAGAAACCCTAATTATTGAATACAGTGATCAAATTGATGAATTCAAACAACTGCAGCTTATAGACTGAGATAGAAGATAAAGATTAATAACTGACCATTTTTCAAAGTTTGGGATTCAGAATATTCAAGGATAATGCCCTAGGTGCCCAAGTCCAAGGTATTGTTTTCTTCGTGGAATGTAGAACTCCTTCTGGCACTAATGATCACTGTTCCATCTATTTTCATCACTGGAAATGCGAAGGACACTTCCCTAGGCACCCTTGTCCAAGGCAGGCTAATTTTTGGGATGTCAGGGCTTCTTCAGATGCAAAATCTCACTATAACACTGATTCCTATCTCTATGATTTTGGAGGACATTGCCCTAGGCATCCATGTCCCGAAATGTTCAATACTCTGCCTTTCTTTTTGGATCCTGAATCCTTGTCATCTGCAACCTTCCTCTGCAACTCCACTCTGCAAAACTCAGTACTTATAACCTGTACTCACAAAGGAGTGTGGTTGGGGGTTGTGGTGTTTAGAGGCTTGCCTCAGTCAAGCCCCAGAGAGACATTCAAGTCTTCCGAACACCGTTGTCAGATAAGAGTGCATATCCTTGTGGGATAGAGGAAAAATCCAAATGATAAATAATTGAAAACACAAGTAAATGCCACCTCAAAGATGTAGATCTCATGGAAGGAAGAAACTCTTTCATGCCATGAGGAAATGGAGCTAAATCTGCAACAAACAAACACAATAACAACACAATACTGCTCTACAACATAATGAAAGCCTTGAATCACTTTATCATAAGATCACAAGTTTGCAATGTCCATCTAGTTTACAAATGAAAACCTAAGCATGCTTATATATGCAACTACACACATTCCCACAAAGAATTTCATAATTCAAACTTTTGGTGTCGGCATAGGACCTAACAACGGTCATTCAACTGACTCTGAGATTTAGGGCCTGACCCAAAATACGGCAGGACTAGGGCGCGAGCGTCCAAGTCCTCCCCCACTATTTTAGGTAAGGCTTAACATTATAGCACCCCTACGTCCTATTTGCCATAACACTTAGGGGTTTTCTCATCAGGATTCAAAATTAACATGCAATATGCCCTAAATGCATTCTAAGGACCCTGAAGCTAAACCTTAAGAGGGAAAAGCCCCCAAGGGGACATTTTCTGACATAACATTTAGCCCCCACTTTAATGTATGTATAAATACAAGGCTAATACATGCATTAAAGTACGGTCAACAAACACAACAAACACGCCAAGCATGGTGAAGACACACCAAGCACAGTGAAGATACGCCAAACACATTGAAGGTAGTAACAAGCACACAAAACATGGAGAAGACAGTAACAGTCACGCAAAACACGGAGAAGACAATATTGAAGACCTGCAAAACATAATGAATACAGTGAATGCAGTGATTATTTCTTTTTCATTTTCTCATATATATATGAATGCAAATGCAAGTACATGGAAAGTAAACACACAACCCAAAATGCAGGAGGAGCTCATCGCCACCAATCTTGAAACTGCATAAAGGGGCAACAGACATGCAATACAAATCTCAGAGTATAGGAGGAGCTCATTGCCACCCGTCTCGAAACTAAACTTGAGAACAAACACACCATACAAATCCCAAAGCATAGGAGGAGCTCATCGCTACTAGTCTTGAGACTATGCTTGGGAACAAATACACCATACACACACATGGAAGACATAGAGAAAACACAACAAACAAGCGATGGAAGAAACCTATTGCTAGGTTCACCACCATCTCAGGCACATTACAAGCACACACTGACAATTGGGATTTGCCACAACAATCACCAAAGACACGCTTAAGGCAGGATACACCAACCCCGCCTGCTTGGAGGACTTTTAGAAAATGACAGGATGTGCACTCTCCTCAAGAAATACACCATCCCCACCTTTGTAGAGGGCTTAAAATAAAAGGATATGCATGATATCCCACCTCCGTAGAGGGCTTAATGATTGCAATATAAAAATAAAGATGTGCACTTGCTCAGAGATACAACATTCTACCTCCACAGAGGGCTTACAAACATGCTTCATTAGTACCAAAATCATCAGACAACTTACCTTATATGCCCCCACCTTAAGGTGGTTGATATCATGTACCAATATCAAGAACGTTAAGGTAGAGAGAAAACACACAAGGGAACAAGAGCTCTCACAAAGCCCATGCCCCCAGGAGGTGACATGCACTTTACGATCGCCAAATGTTCCCACAAACACATAATTTCCTACAAGAAAAGAGGTTAGACATCTTTCCATAAGATAATAACAACATCAAATGATCAAAAGGCAATGCATAAACATAATCACATCAAAAAGCCAAGGTTATATTACAGATTCAGAACCCAAGTATAACTATGGGGTTATACCGTAGAGATCCCAGAATTGAGTATAATCAAGGCAAGACCCAAGATAAACAAAGTGCACAGAGTAGTAATATTGTTATGGTTCGTTAGTACGACAAGACAACATCAAAATATCACACAGAGTGATTCTACTAGCCAAGCATCGAGTAATATATATCAACCCCGTCGTCATGTATGGACTAGGTCCATTTTTGCTTACTCACTGAAGGGACACGTGGTCCGTATTAGCGTTATTTGTTTTTCATCATCTGCCTGCTAGATAGAATCACTAGAGGAAGATAAACAATAAATCAAGAGAGGAGAACAAGTGCCTTAGGGACAATCACGTAGGAGGGTACCCCCAAGTCACAAACTGCAACGCTATGTCCTTAAGACACAACACACAACAATAAAAATAGGGGAGAAACAATATAGAAGAATGATGATACAAATAGAAGAAGGGTCAAAACAAAGGTGGTCTCCCGGTATCCTTGACCTTACAAGAGAATCAAGGGTCATCCTAGGAGGCCTAAACAACACATAACACATCATGGGGGGAATCACATCACAGAGGTAAAGGGTTAGAAATACTTACCTGCAGGGACAACCGAACTAACGGTTGTCGACAAACAAATCATCATCTTCCCACTCACAAATATTAGAAGAAAGTGGGACATAAGGGGCAAGTGCCCAACTCTTATCATTATCTTTAAAGTCATCTTCATTAAGCTCTTCGTTGTTTGTTTCAATGTTAGGTTGAACATTTTCTTGTTGAGTTGCATTTGGTTGGGCAAAATCTTGTCTTCACTTCCTCCTTTCTTTTGCTTATCTATTCCTTCTTGTCTTATTGTTTATCTCTTCAAAGGCATTGTTATGTTTTTCCATAAGAGTTTGCACATTAGAGGAGGAAGCACCATGTTCAAATTTCATTGGTCTAGATGAAATGTTTTGTTGCTGATGAGCACCTCCCGATCCTTGTAAGGATGACAGGGGAGGAACCTCAACATAGATACCATCTCTCCGTGGATGAGGTGAGTTATGAAACTTTTCCTTATCCACTTCTATCATGCCAATTATTTCATCATAGTCGTAAAAATCTTGTTTTCTTCTTATTTCATTTTGTCATTTTCCTTTTGCTCTAAGTGGATCTTCGAATACATGTTGCTCTTCCTTTATTGTTTGTAAAGGAGGCCTGGCCACTCTAGCTAGTTGCTTTGCTTTGTATCCTCTATATTCTAAGAAGGATTGGTCTCTTTGTGGCTCAGGGTCTCTATTAGGTTGTGACCAAAAGTAATCAAGAGTGAAGTTTTTGTCTTTAATCAGAGGTTCATATGAATTATGGCAGATAGTACGTATTTCTCCATGCAACATGAATTTTATGTATTTGTGAATAGTTGAGGGGACGACATTCATAGCCTTAAGCCATGGATGTCCTAGTTTTACACAGAAGAGGTCGGATAAGGGGATAACATCAAATAACTGATCTACGGCTTTATCATATACCAAGACCAATAAGGTTATCTTCCCAAATGTATTCATCAAAGCTCCATTATGTATTTTAATTCTCAAATTTGACAGTTCATAAGAATCTTGTGCCAAATCATGTTTAAGAAGGAAATCTTCCATAACCACATTAGTCATGCAATTAGGGTCTATAAGTGTTCCATGCACAGGTCTTTCCATTATGTTCACTGTAATGTAAAGAGGCCCTTCAGTATCTACCATTGCTTTGTCATGAGGTGTAAATGTTATTTCAAGTTTAGGGGCTCTTCTTTTCAGATAAGGCCTAGGAGCAAACCTAGAATTATTGTTGTATTGAGAAGCCATGGATATGTTTTCAAATAAATCCCAAATCAGATTTTAAATATTTTCAACACTTATGCAAGAAACAAGTGCAAAAGTATGTATGAATATGACCTAAAATGCTTGATTTTTCAACTTTTTTCAATGCAAATGAGTGAAAGAAAAGGCATTGTAAGGAAATTGATGAAGGGAAGCAAATAATATGCCTAATAACAGACCAATGATGTAGCAATATCCTTCACAACATGCCTTTGATGCAATTCTATATTCAAAATAAGCCAAAATCTAGTGAAAAATGCAAGATTTCAAACCCTTGACATGAAATTTTGCAAGAAAGACACTATGTTGAAACACTACAGTTAGAAATCAGTCCTAAATGAGTGTTTTAAAATAGCAGTAAAATCTGAAACAAGATTTTAACTACAAACCCTAGCTAATGCAAAACTAGGTTATATGAAAAATGCACAATTTCAAGCAATTTTTAACAATTTAAGCATGAAAATACAATGCAAATGAATGATTAATGATGGATTTATGTAATTTAAATAAGATCTAATGAAAATAATAGAAATTAAATGCAAATTAATTCAAATTATTTGAAAATGCAAGCCTAAAATGCCAATTTTTTCAAATTTTCCATTTTTTTGTAATTTTTCAAATGCAATAAAATGAATGAATGCAAATCTATCACACAACACTCAGCAAGGTGCAAAAATTCAAAAAACATGGGTTCACCAAAATGTTATGAAGTGAAAAGAGGGAGGATGGGGTTGAATTGCTGTTTTGATGTTCATGGATTTAGATCCTCCTTTCACTACAAAGATTCAAGGACATATCAACCGAGTTGAATCTCTACTAAGCAAGAGCATTCACCTAATAGGTTGGGCCATCACTTGGAATGATGTGGAAACTTAGAAATTTCTAACTAATGCCTTAATGTAATCCTCAAATATGTAAGAAACCCTAATTATGTAAAAGAGTGATCAAATTGATGAATTCAGACAATTGCTTACAGACTGAGATAGAAGATAAAGATTAATAACTGAGCATTTTTTTAAGTTCAAGATTCAGAATATTCGAGGACAATGCCCTAAGTGCCCAAGTCCAAGGTATTATTTTCTTCACAGAATGCAAAACTCCTTCTGACACTGATGATCACTGTTCCATCTGTTTTTGTCACTAGAAATGCGAAGGACACTGCCCTAGGCGCCCTTGTCTGAGGAAGGCTAATTTTCAGGATGTCGGGGCTTCTTCAGATGCAGAATTTAACTATAACACTGATTCCTATCTTTGTGATTCTAGAGGACATTGCCCTAGGCGCCCATGTCCTGAAATGTTCAATACTGTCCCTTTCTTTTTGGATCCTAAATCCTTATTGTCTTCAACCTTCCTTTGCAACTCCACTCTGTTGAACTTGGTACCTATAACCTATAATCACAAAGGAGTGTGGTTGGGGGTTGTGGTGTTTAAAGGCTTGCCTCAGTCAAGCCCCAAAGAGACATTCAAGTCTTCTGAACACCGTTGTCAGATAAGAGTGTGTATCCCTGCGGGATAGAGGCAAAATCCAAATGATAAATTATTGAAAACACAAGTAAATGTCACCTCAAAGATGTAGATCTCATGGAAGGAAGAAATCTTTCATGCCATGAGGAGATGGAGCCAAATCTACAACAAACAAACACAACAACAACACAATACTGCTCTACAACACAATGAAAGCCTTGAATCACTTTAGCATAAGATCAGAAGTTCACAATGTCCATCTAGTTTACAAATGAAAACCAAAACATACTTATATATGCAACTACATGCATTCCTACCAAGAATTTCATAATTCAAACTTTTGGTGTCAACATAGAACCTAACAACGGTCATACAACTGACACTGAGATTTAGGGCCTGACCCAAAATAGGGCAGGACTAGGGCGCAAGCGTCGAAGTCCTCCCCCCCTATTTTAGGTAGGGCTTAACATTATAGCACCCCTAGGTCCTATTTGCCATAACACTTAGGGGTTTTCTCATCGGGATTCAAAATTAACATCAATATGCTCTAAATGCATTCTAAGGACTGAGGAGCTAAACCGTTAAGAGGGAAAAGCCCCTAAGGGGATATTTTCTGACATAACATTGGCATACTTTACTTGAATGAAAACAATTGCACCATCACTATTTTCACTGCTTAACATCGAGTTTTCTGATTTAAATGTAACAATGAAACAAGAATAACGAACATGCCATAAAAGCAAATAAGGAAGTTCAAACTCATTAGTAAGATGCACGAACTCACAAATTAAAGAAGACTAGTAAAGCTAATCTATTAAAAAAATTGATTATTCCCTTCATTGACATTACTTAAAAACCAAAACCAACCCATGTCGATGTTAACATGTTGCTCCTAATCAGGTGGCCATTAAGATATTTATTGGCTCCCCATTGAGTTGGGAGAAACTTCTGTTTGTGCACTTAATTACATAGATGTCATTGCTTAAATATGTACAAATAATTATTTACCAAGTGTATAGGTAAAAGAATTATTTACTATTATTGATAATTATTTACCAAGTGTATAGGTAAAAGCATTATTTACTATTACCACATAATGAATGAAGTAAGCCTATACACTCATAACACCTGTATTTTTTTTTGTTTTTGTGCGATTTTATTAATTATTGACAATGGTAATTAATTACAAGTTAGACTATCTTTGAACTGATTGTAATGCAAGGATAGTTTATGAGCATTATAATGAATTGGATCTTTGAGAATTGAGCAAGGGGTTATTTTGTGAAGCAGTTGAACTCATAAAATCATTATGACCATTTGGAGCAGCTTGATGTTGACCATCATTTTGAAGATATTCAATGGACTCATTTTGCAATGTCTGTCTCATTTGATCATTTTGTGAGACATTTGATCTCATTCTAGACCTTGCTTGCTAGATCCAAAATTCTATAATTAAAGAGTTTGTACCCATTACAACTCCAAATCTAGAAAATGATGAGAGTATAATTGCAAAAATAGCCTCTATCTGCATCTGCAAACACAAAAAATAAACAAATACATAAGCACATATAAAATGAAACAAGAACAATTTGTTAACTTTTTAATTTGTTTTCGATTTCCATGTAATATAAGAAAACAATCAATGAAAATTGCTATTATTTACATTTATCTGCTTGCCACTGAATAAAATATATGAGCAAATAGGATGATAAATGCAAACTGAAATGAAGGATAAGCCTAGATAAAATCTTTGTCCACTGCACACATCCACAAATATAGAACTTGAAATGCTTGACAAAACGTTTAAATGTGCATATGCATGAATAGCCTTCTGAATGGGTTCCACAAATCAAACAATTTTACCATCTATGAGATAAAGAGTAACTTTGCTACATAATGTTAGATGAATGCATTTCTACTGTTGGAACACAAATTCATCAGTTTCCTCCATTGCTTCCTGATATTCAAATAAAATTCCAGAAAAGAGTTGGTTCTATACCCAAAAATGAGGCTGTTAATGCTGCCAGTAGACCCAATATACATGCAAAAGGCAATGCAATCACTAAAGCATCAGCCTTCAAGTCATTTACCTACCCTCAAGTTGTCCCATAATAGTTAAAACATATAATTTGAAATCATAGGTGGAAGGAAAAGGAAAAATCTTTTTTGAACAAATAATATAAGATCCATGTAATTTCTCTTACCAGAAGTTGTTCAAGAAAATAGAATAATATCTTTAAATACTTTTAACTTCTAAAAGCAAATACAGTAAAATCATTACTTCTTTAGAAAACTGAGCCCATCTATTAAGAAACTAAATAAATAAAATCACAAAGCAATGAAAGCAAATACAGTTAAAATCATTACTTCTTCAGAAAACTGAGCCCATCTATTAAGAAACTAAATAATCTTCATGTGTAGATGTTATTTCCCTCTGAAATCAAATATGCACACGAAGATTATATCTAAACCATTCTTAGTGCTCACCAATAGAATAACTGCTATCATTAAGCGTAAATATTTTATTCTCGTTCGGTACATGTACACGAAGAAGGCAGTTACCATTCATCTTCCTAAATTCGTGGGACGAGTGGGTGATGGGACAAATTGGTGCAGGAGCACCCAACACTAGGTGGCCTCCATGAAGCATTTAAATTCATGTTTTGTTTTATGTTCATTTTTGTTTGTTCAATAAGGTCCTAGAGACCATTCAAATGATGTAATAAGGTTGAAATATCATGATGTAGTAAAACTATGATACTATGTTGTAATAAGGACTTTGTCCCAAAATCTATTGCTGTCATAAAGAGCCTATAGAGGACAGTCATGTAATCTTTATGTTTTAGACCTTGTTAGCACATATGCAAAGAACCTAAGGTATGTCCAACAAAGTCTAAGGCATATGACATTGTAAACATGTTTGGAGGTTCATAATCACTAATGATTATGCAAACAAACAAAAGGTTGGTTGAAATTTGTAAACTGTCCAAAAGATAGTTTTGGGAGTTTGAGTAGTTGTGGTCTTCCCCCATTGACCAAAACTAATTCCTTGAGAAGTTCCAACGAATATACAACCATATATATCCTTGACAATGATCATTGTACCAGAGGAGAAGTTTTAAAAGCAATGCAAATCAGTTTTTCTGCTGTCTTTTATTGTTTTCTAAATTACTCACTGTAGCAGTCCGTACTGTACTTCTGTACAGAATAGTTATGACCCCAAAGTTAGTGGAATATGTGAGGGGTTGAAGTAGCTTCTAAAAAAACTTGGTTTGAGGTTTTTACACTAAATATCAAGGAAGATATCACTGTTTTCCCTCAGGCTGCTTTTTGTGATTGTTTTTCTAAATTTTCTGTGTTTGCTGCAACAACAGGCCGTACTATTCATTTGTACAGAACTATCAAGGGTTATAAAGGTGTGAGATGTATAGAGGAGTGGATTAGCCTTCCAACAAGTCTTATTTGGCATCTTGAAACGTACTAAGGAGTTTTCTACAAGCAAATTACTGTGACTGCCCATTGACAGAATTCTATTTTTTCTGAGAATTTCACCTCTATAGGCCATACTACAGGAAGGTACAGTTTTGTCATCATCTCTTCATGTTCTAATTTGATACTACATTGAGTCATATTTCATTTTAATGTAGTTTGGCATCTTAACAAGAATATTGAAGGGAGTTATAAGGTTTCATTTCAAACTTGGTTGTGAAACCCTTCTCTAGGGTCTTGGTAGAGGAATATGCATCTCCTTGCCATTCCACTGATTTGATCCACTTGTGGTTAGTGGAATGGATGGTGGTAGGACTGTACTAGTATGTTGTGATGTTTTTTTGCTAGAGAACTTGCAGAGAAAGAGTTTGCATTGATGAGACCTAACAAAACCATGTGTTAGGTGTAGTTTAAGGCACATTGAAGGAACCAAAGGTGTGTTTTTGGGAACAGCAGTTAGTAGAGGTCTAAAACCCACAAATTCCTTTGTTTTAGCATGTATTCTAAGTGTCCAAACCATTGTTTGAGTTCTAGGCTTGCATTCTTTGGTAGTCTCTTTGTAAATTTGGCCTAATTGGCGCACTCGGCCACTCACATGGGTTATTGGTTGAGATAGTCCGTCCAAAACAACCTATGCCAAGTTTGGGATATGTGATAGAATGCCATAATGGGTATCTAATGAGTGTCTAAGATCTGGGTTTGGAGGTCTGAGTCAAAAGTTATTAGGTCTGTTGTCTTTTTGAAGAGCTACGAGCCATTTTGGGTGGTTTGTGAAGGAAGTACCAACCCGAAGTCCAATCTACCTTGGCCAATGGATGGAATGGGTCCCCTAACATCCCAAACCAATGTTTCCATGATGATACTAGAGTTCCTTTTTGCTGTTCCCACTTTTGCATAAAGATCTCTGTTTTTGGGCTAATAGGTGTAGTTGAACCTTGTCAAGTTTATCTATCTTTCCCCATCCAATTTGCCTCTACATCACAAATCAATATTATGTGAATTATTTTTTTCTAATATTATTCCACCTTTTAATAATCTATCCAAAAAATCTGCCCATAACACCTAAAACTTTAGGCCAATCAGAAAATGAACTCAAAGATTGGAGCCAATTAAAGAATTTATTATTAAAATTTTAATGGTATTTGCTAAAAATTTAGCATCTACACTTTTTAAATATTCACCAATAAAAATACTTCAATACGATTGGTTGACAGACTTTATGAAATGTTTAAGAACTAAAAATAGTTGTTTTTGATTGGTTTGTTTCAAAAACAATAAATCACTAGATTACAATGTTTTATTACAATATTATTGCCGAAGGTAGGTGTTATGGAGTAAAAAGTGGCCACATGTCTTTTTACCTCCTTGTTTAGCTTCTAGGTCCCCATGATAACATTAAACATTCTAATTATTCATCCCGATGCAAAATTCCCCGAAACTAATGTAAATTGGGAACAAGGGGCCCATATTTGACCATACCCCAGACCAAAAAGGAGCCCAAAGACTTGGGCGGTACCACCCAAGTCTCTCCTGATTGGTTAGGGCAAATTTAATTGCATGTCAACTTAGGACCTTTAAAAAGGTTTCTCCTTGTCAACTTTTTTGGTTTAATTTCACAAATGTTAGCGGGAAAGCATATATAAGTGTGTTTTTGAATTCATTATGAACCTAGATAGAGATAGACAACTTGAAGCATTAGAGCAAAGAGCATTCAAAGCATTCATCGTGATCCTAGAGCAAACTTGTATTGTCATTGTGTGTGTTGTTGCAGGTTGAAGTTATCATCTATCTCTCCTTATGAGTTGAAGAGACTTCATCCTCCTAAGGGTTTCATCACATAGGTGATATCATTGTTCATCATCATTTGATTTCATTATATTGTTATTGTGTTTAGCCTCTTCCCTACAAGGGCACACTCTCTTTATCTATCAACGGTGTTGGGAAGCTTGAATGCTATCCCAACATTTGATTGAGGCAAGTCCCTAAACACCATAACCCCCAAACCCCTTCTCTTCTTGTGTGTAGATTACAAGTGCGAGATCTAAAAAATATGAAGATACAGGAAGACTAAGGACCAGGGTTTTTGTTAGGGTTAGCTGGAAGAAGATATCAAATAAATGCAAATAAAGATTAAACAGAGGATTAAAAAATACACAGAAATAATAACAGCGAGAGACAAGTTTTAACGTGGTTCACCCAAAATCAAGCAACATCCACCAACAGAGAGTCCAATATTATTATCTAATAAACCAAACTGATTACAACCAGCAATCCCTACAACTTAATACCATTGCAAATGCTACAATACAATATCAACCAAAACTCTAACCCTTAGCCACTTTTATCAAGCCTTATGTCAGTTACAAAAATAGGGTTTTTTTATGTCGGCTCAAACAAAAATTTCGAGGGTTGCGCCCCTGAACCCTGGCAAGAATACATAACTAGTGTACAGTACTTGTATGATCAGTCACCACCTACCAACAGTTTTGGGATCCAACAATATTTTGAGAATATTCCTATGTGCAAGACTTGGGCAGTGGTGCCCTAGTCTTTCTACCCTTGCTAACTCCAGATCTGGTATTAGGGCAATCTCTATAGTATTTCTCTAGTTTACAGTTTCTGAAGATTCAACCTTCAGGACTTGGGCAATCTTGAAATAGTCCTCTGACATCTCTACTTCCAGGACATAGGTTCTGATATCTTCCTAATTCTCCCTGTGCAATTGGTTTATGGAGATTCACTGTACATCTTTTGTTATAATCAAATCATCATAGAATTAGGGTTTAGTGCATTATTGACCTAGGGTTTGATAAAAATGCTTGATTAAATATGATCTTTCTATAGCACTCTTGAGTACAATATTTGTACCTAAGTCCACCTCTATTTGGTAGTGATTTGGCTCGGTCTTGTCCTTGAATGTTATTGTGAAAGAGGGTTTGATCTAGTGTACATGCTAGTTGTCATCATACTCCTTTTTCATATATAACATTTTGGTGAACCCGTAGCTCTAAGCATTTGCATCTTTCTAATAGTTCAAATCAGATCTTGCATTGATTCATAGCATATTTTCATTATTAATTTGAAAATCTTGCATCATTTCATATTTTTGGTTTGAAAATTCATAGTTTTGCAATTACACTGTGTATTTCAGCAAATATAACTACTTTAATATTAATAATCTTATTGCTAATCTCCTTGGTAAGTGCATTGAGTGTTATAATAATTTGAATTAGTTGTATAACCTGCTGCCCTAACACCAACACCTTGGTAAGAAGAAGTTGTAGACTAATGGGTTTTGGTGCTCTAAATAGCAACGGTGTGCAAACATCAAAAAATCCATTACTCAACTACGTTACTAAAGGTGAATCAACTTCTTTGCAAGATATCACCGACACTAACATGATGGAAGAACAAACACTTCATGATTCTGAAGTTGTGATTAACATAGTTACACATGTGCCTGAAGATCAACTCAAGAAACTAGACAAGCAACTAGCTGATTTCCAACAAATTGTAGGAGGTGCACATCTAGCTCAAGAAGTGATACCTCTTGTTGATGGCATAAGAGGATTATTACAAGAAGGCATTGACATGCTCCGTGGAATAGCCCACATAGTGGATCACAACATTATGTCAGCGACTAGCCACGTGAATGTCATAGAAAATGTGTCACCATTGAAGCATATAAGCTCACAAGTATTGGTATCCATACCGACTACTGGAATAGCCACTTTTGCATCACCAATCCTCACTACTAATGCACAATCTTGTAGTAATTCTACCACTACCATGGGAACATCTACTGGAAATAATTACAAAGCCATAGCATTTAATTATCAAAACCTAGCACCTCATGTATCCATACCCATGAATAAGTATTCTCAACCACCCATCATTTCCACTTATTACCAACCACCTCTTAATTTCATGACTACAACATCAAATACTCTTGTTTCAAATCTGCAAGCCACATCGCCTAATGATGCAATCCTCAACCAACTTTTGTAGAGTATGATATCCTTGCAGTAAAAAGTGACAAATTTGACTAATGCCTCCTCTCAACCTACTTTACCAACATATCATGCTCGTAGTCCTTTATCTTATACAATCCTAAGAGCTCAAATGCCTGACAAATTTGAGACTCACTGCTTTGAAAAGTACAGCGGTAAAGATGATCCCCATACTCATGTGGCAACATTCACAACAATGTGGAGTGATTTCTTCTTTGATGAGGCATTGTTAGCAAAACTCTTTCCTCATTCTCTCAAAGATACCACTTTGGAATGGTTTTTCTCTCTACCTACCAATTCAATACATTCTTTTTTATAGCTAGTTGATCAATTCATACAACATTTCTAAGCAAACATTGAACGTTCTATCTCATTGATTGATTTGGTCCATTGTAAACAAGGTTCGAAAGAAAAATTAACAGAATTCATCAGTCGATATCAAGCTCTCTTTGTACAAATAATTGGCTACGAGGAAATAATTGGCATAATAGAAGTAGATAAGATAGAAAATGAAGATCTACCTCGACCACGAGGAAAAGATATCTACGCTGAGGTTCCTCCTTTGTTATCCCTTCAAGGATCAGGAGATAACCAAAATGCACAAGATACACAAATGGAGAAGCCTACATATAATCACTTTAAGCAAGAGAAAGTTGTAATGATGAGAAGCATCCCATTTCATCGTGAGTGGTTCATTCATGACACAAAGTAGAATAAGAAAGCAAAAGAAAGGAAAATAGTAAGGCATGAGTCATCTATTGAAAAAGGTAATGATTCACCTCCCTGCAAGCATCAAAAGATTTCAAACATAAGCAATCTTGTGAAACAAGCACCTTGTGACTACTTAGGTAATGAAAATCAAACAGGTATGAATCTCTCATCTATTCCACCACACTTGCTGGAGCACCTCTCAAATATGCTTGCAAGCTTAGCCTCCTCTTAGATAAATATATTTATATTTATGTATGTGTTGTGCTGTGTTCCCCTGTATTGTGTTAAATGTTGTTTAGTTCTCCTTGGAGGACCCTTGATACTCTTGTCAAGTTAAGGATACAAGGAGACTGCCTCTATTGTGATACTTCTTCTATTTGTTTCTCTATTCTTTTATTCACCTTTCTCTTATTGCAATTGTTGTGTGTGGTGCCTTGGGGGCATAATGTTGTGGAGGATGTCTTGGGGGCATCTTTCCACATTGTGAACCTAAGTCACCTTCGTCTCCTCTCTCATTTTTCATGATTTCTTTCTTCCATGGCTCTACTAGTTAGCGAATGATGATAACAAATAAACATTGATAAGGATAGTGCATCCCTACAATAAGAAAGCAAAAATGGACCTAGTCCATATATGAAGACGAGGTTAATTTGATATTAATGCTTGAATAGTAGAATCAATTTATGTTGTAATGTGATCGTGTGATCATGTTGTGATGTTCTTGTAAGAAACCCTTTCAATACTCTAAATCTAATTCTAGGCACTTTGATATGTTTTGTATCTCACCTTGTAGCTACACTCGATTTCGAGATACTTGAAGTATAACCTCACGGCTATACTCAGTTCTGAACCCATAAGTATAGCCTTGGTTTATTAAGTGGTACATTACTTATTTTTGTATCAAGCTCATGAGATGATCTGGTTGTTATCTTAGATAAGACTTTCTAATCAAAGTTTGTTAATTGTTAGCATATAATACTAACGTGTTTCTATCGTGATTGTTGGAAACAGTTGGCAATCTCAAGTACATGTCACTTTGGGGCATGGGCTTTGTGAAAGCTCTTGTTCCCTCACATGTTTTCAACCTTACCTTAAATATGATTGCTACTGGCAAGTGAGATCAACCACTTTAAGGTGGGGGCATATATTGTGCTATATGCTTGGATATATTAGACATTGTAATAAAGCGTGTTTGCGTATACTTCCTTTTCACTGTAAGACATCTCTGTGATGCAAGTGGGGTTGTATACTTTGTTTTGTGTGTTGTGTATGCTTCCTTTTCACTGTAAGGCATCTCCATGATGCAGGTGGGGTTGTATGTTTTTGAAAGCCCTTCTGCGGAAGGTGGGATTGTGTATTCCCTTGAGTGGTTTCACATCCTTTTAAAAGTCCTCTATGGAGGTAGGGTTGGGTCTTGAGTTATTCACCCTTAAGCATGTCTTTGGCAATTGTGGTAGCATAGCTCAATTGTTAGGTGTGTTTGGCATGTTTTAGATAGTAAAGCATAGCGATGAGCTCCTTCCTATTGCTCATGTTTGATGTGTTTTAGATGTATAGTGTGTCAACGACATACTCTATGTCACTTGTGTATTCCATGTGTTTTCTGTGTGTATTCCTTGCATATCTTGCATGTTTTAGTGGTGGTGTGTAGTGATGAGCTCCCCCCACATTGTGTGTTTTATGTTCTTTTGATGGCAGTGTGTAGCGATGAGCTCCCCCATTGCCTAGTTAGGGTTATATAATTGTTCAATCATGTCTTCTCTTCGTGTATGCCTAGTGTACTACGTGACTACGTTCATGCCTTCTCCATGTATCTTGTGTTTTTTTAATGTCTTCTTCATGTATTATGTGCTTCCTTACTGTATTCACTATGCCTTGTGTGACTGTCAAGTATTTTCTTATGTTTGCCTAAGCTTGGGGGCTAGAAATGGTCTTCCGAACTTAGGGTGTGTCTTCGTTCTATTGTTTGATGTGTTTGATATACTTTGACTGTACTTTAATGTATGTACTGATTGAAAGATCATACACACATTAAAATGGGGGCTAAATGTTATGGAGTACAAAGTGGCCACATGTCTTTTTACCTCCTTATTTAGCTCCTAGGTCCTCGTGATTACATTATACATTCTAAATATTTATCCCGATGCAAAATTCCCTGAAACCAATGTAAATTGGGAACAAGGGGCCCATATTTTACCTTACCCCTAACCAAAAAGGAGCCCAAATACTTGGGTGGTACCTCCCAAGTCTCTCCTGATTGGTCAAGGTAAATTTAATTGCATGTCAACTTAGAACCTTTAAAAAGGTTTCTCCTTGTCGGCTCTTTTGGTTTAATTTCATGAATGTTAGCAGGAAAGCATATATAAGTGTATTTTTGAATTCATTATGAACCTAGATAGAGATAGACAACTTGAAGCATTGGAGAAAATAGCATTCAAAGCATTCATTGTGATTCAAGAGCAGATTTGTATTGTCATTGTGTGTGTTGTTGTAGGTTGAAGTTATCATCTATCTCTCCTTATGAGTTGAAGAGCCTTCATCCTCCTAAGGGTTTCATCACATAGGTGATATCATTGTTATTCACCTTGGATTTCAAATATTGTGGTTGTCGCTAAACCTGATAATCACATTCAAATTTGCATTGATTTTAGAGATTTAAATAAGAGAGAGGTGAATAGAAGAATAGAGAAACAAATAGAAGAAGTATCACAATAGAGGCGGTCTCCTTGTATCCTTAACCTAACAAGAGTATCAAGGGTCCTCCAAGGAGACCTAAACAACATTTAACACAATAGAGGGGAACACTTGACACAACACATACATAAATATAAATATATTTATCTAAGAGGAGGCTAACCTTGCGAGCATCTTTGAGAGGTGCTCCAACAAGTGTGCTAGAATGAAAGATTCATACCTAATAATAACCAACTTTAGGAACCTTTCCCAAGTCATCTCTAAAATTTTGGGACTTGATCCACTCAGGTCACTAGTGTTGGCTTATGCTTGTGCCTAGACACCTATGCACGTTAGCACTTGTGTCCATGTTTAATTTTTGAGTTTTAAATTTTGCAACCATTTTAAGGTTATTTTGTACTATGTTTTCAACAATCGTCTCCCTTGGAAACACATATAAACCTAGATTTACCCTCCTTTTGTGAGCTTACAAAAGATAGAATCTTGCAAGGCACTCCAACTCTCTCCATACATTTCCAGATTATCAAAAGACTCCTTTATTGTGTAGGGTAGCAAGGAACATCTTTGAAGACATTGAAGAGATGATCCTCTTGTAATATTTCTCCCCATGCTTTCCTCTCCTTTTTTATCCTCTCATTATTCTCCTTGAATGACCCATAAATCATTGGATTCATAACTTTAATGACTCATCAATGGGTTTTCAACTTAATTCACTTCTCAACTCTTAGCAAACTACTATGAAAATCAAATGACAAGAAGGAAATGATAATTAATAGAGCACACAAAAGAATCATAACACGTAACACAATAGTTTCCTCTTGAGAAAACCCAAGATGAGTGAAAAACTCCAAGAAGGGTGTACCTTTAGCATCACATCACTAATCAATGCCAAGACAAGGAGTAGAATGCCATTAATATGGTCTTTTGGAGTATTATAAAATCAAATTCACACTCAATCGCTTCCTCTCTACTCCTACCAACACAAGAACTCTACAACACCTTATTTTTGTTTGTGACTGCTATGAGTCACTTTTTGAGCTAACTGAACCCTCGAATGGTCTCAAAGTTTCTCTTTATCCCCTCTATTCAATCAACTCCCATGAAGACAAAGAGTTGTCATGGAAGAGGAATGGTTTCATATTTACAATTGCCCAACCACCCAAGAAAACCACCAAAATGGCCATCTTCTCAAATCTAGCAATCACTAGCAAGGATATATGTAAATAATTGGCCACCCAACATGCTTCTATAACCATGACCTCAACAAAATGGTTGCCCTAAAAATAATATGCTTCCTTTGGTATTTAAACACCCGTTTCTGCCCACACAACCAAGAAGACCAAAAGATAAGGACTTTTTTTTGTCAACGATTGGTCAATGAGAAAAACTACTTATTTTTCCATTTCCATGAATTTTGGCAATGATTTGACTACTTCAGCAGTAACATGCATGCTTCAATAGTCTCATGTGCCTTCCTTTAGCACTTCGACAGCCACATACTAACTTCAATAGAAATTCATACCCTTCTACATCACTTTAACAATTGAAATCTCCTCTACAACTTAATTGATCTTTAGTAGCCACATTTTCATCTTTGTTGACTAAGGACACCCTTCAACAACAACTGAAGATACTTCTGCAACATCATCCATCCTCAATAGTACTTTGGTAATAACTAAACACACTTCAACAACAACACCATACCAATAATATATTAATAACCTAGCTTCTGTACAACAAGTAATGATAGATACACTTTGTTCCTTACTCTAGTGTTGGCTCTACGATATGCCTAAAACCCTAGATTTTTGAATCTTGGTTCGGGAAGGAATGGGTGATGACAACCTAGGGGGCCACAAGTAGCCCCCCTTCCTCCCATGGTAAGGTTGGTATGTCCAAAATTGGTACCCCAATGAGTGGACCAAAATATAAATGGTCTGATGTGGTGTTGGAAGAAGATTGTGTTGCCCATGATCTTTAGCCTCTATGCAAAGAAATGGGGTCCCCTACATTGAAGCTATCCCACCCCTATTTTCATCCTCTTGCCACCTTCTTCTTTCACATTTCCATGATTAGCAAACCACTCGTCACCCTCTCCTACCACACTCACATCCTTTCTGTCCATGTTGCCACCTTCTTCTTCTATGTTGCTATCTCTAATAGCTACTACATCTTGGCATGTAGGAGCAAGGGTCGAACTACCATCCCCAACACTATGCATTGTGGGAACAAGTGTGCAGTTCTTTTCGTTGGGACACTTGTGTTGGCCTGAATAGCTTGTGGAGTCTTCACTTCAACCTCAACCTTTGGCAGTTTAGCATTGCTCATCCAATGACTTGTCATTAATTGAATACATCATTTCTCTTTGTATTGGCTTATATAAAGGGGTTGTAACTTCATTGTAATGGGGGGAAAAAGTGAGAAAAGAACTCTAGAACTGATTGCAACTATTTTCTCTAATAAATACATGAGAACTTCTATGTTGTATGAAACTCTGTGTTGATACTCTTTTCTAAATTGAAATATATGAGAAAATGTTTATTTGTGTTACTGTCTCCTTTGTTGTGATATTATTCTCAAAGATCAATTGTTAAGGATGATTCATCTTTGCATTCAGATTTGTTGTCTATATTATTTGTCTTAGCACACATTCAAGGAACGTGAGAGGTCTTTCTGAGTGGGTAATGGGATTAATGATTCCAATAAAGGATAATTAAGAATGGTTGCATCAAGATAAAATACATTCATTGGTTATATATCATTGTAAGGAAATGATATCATATTAATCCTTAAGAAATAGAGCTATCAAGATTAGGTTGCAGTACTATTTGAATGACTTTGAGATCATGGAAAATCAACATGAGGTAAATGATAACAAATGCAGACCTTCACATTGACCCACAATCCATTGATAGGGTGGAGAGTGCCGCACTCGAAGCACTCTAGTTTTACCCAAATAGACTAATGTTGATTGCTTGATTCTGCAGCATAATGGTAAGATAGATGATTTATAGATGGAAGATTGAATGATGCAAGATGGATAGATGATAGATAGATGATGGACGATTGCGAGGAAAATTTGACAGCATGAGGATACTAGAAGAAGATTCATTGTAAATGGCTCAAGAGAGGCTACCTTTATAGAAAAGGCAAATTTGAATGGATGGTTGTGATTGAGAGTTATTTTGAATGATATGGATGCTTGAGATTGATTAGGGTTGGATTAGGGTTTCCCACTCAAAGAGGGATTGTAGTCACTTGACAAGTGTGCGATGGAGAATAAAAGGAATCTAATTCAAATATTTTATTTGAATTAGCTTGCACATGTGAACCGTATTAAATGCAAGTTGTACTACCCCACATGAGACAAAAGGAAAGTGGACAAGTGTTCAATTGTGATAAAAGAAATCTAATTTAAATAAAAGATTATTTAAATTAGTTTGACATGTGAAGGGATTAAGTGGAGGATGTAGCATGTGACACTTGTTTGAATGAGACGAAAGGTGAGGGATTAATTCAAATATTTAATTTGAATTATGTGAGACATGTGATTAGGGAATTAATTAAATAAAGTGTGTTTATTTAATTAATTAGGAATGTGATTAAGTTGGAATTATGAGTGGGAAGACCTAGGACCTAGGGCAAAACATTACAAGGTCGTGTCGACTAGGTAATGGACAAATTTATGTGTCTACATTTTGCCCCTCTTTGAGATGATGTTTGAGATGATGAGATTTGTGTTGAGTAACATCATTTCAAAGAAGTTAAGGTATGGATAGAAGAAAAGGATAGGGTGATGATGCCCCCTCGAGAGGATAGACGGGTTGGACAAACATGGGTAGGCTCTCGAAATGAAAATGGATTGGTTAAGGAAGATAGCTAAGGGAATGGATAGAAGAAGTGAAGGATGCGTTATGCTGCAATAAAGGTGAGCAACCACGGTGTTTGATATAGCACTAGACGTTATGCACCAAAGTATAAGGACTAAGGTGACGATGTGTCTCGTCCCCCAACGTAATACAACCTTGTCTAGATACAAGATATGAATATTAGCTAGGTTGGATTCGGATGTGAAACAAATGCAAGATAAAATGATAACACACACAAGCAAGCAAGCAAGGCATGCACAAATGATTCAAAAACAAACAAGGTATTTCCCCTGTCAAGCTATAAATCAATGATTAAGTGATTGATTGAGGATTGATAAAGATAGTGTTGTCATGGCAGGGAACAATATATCCCTAGATCAACACAAGGATGTGGGAATGATATATCCCATTGATGATGATGATGATTTGATTGATTGATTTGGTTTATGACAAGATTAGGATCAAGACCATTGATTGCGATTGGATAATTTGACAAGCTGATTAACTTGATTGGTATGGATTTGAGGATGACTTACAAATGGATCATTGCTTGAATGACTTGATGGATTTGAAGGATGATTAGATGAAGTGATTGATGAATTGAGGAATTGATGAGATGATGTGATTGATTGAATTTTAGGTGTTTATTGATGATGTGGGAGATAGATGATAGAAGAAATAAGAAATGGATGAAGATAATGATTGGTGAAGATTGGATGAATGATGAAAGACGGAAATGGGCTATTGCCTATGCCTGAATCTAGGTACTTCCTTCATATCCCAGATTGCCTACATACCCTGTATCCATGGGATCAAGGCACTTAACGATAGAGATGAGATGTAGTTCTGATTTGTGTTTTATTGATGGGATGATATGGATTGGATTGATCAAGTTATGGATTGATTGGGATTGATTGAATGATGTTATTTGATTTGCTTTTGATTGTTTGATCTAGATTGGATGATTGATAGATTGGCTTGATTTGATGATGTGATTGGTCTTGTTTTGATTTTGACGATGTGATGAAGTTGATGATTGGGATTGATTTGATTGGAAGAATGTGATTTTGATGATTTGATGTGGAATGGTTTTATAGCTTGGATTTTGTTAGATTTTTAATTTTTTAGATTTTTTGACATATTTTGATTTTTTTGTGTTTTGTATTTTTGAACATCAATGGATTTACAATTTGAGTAGCCTGTATTCTAGATACTAATGACAAGGGGAACCAAGTCTAGGTGCAAGGGAATGAATGGGATTGGACAAAAGGATGGATGATAGTGGATGGATGAAAGGATCATGATAAACAAATAGGATAAAAGGATAGGCTATGGAATGGAAAGCTCATGATAAATGGATAGATACAAGGATAAGATATAGTGGATGGATGTATGCCTCATAATGGAGCTAGGATGTGATCTCCAAAGACTATGTCGCATAGGAACAACATGCCCCCATTCTAGGTATAGACTTAAGATTTTGCATGACAAAACTTATGACAATAGGATGACATGATGGATTTTACATGACAAGGCTTATGATAGAATTGGTTTGGAAAGGATGAGGTATACCAAGAGATAACCAAAGAATATTTCAACATTTTGCCCCTATGTCTTTATTAAGATCAAAAGGAGGAAAGGAGGATTGATGGAGAATTATGATAGGTATGCGAGATAATGGAGAAGGATGGTAGGATAGGATGGTATGGTATGATGGAATAGGTAGTTTGGATGAGACAAGGTGCCCCCAAGTGTAAGTGACATAAAAGATCAACCTACACATGACGCCTGTTTTCCAGGTTTTCATCATGGTACTTATCCAAGGCGCCTGTTTACCAAGTTTTCACCGTTGGAAGAAGGGATTTCTCTTTCCTATTTTGATTTTTAAAATTTTTTTTTTTAATTTTTTTATTTTTTGTTACTGTTTTGACTTTTGAATGGGAAAAGGGGGGGATATGGATGGGTGGGACTCAAGTGTCTAGTTCCATGTAATGTTATAGTCCCATTAGAGAAGGATGTCATCACAAATGGACCATGTCAAGTCATTATGCTCAAGATGCTGGTAGGGTGATTGCGTGAAAGTGAGATGGATAAGGTAGATAGTGGATTATGATGTGGATTATGGAGGGATCAAAAGTGGATTGTGATGTGGATTATGATGGACTTATGCAAAAGCATGGACCATAGGAAGGTGATGGGGGAGATATGTAGGATAATGAGTAAATGATGGAGTGATGGAGGTATGGAAAGGAATCATGACCAATGGATGCACACATCATGTTAAACATGGAAGCTTTTGATTGGACGGTGGTGTAGGAAGCAATGGTGATGTTTGCTTAGGAGATGGATGATTTAGGACTTTTGGAACCTACATGGACTTAGTATTTTTCTGATTATTGCTTTTCATGTGGGATGAAGGAATTTGAGACTTTTGAGTGGAATGGGATTTTTGAATGGAGGGAGATGGTTGGGATTTTTGAGAGGTGGATGCCTCATTTGACTTGATTGGTTTTTGTTTAGGGATCCATACCATTTTAGTTTTTGACTTTGCTTTTGGAGGTATGGGCTTGGATGGATTTTTGAATGTACCTTGCTTTGAATTTTTGGATTGATTTCCTAAGGCATTAGGACCCTTAGGATTTGTGGGTTTTTGAATGGAGGCATCCAAATGTTTATTTTTGAATCCCATGTGACGGATGAAATGAGTGAAAGATTCGTGTTTATACAATGCGTAAATTTGTTGGTCATGATTAGGATATTTATGGTATTTATGAATGATTGGGTAAGGGGGTGTTGATAGCAATAGTGGCAAAGCGGATGGAGGGATATTAGGAGTTGGAAGGAGTGGAGATAAAGTGGATGGTGGAAGGTGAATGGTTACATGCTTTTGACATTTGTAGGATGAGGGAGGTGGAATAACAACGTATGTTTTAGGAATATGATGGGGTTTATGATGGAAGGAAGTGGATTTAGGAAATGTGGAGGAAGTACCAAAATCATTATATTGTTGACCTTGGGGTGTGTATCCAAGGCCAAATGAGCGAGGAGGGACCTTGACATGGATTGGCTCCAAAATGCCTTGTTCATGTAGGCCTAAACCTTTGCCTTGGTAGTTCATGTTTTGGAGCATGCTATTGACTATAGGACTAGGTGTAGTTTGGACACTAGACTTGAGTTGATTATTGGATGGAGAAGGTAAAGTGGATAATGGTTGTTGTTGTCCTAGGGAAGAACACTCATGAATGAAAGCGGATAGGCCAAGTGGGTATGGTGGTCGATTTGAAATGGAATCAATAGTAGATGTGGAAGGATCATTAGGATCTTGATTATCTTTATGCTCATTGGTTTGATCTTCTATGCTTACTTGGAAGGCATACGTCTCATCATGACAAGTGGAAGTTGGTGTCTCATGGATAGAAGTAGGTGGAGAATTGGTAGGAGAAAATAGGATATCTTGCTCATGGGTGTTTATGGAAGGAAGGATAAGTGGAATGATAACCTCTTGATCATGGATTCTATAAATGTTGACTAAGAGGATCAACATGTTTTTCATGATCATAGATAGAACCTTGATCACAAATGTGAGCATAAATAGGATTAATTGGGATATGGATGGGATAAACTTGCTTACAAATAGGGTCATGATCATAAATAATACCTTGATCATATACAAGATGTAGGTCATGAATGGGTGGAACTTAGATATATTTTGATCTTGATTTAGTTGAGGGCTTGATGTTTCCACATGTATTTGATTATACGCTTGACATACCTCTTAATTTTATTGTGAGAAAAGGGATGACTCTTGGATGGGCTCTTGGTCAACAATGTTAGGTCATGATGGCTCTTGATGTGGACTTATGAAAGGAGACTCTTCAATAAGCTTGATAGGCTCATGGATAGGCTTGACATGTTCTTGAGAGTCATTGACATGAGGGCATGATGGTTTGTGATGTGGACTTATGGAAGGAGACTCTTCAATAAGATTGATAGGCTCATGGATAGGCTTGACATGTTCTTGAGAGTCATTGACATGAGGGCATGATGGTTCTTAACTTAGACTTGGAGTTGAAGATTCCTCAATAAGCTTGATGGCTTGTAGATCACATGATGGATTTGGATGACTAGACAAGGTGTTGGGAGGTTCATTGATAGGGTCATGAGTAGATGTTGGATCACATGGTGGGGTTAAGAGAGGATAAGTAGGCTCATGAAGTGGTACTTGCATGGATGATGATGGAGAATTCTCATAAGATGCTTGCTCTAGATTGGTGTTTCCCTTGTCAAAGGTCATTAAGTCTTGCATAGGTGGATTTAGGTCTATTAAGGGTGCTTCTTATGAGGACACTTGATTTTCTTATAGATGGGTTTGATGACGAGGTGGCATGATAGGATTTGTAGGTGAAAGGTTTTGTGAGATGGATTGTTGTGGACATTGGTTGATGTTGGAAATTTGTTGAGAAAGTAATTGTGATATGAAGGCAATGGAGTTAGGATCATTGGATGGTATGCTTATGGAAGCACTTGTGTTTGTGGTGTTGTTAGGAATAGTGAGGGTGATTTGTGGTATGGATGTGGTGGCATTAGTGTTTGTGGGAGTGGCCCCAAGTCGAATGATGATCCATAAAACTAGTAGGATCTGATTCAAGGACTCTATATGCTAGATCCATATGGTCGGTATCTTGTATGAAATTGATAACCTCTTGGTCAAGTGCGGGTGTTGCATTGGGTGATGATGGAGTTTGAGGTGAGTTTGATGTGGCATGGATTTGATATGTGGGTGAATTAGATTGATAGGATGATAAGAGAGATGCCACATAAGGAATGGGTGGAGGATTATGTTCTTGTTGGGCTTGTGATTGAATGTGGGATTGTTGATATTGGCCCAGGATTTGATGTTGTGGGAGTTATTGATGTTGTGGTGACACAGGGTCTTCTTCCTTTCTATATAACCACCTAAGTTGATCAAGCATTCTTTTGTTTCCATAAGGATCATTCTCATATGTTTTGTTTAGAAATGCCATGTCCATGTTTACAAGTGGTAAATTATGAGTGATTTGGATGAAGGTTTGACGATTGGATGATGTGTGATGACTAGGATGATTAGGGTGATGTTGATTTGCTGATGTAGAATGAGGAGGATATGATTAGGATTGGGTTAAAATGAATTAGATGTGATTAGGATGACGATTAGAATGAAGGGGGTTTGATTAGAATGAGGTTGATGATGATGTGTAATGATGACTTGGATATGATTAGGGTTTTGTTGAGGATGGAGGTGAGTTAAAGTGAATTGATGAATTGGGTGATTAGGATTAGATGATGTGGATGAGGTGGTCTAAGATATGTGTTATTGGAAAGTCAGATGAAGATGATGTGGCAAGTGTTTATTGGAAGCTTGCTTTAGGGCAATATCAAACACAAGATTTCACAAGCAAATGGATGAAGAAATACACACCAAACAAGATGATGAATTTGCCTTTCAAGGTTTAAATGTTATGATTAAGCACACACTTGAAGACACAATAACAAGCCTAATGTCTAGTTTGAAATAGGGTATGGTCAATTAGGTTTTGGGCTATGTTTACATGAGGTTGACTAGGAATTTGAAAGTGAAATCCTGCCACACAGCTGGGAAAAAGGGGTAACCCACCCTTCACATTCACTTCCCAAAGGCATAAAGTTCTTTGGGGCTTAGACAAGAGTGACAAGATTCCAACTCCTAATGAGGGTGTCTTTCAATTCAGCCTCGATTGAGGTCATCCCTTAGAATGATGTGTCTCCAAGAAGGCCTCCTGAGAAGGGTAAACAAAAACAAACCAAGTGAGGTGTTTTTGATCTCCAAGATCACATTGCCGTACAAGGAGAGAGCATACACACGCACACTTGATTCACACTCACACTTGTAAATTAACCCTTAGAAAATGAAATGTGTGGAAAACAATTCAAGCGCTGGTTCTTTTTAGATCCCAAGTCCAAATGTGTGATGGAAGACACTTGTTGATTTTTATGCCCAATTTTTGATGTGTGGTTGCAAACGAGTTGTTCGTTTTAAGCCCAAATCCAAATGTGTGATCAAACAATGATTAAAAGATGAAAATATGAAACGAGTGCACTTGATTATTTCACTATCCAAGTTGCTGTGTTTGCTGATCCTGATGTTGTTCCAGCCTTGTGAGGTCACCTACAAGCCACCAAAATCGAAAAAGACCAAGTAAACTTGCACAAGAAACTACCATGTGAAAAAGAGAAATCTAATAAAAATATGATGAAAATGGAATGATATAGAAAAATAAGTTGCATGAACAGATTCTATACGAAATTCTATGCACTTTTAAAAAAATTTTCGTGAAAAAAAGATTAAAAATGCAAAAGTTATAAGTGTTTGAAGTTCATGTGCAAGTTTGACTTTGATTGATAAAAAAACCTAAAAAATGGTATATTCACCTAGTAAAAGTTGCACCATTACGAAGTTCTCTGAATCCTTTTTCCAACGAATCCTCGTTTGCAAAATTTCACCTCCGTATGTGAAAGTTATGAAAATTTGAAAAAAACAGCTTCCTTTGGCATGTAGGAAGCACAAGAGGTTCCCTGGTAGTTAAAAGAAATTGACCGCTGGCAGTTTTGCTTCTTCTGAACACATGTGAAGGGTTTGGTGCTGGCAGTTTGATGTTTTACTAGCAGTTAAGTTTTAAGCCCCACGGTCACCCATATGACCAGGGAGGGACTAAGGCAAAAAATAAAAAGAGCACAACAGAGGGCCTAGGAGTTAAACCCACGGTCACTGATATAGCCAAAACGATGTACACAGATTATACCTTAAACGCCAATGGAAATATACCGCAGGTTATACCTTAAATGCCAATGGAAATATAAATGCTGGGGAGTTGAAGACAGTCAAAGTCTTGTGAAGACGCTGAAGACCGAAAGTGTAGATACCTGGTATGCAAAACGACTACTGAGTGAAATTGCAAAGTCCGTCGGATCAATAATGACCGCTAAGATTGTCGATCCAGAAATAAACTCCTGACAAATCTACAAAATGTCTGATCACTGGTGATGACAAAGAACTGATGGTGAAATCAAAATGATGACTGCCAAATGCTAAGAACAATGCCGAGAATGTTGCTCGAACTCCCGAATGTCGTTTAACACAAATATCGACTGATATTTTGAAGGACCGCCGGAAATCAGATCTTGAACCACCGATTTGCTATTGATATCCGCTGCTTGTTTAATGTAACCTGGAAATATAAGGAATATGCCTACTGACTGTTAAATGTTTGTCATGATGTATATGTCGAAGTGTTCTACACCACCACGATAAGATGTCACTGCCGAAAGGATAACTGTAGACTGTCAATATTGCAAAACTGGTCGATGAAGAGGTTATTGGTATGAAGAGGAATCTCGACAGGGTTTTTATTTAGATGGTCGCAGTTTTAATTTGTTGTTGAAATGTTTTGGTTGCCGAAGACCCAGTTGCCAAAGGTTGAAACTCCTGGTGTATTTATACGCTATGGTCGCTGTGTGAATTAGATCTAGGGAATAAGAGTGCAGACCAGCGATTAAAAAAAAAAAGCAGCCAGCGACCAAAAAGAAAAAAAAATAACAGGCGACGGGCAATAAGACCAGCAGAGATTTAGTCTGTGAGTGTAGATCCTTAGGGAAAGTCACAGAGACTTGCGATCATGGAGCCAATGATCAGAGAAAATGGTGGGGGGCGGCGGGTTGAATCATGGTTGAAGGTTTTCCACCTGCGCGACAGTTATGCAGAATAAGGTGGCGATATTGAGTGATGGGGTGCTGGTATGGTGGCGAGTGACTGGATTTGGTCGAGAGTGATAAGGAGTTTGCAGTCGGCGAGAATGTATATCGACAGAGCTTAATAACAGTGACAAAAGATGGTCGGCGAGGGTATATTTGACTTCAACCAGGAGGGCTGAAGTCAAGATAGGAAGCGAGATCAATGACGACCTAGATAAGATGGTAAGGGATTTGGATAGATCGAAGGGTAATTTAGAGGCAGAGCTCAACGTTTCAGAGATGGTGGCACGGTGGATCTAGATTTGATGAACAGATCGAGGTTTCAACCACAATTTAGACACGACAGAGTTATAAACTGTGTGCAGAGCTTTAAATTGACAAGCAAAAGGTGATTTTGAAGGTTGAGCGAGAGGACTCAAGGCGGCGACTAGATCTATCGCAGGGGTTGTGGCTGCGATCTAAGCGTATGGAGCTGAGTGGTAGAGAGCTGGCGATAGGAGTACGGAATGTGCAGAAAGGATCAGGTGTAGTTAAGGTTGTAGGTGATGTCGACCGTGAAAAGCAGCGGCTATAGACCTGTAAAATCTCTTAGGCCGCGACAATATTCAAACGAGGCAGATGGTTGATATAACTGTGGGCGGCAGAAGATCGAAGAAATGGCTAGGGTTTATAATGGCAATGACAAAAGTATGAAGACAAAACAAAGATTGAAGGGGAGGCGACAGAAGAGTCTTAGGATCTGCAAACAAAACTCTGTTCAAAATAAACCCTGCAACCACGCATTAATCTTAAACCTGCGACAAACATAAAATCTGCGACCTTAGATAGAAAAAACCAGAACAAACATAATCGATGCCCACGGAGATCGTTAAACCCACGACTATATAAACTTGAAACCCTGCAACACATAATATAGATAAAGATCGATTTGCACAGAGAAATGCTACGCAAGCAGTACGGACCGTATGGTACGCCCTGCAAAACTAAAACAATTGTTTTTTTTAAAAAAAAAAATTTTCAATCACCAAACTTGGGTGTATTTATAGTCAAAATTTATGGAATTGGCCTCCTGATCGCAACTATGCAGTTCATTTTTGCCTAGGCGGTCACCTACAACAAGTCACTCCAAAAACTTGCAAATTTTGACAAAACTAGGGTTAGGAAAATACAAACTTTTGACAACAAAACCTGCAAATCTGATGATTATGAGTCCCACCAAGCATGCCAAATGAGATCATGGAAATCTAACATGAAGGAAAACACAAGAAATTGCAAACAAACAATGCAATACCTTTACATTGATCCACAATCCGTTGATAAGGTAGAGAGTGCTGCACCTGAAACACTCTAGCTTTACTCAAAGAGATGAATGTTGATTACTCACAATTCAACAACATAACATGAAGATAGGGATTGATAGATGAATGATTGAATGATGCAAGATGGGTGGATGATAGATTGATGGATGATTGAGAGCAAAATTCGACAGCATGAAGATACTAGAAGAAGATTCGTTGCAAATGGCTCAAGAGAGGCTATCTTTATAGAAAAGGCAAATTCGAATGGACGGTTGTGATTGAGAGTTATTTTGAATGATATGGATGGTTGAGATTGATTAGGGTTGGATTAGGGTTTCCCACTCAAAGAGGGATTGTAGTCACTTGACAAGTGTGCGATGGAGAATAAAAGGAATCTAATTCAAATATTTTATTTGAATTAGCTTGAACATGTGAACCGTATTAAATGCAAGTTGTACTACCCCACATGAGACAAAAGGAAAGTGGACAAGTGTTCGATTGTGATAAAAGGAATCTAATTTAAATAAAATATTATTTAAATTAGTTTGACATGTGAAGGGATTAAGTGGAGGATGTAGCATGTAACACTTGTTTGAATGAGACGAAAGGTGAGGGATTAATTCAAATATTTAATTTGAATTATGTGAGACATGTGATTAGGGAATTAATTAAATAAAGTGTGTTTATTTAATTAATTAGGAATGTGATTAAGTTGGAATTATGAGTGGGAAGACTTAGGACCTAGGGCAAAATATTACAAGGTCGTGTTAACTAGGTGATGGACAATTTTATGTGTCTACAGACTCTGTGATCCCAATAAATTAGGCATTGACCAATTTTCTCATCCTCCTAACCCAACCCATGTTTAACCAAGTACAAATCCATCAAAGCATAAGTTATTTATAAGTTAATTCATTCATGCCTGAACCCACAAATACTAGGAGTAAGTTGATATTCATGCCAATTATATATCCTAATTTTTTTGTCTCACTAAAAGTGTTTATAACCAGTCCTAATTGTGTAGATCCTAGTGAGCATTCATAAGGTGACCCCCATGAGTCCTAAAAATCTCAAAGTGTAGAAGAGGCATGTCTTCCTCTTGTTCATTTGCCCACCTTTTCAGTAGGTCTTAACTAGAAAGAACATGCAAAATCGACCCTACAAATCTCCTAGAGAATGTCAATCCTAAGGTGGTACCTTGAAAATGGAGCCAACAGGTTCATAGTCCTAGAGAGTGGCTATGAATGAGGAGATGGATGCATTGAAAAAGAATGATACATGGGACTTGGTGTAGTTATCTATGTTGATATTCAAATATACACTTTCATGCATCTTTGTACCAACATGCGAAATTCTGTTAACGTGGGATGTGGTTCACAAAATGACCTCTAGGATTTTGAAGTCGGTTCTTTGTATGATTTCTTAGGGAATTCTAGACAATAAGGTTGTGAAGAGGGAAAAGGAAAACAAAAATATAAATCATATACTAATAAGCAAGTGGCTGGAAAATAAACTTGAAACTATCATGTTTAAGTGAGCATAGAATTTGTATCATTAGAAATATGTATATTCAAACAAATGATAAAGGGCATGATTTGCATGGTTATCTTTTTCTTAATAGTTACAAAGACTATGAAAACAAAATTAAGGCCCAAAATAACTAAATATAAAATAGAATCAATATTAGAAGAACGATAAAATGACACAATATGGTGAGAGATTTTATATATTGATGTTTGGACTTATACAATAATGTGAAAGGCCAAAAGTGCACAGTCACCTTTTGTAATAGTTATAGAATAAAATGAAAACTACTATTTGTCTTGAAGGCTTGAAGTACAAAGAGTATGATTCTCCTATTACTAGCTAGTTGTATTTTGGCCAAAAGATCCCTAATACAAAGCACAATATGGATAATTATATATTATAAAAGAGTGCCAATCCATCACAAATTTGAAATGCATGCTAAAAAATAGCTTGGTTAGAACATAATGGTGCTTAGAATGCCAGCACGAGACGAAAAAATGGCATGCCTTTCTTTCATCATTCAACTAATCTTGGTCCTCCAATAGGAATCTCCATGAATCGTATCTAGTAGATTTGTGAGACTTTCTTTATGGAACCCAATCTATCCTTAGCCAATGGTACAATAGCAAAAACATGTTAATCTTTGTCATTTCTATAGAGAGTGTCATGATGACACTTGTTCTTTTCGTGCACCTTTATCTACTTTATTTGGTGGGCCATGTAAATCATGAGTTGTGTAGATTTGACCAATGGTGCAACACCTTGGAGTTGTTAGATTGACAACCCCCTTAACTATGTATGCACTGTTGATCTCCAAACAATGTGGTGAATAGGAATTTAAAATGTTACTTTTTTGTCAAAACAAAAAATGGGCCCACTTCATAATCTACCATGTCATCTTCTAGCCAATAATGCAAAGGTATAAACCTACTATACTGACATACTCTAGAGGAGCACTGAGAGGACATGTAGCATTCAAAACTCTTCTGAGGGTAATAAAAACTAGGACCCATCTCCTTGTTAGCTCAAAAATATTCTAGCTAGTGGCACAACATTTCCAAGTTGTCAGACTGACAACAATTGGAATGTTGTACATGCCATTAGATCCTATCAAAATGATCGATGGTTCCATTACCACCAATTCCTTTTCTTTATTAACCTACTGAACTGGGACCCACATGTGCTGATGTGTACATTGTTGACCAATGGCACAATGGGGAGAAGTGTTAGAACTAACAATTTCTGAAATGCGTACCCACCACTAGATATTCAACATGATCAATGGCTCAAACCTATTTGTAAACCTAAACTAGAAACCTATAGAGTCTTTGAAAATTCTATAATAGGAAGTTGACGATATCAACACTTGGTAGGGAAGTGTCGAAGAAGGACAAGAGATGAATCTAGAAAGACGAAAATCAAGATCCACCAAGGTGGATGAGAGCAATGCTATATAGTTCTAGAAACTCATAGGGGATCCTCACATGAAAGGAAAACCCTCGAGTCTCTGGTTTCATAGACCAGAAGCTATCAAAATTTTAAATTTTGTACTTGATCAAAAGAGTACTTACATATTTTCTAGGGTAGTTTGCAATGACACCCATTTTGTATTAGTTGGGCACTCTTTCCTCTTAAAGGCTTGAAAACCCTTATCCAACTCAATCATATCTCAGTGAGAGATGCTTTTGAGTCTTTCCACTACAACTTTCACTTGGAACTCTAACTATGCAAGTGGACAAAGGACCACTTCAATTTCCTCAATGCTCAACATATGTACCTAGCCCCCAAAAGATGTTTGGTCTACCTACTTGTTCATGAGCATCACCTTAAACTCTTCTTCTTGTAACAATACATCATTTACCAAAAATGAGGAAGGTAATCCTTGTTGAACTTGAGAGGTTATGTGTTCATGCATCCATTTCACGACTCACTCTAAAGTGGCTAATTTAGCCCAACAATTTAGAGGGGCCTTAGTTTTTCTTAGCACTTCATTTACTTTTACTATTGCCACCCTTATGTTCTATATGCTGGCCTCTATTAACTTCTCATCTAATAGCCACAGAGTTTTTCTACAAGAGCTTGAGCCTGTAGAACCTTAGGGGTTAGAGAAATAATTGTTCCATCCACTTTGACTTTTACTTCCACATTCAAGGCTTGAGTAGAGGCAATAAATATCAATGTTGATCTTAGTCCTATCATCATCTTTGTAATCTTCACCTAGTAAGATGAATATAACTTCTATACAAGGGGCATAACACCTGGTGATTCCTTGGCCATTTTAAGCTCATCCGAAACTTGTTGAATCATCTACAACTATTGGGCATTAGCATCCCTTAGCTCCATTAACTGTTTATGTAGTTTTGTCACTTTGGCTATCCTTCCCCTCTAGGATTCCTCAAGCTTTTAAAGATACTGCCAATGTCCCTCTAATGTTAGGTTGACCCTATCTAGCTAGTTGTGTGGAATTATACTTTGTCTATTATTCCTATAGATACTCCCTAGGGACCCTATCCTATAGATCCTTATTGAAATTCTAGATTTCATTGTCTTGAGCTTTGACCTATGCTCTCAGTTGATCGATGGTGTTTTGGGTTCTTGTGAGCTTTGCTTCTTTCTTTTTTAGCTTCCAACTCATCTTGATGAAGTCAGTTATGATGTACCTTTGAGTCCCCTACATTATCTCTGTTAGCAAGAGACACTGCCACACATGACAGGTGTTGTCAATGATGGCAACTAAGTCTATCTTACACATCTGCATTACATAATTTGTTCATATCGGAAGTCAGAGTGAAGATTTTTCTAAGTCCGGGTAGTTAGAAATAGAGCATGTGACAGGGTCCAGTATCTTGGTCTGGATCTCTCCGATGGTAAATCACAGTGTATTGCAGATCTGAGGGAGTGATAAGGATTGTCAAGACTATCTAAATCCAGAAATTTAAGTCTCCGGTGATGAAGGATTCAAAAGTTATAAGCATTTGAGTATCAGGTTCCAGTTAGTTAGTACAGTTAGAAGAAGAATAGGCCGACCTAGCATTTGATCTTGGTCCGGATGAAGAAAAACTATTTGTTAAGCAATTTGTGATAATCAGTGGTATTGGCTGACATGATTGATGATTTGAGAACACAAGTTTTTGGTCCGCATTGTTGTTTGTGCATTTATTCAGCCGACAGAATAGAGTCCTTAATAAATGTTCTAAGTTTTCTTGAAGCTGACTACAGTTGATTAAATTTCTTGATGCGGATATATATAGCTGATGAATTTGAGTGTTTTGTGGTGTGATTGTGAAGTGATGATGGAGTAAGTGCGAAAAGGGTAGAAAGAAGTGCGAAGGTGAAGATCTAAGCTTAGATTATGGCCGAAGAGTGAAACAGGGTAGAGTAAGGATGAAGTGTGTAAGATCAGTATTCTGTGCTTAACTGGAACTGAATTTCTACATTGGTAGATGTCATTTCTTAGTTCAAATATTTTAGTGAACTTTTGTAACTAATTATGTAGGCAGTGAGCTCTGGCCAGTGTGCCCTGAAGGCATGTGCCTTCCCCATTTGTAATACTTCTAACAAAGTATAAATTCTTGTGGGTTAACCCCCACTGTGGTTTTTCCCTTAACCGAGTTTCCATGTAAAAATCTTGGTGTTATGTGTGTTGATTTGTTTCTACTCATGTGTAATTGATTTATGCTTTCATGGTTATATCATTCATCTCTTAATAAGTGGTAAAGAAGTTTAGGTTACAGCAAAGGTTAAAAGTTTTTGTGACAACTGATTCACCCCCGCCTCTCAGTTGTTTGCCCTATTCTCAACAATTTCTATTAGAGCAAGGTTCCTTAGAAGAAGTTTAATAGCTTGAGGAAGATCTGGGAAGGTGTTTTCAATGGGTTCTATCAATCAACAACTACAAGTAGCCTTAAATGATCTTGACCTATCTAGAGTAGAAATCAAAGATCTGTAAGAGAACCTTAAAGATGCTAAAGATTTCATTGAAACCTTAAAAGAAAAATTGAGCAAATCAAATGAAAAGAGAAAGGAGCTACTTCTTCATCTAACAAATTAGAATGAAGACAATGACATGGATGAGGCCCTGAAAGAGAAGACAAAGGAATGTGAGAAGCTAGCAAAATAAGTTGTCCTAAAACATGAGATGGAATCCGGGGTGATGAGACTGAGGAAAAACTGAATCAATCTCTGAAAGAAAGAACAGAAGAATGCTGTAGATTGGACATAATAATTGGCCATCTAGAGTCTAATCTACAAGAAAGCAGGGAAAATGAGGAAGAACTTGAAAGGCAAATTGTCATTCTCAATCATGACCTAGAAGTTGCAAATGAATACAAAGAAAAATTCAAGATAAGCTCAGCCAAACTTGAAGTGCTGCTTGATAGTCAGAAGATGGCAGATGATAAGCATGGTTTGGGATTTGAGAAAGGTGAAAGTTCTGGATTTGGTCAAAGAAATCCTGAAGCAATAAAATAAAGAAGGAATCCTAGAAGACCTCTGGTAAGACAACCTAATGCTCAAAGGTATCCATATTTCAATGGTAATTGTTTCAAATGCAATAAGTATGGTCATAGAGCTAATCAATGTAGAAGTCAAGTAAATCAAAATGAATCATCTTTCTCCGGTCAATGCTTTAATTACAAAAGGATAGGTCATAAGGTTGAGGAATGTAGAAGTGGATCAAGGAATCCTCCTAAGAACAAACAAGTTTTTAATGGAAGATGTTTTACTTGCAACAAGTATGGGCATATGGCAATGCAACGCAAATCTAAACCTGCTCCAACATGTGATTGTCAGAGAAACAAGACTATATGTTTTAACTGCAACAAATCTGGACACATTGTTAAATTTTGTAGAAGCAAAAAGGTGAACTCATAGACATGAAGAATAGAGCAGAAGATGGACAAAGGCAAAGGAAAAATAGATGTGAATGAGATTCAGAAAGAAATGAATAAAAAGTGGGTGAAGAAAGATGCAAACAATGAAGGTGATGGATCCGCACCAAAATCCGGTGCTGATAATTCCTTCGAGAATTGAATCAGGAGCTCTGGCTCAGGGGGAGCTGCATTGAAAAACAAATTCTCCCAGCCAGTAAGTGGGTGCCTGAATCTGGCACGATGAATGAAGATAGAGAAGCCTATTGCAGATCTGTTGAAGTAAATTCTGGAAGAAAAGAAATAAATGTGATTGATTGCGGAGCAATTGAAGATTGACTACATGCAGAAACAATGTAACCAGATGTATTAGGGTAGAGCATTTATTACAATGACAAATTAGGTTTTGTGGAGGATAAAAAGTCATTCATTCAATCATTTGGATCACTTTGCATTTGAAGAGAGCGAGTAGAAGAGCACCTGAGCTAAGATTTCAAGGATTTGAAGTGCGACTGGTGAATTTATCAGCTAACCCTAATTCCATAGAAGAAAAAGGTATTTTTCTATGAAGCTTTGAACTTGTGATCTTTTGCAATGGCTACACCGTTGGTTGTTGATATTACTGAAAGGCCCCAACCCAAATTCAAGAAGCATCCACACAAATCAATAGAAGTTGACCCATTAGGTGCATTTTCAAATGTTCCATATGGTGTATTGCATGTTGAAGATTTTAGGGCCTATATTCATGCTAGCATAGATGAATTTGGGGACTCAAGGTTTGTATATTTGTTCAAGAATCATCTAAGGGATGAAATTCAAGGTCTTAAACCTAAATATAAGGCACTACACGATAAACATTTCATTCAGATTATAGGGTTTCCATCCTTCGATGAAGATGAATGGGTCTGGTATGTTTTAAGCTGAATGCATGATGATTTTTTGTGGCTAATGAGACCTTTCAAGATCACCAAGGATGCCATCAAGGTCGTGACAGGGTTAAACTCATCCGGTGGACTACCAATGTTGAAAGCAGTAAAGAATCAAACAGTAACTGATGCTACCGGGTCAAGGTTTGACAAAAGGGCAACGACAATAAATAACATCACTAATCCAGATGTCAAATTTGCTTCAATGGTGATTGGATATAAGATTTATCATTCCAGCAGGGAAAATTCTGTATTCGGTACAGCTATCTATGTACCTTATAAGATGTTGAGAGAGTCCTGATTATGACTTGTATGAGTTGCTACATAACCAGCTACTGGAAAATTTAAATAAAGTTAAGAAGAATAAGAAGAACACCTTCAAATATGGTACACTAGTATTGTGTTTGTTCTACTTCATGAATGAGTTACCTGGCAAGAAAAGCATGTGTTGGACCAACGATAAGCCTGTTGCTATTCAAATAAGAGAGCACTTGAATAGTATTGGAGACTCCAATGCCCAAAGGACTGCTCTTTGGGAATTTTTCAAGAATTTTTAGAACATGATGCATTCAAGGGAGATAATTCCTACATATGTGGTTAAAAAATACAAGGATACAGTTTGTTTTATGGTGGATACAGATCGATGTCTAATGGAAGCTGTTAAACCAAGAACAATATGGATCATGCCCATGGGGTATGAGGTTGATGAGCAAGTATTGGATATGTATGCTCAACACCTTTTGAGCAAGCCAAAGGACACAATAGTTGAAAGATTTGGGACATATAAAGAACTAAGTATGAAATTGCATGTTGAGCTCAAAAAACCAAAAATCAAGAGGAAAGTTCAAAAGCAAGTGGAAATGTATGCAGAGAGCATAGGGATAACCAAAGAGGCAGTAAGAGAAGTCAGGAAGAGAACCGAGCAAGCTGAAAAAGAACAACCTAGTGCTTCAGAAGTCTCCAGCAGCCAGCCCAGAAAAATAAGAAGCTCTGTTGCTGCCTCTGTTCACACAAAACCTATCAAAACAAAGAAACTGGAAGACGAACCATCTAGTATAGATGGTAAAAGAATGAAGACTAAAGCATCCAGAACATATGTGACCATTAAAGATGATGAGGAAACAAAATTAGATGAAGCAGTAAAGGAAATAAAGACAAAGAAAGTAGAAGCTTCAAAGGCTGCAAAAGATAAGCCTTCTAGAAATATGAAGGTAAGTAAAAGACAAAAGACTAAAACCCAAGCTAGAAAATCCACTTTGTCTGTAGAAGAAATTGTGAATGCTTTGATGATTCATGGGAATATGAAACCCATAATGAAATACTATGACACTTTTGATAATGCAAACAAGAGAATTTTGGAGGATGCCACTGTAAAATACTTAAATACATTCAATAGAGCTCTTGTGGAAATTTCATTTGAAATCCCTAAGAGTTTGAGTAACATTTTGGAAATGAGGAAAGACGCTACTAAAGCTAAAGATTTGGAGGTGAGGGAACATGTGTTATCTAGTTTGTGTCCGGTGATCTCCAACAAAGAAGCAGATAAAATTTTTAAAGGGGTTAAGAACAATTTCAGAAGCAAGACAAGGATGAATAAGCTGATGATTGGAGATATTGATGAAGTTGTTAAAGAAACAAAACTAATTCTGAAGAAAGCACTGGACAAGAACAAGTTCTATGTGCTTACAGAAGAATCGGTTGATACTAAGGATGCATCAATTCTGAATGATGAAGAGCAATAGACAAATAAGCAACAAACTGGAGTAGATGATGACTCCTTTCTAGAAGAAGAAGCATTGAATAAAGAGGATGAAGAAATGATCGAAGAAGATCAAGTAAAAGAAACTGATGGTGGAGTTGACTCTTCCATTCTGGATGTTGAGGAACCTGATAAAACTACCACTGTGGATACATCAAATTCTCTGAAAGAGATTGTAGAAGATATCTCTAAGATAGATAAAAGCAAGAATGCTTCTGATGAAGATGCAGAAAAGGCAGAAGCAAAGGAAAGGAAAGAAAATGATTTGCAGGACAATATGGTTAACTCTCAAAAGGGAGGAGATGGAGGCCCTGAAGAGCACAAGTCAGAAACATCATTTTGGGCAAGAGACACTATAGAAGCAGTGAAAGAAATTTTGGAAAATGATAAACTAGTTGTAGAAGAGTTGAAAGGTCCAATCAATTTGGACAGTCTTTCACTAATTCAAAAGATAAAGTGGGCCTCTTTCGCACAAGCTAAGGCCAGAGAAGATATGTAAGGCATATCTAAAATCCATTGATTGATTTGGATATTTTATTGAAAAATAATTAATTAGTTATATTTCTTCAAAAATATTTAGATAATTTAATATTTTATATTATAAAGATTCCTTTATTTTATATCACTTGCAAGAAATAGGATTAATATTTATTTGCAGTTTCAAGATTTGTAGAGCTAATTTTAGTTTATGAGAATAATGGGTGTTGGGAGATGAAGAGGAAGAATCATCTTCTTGTGGAAGACAAAGAGTCTATTAATTTCAAAATGGGGAGAATTTCAAGGCGGATATGAATGCCTTGCACTCTCTAGATATACTTGCATAAAAGCTTCCTCAAGGACATTCATGGTAGAAAAATTTGTCACAGATCATGTGTATTTGAACATTCATAAGTCTTAAAAAAAAATGTTATGGATTTATGTGGAGAGGTCACGGCTAGGAAAGAAAAATTGAGAAGGTAGAAAGAAGAGGTGGGCAGTGAAGGAGTAGAGAGGAGTATTCTCAGAGCTTTTATCCTCTATTTAATATTTGATTATTCTCCAGGGTAAAAGCATAAACTTGTGTCACACTTTGAGCTAATAGAGGAATTTTGATCGAGTGGGTTTAGGTCGAGTAGTATTCGGCCGAGTAGGTTTCGACTGAATCGACTCGTCACCGACGTGGCATGCATTTGGCGCCAATGTGGCTGCATTTACTTGGTCGAGTGGTATTCGGCCGAGTCCCATTCGATCGAATCCATCAACGATAAAAAAGCAAAAAACAAAGCTGTGTCGGTCATTTGTTGTGTTTTCGGTCAAGTGGTTTACAACTGGAGGAGATTCTGCCGAATACTTGGAACCTACAAAGCCTGCGTAAGAGTCTTTTTGTTCTCATAACTAGGTACATGAACTGCGTTCTTAGTTTATGACTTTTTTTTGCTTTGTTGTGCAGTTTATTTCAGTTATTATATTGTTAGGGTTTTTATTGCATTTGTTTATTTTGTAAATTGGAATGATATTTACATGTTAGGGTTTTTATTATTTTTGTGAAGCACCATTGTCTATGTGCTTGTGAACAGATTTTTCTGTTTTAATTAAATTTATTTAAAACCCTAGTTGAGCCATGATGATGGCACATTTTCACAAACAAGCTCCTTTTATGCTTGTTTACCACTACTAGCCAAGCCATTGGGTGGTTTATCATGTACCCCACTATAGATTGTAGAGTGTTCCATCAATTCTGCCTTGCAAAACTAAATGTAGGCTTTTCAAACTATGTGATGATTGTCAGCGTGTTTACCATGGCTGGCTTAAACTTGCTTGTGTGAGTGAATTGGATTGTTCATCATGACTTCCCTTGGAACTGTGTAAATAGCCCACAACTTGTTTGATATTTTGGCGCTTTGACTCAAAAATGCATGATTGATTTGAATGAGTCAAATCTATATATAGGTTTACTTGGCATGTTAATTGGTTAAACCCAAAGTTTGAGGTTCACCTTATAAAAGCATGATTTTGTTTTTGTTGAGTAGCCATAACACATAAAAGTTGGTCCAATATATGTGCATAATGTCATTTTTTGTGTCCATTTGGCATCATATAATTTATTGTTATTTTGATACGGCTTGTTCAAAAGGGAAATCTCATTTAATTTTTAGTATTGAAAAGTCACCACTAATGACTTTTAAGTATAACTAATAGTTCTAAAAGTAAAAAAGAAATGGTCTTTTACATGAGAAATTACATTGGAACCTACCCAGCCACTGGGTTTTGTCATCTGGATCTCTAGGCTAGTATTGCAACTTTGTTTGTGTTTTGTCATGGATAATTGTAGCACTAGTATACAGTGTTATTTTAGTTGGAACCTGCCCAACCACTGGGTGCTCTGCCCTAGATCTCTAGGGTAGTTGTTACGCCACATCTATTGCAACTTTGTGTTTTCTCATGGGTAATACCAACATTAGGATACAGTGTTACTTGAGTAGTTTTTCTATATTCTGGAATTGTCAATGTCACATTTTAAGTAAATGGCATCACTGGCCTCAGAGGATATAGCAGTTTGAGCTCAGAAAATCTAAATACATCAGTTATTGGCAGCTGCATGGAGGAGAAAAATAATGAATTGTTTGAAAAATAGGGTATGTAACTAAACATACATAAATCTGGTCTTTATGCGTTGTGTAGATAATCATAGATTGGTCACTACAGATCATTTTAATAATAATCTGCCCATGTATACGTCTACTTTTAGTTGCCTCTAGCAGTATCAGGGTAGGGTGGTTATGGGTGAATATATAAGCATCTATTACTGTTTTCATGGCAGAGATTTGTGGCATTCAGTGGTAAGGTAATCAAAATCTGCTTGTGTACATCTACTTTTAGTTGCCTCTAGTAGAATCAGGGTAGGGTGGTTATGGGTGTATATAAGCATCTCTTGCTGTTTTGGTGACTTTCGGTGGTAAGGTAGATGACAGTTGCAAAATATGCTATCTTATGCTTTCATATGGAAACTGTACATTATTGTATTTTGTTATGGCATATAGCAGGCATGAAGTTAGGGTGCTCAATTTGGGTCCTCTCCCCTACAAGAGTTGAGGCAAATGAGATTTTGATTCTTACCACTGATATTTGATAACTTAAATATTCCAATTGCATTATTCACTGCCACATTTGCCTGAACTTCATTAATTAAGAAATTTAATATGGTGCTCAGCCAATACTTGGGACTGAAATACAATATATAAATGCTAATCTATGACTACCTGTTATTATCATGTATGTATAACCCTACCAATTAAGACTTGATAATGACTTACCTTTTAATATGATTCTAATCTGGGTGTAAATTCCATATGATATTGAACATTGTAAAATACCTTCAAGAAACTACTTCTTACATTGAAAGTTACTATCTCTATGTTCTTCATTGTATGTTTAAATTAGAATAAAAATTAGTACAAGGTCTATGGGAAATAATATACACAAGCAGACAACCACTAAATCTTTGGGATCAACAACAAACATGGATGATAGTAATAAACAATTGTACCTTATTATGAGATTAGAAGGTTTTTCATGAAGCAATATTATCTTGCACGCTTCCAGTATTTGTCAAGGTCATTATATACTTATGAAAAGTTGAATCTTGTAAATTGTCCAAGCTTATCTTTGAATCCTTTTCCTTTGCATGCAAATCTAAACTTTGTGTTTATTTAGATGATCTACATGTTGCATTTTTATATTTTTGTATGCTTAAAAGAAAAATGCTTGTACATATTTAATTTTTTTGTTTTAATTAAATGCAGATCTCTTTACATAGTTTTATCTAGAGATATGGCTAATGATCAGGCATCTCACCATTCCACGCAGTCTCAGCGCGAAGCTGAGGCTAGGAATAATTTTTACAATGATAGTATTTCTAGATTAGATAATGCTTTGAAATGTTTGGATCAAACTATACAGAACCCCCAAAATTTGGCTAATAGAGATAGATTAGTTAATATTCGGTGCGAGATTAGACATATGATTGAGACAATAAAATCATACAATCCATATGATGATATTAGCACTGAGGAGTTTTATAGGTCCCTTGCTAGGACTGTTACTGGCACTGAGAATATCAAAACTATTTCTCATAGAGTTTCATTACATAATGTGCATACTATGTTCCCTTTTTATATTAGGAAAGACAAAGTTAGAGGTTATACTGTTACCAGGTGTACAGATCTACTAGTTGGTCCATTTATATATCCTAGATTTTTGGCAACCAATCATAGATGGCCTCATAATGATGAGTTGCCACTATATTTTTGCAAACAATTATATGCTGAGTTTCATTTAGGATTATCTGTGGATTACACATCTATGCCTGCACATGCTGGACAGGGGAAGGGGAGGTTTGCTGATAAACCTCAATTTAGATGTCTAGATTTGCCACCGCCTTAAAATAAGAGGGCATTAGTTGGTCCAAACCTTTTGGTTCTTCCAAAACATTTGGAATTAGCAGCAGCAGGAGATGCAGCAATTGCACCGACTAGATCCAGGCTTTTTGACAGGATGACCACCATTGCTACTCAAGTTGATCAGATGTCATCTGATCGTGTAGGGAGATACTTACTACATCCACGGATTGGCCTTCCTCCCACTGAGGCTACATCTGTGAATTATGATCCCTACATTCGTGCCGATCTACCATCCCCATTAGATGTGACCCATATGAGTGACACCATTGTACGTAATGTTGCTTCAGCTTCCATTCTTGATTTACAATCAGCATACCAGTTTATCAGTGATGAGTATGGTATTCCTTTAGATGCTGTATCGACTCATATTAGATGACATACTAGTAGACAGATGGGTCAGGGTGAGGTAGCTTTAGAGGACTAGAATATTCCAGATCAGCCTATAGCCCCCACACAGCACCAAAATATTCCAGATCAGCCTACAACCCCCACACAGCATCAGGGTGCACCTAATGTACATGGCACATATAGCACACTTCTTTTTGGCACTGGTCCTTTACCTTCAGATATAGGTGTTCCTAATTTTACCATTCATTCATCTGAGATTAGTGGGATTGGTAGAGTGCTCCAGGATGTGTAGGTACTTGACAAATTTATATATTTTGCATTCTACAAATTCACATGTGTATATATTAAATAAACTTTACTTAAAAGTAGCTCTCACTATTCATTGAAATCTTGTATTTGAAAATTTATAGCAACGAGGGGATAATTTGTCGCACTTCGGAGATCTAGAGCATGCAGAGGATCCTGTGCACGATACATTTGAGGTACATTTATAATATATATATAAATTACATAATAAATTCACACATGTTGAAAGTACAAAACTTTAAGATGATTTTACATATATACACACATGTACATTAAATTAAATTATGTACTTCCTTGTGCAGGGAGGTGCATCAGGTCATGGATCGGCTTCCGGAGAGAGATCGAGGCATGCATCCACACATGGATCAGGATCTAGAGAGAGATCGAGGCATGGATCCACACATGGATCCGCAGATTGATCTAGATCTTATTATGTTTGACATTATCCAGTTTGACATTTGACATTATGGTTTGACATTTTATATTATGGTTTGACATTTGCCTTTGTGGTTTGACTTTATGGTTTGAGATTGGACATTATGGTTTGACATTTTATAATATGGTTTGAACATTATATACTCTAATTAGACATCACTACACTAGGATTATGGTAAATAATAAATTTGTTTCATGAGCAAATCAGCAAATCATAAATGATTCTTGTTTAATCCTTGCATGCCAAGAAATACATTAGATTTAAATAAATAATTGGAAAAGACATTCATTGTATTCTTGATCATAGGGATTAAATATCACTAGAAATAGGAATTTGTAATATCTATAATGATAAAAAATGTAAAATGGATGATATATGCTTCCAAATTAGAGCAGACATTCATTTACTTATTTGTAATTGGCTTGAGTCATGCCAACCCCAAAGCTTAATGAGTCTTGTTTGTATAAGTCTCTAGCTAAATCATGCATTATACAAATAGAATCATAAGTTGAATATATAATTAGTAGCCAAGTGATCACCTAAGCGCATTTTTCCTTTTGTGTTTTGTTGTGGGTTTTAAAGAGTGAAGTGATTGTGTAGCATGGGATATGTAAATCATTGATCTTCAATGCACCATTCTTTTGGGTTTTGGAAAGATTTATATTTCCTTTCATGGAATATTTATATTTGATTTGTGTAATTGATGATGGCTAGTTGGACTTGAGATTATGATTTTGGAATTTATTGGAAACTTCATGAAAGTTCTTAAAGATTTGATGAAATTAATATTTGTTGATTGATACCTTGAGGCAATTATTTCTTGTTGAGACTTTCGTAGTTTTGTTAGTGGGTTATTTTGTGTTCACTTGAACCCTTTTATGAACTTTTTCTAAAATTATGTTGATTTGTGAGAATTTTTCCTTGTTAAAAGACTCAAATTATAAAGTGTGACACAAACTTGTAGCATCCCACCAATTTTGGAAGGTTAAAGTCTCTTGTAGATAGTTAATTTATTTTTTCCAAACAAAACAATTTCATTATGTGCATTGTTCACTATTCTTAGTGAAAATAAAAAAACTCAAAGAAATAAAAGTAGCAAATTTAAATAGTTTTTTAATTGAAAGTATGTATTGTAAATGACATGTAAATATCCCTATTTACAACTAGAATTAGAAAGTAGATACAAAACATAATGGTACCTCAATTTAAGTAAAAAGAAGATTTTTCTGCCATGTTTTAGAGTTGATAAATATTTCAAACATAAAGAATTATTGCTGACTATAGTAATGTTACGTAGGGAGCACCTAATGATAAAAATTACACTTTACAAACAAAGGGTAACATTGCCAATTGTGAGAGGACAAATTTTAGATGTCATTATGTATAGGAAACATTATGAGGTAAGGACCATCCCATTACTAAAGAAAGGAATCATCTATGTTTAATATCATAATTATATTTTTACCAACAAAATTATATCAAAATATAGCAAACCAAAGGATCTCAGTGCATGCTTTTGATAAAGCATATTTTTTGCTAAACTATGGATTTAAATTATAGTTTTATCTAAAGGAAAACATGAAATGAAAAGTTTGGTTTGAGCATTGTCAAATGTTATGCTCCAAGCAAATGTGAATCAAAACACAACATGCTTTTTGAAAATGTTTTTAGGTATCTAATCATTGTTAAAGTCAAGATCTTCAAGGTGAAATTGAGAAATAATAATGTTAATGAACAAGCTCTTATGCCACCTTACATATGTATTGTTACATCCCTATTTTCTAACTTGCTTTACTTTTACTTTTTACTTGGGCATAAGTAAATTTGTTGTGATGTTATAGACTTACGACAGGATTTGACATGGAATTGTATTGAATATCAATTATGAAATCATGGAAATGATTATGTTATGGTCGATTTAATAACTGTATTATTAGTTGAATTTATCGAATAAAGATGCACTGATCTCTTATTGTTTGATGACAAGTGAAACAGGATTACAGGGTATCGACTCTTAGAGAGGAGAGAGAGTATCTTTCAAGAAGAGAGAGATAGGCCTTGGATTACGAGTGGTCAATTTGCCAAACGAGTCTAGTGTTAAATGATAATGTGAACCAATGAGTCATATGAGGTATGTCTTGTCTTGCCAGTTACTTTTGAATCTAATTCGACGGATAGTCGATACCTTGATTATCATTTAGTCAAGTCGATGGTGAGTCGACATAGTCATTTGCGAAGTAAACAACGTCATAAACATAAAACGGTTGTGTTATTCTTCTTGAGCCATTTGAGGTTTTAATTGTCACTTCTCAATGTCAAGACGCTTTCATCAAGATAGACGATGCTTTTGATGTCGATGGATTGTGATGGGGAGGTAAACTCGACCCATTCACATCATCCAAAAATTCTTAGCGGTCAAATTGAGTTGATTGTCAGATTATTATTATTTTCCTTCTCTATTATCATGTCTATCTATTTCTTCCTCGAGATATAACTATGAGGGAATCTTTAACTTTTAGAAGGCAATTTCTACCCACACGTTCTTCATAAGTAGTGTAAGTCTTTTATTGTGGAGAAGTCCACAATTTATGGGCTTTTGTTTTTAACCAATCTTGGGTGAACGAGAGAGTGGATAGGCTCGAATTAAAGCCATGATTTAATGGTTTCGTTGTGTGTTTATTATAACCAATTGAGCGGTACTTCTAAACCACGAACACCTATCATTTTATTGGAAAATTCTTGTTCTTCTACAGCATTTTGTTCGCTGCCTTGTAGCACGTCTTTTCTATTTTTGGAAGTAGTTATTTTGAATGTAGTGGAGAACGGGGAGTCCTCACGTTGCATAAGGAATAGTTTTAACAAAACTCCGGAGAGGATGTTGTGGTGTGGGAAGAACTCACTCTAACTGTTTGAGTAGAGGAACACATCATTCTACTATGATCTACCACCTTGCTAGAACTAAAACACCACTATTCGGTGTAGTTGCTAACTCAGAGGTTTAGAAGCCTGCATTTCTGTGTAGTGGCGAAGTAAGAGGCAATGAAGCCTTTGCCCTCGATTAGTGGACAGTTTGTTAAGGTTGTTATGCCACCTCGCTTCGAAAAGCTTCATCCTATAGAGTGGTCACGTAAAGTGAAAAGTTTTGTTGCATGCCGAACAGAATCTCCATTTAAAATGATATGGTCGACGGTTTGGAGGAGTGACTTTTCTTCGTAATGGGGAGAGCTATGCGGGTTTTTGGTGATTACGACTTTTATCTCTATATAACTGTGTCATCTTTTCGGCGTATAAAGTGGAACGGTGGTTAGAATTTAAGAAACCACAGGATATGACGATGGGATTCTCTTTACGGTGGACAGTAAGAAGTTATACCGGGGGAGGATAAAGTGGAATGGTGGAAAGATGCATTTACTCATCGTGGAGAGTGCATAAAGAGCATCGGCGTTGCTGTTGTGGAGAGGGATATAGACCGTAGAAAAAGACCAGCTTCCTTCTTCGTTGAGCGAGGTGGGAGTTATGCTGTTGAAGATATAGTGGAACCATGAAATAAATGTGGAAAAACTCCTTCATTGTGGGCGCGAGAAGGGAGCAGTGATGCGGAGGTTTATGAATGGAAAATGGCGAGTTAATGGGGGGATACTGATCGCCGTGGAAAGGTAGTTGGAAGTGATGGTGGGCGGATGGTTAAAAGCCAACCATACATGCCATAAGATGGGCCATCTTATGAGGCATGGTGGACAGTTGTGGGGTGGACAGAGATTCGCCATGGGAAGGTGGTAGAGCGGGTGTAGGAGGTTGTTCGTTTGATGGAAGTGAAAACATGGGATGGAGACCATTGGACGAGAGGATAGGGGACGCGGGAGGTAGCAGATTAGGGAGTCTCAATTTGGTAACGGGGAGAGGATTTGAGCTTTCAAACTAGGTTTAGATTGAGAGCCAGTTTAGTTTGTGAACCTGCGTTTTTAGTTTACAAGAATAGTAGACTTAACTATGGAAATCCCATACGGGAATGTTTTTAAAAGATAAGGTATCATAGTGTGTTTGGGTAAGGGATGATAACATGTTCCTAAATCGTGGCTTCGAACTGCGAGAGGGGGAAAGGAGTAAAGAGAGGAGAATAACATTGTTATCCGAGAGCAGATAACATTGTTATTGCAAAGGGAGGAGAAGATTGCATTTTCTATAGAGAACGACTTTGGGGAGAGTGTGATAGAGTAATGATTCTTATAGACTTGATATCAAAGAACTATTTGTATCGGAGAAGGAAAATTAGTTCAGAGAGTTGGTGTGCAGGTCAACGAAGTCAAAAACATCACCAATTTGTATTGTAGAGGGCGGTTCAGGTATGATCTGAGCGTGTTCCTTGTAGTATTTCTTTTACAAAAAGCATGTTGTTAGAAGCTTTTCCATAATAGAAGTTCTTTTGAGAACGTAGTTGTCTCATTATAAATGTTTGAAGAATGATGAGCCTTGTAGACCGTAAGTTGAGTAAACCAGAAGCTTTATTTACTACTTAAAACTTTTAGACAATGCTGCTCGACTTACTGTTTAAGGATGTTATTTATAATCTTTATTTTGGGCAGAGTTTAGAGTCTTTGATTTGATCTCTGTTTGTTAACAATCATAATGCCTACTATTGTCGTTTAAATGAAGGCTAGTCTATGAACTTTATGGCCGAGAAACTTGATAGATCTCCATGTACATAGACTTTGCGGCCTCTATAGAGGTTTAAGAGGTCAAAAAGTCTCTAACATATAGTGTAAATATGAAAATAGTTAGTTTTGTTGCCTTTGAGTAAGCAAATACGATTAGAGACCTTTGTTTAGTTTTTAACTAGGGTTGTCTCTTATTCAAGAGTTAGAATTGCTTGGAGGAAAATGTTGGTGTTTGTGGTCAGTGGATGACATAATCCAAGGTCGAAGGGTAGCAAGATTTAATCTTTTATGAGAAAAGTATTATTATAACGACCGGGGCTGGATGAAAGGTTAGATTTTTTTTTCAATATTGAACTCCTTCAAATCCTAGATTTTGTGTTATTAAAATCCTAGTTGTTATGGTTATACTAAACTGATTTTAGCAACAATCGGAGAAGATTTATATATTCCGAACCAAGACAATCAACCTAGTTGGTTATCTATTTTAACCATGTATATCATGTCAAACCTATGAGAGGTATAAGTAAGTAACTTAAGGAAGACTAAAACCATGGATAAAACTTGAACAACTCCTCAGACGTTAGTTTATTTCTAACCATTCTTTCCATCGAAAACTCCAAAAGATATTGACATTGAATACTACCCAAGGGGGGTCTTATCTATTTTACTCATCAAACTAGCACCCCATTGTTCTCGCATATTGAATGGGTTTGATCTTTAATTTCAAACGTAAACTTTCTATTATTATGATAATAGGGATATGGTTAAGATGAGAGCTTATGTTTATTAGCGTAATACCTTGTTATGACAAAGGTAAGGTTATTGATATGAGAAGGTATCTTTTATGTTCTTAAGTGTTTTTGAACCATATCAAAAGGTCTAGGGAGTCTATAAACCTTTATTATCTTAATTTTGTGACCTTAATGGAATACAATAAGTTTATGTTATGATTTGGGTTATATAAGTTTAACCCTAGTTTCAATTTAGAGGGATTAAAGATTACTGATGTCGCTCTTATGGTAATAACCTATTTTTAATCAATACATGTGAGTGGACATTAACCTGGGTAAGGTTATCATCTTAGTCGTATTAATCTATCTTTATTAGGAGACAAGAAGTCATGGACCTCAGGAATTGCGATGAAGCAATGAGAGTCCTCATAAAGAAAGAAAGTTGAACGGGTCTATGGATTATAGACAGTGTAAGAAAACATGTATGGGTTGGGAAGACTCAATTGTTCATACGTCATAACTTCTTAAGTTAAACATAGTTGACCAAGTCAAACTGTAGGAATATGATAGTATCCAAGTCGAGTTGGGTGGGTGAACATTACGACAACGTTCATTGCGAATGTCAATTTTATATTGAAAACTATGGCCATAGTAATGCATATGTCTCTGCATGCATTGTCGGTTCACTGTATCTGGATTGCACATCCTATCGGGAATCATACTTAGCTAGAGGGTATCTAGGGTTGTATGATAGATAGAGATTGTGTAAGATACAACACTATGAACTCGGAAAGGCAAATTACCACTGGTCACCTTGGTCTATACTTCTCGTGAAGGGAAGGGCCACTTCCGGTTAGGAAGGAGTGCGGGAGACTGACGGTCTGTGGTTGGAGGTAAATCACTGGGAAGATACTCTCTCTAGCAGAAGACATGCCGAGGCTTGCGATAAAGATGTCAGAATTCTGGATGCAGTATATCTCTGAGACTTGTGTTTATTGAGACTAAGTAAAATATTATCCGTTTCAGGTATTTATGATTGATTTATTATTGTAAACATTGTACTTGAGAAAGTCAATATGGTTTATTGAATTTGTAATGAGGTATCTTGTAATTGTAGTTACTCGACTTTATGTTGAATAAAAGAAAAAAAAAATTTCTCTGTCCCATTTTACCTTGTAAAGTTACTTTATGGTGAAATTATTTTTGGTTTTTACTATTTTTTTTAGAATCTGGATGTTACATGTATTCTCGACTAGACTTATTTCTAGCTATTTTAGAAAAAGAAATTGAAACTAACACAATTTCAACACTATGAACTAAGCTTCAAAAAAAATGATTGACTTTGAAAACCCTCATGCACATGAAAAACTTTAACAAGTAATATCAACCCTAACAAAGTAAATATCAAAGGATAAACATGTTTAGAATTCTTGTAAATCCTAAGGCTCCTAATTGAATGCATACTTCTAGTTAAACAAACGATCAAAATTGACTTCTATTAGTTACAATTCCACTGCTACTCTTCTACATAACCATAATTAGTATTTAGTTTGCTTAACTTATGGTACCTTTACCATAAGAAAGGCCACCACTCTATTAAGTAGTATAACAATATAATTACACAACCTATCAAGGATGATATTAAATGCAATTATAAATTGCAAGTGTTGTTAGCGTCTATGCATGAGATATAATTTTCTCTAAAAATACTAAAGTCATTAGCTAGTTGATTCTTACATAATAAAAACACATATAGAAGTTAAGGGGGTGAGGATCTCTAGGACCAGGCCAGAAGTTGTTTAACTTTCTAACTTGGTTGTTCTATTGTTAGTTCACTTTAGTGACTATCTAGTTGTCAGTTGGATGTGTTTTATCTGTTAGACAACATTGTGTTAAGGGTTTTGAGGTCCCTTCAAAACCTGTTTTACCATTAATTAAAAACAAAAACCTCTAGAATTAGCTATGAGCCATTAGATTGAATTAGATCAATAGTTGAAATTTGAGAACCAATATAAAAAGAACTTTCTAAACCTATTGTGATTTGATGAACTTTCTAAACATATTATGATTTGGTGAAAGAACTTTCTAATTCTAAACCTTTAGAATCAGTTGGGAGTCACTAGATTGGGTTAGATCAACAATTGAGATTCAAGAACCAATATAGATATTATTGAAATGACAATATACCACATGTTTAGATTTTTTTTTAGAGTGGGCATGGAAAGGGTGAACATGATGGCACAGGAGCTTGCATCAAACATTCTGTAAGGAAACATCAAATGAATTATGATGGAGACTATATAAATGATGCACATGATGTTGTTGAATGGTGTAAGGGTAAAAGCACAAACTTGTAGCATACAAGTACATACACTTTGCCTAAAGGATAGGTCATAAATTTCCCCATACCTTCAACCATGCGACAAATTGGAACCAATTCCAACCAAAAACAAAACTAACAATGAGAAACTTCCAAATTTCATCAACAAGCTTCATGCCCATTGAGGTTGTAAATTTTATAAAAAATCACTTGCAAGTATAAAAATGGATTATAAAATTACAACCATTTTAAAAACTCATATTTCTATTCTTGAACTGCACATTATCAAATTTATAGAAAAATCAAATGATCAATAAGAAGTGCTAGGTAGTGATTAGCCATTGTCATTTCTAATAGTTTCAAAGTCAATACAAAAGGTAGATCCCTTAATACTTATCTCAACATTTTATAGGATGCCAAGGGATTGCTCTTGTGTCTTATTGGGGCCATGAATAATAATACATGGGGGGAAGGTTGTAAGGTAGGACAAGCCACGGGGATTGAAGAATCCTTTGGTACCACATTTAGCTTTGAACCAGTGTAATGACCACATTACACAATTGATATCTATTCATTATCATAGTTATCAATAATTTTGTGTCATGAAATGGGTGTACATATGTCAAACATTGCACTATAGAGTGATATATAATTTTGTATCATAGTCGTCTTATTTGCATTGTTGTCTACATAAAAGTACCAATCTTTCTAGTAGTGTGAAGTTTTGAGGAACTCATTCCTAATTTTTAGTAATAATAAAATGGCATATGCAACCTTAGGCTCCTCCTCCTCCATTGATCATGATGTATCCAACTCCTATTTGGCTCCATGGAACACTGTTATATCTTCCTAATAGAGTTATCACCTTTGTGTAAGATCTATCCGTGTGACCTCTTAAATAGACATCTAGTCTTCTCATAGATCCCTAATAGAGTCATCATCTTTGTGCAAGATCTATCCATGGGACCTTCTTTTCAGTAAGATTGATCTTCTCTTGTGGTGAGAAATTTTTCACTTGGATCTATCATGATGTATCCAACTTCTATTTGGGTGTGGTATTTTGGCAATCAAATTATTGAAACATTGATAATAGTTTTAGACATTCCATAGGAATTTCTTAGATAGTCTTTAGTGTAGCTATATTTTGATGTACAAATTCAAGATAATTGAATTCTTGAAGGAACAAATTTCTAACTTCTACTACATCCTTCATACCTATAGGATCAAATTTACTTAGCCTTGTAATGCACACTTATTTGTAATATCTATTATAGTGCATTTACCATATTACAAATTCCTATTTTTCATTTTTTACTTGTCTAAAAATTATATCTAAAATGATAATAAGTACACGATAACAATTGAATCATGTGAAATGTACTACTCCAAAAGAAAGAAAATGTGAAGCAAAGGCCAACTCCATGCCATCCATAACAAAATCAATAAAATTTCATTCACTTGTATAGACACAATTACATTGAATTTGGATATTTAGATAAAAGAAATATCTATCTAAGTATAACAATATATATTTCACTAGCATTAATTTATTAAAGACTAAAATTAAAGGTTAGATGATTTCCTTGCTTGAGCTATGTATGAATTAAATAATAAATTAGAAAAGGTAATATTTCATTAATAGATGTTTTCTAAGTAAAATGCATGAATAAAAAAAGAGTAAATTTAATTTATTATCACTCAAAAATTATTGGCATTCCCTACCCTCAAGAACTAAGCTTAACTAAATTGGTCTTGAGATTGAATGAAATTATTTGAATTCAACATAAAATAAATTGTCATAGAAAATATATATATGTACAAAAATAGTTTAAAGTTCTTGGTACATATAATCTGGATCCTCTCTATCTTTTATTATCTCTAAAATCCTTTCATGATCTTCAATAGGCAACCTCCACCTTTGTTTGGCACGTTCTCTTTTTGGTAAAGTTTCAAGGTTTATTCGTGTTGCTATAACTAAGTGACTATAATGTAGAACCTTTTGACTTGGCATATAATCAATAAATATAATACCATTTGTATCTATCTTTGTTTGTTGATAGTATGTGCCTTCAACAACCACTGATCCAGTTGGATACTTTTGTTCATCACCATCTATCATTGATTCTGACAATTTGCATTTTGGTTGCGTACATCTTAGTAGATAGTAATCTACACCTTCTGTATTGTCAGGATCTGCAAGAACAACAAAAATATCTCCTGTACAAACCATGTAGTACAAGTTAAAATTTAATTTAAAAATTTAAAAAATTATAAATCAAATACTACAAGTTAAAATTTAATTTAAAAATTTAAAAAATTTACCTGTAACAACTAAATCTGAAACATGTTCGTAATCAGCTGAATACAAAGGATTATAGACATCTACAATATCATTATCTTCAAAAGGGTCCGACGTGGCCACTAATTGTTTTATTTCCCATTCTGAAACATACCCATCTCTAATATTCTCACATTGTAGAATATTTGCATTGTTCTCAATGCAATCAGCACAAAAACATGATTTTTCTCTCACTTGAATTACAGGAGGCCTGCTATGTCCTATTGTCATGATTTGATGCAAACTTCTAATACCACTAATTGTTTGACAATTAGGAAGAGTTGATCTATCAATATCTGTTTAAATTTCAATCATCCAATTAAAAAGTGTATAAAATTCATGTACACACATTGAAATTTAAAATACAATATTTATATACCTTTAACTTCCCAAAAATAACGTGTGTTGTATATTGAGTCACGAATGACAAAATGACTTTTGCACCATTCAACAATTTCATTTGCATTCCTTATGGCATTACCTGCAAGTTCATGTTGGTGAAATGTCAGGTTAAGCTCGGTTTTCTAATTGAAAGGAAAAGACAATCTCAAAAAATATAATTAGATTTTTTTTAAATCCAACAAGAGAAATATTGAAAATCTGCAACATTGGATATATATCAAAACCATTAAATTGCATAATGGCTTAAGCTTCCACTTTTGAACACATGCAATATATTGAGATCTACACTTTTTTGCTAACATGTTTAAATTTATTTAAAATATATTTAAGAATTTAAATTTGTATTCCATATTATATTACCTGCAAGTTCATGTTGTCGAAGTGCACGTTTCACACATGCTCCAGCTCCATCATGCTCTCCTTTTCCATGTCCACTCTCATAGAAATTCTACAAAAATTGAATGTTTCGTTTAATATGTTGTTGGCTTAACCAATTAAAAGCTTTTGCAGACTTAAATTGTCCTGTGAAGTTACAAAAAATTTCAAATTTAAAACTAAAATTAAAAAAAAAACTATATACATCGAGGTACAACATATTTAAGTAACTGAATAATTCAAGTCTACAAGTTAATTACACAAATAAATATAATATTATTTTAAAAAATAATTAAATCAACACTTACCAGCACATCCATCAGACCATATCCAATGTTGTGAAGCATCTATTTGACGTCATCTTAGGTCTTTAAAAAATATTGCAAAACAATGGGCTACATAACTTCTATCATGACCTGTATCATCACTGATATAAAAGTGCACCTCTTTGATGATAATTCGTTCATCTTTGCTACTTTGTACACCATCCACATGTTCTTCAGCATGCCTATAACAAATTTGTACAAATATTACAACTTGCTCTGAATGATAATATTGACTTTGAATCTCACTTTGAGGACTAAATGTATAGTTCTCAGAGAAATCAACAATAGATAGAATACAACCTGGTGGAAAGCAATTCTTTGAGTCACGGAATTGCTTAGCTTGCCATCTAGCACCATGACAATGTTCAATATGTGGATATATGATATTGCAAAATTTTTTCATAAACTCATTGCTTGACAATTCACTCTCTTTGAGAACAATTTTTCTACTTTCAACTCTTGACTTTGTTGAGTACTTCTCATATTCAAATCTCTTCCACATAACTTGCATCAAATGATCAATATTGTCAACCTGTACAAGATTATTCAAATTTCCACAATCATTACATATATTTTTTATACACTGCACTTTGAATTCATCTGAATCTTCTGATTTTTCACATAGAAGAGTTTTCACAAATTGTGTTGTACTTCCAAGGATGACTATATTTGGATTAATTATTGCCATAGCTTTTTTATATGACTGTAGGTGTAGATAAAATTCAACATGATTTCGACAACAACAAGTCTCATGTACCTTATTTATACGTACAAAACTTAGTCGTAGACTCTCAAACATCCTTTGACAAATCTTCACATCTGAAAATTCTTGCTTGAATGCTTCAAAAAGTTCACTTTTTGTTGTATCTATAAAATGTTTGGGATGTGAATTTTTGTACCATCTTCACCTTTTATCTGTATAGTGTCCCTTCTATTGGAAGAAACATGAGAGTGACTGGTCCAATATTCAATCACCTGTTCCTTTACATCTTCTGAGATTCTATCTTTTCGGGGAACCCTGCAAATATTTACCTAATTTTTCTCAACATTTCCATCCAATCTATTTCTCCTTGCAATATATCTTTGAACAGTTCTCCTAGAAACATTGAGTAATTGAGAAATTGTTTGAACTTGTCTTCTATGTGATAATTTCTTACTAGAAATTACAGTCATTAATGCTCTACGTGCAACACTTAAATCAATAGCTTGACTCTTGCTTTCAATAGAATTCAATGCTTCTTGTAGGTTTTCAACTATTGTTTGCTTTAATGAACCTAATGACTTTTTCTTATTATCAACCCCTAACAACTCCAAAATAGGGGCCATCTCTTTCTTCCTAAATAACTTTGCAAATAACTGTGCTCTTCCAATTATAGACTTATTTTCAAAAAATTCGTCCCATATTTTTTTAGAGTGTAATTTTACTGTGCTTTCAAGTACCGTATCTTCAAATGAAATATTTTTGAAAAGAGAATCCTCATCCATCTCCATCAGATTTTTCATACCAAGGAAAAAATTTCTATCACCACCTTCAATTTCTTCTCGTACCTGTACTCCTTGGTCATCAACAATTTCCATGGGTTATTCTTGAGTAGATGTTCCCTCATCGACATTTTTAGTATCTCTTCTTCGATCATACAACCTTTTTCTTATCTTTTTATTGCCCATCACAAATTGATCAAATTTGAATTCACCTGCATGCAAAAATAACACATGTACAAACACTTTAACCTCTATTTTTTGAAGATCTAGGTGTACATTCAATAAATCAAGGGTTTTAATCAATTACATGTTTTAGAGCATGGTACCTGAGAATACAACTCTGCCCTTGTTGAAATCAGTGGTTCTTTTTTCTCTAAATTTCTATAATTTAATAATTTAAAAAAACCACCAAAGAGTTAAAAAAGCCAAAAAAGGCATTAAAAAAACACTTTCAGATCATTGTGTTTTTGGAATATGAATTTACCCTTGTTCAAATTAGTGGTTCTTTTTTTTCCAATTTTTTATAATTTATTGATTTAAAAAAGCTAAAAAAAAAAACTAAAAAAACTAAAAAAAACCATTAAACAAACGCTTTCACATCATTGTGTTTTTCAAGATGACTCTTTCTTTCGAAATCTTTTTTTTTATAATTTTATTGTAATTCATTAATTAAAAAACAATAAAAAAGCCACAAATTTTTTCCAAAAAAAAAAAAGCAAACAAATATATTCGATCGAATACTATTAGGTCGAATCCAATTCGACCGAATATGTCTATGTGGCATCCTACTAGACAGCAAAGTCACCATTTTCTCATTTTTTCTAAAACTTCCAACTTCTGCTCAATATTTTTACAATCAAAATTAATTTAAAAAAAAAAAAAAATACCCTTTTGTAGAGCTCGGAGTGCTGAATGTGGAAATATATATATTTTTATATTTTGAGTAATGTTACAATATAAATATTTGAAAATAATGCAAGTAGGCTATTCAAGTTCAAAAAGAGGCTAATTTGAAACTAACATAAAAATAATAAAACATCATTTTAAAATTTGACAAATATATCATCCCCTAGAGGAGACTATCCTCTTCAAAAGGGTATAATTTGTTTTTTGGAAATGAAAACAAATTAAACAATAGTTAACGTTAACTGAAAACTATCAAAATCAGGTAAGTTTGAGTTTAAAATGTTATTACGAGAAAAATATAGATAATTTTTTTTTTTTTTTTTTCCCATGCCCTAGATAATGAAGTCACCTATTTGGGAAAAAAAAAATCAGGGGAAAATTCATTTTTTTTCTATTTGTTTATCAACGTGAACTGAACGTCACTTTTTCTTCAAATTTTTAGCATTTCAAAATCTGCTGTTAAATTGATAAAAAAAAATTAAAACAATTTTTAAAAAAATCTAAAAAATTAGACTAATAAACTTCAACAAGAGATCTACATTTTCTTAGTTTACATCATTTTGAGATTCAAAACATAAAGACCACTTTTATGTCGTTGAAGTTGAGATGTTTTTTTGATGTTGGTCGATTCCTTTATAAAGTGTGACACAAGTTTGTGCTTTTACCCTCCAACTTTCTAAGATATGGTTTAAGGACTCAAACCAGGTACATTTTCTTCTCTAAATGATAAAATTGCTTGGTATTATTTATCAATAGATATTTTAAATGTATGATTACCTATGCATTCAATAGGAATACAAAAGTATAAATGTCAACTTTCTTAAGACTGGTACAGGCTGATTTCTATTGTCGTAAACAACTTTGAGAAGATTGAAATAAATAATACATATGGGTCGATTCACATGGAGATTGATACCATTGATTAGTGGTGGATATTCATATTTCAATAAGGGTCGAAATAAAGGTCAAATCTTATTATTAGTCTAGTTTTGTATGACAATGTGTGATGTTCTTTTGAAGTGGATATAATATGAACTTTCAACATTATGTGGTGCTTCGCTTTCATTATCTTCAAGCCAACAAAGGCCACAAAATATATATTTATCATTCATTTAAGTTTGATTGAGTTCTTGGATGAACAGTTTCTCTATCATCTTATTCTTTTCTTGATAGAAATTGATACCTAGGTCGCTAAAGCTTGGTCTTGACCATTATGGTATTATTGAGTTTTAATTTGATTGAAATCCTTATAGAGATGAGTTTCAGATGGTAACCTTTGTCTAGGGTGACATGCTCCTTTATTAGTAAATTTTGGGACAGCTCGCGGGTAGTGGTAAACGTTGATAACGTATTAAAAACATTTGTCAATCACTGTAATAATTATTGTGCCATATTTCTAATTTTGAATCCAATAACCTTGTAAATAACTCATGTATCAATCTGGTCCAATATGTTACTAATTCGTAGATCTCGTGATAGGAAAAATGTTACATATTCTATTATTTAGTCAGATGTTTCTTCTATGCAATTTCTACACAAGAGTTAAATTGTTACATGCCTGTTTAAAATAAATGAGCTCATATTAGATTTTCTATAGAATTTGGCTATCATATTTGAAGAATGTTTTTATCCTCTTGCAGACTAATCTGGTGTTTGGCCAGTGCGACCAGTTCATCACATGGTCCACTAGCCATCAAATTAGTAAGATACCAATACTAATCGCTTTATTAACAATCCATTTTATTCATATCCTGCAATCATTTCATAACTATCGCTGGAAAGTTTCTAAAGCCTTTTGAGCGGATTCATTTATCCTACAATCTCTGCATTCCATGTGACATTTCCTCTTTAAGGCATTCTATCAAACACTTTGCATGCCTTTTTTTGTGATTCATCTTATGCTGGTTCTGTAATCATTGCATGCTTGGAGACCACGCTTCTTTGAGGCGTTTTGTTTAGTAATTCATTTGCAGTTGGGAGGAAGCTGGCAAGGTTATGGAGTTTGCTCTTAGACCTTCCAAATACCTTTGCTTGAAAGTTTTTTTTTAAAAACCTTTTTAAACAAATCTATTTCGCATGCATCCTGCAATCTTTGTATTCCACAGGACGCATTTATTTATTTGAGGTTCTTTATCAACCATTTAGGAGCCTTGTCTATGTTTTTAGAATTCACACATTTGTTTACTACAGTGGTTGCAGCTCGTGGAAGATAGTTTCACACATGTCAATCGGATTGCTTAAAAAAAATTTAAAGTCTTTTCAACAAATACCTTTCATGCATACCCTGCAACGATTGCATTCGATGAGATGACATCTCTTTGGGACATTTTATCAATTAGTTGCGTGCCTTGTATAAGCTTTCCATTTTATATAATTGAATTCTAAAGTCTTTGTTTTGTCCGCTTGCATGAAAATCCTTCTATTGGGGCCTAGTTTCTATTTATATTGTTTGTATAAATGTTAAGTTTCTTTCTTATAATATGAACTTATTTTCTATCGATTTTCTTTATATTAAGAAAACTTAAAGTTTATTCTTTAGAAAACTCACTTCTTTTATTTTAGAAAGAATAATTTATGTTTTGGAAAGAGAATCTTAGAAATTTTTAGTAAAATGTATTTTCTTTAATGTTTCAATTTTTACTGGATTGAAAATAAAATATATTTTTAACACTTGGAAAGTTATGAAAATTAAGGAATGAAGTAAATTAATATTATGTAATCGTAATTTATTAAATGTATGGTATTAGAAATATAGTATAAAAATATTTATCATTCTTGTGTAAGAATATTTATATGAATCATTATCTAAATTAAAAATGCTATAGAGTTAGAATATTGTTGTTAATTATGTCCTTATTTGCTTATGATTTGATCTTGTAAAATATAGTATTAACTAATTAGTGTTGATTTCATCTTGGTTTTCAATTTAGTTGATTTATAATAATTGTAAATATTTATATATTTGCTCTTATCTGTGAAGTTTAGACTCCATGACTTGGGTGATAAAGAAAATTATTTTAGAGGTTAGGATCATCATTGAATGATTTATGGAAGAAGAAATGTGATCATTGTTTTAGATTATTGGTTAACATGTGATCTAGATTCCCTTTACTCACATTCATTGTTTTAGATTATTAGTTAACATGTTGATCTAGATTCCCTTTACTCACATTCATTGAAATCTAAGAACGGTAATGATTGTAAAATTTATTAAAGGTTTGGGACTTAAGGTGTTTACATGGTAAACATAATGATGTCTAGGATAGTGTTGATAATCAATGTTTATAATCTTAGAATTTCTCGAGTGTGTATGTTTTGAAATATAGAGGGAATTATTTTAGTTAGATATAGATTTATAGTTAAAACCGTAAATGCAAGTGTAGAAGTATGTTTGTTTTGGATCATAGGGTTTACTCTAATAAAAGTCAATTAAGGAAATAGTGGTGTACATTAATACCAAATTTACGATCTTGAACATAGATATGTTATAGAGTATATTGAGTGGAGAGGTTATAAATACTTTATAGCTTATGGTGGAGGATTATTATCTTATAATAATAGATGGATCGATTGGCCAAGACAATAGTTTTTGTTATATAAGTAACATCTTATTTGTATATTTTTTTCATTAAAACGAATAATTTTCTTGTCCCATCTTTCCAAACTTTTCTTACTTGTAAAATAATTATTAAATTAGCATTGATCTCATCTTAAGGATGGTGAATCAGGTATTGTGTTTGGTTGAAAAAAGAGGATCTAATGTCTACATGATTAGTTAAGTATAGAAGTATCATTATGTGTTGAGATATCATATGAGTAGGTTGTGAGTTAGGTAAACCTTAATCTTCTTCTATTCTCAATTTTGAGAAGTTGATATCATCTTAAAGGTTTAGGTTCGTATGATACCATCTTGTGATATTATGTTCAAGTCTCTGAACTTAGACAAGGCCATCTTGGATGAGCCCCCTAGGTCGGCCCCTTAAGGCCTTAGGCTTGCTATTTTATGCCATTGATATTTGATTTGTATATTAAGTGACTATGTAGAAACTAATGATTTCATTGAGTTTGTGTAGTTTGACAATCACGCAAAGAAATTATTTCTCCTCTTGTGAAAGGATAATCATATGATATTCATTGCAAATGTGTATATTGTAAAAGAAATGTTATATCTCATGACAAAATTTACAATATTCATTTATATGATGTCGTAATTATGTTTTATTAATTGAAGTTTATTAAACTTATATTTAAAAAATTTCTCCTATATTTTTATCATTTCTGACTAATTCATTAAATTATCGTTATTTATTGATATTTTCTAGTGTGGGCATTACAAGATATTTTGAAGTCTCACATAGAAGACAGTGAGCTACTTGGTTTGGCATCAGAGATTTTGGAGAAGATCATGCCCACATTTTAGAAGGATTCATTAGCATCTCCCTCATCAACTCGGTAAGTTCTAATTTTGAAACTCTAGAGAAGTCTGCAGAAGTTAAAGTCAAAAATGAATTCAATGAGAAAAAGTTTGCTAAGATAAAGAAGATAATTAGCTATGATAGATCTGAGCTTGGTACCAGCATAAAGAGTATTCAAAATACCCTATTCAAAATACCCTACCCTATCTGAAGGTGCAAAGATTTATAAGTTTTGTCTAAATAGATCTAAAGCTATTAAGGATATTGAGAAAAGGATTAAGGACATAGAGCTCAAACTGTATAATATATCTCAGACATATAGTCCTTTAACTGAGTCTGTCGTTACCAAAGAATGCCAAGTAGTGAGTGTTCGGAATGAACTGAGTGATTTGGAAAAGGAAAAGGCCAAAATTCTGGGCAGATTGGATGAGCTCTGGGGACTGATCTACCCTAAGTTAGAAACTATGTATGATATATTGGTAGAGTCCCAAGCAGTAGCTAACCTTCAAAAGGTAGTATCATTGGCATTTTTCTTTAGTGGGCACATATCTATCTTGGGTAGTATTAAAAAGGACAGTGAATTGACAAAGTTGAAAAACATTTTTGGGGATATCTTTTGCTGATGAACAAAGCCTAAGAACTGTATGTGGAAGTATGTAGAGTTTTGACCCTTGTACATACAATTTTTGTATAAATTTTGGGTTGTGGATCCCACCCTTTGCCATTGATGTCAAAGGGGGAGTGAAGAGGAGTGAAAAATGAGAAATTTGGCAAAGGGGGAGCACTAGAGAACAGTGAAAAGCATAAGTGTACATAGTAAGGGGAAGTTGTTACTTAGTCATTTTTCACTAAGTGTTGCCATCAATGCCAAAGAGGGAGATTGTTGGCAAGAGACACTGCTACACATGACATGTGTTGTTATTGATGGTAACTAAGTCTATCTTACACATCCGCATTACATAATTTGTTCATACCAAAAGTCAGAGTGAAGATTTGTCTAAGTCTGGGTAGTCAAAAATAGAGCATGTGACAGGGTCTAGCATCTTGGTCTGGATATCTCCGGTGGTAAATCACAGTGTGCTGTAGATCTGAGGGAGTGATAAGGATTGTTAGGACTATCTAAATCTAGAAATTTAAGCCTCCGGTGATGAAGGATTCAAAAGTTATAAGCATATGAGTATCAGGTTCCAGTTAGTCAGTACAGTCAAAAGAAGAACAGGCTGACCTAGCATTTGATCTTGGTTTGAATGAAGAAAAGCTGTTTGTTAAGCAATTTGTGATAATCAGTGGTATTAGCCGACATGATTGATGATTTGAGAACACAAGTTTTTGGTCTGTGTTGTTATTTGTGCATGGATTCAGATGACAGAACAGAGTTTTTAATAAATGTTCTAAGTTTTCTTGAAGTTGACTACAATTGACTAAATTTCTTGATGCAGATATATATAGCTGATGGATTCGAGTGTTTTGTGGTGTGATTGTGAAGTGATGATGGAGTAAGTGCGAAAAGGGAAGAAAGAAGTGCGAAGGTGAATATCTAAGCTCAGATTATGGTTGAAGAGTGAAATAGGGTAGAGTAAGGATGAAGTGCATAAGATCAATATTCTGTGCTTAACTGGAACTAAATTTCTACATTGGTAGATGTCATTTCTTAGTTCAAATATTTCAGTGAACTTTTGTAACTAATTCTGTAGGCAATGAGCTTTGGGTAGTGCACCTTGAAGGCATGTGCCTTCCCAATTTGTAATACTTTTAACAGAGAATAAATTCTTGTGGGCTAACTCCCACCGTGGTTTTTCCCTTAATCAGGTTTCCATGTAAAAATCTTGCTGTTATGTGTGTTGATTTGTTTCTGCTCATGTGTTATTGATTTATGCTTTCATGGTTATATCATTCATCTGTTAATAAGTGGTAAAGAAGTTTAAGTTACAGCAAAGGTTAAAAGTTTTTGTGACAATTGATTCACACCCCCTCTCAGTTGTCTGCCCTATTCTCAACAATCTCAACCCTATCCTTTGGATGAGCTTATGATAGATCCATCCCCACTACATGGATAGAGTAGTGCTCTAGCTACATCAAGCCTTGTATCTTGTTCACATTTTATGTCATGTGTGCAATCATTATTGATTGTTGAGTAGGGTCATATAGACACCAAACATGGGTGTGAGCCAACTCTTTATTCTCCTTCTGCCTCTAGCTAGTCATCTTGGCCTTATAGGCCTATTGGACCATATTCATCTATTGGTAAAGGTCAAATGAGGAGCAAATCAATTCTCTAGAAAATGGGGAGCTCTAGGAAGGGTGTATGGAAGGGTGATCATTTGTAGGGTTGGGACAAGTAATGCTCTAGGAGGAAGAAGGAACTCAACCATAAGCGAGGAAGGGGAAAATGATGGAAGATTGAAAGTGGGATACATAGGCAGTAGTGTGACCTGAGCGAGTGACTATTGAGTGAGTGAAGAGGATGGTAGTTGAAGTGTAGAAATTGGTGGAGCTACACCGATTATCATGGCAATAGGTGCTTTAGCTAAAGATGGTAGTTGAATCATGGGAATGGATGGGGTTACAATGGTGGTCACAACTATGGGTGGTTCAACTGTGAGGGGTATTTGACTGGTTTATGCTATAGGAGTGGATGATTGAATTATCTAGGTTGATAAATTAGGAAAAAAGGGGGAATTTAAGAGAAGAAGAAGAGAGAGAAGAAGCACATACCTATGTAGTTGTGGTGGCTAGGATTACAATAGCCTATGATGATACTTGAGGATCTTACTTCTCTTGGTCTAATCCCTATTGAAGTAGCAATCTTCTCTTCCTCTCAAGATCAATAGATGAAGGATGCTTCAAGATTTGGCTCAGAGTTGTCTAGGTAGTAGTTGTAGTCTTCTCTTCCACTAGTGTGCTAGGTTCTTAACTAGCATGGGGTGTAGATGAATGAAGTTGTTTGGTAACTATTTGTGTTATCTCTAGCACTTGCTGGAGAGTTTGTTGTTCTTATTGGTGTACATGTGTGAGTTCCACCCTAAGGCTCCTAGATGCCAAAGTTGATTAAGTCAAATGGATATGATCTTGTCACATCTATCCCTAAATAACATTCAATGGAGTGGGCCATGGGGTGCGACTAGTGCTTGGTTGTGTTGGCATTAAAATCTCCTCAACAGAGTCATTACTTGTCTCTATGCCTGATGCACTTTAGGCTTCTTCCTCTAGGTCCTCTTGTGCTAGCATAATGCCTCTCCTTGGGATATTTCTTGTGTTGTAGCTAGAGGTTGGGGATGCATTTTCAATATCCCAAAGCTTCTCCTAGGTTCCATTAGTTGTCACTTGTCCATATCCATTTTTTAGTTTGACGACCTCTTGTCTATACTTCTAGTTAGATCAGATCTTCTCTTCACTCCAATCTTGATCTTTCAAGGCCTTTTGTAGGCCATGCATCATAACCTAATAAGGTCATGGATGCACTATGGGGTAAAAATATCCCCAAGGTGGGAGTGGCTTGGTTGGGAGCTAAAAAATATCCACACAGACTCTTGGGGAATCCTTTGTTGGTTGCTTCCTTGCTTTGGTCTCTAGCTAACTTTGATGAGTAAACCTCTTCACCTAACTGATAATAAATTCATCAGAGTCATCTTCTTAGTAGTTATTTATCATCTCCAAGCTGAAGTCTACCAACTTATAACTAAGGAGTTCATTGGATCCTCTCTTAACAAGAGTGACCTCACCAAAAGAGGAGGGAATATCATATAATGGTCTTTTCTTCATCCATACACCATACGAGCTACATCCACCACATCCAACTATCATACAAACTTGAGAACAAGAACTCTATTAGTAAGGATCTTGGGGAGTCTAAAGGGATCCCTTCTAAATCCATGAACTCTTATCATTGTGTTGGAAATAATGTCATTGATGTCAAAAGAAGGATGAAGAGATTGTTGGAAATATTGTCATTGATGTCAAAAGAAGGATGAAGAGATTATTGGATTACTGCCATTGATGTCAAAGATGTAAAGTTGTTAGTGATGCAACAAACAAGAGGTTTGGCATGGAGCATAATGAGGAATCCATACCAAGTGAGCATCTAGTGTCCATCGTATTTTACCACAACTAGTTCTTTTGGCTTGCGGTTTGGAATACAAATAAAGTGAGTCAGGAACATGAGAAATCCAAGGTTTTAGGAGATATGTGTTACCACAAAGATATTCAGATAATTCAAAAGTGCATTCAGAAGACCACCGCATTCTACCACATTAATCTTTCAGGTTTCGTGGTTTGGAAGTTAGATAGAATAAGCTATGATGCATTTTTTATCCAAAAAGATTATAAGGCATGAATGAGTTCAACATTTAGTCAACAAATCATGAGGTTCGCAAACTCTTAAGTTCATTGACGACTAGTTTCTTCATCAACCAGTTCCCCTGATAGGTGAGTTTTTCCAATCAAGGCTTGAAGAAGTAATTTTAAAGCTTAAAGTATCTTTAGTTCATCGATGAAACTTTTTTCCAATTTTGTGAACTCAAAAGTTCATCAATAGATGATTTCCTCGATAGCTAGTTTGCTAATTGATCTTTTTTCCGACAAAGGAAAGTTGGTTTGTGGTTTCTCAAGTTTGCCGATACGTGAGTTTTCCAATAAGGTATTGGAAAAATCTTTGGTTCACAAACTCGAAAGTTTGCCGATGGTGAAGTTCACTGATAAGTTTTTTTTGGCAATAAAGGAAGGTAATGGATCATGGTTTCTCAAGTTCACCGATTGATGATTTTGCCAATAGAAAAAGAAGATCGACAAATCAGATTTAAAGTGTATAATTGGCTATTTTAAGTGCACAAAATTGATGTTTAATTAATTGTTAAGGACTGAATTGATGCATGTACATGGATATATATATATATAGAGTTATGACTTTGGTTGGTGATGATGATGGATAAAACACATAAAAGTTGACTTGTTGCATGCACAAAAATATATATAGAGTTATGACTCTGGTTGGTGATGATGATGGATAAAATGCATAAAAGCCTACTTGTTGCATGCACAAAGCTATATATAGAGTTGATTTTGTGGTGCATGCTAATGTACAGGAGTTTGGAGTGACAGTAGATTATGTAAAGCAATCTTAAAGGATAGAGTCAATTAAAAAAAAAGATGGTATAACTATAAGTTCTAATAGTGTGTGGGAGAGACTGTGGTTTTTGAATGAAAATCTAAATTTTTAGAGTAGAGCAAGGTGGTGTGATGCAGATCAAGTTTGTGAGTTGAGCTGATCAGATTATCAATGCAGAATCATATTTGATTACTCTGAAGTGGTGTAGAGCTAGTTGTAGTCAAGACTGTAACATTTAATGTATTCATTTCTATGTACATTTGTGAAGTTGGTGTTTCATATCAGTGAGGTTGGTGCCTCTTGTGGATTGAGTTGGTACTCAGATCAGGGGATTGTAATTTCCTTAGAGTTGGTGTTCTTAAATCAAGGGTTTGGTGCCTCCTTAGGGTTAGTGCCCTTAAACATTGTAATCAATGGTTTCATTTGTGAGGCTAGATTAGGGCAGTAGATCCTAGCAACATTTAATCACCATAGTTTTTCCCATCTTGTGTTTTCTATGTATATCTAGTGTTCATGTGTGCATGATCTCTTGTTGTTCTTGTTAGTGCACTGCAAGTTAATTTGATCTACAATTTAGAGGTTTGAAGTTTGAAGTTTTATAGATCTACTGATTTACCCCCCTCTCAGTAGATTGCTTGTGTTCTAACACATTGTATGGCATTGGACAAAATACCAGTCGCAAGGGTGATTGCTATTAATCATTAGCCCTTGTTACCTTGGGCTTAACCACATGAGGTCATCATAGTCCAAATCTACAAGGGTAGGGCCTAGAAAATGCTCCACAAATTCATAATAGTCTAATGTTTTTCCAAGCATATGGGTCCATGTTGACACTAGAATTAGTTTAAAAATTGTGCATATAGAGAATCATCTGTGATGGACAAGTGCATGTGCTATTGGAAAAACTGGGCATTTTGAAAGACCACATGAGATGCACTAGGAAGGAGTACTTGAACATTCACTGGGAGATAAAGCTTCTCAATTGACAGTGTAGCATGTCAACTATGAAATCTACAAAATAAAGCTTAAGGAGTTGATCCTGAGATATGGTCCTTAGTTTGTGTAGGGATCCTAGTTGAAAGTCCTTAGTTCATCTCTTTATTACAAAAGCCTAGTTGGTTGTTTCTTGCTACACCCCTAATCCTACAGTATGTATATGGTTCTGAGTAGTCGAATTGTGGCTACCTTAACTCTTATTTAAGTTATATAATCATTAATATAGTCTTATATAGGTAGTTAGGTCAGCCTGGGTGGCATCCATAGCATAGGTATGATATATAGGAGGTAGAGGTTAGTTATTATCATCATATTGAGTATTGTGTTCTTATTGAAGATTATAATTGGAGGTATCCCCCTCAAAGTGGATTAGGAGGTGCCCCTTGAAGTGGCATATTATTATCAATTATTTGCAGCATATTTCCTATTATATTCTTCTATTGTGAAAGTTGTTTCATTACAAGTGGTATCAGAGGATGATCTTGGCATCATGAAGGAAAAAAATAAGGTGATTTTTTATTTTATTTTGGAGGTCATTTTGGGAAGTGCATATCTCCCTCATTTTGGTGAATCTTTTCAATATTTTTGGAGGATATTTTAAGGATATATTGAGCTACTTTAGTCCTAATTTGAGGTCAATTAGAGTAGAATTAAGGGAGTTATTGCAAAATTAGGTTTTCTTCCACTTTCACTCCCAAGGATTTTAATTCAGTGAATTTTTTCCTAATTTCTGGAGGGTTGAACAAGGGCACATTCATATGGTTACGTCATAAATTGTGTACACTTGTGTGTAGGCATAATTTCACTATGTTTAGCTCCTCCCTTTAGTGATCCCATGCCTAGTTCATTTTTAGGTCCACCTTAAAGCCCTATTTTGGCCCCATTTATAGGAAATGTCATGATTTTGATTAAAGTTTCATCATAACCCTGAGAAATAAATTGAGATTTGGAGTTAGCCCCACATTAAGTGCAGGCTTGATCCTTAAATTGCCCTAAGGCCCAAGGTGCCCGAGTGTCTTGGTCCCTCCCATGTTTTAGGGAGGCAGTTTAGGTCCACAAGTTGGCTTTAGTGTTGTTTAGGCTACCCCTAAACTCAAATTTACCTTTTGGCATATTATGTTAGCATTTTAATTCAAATTACTCTTTTCTATAGCCTTGTATAAAAGTAAGTGACTTATCTCATTTGGAACTAGATTGATTTTGATGTGAAAAATCTCTCTATTATTATTGCTCTCTATGCCATTGAATTTATTGCACGTTTTTGATCAAGTGGAGTTCTACTTTGTTCTTGGAAAGATTTGTATGAAAGCTAGGAGATGAGATCTCAATTCTATCTCATTTGTTCCTAGGTTGAAGTACTTTGCATGATTGGGAGAAGGGTTGGAACCACAAAGTTGAGATTGGTTTGAGTACCCTCCAAGGGTATGGTTGTATCACCTTCTTATTCAACAAACCTTCGATGAATCTGCATCATTGAGGTGAATTTGTGAGCTTCCTTGAGTGAAGCATCCTTTTGTATTAATCCCTCCTATTTACTTGAGTCATATAGCATTAGGGTTTGATATTATTTAATTAGATCTTGCATGTTACTGCTCACACTTAGGGTTTCTAAGCACACACAACATCTAGTTCTAATCTTGGCTATTTGTGAGGTAGGAATACCGAAATGGGGGCTTGACTAAAGCAAGCTTCTATATAGCCACAATAATTTTCCCTTCTTTTTTGTGTACAGATCAAAGAAACATGTTTCAGGAGATATTAGTCTGGGAGAAAAAAGGTGTTGTAGGTACAGACTTGAGAAAAGTTACAGTTTCTGCAAACCCTACGAAAGGCCTAGGGTACCTAAGTGCCCTAGTCCTTGGCATTTATGTTCCCAGATCTAGGTTTTGAATTATTCCCTAATCTTTATTGTTCATTTAGTCTCTGTAATTTTTCTTCTGATAGTCATCTGTAACTCAATCTTTCTCAATTAGGGTTTGATCTTGTGCCCTAGCTAGATTGATTCAATTTGGTTTGAAACTCATCTATAAAAAAAGAGGTAGAACCCCTATAGTTTGGCTCTCCCTCAAGGGTAGAAGCCAAGCTCGGTTTGTGTCTCAATGTTTGTAGAAGAGAGTTTGACCTAGTTTAACTCCTAAGGCTAGATCACTCTTTTCCACTTAACATTTTGGTGAATCTGACTCTTCTTACATTCTTGCATCCTTCTTCATATGAAAAAAGTTTATTCTCTATCATAAATCTGATTTAGATTAAGTGTATTCATCATTTACTTGCTTGCATATAGTTAATTTTGCATTTAAATTCATCATTAAGGTTATAAAATCCTTGCATTTCATAAAAAGCTAGCTAGTCTTGAACCTAGGGTTTGTACATTAGTATGTTGTTTCAGATATTGCTAGCATTATTAGGTTGATCAAAGTGAATTCATTTTCTATACTCTATCATCCTTTGTCTTTAGTTCATGCTTTGCATTTTGTCATTTGAAATTTGAAAAATAAGCATTTGTTTTAGATTGAAATAACCTATGTTGGTGATATTATTTAGAATTCATGAAATTAGATCATTATAGTGCAAATTAAATTTCTGATCTGATTCTTTAGATCTGATTATAACTAAATTTGATATACATTCTTTAGTTATGCATCTTGCATTCATTCATATATATTGATTAGGGTTACCTAAAATCTCATTTTGTGATAATTCTAGCTTGAAAGTTGATAAATTTTGAGTATGTTTTAGCTATTTGTTGGGTAATATAGTTAAAGCATTACTGTTCATAGCTTGGTATATTTCATATTGTGCATAAAATACTTCATTTCATTCCCCGTTCTTTACATTATCACTATAAAGTTTGAAAAAGTAGGGCATGCAACTATGTCAGATTACTTTATTCAAGATTTTAATGAATTTGACAAGCTATTTAGTAGTGATGATTTTGACATGTTAGATGCAGCCATAGATGATTTCATCTCTATGGAATCATTCTCTACAACTCCTAAACCATCTCTATTTCAAAGAATCATAAATACAATTTATGTTTCCGGTTCTCCAAAAGAACTTGAGAGATCTAAAATTGTTGTGCATCTTCGTAATGATGCTCCTCAATCATCTATCACAATAGGAGGTTCTCTGAAAACACCTAGACCTCCTAGTTAGATCTTCAATTATGTAAAACAAATAACTAAAAATATTTCATTCAATCAAAATGTGTTGCAGCAACCCATTCATCATGAAGTTGCTCACACATATAACACTAGAAACAATAAACAAAAGAAACCAATACAATTTGTTCCTTCTTCTCTTCCACCTCAACCTATTCTTCCTCAAGTACCTCATTTTCCTACTCACAATGACAAATATTATGATCTTGTTGAGAAAATGTTTGAGCTACTCCAGCAAAGATCTCTTTATGGGAGTTGATACAAACATCACCTACATACCACGAAATGCTCTAAGAAGCTTTACAAAAGGTGATTGTTCCACCTACTATTTAGCCAAATGATGTAGCAACTTTGTTGCATTGTATGCATGTGACAATATCAGATATTATTTTTCAACCACATGAATTACCTCCCATAGAAGTTCAAAACCAAAATGAGCCTCTTATGATATTTGTCTTCATCAATAATATGAGAGTTAGATGTAAGATGATTTATGGTGGATTAGGTCTTAATGTTTGTGGCATAGACTTGTTACATAAAATCAATGCTGATACCTCTCTCATTAAACCATATAAACTCAACGTTCATGGCTTTGATAATGTTGGTAGGCAATCATTGGGTACTATCACCTTACCTCGTAGGGTTGGTCCTGTGAAATTTCTTACCCTTATCCATGCCATGCCTAATTTTCTTTCATATAATCTTCTTCTTGGTAGACCTTGGATTCATGCCATGGGGGCAGTCCTGTCTACCCTTCATCAATCAATTAAGTTTGTTCATAACAATTAGCTCCTTATAATTGAAGCTGATCCGATTCCAAAAAGTTGTTTACAAACTGAGACTAAGAATAGATAATATTTTAATCCCTTTTCTCTCACTTCTCTTTCTCAAATTGATTCTTCTCCCTCTCATGTGGAGGTTATTGTAGAAGAATTTGATTCACCTTTGAATACACTGTTTGGTGATTATTGGGGTTCGTTAGACTTTACACCTACTTTTGTAGGGGAGTATAAAGTCTCACCATCAAAGCAGAAAAGTTCTAAGGTGGCTTCAATTTCTACTCCTACATCACCTAATAATTCTTTGAAAAACAATGATGATGACACTTATTCTTATACTACTAAATATGATACCTATGGGTTGCCTCCTTCCTCTTTGGAAATGACATCTATTTATAGTCAAGATTTTCAAATCCTCTCTCAATGTGGATACAATGGTAATGGTTGTGATATAAAGGAGCAAGGTATTAAAGTCCCTTTGGAGGCTAATCCTCATTACTCTTCATTTGGACTTGGATAATGTCCTTTAGAACCCACCAAAGCCGCTCGTCGTCCTAATCTAAATGTAAACACAATTTCATCATCTACACTTAAATGGGTGTATCTAGAATTAATTGATATAGATTATGACTTTCAAGATATTCCTTTGGATACTTTTTCAATAGATGAAGCTTTGGTTGAATTCTTAGGAGCTTATAATCACTTGCCTCATTACCATCATGATCGTGGCCTTCCTTGTTGTTTAAATGCGGAAGCATACTTTGGGAAGGACACTTGTTTATCTATTGATACCTTGGCATCTCATGAGTCACCTATAGAATCACTTCATCCTCCTGATACTCAAGATCACAATACTCTTATTAATGGGAAAACTGTAGTTGTTTTGATGGATAAGGATGACCTTGAAAAAGTCATCCCTATTGGAAATTGTCTAGAGTTTGAAGAAAATCAAGAACTCACATCTCTCTTACATGAATATCTTGATCTCTTTTCTTGGACATATTTTGATATGCTTAGCATTGACCCTAAGGTAGTAACTCATAATATTGTCATTCATCCTAATGCTAAACCAGTTAAACAAAAGATATGCAAGATGAATCCTAAGGTTGCATTGTTGGTCGAAGCTAAGATAGAGAATCTTTTACAAGTAGGATTTATCCACCCTATTGACTACTCACCTTGGATCTTGAATATTGTGGTTGTCACTAAATCTAGCAATTGTATTCAAATGTGTAATGATTTTAGATTTGAATAAAGCATCTTTGAAGGATGATTTTCCTCTTCCTAATATTGATATGATTATCGATTCTACTTCTAGCCATGCGTTACTTTCCTTTATGGATGGTTTCTCTGGTTATAATCAAATATTCATCAATCCTTAGGATCAATATAAAACATTTTATAACTCCTTGGGGAACATTTTGTTGGGTTGTCATACCGTTTGGATTAAAGAATGCTAGTGTGACTTATCAACGTGATATGAAACTTATCTTTCATGATTTTATGCATAACATCTTAGAGGATTATGTCGATGACATTCTGGCCAAATCCATTTTTTGCCAGGATCACATCAAAATTCTTTGTCAAATCTTTGAACGTTTATGTAAATACAACATGGGCTTGAATCCTCGTAAACGTGTCTTTGGCGTTGATAGCGGTAAGCTATTGGGATTCATTGTTTCACATCATGGTATTGAGGTGGATACAAAAAAGATTGATGCCATTGTTAACATGCCACCTCCTAAAAATATTTCACAACTTCGTAGTTTGCAAGGGAAGATTCAAGCTATTCGTTGATTTGTTTCACAACTCACGGATAAAACTTATCCTTTTACACAACTACTCAAGAAGGAATCTAACTTGAAATGGGATAGTGATTTTAAGAAAGCTTTTGATGACCTCAAAAGGTATCTTGCCTATTCTACTATATTACAACCTGCTATCTCTAGATGACCATTTATTCTCTACACATCGACATTTCCTAATGCTCTCTCAACTTTTTTAGCACAACATGATGCCGATGGAAAAGAATGTGTTTTGTATTACATCAACCAAACTTTGTTCGATTATGAAATGCGATACACCGCAATAGAAAGGCAATTCCTAACTCTTGTTTTTGCAACAGAAAAACTGAGACATTATCTTTTAAATGCTGAAATTAATGTAATTGTAAAATTTGATCCTTTAAAGCATCTATTTGCTAAAATAGGTCTTTCAGGACACTTAGCGTGCAGTGGGTTATGTTGTTAACAAAATTTGACCTTAAATTTGTCTCTCAAAAGGTAATTAAGGGTCAAGCATTGACCGACCACTTAGCGGAAGATCCTTCACCATTTACTATTCCAAATCAAGGATCTTTCCCTGATGATCAAATCCTTTCCTTGGATGTTGATGATAAGGGGAAATTATTCTTCAATGGTTCTACATGTCGAAATGGCTCTGATGTTGGTGTTATAGTAGTACCTCCTTTAGGTAAGCTGATTCCTCTATCTTACCATCTCAATTTTCTATGTACTAACAACATTGCAGAGTATAGAAAGCCCTTATTGCTGGCTTGCGTGCTAATTTGTCTCTTAACATTAAACACATTTTGATATTTGGTGATTCTTAATTGATCATAAGACAAGTCATTAGATCTTATCAAGCAAAGCAAGATAAGTAATCTCAATATCAATACTTGGCCTTATCTTTATTAAAAAATTTCTCATCTTTCATAATCAATACAATTCCATGAAAAGACAATCGACATGTGGATGCAATGACAAGCGTTGCTTCCCTTATGGCCCTTGATGATTCTTCGGGGAACTATCAATTTATCATCTATAATTTAAAAACACCTTCAATATCTGAAATACCTAAGGTTTCCTTTTGTGATAATATAGATTCAAGAGAATGGTACTCCCATATATACCAATATTTGCGTGATGGTACCTTTCCTGATCTAGGATCTAGAAGCACCCAAATTTGCATATGCAAACTTGTGGTGCATTACATCATCTTATCAAATGTTCTATATCAATGAAGATATGAAGGTCTTCTCCTTCATTGCCTTAATAATTCAGAGACCCCAGTTGCCTTGGAGGAGGCACATTCAGGTGCATGTGGAGGATATTTTGGTGGGAGATCTCTTGTTCAAAAATTGCTTCATATAGGTTACTATTGGCAAGACATGGAATGATATTCCTTTGCCTTTGTCAAAAAGTGCCTGCAATGTCAACAACAAAACAATCTCATTTGATCTCCTACCCAGGAACTTCATTCTCAGGTTTCACCTTGGCCATTTTCCGTGTGGGGCTTGGATCTTATTGGAAAAATTTCTCCTCCTTCTCAAGGAGACACTTTCATAATCACAGCTATTGATTACTTTACAAAGTGGGTCGAAGTCATTCCTCTCTGGTCCACGACTGCTGAAGTAATTTGTTGTTTCATTCAAGATAACATAATCTCCCAATTTGGTATTCCGTCCACTTTGGTTTCTAACAATGGTGCTTCATGTAAGAACAAATATGTGAAGCAATACCTCAAAAGATATCATATTCAACACCACTTCTCTACACCGTATTATCCTCAATCAAATGGACAGGTAGAAGCTTCAAATAAAATAATTAGACAATTATTCAAAAAATTGTTAATAAATATCAAAATGATTGGCATACTAAACTATCATATGCATTATGGGCTTACTGAACAAGTGTTTGTATAGCTATAGGTACTACTCCATACAACCTTGTGTATGACACTAATGCGATCATGCCTTTGGAGTTAGAAATTCCTTCATTGTGAATTTCTCTCAAGGGCATCCTCGACGAAAACACTCAAAGAGAATTATGATATAAAAAACTTGAAATGCTTGATGAACAATGTATAAACACTCTCAAACATCTTCAATCTCATCAAAAATCTATTCAATGCTCGTACAATGAATGTGTTATTCATGGTTCATTCGAGGTTGGAGATATTGTACTCTATGAAAATTAGTGCAATGTCAATGCAGCTCCTGACAAAAAAGGGAAGTTTAGCCCAAATCAGCTTGGACCTTACATCACCATTGAAGTATTAGGATTAGGTGCGTATAGATTATCTGATATGCATGGTACACCTCTTAAAGAACCTATTAACACTATGCATTTACGTAGATATTATGCTTAATCTTTGTTTCTCATTTGTATGCTATCACTTTCTATATAAAGAAAATGATTGGTAGATAGTAAAGTTAAATTTTCTATTTCATTATTTGCTTCAATCTTGACAAAATATGTAGTTTGTCTTGATTCTTCGAGTAGTTTTCTTAGTTTAGAGAATTACTTAGTGGTTAGCATATAAAATGTTAGATGTGCACCATGTTCAATAATCATTGTTGAATCTAATTTAACAATGTTACAACGTTGTTTCATTGGATCACAACTGAATTATTTCATCATATATATACATCTTGTTTAATACCCAATTAAGCATATGTGTGTTTCATTAAAACATGTATCATTTAAATCATTGTTGCATTTGTTAAACAATTACACATAGTTGTTTACACAAATCACTTTAACATTTAAATTGATATACATGCGTAAAAATAAATCTAGATCTTTGTTACATTTACTTCACAAGTAGATCACAAATGACATCTAGCAAAAACACACTAAATCATGAATCAAAACTATATATATAAATCACAAGAGTTTCCATACATAAGTTCACCACTACATCAAAATGTGGTGAATCGTAACACAATACAATATCATCAAAGCACTGGACCGTGACATCTAGATCTCACAGGACTTGGTGGTGGCTAAGTAACAGATGGATTTCTATGAGAACCTATGGATCATGAGTCACTCCCAAAGATACTTTGTGATCATAAGCACCTAAGCATGCCTCTAAGATCTCCAGCTCCCAGTGGCATATGTGTGCATCCGTTAGAGTTGATCTCTCTCAACTCTTAGTTGGTCCACCTCAACATATAGATAGATTAGTAGGCCATACTGAGTACTTGATGTCACTATGGCTCTATGCTGATCTAGCTATGTTTGGAGAACATCTCATACCTCCTCGACACTCGTTGCTCTTTGACCCATCTGGTCTCGCTCGACTACTAACTGATATCTCTCAACCACTAACTAATTTCACTCTATCTTTCCCTCCTTGAACATTGCTCTAAGCCATGCAACATATCATATATCTCAGTATGTCAACTCGTTGTGTGTGGTGGCCTATAACAAGCCCGCACTGGCTACTGTGTTGACTTAATAGGTACCATCTTAGCTATGACTTGACTCACAAAGTTGTGCAATGTATTTCTACCAACTACAGAATAAAATAATCATCATGTCAACATCTCTATCAAATCAACATTTTTTCACATCTTAAATAACATAAGTACAATAGAAAAATATAATCCTCATTGGGATCACCCTCTTGCCATGATGGATCATGTGGAATGGTGATTGTGCTAATGTCTGCAATCATCCCAACTATTGGGGGCATCATAGTGACACCACCACTTGACTCCCCATGCTTGAATGGCATTTTACTCCTCTAGCTATGTGCCATGGTCATAGGCTATGAGCTTGGAACTCATGTCCCTCCTTATCGACACCTACACCCTCTACTATTTGGCATCATCTACCTCTCATCATCAGCACTGGTGGATCCTCCTCCTCCTCATCATCTCTCACATTATCTCTGCCACTGTCTCCCTCCCCCTCCTCTGACTCATCTCCTTGCTTGGCCCAGGATCTAAGATCACTAGAAAGATGATCCATAGGAAAGATAGGAGTAGGACGTGTTGGCTCCCACCACGTTATATATGTTGGGCTCACACCTACATCATCAGCCTCGAAGATAAGATCATCATCCTTAGTATCATCATCAGGATCACTCAAAACCATATATGTGATGGTAAGTCGTGCCCTATCATGAGGCCACACCCTGCAACATGATGATCTCACATAGAATGATCATGTGGCGGGAACTCCTTGCGCTCACTTGAACTACCTCATCACTCTATCATAGTAGAAGGCAACTGCAATGTCATCTCTATGACTGGCTAACAATCAATCCCTCAGCATCCTTGCTAGCTACCTCCTTTACCCCATCCATGGTCTACATCCCCTGTATGGTCTCCATGCGATGACCTCTGGCTACATCCTATCGAATAAAATCCCCCAAAATAGTAAATCACCACATCTCCATGGTCCTCTTATCTCATAGGCATGTGCTCGTGGATTTGTCTAGATAGTCTCTATCAGATAACCCACTAGCCTCATGCATGTAATATGCTCAAATGTCTACACTTGTAGGAGCATGCATATCATCAAGATGTGTGCCTCATGGTGTACATAGCAACCCAAATCATAATATAAATGAGAAAGCATACTCTGTCCCTAGGAATATATTATCCTCTACTCCTCCATAGCTTTAATGGTATGGGCTAAGCCCCCATGAAGGTGCGTGTCTCACCCATCTGGTGTAACAACTAGTGTGACGGTAGTGATCATGATGCGATGTATAATCAGTATAACAATTGCACCCTGATCTAAGAATCTAATATCAATGTGTCCTCGATCATGCGATGACATTGTTCATCTCCCACTCACTTCATGCTATCTGTTATGCAACTGATGATGTAACTTGTGCAAGATGCACAAGTTTAGACTTTATCTTCTCTTTGCTTTGTTTCATTCTCCAAACTTTTACAGGTTCTTTCTTCCTCCAAACTTTTTCAACCTTTTTCTTTTTCCAAACTTTCAAATCAGGGGATGCTATTCTTCCATACAATTTGTAGCTATATGCTTTGTGACCAGGAGAGTTGCACATATAACAAACTATATTTCTATCAAAATCAAATGACTGATAATACCTTTTTGACATCCTTTGAGCACTTATGTTATGATTCAATGCAAGATCATATCTTCTATGCATTTTATAGTTTTTTTGTATGTGACTAATTTTATTGCACTTGTAACATTGTAAATCAACAATAGATTGATTTCTTCTACAATCAACTGCTTTGTGTCCAAAATGATTACAAGTGTAACAATAACCAAAAAATGAATAATTATACTTGTACATATATGCTTGTCTTACAAGAGCAGTTCTTCTGAAACTTCTCCTTTGATTGTTCACTTTGCCTTCAGGAGCATGGTGAGCCCATAACCCATCTCCCCCTTAGCATGAGCCTCAGGATTTGTGACATGGACTAACTTCTCCTTTGATTGTTCACTTTTCCTTCAGGAGCGTGGGGGGGAGATTGTTGGAAAGTTGGTGATTTCATCTCCTGAAACGTTGGTGCCATGTTCAACACAGCCTCAGGATTTGTGACATGGACTAACTTCCTCTTGTGGATTCATTAACTCTGGCGCTTGTATCAAAAATTGACAGGTTGATCTTTTGGTTTAATGACAATCATGGGCCAACAAGTGGTATCAGAGCCAAGTTCCCTATAGAAGTCTAATTATCTTGGGTAGCTCCTGTGTGTGGAGTACCATGGGTAATTGCAAAAGAAATAAGAAAAATGTCAAGTCTCCTACTGGTCAAAAGACACCATCTATATCAAATTCAGATGTTTATATAAAATTAGTTGATAGAAATGTTTCACAAGTTGAGAAAGAGTCTTCAAGTGTTCCTTTCTTTGATGGTTCAGATTTCTCTGTTTGGTATATTAGAATGCAAGTATATTTATCCTCTTTAGGATATGGTGTTTTGATGTCAGTTGAGAATGGGTATTATGTTTCCTCTCAATCACCTAATATTGGAAATAATAAAGAGGCTTATGAATGTAATCATATAGCAAAGAAGGCCATTTTATCTGCATTATCTAATGATGTTTCTTGTAAAGTTATGCATTGTGAAATAGCTCAGGATGTGTGGAAGGAGTTAATAAGAAACTATCAAGGTGATGCACTTGAAGGAGAGGACAATTTGTTATCTGAAAAGAGAGACAATGATGGAAAACTTTCACATGAAGGAGATGAAGTACAATCTGATTCAGAAGAAGACATCTTTGTGGATGAAGACAGATAGGAGTTTGATGAACATGATTGTGAGGTTGATATTGAAGGAGAGCTCATATGTGCTTTGACTGAAATCAAGAAATATAAAAGGAGAATCCTAGATTAGAATTGTAGCTACAACAAGAAAAAGAATCCAAAGACAAAGCACTCTATGATCTTGAAGAGGCAAGAAATCAGATTGTAAATCTAAGGACACAAATAAATGAATCAAACAATTTGATTATCAGTCTGAAGACAAAGGTTGAGGAAGTCAATAGGATAGCTGATGTAACAAGATCTAACCTGGAGGTTAAAAGAATTAAAAATATGAAAGTAGAGGCTGAAATTATCAATCTTAAAAGATTATGAAGGTCTCAAGGTTCTGTCTAAGAAATATCAGTAGTTTGAAGAAAGCACAAATAAGTTCCATGAGATGCTTGGTAAAAAAAAAACATGGAGACACTACTGGACTTGTTTATGAAGAAGGAGAGTGTTCCAAAGTCAAAGAGACTCCTAGAAAGAAAATTGATTTAAGTTAACATGTTGCTGCTCTTGAAGGCAAAGTGAACAATCAAAGGAGAAGTTTTAGAAGAACTGCTCCTGTAAGACAAGCATATATGTACATGTATAATTATTCATTTTTTGGTTATTGTTATACCTATAATCATTTTGGACACAAAGTAGTTGATTATAGAAGAAATCAATCTAATGTTGATTTAGTATGTTACAAGTGCAATAATATTGGTCACCTACAAAGAAACTGTAAAATGCATAGAAGATATGATCCTGCATGGAATCATAACATAATTGCTCAAAGGATGTCAAAAAGGTATTATCAGTCATTTGATTTTGATAACAATATAGTTTGTTATATGTGCAACTCTCCTCGTCACAAACCATATAGTTGCAGATTGTATGGAAGAATAGCATCACCTGATTTGAAAGGTTGGAAAAAGAAAAAGGTTGAAAAAGTTTGGAGGAAGAAAGAACCTATAAAAGTTTGGAGAATGAAACAAAGCAAAGAGAAGATAAAGTCTAAACTTGTGCATCTTGCACAAGTTACATTATCAGTCGCATAACAAATAGCATGAAGTTAGGGGGAGTTGTTCACGTTCTATCAATTATCCCCAATAAGTTTCAGGAGGTTAAAACTGGAAGAAGTCAATTCATTGCACATGTCTCTACATTTGGTTTTGCAAAGGTATTGATAGTGGTAATGTATATATCAGATTTGACATTGTGTTGCAAAAAGTGTCATGTGCAGGAATAGGAGGATGGTCTTCATTCTTTATCGTGTCAAGAAGTGTGTACAGAAGTAAATTGGTTGCAAGTTGTTGTAGATTGATTGTTGTCACTATTATGGAAGTCTTGGCAAGGTCATCCCTTGAGTGGTTATCATGTCATCATGAGTTGTGATGAATTGTCTTCATGACCTGCTTTATTGTTCATTATAAGTGTTGATGTGATTATGATATCTTTGCATGGGGTTCAAGTTCATATGAGTCATTTCAAAGGAGTCAATTTTATGCCTTCATAATCATACATCATACTTTATGCTTTGGGAGATCTTGGAGATGTGTCATTCAAGTCAAAAGAGTTGATGATTGTGAAGAAAATGTTTGTCATGAAAAGTTTGTTTTGCAACCACAAGTGATGTCATTAGGAGTTTGCTATCAGTTATCTCAGTTTCCATCTTGTCAAAAGAAGTGGTCAGAGGATCTCAATGATGTTAGTTTTCCTCTTCATCTTCATACTGGTGTTGTGATAAGAAGTGATTGTCTTGACATAGGTATGCATGCTTCATACTAGCAGGACAATGCTCTTTTGTGCAGATTTTTTCCTATAACAGATCTCATTTATGTATGTAGAGAATGGTATAGTCTATGGGCAGTTTATAATAGGTGTTTGATGCCTTGTTTGGTATACTTGACATAATGTTGCTCTCAGGTTCTATGCTTCAGGATGTATGTCTTCAAATGTGTGCTTCATGGTGACTTGTTCTCAAGTTGAAGAGTTATTTTCAAGGGGAGCATATTATTCTTTGTCATCTAATGTCAAAAAGGGGGAGAGAGAGAAAATGCATCATGTAGTTTTACCATCAGATGACAAAGAATAAGATGCTCCCTTAAAAACAACTCTTCAACTTGAGAACAAGTCACCATGAAGCACACATCTAAAGACATACATTTTGAAGCACAGAACCTAAGAGAAACATTATGTGAAGCATACCAAACAAGGCATCAAACCACCTATTATAAACTACCCATAGACTATACTATTCTCTGCATACATAAATGAGATCTGTTATAGCAAAAAATCTACACAAAAGAGCACTGTCCTGCTAGTATGAAGCATGCATATCTATGTCAACACAATATCACATTCTTCTCCTTTGCAAAAAATCATCTTCAAAAATTCATTCACCTACAAAAATAAAATCAAATATATTTCTTTTCTGTATGACCATTTCCATTCATGAAGAATAATATAAAATTCCACTACTTTGCATATTTTCAAATCTTCTACAAAAACCCTTGATATTCCTCTCTGCATATTCATCTTCATTAAGTTGAATGTCTTCAACAATATATTTTTCAATCTACCCTTGTTATCTTCCATCCTCTGAGACACTCACTCATCTTTATGAGGAGAAAATAAAATCATATAAAACTTAATCACTATTCACAAAAGAATTAATTTACACTAAGACATCTACCATTGTCAAGAAAAAAACATTAAACTCCTCAAACCTGCAGCTCAAAAGTCTTCTCCATGAAGATAAGAAGACACAAAAAAATCCTCTCCAAAAGAATAATATTTTAATAAGGAAATTTTCTCTCCTTTTAAAATTAAACTCCTTTTTTTTAAAAGCACAAGTGAAGAGCTTAAATATAGAAGGGATCTTCTAAAAAGCTGAGCTTTCAAATCCCATAAAGATCTACCTCTTAAACATACCAAAAATAGCCTTTAAAAAGGCACATTCACTACAGTTCTAATAAAATGACATCCAAATGAACGTCAAAGTTCAAACTTGGGCAAGGGAGATCAGTTTTAAATAATGACCATCGATTTCATATGTGCACCCATTGATCTTTTAAATGTGAGCCATTGAAAGGAGTTTGGTGCCCATCACAAATATGTGGTGATTGCTTGGAGAGGTAAAGGGGTCAGTTGCCCACATTGCTTAAACCCTTCAAGTTGTCACTTAAGTGACATTTACCTGCGATGGCAGGTCAATGTTAATTTAAAACAAAAGTGCAAATTAATGATGACATTTGGTTTTGAGGATCCTTAATACACTTAGAAGATTTAGAACTAGGGTTTTAATGATTTAAACTCCTTATAATATAAACCCTAACTCTATGATAACCATAAAATGCTCAACACACTGATTAGAGATAACTCTGCATCACAAAAGACATCAGACAACCTCTTATATTTGCCATTAAAAAACATTTATGCCTTTGTCATAGACAATAACCCATATTACCATCCAAGAAAATCACCAAACATCATAATAAATTGACTAAACTTATGAGACACTGTCATAGTCAATTTTCTTCCTGATGTTGGAGCTGAGAAAATAACTTCTTCACTGATCCAAATTGACTTACCTCAGTCTGCATTATGTCATCATAAAAATATCAAATTAATACCACCTGATGAAGATCATTAACAACTACCTCCTGTGGACATTAACAACCAATATAATCATCAACTGATCAATCAACATGAATGACACCTTCTATGCATCTGCAAGGAATCAACCTTATTTCAACTGTGTCATCAACAACTGTCATCAAGAAGTAACCAAGAAGATACTACCCTGCCAACAACCATTATGAATGACTAAACTATATAAATGATATCATCAAAATCATAAGCTCAAACATCAAATGCTCAAACAACATGAATACCAATACCAAACACCAATGCCAATGACAGTGAATACCAATACTAATGCCTACTACCATGAATGACAACTATACCTCAAAGAATCAAGTCAACCAATGACATCAACATGAGTAACCAAGATGGGATGAAAACATCTTGACATATCCTGAGCATGAATATAATACAACCTCAAAGCACATGAAGTCTTGAACATGATGAAGTAACATATCAACTCAAATTATCATCTTGACACAAAGCAATGTAGATCCTAATATAAGGACATCATATTATGTGAACTCTTGAGATAAGAGCATAAGCATCATGGAACAACAACTCCTTAAGATGAGAACCCAAACCTTCTTCACATCCTTCATATGAACTAATGACATCACCTGACCATTGACATCACATGTCACATTGTCATCACCCTAAATTCACTTTAACCATGAAGATCATGATGAACTCCTGAAACATCCTGCCATATGAAGACAAACATCAACTCCATGTATGATTTAACTTTCACTATGATCTACCTGCATTAGCAACTCAACACCTTTTTGACATCAATGACAATCTGTCTCCATCAGAATGATGAGGAGAGGTAGAGAGGGGAGGGAAGTAGAGAGCGAGAGAGAGGGTAGGAGGTAGAGAGGGGAGGGAAGTAGAGAGTGAGAGAGAGGGTAGGAGGTAGAGAGGGGAGGGAAGTAGAGAGTGAGAGAGAGGGTAGGAGGCAGAGAGGGGAGGGAAGAATAGAGTTAGAGAGAGGGAACGAGGTAGAGAGGGTAGGAGGTACAGAGGGGAGGGAAGTAGAGAGGGGAGGGAAGTAGAGAGTGAGAGAGAGGGCATAGGAGATAGAGAGGGGAGGGAAGAAGAGAGTAAGAGCGAAGGTAGGAGGTAGAGAGGAGAGGGAAGAAGAGAGTGAGAGAGAGGGTAGGAGGTAGAGAGGGGAAGGAAGTAGAGATTGGGAGGGAGGGTAGGAGGTAGAGAGTGGAGGGAAGTAGAGAGTGAGAGAGTGTAGGAGGTAGAGAGGGGAGGGAAGAAGAGAGTGAGAGAGAGGGTAGGAGGTAGCGAGGGGAGGGAAGTAGAGAGTAAGAGAGGGTAGGAGGTAGAGAGGGGAGATAATTAGAGAGTGAGAGAGAGGGTAGGAGGTAGACAGGGTAGGGAAGAAGAAAGTGAGAGAGAAGGTAGGAGGTAGAGAGGGGAGAGAAGTAGAGACTCAGAGAGAGGGTAGGAGGTAGAGAGGGGAGGGAAGAAGGGAGTGAGGGAGAGGGTAGCAGGTAGAGAGGAGAGGGAAGTAGAGAGTGAGAGAGAGGGTAGGAGGTAGTGAGGGGAGAGGAGAGAGAGAGAGAGGGTAGGAGGTAGAGAGGGGAGGGAAGTAGAGAGTATGAGAGAGGGTAGGAGGTAGAGAGGGGAGGGAAATATAGAGTGAGATAAGGTAGGAGGTAGAGAGGAGAGAGAATTAGAGAGAGAGAGATGGTAGGAGGTAGAGAGGGGAGGGAATAAGAGAGTGAGAGAGAAGGTAGGAGGCAGAGAGGGGAGGGAAGTAGAGACTCATAGAGAGTGTAGGAGGTAGAAAGGGGAGGGAAGAAGAGAGTGAGAGAGAGGGTAGGAGGTAGACAGGGGAGGGAAGTAAAGAGTGAGAGAGATGGTAGGAGGTAGAGAGGGGAGGGAAGGAGAGAGTGAGAGAGGGTAGGAGGTAGAGAGGCGAGGAAAGTAGAGAATGCAAGAGAGTGTAGGAGGTAGAGAGGTGAGGGAAGAAGAGAGTGAGAGAGAGAGGGAAGGAGGTAGAGGGAGGAGGGAAGTAGAGAGTGAGAGAGGGTAGTGTTGGAATTATGATAGAAAACTGAGAAGGGGGTGAATTAGTTGTCTCAAAACTTTAATACTTGCTACAATTAATTCTTCGTTACCACTTAATAATAGATTAATGATTTAACCATGAAAACTAAGAATCAATAACACATTAGCAGAAGTACAATAACACACTTGACACCAAGATTTTTAATGTGGTAACCTGGTTAAGGGAAAAACCACGGTGGGGGTTAACCCACAAAGATTATACTCTGTTGAGAGTATTACAAGTGGGAAGGCACATGCCTTCAGGCTCATTGCCCAAAGCTCACTGCTCAAGAGAGGTTCGCTACCTATAAAATGATTACAAGAAGATTATAGATTGTTTGAACTGATGAACAACATCTGCCAATGCAAGAATTCAGTTTTGGTTAGTCACAAAATACTGATCTTACACACTTCATCTTCACTCTACCTTGTTTACTGCTCTGCCATGATCTGGACCTTAGATCTCTTCTCTTTCACACTTCTATATGCCCTTTTTGCACTTCATATTCGCATCACATCATTCATTAATACACTCAAATCCATTAGCTATATATATCCACCTCAAGAAATTCAATCACCTTTTTGTCGGCCTTATGAAGAACTTAACAAACAATACAAGTACTCTGTTTTATTGCCTAAATCCATACACCACTATTGATGCGTACTTGAAATAACACTTGCAAGTCACCATATATGTTGTCCACTAACATTATATCCCATACACAACTCACCAAAACACTTCTACTAGATCCGCACAAGGATCTAACACAAGTCGGCCTATTTTTACTGAACTGTTCTATCATATTAGGACTTGGTACTTAGATGCTCATAATTTTTAATCCCTTTATCACTGGAGTCTGAAATCTTGGATTTAGATTGTCCTGACATTCCTCTACACTCCCTCAGATTTGTAACACACAATGATTAACTGGAGAGATCTACTGACCAAAATACTGAACTCTGCCATATACCCTGTTCCTGTCTATCCAGACTAGACAAATCTTGGAACTGACTTCCGGTATGATATAATACTGCACTGCGGATGTGTGGAATAGACTTAGTTGCCATCAATGACAACACATGACATGCCTTGCAGTGTCTCTTTCCAACAATCTCCCCCTTTGGCATTGATGGCAACACTTAATGAAAAATGACTGTCATGACTGACTCCCCCTACTGTGTACACTTATATATTCTTCCACTACTCCCCCTTTGATGGATTCTTCATTTTCTTTCATTTTTCACTATCTCTCACTCCCCCTTTGACATCAATGGCAAAGGGTGGGATCCGTAAACCAAAATTTACAGAAGAAATCTGTATACAAGGACGCATATGTACAAATAATCTATGTATTATATTTACATGAACTTGAGAATATCTGCAAAACTATTTTTCAACTACACAAGATCAGAGGCCCAACTTCTTTTCATGCCATCTAAAATTGAGATGTGTCCATTTAGTAGGAATGCTTGTGTTTATGCTTTCTTCAGATCTGAAGGATCACTTGTCCGGACTGCAACTTGAGCTTCTGATAAAGTAGTAAACATTGTTTCTAACTTGGGGACAATAAATTCCCAGAGCTCACACATTCTCTCCACAATATTGCTCTTTTCTTTAACAAGTTTATTTATTTCATTAGTCAAACTGATTGCTTGACACTCCTGACTTACTAGAGAAACTGTTAGAGGATCAAAATTTTGAGATAGATTCAACAAATTTTGTTCCCTCTCCTTTACTTCTTCTTAATATCCTCAATAACTTTGGGCCAAGATAGACAAAATTTGTATACATCACTTTTGTCATTAAGAGAATTTTGAATACTCTTTACAGTGATATCAAGTACCTTTCTATCATTCCCTATTAGGCCCTTTAGCTCACTTAATCTCTTATCCACAAATTCATTCCAGACTTTAATCTGTGCAGACTTCTCAAAGGACTCAAAGTGTGTACTTACAAAATTTACAAGGCTCTTTAGATTTCTAGAGGGAGAATTAGATGGATTCTTCTAGAAAGTTGGCATTATCTTCTCCAATATACCAGATGCAAGGCCTAATAGCTCACTATTCTCTATGTGAGATTTCAATATCTTTTCTCTTGCCTTGGCTTGTGTGAAAGATGCTATCTTCTTTATTTGGACCAGAGAGAGAGAGTATCCAGGTTCATTAGTCCTTGAATTAGTTCTGGTTCATCAAACTCTAGTATTTCTTTACTCAGGAAACTCTTCATTGCATCTGTAGTGTCTCTTGCCACAATTTCTGGACCACCTTCCTTTCCTTGAGTTTTCTCAGTGTCAATATCAGGACTATTTTGTTTGGGTGCATCAACATTTACACCATCTTTTTCTACTTTATCTTCCTTACCCTTGACTTCTTCTTCTTCTTGGTTCTTAGCCTTTTCTATTTCATGCTCTTCAATCTTCAATGAATTATCTTCAATTTGATCATCTACTTCTGTATACATCTCTGTATCTTCTTTGTCAGAATGATCCAGAGGAGTTGGAATCCCTCTTGCATTAGCAGTTTCATCTGTTCTTTTTACTTCCCTGCTTATTGCTTCCTCTTCCGAGACAGAGGAATCATCCATTCCAAATTGTTTCTCATCCTTTTGCCACTCTTCTTCATCTAGGACTACTGTGTCATTAGCAGGCTCATCTGACACAACAAAGAACTTGTTCTTGTCCAATGCTTTTCTCAAAATTTGTTCAGTTTCTTGGACTATTTCATCTATCTCTCTAATCATCAGTTTGTTCATTCTTGTCTTACTCCTAAATTTATTTTTGACATCTTTCAAAAATTTATCTGCTTCTTTGCTGGAGATCACCGGACATAGAGTGGTTAACACATGTTCCCTCAGCTCCATATCTTTTGACTTGGCTACTTCTTTTCTTATCTCCAAGATGTTTCTTAAGTGTTTTGGAACTTCTGACAGAATTTCCACCAGTGCTCGATTGAATGCATTCAAGTACTTGATAGTGGCTTCTTCCAAAAGTCTTTTGTCAGTGTCATTGTAGAGATTATAATATTTAGTCAATGGTTTTAAATTCCCATCAACAGTGATTGTCTTGACAATTTTTTCACAGAGGGAATTTGCTTCTTACCATCAGCCTCTGATCTCTTCCTCTTATTTGTCTTCTTTCTCCTTGAAGGCTTCTCTTCAGATACTTTAACAACTTTAGCACATGTGGCTTTTAGCTCCTTAAGCCCATCATTTGAGTCTATCTTTTCTTCATTCTCCTTTTCCAAACTGTCATGTGATCTTTTTGCCTTTACTTTAGTTCTCTTCTTTTCCTTACCGGATGATATGTCTTCCAGTTTCTCAAGATTGGTAGGTTTTGGGGGAACAGGGGTAGCAGCAGAGCTCCTAGTAGTCCTTAGAGTGGAGGAGGATTCTACTAGAGTATTTCTTTGTTTCTTATTCTGCTTCTCCTTCTTAGCTTTTTTTGTTCTTTCTTTGTTCTAGCTCACAGCTTCCTTTGTTATCCCAATGCTTTCAACATACATTTCTACTTGCTTCTGAGCTTTTCTCTTAATCTCTGGCTTTCGGAGTTCAACATGCAGCTTTTCATCAAGCTATTTATAAGTCCCAAACCTCTCAACAAAGTCATCCTTGGGTTTGCTCAAGAGACATTGAGCATACATTTTCAAAATCTTCTCATCAACCTCATAACCCATAAGCATAATCCAAATAGTTCTGGGTTCTACAACTTCCATAAGGCATTGATCAGTGTCCACCATGAAACATATGTCATTCTTGTATTTTTCAACAACTGATTTAAGGATCCTTTCCCTAGAATGCATCATACTTTGAAAATTTTTAAGGTATCCTCAGATTATAGTTTTCTCTGCATTAGAGTCTCCAATGCTGCGTAGATGATCTCTTATCTGAGTAGCAACTGGTTTGTCACTGATCTAGTACACACCTTTTACACTAGGCACTTCATTCATGAAGTAGAAGAACAAACATATAACCAAAGAACCATATTTGAAGGTGTTTTTCTTGTCCTTAATTTTGTTCAAGTTCTTAATTAGTTGGTTTTGCAATAATTCACACAAGTCATTATCTGTATTTTCCTTTAACATTTTGTATGCAGCATATATGGCTGTTCTAGAGAGAGTTCTCCCTGCTGGAATGATAAATTTGGTAACCAATTACCATTGAAGCAAACTTGAAATCTAGATCAATAATATCATTGATGGTCATTGCCCTTTTGTCAAACTTGGCACCAGTTGCATCAGTAACAGTCTAGTTTTTCACATATTTCAACATGGGTAATCCACCGGTTGAATTTAACCCAGTCACAATTTTGATAACATCCTTTGTAATCTTGAAATGTTTCAACAACCATATGAACTCATCATGCATTCAGCTCAAGATTTAATGAACCCACTCACTCTCATCAAATGTCAGAAATTCAATAACTTGTAGAAAATCTTTTCTCTCTAGGGTTTTGAATTCTGGTTTCATATCATGGTTATCATCTTTTAGATGGTTCTTAAACAATTCCAGCAATCTCAGATTCCAAATTCATCCATGTTGCAATGGATGTATGCCGTAATATCATCTACATGTAGTACTCCATATGGGACACTAGAAAATGCACCTAACGGTTTGACTTCGACTGACTTGTAAGGATGCTTCTTAAATTTTGGATGGGGCCTTTCAGTAATATCAACAATAAGAGGATTAGCCATCTCAACAAATTACATATTCAAATTTTCATAGAAAAGTATATTTTTCTTCCGCGGAGTTAGGGTTGATCAATTATCAGTTGAATTCGTTCTTCGTGCTTCAATCTCTGGATGCTCTTCTTCTTGTTCTCTTTGAATGCAAAGTGATTCAAATGCTTGAGTGAGTGACCTTTTATCCTCCGCAAAACCTAATTTGTCATTGTAATAAATGTGTTGCCCTAACTTCATTCGGTTACTCAGTTTCTTGATGCAGTTTCTTAGGAATCGCTCTGGAAATTTCCATATCCACTTCTTTTCTTCCAAAAATTCTTTCAGAAGATCTGTAATAGCCCATTTTAGCTTTACTCATCGTGCCAGATTCAGGCACCCACTTACTAGCTGGGGGAATTAGATTTTTATTGTAGTTCCCCCTAAGCCAGAGCTTCTAGTTTAATTATTGAAAGGATTATTAGCACTTGATTCTGGCGTGGACCCATCACCACTGTACATTACACTTTTCTTCACCCAAATTTTTTTCATTTCACTCTGAATCTCATCCGTATCCACTTTGCCCTTTCCTTTGTCTTGTTTTTGATCTCTATTTACCAGACCTTTTCCATCATTATTCCTGCTTCTCCAGAATCTTGCAATATGACCAGATCTATTGCAATTAAAGCATACAATATTACTTTACTTATTTACTTGATTCACTCTTGATCTACACTGATTGGCCATGTGTCCAAATCCATTGCATGCAAAGCAGTAGCCATTAAAAGAATTGCCATTTATTTTATTGTTAGGGTTATCCATTATCATACTTCTGCATTCATTGGATCTATGACCATACCTCTTACAATTGAAGCTTTGACCAGAGAAGGATGGACTACTTTGATTCACTCTACTTTTGCATTGAGTAGCTCTATGACGAAATTTATTGCACTTGAAACAATTTCCATTGAAAGATGGATACCTTTGAGCATTAGGCTGTCTTACCAGAGGTCTTCTAGGTTCGTTCCTTCCATTCCTTGGTTGAAAATTTCTTTGTCCAGATTCAGAGCTTTCACCTTTCTCATACCCAAGACCATGCATGTCATGAGCCTTCTTTTGACTTTCAAGCAGTGCTTCAAGTTTAGCTGAGCTTATCTTGAACTTTTCCTTGTATTCATTTGCAACTTCTAGGTCATGTTTGAGAATGACAATTTGCTTTTCAAGTTCTCTCTCATTGTCTCTGCTTTCTTGTAGATCAGACTCTAGATGGCTAGCTATTTTGTCCAATCTGTAACATTCTTCAGTTCTTTCTTTTAGAGTTTGATTCAGGTCTTCTTCAATTTTCTTCATTTGCTCAATTTCTTTGATTAGCCTCATGACCCCAGATTTCATCTCATGTTTTAGTACAGAAACTTCTTTTGTCAGCTTTTCACATTCCTTTGTTTTTTCTTCCAAAGCCTCATTCATGCCATTTTCTTCAGTAAAATTAGCTAGCTGGAGAAGTAGCTCCTTCTTCTTTGCCATAGATTTCCTTAGTTTATCTTTTAATATCTCAATGTAATCATCAATATCTTTAATGTTTTCTTTAAGGTCCTCTACCTCTACTTTGGATTGATCAAGATCTTCTAAAGCCATTTGAAGTTGTTCTTTGAGCGAACCCATTGAAACTCCTTCCTAGATCTTCCTCAAGTTGTTAAGCTTCTTCCAAGGAACTTGGCCTTGATACCAATTGTTGGAATTATGACAAACAACTGAGAGGTGGGGTGAATTAGTTGTCTTAAAACTTTAATACTTGCTACAATTAATTCTTCTTTACCACTTAATAATAGATTAATGATTTAACCATGAAAAGTAAGAATCAATAACACATGAGAAGAAGCACAATAACACACTTGACACCAAGATTTTTAACATGGAAACCTGGGTAAGGGAAAATCCACAGTGGGGGTTAACCCACAAAGATTATACTCTTTTAAAAGTATTACAAGTGGGAAGGTAGATGCTTTCAGGCTCACTGCTCAAGAGAGGCTCACTGCCTACAAAATGATGAAAAGAAAATTACAAATTGTTTGAACTGATGAACAACATCTACCAATGCAAGAATTTAGTTCCGATTAGGCACATAATACTGATCTTACACACTTCATCTTCACTCTACCTTTTTTACTGCTCTGCCATGATTCAGACCTTAGATCTCTTCTCTTTCACACTTCTATCTGCCCTTTTCGCACTTACTCCATATTCGCATCACATCATTCATTAATACACTCAAATCCATCAGCTATATATATTCGCCTCAAGAAATTCAATCACCTTTCTGTCGGCCTAATGAAGAACTTAACAAACAATACAAGTACTCTATTTTTGTCAGATGAATCCATACACCAATATTGATGCGTACCTAAAATAACACTTGCAGGTCACCATATATGTCAACCACTAACATTATATCCCATACACAACTCACCAAAACACTTCTACTAGATCCGCACAAGGATCTAACACAAGTTAGCCTGTTTTTATTGAACTATTTTGTCATATTAGGACCTGGTACTCAGATGCTCATAACTTTTAATCCCTTTGTCATTGGAGGATGAAATCTTGGATTTAGATTGTCCTAACATTCCTCTACACTCCCTCAAATTCGTAACACACAATGATTGACTAGAGAGATCCGGTGACCAAAATACTAAACTTTTCCATATACCCTATTCCTATCTATCTAGATTGGACAAATCTTGGAACTGACTTTCAGTATGATCTGATACTGCACTGTAGATGTGTGGAATGGACTTAGTTGCCATCAATGACAACACATGACATGCCTTGCAGTGTCTATTGCCAATAGGTAGGAGGTAGAGAGGGGAGAGAAGTAGAGAGTGAGAGAGAGGGTAGGAGGTAGAGAGGGGAGGGAAGAAGAGAGTGAGAGAGAAGGTATGAGGTAGAGAGAGGAGGGAAGTAGAGACTCATAGAGAGGGTAGGAGGTAGAGAGGGGAGCAAAGAAAAGAGTGAGAGATAGGGTAGGAGGTAGAGAGGGGAAGGACGTAGAGACTGAGAGAGAGGGTAGGAGGAAGAGAGGGGAGGGAAGAAAAGAGTGAGAGAGGTAGAGAGTGCGAGAGAGGATAGGAGGTAGAGAGGTGAGGGAAGAAGATAGTGAGAGAGAGGGAAGGAGGTAGAGAGGGGGGGAAGTATAGAGTGCGAGAGGGTAGGAGGTGGAGAGGGGAGGGAAGTAGACAGTGAGAGAGAGGGTGGGAGGTGGAGAGGGGAGGGAAGAAGAGAATGAGAGAGAAGGTGGGAGGTAGAGAGGGGTGGGAAGAAGATAGTGAGAGAGAGAGAGGGTAGGAGGTAGAGAGGGGAGGGAAGTAGAGAATGAGAGGAAGGGTAGGAGGTAGAGAGGGGAGGGAAGTAGAGAGTGAGAGAGGGAAAGATGTAGAGAGGGGAGGGAAGTAGAGTGAGAGAGAGAGAGGAGGGAAGTAGAGGTGAGAAAGAGAGAGGAGGGGAGGGACTGAGTGTTTCATTTCAACATAACACGAGCACATTATAATGCGCTCGTGTTATGCTTTGCCTTGGAAATTTCTAAGTCTTAGGCTTGGATTTGCCTTGGGCTTCCAACCCAAAGGCTTCGACTATGTTTAGGTCATCTAAGGAAACATTTTTCTAGATTCTAACAAAATTGACATAATCTGGAGTGTGCTCCCCATCAGGATTGCACTTTTTTCAATGAAAAGTCAAAATAAATACCATCATAATCTGAAGCTCTCTATTAGCTATCTAACCATATATTTTTTTTCACGTTTTGAGTATGTTAAGGGTTTCATCTTTAATTTCTTTTGTTAGTGTATCCATTTTTTGTCAAAAACCAATGTCTGGTATTTTTGACTTTTTTTTAACTGTTCATCAAAATTTCAAATAAGTTACATTTTTAGAAACTAGACTCCATTCTACACGTATTAAAAAAAATTCAATTTTTGATTAGTTTTCAATTTTTTTAGGGGGGAGCATGCTCAATTTTCTATTTTTTAGGATGTGTCCACTTTGAAAATTAGTAAAAAATCAATTATGCATGAAAAAATTGTCAGAAAAATTAGGGATAAACTACATGGTGTTAGCTAATTTCTCACTGAAGCAATTTTTGAAATGCTAAAAAAAGGTTAACATTTTAAGGGGAGCACACCAGACGCTATGTTTTATTTTTTGAGAAAAACATGACCAATTTGTGTGCTCCCCCTTTTTGAACCCCTTAATCTCAACCATTTTTGAAAAAAATTAGTAGTTACAAACTCGATTTGGAGCACTATGTCTCTTGTTTTTGTTGTATCTTCAAATTTTGAGTGTAACTATCTTCAATTTCTCATCCAACATCAATCTTTTCTGATTTCAAAAAGAAAATGGCATCTTAAGACCCCCTTTTGGTCCCTCATCTTTGTGCACTTACCCCATCAATAAAAATATTGAAGGAACCAATATTATAAAATTAATTCTTTTAAATATGCAACAGACTAATTTTTCTCAAGGCAATTTTACAAAAATACAAACATACAGTCACACATTATTCTGTATCTCAAAATATACAATCTGGGTATGGCTAGTTTTTTTTATATGTTTTAGAAAGCATAGATGCACACTATTCCTAAAACTTTTAGAAGAACCCAACTTGAAAAACGAAAGTTATTGAAGACATAATAGACTAGTTTTTCTCAAGACAATTTTATCAATTTATGACTTCTTCTAAACACTCATTTTGAAATAGAGTATTAATAATAGGAGATAGATCGTGAAATACATATTTTGATTCCTCCTATCTTATGTGATCAATCCAAAATCATATCTATATTTCAATTTCATAAATTACAGGATTCTTCTAAATTTCACTAGGTTTGCAACCCTAGCTTTCAATCTACATCAACTAGGTTCTTTCTAGTTTTGAACAATTTGGAATCTAATTGTTTGGCTTTAGATTTATTTATTGTTTATTTTTATTTTAAAAATATATAATGACCAAGAAAAATTCATGTTCATTAGAATATCCTAGATTCATTGATTAGTTAATGTAAATATTTATTACAGTCTTCCATGTTAAAGATAGGACTACCTCAATCCTTATAGAAATTTGACAATCAATGAAGATGTATTTTAAAATAATCTGCACGCATATGAATTCTCCCATTTCTTCATTGAAATCTCTTGCAAATTTTGAAGTTTCAATCATATTTATTTTTCTTCTTCCTCTTTTTTTTCTTACATAATTGGATAGTGTATAATAAAATAATGAATATCTAAAAAAAACCAAAAAACAACACATTCCAAACAAAGTTTCCTTATTTTTCTTTCTTTATTTTTTCAACCCCCTCTCATGAAATCTTCTAAAAATATATATAATCTTTTTTTTTTCTATTATGCACATTCCTAATAATAAAATATTAGAAATTAAATATTATTTTTTTCTATTTACAACTAAAGATAATAAACCTTTGTATAAGTATCTTTTTTTTCCAACTATGAAATAAATACAATTATTTATTTCTAATTCAATACTAGAAACTTGCATAATCAATTAGTTTAAATTAAAATAATTTAAACAATTACATTTGCCAAATAATTTAATTTTATTACTAAAATTTTAGAAACATATTTATCTAACTAGATAATTAATTAATAAATTAAAATATATGCATTAAATAAATAACTAAAATAATATTATTGTTTTATCTATTTATTTTATCTTCTAATTAACCCTATCAATTAATTATCAAGTAAATTAATCAAGCCACTACGTAATTTATTTCTAATTAATTATTTATCTTAATTTAGCTTATTATTTAATTACCCACACAATTGGATTATCTCAAAATACTTCAACACAAGGACCTAGTTCACATTCCCTGATATTGTACCTGTCACACAATATAATCTTGCCACACATACCTTAGTAGCATTGTTAGGACTAATACAATCATATAATCACCTTTAACAATTAACTATGCTATTGTAATCACACATTATACATAAAATGTGTTAAATCAACACTTTATATTTAATAAAAGTTAATAAACCTTATCAAATTTTATCATGAAATTATAATATCATAGACTCACAAAGCAACTAAAAATGAGGGTTGTTACATCCTTCCCCCCTAGGATTAATGTCGGTCCTAACATTAATTATATTTTAGAAAATTATCACAGTAATGCAAAGCACTTGGTGAAAGAGTTACATTCCTTTGCAAGTAATTAAAAGATTTGCTAAATTAGTTGACAACTCAACAAATATGTCAATTTTATGCAAATAAATACTTTTATCTATAAAATAATATTACAATTTAGTTATTAATCTAATAAATAAATTAATTAAATAACATTTATGTACAAGTTATAAGACTAAATTGTTGCACATAAGGAGAAACAACGACTAATAGTTGATTACCATTAGTAATCATTAAAATTGATAACCATAAAGTTTGAATGTAATAGAAATGTTCAACAATAAATTCAATATAAAAGTAAAATCTACAATAATAAATTAATGAAATGATTTATCTGCAACATTCTAAATAAGGTCTTTATAAGAGTTACCTGTAGTAGAATAGGTGGCCTTACATTATATTTCAATTTTTTTGAACTGAGACTTTCTATTCTAATCAACACTTGTGTATTTGTGACGACACCACCTTAAATTTCAAACTTGGAATTAAACCTTGTTTATCTGTTAAATACTGAGAGTGATTATTGATAGTAAATATACTTAAGCTTTAATCAACGCTGAACAATATTATTGTTAAAATGGATATACATGTATTTAGTCAATAGTCAAATATTAAATCTGTTCAGTATGACAAATTCTCCAAATAACATCATAATCTCTTAAGTTAGTTATGTGAATCAAATTGATATGTTAACTTCTTGTTAATTGTATTAGCATAAGTTTTGTAGATTATGTATAAATTAAATATGAATTCAGATTAGTCTTGCATGTACTAGCAATAGATTTGTATTTGATCATTATTTTAGAATCAAGATATTTATAAAGAAATATAATTGTTAATTAGATGATTAAATAACTGAATGTGAATTTAGTTGATAATTCAGAGAAAATATAATAACTTACTAATTGATAAATGAGTTAGGGCCTCATTTTTTAGTCTTATAAACTATTACTACTATGGAAAATGTAGTAACATTGGTTAGAAATTTCACACCTTGACAATGACATAATGTCGATTAATTCTCAATCTTGACTGAACAAGTGAAAATAGTTAATTATGGATCTAAATGAATAGTTAGTTTGAATAGTTTGTTTTATTTTTGCTTATGATTGATGAATTAAGGACAGGTGTCAAATATGGACTCACAGAGAAGGATAGATTACTTCTTCTAATCTATCTATTTTTATTAACACAAAAAGATGCTTTGGCCAAAGCTTGTTGCTCAATTTAGTAATAATTACTATTGATTATTTTTACACTCTGCCATATCGTGATGTTTGTACATTTTTCATTTTCTACATACTTTAAAATGTTATATATATCATGTTGCATCATATTCCATCATACTTGTCGATTTCATATTGCTAGGCCCTCCATGTAGGATTGGGTTTCTCCATTCAGGAGGAAACCATGGAAGAAAAAGCTTCATGGTTTAGAGTATTAGATGCTCTAATGATGCTCTCTCTAGCTCCTTTTACTTGATGAAGTTGTTTGACAGTGAAGGTATAAATGATTTTGTTGAGAAATATTATTTATGTAGCCATCTATGGCATGATATAAAGGACTAAGTCCTAATTGTAATATCTTATTTCAAAAGCTTTTTGTAATTTAAACTTTGGAATAGATATTCATACTATCTTGAATATGAAATGGATTTGGAATTATTATTTTATGAATAATTTCTTTTATCTTCCACATTTAATAATTGTTTTTCTAGAGGGGTCTTTACATATGGTATCAAAGTATACCAGGTTCAACACTCAAACCTTGTGTCTTCTATGCTAAGTTGTCAAATTTATGTTCACAAGACCCTCTAGCTAAACAATCATGGTGCAAACAAGAAATTTTGACAATGGTGGACCATGTAATGAACCACCAGATAAATTGGATCAAATTTTAAACCTCTTGTCTGACATCCATAATAGAATGAATGCTCTTGAGCAAGAGGTTAGGGAAAATCGTGAAGCCTTGAGTCATGATGGGGATCAATTGGATGACGAAGAAGAGGCTAGAATAGAAGACAATCATGTTAAATTTGAAAAAGAATTAGTTAAGGACATTAAGAGAATTATGCCTCCTAAATTTGATGGAAAGACCATAGGAGATTGTGTTGAGTCCTAGATAATCGAAAATGAAAATTAATTTAAGCTCAAGAATCTATTAGATGATACTAAGGCTATTTGGGAAACTTATTAGCTTAGTGGTGAAGTATCCACATGTTGGCATAATGAGAAAGCAAAAAAATGGATAACACTTGGTGATACCTCTTGGGAGCTTTTCTTATCTCTATTCAGAAAGAGATGATTACCACAACTTTTCTTTCACAAGAAAATGACAGTCCCAGAATATTAGGAAAGGTTCACACAACATCTTAAGTATGTTCATCAATACCAACTTGATGAATGCTTTAGGATTAGGAAATTCATTCTAGGGTAAAAACCAAAAATTGGAAAAGAGGTGGACATTCACAATCCATTAACTATGGATGAAGTCTTTGAGAAGGCTACTAAATAGAAACAAAAACTTTAACAATGGGAAAATTATAAGAAGAATCAGTCTAAGTCATTAGAAAATTATGGAAAGAGAAAGTTTCAAAAGGGGAATCATTATCAGAACAAGACTTTTAAAGGGGGTAATCAAAGAAATCATAATGAAAATTTCAAAGGACATAATGGCAATGGTTAATGATTTAAAAAAAAAACAATCCACTTGGATAGAAGGGATCACAAGATGGATGTCATGTCTATGGAGGTGAGCATTATGCTAGGTCATGTCCTCAACGGTTAGCTGGGAGGAATGGAAAAGAACAAAAACGAGCCCAACATTGCATTTATGCAGTAGTAGACAACAAGCAAGTTGATTGTCAAGCAACACCTATCCACTTTTCTGGTAAGATTTATGGATGCACTATTAATATTTTGATTGACACTGGAGCAACTAAATATTTTCTAGATCCTAAGATTGTTTCTAAGTTACCAGTTAGAATAGGATTTATGGCTAATTCATGGATGGTTCAGTATCGGAATCGGGCAAAGAAAAGGGTGGATCATTGTCTTTCTTGCAGTGAGTTGGAGCTTCCATAATTTTTAACTCAAGTCAATTTGTATGTGGCCCTCTTAGGATCCTATGATGTTATTTTTTGAATTAATTGGTTATCTAAGAATAAGGCCTTAGTGAATTGTCAATATAAGATAATTGCTTGTGTACATGATATGGGTAGACCAACTGAGATTCATGGGATTCAAAAACCCCTAAATATTAGGTATATTTCAGATATGCAGTTAAAAAAGGATTAGGAAAAGGGATGCACTTTGTATGCCATTCATATTAATCACCTTAACAAGGATAATGAGATAGCCATTGAAGATTTTCCAATTCTTCAAGAGCTTAGGGATGTTTTTCCTAAAGAGTTATTGGATATCATCAGTTGAAAATGAAAGAAGAAGATATTTCTAAAAAACTTTCAAGACTCTCTATAGGCACCATGAATTCACTGAGTTCCTTTTGGACTAACCAATGTCCCTGCAACTTTATGAATCTAATGAATAGTGTTTTTAGGGATTGTTTGGATGATTTTGTATTAGTTTTTCTGGATGACATATTAGTCTACTCTAAATTAGAAAGGGAGCATGAAGAACATGTAAGGATAGTATTGCAATGTTTAAGAGAACAACTTTATGGAAAGCTATCCAAGTGTACTTTTTATGAAAAGAAGGTGCGCTACTTAGGTCACATTATTTTAGTTGAGGGTATTTCTGTTGATCTAGATAAGATTAAGGCTATCATGGAATGGCCCATGCCTCAAAATGTTCAAGACGTCCACAGTTTCATGGGTCTATCCATTTATTATAGAAGGTTTGTTGAAGGCTTTTCTAGGATTGCAAATCCTATCACCTCACTTCAGAGAAAAGGGAAAAGGTTTGAATGAACTGCCAAATGTGAGAAATCTTTCCAAACCCTAAAGCAAAAAATTGCAATTGCTCCTATTTTGATCATACCAAACTCGAATGGTCATTTCATTGTTATTACTGATGCCTCTGGTGAATGCTTAGGTGGGGTCCTCGTGCCAAATGGATAGGTAGTGGCTTATAAGTCAAGGAAATTGAAGTGATATGAGAAAAATTATGCCCCTCATAATTTGAAACAAGCAACAATTGTGCATGCTTTGCAGATGTAGAGACATTTCCTTTTAAGGGAACCTTGTGATCTTAAGAATGATCATTTGGGACTTAAGCATAGTTTCACATGACCAAACCTAAATGCTCAACAAAGGCAATGGTTGGAGTTCCTCAGTGACAATGATTTTGAAATTGAGTATATTAAAGGTTCAAAAGAAAACTCGGTGGTACATTCTCTTAGCAAGCAAAGACATCTTGCAGTTATTATGACAGTTCAATCTACTTTCAAGCAGCAGGTACTTAGTAACATGCAAAGTGATGAGCACTATTTGTTGGTTAAATAAGATCTTGATAAAGATCCTTCATATCACAATTTTGATTATTATATGTTTAAACCTAATGGAATTTTAAGATATCAAGGAAGAATGTATGTTCCCAATCAGGGAAGACTAAGAAATATTGTTCTTGAGGAGGCACATAGTGCTCCTTATTCAGGACATCCAAGTATGAATAAATTAATGGCATTATTTGAGACCATTGTATTTTTGGTCTGGACTTAAAAAGTATGTTGTTGAGCTTGTGGAAAAATGTTTAGAATGTCAACAATGTAAGGTAGAGCATGTTTACCCAGCCGTTCTAATGTATCACCACAACATTCATGAATATAAATGACAAGTAATAAGCATGGATTTCATCCAAGGATTGCTAATGTTGAAAAACAAGCATGATGTTATTTTGGTAGTCATTGATAAACTTTCCAAGATAACACCTTTTATTATTGGCCCAAGTCTTTTTGACAGATCATGGACTTTAGCTAAAAAAATTATGCAAGAGATTTTCAGATTGCATGGGGTTCTTGAGATGAGCATTTCAGATTGAGACACTCGTATGACATATAGGTTTTGGAGAACCTGGAACGCCATCTTGGGAACACGTTTGAATTTTAGTACATCTTATCACCTGCAAATGAATGGCCAAACAGAACAGGTGAATCAGATAGTTGAGGACTTGTTTAAAATGTATTGCATGGATCAGTAGTACAAGTGGGAGGAATATCTTCCCTTAGTATAATTTGAATACAATATATCATTTCAAACCTCTGTGGGAATGTTTCTATTTGAGGCTTTGCATGGAAAAAGGTGTCGTACTCCTATCAGTTGGGATAAGATTGAGGATATGGTCATTATAGGACCTGATATAATTAAGGAAATGGATGAACATACGAAAGTAATTAAAGAAAGATTAAAGGAAGCTTTAGATAGATAGAAGAGCTATGCAGACAAGAATAGGATATAGAGGTAGTTTTCTATAGGAGATAAGGTCTTTCTTAGATTCAAACCACAAAAGAGTTCTATTTCTTTTGGCAAGTCAGCCAAGCTCACACCTAGATATGTGGGGCTAGTTGAAGTCTTGGAAGTAATAAACCTATTTGTCTATAGACTTTCTCTACCACCAAATCTTTCCTGAATCCACAATGTATTTCATGTTTCATTTCTAAAACCATATCATCCTAATGCTACTCACATTCTTGATCGACAGGTTTTAATGTAGGTACAAGATCTAGGAGTAGTTTAGGTAGAATCCATTCAAATACTTGATGAGCATAGAATCAAATTGTAAAACAAAGAATTAATTTAGTATAAGGTTCATTGGGATCAATTTTCTAAAGAAAATTCCACTTGGGAAGATGTTGAAGAGATCCAACGATAGTTTCCTCATTTAATATAATAATTTTATTTTTGTTGTGCTAGTTAGACATTGGGACGATGTCTTTTCCTAGAGGGGTAGGATGTCACAACCCTCTTTCATACTTAATTATTTTTATCAGTGTTTGGATAATAATTTTTGGATGTGATTGAAAAAACTATTATGTTGAGATAGAATAATGCAAACATTATGAAGGACAATATTATCATGATAAATATTATTGATTTTATTTTGAGCACTAACAAGAATTAATCATTTGATGTTGTTTCTATGAGTGCAACATGAATACTTGACACTCTCTCTATTAGAGAGAGAGTATCATCAGAGAGAGGGAGCCTAACAGTTTGAAAGCAAAGAGCTATGATGGGATGTACACACACATACTTAGGGAAATAAATTAATCTAATATCTGTGTGCTTAAAATTATTTAATTAGTTAATTCTTATTAGATAAATATTAGTTTTTGTTTTAATAATAAATATAATTAGTTGCACCTTTATTCATTAATTTAAAAAAATATTGCTTGTATGTTATTTCATGTTTTGTAACTGAAGGAATCTTTGCTTTCATTTTAAAAAAAAGAGTGGGGGTTAATTATAGAAAAGGAAGGTTGGGTGGAAAAAGAAAGTCGAGGATATTTATTTTATTTCCTAGTTTATTTCAAATTGGGGAAATAGAATTCTTTAAAAGGGGAAAAAGAGAAAAGATTGGGTGGTTCAAAAAAGTAAAAAATAGAAAGCAGGGGAAAGATCAGGAAAAAGTAGGGGAATGTCAAAATTTATTAGAAAGCTTTTGGACTTTGGGTATGTTTTGATTTTCTATAAACTCTTGATTTTTGTGAAGAATGAGTATGAAATTTGAATTGGGTTGTAATGAAATCATTTTTGTAGATCATTTTTTCTTAAATTTGGATTAAAACATGTTTTCATCTTGGTTCTGTGTAAATTTTTATACACCCTTCTCAAAGTTGTTGAACTTGATTGTTCTTCCTCAACCTGTGATCAATTTTCAACTTGCATGAACATTTCTTATTACACGTGTTTACTTCATTACTAGTCCAGTGAAATCTCCTGTCCAACTTATTATTTGGATCAACTTGATCAATCAATATGTAAATATGATTTCAATCATAACATTCTTTCTTCTTTATTGTTTGATTTCTATCTTCTTCCATAGAATATTTCATCTATTGAATTGTATTTTTTTATTTAATGTAAATAACTTGCATGAGGATTAGTGGCTTGAGTTAACTTATTCATCGACATGTAAGTGTCTTTCATTACCTTAGTGGATCAGCCTGCAACTTTAACCTTTGTTTATGCTTGAGTTAAATCGTGGTTCGACCTATTCTTCTCCTGTCGACTTGCAATATTTCTTGAAGTCTAGTCTATGATTTTTCTTCAACCGGTGTCTATTTTTTTGGGAGTTATTTATTTCCTTCAGCCTTTTCCTATTATGGAGTAAAATGTGTACACTAGCATTTTACACGTAGTTTAGCACCTGGTTGGACCTAAAATGTTTACACTTGTCAATCAAAACCTATTTTAACACCTTTTTTAACACTAAACGATTAATTCTCGATCCTAATGATAAAACTTGACAAAATAATAATGAGGTTGACCTAAGCCCACTTCAAGGGACTTATGCCAGAGTTTTTAGGGCTAAAGGATAAGGGCACCCAAGTGCCCTGATCCCTCATTTAGCCTTGACCTAATTTAAAGGAATATCAGCTTAAGACATCTTAAGTGGTTCCTCATGTCAGCCCCATTTGGTTTTATTCATTGTTTGTGAGTGGGAGTGCATATAAAAGAAAGTTAGTTTATTCATTTGAACATCTCTAAGTTCTCTATGCAATCTAGACACACTTGCACTCTCTCTTCTTCTCTCTCATGCTCTCTATTCTTCTCTATAGCTCTCTATGGTGGACTATTGTTGCCGCACTAACTTATTACAAGTCTTGTGAAAATATTTCTACTTATTTGGGCTACACCAACTTCTTGAGTCTTGTTGTGATGTTGCATCAAGCATGCTAGGGTTTCCATACTCATGGTGACTTCTTTCCTTCATTCTTTGTTCTATCATTCCATTCTACTTCATATTTGTGTCTGCCCTCCTAGGGTATGCACTCTTTGAGATCTCATCATTGCTATTATCGAGGTGGGAACACTATTCACAAAGATTGAATTAGGAAAGCTCGTAAATATCACCCAACCATTTTCCTTCTTATGTGTGTGCAAGTAGCATCTGGAGGAATCTACAGAAAACAAGTTATAGGAAGCAGGAACACAGAAGGGCGAAGGCACAAAAAGTTTAACATCTTGCTAAACCCTAATCAAGGTCTAGGGCACCCAAGTACCCTAGTCTTTTGGGATCCCAAATCAAGATCCAGGTTCCCATCTGTCCTCTAATCCTCACTGTGGTGTTAGATTTCTGATATTTGTTTCCAACAATATGTTATGAGTAAATCTTTGTCAACTAGGGTTTGATATTTTGCCCTAGTTTGCTTGGTTAGATTTTGTTGGATTTAGTTGAAACTCCTCTATATAAAAAAGAGACAAAACCCCTATCATTTGTATCTCCTTCATTGGTAGAATCCAAGCTCTTGTGTTCTAATGTTGGATAGAAGAGGGTTTGACCTAGTTTGATATATTCGGCTAGGTCTCTCTTTTCTATCTAACATTTTGGCGAACCTGTCGTTTCTTGTACTTTGGCATCCTTCTTTCTTTGTATCTAAGTTATTTTATACCATAGATCTGATTAGGTTACATTATTTCATCATTTCTCATACTTTCATAGCTTAATTTTACATTGTCTTATTGTTAGAGTTTGCAAAAACCTTGCATTTTTAGAAAATCTACCTAGTCTTGAACCTAGGGTTTAGAGATTAGTGAGTTGTTTCATATCTTTGTGGAATGATTATATTGATTTAATTTTATGTAGCACATCATCTTTGTGTTAAATAAAATAAATTCTTGCATATTTGCATTGAAAAGTGAAAAATCAAGCATTTTAGGCTTAGAGAGAGGCATATGTATTGCATTGTTTTAATTGCATATGTTTTAGATCATCATAGAAAGATTTAAATTTCTGATTTTTACACCAGATATGATTGGTGTTTCAGCAATTAATCATTTCATATTGCTTTATTTTGCATTTTAGCATATTCATTACTAGGGTTTTATAAAAAAAAATGCATTTTTGGGAAAATTTAGTTAATTTGAAATCTAGGGTTTGTGATTCATATCTTGTTTCAGATTTTTATTATGATAATTAGTGGTTCAATCTAATGTTGTATTGCTGTAGCATGTCATAAGTATCATTTTTGTTTAGATTACATTCTTGCATCAAATAATTTTTGTTTAGGAATAAGCATTTAAGATCTAGGGTTTAATAGTAAAACCCTAAGTAGTCTTGCATTCAATGGTTGTATTTGAAATCTTATTTTCAGATTTTTGCTATACTGAATGATTGCTAAATCTGATTTTAAATTTTTGTAAACTCATCATATGTGTCATATTTTTTTAAATTAGAAAGAAAGAACATTCATGCATTCATCTTCTCTTTGAAATTTGAAAGTAAAAGTACAAACAAACTATCTAGCTTCATTTGACACTTATGCATCTTCATTTAAGGAAACATTTTCTATATCCCTCTTGTGTTTACTTAGGAAAATCATTTTCACATAGTACACATCTTACATTTACAAGACTTAATTGTTGTGGTTACCAAAAACACCACATTTTTGGAAAGCCCCACTTATCTTGCACTCATAGATCATTGATTGTAATCTTATTTTAGATACTCAAATCATGTCTAAATTCAATTGTACATTCTTGTTCCATATCACACTTACATGGATTATTGACTTCTTTGTATTACTTCTATCAATATTAGAAGACTTTACTAAATTCATCTCCATGAATAGTCATGAGAAAGATGATGGTGATATTTCTTCTTTTAATACAAATAATGATAATATAATCACCTCTAAGGCATATGATGGTGACCCAGCTTTGCCTACATCACCTTATACTTTAGATCCCTCTCCCAAAAGTGAGAACATTTTGGTGCAAGAGGATGAAATCATTGACATATTCCTTAACATTTACTTTATCTTCTCTTCATTTGAATGATCTCTCTTCTATATATGCGGCATTAGAGGATGTTGAGCATACTAGTTTTTCTTCTATCATAGTACAAGATGATTCTATGAATTGTCCTACTAATCTTCCTCCTTTGTTTAAATGTTCAAGTACTTTGGATATCACTAAGGAAGTGAAGACCCTTGATCTTCCTCCTTTGGTTGAATGTTCAAATACGTTGGATATCACTAAGGAAGTGAAGACTCTTGATCTTCCTCCTTTCGTTGAATGCTCAAATACCTTGGATATCTCTAAGGAAGTGAAGACCCTTGATCTTCCTCCTTTGGTTGAATGTTCAAATATCTTAGATATCACTAACGATGTGAAGACCCTTGGTATTCCTCATTTTGTTGCATGTTCAAGCCCCTTGGACATCACTAAAGATACAATCATCAATAATTTTCTTAACATCACTCTACCCTCTCTTCATTCCAATGCTCTCCCATTAAAAGATGATGCATTAGTGGATAAATATTCTTTTATTATAATGGATTCCCCATGGGAATACATTGGGCATTCATCTCAAAAAATATATCAATTCTATCATCATTAATAGACTTGTTTTGCCCACTAAGGGGATAGTCAATAAGTGCATTAATGTTCAAATTACTCCTAAAATCATGGTACATGAAGCACCTAATCCGGCTTGAGGTGTTCCAAAACCATCTCAACCTCCTGGTTACTTTTTCAATATTGCAAATCAAATCACTCAAAGAAATCAAGGTGCTCAAAATGTGTCGCAACAATCTCATTATAATGTGGTTGCTCACACATGCAACACCCACAATAACAAACAAAGCAAGAAAGCACCGAGTGTGACCACTTCTCTTTCACCTTCTCAACCCATTCTTCCTCAAGAACCTCATCTTTCTTAACATATTGGTAAAGAATACGATATTGTCGAGCACCACCGCACTACTCCATCTAAGATCTCTCTATGGGATTTAATAAAAACATCACCTACATACCATGGAATACTCCAAGAGGCTCTACAAAAGGTAGTTGTTCCATCTTATAGTAGACTGAATTATATAACATCCTTTCTTAGTTGTATGCATGTGACGACATCAGATATTTCATTTCAACTACATGAATTACCTCCCATAGAAGTTCATAACCAATATGAGCCTCTTATGATATCTGTCATTATTAATAAAATGAGAGTTAGATGTACCATGATAGATGGTGGATCAGGTCTTAATGTATGTGGCATAGACTTGTTACATAAAATCAATGTTGATACCTCTCTCATTAAACCAGATAAACTCATCCTCCATGTCTTTGATAATGTTGGTAAACAACCACTAGGTACAATCACATTAAATATTAAGGTTGGACCTGTGATGCTGCCTACCTGTATCCATGTCATGCCTAACTCTCTCACATAGAATCTTCTTCTTGCTAGACCATGGATTCATGCCATGGGGGTAGTCCCGTCTACCTTAATCGTTCAATAAAGTTCATTTTTGAAAACAAGTTCTATACAATCAAATATGATTCGATTCCAGAAAGTTGCTTACAAAGGGAAGTGAGACATCAAATTCCTTTAAGTGGTTTGATCCCTTCTTTAACAAAAACCAAACCACTACCGTCCACTACTAAAAATAGTGTTGGTCCTTTGAATGCATTTTTTGATGATGACTGGGGTTCTCTAGATTTTACACCCTCCTTTGTAGGTGAATATAAATCTCACCCTCACATCCAAAAACCTCGAAGGTAAATGGAATTTCTTCAACACAATCTCATACTCCTAACAAACTTAAAATCAAGAGTAATAATAATGGAACTTTTAATATTGATGATGATCTGCCTTCTTCTATAGAAATGGCGACCATTTGTGATAAAGTATCATCCCAATCTAATGAATCATCTTCTTCTAATGCATGTCTTGGTAATGATGAGGTCCCTTTATATTTCAACCCCCATGGGTTTGTTGAAACAAAGATTGACCCTCCTCACCATGATAAAAAGAATTATCATTCTCCATCTTCTTCAACACATGATGACAATTCTCATCTCAACAAAAATAGTCATATGACCTATCCTCTTCTTTCGGACTTGGAGATGCGTTATGGGCATGGATTCAAAATTCTTTCTAAACGAGGATACAATGGAAATGGGTTAGGATGCAAAGAACAAGGAATTAAGAAACCTGTGGAACTAATTCCACACTTGTCTAAAGTAGGTTTAGGTTTCTGGCCTTCTCCTACATCCTCTCCACCATGTTCACAACAAAAAGGATTGCTTCCTACTCCACCTATATCTTCTCTTATATCTTAACAAGAGTGTATGTTGTTGAGTCTACTCAAAGATCGCTTAATCACTCTTCCTACTCCAACACACAAAAAGATTCAACAAAATAATCAGTCAACACCTCATTATTGTGCATATCATCGAGTGATTGGCCATTCCACTAAGGAATGCTAAGTCTTGGGTGACAAAATTCAACAACTTTAAACAAGGTATGGCTCTAGTACTCTTCACCATGCTTGATGTAGTCCCTAGAGTAGCTTGTCCTTTGTCAATTTTATAAGCAAGTTGGGGGAGGACAATTTTTTATAGACCGACTCACAAGTGTGGTCCCTCCTCATTTTTGTTGTTATGATTGTATGTACTATTATCCCTATATTGTAATGTTGAAGTTCTCCCTTGACAACTTTATTAGAACAAAAGGTACAAGGAGTAAGAACGCATTGTGTCATTCATCTATATGTATCTTCATTCTTCTATATGTCATGATATATAATTGTGTTATTTTTCTTGGATGATTTAGCATCCTTTCATGTTGATTCAATTTGTGTGTACTCTACTTTCATGTGATATTTCCTCCATCATCATCGTAAGTTATGATGTTTTATGTATGTGGAACCTTGTTGCAATGCTCGGTGTCATACCATGACTACACAAGCCATTGTGTATCATGTCTATAAGCATCACCTTGGTTTTCTCATTCTGGAGGAAACCCCTTGTTGTGATGTAGCTTTTGAAAACACATATCATTTGGGCATGTGCTCTTAGAAAGCTCTTATGCCTATTTTATATTTATTCCTCACTCTACCTTAAAGGCAATTGATCCCTGATGGAGTTAGCAATCACTTTTAAGGTGGGGGCATACACGGTGCTTTGAGCCTTACTCTCATCTTTCTATCTGTAGACACTTGAAAATCACCTTACTTCCTACCTTAATCATCCATCTCCTACATTAATTGAATAATTATTAATTATTTATTTAAGTTAATTTTCCCTATCTTCGTAGCATTAATTCAATAATGTACAATTATTTAATTAATCCCTTAGTCTTTTCTAATATTAATTTAAAAATATATAATTATTTAATTAATTAAATCACAAATCCAATATTAATTAAATAAATAAAATATTTATTTAATTAATTCAAATCATATCTTCTTCTCGACTTTTTTTTTCCAAAATTAAACTCATGTGTATCTAAATAATTTAATTAATTTGATAATTTCATCAATTATCTTCTAATCCTTTTTCAGGATTTATTTCCTTCTAAAATAGAAAATCGAATCCTGGATATCTTTTCAAATCTTATCTCTACTTGTTTTATTTCCTCTTTTAATCAAATAAAGCAAAAAACAAATATTATCTTCAAAATCAAATCCTTATCCCTCTATCGTAAAACATCTATAAATAAAACCTCCTCCAAACCAAAAGGGGATCCATTTATTATGCAAAACTTACTATGTCAAAATTGAGCTCTCATCCATGCCATTGCAACCAAGGTTATGCTCAAGTCTCTTAAGCAATCCAGATTTCAACATGCCAAGGGATAAATATCATTTATGGTAACTTGTATTGTTGTTTACTTTGGGTTTTTTCACATTTCGATTATCTCTTTTGTTATGTAGGTATTGAAATAGGATCATTATGTTCTTATTTACTTTCCAAAATCTAGGATATACATTTTGGCACGCCCAGTGATCTAACCCCCATTTTTTAAAAAGTGTTTTTGAGGCTCTTTGTTGCATATTTAGGCTCATTTTGGTCAAGATTTGAGGATCACTTGTTGCAGATGGCCTCCTCCTCCTTCAACATACTAAAATAGGCATTTGTTTTCAAATCATAAATTTTACAAAAAAGATTAGATTTTTACAAAATTGGTGGTGTTGGAAAGCTAACTCGTCTAGATTTATTGTGACATAGACCTAATTAGCATATCTATTGCAGATTCTTAGGTATATTCCTTCAAAGTCAGCCCTTCTTTATAAACTTCTTTTGAGCATAACTTGTGCAAAACTTAATGAAATGTCACATTTTTTAAAAATTGCTTAGAATTTTGTGTAGAATATGCTCATCTAATCTATTCTATTGTATGAGTCCATTATTTTTCTAGATTTTCCAGAATTCCATCATTTTGGTCTAATCCTAACTTTGTAGCTTTCGCTTGCCAAAAAAGAAATCCTTGAAACTACTCACAAATTTCTGTAGGTTTGCATGTCAAAGAAAATATCTAAAACTACTAACAAATTTATATAGATTTGCATGCCAAAGACATATTTTTATCACTAATCTAGGCACTTAGTCTAATATAGGGGGATAGTACTTGAACCTTGTTTGCTATGTCTGGAATTTTCTATGTGCATATGCTCTCTCCTCACATCGAAAGGTGATCTTGGAGATCAAAAGCACTAGTTAATTTGTTTACTTTCTTTCTTTACTTTTATTCATGGGGATCCAAGATCAATATGTATGCTCTTCTCTTGCATAGAAAGGTAATCTTGAGAATCAAAAGTACTTGGTATCCTCTCTATGAGTCTTGTTAAGGGATTTCATCACCCTTAAGGAGGACCTCAACCACATGTTCTGGCAAGGTATATAAAGGGGGAGAGCAAAAGCTATAGCTCAATCTAGTCACATAGTTATTGGCATAGCCTTGTGGTCTCGGGTGACTCCAGACACAAGGTGAAGTGATGTTTGCTTAACCTCTTATGTCACATGCTTTCAACAAACTAGTGTTCATAGACTTGGCCCCATAGTACCTAGTGTATATCGGGGGCTCCCTAGACATCTTGTTATCCTAGGTAAGACCTTTCGACCATCATATCCTTCGGTGCATCGCAACTACAAGGAGGATAAGAGCTCACACTATTACCTTCATTGTTTGAAATAGAATACACTTTGGGTAAGACTTTTGTCTTCAGAGTAAGGGGTGTAAGGTGGTACATGGCCTTGCATTTCCTACCTATCCAAGAAATGATAAACGATATCAAGGGGATGGAAACTACTATTATCTAATAGTGGGGGTTGAAGTTGCACCTGAGTGAGTCCATGGGATATGACACTCCTTTCTTGAATAATATAGGATTATACAAGAGTGTTTGGCTTATCTTCTTGTTATCTACTAGTGTATGCCATTTGTAATCCATGGAGGTTAATAGCCTTGCACACCCATTTTGAAAAGTATCATAGCCATTGTGTCTTTTTTGTTTGAAATCTCTTGCCAAAGAACTTATCCAAAAATCATTTCTAAGCATTCAATTACAAAATTTTGATATTATCCCAATCATTCCAAATCATCTAATCCTATCATCTCTAATAATCCAAGTCATCCTCCTTACCCATCCTCATCATCTCAAGTATCCAATCACTTTATTCTAGTCATCCTAATCACCCCTCTTATCTACCTCATCCCTAATCATTCTAAGCCTTCATCATAATCTAATCAATCCCAACCTATTTATAACCTAATCAATTTCATCCATCTCAAATCCTAATCATATCCTAATCACTCCACTCATCATTCTAATTCTATCCTAATCATAATTCATTATGAATTATCCAACATCATCTTACATCATTGTCTTAACCCAACTTCATCCACCTAATCTCCATCACACTCTACTCTTCATCATCCCGATCATAATACCATTCTTGAGCCCTATCTAATCCATCCTTTGTCAAAATGGTTATGACACTATAAAAAAAGAACCTAGAGAAAGATTGTTATGGTGTTTGAAAAATGCTTGATGAACTTAGGATGCTATATAAAAAGGAACAAGTCACTACCCCACCACAACATCAACACATACAACAACAACAATCCATAGCCCAACAATTCCAACAACAACAACTCGTAGAATAACAAATGATACAACAACAACAATCCCACTTACAACTACAATCTCTTTTACAACAACAATAATTCCAAACACAAAAACAACAAGTCCAAACACAACCTCACCCTCAACAAATTACACCTCAATCCCATGTGTCACCTCCATCATCATACCAACCTAGCCTACCTACATATCACATCAATTCCACTTCAACCTATCCCATGTATAACCAACAACATCATCCCCAAGATCATACAACTCCTTATTCTAACATTTCAACTCATCATCAAATCCATTTACAAGACTATCAAGTTCCTTCACAACAAGAACATGCAAGTCCAAGTTACCCTTTGCACTAAGATTACGAGTCATTAAGTCCTCATGTTGCCTTTGACAAGGGGAAAACCACTCTAGATTATGCATCCTATGGGTATCCTCCATCATTATCTAATCAAATGCCTATCTAAGAGCCTCCTAGTCCTATCACAACACCACCATACAATCCATTTGCCAATCCATCAACCCCTTCAATTCCTTCATTACCATCTTCCTCTAAACTTATTAATCCTAATCCATTAACCCATGCTCCTCCTAATCCTAATCCCTTTGTTCATCTACCACATAATCCTTCTCCCAATATACCATATCATCCTTCATCCAATCCACAATATCCTCCTTCACCCAATATATCATATGATCCACCACCTAATCCATTAACCCCTTTTATCCCTCCACCATGGGATCTATCCACTCCTAATCCTAATCCATTGAATCCCATTATCTCTCCACCCAATCCCAATCCTAATCCTACACCATATACTCTTATTATCTATCCATTATATTGTTCATACACCCATATAGTTATGAGGGATGTGATCCAATGGATATTAGGAAGGAATAAACCATCTCCATGCCATCAAATGCCCATCCTTGAGCCTATCTAAGACCCTTCAAGAACTATGCCTATTCCTCTAATCCCATCATGTATCCCACAACCCATCAAACCTATTGAAGAGTCTCCTACCATGAGTCCAAGACAAGATCCATTATACACTCATGTTGTTGATCATCTAGAACCCATCAACCCTATCCAAAAGTCTCCCACTCCCATCCAAGAAAATAAAGAGCTATGTCAAGAGTTTCATCTAAAGAATGTGGAAACATCAACCCCTCATCCAAATCAAGATCAAAGAACCTTCATTCAACCTATCCATAACCTATATCTTCTCTATGATCAAGATATTATCTATGATCAAATTCATCCCATCCATAGCACACTTAATCCTATTTATGATCAAGCTCCCATATATGATCTAGATCCTATCTATGATCATGAAAACTATGATGATCCTCATATCCAACTTTACGCATTCCATGATCAAGAGATTATCACTCCACCTATCCATAATCCCACAACTATCCATGAGCAAGATATCCAAACTACTCCTATCCATTCTCCACCTAGCCCTATCCACATTTTGACAACATCCACTTCCCTTGATGAGACACATGGATCCCAAGTAAACATATATGATCAAGCAAATAGCTTGGATCTTAATGAACATAATTCTAATTAGGATTCTATTGATCCTTCATCATCTCCTATCGACCCCCTTTCAAATCCATCATATTATCCTCTTGGTCCAACTATCTTCATCCATGGTGGTTCTCTCATAAGAGAGGAACAAACTCTATCCACCACCCATCTTTCCCCATCTAATAATGGACTCACCTCTTGTTTCCAATGCAACAAAACATCCCATTGCACATCGCATGGTCCAAAACATGAACTATCAAGGCAAAGGTTTAGGCCTTCTTGAACAAGGTATCTTGGAGCCCATCCATGTACAAATCCATCCATGATCACATGGCCTTGGATATATATCCCAAGGAAAACAATCCAAACATATTGGTAACACCCACACACTTCATAAGTCATCTCCTTCCACTCCCAAGATAGATGCACCTCATCGCACCTCTAAATCAAATATCACCATCCCTCCTCCATTATCACACAAATCCCAAAAGCATGTGCCATACATCTCCTTCCATCCACTCTACCTCCACTCCTCCCAACTCCTAATATTCCTATCCTTAAACCCCCTAATCCATCTATCCACACATATCATTCCCTTAAATCCCCTAACATTCCTAATCAAGATCAACCAAGGCACACACTGACCAAATATGAAGCTATCAAAAAATCCACAGGATCCCAGAATAATCATTTGGATGCTTCCCACATAAAGTAAAAAGCCTACAAAAGCCTAAAAACTATCATGCCAAAGGGCATCAATACACAAAGCAAAATAAAAAATTCTTGAAAGGCTACACATGCCCACACCCCCAACATTAAAAACAAAATTGGTGTGGATACCCAAGAAAAAATAAATCAATCCAAATGAAGCATCCACATACCACTATATCAAAAATCCTAAATCCAAAACATCCCACAAATCCCTCCCCCCACCTAAAAATTCTACAAATCATAAGTCCATTTGGGTCCCTAAGTGATCAAATTGGAAAAATAACAAATCCCCATTACTCCCAACACCCCATCCTAATCAAAAGCTTCAAAATCCAAAATGATGTGTGCAACCATCGGTCTTGGTTCCTTTCCATTCCACAACATTTCCACATACCTCCATCTCCCCATCTTTCATCCATTATCCTACATGTTTCACCCATCATATCCCTATGGTCGATGCTTTTGCATAATCCTTCCATCCATAATCCATATCATAATCCACTATCCTTCATTCATCCATAATCCACTATTATCCATCCATCCATAATCCACACCATAATCCATTATTACCCATCCATCCATAATCCACATCATAATCCACTCCATTACCATCTCATCCAATCACCTATCAACATCCATGTGTGTAATAACACTTGACATGTTCTATGTGCCGTAAACATCCAAAAATGAGACAATATCACATCCTCTTGGAAACAAACGCTTTAGTCCCCACCCTCCATCCAAATCTCTCTTTATGTCCATCCTCCATCCCATCCAAATATACAAAAAGAAATGAAAAAATAAAAAAATAAAAAAAATGAAAAACAAAATGTTCCAAGTATGTGCTAATCCGTGTTGTCATTGATGTCAACAAGCTTGTGTTGTCATTGGTGTGAACTGTGTCAAGAGTATGAGTAGTTTGTTCTGAGTAGAGATTAAAGATCAGTTTGAGAAGAGATGAGGATATGAGCTATTGCTGAAGGTGATTTGGTTAATTTGTATAATTGATGAAGATGTTAAGAATATGATTCTGATGGTTGGTTTCCAAGTGCTTTTGAGAAAATTTGATTAATAAAGGAAACAATGTGTTGAAGATGTGTTCTGGCTTAACAAAGTTGTGATCGTGTTTTGCTCCGCATTTCTTCCTCATTAAAGATCTACTTTTGTAGTTTGAATATGTTGTTCAAAGGTGTTCAAAGATGTTATATTCTAGATTTTGTTCTCTGGTTCATTGTGTAGAGAAAGTTGTGTTCACCAGTGTGCGGACAGTGTTTCTGAGTTGTGCAGGAGTGTCTGGGAGAAATTGTTTTGCTTCACATTTCTCTGCATATTTGTTTATGGCTTTGCAGTTATGGATTCATGCTTTTAAGGTCTATCTTTCTTTAGTTCAAGTGGTTCATGGTTTGGTGCTCCACAAGTTCGTTTCTTGATTTGCAGTTGATGACAAAGTAATCTAAGTGCTCCAGTGTGAACTTTCTTCAGGTGAAAGATGTTGCAAAAGATTTTGTTGGTTTTTAGGTGCTTTTGGATGTCTCTAGATCATGTTCAATCTTGGAGCATGGTCCACATGTCATCTTTTGGTTTTGAGGAAGCATGCACTTAAAAGTTCATAGTGTTAACACAAGTTTGGTCAACTTGGTTGTTTACACTAATTGCAGTTGTGCTTTGGTGATTGTGAAAGTGTGATGAAGTGTGTATGTATGGATTTAGGTCTATCCTAAGGTGTGAGGTGGTCCACATTCATTTCTTTCCTTTGTGAAATGTTTTGGTCTAGACCTAATTTAAATTTTATGGTTTAAGATGTGTCTCCAACCTTGGAGAATGATTTCAAGGTTGATGATGGTATAAATAAGTGTCAAAGATTCATGATTGTATGCATGCATGATGTATATGATGTTTGTTATGTGAATTTGATCAGAGTAGCGAAAGCTTTCAGGTGTTAGGCTATCGGATGCAGTGAGTATAAGGTGTCTACTATTTTTTTAGTGTTGCTATGAAGGTGATGTTTATGTTGTGGTGAATATTGAGCTTCATTGGAATTGAACTCCATACATAGGTTAGATGCAATTATATTAGTTCATCCCTGGTAGTGAGCCTCCCCTTCTATCTCTTTCTTCTGGATAGTGAGTCCTTTGGAAATGAGCCTTTCTTTCTTTCTTCTGGGCAGTGAGCCTTTTGTAATTCGGTGTTGCTACTACTTTATATTCTGAGCTAATCCTCATCATGGTTTTTCCCTTCTTGGGTTTTCCATGTAAAATCTAGTGTTGTCTTGTGTTTGGTGCTATTATGACTCAATTTCTATTATTTGCTTTTCATGCTTAGTCATAATAACAAGTTTAAAGGTTAATGTGGATCTGAATTTTTGTAAGGGTTTGAAATTTTTGATACAACTAATTCACCCCCCCTCTTAGTTGTCTTGTGCATTCAACAATTGGTATCAGAGTCAAGTTTCTTTGAAGAAAGCTTAAAAACTTGAGCTAGATCCGGGATGGCACACAAGAATGATATTCCCTTGTTTGATGGATCAGACTATGCTCTTTGGAAGGTAAGGATGGAATCCTTTCTAATTGCTCTTGGTTATGAGATTTGGAAATCTATTAGGTCTAATTACACTTTACCTAAGAATGGTATAAATACTGATGATGAGATCAAAGATGATGAAATTGATGGTAAGGCAAAACATGCTCTTTTAAGTGGTCTTACTAATTCTGAGTTGGTGAAAGTTGTGAATTTGAAAACTGCTAATGAGATTTGGAAAAAGCTATAAAGTGTTTATGAAGGAGATGATAAGGTCAAACAAGATAAAATGCAAAATTTGAAGCCTACATTTGAGACCATGTGAATGTTTGAGGATGAAAACATTACAAGCTACTTACAGAAGGTGGATGAAGTTGTCAATGGCATCAAAGGACTTGGTGGAAATATAGATGATAAAGAAGTGATATTGAAGGCACTTAGAACTCTTCCTAAAGCTTACAATCATAAGGTTTCTGCTATTGAAGAATTACAAAATTTGAATCAGTTTACCAAAGATCATTTGCTTGGCACCTTAACTACTTTTGAAATAAGAGAGTTTGGCACAACTAGTGGAACTGCAAAGGATGAGACTACTTTTAAGGCTGGAAAATTAGAGAAGACTATGGAATCAAATTCGGAAGACCTTGATGAAGTGGAAGCTAACTTTGTGAGAAGGATGAAAAAGGGTACTGGAAAGTTTAGTGGTAAGTTGCCTTTTAAATGTTTCAGTTGTGGAAAAATAGGTCATTATGCTTCAAGATGTCTAGATAAAGCTCTAAGAATTAAGAACAAGGAAAATAAAGGTAAGATGGTTAAGAAAAGTTACTATGTTAGAGAAGATGCAAGTATATCTAATGATTAATCTGATTATGATGATGATGATGATAATGAATGCTTATTCATAGCCCTAAAAGATGAAATTGTTTCTGCTAACTCTGGAAGCTGTGTGAAGGAAAAGGGTCCGGAAGCAAGTACTAACCCTTAGGGCACTATAATGTCTACTTTTCATGCTAGAAGAGAAAAAGATGACTGGGTCATTGACAATGGATTCTCAAATCATATGATAGGTGATAAGAGTAAGTTTCTTGAACTTTAAAAATATGATGGTGGAGTAGTTAGGTTTGGTGATGATGCAACTGCTAAGATCTGTGGAAAAGCTTCAATCAATTTTGATGGAAAGCATAAAACTGATGATGTGATTTATGTTAAGGGTTTAAAGCATTTTTTTTGAGTGTTGGAAAGATGTGTAGCAAAGGATACAATCTCATGTTACAGGAGGATGGCTGTGAGATCAAAAAAAACTCTAAAACTGTGATAGCTACTAGAAAGAGGACAAGTAGAAATGTTTATTATCTCAAAGGTGGTGATGGTCATTTCTTTATGACTCAGATCAGTGATAGTTGGCTATGGCATAAGATATTGTGTCACATCAATTTTGATAGCTTGGTAAGGATAAGTTAGTTCAAGTTGTGAGAGATCTACCAAAGATTACAAAGCCCATCAATGTTGTCTGTAAGGAATGTCAGATTGGAAAGCAAACAAGAAGAAGCTTCAAAGTCAAGGATTAGTCATATACCAAACAGTTGGAATTGGTACATACAGATCTTTGTGGTCCTACTAGAGTAAGGAGTTTTCAAGGTGACAGGTATTTTATGTTATTTATTGATGATTGCTCTAGAATGACATGGGTCACTTTTCTTAAGGAAAAATCAGAAGCCCTGAATAAGTTTAAAGCCTTTAAAGAAATGGTTGAAAATGAAATGGATATGAAGATTAAATGTTTGAGGTATGACAGAGGTGGAGAATTTACTTCTAATGAGTTTAACATGTTTTGTGAGGATCATGGGATAAAGAGGCATTTATCTGCCCCTAGGACTCCTCAGCAGAATGGAGTGGTTCAAAGGAAGAACAAGACTATTCAAGAAGCTGCAAGGACAATGATAAAAGAAGCAAACCTACCAGAAGTCTATTGGAGAGAAGCAATTCAGTCTATTATCTACATACATAATAGAGTGCAAGCAAGAGAAAATGGCACAAAGACTCCCTATGAGCTATGGTATGGAAGGATTCCTAGTATGTTAAATATTTCAAATTTTTTGGAAGCAAATGTTATATCAGAAGAGATGAAGAACTAGGAAATTTTGATGCAAGGAGTGATGAAGGTATTTTCCTTGAGTATTCTACTAGAAGCAAAGCTTATCAGTGCTACAACAAAAGGCTAAGAAAAATTATTCAAAGTGCTAATGTTAAGGTTGATGAAGATATACAGAAGATTTCAGAGGTTAATGGATATGAATCAGATGAGTCTTCTTGTAGAGAAGAAGAAGAAACTAAAGAAAAAGAAGTACATGTTGAAGAACAAGAAGCTCCAGAAAGAATCCTTAAAACTCCCAAGTTTGTGCAAAAGCATCACTTTGAAGACTAGATCATTGGTGATAAGAGCAAAGGTGCATTGACAAGAAGGAGAGCTGATGAAGAACAAGTAAATCTATGTTTACTTTCTAAAGTTTAACCTAAAATAGTGGTTGAGGCATGCAAGGATGAGTGTTGGATCAAGGCTATGGAAGAAGAACTAATGCAGATTAAGAAGAATCAGACTTGGGAACTTGTGGCTAGATTTCAAGCAGATCCTAGAGAGTCACATGTTATGGTAGTTAAGAGGATATTCAAATATTTAAAGGGCACTCCAGATCAAGGCTTGTGGTATCCAAAAGATATTGACTTTTCTTTAAGTACTTAAATAGATGTAGATTGGGCTGGTTGTGTAGATGACAGGAAAAGTACAAGTGGTGGTGCATTCTTTCTTGGATGCAGATTGGTGTCTTGGCTAAGTAAGAAATAAGATTCAGTGTCTTTATCTGCTATAGAGGTAGAATATATTGCTACAACATCATGTTGCACACAGGTGTTATGGATGAGACAAACCTTGAAGGATATAAAAGTTGTGTATGATGAGCCAATTGTCATGCCCACATTTTCCATGTGGTCACAACACACATCACACGTGTCATAGCCACATCTGTCATGTGGTTATGACACGACATGTGGTCACAACACACATCGCACGTGTCATAGCCACAGCTGTCATGTGGTTATGACACGAGATATGAAAAACTTTTCTCACACTGTCCTAAAAACCCCTTCGCATGCGTAAGCATGCTCGGCGGTGTTCTCTCATGGCAAAAATACTACAGCTTTCGGCGGGATATAAGTACAATTGCGTGCAACCAGATGTAAGCAGACCAACAAGAGGATCTCTACGACGCCACTAACGTCATTGCAAGAGTGAGATTACCAAAGTTCCTAAATCTAAACCTCGGCAATTTCTGGCAGCATAACGCCTTACGGCGTTAGTGGGAATTACGCAGCACTCATTTACGCACGTGGTTCGCTGATAGATTAACAACTTCCAATGACGCCTTGTTCCGACTAAACCGACTAGTGATCTCCCTATTTAGTCAATTTTCAGCAAGACACGGTTGTCTGTCTCCTCTCTTGCTTCCTGAAACATACTCCTCCTACGACTTAGCATTCTCAACGAGGCAGTTTGTTTGCTCTCTCTTCCCTTTTCTCTGGGTCTTAATTTTGATTGTCTTTTTATCGCACTTACCTTAACTATTTCTCTGATAATTTAGTTTGCTTATATTTCGGTCTCTCTCTCTTTCGTTTTCTATGCTTTCTTTATGTATATCCGGGCCTTTCTTCATGATTTACATCAATCAGGGTTATCACTGCAGCTATTGTTGATATTAAACCTAACTTCCGGATGGTCTAGGTCACATAGGCTAGTTTACTACTTCGCTGGACTCGGTCTCCTAATCTTCTCCGATCTAGGTTCCTCCTCTACGTATGTAAATTTTAGCGGAAGGGTCCATCAACTTAGTTCTCTTATCCCATGTGGGAAATGTCGCGCATTTTCTCCTTTGTGTTTTCCAATGTTAGTTTTTCTTCTTCTGACTCTCTTACAGGTTTACTTATATGGACGTTTACTACAGTTGAGATTAAAATGGCCTCACATGGAATGTCTGTGATGGCTTCTTAAGTTTATTTCCAGTGTTTCTTTAAGTAAGGTGGCGTGTAATTTTCCTCTTCATTTTCCTGGTATTGAATCGCGTTGATAGTGGAAACTTCCGAGAAACTCTTTCCAGAGTAATACAGTATATTCCTTTATGCTCTCTTTAATTATCATTTTATTTTCTCTTATTTATATTTACTGCTATTATTATTACTAATAATTAATATTAATACTCTTATTGTGAATCGTATACCATTGTTAATAGATGTAGGAGGCTCTCCACTTTATAAAACCCTGATCATGGAAACATAACTTCTTTGGTTGTTGTGTTCAACACTTAAATAAACCTAACTGTGACAATATATTTTGTTTTTAATTAATTTTGCACATCTCCTTGTTATGAATGATAGAGAGGGCCTCATAAAATGGCCCAAGACACCTCTTCTATGTATATATATACCATATATATAAATATATATATATGTAATATATATGTAATATATATATACTTATAGAACTATATAACTAACTATATCTATATTTATTTACAATTCCCCTTCAAAACGTAATATATATATATATATATATGACATATATATATATATTTGTTTTGTTATTTAATGAATCAGGCATATATATATATATATATATATATATATATATATATATATATATATATATTTTTGCTTTGTTATTTAAATGATCCATTGCATGTATGTTAGGGCTAAATAGCCCTAACATTTTTTTTTTTACTTAACATTTTATGTTTTGTTGTGCAGGGGATTGGCGGTAGGGGTCGGCCGCACAGAGGGACGGAGGCCGCAAGAGACAACGGTGGCGAAGCGCTACTGTGGGCAGAGTTAAGAGCTCCGCGGGGGTTTAAACGGCAGTGGGATGTGGGGAGGGGCGGAGCCCCACCCACATCCCACGATGTGGGGTGTGGGTGGGGCTTCGCCCCTCCCCACACCTCTGTGTTTAATAAATAGGGACTGCGGTGGGGATTACTCCCCACCGCCCAACATACACAAAGCTTCGACTGTGTTTTCAACACAGCGTTCTCAAATGACGCCAGTCTTAAAATGAGATCCGTTTTTATTGCATTCGATGATACTAAAACATCAATAATATATATATATATATATATATATATATATATATATATATATATATATATATATATATATATATATATATATATATATTTAAGTCTCTTTAAATCTGTAAATCTTGTTTTTGTTTTACTACACAATTTATTCAGTTACTATTATTCTATTTAAATATATATATATATATATATGTATATATATATATATTTATATATATGCAAATGTATATATATATTTTATTACCATTCAAATTTGTCCATTACAATTAAATAGTTAGTTTCTCATATTCGGTAAAAAAAAATGGTAATTAAATAACAACTAATATATATATATATATATATATATATATATATATATATATATATTTATATATAGCGATATATATTCCATTTTCATAAAACATTTAAGTTTCTTAAATTAACGAACAGAAATATATACATGCTAGATTTCCTCTAATCTTTGCAAATTAACTGAAACCACTATATATGAAGAATAAACTTAAACATTTAAAATTGTCTTTTCCATTAGAACAATGAACCATAAAACTAACATTTCAACTAGTTAAGCAATTCCAAACTTTCAATTACGTAAACAAACTCAGATTAGATTGCAAATAAGAGATGAACTCTTCCTTTCATTAACATATTAAACACTATTTTTAAAAAGGTTTCCAAAACAACATAACTTGAAAACCACATTCATATTCCAGAAAAGATAACTCTTCCACTACATAAAGAAAGAGATTATTTTAAACCCTGGATACAAACAACTAACTTCCCAGATATGAATTTCCTTCTCCCAAACAATATACAACTGATAGCTTGTGACAACCAAGTAAAAGTCCATCAATAACAAGATCAGGGAGGTGATTTCCTTCACTCCCAGGGTAACAATAAATTACAGCAATAACAAGAGAGGTGCTCCCTCCTCAACTCTTATGAAATGACCCAGGCCTAATTCTCATGACAAAGAAGAATAAGCTGTTTCTTCATAAATATCCAACCAGAAGCTCCAAGAGAAAACCTGCGTATCAAAGACAAACAAAGAAGAAAACACCACTCATCTAGCTCTCCTCCCTTCCGTAGACCCGCAAGTGGGTCACCCCTGAGCTAGGGAGACCATACTCACACCTGGGTAACTCAAGCACTCCACTTCACAACAGTAACAACAACAATCCCAAAGCACACAAACACCCGTGGGTCATTTACACAACACGGAAACTCAACTACAGTGAGTTTCATAAGGGGCAGGAGAGTGGACACACTCGACTCCAGAGTGTCACCCTGACAGATAAGTTAACCAATACCATTTCTCTTGGTCTCAAACCAAGTTTGATCTCAAATTTTTAAGAAAACTGTATATGACTCTCAAGTCAAAGATACAGACACAGATACATGCCCTCCAGGCTTTCAACATCCCAAAAGATGGAAACAGGTATGCACCCGAGGAGGATCTCTCCTCCCCTACCCCAAACTTGATGAGCATTTCTCCCAAGTGGGAGAAGCTCTGTCAAACAACCCGACAACAAACCCCACAGAAAACAAATCTAAACACAAATTCACACATTTTACACACACATTCAGCTATACGAAACAAGGGTAAAATTTAAACCAACCTTACAAAGCCCTCTTGGAATGAAGCTGTTGCAGAGCCCACAGAGTTCTCTTCCAACCTTAGCCACCAACTCCCTTTCCCTTCTCTCTCCTGCAAGCTAACCTTTCTATTTTTTTGGTAAGGCAAAAAATGAAAGTTTCCCCAAAATTCAACTAACTCCCTCCCATCCCAAAATTGGAAACAAATAACCAAATTCTTTTCAGTTTTGAGGAATGGGGAGGTGACACTTGTCACCTTCTCACTCTCCCCCAAAACCACTATTCTGCCCTGGTGGCTTATGTCACTCACCCTTCCCAAGAGTACTCCTTATTCCTCTCCTCATGTGATTCCTCTTACGCATGGGAGAAATAAAAGGAGTTAATGGGGAAGAAGACAGGTGACCCATGCCCCTTCTTCCCTTCTTCACATGGGTGTCCCCACAGCACATGGGGGAATCTCACTATGGAAGGGGTGACTTTAAGTCAATCCTTCAATAATGGATGGCATCTCTTACCTTGGGGAATGTAGAGGGGATGGGTTGGGTGTTGGTACAACCCATCATGTCCCCTCCTACCTCCAATTTTCGCCACTTAACTTCAGGGGGAAGTTAAGATGACTAGATGGAGGTTACTCAAGGGTTACCCATGCCAAATGGGCCCCTGGACCCATGGGGTATAACCCAGGGTCAACTTTAACCCATACAAGACACCCCTGGTCAAGGTAAAGCACAAGAAAAGGCCTCATAAATTTAAATTAAATAAGGAAATTCAATTTCAATCCTTTTTACAACACAAATTATAAAATAATGTTACATGAGAGTAACCTAACCCACTCGACCATATGAAAGACCACATTACATCATTACATCAAACACAAAGAGATCTTGGTTCCTCATGGAATCAGATCAGCTTAACAGGGAATAACAAATAACAAGGTGCGGAATGATCTCCGAAATCTGTGGTTCGTTTAGTAATTCCTGCACACTAAATTACAAGATCAGTAACCACATAAAATCATCATAGCCGAAGCAACTTAAAAACATGTATTAGCATGACATGGTACTAATTAACATAAATGAAATCATATTACAATTTTCCATCATCAACTAATTTAATTTTTTTTTTTTTTTTTCTGAAATGTAAACTTATCCAAACATCACCCAATTAGTTTTTCCGAAATCATAATAAAGTTTAATAGTTTGACAATTCCAGGAACTGCTATCCCACAAACATAAAAAGTAACAATAACAGTAATGTAAATAGTCATAACAACAGAAGTAAAAAGGGCGGTCCTCACATCCTCTCCCCCTAAGAACCTGTCAACTGTCACCATAATAGCATCATGGCGACGTGAGGACATAGGTAGACCAACGATAAAATCCATCGAAATGGTGTCCCATTTCCATTCAGGTATCTCGTGAGGGTACAACAGTCCCGCTGGATGCTGATGTTCGGCCTTGACCCTCTGACATTCTAGGCAACGAGCAACAAATTCGGCAATGTCACGCCTCATCCCGGCCCAATGATAAAGCTGTCGTAAGTCAGCATGCATCTTCTTCACTCCTGGGTGTGCTACATAGGGTGCTCTATGAGCCTCTGATAGGATTACTGTACGAAGATTACCCACATGGGGTACATAGATGCGCTGCCGATGTCGAAGCATACCATCAGACTCAAGGGTATATCCTGTAAATTTGCCCTCAAGGGCCTTCTAATTTAGTAATGCTTGCTGCACCTCAAGAAACATCCGTCCTCCGGTAAATGCTGTAAGATGCGATCTTTCAAGTCCACCTTCAAGGTCAGGGTTAGGATCTCGTGGCGCCTTCGACTCAAAGCATCAGCGACCACGTTCTCCTTCCTTTTGATGTAGTGGACATCGAAGTCGTATTCGCATAGGAATTCCATCCAACGCCGTTGGCGGGCGTTCAAATTGGGCTGTGTAAAAATATACTGCAAACTATGATGGTCCGAATGGAGTTCAAAGCGTCGACCTAGGAGAAAGTGTCTCCAGCGCACCAAAGCATGAACAACTGCTGCGAGCTCTAAGTCGTGAGTAGGATAGTTTAACTCATGTGTCTTTAGTTTCCGCGATTCGTATGCGATCGCTCAACCACCCTGCATAAGCACAGCTCCCAAACCTTCTAATGATGCATCTGTACAAACTACAAACTCCTCTGTAGGATCTGGGACCGCTAAAATAGGAGCACTAGTAAGACGCTCCTTGAGGACTCCAAAAGCCTTTTCGTACTGCTCGGTCCAAATGAAACCCTTCCCTTTTCGCTGAAGGGAAGTAATGGGATGTGCTATCCTGGAGAAACCTTCGACAAATCGACGATAATACCCGGCTAACCCCATAAAGCTTCTGACCTCTGTCACGTTAGTGGGTGCCGGCCTCTCCTGAATTGCTCTGATTTTAGATGGATCTACGGAGATGCCATCGCCTGATAAAATGTGTCCCAAATACTGCACCTCTGTCCTGAAGAAGGCACACTTCGCCAAGTTGCCATAAAGCTGCTGCTCTCGTAATTGCTGCAAAACTTGACGCAAGTGCTCCACATGCTCCTCCTCAGTCCATGAATAAATCAAAATGTCATCTAGAAATATGATCACGAACCGATCTAGGTAAGTACGGAACACCCCGTTCATGAGACTCATGAATACTGCAGGAGCGTTCGTCAACCCGAAAGGTACCACTGTGAATTCATAATGGCCATATCTGGTTCGAAAAGCAGTTTTATGAATATCTGCCTCCGTGATGCGCAATTGGTGATACCCAGATTTTAGATCAATTTTCGAGAACACTCTGGCTCCCTGCATCTGATCAAAAAGGTCGTCAATCCTAGGCAGAGGATAACGGTTCTTCACCGTCACCTTGTTCAACTGCCTGTAGTCCATGCATAATCGAAGAGACCCATCCTTCTTCTTTACGAAGATAACCGGTGCACCCCATGGTGAAACGCTAGGTCGGATGTGTCCCTTCTCAAGTAATTCCTCTAACTGCAGTTTAAGTTCAGTGAGTTCATGTGTAGTCATCCTATAGGGTGCACGGGATATCGGTTCTGCACCCGGCACCAAGTCGATGTGGAAGTCGACTTCTCTGCGTGGAGGCATACCTGGTAATTCTAGCGGAAATACATCGGCAAACTCTCTAAGGACAGGGTGATCATCTAAAGTAGCCTCAGGTTCATCCTCTGCTCTATCACTGACCGTGATGGCAAACATCTGACATCCCTTCCGCGTACAGCGCTTAAGCTGCTGAGCGGATATCATACGAACAGCCGTGGGCTTTTGAATGCCCACTATCTCAACCGACGAACCATGATCGTCTAAACAGCTAATCGTCCTCTGGCGACAATCAAGCTTGGCTCTATGTGCCGCAAGCCAATCCATACCCAGAACTACTCCGTAAGATCGTAATGGCATAATCCTAAGGTCACATGTTGTGGTGAATGATCCCAATGTGATCTCATAGTCTTTAACCAAGGTATCTACTGACATCCTGGCCCCTGAGGCCAACTCAACTTCCCACCTAATGTCTTGCCTAGAAGCCACTAGCCTGCAACGCTCCACTAACGATGTAGACAAAAAAGAGTCGGTAGCTCCTAAGTCAAAAAGGATCGAAATGGAAAAGTCTCCAATCGTACCTGCTGCCTCGATGACAGAAGCCTGGAAATCGGCCTGGCGGTTATCAACCGCTGCAAACATGTGGTGGGTTCTGCCCACGTCACCTATGGTCTGCTCAGATCCTCCTGATCGGGGCTGTCCCCCTGCAGTAAATCCCTGCGGGCACTCTCTAGCCAGATGCCCTGCCCCACCACACACATAACATGGTCCTCGAACCTGTAACTGCCCAGACTGTGTTCTGCCCGATTGTTGTTGCCCAGTCCGTCCAGTGGATCCCTGTGAGCCTCTATAAGACTGCTGGGACCTCGCGGGTCCTGCCGATGAACCCTGCTGTCTTTGATCTCTGCGTGGACCCTGCTGCTGCCATCCACGGTTCTGTCCTCCCTGTCCCCTCTGTTGAAATTTGGATTTTTGTTGATGTTGCTGCTGTTGTGGAGGCCTAGGAGGTAATGATGAAGGATTATATCCGCCTCTCTGTGTTGTGTTTTGAGGCCTTCGGAAGTTTTGCTGTTGTTGGGGATTACGTTCTTGGTACTGCGGGCGTGAATTCTGTCCTCGTCCCTGAATTTCCTCTGATATAAGGGCCTTTTCAACAGCCTCGCTCATGGTATGGGGATTTACCATACGAACTGGTCCTGCTATCCCGTGATTTAGCCCTCTGATGAATTTGTGTATTAAGATTTTCTCGTCATGGAGGAATTCTGCGTAACGAGAAAGCTCTATAAATCGGCTCTCATACTGAGTAACAGTGAGTCCCCTCTGCTGTAAATCATGGAACTCATCGATCCTGCGCTGTCTGTAATGTTCGGACAAATATCGCGCATTGAAGCGCTCAATGAAGATGTCCCATGTGAATGTATCCACAGATAGTCGGCGCTTGCACTCCTCTGTGCGCCACCAGGTGGCTGCTGCATCCCTAAGAAGATGGACTATCACTCATGCTTTCGTGTTGCTCCCATATGGTCGCAATGCGAAACACCTGTCTAAGCTAATCAGCCAAGCCTCGGCCACAGCTCCCTCGGTAGCACCTGCGAAAGTGGGTGGGTTGAGCCTCAGTAGATCTCTGATGGGGTCCCCTCTATCTCTAAGTCTCACAAGTGGCTCTTCCACACCATCCTCGTATAACCCATGCTGAACCTGTTCTGCCCCCTGGATCTCATCTTGTCTCAAAAGTCTCAGAGGACTCCTGCTCCGTGCTCAGGAGGCTAACCCTACCTCCTCTACTATTGTATCGGGAATCTCAACGAAGGGCTCCACACGTGGCACCTCTAGTGGATCAACACGGGGCTCCATACGTGGCTCAATACGTGACTCGGCACGTGGCTCCTCTCGCGGATTAACACGAGGCTCTATTCGTGGCTCAGGAATCACTGGCGGTAACCTGTCTAACATAGTCTGTAGTGCCTGTAAGATCTGTGGACCTATATCCAATACTGGTGTCGCCTGTGGTACTAGTGGTGCTTGTGGTACAGGTGGTGCAGGTGGTGCTGCTGTAACTACTGGTGTCGCCTGTGGTACTAGTAGTGCTTGTGGTACAGGTGGTGCTGTTGTAATTACGGGTGCCAGTCCCTCGGCTGAGGAATCACTGTGCACCTTGACTGACGCTGTGTGGCGTGATCACGCTCGTCGAACACGTCGGGGAGGCATCCTACAAAACAAGGTAGAAACTAATTAGCCAAGGTTGCGGAATAATAACGTGCCCAAATACGCCTAGTGTTTCAACCTGGCTCTGATACCAAATGTCATGCCCACATTTTCCATGTGGTCACAACACACATCGCACGTGTCATAGTCACATCTGTCATGTGGTTATGACACGACATGTGGTCACAACACACATCGCACGTGTCATAGCCACATCTGTCATGTGGTTATGACACGAGATATGAAAAACTTTTCTCACACTGTCCTAAAAACCCCTTCGCATGCGTAAGCATGCTCGGCGGTGTTCTCTCATGGCGAAAATACTACAGCTTTCGGCGGGATATAAGTACAATTGCGTGCAACCAGACGCAAGCAGACCAACAAAAGGATCTCTACGACGCCGCTAACGTCATTGCAAGAGTGAGATTACCAAAGTTCCTAAATCTAAACCTCGGCAATTTCTGGCAGCATAACGCCTTACGGCGTTAGTGGGAATTACGCAGCACTCATTTACGCATGTGGTTCACTGATAGATTAACAACTTCCCACGACGCCTTGTTCCGACTAAACCGACTAGCGATCTCCCTATTTAGTCAATTTTCAGCAAGACACGGTTGTCTGTCTCCTCTCTTGCTTCCTGAAACATACTCCTCCTACGACTTAGCATTCTCAACGAGGCAGTTTGTTTGCTCTCTCTTCCCTTTTCTCTGGGTCTTAATTTTGATTGTCTTTTTATCGCACTTACCTTAACTATTTCTCTGATAATTTAGTTTGCTTATATTTCGGTCTCTCTCTCTTTCGTTTTCTATGCTTTCTTTATGTATATTCGGGCCTTTCTTCATGATTTACATCAATCAGGGTTATCACTGCAGCTATTGTTGATATTAAACCTAACTTCCGGATGGTCTAGGTCACATAGGCTGGTTTACTACTTCGCTGGACTCGGTCTCCTAATCTTCTCCGATCTAGGTTCCTCCTCTACGTATGTAAATTTTAGTGGAAGGGTCCATCAACTTAGTTCTCTTATCCCATGTGGGAAATGTCACGCATTTTCTCCTTTGTGTTTTCCAATGTTAGTTTTTCTTCTTCTGACTCTCTTACAGGTTTACTTATATGGACGTTTACTACAGTTGAGATTAAAATGGCCTCACATGGAATGTCTGTGATGGCTTCTTAAGTTTATTTCCAGTGTTTCTTTAAGTAAGGTGGCGTGTAATTTTCCTCTTCATTTTCCTGGTATTGAATCGCGTTGATAGTGGAAACTTCTGAGAAACTCTTTCCGAAGTAATACAGTATATTCCTTTATGCTCTCTTTAATTATCATTTTATTTTCTCTTATTTATATTTACTGTTGTTATTATTACTAATAATTAATATTAATACTCTTATTGTGAATCGTATACCATTGTTAATAGATGTAGGAGGCTCTCCACTTTATAAAACCCTGATCATGGAAACATAACTTCTTTGGTTGTTGTGTTCAACACTTAAATAAACCTAACTGTGACAATATATTTTGTTTTTAATTAATTTTGCACATCTCCTTGTTATGAATGATAGAGAGGGCCTCATAAAATGGCCCAAGACACCTCTTCTATGTATATATATACCATATATATAAATATATATATGTAATATATATATACTTATAGAACTATATAACTAACTATATCTATATTTATTTACAATTCCCCTTCAAAACGTAATATATATATATATATATATATATATATATATATTTGTTTTGTTATTTAATGAATCAGGCATATATATATATATCTATATATGACATTTATTATGCCAACATATATATATATATATATATATATATATATATATAAATATATATATTTTTGCTTTGTTATTTAAATGATCCATTGCATGTATGTTAGGGCTAAATAGCCCTAACATTTTTTTTTTTACTTAACATTTTATGTTTTGTTGTGCAGGGGACTGGCGGCAGGGGTCGGCCGCACAGAGGGACGGAGGCCGCAAGAGACAGCGGCGGCGAAGCGCTACTGTGGGCGGAGTTAAGAGCTCCGCGGGGGTTTAAACGGCAGGGGGATGTGGGGAGGGGCGGAGCCCCACCCACATCCCACGATGTGGGGTGTGGGTGGGGCTTCGCCCCTCCCCACACCTCTGTGTTTAATAAATAGGGACTGCGGTGGGGATTACTCCCCACCGCCCAACATACACAAAGCTTCGACTGTGTTTTCAAAACAGCATTCTCAAATGACGCCAGTCTTAAAATGAGATCCGTTTTTATTGCATTCGATGATACTAAAACATCAATAATATATATATATATATATTTAAGTCTCTTTAAATTTGTAAATCTTGTTTTTGTTTTACTACACAATTTATTCAGTTACTATTATTCTATTTAAATATATATATATATATATATATATGTATATATATATATATTTATATATATGCAAATGTATATATATATTTTATTACCATTCAAATTTGTCCATTACAATTAAATAGTTAGTTTCTCATATTCGGTAAAAAAAATGGTAATTAAATAACAACTAATATATATATATATATATATATATTTATATATAGCGATATATATTCCATTTTCATAAAACATTTAAGTTTCTTAAATTAACAAACAGAAATATATACATGCTAGATTTCCTCTAATCTTTGCAAATTAACTGAAACCACTATATATGAAGAATAAACTTAAACATTTAAAATTGTCTTTTCCATTAGAACAATGAACCATAAAACTAACATTTCAACTAGTTAAGCAATTCCAAACTTTCAATTACGTAAACAAACTCAGATTAGATTGCAAATAAGAGATGAACTCTTCCTTTCATTAACATATTAAACACTATTTTTAAAAAGGTTTCCAAAACAACATAACTTGAAAACCACATTCATATTCCGGAAAAGATAACTCTTCCACTACATAAAGAAAGAGATTATTTTAAACCCTGGATACAATCAACTAACTTCCCAGATATGAATTTCCTTCTCCCAAACAATATACAACTGATAGCTTGTGACAACCAAGTAAAAGTCCATCAATAACAAGATCAGGGAGGTGATTTCCTTCACTCCCAGGGTAACAATAAATTACAGCAATAACAAGAGAGGTGCTCCCTCCTCAACTCTTATGAAATGACCCAGGCCTAATTCTCATGACAAAGAAGAATAAGTTGTTTCTTCATAAATATCCAACCAGAAGCTCCAAGAGAAAACCTGCGTATCAAAGACAAACAAAGAAGAAAACACCACTCATCTAGCTCTCCTCCCTTCCGTAGACCCGCAAGTGGGTCACCCCCGAGCTAGGGAGACCATACTCACACCTGGGTAACTCAAGCACTCCACTTCACAACAGTAACAACAACAATCCCAAAGCACACAAACACCCGTGGGTCATTTACACAACACGGAAACTCAACTACAGTGAGTTTCATAAGGGGAAGGAGAGTGGACACACTCGACTCCAGAGTGTCACCCTGACAGATAAGTTAACCAACACCATTTCTCTTGGTCTCAAACCAAGTTTGATCTCAAATTTTTAAGAAAACTGTATATGACTCTCAAGTCAAAGATACAGACACAGATACATGCCCTCCAGGCTTTCAACATCCCAAAAGATGGAAACAGGTATGCACCCGAGGAGGATCTCTCCTCCCCTACCCCAAACTTGATGAGCATTTCTCCCAAGTGGGAGAAGCTCTGTCAAACAACCCGACAACAAACCCCACAGAAAACAAATCTAAACACAAATTCACACACTTTACATACACATTCAGCTATACGAAACAAGGGTAAAATTTAAACCAACCTTACAAAGCCCTCCTGGAATGAAGCTGTTGCAGAACCCACAGAGTTCTCTTCCAACCTTAGCCACCAACTCCCTTTCCCTTCTCTCTCCTGCAAGCTAACCTTTCTATTTTTTTGGTAAGGCAAAAAATGAAAGTTTCCCCAAAATTCAACTAACTCCCTTCCATCCCAAAATTGGAAACAAATAACCAAATTCTTTTCAGTTTTGAGGAATGGGGAGGTGACACTTGTCACCTTCTCACTCTCCCCCAAAACCACTATTCTGCCCTGGTGGCTTATGTCACTCACCCTTCCCAAGAGTACTCCTTATTCCTCTCCTCATGTGATTCCTCTTACGCATGGGAGAAATAAAAGGAGTTAATGGGGAAGAAGACAGGTGACCCATGCCCCTTCTTCCCTTCTTCACATGGGTGTCCCCACAGCACATGGGGGAATCTCACTATGGAAGGGGTGACTTTAAGTCAATCCTTCAATAATGGATGGCATCTCTTACCTTGGGGAATGTAGAGGGGATGGGTTGGGTGTTGGTACAACCCATCATGTCCCCTCCTACCTCCAATTTTCGCCACTTAACTTCAGGGGGAAGTTAAGATGACTAGATGGAGGTTACTCAAGGGTTACCCATGCCAAATGGGCCCTTGGACCCATGGGGTATAACCCAGGGTCAACTTTAACCCATACAAGACACCCCTGGTCAAGGTAAAGCACAAGAAAAGGCCTCATAAATTTAAATTAAATAAGGAAATTCAATTTCAATCCTTTTTACAACACAAATTATAAAATAATGTTACATGAGGGTAACCTAACCCACTCGACCATACAAAAGACCACATTACATCATTACATCAAACATAAAGAGATCTTGGTTCCTCATGGAATCAGATCGGCTTACCAGGGAATAACAAATAACAAGGTGCGGAATGATCTCCGAAATCTGTGGTTCGATTAGTAATTCCTGCACACTAAATTACAAGATCAGTAACCACATAAAATCATCATAGCCGAAGCAACTTAAAAACATGTATTAGCATGACATGGTACTAATTAACATAAATGAAATCATATTACAATTTTCCATCATCACCTAATTTAATTTTTTTTTTTCTGAAATGTAAACTTATCCAAACATCACCCAATTAGTTTTTCCGAAATCATAATAAAGTTTAATAGTTTGACAATTCCGGGAACTGCTATCCCACAAACATAAAAAGTAACAATAACAGTAATGTAAATAGTCATAACAATAGAAGTAAAAAGGGCGGTCCTCACACCAATTTCTATTTTTTGTGATAATACAAGTGCTATTAACATTTCAAAGAGTCTGGTGATGCATTCAAGGACAAAGCATATCTCAATTAGTATCACTTTCTGAGAGAGAAGGTTATAGAGAATAAAGTGAAGCTTGGGTACGTGCCTACAAAGGATCAGGTTGCTAACATATTCACTAAGGCTCTTCCTAAGGATACATTTGAGTATCTTTAGGAGAAGTTAGGTGTTATTGCTCCTCCTTCTTTGAACTAGATGTATAAGCAGATGCATTAGTCTAGTAGATTTCAAGATTCATTCTTTTTTGGACTGATGTTGGAGGCTACCTCTTAGCGGGAGCAAGTAGTGGTCATGATAATTGTTCCAGTCATGGGGAGTAACAATTGATACAGTTTGGTGTGCACTCCTAAGGGGGAGTATTCAGAGTAGTAAAAAGAAAAGATCATGTGACCTGATAAGAGTGAAAGAAGAGGTGTGTTGCCCTTTTCCATTGATGTCAAAGGGGGAGAGAGCAATGCGAAAAATAAATGAATCAGTGATTAGGGAGAGAGAGTAAGATGTGTAAAAGAAAGGGGGAGAGTAAGAAAGTAAAGAAGATTGGTGTAGAGTTGTGTCTTGATGGTTTTTCATATTATGTGTTGCCATTAATGACAAAGGGGGAGATTTTTGTAAGTATGTGCTAATCGGTGTTGTCATTGATGCCAACAAGATTGTGTTGTCATTGGTGTCAATCGTATCAAGAGTATGAGTAGTTTGTTCTGAGTAGAAATCATAGATCAGTTTGAGCAGAGATGAGGATATGAGCTATTGCTAAAGGTGATTTGGTTACTTTGTAGAAGTGATGAATATGTTAAGAATATGGTTCTGATGGTTGGTTTCCAAGAGCTTTTGAGAAAATTTGATAAGGAAACAATGTGTTGAAGATGTGTTCTGGCTTAATGGAGTTGTGATTGAGTTTTTCTCTGCATTTCTTCCTCATTGAAGATCTACTTTTGTGGTTTGAATATGTTGTTTAGAGGTGTTTAGAGATATTATATTCCAGATTTTTTTTCTCCGGTTCATTGTGTAGAGAAAGTTGTGTTCACCAGTCTGCAGACAATGTTTCTATGTTCTGCAGAAGTGTCTGGGAGAAACTATTTTTCTCTGCATTTCTCTACAGATTTGTTTTTGGCTTTGCAATTCTAGATTCATGCTTATAAGGTCTATATATTTCTTCAGTTCAAGTGGTTCATGGTTTGGTGCTCTACAAATTCATTTCTTGAGTTGCAATTGATGATAGAGTAATCTAAGTGCTCCGATGTGAACTTTCTTCAGGTGAAAGATGTTGCAAAAGATTTTGTTGGTTTTCAGGTGCTTATGGATGTCTTTAGATCATTTTCAAGCTTGGAGTGTGGTGCACATGTCATATTTTTGTTTTGAGGAAGCATGCACGTTAAAGTCCATAGTGTTAACACAAGTTTGGTTAAATTGGTTGTTTACACTAGTTGCAATTGTGCTTCAGTGATTGTGAAAGCATGATGAAGCGTGTATGTATGGATTTAGGTCTGTACTAAGGTGTGAGGTGGTCTACATTCATTCCTTTCCTCTATGGAATGTTTTGGTCCATACCTAATTTGAATTTTATGGGTTAAGATGTGTCGCCGACCTTGGAGAATGTTTTCAAGGTTGACAATGGTTTAAATAAGTGTCAAGGATTCATGATTGTATGCATGCATGATGGATATGATGTTTTTGATGTGAATTTGATCAGAGTAGTGAGAGATTTCATGTGTTAGGCTAATAGATGCAGTGAACAGAAGGTGTCTACTATTTTTTAGTGTTGCTGCGAAGGTGATGTTTGTGTTGTGGTGAATATTAAGCTTCATTGGAACTGAACTCCATGCATAGGTTAGATGTAATTATATTAGTTCATCCCTGGTAGTAAGCCTCCTCTTCTATCTCTTTCTTCTAGACAGTGAGTCCTTTGGCAGTGATCCTTTCTTTCTTTCTTCTGGACAGTGAGCCCTCTGGCAATGAGGCTTTTGTAATTTGATGTTACTACTACTTTGTATTGTAAGCTAATCCTCACCATGGTTTTTCCCTTCTTGGGTTTTCCACATAAAATCTGGCGTTGTCTTGTGTTTGGTGTTGTTATGATTTAGTTTTTGTTATTTACTTTTCATGCTTAATCATCATAACAAGTTTAAAGGTTAATGTGGATCTGCATGTTTGTGAGGGTTTGAAATTTTTGATACAACTGATTCACCCCCTCTTAGTTGTCTTGTGCAATCAACAAAAAATAGTAAAGATAAATAATTCATCCAATGGTGAAAACTTGGAAAACATGCACCTTGGATAAGTACCATGATGAAAACCTAGCAAATAGGCATCATGTGTAGATCGATTGTCTCTGTAGCTTACACTTGGTGTTATGTTGTCTCATCTACCCATCCTATCATTCCTTCTACCTATCCTTCCTATCATATCTTCCTTATCCATTATATCCACATAATTATCCCCTTGATCCAATCCATCCTCCTTTTTGATCTTGATAAAGATAGGGGAAAAATGTTGAAACATTTTTTGGACATATCTTGATATACTTCACCATTTCCAACCAATCCAATCAATCCTATCATCATAAGCTTAGTCATGTAAAATCCTAAGCATTATACCTAGAATGGGGCATGTCATTCCTATGCAACATAGTCTTTGGAGATCACATCCTAAATACCTCATCCATTCCATTTTGTCGTGCCCTACACACAAGCCCCATTTTACTAGATGGGGACCCCTTCCTTCTTTTTTGGCTTAGAGTGTTGGCTTAGTTTCTGTTGGTCCTAAGATGTTCTATTCGCATTGTCAAATAATCCATCTGGGGGTTAAAGTTAACATTCTTCTTAATGAAGAGGGTTTGGGTTACGAAGGTTTCAAATAATTAAGTATCCTTTTGTCATCAAATCTCAAAGTCCAATAGGTCATTTGCGCTAAAAACCTTGCACTATAGACCTTAGCGCCATAACTTCATGTCACTAACCTAGGCATTGAAAACTTGAATCATCGACTTTTCTCTAAAAACCAAGCCTACTGCACAAAGTGCTAAAGTCACACTTCACTGACTTGCGCTAAGACTTACCACTGCTGACTTGCGCTAAAATTGTGTTTCACTGCCTTTTATCAGAGGAGCCTAAAAGTCATGCTAAGTCAGTAGAAGTAAATACCGTGCAAGGTCCGTCGAACCCAAAATCCCCTCCAAGTCGATGGAAGAAAAAATCTGTTGAGCCTATGGCACGCCAAGCTGTCGAAGGGTACTTTGCATTAATGATGGAATTGGGGAAAATATATAATTTTTTTTGGTTGATTCTGAGCTCATTCCACATTCGATAAACCATTTGGAGCTCTGCAACTACAATTGACAAGTTTGAAGTGACAAGAATCCAACTGAAGAGCATAGGTAAGGCAAATTTCTCCCATTTCTAAAATGCTCTGAGAACCAGGTTAGGGCACTAAACTGTACTTTATGACCTTCAATATGGCCTAGGGTTTCAAAAGTCTTTTTTTTTGTGAAAGGTCTTGTGCAAATATCGTTTATCTTTTTATCTTTTGGAACAATTATAAGGAATGAATCTTACAGTAAATTTTGGAGATTCTTTGTTATTTTATTTGCATTGGAAATGATTTCAATTTTTAAGAAAGATGTCTCCAAAGTTGATAGGAAAATCAAACCCTATCCTGCAAAGGGAAAGAGCCTAGGTCACGTAGTTAAAATGGGAAGTTCATTTTGACCCTGTAAAATCTTTTTAATGTCTTCACCAAAGTCAAAACTGAATTGCGCCAAAAACAAGTTTCATTAACTTTGCGTTGAAATAGTTCCTTACTACCTTTTGGCATTACCCTTCGAAATCGACACTGTGCAAGTGAAAATCACCGAATTCACGCATCAAAACCCTAGCACTAAAATTGATCAATGGTGACTTGCACCACAATGATCCCTGATTGACTTTGTGCACTAACCCTCCAAACTAACGCAAGGTCAACACCCTTGAAATTCCCTGCTGACACATCTTCATATTCTTGATGCTAGATTTATCATTCACCAACCCACGTCAAAAAGTGCTCTTACTAACTTTTGTCCAGCACCCGCTAAACTCGTGCAAGTTGGCATCACTCAAAAGTAGCGCTAAATCCTATCGTAACTCACTTTATACACTTTGCGCTAAAAACAAACCTCTCTGACTTGTGCTAAATACAACCCTAATTGCCTTTAGTCAGAGGACGACTGGTGCAGGAGCACCAAGATATCTATGTCTTGTTTTGATCTTCAAGTTTGTTTTGTTTTGTTCAATAAGGTCCTAGAGACCATTCAAATGATGTAACAAGGTTGAGATGTCATATTGTAAAGGACTTTGTCCAACAGTCTATTGCTGTCATAGAATCAAGGAGGGCAGTCATGTAATCTTCATGTTTTAAGCCTTGTTAAGGCATGTTCAAGGATTATAAGGCATATTGAAAGAGCCTAAGGGATGTTCAAAGCCTAATGACATTGTAAACATGTTTGGAGGTTCATAATCACCAATGATTATGCAAAGACACAAAAGGTTGGTTGAAATTTGTAAACTATCCAAAAGACAGTTCAGGGAGTTCAAGTAGTTTTGGTCTCTTCCCATTGACCAAAACTACTTCAATGAGGAGTTTCAAGGAGTATACAACCTTATATACCCTTGAACATATCAAGTGTACAAGAAGGAGAAGTTCTAAATAACCAAAACACCATTTACTTGCTATTTTTTTGTTAATTTATGAGTTTCCTATAGAATCTGGCCGTATTTCTTCATTGTATGGAATTGTCATGGTTGCTATGCCATTGGGGGTTGAAGTGTGGTGAAGTTATTTTCCTTCAAGCATGTTTTGGACTCTTTACATTGCATATGGAGCATGTTACAATTGGTTGTTAGAGGACTGTTGTCTTACAACCCTGTTTTCCTGTGCAAATCTGCTGTAACAGCATGTGGCAACCTTCTGTATGGAAGAGTCATAGAGAATGATTTGGTGGAAGGTTAGAGGTGTGAACTAATTATAGTTTGCATTTGGTTTTAAGTCTCGACTCTGTTGTAGGTGTGAGAATTCTGAGTTTGTTTAAAAACTGCCAACCATAACCTAGAATAGGATTTTGTTACAAATAATGCATTTCTTCACCATTCCACTGACCTAAATCACTTTTAATCAGTGGGATGGGATGCAATAAACTTGTATCAATATATTACAATGATTTTGTGGTAGGATTTTTGGTTAGGAGGCAGTTTTTGTGAAAACCCTAGCAAAACCATGTGCTAGGAAGCTTGTAGGAAGCAACAACAATAGGGAATTTGAGGACAGTCAACTCTAACAACAAATGAATGTTGAATTCTATAGATTTGGGATGCATTTGACATGTTTGAGTGGTCAAGGAAGTTGCAAGCCACCATTTGAAGGTACTTGCTTCACAAAATAGGCCTATTTGGGGCTAAAAACCACTAGGAGGGTTATTGTTAGGGCATACTTTGCAAAACAACCCAAACCCATTCTGGAGTATGTTGTGGGGAAGAATAAAGGGTATCTCTTGATTGTCTAAGATTTGCATTTGGATGTCTGTGCAAGAAGATATAAGGATTGTTCTTGGTTTTTAGGGCTACTAGCCATTTTGAAGGTTTATGAAGCAAGTGTTGATCCTGAGGGTGATTTGCCTTAACCAATGGGTGGGATGAGTTCTCTAGCACTCCAAATCAATCTTTCCATGATGAACCAAGGGTTCCCTTCTGTTGTTCCCACTTTTCTATGAAGAACTTTGTTTTTGGGCTAATTGGTGTAGTTGAACCTTATCAAGTTTGTCCTCTTTCTCCTATCCAACTTGCCTCTACATCAACCACAAAAGTCACGCTAAGTCAGTGCTCCAGGAAACCCATGCTAGTTGGCACCATCATGAAACCCCATCTATGTGCCTTCATGCTCCTAGCGGTAATTTCATCCACCATGGATCTGCATTAAAAATCATGCCGACCGACCTCATAAGGTACTATTTTAAATATGCATCAGTCGGTTCAGACCGAAAATCATGCCAACCCCCTTACTATACTCCTTGCACTAAAAACCTGAGTCACCAACCTGCGCTAAAAGCTGCCTTCACTACCTTAAGTTAGTAGCCCCAAATCTAGCGCTTTAGTTAGTGAAGGTCCAAATCAATGCAAAACACCCTCAGAGCATGATTTTTCAAAATTTTCAAAAGGGAAAAGGTCTGTTTTAACGAGTTTATCAATTCAAAGGTAAAATAAAGAGGATTTGCATGTTTTGGATTAAATTTTCAAAAAATGAGCATTTATTGCATGAGTTAAGTAGGATTTTGTTTAAAATGTTGTTTTCATTTCTTTCTTTACATAACTTATGTAATGGATGTTATAGAGTGAGTTAGCATGCAAATTTCAAACTTAGGCATTCTAGGGAGGACTTTGTAGGTGCTTTATGAGAAAACATGGCTAAGGAATCAAAATAGTAACCATTCACTCAAACTTAGAATTGAGGGCATCTAGGACAATTCTGTTACAACCTTTACTCATTAGGTCCTATCCTACAGGATAGATGTCTGCCTGAGCTAACACAATGAAGTATGAGTTCAAAGGAATCCCTTCAGAGACCAAGATCACATCTGCATGGAATAACATAGGAGATACTAACCTAGGGCACATAGACCTAGAGGATTTTAGGCTCAAGGTGTTTGGGACAAACCCCATTCCTCTAGCCAAGAAGGTTAGAGACAACGGTATTGCAGAGGCTGTTGATTTTCCTACTTTTGCACAGTGCCCTGAGCTCATTGTAGCATGTGCAAAAAGATATGACCCATTGACTAGAACTATTCAGACCACAAATGGGCAAATTTTGGAGGTGATATACAAAATAAATGGAGGTGATACACAAAATAAATGATACATTGAGGGATTGCATAAATACTGGTTTTAATGACTTGGCTCCAATTGATGAACAATAGTGCAAAGATAAATTATACCAAGTCATTCACGGAGATTCACCATAGAATATGAATGGAAAGTTAGAGAAAGTTAGTGATCTCTAGATTGCCTTTTTGGCATTTAAGAGAGGAGGAAAATCAAGGGAAGCCATAAATTGCAAATTTTCCATAGAGATTGATAGCTTGAGATTTAGAGAAGATTACATCAAGGACCCAGATCCAGTAGATATCAATCCAGGTTTGTCGACATTAGTGGAGTACATTATCAAGAAATCAGAAGAAGACAAAATCTATTTGGATGAAGATGAGAAATAGAGTCACATATGAATTTCGTCATTTGTAATTAATTCTATATTTTGAGGGTCATGTGACCTTATTTTGTCTTTATTATGTCTTGGAAATTGATTTTTCCCTATGTACAACTTAATGGGTATTTAATTTGTCTAGATTCAATGTATTTGGAAGTTGTATTTTGTCTTTTCCTACAAGACAAATGCTAATACAAAAAATGTAATTAACTACTATATCACATTATATGCCATGTAATCTAGACTGTTGGTGTTGAGTTAATCTCCACCGTTCATTGAAAAACTTGGTATGGAGCTTCCTCTATATAAAGGGCTACCATTTCTCTCATTGTAATAGACTTGATGCTGAATTGTTTACACTTTGTCATTTGAAGTTAATACAAAGCAAGTTTCTACAGTTTTCCTAAGAATTTGTCTATTTGTGTTATCTATTTGGTTCTCATGGTTCACTTCATGATATGCAATTAGTTAATTGTGCTTTTGCAATGTTAATGATTTGTTGAAGGTATTTGATGAACATTTAGGTCCATACTATTAGTATCTTTCTGATTGTAGGTTATTGTGTATAGTTAGCATGGGCCATTAAACTGAGTTTAGTTCAATTGCATTTCATAAGTTAAAACACACCATAATTTAGGTATTTGACGAATGAATGTGATCTGAAAATCTTTAGCCTCCATTGAAGATAGCATCATTTTCTGCAGCACTGTAGCATTCTTGTAGCTTGGTAAAATAGAAAGCAGTTAACTTAAGAGTGTTTGTCTACCATCAATAAGCTTTGCATTGTGAATGTCACTTAGGATTTTTCTCTTAGCCCTTCATCTTTTTACATTTTCTTTACAAACAAATTGTTAGATTTAGGATTCAAGTAGCATTTATATTGCAAATCGGCTGAAAGTATTATAAGGGTTTTGCACATTTTGCTAAAAATTTCTAATCTTTTATGTAAGACCCCTTGTTGGCATAGCTAGACATACCAACTAAGTTATTCCTGCAAGCTAAGACCTAGCTATAGAATCCTTGGAGTAGTCTTACCTAGGGTAGAATACTTTTCAAGAGAGGTGAGATAGTCCTTATTTCACTTATGTTGTTATGTGCTAAAAACACCATCAACACATTCACTATTGCCTATCCTTTTATTCATCCATCTATCATGAGTCTTCCATGCCATTTACTATCTCCCATCCTTTGCATCTAGACTTGGTTTTCTCTTGTCATTGGTATCTAGCATCTAGGCTATCCAATTTGTAATCCAATGCCATCCCAAAATAATTCAAAATCCAAAAAACATCAAAACATCCCAAAAAAATCCAAAAAAATCACAACATTCTAAAAATCCAAATGCAAGTCATCTTTAATCCATACCAATACAATCAAGTAGTCTAGCCAATCATCCAAAATCATACTTTGGTTGTGTTTCCAACCCTGATATAAAACCTATCAATTGATCATTTATCCAATCATCATCAATGGGATATATCATTCCCTCATCCTTGTGTTGTTCTAGGAATATATCGTTCCCCACAATGACAACATTATCCTCAACCAATCAAATCAATCCTTGATCACTTAATTCTCAGTTTTCAGCTTGGTAGGGGCAATCACCTTGTTTATTTTTGAATAATTTGTGCATGCATGCTTTCTTTCTTGTGTGTGTTATCAATTTATCTTGTATATTTCTTGCATCAACATTATCTTTTTACTAGCATAATATTTTTACCAGTAGATCTTGTATCTTTTATCTTGCATATTTTATCTTGTATCTTTTTATCTTGCATCATTTGTCTTGCATCTGCATCAGTCCTTGTAACCTACCTACCACAATAGTATCATGGTCTTCAATATCATGGTGCTATCTGGTATTGGGTTTCTTGTGACCTTTATCTTTTTGTGTGTCTATCTTATGCATTGGATACATCGTCACCTTGGTCTTATATACCTTGGTGCATAATATCCATATGTTATATCAAAATATGGATGGCTTCTTATATTTTTCAAGCATAACCTAAAGCAAATGATCCCATCCATCTCACCCATCCATCTTAATAAATATTTATAGCTTTCACAATTTGATTAATTTTTCTATTCTTCTATCATCCTACATCAATACATCCATTATCTTTCCATCATTCTTCCATCTTCTTCTAAATCTCTATCTCTTAACAAATTCCTCTCATTTTATTTCAAGAGTGCATATCTGTTCTTTGAACCCACCTGCCCTCTCAAGGGGGCATCATCATCATTCATCTTATTCATTAACCCATTATCTTTCCTTGTCACCCTCACTTTGAGTGACTAGGGCATCACCATCATCCAATCCAATCATTTTCTTCCAATCATATTCTTCTAAACCAAAGTCTTCTTCTATCCAACACATCACTATGTTTTAAACTTCTTTGAAATGATGTTACTTTGTAACACCATCTCAAAGAGGGGAAAAATGTAGACACATAAAAATCACCTTACTTCCTAGCTTAATCATCCATCTTCTACATTAATTCAATAATTTTTTTTTACAAAAGGTGACTTAGCACCATAAATATATTATATTATAAAATTAAAAAGTATTACAAAATTGCAGGCAAGAGAAAACCTGTAAGCTAGAAAGTAGAGATCCCTTCACAGTTCAAAGGCCAAAAGCCAACTATCGACAGACTGACCAGGAGAGAAAAGGCCCTTATATCTACGAGCTTACAAGGATAAACACCATATTTTTAACCTATTTACATCATAGAAAGAAAAGAAAAATTAACCAGCCACTGTATCATTCAGATCTTGCACCAAGAAGTTTCCCCCATCTGCAACTGGTTCAACAGGAGACCCGAGAGGAGGAGAAATCTAAGGTTGGAACTGCAACAAGAACAACAAAGAATGAAACTTTTCCTCTACCCCATTCATCAACGTCTCCCCCACTTCAATATTGTGAGCATGTAGAGAAATGTACAAAAGATCTTCATTCTCATGGTGGATGGCTGAGCTAAAGGCATTAAAGATGTAGTTATGAGCAAGATAATGGAGAATTTGACACTTTGTAAACATTCCACCAATTAAAGCACCAGCCTTAAAAAGATCATAGTTTTGGAAGGCTTCAAGCAACAAGTCTTATGTGAAAAAGAAGTGATGACATATTTAGAAAGTAGCTTCCTTACCAAGTTGGAATCCTAAACCAAATCCATTGCATTGGAAGCAAACATTGCAACAATTTGAGATGGTTACAATGACATTGCATGTCCATCCAACAACTCTTTCCCAGCCACCTCATGAATTGCTTCTTCGAAATCATTATTATCAATGGTGAAAACATAAGCTAATCCATTTGAATCCACTCTCCCATAGAAAGCCATCTCCCATTTCTGGACTGGGCAAAAAACCCTTCGATTTACCTGAATCTCCATAATTCAAAATCAAATGAATGAAATAGGGAAATTACCCAAAATAAATAAACTAGGAGAGCCAAGCAATGATAACTCACCATCAAATTCGAAGCAGAACTATGATGTCATCTCATGGAATGCCAATGCGAACTAAGAGGAAGTACAAAAAGATTGAAATCAGTGTAGATTTCCTTGCCAAAGGAAGATATTCCTAATTAAAACTCCATTAACAACTGGAATCGCATGAATAACTTGCAACCACCATAAGAAGTTAGATAAAAAACATGTGGCAATTAAGCCACACATGTGAACGAATCATTCACAAGAATGTCTTAAATAATGGGGAAGCCTCCAATTTTTTGACTATTCAAATCTAGTAGAGCCTCCTCCAAATCAAACCCTAAATTAGCCAAAGCATCAGCCAGTTTGTTCCCTTCTCTATAACAATGAGAGATGACAAATTTTTCAAAAGTTTGAACTATATCCCATGTTTCTTGGAGAAAGTAATATAGTCTCCAATTTAAAACAAAATTCTTTTTCAAGGCATTAATGATGACCAAGGAGTCCCCTTCAATATGAAGACAAGCAATATTAAGATTTTTTGCCAACTTTAAACCTTCCACTAAAGCCATTATTTCTACTTGATTATTAGTTGATACCAAATTCTACTATAAAAAGCCATAATTAAGTCTCCTTTTGCATCTCTTAAAGCACATCCAATCGAAGTAGGCCCTGGATTTCCACTCGAAGCACCATCAAAGTTAAGTTTCACAAACCTGATATCAGGGGGCTTCCACTTTATAGAATTTCTGTCAACTTTTAAGATTAAAGATCTCCCAAGGTCTGACAAAGGATTTAATGCCTTCCATTCTTTAAGAATCTTATCATCCCAGGAGGTAAAAGTTAAATTAGATGAGCCTTTCCTTTGTAGATTACTCATGACAACTTCAAAAATAGACTTCTCAATAACTGAGATAACACCAACAAATTCTTGAGATTCTTTTCTAAAAATCCTTCTATTCCTTTCCAACCCAATACTCCACACAACAATTGAAGGAGAGACTATCTAGATAGATGAAAAAGTGGAGTCTTTAAAAAGGATTGGCCAGCTAAGAAATAAATCCAATATAGAGTTAGGTAGCGGAGTAAACCAATTAAGTTTTGAGAAGAGCTAATACCAACAATCCGAAGCAAAAGAGTAGAGAACAAATAGATGATCAGGATCCTCATCAACCTTCCCACATAAAACACACTTAAAGGGCTCTACAATCCCAAGCTTGCATAATCTCTGACTAGTCAAAATTTTCTTCTTAAGGGCTAACCAAGCAAAAGCACTAGCTTTTGGAAGGCAAGCTACATTCCAACAAAGTAAAAAAGGCCAATCCAACTTCAAATGACTCTTTTTAATTGTCAAAGATCTATAACCATCCTGAATAGAATAAGAACCATTATTTGCAAAAGTCTAGATCAATTCATCCTCTTTCTAAGAAAAGTGGATCCTTCTCTTCTGTAGAAGACTAAGAAGCAAATCCTTCTGATCCTAGGGAAAATCACAGCCAGAAAAATCTTTCCACAAAGCTAAATAAAAAGAACCATCCTTTAAAACTGTAATATAGTCTTTTACTTTACAATCCCTTATTCTTTTCTAATATTAATTAAATAATTTATAATTATTTAATTAATTAAATCACAAATCCAATATTAATTAAATTAATTAAATATTTATTTAATTAATTCAAATCATATCTTCTTCTCAATTTCTTTCCAAAATTAAACTTGTGTGTATCTAAATAATTAAATTAATTAGATAATTTGATCAATTATCTTCTCATCCTTTTCAGGATTTATTTCCTTTTAAAATAGAAAATTGAATCCTGAATATCTTTTCAATTCTTATCTCACATACTTGTTTTATTTCCTCATTTGATCAAATAAAGCAAAAAACAAATCTTATCTTCAAAATTAAATCCTTATCCCTCCATCAAAAAAAAAATGAATAAAACCTCCTCCAAACCAAAAGGGGATCCATTTTTTTATGTAAAACTTACTCTGTCGAAATTGAGCTCTCATCCACGCCATTGCAGCCAAGGTTATGCTTTAGTCTCTTGAGCAATCCACATTTCAACATGCTAAGGGATAAATATCATTTTTGGTAACTTGTATTGTTGTTTACTTTGGGTTTTTGCACATTTTGATTATCTCTTGTGTTATGGAGGTATTGGAATAGGATCATTATGTTCTTATTTAGTTTCCAAAATCTAGCATATACACTATAAAAACACTTGTTGATTATCTTTGTTACTCCACTCTCTTGGAAAGGATTATGGAAATCTTGGAAATAAGATCTTGAGTATATCTTGTTCTCCCAATTCGAAGCTCCTTGCATGTTTGGGAGAAGGGTTGCACCACCAACTAGAGATTGGTAGTAAGACTGCTTCACCTTCTTATTCTGCAAGGCTTCGTGTAAAACCTCTCGCAGGAGGTGGATTGTGTATTCCCTTGAGTGGAAACACTTCTCTTTAGATAGATTATGTTTATGATGTGTTTGTACCCCTCTTGTTCTTATTAGTTCTAACTAACCCCTTAGTGTTCTTCTTATTGCATCTTGGGGAATGATGCATGATGATTGAGACAACATTTAGATTGACATCCCTTTTATCATGTTGACTCAAGATCTTCCGTTATGTGCTTCTTGTGATTGATGTATGATGTGTGTATTCTCCTGATATATTCTTGTTCTCTATATGATCTTCATGCCTCGCACGTGCCTCACATGTTTTCTCTATGTATTCCTCCTTGAGTTCTTGGCATGTATTCCATGTGTGTTTCATGTGTATTCTATGTATACTTTATGCCTTATGTGTATGCTTTGTGTCAAGTGTGTATACTTTGTGTATTGCATGTATACATTGTGATTGCTTAAGTGCATGCCTTATGTATGCATTGTCTTGTCTCATGTTTTCTAAATGCTTCATGTATGGTTGAATTATGTCATGTGTCTTATGTGTATGCAAATCATCATAGATTCATAAAATCCTAAACTTGGAGCTTGATCACCCCTCAATTTTGGTGACATTCTATGACTTCTATGTTTGTTGTGTTTGAAATCTATCTTCTCCTTCCTTTAGTGTGATTTTTAATGTAAGTTCGTAACCACGCTAAAGTGGGGGCTAAATGTTATGAAGTAAAATGTGTACACTAGCATTTTACACCTAGTTTAGTACCTGGTTGGACCTAAAATGTTTACACTTGTTAATTAGGACCTATTTTAACACCTTTTTGAACATTAAATGATTAATTCTCAATCTTGATGATAAAACCTGACAAAATAATGATGAGGCTGACCTAAGCACACTTAAAGGGACTTATGCCAAAGTTTTTGGGGATAAATGATAAGGGCACCCAAGTACCTTGGTCCCTCATTTAGCCCTGGCCTAATTTAAAGGTATGTTAGATTTAGACATCTTAAGTGATTCCTCATGTCAGCCCCATTTGGTTTTATTCATCATTTGTGAGTGGGAGCACATATAAAATCAAGTTAGTCTATTCATTTAAACATCTCTAAGTTCTCTATGCAATCTAGACACACTTGTACTCTCTCTTCTTCTCTCTCATGCTCTCTATTCTTCTCTGTAGCTCTCTATGGTGGATTATTGTTGTGGCACTAACTTATTATAGGTCTTGTGAAGATCTTTCTACTTCTTTGGGCTACACCAACTTCTTGAGTCAAGTTGTGATGTCACACCAAGCATGCTAGGGTTTCTATACTCACAGTGACTTCTTTCCTTCATTCTTTGTTATAGCATTCCATTCTACTTTAGATTTGCCTCTGCCCTCCTAGGGAACACACTCTTTGAGATCTCATCATTTCTATTGTGGAGGTGGAAACAACATTCATAGAGCTTGACTTAGGAAAGCTTTTAAATAGCAACCAACCATTTTCCTTCCTGTGTGTGTATAGATAACATCCAGAGGAATCTACAGAAAATAAGTTATAGGAAGAAGGTACACAGAAGGGTGAAAGCACATGAAGTTTAACATTTTGCTAAACCCTAATCAGGGTCTAGGGTACCCAAGCACCCTAGTCCTTTGCGCTCCCAAATCAGGATCCAAGTTTACATATGTCCTCTGATCTTGGCTGCGGTCTTAAATTTTTTATATTTGTTTCCGATAGTCTGTTATGAGTAGATCTTTGCCAACTAGGGTTTGATATTTTGCCCTATTTGCTGGGTTAGATTTGGTTGGATTTTGTTGACACTCCACTATACAACAAAGGGACAAAACCCTATAGTTTGGCTCTCCTTCATGGGTAGAAGCCAAGCTCAGTTTGTGTTCTAATGTTGGATAAGAGAGGGTTTAACCTAGTTTGATCTATTGGGCTAGGTCTCTCTTTTCTATCTAAATGTTCTAATGAATCGAAACTTTGATCTTCACATTATTCATCATTGAATGCTCCATCTAGCTCTTGGCTTATCAACCTATATGAATGGCCTTTGATCTTCTCTTGGCCTGAAAACATATATGGATATAAATTTAGTTTAAGTGATCAAACATTCTAATACACTTGTGTTTGCTTTTACTTTTTGATAAAACTATTTGGTCAGAATGCATTTTGGTGGTCTATTGTCTTGCATGCAAAATACATGGACTATTTTCTTCTTCAAACAATTAGTAAATTTGACATGCATTATCTTCTTAAGATCTATTTTGTCTTCATTTCAAACTTTTACTTACTCAACCTTGAGAATCTTTGGTGGTTTGAGATCTTGATTTTTTTTATATTTCTAACTCAAGTTTTAACTCAATGATTGGTGCAATCTTTGTTTATCCAACTACATCATAGCCTTCATATATAGATTTATTCTTTATCATTACCAAACCTATAGGTTCATTCTTGTATTTCTATATGTTTAACTGAATGGTTTTTTTAAACAACCTATCGACATATGTTATCATTGCTATAAATATCTTTTTGAATCACCTTAATATGGAAACAAATCTATCATCAAATCTTTTTCCAAGTCAATGCAATTATATCTATCTTCTTAGTATTGAAAAAGAGACACAAGGAGAGCCAAAGGCTCTAACACAACAATTTTAGTCAATCATCTTCAACACTCAATTGATTACATTCTATGGCTTTATAAAGCCATTCAACTTACTAACTACCCAAACCACTAACTACCAACTAACCCATATGTAACTAATAACTAACTAAAAACTAACTTATAATAAATTCAAATTATACGTTAATTTTTTATTTATTACATTCTATGCCATGCACTAATAATTCCTAACACCTCCCTTTAGTGCTGACATAGGGACTTTATTCTGGTGCTACAATATTGGCAATTGGCACGTCTCATAATTGCTCCCCTTCAATGATTTTTTTTCTTTGGATGTTAGTTTCAATCGATAATGCATCTAATTACAATTTTACAAATACAAAAACTATTACACCCTTATGACTCTAAAATCCTTATTTCTTCATTTACATAATCTTAAAAAATAATAGAATTTTGCCTCTACCTTCTGCATAAAACTGCTCAAAACATGTTAACTACATTCTCAAACTATTTCTGGGTTTTGTTCTCCTCTTCAATAGATTTCTATATCATTTTAAAGTTCTAACTTTGTTATGATATGAGAAATATATCTCCATTTTAGTGAGACTAGTATAAAAAAATCTGCAACACCAAATATTTCTACAACTTTGATATTTTTAATTTTTTTTATGAAATGAACGAAATGGAGTGAAAAATATGGAAAGAGTGAACAATATGGAGATAGGAAAGAAACAAAATGAAGGAACAAGATGGAGAAAGAAAAGAAACCAAATGCAGATGGATGATGAATGTCATAGATAAATGCAAGAATAAAATGCATATGGATTATGAAGCTAGTAGATTTGCACATGGTCTGCACTACTTCTCTATTGACAAATGCAAGAATGGTGGATAGATAACAATGACTTTTGCATGTGGTCCTCACTGCATCATCATTGATCACTGCTTTGGAGAAAGAAAGACAAGCAAATGGAGGGCTACCAGAAAGATCCAGACACCTGCTCTAATACCATATTGAAAAAAGACACAAGGATAGCCAAAGGCTCCAACATAAGAATTTTAATCAATCATCTTAAACACTCAATTGATTACATTCTATGGCTTTATAAAGCCATTCAACTTACTACCTACCCAAACCACTAACTACCAACTAACCCATAACTAATAACTAACTTATAATAAATTAAAATTATATGTTAATTTTTTATTTATTACATTATTCTATGTCATGCACTAATAATTCCTAACACTTAGAGAAGTTAAAACTGAAGTATTATTACTTTTTTTATCCACCCTTAATGCAAGGTTAGATTTCATTTTTTCCAAACAGAGACTTTCTAATCTAATCGACACCTATGTATTTGTAATGACACCACCTTAAATTTTGAACATGGAATTAAACCTTGTTTATTTCTTAAATATAGGGGTGATTATTGATAGTAAAGATACTTAAGCTTTAATCAGCGTTGAATAATATTATTGTTAAAATGGATACATATATTTATTCAATAGTCAAATATTAAATCTATTCAGTATGACAAATCCTACAAATAACACTGTAATCTCTTAAGTTAGTTATATGAATCAAATTGATATGTTAACTTCTTGTTAATTATATTAGCATAAGTTTTGAGATTATGCATATCTTCAATATGAATTCAGATTAGTCTTACATGTACTAGCAATAGACTTGTATTTGAATATTATTTTGAAATCGAGATAGTTATAAAGAAATATAATTATTAAAGTTAGATGATTAAATAAATGAATGTGAATTTAGTTGATAATTCAGAGAAAATGCAATAACTTAATAATTGATAAATGAGTTAGCCTCATTGTTTAGTCTCAGAAACTATTATTGCTATGGAAAATGTAGTAACATTGGTTAGAAATTTCACACCTTGATAATGACGTAATGTCGATTAATCCTCTTAGTCAAACAAGTGAAAGTAGTTAGTTATGGATCTAAATGAATAGTGAGTTTGAATAGTTTATTTTTCTTTTTCTAATGATTGATAAATTAAGACAGGTGTCGAATATGGACTCACAAAGAAGGACAAATTACTTCTTCTAATCTATCTACTATCATCAACAAAAAAAAGATGCTTTAGACAAAGCTTGTTGATCAATTTAGTAATAATTACTATTGATTATTTTAACACTCTGTGCCATATCATGATGTTTGTACATTTTGTATTTTTGACATGATTTAAAATGTTAGATATATCATGTTGTACCAGATTCCATCACACTTACCAGCTTTGGATTGCTAGGTCTTTCGTGTAGGGTTGCATTTCTCCATTCATGAGGAAATTATCAAGGAACCGAAAGCTTCATGGTTGGGAGAATTAGATGCTCCAATGATATTCTCTCTCTAGCTCCTTTTGCTCAAGGATGTTGGTTGACAGCGAAGGTATAAATCAATTTGCTAAGAAATATTATTTATGTAGCCATCTATGGCATGATGTAAAAGGACTAAGTCCTAATTGTAATAGCTAGCTTATTTGGAAAACTTTTTGTAATGTAAACTTTGGAATAGATATTCATACTATCTTGAATATGAAATGGATTTGGAATTATTATTTTATGAATAATTTCTTTTATCTTCCACATTTAATAAGTGTTTTTCTAGAGGGGTCTTTATAGAAATGGTTACAAATGGACAAAATGAGTTGAGCAAGGTTGACACTCAAGAGAATGTTGTAGATTATCTTACCAAACTTCTGAGCACAAAAAAATTCACTTGGTCTAGAGAGGCCATGGGCCTTGTTTCTTGTACTTAGTTGATTTTTTGTTTTCCAATGGATGTATTTACAATGTATGGTGGCAAGTGGGAGAATGATAGGATTAAGCCTTCAACCTTGTAAATCATATTTATTTAATTATTCCTAATATTATTTGTAAATGCATTCAAAAGGGATGAAGGTTTCACTGACAATAGTAATTATTTTTGTAGGTATGGTAATTAATTATTTATTGGCAATAGTAATTAATTATTTACTAGGAGACATTTACTATTTACCATTTGTAGCATCTTTGGGAATATAAAGGAGGTGATAAGGTTAAACTAGGTGCTCATCTTTGAATGGTTATTCTTTGGCTAATTATGACATGCGTAAGAATTTTTTTGTATAAGTATTGATAGTCTATGACGCATGTAAGGGCATCTCCTATTTTCAAGGGATTGTATGACAAACTAGGTGCCCAGAATGGAGAGATAATTTTAGTTAGTTATGACAACTTGTAAGAGGATATGTTTAGCATGCTAGTGAGATTCCCAATGTAGGTCATTGGAATTTTCCCAAGTTTTGATGCCACATTTCAAGTATTCTCATTCTTATATGTAATTTCTATATAACAAGTTCTTGAGAAGGTAGAAGGTAGAAGTTGTGAGAGTTCACAGATACACATGTGTAGTTGGAATGAATGCAAAATAGAAGAAAGTGAATCTATTGTAATCTTATTCAAAGATAATATATTCCTGGCCTCTTTTTTGGTAGGTTTTTGTACCCTAAACGGTTTTATCCATGTAAATACTATGTTGTGAGTTTTTATGTGTTGATTTATTTGTAGCTGATTTACATTACTTTAAATCTCTATTTTGGTATTCTACGGATTAAATTTCAGATTTTCAACATAATTTTATATTTCTATATTGTAGTGGTTTGCCTTCATATCTAACACAAAGCTGCTATAGAGCTTAGATATCTCACCCAGTTTAATAGAGTAGATCTATCTATTTATTTTTCATATACAAAGGCAAAGGATGAAGATGAAGATCGTGTAAGAGAAGATTAAACAAATTTAAGTTAGGGATTCTAGAAAGATAGGGAGAAGAGATTGAAAGAATTTTATAGAATGGGATTACCAAGAGACCAAAGGTAAAGAATATGTTGAGTGCTTGGTTAAGTGGAAGAACAAATTCACACAAGAAGTGACATGGTTTCCACAAGTAGAAGTTAGCTGATATGCTACACACTTAGGGATTCATCAATAGAGTTGTGAGTAAGGGCTTAATTTTCTTCTTACTTGGGGTGTGTGAAGTAGGAACATACTAGGTGAATAGTCTACAATCTTGTATCAACCAAAAATAGTTGTTTCCATTTTCACTAATTTTCTTTATGTTGTAGTTTTGTTTGTCTATTTTTGGAGTTAGAGTTTACAATTTTCTCAATAGGTTTCTAAAGGTCTAGGGATGTTGAAGTAACATGAATGTGTTTGGTTGTGGCATTCTTTATGTACATGCACAAATGGTTAAAACATACTTTATAACTGATGCTAAATTTATTTCTAATCATGTTTTCAACTTTGAATTTATTTGGGACTTCATCTAACAAGGATCTACATGTTTAATAAATTTTAAAAGTAAATTTGCAAAAGGATTCATCAAGTATTTCCCATTTTAATCCAAGTGATAAGTTCTTTCTTGCACCCAATTTTTGAATTCAAATTTCATATCTTTTATATAATTGATTTACAACATTAGATCATATATCAATGAGCCATGTTAGACAACTAGATTCTTGCATCATTGGCACATCTTTGGATTCCAAAATCTACAAAAGCCTAGTTGGCCCAATAAGAAGGAGCATCGAAGTCAAAACCTAAGGGAAATATATCACTTGATATGAAACATGGAATTCAATGGACTATCTTGAAGTTTTTACTAAAGGGTTTTGATCTACATTAAGTGATTAAGGTGAAATTGTAACAATGTGCCGAATGTGTCATCCTAATTCATGGGGAATTGTAACAAGTTATGTTGGAACTTTCATGTGTATAAATACATACTCAAGTGCAAAGCAAACATAGCTCCTGTTTACTATAAAATTAGGTCTACAAGACTACAACTTGACAATTGAGAACAAAGATCAATTTTCTATAATCTTTACCTGTACTCCCATTGTAATGTTCATGTCTTAGTAATATGTTTCACTAATCTTTTACACAATTATGTTTCCATGATAGCATTTGTGTGTTGTTGCCTAGTTTAAAAGTCTTTAATTAAACTCTAAGGGCCCTAATTGAATGATTATATGTGTTGATCAATAGGACATGAGACATCATGATAATTATGAGCATCATAATCATTAAAAGATGAAACATGGGAAGGCATAATATGGTCCATAAGGAAGTCATCATATGTATCTAAAAATTATGTATCAACATGACAATATTTAGAAATTCAATAATATCTCAAGTAAGCAATGCCCATTAGAGGTAACAAGATGAGTATCACTACACAAGGATGCTCTAGGTCCAAGAATAAAGTAATCTATAAAAGCGTATGACAAAGTAAAATGATACATAATAACTATGCCATGAATTTGTAAGCATTAAAATGATGCATGAGCTTCCACGAGGAACCCATGATGACATGTAATTCCAATCATGTACACAAAAGCATGAAATAATGACATCCCCTTAGTAGCACTCCTTTTGGCAACACGTGTCAATGGACTTTTCCCTTGTTAATTCTTCAGAACTTCTTAACCATTATACTTTTCCCCCTTGTCGATTCTTCTATTTGTCGCATTTTTCCCCTTTCTTATGTGTTTAATTTTCTCTTATTCTTACTAATTCAACCTTTCAACACCCTGTTCTTGATCTCTCTGACCCTAGGAATCCTTTAGATGACCTAATAGACCAAACCCATGTTTTAGTTTCTACCTAGCTTTCCTCCTCTATATATCTCCCCCTGTTAATGACCAAAACTCCCCGCGAGATCCTGCTTGAAGTTATCCTACACCTCGTTTTAGATGCTAGATCCACATTCCAGACCATGACTAACCATACACAACTTTTAGTTTGTGCCTAGGTGTCACCCTCCATGGGTCACCCCTAGGTCACCTAGGGTGACCTACCTTGGTGAAAGGGGCAACCCTTGTTGGAGTTCAAACAAGGATTTCTCCTTCAATTTGAGCCAAAAAGGCTTCGTTTTCACCTAGTTTACATGCAATTTTGATCTATTATTAGAGGAGGCCATAATTAACTCAATAAACACTCCCAATCATGTAAATTCAACCCAATCTATTCTAGTTAACTCTCCTTCCTCTCATGCTACCTCCATTTCTTCTTATGTGATAAGCTTTCAAGGCTAGTTCACTCTCCAATCTTTTCAGTCATATAATCAATTAGGAAAGTTAACTCTCCAATCAATGGAGTTAACTCTTCAATCATTCCCACCCCTCTTGTGCTCTCCCAACCTATAAATACCCCTCACCTCTCCATTGTTCTCCAAGTTGGAGAATGTTGTCCTCTTCTTCACAAGCTTTTTCAAGCTTCTTCACAGACCCTTGAGCCTCTTAGTCACTTTCTTTAGTTTTTCAAAGCTTGAAAGCTCTCTTTTCATTAGTTTCCATTGTTTCAAAGCTTTAAAGCTTTCATTAAGAGGAAAATTCATTGTTGCAATCAATCTCTTGCTTAGTTTTTGCTCTCCCATTAGCATGCTTATGCTCACTACAAGACTTAGGTGCCTTTTGCTTATTGTTATTGTTTTTCCAAAGCCTTCAAAGGCTTCATAGTGTTGTTACGCTTGCCATTTATCAAGCCATAGTGATCTTATCTCTCAATTGGTCTCATTCAAAGCTTTCAAAGCTCTTTAATTTGCTTCTCCATCCCACTTGTCACTAAGAGGATGACCTTGCTGCTGTAGGAGGACAAGGAGGTTGCCATACATAAGGATCCTTGAGGGTAGTGGAGGCTCACGTGTCTCATGTTCCAGGTTTTTCATGTTTTTTAGTAGTAATTAGATAATCAATCTTGCTCTTGGAATAGTAATCTTGTCATTGCAAATTCCTTAATAGATTAATTTAGATTGTTTAGATTAGCTTATTTTTAGTAGTTTAATTGCAATTTTAGATTCATTTCATTTCAAGCAATTTTTTTTAATTCTTAGGGTAGCCCAAAACCAATCTCGAAAAATACAAACATATAGATTAATTACATTAGGTAATTTCATTCTAGCTTGCATTCATATTTTAATTCCTAGTTTAATTAGTTTATTTTATTTCAAATATTGGTGAAAAAGAACAAAAAGTTGTTTGCATACATTGTAGTTTACATATTATACAAAAAACTCACAAAATATAAAAATATTAGAAAATACCATAAAAGAAAAACAAATTCACACAAACCCTCAATTTAATCATGAGGTCAAGAAAAGTCAAAACTCCTTGATTTCATTACAATGTCAACAAACTCAATAAATCGACTAGAAAAACCTTAGTTCACATCACTAAGTCAAAGAGTCAACTCTAGGTCAACTTGAATTCACTCTGTCTATTCAAGCATTTGAATCTACCTTGGAATCAAAGGTGAGTGTGTGAGGATGATTCTTGAGGAGATTGAAGAGTTAAACCCAAGACCACAACTCTTGTAAGAACAACAACACTTTTTCAGGGTTATACAACAAGAACGCAAAATTCAACAACACATACAAGATTTCAAGGCTAGACTACAATGTACTAGAAGCATAAATGAAGCGAATCAAGATCCATCTAGGCATTGGAATCTTAGAAACCCAAACAAGAGACAAACCACAAGTGACCCTTGGGGTCATATAGTCATTTCAACAACAACCACCATATAAAGAACAAGACAAATCCAAAAAAATAATAGACCCCTGATCAAGCTAGCTAATCTTTGTGAGGTCCTACTCCTAAGTGAATAGGATAGCCCTCGAGTCTCATCCTCACTCGATTGGCTTCTTCCATGAGAGAAAGAGTGACTTGGAGGTCACTAGAAGCAAGTAGAGGGTCCATGTGTTGCGTTAGAGTTGACTCATCCACGATTGTGTGTGTGTCACATTTTGAAGAGTACATATTTTGGTGAATCCAACATGAATAATAAAAACTTATGACCAAGTGTCACCATCACTTTCATATTGTTATTTTCACATCTGACGCCAAATTCATGATATATTTTGGTGAACCCAATGTGAAGAATAAATCCTTTTGGGATGGGTTCTTTCACATTTTTGCACATTCATAATGTTTCAAGCAAAAAGTCCAGGGGAATGTCCCCTCTAGTGAAATTACAAATTCAAATGGGATCCAACAAAATACCCACAACTTTGATGAGATCAAAATGTGACATGTGAACATTCAATCTAAGATCCATCAACATGATAAACCCATAACAAGACATACAAAAATGGCCTCCCAAATGGACAATGAAGAGTGTTGTCAAAAGAAGAATTTACAAGAAGCTCAAGAGGTACAAAAATCACTCCACATAGTTCATCAAAATAAAAGGACTATGGCATGTCTAGTGTCATCAGAAAGAATAAATAGGGTCACTCAAACCCTAGAGAAAAATAATTCACTGTAAGGTGGCAAAACTCAAAGAATAGATGAACCCTCACCCATAAACCTTATAGAAACCTTGCTTGAATGAATCAAGACCATTGAGGCTAAAAGTGTTGAACAAAATGGACAAAATAAAATTAAGGAAAAACCCAAGGCACAGGGAAGTCATTTCATTGACAAGATTGAATCAAACTAGGGGCAACACAAAATCCCCCTCATCTAAACTTCCATGAAACATTCAGGCCTCCCTTTCCCTCATCATCCAACATGACAAGTATCAATCAAATAGGTGGGATTAGGATGATGCAAAATCAACCACAAATGATCCCACCCAATCTTCAAAACACAAACATGACACCAGCTAGTTGTCCAACTTTTTTAGGCTATCAACAATCTAGCACACCCCTTCAACAAGTGCAATAAGCTCGACCTGAAGGGTTGATGTTTGAAGGAACAATACCCTCTACACATAACCCCATTTTAGGAACATACCTTGAGTATTTAAAGGAACCTCTTGATTACAACATTTGTTAGGCCATAATACCTCATCCTCTCCCTAAGATTCCAAAATTTAAAGCAAAGGGTGATCCCAGCTCTCATAGCAAGGCTTACATCACAATAGTACAAGAACTCCATCCTTGTGATGGGGTGGTAGCAAAGATTTTTTGAAAGACTTTGGAGGGTATCGGTATGGATTAGTACTATCGACTTCAAGAAGCATCAATCCACTCTTACAGGAAACTCATCGATCAATTTGTGGTTGCCTTTGACATAAACAAGCTAGTCAAGATAGGAATACGAGAATTCTTAACAATTGAACAAGAAGCCAATGAGTCGGTGGCACACTTCATCACACGATGGAGGAAAGTTCTCTATTATTTAACAAGCACACCAAACATAGATCATAGGGAACTTTGTGATATCTTCTTACATGCTCTCAACAACGAGATATGAGAAGGAGTTCAAAAAATCCCTTACAAATCATATGAGGAAGCACTTGAAAGTGCCCTTAGAATTGACCAAGCCACTATTGATAGTGGAAGAAGGGAGTATGATGTTAATAGAAGGTTGATAAACCATGATAGAAATAACAAATCCTTGACAAACAATCAAAACATAAATGGGTCATCAAACACTTCACCATCAGGGAACAACAATTGTGACTACAATAGTCATACAAATTTGTGAAATGAAGGTGCCAACAAGTATCCCCCAAAAATCAACAAGTAGTCATACAACAATTATCATAAGCCTCGAGATTATAATCATGATAAATACTACCCATTTCACAAGATAAGGGGGCATGATATCAAATCATGTTGGGAGTGCCATCACTTCATATCAAACCTCCAAAAGTGTCAGTGACAAACATTCATGGACACATTCTCACAAGATGAAAGAAATAGTCCCATAATCTGTCAGAATGTATTTGATCAAAACACCTTAGGCCTTGTGGAATTAGGTAAATATCAAGAAATTTTTTTCATAGAAGGACCAAAACAACCAGATGAAACCTCCAACAATTTGAATTTTTATCACATTCTTGAACTTCTCAACAATTCTCCTATGCACAAGAATGCTTTCCTCAATGCCTTAGATCTAAGCCATCTAGTTCAAAACACTCCAAATGAAAAGTGTTCTTCTTTGACATTTGATTTTGAAAATTTACCCTTAGACAATGACATAGCTAAACATGGCGATCTCTCACTCTATGTGATAGTCCAAGTTCAAGACTATTCCATTAAATGTGTAATGGTCGATGATGGGTCTGCAATAAACATAGTCTCTTTTTCTCTTCTTCAAAGAATGGGTTACGATGAAACTCAAATCACACAATAAACTTTCATCCTTAGAATTCATGATAACCCAAACCTTCAAACCATGGGTAAGGTCAATCTTCAAATCACATTGGGTCCCAAAACTCTCCAAACTATATTTTATTTCACAAATGAAGTGTGAGGCCTACCATTTCATTCCCTTATATTGACTACTTTATTTTACTATTGGAGACACATATTAGACTTATGGGATTGTTGATCTCGATTTGTAGGACTATTAGACTTTATGCTTTATGTGGATTTATTATGTTTAGCATGATTACGATGAGATTAGACCTTGATATTTATTCACTGATGATGTTAGACATATGATTTACATTATTATGTTATTGGGATACTATTCATGTGATTTTAGTTAGAAATTTATTATGTGATTCAATCTTGTGATGGATTTTTGAAATGCAAAATTTAGAATTTAATTATGATGTGATTCTTTGATGTTTATATGATCATGTGATGATGTGAGTGTATGTTTCACTTTGCTTTGGCTATTATATACATGTGGAATTAACATTTCATTTGAGTGCACATGTGTTTCTAACGAAGCCACGGATATTCGGAGATCATCCCACACACTATGTTGTTTCCCGTGTAAAGTTGATCTAGTTCCAAGAGGAACCAAGATCAACTATGTGATGTATGATGAATTTTTGTAATGTTGTTGTGTGATGTTAGTTGGGTTAGGTCTACCCCTTCTTATATTTGATTTTTGATTGGTGTTGTTAAGTGTAATGTTCATTTCAATTTTATTTTGAGCTTATAATTTTGAGACCCCCTTTTTATGTGTTTTTACTCTACCTTTGGTGCTCAAAATGGGTTAAAATTGACCCTGGGTTGTATCCCTAGGGTCTAGGGGTCATTTGGGCTTGTATAATACTAGGTAAACTCCCATTTGGTCACTTTAACTTCACCTTGAAGTAAAGTGACGAAAATGGAAGTTTGGGAGGGAGAGGATGAGTGGGTCAAACACTCAACCTCTTCCTTTCCTCTTTCCTGGGTTGGGGAAGTCTTCAAGAGCCCTTAATTGTGTAGGACTCAACTCCAAGCCTCTCCCACAATTGGTGAGGGTACCTTGGGGTTGAGTGGGCTTCCTTAGGGGGAGATGATTGGGGCACATGTAGTACCCAAACCTTCTATGGCTCCAACTTTCTCTCCCACATATGTAAGAGAGAGCAAGTGGATGGGAGAAAGACTTGGTGGAATGGGTGGAAGACATGTGTCACCATCCCATTTGAAGAGTCTTACAAGTGGTTGTGTGGAGGAGTGAGGAGGTGATATATATTAGTGTATTGTTCATATATATATATATATATCAAGATTTATATAAAAAAATAGAAGCTATAGTGACTATATAGTTTTACCAGTGAATATAATTTACTCATATATATATATGATAAATCTTATATTTTTAAGGGTGTTCTATTTTTAAACAATTTTTTTTATTGCTATGTAAAAAGTAGAGACTGCATATCAAACAAAGAAATTTTTGAAGTTTTTGGTGGGGGTTTCGACCCCCACCATCTACCTTAGTATTGGATGGAGTGTGGGGAGGGGCCGAGCCCCACCAACACTCCACCGAGGTGGAGTGTGGGTGGGGTTTGACCCGTCCCCACACCCACACTACTCCCCTTCTGCCATCGCGTAGACCTCATCCACCTTGCCTACGCTGCCCTACCGCCTCCTTCAACACCCCCTTCCCCCGTCCTTACGACAGTCCCCACTGTGGGTGGAAACCCTTTTGCTATTTCGGCCTTCGGTCGCTCAAATCTGCATTCCTTTGTTAGTTTAAACTACTATATATACATTTTATCAATATATATGTGTGTGTGTGTGTGTGTGTGTATGTATAAGCACCTCTTTTTGTGTATACATCTGATGCTAAAACAAAAAAAAAAGGGGTGAAACAAAAAAAACCCTCTGTTTTGAAAACTAGAGACAAATTGATTTTGTATATTTGAAAACATATACACATCTCCCTTTAGATCTAATAAGAGTAAATCAAAATAAAGATGGATGTATATACAAATGCATATACCTCTTGAGCCTTCATCATGGCTACCCATCTCTTAAAACCTGCAACATCAAGCAAGAAGATAGAGGAATTGAGAGAATGAAGAAGAGAAGAAATGAGAAAACAACATGGAGGCTAGGGTTTTTTTCTTTCCTTTCATAAGGAAATTAGTATTTTATTTAGAGTGAGCTTAAGAGCACACATGAATTTTAAATTGGTTTTTTTTAATTTCCCTCTTTTAAATTTAATTCTCTTTTGTAATTCTTCAATTTGAGTGGAAGTTTGGGGAAATTCATTGATAATGGTTGTGTTTTAAACTACTTAGTTAATTCTAAGCTTTGTCAGATATTATTTCAAAATTGTTGGGATTACAGATTAAGTTTTAAAATCTTTGAGAGGGCCATTTGAGTCTCTCATTTGGATTAGAGGAATTCATCATTTAATTAATTTGATGAGGGAATTAATTAATCCTTTCGGTTTTAAGATTATTTTTTAAAAAATCGTATGTTAATCTTATTTGTTGATTTAAATTAATGGTATGGTAGAACTATGTTGTGTATATTAGTGTTCTAAATTTAAATAATTTTTGTAGTGGAATTACATTATTTTAATTAAACTCTAGCCCCCCTTAGGTTATATTGTTTTGGTTTAAATCAATTGAAGATAATTTTAAATGCAACTGGGCATTAGTTTATAAAACTAATATTACAATATTTATTTATTTAATTTCTTTGTGACGTTCATTTAATTTTAGCAAGAATTAAATAAATTAGTCTTTTAACCATCTAGTAAACCTAGTAAACTTTTGACCAGAAATTAATTAAATAGAATAAACCCTATTCACGCCCATGAGGCGTTATGCTACTGGATTTTTCCAAAATTTAGGGTTTAGTTAAGTCAGTAAATTTAACCTTGCGTAGTGTTTAATAATTGTTTATGCCAGCTTGTCGACATTGTTATTTGACATTAAATTTGTTCTGGTGCATTAGAATTAGACCTTTGGTTTTGACTTGTGTCAAAATCCCATCATCCACTTAGGTAAACCTCGGGTTTTGATCTTCGATCCTAACCCTATTAGTGACATTATTCACATCGCATCGACCCCCTAGCTGGCCTTCATCGCATAGGGGAAATGCGCATGTGATCGCATTAGCCCACCTTCAAATGGCATGTTGACACCTTATGCATATTACCACCAAGCATGCTAATGCATGCGAGGGGGTTTCTAGAGATGTGTGGAAAATTTTTGTTATTTCGTGTCATGACCACATGACAAATGTGGACATGACACATGTGTTGCATGTCGTGACCGCATGGGAAATGTAGGCATGACATGAAGAAACTACTTACAACATAATCGTAGGAAGGCCTTGGATCCATAGGATTAGGGCCATCCCCTCCATATTATTTAAAGAAATACACTTCTTGCATATGGGACAAACCCACATCATCAAAGGAGACCCTGATCCTTTCATTCTTTATAGAGTTGAACAAGTCAAAAGGAAGGGAAAGACCATGGAAACCACCAATGACCCCAAAATAAAAACTTTTGAAAAAAAGGCATCAAAGCAAATTGTAAACATAGCTAAGACCTCGAAATGTATAGGGAATGGGGAAAAAATAGAATTCCCCTTCAATCCCCACTCAACAAAGTCTTATGCTCCATTCAACTTAGTTTCCATTCCAATCAAGCCAGATATGAGCATCCATATAGTCGAGATCACCACTAAGCAAAAAGGAGAACCAAAACCCACACATAAACTAGGAGAGTTGACACCAATTCCAATTGCCCCTCAAAAATTCAAAACAAACATGTGAGTACACAAAACTCCTCATTGAATACAAAGACATTTTTACACCAAGTCTTTGATTTTCCTTGCAATGACTTTCAAGTAAAGTTGAGACCAAATTGAATGGTTCCATATGTAGTTAAGGAGGACGTTAGAAATGATGATGCCTCTTGTGCATTATGGAAGATGAAAAGTCTAATATATCAAAAATCCAAAAAAAAATATAAAATTAAAAAAAAACCTTTAATGCATTTCTATTTCATTATGTTTCATCCTACATCTTTGTGAGTGACATGCTCTTGTTGGATTTTTGTCTCAGTAAGGGGTCTAAAATTACTTAGGTGTAGGTTGATCTTCTTAGCTTTCAAGACCCCTTATATTCATAGTCACCATTTATCATTCACCTATTCACATTCCCTAACAATTCTAATCAAAGCCTAGCTTTTAGCTCTACACTGATCCTAGTCTTAGCAATCCATGTTAACTCTAAGCGAAGTCAATCTTCAAATCTATAGTACTCAATATAATCTTGCAAGTAGACCTCCCCCATTTCTTCTTAGTAGAAGGGAAGTCTAATTGGATAGTGAAAACTTTTGGTTGTGCTCAGCCCCTTATCTCTCTTGGCCAAAAATATCAGGAAGATCATAACTCTAAATGAAGCAATCTAAAATATGAGTGAATAAAAATGAGCAATAAAAAAAGTGAGAGAAAAGTGAGATTATGAAAGCACACAAAGTACACACACACCAACTAACCAATACTAGGAGTCTAGCTATCTTTAGGGCCATCTTCTATTATGGAGTCTCTTCCTTTACCCTCGGTCTATCTTGTTGGCCATCTTTGATCTAAGTCTAGTGAGTGATAATAAAATTTGTTGCTTGTCTAAGTTGAAAATGTTTCAAAATGTTTTTTCTAGATAATGGTTAGTGTTTAGCCTTTAGCAAAGCCTAAAATTTAGAAACACTCTATTATGTCTGAAAATTTCCCCTTGGGGGTTTTCCCTCTTAAGGATTAGCTCTCGGGTCCTTAGAATTCATTATAAGCATCTTGCATATTCATGTTGATTCTCGATGAGAAGACACCTAAGTTTTATGACAAATAGGACCTAGGGGGTGCACTTGTGATGAATCTTGACTAAAATAGGGAGGGAGGACTTGGGTGCTCATGCCCTAGTCCTGCACTATTTTAGGTAAAGACCTAAATTCAGTGTCAGTTATGTGACCGTTAATTAGGTCCTATGCCGACACTATAAGTTTGAATTATGAAATTCTTAACGGGAAGTTGTTTAGTTGCATATATAAACATGTTAAGGGATTCATTTGTAAACTAGATGGACAATACAAACTTGTGATCTTATGCTAAAGTGATTCAAGGCTTTCATTGTGTTGCAGAGCAGTATTGTGTTGTTATTGTGTTTGTTTGTTACGGATTTGACTCCATCTCCTCATGGCATGAAAGAGCATCTTTCTTTCATGAGAGCTACACCTCCAATGTGACATTTGTTTGTGTTTCAATCATTTATCATTTGGATTTTACCTCTATCCCATAGGGATATGCACTCTTTATCTAACGACAGTGTTCAGAAGACTTGAATGTCTCTCTGGGGCTTGACCAAGGCAAGCCTCTAAACACCACAACCCAACCCCTTTTTATACGATTGCAGGTTACAAGTTGCCGAAGTAGAAGAAGTGGAGTTGTAGGGAAGTAGAACAGAGTGTCAGAAGTGCATAGGAAAGTAGAAAATCAGGACCTGGACTAGGGTTCCCAATTATTAGTCCTCTGGATCTTAAAACTATAAAATCTCCAGAACAACAGTATTGAGTCACAGACATTGTTTAGAGAACCTGATAGAAACTAGTACATTAGACTCTGGTGCCCGCTCATTAGTCCCTAACTTTTCCGTACACTAAATCTCAAAATCTGGTATGTATCTAATTGTCATTTGATATCTCTGTGTGTGAGCATTTGTCGAGATTTGTCCATTTGTTTATGATTTTATGAAATTAGGGTTTTAAGCATAATTGGACTTTAATTGATTAATTAATTAGAAAATTCCAAGTTTCCTCTTTGTTCCAAGTGACATTAAATCTGTAGCAAATCCCTCTTTCAAAGATTGTGGCTTGACTCGATTTATGTCCTTGAATGTAAGGTGTGAAAGGAGGATTTAACCTACATATTCATTGAAATTGAAAACCTCCTCTTTTTACAGTAAACATTTTGGTGAACCTATGTTTTATTTGAATTTTGCACCTTTCTGAGTGTTGTACTTTAGATTTGCATTCATTTCATTCATTCATTTAGTTTTCATTTTATTGCATTTGAAAAATTACAAAAAAATTGAAAATTTTAAAAAAATTGTCATTTTAGCTTTGCATCTTTGACAAAAATTGAATTAATTTTAATCACTTTTCATCTAATTTCTTATTTTTGCATTAGATTTGAAATTCATTTCATTCATTCATTTAATTTTCATCTTATTGCATTTGAAAATTTACAAAAAAATTGAAAAATTGGAAATTTTTTTAAAAAATTGCATTCTAGGGTTTGAATTTTGACATAGTTTACATTAATTTAATTGAATTTAATTAAATTTCTGATTTTTTCATTAGATCTGATTTAAATTACAGAAATCATCATTTATTATTCATTTGCATTGCATTTTCATGCTAGATTTATTAAAAATTGCTTGAAATTGTGCATTTTCCATAAAAACCTAGTTTTGCATTAGCTAGGGTTTGTAGTTAAAATCTTGTTTCATATTTTACTACTATTTTAAACACTCATTTAGGTCTGATTTCTTACTATAGTGTTTTGTCATAGTGCCTTTCTTGCAAAATTTCATGTCTAGGGTTTGAAAATCTTGCATTTTCACTAGATTTTGTCTTATCATCTCTCTAGAATTGCACTATAAGCATGTTGTGGAGGATATTTTTACATCATTGGATTGATATTAGGCTAATTATTGTCTACCCCTCTTGAATTTGTTCACAACACCTCTTCTTTTAGTCATTTGTATTAAAAAAAACTTGAAAAATCAAGCATTTTAGAACATATTCATACATAATTTTGCACTTGTTCCTTGCAAAAATTTTGAAAACATTTTTGAAATTTGATTTTACATTGATTTGAAAGCATATACACATGGCTTCTAATCATAACAATAAAACTAGGTTCTCTCCTAGGTCTTATGTGAAAAGAAAGGTCCCTAAACCCGAAATTGTGTTTACACCTCATGATAAAACAATTGGAGAAACTGAAGGAGATCTTTATATCATTGTGAAGACAATGGAAAATTTGGTGGATGGAACACTTATAGATCCTAATTGCATGACTAATGTGGCAACAGAGGAATTCCTTTATTCACATGGTTTGGTACAAGATTTCTATGATTCCTCTGACATGATGATTAAGACACATAAGGGAACCTTTATAAACACTTCTGGGAAGATATCTTTATTTGTCACAATATTTGATAAATCTGTAGAACAACTATTTGATGTTGTCTCTGTATTTGACCTTTTTCGCATAAAATTAGGACACCCATGTTTAAAGGCTATGAAAGCTATCCCTTCAATGATTCATAACTGTGTAAAATTCCCTTTGAATGGACAAGTGCATACTATTCCTCACAATAGATATAACCCTTTGGTTACAAAACAACATTTCAACCTGTTAGTAATCATTTTTGTCAAACGATTTGGGTTTTTGGTGTTTGCAGGATCTCTCTTTTGATCCAAAATTTTTGTGGCCATCAGTGTGAGTTCATTTTTGTCTTGGCAACCACGTTCTTCACTTGGTATTTTTGCACCATCGCTAAGACTTTGTCCACCAGCAGCTATGTTGCATGTCCCACTGATGGTGTGTGTCAGGCCGATGAGGGTTGCGAGAGTGTAGTCATCGGCGAGAGTTCTGTTATTGGCAGAGAATTTTTGTGGATTGCCAATGTTGGGTGTCTGGCCGATGGGAATACCATCGACATGATGAGGACTATCGAGCGAGCTGGTGAAGGGTTCGCCGATGGGATGGTGTCTGGTCGATGGAGGTGGTATCGGAGGGACATTGCCTATTGGCCAGGCAAGTGAAGGGTTTGCTGATGGCGTGGGTCTCGCCAACAAAGGCAGTTTGGATGTGCTATTGGGTTGACCGAAGATGTCGGCAGGAGGAGTTCTGAGTTGGCCGATGGCGCATGTCTTGCCAAAGGTGAGCCCGTCGGTGAGAGTGGTTGTATCGATGGGGGAGTTTTTGGTTATGCCGATGGCGTGGGTCTTGCCGACGGATTGTAGTTAGAGGGCGCCATTGGGGTGACATGGTGTATCGGGTGGACCATGGAGCGTTCGGCCGATAGGGTTACTCTACCCGATGGATTGGCTTGTGGGCGTCGGCGTGACTTTCTGTGTGGGCATAGGTTTGAAGTGTTGCTCCGACGGTTTAGGTCTGGCCAACGGGGGGATATGAGGTGGTCATCGGAGTGACAAGTGATGTCAGCAAGTGAGTTTTTAGGCCTGCCGATGGTTTATGGTCTCACCGATGGAGGTTTGGTATCGGCAAGAGTCTGGACAATGGGCTATTGGTAGATGGTTTGCAGGTCGTGTAGGACAAAAGCGCATGACATTTGATTTACTCGTGGCTTGGTTTATAAGTGACTCAAGTAGGTATTACGGGGTGAATGTGGGATTATTGATCTCACATTTCTGGGCTAGTCAGTGGTGGATGCGCGGGGTGCCTATGTGGCACATTCTTATTGGTCCTCAACTTTTTGGACTTTTTGACACCATAGATCTCAGCGGGAAGTTTGGAGACCGACAGTTATCTTTTAAACATTCAAATGGAGAGTTCTCCACTCTTCCACTGCTGTCGCTCGAGGTTGTGAGTTGGTGAAAATTAATGGCAAGATTATGCATGTCATGTTCACATTTTCCATGTGGTCACAACACACAACACACGTGTCATAGCCACATCTGTCATGTGGTTATGACACGAAATATAAAAAATTTTCTCACGTTTCCCCTAGAAACCCCCTCGCATGCGTAAGCATGCTCGGTGGTGTTCACTCAAGGCGAAGACACTACAGTTGTCGGCAGGGTACAAGTACAATTGCGTGCAACCAGACGCTAGCAGACCAACAAGGGGGTCTCTACGACGCCGTTAACATCATTACAAGGGTGATATTATCAAGGTTCCTAAATCTAAATCTCGGCAAATTCTGGCAGCATAACGCCTTACGGCGTAATTGGGAATTACTCAACACTATTTTACGCATGTGGTTCACTGATAGATTAACAACTTCCCACGACACCTTGTTCTGACTAAAAAGACTCGTGATCTCCCTATTGAATCATTTTTCAGCAAGGCACGGTTGTCTGTCTCCTCTCTTGCTTCCTGAAATATACTCCTCCTTCGACTTAGCATTCTCAACAAGGCAGTTCGTTTGCTCTCTCTTCCCTTTTCTCTGGGTCTTAATTTTGATTGTATTTTTATCGCGCTCACCTTAACTATTTCTCTGATAATTTAGTTTGTTTATATTTCGGTCTCTCTCTCTTTCGGTTTCTATGCTTTCTTTATGTTTATCCGGACCTTTCTTCATATTTTACATCAATCAGGGTTATCACTGTATCTATTCTTGACATTAATCCTAACTCCCGAATGGTCCAGGTCATATAGACTGGTTTACTACTTCGCTGGACTCGGTCTCCTAGTTTTCTCCGATCTAGGTTTCTCCTCTCCATATGTATTAATTAAACTTGTTCCTAAGCAAATTTTGGCAGGAGGGTCCATCAACTTAGTTCTCTTATCCCATGTGGGAATTGCCGCGCATTTTCTCCTCTGTGTTTTCCAATGTTAGTTTTTCTTCTTCTGACTCTCTTACAGGTTTACTTATATGGACGTTTACTACAGTTGAGATTAAAATGGTCTCACATGGAATGTCTGTGATGGCTCCTTAAGTTTATTTCCAGTGATATTTTAAGCAAGGTGACGTGTAATTTTCCTCTTCATTTTCCCGGTATTTGACTCACGTTGATAGTTGAAACTTCCGAGAAACTCTTCCCGGAGTAATACAGTATATTCCTTTATGCTCTCGTTAAATTATAATTTTATTTTCTCTTATTATTGTAAAGAGAAAACGGCCTCTCTGAAAGTCTTAATAATTAAATAATATAAGTATGTGACGATATATTTATATGTATATATAAACATAAATATTCAATTATATTTCTCATATTTATAATTACTGTTGTTATTATTACTATTATTTATTACAAATAATATTATTGCAATTGCTAGATTACCTTAATAATTTATTTATGATATCTATCATACTATTGTTAACCTTCTATTTTTTTTTTTTAAATATTATATATATATATATATATATATATATATATATATAAACATATAAATATTCAATTAGATACCATTGTTAATATATATATATAAATATAGATGAAATAATTCATTATATATTGATATATAAATAGACATATATAGTTATCTATATATATGTCTATATATATAAAAATATAATTTATTTCATTTAACAAAAGCTAGTGGATTAACCACTAAAAGCTTATACATTCATATATATTGTCCAACTTATATGTTAGGGCTAAATAGCCCTAACATTTCTTATTTCACATATGTTAATGCTGTGAATGAGCAGGGACATGGCGGTGGAAGCCATAGCGGCGGTGGACAGAACCAGAGGGCGGAGGGTAGGGTGAAGGCGGAGATATGACAGTGGAGGGCGGCGCTAAGTGTGGTGGCAGAGGCTGCACTGGACAGCGCGGAGTTTGGGCAGCAGAAGGGCCGCGCGGCGGGGAAGGTACTGCGCGCAGCATGCGGCGAAGAGCATAACGGCGGGGCCGAAGGTTTATAAGGGATGTGGGGAGGGGCAGAGCCCCACCCACATCCCACGATGTGGGGTGTGGGTGGGGCTCCGCCCCTCCCCACACCTCAAAAGGGACTGCGGTGGGGTTTCAAACCCCACCGCCAACATGTAAATTTTTTTTTTTAAAAACTGTGTTTTACACAGCGAAACCTCCATTACCTTATTTCGAATTTCATGAGTTTTAATTCACATCTCATTAATATTTAATGATATATATATATATATATATATATATATATATATATATATATATATATATATATATATATATATATAACATTTGCATGATATCATTCAAAATTATTTACAGTGTCTCAAATTTCGTTTTTTTTTTTTTTTTTTTTTAAAGATTAAATATATAACAAATCAAATATATATATATATATATATATATATATATATATATATATATATATATATATATATATATATATATACTTTTATTTCTCTTTTCTTTTTGTTTTAACAGAGAACAAAACTTCTCAATAAAGATAAAATGAATGAATAATTTTACCATGTAGATGCAAAAATTCTTAAAATTACAATATTTCATAATTACAATTTCTTCCATCCTATTCTTTTTATTATACAAATTTAACCACTAAACCAATGAAATAAGAAGTGGCTTTAACTTAATCTAATTCTATAATTTGTCAAGAAAAATTTCCTTTTCACCTATTTGTAAAATTTCAGAAGTAAGAATTATATTTTACTTTCTCTCAACTTTTCAACTTAATCATTTAAACTATATTTTCCATTGTAACAATGAACTATAAAACTGACCTTTCAACTAGTTAAGCAGTTCTATTCTTATAATTACATAAACAAGCTCAGATTTGATTGCAAATAAGTAATGATCTCTTCCTTTCACTAACACATTTAATACAGTAAGACTTTCTATTTAATTTCAAACTTTCCATATGAAATTCAAGGTAAACAATTACATCATACACAATACAGGAAGAATTAACTCTTTCACTACCCTTAACAAGATGAAAGATAAGGATTTCCTTCTCCCAACCAACATACAAAGAAGTTATGTAACAACTAAGTAACAGTCACACCCAATAACAAGATCAGGGAGGTTATTTCCTTCACTCCCAGGGTGACAATAATTTACAAAAATATCAAGAGAGGTGCTCTCTTTTACACTCTTTACAAAAGATCATGAACTAATTCTCAAGACAAAGAAGAAGAATCTGTTTCTTCATAAATATAACTTCTCCAAATCCAACCAGAAGCTCCAAGAGGAAACCTGCGTATCAAAGACAAACAAAGAAGAAAACACCACTCATCTAGCTCTCCTCCCTTCCGTAGACCCGCAAGAGGGTCACCCCCGAGCTAGGGAGACCATACTCACACCTGGGTAACTCAAGCACTCCACTTCACAATAGGGACAAAAACAAACCCAAAGCACACAAACACCCGTGGGTAAATTACACAACATGGAAAGTCAACTACAGTGAGTTTCATAAGGGGCAGGAGAGTGGACACACTCGACTCCAGAGTGTCACCCTTACAGATAATTTAACCAACACAATTTCTCTTGGCCTCAAACCAAGTTTGATCACAAAATTTCAATGAAGTCTGTATTTGACTCTCAAGACAAAGATACAGACACAAATACATTCCCTCAAGGCTTTCAACATCCCAAAAGAAGAAACCAGGTATGCACCTGAGGAGGATCACTCCTCCCCTACCCCAAACTTGATGAGCATTTCTCCCAAGTGGGAGAAGCTCTTTCAAACAACCTGACAACAAACCCCACAGTAAACAAATCTAAACACAAACAAATAAGCATCTTTCACACACTTTACATACACATTCAGATATACGAAAGAAAGGTAAAAATCAAACCAACCTTACAAAGCCCTCCTAGAATGAAACTGTTGCAGAGCTCCACTAAGTTCTCTTCCAACCTTAGCCACCAACTCCCTCTCCCTTTCCTCTCCTCCAAGCTAACTTTCCTATTTTTGGCAATAATAAAAAAAACTCTCCCAAAATTCCACTAACTCCCTCTCATCCCAAAATTGGAAACAAATAACCCAAATTCTTTTCAATTTAGAGGAATGGGGAGGTGACACTTGTCACCTCCTCACTCTCCCCCAAAACCACTATTCTGTCCTGGTGGCTTATGTCACTCACCCATCCCTAGAGTACTCTTTATCCCTCTCCTCATGTCATTTCTCTTACGCATGGGAGAAATAAAAGGAGTTAAAGGAGGAAAAGATAGGTGACCCATGCCTCTTCTTCCCTCCTTCACATGGATGGCCCCACAACACATGGGGGAATCTCACTAATGGAGAGGGTGACTTCAAGTCAATCCTTCAATAATGGATGGGTTTGTAGTCATCTCTTACCTTGGGGATTGAAGAAGGATGGGTTGGGTGTTGGTACAACCCATCATGTCCCCTCCATACCTCCAATTTTCGCCACTTAACTTCAGGGGGAAGTTAAGATGACTAGATGGAGGTTACTCAAGGGTTACCCATGCCAAATGGGCCCCTGGACCCATGGGGTATAACCCAGGGTCAACTTTAACCCATTCAGGACACCCATGGTCAAGGTAAAGCACATGAAAAGGCCTCAAAGATTTAAATAAAATAAAGAAATTCAAATTCAATCTTTTTACAACACAAATCATAAAATATTGTTACAAGAGGGTAACCAAACCCACTCGACCATACGAAAGACCACATTACAACATCACATCAAACACAGGAAGATCTTGGTTCCTCGTGGAACCAGATCGGCTTAACAGGGAATAACAATAACAAGGTGCGGAATGATCTCCGAAATCTGTGGTTCGATTAGTAAATCCTGCACACTAAATTACAAGATCAGTGTCCACATATAATCATCATAGCCGAAGCAACTTAAAAACATGCATTATCATGACATAGTTCTAATTAACATAAATGAAATCATATTACAATTTTTCATCATCACCTAATTAACTTTTCTGAAATGTAAACTTATCCAAACATCACCCAATTAGTTTTTCTGAAATCATAATAAAGTTTAATAGTTTTGACAAATCCAGGAACTGCTATCCCACAAATATAAAAAGTATCAATAACAGTAATGTAAATAGTCATAAGAACAGAAGTGAAAAGGGCGGTCCTCACAATGCAGGAGTATGGCTCAAAAAGGCATGCCAGCTACTCGATTTAGAAAGAAGATTTTGGCGCAGCAGTGCAGATCCCAACCCTGTTTGCTCCTTCCCTCCTGTCTGTGCGGCGGCATTGAATGTCTTCGGTGCCCCCTGGCTATGCATTGTACCTGGCAACTTTTGAGTTGACTATTGTATTTTTTGGCTGAGTACACAGTTTTACTATAAGTTGTAAATTGTGTCACTCTTTTTGGTTGTTGAAAACTAGATATATCTGGCTCTGTAATAAGATACAACTGGTTTTGGTTGCTCTGTGCAGGAGGTCTTGTGAGTTTATGAATCTCTTGTTGTATGTCTTATGCATGAATCTACTAATTTCATGATTGGTTTTATATGAGTAATGCTATATTTGCATGTGTTCTTCTTCTGAATCTAGATATCTAAGGGGTGTCTGGTATTCTAGAATATAGAATTCCTATATTGAATGCTTGATCTTTCAACTTCTGCTCAAGGGGTAGATTAAAGAGTTTTCAGATTGAGTATTGGGAAGGGTATACTGCAATAGGGATGCCATAAGTAGAGATAACTTAACCCTCTGTATTGGGAGGCATCTATAAGGTAGATATCACACAAATCCCCTTGAAATCCAATTTTATTATGTTCATGCTGATCATTCATAGGTGTATGTCTACCGACTCCAAGCCCTGGATAGGCACCAATCTAGCTCTGTGTTGAGGTTATACACCAGGTCCAGGTTTGCATCCAAACATCAAATCAAACCATTTCATCCTTCCACCTGTTAGTTGTAGGAGTAGGAGTAGGAAACCCTTGCATGCTCTCATATCTAACCAGACATATGTGTCCAAGAATGTTGCCAACCTTGTGATTTGTTACACAAATCTTGGTCCATACATGAGAGTATTCTACCTGTTGCTGTCAAGTTAAATCCTTATGTCATTGAGCTAGTCAAGGTCATATCTTTATTAAATAGGGACACCCCCCTTGGTGCGGCAGAACCAGAAGTGAAGGGGAGGAGCTCACGCAACCTCCTGTATTTAGTTGGCTGAATCTGCCTATGCATTAGAACTGGCAAACCCTAATGCTGATTCAGAAGAAAAACCAACACAACCTTGATTACTTTTGAGAATAATCTAATCAAGAACTAGAGCCATGAACAGATTTTAACTTCTTGGGATATAAAAAATACAAAGCAAAACTATTACATCGAGTAGCCGATTCTCCTATGCAAGAAACAGTAAGAGATGAACAACTCGCATTAGAAGGGATTCCTATAGAAAAAAGGAAAAGGACCCTATGCTGAGGTTCCTCCCTCACCATCCTTACAAGGATTAGGAGTGAGTCATCGAGAACAAAACATTTCATCAAGACAAATGAGATTTTAACATGGTGCTGTTGGCAAGAGACACTATATGGATTCATGGTTGTTGTCATTGATGGCAACAAAGGTCATCCCACATATCCGCAAGTCATGGTGTGTCTCTACCGGAAGTTAGAATGAAGATTGTTGTGGTCCGGTGAACAAGAACAGAGCATGTGGCAAGGTCCGACAGATTGGTCCGGATCTCTCAGAGGAAGTGTCTTGGTGCAGTGCGGATTTGGGGAAGTCAAGAGGACTACCTTGAGTAGTATATTCCAAGGATTTAGCCTCTGGTGATGAACAAAGAAAAAGATATGAATAGTTGAGTACCGGATTCCTGAGAGACAGTGAGAACAGAGGAAGAACTGACTGACAGAGTATCAGACTATTTTCTGGATGTGTTACTGTTGATGGTAAAGGTTGTGAAGGCATGAATCATGTTTGGCTGACATGATTAATGATATCTACAAGTATATGCTTGATCCGCATTACTTGATATGCAAGGATTCAGCCGACAGAACAGAGTTTGTGAGAAGATAGATTATTCCAGGTGCCGACTAGAAAGATAATGAAATCACTAGTGCGGATATATATAGAGGATGGATTTAGTTGTGAAAATAGTAATAATGTGAAGGTGTATGCGAATAAATACAGAGTAGAGCAGAAGTAGTAAGAAAAATCCGGTATGTGAAAAGATAGCAGAATAAAGAACAGAGGAAAGATGAAGTGCAGCAGATCAGTATACTGAGCCTAACCGGAACTGAACTCCAGCATATGAAGATGCTTCCAATCAGTTCAAGTATTGTATAACATTCTTTTGTAGACAGTGTGTCTCCTTGTAGGCAGTGTGCCTCTTTGTGAGCAGTGTGCTCGGGCAGTGAGCCCTAATTGGCAAGTGCCATTTTGTAATTCCTTATTCTTCTAACAGGGAATAATCTTTGGGTTAATCACCCCGTGGTTTTCTCCCTTAACCGGGTTTCCACGTCAAAAATACTGTGTCATGTGTTTCTCATTTCATGGTAATGTTTGTTTGTTTGATTCAATGCTGCTTTGATTAATAAGAAAGTTCAAAAGAAGAAATAATTAGGATAACTGATTCACCCCCCCTCTCAGTTATCAACAGGTGCTTCCTCCTCTAACATACAAAAACCTATACAGAAACATGACAAAATTCTTGAAGATATAAGCAACAAAACAAGAAGAAATAGACAAGCAAGAGAAAGAAGGAGAAGAAGACAACGTTTTGCCCAACGAAATGCACAACAAGAAAACATTCCACCTAACATTGAAACAAACCAAGAAGAGATTAAGAATGAACAACCTAAAAATAAGAACAAAAGTTGGGCTATGGTACCTTATGTCCCACTTTCTTCTAACATTCAGGAGTGGGGAGATGATGATTTTCTTGTCAACAACCATTAGCTCAGTTGTGCCTACAGGTAAGTATTTCTAACCCTTTACCTCTGTGTTGTGTTTCCCTCGTGATGTGTTATGTGTTGTTTAGGCCTCCCAGGACAGCCCTTGATACTCTTGTAAGGTCAAGGATATTGGGAGACTGCCTCTGTTGTGACCCTTCTTTTATTTGTATCATCATTCTTCTATATTGCCTCTCCTCTATTTTCATTGTTGTGGGTTGTGTCCTAGGAGCATAGCGTTGTGGTTGGTGACTTGGGGGTACCTTCCTACATGATGACCTGAAGGCACTTGTTTCTCCTCTCTTGATTTATTGTTTATCATCCTCTAGTGGTTCTATCTAGCTGGCGGATGACAAAAAAGAAAAAAGACTAATAAGGACCAAGTGTCCCTTCAGTGAGTAAACAAAAATGGACCTAGTCCATACATGACGATGGGGTTGATATATATTATCCGACACTTGGCTAGTGGAATCACTCCATGTGATATTTTTATGTTGTCTTATCGTACTAATGAACCATAACAATACATCTACTCCATGCACTTTGTTTATCTTTGAATCTTGCCTTGGTTACACTCAGTTTTGAGATTTCTGCAGTATAGCCTGACAGTTATACTCGGTCTATGAATCCATAGTATAGCCTCGGCTCTTTATGTGAATGATTACATGCATTGTTGTTTATCATGATTATGTGATTACTAACACCTTTTCTAGTAGAAAATTGTGTGTTTGTGGGAACATTTGGCGATCGTAAAGTACATGTCACCTCTGGGGAGCATGGGCTTTGCAAGAGCTCGTGTTCCCTTGTGTGTTTTCTTTCTACCTTAACATGCTTGATATCGGTACATGATATTGACCACCTTAAGATGGGGGTATATAAGGTAATTTCTTTGATGATTTTAGTATTAACGAAGCGTGTTTGTAAGCCCTCCATGGAGGCAGGATGTTGTATCTCTGTTTAACTGCACATCTTTATTTTATATTGAAATCATTAAGCCTTCTACGAAGGCGGGATATTGTGCATATCCTTTTATTTTAAGTAGTCTGCGAAGGTGGGGATGGTGTATTTCTCGAGGAGAGTGTACATTTTATCATTTCTAAAAGTCCTTCAAGTAGGTGGGGTTGGTGTATCCTCCCTTAAGCGTGTCTTTGGCAGTTGTTGTGGCAAAGCGCAACCGTCAGGTGTGACTGTAATGTACCTGAGATGTCACTTGTTTTTTGTGTTTTCTCTGTCTTTAAATAATTTTTGTGGTGGAATTAGATTATTTTAATTAAACTCTACCCCCTTAGGTTATATTGTTTTGGTTTAAAATCAATTGAAGATAATTTTAAATGCAAGTGGGCATTAGTTTATAAAACTAATATTCCAATATTTATTTATTTAATTTATTTGCGATGTTTATTTAATTTTAGTGAGAATTAAATAAATTAGTCTTTTAACCATCCAGTAGACCTAGTAAACTTTTGACCAGAAATTAATTAAATAGAATAAACCCTATTCATGCCCGTGAGGTGTTATGCTGCTCGATTTTTTTCAGAATTTAGGGTTTAGTTAAGTTAGTAAATTTAACCTTGCATAGTGTTTAATTATTGTTTATGCTAGCTTGTCGACATTGTTATTTGACATTAAATTTGTTCTGGTGCATGAGAATTAGACCTTTGATTTTGACTTGTGTCGAAATCCCATCATCCACTTAGGTAAACCTAGGGTTTTAATCTTTGATCCTAACCCTATTAGCAATGTTATTTATGCCACATCGACCCCCTAGTTGGCCTTCATCATGTAGGGGAAATGCACATGTGATCGCATTACCCCACCTTTGACTAACATGTTGATGCCTTATGCATATTACCACCAAGCACGCTAATGCGTGTGAGGGGGTTTCTAGAGATGCGTGGAAAATTTTTGTTATTTCGTGTCATGACCACATGACAAATGTGGACATGACACATGTGTTGCATGTCGTGACCACATGGGAAATGTGGGCATGACATTTGGTATCAGAGCCAAGTTTAAACACTGGGCTTGTTTGGGCATGCTACTTTTTCTACAATTTCGATTAATTAGTGATTACCTTGTTTTTGTAGGATGCATCCCTGATGAGTTTAGTGAGCGCGTTCATGCCACACTGCGTCTGTCAAGGTGCACAATGATTCTTTAGTTGAGGGTCAGGCACTGCAGGAACCACTGGCACCACAGGTCCTACCTAGACCAGATATTAGACCACATATACTTTAGGCAGTATAGGCAGTGTTAGATAGGCTACCATTGATTGTAGCTGCACCGCGGATAGAGCCATGTACTGAGCCCCATGTTGATCAATGAGAGGAGCCACGCGTGGAGCCACGATCAAAGTCACGTATGGAGCCCCGCATTGAGCCGCGAGAGGTACCACGTGTGGAGCCACATGTTGAGATACCAGTTACGATGGTAGAGGAGGTTGGATCGACCTACAGGACCCATAGCAAGAGCCCTCCACATCATGCTAGGTGTGAGGAGACAGTGCATGTGGAGCAAATTTTTCACGGGCCATATGATTATTAATGCAGATGAGCCCATTAGAGGGCATAGAGACCGAGGAGACCCCATCAGGGATTTGTTGAGGTTGAATCCTCCTACATTCACTGGGACTACAGAGGGAGCTGAAGCTAAGGCTTGGCTCATCAGTCTAGACAGATGCTTCGCGTTGCGTCTTTACGAGGGTAACATGAAGGCATGTGTGGCAGTCCACCTGTTGCAAGATGCAACATCTACTTGGTGGCACACTGAGGAGTGCAAGCACCATCTATCATTGGACACACTCACTTGGGAGACTTTCATCGAGCGCTTCAATGCGTGGTATTTATTAGATCACTATAGATAGCATTGCATAGACAAGTTTCATGACCTTCAGTAGAGAGGGCTTACTGTTGCTCAGTATGAAGGCAAATTCATCGAGTTGTCTCGATATGCGGAGTATCTCCATGATGAGAAACTCCTAGTTCATAACTTTATTAGAGGATTGAACCATAGCATAGTAGGGCCTGTACGCATGGTAGATCCCCAGACATTGAGCGATGCTACTGAGAAGGCATACATAGTTGAGGAGATATAGGGATGAGGAAAGGGTTCACGCCCTTAATTTCAGGATCGTGGGCAGTAGCAGCATCAGTAGAGTTACCATAGACCACCGCAGACACCCCAAAGAGGAGGATTTAGTTCTCCATCATTACCTCCTAGACCTCCATAGTAGTAATAGAATCAGTAGAGGTCTAGACCGCAGTAGAGGGCACAGGGAGGGTAGAATTGAGGCTTGCAGCAATAGGGCCCGCGTAGAGATCAGAGGCAGCAGGGACCACCTACAGCACCCACGAGGTCACAACAGTCATACATGGGTTCACAGGGGTCCACAGGTAGATCTAGACAGTAGCAGTCAGGTAGGACTTAGACTGGATATGTACAAGCTTAGGGCCCATGCTATGTGTGTGGTGGATCGGTTCATCTAGCCAGAGAGTGCCCATAAGGCTTTACAGTAGGGGCACAACCCCATTTAGGAGGGTCAGAGTAGACTGTAGGAGATGTGGGAAAGTCCCACCACATGCTCGCAGTGGTTGATAACCGCCATGCTAATTTTTAGGCATTAGTGATTGAGACATCTGGTATGATCGAGGGTGCCCCCATTTCTATTCTTTTTGACTCTGAAGCTACTGAATCCTTTCTATCTACATCGTTAGTGGAGTGTTGTAGGCTAGTGGCTTCTAGGTAGGTCATTAGGTGGGAGGTTGAGTTGGCCATTGGGGCCATGATGTTAGTATATGCCTTGGTTCAAAATTGTGAGATCTCTTTGGGGTCCTTCACTACATCTTGTGACCTTAGAGTTATACCATTAGGATCCTACGATGTGGTTTTGGGTATGGACTGGCTTGCGGCTCATAGAGCCAAGCTAGATTGTCACCAAAAGGTGATTAGCTGCTTAGACGATCATGGTACATCAGTTGAGATAGTGGGCATTCAGAAGCCCACAACAGTTCATATGATATTCTCTCAACAGCTTAAGCATTGCATGCAGAAGAGATGCCAAATGTTCACTATTACAGTTAGTGACAAATCAGAGGATGAGCTTGAGGCATCATTAGATGATCATCCCAGCTTGAGAGAGTTTGCCAACATGTTTCCAATAGAGTTACCAGGGATGCCACCCATCGTGAGGTAGAATTTCATATTGATTTAGTGCCGGGTGTTGAGCCAGTGTCTTGTGCACCCTACAGGATGACCACTCATGAGCTCATAGAGCTTAAGTTGCAGCTTGACGACTTGCTTGAGAAGGGGCACATCTAATCGAGCATTTCACCTTGGGGCGCTATGGTCATCTTCGTGAAGAAGAAGGATGGGTCACTTCGGTTATGCATGAATTATAGGCAATTGAATAAGGTGATAGTGAAGAATTGTTGCCCTCTACCTAGGATTGATGATCTCTTCAACTAGATGCAAGGAACCAGGGTGTTCTCTATGATTAACCTAAAGTCCGGTTACCATCAGTTGCATATCACAAAGGAAGATATTCATAAGACCAATTTCTAGACTATATATGGCCACTATGAGTTCACTGTGGTCCCCTTCAATTTGACAAACATCCCTGCAGTGTTCATGAGTCTCATGAATGGGGTGTTCTGTACCTACTTGGATCAGTTTGTGATTATTTTTCTTGATGACATATTGATCTATTCGTGGACTAAGGAGGAGCATGAGGAGCACCTACGTCAGGTTTTGTAGTGCTTGAGAGAGCAACAACTTTTTGGCAACTTGGCGAAGTGTACCTTTTTCAGGACAGAGGTCAGGAGTTTCATGGGATTAGTCGGTTACTACTGTAGATTTGTAGAGGGATTTTTCAGGATAGCGCACCCCATTACTTCCCTTCAGTGGAAACGAAAGAGTTTAAATTGGACCGAGTAGTATGAGAGGGCCTTTGGGGTCCTCAAGGAGCATCTTATCAGTGCTCCCATTTTAATGGTTCCTGATCCTTTAGAGGATTTTGTAGTTTGTACAGATGCATCACTTGAGGGTTTGGGAGTCGTGCTTATGCAGGGTGGTAGAGCGATTGCATATGAGTTGCGTAAGCTCAAGACACATGAGCTGAACTACCCTACTCATGATTTAGAGCTCACAGCAGTGGTACATGCTCTTGTTCATTGGAGACACTTTCTTTTGGGTCGTCGCTTTGAGCTTCATTCAGATCACTACAATTTGTAGTACATCTTCACACAACTGAATTTGAACGCCTGCTAGCAGCGTTGGATGAAGTTTCTATGTGAGTATGACTTTGATGTCCACTACATCAAAGGGAAGGAGAACGTGGTCGCTGATGCTTTGAGTCAGAGGCACCACGAGATCTTGACCTTGACCTTGAGTGTGGACTTGAGAGAGCACATCATTCAGCATCTGCCTGAGGATGAGTGGTTTCTTGAGGTGCAGCAGGAGATCCAGTCATAGAGGGCCCTTAAGGGCAAATTCATAGGATATTCCCTTGAGTCAGATGGGTTACTTAGATATCAACAGCACATCTATGTACCCCATGCAGGTGACCTTTGTGCAGTAGTTCTTTCAGAGGCTCATAGAGCACCTTATGCAACACACCCAAGGGTGAAGAAAATGCATGCCAACTTGTGATAGTTATACCATTGGGCGGGTATGAGACGGGATATTACAGAGTATGTAGGTCATTGCCTTGAGTTCTAAAGGTTCAAGGCTGAGCATCAGCATCCAACGGGTCTTTTATACCCTCACGAGAACCCTGAGTGGAAATGGGACACCATTTCCATGGATTTCGTTGTTGGCCTTCCTATGTCATCTCGCCTCGATGATGCCATCATGGTGACGGTTGACAAGTTGACCAAGGTGGCGCATTTCTCACCTATATGTATGATGTACAATACACCATCGGTGGCAAGAGTATTCTTGGATCAGATTGTTAGACTACATGGGGTACCTCGCCGCATCATTTCTGACATGGATTGAGTGTTCACTTCAACCTTTTGGAGAGTATTGCAGCAGGTGTTGGGCACGCAACTCAACTTCAATTTTGCTTACCATCTTGAGACAGATGGTCAAATAGAGAGAGTTAATCAGGTTCTGGAGGATATGCTCCATATGCATGTCATGAATCACCAGAGTAGATGGGAGGAGTATCTGTATCTAGTTGAGTTTGCCTACAATAATGGGCATCACAACTTGTTGGTTATGCCTCCTTTTCAGGCCTTGTACGACAGACCTTGCAGGATACCTTTGAGTTGGGATCGTATTGAGGACAAGGTTGCTATAGGGCCAGAGTTGGTTCATGATATGGAGTAGTAGGTGACCTTGATTAGGTAGAGACTTCAAGAGGCTCAGGATCGACAGAAGAAGTATACCGATGCTAAGAGGGTAGATCGGAGCTTCTCAGTTGGGGACAGGGTATTCTTGAGACTGTGACCACACAAGAGTCCAATCCATTATGGAAAGGGCTCTAAGCTCACACCTCATTTTGTTGGACCTTTTGAGATCTTGGAGTGGATACGACCCATAGCCTATCGTCTAGCCTTGCCACCTAGCCTATTGTGCATCCACGATGTTTTTCATGTTTCTGTTTATAGCGTTACATATCTGATTTATCTCATGTATTGGATTGGAGTGCTCTTTAGGTAGAGGTGGATGGTCAGTTGGCTTTGGAGCCAATTCGTATATTAGATCATTGGACGCTAGGCCTTCGAGGTCAAGAGCCGGACTAGGTTAGGGTCTAGTGAGACATATACGATGAGGTCATAGCGACATGGGAGGATGCAGTGAGATTGAGGGCCCTTTATCCTCACCTCTTTGATGATTTCCAGGAGGAAGTATAGTCTTAGGGGGGAGGATGTGAGGCCTACCATTTCATTCCCTTATATTGACTACTTTATTTTACTATTGGAGACACATATTAGACTTATGGGACTGTTGATTCTGATTTGCAGGACTATTAGACTTTATGCTTTATGTGGATTTATTATGTTTAGCATGATTATGATGCGATTAGACCTTGATATTGATTCACTAATGATGTTAGACATATGATTTATGTTATGATGTTACTGGGATACTATTCATGTGATTTTAATTAGAAATTTATTATGTGATTCTATCTTGTGATGGATTTTTGAAATGCAAAATTTAGAATTTAATTATGATGTGATTCTTTGATGTTTATATGATCATGTGATGATGTGAGTGTATGTTTCACTTTTCTTTGGCTATTATATACATGTGGGATTAACATTTCATTTGAGTGCACGTGTTTCTAACGAAGCCACGGATATTCAGAGATTATCCCACACACTGTGTTGTTTCCCATGTAAAGCTGATCTAGTTCCAAGAGGAACCAAGAACAACTATGTGATGTATGATGAATTTTTGTAATGTTGTTGTGTGATGTTAGTTGGGTTAGGTCTACCCCTTCTTATATTTGATTTTTGATTGGTGTTGTTAAGTGTAATGTTTATTTGAATTTTATTTTGAGTTTATAATTTTGAGACCCCCTTTTTATGTGTTTTTACTCTACCTTTGGTGTTCAAAATGGGTTAAAATTGACCTTGGGTTGTACCCCTAGGGTCTAGGGGTCATTTGGGCTTGTATAATCTTAGGTAAACTCCCATTTGGTCACTTTAACTTCACCCTGAAGTAAAGTGACGAAAATAGAAGTTTGGGAGGGAGAGGATGAGTGGGTCAAACACTCAACCTCTTCCTTTCCTCTTTCCTAGGTTGGGGGAGTCTTCAAGACCCCTTAATTGTGGAGGACTCAACTCCAAGCCTCTCCCACAATTGGTGAGAGTACCTTGGGGTTGAGTGGGATTCCTTAGGGGGAGATGATTGGGGCACATGTGGTAGCCACTCCTTTTATGGCTCCAACTTTCTCTCCCACATATGTAAGAGAGAGCAAGTGAATGGGAGAAAGACTTGGTGGAATGGGTGGAAGACATGTGTCACCATCCCATTCGAAGAGTCTTGCAAGTGGTTGTGTGGAGGAGTGAGGAGGTGACATGTGTCACCTCCCCATTCCTCAAGGCTCATGAGAAGAGCCTATTTTAATCCCTCTTTAAGAGAGGGAGGGGGTTGTTGAATCTTTTTCAATTTTTTGAATTTTAGTGGTTTTTGGAAAAAAAGTTAGAGGAAAAGGTTGGAGACTAAACTTGGAGAAGGAGATAGGGGAGCTCTACTCAAATGTCTTCCATTTGGGCTTTAAAAGGTTGCACTCAAGGCAAATTCCTTTCCTTATGCATTTGCTTTACTTGTATGATGTTTGTGTGAATTCTATTTTGTTTGTTTTTACTTTGTTGTTGTGGGGAAAATTGGTTGTGGGAGTTGTGAGAGGCTCTCCATTTGGAGAGAATGCTCAACATGTGTGGGGTGGGGGAGGAGTGAACTTCCTTGGGGCCACATCCTTGGTTTTGTGGAATTTTTGCCTTGAGGGAAATATGTGGAAATGAACAATTTATGAAATGGCTTGAGAGCCAAGAGAAAGCTTTGTGAAAATTATGTTTTAAAGTGTTGGCTTGAGGCCTTGAGAGGAATTTGTGTTGGGAAGTTTTTGGAGTGGCACTCTTGAGTAGAGTGATGTCCACTCCCCTATCCCATTAAAATCACCTTGGGTGAGTTTTGTTATGTGAAAGCCATGGGAGTATTTTGTTTTGGTGTTTGTATGCATTGTTGTGTTGTGGTGTGAGTTTACCTTGTGTGAGGAAGACCTCCTAGCTCGGGAGTGACTCATGAGTGGGTCAATGGTAGGGAGGAGAGTAGTTCATTGTGGCTTCTTTCCCTTTTGTGTCTTTGCAGATTTTTGGAGCTATGAGATGTTGGAGAAAGCAATACTTATTTCTTTGTGTAGTTATTTTGAGCTCTTGAGAGAGCATGGCCAAGATAGGCCTTATGTATTGTTTTAGTTTCAAGAGAGGAGATCTTGCTCTCTCAAGTTGTATGAATTTTTGTTTCTAAACGTGAGTGTATTAAACTAATTTACTTTTAGAAATAAAATTTATATTTGCTATTTTACAATGATTTATGAATAAGAAAAAAAAATATTGCAAGAAAGAAAACCATGCTCAAATGTTGGAATATTTATATGCTTTAAGTTTTTAGAAAAAAAAAATAGATAGTTGATGTTTGCATTTGAAAGATGAAACTTAAAGTGGAATTGCTCTTAGAAATATATATATATATATATATATATATATATATATATATATATATATATATATATATATATATATATATATATATATATATATATATATATATATATATATATATATATATATATATATAGACTTTGTTGTTTTAGTTGTTTTAAAAAAAAATAGTATAAGTTTTAAATATAGTTGCCTTCATATGTGAAATAACTTACCTTCATTCTAATTTAAAAGAAAATGGTAGTGTTGTTATTGAGAATCCCTCCTCATCCATATTATGAATGTGAGGACATTTAATTCCTAATGATTTATGCATATTTATATTTAATATATTTTCTTGGAGTAGTATCTACATATGTATATACACATATATATCAAAATATATATGTATATATAATGTAAATATATTCATTACCTCCATATATGTATATATTAGTGTATTGGTTCATATATATATATCAAGATTTATATAAAAAAATAGAAGATGTAGTGACTATATATTTTTACCAGTGAATATAATATACTCATATATATATATATATGATAAATATTATATTTTTTAGGGCGTTCTATTTTTAAACAATTTTTTTATTATTGTGTAAAAAGTAGAGACTACATATTAAACAAAGAAATTTTTGAAGTTTTTGGTGGGGGTTTCAACACCCACCGTCTACCTTAGTATTGGATGGAGTGTGGGTGGGGCTCGACCCCTCCCCACACCCCCACTACTCCCCTTCTGCCACCATGTAGGCCTCAGCTGCCCCACCTACACTACCCTACCGCCTCCTTCAACACCCCCTTCCGCCGTCCTTACCATAGTCCTCACTGTGGGTGGAAACCCTTTTGCTATTTCAGCCTTCAACCGCTCAGATCTGCATTCCTCTGTTAGTTTAAACTGCTATATATACATTTTATATATATATGTGTGTGTGTGTGTGTGTGTGTATAAGCACCTCTTTTTGTGTATACATTTGATGCTAAAACAAAAAAAAAAGGGGTGAAACAAAAAAAAAACCCTCTGTTTTGAAAACCAGAGACAAATTGATTTTGTATATTTCAAAACATATACACATCTCCCTTTAGATCTAATATTAGTAAATCAAAATAAAGATGGACGTATATACAAATGCATATACCTCTTGAGCCTTCATCATGGTTGCCCATCTCTTAAAACCTGCAACATCAAGCAAGAAGATAGAGGAATTGAGAGAATGAAGAAGAGAAGAAATGAGAAAACCACATGGAGGCTAGGGTTTTTTTCTTTCCTTTCATAAGGAAATTCGTATTTTATTTGGAGTGAGCTTTAGGGCACACATGAATTTTAAATTAGATTTTTTTATTTCCCTCTTTTAAATTTAATTCTCTTTTGTAATTCTTCAATTTGAGTGGAAGTTTGGGGAAATTAATTGATAATGGTTGTGTTTTAAACTTCTTAGTTAATTATAAACTTTGTCGGATATTATTTCAAAATTGTTTGGATTATGGATTAAGTTTTAAAATATTTGAGAGGGCCATTTGAGTCTCTCATTTGGATTAGAGAAATTCATCATTTAATTAATTTGATGAGGGAATTAATTAATCCTTTCGATTTTAAGATTTTTTTTAAAATTGTATGTTAATCTTATTTATTGATTTAAATTAATGGTATGGTAGAACTATGTTTGTGTATATTAGTGTTCTAAATTTAAATAATTTTTGCGGTGGAATTAGATTATTTTAATTAAACTCTACCCCCCCTTAGGTTATATTGTTTTGGTTTAAATCAATTGAAGATAATTTTAAATGCAAGTGGGCATTAGTTTATAAAATTAATATTCCAATATTCATTTATTTAATTTATTTGGGATGCTTATTTAATTTTAGCGAGAATTAAATAAATTAGTCTTTTAACCATCTAGTAAACCTAGTAAACTTTTGACCAGAAATTAATTAAATAGAATAAACCCTATTCACGCCCGTGAGGCGTTATGCTACCAGATTTTTCCAGAATTTAGGGTTTAGTTAAGTTAGTAAATTTAACCTTGCGTAGTGTTTAATTATTGTTTATGCCAGCTTGTCGACATTGTTATTTGACATTAAATTTGTTCTGGTGCATTAGAATTAGACCTTTGATTTTGACTTGTGTCAAAATCCCATCATCCACTTAGGTAAACCTGGGGTTTTGATCATTGATCCTAACCCTATTAGCGATTTTATTCACGTAACATTGACCCCCTAGTTGGCCTTCATCACGTAGGGGAAATGCGCATGTGATCGCATTACCCCACCTTTGACTGACATGTTAACGCCTTATGCGTATTACCACCGAACACGCTAACGCGTACGAGGGAGTTTCTAGAGATGCGTGGAAGTTATTTCGTGTCATGACCACATGACAAATGTGGACATGACACATGTGTTATGTGTCGTGACCGTATGGGAAATGCAGGCATGACATGAAGAAACTACTTAAAACGTAATCGTAGGAAGGCCTTGGATCCATAGGATGAGGGCCATCCCCTCCATATTATTTAAAGAAATACACTTCTTGCATATGAGAACAACCCATATCATCAAAGGAGACTCTGATCCTTTCATTCTTTATAGATTTGAACAAGTCAAAAGGAAGGGAAAGACCATGGAAACCACCAATGACCCCAAAATCAAAACTTTTGAAAAAGAGGCATCAAAACAAATTACAAACATAGATAAGACCTCGAAATGTATAGGGAAGGGGGCAAAAATAGAATTCCCCTTCAATCCCCACTCTACAAAGTCTTATGCTCCATTCAACTTAGTTCCATTCTTATCAAGCCAGATATGAGCATCCATATAGTCGAGATCACCACTAAGCAAAAAGGAGAACCAAAACCCACACAGAAACTAGGAGAGTCGACACCAATTCCAATTGCCCCTCAAAAATTCAAAACAAACATGTGAGTTCACAAAACTCCTCATTGAATACAAAGACATTTTTACACCAAGTCTTCGAGTTTCCTTGCAATGACTTTCAAGTGAAGTTCAAACCAAATTGAATGGTTCCATACGTAGTTAAGGAGGATGTCAGAAATGATTCTGCCCCTTGTGCATTATGGAAGATGAAATGTCTAATATATCAAAAATACAAAAAATCAAATATTCCAAAAATTCAAAAAAAAATTATAAAATAAAAAAAAACTTTAATGCATTTCTATTTCATTATGTTTCATCCTGTATCTTTGTGAGTAACATGCTCTTGTTGGATTTTTGTCTCAGTAAGGAGTCTAAAATTACTTAGGTGTAGGTTGATCTTCTTAGCTTTCAAGACCCCTTATATTCATAGTCACCATTTATCATTCCCCTATTCACATTCCCTAATGATTCTAATCAAAGCCTAGCTTTTAGCTCTACACTGATCCTAGTGTTAGCAATCCATGTTGTTAACTCTAAGCAAAGCCAGTCTTCAAACCTATAGTACTCAATAAAAGCTTGCAAGTAGACCTCCCTAATTTCTTCTTAGTAGAAGGGAAGTCCAATTGGATAGCGAAAACTTTTGGTGGTGCTTAGCCCCTTATCTCTCTTGGCCAATAATATCAGGAAGATCATAAATCTAAATGAAGCAATCTAAAATATGAGTGAATAAAAATGAGTGATAAAAAAAGTGAGAGAAAAGTGAGATTATGAAAGCACCAAAGCACACAAAGTACACACACACACCAACTGACCAATACTAGGAGTCTAGCTATCTTTAGGGCCATCTTCTATTCTAGATTCTCTTCGTTTACCCCAGGTCTATCTTGTTGGCCATCTTTGATCTAAGTCTAGTGAGTGATAATAAAATTTGTTGCTTGTCTAAGTTGAAAACGTGTCAAAATGTTTTGTCTAGATAAGGGTTAGTATTTAGCCTTTAGCATATCCTAAAATTTAGAAGCATTCTATTATGTCAGAAGATTTCCCCTTGGGGGCTTTTCCCTCTTAAGGATTAGCTCTCGGGTCCTTAGAATTCATTATAAGCATCTTGCATATTCATGTTGATTCTCGATAAGAAGACCCCTAAGTTTTATGACAAGTAGGACCTAGGGGGTGCACTTGTGATGAATCTTGACTAAAATAGGGAGGGAGGACTTGGGCGCCCGCACCCTAGTCTTGCACTATTTTAGGTCAAGACCTAAATTTAGTGTCGGTTATGTGACCGTTAATTAGGTCCTATGCCAACACTATAAGTTTGAATTATGAAATTCTTAGCGGGAAGTTGTTTAGTTGCATATATAAACATGTTAAGGGATTCATTTGTAAACTAGATGGACAATGCAAACTTGTGATCTTATGGTAAAGTGATTCAAGGCTTTCATTGAGTTGTAGAGTAGTATTGTGTTGTTATTGTGTTTGTTTGTTACAGATTTGACTCCATCTCCTCATGGCATGAAAGAGCATCTTCCTTCCATGAGAGCTACACCTCCAAGGTGACATTTGTTTGTGTTTCAATCATTTATCATTTGGATTTTACCTCTATCCCATAGGGATATGCACTTTTTATCTAACAACGGTGTTCGAAAGACTTGAATGTCTCTCTGGAGCTTGACCGAGGCAAGCCTCTAAACACCACAACCCAACCCCTTTTTCTGTTATTGCAGGTTACAAGTTGTCGAAGTAGAAGAAGTGGAGTTACAGGGAAGTAGAACAGAGTGTCAAAAGTGTAGAGGAAAGCAAAAAATCAAGACCTGGACTAGGGTGCCTACTCATTAGTCCTCTGGATCTTGAAATAGTAAAATCTCCAAAACAACAGAATTAAGTTACAGAAATTCTTCAGAGATCCTGATAGAAACTGGTACATTGGACTCCAGTGCCCACTCATTAGTCCCTAAATTTTTCATACATTGAATCTCAAATCTAGTATGTATCTAATTGTCATTTGATAGCTCTGTGTGTGAGTATTTGTCAAGATTTATCTGTTTGTTTACGATTTTATGAAATTAGGGTTTTAAGCATAATGGGACTTTAATTGATTAATTAATTAGCAAATTCCAAGTTCTCTCTTTGTTCCAAGTGACACTAAATCTATAGTAGAGCCCTCTTGCAAAGATTGTGGCTTGACTTGATTTATTTCCTTGAATGTAAGGTGTGAAAGGAGGATTTAACCTACATATTCATTGAAATTGAAAACCTCCTCGTTTTACACTAAACATTTTGGTGAACCCGTGTTTTATTTTAATTTTGCACCTTGCTGAGTGTTGTACTTCAGATTTGCATTCATTTCATTCATTCATTTAGTTTTCATTTTATTGCATTCGAAAAATTTTAAAAAAATTGAAAATTTTGAAAAAATTGTCATTTTAGATTTGCATCTTTAACAAAAATTGAATTAATTTTAATCACTTTTCATCTAATTTCTTATTTTTGCATTAGATTTGAAATTCATTTCATTCATTCATTTAATTTTCATCTTATTGCATTTGAAAATTTACAAAAAAATTGAAAAATTGGAAAGTTTTAAAAAAAAATTGCATTCTAGGGTTTGAATTTTGACATAGTTTACATTAATTTAATTGAATTTAATTAAATTTCTAATTTTTTCATTAGATCTGATTTAAATTAGAGAAATTCATCATTTATTATTCATTTGCATTACATTTTCATGTTGGATTTATTAAAAATTGCTTGAAATTATGTATTTTCCATAAAAACCTAGTTTTGCATTAGCTAGGGTTTGTAGTTAAAATCTTGTTTCATATTTTACTACTGTTTTAAACACTCATTTAGGTTTGATTTCTAACTATAATGTTTCATCATAGTGCCCTTGTAAAATTTCATGTCTAGGGTTTGAAAACCTAGCATTTTCACTAGATTTTGCCTTATCATCTCTCTAGAATTGCACTATAGGCATGTTGTGAAGGATATTTTTGCATCATTGGATTGACATTAGGCTTATTATTGTCTGCCCCTCTTGAATTTGTTCACAACACCTCTTCTTTTAGTCATTTGCATTAAAAAAAACTTGAAAAATCAAGCATTTTAAAAAATATTCATACATAGTTTTGCACTTGTTGCTTGCAAAAATTTTGAAAACCTTTTTGAAATATGATTTTACATTGATTTGAAAGCATATACACATGGCTTCTAATCGTAACAATAAAACTAGGTTCCCTCCTAGGTCTTATGTGAAAAGAAAGGTCCCTGAACCCAAAATTGTGTTTACACCTCATGATAGAACAATTGGAGAAACTGAAGGACCTCTTTATATCACTGTGAAGACATTGGAAAATCTGGTGGAACACTTATAGATCCTAATTGCATGACTAATGTGGCAACAAAGGAACTCCTTTATTCACATGGTTTGCTACAAGATTTATATGATTCCTCTGACATGATGATTAAGACACATAAGGGAACCTTTATAAACACTTCTAGGAAGATATCTTTATTGGTCACGGTATTTGATAAATCTATAGAACAACTATTTGATGTTGTCCCTGTATCTGACCTTTTTCGCATAAAGATAGGACGCCCATGGTTAAAGGCTATGAAAGCTATCCCTTCAATGATTCATAACTGTGTAAAATTCCCTTTGAATGGACAAGTGCATACTATTCCTTGCAATAGATATAAACCTTTGGTTTTAAAACAACATTTCAACCTTGATTACTTTTGGGAATAATCTAATCAGGAACCGGAGCCACGAATGGATTTTAACTTCTTGGGATATAAAAAATACAAAGAAAAACTATTACGTCAAGTGGCTAATTCTCCTATGCAAGAAACAGTAAGAGATGAACAACCCACATTAGAAGAGATTCCTATAGAAAAAGGAAGAGGACCCTATGCTAAGGTTCCTCCCCCACCATCCTTACAAGGATCAGGATTGAGTCATCAAGAGAAAAACATTTCATCAAGACAAATGAGATTTTAACATGGTGCTTCCTCCTCTAACATACAAAAACCTATACAGAAACATGACAAAATTTTTGAAGATATAAGCAACAAAACAAGAAGAAATAGACAAGCAAGAGAAAGAAGGAGAAGAAGACAACCTTTTGCCCAACGAAATGCACAACAAGATAACATTCCACCTAACATTGAAATAAACCAAGAAGAGCTTAAGAATGAACAAACTGAAAATAAGAACAAAAGTTGGGCGATGGTACCTTATGTCCCACTTTCTTCTAACATTTGGGAGTGGGAAGATGATGATTTTCTTGTCAACAACCATTAGCTCAGTTGTGCCTACAGGTAAGTATTTCTAACCCTTTACCTTTGTGTTTTGTTTCCCCTGTGATGTGCTATGTGTTTTTTAGGCCTCCTAGGACAGCCCTTGATACTCTTGTAAGGTCAAGGATATTGGGAGACTACCTCTGTTGTGACCCTTCTTCTATTTGTATCATCATTCTTCTATATTGCCTCTCCTCTATTTTCATTGTTGTGTGTTGTGTCCTAGGAGCATAGCATTGTGGTTGGTGACTTGGGGGTACATTCCTATATGATGCCCTGAAGGCACTTGTTACTCCTCTCTTGATTTATTGTTTATCTTCCTCTAGTGGTTCTATCTAGCTGGCAGATGATGAAAAAGAAGTAAGACTAATAAGGACCAAGTGTCCCTTCAGTGAGTAAGAAAAAATGGACCTAGACCATACATGACAATGGGGTTGATATATATTATCTGATGCTTGGCTAGTGGAATCACTCTGTGTGATATTTTGATGTTTTCTTATCGTACTAACAAACCGTAACAATACATCTGCTCCATGTACTTTGTTTATCTTTGAATGTCGCCTTGGTTACACTCAGTTTTGAGATTTCTGCGATATAGTCCCATGATTATACTCGGTCTATGAATCCATAGTATAGCCTCAGCTCTTTATGTGAATGATTACATGCATTGTTGTTTATTATGATTATGTGATTCCTAACACCTTTTCTTGTAGAAAATTGTGTGTTTGTGGGAACATTTGGCGATCGTAAAGTGCATGTCACCTCTGGGGGGAATGGGCTTTGAGAGAGCTCATGTTCCCTTGTGTGTTTTCTTCCTACCTTAACGTGCTTGATATTGGTACATGATATCAACCACCTTAAGGTGGGGACATATAAGGTAAGTTGTCTGATGATTTTTGTACTAACGAAGCATGTTTGTAAGCCCTCCATAGAGGCAGGATGTTGTATCTCTGTTTAAGTGCACTTCTTTATTTTATATTGAAATCATTAAGCCCTCTGTGGAGGAAGGATATCGTGCATATCCTTTTATTTTAAGCCCTCTGCAAAGGTGGGGATGGTGTATTTCTTGAGGAGAGTGCACATTCTATCATTTCTAATAGTCCTCCAAGTAGGTGGGGTGGTGTATCCTCCCTTGAGCATATCTTTGGCAGTTGTTATGGCAAAGCGCAACCATCAGGTGTGACTGTAATGTACCTGAGATGGTGGTGAACTTAGCAATAGGCTTCTTCCATTACTTGTTTGCTGTGTTTTCTCTATGTCTTCCATGTGTGTGTGTATGGCATGTTTGTTTCCAAGCATAGTCTAAAGACTAGTGGTGGTGAGTCCCTCCTATGCTTTGAGATTTGTATGGCATGTTTGTTCTCAATTGGAGTTTAAAGACTGGTGGCGATGAGTCCCTCCTATACTCTGAGATTTGTATTGCGTGTTTGTTGCTCCATATACAGTCTAATGACTGGTGGCTATGAGTCCCTCCTGCATTTTGGGTGGTGTGTTTACTTTCCATGTACTTACATTTGCATTCATATATATATGAAAATGAAAAAGAAATAATCACTACATTCACTGTATTTACTGTGTTCTGCATGTCTTCAATATTGTCTTCTCCGTGTTTTGCATGACTATACCTATCTTCTCTATGTTTTGTGTGCTTGTTACTATCTTTAGTGTGTTTGGCATGTTTTCACCATGCTTGGCGTGTTTGTTGTGTTTTGACCATACTTTAATGCATGTATTGGCCTTGCATTTATACATACATTAAAGTGGGGGCTAAATGTTATGTTGGAAAATGTCCCCCTGGGGGCTTTTCCCTCTTAAGGTTTAGCTCCTGGGTCCTTAGAATTCATTATAAGCATCTTGCATATTCATGTTGACTCCCGATGAGAAGACCCCTAAGTTTTATGACAAATAGGACATAGGGGGTGCACTTGTGATGAATCATGACTAAAATAGGGAGGGAGGACTTGGGTGCCCGCACCCTGGTCCTACCCTATTTTAGGTCAGGACCTAAATTTAGTGTTGGTTATGTGACCATTAATTAGGTCCTATGCCAACACCGTAAGTTTGAATTATGAAATTCTTAGCGGGAAGTTGTTTAGTTGCATATATAAGCATATTTAGGGATTCATTTGTAAACTAGATGGACAATGTAAACTTGTGATCTTATGCTAAAGTGATTCAAGGCTTTCATTGTGTTGTAGAGAAGTATTATGTTGTTATTGTGTTTGTTTGTTGTAGATTTGACTCCATCTCCTCATGGCATGAAAGAGCATATTCCTTCCATGAGAGCTACACCTCCATGGTGACATTTGTTTGTGTTTCAATCATTTATCATTTGGATTTTACCTCTATCTCGTAGGGATACACACTCTTTATCTGACAACGGTGTTCAGAAGACTTGAATGTCTCTTCGGGGCTTGACCGAGGCAAGCCTCTAAACACCACAACCCCCAACCCCTTTTTTGTGATTGTAGGTTACAGGTTGCCAAAACAGAAGAAGTGGATTTGTAGGGAAGTATAACAAAGTGTCAGAAGAGTAGAGGAAAGTAGAAAATCAAGACCTGGACTAGGGCTCTAGCTCATTAGTCTTTTCAATCCTAAAACAATAAAATCTCTGGAACAACAGAATTGAGTTACAGATATTCTTCAAAGATCCTGACAAAAAATGGTACATTGGACTCTAGTTCCCATTTATTAATCCCCAACTTTTATGTACAACTAATCTTGAAATCTGGTATGTATCTAATTGTCATTTGATATCTCTATGTGTGAGCATGTGATGACCACCTTTTTATTTCTGTTCTTGTGACTAATTACATTACTGTTATTGATACTTTTTATATGTGTGGGATAGTAGTTCCCAGACTTGTTAAACTATTAAACTTTATTCTGTTTACGGAAAAACTAATTGGGTGATGTTTGGATAAGTTTACATTTCAGAAAAGTTAATTAGGTGATGATGGAAAATTGTAATATGATTTCATTTATGCTATTTAGAACTATGTCAGGATAATGCATGTTTTTAAGTTGCTTCGGCTATGATGATTATATGTGAAACTGATCTTGCAATTTAGTGTGCAGGAATTTACTAATCAAACCACAGATTTCAGAGATCATTCCGCACCTTGTTATTGTTATTCCCTGTTAAGCCGATCTGGTTCCACAAGGAACCAAGATCACTCTGTGTTTGATATGGTGTCGTAATGTGGTCGTTCATATGATTTGTGTTGTAAAAAGATTGAATTTGAATTTCTTTTCTTTTATTTAAATCTTGGAGGCCTTTTCTTGTGCTTTACCTTGACCGTGGTTGTCCAGAATGGGTTAAAGTTGACCCTGGGTCATACCCCATGGGTCCAGGGCCCCATTTGGCATGGGTAACCCTTGGGTAACCTCCATCAAGTCATCTTAACTACCCCCTGAAGTTAAGTGGCGAAAATTGGAGGTATGGGGGGGACATGATGGGTTGTACCAACACCTAACCCATCCCTCTTCAACTCCCAAGGTATGAGATGACTACAAACCCATCCATTATAGAGGGATTGACTTGAAGTCACCCTCACCATTAGTGAGATTCCCCATGTGATGTGGGGTCATCCATGTTGGAGGAAGGGAGAAGAGGCATGGGTCACTTGTCTTTTCCTCCTTTAACTCCTTTTATTTCTCCCATGCGTAAGAGAAATGACATGAGGAGAGGGATAAGGAGTACTATAGGGATGGGTGAGTGACATAAGCCAACACTCATCCCTTGGGACATAATAGTGGTTTTTGGGAAGGGTGAGGAGGTGACAAGTGTCACCTCCCCATTCCTCTAAACTGGAGAGTTTTGGGTTATTTGAATTCCATTTTTGGAAGGGAAGGGAATTAGTTGATTTTTTTTGGAGAGTTTTATTTTCATTGCCAGAATAGGAAAGTTAGCTTGAGAGGAGGAAAGGAAGAAGGAGTTGGTAGCTAAGGTTGGAAGAGATCTTAGTGGAGCTCTGCAACAGTTTCATTCCAGAAGAACTTTGTAAGGTTGGTTTGGTTTTACCTTTCTTTCGTATATCTGAATGTTGTATGAAAAATTGTGTGAAAGATGTTTATTTGTTGTGTTTTAGATTTGTTTCTGTGGGATCTGTTGTCGGGTTGTTGACAGAGCTTCTCCCACTTGGGAGAAATGCTCATCAAGTTTGGGGTAGGGGAGGAGTGATCCTCCTCGGGTGCATACCTGTTTTCTTCTTTTGGGATGTTGAAAGCCTTGAGGGCTTGTATTTGAGACCGGTTCTTTGACTTGAGAGTCAGATACAGATTCTTTGGGAAATTTTGTGATCAAACTTAGTTTGAGGCCAAGAGATTTGTATTGGTTATTATATCTGTAAGGGTGTCACCCTGGAGTCGAGTGTGTCCACTCTCCTGCCCTTATGAAGCTCACTGTTGTTGAGATTTCGTGTTGTGTAATTTATCCATGGGTGTTTGTGTGCTTTGGGTTTGTTGTTGTTCCTATTGTGAAGTGGATTGCTTGAGTTTACCCAGGTTTGAGTATGGTCTCCTTAGCTCGGGGGTGAGACCCTCTTGTGAGTCTACGGAAGGGAGGAGAGCTATATGAGTGGTGTTTTCTTCGTTGTTTGTCTTTGATACGCAGGTTTCCTTTTGAAGCTTGTGGTTGGAATTGGAGGAGCATTGCATTTGGGAGAAAGAACTTCACCCTTGCTATAAGAAGAGTTTGGTTATTAAGTACATCCTGTTAAGTTCATTGTGGAAGGATCCTCTTCCTCTGGAGTTGTATAATTTATTGTTTGGAAAAAAAGGGAAATTCTACCCTTCAGTGTTGTTTGTAGTTATGAGTTTCGATAGTTATGTATATTTGAAGTAACTGTTGTTAAGTAGTGAAATTGTATGTTGATCTTGACAAATGTGTTAAAAGTTTTACGATAGCATTGTTTGGAGGTGGTTGGGGAAAACTATGTATTTTGTTAATGTTTAGATATAGAAATTTGAATCAGTTGAAAGCCAATGTGTTATTAATTATTCTTTCCATTTTCAGTTTAAACTAATATGAGTTAAGTTGAAATTAGTAAGTTATAAATTAAGAGAAGAAAAGCAAGAAAAAAATTGATTTTTACATTATGAGTATCAAGTCTAAATCTTGAATTTTGCATTGATACATATCTTAATAAATTTGTAAATGGCGGTTAAGAAATTTATGTTAAATACCCTATATTATAATTTTGAGTATTAGATGTTATTAAATGAATTGGGATTGAAAATGACAATTAAATAGAGTTTGATTCATTCCTTGCATTTAAAATTTTGATCCTTACCCGAACGATGTTTGTAAATGACATTTAGATAAAATTATATTTTGCTCTCTGTATTCAAAATGTTCAATCATTACATGAGAATGGGATTATAATAGCTTTAGTTTTATTTTTACTTCCCTGTAATTATAAATTTCTCACAGACAGATATACATTAACAAGATTATAGATGGCAGTTAAATAGATTTTTTATTTAAAAGCTTTAGTTGTTTTTTTTTTTTTTTTTTTTCTGTATTTTTTTATATTCTGTGTGAAAGAAATGTGCTGGGAGTAGTTGAGTAGTCGAGGGATATATATATATATATATATATATATATATATATATATATATAAAATCTTATGTGGAGTTTTTTTTTTTAAATAATATAAAGAAATTTAAAAAAAAAATAAGAAACAAATATAAAAAAAAATTACATGGGCGGTGGGGTTGAAACCTCACCGCAGGCCCTTTAACACAGTAGGGTGTGGGGAGGGGGTGGAGCCCCCACCCACACCCCACTACGTGGGATGTGGGTGGGGGCTCCGCCCCCTCCCCACACCCCCGCCTCCCAAATGACCATCGCTGCCATGAGACCCGTGGCCTCCGCAGGCCCTCTGCACGCCGCGTACACCACCGCCCTCTGCCCTTCGCGTGGTGGTTAACACCACTCCCCATATGCGCCACCTCCGCCGTGGTCTACACGCCACCCTCCACCACTCCGCCCCTGTCAGTACTACCTCCTGCGGCCCACCTCCACTCCCGACCCACTACACTCTCACCTGCGACCTCCTCCATGGCCGCCGCCATGCCTCAACCTGTCAACAAACACAAAAGAATATCTCAGTTAGGGTTGTAGATGTTTAACATTACAATCAAAGAAACTATGTTATAATATCTTTGGTTATTTTGTTTTTATAAAGAGGGGAGCCTCTTATATAATAAACAATGGATATAAAATGAATATATATATATATATATATATATATTTTATTTAAAATAAAGACTTACAATTGTAATAATAGCTTTAGTAAGAGATAATAATAATAACAACAACAGTAATTATAACGATAAGAGAAATATACTTGTATATATATTTATTTATATATATATAATCTTATATATATATATAAATATATCGATACATACATAGATTATTTAATCGGTAAGTTTATCAGAGAGGCCATTTGTATACTCGTTACCACAACAAGAGAAAATAAAATTTTAACTTAAAGAGAAAGCATAACGGAATATATTATAACATTCCGGGAAGAGTTTCTCGGAAGTTTAACTATCAACAAAATTTAATAACCAGGAAAAATGAAGAGGAAAATTACGCGTCACCTTGTTTAAAAGGTCACTGGAAATAAACTTAAGAAGCCATCACAGACATTCCATGTGAGGCCATTTTAATCTCAACTGTAGTTAGTAAACGTCCAGAGAAGAAAACCTACAAGAGAGTAAGAAGTAGAAAAACTAACATTGGAAAACACAGAAGAGAAAATGCGCGGCATTTCCCACATGGGATAAGAGAACTAAGTTGATGGATTCTTCCGCTTAATTTGCTTAGGAACAGGTTTAATTAATACACGGTGATCCTAGATTGGAGAAAATCAGGAAATCGAGTCCAGCGAAGTAGTAAATCGGCCTGTAGGATTTGGGAAATCTGGATGTTAGGAAATAGATACAATGATAACTCTGATTGATGTAGAATATGAAGAAAGGACAGGATAAACATAAAGAATACGAAGAGACCCAAAAGAGAGAGACCGGAATATAAACAAACGAAAACATCAGAGAAATAGTTAAGGTGAGCGCGATAAAAATACAATCAAAATTAAGATCCAAAGAAACGGAAGAGAGGGCAAATGAACTGCCTTGTTGAGAATGCTAAGTCGAAGGAGTATGTTTCAGGAAACAAGAGAGGAGACAGACAAACGTGCTTTGTTGAAAAATGATGCAATAGGGAGATCACGAGTCAGTTTAGTAGGAACAAGGCATCGTGGGAAGTTGTTAATCTATCAGGGAACTCCATAATTAGTATAGTGTTGAGTAATTCCCACTTACGCCGTAAGGCGTTATGTTGTCAAAATCTACTGAGAATTAGGGTTAGGGACCTCGAAAATATAAATCTTGTAGTGACGTTAATTGCGTCAAGGAGACCCCCTTGTTGGACTGCTTGTGTCTAGTTGCACACAATTGTACTTGTACCCCGCCGACAACTATAGTATTTTCGCCTTGAGCATTCACCACTGAGCATGCTTATGCACGCGAGGGGGTTTCTAGGGTTGTGTGAGAAAATTTTTGATAGTTCATGTCATAACCACATGACAGATGTGGCTATGACACATGTGACGCGTGTTGTGACCACATGGAAAATGTGGGCATGACAAAGCATTTGTCAAGATTTATCTATTTGTTTACGATTTTACAAAATTAGGGTTTTAAGCATAATTAGACTTTAATTGATTAATTAATTAGTAAATTCCAAGTTTCCTCTTTGTTCTAAAGGACACTAAATCTATAGCAAAGCCCTCTTGCAAGAGATTGTGTCTTCACTCAATTTATGTCCTTGAATGTTAGATGGGAAGGAGGATTGAACCTTGAAATTGAAACCCCTCTTTTTCCTACTAAATACATTCTATCTCCTCCCCGTTCCCACTTGATTCCCTAATCCTATCTCAAGGTTCAGTAGCTCTCCCTATACCAAGTCAACTTTCAATCCCCTGAGTCAAGAATCTTACTTAAGAGTGGTCACATTGTTTGTTTCACTTGCATACATGCTATTATATAAAAAAAATCAAAAGCAGTAAACATGTCATATAACATCTTGACATTCATAGCACTTAGAACATAATACTTTGTATATCATATTTGTGAATCACATCCAGACACATTGCATCTCATTCATATCATAAAAAGATAAAAACAAATTACATCATCCATGTGTGATCATAATAGCTATGCATTCTTATAAGCAAAACAAAATCTCTAGCCAATCATATGCATAAGAGGGAAAGTAAAGTACAAGATGTCAACCAAAGCTATGTAAAGATCTCATCCAATTAGGTCTTATAACAATAAGTGTAAAATAATGTCTAAGTACAAGTTAATCCTCCAATGAGTCAAAGAGCAAAAATGTGCACTCAAACATGTAAGTCTCCCCATGCAATGGGGCAAGGGTATAAATCCCCTCAATAAACATGGGTCTTTCGAGGACCTCAAGTCATCAAGATAGACCTTCACAAACTTTTCAGAAAAAAAACCATTAAAATTAAAAAAATTGAAAAACCTAAATTTTTTTTGTAAAAACTCAAAGATCCCTAAAAATTGAATATGTTCAAAATATGCAATAAAAGGAGAATTTGTTCTTCTCCCTAGCTTAGCATGTGTTTTATTTCTTTAGTGCTCTTGCACTCACATTGCATGATTGCATTCCTATAGGTCTTCTTGATGAAGTAGACAATCAATTGAACTTGCGACATGGTTCATGGTATGTTTGTTCATTTGTAGTTTCATTGTTTATCATTAATATCTCAAATGTTGAACTAATACTAGTTTTGGCAGGTACAATTGCAACAAATTGACGATAGGTAAGGCTTATTTTGGTAATGCTACCTAACTTTCATGTAGAATACAGTCCTCAGGTGGGAAAATATGTAAGCACTAAAATGACACATGAGCTTCCACGAGGACCCCATGATGACATGTAATCTCAATCACATACACAAAAGTGTGAAATAATGGCATCCTGTCTATAACACTCCTTTTGGCGACACGTGTTGATGGACTTTCCCTTGATAATTCTTCAGTTTCTTAACCATTCAAATTTTCCCGTTGTCGATTCTTCTATTTGTCTCATTTTCCCCCTTTCCTACATGTTTAATATTCTCCTTTTCTTACTAATTCCATCTTTTGACACCCTGTTCTAGAGGTCTCTAACCCTAGGAATCCTTTAGATTGACCTAACAGACCAAACCCATGTTTTAGTTTTTGCCTAGCTTTCCTCCTATATGGATCTCCCCCTATTAATGAACAAAACTCCCTAGGAGATGCTGCTTGAATTTATCTTACACCCCATTTCAGATGCTAGATCTTTGTTCTAGACCATGACTAACCATACACAACTTTTAGTTTATGCCCCAGTGTCACCCTCTATGTGTTTCCCCAGGGTCGCCCAGGACAAGTTCCCTTGGTGAAAGGGGCAACCCTTGTGGGATTTCAAATGTGAATTTCTCCTTCAATTTGAGCCAAAAAGGCTATGTTTGCACCCAATTTGCATGCAATTTCAAGCTATTCTTAGAGGAGGCCATAATTAACTCAATCAAAACTCCCAATCATACAAATTTAGCCCAATATATTCTAGCTAACTCTCCTTCCTCTTATGCTAACTCCATTTCTTCTTCTGTGATAAGCTTTCCAGGCTAGTTCACTCTCCAATCTATTCAGTCATCTAATCAATCAAGCAAGTTAACTCTCCAATCAAGTGAGTCAAATCCTTAATCATCCCCACTCCTCTTGTTCTCTCCCAACCTATAAATACCCCTCATCTCTCCATTATTTCCCAAGTTGGAGAATGCTCTCCTCTTCTTCACAAGCTTTTTTAAGCTTCTTCACAGGGCCTTGAGCTTCTTAGTCACTTTCTTTAGTTTTTCAAAGCTTCAAAGCTCTCTTTTCATTAGTTTCCATTGTTTCAAAGTTTCAAAGCTTTATTTTTGGAGGCAAATTTATTTTTGCAATCAATCTCTTGCTTAGTTTTTGCTCTCCCATTAGCATGCTTATGCTCACTGTAGGACTTAGATGCCTTTTGCTTACTATTATTGTTTTACCAAAGGCTTCATAGCATTCTTATGTTCACCATTTATCAAGACATAGTGCTCTTATATCTCAATTGGTCTCATTCAAGGCTTTCAAATCTCTTTCATTTGCTTCTCCATATCACTTTCCACCAAGAGGACAACCCCACTACTATAGGAGTATAAGAAGGTTGTTATACATAGGAATTCCTGAGGGTAGGGGAGGCTCATGTGTCTCATAGTCTAGGTTTTTCATGCTTTTTAGTAGTAATTAGATAATCAATATTTCTCTTGGAATAGTAATCTTGTCATTGCAAATTCCTTGATAGGTTAATTTAGATTGTTTAGATTAGCTTATTTTGAGTAGTTTAATTGCAATTTTAGATTATATTTACTTCAAGCATTTTTTTAATTCTTAGAGTAGCCTAAAACTGATCTTGAAAAATGCAACAATATAGAGTAATTGCATTAGGTAATTTCATTCTAGCTTACATTCATATTTTAATTCCTAGTTTAATTATTTTATGAAGAAACCTTGAATCGACGAAGATAAAGAACAAGTACAAAACAATGCAGAGAATGGATGAAGTCACTTGATGCTAAAACTAATAGCAAATGAAGAGTACAAATAGCCTTGAGTTAATGGGATGAAGAAGTCAATCCCATAACTCAAGGAGATCTCAAGTAGATGTGAGGAACTGCAAATGACAAGTGGAGTGAAAGAGTTTAAAGGACTCTTCCAACTGCCACACAACCAGCTGAGTTGTCTTATGCCATGTGCATAAAATGAGGCTTCCAAATGTGACCAAATGAAAGCCAAATGAAGCCAAATGAAATGTATACACTAATACCCCCTCTTAAGCACAACTTAGGTGGGTGAAAAAGATGGGTCTTGACAACAAGGCCTGATGATGTACCCATGTACAAAGCATTCTCTCACAAATGGAGAAAAAGGAGAAAACCCAATGGGAACAAAACTCCTCTCCAATAAAGAGAAAGAGAAGGATTTAAGACTTTCTAAAAAGATGTCCCTTGATGATAGGAACATGATGATGAAGAACTCCTGAAGCATGTAAAAGTTGTAAACTTTACCAATGATGAACTGGTGTATGCTGGAATCAATGTGTAGCTAGGGTAAAAATCTAGAGGAAATGCATAAACAACAAACAAATAAACCCTAACAAGCACAATAGGGCACAAACTAGCATGAAAATGAAAAAAATAAAGCAAAGCAAACAGATCTCCAAGCTAGATTTGATTTATCTCCATTGCTCTTCTCAACCTCGCATAGGCATGCAAGATTTTGAAGGATTGTTAATGGGATGAATGTTGATTGCTCACTTCTGTAGTATAACAATGATGAGAAGATGATGAATGAGAAGACCTAGAATGATTTGGACAACATAATGATACTTGAAATGTGGATGATCAAATGGCTTGGGTGAGGCTTGATTTATAGGATATGAGTGATACAAATGTACGACTAGAATTAGATTAGGAATGGATGGCTAGGATTAAATGATACAAGAAGTTGTAGTCATTTGACAAGTGTCTCATGAATGTTGAATGAGAGGATTTAAAGTCAAATGGCTTCCACCTTACATGGAGACAAATGTGGAGATAGAGACAAAGGTGGAATTAAATAATAAAATTATTTAATTTTAGAAAGAAATGATGTGGAATACATTAATTACATAAATATTTAATTTATTTAATTAATTTGGATGAGGGATGATGTGGAATAGATTAATTAAATAAATAGTTAATTTATTTAATTAATTTGGATGAGGAAAAAGTGGAAATTAAATAAATAAATAAATATATTTTATTTAATTAGTTGGCTATGAGAGGATAAATGAGATTCAATGGGCTACCAATGATGGCATGGTTCGGTGGTTAAGTCGCTCAAGATGTAGTGGCAGCCACCAGAGTTCAAACCCCCGTTGGGCCAACGAGCTCGCAAGGCTTTATGCCTTCACTGGGCCAATGAGCTCGTGGGTTTGAAGTGTTCTTCCTAGGGGATGAGGTCCCCCAGTTGTGGCCTCACCGGTTCATTGCTCTGGGCAAAAGCATTCACGTGGAGCCGGAGGGCGTGTCGCACCAGCGTCACCGGTCACGTTAAAAAGTTTACCAGGTGCATTATCTTTAAAAAAAAAAAGAGATTCAATGGGATTATGATGGGAATTAGTTAAATAAATATGATTTATTTAACTAATTGAGTGATTGAAGGGTTACTAGGGAAAAATGTCTCATCGGGTGTCTCAAATGATGTATCGACAAGGTGATGTTGTGACATGGTCAATTTTAGGTGTCTACATTTTGCCCCTCTTTGAGATGATGTTCAAGATGATGAGATTTATGTCGAGTAACATCATTTCAAAGAAGCTAAGGTATGGATAGGATGATGGTAATGGAAAGATAGGATGATGATGTCCCCTCAAGAGGATAGGCGGGTTAGACAAACATGGGTAGGCTCTCGAAATGAATCAAATAATAAAGAATGGAGAATGAGATGGAAGATGCAAGATAAAGGATGGATGAAAGAGATGAATGATACGTTATGCTGTAATGAAGTGAGCAACCATGATGTTTGATATAGAACTAGACATTATGCACCAAGGTATAAGGACCAAGGTGACCATGTGTCTTGTGCACCAGCATAATACAACCTTGTCTAACTTATGAGGAAGAAAACTTAGAGCATTAAAGTCATAATGTACAAAAGGTATGATATGACATTAGATGCAAAGGATAATGCAAAAAGCTATTCCAACATACACAAGATATGAATATTAGCTAGAGAGATATAGATTTGATACAAATGCAAGATAAAAAGATACCACACACAAGCAATAAAGCAAGCATGCACAAATGATACAAAAACAAACAAGGTATTGCCCCTATCAAGTTGTAAACCAATGATTAATTAATTGATTGATGATGATAATGATGATAGTGTTGTCATTGCGAGGAATGATATCCCTAGATCAACACAAGGATGTGGGAACGATATATCCCATTGTTGATAATGATGATTGATTGATTGATTTGGTTTACGACAAGATTAGGATCAAGACCAAAGGATGTGATTGCATAATTTGACTATATTGATTAGCTTGATTGATATGGATAAAGGATTGACTTGCATTTGGATTATTGTTTAGATTGATTGATTGACTTGAATGAATGATTTGATTTGATGAGATTGAATGACGTGGTAAATTGAATTGATGATTTAATTCAATGAAGAATTGATTGATGAAGTGATGATTGATTGATTAGATTGAATGGATTGATTGAAGAATTGGATTGATTTGAGGCAATGATTTGAATGAATTGATTGAATGATAATTAGATGAAGTGATTTGGATTTGATTTGATTTGATTTGATTTGATTGATTTTATTACTTGGATTTTTGTTAGATATTTGTTTTTTTTGTATTTTTAAAATGTTTTTGATTTGTTTTGGATTTTTGACATGTTTTGATTTTTTTTGGATTTTTGACATGCTTTGATTTTTTTTGGATTTTTGGGAATATTTGATTTTTTTTTGGATTTTTGGGAATATTTGATTTTTTTTGTGTTTTTGAAATGTTTTGATTTTTTGGATTTTTGAATGTTTTGGGATGGCATTGGATGACAATTTTGATAGCCTTTATGCTAGATACCAATGACAAGGGGAAACCAAGTCTAGGTGCAAGGATGGAGGTAGGATTGGATGGCTAAAAGGATGGGCAATTAGTAAATGTGATGATAGGCTCATGATAGATGAATGGGATGGAAGACTCGTGATAGATGGGTAGATAAGAGGATAGGCCATGGAGCGGAAAGCTCATGATAAATGGATAGATACAAGGATAGGCTATGGAATGGAATGTACATATGCGTAAGAGAGCAAGGATGTGATCTCAAAGACTATGTCGCATAGGAATAACATGCCCCATTCTAGGTATAATACGTAGGATTTTTCATAACAAAGCTTATGACAAGAGGATTATGCTATGATTGATTGGAAATGATAAGGTATATTAAGAGATATCCAAGGCATTTGTCAACATTTTGCCCCCATATCTTTATCAAGATCAAAAGGAGGAAGGGAGGATGAATGGACGCAATAGGATAGGTAGGTGGGGGTAATGGATAAGGATGGTAGGATATGATAAGAAATGGTATGGAAATGGTAAGATGAGATAGATAGTTTGGATGAGACAACATGCCCCAAGTGTAAGTGACATAGAAGATCAACCTACACATGACGCCTATTTGCCAGGTTTTCATCATGGTACTTATGCAAGGTGCCACCAAGGGTGGTTTTCACCATTGGAAAAAGGGATTTCTCTTTACTTTTTTGATTTTTTTTGATAGGAAAGGGGAATATGGATAGTGTTGGGTCTCAAAAATGTAGGTTGTGGATTCTAAGGGAATGCCAAGCCCTATGGTCAAATCCACAACATTTTTGAGCCAACGACTAGAGTTTGACCTTAACGGTCAACTTCTCCTTGCGCTTTAGGTCCTACTAAAACCTAGGCGGGTGAACCTTTAATTATCAAAGAAGGTTGTATGATTAAATCAATGTTGGTTTGCTGCTAGTTTATCCGATTACAATGGCATACTTGTAAATCAGATGAGATATTGTAAACTATTTCTAAAGAAAGCAAATGATTTAATCTAAATTCTAATAGAAATAAATAACAACTAACATGAAATGAATCTAAACTATAATGATTAAACAGAGTAAAGATTTTAAACATAAAATAAATCAATAGTTAGACTGGTGCTTTGTCCATTTGGGCAACATAGTCAGGATGTCAGAAACAAAAAAACTTGTATTAGGTAATAACTCGATCTGATTGGCACATATAACTATTTGCAACTTATACAAACGTGTAAGGAAGAAATTATTAATTCATTCTTAATAATCCAAAGGACATAATTGCATTAAATGCAAAATATTAAAAGGATTTTAATCTTTCCGAAAAGAACCAATTGAACTTTGCAAAATAATAAATCAGATCAACTCTGGAGACAAATTAATAACCCTAATCAATTAATCATACTTAGTAATCCATTCAACATTCTAAGATTACTATAATTGATGAGAAAGGATTTAATTCTCCTTGAGAAACCAATCAAATCAACTATACTGAATTAGCAAATGTAACCAGACAATTTGAACATATCCTTAACACATTCAAATTGAATAATCAGAAAATGAATGACATGAAGATAATTAAATTGATTGAATTAAAAACAACAAACAGATGATACCATCACAATGTATTTTGAATTTGAATCCTCAACTGCTACCTCAGAATGTATCATGCACCATAGCCTTTCTCAGAACGAAATTGCATAGAAGGATCAAATTTGCATCAGATTGAATCAAATCTAACCTAATCTAATCCGAAAATGTTTCAATTGTCTTTTTGTAAAGATATCTATTTCTAATCTAATTCTAACTCCTATTCTGGGTCCTGGGATCTCTATTTAAAGAGATGCAACAAGCCTTAGACCCGTTACATTCATTTTGTGGTTTACATAACTGATATAACAGATATATGGTTTCACTTGATAAGAAAATAATTAATCATCCAGGAAAGTATTTAATCTTCACAACTGCATTCTTTCATCTCCGGCTTGAAACATTTTATCTTCCGTTAATTCGATCCTCTTCTTGAGATCACTTTATTATATTAATCATAATCCTGCAAAAACAAATCAAATCATTTATTAGATAAATCATTTAATTAAATATGCTTACCTTGTGAACGGATCAACCTTTTGACGAATGCTTGATGTTTCCTTCATTAGTCACAATTTTGCCATTAATATGTATTTAGGGTTTAGTTTGCGGGAGATAATTAAATTTATCATTACTTTGTCATACCCAAATGTTAATAATAATTTGCCTCGATATTTCCTTTTAAGGTTCCAATAGTTTCATAAATTCTTTGGCATGACCTTAGGTTTAATTTATTGTTTTTAATATTGGTCTTTTGTTGTCACAAAATAAAATATTCTTCAAAGCTTTAATATCACCCTTTTCCCCATTCTAGCCTCTTCACGTGACATCTATTAGGGCATTAAATAATTTCTTCAGAATATTAACTTTCATATGGTAAATCCTAAATATTTTCATCATAAATTTTTTCTTGGGGATATATACTTCTTCTCATAAAATATCTTTCAACACTTTACCTTTTAGCATATTTTGTACTCCTTTGGTGAAAACACTCATAAATATGCCTTTTAAAAATTACCAGAATAATTAATTCTCCACAAAAAGTATTCTCTTTGAAATATGAAATTTTCACTTGACATAATCACATTAATCCTCTTTTTATTTTATTTTAATGTATTAGGAAGATTTATTTTACCTCTACTAATATTCTCATAATTCTTTCTCATGATACTATTTATTTTAGTGAAAATGATTTCCTCCAACTTCTTTGGTGAGATCATTTTACTAGTCCTCATACAAAAATATTCACCCACTCTGAGGAATTTCCTTTGCAAAAGCTTTTCTCATAGCATGCATCACCAGTTCCATTTGCTGGAGTTGTATTCGTAGTATTGGGATGCATGGAAACAACTGCACTTAATCTTTGGGATGTTGAACTAACAAATGGGTAATTGTACGTAGATTTACCATCATCGAAATTAAGCCCAGCTAACTGTCATTGAAGATCTTCCATCATCTAACGCCATTGAATGTTACAAGTCATTGCAAAATCACTACACTGTTGATTGTATCCTGTAGATTGACATAAAACTTAAGACCTTAATTGATCTTTGTTGCGTTGCATCCTAAGAGCAACTTCTTATCAAAACAACTCCTTACACTTTTCTCTAAATCTAGCAAGCAAAGTAATTCTTCGTTGCTGGCTCAAATGCTGCAGAATATCTGCAAAAACCTTTTGATGCTGATGGGCGTGAAATAGGCACGCTCAATATGCCAGGAGGTATTTTGAGGCCTCTCAAGAGGAAAAGCACTATTGAATCTATTCTACTTAAATATTGTCCACTTCAATGTTGAAACAATCAATAGCAATTTTACACTTATTCACAATAAAAAGGGGTAAATATTTAAGAATAGTCCATTGAACCTTCTCTCACATATGCAAAAAATGGGTTGATTAGTGACTTGTGGTCAAACAGGTACAATCACTGAGAATCTCCAAGATCACCTCCATTTATAATACTCTCCTTCCCAATTGCCCCTTAAAAGCATTGGTGTTTCTCATTTGATTGTTGCAGATAGTAAGGTCGAGATGATGCATTTGTGGCTGATAGCATGGAATGATTTATGTGCACTTCCAAGATTCTGGAATGGATGGCTTTAGAAATTTGGTAGTTTCTTCTTTCTTCTCTAGATAACATGTTGAAGTTTCATTCAGTGTGAGACATTTCTCCAAACGTCATAAAAAGTAGTGAATATATATTTTTTATGGCATGGTACAATATTTCGGTCCGTTTTGGTGCACCACTCACACTAACACCAATAGGAATAGTAGACGAGTTGCTGGCATGAGTTCACGTATAGTCTGACACAATCTCCAAGCACTATGTTACATATATAAAAGCCTATCGACTAAAACAATCTGTAACACGTTTGAAACTCTTTCTGCTCTTTTCAGCAAAACCCTAAATTCTCCTTTGGCAGGCCTTTCTGTAACATGCGCTGCTACCTCTTAGGTACCTGGCATTCAATAATACGAAAAGAGTCACTTACTTGGTCCAAAAGCTCCATGCCAATATTAAGTTGTTGCAATTGATCTGTTGCAGGCATGGCAAGCCTTTCTAGGACTAATGGATTTTGTGTCACTGGTTCATGCTGCATTACTGAGGCCTCAACATGATCAAAATCAAAAGCTTGCACTATTATGCCTCCACATCATCAGAATCAACAACTTTTAGATTGAACGGAATTGAATTAGAAGCTGGTAATGCATGGTTCAATCTGTTCAAAAGAGATGCATCCATTATTGAACCTCCAATTCAATATGTAGCCATTCTTCTTTTAGCAGTCATCATGGCATCATTTCCTATCTCTAATAATTTGGTTGAAGGTCCATCTCGATAAACATGGCATGGTTTCATTCTTCTTGCATTACTAGGATAAGAAGCAACCTTCTGAAGTAAATACATTCAGGTGATTGTTGCTCCATGAGATCAAATTTGAAATTAGAGAACACCTTAGCGTGGAATCCAACGTATTAAGTCTTCTACGAAGCTTTGGTAGAAATAAAGAGAATATAGATAGATTTGAAATATTAGAATTTTTAATTCTCTTTGATATAGTATTTGTCTTGCAGTGCTGCGGGTTTTAGGGTTTCTGGCACTAGAAATATTAGGGTTTCTTTCCACTAACAAGCTCCAGCAACAAGATTCCAAAACTGTACAAGTCACAAGAAGCCTTCCCCCACATGGCATACTCAGGTCCAAGATAACCTAGTGTTCCTTTAACTCGCGTAGTTATATGTGTTGCACCATCATAATAAATTTATTGGGCTGCCAAAGAAAACTGCTACACTTTCTAAATATAGTTTGTAATATTTAAATTTCATATTTCATGAAATGGAAAGATTTCTTTAAGATGCAAAAATCCCGTATCATTAAATTTTCTAGAGCGTAAGGCCCATATGAGATGCAGATTGTGTTTGTGTTTTTGAAATTTTAGTTTCATAGGGTTCCCTCTAAAAAGTTGTATAAAACTCTGCTCCAACTTTTCATTGATAGAATACTTTGTATTCTGAAGTGTTTTTACAAGTACTTCACCCATATCAGGAGCATTCCCTTGTTTTGCTTCTGCTGCTCCATTATCATCATCTCGTTTGGAAAATTGAACCATATGATCATTAATGTTTATGTAAACAACATCCTTATCGTACAGGAGATCACCAAGATTTGACATTGGTGCATAAAAGAGTTTTTCTTTCTCAAGTAATCCCTTTGTCTTGGCTACTGAGGGCAAAGGGCATGGATCAGGTAAACTAGAAACACTAGCCAAATGACAATCACCAACACCTGCAATATGTACCTTTGTTCCCTTCTTCAAATTGCAACCATGCAAGTAACTGTAAAGAGTAACATTTCGATCACATTTTTCATCTTCCTGTACACACTCTAGAGGAGTGACATCCTCAAAACGATCCACCAATATGTATGGATGAGAAGTTCTCCATGACAAGGGACGAAACTTTGCAATATAAATAAATCTTACAAGATTATGTATTTCATGGTTAGGATACTTTCCATGAATTAGACCGGAGAGATAGAATAACTTTGCACCATCATATATCTGTTGCAAGTATGAGGTGAGCCAGTGTTGTCATTGATGTCAACATACTCATACTGCATTGACAAGAAGGATTTGATGAGCTTTGTGCTGAGGATATTAAGAAAATTAGCCTCAGTCAGGAACAGTGAAGAACAGTGATGAGAAGAAGGTAAATGTACTGTATAGGTTGAGAACCGGAGGATGCGGATTAAAGGGTTAGTAGATATGAGTCTTGAGATGTTACAGTTAAGATTTCAGAGGTCCGCATGAAGATCGGAAGGAGTTGTGGCTGCCGGTATAGAACCGGGTCCGGCAAGTATCCGGAGGTGACAGAGGATCACAAAAAGGTCCGGTGAGGTCCGGAATTGTATTATCATAATCTGCGGATTGGAAGGAGTGTTTGAGATGTCCTTGTGATGTGTCATCCTGATTTGTGTGTGATTTGGAGGTCCGGAAGTACCTCTTGCATTATGACAGTGGCGACAGACTGTGTTCTTGAAGTTCCGGATGAGGAAGACAAGAGATCCCAGTAAGCAGAGGAAGTGCGGATGTATCCGGACATTCAGACAGGCTTGTGAAGGTTCTTGGATCATGTTTAGGTTGTGTTGTTGGTCCGCATTGATGGTAGAGCCCGGAATTGAAGTTATTCTTCCGGATGAAGTTATTGCTCTGTTTAGCCGACCGGATGAGTTGTTCATCCTGCGAATGTTCTTGTGATGGCCGACCGGATGTGTTATTCATCTTGCGGATACTCCTATGGTTGTTTGTCGACTTAGATGCTTGTTCCTAAGTCGATGTCTTGTATAAATAATGATTTGTGAATTCATTTCAGTGTGTGGTGTGAGGATGAGCATGGCATAGCGAAGAAACGTGCGAAAGGCAGAGCAGAGATTGTTGGGCTTAATTGGAACTGATCCGGACATGTTAGAGATGTCATTCTCCAGTTCAAGACTGTGATTTTCATCACTTTGTAGACAGTGTGTCTCCTTGTAGGCAGTGGGCCTCTTTGTGAGCAGTGTGCTCGGGCAGTGAGCCCTTATTGGCATGTGCCATTTATTTTTCCTTATTCTTCTAACAGAGAATAATTCTTGGGTTAATCACCCCGTGGTTTTTCCCTTAACCGGGTTTTCCACGTCAAAATCTTGGTGTTCAATGTGTTGATGCTTATCTGCTCTTGTGTTTATGTATTATGCTTCCATAGATGATTATTTGATATGCTGCTAACTAACAACAGTGAGTTAAGTGTTTGAATGAGAAGAAGTTTTATACAACTGATTCACCCCCCCCCCCTCTCAGTTGTATGCCTTAGATTCAACAATTGGTATCAGAGCCAAGTTCCTCTGACAAGAGCTTAACCGCTTGAGGAGATCCAGGATGTCGTCATACAAGAAGGATAGTCTGAAGTTCGATGGAACCAACTTCACTTTCTGGAAAGGTCGCATGAAGTGTCACTTGGAATGCATGGGAAAAGCATACCTGGGTATGATTTCAAAACCATATGTACCTCCACAAGGTGGTCCGACAACTCTGAATGAAATCACAGAAGCTGAAAACAATCTGCGGACCAAGGAAGCTCTTCTAAGCGCATTGAATGACTCAGATCTCTCGAATGTCATTGACCTACCAACTGCATATGAGATCCTAACTAAACTGGAACTTCTGTATGAAGGAGATGAGTTTGTCAAAAGTGCAAGATTGCAAAGTCTGAAAGGGAAATTTGAAAGATTGAAAATGAGAGATGATGAAAACATCACTACCTTTATGCCAAGAGTAAATGAGCTGGTATGTGGAATCAGAAATGCTGGTGGAACTTTAGATGAAAATGAGATTGTCTGCAAAATCCTAAGATCCCTTCCTGCTGCCTACAAAATCAAAGTTGCTGCCATTGATGAATTCAGAGCCCACACAACTGTCACAAGAGAACAACTGGCTGGCAAACTAGCTGCATTTGAAATGACCGAGTTTGGAGATGATCCTCCCAAGACTGAATCTGCTTTCAAAGCCAGTGCCTATGTGAAAGGCAAACAGAGATTTGATCCGGGTGAAAACTCATCAAGGAAAATGTCATGGTATGATCAAGCAAGAAGAGACATGGAAGAAGAAGAAGCAGAAACAGCTCAACTTGAAGCCCTCATTGCAAAAAGACTGCCAAGAGGATCCGGTAAGTATGAAGGAAAACTACCCTTTAAGTGTTTCAACTGCAATAAGATTGGTCATTTTGCCTCAAGATGTCCGGAGAGATCTGCAAGATCTAATACTCACAGACAAAGGTTTCAAAAGAATTGCTATTATGTTCATGAAGAAGATGACAATGAAGGAGTAACAGATGATGAATCAGAACCAGGAGGCAAATCCGGAAATGAGTGGGTGTTTATAGCCATCAAGGAAGAAGATTCCTTGCTCTCCGAATCTGTCAATCACAAAGTTGTTGAAAAAGCCTTGGCTGCCCAAGTGGAAGAAAAGGATGATTGGGTTATTGACAGTGGATGTTCTCACCATATGACTGGTGACAAGAATAAGTTCTTAGACTTGGAAAGATATGAAGGAGGAATGGTAAAGTTTGGTGACAATTCTGCTGGCAGAATCAGAGGTAGGGGAACTATTTCCTTTGATGGTAAGAGCAAAATAGGAAATGTACTGTATGTTGAAGGATTGAAGCACAATCTTCTCAGTGTTGGTCAGTTAGTGGACAAAGGCTATGATCTCCGGTTCAAGAATGGAAAATGCAGAATCTTTACAAGCTCCGGAACTGAAATTGCATCCGGTACTCAGACAAGAGGTAACATCTTTCATCTGGTTGGTTCAAATAAAAGTTGTTTATTTGTTCAAATTGATCAGAGTTGGTTATGGCATAGAAGAATGTGTCATGTAAATTTTGATAACATTATCAAAATAAGCAATACTCAGGCTGTGAGAGATCTTCCAAAATTGATAAAACCTACAAATAGTGTGTGTAAAGAATGTCAGTTAGGCAAACAAAGCAGAGTCTCTTTTAAAAGCAAAGATCAGTCTTCTACCGGATTATTGGAATTAGTACATATTGATCTATGTGGTCCGACAAGAATCAAGAGTCTGCAAGGTGATAGATATTTCATGTTATTAATTGATGATCATTCCCGGATGATGTGGGTCACCTTTCTAAAAGAAAAATCAGAAGCTTTTGAGAAGTTCAAAATCTTCAAAGCTATGGTGGAGAATCAAACCGGATTGAAACTAAAGTGTCTAAGGTCTGATAGAGGTGGAGAATTTACATCTGGTGAATTCATTGACTTTTGTGAGAAACAGGGTATAAGGAGACAGTTGTCTACTCCTAAGACTCCACAGCAGAATGGAGTAGTTGAGAGAAAGAACCGGACCATCCAGGAAGCTGCTAGGACAATGATGTTGGAAGCAAATGTTCCTCAAATGTTTTGGAAAGAAGCTATCAGCACTGCAGTCTACACTCTCAATCGAGTTCAAATCAGAAACAACACCAGTAAGACCCCCTATGAACTCTGGTTTGGCATCACTCCTACTGTGAAATATTTCAGAGTATTTGGTAGCAAGTGTTATATTAAAAGAGATGAAGATCTAGGAAAGTTTGATGCTAGAAGTGATGAAGGAATTTTCTTGGGCTACTCCACTCAAAGCAAAGCATACCGGTGTTACAATAAGAGATTGAGGAAGATGATAGAAAGCACCAATGTGAAGGTTGATGAAGGAATTGAGAAGCCTTCAAGATTTTATGAGTTTGATGAAGATGACCAAGACAGTGTTCAAGGACCTCAATCCTCTCCGGTGAGACAGAGTCAGCCTGATCCGGTAAATCAGGAAGAAGAGTTAGATTTGAATGAGGCTGATCAAGAAACAGCAGTGCTGGATACTCCCAAAATTCCTAGGTATGTAAGACTGAATCACTCTGAAGATCAGATCATAGGTGACAGAAGCAAAGGTGTACAAACTAGAAGGAATATTGCTCAAGATCAGAATGAATGTTGTCTGATTTCAAAGATTGAACCTAAAACAATAAATGAAGCCTGCAATGATGAAAACTGGACCAAAGCAATGGAAGATGAACTGATGCAAATTGAGAAAAATCATACTTGGGATCTTGTTCCCAGACCTAGAGACAGGAATGTAATTGGAACCAAGTGGGTCTTCCGGAACAAACTAAATGAAGCTGGTGAAGTAATCAGAAACAAAGCTAGATTGGTCTGCAAAGGCTACTCTCAAATAGAAGGAATTGACTTTGAAGAGACTTTTGCTCCGGTAGCAAGAATTGAAGCAGTCAGATTACTTCTTGCATTTGCTGCCTTTAAAGACTTCAAGGTATATCAGATGGATGTCAAGTCTGCCTTCCTAAATGGTGATCTGGAAGAAGAAGTCTACATTGAACAACCGGATGGATTTCAATTGTCTGATAATAATGATATGGTTTGCAAGTTGAAGAAAGCTTTGTATGGATTGAAGCAAGCCCCAAGAGCATGGTATGAAAGGTTGGATAAGCATCTTGTGCAGATTGGATTCAACAAAGGTATTGCTGACAGCAACTTATATTTCAAAATTGATCATGAGAACATTCTGATTGTTGAAGTGTTTGTGGATGATATCATTTTTGGAGGAAGAGATAGTATGTGTAAAACTTTTGCAAATCAGATGAAAAGTGAGTTTGAAATGTCTATGCTTGGTGAAATGAATTTCTTCTTGGGTCTGCAAATTACTCAAACAAAAGAAGGGATCTTCATTTCTCAGACCAAATATGCGAAAGAATTGTTAAAGAAATTTGGTATGGAAGACTCAAAGCCTATGAACACTCCTATGGCAACCGGATGTAAGTTAAGCAAAGATGATGATTCTCCAAAGGCAGATCAGACAAAGTATAGATCAATGATTGGTGGATTGTTGTATCTCACTCAAACTAGACCAGATATAATGCAAGCTGTTGGTCTTGTGGCAAGATTCCAGGCTGATCCTAGAGAATCTCATGTTATGGCAATCAAAAGAATTTTTAGATACTTGAAAGGGACAGTTGAGTATGGTCTATGGTATCCTAGAGGTCCGGATTTCTCTCTTCATGCTTACACAGATGCAGATTGGGCAGGAGATGTGGATGACCGGAAGAGCACTAGTGGTGGAGCATTCTTTTTGGGGAAGAGATTGGTTTCTTGGCTAAGCAAGAAACAAGATGCAATATCTCTATCTACAACTGAAGCAGAATACATTGCAGCAGCAGGTAGTTGCACTCAAATCTTATGGATGAAGCAGATGCTAAGAGACATCAAAGTTGAATATGAGGAGCCTATCACAATTTTCTGTGATAATTCAAGTGCAATTAATATTTCCAAGAATCCGGTATTGCATTCTAAGACTAAGCACATATCTATCAAATTTCACTTTTTGAGAGAACAAGTAAACAAGGAAGAAGTCAGATTGGAGTATGTTCCCTCCAAGGATCAGATTGCAGATATCTTTACAAAACCTCTTCCCAAGGACTCTTTTGAATATCTCCGGGAGAAGTTAGGGGTCATGGCCCCTCCGGTGATGAACTAAGATGCACTAATGTGCATCAGTCCGGTGGCTATCACAGTCATATCTTGTGATCCGGACTAATGGGGAGCTGCAACTAAGGGGGAGCAGCTGGTATGATTCTGATGCATGAGAATTGCAAGTATGAGCCCTTTGCCATTGATGTCAAAGGGGGAGAGAAGACATGTGAAAAACAAGTGGTTGATGATCAAAGGGGGAGCAGCAAAGGAAGACATGTGAAGAGTTGTTGTTGATAGGGGGAGCTGTGACAGAAAAGAGAAGTTCTTGTCTTGATGGTTTTTCACATCATATGTTGCCATCAATGACAAAGGGGGAGATTGTTGCAAGTATGAGGTGAGCTAGTGTTGTCATTGATGTCAACATACTCATACTGCATTGACAAGAAGGATTTGATGAGCTTTGTGCTGAGGATATTAAGAAAATTAGCCTCAGTCAGGAACAGTGAAGAACAGTGATGAGAAGAAGGTAAATGTACTGTATAGGTTGAGAACCGGAGGATGCGGATTAAAGGGTTAGTAGATATGAGTCTTGAGATGTTACAGTTAAGATTTCAGAGGTCCGCATGAAGATCGGAAGGAGTTGTGGCTGCCGGTATAGAACCGGGTCCGGCAAGTATCCAGAGGTGACAGAGGATCACAAAAAGGTTCGGTGAGGTCCGGAATTGTATTATCATAATCTGCGGATTGGAAGGAGTGTTTGAGATGTCCTTGTGATGTGTCATCCTGATTTGTGTGTGATTTGGAGGTCCGGAAGTACCTCTTGCATTATGACAGTGGCGACAGACTGTGTTCTTGAAGTTCCGGATGAGGAAGACAAGAGATCCCAGTAAGCAGAGGAAGTGCGGATGTATCCGGACATTCAGACAGGCTTGTGAAGGTTCTTGGATCATGTTTAGGTTGTGTTGTTGGTCCGCATTGATGGTAGAGCCCGGAATTGAAGTTATTCTTCCGGATGAAGTTATTGCTCTGTTTAGCCGACCGGATGAGTTGTTCATCCTGCGAATGTTCTTGTGATGGCCGACCGGATGTGTTATTCATCTTGCGGATACTCCTATGGTTGTTTGCCGACTTAGATGCTTGTTCCTAAGTCGATGTCTTGTATAAATAATGATTTGTGAATTCATTTCAGTGTGTGGTGTGAGGATGAGCATGGCATAGCGAAGAAACGTGCGAAAGGCAGAGCAGAGATTGTTGGGCTTAATTGGAACTGATCCGGACATGTTAGAGATGTCATTCTCCAGTTCAAGACTGTGATTTTCATCACTTTGTAGACAGTGTGTCTCCTTGTAGGCAGTGGGCCTCTTTGTGAGCAGTGTGCTCGGGCAGTGAGCCCTTATTGGCATGTGCCATTTATTTTTCCTTATTCTTCTAACAGAGAATAATTCTTGGGTTAATCACCTCGTGGTTTTTCCCTTAACCGGGTTTTCCACGTCAAAATCTTGGTGTTCAATGTGTTGATACTTATCTGCTCTTGTGTTTATGTATTATGCTTCCATAGATGATTATTTGATATGCTGCTAACTAACAACAGTGAGTTAAGTGTTTGAATGAGAAGAAGTTTTATACAACTGATTCACCCCCCCCCCTCTCAGTTGTATGCCCTAGATCCAACAATATCTCTATCCAAAATTGATGTTTGAGACGCTACTTTGTCTTCCTCAACTTCTTTACATCCTTAAACTTGTCTAAATGTGTAAGAACTCCCATAACCTTGGGAAATCCATGAACTTGAAGAACATTCAAAAACTCAAATGTTTCCATTTCAAAACCATAACTTCCATCTATAAGAAGCAAAACAAGGTCAGCAAATTTGGCTACATCAATCATAGCATTCATATCATTTGGACACTCCACAAATTGCAGTCACCTTTGTTTACCTAAGACAACAGTGATTGGACAATGAACATCTGAAAGATTCTACTTGGTGTAATGCTTTACAAGGGATTTTATCACTAGAGACTTCCCAACCTGTGGAGGACCCTGCACCACAATTACATAGGGAGTGGGTTCCCCATTAGAATGGTTAATTGTCTGGGTGTTAAAATTGATTTTGTATACAAAAAGCCTGAAATAGTTTGCAAAAAATAGTTGGAATTTTCAGTTCCAACAGATAGGAGGGACTCAAGTGTCTAATTCCATGAAAAGTGGTATTGTCCCATTAGAGAGGAGTGTCATCGCATGGACCATGTCAAATGTCATTATGCTCATAGATGTTGGTAGGGGATTGTGTGAAAGGGAGATGGAGTAGGTAAATAGTGGATTATGATGTGGATTATGTAGGGAAGATAGTGGATTATGATTTGGATTATGGAAGGAAGGATAGTGGATTATGATGTGGATTATGGAGGGAAGCTAGTGGATTATGATGTGGATTATGGAGGGAAGCTAGTGGATTATGATGCGGATTATGGAGGGTTTATGCAAAAGCATGGACCATAGGGATAGGATGATGGGGGATATATGTAGGATAGTGGATGAAGGATGGGGAGATGGAGGTATGTGAGAATGGAATCATGACCAACGGTTGCACACACTATGATAAACATTGAAGCTTTGGATGGGAAGGTGGTGTAGGAAGAAATTACAATGTTTACTTAACAGATGGGTGACGTAGTAACTTAGGTACCTAGATAGACTTAGTATTTTTATGATTTTTGTTTTTCTTGTAGGATTTTTGGGATTTTTGAATGGAATGGGAATTTTGGATGGAAGGGGATGCTTGGGATTTTTGAGATGTGGATGCTTCATTTGATTTGCTTGACTTTTGCTTAGGGACCCAAACCATTTTAGTTTTGGCTTTTTATTTTGGAGGTATGGGTTCTAATAGCTTTTTGAATGTACTTTACTTTGACTTTTCGCATTGATGTCCTGAGGCACAAGGATTTTTAGGATTTTTGACTTTATATGTATAGGCATCCAAATGTTTATTTTCGAATCCCATGGGATGGGTAGAATGAGTGGAAGCCTCATGTTTAGACAATGTATGCATTTGGTGGTCATAATTAGGATTTTTAGGGTACTTATGGATAAGTGGATAATTAGGCATTGGTAGAAGTGGAGGCAAAGTGGATGGGGGGATAGTATGAGTTGGAAGGAGTGGAGGTAAAGTTGATGGACGAAAATTAGGAGTTGGACGTAATGGAGGTAAATTGGATGGTGGAAGGTGTATGGTCACATACTTTTAATGCTTGTAGGATGATAGAGGTGGAATGGCAACATATGTTTTGGGTGTATGATAGGATTCTCTATGGAAAGTGGACTTAGGATGCATGGAGGAATTACCAACATCTTTGGATTGTTTACCTTGGGGTGTATATCCAATGCCATATGAACATGGAGGGATTCTGACATGAATTGGCTTCAAAATACCTTGTTCATGAAGGCCTAGGCCTTTACCTTGATAGTTCATGTTTTGGAGTATGCAATGTACAATGGGACTGTGTGTGTTTTGGACACTAGACATGAGCTCATTATTTGATGGAGAAGGTGAGGTGGCAGATAGTGGTTGCTTTTCTCCTAAGGAAGAACATTCATGGATAAAGGTGGATAGACCAATAGGATATGTTGGTGGACTTGAAATAGGGTCGATGGTGGATGTGGAAGGACCATTAAGATCTTGATTATGTTCATTTAGATCCAAGCTATTTGTTTGATCTTCTATGCTTACTTGGGAGACGTGTCTCATCAAGGGAGGCAGATATTTGTAGATCATGGATAGGACTAGGTGGAGGATAGATAGGAGAAATTTGGATATCTTTCTCATGGATGGTTATGGGAGTAGGGATAGGTGGAGCGATAATATCTTGATCATGGAATGCATAAAGTTTGGCTAAGAGGATCATCATGGTTTTCATGATCATAGATAGAACCTTGATCATAAATGTGAGCATAAATAGGATTGCTCATGAATAGGGTCATGATTATAGATAATATCTTGATCATAGAAAATATATAGGTCATGGATGAGTTGAACTTAGAGATGCTTTGATCTTGATTTGAATGAGGACTTGATGTTTCCACATGCTTTAGATTATATTCTTGACATAGCTCTTGGGTTGCTTGAATGGAAGTAGAAGGCTCTTAGATAGGCTTGATGGGTTCTAGATGGTCACCAACATGAGGGTACAATGGCTATTGACTTGGACTCATGGTAGGAGACTCTTCAATAGGTTCAATGGGTTGTTGACTACATGATGGATTTGGAGGATTAGGCAAGGTGTTTGAAGGTTGTTTGATAGACTCAAGGATATGTGTTTGACATGGAGATGGTTTATTCCTTGCTAATCACCATTGGATCACATCCTTTATAAGTGTATGGGTGGATGGATAATATAATAGATGGATAATAATGGTAGATGGTGTTGTAGGCTTAGGATTAGGATTTGGTGGATGAATAATAGTGGTGGAAGGTGTTGTAGGCTTAGTATTAGGATTTTGATTGGATGGATTAGGACTTGGACTAGATGGGGGTGACACGTGGGATTGGGATGATTTGGCATACTTATCCATTCTATGTTTGTACACCTTGTAGATGATTGGGATAAGTATGGGGAATTCATTTGTATTATGGCCTTTGCTCCTATGGTATGCACAATAGTCATATTCATTGTAGGCACCTTCTTCACATGGATTGACTTTAGGAAGTTCAATGAGTTTACTTTTGAGCATCTCTTGTAAAAGTATCTCAGCCACATCTTTTGGTGAAGGATTAGAGTGAAATGGTGATGATGGTAATGGAGGGCTTGATGGATTAGAAGGTTAGTGGATCAATGGACTAGGATTGGGATCAAATGGTGGTTTTGGTATAGGACTAATAGGCTCATGGATTGGCATTTAAGTGGATGGTGATGGAGGGTACTCATAGGATGCATAGGCTAGAGTGGTGTCTCCCTGTCAAAGGTACCATGAGGACTTAAAGGCACCTCATCTTGTTGCACATGATAACTTGGGCTCACATGTTCTTGTTGTGGAAGCCATTAATAGTCTTGTGAATGAGTTTGATGGTGAGGTGAAATGATGGGATATGTAGATAAAAGGTCTTGGGGTATGGATTGATGTGGAGGTTGGTTGATATTGGAAGAAGTGGGGTATGGTGATGTAGAATTAACATGATATGTGGATGAATTGGGTTGGTATGAAATTGAGAGAATTTGATCTTGTTGCCAAGGTGGACTTGGGCTCACATGTTCTTGTTATGAAGTGAATTGACATGTTGATGTGGCATGGAAAGATGTAGGATAAGTTGACGTGGCATGGAAAGATGTGGGATAAGTTGATGTAGCATTGACTTGATAGGTGGATGGACTAGGTTGGTATGAAGTGGGATAAGTTGATGTAGCATTAACTTGATAGGTGGGTGGATTAGATTGGTATGAAGTGGGATAAGTTGATGTAGCATTGACTTGATAGGTGGGTGGATTAGATTGATATGAAATGAAGGGGGATGACACATAGGGATGAGGTGGAATTGGTTGATGTTGAATGGATAAGGGACGTGTTTGTTGGGCTTGTGATTGACATGTGGATATGAAGTGTTGGGCTTGAGCTATGAGGTGTTGTATTTGAGGTGATTGGATTTGTTGAAGTTGAAGTTGTTGGATGAAGGCTTGTAGTTATTGAATAATTCATTGGTCTAGGGGTTGTGGTTCTTGGTAAAGTGCTTGGAGAAGGTCTTGGAATTGGGATACTAGGTTTTCTAATGTTGACATGGTGTCACACATGTGTTTAAGGATTAAGAACCTTTTGCTAAGTGCTTAACTAGGATTATGATGTGGAGATGGTTAGGATGTGATTAGGATGAATTGGATTGGAATGATTGGATGATGTGATTAGGAAGGGTGATTATGAATGTTTAGGGTTTGCTTAGGATGAAGATGATTTGGAATGAATGTGTTGACTAGGATGACTAGGGTTTTGATGACTTGGAGTGAATAAGATGACAAGAATGTTTAGAATGCTATGCTTATGTGTTTGGTGTTTATAGCTTGATTTGGAAATGTTCAAACAAATGATCACACATGTACACACATGAACCACTCACGCAAGACACATAAGAAAATTTGAATTTGAAATTTGAAGAATGTGATGATTAAGTGCACATGGAAGACACATCAACAAGCCCTAGAATTAGTCAAGTAGGTATGGCCAATTAGGTCTTACTCTAGGATGCACAAGTTGACTAAGGATGTCCCCAATATAATCAAGGTACGAGGGGCCCAATTCTGTGAAATGAAAGTGAAATAATGCCACACAGTTGGGAGAAAGGGGTAACCCACCCTTCACCTTCACTTCCCAAAAGTATAAAGTTCTTTGGGGCTTAGCCAAGAGTGACAAGATTTCAACTTCCAAAGAGGGTGTGTTTCGATTCACAGCTCACTTTTTATACTCTGCTGAAATGCTAGAGTTGAGGTTGTCCCTTGGAGTGGTGTGTCACCAAGCAGGCCTCCTAGGAAGGGTATGACAAAAGAAAACCAAGTGAGGTGTTTTTAATCTCAAAGATCACCTTGCAATATGAGGAGAGAGCATACACACGCACACTTGTTAATTTCCCTTTAAGACAATGAAATGTGTGGTGTGAAATTGAATGGATGAGAGGTGTTTTTGATTCTCAAGATTGCACGAAGTGCATGAGAAGAGCATAAACACCTTTTATCACATGCAAGTTCACCAAACAATGCAATCACTTGTTCTTTTTAAATCCCAAGTCAAAATATGTGAATGGATGACAATGGTATGTTTTATGCCCAATTTCAATGTGTGATAGCAAGCAAATGTTCTTTTTAATCCTGAAATTCAAGTGTTTTGCAAACAAGATTGATTGATTGAAATGAAAAGAGATGAGAGATGAATGGAGTGCACCTGATAAAATCAATTTCCAATTTGTTGTGTATGATTGATCCAAACACTGCTACAACTCCATATGATCACCTACAAAATCAGAAAATGATATTATAATGCAGCCAAAGATAAAAAATAAGCTCATCAAAAATTACAATTTCAGATACATTTTTTTAACATAGCTGAATTAGATTCAATTATTTCAAGACATTATTGATCTGAAAAATAAAAAATCAAAGAAGAGACCCCTACTAGTTTTTTGAGAGCTTTCCAAAAATATAAAGAAATAAGAAAAATTCCCTATTTTGCGCCTAGAAATGTGGATTTGTGCAAAAATTATAGTAGATAAAGATCCAAAATTTTTGCACCATATTTGACCTCCAAATTAAATCTGTAAAACACAGACCCCCATTATAATTTCAAGAGTTTCTAGAAATGTAAACATTTCTAAAAAAATTGTCGATTTGCGCCTAGAAAGTCAATTTTATGAAAAAAATAAAATTGTGATAACTCCTACAAAAATGGTGATAAACTTGTAATTTTTTACTATAGCTTCCTTAGATGATGGACAAAATTCTATGAAAATATTGTAGAAAAATTTGTAGCTGTTTGGAAGATATAACAAAATTATTAAAACCTAGGGTTTTGTCCAAAAAATGGCAAATCTGCAACAAAAAGTTAATAAAACCTACAAAAAATAAGCTAGTATATCTGCAAATTTAAGCACAAAGTCCCACCGGGTGTGCCAAATGTAGCTAGGGTAAAAATCTAGGGTAAATGCATAAACAACAAACAACTAAACCCTAACAAGCACAATAGAGCACAAACTAGCATGAAAATGAAAAAAAGAAAGCAAAGCAAACTGATCTCCAAGCTAGATTTGATTTATCTCCATTGCCCTTCTCAACCTTGCATAGGCATGCAAGATTTTGAAGGATTGTTGATGGGAGGAATGTTGATTGCTCACTTATGCAGCATAACAATGATGAGAAGATGATGAATGAGAAGACCTAGAATGATTTGGACAACATAATGATACTTGAAATGTGGATGATCAAATGGCTTGGGTGAGGCTTGATTTATAGGATGAGTGACATGAATGTACGGCTAGGATTAGATTAGGAATGGATGGCTAGGATTAAATGATACAAGAAGTTGTAGTCATTTGACAAGTGTCTCATGAAGGTTAAATGAGAGGATTTAAAGTCAAATGGCTTGCACCTTACATGGAGACAAATGTGGAGATAGAGACAAAGGTGGAATTAAATAATAAAATTATTTAATTTTAGAAAGAAATGATGTGGAATACATTAATTAAATAAATATTTAATTTATTTAATTAATTTGGATGAGGGATGATGTGAAATACATTAATTAAATAAATAGTTAATTCATTTAATTAATTTGGATGAGGAAAAAGTGGAAATTAATTAAATAAATATATTTTATTTAATTAATTGGCTATGAGAGGATAAATGAGATTAAATGGGATTATGATGGGAATTAGTTAAATAAATATCATTTATTTAACTAATTGAGTGATTGAAGGGTTACTAGGGTAAAATGTCTCATCAGTTGTCTCAAATGATGTATCGACAAGGTGATGTTGTGACATGGTCAATTTTAGGTGTCTACATAAAAAATCTCCAAGAAATGTATATCAAGATAAGAGATACAAAACAATGCATGAGTGAACATATGAACACTAATCAACCAATGTACACAAAGTCAATCAAACTTTGTGAAGTCAAAAATATAGATAGTACTATGGTTAGGAGTACTAGAATCTCAAAATGTGATCCACTGATATAATCCCCCACACGAGAGATCAAAATGAAGGATTTAAGCCCTTTAGAAAAGAAGATTACCCCATTTATTCATTGAAAAAAGCATTAGCATAACACAACACAGTCCCCCCTTAATGCTAAGAGAAATAAGCAGACCAACTGAAATCAGGAGTGTGCAAGGAATGTAGACCAAGATGTATGTCCAAAAAATGTACAAGAACCTGAAAAAGAATCACGAGGAGACATTGTTGTGATGTTAAATCATGACTCTTCACAACCCCCCATTACACTTTATAATTCAGTGTAAGTACAAATTTCCCAAATTCCCTCCATGTGGAACACACATTCAATTTTGTGGCACTTTATAACAGTAGTATGTTTACAAACTTATTTGTTATTTGGGTTCTTACAAGTTTATTGTCAAGAACTATTTGGAAAATAGTTCAAAGGTCCTGCTATATAGAACCAATGGAGGTGAGCGAAGGAGTGACACTAGGCTCTGAAGTCACAAGTGGAGCATCATCCTCACCTAATGTAAAGTGAGAAAATATGAAGTTACGATCAAAGTGACAAATCTTCGCTATTACAACAATATCTCAACTCTGAGAATCTCAAATTAAAGAGTTGTAGCATGGCTGTAAACTCAAATGTCTTATTTCAATAGGTGAGTTGATACATAGAAAAGAGATTTCTTATCAAGCTAGGTATGAATAAAACATTGTGGATATATCCATTACCTAGCTGTACTATTCCTTGACCACAAATAGTATAATAACAATCATCAATCAAGATCTTGGAGGTGTTGGAAGAATTGATCGACATAAAAACCTTAGAATAAGGAGACATGTGATCAACTACACAAGAGTAAAGAACCCATTTGTTTACTTTAGAATTGTCTGAAGATGCCATAGGTTCAACTATACACCCCCTTAGAGATTATGTTCCTCAAATTGCTTATTTTAGCCCTCTTAAATCAGGCCAATAATGGATAAACCCCTTGTGTATTTTATCCAACCCTTAGATATGTGACTTAGTAGTGTTTTTAAATTAGTCCATTTGGAGCATAAACATGCACTATATAAGTCGAGTGCTATATTATGCCCAATGGATTCAATCTTTAAAAAACACTTAGGGATATGAAGGGAAAAAAATTAAGGCTAGTGATATATAGGATGATGACCACTAGTAGTTAACTTAAAAGTTAATGTTACAAATAATTGTTACACAAGATTATAGGGATTGTATCCTAACAAACTTTGAACACCACAATGTAATTGGGCACCCACCACATGCAAAAGCAAAAAAAACTTAAACAAGCATTAAAGTTTGTTAATGGCGAAGTAGAGAGTGGTAGTTGCATAATCTAAAAATATCTGCAGAGGCATCCAAAAACAAAATCCCGTCAATATGGATGCAAGGGCATGTTGAATCTATGTAGTGGCACCTTCTTCCTTAGATGCTAGTAGGAAACCCTATAGAGAGGATGCATAAGTGTTGAATACAGAGCAACCAAAACATCTTGTAGCAGTTGCATGGTAACAACAGGCTTTGGAGCCAAGAAACTAGTGAACCAGGGTGAAATGAAGACTTTGACTCCTCTAATATAGAAACCTGCACAAATGACTTCAACATATTGAAACCCCTTTCTCCAAGTGTAGGAGGTTGAAACCCCTTTCTCTAAGTGTAGGAGGTCGTTGGAGGCATGAACAACAAATGGTGAGGTAGATGGTGAGGTCGATGGAGATGAAGGGATGACGCTGCCTAAGAAGGGTTGAAGCTACCAAAAAATAGGGCTAGCCACTACCCAAAAAGAGGTCAGCCAACACTACGTCTCCCCAGAAGAAGGTTCCTCCTGCACTAATCGTAAGGTTCCTCCTACTCCAATAGCCATAATCTAGCTCCATGCACTTTCTGTGCTAGCTCCAACTCCCAATGCAGCTCCACGTAGCTCTAACGCAACTCTAATGCAACTCTAATTCAGGTAGAAGGTAGAACATGACTACAAGAAAACTAAATGTCGAGTCGCAAACTCCAAACATAGTTAAATGGAGATCAAATGCACCTCACACGTAGTTGATCACACTAAAAAAACTCTGCCTCTCTGAATACCTTGACCAGTTGCAAATGAAATTATGGGTTGTTATGTCATAAAATGTCCCCTGGGACTTTTACCTCCTAAGTTTAGCTTTTGGGTCCCTTAAATTTAGTCATGCATGTTAAAAATGAATCCCAGAGAAAAGTCCCCTGAAACTCGTGTCAAATGGGACTAAGGGGACCCTCCTAAGCTTAATCCAACCCTAAAATAGGTCCCTCAACAAGGGCACCCATGCCCTTGTCTTGCCCTATTTTGTTAGGGCCCAAATCTTAAGTGTCGGAAAAGTGACCATTAAAAGGTCTCCCTTTGTCGGCCTATTCAATTTAAATTATGAATGTTTGGTAGGAATTCATATATAAACATGTTTAGGACTTCATTTTACAACTAGATGGTGTTATTGAATTTCTGAACTATTGATGTAGAGGTAAAGGTAGTAGTTAATAAAGTTCACACAATGAACGTAGATTTTAATGCTTCCCTCAAGAGGTTTCCAAAGGTGATGTGATTATAAGCCTACACAAGGCTACTCAAAAGATTGACCTAGCCTAGGACCACACTCTAGTGTCCAACCACACAGGCTACTCAACTCTTTTTTTTTAGGAGTCACTGCTCTACCCAATCAACCAACACATTTACCTTCAAGGACAACATTCAAACTACTAACACCTCTACCAACATGGATCATCACTCTACACTCAGCATACACTTATCAAGGATATGACCAACATGAGGTCTCTGACCCAGCAACTTCATTCTGTTCCCGGGAGGACAGTGGACAACAAACTATAGCATGACTGCACTATGACAGCGCTTAAGAAAGGTCTCTTTCTTGTAGCCCTAGAAATTAGTTAACAAGGGGATAACTTAACAAACCTCCAAATGATCACCAAGACTCAATGCAGATTCAAATACCCTTTAGGGACATGTAATCATTCACCCACATGTAGGTCTGTACTGTACCACAAGCGTTCAGGGACAACAGACTGTTCTTCTTGGGAATTAGGCCTAGTTTAGGGATTATATGAAGGAAGTACACCAAATCTACATGCTCAAGACCCACCAAACATCTATATAGGTCTGTCCTCACCCCAAAATATAGAAACCAACATCCATTTGGTCAACCAAGTGACTATTTCCAGAATCCACACTATTTTTCTACCATTTCTGCTAACTAGTCACTGTATAGACTAGAAAGTATCATGCCAAACGCCTTGGAGAGAAGCATGCAACCTACAAAACAATAAAAAACATAAAACCTAGCCTACCTTCCTCCATCCTTCTGAAAATGGATGATAACTTTCAGAGGACAGAGGAAAAATGGCACATTTTGTCCCAAAACCCTAGTTATGGAGGGTTTAAACCAGTTTACACAAAATGGATTGAAACTAATAGCAAAAAAATATTTCAAAAGCTCTAAATATATGCAAATGAAAGGTATCTCAAAACCCTAACATATCCCCCAAGTCTTAGTTCTTGAACTGTCTGTACCAGGCCGTACTGTACAACTGTCTTCACAAAAATGCAGAAAAGACTATTTTTTCCTTCTAAAACTTCTCTCCTTTCATTCCATTTTGGCATGTCATAAATTTTCTTGCCTATAGAAGGCTTGGCTATAGTTGCTTCACCTCCTCCAACCGTACAACTACCCTCCAAGGGTAGAGAAAGCATTGGAGGTTACATTCTTTCAAGAAACCACATATTTCTAAAATGGAAAGACATTGAGAATAGACCTTATTAAGACTTCATTGGACTAGTTAATCAAAATGAACTAAGTACTTATTACAAAACATGAGAATGGCTTCAGAAGCCTTAGAGAAAACAAAAATAATAAGACACAAAACATGACATAGCCAAAAATGACTAAAACTGGTAGCTCTTGCACCATACTCCCCCTGTAGGAAGAACTCAAGTCCCTTGAGTTGCCAATTGTTGAAGTGTCATGCCATGCTTCAAGATATCTGCTTCAATCATCTAGGTGGCCTCTAAATCAGGAAGATCCTTCCATTTCACCAAGTAGTCTTTATAGACACCTCTCCTAGTCTTCTTGACAACTTTGGAATCCAGAATGCACTCCAACTGCAAAGGTTTGCTTGGAGGTAAATCCTTGATACAATCAGCATCTTCAACCACCACATCTGATCCACTTTCACCTGGCAATGGAGGTCTAAAAGGAAAAATATCACAAACATTGAAAATTGGAGAGATACCAAGGTCGGATGATAACTCAATCTCATATGCATTTGGACTAAATTTGTGCACTATTTTGCATGGCCCAATCTTCTTCATCAGGAGTTTAGTTGGCTGACCTTTTGGCAACCTTTCTTTCCTCAGATATGCCATAACTAAGTCTCCAACTTTGAATTGTACTTCTCTTTTCTTCAAATCTACCTTTTCCTTGTACTTTGTGACTATTTTTTCTAGTTGCAACTTGACTTGATCATGGACTATTTTCATGGAGGCAGCAAACTCTTCACCAAGTGCACTCCTTCTATCCCATCCTTGGAGATCCTTTAGTTCAAGTGGCCCCCTTGGGTGAAAACCATAAACTACCTCAAAAGGACTTTTACCAGTGCTTCTATTCCTTGAATCATTGTAGGCATATTCAGCCTAACTGATAACCAAGTCCCATGCCAAACCATGCTACTTTGTAAGGCATCTTAGAAGGTTTCCAAGTGATCTATTAACCACCTTAGTCTAACCATCAGTTTGTGGATGGTAGGCTGATGAAAAGGACAACTGTGTGCCCAACTTCTTCCACAAGGTCCTCCAGAAGTGACCTACAAACTTAGGATCACTGTCAGTTACAATGGACAATGGCAAACCATGAATTCTTACTACCTCTCTGAAAAACAAACCTGCAACATGAGATGCATCATTGGTGCATTTACATGGCACAAAATGAGCCATCTTGTTGAACCTATCAACAATAACAAACACACTATCCACCCCTCTGGCTGTCCTGGGTAACCCAAGCGCAAAATCCATGCTGATACTTTCCCAAGGTCTGTTGGGAATGGGAAGGGGCTGGTATAGACCTGCATTTGAAGACACACCCTTGGCCCTTTGACAAATTGCACAACCAGCTACATACTTCCTCACATCTGATTGCATCTTTGGCCAAAAATAGAACCTTGTGACTTGTTCTAGTGTCTTGTCTAAGCCAAAATGTCCTCCTAACGAACCATTATGCTTCTCCTTGATGATGTTGTCCCTCATGTAACACTTAGGGATACATAACAAATTGCCCTTAAACAAGAGGCCTTCCTACAAAACAAAATCTACATACTCTCCATGGAATGTGTTAGCCAAGTTCACACAAACATCATAAGCCTCTTTGAAATCTGAATCTTATTTATACAACTCCTTTAAATAGTCAATTCTCATGCTTTCTAACTAAATTTCATGAACAATAAGCAGCCTCCTACTTAATGCATCAGCCACCTTGTTAGAAACACCTCTTTTGTGCTTAATTGTGAAGGTATAAACTTGTAACTGTTCCATCCATTTAACATGTCTATGGTTCAATTTTTCTTGACTGTTTAGAAAGCTTAAAGCATGATTATCAGTAAACACAATAAATTCTCTGGGCAGCAAATAATGTCTCCATTTCTTAAGAGCTTGTACCATTGCATAGAGTTCTAAGTCATAGGTAGAATACCTTTGCTTGGCTTCATTCAACTTTTCTGAAAAGAATGCCACTAGATGTCCTTCTTGGCTGAGAACAACACCAATAGCTTGCTGACTTGCATCACACTCAACAACAAACACCTTATCAAAATCAGGGAGTACTAAGGTAGTCAACTTAGCCACCATTGTTTTCAACAACTCAAAACTATCATCAGCTTCCTTTGTCCATTGGAATCTACATTTGACTCCACCCTTGATGGTGTTGAGGATGGGAGCACTAATGTGACTGAAACCTCTGATAAACTTCCTATAGAAAGTCACCAATCCATGGAAACTTCTCACATCTCCCACTATTTTTGGAGTAGGCCAACTGAGAATATCTTCAACCTTAGAGGGATGCATCTTCAAACAGCCATTTGAAATGACAAATCCAAGGTATACAAGTTTAGTTTTCATGAACTCACATTTGTCTAAGTTGATCATCAACTTGTGCTCATGTAGCTTCTCCAACACCTGACCAACATGCTTCACATGGTCTTCTCTTGTCCTGCTGAAGATTAGTATGTCATCAAGATAAACAATAACAAATTTACCATTGAATTCAACTAATACCTCATTCATCATGCGCATAAATGTACTTGGAGCATTGCTAAGACCAAATGGCATAACAAGCCATTCATAAAGACCATCATTGGTCTTGAAAGCGGTCTTCCATTCATCTCCTTGTCTGATCCGGATTTGATGATATACATATTTCAAATCTATCTTTGAATAATAGCATGATCCTCCAAGATAATCCAGAAGATCTTCAATCCTTGGCATTGGGAACCTGTATCTTATGGTGATCTTGTTTATGGCCCTTGAATCCATACATAGCCTCCATTTTCCATTCTTCTTAGAAGCAAGTACACTTGGGACTGCACAAGGACTTAGACTCTTCCTAATCAGCCCTTTCTCCAAGAGATCTTGAATTTGCCTTGCCACCTCTTCATTTTGCTATGGTGTCAACTTATAAGTAGCCTTATTAGGAAATGTAGCACTAGGTATTAAGTCAATCTAATGACTTATGTCCCTCATGGGTGGTAAGGAGTTAGGAACTTCCTCTACCACAAGGTCTTGATACTTATCTAGAAGTTGCTGCACTTCTAATGGAATCTCCTTCTGTTTTTGTTCTTGCTGATCTGATCCACTCTTGGGCTTCATGACCAAGGCATACCCTTGGGTATCCTTCTCCTTCAAAAGGTTTAAGAACTCTTTTCCATTCACCACCATGACACTGCTGTCATTTTTCTTCCCCCCGGGTTGCTCCAACATAGGATCCATCTTGAATGGTCTTCCATTCTTGGTGATTACATAAGTGTTCTTCTTACCATCATGTTGTGCTTTGACATCATATTGCCATGGGCGGCCAAGAAGCAGATGACATGCATCCATAGGGATGATTTCACATAGCACTTTGTCCTTGTAGTCACCAATTGGAAATTCAACCCAAGTTTGTTCTTCCACCATGAAACTTTGGTTCTTATTCAACCAAGAAATCTTGTGAGGACTGATATGAGGCAGTCTCTTCAACTTGCATTTCTCAACCATCTTAGTGGATACCACATTCTCAGTAGATCCTGAATCCACTATGATCTTGCAAAGTTTTCCATAGGCTAGGCCTTGGGTTCTAAAAAGATTCTTTCTCTAAGGGGGCTCTTGTTTCAATGGCATCTTCAACATAGACCTCTTAACCATCATACTTTCTCCTTCTAGAATAGGTACAGCACTTCCCATTGGTGAATTCACACTCTCACAGTCATCATCCTTCACCAACTAATTTCTCTTTCCACTGTCATGAGAGCTGCTGGCTTTCCCTGGGCATTTGTTCATTGTATGGCCAACTTGGTTGCAGCCATAACACCTTCCAGTGAAGACTCCTAGTCCTCTACCTCCTCCACCATTTCTGCCCCTTCCATTAGGACTTCTCCAACCTCTGAAGCCTCCTCTATGCTCTATTTCTGATTGTGTTTCTTGCTGACTGTTATTTTCAATTTTGTTGGACTATCCACGGCCAAAACTGCCTCTTCCTCTTTGGTTTCTACCTCCTCTTCCCCTAGCACTTTGTTCACCCTTCCTTCTCATCTTTTCCTCTTCTCTAGAGGCCAATAAGAAGCATTCATCCACTATTTTTGGTACACTAAACTGATCTCATCTTGCAGATTGTATTTCAGACTAGTTAGGTACCTAGCCACCATCCCTTTTTCATCTTCATTATGATTGGCCCTCATACTTAGTCTATGAAATTCTTCTGTGTAGGCAGCCACATCCATGTCTTTTTGTCTCAAATTCTAGAATCTCCTAATGATTTGAATCTCATAGTAAGGTGGCATGAACTTGCTTCTGAGCATAACCACCATTCTACTCCATTTAGTGATGGGACTCTTCCCAATCTTCTCCCTCTCACTTTGCATGTAGTTCCACCACACAAGTGCAGAACCTCTTAGCCTTGTCTTGGCAAACTTAACCTTTTTGCTGTCATTGAAATCTTTGTAATCAAAGAAGTTGCACATAGCTTCTATCCAATCGGTGAGAGCATCTCCATCCAACTTGCCATGAAAGGTAGGCACATCCATCTTGGGATCACCACTATCTCCATGAGCACCCTTAAGTGCATTCAAGAAAGCTTTCTATTCTGTAGATATGTCCTGCTCTTGAGGACTCTCTTCTACCTCTACTTCTTCATTTGTGTCAGAAGAACTTCCCTCTTCTTTGGTCTTGCCCTTAGACTTCTTTTCTTCTTGCAATCTTGCTTCAACCATCTCTTCCACCAACTTCTTGATGGCATCTTGACTCATTGTCTTGCGAGGGATTGTACTAGCCTCTATTTTAATCTCCTTGTCTGACATACATTGCTTCTAATCAAATATTGGCTCTGATGCCAATATGATGCAGAGGTAAAGGTAGTAGTTAATAAAGTTCACACAATGAACCTAGATTTTAATGCTTCCTTCAAGAGGTTTCCAAAGGTGATGTGATTATAAGCCTACACAAGACTACTCAAAAGATTGACCTAGCCTAGGACCACACTCTAGTGTCCAACCACACAAGCTACTCAACTCTTTTTTTTTGAGGAGTCACTGCTCTACCCAATCAACCATCACATTTACCTTCAAGGACAGCATTCAAACTACTAACACCTCTACCAACATGGATCATCACTCTACACTCAGTATACACTTATCAAGGATATGACCAACATGAGGTCTCTGACCCAGCAACTACATTCTGTACCTGGGAGGACAGTGGACAGCAGACTGTAGCATGACTGCACTATGACAGTGCTTAAGAAAGGTCTCTTTCTTATAGCCCTAGAAATCAGTTAACAAGGGGATAACTTAACAAACCTCCAAATGATCACCAAGACTCAATGCAGATTCAAATACCCTTTAGGGACATGCAATCATTTACCCACATGCAGGTCTGTACTGTACCACAAGCGTTCAGGGACAAATGACTGTTCTTCTTGGGAATTAGGCCTAGTTTAGGGATTATATGAAGGAAGTACACCAAATCTGCATGCTCAGGATCCACCAAACATCTATACAGGTCTGTCCTCAACCCAAAATACAAAAACCAACATCCATTTGGTCAACCATGTGACTGTTTCCAGAATCCACACTATTTTTCTACCATTTCTGCTAACTAGTCACTGTATAGACTAGAAAGTATCATGCCAAATGCCTTGGAGAGAAGCATGCAACCTGCAAAACAATAAAAAACATAAAACCTAGCCTACCTTCCTCCATCCTTTTGAAAATGGATGATAACTTTCAAAGGACAGAGGAAAAATGACACATTTTGTCCCAAAACCCTAGTTATGGAGGGTTTAAACTAGTTTACACAAAATGGATTGAAACTAACAGAAAAAAAATGTTTCAAAAGCTCTAAATATATGCAAATGAAAGGTATCTCAAAACCCTAACATATTCCCCAAGTCTTAGTTCTTGAACTGTCCGTACTAGGCCGTACTGTATGACTGTCTTCACAAAAACATAGAAAAGACTATTTTTTCCTTCTAAAACTTCTCTCCTTTCATTCCATTTTGGCATGTCATATATTCTCTTGCCTATAGAAGGCTTGGCTACAGTTCCTTCACCTCCTCCAACCGTACAACTACCCTCCAAGGGCAGAGAAAGCATTGGAGGTTACATTCTTTCAAGAAACCACATATTTCTAAAATGGAAATACATTGAGAATAGACCTTATTAAGACTCCATTGGACTAGTTAATCAAAATGAACTAAGTCCTTATTACAAAACATGAGAATGGCTTCCAAAGCCTTAGAGAAAACCAAAATAACAAGACACAAAACATGAGATAGCCAAAAATGACTAAAACTGGTAGCTCCTGCACCAACTATAGTAAACACGGCTAAATAATTCAATACTTCAATGGAAATAAGACAAATGTAAGCTAACAAAAGATAATACCTTTGCAAATAGATTTACCTTGTGCCTTCCATTGTTGCCTATCTCGTATTGATCTTATGTATGATTTGAGCTCTTAGAAGTTGTGTACTTCCTTGCTGTTGAAGATGACAATAAGAGAATGACTATAGATGGATAATGCAATGAAGTTAAACTAATAATGCAACTCTATGATGATGGATAATGGAGATATGGAAACATCATTGGATGATTGTGATGATAATGAGATTATGCAAGTGCAATGAGGATACTTTGCCAAAGTTACATTGGTAGGATTTCTGGAGAATAAGATTACTAAAGCTTGAGATATGAAAATGGAACCTTGCTTTTATAGGCTTAAGAGAGGCTAAGATCCAAGTGTCAATAGATCCACGACTAGAGGAATTATCTATGATGTGTATAGTTGAGATGGAGTTGAGGGAGACAATCATGGGAAATGTTCCTACTACATTTACAAGGTAGAGGAATAAGTGGATCCATGAGCCACATATCATTATGCTCACAAATGACCTGTGAGTTAAAGGTGGAAGTCTTTGAGGAAATTGTGGAAGGACTCTTGATCCTTGGGAATGTGAGAGATGAACTAGAATTAGAAAGACAAATGTCTTTGAGCATAAAGGTGGTTGAGAAATAATAGGACACATGTGGGTGAAGACAATTAGCTAATTAAATATTAAAATATTTAATTATGTGTGCAACATGGTGAGGTGGAAAATGAGGTGGAAGAATGACACGGATGAGATGATGTGGAATTATAGAATTTAGGACTTTGGAATAGAGGATTTTGTGATTAATTAAATAATTTAGGATTATTTAATTAGACAAGACATTAGAGGAATTAGGGAATATTAATTAAATAAATTGATTTTTATTTAATTTTGGGATAATGAACCAATCAAATAAATTAGAATATTTATTTAATTGATAGAAGAATGAGAATTAAAATAAATATTTAAAATATTTATTTAGTTTGACACAAGGCAATTTTAGGTGTATACATTTTGCCCCTCTTTGATGCAATGTGTTTTATCACGTTGCTTCAAAGAATAAAAAATTTATGACTATGATGCATGCCCCAGTTTGCCCCTTGGTATATGTTAAATGATGATAGGATGCCCCCTCGAAAGATTGGTCGAGTTGGATGGTTTTTGGCAAAAAGATGATGAACAATCTCACGATGAACAAGAATGATAAAGGATGGCTAAGAAAATGGAGGATGCAAGATAAGAGATGGATGAAAGAGCTAAAATGATATGCTATGCAAGATAAAATGATAACACACACAAGCAAGCAATCATGCACAAATGACACAAGAACAAACAAGGTACTATCCCTGTCAAGCTGTAAACCAATGATTAATTAACAATGATTGATGATGATAGTGTTGTCATTGTAGGGAATGATATATCCCTAGATCAACACAAAGATACGGGAAGGACATATCCCATTGATGATTATGATTGATTGATTAATTGAGTTGGTTTATGACAAGATTAGGATCAAGATCAGTGATTGCGATTGAATAATTTGATAAGATTGATTTACTCGATTGGTATGGATTAAGGATGGACTTGCATTTGGATCATTGCTTGGATTGATTTGATGATTAGATTTGAGGCTTGGATTGATGATTGGTGAGGCCCTAGTCACTCAAGATTGAGGGTGACAAGGAGAGATAATGGTAAGTTAGCAAAGAAGATGAATGATGATGATGACGTCCCCTCAGGAGGACAATTGGTGTGCTCTCAAAATGAAAAGAGAGAGAAGGGTGAGTAGATAAAGAGATGTAGATAAAGAAAGGACTTGGATATTAAGCCACTTGGAAAATGATATGTATGAAATGCTTATAAATGAAATGAAATTCAATTTGTATGTATGATAGTGGATTTTGTCATCTTCTTGTACAAGTTTTTGAAGTACTTTGTTTCATCATTGAGCTTTTAAAATGTTGTAAGAAAATACAAGCATCTAGGTATAATTAAACCATGATGACCTGAGTATTACTTACATGGATTTTGATTTAGCAAGTTAATACAAGCATCTAAGTATAATTGAACCAAGATGACTTGAGTATTGTTTGCATATCAACAGACAAGAATTACATCTATTTCATGTTTAGACCTCTAATGTCCTCGACGATCATTATGTTGATCATGCCATGAGACAAGGCTTCACATTACTAAAGATAAACCCACAAATGACAAACAAATAAAATAATTATGCCCCCATCATAGCTCCTCTATTTTTTGACATCCTTGAGTAGCATAAAAAGACATAATAACAAAAATCATGATATAAGACTTTAAACAACCGTTACAAACCTTCTTGCCATAGATATATTTTTCTTGCAATAACTGATAGAGTCCTTTTGATAGTTTAGGCAGGTAGGGATTTGTCAAGTGTAGTTTGATGTCTTCTTGTCAAGATGATGTTTAAAGCTTTCTTACTGTGTTGCTTGCCATCTAGTGATAAAACCATGATCCGATTTGTTATCCTCTAAGTTGTAGCATTCAAAAATCCAACTCACTAACTAGGTCGAGGATTTTGCCTCTAGCAAAAAAAAGGATTGATTTATTATGGATGGATATGTGGATTGAATGGGTGGTAGACCTAATGTAATGGGCCCTAAGGGACTGACCTAGTGCCTCAGGGGCTCATCGATGATGGCCTTGCCTATGTGACGACGCGAAGGCAACATAGTTTAGGGTGTGGACCATGTGGACCTAAGACCTAGAGGGTGAGAATTGGGTGGACAAAAGGATGGGTGACAAGGGATGGAATGGATCGGAAGCCTTGGGGGCCCATCAATGATGGCCTTGCCTATGTGATAGCTCAAAGGTGACATAGTTTGATAATGATACTAAGGATAGGGTCATAACATATGACAAGATGGATGAAGGATTGGATTGAAAGTCTGATGGCATAAGGCGATAAGGGCGAACGAACCTAAGCCATGATAGGTATCTTTATGTGATTTGATAGATGTGGTAAGAAAAGATGGATGAGGACTGAAGTTCTAAAAGATGGAGGAAGCAGTTTAGTCTCAGACATGTTTCTGATTCCCTTGCATTAGGGTTGTTAGGATTGGACAATTGGATAAAAGGATAGGCAATAAGGGATGAAGTAGATATATGCACAAGATAGGGTGGATGTGATCTTGAAAGACTATGTCACATAGGAATAACTTACCCTATTCTAGGTGTAAGGCTTGGGATTTGACATGACAAAGCTTATGACGAAGGAGGATTATAGGATTGGTTTGAAAGGGGTGGGGTATGTCAAGAGATAACCAAAACATTTGTCAACATTGCGCCCCCGATCTTTATCAAGATCAAAAGAAGGAAAAGAGGATGAAAGGATAACAATATGATAGGTACCTATAGGGTAAGGATGATAAGATGGTATGGTAAGATAGGATGGAAAAAGATAGGGTCTGTATACACCTAAAAATGACATGACTCTGTCTAAATAAATATTCTTAATATTTATTTAAGTCTAATTCCTTTATCAATATTTAAATAAACAAATTTATTTATTTGATTCATATTCCTCTAAGTTAATTAAATATCAAAATATTTAATTACCTCTTCTAAAGTCAAAATTAGATAAAATCCTTTATTTAATTTAAATTCTTCCAAACAATTAAATAATTCTTAATTATTTAATTAAGTCAAATTCTTCCTCCAAATTTAAATAAATCAAATCAAATTTATTTAAATCCTCTCAATCTCTAAAAATAAAATACAATCAAATATTTTATTTATTATTCCAAATCATGCACAACAATTAAATAAATTTTTTTATTTAATTTGTTTTCTTATCTTCTAAATTCTTCTAAATATCTTCCAAATCTTCTAAAAATAAGTCTTCTTTTTCATGCACACAAAATTAAATAATTTATTATTTAATTTCTCTCAAATCATGCAAAAGCAAATCACAAGTTGAGTTAACTGACTCAATCAACCTTGTTTTTATCAATAACTCTTAAATTAGAAAAAAATATTCTAATTTATGAAGTATATCTTATCTTTATAAAAGAAAGCAGTTAACTCAAATAAAACAGCTTTTTGTGTGACACTTGTCTTCTTTCTATTTGCACACATTCTCTCAAGTCTTCTATACCATTGATCTTCTCTCTCTCAAGTCTATAAATTAAACCCTCTTCTTCCATTTCATTCATCCAAGCTTTTAGTATCGTTACTCTGCAAGAATTATAGCGCGCCTTTGGCACCCAAGTCATTCCATTTGCTTGCGACCAACTTGTTACCATATCACTACCATTGTTGTGAAGCTCATCTTCATTACAAAGCACTATCATAGCCATTCTCCATTGACAATCTTGGAATAGCAAGGAAGTACACTCTCTAAGGGCCTTATTCATGCATGCAAAGATCGATTAAGATAGGAAACCAACGGAAGCTATGAAGTATTGAGGTTTGCAAAGGTTTTATCTTTGTTTGTTTGATCTTGATTATTTCCCTTTTCATTGAGTTTTGGGTATTATTGATATTGATATATTGATTATTCATGTTTACTCCAATTTTCCCTTAATAGGGTCGATGAGACAATGTGCTCCCAATGGTAAGTGGCATAGAAGATCAACCTACACATGATGCTTGTTTGCCAAGTTTTCATCATGGTACTTATCCAAGGTGCCACCAAGGATTATTTTCACTGTTGGATGAAGGGATTTTTCTTTAATTTTTTTTTGTGAATGGGGATAGGTGGAATATGGAAAGGAGGGACTCAATTGCCTAGTTCCATGAAGGTGATAGTGTCCCATTGGAGAAAGATTTCATCGCATGGACCATGTCAAATGCTCCCATTGATGTTGGTAAGGAGATTGCATGAAAGGAAAATAGATCAGGTAGATAGTGAGTTGTGAAAGGAATGATAGTGGATTATGTAGGGAATGAAAGTGGATTATGATGTGGATTATGTAGGACCTATGCAAGGAAGATGGATGAAATACTTATGCAAAAGCATGTACCATAGGACAGTGATACGGTAGATAAGTAGGATAATGGTTGAATGATGGGGTGATGGAGGTGTGAAAAGGAATCATGACCAACGGTTGCACACATCGTGACAAACATGGAAGCTTGTGATTGGAAGGTGGTCTAGGAAGAAATGGTGATATTTGCTTAGGAGATGGGTGAGTTAGGCATTTAGGAACCCACATGGACTTAGTATATTTTTTATTTTTGCTTGACTTGTGGGTTGAAGGAATGTATGATTTTGGAATGAAATGGATGGAAAAGGGTGTTTGGGATTTGTGAGAGGTGGATACCTCATTTGACTTGATTTTTTGCTTAGGGACCCATACCATTTTAGTTGTTGACTTTTGTTTTGGAAGTATGGGCTTGGATGGATTTTTGAATGTATTTTTCTTTGATTCTTTGAATTGATATCCCAAGGTATTAGGACCCTTAGGATTTCTGACTTTATGGGTGAAGGCATCCAATTTTTTATTTTTGAATCCCATGTGGTGGGTGGAATGAGTGGAAACTTCATGTTTACACAATATGTGCATTTGTCGGTCATGATTTGAAATGTGAGGGAATGTGTCGATGGATAGATTTTGTGTTGGGAGAACTGATGGTAAAATGAATGGAGGGATGTTAGGAGTTGGAAGTAGCGGAGGTAGATTGGACGGTGGAAGGTGTATGGTCACATGCTTTTGGGATTTGTATGATAAGGGAGGTGGAATGGTGACATATGTTTTGGGGATATGATAGGACGTGCAATGGGAATGAGTGAATTTAGAAGGCATGGAGGAAGTACCAACATCATGAAATTGCTTTTCTTGGGGAGTATAACCAAGGCCATAAGAGGGTGGAGGGACTTCGACATGGATAGGCTCCAAAATACCTTGTTCATGAAGGCCTAAGCCTTTACCTTAATAGTTCATCTTTTGGAGTATGCGGTGGACAATGGGATTATGGATGATTTGGACACTAGATGTGATCTCAATATTTGATGGGGGGGTGAGATGGTAGATAATGGTTACTGCTCTCCTAAGGAAGAATATTCATGGATGAAGGTGGTGAAACCAAGGGGATATGATGGGGGATTTGCAACATGGTCGATAATGGATGAGGGAGGATCATTAGGATCTTGATTATCATTATGCTCACTAAGATCCAAGGTATTGGTTTGATCATTGAGAGGAATGAATGTTTGTGGATCGTGGTTAGGGCTAGATGAAGAAGAAGTTTCTTTACTTTGAAGGAAGGTCATGAAATGGGGTGAATGCTCAAGTAGGTCAACAAGATTTTTATTAAATGGAGTATGTAGCTCTTGGGTATCTTGTTTATGGATGGTTGTGGGGGTATGAATAGGATCAAGGTTTTCATGGATAGCTTCTTCATCATGGATATCATCTTGATCATGGAAAAGATATATGTTACAAATGGGTTGAATTTGGATTTCTTGCTCATGGATAGATGTAGGATCAAGTTGCTCATGGATAGCTTCTTCATGGGTAATATCTTGGTCATGAAAAAGATAAATGTTATGGATGGGTTGGATTTGGATTTCTTTCTCATGGATAGCTTCTTCATAGGTAATATCTTGATCATGGGAAAGATAAATGTTATGGATGGGTGGAAGGAAAGTAATTTGATCTTGATTAGGATGGGGGTTTATTGTTTCTACATGCTTAGGATTAGGTTCTTGACATACCTCTTGGGTTGTTTGAATAGTTTTGGAAGGATCTTGGATAGGCTTGACATGCTCTTGAGGGTTGTCATCATGAGGGGATGGTGGCTCTTGACTTGGATTCATTGGGGGAGATTCTTCAATAGGCTCAAGGGATTGTGGGCTATATGATGGGATTGTAGGATTGGACATGGCATTTGAAGAATCTTTTGTAGGTTCAATGATAGGAATTTGGTGACATGGTTGACACCTTGCTAGTAGCCCTTGGATCACATCCTTTGTAGGTGTATGGGTAGAAGAATGATGTAATGGATGGGTGGATTTGGGTGAAAGAGGTAATGGTGTGAGACAAAAGGTTTGATCAATGGAATACTCTCCTACACCTTTATCCTTGATCTTGAATTTTTGTTCCACAGATTTTGATGTAGAAGGTATTGAGCTTGGGTCAACATTGGTTGTAGAGGGTGAAGTTGCATGGTTGGTGAGGATTACAACTTCGGGCTTGGATTGGATAGAATTGCAATTTTTGGAATGGATTAAGATCACCTTGGATAGTGATTTCTTGGCCATTATGAGGAAACGTGATATACTGATGGTAGGTGGATGGCACATCCTTCATCACATGTATCCAAGGTCTTCCAAGGAGAATATTATATGCTAGTTCCATGTCAAGCACTTGACACACCACATCTTTAAGGACCAGTCCCACTTTGATTGACAAAACAACAGTTCCTTTTGATGTCCTTTCTTCTTCATCATAAGCCTTGATGGCAATTTTCTTTTTAGGATCAATGGCATTCTCTAAAAACCCCAATGCAAGGATTAGTTTTAATGTGCAGATATTTAAACCTGTCCCTCCATCTATTAGGACCTGTTTTATTTTATGCTTATGGATGAAGGTTTCAATATGGAGAGATGCATTGTGCAGTTGGTTGATAGACATATCATCTTTTCTGTGAAGGATAAGAAATGGGGTATACCTAGATGACCTACCATGGCCTGAAATTGCTCTTTGGCTAGATTGGTTGGGATGGTAGTTTCTAAGAGAGCTTTTTCAAGGATGGCTTTGTGAGATGGAGATAGACGCAAAAGTTCCAAAATGGATATATGTGTAGGTGTTTTATGGAGTTGGTCAAGGACGTTGTATTGGTTGGATGTGAAGGATGGTTTGGATGGAGCCCCTTGGAGAGTAACCTTTCCACCACAAGTGGCCACATTACAATCTAGATTTTTATTTATAGTGACCACATTTACATGTGAGTCACTTTTGGAGATGTGGTTAACAACATAATCATATGACACATTTTTATACTTGGCGTTGTTACCACTATTATTGTTTTGAATTGAAGAACCTCCCTTCTCATAGTTGGGGAGCAGATTCTTAAATGCCAAATGGTCATCATTGGATACGTGTCCATCAATTTTTATTACCTTTTGATCAATCAAGTCTTGAATGATATTCTTTGGTCTTTGGTAGTCATTGGTCTTGTGACCTTTGCTTCTATGATATTCACAAAAGTTTGAGTCTTTCCACTAAGAGGGTTTAAATTTTGGTTCATAATCTTGCACCATTGGAAGCATTATGAGATTGTTTGATATGAGCTTTCGTAGGGAATATTTGATTGATTCCCCTAATGGTGTAGACTTTGGATGAGGAGGAAAGTTTGGGGATCGTGGTTCATTGTTTTGAGGTTTGTTCGATGGTGTGTTGTTTTGTGGATTTGATAGATTAAAGATTGGTTGTTTTGGTATCACATGTTTAGCATCAACGACACCATCATTCACAATGTTTTTATTTTTGGTCCAAAACATTGGCTTGTCTATGTTATTACTTGAACTAGGGGTGTCTTTGTAGAGTTTAATTTGCCCCTTTTCTATTAAGGATTTCTCGATGAGTAGCCCCATCTCAATGACCTTACTAAAAGTAGTTGGACATTGTATTTGGATTTGATAGCTTAGTTCCGGGGATAGATTGTGAACAAAAATTTCTATCATTTGCTTCTCCAGTATGTGGTAGGGACACTTGCTTGCGAGTTGTCTCCATCTTTGTAGGAAAGAGGCAAAGAATTCTCCCCCTTTTTTCTTGTTATTACAAAGATCAAAAATGGAGATTTCATGTTCGATATTGTATGAGAAATGTGTGACAAATTTATCCACTAGTTCATCAAAAGTGCAGATGCTGGGAGGTAGGCAAGAGAACCACTCCATAGCTTGTCCTCCTAAGCTTATTGGGAATAGTCGCATAAGATATGTTTCATTGTGTGCGCCTTCTAGACATACGGCACTAAATTCCCTTATATGATCTCTTGGATCACCTTTTCCTCTATATTTGTCAAATTTTGGAACCTCAAACCTTGAGGGGAAAGGTATCATGAGCAAAGATTTATCAAATGGATAAGGTGAGATCTCCTCAAGGGAGTAGTGTTTTGTGGTTGTCCCACTTTGGATGTCGACCTTTTGCAAGGCTTGGATTTGTGTTGTTAATGTGTCCAAGGAATTGAGTGTATCCTTAGCCTTTTCTGATTTAGAAGCATCTTTGTCAGTTTTGGAGGCATCTTTGTCATTTTTGGAGCCATCTTTTGAAGACTCAGTTTCATTTGAGGAATTGTTCTTTCTTAGTTTTGAGACATCAAAATCTGAGGGAAAATTAGCTCCTTGTTGAGCTAGCATAAGAAAATATTTATGAGGATTTGTGGCAATGACCCTATCCATTATCTTTTGAAATCTTGGATCTTGGAGGTGTTTTAAGATTTCCTCTTGGTTAATTTCCTCTTCATCAGAATCATGCCCACTATTGTGAATGGAACCCATTTTTTTCTTTTGTTTTACTTGGGACCTAGTTTGAACCATGCAAGTTTGAGATGTGGGTGAAGTTGGATTGAAAGACTTTGTGGACTTGGTTTGATGTTTTGGTATGAAATGATTTGAGGGTGAATTTGATTGGATATGTTTTTGATAAGATTTTGCTAAGGTTTTATATTGATTTATGTTGTCCAAACAATGTGCTCTTGAGCTAAAAGGTAGTCAAAATAGGGATAGTTGATCACCACTATTGATATAGACTATTCTTTTATCAAGATTACACTAGCACAATTTTGAGGTGAAGGATGATTGATCCTATTATGAAACTAACTAGATTTTGTTTGAATTTGGTAGAGTCTCAATAACACCTAGATGAAAATCTTGGTTTGGTTTGGACAGCAAGATAGTGGTATGCAAAGGTGATGTTGTGAAAATGGTACGAAGGTGAGTCTGCAAGATTGAAGTTATTTTCCAAGTGTACACTAGAGCAAAAAGGGTATCCAGAAATGGTTTCACTTTTGTCTCAAATTGTATGGAATTACTCTCTGTTGTGGATGTGTAGCAATGTAGAAATTTTGCTTTTTGTCTTAGTTTGCCAATTTGGCTTGTTTTGCACGCTTTCTTAAGTTGCTCTATAGTTTGTGGTATTGTCTTTAACTCAAGTTATTGCCAGAAAACACAGTAAACAAGAAGTCATGATTTTTATTTTTATTTTTATTTTTGGATACAATTTTTGATAAATGTAAAACAAACGAGTACAATCCTAAGGATGGCAAGGACAATATTCATTGAATTCCAAATTGGATTTTACTCCAGCCACTTACATAAAGACAGATAGTTAGCAACTTGGTACCACGGGCTCCCCCTTATAGTACACTCACTTCTCACGCATACCAAGTTACAATTCCTCCGAAGAGTTGGATTTTCTATCTCCACACTGAATGAGTGTATGACGTTGGACAACTTTAGGGGACTTCCTCCCGCGTCAACAAATAGGGGTTTTTGGCTTTCTAAAACAAATAGATTTTTAGTTTGGGCATTCGTCTGGGTGGTTATACGTGCGGCAATTCGCTTCGTCATGTAGGCTTCCCATTCTGAAGAGGTTAGGCTCAATAGAGTTAAATGCACCACAAGGGTACTATGGGAAACATTTATCGGTATAACACAGTAGCACCCCTTGTTTGTGCCTTTCGTCACAAACACAATTTATTTAAAGTAGCTTGGAAGTGGCTTGGCTTTAGCCCATTACCACTCGAGGTCATCCCAATTGGAAGAAACTCAATCCCAAGGGTAGGCCTCTTCTAAAGGTTACACAGATAAAACAATGAGTTTGACATTTTGATCACCCAAAAAAGGGAGAGCATAGTCCTATCACCATTTTCAAACATAGAATACACTAGTTCTTTATCCTCCTAGAATTAAAACTAAGTGTGTTTTACTCTACCAAGCACAAGAAATTGTTAAGATAGAAATAAATTTGAAAAAGATTGTTAATTTTATCCTCCTGAACAAACTATTGTGAAGATTGTTGTTGAAGAATTAAACAAGTTACTTTCCCCTATTTAAGGTAGATGAGAGTTTGTAGTGCGAGATAGCAATGAAAGACTTGTTTAGTTTTATCCACCTAGGTTGGGACTATGTGAAAGTTGTATGCAACAATACAGTTTGCTTCCTCCTAATTAAATCTAGATGAAAATTTGCATGAAGATGTCTAATTACTTCCCCCTAATTAAACGTCGATGAAGATATGATGCAACTAAATGACTAAACTAGCTTCTACACCTGCAAGATAATTGTGTTAAAAGCCTCCATTTGATGATTAAAATACCTACAACACAAGTTAGTGTGAAAATTTATCTAGCAAATTTAGGGATCAATTGAATTTGATTCTTAGTGGGGCAAATAAGCCACTGAATAGCAGGGATGACTGATAGTCAGGTGATGGTGAATACGAACCTTCTTCAAACAACAACCTACTTAAGACAATTCATTTATACATTCAAAACAGAATGCACAAGGCTCGCCCAAGATAGGATCAAATGCCAAAGGAGTCAGAGCTGGACATTGTTGACTTGGAAGCTGGCCGCCAAACTAAACTGCCATTAGAGAGTGGTAACTGTGGTGACCTCAGCAAATGACTTTAGCCTTGGCAGAGGGAAAATCAACCTCCGTAGTGATGATCGAATGAAGTCCTAGATAAGAGCTGCGTCCATGCATGAATTGTTGAACACTAGTGAGAGTCTGTGTGAAAGGGAAAGAAGGCAATCTGCTACGTGGTGAAGATAGCAACCAAATAGTTGGAGGAATCCACCCATGTAAACCTCAACAGCAAAAAATAGTGAGCTCAGTACTGAAGGTCGGTAGGGGTGTTGGATAGTCCAAATGTGACTTAAAAAAATAGCAAAGATCAATACATAAAGATCTTCATATGCCAAACACCAATGACCATGAACAACAACTGATGTCTTTGAAGAAGTCCAAACAAGTGCAAAGAAAATGAAACCACAAGCACAAGGCGTTCAGCCTCCTCAATGCCAAAATTTCTCTAAATTGCCCCAATAGATCTCGAAGTCAAGGCTGGAATTCTTAAGAGAGCTCAAAGATGGTGTTCCCTCTACCTTCTGGCGACCTTGACTTTCTTGATAGCTACAAATGGCTATTGACCCTACAATGTGAGAGCTCTTAAAGCATAGAGTGAAGGCTTTGATCCAGACCATGTAGCTTCACAAAAAACACTCAAATGGAGATTAAAAATGGGATCAAGCCCCACGGTGGGCGCCAAAATGTTATCAAATTTCTGAACTATAGTAAACATTGCTGAAATATTCAATACCTCAATGGAAATAAGACAAATGTAAGCTAACAAAAGATAATACCTTTGCAAACAGATTTACCTCGTGCCTTCCATTGTTGCTTATCTCGTATTGATCTTATGTATGATTTGAGCTCTTAGAAGTTGTGTACTTCCTTGTTGTTGAAGATGACAATAAGAGAATGGTTGTAGATGGATAATGCAATGAAGATTAAACTAACAATACAACTCTATGATGATGGATAATGGAGATATGGAAACATAGTTGGATGATTGTGATGAAAATGAGATTATGCAAGTGCAATGAGGATACTTTACCAAAGGCACGCTCGTAGGATTTTTGTAGAATAAGATTACTAACACTTGAGATATGAAAATGGAACCTTGCTTTTATAGGCTTAAGAGAGGCTATGATCCAAGTGTCAATAGATCCATGACTGGAGGAATTATTTGTGATGTGTACGGTTGAGATGGGAGATAATCATGGGAAATGTTCCTACTATGTTTATAAGGTAGAGGAATAAGTGGATCCATGAGCCACATGTCATTGTGCTCACAAATGACCTGTGAGTTAAAGGTGGAAGTCTTTGAGGAGATTGTGGAAGGACTCTTGATCTATGGGAATGTGAGAGATGAACTAGAATTATAAAGACAAGTGTCTTTGAGCATAAAGGTGATTGAGAAATAATAGGAAACATGTGGGTGAGGACAATTAGCTAATTAAATATTAAAATATTTAATTATGTGTGCAACATGGTGAGGTGGAAGATGTGGTGGAAGAATGACATGGATGAGATGATGTGGAATTATGGAATTTAGGACTTTGGAATAGAGGAGTTTGTGATTAATTAAATAATTTAGGATTATTTAATTAGATGAGACATTAGAGGAATTAGGGGATATTAATTAAATAAATTAATTTTTATTTAATTTTGAGATAATAAACCAATCAAATAAATTAGAATATTTATTTAATTGATAGAAGAATAAGAATTAAAATAAATATTTAAAATATTTATTTAGTTCGACATGAGCCAATTTTAGGTGTATACAATGGATAATGTGAACTTGTGATCTTGTGCTAAGGATATTCAAGGCTTTCATTGTGTTGTAGAGTAGTATTTTGTTGTGTTTGTACTTGTTTGTTGTAGATTTGTCTTCATCAATCCATCTCCTCATGGCGTGAAAGATCTTCATCTCCCTGTGAGAGCTTCACCTCCAAGGTGACATCTACTTAGTGTTTTCAATCAATTCATCATATCATTTGCTTTTGCCTTTGTCCTGCAAGGACACACTCTCTCTAACAATGGTGTTGTAATGCTTGAATACCATTCTAGGGCTTGGTCGAGGCAATCTCTGAAACACCACAACCCCCAACCCCTCTCTTGTGATTGTAGGTGACAGGTGTCGGATCCTATGAGGAGGAGTTGTAGGAGATCATAGCAGAGCAAGACAATTCTAGATCTAAAGAAAATGATAGAAAATATCCCTAAAAGGATAAGGGCACCTATTGTTTATCCCTCAATTTAGCACTATTAGGAATCTCTGAAGTTGTAGTCTAAAGCATATTTTATCTCGAAGCCCTCAGAAAAAGCACTACACTAGACAAGGGCACCCGCTCTTTTGTCCCTTAATTTTCTGTCTTTTGAAATATGAAATTTGATATGTATCTAATTTGTGTTTAGTGTCTCCCTATGGGAACATTTGTCGGGTTTCTTTCGTTCATTTACGATTTTGCATAATTAGGGTTTTAGGCTTAATCAAACTCAGGTTTAATAAAGTAATCAACAAATTCCAATTTTTCTTGTCATTCCAAGTGACACTAAACCTGTAGCTAAGTCCTCTTGTAAAATTTGTGATTCAACTTGGTTTAATGTCCTTGAATGTATGTAGTGAAAGGAGGATCTAATTAAACTATCAACCTTATCCACAAAACCCTCTTTTTCTACATAACATTTTGGTGAACCTATGTTTTTCTAAACATTGCATCTTGCTAAGTTTTATACATTAGATTTGCATTCATACATTTCATTTTCATCATTATACATTTGAAAATCTTACAAAAAAATTGAAAAATTTAAAAGAATCAAGCATCCTAGGCTTGCATTTAGGCATAGTTTGCACTATTTTCATTGCATTTCATCTAAATCATTTACATCTCTGATATTTACATCAGATATAATATAAATTATAGTAATTCATCAATTCATAATTGTAAGGGTAAAATGTGGATCAATCAAATTGAATTTTATAAGACCCAAACATCAACAGAATAGAAGATAACAAGAAAGATTGAAAGAAAATAGCAATGAATAACACAAAGCAAACCTTCCCTGAAATCGATGCTTCTGTTGTTTGCCTATTACAACCATCCTTTTGCAGATGAAGTAAGCCCTCAGAGAGTGCACTCCTTTAAGCTATGTTTAAGGAAGTCGATGGTAAATGGCTGTTGTGATATGCAATGAAGATGAGCTCCAAAGCAAGTATGTGATCTCAAGCTAGTGAATGGTAAAAGGGTGCCAAAGGCGTGCTGGTGAATTTCTGCAGAGTAACAATATCAAAAGCCTGGATGATTAGAATGGAAGGATGAAGCTTCATTTATAGACTTGGAAGAATGGGAATCAACGGTTGAGAGGAGATATGAAGATCAATGGCTGAGGATGGTTGAGGAATGTGCAACTAGTAGAAATGTGACAAGTGTCCCAGCTCCATCATGAAAGAGGGGGTGTGACAAAATTGATTGGAGAGTTAACTCCATTGACTGATCAGTTAACAAACTTGATTGATCAGTTAGAAGAATGAATTATGGAACTGATTGAGTTGATTGAGGGATTGACTCAATTGACAAGTTAGTTAACACTTTTGATTGATTAGTTAACTAACCTTTGATTTGAGAATAAATAGGCCATGTGGGTGAGGGAAAATAAGGTAATTAAATATTAAATATATTTAATTACATGTGCAACCTGATGAGGTGGACAAGGTGAGGTGGAAAAGTGAGGTGTAAGTGTGAGGTAGATTTTTGGAATTAGAACTTAGGATAGAGGAATTTGGTTTAATTAAATAATTTATGATTATTTAATTATGTGAGGACATTTAGAAGAATTTAGTTGAATTTAGGGATTTAAATTAAATAAATTGAATTTATTTAATTATGGAATAGTGAACCGCTTAAATAAATTTAGAATATTTATTTAATTGGTAGAAGAACGGAATAAATATTTAGAATATTTATTTAGGGTGATTTGTGTCATTTTTAGACGTATACATTTTGCCCCTCTTTTATGCAATGCAGTTTATAGCGTTGCTTCAAAGAAGTCGATAGTCTGATAGTGATACATGCCCCAGTTTGCCCCTGGTACAGGTTTAATGACGATAGGATGCCCCCTCGGGAGATTAGACGGGAAAAGGGCGAAAGAAGCAGAGACGAACAATCTCACGAAGACGAAGGGGTTAGGATAGGTTGGAGGTAAAGGGGCGTGTTTCAGGGAAACAGGAAGAAAGCAGGAGGAAAAACAGATGCGGGAAGCAATCACAGTCATCACCTAGCTAGAATTAGGGTTTGGAGGCTATAAATAGGAGCTGGGTCCACAAGAATAGTCATTTGTACACTTGTTTGATCTAGATTGGATAGAGAGAGCTTAGAGCAAACTTGGAGCAGCATGGCAGCCAGAGTAGCAGACATTCCATGCGAGGAGCATCGATTCGAGCGAGTCCTTCGATTCGGGCGGCCAGCAGAGGCAGGACCCCCGGTATGTGCTTCAGAAAATTTCTCCTAAGGTCGATTTAGGGTGTCATAAATGCATGTAGAAAATAGGGCAAACATATGCGCCGGAATGCAGAACGGCGCATATGCTGCGCGAAGCGGCGCTTTTGTCATTTAGCAGCACATATGCCAATTTCGGTAGTGCATACGTGAAAACGGCACATATGTGCATTGTAACTGCACTTTTGTAGTTAGACTACACATGTGTATTGAAGCGGCGCATAGGTTTAATGTAGCAGCGCATACGTCAAAGCCGCGCATGTGCTGAGTTTAGCGGCGCTTCCATAATATGGTGGCGCATATGCCGAATGCTGCGGCGCATGTACTAAAACTGTGCATATGTGTATTGTAGCAGCGCTTTTGTAGTGAGGTGGCGCATACGTTGATTTTAGCTGTGCATACACCAAGAAACGGTGCTTTTACCACCTATAGTGGTGCATTTGCCTTAGATAGCCAATTTACTTAGCTAAATTGATTCGATTAGCATCCTGTTTGATGCAGGAATCAATGAGCTATCTCCGAGATTGCAGGAATCTAGTCAAGAGATGTAGTGTGCTGTTTTGATCAATTTGAGATGCTAAGTTGAGTTGATATAGTTCAGTAGGTATGTTGAGTATGGTATATGCCGTTTGAGACTGAAACATTGCCTTGCTTGCTTGCAGGAGGATATTCGAGACACACTGTAGTTGAGGGAGATGTTTCCCATGCCCCTATTGTAGAGGTACATGCTGACAGAGACTGACAGAGTGGCGCTTGGTGCCATGGGTTTGGACTATGTTTGCTTCGTGCCCAAGGTACGGGCGAACCGGGGATTGCTGACAGCTGCTGTGGAGAGGTTTCACAGTGAGGATGGGACCTTCCACTTTCCTACTAGAGAGATGACTGTGACATTAGAGGACGTCTACCGGATACTGCACTTACCCGTGGTAGGTGAGTTAGTAAAGTACGACGCACAGCAGGATGTGGGACTCGCCGAGTGCCAGCGAGTGTTCGATGATCCCGAGCTGGTTGGACAGGTCATCCCGTGGCATGATATATACGATTGCTATGACTACTTCCCAGGGATTATGGCTGGATTGATCGGGGGCGTTGTATGCCCTGATAGGAGATCGCATGGGTTCCCCATTAGATGGGGCAAGATCATGGAGCGGATGCTGACTGAGGGCACCTGATATGCATGGGGAGTCTGCGTACTGGCCCATTTGTACCACAACATGCATCAGGTTGTGTACCACCGCAGCACGAGTCTATCGGCTGGGGTACTATTGCTACAGTTTTGGCTGTGGGAGCACATAGCAGTGACTAGGCCGATATGTGTCTTTGCGAGGCAGCGAGGAGAGCCATATAGTTATGGCTATGCAGGAGTGATTTCCTAGACAGGCTGGGGAAGTTAGAGTATTGGAGGCACACCTTGGATGGAGTAGATGTGGTCGTTTGGCGACCATATCTAGATTGCGAGCCCTGGGATGACGAGGGAGACGAGCTGCCATATTGCTTTCAGACCAGGTGGCTGATAGGCCGTACACGGCATATACTGGAGAGGCAGATGGTAGGCTGAGTGTTGAGACAGTTTGGTAGATGACAGGGTATGCCTCAGGGATAGGCATTATTCACACAGACACATGCAGAGAGGGTCTGATGGGGGCCGATGGCTTTGTATGAGGAGGCCCTGGCATAGTTCAGGTAGACTCCCTATGTGGCGTGGGATATGCGGACAGAGATAGCACATGCAGGGGTTACACAAGATTATGAGGATTGGATGACTGCACATCCTTTTCTGAGATACTCAGGGCCCAGCATGCTAGTGCCTCGTATTGATGAGGCAGACTCAGAGGAGGAGGGATAGGTTGGCCCGGGTCAGAGGGGAGTTAGAGGAGGACGAGGACGAGGAGGACAGGGTGGTAGAGCTGGAGAGAGGCCGAGACAGCGGAGGAGGTTAGGTTAGGCTGAGCAGGCAATGCCAGGATAGGGGGCATAGCAGCAGATACCTTAGCAGGTGCAGATGCCGCCACCCCAGCAGGTACCACAGCAGCAGGTGCCAGGACAGGCAAAGGCAACATAGGGGCCAGTATAGGTAGAGGTGCACAAGAGGACTATAGCCAGCCTAAGGGGACAGGTGCAAGAGCTGTAGGCACAGCTGAGGAGGGTCGATGGCAGGCGAGAGATGGATGCAGCAGTGATCACTGGGTTGACTCGTGAGAGAGATATGGCATATGCACGGGTACGTATTATCCGTGTAGAGAAGGACACTGCTGTGGCCGCCATGGGGACAGATGCAGCGAGTTCCTTTTTGGTTGGGTAGGTGCAGCAGGCACAGGCACAGGTAGGCTAGTTGCATACGTAGTTGGCACAGGTACAGGAAGAGCTTGCCAGAGCACAGTCATAGGCTTAGTACTACTGAGGTTTATACCATGGTGCCGTGGCATCGAGTCAGAGGGTGGGGAGCTTCAGGAGTCAGTCTGGGGCTACTCGTAGAGTAGGTCCATCACAGTCAGGGACTTTCGTGATGGGTCCCCAACAGTCAGGAGCTGGCAGTGGTGGCCCATCGCAGCAGGGATAGACACAGACCAGATTGTGTACATTTTGGGACATGTATCACTGTCCATTTGGATGTATATTGTATATGACACTTTGATTCAGAGAGAGAGATGTGATATTGTACATTTGGACCTCTTATATGATAGTATATATGATAATGCAGCTTTGTATCTATTGCATATGTTATGAGATGATGATGTACTTCTATTGTATGGTGTGATGTATGTGTAGACTTAGATGGTCTATCCGATGCTATATGAGATGCTTTTTGATATGATGCTATATGATGTCTATATGATTTAGTGCTTCGAATGTATGCATATGTAATAGGATTTCTATGTGATGATGCAACTTTGTGTATGATGTTATGGGATGTCTATATGATCTAATGTTTCAAATGAATGCAAATGTAATATGATTTCTATGTGATGATGCAGCTTTGTATGTGATGCACTTAGCTATGTTGTTTTTTTTTTATTTTTTGTGCTTTAAGATGTGATGTAATGCTGATGTATTGATGACCTAATGCATTGGGTGATATATTCCACTGACTTAATCATGTTCATGACTAGCCCTACATATGATATGATATGTTCCTATATGCTTTGTTTTTGTGATGTCCAAATGTACTCTATCAACACAAGAATGACATGATAGATAGAAGAATGGTTGTGATAGAATGACTTAGAAACTTCATTTGATATTGTTACTTTGCATAGTTTGGGTAATGAGGATTGTATGGGATATGGATGCATGGATGTGTATATGGATATAGGATGGATGTTTTGCTTTTAAAGTGCTTTATTTCATCATTGGGCATTTTGTTTTTGGTACATTTTTTGAGATGTTGTAAGTGAATACAAGCATCTAGGTATAATTGAACCGAGATGACCTGAGTACCGCTTACATGGATTGTGATGTGGCAAGGAATACAAGCATCTAGTCAAAATTGAATCTAGATGACCTGAGTACTTCTTGCGTGTCAACAAACAAGGATTGCCCCCATTCATGTTAGACCTTGGATGTCCTCGATGATCTTTTGCTGATCATGTCCTTAGACAAGGCTTTACATTACTAAAGTTTAATCCACAAACAACAAACAAAGAAAATAATCATGCCCCCATCATAGCAGCTCTAGCGGCTGTATCCTTGAGTAGCATAGAAAGACATGATAACAAAAATCAAGACTCTGTAACTTAACCCTAGTTCCAATCCACAAAACATTCTTGCCATTAGATGTGTTTATTTCTTGCTGTAGGTTGAATAAAATCATTTAGAAGACCCTGGGTATTTGCTTTGCATTGGATAGGTTAAGATGCTCATAGTCAAGATTTCTGCTTGAGGTGCGGGTTCTGCTTGCATTTGCTTGCTTGGTGAGAAGATTGCACAATCCTTATTGGCGAGACGGACCCTAAGGGATTGACCTAATGCCTCGAGGGCGCATTGCTAAATGGCCTTGCCTACATGACGACACAGAGGCAACGTAGTTTGGGGTAAACCCTAATGGACCATGGATGGACTAGAAGAAAGACGACAAGGATGAAGACAAGAAAGGGTATGAATGGGAGAAAAGGGAAGCCTCGGGGGCACATTAGAATAATGGCCTTGCCTATGTGACGGCACAGAGGCAATGTAGTTCACGGACTTGGACCATGGACACTGACAAGAGACCCTATGCTACACTCACATTGAGGAGACGGTATGGGACAAAACCTTGGTTGACGAGGCCATAAGGAGAGTATCAAGCCATGATAGGTAACTGTCAAGTGTTTATTTGTGGGATAGATACGGGTTGAATGGGGCAACATGGAGAAAGAATGGGCGCCAGGTGATTGGATTCCCAAAGATGGAGAAGGCGGTTTATCACAAGTAACACCTGTTTGCCAGGTTTTCATCACTTGCTTTTATTGGCACGAGAAGCTAGGAAGTAAACATGACACCTGTTTGCCAGGTTTTCATCATGATACCTATCCAAGGCGCCTATTTGCCAGGTTTTCACCAAAGGACAATTTTTTTGTATGCTTTCTATTTTTCTAATTTTTTTTGTATTTTCTCCTTTCAACTTTTTTGATTTTTTTATTTTATTGTGCCCCCTTGCATTGCGGTTCTCCTAGGTATAGAACCAGTGAAGGTGCATGCTGTTGATTGGATCATCAAACAACTCACCCTCTGAAGTGGCCAACTGATATGCCCCCGATCCGTAAGCAGCTACAATCACATAGGGCCCAAGCCAGTTAGGTTCGAACTTGCCCTTCTTTTCTCTGTCTTGTTTATTGCGAGGATTCTCTTTGAGAACGAGGTCCCCAACCTTAAAGCATCTTGGGTGAATCTTTTGATTATAGCTTCTTGACATCATCTGTTGATATGCTTTAAGATGATCGAAGGCTTTCTGGCACCTTTTCTCTAGCAGCTCTAGTTCTTGTAACCTGGAGACTCTATATTCTTCATCTGATATGAGACCTTTCAACGACACCTTGAGAGATGGTAGTTTGACCTCAATGGGGAGGATGGCTTCTGAACCATAGACAAGGGCGTAGGGTGTAGCACCTGTGGGAGTGCGTATACTGGTTCTGTAGGCCCACAGAGCAGGATTGAGTTAGACATGCTAATCACAGCCAGCCTCATTGACAGTCTTCTTTAGGATTTTCAGAATGGTTTTATTCGATGCCTCAGCTTGGCCGTTACCTTGGGGGTAGTATGGAGTGGAGAAACGATGTTGGATTTTGAAACGCTCACAGGGTTCCTAGAAATCCTAATTTTTGAATGGTCTTCCATTATCCATTATGATGGATGAAGGAATGCCACATCTGTAGATAATGTAATTCAGAATGAAAGAGGAAATTTGATTTCCTGTGACGGTGGTTAGGGGAACGGCTTCAATCCACTTTGTGAAATACTCAGTGGCGGTTATGATGAATTTGTGGCCGTTGGAAGAGGGTGGATGAATCTTTCCCACAAGGTCAAGTCCCCACTGGCAAAAGGGCCAAGGTGTTGTTAAAGGTCTCAACTCTTGAGCAGGTGCGTGGATCAAGTTCCTGTGTATTTGGCACTGTTTGCACTTTTTGACGAACTGATATGAATCCATTTCCATGTTTGGCCAGTAATAATCCAAACGCATGAGTTTTTTGGCCAAGGACCACTGGAGTGTGTTCTGTAGATCCCTTCGTGTACGTCCTGTAAGGCAGTTATGGATTCTTCTTGTTCTAAACAATGGAGCAAAGTACCATCCAGACCACGTCGGTAAAGGGTATCAGCTATGATGGTGTAGCATGAGGCTTGTCGTATGAAAGTTCATTTTTGGTTGGAAGAGAGGTCAGGTGGGAGAACATTGTCCTTGAGGTAAGTGTAAGTCTTACCGTACCAAGGTGAATCAGATCTAACTAGAAGGCAGATGGAATGGGTCTCAAGGAGATCATAAGCTGGTTGCCGAATGGTTTCCACTAAGAACTCATACCGTAACTCATATTCAGGTATTTCTAGAAGAGAGGCTATGGTAGCCATTGCATCTGCTACTTTGTTCTCTATCCTGGATATTTGCTCAAAGGAGATGGTCCCAAAGTGTTCTTTGAAGTCGTCAACCATCTTTTTGTATGGGATGAGCTTCTCATCTTTGGTTTGATACTCATCATTGACCTGATTTATGATAAGCTGAGAATCACCGTAGACATATAGTGCTTGGATTTTCCACTCAGTAGCCATCTTGAGACCTATTACCAAGGATTCATATTCCGCTATGTTGTTTGTGCATGGAAATAACAATGGGTAGGACTTTGGAATTGTATCGCCTTGGGGAGTGATAAACAGAATACCTACCTCTAATCCATGGTTGGCGTAAGACCCCTCAAAGTAGAGTTTCCAAGGAGATGTTGATAGAGTGAATAAAGACTCATTGGGAAACTCAAACTGCATTGGTGAGGTGTCTTGTAATGGTGCATCGGCCAGTTGGTCAGCGATGATTTGTCCCTTGATGGCTTTTCTATCCACATATTCTATGTCATATTCACTGAGAAGCATTACCCACTTTGCTAGTCGACCTGTGAGAGCTGCTTTGCTGAGGAGATACTTCAATGGGTCAATTTTTGCAATGAGTTTGACAGGATGTGCCAACATGTAATGTTGGAGTTTTTGTGAAGCAAAAACTACTGCAAGGCATGATCTTTCCACTTGAGTATTGCAACTCATAGCCCACTAAGGTTCAACTGATGTAGTATACAGCTCTCTCCTTGTTCTCGTAGTCTTGCTGCGCTAGAAGAGCTCCAAGAGCAGTGGGTGTAGCAGATATGTAGAGAATTAAAGGTTTTCCTTGGATCAGAGGCATAAGTATGGGTGGATTCATAAGGTACTCCTTTAGCTTGTTGAATGCCTCTTCGCACCGCTCATCCCATTTAAATGGAATGTTCTTATGCAGGAGGTGGCTGAAAGGTTGGCACTTGTCTGCCAACTATGATATGAATCTGCGGATGGCCTACAGCTTGCCCTGTAAGGATCTCAACTGAGTTAGAGTCTTGGGTGGTGGCATGTCCATTATAGCTTTGACCTTGGCAAGGTCAACCTCTATTCCGTTTGCTGACACAATGAAGCCTAGCAGCTTGCCTGAAGTTACCCCAAACACACATTTCTTCGAGTTCAGTTTGACTTGGAATTGGTCCAACCATCGAAAGACTTTTTCTAGGACATCCAGGTGTGAGTCCCTTGTGAGAGATTTTGCTAAGATATCATCAACATAGTCCTCCATAGTTACATGCATCATGTCATGGAATATAGTTGTCATGGCCCACTGATATGTAGCACCTGCGTTTTTCAACCCAAAAGGCATGACATTCCAGCAAAAGGTACCCCATGGGCAAGTAAAAGTTGTTTTGTGTTGATCCTCTGGTGCTATTTTGATTTGATTATACCCTGAGAATCCATCCATGAGTGATAGCATTGTATGTCCTGCAGTTAGGTCGACTATGATATCGATGTTTGGCAATGGAAAGTCATCCTTGCGGCATGCTTTGTTTAAGTCTCGAAAATCATTGCATAGTCGAACCCGGCCATCCAGTTTAGACACTGGCACAATGTTAGATATCTATTCTGGGTGATCTATGGCTCTGATGAACCCCACATCTAACAAATTTTTGAGTTCTTCTTTGACCAAAAGTGCTATGTGAGGATGCATTTTTCTCAGCTTCTGCTTTACTGGTTTTACTCCTGGATCCAATGGCAAATGATGTAGAATCAGGTTTGGGTCTAAACTTGGCATGTCTGCGTATGACCAAGCAAAGCTGCCTCTCTTCTTCTTAAAGAATGGTACAAACCTGATTTTCTCTGGTGGTGTGAGAGATTTGGCAAAGTGGATAATCTTGGGCTGTTCTTCGGTTTCGATATTCACGGGCTCTATCGGCCCCACCACAATCTGTGACCTTTCCTGGTACATATCACTAGGGAGAGTGTCAAGCATTCCATCGTCAGGTGCCACAGTTGGGTTTTCACCGTCAGATGCGTCCTTTCTTTTTATTGTTTTATGATCTGACACTGCCACAAGGCAGTTTTCACTGTCAGATCCATTTTTGATCTTGATATTTTTGCGACTGGAAGGCTTGGCACCCTCCCCGAAGTAAGCCACGGTATTTAGTTCGATAGCAAAACCAGCTTTATGATCTCCCTTTGGTAAGTGGTCCCTAAGTTCCATATAATCAATGTAAGCATCATCGTTTTGGAACATATCTAATTGGGGGGTTCCTTGTAGGTCCCAGTCAATAAGCTCAGGGTGTAAGAGGGGAAGGGAGTCGGATGAGAGACCTGATTCATTGATGGTGTGAATGGAAGTGTTAGGAGCATTGGTGGGGGTAGTGTTCTGGGTGGTACTTTCCTCCAAGTTGTTTATTGGAATGGAATTTGAACTTTCCTCAAAAGCCATAATCTCAGGGAGGGGCAAATCAAACTCTAGTGGTCTGTCCCGTTGCATTTGTCCCTCATGGTAGGGGCTAAGAGTTTGGATGGTGTCAACTTCTTTGTCATCGTAAGAGTGCTCTGTTAGCTCGTCCCACTCATACTCATTTGAATCATCTGAATCTGTGTCGCTATCCACTTGGAGTGTTTGGATTGTTTCTACAAGACAGGCATTTTCATTGGCTTTACCCTTGCCTTTGTATCCTAGGCCACTTGTGTTTCTAGCCGATGAAGATGAAGAAGGTTGTATAGGTTCAATGATTCCTTCTTTTCTGAGGCCGATGGGGCCTTGTCCTTCGTACCCCATCCTGTGCAAAATAGTCTCACCCCGCCCATAGAGTTCTGTAGGGAGTCTAGGTGGCTCTTGGGGTGTGTTTTCTTCTTTAGCATAAAGCCATTGCAGGAGATCTCGCTCCTCTGTTTCATCAGATAAGGTCCCCCATTTTACAAAGGGATTTGCGAGAGCTATAGGAGGAGCAAATGGCTTTGGAAAATGTATGGGTGGATGCTTGGGTTGGCCAAAAGAGCGAGGAGACAAAGGAATTTTGGCAAGGTTGAGGCTGTGCTCAATGGAGTATTCCCCCGTGCCACTTTCTTTTATGGTAATTTTCTGTGGTTTGGGTCTTAAGGAGGAAGCTTCAGTAGTATGGTCTTGTTGCAAGGTAGGGGAAATGTAGGCTCTGTTGTTGGGTATGACACACTTGGGTTTGGCACGGAAAGGATTGCAGTGTTGGTAGGGGTCAGGGTCTCCATGAATGGTGACTTGCTTGCCATTGTGCGGGAATTTAATGCATTGATGATAGGTTGAGGGGACAGCCTTCATGGCGTGAATCCATGGTCTCCCTAGTAGGATATTATAAGCAACCTCCCGATCAAGGACTTGGCACACCACATCTTTGATTACCGGTCCCACTTGAATGGGTAGGACAACTATTCCCTTTGTGGTCCTTTCTTCCTCGTCATATGCTTTGATGGTAATTTTCCTCCTTGGATCAACTGCCTGTTCAGAGAACCCCAATGCAAGGACTGGCTTTAATGTGCAAATATTTAAACCAGCGCCTCCATCAATGAGAACCCTCTTGATGCAGTGCTTGTGTATGAATGTGACAATGTGCAGAGGGGTGTTATGAGGTTGGGATACAGAGAGATCATCTTGCTCAGTAAACGATATGGAGTTGGAGGATGTCAGATTGCCTACCATGGTCTGGAACTTCTCTTGAGCCAAGTTAGTGGGGACAGTGGTTTCCACTAAGGCTTTCTCAAGAATCTCCTTATGAGAAGGAGATAGACTCAATAGCTCCAATATGGAAATGTGACCTGGAGTTTTCTGTAACTAGTTGATCACATTGTACTGATGGAAGGTGGATGGAGATGGTGACGACCTTGGAGGAACGATATTGAGCGTGACTTTACCACTGTGGGTAATTATACTACAACCAGTTTGGTTAGGTCCTGGTTGTTGGTTGGGTGAGATGACATTAACCTATGGAATATGCTCAGAAATGTAGTTTATGGTGTAATCAAATGGAACACTTGCATAGTTAGCAGTACTCGTCCCGCTATTTTGATTTGACCGGTTGCGATTAATGTTGTCATTATTGTTACTGCCGTTGTTGTTGTGGCCATGGTTGTTGTTGTTGTGGTTGTTATACGGCCTATTATGATTCAGAAGTGGATCCCTGTAGGCCACATGAGTTTCATTGGAGGTATGCTGTTGTGTCCCTCCTTGATTCTGATCCAGTATATCCTGTATGACATTTTTGAGGCAGATACAGTTGTTAGTTGTATGCCCCCTTCCTCGATGATATTCACAATAGTCTGTGTCCTTCCAGTAGGGAGGTTTGACTATAGGCTCGTAATCACTTGTTGGCGGTAGAGAAATTTCGTTGTTAGCCAACAACTTCCTTAGTGCAGATTCTGGAGACTCACCTAACGGTGTGAATTTTCTCCTTGGATTTGAATTGAACCAAGGTCTAGGCTCCTGAGAGGGTGGTTTGTTGAGCGCACCATTGTTTGTTTCTCCCTTAAGAGTGAATATGGGTTGTTGTTTAGGAGCTGTCGCCTTGGCGTCAACTACCCCATCGTTGACCACATTCTTGTTCTTGGTCCAAAACTTGGATTTATCCATTGTGTAATTGGAATTAGGCGTGTCCTTGTATAGCTTGATATCTCCTTTAGTGATCATAGCCTTTTTGATGAATAAGCCCATTTCGATGACTTTTGAGAATGATGTAGAGCATTGTATCTGAATTTGATAGCTAAGATCAGTATTCAAATTGTGGACAAACATTTCCAATAGTTGCTTCTCAGGTATATCATAAGAACACTTACTAGCTAGCTGTCTCCATCGTTGTAAGAAGGTGGTGAATGACTCACCACTCTTTTGTTTGGTGTTGCATAGATCTAGCATAGATACCTCGTGTTCTATGTTGTAAGAGAAGTGCGTTATAAATTTATTGACAAGTTCATCAAAAGTTTTGATTCCTGGTGGGAGGCGCGAGAACCACTTCATAGCTTGACCACCTAAAGATCTTGGGAACAGTCTCATCAAGTAGGTCTCGTTGTGAGCTACTTCTAAACATGCGACATTGAATTCCCGGATATGATCTCTAGGGTCCCCCTTCCCTTTGTATTTGTCAAACTTTGGGACTCCGAACTGGTAAGGGAAGGGTTTCATGACCAAACTTTTGTCAAAAGGATATGGAGCTATGTCTTCTAAAGAGTAGTGCTTGGAACTTGTACCGGTCTTAAGGTTGGATATTTCTTGCTTTAGACTTTTGATTTGTTGTCTCACGTCCTCCATAGGAGCATTTTGATCTATGGGATTCTTTCCTCTATCATTTGCATGCCAGACTATGTCATTCATGCCTCTCTCATGATCATCACACCTCCGCTCATGATCATTGTCTACATTTTCCATGATGGAGCTTATGTCAAAGTCTACAGGGAGTTTGATTCCGAGACTAGCAAGATGATGGAAGTATTTATGGGGGTCTTCAAGGAGCACCTTCTCTACCAGGTGTTGGAATTTTCTATCTTGGATGTGCGCTACTAATTCTTCATGAGAAATTTCTTCATCATCGTCATGTGGTGGGATGAGGTGATTGGATGAGTCGGCCATTTCTATTTGCTTGTTGTACAGGGATCGAGTAAGAACCATGCAAGGTGAGGTGGGATGAAGTGGACTAGGATTAGAAATTTTGGCAAGGTGCTGACTGAGACTGTTGTGAATGGGATAACTAGGACAAGACTTGGACAAAGGAATTTCTCACTCAATGACTTCAAGTAAGATGGTTGACACAAGATGCTAGCCACTAGTAAGGGTAGTCGATACCAGTCTTACTGTGTAGGGCTTAGTCATTCAACAAGACTACTAGCAAAGGTATTGTGACCTACTAGGCTTACGTGAATTCACTAATGAAATGAAGGACCTATGTCGAACCGGTATGGGATAGATTGACTTTGGGACAAGAGAGATTTGGACAGAAAGTAAATGGGATGATTGATGAAAGAGAGAGACTTGGGTGAAATGGATGAAGATTGATAGCAAGGTTGAATACGATCTCAGAAAGTGAAACTAGGCTGAAATGGGTGCTCTAATTAGGTGAAAATATTTTTGCAAAAATAGGGCAAGTGCTCACTATCGTATATGCGCCAAAACAAATGCGCAGCAGGAATGAATAAATGCGCTGCAAGTCTCAATATAAGTGCAGCTCTGGTTAAGTACAAATGTGCAGCAACAGTATATATGTGTAGAAAGTTAATACGCATGTGCGGCAAGTCGCTACAAATGCGTGACAGAAAGGAGTATATGCGCAGCTCTGATATTTTTGGCAAAATTTTAGATTTTTCTCTTGTTTTTGGTATTTTTTGGCTGGAAAAGGTCTTCTTGATCTGATATTATGAATTAATAGCAAGAAAACACAGCAAGCACAAAGAATATTTTGTAGTTTTTCATTATTTTTGTAGTTTTTTCGACTCTATTTTGGACTAAACTGAATAAAAAGCAAGCACAAAAATCTTAGGTGAGAAATGGATTATAAGGGATTTGGACCACTAGAACAAGATGTATTTAATGCGGGCAACCGTTCAAGTGGTTGCATGTGCGGCGGCACTACTCTTCGTTATGGAGTCTCCCAGCCTCAAAGGGTTGCGCCTGAGAGGGTTTTGGGGGAGGTTGGCCGTCAGTGTAACATAATAGCACTTGTTGCAGGAAGTTTTCACCTCAAGTATAATTTATTTTAAGTGGCTTGGTAGGGCTTAGCTTTAGCCTGTTACCACTCAGGGTTGTTCCCACTTGGACAAGCGTGCATCCAAGGGCAGGCCCCTCCTAAAGGTTAAACAAATAGAATGACAAGTTTGGTACTCTGATCACCCAAAAGAGGGGAGAGCATAAACCTATTGTCATTCGTCAAGTACAGAATACACTGATTAATCCAACCTAGTTAAAAGTGAAAAACTAAATGGGCTAATCTACTCAAACACAGAACTTTGAAGTGATTTTAGCAATACAGCATTGGTTCAGTTTTAACCCCAGAAATCAATGGTGAGTTTAGTTTTAAATCCGTGTAGCACAAGATAGTTAACTTTGAAGTTTTGGTCTCACGATATAGCAATAGTTCATTTTAACCTCAAGATCACTGATGAGTTCAGTTTTAAACCGCGTAGTACGAGATAGTTAACTTTGAAGTTTTCGTCTCACGATATAGCAATAGTTCATTTTAATCTCAAGATCATTGATGAGTTTAATTTTAATCTTAGATAGCAATAACTTGGAAGGCGTTGCAATGCAAGCAAGAAATAATCCAGTTACTTTCTCCCTAATTAGAGCTAGATGATGATTTGAATGAATATCAATTTTACTATCCCTTAGAAAGTGAAATGTGAACTATTTAGATGCAACTACATGGAACTAAACCCGAACCTATCCTGCAAAACAGCTCCAGCAAACACCTGCGAAAAGGTTAGCGTTAGCAAATTCCCCTAGAAAAGTACTAAAACCTTAGTCTATTACAGAAGCGTAGCTTCAGTGATTAGATGTGCAGAAATAATCAACAGAAGCGTAGCAACTATGAATGCGCCATAATATTACACGTATGCGCTGTGAAAAAGAATAAATGCACAGTAATAATGAATGCGCAATAACAGTCTTCAAAAGCGCAGCACAAGTGAACAGATGCACAATAATGACAGAAGCGTCGTAACAGTGCGCAAAAGCACAGTAAGAATACACAGAAGCGCAGAAAGAATAAAAGCGCTGTAGAAAAGGATATATGCGCCGTAGAAATGTTTAAATGTGCTAAAATAACCTGTGTGTGTCTGTGCATGACCAGTATGGAACCTACCTTCAAAAAAGCTCAGATTTTGATGAGATAAAGGGGCAAAGGCCCCACGGTGGGCACCAAAAATGTAAGGGTAAAATGTGGATCAATCAAATTGAATTTTATAAGACCCAAACATCAACAGAATAGAAGATAACAAGAAAGATTGAAAGAAAATAGCAATGAATAACACAAAGCAAACCTTCCCTGAAATCAATGCTTCTGTTGTTTGCCTATTACAACCGTCCTTTTGCAGATGAAGTAAGCCCTCAGAGAGTGCACTCCTTTAAGTTGTGTTCGAGGAAGTCGATGGTAAATGGCTGTTGTGATATGCAATGAAGATGAGCTCCAAAGCAAGTATGTGATCTCAAGCTAGTGAATGGTAAAAGGGTGCCAAAGGCGCGCTGGTGAATTTCTGCAGAATAACAATATCAAAAGCCTAGATGATTAGAATGGAAGGATGAAGCTTCATTTATAGACTTGGAAGAATGGGAATCAATGGTTGAGAGGAGATATGAAGATCAATGGCTAAGGATGGTTGAGGAATGTGCAACTAGTAGAAATGTGACAAGTGTCCCAGCTCCATCATGAAAGAGGGGGTGTGACAAAATTGATTGGAGAGTTAACTCCATTGACTGATCAGTTAACAAACTTGATTGATCAGTTAGAAGAATGAATTATGGAACTGACTGAATTGATTGAGGGATTGACTCAATTGACAGGTTAGTTAACACTTTTGATTGATTAGTTAACTAACCTTTGATTTGAGAATAAATAGGCCATGTGGGTGAGGGAAAATAAGGTAATTAAATATTAAATATATTTAATTACATGTGCAACCTGATGAGGTGGACAAGGTGAGGTGGAAAAGTGAGGTGTAAGTGTGAGGTGGATTTTTGGAATTAGAACTTAGGATAGAGGAATTTGGTTTAATTAAATAATTTATGATTATTTAATTATGTGAGGACATTTAGAAGAATTTAATTGAATTTAGGGATTTAAATTAAATAAATTGAATTTATTTAATTATGGAATAGTGAACCGCTTAAATAAATTTAGAATATTTATTTAATTGGTAGAAGAACGGAATAAATATTTAGAATATTTATTTAGGGTGATTTGTGTCATTTTTAGACGTATACAATAATCATTTACACACTTTATTTACTAGGGTTTGCTTGAAATTATGCATTTTTCATATAACCTAGTGATTCTAAAGGCTAGCCCGTTTGTAGCTAGAATCTTGTTCCAAATTTCACTATTCATTTTCACACTCTTTCAAATCTGATTTTTGAATGTAGTGTGGCTACATTGTGTATCTTTGCATTTTTCATTGAAAAAAGTGAAAAACTGAGCATTTTAGGTGCATAAGCAGGCATAGTTTTGCTTTGTTTTATTACATTTGTCATTAATATCATTCATTTCAGATCTTTCATTCATTTTAAAACATATATTCATCCAACATCTGAAAATTTGGCATCATTTAATGGTTTAGATTGAAAATTGGCATATTTGTTAAATTACACATTTTGTATTTCAACAAGCATATCCTGCTCCTTTGGTTTATCCTATTAGTTTGTGTATTAAGTGTTGTATGCTTTTGCATGAGATGTATAACCTGCTGCTCTAATAGAAACATCCTTCTAAGGATAAGTATTAGATTAATGGGTTCTAGTGCTCCCGATAGAAATGGTGTTCCTACATCAATAAATCTGTTGAATACCTTCTTTACAAAAAGAGAAACACAAACTTTGCATGATATCATACCTCCTACAACTACAATGAAAGATCAAACATTTCATGATTTTGAAGATCCCATTGATGTGATAACACATGTACTTGATGAGCAAATAAACAAACTTGATAAGGAACTAGCTAATTTTCAAGCATTTGTGGAAAAAGAAAGGATAGCTGAAGAGGTTGTTCCTGTTATTCATAATCTAGGAGAGTTGTTAAAAGAAGGAAAATATGGTCTTAATACACTACGTGGACTAGCCCATATAGTGCATAACAAAATTATGACAATGACTAAATGTGCAAATACTATTAATATGTCATCATTGACTCATACACAAGTATCGGCACCTATACCGACTACTGGAATGTCTACTTTTACATCGTCAATTCTCACTTCTAATGCACCTGCTTGTAGTAATGCTACCATCAATATTGGAGTATCTAATGAATTAATTCACATAATTACAAGGCTATGGGATTCAATTATCAAAACCTAGCACCTAGAGTGACTTATATGAATAATCACTCTCAACCACCTATCCATTCCACCTACTTCCAACCACCTTCCACCCACAATTATTCTCAACCACCTTTCACTTACAATTATTCTCAACCACCTTTTGTTACCACTCACAACCAATCACTTCAAAATTTCATGACCACAGCCTCTAATTCTCAAAATGCATCTCTTAATGATGCCCTCCTAAACCAACTTTTGCAAAGCATGACTTCTTTACAACAAAAGGTGACAAGCTTGACAAACTCTTCTCAACCTAATATATCAATTTACCATGCTCGCAGTCCTCTATCTTTTGCAATCCTTAGAACTCCTATGCCTAACAAGTTTGAGACTCCTCAGTTTGAAAATTATGGTGGAAAAAGTGATCCTAATACTCATGTGGCAGCATTCACGGCTATGTGTAGTGATTTCTTTTTTGAACAGGAATTGCTAGAAAAACTCTTCTCATGATCTCTCAAAGATACAGCTTTGGAATGGTTTTGCTCATTACCTCCAAATTCAATACACTCTTTCTCTTAGCTAGTTGATCAATTCTTACAACATTTTCAAGCAAACATTGGACCTCAAGTCTCATTGATTGATTTAGTTCATTGCAAGCAAGGTCTAAAAGAAAAGTTAACTGAGTTTATCAGTCAATATCAAGCCCTCTATGCACAAATTCAATACCAGATGAATGATGAGGATGTTCAGAAGGTGTTTATTACAAATCTACAACCTAACATCCGTGATAAGATCCTCTTGATGAAATACAACTCTTTTCAACATTTATGCACAACTCTTCATGATTATCAGCTTTCATCTAGTCAGTATGAGAACCAAAACTCATCGGCTCAAGGTGATCAAGCTCAAGATGGAACATCCCAAAACAATTTTAAGAGGAACAACAAGAATTTTATCAAAATAAACAGGCATAATTCAAACAAATTTTCACAAGTGTTCACTATCACTAATCCAAAGAGGGCACCATTTCAATTTTGATAATGACAAAGACAGTTTACTCCAAAATCTGACACTCTACATTCTATCATGAATCAAGTAGTGAGAAATAATCTCTTGAAGCTTCCTCCCATCAAACCATTGGATAGTAATAGAATGCAAGGACCTCACTTTGATGCTAATTCTTTTTGTCATTATCATCAACAACAAGGGCATGACAGTGAACGATGTATACGTCTTAAACATGAGATTCAAGACCTCATCGAATCGAATGTAGTACATGTAACTGGTGTGAATGACAATGGAAATAAGTCAGTTGCCCCCCTCCCACCCGAATTAGAATGTACAAATCTTCACTAATCCATTTCCTAGACATAATGAGAACAATATGGTCGAACAAAATACAATAGAACAAGAAGATGATTATCTAGGTTATGATGAATAGTTGGTATGATAGAAGTGGATAAGGAGAAAATTGCAAATTCACCTCATCCATGGGGAAAGGGTATTTATGCTGAGGTTCCTCTGCCATTATCCCTTCAAGGATTGGGAGTTAACCAAAATGCATTGGATATGCAAATTAAACAACTGCGAGGAGATATTATAACACAAGAAAAGGTTGCCACCTGGTGGAAAGTGTTCCATTCCATCGTGAAAATTTTATTCATTAAAATAATAAAGCAAAAGATTAGAAAAGAACAAGGTGACTATCATCAGTGGAAAATAACAACAATTCCCCTCCTTATAAGCAACAAAAGATTTCAAATATATAGGGATGTGATTGAAGATGAGGAAATATTAGAAGATAAAATAATAAGAATAGAAACTAAAACAAGTAGATTTATACCTTTCACAAGCTCCAAATCTCTCTCACTCCTTGATAAGGTTGAGGAGATGCACCCAAAATCTCCTTGCTTTACCTAAGTTGAAGTAGAATATGTGGATTGCTCTTCTTTTCAACACAATGTAGATGAAGGGATTTGGCTATGGATTGATCAGAGATTTTGATAGAGACTGAAATGAGATGACATGGCTAAAAGATGAGGGATGATTTTGGCATGGTAAGGGTATGATGAGAGGAGATGAGAGAAATTCAGGCATGGTAATGATACTATGAAGAAGTTATGAAAATGGCTTGGGTGAGAGCTCTATTTATAGGCCAATTGAGGGGGATTTGAATCCAATGGCTAGGATTCAAAGTAGAGATCAATGGTTGAGATGAGAGGATGGAATCAAGGGTTGAGATCTCATCAACAATATTGGATGGATGGCATTAAATGTGAATTTTAAATTCACATGGGGAAAGGTGATGAGAATTAAAATGAATTAAAAATTCATTTTGGGGAAGAGTTGGATATGACAAGTGAATGAATTAAAAAATCATTTCATGGGGGAGTGTTGAATTAAAAATTAAGTTTTATTGAGAAGTCTAAGGACATGTAACACATGCACATTTTTGGGGCCTTACATGTGCAAGCTAATTTCATGGAGAATGTTTTATCATGAAAGTAGAAAGATGAATTGGAAGGGTCAAGTGACCTTTTGAATAAAAAATGATTTTTATTCAAAGTGTGTGGGAGGATAGGTTAAGCAAGGTTTGACCAAGTTAATCAAGTGATTAACTTAATTAATGTGGCTGAAAAAATTAGTTAGTGGGCTAATGGAGGATTAAAATTAATTAAATAATGATTTATTTAATTAATTTAGTTCTAGGGGTCATGTAGGCTAGGGTAGCTAATTAAATAATTTCTATTTAATCAACTAGGTTAGGTTTAGGTTGATTAGTAGGGTAGATTAATCAAATAAGTATGATTTATCTAATTAATCAAGTAACTAAATAAATATTGAGCATATTTATTTAATTAATGAGGGATAGTGTTGTCAGGTATAGTGATGAATTAGATGAATTAATTTATCACAAGTGGATGATTTAGGAGGAATAGTTAAGGATGAATGGTTTAGGATAAATTAATTAAATAAATTAGTGAAGGGTAAAATAGTGATGTGAAGATGCAGGAAAGTGGCTTGCGAGGCAAGTCATTTTTATGTGTCTATATTCTGCCCCTCTTTGAAATGGTGTTGCGGCTAAGTAATGTTATTTCAAAGAAGTTTAAAATATAGAGTTGGATTGGATAGAAAAATATTTTGGTTTAGAAGAATAGGGTAAGGTTTAGAGATGATTGGTAAGGGTGATTCCCCCTTGAGAGGACATGTGGGTTGCAAGAACATGGGTGTGATCTTGAAATAGATGAAACGGATTGGTTGAAGTGGTTGGAGGATAAGGGATGAGATGAAAGATTGATGATTTTGGGTAGATTGGTTGATGGATGATTATTGTGCTGAAAATGATTTAGAGCAATCCTAGGTTTGTTATAGCAAAGTGGATATTTTCACCAAGGTATAGAAGACCAAGGTGATGATGTTTATCCAACATTTGCAAGGACTAGACATGCAAACAAGAGGGTGATCCCATGCATACCCAAGATAGTACAACCTTGTCTAGACGAGGGAAGGGGACTCATAGCATAAGCCCTTAATACAAAAAAGGTATGAAGAACCTTAGATACAAAAGGAGATTAATATGCTAGAACTGACCCTATGATTCACAAGGTATGAATACTAGCTTGGAGTAATGAGATCAACCCACAAGAACATCATACAAAAGAAATGACTATGCCCCATTCTAGATGTTTTCACCACATACCATGATATAGTGAGATCAAGGTAGCTTTGATGTGATCTTTGAATAGGACAAAAGATAAAAATCAATAACCAAAAGACCAACTGACCCAACAAACAACCATTGTATCTCTTGCCAAGATGGATGATGATTGATAGATGGATTCTACCTATTGTAGGAATGATATATCATAAGGCTTGAATCAATTGATGATTGGATCATGCCCATTGTAGGAGCAATATATCATAGGGCATGGTTTTGATAGTCGATGTTGTAAGATTGGCACAAGATATGATGGTTACAAGTTGTTGTTGATGTTGATTTGATAGTTGATGATTTTTGTTAAGGGATGATTTCTTTGATAGGTGATGTGATGCTTTGGATATTGCACTTGGATCTAGTGTAAGCTCAAGGGATAGGAACCATCCAAGTGGGTTGGATGGGTACATCTTTGGTACCTAAGTACTGGAAACTTCCTTCATATTCCAGACTGCCTACATACCCTGTATCCACGGGATTAAGGCACATTAAGATGCGGGTGGTGATGATAGGTAGTTCTGACTTGTGATGATGACGTGGGATGGTTGATTAGCGATGGGATGTTTTAGATTGGTGATGGGATGTTGTTGATTTGGTGAATGGATGTTGTTGATTGGTGATGGGATGTTGTTAATTTTGGAATGGATATTTTTGGGATTTTGTGGATATTTTGATTTTTTTTAATTTTTTAATTTTTGGATAGGGAATGGGTGTATTATGGGATGGTTACATTGGATTGCATTTGGATAGCATAAGTGCTAGATACCAAAGACTAGGGAACACCAAGTCTAGAGGTGAAGGTGGATAAAGTGATAGGATTAGATTGGATTGGTGATGAAAGGATAATGGATAGGATATTCAAGATAGATGGATAGAAAATGGAGATAAGGTATAGGATGGGGGGTACATAATAGATGGATGGAAGTGTTTAAGATGATTTCCAAAGGCTATGTGGCAAGGAATCATATGCCCCATTTGCATGATAGGCTTATGTTTGGATGGATGGACTTTGTAGTAGATGGATGGATGGAGGATATGCTTGGAAAGGGACGTATGACGAGGGGTGTCCAAAGCATGTTTTTGAACTTTTGCCCCTTGTATTTATCAATATCTAAGGAGGGAGATGGTCAAAGGAAGATATAATGGATCTAGGATGGATGAAGATGGTGGATTGGAATATGATAGGATAAGGATAAGATAGTGTATACGATATGATAGGATAAGGATAGATAATTGATAAGATATGCAAGAGGTTATTATGGATGTGGATGATTTTTCCCCAAAGTGTAGGGATACAAAATGGATGGAGATGGTATTATGCATGACTCCCACAAGGGGTTTTCATCATGGTACTTGCCCAAGGCGCCACAAGAAGTGGTGTTCACCATTAGACGGATTTTTTCTCTTTACTATTTTTTTTATTTTTTATTTTTGTTGCTTTTTTGATGGAATGGGCACTCTAGCGTCTGTTTCCATAGCAAGTGGAAGATGGTTCCATGTTGGATAGCATTATGGGTGATAATTGCATGGATGCTGGTAGATAGGAGAAGATGGAATGGATGGTGGATAGTAGATTATGACATGGATTACGATGTGGATTATGTAAGGTTTATGCAAAAGCATGGACCATAGGGATGTGATAGGGAAGATATGTAGGATAGTGGATGAAAGATGGAGAGATGGGGGTATGTGGGAATGCCACGTGGTGGAGGGGAACCAAGACCAATGGTTGCACACACCATTTTGGATTTTGAAGTTTATATTTTAGATGAGGGGTGGGTAGCAATGGTGATTGGGATAGGGGGTTTTTGGATGGTCGATTTGGGATTTTAAGGACCCAAATAGACTTAGGATTTATGGGATTTTTAGATGAGGAGTAGGATGTTTGGGATTTTGAGAGTTGGAGATGGATCATGCCTCATTTGGATTGTTTTCTTTGTGCTTAAGGATCCACACCATTTTTGTTTTTGTTTCTTCTTTTGATGGTGTGGGTTTTGGTAGCCTTTTGGATATTGGATTTTTCTTGGGAAGGATAGTAACTTTAGGCTTTTGTGGATGTTTTTCTTTATGTAGAGAGGCATCCAAATTTTTATTTTTGAATCCCATGGGTGTGTTGGTAGCTTCTAGTTTGGACGATGTGTGCTTTTGTTGGTCTTGATTGGGGATTTTAGGGGATTTATGGATGGAGGGGTTAAAAGTGGAATTATGGATAAATGGACGACATGATTTGAGGATAGGGATATTAGGAGTTGGGAGGATGGGAGGATTTAATTTTAGGAGTTGGAAGGATGGGAGGATAAGAGGATTTGAGGATGGGGATGTTAAGAGTTGGTAGGAGTGGAGGTAAAGTTGATGGAGGGATGTGTTTGGTCACATGCTTTTGCAAATGATATGATGATGGAGGGGGAATGGATACATATGATTTGGAGGTGCGATGAGATGCACTGGGTTTAGAATTGGATGAATGGATTTTGGGGGATGTGTGGATGTTACCAACATGTTTAGATTATTTTCCTTGGGATGTATAGCCAAGGCCATGTGAGCATGGATGGAATATGGTGTGGTTGGGTTCCAAGATGCCTTGTTCATGAAGGCCTAAGCCTTTGCCTTGATAGTTCATATGTTGGAGCATGCGACATGCAATGGGATGTTTAGTGCTTTAGAAATAAGACACAAGTCCATTATTTGTTGGAGAAGGATAGGTGGTGGATGGAAGTTTTTCACCTCCTATGAGAGAGCCACCATGGATGAAGGTGCTTTTTCCAAGTGGATAAGGGGATGGATTTGTAGTTGGATTGGTAGATAAAGGGGTGATAGAAGATGGTGTGGGATTAATAAGTTGATCACTAGATGGGAGGGGATTAGGAATGGGGTTAGATGGGATTCTTAGATCTTGATTAGGATAGGAGGTTGATGCTTCAACATGCTTTGGATTTGTCTCTAGACATAGCTTGAGTGTTTGCATGGAAGTGGAATTGACTTGGATAGATGTGGTAGGTTCTTGGATTGGCTCCTTAACATAGATACATGAGGTACTTATGGTAGGATCTTTTTCAAAGGGTTTGGTGGGTGTTGAATTGCATAAGGGTGTTTTATTCCTTGCTATTAGCTAATAGATGACATCCTTCATGAGTTTAGGGGTTGATGGTTTAGGAGAGGTATGCAGTAGACGATATAGTGGATGGATAATGATGGTAGATATTGTGGGATTAGAATTAGGATTGGGTGAAGGGATAATGGGATTGGATAGTGGTGTTTCTTGGATGGTCTCAAGGATAGGAATTGGATTAGATGTTGGTGTTGGAGGGGGGTTAGTGCAAGAAGTTGGGTCCACTTTTTGGCCAAAAAGTAGAAGTGCTTTCCCTGATTTTTCAGAATTTGTCACATTTGACCTAAACATTTGAGGCACTTAAATATTGGATCTTAAAAAATGTTAGTAATATGAAATGTAGTACTCGAAGTCTAGTTTCCAAATATATAATTTATTTTAATACCCAGATGATACAAATCAATTTTCAATAGGCATTTCTAAAAACCACTGTTTAAAATCACTTTTTATTTACCATACCATGCACGTGTACGACCAACATAATTTGACCTAAATAAAAGTATTTTTCTAAATCCTTTTGCAGCAAGATGTGTAGTACAGTGAAGTTTGATGAGGATATTTTTTTTATAATTTTTTTCCAAATATATATATATATATATATATATATATATATATATATATATATATATATATATATATATATATATATATATATATAATTTTTTATTGGCCCTAATTGTTATTTTTGAAAACCCCTCATGTACGAAGAGCATAATTTGAGCAAAACTAATCATAAAATAAATTTTTTTTCATTATGTAAAGAATGATGTGTAGATTGATGACATATAATTTAAAAAAAATCTTTAAAAATACAAACACCTGTCATTTAAAGTTTTTGGACCAGTTTGCTCATAAATTAAATAATAAATAGAAAAACAAGTCCAATAAAAAAAATATATATTTGAAAACTAGACACTGTCATCTGTAATGGGTTTTAATTTCGTAAAAAAATTCAAAAAAAAAGTCATCAGCCATATAGGTAAAGTCAATCTTTCCTCTTGTTATGTACTTAGAGAAATACTTGCAGGTCCAAGGCTCAAGGTTGGCTAGACCCATGCCTTTCCTGAGCCTTAAACCAAACCAAAAGCATGGGTGTGAAATTCAAAATTTTAGAAATGGGTACCCATTCTAAAAAACAATAAAATACAAAACGGGTTACCCGTTTCTAAAAATAATAAAAAACAAAATGGGTACCCATTCTATAAAACAAAATGGGTACCCATTCTAGGCTCGGGTGCCCATTCCTAAATGGGTACCTATTTTCTTTAAAATGGGTACCCATTCATGTCGGGATTTGTTTTTGCACAACACTTCCCCTATATGTGGACCCAACTTCTTGCTTTTACCCAAGGGTCCAGGGAAATTGGGGGACTCCATAGCTTTGCTTTTTCTTAGGAGAAAATCCCTCAAGGATTCATTAGATATTGTGGGCTTAGGATTTGGAGGGTTTGATGGTGGATTAGATGGTGAATTAGATGGAGAGATGATAGGAATTGATGTATTGGAAGATAAGTGGGCTAATGGGTTAAGGATAATAGTATTAGAGGGATAATGTGATGGGAGGATTGAGATTGATGGATTGTAAGGTAGATAGGGTGATGGATTAAGGTTGATAGGATTGGGGGGATATTGTGATGGGGGGATTGGAGGATGGGGATTAGAGGATGGGGGATTCGCATAGGAAATGGTTGTTGATATAAGCTTTAAATTTCAGCCATGAGGTGTGCTAGATTGGTGTTCCCTTGATCAAAGTTAGCATGACAAAGGTTGGGGGATGGATAAGTTGGAGGTATTGATTGGTTGGATAGGTATATTGGATGAAAGTTGATATGAGGTTGATTGGGGTGACATGTAAGATGTTGAAGGTTGATATAAGGTTGATGGGGTGGATATATAGGATGAAGGTTGGTATGATGAAGGTTGATATAATGAAGATGGGATAGGTGCTTGGGATTCTCCAATGATGAGGTGTGGTAAGGGGATATCTTTAATGCCATTTTTGTATTTTTCCTTAGCATTAGGATCCATGTTCTCATAGATTTTTCTAAGTCTTTGTAATTGTTGCATTGCTACATATGGATCCATGTTGTTGGGAGGATAGAATAATGGGTGAGTGATGTAGGATAATGGATGAGTGTGATGTTGGGGATCAAATTTCAAGACCTTAGGATGATTTGTTTTTCTTCAAAGGTTGGATGAGTCTCTATACTTAAGATAGACTAATGATCTCAAGCAAGAGGGTTGATTGGGTTGATTGTTGATTTGGATGACTTACTTAAGATAGACTAATGATCTCAAGCAAGTGTGGATAAAGGTTGATGATGATCAACTAAGGTCTTGATTTTTGATTGGGTTGATTTGGATTTGGATTTTGATAATTATGTTGGATGATTGTGATTGTGATTTTGGATGAAAGGTTGATGGAGGATGAAGGAGACTAAGTCCTTAACCAAAGTTTTATTTTCAAAAGGATGGTTTATTGATTAAGGATTAGGGGTTGGAATGTTTGATTGGAATAGATAAAGGATGATGGATGATTGATGTTGGATTTGATTTTAGATTTGGATTAACGTTATGATTTTGACTTGGGGTTGATTTTGGATGAGGATTTGGATAATGTTGTTTCTAGTTGGATGATGTTGGCTGGATTTTGGATTTGATTTGGATGAAATTGATCAAATGGATAAAGGAATTAGATTAAGATGATGGTGATGAATTGGATTAAGGATGATGAGGATGATTAGAATGAAAAGGATATGATGGGTGAGATATGATTTGGATACGTTGGATGATTGGGAAATGAATAAGATAGGTGGTTATGATTAGGACCTTGTCTTTACTTAGCAAATTGATTGGGATTAGGGGTCAATGATCTAGTGGATTAGGAGAATTATTTGGATGACTAGGATAATGATTAGGATGAAATTGAGGTGATTAAGATTGGATAAATGGATTGGGATATGGATTGGGAAGATAATGGATATTAGATTGGAAAGTGATTAGGATGACACTATGGGATTAAGCTCAAATATGGGGATTAATTAAGCTCAAATGATGGGATTTGATAAATGGAGGGGGGGGATTTAGCGGCGTTGGGAGGAAAACCCAACGCAACCCAAATTGGGCTTATAAAATTGATGTTTTTGATGGAAATTTTGATTTTTGGACATGGAGGAAATAGGTGCTAAAACATATGTAGAAGGCACTAAAACAAAGGCATAAGATGCTAAAATAGATGTAGAAGATGCTAAAATAGATGAATAAGGTGCTAAAACAAAGGGAAATGACGCTAAAATATGAACAAATGGCACTAAAGGATGAATAGGTGACACTAAATAGAGGAATGAATGTGCTGAAAGACTATGAAGTTTTGAAAATTGTTGGATTGATGGATAAATTTGATTTTTATTGGCTCAAAGATCCTTGGAAAGAGATAATGCAAGCAATAAGACACAATGGCCTTCTTCACGGGTTCTCACATAGAAGACACCATTCACGTGAACATTCCTAGATTTATTCAAGTGGGTGTATACAAGATTATGAGCTCATCTCGCTGCCTTTATGTAGGCGTGACATGCAAGTCCCATGAGGAGGAGCTAACCGCTTTTGATCACAAGATTTTAATTTCACAGGTTCTCACATAGAAGACACACCATTCATGCGAACATTCCTAGATTTATTCAAGTGGGTGTATACAAGATTATGAGCTTATCTTGCTACCTTTATGTAGGCATAACATGCAAGTCCCATGAGAAGGAGCTAACCGCTTTTGATCACCCAAGATATCTCATTGCATCGTAAGGGGAGAGGATACACGACATGCATGTTCATTTCTAGAGGGCATTTGCACTTGGCGATAAAATCAATGTGGCTTGTGCGATGAGTAACTTCACAGTCACTATAGGTATCTGGTGCATCACAATCTCATATGGCTAAGAGGTCTTAAGCTATGATTGAACGAGCTTCTAGGGAGTCCTCTATATACCCAAGGGTACGTGAGACACAAGACCATGAACACTAGTCCATTGAAGGGATGTGGCACAAGCGGTTAAGCAAGCACCACTTCACCTTGTGTCTGGGATCACCTGGAGCCCCAAGGCTGACCCATTGACAATGCAACTAGATTGAGGTACAAATTTCACTCTCTCCCCTTTGATATACCCCATTGATACACATGGTTGAGGTCATCCCTTGGGGGGATGAAATCCCCAAGTAGGCCTCCTAAGAAGAAACCACCCTTGCTTTTGATCACCCAAGATCACATGAAGCGCAAGGGGAGAGCATACACAAAAGGTGACCGCTTTAGGATAACACTTAAATTCAATAAAAAAGTTCACAAATAGACTTTTGATTCCCAAGATCACCCTAAGGTGCAAGGGAAGAGCATACGTCTATAGGTGAACAAGACAAAGCATACAATGTTAATTCCCAACTAAACTAACTTTAATGTGCCTAAAAGTTGGTGATAAAAAGATGCTTTGGTAAGTTATTCTACACAAAAGATGTCAGTAGTTTGATATAAATGATGCTTTAACAAATGTTTCGATACCTGCAAAGATGAGTTAGATTCCTGCACACCCTTCAAAAAATATTGTCAAAAAATGACACTAAAACAAAAGAATATGGTGCTAAAATAGAAGATGACACTAAAACAGAAGATAGCGCTAACAAATTAGAAGATGGCACCAAAATAGAAGATGGAGCCAAAACAGAATATGGCGCCAAAGTAGAAGATGGCACCAAAGGATGAATGGATGGTGCTAAACTATAGTTTTACCTATCTTACCTTCTGTCTCTTGGTTTAGTGGTGCTATTCTGTGTGAATATGGTGCTAGTCCATGGATTTTTCCCAAAACCTGCTAAAAAAGAGTGTTAACTTGAAATAAACAGGTCAAATGGGGGTTAGAAGGATTCCTATCCTGTCAAACAACACCAAGAACCAGATTAGAAGGAAAAATAGGTTAGTATAGAGTGAAATAAACTAGTGTTATGCAAAAACCATTTTCAAGTATTCCTAGCTAAATTTCAGCATTAGGACCCCATATGTTTGTGTGTTTCTGATAAAAACAGAGAAATCAAAATGTTAGAAAGTGCCAAAACTTCTAAAAACACCTTAATTTTTTTTTGCTAAGCCTAAAGTGTTAGAAGAAGCTATGAGGTTATGGCGCCAAAATAGAGGCAGATGACATCAAAATAGAGGTAGATGGTGCCAAAACAGAGACAAATGGCACTATTATGCAAATAGATGGCACCAAACCAAGAGCTTTTGGTGCTAAAACTTATCCTTGTTTGGCTCCTTGAAAGAAAACTCAAACAAATGATTATATTGGGACCATGGGGTCCCACCAGGCGTGCCAAATGAAGATGAGGAAAGATTAGTGTTATGTCAAAAAATGTCTCCCTAGACTTTTCCCTCCTAGGTTTAGCTCCCGAGTCCCTTATTTTGCATCTTGTATGTTCATTCTGACTCCTGGAAGAAAATGGCCTGAAACCCATGTCACATGGGGCATGAAGGACATTGTGGCACTTAGCCCTACCTTGAAAAAAGACCTAAGGACATGGGCGCTAGCACCCTTGTCCTTCCCTATTTCAGGCAAGTCCCAAATTTGAATGTCAGTTTTGTGACTGTTAATTAGGTCCCATGCTGACATCTTAATTTTGAATTATGAAATTCTTAACGAGAATGTGTGTTGTTACATATGTAAGCATGTTTAGGGTTTCATTTGCAAACTAGAAGATGATTGTGAACTTTTGGCAAACTTATGATTTTAGAGCATTCAAGATATTCATTGTTGTAGAGTAAAGTGTTGTTATTGTGTTTGTGATTGCAGATTTAGCTTCATCTTCTCATGTGATTGAAGGATTTTCATCTACATGTGAGCTACACCTCCGAGGTGATATCTATTTGTGTTTGAATCATTTATCAATTCATTTTTGCCTCTATCCCGCAAGGATACACACTCTCTATCTGACAATGGTGTTCGAAAGACTTGAATGTCTCTCTGGGGCTTGACTGAGGCAAGCCTCTAAACACCACAACCCCCAACCACTCTCCTTGTGATTGCAGGTTATAGGTGTTGCATCTTAATGGAGTGGAGTTGTAGGGAATAGTAACATAGTGTGAAGATCCCAGATCTCTGAAGAAAAGCACTTCTTGGACTCGGGTGCCAATTCTAGTGTCCTTCGAGATTGAAAACACAGAAATCATTTGGATAGTGACAATCAACATCTAAAGAGGCTCTAACATCCTGAAGATCACCCTGCCTTGGACTTAGGCTTGAGTAGTAGTGTCATCTGCATATCCTGGGATAGAAACAAAAGATATAGTGAATATTAGTGTCAGAAGGAGATCAAGATTCCACAAAGAAAACACCACCTTGGATAGGGGCGCTAATGCTAGCATCCCTGAGTATTCTGCATCTCAAAATTCAAAAAATGATCAGTAACTACTCTCTGCCTACTACCTTAGTCTGCAAGCATTTGTCATAATTCATCATTTTACTTATTGTTTTGCATAATTAGTGTTTTAAGGGTATTTGAGCATTAATTTGATACATTCGTTAACAATCTCTGAATTTTCACATCGTTCCAAGTGACAGCATAACCTATAGGTGAATCCTCTTGCAAAAGTGTGATTCAACTCGGTTGATATGTCCTTGAATGTTTGTAGTGAAAGAAGGATTTAACCCTTTTATCATTGTCCCCCCCTCTTTTTCCTACTAAACAATTAAAAGACAAAATAACAAGAAAGGAAACTTAAACAAGTAGATTTATACCTTTCACAAGCTCCAAATCTCCCTCACTCCTTGATAAGCTTGAGGAGATGCACCAAAAGTCTCCTTGCTTTACTCAAGTTGAAGTAGAGAATGTGGATTGCTCTTCTTTTCAACACAATGTAGATGAAGGGATTTGGCTATGGATTGATAAAAGATTTTGATAAAGATTGAAATGAGATGATATGACTATAAGATGAGGGATGATTTTGGCATGGTAAGGGTATGATGAGAGGAGACAAGAAAAATTTGGGCATGGTAATGATAATATGAAGAAGTTATGAAAATGGCTTGTGTGAGGGCTCTATTTATAGGCCAATTGAGGGGGATTTAAATCTAATGGCTAGGATTCAAAGTAGAGATCAATGGTTGAGATGAGAGGATGAGAACAAGAGCTGAGATCTCATCAACAATATTGGATGGATGGGATTAAATGTGAATTTTAAATTCACAAGGGGAAGGGTGATGAGAATTAAAATGAATTAAAAATCCATTTTGGGAAAGAGTTGGATATGACAAGTGAATGAATTAAAATTCATTTCATGGGGGAGTGTTGAATTAAAAATTAAGTTTTATTGAGGAGTGTAAGGACATGTGACACATGCACATTTTTGGGGCCTTACATGTGTAAGCTAATTTCATGGAAAATATTTTATCATGAAAATAGAAAGGTGAGTTGGAAGGGTCATGTGACCTTTTGAATAAACAATTGATTTTTATTCAAAGTGTGTTGGAGGATGGGTTAAGCAAGGTTTGGCCAAGTTAATCAAGTGATTAACTTAATTAAAGTGGCTGGAAAAAATTAGTTAGTGGGCTAATGGAGGATTAAAATTAAATAAATAATGATTTATTTAATTAATTTAGGTCTAGGGGTCATGTAGGCTAAGGTAGCTAATTAAATAATTGCTATTTAATCAACTAGGCTAGGTTTAGGTTGATTAGTAGGGTAGATTAATCAAATAAGTATGATTTATCTAATTAAACAATAACTAAATAAATATTGAGAATATTTATTTAATTAATGAGGGATAGTGTTGTAAGGTATAGTGATAAATGAGATGAATTAATTTATCACAAGTGGATTGTTTAGGAGGAATAATTAAGGATGAATGGTTTATGATAGATTAATTAAATAAATTAGATTTATTTAATTGATTGGTGAAGGGTAAAATAGTGATGTGAAGATACGAGAAAGTGGCTTGCAAGGCAAGTCATTTTTAGGTGTCTACAGTGAGAAAAAAACACTGCATGACAGTCCTAGAAATAAGAATCAACTAGGTACGAACCACTCTAACTTTGTACAAAACTTGATGGAGAACCTCTCAAAGATGCTCACAAGTCCGAACTCCTCTTAGATAAAATGCAAATATATATCTATGTATATGTATGTGTTGTGTTGCCCCTCGATGTGTTATCTATTGCTTAGGTCTCCTTAGATGACCAGGTTGATACTCTTGTAAGGTCAAGGATATCGGGAGACCACCTCTGTTCTGACCATTCTTCTATTTGTATCATCATTCTTCTATTGTTCCTCTCCTCTATTTTATTGTTGTGTGTCATACCTCAGGGGCATAGCATTATGGTTGATGACCTAGGGGCATCCTCCTACGTGGTGTGCCTATGGCACTTGTTCTTCTCTCTCATTTTTATTGTTTACCTTCTAGTGATTCTACCTAGTTGGCAGATGACGAAACACAAACATATACTGATACAGACCGTATGTCCCTTCAGCAAGCAAAGCAAAAATGCACCTAATCCATACATGACGATGGGGTTGATATACATATATCTGACGCTTGACTAGTAGAATCACTTAGTGTGATGTATCATCTTGTGGCATTTCTTGTTACTAACATTTTACAATCCACTCAATCTGCTCTTGTACACATTGATTGGTATCTCACCTTGTTTCTACACTTGGTTCTGAGGTACCTGCAGTATAGCCCAATGGTTATACTCAGTTTTGAACCCGCAGTATAGCCTTGGTCCTTGATGTGACTATTTTCATGCATAGCTTTAATGAATTTCTTTGGTTATTATCTTATAGTAAGATTTATAACCTCTCTTGTTATCAAATTATATCTTATCATTGTGTTTGTGGGAATATTCAGCGATCGTGAGCACATGTTGCCTTAGGGGCATGGGCTTACGAAAGATCTTGTTTCCCTGCATGTTTTATCTTTATCTTAACATGTTTGATATCGGTACATGACATCAACCACCTTAAGGTGGGGGCATATATAAGGTTATCTGTCTGATGATTTTGGTACTAACGAAGCATGTTTGTAAGCCCTCTCTGTGAGGCGGGATGTTGTATCTCTGACGCGAGTACACATCTTTATTTATATTACAATCAAAAAGCCCTCTCCGTGAGGTGGGATAGCATATCCTTTTATGAAAGAAGCCCACTGCAGAGGCCAGATAACGTATATCTTGAGCTAGTGCATATCATTTTATTCAAAAGCCCTTCTGGGGAAGGAGGGATGGTGTATCTCTTGAGCTAGTGCACATCCTTTTATTACAAAAGTCCTCAGTGGAGGTAGGGTTGGATCTTGAGACTATCCTCCCTTAAGCATGTTTTTGGCAGCTGTTGTGGCATAAGCCCAACTGTCAGGTGTGTTTGCAGCATGTTTGAGATGGTGGGACTTAGCAATAAGGTCCTTCTATCGCCCTTGTTTGCCATGTTTAAGATGTATAGTATGTTTATGGCATGCTATACGACACTCGTGTATCCTGTGTGTCTTCCATGTGTTTTCTCTTGTGTGTGGTTTTAAGGGTGTAGTGATTAGCTCCTCCCACACTCAAGTTTTGTATGGTGTGTCTTTCCTCGTGTGTGGTTTCAAGGGTGTAGCGATGAGCTCCTCCCACACTCAGGTTTTGTATGGCATGTTTTCCCCTTGATGCAGTTTCAAGGGTGTGGCGATGAGCTCCTCCTATATTTTTCAGTTTGTGTTTGTGATTTTATTTCCATGCACATATATATAAATGAAAATGTTATTTTTGTCACACGAAATTACACCTTGCTTGCAAGTATTCCAAGCATTCTAATGACACAATGGGAATGATCTCAAGGTGTGGGACCTTGCTCAAAGAGATCACACCTCCGGAGAAGGCCGGCTTCCTTCCCTGATTATCACCTAAAACTACTAAACTTTGAGGGGAAAAGGGAGGAGGAAAGCTTTAAAATGAAGATAAAAATAGAAAAACTTGAAAACAAAGGGTGATGCACCAGACAGACTAAAAGAGACTTCCACAACACTGAGAAAATGCACAATATAATCAGATACAACAAGTAAACATACACAGATTAGATGATTCTAGCAGAGGTAAGGCATAATAGGGTTGAGAGGAATGGAATGTTCACAGACAACCTCATGCAGATTCACACAGAACTAGAAAATTAGCAAAGGAGGTAAAATAACTAGCATATATCCAATGAAAAGGCAAGGCTATAGTTTATGAAAACTTTGTTTGGAAACAGAAAGACCAGAATGCCAAAAAATTTCCAACCCTATTTACAACATTCGAATGCATATATATAGAAATTCAAGAATACCCTATGTTGGTTACAAAAATCGCTCAAAGAACTGCAGTAGGAAAAAAACTCTGAAGGGACGTCCAACTGCAGGAGTTATGGTGCAAAAGATCTGGAATTGATGTAGATGGAAGATATTTTTAGTTTTCAATGCAAGCTGTTGCATCATTAACCTGCTCCCCTAAAACGGTGGAAGATATTTTGGTATTAAATGCGAGTAGCTTGCATGTCTATCCTCAACCATGACTGTATGCAGCATCTGAAACAAGACGGTGGAGAGATATTTTCTGATCATCAATGTGAGCTGCTTCCTCTCTGTGTAGCAATGAATGCAAGAAATATCTGCATCTACCGCAAAAAATGGTCACTGAAATGTCCCTTTGGCCAAATATGCAAATCTGTATCAGGTACCTCTACTTTTGGCGCTTAAACTCCTCTTTGAAATCGCCCCCTGAAAATGCACCTAGATCTACATACAATGCGGGCCCCTACCTTTTTTGAATTGGCTTTTGTATACTTCTCCTTATGAGGGATATGATGGTGACGTCACCATCATGGACGAGCCTTATTGAAATGTGACAGGATGGTGTCATCATCATATCAGGGTGATATTTGGACGAGAGGTGATATTACAAATATTGGGGTGATATTTGGACGAGGGGTGATATTACAAATATCGGGGTGATATTTGGACGAGGGGTGATATTACAAATATCAGGGTAATATTTGGACAAGGGGTGATATTACAAATATCACCCGATGTTCAGAATATCACCCCATCTAGAAGATCAGGTTTGACCAGATCATTAACCATACATAACTTCCCTATTTTAGCAAATTTCATGGTGATGTAAAAAGCAAACTTGCCTATTTTTTCAAGCTCTTTCACATGGTAAGCTTCTTCAAGCAAGATTTAGACCCTGAGATTTGGGTTCAGACTTCTAGATCACAAATATAGCTTACATTAGGGATATGCACACTGACTGATGCTGCTTGAATTATTTGACTCCGGCTAGAGGAAAAAGGGTCAACAGTTATATCAATGTCTTCATCACGTTTTGCGTGTCTTCAATACTCTCTTCTCCGTGTCTTGCATGCTTTCTACTATCTTCATTATGTTTTGTGTGTTTGCAATGTGTTTTCTAGTACTTACCTAAGACTGGGGGCTAGAAATAGTTCCTCAATCTTTGTGTATGCTTTAGCTTCAAGTGCTTGGAATGTCTGACGTGTTTTCGATAGCACTTTAATGCATGTGTGGGTCGTAAGATCATACGTACATTAAAGTGGGGGCTAAATGTTATGTCGTAAAATGTCCCCCTAGGACTTTTACCTCCTAAGTTTAGCTCTTGGGTCCCTTAAATTTAATCATGCATGTTAAAAATGAATCCCAGAGCAAAATCCCCTAAAACCCATGTAAAATGGGACTAAGGGGACCCTCTTGAGCTTAATCCAGCCCTAAAATAGGTCCCTAGACAAGGGCACCCACACCCTTGTCTTGCCTTATTTTGTTAGGGCCCAAATCTTAAGTATCGGCAAAGTGATTGTTAAAAGGTCTCCCTTTGTTGGCCTATTCAATTTGAATTATGAATGTTTAGCAGGAATGCATATATAAACATGCTTAGAACTTCATTTTACAATTAGATGGATAATGCAAACTTGTGATCTTGTGTTAAGGTATTCAAGGCTTTCATTGTGTTGCAAAGCAGTATTGTGTTGTGTTTGTACTTGTTTGTTGCATATTTGTTTTCATCAATCCATCTCCTCATGGTGTGAAAGATCTTCATCTCCTTGTGAGAGCTTCACCTCTAAGGTGACATCTACTTTGTGTTTTCAATCAATTCTTTATATCATTTGCTTTTGCCTCTATCCTACAAGGACACGTACTCTCTCTAACAATAGTGTTTGAAGGCTTGAATGCCATTCTGGGGCTTGACCGAGGAAAGCTCTTAAACACTACAACCCCTAACCCCTCTCTTGTGATTGCAGGTGACAGGTGTAGGATCTTGCAGGGAGGAGATGTAGGAGATCATAGCAAAGCAGGACAATTTCAGATTTGAAGAAAACAACAGAAAATATCCCTAAAAGGACAAGGGTGCCCACTTTTTTGTCCCTCAATTTAGGACTATCAGGAATCTCTGAAGTGGTTGTAGTCTGAAGCACATTTTATCCTGAAGCCCTAAGAAAAAACACTACACTAGACAAGGGTATCCGCTCTTTTGTCCCCAAAGTTTCCACCTTTCTAAATCCAAACTCTGGTATGTATCTAATTTGCATTTAGTGTCTTTTTGTTCGAGCATTTGTGAGGTTTCGTCTGTTTGTTTACAATTTTGCATAAATAGGGTTTTAGGCTTAATCAGACTAAGGTTTAACAAATTAATCAACAAATTTCAAATTTCCTTATCATTCCAAGTGACACCAAACCTATAGTTGAGTCCTCTTGCAAAAGTTGTGATTCGACTTGGTTTAATGTCCTTGAATGTATGTAGTGAAGGAGGATCTAATTAAACTATCAACCTCATCCACAAAACCCTCTTTTTCTGCATAACTCGGGCATGTGTGAAGAGATCCCATTCTAGACATTTACACTTGCTTCGAATGGCATGAAAATATCTCTGATAGCTTTGATACCATGAAGAAACCTTGAATCAACAGAGATAAAGAACAAGCACAAAACAACGCAGAGAATGGATGAAGTCACTCGATGCCAAAATCAATAGAAAATGAAGAGTACAAATAACCTTGAGTTAATGGGATGAAGAAGGAGTCAATCCCATAACACAAGGAGATCTCAAGTAGATGTGGCAAACTGCAAATGACAAGCGGAGTGAAAGAGTTTGAAGGACTCTTCCAATTGCCACACACCTGTCTTATGCCATGTGCATAAAATGAGGCTTCCAAATGTGGCCAAATGAAATGTGTACACTAATACAGTTTATTTTATTTCAAAAATTAGTGAAAAAGAACAAAAAGTTGATTGCATGTACATTGTAGTTTGCATTTCATACAAAAGCCCACAAAATACAAAAACATTAGAAAATACCTAAAAAAGCAAAATAATTTCACGCAAACCCTCAATTTCATCACAAGGTCAACACAAGTCAAAACTCCTTGATTTCATCACAAGGTCGAAAAACTCAAGAAAACAACTAGAAAAACCTTAGTTCACATCACTAAGTCAAAGAGTCAACTCTAGGTCAACTTGGATTAACTCTCTGTATTCAAGCATTCAAATGTGCCTTGGAATCAAAGGCCAATGGGTGAGGGCAGTCCTTGAGGAGATTGAAGAGTTAAACCTGAGACCACAACTCACGCAAGAACAACAACACTTCAAATCAAGGTTATAGAACAAGAACGATAAATTCAACAACACATACAAGCTTTCAAGGCTAGACTACAATGTACTAAAAGCATAAATGAAGCGAATCAAGATCCATCTAGGCGTTGGAATCTCAAAAACCCCAACAGGAGACAAACCACAAGTGACCCTTCGGGTCATATAGTCATTTCAACAACAACCGCCATTGAAAGAAGGAGACAAATGTAAAACAACAACAAACTCCTGGTCAGGGCGGCTGCTCTTCACGAAGTCCTGCTCCCAAGTGAATAGGACAACCCCCGGGTCTCGCACTCGCTCGATTGGTTTCTACCATGAGAGCGAAAGTGACTTGGAGGTCTCTAGAAGTAAGAAGAGGGTCCATGTGTTGCGTCGGAGCTGACAATATATGAATGTGCTATCCTGATTAGATGCCATCCATTGATTGTTATAACGACTTAGGATGATGTTTTTAAATACAAACCCTAAACATATAATTTGAACTTTTTAGCATGTATACCAATGAGTAATGCTCATGTTTGGGATTGCGTATATTTAAATGTAGACGTTTTAAAGTTTACAAATAAAAAATAATATCCCATTCTTAATCCTCTATAAGAGACAAAATCACAAATACAATCAAATACAAAATAAATAATAATCAAAGAAATAAATAAAAATATTTTAAGGAAACTAATATGATATAACAAAATGCTGAATTAAACTATGAATCCCAAAACATTATCTAAAAGCATGCATTAAAAACATCCATACAAAAGATATTTTATTAAAGAGAGAGTAAAAAATAAAAAATCCCAAAACATTATCTAAAAGCATGCGTTAAAAATATCCATACAAAAGATATTTTATTAAAGAGAAAGAAAAAATTGAAAGAATACGGACCAACGCATTAATAAAAAACTTTTGATTGTATTTGAATATTAAAAACTTAATATTTTAACTCAGGGAAGGCCTAAATTTGATGGCCGTATGACTGTTTTAATGCTTTTTTTGCCCAATGAATACAATCAAAATTTGAAGAAAACTGTATAATATGAAAAAGGTAAATTCTTGAATATGTATTTTTAATCTATGTATATTTATTTTAAGATAAAGTATGACAATAACCGTTGAACAAAATTGTTTGACAGGCAGAGTCGACCGTCAAATTTAAATCAGGAATCGCCGAGGAATCTCTTTTCTAGAATTAATATGCCAAAGAATGTCGGACGAAATTAGGGTTCTTCAGCTTTTTCCTTAACGTTGCCTTGTGCAGTAGGGAACAAGTTATTGCTCCTACAAAACTCGGCAGCAGCTGTGTCATAATTATTTCACCAGACATAATAATTTGTTTACGGCATCTATTTATTAAGTTGCTCCAATTTCCTGCCAGAAAATGTATACATACACTACGAGCTCTGCGGATGAAATCTGCCGCATACACGTTTGCAATTTTGCACAACTTTAGTCCACATTCATTAATATTCACTTCAACTTAAACAGGCATTTATTTACGTCTCATCTATACAAAAGTTGGTAGAGGTTATCTTACTTTTATTGGTCACAATTAACTGAAGTGAATGAATGATAGTTGAAGAATAGCCATTAATATATATGTCCCAACTTGTCAATGTATCTATTTATAACTCTTTATGTGATCTTCTAGAATTATTGGTGGCGTGATTATGAACAGAAATGAATTCGGCTGTGAAAAACCACCTACCCACTGCCTTGACGTCCTTCCATACTCCTTGAAACTGCAAATACAATATACTTCTCTTCCTGCTTCTTTCTTTCTTTGGCAAAGCATCACCTCACTGTAAAAGGACAAGGAAAGGATGGGGCGAGGAAGAATAGAAGTGAAGAAAATTCAGGACAAAAAGAATAGAGTGGTAACGTTTTGTAAAAGGCGGAGTGGGCTGATGAAGAAAGCGCGAGAACTTTCCGTGTTGTGTGATGCCCAAGTGGGCCTCATTATCTTTTCCCAAACTGGCAAACTCTCTCATTTCTCCAGCCCCAGGTAAGCCTCATTATCTGCTTCTAACTCTCTTACCAGTTAGCTTTCATTTTATTAGCTTGCTATTATACAAGCTCCATTGTAATATGCTTCATAGATTAGAGATTTTCTTACACATTCAGAATATGTCTGTAATCAACTTACCTGAGCATCGAATTGGTTTCATATTAATTGAATTAAAAGATCATTCTACATTCTATTCATTTTTGTATTTCTTCAGTACAATAGGTTGCTCATTGTTTAACACATCTCTGCTAATTTATGTCTGTGCAAATATCATATATGTAGATATAAATGAAAAGTGGGAAGGGAATATTTTGTAGAGTGATAGATTGTACAAATAATTTAATTAGTTGTTACGCCGAAGGCATTCCCTTTACTGAAATGGACTAACTAACTTTCCCATCTAACCGTGGAAAATGTGTTATAACGATACAAGACGATAGGAATCCTAGAGACCATCGGATCTGTTAAAAATGTGTTATAAGGATACAAGACGATAGGAATCATAGAAACCATCCAATCTGTTAAAAATGTGTTATAAGGATACAAGACGATAGGAATCGTAGAGACCATGGGATCTGCTAAAAAGAAGATTTTAGGTGATAAAAACAAAACTAAAAAAAAGATTTTAGGCAATATGTCTAAGCTACATTCACTTCAATGGTCAAACACTCAATAGTAAATTTACACCTTATTCATAATAAGAATAGCACACCAGTTAGATAAGCTCTTCCCAATAAGAATGTACAGTAATAAGTTGGTGCAGGTGACATAACTTATTACTAGACATTCTTATTGGGAAGAGCTTATCTAACCAGTGGGCTATTCTTATTGTGAATAAGGTGTAAATTTGCTATTGAGTGTTTGACCATTGAAGTGGATGATATTTAAATAGAGTGCTTACCAGTATGGCTAAACTCAATTAGTAAGGTATTTCAAATTTTTGGAAAATTGTCGTTATTTGATTATTCATTTCAACTATAATAAGATTATGAGTTACTAAGTAGTAACTCTTCATTCACATTAGAAACCATAATTTATTATTTTTAATGAATATTCACTTTTGTATTGAAAAATTATATAGTATGCACACACATCCTTTTGATAAAGCTTAACTTTTATATACATTCTCCATTAAAATATATAATTTTATTCTATTTAACAATTAGCATAAATATCTTAAATACATCTATCTAAAAACACCTAATAAATTTTTAATTTTATCTAAAAAATCTATAGAATATACACACATCTTTTTGACAAAGTTTACTTTTTTATATACATTCTCAATTAAAATATATAATTTTGTTCTATTTAACTACTAGCATATATATCTAAAAAATACTTAAAGATATTAGTCTTGAGTTATTTTATTTTCTTGAGTTATCTTATTTAAAGAGTGTTTTTAAGAATTATCTTATAGTTTTAGTTTTTTGAACATTGTAAAATGTCTCTTGACACAATAACTTATAATTTCATTTTATTTAATTTTTGTTAAATTATTATTTTATAATATATTAAATTCTACAAACAATATATTATAATCTAAAATATCAAATTAATAACATGTATTAGGTGAACAAGTATTACTTCTTATATAAATAATTTATTTTTCTTAACATATATAAAATTTTAATTTTTTTAAAAGAAAATTGTAGTGTTTAAATAAAGTTGAGTAGAAATAAAGTTTTTGATTTTTTTGAAAAATAATTAAAAAGTTTGATTAAATGTTTAATAAAAAATATTGAATTTCTCTAATAAAAATTATATTTTTATATATTTATATCAAAATGTTAAGGTTTTAAGTCATTTAATTAAAAAAATATTATTTAAATCTTAAAATAGATTTGATTTTTAATTGTAATTTTAGTATTCATAATAATATTAAAAGGTAGAAATTATGATGATGGAATTGTGTGGGCAGGGACATGGACGAAATTATTCAAACATATCATGAATGTGTTGAAAGTTGTAATAAATCACCACATAAATTTCAGGTATGGCATCCTTCCTATGGTCCAAAAAAGATCTCTTCCCCTCAATGACTTAGAAAGGATTGGTTTATATGATTATATCTTATATAGAGTTGTTTCTGCACATGTACTTCCTCGATGGTAATTTGCACACCTAAATTCTAATAATTAAATATTATCTATATAAATGGTTGCATTATACTTAAAGGCCAAGTAAATGTTCTAATTATAATATAATATAGAATAAACCATTGTGAGGTGGTGAAGACTTTTGAAAAATTGATTGTTCGGGAAGTTATGGATATATACATGTTCATTGTATCAATAAATTTTATTTTGCTTATAATTTTATAGATTTTTGCTTATAATTTTATAGATTAGAATTACTACTCTAGTCTTATTTCTAATCTATTTGAGGTGTCATTGTATATGAAACAAATTTATATTTATGTTCATTTTCTTGTGTCAATAAGTATTATTCAGAATATATTTTTATATTATTTTTTATGCATATTATTTATGGAACTTATAGGATCAATGTATAAATATATTTTTATATTATTTTTTATGCATATTATTTATGGAACCTATAGGATCAATGTATAAATATATTTTCAATTTTTCAAATAAATAGTGAGATTAGATTAGATATTTGATGTGTTACGAGTGAGAATATTTACAAAGATGATATGCCAATATGTTTAAGTTATGTCATTTGCACATCAATGAAAAATAGGCTAACATTTTGATTCCCTTTTCAAGACTTGTTTCTCTCAATTAGAGAAAGAATACAATTATAAGAACTCAAGCTAAGTCAAAATTCTCTCATTTCTAAGTACTAGAATATGGAACTAATTGAAGCCGAGGACAACAATATACCTTTTAAAGAATTTGTCACCCAATTATACTTCCCTTGATGTATTCAATTTTAAAAAATAAGTGACTAAGAAATTTGAACAATTTACATTACTATAGCATGAAGATACTAGAGATGTCACTAAGTAGGCAATATCATAGTTCATGAGTGCATATTGGGAATTTAATATTGTAGAAAAATAGATAGATATATTTCTAGGTATAAGGGGTAGAGAGGGTATTTCCATTGATGTTAACAAGTTGGATTGGGTGAAGATCCTAGAGACATCACTAAGTAAGTAATATCATAGCACATGAGTGCATAATGGTTATTTAATAGTTGACAAAATTAGATAGATATATGCTATGTATTGGGAGTAGTGAGGGTAATTGTATTAATGTTTGTTTCTTAGGTATGTGGATAAGAGTGTAGAATTGGTTGGGGGTTGGGTCTAAGGGATAAGAAGTTGGCTGCAAAAAATTAGAAATTTATCTCTTTACCTTTTCCTCTCATAAGGCTAAAGAGAGGAATTAGTTATGTTATATAGTATTGCATAAATATTTTTTTACTCCCAACTCACTGAAACTATGAAGATGGTTGTGCACCATAAAAAAGATACATATTTAATTCAAAGAGAGATTCAATCTAGATACCTTATTTAAACGATTAGAACATGATAACATTAAAGAATTTTTTTTTATTTTGATGGGTAGATATGAGATGGGTGAACAATTATATTTCTATTTTCTTATGGTTTACTTCACACACACATATTGATTTATTTTGTTCATCCAAACATATGAAGTAAAAAATGACCACGTATTCACATAAAATAGTTACTTTTTCAATTATTTTTTCCATTCTAGGGATCAATGTCAATTTATTATGGTATAAAAATATTTTTAATATCAATTTATTCACATTTATGGGTGCCAATTAGCATGTTCCCATTGGCGGGTCTATGAATCTAGCACCATTGTAACACCTAGTTTAGTTTTCACCCTAAAAACTAGGTTTAACCAAAGGTAATTATTTTTTTTTAAGATTAAAGAAGATACGTAATTTTGTTTTTCATTTTTAAAACCATGTAGTACATCCATCGACCAACAATAATATGAAATTATAAATTATACAAAGGGATATATCCATCTACAACATTAAACAATATGTTGATTAAAGTTACTTAGAACATTTTCAAAATAGAAACTTACCAAAGTCACTGCATCTCGATTGCCGACCATCTAAATTCAAGTCTCGGCAAGCCTCAGGAATATAGAAGAGAAGGTATCTTCAAAAAGCTTAACCCAACCACAGACTGTCGGTCTCCTGCACTCCTTCCTATCTGGAAGTGGCCCTACCCTACTCAAAGAGGATAGACTTAGGACAACCAATGGTGTTTGCCATCTGAGTACTGGTGTTGTGACCTACGTAACTTGTTATCATGCAATCCCCTAGATACCCTCTAGTCAAGCATGACCACTCCACAAGCTACGCCATCTAGACACGGTGAACTATCAATGCACTTGAGGCACATGCATTACCTTGGCCAAAGGATTTGAATATAATTAGCGTTGTATCAACACAAGTAATAAGTTCACCCACCCCAACTCGACTCGAATTAATCGCAATCCTACAGTTACCTATGTATAAGTTCAATATAACGACCTCGATAACCTCTAGGTGTTCCATACTCATCATGCATTAACGCATGGCAGTGAGGTTTACTTCTCTCTTTTTAGCTCATGGAGACATTTCCGTCCATATGTTAAAAGAATGAGTTCCTAGCTTACCGATTAATCGGATAATGCTATAAGTTAATCAGTTGATCTCTAAGTTAGCCCACTGCTTTAAATTATCCACTCAAGAGTGGACACTAAACTTAACTATGTTGTTTCGGAAGGGTTTCACAATAAAGCAATTTATAGAATACAAATATTTGAAGACCTGAGTTAAAATTTAAATACTCTTAAGAATCTTCTTCGACCTATTGAATCTTCGACATAGCTTAATCTTTTGTCAAACTAAGCATTTAGAAATCCTATCTTGTTGTTTCTATTTGCAAGAAGAATGCATGCAAGTTTACATAACTAAAGACTCATTGTGTCGGCTCTAAAACTTCATTATCTAACATGTTTGATAGTTTAGACCAATAATAACTCTATATTCTCCATCAAAGACAAATCAATTTGAATGTTTTAAAGCGAAAAGAGTTATATACAATAAATAAATGGTCTTTAACTAGTTATCATTCGCAACAAGAATAGAATGCTCTATGGTCAGCCAACCATTTATAAACTCAGAACTTGTGGAGAACTAAGTAGTCTTACATGCATCGACATTCATTTCACACTATTATTTCTCCTCTACCGACGGTTAACACATTCTTCAAGTCTTTTATAAAACTAGGTGTCTTTTATTATGACAAATCCAACCATTTATAATTGGCAAGCCAATTGAGAACACATCCACTGTCGACCTGGATTTTATTACTGCGGCTTGATAACTTAAAGCTAGCTTTCGACCAAAAACTTAGTCTACGATGCACTCTTCACATATCCAGATACCTCTTAAAGTTAAACAAAACAACTACACAATTAAACTCAACCATCGAAGATGCTTTGAAGAATAATGTATTACAACTGTGAGTTTTCAACTGCGGTGTAGTGCAGGGGACAAATAGCATTGTTTTCATTTTGAAAGAGGTGGAAATGCACAGGACTAAAGTTGGTAAACAATTCACACATTACATCTTCAATCAAATACTAAGTTCCATCGTATTACAAGTAGAGCCAATATTATTAAAACATGCCTAATAACCATGACTGCGTAGAGAAGAGATGAAAAGAAACCTAAAGATAATCCCCAGTGACTGCTTGAAAACTAGGTCCAAAACTTGTTCTTTTCTTGGCCGCTCACATTCAATTCATGCTCAGCCTCCTCTCCGTTTCCTCTTTGCGTTCTGTCTTCTAAAAACTAACTCCCTACTTCCTCTATATCCTGTTCTCCCTGCGAGAAAAACTAAACTTCCCACTCACAAGACCATGCCTAACAATTGGGTAACTACCCTGCATGCTTAACCATCTCCTCCTTTCGCGACCACTACCAGAAATGGTTTGGTTTTCCCACTCAATTCGCGATTACTCTACAAAGTGGAGCTCAACACTATGCGAGATGGCGGTTTTTAGTTTGGATAAGATATCACACTACTCATAACCGATTATGAGTATAGATCAAATGCATAACTGGAAATAATGGCTAAGCTGACAACCCATTCATAAAGTTTAAAGCTCAAGGGTAAATAGATTATTTTGAAATAAGACATAATAGTAAAGACTTGAGTGAGCTCTTCGAGTTACTACCCGCTTACTAACATCATAAAAGAATAAAAGGATTACCCCAAATGACTATTTAAATATAACTAATATAATTTTGTATATTCCTTTACAATACGACCAAAGGTATCACACTCAACGGTCTCAAGATTTAAAACATTATTAAAACCTTTTATTATATGATAATAACCCATAATAGAAACAATTCAACATCCATCGAATTTCTCAAGTAGATGTTTACATCATATGCTCGTAGAGCTTTATGACGATAACGACTAATTGAGCATAAATGCAAAACAAGGTTTGTGGTCGACTTACGCACAACTTTCAAATTTTGCACTGAACCACTAAACAAGACATGACTTACAACTCGTTCTCAAGTGTATATATATATATATATATATATATGTATAACAATATATCAGTCGTCCATATTTGACGACATGATACCAAGTATTATGACACAGATGTTGATTTCCCATACTCATTATGATAATTACGGAAAGAAGAAAGACCTATTCTTGCAAACCTCGACATCTCATCTAAAATTGACTTAGCCTTAAATCAAATCTTAACTCAAGGCTACTAGGTTTATCTACCTGATATTCATTTTTAGTGGCAAGAACCCATGGGTTATTCCAAAGTCTATTCTCTCTTTCTCAAAGATACTTTCTCTTCTTCTTTCTTCCTCGCGAACATGTTCCATCTATACCTGTCATTGATAATCTCACATACAATTTGTGGTCAGTGTTGCAAGTATGAGGTTAACCAGTGTTGTCATTGATCTCAACATACTCATATTGCATTGGTAAGAAGGATTGGATGAGTTGTGTGCTGTTGTTATTGAGGAAATCAGTCTCCATTCGAAACAGTGAAGAACAGTGATGAGAAGAAGACAATAGGTTGAGTATCAAAGGATGCGGATTAAAAGGTTTGTAGATATGAGTCTTGAGATGTTCTAGTTATGATTTTAGAGGTCCACATAAAGATCTGAAGAAGTTATGGCTGTTTGTCGAGAACCGGTTCTGGCAGGTGTTTAGTGGTGACATAGGGTCACAAAAAGGTCCGGTGTGATCCAGAATTGTATCTTCCTATTCTATGGATTGGAAGGAGTGTTTGGGATGTCCTTGTGATGTGTCATCTTGATGTGTGAATGGTTTGGAGGTCCGGAAGTACCTTTTGCTTTATGACAGTGGCGGTAGTCTGTATTCTTGAAGTTCCGGATGATGAAGAGAAGAATTCCGGTAAGCTGATGAAGTGCGGATGTTCTTGATGATTCAGGGAAGGTTGTGATGATCGTTGGATCATGTCCAGTTCATGTTGGTGGTCCGCATTGAAGTTAGAGTTTGGATTTTATGTAATGACCACCGTTGTTGGTGTTCTTTCGGAGACAGGCCGACCGGATGTATTACACACCTTGTGAATGATCTTGTGGATGTTTGCCGACTTAGATGGATGTTCCTAAGTCGATGCCTTGTATAAATAAGGGTTTGTGAATTCAGTTTGAAGTGTGTGTGGTGTGGATGAGTGTGGCATAGCGAAGAGAAGTGCGAAAGACAGAGCAAGTGTTTTGGGCTTAAATGGAACTGATTCGGACATGGTAAAGATGTCATTCTCCAGTTCAAGATTGTGATTCTTATCACTTTGTAGATAGTGTGTCTCTTGTAGGCAGTGTGCCTCTTTGTGAGCAGTGTGCTCGGGCAGTGAGCCCTAATTGGCAGGTGCCATCTTTTTCTTATTCTTCTAACAGAGAATAATCTTTGGGTTAATCACCCCGTGGTTTTTCCCTTAACCCGGTTTTCCACGTCAAAATCTTGGTGTCTCATGTGTTGATGTTTATCTGCTCTGATGTTTATGCTTTATGCTTTCATGAATGGTTAAATTGCTATGCTAATAAATAACACAGTGGATCTGATTGTTTTGAGTTGAAGGAAAGTTTAGGATAATTGATTCAGCCCCCCCTCTCAGTTATCAACAATTGGTATTAGAGCCAAGTTCCTCTAAAGAGAGCTTAACTGCTTGAGGAGATCTAGGATGTCGTCATATAAGAAGGACAGTCTGAAGTTTGATGGAACCAACTTCACTTTCTGGAAAGGCCGCATGAAATGTCACTTGGAGTGTATGGGAAAGGCGTACTTATCCATGGTCACAAAACCCTATGTACCTCCGCAGGGTGGTCCGACAACTCTGAATAAAATCACAGATGTTGAAAATAATCTGCGGACCAGAGAAGCTCTTCTAAGCACCTTGACTAACTCTAAACTCTCAAATGTTATTGACCTAGCAACTGCATATGAGATCTTGGTTAAACTGGAACTTCTGCATGAAGGAGATGAGTTTGTTAAGAGTGTAAGATTGCAAAGTCTCAAAGGGAAATTTGAAAGATTGAAGATGAGAGATGATGAAAATATCACTACCTTTATGCCAAGGGTAAATGAGCTGGTGTGTGGAATCAGGAATGCTGGTGGAACTTTGGATGAAAATGAGATTGTTTGCAAAATTCTAAGATCTCTTCCTGCTGCCTACAAAATCAAGGTTGCTACCATTGATGAATTCAGAGCCCATACAACTGTCACAAGAGAGCAAGTGGCTGGCAAACTGGCTGCTTTTGAAATGATCGAGTTTGGAGATGATCACCCCAAGACTGAATCTGCATTTAAAGCTAGTGCGTATATGAAAGGGAAACAGAGATTTGATTTGGGAGAGAACTCTTCAAGGAAGCTGTCATGGTATGAACAAGCAAGGAAAGATATGGAAGAGGAAGAAGCAGAAACAGCTCAACTTGAAGCCCTCATTGCAAAAAGACTGCCAAGAGCATCCTGTAAGTATGAAGGAAAATTACCTTTTAAATGCTTCAACTACAATAAGATTGGTCACTTTGCCGCAAGATGTCCGGAAAGATCTACAAGGTCAGATTCTAACAGACAAAGGTTTCAAAAGAATTGTTACTATGTTCATGAAGAAGCTGATAATGAAGGAGTAACAGATGATGAATCAGAGATAGGAGACAAATCCAGAAATGAATGGGTGCTTATTGCTATCAAGGAAGAAGATCCAATATCTATCAATCATAAGGTTGAAGAAAGAGCTTTGGCTGCCCAAGTCCAAGAAAAGTATGATTGGGTTATTGATAGTGGATGCTCTCACCATATGACTGGTGACAAGAACAAGTTCTTAGAGTTGGAAAAATATGAAGGAGGAGTGGTAAAGTTTGGTGATAATTCAGCTGGTAGAATCAGAGGTAGGGGAACTATTTCTTTTGATGAAAAGAGTAAAACTGGTAATGTACTGTATGTTGAAGGATTGAAGCACAATCTTCTCAGTGTTGGACAGTTAGTAGACAAAGGTTATGATCTCTGGTTCAAAAATGGAAGATGCAGGATCTTTGAAAGCTCCAGAACTGAGATTGCATCCGGTACTCAAACAAAAGGTAATATCTTTCCATCTGGTTGGTTCTAATAAAAGTTGTTTGTTTGTTCAAGTGGATCAGAGTTGGTTATGGCATAGAAGGATGTGTCATGTAAATTCTGATAACATCATCAAAATAAGCAATACTCAAACTGTTAGAGATCTTCCAAAATTGGTAAAACCTACAAATGGTTTGTGCAAAGAATGTCAGCTAGGTAAACAGAGCAGAGTTTCATTCAAAAGCAAAGATCAGTCCTCTATCGGATTATTGGAACTAGTTCATATTGATTTATGTGGTTCGACAAGAGTCAAGAGTATGCAAGGGATAGATACTTTATGTTACTAATTGATGATTATTTCCAGATAATGTGGGTCACCTTTCTGAAATAGAAGTCAGAAGCCTTTGAAAAGTTCAAAATCTTCAAAGCTATGGTAGAGAATCAAACTGGATTAAAACTGAAGTGTCTGAGGTTTGATAGAGGTGGTGAATTCACTTCCGGTGAGTTCATAGACTTTTATGAGAAGCATGGCATAAAGAGATAGTTGTCTGCTCCTAGGACTCCACAGCAGAATGGAGTAGTTAAGAGAAAGAACTAGACCATCTAGGAAGCTGCCAGGACAATGATGTTGGAAGCAAATGTTCCTCAGATGTTTTGGAGAGAAGCTATCAGCACTGCAGTCTACACTCTCAGTCGAGTTCAAATCAGAAACAATACCAGTAATGTAACATCCAAGTCCGAAATGACAAAAAGTAACTAAGTTTTTACAACGGTAATTTTTTTTTTTTTGACTAAGTAATTAAATACAAAATAAACTCATCTATATTCCAATACAACATCTTTCATTTTATCATAAACATGATCTCATTTTCATAAAATTGAAAGAAATGATATACATTAAACACTTTGTTTCTAACAAATGAAATTTTCTTGAAACAACAAATATTGGAAACATACCATTAACATGCATCTCGATTGTCGACCCATCACATTCAAGACTCGGCATTCCTTAGTATCTGGAAGAGAAAGTATCTTCAAGGAGCTTAACCTCCAACCACAGATCGACGGTCTCCCGCACTTCTTCCTAACCGGAAGTGGCCCTACCCTACTCAAGAGGATAGACTTAGGATAACTATCAGTGTTTGCCATCTGAGCTCTGGTGTTGTAACCTACGTGTCTTGTTATCGTGCAGATCCCTAGATACCCTCTAGTCATACACGACACTCCACAAGAAACGCCATCCAGTTACGGTGAACGTTCGATGCACTTGAGGATAGTACACCACCTTGGCCAAAGGATTTGTTTATATTTAGCGTTCTAAGAACGCATGAACTTGGTTCACCCACCCTGCTCGACTTGAACTGATCAAAATCCTACAGTTTCCTATTTGTTTAGTTTGAACCAATTGACGACCTTGATGACCTCAAGGGTTTAGGATTTCCTCCTAAAATAGCGCGAGGTGCAACATTTACTATATTTCTGAGTTCATAGTATCATGAACTCATATTCATGTAAAGAAAAACCTTGATTCATAATGCCCACTTCCTAAATGGTTTCGGAAACGTTTACTCGGTTCCCATGTTTACACAACACACTCAAGTATCTAAACATATTCCCATTATCCCGGAATTCAGGGGTTCTAGACTCTTAATATCTACAAGACAAAACTAGAGTCGTCGCATGCAACGTAATCTAGATTCCACATGCAGGTTTTTCCCACTCTACATGCTCGTTACAAAACCATGACGGTTTTTATGACACAAGTACATTAACTCCTACTTCCCTTTTCAAGTCAATTAATTTCGCAAGAGTTAAAGAGTTAAAATTTGTAAAATATAATAATAAAAAGATTTGGAGTCTTTCTTACGACTTTAGAGATGACCGACGCACGGTCGACCTCTAACAAAAGATAAAAGACGAAAATGACTCAAACTAGTTGTAACTACAACTTTGGCTATCAAGTACGTTAACGTTTATGTCAAATCACATTTTAAAGCTGTGGTTTATCTCTCCTACACAACACGCTCGTGGAGCAAAGTATTTTCTCTTTAAGGAGCTATTGAATTCAAGTGCCCAAGGGCAGTTTTATGTTGTTATCTCTGTCTCGAAGGAACTCTTTAATATTTTATGTCTTTTGAAGTTTGTAATTCACATTAGCAATCATGCATTGATCAATCTTTGAGGAAAACACATAGAGACCTATGCTCTATCGTCTTACGACACCTATCAAAAGAGATAATAATCTATTTCCTAAGTTCTTGCATACTAATCGATAGCAGCATTATTGTCACTGAGGTTTCTTCTATCATAATACAGTTATGGACTTTATCTCCATGGTGGAAAGATAAAATTGGGGTGAGGAGTTTCAAGCCATGGTGGAAAGATTGGAAATGGTATCTTGATACAACATTTCATAATTACAAACCTTTCAAAGGGTGTGCTTAGATCTTAGCACACTTGCATATGGTGCAAAAGATTAATGACATATGGGCTCTTCAATCCTTTGTTAGAACATGACAACATATAAAACACGACCACATAAAGTTCTTTGGTACCACTTGTTAGGAACTCTATGTACAAGATATCAATAAAATAGAATAATACATGTGGAATTAACACAATGCTCACAAAATAGTTATAGACTGCATGCTTATATTGATCAGAAGAATTATAGGTGTCTTTGAGGGGAAACCTCCTTAAGAGTAATGCTCTATGATAATATATGTTTCCAAGATGATATTTTCTTGATTACAATATCAATATAAAGCCCTAACAAGAAGTGCTACACAAATTACAACCAATGTGATATAACTCCATACAATGTAATATTAACTACTAATTATACTATTGGCTATTACAATGCTTAAAGTATTACAAGGTTAGGATGTGAGGGTCCTAACATAAGAGGTCTTACATAAAAAATCCATTCATTGATGATTTCATGTGTGTTATAGTGACCTCAATTTATGGATCAATTTTTTCTTTTTCTTTTTTAAAAAAATAGCATTTTTAATATCACAATTTTTTATTGATTAAAAGAAAAATCTATATCTTTTAGTTTATGGAGTCACCCTTGAGATAGATTATTGCCTCTATGGTTTACATCATTAATGTACTCATTCTAGATGGTGTGAAAATAAAGGTTATAATAGAGAACTGAAGAGTATTCAATGTGGATCTATTGTATTCTTGAAGAAGTTGCTAATGGTTAACCAAGGAATTAAGAAACTTCTTGTGGCATGATAAGTGTCAACACATACAAGTGACATCAAGAATATGGGAGGATAGGAGGTGATTTAAGGTGAGCACCATAGGGCTTTGGGATAAGAATACTAAAAATGATATCATATGTATTTCATATATGTGATTGTAATTTGATATACTATACAATATAGGATTTTTAGATACCAAGGGAAAGACATCGCAATTATGTAAAAAAGGTGTAGGGGAGCATGAAGAGACCTTTTAGAGGGAGGGGAGTTCAAGGAAAAAATGTGATTCAAGTATTTAAGATGAGCAGATACTTTGATACAAATGATTGGATGTTTTGGAAGTTTTAAGAGATTTAGGCCTCAATCTTGGAGAAAAAATTGGTTTTAACCTCGTACTAGATGTTCCATCTTGCATGTGTTTAAAAATGTTAAGGTATAAGCACTTGCATTAGATATATAATTGTTGGTTTCCAAGGAAAAATTTATTTGCGAGACATTTCATTATAGAGAGATATAGGGTACCTTGTAGAGAGGGAAACAATATTCAACCACCACACACTTCCCATAAAACAATTAGTACCAACAAAACTAAAATAACTAATCCCCACCACCATTATCACTGCCGTTAATTTATTACAAGACAATGATTGTGGATCATTATTTTGTTCTACCATGCTATTGTTATGTCGTAAAAAGTATCCCTAGGACTTTTTACCTCCTAGTTTAGCTCCCAAGTCCCCTTAATCTCATTATGCATGTTTAGAACTTATCCCAAAGCAATTTCCCTCAAAACCCATGTCAAATGGGGCTTAGGGGTCCACTTTAATGCTTAATCATGACTTAAAATCATACCTTGGACTTGGGCGCCCGTGCCTTAGTCCAGGCCTATTTTATCAGGACCTAAATTTTGGATGTCATCTTGTGACCATTAAAATGGTTTCCTTTGTCAGCCTTTTTAATTTGAATTACAAAAGTTTAGCGGGAATGCATAAATAAACATGTTTAGGACTTCATTTTAAACCTAGATGGATAATGTGAATTTGTGATATTGAGCTAAGGGATTCCAAGGCATTCATCGTGTTGCAGAGCAGTATTTTGTTGTTATTGTGTTTGTTTGTTACAGAGTTGGCTTCATCAATCCATATCCTCATGGTGTGAAAGATCTTCATTGTCCGTGAGGGCTTCACCTCCAAGGTGACATCTATTTGTGTTCAATCAATCTACTTCATCATTTTATTTTACTTCTGTCCGCCAAGGACATGCCCTCTATCTAACAATGGTGTTGGAAGGCTTGAATGCCATTCTGAGGCTTGATCGATGCAAGCTCCTAAACACCACAACCCCCAAACCCCTCTCTTTGTGGTTGCAGGTTACAGGTGCGAGAGTTTACGAATTGGAGTTGCAGAGAAGCTAAACAGAGGATATAGATTTGGGATCTGAGAAGAAAGTGTAGAAAATTAGACCTACTGGACTAGGGTGCCTGCCCCATAGTCCTCCCGACTGGCATTGCCAGAAACTCTGAAGTCGGTTGCAGTCTGACATACCTCACTATTCTAGATCTACAGAAAAATTGGCCTGTTGGACTTGGGTGCCCACCCCGTTGTCCCCAAATTTTCCACCTTGGAAAACCTGAACCCTAGTACGTTTCTAAGTTGTATTTAGTGCCTTCCTGTGTGATCATTAATCGTATTTCATTCATTTGTATACGATTTCATATAATTAGGGTTTGAGGCTTAATTGAATTAGGGTTTGACATATCTAGCAATCTAATCTATCTTCCCATATCATTCCTAAGTGACATCAACCTATAGTTGAGTCCTCTCCATTTGTAGTGACTTGGCTCAATTGTTGTCCTTGAATGTTATTATGAAAGGAGGGTTTGATTGAATCTACCTTAACCACATTTCAACCTTCTCTTCATTTCACATATAACATTTTGGTGAACCCATGTTTTTAGTGAACTTACATCTTGCTAAGTGTTGTAATTAGTCTTTGCATTTATTCATATCATATTCATCATCATACATTCAAAAATCTTGTATATATTTACAATTTTTGAAAAAAATAAGTATTTTAGGCTTGCATTAAGGCATAGTTTGCACTATTTTCCTTGCATATCATTAAAAACATATAAATTTCTAATATTTACATCATATCTAAGATAAATTACAACATTTAATCATTTCATGATCTTTTACCTTGCATTTTCATATCTCATTTGCTAGGGTTTTCCTTAAAAAGTTGCATTTATCATATAACCTAGTCTTAGCAAAAACTAGGGTTTGTAGACAAAATTTCATTTTTAGATTTTGCTACTTCTTTTCAACATTCATTCAAATCTGATTTTGAAGTGTAGTTTTGGATCATAGTGCATACTTTTGCATCCTAGCTTTGAAACTTTCACCTTTTACAATTATACCATTGTGTATTTCAACAAGCATAACTACCTTGCTCCTTTGTTTTGTTCTATTAGTTTATGCATTGAGTGTTGTATGCTTTTGCATGAGTTGTATAACCCGCTACCCTAATAAAAACATCCCTCTAAGGAGAAGTCTTACACTAATGGGTTTAGTGCTCCTGATAGCAATGGTGTACCAACATCAGAAAATTCATACATCCTACCTCTACAATGGAAGATAGCATAACACAAACTTTGCAAGATATCATATGTCATACAACTACAATGGAAGAGCAAACATTTCATGATTTTGAAGATCCTATTGATGTGATAACACATGTACTTGATGATCAAATCAACAAACTTGATAAGGAACTAGTTAATTTTTAAGCATTTGTGGAAAAAGAAAAGACAACTGAAGAGGCTATACCCGTTGTTCATAGTCTAAGAGAGTTATTAAAATAAGGACAAGACAATGTTAATACACTCTATGGGCTAGCACATATAGTGAATAACAACATTATGATAGTGACTGACTATGCAAATACTATTAACAATTTATCATCACCGAATCATACATAGGTATCAGCACCTATACCGACTACCAGAATGTTTACTTTTACATCATCAATCCTCACTACTAGTGCACAAGCTTGTAGTAATGCTAGCACCATTATGGGAGTATCTAATGGCATTAATTCATAGAATTACAAGGTTGTGGAATTCAACTATCAAAACCTAGCACCTAGAGTGACTTCTTATATGAATAATTACTCTCAACCACCTCTCTATTCCACCTATTCTCAACCACCTTTCCATGCCACTCACAACCAATCACCTCAAAATGTTATTCCACAACTTCTAATTCTTCTCAACAATAAACTGCATCACCGAGTGATGCCCTCTTAAATCAACTCTTGCAAGGCATTACCTCTTTACAATAGAAGGTGACAAACTTGACTACTTCTTCCCAACCCACTTTACAAACTTATCATGCTTGATTCTAATATAATACAGGTAACTGGAATGAATGACAATGGAAATAAGTCAGTTGCCCCTTTGAATCAGAATTTAGAGATTTTCACTAATCCTTTTCCTAAGCATAGAAACAACAATATGGTAGAGCAAAATACAATAAAGCAAGAAGATGACTATCTTGACTATGATGAAATAGTTGGCATGATAGAAGTGGATAAGGAGAAGATTGAAGATTCACCTCGTCCACGAGGAAAAGGTATCTATGTTGAGGTTCCTCCATCGTTATCCCTTCAAGGATCGGGAGACAACCAAGATGCACCAGATAAGCAATTTGAGCAATCTTGACAAAATAACATTAAGCAAGAAATAGTTATGTTGATGGTTGTTTTGATGCAATCATAACAATAAGTTAAAATTCACATATAATGAACTGAAACTATACTTGAAAGATAAGAAGGAATCATTTGAGATTCAACTAATCCCAAGTCTACAATGGTTCGGTTGGTCAAGTTCAGTTGGTCAATGTGAAGCTGTAATGTTCAAGGGGCCTTACGTAGTTTAGGGTTGTTTGGTGGTTTACTAGACTAAGATTATGCAAAAAGATCATAGATTTCAACAAGTATTTTGTTCATTTGCATACAAGTGTTACTGTGCTGCAAATTCTAAATGGTTAAATTCTTGAATTATTGCAGCTTTCTCCTTTATACATTTATGAAAACTGTCTACTTTTAACTCTGTTATGCATGCTTCTTCAAATTTGAGACAATTTCCTTTAGATTTCTACATTTACGGCTAAATATTTCAGGTGGGTTGGGAAAAGTTAAAAAGATTTAATCTATACCTCATTTACTCTACCGAAGGATCTAATTGTTCTGTTATGCACTATGTAAATACTACAGTAATTTGATCAAATCCACAGTAAAAACCTTAAATGCAAGCTCTGAGTATTTTCACAAACATACATTTAAAATTGCAAGCTCTCAAAGAAAATATTTCAAAACACAAAGAAGAGCAGGAGAACACTCAGAAGATAGATGCAGAACTCCAGATTCTATTGTATTAGAAACAAATAGTCATACATGATTTACAATGTAGGAATGACTCTTAGTTTCATTGATCAAACTACAGAGAACTTACAAGCTTTACAGATACAGTAAGGAAGCCAGACATTCCACGCGCACCTTACTGCAGACAACAGGCGACCTCCTTCTTCTACTTCTAATCTAAACTAAGCTAACTTGCTGTGTTTTCCTAAAAAAAATCTGTGTAAAGTATTACAGTGTAGAGAGGCACAATATATAGACTTTCTGGTTGTCCTCACTACAGCAAAAAAACCTAACTACCCCTGGTTCAAACCCCTGGTTAAGGCAATAAATATAGATGAACCAGTCCTCCAAAATATCTCTGAGCAGTGTCAAATCTAGGTGAAATATTACCCCTTCTGAGAAGCTCTGGCAGCTCAGCAATAACTTCTGTTTATCTGCTGCAATAATGTTCTCAGCTGTAACTTTGTCCTTCACTTGAATGGCCTTCACTTCCTCGCACTTCATCTTTATCTTCTTGCTCCTGAGATCAGATTTCCTCCGTGATGTCACTGTGTTGAATTTCCAGCTGCTTCCTCAACTGCAAGCCTGCAAGACAAGACAAGCAATAAGTATCAAGTTTATCAAATGAACAGCAAGAAATTAAAATACTGTTTAAATCAGGGTGACTGCAAAAATGTGGAAATCGGGTCCAAAAAACTCTCAAAACGCGTTCAAAAACGCATACAAACTGCTCAGAAACCACCAGGTCAACTATCGCTGACCGAAAAATACCACGGGCACCCAAAAATAAAGTTTAAAATTCCTATCGCTTTCCATTTCCCGCCCATCGGCGTGACAAATACTATCGGCGAGTCAAAAAATACTCAGGCCGATCATCGCTATTTGGCCGATGGCCTTTCTCTTCTGTTTACCCTTTTTTTCCTTCCATCGGCATGTCTTACATTATTGGCGTGACAAAAAACCTCTCCGCCGATCACTATGGTTTGGCCAATGGCCTTTTTGCTTCGTTCATCCTCTATCGGCTTGTATTTCCCTTCATCGGTGAGAGATTCGCCATCGGCGAATTCTATATTCTTTCCGCCGACCACTCTCTTCTTACCGATGTCCTTACATCGGCGTGACTCCTACCGATGTCCCCTTTCGTTGATTGCCATCGGCGTGAGATCGCCCATCGGCGACTCACAAACTTCCTCTGCCGATGGCCATACCTTGGTCGATGTTCCTTTATCGGCGAGAGTTTCGCCGATGTCTATTTCGCAATGCATTCGGCTAAGTCTTTCTCCTTTCAAAACCTATGTATATCGTGATATACAAGCCATTAATTCTATTTGATAATCCCTTCGATTCCGGCATTTGTATATTTGTATTGTATATCGCCAATATACAAGCCCGCATATACAAGGATTTAACCTTGTTTAATAACTACTTCGGGTCCGCTATTGTATTTGTGCGTTGTATATTCTGCTTGTATATGAAAACATACAAGCCCGAATATACAACGATTTTTCTCCATTTGATAATCCTTTCGGGTCCAGCATTGTATATTTGTATTGTATATTGTCTTGTATGTTAAAATATACAAGCCCGAAATGCAAAAGAAACCAAGTATATATATAAAAAAATGACTTTGCACATACAAAGGACTTTGTATATGCCAAGCGATAAACAAACCTGAATGTACATTTTACTAAAATGATCATAACTTGCAAAATATAGCGAATTTTAAGATGGTTCAAAAAGCAACCCTGGCTCATTTTTCACAAAGAATCCAACCATATCATGCAAGGGTACTGAAAATGCATTTTTCCATATTTTTAACAAAGTTTGCAAATTTGACTCTCTTTTCCCTTTACCACCAAGCAAAACAACACAAGCAGAAGCAAAAAACAAAGCAATAGCAGGGGTCCTCATTTTGCTCAGGAGCATAATGGGGCGTGTTGTGAACATCACAACAACTAGCAACCAAAACAAAACAATTAAATTCAAAGTGTTCAAGAAAACTAGATGAAATGAATCCATAACTTCCGACTATCTTTCCTGCAAATTACTATTTAGCTTGAGACTTAAAGTATTCAATAAGGGTGCATGAATTTCCATTTTTAGTTTAATTGTGTGCACGTGATTAATTATCCTCATCTTGAAGATCGGTTGAACAAATTAGTGATTGACATTAGCCTACGTAGGTGAGGATATACCCTCATAGCCGACCGGATAGAGCCTTGCTGCCAGCGAGCATCCATAGCCCCGGCAAGGTTATCGTTAAAATTCTCTTAAGTAGAGCCCCACTGCCAGCGAGCGTCTATAGCCCCCGTAGAGTTACTTAGATGGCTTAATCTGGATTTTCAGTATAATCCGCTTTATTTATTTATTTATATTATTATTATTTTTTTAAAGATTTCACAAGATATAGCAATTTGTAAATTCATGATGCAAGGAGTGGACACTTGCTGAAATTAAGCTGAGAATTGTAATGGTAGCAAGGGTAACCTCTGATTTTTCACCTAATATCTACATTGGTAAGTTCAACAAACCCAAGGATTTTAGGTGTGTCATCGTGAGAAACTTGCTTCGAATTCTCAATCACATTTATTGAATACGAAACTTCAGAAGATGAACAACTCTCTACATTCATGACAGTAACAAGTTATGTGTAAATTGCAAATGATTAACTTGAATATCCTAAATTTTATACTGTTTTGAATGGTTGCTAGTTTTGCTCCTTAATACTCTAAAGTAAAACACAGATCCCTACTGAGGAGACAACAAACAAACCAAACAAACAGGCTGTACAAATAGAAAGAAACAAAAAGGAACTATACAAACAACCAACCCAAAAAGAAAATCGCAAAAGAAGAACTGCACATTACCTACAGCACTTTACATTAAGAAAAAAAAAATGGGCTGCCCTTTTACCTCAAGCCTGGAAGTAGTGTTTCAAATGCTAGCCATTAATTGGTAATGGCACATCTTCTCTAGTCAAGGTCTTAAGTCTAAAGGTGTTATCTCCTATTATTTCTGAGACTTGTAATGGACCCAGCCATAATTTATCAAATTTTCCATGGCTTCCTTTCTTTTCATGTGCTTTGTCCCAACACAACACTAAGTCTGATATCCTGAATGTTTTGACTCTTGCCCTTTTGTCAAACCACCTCTTAACAACCATTTGGTGTTTGGCAAACTTCTCGATGGCTTGACCTCTTTTCTCCTCTAGTTGTAACATTTGCACTATTCTGGCTTCCCTATGGTTATCAAAGCCTAGATACTCATTGGCAAACTTCCAGGTTGGTATTCTCAGATTTACTGGAAGTATGGGATCAATCCCATAAACTAAATGATAAGGTGTGCTACCTAAAGCTGTTTTAAACTTGGTCCTGTCTACCCATAATGCATATCTTAATAGGGTATTCCACTCTCTAGAACTTTTGGCAATTAACCTCTTGATTATGTCTAATAAAATTTTGTTTGTTGATTCAGCCAGTCCATTACCTTGAGGGTAATAATTCGAAGAAAACCTTAAAATAATCCCGTATTCAAATGCCCATTTAGAAAACTTTAAAGAAGAGAAGGCAGGGCCATTATCACATACCAATGAATAGGGAGTTCCAAACCTGGTGATGATGTTTTCTTCAAGGAACTTGATAACTACCTCAGTTGTGGAAAATTTGCAGCAGGTGGCCTCAGTCCACCTTGTACAATAGTCTGTTACCGTCAGTATAAATTTGTGTCTTGCAGAAGATGGGGGATTGATGACTCCAATAAAATCCAAGCCCCACTGTGCAAACGGTCTGGATTCGATCACAGGTTGTAGTGGATTGGCCGGATTTCTCCCTTTGTCTGCTGCAGTCTGATAGGTGTGGCAACTTCTGATGTGACTCTTAGTGTCTTTGAACATAGTGGGCCAATAATAGCCCGCCCTTAGTATTTTGTGTGTTGTAGTTAAATGGGAACCATGGCCGGTTCCGTACTTGTCATGTAGTTCTGTCAACACTCTATCAGCTTTAGTTCTGTTTATGCATCTCAGATAAATTCCATCATGGTTCTTCCTGAAAAGAAGACCTCCTTGCACCATATAATTTTGTGCCTTAATCTTCAAATCTCTCCTCTGAGAAGCCTTCATCCTGTTTGGGTACTTTCCAGCTATCAGGAAGGTGCTTAAATCATCGTACCAGCCTGATGCGCTTTGGGAATTCAATATATATTATTGTTTTATCAAATTTGGATCCATGTTTGCTATTGTCTGCACCAACGCCTGCCCTCTGACCAGCTTCATGGGAATGATTTCCATGTCGAATTCTTGCAGCGTGGTGATCCACTTGGCTCTTTTTTCTCCAGGCTCGTTTTGCATCAGCAACATTTTTACTGCTGCGTCTGGTACTATGGCTTTGATCTGGCTGCGCAGAATGTAGTGTCTAAATTTTTTCACAGCCTTTACTAATGCAAATGCCTGTCTTTTGATATCTAGATATCTTAGCTGTGCATCCTTCAGAGGCGCGCTCATAAATGCTATGGGCCTCTCTTCATTATTTTCACCTTTCTGTGTCAAGGCAGCCGCGACAGAATGAGAAGATGCAAAGGAGTAGATGTAAAATGGGCTTGTGTAGTCTGGACTTGCCAATACAGGGGCATCAGAAATTGCCTCCTTGATATCTTTAAATGCAGCTCTAGGCACTGGCGTCCATTCCATCTGTGCATCCTTCTTCAACATGGCATTTAATGGCTGCATGATCTATGTAAAACCTGTTATAAACTTCCGAACAAAATTAATTTTACCAAAAAATGATTTCAACTCCTTCCTACTATTTGGTATTTGTAAATTTTTTATGGATTCTATTCTATCCGGATCAATTGAAATTCCATTTTCAGAAATGACATGGCCTAATAATTTACCTTCAGTTACGCCAAATATACATTTCCTAGGATTAAGGGAAATCCCATACCTTTCACATCGCTTGAGTACTTTTCTGAGGTCTTCAGCGTGGGTGGATGCATCCTTGGAATACACAGTTAAATCATCCATATACACAACAATGCACTTACCTGATAATCCACGGAATGCAACGTCCATGGCCCTCTGAAAAGTGGCACCTGCATTGATCAGACCAAAAGGCATTCTTCTATACGCATAATTTCCCCATTTGCAAGTGAAGGTGGTTTTTAGTCTATCTTCTCTATCAATTAAGACCTGGTTATAACCTGAAAAACCATCTAAAAAAGAGATCATCTTTGTGCCATTTACTGCTTGCAGTACTTCGTCTATTGGGGGCAAAGGATAATTATCCTTTTCAGATGCCTTGTTTAAATTTCTAAAGTCTACGCATAACCTGATGTCTCCGTTTTTCTTTATCACTGGTACTAAGTTAGCTACCCAGACAGAATGTCTAACTGGGAAAATTATTCCAGCAGACAGTAATTTTTTAACTTCCTCAAAGATTAAAGGCTCTAGAATGGCATTTACAGGCCTCTGTTTCTGCCTAAATGGTTTGACTTCTTTTCTTAAAGGTATTACGTGAGTTATGATGGACTCATCAAATGCTTTCAAGTCTTCATAAGTCCATGCTATGACATGTTTATATTCTTTCAGAACGTCCAAAACCTCTTTTCTAATTTTCTCAGAGCAAGCCTTCCCAATTAGTATATTCTGTGGATTTAGCTCAGTCCCTAAGTTATGTAAATCACACTTACCCCCTTCTGTTTTGGGCAAGTCTTTCTGTCTCATTACTCCATCAAAGTCAAAGATGTGTTCTAATTCAATTACTCCTTTTGGTAAGAAGTTGCTCTTTAAGTTGATCATATCCTCTTCGTCCCATGTTACTTCAGGCCTTTCTTGTTCATCAATGATTTGGGCCTCAAATGCCTCATTACAAGTCAGAAAATCAATAATTTTCTGATCCCCTCCAAATACCTGAAAGTGTGTAACATTGTCTGGTATACTGGGCACGTTAACTAGCTCAACAGCAAATTGTCTCAATCCTGACAGTGTCAATGGTTCTAATGTACTAGCAGTAACTGCTAGCGCATCCGGCCTATGGTTCAGCTCTCTAGGGATGTGCTCTATGTTAAAAGCATCAAACGAATCCATTAAACCCCATACTCTATGTCTGTAACTAATCATTTTCTTGTAATTGCAGGCATATAGTTTCCTCACTTGTCTGACTACTAATTCAGCGTCTGAAAATACTCTGATGGTTTTTACCCTTTTCTTGATGGGGATGACAAGTCCTAAAATTAGGGCCTCATATTCAGCAATATTGTTAGTGCAGGAAAATTGTAATCTATATGCTGCCAAATGTGATTTACCTTGAGGATTTATGAGTTCAATACCCGCACCTGCGCCCTGTTTTGATTTGGACCCATCACACTTTAACATCCACATGCCATCTTTACTTTTCTGATCTTTCACCTTGGCATACTTCGTCCTTTTTATTGCCTGTGGGGTGTTGTCTTGTTTATTCATGGGTTTTTCCGTTTGGTTAACTTGCATATGTGTGTTTTTAGTTTGCAACTCAGAAAGATAACTACCCTTGTCCTCTATTTCTTTTCCTAAATCTGAAATCAAGGCATCTATATTATTCTGAACATATTTCTGTGTTGGATCAGGATTCTCATTTTCCTCTTGTAACTCTACCCTCCCTATGCATTTTTTGTATTCATATTCAATGATGTCTTTGCATATTTCACAACTCTCCTCAGAATGTTGCCTATCATGGACTCTACACCTGTTTTTATATAACTTACATTGGACCGGGAGATTGTGTTTAACGCACTCTTCCACCTCTTGTCTAATGGCATGACCAAATTTGTCTATTGCATTGTTTTCTTCATCTGAAGAATTTCCATCAGACTCAATGAATAGTGCCGTTCTATTGCTGACACACTTTTTTCTAATGTTTAACATCATAATCTCTTCAATCTGCACCCCATTGTTGGTAATTCTATAGACACCCGGTTCAACAGCAGCATATAATATTTCATTAGTTCGATTATACTTTGTTATCATATGTTTCATTCTGGGCTCTGCCTCTATTCTGATCTGGTTTGGGATGCCTCTCCAAGGTAACCACATGTGTGAAAAGTCAGTAGCCATATATCCGTTTAATGTTTTGGACCAATCCCTACTCAGCAACATTCCATAATTTACGGGTATATCCACTACTTGAATGTCAATGATTTGGCTTACCCTGGTGTCTGAAGCTAATTGCATTTGAATGTTCATGAGTTCTCCTATCACGCTAACCTCAGTCTTATCTAATTGTGTGACAACCTTGGCAGATTTCGTGGGAGTCAGCCTGAGAGTTTTACATATTCCTAAGGGCATTACGTTGGCTGAAGCACCAAAATCTACCATGCAATTGTGTATATTCTTCCCACACAACCTAACGGTTAACAAGAAAGGGGGAGTATCCCTCTTATCCGCATGTATTACTACATTTGTATTGGAAGGTTGCTCAACTTTCTTACCTTTCTCTTTAAGTGGTGAATCACTATTAGGAACAGTTATATCAGCAGACACCTCGTTTGTTATGGATGTATCCAGGGATTTTATAAAAGCATTTCTGATTCCTGGGGTCTTCAATAATTCATTTAGAGGTATACTGACCTTAATTTTCTTTATTTCCTCTGACAAGTAACTCATTAATCTTGTTGTCTCTATTGCTTTGGTTTTACTTGTTTGATCCTTTTGTACTGCTGTTCCATTATTTGTGTGCTGACTAGCTTTAAGTATGGCAGGATTGTTGCTAGCATTCTGATCTGGGGGTGTATTGATGTTATTCGGAGGAGTGGAAGTGGTAAAAGGTCCTCCCGGCCTAGGGTTGTTCCTCAAATTGTAGGTGTGGCTTTTATTTGTCTGTTGAAAGGCCCGCACCTCTTCTATTTCATTTAATATCTCATTTTCAGATTCAAAGGGAAACTGAAAAGCATTTAACACCAAGGCTGATTCAGGATAAAGACTTTCACAACAGTATGGTTTATTCTCTAGGAATTCATCCTCTTTCTCTTCTGCGGTTGCAAAGGTAAACGTTTCTAAGACTAATGCTGTGTCATATCCTGAGGGTACTACCTCATTACCTTTAGGAATGAGAAATTCAGAGGTAGGAGGCTGTACATCTATGTTGAAAATGCTAGCTGCCAAGTGGAACTGTGGACAGTCGTGCTCAGCATGGGTATTGGTATTGTGAAACCTGCACCAATTTTTGGGTGCTGTACTGGCCATTTGTATGCTAGTCGTTTGTTTTGCATCATGATTATCTATATTCTCAAAAGGAGAAGCCAGAGTACCGTTGTTGGGCCCAGTGTTCCATGTCTTGGGTGGCCTAGGTTGATTCTGATTTCTGTTATTATTGCCCCAGGTCCTATTATCTATCACTGGCTCTCTATTTTGCATTGGTTGCCCCTGACTGGGGCCTTGATGCTGATTATAGTTTTGGTTCTGATTGTACTGCTGATTTTGATTGAGACTATAATTTTGATTTTGGTCGTGGTTGTGATTTTGATGTTGATTGTAGTTTTGGTTGCCTCTTCCATAGAGGTTCTCATTTCTTAGTTGTGTCACTTCGGTTGTTAACCTTTTCAAATGTGTAGTAATCTCTTTGATTTCTTCCCTATCCTCTTGTGCTTTTGCCACAGTTATATCCCTAGGAATTTGGAAGAAAGGCTGACCATTATTTTGACTGTTATTGGAAGTACTAGCTGTGTAAGGAGTTATAGCTTGGATTGGGGTAGGATTATACACAGGTGTGTAAGAAGGAACCGGATTTAATAGTGGAGCGTGCTGCACAGGGACTCCATTCCATGGTTGTGCCTGATTCTGCGCCCCAAAATTTCCTCTATTGACAAATGGACCATAAGTTGTATGCCTCATCTCTTGGTTCACTGAGGCTGCCTCTTTATAGGCTTTGGATATTGAATCTATGTCAGGTTTTCTTTTGACAAACTTGGTAGTTAAAGGATCCAAGGCAGCGTAGTACATAGCCAACAAGGGATCATCATCTATAGTATAAGGGGCTATCAGCCTAGAATAGGCCTTTTGAAACCTGTCGTTGAAATTATCAATTAGCTCTCCCTCCCCTCGTTTTATAGTAGCCAATTTATGATACAATGCGCAAGGGTCAATGGGTCCCCTAAATCTTGACAGAAATGCTTCTTCCATAAGTGGCCAGGAAGAAATGTAACCGTTGGGTAAGTTTACATACCAGCTAGAGGCTTGTTCATTAAAGGTGTAGGGAAACAATCTACACACCACATCCTCGTGCTCTAACCTAGCTCTAATACATGCCTCCTTAAATATTCTAATATGATCTTCTGGGTTCTGATGCAACTGGTATTTGGGACATATCTTTTCCGGATTTTTGGGCATCTCATGATAATCATTGAAGAGTATGGGAGAATTGACATCGAAATAAGCCATTGCAGGTGTTTGAGCTCGACTTGAACTTGTAGGAATACCGGGATTGATTGGTGGATTAGGATTTACAGGAGGATTGAGACCTCCAGGAGTGCCTGAACCAAGATTTAAAGATCTGAACAGTGATCTGTCAGGACTCACAATACTACGGATGTTAAAAGGTGACCCAAGAGGTGTTCCAGATGAACTTCCTGCTTGCAATATTTTTGGATTCCAAATTAAAGGGTTTTTACTTCACCTTGTATCAGGTAGTTGCACAAATATATCTCCTGAACTGGATCTAGACCTAGTCACTCTATTACTGTTATTAGCCAGTTTGAAATGAACCCTAACTCAGGAAGGCCCTCCTTCTAGCGCCAAAAAACTGTTGATGGTTGTTTTGATGCAATCATAACAATAAGTTAAAATTCACATATAATGAACTGAAACTATACTTGAAAGATAAGAAGGAATCATTTGAGATTCAACTAATCCCAAGTCTACAATGGTTCGGTTGGTCAAGTTCAGTTGGTCAATGTGAAGCTGTAATGTTCAAGGGGCCTTACGTAGTTTAGGGTTGTTTGGTGGTTTACTGGACTAAGATTATGCAAAAAGATCATAGATTTCAACAAGTATTTTGTTCATTTGCATACAAGTGTTACTATGCTGCAAATTCTAAATGGTTAAATTCTTGAATTATTGCAGCTTTCTCCTTTATACATTTATGAAAAATGTCTACTTTTAACTCTGTTATGCATGCTTCTTCAAATTTGAGACAATTTCCTTTAGATTTCTACATTTACGGCTAAATATTTCAGGTGGGTTGGGAAAAGTTAGAAAGATTTAATCTATACCTCATTTACTCTATCGAAGGATCTAATTGTTCTGTTATGCACTATGTAAATACTACAGTAATTTGATCAAATCCACAGTAAAAACCTTAAATGCAAGCTCTGAGCATTTTCACAAACATACATTTAAAATTGCAAGCTCTCAAAGAAAATATTTCAAAACACAAAGAAGAGCAGGAGAACACTCAGAAGATAGATGCAAAACTCCAGATTCTATTGTATTAGAAACAAATAGTCATACATGATTTACAATGTAGGAATGACTCTTAGTTTCATTGATCAAACTACAGAGAACTTACAAGCTTTACAGATACAGTAAGGAAGCCAGACATTCCACGTGCACCTTACTGCAGACAACAGGCGACCTCCTTCTTCTACTTCTAATCTAAACTAAGCTAACTTGCTGTGTTTTCCTAAAAAAATCCCTGTGTAAAGTATTACAGTGTAGAGAGGCACAATATATAGACTTTCTAGTTGTCCTCACTACATCAAAAAAACCTAACTACCCCTGGTTCAAACCCCTGGTTATAGCAATAAATACAGATGAACCAGTCCTCCAAAATATTTCTGAGCAGTGTCAAATCTGGGCGAAATATTACCCCTTCTGAGAAGCTCTGGCAGCTCAGCAATAACTTCTGTTTATGTGCTGCAATAATGTTCTCAGCTGTAACTTTGTCCTTCACTTGAATGGCCTTGACTTCCTCGCACTTCATCTTTGTCTTCTTGCTCCTGAGATCATATTTCCTCCGTGATGTCACTGTGTTGAATTTCTAGCTGCTTCCTCAACTGCAAGCCTGCAAGACAAGACAAGCAATAAGTATCAAGTTTATCAAATGAATAGCAAGAAATTAAAATACTGTTTAAATCAGGGTGACTGCAAAAATGTGGAAATCGGGTCCAAAAAACTCTCAAAACGCGTTCAAAAACGCATACAGACTGCTCAGAAACCACCGGGTCAACTATCGCTGACTGAAAAATACCACGGGCGCCCAAAAATAAAGTTTAAAATTCCTATCGCTTTCCATTTCCCGCCCATCGGCGTGACAAATACTATCGGCGAGTCAAAAAATACTCAGGCCGATCATCGCTATTTGGCCGATGGCCTTTCTCTTCTGTTTACCCTTTGTTTCCTTCCATTGGCATGTCTTACATTATCAGCGTGACAAAAAACCTCTCCACCGATCACTATGGTTTGGCTGATGGCCTTTTTGCTTCGTTCATCCTCTATCAGCTTGTATTTCCCTTCATCGGCGAGAGATTCGCCATCGGCGAACTTTATATTCTTTCCACCGACCACTCTCTTCTTACCGATGTCCTTACATCGGCGTGACTCCTACCGATGTCCCCTTTCGTTGATTGCCATCAGCGTGAGATCGCCCATCGGTGACTCACAAACTTCCTTTGCCGATGGCCATACCTTGGCTGATGTTCCTTTATCGGCGAGAGTTTCGCCGATGTCTATTTCACAATGCATTCGGCTAAGTCTTTCTCCTTTCAAAACCTATGTATATCGTGATATACAAGCCATTAATTCTATTTGATAATCCCTTCGATTCCGGCGTTTGTATATTTGTATTGTATATCGCCAATATACAAGCCCGCATATACAAGGATTTAACCTTGTTGAATAACTACTTCGGGTCCGCTATTGTATTTGTGCGTTGTATATTCTGCTTGTATATGAAAACATACAAGCCCGAATATACAACGATTTTTCTCCATTTGATAATCCTTTCGGGTCCAGCATTGTATATTTGTATTGTATATTGTCTTGTATGTTAAAATATACAATCCTGAAATGCAAAAGCAACCAAGTATATATATAAAAAAAAACGACTTTGCACATACAAAGGACTTTGTATATGCCAAGCGATAGACAAACCTGAATGTACATTTTACTAAAATGATCATAACTTGCAAAATATGGCGAATTTTAAGATGGTTCAAAAAGCAACCCTGGCTCATTTTTCACAAAGAATCCAACCATATCATGCAAGGGTATTGAAAATGTATTTTTCCATATTTTTAACAAAGTTTGCAAATTTGACTCTCTTTTCCCTTTACCACCAAGCAAAACAACACAAGCAGAAGCAAAAAGCAAAGCAACAGCAGGGGTCCTCATTTTGCTAAGGAGCATAATGGGGCATGTTGTGAACATCATAACAAGTTACAGTCATGAAGAAGAGTATCCCATTCCATCGTGAAAGACTCCATCAAGCAAATCAAAACAAGAAATCAAAAGACTGGAAAAGAAAAAGGTGAATATCATCGGCGGGAAATGTTGCAAGTATGGGCCTAACCAGTGTTGTCATTGATGTCAACATACTCCTATTGCATTGATGTCAAGGATTGGATGAGCTGTGTGTTGAGGATATTGAGAAAATTAGTCCTATCAGGAACAGAGAAGAACAGTGAAGCTCTATGAAGTGAATATCCCAGCTAAGATGAAGACCAGAGGATGTGCATCAAAGGGTTTGTAGATATGTGTCTAAAGATGATCTAGTCAAGATTTGAGAGGTTCGCATGAAGATTTGGAGAAGTTATGGATATATGAGTAGAACTGGTTCTGGCAGATGTTTAGAGGTGACAGAGTGACCTAAATAGGTCCGGTGAGATCCGAAAATGCAATATCTTATTCTGCGGATTTGGTGGAGTGTTTAGGAAGCCAATGTGAATTGACAACTCAATTGGTTCATGGTCTGGAGGTCCACAAGTATCTATTCTAATATGACAGTGATGACAGAATGTGTTCTTGAGGTTCCAGATGAAGATGCGAATGATTTTAGTAAGCAGAAGTGGTGTGGATGTTCTTGGTGATTCAGGCAAGCTTGTGGGGGTCTCTAGATTGTGTCCATTTTGTGTTGGTGGTCTGCATTGAATATTGAGCTCGTAATTGAAGAATTACTTCCGGATGATGATGTTCTTCCTAAACTTGGCCGACCGGATGATTTACACATCTTACGGATGATCTTGAAGATGTTCTGTAAAGGATGGCGTGTTCCTCAAAGAAGATTGAAGTCCCAGATATGTGTGGCCGACAGTGTGGTGATTCGCATGAAGTCTTTTGTAATAAGTCAAGTTGTATTTGTGTATTTTCTCTGTAATAAAATAAAGTATGCCAACTTTGTTGATTATCCCAAAGTCAATGTCTTGTATAAATAAGAGTTGTGACATCATTTCAAATTATCTTGGCGAAGATGAGAGTGTGGTAGAGAGGAGAAGAGTGAAAGGTAGACCAGAAGTGTTGATCTTAAATAGAACTGACTCAAACATGGTGAAGATGCTAATCTTTAGTTCAAGTATGTAATATTTATTATTCTGTAGACAGTGTGTTCCCTGTAGGCAGTGGGCCTCTTGTGAGCAGTGTGCTCAAGCAGTGAGCCCTAATTAGCATATGCCATTTTGTTCTTCTTATTCTTTTAATAGAGAATACAATCTTGGGTTAGTCACCCCGTGGTTTTTCCCTTAACCGAGTTTTTCACGTTAAAATCTTGGTGTCATATGTGTTAATATGTCTCTACTCTTGAATTATTGCATTATGCTTCCATGATTAATTTATTATTATGCTGTTGAATTACAAGAAGGATTTAAGAGTTTAAAGAATAGAAAGTTTTGAGACAACTGATTCAACCCCCCCTCTCAATTGTCTGTTCTAAAACTAACAGGAAATAGCAATGATTCCCCTCCTCACAAGAAACAAAAGATTTCAAATATACAGGATCTGGAGAAACAAGCACTGTATGACTGTTCTAGACATAAGAATCAATTAGGTATGAATTACTCAGACTTTCTACGACACTTGATGGAGCACCTTTCTAAGATGCTCACAAGTTTGAACCCCTCTTATATATATATATATTTGTGTGTGTGTTGTTGTTGTGTTGTGTTCCCCCGTGATGTGTTGTGTTGTTTAGGTCTCCTAGGATGACCCTTGAAACTCTTGTAAGGTCAAGGATACCGAGAGACTGCCTCTGTTGTGACCATTTTTATATTTGTTTCATCATTCTTCTATCTTTCTATTCTCTATTTTATTGTTGTGTGTCGTGTCTTAGGGGCATAGTATTGTGGTTGATGTCTTGGGGGCATCTTCCTACATGGTGTTCCTAAGGCACTTGTTCTCCTCTCTCAATGTTATTTTTTACCTTCTTCAGTGCTTATACCTAGTCAGTGGATGACGAAAATAGATAAATATTGATACGAACTGTGTGTCCCTTCAGCGAATAAGCAAAAATTGACCTAGTCCATATATGAAGATGGGGTTGATATATATATCTGATGCTTGACTAGTAGAATCACTCTGTGTGATATATCATGTTATCTTATCTCTTCTAAAAAACCTTTCAATACAGTTGCTCCGTGCACTATGGATTGTTTTGTATCTCACCTTGTTGTTACACTCGGTCCTCAGATACCTGCAGTATAAGCCCAATCGCTATACTCAGATCTAAACCCATAAGTGTAGCCTTGGTTTCTTGGATGTGATCTAATACATGCATAGTTTTCATGATTTGATTTGGTTAATATCTTAGAGTGAGATGTTCTAACCTTATCTCTTGTTGATTATCTTAGCATATCTTGTCACAATGTGTTTGTGGGAACATTCGGCAATCATGACACATCACCTTTGGGATCATGGGCTTTGTGAGAGCTCTTATTCCCTTGCATGTTTTCACTCTACCTTAATGTGCTTGATATCAGTAAGTGACATTAACCACCTTAAGGTGGGGGCATATATAATGGTATTTGCTTGATTATTTTACACTGACAAAGCGTGTTTGCATACAATGATCTATTGTGGATACTTCCTATTCACTATAAGGTGTCTCTGTGATGCTGGGGGGTTGTATACTTTGAGCACATGCTTCCTTTTAACTGTAAGGCATCTCCGTGATGCAGGGAGGTTGCATTTTGAAATCCCTTCTGTGGAAGGCGAGATGGTGTATCTTTTGAGCTAGTACACATCCTTTTATACAAAGTCCTCATCACGAGGTGAGCTTGGATCTTGAGTCATCCTCCCTTAAGCATGTCTCTGGCGGTTGTCATAGCATAAGCTCAACAGTCAGGTGTGTTTGGCGTGTTTTAGATGGTGGGACTTAGCAATAGTCTCCTTCCATCGCTCATGTTTTCCATGTACAATAAGTATAGTGTGTCTATCACATGCTATGCGAAGATTGTGTATTTTGTGTGTCTTCCTTGCATGTTTGTTGTGTCTTCCCCTGAGTGTGGTCTAAAGGTGCGTGGCGATGAGCCCTCTCCACATTCAGGTATTTGTTTGGCGTGTCTTCCCTCTTAGAAATGAAAGCAACACTACTCAACTAAAATCTGATTCAAATGTATATTTAACCATTTTTAACATAGTATTAAAGATGGAGATTGCAACACAGAATATAAACCCACAATACAGAAATATACTAGAAGTAGAATGAAGCACACAACACAATGTTTAACATAGAGAAAACCCTTACGGGTTAAAAACTCCACCAAGAAAAGAGGCCAAGCTGTATTATCTTCACAAAAGGAGATTACAAATACATTCACTTCCTCTATCCTTCAACCTTCACTCCGATAGAACCTGGGTACCTGTAAACTGTTATATATCTCATCTACTATGCCATGGTTTATATAGAATTTATACAACCTCAAGATGGGTGTCCACTTTGGAATCTTCACCCATACAGCATTCAGTGACTTCTTACAAGCTCATAACACTTGTTAAGAGTCAACAATACAACCTTAGGCGTCCATGGATAAAAATAGGCTCGTACAGGGTCATAAAAGCTGTCATACAGGCATCCTACACTTGGCAAAAGATGCCTATGCAATCTTGTATGCCAAGGGGCCAAAAATAGCCACTTATAGATCTTATGACGCGTCATATGTTGTCATAAATGTCATAGAAACTCTTACAGCTTCTTACAACATCTATGACGCACGTCATAACACTAAAAATAGGTGATTCCTCCACATGTGCACCCCACTTTGATTAATTACCATTTACCATAGTAAATGACATCCCGTAACTACCGCCGGTAACTCCGTAATTACCGTGGACTGTAAATAATTTTTACCACTGCCGGTGAAACTAGTACATCCCTTATGGGTAATTACAAATAATAAATGGAATATACAATAATTGGATTTATAAGGTTAATGGCACATTATCCCAACATTCTCCCACTTGACATTATACATTGTAAATCAACCCATAGGAAAAACAATTGTAAATAATCAGGCACTAGAAACAAGGCCCATGGCCTCTTTGCACCACACAAACTTCTCTATGCTCACAGGCTTGGTCAATGAATCTGCAACATTATTCTGAGTGTCCATCTTCTTTAGCTCAATCTGTCCATTTGCAACCAAATCTCAAACAAAGTGATATTGAACATCAACATGCTTAGTCTAAGCATGACGCATGGGTTTCTTGGCCAAACAGATAGCACTCTGGCTATCACAACCAATCTGAATGATCCTACAATCAAATCCAATATCTGTACACAATCTCCTCAACCAAACTACCTCCTTAGAGATGGGTAGCAGCCATATACTCTACTTCTGTGGTTGACAAAGCAACTGTGGGCTACGTCTTACTCATCCAACTCACTGCTCCTCCAAACAGAGTAAACACATAGCGACTAGTGGACCTCTAACTATCCAAGTCACTTGCCCAATCTAAATCAACAAAACCATGTATGTCCAAATATTTATCAACACTATTAGTACTAGAGTAAACCAAACAATAACTAGGAGTACCTGCAAGATATTTAAGCACCCTCTTCGCATAATTCTAATGTTGTCTACTAGGGTTAGACATAAATCTACTCAAAACTCCCACTACTTGAACAGTATTTGGCCTAGTGCAAACCATTACATACATCAAACTCCCTACAACACTAGCATATGGTACATTAGACATATCCTCAAGATCATCTGCAGTCTTTGGACACATATCTAATGAAAGCTTAGTACTAATGGGTACATGAACTCTAACTAGGTTATAGTCCTGCCTACTAAACCTCTGCAAAATAGTATTCACATACTTACTTTGTGACAACCAAAGCTTTTTGTTACCTCTATCCCTTCTGATCTCCATTTCCAGAATATACCTGGCAGCTCCAAAATCCTTCATATCAAATGCACCTTAAAATTGGGCTTTAAGCTCACTAATCATACCCTTAGTATTGCTAAAAATTAACATGTCATCAACATACAAAGCAATAACTAGTAGAGAATCATCAATACAATGAATGTAAACACAATGATCCTCCTTGCGTCTAACAAAACCCAATTTCAAGACAAATGAATCAAACTTTTGATACCACATTCCAGGGGACTATTTCAAACCATAGAGAGACCTCTTTAACATGCAAACCCATTTTTCTTTCCCTTTTACCTCAAAACCTATAGGTTGTTGCATATAAATTTCTTCCTCAAGATCTCCATGCAAGAACACAGTCTTAACATCCATTTGCTCAATCTCCCAATCATAAGCTGCAATAATGGATAAAAGAAATCTAATGGAAATCAATTTAGCAACAAGAGAGAATATCTCACCAAAATCAACCCCCTCTCTCTGAGAGTAGCCCTTGGCTACTAGTCTATCCTTGTACTTCTGCAATGACCTGTCTGGTCCAAACTTCTTCTTGAAAACTCACTTACAACCTATGGCCTTTCTTCCTTTGGGAAAATGAACAAGATCTCAGGTGTTACAAGAGTCAAAATCCATCATCTCCTCCTGCATGGCTAAATACCAAGACTTGCTATCATATGAAAGAATAGCTTCCCTGTAGGATCTAGGCTCATCGTTAGTACTCAATAAAGAAAATACACAATAGAAATTTGGTGGCCTATACCTAACAACTAAATTTTGTTGTCTTGTGGATCTCCTCAAGGGTGGAGTAAGAGTCTCAACTTGTTCTTCTGCATGATCGTATGTACCAACTCCTTCTGTAACAACAAACTCATCTTAATCAAAACTACTCGAATCTTCTTCTTCTTCTTCACTCCCTATCCATCATTCTATTCTTCCTGAGGTGCATCTTGCTGCTCTAACTCAAAGTGCACTCTCTTTACCTTTTCATCTTTTTCTTTTGGCTGCTTAGGTTCAGAAATAGCTCTAAGTGCCCTAAAAATAACATCTCTAGAATAGGTAATCTTACGGGTTAGTGATTTCCAAAGCTTATAACCTTTGACATTATAACCATATCCAATGAATGTACACTTTTCAGCTTTTGGATCCAACTTAGATTGCTTTTCCTTAGGCACATGAACAAAAGCCTCACAACCAAAAACCCTTAAATGTGAAACAGAAGGTTTCTTACCTATCAACACTTCATAAGGTGTCAAATCAAGACCCTTACAAGGAGATCTATAACCAAGTAGCAAGCAGTACACACAACCTTTGCCCAAAAGCATTTATCCAACTATGCATCACTCAACATACTTCTGGCCCTTTCCATGATTGTTCGGTTCATCCTTTCTACAACACCATTGTGTTGTGGTGTATACAGAGTTGTCTTTTATCTGAGAATACCTACATGCTTGCAAAATTCATCAAATTCTTTAGAGCAATATTCTTCTCCATTGTCAGATCTTAATATTTTAATCTTCAACCCTGATTGGTTCTCTACTAAGACTTTAAATTCTGTAAACTTAGTGAAAACTTTAGATTTGTGTTTCATAAAATAAATCCATGTAAATCTAGACACATCATCAATGAAGGTGACAAAACAACGAGATTTTCCAATAGAATCATTATCCACAGGTCCAAACACATCCGTATGAATAATTTCAAACTTCTCTTTTGCTCTATTGCTTCCTAAAGGAAATGGCATTCTATTTTGTTTACCAAACACACAATACTCACAGAAATTAAAGTGCTCATTAGAATAAGAGAAACCATCCAACAAATCTTTATTTTTAATAGTTTTCAAAACATTATTGCTAGTGTGGCCCAATCTATGGTGCCACAACATACATGTATTTTTAGTATTGGCCTCAGATACATAGGAGGCATTACAAACTGTAGTGGCTTCAATCTTGAACATGTTTCCCAATCTCTTCCCCTTCGCTACCACCAAGTTCACTCTCACCAATCTACAACCATACTTGTCAAAAGTCACATGCATTCCCAAATCATTCAGCTTCGAAACAAAAATCAAATTTCTAGCTAATCTAGGAACATGATAAACATCAGGGAGGGTTTTAATCCTCCTATCACTGAAACACAACAGTACCTTTGCCTTTTCCAACAAATCTCTATTTTTAGCTTCCACAACTCATACCTCATTCTATTGAACTTCTTGTTGATCATGATGTTAGTCATAAACAAACATAGAATAAAAATTGCACAACAACCTTTACTCATCTTGAAAGATATGATGAATTCAAAGAATTCATGATCCCAAGTCTCCGTGTATTAGTTCATAACCTACTGACGTTACTCAGTGGTTGATGTGCGTTGCTGTTTTCCATTTTGGGGGCCTTACGTTCATCAACAAGATCTGATAAGAAGCTACAAAGAAATGTTATTTCACAGTATACTTCTCTGGATGATATATTTATACTTAAATCTTTGCATGATATTTGTCAATTTGACATGCTTTAACTCAAATATGCTATTGATTTTCAATTATCCTCGAGATATCCGCATATTTATTACTATTTGCTTCTGATTGTCAATTATTGCAATTGTGATGGTGAATTAGTCTGAAATTAAAATAAACTGAAAGGAAAACTTTAAATAATGATGAACCTTCAGTTATTAAACTACCTACACATTAGATACAGTCATGAAGAGAAGAAATCAAACCATATGTTCACCAGGACATTCCACAGCTAGATATAGTTGATGCTAACTTCAAAGGAAAAGAATGAAGACAACACATGCAAGCTGATATGCACTCCAAGGGACGCAACAAATCAAAACATGTATCAAGAATTCATACACTGATTACTCAAGATTTATGATGGATTGTAATCAAAATAGTCTTCTCATTCATTAAGTATGCAAGAACATATATGTGTACAACAACTTTGAAATAAGCCCTGAATATTTCAGCAAATAGATTTCAATTAAGTTTCCAATGTTTAAAATAAGGCATCCCTACACCTTTTATAGAACAAGGTGAGGGAGCGGTTACACATGATCTATGATCAAGCTTTATCTATTAAGATCTACGGTAGATATTCATCCTTTACTTAGTCAACATTTCACGTGGCACAGGTTGCCAGCTGGCAACCATCTGAATTACTTATTTTCTCTAAATGCCTGATGCTTATGCCTTCTTTGGTATTGCATCTTCATCCACTCTTCATTTTTTAGGTTCTTCATCCTCATCATCAGGTGCATCCGGATCATCACTTCCCGTATCTTCATCATCTTGATGAACATGGCTTTGTATATGGGCCTGCATGATTATCCTGACATTTTCATATGCTCCCACCACTCGCTCAACTTCTCCACCATCCTGAGTTTTTGCTTTGACAATGGCATGCTTGTGGGCCTGATATTTATCTTGAAGAGTCTCCAATTTGCTCCTGCTGCTGCCTGATGTTTCATTATAATTCTCCACCCTGACCTTGATCCTCATGATCTTGTCTATGGCTTTTTCTGTCAGGTGCTTAAGAGGGTCATCAGCTATCAGCTGGAAGTTGTTATGCAGAGCCTTTACTACAAAATCTGCATCTTGATTCTCAATCTTTCCTTCTACCTTCCCCTCTAGGGCCTCCAGGATCTCTGCTTCAAATGACATCATGTCATGCAGCTTCATGCTGATGTCTCTTAACTTGCTGTTGCATCTTTTTAATACATCATTTTCAAATCTAATAACTTTATACCAGATATCCATCAATATGGCAGTATTACTATCCAGCACCTGTTTGTTTATTAGAACTTGAGGATTAATCCTCTTCATTTCATCCAAAGCACTCAAGGCTTTCTCTAATTGGAATGACCTTCTTCCGGCTTCCATTTGCAACTTATCAACCTTTCTTCTGGAGATACTTAGAGAATTCCACCTTTGTAAAGAGGCCTTCACTACTTCTTCTGCTCCGTTGAGTGTGGATAACATCCACCTTCTCATTATTACCAATTCGTGCTTCATAAGGTCTAGCTTGTTGACCTCTTCTTGAGAAATTGTAGTCAATGGGACTGCCTCTGAATTTGAAGTATCATCAGGGTTAATTAACCCTTTTATGTAGGCATGCAGCTGAGCAATGTGCTCCTTATGCTGCTTATTTTTCTCTTTTTCTTTCTTTACCCTTTGTGTCAAAGAATCAATTATATCTTTTCCCTCTTGACCTTCTTGGTCTTCATTGGCAAACCCTAAATCAATAGTAGTGATCTGAAATTCTTCTAGGGTGATTTTGCCCTTCTCTTTTTCAACTGTGGGAAGTGCTATCTGAGCGGTCCTTCTGCTCGTAGCAAGATCTCTTCTTATGGCCGAGGTTAATCTGGGCTTCCTCTTTGGCTTCATGATGGTCTCTGAAAATAGGGTTGACACATCAAACTCTTGAATCTCTAAACCTGACTTTGTATCTACTTCTTTCTCAAGCCATGGAGGAACTTGGTCTCCAGATCCTTGGTGTCCACCATCATCATGCTGATCACCTTGACTTGCAGTAACTGCATCTATTTTTGATGGGGATGGTGACTTTCTTATTTCTTCCTCATGATGCTCTTCATGAGGGTGATCCTGGGGTACTTCCTCCTGTTGAGGAACTTCTTCTTGTGGTGGAGGATCTTGCGATGCATCCACATGATGACCTTGTAATTGGTCCTGTACTTCATCATTTTTTGTTTCCTCCCCTTTGGGAATTTCCTCATTATGAGGCACATTTGTATCTGTAAATGTCATTGTATCTACCTTAGGTGCTTCTACTTGATTTTGGATCACATTCTGATCCACACCTGTAGTATCTATTTCTTGAGTCCTTAGGTCATCTTGACCTGATGTATCCTTTTCACCAAAGGCTTCTTAAGTCCTGGGTACTTCTTCACTTAATATAACCTTTTCATTTCCACCCTTTTCTTGTACTTCAACTATTTTGGGCTCATTAGATATATATTATTGTTGTTGACCCATATCTGCAGTGTGTCCTTTTATTTCTGTCAACTTAATCTCTTCAACATGTTCTGTTCTTTCAGGTGTACCCACTGGATTTTCAGGATGTGCTATATCTTCCCTGTATGTTAAATCTCTCACTTCGGGGCTAGTCACCTGATTCCCTAGTTTATCAAGCCCTATTTGTTGTGCAATCCTTTTTGGGCTGTTTTCCTTTTCCTGTTCCACTTGCTTCAGTTCTTCTAACACAGCCACCTGCACTGAGGGAGTTCCTTGTGGAGTTATGCGGGTGTTAGCAGCAAGGGTTTCCATTTGTTGAGAGGTAACATCCTTTACTACCTCATCATCAGATAAGTCAACTGTCTCCTCCAGTGAGACAAGACCACTTTGAATTGGCCTAGAGGCTTCTTTCATTTGTTCTTCAGTTTGTTCAGTCTTAAACTGAACAATGGTGGGAAGTGGCACGTTGTGTTGCAACTCCTTTCTGAATACTTCTCCACCAGCTCCCCTCAATACTATGGGGTCATGTTTTATTTCACCTCTCATGGATGTTCTTGGTTTTTTAGGTGTGGATGCCATCACCTGAGGTGCTTTTCTTTTTCTTATGAGGGGCATAGGGTCCTCTTCTACAGGTTCTTCATCAAGAAGAACATCCTTTTCCTTTTGTTTTTGTGATGCCTGACCCTCCTCATATGTTTCAATAGTTTCAATAGCTGGCCTCTGGATCTTTTTAGCCTTTTGTTTATCTATAGGAGGCGGTGCTGATGAGGCTAATGCCTGTCCTGATGCGGATACATCCTCAGCTGTTATAATCACTCTTTCAACTATTACCCCTTTAGGTTCATTATTAGTTTTCTTACCTCTGGGGGGTCTCTTGCTTTGTTCTTGAGGTGACATTCTTTCTCCTTTAGATTTCCTCTTTTCAATCAGAAATTCATCATATTCATTGTCAGGAAACTCCTGCCTCTTCTTCTTATTGTCAACTGTAAGGGCTACACCCTTCTTCTTTAGTGCATTTATTTGTTCATTTACCCAAGACTAGGTTAATTACAACATTCTGCCTATAAATTGATCTAATGAAATATCCTCAGACTATGTAAGATCAGGTGCTGAGATTGTGTCATTGCATATCTTCTTTTCCTCAAATTCATTAGCTATTATTTTGCCATTATCCCCCTTCAACTGAGTAGGCACTGGAATACAATCAAAAGTTCTGATCTGGCTGAGAGTCAACCTTTGGTATTTTCTTCTCCTAGCCTTAGCTTCATCCTCACAATCTATTCAGAAATCCTCTAAGTGCTTCTGATGGATGGGCTTTCCCATGATTTTCTGCATCCTCCCATATGGGTCATATGATCTTACCAAGGGGAACGACTGTAACTTCATCATGTCTAGACTAGCTATGGCCTTCTTAATGTTATTAGAATCTTGGCATATATACCACCCCATTGTTACTGGAAACAGTACTGGTGGAATCTTATTATTTGCTTTGTAAGCATCCAGTATTGTGGATATCTGTCTCATGAACTCCATCAAAACAACTGCATCAGTGGGATATCTTGGGAGCATGAGGGGTTGTCCTACAAAGCCCTCTATTCTGATATAAGAGAATGTGGTATATTGTATAAACCAAACACCATGCCTATATATGACTTCTTGAGCTTCCATGCTCAGTCTTTTAGTCCTATCTTCTTCCATTGTCGTGACCAGATGCATAGAAAATGCATCATTCACTAATTTGTAATCTAGAAGATAATTTTGTCTTTGTAGTTGGGGATAATGATCCCAAATGTGGGCATCATTTGTAGTGCCACCAATCTTTCCTTCTGTTGCAAGTGCACTGAATGTACCTTTGTATGCACATGAGTATACCACATATGAAGTCATATGAAATGAACATTCTAGGCCTCCTAGGTTCATGAGCTGCTCATTTAGGGCATCACTTATCATTTTGGCCCATAATGGCTTGTTGTCTGTATACAAACACATCAGGATAACCCCATACATCCAATCTTTGAAACTCCTAGCATTAGGCTGGCCTGTCACTCTACTAAGTAAGGCTATCATATACTGGTATTCATCATCAAAGTCAAACTTCTACATATGCACTGGTAGTTTGGCAACTGCTATATAAGGACTATTCTTTGCCCTCCATTGATACATTCTCTTCCTAGCAGCTTTCCTGTTGTTTATATATTTGGTTTCCAGTTTCTTCAAATCCATGTTGACAACCTTCTTTCCCAATGGTAAATTGAAAGTGGCTGCAATCCCCCTGATGGACAGATCTGCATACACTCAACCATGCTTTTCCACTTTCCTTGTTTGTGGATTGTAGTTTCTAGCACATTCAATAATCAATTCTGGAGTCTCCATAGAATAGGGAGATCCAGCTGCGTTCCACATTCTTGACATGAAAATGGCGTCCAACAGGGTATTATTCTTGTCATCATGCATTCTAGATGACCAAGTGACCAAATCAGTGCTTCCCTGGTGTGTGTCTGAGATGATGCCATACTTGAACTGTACACCTTCAGGCTGAGCGAACATTGGTTTAAGAAATTCAGCATCAGATTTGCTCAACCTCTTGTCTACCATGGTTTCCTGCAATAAACAGGACCAGTCTTACCATACAATACTTCACATACATGCACACAACATTATATCTTCATAGCATGATGCACATTATATTAATTAATCATCACTTCATCATGATATGCATAACATATATCTTCAAATCAGCAAAAGCATACTACCTGGACATGCAGAAAATGACAGGAGGAGGGTTTTAATTACTTACTTGATAGCATTTAACTCCTTGATTATGCTGATGATTATATGAAAGAGATTCAGATACCAGTGATAATCACGTGTCTTGTTCTGCTGCAAGCCGTGTGTGTCTGCAAGTAGGTCGTAGGAGGGTTTGAAAGCTCTGTGCTATGTAAAAAACTAGTTTTATCACAAGGTAAGTGTAAAAATGATGGTGTAAATTCACTTTATCCTCCTTATTAGGGAAATTTTAGGGCAACACATGGTTTATTCAATCTTAACCATTGATCTCCTGTCATTAATTCATGGATGTTGCCAAGTGTCTAGATCACGTTCGCAATCGGCGGGAATCCACCTACTGCATTTATGGCATTTAATGTTGCGTGGCAAGGGGAGCGGGGTGATCCTCAGAAGATTGAGGGATATTCTAAATATCGGGTCATGTTTAAAATGTCGGGTGCTATTGGGAAATATTAGGATGATGTCATCAGGATAATGACTTAGTTTATCTTTGTTGCACTATGATGTCATCGTCATGTTATGTAGAAAGGGTCGCTATTGGAAATATACCTTCACGAGGTAAAAAAGGATGATGTCGTCATCATCAGGGTGGTTTTCTTGTTTATCAGGATTATATGATGTCATCATGATATTGGCTTTAGGGTGATATTTTGCGACGGGGTGATATTCCAGAATATTAGGTGATATTGAGAATATGACCCCCGCAAAATATATGACATTGTTCGACGGGCAAACGCTTCTATCACCTAAAATTGACATCCAGATCTCTGGATAAATGATTTATCGTGTGATAAAATTGGATCAGGGTGATCTTTCATAAGATGACTGATGTTCAGAAATATGACCCCCTAGGGATATTAGGTTTGACTAGGACTTTGACTCACCATAACTCTCGTTCCCTGAGGAATACCAGGGTGATCCAAAAGGCAAACTTGCATGAAATTTTGTACTCTATCCAACCATGCGGTTATTGACATGAAATATGAAATTTGAAAAAAAACTGACCTCATCATGATGACTTACCCAGTCCCTTATGCAGGATCATCTGCATGACTTACTTTTACCAGACCGCCAGCAAGCAGAAAACACAAGCCAAGCCAAGCAAAAAGTTGGGTCCCTATTTTGTCAAATCAAAATGGGGCGTGTTGTGCAACCACACAACACTTCTCAATGTCCAAATGAGAGGTTGATGCAACGGTGGATCCAACCATAATATCAACACAAGATTTGCAAAACAAACACAACCAAATCTTCCATTGCAGCTACAGCTTCCACACTACCACCCAAGAGTCAAAGCTGGCTAGGCTCTGATGCCAAATATTAGAAATGAAAGCAACACTACTCAACATAAATCTAATTCAAATGCATATTTAACGATATTTAACAAAGTATTAAATACAGAGATTGCAACACAAATATAAACCCACAATATAGAAATATACCAGAAGCAGAATGAAGCACACAACACATTGTTTAACGTGGAGAAAACCCTTGCGGGTAAAAAACTCCACCAAGAAAAGAGGCCAAGTTGTATTATCTTCACAAAAGGAGATTACAAATACATTCACTTCCTCTATCCTTCAACCTTCTCACCGGCAGAACCTGGGTACCTATAAATTGTTAAATATCTCATCTACTATGTCATGGTTTATATAGAATTTACAGAACCTCAAGATGAGTGTCCACATTGGAATCTTCACCCATGCAACATTCAATGACTTCTTACAAGCTCATAATACTTGTCAAGAGTCAACAATACAACCTTGGGTGTCAATGGACAAAAATAGGCTCTTACGGGGTTATAAAAGCTGTCATACATGCATCTTACACTTGGCAAAAGATGCCCATGCAAGCTTGAATGCCTAGGGGCCAAAAATAGCCACTTATAGCATCTTATGATGCGTCATATACTGTCATAAATGTCATAGATTCTTATGACAACTTACAGTTGTCATAGAATCTCTTACACCTTCTTATAGCATCTATGGTGCGCGTTATAGCACTAAAAATAGGTGATTCCTCCACATGTGCACCCCACTTTGACCAATTACCATTTACCATAGTAAATGACATCACATAACTACCGCCGGTAACTCCGAAACTTACCGATGCAGTAACTCCGTAATTACCATGGATAGTAAATAATTTTTACCACTGCCAGTGAAACTAGTACATCCCTTATGGGTAATTACAAATAATAAATGGAATAATACAATAATGGGATTTACAAGGTTAATGGCACCTTATCCCAACATTCCCTGGAGTGTGGTCTAAAGGCGCATGGCAATGAACCCCCTCCACATTCAGGTCTTTGTTTGGTGTGTCTTCCCCTGAGTGTGGTCTAAAGGCATGTGGCAATGAGCCCCCTCCACATTGAGGTCTTTGTTTTGCTGTTTTTAGCGCTCTAACTTAAGGCGCATGGCAATGAGCCCCCTTCGCCCCTTAGTTAGGATTTTTATTTCATATATAAAATGTTATATCAATGTATTTATCATGTTTTGTGTGACTGCTCTCATGTCTTCATCATGTTTTACGTGCTTCCACTATATTCTCCATGTTTTGTGTGCTTCTTACTGTCTTCATTGTGTCTTGCATGTCTTCAATTTGTTTTCTAGTGCTTACCTGAGACTGGGGGCTAGAAATGGTTCCTCCAATCTTAGTGTATGCCTTAGCATCATGTGCCTGGCGTGTTTGATGTGTTTTCGACCATACTTTAATGTATGTATGGATCGTAAGATCATACATACATTAAAGTGGGGGCTAAATGTTATGTCGTAAAAAGTTTTCCTAGTACTTTTTACCTCCTAGTTTAGCTCCTAGGTCCCCTCAATCTCATTATGCATGTTTAAAACTTATCTCGGAGCAATTTCCCCCGAAACCCATGTCAAATGGGGCTTAGGGGTCCACTTTAATCCTTAATCATGACTTAAATCATACCTTGGACTTGGGCGTCGGCGCCCTAGTCTAGGCCTATTTTGTCGGGACCTAAATTTTGGATGTCGACTTGTGACCATTAAAACAGTTTCCTTTGTTGGCCTTTTTCAATTTGAATTATGAAAGTTTAGTAGGAATGCATATATAAACATGATTAAGACTTTATTTTAAACCTAGATGGATAATGCGAACTTGTGATATTGAGCTAATGGATTTCAAGGCATTCATTGTGTTGGAAAATAGTATTGTGTTGTTATTGTGTTTGTTTTTTGCAGATTTGGCTTCATCAATCCATCTCCTTATGGTGTGGAAGATCTTCATTCTCCATGAGGGCTTCACCTCCTAAGTGACATCTATTTATGTTCAATCAATCTACTTCATCATTTGATTTTGCCTCTGTCCAACAAGGACACATACTCTATCTAACAATGGTGTTCGAAGGTTTGAGTGCCATTCCGAGGCTTGACCAAGGCAAGCTCCTAAACACCACAACCCCCAAAGCCCTCTCTTTGTGGTTGTAGGTTATAGGTGCGAGCATTTGTGAAGTGGAGTTGTAGAGAAGCTGAGAAAAGGATATAGATTTGGGATCTAAGAAGAAAGTATGGAAAATTAGACCTACTAGACTAGGGCACTCGCTCCATAGTCCTCCCAACTGACAATGCTGAAAACTTTGAAGCAGGTAGTAGTCTGACATACCTCACTATTCTAGATCTATATAAAAATTATCCTATTGGACTTGGGTGCCCGCCCCATTGTCCCCAAAGTTTCTGCCTCTGAAAACTTGAATCCTGGTATGTTTCTAACCTATATTTAGTGCCTTCTTGTGTGATCATTAATCGTATTTCATTCATCTGTATACAATTTCATATAATTAGGGCTTGAGGCTCAATTGAATTATGATTTGGCATATATAGCAATCAAATCTATCTTTCCATATCATTCCTAAGTGACATCAACCTATAGCTGAGTCCTCTCCATCTGTAGTGACTCGACTCGATTGTTGTCCTTGAATGTTATTGTGAAAGGAGGGTTTGATTGAATCTACCTTAACCACATTTCAACCTTATCTTCATTTCACATATATTAGCTATTATGGGTGATGATCAGTCATTTGGTGAAACGAGGTGAAATGGATTTGACTAAGAAAGACAACTAAGTTTAATACTACTCTATGTGGCCACACAGTTGCATGGTATTAGAAGTGATTTGTAAACAAGGAGGATATTCCTGACACATGTTCACTAGCAATGAATATTCACTAAACTTCTCAACAAATCCTCACATACATACTAATAAGCACCTTTTATGGTTATCAAATGAATATAATAAAGGTTAATTTAAATAAAAAAAATGTATGAACTCAACGAAACAATAGAGACACATGAGAAACATACATGACAAACTGCAAGATAGTTTCCCTAGAGAAAATCCTTATTAGGTGAAAACTCCAACTCTACAGAGAAAATATAATTGGTTATTCCATTATCAAAAACGCTGAGGGTGAGTATAGATGTTTACAATGTCAAAATGGATTCAGTTAACTCCAACAATAATTTTGAAGCTCCAATAATACCTCCAACTACACTCCCACCATGAACAAAGTTGCTACAGTTAAAAGGATAGACTAAACCTATCAGAGGATAAAAGCCAACCCCACACAAGTCATGGGAGAGCAATATATAACCTCCCTAGAGTTTCCCATTGGTAGAAGAAAGAGCATAGAAGAAAGAGCATACGAAGAACAGAATCCAGAATCTACTGCACATGGCTGCAAAAAGGACGCAGAGCATAAGGCCAACTATACCTAATAGGAAAAGACATGTTTATTGTAAGGGACACATCCCCATTGTAGCCATATGTATATAGTAAACTAGAAATAGAAGTAACAAAGTAGGCAAGTAGAAGAATAAGAAGAATAGTGAAAAGAGATTATACATCTGATGTTGTAATATATGAAATTGATATATATAAAGAGTATTATGTGGTTCTAAGGCTTAAATTAAATGTTTAATTTCTATATTATGAGTTCTTGATTCTATTGATATACTACATGTTGTGTGGTTACACAACATGCCCCATTTTTGACTTGACAAAACAGGGACCCAACTTTTTGCTTGGCCTGTTCCGTGCTTTTGGCAGTTTGGTAAAAGTAAGTCATGCGGATCATCATGCAAGAAAGGCTGGGTAAGTCATCATCATGAGGTCAGTTTGTCAAAGTTCAAATTTTATTCCAATGATCTCATATTTAGATAGAGCATCAAATTTCATGTAGGTTTGCCTTTTACATCACCCTGATATTCATCAGGATGTGAAAGTTATGAATGGTCAAAGTTTGAGTCAAACCCGATATTCACAGGGAGAGGATCATCTTTCGTAACATCAGTCATATTACCTAAGATCATCCTGATCTACTTTATCACCCGATAAATCATGCGGTCCAAATATCCGGATGTCAATTTTAGGTGACAGTGACCTTTACCCGTCAATAGCCTTATGTTTCCCGCGAGGATCATATTTCTCAATGTAACCCGATATTTCTTAATATCCTCCTGCTGTGAAATATCCCCCTAAGCCATTATCCTGATGACGTTATATGAGTCTGATAAACAAAGAAACTAATATGACGATGACGTCATCATCACATTTACCTCTCGGCAGCATATTTCCTAAACATGATCCTGCTCCTATAACATGACGATGACGTCATGATGCTTTAGCAGCCAATATCTGGATGACGTCACCCCGATATTTCGAGAGAGGTTATGTTTTGTCCGGTCATCATCATTTCGTAACATCACCCGATATATTTGAAATATCCTCCTGATGTATAAAACATGACCTAAGGGTGTGTTTGTCACTCGATCTTGTCTAAGATACTTTTCCTATCGAAGAGGATGATCACCTTGCACTCAGGACGATATTTGAATATCATCCTGTCATTTGAATATCATCCTGTCATACGAGTATCACCCTACTCTCGTTGCTGCCATTAACATTTAATGCGCGCAGAGGTGGTAGGTATTTCCCACCGACCACAAAACCCGATGAACCACTTGGTGAAATCCTGAGCTTCCGTGTGGAAAATCAACGAATAAAATCTAATCTGTCAGGATTTGCCCTAATTTTACCCTAATTACAAAGTTAAAAGGTGATTCAATCATCATTTTCACATTTACTTTGCGATAAAATTATTTTCACAGAGCACAAGCTTCTCAATCCTCATACCGATAATACTCTTACGAACCGAGCTTACAGACAGGAGGAAGTGCGAAATCATCACCAGAATTAAAGGCATTTTCAAGAAACCACTGGTATAATCAAGGGGATCTACATAACCAGGTAAGTAATTGAAACCCTCATCCTGTTGCTTCTGCACATTCAGGTATGATGTCGTAGGTTCTGGTTGTATGCATCCTAGGATAAGTAAATGCTAAATAAGTATAATATGCATGATGTTAATATAGATAATTGTTATATGCATGCTTGTGAGTATCCATTGTAAGACAAACTGTGTTAATTGCAGATATCCATGGCTGACAAAAGGTTAGCTAAATGTGAGGCTGAATTCAAGAGGCCTATGTCCTCATCTATAAGAGGCATCCTATTCAAGTATGGTGCAATTACAGATACCCATCAAGGAAGCACTGACTTGGAAGCCTGGTCCGCCAAAATGAATGATGAGAAAAACAGAAGCCCCCTGCTGGATGCAGTATTCGTGTCCGGATTGTGGAATGCGGCCGATTTTCCATACTCTATGGAGTCTCCTGAGCTGGTGGTTGAGTGTGCAAGGAACTATAATCCAGAGACTAGGCAGGTGGTGAAACATGGGAGAGTATATGCAGACTTGTCCATCAAGGGTCTCTCCAAGACATTTGGACTGCCATTGGGCAGGAAAGTTAACAGTGTGGACCTGAAGAAATCAGAAGTTGAATATGAAAATAAGAAGAAACAGGCCAGGAAGAACATGTATCAATGGAGGGCCAAGAATAGCACATACCCTGCAGTTGCTAAACTTCCTGTGTACCTGTTTAAGTATGATTTTGATGAAGAGTATCAGTATATGAGTGCACTACTTAGCAGGGTGATAGGCCAGCCTGATACTAGTAGTTTTAAAGATTAGATGTACGGTATCATGATGATGTGCATATATGCAGATATCAAGCCACTATGGGGCCAACTAATAAGTGATGCTCTACATGAGTAGCTGCTGAACCTGGGAGGTTCAAATTATTCTTTTTATATGACATCATATATTGTCTACTCCTATGCTTACAAAGGCACATTTGATGCATTAGTTACAGATGGAAAGCTTACAAGCACTCTCAATGCTGTGCATATATGGGATCATCATCCCCAGCTACAGAGAGCTAACTACCTCCAAGATTACAAACTAGTCAATGATGCATTCTCTATGCATCTGGTGAGGACCATGGAGGAGGATAGGACAAAGAGATTGAGCATGGAGGCTCAAGAAATAATCTACAGGCATGGAGCCTGGTATATTCAATTTGCAACATTTTCATACACGAGGATTGAGGGCTTTGAAGGACACCCCCTCATGCTGCCAAGATACCCTACTGATGCAGTGGTATTGATGGAATTTATAAGATAGAGCTCCACAATGCTGAAGACATTCAAGGATGCTCAGAAAATACCACCCATCTTGTTTCAAGTAACCATTGGCTGGTATATGTGCCCAAACTCAGAGAAGATCAAGAACGTCATGGTTAGCTTGAATAAAATGCAGTTGCAGCCATTCCTGATGGTAAGGCCATATGATCCTTATGGGAGAATTTAGAGAATAATAGGTAAACCTATTCATTAGGCACACCTGGAGGACTTCTGGGCTAATTGTGAAGATGAGGTAGAGGCCAGAAGAAGAAGATACCAAAGGTTGACACTGAATCAAATCAAGACCTTTGACTGTATCCCCATTCCTCAACAGTTGAAGAAAGATGATGGTAGGATAATGGCAGATGAGTATGAGGAGAAGAAAATATATAATGATACCATATCTGCACCTGACCTTACCATACAAGAGGATATTTCTTTGGATCCTTTCATTGCCAGGACCTTACAACTAACCCAAGCTTGGGTTGATGAACAGATTGAGGCATTGAAGAAGAAAGGTGTTGCCATTATTGTGGACAACAAGGGGAAGGGGCAGGCTATTTCTGATGAGGAATATGATGACTTTATAAATGAAAAAATGAAATCTAAAGGGGAAAGGTTGCCTCCACAACAACAACAAAGCAAAAGACCCCCTAGGAAGAAGAAAATTGATAATGAGCCCAAAGGGGTGATTATTGAAAGGGCGGTGTTTCCAGCTGAGGAGGCAGCATCAGGATCAGGATCAGGATCAGCATCACCTCTACGGACAAAGAAACAAAAGTCCAAGAAAGAGCATGCAACAGAGGTAGTGATTGCTGGGACTCAAGAAGAGGGTCAATCCTCAAAGAAACCAATGGAAGAAGATATCCTCATGGAGGAGGATACTGAAGAAGAGGAACCCCCTCTATTATTCAAGAGAAAGAGGAGAGCCCCATAGGTGATGGTAGCGGCCACACCTAAGAAACCAAGAACCTCCATGAGAGGTGAAATAAAGCAATCCCCTAGAATGTTGAAAGGGGCTGGTAGTGAAGTATTGCACAAGGAATTTCAACACAATGTTCCACTTCCTACCATAGTAAAATTTCAATCTGAGCAAGCGGAAGAACAGATGAAAGAAACCTCACAAGTGTTTCAAGGAGGTCATGTCTCACTGCATGAGACAGTGGACTTATCTGATGATGAGGTAGTGAAGGATGTAGCTTCACAGAAGATGGAGACTCTTGCTGCAGGTACATACATGACTCCTCATGGGACTCCATCAGGATGAACAATAGTGGAGGAGATAAAGCAGATGGAAGCAGAAAAACAAAAGAGTCTAGAGAAAATAGCCCAAGAAATAGGGCTGGACACATTAGTTGCCCAGGTGACAAGTCCTGTGGTGGTAGATTTGACAGATAAACAGGATGCAAGTCCTGAACATCCAGCAGGTACACCTGACCAAGGGCAACATACAGAAGAAGTGAAGATGGTAGAAATAGAAGGCCATGCTTCAGAAATAAGCCAACAAAGCTCACAAGATACATCAGCTGAACCTACTGTAGTCAAGGTTCAAGAAAAGAGAGTTGATGAGAAGGATATAGCTGAAGATCCTACTTCCAAAGTTTAAGAAGTAAGCAGTGTAGGTGCAGAACAAATAGTGGCTTCAGAACAAATGCCAGCACCTAAGGAGGATTCTGCAATATCCAGTGCGGTGAATGTGCATCATGAAGAAGAGAAGTCAAAGGAGGATGAGGTAATGACAGAAAAGGATCATGATCATCATGATCATCATGTGGATGTAGCATAAGATCCTCCACCTCAAGATGATGCTCCTCCAGAAAAAGAAGTTCCTCAGTAGGAGGATATACCACAGGATCACCCTCAAAGTGAGCATCATGAAGAAGAAACGAGGAAATCACCTTCTCCGTCACATATGCTGACAGATACATGAGATCAAGGTGAACATCATGATGATGTGGAAAAACATGATCAGGTACCTCCATGGTTAGGAAAGGAAGTTAATGTAGAGGTAGATTTTGAGATACAAGAATTTGATGTATCTACCTTATTTTCTGAGAATATAATGAAACTGAAGAGGAAGGCCAGAATGACTTTGGCCATTAAGAGAGACCCTACAACTGGTAGAAGAACAGCATAGGTAGCAATCCCTACTGTGGAGAAGGAGAAAGGTAAAATTACCTTAGAAGAATTTCAGATCAGCACAATAGACTTGGGATTTGCTAATGAAGACCAGGAGGGTCAGGAGGGCAAAGATATTATAGATTCTTTGACTCAGAAAGTGAAAAGGGAAAAAGAGAAAAATAAGCAACACAAAGAGTACATTGCTCAGTTGCATGCTTATATGAAGAAGTTGACTAATACTGAAGATACTTCAACTGAACATGCAGTCCCATTGACTGCCATTTCCCAGGAAGAAGTAAATAAATTAGATCTCATGAAACATCAGTCATCTGTATTAAGGAAATGGATGCTATCCACATTGGATGAAGCAGAAGAAGTAATAAAGGCCTCTCTAAAGAGATGGAACTCCCTCAGCGTCTCTAGGAAAAAGGTAGACAAATTGCAAATGGAGACAGGTAAAAGGTCCTTCCAATTGGAGAAGAAATTAGATCTACTGGGAGAAATAAGGAGGATAAATCCTCAACTGCTCATAACTAAACAGGTACTGGATAATAACATTGCATTATTGGTAGACATATGGTACAAGGATATCCAGTTTGAATATGGTGTACTTAAAGGATGCAATAATAAGTTGAGAGATCTCAGCATGAAAATGCATGATATGCGGGCTTTTGAAGCAGAAATTTTGGAAGCGTTGGAGGGAAAGGTAGAAGGAAAGATAGAGAATCAAGATGAAGAGTTTGCAACCAAAGCTCTACACTCCAACTTCCAATCAATAGCTGATGATCCACTTGTTCACTTGACAGAGGAAACCATAGATAAAATAATGAGAATTAAGGTCAAGGTGGAAAATTACAATGAGACACTGGACAAAAGGAAGAACAAGTTGGAAAATATCAGAGGTAAATACCAGGCCCATAGGCATGCCATCATCAAGGCAAAAGCTCAGGATGGTGGGGAAATTGATAGAATAATACAATTATATGAGAATGTCAGGACAATCATGCAGGCTCATATGCAAGGCTATGATCATCATGATGATGAAGATACGGCAAGCGATGATCATGATCCTCCCAGTGATGATGAAGATGCATCATAAAGCAAATATCAGCATCTTATACTTAGTGAAAGTAAGTATTTCAGATAGTTGCCAGTTGGCAACTTGTGCCATTTTTGATATGGTTGATAAAGTCAAAGATAAATGCTGACCGTAGATATTCATAGACAAATCAAGATTTGAGATCTTTTTGTAACGGATTCCTCACCTTGTTCTATAAAAGGTGCTGGAATGCCTCATTTCTAACATTTGAAACTTAATTGAAATCTATCTGCTGAAGTATTTAGGGCTCATTTCAAAGCATTTTTGTATACATCTATATCTTTGCATACTTAATGAATGAAAAGACTTGTTTTGATTACAATTCATAGTAAATCTTGAGTAATCAGTGTGTGAATTCTGGATATATGCTGTGATTTGCTGCATCCCTTGGAGTGCATGTCTACTTGCATATGTTGTTTTCATACAATTCCTTTGAAGTTAGCATCAACTGTATCTAGCTGTGGAATGTCCTGGTGAACATATGGTTTGGTTTTCTTCTCTTCATGACTGTATCTAATGTGCGTGTGGTTCAATAGCTAAAGGTTCAACATTAATTTGAAGCATTTTCTTTCAATTTCTTTTAAATTTCAAAACATTTCACCATCATAATTGCAAATAACTGATAATCTCAAGCAAATAACATAAAATATGTGGACATCTCGTAGATAATTGAAAATATTTAGCATATTTGAAGCTCAAGCATGTATAATTGGAAATATCATGCAAAGATTTGAATATAACTGCATCATTTGATCAAACAACTGTATGAAATGACCTCTTTGTGAAGAATCTTTGCAGAAATAGTGTCATGATGATGAACTTCATGTAAGGCCCCAAAATGGAAACAACAACACACATCAACCTCTGAGTAATGTCAGACGATTAAGACCTAATCACCGGAGACTTGGGATCATGAATTCTCTGAATTCATCGTATCTTTCAAGATGAATAAAGGTTATGTGTAATTTTATTCTATGTTTGTTTGTGACTAACATCATGACCAACACTACATAATGATAATTCCTACCACAAGCCTTCTGATCACCAGATATAAATACAATATGCAAGAATCTTGGACTCAAAGCTCCAATCTGTGACTTCCCTTTTCTTGCCAACATTTGGTTCCATTGTCGGTACTCTGGTAAAATAGTAAAGAATAGATTAGAGCAATAAATAAGAATTGCAAAGCAAAGGAAGTTATTGAGAAGGATATTATAAATAAGTTAGTTTTTATTATGTTTTGTGATAAATTCCATTAGGTATTAACCTCATGAGAGGGGGTCAGGCACCTAGGGGATGACAAATGGAAAGGGGGAATCTTGAAGAGATACCTGAAAAAGATGCGATTAATCAAAGAAGGACAATCATGAACACCATGGGATGCATAAAATGATCAGTGGAATTCCACATCTTTAAACACCCATGAAAAATGGAGATAATAAGAAATTAAGAGAGATTAACAAGAGTATCCAATTAATAATGGAGTTGAACATGGAGGAAAAATGACAAAAAAAACACAAAAAAGATAAGAAAAATACAACAAAAGAATGGAAAAAGATGGAGAGATTGAGTTAGAGTGCGCTAGGAGGGTTTCAGATGAAAATGATATGGAGGAAGAATTAGAACATGTCAAAGGGGCTATGATAAAACAAGAAGATGCAAATCCACATTGTTTTGAATAAATGGATATAATTGAGTATGCCACAGAGGCTATATCTAAGAAAGATGATAAAGTAGTAGAAGTATGTGACACTCCAAAACAACTAAGCTCATATCTCGATAAAGCAAAAGAAATCCTCCCCAATTTAGAAAGAATTATTAAAGAATATGGGACATCTCAAAAAGTATGGGAAAAAGGTTGTAGTAACATGGAGGCTCCACCACTTCTGGTATTAAATCGAACACCACACCTTAAACCCAATTTATCTAATCTTCGGATTACAATTGATGAGAGATTCGAGAGATTCCTAAACTCCTTGGAAAGTTACAACCTTTAAGATTCAATGCAAAGTATCTAGATCAACTAGTGACCAAAAGTGTAGGAAAATTAAGAGATAACATGTTCAAATTGGTTAATAATACAAGCGTAGGATTATATCAAGTGGTACAAGAAGAAACTGATAACATGTTCAACTTGGTTAATAATACAATTGGAACAAGGAAGAATGGGAAACATCACTATCTAATAACATGTCTTTAACTAATGCAAAAATGTCTCCTCAAATGAAATGTCACTTTGAATAATTGCAACCCCTAGACCAAGAGTCATCCCCCATGCCATATAAATCAAAAAGAATTTCAACATCCAATATAATCAAAAATTCAAGTGAAACAATATAATTACAACAGCAATTTGTGCAAGACTATGATGCAATATTAGGAAGAGAATATTTTGATATACAATTATCCAAAGATAAAGAGAGAAACAATAAACTATCACAACAAAAAACTTGTAGGAAAAAGGGCCAATTACCAAATAACACTACAAATCAACAACACAAAAGAGACAAAGGGCTTAATTCCAACATGAACTCGCTTGTCAAATTCCCAATCTTTGGTAAGGACACTACATAAGCAGCTGAACATGTATTTATTCTAGAATCACTATGGTAAGGAAAAGGGACCACCAAAGACCAAGAAAAACTATTTAATTTCTTAGGAATGTTGCCAAATGATGCACTAAATTGGTAGATAAAAACATGCCCTCAACATGACAAAGAATGGTCAGAGATTAAAGTTGATTTGCTATCAAACTTTGAATCACCAGAAACCCCTAATAAGAGTAAGCAAAATGAGAGATATGATATAGGAAGAGGGTGAATCTATAAAAGATTATGACCATAGATTCAAAGAGGTCTCTGAGAAATTAGAAGAATGCCTAACTAAAAACAATGGATTGAATGGTTTATCTCTGGGTTAACACCAGAAATTAGAACATCACTAGATGAAAGGATATTCAATACCTACTCATCTAAGAAGTAACATTATCCTGCCACGTGGAAGCTCAAACATGGAAAAGGCATGATAAAGCTACAGAAAATAAATAAATAGAAAGATTGAAATTGGAATTAGAATAATTGAAAATCAAACAAGAAGTCCTGCTAAAAAAGAAACTACTCAACAAATACAAAGAACAAACATATGGTGTGCCTAATATTCTAGGGAAGGACATGCCAGAAATGAATGCCCAACACTAAGAGGAGATAAGAGAGCTACTGCACTTAGGGTGGACCTAAGAACAACTCCTAGGAAGACACAAACAATTTATTGTGGCATATGTGAGAATGGGATGATCATGAAACAAATGGTTGTCCATCATTACTCCTCATAATCTGAGGAGAAGAATAAGAGCATGAACCATGGTGTAATCACCACTGCAATAAAAAAGAAACAATAGACCATGAAAAGGCATATGTAAAAGGGCTAGCAAAAAGACCCCTTTATGTTCAAGACCACAAATACCGATCACCAAACTGGAGAAATCAAAGAAACATCCATACACTCTAGAATATACCAACACAAAGACAAATACCACATCATCCTAATTACTCAAATGAGGATAGAGGATATTATAATAACTACAGAGGTGGAAGAGGTAGTGGTAGGGGTAGAAGAAGAAGAGAAGAAGCTACTTGCTACAAATATGGAAAAATAAGACATTATGCTAATTAATGTAGGAAAGATAAGAAGACAGTATGTGGATTATGTGGAAATCTAAAACATGACCTATTCACATGTAAAAGGGCACAACAAAACTTTCAAAATGATCCACTATGCTAAAAGAGCGATGAATTATCTAGCCCTAATGCAACAAGATGGGAAAAAATAATCCTAAAAGTTCCTAAAACACATCACAAGGGGAAAGGAGATGCTACAAAGAAGAAATAGAACTGGAAACATAACATTTCCTATATTCTTAGCGAAGAAGAGGCACTGGAAAAATAATACCAGGAGAAAATGGAAGAGGGAAAGATACTGCTAAAGCAAGACAAGAAATAGAAGAATCAAATTATGAAGAAGAGGAAGAAGAATTCTATCCCACTAAATATAAACATGATAAATTAGTCGAGGAAGCCAAATAGAATCCAAGAATAAGAAAAATAATAGTACTATAAATCTTGCTTTTTAGAAAAAGAAGCACTAACATTAAAACAACTAGCTTTTTTTATGAAACAAAACAACCTAATAGATAAACTTAAACAAATTTCCAAATATTGGAGGAACCAAGTATTGCTAAAACCACATGTTAGAAAACATACAAAAACATCTAAGCAATGGGAAACTAAACCATTGATGATAAATGCACACATAAATTACAGGATGATCAAACAAGACTTGGTGGATTTAGGTGTTGATGTTAACATGCTTCCCAAAAGAGTATGTGAATATCAAGGAAAACCTCAACTACATGAAACTCCACAAAACATCAGCTTAGAAAATGGCTCATCTATAGGAATAATGGGAACATGGAAGAATGTATAAGTTAACCTTCTAGGAGTCAAACAAACAATAGATTTTGAAATCATAGAGATAAGGGAACCATTTGGTACCTTTAACACCCTTCCATGTTTACAATGGTTTTTAAATTCCAATGGTATTATAGACTCAAGGAGAGAAGGATTGTCCTTTGCAAACAATGATAAGATAGTGCATATACCCTTGGACATATATATGAGTAGCGCATACATAGAAGTGGCATAAGATGATTATGAAGATGAATCTAAAGTACTATATTCACTAGAAAAACTCTGAAAGACAAAGTCACTCAATGAACCAAACTCTGAAGGATAAATATACATCGATAGTAGAAATGAAAGTACATATAACAAAGATGTACTCAATGCCTGGTTAAGGGGTGAACTAGAATTACAATCTTGGAAGCTAAAAAGAGTAAAAAAAAAATTACGCAATACATAGAGTCTAAAGAAACCTACCACATCTTACTACAAATATATTAGTCCCACCGCAAACAACACCAAACACATATAATACACATATTAACAATATTCTCCAAAAATCACGACAATTGAATCACATATCATGTAGCATATCCCACATCAAACTACCCAAATACTCTAGAGTAGGTGACCTAACAACATATTTAGAAGATATGGAAGATACATTTGACAAAGAAGAACTAAGACTAGATGTGCTACAACCTACCTTAATTTGTAGTGCCCCAAGATGGTCAAACACACACAAGAATAACATTCAAGTAGATGACAAGCTCTTAAAATTCTTATCCAAGAAAGATATTTACCTAAAGAAGGGGAATGTAAACAAATCCCTAAATATGATAGTACCATATCACCTCAACAACATTTGAACATCTACACTACTATATAGGATGCATAAAGACAATACACCACAAGATTATACATGCAAATGTTCTACTGGACACTTACATGCGTGGTACAAACTTAGTATATTAACAAAGAAAAATAGCAGAAACAAGTGTTGAACACACAAAAGTATTGAGATGGGGGTGAATCAGTACTTAATCAAATTACCTTATTTTCTACAGTATTCAAACTAATGTAAACATTCAAGAGATGAGAAATGTAGGAACACAAAAGCACACAACCATAACACCAAACTTACGTGGAAAATCCAAGAAGGAAAAAACCACGGTGAGCAATCTACTTGGATCTCCTATCCAAATCTAACCTCACAAATAAAATAGGATTACAATATTATTTATGGGCTACAACCCAAAGGAAGCTACAACTCCCTGATTAGTTACACATTTACAAAGCATACCATGATGTTCTTCATGCAACACAAAATGTTGGTCACTTCAGCTTTTGTACTACTATCTGCCTTCCTTATAGCAACAATACAAATCTTTGCAACATCAAAGTGTATTCAGGAATTCTTCTTTACCATTTCAGAGCATAGTATATCTTTTGCAACTGTATGAATTGATCCTTAGCATTTTTCATCATCATATTTGCTTCTGTTGTAAGTGTATTCACACAATATCGACTCTTTTTATTGTAACAACTCTCAACTACCTTTCAACAAATTTGATTCTTCATAAACGTGCAAGGAGATGATTGACAAACTATTCTTAATAATCCAACCAATATAATCAGATTTCTTGTTATTCACCAGAAGGTAATTTAATCCTTTCTTGAAGGAACCAATTGAATCAAATACACAAGAATAACAGACAATATTAACTTGGAGACAGAATGACAATCCTAATTATATGGTTCTTCTTAGTAATCCAAACTAACACTTCTAGGTTACTGTGACTGATCAGAAGGATTTTAATTCCTATAATAGACACCAATTAATCAAATCACACAACTACAACAAATGTGTACTGACAAATTAAATATATACTTGATATATTAATCTGAATAACAAGGAAATGTAGAACTGGAGACAACCACACAATTGAGTAATTTTAACAAACAATTGATGCTAGAATAAAACCACAAGATCAAAGAACTCCAATTTACTTCTTCAATAATATACTTGCAACATGGTCTTTTGAAGACATTGTAAATTGTATGCCTTATATTCTACTGCTCCCCCCAATTTAGACTCATATGTTCGAACTTATATAGAAATGTTTGTGAAGAGACATAACTCTTCAAAAGTCTTTTGGGAATTTACAAACATAATTGAAGATAACTGGAAGTCTCCGACGGTTACGATCCTTCAAAATCTGCAACAATTTTCTCTTTCTTGCGAGCTCATTGGCTAGGGCAAAATATATGTGGCACAACTCCTTCCGTTAAGGGACAGACACATGGCGAGACCCGCGTACTTGAAATTTGAAACATACTGTGATAGATGGCAGCGTCCGCAACAGAATGAGAAACTCCTTTGTCTCTTAGGAATGAACAGGAAAATGACACTTGTTGCGCTCCGCAGCCTTAAAAACTATCTATGTGTCTTCCTTCGCAAAGCCCTCAAAACTGTGTCGTTATGCTCGGGTGGCCTCTGCCTATGACATCTGTCGTAGTCTGCATCATTTATAATATGAAACACATTAAAAATGGGACCCACAGCCTTCATCACACATTAGCTTTCAAAGGAAGAAACTGGGACAGATGGCATCTTCCGTGCGCATGCTAGCTAACATGTGGCAGTACTCGCATTATTGCTTGAAACATACTGTGCTTTTGAAACTCCCTGTAGAAGCTGACACTTGGCACAACCTGCATCACTTTAAAATATTTAAGTTTCTCACTGAAAAGGGGCATAAACAAAATAACTCTATCTCCGTGACCACCACGTGGCGTTCTTCGTAGCTTGGAACTTGAAACATACTATGGCCCACCATCCTCTTTACTAGCATCAAACATGATATGGAAAGAAACATGTGGCAACTTCCACAGCTAAATAAAGAGACACTCGGCAAACTCCACACAAAACAAAGAACTTTAGGGACTGCCTCCGCATGCTACACGTGGTGACACCCGCAGCAAAGTTGAAACTTGAAACATATTGAAACTAACCACTACATGGTGAGCTCCGTGCAAAAGTTAATATTTGAAACAAATACCGCGGCTTTAACTATGGCTTGACACTTGGCGGATTCCATAGAGAGTATTAGAAACCCGCGCAACACTATCTTGAAACATACACAGAAATAAAAAAGACTCGCAGATTCAGCATGACTGAAACAAAATGTAGAGTTTTGACACTCTATAGTTTTGTTGCACAATATGAGCTTCTTAATTAGATATGAGTAACCAGGCTGTTGCACCACCACACACTATCGCCTAGATCAAACCCATAAAAAGAAATTGTATCATCTTCATGCTTGCTCAGAGGTTAATGTTGTTGGTGCAGTATTGCTATATGAGGAGAGGCTTTAGCATTGTAGATCTAAAATTGTAATTGCCAGTTATATCAAGGGCAGTCAGTAGATCATTCTACTAGATGTAAAAGACTTGAAACCCTGAGACAGATTTTGTAACTGTAATCTTTGGTGCTACAACTGATTTTTTACATTATGGGAGCCTAAAATTTTGCAAAAAATGACAAGAAATTTTAGGTCCCAACATCGGGAATGAGGAGTGCTGCTGTAAATGCTCTAATTGTTGTTAAAGTCTAGACTATCAATGTTGAGACAATCTCCACCGTTCATTCAAAAACTCAGTATGGCGCCTCTTCTATATAAAGGGCCATCATTCTCTCATTTGTAAGACTCTTGATGCTAAATTGTTGATACTGCCAAATTTTTTGATTAATACAAAGCAAGTTGTTACGGGTTCTCTAGGAATTTGTCTCTTGTATTGTCGATTTGGTTCTCATGGTTCACATCTTGATCTGCATTAGTTAGATTGTGCTTTTGCAATGCTGTTGATTTGTTAAAGGTATTCGATGAGCATTCTAGTCCATACTATTAGTTACTTGTTGATTGTAAGTATATGTGCATAGTTAACCTGGGATTTAGTTTGAGCAAAGTTTAATTACATTTCATGAGTTAAATCATGCCATCAGTTGGGTATTTGATAAATGAATGTAATATGAAAAACATATGAAATCCATAGAAGATAGCACTATTTTCTGTAATGCTATAGCAATCTCTGTAGCTTGGTAAAGCAGGAAATCGGTTAAACTTATGAATGTTTGTCTACCAGATGCAATCACTTCATTGTTGATGTGACTTAGGAACTTTCTAAACCCTATTTCCTTTTACATTTTCTTTTAAATCGATTGATAGATTTAGGTTTTTCAGCAACATTTCACACTATCATATCAACTGAAATTATAAGGGTTTGCATGAATTGCTACTCTAATTTGTCCAATTTGTCAAATTGCATGTAAGATCCCTTGTAGGAATAGCTAGTACATTACAATTGAGAAATTCCAAGCACACTAAGACCTAGCTATAATATCCTTGGAGTAGTCTTACCTAGGGTAGGATACTTTTCAAGAGAGCTGTGATACTAGCAATCACACCTGCGATGTTGTGTGTTAAAAACACCATCAACAGAATTGGTGCTAGAAGGAGGGCTACCAAGTTGAAATCCCCTCCACAAAATCAGTAAGTTTGGGGACTACATAGAGACCTACCAGGTCCAGCTTAGTTGGAGAGGAGTTGTTATCTTTGATAGAGTTCAAGAGAACTAAAGGGGATCAGGGAATGCCTAGAGCACCAAGGGCTTAATCAGTTCCAAGAAACCCAGCTACAGCCCCAATAAATCCTCCAGGCATGGATTTCTTCACTAGAAATAACCAGTCCCCATTTTAGTTCAACGATTATCATGACATGCCCAAGAACCCTGACAAATTCTGCTCCAAGTTTTGTGTGAATGATCCAGACAACACTGCAGATGAACATATCAAGATCTTTGAAATTAACATGTTCATGCTTCAGGTACAACATGAAGATGTGTTTTCCAGTTGTTTCCCTATTCCCTGCAGGACCAGGCCTACTACTGGTTTGCCAACCTCCCTTCGGCCTCTATACGTTCGTGGTTAAGCTTAAAAATGTGTTTCGGGATCGTTTTAGGATGCCTACTACTCCAGCAGACCTTTACAGATCCTTTGTGGAAATTCGTCGGGGTGAAGGCGAGTTGATAATTTCCTTTAATAATCGGTTCCAAAAAGCTTTTAGTCATTTGCAAGCCCCTTATGCCATAGGTTAGGCTGCAGCCCTGTCAATCTATTATGCAACCCTGGATAGACTTACATCAATGTTTGTATGAAGGGCTAACCCACCTCCAGCTAATCTTGCTCAAGCCTACACTGAAGCTGTTATTGTAAACACCTAACTGGGACAAACAACGACAACTCCACTGAATCATATGGGTCATGTAGTGATGCCAAATCAAGTACCCATGATCAACCAAGATCTAGCTAATCATACCCTCGTAACGAATCCAATTCCAACTCTCGCTGCAACACAAGCCTTAGTGGTTCACCCAGGAAATCCTATAGCTGAATTGCCTCTAGCTCAAATGCCCTTTCTCAAGTCTGCTGAGAGAACTACGACAAGGGATGACAGAGATGACATTAGAGAGTTGGCTGAGCAAATGACAAAGCTCACTGTAGAGGTTACCCATCTGAGAAATCAAAATGCATATCTACAGCATGGGAATCAAAATCAGAACCAGTACCAGAGCTAAAATCAGTCTCAGAATCAGACTTTTCAGCGATCTAACTGAACTTGGAACACTAGACCCAACAACGGAGGAGTACCATCACCACTAGAGAATCAGAATGTTGATAACCGCCCCCTTGGTCGAGTGATGTTGGCTGAAGCGACACTTTCTTCATGGTGTAGACTGCACAATACAAACGCTCATTCTGAGCTAGATTGTCCCGAGTTCTAGATAGCAGCCAACATCTTTCAGATGGAAATCCAGAATGCAGAAGCACATGAAAATCCTCCAATGGGGTATGAACTAGTTCCATCTTAGAGGTATGACATAGCCCTCATGCTTGATAGTTATACATTTCCTTTTCAAGATGATAATCAACCCGAGGAAGAGGAGTGTGAAGAGGTACATGCTTATCAGCAGTATAACAAAACCCCATACAACTTGAGAAGTAGCAAGCCCAAAGGCCCTATCACCACCTCAATCCCTCCAAATAACTATCAAATTCCACTTGATCCAACAATCCTGAGCCTCCTAAAGAAACACCCCAGTCAATGTATCAAGGAGCTATAGCTGAAAGTTACCAAAGGTCTAAGGTAGCAGAGATGGGACAATATGTTGCAGATGAACTGAAGAAAATGAAAGTCAGTTTGTCTGTCTATGAGTTATTAAAAGTGCTAGAAATTAGGACAGCTTTCTTTCAAGATATAGGAGCAAGTGTTAAGATAGACTCTTCCCAAAAGGAGATTCCACCAAAGGATAATCTGGATAAAGGAAAAGAAAGAATCCATGTGACGAATGCTGAACAAAAGGTTACATTGTACAAGGATAAAAGGGAAAGGCCTCCTTTCCTCTTAACACTCAAAATATTTGGGAAGAACCTTCACAACTGTTTAGTAGACTTAGGAGCTTCTTCTAACGTGATGCCTTTATCAGTATGTAAAGCACTGGGTCTTACTCCAGTGAAATCCTCTAGAAAAGTCACGCAGCGAGACAAGACTAAGGTAAATGTTATGGGTGAACTGAATAGAATTCAGATGCAACTAGCCTCTGATCCTAGGATGTAGCAATACATAGACATTCAAGTAGTTGATATCCCTGATAAGTATGGCATGCTGCTAGGCAGAGATTGGTCCAGGACTTTGAATGGTTATATGGTGATGGACTTTTCCCACATGTGATTTCCCTGGAAGGGATTGGCAAATCAGATCCACATTGAAAGAGAGCCAAAAATGAAGCACATGATCATAGAGTACAATCAGACCAACGAAATCTTGTTTTCAGAAGTGGATTTGGGAGCCTATCTTCCCCAAGTTAATCAAGTAGAGGGGATACTTATGCTAAGTTGTAGCCAATTTTCTGATCCTTCGCTTACAGAATGTCAAGAAAGTACAGAAGCATATGTACAATCAGATCAAGGAATTCCTCTGACAATGAAGAACCATGAATATTCAAAGGATTCAGAAATTTCATAGTTAAGTTCATGAATGATCAATTGGCTGTTGGAAGGAAAATACAAATGGATGAATTGTTGTTGCCAAATTGGTGCCGCCTCCATGAGGCCTCTCATTCAGAATTTACACGTTCACTCTTTCAGGTGGTAGTCAAACAAGTACAAAGGCGTTTGAAGATTCCCATAAGCCCAAAGGAGGGTCTGACTGTTGCAAAAAAGATTGATCAGGAACCCCAATCAGATGGAAAGCAACAGGCAAAACAGAATAACAACAATGGTGACTTCCACCTTTGGACATTAAGATTTGACAGATCTAGGTGCAGATAAGGATCCGGGGAAGGTTTTGAATTGATTAGCCCCATCGGGAGTTCGTATTTGGCATCATACAGATTGTAATTCCCTTGCACAAATAACGTGACAAAATATGAAGCTTTAGTTCAAGGATTGCTGATGGCCCTCGAAAAGAAGGTTAGAGTTATTCAAGTGTTTGGTGACTTAGAATTGGTTGTCAAACAGGTGAGAAAGCAATACTCTTGCAATGACAAGAGGTTAAATAGATATTTGGACCGCATATGGTATTTGATCGAGTGTTTTGATGGCTTTAATATTCAGCTGATCCCACGAAAACAAAACCATGTTGCCGATGCATTAGCACAGATAGCTAGCTTGTTGGAACCAACATCTATATCAGGCTTGAAGAAGTTCACTGTGGAGTTTGTTTCCACTCCCTCAGTGCCTGATAACATCACAAATTTTCAAGTCTTCGAAGATGACAAACACATAATTGATTTTCTCACTTCATCAGATGTCTTTGCCGCACAGATAATAGATGAAGAAGAGCTGGAACTTGCTGAAGTAGACTTGGAAGGAGTTCTTAACTTGAAGACAAATACTATTCCTTAGGGAATGGTAGAACTAGAGTGATTGTTTGATTTAAATAGGCTTGGAATCAAGAAGAAAGAAGGAGAATCCTTGGGTGTACAATGTGACCCTTTCAATTTAGGGACATCTGAGGAAATTAAAAATGTGTTCATTGGGAAATCTAGCATAGAGGAAGAAAGGATAGGTATAATTCATGTGTTAAAAGATTATCATGAAGTCATAGCATGGAGTTATGAAGACCTTAAGATGTATGACACCTCAATCATAACTCACACGATACTGCTCAAACTGGGCATAAAGCCATTTAGGCAAAGGTAGTGGCCAGTAAATGCTCTGCTAGAACAGTTAATTTTCAAAGAAGTGCAGAAATTGCTGTCTGCCAGAATCATATTCCCTGTCAGACATTCTGCCTAGGTAGCAAATTTGGTACCAGTCTAAAAGAAAAATGGAGAAATCAGACTTTGTGTCGACTTTCAGAATTTGAATCAAGCTTCCGAGAAGGATAACTATCTGTTACCGTCATTAGACGAAGTATTGCAAATCATCAATGGTTCTCAGATGATGTCTTTTCTAGATGGTTATTCAAGTTACAGCCAAGTGATGGTGGACTATGAGGATAGATTAAGGACATCTTTCACATGCAAATGGTGAATCTACGCATACCGTAGGATGATATTTGGCCTGATTAACATTGGTGCCACATTTCAACGCGCGATGGATATAGCTTTCGAAGGGCTGGTCAGTAAATACATCATCATCTATATGGACGACCTTACTGTGTTTTCAAAGAAACAAGAAGACCATGTGGTAGACCTAAGGAAGGTTTTATAGCGGTGTAAAGATTATGGGATCTTGCTTAATCCTAAAAAGTGTATTTTTAGAGTGACTAAAGGAAAATTGCTAGGACATGTAATCTCTGAGCAAGCCATATCTATTGATCCTAACCGAGTTCAAGCAATCCTCAAGATACCACCCCTAGCAAGCAAGAAGGAACTCAAGTCATACTTTGGTAAGATTAATTTTGTCTGCAAATTCATTATTGGGTTCGCTGAAATTGTTCGTCCACTAAATGCAATGTTGAAGCAAGATGCCAAGATAGAGTGGACTTTGAAAGCCAAGGATGCGTTCGCAGAAATCAAACAAGCAATAGCCAATGCTCCAGTACTGGTGAGTCTAGATTACACACTACCATTCTGCATCTACTCTTTTGCCTCAGAGCATACTTGTGCAGCTATGTTGACACAGAAAAGAGTTGTCGATGATGAAAGACCCATCGCTTTTATGAGCACTCCATTAAAAGATGCATAATTGAGGTATCCAAAGTGGAGAAGTAGGCATACGCCTTGGTTAAAGTAGTGAAAAAGTTTCATCATTACATCTTAAGAAGCCAGGTGATTGCCATAGTGCCAGATGTAGCAGTCAAAGCATTGTTAATGTAGAGTGAACTAGGTGAATGAAGAGGAAAATGGGTCACCATTCTGCAAGAGTTTGACATAGAGATACAACTTATGAAATTGGTACAACGACAGGCATTGACAAAAACAATGGCAGAAGTTGGTCCAGGCTTAGTCTCCCAGCAGTATATGTTAGAAGACATCTCTAAGGATGAATGGTATGGAGACATTGTGTTTTATCTTCTCAATCAAGACTGCCCACCTTAGTTGAATTCAGTTAAGAGAAGAATGCTCAGACTAAAAAGTAACAGCTACATGATAAAGGGATCAGTGTTATACAAGAAAAATCACGAGGGTATCTATCTGAGGTGCTTGGATAAAATAGAAGTAGCACAAGTTCTGATGAGTTTTCCCAAAAATTTTAGGACGGGTCACGGATCAGCTCATTTGACTGCCAATCAGATCTTTCGAGCAGGGTATTATTGGTCCACTTTGTTCAAAGATGCACATTCACATGTAAGGACCTGTCACATATGTCAGACGGCTGCCACGAGAGAATGAAACACTACTATGCCGCTGCAACTAGTCTTGGAGGTGTGACCGTTCACACAATGGGGACTCGACTTTATTGGTATGATCAACCCACCTTCCTCTACAGGCCATAGGTATATTCTGACTGCTACTGATTATTGTACCCGATGGTCTAAAGCTATAGCATGCAAACAATGTACCACAGAGGTAGTTATTGAATTTGTTGAAAAGAATATCATTACTAGGTTTGGATGTCCTTTCTCTTTGGTATGCGATAATGGCCCCGCCTTTTCTTCACTGCATTTTTCTAATTGGGCATTTGATTACAGGATTATTCCAAATTTTTCATCTAATTACTATCCTCAAGGGAACGGGGTGGTTGAATCAACAAACAAAAACTTGCTCGAGGTCATCAAGAAACTGCTAGACAAGAATCCCAGAGACTGGTACACTCAACTTAGGTTTGCTTTATGGGCTGATAGGATTAGACACAAGGTTGCATTGGGAACCTCACCTTATCACTTAGTTTACGATACTGAGCCAATCTTTTGCATCCATTTGAGAATCCTTGTGTTGCAATTCATGCAAGATTGCCTTGAACCAGATGACCAGATGTCTTCCCGCTTAGCCCAATTGCTGCACCTGGAAGAAAAGCGTGATGCTACCATAGAAAACTTCGCCAAACATTAGGGAGTAGTAAAATGATGGTTTGACAAGAGGGCCAAAGTCAAGGCCTTTCGCTTTTCTGATTTAGTATTGTACTGGGACAAGCTCATGAAAATAAATGAGAACATGGTAAGTTTGATAAACTCTGGTTAGGTCCTTACCAAATCTACGAAATCCTTGGTGATAACACATATCGATTGAAAAGCCTTATTGGTGAGGAGCTTCAATTGCTCGTTAATGGATAGTTTCTGAAGCGCTACTTCTAGGCTTAGGAGGTAGCCTTGCCTTCTGTTAGTGTACATAGCTAGGTTGCTTGTGTGTTTTTGGTTCAGTTAGGTTGTTGTTTAGATTAGTCTTTGCTTTCTTGTTTTCTCTTTTGGTAGTTGTTAGGTGTTGCTGCTTAGTTTAGTTGTTTGTTTTTCTTTTCTTTGCCTGCTGCGCTTGCTTTGCTGGGGATCTCCATTTCCTGAATGTGGTGGCAGTTGCGCAGACCTGCAAGTGGCCCTTAGTTGGGTAAATAATCTGGAATATTTCTCTGAGAAGCCAAAGTTTTCACTTGGGTCTTATTGTGGGTTCTGCTGTTGCACCAAGAAGTATGATGTATGTTCATGGGAAATGAATCATTAGTCAGTGCACCTAAAGTATTGTCTAACCATATATCCTTTCACACTCTTGAGTAATCTTGAGGTACCTAAGTGAGTTTTGGTGATCTTACATTAAGTGAAAAATCCAAAGTCTACCTTTGCCACCATTGGGAGTCCACACCCACCTACCTAAGTTATCAACATAACTAATGCCATCAAAAGCATATGTTGCAAGGGCATTGATATTGTATTGTACTCTGCCAAATCTAAGCTTAATGAAATATCAAAAGTATGAAAAGGAAAGAAATACAAAGAAAAAATCACTCACACACATCATAACTCAGTTAGATGGACAATCAAGTAAACTCTACTGGGGCTATGGACACTTCACTAGCAGTGGGGCTCTGCTTGAGTGGAATTCTGAGACAAATCCACCGGGGCTATAGACGCTCACTGGTAGCGGGGCAATGTCTAGGTAGTTCAAAAGGTGTGTACTAAATACGTAGCTTAATGTAAAGGATCTAAGATGAGCTTAGTCGCTAAGGGATGGGAATTAACACAATTGCACACACTCATGTTTTCAGAATATGGATGGTTGCACTTGGTTATTGAGCTCTGCTTCTTTGATAGGATATCATGTTTTCTTGTCTAACATGTGGGAAACGCAAAGGTTCTAGGTTCAAACTGAAAGTTTATCTTTGAAATGCTTTGGAGCATTTTCTAGCAGAGTCACCATTTGTTGTGCCTTGCACATGCCCCATTTCATAAAACGGGGACCCCCTCTTCCGAGATTTTAACCTAATTGTGTCAGTTTCACCCAATAATTCTTAAGGGTCAAAAAGTGATCAAATTGCATTTTTGCTATGCTAGAAAGTTTGAATGTCATTGAGTCATCCAAAAGATTACTAAGTCTAAGTGTTTGCCTTCGTGGAAACTAAGTTTGATGTTCCTTTCTACTAAAATCCTTTGCCACAGACTTTTGCACTAAATATTTGTCCAACTAACTTTTGCGCTAAATTCTCCTTCATTTGACTCAGCGCTACATTCATTGCCATCCGATTGAGTGCTGAAAATTGAGCCTATGGACTTGGCGCTAGAACTCATGTTTACCGACTTGTGCCAAATTACTGTCTCGCTGACTTAGGTCAGTAGATGACCAAAATCGCGCAATGTCGGATGACCTCGGAAGCCGTGCAAAGTCTGAAAACACTGAAACTTGTGTAAAGCGCTCAAAAAGGGAAGCTCTGACCTTGCGCTAAAAATCATTGCAATCAACCAAGTCGGTACAACTTCAAAATTGCGCAAAGTCAGTAACTATTTTATTTTACACAAATCTTGAAAGACTCCTCCATTTATGGTGATTAATTGGGGAAGGATAAAATGTATTTTGCATGCACTTGAGCTCATTTTACTTTGAGGAAATCAGTTGAAGAGCTCTACGGGCAAGCTCAAAGACAAATCAACAACCAACTGCTAACAAATTTGAGTATAGAAGAAGCATTGCAATCTGCGTTTTCACCATTTTCGGTTTTATTTTCAAGTAGGCACCTTGTTCAAGAATTAAGGGTTACATCTTTGAAGCTAGGGTTTTATATTTGATTTTAGGGTGCATTTTTTTTTAAGTAGGGGTTTCCTGTGAACAAATTGAATTCAATTTTTGGAACAATGTGGAATTTATTTAGTTAGAAGGCAGTTTAAGGTTCAAATCATGTACGGGGATACTGTTTAAGAAACTTTTGTTTAGAAAACCCCATGAATGAATGTACTTGTGTTAAGAAATGATCTGTTTATAAGCCCTAGTGTAAATTAGTTCAGCCATTGTCCACAAACTAGCAGAATCTTCAATAAAATTTGTGATGTTCCAACGAACTTAAAACACCCATGGTAAAATTCTAAGTAAGATCGAAACTTGTCTAAACTTCCACAGAATTGTCTCGCGCAAAAAATCAAAGCCTCCAACTTAGTGTGAGAAATACTTCCGACCGACTCAAAAACATGGCTCCAAAACAAACTTAGTCAAAAGCCTCGAGAAACTCCGCTGATACCCTAAGCGCATCTAGCGCTAAAAACTTGACCCTCCGACTTGGTGCTAAAAACACATCCGACTGACTCGCAAGTCTTCATAATCAATTTCAGTCAGTCGGCTACCTTGAAAAGTTCTGCTGATATCTTAAACGCACTTAGCGCCAAAAACATCACCATTCAACTTAGCACTAAATCTTTCCCTAATCGACTTAGGTCGGACACCGTCAAAAACCCCGCTATATCGATGAACTTTAGAATCCGTGCAAAACACGACAATTGACCCAGTGCTAAAAAGCATCTCCTCCGACTTGCGTTGAAAGCTCTCCCAACTGACTTCTAAGACCCATTTGAGTTGGTCATATTTGAATTTTGCGCAAGGTCGGATACCTCAAAAATGCATGCCAAATGTTATAGATGACCAAGCAACAATGTGCTCTTCCTCTGTTTAGGTCAGATGACCTCTGATTTCACGCAAGGTCAATTGACCTTCAATCCAAAACTTTTTTCATAAGAGGTCGAATGACCCTCAAACCAGCACAAAATGTGAAAACTAACTGTTCTTTGTGAAAATTTCAAGAATAAGAGGTCTGTCTGACTAAAATAAATGTTGCATTGATGGAATAATGACTTTTTGCATATTTTGATTTAAATTTTGGAGCATTTAAGTATTCATTGCATGGTTTAATATGACTTGTTATATTTTTATCCTTTCATCATGTAATGAATGTAGTAATTGGTGAATTATCAGACTTGTGCATTTCCTAGGTAAGCATTTATGACTTAGTTGGACAAATTTTAATCTCATAGAGCATAACATGACATAGTGACATGGTAGACAACTTGATAAGTTATGCATTCAAAACTTAGGAATTAGGAAGACTGTTAAAATTATCAAGACTTATAAGGTCCGGCCATGTAGGTTAAATGACTGCAAGGGCTCAAACCATGAAGTACGAATTTAAAGGCATTCCCCCTGAGACTAAGATCACCTTTGGATGGAAAAACATAGGAGATACCGATCTAGGTCACATTGACTTACATGACTTCAGAACCTAGATATTTGGATCCAATGCAACTCCAAGGGCCAAGAAAGTAAAGGACAGTGGGATTGCAGAGGCTTTTGCCTTCCCTACTTTAGCTCAATGTGTAGAATTGATAGTTGCTTGTGCTAAGAGATATGACCCATTGACTAGGACCATACAAACTCCCAGTGGAGAGGTACTAGTAAACTTAAGTACACCATCATTAGCAGAGACCTTTGGAATTCCATGGTATCCAATAATGACCATGCCAGATAAAATAGGTGCAGAGGCAACCTTTAAGAAAGACTTGGATACATGCAAGAAGCATATCAATGATCATTGGATGAAGAGCAAAAGATTTGCTATCATCAAACTTCCCCAAACCTTGTACAGAAGTGACTTCCATGATGAAATAGGAGACTTGGTGACCCTACTCAATAGGATATATGGACTACCTTCTGCATCCACTTTTGAAGGATGGATGTTCCTGATGATTGAAGAGATAATTAGCAAAGGAACCAAATTCCACTGGGCTCAAATATTGAGTGACAATATGCATGAGGCATTTGGCAATTTTAGAGATAAACAAGTATTTAGGTGGACCTCCTATGTGGTATACTCATTGGCAAGAAGGAATGAATATGTTGGGTTGTCAAAAGTAGGAGAAGTTGGTAATGCTGAACAACAACAAATCAAAGTTTATAAATGCTACACTCAATTGGTGCTGTCCCAATCTCTCATCCACTACAAAAGGGTGAATGATGCCTTTACAATGTATATCACCAAATTGCTGGAAGGATTTACAGCCCTTAGGATATCCATTGAGGCTATGAACAAGGTTATGAAGTATGGGAGATGGTATATATAGTTCCAAAAATTCACCTATTTGAGGATTCAGGGCTTCACTGGAATACCATATACACTGCCCCGTTATCCCACAGACAAAGTAGTTCTCTTGGAGTTGTCAAGGCAGTTGATTACTTGTGCAAAAAAATTGAAGCACCTTCATAGAACAAACGTCAAGTTTCCTATCCTCTTAGGTAGAGGTAACTATGCATGTGTTTCCTTGGGGGCAGCAGAACATTTAGATACAGAACTCCAGTTGCTTAATCTCCATTTTTACACAAAGAGAGATCATTTTGATCCACAAAGGGTGATGGAGAAATTTGTGAAAAAAAATTATTTCATAGAATGCACTTGGAAGACTTTTGGGCCAATTGTGTAGATGATTATGAGGTGTTGAAGATGACTCATTCAAGGATGTCCTTAGGGTTTATAAGAAAATTCCTTATCATAGAAGATCTTGATCAACTTGATGATGATGATAATGTAATGCAAAGAGGATCTTGGGAGGCCCAGTATCACCAAACGGTCCCACTGCCAAATTGGACCAATGCAGAGGGTAGATCCTTAGATGAAGTAATGAAAGAACCAATAAAATTGAGCAAGTCATGGGTTAGAAGTCAAGTTGCTATATTGGAGAGACAAGGAGTGCAACTTACATACACAACACTTGAATCTGAAAAGGAATCTGGAGATGAGGAAGATGCACCAATAGAAATACCAGATGAAACAGAACAAGCTCAAGAGTCTTCCAAGAAATTTGATAGTGAAGAACATATCCCTTTGGTAGAGAAAGGTAAAGGAAAGAAAGTAAAGGTTGCTCCAAAGGCATAAAAGAAGGATATGCCTCCTGCAACAAGAACAAAGGCATCTAAGAAGAGGGACATGCGTAGTGGACCAGGGGAAGGTTCTAAAACAAAGAAGACTAAAATAAAAACCACTGGCATAACCATAGAAACCTCTACCACTACAACACCTGAGGGTACAAACTTGCCAATAACCTCTTCACCACGTGCTGCTCCAATTGTGAATATTGCTATACTTTCTCTTGTTGCTCTTGCTGCTGCAACTACAGCAACTACTGCAAGCATCCAAGAAGATACCTCTGCCTCCCCTTCATCACTAATTTCTATTTCTAATACCTCGTACCCATTGATGATAGACTCAGGCACCCCAACTAGCCCCACTTCTTCCATTATTGTTTCTTCACTTCCTTCCATTTCCACCATGACTATGCCCTCCATATCCTCTGCTTCACTCTCTACCTCCTTTTCCTTGCCACCTATTTCCTCTATTCTTTCATCCTCCTCCATGCCTTCTTCGTCCATCACCACACCTATGGTCATTTCCTCTATCCCAGCACCTTCTCCCATTCCACCTTCCTTGGGGTTCACTTCATTTGCTAACTTGGCACAGGTTAGCATGTCCTCATTTGCCACAATCCCACTATCTTCAGTTCCTAGTTCCCAAGTCATACCAACACATGATTCAGCCACTTTGGCCATACCACTGCTGCCAGGAATAGAGAAAGTATATGCAGAATTGGTTCTTCAGGAAGATTCATAAATTGAAAAGGATACATTTGAAGAACCTCTTCCAAATGCAAGAAATGTTGAAATAATAGAAGTCTCTAACAGTCCCATAGAAGGGAATATAACAGAAACAGTCTTGGGGACTACTCAAGAAGAAATGTTAGAAAATTTGAAGAATATCGGAGATGAAGAAGATGTACATAAAGAATCTAAGCAAGAACTGAAGTTGCCTGAGGGACCGTCAAACACAGATAATGAAAATACTATTATTCCTAAGGATTCTTCCTCTACAACACCTGATTAGCTACACAACAGACTTGCTTATCAAGAGCTTCAGGTTGAAGTTATGAAGTTGGATCTAGATGCCATTTTAGCCAAGATAGAGAAGCCAAAGAAACAGAAGAAGGCTAAAGTTCAGTCTAGAATCTATAAGGATGCTACATGATCCAAAATAGCTAAAGTAGTTCTTCCACCAGCTGACATGGACAAGAGACAAGTCAGAGCTGAAGACTATACTATAACAACTATTGATTTAGGACCTGCTACAAGAGGTCAAAAGATTGATGAATTCAAAGGCTTAGTTTATTCTATCCTGGAATAATTGAATAAAGATGAACTAACTAAGAAGGAATTGAAACAGCGTAATGAAGAACTCAAAGCATGTCTGCAATTCCTAATGAGGCCTCTAGATTTTGAAGGTGAGCCAAGATCAGTCCCAACTTTGCTATCAAAGGATGAATTAACAATGTTTGATGACATCAAGATAGTGGCTACTAGAACTCAGAAATGGTTTTCAACAAGGTGTATTAAGAAGGATACGATGCAATCACCTTTCTAGAAATGCTTCACGAAGACTTTTGTAAGTTGCAGAACCAATGGGAAGAATTACATGAAGAATGTGACCCTTATGATGAATACTATTCTCACATGTTTCCACAGGTACAAGCAATAAGGGATCTGCCTATTGAAACATTGTTGTCAGAAAATATCTTAACAACTAATAAATTATAGAAAATAGTAGAGTGGTACCAACAAATGAAGTTAAGAAAAGAAGTCTTTGGTAATATCAGAGAGACCTATAAGGAAGCTGATAGCCACATATTGTCTTTAATTTATGAGATAAATGACTCTCTAAGGCATTGCCTAGAGATCAATTTTGATGATTTGGCTCCATATGATGTGCAAGGTTGTAAGGACAAGCTACATCAAATAATATTTGGGCAAACTACACAGACTGTTATGGGCAGATTAGATAAAGTCAACGATCTTCGGACTGCTTTCATCACATTCCAGAAAAGAAGAAAAGTAGTAGAGAAAATGTAAGTCCAGTACATCGAAGAGCTAGAGATTCTTAGATTCAGAGTGTATCACATCAAGGACCCAGACCCCACCGACATTAATCCAACATTATCAACTTGGATCAACTACAACAACAAAAAAGCACAAGAAGATGAAATAGACTTCGACAAGGAACAATAGGATATTTTGAATATTTTGAATGTAATCTCATCACAAATATATATTATTATATTTAGAAGGTCATGTGACACTATTTCATCTTTATTATGTTCTGAAAATTGCCTTTTCATTATGTATAGTCAAATGGGTATCTAATTTGTCCAAATTCAATGTATTTGGGGGCCATTTTTCGTCCTTTTCCCATAAGACAAATTGTAATCCGAGAATGAGGAGTGCTGCTGTAAATGCTCTAATTGTTGTTAAATCTGGACCGTCAGTGTTGAGATAATCTCCACCGTTCATTCAAAAACTTAGTATGTCACCTCTCCTATATAAAGTGCCATCATTCTCTCATTTGTAAGACTCTTGATGCTGATTTGTTGACACTCTACCAAATTTTCTGATTAATACAAAGCAAGTTGTTGCGGGTTCTCTGGGAATGTATCTCTTGTATTGTCGATTTAGTTTTCATGGTTCACATCTTGATCTGCATTAGTTAGATTGTGCTTTTGGAATGTTGTTGATTTGTTAAAGGTATTCGATGAGCATTCTAGTCCATACTATTAGTTACTTGCTGATTGTACGTATCTATGCATAGTTAGCCTGGGATTTAGTTTGAGCAAAGTTCAATTACATTTCAAGAGTTAAATCATGCCATCAGTTTGGGTATTTGATAAATGAATGTAATCTAAAAATCATAAGAAATCCATAGAAGATAGCATTATTTTCTGTAATGTTGTAGCAATCTCTGTAGCTTGGTAAAGCAAGAAATCAGTTAAATTTATGAATGTCTACCAGATGCAATCCCTTCATTCTGGATGTCACTTAGGAACTTTCTAAACCCTACTTCCTTTTACATTTTCTTTTAAATCAACTGATAGATTTAGGTTTTTCAGTAGCATTTCACATTGTCATATTAGCTGAAATTATAAGGGTTTGCATGAATTACTGCTCTAATCTGTCCAATCTATCAAACTGCATGTAAGAGCCCTTGTAGGAATAGCTAGTACATTCCAATTGAGAAATTCCAAGCACACTAACACCTAGATGTAATATCATTGGAGTAGTCTTACCTAGAGTATGATACTTTTCAAGATAGGCGTGATACCAGCAATCACACCTACATTGTTGTGTGTTAAAAACACCATCAACAGAACTCTACCAGTGAATTTTATTGTACCAAAAATATACACCACACTTACTCTATGGTTGGATGAAGAGGACTCACTAAAACAAAGACTGGAAGATCTGGATAAATTGGATGAAAATAGACTACTGGGAACATATAATCAAAATCTAAAACACAAAAGTCAAAATGTATGGCATGATAGAATCCTAAGGCACAAAACATTTGCCAAAGGTAACCTAGTACTACTGTATGATAGTAAATTCAAAAATTAGGGGAAGTTAAAAGTAAGATGGCTAGGGCCATATAATATTGAAGAAATCTCTAATTCTGATGTAGTAAGGTTAAAGACACTAGAAGGAAATTTGTTAGCGGGATATGTCAATAGCTCAAGATTAAAACTTTATCACCAAACCACTAAGTAAAGAAAATGAAAAAAGAAAATTTTGTATCATATGTATCATATAAAATAGAAACTAACCAGTAGATATCATGCATTTATATGCAAAATCCCACCATTAAGGCTATATAACAAAGCCCAAACCCTCATTAACACCACTGGATACTAAAAACAAATCTCTAAGCTCATATGATAAGTTGAATATACCATCTCTACAAACTAAGTTTAACGATATCAAATCACAGAGGGAAAATAACAACTCCTATTTTGGTTGATATCTCTGAGAAGCCACAGTTGAAGAACAAGAAATTCCCCTACAAGGTGATGCAAGTAGATCTAGATGGGGCATTCTCCATCATCCCAGCTAATGTAATTTATACTGAAGATATAAGAAAATTATACATTCATGCACCCCTCATGGAGATCAACCACACCAAGTTTGAATCACTTCGGAGAACCCTACTGCAACTAGATCAAAAACAATATATGCCTTAATATCAACAAATTGAGAAGAAGTTATATGTTTGGAAGGATTTCCTAGATTTTTTAGTAGAGTACAAGTGGATAAAGATAATTTTGAGCCCCACTCATGATGAATACATCTATCTGTACAAACCCTATAGAATAACTAAGCAAGATATCCAAGCCATTATAGGGTTAAGCGCAACAGGGGAGTTGTCATCCAAGAAGGCTATAAAAATAATAAAGTCACAGAATTAATAAGAGCAACATATGACAGGAGGAACCTGGATGTAAAAAAAATCACAAATCCAACTATAAGAATTGCCACCATGGGTATTGCATATAAGGTCTACTATATAAACAAAAAAGATTCGGTGACCGACACCACAATCCATACAACATACCACATAGTTGTGGAAGGGATATATTTTTATTTGTGCAAAGTACTCTAGGAGTAGCTACTCAAAATTCTCTAATGCACAAAGAATACACATTATCAATTCTGGTATGGAAATCGAATCATTTGCTTATAATTTTACTTTATGAATACATTACCATCATTATCCAGTAAAGCATGTTGTCGCCACACGAATCAACACCCATGTTCACCAATTTAAGGATACTGCATCATATACCACTACATACCAGGGTTTCTTCAAATCCCTGTAAACAAAAAAATGCAAAATAGAGATGACATATCATATGACCTGGTCTAAAATATGCAAATGATATTGTATTTCTAGTTAATGAGGATTAGACATTGATGGAGGTCGTAGAACCTAGGATTTTGTGGATCCCTCAACCACCCTATGAGATATGTGATGAGTTGGTGGAGTCATATTCAAGGAATTTACTAAAGCGACCAAAGGATTCAAATGTGGAAAGATTTGGCACATATAAAGAATTTATAGATAAACAAAGTAGAAAGAGTGTGGAATAACATGTGGAGAAACATAAAGAAAAAATGCATCAGAAATGGGGGATTCCAAAGATTGAAACACCACAAGAATGTACTTATACACCACAAGTGCGAAGATCAGAGAGATTGAATTTGGATCTCTAGGATCACAAGCAACATTGAAACAATGCACAATAACACAAACAACATCAATAACTCCATTGTTGCAAGTCCAACAAACAAAGCCATCACTTGAGGAGGCCTCAAAAATACTAATACAATTAGGCTTAAAGAAGAAAAAGCCAAGACAAAAGCAAGGAGTAAAAAGGAACATAATTAAAATGTCAAGCATAGAACATGAGCAGGAGGAACATGTCATACAACAACAAGAAAAGAAAAGAATAGTGACAAGGAAAAACAAACAAACATAAATATAAATACAAGCAATGGAGGAAGAAGAGAAAAAGACAGAAGACATCATGAATGTAGACCTCCTCACAAGTGTGCTAAATAATAAAGGGATGCTAAAACAAACACAAAGATGTACACCTAGGTGGGTGCAAAAAACCAAGGAGTAATTGAGGAGGTCATCATCAGACACATTAGAGTGTCTACTGACACCTTGGATAATATCATAGAAAATTTTCCAGATCATCTTGCCTCTGCGATAGAAAGAATAAAGAAAAAGAGACAGAGATAGATGAAGAAATAAGGAAACAAACCATAGAGGAGATTGATCCAACTATGATAGTTGAGAAAAAGAAAAATCTCCCACAATTGTAGGCCAAAGAATTGAGATCCAAATAGAGGTTGGACACACTAATGAGTTTGAGTGAGGAGGATAAAAACAAATCTGAACAAGAGAAGAAAGGGAAAAAGCCCAAGAGGAAGAAAGCAAAGATTCCAGTGACCCTTATGAAGGGTAAGAACAACATGAAACTCCTGGAAACCACTATCATTAGATAAGGCTACAACATTTCCACCTCCACATCCCCCATGCAAGACATACAGGATTTTCTAGCACAACAAAATAAAATCCAACCTCTGGCAACACCACAACTACACCAATTGCCACTAAATGGTACACAGGTATATCTCTCAAGCATATCATCCCTAAAAAAGTTTAAACTTGGGGATATATTCCATAATACCGCAAGGGAAGATATATTGAAGTAGCACATGGAGAACATGGAATAAATAGAGACTGTAATAAATATAATTTAGAGTAAACTACCTCAGCTACAAAGAGATACAATGTAAGCCAACTAGGACAACAGTTAAAGCAACTACCAGATGGTGTGATAATAGAGATGGATAATCAGGCTTCAACAATCGGAACTAGAATCCTAGTAGAGGCCAAGAAGAATAGAATGGATGAAATAAGGAAGAACCATGTGGTAGAACATACACATCTAGAGACACAAATAAACATTGTTCAAAACACTGCAAATGATATTAACACACTATCAGTTTTGTTTACAATGGCCCACATTAATAAAAGGACTGAAGAATCAAATAGATCAAATACAGATTTAGATATTACAAGTGGCTAGTACATACAATACAATGCAGGATATGGATGGTACAACAAGGGAACAAATATAGAGCATGCACACTCAGCTACAATAGCTGCAAGATCAAAGAGAGGTAACCAAAGCATAGATCTTGAACAACTTTGGGAGGTAGTTATCTTGAGACTTTCTCATGTTATTAGATTGCTCAAAGATACAAAGAGGATAGCCCACCAAATCCAAATCCTAACAACTATAGTAGAGGTAGAAAAGACCCTCACTCAGACTCAGTCAAATTCAGATACTACAAGCAAAGAGCCAATGGGACGTAGCATTTTAGCAACTTAAGGAAATCTACAAAAATATTTTACCTGTAAATTGACAAATTTTCATGTCTTGAGGACAATAGATGGTTTTAAAGGGGGGATGATGTTGGAAAAAGAAAGATAATACACAAAACAACATCCATAATACACCACACATGGCCACAAAAAGGATGTTAAGCATAAGGCTAACTATACCTAATAGGAAAAGAAAATTACTGTAAGGGACACATCCCCATTGTAACCATATGTATATAGTAAACTATAAATAGAAGTAAGAAAGTAGGCAAGTAGAATAATGAGAAGAATAATGAAAGAGATTCTACATTTGATGTTGTAATATATGAAATTGATATATATAAAGAGTATTCTATGGTTCTAAGGCTTAAACTAAATTTTTAATTTTTTTATTATGAGTTCTTAGTTCTGTTGATATATACCGCATAATGATAATTCCTACTGCAAACCTTCTAATTATTCTCTTACTGTAATCACCAGGGTATAAATACAACATGCAATACTCCTGGACTTAGAACTCAGGTTTATGACTCCCCTTTTCTTGAAAACGTTTCCCATTCTAAAAAATGAGAAATCAATTGACAAATTAGGAGTGAAAGGTAAATTAGTTGTTTCCTTTTAAAACATTTAAGTTCTTACTAAATAAATTTCTAGATAAGATGGAAATATAGAATCATAATAGTTGAAATAGATATTTTAGTAATATATTTCATATTATCAAAGTGCATTTCATGTTTATAAACTATGTTTATTTTCCTTAGACAAAAAAATTATGTTTCTGCCTTAAAATTAGGAAAATTGGAGAAATATAAAATACATAGAGGTAACCTAGCAAATAAGCTAGAAAATGATAATTTGGAATAGCAGTTAGGAGAAAACAGTAATACACACGACAATGCACTTCCTAGGCAACAAGACAATTGCAATAGCATTTGTATAGTTGTGCTATAGTCTAATGTACCCAAATATGTGTAGTTCATACAAAAGATGGAAAATCCTATGAAACAAAAACAAGGAGATAACATATACTAGAGAATAATAATAGTAATCCCAAAAGATAATGAATTAATCTAAATACTACAAAAAAACGACATGAATAAGCTAAATTAAATGACAAAAATGTAACAAGATAGAAAGAACATAAAACCTTTGAATGGGGCAACTACCAAGAGAACCTATAGCTAAAACAAAGATAATGGGTGTGGCTGATAGGGAGCTTGTCAAAATGGTTAAGCCCCTATTTTGGTTTTTAACCTCCACAAACAATCCAATAGAAAATAGATTCAAGTTGAGTGTGTGCTCCTATCCTACGTGCATCGAGAATTAGGAGCAATACTTGATAAAATGAAATATGAAATATGAGAATAGAAATAATTGTATCTATCACTATCCTAATGTGTATGGAAATAGGAATGGGATATGTAGAGATGCCAATAGATATATGAAATATGTGAGAGTAAATATGGACAGAGGGTTTTTACATTGTCTATGCATGAAAGTGGAAAGCTTAGTATAAAACCTCAAGGTAATCCAAATGTTAAGAGATCAATAGAAGAGAGTAGATGGTGTAGATAGGAATTAGGAGTCGTATGGGACTGCTAATTGAGGAAGAAAATACCACAATATGATGATCACCAAGCAATTCAAATCAATTATCAAATTACAATTTATACCTGCATCTAAAGAAACAAACTATTGATCACTATCCATCATATGGAAGTTGCAAACAATGAATTACACAATACACATATATTATGTTCAATAATTCCACTCTACTTTTATTCTTATAGAAAACAGTTACTGGTTCAAAAATGGATGTTAGAGCAACAACAATTGAGTTTGATATTTAAACCAACAACAACTCCTATGATTATGCAAAACCAGAGTAGTCTATGTTGCCTTCTTTTCACTTTGCAAATTAAAATCTTCTTACTTCTCCATGTTGTCTTAGAAACTCTTTGTTCTCCCCTTTGGTGATTAGATTTCAACCTTTTACCTATAATTTATAATTTCTATGGCTTCCTGTGGATATCTTTACATTTTATGAATTGACCAAGTAGTTGCTTCTTCCTCCCATTGATTTGCTATCCTTTGTCATTGATTCCCTTATTACCTTCCCTTTTGTGGCAGACCAAAAGCATTCTCTATTTATCTCTTATCTTTTATATCATTCCAACATCATTGAATGGTCACCTTAGTATATGAAGCGACGGTTTGAAGAAATTACTTGAAAATAATTAACATTCATTTGGAATTGAAACATCATCCAAACATAAAATTACCTTCCAAGCCTTCAAATAGTTTTTTGGTGTCACAAACAAAACAGAAATGTGGACACCCCAATGGTAATTTGCCCCATCGACCTCCATAGATTCCTGAATTTGAATGTCATGTCAACCTTGGCTTTTCAAATTTCAAAAGAAGATCCGGTTAATAAAAAATGAGGCATCACCCCCTTCATACAGTCATTTGATTGATATTCTAATAAATTTTACATTTGGCAACTATTGTATGGTCCCATGCCTTCATTCAAAGAATTAAACTAGTCTTCAAGGTACTACGCCATTATATGCCTCCACTGAGCAACTTGGCATATTGCAAAAGAAGCTCAAACTTCGCAGGAATGAAAATGGTTATACCTGAGTGCACCATGAAATATACGATAGTATTTACATTTCCTTCATAATTATATTACATATACTCATACCAGAATCACCAGATGTCTGAAATAAAATAATAATAACTCCATCAAATGCTTTGCCGATAATATCACAATGTTTTTGAATCACTTTGACAAACATATGACAAATGAATGTTGGTCACCGACACTCTGCCACGATACACCATCAAACCCAAATGGCAATGATATGTGACAAAGGTCCAAGACTCCACCAAAATAGTTGCAACCATTAGGGAATGCTAACACCGGTTGTTCCGTCACTTTAGCCTTCAAAAGTTTGAAACTTCGCTTAGCTGTAATTGTCCACACAAATTCTTTCGTATTACCCTTCATAGTTTCTGTAATAGGAGCACAAATCCCGCTAAAATTTCATATGAACTTCCTCTAGAACCTCGCTAGTCCATGGAAGCTTCTTGCTTCAAACATACTCCTTGGTGAAGGCCAATCTACAATTGCTTTTACTTTTTTCGGATTCATTTTCAGACCACTTCCAGAAATAACAAAACCCAAATACACTAGCTCCTCTTTCATGAAGCTGCACTTTTTCACATTCACTAACAACTTCTCTTCCTTGAGTCTTTGCAAAACTACCCTAACATGCTACAAATGCTCTTCTTTTGTTTTGCTAAAAACCAAAATATCATCCAAATACACAATGACAAACTTACCAAGGTATGATTTTAGCACTTCATTCATTAACCTCATGAAGGTACTTGGCACATAGATGCCAAGCCAAATGACATCACCATCCATTCATACAGTCCATCCTTTGGTTTGAAGGCAATCTTCCACTCATCTCCCTCTCTTATGCGAATATGATGGTACCCACTCTTCAAGTCAATTTTGGTGAAGTACTTAGGCCCACTCAAGCAATCCATCATATCATCCATTCATGGCAAGGGAAACCGGTACTTGATAGTTATCTTGTTTATGACTCTTGAATCCATACACATCCGCCATTCACCATAATTCTTTGGTTTCAACACTGCTAGAACATCACATGGACTCAAACTCTCCCTAATTAGCCCCTTATCCAGCAACTCTTGCACTTGCCTATTTATTTCTACATTCTCCATAGGCATCATTCTATATGGTGCTTTATTGGGGAAACTTACACCAGGAATCAAATCCATACAATGGTTTTTTCTCCTCATTGATGGCAATCCATCGGGTGGTTCCTTCATCATTATGTCATCATATTCCTCCATTTTTTTCTGAATTTCCATTGGTATTTCTTCATTTTCTTTCATTGTCCCAACTGCTGCAAGGTTTGGAACAATGGAAAAACATGTTTCTCCTTCCTTCAAGTCTTTCAAAAATTATTTCTCGAAAACAAAACAAACCTTGGAGATGCTCTCCACTTCTTCTCCCCTTTCTTGAATTGGATTTAGAGTGTATTCTTTGCCATCTTTCTTGATTCAGTATGTGTTTGTCCATCCATCATGAACAAATTTTTGATCAAATTGCCAAGGCCCTCCCAAAAGTAGATGGCATGCATCCATTGGCATCACATCACGCATTATTTCATCCATATAGTTTCTAATTTGAAAACTCACAAAGCATTGCTCATGTACCATCAAACTATGATCTTGTTGCAACCATGAAACTTGGTATGGGCTAGAATGTTTCAATCTTTTCAAATTCAGCTTTTCCACTATCTCTTCAGATGTAATATTATTTGTGCTACCGCTGTCCACTATGACTTTACAACACATGCCACCTGCCTTGCACCTTGTTCTAAACAAATTTCTTCTTTGTATTGGCTCCAACTTCTCCTTTCCAAGATTTATCAAAACCCTTCATGGCATGAGAGACCCTCCATCTTCAAGTCCGTCTCCATGATTTGGTGCAGCTATACTTTCATTTTCAACCTATGCTACATGAATTCTAGCTTCCTTCCATTTGCCATTATTTTGTTGTATTTGTGGGCATTCAAATGCCCTATGCCCTGACTATCCACATTGGAACCATGTACCTCCAAACCCTCTTCCTCTAGTTCTACCAAAGTATCCTCTACTGCGAGAATAGTCTCCTCTTCCCCTAGAAGATTCTCCTCTTCCTTTGTCTTCTTGCACATCCGCATGAGATGTACTTGCCTCATCTTGTTTGTTTTGGTAACCTCTACCACCACTGCTTTTCCCTCTTCCTTTTGAAAATTTGTCTCTACCACGGGAATTATGTTGTTGTTTTCTTGCAAGTTTCTCTTCCCCTTCAAGGCATATTGATATTCCTCTCCTACACTAGTCACCCGAAGCATGCTCATTTCATTTTGAATTGAATTATGAAGACCATTTACATACCTTGATACTTTTTCTACATCATCATCCACATGTCTAGCCTAGATGCTCAACTGATAGAACTCCTTGATGTACTCATGTACATTCTTCTCTCTTTGCTTCAAATTTTGCATCCTCTTGAACAAGTTGAGTTGGTAATCTACAGGCAGAAATTTTGTCTTGAATTTCATCACCATCCTCTCCCATGTTTTGATTTTTTGTTTGCCTCTTCACCTTCTTTCAAGTTGTACATGCTCCCACCACATGGAAGCGTATCCTTTCAACTTTGTGCCAGCATACTTCACCCTTTTTGGATCCTCAATTGACTCTAACTCAAAGTATTTCTCCATTTCTGATATCCAATCCACTAACTCTTTTGGATTTAAATTGCCATGGAAACTTGAGGGATCCAATTTAGGCTTGCTATAAAGCTTAACCATTGCTCTCAAAAATATGCTTTTCACCTCATCTCTATGATCATCTTCCATATCAAATTTTTATGCTTCCCCTTCAGTCTCATCGTCGCCAACATCCACCACCGAGATTCCTCTTCACTGTGTCAATTCTATTGCCTCCAACATTTCTCCTATCTTGGCTTCGAGGCCTCTAATCATCTCTCTAAAGACCTCATGGTCTGCAATCCATGGTCCTCTTCGCCCACGCCCTCTTTGCACCATGTTCATAACCCTCAGCAATTGTGGGTTTCACTATCCTCTCACACACCAATCTTCTTATGGTTTGTCTCCCAAGACAATGTTGAACTGACTCTGATACCAAATGGTTCAGACATGAATTAGGAATCCTATGGGACTACTAATTTAGGTAGAAAATACCATAATTCAATGATCACCAAGTAATTCAAATCAATTATCAAATTAAAATTTATACCCGTATCGATAAAAACAAACTATTGATCACTCTCCATCATATGGAAATTGCAAACAATGAATTACACAATACACACATATTATGCTCAATAATTCCACTCCACTTTTATTCTTATAGAAAACAATTACTGGTTCAAAAATGGATGTTACAACAACAACAATTGAGTTTGATATTCAAACTAGAAACAACTCCTTTTCCCTTTGTTACATTCCACCTCTGATTCTGCAAAAACAAACTAGTCTTTGTTTCCTTCTTTTCACTTTGCAAATTAAAATCTTATTACTTCTCCCCAATGTCTTAGAAATTCTTTGTTCTCCCCTTTGGTGATTAGATTTCAACCTTTTAACTGTAATTTATGATTTGTACGACTTCCTGTGCCTATCTTCACATTCTATGAATTGACCAGGCAACGACTCCTTCCTCCCATCGATTTGCTATCCTCTATCAACGATTCCCTTATTACCTTTCCTTCTATGGTAGACCAAAAGCATTCTCTATTTATCTCTTATCTTTTATATTTATTCCAGCATCATTGAATGGTCACCTTAGTATATGAAGTGACGGTTTGAAGAAATTACCTGAAAATAATTAATATTCATTTGGAATTCAAACATCATCCAAACAGAAAATTACCCTCCACGCCTTTGAATGGTCTTTTGACCTCAAACAAAATAGAAATGTGGCTGCCCCAATGGTAATTTGTACCATCGACCTCCATAGATTCTAGAATCTGAATGACATGTCAACCGTGGCTTTTCAAATTTCAAAAGAAGATTTGGTTAATGAAAAAATGAGGCGTCACCCCCTTTATATAGTCATTTGATTGACATTCTAATAAATTTCACATTTGGCGACTATTGTACAGTCCAACGCCTTCATTCAAAGAATGAAACTAGTCTTCAAGGTAATACGCCATTATATGCCTCCACTAAGCAACTTGGCATATTGCAAAAGGAGCTCAAACATCGCAGGAACAAAAATGGTTATACCTGAGTGCACCATGAAATCTACGATAGTATTTACATTCCCTTCATAATTATATTACATACACTCATACCAGAATCACCAAATGTCTAAAAGAAAATAATAATAACTCCATCAAATGCTTTACCGACAATATCATAATGTTTTTGAATCACTTTGACAAACATATGACAAATGAATGTTGGTCACTGACACTCTGCCACAATACACCATCAAACCCAAATGGTAATAATATGTGAAATGAAAATGCGACAAAGGTCCAAGACTCTACCAAAATAGTCGCAACCATCAAAAGTGAATTGAAATCCACCAATTTGACCTAGAAATGACACAAAAATGAATGAGATGCGAAGTCGCCATCAACCACGACAACACCGCTACACCACAAAAACACAACTTAATCAACAACTAAATGAAGAGTAGACAAAACTAAATTAATCATTCTTTTTGGGCAATGCAGGATTGCATATACTCCCAGGCGCTCTTGCATCAGTAGACTTTAGCAATACAGAGAAAATAAGACAAAAGAATAAATAACAAATAGAATTGAAAGAAGAGATAAAAGTTAAAAGAGAGTGAAAGATGAACAACAACATTGTCACCTTGTTATGAAACTTGTGAAGAGAATATTTTGAAACAAGTGAGAAGAATTTTCCTTTTTTAAATTCTAGTTTCCCTTCTATAATATATTTTACATATGTATAATAGTACCTTCTAATCATTCTTTAGCTTACCATCATTCAATTGTGTTACCATAAACCTCTTCATCAATAGTTTACTTAGATTCTTCAACTTACATTCAACTTCATTTGCTTCAAATTGTATATTCATTTGTCCACCTAGATCTTCTAGCTATCTACCATTTTTTTGACTCTTATCTTCTTCCATCATTTAGTTTCTTCTTTATCAACAATTATGGTTTTCTTTAGGTCTAACTCCCCTTTGACAAATACATCTACTTCATTACTTTAAATTCTTCCATTCTTCATGTCTTCCACCAAACATATACTTATCACACTATCTCCAATTACATAGATCTCTTATTATGTACTAATTTTATCAGTTGTAGACTATTTTGAAATTATGTTTTTATTTTTCATAAATTGTTCCATACCTCTAAAACTTTGTGGAATATTCATCATCCTATTTGCCAAAAGATTAAAATTTAGCTTTTCCACTACATATTTGTATTCATATTTTAAATTCTTCTTTAAAACCTCTTCATACATAATAGATGTTACTTAGATGTTTGATAGTAGATCTCCTTCTCTTATATACAACCATTATCCATGCTTTTTGCACTTCGATTGTGTTTAGGGGAAAATTGGATTTGTCAATGCTCTAAATCTTAGATGTTTAAATCCACCTCTCCACTATACATTGAAGGATCTAGGGTTGAGTGGCAAGCACTATCATACCCTAGGTCACTTGCAGATGTAGGGAAACTTGGATTAGGGAATTTAATTATTAATTTTCCTTCTCTTATGCCCAATTAACCATTAAAACCCAGTTAACCATTAAAACCCTAATTATGCAAATATGACAACAAATTGACGAATGACAGAAAAAGATTTTGCAGACAGGAGTAAAATACCCAATTATAGAGTACCTATTTGCGAGGTTCTAAGGTGGAACAGTCGGGGACATTAGAGCGGGCGTCCAAGTCCAAGGTACTTGCTTTTTCACAGAATCTAGACCTCCTTCTGACATTGATCAGCCCTGTAACTTCTATTTTCAGAGATCTATATGTGGAGGACACTAGAGTGAGCACCCAAGTCCTGGAAGTGCTCCTCTGTCTAGCTTTTCTTCAGATCCCAAATCCTTGATGCCTATTAATCCTTCCTGCAAATCCACTTTTCCCAAATGTGACACCTATAACCTGCAATCACAAGACCTGGTTTGGGGGTTGTGGTGTTTAGAGGCTTACCTCAGTGAAGCCTCGGAGGACACTTAAGTCTCTGAACACCGTTGATAGATAAAAGAGTGTGTGCCCTTGTGAGACAGAGGCAAAAACCAAAGGAATCCATGAAGAAAACACAATATTATATCACCCTATAGTGAAGCTCTCATGGGAGGAAGATGCTCTTCATTCCATGAGGAAATTGATGCTCAAATCTGAAAACATCAACACACAAAACACACAAATCTGCTCTTGCAACACAATAGAAAGCCTTGAATCACCTTGAGAATGCCTAGAGTTCATAATGATCATCTAATTGAAATCTAGTTTACAAATGAATGCCTAAACATGCTTTTATATGCAACTACAAGCACTCTCGCCAAGATTTTAAAAATCAAAACTTACCATGTCGATAAAAGGACCAAATAACAGTCATAAACTGACACCCAGAAATTGGGGCTAGCCCAAAATAGGGCAGGACTAGGGCGTGGGCGCCCAAGTCCTCCCCCTATTTTGGGCAAGGTACAACTCAAGGGTTCCACCTAGGTCCAATTTGCAATAGAACGTAGGTCTCATTCCATCAGGATGCCAAAATATGAACTAAGATGTCCTAAATGCATGCTAAAGACCCAGGAGCTAAACCTTATGAGGGAAAAGCCCCCAAGGGAACATTTTTTGACGTTACATTTAGCCCCCACTTTATTGTATGTATAAGCGCGAGGCCAATACATGCATTAAGGTAAGGTCACAAACACAACAAACACACCAAGCACAGAGAAGACATGCCAATCACATAGAAGACAATAATAGACACGTAAAACATGGAGAAAACAGTTACAGTCACGCAGAACACGGAGAAGACAATCAATGCATAGAAGACACATTAATGCATGGAAGACAAAAATGATATCTTTTCTTTTCTTTTTCTCGTATATATGAAATGCAGATGCAATTACTGGAAAGTAAACAAACCTCCTATAATACAGGATGCACTACCCTAGGGCGCAGGTCTCTGTATATATGGGGCAACACACGCAAGACACGCAAAACCTTCCAAAATGCAGGAAGCACTACTCAAGGGCATTGGTCTCTGCATATGGGCCAACAAACATGCCACACAAAACAAGAACGTCAAAACACACACTTGAAGACACGGAGAAAACACAACAGACAAGCGATGGTGTGTTCCCTATTTCTAGGCTCATCACCATCTCAAGCACATTACAGGCACACACTGACAATTGTGCTTTGCCACAACAATCACCGAAGACACACTTAAGGGTTGAGTTAGTCACAGAACCGCTCCCCGCCTCCACAGAGGACTTTTGAAAATGATAGGATGATGCAATCTGCTCTGAGAAATACACCATCCCTGCCTCCACAAAGGGCTTAAGATAAAAATGATATACATGATATCCCGCCTCCGTAGAGGGCTTGATTGATTGATTGATTGCAAACAAACTCAGGATGCACGATGCACTACCTTGGGGTGCAAGTGTTTGCATCTGAGGTCAAACACATTGCTAACATCTATCACAGACAGCTTACCTTATATATGCCCCCACCTTAAGGTGGTTGATATCAGTTATCGATATCAAGCACGTTAAGGTAGGAAGAAAACACACAAGGGAACACTGACTTTTGCAAAGCCCATGCCCCCCGGAGGTGACATGTACTTTACGGTCGCCAAATATTCCCACAAACACATCCCTACAAGAAACATGTTAGTGTCTATGAAATCATGATAAACAACAACATCAATGCATATGATTAACCACACAAAGAGCCAAGGTTATACAATGAATTCAGAGTTCGAGGATAACCGTGGGGCTATCTCATGAAGCTCTCTGAATCAAGTACTGCCAAGGCCAGATTCAAAGGTAAACAAAGGTGCATGGAGCAGCAGTATTGTTAAGGTTTGTAAATGCGATAGAAACATCATAAAATTCACTATGTAGAAAGCATGAGTGCTTCCAATAGCCAAGCGTTGTATAATATATACAACCCCATCGTCATATTAAGAACTAAGTCCTTTTTTTGATTGCTCTCAAAAGGGACACTAGGTCCGCATCAGTATAAATGTTTGTCGTCATCCTCCCGCTAGATGGAAACACTAGAGGAAGGGAAACAATAAATTAGAGAGGAGAAACAAGTGTCTTAGGGACAGTCACATAGGAGGGTGCCCCCAAGTCACAAGCATGATGCTATGTCTGTAAGACACAACACACAACAATGAAATCAAAGAGAGAGAAATATAGAATAATGATGATACAAATAGAAGAAGGTCACAAAAGAGGTGGTCTCTTGGTATCTCGAACCTTATAGGAGAATCTGAGGTCATCCCAGGAGGCCTAAACAACACATAACACATCATGGGGGAAGCACATCATGAGAGAGATAAAGGGTTAGAGATACTTACCTGCAGGGCCCTGTTGTGCCTCGCACACACACCCCATTCAAAAATGAGGACCCCCCCTCTTTTGATTTGACTTGGGAGTTTTTGGTCATGATGTTAGTTACAAACAAGCATAGAATAAAAGTACACATTAACCTTTATTCATCTTGAAAGATACAATGAATTTAGAGAATTCATGATCCCAAGTCTCCGGTGATTAGGTCTTAATTGTTTGACGTTACTCAGAGGTTGATGTGTGTTGCTGTTTCCATTTTGGGGCCTTACGTTGAGTTCATCATCATGACACTGTTTCTGCAAAGATTCTTCACAGAGAGGTCATTTTATACAGTTGTTTGATCAAATGATGCAGTTATACTCAAATATTTGAATGATATTTACCAATTATACATGCTTTAGCTTCAAATATGCTAAATATCTTCAATTATCTATGAGATGTCCACATATTTGCATTGTTTGCTTTAGATTATCAATTATTTGCAATTATGAAGGTGAAATGTTCTAAAATTTAAAGAAATTGAAAGAAATACTTCAAATGATGTTGAACCTTCAACTTTTGAACCACATGTACATTAGATACAATCATGAAGAGATGAAAACCAAACCATATGTTGACCAGGACATTCCACAGCTAGATACAGTTGATGCTAACTTCAAAGGAATTGTATGAAAACAACATATGTAAGTAGATATGCACTCCAAGGGACGCATCAAATCATAGCATATATCTAGAATTCACACACTGATTACTCAAGATTTACTATGAATTGTAATCAAAACAAGTCTTCTCATTCATTAGGTATGCAAGGATGTAAATGTATACAAAAAGCTTTGAAATGAGCCCTGAATATTTCAGTAGACAGATTTCAATTAAGTTTCGAATGTTTCAAATGAGGCACTCCAGCACCTTTTATAGAACAAGGTGAGGAATCCATTACAAAAGATCTACGATCTTGATTTCTCTATGAATATCTACGGTCAGTACTGTTGCAAGTATGAGGTGAGCCAGTGTTGTCATTGATGTCAACATACTCATATTGCATTGACAAGAAGGATTTGATGAGCTATGTGCTGAGGATATTGAGAAAATTAGCCTCAGTCAGGAACAGTGAAGAACAGTGATGAGAAGAAGGAAAATGTACTGTATAGGATGAGAACCGGAGGATGCGGATTAAAGGGTTAGTAGATATGAGTCTTGAGATGCTTCAGTTAAGATTTCAGAGGTCCGCATGAAGATCTGAAGGAGTTGTGGCTGTCGGTATAGAACCGGTTCCGGCAAGTATCCAGAGGTGACAGAGGATCACAAAAAGGTCCGGTGAGGTCCGGAATTGTATTATCCTAATCTGCGGATTGGACGGAGTGTTTGGGATGTCCTTGTGATGTGTCATCCTGATTTGTGTATGATTTGGAGGTCCGGAAGTACCTCTTGCATTATGACAGTGGCGACAGACTGTGTTCTTGAAGTTCCGGATGAGGAAGACAAGAGATCCCAGTAAGTAGAGGAAGTACGGATGTATCCGGACATTCAGACAGGCTTGTGAAGGTTCTTGGATCATGTTTAGGTTGTGTTGTTGGTCCGCATTGATGGTAGAGCCCAGAATTGAAGTTATTCTTCCGGATGAAGTTCTTGCTCTATTTAGCGGACCGGATGAGTTGTTCATCTTGCGAATGTTCTTGTGATGGCCGACCGGATGTGTTATTCATCTTGCGGATGCTCCTATGGTTGTTTGCCGACTTAGATGTTTGTTCCTAAGTCGATGTCTTGTATAAATAACGGTTTGTGAGTTCATTTCAAAGTGTGGTGTGTGGATGAGTGTGGCATAGCGAAGAAACGTGTGAAAGGCAGAGCAGAGATTTTTGGGCTTAATTGGAACTGATCCGGACATGGTAGAGATGTCATTCTCCAGTTCAAGACTGTGATTTTTATCACTTTGTAGACAGTGTGTCTCCTTGTAGGCAGTGGGCCTCTTTGTGAGCAGTGTGCTCGGGTAGTGAGCCCTTATTGGCATGTGCCATTCATTTTTCTTTATTCTTCTAACAGAGAATAATTCTTGGGTTAATCACCCCGTGGTTTTTCCCTTAACCGGGTTTTCCACGTCAAAATCTTGATGTTCAATGTGTTGATGCTTATCTGCTCTTGTGTTTATGTATTATGCTTTCATGGATGATTATTTGATATGCTGCTAACTAACAACAAAGAATCAAGTGTTTGAAAGAAGAAGAAGTTGTATACAACTGATTCACCCCCCCCCCTCTCAGTTGTATGCCCTAGATCCAACAATTGGTATCAGAGCCAAGTTCCTCTGATAGGAGCTTAACCGCTTGAGGAGATCCAGGATGTCGTCATACAAGAAGGATAGTCTGAAGTTCGATGGAACCAACTTCACTCTCTGGAAAGGTCGCATGAAGTGTCACTTGGAATGTATGGGAAAAGCATACTTGGCTATGGTTTCAAAACCATATGTACCTCCACAAGGTGGTCCGACAACTCTGAATGAAATCATAGAAGCTGAAAACAATCTGCGGACCAAGGAAGCTCTTCTAAGCGCATTGAATGACTCAGATCTCTCGAATGTTATTGACCTACCAACTGCATATGAGATCCTGACTAAACTGGAACTTCTGTATGAAGGAGATGAGTTTGTCAAAAGTGCAAGGTTACAAAGCCTGAAAGGGAAATTTGAAAGATTGAAAATGAGAGATGATGAAAACATCACTACCTTCATGCCAAGAGTAAATGAGCTGGTATGTGGAATCAGAAATGCTGGTGGAACTTTAGATGAAAATGAGATTGTCTGCAAAATCCTAAGATCCCTTCCTGCTGCCTACAAAATCAAAGTTGCTGCCATTGATGAATTCAGAGCCCACACAACTGTCACAAGAGAACAACTGGCTGACAAACTAGCTGCATTTGAAATGACCGAGTTTGGAGATGATCCTCCCAAGACTGAATCTGCTTTCAAAGCCAGTGCCTATGTGAAAGGCAAACAGAGATTTGATCCGGGTGAAAACTCATCAAGGAAAATGTCATGGTATGATCAAGCAAGAAGAGACATGGAAGAAGAAGAAGCAGAAACAGCTCAACTTGAAGCCCTCATTGCAAAGAGACTGCCAAGAGGATCCGGTAAGTATGAAGGAAAACTACCCTTTAAGTGTTTCAACTGCAATAAGATTGGTCATTTTGCCTCAAGATGTCCGGAGAGATCTGCAAGATCTAATACTCACAGACAAAGGTTTCAAAAGAATTGCTAATATGTTCATGAAGAAGATGACAATGAAGGAGTAACAGATGATGAATCAAAACTAGGAAGCAAATCCAGAAATGAGTGGGTGTTTATAGCCATCAAGGAAGAAGATTCAATACTCTCTGAATCTGTCAATCACAAAGTTGTTGAAAAAACCTTGGCTGCTCAAGTGGAAGAAAAGGATGATTGGGTTATTGACAGTGGATGTTCTCACCATATGACTGGTGACAAGAATAAGTTCTTAGATTTGGAAAGATATGAAGGAGGAATGGTAAAGTTTGGTGACAATTCTGCTGGCAGAATCAGAGGTAGGGGAACTATTTCCTTTAATGGTAAGAGCAAAACAGGAAATGTACTGTATGTTGAAGGATTGAAGCACAATCTTCTCAGTGTTGGTCAGTTAGTGGACAAAGGCTATGATCTTCGGTTCAAGAATGGAAAATGCAGAATCTTTACAAGCTCTGGAACTGAAATTGCATCCGGTACTCAGACAAAAGGTAATATCTTTCATCTGGTTGGTTCAAATAAAAGTTGTTTGTTTGTCCAAATTGATCAGAGTTGGTTATGGCATAGAAGAATGTGTCATGTAAATTTTGATAACATCATCAAGATAAGCAATACTCAGGCTGTGAGAGATCTTCCAAAATTGATGAAACCTACAAATAGTGTGTGTAAAGAATGTCAGTTAGGTAAACAAAGCAGAGTCTCTTTCAAAAGCAAAGATCAGTCTTCTACCGGATTGTTGGAATTAGTACATACTGATCTATGTGGTCTGACAAGAATCAAGAGTCTGCAGGGTGATAGATATTTCATGTTGTTAATTGATGATCATTCCCGGATGATGTGGGTTACCTTTCTAAAAGAAAAATCAGAAGCTTTTGAGAAGTTCAAAATCTTCAAAGCTATGGTGGAGAATCAAACCGGATTGAAACTAAAGTGTCTAAGGTCTGATAGAGGTGGTGAATTTACATCTGGTGAATTCATTGACTTTTGTGAGAAACAGGGTATAAGGAGACAGTTGTCTGCTCCTAAGACTCCACAGCAGAATGGAATAGTTGAGAGAAAGAACCGGACCATCCAGGAAGCTGCTAGGACAATAATGTTGGAAGCAAATGTTCCTCAAATGTTTTGGAAAGAAGCTATCAGCACCGCAGTCTACACTCTCAATCGAGTTCAAATCAGAAACAACACCGGTAAGACCCCCTATGAACTCTGGTTTGGCATCACTCCTACTATGAAATATTTCAGAGTATTTGGTAGCAAGTGTTATATTAAAAGAGATGAAGATCTAGGAAAGTTTGATGCTAGAAGTGATGAAGGAATTTTCTTGGGTTACTCCACTCAAAGCAAAGCATACCGGTGTTACAATAAGAGATTGAGGAAGATGATAGAAAGCACCAATGTAAAGGTTGATGAAGGAATTGAGAAGCCTTCAAGATTTTATGAGTTTGATGAAGATGACCAAGACAGTGTTCAAGGACCTCAATCCTCTCCGGTGAGACAGAGTCAGCCTGATCCGGTAAATCAGGAAGAAGAGATAGGTCTGAATGAGCCTGATCAAGAAGCAGCAGTGCAGGATACTCCCAAAATTCCAAGGTATGTAAAACTGAACCACTCTGAAGATCAAATCATAGGTGACAGAAGCAAAGGTGTACAAACTAGAAGGAATGTTGCTCAAAATCAGAATGAATGTTGTCTGATTTCAAAGATTGAACCTAAAACAATAAATGAAGCCTGCAATGATGAAAACTGGACCAAAGCAATGGAAGATGAATTGATGCAAATTGAGAAAAATCATACTTGGGATCTTGTTCCCAGACCTAGAGACAGGAATGTAATTGGAACCAAGTGGGTCTTCCGGAACAAACTAAATGAAGCTGGTGAAGTAATCAGAAACAAAGCTAGATTGGTCTGCAAAGGCTACTCTCAAATAGAAGGAATTGACTTTGAAGAGACTTTTGCTCCGGTGGCAAGAATTGAAGCAGTCAGATTACTTCTTGCATTTGCTGCCTTCAAAGACTTCAAGGTATATCAGATGGATGTCAAGTCTGCCTTCCTAAATGGTGATCTGGAAGAAGAAGTCTACATTGAACAACCGGATGGTTTTCAATTGTCTGATAATGATGATATGGTCTGCAAGCTGAAGAAAGCTTTGTATGGATTGAAGCAAGCCCCAAGAGCATGGTATGAAAGGTTGGATAAGCATCTTGTGCAGATTGGATTCAACAAAGGTACTGCTGACAGTAACTTATATTTCAAAATTGATCATGAAAATATTTTAATTGTTGAAGTGTTTGTGGATGATATCATTTTTGGAGGAAGAGATAGTATGTGCAAAACTTTTGCAAAACAAATGAAAAGTGAGTTTGAAATGTCTATGCTTGGTGAAATGAATTTCTTCTTGGGTCTGCAAATTACTCAAACAAAAGAAGGGATCTTCATTTCTCAGACCAAATATGTGAAAGAATTGTTAAAGAAATTTGGTATGGAAGACTCAAAGCCTATGAACACTCCTATGGCAACCGGATGTAAGTTAAGCAAAGATGATGATTCTCCAAAGGTAGATCAGACAAAGTATAGATCAATGATTGGTGGATTGTTGTATCTCACTCAAACTAGACCAGATATAATGCAGGCTGTTGGTCTTGTGGCAAGATTCTAGGCTGATCCTAGAGAATCTCATGTTATGGCAATCAAAAGAATTTTTAGGTACTTGAAAGGAACAGTTGAGTATGGTCTATGGTACCCTAGAGATCCGGACTTCTCTCTTCATGCTTACACAGATGCAGATTGGGCAGGAGATGTGGATGACCGGAAGAGCACTAGTGGTGGAGCATTCTTTTTGGGGAAGAGATTGGTTTCTTGGCTAAGCAAGAAACAAGATGCAATATCTCTGTCTACAACTGAAGCAGAATACATTACAGCAGCAGGTAGTTGCACTCAAATCTTATGGATGAAGTAGATGCTAAGAGACATCAAAGTTGAATATGAGAAGCCTATCACAATTTTCTGTGATAATTCAAGTGCAATTAATATCTCCAAGAATCCGGTATTGCATTCTAAGACTAAGCACATATCTATCAAATTTCACTTTTTGAGAGAACAAGTAAACAAGGAAGAAGTCAGATTGGAGTATGTTCCCTCCAAGGATCAGATTGCAGATATCTTTACAAAACCTCTTCCCAAAGACTCTTTTGAATATCTCTGGGAGAAGTTAGGGGTCATGGCCCCTCCGGTGATGAACTAAGATGCACTGATGTGCATCAGTCCGGTGGCTATCACAGTCATATCTTGTGATCCGGACTAATGGGGAGCTGCAACTAAGGGGGAGCAGCTGGTATGATTCTGATGTATGAGAATTGCAAGTATGAGCCCTTTGCCATTGATGTCAAAGGGGGAGAGAAGACATGTGAAAAACAAGTGGTTGATGATCAAAGGGGGAGCAGTAAAGGAAGAGAAGACATATGAAAAGTTGAAGTTCTTGTCTTAATGGTTTTTCACATCATATGTTGCCATCAATGACAAAGGGGGAGATTGTTGCAAGTATGAGGTGAGCCAGTGTTGTCATTGATGTCAACATACTCATATTGCATTGACAAGAAGGATTTGATGAGCTGTGTGCTGAGGATATTGAGAAAATTAGCCTCAGTCAGGAACAGTGAAGAACAGTGATGAGAAGAAGGCAAATGTACTGTATAGGATGAGAACCGGAGGATGCGGATTAAAGGGTTAGTAGATATGAGTCTTGAGATGCTTCAGTTAAGATTTCAGAGGTCCGCATGAAGATCTGAAGGAGTTGTGGCTGTCGGTATAGAACCGGTTCTGGCAAGTATCCAGAGGTGACAGAGGATCACAAAAAGGTCCGGTGAGGTCTGGAATTGTATTATCCTAATCTGCGGATTGGACGGAGTGTTTGGGATGTCCTTGTGATGTGTCATCCTGATTTGTGTATGATTTGGAGGTCCGGAAGTACCTCTTGCATTATGACAGTGGCGACAGACTATGTTCTTGAAGTTCCGGATGAGGAAGACAAGAGATCCCAGTAAGTAGAGGAAGTACGGATGTATCCGGACATTCAGACAGGCTTGTGAAGGTTCTTGGATCATGTTTAGGTTGTGTTGTTGGTCCGCATTGATGGTAGAGCCCGGAATTGAAGTTATTCTTCCGGATGAAGTTCTTGCTCTGTTTAGCCGACCGGATGAGTTGTTCATCCTGCGAATGTTCTTGTGATGGCTGACCGGATGTGTTATTCATCTTGCGGATACTCCTATGGTTGTTTGCCGACTTAGATGTTTGTTCCTAAGTCGATGTCTTGTATAAATAACGGTTTGTGAGTTCATTTCAAAGTGTGGTGTGTGGATGAGTGTGGCATAGCAAAGAAACGTGTGAAAGGCAGAGCAGAGATTTTTGGGCTTAATTGGAACTGATCCGGACATGGTAGAGATGTCATTCTCCAGTTCAAGACTGTGATTTTTATCACTTTGTAGACAGTGTGTCTCCTTGTAGGCAGTGGGCCTCTTTGTGAGCAGTGTGCTCGGGCAGTGAGCCCTTATTGGCATGTGCCATTCATTTTTCTTTATTCTTCTAACAGAGAATAATTCTTGGGTTAATCACCCCGTGGTTTTTCCCTTAACCGGGTTTTCCACGTCAAAATCTTGATGTTCAATGTGTTGATGCTTATCTGCTCTTGTGTTTATGTATTATGCTTTCATGGATGATTATTTGATATGCTGCTAACTAACAACAAAGAATCAAGTGTTTGAAAGAAGAAGAAGTTGTATACAACTGATTCACCCCCCCCTCTCAGTTGTATGCCCTAGATCCAACAAGTACTTCCTTGACTTTGTCAACTTTTCAAATGGCACAAGTTGCCAGCTGGCAACTATCTAAAATACTTATATTCACTAAGTATCAGATGCTGATATTTACTTTATGCTGCATCTTTATCTACTTCATCTTACTCATGCGCTCCATCGTCAGGTGCATCACTTTCTGTCTCTTCATCATCCTGATGATGACGACCTTGTACATGAGGCTGCATGGTGACCCTTACATTTTCATACAACTGCACAATTCTATCTATTTCTCCGCCATCCTGGGTCTTTGCTTTGATGATAGCATGTTTATGTGCCTGATATTTGCCTCGGAGATTTTCTAATTTACTTCTCCTATTGCTGGATGTCTCATGATAATTTTCCATCTTGACCCTGAGCCTCATAATTTTGTCCACGGTTTCCTCTGTTAGATTGTTTAGGGGGTCATCAACTACCTGCTAGAAGTTATCATGTATAGCTTTTATTGCAAACTCCTCATCTTGATTCTCTATCTTCCCTTCCACCTTCCCTTCTAGCACTTCTAAAAGTTCAGCTTCATATGCCATCATATCATGTAGCTTTATGCTGATCTCCCTCAGCTTATGGTTGCATCTTTTGAGGACATCACATTCAAATTGAATGTCCTTATACCATATGTCTATCAACAATGCATTATTATTATTCAACACCTGCTTGCTGATGAGCAGTTGAAGATTTATCTTCCTTATTTCTCCCAGGATATCCAATATCTTCTCTAATTTACCTGTATCCATCTGCAGCTTGTCGACCTTTTTCTTGGAGTCACTGAGAGAACTCCACCTCTTCAAAGAGGCCTTTACCATTTCCTCTGCTTCATCAAATGTGGATAACATCCACTTTCTCATTAAAGATGACTCATGTTTCATGAGATCCAATTTATTCACCTCCTCTTGGGAAATAGCAGTCAATGTGACTGCATGATCTGTAGAACTAACTTTAGGATTGGTTAACCTACCTATATATGCATGCAACTGAGCAATGTGTTCTTTGTGTTGCTTATTTTTCTCTTTTTCCTTTTTAACCTTCAGAATCAAAGAATCTATGATATCTTTACCTTCTTGACTCTCCTGGTCTTCATTTGCAAACCCCAGGTCAACTGTATTAATCTGGAATTCTTCCAGAGTAATTTTACCTTTCTCTTTATCAACAGTAGGGATTGCAATCTATGCAGTCCTTCTTCCAGTTACTGAATCTCTTTTAATGGCCGAAGTCATTTTGGCCTTCCTCTTTGGTTTCATTATATTTTCAGAAAACAAGGTAGATACATCAAATTCTTGTATCTCAAAATCTACCTCTGCGTTAAGTTCCTTTTCCAACCATGGAGGCACCTGATCATGTTTCTCAGCATCATCATGATGTTCACCTTGATCTCCTGCATCTATCAGCATATGTAATGGCGAAGGTGATTTTCTCGTTTCTTCTTCATGATGCTCACCCTGAGGTTGATCTTGTAGTACATCTCCTTGCTGAGGAATTTTTTTTCTGGAGGAGCATCATCCTGAGGTGGAGGATCTTGTGATGCGTCTATATGCTGATCATGATGATCACGATCCTTTTCTGTTATTACCTCATCCACTTTTGACTCTTCTTGTTGAGGCACATTCACGGTAGTGGATATTGCGGAATCCTCCTTACGTGCTGGCATTTGTTCTGAAATCACTATTTGTTCCGCACCTGTACTACTTCATGAACTTTAGCAGCAGGATCTTCTACAACATTCTTCTCATCAGCCCCGTTTTCCTGAACTTCTATTAGAATGGGCTTTGCTGATGTATCCTGTGGACTTGGTTGGCTCATCTCTGAAGCATGGCCTTCTAGTTCTGCCATCTTCACTTCTTCCATACGTTCTCTTTCATCAAGTGTGCCTGCTGGATGCTCAGGACTTACATCCTGTGTATATGTCAAATCCACTACTGCAGGACTTGTCACCTGTGCAATTAATGTATCTAGCCCCACTTCTTGGGCTATTATCTCTGGAGTCTTCTCTTTTTCAGTTTCCACTTGCTTCATCTCCTCCAATATTATTTGAACTGATGGAGTCCCATGAGGAGTCATGTGTGTACCTGTAGCAAGGGTTTCCATCTTCTATGAGGCTACATGCTCCACCACCTCATCATCAGAGAAATTAACTGTTTCTTCCAGTGAGATATGACCTCCTTGAGAGGTTTCTTTCATCAATTTTTCTGCTTGTTCAGTCTTGAACTTTACAATGGTAGGAAGTGGAACATTGTGTTGAAATTCCTTGTGGACAACTTCACTACCTGCTCCTTTTAACAGTGTAGGGGATTGTTTTATCTCACCCCTCATGGAGGTTCTTGGTTTCTTAGGTGTGGTAGCTACCACCACCTGTGGGGCTCTTCTCTTCCTTTTGAATAGCAAAGGGGCCTCTTCTTCCTCAGGCTCTTCCTCCATAAGGATATCCTCCTCCATTGGTTGTCGTGAGGATTGACCCTCTTCTTGGGCCTCAGTAACTGCTACCTTTGCTATCTGAACTCTTTTGGACTTTTGCTTATCCACCCTTGGCGGTGATATTGATCCTGATCCTACTGGATCCTCAACTGGGAACACTGCCTTTTCAATAATTACCCCCTTGGGTTCATTATCAATTTTCTTACCCTTACGGGGTCTTTAACTTTTTTGTTGTTGTGGAGGCAGCCTCTCTCCTTTTGATTTTCTTTTTTCATTTATAAAGTCATCACATTCTTCATCAGGAATATCTTGTCTTTTCTTTTTATTGTTCATAGTGATGGCAACACCCTTCTTCTTCAATGCCTCAATTTGTTCATCAACCCAAGCTTGGGTTAGCTGTATGGTCCTGGCAATGAAGGGATCCAAGGATATGTCTTCCTATATAGTTAGGTCAGGTGCAGATATTGTATCATTATATATTTTCTTTTCTTCATATTCATCTGCAATTATTCTACCATCATCTTTTTTTAAGTGTGAGGGAATGGGGATGCAGTCAAAGGTTTTGATTTGATTCAATGTAACCTTTGGTATCTTCTTCTTCTGGCTTCTGCTTCATCCTCACAATCCGCCCAGAAGTCTTCTAGGTGTCTCTGATGAACAGGCCTCCCTATTATTTTCTGTATCCTGCCATAAGGATCATATGGCCTTATCAGTGGGAATGGCTGCAACTGCATTTTCTTCAAATTGACCATCACCTTCTTGATACTATCTGAGTCTGGGCACATGTGCCAGCCAATGGTTACTGGGAACAGGATTGACGGTATTTTCTGAGCATCCTTGTATGTCTTCAGCATTGTGGAGCCTTGCCTTATGAATTCCATTAATATTACTGCATCAGTGGGGTATCTTGGCAGCATGAGGGGATGTCCTTCAAAACCCTCAATCCTCATATATGAAAATGTGGCAAATTGAATATACCAGGCTCCATGCCTATAGATTATTTCTTGAGCTTCCATGCTCAATCTTTTTGTCCTGTCCTCCTCCATGGTCCTTACCAGATGCATAGAGAATGCATCATTTACCAATTTATAGTCTTGGAGGTAATTAATTCTCTGTAACTGGGGATGATGATCCCATATGTGCACAGCATTGAGAGTGCCTGTAAGCTTTCCATCTGTAACCAGTGCATCAAATGTGCCTTTGTAAGCATAGGAGTAGACAATGTATGATGTCATATAAAAAGAACAATTTGAACCTCCCAGGTTCATCAGCTGCTCATGTAGAGCATCACTTATCAATTGGCCCCATAGTGGCTTGATGTCTGCATACATGCACATCATGATTACACCATACATCCAATCTTTAAAACTACCAGCATCAGGCTGGCCTATCACTCTGCTAAGCAATGCAATCATGTACTGATATTCTTCATCAAAATCATATTTATATAAGTGCACAGGAAGTTTGGCAACTGCAGGATATGTGCTATTCTTGGCCCTCCATTGATACATGTTCTTCCTGGCCATCTTCTTATTATTTTCATACTCAGTTTTTGATTTCTTCAGGTCCACATTGTTAACCTTTCTGCTCAATGGCAGTCTAAATGTCTTAGAAAGACCCTTAATGGATAGGTCTACATATATTCTACCATGCTTCACCACCAGCCTTGTTTCTGGATTGTAATTCTGGGCACATTCTATGACCAGCTCTGGAGACTCCATGGAGTACGGAAAACTAGCCGCATTCCACATTCCAGACACGAACACAACATCCAACAAGGTGCTTCTATTCTTTTCATCGTTCATTTTGGTTGACCAGGCCTCCAAATCGGTACTTCCTTGGTGTGTATTTGTTATGGCACCATATTTGAACAAGATTCCTTTAAGAGATCCGGACATGGGCATGCTGAATTCAGCCTCACACTTAACTAACCTCTTGTCAGCCATGGATATCTGCAATTAACACAATTTGTCTTACAAGGGGTACTCACATGCATGCAGATGACATTTATCTTTATTAACATCATGCATAGTGTATTCATTCAGCATTTGACTATCATGGGATGCATAAACTAGAACCTGCAACATCCTACCTGATTATGCAGAAGCAACAGGATGAGGGTTTCAATTACTTACCTAGTTATGCAGATCCCTTTATACCAGTGGTTTTCTGAAAATGCTCGTAATTCTGATGACAATCCCGCACTTCTTCTTGTCTGTAAGCTCCGTTCGTGCAAGTATCGCCTATATGAGGGTTTGGAAGCTAGTGCTCTGTAAAAATGATTTTATCACAAGGTAAATGTGAAAATGATGATGAATTTACTTTTTAACCTTGCAATTAGGGCGAAATTAGGGCAAACGCAGACAGATTATATTTTGATCGTTGATTTCTCATGGAAACTCTAGAATTCACCAGGTGTTTCATCGAGTTTTGTGGTCGTCGAGAACTACCTACCACCTCTGCGCACATTAAATGTCAATGGCGGCAATGGGAGCAGGGTGACATCCATATGACAGGATATATTCAAAAATATGATGGTTTTTGAATATCGGGTGATATTCTCAAATATCACCCCAAGTGCAATGTGATCATCCTCCTCAAGAGGAAAAACTATCTTCAACTAGATCGGGTGATGAACGCACCCTTAGGTCACGCTCTATGCATCAGGAGGATATTTTGATATATCGGGTGATGCTACAAAAATGATGATGACCAGATAAACATTTCATCTCTCTCGGGATATCGGGATGATGTCATCCAGATATTTGCTTGCTACATCGCTATGGCACGATGACATCACCGTCATGTTATGTAAGCAGATCATGTTTAGGAAATATGCCCCCGAGAGGTAAAATGATGATGATGTCATCGTCATGTTTGTTTCTTTGTTTATCGGACTCAAATGATGTCATCAAGATAATGGCTTAGGGGGATATTTCATGGCAGGAGGATATTGAGAAATATCGGGTTACATTAAGAAATATGATCCTCACAGGAAACATAAGGCTACTGACGGGTAAAGGTCATTATCACCTAAAATTGACGTCTGGACATTTGGACCGCATGATTTATCTGGTGATAAAATAGATCAGGATGATCTGCTATAATATGACTGATGTTAAGAAATATGATCCTCCCCTTGTGAATATCAGGTTTGACCAGGATTTTGACCATTCATAACTTTCACCTCCTAACGAATATCAGGGTGATGTAAAAGGCAAACCTGCATGAAATTTGATACTCTTTCTAGATATGAGGTTACTAGAATGAAATATGAAATTTGACAAATTGACCTCATGATGATGACTTACCACATCCTCCTCATGCATGATGATCCTGCATGACCTACTTTTACCAAACCACCAGGAAACACAAAACAAGCCAAGCAAAAAGTTGGGTCCCTATTTTGTCAAGTTAAAATGGGGCGTGTTGTGTAACCACACAACAACTTGCCACCAAAGAAAACAAACAAATTCCAATGATTCAAGTGATGTGATCACATTCATTCATAGTATTCTAATTCTTTCTAAGCATAAGCATCATGATCTTCTGAATGATAAAAGTTCATCATGGTAACAATGCTAACAAAGGATCATGTGTGTGCAAATGATTAATTATCCTCATCTTGAAAGCAAGTTGAAAACATAAGTAACTGGTGTTAAACTACATAGTTGGAGATCATCCCTCATAGCCAACCTAGATAGAGCCTTGCTGCTAGCAGGCATCTATAGCCCTGGCAAGGTTATCTATACAATCTCCCTAAGTAGAGCCCCACTGCCAGCAGGCATCCATAGCCCCGGTAGAGTTACTTAGATGGCCTAATTTTATTTCTTTTCTGATTTTCTATTAAAATTTATATCTAATATCATCATGTCAGCTCATTTATACAAGGTATGGTCACTTGCAGCTTTAGGTTGGAGATTGTATTGGTAGCAAGGGAGTCCCTTTAGATTTTTCACTTAACACCTATACTTGTGTGTTCAACAAACCCAAGGCTATTAGGTGTTTCATTGTGATTGATTCACTTTGATCAAGAAAAGGCACCTTGATGAAATGATATCACAGACTTGATCATGAATACTTCTTAGAATGAATCATAACCTATGTCTAAATCTAATCTCATCACTTGAATCCTAACAATTTAGTTATTTTCTGTAGTGATGAAGTGCATCATCTTGACTAACCAAAACAAAACTCAACAAAACGAAAACAAGACAAACAAAAACAAACAAAACAACAAAACTGTACAAGCAACTATACAAATGTACATTATGATACACATGACTGTCATGAAGTCACTTAGGCTTGGAAATAATGTTTGAGGAATTATCCATTGACTGGCAATGGAACATCCTCACCTGTCAGGTTCTTAAGCCTATAAGTGTTGTCTCCCAGTATCTCAGAAATTTGAAAGGGACCTATCCGTTATCTGTCAAATTTGCTATGGTCTCCTTTCTTCTCATGGGCTTTCTCCCACATCAGGACTAAATCAGATATCTTGAAGGCTTTGACTTTAGCTCTCTTGTCAAACCAGCATTTGACAACAGCCTGATGTTTTGCAAATTGGTCAATTGCTTGACTCCTTTTCTCTTCCAAGTGCATCAGCTGAAGCAACCTGACTTCTTGTCTATTATCTATGCCAAGGTATTCTTGGGTAAACTGCAAGGTAGGAATTTTCAAGTTTACAGGGAGGATAGGATCTACCCCATATACTAATTGGAAGGGTGAGTTTCCTAATGCAGTTTTTATTCTTGTTCTGTCTACCCATAAGGCATATTTTAGAAATGAGTTCCATTCTCTAGGGTTCTTCTCTATTAGTTTTCTTATGATATTCAACAAATTTTTGTTAGTGGATTCTGCCAATCCATTCCCTTGGGGATAATAGTTGGATGAGAACTTGAGTATGATCCCATGATCAAAAGCCCAACTAGACAATTTGGTTGAAGTGAAAGCAGAACCATTATCACTTACTAGAGCATAAGGAGTTCCATACCTGGTAACAATGTTGCTTTCCAGAAATTTGATAACATCATCTGTAGTACAAGTCTTGCTGTTGACAGCTTCAGTCCATCTGGTACAATAATCAGTAATTGTTAAAACATACCTATGGCCTGAGGATGATGGAGGATTGATTAGTCCTATGAAGTCCATGCCCCATTGTGCAAATAGACGTTCTTCCATCACTGGCTGCAAGGGTTGTGCAGCATATTAGTCTCTATTGGTGGCAACTTGACATACATGACAACTTTTAACATAATCAGCTGTATCTTTAAAAACTGTAGGCCAATAATATCCTGCTCTGAGGATTGCACGTGTTGTGGCCAAGGCTGATCCATGTGTTGTTTCGAACTTGTCATGTAATTCTGATAAAACCTTATTTGCTTCTAGCTTTTCTAAGCATCTCAGGTATATTCCTTCATAATTCTTCTTGAATAGGGTTCCTCCTTTCATAATATATTTTTGTGACCTTATCTTCAAGGCTCTTCTCTATGAAGCTTGCAGTCTTGGAGGACATCTTCCAGTGATCAGGATGTGCCTGATATCTGAATACCACTCTTTATTGTCTTTAGCATTGATAACATATTGCTGACTTGTGATGTTTGGATCAATTTCAGATATCATTTGACTTAAAGCCTGTCCTCTTACTAGTTTCATTAGTGTAATCTCCATGTCATACTCTTGTAAAATAGTAATCCACTTGGCTCTTTTCTCACTAGGTTCACTTTGCATTAGCAGCATCTTCACTGCTGCATCAGGCACTACTACAATCACTTTGCTTCTTAGTATATAATGCATGAATTTCTTTACTGGCTTGACCAATGCCAGTGCTTGTCTTTCAACATCTACATATCTCAGTTCAACATCCTTGAAGGGATAGCTCATAAAGGCAATTGGTTTCTCTTCTTTTTCTTCATTCCTTTGAGTCAACACTGTTGCAGAGGTATGTTCTGAGGCAAATGAATAAATGTAGAAGTCCTTTGTGTAGTCTAGACTGATGAGGACAGGAGCATCTGATATGGCTTTCTTTATGTCCTTGAAAGCAGCTTTAGCCTCTGCTGTCCATTCAATCTTGGCATCTTTCTTCAGCATAGCATTTAGTGGTCTGACTATCTCTGCAAAACCAGTGATGAATTTTCTTACAAAGTTTATCTTACCAAAGTAAGACTTGAGTTCTTTCTTACTTCCAGGGAGTTATATTTTCATGATAGACTCCACCCTGTCAGGATCAATGATAATTCCATCTTCAGTTATCAGGTGTCCCAGCAAATTTCCTGTTGTCACTCCAAATATGCATTTCTTGGGGTTCAAGGATATCCCATATTCTTCACATTTCTTCAACACATTTCTGAGATCTGTTACATGATTTGTTCTTTCTTTGGAGAACACTGTGAGGTCATCCATGTAGATGACAATACATTTTCCTATTGAGCCTCTGAAGGCTATGTTCATTGCTCTCTGGAATGTAGCTCCAGTATTTATCAGCCCAAATGGCATACGTCTATAAGTAAAGATCCCCCACTTTGTGGTGAAGGCAGTCTTCAGCCTGTCAATCTTGTCAACCATGACCTGATTGTATCCTGAGAAGCCATCTAGGAAGGAGATCATTTTATCTCTATTGACAATCTGCAGAACTTCATCTAATGATGGCAGAGGATAATTATCCTTCTCTGATGCTCTATTCAGGTTCCTGAAGTCTACACATACTCTGATGTCTCCATTCTTCTTTCTTACTGGCACTAGATTTGCCACCCAAGTGGAGTGCCTCACAGGAAATATTATCCTAGCATTCAAAAGCTTCTTGACTTCTTCAAAAATTATTGGTTCAAGCAAAGCATTGACTAGCCTTTGCTTCTGTCTGAAAGGTTTAGCATCTGGCTTGAGAGGTATAGTGTGAGTTATGATTGATATGTCATATGTCTTCAGCTCATCATAAGTCTATACAATTACATGGATGTAATCCTTAAGGGCTTGAGTTATTCCTTCTAACTCTTCTAGTGTGCAAACCTTACCTATCAAGACATTTTTTTATCTTCATTTTGTCCAATATCCACTTGTGAATACTGACCTCCATCAACTTTTGGAAGATCTTTCTGTTTCAGCATATTATCAGGTCAAAAGCTCTTTTTAATTCAATCATACCTTTGGGAATCCTATTCCTAGGTAGCTCTAGTATTTCATCTTCCTCCCAAACATGATCTTCCACACTATTCTCATCTATGATCTGAGCATCAAATATATCCCTGTTAGAGATGAAATCAAGGATGTGCTGATCATCATCAAAGACCTGGAGATTAGTAACATTATCAGGTACTGATGGTACTGATACCAGTTCTACTGAAAATCTTTTTAGACCTGATATAGATAATGGCTCCAGTGTACTGGCAGCCTGGGCAAGTGCATCTGCCCTATGGTTCTGTTCTCTAGGAACGTGGGTGATATTAGATGCATCAAATTCCTCAATCAAATCCCACACTCTGTGTCTATAATTTGACAATCTCTTATAGTTGCAAGAGTAAATTCCTCTTACCTGTCTGACAACTAATTCTGAGTCTCCAAAGACATGCAGAATTTTTACCTTCTTCTTGAGAGAAAATAGTATCCCATGAATCAGAGCTTCATACTCTGTTACATTGTTAGTGCAGGGGAATTGTAATCTATAGGCAGCTAAGTAGGACTTTCTTGATGGATCAATAAGATCAATTCCTACTCCAGCTCCTTGTTTGGACTTAGATCCATCAAATCTTAGGGTCCAGAATTTATCTTCAGCATGAGGCTTGGCTGAACCATTTCTTTTCTTTGCGGCTCTAGCTACTGCTCCACCTGATATCCATTTTAACTTAGGAATTTCAGCTTTCTCAGACTTCATCTTTTCTTTCTCTTGGGAAGCTAATTTTTCTTCTTGTTTTTTTATCATCAGGAGGATGATCTTTTGGATCAGGCTCTGTATGTCTCCTCAAAACATGTAAACATAGTGAACAAGTAGTTTCCGAGTGAGGTGCCTCATGCAGCCTACACCATCCTTCGGTCAGCGCATCCTGTGGATGTCTCTTTTGTTTTATCATTTTCTTAACTTCCCCTAATAAAAACTCTTCGAATCGGGTTAAGTTACTACCACTGTCTTCATCAGACAGTTCATAATCTGATTCCATAAAACAATCACTCCCAGGGGTGATCTCTTCTTTCCTTTTGACATTTATCTGGTCATACACCAGAATTTCTTTTGTTCTCTGTATATGATCTTCATCATGATCTGTCACCTTTTCTATGGTTCCTGCAAAAGACAAACAAGGATTAGTATCATCATCATCTCTAGATATAGAACTTACATTGGAAAATGATGATGATGCCTCACTGCATGTCTGCTCCAGCATCATCATATCTAGGCATGTTTCACAGGTTTTCTCTGAATGTGCCTCATCGTGTAATCTGCACCAACCATCAATCAGAATGTCATGAACAGGTATATTTAACAATTGGCAACGTTTTACCTGTTTGGACAGATGTATTTCAAAGTTTCTGAAGCGATCTATTTCATTCTCGTTCTCAAAATTACTATCAGGTTCTATAACCGTCATGTGTTCCTGATGATCATCATGATGATGATAATGAAAGTCAAGCATTAGGATCTCTTCTATCCTGATAGTCTGTGGTCTAATGGCATAAACTCTAGGCTCAACATTTACATACATGATCTCATTTGTTTTGTTGTATTCAGTGATCATGTGCTTCATTCTAGGCTCGGCATCAATTCTTATCTGGTTAGGTATACCTTTCCAAGGTAGCCACATGTGACTGAAATCAGTAGACATATATCCATTCAAAGTTTTTGACCAGTCTCTGCTAAGCAGCATCCCATATGTATCCGGTATGTCAACTACCTGGATATCAATGCAATATTGGATCCTGGGATTAGATGCTAGCTGCATGTGTATGTGAGTCAATTCTCCTATTACACTCACTTCTATCTTATCTATCTGTGTCACCTTCTTTAAGGATTTGGCAGGATGTAGTCCTAAAGCGTTGCATATAGACAAGAGCATCACATTTGTAGATGCACCTGAATCTACTAAATAGTTGTGTAAATTATTGCTAAACATCCTTATAGTGAGGATGAAAGGTGGTGACTCACTTTTATCTCTGTACAAGGCCATTTGAGAGGTTTTTGCAGCTTGGACAGTAGCTGGCACTTTATATTTGACAGTGTTATCTTTAGTAGCATGATCTTTACTACTAGACTGACCTGGAGGATGAATATCATCTTTAGGAGTAGGATCATCTAGTGATTTCATGAATGCCTTCTTGATTGCAGGAGTTTTCAACAATTTTGATAGAGACAGGCTGATCTTTACTTTCTTCATCTCATCAGCCAGATATGTGACAAGTTTATCAGACTCATGAGGTAGGCCAATAGTCTTTGATGCTGTATTTTGAGGTAACAGATATTGTGCATTTACCTTGGGAAATCCTGGGTTGTTACTTGCCTTGGGATCAGGAGGTGTGTTGAAATTATTCAGAGGCAAAGAATTGGTTAGTGGACCAGTAGGTCTATTGGAGTTGCTTCTCAGATTGTAGTTATGCTTACCAGGATATTGCTGCAAGGTCGGTGCCATTTGAAAATCTCGCTGGAAACAATATATCGGACCTGTGCTAAAAATGATCTTGTCCAACTTTGCGCTATAATACTCTCCCACCGACTTGGTCGGTAGCAATCGAAACTCGCGTAGGTAAGACCAAGCTGATTCCTGCGCAAAAACAATAAAACTGTATTGATAGGATTTGCGCTAAAATCTCAACCGACCGACTTGACAACCAATGGAGGTCAGATGCCTCCAAAACCCACGCAAGTCGGTACTCGTCAAAACCCGTGCAAATTGCTCAAAAGCATAAAGGTAGTAAAACCTTTGGTCGGACCTACCTGTTTTCCCCGCTGAGGTCGGATGACCCCGATTTCAGCGCTTTTTTGCCTACAGGTCGGACAACCCTCAAATTAGCGTAAAACCATGCAAATGACTATTTTCTCTAAAGTTTTCAAAGGGAAAGTGTTTAAAATGATAGAATTAATGTTGTAATGCATGGTTAATGGTGATTTTCGTAGAATTTCTTGCAGCATTAGACATTTGTTTGCATGCATTAATAATGGTTGTTACAATTGCAATAAAGGTTAGATTTGAGTTTCCTTCAAAGGTATGTTAGTAATAATAACAGATTTGTTAAAGTTCTTCTTAAGCTTAGGAGTGTGTTACGAGTTTCCACATGGTATCAAACTTATAAGGTTCGGTCATACAGACTAAATGATTGCTCAGGCCCAAGCAATGAAGTACGAGTTCAAAGGAATCCCTCTAGAGAATAAGATTCACTCTGGATGGAGTGATGTAGGAGATACGGACCTAGGTCACATAGACCTAGATGATTTCAGATTGAGGGTCTTTGGTCCAAACCCAACACCTAGGGCCAAGATACTCAGGGATAGTGGTATTGCACAAGCTGCTGCATTCCCCACTTTGGTGCAATGTGCAGAACTAATGGCAACCAATGAAGACAAGATCGACTTAGACAAAGAATCTTGATACTATTTTGAATATTCTAAGGATGTAATCCCATCATAATTGTAAATTGTTGTATTTGGGGCAGCACATGACTCTATTTTGTCTTTTTCCTACTTCTAAAATGTTTTTTTCTATTAATATACTGAGTTGGCTAGTCAAATTGACTAGATTCAATGTATGTGGAGGCTGTTTTTCATCTTTTTCCTAAAGGGACAAAATGTAATCCGAGAATTGATGTGAGGTGTTATAATTGCATCAATTAATGTAATCTAGACCTTTGGTGTCGAGTTAATCTCCACCATTCATTTGAAAACTCGGTATGCTGCTTTCTATATAAAGGGCTGCCATTTCTACTATTTGTAAGAGAGATTTGATGCCGAATTGTTGACTCTATGCCATTTGAAGTAATACAAAGCAAGTTTCTACAGTAATTCTAAAAATTTGTATCTTGTGTTGACTCATTTTGGTTTTCATGGTTCGCTTCTTGCTCTCCCATAGTTAGATTAGTTGGGCTTTTGTAATGTTCATGGTTTGCTGAAGTATTTGATGAATACTCTAAGTCCATACTTTTAGTTGTTTGCTGATGGTAAATAGCTGTGTAAAGTTAGTCTGGGCTGATTGTTTGTGCTAAAGTTCAATTGTATTTCACAAGTTAAGTTGCGCCACTTATTGGATATTTAACAAATGAATGTAATATGAAAATCTATTGATTACCATTGAAAATATCACCATTTTCTGTAGCACTGTAACACCCATTTCAGTTTGGTAACTCAGGAAGCTAGTTTAAAATTCTGGAGTATTTGTCTACAAAGATAACCTATGCATTGTGAATGTCATTTAGGATCCTTCTAAAACCCTAACCTTTTTGCATTTTCTTTAAAAACTATTGTTAGCTATTAGAATAAGAATTTCAGCAACACTTTATCTTGCTTATCAGTTGAAAATCGTAAAAGGGTTTGTGTATTTACTGCCTCAAACCAGAAGATTTGTAGGTTGTATGTAAGACCCCTTGTAGGCACACCTAGAACATACCAATTGAGAGATTCCAAGCAAGCTAAGACCTAGCTATATTATCCTTGGAGTAGTATTACCTAGGGTAGGATACTTTTCAAGAGGTGTGAAATCAACAATCACACCTGCGTTGCTGCGTGCTAAAACTACCATCAACAGAATTGGTGCTAGAAGGAGGGCCCCCATTTTCCCTTGCTAAAAATCATCAAGTCTAGGGCCTAGATAGAGACACACTAGGTCCAGCTTAGCTAGAAAAGAGCTACTGTCCCTGGCAGAATTCAGATGAATGAGAAGGGATCAAGGAATACCGAAAGCCCCAAGAGCTCAGTCAGTCCCTAGGAACACTGCTGCAGTTCCCTTTAATCCTCCCAACATGGCCTTCTTCATAGAAAATAACCAGTCTTCTTTTCTGTTCAACAATTACCATGATATGCCAAAGAACCCAGATAAGTTCTGCTCAAAATTTAGAGTAAATGATCCTGATAGGACTGCAGATGAGCACATTAAAATCTTTGAAGCTAACATGTTCATGTTGCAAGTACAGTATGAGGATGTGATATGCAGGTTGTTCCCTTATTCCTTGCAAGATGAAGCTTATTATTGGTTTGTTAACCTCCCTGTAGCGTCCATAAATTCATGGTGGACCCTGAAGATTGCTTTTCTGGATAGGTTTCGTATGCCTACCACCCCAGCTAATCTTTATCAATCCTTTGTGGAGATTTGTTGAGATGAAGGTGAGATGATAAGTTCCTTTAACAATAGATTCCAAAAATCTTACAGTCATTTATAGGCTCCTTACGCTGTAGATCAGGTTGCTGCCCTACCCATTTACTATGCTGCCCTAGATAAGCTTACCTCCATGTTTGCAAAGAGAGCTGACCCAATACCTGCTACTTTAGCTCAAGCATATTCTGCTACTGTCATTGTGAGTACCTAGCTAGGATAGACAACCTCTGGTCCATTGAACCATATGGGACCTGTTGCCATGCCAAATCAAATACCTATGATAAATCATGCATTGGCTAATCCAATAGCTGAAATGCCTCTAGCCCAAATGCCTTTCCTTCAGTCTTCAGAAACAGCCAAAGCTAAAGAAGATAGAGATGATATCAAAGAACTGGTTAAACAAATGAAGAAGCTTACTGCCGAGGTTACTCACCTCAAGAACCATAATGCTTATCTGTAGTAGAGGGGACAAAATCAACAACATTTTTAGAATCAGTGGTACTCCCAAAACCAAAATCAGAACCAGTTCCCAAATCAGAATCAATATCAAAATTAGAACTTTCAACAGCGGCCAAACCGATCCTGGAGCACCAAACCAAATAATGGAGGAGTAACTTCGCCCTTGGAGAATCAGAACAATGATACCAGGCCCCCGGGTCGAGTGATTTTAGCTAAAGCTACTTTATCCACTTGGTGCAGACTGCACAACACGAATGCCCACTCTGAATTAGACTGCCCAGAATTCCAAATTGCGTCCAATATCTTCCAGATGGAGATTCAAAATGCTAAAAATTAGGAGACTCCACCGACAGGGTATGAAATTGTTCCTTCTCAGAGGTATGACACTGCTCTAGTCCTTGATAGTTATACATTTCCATTCCAAGATGATAATCAACCTGAGGAAGAAGAGTCTGAAAAAGTTAAAACATATCAACAATACAATAAGACTCCTTACAACTTGAGAAGTAGCAAGCCTAAAGGCCCTTTCACCACTTCCATCCCTCCAAATAGCTATTAGATTCCACCTGACTCGAAAGCTACCGATAATCTTGAACCACCGAAAGTTCCCCATCAATCAGTGTATCAGGGTGCTGCTGCAGAAAATTCCCAACGATCTAGCATAGTAAAAATGGGGTAGTATGTAGCTAAGGAACTTAAGAAAATGAAGGTCAGTCGTTCTGTGTATGAGTTACTTAAGATACCTAAGGTTAGGACCTCTTTCTTTCAAGATATAGGTGCTGGAACTAAAACTGATTATATACCAAATGAGAATACCACTAGAGATAGCATTGATAAGGGGAAAGAAAGAATACATGTGACTGATGTGGAACAAAAGATGACACTGTATAAAGACAAGAGGGTAAGTCCTCCTTTCCTCTTAACACTCAGAATATTCAATAGGAACCTTCATAACTGTTTAGTAGACTCTGGTGCTTCCACGAATGTAATGTGGCTATCAGTCTGCAAAGCACTTGGGCTCATTCCAGCCAAATCCTCTAGGAAGGTGACACAATTAGATAAGACTGAGGTAAATGTAGTAGGTGAATTGAACATGATACACATGCAACTAGCCTCTGATCCTAGGATACAGCAGTATATAGATATTCAAGTAGTGGACATTCCAGATCAATATGGCATGCTTCTGAGTAGAGATTGGTCTAGAACTTTGAACGGTTATATGGCAACCAACTTTTTCCATATGTGGCTACCATGGAAAGGGTTGGCCAATCATATATTTATTGAAAGAGAACCCAAGATGAAGCATATGATCACAGAATACAATCAACCCAACGAGATTCTGTTCTCAGAAGTTGATTTGGGAGTCTATCTTCCGCACATTAGTCAGTCAGAAGAAGTCCTCATGCTGAGTTGCTTAAGACCCTCTAAACCACTTATAGAAAGACCAGAAAGTACATAAGCATACATTCAATCAGATGTAGATGACTCTTTGGAAGGAGATGAACCCGGGGTATTCGAAGGATTCTATGATTTCATAGCCTGATTTGCACAAGATCAAATTGCTATTGGAAAGCAGGTTCAAATGGAGGAGTTATTATTACCCAACTGGTGCCATATACATGATGCATCTCATTCTAAATTTACTTGCCAAATGTGTCAAGAGGCAGTCAAACAAGTGCAAAGACAACTGAAGATCCCCATAATTTCGAAGGAGGCATCAATAGTTGAAAAGAAGGGAGAACTCGAGCCCCCACCTGATGAAAAGAAGTCTATAAAATAGAATGATAACGGCAAAGATTTTCGCTTATGGTCCTTAAGATTTGATGGCTCAAGATGCAGACAAGGGTCTGGTGCTAGGGTTGAATTGATCAGCCCCACTGGGAGCTCGTATTTGGCATCACAAAGACTACAGTTTCCATACACAAACAACGTCACTGAATATGAGGCATTAGTGCAAGGGTTGCTGCTAGCACTACAGAAGAAGGTTAAAATTATCCAGGTGTTTGGTGATTCTGAGTTAGTGGTAAAACAAGTAAGAAAATAGTACTCATGCAATGATAAGAGATTGAATAGGTACAGGAACAGAGTCTAGGATTTGGTAGAGTGCTTTGACGATTTTAACATCCAAGTCATCCCAAGAAGACGGAATCATGTTGTAAATGCTCTAGCTTAGACAGCAAGTACATTAGAGCCAACATCCATGGCGAGATTAAAAAAGTTTTCCGTTGAATTTGTTGCTACCCCATCTGTACCTGATAATGTTACCAATTTCCAAGTTTTTGAAGATGATCAGCACATAATTTTCTTTCTTCATCTGACATTTTCACTGCTCAGATAATAGATGAAGAAGAAATGGAGCCTGCTGAAATGGATTTAGAAGGAGTATTGAACCTGAAAACTAACACGATTCCATGAGGAATGGTAGAATTGGAAAGATTGTTTGATGCAGATAATTTAGGAACCCAAAGGAAAGAAGGAGAGTCTCCAGGAGGAGAGTGTGACTTATTTAACTTGGGAACAAAACAAAATGTTAAGAATGTGTTCATTGGGAAAGCTAGTACCAAAGAAGAAAAGACAGGAATCATACATGCATTAAGAGATTATCACGAGGTTCTAGCATGGAGCTATGAAGATCTAAAGACCTACGATACCTCGATCATCATGCACACCATCTCATTGAAGCCAGGAGCAAGGCCATTCAGACAAAGGTAGAGGCCAGTGAATGCTTTGCTGGAACCACTGATTTTCAAAGAAGTTCAGAAGCTACTGTCAGCAAGGATAATATTTCCAGTCAGACATTCCGCATGGGTAGTGAATTTAGTTCCAGTTCGAAAGAAAAATGGAGAGATCAGGGTTTGTGTTGACTTTTGTAACTTAAACAGAGCCTCTAAAAAGGATAATTACCCACTGCCTTTTTTGGACGAAGTATTACAAATTGTTAATGGGTCCAAGATGATGTCATTTTTGGACAGATATTCTGGTTATAACCAGGTGATGGTAGAATATGAAGATAGATTGAAAACGTCCTTCACCTGTAAATGGGGCATCTATGCATACTGTTGCATGCCATTTGGTTTAATAAATGCCGGTGCAATGTTTCAGCATGTGATGGATGTTGCTTTTAAGGGGTTGGTTGGAAAATGCATTATCATCTACATGGATGACCTCACAGTATTCTCAAAATGACGGGAGGATCATACAGCAGATCTGAGAAAGGTGTTGCAGCGATGCAAGGATCATGGTATATCACTCAATCCCAAGAAGTGCATTTTTGGAGTAACCGAGGGAAAGTTACTAGTACATGTAATATCTGAGCAAGGAATATCTATTGATCCAGACCGGATCCAAGCAATACTCAAAATACCTCCCCTAGCCAGCAAGAAGGAACTGAAGTCATACTTTGGTAAGATCAATTTTGTACTTAAATTCATTATGGGGTTTGCTGAGATTGTTCAACCTCTCAACGCCATGCTGAAGAAAGATGCTAAAATGGATTGGACTCCATAAGCCAAGGCTGCCTTCGTAGAAATTAAACAAGCTATATCTAATGCACCTGTCTTGGTGAGTCCCGATTATACTTTGCCATTTCACATATATTCATTTGCTTCCGAGCATACTTGTGCTGCCATGTTGACGCAAAAGAGGTCAGTTGATGATGAAAGGCCCATCACTTTCATGAGCACCCCATTGAAAGACGCAGAACTAAGGTATCCAAATGTTGAAAAACAAGCATACACACTGGTAAAGGCAGTTAAGAAATTCCGTTATTACATCTTAAGAAGTCAAGTAGTTGTCATAGTCCCAGATGCAACAGTCAAAGCATTACTAATGCAAAGTGAATTAGGAGAAAGAAGAGGGAAGTGGGTCACCATACTGCAAGAGTTTGACATAGATATTTAACCTATGAAATTGGTAAGAGGTCAGGCCATGACTAGAACAATGGCTGAAGTGGGACCAGACCTAGTCTCTCAGTAGTACCTGTTAGAAGATGTTTCAAAAGATGACTGGTACAGAGATATCATATTTTATTTACTCAATCAACACTGTCCACCACAACTGAATTTAGTGCAAAGAAGAGCTCTCAAGCTAAAGAGCAGAAGTTACATGATAAAAGGATCAGTCCTTTACAAGAAGAATCACGAAGGTATCTATCTAAGGTGTTTGGACAAGTCAGAGGTCAATCAGGTGTTAACCAGTTTTCACGAGAGATTTGGGATAGGTCATGGGTCGGTGCACTCAATAGCTAATTAGGTTCTTCGTGTCAGATACTACTGGCCAACCTTGTTCAAAGATGCATATTCACATGTAATAACTTGTCATATACGCCAAACCGCCGCACACAGAGAACGACATGCAGCCATGCCTTTGCAACCAATAGTGGAGGTACGACCATTCGCTCAGTGGGGCCTCAACTTTATCGGTATGATCAATCTACCTTCCTCTGCAGGCCACAGGTATATTCTGACCGCTACTGATTACTGCACTCGATGGTTTGAAGCAATAGCTTGTAAGTAATGCACCACAGAGGTAGTTATTGAATTTGTTGAAAAGCATATTATCACTAGATTTGGTTGTCCATTTGCTCTAGTTTGTGATAATGGCTCTGCCTTTTCATCATTGCATTTTTCTAACTGGGCATTTGATTATAGGATTACTCTCGAGTTCTCATCTAATTACTATCCACAAGGGAATGGGGTAGCTGAATCAACAAACAAAAATTTGCTTGAGGTTATTAAGAAACTATTGCACAAAAACTCCAGAGACTGGCATACCTAGCTTAAGTTTGCTTTATGGCCTGATAGAATCTGACATAAAGCAGTCCTGAACACATCTCCTTATCACCTAGTCTATGGGATTGAACCCATTGTTCCCATCCATTTGAGAATCCCAGTACTTCAATTCATGCAAGACTACCTTGAAACTGATGATCAATTGTCCTCTAGGTTGGCCCAATTACTGTATCTTGCAGAGAAACGTGACGCTGCCATAGAAAACTTTGCCAAACATCAGGGAGTCCTAAAACGATGGTTCAACAAAAGAGCCAAGGTCAAAGCCTTCCGCATTTCTGATTTGGTCCTATATTGGGATAAAGCACATGAGAAGAAAGGAGAACATGGTAAGTTTGATAAACTTTGGTTGGGTCCCTATCAGATCTATGAGATCCTTGGAGACAATACATACAGACTCAAGAGCCTTATGGGTGAGGAGCTGCCACTACCTGTTAATGGCCAGTTCCTAAAGCACTACTTCCAGGCCTAAGAGGCAGTCATGCCTTGTTTTAGTGTACATAGTTAGGGGTTTGTTTGCTTTGGTTAGTTTAGGTTGCCTTTAGTTTATTTTTCTTTCTTGCCTTTACTTTCCTTAGTTGTTAGGTGCTTTGCTTAGATTAGTTGTCCTTTTGTTTTTGCTTGTTGTGCTTACTTTTCTACGGGGTCTTTATTTTTGATGTGGTGGCATTTGTGCAGACCTGCAAGTGCTTCTTTGATGGGTGAATAATCATGAGTCTTCCTTCGAGAAGCCAAGGTTTCCACTTAGTTTTGCTATGGGCTCCATTGTTATGCCAAGGGGTATGGTGTCTATTCATTGGAAATGAGTTATTAGTTGGTGCACCTGAAGTATTTTCTAACCATATACCTCTCACACTCTAAATAATTTTGAAGTAGCTAGGCGAGTCTAGGTGATCTTGTGTCAAGTAAAAGGAGTTGACTTCTTCTACCACATGCACTATCAATCAAGAAAAGGGCAGGTGACACTAAGTGTTGCTAGCCTACATTGGGTAAAAATAAAAGGTGTTTTTCAACACCAGACCCATTACAAGTGCAGATAAAGAGACTACCAAATTAAAAATACTTACAAAAGGTACTATCTAGAAATGATTAACATCAAATATCATCATACCAGAAAACTTTGCTGGTCATTAATCCATTTCAAAGCTCAGCACATTTCAAAATTTAAGCATTTCCTAGTGGTAGAATGATCTCAGCTTTCTAGTTTGTCTCAGGGGATCTTGGGTGAACTTAGTTGCCGAAGGATGGGAATGAGTACAATTGCACACACTCAGGTTTTCAAGATGTAAATGGTTTCACTAGTTAGTCATCTTAAATTCTTTGATAAGGTACCTTACTTTTTTTGTCTAATGTGGGTAACACAGAGATTCTGGGTTCAAACTGAACGTTTATCATTAGAATGCTTGGGAGCATTCCCTAGCAGAGTCACCATTTGTTGTGCCTTGTACACATGCCCCATTAAAAAATGAGGACCCCCCCTCTTTTGATTTGGCTTGGGAGTCATTAGATCTTTTCATCTCTTAAAGTGATTAAGTGGTCAAAGTGCATTTTGACCTTGATTGAAAGATAGTATCGAAAATCACTTCAAAATCTGCTAGGTTGAATCCTTGTTTTCCTTTTGAAGGCCTTGAAATGCCCTTTTGCACTAGATTGGCCTTGTACTGACCTTTGCGCTAAATTCCTTCTTGTCCGACCTTTGCGCTAGATTGACTCCCAACTGACTTGGTGCTAAAAACTGTTGTCACCGACTTCAACACTGATTTCCTCTTTGTCGGACTTTTGTGCTAGAATTGATGTTCTCCGACTTGTGCTAAATCAAGCGATCATTGACCTGGTTGGACGAAGCCAAAATGTCCGCAAGTCAGATAAACCTAAAACGCCAGCAAACCGTGCTAATTAAACTTGTAAGTCTCAGTGCTAAAAATGGTATTGTCCGAGCAGGTCTGACGCACCTGATTTCTCTGCCAGATCCAAGTTGGGGGAAAATTGTGCAAACCCTAAAAACTAGCAAATGTACGCATGTGCATTAATGGCAATTTCACTAGGGGTTACAAGGAGTTAATCATGTGTTTTAAACCATTTGATCGTGTTGAAATAGATTTTGGAGCTCTGTTCATATTCCTGCCAACTCACCAAGCTCGAACCCGCGACCTGCCTGTGCAATCTAAATGCACCTTTGCATCTACCAGGTAGGGTTTTTGAACTCTCTTCTTCAAGTTTCCATTTGCAAATAGTTAGGGTTAATTAAACGCTAAGTCTTTTGAGAAAATGAGCATTAGGTAGGGTTTCTAGCTAGGGTTTCCGTACGAAAACTATAGATTTTCATTTTTAAAACCCTCGCTTAAATCCTCTGTGGAAAATGTGAGCAAGTCACCATGGATTAAAAGACCAAAAACTCGGATGAATTTTGCCATTGAAACCCTCATTTTTTTTAGCGCTAGAATAAGCTCCGACTGACTTGTGAGCGAGTCCACCTAGACCCATTTAGCGCTAAAAACTTTGATGTCCGACCTATGTGCCCAAAACACATTTCTCTGACTTGGTCGGAAGGTCCTGAAAACCCCACAAGACATCAAATTGCCTTTTTGCGCCGAAAATCCCTCGCTTCAACTTTGCGCTAAAAGCCCTCGTCTCTGACTTGGTCAAATGCCCCAAATTTTCCCGCAAGGTTGGTGCCATCTAAAAATCCCGCTGGAAACAATATATCAGCCCTGCGCTAAAAATGATCTTGTTCGACTTTGCGCTATAATACTCTCCCACCGACTTGGTCAGTAGCAACCGAAACTCGCGCAGGTCAGACCAAGCTGATTCCTACGCAAAAGTAATAAAACTATATCGATAGGATTTGCGCTAAAATCTCAACTGACTGACTTGATAACTAATGGAGGTCAGATGCCTCCAAAACTCGCGCAAATTGCTCAAAAGCATAAAGGTAGTAAAACCTTTGGTCGGACCTGCCTGTTTTCCCTGCTGAGGTCGGATGACCCTGATTTCAGCACTTTTCTGCCTACAGGTTGGACAACCCTCAAATTAGCGTAAAACCATGCAAATGACTATTTTTTCTAAAATTTTCCAAGGGAAAGTGTTTAAAATGATAGAATTAATGTTGTAATGCATGGTTAATGATGATTTTCATGGAATTTCTTGCAACATTAGACATTTGTTTGCATGCATTAATAATGGTTGTTACAATTGCAATAAAGGTTAGATTTGAGTTTCCTTCAAAGGTATGTTAGTAATAATAGCAGATTTGTTAAAGTTCTTCTTAAGCTTAGGATTATGTTAAGAGTTTCCACATGGTATCAAACTTATAAGGTTCGGTCATGCAGACTAAATGACTGCTTGGGCCCAAGCAAGGAAGTATGAGTTCAAAGGAATCCCTCTAGAGACTAAGATTCACTTTGGATGGAGTGATGTAGGAGATATGGACCCAGGTCACATAGACCTAGATGATTTCAGATTGAGGGTCTTTGGTTCAAACCCAACTCCTAGGGCCAGGATACTCAGAGATAGTGGTATTGCACAAGCTGCTGCCTTCCCCACTTCGGTGCAATGTGCATAACTAATGGCAACCAGTGAAGACAAGATCGACTTAGATAAAGAATCTTGATACTATTTTGAATATTCTAAGGATGTAATCCCGTCACAATTGTAAATTGCTATATTCGAGGCAGCACGTGACTTTATTTTGTCTTTTTCCTGCTTATAAAATGTTCCTTTCTATTAATATACTGAGTTGGCTAGTCAAATTGACTAGATTCAATGTATCTGGGGGCTATTTTTCATCTTTTTCCTAAAGGGGCAAAATGTAATCCGAGAATTGATGTGAGGTGTTATAATTGTATCAATTAATGTAATTTGGACCGTCGGTGTCGAGTTAATCTCCACCATTCATTTGAAAACTCAGTATGTTGCTTTCTATATAAATGGCTGCCATTTCTACATTTGTAAGAGAGATTTGACGCCGAATTGTTGACTCTATGCCATTTGAAGTAAAACAAAGCAAGTTTCTGCAGTAATTCTGAGAATTTGTATCTTGTGTTGACTCATTTTGGTTATCATGGTTCACTTCTTGCTCTCCCATAGTTAGATTAGTTGGGCTTTTGTAATGTTCATGGTTTGCTGAAATATTTGATGAATACTCTAAGTCCATACTTTTAGTTGTTTGCTGATGATAAATAGATGTGTAAAGTTAGTCCGGGCTGATTGTTTGTGCTAAAGTTCAATTGCATTTCACAAGTTAAGTTGTGCTGCTTGTTAGATATTTAACAAATGAATGTATTCTAAAAATCTATTGATTACCATTGAAAATAGCACCATTTTCTGTAGCACTGTAACACCCATTTTAGTTTGGTATCTCAGGAAGGTGGTTTAAAATTCTAGAGTATTTGTCTACTAAAGATAACCTATGCATTGTGAATGTCACTTAGGATCTTTCTAAAACCCTAACTTTTTTGCATTTTCTTTAAAAACTATTGTTAGCTATTAGAATAGGAATTTCAGCAACACTTTATCTTGCTTATCAGTTAAAAATCGTAAAAAGGTTTGTGTATTTGCTTCCCCAAACCAAAATATTTGTAGGTTGCATGTAAGATCCGTTGTAGGCACAACTAGAACATACCAATTGAGAGATTCCAAGCAAGCTAAGACCTAGCTATATTATCCTTGGAGTAGTCTTACCTAGGGTAGGATACTTTTCAAGAGAGGTGTGAAACCAACAATCACACCTGCGTTGTTGCGTGCTAAAACCACCATCAACAGGCCCCTACCGGGCTAGAGATTGTCTATAAGCAAATCATCGTCATCATCTTCCCACTCCCTAATGTTGGAGGATAGTGGGACATATGGTATCGTAGCCCAATTCATGTCTTGCTCATCATGTTGTTTATTGTTAGGATCATTTTTGTTTGGTTGAATGTTGGGATCAATGTTTTCTTGTTGAGAGGCAAGGTAAGCCTATCATCTTCTCTTCCTCCCTTTTGCAAGTTTACGTTGTTGTACTTTACGACTTAGTTTTTGTAACATAGGACTTTACTTTGTTATGGATTTTTGTGTTGTAGAGGAGGAAGCACCAAGATCAAAGGTCCTTTGTCTAGGTGGAATGTTTTCTTATTGAAGCGTAATATCATACTTATTCTCTATCTCCTTAGTGATGTCCAAATGACTTGAATATTCAAACAAAGGAGGGACATTAAAGGTCTTCTCTTCCTTAGTGAAATCCAAGGTGTGTGAGCAATCCACTAAAGGAAGAAGGTTGGTGGGATGATCCATAGATATAGGAATTTGATTATTGTTAAATGAATGCTTATTTTCTACCCATGGAATGTTCTTTGTTAAAGGGAGCTCTTCATTCACAAATGCTTCATCTTGGCCAGGGAGAGCAGTGGAATTACTAAAGCTATCCCTAGTCTTCTCATTTGAGTATTCAGTTATAGGGGAAGTAGGATAACTTATGGGATCATCATCAGCCTTTTCCTTGCTACTCATGGAGAAGAACTTAGTTAAGCTTTCTAATATCGTAGGATGTTCACTCATGAGGGTTAAAAATTGGTCAAAATCAAGGTTTTTGATAAATGCATGCAAAGATACCATTGAAAAATGAAATGAAGGTGCCATTCCAATGTAAGATTAGATTTTGAAAATCTTTTTCAACTTTATACAAAAGTCAAGTGCAAAACTATATGCAAAAATGATCTTAAAATGCTTGATTTTTGGTAGTTTTTCAATGCAAATGAATGAAACAAAGGGTGTTGTAATGATTTTAGTTAAGGGTAGCAAGTTATATGTCTGATATCAGTCCAAAACAGCAAAAGTATCCTTCTCAACACACTCTTGATGTGATTTTAAGTAAACACCAAGTCAAAATATAGTGAAAATATGTCAAAATAGGCATTTTTTTCACCAAAACTTAATGCAACAAAGCATAACGAAGGGTGTTGTGAGGAAAATGACGATGGACAACAAATAATATCAGTAATTGGGACAAAATGCTATGTGAATGTTTTGAAGTCTAATTTATGATAGAAATTAAATACTCTCAGATCTAAAAATGATTTTCAAGCTTGAACATGCAAAATGCCCATGCAAATTTAATGAAAATACATCAAAATTACTAGTTTTTGTTGAAATTTTTTATGCAAAATTGCCAATATTTTAAATCTAAATGCAAATTTACACTAAAATGCAAGACTACAGCCAAATGTTAATTTGAATGAGCCTCTAAAATCAGTAAAAAATCTGATAAAAGATTTTGCCTACTAATCGTAGATTTTGGAATTACTAGGTTATATAAAATTGTCAAAATTTCTACAAAACCCTAGCAATTAAATGATGAAAATTCATGGAAAATTTTTTAATTTTTGGATTTTTTTGTATTTTATATCAGATCTAATGCAAAAATCATGAATTAGGAAAATTTAGGAAGAATTGATGTAATTTAGTAAGCCAAACAATGCAATTTTTTTGTATTTTCCAAAATTTTTTATTTTTTTGAAATTTTCTAAATGCAATAAAATGAATGACTATATGAATGAGTGAAATCAATTCAAATTTGAAAACAAATACTCAACAAGTTGCAATTTAAGTCCAAAAACATGGGTTCACGAAAATGTTTAGAGGAAAATTGGATTTGTCAATGCTCTAGATCTTAGCTGTTTAAATCCACCTCTCCACTATACATTGAAGGATCTAGGGTCAAGTGGCAAGCACTATCATACCCTAGGTCACTTGTAGATGTAGGGAAACTTAGATTAGAGAATTTAATTATTAATTTTCCTTCTCTTATGCCCAATTAACCATTAAAACCCTAATTATGCAAATACGACAACAAATTGACGAATGACGGAAAAAACTCTTGCAGACAAGAGTAAAATACCCAATCACAAAGTACCTATTTTTAGGGTTTCGAGGTGGAACAGTCAAGGACACTAGAGCAGGGTCCGACAATGATCAGCCCTATAACTTCTGTTTTCAGAGATCTATCTACGGAGGACACTAGAGCGAGCACCCAAGTCCTGGAAGTGCTCCTGTGTCCAGCTTTTCTTTAGATCCCAAATCTTTGATGCCTGCCAATCCTTTCTGCAACTCCACTTTTACCAAATGTGACACCTGTAACCTACAATCACAAGACTTGGTTTGGGGGTTGTGGTGTTTAGAGGCTTGCCTTAGTGAAGCCCTGAAGGACACTTAAGTCTTCGAACACCATTGTTAGATGAAAGAGTGTGTGCCCTTGTGAGGCAGAGGCAAAAACCAAAGGAATCAATGATGAAAACACAATATTATGTCACCTTATAGTGAAGCTCTCATGGGAGGAAGATGCTCTTCATTCCATGAGGAAATTGATGCTCAAATATACAAATATCAACACACAAAACACACAAGTCTACTCTTGTAACACAATAGAAAGCTTTTAATCACCTTGAGAATGCTTAGAGTTCACAATGATCATCTAATTGAAATCTAGTTTACAAATGAATGCCTAAACATGCTTTTATATGCAACTACAAGCACTCTCGTGAAGATTTTAAAAATCAAAACTTACCGTGTCGGCAAAAGGACCAAATAACGGTCATAAACTGACACCCAGAAATTGGGGCTAGCCCAAAATAGGGCAGGACTAGGGCGCAGGCGTCGGCGCCCAAGTCCTCCCCCTTAATATATCTCAAGGGGTCCACCTAGGTCTAATTTGCCATGGAACTTAGGTCTCATTCCATCGAGATGCCAAAATATGAACTAAAATGTCCTAAATGCATGCTAAAGTCCTGGGAGCTAAACCTTATGAGGGAAAAGCCCCCAAGGGGACATTTTTCGACGTTATAGATTGCTATCTTCAATCTTAGTTATCATTATTTTTTTGTACTTTTTTCATGACTTCTAGAATCACCTTCTTCTTTGTTTTGTACTTGATCCATCTCTAACCCTTTCTAGTTCTTTTTTCTATTACACAACTATTATTCGAAGCATCAATCAATTTCTTATTGGTCCATTCTTTTTTCATCATTCCTCTGAAGTCTTTAGTAAAAAACTCTCCTTCCATGGAAACATTCTAAAAATCACCTTCTAATCATTCACCTTCTTTTGACATGTAACCTTCATTTCTTTATTTTCTTTGTCTTCTTGATCATCATCTAAATAGAATAAATGACTTCTTTAATCCTTTCTAACACTTACTAATCTCTCCAAAACTTTCTTTTCCTTATTAAACAATTATTCCATTTTATTAACATTGCCATCTTCAATATTACCTTGACCTTCTTTATTTTTTACATTCTTTTGAATATTCATCCACTATTTATAGGACAACTTGTCTTCTACTCTTCTTGATTTTAGTTCTTCTACAACACATTGTCTAACTTGCACTCCACAACCACACCTTATAGATCCTTGCTCTACAACATTAATCTTATTTTCTTTGATTTGTCTCCTCCATTATTTTTACATGGTCCAAATCTACCTTTCATTCTTCACCTTTTGCTAGTGGTTGTAATTTTTCCAATTTATATACTACATATTTCATCATATTTTTCTATTTTTTCCCATTTCTTTTCGATAATTCTTTCCAAATATGCAACCCTAACTTTAGGTCTCATATTCATTCGTCTAAACTTGATGACAACAATAAGTCACACATGTAGATTATCTTTAAAATTGGTACTCAATTTGCTCACCTTCAAAAATTACTCTTTATTATAATCTTGTATGCTTCTATTTGTCTTCCTCATTTATAGTGGGCAAGTGCAAGAAGTTGGGTTTACTTTTAGTAGAAGAATCATGGGGAAAAATATTTTTAGAAGGAACAAATTTTGGCAATATGGTTGACAACCTTTTTTTATTATTATTTTTAGATGTAATTAAAACCCATTACAGATGACAATGTCTAGTTTTGAAATATGTAATTTTTTTAGAGTTGAATATATTTTTCTATTTATTCATTAATTATAAACAAAAAGCCTCATAATTTTTTTTAAAGGAATGTACTTTGGCAATATGGCTGATGATTTTTTTAATAGAATTTTGGGATAAAATTAAAACCCACTATAGATGACAATGTCTAGTTTTCAAATATGTAATGTTTTAGTGTTGAACATATTTTTCTATTTATTAATTAATTTTTAAACAAAAAGCATCATAAACATGAAATGACATTTATTACTATTTTTTAATAAATTTTTTATTTTTGATTTTTTTATAAATAATTTGTCTAACCAATCTAGCTATCATTGTATACACAATGAAAATAAATTCAAGTTACAATTATTTTAGGTGAAATTATGTTGGCCATACATGAAGGGTTTTAAAAACACACCTTAATCCCAGTAAAAAATTAATTAAAAAATATTTACTAAAAAATAAAAAATTATATCCTAACCAAACTTCAATATTATATGCATCTTTTTTTTTAGAAAAAGTAGCAGAGCCACTAAAATTATATTAATTATAAAATGAAATTTATAAAATGCCAGATTCAATAAGTAATACTGGCAGGAAAGAATCAGTAAAGAAAACCTCTAGTTGTAGCCCTTTAAAATAGATACAATACAAAATTGACTCAGAAGGATGAGTCAATCCCAAAAAAAGTCTGTGGCTTAAAACCTTACAAGAATAAAACTTTGTACAAACAACACTATTACAAACTATCCAACTGATAGAGTCAACAAATAACAAAACTGTCTACAAAACACAAAGATTTTAATTATCCTCCTACAATTTTCATCATCAAGACCCTATAGATCAAGAGCCTCTTCTTCTGCCAAATGCCTCCCCAACTATCGCCTATTAATTGGAAAGATCCCTGCACTCAAACAAACCTCCCACAAGAGCAGAACCCGAATGCAAAACAAAATCCTCTAAAACATTAATAAAAGCATCTACAGGAAAAAAAACATTTTGAACAAACATAAAACTCAAATTTCTTACCAAGTCAAAGTTTTGCAAAAAAAAAAACCATAGCATTAAAAATTTCCTGCAAAAAATTTAGGTTAAGAAAAACTTCCTGCATATATTTACCAAAGTGCAAAAGCTGCCACCCACGGACATACTTCATGCCGAAGTGTCCACGACTCCTTCGCTATGACATACTTCTGTCAGCGTAATTTTAATCTTACCTCCCGATCTGACATCACTTACCAATGACTTGTTACAACCGGTAAAACAATTTAACTTTCCCCGAAGTCACTGATACAGCTGGTCATCCTAAGTATCTTGTTTAAAGTATCTTTTCAATGAACATTCACAACATACAACTTTGACATACACTTGCAGGATACACACGAAATGATACTCTATATTATATGCATCTTTCTACAAAAGGATTTTGAAAAATACTTTCGTTTACTAATTATTTTGTTGGCCATACACATGCATGTTTTGGCCTTCAACATACCTTTTTAAAATTTTCACTTTTCTACATCCTACAAAAACCAACTTTTATCATCTGGGTATTAGAATATATTACATATCTGAAAACTAGAAATAAAATCTTACATTTCATATTTTTACACCATGTTAATATTCTATGTAAGTGCTTCAAATTTTTATCACAACTATGACAAACTCTAATTTTCAAGAAAAATGCTTCCACTTTTTGGCAAAAAATGGATTCAACTTCTTGCACTTACCCTACTCTATCTTCACAATTCACAAATAAGGTATATTTCCTCACAAATTGGTAATCTATCCAACCACTTATTTTAAAAATCTTTTTCAACTGACACATACTTGTCTTTTATACACCACTAGCAGATTACCTCTCTATTGATGCTCTACTTGTAAGGTGATCTACTTGATCTACTTTTTACTTCTTCACTCTTATATAATGCCTCTCACTCGATGGTCTATTTTCTAAAGCTCCACCAATTCTTATTCTTCACAAATATGATGTGGACTACCTCAAAAACTTTCAATACCTCAAAAATCTTCTATCCAACAACTTCATGTTGGAAGATTCCCCCGTTTTCTTATTTCCTCAATTGATTCTTCTAGATCCATGCAATCTCTACCTAAATTTCACAAGTATAGGATGCTCAAACAAAATTCTATAAACCCTTGACTATACTTAGATCCCACTTATAATATTACCAAATTCACCCTTAATATACTCTTCAACCTTTTTCAAGATATTAAACTATTCTTTAGGACTCACAACACACTTTGATTTCCTTCCTCATTTGTCATATCTTTAGGATTCAAATGACCACTCTAACATACTTTTGTACCTTTTTTCTTTTCTTTTCTTTTTAGGATTCTAACTTTCTCTTGTGCCAATTGATTTATTAATGGATGGAGGGTCTGATGAAGGACTATCTAAGAATTTAGCCTTAAAACAAACTCTTGTCAAACATACACAATAGAATCAAATATCATAACAACAATATGAAAATGAATTGCAATAAATATATTTTTTCTTCATAACCTAAATTATATCAAAAATTTCTATCGCTTGGGCTTACAATCAGATCTAGGCCTTAGTCTTTAATTACAAAACAAAACATGTACCAAACAAATTTATGACTTCTCAAAACATTTCAACATGAGATGAGATTTAAATGGATATTTTCTCTAGTCTTCAGAACTCTTTTTTGCATTAGACTTAGTTTATTTTCTCTATAATTTTGTCACCCTTTAGAGTGATGGATGATGTAGTAAATTTGTATTGACCAAAAACATATTACAATGCCCCATGCACTTAGGATAACCATTGTGAGACAAATATTAAATGATTTCACCATTAGGTTTTCCTTGGAATTAGATACAATGCTACAAAATATGTAAATGGCCTCCTTCACATATGCAGTAAGAAATATATCTCTAATCTCAATACAACTCTAAACATGAACCACCTTAGGACCAATAATGACTCCAATCACACTAGTCATTAGCATAGACCTCAAAATATGATGCACACTTTTAGACCTCCATTAGTTGAGTTGGCAAGCCACCTTTACAATAGAAGATGAGATAAAAAATAATACATGTGGACATGCTCTAAACACCTTGAATATTCTTTGGATAGAATCTCATGATAATGTGATATTTATGTTACTAGAAAATTGATTATGTCTATTGGTTTAAATGCATTCTCCGATGATTGACACATATAACATTCAATTGTCGCTAAAAATAAATGATTGAAAAGATCTAAGAACTACAAAACATGAACAAACACAAAGCAAATGTTTTTTCTTGATGCAAGATTTATTATATTCTTGGGAAGCTTTTGCATCACCTTTCTAAGGCACATGGAATATTGGGGACCATATGGTATTGTTATCCTCAAATTTATCTGAGTCAATATGTGGGATAACCCCTATGAAACTTGTCTATTTCATAGCCCATAACCTCTATGCACACAAAACGAGGCAAAATTCAATTGGCCTTATGCGTAGTAAAATACTTCAAAAATTCATTTTGAGTGGCATTAGTTTTTCCCCTTTTGAGAAATGCAAAATCAAGTTTTTCATACTTGGAATTTTTCTCTAACATGCAAAGTCACAATTTTTTAGCAATGTTGCATTTTTGCCTAACATGTAAAGTCACAGTTTTTTAGCGACTTTGCACTTATGTGAAAATTGGTAGTTGTGTAATTGCAGAAAATATTTTTGCACCTACATTCCTGGCCTGACACGTTTGGGCATTAATGGAATTTTAATGTAGGTTTATATATATATATATATATTTACCTCATTTATTTTCTTTTTAAACTTTTATTTTTACTATTTCTTTACACTATTTTCATGTTTACCTACTACCCCGAATGCTGTTTGATTTCTGGATTACTTGACTTGATCATGGATTTTCCTATCTCCTCAGCTTTTTGTCGTCACAGGTGAGTTTCATTATTTTTCCCCTTTTCTTTTATTTGTTTACTTCTTTGTTTTCATTTTGTTCTAAGTTATTTTAAACCCTAGGTTTTAATGTGTTGCCCAACCGTTAAAAACATAGTTAGGGGTCTCAGAGATTTTCTCTGACCCCTGAGAGTCATCACAAAGCATTGCTTAGAGAATAATCTCCGAGCAACACCTTTAGAATTTTTTTTTGTAAACGTGCCACAATATAACACAAACCCTTGAGAAATAGTCATTCTCAACACTGTTTACCATAGTGTGTTATTCAGAGAATTTTCTCTAAAAATCACTGGTCATTTAGACTGGTGTTGTTTAGAGAAAATTCTTTGAACAACACCCCTGAACACCTACACAAACCTTAAGTCGAAGGAAATGACTTTCAGAGAAAATAATTTGAAAGTCATAACCTATGTATTGCACAAGAAATGACTTTCAGAGAATCTTCTCCAAAAGTCATGAGTCAAAAAACATTTCATTATGCACTTCAGAAAAAATTCTTTGAAGTACATAACTCAACCTCCTCATTATGTACTTCAAGGAATTTTCTCCGAAGTGCATAAAACTTACATTAAAACAAGATGTAGGTTGGAGAATTTTCTCCGACTTGCATCCAAAGGTCCTTCCCAAAGACGCAGCTTAGAGAATTTTCTCTGACCTGCATCCTTTTCAAAAAAGTTCTTCCCTTATGCAAGGGCAAAGAATTTCTCTGCCCTGTACTTTTCTTATTTCCTACCCAATGTAGTTCAAAGAATTTTATCTGACTACACAAACTTGATCAACCATGTGTAAGTTAGAGAATTTTATCTGACCTACACAAAACTTGTTCTATCTCATGCAATTTAGAGAATTTTCTCTAAACTACACCAAATATTGTTTTGATGTAGAAGTGCAGTTTTTCTTTGAAATTGCATATTCCCTGACAAGTGAAAATATTCTAACTCTAGAGAATGTCAACATCTTATAGTTTCCCAACAAATGTCAGAGGCCTCTCCTGCAAAGACTACCAGATCAAAAGTTATGCCCTCCAGAAGTTGGGCCTCCTATATTGGAAAATGTAAAAACATGTTAGACACAAAAAAGAATTGTAAGGGGAAGTTACAAATGATGCATGTTTTGACACATCATAAGGCATCTTTTATTGGAGATAATGAAACCCTAAGAATTTGGATGTCATTTTTTGGGTGTTTTAGCTCATGGTTTTGTAATTACCATTTGACGGTTTCATGTATTGTATCTCCTATATATTAGGTGCTTGAAATGGAGGTTGTGCGTAAGATTTTTATAGATGTTGAGTTGCCTCTATATCTCTAATTGGTGATACTCTTGTGAAAGCTTTCTCTACAAGTATATTGTAATCTGTTAAGATTTTTGAATAATATACTGAGTTGCTTTCGGAGTGTGGGGTTTTTCTCCCAAAATGGTTTTCCCCACGTAAATCAACATGTTGTGGTATATTTCTATTTATGTTTATTTCTATATAATTTATGTAATTGTTGTAAATGTCTAAAAAGTTTTGCATAACCTTCCTCACAAGATTAGTGTAGGAATTTGTTGCACTTAACTTCCATACAAGTGGTGTCAAAGTTTGATAACCTTTGGTTTTTGTTGTGGGTTGTTGGGTTTTTTGAACTAATCCAGTTTTGGTTGGGAGCTTGTGCAAAAGACACTTTGTGATCTTGTTGTAGGAATTTTCAGATGGCGAGCACATCAAGGAGAATAGAGGTAGAGAAAATTTTTAGTAACAATTTTGAGATGTGGACGCTGAAGATGGAAGATCTGGTAATTGATTCAGATTTGTGGGATGCTATTGATGAGCATGTTTCAAGGCCTATAGATGTTACTTTGGATGCTTAATAGGATTTTATGGACTGTAAGGCCAAGGGTCTAATCAAATTGTTCTGGACAGATTCTATTTTAATCAATGTCCATGAAGAGTCCTCTACGAAGAAACTATGGAAGAAACTTGGTGAGATATATCAAGCCAAATCCTTAGTGAACAAGATTTTCTTGAGGAAGAAGTTGTATTCCTTGAGAATGAAAGAGGGGGGATGAATTACAGACCACTTGGAAGCATTGAATATGTTGGAGGCTTACATGGATTTAGTTGGTGTAAAAATGGATGAGGAGGAGAGATGTCAAATCCTGCTTTGTTTTTTCCCTGATTCGTGGGATTCTCTTGTTATGGCTATTAGGAGTAAATCTAATGTCTTAAAATTGTAAGATGTTGTGGGTTATTTACTTTCTGAAGAAATGAGGAGGAAGGTATCAATTAGTGCAAAAGAAGCCTTGAATTTTCATGGAAGACCTAAAGAAAAGGGAAAAAAAAGTGAGAAGTGTGACAAATCCAAGTACAAGGGGAGATCCAAATCTCCTAGAAAGTCCAAAATTATTTGCTAGAATTATGGTAAGCCTCGACATTTCCATAAGGAGTGCAAAGAAAAAATAAAAAAAATTGATTCTAATTCTAAGTTTGAGAAGGAAGATGGTGATGCATTCATGATAGCTTTGGCAACTCATGCAGGTAATGATGCATGGTTAATTGACTTAGCTGCATCTTTCCATATGTCTCCTAATAGAGATTGGTTTTCTGAATATGAAGAATTTGATGGCGGTAAGGTGTACTTGAGTGATGGTTCTCATTTAGATATTATCGACCGTGGTAAAGCTAGAATAAGATTTCCTAATGGTAGAGTAAAAGAGATTAATGGTGTGTTGCATATTCATAGGTTAGCATGAAATTTAATATATGTGAGCAAACTAATAGATGTTGGTTTGTAGGTAGTTTTTTATGCAAGATACAAGTTGGTTGGTTAGAGGTGCTATGGTGATCGCTAGAAGTATCAGATTTGGCACATTATATAAGCTTGATGCATACACTATTGAGTGCAATAGTACTTATGTGAAAAATAAGTTTGTGACTACTCTGTTAGAAGAAATGAGGGTTTCCTCTTTAACAGATGGTTGTGGCTTATGGGTAGCTAAGAGTGCTCTTTTATCTAAATCAAAATTACCCATATAGAAGACTATGTTATGACACCAAATATTAGGCCACATTAGAGAAAAGGGTCTAAAGACATTGAGAAATAAAAACCTTGTTGAAGGGTTGACTAACTTTAATCTTGATTTTGATTTCTTTGAGCATTGTATTTATGGTAAAAAAACTATGTTCAATTTTACTCAAGTTCTCATAAATCTTGTGTTGTATTAGATCTTATTCGTTCTAATGTGTTTAGTCATGTAGATGTTCTTTCCATTGGAAAATCCACATATTATGTTTCATTTATTGATGATTATAGTAGAAGGACATGGGTATATTTTCTAAAGAGAAAATCTAAGGTTTTCATTTTATTTAAAGAACTTAAAGCAATGGTTGAGTTACATAATGGAAAGAAAATAAAATGTTTAAGGACTGATAATGGCAGCAAATTTTTCTCTATTGATTTTGACAAATTTTGTAAAGATTGTGGCATTCAGAGATAAAAGACAACTTCATATTATCCACAACACAATGGAGTTGCAGAAAGAATAAACATGACATTGATGGAGAAGGTGCGAAGTATGCTTAGTGGTGCTGGTTTAAAACAAAGGTTTTGGGCTAAAGTTATTTCTATTGCTTGCTACTTGATTAATAGGTCTCCTACATCAACTTTTGTTGATAAAATGCCTATGGAGGCGTGGTTAGGTCACAAGCCTTCATTGAAACATCTTAGAGTTTTTGGTTGTGAAGTATATACACATGCCAAATTAGAAGCAAACAAATTTGGAAAACAAGGATGTGAAATGTATCTTCATAAGGTATAGTTATGGTGTGAAAAGACACAAGCTTTGAGATCATGTTCCATAGAAGGTAATATATAGTATAAGTGTGATTTTTAGAGAAACTAAGCCTTCTTCTATTATATTGCAGCCAAAACAAAGTGAATAGAAAAATGTGATTCAACTTCCTTCTACACCTGAGAAAGTTCAATCAAGGCCCCTAGATAGACAAGAAGTTAAGGAGAGCTCATCAAGATCTGAATCTTCAAAAGAGGAGGAAGAACCTCCAACTCAAATTGTTGGAAGGTTTACAAGGCATAGACAACCATTAGAATGGTATTCACCTAATGACTGGAGATGTATTCTTGCTTTGAATACTAGCATGGATGAATCAAGATCTATAGAAGAGGTATTAGGTATGAATGATACAAAATCTTGGAAGATTTCCATGGATGACGAAATGGAAACTTTGAAAAATAATTGTACATGGGATCTAGTACCATTGCCTGAAAGATGAAAACCTATTGGTTACAAATGGTTGTTTAGGAAAAAGATTGGTTCAGATGGAGGTATTGAGAAGTAGAAAGCATGGTTGGTTGTGAAAGGTTACTCTCAAGTTGAGGGTGTTGATTACAATGAGATATTTTCTCCTATTGCAAAAATGACACCCATTATATTTTTCCTTTCTATTATTGTTTCTTATGATCTAGAGGTTCAGAAAGTGGATGTGAAAACAACATTCCTTCATGGTGATTTGGAGGAGGATATTTAAATATGACACATCCAAAGCACTATGTGGTGAAAGGTAAAAGTAATTTGTTTTGTAAATTGAATAAATCTTTTTACGGCCTCAAATAGAGTCCTAGGATGTGATACCAAAAATTTGATACATATGTGTTGAGTTTGGGATTTGAGTGTTCTAGATCAGATCATTGTGTTTATTATAAATTTGATAGCGATTATTTCTTGTTTATTGCCTTATATGTTGATGATATGTTATTTATTGGTAAAGGGAAAAGAATGATTTTAGAACTAAAGTATCAACTTGTAGGTAAATTTGAAATTAAAGATCTTTGTGTAGCTAAACACATTCTTGGGATGACAATTAGGAGAGATAGAGTGAATACAAAACTATCGCATGGCCAGAGTAAGTATGCCAATTAAGTTTTATAGAGGTTTAACATGTAGGATTGAAGACCATTATGTGTTCCTCTTACAGTTGGAATGAATGTAACTTCTTTGCAATGTCTAAAATCCTCCTCAAAGATGGAAGACATGAGTAGAGTGCCTTATCAGAGTGTTGTTGGAAGTTTGATGTATGTTATGGTCTTACTAGACCAGACATTGCCTAAGTAGTGGGAGTTATTTCTAGATATATGTCTAATCCTAGTAGAGTTCATTAGGATATAGGTAAAAGAGTCTTTAGAGATTTGCAGCATACCTCAGAGTATTCCTTTTGTTATCATGGTGATTTGATCTAAGAGACGAGCATTCCTTTGATATTTGTGGTTATGTGGATTCAAACTAGGTAGGTGATGTCGATAGTCGAACATCCACCAGTGTTTATGTGTTTAATTTATTTAGTGGTGCAATTAGTTGGTTGTGTAAGCAATAGGCTACATGGTTTCTTTGTTCACTACTGAGGCTAAGTATATGTCAGCTACTCGTGCTTGTAAACAATCTATTTGTCTTAAGAGATTGTGCTTAGATATTGGAATAAAATAAGGTACAGTGACATTTTATTATGCTAGTCAGAGTGCAAGTTTCCTAGCTAAGAACTCAAAATTTCATACTGGGACCAAGCACATTGATGTACAATATCGTTATGTCAGAGATATGGTCAAGGATGGTAGGGTGAAGCTAATTAATGTCTAGAGACTTTGATGAATGTTGTAGATTCATTAACTAAGCCTGTGAGCATAGAGAAGTTTATATGGTGTTCAGAGTCTATGGACCTCTCAACCCCTAGCAATTAAATCATGGTGTTGACACTCCCCTTGCTCTTGCATGGTATTCGACAAAAATGCTATTTTTTATAAAAATAGAAAAACTTAATTTTCTGGTCTATAGGATTTGTTTTTGGCGAAAATAAAAATTCCAGGTTGTTCAGATCCACCATTGATAGTGTTCGGTGTGTATATCTCGTTGAGGTCTTAAATTAAAAAAAAAGCCCAATCAACCTCCCAGATCAAAAGGTATGGCCTCTAGAAGTTGAGCCTCTTGTATTGGAAAATATAAAAATGTGTTGGACATAGAAAAGAGATGTAAGGGGGAGTTACACGTGTTGATGCATGTTTTGATGCATCATAAGGAATCTTTGATTAGAGATAATGAAACCCTAAGAATTTGGGTGCCGCGTTTGAGTGCTTTTAGCTCATGGTTTTATAATTACTATTTGACAATTCATGTATTGTATCTCCTATATATTAGGTGCTTGAGATGGAGGTTATGAGTAAGATTCTTATAGATGTTGAGTTGCCTCTGGATCTCTAGTTGGTGATACTCCTATGAAATCTTTCTCTGCAAGTATATTTTAATCTTCTTAAGATTTTTAAATAATATATTGGGCTACTGGAGTGTGGGTTTTTTTCTGCCGAGAAAGGATTTTTCCCATGTAAATCACCGTGATGTGGTATGATTGTTATTTACATTTATTTGTGTATAATTCTTGTAATTGTTGTAAAGGTCTGAAAAGTTTTTCATAACCCTCCTCTCAATATTTTTGTAGGAAGTTATTTCGCTACCTTAGCTTCCTTACAATAACCACATTCTTTGAACTGGAAAATAAATAAATTAAATTTTCCTCTCATCTGCAATGCTTGCTATATTTCACAAGATCTATAGAAGTTGTCTGTATAGATATAAATTTGGAAAACAACACACAATTATTTTTTTCTTTCTATGTGGGTAATCACCAAGAAATAATTAGCATTCAAACTTTCAATAGAAATATTTTGAACTCTCCAAAGTAGAGTGGCTTTCCTCTTGAATGAATATTTGGTTACTAGTGCTTTACAATGCCTAGGACTAGTGTAATATTCTTCATCTATAGTTGCAAACCCTATCCATCACCATAAAATCCTAAACAAAGAAGAATCCAACATTATATATTTGAGATAATGTTGAGTTTGGAATTAGAGATCACCCTACATGGGCAAGGGATCCATGCAAATAATCTCCATGCAATGCAACAGGTGGCTTGATGTCTATACTAAAAACTTTACACATGTATGTTATTGTGAGAGAGTATGTTAGTTGTTGATGTAAATGAATTTGAAAACTAAAATTACCTACCCTAAAAACATTACAAACCAATTTAATTTTTACTTGTTACATAATTTATGATTGAAGGAACTATTTTTTCTTGATTTTACTAATTAGAAATTAGAAAGTATCTATACTATTATTTTTGGAGGAACTACTCTAATAGGTTACCTAATATTACACAATGGAGTGGGTGGAAAGAGTTGTGTTTGAAAAAATTCTTCGATAGTCCAAAAACTTTGAAGTGGATTGATTGATCAATCAACTGAGTTATGAAATTATAGAAATAAATCAAAAAAATTATGTTCTAGAATAAATAAACACACCTTTGATAAGTTAATGTACAACTTTGGCTTAATTAATATTAAAATTTCATCTCACATCATGCTTTTACAATGAAATTTTATGGAACTACCTAGAAAATTATCTTAGACATCTAACCTTTTCCCAACAACCTCAATGACACCATTGTTTAATCATCCTAGATGCACATATTGAGAAGAAAATCTTCATTCAAATGGTCCAACAAATAATTATTCTAGGTGTGTTTATTAAACCAAAGATAGGAATACATCTTTAGCTAGATTACTATTGTAGTTTGATGAAGTTGATCATCCTTAATTCTATTGTCATTGTGTAGCCACCGTATAAATCAAAAGAGGTTGCAGGATTGATGCAAAAGATAAATGATGAGGAGAAAATGGTTAGGTAAGGTTACATTGGCTACATTCCTAGCATTTTTCTTAGCATCTTTATATCTTGTTTGATTTAACTTTCGCAGAGAAAATAATTTCATTCCACTTTTCATGTTAGGAATTTAATGGGGGAGGAATTATCTTCTTTGTCTTTGATTGACTTGGAGCAATTGGAGTTCCAAATTCAACTAGGCATGAATAGAATAAGTGTGAGAAAGGTAACTCCATTTTTTATGTTGTTTCATATTGAATCTTTTTAAACAAGTACACTTTGGAGTTTTTATGTGTCTACCATGGTCTATATAGAGGGATAGTTTTTATTTAAAATTTATGACCTAGCAAATCCTTAAAATAGGGGTATTAATCTAAAAATAAATAGAAAATAGGGAAATATTTAAAATATTTTTATCCCACCTACAAACTTGTCTTATAATGTGATGCCCCATGTCAATTTTGACATCTAGAGTTTCATTTTTAAGTTTAATTGATTGTTGTTAGACATTGTTGCAGAACCAACTTGTCGAGGAGCTCCAAAGGAGGGTAAGAGCAATAATCAATCTTATGTATAAATATTGAATGAACATTCTTATCTAGAATTTCTCTATTATTTCTTTGAATAGTGAAATTATTATCTATTATCCAACTCTCAACTAACATACAATTGGAATAACTCAGGGAAATGAGTTACAAAGAGCTAATGATGCACTACACCAAATGGTATGTCTAGAAATTTGCATCATCTAGTATCATAGATTACCATTATACAGAATATAATTATCTATTTTATAGATGCAGCTCTCTGAAAGGGGGAGATATGTAGAGAGAATTGTCAACGATTATTGTGGAATTCCATCAATAGCAATAGATACCAACCCTTGGCAACAAAACTTTCTGCAACCCTGGCAACGGTAGATTGTATTCTTCCATTATTTGGAGCTTAACAAATGTAGAGTTGGTTGTTTAGTTTCAACCCTTTTTCTTGGTATTTTGGATTTGAAATGCACATTTAGATTGTTTTACTATCACTTGAATATGAGACTCATTAGTGTATTATATGAATTGTTTTCAGAAATAACTCATCAACACGTCTACCTGAGAAGGAGCATTGTCGCTCTATATTGCAAGGATGGCAATGATCAAACTATTTCTATACTACAACAATATGGTCATATTTATTATAACTATTTGATGTGATAAAGGAAGTACTTTTAGATGGTTATGTTATTGTAGAGCCAAATTGTCATGGATAGATATGTCACTTCGGATGTAGAAAAAAATAAATTCCAAATAACTACAAAGGGCCCATAAAGCACTTATAGTGCCTATCTTATTATTTGAACTTAATGTTTAATAAGCTTTATCCGTCTAATTATTATCAATGTGGAATAGGTTCACTAAACACTTTTTTTTGGCTTTAAAATTATTATGGGCTATTTCAGAATAATATATTTCATTAAAGGGTTTTTAGTCTACAGGTGAAATTGAATGTTTTTGAATGAGTTCATTTGGGCTCAAGTTTGAGTGCAAGGCTCTCAACACCATACGGGATGAGATGGGGATCGTGCCATGGGTGAATTTGGTAGAATAGATACCCCTCAATCCTTCGCTCTTAGCCAAAAAAATCAAATTATACTCATACTCCCAAATCTAGTTGTAAAAATGATCTAAATTTAACATAAAACCCTTCATTATATGTGTGTGTTAAACTTCATTCAAACTATTTCTGTCACAAAATTTATTATAATTATTAATGTTACAAAGAAAATAGCTTTAAATGGTTTAATGTTATAATTGAGGGAAATGCTTATAGACATATATGCCACTTTGGATATAAAAAAATATTAAAATTTCAAATAATTACAAGGGTCCACAAAGAATATAGCTATTGTTAGTGCTTTCCCCATCATTTGAACTTACTATTCAATAAGCCTCAACTTTCTAATAGTTATGAATGTCAAAAAGGCCCACCAAACACTTTTTCTTCTCTAAAACTACATTATTTAGATAAGGTTTATGGTTAATCTTTTTTTGTTGGGAGGAGACTAATGGAAAACCATTCTACTAAATTTCATGAGCACTTGAGCCTAACTTCATCCCTTATGGTGTCAGACCTTAACATATGACATTTATGGTCTTGGGTCTTTGTACATTACAAGAATTAGTCTTTGGTAAGCTCTTTGGGAGCATGCAAAAGATAATTTAACTTTAATTTAAATTCTAATTACATTAATAAGAGGTGGGTCATGGAAACTAGAAATAATAGAATATAGAAGTATAGGAATTGAAAACAAAAATCAAAAGCAAAATCAATAAAGGATGAAGAACTTGGAAGACAAATTGGGAAGTTCATTATCTAGGATGCAAGTGTAGCATGCTATCATTCAGTTGACATTAGCATCTACTCTCTGTGTTTTCATCCCAAGATGATGGAAAACTCCAATTCATTTTGAAAATTTGTATGGCCTACACACCAAAAGGCAAAGGAATAGAGAATAGAACACTAGGTATATCCAAAATGTATAGAAATGAAAAAATCAATTTAAAGAAACTTGTTTAGATTAAAAATTGAAATGATAAAGAAGAGCAAGAGATAGAACAAAATAGTAATGTGGTTGTAGTCTTCCAAATACCTATTATTTGGGATAACAAAAATGGTTTGGACTACTTGCGATCATGCCAAGAATGGTCAATTTGCTAGTTTGGTCTTTCAACCTGCATGGGTAGTCAAAATAGGAAGATGAAATCAGAGAGTGTGTGCACATAGCTTACGTGCATCTAGGACTGAGAACAACAAAAATAAAGTAAAATAAATTTATAAGTATTAAACCCTGGTCTATGGGGAGAAGTACCCTAGTGTGTATGGTAGGAAAAAGGAAGGAGGTGATAGCTCCACAATGCTAAAGGAAATAATGAAAAATTAACAATAAATAAAAAGACAAGGAATAAAGAACAAACAACCACCATGACAGTCGAGGATGCTCACAAGGCCAAAGAGGTACAATAGAATGTTGGAATGTTGCAACATGTCGTAGAGCCAAAGAGAATTATTGGAGGTTCCCTTGGAGAGATCAACCTTACATGAGAAATTAGAGTTCAATCTTAGAAGAATGAGAGGGAAGCCCAATAGACATTCAAAATGCAAAGGTGATTGTTTAACCTACAAAAACTACATGTATGGTTGTTACAAAGGAATATTTGGTAGCTGAAAATTTACTAACATGTTAGAAAATGTACATTGTACAACTATATAGTTAGAAGGCAGCAAGTGGGTGGAACTAGCGTTCAAGTACAATGTGCTTAAAGACTTCATAGGATGGGATTAAAATATAAAACAAATATAGGAGAACACATGGCAACACACAAAATAAGGTTGAACATACAAAACTGCAACACAATGATGGAATCAGGAGAAAGTAAAAGGCCAAGGATGAGCTAAAATGATCCTTTAAAACATGGTATCAGGGATAGACACTAAAATGAGCCCAAAACATGATGTAATAATTGCAACGTATGCAATTTTTGACATTATAGAGCCTGTAACATTGGAAAATGTCCCCTTGGGGGCTTTTCCCTCATAAGGTTTAGCTCCCGAGTCTTTTGCATGCATTTAGGACATGTTAGTTCATAATTTGGCATCTCGATGGAATGAGCCCTAGGTAACATGAGAAATGGGACCTAGGAGGACCCCTTGAGCCGTACCCTACCAAAATAGGGGGGAAGACTTGGGCGCCCGCGCCCTAGTCCTGCCCTATTTTGGGACAGCGTTAATTTTTGGGTGTCAGTTTATGACCATTATTTGGGTCCTTTGCCGACACGGTAAGTTTGAATTACGAAAACCTTGGTGAGAGTGTTTGTAGCCGCATATAAAAGCATGCTTAGGCATTCATTTAGAAACTAGAAGATGACTAGCAAGCTATTGTGTTCTCAAGGTGATTCAAGGCTTTCATTGTGTTGCAAGAGCAGACTTGTGTGGTTTGTGTATTTGCATTTGCAGATTTGAGCATCAATTTCCTCATGGAATGAAGAGCATCTTCCTCCCATGAGAGCTTCACTACAAGGTGACATTATATTGTGTTTTTATCATTGATTCCTTTAGTTTTTGCCTCTGCCTCACAAGGGCACACACTCTTTATCTAACGGTGTTCAGAGACTTAAGTGTCCTCCGGGGCTTGACTAAGGTAAGCCTCTAAACACCACAACCCCCAAATCAAGTCTTGTGATTGCAGGTTACAGGTGTTGTATTCGGGAGAAGTGAAGTTGCAGGAAGGATTGGCAAGCATAAAGGATTCAGGATCTGAAGAGAAGTAGGACACCGGAGCATTTCCAGGACTTGGGTGTTCGCTCTAGTGTCCTCCAAAGCTGAACTTCCAGAAATAGGAGTTATAGGGCTGATCAGTGTCGGAAGGAGGTCTGGATCCCGTAAAGAAACTAGTACCTTAGACTTGGGTTCCCACTCTAGTGTCCCCGACTATTCCACCTTGGAACCCTAAAAATAGGTATTCTGTGATTTGCTATTTTACTTCCGTCTGCAAGAGCATTTTCTGTTATTCATCAGTTTATTTTTGTATTTGCATAATTAGGGTTTTAATGGTCAATTGAGCATAAGAGAAGGGAAATTGATAATTAAATTCCCTAATCCAAGTTTCCCTACATCCGTCTGCAAGAGCATTTTCTGTTATTCATCAGTTTATTTTCGTATTTGCATAATTAGGGTTTTAATGGTCAATTGAGCATAAGAGAAGGGAAATTGATAATTAAATTCCCTAATCCAAGTTTCCCTACATCTCATAGCGATCTAGGGTATGATAGTGAATTGCCACTCAACCCTAGATCCTTGAATGTAAAGTGGAAAGGCGGATTCAAACATCAAAACACTAAAACATTAACAAATCCAATTTTCCACTAAACATTTTAGTGAACCTATGTTTTTGGACTTAAATTGCATCTTTCTAAGTGTGTGTGTTCAGATTTGGATTGATTTCCTTCATTCATATAGTCTTTCATTTTATTGCATTAAGAAATTTTTTTAAAAATTGCATTGTTTGACTTACTAAATTGCATCAATTCTTTCTAAATTTTTCTAATTCATGATTTTTACATCAGATCTAATATAAACTACAGAAAAACACAAAAAATTAGAAATTTGCATTGCATTTTCATCATTAATTTGCTAGGCTTTTGTAAAAATTTTGACAATTTTCATATAACCTAGTAATTCTAAAATCTAGGGTTAGTAGGCAAAATCTTCTTTCAGATTTTTCTACTAATTTTAGAGGCTCATTTAAATTTGTATTTGTTTGTAGTCTTGCATTTTAGTGTAAATTTGTATTTAGATTCAAAATATTTGCATTTTTGCATATAAAATTTTAATATAAAACTAGCAATTTCATGCATTTTAATTAAATTTGCATTGGCATTTTGCATATAAGGGCTTGAAAATCATTTTTAGATCTGAGTACACTTCATTTTTATTATAAATTAGACTTCAAAACATTCATATAGTATTTTGTGCCAAGATCTCAAACCTAAGGCTTCATAAACAACGATTTTCGCTAAATTTGGCCTTATCGACTCTCCAAACTTGCACCGTAGGCGTGTTGTGAAAGTATTTTTGCATTGATTTTCTGTTATTAGGGTAATCATTTTCTATCCCTCCTAAAAATCTTACAACACCCTTTTATTGGGCTTTTGTAGTGAAAATTTGGCGAAAAACTACACATTTTGGCAATTTTTTGCCCTAGGGTTTGACCTAGTTTGCACTCCAAGCATGTTGTGATAAATTTTATGGATTGAGGTGACTTATATTATTGATATTATTTATTTTACCTCCTAAAATTCCTTACAACATCCCTTTTGCTAGGTCTTGGAGTTGAAAAACCGTGAAAAATAGCTTATTTTTGCTATATTTTCACTAGGGTTTGACCTTAAGTGGCACTAAAAGTGTGTTGTGCTGGGTATTTTGGCCCCAAGATGTTGTTATTATTTATATTATTTATTTTCCATTATCATTTTCCTCACAACACCCTTTGTTATGCCCTTTTGCATTGAATTTTGGTGAAAAAAGTGCCTATTTTGATATATTTTCACTATATTTTGACTTGGCATTAACTTGAAATCATATCAAGAGTGTGTTGAAAAGGATACTTTTATTGTTTTAGACTAATATCAGATGTATAACTTGTTTTCCTTGATAAAAATCCTTACAACACCCTTTGTTTCATGCATTTGCATTGGAAAAGGTACAAAAATCAAGCATTTGAGGCTATTTTGGGGTATATCGCTTTGCACTTATCTTTGACATACTTTTGGAAAACTTGCAAATCTGATTTAAACATATAAACATGGCCTTTAATCACAACAACAACAATAGGTTCCCTCCTAAACCTTACATGAAAGAAAAGTCCCTTAACTCGAAATAGTATTTACACCTCATGATAGAACAATCGGTGATTCTGAAGGACCTCTTTACATCACCATGAAAATAATGGGAAACAATGTGGATGGAACTCTTATTGATACTAATTGCATGACTAATGTTGCCACTAAAAAATTCCTCTTTTCAAATCAATTAATACAAGGTCCTTATAACCCTTTGAACTTGATGATTAAGACACATACGGGAACCTTAAAGAAACCATTGGGTAAGATATCATTGTTAGTAATTGTATTTAAGAAACATGTTGAACAATGGTTTGATATTACCCCCAATTCTGATACCTTTGACATAAAACTTGGAATCCCTTGGTTAAAGGTTATGAAATTGATCCCTTCAACTATTTATAAATGTGTTAAATTTCCTTTGAAAGGACAAGTGCATGTCATTCATCGAAATACATACAAACCTTTAACTACACAACAACACTTCACATTGGATTACTTTTGCAAAAAAAATAACGACAAATTAGAGCTATGAATAGACTTTAAATTTTTGAGCTATAGAAATTACAAAGTGAAACTATTACATCCAACACCTAGTCCTTCTCTACAAGAAATGACAAAAGAGAAACAACCCGCATGTGAAGAGAATCTTAGATTGAAAAGACAAGGTCCCTATGCTGAGGTTCCTCCCTCGAAACCCTTACAAGGATCGAGAGATCATTGCCAACAACAAAACATTCCACCGTGAAAAATGAGATTTGACCCTAGTGCTTCATCTTCTAATTTGCAAAAACCTATGAAAGAGCAAGGCCCTGTCTTACAAGAGATAAGTGGTTGAAGAAAAAGAAATAAAAAAGCAAGAGAAAGAAGAAGAATGATGCAGGAGCATCCAATGGTGTAAGGGCAATCTTGCATCACCCAAAATGAAGTTAATTCAAAATCATTGTAGTTGTTTTCATTTCTTTCCATAATTAGTGTTTCTGGTTCCATAATCTCTTGAATAATGATGTAGAACTTTCAGTTTTTCTAAATTGCTAAAAATAGTAACTTGCTATTTTTAGAAAGTTTGCATTTGGGCATGGATTGAAGTGAAAATTTATAGGAAGTTACATAACAGATATAAGTTGTCCAAATCAATAAAGAAAGTTCTATTTTCTGTATGCATTTTCTATTGTTGTGTGTTTTATGATTTACCCCCTTCATCAAGTGGTATCAGAGCCAAGTTCCTGAGTGTGTAGACATATCGCCGACCATGAGGCAGTTTGCACCAGGACTTGAGATTGTAGGTTTGCTGCAGAGATCAAGATGCCTCCATGAAGAAATCGTGTTGGGAGAAATACTTTGATGGAAGAGGGTTTTAGAGCCCTGCAAAGGTAAATTGATGCATTGTAAGAGGAGCTACGAAGAGGGTTTGATCTGAGAACAAGAGAAGAAAGCGAAGATGAAGCTGAAGAGGAGCTATCTGAGGAAGAACAAGAAGCTGTAGGAGATCCTGCAGAAGTTAGGTTGTTGAGGGCCATTTCTAGGATCAGAAAGAGGCCCAGGATCGAAGTTTCTACATATTCTGGAGATTTGAATCCAGAACAGCTTATTGATTGGATCAATGACATGGAGGAGTATTTCAAGTATGAAAATGTGGAGGACCTAGATCGGGTCAAGTTTGCAAAAGCAAAGTTGAAGGGTCACACTAGTATTTGGTAGAAGGAGGTCTAGTTAGAGAGGAACACAAGAGGAAAAGGAAAGATCACCAGATGGGATCAGATGGTGGAGAAACTGAAGAAACAGCTCATTCCTGTGGACTATGAGATGGAGTTGGAAAAGCTACAAAGACTAAAGCAAGGTAACAAGTCTGTTAAGGAGTATACAGAAAAGTTTTATAAGATTACTATCAGAACCAGTCATGCAAAGGCCAATAAGGAGAAGGTAGCCCGTTACATTAATGGGTTGAGGCCAAGTATCCAAGAAGAACTGACCCTGGTTAGAATGACCACCATAGAAGATGCATACTAGTTTTCCCTGAAGGTAGAAGAGAAGCTAAATAAAAGATTTGACAGTAAGCAAAGGGGAAGAGGTTAAGGTGGAAGGACTGGTGGAAGACTCTATGGGGGATGAAATGAAGATTCAAAGAAAAGTGAAGAAGCCGGCACCAGTCGAATTCAGAGAGGAGATAATACCTACTGCCCTCGTGACCAAAACAATGGTGAGCAAAGACAAAGAGGAAGAGGTAGACCTAGGCAAGGACCTAGAAGAGGAGGTTTTAGAGGAACTTGTTTCTAATGAGGAGAAGAAGGGCATCGAGCATACGAGTATCCACAACATTAAGGAAGGACAAATAGAAGACCTGAAGGTAATGCACGAGTTACACATGTTGATGAAGATGCACAATCTGAGCACTCTGAAGATGCTGAAAGGGGAGAAACCCTGATTGTCAGAAGAACTTTGTTGAATGAGGAAAAAGAACCAAATCAGAGGAAGAGTTTATTCCGCACAAGGTGCAAATGTGAAGGTAAGTGTTGTGATATTATTATTGATAGTGGAAGTATTGACAATCTTGTTTCACAGGAGATGGTTGATAAGTTGAAGTTGGCAAGAAGAAAGCATCCACATCCATATCGGATTGCATGGTTGTAGAAGGAACACAGAGCTTTGGTCAATGAGCAGTGTTTAGTGAAGTTCAAGATTGGGGACTACCATGATGAGGTGTTGTGTGATATCATACCGATGGATGCATGTCATATGTTGTTGGGGAGGCCTTGGTAGTATGATGGGAGCGCTATCCATGATGGCCGTGCAAACACATATTCCCTAACAAAGGATGGAGTTCATCATAAGTTGAAGCCCTTGAAGGATGCGGAAGAAAAGGTATGTAGTACTGCCAGAATTTTCTTGGTAGATGGTAGAAATTTTTTGGAGGAAATGAAGCATGAGCGTCATTGCTTTGCATTGATTCCTAAGATTAGTCAAGAGAAATGTGAAGATGTACCAGTAGAAGTTTCTGATATGTTGGAAGAATTTCAGGACATTATCTCTGATAATGTACCAAAAGGTTTACCACCAGTGAGGAAGATAAGTCATCAAATGGATTTGATACTAGAAGCCAGTTTTTCAAATAAGGCAGCCCATAGAATGACTCCAGCAGAGAGTGAAGAGTTGAACAGACAAGTTCAGGAGTTGCTGAGGAAGGGATTGATAAGAGAAAGCCTAAGTCCATGTGCGGTACCTGCAGTACTAGCACCAAAGAAAGATGGAGAGTGGAGAATGTGTACAGACTCTCGAGCCATCAATAAGATCACGATCAAGTACAAATTTCTATTGCCCAGAATGGATGACATAATGGACTGTTTGAGTGGAGCCAAGTACTTCACGAAGATTGACCTAAAGAGTGGGTATCACTAGATCCGTATCAGAGAAGGAGACGAGTGGAAGACAGCCTTCAAAACCAAAGAAGGTTTGTATGAGTGGTTAGTCATGTCATTTGGGCTAACCAATGCACCAAGCACATTCATGCGGCTCATGAACAAGGTATTGAAAGAATTTTTGGGAAGTTTTGTTATTGTTTATTTAGATGATATTTTAATTTTTAGTAAGACTTGGGATGAACATCCGATGCATATTAGAAGAGTTTTAGAGAAGCTAAGGGAGGAGAAGTTGCTAATTAATCTGAAGAAATGTAGTTTTGCAAAGGAGTTGGTATACCTGGGATTTGTTGTCTCAGAGGAAGGTCTTAAGATGGACCCAGAAAAAGTAAGGGCTATCATTGAATGGCCTATGCCAAGGAGTACAATGGAGGTACGATATTGTCATGGTTTGGCAAGTTTTTACAGAAAGTTTATCAGGAATTTCAGTAGCATTTGTGCACCCCTAACTGAGACAATGAGGGGGGATAGAAAAAAGTTTAGATGGACTAAAGGAGCAGACAAGAGCTTTGATACATTGAAGTAGAAAGTCATAGAACAACCTATTTTGGCACTTCCAGATTTCAATAAGGTATTTCAAGTAGATTGTGATGCTAGTGGTAGTGGTATAGATGCTGTTTTGAGTCAAGAAGGTAAGCCCATTACCTATTTTAGTGAGAAACTTAATGATGCCAAGAAAAAGTATTCTATTTATGATTAGGAGTTTTATACAATAGTTCAGGCTTTGAAGAAATAGAGACATTATTTGTTGCCAAAGGAGTTTGTTTTATATACTCATCATCAGGCTTTGTAGTATCTTAATAGTCAAGGAAAGCTGAATCAAAGGCACTTAAAATGGGTTGAGTTTTTGCAGAGCTATACTTTTGTTTTGAAGCACAGGAGTGGGAAGTCCAATAGAGTTGCAGATGCCTTGAGCAGAAGGAAAAATTTGTTGACAGAAATGAAGATAGAGGTTGTTGGGTTCGATGAGCTCAAAAGTTTGTATCCTGAAGATCCAGATTTTGCAGAGGCCTGGAAAGCTTGTTTGGAACCTGTTACTTTGGATAGGACAAAATGGTTGGATTTCATAATCCAAGATGGCATGTTGTTTAGAGGAAGCTAGTTGTACATTCCAAGGAGTTCCATGAGAGAGAACCTGATTAAGGAGAAGCATAGTGGAGGATTCGCTGAACACTTTGGTCGAGATAAGACCATTGCTATTGTTAGTGAAAATTATTATTGGCCATAGTTGCAGCAGGATGTGAGGAAATTTGTGCAAAGTTGCAGAGTGTGTCAGATGGCAAAAGGAACAAGTCAGAATATAGGGCTATATCAACCATTGCTTGTACAAGAGAAGCCATGGGATCATATCAGTATAGATTTTGTTCTTGGATTACCAAGGACACAGAGAGGATATGATTCCATTTTTGTGGTGGTGGACAGATTCTCAAAGATGGCACATTTCATTTCTTGCAAGAAGACTAATGATGCTGTTCATATTGCTGAATTATTTTTCAGAGAGGTGGTGAGACTACACGGCCTACCAAAGAGCATAGTTTCAGATCAAGATACCAAGTTTGTTGGTTATTTCTGGAGCACATTATGGAAGAAGTTGAAGACAGATTTGAAGTTTAGTTCTGCACACCACCCATAGATTGATGGATAGACCGAAGTGGTGAATAGGAGTTTGGGTAACCTGCTATGATGCTTAGTAGGAGATAAGCCCAAGGGATGGGATTTGATTTTACCATAGGCAAAATTTGCTTACAACAATTCTGTCAATAGGAGTACTAGTAAATCACCATTCCAAATTGTATATGGGAATAGTCCAAGAAATGCTTCAGAGTTAAGGAATCTGGACAAAGGAGAAAAGACAAGTACCGAGGCTAAAGACTTTGCAGAACACATGAAGAATTTTATGAAGAGGTCAAAAAGCACATTAATAAGATGAATATTCAGTACAAGGCTAAGGCGGATTAGAAGAGGAGATATAAGGAATTCCAGGAAGGAGATGAAGTCATGGTTCACTTAAGAAAAGAAAGGTTCCCAATTGGAACATATAATAAGCTAAAAATGAAAAAATTTGGACCATGCAGAATTTTGAAGAAACATGATTCAGGAAATGCATGAGGTAGAGCTGTCGAGTGGGATCAATATTTCCCCTATTTTCAACATTGCTAATTTATTAGAATATCATGAAGGTGGAACAGAGGATCGACCAACAGAAGCACAGTGGAGTATTCCGGCATCTACTTCAATGGAGGAGATAGAAGAGATCTTGGATAGCCATGTGGGAAGAAGTACTTGGAACAAGCAATATGAATAATATCTGGTAAAATGGAAAGGAAGGCCTGTTGAAGATTCTTCTTGGTTGTCTAAGGCAGAGGTTGACCGTTTGGGTTTTCCTCACACAAACATCTGAGACATGACAGGGTCACTTCTCAAATTACCTTGGGTGTCTGATGCAGGAGCATCCAGTGGTGTAAGGGCAATCTTGTATCACCCAAAAAGAAGTTAATTCAAAATCATTGTAGTTGTTTTCATTTCTTTCCATAATTAGTGTTTCTGGTTCCATAATCACTTGAATAATGATGTAGAACTTTCAGTTTTTCCAAACTGCTAAAAATAGTAACCTGCTATTTTTAGAAAGTTTGCATTTGGGCACAGATTGAAGTAAAAATTTACAAGAAGTTACATAATAGAAATATAATACCTTTGGCAAAGGAATCACGTAAAGATCATTTGCGAGCTGAAAGATGATAAAGTTTTTGTTTCCTGAAAAATGCCTGAAAATTATTCAAACTCAAGTTTGAGGAACTAAATAGTCTCGTACAGGCCCAAAAATGGCTGGAACCAATAGAGCAGGTTCTTAGTGCGTAGAGCACTCCGGGAGCTTTCTGACGCATAAAACAGTTCATTAATCAGACACCCAGATCAAAAGTTATGGCTCCCAGAAGTTGACCTATTTTTGGAGGGAGATGCAAAATTTGAAATTAGGTTGTTGGTCGCCAAAAAGGCTATTAATAACCATTTTTGGGAACCTTGGGTAGTAGTAGAGTTAAGGGGGGAAGTGTAGATTCAAGAATATATGCGAAAATAGAAACCCTAGCTGATTTGGGGTTACAGAAGGCAGATGATTCGAGTCTGGGAATAGGAAGCTGTAATGTGTTGTAGCCTGTGGAGGGTTGATTCCTCTAATTGTATTTGAGCTTCTGCAATGTAATATGTTGTCCAAATCAATAAAGAAAGTTCTATTTTCTGTATGCATTTTCTATTGTTGTGTGTTTTATGATTTACCCCCTTCATCAAAGAAGAAGACAAGAATATTCCATAAACCGTGCCTCTCAACAAGAAAACATTGATCCCAACATTCAACCAAATAATAAGGATCCTAACGATGAACAACATGATGAGAAAGACATGAATTTGGCTATGATACCTTATGTCCCACTTTCATCTAACATTAGGGAGTGGGAAGATGATGATGATGATTTGCTTATAGACAACTTCTAGCCCGAAAGGGGCCCTACAGGTAAGTATCTCTAACCCTTTATCTCTCTTGTGATGTGCTTCCCCCATGATGTGTATGCATTGTTTAGGCCTCCTGGGATGACCTCAGATTCTCCCATAAGGTTTGGGATACCAGGAGACTACCTTTGTTGTGACCTTCTATTTGTATAATTGTTATTCTATATTGCCTCTCTCAGATTTCATGGTTGTGTGTTGTGTCTTATTGACATAGTGTCGCGGTTGGTGACCTGGGGGCACCCTCCTATGTGACTGTCCCTAAGTCACATGTTTCTTCTCTCTGATTTATTGTTTCCCTTCCTCTAGTGTTTCCACCTAGTGGGCGGATGCCAACAAACATTTATATTGATGCGGACCTAAGTGTCCCTTTCGAGAGCAATCAAAAAATAGACTTAGTTCCTAATATGACAATGGGGTTGTATATCTTATCCGACGCTTGGCTAGTGGAAGCACTTGTGCTTTCTGCGTAGTGAATTTGATGATCTTTCTGTCGCATTTACAAACCTTAACAATACTACTGCTCTATGCACCTTTGATTATTTTTGAATCTAGCCTTGGCGATACTCGATTTGAAGAGCTTCGTGATATAGCCCCATGGTTATCCTTGAAATCCAAATTCGTTGTATAACCTTGGCTCTTTGTGTGGTTAATCATATGCATTGATGTTGTTGTTTATCATGATGTTGTAGACACTAACATGTTTCTTGAAGGGATGTGTTTTTGGGAACATTTAGCGATCATAAAGTACATGTCACCTTCGGGAGGCATGGGCTTTGCAAAAGTTGGTGTTCCCTTGTGTGTTTTCTTCCTACCTTAACGTGCTTGATATCGATACCTGATATCAACCACCTTAAGGTGGGGGCATATATAAGGTAAGCTGTCTGTTGTAGATGTTAGCTATGTGCTTGTCCTCAGGTGTAGTCTAAAGACTTGCTCGATGAGTGCATCCTCCATCCTGAGTTTGTTTGCAATCAATCAACCAATCATATAAGCCCTCCGCAGAGGCAAGATATCGCGTATAACCTTTTTATCTTAAGCCATCTATGGAGGCAGAGATGGTGTATTTCTTGGAGCAGATTGTACATCCTATCATTTTCAAAAGTCCTTTGCGGAGGTGGGGAGTGGTTCTGTGACTAACTCAACCTTTAAGCGTGTCTTCGGCGATTGTTGTGGTGAAGCCCAATTGTCGGTGTGTGCCTGTAATATGCCTAAGATGGTGATGAGCCTAGAAATAGGGAACACACCATCGCTTGTCTGCCGTGTTTTCTTCATGTATTCAAGTGTGTGTGTTTGGTGTGCTTGTTTTGTGTGGCATGTTTGTTGCCCCATATGCAGTCTAAAGACTTGCTCGATGAGTGTATCCTGCATTTTGGGAGGTTTTATGTGTCTTGTGTGTGTGTTTCCCCATATATACAGTCTAAAGACTTGCTCAATGAGTGCATCATGTATTATGGGAGGTTTGTTTACTTTCCAATACTTGCATTTGCATTTCATATATATGAGAAAAAGAAAAGAAAAGATATCATTTCTGTCTTCCATGCATTAATGTGTCTTCTATCCATTAACTGTCTTCTCCATCTTCTACGTGACTGTAACTGTCTTCTCAATATTTTGCATGCCTGTTATTGTCTTCTATGTGATTGGCGTGTTTGCTGTGTTTGTGACCGTACTTTAATGCATGTATTGGCCTTGTGTTTATACATACATTAAAGTGGGGGCTAAATGTAACATCAAAAAATGTCCCCTTGGGGGCTGTTCCCTCATAAGGTTTAGCTCCCGGGTCTTTTGCGTACATTTAGGACATTTTAGTTCATAATTTAGCATCCTGATGGAATGAGCCCTAGGTAACATGACAAATGGGACCTAGGAGGACCCCTTGACCTGTACCCTACCAAAATAGGGGGGGAGGACTTGGGCACTCGCGCCCTAGTCCTGTCCTATTTTGGGGCAACCCTAATTTTTGGGTGTCAGTTTATGACCATTATTTGGGTCCTTTCCCGACACGATAAGTTTGAATTATGAAAATCTTGATGGGAGTGTTTGTAGTTACATATAAAAGCATGCATAGGCATTCATTTAGAAACTAGAAGATGACTAGCAAGCTATTGTGTTCTCAAGGTGATTCAAGGCTTTCATTGTGTTGCAAGAGCAGACTTGTGTGGTTTGTGTATTTGCATTTGTAGATTTGAGTATCAATTTCCTCATGGAATGAAGAGCATATTCCTCCCATGAGAGCTTCACTACAAGGTGACATTGTATTGTGTTTTTATCATTGATTCCTTTGGTTTTTGCCTCTGCCTCACAAGGGCACACACTCTTTATCTGACAATGATGTTCGGAGACTTACGTGTTCTCTGGGGCTTGACTAAGGCAAGCCTCTAAACACCACAACCCCCAAACCAAGTCTTGTGATTGCAGGTTACATGTGTCATATTCGGGAGAAGAGAAGTTGCAGGAAGGATTGGTAGGCATCAAGGATTCAGGATCTAAAGAGAAGTAGGACACCAAAGCATTTCCAAGACTTGGGCGCTCACTCTAGTTTCCTCCAAAGCTAAATTTTCAAAAACAAAAGTTACAAGGCTGATCAGTGTCTGAAGGAGGTTCAGATCCCACAAAGAAACTGGTACCTTGGACTTGGGCGCCCGCTCCAGTGTCCCCGACTATTCTGCCTCGGAACCCTAAAAATAGGTATTTTGTGATTTGCTATTTTACTTCTGTCTGCAAGAGTATATTCCGTTATTCGTCAATTTATTACTGTATTTGCATAATCAGGGTTTTAATGGTCAATTAAGCATAAGAGAAGAGAAATTGATAATTAAATTCCCTAATCCATGTTTCCCTACATCTCACAGTGATCTAGGGTATGATAGTGAATTGCCACTCGACCCTAGATCCTTGAATGTAAAGTGGAAAGGCGGATTCAAACATCAAAACACTAAAACATTAACAAATCCAATTTTCTACCAAACAGAGCCAAAGATTTTTACTAATGAATCGATGACCACTTGATATGGTTAATCATTTTTTTATTAAAGAGGAATTTACATTAATTACTAAAGTTTTCTTAAATACACTATAACATGAAAAAAGAGTAGGTGGACATAATCACACCCCTAGGTATAAGAAATATGGAACCTTATACATCACATCAAAAAGAGAGAAATAAATCCATTAGCAATGAGAGCTACAGAAACAATATTACAAGGCAAGTGATTGATGCAGAGAAAGAACTTATTCTTGACTCACTTGATACATTTCGTAGTATGATTCATCACAATCAATGACTAGGTGCATCCTAGTTCACTTTGGCACCTTGTTTAGTGATGATAGTTCTGTACCCTAACTAGGGTTTCCAGAAATGCCAAAAAATTCATATCTCCCATTTGGCTTGGTAAAAATGCTCAAATTTTCAGTACATCTTTGTTTTGGTACCTTCTAATGTTTTCCAAGTTCTTAGAACAAGATCTTTTGCCCACAGGAAGTTATGGATGGTTTTAACTCAATATATTTGAGATGTTCACACACCAAGAGATGTTGGAGAGGATTTTTAATGAGAAACTTCATTTTTGCCATGTTTTTCCTTGTGTTTCTGTGTGTAATAGTCTGAAGATCTATCTTGTATGGACCTGTATAGATTGGTACAGTGCTAGAATTGATTGGGAAAGTTGAATGAATGTTTACTCTTACAAATGCTTTTTGTTTCATGAATTTGCATTACGTTTTGTAGAAGTTATAACAAAAACAATGCAAAAATAGTGAATTTTCTAAAAAAACAACAATTATTTGCTTGGTACAGTTTTGTATAGCCTGATATAGGGTCTAAAATTGGATGGCTGTGTAGAGCTCTATCTTAAGATTATAATTCTTTTTATTTGGTTGAATTTCATGCTAAAATGAGAAAGTTATGAGGAAATTAGTGCACATGGGTTAATAACAGAACTAGGGTTTCTTGTTTTGAGAAAAAATCTATTTATCTTGATTGGCACGGTCGAAAATGCTAAAATTTTTAGTAAACCTATGTTTTTACATCCTCTAATGGATTCCAAGATCTTATCCTGATATCGCTTGGCCACAAGGAGTTATAGATGATTGTTATAAGGGAAACCCTACCAAAAAAGGAATAAACCCTAGTTGTTTGAAGGTTTAACACAAGCTATGCGTTGTTTGATCATGATTGGTTATAAATCAGTGAAATATGTTGTAAGAGGACTGAAATGTCTAAAGTCTCATGCATCATGTTGTTTTTCCTTGTTGAATCGTCATTAGGCTATTGTAGCAAGGTGCCAAAGTGAACTAGGATGCACCTAGTCATTAATTGTGATGAATCATACTATGAAATGTGTCAAGTGAGTCAAGAATAAGTTCTTTCTCTGCATCAGTGATGGTCATCTGTTTTCCACACATCTTGATTATCTCATTCATCAAGAATAGGATATCAATCCGTAACAATACCATCATGATTATCCTCACTAGCCTACATTTCCTTAAGGGGTTGACTACCAGCACTAATAAGAGAGATAGCTAGAGAGATCTGAGAGAATTTGTAACTATTAGGCCAACTAGGAGATCCTTTAGAGTGGTGTGGAGGAGAGGTTGAATGCTAGTGCAAGAATTGAGACTATCTATGAGCATTATAACCATAATATATGGGTTGGGAAGCATATGAAGCATCATGTCCATGGGATTCCTAATTGTAGCCATATTGATACCCTCGCAAAGGGGATGGACCCCTATTAGAAGGGGAAATTAGTCACACGTTGGTAACTTATCATGTCCCCTTTCAAATTAAATTCTAATTAAATAATTAATTAGTCCAATTATCATTTCTAGTAGACTAAGAGAGAATTTGGGAAAATTTATTTATTTAATATTTAACTGGAAATTAGAAATCAAATACAAGTCAACAAGGAGGATCAAGATGAATATTAAATATTGATATTTAATTGGAAATTGGAAAATTGGCAAGAAGGAAAAATCAACAGGAAGGATCAAGATAAATATCCAATACTAATATTTTATTTGTACAATTTGGGGTGTGGATTTATAGGAGAGATAATGATAAGGCTCCAAGGAATTTTATAAATTTATCTTGCATTCTTATCTTCAATAAAAGCTAGAAAAATTTGGCAACTTGCATGATAAAGAAAAAATTGGAAAAAATAGTTTTTAAAGAAATTTGTTGGCAAGTTGGATAAGGGATAAATATTATTATTTTTAAATTAATTTTTTATCATAAGAGGGGAATTGGAATTAGTGCCCCCATTTTTGGTGCTTCAAAAATCTTATATATGAAGAATTTCTTCATTTGGGGGCCAAACCAATTTCATGAAAACTTGAACATTGTTTAAACCAACATTTGAGGATGCAAACCCTTTAGTGTTAAAGATCATTGGATGAAAACCCTTGAGTATTAGAGATCATCAAATGAAAACCCACTGGTTTCAAGAATCAAAAGATAAAATCCTATTGATTCCAAGGGGAAATTCATCCAAAGATTGCATTTCTGATTTATAGAAGTGCAAAAGTTTAGTAGTGTGTTAGTTTTGTGCATTGTAGGTTGTGGGTCTTCTTCACAATAGAGCAATGGTTTCAATATTGATAGTTTTATTGTTTTAGATATTTTTGGTATTGTTGGTGACTATAATACATCATTTAATGGTATGTTGTATTATTCTAGTATTAGTGATTGTGCTTCCAAAAGTTACATGTTCAACTTGTGATCAATTGTGAGTTATTATAGGTTGCAGTTTGGAGTAGATTGGAGTAGTTTTGGGTAATTTTAGTGTTCAGTTCATGTAGCAGGTGTTGTGTACAATTTTTAGTCCTTTTATATGTATTTTAATGTAAGATAATAGTCCCATAAGTATTGTAAACTTTCAGTGAGGGCTTGATAAAGAAAGAGTGTTATTTGGATGGTTTTGTAAGGTTATCCTTTATAATTTTACATCTAGTTTGTAATAGTTGTTGTAGCTATTATGTTTTCTATTACTACAACAATATGTTGTATAACTCTCATATAAATTCTAAAAAACCATTTGAAGAGAAGTGTTGTTTGGAGCAAAAATTACCAATTGTGGTTGACCTATTTTTTTTAAATTATGTTGAATTTGAGTTAGTCTTTGCAAGACATTTAATCTTAGTAATTTTGTCATAAATATTTTGTGTGGGAAATTACAGTGGTACCAAATCTAATATCTTTCTAGCCTACAAAGTATTTAATCGTGAACATGAAATAAATGGATGAAATATTTAACACCTATATGAATCTAGTTGAGGGTCTTAGAGCCATTCTATCATTTGGAAATTTTGTAAAAATGGAAAAAAAGGAATTTAAGAAGATAGGAGATTGACAAAATCTTTGAGAACTATCAAGAGAAACTTGATGTTTTCAAGGATTCATTTAAATTTGGTAGACATTTAGAGTTACCCAAATATGAAAGAGACCAATATAATTTAAAACAAGAAGTTGTTGAGGAATCTCCTAAACCTCAAGAAGATTTAGAAAATTTAGAACTTGAGAAAATGGAAATTGAAGCAAAAGAACCTAAACTTCAATGCTTCATTGATAAAGTGATATAAGAAGCAAAATAAGATAAAGAGATAGAAAAGAATATAGTGGAACTAGGAACAGTGTCTGATACACCCAAGCCCAAGATAGAAGAAGATGTCAAGGAAGAACAATTTATGCCAGAGTTACCAAAATGTGAGAAGGAATATATTAGTGAGAAAGAACAGAAGGGAACCAACATGGATGTAGGTGTTGAGGATATCTCAACTATCCCTCTTTTACAAAATGAGGGTAAGCAATGTGATTGTAGCCCAAGGCATGAAAATATTTTAGCTTTGATGCATCCTACTATGCCAATGCAATATTCTTTTCATCATGAAAAATATTCCAAAAAATAGAATAGAGTGGGGAATACAATGTGCATCATAGGAAATGGAATTTATTTGATTTAAATTCAAAAGTGTATTTGCATTTGAGATCCAGGTAATTCACCTAAAACTAAAACCAAAATCAGTACTTTATTTTATGGAAGTAAGAAAAATTTCAGATTATTATTTTTCTTTGATAGTGGGAAGTACTCAAGGTGATGGGATAGAAATAGTTGGGTACATAGGGACATTGTGTGCCTTCAAAAATAGGACATTAAGAGGATATACATTTGCAATTAGATTTAATGTCTTTGTTCTAAAGAAAACTTTGTTGCAAGACAATCCTCACTATTCTTCTTATGCATTAGCTAAGAAAATATGGCAAGGAAAAATTCATGTTGTAAATTCAAGAGATCTTAAGCTAAAAATTAAATGTCATCTTGAAAAATCTATTATAAGACATCTTTCTAACAATTCCATGAGAAGGGATAATGATGTTATTGGTAAATCAATTTGTTCACCAAACCAATGTCTTCTAGGGCATGCCATCTCTAAAATTTGGGAAGATGCTCAGAAAAAACTCCTTGTAGTGGGCTATCCAAGTCCAAGTTCCACACCTATTACACTTTCAATGACTATATTGTGAAATAAAAGAAGGTTGCTATGGAAATCTATCTTTTTTACAGGGTACTACACAAGAAGGTCATAAAGAATAAATATCTCCATTTCAGAATAGAGGTACTAATGAGTGAGTTTCCTAGAGTGATGTTCATTGCCAAGAGGGACCTTAAGTTTAGTAGGAGAGAAGGAAGTGTAGATAATAACATTCAAATTTCATTTTATGCATTTTGCATTGTTGGTTATGTCCAGTGATTTAACCCCTACATTTCATGCATACACAAGCCATGTTTTTAGTAGATAATGGAAAGAAGTTGTTTTTGTTCTATGGAATAGGGTTTTGAGTTGTAACAAGATTAGGAAGGTTCATTTGTAGCCTCGGGATGTAGTGAGGAACATACTAGAACAACATACACTCTTTGCAAAAGAATCCAAATATGAGTTTGGATTAATGGAAATATTTTATTTGGGCCATGTTGTTAGTGTTAAAGGAGAATAGGTCGATCAATCGAAGATCCAAATTATTTCATATTGGCTTTTCTCCACCACATGGGTAGAAATGAGGGAATTCTTTGGATCAACAACATCTCTCCATCAGTTGACAAAAAATAGAGTTTCTGTATGGATCGACATTACACTAGCTATAGGGGAGAAACTACACAAGGTAATAAGCCGATTTCATGTATTTTATACTCCTAATTTTTCATTTCTAATTGTTGTAGAAAGAAATGATTCAAGAGTAGGAATAGGGGCTGTCCTAACTTAGAAGGGGCATCATATTGATTTTTAAAAAAGAAAATTGAGTGGATTAGAAAAAAACTACTATGTTTGTGATAAGGAATTAAGGTGTTACATCCCCAACTTATGATTTATCTTAATCTTATTTTTGTGTGGTAATAGGATGATTAACCATAGTTAAATAATTAGATGTTTGTGGAAATATTTGATTTAATCATTGATTATGGGATTATTGACTAATGTTAGATAGACATGAGATTACATGTTGTTATGATTATTTAATTACTTTGATTTGTGAATCAATGATGATACACTAATCATGATTTTATGATGGCAAGTGTGATCAGGAAAAATAATCCTCCTTTTTAGACAGAAGGAGAGTATCATCCGAGAGGAAAAGATAGATGTTTGGAAGAGGTCAGAATTGCCATCTGAGTATCGGAACTAGTCTTGTGAACCCATGCAAAGCGGGGTGAGTTATTGTATTTTCCCTTGTTAAGTCATTTTAGTTCAAATTGAGCCAACTTGACCATTTGAGTTATTTCGATGTTATCCATGTTGATTCAATTAAACAATGTCTTGGAACGATGGTTTGGTCGATAAGTAATCTTAATGAGTTGTCGCTCGTATTTATTTGTTTCCTTATCTAATTATTTATTAGGTTATGTGATTATCATTTCCTATCTATTTAATAGTCATAAATATTAGGGCAATGTGGGGGAGTAACAACTCAACCCCAAGATCGCATTTTGTTACTATGTCACCTCTTCTAGGATGTTAATATTTGATGACACCTTATTTTATTCGATAACCCTTATACATCAATTAGATGTAGGTAATATATAGTGTATATGCTATAATTATTTCAACCCCTTTAAAGGTCGAGCATCTATGTTATAATATATGTATTTTATTTATCTTTGGGGTGGAAAGCCAACCACCATCCATGATAAGTGGAAAGAGTGGAGGCCAAGTTGAGCTAGTTTATGCTTCAATGACGTCGCCCATGAGATAATGGAGTTGGTGAGCCCCAAGAAACCCTGGAGGTGGTGGAACCATCCATGCCACTATCCTCAGTTAGAGGGTTGTGAATTTGATGGCATGGATAGTTTTTGCATGCATAGTATGTAGAAGGTATACTTTTTTTAGAGTGGATACTAGTCTTGGGTGAAGGAAGAGGACAAATAGGTAGTTCGAGTCGGGGAATAGTGTGAAGGAATTTCACTATAGTGATAGTGTTGCTGGTGTAGGTAGCTCGTGGAGAGCCACTGAAGGGCACACGAGTATTGCTTTAAATATATATCAACTCTATGCTAAAGGTACATGTATGACTCTTAATTGCGATATGCATGCAAACACGAGATGAAACCTCTGCTTATTATGATGTTGACTATTGTTTTAATGCACAGTAATGCATTGTTGTGTAAAGACGATAAGGCTGTTGTTTCTATCTTTATGAGAATTTAATATGAGGCTATTGAGGCCATTTGTAATATCTCTATGTTATCTATTGAAAACAATGTATTGTCAGATACTTAGCCAAGGCCGTAAGGCCGAACAATCTTTGCAACTGTGTTTGTAAGAAATTGGTATGCCGAAGTGGTATGGTCTGTAGACCACATATTTTACTTTTAATATTCTCTTGGTCTTGATTCAAGCCATTGAGATCAAATCCCTTGTCATATCGGCTAACTATGGTTGTGTAATTATTAATAAAGACTTATAAAATTAGGCCAAGTGCATGCTCGAGTTGTATTATCTTTAATGATAATCTTTTGAGCCTTGACTATGCATGCTCGAGTTGTATTATCTAAATGATAACCTTTTTCCTTGAGCCTCAACTATGCCTTAGGGACTTAATATGTCGGGCAAGAGTGTTGTAGGTACAACGCTTGATTGTTTGCAAAGAAATAATGATATCTAAATAGTACAACTCAAATGATTACATGGAATTTGTAGAATAGTGCTCAACTGTTTGATAGGTATTGTGATACCTATGAGATAATTGAATAGTATGTTTAAACTGTATGACCTGCCCTTGTGAGAGGGAGGAATGTAAAGGATTATCTAAATGATAATCGAGGTAGTTTGAATGCATGTCAATCCATGATGGTCAGGTATGTGACCTCATGGATATTTATTTATTATAAGTATGAAAATAAATGAGAGTGAGAAACTTTTATGACTTAAGGATATGATTATAATCTTTATTTGATTGGCCATGCTTCATGAACCAAGTATAGGGTATCATGAGTTTACGTTGAATCATTGAATTGCGATCTTTTGATAAGATCAACCCATAAGACTATTATGAAATAAGTCTTAATTAATATAAAATTTTAATGTAAACCTAGTGACAAGGTAAACATGGAATTTGGACCAGGAAGGTCATGAGTTTGAAAACTTGATTGTCATAATGTTATTAATGAAAGATGGGAATAGAGTGACATGGAGTCACAAGTTCCCCATTGCAAAAGCAACATAACACTAATGAACATACTTCCTAGAAAGGAGTCGAAAGTCCTAGAATTGGACTAGGAATAATTTGATCTTACCTTTTTGCTAGACCTAGAGAGGTCAGACTAAGTATACTGTAGGATGAGACAACTTCTAAGTGGAGTCGAGGTGGTGGACATACAACTACATTCATTGCAAAATGTATATGTATGTAAAACTTTGGCCAAAGTAATGCATCTGTCTCTGCATGCATTAGTCAGTCCATAGTGCTCCAGATGGCATAATGTTTCCAGTAGTGTCATATATAGTTAGAGTGGATCTATAGTTGTGTGACAATGAAACATTGTGAAGGACACAACACCAGATACTCAAATGGAAAACCTAATGGTTCCATATATCTATACCTTCTGTCAAGGGTAGGGCCACTTCCAAGTAGGAAGTTGTGTGGGGGACCGCCGGTCTGTGGTTGGAGGAAAAGCACTCCAATGATGCTCTCCTTCCCAAGCAAAAGTCAAACTAAGGCTAATGAAGATAGATGCCAAAAGTTCCAGATGCAGTGTTTTTTTAATATGACTTGATAGTCAATTACTATGTATATTTCTATTTTGGATGCCTTGAGCATAACTTTGTACATGTATAGTGAAGGTCATTCACTAATGAGGTATGATTAGATATTGTAAATCTAAGTTTTGTTATATTCTAGAAAGAATAACATACTTAATTTTTGTGTTTACATTAATCCACTGTTATTTAACTGTGATTTGGTTAATCATGATTTATTCTTACTCTTAGTTGAGATGAATAACTATGGTTAATTTGGATATTGTGAGATGACTTGGTACATATGGTATCAGAGATACCGATTTCAATACATGGACCTATGAGCTCACTACTTGATGATTTTATTTATCCAACATTAACAATTGCTAATGTTTAGATGTTCTATGCCAGAATGGTAAGAATTAGAACAACACCCAGAAAGAAGGTAATGGAAAATGGATGTTACCTATGTTATCTTAAGACCTTGAGGGAGCGAGCCTCAAGAATGAAATGGCTTGAACAAATGGGTTACTTAGTAGGAGCATGGTTGACTGATGAGGAGACCTTCATTGATGCTATCAAACGCATCAAGCAAGAGTTACGAAAAGTAGTTAGGAATTCTACTCCTAGCTCTAATGATGCATCAGCAAAACCCTTTGTACCTAAAGCACCAGCTATGGAAAGAAATCCTAAGGATTTTGATGTAAATAAGGAGATTGCGGATGAGTACCTGCAAGTACATCCACCTCCTAAACCTGATGTGATAAATCTCAAGATTGAGAAATGAACATGGGAAAGTATCCCAATCTGATAATGACTTGTAGTAGTAAGATGTAAACAAAATTTTGTAATTTTAGATGGATTATATGTAATCTATGAAAAACTATAATGCAATTGAAAAACTCTAGAAAATATTTACTTTCTTGTTAAAGATTACATGAATGAGAATAGATTTATATTATGAATAGATTCAATGATATGGAAAACTAATCCATGATTAATATGCAAACTTTAGGGAGAAGTAGATTGTAGCCAGGTTCAGATAAGAACCAGGATGGGAGATAGCTAGGATGAAGGGTAACCTTCAAGGCACTCTGAATCTAAACTTGACCAGATCCTTGCTATGCTACAAGAGACAAGAGCAAGAGTAGGAACTCTCAAGCAGGAGGTCAAGGGTTGGCAAGGACCTAGGTGGGATGCTTATGATGGGGGTGATGATGAGGTACATCATAATGACACCACCCAAAGTGAGCACTGGGAGAATAACTTTGAGGCCAGACAAGAAGTGGATAGAAGAAGCCATATGGCTTTGAAATTGTCCTGGGACATGAAAAAGATTATGCCTCCCAAGTTTGATGGATCTATAAGTGAAGATTCCACGGAGGCATGGATTATAGAGATGGAAAAGTATTTCAAAATAAGAAATGACATTGAGATCACTAAAGCGGTATGGGGAGCATACCAGCTCATGGGTCAAGCATCCACATGGTGGATGAACAAAAAGACAGAGTTATGCTTGAGGTCTACAAGTCTAACCTAGGATAGGTTCATGGAACTTTTTAGGCAAAGATGGTTGCCTCAGTTGTTCTATGATCAAAATCTTATAGATTTCCAGAATCTAAGACAGGGAGCTCTAACTATGAATGAATACTGGGAAAAGTTCACTCACCTACTTAAGTATGTGTCACAATACCAACAGGATGAGAGATTTCACATCCGAAAGTTTATAATGGGATTGAACACCCAGATTGATGGTGAGGTTGACGTGCATGGTCCCACTTCAATGGACCAGGTCTATGAGAAGGCCAACAAATAGGAACAAAAAATGAAAGCTATGTCTGCTTACAGAGAAAGGAACTGAAAGAGATATAATTGGTCCCAATCCTCTCAATCCTCTAAGAAAAAGGGGAAAAAGAAGGATTTTACTAAGAAAAATGATAAAGGGGCCAAGCATAAGCAAATTGAGTCTAAGGGGGAGAAGACAAGAAATAACCACTCCAAGGAAAATGGAGACAATTCTAGGAAACCGCAGGAGAGGCGAGGACATGTGGGAGGGTGCTATACATGTGGCAGAGATCATTATGCCAACTAGTATCCTAACAAGATGCAAGGCGTACAACCACGAGGAAACCCTCTACCCCCTCAGCAAGTGGCATTCCAACAATGCATTCATGTAGCCTTGGACAATAGGCAGGCTGAATACTAAATTACTCCCATTGAAACTATAGGTATTTTATTTGGTCTCCCAATTTTAGTTTTGATTGATACTGGTGCTATAGAATGTTTTGTTTCCCCTAAAGTTTTAAGCAAAATTTCTAGAAAGGCTGGATACATGGCAAACACTTGGTCAGTAGAATATGGAAATTGGACCAAGGCTCAGGTAGAGCAATGCCTGTTTGAGGCTAGGGTTGAACTCCCAAGTTTATCCAATGGAGTAAACCTTTATGTAGTCCCACTAGGCTCATACGATGTTATCCTTGGAATAAATTGGTTATTGAGACATTGAGCCAAAGTTAATTGTTATGCGAAAATAGTAGAATGTCTAGAAGACTTAGGAAACAAAGTCTTTCTGCAAGGGATCCCTAGGGAAGTCAAACTAAGACAAATTTCAGCCCTACAAATAAAAATATCTCAAAGAAAATGATGTCAGCGTTTTGTTGTCAAGATGGAAAAACTAAACAGGTTTGAGGAAACCAATTTTCAAGATGATTTAATGTTTTATGAGTCTGAGAAACTTAATGAAGTAGGGAAGAAGGAGTCCATAGATAAGGAGAGATTAGATATGGACAGGTATCCTTTTCTTAGAGATTTTGAGGATATATTTCTGGATGAGCTATCAGGATTACCTCCTAAAAGAGCTTTTGATTTCTCCATAGATGTAATTCCAGGATCAGAACCTATATCTAAATCTCCCTACAGAATGACCACTACAGAGTTAATGGAGCTAAAGGCTCAATTACATGAATTGTTGGATAAAGGACTGATTAGACCCAATGTGTGACCTTGGGGAGCACCAGTCATATTTGTGAAAAAGAAAGATGGTACCTTGTGGTTATGCATAGATTACTGCATGATAAATAAATCAAAAATTAAGAATAAGTACCTGTTGCCCCGCATTGATGATCTTTTTGATCAAATGAGAGGAGCAACTATGTTCTCTACCATTGATCTTCAATTTGGGTATCATCAATTGAGGTTGAAGGATGAGGACATCCATAAAACAACCTTCAAAACAAGGTATGGGCATTATGAGTTCACTGTCCTACCTTTTGGATTAACGAACGCACCTGCAACATTTATGAACCTAATGAACAGTGTGTTTAGCGATTGTTTAGACAAGTTTGTCCTAGTTTTTCTTGATGACATTCTAATCTATTCTAAGAATGAGGAAGAGCACCTTCAACATTTAAGGATTGTTCTCTAGAGGTTGAGAGAGCATAAACTGTATGGCAAGCTCTCTATGTGTACTTTCTTTCAAAAGGAAGTGCAGTATTTGGGCTACATAGTTTCAGCTAAGGGAATAGCTCTAGACTCAGCTAAGATTAAGGCTATTTTGGAATGGTTGGTACCAAGGAATGTACATGAGGTCCGAAGTTTCATGGGCCTTGCAAGCTACTATAGGAAATTTATCAAAAAAATTTCAAAAATTGCATACCCTATAAGTCCCTTATAGAGAAAAGGCAAGAGATTTGAATGGTCAGATAAGTGCTAGGAGGCCTTTGACCAACTAAAGGAAACTTTAGCACCAATTTTGAAAGTACCCTACCTAGAGGGTCAATTTGTAGTCATTACCGACACCTCAGGGGAAGGCTTGGGTGGTGTACTAGTCTAGGATGGACAAGTCATTGCATATGAATCCTAAAAATTGAAAACTTATGAGAAAAACTATGCCCCTCATGATTTGGAACTAACAGTAGTCATTCATGCACTGCAAATGTAGAGACACTACTTTCTTGGAAAACCCTTTGAGCTGAAAATAGACCATCAAGGGCTCAAATATCTATTCACTCAACCACATCTAAATGCTCATCAAAGAAGATGGTTGGAGTTCATCTTGGATTATAATTTCAAGATTAAATATATCCAAGGAAAAGAAAATCAAGTGTGGATGCCCTAAGTAGGAGAAGACATATCTCCTCAATGATCTCCATACATTCTGATTTTAAGAATCAGGTACTACAAAAGTTGAAGGGAGATGAGTTTTATGAGCAGGTAAAACAAGCCCTTATGGAGAATCCCCAAAATCTGAAATATGATGGATTTAACCTTGAACCAGATGGGTTATTAAGGTGTAAAGGAAGAATATATGTACCTAACTCTGTAGAGTTAAGGAATATGGTGTGGAGAGAGGTTTACTTTGCACCATATTTGAGACATCCTGGAATAACAAAGTTACTTGCCGATGTGAAACCCTTATATTTCTGGAAAGGAATTAAGAGGGATGCTACAAATTTTGTAGCTATATGTATAGAATGCCAGAGGGTGAAGGCAAAACACCATCACCTGGCAGGACTTGTATACCCTCATGAAAGTCTTGAGTAGAAATGTCAAATCATAAGCATGGACTTTGTGCAAGGGATTCCTATGTCAAGGAACAAGCAAAATGCTATTTTGGTAGTGGTTGATAGACTCACCAAAGCAGCTCATTTTATGCCTAAGAATTTGATGGATGGAGCACCCGTCATAGCCCGTAAATTTGTTGAAGAGATTTTTAGATTGCATGGCATTCGTAAGAAGATTATCTCAAATAGCAATGCATGAATGACATCGAGGTTTTGGCAAACCTTATTCTCTTCACTTGGAACCCAGTTGAACATAAGCTTTGCTTATCATCTTGAGATGGATGGTCAAACTGAAAGGGTAAACCAAGTGCTTAAGGATTTGTTGAGAATGTATTGCATGGATCAGTAATACAAATGAGAATATTATCTTCCTCTGGTGGAATTTGCCTATAATAATCCCTATCATTCTGCAATTAAGATGGCCCCATTTGAATAATTATATGGAAGAAAGTGTTGAACCCCTATAAGCTGGGACACGCTAGAAGAGAGGGTTAGGCTTGGCCCATAAATGCTATCAGAAATGGAAGAGCAAGTCCATCTGATTAAGAAAAGGCTAGCGGAAGCCAATGATAGGCAAAAGAGTTATACAGATGCTAAGCGCATCGAAAGGCATTTCTTAGTGGGAGAGAGTCCTTTTAAGGGTAAAACCTCAAAAGATTTCCATAAAATTTGGGAAGACATCCAAACTGGCACCTAGATACATGGGTTCATTTGAAGTTCTCGAAGAGGTCAATCCAGTCGCATATAGAATTGCTCTACTACCAGCCCTTGTCATGATACATAATGTTTTTCATGTTTCCTATTCGAAAAAGTTTAATGCAAGAGATAATCAAATTCCTATTCTTGATTGGAATTCTATACAGGTGAAAGACCCAGGGGTGGTGGTGATTGAGCCCATTAAGGTGCTTGAAACACATAAGCTACGCTTACGTAACAAAGAGATAACACAACACAAGGTCCAGTGGGACCATTATGCAGAGGAAAATGCCACTTGGGAAAACTATGAGGATATTCATGCGAGATTTCCCCATCTCTTTTGAAAAACTTCTTTTATTATGCTCACATAACACATTTCTTATTATGTTAGTTTATTCTGAAGACATTAAATCATCGGGGATAATGATTCTTATGGGGGAGATATGTTACATCCTCAACTTATGATTTAGCTCAATCTAATTTTGTGTGGTAATCAGGATGATTAACCATAGTTAAATAATTAGATGTTTGTGGAAATATCTGATTTAATCATTGATTATGGGATTATTGACTAATGTTAGATAGACATGTGATTACATGTTATGATTATTTAATTACTTTGCTTTGTGAATCAATGATGATACACTAATCATGATTTTATGATGGTGAGTGTGATCAGGAAAAATAATCCTCCTTTGGAGACAGAAGGAGAGTATCATCTGAGAGGAAGAGATAGATGTTTGGAAGAGGTCAGAATTGCCATCTGAGTATCAGAACTAGTCTTGTGAACCCATGCAAAGTGGGGTGAGTTATTGGCTTTTCCCTTGTTAAGTCATTTTAGTTCAGATTGAGCCGACTCAGCCATTTGAGTTATTTCGATGTTATCCATGTCGATTCGATTAAATGATGTATTGGAATGACGGTTTGGTCGATAAGTAATCTCGATGAGTTATCGAGTATTTCTTTGTTTCCTTATCTAATTATTTATTAGGTTATGTGATTATAGTTGCCTATCTATTTAATAGTCATAAATATTAAGGTAATGTGGGGGAGTAACAACTTGTCCCCAAGATCGCATTTTGTCACTATGTCACCTCTTCTATGATGTTAATGTTTGATGACACCTTATTTTATTTAATAACCCTTATACATCAATTAGATGTAGGGAACATATAGTGTATATGTTATAATTATTTCAACCTTTTTAGAGGTTGAGCATCTATGTTATAATATATGTATTGTATTTATCTTTTGGGTGGAAAGCCAACTACCATCCATGATAAGTGGAAAGAGTGGAGATCAAGTTGAGCTAGTTTATGCTTCATCAACGTCGCCCATGAGATAATGGAGTTGGTGGGCCGCAAGAAACCCCGAAGGTAGCAGAACTGTCCCTGCCACTATCCTCAGTTAGAGGGCGGTGAGTTTGATGGTATGGATAGTTTTCACATGCATAGTTAGAAGGTATCACTTTTTTTTGGAGTGGATACTAGTCTTCAGTAAAGGGAGAGGACGAATAGTTAGTTCAATCCAGGGAATAGTGTGAAGGAATTTCACTACAGCGATAGTGTTGCTATTGCCAGCAGCTTGTGGGGAGCCACTGAAGGGTGCACGAGTCTTTCTTTAAATCTATATCAATTGTATGTTAAAGGTACATGTATGACTCTTAATTGCAATATGCATGCAAACACAAGGTGAAACCTCTGCTTATTATGATGTCGACTGTTGTTTTAATGCACAGTAATGCATTATTGTGTAAACCCAATAAGGATGTTGTTGCTATCTTTATGAGAATTTGATACGAGGCCATTGAGGCCATTTGTAATAAATATGTGTTATCTATTGAAAATAATGTATTGTCAAATACTCAACCAAGGTTGTAAGGCCGAACAATCTTTACAACTATTTTTGCAAGAAATTGGTAAGCTGAAGTGGTATGGTCTGTAGACCACATATTTTACTTTTAATATTGTCTTGGTATTGATTCGAGTTGTTGAGCTCAAAGCCCTTGTCATATCAGCTAACTATGGTTGTGTAATTATTAATAAATAATGTTATGAAATTAGGCCAAGTGCATGCTTGGGCTGTATTATCTTTAATGATAATCTTTTAAGCCTTGACTGTGCATGCTCAGGCTATATTATCTAAATGATAACCTTTTTCCTTGAACCTTGACTGTGCCTTAGGCACTTAATATGTTGGGAAATAGTGTTGTAGGAACAACACTCAATTGTTTGCAAAGAAATAATATCTTTAGTGCAACTCAAATGATTACATGGAATTTGTAGAATAGTGCTTGACTGTTTGACAGGTATTGTGATACCTATGAGATAATTGAACAATAAGTTTAAATTGTATGACCCTCCCTCATGTGAGGGAGGAATATAAAGGATTATCTAAATGATAACCGAGGCAATTTGAATGCATGTCAATCCATGATGGTCGGGTATGTGACCTCATGGATACTTATTTATTATAAGTATGAAAATAAAGAGGAGTGTGAAACTTTTATTACTTAAGGATATGATTATAATCCTTATTTGACTGGCCATGCTTCATGAACCAAGTATAGGGTATCATGAGTTTATGTTGAATCATTGAATTGTGGTCTTTTGATAAGATCAACTCGTTAGACTATTATGAAATAAGTCTTAATTGATATGAAATTTTAATGTAAACCTAGTGACAAGGTAAACATGGAATTTGGATTAGGAAGGTCATGAGTTTGAAAAATTGATTGTCATAATGTTATTAATGAAAGATGGGAATAGAGTGACGTGGAGTCACAGGTTCCCCATTGCAAAAGCAACATAACACAAATGAACGTACTTCCTAGAAAGGAGTGGAAAAGCCTAGAATTGGACTAGGAATGATTTGAACTTACCTTTTTGCTAGACCTAGAGAGTTCAGACTAAGTATATTGTAGGATGATACAGCTTCTAAGTTGAGTTGAGGTGGTGGACATACGACTACATTCATTGCAAAACGTACATGTATGTAAAACTTTGGCCAAATTAATGCATTCGTCTCTACTTGCATTAGTCAGTCCATAATGATGCAGATGGCATAATGTTTCCAGTATTGTCATACATAGTTAGAGTGGATCTATAGTTGTGTGACCATAAAACACTATGAAGGACACAACACCATACTCAGATGGCTAACCTAATGGTTCCTTATATCTATACCTTCCATGAAGGGTAGGGCTGCTTCTAGGTAGGAAGTTGTGTGAGGGACTGCTGGTTATGGTTGGAGGAAAAGAACTCAAATGATGCTCTCCTTCGCAAGCAAAAGACAAGTTGATGCTAATGAAGACAGATGTCAAAATTTCCAGATGCAATGTTTTTTTTATATGACTTGATAGCCAATTATTATGTATATTTCTATTTTGGATGCCTTGAGCATATCTTTGTAATAGTGAAGGTCATTCACTAATGAGGTATCATTGGATATTGTACATCTAAGTTTTGTTATGTTCTAGAAAGAATAACATACTTAATTTTTGTGTTGATGTTAATCCACTGTTATTTAACTATGATTTTGTTAATCGTGATTTATTCTTACTCTTAGTTGAGATGAATAACTATAATTAATATGGATATTGTGAGATGACTTGTTACATAAGGGCCAGAATGCTTCAATTGGAGGAGTTTTGGAAATATTTAGATGGTGGGAAAATTATGATGAAAATTGATCATGATAACCTAAAATTCTCTTTGAATCCACATGAGTAGAATGATCTCTAACAAAAATGGGTGATGTTAAAATACAAGATGTTGATATAGTGTTAATGAAAAGAAAGAAAAATCTTGTTGTTATCACTCTTTCTAGGAAGCATACTTTGTATGTTATTTCTACTATCTATGTTGTTTGGAAGGTTTCGAGGTTGGTTGAATATGCCAAGAATCTTGTTGCTACTAAAACTCTTGAAAAAGTGGTAGTAGATGATGGATATATAGTAGTAGATGCACTCAACTTATGTAAGCACTACCCAACAAAGGAGATCAAGTTTACTCAATAGGATTGTTTCCTCAACTACCAACTGCAGATCATCATTGGGAAAGTATATCCATGACTTTCATCACAATCCTACCCAAGGTATAAGATAAATATTTCCTTTGTGTTGTTATGGACATATTAATTAAGCATGCAAACTTATTACCATATCATCAAAAGTCCAAGCTCTCCAAGTGGTAGATTTATTTTCCAAATAAGTTTCCAGATTTCATGGGCCATCTAAGATTATTATTGGGGATAAAAATATTAGATCACTCAATTCTTTTTGGCACAAGTTATCTCCTTTGATAGGTATAGAGTGTTGAACACACCTAATACTGAGAGGGGGGGCGAATCAGTATTCAAACAAATCTCAAACCCTCTGGAGAAGATTAAAACTAAAACTTTACAGCATTAACAAAAGCATAAAACAAATCTCAAACCACAATGCACAACACCACATAACACCAGATGTACATGGAAAATGCCAAAAGGGGAAAAATCATGGTGAGGATTAACTCACAATATATGAAGCTCACTGCTTTAACAATTACAACTTTGTTTTAGGGCTATAACCCAAGGAAGCTACTACTCCCTATTGACGTTGTTTTAGGGCTTCAACCCAAGGAAGCAACTATTCCCTGAAGAGAGGTTTTAGGGTCACTCTCAAGGAAGCTATAACTCCCTGTAGACTTTGTTTTATGGCTACAACCCAAGGAAGCAACTACTCCCTCAACTGAGAAAAAAATTAGAAAACATTACATCATGACAGTCCTTCTGCTATCTAAAACTGACAATGAAGCTCACTCCTTTTGATGATTGCAGTTTTGCCTCTTCACTCCTCTTTTTATGATTGAATTAGTTAGGCACACTCTTCACTTCCCTTCCGTCACAAAAATATCTGCAAGATGAATTCAGATAGGATCTATCACTTCTACTCTTTCTCCTTCAATCACACATCATAGCATTACACATTCACATTCTTCTCCTTACATTCACTCTTCCAATCATACCTAACCTAGATCAACTAGGTTTACAATATATAAATGATATTACATTGATTACATTACATGTCAACTAAAGACAATAAGAATATTACAATTACAAGTCAGCCAAATATCAAACATCATGAAACATGTAGAGAGCAGGCTTAAAAATGAACTCCACACAATGCCAGGAAGTGGAACACGCCTTGTGGATTCCAACATATGCTTAACCTGGTCCTAAAAATCCTTCACAGCATCATCCTTTAAATAATAACATATGCACGTCATGCTTATTTGAAATAGGTCACCCTTAAGCAAGAAAACATGAAACTTGTAGCATATCGGTCATTACAACTTGGTGGTACTCATAAAAGATTAAACATTGCTTGCGCTTCTCCCAGATGAGTTGATGTAAGAGCATCCTTGGTTCAAGAGCAACCTTGCATCAACCAAAAACATTTGCATTTCAGTTTGTTTGCAGTTAGTTTGTTTCTTTTCATTTTCTAGTTCAGTTTAGGTAGTTCAGTCAGAAGCAGTTTTTGTACTTTGGTCCAGTAGCATTTTTAGACTTTGCGGAGCTAGACTTAGTATCTACATTCACTCATCTACATCATATCCAGAATTTAGAGATCCACACATCATTACCGGAAAGATTTTGCTATCTAAAGATCGACTGTTTTCTTATAACAGAGCATCCTGATAATCATAGGCAACCAGCTAAAGGAGAAACCTGTAGAAGCATTTCCCAATCTTTGAAGCCTAATGCCACACCATTCAATGATCTTTGGCTTGTGACCAATCTTCCCTAAAGATCCGCACATCATTCCACTCATTTTCTGGAGGAGTTCTATGCAATTAGGTCCGACCTATCCATGTACACACGTTACAGCTCTTCATTGGAATTTGTGATCTTCCTTGGCCGACGCGGAGGAATCTTATGATCTGGCTATGATATATATTAATGTAATAGATCCTTAGGAAGGTAGTTATGAATAAGTGATTCACATAGAAGTATTTGATAGTTTAGATTTATGTGAGGAGCTTAAAACCTTTATCTTGTGCATGTATGTAATCAGGCCTATGAGCCCTAATTGTAAGTCCACATGTTACCAATCGATCTCTATTTGAAATCTATGATATACTGAATGATTAAATCTACATTTGTTCCATTTTTTTGAGTTGTTTCCATTATGTTTACTCTTGCTGCATGGTCTGGACAGTTCATTCTAAGAACCCTCCTACCGTAATTGCACCAAGTAGTATTAGAGCAAAAGTTTGAATCTTTGGGAGCGAATTGAGTGAAGTTGGTGAAGGAATTTCATAAGATCTCGATGTGGACAGATCGCCAAATTAAGTCAGGTTACCTGTTACAACACCGATTGTGAGGCAGTTTTCACCTTGTAGCCCGATCGCTAAACTGAGGCAGTTTACACTTGATCCTAGGAAGAATGCCACTGCGGAGAGTTGTTGTTGTTGGAACAATGGCTGGTAGAATGGATGAAATGATGGAAATGATGAAAATAATGCGAATTCATTTGGATGCTGTTGAAGAAGATAGATGAAGAGGGTTGACACCGAGATCTAATGTTGAAAGTGATGAAGAAGAATCTCAACCTATTGAACAAACTAGCAAAACCCTAGGAGGTGATGAAGAAGAAGAATTAGATCAAGTAAAGATGTTGTGAGCTATTTCAAAGATTGGAAAGAGACCTAGAGTTGATGTTCCAAACTATATTGGTAACTTGAACCCAGAAGAATTGACTGATTGGATAAATGACATGGTAGAATACTTTGAATATGAGGAAATTGAAGATCCAGAGAAAGTGAAATTTGCAAAGACAAAGTTGAAAGGACATGCTGCTATATGGTGGAAAGAAGTTCAATTGGAAAGAAATAGAAGAGGGAAAGAAAATATTACAAAATGGGATAGGATGGTGACAAAGTTGAAAAACCAGTTCATACCTGTTGACTATGAGTTGGAGTTGTTGAAAAGATTACAAAACCTGAGACAAAGGAGAAATCTATGAAGTAGTACACTAAAGAATTTCACAAGATGATCATAAGAACATGACATAGTGAAGCAAACAAAGAGAAAGTGGCTAGATATATCAATGGACTGAGATTGAACATTCAAGAAGAACTAAGCCTGGTAAGGATGACATCTTTGGAGGAAGCATATCAATTTGCACTAAAAGTTGAGAAGATGAATAAAACACATGATCAGAGACAGAGAGGTAAAGGAGGTAAATTTCAGAGAGGTAGGACTTATTCTAGAGGAGACAGATCACATTCAGAGTAGAACAAGTTTGACAACCCATTTAAGAAGGATGACAGAGATACTAATGCATACCAGAGGAATGATAGAAATTTTCATCCCAGAGGCAACTATAATTCATACTGGAATGAAGGATACAGAAGAGAAGGAAGATGATTAGATAAGAGAACATTCAGAGGTACTTGTTTCAAGTGTGGAGGTGAAGGACATAGAGCATTTGAATGTAATCATGGTAGCACAAACAAGAGGATAGAGAACAGTGGAAGAGCAACTTATGTTGAAGAGGAACTGTTACCATTTTTTCACCATAGCTCAAAAATTAGCAACGCTGATGTGACAAGTTCATTTTTAGAGTGAAGGTTAACATTCTTCTATTATAAATTATTTTCATAGTTGATTGTGCTTCAATGTTAATGTAGTTCAATTGTTCAATAGAAATTTTCATCCTAGAGGCAACTATAATTCATATCGAAATGAAGGATACAGAAGAGAAGGAAGATGATTAGATAAGAGAACATTCAAAGGTACTTGTTTCAAGTGTGGAGGTGAATGACATAGAGCATTTGAATGTAATCAGGGTAGCAAAAACAAGAGGACAGAGAACAGTGGAAGAGCAGCTTATGTTGAAGAGGAATTGTTACCATTTTTTCACCACAGCTCAAAAATTAGCAGAGCTGATGTGACAAGTTTATTTTTAGAGTGAAGGTTAACATTCTTTTGTTATAAATTATTTTCATAGTTGATTGTGCTTCAATGTTAATTGTAGTTCAGTTGTTCAAAAGAAGAAAATATTTCATATCATTCATTGCGTTGCAGAACATTCAAGAGAGATAAGTGTTTTATTCACCACAATGATTATTCATTTACAAAGTTGAAATACATAAAAGGATAAGCATTGCATTGAAGGAAATAATGACATATCAAATGTCCCACACAAGCCATGGGTATAGCTGAACATATGCAGATATAAAGAAAATACTATGCATCTAATGATAAGAAAAGAGGTCATAGCTATCATTGCCTTGGAGGTTTTCAATATTTGAAGTTGTCTTCTGTCCTAGAAAAATGTGGGAAGGGTCATGTTAGAAGCTTCGGTTATGAAATCCCTATATCCTATCAAAAGAGGCATAACATTTTGTTTATAATGCATTGATCAATGATCATCATCCACATGTAGGAAGAACTAAGAAAGAAACAATCACGGAACTTCTATTTTTATTCCTATCTATTTGTTTCATGTGCAGGTATAGGAAAATTCATGTAGCTGATTGAAGACATATCAACATGTGGTGTCAAGTGGGCTCCCACAAGGGTTGATCCCAGCATGTTGCTTCCCCTTAATCTCAGAAGGGATGAATGGAAAAGGAAAGGATCATTATTCGCATTGCCTTAATTGCATGACAAACTAAAGGAGTAGAAAGCAGTTAGAGACATTGATGTTAGGAACAGAATACACCTATGACTGCACCTCAAAGGATAAAATGAAATCATAAGAGTAAGCTGAACTCTTTCAGGATAGCATTCAATGCAAAAGGATAGCTATTATTACTGTTTTAGTTTATCAGAAATAATATCAGATGATTACAATAAGCAGGACACCAGGATGCAGTTGCAAGTAGTTAGAAGAACTAGAAGGATTTATTTGGTATGTATATGCATTTGCATTTGATATGATACACTGATGGAATGATCAAAAGTCAAAGCAATAAGATAGTTTTGTTTGAAGATATCCAATGTATGCATATCAAAAGTAAACATTGTTAGACTTGCTTTAAAATTATGAGAATAGCAGCATCATGGAGAGACAAATATAAATTCTAGCAGACAGTGCTACAAGAGAAAGACAAATGGAACAGCAGGGGCTACACTGTCCACATGGAGTAGTATCTCATTGATAAGATAGTCTCAATGATTCCAAGTGACTGTCATGATAACAAGAAGAATCAAATACAGTTGTTCATGTTCATCCATAGAAAGTGTAACATTCAATTCTAGCACAAAAGGTACCTCATCAATAAAGTTTGTTCATAAATAATAAGATACAAATATCTATTCAATCTTCCATCAGAAACATATCATCTAGAATAGTGAGTTGGAACAACAAAGTATATGCTATGACAGAAAGGATATGCACTAAACCAACATCACATATATATGCTACATATTACATGATCATTTTAGGTATGTGCATGTATAAATTGTGTTATTCTCAGAAGGTGCAAAGACATAATGAAAATAGCAGTTATGTTTCATCATGACAGCAATGTAAGAAACCTCAATTTCCATATACCTTAGCAGTATCAAGTAACTGTATCAGATAAAGAAGAAAGTAAATGTCATTGAAATGATAGAGATGGAAATGCATATTCATTATAGTATGATATATTTTCCAGAGTGTAGGTGCCTTACTTCAGGAGCAGTGAACAATGCTACAAGAATGAAGTATATGCATTTGAGACATAAATGTTGTGCACAGAAAGAACCCATTTCTCTTCTTGATTATTTTAGAACCATACAAATTCATACGCTACTAGATGGGGGTTACAGGTTAAGTAAAAAATGAAGAGGTGTTGTGCTAGTTGTAGCTCCATGGCCACTGAAACTATTATATATCAAAAGGAGCAATGCTGAGTCTTATGGAGGTCCATAGTCACAGCTGTACAAAATCAAACAATTTCCTCATAGTATATCAACCCCATTTAGGGTTTCAAGGAGAAAGCACAAATATACAGAGAAGAAAAGTTGAAACTTTCAATAACAAGTGCATAGAGGAGAGAGTTACAGCCAAGCCTACTGCGGCCACACATAAGAAATTGGTAAGAGTCTATAGCTACAACAGTGTGAAGTGAAGTATATATTTCTTTCACAACAATCAAACCCTAGGGTATCAGACAAAACAAATGCATGCATATGAAAGATATATACAACTGCAGTCATACACATAAACCCACTTCTTTTTCATTTGGTAAATAAAGCTACAGGATAAACATATGGCCATGGGTTTTTAACCCTCAGAAGCTATGATGCCTTGAAAGAATGAAAGATACAGAGATAGGTAAGCATTTTACCTGCGTATGGAGATAATGTATGAGGATGTAGAGCCAATATTCTTTTTTTTTGCATCGTTTTCCTTTCTCAGTAATGCAACCATGGCTGTCAATATACAGAAGAATAAGTGACAGAGAACAAAAGGTAAACAAAGCTATTAGAATATGCACTTGAGCCATGGTTAATGAAGTCTGGTAACCTCAGAAATTCAAATAAACTGAAATGAATCAAAATGAAAGAGCCGCATATACATCAGATAAACCTTTGTACCTTCCTTTCTGCAAAATCTCATGGGAGTCAAGCATAGAGATGCCAGAGATATAGAGTTTTCATGTTTGAAACCCTAAGGGTTTCAATGTTGGTAGCAGAGCCCAATTCCAAAAGATGTGTTTTGCAAATGATGCAAAAAAGTAGGGTAAAGATTGGTTCTGTTCTTAGGGTTTCATTGAGCCCTAATCGAATGTTGACATTTTTGTCACATTCTTTTCTTTTTGTGGCTCAGATTAATACATTTGTGGTATTAAGTCATCTTAACAATGCTGCCTAGGTTTCATGACTTAGTAAGGTCGAGCATATGGCTCCCTCTTGATTTTCATGCCTTAAACATGCTAAGTCACCTTGTGATATATCATATGCCCATAGCCCTTGGAGATAAGGATGAACTTCATGCCTTAGGAATATATGCAAACCTTCCATTTTTGATGTGAGACAAGTTTATATGCCATGTGTGCCATAGAGATTGCTAGTTCATGTGGAGATAAGCCATCAAGGCTTTTTATTTTTTGCAAACCTGTATGCCATGCCACTATATTTTTATGATTTTTTATTAAAAAAATCAAACATTGTAATTGTAAAATGGCAAAATCATGAGCTATAGAGATTAATTTTTGCAAGAAATTAAATCAAATAGAGATAGAATAAAACTACCAAGTGTTGTAAAGTTTAGTTTTAAAGAAATCATTTATAAATTGCTTTAAAACTTAAACTATTTTTAGGCAGTTGTAGCTAATAAGACAAATCAAATATTCTTTTCTCGATTTGGAGGCAGATAACGAGAAAATTTAAGATCTCATGGGTAGAGGAAAGCAGATTTGTGGTGGGGTCACATGAGGGGATCTTTTGGCATCATGTTTTCACAATTTGGACTCTTTTTGAGTGCCTTTATTTGTGCTTTTCTAAGGACCTCGAAAATGGACTTGGAGGTCTATTTTTAGGAGTTTTTTTCCAGCTTTCAGGGGGAGATTGATTTAAGAGGATATATGGTAGAGATTCATTTCATTTTCGCAGTTCTAGTTCCAGTTAGAGTTTTATAGTTCAGAGTAGCATAGAGATCATAGTTCAGGATCAGAGCCTTCCTCTCACACTAAGAGTGTTGTATTCAGTCTATGTACTCATTATTCCTTCAGTTATATAGAACAATAGAATTTTTCTTCCTTATTTGTCTCATAATTTTAGTTTTAATTTGATGTTGCATTGTGACAGGTTGCATGTCCTTGTTATGTCTTGAAATTGGGAGAATGGTGCAAATTGCCATATAGTTCATGTTGTATGTTTGTGTTTTGTCTGAACCTTAATGCAAAGTACTGATGATTGTATGTCATTGATATGGTTGTGAGAATTATTGTTCAGGTAACTGATTGTGAGTAAGATCCTTAGGAGTTTTAGATGTGGTGTATCACCTTATTGTTAAGATTTTATTTTAAGTTATCCCTCTGTCCCTTTTCCCAGATAAATCATTAGATTAGGAAAAAAACATAAGGAGAACTAGCTCACTTTGGAGATTCCCTCTTGACATAGGTCACCCACAATCTGGGAGGGTTTCCATGTTTCAATAGGATAGCCAAGTTTGACTTGGCTAGTGGTGCAATCCTGATTGACAACAGTTTTTGGCATGCCCGGTGGGAAAAAGCACATTGTTTTCTTTGTTGTTTAGTATGCACAACAAGGTTTTAGCCTTTTAGAGGTAAAAACAACATACTTGGTGACTCGAATCTCTGAATTTCAAGCAGATCTAGTGAACATCACATGAAGAAGGTCACATACTGAAGGATCAGGTGTTTTCTTTGGTATCAACAACTTTTGGAGGCAAAGCTATCAAATACCCCAGCGACTCTAAGTAAATGGCCAGACTGTATCCTTTTGTTGCATTTAACGGGGGTAACCCATTACAACTAGTCTAGCGTGATGACATTCTAGTTGCAGCCCTCAAAGGACTACCATATTTCATCAGAGAAGACCACACTACAACTGTTGAGCATATTTGAGATGTGGCAACGCTGTGTTCAGTACATAATGTTACCCAAGAGAACATATCAATCAGATTATTGGCTACATCACTAAAGGGTAAAGCTTTGCGGTGGTTTAGAGGACTCACAACAGACTCAATCACAACGATAACTTTAACAAATGCCCCCTGAAAAAAGATATAAAATCCTAGTGAATCTTTCATTTTTTGGAAAAAAATATTAATTTCTATTGGTGAATCTTTCCTTTTTTTGAAAAAAATATTAATTTTTATTGGCAAATTTATTTAAATCACTAGAAATTTATAGAAAATCTTGGTGAATATTTATGAAAAATAGGCAAATGCATTGATTACCATGGCGAATCCTTCCTTTTTAAAAAATAAATTCCTATGGAAAAGTAAGTGCCTGAGGGTGGCAGTGATTGACTAGTTTAAGGTGTAGTGCTCATGTCTATAATTCCTTAATTCCTTAATATTTTAAATCAAACATTGAATATTTTAAATCGGTCCTAAATTATTTTTCACTACCCTTGATTTTATTTATAATCTAACGGTTTGGGTTCTATTCCATGGGCCAAAATGTACCTATGAAGCTCCAATACCCATGGGGCCCGAAATTGCATTTAGGTCATTGATATCAATGGAGATCAATGGCATAAATATAATTTCGGGGCCCATGGGCATTGGAGCTCCATAGGTACAATTTGATCTGCAAAATTTAACCCCAGCCATTAGATTATAAATTGAGATCAATGGCCCAGATACAATTTTGGGCTCAATGGGCATTGGAGCTCCGTGGGTACATTTTAACCCATGGAATACAACCCCAATTGTTAGATTATAAATAAAATTAATGGTGGTGATTAAAAATTGGTGATATGGCCCTAAAGTAATCAATAATTGTATAATATTATTGGCAAATTAATTTCATTTTGTATTATAACTTATGAAATTTAGGTGAATCTAATCTAATAAGGTATCAAATATTGTGGTGAATCTTTGAGTTTAAAAGTTTAATAAAATAAATGTTTTGGCGATTTAGCTAGGATTAGAATAAAATATTGTAAAAATGTGGTGATTCACGTCACATTACATCTTGTACTATTAGCCAAATTTTGAATCCCCAATTTCAACTGTTAGCTAATTGGCGATTATTAGCCACTAAAAAAATCATTGCTCAATCATGTCATGGGATGATCTGGGAGATGGATTGTATAAACATTTTGAGGACAAATCTAATCATTTGTCTCTGCTGTAGCAGTTGAATACCATCTAGAGGGCTCCATATGAGCACATGTCTGATTTCAATTACCACTTCTAGAAGACTTGGGATGGGATCCGTGTGACGGTAAGGCCTACACCACAACATGCCTTTTTATTCTATCTTAGAGCTTTAAATAGCGAAATATCTGTTATGGTTTAGGCTCTGGGTGGATCTACCCTTCCCGATGCTTTTGAGATTGTTGTTAGAGTAGAAAACTGCCTTATTCTAGCAGGGAAAATAGCCCCAAGGCCTCCCTTACCCATTTTTCCACAAACCCAGCTACCTGAGCCCATGGAAGTTCCCCTTTTGGTTTTTGTCCCAGCTGTTCCAGCCATAGGACACCAGGCTACTACTCAAGAGACTGTTGTTCCAATCCAAACTCAATAATTCCAACAACTTCAAAACATAATTAAAAGCATGACAAATGAGTTTGTTAATCTCAAGAGGTAAATCAGTCAAGAACATGAGCCTTACCAAGCCTTGTGTCAGCCTAATCAGCCAAATAGGCTACCCTTCCAAACTAATCCATAGGGCCCAAGAAGAGATTATAACCCTAAGGTGGTTTTCATGAATTGGCAAAGCACTAAATTCTATGGTGAGAATCATCCCCAAGGCCAGGAGATGGGTTTTGAATGCAAACAGACTCCCCAAGAAATCAAAATCTTGAGTTTCAGAAGTTCTGATTTTGCTCAAGAGCCTGTTAGCATTCGAGACCAGTCCATTAACAAACAGAAGGAGGCTAAGAGGATAATATTACTGCATATAGCTATGGAGCAGTATCGGTTAGTGCAACAGAAGATCAAAACAGAAAAGACTCCTCCTGATGAACCTTCTGATGTTTGTATTAATGATCCTCCTTGTTTTGTAAAAGACGATAATTTTTTTCAGAAAGTTGTGTAGTGCAAGAGGTTGATCCACACCAAAATGATGTTGCTATTTGTGTATAGCAAGTTGACTCAAATATGACCCTGAATCCTCTGCATTTTGATTCCTTTAAAAAATTTTCTAATGATGTTCATAAGATGCATGAAAGCAGGGTGTAGAAGTCACAAGGCGAACATCTTCAGTTGCAAAGACTGAAAGTCCAACTCTCATTCGAGAAAGCACCAGATAATGAAGAAGATCTAGTAACTTTGTTTGATCAGTTACCTGGTTTTGTAGAATCAAATGAAGAGAACATGCTCATACCAAAGGTAGCAGTTTCAAAGTAGTAGTATGATCCTCAACATTCTGGTGAATTGTTGATTGGAGTTGAACAATCTGATAGAGAAGTCTTGAACCAAGAGGAAAAGTGTGAGGATAAGCCTACCATGGAAGTTACATAACTGACTGAAGACTGTCATGAGGAGAAAAACAACCATCTTTTATCAGAAAATCAAGAGGATTGTGATGAAATCACATTTTGGGATGACCTTGATAATTTTGTTGCAAATTTAGACAATGTGGAAAAAGTTTCAATTAGTCTTCCTGACGAGCTTCCTAGATTTGATGTTGGAGATGAAAATAGCAGGACTATGCCAAGTTTTGATCATCAAAATGTTGCAGAATATTAGGATGATATGCTGATTCATGAACAAGAGCAGCCAAAACAGCAGGATGAAGAGAATGGTAAAAGTCATTCAGACAAAGGACTAGTTCACAATAAACCAAAGGAGGACAACTTGGTTGTGGAGGAATACAAGGTTGAAGTCATGTTTCAGCTAAAGCAAGAAGCAGTTGTGTTTAAGGAGGCAGCCAGTAAGAGTGAAACCAAAAGGAATAGTTCAAGATTTATCCTTGCAAGAGGATGCCCCATTAGGGATTTGGCCAATAAAGTGACCAACAAGATTCAAAGGGTTTTTAGTGCCCCTAAGAATAAGATTGTAGTCAAGGAGTAGCTGATCCAACTTGATCATTCATGGCAAACCAGAGGTATGTTTGAATAGAATCAAGAGTTTTAAACCTCTGATTGTATTTTGCAGGTTATGGTACAATAGTTTATAAGGTGTGTTCTTGCATTTTTCTCCTTATTGCCAGTTTGTAAGCATGAGAAGCATCCTTAGTTGGTTAGGAAATGCAGTTATTTCACCCAATCGGTGAATGGTTTTGTTTGACTAGCTTACTTAGTTGGTTAGAGTAGGGTTAGATTAGTGTTTTTAGTCAATAAGTGCTCCATGCATGTTTACTTTCAGTCATTTTTGTTTCCCTAAGTTCCGCTGCACAAGTTTTCTGGCCATTAGGGCCTATTAGTTTGCTTTCAGTTTAGTTTGTTTTCAGTTTTCTGTTTCTATTTGAACTGTTGGAGAGTTGAATTGTAGTGTTTTCTAAGTTTAAAAAGACCAGAGTATGACTCAATGCCCAATGGATATTCAAGGCAACTAATCTGATGCTTAGCAGGCAAGCATATAATAGAACTCGCCAAAAATGTTACCATTTTTTCACCATAGCTCAAAAATTAGCAGATATGATGTGACAAGTTCATTTTTAGAATGAAGGTTAACATTCTTTTGTTATGAATTATTTGCATAGTTGATTGTGCTTCACTGTTAATTGTAGTTCAGTTGTTTAAAAGAAAATATTTCAGATCATTCATTGCATTACAGAACATTCAAGAGAGATAAGTACTTCATTTACCACAATGATTATTCATTTACAAAGTTGAAATACATAAAATGATAAGAATTGCATTGAAGGAAATAATGACATATCAAATGTCCCACACAAGCCATGGGTATAGCTGAACATATGCAGATATAAAGAAAATACTATGCATCTAATGATAAGAAAAGAGAAGGTCATAGCCATCATTGCCTTGGAGGTTTTCGATCTTTGAAGTTGTCTTCTGTCCTACTCCTAATCTTCGACATGAACCTACAAAAATGTGGGAATGGTCATGTTAGAAGCTCCGGTTATGAAATCCTTATATCCGGTTATAATGCATTGATCAATGATCATCCACATGCAGGAAGAACTGAGAAAGAAACAATCATGGAACTTCATTGTTTTTATTCTAATCTATTTGTTTCATGTGTAGGTATAGGATAAGTCATGTAGCTAATTGAAGACATATCAGCATGTGGTGTCAGGTGGGCTCTCACAAGGGTTGAGCCCAACATGCTGCTTCCCTTTAATCTCAGAAGGGATGAATGGAAAAGGAAAGGATCATTATTCACATTGCCTTAATTGCATGACAAACTAAAGGAGTAGAAAGAAGTCAGAGACATTGATGGCATGAACATAATACACCTATGACTACACCTCAAAGGATGAAATGAAATCATAAGAGTAAGTTGAACTCTTTCAGGACAACATTCAATGCAAAAGGACAGCTGTCATTATTGTTTTAGTTTATCAGAAATAATATTAGATGATTACAATAAACATGACACTAGGATGTAGTTGCAAGTAGTTGGAAGAACTAGAAGGATTTATTTGGTATGCATATGCATTTGCATTTGATATGATACACTGATAGAATGATCAAAAGTCAAAGCAATAAGATAGTTTTGTTTGAAGATATCCAATGTATGCATATCAAAAGTAAACACTAATACAAGATATCTAGTTTCCTTTCACATTGTTAGACTTGCTTCAGAATTATGAAAACAACTGCATGATGGAGAGACAAATATTAATTCTACCAGACAATGCTACATGAGAAAGACAAACGGAACAACAAGGGCTACACTGTCCACATGGAGTAGTATCTCATTGATAAGATAGTCTCAGTGATTCCAAGTGACTATCATGATAACAAGAAGAATCAAATATAGTGTTCATGTTCATCCATAGAAAGTGCAACATTCAATTACAACACAAAAGGTACCTCATCAATAAAGTTTGTTCATAAATAATAAGATACAGATATCTATTCAATCTTCCATCAGAAGCATGTCATCTGGAATAGTGAGTTGGAACAACAAAGTATGTGCTATGATAGAAAGAATATGGACTAAACCAACATCACATATATATATGCTACAGATTGCATGATCATTTCAGGTATGTGCATGTATAAATGGTGTTATCCTTAGAAGGTGCAAAGACATAATGAAAATAGCAGTTATGTTTCATCATGACAGTAGTGTAAGAAACCTCAATGCCCATATACCTCAGCAGTATCAAGTAACTGTATTAGATAAAGAAGAAAGTAAATGTTATTGAAATGATGGAGCTAGAAATGCATATTCATTATAGTATGATATATTTTCCATAGTGTTAGTGTCTTGCTTTAGGAGCAGTGAATAATGCTACAGGAACATAGTATATGCATCTGAGACATAAAAGTTGTGCACAGAAAGAACCCATTTCTCTTCTTGATTATTTTAGAACCATACAAATTCATATGCTGCTAGATGGGGGTTACAGGTTAAGTCAAAAATGTAGAGGTGTTGTGCTAGTCATGACCCCATGGCCACTGAAACTATTGTATATCAAAAGGAGCAATGCTGAGTCTTATGGAGATCCATAGTCATGGCCATACAAAATCAAACAATTTCCTCATAGTATATTGACCCCATTTAAGGTTTAAAGGAGAAGGCACAAATATATACAAAGAAAGAAAGTTTAAACTTTCAATAACAAGTGCACAGAGGAGGGAGTTATAGCCAAGCCTACCACGACCACACATAAGAAATTGGTAAGAGTCTATAACTATAGCCGTGTGAAGTATAAATTTCTTTCACAACAATCAAACCCTAGTGTTTCAGACAAAACAAATGTATGTAGACGAAAGAAATATACAGCCGCAGTCATACAAATAAACCCATTTCTTTTTCATTTGGTAAATAAAGCTACAGGATAAACATATGGCCGCAGGTTTTTAACCCTTAGAAGCTACGATACCTTGAAAGAAATAAAGATACAGAGATATGTAAGCATTTTACTTTCTTATGGAGATAATGTATGAGGGTGCAGAGCCAATATTCTTTTTTTTTGCTTCATTTTCCTTTCTCAGTAATGCAACCATGGCAGCCAATATACAGAAGAATAAGTGATAGAGAACAAAAGGTAAACAAAGCCATCAGAATATACATATGAGCTGCGGCTAATGAAGTATGGTAACCTCATAAATTCAAAGAAACTAAAAGGAATCGAAATGAAAGAGACATATATACATTAGATAAACCTTTTTACTTTCCTTTCTGCAAAATCTCATGGGAGTCAAGCACAGAGATGCCAGAGATACAAAGTTTTCATGTTTGAAACCCTAAGGGTTTCAATGTCGACAGCAGAGCCTAATTCCAAAAGATGTGTTTTGCAAATGATGCGAAAAAGTAGGGTGAAGATTGGTTTTGATCTTAAGGTTTCATTGAGCCCTAATCGAACATTGACATTTTTGTCACATTCTTTTCTTTTTGTGGCTCAGATTAATGCCTTCGTGGTATTAAGTCATCTTAACAATGTTGCCAAGGTTTCATGACTTAGTAAGGTCGTATGGCTCCCTCTTGATTTTCACGCCTCAAAACATGCTAAGTCACCTTGTGATATATCATATGCCCATAGCCCTTGGAGATAAGGATGAACTTCATGCCTTAGGAATATATGCAAACCTTCCATTTTTTATGTGAGACAAGTTTATATGCCATGTGTGCCATAGAGATCGCTAGTTCATGTGGAGATAAGCTATTAGGGCTTTTTATTTTTTGCAAAACTATATGCCATGCCACTATATTTTTATGATTTTTTATTGAAAAAAATCAAACATTATAATTGTAAAATGGCAAAATTATGAGCCATAGAGATTAATTTTTGCAAGAAATCAAAACAAATAGAGATAGAATAAAACTGCCAGGTGTTGTAAAGTTTAGTTTTAAAGAAAACATTTATAAATTGCTTTAAAATTTAAACTATTCTTAGGCAATTGTAGCTAATAAGACAAATAAAATATTCTTTTTTGATATGGAGGCAGATAAAGACAAAATTTAAGATCTCATGGGTAGAGGAAAGCAGATTTGTGGTGGGGTCACATGAGGGGATCGTTTGGCATCATGCTTTCACAGTTTGGAGTCTTTTTGAGTGCTTTTATTTGTGCTTTTCTGAGGAGCTCGAAAATGGACTTGGAGGTCTATTTTTAGGAGCTTTTTTCCAACTTTCAGGGGGAGATTGATTTTAGAGGATATATGGCAGAGATTCATTTCTTTTTCCCGTTCCAATTCTAGTTAGAGTTTTATAGTTTAGAGTAGCATAGAGATCAGAGTTTAGGATCGGTTTCTTCCACTCACACTGAGAGAGTTGTATTCAGCCTATGTACTCATTATTCCTTCAGTTATACAGAACAACAGAATTTTCCTTCCTTATTTGTCTCATAATGGTAGTTTTAATTTGATGTTGCATTGTGACAGGTTGCATGTCCTTATTAGGTCTTGAAATTGTGAGAATGGTGCAAATTGCCATATAGTTCAGGTTGCATGTTTGTGTTTTGTCTGAACTTTAATGCAAAGTACTAATGAATTGTATGTCATTGATATGGTTGTGAGAATTACTGTTTAGGTAACTGATTGTGAGTAAGATCCTTAGGAGTTTTAGATGTGGTGTATCACCTTATTGTTAAGATTTTATTTTAAGTTATCCCTCTGTCCCTTTTCCTAGATAAGTCATTAGATTAGGAAAAAATCATAAGGAGAACCAACTTACTTTGGAGATTCCCTCTCAACATAGATCACCCACAATCTGGGAGGGTTTCCATGTTTCAATAGGATAGTCAAGTTTGACTTGGCTAGTGGCGCAATCCTGATTGACAACAGGAACCTGTTGGATCACCAAGTTCTATTGGTAAACCGGAGAAGGGAGAGTCACTTATGATGAGGAGAGCACTATTGCAAGAAGAAACAAATGAGGAACCACTGCAAAGGAAGAGTTTGTTCAAGACAAGATGCAAATCAAGAGGTAAGTGTTGTAAAGTTGTGATTGATAGTGGAAGTTCAGATAACCTAGTTTCAGAAGAGATGGTGACTAAGCTAAAGTTGGAAAGGTTGAAACACCCTAAGTCATATCAGATAGCATGGATTTAGGATGATCATAAGGTACTGGTGAGTGAACAATGTTTGGTGAAATTTCATATTGGATCTTATCATGATGAAGTCTTGTGTGATATTATGCCTATGGATGTTTGTCATATCTTGTTGGGTAGACCTTGGCAGTATGATAGAAAAGATATACATGATGGGAGAAAGAATACATACACTATAATAGCAAATGGAAAGAGAATTTGTCATGCCCACATTTTCCTTGTGGTCACAACACACATCGCACGTGTCATAGCCACATCTGTCATGTGGTTATGACACGAGATATGAAAAACTTTTCTCACACTGTCCTAAAAACCCCTTTCGCATGCGTACGCATGCTCAACGGTGTTCTCTCATGGCGAAACACTATACTCATCGGCGGAATACAAGTACAATGGCGTGCAACCAGAAGCATATAGATCAACAAGAGGGTCTATACAACGCTGCTAACGTCATTGCAAGAGTGAGATTACCAAAGTTCTTAAATCGAACCCTCGGCAATGTTCGGTAGCAGAATGCCTTACGGCGTTAGTGGGAATTACGCTGCACTCATTTACGCCCGTGGTTCGCTGATAGAGGAACCACTCCCCACGACGCCTTGTTCCGACTAAACCGGCTAGTGATCTCCCTATTTAGTCATTTTTCAGCCAGGCACGGTTGTCTGTCTCCTCTCTTGTTCCCTGAAACATACTCCTCCTATGACTTAGCATTTTCAACAAGGCGGTTTAGTTGCCCTCTCTTCCCTTTCCACAAGTTCTTAAGTTGGATTATATCTTTATTGCCCTTACCTTAACTATCTCTTAGTTCATTTAGTGTGTTTATATTTCGGTCTCTCTCTCTCTTTCATTTTCTATACTTTCTTTATGTGCATCCTGTCCTTTCTTCGTGATTTACGTCAATCAGGGTTATCACCGCAGTTATTGTTGATATTAAACCTAATTTCAGGATGATCTAGGTCACAAAGGTTGGTTTACTATTTCGCTGGACTCGGTCTCCTAATCTTCCCCGATCTAGGTTCCTCCTCTTCGTAAATACTTAGTCAACTTGTTCCTAAGCACAATTGACAGAAGGGTCCGTCAACTTAGTTCTCTTATCCCGTGTGAGAAAGGTCGCGCATTTTCTCCTCTGTGTTTTCCAATGTTAGTTTTTCCTTCATTCGGAACCTCTTACAGGTTTACATATGAGATCGTTTGCTACAGTTGAGATTAATATGGCCACATGGATAGTTAGTGGTGGCTTCTTAAGTTTATTTCCAGTGTTCTTTTGAGCAAGGAGTTGTGTAATTTTCCTCTTCATTTTCCGGGTGATTATTCGTGCGTTTTTAGTTGAAACTTCCGAGAAACTCTTTCCAGAGTATCACTGGATATTCCTAAACTCTCTTTCAATTATAATTTTATTTTCTCTTGTTTAGAATTACTGTTGTTACTGTTACTCTTAATTACGATTCATACACTGATTGTAATTCGTATGACGCTGTCAATAGATGTAGGTGGTTCACCACTTTATAAAACTCTGTTCATGGTAATATATCTTCTTTGGTTGTTGTGTTCAACACTTAATAACATCTCCTGTGAGATTATATTTGTTATATATATTTTTTTTTTCTATATCCATGAAACATAGTTTATAACGATTTTAAACGAGGGCCCAATAAATTGGTTCATAGATTTACTCCTATGTATATTATATATATATATATATATATATATACATACATACATACATAGTTATAATATATTTATTTTAATGTCTATGTATGGACAAAATGGTTTACCACAACTTATATATCTATATCTCCATCTATATATATATATATACAGATATATAATCATTATTATATTATATCTATAGCTATATACATAGACATATATAATATATATATATGCCTATATATAGAGCTATATAAAAATAAACTGAATTTATATTCCAAATAACCCATTCATATGTTAGGGCCCAAGCCCTAACATTTTTTTTTTTTGCCTTAGACTCACAGCAAACGGCGGCCATGGGCGGCGGTGGCCGCAGTGACAGAGGAGCAAGGTCGGGGTGGCCGCAGAGCGGCGGACGGAAATTTGTGGTGGCCGCAGAGCGGCGGACGGAATTTTGTGGTGGCCGCAGAGCGGCAGACAAGATCCGCGGGAGGCATAAGGGTTTGGAGGGGGGGAGATGTGGAGTGGGGCGGAGCCCCACCCACATTCCCACGACGTGGGGGTGTGGGTGGGGCTCCGCCCCACTCCACACCTCCAAATGTATTAACAATCCTGCGGTGGGGTTTACTCCCCACCGCCCAATATAAAAATTCGACTGTGTTTTTTTTAAACCGCGGCTTACATTTGGTCCGCCATTTCTCACAACATTAAAATATATATTTATATATATATATATATATATATATATATATATTCATATGTATATATATATATATATATATATTTATAAATGAGTATATAATTAGAGATATATATAAATATATATATATATATAAATATATATATATATATATATATATATATATATATATCTATTTTTATATTGATATTTCTCAGTCAATTTCATAAAAATGATAAGTTATTTTCAATTTCACTATTATTCTGGAAAATGATAATTACTCAAAATATGAAATATATATATCTATTTCTATATATATATATATATATATATTTAAATTTATTTATATATAAAAATATTCTTATATGTGCTTAACTATTTCCTAAATTTCTCAATTTCACTACTTAATGCATTTTCTCCAAATCAACCTGTTATAAAGAAATTGTCATAACAAGTAGATATAATTATATATATACATACATACATATATATATATATATATATATATATATATATATATCCCAGGTTCACTTAATTGATAGAAATGGTAACTAGCTATCCCCTTATTATAATTATAATTTTCCATTTTCATAAACATTTAAGACTTCATAACTTTACAACAGATTATATATTTACATGCTAGATTTCCTCTAATCCTTCTAAATTAACAGAACCCATTAATATGGAGAATAACTCAAATATTTAAAACTGTCTTTTCCATTATAACATTGAAAAGAAAATTAGCATTTCAACTAGTGAAGCAATTCCAAACTTTCAAATGTAAACAACTCAGATTAAGTTGCAAAAACGAACTTATTCTTTTCAGTAATACTTGAAACACAAAAATTGCTATTGAACAAAGGTTGCAAACATCAACTTAAAATTTAAGCACAGTCATATTACAACTTCTCAATCATGAATACCAACTTCCCAGATATGAACTTTCTCCTCCCAAACAGTATACAACTGAAAACTTATGACAACCAATAAAAGTCCAATAATAACAAGACCAGGGAAGTGATTTTCTTCACTCCCAGAATATCATTAATTTACAACAATAACAAGAGAGATGTTCCCTCTTCATCTCTATGAAATGAACCAGGCCTAATTCTCATGACAAGAAGATGAACTGTTTCTTCATAAATAGCCAACCAGAAGCTCCAAGAGAAAAAACCTGCGTATCAAAGACAAACAAAGAAGACAATACCACTTGTCTAGCTCTCCTCCCTACCGTAGACCCGCAAGAGGGTCACCCCCGAGCTAGGGAGACCATACTCACACCTGGGTACTCAAACACTCCACTTTACAACAGAAACAACAACAATCCCAAAGCACACATACACCCGTGGGTATTTTACACAATACGGAAACTCAACTACAGTGAGTTTCATAAGGGGCAGGAGAGTGGACACACTCGACTCCAGAGTGTCACCCTGACAGATAAATGAACTCATATAAATTTCTCTTGGTCTCAACCAAGTGTGATCACAATTTGTAAGCAATCTGTATATGACTCTCAAGTCAAAAATACAGTCACAGATACATGCCCTCAAGGCTTTCAACATCCCAAAAGATGGAACAGGTATGCACCCGAGGAGGATCTCTCCTCCCCTACCCCAAACTTGATGAGCATTTCTCCCAAGTGGGAGACGCTCTGTCAAACAACCCGACAAGAACCCCACAGAAAACAAATCTAAACACATATTTCACACACATTTCATACACATTTCAGTTCTACAAAAACAAAGGCAAAATTCAGACCAACCTTGCAAAGCCCTCCTGGAATGAAGTTGTTGCAGAGTCCACAGAGTTCACTTCCAAGCTTAGCCACCAACTCCCTCTCCCTTCTCTATCTTCCAAACTAACTTCTCTATTTTTGGTAAGGCCAAAATGAAAGATTTTCCCCAAAATTCAACTAACTCCCTCTCATCCCAAAATTTGAAAATAAATAACCCAAAATTCTCTTTCTTTCTAATTTTGAGAAATGGGGAAGTGACACTTGTCACCTCCTCACCCTTCCCAAAAATCACTATTCTGTCCAGGTGGCTTATGTCACTCTCCATTCCCAAGGGTACTCCTTATTCCTTTCATGTGACTCCACTTTCTCATGGGAAAAATAAAAAAAGAGTTAAATGGGAACAAGACAGGTGACCCATGCCTCTTTCTCCTTTCTTCACATGGGTGTCCCCATAGTACATGGGGGAATCTTACTAAAGAAGAGGTAACTTTTACTAATGGATGGCATCTCTTATCTAGGGGAAAGTAGAGGGGATGGGTTGAGTGTTGGTACAACCCATCATGTCCCCTCCTACCTCCAATTTTCGCCACTTAACTTCAGGGGAAGGTTAAGTTGACTAGATGGAGGTTACTCAAGGGTTACCCATGCCAAATGGGCCCCTAGACCCATGGGGTAGAACCCAGGGTCAATTTTAACCCATACAAGACACCCCAGGTCAAGGTAAAGCACAAGAAAAAGGGCCTCATAATTTAAATAAAAATAGAAATTTCAAATTCAATCTCTTTACAACACTTACTTATAAAAATAATATTACATGAGGGTAACCTAACCCACTCGACCATACGAAAGACCACATTACATCAAAACATCAAACACAAAGAGATCTTGGTTCTTCGTGGAACCAGATCGGCTTAACAGGGAATAACAATTAACAAGGTGTGGAATGATCTCCGAAATCTGTGGTTTGATTAGTAGTCCCTGCACACTCAATTACAAGATCAGTAACCACATAAATTCATCATAGCCGAAGCAACTTAAATAACACATGCATTCTCATGCCTTAGTACAATTTAACATAATTAAAAATCATATTACAATTTTCCATCATCCCTAATTCATTTTTCTGAAAAGTAACTTATCCAAACATCACCCAATTAGTTTTTCCGAAAACATAATAAAGTTAAATAGTCTGACAAATTTCGGGAACTGCTATCCCACAAATATGAAAGTAACAATAACAGTACTGTAAATAGTCATAACAACAGTAGTAAAAAGGGCGGTCCTCACATCCTCTCCCCCTAAGACGGTACTTCCTCCTGGAAGTCGTCAAAAAGGTGAGGATACAGGGTCTTCAATCTCTCTGCATCTTCCCATGTTGCAGTGACTTCGTCGTATAAGTCCCATTGGACTCTAACCTGGTCCAGCTCTCGACCTCGAAGGGCCAGCGTCCGTCGAGCCAATATGCGAATTGGCTCCAACGCCAGTTGTCCGTCTGCCTCTACCTGAAGAGCACTCCAATCCAACACATGAGACAAGTCAGAAATATATTGACGTAAAACTGATACATGAAATACATCGTGGATACGTGACAGGCTAGGTGGCAGGGCTAGACGATAGGCTACTGGTCCTATCTGCTCCAAGATTTCGAAAGGTCCTACAAATCAAGGTGCGAGTTTAGAGCCTTTTCCGTAACGGATTGGACTTTTGTGCGGCCGCACTCTCAAAAATACTCTTTCCCCCACAGAGAAGCTTCGGTCTGTCCTTTTTGCATCGGCATACTTTTTCTGCCTGTCCTGTGCTTCCAGAAGCCTCTGTCTTATCTGTTTAACTTGCAGTTCCATATTCTGAACTATCTCTGGGCCGATGACTGTTCTGTCCTCTATACGATCCCAACTCAAAGGTGTTCTGCATGGTCTGCCATATAATGCCTGGAAAGGAGGCATACCCAACGAGCTATGATGCCCATTATTGTAGGCGAACTCAACTAGATACAGGTACTCCTCCCATCTAGACTGGTGGTCCATCACATACATGCGAAGCATGTCTTCTAACACCTGGTTAACTCTCTCTGTTTGTCCGTCAGTTTCCGGATGATATGCAGAACTGAAGTTGAGCTGTGTGCCCAACGCCTGGTGTAAGGCTTTCCAGAACGATGAAGTGAATACGGAGTCTCTGTCAGATATAATGCGGCGAGGTACTCCATGAAGTCTAACAATCTGATCAAGAAACACCTTTGCCACTGATGGTGCATTGTACGTTGTACATATTGGTGAAAAATGCGCCACTTTGGTCAGCTTGTCAACTGTCACCATAATAGCATCATGGCGACGTGATGACATAGGTAGACCAACGATAAAATCCATAGAAATGGTATCCTATTTCCATTCAGGTATCTCGTGAGGGTACAACAGTCCCGCTGGATGCTGATGTTCGGCCTTGACCCTCTGACATTCCAGGCAACGAGCAACAAATTCGGCAATGTCACGCCTCATCCCAGCCCAATGATAAAGCTGTTGTAAATCAGCATGCATCTTCTTCACTCCTGGGTGTGCTGCGTAGGGTGCTCTATGAGCCTCTGATAGGATTACTGTACGAAGATTACCCGCATGGGGTACATAGATGCGTTGCCGATGTCGAAGCATTCCATCAGAATCAAGGGTATATCCTGTAAATTTGCCCTCAAGGGCCTTCTGATTTAGTACTGCCTGCTGCACTTCAAGAAACCATTCGTCCTCCGGCAGATGCTGTAAGATGCGATCCTTCAAGTCCATCTTCAAGGTCAGGGTCTGGATCTCGTGGCGTCTTCGACTCAAAGCATCAGCGACCACGTTCTCCTTCCCTTTTATATAATGGACATCGAAGTCATATTCGCATAGGAATTCCATCCAACGCCGTTGGCGGGCGTTCAAATTAGGCTGTGTAAAAATATACTGCAAACTATGATGGTCTGAATGGAGTTCAAAGCGTCGCCCTAAGAGAAAGTGTCTCCAGCGAACCAAGGCATGAACAACAGCTGCAAGCTCTAAGTCGTGCGTAGGATAGTTTAACTCATGTGTCTTTAGTTTCCGCGATTCGTATGCGATCGCTCGTCCATCCTGCATAAGCACGGCTCCCAAACCTTCTAATGATGCATCCGTGCAAACTACAAACTCTTCCGAAGGATCTGGAACTGCTAAAATAGGAGCGCTTGTAAGACGCTCTTTGAGGACTCCAAAAGCCTTTTTCACACTGCTCGGTCCAAGTGAAACCCTTCCCTTTTCGCTGAAGGGAAGTAATGGGATGTGCTATCCTGGAGAAACCTTCGACAAACCGACGATAATACCCAGCTAACCCCATAAAGCTTCTGACCTCTGTCACGTTCGTGGGTGCCGGCCACTCCTGGATTGCTCTAATTTTAGATGGATCTACGGAGATGCCATCGCCTGATAAAATGTGTCCCAAATACTGCACCTCTGTCCTGAAGAAGGCACACTTCGTCAAGTTGCCATAAAGTTACTGCTCTCGTAATTTCTGCAAAACTTGACGCAAGTGCTCTACATGCTCCTCCTCAGTCCGTGAATAAATCAGAATGTCATCTAGGAATATGATCACGAACCGGTCTAGGTATGTACGGAACACCCCGTTCATGAGACTCATGAATACTGCAGGAGCGTTCGTCAACCCGAAAGGTACCACTGTGAATTCATAATGGCCATATCTGGTTCGAAAAGCAGTTTTATGAATATCTGACTCCGTGATGCGCAATTGATGATACCCAGATTTTAGATCGATTTTCGAGAACACTCTGGCTCCCTGCATCTGATCAAAAAGGTCGTCAATCCTAGGTAGAGGATAACGATTCTTCACCGTCACCTTGTTCAACTGCCTGTAGTCCATGCATAGACGAAGAGATCCATCCTTCTTCTTCACGAAGATCACTGGTGCGCCCCATGGTGAAACGCTAGGTCGGATGTGTCCCTTCTCAAGTAATTCTTCCAACTGCAGCTTAAGTTCTGTGAGTTCATGGGTCGTCATTCTATAAGGTGCGCGGGATATCGGCTCTGCACCTGGCACTAAGTCGATGTGGAAGTCCACTTCTCTACGTGGAGCCATACCAGGTAATTCTGGCGGGAATACATCGGCAAACTCTCTAAGGATAGGGTGATCATCTAAAGTAGCCTCAGGTTCATCCTCTGCTCTATCACTGACTGTGATGGCAAACATCTGACATCCCTTCCGCATACAGCGCTTAAGCTGTTGTGCGGATATCATACGAACTGCCGTGGGCTTTTGAATGCCCACTATCTCAACCGACGAACCATGATCGTCTAAACAGCTAATCATTCTCTGGCGACAATCAAGCTTGGCTCTATGTGCCGCAAGCCAATCCATACCCAGAACTACTCCGTAAGACCCTAATGGCATAATCCTAAGGTCGCACGTTGTGGTGAAGGGTCCCAATGTGATCTCACAGTCTTTAACCAAGGTATCTACTGACATCCTGGCCCCTGAGGCCAACTCAACTTCCCACCTAATGTCTTGCCTAGAAGCCACCAGCCTGCAACGCTTCGCTAACGATGTAGACAAAAAAGAGTCAGTAGCTCCTGAGTCAAAAAGGATCGAGATGGGAAAGTCTCTAATCGTACCTGCTGCCTCGATGACAGAAGCCTGGAAATCAGACTGGCGGTTATCAATCGCTGCAAACATGTGGTGAGATCTGCCCACGTCACCTACGGTCTGCTCGGACCCTCCTGATCGGGGCTGACCCCCTGCAGTAAATCCCTGCGGACACTCTCTAGCCAGATGCCCTGCCCCACCACATACATAACATGGTCCTCTAACCTGTAACTGCCCTGACTGTGTTCTGCCCGATTGTTGTTGCCCGGTCCGTCCGGTGGATCCCTGTGAGCCTCTGTAAGACTGCTGGGACCTTGCGGGTCCTGCCGATGAACCCTACTGTCTCTGATCCCTGCGTGGTCCCTGCTGCTGCCATCCACGGTTCTGTCCTCCCTGTCCCCTCTGTTGAAATTTGGATTTTTGCTGATGTTGCTGTTGCTGTGGAGGCCTAGGAGGTAATGTTGAAGCATTATATCCTCCTCTCTGTGTTGTGTTTTGAGGCCTTCAGAAATTTTGCTGTTGTTGGGGATTTCGTTCCTGGTACTGTGGGCGTGAATTTTGTCCTCGTCCCTGAATTTCCTCTGATATAAGGGCCTTTTCAACAGCCTCGCTCATGGTTTGGGGATTTGCCATACGAACTGGTCCTGCTATCCCGTGATTTAGCCCCCTGATGAATTTGTGTATTAAGATTTTCTCGTCATGGAGGTATTCCGCATAACGAGAAAGCTCTATAAATCGGCTCTCATACTGAGTAACGGTGAGTCCCCTCTGCTGTAGATCATGAAACTCATCAATTCTGCGCTGTCTATAATGTTCGGACAAATACCGCGCATTGAAGCGCTCAATGAAGGTGTCCCATGTGAGTGTATCCACGGAGAGTCGGCGCTTGCACTCCTCTGTGCGCCACCAGGTGGCTGCTGCATCCCTAAGAAGATGAACTGCCACTCGTGCTTTCGTGTTGCTCTCATATGGTCGCAATGCGAAACACCTGTCTAAGCTAATTAGCCAAGCCTCGGCCACAGCTCCCTCTGTAGCTCCTGCGAAGGTGGGTGGGTTGAGCCTTAGTAGATCTCTGATAGGGTCCCCTCTGTCTCTAAGTCTCCCAAGTGGCTCTTCCACACCATCCTCATATACTCCCTGCTAAACTTGTTCTTGTCTCAAAAGTCTCGGAGGACTCCTGCTCCGTGCTCGGGAGGCCGACCCTACCTCCTCTACTGTTGTGTCAGGAATCTCAACGAAGGGCTCCACATGTATCACCTCTAGTGGGTCAACGCGGGGCTCCATACGTGGCTCAATACGTGACTCGGCACGTGGCTCCTCTCGCGGAGCAACACGAGGCTCTATACGTGGCTCAGGAATCACTGGTGGTAACCTGTCTAGCATAGTCTGTAGTGCCTGTAAGATCTGTGGACCTATATCCGCTACTGGTGTCGCCTGTGGTATTAGTGGTGCTTGTGGCACAGGTGGTGCAGGTGGTGCTGCTGAATCTGCGGGTGCCAGTCCCTCGGCTGAGGAATCGCTGTGCACCTTGACTGACGCTGTGTGGTGTGATCGCGCTCGTCGAACACGTCGGGGAGGCATCCTACAAAACAAGGTAGAAACTAATTAGCCAAAGTTGCGGAATAATAACGTGCCCAAATACGCCCAGTGTTTACAAACTTGGCTCTGATACCAAATGTCATGCCCACATTTTCCTTGTGGTCACAACACACATCGCACGTGTCATAGCCACATCTGTCATGTGGTTATGACACGAGATATGAAAAACTTTTCTCACACTGTCCTAAAAACCCCTTTCGCATGCGTACGCATGCTCAACGGTGTTCTCTCATGGCGAAACACTATACTCATCGGCGGAATACAAGTACAATGGCGTGCAACTAGAAGCATATAGATCAACAAGAGGGTCTATACAACGCTGCTAACGTCATTGCAAGAGTGAGATTACCAAAGTTCTTAAATCGAACCCTCGGCAATGTTCGGTAGCAGAATGCCTTACGGCGTTAGTGGGAATTACGCTGCACTCATTTATGCCCGTGGTTCGCTGATAGAGGAACCACTCCCCACGACGCCTTGTTCCGACTAAACTGGCTAGTGATCTCCCTATTTAGTCATTTTTCAGCCAGGCACGGTTGTCTGTCTCCTCTCTTGTTCCCTGAAACATACTCCTCCTATGACTTAGCATTTTCAACAAGGCGGTTTGGTTGCCCTCTCTTCCCTTTCCACAAGTTCTTAAGTTGGATTATATCTTTATTGCCCTTACCTTAACTATCTCTTAGTTCATTTAGTGTGTTTATATTTCGGTCTCTCTCTCTCTTTCATTTTCTATACTTTCTTTATGTGCATCCTGTCCTTTCTTCGTGATTTACGTCAATCAGGGTTATCACCGCAGTTATTGTTGATATTAAACCTAATTTCAGGATGATCTAGGTCACAAAGGCTGGTTTACTATTTCGCTGGACTCGGTCTCCTAATCTTCCCCGATCTAGGTTCCTCCTCTTCGTAAATACTTAGTCAACTTGTTCCTAAGCACAATTGACAGAAGGGTCCGTCAACTTAGTTCTCTTATCCCGTGTGAGAAAGGTCGCGCATTTTCTCCTCTGTGTTTTCCAATGTTAGTTTTTCCTTCATTCGGAACCTCTTACAGGTTTACATATGAGATCGTTTGCTACAGTTGAGATTAATATGGCCACATGGATAGTTAGTGGTGGCTTCTTAAGTTTATTTCCAGTGTTCTTTTGAGCAAGGAGTTGTGTAATTTTCCTCTTCATTTTCCGGGTGATTATTCGTGCGTTTTTAGTTGAAACTTCCGAGAAACTCTTTCCAGAGTATCACTGGATATTCCTAAACTCTCTTTCAATTATAATTTTATTTTCTCTTGTTTAGAATTACTGTTGTTACTGTTACTCTTAATTACGATTCATACACTGATTGTAATTCGTATGACGCTGTCAATAGATGTAGGTGGTTCACCACTTTATAAAACTCTGTTCATGGTAATATATCTTCTTTGGTTGTTGTGTTCAACACTTAATAACATCTCCTGTGAGATTATATTTGTTATATATTTTTTTTTTTTCTATATCCATGAAACATAGTTTATAACGATTTTAAACGAGGGCCCAATAAATTGGTTCATAGATTTACTCCTATGTATATTATATATATATATATATACATACATACATAGTTATAATATATTTATTTTAATGTCTATGTATGGACAAAATGGTTTACCACAACTTATATATCTATATCTCCATCTATATATATATATATATATACAGATATATAATCATTATTATATTATATCTATAGCTATATACATAGACATATATAATATATATATATGCCTATATATAGAGCTATATAAAAATAAACTGAATTTATATTCCAAATAACCCATTCATATGTTAGGGCCCAAGCCCTAACATTTTTTTTTTTTGCCTTAGACTCACAACAAACGGCGGCCATGGGCGGCGGTGGCCGCAGTGACAGAGGAGCAAGGTCGGGGTGGCCGCAGAGCGGCGGACGGAATTTTGTGGTGGCCGCAGAGCGGCAGACAAGATCCGCAGGAGGCATAAGGGTTTGGAGGGGGGGAGATGTGGAGTGGGGCGGAGCCCCACCCACATTCCCACGACGTGGGGGTGTGGGTGGGGCTCCGCCCCACTCCACACCTCCAAATGTATTAACAATCCTGCGGTGGGGTTTACTCCCCACCGCCCAATATAAAAATTCGACTGTGTTTTTTTTAAACCGCGGCTTACATTTGGTCCGCCATTTCTCACAACATTAAAATATATATTTATATATATATATATATATATATATTCATATGTATATATATATATATTTATAAATGAGTATATAATTAGAGATATATATAAATATATATATATATATATATATATATATATATATATATATATATCTATTTTTATATTGATATTTCTCAGTCAATTTCATAAAAATGATAAGTTATTTTCAATTTCACTATTATTCTGGAAAATGATAATTACTCAAAATATGAAATATATATATCTATTTCTATATATATATATATATATATTTAAATTTATTTATATATAAAAATATTCTTATATGTGCTTAACTATTTCCTAAATTTCTCAATTTCACTACTTAATGCATTTTCTCCAAATCAACCTGTTATAAAAAAATTGTCATAACAAGTAGATATAATTATATATATACATACATATATATATATATATATATATATATATATATATATATATATATATATATATATATATATATATATATATCCCAGGTTCACTTAATTGATAGAAATGGTAACTAGCTATCCCCTTATTATAATTATAATTTTCCATTTTCATAAACATTTAAGACTTCATAACTTTACAACAGATTATATATTTACATGCTAGATTTCCTCTAATCCTTCTAAATTAACAGAACCCATTAATATGGAGAATAACTCAAATATTTAAAACTGTCTTTTCCATTATAACATTGAAAAGAAAATTAGCATTTCAACTAGTGAAGCAATTCCAAACTTTCAAATGTAAACAACTCAGATTAAGTTGCAAAAACGAACTTATTCTTTTCAGTAATACTTGAAACACAAAAATTGCTATTGAACAAAGGTTGCAAACATCAACTTAAAATTTAAGCACAGTCATATTACAACTTCTCAATCATGAATACCAACTTCCCAGATATGAACTTTCTCCTCCCAAACAGTATACAACTGAAAACTTATGACAACCAATAAAAGTCCAATAATAACAAGACCAGGGAAGTGATTTTCTTCACTCCCAGAATATCATTAATTTACAACAATAACAAGAGAGATGTTCCCTCTTCATCTCTATGAAATGAACCAGGCCTAATTCTCATGACAAGAAGATGAACTGTTTCTTCATAAATAGCCAACCAGAAGCTCCAAGAGAAAAAACCTGCGTATCAAAGACAAACAAAGAAGACAATACCACTTGTCTAGCTCTCCTCCCTACCGTAGACCCGCAAGAGGGTCACCCCCGAGCTAGGGAGACCATACTCACACCTAGGTACTCAAACACTCCACTTTACAACAGAAACAACAACAATCCCAAAGCACACATACACCCGTGGGTATTTTACACAATACGGAAACTCAACTACAGTGAGTTTCATAAGGGGCAGGAGAGTGGACACACTCGACTCCAGAGTGTCACCCTGACAGATAAATGAACTCATATAAATTTCTCTTGGTCTCAACCAAGTGTGATCACAATTTGTAAGCAATCTGTATATGACTCTCAAGTCAAAAATACAGTCACAGATACATGCCCTCAAGGCTTTCAACATCCCAAAAGATGGAACAGGTATGCACTCGAGGAGGATCTCTCCTCCCCTACCCCAAACTTGATGAGCATTTCTCCCAAGTGGGAGACGCTCTGTCAAACAACCCGACAAGAACCCCACAGAAAACAAATCTAAACACATATTTCACACACATTTCATACACATTTCAGTTCTACAAAAACAAAGGCAAAATTCAGACCAACCTTGCAAAGCCCTCCTGGAATGAAGTTGTTGCAGAGTCCACAGAGTTCACTTCCAAGCTTAGCCACCAACTCCCTCTCCCTTCTCTATCTTCCAAACTAACTTCTCTATTTTTGGTAAGGCCAAAATGAAAGATTTTCCCCAAAATTCAACTAACTCCCTCTCATCCCAAAATTTGAAAATAAATAACCCAAAATTCTCTTTCTTTCTAATTTTGAGAAATGGGGAAGTGACACTTGTCACCTCCTCACCCTTCCCAAAAATCACTATTCTGTCCAGGTGGCTTATGTCACTCTCCATTCCCAAGGGTACTCCTTATTCCTTTCATGTGACTCCACTTTCTCATGGGAAAAATAAAAAAAGAGTTAAATGGGAACAAGACAGGTGACCCATGCCTCTTTCTCCTTTCTTCACATGGGTGTCCCCATAGTACATGGGGGAATCTTACTAAAGAAGAGGTAACTTTTACTAATGGATGGCATCTCTTATCTAGGGGAAAGTAGAGGGGATGGGTTGAGTGTTGGTACAACCCATCATGTCCCCTCCTACCTCCAATTTTCGCCACTTAACTTCAGGGGAAGGTTAAGTTGACTAGATGGAGGTTACTCAAGGGTTACCCATGCCAAATGGGCCCCTAGACCCATGGGGTAGAACCCAGGGTCAATTTTAACCCATACAAGACACCCCAGGTCAAGGTAAAGCACAAGAAAAAGGGCCTCATAATTTAAATAAAAATAGAAATTTCAAATTCAATCTCTTTACAACACTTACTTATAAAAATAATATTACATGAGGGTAACCTAACCCACTCGACCATACGAAAGACCACATTACATCAAGACATCAAACACAAAGAGATCTTGGTTCTTCGTGGAACCAGATCGGCTTAACAGGGAATAACAATTAACAAGGTGTGGAATGATCTCCAAAATCTGTGGTTTGATTAGTAGTCCCTGCACACTCAATTACAAGATCAGTAACCACATAAATTCATCATAGCCGAAGCAACTTAAATAACACATGCATTCTCATGCCTTAGTACAATTTAACATAATTAAAAATCATATTACAATTTTCCATCATCCCTAATTCATTTTTCTGAAAAGTAACTTATCCAAACATCACCCAATTAGTTTTTCCGAAAACATAATAAAGTTAAATAGTCTGACAAATTTCGGGAACTGCTATCCCACAAATATGAAAGTAACAATAACAGTACTGTAAATAGTCATAACAACAGTAGTAAAAAGGGCGGTCCTCACAGAATTACTTTGATTCCTTTGGAGGATGATCCTAAAGATGTGGTATGTGGGAATGCGAGAATCTGTTTAGTAGATGGAAGGAAATTTTTGGATGGTTTGACACATGAGAATATGTGTTATGCTTTGATTCCTAAGAATCTTGAAACATTGAAGAAAGACACTAAAGAAGAACAACCGGAGGAGATAAAGGAGCTGCTGATAGACTATGAAGATATCATATCAGATAATGTACCAGAAGGATTGCCACTAATAAGGAGTATCAATCACCACATGGATCTTATGATGCAGAGTGGCACAAGGGAAGCAACACACAAGAGTTTCCTCTACTATCCTTTGCCCACTCACCCACTTCAAACAGGCTTCAACCAAGCAACCAAAGGCACATTCAAGGGTGTATGAAGGATTTGGTATCCTAGTGTTGGCTCCACCTTCTAGGCTTCTCCAACACCTTAGGATAGATCAACAAACACCTTCTATGCAATTTGTTTGATCTCCAACTTCCCAAAACTCTTCAACCTATACCTTGACTAGTAAGGCTACTATCCCTCCAACCTAGGTTTTCTCAACAAAACTTGACAAAATCCCATATGACCAGGCAAGAAAATGATGGTTTTAGATACACTCTATGGAATCCTATCAAACTCCCAAGTCTCCTGTTCCAACTCTACTCTAGCAATCCAGAACACTCATTTGGCCTTCTAGGCCTAATTGATCAATTTAGGCTAGGTTACAAAGCAAGTGCTCAAAATTGGGTGCATAGGTCAGGGGCAGGAATTTGGAATGCTTCTACCATGTCCCTACAACACAAATCCATCATTTATTTGCTCACCCTAACAGGATTCTATCATCTACAACCTCAAATAGCATGAAATTGGCCAAATACAATGAAATACTTGACCTAGGGCATCACCTTAAAAATAGAAGACTGCATTTCGCAACAAAAATCTTTTGGAATCTTATAGTACATATCCCTAGCCTGCATTTCACCAGTTTTTATGAATTTTCACCGGTGGGAATGCATTCTAGGGCCGAATTTCTATGGCTGCCCTAGAAAACAGGGTTTCTGGACCTGTTTTGAAAGAAAAATCAATAACTTTTGATCCCGACCACTTCAAGACCTCAAACTAGTTGCATATGAACCCTGACTCCAAGAAATTTCAAAAAAAGTACATTTGCACCTTGGAAAATCTGTACAGTCCATATAGCAACATGTTTTCTTCAGAAAAATAGTCAAATTCTTGATTTTTGTGCCCAAAATTGCATACAAAATCTCTTCCTCTGTATTGGAGTCAAATATCCACCATATTAACCCATCCAAGTTAGTTTCCAACTTCTACAACAACATTCAACCGCCCAAAGTGGTTTTTTTGAACCGACCCAACACATAACACCTTTGACAACTATGGTGTTTTGCATTAACACAAGAAGGTTGATTTGTTTGGCTTGTCCAATGGAGTCCAAATGATCAACACACTCCTTCCAACATACTAAAACACTAAAACAACCCAAAAAAAACTCAAAACCAATCCTTAGACCTTCTAGGCCTAATTGGCACAACAAGGGTCCAAATGGACTAAGAAGGATTTGAGGTTTATATAGTCACCCCAAACCTCTTGACCATACAAAATGGACCAAACAACAATGGCTAAAAGCCTTATTACAAAACACATTGAACAAAAAACATAACTTCTCAAAATGCATCAAAATGCCTTTAGGAACCAAGGTGCTCCTAGGTGCCCTGCACCATACATCCACTGTCAAAGAGAACTCAAGTCTCTTGAGTTGGAATGCTGTCAAATGTGAAACCTACCTTCTCAATGTCTGCCCTGCTCATCCAAGTGGCATCCTCCTGAGGTTTGTTTAGCCACTTCACCAAATAGTCATGATAGGTGTGCCTTCTAGTTTGTTTTGCAATCCTCTTGTCTAAAATGCACTCAATCTAATTTGGGGATGAATGAATGAGTTCCTAGAGTGTCTGATCAGTTTAGTCTTCTTCAACAGTAGTCTGAGGATCAGATCCTTTATAGGGATAAAGGTCTGAAACATTAAAAATTGGAGACAAAGCAATGCCATCCGAAAGTTTGATTTTATAGGCATTGTCTCCACATTTCTTGAGCACTTCACAAGGCCCAATCTTCTTCATGAGTAGCTTGGTATGTTTACCTATAGGGAGCCTCTCCTTCTTTAGATGGACCATTACCATATCACCTTCCTTGAACTGCAAATCCCTTCTTTTCCTGTCAGCAAACTGTTTGTACTTCTGTGAAGTGGAGAGCAATTTTTGTTGTACTTGTTCATGGACATCTTTCATGACTTGAATGAAGTCTTTAGCCAAGGCACTGTTGTTTTCCAGTCCTTTAACCTCCCTTAGTTCCAAAATACCCCTTGGGTGAGTGCCATAAATAATTTGGAAAGGAGACAGGCTGGTGCTTCTACTGACAGTGTCATTGTATGAGAACTCTGCCTGAGCCAAAATTGAATCCCAACTAGCACCCTGCTCCTTTGTTAGGCATCTTAGGAGGTTGCCAAGTGACCTATTAATCACCTCTATTTGTCCAATAGACTGAGGGTGATAGGCAGATGATAATGACAAGTTTGTACCTAGTCTCTTCCACAGTGTCCTCCAGAAGTGTCCTATGAACTTGGGGTCTCTGTCTGAGATGATTGACAAAGGTAAACCATGTAATCTGACTATTTCCTTGAAGAAAAGACCTGCTATGTGTGAGGCATCATGTGTGGTCTTACAAGGGATGAAGTGAGCCATTTTTTAGAACCTATCTACAACCACAAAAATGCTGTCATGTCCATTCTTTGTCCTAGGCAAACCAAGTACAAAGTCCATGCTTATGGAATCCCAAGGCTTTGAAGGAATAGGTAGAGGGGTGTATAAATTTACATTTGATGTATGCCCCTTTGCTCTTTGGCAAATTTGACAAGTTTCAACAAACTTCCTTACATTGGTTGGCAATTTTGGCCAAAAATAATACCTCCTAACCAATTCTAGGGTCTTGTCAATACCAAAGTGACTTGACATGCTGCCACAGTGCTTTTCCTTTATTATATTCTCTCTAACAAACCCTCTTGGGATACACAACATGCTACCCTTGAAAAGATATCCATCTTGCAACAAAAAATTAAAAAAATCAGTATTATACCTTCCTGTCATGGCCTTGCAAGAGAGGTATGGTTCTTTGAAGTCCTCATCTGCTGCATACTGATCTTTGATGGCTTGAATACCTATACTTTCCAACTGTATGGTCTGCACAACAAGATTCCTCCTACTTAAGGCATTGGCTACCTTATTGGCCACTCCTTTCTTGTGTTTTATGGAGAAGGTGTATGCTTGGATGTACTCCATCCACTTGACATGTCTGTGATTCAACTTTTGCTGCCTGTTCAAGAAGCTTAATGCATGGTTATCAGTAAAAACTATAAATTCCTTTGGCAATAAGTAGTGTCTCCATTTCCTCAATGACTGAACCATGGCATATAACTCTAGATCATACGTGGAGTAGTTTTATTTTGCCTCATTTAACTTCTCACTAAAGAATGCTACAGGCCTCCCATCTTGACTTAAGACCCCCCCAACAGCCCTCTTACTTGCATCACATTCTACCACAAAGACCTTGTCAAAACCAGGAAGAACAAAGACCGGTTTTTCTGAATTTTTTTTTCTTTAATAGTTCAAAGGCTTTGTTGGCCTCATTTGTCCATACAAACACACATTTCTTTCCCCCTTTTATGGTGTCAACAAGTGGAGCACAAATGCCACTAAACCCTCTAATGAACTTTCTATAAAAGCTGCATAAACCATGGAAACTCCTTACCTCCGAGGCTGTTGTAGGTGTTGGCCAATTAAGAATGGCTGCAACCTTACTTGGATCCATTTTGAGGCTGCCCTTGGAGATGACAAACCCCCAAAATATCAATTCTTCTTGTAGGAAGACACATTTGTCAAGATTGATTCTCAACTTCTCCTCTTGAAGCCTCCTGAGCACTTGATGGATATGTCTTATGTGATCTTCCTCGCTATCACTAAAAATCAGTATATCATCCAAATACACAATAATAAACTTGTTAAGGAAAGGTTTTAGCACTTCATTCATCAATCTCATGAAGGTGCTTGGTGCATTTGACAAGCCAAAAGGCATGACAACCCATTCAAATAGTCCTTCATTGGTTTTGAAGGCAGTTTTCCACTCATCCCCCTCCCTTATCCTGATTTGGTGACAACCACTCTTTAGATCTATCTTGGTAAAATACTTAGCCCTACCCAAGCAATCCATTAAATCTTCTATTCTAGGCATTGGAAATCTATACCTGATAGTGATCTTGTTGATGACCCTAGAATTAGTGCATAGTCTCCATGTTCCTTCCTTCTTGGGTGCAAGTACTGTAGGTACAGCACATGGACTAATACTCCTCCTGATAAGTCCTCTATCCAATAAGTCTTGGATTTGTCTTGGCACTTCAGCATTTTGCTCTGGGGTCAACTTGTATGCTGCTTGGTTTGGTAGGGTGGATCCAGGGATGAGATCAATGCAATTACTAATCTCCCTCTTTGGTGGAAGGGCATCCTTGCCTTCATTGGCTATCACATCCTGAAACCTCTCCAATAGTTCTTCCACTTCCTTTGGTCCAATCCTCCTAAGAGGTTTCTGCACTTTGACCTTCTTGGGATTCACATCCTTGGGCTTGATGACTACTGCAAAACATGGCACTTTCTCTTCCTTGAGGTAGGCCAAAAACTCTTATTCACCTACCAACATAACTGAACTAGAAATGACTTTCTCTTTGCAATCATCAATCAAAGGAGTCATTGGAAACTTTTCACCATTCTTGGACAAATGAATCACATTGTTCTTACCATCATGTTGGGCACTTGTGTCATGTTGCCAAGGCCTTTCAAGAAGAAGGTGGCATGCATCCATATCCACTATCTCACAAAGAACCTTATCATGATATTCACCTATCTTGAATTCAACCCAACATTGCTCTTTCACCACAATTTGTTGTTCCTTGGTTAGCCAAAAGACTCTATAGGGGTTAGGATGAGGCATTCTTTTGAATCATAACTTAGTCACCATTTCATTAGAAGCCAAATTTTCAGAGGAACCTGAATCTACTATTACCTTGCAAACTTTTCCTTTCACCTTGCAAGTGGTTCTGAACAAGTTGTTTCTTTGGGGCTGCTCCTTGGTGGCTGGCATGATGAGTGACCTGTTAAACATGATGCACTCTCCACTCTCAGGTGCTGTAGACTTGGAAGAGGCTGTTTGGTATGATGTGGTGCTTTGACAGTCCTCTTCTTGAAGGAGTTGTATTCTTCTTTCTTTCTGATTTGCAGCAGTGTTTCCCATCTTCTCCGGGCACCTAAAGGACTGATGTCCAATCTGATTGCAAGAGAAACACCTTCTAGTAAACACATTGGGACCTCTGCCCCCATTTCTTCCTCTACCATTTCCTCTGCCCCTAAATTGACCCTTATCAGCACTATTTTTATCAGCCTGCCCTTGGCTGCCTTCTTGTGATCTGCCACCTTGGAGTCTAGAGAAATTATCTCTATTTTAGAATCTGCCCCTGCCCCTAAAGTTTTGATTTCCTCTGCCTCTGCTGCTATTGCCAAAATCCCCTTTTCTTCTCTGCTTATCCTCAATCCTTAGTGCCATTTGAAAGCACTTATGGACTGTCTCTGGGTTAAAGAGAGTTAATTCATCTTGAATGGAGAACTTGAGGCCATTAAGATACCTTGCAAGCTTCTGTTTTTCATTCTTAAGCATCTTGGCTTTCAATGTCATCTTGTGAAACTCCTTTGTGTAGGTGCTCACGTCCATGTCCTTTTGTCTCAAGTTGTGCAACTTCTTGTTCAAGTTGACTTCATAATCCTCAGGGACAAATTGCTTCTTGATTTCAAGTACCATCTTCCTCCATGTAGAGATAGGATTCCTATTATCTTCTATCCTCTCATTTTGAATAAAATTCCACCAACTCAAGGCTGGCCCTTTCATCCTTGATTTGGCAATCTTCACTTTCTGATTTTTTGCCACTTCTTCACATTCAAAATAGTTCTTCATTGCCTCAATCCAATCAAGGCACTCCTCTGGATTCATCTTACCAGGAAACATAGGTAAGTCTGCCTTAGTGTCCTTCCTACTCAACTTTCCAAGTGCATCTAGGAATTGTCTCTCTGACATGCCTCCTTGTGGCTCTTCCATAGGCACTTCTTCTTCCTCATCTTGATCCTCTTCATCTGAATCCAAGATGACTTCTGACGTCTTCTTCTTGTCTTTGTCTTTCTTCAACTTGTCTATCTTAGCCTCCATCCTTTTGTTCTTGGCTGCTTGTTCTCTCACTATCTTTGCCAACTCGACATTAGTCACTCTTGAAGGGACTTCCTCCTCTTCTTCTCTATCTCCCATCTCTTTGATGGCTCTAATACCACCTGATGTAGAGTGGCACAAGGGAAGCAACACACAAGAGTTTCCTCTACTGTCCTTTGCCCACTCACCCACTTCAAATAGGCTTCAACCAAGCAACCAAAGGCACATTCAAGGGTGTATGAAGGATTTGGTATCCTAGTGATGGCTCCACCTTCTAGGCTTCTCCAACACCTTAGGACAGATCAACAAACACCTTCTATGCAGTTGGTTTGATCTCCAACTTCCCAAAACTCTTCAACCTATACCTTGACTAGTAAGGCTACTAGCCCTCCAAACTAGGTTTTCTCAACAAAACTTGACAAAATCCCATATGACCAGGCAAGCAAATGATGGTTTTAGATACACTCTATGGAACCCTATCAAACTCCCAAGTCTCATGTTCCAACTCTACTCCAGCAATCCAGAACACTCATTTGGCCTTCTAGGCCTAATTGATCAATTTAGGCTAGGTTACAAAGCAAGTGCTCAAAATTGGGTGCATAGGTCAGGGGTAGGAATTTGGAATGCTTTTACCATGTCCCTACAACACAAATCCATTATTTATTTGCTCACCCTAATAGGATTCTATCATCTACAACCTCAAATAGCATGAAATTGGCCAAATACAATGAAATATTTGACCTAGGGCATCACCTTAAAAATAGAAGACTGCATTTCCTGACAAAAATCTTTTGGAATCTTATAGTACATATCCCTATCCTACATTTTACCAATTTTTGTGAATTTTCACCGGTGGGAATGCATTCTAGGGCCGGATTTCTATGGCTGCCCTAGAAAACAGGGTTTCTGGACCTGTTTTGAAAGAAAAATCAATAACTTTTGATTCCGACCACTTCAGGACCTCAAACCAGTTGCATATGAACCTTGACTCCAAGAACTTTTAGAAAAAGTACATTTTCACCCTAGAAAACTTGTATAGTCCATACAACAACATGTTTTCTTCAGAAAAATAGTCAAATTCTTGATTTTTGTGCCCAAAATTGCATACAAAATCTCTTCCTCCGTACTGGAGTCAGATATCCACCATATTAACCCATCCAAGTTAGTTTCCAACTTCTACAACAACATTCAACCACCCAAAGTGGTTTTTTTGAACCGACCCAACACATAACACCTTTGACAACTATGGTGTTTTGCATTAACACAAGGAGGTTGATTTGTTTGGCTTGTCCAATGGAGTCCAAATGATCAACACACTCCTTCCAACATACTAAAACACTAAAACAACCAAAGAAAAACTCAAAACCAATCCTTAGACCTTCTAGGCCTAATTGGCACAACAAGGGTCCAAATGGACTAAGAAGGATTTGAGGTTTATATAGTCACACCAAACCTCTTGACCATACAAAATGGACCAAACAAAAATGGATAAAAGCCTTATTACAAAACACATTGAACAAAAAACATAACTTCTCAAAATGCATCAAAATGCCTTTAGGAACCAAGGTGCTCCTAGGTGCCCTGCACCATCTTATACCTAGAGCAAGTTTGCCTAACAAAGCAGCACACCGGATGACACCAACAGAGAATGAAGAATTGAATAGACAAATACAATAATTGTTGAGAAAAGGTTTGATCAGAGAAAGTTTGAGTCCTTGTGCACTACCTGCAGTGTTAGCACCTAAGAAGTATGGAGAATGGAGAATGTGTACTAACTCTAGAGCAATAAACAAGATCATAGTTAAGTATAGATTTCCTTTACCTAGGATGCATGATATCATGGATAGTTTGAGTGGAGAAAGATATTTCACAAAGATAGGCTTGAAGAGTAGATACCATCAGATCAGAATCAAAGAAGGAGATGAATGGAAGACTACTTTTAAGACAAATGAAGGATTGTATGAGTGGTTAGTGATGCCTTTTGGATTGATAAATGCACTGAGTACTTTCATGAGATTGATGAATGATGTCTTGAAGAAATTCTTGGGTAAGTTTGTGATTGTATACTTGGATGATATTCTAATTTTTAGTAAGACAAAAGAGGGACATTTGTGGCATATTAGACAAGTTTTGTAGAGACTGAGAGAAGATAAATTACTAATAAAAATCAAGAAGTGTAGTTTCATGAAGGAAGAACTAGTATACTTGGGATTTGTGATTTCTACGGAAGGATTGAAGATGGACCCTGAGAAAGTAAGAGCAATTATTGAATGGCCTACACTAGAGAGCATTGGAGAAGTTAGATCATTTCATGGTTTGGCAAGTTTCTACTAGAAGTTCATTAGAAATTTTAGTTCAGTTTGTAACCCTATGACAGAGGCAATGAGAGGTGACAAAAAGGATTTCAAGTGAACATCTGAAGCAGATAAAACTTTTGAACTACTGAAGCAGAAGGTGACAGAGCAACCTATTTTGGCATTACTGGATTTTGATAAGGTATTTCAAGTAGATTGTGATGCAAGTGGAAATGTAGTTGGAGCAGTGTTAACTCAAGAAGGTAGACCTGTAGCTTATTTTAGTGAAAAGTTGAATGATGCAAGAAGAAGATATTCAATTTATTATTAGTAATTGTATGTCATAATTCAAGCCTTGAAGAAGTGGAGACATTACTTGTTACCTAAGGAGTTTGTGTTGTATACAGATCATCAAGCTTTACAATATTTGAATAGTCAAGGTAAGTTGAATCAGAGACATATGAGGTGGGTAAAGTTCATATAGAGTTATACATTTGTGTTGAAGCATAGGAGTGGAAAATCAAACAAAGTTGCTGATGCCTTGAGTAGGAGAAGAAACTTGTTGACAGAGATGAGAGTTGAAGTGTTGGGTTTTGATGAATTAAAGAACATGTATGAGGGAGACATTGGTTTTGTAGAACCTTGGAAAGCATGTAAGGAACTTTTTGTGACAGATAGGACTAAGTAGTTGGATTATTTCATTCAAGAAGAGATGTTGTTCAAAGGAAATCAGTTGTGCATACCTAAGAGTTCAATGAGAGATAATTTAATCAAGGAGAAACACAGTGGCAGATTGGTAGGACATTTTGGCATTGATAAGATGGTGGCTTTGGTGAGTGAAAACTACTTTTGGCGTCAGATACACAAGGATGTTTGGAGTTTGTGGAAAGTTGTAGAGTCTGTCAAGTTGTAAAAGGGAGTAGTCAGAATACTGGATTGTGTAAACCTTTGATAGTACCAGAGAGACCTTGGGAAGACATAAGCATGGGTTTTGTGATGGGATTGCCTAAGACACAGAGAGGACATGATTCAATATGTGTAGGGGTGGACAAATTTTCAAAGATGGCTGATTTCATACCTTGTAAGAAGACAACTGAAGCAGTGCATGTGGCTGACCTATTTTTCAAAGAAATTGTGAGATTACATGGATTATCTAAGAGTATAGTTTCAGACAGAGACACAAAGTTTGTTGGATACTTTTGGAGGACACTATGGAAGAAGATGAAGACAGATTTGAAGTTCAATTTAGCTTTTCATCCACAGACTGATGGACAGACAGAGGTAGTGAATAGGAGTTTGGGAAATTTGTTGAGATGTTTGGTTGGAGAGAAAGCCAGAAGTTGGGATTTGATTCTTTCACAAGCAAGGTTTGCATATAATAATTTAGTGAATAGGAGTACTAGAAGAACACCTTTTGAGATTGTTATCAGAGTACACCGTAAAGGAGTTGCAGAATTGAGAGATGTCAGTATAGAAGAAAAGAGAAGTGCAGAAGTAGAATAATTTGTAGATCACATGAAGACAATACATGACCAGGTAAAGAAGCATTTGAAGAATATGAATAGTAAGTATAAAGAGAAAGCTGATGAGAAGAGAAAACATAAGGAATTTGAAGCTGGAGATGAAGTGATGGTATATTTAAGAAAAGAAAGATTTCTAGTTGGGACATATAACAAGTTGAAAATGAAGAAGTTTTAACCTTGTAGGATACTCAGGAAATTTGATTCAGGAAATGCATATGAAGTTGAACTACCGAAGGCATTGGGTATTTCACCTATTTTCAACATTGTAGACCTATATCAGTATCATGAAATAGAGTTTAGTGACATCATGGAAGAAGACTTGAAGAAGCAGTTACCACAACAAGTACCGGAGCAAATTGAAGATAATTTGGATAGTAGAATTAGAAGTAGCACTAGAGGAAGACAATACAAAGAATACCTTGTGAAGTGGAAAGGCAGATCGGAAGAAGATTCATCATGGATTTCTTAGGCTATGGTGGACCGTCTTGGTTTCCCTCTAGCCCCAGCAAAGTGAGGGACTCAATTTTCCAATTACCCTAGATGTCTAATGCATGAGCATCCCTAGTTCAAGAGCAATCTTGCATCAACCAAAAATATTTGCATTTTAGTTTGTTTGCAGTTTAATTTGTTTCTTTTCATTTTTTAGTTTAGTTTAGGCAGTTCAGTTAGAAGCAGTTTCTGTACTTTGGTGGATAGTAGCATTTTTAGACTTTGTGGAGCTGGACTTAGCATCTACATCATATCTAGAATTCAGAGATCCACACATAATTACCAGAAAGATATTGCTATCTGAAGATTGACTATTTTCTCATAACAGAGCATCCTGATAATCACAGGCAACTAGGTGAAGGAGAAACCTGTGGAAGCATTTCTCAATCTTTGAAGCCTAATGACAAACCATTCAATGATCTTTGGTTCATGGTCAATCTTCCCCAAAGATCTGCACATCATTCCACTCATTTTTTGGAGGAGTTCTATACAATTAGGTTTGACCTATCCGTGTACACACATTACAGCTCTTTATTGGAATTTGTGATCATCCTTGGCTGACGCAGAGGAATCTTATGATTCAGATATGATATATATTGATGTAATAGATCCTTAGGAAGGTAGTTATGAAGAAGTGATTCACATAGAAGTATTTGATAGTTTAAATTTTTGTGAGGAGCTTAAAAGCTTTGTCTTGTGCATGTATGTAATCAGGCCTGTGAGCCCTAATTGTAAGCCCGCATGTTGCCAAGTGATCTCTATTTGAAATATATGATATACTGAATGACTAAATCTACATTTGTTCCATTTCTTTGAGTTTTTTCTATTGTGTTTACTCTTACTGCATGGTCTGGATAGTTCATTCTAAGAACCCTCCTACTGTGACCACCATGAGTCGACAGGACCTATACACCATCTCCAAACACTCTTTGAACTTTGCACAACAAAGACTTTATGCCGCACACCTTTAACATACCTCAGTTAGCTAGGAAAAAGCAACACCTTTATTCTGAACCACAACCTGTTTCAGAGAAACCATAAAAACATCTTACGGAGCAATAGGAAGAATCAAACTATCATTAGGATCATTCTTCATCATCCAATTTACCATTTCATATAGAAACAAGTTGGCACAAGACAACAAACACTAAAACCAGCCACCGAACAGTGCAGTCTTGCACACTGTCACTTACAACTTTCTCTACGGAGGAGCAAATGATATGAAACTTTAGATTTAGCACCTTTACAACCCACTGAACTTAACTTCTAAACTGCATGATCATATCTTCAAATGTAGAGGAATGCAGAGTATTTTACCAGACAGTATTCAAACCAACTTCCTGTAGCAGAGACCTTCACCAACATTTGGAGACCAGACCCACCTTGTAGCAACACATACTTCCTTAAGAGCAATATGATAGAGCATACAACATGCTTTAGGCCATCAACATCTTTTCAACATCAACATTACTTCTAATTCCCATCTTAATGTTTCTAATTCTTATCTCAATATATCATCATGATCTCATCTCTGTTGATTAGCATACTCAATTAAACCTTAATTGACATTAAACAAGGAATAACATCCAACCATGAACATCAACAACATCACTGTCAGTATACCATTATAGTATATCAGTGATAGTCCAATCTGAGTGTCCAAACTGAGTTTTGACATCAATGACAACAACAACAGTGACAACCATATGTAACATATGTGCAACAATCTCCCTCTTTGGCATTGATGGAAACACACACTAGCTCATTCTCCCCATTTTCCATCAAGGACAAAGGGAAACCAATTCTCTTCCTTGGGGCACAAACTCTCTTTTTCAACCTTCTCCCCCTGTCATCAACAACCACTACCTGCTCCCCCTGAGAGGTAGCCACCATTAGTCAAGGAAAAAGATATAGCATGAATTACTCCCCCTGGACACATGCACCAACTATGCATCTAGCAAGAAGATGGAGGGAAAATTACCCCTAACTTCTACTGGAGATACTCAAAAGTATCCTTTGCAAAAGCCTTTGTGAAAATATATGCAATCTGATCCTTTGTTGGAACATATTCCAAATTCACATCTTTATCTGAAACCTTCTCTAAAAAAGTTATACCTGATTGATATATGCTTGATTCTAGAATGCATATTGATAGCACTTGTATTATCACACAAAATAGGATAGGCTCATCATATTTTATCTTGATATCCTTCAATGTTTGCTTCATCCACAACACTTGTGTGTAGCAAGATGTTACTGCAATATACTTTGCCTCTATAGTTGATAAAGATATTGAATCTTATTTCTTATTATACCATGAAACCAATTTGCTTCCTTAAAAGAAAGAACCACCACTTGTACTTCTTCTATCATCAACACAACCAACCTAGTCAGCATCAGTGTAAGCACTCAGATCAAAATCATTACCTCTTGGATACCATAAGCCATAATTCAGAGTTCCCTTCAATTATTTGAATATTCTTTTTTCTACCTTCTCATGAGTTTGCTTAGGATTAGCTTGATATCTAGCAACCAAACATACTGCATGCATAATATCAGGTCTAGAAGAAGTCAAGTACAATAATCCTCCAATCATAGATCTATAGAGTCTGATCAACCTCAGGTGACTCATCAGTCTTGCTCAAGTGACAACCAGTAACCATAGGAGTACTTACTAATTTGGAATCCTCCATACCAAATTTCTTCAATATCTCTCTAACATACTTAGTCTGAGAAACAAAGATACCGACATCTAGCTAAACTATTTAAAGTCCAAGGAAGAAAGACATAACACAAATCATACACAGCTCAAACTCTTTCTACATCTCTTCTACAAACCTCTTGCACATACTATCATCTCCACCAAAGATGATGTCATCAACATACATAGTAACTATCAAAATCTTGTCTCCCTTTTTCTTAATGTAAAGATTGTTAACTGTAGTACCTTTCTTGAATCCTTGCTGAAGTAAGTACTTATCCAACCAAGCATACCAAGCTCTAGGAACTTTCTTGAGACCATACAAAGCTTTCTTGAGTATGCACACCATGTCTGGATCTTCTAATCGTTGGAAATTATCCAGTTGCTGAATGTTGACCTCTTCCTCCATCTGATAGACTTTGAAGTTCTTGTGAGCAACAAAGGCCAGAAACATCCTGATTGCCTCCATTCTAACTACCGAAGCAAAAGTCTCCTCAAAATCAATACCTTCAACTTGTGAATAGTCCTTACACACCAATCTTTCTTTGTTCCTTACAACTTCACCATCTACATTCAGTTTGTTCCCGAACACCCACTTTGTTCCTATAACATTCTTATCATCTGGTCTAGGAACCAATTCCCATGTCTAATTCTTCTCTATCTAATTTAATTCTTCTTCCATTTCATTCAACCATCTATCATCTTTGCTAGCATCAACAAATGTTTTGGGCTCTACCTTTCATAGCAAGCACAAATTTAATTGCTCACTTGTTTTTGCAAGCCTTCTCCTAGTCTACACACCTTAATTCTTGTCCCCAATGATCCAATCTGTTGAATGATTCCTCTGAACATACTTTGCTAGAGTCTTATGGGTTTGCTCTAATTCTTGTTCCTTTGCTTCTTTCTCTTCTTCTTCTTCTTCAATGCAGGAAGGAATATAAGATCCGCAATCCTCTAGTTCTTGTGAGATCTGATACAAGTCTTCATCTACCTTAACATTTATGCTTTCAATCATCTTTCCCAATCTCTTGTTGTAGCATCTATAGGCCTTGCTTCTAGTTGAGTAACCAAGAAAGATCCCTTCATCACAACTTGAATCAAACTTTCCAAGGTCTTCTTCATCTCTTTTGATGTAGCATGTGCTGCCAAAAATCTTGAAGTATCTGACAGTGGGAGGTTTTCCATACCATGGCACATAAAGGGTCTTAGTGCTATTGACCCTTAGATGTACTCTATTAAGTAGATAGACAACAATATGAACTGCTTCCTTCCAATACATATCAGGAACATCTACATCTTTCAACATTGTCCTAGCCATCTCTTGCATAGTTCTATTCTTTCTCTCCACTACCCCATTCTATTGAGGGGTCCTAAGAGAAGACAGATGTCTCCTAATACCATGATCTTCACAAAACATTTCAAATTCATTTGAAGTAAACTCATCTCCTCTATCAAACCTTAAGCATTTGATCTTAACATCCATTTCATTCTCAACTATTGATTTGAAAATTTTAAACTTATCAAAGGCTTTGGATTTTTCTCTTAAAAAAGTAACTCAAGACATTCTAGACTAATCATAGTAAGCAACATGAAATACCTTTCACCTTGTTGACTCTTTGTTCTTGTTAGACCACATAGGTCAGTGTGAATCAGCTCCAATGGCATTGTATAAGAATACTCCTTGCTCTTGAAATTTCTCTTTGTTTGCTTCCCATTTGACATTCCTTGTATAAGGTGTTTGTAGGCTTGGTTGTCTTAGGCATATCTCTCATTGCATGAATAGAGTTGATCTTTACCATATTATCAAAGTTGATGTATCCCATTCACTTGTGCCATAGCCAACACTCACTAGATTGATCCAATAAACAGGTTCTTCCATTTACCTCCTTTAGATGATAGATATCTCCATATGTCTTAATACATTTTGCAACTATTCTTTTGAACCCTACCTTCCTGATTTCACAACCTTTGCCATGAAAAGTAAGATTATATCCTTTACTACACATCTAAATAACACTGAAAAGATTGTGCTTTAACCCTTTGACATAAAACACATCCTCAGTCTTGTTCTTTCCATCAATAGTTATAGCACCTTTTCCACAAATTCGTGTTGACTCATCATCACCAAACTTCACAGCTCCGCCATTCCACTTTTTAAGGCTGATAAACTTCTCCTTGTCACTAGTCCTGTGGTTAGAGCAACCATTGTCAATTACCCAAGCATTGTCTTCTACTTTTACATGAAAGGCAGTCCACACAACCATTGATTCTTCATTGTTTTGGTCAGACTACAAGGTATACGGCTTTTTACATTTCTCAATATCACCCTTTTTGTCACCAACATTCAAGGCCATGAAAAGTGTTTCATCATTTGAAACATCATGATCCTCATCTTCTAAAGAGTAGTTGTTCTCCATGGAATTAAGACTTCTTCTAGACTTCTGTCTTTTGTTTCTATCCTTTGACTCTTTAAAAGGACATTCAAAGGCAAAATGACCAACTTTCCCACAACTGAAGCATTTGAAAGGTAACTTACCTTTGTATTTTCCAGTGTCCTTCAATCTTGTCACAGAGTTTTCCTCTATCTCATCAAGATCATCATCTTGATCAGTTGTTCCATCTTCTGCCTTCTTGCTAACTTTCAATGTTGCTTCCTTCTTTGGAGCACATTTGTCAAGTTATCTCATTTCAAAGGTTGTGAGAGAACCAAACAATTGATCTACTGTATAGGCATCCAAGTCCTTAGATTCATCAATAGAAGATACCTTATGACTCTAAAATTTAGGGAGAGATCTTAGAACCTTCTTCACAATCTCATCTTCTTTAACTTCTCCACCAAGACCTCTGATACCATTAATTACTTCATCCACCTGGAGCATATAACTAGTAATGTCTTCTTCTTCTGTCATCCTTAGGGTTTTAAATTTTCTCTTAAAGATTTGCATCTTGGCTTGCTTCACTTTGCTATCTCCTTCATAAATGTTGCTAAGTTTCACCCAGCCATCCTTAGCAGATTTGCAACTCATTACCTTTAGAAGTTCTAAATCAGCTAGCCCACTCATGATAGCACTCTTTACCTTTCCATTGTTATCATACAGCTTAATCTCATATGCATATGTGGGATCACTAGCAAGAGTAGTGTAACAATTCTTGAAAGATTGCCAAACACCAAATAAAGAACAGTAACTACCATGAAGGTACCTGATAAAGAAGCCCCTCAGAGGAAGTCCCTTTTCAGAACCACTTGCAAAGCAGGAGGTAAGGCTTGTAAAGTTTTGATTGATTCTGGTTCTACTGAGAACTTTGTGTCTGAAGAAATGGTGGTGAAGCTGAAGCTTAGGAGATTGCCTCATCCAGCTCCATATAAAGTCTCATGGCTTACTCAAGGTCAGCAGACAACTGTAGAAGAGCAGGCTTGGGTAGCATTCCAGATTGGTGGATATAAAGATAAGTTGTTGTTTGATATCACCAAGATGGATGCTTGCAACCTTTTGTTTGGTAGACCATGGCAATATGATCTGAAGGCACAGCATGATGGTGTTAAAAACACCTACAAAATCACTAAAGATGGTAAAGATGTAATACTACTCCCATTGAAGGAGAAAGAGGAGAAGTCTAAAGGCAAAGAAGTGAAGGTCATGCTGATGGAAGGCAAACAGTTTATGAAAGAAGTAGCAGCAGAAGATGCAGTTGCATATGCCCTGATCCCCTGTATGAGTGTGAATAAGGAACAACAGCAGGCAGGCAAGACAGAGAAGAAGCCAAGGTTGATAGACCCAGCTGTCCAAGAGTTATTGGATAAGTACAAGGGTGTTATCTCAGAGGGAATGCCAAGATCCCTACCACCTATCAGAGATATCAGTCATTGCATAGACTTGATTCCAGGGTCTACACTTCCAAATAAAGCAGCTTATAAGCTTACCCCAGAGCAGAATGCAGAAGTAGCCAGGCAGATTGAAGAATTGATGAATTCAGGTTTGATTGGAAAGAGTTTGAGCCCATGTGCAGTACCAGCTGTACTAGCACCTAAGAAGGAAGGCACTTGGAGACTTTGCACTGATTCCAGAGCCATCAACAAGATCACAATCAGGTATAGGTTTCCAATCCCCAGAATTGAGGATTTACTTGATTGTTTGGGAAATGCCAAGTATTTTACTAAAATAGACTTGAAGAGTGGATACCATCAGATAAGGATTAGACCAGGTGATGAGTGGAAGACAGCATTCAAAACAAATGAAGGTTTGTATGAATGGAAGGTTATGCCTTTTGGTTTGTCTAATGCCCCTAGTACTTTCATGAGGCTGATGAATGAGGTTCTGAAGGAATTCATTGGTAAGTTTGTCATAGTCTATTTAGATGACATTCTGATTTTCAGTAACACCAGAGAAGAACATCTCAGGCATATAGAGCTGGTTCTCAAGAGGCTACATGAAGAGAAGCTGATGATAAACTTGGACAAGTGTTTGTTCATGAAACAGGAGATCACCTATTTAGGTTTTGTCATCTCACAAGGCAAGCTGCAGATGGATAAGGAGAAGGTGAGTGCCATTTTGAATTGGCCAACTCCACAGACCATGAATGAAGTCAGAAGTTTCCATGGGTTAGCAACCTTCTACAGGAAGTTCATTAGAGGGTTCAGTCATATTTGTGCACCCATGTTGGATACCATCAAAGGAGGACAAAAGTGCAGGTTTGTTTGGACTCAAGGAGCAGATGATTCCTTTGAGGCATTGAAGAGGAAGGTGGCACAGCAGCCAGTCCTTGCACTTCCAGATTTCAATAAGATCTTTCAGGTAGAGTGTGATGCCAGTCACATGGCCATTGGAGCAGTACTCAGTCAAGAGGGTAGACCAATTGCATTTTTCAGTGAAAAGCTCAATGATGCTAAGAAAAGGTATTCATCATATGATCTGGAAATGTATGCTTTAGTTCAGTCCCTAAAGAAATGGAGGCATTACCTGATGCCAAAGGAGTTTATAGTCTTCACAGATAATCAAGCTTTGAGTTTCATCAACAGTCAGGAGAAGCTGAACCACAGACATATGAAGTGGGTAGAAACACTACAGGCTTTCACTTTTACCTTGAAGCACAAGAAAGGGGTTAAGAACAAAGTTGCAGATGCTTTGAGCAGGAGAGTTCTCACAGTAAATCAGATTCAGTTAGAGAGTGTTGGCATTGACTCACTCAAGACCATGTATGAGTCTGATGAAGATTTTGGAGAAATATATCAGGTCTGTACTTCTTTTGGGGAGAAATACCATGCTGAGTTCTCTGAATACCTGATCCAAGATGGATTGCTGTTCAAGGGTGGACAGTTGTGTATTCCCAGATGTTCTATGAGGTTGAATATAATCAAGGAGAAACATTGTGGAGCAATGGCAGGTCATTTTGGTCTAGACAAGACTCTTGATCTGGTCAGGAGGCATTACTTCTGGCCTAAGTTGCAGTCAGATGTCAGGAAATTTGTAGAAACCTGTGTAATTTGTCAAAAGGCTAAAGGCAGGTCAACTAATGCAGGGTTATACCAGCCCTTACCCGTTCCCTCCAGACCATGGGAAAGTATCAGTATGGATTTTGTTTTAGGTTTACCAAGGACCAGGAGAGGATTTGACAGTGTCTTTGTTGTAGTGGACAGGTTCAGTAAGATGGCACATTTCTTGCCATGCAAAACCACTGCAGATGCCTCATATATTGCAGATTTATTCTTCAGGGAAGTTGTCAGAATTCATGGGTTGCCTTTGAGCATAGTTTCAGACAGAGATGTGAAGTTTGTGGGTCATTTCTGGAGAACCCTATGGAGGAAGCTGGGAACCAATTTATCATTTTCCTCTGCATATCATCCTCAAACGGATGGACAAACTGAGGTTGTGAACCGTTCCTTAGGGAATCTACTTAGATGCTTGACAAACCAGCATGGAGAGAAGTGGGACAATATTCTGTCTCAAGCTGAGTTTTCATATAATGATACTGTCAACAGGAGCACAGGAAAATCGCCTTTTCAGGTAGTATATGGAATGCATCCCAGAGGTATTTTAGAGTTGCGAGAACTACCTACAGCAGATCCTGTTAGTGCAGATGGAGAAGCTTTTGCTGAAGCAATCAAAGAAGTTCATGATCAGGTTAAGACCCAACTCCAGCACACAACTTTGAAATATAAGGAGTATGCTGACAAGAAGAAGAAGGATGTTCAATTTGCTGTTGGAGATTTGGTTTGGGTTCACTTGAAGAAGGACAGGCTCCCTAAAGGGAAGTATACTAAGCTCATGCAAAAGAAAGTTGGACCATGTCAGATTTTGCAAAAACATGGACAAAATGCTTATAAGCTCCAACTACCACCTGATCTTGGTTTATCTCCTATCTTCAATGTATGTGACTTAACTCCATACAAGGCTAATCCCGATGATGATCAGGATATCCTACAGGATACAGTTGCTGAAGACATTCCTCCACATGATCCTCCACAGATACAACAGATTTTGGACACTAGAGTGGTCAAACAGACCAGGAACAAGAAGTACTTGGAGTACCTCGTCTCTTGGAAGGGACAGCCGACTTCTGAAGCAGTATGGATGACTGCCGAACAGATACAGAAACATGGTGCCGACCTTGATACTCTCATCTCAAGTGGACTTGAGATTTCTTCTTTTGGGGAGTATGGTGCAGGAGCACCCGCACATGATCAGGATATAGGTCCGCATGATAACATACATGATCAGGATGTAGGATAGTTATCATCATGATGACGGGATAATCTATGTTTAGTATGTTTGACTTATCATGTAATAAGGTCCACTGGACCGATGCTATGTAATAGTTCAGCATAGGAGTAAGTGTAGGCAGTTAGAGATCGGGATAAGAGAGTCTGAGCTGTCCTCTCTCCCAGCCGCTTGGAAGCTCCCAGCCGCTGGGAAGTGGTGTTAGTAGTACTCGAAGGATTTGTTATATATACCTTCGATCTGTAGGGTTTAGATATAGTTGGATATAGTTTGCTATAGTTTTTGATATTGATGTACTGGTGTTGAGTTGAGGTTCAGGAGAGCAGTTCAGACATTGTGAAGCTGTATTCAGGACATTGAATTTCAATTGAATAAGATCTCGTCTTTTGCATTATCTGTTTGCATCTGTGTTGATTTCATTTCCGTTTTGCAAGCTAATGACCAATTTCAACCCTTCCACCGGTTGATCCTGCAAATCGGTGGAATGGTCCTGTATCATAGCTTAGATTGCTTTTGTGTTCTCTGTTTATGCATTGCATTGTTCAGGAGATCTGTTAGGAGCATGCTGTAAATCAGCCTAGCATCCTCATGTGCTAGGTCTAGAAGATAAACTGTTAGATTTTGGTTTGGAGGTGATCCGGCCCGGTCGTCACATGATCTTTGTGAAATTATGCGGTGGTGAGTGTTTTCATGCAGTGGAAGGATACACAGGAGTCTGCATGTGCGTTTCTAGTCGGGACGAGCCGCAACATCATCTGCGAATCCATCGTCATCAGGATCGGGTCATGAAGTTGTTGAATTTTGCATGTTGCAGGTGCATCATGATGTTTTGAGTTGGATATATACTCAGTGTATATATCGCAGTCAGGATCATCTCTCGGGGAAGGTCATCATCCGCATATCGCTAACGGATGCGGGTGTGAAAGTTGAGTTTTTTTGGCTAAGTGTTGAAGAGTTCATCAGGATGATGTGTGACGTCATCGTCATCAGGATATGACGTCATCGTCATCAGGATATTAGGAAATCCCTCTATGCGGGTTTATCCTGTTGTCGCTAAGTGGAAAGGTATCGGCGTAGGCAGGAAGTTGTATTAGCATCATCAGGAGGTTTCGAAGAACCGGATGTTTAATATCATGATGCTATTGCTTGTATCGTCGGGCAGTGAAGCATCGAAGGCAAGTTGTTGAAGTGGAACGTCATCAGGATATTTGGACAACCGGATATTTGGATATCCTGCTGACGAAGGTGATGTTGAATATCATGATGATGCCGCTTGCATTTGGCACCCGATGAACAGTGCAACCGGAGGATGTTTGCGCCCGTAGATTATCATGATGATGATGTTAGGCGACAGTCGAAGGAGGTGAATAGTAATCGACAGGAGGATATTTGCGATCATCAGAAATATGATGATGCTGTTGAAATATGATGATGCAGTTGGTGTTGTTAGGAAATATGATGATGATGTTCAGCCGATAGAGAAGTTTATCATGCTGTTTGTTTTGTTGGTAGCTCCTTCCTGTTAGGTTGCCTCCGTTGCGTTCCACTCTGCATCAGTTTTCCATCCTTAGCTTCCAAAAGGTGTAAATTGTTCCATCAAACATAGGTTCCTTGTGAGATCCATTATTAGCCATCCCGGACCTTCCTCAAGTGGTTAAGCTTCTTCTGAGTAACTTGGCTCTGATACCAATTGTTGAACACACCTAATACTGAGAGGGGGGGTGAATCAGTATTCAAACAAATCTCAAACCCTCTAGAGAAGATTAAAACTTAAACTTTAAAACATTAACAAAAGCATAAAAGATCAACACAATGTACAACACCACATAACACCAGATGTATGTGGAAAACCCCAAAAGGGGAAAAACCATAGTGAGGATTAACTCACAATATATGAAGCTCACTGCTATAACAATTACAACTTTGTTTTAGGGCTACAAACCAAGGAAGCTACTACTCCATGCTGACTTTGTTTTAGGGCTTCAACCCAAGGAAGTAACTACTCCCTGAAGAAAGGTTTTAGGGTCACTCCCAAGGAAGCTACAACTCCCTGCAAACTTTTTTTTAGGGCTACAACCCAAGGAAGCAACTACTCCCTGAACTGATAACAAACTCAGAAAATATTACAGCATGACAGTCCTACTGTCTGAAACTGACAATTAAGCTCACTCCTTTTGATGATTGCAATTATGTCTCTTCACTCCTCTTTTGATGATTGCAATTATGTCTCTTCACTCATCTTTTGATGATTGAATCAGTTAGGCACACTCTTCACTTCCCTTCTGTCACAAAAATATCTTCAAGATGAATTCGGACAAGATCTATCACTTCTTCTCTTTCTACTTCAGTCGAACATCATAATGCATTACACATTCACTTTTGTAATCATACCTCACCTAGATCAACTAGGTTTACAATATATACATGATATTACATTGATTACATTACATGTCGTCCAAAGACAATAAGAATATTACAATTACAAGTTGGTCAAATATCAAACATCATGAAACATGTGGAGAGTAGGCCTAAAAATGTGCTCCACACAACACCAGGAAGTGGAACACACCTTGTGGATTCTAACACATGCTTAACCTAGTCCTAAACATCCTTCACATAATCATCCTTCAAATAATAACATCCACACATCACGCTTATTTGAAATATGTCGCCCTTAAGCAAGAAAACATGAAACTTGTAGCATATCGGCCATTACAACTTGGTGGTACTCATGAAAGCTTGAACATTGCTTGTGCTTCTCCCAGATGAGTAAGAAGGGCCTATAGACCATCTCCAAACACTCCTTAAACTCTGCACAGTAAAGACTTTGTGCCACACTCCTTCAACATACCTTAGTCGGCCAGGAAAAGGCACAACCTAGCAACACCTTTATTTCAGACCACAACCTATTCTGGAGAAACCATAAAAACATCTTACGGAGAAATAGTAAGCATCACACTATCATCAAGATCAGTCTTCATCAGCTAATTTACCATATCATACAACAAAAAGTTGGCATAAGCCATCAGACACTAAAACTAGCCATCAGACAGTGCAGTCTTGCACACTGTCACTTACAACTTTCTTTGTGGAGGAGAAAATGATATGAAACTTTGTATTTAGCACCTTTACAACCCACTGAACTTAACTTCTAAACTACATGACCATATCTTCAAATATGGAGGAATGCAGAGCATTTTACTAGACAATCTTCAAGGCAACTTCTTGCAGCAGAGACCTTCACCAACATCTGGAGACCAGAGCCACCTTGTAGCAACACATACTTCCTTAGGAACAACAGTAGAGAGAATACAACATGCTTTAGGCTATTAGAAACATATTCTCAACATTATCATTACTTCTAGTTACCATCTTAATGCTTCTAATTCTCATCTTAATATATCATCATGATATCATCTCTACTGATAACAAGCATACTCAATACAACCTTAATTGACATTAAACAAGGCATGGCATCCAACCATGGACATCAACAACATCACTTTTAGCACACCATTATAGTTGTATTAGGGGAAACAGATCTAGATCAAACAATGAAAACCAGATAAAACCCTAAAAACCTTCAAGAAATTTAATCTAAATGACTAAAATGACATGCAATCAAAACAAAGTCACTCAGATGCTTTAATTTCTTGGTGCATATGTGGATCTTGCTTCGTCATGCAACCATCCGATTCTGTGAAGCTGCCATGATTGTGATAAAAAAGATAACATGCAAGATGATAAGATGCTCAAAAGGTTACATGCATGCAAAGATAGAGAGAATGCTAGTGGATTCAAATAAAGATAATGCAGATGTTAATGGATTCGAACCCCACAATGGGAAAAGGAGAGGGTTTTTATAGATTTTCCAGATAAACGATCAACAGTGGAGGATAAAAGGACAGATTGATGGATGAGAACGAGTGAGAGAGAAGAACCAACGTGCATACATCAAGTGTCCAAGATGCTCGAAAAAGGATATTTCCATTTCTTTGTTGGAGATAACTTGGCTTTTCCAAATTTTAAAACTTGCTTTTTGTATTTATTGCCATTTTCAAGGTGAATTGCACATGTAGAGAAAAATAGAAGGTGGGAAAATAAATTAAATAAACATTTTTATTTAATTTATTATTTAGAAAGTGGACAAATAAATTAAATAACTATGTTTATTTAATTTATTTAAATGACACGAGGAAAAGGGGGATAAATTAAATAAATTAAAATGTATTTAATTTATTTATATGGTGGGGGGGGGAATAAATAAAATTTAGATTTTATTTATTTCATAGAAGAAAGGGGATGACATAATTAAATAATCTAAGATTATTTAATTATTAATGGAAGATAGGAAAATGAAGACAATTAATTAAATAAATAAAAATTATTTAACTAATTATGAAGACATAGGAGAAAATGAGATTGCTTATTACAAATATGTTAGGTGACATAGATGTGGCCAATTTTAGGTGTCTACATTTTGCCCCTCTTTGAGACAATGTCTGTTAGGGCGTTGTTTCAAAGAAGATATGATACGTTGGATAAACAGGCTATGCCCCCTTGAAACTAACAGATGATGGCCCCTTGAGAGGAAAGCCAGGTTGCCGGTAAAATGATGGGTTGACTCGTGATAAGATGACAGAAGGATGAAAAGTTAAGGTTGACGGGAAGAAAACATGGATTGCGCGGGTGAAAGAGGGGATGAAACAAAAGAAGCAGGGTTTGGTTCAGAAGGAAATTTAGGGTGATGCATGTCTAACACACTTGTTTGACAGGATGAAGATGATGATGAGGATGGTGATCAAAAGAATGATGATGGAACCGTTGATCAATCAGGTGAAGAATGGATGGTGAAAGGCAGCTTCAGATGGTTGCATATAAAATTAGAGATTTCCAATCCTTATGTTTGATATAGCACTAGATATTATACACCAGGGTATAGAGACCAAGGTGTTGAGTATCCAATGCGCTATAGACTAATACAACCTTGTCAAAATACAAGATATGAATATTAGCTGTAATGATACTGATGCAATACAAATGCAAGATAAAAAGATAACACACACAAGAAAGCAAGCATGCACAAATGATACAAAAACAAACAAGGTATTGCCCCTATCAAGCTGTATACCAATAATTAATTGATTGATTGATGATGATGATAGTGATAGTGTTTTCATGGTAGGGAATGATGTATCCCTAGATCAACACAAGGATGATGATGATTGATTGGTTGATTAATTGATTGGGTTTACAACAAGGCTAGGATCATGACTAAGGATGCAATTGGATCATTCAACAAGCTTGATTGACTTGTTTGGTATGGATAAAGGATGACTTGCATTTGGATTTATTGGATGGATGATTTGATTAAGATGATTGGAAGAAGGGTGGAAGATGAAAGAGGAGTATCATTTTGTGCCTGAATCTAGATATTTCCTTCATATTCTAGACTGCCTACATACCCATGTCCACAGGATCAAGGCACTTAACGATAGAGATGATATGTAGTTCTGATTTATTGATGATGATGATGAAAAAGGATAGACTGGTCGGGTTATGGATTGATTGTTATTGATTTTGATTGATTGATAGATTGGCTTGATTTGCTTTGATTTGATAGGTTTGATTGGATTTGATTTGATCTTGATTTCATGGATTGATTTTGATGATTGAATTTGTTTTGATAGATTTGATGTGATGGATCAATGATTAGAAGGATGGATTTGAAAGATTGATGATGATGAATTTGATGTGACAGATTCAATTTGATTGAGTGATGTGAGGGATTAATGTGATTTTATTTCATTTTATTTCTTAGATTTTTTGATGGATATTTGATTTTTTTGTATTTTTTGGAATATTTAATTTTTTTGTATTTTTTCAGGACTTTTTATGATTTTTTTTGTGTTTTTTCAGGACTTTTTATGATTTTTTTTTTGGATTTTTTCAGGACTTTTTATGTTTTTTTTTGGATTTTTTAGGACTTTTTATATTTTTGGATTTTTTCAGGACTTTTTATATATTTTTTTGTATTTTTTCAAGACTTTTTATGATTTTTTGTTTTGAATTTTTTCAGGACTTTTTATGATTTTTTAGATTTTTTTAGGACTTTTTATGATTTTTTTAGGAATTTTTATGATTTTTTGGATTTTTTTAGGACTTTTTATGATTTTTTGGATTTTTGGGATATTTGAGATGTCAATGAATTTACAATTTGTGCAGCCTTTGTGCTAGATACCAGTGACAAGGGAGGACCAAGTCTAAGTGCTAGGAGGTAGGTAGATAGGATTAGATGGATGAAAGGATGGGTGATAAGGGATGGAAAGGATGTACGTGTAAGAAAGCAAGGATGTGATCTCAAAGGCTATGTTGCATAGGAATGACATGTCCCATTCTAGGTAAAATGATTAGGATTTTTCATGACAACACTTATGCTGATAGGAATTATGATAGGATTAGGCTTATGACAATGGGATGATGATATGATGATAGGATGGATTGGTTTGGAAAGGATGGAGTACATCAAGAGATAACCAAAGCATGTTTCAAAATTTTGCCCCCAATCTTTATCAAGATCGAAAGGAGGAAGGGAGGATGAATGGATGAATGGATGCAATGGGATGGGTGTGTGTATGTGGATGGATAAGGACATGGTAAGATAGGATATGGTAAGATAGATCAAAAATGATATGGCGGATGAGACAAGGTGCCCCCAAGTGTAGGTGACATAGAAGATCAACTTACACATGATGCCTATTTGCCAGGTTTTCATCATGGTACTTATCCAAGGTGCCTGTTTGCTAGGTTTTCACCATTGGACAAAGGGACTTCTCTTTACTTTTTTTTTGTTTTTTTTTTGTTTTCTTTTTAAATTTTTTTTTTTCTTTTTTTTAAAATTTTTTTCTTTTCTTTTTGATTTTTTGGGATGGGATAGGTGGATATGGATGGGAGAGACTCAAGTGTCTAGTGCCATGAAAGGTGATAGTCCTACTAGATGGATGTTGTCGCATGGACCATGTCAAGTGTTCTCATAGGTGTTGGTAGTGGATTGCATGAAAGATGGATTAGGTAGATAACAGATTATGGAGGGAATGATAGTGGATGATGATGTGGATTATGGATGGAATGATAGTGGATTATGATGTGGATTATGTAGGGCTTATGGATGAAGGGCTTATGCAAAAGCATGGACCATAGGGAAGTGATGAGGAAGATATGTAGGATAATGAATGAAAGGTGGGGAGATGGAGGTATGTGGAAGTGTCATTGGATGGAAGGGAACCATGACTAACAATTGCACACACCATGATAAACGTTGAAGCTTTTGAGTGGATGGTGGTGTAGGAAGCAATGGTGTTTTTCGGTTAGGAGATGGGTGATTTAGGCGTTTAGGGACCCACATAGACTTAGTATTTTTATGATTTTTATTTTGCTTGTGGGATGGAGGATTTTGAGACTTCTTGATGGAGTGGATTTGTGAGATCGAAGTGGATGATTGGGATTCTTGAGAGGTGGATGCTTCATTTGATTGGCTTGCTTTTTGCTCAGGGACCCATACCATTTTAGTTTTGTCTTTTACTTGTGGAGGTATGGGTTTGGATATATGCAGCTTTTGTGCATCTTTTGAGGTAATTGCTTGTTGCTTGGGGACCCACACCTTTTTCATTTTTACTTTAAGGTATGTGGGTGTATGCATCTTTTGTGATGAAGGAGCATCCCTGGTTCAAGAGCAATCCTGCATCAACCAAAAATATTTGCATTTGCATTTCAGTTCTTTCATTTCCTAGTTCAGTTAGGTAGTTCAGTCAGAAGTAGCCCAACTTGTGGTCCGGTTTCAGCATTTCACACCTTATAGATTTGGACTTAGCATCTCAATTCATTCATCTACATCATACCAAGAATTCAGAGCATTTGGATTAGTTACTAGAAAGTTACCACTATCAGAAGATCCTTTGTTTTCTTAGTGCAAAGTTCTATGATAGTCATGAGTAATTAGCTAAAGGAGAAGGATTGGGAGCATTAGCTAACTTGTGGATCCTTGTGATTCATTCTACAATGTTCCTTGGTTCGTGGCTGACCTTCCCCATAGGTCCGCACTTCATTGTATCCATTGGAGAAGGATTTTCAAGCCAATAGGTCCGACCTATCCAATAACACACGTTACACCTTTTCATCGGGATTCTGGATCTCTTGTAGCCGACGCAGAGGAATCTATTGGTCTAAAAATGATATATAATGATGTAATAGATCCTTAGGAAAGTAGTTCAGGGATAGCTATTCACATTAGAAAGATATGTAGTTTAGTTTGGTGTGAAGGAGCTTCAAAGCTTTATCTTGCGCATGTATGTAATCAAGCCTATGAGCCTTAGTTGTAAGCCCGCATGTTGTCGGCTAGATTATATTTGAATTCTTTGATATACTAAATGACTGAACTTGCAGTTTTTCTATATTCTTGTGTTGTTTCCATTGTGTTTACTCTTGCTGCACGGTCTGGACAGTTCACTCTATGAACCCTCCTACAGTGACTGGACCAAGTGGTATCAGAGTGAAAGTTTGAATCCTTGGAGAGCAAAAGTTTGATTCTTTGGAGTGAATTGGCAAAGGGGATCCCATAAGATCTTGTTGTAAGTAGATCACCAATCTGAGGTAGGTTACTAGTGCACAACCAATTACTGATTGAGAGGCAGTTGTCACTTGTAGCCCGATCGTCGACCTGAGGTAGTTTGCACTTGATCCTAGGAAGATGCCACCACGAAGAGTTCCTCTTGTTGGTACAATGGCTAATAGAATGGATGCAATGATGGAATTGATGAGAACAATGTGAATTTGTTTGGATGTTGTTGAAGAAGATAGGCGAAGAGGATAGACACCTAGACCTAATGTTGAAAGTGATGATGAAGAAGAATTTCAATCTGTTGAACAAAGTGGCGAAACCCTAGAAGGTCATGAAGAAGAAGAATCAAATCAAGTAAAGATGTTGCAAGCTATTTCAAAGATTGGGAAAAGACCTAGAGTGAATGTGCCGAACTATATTGGTAATTTGAATCCAGAAGAATTGATTGATTGGATAAATGACATGGAAGAATACTTTGAATATGAGGAAATTGAAGATCCAGAGAAGGTTAAGTTTGCAAAGACAAAGTTGAAAGGACATGCTGCTATATGGTGGAAAGAAGTTTAGTTGAAAAGAAATAGGAGAGGAAAGGAAAAGATTACAAAGTGGGACTAGATGGTGACAAAGTTGAAGAATCAATTCATATCTGCTGACTATGAGTTGGAGCTATTGAAGAGATTGCAAAACTTGAGACAAAAGGAGAAATCTGTAAAAGAATACACTGAAGAATTTAATAAGATGATCATAAGGATAGGACATAGTGAAGCAAGCAAAGAGAAAGTGGCTAGATACATAAATGGGTTAAGATTGAATATTCAAGAAGAGCTAAGCTTGGTGAGGATGACATCTTTGGAAGAAGCATACCAGTTTACACTAAAAGTTGAAGAGAAGTTGAGTAAGAGACATGATCGGAGGCAGAGAGGTAGAGGAGGTAAATTTCTAAGAGGTAGGACCTTTTCCAGAGGGGACAAATCTTATCTGGAACAGAACAAGTTTGACAGCCCGTTAGGGAAGGATGACAGAGATAATAATGCTTACCTAAGAGATAACATAAATTTTCACTGGAGAGGAAACCCTAGTGCATACCAGAATGAAGGATACAGAAGAGAAGGAAGAGGATTTGATAAGAGAACATTTAGAGGTACTTGTTTTAAGTGTGGTGGTGAAGGACATAGAGCATTTGAATACAATTAGGGTAGTACAAGCAAGAAAACATAAAACAGTGGAAGAGCAGCCTATGTTGAAGAAGAATCTGTTGAATCACCTTGTTCAGTTGGAAATCTAGAGAAAGGAGAATCATTGGTAATGAGGAGAGCTCTATTTCAAATAGAGACAAATGAAGAACCATCACAGAGGAAAAGTTTGTTCAGAACCAGATGCAAATTTGGAGGTAGGTGTTGTAAAGTTATGATTGATAGTGGTAGTTCAGATAATCTAGTTTCTGAGGAGATGGTGACTAAGCTGAAGTTGGAAAGATTGAAATAGTCTAAGCCCTACCAGATAGCATAGATTCAAGATGATCATAAGGTACTAGTGAATGAATAATGTTTGGTGAAATTTTATATTGGATCTTATCATGATGAAGTCTTGTGTGATATTATGCCTATGGATGTTTGCCATATCTTATTGGGTAGACCTTGGCAGTATGATAGAAAAACTATGCATGATGGGAGAAATAATATATATACTATAACAGAAAATGGGAAAAGAATTACTTTGATTTCTTTAGAAGATGATCCTAAAGATGTAGTATGTGGGAATGCTAGAATTTGTTAGGTAGATGGAAGGAAATTTTTGGATGGTTTGAAACAGGAAAGTATGTGTTATGCCTTGATTCCTAAAATGCCTGAAGTAGTGAAGAGAGAAACTGAACTAGATGAGATAAGAGAGTTACTGACAGAGTATGAAGACATCATATCAGATAATGTACCTGAAGGATTACCACCTATAAGAAGTATTAGTCATCACATGGATCTTATACCAGGAGTAAGTTTGCCAAACAAAGAAGCACACCGGATGACACCAACAGAGAATGAAGAATTGAATAGACAAATACAAGAATTGTTAAAGAAAGGTTTGATCAGAGAAAGTTTGAGTCCCTGTGCAGTACCTATAGTGTTAGCACCAAAGAAAGATGGAGAATGGAAGATGTGTACTGATTCCAGAGAAATAAACAAGATCACAGTTAAGTATAGATTCCCTTTACCTAGAATGGATGATATTATGGATTGTTTGAGTGGAGCAAGATATTTTACAAAGATAGATTCAAAGAGTGGATACCATCAGATCAGAATCAGAGAAGGCGATGAATTGAATACTACTTTCAAAACAAATGAAGGATTGTATGAGTGGTTAGTGATGCCTTTTGGATTAACAAATGCACCGAGTACTTTCATGAGGTTGATGAATGAAGTTCTGAAGAAATTCTTGGGTAAGTTTGTGATTGTGTATTTGGATGATATTCTGATTTTCAATAAGACAAAGGAAGAACATTTGTGGTATATTAGACAAGTTTTTCAGAGACTGAGAGAAGAGAAATTGCTAATAAACATCAAGAAATGTAGTTTCATGAAAGAAGAGTTGGTATATTTGGGATTTGTAATTTCTGCGGAAGGATTGAAGATGGATCCTGAGAAAGTGAAAGCAATTGTTGAATGGCCTACATCGGAGAGCATTGGAGAGGTTAGATCATTTAATGGTTTGGCTAGTTTCTACCAGAAGTTCATCAGGAATTTCAGTTCAGTTTGTAACCCTATGACATAGACAATGAGAGGTGACAGAAAAGATTTCAATTGGACATCAGGAGTATATAAAAGTTTTGAGTTGTTGAAATAGAAAGTGATAGAGAAACCTATTTTGGCATTACCAGATTTCAATAAGGTATTTCAAGTTGATTGTGATGCTAGTGGAAATGCAATTAGAGCAGTGTTAAGTCAACAGTAGCATATTTCAGTGAGAAGTTGAATGATGCAAGGAGAAGATATTTAGTTTATGATCAAGAGTTCTATGCCATAATTCAAGCCTTGAAGAAGTGGAGACATTATTTGTTGCCTAAGAAGTTTGTGTTGTATACAGATCATCAAGCTTTGCAATATTTGAAGAGTCAAGGTAAGTTGAATCAAACACATATGAGATGGGTAGAGTTCATGCAGAGTTATACTTTTGTGTTGAAGCATAGGAGTGGAAAATCAAACAAAGTTGCTGATGCCTTGAGTAGAAGAAATTTGTTAACAGAGATGAGAGTTGAAGTGTTGGGTTTTGATAAATTAAAGAACATGTATGAGGGAGACATTGATTTTGCAGAACCTTGGAAAGCATGTAAGTGGTGCAGGAGCACCTAACACAAGGTGGCCTCCATGAGGCATTTAAATTCATGTTTGTTTAGAAAGTCAGGTTTTGTGTTGTAATAAGGTCTATCCAACCAATGCATGTCATTTCTAATTGTATCTAGACTTAGAACAAACTTTGTAAGTCCCAAGTAATTAGGGTACATCGTTATTGGTAAGATGGTTAGTCTCCCAGCCGCTTGGAGATGGTTAGTTTTCTCCTAGCCACTTGGAATCATTCTCCTAGCTGCTTGGAATAGGGTTGGCATTCCTCTGGTGAGTTTATAAAACTAGGGAAATGAATAGAATTAAGCATTGTAATTGTTGTAATTAGATTGAAGAAGAGCTGAATGTAGTCATGCATTGTGTTAAGGAGAAATCGTACTATTCTATGTTGTCAATTTGTTTCTGTTCTCTGTAATTATGAACTACATAGCTATAGATTTCTTTTCCTTTCTGTAATTCCATTGTTACAAAATGTCAACGTGAAGCATTCCACTGGTGAGATTTCTGTCAAAATCAGTGGAATGGCTTCGTTGTATCATATTTGTTTGTTTCCTATGTTGTTTCATTATTCGGCGGTGCAGAGGATTCGGACAATACAAGGTGCACAGTAGGTTGACCTAGCATCTCCATGTGCTAGGGTTTGGATCGGAGGAGTTGGAGCTGTTATCGGTGAGATAGAGGCCATCGACGAAACATTTCTCACTCAAAGTGATGAGGATAGTCTGGCCAAAGGGAGGTTCGAGCCGCTGAACGGAAGTCATGGCCTAAGATTTAGATTGGGGTGACAAAGCACATCGGCCAAAAGTTGTGCGTGCTTGCCAATGAGTAGGGTCTCATAGAAGATAATGCATATCAGCATATCGGGAGAACAAACTTTGAGTTCACCGATTGTAAAGGTCACAGTGATGAGAGTTTGGCGATGGTTGAATTGACTGTCAGCTCGAGCGAAGAGGGAGTAAGTCTTACCATGTGAGGCTCCCCATCATATTGGTATTGGAGCCAGCAAAATCTCTGGGTGGAGGTGTTGTGTATTTGATTTCTGTCACTGAGAAGGTAGATGACGAGTTGCTCATGCCACCTAGTGGTGAGAAGGAATAGGACTTCTGTAGTGTGTGGGTAAATGATGATGAGGACTATCAAGACCATTCACCAATAGAGGTTTGGCTGGAAGAGGGTGTAGAGTGAGGCCACTGCGAGAGAGAGTGGTAGTGCATCTCCAAGATATGCTATTGGACGAGAGGAATGGGTCTAAAGTAGCATGTAGGATGGACATCTGATTGAGCATTGTGTTGTAGTCAAATTGAGGATTTGCAGGAGTGTTGGCATTTGGGTGCTGTCTTTGAATGTTTATGTTAGATAGAGAGAGCGAAGGAGAGGTTAGCAATATGCCTCCAAAGGGGATGACCACCGAAGTGGTCAAGAAATTTCAAGAGATGGTAGAGATGATCATAACTGGAGTTAGGGAAGCACTCCAAGCAGAATTGAAGGCAATGAAGATAGGCAAAAGGATAGAGGAAGATTCAGATAAAGAAGAGGAGAAAGAGGAAGAAGCAAAAGAACAAGAAGAGGCAAAGATACCAGTTGAGCAAAAACAATTCCTGGAAGCCATCAAAGCAATTGGCAAGGACTCTTCAGAGGCTCGGATAGATGTCCCAATGTTTAGTGGCAAGATGAATGCTGAGGAAGTCATGGAGTGAATTGAGGCTCTAAACAACTACTTTGAATACAAGGAAGTTCCTGAAAGTAAGAGGGTTAAGTTTGCAAAAACTAAACTCAAGGTACTGCCCTTACATGGTGGAATTACACCCAAGGAGAGAGGGTAAAGAATGGGAAAAGTATGGTCTCTTCATGGAGAAGAATGCTAGAGAAGATCAAGTCCCAGTTCCTTCCATCTAACTATGAGGTGCAAATTTACAGGAAAATGTAGAACCTTAAGCAAAAAGATATGGATGTGGCTACTTACACCGAAGAGTTTCATAAATACACTCTTCATTGTGGATACATGGAGGATGAAAAGGCCAAGGTAGCAAGGTATCTAAATGGTCTGAGGATCAATATTCAAGATGAGATAAGTTTGTTTACCTCTAAAACCGTGGAAAAATGCTTTCAAGTAGCATTAAGAGCTGAAGAGGAAAGGTGAGCAACCAAGTAAAGGAAGAGGTGACAGAAATTTTAGAGGCAGTTTTGGAGGAAGAAGTCCTAACCAGAGGCCTAGTTGTGAGTCTAGCCAAGAAGAGCAAGTTGGAGACTCAAGTAGCAGAGGAGGCTACTGAGGAAGAAGGCCAAATGAAAGAGGTGGGACAAATGGATCAGACAGAGGATCTAAGTTCTCCTACATGAGATGCTATAAATGTAATCAGATAAGGCATTCGGCTTATAAGTGTCCAGAGAAGGCCTCAACTTCTCATGGTAATGAGAGAAGAACAACATTGACTTAAGATGACGCAGGGAGTGTAACATCTCCTGAAGTGAATTTGACATCAGAAGTGGGAGAAAATCTAATGGTCAAGAGGACACTCCTCCAAGAACTAGTGTAGACTAAACCATCACAAAGGAGAGCACTGTTCAAGATCAATTGCAAAAGCAAGGGTAAAATATGCAAGGTAGTCATAGATTCTGGTTCAATAGATAATATGGTGTCTAGGGAAATGGTGGATAAATTGAACATAGAAAGGATTCTTCATCAAACTCCTTATAGAGCATCTTGGGTAAGTGATAGTCCATCACTTTTGGTAGATGAATAGGCATATGTTGATTTTCAGAATGGAGAATATAAGGAGAGAATTTTATGTGACATTTTGCCCATGGAGTGTTGTCACCTACTTTAAGGTAGGCCATGGCAATTTGATAGGCAAGCATTATATGATGGATATGCTAACACATACACCATCAAGAAGGATGGGAAGACTTTTTTGATGACACCATTGTAGGAGGATGCTGAAGCAAAGAAGGCAGCTAAGATCATTTTGGTGGGTAAGAAAGAGTTTGTGATTATGCATGAAGAAGAGACAAAGAAAGTTGAGGATACCTCAAGGAGTGAGGTTACCAAAGACCATAGTTTGAAGGTGATTTCCATTTTGAATGGTGGAGATCAGATGGTAATGTCTGAGATAGATCAGACGAAGGTCAAAGTGCAGGTCTGCAAGCAGCCACAAGTTGATTGGAAAGAAAAAGATGCTATCATAGTAGGGACCATTGTTTGTCCTCTAGAGCCCACAAGAGTTGACAGACAATCATATTCTACCATAGCAGTAGTACACAAAGCATGGACCAAGATTTTGAATGAAGATGTTCAGGCAGTTATGACAGTAAGCAATCATGGCGTACAACATCCAAGTTTGGTTGCAAGCACTCACTCATGGCACGGTGTGAGTAGAGCCTACAATGCTAGGCATGAATTTTTGATTCCATGGAAGCAAGTTGCAGTCCAAATATCGTGGGGAAGGCATGATGCAGCGAAGGATGATGGTGGTGCAAGACACAGACTCAACTCATGGGACATGAGTTCTTTTCTAGGTGGGGGGTATGGTGCAGGAGCATCTAACACAAGGTGGCCTCCATGAGGCATTTAAATTCATGTTTGTTTAGAAAATCAGGTTTTATGTTGTAATAAGGTCTATCCAACCAATGCATGTCATTTATGTTTGTATCTAGACTTAGAACAAACTTTGTAAGTCCCAAGTAATTAGGGTGCATCATTATTGGTAAGACGGTTGGTCTCCCAGCTGCTTGGAGATGGTTAGTTTTCTCCCAGCCGCTTGGAATAGGGTTGGCGTTCCTCTTGCGAGTTTATAAAACCAGGGAAATGAATAGAATTAAGCATTGTAATTGTTGTAATCAGATCGAAGAAGAGTTGAATGTAGTCATGCATTGTGTTAAGGAGAAATCGTACTTGTTGATGATTGTTTTGATGCAATCATAACAATAAGTTAAAATTCACATGACATGAACTGTAACTATACTTGAAAGACAAGAAGGAATCATTTGGTGATTCAACTAATCCCAAGTCTACAATGGTTCGGTTGGTCAAGTTCAGTTGGTCAATGTGAAGCTGTAATGTTCAAGGGGCCTTACGTAGTTTAGGTTTGTTCTGTGGTTTACTGGCCTAAGAATATGCAAAAAGGGTATGAGATATGTTAATGTTTTTCATTCCTTTGCATAAGAGTGATACTGGGCTGCAAGTTTCAGAGGGTTTTCTTGGGTTTTTGCAGCTTTCTCCTTGATCTGTTTATGAAAACTGTCTACTTATAGCTCTGTTATCATGCTTCTTCAAATTTGAGACAATTTCCTTTGGATTTCTGCGTTTTCAGCTAGATATTTCAGATGGGTTGGGAAAAGTTAGAGAGATCTAATCTACACTTCATCTAATCTACAGAAGGATCTAATTGTTTCTGTTATCCACTATGTAAATACCACAGTAATTTGATCAAATCCACAGTAAAAACCTTAAATGTAAGTCCTGAGCATTTTCACAAACATACATTTAAAATTGCAAGCTCTCAAAGAAGATATTTCAAAACACAAAGAAGAGCAGGAGAACACTCAGAAGATAGATGCAGAACTCTAGATTCTATTGCATTAGAAATGAATAGCCATACATGATTTACAATGTAAGAATGACTCTTAGTTTCATTGATCATACTACAGAGAACTTACAAGCTTTACAGATATAGTAAGGCAGCCAGACATTCCACGCGCACCTTACTGCAGACAAACAGGCGACCTCCTTCTTCTACTCTAAACTATGCTAAGCTATCTTGCTATGTTTTCCTAGAATCTCTGTTGTAGGCCCTAAAAATCCCTGTTGTAAAGTATTACAGTGTAGAGAGGCACAATATATAACATTCTGATTGTCCTCATTACAGCAAAAACCTAACTGAACCCCTGGTTCAAACCCCTAGTTACAGCAATAAATGCAGGTGAACCAGTTCTCAAAAATATCTCTGAGCTGTGGTCAAATCTGGGCGAAATATTGCCCCTTCTGAGAAGTTCCAGCAGCTGGGCAATAACTTCTGTTTGTCTTTTGCAGAAATACCTCCAGCTGCGACCTTCCTCTTCACTTGAATGGCTTTGACTTTTTGCATTTCATCTCTATCTTCTTGCTCCTGAGATCAGATCTTCTGCCTCCATGAGGTCACTGTATTGACTTTCTAGCTGCTTCCTCAACTGCAAGCCTGCAAGACAAGACAAGCAATAAGTTTCACATTTATCACAAAAAACAGCATGAAAATAGAATAAGCGTTTAAATCCAGGTGACTGCGCAAGATCGCGGAAATCAGATCCAAAATCTACTCAAAACGCGTCAAAAATGCGCCCAAGCTGCTCAAAATTGATGGGTCAACCATCGCTGACTGAAAAAATGTCAGAGGCACCAAAAAAACACTTTAAAATGTCCACCGCCTCATTTCCCGCCCATCGGCATGATATTCGCTGTCGGTGCGTCAAAAAAACAAGTTGGTTGATATACCTCATCATCATGATATTCTGGAAATAGCATTCCCTCCTGAAGGTCCAGATGAATGTCATCATGATATTTGACTTCTGCATATGGAGAAACGAACAACATCATCATCATCATCATGAAGGAGAATAGGAGGATACGAATATAATCATGCTGCCGAGGAAAGGAAGATGATGGTGACGTCATCATGATATTCGGGCTTCATTGAAATGCTAAGGATGATGTCATCATCATGTTCGGTTAAGATCAGGGGGATATTTGTGATATCGGGTTACCTAAGGAGCATGATCAGGATGATGAAGTGAATATGACCCTTTCGCGGCCAAGGTAACCCTCTCGAAAGAAAAATCAGCATGATGAAGATCATCATCATATTTGCTTTTGTCGAACTTGGAATAGGACGTCATCATCATGTTCGGGAAACGGATCGTGCTTGAAAAATATATCCTGTTTGAAGGAAAAAAGATGATGATGATGACCATCAGGATATTAGCTTCTGTCGAACATAGAAGAAGACATCATCATCATATTTCGCGAACCAGATCGGGTTTTGGAAAATATCCTGTTGAAAGAAAAGATGATGATGCTGATCATTAGGATATTTACTTCTTCGTTTATCAGATCGGGATGACGTCATCATGATATCCGGAGCCTTCGTTAAACTTGAAACATGACGTCATCATGATATTTCGCCAACCGGATCATGTTTGAGAAAAAATCCTGCCGAAGGGAAAATGTGATGATGATGATCGTCATCATCTTGCAAAAGGTTGTATTTCATCGGCAAGAGGACTTGGCGAAATATCGGGCGCACAAACAAGATCATGATGATCTTGACAATCAGGACAGGATAAAAAAAATGATGATGATGACCCTCCTCATCGATTTATCATGATGACGTCATCATGATATTTTGTCTTCGAAGCACAAGGATGAGTTGGTCATCATGATATTTTGTCTTCGAAGCACAAGGATGAGTTAAGGTCATCATGATAAATGCGCTAGGGTGGTTTTGCAAAATATGATGATGCTGTTGAGAAATGTAATATCGAACCCTTCTTAATAGATAGGCTGATCATCATGATGTTTCGGCAAACGGATATCAGGAGGATATGAAGATGACGATCCTCTTTCTCGAATTATCATGATGATGCCTCCAGTACTTAGCGGATTTCAGCAAATGACCCTCGTGTGAAAGATCAGGATGGCGATCATGATGTTGCGAAAGGAGACCAGGAGGATATGTAGTCGTCGTCATCATCTTTCGAATGTCAGCAAATATCATGATGATGACCCTCCAATAGGTTTTGAACGTGCGCATGCAAATATGCCGAAGGTGATTTTGTTAAGTCAGGGTGATCTTATACTATCAGCATGATATTTTAGTTTTAGGCGATGAAAAGATATCATGATGATGTTCGCGATACAAAGACCGCTCGATGGGGTAACTTACCTTGACTGAAAGCCGATGTCATCATGATATTCGAACCTCAGGATATTATCGGGGGGGGGCGTTCAAACATGATGATGATGATGCTCTTCAGCAAAACTGAGTTTATAATATGACCTTCCTAAAAGATATCATGATGCTGCATAATGCGAAGATCATGATGATCCTGTCAATATGACTTAGAATAAAAAATAAAATGATGACCCTCCTGCGAATATCAGGTTTGACCAAGACTTTGACCGTGCATAACTTCCACATATGGACGAATTTTCAAGTGAAGTAAAAGGCAAACCTGCATGGAATTTCAAGCTCTTTCAAAATATGAGGTCACAGAAACAAAATATGAACTTTGACAAACAGACCTCATGATGATGACCTACCTTATGCAATATCATGATGATGATGCACCTGACCTTCATTTTTACCAGACCGCCAGGAAGCAGAAAAAACACAAGCAGAAGCAAAAAGCAAGACATCAGCAGGGGTCCCCATTTTGCTAAGGAGCATAATGGGGCGTGTTGTGAACATCACAACAGTACTATTCTATGTTTTTAATTTATTTCCGTTCTCTGTAATTATGAACTACATAGTTGTAGATTTCTTTTCCTTTCTGTAATTCCGTTGTTGCAAAATGTCGATGTGAAGCATTCCACTGGTGAGATTTCTGTCGAAATCAGTGGAATGGCTTTGCTGTATCATAGTTGTTTGTTTCCTATGTTGTTTCATTGTTCGGCAGTGCAAAGGATCCGGACAGTGCGAGGTGCACAGTAGGTTGACCTAGCATCTCCATGTGCTAGGGTTTGGATCGGAGGAGTTGGAGCTGTGATGGGGAAAATGTGGATTAATCAATAACAATAATAACAAACCCAAACACCAATGAAATATGAAGATAATGGACATTTAGAATAACAAATAGAAATACTTACAACCTTTACCTTATGCCTTCCATTACTCGCCTATCTGTTCTTGATCTTGATAATAATGAAGCCCTCAGAAGTGTATGCTCCCTTGCTTGTTGAAGATGACAAGAATAGAATGGCTATGATATTTGATTGTATTTGAAGATGAACTTCAAATACAAATGTGAGTGGATGATAATGAAGTGCTATGGAGATGGGGGTGCCAAAGGCGCGTTAGCATTTCTGCAGCATAAGTTTATTTAAGCAATGGATCTTGAAATGAAGAAGAAGAGGGTTGTATTTATAGAGTTGTGTAGAAGAAGATCAATGGTTGAGAAGAAATGAGAAGATTAATGGAGGAGGATAGTTGAAGAACGTGCAACAAATGGAAGAAAGACATGTGTCATTCAAAAAGAAGCTTTGTTGAGTTAACTGCTCTGTTGATGAGGATGAGTTTTATTTTTCTTAAATTAGAATTTATTTTTCTAATTTAAGAGCAAAGTTGCTCTAAAGTTGCTTTAACTCAGCTTTTGCTTTTGTATGACAAGAGGAATATATTTTTAGAGGATAAGAAGGATTTTTGAAGATAAGAAAGCATAATTAAATAAATGAATTTATTTAATTACTTGTAGATAATTTGGAGGAATAAATAAAATATTAAATATATTTTATTTTGTGGAGATTTAAGATTTTATTTAAATTAGGAAGAATAAAAAATTTTAATTAAATAATTAAAATTATTTAATTATTTAGAAGAATGAAGTTGGTGTAGTGAATTTAATTAATTAAATAAATGTAATTTATTTAATTGAATGAGAGGAGATGAATCAAATAAATAAATAAATTTATTTATTTATTGATAGAAGAAAGTGAAGATGAAATAAATATTTAAAATATTTATTTAAGTAGAGTCATGTCATTTTTAGGTGTATACATTTTGCCCCTCTTTGATGTAATGTGTTTTATCACGTTGTTTCAAAGAATAAGAATTTTCAACAATGATACATGCCCCAATTTGCCCCTGGTACAAGTTTAATGACAGGATGCCCCCTCGGGAGTTTGGACGGGAAGAAAGAAGTAGGTGTGAGATGGACAATCTCACGAAGAAGGTGAAAAATGGGTTAGGATAGCGAAAAATAGGATATGGTTTAGAGAAACAGACATGGGAAGTAGTCGCAGTTGTCATATAGTCGGATATGGTTCACTTGCTATAAATAGGAGCTCGGTCCACAAGTTCTATTCATTTGCCAACTTGTCCTTAGTTGATTGGTCTCTTGAGAGCTTAGGAGAGCATGGCAACTAGAGAGATGGATATTCCGCGCGTGCGAGGAGCATCAATTTGAGCGAGTCTAATGGTTCGATCAGCCAGCGAAGGTAGGACCCCCAGTATGTAGTTCGTTAAAACTCGCTAAAAGTTATTTATTAGGTTCAATAATGGCTAGGGAAAAAGACTAGGATAGATGCGCCGAACTGTCTTTCGGTGCATATACATGCTGAAATGGCGCATATGCTTCTAAGTGGCGCATTTGATACATCTTATGGCGCATATGGTAGTTTGGCGCATATAGGCTCTGAATTAGCGCGTCTACTGCTAAGCTGTACATGTGATACGATAAGCAGCGCATACACCAGAATGGTGCATACATGTCAAGGATTGGCGCATTCATGGTGAAGAGTCACATATGATATGGATCAATGCATTTGCACTAGGAAAATCAATTGACTGAATGAAATTAACCCAATTGGCATCTTGATCGATGCATCAATTGATAAGCGATCTCTGAGATTACCAAGAATCTAGTCAAGAGATGATATGTTATTTTGATTAATTTGATATGTTAAGTCCATGATAGGATAGCTTGATTGCCTTTGAGAAGGTTTACTTGGATATGGATTTCTTTGATGTTATGTTTTGCTTAGTTGCAGGAGGATATCCGGGATACCCTTATGTCACGAGAGCAGTTCTCTTTGCCGTTATTGCAGCGGTACATGTTGACTGAGATAGATTATGAGGCTCTTGGTGCTATGGGTCTGCATTATGTTTGTTTCATGCCTGAGCTTCGTGTGAACCGGGTGATGCTGATTGTGGCTATGGAATGATTCCATAGCGAGCATGGGACATTCCATCTTCTGACAGGGGAGATGGCGATCACTCTAGAGGACGTGTATCAGATTATGCACCTCCCTATTTAGGGATAGTTGGTCGAGTATGAGTCACAGCAGGATGCTAGGCTAGCTGAGTGCAGACGGGTGTTCAACGACCTAAAGTTGGTAGAGCAGGTGATTTCGTGGCAGGACATACATGACTGCTATGACTACTTCCCAGGTATAGTGGCGAGACTGATCGGTGGCATAGTATGCCTCGATAAGAGGTCACACGACTTCTTGATTGGCTGGGGGGAGGGTGTTAGAGAGCATGATCATGGACGAGACCTAGTATGCATGGGGTGTGTGCATGCTTGCACACTTATATAGAGATATGCACCAGGTGGTTTACCATAGGGGAGCTAGTTTGTCAGTAGGCGTGTCACTCTTACAGTTTTGGTTGTGGGAGCACATAGCTATCACGCGGCTAGTATGTTTATTTCATAGGCAGAGGGGTGAGCCTTACAGTTATGGATATACAGGTGTGATCTCCCAGCACAAGCTGGGGAAGCTAGGGTACTGGAGACATGCGTTCGATAACTTGGATCTGGTTATCTGGCACCCATACCTAGACTGTGAGGTATGGGATGATGAGGCAGACGAGCTTCCATATTGCTTCCAGATGCAATGGCTCATTGGCAAGACTAGGTACATTTTGGATTGACAGATTGTGAGTAGAGTTCAGAGATAGTTTGGTAGAGTTTAGGGCAGATCACAAGGACAGGCACGGTTCATGAGGATTCATGCAAAGAGATATAGGTGGGGTCTCGTGGTATCATATGAGGAGGTTTTGATAGATTTTTAGCAGATTCCTCATGCATCTTGGTCCATGAGGAGGGACATAGTGGATGCTAGCATGATGCTAGATTACAAGGAGTGGTTTGCAGCACATCCATTCCCCAGATACTCAGGGCCTGGAGAGTTAGCTCCTTGTATTGACGAGGATGATTCAGATGATGAGGGTGCAGCTGACAGGAGGAGGGGAGGATAGTGGAGGAGGAGAGGGGGTCAGGGGGATGATGGAGGGGGAGGAGGGGATGGAGGAGGACGTGGCTGACCTAGACAGAGGAGGAGGTCCGGGGAGGGTCCCTTAGGTCAGTAGGTAGTTGTATAGCCATAGGCTGTGGGATAGGTGCAGGCACAAGGGCCATCACAGCAGGTGGCACCACAGCAAGTACAAGGGTAGGTGCCAGTACAGTAGGCTTCATAGCCTGATTTACAATAGCAGGCCATTGCGACGCTATAGGGTCAGATTAGGTAGCTGAGGGCTCATCTGAGAGTAGCAGACTCTCAGAGAGATGCAGACGTAGGATGGATATCAAAGATATCCAGGGAGAGAGATGCAGCCTTGGCTAGCGCGAGGGCGGTGAGAGCAGAGAGAGATGTAGCCATGGCAGCTATGGGTACAGATGGTACTTCTAACTTTTTGGTATCACAAGTGCAGCAGGCACAGACACAATTAGCCTAGGTTTAGAGTGAGCTTACCAGAGCGAAGGCTCAGGCTCAGTATTACAAAGGTCTATACCATGGGGCAGTCGCAGCGGATCAGCATGTGCCCAGCTTTAGGAGCCATTCTGTGGCATCCCAGAGGGCAAGTGGGTCTCGATCTGTAGGATCAGTGAGGGGCCCCCAGCAGTCAGGGGGAGATAGGGGAGAGGGCAGTGCTTGGAGCAGTGCTCCATGATAGCAGGGTTAGCCAGACTTGGACACTTGTACCATTTTTTTTGATTTGATGTACATATTTTTGATGGCTGAGATAGCCTATATATGTATCATTTTTGTCTCGAGACATGTATCATCATCTTGTTGTACGTTGTATATATTTTATGATATGACTCTGAGAGATGGACAAAGATTTTTGATATGTTGTACATTTGGACATGTTTCTATGCCTATATGACGATACAGTGATTGATGTCTATGTGCCCATGTTTTCTATGTTGATATGCTATGGATGCAATCTATCTTATATGTGATGCATACTAGATGGCTGCACATGATTTTGATATGCAATGCAGATGTGGCATGTTATGGATATGATTATGTAGCTCTATATGTGTTTGTTGATGTTTTTTGATTTTTTTGATGAGACATATGGATGCATATGTATGTGGATGACCTAATGCACTTTACTATGTATGTAAATGATGTAATTAAGTAAATGACTATCTCATGTGATGTGATATGTGACCTATGCTATGTTTTTGATATTTCCAAATGTACTCAATCGACACTGAGATGATATAGATAGGCTGAAGAAGAGATGAAAAAATATTGACTTTCATTTGATATACTGCAGGATTTTCTTACTACATGGTTGATATGGATTGCTGGATATGGGATAGATACGGATTGTCATCTTGAGATTTTGCAAGTCCTTTTGCTTTCATCATTGGGCACTTTTTTGGTATTTTTCACTTTTTGAAATGTTGTAAGAAAATGCAAGCATCTAGGTATAATTAAACTGAGATGACCTGAGTATTTCTTACATGGATTTTGATATAGCAAGTTGATACAAGCATCTAGTCAAACTTGAATCTAGATGACCAGAGTATTTCTTGTGTTTCAACATACAAGGATTGCCCTTTTTCATGTTCAGACCTTGGAAGTCCTCGATGATCTTTTACTGATCATGTCATTAGACAAAAGTTGTCACATTACTAAAGTTTAATCCACAAACAACAGACAAAGAAAAAGATTATGCTCCCATCATAGCATCTCTAGCTTTTGGCATCCTCGAGTAGCATAGGAAGAAATAATGACAAAAATCCAAGACTTTGTAAGTTACCTGTTCACAAAACATTCTTGCATTAGATGTGTCTTTTTGCCATAATTGATACAGAGTTTAGTTGGAGCATTTCGGTGTTTCTGCTTTGGATAGGTTGATGTTCTACATGTCAAGATTTTGTTTTGGGAAGCTTGCTTTGCTGCGCACTTGTCTAGTGAAAAGTATCACAATCATTTATTGGTATCCTCTTCGAAAGATGGCATTCAAGAATCCAAATCCGTAACTAGGTCAAGGAGTTGCCCCCAGTTTAGACAAGGATCAACTTATTATGGTGAGGTGACAGACAGACATGGAGAGACAGACCCTAAGGGACTGACCTAGTGCCTTGGGGGCTCATTGCTAAATGGCCTTGCCTATGTGATGACATAGAGGCAATGTAGTTCAGGGTAAACTTGATGGACCTAAGACCTAGGCGATGGCCAAGATGCAAAAATGGTACGGATAGACAACAGAACAGATGACATTGGAAGGATACGGAGGGGAGAGAAGTGGAGTGGAGCAAAGCATCGGGGGCGCATTAAGAATGGCCTTGCCTACATGATAACTCAGAGGTGACGTAGTTCGACAACAGTTCAAAGAACTAGTTGAAGATGAACGATATGATGGAAACAAGAGACAAGAGGTTAAAAAAGATGGAGGAAGTGGTTTGTCGCAGATAGTGCCTGTTTACCAGGTTTTCACCACTTGCTTTTATTTGCATGAGAGTCGAAAGTACTCATGATGCCTGTTTGCCAGGTTTTCATCATGGTACCTATATAAGGCGCTTGTTTGCCAAGTTTTCACCAGAGGACAATTTTTTTGTCATTTTTCTACTTTTTTGATTTTTTTGTTTTATTTTTTATCACTTTTTCAATTTTTTTGGATTTTTCTAGGACTCCCTTACATTGGGGTTTTTAGGTATAGAACTTGCGAAGATGCATGTTGTTGATAGGATCATTGAACAGTTCACTTTTAGATGTAGCCAATTGATATGCCCCCGATCCATAAGCTGCGATCATGACATAGGGACCTAGCCAATTAGGTTCAAACTTGCCTTTCTTTTCTCTATCTTGCTCATTTCTGGGGTTTTCTTTGAGGACTAGATCACCAACTTGGAATACTCGTGGCTTTACTTTGTGGTTATAGCTTCTGGACATTCATTGCTGATATGCTTTTAGGTGGTTAAAGGCCTATTGCCTTCTCTCTTCGAGTAGCTCTAATTCTTGAAGTCTGGACACTCTGTATTCTTCATTAGATATGAGACCTTTTAGTGAAACTCGCAAGGATGGGATCTCGATTTCAATGGGCAAGATAGCTTTAGATCCATAGACTAGGGAGTATGGCGTTGCACCTGTGGGTGTGTGGATGCTTATATGGTAGGCCCACAGCGCGGGGTTCAATTGGACATGCCAATCTCAGCCGGCATCATTGACAATCTTCTTTAGGATTTTCAAGATAGTTTTATTTGATGCCTCAGCTTGGCCATTACCTTGGGGGTAATAGGGGGTTGAAAAGTGGTGCTGGATATGGAATTTGTCACATAGTTCCCTAGCATCCTAATTTTTGAAGGGTCGTCCATTATCCGTGATAATGGACGAAGGGACACCATAGCAACAAATGATATAGTTCAAGATAAACGAGGCAATCTGCTTTCCTGTGATATTGGCTAAGGGCACGGCTTCAATCCACTTCGTGAAGTACTCAGTGGTAGTGATTATGAATTTATGGCCGCTGGATGAAGAAGGGTGAATCTTGCCCACTAAGTTGAGTCCCCACTGACAGAAAGGCCAAGGAGTCATTAACAGATGTAGCTCCTGCACTGGTACATGTATCAGGTTCCCATGGATTTGGTACTTTTTGCACTTCTTTACAAAATGATAGGAATCTTGTTCCATAGTTGGCCAGTAGTATCCCATGCGTATGAGTTTCTTGGCCAAGGTAGGGCCACTAGAGTGAGTCCCGCATATACCATCGTGTATTTCACTTAGGACAGTTTGATATTCCTCACTATCGAGACATCTAAGGAGAGTACCATTGAGACCTCTGCGATATAGGGTATTGGCTATCGAGACATCTAAGGAGAGTACCATCGAGACCTCTATGATATAGGGTATTGGCGACAATGGCATACTAGGATGCCTGATGGATAAAGGTTCATTTTTGGTTACTAGAGAGATCGAGGGCAGGGTATTCTCTTTAAGATAGGCAAATATTTTTCCATAGAGGGGGGAATCAGTTCCAATGATATGACAAATGATATGAGATTAAGGGGTGACATACGCAGGGCAAGACACTAGCTCTACCAAGAACTCATAACGTGATTGATTATTCAGAATATCAAGGAGAGATGCAATCGTGGCCATGGCATCTACAACTTTGTTCTCAATCCTTGGTATCTGTTCAAAAGAGATCTTGACTAAGTATTCTTTGCAGTCATCTACCATTCTCTTGTAAGGGATTAGTTTCTCATCTTTTGTTTGGTGGTCGTCATTTACTTGATTTATAACCAGCTGTGAGTCGCCATATACCTGAAGTTCTTGGATATTCCATTCAACTGCCAGCTTGATACCAATGACGAGGGCTTCATACTCTGCCATGTTGTTGGTGCACGGAAAGAGTAGTCTGTATGATTTAGGAATGGTGTCCCCACTAGGTGTGATCAACAAGATACCTGCTCCTAATCCATGTTGAGTGTATGATCCATCAAAGTACATTTTCCAGGTTGTTGTGTTTATGTGAAAGATAGATTCATCTAGAAATTCAAAGTTCAAAGGGCTGTGATCTGTTAGAGGTGCATCTGCCAGTTGATCTGCAAGTACTTGGTCTTTTATTGCTTTCTTGTCTACATATTCGATATCAAACTCACTGAGAAGCATGACCCATTTGGACAATCTACCTGTTAAGGCTGCCTTGTTGAGTAGGTACTTGAGTGGATCAATTTTTTCTACTAGTTTGACAGAATGTGACATGTAATGTCTCCACTTTTGTGAGGCGAAGACTACAGCGAGACATGCTCTTTCGATTGGTGTGTACTGCAGTTCATATCCAACAAGTGTTCGACTAATATAGTAGATTGCTTATTCTTTCCCGTCATAGTTTTTCTATGCAAGGAGAGCTCCTAAAACTGTTGGTGTGGCTGAGATATACAGTAACAGAGGTTTACCCTGAATCGGTGGCATCAATACAGGTGGCTTCGTGAGATACTCTTTTAACTACTGAAATGCCTGCTCACATGACTCATTCCATTTGAAAGGGACATTCTTATGTAGGAGGTGAAAAAATAGGTGGCACTTGTCTGCCAGTTGAGAAATGAACCTTCTAATAGACTACAGTTTTCCCTGTAGAGACCTTAGCTGTGTAAGATTCTTCAGAGGCGGCATTTCCATGATGGCCTTCACTTTAGCTGGTTCAACTTCGATTCCATTAGCAGACACTATGTATCCAAGTAGCTTTCACGAGGTAACACCAAACACGCACTTGTTTGATTGAGGTGCACTTAAATTTTTCTAGTCTATTGAAAATTTTGTCCAGTACTACGAGGTGTCCTTCTCTTGTGAGTGATTTTGCCAGAATGTCATCAACATAGTCTTTCATTATTGTGTGCATCATGTTGTGGAAGATTGTGGTCATAGCTCTCTGATATGTTGCACTGGCATTTTTCAAACCAAATGGCATGAGACACCAACAATAGGTGCCCCAAGGACATGTGAATACAGTCTTGTGTTGATCTTCAGGTGTAATTTTTATCTGGTTGTATCCAAAAAAACCATCCATTAGTGATAGCATGGTGTGCCCTACCATGAGATCTATAATCATGTCAATGTTTGGCAGGGGGAAATCATCTTTCGGACAAGCTTTGTTTAGGTCTCTGAAGTCATTGCATATTTGGAATCTGCCATCTGGTTTGGCAACTGGTACTATGTTTGAAACCCACTCAGGATAGTCTATGGGTCTGATGAATCTGACATCCAATAGTTTTTTCAGCTCTTCCTTCACCATAAGGTCCACATGCAGGTGCATCTTTCTAATTTTTTACTTTACCGGTTTAGCTCCTGGAGCTAGAGATAACTGATGCATTATGAGATTCAGATCTAGCCCTGGCATGTCTGCATATGTCTAAGAAAAGTTGATTTGTTTTCTCTTGAAGAAGTTGGTGAATGCTGGTTTTTCTTGTTCTGTCAAAGCCTTTGCCATATGGATCATCCTAGGATTATCACCTGTACTGACATTGATCGGTTCTGCTGGTTCTATCAAGATTGAAGATCTCTCCTGATGTGTAAGATTGGGTAGAGGGTCAAGCCTTTCATCCTTCAGCACCTCAGAGAGGTTTTCACCATTGGATACATTTTTATTTTTACTATTTTCATGATCTAACATTGCCGCAGAATGGTTTTCACCATTAGATCTTTCTTTTATTTTGACATTTTTCAGACTAAAAGGCTTGGCACTCTCTCCAAAATAGGCCTTCTCATTGAGTTCTATAGCATAGCCAGCTCTGTGGTCCCCTGTGGGTATACGATTTCTAAGCTCAAGGTAGTCTATGATGGCGTCATCATTCTCAAAGGTATCAAGCTCAGGGGTAGTGCCTTGTAGGTCCCAATCTATGAGTTCGGGGTGCACCAAGGGTAAGGGGTCATTAGGTTGGTCTAGTTCAATGGTGTTGATAGTTAGGATAGAGTTGTTAAAAGCATAGATGAAGTCTGCGATGGTACTCTTTGTTAGTGGATCCATCAAGGTTGGTATCATTCTTTCCTCATGATTTTCACTATTGTTATTACGTGAGTCAGACTCTAGCGGTCTAGCCCTTGGACCTTGTCTCTCATGTGCGTGGGTGGGGTCATACTTGTGGACAACATCAATGCCTTTGTCATCACAAGATAGCTCAAAGAGGCTATCCCATTCATACTCATTTGAATCGATCTCACTATTCAGTTGTAGTTGTTGAATTTGCTCAACCAGATTGCTAGTGGATGTTTCTAGTTGTTTTCCTTTCTTCTTCTTTGTTCTATTGTTTCTTGATGTGCCATTGTAACCTAGCCCTATACTGCCTCGGGCTGTCAAAGTATGAGGTTGGATGGGTACAGTGATACCATCCTTTCTTGAACCGAGTGGACCATGTCTTTCATACCCCATTCTTTGTAGCATTTGAAAACCTTGACCATATTGTTCAATTGGTGTAGTGTGATGGTCTTGTTATGTGGATGAACTGCCTTCATCTTTGTATAACCACTGCAGGATATCTTTCTCATCACTCTCATCTTCAAGGCTGCCCCATTTGACAAATGGTCCTTTGGTATCTTTGTCTACTTTGGGTTTGCTCAGAGTAGGTCTTCCATATGATCTTGGAGATAGGGGGAGCTGTGCCAAGTAGAGGGATTGGGAGATTGTGTACTCGCCCAAGCCTTTATCCTTGAGTTTGAGGTTGGGTTGGGAAGTCTTTAAAGAGGAAGTAAGTGTAGCCAAGTCAATATGAGATGAGGATGAAGCAGAAGCACGGTTGTTGGGAATCACCACTTCAGGTTTAGGATGGATAGAGTTACAATACTGAAATGGGTTGGGGTCACCTTAGATGGTGATCTCCTGACCTTCGTAAGGGAACTTGATACACTGATGGTAAGTTGGAGGTACTGCTTTCAGAGCATGTATCCATGGTCTCCTAAGAAGAATGTTCTATGCTAGTTCCATATCGAGGACTTGGCAAGCCACATCTTTTACTACAGGTCCCACTCTGATTGGTAAAGTAACAATTCCCTTGGAGGTTCTCTCCCCCTCATCGTAGTCTTTGATAGTGATTTTCCTTTTCGGGTCTATAGCTTTCACTGAAAACCCCAATGTAAGGATTATCTTCAAGGTACAAATATTCAAACTGGCTCCTCCATCGATTAGGACCCTCTTTATCTTGTGTTTGTGAATGAAGGCTTCGATATGAAGAGAGGCGTTATGGGGTTGAGTGATTGACATATCATCCTTTTCAGTGAATGATAGGGAATGAGGTGAGGTTATGTAACCTACCATGGTTTGGAATTGTTCTTCAGTGAGGTTTGTAGGGACAGAGGCTTCCGCTAAATCTTTGTCAAGAATGGCCCTATGGGACGGGGATAGACACAGAAGTTCCAGGATGGAGATATGTGCAGGTGTCTTATGTAGTTGATCCAAGACACTGTATTGATTAGCCAGAGGGACGGAGGTTCCCCTAAGAGTGACTCTATTGCTATAGGTGGTAAAGTTACAATCCGGATCTTTGTTTATAGTGATCACATTGATGTGTGAATCACTTTTCGAGATATGGTTAACAACATAGTCAAAGCCAACGTTGGTGTAATTTGTGTTTTTAGATCCACTATTGTTTCGGTTGGAAGGTCCTCCCTACTCATAGTTGGGAAGAGGATCCTTGAATGCCTGGTGATCATTGTTAGAGGTATGCCCATCAATTGATATTTTGCTTTGTTTGATCAAGTCTTGGATAGTATGTTTTAGCGCAATGCAGTCGTTTGTTTTGTGCCCCCTATTTTGATGAAATTCACAGAAATCGTTGTCATTCCACCAATGGGGTTTGACTTTTGGTTCATACTCTCATGCTGAGGGAAGTGTTATGATCTTGTTCGTGATTAACTTTCGTAGGGCAGTTTCCAAGGATTCCCCCAAAGGGGTGAATTTTCTCCTAGGTCAAAAGTTGGTAAACTGAGATTCAGTGTTTCTTGGTTTGTTTTGTGGGGGGTTATTTTAAGGAGTTGATAAGTTCAAAATTGGTTGCTTAGGTGCCACATTCTTGGCATCTACCACCCCATCATTCACAATGTTTTTGTTTTTCATCCAGAATCTTGGTTTGTCTGTGTTGGTGTTGGTACTAGGAGTGTCCTTATAGAGCTTGATTTAACCCTTGGCAATTAAAGCTTTTTCAATGATGAGACCCATCTCAATGACCTTGCTAAAAGAAGTAGGACATTTGATTTGTATTTGATAGCTTAGTTCAGTTTGTAAGTTGTGGACGAACATTTCCAACATCTATTTTTCCAGTATTACAAAGATCCAATATTGAGATGTCGTGCTCAATATTGTAAGAGAAGTGGGTGACAAATTTGTCTACAAGTTCATTGAATGTTTTAATGCCAGGTGATAGTCTAGAAAACCACTCCATGGCTTGTCCTCCTAAGCTTCGAGGAAAAAGTTGCATGAGGTAAGTGTCATTGTGTGTGACCTCAAGGCAAGCAGTGTTGAATTCCCTGATGTGGTCCCTTGGATCACCCTTTCCTCAATATTTATCAAATTTTGGTACCTCAAATTTTGAGGGGAAAGGTATCATGATCAAGGTCCTATCATAAGGATATGGCAAAATATCCTCTAGGGTGTAATGTTTAGTTGATGCTCCTATTTTTATGTCCATGAATTGTTGTTGTAATGCTTGGATTTGTTGGTTCACTAGACTTAGGGCATCCGTAGGATCATTGGTTATTTTGGTTTTGTCTGAAGGTGTTCCTTCCTCATGTCTACTTCCCTCAGGGTTTCTTTCATCCTCAATTTCTTTTAGAGCCTCTACGTCAAAATCTTTAGGGGGCTTGACTCCTAGATGTGCTAGGTGTAAAAAGAATTTGGTAGGGTCTTCGACAAGTATCTTTTCCAATAGGCGTTGAAATTTTGGGTCATGTTGTGTTTGAAGGATCTCTTCCATAGGAATTTCTTCATCACTTTTGTGAGCATTTTGAACAATTTTCTCAGCCATTTCAATTTGCTTTTGTTTTTGTAATCTTGTTAAGACCATGCAAGTGGCAACTAGAGATGGGATGAAGTGAGTTTGAAAGTTCTAAACAAGAGGTGCTAGAATGAGACAAGATTTTAGCAAGGTTCTTCTTAGATCTAGTTGGTGTCAAACAAGTGGATGAACAAAATGATAGTTGAAGCAAGGATGATAGATATCCATTTTCTTAATGTGGACTAGTCTTGCACAAGCCCCTAGTGGAGTTCCTAGAGAAAAGGATAAGTGACCCTTGATATTGGAGACTCACTAGGTTTGTTTGAGATGTGATGTGATCAAGAATAACTTGGTTCTAACCTTGTTGGATTTTGGAAGAATTTTGGCAAGATTTTGGATGACAAAAAGATAGTTATGGTGTGGAAGAAGAGAGAAAATGGTTGATTTGCACAATCTTGATCAGATTTTTGAAAACTAAGACAGGTTTGAAATGGTTTTAAAAAGTTGAAAATTTTGCTTTTGGAAGGTACAGATTTTGCTTTTTGGTTAAAATGCATAGCAGTTTAAATGCGCAATAACAGAGTTCAAAAGTGCCACAAGTCGTATCAAATGCGCTACTCTGGTTTTTGTTCAAATGCACCAAGACAGATATCAAATGCATTGTAAGTCATTTCAAATGCACTGCAGGTTGATTTAAATGCGCAATTCTGGCTTTTCAATTTGAAATTGCAATTTTTTTGGAATGTTTTTCAAGATTTTTTCTATTTTTGGTTTGAAAACTTGATGTTTCTGAGAATTGATTCTCAATTATGGCAAAGACACAGCAAACACATAGAAATTTTCATGATTTTTTATCTTTTGTTAATTTTTTGTATTTTTGGACTATTTTGACTAAAAAATGAGTACACCCTAGCCTGGATAGGACAATATCATTGAATCCTCTAGCTGTGCATACTCAAAGCATGTAGCTCTAGGATTTGGTAGCACCGGCTCCCCTCTACGACACTCACTTCTCACGCATACCAGATTTGGGTTTCCTTAGGCTTGTACCCCCACTAAACCTTAGGATTGTCCTTTCTACCTCTACTAAGAGTCACATGAATCGAGGCTGCTTCAAAGGCTCCGCCCTTTACATCAAAAAATAGGGGTTTTTGGTATACTACACAATTGGTTCATAGTCAAGGCAACCGTTTGAGTCGTTACATGTGCAGCAGCACTACTCTCCATTATGGAGTCTCCCAGCCTCAAAGGGTTATGCCTTAGAGGGTTTTGAGGGAGGTTGGCCATCAGTGTAACACAACAGCACTCGTTGCGGGAGGTTTTCACCTCAAGCACAATTTATTTTAAGTGGATTGGTAGGGCTTGGCTTTAGCCTGTTACCACTCAGGGTCATTCCCACTTGGACAGGCGTGCATCCAAGGGCAGGCCCCTCTAAAGGTTAAACAAATGGAATAAAAAGTCTAGTGTTTTGGTCACCCAGTTAAGGGGAGAGCATAAGCCTATTGTCATTCAACAAACATAGAGGACAATGATTTATCTAAACCTAGTTAAAAGGAAAAAAACTAAATGGGCTATTCTACTTGTGCACTCACACATTTGTTAACTTTGAAGTGTTTAAGACATAGCAATGTTCATTTCTATTTGTAAGATAACAATGATCTAACTAGGAAAAGAAATCAACAATACAAATATAGCAATGGTTCAGTTACTCTCCTTCCTAGTTAAAGACTACGTGAAATTTGCATGCATGCATCTTTTTTGTTACTTTTTGCCCTAATTAGTCTAAATGAACTAATCAATGCAACTAAATGACCTATTCTAGCCTCTAATCCTATAAAACAAATGTTAGCTCAAACATAAAAATCAGACAAAACCCTAAAACCACAGTGCAGAATAAAAGCGCCGCTATGCAGTCTGAATCCATAGAAATAGAGATTGCATGCATCGTTTTACAGAAGCACTAAGATAGGTGTCAAAAGTGCTGTAACAAGAGACATATGTGTTATTATAAAAAATGTGTCGTTATATAGTGTGACAGCACTATAAAACAAGGTATATGTGCTGAAGTCACGCAGGCACTGAAACAGGGTGTATAAGCACCTAAACAGAGTGTGTATGCACCATGTCTATAGAAGCACCGAAACAGAGGGTAAAAGCATCGTTTCAGAGATTGAATGTACCGGACTTCTGCATGCATCGGGACAGGAGGTATATGCGTCACTAGATTGATCAGATGCGTCGAATTAACCTGTCAGAAGTTTGTATGAAGCCTGTATGGAACCTACGTCTCAAAACTTAGATTTTTTATTAGAAAAAGGGGCAAGGGCCCCATGGTGGAAGCCAAAATGTGATGGGGAAAACATGGATTAATCAATAACAATAATAACAAACCCAAACACTAATGAAATATGAAGATAAAGGAGATTTAGAATAACAAATAGAAATACTTACAACCTTTACCTTACACCTTCCATTGCTCACCTATCTGTTCTTGATCTTGATAATAATGAAGCCCTCAGAAGCGTATGCTCCCTTGCTTGTTGAAGATGACAAGAATAGAATGACTATGATAATTGATTGTATTTGAAGATGAACTTCAAATGCAAATGTGAGTGGATGATAATGAAGTGCTATGGAGATGGGGGTGCCAAAGACGCGTTAGTGTTTCTGCAGCATAAGTTTATTTAAGCAATGGATCTTGAAATGAAGAAAAAGAGGGTTGTATTTATAGAGTTGTGTAGAAGAAGATCAATGGTGGAGGATAGTTGAGGAATGTGCAACAAATGGAAGAAAGACGTGTCATTCAAAAAGAAGCTTTGTTGAGTTAACTGCTCTGTTGATGAGGATGAGTTTTGTTTTTCTTAAATTAGAATTTATTTTTCTAATTTAAGAGTAAAGTTGCTTTAACTCAACTTTTGCTTTTGTATGATAAGAGGAATATATTTTAAGAAGATAAGAAGGATTTTTGAAGATAAGAAAGCATAATTAAATAAATGAATTTATTTAATTACTTGTAGATAATTTGGAGGAATAAATAAAATATTAAATATATTTTATTTTGTGGAGATTTAAGATTTTATTTAAATAAAATTGCATTTTATTTAAATTTGGAAGAATAAAAGATTTTAATTAAATAATTAAAATTATTTAATTATTTAGAATAATGAAGTTGGTGTAGTGAATTTAATTAATTAAATAAACGTAATTTATTTAATTGAATGAGAGGAGATGAATCAAATAAATAAATAAATTTATTTATTTATTGATAGAGGAATGTGAAGATGAAATAAATATTTAAAATATTTATTTAAGTAGAATCATGTCATTTTTAGGTGTATACAGGAGCTGTTATCGATGAGATAGAGGCCATCGATGAAACATTCCTCGCTCAGAGCAATGAGGATAGTCTGGCCGAAGGGAGGTTCGAGCCGCTGAATGAAAGTCATGACCTAAGATTCAGATCAGGGTGACAAAGCACATCGGCCAGAAGTTGTGCGTGCTTGCTGACAAGTAGGGTCTCACCGAAGATAACGCATATCGGCATATCAGGAGAACAAACAAGGAGTTCACCGATGGTAAAGGTCACAGCGATGAGAGTTTGGTGATGGTTGAATTGACTGTCAGCCCGAGCGAAGAGGGAGTAAGTCTTATCATATGAGGCTCCCCATCAATAAGGAACCTATTGTAGTAGATAGAAGTAAATGGTTGGATTATTTCATTCAAGAAGATATGTTGTTCAAAGGAAGTCAGTTGTGCATACCTAGAAGTTCAATGAGAGACAACTTGGTCAAGGAGAAGCATAGTGGTGGATTGGCAGGACACTTTGGCATTGATAAGACAGTGACTTTGGTAAGTGAAAATTACTTTTGGCCTCAGACTCATAAGGATGTTTGGAGATTTGTGCAAAGTTGTAGATTTTGTCAAGTTGCAAAAGGGAATAGTCAGAACACTGGATTGTATAAACCTTTAACAGTATTGGAGAGACCTTGGGAAGACATAAGCATGGATTTTGTAATGGGATTACCTAAGACACAGAGAGGACATGATTCAATATTTGTAGTGGTTGACAGATTTTCAAAGATGGCTCATTTCATACCTTGCAAGAAGACAACTAATGCAGTGCATGTGGCTGATCTATTTTTCAATGAGATTGTGAGATTGCATGGGTTACCTAGGAGTATAGTTTCACATAGAGACACAAAGTTTGTTGGATACTTCTGGAGAACATTGTGGAAGAAGATGAAGACAAATTTGAAGTTCAGTTCAACTTTTCATCCACAGACAGACGGATAGATAGAGGTAGTGAATAGGAGTTTGGGAAACTTGTTGAGATGTTTGGTTTGAGACAAAACTAGAAGTTGGGATTTGATTCTTTCACAAGAAGAATTTGCATACAATAATTCAGTCAACAAAAGTATCGGAAGAAGACCTTTTGAGATTGTTACCAGAGTAAATCCTAGAGGAGTTACAGAATTGAGAGACATCAGTACAGAGGAAAAGAGAAATGCAGAAGCAAAAGAATTTGCAGATCATATGAAAACAGTGCATAATCAAGTGAAGAAGTATTTGAAGAACATGCACAATAAGTACAAAGAGAAGGCATATGAAAAGAGAAGACAAGGAATTTGAAGGAGAGGAAGTAATGGTGTATTTGAGAAAAGAAAGATTTCCAGTTGGGACATATAACAAGTTGAAGATGAAGAAGTTTGGACCTTGTAAGATACTCAGGAAATTTGATTTAGGAAATACATATGAAGTGGAATTACTAGAGACATTGGGTATTTCACCTATTTTCAACATTGTAGACTTTTACCAATATCATGAAGTAGAGTTCAGTGATAGCATGGAAGAAGACTTGAAGAAACAATTACCACAACAAGCACCAGAACAAATTGAAGTCATTTTGGATAGCAGGGTTGGACGTAGCACTAGAGGAAGATAATACAAAGAATATCTTGTGAAGTGGAAAGGCAGACTAGAAGAAGATTCATCATGTATTTCTCAGACTGGGGTGGACTGTCTTGGTTCTTCCCTAGCCCCAACAAAGTGAGGGACTCACTTTTTCAATAACCCCAGATGTCTGATGTAGGAGCATCCCTAGTTCAAGAGCAATCTTGCATCAACCAAAAACATTTGCATTTGCATTTCAGTTCTTTCATTTCCCAGTTTAGTTAGGTAGTTCAGTCAGAAGCAGCTTAGCTTATGGTCTGGTTTCAACATTTCACACCTTGCGGATTTGGACTTAGCATCTCAATTCATTCATCTACATCATGCCAAGAATTCAGAGCATTTGGATCAGTTGCTGGAAAGTTACCGCTATTAGAAGATCCTCTATTTTCTCAGTGCAGAGTTCTCTGACAGTCATGAGTAATCAGCTGAAGGAGAAGGATTGGGAGCATTGGCCAACTTGTGGATCCTTGTGATTCATTCTACAATGTTTCTTGGTTCATGGTCGACCTTCCTCATAGGTCCGCACTTCATTGTATCCGTTGGAGAAGGATTTTTAAGCCGATAGGTCTGACCTATCCAAGAACACACGTTACACCTCTTCATCAGGACTCTAGATCTCTTGTGGCCGATGTGAAGGAATCTATTGGTCTGGAAATGATATACAATGATGTAATAGATCCTTAGGAAAGTAGTTTAGGGATAGCTATTCACATTAGAAAGATCTATAGTTTAGTTTGGTGTGAAGGAGCTTCAAAGCTTTATCTTGTGCATGTATGTAATCAGGCTTGTGAGCCCTAGTTGTAAGCCCGCATGTTGTTGGCTAGATTGTATTTGAATTCTTTGATATACTGAATGACTGAACCTGCATTTGTTCTATATTCTTGTGTTGTTTCCGTTGTGTTTACTCTTGTTGCATGGTCTGGACAAATCACTCTGTGAACCCTCCTACCGCGACTACACCATTTTGAGATAGATGTTTCTTTGATTCTTGGCTTTTGTGTCCTAAGGCATGAGGATCCTTAGGATTTTTGACCTTATAGGTAGAGGCATCTAAATTTTTACTTTTGAATCCCATGGGTATGGTGGAAGCTCCTTGTTTAGACAATGTGTGCATTTGTTGGCCATGATTGGGTTTTTTAGAGGATTTATGGATAGGTGGATAATTGGGTGTTGGAAGTAGTGGAGGTAGATTCGATGGAGGGATGTTAGGAGTTGGAAGTAACGGAGGAAAAGTGCATGGCGAAAGGTGTATGGTCACATGCTTTTGACATTTAGAAGAGGATGGAGGTGGAATGGCAACGTATGATTTAGGTATATGATGGGGCTTATGATAGGAAGTGGTGAACTTAGGAAGGATGGAGGTAGTACCAACATCGTTATATTGTTGACCTTGAGGTTTGTATCCAAGGCCAAATGAGCATGGAGGGACCTTGACATGGATCAGCTCCAAAATACCTTGTTCAAGAAGGCCTAAGCCTTTACCTTGATAATTCATGTTTTGAAGCATGTGATGGACAATGGGACTAGGTGTAGGTGGAACACTAGAGATGAGTTCCTTATTGGATGAAGAAGGTGAGATGGTAGACAATGGTTGTTGTGTTCCTAGGGAGGAACACTGATGGATAAAGGTGGATAGACCCACAGGATATGATGGTGGATTTGAAATAGGGTCAATAGTGAGTGATGGAGGATCATTAAGATCTTGCTTGTGTTCATTATGATCCAAGGTATTTGTTTGATCTTCTATGCTTATGTGTTCTTGGGAGGCACATGGCTCATTATGATAGGTAGATGTTTGGTGATCATGGGTAGGTGGAGGATGGATAGGATCAATTTGGATATCTTGCTCATGGATGATCATGGGAGGAAGGATAGGTGGAGTGGTAACCTCTTGATCATGAATTGCATAAAGTTTGGCTAGGAGGCTCCTCGTGGTTCTCATGATCATACATTGAACCTTGATCATAAAGGTGAACATAAAAAAGATTAATTTGGCTATGAATGGGATCACTTTGTTCATGAATAGGGTCATGATCATAAATAATATTTTGATCACAAAAAATATATAAGTCATGGATAGTTTGAACTTAGAGATGCTTTGATCTTGACTTAGTTGAGGGGTTGATGTTTCCACATGCTTAGGAGTATACTCTTGACATAGCTCTTGTGATTTCATCGAAGTGGAGGCAAGAGACTCTTGGACAGGCTCGATGGCTTGTGGGTCACATGATGGGTTTGAAGGGTCTTAACTAGGACTTGTGGGAGAAGTCTTTTCAATAAGCTCAATGGTTTGTGGACCACATGGTGGCATTCGATGAATAAGCATGGCATTGGAAGGCTCGTTGCTAGGTGCTAAGATAGGTGTTTGACATGAGGATAAATTGTTCCTAGCTAGTAGCCAATGGATCACATCCTGTGCAAGTGTATAGGTGGATGGATAATATAGTGGATGGATGATAAGGGTAGATGGTGTTGGAGGCTTAGGAGTAGGAATAGGATTGGAGGGAGGGATAATGTGATTAGATGGATTGGGATTAGGAGTGGATGGAGGGATAATGTGCTTGGATGGATTGGAATTAGGATTGGATGGAGGGATAGTAGGACTAGATGGATTAGATGGTTGGTAGGTCAATAGACTAGGAATGGGATCACATGATGGTGTCAAGATGGGACTAGTAGGCTTATGTGTTGGCATGTGATCGGATGGTGATGGAGGATGTTCATAGGATGCAATGACTAGATTGGTATCTCCCTCGTCAAAGGATATTTAGTATTGTAGCATAGGAAGACTTAAGGATACTTGATTTATGTACATAGGGTCACTTGGAGTAGGATTAGGTGACACATAGGTATCTCCATCGTCAAAGGATATTAGATCTTGCTCCAAAAGTGGACTTAAGGATGTTTGACTTATGTACAGGGGCTATTTGGGCTTGCATGTACCTCTTGTGAGAACACATTTTGGCCTTGTGAATGGGTTGGGTGATGGTGTGTTGGCATGTTGGAAGAAGGAATTGGATAAGTTTGAGGTGAATATTGTTGGGTAAATATGGCATTGACATGATGTGTAGATGGGTTAGGTTGGCATGATGGTGAAAGTGACATATAGAATTGTGGTTGAATGTGTTGGAGGTTGGGATGGTGTTGTGATGTGATTGGTTGTTGAATAGGTTGATGATGGAATTGTTGGATAGGTTGATGTTGTTATTGAAGGTGTTGATGGTGTGTTGGTGGAGGAATCACATAGGATAATAGTTGTTGAGAGGATTGATATGGATACAGGTTGACATTGGAAGGTGTGTGATAGGTTGATGAAGGGGTGACATGACATGTAGATAGATGAGGTTGATATGATGGTATAGAGGACACATAGGATTGATGTGGCATTGGTTGATGATGTGCCTATTGGATTTGACAAGTGGCCAAGAGGTGTTGGATTTGTGCTATGAGGTGTTGCATTTGCGGGGATTGGCTTGTTTTTAGTTTTGGAATCATGTCATGGGCCCTCTGAATGGTCTGTTGGTCGAGAGGTTTTGGCATTTGGTGAGGTAGGTCAATGAGGTCTTGTGCTAGGTCCTCTAATGTTGACATGGTGGAAAATGATGCTGATTTGGATTAAAAAGATGATGATGTGTAATGATGAGGTTAGATGACTTGGGTTGATTGAATGACTAGGATGATTTGGATTGGAAGGATTGGATGATGTGGAAATTGTTTATGAGTAGTGTGACTTGGGCAATATCAAACACAAGATCTCACATGTACATGCACACACACCAAACACAATGATCAATTTGTACAACCTAGGCTAGGAAAGGATAATATCTACTAGGTTCCCACTTGGATTTCTCTAGCCACACCTACTTATAGTGGATGTCCTAGAAGTCTGGTAGCACTAGCTCCCCCTTATAGTGCACTCACTTCTCAGGCATACTAGACTTCAAATTTCTAAAGATCTGAAGACCTGCATAAATTTGCCATCTCTACTATAAGCCTCAAAAATGTGGGACAACTTTAGAGGTCTGACCTCCTGTACCAGTAGATAGAGGGTTTTTTGCTACTACACATTGTTTCTAGTAAGGACTTCCGTTCAGGTGGCCATACATGTGGCAATTTGCTCTGGTTAGGAGGCCCCCCAACCTACAGAGCTTACACTCTGCAGGGTTTCAAGTACCATAAGGTACTGTGGGGAACATTCTTCGGTTTGACATAATAGCACCTATTGTTTATGATTTTCATCACAAACACATTATTTATATAGCGGCTTGGAAGGGCTTCGCTTTAGCCTGTTTCCACTTGGGTCATTCCCTTCTCACAATGGGAAGGAAGGCCCTCTAGAGTTAGCAATGATTTCTCTTACACCCTAGATCCATTGGTTAGGTAGGGGGAGAGGATACTCTCATTGCTAAGTCAGGTTACACATAGACTCAACAAGAAAGCAAACAATGAAAAGAAAACAAACACGGAGTATGGAGGATTCATTTTAAACACCAAATCAAAGTGTTCCTAATTTAGTGGCAAAAAAGATTCTTTGACCAATCGAACCTGCAGAAAATATGTCAATAGTTTGTTTTCTCCATTCTTTTACAAGCATGTTTTGACAAGCTGCGCAGATAAATCATTAGTTTCCAAGAAAAATGATAGATTGAAGCTTAGAAAGTATCTGAACTTTGACTATAAAATGAGATGATAAAATGATAAAATTATCTAATAATTTCTATATTACTGTGAAGTTCGTTGAATTACCTTTCCAACAAGTATTTTATTGTGAAAATCTGATGCCGTATGCCCCTGTTATGATGAAAAACAAAAAGATACCCCTCCTTGGCAAGTAGAAGAAATAGGGTTTGACTTGGTTGATCAAAGGTTGACTTTTTGTTTGAAGTTTGACTTTTTGGATTTTTGATGGTTTGCAAAGATTTTGTTACACGTGCTATGTGGGAGAGATCTTTTTTATGTTGATAGTTTGGAATTAACCCCCAACCTTTAAAAATTTAAGGTTCAAAGCCCAAAAACTTAAGATCCAAAACCATAAGTTAACTTATGATATTAAAGCCCTAAATACTAATCCTAAACCCTAATTGTTAATGCTAACAAAAAGGTTGATTGTTTTATGTAAGGTTAATTGGACTTAGCTAGGGTTTCAAGCAAATGTTGGTTAAAGGCTTATGGTCGATGTTTCAGGATAAGTCAAATGCTAAAGGCTAAGCCGAATGCTTATGGTCAAATGTTAAAGGCCAAGTCGAATGCTGCAGTCTTAAGGCGATGAAGTGTTGAGGTCATCGATAGAATTAAAGCTGTGAGAAAAGCTTGAAACCGATGGCTTATGGAACTTTGACAGCTGACATAGAGGTCTATGTGTTTAGGGGAAAATTGGATTTGTTAATGTTTTAGTGTTTTGATGTTTAAATCCTCCTCTCCACTATACATTCAAGGATCTAGGGTTGAGTGGCGAGCACTATCATACCCTAGGTCACTGTGAGATGTAGGGAAACTTGGATTAGGGAATGTAATTATCAATTTTCCTTCTCCTATTCTTAATTGACCATTAAAACCCTAATTATGCAAATATGGCAACAAATTGATGAATAACAGAAAAAGCTCTTGCAGACAGGAGTAAAATACCAAATCATAGAGTACCTATTTTTAGGGTTCTGAAGCAAAACAGTTGGGGACACTGGAGTGGGTGCCCTAGTCCAAGGTACCAGTTTCTTCAGGGGATCCGGACCTCTTTCCGACACTGATCAACCTTGTAACTTCTATTTTCAGAAACTCATCTACGGAGGACACTGGAGCGAGCGTCCAAGTCCTGGAAATGCTCTGGTGTCCTACTTTTCTTTAGATCCTGAATCATTGATGCCTACTAATCCTTCCTACAACTTCACTTTTCCCAAATACAACACCTATAACCTACAATCACAAGACTTAGTTTGGGGGTTGTGGTGTTTAGAGGCTTGCCTTAGTCAAGCCTCAGAGGACACTTAAGTCTCCGAACACCGTTGTCAGATAAAGAGTGCATGCCCTTGTGAGGCAGAGGCAAAAACCAAAGGAATCAATGATGAAAACATAATATAATGTCACCTTGTAGTGAAGCTCTCATGGGAGGAAGATGCTCTTCATTCCATGAGGAAATTGATGCTCAAATCTACAAATATCAACACACAAAATAGACAAGTCTGCTCTTGCAACACAATGAAAGCCTTGAATCACCTTGAGAATAACTAAAATTCGCAATGATCATCTAGTTGAAATCTAGTTTACAAATGAATTCCTAAACATGCTTTTATATGTAACTACAAGCACTCCCGCCAAGATTTCAAAACTCAAAACTTACCGTGTCGGCAAAAGGACCAAATAATGGTCATAAACCGACACTTAAATTTTGGGCCTGACCCAAAATAGGGCAGGACTAGGGTACGGGCACCCAAGTCCTCCCCCTATTTTTGGTAGGGCTAAGGTCAAGGGGTCCTCCTAGGTCCACTTTGCCATGAAACCTAGGCCTCATTCTATCAGGATGCCAAAATATGAACTAAGATGTCCTAAATGCATGCTAAAGACCCGGGAGCTAAACCTTATGAGGAAAAAGCCCCCAAGGGGATATTTTCTGACGTTACATTTAGCCCCAACTTTAATGTATGTATAAACACGAGGCCAATACATGCATTAAAGTAAGGTCACAAACACAGAAAACATGCCAAGTACAGAGAAGACACTTCAATCACATAGAAGACAGTAACAGTCACGCAAAACATGGAGAAGATAGTTACAGTCACGCAGAACCCAGAGAATACAGTCAATGCATAGAAGACACATTAATGCATGGAAGACAGAAATGATATCTTTCCTTTTCTTTTTCTCATATATATGAAATGCAAATGCAAGTACTGGAAAGTAAACAAACCTCCCATAATACAGGATGCACTACCCTAGGGCATAGGTCTTTGTATATATGGGGCAACACATAGGCAAGACTTGCAAAACCTCCCAAAATGTAGGAAGCACTAACCGAAGGCGCTAGTCTCTGCATATGGGGCAACAAACACACCACACTAAACAAGAACGCCAAAGCACACACACTTGAAGACACAGAGAAAACACGGTAGACAAGCAATGGAGTGTACCTATTTCTAGGTCCAACACCATCTAAGGCACATTACAGGAACACACCGACGATTGGGCTTCGCCACAACAATTGTCGAAAACACAATTAAGGGTTGAGTTAGTCACAAAATTGCTCCCCGTCTTTGCAGGGGACTTTTGAAAATGACAGGATGATGCAATCTTCTCTGAGAAATACACCATCCCCGCCTCTGCAGAGGGATTCAAATAAAAAGGATATATGGGATATCCCACCTTCACAGAGTGCTTACATGATTGATTGATTGATTGCAAACAAACTCAAGATGCACGATGCACTACCTTGGGGCGCAAGTCTTTGCATCTGAGGTCAAACACATTGCTAACATCTATAACAAACAACTTACCTTATATATGCCCCCACCTTAAGGTGGTTGTTATTAAGCATCGATATCAAGCATGTTAAGGTAGGAAGAAAACACACAAGGGAACACAAACTTTCATAAAGCCCATGCCCCCCGGAGGTGACATGTACTTTACGATCATCAAATGTTCCCATAAACACATCCCTGCAAGAAACATGTTAGTGTCTACAAGATCATGATAAACAACAACATCAATGTATATGATAACCAGACAAAGAGCCAAGGTTATACAATGAATTCAAAGTTTGAGGATAACCGTGGGGCTATATCACGAAGGTCTCCGAATCGAGTACCACCAATGCCAGATTCAAAGGCAAAGGTGCATAGAGCAACAGTATTGTTAAGGTTTGTAAATGCGATAGAAACATCATAAAATTCAATACGCGGAAAGTACAAGTGCTTCCACTAGCCAAACGTCATATAAAATATACAACCCCATCGTCATATTAGGAACTAAGTCCATTTTTTTTATTGCTCTCGAAAGGGACACTAGGTCCACATCAGTATAAATGTTTGTCATCATCCGCTCACTAGATAGAAACACTAGAGGAAGGGAAACTGTAAATAAGATAGGAGAATCAAGTGTCTTAGGGACAATCACGTAGGAGGGTGCACCCAGTGTCACCAACCGCAACGCTATGTCTGTAAGACACAACACACAACAATGAAATCAAAGAGAGGTAATATAGAAGAATGATGATACAAATAGAAAAAGGTCACAATAGAGGCGGTCTCTTGGTATCCTGAACCTTATAGGAGAATCTGAGGTCATCCCAGGAGGCCTAAACAACATATATCACATCACGGGAGAAGCACATCATGTGAGAGATAAAGTGTTAGAGATATTTACCTATTGGGCTAGAGGTTATCTATAAGCAAATCATCATCATCTTCCCATTCCCTAATGTTGGAGGAAAATGGGACATATGGTACCATAACCAAATTCATATCTTGTTCATCATGTTGTTCATCGTTAGGATCATTGTTGTTTGGTTGAATGTTGGGATCAATGTTTTCTTGTTGAGAGGCAAGGTTTATAGCATAAGCTTGTCTTCTTTTTCTTCTTTCTCTTGCTTTTTGATTTCATTTTCTTTTACCACGTATCTCTTGTAAGATGGGGCTATCCTCTTTCATAGGCTTGTGCCAATGAGAATATGAAGCACCGGGATCAAACCTCATTTGTTGTAGTGGAACATTTTGTTGTTGACAATGACCTCCTAATCCTTGTAAGGATTTCAGGGGAGGAACCTCAGCATAGGGACCTTGTCCTTTGGGTCTAAAGTTCTCTTCACATGTGGGTTGTTTATTTTTTGTCATTTCATGTATAGAAGAGCTAGGTGCTGGATGTAACAGTTTTGCTTTGCAGTTTCTATAGCTCAAAAATGTAAAGTTTGTTCGTAGTTCTAGTTTGTTGTTAGCTTTGTTGCAAAAGTAATCCAAAGTGAAGTATTGTTTTGTACTTGAAGGCTTGTATGTATTTCGATGAATGGTATGCACTTGTCCATTCAAAGGAAATTTCAAACATTTATAGATAGTTGAAGGGACAACTTTCATAACCTTTAACCAAGGGATTCCAAGTTTGATTTCAAAGGTATCTAAAGCAGGGGTAACATCAAACCATTGCTCAACATGTTTCTCAAATATAGTTACCAACAATGATATCTTACCCAATGGTTTCTTTAAGGTTCCCGTATGTGTCTTAATCATCAAGTTTGAAGGGTCATAAGTGTTGCAAGTATGGGCCTAACCGGTGTTGGCATTGATGTCAACATACTCCTGTTGCATTGATGTCAAGGATTGGATGAGTTATATGCTGAGGATATTGAGAAAATTAGTCCTATTAGGAACAGAGAAGAATAGTGAAGACAGTGAGGTAAAGATCCCAGCTAAGATGAAGGTTAGAGGATGCGCATCAAAGGGTTTGTAGATATGTGTCCTAAGATGATCCAGTAAAGTTTTGAGAGGTCCGCATGAAGATCTGAAAAAGTTATGGTCACTTGAGTAAAACCGGTTCTGGCAGATGTTGAGAGGTGACAGCGTGACACAGAAAGGTCCGGTGAGATCTGGAAATGCAATATCTTGTTCTGCGGATTTGGTGGACTATTTAAGAAGTCAATTTGAATTGACAACTCAATTGGTTCATAGTCTGGAGGTCCGTAAGCATCTATTCCAATATAAAAGTGATTACAGACTTTGTTCTTGAGGTTCCAGATGAAGGAGAGAAAGATTTCAGTAAGCAGAAGTAGTGTGGATGTTCTTGGTGATTCAGGAAAGCTTGTGGAGGTCTTTGGATTATGTCCAGTTTGTGTTGGTGGTCCGCATTGAAGATTGAGCTCGTAATTAAAGAATTACTTCTAGATGATGTTGTTCTTCCTAAGTCTAGCCGACCGGATGAGTTACACATCTTACGGATGATCTTGAAGATGTTCTGTGAAGCATGGTGTGTTCCTAAAAGAAGATTAAAGTCTCAGATCTGTGTAGTTGATAGTGTGTTGATCTACATGAAGTCTTTTGTAATTAGTCAAGTTGTATTTTCTCTATAATGTATACCAACTTGGATGATTATCCCAATATCAAATGTCTTGTATAAATAAGAAATTGTGAGGTCATTTCAAATGTATCTTGGTGGAGATGAGAGTGTGGTAGAGAGAAGAAGTGTGAAAAGCAGAGCAGAAGTATTGGGCTTAAATGGAATTGACTCAAGCATGGTGAAGATACTATTCTTCAGTTCAAGTATGTAATATTTATTATTTTGTAAACAGTGTGTCTCCTATAAGAAGTGGGCATCTTGTGAGCAGTGTGCTCAGGCAGTGAGCCCTAATTGGCACGTGCCATTTTGTTCCTTTTATTCTTCTAATAGAGAATACAATCTTGGGTTAGTAACCCCGTGGTTTTTCCCTTAACCGGGTTTTCCATGTCAAAATCTTAGTGTCATATGTGTTAATGTGTTTTTACTCTTGAATGATTACATTTTGTTTCCATGATTAATTTATGATTATGCTGCTAAATTAAAATAAGGATTTAAGTAATTAATAGGAGGAAGTTTTGGGACAACTGATTCACCCCCCCTCTCAGTTGTCTGCCTTGATTCTAACAATAAGAACCTTTAATTAGTTGATGTGAAATGAGGAACTCCTCAGTGGCAACATTAGTCATGCAATTAGGATCAATAAGAGTTCCATCCATAGGGTTTCCCATTATTTTCACATTGATGTAAAGAGGTCCATCAGAGTCTCCAATTGTTCTATCATGAGGTGTGAAAACAATTTCAGGTTCAGGTGCTTTTCTTCTCATGTAGGGTCTAGGAGGGCACCTATTAGTGTTATTGTGATTAGAGGCCATGTTTATATGTTCAAACCAATGCAAAATCATATTTTGAAAGCTTTTCAAAATTGGTGCAAAAGACAAGAGCCAAAAATAGCCCAGAATGCTTGATTTTTTGATACTTTTTCAATGCAAATGAATGAACCAAAGGGTGTTGTAAGGATTTTAGTCAAGGGAAGAAAGTTATATGTCTAATATCAGTCCAAAACAGCAAAGGTATCCTTCTCAACACACTCTTGATGCGATTTTAAGTTAATGCCAAGTCAAAATAGTGAAAATATGTAAAAGTAGACACTTTTTTCACCAAAACTCAATGCAAGAGAGCATAAAAAAGGGTTTTTTGAGGAATATGATGATGGAAAACAAATAATATCAGTAATAACAGCCACTTGGTGCCAAAATACCCAACACAACATGCTTTTAGTGCCACTTAAGGTCAAATCCTAGTGAAAATATAGCAAAATAGGCTATTTTTCATGGTTTTTCAATTCTAAGACCTAGAAAAAGGGGTGTTGTAATGAATTTATAGAGGTACAACAAATAATATCAATAACATCAGTCACCTCAATCCATAAAATTTGTCACAACACGCTTGGAGTGCAAACTAGGTCAAACCTTAGGGCAAAAATAGTCAAAATGTGTAGTTTTTTGCAAAATTTTCACCACAAGAGCCCGATAAAAGGGTGTTGTGAATCTTTTTATGAGGGGAAGAAAATTATTATCCTAATAAAATCAAATTAGTGTGAAAATACCTTTCACAACACGCCTATGGTGCAAGTTTATAGAGTCGATAAGGCCAAATTTAGCGAAAATCGTTGTTTTTGAAGCCCTAGGTTTTGAGATCTTGGGACAAAATGCTATGTGAATGTTTTGAAGTCTTATTTATAATGAAAATGACTTACTCTCAGATCTGAAAATGATTTCCAAGCCTTAATATGCAAAATGCCAATGCAAATTTAATGAAAATGCATGAAAATTGTGAGTTTTTGTTAAAATTTTCTATGTAAAAATGCAAATATTTTAAATCTAAATGCAAATTTACACTAAAAAACAAGACTACAGCCAAATGAAAATTTGAATGAGCCCCTAAAATTAGTAAAAAAATCTGAGAAAAGATTTTGCCTACTAACCCTAGATTTTAGAATTACTAGGTTATATCAAAATTGTCAAAACTTCCACAAAACCTTAGCAATTAAATGATAAAAATGCAATGCAAATTTCTGAATTTTTGTGTTTTTCTATAGTCTATATCAAATATAATGCAAAAATCATGAATTAGGAAAATTTAGAAAGAATTGATGCAATTTAGTAAGCCAAACAATGTAATTTTTTTGAATTTTTTAAATTTTTAAATTTTTTTGAATTTTTCTCAATGCAATAAAATGAATGACTATATGAATGAATGAAATTAATCCAAATCTGAAGACACACACTCAGCAAGTTGCAATTTAAGTCAAAAAACATGGGTTCACCAAAATGTTTAGGGGAAATTAGATTTGTTAATGTTTTAGTGTTTTGATGTTTAAATCCTCCTCTCCACTATACATTCAAGGATCTAGGGTCGAGTGGCAAGCACTATCATACCCTAGGTCACTGTGAGATGTAGGGAAACTTGGATTAGGGAATTTAATTATCAATTTTCCTTCTCCTATGCTCAATTGACCATTAAAACCCTAATTATGTAAATACAACAACAAATTGATGAATAACAGAAAAAGCTCCTGCAAACAGGAGTAAAATACCAAATCACATAGTACCTTTTTTGGGGTTCTGAAGCAGAATAGTCAGGGACACTGGAGCAGGTGCCCTAGTCCAAGGTACCAGTTTCTTCATGGGATTCAGACCTCGTTTCGACATTGATCAACCCTGTGACTTCTGTTTTCAGAAACTCATTTACGGAGAACTCTGGAGTGAGCGCCCAAGTCCTAGAAATGCTCTGGTGTCCTGCTTTTCTTCAGATCTCAAATCCTTGATGCCTGCTAATCCTTCCTGTAACTTCACTTTTCCCAAATGTGACACTTGTAACCTATAATCACAAGAGTTGGTTTGGGGGTTGTGGTGTTTAGAGACTTGCCTTAGTCAAGCCCTGGAGGACACTTAAGTCTCCGAACACCGTTGACAGATAAAGAGTGCATGCCCTTGTGAGACAGAGGCAAAAACCAAAGGAATCAATGATGAAAACATAATATAATGTCACCTTGTAGTGAAGCTCTCATGGGAGGAAGATGCTCTTCATTCCATGAGAAAATTGATGCTCAAATTTGCAAATATCAACACATAAAACACACAAGTCTGCTCTTACAACACAATGAAAGCCTTGAATCACCTTGAGAATGCCTAAAGTTCACAATGATCATCTAGTTGAAATCTAGTTTACAAATGAATGCCTAAACATGCTTTTATATGCAACTACAAGCACTCTTACCAAGATTTCAAAACTCAAAACTTACCGTGTCGGCAAAAAGACCAAATAACGGTCATAAACCGACACTTAAATTTTGGGCCTGACCTAAAATAGGGCAGGACTAGGATGGGGGTGCCCAAGTCCTCCCCCCTATTTTGGGTAGGACTAAGGTCAAGGGGTCCTCCTAGATCCACTTTGCCATGAAACCTAGGCCTCATTCCATCGGGATGCCAAAATATGAACTAAGATGTGCTAAATGCATGCTAAAGAACCGGGAGTTAAACCTTATGAGGGAAAATCCCCCAAGGGGATATTTTCTGACGTTACACTATGAAAATATGTGTGGTTGATAAAGTACATGCAGTCGATGGAGAGGTATTTGCAATCAATGATCAAGAAACTAGTGGAGGTTGAAGTCTTCAAGACATGGTCAAAGCTCTTAAGACAAGGTCGAAGCTTTAAGTGGAAAATGCAATGATGGAGAATGAAATGAAGACGATGGTCGGTAATGTTCAGAGGTCGACCAATGCAAGGACTTAGGGTTTAGACCAGTTGACTGGGATGGCTAGTTTTGATCTACAGGGGATATAAGGTAGTCAATCGGTCATTGGGAGATATAAGGGATTTTGACCACCATGTAATGTGTTGGGGTATTTCAACTTCTTGCAAACAAAGACAAAAAAAACCTGTGAATAACAATTATGTATTTGCAACCCTAATTCAAACCTACAACTCACATTGCATGGATCAAACACTTCACAGAGACCTCACGGCAGACCTATGTTGTACGGGTCTGTATGGATCCATATAGTATGGCTGCCAAATTAAAAAAAATTCAATTTTTTACAAAAATTCTACAGTGATGAAACATATGCAAATTTATAGTCGAAAAGCATGGAATCAGCCTCCCGAACGTGATGGCATGGTTAGATTGAGCCCCGAAGATCACTTGCACTAGTTTCCCTTCAAATCTTGCAAACAAGGGTTAGAAAAGAATACAAATTTTATAACAAAAACCTGCAAAAATGATCAAGCAAAGTGAGTCCCACCGAGCGTGCCATAAATCAATGAAAACTAGATAAAACCCTAAAAACCTTCAAGAAATTTAATCTAAATGACTAAAATGACATGCAGTCAAAACAAAGTCACTCAGATGCTTTAATTTCTTAGTGCATATGTGGATTGCTTCACCGTACAACCATCTGATTCCATGAAGCTACCATGATTGTGATAAAAAAGATAACATGCAAGATGATAAGATGCTCAAAAGATTACATCCATGCAAAAATAGAGAGAATGCTAGTGGATTCGAATAAAGATAATGCAGATGTTAATGGATTTGAACCCCACAATGGGAAAAGGATAGGGTTTTTATAGATTTTCCAGATATACGATCAACGGTGGAGGATAAAAGGACAGATCGACGGTTGAGAATGAGTGAGAGAGGAGAACCAACATGCATGAGCCAAGTGTCCAAGATGCTTTTTCGAAAAAGGATATTTCCATTTCTTGGTTGGAGATAACTTGGCTTTTCCAATTTTTAAAACTTACTTTTTTGATTTATTGCCATTTTCAAGGTGAGTTGCACATGTAGAGGAAAATAGAAGGTGGGCAAATAAATTAAATAAACATTTTTATTTATTTATTATTTAGAAAGTGGACAAATAAATTAAATAACTATATTTAATTTATTTAAATGATACGAGGAAAAAGGGGATAAATTAAATAAATTAAAATTTATTTATATGGTGGGGGGGGAATAAATAAAATTTAGATTTTATTTATTTCATAGAAGAAAGGGGATGACATAATTAAACAATCTAAGATTATTTAATTATTAATGGAAGATAGGAAAATGAAGACACTTAATTAAATAAATAAAATTTATTTAACTAATTATGAAGACATAGGAGAAAATGAGATTGCTTATTACAAATGTGTTAGATGACATAGATGTGGCCAATTTTGGGTGTCTACAGTAGTATATTAGTGACAGTCCAATCTAAGTGTCCAAACTGAGTGTTGACATCAATGACAACAACAACAGTGACAACCATATGTAACATATGTGCAACATAGAGATCACTCATAGTATAATCTTTCCTTCACAAATAAAAATGGGGAGTAAATGGGTGGAGGAACATTGTAAAAATATGTTCCAAATTAGAAATCTATAAAGGTTAAATGGTTTCACTTAGGGAAGTTCTATTACAACATTACTTACCACATGGCTAGTGTTATGACTCTTTTCCAAGTTTTACATAATTGTAATGCACTAATCTTCATTGATTTAGCATTTATAGATAATAAATTTCCAGTAGTAGGGGATTGGGTTGTTCAAGGCCAAGGAGAATTGATGTCACTTAAGAACCATTTACACGGATTCAGTGATTATGAAAGGGACATGAAGTGTCCCAAATTGTAGCATTGTTAAAGATCTCATATTCATGAAATCTACAGGATGTAGAAGAGGAGTCATGAAGGAATCGATGAGTTAGAATTTTCAAATCTTCTAAAACATCAAAGTTGTAATTTCTTAAGAACAAACATTTTTGAGGAGGGAGGACTTGTCATGTTCCCTTTCAAATTAAATTCCAATTAAATAATTAATCAGTCCAATTGTCATTTCTAATTGACTAAGGGAGAGAATTTGGGAAAATTTATTTAATTAATATTTAGTTGGAAATTAGAAGTCAAAGACAAGTCAAAAAGGAGGATCAAGATGAATATTAAATATTGATTTTTTATTATAAATTAGAAAATTAGAAAGAAAGAAAAATAAATGAGAAGGATCAAGACAAATATCCAAATATTAATATTTTATTTATCTAATTTAGGGTGTGGCTATCTAGGAGAGCTAATGATAAGGCTCCAAGGATTTTTTTAAATTTATCTTGCATTCTTATCTTCAATAAAAGCTAGAAAAAGTTAGAAACTTGCTTGATAAGAAAAAAAATAGTTTTTAAAGCACTTTGTTGGCAAGTTGGATAAGGGATAAGAATTATTATTTTTAATTATTTTTTATGCTAAGAGGGGTGTTGGAATTAGTACCCCCATCTTTTCTACTTCAACAATTACTTATATATGAATAATTTCTTCATTTGGGGGTCTTTGGCCAAACCAATTTCATGTAAACTTGAACATCGTTCAAACTAACATTTGAGGATTAAAACCCTTGAGTGTTAGAGATGATTGGATGAAAAACCAATGGTTAAAGGATAAAAGGACAAAAACCCTTTGATTCCAAAGGGAAAATTCATCGAAAAGTTTGCATTTGTGCTTGATAGGATTGCAAAAGTTTAGTAGTGTGTTTGTTTTGTGCATTGCAGGTCGTGGACAGTGACATTTTTAGTGGCTAATATTCACCTTGATTGGCTAATAGTTGAAATTTGGGATTCAAAATTTGGCTAATAGTACAAGATGTTATGCGATGTGAATCGCCACATTTTTACAAAATTTTATTTTAGTCCTAGCTAAATCGCTAGAACATTTGTTTTATTGAACTTGTTTTTAGGAAAAAGGTGTAGAGCAGCTAAACTATTATATTAATAATATAGAAATATCTAAAAATTACAAAAAACCCTTATAGGGAGTACAGGGAGAAAAATAAGCTTGAAGTCAGCCCTAAACAAAAAACTAGGCTTCATAAACAAGCACTATAGATGAAGACTTCTCAGAGCATAACAAAAAGAGCAGAATATTTTACAAAAGAAGAAAGGTATAATATTATCCTCTTCATAGATATTGCAAGCTACACATAAGACTATTCAATCACACCACCATTAATTAATAACATTAAGGTCTTCAAACATGAATCCATGTCATTCAAGATTAGCTGGAACATCATCATCATCGGCAAGAGGAGGTGGAAGTTGGAAATGCACAAGGAAATGTAAAGCCTGAAAGACATCACGAGTCACCTCCTCTAACTCCTCACCCAATAAATTGACATGACAATTAAGAGAGTTTTGCACATACAACACACAATTGTTTTGTAACCCATGGAGAAGGGCAAGATATGCACAGTGCATCATCGGATGATGGTTAATCTCCTTGTGGATAAATAGTCCTATGATAGGCATCATCCCCATGTGGAGATCATAGCTTTCCATGGCTTCAGCAAATTTGTCAGCTAAGAATAGAAAATCTTGAAAAAAATTAATTGCCAAATTTCTTACCATATCCATATTTTGTAGCAGGTCCATCGATTTGGAGAGGAAATGGGTCACCACCTGTGAAGGATAAATTGTTCTAGGAAAATGAAGGATATCACGGTGACATACCACCACAATTGCATTTTCCACATCTTCATTGTAAATTTTGAAGATTTCTGCAAGAATGTTTAAATGTAGGACTCCTTGTGATGGTCTTTCCCACTTCTGTACTGAGTAGAATAATCTCATATTCCTTTGGACAGAGCCCATCTCAAGAAACTCACTCTGCAACACTGAAAGATAGAAGTATAGTAGAAGGAAAGAGCACAACTAACACAACAGGTTGAAAGAAAGCAATGACTCTTAGATGGTGAAAAGAGAGAGATGCATCCCATTTAATGAATATGCCACATGTAGTATTAATGCCAAATAATATGCGCCTTCATTGGAGATTGAGACCTTAGCAATTGGCATCACTTAGCATCAATGATAAGAGCACTAAACTGTACTTGAAAATTCCATTTCGCACAAGCCCTCGACGACATCAAGATAATCAAAATTACTAGATATTTGGATATAATCTTCTCTAAAGATAAAACCTGCCAAAACAAAACAACAGTTAGATAAAAAAATAGCTACATCTCTAGAAACTCAAAGATTCACCACAATATTTGATACTTGATTAGATTACATTCGCCTAAATTTTATAAGTTATAGTAGAAAATGAAATTAATTTGCCAATAATATTATATAATTATTGGTTACTTTAGGGCCATATCACCAATTTTTAATCACCACCATTGATTTTATTTATAATCTAATGACTGGGGTTGTATTCCATGGGTTAAAATGTACCCATGGAGCTCTAATTCCCATCGAGCCCAAAATTGTATTTGGGGCATTGATCTCAACTTATAATCTAATGGCTAGGTTTAAATTCTGTGGGCCAAAATTTACCCACAGAGAGCCAATGCCCATGGGTCCCGAAATTACATTTAGGTTGCTGATCTCCATTGAGATCAATGGCCTAAATACAATTTCGGGCCCCATGGGCATGGAGATTTGCAGGTACATTTTGGCTCATGGAATAGAATCCAAACCATTGGATTATAAATAAAATCAAGGGTGGTGAAAAATAATTTAGGACTGATTTAAAATATTCAATGTTTGATTTAAAATATTAAGGAATCAAGAAATTATAGACACAAGCACTACACCTTAAACTAGTCAATCACTGCCACCCTCTGAAACTTACTTTTCCATAGGAATTTAATTTTTTTAAAGTAAGGATTCACCATGGTAATCAATGCATTTGCCTATTTTTCATCAAGATTTGCCAGGATTTACAACAAATTTGTAGTCATTTAAAAAAAATCGCCAATAAAATTATTTTTTTTTAGAAAAATGGAAAGATTCACAAATATAAATTAATATTTTTTCCAAAAAATGAAAGATTCACAGGATTTTATATTTTTTAGGGGGGATTTCTTAAAGTTATCACTGGTTGTGGGTCTTCTTCATAATAGAGCAATGGTTTTAGTATTGGTAATTTTTATTTTTGAAACTATTTTGGCATTTTTGGTGACTATAGTATAAAATTTAAAGGTGTGTTATAATATTCTAGTAGTAGTAAGTGCTTCCAAAATTTACAGGTTCAACTAGTCATCAATTGTGAGTTATTACAGGTTACAGTTTCAAGCAGATTGGAGTAGTTTTGGGTAATTTTATTGTTCAGTTCATGTAGAAGGTATTGTGTATAGTTTTTTAGTCCTTTTATATGTATTTTCATGTAAGATAATAGTCCCATAATTATTTTAAACATTCAATGAGGGCTTGATCCAAAAATAGTGTTATTTGGGTGGTTTTGTGAGGTTATCATTTATAATTTTACATCCATTGTGTAATAATTGTTGTTGCTATTATGTTTTTGTTACTAAAGAGATATATTGTATAAATCTCATATAAATTATAGAAAATAAAAAATACAAGAAGTGTTGAGGTGTTTGGAACAAAAATTGTCAATTGTGGTTGACTAGTTTTTGTTAAATTATGTTGAATTTGAGCTAGTCTTTGCAAGCCATTTAATCATAGTAATTTGTAATTTATGTGGGAAATTACATAACTATACAAGGAGAATTTCCCCAATGATCAAGAATAACTTTTATGTGGGGCACTTCAAGTGTAAATTTATTAGTTTGCACTTGTATCTATATCTACATTGGTGTAGTCATGGATGGAGAGTCCTTGGAAGGGACTATCCAAACCATGCAGTGAGAGTAAAACACAAAAGAAACAACACAATATAGAATGCTATGAATGACTCAAATGCTCAATATATCGTAGATTCAAAATTGTTACATGTCGGCAACATGTGGGCTTACAAACTAGGGCTCACAAGCTTGATTCTAGTCTACAACATACATGCGAGATATGGATTTGAAGCACCTCTTCCAGGACAAAATACAAAATCTAATCTATCATAATCACTAAATGAATTCCTAATACATCCCAAAGATCTATTCATATCATCCTCAAGCTCCAGAAATCCTCCGCATCAACCAGGAAAGAATTTACAATCTCTAATGAAGGTGTAACATGTACAAACAAATAGGTCGGCCTTAAACACCTAGTAATGCTCTGCAAATGATGGAAACTTGATGTGGCCCTTAGGGAAGGTCGGCCAGGTCTTAAATTATCTTGAATGATGTTTCTTCTATCTTTGCAAGTCACAAAAGCTCTCTGAAAACTTCTCCTTTGATCTGACTGTTTGTGTGCTATGCTCTATGAAAACAAGTGATCTTCTGATATCAATATCTTTCCAGAAACTGATCCAAATGATCTAAATTTTGGATATGATGTAGTTGATGATGTCTAGATTCTAAGTCCTACTCCGTAATAATTGATATGACAATGTGTCAAAATGTGGTACAAAATGCTAAAATTGGTACTGCTTGACTGAACTTAACTGAATTGGAAAATGAAAGAAAACAAAGAAGAATGCAAATATTTTTGGTTGATGCAAGATTGCTCTGCAACCTGGGATGATCCTTTATCAAACACCTGGGGTTGTTGAAAAAAAAGTGATTCCCTCACTTTGGTGGGGCTAGAGGAAAATCAAGATGGTCCACCTTAGTCTAAGAAATCCAAGTTGAGTCTTCTTCTGGTCTACCTTTCCATTTTACCAAATATTCCTTGTATTGCTTTCCTTTGGGGCTGTGTCCAATTTTGTTGTCCAAGATGTATTCTATCTTCTCCAGTTGTTGCTGTGGTAACTAATTCTTCAAACCATCTTCAATGTTGTCACTGGATTCTCCTTCATGATACTGATATATAGGTCTGCAATGTTGAATATAAGTGATATACCCAATGTCTTCGGTAACTCCACTTCATATGCATTTCGTAAATCAAATTTCTTGAGTATCCTACATGGTCCAAACTTCTTCATCTTCAACTTTTTATATGTGCCTACTAGAAATCTCTCTTTTCTTAGATATACCATTACTTCATCTCCAATTGAAAATTATGTGTCTTCTCTTCTCATATGCGTGCTCTTTATACTTACCATTCATCATTTCCAAATTCTTTCTGACTTGATCATGTGCTATCTCCATATGTACTACAAATTCTTCTTCCTATACAGCTTTCTTATTTTCCATACTAATATCTCTCAACTCTGCTACTCCTCTAGGGTTTACTCTGGTCACAATCTCAAAAGGTATCTTTCCTGTACTCCTATTCACTAAATTATTGTATGCAAACTTTTCTTGTGATAGAATTAAATCCCAATTCCCTATCTTGTCTCCAACTAAACATCTCAAAATTTTTTTGAAACTCCTATTTACTACTTTTGTATGTCCATTTGTCTGTGGATGAAATGTTGAACTAAACTTTAGGTATCTCTTCATCTTCTTCCACAATGTCTTCCAAAAGTAACTAATGAATCTTGTATCCCTGTCTGAAAGTATGCTTCTAAGCAATCCATGCAATCTCACAATCTCCTTGAAAAATAGGTCAATTACTACACTTCATCAGTTGTCTTCTTACAAGGTATGAAATGTGTCATCTTTGAAAATCTATCCACCATTGCAAATATAGAATAATGTCCTCTCTGTGTTCTTAGAAATCCTAGTATGAAATCATTGCTTATGTCTTCCCAAGGTCTCTTCGGTACTATCAAAGATTTGTACAACCTAGTATTCTAACTACTCCTTTTTACAACTTGACATACTGTACAATTTTGCATAAACTTCCTTATATCCTTATATATCTGAGGCCAAAAATAATGTTCACTTACCAAAGCCACTGTCTTTTCAATCCCAAAATGTCCTACTAATCCACCACTATGTTTCTCCTTGATCAAATTATCTCTCATTGAACTCCTAGGTATAACAACTAATTTCCTTTGAACAACATATCCTCCTAAATGAAATAATACAACCACTTCTATATATCACAATAGGTTCCTTACATGCTTTCCATGGTTTTGCAAAATCAAGATCTTCCTCATACATATGCTTCAATTCTTCAAAACCTAATACCTCAAGTCTCATCTCTATTAGCAAATTCCTTCTACTCAATGCATCTGCAACTTTGTTTGACTTCCCACTCCTATGCTTCAAGATAAAAGTGTAACTCTGCATGAACTCTACCCATCTCATATGTCTCTGATTCAACTTTCCTTGACTGTTCAAATATTGTAAAGCCTGATGATCTGTATACAACACAAATTCCTTAGGCAACAAGTAATGTCTCCACTTCTTCAAAGCTTGAATTATGGCATAAAACTCCTGATCATAAACTAGATATCTTCTCCTGGCATCATTCAACTTCTCACTAAAATATGCTATTGGTCTACCCTCTTGACTTAACACTGCTCCTATTGCATTTCTACTTGCATCATAATCCACTTGAAATACTTTGTTGAAATCTGGTAATGCTAACACTGGTTACTCTGTCACTTTCTACTTCAACAATTCAAAACTTTTATTTGCTCCTGATGTCCACTTAAAATCTTTTCTATCACCTCTCATTGTCTCTGTCATAGGTGTGCATACTGAACTGAAATTTCTAATGAACTTCTGGTAGAAAAGTTCACTAATCCATGAAATGTTCTGACTTCTCCAATGCTCTCTGGTCTTGGCCATTCAATAATTGTTATAACTTTCTCAGGGTCCATCTTCAATCCTTCCATAGAAATCACAAATCCCAAATAAACCAATTCTTCCTTCATGAAACTACACTTCTTGATGTTTATCAGCAATTTTTCTTCCCTTGATATTTGCTATACTTGTCTAATATGCAACAAATGTTCTTCCTTTGTCTTACTAAAAATTAGAATATCATCCAAGTATATGTTGCAAGTATGTGCTAACTGGTTTTGTCATTGATGTCAACATGTGTTGTCATTGGTGCTAACTATATCTTCTGATATTGATGTCTGGTGATTAATTGAAGAACACTATCTGAGTATTTTGCTCCGCATTTTCTCTAGATTGAAGACCAGAGTATGAGCTTTGGATATGATTTAGATAAGTGCTTGAAGATGCTAAATCCAAGATTTGGTGGTCTGGATCACTGTGCAGAAAAAGTTCTATTCACCAGTGTGAAGATTGTGCCTGGCAAGGTTGTAGAGTGATAGGGAGAAAGTGTTTTTCTTTGCATTTCTCCGTAGATTGGAGTTTAGCTTTGCAGTTCTGGACTTAAGCTTATAAGGTCCTTATTCATCTTCATTCCAAAGGATATGTGATTTGGAGCTCTGGAAAGAAAGTTTCTAATTAGCAGAGTTTGACAGTGTCTGTTTGAGAGTAGTCTGTAATCCATCTTCAAGTGAAATAAGTTGATAACTGTTGCGGTTGATTTGCTAGTTTCCAAATAATTCTATGATGTTTGTGGATGTCCTTTGAATGTATTGAAGGCATGTACTTGATCTATAAGATGTAATGAAGAACTTGGAAGCATGTGTTCAAGTGTTTTTGATGATTGCGCCAGTCTAGCTGACCTGGATGATTAACACTCTTTGCGAATAAATTTCTTGAATTGTAGAAACGTGTGGTAGCATGTGAAGATGTAATTGAGTCTATGCTAAGGTGTACAGTGTTCCTCCATTATTCATTTAGTCCACAAGTTTGTTTAGGTCTAGTCCTAATTTGATGTATGTATGTATGTCAAACTTGGAGATTGTTCCAATGGTTGATGATTGTAATGCCGACCTTGATGTACATTCCAGGGTTGATGAATTGTATAAGTGCATGTAATGAATTCATGTTTGAAAGGTGTGAGTGTGAAGATGAGAAGATAAGTGTGAGGTGTAAAAAGTAGAGCAGAGTAGAGGAGATATATTGCGCTTCAATAGAACTAAACTCAGGCATGGTGTAGATGCTACTAAATCAGTTCACCCTGGCAGTGAGCCACCCTCAGCAATGAGCCACCCTTGGCAGTGAGCCTTTCAATTAGAAAGTGAGCCTCTTTTGATATTTGATATTGTTACTACATTATATTGTGAGCTAACACTCACTGTGGTTTTTCCCTATTTATGGTTTTCCACGTAAAAAAATGTTCATGTGTGTATGGTGTCGATATGTTCATGTTTTGATTCTACTATTCATGGTTAATATTCCTAACATAATAAGAAGTTAAATTAAGTGAATGTGAAAGTGTTTCTGATTTAAAAAGGTTAAAGTTTTTTATACAACTGATTCACTGCCCCTCTTAGTTGTCTTGTGCCTTTCAACAATGGTATCAGAGCGAGGTTCCTTTGAAGAAAGCCTAACAACTTAAGGTAGATTGTGGATGGCACATAGGAAAGACATTCTTCAATTTGATGGATCTGACTATACCTACTAGAAGGTATGAATGCAAAGTTATCTCATTCCTCTTGGTTACAATGTTTGGGCAATGGTTCAAAACAAATACATAGTTCCTAAAAATATGTAGTTTGAAAAAGAGATTAAAATTTTTGAGGATAATCACAAAGCTAAAAATGCTCTATTAAATGCCCTATCTAACACTAAAATGGCAAAAGTTGTGAATCTAGAAAATGCCTATGAGATTTGGGACAAATTAAAGCAAGTCTATGAAGGTGATGCATCTGTCAGGAAGGCCAAGCTACAAAACTTAAAGACAACATATAAAACTATGTGAATGGATGAAAATGAGAACATAACAAGTTACCTATAGAAGATTGATGAAGTTGTCAATAGCATCAAGGGTTTTGGTGGAGAATTAAAGGATGAGGATGTTACAGATAAGATACTTAGAACTCTTCCCAAATCCTATAGTCACAAGGTATCTTCCATTGATGAATTACTTGATATGGGGAAGCTTACAAAAGATCAATTGCTTGGTAAACTAACTGCCTTTAGACAAGAGAGTTTGGTACTACTAATGGTCCTATGAAAATTGAGACTTCCTTCAAGGCCAAAGAAGAAACTAAAATTGCTAGATCATAGAAATATGTTGTGGAGTCAAATGATGAAGATTTTGCAGGACTTGAGGAAAAATTTGCAAATAGGATGAAAAGGGGTAGTAAAGGAAAGTTCAAAGGTAAGTTACCTTTCAAATGCTTCAATTATGGTAAAGTTCACCATTATGCTTCAAGGTGTCATGACAAAGCTTTAAAAATCAATGAATGTAAAGGAAATATGGTAAGGAAAAGTTATTATGTTAGATATGATGATGGTGTAACTGATGATGAATCTAATTCTGATGACTCCAATAGTAGTGAATGCTTGTTTATTGCACTTAGAGAAGAACCTGTCTCTACTAATCATGCAAGCTATGTGAAGGGAGAAAGTCCAGGAGAGTTATCCTCTTTTCATGCTGAAAAGAAAGATGAATGGATCATTGATAGCGAATGTTCAAACCACATGACAGGAGACAAGAGTAAGTTTGTTAAGTTTGAAAAGTATGATGGAGGACCTCTTAGGTTTGGTGATGATGCAGCTAGTAAGATTTGTGGAAAATGATCTATTACTTTTGATGGCTAGAATAATATAGATGATGTTCTTTATGTCAAGTGCCTAAAACATAGTCTACTAAGTGTTGGACAAATATGTGACAAAGGATATAATCTTGTGTTCAAGGAAAATGGGTGTAAGATACAAAATAGCTCCAGAACCCTAATTGTTGTTGGTAAGAAAACTCATGGTAATGTCTATCATCTGAAAGGTGCTGAAAATTATTGTTTGTTGGCTAAGACAAATGAAAGTTGGCTATAACATAGGAGAATGTGTCACATTAACTTCAATAATCTGGTGAGAATAAGCACTGTTCAAGCTATAAGAGACTTGCCCAAGATTGTGAAGCTGACCAATGCTATATGTAAAGAATGCCAGTTTGGAAAGATGACAAAGACAACTTTCAAAAGAAAAGAACAATCCTCTACAGGTTTGCTGGAGCTGGTGCATACAAACTATGAGTTCTAAGATAGACAACTGAGAGGGGGGGTGAATCAGTTGTCCCAAAACTTTTCTTTTATTAACCACTTAAATCCTTCTTGTAATTCAACAACATAATAATAAATCAATCATGGAAACACAATGCAATAATTCAAGAGGAGTAACATATTAACACATATGACACCAATATTTTAACGTGGAAAACCCGATTAATAAAAAAACCATGGGGTGACTAACCCAAGATTGTATTCTCTATTAAAAGAATAAGAGGAACAAAATGGCACATGCCAATTAGGGCTCACTGCCCGAGCACACTGCTCACAAGAGGCCCACTACCTATAGGAGACACACTATCTACAAAATGATAAATATTACATACTTGAATTGAAGACTAGCATCTTCACCATGCTTGAGTCAGTTCCATTTAAGCTCAATACTTCTGCTCTACCTTTCACTTTTCTCCTTTCTACCACACTCTCATCTTCTCTCCGATACATTTGAAATGACTTCACAACTCTTATTTATACAAGACATCAACTTTGGGATAAGCATCAAAGTTGACATACTTTACAGAGAAAATACACAAATACGACTTGACTTATTACAAAAGACTTCATGCGAATCACCACACTATCGGCCACATAGATCTGGAATTTAAATTTTCTTTGAGGAACACACCGTGCTTCGCAGAACATCTTCAAGATCATCTGCAAGATGTGTAAATTATCCAGTCGGCCAAGTTTAGGAAGAACATCATCATCCGGAAGTAATTCTTCAATTACGAGCTCAATCTTCAATGTAGACCACCAACACGAATTGGACACAATCTAGAGACCCCCACAAGCTTTCCTAAATCACCAAGAACATCCACACTACTTCTACTCACTAAAATCATTCTCTTCTTCATCTAGAACCTCAAGAACACAGTTTGTTATCACTGTCATATTGGAATAGATGCTTGCGGACCTCCAGACCACAAACCAATTGAGTTGTTAATTCACATTGACTTCCTAAACACTCCACCAAATCTACAGAACAAGATATTGCATTTTTGGATCTCACCGGACCTATTTGTGTCACTCTGTCACCTCAGAACATCTGCTAGAACCACTTTTACTCATATGGCCATAACTTCTTCAAATCTTCATGCGGACCTCTCAAATATTTATTGGATCACCTTTAGACACATATCTACAAACCCTTTGATGCACATCCTCTGATCTTCATCTTAGCTGGGATCTTCACTTCATAGAGCTTCACTGTCTTCACTATTCTTCTCTGTTTCTGATAGGACTAATTTTCTCAATATCCTCAGCACAAAACTCATCCAATCCTTGACATCAATGTAATAGGAGTATATTGACATCAATGCAACAGGAGTATGTTGACATCAATGACAACACCGGTTAGGCCCATACTTGCAATAATCTTCCCCTTTGTCATTAATGGCAACATATGATGTGAAAAATTGTTTTAACCATCATGACAAGTACTTCTCCTCATTGACTGACATAACTCCCCCTATCAAAAACAACCATTCACATGTCTTCTCTTCCTTTACTGTTCCCCCTTTGATCAACAACCACTTTTTGTTTTTCACATGTCTTCTCTCCCCCTTTGACATCAATGGCAAAGGGCACATACTTGTATCATGTCTTCTCTTAGAAACATACAGACTGCTCCCCCTGAGTAGCAGCTTCCTATCACCAATCTGGATCACAAGATATGACTGTGATATCCACTGAACTGATGCACATCAGTGCACCTTAATTCAGAACTATAGGGGTAATAACCCCTAACTTCTCCCTGAGATACTCAAAAGAGTCCTTAGATAGCGGTTTAGTAAAGATGTCTGCAATCTGATCCTTAGAGGACACAAATTTCAATTCGACTTCATTCTTGTTCACCTGCTCTCTCAAAAAGTGAAACTTGATGGATATATGTTTTATCTTTGAATGCAACACCATATTTTTTGATATATTTATTGCACTTGAGTTATCACAAAAGATTGTGATAGGTTCCTCATATTCCACTCTAATGTCTCTTAGCATTTGTTTCATCCACAATACTTGAGTGCAACTGCCTGCTGCTACAATATATTCTGCTTCTACAGTGGATAGAGATATTTTCTCTTGTTTCTTGCTTAGCCAAGAAACCAATCTTTTCCCTAAAAAGAATGCTCCACCACTAGTACTCTTCTAGTCATCCACATCTCCTGCCCGATCCGCATCTGTATATGCATGAAGAGAGAAATCATGATCTCTAGGATACCATAAACCATACTCAACTATTCCTTTTAGATATATGAGAATCCTCTTGATTGCCATGACATGAGATTCTCTAGGATCAATTTGGAATCTGGCAACAAGACCAACAACATTCATAATGTTAGGCATAGTATGAGTAAGATACAGTAGTCCTCCAATCATTGACCTGTACTTTTTCTAATCAGCCTTAGGAGAGTCATCATCTTTGCTCAGTTTACATCTGGTTACCATGGGAGTATTCATTGGTTTTGAGTCTTCCATCCCAAATTTCTTCAACAATTCTTTCACATATTTGGTCTGTGAAATGAAGATTCCTTTCTTTGTTTGAGTGATTTGCAGATCCAATAAAAAATTCATTTCCCCAAACATTGACATCTCAAATTCACTTTTCATTTGATTTGCAAAAGTTTTGCACATACTATCTCTTCCTCCAAAAATGATATCATCAACAAATACTTCAACAATCAAGATATTTTCATGATCAATTTTGAAGTACAAGTTACTGTCACCAGTACCTTTGTTGAAACCAATCTTCAAAAGATGCATATCCAGTCTTTCATACCATGTTCTTGGGGCTTGTTTGAGTCCATACAGTGCTTTCTTCAACTTGCAGACCATATCACCATGATCAGACAATTGAAATCCATCCGATTACTCAATGTATACTTCTTCTAAGTACATTTCAGGAAGGTAGACTTGACATCCATCTGATATACTTTGAAATCCTTGAAGGCAGCAAAGGCAAGAAATAATCTGACTACTTTAATTCTTGCCACCGAAGCAAAAGTTTCTTCAAAATCAACTCCTTCTACTTGGGAATAACCCTTGTAGACCAATCTAGCTTTGTTTCTGACTACTTCACCATCTTCTTTCAGTTTATTCCAGAAGACCCATTTGGTTCCAATCACATTTTTATTTCTAGGTCCGGGAACAAGATCCCAAGTGTGTTTTTTCTCAATTTGCATCAACTCTTCCTTCATTGCTTTAGTCAAGCTTTCATCATTGCATGCTTCACTTACTATTTTTTGTTCAATTTTTGAAATTAGACAATACTTTTCTGAGTCTTGAGCAATCTTTCTCCTTGTTTGAACACCTTTGCTTTTATCACCTATGATCTGATCTTTAGAATGATTCAGTCTTACATACCTAAGAGTTTTAGGAATTTCTTACACTTCTATTTCTTGGACAGGTTCATTCAAACTTATCTCTTCTTCCTATATTTTAGGATTCTCTAGATCAGTCTGGATTTGAATTTCAGAAGAGGCTTGGACTTCTTAGACCAAAACATTATTCTGATCATCTTCTTCATATTCATAAAACCTTGAGGGTTTTTCAATACTTTTATCAACCTTCACATTTGTACTTTCTATAATCTTTCTCAATCTCTTGTTATAACACCGGTATGCTTTGCTTTGAGTAGAATAACCCAAGAATATTCCTTCATCACTTCTAGCATCAAATTTGCCAAGGTCTTCATCTCTTTTAATGTAACATTTGCTACCAAAGACTCTAAAATACTTCACAGTGGGAGTGATGCCAAACCAGAGTTCATAAGGGGTCTTATCAGTATTGCTTCTGATTTGTACTCGATTGAGAGTATAGACAGCGGTGCATACAGCTTCTCTCTAGTAGATCTGAGGAACATTTGCTTCCATCATCATGGTTCTAGATGCTTCCTGGATGGTCTGATTCTTTCTCTCCACTACTCCATTCTGCTGTGGAGTCCTTGGAGCAAATAACTATCTTTTTATCCCATGTTTCTCATAGAATTCTATGAATTCTCTGGATGTGAATTCTCCACCTCTATCAGACCTGAGACATTTTATGTTTAATCTAGTTTCATTCTCTACCATAGCTTTGAATATTTTGAATTTCTCAAGAGCCTTAGATTTTTCTTGCAAAAAAGTCAACCACATCATCCGGGAATGGTCATTAATTAATAACATGAAGTATCTATCACCTTGCAAACTCTTGATTCTTGCCTGTCCACATAGATAAGTATGTACTAAGTCCAACAATCTAGTAGAAGATTGTTCCTTACTTTTGAATGCGACTTTGCTCTGTTTATCCAACTGACATTCTTTGCACAAACTATTAGTAGGTTTCACTAGTCTTGGAAGATCTCTTACAGCCTAAGTGTTGCTTATCTTGATGATATTATCAAAATTCACATGACACATTCTCCTATGCCACAACCAACTCTAATCAATTTGAACAAATAAACAACTTTTGTCAGTACCAACCAAGTGGAAGATGTTACCTTTTATTTGAGTACCAGATGCAATCTCTATTCTAGAACTTTCAAAGATCTTACATTTTCCATTTTTGAATCGGAGATCATAGCCTTTGTCCACCAACTATCCAACACTGAGAAGATTGTGCTTCAGACCTTCAACATATAGTACATCACTAGTTTTGTCCTTTCCATCAAAAGAAATAGTTCCTCTACCTCTGGTTCTGCTAGTAGAATTATCACCAAATTTTACAACTCCTCCTTCATATCTTTCCAAATCTATGAACTTATTTTTGTCACTAGTCATATGGTGGGAGCATCCACTGTCAATGACCCAATCATCCTTTTCTTCAACTTGGGCAGCCAGAGCTCTTTCTATCATTTTATGATTGATAGATTCAGAGGGCATTGGATCTTCTTCCTTGATGGCAATAAACACCCAGTCACTTCCAGATTTGTTTCCTATCTCTGATTCATCATTTGTTACTCCTTCATCATCATCATCTTCATGAACATAGTAACATTTCTTTTAGAATCTTGATCTATTTAGATTTACCCTTGAAAATCTTTCTAGACACCTTGAGGCAAAATGACCAATCTTGTTGCAGTTGAAACATTTGAAGGGCAATTTTCCTTCATACTTACCAGATCCTCTTGGCAGTCTTTTTGCAATAAGGGCTTCAAGTTGAGTAGCTTCTACTTCATCTTCTTCCAGATCTTTTCTTTCTTTTTCATACCATGATAGTTTCTTTTAGGAGTTCTCTCCTAGATCAAATTTGTGTTTTCCTTTTATAGAGGCACTAGCTTTGAATGCAGATTCAGTCTTGGGGGGTGCATCTCCAAACTCGGCCAATTCAAATGCAGCTAATTTTCCAACTAGTTGATCTCCTGTGATATTTTAAAAAGATCTGAATTCTTCAATAGAAGCAACTTTGTGTTTGTAAGAAGGAGTTAGGGATCTGAGAACTTTGGCAACAACCTCATCTTCATCCAAGATTCCACCAACACACCTAATGCCACAAACAAGCTCATTTACTTTTGGCATAAATGTAGTGGTATTCTCATCTTCATTCATCTTCAGGTTTTCAAATTTTCCTTTCAGACTCTGTAGCTTGGCACATTTAATATATTTGTCTCCTTCATGTAGAAGTTGTAGTTTTTCCCAAATCTCATATGCAATTTTTAGATCTATAACATTTGTCAGCTCAGAATTAGATAAGGCACTTAATAAAGCTTCTTTAGCTCAAAAATTGTCTTCAACATCTTTGATTTCATCTACAATTGTCGGACCATTCTTTGGAGGAACATACTTCTTTAAAGTCATGATCTAATATTGCATTCCCATACATTGCAAGTGACATTCCATGTGGCTTTTCCAAAGAGTGAATTGGTTCCATCAAACTTAGACTATCCTTCTTGTAGGAAGACATCCCGGATCTCCTCAAGTGGTTAAGCTCTTTTTAGAGGAACTTAGCTCTGATACCAATTGTTAGTTTCAAGATGGACAACTAAGAGGGGGGTGAATCAGTTGTCCCAAAACTTTTCTTTTATTAACCACTTAAATCATTCTTGTAATTCAGTAACATAATATTAAATCAATCATGGAAACACAATGCAATAATTCAAGAGTAGTAACATATTAACACATATGACACCAAGATTTTAATGTGGAAAACCTGGTTAAGGGAAAAACTACGGGGTGACTAACCCAAGATTGTATTCTCTATTAAAAGAATAAGAGGAACAAAATGGCACATGCCAATTAGGGCTCACTGCCTGAACACACTACCTACAAGAGGCCCATTGCCTACAGGAGACACACTGTCTATAGAATAATAAATATTACATACTTGAACTGAAGATTAGCATCTTCACCATGCTTGAGTCAGTTCCATTTAAGCTCAATACCTCTACTCTACCTTTTGCTTTTCTCCTTTCTACCACATTCTCATCTTCTCTCTGATATATTTGAAATGACTTCACAACTCTTATTTATACAAGACATCGACTTTGGGATAATCATCAAAGTCAGCATAATTTATAGAGAAAATACACAAATACAACTTGACTTATTACAAAAGACTTCATGCAAATCACCACACTATCAGCCACACAGATCTGGGACTTAAATCTTCTTTGAGGAACATGCCATGCTTCGCAGAATATCTTCAAGATCATCTACAAGATGTATAAATCATCCGGTCAGCCAAGTTTAGGAAGAACATCATCATCTGGAATTAATTCTTTAATTACAAGCTCAATCTTTAATGCGGACCACCAACATAAATTGGACACAATCTAGAGACCCCCACAAGCTTGCCTGAATCACCAAGAACATCCACACTACTTCTGCTCACTAAAATCATTCTCTTCTTCATCTGGAACCTCAAGAACACAGTCTGTCATCACTATCATATTGGAATAGATGATTGCGGACCTCCAAACCATGAACCAATTGAGTTGTCAATTCACATTGACTTTCTAAACACTCCACCAAATCCGTAGAACAAAATATTGCATTTCTGGATCTCACCAGACCTATTTGTGTCACTCTGTCACCTCTAAACATCTGCTAGAATTGGATTTACTCATATGGCCATAACTTCTTCAAATCTTCATGTGGACCTCTCAAATCTTTACTAGATCACCTTTAGACACATATCTACAAACCCTTTGATGCACATCCTCTGATCTTCATCTTAGCTAGGATCTTCACTTCATAGAGCTTCACTGTCTTCATTATTCTTCTTTGTTTTTGATAGGACTAATTTTATCAATATCCTCAGCACACAACTCATCCAATCCTTGACATCAATGCAACAAGAGTATGTTGACATCAATGACAACACTGGTTAGGCCCATACTTGCAACACAAACCTGTGTGGTCCTACAAGAATAAGAAGTCTACAAGTTGAAAGCTATTTCATGCTTCTCATTGATGATTTTTCAAGAATGACTTTGGTTACTTTCCTTAGAGAAAAGATAGAAGCTTTAGATAAGTTCAAGGCATTCAAAGCTATGGTTGAAAATGAATTGGATTTGAGAATCAAATGTTTAAGATCTGACAGAGGTGGTGAGTTCACTTCAAATGAGTTCAATGCTTTTTGTGAAGAACATGGAATAAAGAGACATTTGTTTGCTCCCCGGACTCCTCAACAAAATGGAGTAGTTGAAAGGAAGAATAGAACTATTCAAAAAGTTGCTAGAGAAATGATCAAAGAAGCAAACCTACCAAAAGTGTACTAGAAAGAAGCAATACATACTATTGTCTACATTCAAAATAGAGTACAAATCAAAGCAGAAGAAACAAAAACACCTTATGAACTGTGGTATGGTAAAGCTCCTACTATCAAATACTTCAAAATTTTTGGAAGCAAATTCTACATCAGAAGAGATGAAGAATTAGGAATGTTTGATGCTAGATGTGATGAAGACATATTCCTTGGATACTCCATTAAGAGCAAGGCTTACCTGTGCTATAACAAAAGACTGAGAAAAATCATTGAAAGTTCAAATGTGAAGATAGATGAAGATATTCAACCAGATGGATATGAGTCAGATGAACCTACTAATATAGACAGGATTGAAAAAGGCAAAGAAAAAGAAGATCAAACTGAAGAACAATCTTCTCTGGAAGAAGAAGAAACTCAAGATGAGGCTCCGATAAGAACTCCTAAAACTCCAAGGTATGTGTAGAGAGATCATTCTGAAGATCAGATTAGTGGTGATAGAAGGAAAGGTGTGATGACAAGAAGCAGGATTGTAGAGGACCAAGTAAATCTTTGTCTGTTGTCAAAGGTGCAACCTAAAATAGCACATGAAGCATGCAATGATGAACATTGGATTAAGGCAATGGAAGAAGAATTATCTCAGATTGACAAAAACAAGACTTGGGAACTTGTCCCTAGACCTTCAAACAATAATGTGATTGGAACAAAGTGGGTTTTCCAGAACAAACTGAATGAAGTTGGAGAAGTTGTGAGAAATAAGGTGAGAGTTGTGTGTAAAGGCTACTCCCAAGTTAAAGGAATTGATTATGAAGAGACCTATGCTCTGGTGGCAAGAATGGAGGGTATCAGACTATTTTTGTCATTTGCAGCACACAAATATTTCAAAGTATATCAGATGGATGTGAAATCTGCCTTCCTGAATGGTGAGTTAGAAGAAGTTTACATAGAGCAACCAGATGGGTTCCAGTTATCTGACAAATCAGACATGGTATGCAAGTTGAAGAAAGCCTTGTATGGACTAAAACAAGCTCCCAAAGCTTGGTATGCAAGTTAGATAAGTATCTGTTGCAGCAGGGTTTCAATAAAGGGTCCACAGATAGAAATTTGTATATCAAGGTAAACAAAGATCAAATCCTAATTATTAAAGTCTATGTAGATGATATCATATTTGGTGGAAATGAAGAGATGTGCAAGAATTTTGCAAATGAAATGCAGAAAGAGTTTGATATGGCTATGTGTGGTGAGATGGATTTCTTTCTTGGACTGCAAATCAATCAGATAGACAAAGGTATTTTTATTTCTCAATCAAAATATGTCAGAGAACTATTGAAGAAGTTTGGAATGGAGGACTCTAAACTGGTATGTACTCCTATGGTTATTGGTTGTAAACTGAGCAAGAATGATGAATCTCCTAAGACTGATCAAAGCAAGTACAGATCAATGATTGGAGGACTACTTTACCTGACTTCTACCAGACTAGATATCATGCATGCAATCTGTCTTGTTGCCAGAATTCAATCAGATCCCATAGAATCACATGTGATGGCAGTAAAAAGGATATTCAAGTATTTGAAGAGCACGCCTGATCATGGCTTGTGGTATCCTAAGAACAATGATTTTTCTTTAAGTGCTTATATAGATGCAGATTGGGATTGATGTGCTGATGACAGAAAAAACACAAATAGAGATGCATTCTTCCTTGCAGATAGAGTAGTATCATGGCATAGCAAGAAACAAGAACCAGTCTCTTTATCTACTGTAGAAGTAGAATACATTACTGTAGTATCATGCTGCAATTAGGTGTTCTGGATGAAGCAGACCTTGAAGGATATCAAAGTTGAGTTTGTTGGGCCAATTCCTATTCTTTGTGATAACACAAGTGCCATAAATATTCCAAAGAATCCAGTGATGCACTCAAAGACAAAGCACATTTCAATCATCACTTCTTGAGGGAGAAAGTTGCAAAGAATGAGGTAAAGCTTGAGTATGTGCCTACAAAAGATCAAGTTGCTGATATATGTTGAACATAGAGAATATTGAGAGGAGGGGTGAATTAGTATTCTACATGGTATTGTTATAACTCATATAATTATGTGGGCTAACACCCACCGTGGTTTTTCCCTTTTATTGTTTACCACGTAAAAATCTGGTGTCTACTTTGTTGAATGTGTGATTGTGATTGAGTCTATGGTTTCATGCTTTCATGGTTAAATCTGATTATTAGTAAATCTTGGAATGTGTAAAGCAAATGCAGATTCAGTCATTCAGTATATCATAGAATTCAAATACAGATCAGATGGCAAAATGCAGGCTTACAATTAGGGCTCACAGGCCTCATTATAGAATATCAGAATATGCAAACTAGAAATTGATTCATAGTTCTTAGTTTGAATTCTTTACAAAGGAGCTTCAAAGCTATATCTTGTGCATATTCTGATATTTTGTAATGAGGCCTGTGAGCCCTAATTATAATCCCACATGTTGTCATCTGATCTATATTTGAATTCTATGATATATTGAATGACTGAATCTACATTCATTTAGATATGTTGTGCATGAATGAATGTAGATGCTAAGTCTAGCTCTAATACCACTTGGTGCAGTCACAATAGGAGGGTTCACAGAATGAACTGTCCAGACCATGCAGCTAGAGTAAACACAATGGAAGCAACTCAAAGATGTAAAACAAATGCAAATTTAGTCATTCAGTATATCATAAAATTCAAATACATATCGGCTGGTAACATGCAGGCTTACAATTAGGGCTCATAGGCCTGCTTACAGAATATCAGAATATGCACAAGATATAGCTTTGAAGCTCCTTCGCAAAGAATTCAAACTAAGAACTACAAATCAATTTTAATTGATTTCCTAAGTATCTACTACATCAATATATATCATCTCTGGAATAATAGATTCCTCTGCATCAGCCAAGGAAGGTCACAAACTCCAATGAAGAGCTGTAACATGTGTACACAGATAGGTCGAACCTAAATGAATAGAATTCCTCTGTAAATGAATGGAATGGTGAGTGGATCTCAAGGAAGGTCAGCCACAAACCAAGATCATTGAATGATGTGTCATTTTGCTTCACAAGTCAGGAAATGTTCTGCGAGTCTTCTCCTTTAGCTGATTGTCTAAGATTGTCAGGATGCTCTATTCTAAGAAAACAGTCGATCTTCTAATCGTGATAACTTTCTGGTACCTGATCCAAATGCTCTAAGATTTGGATATGTTGTGCATGAATGAATATAGATGCTAAGTCCAGCTCTGCAAGGTTTGAAATGCCACTATAGTAGAATGCGAACCAAAATATAGAAACTACTACTGACTGAACTACCTGAACTAAATTAGAAATCTGTCTTCATCTTCTTCCAAAGTGTCTTTCAAAAATATCTAAGAAATCTGGCATGTCTGTCTAAAATTATGCTCTTAGGTAATCCATGCAATCTCACAATCTCCTTGAAAAATAGGTCAGCTACATGTACTGCACCAGTTGTCTTCTTACAAGGTAGGAGGGTTTACAAAATGAACTGTCTAGACCGTGCAGCTAGATTAAACACAATGGAAACAACTCAAATATGTAAAGCGAATGCAAATTCAGTCATTCAGTATATCATAGAATTCAAATACAGATCGGCTGGTAATATGCGGGCTTACAATTAGGGTTTAACTATGAATCAATTTCTAACTAGAAATTGATTCATAGTTCTTAGTTTGAATTCTTTGCGAAGGAGCTTCAAAGCTATATCTTGTGCATATTCTGATATTCTGTAATGAGGCCTGTGAGCCCTAATTGTAAGCCCGCATGTGAGCCCTAATTATAAGCCCACATGTTGCCAGCTAATTTGTATTTGAATTCTATGATATACTGAATGACTGAATCTACATTCAATTTAGTTATGTTGTGCATGAATGAATGTAGATGCTAAGTCTAGCTCTGATACCACTTGGTGCAGCCACAGTAGCAGGGTTCACAGAATGAACTATCCAGACCATGCAGCTAAAGTAAACACAATAGAAACAACTCAAAGATGTAAAGAAAATGCAGATTCAATCATTCAATATATCATAGAATTCAAACTTCCCAAGTATAAGTTTGATTTAGGAAATGCATATGAAGTGGAGCTACCAGAGACATTGGGTATATCACCTATTTTCAACATTTCAGACCTATATCAGTATCCTGAAGCAGAGTTCAGTACCAACATTGAAGAAGACTTGAAGAATTAGTTACCACAACAAGTACCGGAGCAAATTGAAGACATTTTGGATAGTAGAGATGGACACAGCACCAGAGAAAGACAATACAAAGAATATATTGTAAAATAGAAAGACAAACCAGAAGAAAATTCATCATGGATTTCTCAGGATAAGGTGGACCGTCTTAATTTTCCTCTAGCCCCTACAAAGTGAGGGACTCACTTTTTCAATAACCCCAGGTGTTTGATGTAGGAGCATCCCTGGTTCAAGAGCAATCTTGCATCAACCAAAAATATTTTTATTTTAGTTTGTTTCTTTTCATTTTTCAATTTAGTTTAGGCAGTTCAGTCAGTAGCAATTTCTGTATTTTGGTCTACATTCTACCACAGTGGCATTTAAGACCTTGCAAAGTTTGACTTAGCATCTACATTCATTCATGCACAACATATCCAAATCTTAGAGAATTTGGTTAGGGTACCAATAAGATATCACTATCAGAAGATCAAATGTTTTCTCAAAACAGAGCATCCTAACAGTTTTGGACAATCAGCTAAAGGAGAAGACTTGAGGAGCATTTCCTGACTTGTGAAGCATAATGACACATCATTCAATGATCTTGGTTCGTGGCTGACCTTCCCTGAGATCTGCACACCATTCCATTCATTTACGGAGGAATTCTACTCATTTAGGTACGACCTATCCATATACACACGTTACAGCTCTTCATTGGAGTTTGTGACTGTCCTTGGCTGACGCGGAGGAATTTATTGTTACAGAGATGATATATTGTGATGTAGTAGATACTTGATTCGTAGTTCTTAGTTTGAATTCTTTGTGAAGGAGCTTCAAAGCTATATCTTGTGCATATTCTGATATTTTGTAATCAGGCCTATGAACCCTAATTGTAAGCCCACATGTTGTCAGCCAATCTGTATTTAAATTCTATGATATACTTGTGATCAGTGAAATCAAAATGAAGATTAATACTAATCTAATGCAAAATAACATGATTATACTTTCATGAAGACCTCACAAATCCATGCGGGAAGGAGATGCACCCAATTAGTCTCCTCAGATGTTTCTCGTGATTCGTGTGTAGATGTGGATTGCTCAATACATACAACACAATGTGAATGAGATTAGATGATGGATTGATAGACTAGATGGAGATGAGAGATGATTTAGAGTGATTTGGACATTATGGTGGCATGATAAGGGGATTGGGGAATGATTTTGACAGAGTTCTGATGCATGAAGGAGTCTCTCCAAATGGCTTAGAGAGGGGTCCAATTTATAGAATTTTGGAGATGAGGATGGAGGGTGAGGATTCAGTTGATGAGATCAAGGGCTAGCAATAAAAGTGAATCTTTTATTCCTAGAGGATGAATTAAAAATTTTCCTTTTGGGAAGAGTGGAGGAGTGTGGGGGACAATTGAATTTTAAATTCAGTGAGTGGATGAGAGTTGGGGACAACTGAATTTTAAATTTAGTGAGTGGATGAGAGTGGGGGACAACTGAATTTTAAATTCAGTGAGTGGATGATAGTGGGGGACAAGGTTAATTAAGTGTTATCTTAATTAACTTAAGTCTAGGTTAATCAGATAAGCAGGATTTATCTAATTAATAGGGATTAGGGAAATGGATAAATCAACTAAATGAATATTATGACTATTCATTTAATTGATAGGATAGGGTTGTAAGGTTAAATGGATTATTAGGTGAATTAATTGATCACCAGGGATATGCAGATTGGGGGAATGGATTAGTGTGAGGTACAGAAAATTGGTTTGCAGAGTAGTCCAATTTTAGGTGTCTACATTTGCCCCTCTTTGAGATGGTGTTGTGGCTAAGCAACATCATTTCAAAGAAGTTAAAACATAGAGATGGATTGGATAGAAAAAAGATTTTGGTTTGGAAGAATAGGGTAAGGTTTGGGGATAATTGGTAAGGGTGATGCCCCTTCAAGAGGATAGGTGGGTTGTGAGAACACGATTGTGCTCTCGAAATGGATGGGACAGATTGGTTGAACTGGTCAGAGGATAAGTGGTGGGATGAAAGGATGATGATGTTGGGAGATGATTGGTGGATGATCATTGTGTTGAAACTGAATTTGAGCAATCCTAGGTTTGATATAGCAAAGTGGATATGTTCACCAAGGTATAGAAGACCAGGGTGATGATGTTTATCCAACATTTGCATGGACTAGACACGTAGATAAAGGGATGATCTCATGCATGCCCAAGATAGTACAACCTTGTCTAGACGAGGGAAGGGGACTCATAGCATAAGCCCTTAGTACAAAAAATGTATGATGAACCTTAGATGCATAAGGAGATCAATATGCTAGAACTGACCCTATGATCGATCAAGATATGAATACTAGCTTGGAGTAATGAGACCAACCCACAAGCACAGCATACAAAAGCAAGACCATGCCCCATTCTAGATGTTTTTGCCACATACCATGATATAATAAGATCAAGGTAGCTTTGATGTGATCTTCGAATAGGACAAAAGATAAAAATCAAAAACCAAAAGACCAACGAACCACACAAGTAACCATTGTATCTTTTGCCAAAATGGATGATGATGTGATAGATGTTGTGTGTCGTAGGAAAGATATATCCTAAGGCAGGGATTGATAGATGATTTGATGATGTTGTGATGATTGGATAGATTCTACCTATCGTAGGAACGACATATCCTAAGGCAAGAATCGATTGATGATTGGATCATGTTTGTGTTGATGTAAGATTGGCTCAAGATATGATGGTGACAAGTTATGGTTGATGCTGATTTGATAGTTGATGATTTTTGAATAAGGACAATGCTTTGATAGGTGATGCGATGCTTGGATCTAGCGTAAGCTTATTGATGATAGATGTGATGATGATATGGGATGATGATAAATGCGATGACGAGAGTGTGATGGAGCAAGTTTTTTTTTTTTGTGTGTGATGGATAGATTATTTTTGGAATTTTGTGTGTTTTCTATTGTTTTTGTATTTTTTGATTTTGTGATGTTTTTGTATCTTTTGATTTTGTGATGTTTTTGTATTTTTGATTTTGTGATGTTTTTGGATTTTGTGATTTTGTGATGTTTTTGGATTTTGATTTTGTGATGTTTTTGAATTTTTTTATTTTTGTGATGTTTTTGAATTTTTTTATTTTTGTGATGTTTTTGAATTTTTTTATTTTTGAAAAGGAATGGTTTATTATGAGATGGTTGCATTAGATTTCATATGGATAACCTTTGCACTAGATACCAATGACAAGGGAACACCAAGTCTAGAGATGAAAGTGATGGGGTTGGATAGGGGAATTGGATAGCTGATTCATGATAGATGAATGGACAAGCGATAGGGATGTATGTTAGATAGATGGAAGATAGGGATGAGGATTTTCTCCAAGGGCTAGGATGCAAGGAATCATATGCCCCAATGTCTAAATAATTTTGCATGATGGGCTCATGTGTGAATGGATGGTCTTTGCAATAGATGAATGGAGGATATACTTGGAAAGGAAGTATGCCAAGAGGTCTCCAAAGCATGTTGTTGATATGTTGCCCCTTGTCTTTATCAAGATCTAGGGTAATAAATGGATAAAACAAGATATAATAGATATGATGGATGGGAAATGATAGGATACATAGGGGATGGTGGATAGGAATATGATAGGATAAAGATAAGATAGTGGATAAGATGTGCAAGGATATTATGGATGTGGATGAAGGATATGGTTTTGCCCCCAAGTGTAGGGATACAAAATAAATGGAGAAGCGATTACGCATGACGCCCACAAGGGGTTTTCATCATGGTACTTGCCCAAGGCACCACAAGGAGTGGTTTTCACCATTGGACAGATTTTTTCTCTTTACTATTTTCTTGTTTTTTTTTATTTTTTTGCTTTTCTTGATGGAATGGGGACTCTAGCGTCTATTTCCATAGCAAGGAGAAGATGGTCCCATGTTGGATAGCATTATGGATTGTGATTGCATGGATTGTTGGAAGATAGGAGAAGAAGGAATGGATGGTGGATAATGGATTATGATGTGTATTATGCAAAAGCATGGACCATAGGAATGTGATGGGGAAGATATGTAGGATAGTGAATGAAAGATGGAGAGATGGGGGTATGTGGGAATGTTAAGTGATGGAGGGGAACCAAGACCAGTGGTTGCACACATCGTGATGTATTTGGAAGCTTGTACTTGGGATGTGGAGTTGGGAGTAATGGGGATCAGGATGGGAGATTTTTGGATGGTCGATTTGGGGTTTTAGGGACCCAAATAGACTTAGACTTTGGGGGATTTTTAGATGGGGAACGGGATGTTTGGCATTTTGGGGTGGATTGGGAGGTGGATGCCTCATTAGATTTGAGTGACCTTTGTTTAGGGACCCACACCATTTTTGTTTTTGCTTTTTCTTGTGATGGTGTGGGATTGGATAGCCTTTTTGATTTTTCATTTTGATTGGAAGGGATAATATCCTTAGGCTTTTGTGTTTTATGAGTTGAGGCATTTAAATTTTTGAATCCCATGGATTTGGGGGAAGCTTCATATTTGAAAGATGTGTGCTTCTGTTGGTCTTGATTTGGGATTTTAGTGTACTTATGGATGGAGAGGTAAAAAGTGGATTTTTTGCTAGATGGGTGAAGTGATTTGATGAGTGGGATATTGGGAGTTGGTAGGATAGGAGGTAAAGTGGATTTGTGGATAGGGATGTTGGGAGTTGGTAGGATAGGAGGTAAAGTGGATTTGTGGATAGGGATGTTGGGAGTTGGTAGGATAGGAGGTAGAGTGGATTTGATAGGGATCTTTGGAGTTGGAAGTAGTGGAGGTAAATTGGATGAGGGAGATGGATGGTCACATGCTTTTGCAAATGGTAGGATGATGGAGGAGGGATGGCGACATATGTTTTGGGAGTGCGGTGAGATGCACCATGTTTGGGATTGGATGAATGGATTTTGGGAGGTGGGTGGGTGGTACCAACATGTTTAGGTTGTTTGCCTAGAGATGGATAGCCAAGGCCATGAGAGGATGGATGGAATGTGGTGTGAATGGGCTCCAAGATGCCTTGTTCCTGAAGGCCTAAGCCTTTTCCTTGATAGTTCATGTGTTGGAGCATGCGACATGCAATGGGATGTTTGTTGCTGTGGAAACAAGACACGAGTCTAGTATTTGTTGGAGAAGAATAGGTGGTGGATGGAAGTTGTTCACATCCTACGAGGGAGTCACCACAGATGAAAGTGCTTGTTCCAAGTGAATAGGAGGATGGATTTGGGATGGGATTGGTAGATGGAGGTAAAGGATGCATGGGGGATGGTAAAGGGGTGGTAGAAGAAGGTGTGTGATCAATAAGTTGACCAATAGATGGGAGGGGATCGGGGATGGGATTAGATGGGATGAGTAGATCTTGATTAGGAGAAGAGGTTGGTGTTTCAACATGATTTGGATTTGTTTCTTGACATAGCTCGTGTGTTTGGATAGAAGTGGGAGTGACTTGGATAGATGTGGTGGGTGCTTGGATGGGGGTGATAGGTGTTTGGATGGGTTCTTGAACATGTTTGCATGATGGTTCTTAAGTTATGATAGGAGATTGTTCAAGCGGTTCGGTGGATGTTGGATTATATGAGGTTGTTTGATTCCTTGCTAATAGCCAATGGATGGCATCCTTCATGAGTTTATGGGTGGAAGAGCAATATAAAGGATGGATAATGATGGTGGTTGGTGTAGGATTAGGATTGGGATTGGATATGGGGGTGATGGGATTAGGTTGTGATGGTTCGTGGATGGGTTCAAGGGTTGGTATTGGACTAGATGATGGTGTTGGAGGGGTGGGGGATTCCTTTTCTTTGCTTGGTGATGTTCTTTGGAAGAAATCCCACAAGGATTCTTTGGATGTGATAGTGTTGGGACTTGGAAGGTTTGATGGTGGATTGGAAGATACATAATGTGATGGATTAAGGTTGATAAGGTTGGAGGGATATTGTGATGGGAGATTTGGGATTGATGGATTGTAAGATAGGTAGGGTGATGGAGGGATTGGAGGATGGGGATTAGGGGATGGGGGATTTGCATGGGGAGGTGGTTGTTGATAAAAGGTTTGGGTTTCAGGGATAACGTGTGATAGATTGGTGTTCCCTTGATCAAGGTTATCATGACAAAGGGTGGGGGATGGATAGGTTGGAGGTATTGGTTGATTGGATAAGTATGATGGCATGGATGTGTAAGGGGATAGGGAAATGTATGAGGGTAAAGATGGATATGATGAAGGTTGATATGATGGAAGTTGGTATGAGGATGATGGAGGTTGATATGAGGATGATGGAGGTTGATATGATGGAAGTTGATATGAGGATGAAGGTTGATATGAGGATGATGGAGGTTGATATGATGATGATGGAGGTTGATATGAAGTGGGATAAGTTGATGCAGAATTGGTTTGATGTGTAGATGGATATGATGGGATAGGTGCTAGATATGATGGTCGTTGGACTTTGCAAGTGGCCAAGAGGTGTTGGATTTCTTCCGAGAGGTATTGTATGTGTGAGGATTGGCTTGTTCGACCTATTTGAATCAATTCTTGAATGCTTTGAAAGGTTCACTGCTCTAAAGGGGATTGGCTTGCATGCATGTGGTGAAGCATATGAAGGAGCTTTTGGAAGTCCACTAAGGTTGACATGATGTCACACCTGTGGTTAAATCTTAAGTCCTTTTTGGCAAGTGCTTGGTTATGATGTGATGATGATGTGGATTGTTTGGATGAAGTTGATTAAGATGAAGGTGACTAGGATGTGCTGATGGATGATTGGGATGGAGGTTGATTTGAGAAGGATGGAGAGAATGATGTTGTGTAATGATTAGAATGATTTTATTTGGATAATGATTTAGATAGAGTGGTGATGATTTGATTATGTAGAGTGACAAGGATGGGAGTAGTATTGATTATGGATGACTTGGATGTGATTAGGATTGAGGTGGTTAAGAATGGGTGATTAGGATGAGTGTGATTGGATTTGAATGTGATAAATGACTTGTCTTATGTGTTTGATGTTTTAGTTTGATTTGGCAATGTTTAGCAAATGATCACATGTACAAACAAGAATCACTCACACAAGACACAAGCAATTTGGAATTTTAAATTTGAAGAATATGATAATGATTAGACAAGCACACTTGCAAAACAAATCAACATGCCCTAATGTCTAGTTTGATGGAAGGTATGGCCAATTAGGGTTGGGCAATGTTTATACAAGGTGGACTAAGAATTTGAAAGTGGAATCTTGTCACACAGCCGGGAGAAGGGGGTAACCCACCCTTCACCTTCACTTCCCAAAGGTAGAAAGTTCTTTGGGGCTTAGCCAAGAGTGACATGATTCTGATTTCAAAGAGGGTGTCTTTCAATTCAGCCTCAAATGAGGTCATCCCTAGGGGTGATGAAATCCCCTAGCAGGCCTCCTAGGAAAGGGATTGACAAAAGCAAATCAAGTGAGGTGTTTTTCATCTCCAAGATCACCTTGCGGTGTGAGGAGAGAGCATACACACACCCACTTGATTCACACTCGCAGTTGAATAATTATCCCTTAGAAAAAATGAAATGTGTGAAAGACACGTCAATCAATGGTTCTTTTTAGCCCAATTTCAAAGTGTGATTGAAGACACTGATTTGTTTTAAGCCTGATTTTAATGTGTGATGATCAAACAATGTTCGTTTTAGAAACCCGAAGCGAAGTGTGTTTGTAAGCAAGATTGAGAGATACAGGATGAAATGAATGCACCTGATAAAATTGCTGTCCAAATTGATGTAGATGCTGCTCTTGATGTTGTTCCAGCCTCATATGATCACCTGCAAGTCACAAAAATGACAACGAAGCAAGTAGACTAGCCAAGGAGATTGTGATGCAAAAATTGATAATTTGATTAAAAAAACTAATATAGATGAGCTAATACAGAAAAATAGATTGCATGGACAAATTCTTCAGGAGATTCTATGTGATTTCAAAAAAAAATTTGCGAAAATTCGATCAAAAACGTAAAAGATATGATGATTTGAAGTTTTCAATGAAGTTTGACTTTGATTGATAAAAAAGGTAGGAAAAATGCACAGTCACCTAATAAAAACCTCACAACTGCGTAGTTCTTAGAGTCCTCTTTATGACGAGTCCTTGTTTGTGCGATTTCACCTCAGTATGCGAAAGTTGTGCAAGTTTGAAAAAAATAGCCTATTATGGCATGTAGAAGGCACAAGAGGTTAACTGGCAGTTTAGCTTGATTGCTGGTGGTTTAAAAAAAGGTGGTCACATGGGCGGTTTGTTCTAGTGGTTAAGGTTAAGTTTGGGTGAAAAAAAAGGGCTCCTAGTCGCTGATATGACCAGGGGTTTGAAAGTTTGGAAAAAACAAAAAAAAAAAATGAAAAAGGGCTGTTAAAGCCCCCAACCCCCGATTGGTAATGATGTTAGGATTTTGTTTCTTTTTTTTGGATGTGATAGTCGATGAGTGATGGTGGAGGACTGTGAGGAGAGGTGGCAACAGGAGGCGGGGGAGTGGTCGCAGGGGAGGCAACGGGGAGGTGAAGCGGTGATGCAAGGGGTATGGCAGGAGTTTGGAGTGACTGCAGGAGGAGGTGTCGACCAGGGGTTTGAGCGCAGGGGGAACGGAGGTCAGGGGAGGCCGTAGGGAGAAGGGCAAGGCGGCGGTGGTGGACAGCAGGTAGGGAAGGGTTGTGGGAGGCGGTCGGAGGGTGCTGCTAGGGGGTTGCGGTGGAAGCAGGGAGGAGGGAGGACAGGGAGTGGCGGGGCTGCGGGAGAAGGGAGGAGGGTTAGTGGCGACAGGGTGTTGGAAGGGGCGGCGACAGGCGGTTAGGCAGTGGTGGCGGGCGGTTAGGTAGTGGTGATAGGGTTTGTGGCAACAGCGATGGGGTGGTGACTAGGCAGAAAAACCTTATGTTTATAAACCTACAAATCAAACAAATATGCAACCACCAGTGCCCTTCAAACCTGCAAAAACTAGTGATTACAGCAAACAAGCAAGTGCACAGAATAGGACAGTTGTGGTACGGATCCATACGGTATGGATCCATACGGTACGGACTGTACCCTAAAAAAAATTTAAATTTTTTCAAAAAAATTTTCACAAAACCTAAGCAAGTTTACTGTCAAAATTCACAGAAATAGCGTCCTGAGCACAAAAATGCAGTCCATTTTTGCCCAGGATGCCACTTGCAAGACTTAATCTCCAAATTTTGCAAAACTTCATAAAACAAGAGTTAGAAAATGAAGATTCTACAATAAAACCTTCAAAAAATGACGATCAGATCGGCGGGTAGTGTGACAGGTGGTTTGGACTGGTGGCGACAGGGGCGACAAGACAAGGGTTGTCATAGGTGGAGGTGAAGCGGTGGCGGGTGAACCTGCAAAACAAATAATGTTAACCCTTCAAACAAGAAAAATGTCTACAACACAGAAAAATCATTGATCAGTGCACCAAGGGCCGTGGGTTCCATACGGTACGGCCTGTGGCCCTAAAAAATTTTCAAAATTTTTTTAAAAAAATATTGCCAACTTTATAGTCAAAATTCATGGAATCAACGTCCTGATCACGATAATGAGGTTAGTTTTCGCCTAGGATGCAACCTGCAACAGTTCACTTCCAAAACTTGACAAAAATTGTTAGAAAATGAAGATTTTAATAAGAAACCTTCACAAAACGATGAGTAGATTCGAGACTAGGCGTACCAAATGTGATCAGTGAAATCAAAATGAAGATTAATACTAATCTAATGCAAAATAACATGATTATACCTTCATGAATACCTCACAAATCCATGCGGGAAGGAGATGCACCTGATTAGTCTCCTCAGATGTTTCCCGTGATTAGTGTGTAGATGTGGATTGCTCAATGCATACAACACAATGTGAATGAGATTAGATGATGGATTGATAGACTAGATGGAGATGAGAGATGATTTAGAGTGATTTGGACATTATGGTGGCATGATAAGGGGATTGGGGAATGATTTTGACAGAGTTCTGATGCATGAAGGAGTCTCTCCAAATGGCTTAGAGAGGGGTCCAATTTATAGAATTTTGGAGATGAGGATGGAGGGTGAGGATTCAGTTGATGAGATCAAGGGCTAGGAATAAAAGTGAATCTTTTATTCCTAGAGGATGAATTAAAAATTCTTATTTTGGGAAGAGTGGAGGAGTGTGGGGGACAATTGCATTTTAAATTTAGTGAGTGGATGAGAGTGGGGGACAATTGAATTTTAAATTTAGTGAGTGGATGATAGTGGGGGACAAGGTTAATTAAGTGTTATCTTAATTAACTTAAGTCTAGGTTAATCAGATAAGCAGGATTTATCTAATTAACAGGGATTAGGGAAATGGATAAATCAACTAAATGAATATTATGAATATTCATTTAATTGATAGGATAGGGTTGTAAGGTTAAATGGATTATTAGGTGAATTAATTGATCACCAGGGATATACAAATTAGGGGAATGGATTAGTGTAAGGTACGGAAAATTGGTTTGCAGAGCAGTCTAATTTTAGGTGTCTACAATACTAAATGACTAAATCTACATTTGCTTTACATCTTTGAGTTGTTTCTATTGTGTTTACTCTAGCTGCACAGCCTAGACAGTTCATTCTGTAAACCTTCCTACCGTGACTGCATCAAGTGGTATCAGAGTTGGACTTAGCATCTACATTCATTCATGCACAACATATCTGAATCTCAGAGCATTTGGATCAGGTACCGGAAAGTTATTGCTATTAGAAGATCGACTATTTTCTTAGAACAGAGCATCCTAACAGTCTCAGACAATCAGCTAAAGGAGAAGACTCATGGAGCATTTCCCCACCTATGAAGCATAATGACACATCATCAATTATGTTGGTTTGAGGCTGACCTTCCCCGAGATCCGCACACCATTCCAATCATTTGCAGAGGAATTCTATTCATTTAGGTCTGACCTATCCGTGTACACATGTTACAGCTCTTCATTTGAGTTTGTGACCTTCCTTGGTTGACATGGAGGAATCTATTATTTCCGAGATGATATATATTGATGTAGTAGATACCTAGGAATGCAGTTAGAAATTGATTCATAGTTCTTAGTTTGAATTCTTTGCGAAGGAGCTTCAAATCTATATATTGTGCATATTCTGATATTCTGTAATCAGGCCTGTGAGCCCTAATTATAAGCCCGCATGTTGCCGGCTGATCTATATTTGAATTCTATGATATACTGAATGACTGAATCTTCATTTGATTTACATCTTTGAGTTGTTTCCATTGGGTTTACTCTAGTTGCACGGTTTGGATAGTTCATTCTATGAACCCTCCTACCATGATTGCACCAATGAAGAGCACAAACTCCAATGAAGAGTTTGTGACCTTCCTTGGCCGATGCAGAGGAATACTGAGAGGGGGGGTGAATCAGTATTCTAGAAAACTGCTCAGTTTGTTGTTCCTTAATCTAATTACCAAATTCAATAACATGAAAGCAGAATAAACATAAGAACAACCATAAAGACATAACACATAGACACCAAGATTTTTATGTGGAAAACCCAAAAAGGGAAAAACCACGGTGAGTGTTAGCTCACAATATATTATGATAGCACAATACTGAATTACAAGAAGGGTCACTACCTTAGAGTTCACTGCCCAAGGCTCATTGCCCTATGAAGAAGTGTTCACTACACAAAGGCTCACTGTCAAGAGAAAAAAAGATAGAAGAAGGATTGTCTCACTGCCAGGAGATGACTGCTGCAAATGCATCTATAGAATGCTGAGGTGTAGTGCCAGTTAGTTCAATATACATATTCAAAAGACTTCATATTGTCTTCTCTGCTCTACATAAACTCTACTTTTTTGCCCTTACTGTCTTCTTCTGGTCACAAATCTTCTTTGGATCGTAGACACATTTAGTTCATACACATCACAATACCATCTCATGCTTCAACACTAAAATCTAATCCATATAAATATCTGCAACTTTGAATTCAATCTCAAAACTGAGTCAACCTATCAAACACAACACTTTATCAACTTACATTGACTTTGTCAGCCCAACACTTCCACTAAAATTCACATGGGACTCCAAGAACCACATCAACCATTCCAAATACCTCACAGATCATATCTTATCAACCACAGATCATGATGTCCTTATGTGGTGAAATGCGAAACTCATAACTATCTCCTCTGCCTTGGTGAAATACTGGCAAACCAGCTGTCAGAACTTGGAATTTTGTAGGCAATCTTCCAGATCACTTCAGACTCTATAACTCCTCAACTAGATGCTTTTGACACCTATCCATACGGCCTCAAAACTACACACCAATACAATCACTTGCGGAGAAATGCGGTCCAAAATACGCATGCACTCTGCACTGTTCCTAACTTAACTGTGTTCACCCAGACTTAGACAAATCACAACTTAACTTCTGGAAGTCATTAGGATTTGCAATTTTGAATATAGCACCTTCTAATAATTCTAAATAACATACCGGAACCACATACCTTGATCACCAACTGTGGAGGCGTACTAACACAAACATTGTTATTTACACTATATAATGTATACTACCCATACTTAGCCATTTATTCTTCCAGAGTAAAGTCTCTCTACCTTGCCAGTGGAAGCTCCTTTCTTTATTGTCATCAATGACAACATTCAATCATTCATCAGAGCAGTGTCTCTTGCCAATAATATATTCACTAAGGCTCTTCCAAAAGACACATTTGAGTATCTTCGGGAGAAATTATAGGTTATTGCTCCTCCTTCCTTGAACTAGATGCATAGGAAGGTGCATCAGTCTAGTGTGCTTCAAAGTACATTTCTCTTTTGGACTAATTGGAGGCTACCTCTCAGAGGGAGTAGGTAGTAGTTTGAAATGATTATTGCATTTAGTGGGAGTAAGGAATGCTTTTAGACTGATTAGAGTAGCAGTGTGCAAGTATGTGCAACAGAAGAGATGTGAAGCCCTTTGCCATTGATGTCAAAGGGGGAGAAATCATGTGAAAAAATTAGAGGAAGTAAGAGTGCAAATGTGTAAAAAGAAAGGGGGAGTTCTGAAGTAGAATTGTGTCTTGATGGTGGAACATGTTTTTCACATCATATGTTGTCATCAATGACAAAGGGGGAGATTGTTTCAAGTATGTGCTAACTGGTGTTGTCATTGATGTCAACATGTTTGTGTTATCATTGGTGCTAACTGTATCTTCTGATATTGATGTCTGGTGATTAATTGAAGAACACTATCTAAGTATTTTGTTCTGCATTATCTCTAGATTGAAGACCAGGGTATGATCTTTGGATATGATTTAGATAAGTGCCTAAAGATGCTAAATCCAAGATTTGGTGGTCTAGATTGTTGTGCAGAAAAAGTTTTATTCACCAGTGTGAAAACTGTGCCTGGCAAGGTTTGCAAAGTGACAGGGAGAAAGTGTTTTGCTCTGCATTTCTCCATAGATTGGAGTTTGGCTATACGGTTCTAGACTTAAGCTTATAAGGTTCATAGTCATCTTCATTCCAAAGGATATGTGATTTGAAGCTCTAGAAATAAAGTTTCTAATTAGCAAAGTTTGACAGTGTATGTTTGAAAGCAGTCTGTAATCCATCTTCAAGTGAAATAAATTAAGAACTTTTGTGATTGGATTTGCTAGTTTCCAAATGATTCTATGATGTTCGTGGATGTCCTCTGAATGCATTGAAGGTGTGTACTTGATCCACAAGCTATAATGAAGAACTTGGAAGTGTGTGTTGAAGTGTTTTTGATGATTGCACCAGTTTGGCCAACCTAGATGATTAACACTCTTTGCAGATGAATTTCCTAAATTATAGAAATGTGTGGTAGCATGTGAAAATGTAATTGAGTCTATGCTAAGGCATAAAGTGTTCCTCCTCTATTCATTTAGTCCACAAGTTTGTTTAGGCCTAGTCCTAATTCGATGTATGTATGTATGCCGACCTTGGAGATTGTTCCAATGGTTGATGATTGTAATGCCGACCTTGATGTGCATTCCAAAGTTGATGAATTGTATAAACACATGTAATTAATTTGTGTTTGAAGGGTGTGAGTGTGAAGATGAGAAGATAAGTGTGAGGTGTAAAATGCAAAGTAGAGCAGAGGAGATATATTGCGCGTTAATGGAACTAAACTTAGGCATTGTGTAGATGCTACTAAATCAGTTCACCTTGGCAGTGAGCCACCCCCAGCAGTGAACCACCCTTGGAAGTGAGCTTGTTAATTGGGTAGTGAGCCCTTTTGGCAGTGAGCCTCTTTTGATATTAGGTATTGTTACTACATTATACTGTGAGCTAATGCTCATCGTGATTTTTCCCTGTTTAGGGTTTTCCACTTAAAAATCTGGTGTTCATGTGTGTATGGTGTTGATATGTTCATGTTTTGATTCTACTATTCATGGTTAATATTCATAGTAGAATAATAAGTTAAATTAAGTGAATGTTAAAGTGTTTCTGATTTAAAAAGTTAAAGTTTTTTATACAACTGATTCACCCCCCATCTCAGTTGTCTTGTGCCTTTCAACAGTATACAATAATAAACTTACCAAAGAATTTCTTCAAAACCTCATTCATCAACCTCATGAAAGTACTCAGTGCATTTCTCAATCCAAAAGGCATCACTAACCACTCATACAGTCCTTAATTTGTCTTAAAAATAGTCTTCCATTCATCTCCTACTCTGATCCTGATCTGATGGTATCCACTCTTCAAGTCTATCTTTGTGAAATACTTTGCTCCACTCAAACAATCCATAATTGCATCCATCCTTGGCAATGGAAATCCATACTTAACTATGATCTTCTTTATTTCTCTAGAGTATGTACACATCCTCCATTCTCCATCTTTCTTAGGTGCTAACACTGCAGGTACTGCACAAGGGCTCAAACTTTCGCTGATCAATCCTTTCCTCAACAACTCTAAAATTTATCTATTCAACTCCTAATTCTCTTGTTGGTGTCATCTGGTGTGTTGCTTTGTTAGTCAAACTAGCTCCAGGTATAAGATTCATATGATGACTGATACTCTGGATTGGTTGCAAACCTTCAGGTACATTATCTGATATGATGTCTTCATACTCTATCAACTATTCAGTTATCTCCTTCGGTTCTAATTCTTTAATCTCTGTACTTAGGGTTCTAGGTTTCTTAGGGATCAAAGCATAACACATATTCTCATGTCTCAAACCATCCAAAAATTTTCTTCCATCTACTAAATAGATTCTAGCAATTCCACATACTTCACTCTTAGGCTCATCTTCCAAAGGTATCAAGGTAATTTTCTTCCCATTTGACACTATAGTATAAGTATTCTTTCTCCCATCATGTATAGATTTCTATCATACTACCATGGTCTACCCAACAATATATGACATACATCCATCAGCATGATATCACACAATACTTCACCATGATAAGATGGGTGATCCCACAATAGTGGGTTACACTTTTTTGCCAAACCTGTCATTGAAATCAACATTTTGAACTAAATCTTCACTTTCTAACACATATAGCTGCTAAACCGTTAAGAATTTGAAGATGATGCGAACTAGTGATTGTGAAATTTCATCTGTAGATTCTAAAAATATTTTTTTAAAAAAATTTGGAGTTAAATTGTAAATTGTTTTGCATCTCCTTTGATAACTAGTTTTTAATAGTAAATGACATTTTTTAAAAATGATGTGTATTCCATAATGCATAACTTTTTTTCTACAAAGGATAAAATTTTGATTATTTCAAATTTAGATTGGTAACACCGATATCTAGTGAATGCATTTGGTTTCATAATGTTTTGTTGAATATATATTTTTTAAATTTAGTTTTGAAGTCAAACCAATTATAATTTAGACATACGCGTATTCCATAGAACATAACTTTTTCCGTATGTATCGAAATTCAATTTTTTTTGGTTGAAACAAAGACATCAACACCTCGTGTATACATATTTTTCAAAAAAAAATTCACTAATTTGCTATTTTTCCATGTGTGTAGAACAAAGAACTTGATGTTCGGTGAAAAACCTATGTTTAGTAAATCTAAAAAAAATTCATAATAAAATCAAAATATATCAAAACTATACTCATTGGAAATCTCATTTCGAGCACTTCGATCCTCCAATTTGGTATGGTAAAGGTGACTCCATTTGGACCTTCAACTGGGCTTCGGAAGCCAAAATTTTGCAAAAGAAAGGGGAAGGGAAGCAAGAAAGGTGCCAAGTGAGGGTCTTCACTCGAAGACCCCTGCGAATGAAGGAAAGTGACGTCATTTGTTTGAAGAAATACCTCCTTTGAACGAAGGTGTTGACATGATGTCTTGTAGCCCATAATAGCCACCTTTGTTCAAAGGCACCTTGTATTTAAAAATAGTTTTTTTCTTTAACTGTCGGCCTTCGTTCGAAGGCATGCCGACATGCTTTGTTTTTAATGTTTTAATTATTCATATAGCATATAAATAGGATTTCTTTTTTTTTTCATTATAAATCAATTACAAACAAGATAAATTTGCATTTTTTTTGTGCAAGGGAGTCCAAGAAATATTTGAGAGAATAATTTTGAAGTCATATTTTACAAAGAAGGAGATGGGAAACAAAAGGAAAAGACAAAATAAGACTACAAGAAAGTATTCCACAGAAACTATAGCAAAATTGAATGAAGAAAGATTGGAAAAATATCATAAACAAAAACAAGGTATGCATATATTTTCTTTTCTATTTTTAATCTAGGTCATTTTATTTATGTTTACATAGATACATGTATTGATGAATCATGTAGCAAGATGTCATTTAATCTAGGTCACTTGATTTATGTTTAAATATATATGCATTGATTTCATGTAGCTCCGATGTCATTTAGTTTAAGTCATTCTTCATTCTTGACTATAATCTCTACCTCTCTACCTAGAGATAAATACATACCTCTCTCTCTCTCTCAAGTTGCCCACTCTCTTTATCTCTACCTCTCCCTCACTGTGGCCTTTGTAGCTATCTCTATCCCTCTCTAACTCTCTATATCCCTCTCCCTATCTCCAACTCAACTTCATTATTTTTTCTAAAGTGGTAACATATATTTCTATTATAATTTATTAAAAAAATCAAGTTCACTTTTCATTTTAGATTATTTCTTTTCTTGATTATTTATTTTTATTTAAAAATTCTTTTAAATCTAAAAACTTTATATTTAAAAAGCCACACTTCCTAATTTTAAAACAAACTCTTATCACTATTTTTTTGTTTTCTTTCTCTAAAATATATTTTATAATAATTGTTAGCTTTTTTATCCAATAAATTTTTATCATGAATGTTTTTTTTGCTTTTTTATTTGTGTTTTTATGATTTTTAATGCTAAATTAAGGAATAAAAGAAAATTTTTAAGAAAAGATTTGTTAAAATATTTTTAGAATGCTTTTTAGATTTTCTTTTTCCTAAAGAATAAAATTATTTTTTAGAAAACATAATAATTTCTACATTGTAGAACTTAAGAGTATAAATCAATAAAATAAAATAAATGTTTAGTATTTAGAAAGTTTTATTTTATAAAATAAATAATTTTATTTTTATTTTTATTTTTATTTTAATATGTATTTCCTTCATTTGTGATACAAAAAGTGGAGAAAATGTTGTTGAAGAACACATAGTTGATGTTAACCAAGAGGAGGCCCAAGTGGAAACAATGGATGTTGGAGAGGGGTCAGGATCGCTTCCTTTGACTGGTATGGATGAGCATATTAATCTAGCTGAAGAAGTGAAAAGAAAAATTTCTTATAGAAATTTAGATCATTTACTTAAAATGGATATCGAGAAATTGAAACATTATGCTGGACAACCTAGACATAATGATAGGAGGTCAATGAATAAAACTGCAAAGGAAATAATCGTTCATTTCGATAATCTTGATACACTTGGTTGAACCCAATTGTTATCAATTGTACTTCTTATTAAGGAGCTACATGAGCCATTACAATTGTTGGGTGTCAATTTTTCATTGAAAAAGGGGAAAGGTTCACAGCTAGAAAAAGATATTGTTAAAAATGTTAAAGAAGGTTTGGCTTCCATCGGGAAAAAATCTCGATCTGCGGATAAGTCCATTACAAGAAGAGCGATGTTCATAGGTATTGTAAGTGAAAAAAATTCCAGAAAAAGACAATTATCTTCAATTTCATCTCAGCTTGGTTTCAGTAGAAAGACAGTAACAAAATATGTGAAAAGGAGAAAATTATTGGATGATAGTACCTCAGAAGGCAATTGGGCAATTATGTGTAGAGCTCCTCGATCTAACAGGATTAAAGATGTTGTTAGAAACTTGATCTCAACCTTTTGGAATGATAATATTTGTGCTTCATCAAATAGTAGAGATGTTATCAAACACATAATTGGGCCCAATAGTTATGAACTACATACAAAACATTGGCTAGATATAACACAACATGAGATGTATGTGAACTTTTTAAATTCAAATCCAAATATAAAGATTGGGAAAACAATGTTTGAAAGGTTAAGGACATATTATGTGAAGACAAACAAGGTTTTTGAAACTTCTTGTTGTTGTTATCATATTGAATTTGATCTCTACTATCAGGTCTTTCGAAAGATTTGTGAAGACAGTGATGGTCTTGTAAATGCACCTCCTAAATGGGCAAGTCAGTTCATAGCATCCATCTTATGTGATAAATCAGATGATGATAATGGAAATGGTCAAATAAACTGCATAAAAGGTCTTTGTGAAACATGTGGAAATTTGGCTAAAATGCCTTTAAGAAATGAAGATATCGACTCAATCAAGTTGGTAAATTGCAAGAGGTACAAGTATGTAAAGTTTCAAACAAAACATGGGAAAGAATCCACAAGGTTAGATTATGTAGAAGAGGAGATACCTATTGAAACATTTATGAAAAATTTTCATAAATTGATTCAACCATACATACATCATGCTTTTTTTGCTAAGTGGCAAGCACAACAGTTTCAAACATTAAGAGATACTTTCCCACCTGCAACAATTTTATTAGTGGTCGACTTTGCAGAAAATTACTCTTTTGTACATCAAAAAGAGATTCAATCATAATATTACTTTTCAGAGCAGATCACTATTATGGTGCATGTGTGTTATCGACATGCACAATTGGATTTGGATGGTGTTGATAGTACATTTCAAGCACAAGTCATCAAAAAATAATATCACTTTTATATTAGTGATAATAAAGAGCATGACACACTTTTTGTACAACATTGATTTAAGAAGTTTTTTGGATATTTGGCAAGCAGACGTGTAAATTTTGAAAAGCATTTTGTATGGTCAGACGGATGTGCATCACAATTCAAATCAGCAAGGCCATTTTATGCACTATGTAGATATCATCAAAATGACAATATACCACATGTTTGGAGTTTCTTTGAGAGGAGGCATGGAAAGGGTGTACATGATGGCGCATGAGCTTGCATCAAACGTGCTCTAAGGAAACATCAAATGAATTATGATGGAGACTGTATAAATGATGCACATGATGTTGAATGGTGTAAGTTACACTTTGCACCAAATGAGGCCAGCACATCTTCAAGAACAAACAGATGCATTCCACATAGAGTGTTTTGGGAGATATCAGGTATGTATTGTTTGAATTTATTTAATGTATGGATGTACTTTAAATATATATATTCATGTATATGATATATGTGTACACACAAGTTTATTTATTTTAGTTTGAATTTAATTATTTATATATATTTTATTCATAATGTACTTGATATATAATAAATTTGTAGGCGTGGATAGAAGATCAATGTATGGATGCAAGAGGGTAGAGAAAACAAGATCTTTGCATTGTGTCATGAGTATAGATAGCCCTACATGGAGATTGCGCACTAGGGATTACTCTTATTTTTGTTATGAGTGCATGTTGGGAGATTTTGAGAATTGTAATAACTAGCAACGTGGATATGTCAGTGAATGGGAAAATGTGCCACTAGTTGTTACCAACACATACAATGAAGATGAGGATGAAAGATTTGAAGACATTACTTTGATTTCAACTAATTATAACCATATTTTAGGATTGATTAAAAAAGGTATGTGTGTGTACATATATATATAAATTATATAAGGTATCTCTAAATTTTTTAAGTTACAAATTTTGGAATGTATGTAAATTTTTAGTGCAAGAGATATTTTTGTAGTCATAGCAGAGGCTAGAAATATAGAACAAGTTAGTTATTATTTATTGCGTTGCACAGAAGAGAGGTAAAAGCTAATAAATCTAGAAACAAGTGATGGAATGGTGTTTCCTACAGGTTTAACTTTATTTTAATATATTTTTAAATAATTTTCAATTTGTTACATATGTACATGTCAAGTACCTCAAGTGTGATTTAAAATGTGTTCAATTTTTATACTATAATTTATGTTATGTCTTACCAAGTAATGATAATGCTATGTGCATGTTCATAGATGTACATCTAGGTTACAATTACCTTGAAAATGTTATGTCTTACAAGGTGGAATGTTGTTTCCCACAGGTTCAGTTGTAGTGCAAGGGACATATCTCAAACAAGTCAAGATTATTCAACATGGGATTCACTTTATTTATTATCAACTTAATAATAAGGTATATCAATATAGCCACCTAGTAATTGCTACCGGCCTAACTCTTCATATAGTTTCAAACACACGTGGACGTCGTAAGTGGAGACTACATAGTGAAGATCATCAGAGAGTATTAGATGTGATTAAAGAGCGAGCTAAACCACTTGATGTGGTATGAAAAAAATGGATGAAGAACTTACAATTTTTTATGTTTTGAAGACCTAAATTAACTATTTAGATGTATGTTCATGTATTAATTATTTTACAATCTATGCAAGTTAAATTAATAGTTCTTTTGTTGAACAAATTTTAAATTTCAACCATGGCGGTTCTTAATGTACAAATGATCTCTCTATTAGAAGTCATGTAGAGAATGCCCTAGATATTCTTATTCAAGCATGCATTGATATGATAATTTTTGAATGCTTTTATTTAATGCTATATATGCTGGAACTGTGCTACAATTTACATGTACATGTATATGCACTAGAGATGTCATCTATAAAGTTTATAGATATATATAGCCATGTTACATCTATAAACTATTCAACCAATAAAATTTCACTTGACAAATGTAAAAAAAGAGATCTTAATTATTCCACTTTGAAGTTGACAAATCATTTTAGGCCACTGATACAAACATTGAAATTCCCACAATATCAACAAAAATGAAATATTTGGCACACAACCTTGAGCAACCTTTGACTGACATCAATTTCATGATTTTTATGGGTGCCATTCAAGTATATGACACATAGTGACAATTGACTTTACATCTTGACATGAACATTTTTGATAAATTAAAATGTCCAAGTTCTTTTCCTAAATCACCTATGATAGAGACTATTTGACATTAATATTTTTGACTTGATCAAATCTAGATGACAACAAACTTTTACAAATGAATTGAAATGTACTTGCACAACCTTTGAGAAGATGAGTTGATTGATGGACTTTGACTTGGTAGACTCAAAAGTTTAAAATTGTCACGATAAAAATTTGAGGACATCCTAGGCTCCATTTATATATGTTCTCATGTAGTAGCTTCCCTAGGTTATCTCTTGTATCATGTCCATTTGCAACATCTTATATGGCATTTCATTGCTTAATGATGTAGTGTCTTTGAATTCCCATTTCATTAATGAATGCATGTTTTTCCTTCAAAATTTAGTTGAAGAGATAACTAATTACTCATAGCCAACCACATGTATGCATTTCTTCATATTAGTTGCTCTCCAAATCATGCTATAAATAGCTAACAAAGATTATAACATGCTTTCTATGGGAAAATGGGGTAATAATAGAGGGATGTCAAGCTCTACATGGGCACATTATCTCTAACCTAAAGATTGTGGCAGACTTGGAATCTTAGACCCCTAGACACAAGGAACATGCCTCATTGATGAAGTGGATAGTTAGAGAATTGCAAGAATTAGGTACTTGAAAATCTTGTTTTAGTTTCAAGTGCAAACTACAATAACTTTAGAAGTTTAGTCTTCTACTAGCCAACTATATGTAAGGTTATCTCAATTGTATGCTAGTTATAATTGTTCATGCTTGATATGCTAAATATCAGAGGATCTTCTAAAGGCAATAATGTCTACTAAATTTTTTAGCTGATATCATTAATAGATTTAATGGTATAATAGTCATTGTTTATTGCCATGTGTAATTGAAAATCATTGCTAATAGTATTTGACTGCACATAGGCCCAAAAATAATTACACCTGTGAATCAAATTACATTGATTCCCATTTTATTTTAAAATAAATTTTGGAACTTTGTCATTTTAGAGTGCCACTTATTGTTCCTCTTGTATCATTTCACATTTGTTTCTTATCATAGGCTCAGTACCTTCCCTTCTTTTTATTCCTCATATTCATTTAGAAAATTAGGTAATATGTGTCGTAAATAACAAAATTCATCAAATAAATGTAGATTGTAGATTTAGAATCTATAGTGTTTGTAGATTTAATATTGTTTTGTTTCATATATCAAGACTTTTTTTGTAAACTTTTGTTTTATTTGGAGGTCCATTTATTTATATAATATTTTTTTGTTTCACATGTATCAATTTTTTTTTGTTTTTCACTTTTCTTTATACCTATAAATGAATCACAATTTGCAATTGTAATTGAGTTTGTAAATTTACAAATTTTAAAATCTATATTCTATTGAATTACATAAACACCTAACTATTTTGCGTTCAAATGTGCATGTCAACATAACCATTACACCCTTTCAAATAACCCAATTGCTAGTTTGTAGAATGTGAAGGAGAAATCATCATTATTTGTTGTGGCTTGCATATCCCCACATCAAATAAAAGCTATGTGAACAATTATATTTATAATCAAGTAAAACTATAATAAATTTCATGTTTGGAATTGTATTTGATGTTTTCATTGTATGATAATTTTTCATCAAGTTTGGTTTAGGCAAAGTATTAGCACCACATAATTGTGTTTAGATTTATTTATGTCATGGTAGATTTTTTCTAATGAACTCTTTTGGTAGAATGGTTTTGTCTTTAATACAAGGCAATCATTTCTAAATGAATCATTTCTAAGTCTTAACTATTCATAATATTGTTTTGTTTCATGTATATCAAGACTTTTTTGTTTTTCACTTTTATTTATACCCATAAATGAATCATAATTCAAATGCAATTGTAAATTTACATTTTAAAACCTATATTCTACACTTACTGAATTACACAAATAAGGTCTAAATAACTTCTCATGACAAAAACAATCATAATAATCATAAATAGAAGTGTCCTCATAAATGTCCATAAACACACAAATGTAGATAGAAATATCCTCATAAATATGACCCACAAACACACATGTAGATAGAAATGTCAGGTCATAAATGTCCACAAACACACATACATGCAAATGTATCTAGATAGAAATGTCCATACATAAACATGTACATCTATAGAAATGTCTACTCAAACAAATATAAGATCTAGAGAAATATTTGGAGAAACACATGTGTACGAAGTGCTACCAATAGCCCGGTCATCATGTCGGTTGCGAGTTGAGCGACCTGAGTCTGACTGAGCATCCTGATCTGATGGATGCGCTGAACCCTAGAGATAGTACAACACATGTATGTATAAAAGTGTACAAATTATATGCATTTACATGTATGTAAGTACAATAATGATTTAAAAATTAAAAACTCACCTATCCACTAACATTATTGCCATCAGTTGAATCATGTCTGCATACATAGTCCGTCCCCAAAGTAGGTGTAACATGAGCTAACCCATACAATACACACACACACACACACACACACACACACACACACACACACAACATTAGGACTCTATCTAGAGCAAAGTAATTTAACTTACTTTAACTTAAGTTCAAGTTTAAATCATGCATGCACATGCACATATGCATGTACTTACCTATGTATCAGGTGCTGTAGAATGATCTGCTGCAATGATTGTATCTGGTGCCTCCTTGGCTAGCTCAAGTAATGAAGTCTGAAGTGGACTAATCAGGTGACTTGGCAACGAAGAGGATGAATGAAGAAGCATATCCACAAAACCTGACATCAATCATGTCTGCAACTATACCTCAAGTGAATCTAGGGAGGGCTAGGATGTTTGATGCTCAACACGAGGCCTGATAGGTGTATCTCCCTCTACAGTAACCAAATAATCTAAGGGTGGATCATGATGTGGAGTACTCATAGGCACCTAATGAGAAGGTCTCATAGCCTAACAAGATCGTGACGCACTCTGTGAATGACAAGCGCTACCCACATGTCCTCTAACCTCATGTCAAGGGATACCAAGCTATGATGCAATAAAAGCATATGACTCCAATAGGTCCTCAGAAAGATAACTCATTGTAGTCTGAAGCATATCCTCTCCTGTCAGACCATCTATGTCTATAGGAGACAGGACACCCGTGATAGCATAAGGATCAATAGCATGATCTGATGGTCTGGATCATCCAGGATGACTCATCAAATATCTTCCCACATAATCAGAAGATATAATAGATGTGGCAACTGCAATATCACCTACACTGTCGATTGCTTCCCTTTGGGAAGCAATGACAACCCGATCAGCAATAGGGGCTAGGGCCAGGGAGATAGCAAGCATCCTCTCCCCAACCAAGGCCCAATAAACTAGAGCCTATCGATCTGGTCAATGATAGGCATCTCTATCAGCAACCCTGCCCCTCCCCTGACCAAAATATTCTAGCAAATCCAAGTAGTTCACCTTGAGGCCCATATGAACCTCTGCATATAACTGTTGTGCAAAATATAAAGGAATTTGGTCATTATTGGGATAACAACCATGAGCAGCAAGAAAACATGGATATATCAATGGGGCGATAAGAGGGTCTACACATCTAGTCACTTGGTAGCCCCTCACATTATGATTACCAACATAAGATGGGAAACATTGGGATTTGATAGTCTCTTTCGAGACACTAAGCTGAATAGAAGCAAGAGAAACATCACTAGTAACCTCTTGCCACATTTGGGAAAGAATAGCAACAAGAGTATCACCCGAATAAGCATAGGTATCTCCTAGACTCTGTCTAATGCGCTGCAAGCTAGTTAAAATTGATTGCCATGTGTCCCTATAAACCCCTATTGTGTTGGGGTCAGAAAGAAGAGTTGTCAATTTTTGAATCTCAGTATCTGTGCGTGTAAATATAGAAGGTCTAGGAGGTGGTGGCACATGTGCCATGATATATATATCAACCTAAATTTTGTGCATGTAAAAATAAATTACTTATTCCAATACATATATACATGTGCATTAGGATCCAGCCATGTTGAACCAATTCTCTACAAGTATGACTGATATGTCACACCAACAACATAACATGATAGTGCCTACTTTGGGTCCTATGGAACAAATGTATCAACATACACATCCTACATCAGAGTAGATAGGGATGTTGTGTTGCACTCACCTGTATCAACATACATTTCTTCTCTGATGTACAGGTGTGTACATTTGATACATTGTTCCACAACTTCTAAACTTAGACACTAGTTATTACTAGTGTTGGTGAGGCATATCAGTCATCTTGTAGAGAATTGGTTAAACATGATTGGATCCTAATGCAATTCCAACACATTAAATAAATAGTTGAACAAGAGGGAATATTTCATTTCTAAAATGCATGGATGATTCTTTTCATTTTCAACTTGTGCACACACACACACACACACACATAGAGAGAGAGAGAGAGAGAGAGAGATTTTAACTTTTCCAAATCTACACATACATGTGTAATGTTGAACATGTATCAGTGTCATAAAAATGAATAGGTCATGTGTGCAATAAACCATTTAAGTCATTCCTACTCCATGTACATTACACTTCTAGGTAACTCAACAGTTAAAGATATAAAATAATGAACATTACACACTAAGAACATGGATACAACCAATGACTATACATATCTAGTTACCATGGAAATATATGACTATTACATTACTTTAATTGATTAGACATTCACTAAATTAGACATGTTTTTATTAAAGTATTTTTCTTGACCTTGAGTGATTAAGGATGCTATGAATTTGTCTATATTTTCTTGCTACATCTATAGAAAGCATATGTGTTAAGTATAGAAAACATGACTCCCAGGTCTACTATATCTAGTTGGCACATCCCCACCACTTCCAGTTTTGTAGAAAATAGCATATAAAGTTCTAAGTATTCCAAAATAGAAAACAAGTCACATAGTTCAATTTAGCAAGTCTAGGACTCTAATTGTCCTCCAAAGAATTCTTGAAGGTGTCCTAAAATGAATGGGGCCATGAGATGGCTTCGTATTCATTCTCATTCTTAAAAAATGGAGGTACTTCATTTTTTGGCGAACAAGTCCACCTAACAAACAAATCTCTTCACATTGCACAACGACCACTCGTTGGCCATTAAGGAGCTACTTGGCTAGAATGGAGAGGCTTGAGGCATCCAAACATGTCCACAACTTTATTGCAATATATACATTTGTAAGACATGATTTCATCATTTGAGGCAATTTACTTAAAAAAATATGTTTATAATGAACTAATAAAATTATCATTCCTATGCATGCTCACAATTTTAGAAAAATATTTTGATTGTATTGCAACTAAAATGATGAGGATAGTTGTATACCACCTCTCAATTTTTTCAATCAGTTGCAGAGAAAACAAGTCACATAGTTCAATTCAGCTTCTAGGACTCTAATTGTCCTCTAAAGAATTCTAGAAGGTGCCCTAAAATGAATGGGGCCTTGAGATGGCTTCGTATTCATTCTTGTTCTTAAAAAATGGAGGTACTTCATTTTCTAGCGAACAAGTCCACCTAACAAATAGATCTCTTCACATTGTAGAACCACCACTCTTTGGCCATTGAGGAGCTCCTTGGCTAGAATGGAGAGGCTCGAGGCATCCAAACATGTCCACAACTTTATTGCAAAATTATCATTAACTATTTACTTTTTCCACAACTTTATTGCAATATATACATTTGTAAGACATGATTTCATCATTTAAGGTAATTTACTTAAAGAAATATGTTTATAATGAACTAATAAAATTATCATTCCTATGCATGCTCACAATTTTAGAAAAATATTTTGATTGTCTTGCAACTAAAATGATGAGGATAGTTGTATACCACCTCTCAATTTTTTCAATCAGTTGCAGAGCAAACAAGTCACATAGTTCAATTCAGCTTCTAGGACTCTAATTGTCCTCCAAAGAATTCTAGAAGGTGCCCTAAAATGAATGGGGCCATGAGATGGCTTCGTATTCATTCTCGTTCTTAAAAAATGGAGGTACAAGTCATTTTCAGGCAAACAAGTCCACCTAACAAATAGATCTCTTCACATTGCACAACCACCACTCATTGGCCATTGAGGAGCTTCTTGGCTAGAATGGAGACACTCGAGGCATCCAAACATGTGGTGATGTGCATCCATCACAACTATCTTGGCAAAGATCCTTGAATTGCTCACCATTTTGTCCTCTCCTCTCTTCTACACAACATTATACTTCCAAATTTTGCATACATGGCTACTTCCAGACATTTGCAACAATAGATCTTAAGGAGGTTCAACTTCTTGTGAGGGAGTATGGCCTATCTAAGGTAGGTGTGGCTCGAGATTCTAGTTGCAGTGTAATTCTTTTTAATGGTTGTCCCTCCCTTTATCAGTAATTAAAAAAAAATGTAGCAAAGCTACTGCCATTATGTTACCAAAATGCTATCAATGCCAATTACTCTGTAATGGCCACCACTATCATGAACTCAACTTGTTAATTTTTACATTATAATAAATTGTCTTAAAATCCTTTGATTTCCACTACCAAAACTACTTATGGGAAAGTAACTCCCAAAACTAACAATAATATTTACTAATGTATTTAATTATTTAAATACTAGAACAAGTCACTAAGGTGACTTTAATTGTAATATGTTTATTTATTAACTATATACTAAAGATGTAATAAAATTCTAGCAATTTAATGAGAACATTTAGGAAATTTAGTATGAGTCTCAAATGATTTTAGTGTAGATATTTTATTTTTGATTTTTTAAACTCCTATAATGGTGAAACGTCCATCCCTAATACTTTTCCCTGATCATTTTGGACTTATTTTGACCTATTGTTCTTGATGTCATAACTAATGTATAAATGGCATATTTTGTGTAGATAATTGACATCCAATTTATACCTTATTTGAATATACATGTCCTTGTTCTCTAGTGGTCCAAACCTAACCCTTTGAATATATTTTGTTTCTTGTTGTAGTTTAAAATTGTAGTTATGATTTTGAACTTCGTTAAGAACTACATGTGTGGTATTTCCCCATTTTCTATTTAGTAGAATACCAAAGCATGAGATGATAGAATGTACTCACATTGCATCAGATTTGTGTTGTCAAATTAATATAATCTTAGAAAATGTATCTCTAAAAAGAAGAATAGAAAAAAAGTCCTTTTCCTAGTTAGTCCTCCCACAAACTCAAGCACCTTGGCATGTATTGTTATTTGTACTTCCTCTCATACCCAACTTGATATAAGTGGTCAAAGAATAAATTGAGAATGTTCATATTTATGTCAACTATGTATTAAATATTCCAACATTCCCCATTGACAACTAATAGGCAATTCCTTGCTACTTGTGGTGTTGGCTTCAAAGACCTAATTACTAGGGGTCTCACCTATGGAGGATTCCTCTAATGTTACATCAAAATTAGTCTATAAACTAGGAGGACCTCACACAATTTTACCAATAATGGATCTAACTATGCTAAGACCTATTTATCACTTTTTTAATCAAACATTCCACCATTTACAATGGTTTTCAATGCTCAAAGACACGTGTGACCAAACATGGTAGATATTTAAACACTTAAAAATATAATAAAATATATAAACAAGCATTAAATCTCACTATCTGAGAACTAAGATCTTGTTATGTGACAACTAAGATCTCCTCACATAAAAACTAGATCTCCTTGCACAAAAACTAGACCTTTATCCTAATTTTTGGATAAAAATATACTACTTACCCACCCGACCTTCTAGCACACTAGTTTTGAATTGGGAAATTTTAGAATGAAACTATTGCAAGTATGAGGATAACCAGTGTTGTCATTGATGTCAACATACTCATATTGCATTAATGAGAAGGATTGGATGAGCTGTGTGTTGAGGATATTGAGAAAATTAGTCTCAATCAGGAACAATGAAGAACATTGATGAATTTAAGGTAAACGTCCAAGATAAGGTGAAGATCAGAGGATACGGTTTAAAGGGTTTGTAGATATGAGTCTTGAGATGCTCCAGTCAAGATTTCAGAGGTCTGCATGAAGATCAGAAGAAGTTATGGTCGCTCAAGTAGAACTGGTTCTGACAGATGTTCAGTGGTGACAGAGTGTCACAGATTGGTCCAGTGAGCTCCAGAATTGCATTATCTCACTCTGCGGATTGGAGGGAGTGTTGAATAAGTCCGTGTGAAGTGACAACTAGATTTGTTCATGGTTTGGAGGTCCAGAAGCACCTTTTTCATTATGACAGTGATGATAGACTGTGTTCTTGAAGTTCCGGATGAAGAAGAGAAGAATTCTAGTAAGCTAATAAAGTGCGGATGTTCTTGATGACTCAGGAAAGGTTTTGGTGATCTTTGGATCATGTACAATTCTTATTGGTGGTCCGCATTGAAGTTAGAGTTTGGATTTGATGGATAACCACCAATTGTTGGTGTTCTTTTTGTGACTGGCCGACCGGATGAATTATACACCTTGCGAAAGATCTTGTGGTTGTTTGCCGACTTAGATGTTTGTTCCTAAGTTGATGCTATGTATAAATAAGGGATTGTGAAGTCATTTCAAAGTGTGACTGTGAAGATGAGTGTATGGTAGCAAAGAGAAGAGTGAAAGGCAGAACAAAAGTTTTTGGGCTTAAATGGAACTGATCCAAGCATGGTAAAGATGTCAACCTCCAGTTCAAGTTTGTAATACTTGTTACTTTATAGACAGTGTGTCTCTTGTAGGCAGTGTGCCTCTTGTGAGTAGTGTGCTCGGGCAGTGAGCCCTAATTGGCATGTGCCATCTATTTTTCTTATTCTTCTAATAGAGAATAATCCTTGGGTTAATCACCCTGTGGTTTTTCCCTTGACCGGGTTTTCCACGTCAAAATCTTGGTGTCTCATGTGTTGATGTGTATCTGCTCTAGTGTTTATGCTTTATGCTTTCATAAGTGATTAATTGATATGCTATTAAATAACAACGAGGATTTAAGTGTTTGAATTAGAAGCAAGTTTTGTACAACTGATTCACCCCCCCTTTCAGTTGTGTGCCCTAAATCTAACAATTGGTATCAGAGCCAAGTTCCTCTAAAAGAAGCTTAACCACTTGAGGAGATCTAGGATGTCATCATACAAGAAGGATAGTCCAAAGTTTGATGGAACCAACTTCTCTCTTTGGAAAGGTCGCATGAAATGTCACTTGTAGTGTATGGGAAAGGCATACTAGTCCATGGTCACAAAAGCTTATGCACCTCCACAGGGTGGTCCGACAACACTAAATGAAATCACAGATGCTGAAAATAATCTGCGGACCAAAGAGGCTCTTCTAAGCACATTAACTAACTCAGAGCTCTCAAATGTTATTGACCTACCAACTGCCTATGAGATCTAGATTAAACTGGAACTTCTGCATGAAGGAGATGAGTATGTTAAGAGTGCAAGGTTGTAGAGTCTCAAAGGGAAATTTGAAAGACTGAAGATGAGAGATGATGAAAATATTACTACCTTTATGCCAAGAGTAAATGAGCTGGTGTGTGAAATTAGGAACGCTGGTGGAGTTTTGGATGAAAATGAGATTGTTGGCAAAATTCTCAGATCCCTTCCTGCTGCCTACAAAATCAAGGTTGCTGCCATTGATGAATTTAGAGCCCATACAACTATCACAAGAGACCAATTGGCTGGCAAACTGGCTACATTTGAAATGACCGAGTTTGGAGATGATCCCCCCAAGACTGAATCTGCATTCAAAGCCAGTGCCTCTATGAAAGGTAAACAAAGATTTGATCCAGGAGAAAACTCTTTAAGCAAGCTGTCATGGTATGATCAAGCAAGAAGAGACATGGAAGTGGAAGAAGCAGAAATAGCTCAACTTGAAGCCCTCATTGCAAAGAGACTGCCAAGAGGATCCAGTAAGTATGAAGGAAAATTACCATTTAAATGCTTCAACTGCAATAAGATTGGTCATTTTGCTTCAAGATGTCCGGAAAGATCTACAAGGTCAAATTCTAACAGACAAAGGTTCCAAAAGAATTGTTATTATTTTCATGAAGAAGATGATAATGAAGGAGTAACAGATGATGAATCAGAGATAGGAAACAAATCCAGAAATGAATGGGTGTTTATTGCCATCAAGGAAGAAGATCCAATATCCTCTGAATCTGTCAACATTAGGTTGTAGAAAGAACTTTGGCTGCCGAAGTTGAAGAAAAGGATGATTGGGTTATTGACAGTGGATGCTCTCACCATATGACAGGTGACAAGAACAAGTTCTTAGATTTGGAAAGGTATGAAGGAGGAATGGTAAAGTTTGGTGATAATTCTACTGGTAGAATTAGATGTAGGGGAACTATTTCTTTTGATGGAAAGAACAAAACTGGTAATGTACTGTATGTTGAAGGATTAAAGCACAATCTTCTCAATGTTGGACAGTTGGTGGACAAAGGTTATGATCTCCAGTTCAAGAATGGAAGATGCAGGATCTTTGAAAACTCTGGAACTAAGATTGTATCCGGTACTCAAACAAAAGGTAATATCTTCCATCTAGTTGGTACTAATAAAAGTTGTCTATTTGTTCAAGTTGATCAGAGTTGGTTATGGCATAGAAGGATGTGTCATGTAAATTTTGATAACATCATCAAGATAAGCAATACTCAGGCTGTAAGAGATCTTCCAAAATTGGTAAAACCTACAAATAGTTTGTGCAAAGAATGTCAGCTGGGTAAACAGAGCAGAGTCTCATTCAAAAGCAAGGATCAGTCCTCTACCGGATTGTTGGAATTAGTTCATAGTAATCTATGTGGTCTGACAAGAATCAAGAGTATGCAAGGTGATAGATATTTCATGTTACTGATTGATGACCATTCCCAGATGATGTGGGTTACCTTTCTGAAAGAGAAATCAGAAGTTTTTGAGAAGTTCAAAATTTTCAAGGCTATGGTAGAGAATCAAACCGGATTAAAACTAAAATGTCTGAGGTCTGATAGAGGTGGTAAATTCACATCCGGTGAATTCATAGATTTTTGTGAGAAGCATGGTATAAAGAGATAGTTATCTACTCCTAGGACTCCACAGTAGAATGGATTAGTAGAGAGAAAGAACCGGACCATCCAGGAAGCATCCAGGACAAGGATGATGGAAGCAAATGTTCCCCAGATGTTTTGGAGAGAAGCTGTCAGTACTGCAGTCTATACTCTCAATTGAGTTCAAACCAGAAGCAATAGCAGTAAGACTCCTTATGAACTTTGGTTTGGTATCACTCCTACTGTGAGATATATTAGAGTATTTGGTAGCAAATGTTACATTAAAAGAGATGAAGATCTAGGAAAGTTTGATGCTAGAAGTGATGAAGGAATTTTCTTGGGTTACTCCACTCAAAGCAAAGCATACCAGTGTTACAATAAGAGACTGAGAAAGACGATAGAAAGTACAACTGTGAAGGTTAATGAAGGAATTGAGAAGCCCTCAAGGTTTTATGAATATGATGAAGATGATCAAAATGGTTCTCTAGTTCAAGGAGCTCAATCCTCCTCTGAAAGTCAGATTCAGACTGATCTGGTAAATCAGGAAGAAGAGATAAGTTTGAATGAGCCTGATCAAGAAACAGAAGTGTAAGAAACTCCCAAAGTTCCAAAGTATGTAAGACTGAACCACTCTGAAAATTAGATCATAGGTGACAAAAGCAAAGGTGTGCAAACTAGAAGGAAAATTGCTCAAAATTTAGATGAATGTTGTCTGATTTCAAAGATTGAACCTAAGACAATAAATGAAGCCTGCAATGATGAAAATTGGACCAAAGCAATGGAGGAAGAGTTGTTGCAAATTGAGAAAATCACACATGGGATCTTGTTTCTAGACCTAGAAACAAGAATGTGATTGGAACCAAATGGGTCTTCCGGAACAAACTAAATGAAGTTGGTGAAGTAATCAGAAATAAAACCAGATTAGTCTGCAAAGGCTACTCTCAAATAGAAGGGATTGATTTTGAGGAAACCTTTGCTCCGGTGGCAAGAATTGAAGCAGTTAGAATATTTCTTGCATTTGTTGCCTTCAAGGATTTCAAAGTGTATCAGATGGATGTCAAATCTACTTTCCTGAGTGGTGACTTAGAAGAAGTGTACATTGAACAACCAAATGGATTTCAGTTATCTGAGCATGGTGATATGGTCTGCAAATTAAAGAAGGCACTGTATGGTCTAAAGCAAGCCCCAAGAGCATGGTATGAGAGGCTAGACAAACATCTTTTGAAGATTGATTTCAACAAAGGTACTACTGATAGTAACCTATATTTCAAAATTGATCATGAAAACATCTTGACTGTTGAAGTATTTGTTGATGATATCATCTTTGGAGGAAGAGATAGTATGTGTAAAACCTTTGCAAATCAAATGAAAAGTGAGTTTGAAATGTCAATGCTTGGTGAAATGAATTTCTCCTTGGGTCTGCAAATTACTCAAACAAAGAAAGGAATCTTTATCTCTCAGACCAAATATGTGAAAGAATTGTTGAGAAAATTTGGAATGGAAGATTCAAAGCGAATGAACACTCCCATGGCAACTAGATGTAAGTTGAGAAAAGATGATGACTCTCCTAAAACAGATCAGACCAAGTTCAGATCAATGATTGGAGGATTATTGTATCTCACTCAGACTAGACCAGATATAATGCAGACTGTTGGTCTTGTGGCGAGATTCTAGGTTGATCCTAGAGAATCTCATGTCATGGCAATCAAAAGAATTTTTAGGTACTTAAAAGGAACAGTTGAGTATGGTCTATGGTATCCTAGAGATCATAATTTTTCTCTTCATGCATATATAGATGCAGATTGGGCAGGAGATGTCGATGATAGGAAGAGTACAAGTGGAGGAGCATTCTTTTTGGGAAAAAGGTTGGTTTCTTGGCTAAGCAAGAAACAAGAGGCAATATCCTTGTCTACAACTGAAGCAGAATACATTGCAAAAGCAGGAAGTTGCACTCAACTTTTGTGGATGAAGCAGATGCTAAGAGATATTCAAGTAGAATATGAGGAGCCTATCACAATTTTTTGTGATAATTCAAGTGCAATAAATATTTCTAAGAATCCAGTGTTGCATTCTAAGACTAAGCATATATCTATCAAGTTTCACTTTCTGAGAGAGCAAGTGAACAAGGGTGAAGCTAGATTGGAGTATGTGCCCTCCAAGGATCAGCTTGCAGATATTTTTACTAAACCTCTTCCCAAGGACTCTTTTGAGTATCTCAGGGAGAAGTTAGGGGTCATCGCCCCTCTGGTGATGAACTAGGATGCACTGATGTGCATCAGTCTGGTGGATATCACAGTCATATCTTGTGATCTGGATTGGTGATGGGGAGCTGCTACTCAGGGGGATCAGCTGGTATGATTATGATGTGTTAAAGTTGCAAGTATGAGCCCTTTTCCATTGATGTCAAAGGGGGAGAGAAGACATGTGAAAAACAAGTGGTTGATGATCAAAGGGGAGCAATAAAGAAAGAGAAGACATGTGAAGAGTTGTTGCTGATAGGGGGAGCTGTGACAGAAACAAGAAGTTCTTGTCTTGATGGTTTTTCACATCATATGTTGCCATCAATGACAAAGGGGGAGATTGTTGCAAGTATGAGGATAACCAGTGTTGTCATTGATGTCAACATACTCATAGTGCATTAATGAGAACGATTGGATGAGCTGTGTGCTGAGGATATTGAGGAAATTAGTCTCAATCAGCAACAGTGATGACTTTAAGGTAAACGTCTAAGATAATGTGAAGATCAGAGGATACGGTTTAAAGGGTTTGTAGATATGAGTCTTGAGATGCTCCAGTCAAAATTTCAAAGGTCCGCATGAAGATCGGAAGAAGTTATGGTCACTCAAGTAGAACCGGTTCTAACAGATGTTCAGTGGTGACAAAGTGTCACAGATTGGTCTGGTGAGCTTCGGCATTGCATTATCTAACTCTGTGGATTAGAGGGAGTGTTGAATAAGTCCGTGTGAAGTGACAACTAGATTTCTTCATGGTTTGGAGGTCTGGAAGCACCTTTTTCATTATGACAGTGATGACAGACTGTGTTCTTGAAGTTCCAGATGAAGAAGAGAAGAATTCCAGTAAGCTGATAAAGTGTGGATGTTCTTGATGACTCAGGAAAGGTTTTGGTGATCTTTGGATCGTGTACAATTCTTATTAGCAGTCCACATTGAATTTAGAGTTTGGATTTGATGGATAACCATTGGTTGTTGGTGTTCTTTCTATGACTGGCCGACCGGATGAATTATACACCTTGCGAAAGATCTTGTGGTTGTTTGCCAACTTAGATGTTTGTTCCTAAGTTGATGTCATGTATAAATAAGGGATTGTGAAGTCATTTCAAAGTGTGACTATGAAGATGAGTGTGTGGTAGTGAAGAGAAGAGCGAAAGGCAGAACATAAGTTTTTGGGCTTAAATGGAACTGATCCAGGCATGGTAAAGATGTCAATCTCTAGTTCAAGTTTGTAATACTTGTGACTTTGTAGACAGTTTGTCTCTTGTAGGCAGTGTGCCTCTTGTGAGCAACTCAGGCAGTGAGCCCTAATTGGCATGTGCCATCTATTTTTCTTATTCTTCTAACAGAGAATAATCCTTGGGTTAATCACCCCGTGGTTTTTCCCTTGACCAGGTTTTCCATGTCAAAATCTTGGTGTCTCATGTGTTGATGTGTATTTGCTCTGGTGTTTATGCTTTATGCTTTCATAAGTGATTAATTGATATGCTATTAAATAACAAAGATGATTTAAGTGTTTGAATTAGAAGCAAGTTTTGTACAACTGATTCAACCCCCCCCTCAGTTGTGTGCCCTAAATCTAACAGAAACGACACTTTTTCACTTCATAATTCTTGGTTAATAACAAATGCAAATTGACCTTAGAAAATAGCATTGAGTTTAGGGAATGTTCTAAGGTAGCTTTAATGTCTTCATTCACCATGAAAATTAGATAGCTTAATAGGAAAATATTAACAATATTCAAAGAATTAGCATTGAATAATCTTAATTAAAGTAGCTTGTTATTATGTTTCATTGTTATCTTCTCAAAAGAAGGATTAAAAATCTAGAAGTTCAAGTTTAGTAACTATTCTTGGATCAAATTTATTGTTTGTTCATGGTTACAAAAGGAGTTCTAATGAATGTTTAACTTGAAATTTTTGTATCTTATCTACATCATTTGTAAAGACATATATTTCCATAACCCTCCTTCCTAGACCCTTTTTTTGTTTATTTAGTTGTCTATTTTTGTCATACTTATGTTTACAATAGAAAAATTATGAAATTATACATTCATATATTTCCATGGTAACTCAATATGATTTATAGCATATACAGTACAAGAAACATCACAAAAAGAGATAAATTTATATACATAAATTTACACATGTAAACTACAAAATTTATGTCACTATCGAAATAATGAGCTTCTTGAGGTCTACATATGGTGAACAAGACTAGGATCTTAACATTCATGTGACTTAAACTTTTCCACGATTCATCTTGTCAAGTGAGGGATTTTGGTGCTCATGAGTATGTGTAATGTTTATCTTCCATTTGTCTATAATTTTTTGAACTTTACGTATCGATGCAATGCCTCTATGCTTCGAATATCCATGTGTGTGATGAATTTAGTAGGTTTAGTATATGTATAAGCCAAATGGGAAGTAGGATCTAACAAGGATCAAAAGAGAAATGATCCTAGTTTGCCAAACTAGGGTTTGTCAAATTAGGGTGAAACTAAACTCATCTTTCCACCCTAATTTGATAAACCCTAATTTCTTTTGAAACTCTAGGGTTTGATAGTTCTTTCATTGTCTCAAGAAAATTTTCTATTTTCTATGAGATTTTTCTCTATAAATTATAATTGTAATGACAAACCCTAGTTTAGGGTTTGTCAAATTAGGGTGAAACTAAATTCATCTTTTCACCATAATTTGACAAACCCTAATTTATCTTGAAAATTTAGTGTTTGTCAAACCCTAGTTTGGCAAACTAGGGTTTGATAGTTCTTTCATTGTATCAAGAAAAATTTCTATTTTTTATGAATTTTTTCTCAATTTTATTGATTGTAATGACAAACCCTAGTTTGGCAAACTAGGGTTTGATACTTCTTTCATTGTATCAAGATAAATTTCTATTTTTTATGATTTTTTTCTCAATTTTATTGGTTGTAATGACAAACCCTAGTTTACCAAACTAGGGTTTGACAAACCTTAATTTGGCAAACTAGGGTTTGCCAAACTATTCTAGTTCTTAGTTGAATTTTTCTATATTTCATTAACTGTAATCACAAATCCTATTGCCAAACTAGGGTTTCATAGCAGGAAATTTTCTTTATTTAATTGACTATAATAGAAGCCATGGAAGCCCCTGTCGGCAAGAAACTAGTGTATTCTTGAGTGAACATGCAAACATTGTATATATACAATATTGCAAAGGGCACAACAAATTTATGCACCTGAATATGGGAGTTTGCTCGACATGTATGGTGATTTGGGCCATATTCAACTGTGATTGGTGCTCAACGTGTATGGAGATGCTATCATGTGGGGTCTTCACCTTCGTGGATGTTGTTCCCTGTCACCTTTGTGGATGCCATTCCTTGTCACCTTTAGACATTGTTCCCTGTCACCTTTGTTCTATTGTGTGCTCTCAAATGACAAAAAAAACTATCATTTGAGAGTCTTAACCCTTTTTATAAAAAAATAATAAATTAATGCCTTCACTCAAAGATATTCTTCGAGTGAAGGCATTATTTTATTGTTTTTAATTTGGCACTCAATCACCTTCATTCGCAAACCCCCTTTGAATGAAGGTTCTGACTATATGCTTTTTGAATTGGTCGATAATGCCTTCGTTCGTAGAGTGGACCTTCGAACAAAGGTGTCTGCTAAAGATTTTTTGGCACCTTCATTTTTTCTTCATCCACAAAAGTGTAACCCACTTTTGTGGGATCACCCAGATCTAATATGAAATTTCACCAAACATTGCTCACTTACCAGTACCTTGTGTTTATCCTGAATCCATGCTATCTTGTAGGGTTTAGGGTGTTTCAATCTCTCCATATCCAACTTAGTCACCATCTCCTTTGAAACCAAATTGTCAGTCCTACCACTATTAATGATCACTTTACAACATTTACCTCTTGATTTGCATTTGGTTCAAAACAAACTTTTCCTCTGCGGTGGTTGCTGATGCAGAGGTATAAGTAGTAGTTAATAAAGTTCACACAATGAACTTAGAATCCAATGTTTCCTCCAAAAGGATTTCAAAGGTTATGTGACACAAGCCTACACAAGGCTATACAAGAGGTTGACCTAGTCTAGGACCACACCCTGGTGTCCACCATAAGACTACTCAACCCTCTTTTGGGGAGTCTCTACTCAACCCAATCCACAACACAAACACCTTCTGGGACAGCAATCAACCTACTAATACCTCTACCACAGGATCTTCACACTATACCCAGCATATACTTATCAAGGTCATCACCAACATCAGGTCTCTGACCCAATAACTAAATTATGTACTCTACAGAATAGTGGACAGCAAGTTACCATATGACTGTCCTATGACAGTGCCTAAAGGAGACTATTCCCTTGTAGCCCTAGAGAGTGACTATCACAAGGATAACTATTGAAATCCACAAAAGACTATCTAAACTCATTTCACATTCAAGTACCCAATATGAACATGTGATCATTCACCCACATGCAGGTCCGTACTGTACTAGGGCGTTCAAAGACAATAGACTGTCTTTTTCTAGGGAGAGGCCTAATTTGGAGGCAATATGAAGGAAGTGCATCACATTTGCATGCTCAGGATCAACTAAACACCTGCACTAGTCAATTTTCACCTGCAAACACAAATTCCACCATGCATTTGGTAAAACACTTGACTGTCTTTGCATTCATGCTTCTGTCCACCATTAATATCTCAACTAGTCACTATGAAGACTAGCTAGATTCATGCCAAGAGGCTTGGAGAATGGAATGCAAACCTAATGAATAACAAAAACCTGAAATAAAAGCTTTCTCCTTCCATCCTACTGAAGAATGATGGTGCCTTTCAGAGGATAGAGGAGAAACTATGCATTTTTCTGCAAAACCCTAGTTTTAGGAGGGTTTAGAATAGTTTTTACAAATCATTTTGATTCTCCCTCCACAAAAGGTGTCAAGAAGGCTAACTAGACTCAAAAGGAAGGGACTTCAATTCATTAACAATTTCCACAACTTTCAGACCCTGCTCTATCCGTACCATGCCGTACAGAATGACTGTCTTCATCAAAAAGTAGAAAATCACTATTTTTTCATTCCAAAAACCCCTCCTTTTCATTTCCCTCAGCATGTTTATACAATATTTTATTTATAGAAGGTTTTAGCAACCTTTCCTCTTCTCTTCCAACCATACAACTGCCCACCAAGGGTAGTGAAACGTTGGAAGTTGCCTTTGCATAAGAAACTCTATGTTTCAAAAGGGAAAAACCTTGAAAATAGGCCTTATTACCACTATAGCGGACTAGTCAACCAAAATGAACTAAGTCCTTATTACAAAACATGAGAATGGCTTTCAAAGCCTTAGAGGAAAAAGAATAACATGATGACAAACTAGGAAATAGCCAAAAAAATGACTAAACTGGGAGCTCCTGCACCATACTCCCCCTGTAGGAAGAACTCAAGTCCCTTGAGTTGCCAAATGTTGAAGTGTCATGCCATGCTTCAAAATATCTGCTTCAGTCACCTAGGTGGCCTCTGAATCAGGAAGATCCTTCCATTTCACCAAGTAGTCTTTATAGACACCTCTCCTAGTCTTCTTGACAACTTTGGAATCTAGAATGCACTCCAACTGTAAAGGTTTGCTTGGAGGCAAAGCCTTGATCCAATTAGCATCTTTAGTCACCACATCTAATCCACTTTCACCAGGCAATGGAGGTTTGAAAGGAAAAAGATCACACACATTGAAAATTGGAGAGATACCAAGGCCAGATGGTAACTCAATCTCATATGCATTTGGACCGAACTTGTGCACAATTTTGCATGGCCCAATCTTCTTCATCAGGAGTTTAGTTGGCTGACCCTTTGGCAACCTTTCTTTCCTCAAATATGCCATAACTAAGTCTCCAACTTTGAATTGCACTTCTCTTTTCTTCAAATCTACCTTTTCCTTGTACTTTGTGACTATTTTTTCTAATTGCAACTTGACTTGATCATGGATTGTTTTCATGGAGGTAGCAAACTCTTCACCAAGTGCACTCCTTCTATCCCATCCATGGAGATCCTTCAGTTCAAGTGGTCCCCTTGGGTGAAAACCATAAACTACCTCGAAAGGACTTTTACCAGTGGTTCTATTCCTTGAATCATTGTAGGCATATTTAGCCTGACTGATAACCAAGTCCTATGCCAAACCATGCTACTTTGTAAGGCATCTTAGAAGGTTTCCAAGTGATCTATTAACCACCTCAGTCTGACCATCAATTTGTGGATGGTAGGTTGATGAAAAGGATAACTGTGTGCCCAACTTTCTCCACAAGGTCCTCCAGAAGTGACCTACAAACTTAGAATCTCTATCGGTTACATTAGACTATGGAAAACCATGAATTCTTACTACCTCTCTGAAAAATAGACTTGCAACATGAGATGCATCATTTGTGCATTTACATGGCACAAAATGAGCCATCTTGCTGAACCTATCAACAATAACAAACACACTATCCACCCCTCTAGCTGTCCTGGGTAACCCAAGCACAAAATCCATGCTGATACTTTCCCAAGGTTTGTTGGGAATGGGAAGGGGCTGGTATAGACCTGCATTTGAAGACACACCCTTGGCCCTTTGACAGATTGCACAACTAGCTACATACTTCCTCACATCTGATTGCACCTTTGGCAAAAAATAGAACCTTGTGACTTGTTCTAGTGTCTTGTCTAAGCCAAAATGTCCTTCTTAGTTGAGAACAGCACCAATAGCTTGCTGACTTGCATCACACTCAACAACAAACACCTTATCAAAATCAGGGAGTACTAAGGTAGGCAACTCAGCCACCTTTGTTTTCAACAACTCAAAACTATCATCAGCTTCCTTTGTCCATTGGAATCTACATTTGACTCCACCCTTGATGGTGTTGAGGATGGGAGCACTAATGTGACTGAAACCTCTGATAAACTTCCTATAGAAAGTTGCCAATCCATGGAAACTTCTCACATCTCCCACTATTTTTGGGGTAGGCCAACTGAGAATAGCCTCAACCTTAGAGGGATCCATCTTCAAGAAGCCATTTGAAATGACAAATCCAAGGTATACAAGTTTAGTTTTGATGAACTCACATTTGTCTAAGTTGATCATCAACTTGTGTTCATGTAGCTTCTCCAACACCTGACCAACATGCTTCACATGGTCTTCTCTTGTCCTGCTAAAGATTAGTATGTCATCAAGATAAACAATAACAAATTTACCAATGAATTCAAATAATACCTCATTCATCAGGCGCATAAATGTACTTGGAGCATTGCTAAGACCAAATGGCATAACAAGCCATTCATAAAGTCCCTCATTAGTCTTGAAAGCAGTATTCCATTCATCTCCCTGTCTAATCCGAATTTGATGATAACCAGATTTCAAATCAATCTTTGAGTAATAGCATGATCCTCCAAGATAATTCAGAAGATCTTTAATCATTGGCATTGGGAATCTGTATCTTATGGTGATCTTGTTGATGGCCCTAGAATCTGTGCATAGCCTCCACTTTCCATCCTTCTTAGGAGCAAGTACACTTGGGACTGCACAAGGACTTAGACTCTTCCTAATCAGCCCTTTCTCTAAGAGATCTTGAATTTGCCTTGCCACTTCTTCATTTTGCTATGGTGTCAGCTTATAGGCAGCCTTATTAGGCAATGTAGCACCAGGTATTAAGTCAATCTGATGACTTATGTCCCTCATGGGTGGTAAGGAGTTAGGAACTTCCTCTACCACAAGATCTTGATACTTGTCTAGAAGTTGCTACACTTTCAATGGAATCTCCTTCTGTTTTTGTTCTTGTTGATCTGATCCACTCTTGGGCTTCATGACCAAGGCATACCCCTGGGTATCCTTCTCCTTCAAGAGGTTTAAAAACTCTTTGCCATTCACCACCATGACACTGCTGTCATTTTTCTTCCCCCCGGGCTGCTCCATCATAGGATCTGTTAGTTCACAATTTGACTGGATGCTTATTCCCAGCTATCCCTACAAGGTAACCATCAATGATCAATAGGATCTCTGGGCCAGTGGCCAATAGTATAGGAGATAGACTCTATAATATCTCCTCTTCTTCTTTAGGCTCTAAAGAACCAAGGGGGGTATTCCCTATTCAACATCCATGAGATATGCTTATGGACTGACTGGGATGTTGATACAAAGTAGATAAATCCTCCTTTATGTAGACCAAAACTATGAGATAAGTGTAAAGGGGTGAGCTTTGGGCCTATTTTCAGTTGTAGACAAAGGATTTGGGTCCTAAACTACTCCTAAAGTTCTAATCATTTGATTTTGAAGTTTAAGTTTGATTTTATGTGGATACAAAACTAGGACCTTGGGTATAACCTCAATACAAGACTAGATTGGTGTCTATCCAGGGCTCAGAGTTAGTAGACATACACATGTGAATGGCCTACATGAACATATATCAGAGACTGAGTATCAAGGGGATTTTATGATATCTGCCTTACAGATACCTCCCAAAATAGAGTATTCAGTTACATCTACTTACAATATCCTTACTGTATTATGTTCTTCCCAACCCTTAACTTGAAACACTTTAATCTACCCCTTGAACACAAGCAAAAGATCAAGTTTTCAATATAGCAGAACCATATCGTAGAATCCCAGACACCCCTTAGATGTTGAGATTCAGAAGAAGAGCATATTTAGTTTGGAGACAGAATAATAGAATACATGCAAATAAAGCATTGTTCATATAAAATCAATCATGAAACTAGTAAATTCATGCATGAAACATATAACATGAGACTCATAAACTCACAAGACATCCAAAAATGGTCACCAATGGAGTTGTATCTTATTACAACACCCAGACTTGTCCAGTTTTCAACAACTTGGATTGAGTAACATCATCTGCTTATAAGGCAAGCAGATGTACTCCATCATTAATTACAGGGTACTCTCCAAGACATTTACCAGATATCAAGCAACGCTAGAGGGTGCAGAAAACATTTAATGCTGCCACACAAAGAAGAGAGAAAGAACAGGTGAGATCGGGATCTGCATCGCCACATGGAGATCTTCTGTCTAAATCGGGTAGCTGGCGTGTCCTTTTGACCCATACCTCTGTGCAATCCTACCATTAATGTCATACCAACTCACAGCCTCGGGATGCAGCAGTTGCATGCCTTGAAAACCTTCTCCCACCTTGGGATGCTACTGTGGAAGCATGGAAAACTCTCCATTTGAATATTTAAATGATAACCGTTGATCTCCTCCCTTTCTCGTTGAGATCTGCGGCGTCGATCACACTGACATGTCAGCCACCAATGGCAACGTGCCACATAAGCATCCTGTTGACCCTCCCCATCTTTCAAGTGTCTCCACATATAGCGTTCTACGGCATTCTTTCCTTTAAAATATATGTGAGACATTATCCCACATTCGCCCTGCAGCAACCCTTTCAGCACCTTATATGCATGGTCGTGATCATATATAATGTTGGTAATTTTGCTCCTGACGACACCATCTTAACCCTTGTTGTCATCCTCCATCAGCCAGACTGCTTCATCGGCAAACCTTATGTTTATCCTCCCAACATCATATATCCTGCCGATGAACATCCTGATGACATCACCATCACATTCTACATACCGCGCACCTCCTCATATCTAGATGACGTCATCGTCATATCGCAATATCAGGGGATGTCTACAAGATGACTAGTGTTAGAAATATGATCCCCCCAGATCCTAATGATGTCACCATCATATTGGCACCGGGGTGATATTCGTAAGATCATCCGTTATTTCAGAATATCACCCCCGTGGAAATATCAGGGTGCATTGTAGCTTCATTGTAACATCGGGGTGATGCTTGAATATGACGATGATGACCTCCTCCTTAAGAAATATGATGCTAATGCTGAAACATACTGAGGGGGCCTAAAAACTTAGAAATTTTTTGAAATTTTTGGGATGGTGACTGTAAAACTAACTGCTTGAAACCTGAACATCTATGCAGGCACCACCATTGGCTCCGACTAGGGACATGCAGGTGCAAGGCTGTAGCGAGAACTAGATCATCTCAGGGCAAACTAGGCAAAACACAAAAAACCACAACACTGACTATACAAAGATACTTACAAACAATTTATAGATGTGCACAAAAGAAAATACTCATGAAAAGTAAGCCTTCAGGAATTGACTGTGCACAGGCAATTCTAGCATCTCACCACTTAGGGCCTGGAGAAAGTAAGAATCTTCTCCATGAGTGTTGCTAACCTAATATGGGCCCATCCATAAGGGTTCAAACTTACCATGCTTGCCCTTGTCTTGACCCTTTGCATTCTAGATAAGGACTAGATCATCTACCTGAAACCTTCTATCTGCAGTCCACTTATCAAACAGATAGTTCACTTTCTGCTGTTGCTTGATGTTTGTCTGGTGAGCCTCTTTTATGACTTCATCTACTGCCACTAGCTAATTTATCCTTTCTATCATTGGATCTTCAATCTCCTCATCATTTTCTTGTATAAATTTGTAGACTGGCAAGAGATTGTTCATAAGCAACCTAGCTGATGCACCATACACCAACTCAAAGGGTGACTTCTTAATTACTTTCTTTCCAGTTACTCTGTCAACCCATAGTGCCATCTTCAGCTTTGAATCCCAGGCTCTCTTGTTTTTGTCTACCATCCTTTTGATGATTTTCATGAGGCTCTTGTTACTTGACTCTGCTTGACCATTTCCTTGTGGATGATATGGTGATACATATGACAAGTTAATTCCATATTTGTTGCAAAAATCAACAAATTCACCTGATTTGAAGCACATTGCATTGTCTATGACCAACTTGACTGGTACTCCAAACTTGATAATAATATTTTCTAGTATGAAATCCATCACCACCTTACTTGTAGCTCTGTTAGTTGGAATGGCTTCAATCCATTTGGTGAAATAATCAGTAGCAACCAAAATCCAACTATGTCCTCCACTAGATTTTTCTGAGATCTCCCCTATGAAATCAATTCCCCATTGTTGAAATGGAGCCTCCACAGTAATAGTTCTTACGGGTAATGCACCTTCATATTTTAACCTTCCTAAGAACCTTTGGCAAGGATCACATTTTCTTACCAACTTTTGTGTATCTGAGAAAAGAGTTGGCCACCAATATCCTGCCCTCAAAAATTTGTGAGCTATTGTTTGAGTAGTATAGTGTCCACCACACACTCCTTTGTGCATGTCATTTAAGATATTCTTGGCCTCATCTTCATCCACACACCTAAGTAGCACACCATCAGGATTCTTCCACAATAGTTCTCCTTGAATAATGATATATTTGATTGCATGCATCTTCAAGGTCCTTTTCTGACTATCGTTGAAATGGGAAGGACAATTCAAACTCTGCAAGTAATATACAATATCCTTGTACCACTCAGATTCTGACATGTTAACAACTTCATTTTGGACTATATTTACTTGGCATGCTTCCAAATTTGACTGTGCCATCATTTTAGCTAACCCTTGTCCCCTTACCAGCTTTGTGATTTGTATCTCTATATTGAATTCTTGTAGTTTATTTATCTGCCTACACCTTCTTCCTGTTACCTCTTGCTGAGTAAAAATGTCCTTGACTGCTGCATGAGGCACATATACAACTATCCAGGATCCTACCAGATATGGCCTAAAGCTTTTGACTACTCTAACTAGTGCATATGCCTGCTTCTCCATGATATCATACTTTAACTCAGCAGTCTATAATGACATACTGAAGAAAGCAATAGGCTGCTCAAAACCATCATTATTTTGCTGCAGCAGACATGCAGCAACAGTATGGAAAGAAGCAAATGAAAATAATTGAAATGGCTTAGAAAAATTAGGAGATTTTAGCATAGGGGCCATCCTTATCGCTTCCTTGATGCTTTGAAATGATTTAATTGCTTCATCTTCCCAAGTGACAGCTGCATTCTTCTTCATCAACTTAAAAATGTCTTTTGTAGTCTCTACAAAGTTAGGGACAAATCTTCTAACAAAATTAATCTATCCAAAGAAATATTGAACTCCTTTCACTGTCATAGGCATCTGAATTCTATCAATTGCAGCAACCCTTTTAGGATCAATCCTAACCCCATCCTTAGAAACAATGTGTCCCAGGAGCTTTCCTTCAACTACCCCAAAAGCACATTTCTTTGGATTAAGAGAAATGCCATATTCTAATGCTCTGATAAAAATCTGTTCTAAGTGCATACAGTGCTGCTCTTCTTTCTTTGAATAAGCAGTTAGATCATCTTGATAAACAGCCAGAATTGAGTCAATCAATCCTGCAAAAGCAACATCCATAGCTCTTTGGAATGTAGCACCTGCATTTGTTAGTCCAAATGGCATTCTTACATATACATAGGTTCCCCATGGAGTGGTGAAAGTAGTCTTAAATTGTTCTGATTCCTTTACCTTCACCTGATTGTAACCTGAAAATCCATCCATCATGGATAGGAGTTCACTACCAGTTACCCTCTGCAGCATAGCCTCCATGTTAGGCAGTGGATAATTATACTTCAAGGAAGATACATTCAGATTTCTAAAATCAACACAAAGTCTTATGTCACCATTCTTTTTCCTAACTGGGACAAGGTTGGACACCCAAGTTGAATGTCTAATAGGCACAATTATTCCAGCCTCCCTGAGCTTCTTGAGTTCTTGCATTTTTGGAGCTAAGGCAGGATTAATAGGTCTTCATTTTTGTCTAAATGGCTTAGCTTCAGGCTTCAAAGGGATCTCATGCTGGAATAGGTCTTCTCTATAGGCCTTTAGGTCCTCATATGACTAGGCAAAGACATGCCTATACTTTTTCAACAATGTAATCAGCATACTTCTAATGTGTGGTTTGAGCTGCTTGCCAATATAGACCATTTTGGGGGCATGAAATGTCCCCAAGTTTATCTCCTCCAAGTCATCCTTGTTTGTAGGAGATGTCTTTGTAACACACTGATCTCTATTGTCAAAAGCTCTTTCTAAAGCAACTAACCCTCGGGGGATTTTTTTTTTTGAGTTGAATTACTTCTTTCCCCAAAAGAGTTTCTTTTCCATCTACAATCTCTACAAAACTCTGAAAATCAATTTCTTGGCTCTCATATTCATCTATGCAGTGTAAAAACCTTCTTGACAAAAACATGCCATACTGTGGCTTGATATCAACAACTGTTATGTTCATTTTGTAGGTCTTTTCAGGATATGCTGCCAGTCTGAAATCAACATCTTTCATGATTCCAATGACAGGTACCTCTCTAGCATCCATGGCATAGCATTTCCCACATGCTTTATCTATCTTTAACCCAGCTTGTTGCATGATGGCCAAAGGCATGATGTTCGTTGATGCTCTTGAGTCAAGCATACAATTTTTAATCACTTTTCCATTTATAACCAGGAAGACATAAAATGGTTCCACTTGTGAGGGGCATTTTGTCATGGTCACCCCCAGATATACTTCAGGGACTTCATCTTCATGAGTGCACATGGCTTGCTTCTTACCTTGAACCTCAACATTTTGCTTGGCTTGAAATGGTACTCCTGAAATTAAGGACACTGCCTTATCTCTGAACTCTTCCAATTTCATTAGTTCCATCAAGGGTACAGAGACCTTTACCTGGGACAATACCTGGGCTATGTCAAAAGGAGCATAATTTTGTATAGCATTTGTGGCATGCTCCATGGTTTTGTTCTTATCTTGAGGTGACCCATCCTTGGTCTTGGTGGTCTTCTGACCATTACCTATGATCTGGGGGTCTTTACTTTGGTCTTCATCTTGGGGAACCTTATTTTCTGGCCTTTTGAGATCATGATCCACCTTTTGTTTAAAATTTTTCTTATTATTGTTCCATTGTGTCTTGTGTGGCCTAGTCCCCTTATGATCATGCACTGGCTGACTTACAGAGGTGCTTTCCTGTTGATATGGATTTCCTACCTGAGCCCTACCTCTGAGGTTATAATTGCTTTTGACCTAAGCTACTGCTGCGGCTGTGAGGGCTCTAATTTCTTCATCAGAAGGTCTCCTTAGGTTATTTAGAAAAATGTGTGAGTCTTGAGCATATGCATAGCTATTTTCATTATCCTCATCACAAGAAACCTGTTAATAGACCTGAATCTCATTATTTGTACTTTCATCAGCATCATGAGGAGGGTGCCCATTGTTCGTGGACAACATATTGACATCATCCTCCTGTATGTAGTGTGGTTCATTGCACTCATCATAGGTAACAGCATTATCATACAGAGATTAAGCAATCATACATTGTGACTGTGAATGAGGCATTTGGCATATGATACACCATGGAGTATCATCAGCAATATTAACAGTTCTTTTCAAAGGATCGGGAGTCTCTTTGACATGTTGATCTCTTTGGTTGGGGTTGCTACTTGGGAGAATTGGTTTACCATTATGCCAATTTGTATGATATGGCATGTCATGCAGTGATGGTCTTTCCTCCTACCTCTGGTAAACCTGCCTGTCAGGACCTATCCCTTTCTCATTTCTAGCAAGTCTGTAGCTTAGGTCCTTGACAACATTTGTCAATTTATCTATCTTATCTTCAGGGGCAGATGTATTACCTTGAATATTCTGAGGTTTACCTAGATTTTGCAAAATCTTCACATTATCTCTTCTATTTGTCTTGCCTGATGCTTTCCTATTATTCTCAATATTTATTGCTATTCTGAATGCATCCCTGAGAGTAGCAGGACCTTTATGTCTTAACCCATATGCAGTTTTGGCATCAAAAGCATTAATATACAATATTATGCACATTGGTTCATTTGGCCTCATATGATGTGGCAACTTGTTCAACACTTTGGTAAATCTAGTATTGAAGTCTGCAACCTGCTCATTTGACACTTTGGTGATACTAGTGAACTCATTTACAAAAAATCTTGGGTTAGTTTTGTCACCATACTGCTCCTTAAAAATTCTTTTAAAATCATCCCATGATGAGATACTCTGGTCAAGAAAATTCTTGTACCATTCTCTAGCTTCATCAACAAGGGATTGCATAAATGACTTCATAAAGACATCCTCATGCTCAACCTCAAAGTTGTCCATGACATTCTGAAAAGCTTTTAAATGATCCTCCCCTGACACAGTATTATTTCCTGAAAACTTTGGCACTTGAAGCCTTACATGCTTGTCAATGGGGTTAGGATAACTAGGGATACCATCAAAAACAAGCTGTCTGATCCTACCCAACTGCATAGGTTGTCTACCAAACTGATTAGCAATAACATTTCTATTAGTATTTTGATTTCTTACATTATTTAATGGTACTCTAGCATTGTTTGCATTCTGTCTTTGATCATTTTGTTGATACTGGACCTCATTTCTATACTGGTTCCTCAGGGTATCTGCATTATCCAGGGTGGGGACTGCATCCTGCTGAGTAATTCTCAAAGCTTGTACTTTCTATCTTATGTCATCCCTAATTTTCACAGCTTGCAAATATTCTAATTCAGCTCTTAGGCTTTTAATTTCTTCAGCTAATTGTTCTTCTCTAGGCATAGAGGAAGATGGTCCCATCCCATTTTGGTCATCATTATCCTCATCCCTTGGAGACTCAACCTCTTCAAATTTGTCGCTAGGATCCAAGAAAGGGCGCTCTTGAAACACTTCTGGCCTTATTCTCAAAGCACCACTTTGTTGTTTTTCATATACATTTTGGATTTTAGCTTCTGTGTTTGAAAAATAAGGTTTTGTCCTTTCTGAAGATCCTAGATTGTCCTAAATAAATTCATTTTTCTTGGGGCTAGGAGAACCATCTTAACTAGCTCGAACAGTCCCTTTTTTCTTATACATCATTTTTATGGGTAACTCTTCAAACAAAGGGTTTCGTTGGGATCTTCTCCCTTGCATACAAATTTTTACTTTACTGATTGGGAGATTGGTTCGAAGTTGCCACCTATAACTAGGAATTGTTTTTCTTTTAAAACCAGGGTTCTTATAAAGGTATAATCACTTTCATTTCATGTTCCCCAGCGGAGTCACCAAAATCTGTTGGTTCATAATCTGACTGGATGCTTATTCCTAGCTATCCCTACAAGGTAACCATCAATGATCAATAGGATCTCTGGGCTAGCGGCCAACAGTATAGGAGATAGACTCTATAATATCTCCTCTTCTTCTTTAGGCTCTACAGAATCAAGGGGGTATTCCCTATTCAACATCCATGAGATATGCTTATGGATTGACTAGGATGTTGATACAAAGCAAATAAATCCTCCTTTATGTAGACCAGAACTGTGAGATAAGTGCAAAGGGGTTAGCTTTGGGCCTATTTTCAGTTGTAGACAGAGGATTTGGGTCCTAAACTACTCCTAAAGTCCTAATGGTTTGATTTTGAAGTTTAAGTTTGATTTTATGTGGATGCAAAACTAGGACCTTGGGTATAACCTCAATACAAGACTAGATTGGTGCATATCCAGAGCTCAGAGTCAGTAGACATACACATGTGAATGGCCTGCATGAACATATATCAGAGACTGAGTTTAAGGGGATTTTATGATATCTGCCTTACAGATACCTCCCAAAATAGAGTATTCAGTTACCTCTACTTACAATAGCCTTACTGCATTATGTTCTTTCCAACCCTTAACCTGAAACAATTTAATCTACCCCTTGAGCAGAAGCAAAAGATCAAGTTTTCAATATAGCAGAACCATATCCTAGAATCCCAGACACCCCTTAGATGTTTAGATTCAGAAGAAGAGCATATTTAGTTTGGAGACAGAATAATAGAATACATGCAAATAAAGCATTGTTCATATAAAATCAATCATGAAACTAGTAAATTCATGCATGAAACATATAACATGAGACTCATAAACTCACAAGACATCCAAAAATGGTCACCAATGGAGTTGTATCTTATTAAAGCGCCCAGATTTGTCTAGTTTTCAACAACTTGGATTGAGTAACATCATCTGCTTATAAGGCAAGCAGATGAACTCCATCATTAATTATGAGGCACTCTCTAGGACATTTACCAGATATCAAGCAATGCCAGAGGGCACAAAAAACATTTAATGCCGCTACACAAAGAATAGAGAAAGAACAGGTGAGATCGAGATCTACATCGCCACATGGAGATCTTCTGTGCAATCCTGCCATTAATGGCATACCAACTCACAGCCTCGAGATGTAGTAGTTGCGTGCCTTGCAAACCTTCTCCTGCCTTGGGATGCTACTGTGGAAGCGTGGAAAACTCTCCATTTGAATATTTAAATGATAACCGTTGATCTCCTCCCTTTCCTGCTGAGATCTACGGCGTGGATCATGCTGACATGTCAGCCACCAATGGCAACATGCCACGTAAGCATCCTGTTGACCCTCCCCATCTTTCAAGTGTCTCCACATGGAGCGTTCTGTGACATTCTTTCCTTTAAAATATATGTGAGACATTATCCCACATTCGCCCTACAGTAACCCTTTCAGCACCTTATATGCATGGCTGTGATCATATATAATGTCGGTGATTTTGCTCCCGATGACGCCATCTTAACCCTTATCGTCATCCTCCATCAGCCAGACTGCTTCATCAGTAAACCTTATGTTTATCCTCCCGACATCATATATCCTACCGATGAACATCTTGATGACATCACCATCACATTCTACATACCGCGCACCTCATATCTGGATGACGTCATCATTATATCACAATATCAGGGGATGTCTACAAGATGACTAGTGTTAGAAATATTATCCCCCCCGGATCCTGATGACGTCACCATCGTATTGGCATCGGGGTGATATTCGTAAGATCACTTGATTTTTTGAAATATCACCTCCAGTGGAAATATCAGGGTGCACTGTAGCTTCATTGTAACATCGGGGTGATGCTTGAATATGACGATGATGACCTCCTCCTTAAGAAATATAATGCTGATGCTGAAACATGTTGAGGGGGCCTGAAAACTTAGAACTTTTTTGAAATTTTTGGGATGGTGCCTGCAAAACTAACTGCTTGAAACCTGAACATCTATGCAGGCACCACCAGGATCCATGTTGAATGGTCTTCCATTCTTGGTGATGACATAAGTGTTCTTCTCACCATCATGCTGAGCTTTAACATCATATTGCCATGGGCAGCCAAGAAGCAGATGACATGCATCCATAGGGATGATTTCACATAGCACTTTGTCCTTGTAGTCACCAATTGCAAATTCAACCCAAGTTTGTTCTTCCACCATGAAACTTTGGTTCTTGTTCAACCAAGAGATCTTGTGAGGACTGATATGAGGCAGCCTCTTCAACTTGCACTTCTCAACCATCTTAGTGGATACCACATTCTCAGTAGATCCTGAATCTACTATGATTTTGCAAAGCTTCCCATAGGCTATGCCTTGGGTTCTAAAAAGATTCTCTCTGAGGGGGCTCTTGTTTTAATGTTATCTTCAACATAGACCTCTTAATCATCATACTTTATCCTTCTAGAATAGGTGCAGCACTTCCCATTGGTGAATTTCCACTCTCACAATCATCATCCTTTACCAACTGATTTCTCTTTCCATTGTCATGAGAGTTGCTGGCTTTCCCTGGGCATTTGTTCATTGTATGGCCAACTTGGTTGCAGCCATAACACCTTCCAGTGAAGACTCCTGGTCCTTTACCTCCTCTGCCATTTCTGCCCCTACCATTAGGACTTCTCCAACCTCTGAAGCCTCCTCTATGCTCTGTTTCTAATTGTGTTTCTTGCTGACTGTTATTTTCAGTTTTGTGGAACTGTCCATGGCCAAAATTGCCTCTTCCTCTGGCACTTTGTTCACCCTTCCTTCTTAGCTTTTCCTCTGCTTTGGAGGCCAATAAGAAGTATTCATCCACTATTTTTGGTATCACTAAACTGATCTCATCTTGTAGATTCTATTTCAGACCATTTAGGTACCTAGCCACCATCCCTTTTTCATCTTCATTATGATTTTCCCTCATACTTAGTCTATGAAATTATTCTGTGTAGGCAGCCACATCCATGTCTTTTTGTCTCAAATTCTAGAATCTCCTAATCATTTGAATCTCATAGTCAGGTGGCATGAACTTACTTCTGAGCATAGCCACCATTCTACTCCATTTAGTGAAGGGACTCTTCCCAATCTTCTCCCTCTCACTTTGTATGTAGTTCCACCACACAAGTACAGAACCTCTTAGCCTTGTCTTGGCAAACTTAACCTTTTTGTTGTCATTGAACTCCTTGTAATCAAAGAAGTTGCACATAGCTTCTATCCAATCGGTGAGAGCATCTCCATCCAACTTGCCATGAAAGGTAGGCACATCCATCTTGGGATCACCACTATCTCCATGAGCACCCCTAAGTGCATTCAAGAAAGCTTTCTAATCTGCAGACATGTCTTGCTCATGAGAACTCTCTTCTGCCTCTACTTCTTCGTTTGTGTCAGAAGAACTTCCCTCTTCTTTGGTCTTGCCCTTAGACTTCTTTTCTTCTTGTAATCTTGCTTCTTGCAATCTTGCTTCAACCATCTCTTCCACCAACTTCTTGATGGCTTCTTGACTCATTGTCTTGGGAGGCATTGTACTAGCCTCTATTTCAATCTCCTTGTCTGACATACACTGCTTCCAATCAGATATTGGCTCTGATACCAATATGATGTAGAGGTATAAGTAGTAGTTAATAAAGTTCACACAATGAACTTAGACTCCAATGTTTTCTCCAAAAGGATTTCAAAGGTTATGTGACACAAGCCTACACAAGGCTATACAAGAGGCTGACCTAGTCTAGGACCACACCTTGGTGTCCACCATAAGACTACTCAATCCTCTTTTGGGGAGTCTCTACTCAACCCAATCCACAACACAAACACCTTCTAGGACAGCAATCAACCTACTAATACCTCTACCACAGGATCTTCAAACTATACCCAGCATATTGTTAGATCTAGGGCACACAACTGAGAGGGGGGGTGAATCAGTTGTGCAAAAACTTGCTTCTACTTCAAACACTTGATTCTTCTTTGTTAGTTAATAGCATATCAATTAACCATCCATGAAAGCATAATGCATAAACACAAGAGCAAATAAACATCAACACATTGGACACCAAGATTTTGACGTGGAAAACTTGGTTAAGGGAAAAACCACGGGGTGATTAACCCAAGGATTATTCTCTGCTAGAAGAATAAGAAAAATGAATGGCACATGCCAATTAGGGCTCACTACCTAAGCACACTGCTCACAAAGAGGCACACTGCCTACAAGAGACACACTGTCTACAAAGTGATAAGAATCACAAACTTGAATTGGAGATTGACATCTTTACCATGTCTAGATCAGTTCCATTTAAGCCTGAGATACTTCTGCTCTGCCCTTCGCTCTTTCACTATACCACTCTCATCTGCTCCACGACACACTTTGAAATGAACTCACAAACCTTCATTTATATCAAATTAGGAACAATCATCTAAGTCAGCAATCAACCATAAGGACATTCACAAGATGATTAATACATCCGGTCGGCCACCACAAGAACATTCGCAAGATGAACAACTCATCCGGTCAGCTAGTCTGAACAAGAACTTCATCTGGAAGAATATCTTCAATTCTAGGCTCTACCACCAATGCGGACCAACAACATAACCTCAACATGATCCAAGAACCTTCACAAGCCTGCCTGAATGACCAGGTACATCCGCACTTCCTCTACTCACTGGAATCTCTTCTCTTCCTCATCCAGAACTTCAAGAACATAGTCTATCGCCACTGTCATACTACCAAAGGTGCTTCCGGACCTCCAAACCACATGCCAATCGAGATGACACATTACAAGGACCTCCCAAACACTCTGTCCAATCCACAAAATAGGACAATGCACTTCTGGATCTCACTGGACCTTTTTGTAACACTCTGTCACTCTGGAGCATCTCCCAGAATTGGTTCTACTTGATCGATCACAACTTCTTCACACCTTCATGTGGACCTCTGAAATCTTAACTGGATCATCTCAAGACTCATATCTACAAACCCTTTAATCTGCATCCTCTGAATCTCAACCTATTGAGTACATTTGCCTTCTTCTTATCACTGTTCTTCACTGTTCCTGATGGAGACTACTTTTCTCAATATCCTCAACACATAGCTCATCCAAACCTTCTTACCAATGCAATATGAGTATGTTGACATCAATGACAACACTAGTTAACCTCATACTTGCAACAATCTCCCCCTTTGTCATTGATGGCAACATATGATGTGAAAAACCATCAAGACAAGAACTTCTCCTTTCTATCACAGCTCCCCCTATCAACAACAACTCTTCACATGTCTTCTCTTCCTTTACTGCTCCCCCTTGGATCATCAACCACTTGTTTTTCACATGTCTTCTCTCCCCCTTTGACATCAATGGCAAAGGGCTCATACTTGCAATTCTAACACATCAGAATCATACCAACTGCTCCCCCTTAGTAGTAGCTCCCCATCATCAATCCGGATCACAAGATATGACTGTGATATCCACCAGACTGATGCACATCAATGCATCCTAGCTCATCACCGGAGGGGCCATGACCCCTAACTTCTCCCTGAGATACTCAAAAGAGTCTTTGGGAAGAGGTTTGGTAAAAATATCTACAATCTGATCCTTGGAGGGTACATACTCCAATCTAACTTCATCCTTATTCACTTGTTCTCTCAGAAAGTGAAACTTGATAGATATGTGCTTGGTCTTAGAATGCAGCACCGGATTCTTAGAAATGTTTATTGTACTTGAATTATCACAGAAAATTGTGATAGGCTCCTCATATTCTACTTTCATGTCTCTTAACATCTGCTTCATCCATAAAATTTGAGTGCAGCTACTTGCTACTGCAATATATTCTACTTCAGTTGTAGACAGAGATATTGCCTCTTGTTTCTTGTTTAGCCAAGAAACTAATCTCTTTCCCAAAAAGAATGCTCCACCACTGGTGCTCTTCCGGTCATCCACATCTCCTACCCAATCTGCATCTGTATATGCATGAAGAGAGAAATCTAGATCTCTAGGATACCATAGACCATACTCAACTATTCCTTTCAAGTACCTAAAAATTCTTTTGATTTCCATAACATGAGATTCTCTAGGATCAGTCTGGAATCTTGCCACAAGACCAACAACCTGCATTATATCTGGTCCATTCTGAGTGAGATAAAACAATCCACCAATCATTGATCTATACTTTGTCTGATCTGCCTTTGGAGAGTCATCATCTTTGCTCAACTTACATCCGGTTGCCATAGGAGTGTTCATTGGCTTTGAATCTTCCATACAGAATTTCCTTAACAATTCTTTCACATATTTGGTCTGAGAAATGAAGATCCCTTTCTTTGTTTGAATAATTTGCAGACCCAAGAAGAAATTTATTTCACCAAGCATAGACATTTCAAACTCACTTTTCATCTGATTTCCAAAAGTTTTGCACATACTATATCTTCCTCCAAAAATGATATCATCCACAAACACTTCAACAATCAAAATGTTTTCATGATCAATTTTGAAATATAAGTTACTATTAGCAGTACCTTTGTTGAATCCAATCTGCACAAGATGCTTATCCAACCTTTCATACCATGCTCTTGGGGCTTGCTTCAATCCATACAATGCTTTCTTCAACTTGCAGACCATATCATCATTATCAGAAAATTGAAATCCATCCGGTTATTCAATGTATACTTCTTCTTCCAAATCACCATTTAGGAAGGCAGACTTGATATCCATCTGATATACCTTGAAGTCTTTGAAGGCAGCATATGCAAGAAATAATCTGATTGCTTCAATTCTTGCTACCAGAGCAAAGGTTTCTTCAAAATCAATTCCTTCTATTTGAGAGTAGCCTTTGCAAACCAATCTAACTTTGTTTCTGATAACTTCACAAACCTCATTTAGTTTGTTCCAGAAGACCCATTTGGTTCCAATCACATTCTTATTTCTAGGTCTGGGAACAAGATCCCAAGTGTGATTTTTCTCAATTTGCATCAACTCTTCTTCCATTGCTTTTGTCCAATTTTCATCATTGCATGCTTCATTTATTGTCTTAGGTTCAATCTTTGAAATCAAACAACATTCATCTGAATTTTGAGCAATTTTCCTCCTTGTTTGTACCCCTTTGCTTTTGTCACCTATGATCTGATCTTCAGAGTGATTTAAAGTTACATACCTTGGAACTTTGGGAGTCTCTTGCACTACTGTTTCTTGATCAGGTTCATTCAGACAAACCTCTTCTTCCTGATTTACCATATCAGTCTGAATCTGACTTTGAGTTCCTTGAATCAGAGCACCATCCTGATCATCTTCATCATATTCATAAAACTTTGAGGGCTTCTCAATTCCTTCATCAATCTTCACATTTGTACTTTCTATCATCTTTTTTAGTCTCTTATTGTAACACCGATATGCTTTGCTTTGAGTGGAGTAACCCAAGAAAATTCCTTCATCACTTCTACCATCAAACTTTCCTAGATCTTCATCTCTTTTGATGTAACACTTGCTACCAAATACTCTGAAATATCTCACAGTAGGAGTTATACCAAACCAAAGTTCATAAGGAGTCTTACCGGTATTGTTTTTTATTTGAACTCAGTTAAGAGTGTAGACTGCAGTGCTGACAGCTTCTCTCCAAAACATCTGAGGAACATTTGCTTCCATCATCATTGTCCTGGAAGCTTCCTGGATGGTCCAGTTCTTTCTCTCAACTACTCCATTCTGTTGTGGAGTCCTAGGAGCAGACAACTGTCTCTTTATGCCATGCTTCTCACAAAAGTCTATGAATTCAGCGGATGTGAATTCACCACCTCTATCAGACCTTAGACACTTCAGTTTTAATCTGGTTTGATTCTCTACCATAGCTTTGAAGATTTTGAACTTCTCAAGGGCTTCTGATTTCTCTTTTAGGAAGGTAGCCCACATCATCTGGGAATGGTCATCAATTAGCAACATGAAATATCTATCACCTTGCATACTCTTGATTCTTGTCAGACCACAGAGATTAGTATTTACTAATTCCAACAATCCGGTAGTGAACTGATCCTTGCTTTTGAAAGAGACTCTACTTTGTTTACCTAGCTGACATTCTTTGCATAAACTATTTGTAGGTTTCACCAATTTAGGAAGATCTCTTATAGCCTGAGTATTTCTTATCTTGATGATGTTATCGAAATTCACATGGCACATCCTTCTATGCCATAACCAACTCTGATCAACTTGAACAAACAGACAACTTTTATTAGAACCAACTAGATGGAAGATATTACCTTTTGTTTGAGTACTGGATGCAATTTCAGTTCTGGAGCTTGTAAAGATTCTGTATTTTCCATTCTTGAACCGGAGATCATAGCCTTTGTCCACTAACTGACCAACACTAAGAAGATTGTGCTTCAATCCTTCAACATATAGTACATTACCTGTTTTGCTCTTTCCATCAAAAGAAATAGTTCCCCTACCTCTGATTCTGCCAGTAGAATTGTCACCAAACTTTACCATTCCTCCTTCATACCTTTCCAAATCTAAGAACTTGTTCTTATTACTAGTCATATGGTGAGAGCATCCACTATCAATAACCCAATCATCCTTTTCTTCAACTTGGGCAGCCAAAGCTCTTTCTACAACCTTATGATTGATAGATTCAGAGGGTATTGACTCTTCTTCCTTGATGGCAATAAACACCCATTCATTTCTGGATTTGCTTCCTATTTCTGATTCATCATCTTTTACTCCTTCATTGTCATCTTCTTCATGAACATAATAGCAGTTCTTTTGAAACTTTTGTCTGTTAGTATTAGACCTTGCAGATCTTTCTAGACATCTTGAAGCAAAATGACCAATCTTATTGCAGTTGAAGCACTTAAAAGGTAGTTTTCCTTCATACTTACCGAACCCTCTTGGTAGTCTCTTTCCAATGAGGGCTTCAAGTTGAGTTGTTTCCGCTTCTTTCTCTTCCATGTCTTTCCTTGCTTGATCATACCATGACAACTTCCTTGAAGAGTTCTCTCCCGGATCAAATCTTTGTTTGCCTTTCACATAGGCACTGGCTTTGAATGCAGATTTAGTCTTGGGGGGATCATCTCCAAAATCAGTCATTTCAAATGCAGCCAGTTTGCCAGCCAATTGCTCTCTTGTGATAGTTGTATGGGCTTTGAATTCATCAATGGCAACAACCTTGATTTTGTAGGCAGCAGGAAGGGATCTGAGAATTTTGCAAACAATTTCATTTTCATCTAGAACTCCACCAGCATTCCTGATTCCACACACTAGCTCATTCACTCTTAGCATAAAGGTAGTGATATTTTCATCATCTCTCATCTTCAATCTTTCAAATTTCCCTTTCAGACTTTGCAACCTTGCACTCTTGGCAAACTCATCTCCTTCATACAGAAGTTCCAGTTTAGTCCAGATCTCATATGCAGTTGGTAGGTCAATAACATTTGAGAGATCTGAGTCATTCAATGTGCTTAGAAGAGCTTCCTTGGTCCACAAATTGTTTTCAGCATCTGTGATTTCATTCAAAGTTGTCGGACCACCCTGTGGAGGTACATATGGTTTTGAGACCATGGTCAAGTATGCTTTTCCCATACACTCCAAATGACATTTCATGCGACCTTTCTAGAGAGTGAAGTTGGTTCCATCGAACTTCAGACTATCCTTCTTGTATGACGACATCCTGGATCTCCTCAAGCGGTTAAGCTCCTTTCAAAGGAACTTGGCTCTGATACCAATAGTTAGATCTAGGGCACACAACTGAGAGGGGGGGTGAATCAGTTGTGCAAAAACTTGCTTCTACTTCAAACACTTGATTCTTCTTTGTTAGTTAATAGCATATCAATTAACCATCCATGAAAGCATAATGCATAAACACAAGAGCAGATAAACATCAACACATTGGACACCAAGATTTTGACATGGAAAACCCGGTTAAGGAAAAAACCACGGGGTGATTAACCCAAGGATTATTCTCTGTTAGAAGAATAAGAAAAATGAATGGCACATGCCAATTAGGGCTCACTACCCGAGCACACTGCTCACAAAGAGGCACACTGCCTACAAGAGACACACTGTCTACAAAGTGATAAGAATCACAAACTTGAACTGGAGATTGACATCTTTACCATGTCTGGATCAGTTTCATTTAAGCCCGAGATACTTCTGCTCTGCCCTTCGCTCTTTCGCTATACCACTCTCATCTGCTCCACAACACACTTTGAAATGAACTCACAAACCTTCATTTATATCAACTTAGGAACAATCATCTAAGTTGGCAATCAACCATAAGGACATTCGCAAGATGATTAATACATCTGGTCGGCCACCACAAGAACATTCGCAAGATGAACAACTCATCCGGTCAGCTAGTCTGAACAAGAACTTCATCCGAAAGAATATCTTCAATTCTGGGCTCTACCACCAATGCGGACCGACAACATAACCTCAACATGATCCAAGAACCTTCACAAGCCTGCCTGAATGACCAGGTACATCCGCACTTCCTCTACTCACTGGAATCTCTTCTCTTCCTCATCTGAAACTTCAAGAACACAGTCTATCGCCACTGTCATACTGCCAGAGGTGCTTCCGAACCTCCAAACCACATACCAATCGAGATGACACATTACAAGGACCTCCCAAACACTCTATCCAATCCGCAGAATAGGACAATGTACTTCTAGATCTCACCAGACCTTTTTGTAACACTCTGTCACTCTGGAGCATCTCCTGAAACTGGTTCTACTTGATCGATCACAACTTCTTCACATCTTCATGCAGACCTCTGAAATCTTAACTGGATCATCTCAAGACTCATATCTACAAACCCTTTAATCCACATCCTCTGAATCGCAACCTATTGAGTACATTTGCCTTCTTCTTATCACTGTTCTTCACTGTTCCTGATTGAGACTACTTTTCTCAATATCCTCAACACACAGCTCATCCAAACCTTCTTACCAATGCAATATGAGTATGTTGACATCAATGACACCACTAGTTAACCTCATACTTGCAACACATATACTTATCAAGGACATGACCAACATGAGGTCTCTGACCCAATAACTAAATTTTGTACTCTACAGGACAGTGGACAGCAAGTTACCATATGATTGTCCTATGACAGTGCCTAAAGGAGACTATTTCCTTGTAGCCCTAGAGAGTGACTATCACAAGAATAACTATTGAAATCTACAAAAGACTATCTAAACTCATTTCACATTCAAATACCCAATATGAACATGTGATCATTCACCCACATGCAGGTCCGTACTGTACCAAGGCTTTCAAGACAGCAGACTATCTTTTTCTAGGGAGAGGCCTAATTTGGAGGCAATATGAAGGAAGTGCATCATATTTGCATGCTCAGGATCAACTAAACACCTACACTGGTCAATTTTCACCTGCAAACACAAATTCCACCATGCATTTGGTAAAGCACTTGACTGTCTTTGCATTCATGCTATTGTCCACCATTAATATCTCAACTAGTCACTATGAAGACTAGCTAGATTCATGCCAAGAGGCTTGGAGAATGGAATGCAAACCTAATGAATAACAAAAACCTAAAATAAAAGCTTTCTCCTTCCATCCTACTGAAGAATGATGGTGCCTTTCAGAGGACAGAGGAGAAACTATGCATTTTTCCCCAGAACCCTAGTTTTAGGAGGGTTTAGAACAATTTTTACAAATCATTTTGATTCTCCCTCCATAAAAGGTGTCAAGAAGGCTAACTAGACTCAAAAGGAAGGGACTTCAATGCATTAACAATTTCCACAACTTTCAGACCCTGCTCTATCCGTACCATGCCGTACAGAATGACTGTCTTAAGCAAATAGCAGAAAATCACTATTTTTTCATTCCAAAAACCCCTCCTTTTCATTTCCCTCGGCATGTTTATATAATCTTTTTTTTATAGAAAGTTTTAGCAACCTTTCCTCTTCTCTTCCAACCGTACAACTGCCCACCAAGGGCAGTGAAACGTTGGAAGTTGCCTTTGCATAAGAAACTCTATGTTTCAAAAGGGAAAAACCTCGAAAATAGGCCTTATTACCACTATAGTGGACTAGTCAACCAAAACGAACTAAGTCCTTATTACAAAACATGAGAATGGCTTTCAAAGCCTTAGAGGAAAACGAATAACATGATGACAAACTAGGAAATAGCCAAAAAAATGACTAAATTGGGAGCTCCTGCACCAGTTGCTTAGTTGTCTCTACTTGAAATAGTGCTCTCCTCATGACTAATGATTCTCCTTTCTCTAGCTTTCCAACTGAATTAGGTGATCCAATAAGTTCTTCTACATAAGTTGTTCTTCCACTGTTCTCTATCTTCTTGCTTGTACTTCCTTGATGACATTCAAATGCTCTATGTCCTTCACCTCCACACTTAAAACAAGTTCCTCTGAATGTTCTCTTGTCAAATCCTTTTCCTTCTAGTTTGTATCCTTCACTTCGGTAAGAATTAAGGTTTCCTCTATAGTAGAAAGTTATGCCATCCTTCTAGTATGAATTGTTATCTCTGTCTTCCTTCTTGAATGTATTATGTTGTTTATTCAGCTCCACATATGATCTTTCTCCTCTAGAGTATGTTCTACCTCTATAAAATTTACCTCCTCTACCTCTCTGTCTTTGCTCATGCCTTTTGTTCAACTTGTCTTCAACTTTTAGGGAAAACTAGTATGCTTCTTCAATTGTTGACATCTTCACCAAGCGCAGTTCTTCTTGAATGTTCAATCTCAGTCCATTGATGTATCTATTGGCAAGAGACACTGTGTGGCTTCATAAGTGTTGTCATTTATGGCAACAAAGTCTATCCCACACATCTGTAGTACATAATATGCCTTCACTGAAAGTCAGATTGAAGAATGTTTTGGTCTGGTGAACAAGAACAGAGTATGTAACAAGGTCTGACAATTAGGTTTGGATCTCTCAGATGGTGTAACTCAGTAAGTTACAGACTTGGACAAGTCAAGAGGGGTATCATGACTACTGTACTCCAGAGATTTAGCCTCCGGTGAAAAAGATATGAGCATCTGAGTGTTGGGTTCCAATTAGGTAGTGCAGATAGAGGAAGAACTGACTGGCAGAGTATCAGACTTCAATCCAGACAAGTAAAAGGTGTTGATCAAGTAGTTTGTGGGATTATACATTGTTGGCCGACATGATTTATGACTTCTATATCTATGTTTTTGATACGCATCACAAAGCAAGCATGGATTTAGCTGACAGATCAGTAACTTGCAAATATCTTGAGTGTTCTTGTTGCCAACTAGAAAGTTGATGAGAATCCTTGATGTGGATATATATACTAGATGGGTTCCAGCATGTAAGAGTGTCTGGTGAAGGTGTGAAGCAATAAGGTGTGAAGAAAAGCAAGGATAAATGTGAGAACAGCAATTCAAGTCTAGTATGTGACTGAACAACATTGAATAGAGGAAGAATGAAGTGCATCAGATCAGTATATTGTGCCTAACTAGAACTAAACTCTTGTATTTGTAGATGCTTCTCATCAGTTCAAACACTTGATCATCTTCTATAAGTTTTGTAAACAGTGAGTCTCTTGTAGGCAGTGTGCCTCTTGTGAGTAGTGTGCTTAGACAGTGAGCCCTAATTGGCAAGTGCCATTTTGTACTCCTTTATTCTTTTAATAGAGAATACAATCTTGGGTTAGTCACCCTGTGGTTTTTCCCTTAACAGGGTTTCCATGTAAAAATCCTTGTGTTATGTGTGTTGACTTTATTTTTGTTCTTATGATTACATATGCCTTCAAGTTTTGATACAACACTGAATATTAAGATAACAAAAAGGAAAAGAGAGTTAACAAAATTTTGAGATAATTGATTCACCCACCCTTTCAGTTATCTGCCTTGTTTCCAACAATTGGTATCAGAGCCAAGTTCCTCTGAACAAAGCCTAACAGCTTGAGGAAGATCTAGGAATCTTAATGGATGCATATGGTATGAAGGAACATTTTCAGTCTACCCTAGATGATCTTGAACAATCCCACTCTGAAGTCAATAATTTGAGAGAAAGATTCAAACAAGCTGATGGTTTCATAAATGAGCTAAAAGAAAAACTTAGTATCTCTGTGAAAAAGAGAAAGGAACTACTTCAAAAATTAGCCAATTAGAGTGAAGTCAATGATACTAATGAAGATCTAAATGAGAAAAATAAGCTATGTGAGAAGCTGTCAAAAGAAGTCATTATGGTAAGGCATGAAATGGAATCGGGGGTTATGAGATTCACCCAAGAAATTGAAGAAAAAAGAAAGATTGAAGATAATCTAAAATAATACCTCAAGGAGAAAATAGAGGACTACCACAAAATGGACAAAATAATTAGGCATCTTGAATCTGATCTTGAAGAAGCTAGAGACAATGAAGAACAACTTGAGAATTAGATAGACACTCTTAAACAAGATCTTCAAATTGCAAATGAATACAAAGAAAAATTCAAGATAAGCTCAGCCCAACTTGAAGTTCTTCTTGAAAGCCAAAATAGGGTAGATGATAAGCGTGGCTTGGGATATGAGAAAGGTGAAAGATCTGGATCTGGCCAAAAGAACTTTGGATCAGGAAATCAAAGAAACAGACCTAGAAGACCTCCGGTAAGGCAACCAAATGCTCAAAGATATCAATCCTTCAATAGATACTGCTTCAATTGCAACAATTTCAGTCATAAACCAACTCAGTGTAGAAGAAGAATGAATCAAAATAATCCATCCTTCTTCGGACAATGTTTCAATTGCAAAAGGTATGGTCATAAATCTCATGAATGTAGAAATATGCAAATAAACAATTCATTCAATGGTAGATGCTTTGCATGCAATAGAATGGGACATATGGCTAATCAATGCAGATCAATAGGATATCAATCAAATAAACAAAGAAATGTTATATGTTACAATTGCAATAGATCCGGTCATATTGCCAAATTCTGTAGAAGCATAAATTAGGATAGAAAAGGTCTGATGGAACATAGTCAGAAACAAGATAAGGGGAAAGGTAAAGTGAATGCAGATGAAGCTCAAAAGGAGATGAGCAATATTTGGGTGAAGAAGAGTACAAAAAATATTTGGGATGGATCTGCACCGGAATATAGTGCTGATATTCCTTCTGGATACTAAAAAGGTGAGCTCTGGCTTAGGGGGAGTCATAGAGAAAAACAATTTCCCCCAGTCAGTCAGCTAGTGTCTAAATTTGGCACATTGAGTAAACATTTGACACTACGAATTAAAGGGTTCTCAGAAAAGCCTCCAAATAACCTTCAGTCAAAATGTGAAAGATTTGCATGGAGTTTTGCAATATTTATAACCACTCAAGTTAATCCGATTCTGACAGCTATCTGATAAAGTAGAATTTCATAGACAGATCTAGTATGATTCATAATTGAAATGCTTTGATCTGCAGACCCATGGCATGATTGAAAAAAAGAATATACATTGTCAATCCTCACTAACAATGATTCTAAGTTCGGTGCAGTGATTCAAGAAGATCTCTCTTAAAATAGGGCAACCAGATAACTTAAGTTGTGCATTTATTATAAAAGGAAATTAGGGTTTGTGCAAGGATAAAAGGGTTCCTTCACTCATTATTTACACACTTGCACTCACAAAGAAGAAAAGAAGATCTCTGCAAAGAAGATTATACAATTCACTCAAGATCAACTAAAAATTGAATTCAACTAGCGATTCGTTTCAACTCCTGTTTCAAACCCTAAAAGCATGAAAAGGTACTTCCATTCTGAAAATCTCTCTTTGAATCTTTTGCAAAATGGCTACTCCAATGGTTGTCAAGATTTTTGATAGGCCGAGACCTAAATTCAAGAAACACCCTTACAAATCTCTAGAAGTTGATCCCTTAGGGGCGTTTCTAGCATTCTGCATGAAGTGTTGCATGTAGAAGATGTTAAGGTTTATATCCATGCCAAAATTGAAGAATTTGGAGACTCAAAATTGATGGACAATTATCACAAATAGCTAATAGATGAAAATTTTGAACTCAAACCTCAATTCAAGGCCCTTTGGGATAAACACTTTAGATATTGCATACATTTTCCATGTTTTATAGAAGATGATTGGGTCCGATATGTTCTAAGCAGGATGCATGATAATTTTATGTGGCTAATGAGGCCATTCAAGATAACTAAAGATGTCATTAGAGCAGTGACCAAACTGCATTCATCTGGTGGGTTACCTACACTTAAATCTGTGAAGAAGCAAATAGTAATTGAAGCCATCGGATCTAAATTTGATAAAAGAGCAATGACCATAGATGACATCATAGATCCAGATGTCAAGTTTGCCTCAATGATAATTGGCTACAAGATCTATCATTCGAGCAGGGAGAATTCTGTGTCTGGCACAACAATCTATGCAGCATATCAAATGTTGAGGGAAGATGTAGACTATGAACTATGTGAGCTTCTTCTAAATCAGCTATTGGAGAACCTGCAAAAGATCAAAAAGGATAAGAAAAATTCCTTTAAATATGGTAGTCTAATACTATGTCTGTTCTTCTATTATATGAATGAACTGCCTAGATCAATTGGTTGGGTCTGGCAAAATGATAAACCCATTGCAATTCAGATCAGATATTACATGTATGGACTTGGTGATGCTCAAGCCCAAAACATAGCCCTCTGGAGGTAGTTTAATAACTTCCAAAGCATGATGCAAGCTAGAGAGATAATACCATAGTCCATAGTTGAGAAATACAAGGACACAGTTTGCTTCATGGTTGACATTGATCAATGCCTAATGGAGGTAGTTGAGCCAAGAACTGTGTGGATAATGCCTATGGGATATGAGGTCAATGAAAAAATCTTGGAGCTACATATTCAACTCCTGATGAGCCAGCCTAAGGACACTAAAGCAGAAAGGTTTGGCACCTTTCAAGAGCTAAGTGTAAAAATACATGTTGAGTTAAGACAGCCAGAGATAATGAGGAAAGGTTTGGCTTATCAAAGGAGGCTATAGATGCAAATAGAGAAAAAATGGAGAAGGGTGAGAAAGAGAAACAAGAAGCAAAGAAAGGAAACGTTTTGATGGAAGCCTCCTCCCGGACTAGATCTTCCAAGAGCTCTGCACCTATCACTCCTAAATCCTCAAAGGCTACTAAACTGGAAGTCAAGCCATTCGGCAAAAGTGAAAAGAGAATGAAGACCAAAAGCTCAAGAACATATACAAGCCATAAGGATGATGAAGAAATAGAATCAGATGAAGAAATCAAGAAAATGAAGAAGAAGAAGAGAACATCTGGAAAGTTCTCTGCTAGCAAAGATGAGGAAGAGAAGGCAGAGGAATTTGTTGAAAAGCCCACTCTATCCATTGATAACATCATCAAGGTAGTAACTGTGGATGGGAACCTACAACTGGTGACTGAGTTCTACGATGTATACAGTGATGTTGACAAGAGAATTCTGGAAGAGGCTACTGTCAGATACTTGAACATTTACAATAAAGCCTTCATTGAAATTATATCTTTAATTCCTAAGAGCCTAGAAAAGGCACTTGAGCTGAGAAAAGAGAATGCAATGGAAAAAGACCTAGAGATTCAGGAGCAGATAGTAATATAGTTTTATCCTTCCATCACTCCAAAACAAATGGACATGATTTTCAAGGAGTGTAAGAATGAGTTCCAGAGCAAGGCAAGAATGAACAAATTCATGCTTGGAGAAATAGACCAAGTAGCAAGTGAAACAAAAGATATGCTCTAGAATTATTTGAAGAGATTCAATCTTCCTATTGTAGAGGAAATAGATGAAGAACCTTCTACCATGGATGTTGAAGGATTAAATGTAACCAATGAAGAATCTTCTGACAAGGATGTAGAAGGATCAAAGAAAGTAGATAAAGAGAAGTCTGAGGACTTAGATTCCTCTATTCCAGAAGAGGAAGTTCATGAAGCAATAAACATAGGTGACATCTCTCCTCCAGATCCCACTACAGCTATGACATACATTCCAGACTCTGAAGCTAAAGGAGAACGTATAAGAGAGGAGAAGAAGATTCAAGAAGAAGAGGTTAAGGGAAAAAAAGAAGAACAAGCAGAAAAGACTAATGATGACTCTTCTAATATTCCAAAGAAGTCTCAGTCTCCAACAAGAGACACTGCAAAGACAGTGAAGAACTTCTTAAATAGAGAAATGATGGAGCTAGATGAACCTACGCTATTTCAAAGACCACTGAATTTTGACTCTCTCTCCCCAATTCAGACAATGAAAATAGCATCTTTTGCTCAAGCCAAAGCAAAAGAAAAACTCTTGAAATCTCACATGGAGGACTATGAACTGTTGGAGATTACATCTAGGATGTTGGAGAAGATCATGCCATCCTATCAAAAGGATCCTTTGGCCCCACCATCTGGTAACTTGAAAAACTTAGTAAATTTTGTTAACACTCATTTTGAATCTCTTGAGAAATCGACAGAAGTAAAGGTTTGAAAGGAGTTTCTAGGAAAAAGATTCACTGAGGTGCAAGGAATTATTGCAAATGATAGGAGGACTCTAGATATTGGAATAAAGAGCCTTGAAAATGCTCTCAAAGATTTTGGGAACCTGTTCAAATTTTGTCTGACTTGGCCTAAAGTGACAAAAGATATCAAGGAGAAAGTAAAAGAATAGGAAGAAAAACTGTCAAGCCTAGCTCAAAATTTTGACCCTCTTTCCTCTTCTATAATGAATCAAGAATGCCAGGTTATTGTTATCATAAATGAAATAAAGAGGCTGGACAAAGAAAAGAAGAACAGAATGAACAGAATGGGTGAATTCAGAGGGATAATTATCCCTAAAATAGAGGCAATGCATGAGGCCTTGACAGATGCTCAGACCACAGCCCGAACCAGTGATCCAGTAGATTTAAGAAGGGCAGAAGCATATACATTTTTGTTGAGTGGTCACATCTCCATTTTCAATAAGATGACGCAGAGCTAGGCCACAGAGTTTGTACAATTGAAGACTACTTTTGCAAATATACTTAAGTATATGTAAGTATAACATATGATTTATATATACTTATACGGCCATGTATAGGACAATTTTTGCAAATTTTGGTATGCGGATTCTGCCATTTGCCATTGATGTCAAAGGGGGAGTGAGGAGTAGTGAAAAATGTGGAATCCAGCTAAGGGGGAGCTCTGGTAAAATAGTGCAAAAGACAGAGCATCAGCCAAGGGGGAGTTACTATGACACTTAGTCATTTTTCACTAAGTGTTGCCATCAATGCCAAAGGGGGAGATTGTTGGCAAGAGACACTGTGTGGCTTCATAAGTGTTGTCATTGATGGAAACAAAGTCTATCCCACACATCCACAGTACATAATATGCGGATTCTACCATTTGCCATTGATTTCAAAGGGGGAGTGAGGAGTAGTGAAAAATGTGGAATCCAGCTAAGGGGGAGCTCTGGTAAAATAGTGCAAAAGACAGAGCATCAGCCAAGGGGGAGTTACTATGACACTTAGTCATTTTTCACTAAGTGTTGCCATCAATGCCAAAGGGGGAGATTGTTGGCAAGAGACACTGTGTGGCTTCATAAGTGTTGTCATTGATGGAAACAAAGTCTATCCCACACATCCACAGTACATAATATGCCTTCACCGGAAGCTAGATTGAAGAATGTTTTGGTCCAGTGAACAAGAACAGAGTATGTAACAAGGTCTGACAATCAGGTCTGGATCTCTCAGACGGTGTAACTCAGTAAGTTGTAGACTTGGAAAAGTCAAGAGGGGTATCATGACTACTGTACTTCAAATATTAAGCCTCCAGTGATAAATCTAGAAAAAGATATGAGCATCTGAGTGTTGGGTTCCAATCAGGTAGTGCAAACAGAGGAAGAACTGACCGGCAGAGTATCAGACTTCAATCCGGACAAGTAAAAGGTGTTGATTAAGTAGTTTGTGGGATTATAAATTGTTGGCTAACATGATTTATAACTTCTATGTCTATTTTTTTGATACGCATCACAAATCAAGTATGGATTTAGTTGATAGATCAGTAACTTGCAAATATCTTGAGTGTTCTTTTGCCGACTAGAAAGTTGATTAGAATCCTTGATGCAGATATATATACCAGATGGGTTCCAACATGTAAGAGTGTGTGGTGAAGGTGTGAAGCAATAAGATGTGAAGAAAAGCAAGGATAAATGTGAGAACAACAATTCAAGTCCGGTATGTGACTGAACAACATTGAACAAAGGAAGAATGAAGTGCATCAGATCAGTATATTGTGCCTAACCAGAACTAAACTCTTGCATTTGTAGATGCTTCTCATTAGTTCAAACACTTGATCATCTTCTGTAAGTTCTATAGATAGTGAGTCTCTTGTAGGAAGTGTGCCTCTTGTGAGCAGTGTGCTTGGGCAGTGAGCCCTAATTGGCAAGTGCCATTTTGTACTCCTTTATTCTTTTAACAGAGAATACAATCTTCAGTTAGTCACCCCGTGGTTTTTCCCTTAACAGGGTTTCCATGTAAAAATCTGTGTGTTATGTGTGCTGACTTTATTTCTATTCTTATGATTACATATGCCTTCATGTTTTGATATAACACTGAATATTAAGATAACAAAAAGGAAAAGAAAGTTAAGAAATTTTGAGATAACTGATTCACTCCCCCCTCTCAGTTATCTGCCTTGTTTCCAACAGTATCTTGCCACTTTCTCCTTGCTTTCTTCACTATGTCTAGTCCTTATGATCATCTTATGAAATTCCTAAGTGTATTCCTTCACATATTTCTCCTTTTGTCTCAGGTTTTGCAATCTTTTCGGCAATTCCAACTCATAGTCAGCAGGTATAAACTGATTCTTCAACTTTGTCAACAATCTATCCCATTTTATGATCTTTTCTTTTCCTCTTTTGTTTCTATCCAACTGAACTTCCTTCCACCAAATAGTAGCATGTCCTTTCAACTTGGTCTTTGAAAATCTACCTTCTCTAGATCTTCAACTTCTACATAGTTAAAGTATTCCTCCAAGTCATTTATCCAGTCAATCAATTCCTTTGGATTCAAGTTTCCAGTGTAATTCGATACTTCCACTCTAGGTATTTTTCTAATATTTGAAATAGTTCTCAACATTTTTACTTGATCTGATTCTTCTTCTTCTTCTAGGGTTTCTTCATTTTGATTAGCGGACTGAAGTTCTTCATCATCACTTTCAAAATTAAGTCTCGGTGTTAATCCTCTTCTTCTATCTTCTTCAATAGTATCAAGTCAAACTTTCATTGTTTTCATCATCTCCATCATCTCGTCCATTCTTCTAGCCATAGTCCTAACAATAGGTATTCTCCTTAGTGGCATATCTTCCTAGGATCCAGGTGCAACTACCTCAAATTTGGTGATCAGACTACAAGGTATCAACTGCCTCACAATTGGCGATCGATTGGCAACACAGGTAGACTACCACAAATTTGGCAATCTATTCATAACAAGATCTCATGGAATGCCTTAACAACTTCACTCCCAAAGGATTCAAAACTTTGCTCTGATACCACTTGGCACAGTCATGGATGGAGGGTCCTTGGAAGGGACTGTCTAAACCATGTAGTGAGAGTAAAACACAACAAAAAAAACACAGTGTAGAATGCCACGAATGACTCAAATGCTCAATATATCATACATTCAAAATTCTTACATGTCGGCAACATGCAGGCTTACAAACTAGGGCTCACAAGCCTGATTCCAATCTACAACATACATGTGAGATATAGCTTTCAAGCACCTCTTCCAGGACAAAATACTTAATCTAATCTATTACATTCACTAACTGACTTCCTAATATATCCTAAAGATCTATTTATATCATCTCCAAGCTCCAGAAATCCTCGACATTGGCCAGGAAAGAAGTTGCAATCTCTAATGAAGGTGAAACATGTAGAAACAAATAGGTGAGCCTTAAACAACTGGTAATGCTCCACAAATGATGGAAACTTGATGTGGACCTTAGGGAAGGTTGGCCAGGTCTCAAATTATCTTGAATGGTGTTTCTTCTAGCTCCACAAGTCACAGAAACACTCTGGAAACCTTCTCCTTTGATCTGATTGTCTGTGTTCTTTGCTCTGTGAAAATAGGTGATCTTATGATAGCGATATCTTTCTAGAAATTGATCCAAATGATCTAAATTTTGGATATGATGTAGCTGATGATGCCTAGATGCTAAGTTCTACTCTATAAGAATTGATATGACAATGTGGAAAAATGCGGTACAAAATGTTGAAACTGGTGCTACCTGATTGAACTGAACTAAACTAGAAAATGAAAGAAAACAAAGAAGAATGCAAATATTTTTGGTTGATGCAAGATTTCTTTGCAAACCTGGGATGCTCCTGCATCATACACATTATAACATATCATAGATTTAGAATATAGAGAGAAATTTATGCTCACAATATATCGGGAAAAAAAGTGTAGAATTTTTATCTTTCCAAATGAAAAATAGACCTTCACTCTAGAAACATGCCATATTTGTGTGAATTTCATAGGGATTCTAGGCCAATCTCATAGGAGAATTATATGCAAGGAAAAAGCCTCAAACTTGAAAGGATTGAGAAAAACATGAATCCAATGCCAAGCTACTTGAGCTCTAGGACAAAACCAAAAGAGATTTTTGAGAGTTTCTTGATGACAACATTATGGGTAGTAGGGACTAGAAACTCCAAAATTAAGCAATCTAAAGCCAATAGGAAGGCCCTTGTAAAGAATGCACAAGGAAAAATGAGCAAACTTCAACTCAATAATCACATGTCGAATGGTATGGAACTTGTGTTGCCATATACCTACTAAGGATTGAAGAGCTCATCTATCATTAAGCTTTTGTACCATATGCAAATGTGGTGAAATCTAATTATAACCTATGTGAGGTTTATAGTTATGAAATGGTGTACCATGATACCATTTCCAATCTTTCCACCATGGATTAATACTTCTAACCCCAATTTCGTGCAACATATCTACAGGAGTGGAAACAACAATAGTTTGAAAGGACTCATGATCCTAATTAGTATGTGTTGAACACACCCAGATACTGAGAGGGGAAGTGAATTAGTATTCAAACAAATCTCAAACCCTCCGAAGCAAACTCAAACATAATCTTTATAGCATTAACTGAAACATAAAGGATCAACACAATGCACAACACCACATAATACCAAATATACATGGAAAACCCTAAAGGGGAAAAACCACGGTGAGAAAAGATGCTAGGAGCTACTGTCCTAATCCAGCCTCACAAAAGAATCACAGTTACAACTTTGTTTTAGGGCTACAACCCAAGGAAGCTACTAATCCATGTAGAAAGGTTTCAAGGTTACTCCCAAGGAAGCTACAACTCTCTGTAGACTTTGTTTTAGGGCTTCAACCCAAGGAAGAAACTACTCCCTACACTATGAACAAACTCATAAATGATTACATCATGACAATCCTTCTACTATCTAAATCAGACAATGAAGCTCAATCCTTTTGATGATTGCAAATCTACTTTTTCACTTCTCTTTTGATTTTTGCACTTCTTCTTTGACAACTTCTACAACTTCCTCAAATATCTTCTCTGCAGCTTACTAACTCACTACTTTCAACCTTAAAGACATTTTTCTTTTGGGCCACTGCCTCCAGCAATTAGTTAAGCACACTCTTCACTTCCCTTCTGTCTCAAAAATATCTTTAAGATGAATCCAGACAAGATCTATTACTTCTGCTCTTTCTCCTTCAGTCGCACATCATAATACATTACACATCCACATTCGACTCATTATACTCACACTTGCAATCAAACCTCACCTAGATCAACTAGGTTTACAATATATACATGATATTACATTGATTACTTTACATGTCATCCAAAGACAACAAGAATAATACAATTACAAGTTGGCCAAAGATCCAACAACATGAAACATGTAGAAGGCAAGCCCTAAAATGAACTATGCATACAACATCAGGAAGAGGAACACACCTTGTGGATTCCAACACGCACTTAATCTATTCCTAAACACCCTTCACAGCATTAGTCTTCAAAGAATAACATCCAAATGCTTCACACATTTGAAATAGGTCGGCCTTAAGCAAGAAAATATGAAGCTTGTAGCTTGTCAGCCATTACAACTTAGCAGTACTCATGGAAGATTAAACATTACTTGTGCTTCTCCTAGATGAGTCGACATGACCCATACAACATCTCCAAACACTCCTTAAACTCTGCACAACAAATACTTTGTGGTGCACACCTTCAACATACCTCAGTTGGCCAGGCAAAAGTACAACCTAGCAACACCTTCATTCGAGACCACAACCTATTCCAGAGAAACCAGAAAACACCTTGCAAAGCAATAGGAAACATCACAAGATCCTCAGGATCATTCTCCACCAGCTAATTCACTACTTCATACAGAAACAAGTTGGCGTAAGCCAATAGACACTGAAACTAGCCACTGGATAATACAGTCCTGCACTCTGTCACTTACAACTTTCTTTGTAGAGGGACAAATGATATGAAACTTTGAATGTAGCACCTTCACAACCCACTAAACTTAACTTATGAACCACATGACTGTATCTTCAAGGGTGGAGGTATGTGGAGTATTCTCCCAATCAGTCTTCAAGGCAACTTCCTACAGTAGAAACCTTCACCAACATCCAGAGACTAGAGCCTCCTTGTAGCAACATATACTTCCTTAGGAACAACATGAGAGATCATACAACATGCTACAAACCATCAACAACATCTCCCCAACATCAGCATTACTTCTAATCCTCATCTTAATACTTATAATCCTCATCTTAATGCTTCTAATTATCATCTTAAAATATTTCATCATGATATCATCTCTGCTAACAACAAACATACTCAATACAACTTTAATTGACATTAAACAAGGCATCACATCCAACCATGTGTTGAACACCCAGAATATTGAGAGGAGAAGTGAATCAGTATTCTCTGAAACCAATTAATCATTTAAACATTCATTCCACATAGCATATTTAATTTGAAGTAAGAAAGGAAAACCTAAAATCAACCATTAAAGAACATAACACATGAACACTAGATTTTTATGCAAAAAACCCAAAAAAGGAAAAACCACGGTGAGGATTAGCTCACAATATATCAATAATGCAACTGGTTAAGGTTGATACAATTGGTGGACTCACTACCAAAGGACTCACTGTCCTAAATAGAAAGAGATAGAAGAAGAGGTGGCTCACTGCCAAATATGAACTACTAGTAATGTATCTGACTCATGTTGGAGAGACAATTCCACTGAAGCTTAGAATACTGACTTTGCACACTTCATCTTCACCACAATCTTATCTATTTCTTCTCTGCATCAAATTTTTCTCACACACACACACTTTACTTTTCACACTATCTGCATCTTCACACAAGAAATTAATCTTGTATATATATTGCATTCAATAAAAACATCAATCAGGTCGGCACAATATATGTACCGTGACACTTCTTGACCTATCGGCCCAAAAAACAACCCAATATGCTTTGCAGAGATAACCAAATCATGTATCTCATTGAGATAGGTTAGCATGACCTATATTTACTCCCATGACTTTATTCCATACATAACTTGACTTCGCACAACCTCAACACTTTTAGGTTGGCTTAACTGGTGAAGTAGCTATAGCATGAACTAACTATTAGTTCACAACTCAACATGTGGACCACAAAACTACTTACCACTTGAACACTACACACTTCTAACATCCATAAACTTATCCTCAAATCTCCATAGCAAGATATTCATCTACGGTAGAATGCGGAGCATTCCAATATACCACTGACACTGTTATTAGACTGTCAATATAGAGTCCAGTACTCTGTCAACTCTATCTTTCACTCTAAAGGGCTTCAAGACCCAAATCTTTAGATTTTGACTCCTTTAGTATGCACCAACACTACATTACAACAGCATAGCAAAATTCTTCATAGCGAAGAAATGCAAACTGAAATATTGTGACCTTGTCATAGGTTCTATACTGCAAATGCCTTAGACAAATCTTCAGCAAATTGTGCCTAGCTGTGGAACTCCAAGATGGAAAGATATCATGCTTAGGTGTACTCTCCTTCATATTGCAGTTAGTAGCTTCTTTAGATTAACACTTATGTGTATTCTCTCCCATATCATACTTAGCAACATCTCCAAACCAACACAACTATATCCTTACATTTTGTTGCCATTCTCTGGATCAACACAACTGTGTCTTTACCCTTTGTTTCCATCAATTACAACACTACTCACTACCATGATCATTAGTCTCTTCACCATCATGCTTATGTTGCCAACAATCTCCTCCTTTGTCATTGATGGCAACATTCACCAAAACTTCTCCCCCTTTGTCATCAATGACAAAGGAACTACTTGTATATCTACAAGTCAGAACCACTCCCCCTATCTTAAAACTAATCTTGTTTTTCTATGCACAAACTCCCCCTTACTGTTTACTCCTATGCTTTAATATGTACATCAAAATATCAAAAATTGTTTTCTCCAATCCTTCTGCATATGTACAGGAAATCAAAATATAAATCTTGCTATTTGGTAAGAAGAATATCCTTGTATATATTCTTCAACTGTAGAACTGCAGAATTCTAGTGTATTTTGACAGAGTTAAGTACCTGTATCTACCCATTAATCTATAAAAGAAACTCTTCTGCTTCTTCAACTGTTGAAGGCACAGTGGTCTTCTGAACAAACTTGTCAGCATCCTTTAACATCCCTATCAGTGCTACAATCTTGAAACTGACAATCTCTCTCAACTGACTCATCTGATCCTTGATCAGTTCTTTCTCATTCTATAATTTCTTGATTATAGTATGAGTCTTTTCAATTTCAGCCCTTAGATCTCCATTGTTACTTTTTAATGGCTCATAAGTCTCAGAGATTTTAGCAATTTGCATTTCAAGACCATCAATCTTGTCCTTTATGTCTTTTGTAGTAACAGGCCATGCTAAGCAGTATTAATACATTACTTTGGCTTCTTCTAGGGCATTTTGAATACTCTTTACACTGATCCCCAACAAGATGTGTGCCTTGGAACACTTCTTTGATAAATCCATCAGTCTCTTATTGCTAATTTCTTCCATTAGCTTCTTTTCAGCTGCCTTTTGTAAGGATACAAAATGACTGTTAATAGCCTCTAGAAGTTTCTTCATTTGTTGTGTAAGAGTCAGAGAGGCATCCTTCTTTGTTTTAGGTAGCATCTTTTCAAAAACTTTTACGGCTTCTTCTAGAAGCTCATTACCCTCTACCTATGATTGTAGTATCTCGTCTTGAGTTGTGGCCTGAAAAATGATTCCTAGTTGCAATTTCTTGAGAGGAGAGATATTGGACAAATTAATTTGTCCATCCATAGTCTACTACAATTAAAATAACTGTGGTGAAGCCATAGTCAGAATTTGTCTTTTGTTGAGCCAAGAACTCTTTGATGGAGTCTATTGGAGAGACTCTGGAACACTCACCTTTTGTATTGTTTTTCTCTTCTTCTGAAATAGAGATCATGTGTGAGCAAGAGATTTTCAGAGGACAATTTTCCTCATGTATCTCTTCATCTTCTTTGTTCTCTAGAGGAACAGAGGCATTAGTGCTTTCTACTTGTTCATTTTCCTTCAATATTGTCTCACTCTTTCTCCTTTCTCCTCATCTTTCTTCTCTTCTGGTATCTCCTTCATCTCTTCAACATTCTCTACATTCTCCAGAGGAGAATTAACCTAGTCTGTAGGAGATAAATTTCCAACATCCTAATCCTCTACATTGGTTGTATCAATATTTACTAGATGAGGTGATACATTTTGCTCAGTCTGAATAACTTGATCTATACATGTTGTTCCACTCTCTTCATTTCTCTCAGGATGGTCATAATCATTTTCCCTTTCCTTAGAAGAAGTCAATTCTCTTATTGTATCAATTTTTATTTCCTTCAAGATATCTATAGTTATCTTCAAGGTCTCTTTCTCTAATCTTTTTATTTCCTCTTTGTCATTAGACATCAATGTGTTCAATCTTCTCTTTGTCCTAAATTCTTTGGCTAGCCTTTGAATAGCCTTAGTCTTTTCTTGACCAAAAATTGAAGGGCAAATTTTCCTAAGTGCCTTATTTCTCATTTCAGTATCCTTGTTCACAGCTTCATCTCTTTTCTTTATTAATACACTAGCAAGACTATCAGACAATTGATCAATAATCTCTATTAGGGAAACATTGAAAGCATCCATGTACCAGATTATTGTTGTTTCAATGATTGATTTGTCATTTGAGAATCTTTCATCATAAAGTTTTGCTACTTCTTTTAGATTTCCATATTCTTTTATGGCACTAACAATAGCTTCAAGTTGTAGGAGTGGAAGACTTGATTTATCTTACTTCTTTGCCTTTCCTTTTCCCTTAGGAGACTCAACTCCTTCACCATATTTCTTTTCTCTTCTTTTGAAGATAAAGCTTTCCTTTTCTTTCTCCTTTCTTCTTCACACCTAGTATCAATAGTATCAATTTTTATTTTCTTGGTGCATGTTTTTTCTTCAGAGGTTTGAGGCTCTCTTTTCTTCTTCCAAACCAATCTAGGTCCTTCTTCTTCCTCTTCTTCATCATCATTATGCCTGATGTATTTTTCCCTTGTAGCTTTTTCTTTTACCCTTCTCTTCTTGGGAGGTTGTTGCACAGAGGCACTTGATGTTTTCTTTGCAGAAGATGTAGCTATAGAGGTCTTCAGAATAGTAGGAGTAGAGACATAAGTCCTGGTGGACCTTCTTGTGCTAGGAGACTTTTCTAGAGCAATAGGTGTGCCTTTGGATTTCTCCACAGGGCTCTTTGATGACAACATCTCCTCAACCTTAGATCTCATTTCCTCAACATTTTTCTTTATTTCCTTCTCCTTGTGCTTTAGATGCACTTTAGTGGATTTTTCTTCAAATGTTCCAAATATTTCTAAAGAGGTATCTTTTGGTTTACTAAGCATTAGGTCTGCAAGACTTGTAATTATATCTTCTGCCACCTCATAAGCCATCTCTGGAATCTAGACTGTTTTAGGTTCCATTGCTTCTATATACCATTCATCTTTGTTGACCATGAAAATGATATCCTTCTTATACTTTTCTACAACCTTCTTAGGGATTCTTTCCCTTGCTTGCATTCTCTCCTGAAAGTTCTTAAAGAAACCCCATATTATAACTTTTTAGGTCTCTAATTTTCCCAATCTTCTCAAATGATCTCTGATTTGTACTACTATAGGAACATGTCCATGCCATACAATGTTCTTTGTACCAAGAATTTCTTTGAGGAAGTAAAACAATAAGAAAATAATTAAAGTACCAAATTTGAAGGGGTACTTTGAGTCTTTTGTCTTCTACAGGTTCTCAAGCAATTGTTGCCTTAGTAGTTCACACAAGTCATCGTCTATACCGTTCTTGACCATCTCATATGTTGTGTTGATAGCAGTAGCAGAGATTGTGTTTTCTCTGTTGGTGAAGTAAATTTTGTATCCAATTATCATGGATGTAAACTTCACAGTAAGGTCTTCAATGTCATTCATAGTTAGGGTTGTCTTATCAAACTTTTCTCTGGTGAGCTTTATTACCACATCATTTTTCACTAATTTTAGTGCTGGAATTAGTTCGGTGAAGCATAACCCTGTCACAACCCTAATGGCTTCCTTGCTTAACATATGCGGTAGATCCAGCCACATGAATTTGTCACGAATGCAGCTCAAAACATACTTTATTTATGCATCTTCATAATAGAACATAAGAAAGTCATTCCATACATCCAATTTCTTCTCAGTCAAGCCCTTAAACTTGGTCTTCAACTCAAATTCATCATCCGTTAACTCATTTACCCACACTTATCCAAGTTTTACATGATTGTATTCTTCCATCTTTGCATGGATATACATCCTCACATCCTATGTATGTAAAACACTATATGGAATATCCAAAAAGGCACCATCTGGATTTGTTTCAATGGATTTAAACAAATGTCATTTGAACTTAAGGCGGGGCTATTCTACTACCTCTACGAATGATGGAGTAAACATCTTCAAAATACTACTGAAAAGCTTAGGGTAAGAAATCTATAAATACCTTTTGAATGCTTCTAGTTAGGGCTTCGTATACAGGAATTTTGAATTGCTTCTCCTTTCTATTTCACAACTCTTCTGTCTTGGAATGATTATTTACAAATGATCTTTTGTCAAATAAAAATTGTTTATAACCTTTTGCACATAACCTAATTTAAATTCAATGCTTAGCTTAATAAAGTTGTTAAACCTTCAACTCTAATACACAGTCACCTTTAATTGCTCCACAATCTTCCGCAATAAGATATTTTTCATCGATGTTTTCTCCAATATATCAAATTCATTGATTTACATCACATATCCTCGTGCTATAGCATCAACACCATTTATTTGGTAAGGGATGAAATATTTCCATTAAAGCTCCCCCTAAGCCAAAGCTTTCTACTTAGTTTCTATAATGGGTGATTTTTGGATAGTTTAGTTTTTGGTGTATATCCTCCTTTCACCCTTACATTCAAGGACCTAGGGTCAAGTTGCAATGTACTATCATACCCCAAGTCACTATTGAGATGTAGGGAAACTTGGATTTTTATGATTAGATTGACAATTTCCTTCTCTTATGCTCAATTGTACCTTAAAACCCTAATTATGCAAATATGATAGTAAACAGATGAATTACATAAAATGCTTATGCAGAAAGATGTAAAATAACAAATAACTATGCACCTTGTTTTGGGGTCCGAAGGTGGAAAAGTCGGGGACCAAAGAGCAGGCACCCAAGTCCAGTGCCCTACTTTTTGTCGAGATTTAGAAACTCAGTCTGCAACCTGTATCTATTGTATTAGAGATTTTCCCGTTGCAAAACTTTAAGGACTAATGAGTGGGTGCCCAAGTCCAGGTAGTTATTTCTTTCACTGATCTACAATCTCGACACACTATTGTACCCTCCTACAACTTAACTTTGTCTGCAACTCCAACCTGTAACCTGCAATCATGAAAACTTTTGGAGGGGGTTGTGGTGTTTATGGGCTTGCCTCAGTCAAGCCCAGGAGAGACATTCAAGCCTTCTGAACACCGTTGTCAGATAGAGAGTGCATGCCCTTGGGAGGTAAAGGAAAAAACCAAATGATAAATGCTCAATAATCACAATAGATATCACCTTGTAGTGAAGATCTCATGGGAGGAAGAAGCTCTTCATTCCATGAGGAGATGGATGCTCAAATCTATAAATACAAACACATAGACAACACAAATCTACTTTTTCCACACAATGAAAGCCTTGAATCACTTTTAGAATGCTTGAGAATTAAAATTTCCATCTAGTTTACAAATGAATGCCTAAACATGCTTTTATATGCAACTACAAACATTCCCACCAAGATTTCATAAATTCAAACTTACCGTGTCAGCCTAGGGACCAAATAAGGGTCATAAACTGACACTAAAAATTTAGGCCTGACCCAAAATAGGGTAGGACTAGGGCGCGGGAGCCCAAGTCCTCCCCCCTATTTTTGGTAGGGTTAGGTTCAATGGGCCCCCCTAGGTCCCATTTGTCATGATACCTAGGGTTTATTCCATCGGGATGTTGAAATATGATGTAATATGTCCTAAATGTAGCTAAGAGAACTGAGAGTTAAACCTTTTGAGGGAAAATCCCCCAAGGGGACATTTTTTGACATTACATTTAGCCCCCACTTTAATGTATGTATAAATGCTAGGCCAATACATGCATTAAAGTACGGTAAAAAAAACACAGCAACATGCCAAGCACGGAGAAGACAAGCCAAGCACATTAAAGACAATGAAAGACACACAAAACACGGAGAAGACAGTTACAGTCATGCAAAACATGGAAGACACATTAATGCATGGAAGACATGCATGATTCTTTTCTTTTCTTCTTCTCATATATATGAAATGCAAATGCAAGTACTAGAAAGTAAACAAACCTCCCATAATGCAAGATGCACTCATCGCGCAGGTCTTTAAACTACATATGGGGCAACACACATGCAAGACACACAAAACCTCCCAAAGTGTAGGATGCACTCATTGTGTAGGTCTTTAAACTACATATGGGGCAACAAACATGCCACACAAAACAAGCACACCAAACACATACTTTGAAGACACAGAGAAAACACGACATACAAGCAATGGAGTGTTGCTATTTCTAGGCTTCTTAGGCACATTATAGGCACACACCGATGATTGGGCTTCACCATAACAATCACCGAAGGTATGCTTAAGGGCTGAGTTAGTCACAGAACCGCTCCCTACCTCCACAGAGAATTTTTTAAAATGACAGGATGATGCAATCTGCTCTAAGAAATACACCATCCCCACCTCCACAGAGGGCTTAAGAAAAAGGATATGCTTGATATCCCACCTCTGCAGAGGGCTTACATGATTTATTGATTGATTGCAAACAAACTTAGGATGTAGGATGCACTCATCGTGTAGGTCTTTAAACTACACCTGAGGACAAACACATTGCTAACATCCACAACAGATATCTTACCTTATATATGCCCCCACCTTAAGGTGGTTGATATCATGCATCGATATCAAGCATGTTAAGGTAGGAAGAAAACACACAAGGGAACATAGACTTTCACCAAACCCATGCCCCCCAGAGGTGACATGTACTTTATGATCACCAAATGTTCCCACAAACACATCCCTGCAAGAAACATGTTAGTGTCCACATAAAAACAACATCAATGCATATGAAATCTGAGGTATGCAAGATTCAAGATAGACAAAGTGCGTGGAGCAGAAATATTGTTATGATTTGTAAATAAGATAGAACACCATCAAAATCACTACGTGGAAAGCACGAGTGCTTCCACTAGCCAAGTGTCAGATAAAATATACAACCCCATCGTCATATTAGGAACTAAGTCCAATTTTTAATTTCTTGCGAAAGGGACGCTAGGTACGCATCAGTATAAATGTTTTTTGTCATTCGCCCACTAGATAGAAACACTAGAGGAAGGGAAACAATAAATAAGAGAGGAGAAACAAGTGTCTTAGGGACAATCACATAGGAGGGTGCCCCCAAGTCACCAACCTCAACGCTATGTCCGTAAGACACAACACACAACAATGAAATCAGAGAGAAGCAATATAGAAGAATGATGATACAAAGAGAAGAAGGTCACAATAGAGGCGGTCTCCTAGTATCCCAGACCTTACAAGAGAATCAGGGGTCATCCCAGGAGGCCTAAACAACACATAACACATCACAGCGGAAGCACCTCACAAGAGAGATAGAGGGTTAGAGATACTTACCTGTAGGATCTTTATATCAAATTTCAGAACTCACGAACCTCTTGGAGAGGTACTCGATCATGTTGAGTGCAAAGTTTGAGTGGTTCTTATGAAAGTCTTCTTTATTATCATATGATGCTTGTTTTGTGATTTCATGTTGAAGTGAGATTTTTTGTTGCTTATGAGGGGGAGAACCACTGTTATTTCCAACTATTGGCATTCATCTTACTCTTTTGTGATTTTTAGCAAGTTTTCATTGTTAAATCCTTCTAACACAATAATAGGAATTATCCTATACCTTCTCACTCGTTTGTATCAGTTGTTCTACTTGTTTTTTTGATGCATTTTAGTTATCTCCTAATTCATATAAGGATAACGGAGGAGGAACCTCAGCATAAATTCCCTTTCTTCGTGGGTGAGGTGGGTTATCCACTTGCTTCTTATCCACTCTAATCATACCCATGATATTATCATAGTATAAATAATCATCATCATCTCCTTCCACTAAACCTTGTTCCAACATATTGGTATCAGTATGTCTAGGGAATGGATTAGTAAAGATTTGTAAATTTTGATTCGGTGGAGAAACTGACTTATTTCCGTTATCATTCACACCTGATACCTATATGATATTCGAATCAATGAGGTCTTATATTTCATGTTTAAGATGCATACATCATTCAGTATCATGTCCTTGTGTCTGATGAAAATGACAAAAGGCATTAGCATCAAAGTAAGGCCCTTGTGCTTTACTAGGATCAATAGGCCTAATCGGGGGAAGCTTCAGAATGTTATTACTCATAGCTTAATTCATGATAGAATGATAAGACTCATATATCGGAGTAAACTTTCTTGGTTGATATGATGTCTTCTTTGGATTAATGATAGTAGACACATTAGAAAAGTTGTTCGTATTCGGTCCATTAATCTTGATGAAACTCCTATTGTTATTGTTTCTCTTAAAGTTGTTTTTTGATGATCCACCCATGGATTGACTAACTTGAGATGATGAGCTTTGGTTTTCATACTAACTAGATGAAAGTTGGTAATCACGAAGGGCAGTGCATAAGTGTTGAAAGGAGTTATACTTCATCAAGAGGATCTTATCATGGATGTTAGGTTGTAGATTTGTAATAAACACCTTTTGAACATCCTCATCTTTCATCTAATACTGAATTTATGTATATAAAGCTTGATACCAGCTAATAAACTCAGTTAACTTCTCTTCTAGACCTTGATTGTAATGAACTAAATCAATCAAAGAACTTAAGGTCCAATGTTTGCTTGAAAATGTTGTAAAAATTGATCAATCAATTGTGAAAAGGAGTGTATTGAATTCAGAAGCAAAGAGAAAAACCATTCTAAAGCGGTGTCTTTGAGAGATCGTGGGAAAATTTTTGCTAACAAATCCTCTTCAAAATAGAAATCACTACACACAGCTGTGAATGCTGCCACATGAGTATTAGGATCACCTTTTCCACCATATTTTCAAAGTGAGGAGTCTCAAACCTCTCAGGCATAGGAGTTCTCAAAATTACATAGGAAAGGGGATTACAAGCATGATATGTTGGTATATTGGGCTGCAAAGAATTTGTCAAATTTGTTACCTTTTGTTGTAAAGCATTCATGCCCTGTAAAAATTGGTTTAAGATGGCATCGTTGGGAGATGTGTTTTGCTGCAAGGAATTGGAACCAAAGTGAGGAGGTGATTGAGCTTGAGATATGATAGGCGGAGGCTGAGAATATGTCAACAGTGGTTGGACATAATGGTAGGTGGAAGATGGTTGCGAGTAGATAATAGGTGGCTGGAAATGAGTAGAATATATAGGTGGTTGAGAACAATTATGCATAGAGGAGGTCCCCTTAGAAACTAAATTCTGATAATCAAATCCCACAGCTTTGAAATTGGTGTCATTAGATACTCCAATACTAGTGGTAGCATTACTACAAGCATTCACGTTAGTTGTTAAGATTGTGGATGTAAAAGTGGATATTCCTGTAGTCGCTATAGGTGATGATACTTGTGTATGAGATGGTTAAAAAGCGTTATTTATCACTTTTACACATTCTGTCACTGGCATGATATTGGTTTGTACAATATATGCTAAACCACGGATTGCATTAACACCATCTTGTCCCTCTTTTATCAATTCTCTTACATGGTGAATCGTAGGTACAACTTCTTCAGCTATCCTCTTAGTTTGCACATAGTCTTGGAATTCAGCTAGGTATTTGTCTAGTTTATTTATTTTCTCATCAAATATGTATCCTGTCATCTCAATAGTATCATCAACATCATGAAACATTTTCTCTTCCATTGTACTTGTGATAGGTGTAATATCTTGTAACATTTGTGTCTCTCCTTTTGTAAAGGTGTTCAATGTGCCAACTTCTTAAAGAGCACTAGATCCCATGTGTCTTATGCTTCTTCTTAAAGGAATGTTTCTCTTAGGGTAGTGATTTATTAGACTCATGCAAATCTAGGATGACGGCAAGTCAAAATATAGTGAAAATACACTAAAACATGTGATTTTTCACCAAATCTCAATGCAAAAGAGCATGATAAAGGGAGTTGTGAGGAAAATGATGGTGGGAAGAAGATTATATCAGTAATAATAGTCTCTTAATGCCAAAATATCCATCACAACATGCTTTTAGTGCCACTCAAGGTCAACCCCTAGTAAAAATATAGCAAAAATAGGTAATTTTTCATGATTTTTCAACTCCAAGACCTAGCAAAAGGGGTGTTGTAAAGAATTTTAGGAGGTGAAACAAATAATAGAAATTATATCAGTCACCTCAATCCATAAAATTTGTCACAAAACACTTAGAGTGCAAACTAGGCCAAACCCTAGGGCAAAAATAGCAAAAATGTGTAGTTTTTCACCAAATTTTCAATACAAGAGCCTGATAAAAAGGTGTTGTGAAGATTTTTAGGAGGGGAAGAAAATAATTACCCTAATAAAAATCAATTATTGAAAAAATATCCTTCACAACACACCTATGGTGCAAATTTAGAGAGTTAATAAGGCCAAATCTAGTGAAAACCAATGTTTTTGACGCCCTAGGTTTGAAATCTTGACACAAAATGCTGTATGAATTTTTTGCAAGCTAATATATGATGAAAATTACATTCTCTAATATCTAAAAATTATTTTGATGCTCTAACATGCAAAATGCAAGTGCAAATCTAATGAAAAATCAATGAAAATGCTAGTTTTTGTTGACTTTTTCTATGCAAAAATGCAAATTTTTAAAATCTAAATGCAAATTTGTTCCAAAATGTAAGACTACAGCCAAATTTAATTTTGAATGAGTCTATAAAATCAGTAGAAAAATTTGAAACAAGATTTTACCTACAAACTCTAGATTTTGGAATTACTAGGTTATATGCAAAATTCACAATTTTCAACAAAACCCTAGCAATTTATGATGAGAATGAAATACAAATTAATGATTTTTTGTAATTTTCTACAATTTAAATTAGATTTAATGAAAAAATTAGAAATTTGATGAAATTCAAATTAATTGATGCAACATGCAAAACCCTAGAATGCAATTTTTTCTAATTTTTCTAATTTTTCAATTTTTTTGTAAGTTTTCCAATGCAATAAGATGAATGATACTATGAATGCAAATCTGAAACAAAACACTTAGCAAGGTGCAAACAAGTCCAATAACATGAGTTCACCAAAATGTAATGGGTGATTTTTGGATAGTTTAGTTTTTGGTGTATATCCTCCTTTCACCCTTACATTCAAGGACTTAGGGTCGAGTTGCAATGTACTATCATACCCTAGGTCACTATTGAGATGTAGGGAAACTTGGATTTTTATGATTAGATTGACAATTTCCTTCTCTTATGCTCAATTATACCTTAAAACCCTAATTATGCAAATACGACAGTAAATGGATGAATTACAGAAAATGCTTCTGTAAAAAGATGTAAAATAACAAATAATTGTGCACCTATTTTCAGGGTCCAAAGGTAGAAAAGTTAGGGACTAAAGAGTGAGCATCCAAGTCCAGTGCCCTGCTTTTTGTTGAGATCTAGAAACTTGGTCTGCAACCTGTATCTACTATATCAGCTATTTTCCCGTTGAGAAACTTTCAGAACTAATGAGCAGGTGCCCAAGTCTAGGTAGTTGTTTCTTTCACTGATCTACAATCCTGACACTCTGTTGTACCCTCCTACAACTTCACTTTGTATGCAACTCCAACCTGTAACTTGTAATCATGAAAAATTTTGGAGGGGGTTGTGGTGTTTAGAGGCTTGCCTCAGTCAAGCCCCAAAGAGACATTCAAGCCTTCTGAACACCATTGTCAAATAGAGATTGTGTGCCCTTGGGAGGCAGAGGCAAAAACCAAATGATAAATGCTTAATAATCACAATAGATAGCACCTTGTAGTGAAGATTTCATGGGAGGAAGAAGATCTTCATTCCATGAGGAGACAAATGCTCAAATCTGTAAACACAAACACATAGACAACACAAATCTACTCTTGCCACACAATGAAAGCCTTGAATCACTTTTAGAATGCTTGAGAATCTAAATATCCATCTAGTTTACAAATGAATGCCTAAACATGCTTTTATATGCAACTACAAACATTCCCGCCAAGATTTCATAAATTCAAACTTACCGTATCAGCCTAGGGACCAAATAATGGTCATAAACCGACACTAGAAATTTGGCCTGACCCAAAATAGGGTAGGACTAGGGCGTGGGCGCCCAAGTCCTCCCCCACTATTTTGGGTAGGGTTAGGTTCAAGGGGTCCCCCTAGGTCCCATTTGTCATGATACCTAGGGTTCATTCCATTGGGATGTTGAAATATGATGTAATATGTCCTAAATGTAGCTAAGAGACCCGGGAGCTAAACCTTTTGAGGGAAAAGCCGCCAAGGGGACATTTTCCAACATTACAATTTCTAGAGGAAACATTTGCACCAAAAACTGGCATAGCCTAATCATTCACTTTATTCTCTTCTTTTTTTTTCCAGACCTTATCCATTTTTTTCTTCATCTCTACCGAATCCACATTCTTCACAAGATTACTCTTCTTTATCAGATCAACCTTCACATTCTTACTTCTGCAAAGTTTAGTGATGTGACCTAATTTGTTGCATTCATAACATATGACATTTTGAATAAGCTTACTTCCATTCATTCTGGATCTGCAGTGATTAGCCTTATGCCTATACCTACTGCATGTATAACAGTAACCATTGAAAGATGAAACCATCATACCCTTATTATAACCATTCATCATCTGATTTCTGCATTCACTAGCTCTATGACCAATTGTTTGAGATGAAAACATTGACCAAAGAATGATTTAACATTTTGATTCATCATGCTCCTACATTCCATAGCCTTATATCCAAATTTATTGTAAGAGTAATAGTAGCCAGAGTACCTTTGTGCCATTGGTTGTCTGATAGGTGGCCTTTTGAAGTTTTTCCTCTGATTCTGGACCTATTTGTTATTACCCTTCTTGATTTCAACCTTCTTCTATTTATTATTCTTCTTCTTACCATTGTTTGAAGTCTGATTTGTCTTTGAACTTTCATCCTTTTCAAATCCTAATCCTTCTTTATCCTTAGGAGCCTTTTGATTTGCAATCATTTCATCAAGTAGTATGGAGCTTTTCTTGAATTTGTCTTCTTGAATTTTTGCTTTTTCCAACTCAGTCTTTAAGACCATTATTTCTTGTTCAATACTTGAGCATTCTTTAGATTTTCCTTTCAATTTTTAATTCAAGCATTCTTCAATTCTTTTTCCTTCATCAATTTGTATTTTCATACTGGTGATTGTCTCATTTGATTTATTGATTTGTTCATTTACTTCCTTGTATCTTTCTTTGAATTTCTTCTTTTGTTCTCTCAATTTCTTGATGCATTCATCTGCTTCCTTAATATTTTATTTTAGATCTCTGTTCTTACATTGAACCTTCTCTAGATCTTCAAGGGATGATTCAAGTTCTCCATTCATGTCAACTATGCAGTCTTCTTCAGTAAATTCAATAGCAAGGATTTCTTCTGGAGGGATAGGATATCTCCTAGGTGCCATGTGTTCACACTTCAAGATATTCCTCAAGAGGTTAAGCTTCTTCCAAGGAACCAGGCTCTGATACCAATTGTTAAAAACCCAAAATACTGAGAGGGGGGGTGAATCAATATTCTTTGAAACCACATAATCATTTAAACATTCATTCACATAGCATATTTAATTTGTTGTAAGAAAGGAAAGCATGAAATTACACATTAAAGCACATAACACATGAACACCATATTTTTACATGAAAAACCCAAAAAAGGGAAAAACCATGGTGAGGATTAGCTCACAATATATTAATAATGCAACCAGTTAAGATTGATACAATTGGTGGACTTACTATACAAAAGAGAATGCTCACTGTAGGTGGCTCACTACCAAAGGACTCAATATCTTGAATAGAAAGAGATAGAAGAAGGGGTGGCTCACTACCAAATATGAATTGCTAGTAATGCATCTGATTCATGCTGGAGGTACAATTCCACTAAAGCTCAAAATACTAACTTTGCACACTTCATCTTCACCACAATCTTATCCGATTCATCTTTGCATCAGATTTTGCTTGCACACACACACTTTACTCTTTCACACAATTTGCATCTTCACACAAAAAATTAATCTTGTATATATACCACATTCAAGCAAAACATCAATTAGTTCGGCACAATATATGTATTGTGTGACTTCCTGACCTATCAGCCCAAAACACAACCCAATACACTTTGTAGAGAGAACCAAAGCATGTATCTCATTGAGATGGTCAACATGACCTATATTTACTCTAATGACTTTATTCCATACATAACTTGACTCTGTACAACCTCAACACTTTTAGGTCGGCTCAACTAGTGAAGTAGCTATAGCATGAACTAACTGTTAGTTCACAACTCAACATGAGGACCACAAAATTGCTTACCACTTGAACACTACACACATATGACATCCATAAACTTATCCTCAAATCCGTATAGCAAGATATTCATTTGCAGTGGAATGAAGAGCATACCAATATACCATTGGCACCGTTATTACACTGTCAATACTGTTGAATGCAAAGAATACTAAGAGGGGAGGTGAATCAGTATTATTAAAACCTTTTCATTCACACATTCATTAATCCACTTATCAAATTCAATAACATGAAAGCAAAGTAAGCATGAGAAGAGCAACCACAAATTCATAACACATAGACACTAGGATTTTACGTGGAAAACCCAAAAAGGGAAAAACCACGGTGAGTGTTAGCTCATAACATATTATGATAGAAATACTGAATTACATGAAGGCTCACTACTCAAGGACTCACTGTCCAAGAAGTGCTCACTACAAAAAGGCTCACTACCAAAAAATAGAAGAGAAGATAGAAGAAGGATTGGCTCACTGCCAAAAGAAGATTTGCTACAGGTGCATCTACAAAATGCTGAAATGTAGTACCAATATGCTCAGTATACAGATTAAAAGGACTTCATATTGTCTGCCCTGCTTTATTGCATTGCTTTACATATACTCCTATTTTCTACCCTTATTATCCTTTTCTACTCTACAAACTACCTTAGATTATGCATATATCGAATTAGGATACTCACCAAACATATCCATCCATCCAACACCAAAATTCATCGAATATATATATCCACAATAAGTTTCATCTCACAATCAGGTCAGAAACCCACACATGAAACATGTATACAAGTGGTGTACCTTGTTGGCTTGATCTTGTGCTCAAATAGGAATGCGGATCCAAAAATTTATACAATAGTCTTCATGTAGGTCGGAACCAAACATTCAACCACTTAGATTGATTGTTCAAACAATATATCTTCTCCACAAATAGATCTAACATGCCTGTAGGCTTGTCCCTTAAGAACACACTTGACTAATTCAACTGTCACATCATAACTTTCACTACAGACCATAGGAGACTCTAAGATTCATAAATAATATCCATCATTGTTCTCTTGAGATACCTTCAAATCTGCAATACATAATAGTCCTTTATAGCAAAATGCGGATCTTGGAATTGTTGCTCTGTCACAATGAAATACTGTCAAACTAGAAGTCGATCCTGGAGAACTTGTAGAATATGATCTGTTGAACTTCAGAAGCTATAACTCTGGATTTAGGTAGTCACGGTATGTATATTTTCTACCTCAAAACTACAAGACAAAATATGCCACAGTGGAGGAATGCAGACCCTTTTTCTCTAGTATTGTGCATTGTTCCTAAATTAACTCTATTCACTCGGACTTATCTATTTCACCATATGACTTCCAGAGGAAGTCAAGACTTGAACACTGGAACAAGTGATCACTTGGTAGCTATGAACAACATACCTGAACTGCATACAAATGTCTTTAACTATAGAGGCATATCATCTCAAACACAGCCACTTGCTTGGTATATTGCACACTACCCATACTTCCGGAGTAAGGTCTCTTTGCTATGCTAGTAGATAACATTTGCCTTGTTGCCATCAATGACAACATTTAACATTCATCAGAGTAGTGTCTCTTGCCAACAATCTCCCCCTTTGGCATTGATGGCAACACTTAGTGAAAAATGTCATCTTCTCCCCCTTACTGTATGAACTCTATTTTTTCTTCTCCCTCTTAGGTGTTTACCTATTTTTCATTGGTTTTCTTCTCCCCCTTTGACATCAATGGAAAAGATGTATGTGCAGGAGTCAGAATTGTGTCAAAAATGCAAAAATTGTCATACTATGCCGCATATGTACAGGTGCACTCTTCAACTTAATTGGTTGGAGGTTGTAGGATGTCTTTAAAAATGATTTTAATTTGAGTCAGTTCTCCATCCCAACTTTTCTTTGCATTTTCCATGATTTGAATATGGTTGTTTATTAAGAAAACTAATTTTTCTGCTCTTGTACATCAGAGGGTGTGTCAATTTGGGCTTTTGCCTGTAGTGCTTCTGGTGCAAGATTTGACATTGAGTCTAGCTTAAGACTTATTAGTCCTCTTAATTGACACATTATGTTTTTCATTTGATCCCTTTTATTCACCAGATTACTTAAATCATTATGTATATTGATCACTTGTATTTCTTTGCTGCTTACTGACTCAACTATGAGATCAAATGACTTAGAAATATTTGTCAGCTACAGTTTCAGATCCTTGATCTTTTTCTCTAACTCCTCTGTGGCTTCTAGCCATGATAAACAAAATTTGTACAAATGACAATATTCTTGAATGGAACTCTGTATACCTCTTATTCTATTTTCTAATAGAGTTTTGTCACTTGCTAACATGGTCTTCAATTCAGCTCTCTTTTCATCCTGATGATGGATCATAGAGTGTGATCCGAAATGTCGATTCAAAAAAGCAACACGCAGTCAAGCCAGAAGCTCACATAATAAAATAATCTTTTCCCATCAAACTCTTTCCTCACTTTTATTTCTGTAGACTTTTCAAAAGATTCAAAGTGCATACTTACGAAGTTTATGAGTCCCTTGAGTTGATTTGTTGAAGACATCGAGGTATCCTTTTGATATGATGGCATCAGCTTCTCCAAAATGTTGGATGCTTCACCAATTAACTCACTATCCTATATGTGTGACTTTAGTATTTCTTCCTATGCCTTTTCTTGCACAATTGATACCAATTTAAATTTCTACATAGGGGACATTGAATCCAAATTTATTGGTCCCTGCAAAAATTCAAGCTCATTCAAGACTTGTTTTTCTCTTTTTGAGAATTCTTTGATAGATTCTACAGTGTCTCTTGCTATACCAGAGACTTCTTTTTTTTTTTATCTTGTTCCAGAGGATTCATATCCTTAGCCTCATCAACATTTTGCTCCGGTACATGGCTCATCTCAGCTTGTTGATCTTGAGTTTTGTTATGCTACTCAGTCTTCTCCTTGTGTGCTTGATTATCAGTTTGTTGTTGAGGAAGACTTGTCTCAATTTTTTCCTTGACAACAATATCCAGACCAGTCGCAGGGACTAGATTTTCTTTCTCCTTTAGCTCTTCATCATTTTTGTCTATTCCTTGATCCAAGTTTACCTCTAGATTAGATGTATCATCTCCAGTATTTGTTTCTTCTTTGTCATATATAGTTTGAGGATGATATTTCTTTAACACTCTCAAAGTGATTTCCTCAGTCTCCTTCACTACTTTCTTGATGTCATCCTCTATTAGAGTGTTTATTCTCCTCTTTGTTTTGAATTATTTATGAAGTACTTTGGAGATTTTTGTCTTTTCATCTGGAGTGATTTTAGGACATAGTTTTATTAATGCATGTTCTTTAAGCTCAATGTCCTTAGCCATAGTAGCTTCTTTCCTTGCATACATTATATTTTCCAAGTTTTCTAGGAGATCAGAGATTATTTCAATGAGAGATTTATTGTATATATTCAAGTATTGGATGACAGCAGCCTCAATGACCTTTTTATTTGCATCGTCGAAGTCATCATACAATTTGGCAATTGGTTTTAGATTGCCATAAACTGTAATGTCCTTCAATACTTCCTCCAGACTCATTGTAGTCTTAGCCTTCTTTCTCCCTATATCCTTACCGGAGATCTTCCTTTTTATGGCACTGGAGGGTGTGTCCTACTGAGAGGGTGGTGGACTATGTGCCTTCATCTTCTTCACCTCTTCATCAGTCTCAGTTTCCTCGTCATCAATTGCATCAACACTGACATACACTCTCTGACCTTTGGTCTTCTTCCTCTTGCCTACAGTTGTTGTAGGGGGAATACCAGAGGATTTGGGTGTTGTTTCATAGGAACTAGCACTTCTTGTTCTTCTTTTTGGTAAAGTAGGTGCATCTTGTTGCGCCTCTTGAACTTTCAGAGCTTTATTAACTTCTTTTTCTTGCACCTTCTCCTTTTCGTTATCTACTCTTTTTGCCTCAGTTATAGCTCATATGGTTGATATTTGTTCTTTAGTGAATCCTTTGCTTTGTGCATATTCTTCTGCCATTTTCTGAACCTTCTTTGAAATTTCCAATTTTCTTACTTCAACATGGATCTTTGTTGATAGCTCCTCATATGTCCCAAATATTTGTTCTTTGGGGTCTCTTGGTTTTCTTAACATATGTTGGGCATAATTTTCTAGTATTTCTCCATCTACTTCATAGCCCATTGGCATAACCCATAGTGTTCTAGGCTCAACGACCTCCATCAAGCATTGGTCATTTGTCATAATGAAGCATATGGTGTCCTTGTATTTATCAAAAAGTGATCTGTGGATTCTTTCCCTGGATTGCATTGTCCTTTGGAAGTTTTTGAAATAGCCCCATAGGACTAAGTTTTGTGCATCAAATTTCCTATGTTGCTCAAATGGTTTCTAATTTGTACTGCAACAGGTTTATCTCTAATCTAGAATACATTCTTCATGCCTAGTAACTCTTGTATAAAGTAGAAGAACAAACACATAATTAATGTACTAAATTTAAAGGGATATTTGTTTTCTTTTGTCTTTTTTAGGTTCTCCATTAACTGTCGTCGAAGCAGTTCACTCAGGTCATACTCGACATTTTCCTTAACCATTTCATAGGCAGTATATATGGCAGTACCAAAGATAAAGTTCTCCCGATTTGGGAAGTAGACCTTGTAACCTATTATCATGGATGCAAACCTAACTGCATGATCTTCAATATCACTGATTGGCAATGGCCTTTTTTCAAATTTTTCTCTGGTAGCTTTCATTAGTGTATCATTTTTCACCACTTTTAATATAGGCACTGTACCGGTAGAGTTTAGTCTCGTGACCTCCCTTATGGCATCTTTGGTGACTTTGAATGTAGAGTTGAGCCATATAAACTCATCATGAATTCGGCTTAAGACATACCAGACCCATTCATCTTCTACAAAGACTAGAAAATCTATATATTGAATGAGTTTCTTCTCCTCCAATGCCTTGTATTCTTCTTTCAGGTCAAATGTATCACCACTTAGATGTCTTAGATATAGGTCTGTGAGCTGACTACCTCCTTGTTCCTCTAGGACAACATGAATTTAAGCCCTAACATCTTCAACATGCATCACACCGGATGGTATCACTGAAAAGAGACCACTTGGATCGACCTCTATTGATTTGAATGGGTGATTCTTGAATTTTGGCCGAGCTCTCTTAGTTATATCTATCACTTGTGGTGTTGCCATTTTCACAAAGATTCAAGTAAATTCACAGTAAGGTTTTGAATATGAGAAATACCTCTTTTTGTCAAATTAGGGTTTTGCTTGATCTTGCCTTGAGTTTCTTTTGAAATCACTCTAGTTGCTTGGAATTTCACTTCAGTTTGCCTTAGACACTTGAGAGCTTGAATGCAAAATGAATTGTTTGTCGAATGAACTCCTTTTTAATCCTTTGTTTTATCTTAACCTAATCATCATAAATTCTATCTTTCAAAAAGCTATCAATGTCAAGCATAGTTAATTAGATTTGCTCCGCAATGCTACACTAGAACCTTTTCTTCTAGAATTTCTTTCAGAAGATCTATCATATGAAGCTTCACATTACATCTTCATGCTAGATCCCAGCACTAACTATCTAGCTAGGGGATTAGGATTTTCAGTACTGCTCCCCCTGAGCCAAAGCTCCCTATTTACTTCCCAGATGAAGCATCTGCACTAGAAACTAGTGCATATTCATTTCTAACCTCATTTACATCCTTCTTAATCCAAACATTGCTCATTTCCTTCTTGATTTCTACTAGATCAATCTTGTTCTTGCCTTTATCTTCTTTCTTCTCTATTTTCCTCTTCTCTGCAAGATAGTTTCTTTCTCATTCTTGCTTCTACAGAATCTTGCAACATGTCTAAACTGATTGCAATTGTAGTATACCACATTCCTTTGTCCTTGATTCCTTCTATTGATTGGATTTGTTCTAGATCTATATTGATTAGCCATATGTCCAAATCTATTGCATGAAAAACACTTCCCATTGAAGGGTTGAGTATTCCTTGCATTATAGAAACCATTCCTTATCATACTTCTACATTCATTTGCTTTATGACCAATTTTCTTGCAATTAAAACACTGACCAGAGAATGATGGAACATTTTGATTCATTCTACTCCTACATTGAGTAGCCTTATGACCAAACTTATTACAATTAAAACAATGGCCATTGAAAGATGGGTACCTTTGAGCATTTGGTTGCCTGACCAGAGGTCTTCTAGGTCTTGTTTTCTAATTCTAGAACTAGTTGCCTTTGTTTTTCTTAAACTCAGTGTTAACTTGGCTTGATTTTGAACTTTCTCCTTTTTCAAATCCCAAGCCTTGCTTATCATCTAGACTCTTCTGACTTTCAATCAATTCCTCAATCATTGCAGACCTTACTTTGAACTTTTCTTCATAGCTCTTAGCCTTCTCTAAATCTGATTTTAGGCTCACAACTTCTTTTTCAAGTTTAGCACATTCTTCTAGTTTACTTTTAACCAATAGATTCAGATCTTCTTCTGCTTTAGCTCTTTCTACAACTTCCACTTTCAAATCATCCAAGGTTTCATTAGTTGATATCAATTGTTCACTAACCTCCTTGTATTTTTGTTTAAACTTTTTGACTTGTTCTTTTAGCTTTAGAATGCATTCATCAGCTTCTTGTATGTTATCCTTCAGATCCTTGACTTGAGCTTTAGATTTTTCAAGATCTTCAAGAGTAGCCTATAATTCATCATTTCTTTCATATGAGGCTTCAGTGAAATATCTTCTAGCTGCCATGTGTACACCTTCCCATATCTTCCTCAAGTTGTTAAGCTTCTTCCAAGGAACCTTGCTCTGATACCAATTGTTGAATGCAAAGAATACTAAGAGGGGGGTGAATCAGTATTCTTTAAACCTTTTCATTCACACATTCATTAATCCACTTACCAAATTTAATAACATGAAAGAAAAGTAAACATGAGAAGAGTAGCCACAAATTCATAACACATAGACACCATGACTTTATGTGGAAAACCCAAAAAGGGAAAAACTATGGTGAGTGTTAGCTCACAATATATTGTGATAGCAATACCGAATTACATGAGGGCTCACTACCTTAGGGTTCATTGCCCAAGGACTCACTGTCCAAGAAGTGCTCACTGCAAAAAGGCTCACTACTAGAAAAATAGAAGAGAAGATAGAAGGATTAGTTCACTGCCAAAAGAAGATTGCTATAGGTGTATCTACAAAATGTTGAAATGTAGTACCAATATGCTCAGTATATAGATTCAAAGGACTTCATACTGTCTGCCCTACTTTACTGCTCTGCTTTACATATACTCCTATTTTCTACCCTTATTATCATTTTCTTCTTTGCAAACTACCTTAGATTATGCATATATCGAATTCGCATACTCACCACACACATCCATCTATCCAACACCAAAATTCATTGAATATATATATATATATCCATGTAAAGGGTGGAATTTGGATGAGTGGATTTTGGTAGTTTTGTGTGTGTATCCTCCTTTCACCCTTTTACATTCAAGGACCTTGGGTCAAGTGGCAATGCACTATCATACCCTTGGTTACTTAGGAATGTAGGGAAACTTGGATTTGTATGATTTGATTATCAATTATGCTCACTTATGCTCAATTATACACCAAAACCTTAATTATGCAAATATGGAAGCAAACAGATGAATATCAGAAAATGTTGCTACAAAAAGATGTAAAATGATAGATAAATGTGCACCTATTTTCAAGGCTCAAAAGCAGAACAATCGGGGACTAATGAGAAGGTGCCCTAGTCTAGTGCCATGCTTTTTGTCAGGATATGGGAACTTAGTCTGCAACCTGTTCCTTCTGTCACAGAGATTTCTTTGTGGTGGAATCAGGAGGACTAATGAGTGGGTGCCCTGTTGATCATGATGTTAGTCATAAACAAACATAGAATAAAAGTTACACAACAACCTTTACTCATCTTGAAAGATACGATGAATTCAAAGAATTCATGATCCCAAGTCTTCATGGATTAGTTCATAATCTGTTGACATTACTCAGTGGTTGATGTGTATTGTTGTTTTCCAGTTCAAGGGGCCTTACATTGATGGATCATATTCTATTTCCTATAAGATGCTACACAGAAAGGTTATTCTACACAGTTGTTTACCAAAATAATGTGTATGTACTCAAATCTTTGCATGATATTTATCAATTGAACATGCTTTAACTTCAAATATGCTATGTATTTTCCTATTAAGCCTCTGAAGGCTATGTCCATCGCTCACTGAAATGTTGCTCTAGTGTTTATTAACCCAAATGGCATGCGCCTGTAGGCGAAGATCCCCCACTTTGTGGTGAAGGCAGTTTTCAATATGTCAATTTTATCCACCATCACCTAGTTATAGCCTGAGAAACCATCTAGAAATGACATCATTTTGGCACCGTTCACAATTTGCAGGACCTCATCCAGGGAAGGCAAAGGATAATTATCCTTCTCAAATGCTCTGTTTAAATTCCTAAAGTCCACGCATAATCTGATGTCTCCATTTTTCTTCCTCACTGGGACCGGGTTTGCTACCCAGGTGGAGTGCCTCACAGGAAATATGATCCTAGCATTTAATATTTTCTTAACCTCCTAAAAAATAATGGGTTCCAGCAAAGCATTGACAGGCATTTGCTTCTATTTGAAAGGCTTGGCATCTAGCTTGAGGGGTATGGTGTGAGTGATGACTGATGTGTCATATGTTTTTAACTCATCATAAGTCCAGGCAATGACATGGATGTAATCCTTAAGAGCTTGGGTTATTCCTTCCAACTCCTCTTCTGTACAGACCTTCCTGATCAAGACATTTTTCTTTTCATCATCTTGTCCAATATTAACTTGAGAATATTGTCCTCCATTAGCTTTTGGAAGATCCTTTTGTTTCAGCATGTTGTCTAGATCAAATTCTCCCTCTAGCTCAATCATTCCCTTAGGAATCTTATTGCTGGGAAACTCTAAGATTTCTTCTTCTTCCCAGACATGATCTTCTACATTGTTCTCATCTATGATCTGTGCATCAAATATATCTCTATTGGAGATGAAGTCCAGAATATGCTGATCATTATCAAATACTTGGAGGTTGGTTACGTTGTTAGGCATAGAAGGTACTGATACCAACTCTACTAAAAATCTGTCCAGTCCAAAAATAGATAGTGGCTCTAATGTACTGGCAGCCTGGGCTAAAGCATCTGCCCTATGATTCTGTTCTCTAGGTATGTGGGTGATATTAAATGCATCAAAGTCTTCAATCAGGTCCCACACCCTATGTCTATAATTGGATAGTTTTTTATAATTGCAGGAGTAAATGCCCCTTACCTGCCTCACCACTAATTCTGAGTCTCCATAGACATGTAGAATTTTCACTTTCTTCTTAAGGGCAAACAATATCCCATGAATTAGAGCTTCATACTCTGTTACATTGTTGGTGCAGGGGAACTGCAGTCTATATGCTACTAAGTAGGACTTTCCAGATGGATCTACAAGATATATCCCTACTCTAGCTCCTTGTTTTGACTTGGATCCATCAAATCTAAGGATCCATGGCTTATCTTTAGCCAAAGGCTTATTTGAGCCTTCCTTTTTCTTTGCAGCTCTAGCAGCTGCACCACTTGATATCCACTTTAATTTTGGTGGCTCCACTTTCTCAGACTTCATCTTTTCTGTCTTATGTGAAACTGAGGGTTCTTCTTTCTTTTTATTACCAGAAGGTAAATCCTCTAGACTAGGCAATGTTTGTTTTTTCAGAAGATGCAAACACAAAGAGCAAGCAGTCTCTGAATGAGGTGCCTCATGTAACCTACACCAGCCTTCAATCAAGGCCTCTTGTGGAGATCTCTACTGCTGTGTCATCTTCTGAATCTCTTTTGCTAAAAACTCTTCAAATTTAGACAGATTGTTGCCCTCATCCTCATCAGATGACTCACAATCTGATTCTAGAAAACAATTACTCCCTGGGTTGATTTTCTTGTTATTTGTAACCTTATTCTGGTCACATACCAGCATCTCCTCTATCACTTGAATATGACATCCATCATGGCAGGTGGATTCTCCTATTCCTGTAGGAAATAAACAACAATCAGCTTCACTATAATTATCACTGTCTGAGGAACTTACCTCTGAGGATGATGATGATGATGCTACTGATGCATCACTATATGTTTGCTCCAAGTCTAGCATGTCTATGCAGGCATCATAGGCTTTTTTAGAATGTGGCTCATTATGCAACCTGCACCATCCATTGATTAGAATATCACGGACATGTATTTCTAACAACTGACATCGCTTTATCTCTCTAAACAGGTGCATCTCAAAAAATTTGTAGTGGTCTACCTCATTTTCATTCTCAGGGTTATCATCAAATTCTACAACTATTTTGTCATCTTGAGGATCATCATGATGATGATGAACATCATACATCAGGATTTCTTCTATCCTGACAGTCTGTGGCCTGATGCAGTAAACTCCAGGTTCTACATCTAGCACTAAGGCAGAGTCATATCCACAAGGAACAATTTCATTTCCTTCTACATGAGGTGGATTCCCTGAAGTATTGGACACTTCAATCTGAAAAATACTAGCAACAATCCTAAACTAAGGACAGTCAAACTCTGCATGAGCATTGGTGTTGTGTATCCTGCACCAATTAGTTAGGGTTGCTTCTGCAAGGTTAACTCTAGTGGTCTATTTTGGTTCACCAGGAGGAAGATTGTCTAGGGGTGATGGCAATGAACCATTGTTTGGCCTAGTGTTCCACACTCTAGGTTGTTTGCAAGGATTATTATTGCCATTGTTGTTGTAGTTATTGTTGTTGTACCCCCTATCAGGATAATTAGGTCTATCATTAGCATAACCTCTATTCTGATTAGGCTAGGAATAAAAGTTTTGACTCCTCAAGTGAGTGATCTCAGTAGTAAGTTTCCTTAACTAAGCTGATATTTCCTTAATCTCTTCCTTCTCTTCCTAAACCTTGGCAACTACGTTCTCTGTCAGAGGCTTGAAAAAGGAAGATCCATTGTTGTTAGACTGATCTACAACTAGAGGTGCTTGAGTTTGTCCTGGATACTGCATCATTTGGCCATTTCCATTTGGAGGTGGCATGATACTCAGTGGAGGTATTTGCAAAGGATTTGCAATGATAGCTAGAGGCATCATGGCTCCATTAGGCTATTGCTGGGCAGGGTAACTTGGATAACCAGGAAGTGTGGGAAAGGCAATGTTTGGTGTTGGAGCAGGGACTAGCTGCTAGCTGACTTTAATAGCTTCTTGGAAAGCCTGTGTCAAAGTTGTGACATTAGGATGTGCTCTCCTAATGAACATGGAAGTTAAAGGATCCAAGGATGAATAATATATGCTCCTAGCAGCTTCATCTGCTACAACATAAGGGGCAACTAACTTAAATAGCATTTTCTGGAACCTAGCATTGAAGTTAGCAATAGGTTCTCCTTCAAACTGTTTGATTGTGGCAAACAAATGATAGTTCATTGAAGGATCTATTGGAATTTTGAATCTGTTAGTGAAAGCTTTCTCTAAAATAGTCCATGAACCAACTAAACCCTGACCAAGACTAATAGACCAGTTATAAGCCTCTTCCCCTAGGGAAAATGGAAATAACCTGCACACAATGTCTTGATGCTTAATTCTAGCCCTACAACAGGCTTCCTTGAAAGTTCTGATGTGATCATCGACATCCTGATATAGATGATACTTTGGACAAATCTTATTAGGATTCTTTGACAAATCTTATCCTCATAGTTAGTCCAAAAATCCTTTAAGTGCTTCTTATGTATAGGTTGGCCTATGATCTTTTGTATTCTTCCATAGGGATCATATGATCTAGCCAATGGAAATGGCTGTAAGTTCATCAGGTTCAGACCCCTTATGGCCTTCTTTATGCCTTTTGAATTAGGACATATATACCACCCTATGGTTACTGGAAACAATACTGGAGGTATCTTCTTGTTTGCTTTATATGTATCTAGTATAGTAGATATATGTCTTAAAAACTCCATCAGGACTACTCCATCAGTAGGGTACTTGGGTAACATCAATGGCTGTCCCTCAAAACCCTCTATCCTAATGTAAGAAAATGTGGCAAACTGGATAAACCAGGCACCATGCTTGTATATAACTTCTTGAGCTTCCATGCTTAGTCTTTTAGTTCTATCCTCCTCCATTGTTCTGACCAGATGCATAGAAAATGCATCATTCACCAATTTATAATCAAGGAGATAGTCTTTTCTTTGCAACTGAGGGTAATGGTCCCATATATGGGCATCATTAATATTACCACCAATCTTTCCAACTGTGGTCAGTGCATCAAATGTACCTTTATAAGCACATGAATATACAACATATGAAGTCATATAAAATGAACATTCTAGGCCTCCTAGGTTCATCATCTGTTCATCTAAAGCATCACTGATGATCTTAGCCCATAATGGCTTGTTATCTATATAAAGACACATCATGATGATTCCATACATCCAATCCTTAAAACTTCCAGTAGTAGGCTGGCCTGTCACTCTGTTGAGCAGGGCAATCATATACTGATCAAAATCAAACTTGTACAAATGCACTAGCAATTTGGCAGATGCAGTATAACTGCTATTCTTGGATCTCCATTGATATATCATATTTCTTGCAGTCTTTTTGTTGTTTTCATATTCAATCTCCAATTTGTGCAGATCCATACTGACTACTTTCCTTCCAACTGGGAGGCTGAAGGTAGCTGTAAGCCCTTTTATTGACAAATCTGCATAAACTCTACCATGTTTCTCTACCTACCTCGTCTGAGGGTTGTAATTTCTTGCACATTCTGTTATCAATTCTGGAGTTTCCATGGAATAGGGAAATCCAACCGTATGCCACATTCCTGATACAAATATGTTGTCCAGGAGGGTATTATCCTTATCATCATACATTTTTGACAACCACGTTACCAAATCTGTGTTTCCCTGATGAGTATCTCTGATGACACCATACTTGAACTGCACTCCCTCAGGTTGAGCAAACATAGGCTTAAGAAATTCAGACTTTGACCTGTTCCTCCTGATGTCCACCATGGATCCCTGCAATGAACACGACTGGTCTTACCATACTATTCACATGCATGCATACAACATTATATGTTTACAGCATCATGCATATTATACTTATTAATTCATATTCCATTGTGATATGCATACTTACAGTTTCAAACCACCAAAAAAGCATACTACCTGGATATTATAGAAAATGACAACAGGAGGGTTTCTAATTACTTACATGATTATGCTTATCCACTGGATTAAGCTGATGATTATGGACAAGGAACTCAAATGATGATGATCGCGCTTCATTATGCTGTATGTTGTATGTCTGCTCACAGATAGCTCGTATGAGGGTTTGAAGGTCCACTCTGTAAATTCTCATTTATTCACAAGGTAAGTGTAAAATGACCTTGTAAATTCACTTTTAACCTTATTCATAGGGCAAATTAGGGAAAAACCAGGTTAAATCGAACGGAATCATTGATCTTCTACCATGAATCTACGGATGTTACCAGGTGTTTGCATCATTGTCGCAATCGGCGAGAATCCACCTACTGCATTTATGTGCATTTAATGTCATGAGGCAAGATGAGGGGGGTGATCTTTAGAAAATCAGGTGATATTTGTAATATGACCCCCTATGTGTAATATGACTCTCCGCCTTTGAGCAGGAAAACTGATGTCTAAGAATCGGGTGATGTTGAGAATATTGGGTCATGATTTGGAAATCAGGTGATATTTGAAATGTGACCGCTCAAAACTAAAATGACCCCCTTCTAAAAGATCAGGATGACGTCACCATCATGTTATTGAAAAAGGGTGATCGTTTGAAATATACCTCCGCAAGGTAAAAAGGATGATGACATCACCATCAGGGTGATTTTCCTTATTCATTGGGTTCAGATGACATCATCAGCATATTGGCACTGGGGTGATATTTTACGATAGGGTGATATTTGGAATATCAGGTGATATTCGAAATATCACCCCTGCAAAATATATGAAGCTGTTTGATGGGCAAACACAGTTATCACTTAAAATTGACGTCTGGAGTTCGCAAACCAAATGATTATCAGGTGATAAAATTGGATCGGGGTGATCTTAGCTAAGGTGACTGATGTTTAGGAATATGACCCCCCCTAGGAATATTAGGTTTGACTAGGACTTTGACTTACCATAACTTTTGTTCCCTACAGAATATCAGGGTGATCTAGAAAGCAAACCTACATGAAATTTTATACTCTTTCCAACCATGAGGTTATTAATATGAAATACTAACTTTGATGAACTAACCTCATCATGATGACTTACCCAGCTTCTTTGTGCAGGGTCACCTACATGACTTTCTTTTACCAGACCACCGAAAAGTGAAAAAACTAAGAACAAGCCAAGCAAAAAGTTGGGTCCCTATTTTGTCAAGTTAAAATGGGGCGTGTTGTGTAACCACACAACATGCCTGAGTCCAGGGCCCTATTTTCAACTTTGATCTACGAATCTGACACTCTACAATACTCTCCTATAACTCCACTTTTCTTACTTCTTCAACTTGTAACCTACAATCACAGAAAAATGGGAAGGGGGTTATGTGGTTTAGAGGCTTGCCTTAGTCAAACCCCGGAGAGACATTCAAGTCTTCCGAACACCGTTGTCAAATAAAGAGTACGTGCCCTTGTGAGGCAGAGGCAAAAACCAAATGATAAATACTCAAAAACACAAATGATGTCACCTTGTAGTGAAGGTTTCATGGAAGGAAGAAGCTCTTCATACCATGAGGAGATGATTGTTTAAATCTGCAGATACAAACACATAGACAACACAAATCTATTCTTGCTACACAATGAATGCCTTGAATCACCTTTAGAATGCCAAAAGATCACAATTGCTTGCTAGTAATCATCTAGTTCACAAATGAATGCCTAAACATGCTTATATATGTAACTACAAACACTCTCGCCAAGAATTTCATAATTTAAACTTACTGTGTCGGCATAGGACCCAAATAATGGTCACGAGTCGACACTCAAAATTTGGGACTGACCCAGAATAGGGCAGGACTAGGGCATGGGTGCCCAAGTCCTCCCTACCTAATTTGGTCAAGGTTAGGTTCAAAGGATCCCCCTAGGTCCCATTTGTCATGAAACTTAGGACTCATTTCATCGTGATGTCAAAATATGATATCAGATGTCCTAAATGCAGATAAAAGACCTGTGAGCTAAACCTTATGAGGGAAAAGCCCCAAAGGGGACATTTTTTGACGTTACATTTAGCCCCCACTTTAATGTATGTATAAACGTGAGGCCAATACATGCATTAAAGTATGGTCAACAAACATAGCAAACACACCAAGCATGGAGAAGATATGCCAAACACATTGAAGACAATGATAGGCACGCAAAACAAAGAGAAGATAGTCACAGTCACACAAAACACGGAGAAGACATCAGATGCATAGAAGATAGTTAATGCATGGGAGACATGAATGATTTCTTTTCTTTTCTTTTCTTTTTCTCATATATATGAAATGCAGATGCAAGTACAAGGAAAGTAAACACACCTCCCATAATGCAGGAAGCACTCATTGCACTAGTCTTTAAACTGCATATACGGGGCAACACACACGCAAGACATACCAAACCTCATAAAATGTAGGAAGCACTCATTGCGCTGGTCTTTAGATTGCATATGGGGCAACAGGAACACCAAACAAAGAAAGCACACCAAACACACAAACACACACACACTTTGAAGACATGGAGAAAACATGGCAGACAAGTGATGGAGTCTTTCTATTTCTAGGCTCATCACCATCTCAGGGACATTACAGGAACACACCGATGATTGGGCTTTGCCACAACAATCATCAAAGACATGCTTAAGGGTTGAGTTAGTCACAGAGCCACTCCCCGCCTTCCGATGAGAACTTTTTGAAAATGACAGGATGATGCAATTTGCTCCAAGAAGTACACCATCCCCACCTCCATAGAGGGCTTAAGATGATTGATTGATTGATTTATTGATTTATTGCAAACAAACTCAGAGCACTGGAGGGACTCATCACCACCAGTCTTTAAACTGCACCTGAGGACAAGCACATTGCTAACATCTACAACAGACAAGTTACCTTATATATGCCCCCACCTTAAGGTGGTTGATATCATGCATCGATATCAAGCACGTTAAGGTAGGAAGAAAACACACAAGGGAACACGAACTTTCCCAAAGCCCATGCCCCCTGGAGGTGACATGTACTTTACGATCACCAAATGTTCCCACAAACACATCCCTGCAAGAAACATGTTAGTGTCCATAATCATGATAAATAACAACATCAATGCATATGATCAATCACACAAAGAGCTAAGGTTATATGATGAATTCAGAGATCAAGGATAATCGTGGGGCTATATCACAAAAATCTCAGAACCGAGTGTCACCAAGGTGAGATTCGAAGGCAAACAAAGTGCACGGAGCAGCAGTATTGTTCAAGTTTTGTAAGTGAGATAAAAACATCATCAAAATCACTACATAGAAAGCATGGAATGCTTCTACTAGCCAAGTGTTGGATAAGATATACAACCCCATCGTCATATTAGGAACTAAGTCCAATTTTTTATTTCTACTAAAGGGATGCTAGCAACTAAGATATATAAATGTTTTTCGTCATCTGACCACTAGATAGAAACACTAGAGGAAGGGAAACAACAAATAAGAGAGGAGAAACAACTATCTTAGGGACAGTCACGTAGGAGGGTGCCCCCAAGTCACCAACTGCAACGCTATGTCCATAAGACACAACACACAACAATGAAATCAGAGAAAGAGGTAATATAGAAGAATGATGATACAAATAGAAGAAGGTCACAATAGAGGTAGTCTCCTGGTATCCTGAACCTTACAAGAGAATTAGGGGTCATCCCAGGAGGCCTAAACAACATATAACACATCATGGGGGAAGCACATCACGAGAGAGATAAAGGGTTAGAAATACTTACCTGTAGGGACCGCCGAGCTAGCGATTGTCATGGATCTTTATCTTAATGGTTAAATCACTTCTTCTCTCTTCCATATGTTCATGAGTTTACTAGGGTAACCATGTAGGAAAGGTATCCCTTAATGATAGTTGAGAGGGAATGTTGCCATTTTTCGTGTCAGTTATAGGACCATTTGAATGAGATTGTTGAGGAACCCAAAAAATACCCATTTCAGTCCCTATATAGGGTGTTGGAATAGCTTGAGTTAGAGGGATAGTTTGTTCTTCAATATCATGTAGAATTTCATTGTTTTCCAAGGTATGTGTGGGTTCAAGTAAAGGTGCATGATCTGTTCCTTTTTTTAAAATGTAGTTGAGAAGTTCTTGAACATCAGATGGTAAATTTTCATTATGTTGAAGCAAATGGTCACAAAGAGAATCTGCATCATCCAAAGCTTCATCCTGGTTAGGGAGAGTGGGAATGGTGCAGTCATAGTAGGAGGGTTCATAGAATGAATTGTTTAGACCGTGCAGTAAGAGTTAACACAATGGAAACAACACAAGAATATAGAATAGATGCAGATTCAGTCATTTAGTATATCAAAGAATTCAAAATAAAGATCTGCTGGCAACATGCGGGCTTACATATAGGGCTCATAGGCCTTATTACATTCATGTGCAAGATAAGGCTTTTAAGCTCCTTCGCACAAAACTAAACTATAGATCTTTCTAATAACCATCAACTGCTTTCCTAAGGATCTATTACATCATTATATATCATTTTCGGACCAATAGATTCCTCCATGTTGGCCACAAGAGATTCAGAATCCCGATGAAGAGTGGTGCAGGAGCACCCCTTCAAATGTCAAATTAGTTCTAATTATAGTATGTTTTACTTTGTGATGTAATAAGGTCATTGGGACCAATTTATGATGTTTTGGGTCAATCTAGGGTTATGTACAGTCTATTATAGTTTGTTTTGACAACTGTCTTAGCTGTCTCCTCCCAGCTACTTGGAAGCTCCCAGCCGCTGGGAATCAAGTTTGTAGTACTCACAAAGAGTTGCTATTTATGCCCTAGATCAGTTTGTTTTAGACAAGTAGACTAGACAGGAGACACAATCGATAGTTCATAGAGGTATTGTGTTTTTAGAGATTTAGCAGAGCACTGTGATATAGTGAGACTGAATGTTTGTATGCATTTTCTGATATTTGAATAAGAGAAGATCCCATTAGTGTAAACCCTCTGATTTGAACTCCATCTGTGTAATCATTTTCCCATTTGTAGGCAAGATGGATTTATTTATCCATTCCACTGGATGATTTGCAGAATCGGTGGAATGGATCTGTATATTAGATTAGGTTTATTTTTTGTTCATTCTATTTTTGTATTTCATGTTTCAGGATCAAAGTGTTGCATGCAGTAATCAGTCCTAGCATCCTGATGTGCTAGGGTTCAAAGGATAAGTTTCGTGTTGAAATTGCTAAGGAAGCAGATCGGTCAATATGAGGGTTTTTGGCGCAAGTTTGTGAAGACATTGGCGAGAGAATGCCTATCGAATAAGGTTCAGGAAGTCATAGCGATGTTATATTTTACCCCGATGAAGGAGTCATCAGCGTGAGGATAGTGATCAGCTGAAGGAGAAACTTTCATACCGAAGGTGAAAGTCTTGGTGACAAAGATTTGATATCGATGTTGGATATCGGCATGAACATTGATATCGGTGAAAGGGAATTGTGTTCACCCGACGATGAAGGTCTCACCGAGGAGGTATATCGGCATGACTGCTGGCGAGTGTCACTAAAGTCAGTTCATTAGCCATTGGAGTAAGGTTCGTAGTGTCTTCCGATGGGTTAAGTCCCACCGATGATAGCAAATACCGAAGGCATTGGTGTGAGGAAGAGGATCGGCGAAGGAATTTAAAGTTGGGCCGACAGTAGGAGGTCTGACCGACGGGGGATTGTGTGTTCGACGTATTTGAGTGAAAATCGACAAGTGTCACCAAAGGAATGATAGTAGGCACATCAGCGTAAGTATCATCATCGGAGGATGAGAATAAAGTTAGGCTAATAGATATAAGTCACCGCGACAAGTGAGTTCATCGAAGAGAGATGGTGTATCGGCAGAGGAAATAAAGGTAGCGCCAATGGGAGGATGTGTTGCCGATGGTAAAGGAGTTGAGTATTTCGGTGAGACATTCAACATCGGGGAATGGCTAAGGAGTCAAGCCAACGGCATATGTTTGACCGACGGTGAAGCTGGCACTAAGGCTTCGGTGTGACAACTGACATCGGCAAATGGGTGGAAAGCTAGGCCGATGGTTCATATGTTGCCAATAGGCAACCGTGGTCTAAGGAAGTCCAAGTTCCATCAGTAGGAGAGACACCATCAGGTGGAGAGGTTTAGGCTATACCGATAGGCGAAGCCTTGCCGATAGGAACAAAAATGAAACACCCATCCGCGTGAGGGGAATTTCAGCATGACAATTTCCTTGGGTGCCGATAGTTATTCTCTGGCCGATAAGATCAATTGGTGTGACATGTCCCGAGTCTTGGTGATGGTATAAGGAAACATAAAGATCCACCTATTGTTTACGTTTCCAGTTGTGGCTCTGCGTCAAAGAGGTGTAATGTGTGTTCTTGGATAGGTCAGACCTATCGGCTTGAAAATCCTTCTCCAACAGATACAATAAAGTGCGGACCTATGAGGAAGGTCAGCCATGAACTAAGGAAAATGGTAGAATGAATCACAAGGATCCACAAATTGGCCAATGCTCCCAATCCTTCTCCTTCAGTTGATTACTCCTAACTGTCAAAGAACTCTACACTGAGAAAATAGAGAATCTTCTACTAGCGATAACTTTCTGGTAACTTATCCAAATGTTCTGAATTCTTGATATGATGTAGATGAATGAATTGAGATGCTAAGTCCAGATCTGTAAGGTATGAAATGCTGAAACTGGACCACAAGTTGAGCTGCTTCTGATTGAACTGCCTGACTGAACTAGGAAATGAAAGAACTAAACTGCAAATAGACTGAAATACAAATGCAAATGTTTTTAGTTGATGCAAGATTACTCTTGAACCAGGGATGCTCTTGCATCAGACATCCAGGGTTATTGAAAAAAGTGAGTCCCTCACTTTGCTGGAGCTAGGGGAGAACCAAGATGGTCCACCTCAGCCTAAGAAATTCATGATGAACCTTCTTCTAGTCTACCTTTCTACTTCACAAGATATTCTTTGTATTGTCTTCCTCTAGTGTTGCGTCCAACTCTGCCATCCAAAATGCCTTCAATTTGTTCTAGTGCTTGTTGTGGTAATTGTTTCTTCAAATCTTCTTCCATGTTGTCACTAAACTCTACTTCATGATACTGGTAAAGGTCTACAATGTTGAAAGTGAAATACCCAATGTCTCTGATAATTCCACTTCATATGCATTTCTTGAATCAAATTTCCTGAGTATCTTACAAGGTCCAAACTTCTTCATCTTCAACTTGTTATATGTCGCAACTGGAAATCTTTATTTTCTCAAATACACCATTACTTCATCTCCTTCTTCAAATTCTTTGTCTTCTCTTCTCATCTGCCTTCTCTTTGTACTTACTGTTCATGTTCTCCAAATGCTTCTTCACCTGATTATGAACTGTTTTCATATGATCTACAAATTCTTCTGCTTCTGCACTCTGCTTTTCTTCCATGCTAATGTCTCTCAATTCTATAACTCCTTTAGGATTTACTCTAGTAACAATCTCAAAAGGTGTTCTTCCAGTACTCCTATTGACTAAATTATTGTATGCAAACTCTGCTTGTGAAAGAATCAAATCCCAACTTCCTATCTTCTCTCCAACCAAACATCTCAACAAGTTTCCCAAACTTCTATTCACTACCTCTGTCTGTCCATCAGTTTGTGGATGAAAAGATGAACTACACTTCAAATCTATATTCATCTTCTTCCAAAGTGTTCTCCAAAAGTATCCAACAAACTTTGTATCTCTGTCTGAAACTATACTCCTAGGTAATCCATGCAATCTCACAATCTCCTTGAAAAATAGATCAGCCACATGCACTGCATCAGTTGTCTTCTTGCAAGGTATGAATTGAGCCATCTTTGAAAATCTATCAACCACTACAAATATTGAATCATGTCCTCTCTATATCTTAGGTAATCCCATTACAAAATCCATGCTTATGTCTTCCCAAGGTCTCTCCAATACTGTCAAAGGTTTATACAATCCCGTGTTCTAACTATTCCCTTTTGCAACTTGACAAACTCTACAATTTTGCACAAATATCTAAACATCCTTATGAATCTGAGGCTAAAAGTAATTTTCACTTACCAAAGCCACTGTCTTATCAATGCCAAAGTGTCCTGCCAATCCACCACTATGCTCTCTTTGATCAGATTATCTCTCATTGAACTTCTAGATATGCATAACTGACTTCCTTTGAACAACATATCTTCTTGAATAAAATAATCCAACCACTTATGTCTATCACAATAGGTTCCTTACATGCTTTCCAAGGTTCTGCAAAATTAGTGTCTCCCTCATACATGTTCTTCAATTCATCAAAACCCAACACTTCAACTCTCGTCTCTGTTAACAAATTTCTTCTTCTACTCAAGGCATCAGCAACTTTATTTGATTTTCCACTCCTATGCTTCAACACAAAAGTATAACTCTGCATGAACTCTACCCATCTCATATGTCTCTGATTTAACTTACCTTGACTATTCAAATATTGCAAAGCTTGATGATCTATATATAACACAAACTCATTAGGCAACAAATAATGTCTCCACTTCTTCAAGGCTTGAATTATGGCATAGAACTCTTGATCATAAACTAAATATCTTCTCCTTGTATCATTCAACTTCTAAAATCTTGACTGGATCATCTTTAGACACATATCTAAAAACCCTTTGATGCGCATTCTCTAATCTTCATCTTAGCTGGGATCTTCACTTCATAGGGCTTCACTGTCTTCATTGTTCTTCTCTATTTCTGATAGGACTAATTTTCTCAATTTCCTCATCACATAGCTCATCCAATCCTAGGCATCAATGCAATAGGAGTATGTTGACATCAATGATAACACCGGTTAGGCCCATACTTGCAACAATCTCCCCCGTTATCATTGATGGCATCATATGATGTGAAAAACTATTTTAATCATCAAGACAAGAACTTCTTCTCACTAACCGACATAGCTCCCCCTATCAACAGCAATATGTCTTCTCTTCCTTTACTGCTCCCCCTTTGATCAACAACCACTTTTGTTTTTCACATGTCTTCTCTCCCCCTTTGACATTAATGGCAAAGGGCACGTACTTGCATCAATCAGAATCATACAGACTACTCCCCCTAAGTAGTAGCTTCCTATCATCAATCTGGATCACAAGATATGACTGTGAGATCCACCAGACTGATGCACATCAGTGCACCTCAATTCAAAACCGGAGGGGTAATAACCCCTAACTTCTCCTTGAGATACTCAAAAGAGTCCTTAGGTAGAGGTTTAGTAAAGATGTCTGCAATCTGATCTTTAGAGGGTACAAACTCTAATCTAACTTCATTTTTGTTCACTTGCTCTCTCAAAAAGTGAAACTTGATGGATATATGTTTTGTCTTTGAATGCAACACCAGATTTTTTGATATATTTATTGCACTTGAGTTATCACAGAAGATTGCGATAGGTTGCTCATACTCCACTCTGATGTCTCTTAGCATTTGTTTCATCCATAATACTTGAGTGCAACTACCTACTGTTGCAATATATTCTACTTCTGCAGTGGATAGAGAAATTGCCTCTTGTTTCTTACTCAACCAAGAAACCAATCTTTTCTCTGAAAAGAATGCACCACCACTGGTACTCTTTCGGTCATCCACATCTCCTGGCCAATCTGTATCTGTATATGCATGAAGAGAGAAATCATGATCCCTAGGATACCATAAACCATACTCAACTGTTCCCTTTAGATATCTATGAATTCTCTTGATCACCATGACATGAGATTCTTTGGGATCAACTTGGAATCTGACAACAAGACCAACAACATTCATAATGTCAGGTCTAGTTTGAGTAAGATACAGTAGTCCTCCAATCATTGACCTGTACTTTTTCTGATCAGCCTTAGGAGATTCATCATCTTTCCAAATTTTTTTAACAATTCTTTCACATATTTGGTATGTGATATGAAGATTCCTTTCTTTGTTTGAGTGATTTGTAGACCCAAGAAGAAATTCATTTCTCCAAACATAGACATCTCAATTTCAATTTTCATTTGATTTGCAAAAGTCTTGCACATACTATCTCTTCCTCCAAAAATGATATCATCAACAAGTACTTCAACAATCAAGATATTTTCATGATCAATCTTGAAGTACAAGTTGCTGTCAGCAGTACCTTGCTGAAGCCAATCTTTAAAAGATGTTTATCCAATCTTTCATACCAGGCCCTTGGGGCTTGTTTGAGTCCATACAGTGCTTTCTTCAACTTGCAGACCATATCACCATGATCAGACAATTCAAATCAATCTGGTTGCTTAATGTATACTTCTTCTTCCAAGTCACCATTCAGGAAGGCAGACTTGACATCCATGTGATATACTTTGAAATCCTTGAAGGCAACAAAAGCAAGAAATAATCTGACTACTTCAATTCTTTCCATCGGAGCAAAAGTTTCTTCAAAATCAACTCCTTCTACTTGAGAATAACCCTTGCAGACCAATCTGGCTTTGTTTCTGACTACTTCACCATCTTCATTTGGTTTATTCCAGAAGACCCATTTGGTCCCAATCACATTTTTGTTTCTAGGTTTGGGAACAAGATCCCAAGTGTGATTTTTCTCAATTTGCATCAACTCTTCCTTTATTGCTTTAGTCCAACTTTCATCATTGCAAGCTTCACTTACTCTTTTTGGTTCAAACATTGAAATCAGACAATACTTTTCTGAGTCTTGAACAATATTTCTTCTTGTTTGATCACCTTTGCTTTTATAACCTATGATCTGGTCTTCAAAATGATTTAGTCTTACATTTATGGGATATTTTGGAATTTCTTGCACTTCTATTTCTTGGACAGGCTCATTCAAACTTATCTCTTCTTCCTGTATTTCAGGACTCTTTGGATCAATCTGGATTTGAATTTTAGAAGGGGCTTGAACTTCTTGGATCAAAACATCATTCTGATCATCTTCTTCATATTCATAAAACCTTGAGGGTTTTTCAGTGCCTTCATCAACCTTCACATTTGTACTTTCTATAATCTTTCTCAATCTCTTGTTATAACACCGGTATGCTTTGCTTTGAGTAGAATAACCCAAGAATATTCCTTCATCACTTCTAGCATCAAATTTGCCAAGGTCTTCATCTCTTTTAATGTAACATTTACTACCAAAGACTCTGAAATACTTTATAGTGGGAGTGATGCCAAACCAGAGTTCATAAGGGGTCTTACCAATATTACTTCTAATTTATACTCGTTTAAGATTATAGACTGCAGTGCTTATAGCTTCTCTTCAGTAGATCTGATGAACATTTGCTTCTATCATCATGGTTCTAGATGCTTCCTGGATGGTCCAGTTCTTTATCTCTACTACTCCATTCTGCTATGGAGTCCTTGGAGTAGATAAATGTCTTTTTATCCCATGTTTCTCATAGAACTCTATGAAATCTCCAGATGTGAATTATGCACCTCTATCAGACCTAAGACACTTTATGTTTAACCCAGTTTCATTTTCTACCATAGCCTTGAATATTTTGAATTTCTCAAGAGCTTCAGATTTCTCTTTCAGAAAACTCACCCACATCATCTGGGAATGATCATCAATTAGTAACATGAAATATCTATCACCGTGCAAACTCCTGATTCTTGCCAGTTCACATAGATCAGTATGTACTAAGTCCAACAATTCGGTAGAAAATTGTTCCTTACTTTTGAATGTGACTTTGCTCTACTTACCCAATTGACATTCTTTGCACAGACTGTTTGTAAGTTTCACCAGTCTTGGAAGATCTCTTACAGCCTGAGTGTTGCTTATCTTGATGATATTATCAAAATTCACATGACACATTCTCCTATGCCACAACCAACTTTGATCAATTTGAACAAATAAACAACTTTTTCTAGTACCAACCAAGTGGAAGATGTTACATTTTGTTTGAGTACCGGATGCAACCTTTGTTCCAGAACATTCAAAGATCTTACATTTTCCATTTTTGAATCGAGGATCATAGCCTTTGTTCATAGCCTTTATCCACCAACTACCCAACACTGAGAAGATTGTGCTTTAGACCTTCAACATATAGTACATCACTAGTTTTGTTCTTTCCATCAAAAGAAATAGTTCCTCTGCCTTTGATTCTGCTAGCAGAATTATCACCAAATTTTACAACTCCTCCTTCATATCTTTCCAGATCTATAAATTTATTTTTGTCACTAGTCATATGGTGGGAGCATCCATTGTCAATGACCCAATCATCCTTTTCTTCAACTTGGGTAGGTAGAGCTCTTTCTACCATTTTATAATTGACAGATTCAATGGGCATTGGATCTTCTTCCTTGATGACAATAAACACCCAGTCACTTCCGGATTTATTTCTTGTCTCTTATTCATCATCTGTTACTCCTTCATCATCAACATCTTCATGAATATAGTAACATTTCTTTTGAAATCTTGATCTATTAGGATTAGTCCTTGAAAATCTTTTCGGGTACCTTGAGGCAAAATGACCAATCTTGTTGTAGTTGAAACATTTGAAGGGCAATTTTCCATCATACTTACCAGATCCTCTTGGCAATCTTTTTGCAATAATGGCTTCAAGTTGAGCAGCTTCTGCTTCATCTTCTTTCAGATCTTTTCTTGCTTTTTCATACCATGATAGTTTCTTTGAGGAGTTCTCTCCTGAATCATACCTTTGTTTGCCTTTTATAGAGGCACTAGCTTTGAATGTAGATTCAGTATTGGGGGGTGCATCTCCAAACTCAACCAATTCAAATGCAGCTAGTTTTCCAACCAATTGATCTCTTGTGATATTTGATAAAAATTTGAATTCTTCAATAGCAACAACCTTGTGTTTGTAAGTAGGAGGTAGGGATCTAAGAACTTTGGCAACAATCTCATCTTCATCCAAGATTCCACCAGCACACCTAATGCCACAAACAAGCTCATTTACTTTTGGCATAAATGTAGTGATATTCTTATCTTCATTCATCTTCAGGTTTTCAAATTTTCCTTTCAGACTCTGTATTTTGGCACAGCCATCATATTTGTCTCCTTCATGCAGAAGTTCCAGTTTTTCCCAAATCTCATATACAGTTTTTAAATCTATAACATTTGTTAGCTCTGAATCAGATAAGGCATTTAATAAGGCTTTTTTAGCTCGAAGATTATCTTTAGCATCTCTGATTTCATCTATAGTTGTTGGACCATTCTTTAGAGGAACATACTTCTTTAAAGTTATGGTCCACTATTGCATTCCCATACATTCTAAGTGACATTCCATGCAGGTTTTCCAAAGAGTGTAATTAGTTCCATCAAACCTCGGACTATCCTTCTTGTAGGAAGACATCCTATATCTCCTCAAGCGATTAAGCTCTTTTAGAGGAACTTAGCTCTGATACCAATTATTGATTTAAGACAGACAACTGAGAGGGGGGTGAATTAGTTGTCTCAAACCTTTCTTTTCTTTAAACACTTAAATCCTTCTTGTATTTCAATAGCATAATAATAACTCAATCATGGAAGCACAATGCAATAATTCAAGAGGAGAAACACATTAACACATATGACACCAAGATTTTAATGTGGAAAACCCGATTAAGGGAAAAACCATGGGGTGACTAACCCAAGATTGTATTAGCTGTTAAAAGAATAAGAAGAACAAAATAGCACATGCCAATTAGGGCTCACTACCCTAGCCCACTACTCACAAGAGGCCCACTGCCTATAGGCGATACACTGTCTACAAAATAATAAATATTACATACTTGAATTGGAGATTAGCATCTTCACCATGCTTGAGTCAGTTCTGTTGACCTATTTTGCCTCTGCCTAGAACCAAATATTTCACCTTGTATTTTCCTTGAGAATCTTTTAGAAATGCATGTACAAGGTGTAAATTCTTTAAATACTCATGCATGCCTTGTCAAAAAATCCAAGATCTTGCCTAAAGGAATCATTGCAGAAAACAAAAAAAAAAACTTAGAAATCTTTTATTTTCAAGTGCTTTCTATCGCTGGGATTTTCTCATTTCTATAGCTTGTATTTGTATGTATTTTTGAATGTACATTTGCATATACATTCACCTTTGTACATACAAAGGAGTATGCAAAGGATATATACAAGGCAAAATGTACATTGGCGGGCTTGCAAAATCTCTATCGGCCTTAGAAAATGATGAAAAAAGTGGGTTTTATGCATTACTGAATGTATATCGGGCTTAGGAAGGTGCATGTACAAGAAGGAATCTTTTACAAATTCCTGGGATATTCCTGGTTTGTATATCTGGTTGTAAGGAGAAACATACAAGGAAAATTATACAAAGCAGCAGATACATTACAGGAATATTCCCTTAATGTATATCAGGTTTCAAATTCATATTATGTTGTATGTTTGCACATGCAACGAAAAGATACAAGGTTTGACATACACGTGCATCCGTTACAGTGGAATGTACATTCGGCCTTATATGTTTCTTTGTATATTTCACTTTGTATGTTTTGCACATACAAGTGAAACATACAGAGAAACATACAAGGCCGAATGTATAAGAGGTGGCGCCCGTGCACATACAAGGCCGATTGTATGTTCGAAGATACAATTGAGCATGAACAGTAGAATATATATTTCTCTTGTATGTTTTCACATACAAGCCAATATATAAAGAAAAGATACAAGGGTTGCATGCAAGGCAGACTTGAATCGAAGATCAAATTTAGCGTTTTAGGTCTCGGGTCTGCCTTATATATGTATAAGTGTTTTGTATATTTGAACATGCAGGGAAATATACAAAGAAAGTGATGCAAGCCGGATCCGACCCAGAAGTCAAAGCAGTTGATAAATTTTTGGGGTCCGTGGCTTGTATATTTGGCACTTGTATATCATGCGATATACAAGCAAACATACAAAGGAGGTATACAAGCCGGATTTCAACGTCTTGTTAGGCTATTTCATAAAATTTGAAGTCCAGAGCTTGCATGTACAATTGTGCTTGTATATTGCAATATGCAAAGGGCAGATATAGTTTTCAGCAATGTTCCTTGAACCAGCTTAGCAACGAATTAGGCGGTGCCACATGGTGGCAGACATACATGCAAGTTAACATACAAATGTTGGGGCCCGCATATACAAAAGGAAATTGTATGCATATACAATTTTGAAATTCAAAGGGGATATTCAAGTCCGATAGACAAGGCACCATGCATATACAAAGGAGTTGCAGAGAAGGTTTTGGACAGTGATTTAGGCGGCAAATGCAAGCGATATATACACAGATGCAAAGCAATATATACAGGTGGTTGACCAAAACTTTGACCACCTGTATCGCCTCCGTCCTAGCGAATTTTGACCTGCTGTAAAAGACAAAGTTGCATATTTTGGTCCCCTCTTTCATTTGGCAGGGTTTTCAGGAGTTTTTGTCACATTTCCATTTTTAGATTGAGCTTTGCATGTCTTGGGCGACTGAACGTTTCAGTGACTACATTGAGCAGATGAAGATATTTTTGGCATTCATTGCTGCACCGTGATGAGGCAGCTCGCATTGATGGTAAATGATATTTCTTTACCATCTATTTTCAAATTGAGGAGTAAGTAGCTGCAATAAAGACTAACAAATATCTCCTACCTGTCCAACGCCAGATATTTGACACCATAACTGATGCGGCTGGACAATCATTCATGTAGATATTTTTCTGTCCTAGCTCTTAGAGTGAATTTTGTAACTGACTGAGGCAAAATGAAATGATATATACATGTAAAATAGATGTATTGTGGGTTGGTTGTTCTTTTGGGCTACTCTTTGTAATGGCTATTTGGCCTCTATGATCAATATAAACTAGTATTTTTACCTCTCTTATTATTTTTTGGCCTGTGTCTGCTCTTCTGGACCTCTCTAAAATTAATATGGGTCTGTGTAATGTCTTTCCAGCTATGAGATTATTATTGTGTCTATTCAATTGCAGCCAAACACATTTAAATCTAGTGTATCACTTAGTTTATTTCAACATTTCTTTTCAGCATTCCTTCTAACCCTTTTCCCAGAAAGCATTAGCACTAGGTTTAGATGAATTTATCTGAGCATTAGGCTTAGAGAGAGGAAGCTGGCCTTCTCCAGAGGTTTGATCTCATTTTGCAAAGTCACACACTTCGAGATCATTCCCATGTTACTCTAGATTGCTGAAGTTTCACAACTGTAGCAAATGGTGCAAATCTAGGTGATAACAACTTTGGCATGCCCGGTGGGACCAGTTTGATGAACTTCTCATCAAGATACTAAGAGATTTGGTGTTTCTCCTAGTATTACCAACCTTTGGAGGTGATACAAACAACACTATGGCAACTCTACTGAACGAATCAGTTGGATTTAGCAACCCAATTACCTAAACAATTTTTAAAGATCAGGATTTTGGTAGTTTTCCTGGCCTATTCAACTTCAAGAAGCATTGCAATCACATGGCGACTCCCTTTTTGGTATGTATCTAGTCTTTTCTGGGTTGCAGACCTATTTTGCTCTAATTCTGACATATTTATGAATATCCAACATTTAGATGCTATAAGATGTCAAAATTTTATGGGAATTATGGCTATTTCCCTACCCCTAGTCCAAATACAAGCTATTGGCCCCCATATCAGCAATACCAGGCCCCAAATGCCTCTGATTTTATGCCATACAACCCTGCCATTGTAGAATATTAGCATCCTCATGATGCTTACCTTCCTCCTACCCCTAATGTTGCCCCTGAGAATATTGATGCTTTCAATGAGCTCATGGAGGGTTTTCTAAAGGTTGACAAAAATTTAGATAAGGCCAAAGGAGCAGTAGGGTACAGTCGACCTCAGCATCATAAGCATGTATGGTCTCAAGAAGCTGTCTCTAGATTTGAATAGGGAGGTTGATGAATTTATAGAAATGTTAACATGTGACTAGCAGCGAGAAGCACAAGAGGAGGTTTTTCAAGAAAACCTTGCTATAAGGACGACACCTGCTCAACCTGCTGCTGAAGAAGTCCCAAATTTTAAAATTCTAAGCTTCAGGCAACCCTTTCAAATTCCCTTATCGGATGGACCCAGCATGAACGGTTATGATGAGATTGCTAAGTTAAAGGAGCATGTGTTTACAATTCCAAATTTCAACCAGTCACTTTCTTCTGCGCATGTTTAGCCTACAGAGCAACCTAGACTCCATAAGTTTCTAGGCTTCAATGCCTATATCCCTTCACAAGTCCCTGTTCCTATGCAAACTCAAATTATCACTCCCCAGGAACAATTTTGTCCAGAACCCTCTCCCCTCCAAGAAATTCAAGAAGCTATTCAGGCTTCTTTACCTAATGCTATTTCAATCAAAATGATTGGGCAAGTTGTCTACCAAGATATTTTGAAAGATGAGCCAAAAGAGGAGGTGGAAGAAAATCAAACTAATGAGGAGCAGTTTGTTCCTACACTCACAGAGATAGAATTGTTTGAATCTATTACACCTGTGAGTAATGTTAACCCAAATAAGGGATTGAGTCCTTTAAACTTTAATTCTTTTGAAGCCTTTTCTCATGTGTCTGATCAAGCAAATAAGGTTGAAATGCAAAGAGTGCATGGGGAAAGCCTTCAACTGCAGAGTCAAATTAACCAAAATTCAAAAGAGCTGTAGTCAAAGGATGGAGGCATAGGGAAACAAGTTGTTAAGGTCACTTCAAAGATAGATGATGCTGCCCTACTTCATGAGCTACCTAATTATGTTGAAGATGAAGAATATGTGCAGCTGGTTGTGAATAGGCAACAACAAGAGACCAACGAAAGTGGTGACCACTCGTTATGCATAGAGGCCCAACACGACAGTGAGTTTCCAGCTCTTGAAGACTTGGAGGAAGCTCTTTTCTGGGATGAGTGCACTATGGTGGAGGCTATTGCTGAATTTGCTTAGAAAGCAGATGATGTTGCCTTGTCGGATGAATTCCCCAACCACTTTGACAGGGATGAGGGAGGCAGTGAGCATGATTGTGAGTTGCTGGCATGTGAAAAAGGACAGGGATATCAGCTTCTTGATGGGGAGGTCTTCTCTTTTGAGCATGTGCATGGCTTATTTTCTGAGCCTAAGTTAGAATATCATGAACATTTTGTTCATAAGGTGGAGGTAGCCATATTTGTAGTAAAATCTCAAGAGCTAAGGTATTCAGACCAACAAGAAGAGGAAGAATGCAGCCATGATGACATTATATCGGCCTTCTTGGTTTCTTTGAGGGAAGAAGGAGAAAGCCAGGAGGTCCCAAGTCAGTTGTTTCACACACAGGAGCAACATGAGAGAAAGGTGGAGGTCACCATCATACCAAATGAAGAGTAAGAACAAAAAGAATCAGAGCAAAGACATGAAAATAGTCATCATGATTTGCATGTCATTTCAAGGGGATGCCCAATCAGGCATCTAGCTCAGCTGGAGACATATCAAGAGAAGTCACCACTTGTCATGCTTACCTCTAAGCATGAAGTTGAGCATCAAAATGAGTGGGATTAGCTCATTTATTCGCCACAAGTTAGCAACATTAGCAATTAGTCTAGGTGGATAGGTGAGTTTATCTCCACTTTGAAGGGGGTGTTTTATCAATTTGTCATATGTACATTTCCCCCTTACCTCTTTTTAACTGCCCACATGAATGGGAAACATTGTAAAATATTAAGAAAGCGTACTTACTTCCAAGAACCAGTTAATGGCTTTGTTTAAGGTCATGTCTGACTGGTTAGTTTAGGACTAGAGTAGGTTTCATTTCTATTTTAGTTTTCCTTTTCCATAAGTGCTTCTGCACAGGATGCATTGTCATTAGGAGAATGCAGGCCCTTTCCCCCTTTTGTATTTTGGAGGCAATTTCTGGTTTTCCAGTAGGTTTTAGACTTGACCTCATGCCCAGTGGATGCATAAGGCCACTGATCTCATGTTTAGCAAGCAAACATCCCAAAGAAGTCGCCAAATTGTTGACCTATTTTGCCTCTGCCCAAAACTAAATATTTCACCTTATATTTTCCTTGAGAATCTTTTAGAAATGCATGTACAAGGTGTAAATTCTTTAAATACTCATGCATGCCTTGGTAAAAAATCCCAAGATCTTGCCTAAAGGAATCCTTGCAGAAAACAAAAAAAAAAAAAACCCAAAAATCTTTTGTTTTCAAGTGCTTTCTATCGCTGGGATTTTCTCATTTCTATAGCTTGTATTTGTATGTATTTTTGAATGTACATTTGCATATACATTTGCCTTTGTACATACAAAGGAATATGCAAAGGATATATACAAGGCAAAATGTACATTGGCGGGCTTGTAAAATCTCTATTGGCCTTAGAAAATGATAAAAAAAGTGGGTTTTATGCATTTTTGAATGTATATCGGGCTTAGGAAGGTGCATGTACAAGGAGGAATCTTTCACAGATTCCTAGGATATTCCCAGTTTGTATATCTGGTTGCAAGGAGAAACATACAAGGAAAATTATACAAAGCAAGAGATACATTACAGGAATATTCCCTCAATGTATATCAGGTTTCAAATGCATATTATGTTGTATGTTTGCACATGCAACGAAAAGATACAAGGTTTGACATACAAGTGCATCCGCTACAGTGGAATGTACATTTGGCCTTATATGTTTCTTTGTATATTTTGCTTTGTCTGTTTTGCACATACAAGTGAAACATACAAGGCCGAATGAACAAGAGGTGGCACCCACGCACATACAAGGCCGATTGTATGTTAGAAGATACAAGTGAGCATGAACAGTAGAATGTATATTTCATTTGTATGTTTGCACATACAAGCCAATATACAAAGAAAAGATACAAGGGTTGCATGCAAGGCGGACTTGAATCGAAGATCAAATTCAGTGTTTTAGGGCTCGAGTCCGCCTTATATATTTATAAGTGTTTTGTATATTTGAACATGCAGGGAAATATACAAAGAAAGTGATGCAAGCCAGATCTGACCCAGTAGTCAAAGCAGTTGATAAATTTTTGGGGTCCATGGCTTGTATATTTGGCGCTTGTATATCATGCGATATACAAGCAAACATACAAAGGAGGTATACAAACCGGATTTCAACATCTTGTCAGGCTATTTCATAAAATTTGAAGTCCACGGCTTGCATGTACAATTGTGCTTGTATATTACAATATGCAAAGAGCAGATATAGTTTTTAGTGATGTTCCTTGAACCAGTTCAGCAACGAATCAGGCGGTGCCATGTGGCAGCAGACATACATGCAAGTTAACATACAAATGTTGGGGCCCGTATATACACAAGGAAATTGTATGCATATACAATTTCAAAATTCAAAGGGGTTATTTAAGTCTGATATACAAGGTGCCATGCATATACAAAGGAGTTGCAGAGAAGGTTTTGGGCAGTGATTCAGGCAGGAAATGCAAGCGATATATATGTAGATGCAAAGTGATATATATACAGGCAGTTGACCAAAACTTTGACCGTCTGTATCTCCTCCATCCTGATGAATTTTGACCTGCTGTAAAAGGTAAAGTTGCATATTTTGGTCCCCTCTTTCATTTGGTAGGGTTTTTAGGAGTTTTTGTCACCTTTCCATTTTTAGATCTGGCTTTGCATGTCTTGGGTGACTGGACGTTTTAGCTACTATATTGAGCAGATGAAGATATTTTTGGCATTCATTGCTGCACCGTGATGAGGCAGCTCGCATTGATGGTAAAGGATATTTCTTTACCATCTATTTTTAGATTGAGGAGTAAGCAGCTATAATAAAGACTAACAAATATATCCTACCTGCCCAGTGCCAGATATTTAACGCCATAACTGATGCGGCTGGACAGTCATTCATGTAGATATTTTTCTGTCCCAGCTCTTAGAGCAAATTTTGTAACCAACTGAGGTAAAATGAAATGATATATATACATGTAAAACAGATGTATTGAGGGTTGGTTGTTCTTCTAGGCTATTCTTTGTAATGGCTATTTGGCCTCTATGATCAATATAAACTAGTATTTTTGCCTCTCTCTTATTATTTTTTGGCCTGTGTCTACTCTTCTGGACCTCTCTAAAATTAATATGGGTCTGTGTAATGTCTTTCAAGCTATGAGATTATTATTGTGTTTATTCAGTTGCAGCCAAACACATTTAAATCTGGTGTATCACTTAGTTTATTTCAGCATTCCTTCTAACCCTTTTCCCAGCAAGCATTAGCACTAGGTTTAGATGAATTTCTTTGAGCATTAGGCTTAGAGAGAGGAAGTCGGCCTTCTCCAGAGGTTTTATCTCATTTCTCAAGGTCCCACACTTTGAGATCATTCCCATGTTACTCCAGATTGCCGAAGTTTCACAACCGCCACAAAGGGTGCAAATCTGGGTGATAACAAGTTCCATTTAAGCTCAACACTTCTTCTCTGCTTTTCACTCTTCTCCTCTCTATCACTTTCTCATCTCCACATGGATACTTTGAAATGACTTCACAACTCTTATTTATACAAGATATCAACTTTGGGATAATCATCAAAGTTAACACAATACATACTTTATTTTATTATAGAGCAAATACACAAATACAACTTGATTTGTTACAAGAATTTCATGCATATCACCATACTATTGGCCACACATATCTGGGACTTCAATCCTCTTTGAGGAACATGCCATGCTTCACAGAACATCTTCAAGATCATCTGCAAGATGTGTAAAACATCTAGTCAGCCATGATTAAGAAGAACATCATCACCTGGAAGTAAATCTTCAATTACGAGCTCAATCTTCAATGCGGACCACCAACACAAACTGGACACAATCTAGAGACCTGCACAAGCTTGCTTGAATCACCAAGATCATCCACACCACTTTTGCTTACTAAAATCATTCACATCTTCATCTAGAACCTCAAGAACACAATCTATTATCACTATCACATTAGAATAAATGCTTGCGGACCTCCATACCACAAACCAATTGAGTTGTCAATTCACATTGGCTTCTTAAACAATCCATCAAATCTGCAGAACATGATATTGCATTTCTGAATCTCACCGGACCTATTTGTATCACTCTGTCACCTCTGAACATCTGCCAGAACTAGTTTTACTCATATATCCATAACTTCTCCAAATCTGCATGTGGACCTCTCAAATCTTGATTGGATTATCTTTAGACACATATCTAAAAAATCTTTAATTTATATTCTCTGATCTTCATCTTAGCTGGGATCTTCACTTCATAGGGCTTCACTGCCTTCATTGTTCTTCTCTATTTCTGATAGGACTAATTCTCTCAATATCCTCAACACACTGCTCATCCAATCCTTGACATCAATGCAAAAGGAGTATGTTGACATCAATGACAACACCGGTTAGGCCCATACTTGCAACACATACCTAGGGGTTTTAGAGATTCTTTCTGGAGATTCAACATGAACTTCTTCTTCAGGAGTAACTAGCACTTCAGTCTAAACTTTTGTTTCTTTATCTTTTTCAACCTTTTTTGTATCAGCAGATCCATTTGACTCATATCCATCTGGCTAAATATCTTCATCTACCTTCACATTTACACTTTCAATGATTTTTCTCAGTCTTTTATTGTAGCATCGGTAAGCCTTGCTTTTAGTAGAGCACCCAAGGAATATGCCTTCATCACATCTAGCATCAAACTTTCCTAATTCTTCATGTCTTCTGATGTAACATTTTCTTCCAAAAACTTTGAAGTATTTGATAGTAGGAGCTCTTCCATACCACAAGTCATAAGGTGTCTTTGTTTCTTTTGCTCTGATTTGCACTCTATTTTGAATGTAGACAGTAGTGTGTATTGCTTCTTTCTAGTATAGCTCTGGTAAGTCTACTTCCTTAATCATTGTTCTAGTAGGTTCTTGAACAATTCTATTTTTCCTTTCAACCACTCCATTTTGTTGAGGAGTCCGGGGGGTAGACAAATGTCTCTTTATTCCATGTTCTTCACAAAAAAAATTAAACTCATTTGAGGTAAACTTACCTCCTCTATCAGATCTCAAACACTTGATTATCAAATCCAACTCATTTACAACAATAGATTTGAATTCCTTAAACTTGTCTAGTCTTACAATTTTTCTTTAAGAAAGGTAACCCAAGTCATTCTTGAATAATCATCAATAAGAAGCATGAAGTACTTGTCATCTTGTAGACTTCTTGTTTTTATAGGGCCACATAAGTCTGTATGCACCAACTCCAATAAACTGGTAGAGAATTGTTCTTTGCTTTTGAGTGTAGTCTTTGTCATCTTCCCAAATTGACATTCTTTACACATAACACTGGCAGGCTTCACAATCTTAAGAAGGTCTCTTATTGCTTGTACTGTACTTATTCTCACCAAACTGTCAAAGTTAATGTGACACATTCTCCTATGCCATAACCAACTTTCATTTGTCTGAGCCAATAAACAACAATTATTAGCACCCTTCAAATGATAGACATTACCATGAGTCTTCTTACCGGCTACAATTAAAGTTTTGGAGCTTTTCCTTATCTCACACCCATTGTCCTTAACCATCAGATTATACCCTTTATCACACATTTGTCCAATGCTTAGAAGATTATGCTTTAAGCCTTTGACATAAAGAACATCATCTATATTATGCTTGCCATCAAAAGTAATTGATCCCTTTCCACAAATCTTACCAGTTGCATTATCGACAAACCTCACTAGTCCTCCATCATATTTTTCAAACTTAATAAACTTACTCTTATCTCCTATCATGTGATTTGAATGTCTATTGTCAATGATCCAATCATCTTCCTTTTCAACATGAAATGCAGACAACTCTCCTAGACTTTCTTCCTTCACATAGCTAGTAAGGTTAGCAGAAACATGGTCTTCTTTAAGTGCAATAAACAAACATTCACTACTATTACCATCATCAGAATTAGGTTCATCATCAGCTACACCATCATCATCTCTAATATAGTAACTTACCATCTTTCCTTTATTTTCATTGTTTTTTATCTTCAAAGTTCTGTGAGGACATTTTGAAGCATAGTGACCAATTTTACCACAATTGAAACATTTGAAAGGTAACTTACCTCTGAACTTTCTTCTATAGCCTCTTTTCATTCTACTTGCAAATTTTGCCTCAAGCTCTTTAAAATCTTCTTCATATGATTCCGTGGCATATTTATCTAATCTAGCAATCTTTTCTTCTTTGGCCTTAAAGGCAATTTCAACTTTCACAGGGCCATCAGTAGTACCAAATTCTCTCATCTCAAAAGTAGTTAGTTTATCAAGAAATTGATCTTTTGTAACCTTGCCCATATCAAACAATTCTTCAATAGAATATATCTTGTGACCATAAGATTTGGGAAGAGTTCTGAGTATCTTATCTACAACATCCACATCCTCTAACTTTCTACCAAGACCCTTGATGTTGCTGACAACTTCATCAATCCTCTGTATGTGACTTTTTATGTTCTCATACTCAACCATTCGCATGGTTTCATATGTAGTCTTCAAGTTCTACAACTTAGCCTTCTTGACAGATTCATCACCTTCATAGATGTTTTTCAATTTGTCCTAGATCTCATGAGCAGTTTTCAAATCCACAACTTTCGCTATTTCATTGTTAGACAAAGCATTTAATAGAGCATTTTTAGCTTTGTGATTAGTCTCATAATCGTTAATCTCTTCATTAGTCTTTGGACCATTTTTAGGTTCTGTGTATTTATCTTTAAACATTGTCCAAACATTAGAACCAATAGAAAGAAGATAACTTTGCATTTGTACCTTCTAGTAGGCATAGTCAGATCCATCAAACTGAGGAATGTCTTTCATGTGTGACATCTTGGATCTACCTTAAGCTGTTAGGCTTTCTTCCAAGGAACCTTGATCTGATACCAATTGTTGAAGGCATAAGACAACTGAGAGGGGGGGTGAATAAGTTGTATAAAAAAAACCTTAACTTCTTTAAACACAATCACATTCACTTACTTTAACTTCTTATTCTGTTATGAAGATTAAACATGAATAGCAGAATCAAAACATAAACACATCAACACCATACACACATGAACACTAGATTTTTACGTGGAAAACCCTAAAAGGGAAAAACCATGGTGAGTGTTAGCTCATAATATAATGTAGTAACAATACCAAATAACAAACAGGCTCACTACCCAAAGTGCTCACTACACAAAGGCTCACTACCAGGATGGGTGGCTCACTGCCAAGATGGGTGGCTCACTACCATGAACTGATATAGTAGCATCTACAACATGCCTGAGTTTAGTTCCATTGAAGCACAATATATCTCTTCTTCTCTTCTTTTACAACACACACACTTTATCTTCACATCTTTGCTCTCACACCCCTCATTGATAGATTCGTTACATATATTTATATCATTCATCAACCTTGGAACATTCATCAAGGTCAACAATGTTGAACACCAAGAATACTAAGAGGGGGGTGAATCAATATTCTATTGAACCTTTTACTTATTAAATCATTAATCCATTTACCACATTTGATAACAACAAAGTAAATTAAGCACAAAAGATGTAACCACAAAGTATCACACATAAACACTAGTATTTTTATATGGAAAACCCTAAATAGGGAAAAACCACAGTGAGTGTTAGCTGACAATAATTATGTAGTAACAACACCAAATTACAAGAAGGCTCACTGCCTTAAGTCTAACTTCCTAAAATAATGCTTACTGTAAGAAAGGCTCACTGCCAAAATAGGCTCACTACCTTGAGAAAGAAAGAAGGAAGAAGGGTCAGCTCATTGTCAGGTTGAACTACTTAGATTGCATCTACACATGCATGGTTACAGTTCCAAGGAAGCTTAGAAGACTGACTCAAAAACTTCATCTTAGCTTCTTTGCTATATTGCTCTGTTCTTACATGAGAACACAATCTCTCTTTTTCTACTCTTTATCGCCTACAATGTACTTCACACACCATGCAGATTTTCACATTTTCATCTCATCCATCAAACACCAAATTTGATCCCATATATATCCGCAACACTTAGAATCTTCATATTAGGTCAACCTAATAAGGTGTAGGATGTAGTCATGCCTTAAGTAACTTGTCAGCCAGATTCATTCACTAAAATTTAGAAAGGACCCTAACAATATTTGAAATACCTTCTCATATGTCAGCCTCAATTGTTCCACCACTTAGGATTAAGTTTTAAACAATAGAACTTACCGCATACAAATTAAACTTATCATGTCGGCCTCAAACACAGACTGACATTGGTTCACTTCATCTATCAGACTACATCTTTTACTATGGACCATAGGACTTGCTCAAAAACATATCAAAGACTCTTTAGTCATCATAAATAATACCTTCAAAACCACAAAGCAAAGTATCCTCTTGCAGTAAAATGCAGACCCCAAGAACACATGCCCTGTCATAGTCAAGCTCTGCCAAACTAAGTAGTGATACTTAGACACTCACATCTATCATTCTGGTGGATCTCAGAATTTGAAACTTTGGATTTAGACACTTCATACATGTGTTTACAACACCTCAAAACTATATAACAAGATATGCAACACCGAAGGAATGCAAACCAATTCAAGTGAGTGTTCTCCTCTGGCTAGGACTGTATTTTGCTTTGTCGGACTTAGGCTCTTTGAAGATGTACTTCTGAAACTTATCAAGAGCTAAAATCTTGGATATAAGATCTCCTAGGGACTGCAAACAACATACCAAAACTGCATGATCTGATCTTCAACTACAGTCCAATGCCATCCATTACACTGCCTCTTTGTCGTTGTCTCTTGTGTACTGCCAACACTTAGCCAAAATGACTAAGTCTTCTTCATTAGACCAAAACCTTTGTTCTAACCTTGTTCCTTTTCTTGTTTCCATCAATGACAACATCTTCAAACATCATGCACAATCATTCATCATTATACTAGTAGTATCTCTCTCTTAATGATATTTGCCAAGTTGCCAACAATCTCCCCCTTTGGCATTGATGAAAACACTTGATGTGAAAAAATGTTACAACTCCCCCTTTCTCTTTACACACTACTCCCCCTAAATTCATGCTTCTCTTCTTACTTTTCAAATGTTCTTCACATGGTTCATTTATTCTCCTCCTTTGACATCAATGGAAAATGTGTATGATACAAATATATGTACAAGTTGGCAAAATTTCAAAATTATTAATCTACTTTCTGCATAAGTGCAATCAAAATATCTTACTATTGTTCAGGGAGAACATCTTTGTAAATTTCGTTTAGCTACACCACTTCTTCATCCCAACTAACCTTACCATCGCTCAAGACTAGTATGTGCCCATTAATTTGGGATACTAACTCTTCTGCTTTCTTCACAGTAGCAGGGGTCTTAGTGATTTGCCTTGTCTTTTCTGCTGCTACTACTAGCTTGGTTAGAGATGCAATTTTGAATCTTGCTATCTCCTGAAGCTGGCTCATTCTATATTTTATGATCTCCCTCTGAGTCTACAACTTATGTCTATTAAAATGAATAGTCTCAACTTGTGCCCTCTGATTGCCAATAACATCTTTTACCAAGTCATAAGTTCTGGAGATCTTCATTATTTGAGCTTCCCATCTATCTATCTTATCTTTATGTCCTTAGTCTTATCAAGCCATGTAAGACAAAACTTATATAGTTCACTAGATTCTTTAATGGCCAACTTCACATACTCTACACTTTTATATAACAAAATTTTATCTTGAGCAAATTTGTTAGTAAGGTCAACTAACCTTTTGTCATCAATCTCTGCCCTTACTTTCTTTTTTGCAACCTTTTCAAGGGACTCAAAATGAGAATTGATTGATTCTATAAACTTTTTCATTTGTGCAGTAGGGGCCAAGGATGTATCTCTCCTTATTCTGGGCATCAACTTTTCAAAAATTATTGATGCATCTTCAATCATCTCACTATCCTCTATATGAGACTTCAATATTTCTTCTTGTGTAGTAGCTTGAAAGATTGTCCCAAGTCTTAGTTTCTACAATGGGGACATTGTAGCAAGGTTAATAGGTCCTTGCAATAGCTTAGGAGCAGTCAAAATCTGAGCTTCCTTTTGCTTCTCCCAAAATTCTCTCAAAGAGTCAGTAGTGTCTTTGTTCTCCTCAACTTGAGATGCCTCAGCATCTTGTCTCTCCGAAGGATTTTCTTGAGCAACCTCTTGTTCATTTTCCTCTATTATCGAAGCAAGATTTACATTCATTTGTTCAATGTCTTCTCTCCTCTACTCGCTTTGTTCTTCAGAGGCATTCTCTTCTGGTGTTACCTCTTCTTCATCAAACTTCTTTTCTTCCTCTGTTTCTTTCATCTCTTCAATTTGTTCAGAGTTTACTAGAGGCGGTGTTCCACCCTGATCCATACTCTTGTCTACGTTCACTTCTTCTTCATTCCTAGTTCCCACCAGAGGATTAACTATGCTTTGTTAAATTATGTTCTATTCCATACTTATCTCCGAAGCTATATTGTCAGCACCAACATTCTGCTCTTCTTCATCAATGTTAGCAATAGTTGGGATTTTTAGCTCATGTAGCACTTTTAATGTTATTTTCTCGATCTCCTTGACCAGTTTCTCAGTGTCACCAGACATCATAGCATTAACTCTTTTCTTGGTTCTAAATTCATCACTAAGCATCTTGGTGACTTTAACCTTTTCTTCTCTTGTGATGTTTGGGAAGAGTTTTAACAAGACATATTCCTTTATTTTAGCATATTTGGCCATGGCCCCTTCTTTTCTTGTTGTCATGATGTTGGCCAAACTATTTGGCAACTCATCTATAACCTCAATGAATGCTTTCCTAAACATGTCCAAGTATCTTACAACTACTGTCTCAATTATTAGCTTATCTGCATATGATCTTTCATCATACATATCATCAATGAGTTTCAGGGTTCCATGCTAAGCAAATGCATTTATTATGGCTTCCAAGGATATAGTTGCTTCTTCTTCCCCATTCTCACTCTTTTCTTTTTTCTTCCTCTTCTTATCCTTAGTCTTTCCAGAGGGCTTATCAGTAGTGGCTTCTTCTATTTTTTTCCTTTTTTCTTTAACTTCCTTGTCTATTTTTGTTTCTTCTTCTTCTTCTCCTCCAAAGCATACATATACTCTCTTTGTAGCTTTTGCTTTCTTTCTTTTCTTCTTCTCTTCTGACTTCTTCTTTGACACTTGTTCTTTAGACTATCTTTTCTTTCTCAATCTCAATGGTAGCTGTTGCTGAGGATGAGGCTCTTCTTCTTCTCCTAGTGCTAGATGCAGGGTTTTCTTTCTCAGATTTCTCCTCTTTCTTCTCCAGAGTCTTTGAAGGTTTCCCCTTCGAAGCACCAGATGTCTGTTCTACCAGAGTACTTGCAGTCTTTGATGCCTTTGCCTTGGCTCTTGCTTCACTTATTTGTTCATTTGGAAATCCTTGGCTTTTAACAAACTCATCTGCCATTTTTCTTGCATTCTTCTTGATTTCAGGTTGTTTTTGTTCCATAAACACTTTGAGAGATAATTCTTCAAATGTTCCAAATATTCTCTCCTTAGGGTCTTTCGGTTAACTCAACATTAGATTTGCCAAACTAGTTAAGACTCCCTCTATGACTTCATATCCCATGGTTGGGACCCATATAATTCTAGGTTCTATAGCCTCCATGAGACATTTGTCTTTGTCCACCATGAACACAATGTCCTTTTCATATTTCTACATAACTTATTCAAGGATTCTAGCCCTAGCCAACATTTTCTTTTAGAAATTCTTGAAATAACCCCATAGTGCTGCATTTTGTTTATCATCATTTCCTAAACTTTGTAGATGATTTCTAATTTGTGCAACTACTGGTGAATGACCAAACCAACCAATATTATCCATAGCTGGTAACTCCCTTAGAAAATAGAAGAATAGGTCCATATTATTAGAGTTCCATACTTGAAGGGATATTTTGTGTCCTTTTTCCTTTTTAGGTTCTCCATCAATTGTTGCCAAAGCAACTCACGTAGGTCATAGTCTGTGTTGTTCTTAACTATATCATATGTTGTATATATGGCTGTTGCAGAGACTAAGTTCTCCCTATTGGAGAAATATACTTTGTAACTAATAACCATTGATGCAAATCTCACCACTAGATCCACAATATCATTTACAATTAATGCTCTTTTATCAAATTTTGTACCTGTCAACTGCATTACTGTATTGTTCTTCATAAACTTCAATGCTGGAACCTTTCTAGTGGAACACATGCCAGTAATTGCTTTGATGGCATCCTTTGTTATCATATAAGGCACATCAAGCCAAAATAACTCATCATGAATCCTACTCAAGACATACCTAACCCAAGCATCATCTGGGAATGCTGGATAATCCAACCATGTATCCAATTTCTTCTCATATAGGGCACTATATTCTTCTTTTAGCTCAAATTTGTCATTAGTCAGTTCCTTCAGATAAATTTCCCCTAATTTTCCATGATCATATATATGCCCTAACGTCTTCTGTATGAATAACACCATGCAAAATCTTAGAAAATGCTCGATCTTGATTAGTCTCTAATTATTTAAAGGGATTATTTTTGAACTTAGGGTGGGGCCTCTCTATTATCTCAACTACTTGAGGGGTAGACATCTCAACATAGAAATTTTCAAGAGAAAGACAACTATAAATACCTTTTGTTTCTGGTTAGGGTTTCTTCGCACCAATCATTGAACACTTGGATTCACCTTAGCTTGCTTCTCAAATCTCTTTAGTCTCTTGAGAGTTTGAATCCAAAGTGATTTTTCTTTCAAATGAATTCCTTATATCCTTTTTTCATTAGGATTCAATCATCATAAATGCTTATCTCAAAAAGTTGTCAAAAACTTTCTCTGCAACTAATAGTCAATTCAAATTGCTCTGCAATCCACCGTGTTGGGTTGTTTGTCTTACAGCTCATATCTTCATGCTAGATATCAGCACCACACATATGGCTAAGGGAATGAGATTTTCATTGAGGCTACCCCTAAGCCAGAGTTTCCAATTTGCTTCCCGGAGGAAATACTAGCCCTAGAGTCTAGGGCAAACTCATCCTTGACTTCATGTACTTCCTTCTTAACCCAAATCTGGTTCATCTCCTTCTTGATCTCTACCAGATCTATCTTTTGTACCAGTTTTTTCATCTCTGCCTGATTATCCTTCTACATATTCTTGCTTCTGGAGAATCTTGCAATATATTTGGGCCTGGTGCAATTGAAGAATACAATATTTTTCTATCCATTGTTCCTTTCATTCATCCTTCATCTATATTGGCTAGCCTTGTGTCCAAATCTATTGCATGTAAAACCATTTCTATTGAAAGATTGAGCATTCCTTCCATTATTATAGTTGTTCCTTATTTGACATCTACATTCACTAGCTCTATGAACAAACCTTTTGAATATAAAGAAATTACCTTTGAAGTTTTGAGCATTCCTTCCATTGTTGTAACTATTTCTTATCTGACTTCTACTTTCATTAGCTTTGTGACCTATTTTATTGCAAGTGAAACATTGACTAGAGAATGATGGAACATTTTGATTCACTCTACTCCTACATTGAGTGCCCCAAACTTATTGCATTCATTACAATAACCATTGAAATAAGGGTACCTTTGAGCATTTGGTTGTCTGACTGGTGGTCTTCTAGGTCTATTCCTTTGATTCTGAATCTATTTGCCTTTTTACTTCTTGATCTCAACATTCTTTTCTTGACCGTTTTTAGAACTTTCGTGTTTCAAATCCCAAGCTTTGTTTGTCATCGGGACTCTTCTGACTTGCAAGAATTCTATCATGTTGGGTGGCACTCACTCTGAATTTATCTTCCTAGCTCCATGCCTATTTAAGATCAACTTTTAGATCTAGAACTTCTTATTCAAGCTTTGTACATTCTTCAAATTTTCTTTTCACCAAATGATTTAGCTCTTCTTCTGCTTTTCCTCTTTTTACAACTTCTACTTTTAGATCATTCAAGGTTTCATTTGTAGCTATCAATTGTTCACTAACCTCCTTATATTTTTCTTTGAACTTCTTGACTTTCTCCCTCAATTTCTTGATGCACTCATCTACTTCCTTGACATTATCTTTTAGATCCCTGTTTTCTAATTCAATCTTTTCAAGATCTTCAAGTGAAACCTTGAGTTCTTCCTCACTGACAAGTATGCAATCTTCTTATATAGTTCTAGTTGAATCAATTTCTTTAGGAAGAGTAGAATACTTCTTGCATGTCATGTGTTCAATCTCCAAGATCTTCCTCATGCTGTTAGACTTCTTCTAAGGAACCTGGCTTTGATACCAATTGTTGAACACCCAATATACTGAGAGGGGTGGGGGGTGAATCAATATTCTATTAAACCTTTTACTTATTAAATAATTAATCCATTTACCACATTTGATAACAACAAAGCAAATTAAGCACAAAAGATGTAACCACAAAGTAACACTCATAAACACTAGGATTTTTACATGGAAAAACCATGGTGAGTGTTAGCTCACAATAATTATGTAGTAACAATACCGAATTATAAGAAGGCTCACTACCCAGGGCTCACTTCCCAAAGAAATGCTCACTACAAGAAAGGCTCATTGCCAAAACGGGCTCACTGCCTTGAGAAAGAAGGAAGGAAGAAGGGTTGGCTCACTGCCAGGTTGAACTGCTCAGATTGCATCTACACATGCATGGTTATAGTTCTAATGAAGCTTAGAAGACTAACTCAAAACTCTTCATCTTTGTTGTTCTACTATACTGCTCTATTCTTACATGAGAACAAGCTCTCTATTCTTCTGCTCTTATCACTTACACTATACTTCACACTATTGGAATTGGTCTAAACAATTGAGAGGGCGGGGTGAATCAGTTGTCACACAATTTAAACATTTCTACCTTTAATCTTCTTTTACAACTTATAATCAAATTAATGATATAAACATTTCAGCATCAATTAATAACATGAGCAGAAACAAAAATAACACACTTAACACCAAGATTTTTGACGTAGAAACCCAGTTAAGGGAAAAACCACGGTGGGGGTTAATCCACAAAGATTATACTCTATTAAAAGTATTACAAAGGGGAATGCACATGCATTCGGGCTCACTGCCTAGAGCTCACTACTCAAAAGAAGGCTCGCTACCTACAGAAAGAAGATTACAATGAATTTGAACTAATAAATAGCATCTACCAATGCAAGGGTTTAGTTCCAGTTAAGCATAGAATAGTGACTTGATATACTTCATCCTTACTCTGCGTTGTTTACTCTTCTACTAACATTCAAACCTTAGATCTTTGCCCTTTTTCCACTTAGTCCATGGTTGCATTACCACCACACCAAAATCATTCAAATCCATCGGCTATATATCTACATCCTGATCTTCAACCACTTTTTAGTCGGCTTCATGAACACTTAGAACTTTATTGAAGATTCTGCTCTGTTGGCTAAATCCATGTACAACTTCTAATGTAGACCAAAACTTGCACTGACAAATCATTAATCAAGTCAGCTACTATCACTGATCATCATATCTTGTCCAACCAACAACTTCCATACATCTGGAACCAAGATCAATTACAAGTTTGGCCTGTCCTTCTTCTGTCTTCTTTGTCAAATTGTTAACCCGATACTCAGATGCTAATAAATTTTGAATCCTTCATCACAGGAGGCCAAAACTCTAGATTTAGATTATCTTGACAAGGCTTATGACTCCCTCAAATCCGTAGCAAACTTTGATTTACCACCAAAGAGATCTAGACCAAGATACTAGACCCTGTCACCTGCTCTATTTTAGACTTCCTGGACTTAGATAAATTCTGATTCTAACTTCTGGTATGAACAAATTGTGTTATTCGGATGGGTGGAATAGTCTTAGTTGCCATTAATGACAACACCTATCATGTGTAGAAGTGTCTCTTGCCAACAATCTCCCCCTTTGGCATTGATGGCAACACTTAGTGAAAAATGACTAAGTGTTACACATTTACTCCCCCTTACTCTATATTCTTATGCTTCTCCACTGATTTCAGAGCTCCCCCTTTGATGGATTCCTCATTTTTCACTATTCTTCACTTCCCCTTTGACATCAATGGCAAAGGATGGGGTCCGCAGGCCAAAATTCTCAAAAAAAAAATCTATATATAGTGTCGCATATGTACAACCAATCTTTAAGTTATATTTACATGAACTTGAGTATATCTCCAAAAATGTTCTTCAGGAGGACCAACTATGTATCCCAACTCTTCTTCATACTATTTAAAGTTGAAATGTGGCCATTTAACAAGAATGCTTGTGCCTCAGCCTTCCAAAGGTCAATGGGTTCACTTGTTTGTATAGAAGTTTGGGCTTCTGATACAACATTGAACATTGCTTCTATCTTAGGGGAAACTAATCCACAAAGCTCACCCATTCTTTCTTCAATGTTCTCCTTTTCTCTTATTACTTTCTTTATTTCTTCTATTAGGTTGATTGCTTGACACTCCTTGCTTGCCACTGATACTATCAGTGGATCAAAAGCTTGGGACATACTTGACAATTTCTATTTGGTGTCCTTTATTTTATCTTTTATATCCTCTAAGACTTTAGGAGTAGATAAATAAAACTTATATATCCTACCTCCTTCTGAAAGAGCATTTTGAACACTCTTTATATTGTTATCTAGCACCAGTCTATCTATCCCAATCATGCTTTTAAGTGCATCAAATCTTTTGCTATTAAATTCATTCTGAACTTTAACTTTTGCATATTTTTTAAAGGACTAAAAGTGAGTACTTACAGAATTTACAAGGATTTTCATATGTCCGGAGGGAGAGTTAGAAGGATTCTTCTGTAGGGTTGGCATTATCTTCTCCAGTACTCCGGTTGCAAGACTTAACAACTCACTATCCTCTAAGTGAGATTCCAATATCTTTTCACTTGCTTTGGCTTGTGTGAAGGATGCTATCTTCATTATTTGGACCGGAGAGAGAATATCCAAGTTGATTGGTCCTTGAATTAGTTCTGGTTCATCATACTCTAGCATCTCTTTACTCAAAAAAAATTTCATTGCATTTGTAGTGTCTCTTGCTACCAATTCCGAACTGTTGATAACTAAGAGGGGGGGGTGAATTAGTTATCCTTAATTTGCTTACAATTCAAACACTTAAATCCACTTTGTTAATCAATAGCATAGCAATTAATCATTCATGGAAGCATAAGGCACTAACACCAAAGCAGATACACATCAACACATGAGACACCAAGATTTTGACGTGGAAAACCCAGTTAAGGGAAAAACCACGGGGTGATTAACCCAAGGATTATTCTCTATTAGAAGAATAAGAAAATAGATGGCACATGCCAATTAGGGCTCACTACTCGAGCACACTACTCACAAGGAGGCACACTGCCTACAAGAGACACACTGTCTACAAGATAACAAGTATTACAAACTTGAACTGGAGATTGACATCTTTACCATGCCTGGATCAGTTCCATTTGAGCCCAAAAATGCCTACTCTACCTTTCGCACTTCTCTTCACTATATCACTCTCATTACCACAAGACACACTTAAAAATGAATTCACAAACCCTTATTTATACAAGGCATCGACTTAGGAACAATCATCTAAGTCAGCAAACTTCTACAAGATCTTTCGCAAGACATGTAATACATCCGGTCGGCCTGTCTCAGGAAGAACACCAATATCCATGGTTATTCTTCAAATGCAAACTCTAACCTCAATGTGGACCACCAATAAGAATTTTACATGATCCAAAGATCACCAAAACCTTTCCTGAGTCATCAAGAACATCCGTACTTTACTGAAATTCTTCTGTTCTTCATCCAAAACTTCAAGAACACAGTCTGTCCTCACTGTCATAATGAAAAAGGTTCTTCCAAACCTCCAAACAATGCACAAATTAGGTTATCACTTCACACTAACTTCTTCAACACTCCCTCCAATCCGCAGAATGATATAATGTAATTCTGGAACTCACCAGACCAATCTGTGATACTTTGTTACCACTGAACGCCTGCCGGAACTGGTTCTACTTGAGCGAACATAACTTCTTCAGATCTTCATGTGGACCTCTGAAATCTTAACTAGAACATCTCAAGACTCATATCTACAAACCCTTTAATATGTATCCTCTGATTCTCAACCCATTGAGTAGTTTTGCCTTCTTCTTATCACTGTTCTTCACTGTTCCTGATTGAGACTAATTTTCTCAATATCCTCAGCACACAGCTCATCCAATCCTTCTTATCAATGCAATATGAGTATGTTGACATCAATGACAACACTGATTAACCTCATACTTGTAACAATCTCCCCCTTTGTCATTGATGGCAACATATGATGTGAAAAACCATCAAGACAAGAACTTCTCCTTTCTGTGACAGCTACCCCTATCAGCAACAACTCTTCACATGTCTTCTCTTCCTTTACTGCTCCCCCTTTGATCATCAACCACTTGTTTTTCACATGTCTTCTCTCCCCCTTTGACATCAATGGCAAAGGGCTCATACTTGCAATTCTAACACATCAGAATCATACCAGCTGCTCCCCCTTAGTAGCAGCTCCTCATCATCAATCCGGATCACAAGATATGACTGTACTATCCACCAGACTGATGCACATCAGTGCATCCTAGTTCATCACTGGAGGGGCCATGACCCCTAACTTCTCCCTGAGATACTCAAAAGAGTCCTTGGGAAGAGGTTTAGTAAAAATATCTGTAAGCTGATCCTTGGAGGGCACATACTCCAATCTGACTTCACCCTTGTTCACTTGTTCTCTCAAAAAGTGAAATTTGATAGATATATGCTTGGTCTTAGAATGCAACATCGGATTCTTGGAAATATTGATTGCACTTGAATTATCACAGAAAATTGTGATAGGTTCCTCATATTCTACTTGAATATCTCTTAGCATTTGCTTCATCCACAAAAGTTGGGTGCAACTTGTTGCTGCTGCAATGTATTCAGCTTCAATTGTAGACAGAGATATTGCTTCTTGTTTCTTGCTTAGCCAAGAAACCAACCTTTTTCCCAAAAAGAATGCTCCTACACTTGTACTCTTCCTATCATCCACATCTCCTGCCCAATTTGCATCTGTATATGCATGAAGAGAAAAGTCATGATCTCTCGGATACCATAGGCCATACTCAACTATTCCTTTCAAGTACCTAAAAATTCTTTTGATTTCCATGACATGAGATTCTCTGGGATTAGCCTGGAATCTCGCCACAAGACCAATAGCCTGTATTATATCTAGTCTAGTCTGAGTGAGATACAGTAATCCACCAATCATTGATCTATACTTTGTCTGATCTGTCTTAGGGGAGTCATCATCTTTGCTCAACTTACATCCGGTAGCCATGGGAGTGTTCATTGGCTTTGAATCTTCCATTCCAAATTTCTTCAATAGTTCTTTCACATATTTGGTCTGAGAGATAAAGATTCCTTTCTCTATCTGAGTAATTTGCAGACCCAAGAAGAAATTCATTTCACCGAGCATTGGCATTTCAAACTCACTTTTCATTTGGTTTGCAAAGGTTTTACACATACTATCTCTTCCTCCAAAGATGATATCATCAACAAATACTTCAACAATCAAGATGTTTTCATGATCAATTTGAAAATATAGGTTACTATCAGTAGTACCTTTGTTGAAACCAATCTTCAAAAGATGTTTATCCAGCCTCTCATACCATGCTCTTGTGGCTTGCTTTAGACCATACAGTGCCTTCTTTAATTTGTAGACCATATCACTATGCTTTGATAACTGAAATCCATCCGGTTGTTCAATGTAAACCTCTTCTTCTAGGTCACCATTCAAGAAAGCAGATTTGACATCCATCTGATACACTTTGAAATCTTTGAAGGCAGCAAATGTAAGAAATAGTCTGACTACTTCAATTCTTGCCACCGGAGCAAAGGTTTCCTCAAAATCAATCCCTTCTATTTGAGAGTAGCCTTTGCAGACTAGTCTGGCCTTATTTCTGATTACTTCACCAACTTCATTTATTTTGTTTTGGAAGACCCATTTGGTTCCAATCACATTCTTGTTTATAGGTCTAGAGACAAGATCCCAAGTGTGATTTTTCTCAATTTGCATTAATTCTTCTTCCATTGCTTTTGTCCAATTTTCATCATTGCATGCTTCATTTATTGTCGTAGGTTCAATCTTTGAAATCAGACAACATTCATCTGAGTTTTGAGCAACATTCCTTCTAGTTTGTACACCTTTGCTTTTGTCACCTATGATCTGATCTTCAAACTGGTTCAGTCTTACATACCTTGGAACTTTGGGAGTTTCTTGCACTTTTGCTTCTTGATCATTCTCATTCAGACCTGTCTCTTCTTCCTGATTTACCGGATCAGTCTGAATCTGACTTTTAGGAGAGGATGGAGTACCTTGAACCAGAACATCATTCTGATCATCTTCATCATACTCATAAAATCTTGAGGGCTTCTCAATACCTTCATCAACCTTCACATTTGTACTTTCTATCATCTTTCTTAGTCTCTTATTGTAACACTGGTATGCTTTGCTTTGAGTGGAGTATCCCAAGAAAATTCCTTCATCACTTCTAGCATCAAACTTTCCTAGATCTTCATCTCTTTTAATGTAACACTTGCTACCAAATACTTTGAAATATCTCATAGTAGGAGTGATGCCAAACCAAAGTTCATAAGGAGTCTTACTGGTATTGCTTCTGATTTGAACTCGATTGAGAGTGTAGACTGTAATGCTGATAGCTTCTTTCCAAAACATCTGGGGAACATTGGCTTCCATCATCATTGTCCTGGATGGTCCAATTCTTTCTCTCAACTACTCCATTCTGTTGTGGAGTCCTAGGAGTAGATAACTGTCTCTTTATACCATGCTTCTCACAAAAATCTATGAATTCTCCGGATGTGAATTCACCACCTCTATCAGACCTCGGACATTTCAGTTTTAATTTTGTTTGATTCTCTACCATAGCCTTGAAGATTTTGAACTTCTCAAAGGCTTCTGATTTCTCTTTCAGAAAGGTAACCCACATCATTCGGGAATGGTCATCAATCAGTAACATGAAATATCTATCACCTTGCATACTCTTGATTCTTGTCAGACCACATAGATTAGTATGAACTAACTCCAATAATCTGGTAGAGGATTGATCCTTGCTTTTGAATGAAACTCTACTCTGTTTACCTAGCTAACATTCTTTGCACATACTATTTGTAGGTTTTACCAACTTTGGAAGATCTCTTACAGCCTGAGTATTGCTTATCTTGATGATGTTATCAAAATTTACATGACACATCCTTCTATGCCATAATCAACTCTGATCAACTTGAACAAACAGACAACTTTTATTAGTACCAACTAGATGGAAGATATTACCTTTTGTTTGAGTACCGGAATGCAATCTCAGTTCCGGAGCTCTCAAAGATCCTGCATCTTCCATTCTTGAACCGGAGATCATAACCTTTGTCCACCAACTGACCAACACTGAGAAGATTGTGCTTCAATCCTTCAACATACAGTACATTACCAGTTTTATTCTTTCCATCAAAAGAGATAGTTCCCCTACCTCTAATTCTACTAGCAGAATTGTCACCAAATTTTACCATTCCTTCTTCATACCTTTCCAAATCTAAGAACTTGTTCTTGTCACCTGTCATATGGTGAGAGCATCCACTGTCAATAACCCAATCATCCTTTTCTTCAACTTGGGCAGCCAAAGCTCTTTCTATAACCTTATGATTGATAGATTCAGGGAATATTAGATCTTCTTCCTTGATGGCAATGAACACCCATTCATTTCCAGATTTGTCTCCTATCTCTAATTCATCATCTGTTACTCCTTCATTATCAGCTTCTTCATGAACATAATAACAATTCTTTTGGAACCTTTGTCTATTAGAATTTGATCTTGTGGATCTTTCTGCACATCTTGAAGCAAAGTGACCAATCTTATTGCAGTTGAAGCATTTAAAGGATAATTTTCCTTCATACTTACCAGATCCCCTTGGCAGTCTTTTTGCAATGAGGGCTTCAAGTTGAGTTGTTTCTGCTTCTTCCTCTTCCATGTCTTTTCTTGCTTGATCATACCATGATAGCTTCCTTGGAGAGTTTTCTCCCGGATCAAATCTTTGTTTGCCTTTCACATAGGCACTGGCTTTAAATGCAGATTCAGTCTTGGGGGGATCATCTCCAAACTGAGTCATTTCAAATGTAGCCAGTTTGCCAGCCAATTGTTCTCTTGTGACAGTTGTATGGGCTCTGAATTCATCAATGGCAGCAACCTTGATTTTGTAGGCAGCAGGAAGGGATCTGAGAATTTTGCAAACAATCTCATTTTCATCCAAAACTCCACCAGCATTCCTAATACCACACACCAGCTCATTTACTCTTGGCATAAAGGTAGTGATATTTTCATCATCTCTCATCTTCAATCTTTCAAATTTCCCTTTGAGACTCTGCAACCTTGCACTCTTAACAAACTCATCTCCTTCATGTAGAAGTTCTAGTTTAATCCAGATCTCATAGGCAGTTGGTAGGTCAATAACATTTGAGAGCTCTGAATCGGTTAATGCACTTAGAAGAGCCTCTTTAGTTCGCAAATTGTTTTCAGCATCTGTGATTTCATTTAGAGTTGTCGGACCACCCTGTGGAGGTGTATATGCTTTTGTGACAATGAACAAGTACGCCTTTCCCATACATTCCAAGTGACATTTCATGCGGCCTTTCCAAAGAGTGAAGTTGGTTCCATCAAACTTTAGACTGTCCTTCTTGTATGACGACATCCTGGATCTCCTCAAGCGGTTAAGCTCCTTTTAGAGGAGCTTGGCTCTGATATCAATTGTTGATAATTGAGGGGGGTGAATCAGGTATCCTTAATTTACTTACAATTCAAACACTTAAATCCACTTCGTTAATCAATAGCATAGCAATTAATCATTCATGGAAGCATAAGGCATTAACACTAGAGCAGATACACATCAACACATGAGACACCAAGATTTTGACGTGGAAAACCTGGTTAAGGGAAAAACCACGAGATAATTAACCCAAGGATTATTCTCTGTTAGAAGAATAAGAAAAATAGATGGCACATGCCAATTAGGGCTTACTGCCTGAGTACACTGCTCACAAGGAGGCACACTACCTATAAGAGACACACTGTCTACAAGATAACAAGTATTACAAACTTGAACTGGAGATTGACATCTTTACCATGCATAGATCAGTTCCATTTGAGCCCAAAAATGCCTGCTCTGCCTTTTGCACTTCTCTTCGCTATATCACTCTCATCACCGCAAGACACACTTAAAAATGAATTCACAAACCCTTATTTATACAAGGCATCGACTTAGGAACAATCATCTAAGTTGGCAAACTTCTACAAGATCTTTTGCAAGACGTGTAATACATCTGATCGGCCTGTCTCAGGAAGAACACCAATATCCATGGTTATTCTTCAAATGCAAACTCTAATTTCAATACAGACCGCCAATAAGAATTTTACATGATCCAAAGATCACCAAAACCTTTCCTGAGTCCTCAAGAACATCTACACTTTATCAGCTTACTGGAATTCTTCTGTTCTTCATCTAAAACTTCAAGAACACAATCTGTCCTCACTGTCATAATGAAAAAGGTTCTTCTAGACCTCCAAACAATGTACAAATCAGGTTATCACTTCACACTGATTTCTTCAACACTCCCTCCAATCCACAGAATGAGATAATGTAGTTCCAGAACTCACCGGACCAATCTGTGACACTATTACCACTGAACGCCTACCGGAACCAGTTCTACTTGAGCGAACATAACTTCTTTAGATCTTCATGCGAACCTCTAAAATCTTAACTGGAACATCTCAAGACTCATATCTACAAACCCTTTAATCTGTATCCTCTGATTCTCAACCCATTGAGTAGTTTTGCCTTCTTCTTATCATTGTTCTTCACTATTCCTAATTGAGACTAATTTTCTCAATATCCTCAGCACACAGCTCATCCAATCCTTGTTATCAATGTAATATGAGTATGTTGACATCAATGACAACACTGGTTAACCTCATACTTGCAACACAAACCACTTTCCTTTTCTTGAGTTTTCATAGTATCTAGACTATCAACATTTGCACCATCTTCTTCTTTTTTAACTTCCTTACCTCTGACTTCTTTTTCTGCTTCACCTTTCTCTATGATATCTGCATCTGGAGACTTCTCTTTGACTTCACTATTTGTAATTTGTTCCTGAGGATCTTGTGTAGCAGTAGTAAGCTCAACATTATCTTCTTTTCTGGATTGGTCAGGAGAAGTTGGAGTATCTCCTGCATCATCAGTTTGATCCACCATTTATGTATCTTCTTTGTTTATTTGTTCCTCTTCTGGAACATAGGAGTCATCAACCTTGGTTTACTGCTTAGTAATTTTCATCTTTTCAATATCCAAGATTGATGAATCAATCCCAACATTAGTCTCATCCTCAAAAAATGGAAGATTGAGTCTCTTCAATGCACTTAGAAGTATTTCATGTGTTTCTTTAACTATTTGGTCCAATTCTCCAAGTATCAGCTTGTTCATTCTCTTCTTGCTCTTGAAGTCATCCTTCACTTCTTTGAATATCATATTCATTTGAACTTGAGTGATCTGAGGGCATAGTTTTATCAATACATGTTCTCTGAGCTCCATATCCTTGCTTTTTGCATTTTCTTTCCTTAACTCCAAAATGTTTGCAAGACTTGGAGGGATCTCAGAAGTTATTTCAATCAAGGCCTTATTATAGATATTCAAATATCTAACTGTTGCTTCCACTAATGCCCTCTTATCTGTGTCACTATATTCATCATAAAATTCAATCATGGGTTTCAAATTTCCATCCATAGTGACTGATTTTATTACATCTTCCATAGAGATTGTGGGCTTTTCAACATAAGAATCTATCTTCTACCTTTTGTTTGTCTTTTTTCTTTCAAAGGGTTTCTCCTTAGTCACTTTGGTAGCTTTTGTTCCAGAGGCTTTCAACTCCTTTACCTCAGCATTAGAATCTGTTCTTTCTTCATCAACTTTTGTGCTTTTATAGGTTCTTGTTGCCTTTGTTTTCACTCTTTTTCCTTCTTTTCTGGATGATATGCCTTCTAGTATCTCAGGATTGGAAGGTTTTGGAGGAACATGGGTAGCAGTAGAGCTTCTAGTAGTCCTTGATGTGGAGGAGGATCCTATCGGAGCACTTCCTTGTTTCTTATCCTACTTCTCCTTCTCAGCCTTTTCAGTTCTTTCCCTAAATTGCCTCATGGCTTCCTTGGTGAGACCTAGATTCTCAGCCAACTGCTTAACTTCTTTTCTTACTTTTTTGTTGGTTTCAGGTTTTCTAAGCTCAGTATGCAATTTTAACCTTAGCTCCTGATAAATCCCAAATCTTTCAACTATTGTGTCTTTTGGCTTTCTTAAAAGATGTTGAGCATACATATTCAAGATTTTTCCATCTACTTCATACCCCATGGGCATGATCCAAACTATCCTAGGTTCCACTACTTCCATTAAGCATTGATTAGTGTCAACCATAAAACATATTTCATTCTTGTACTTTTCAACAATTGTTGTAGGCATTCTTTCCCTTGAATGCATCATACTCTAAAAGTTCTTGAAGTATCACAGATTCTAGTTTTTTGAGCTTTAGAGTCACTAATGCTGCGTAGGTAATCTCTGATCTGAATGGTAACTAGCTCATCATTGGTCTAGTGCACACCTTTTACTCCAGGTACTTCATTCATATAGTAGAAGAACAAGCATAGAACTAATGTACCATATTTGAAAGTGTTTTTCTTATCTTTCTTAATTTTGTTCAAGTTCTCAATCCACTGGTTCATTAACAGCTCACATAGGTCATAATCTACATTCTCCTTTAACATTTGATATGTTGCATATATAGCAGTTCCAGAGATAGAATTTTCCTTGTTGGAGTGGTAAATCTTGTACCCAATCACCATGGAGGAAAATTTAACATCTAGTTCTATAATATAGCCCTTTTGTCAAACTTGGCACTGGTAGCATCAGTCGTTGTCTATTTTTTTACAGCTTTCAGCATGGGTAATCCACAAGTTGAATTTAACCTAGTTACAATTTTGATAACATCCTTGGTGATCTTGAATGGTTTTAACAACCATATGAATTCATCATGCATCCAAAGCAAAACATACTAGACCCATTCATCTTCATCAAATGTTGGAAACCCATATTCTAAAGAAAATTTTTATCATATAGTGCCTTATATTCAAGTTTAAGATCATGATTTTCATCCATTAGTTGACTCTCAAACAAATCTACAAACCTTGAGTCTCCAAATTCATCTATGCTCGCATGAATATAAACCCTAATATCTTCAATATGCAACACACCATATGGAACACTTGAAAAAGTACCTAATGGGTTGACTTCTATTGATTTGTGAGGATGCTTTTTAAATCTTGGTCAAGGCCTTTCAGTAATGTCAACAACTAAAGGTGTAGCCATTGTAGAAATTAGAAGTTTAAAGCTACACAGATAAATACCTCTTTTCACGAAATTGGGGTTGATAGATAAATTCACTGATGGTACTTCAATTCTTTGTAATCTTAGCTCAGACACTATTCTTCTTGCTTTCTTCAAGTGCAAAAGTGATTCAAATGAGGAGTGAACATCTTTTTAAGCTCCGCAAAAACTAATTTGTCTTTGTAGTAAATGTGTTGCCCTAACTTCATCTTGTTACTCTGTTTGTTAACAGTTCTTCATGAATCACTTCGCAAGTTTTCATATCAATATCTTTTCTTTTGGAAATCCTTCCATAAGTTCTAAACCAATTCAAAATATCCTCTTTCATTGTGCCAGATTTAGGCACCCACTTACTGGCTAGGGGAAATTGATTTTCAATGTAGCTCCCCCTGAGCCAGAGCTCCAAATTTAATTCTCAGAGGAATTATCAGCACCAGATTCTGGTGCAAGCTCATTACTATTGTTCTTAATTGTTTTCTTGACCCAAGTCTTTCTCATTTCATTATGTATTTCATTCACATCAATTTTCCTTTTGTCTTTGTCTTGTCTCCACTCATCCAATTTTTTGTCTACCAAACCTCTTCTTTCATTATTCCTACTTCTGCAGAATCTTGCCATATGACTAGATCTATTTCAATTAAAGTAAACAATATTTCTTGGCTTGTATACTTGATTTCTTCTTGATCTGCACTAATTTTCCATGTGTCCATATCCATTTCAAGTGAAGCAGTAACCATTGAAAGAGTTTCCATGTTCTCTAGAGTTATTCTTTATCAAACTTTTGCATTCATTTGATCTATGACCATACCTCTTACACTTGAAGCATTGACCAAAGAAGGATGGAGCATTTTGATTTACTCTGCTTCTGCACTGAGTAGATCTATGACCCAATTTATTGCAATTAAAACAATTTCCATTGAATGATGGATATCTTTGAGCATTAGGCTATCTTACTGGAGGTCTTCTAGGTCTATTTTTCCCATTCCTTGGTTGAAAATTTCTTTTTTCGAATCCAAAGCTTTCACCTTTCTCATATCCAAGACCATGCTTGTCATCAGCCTTTTTCTATGCTTCAAGCAGTGCTTCAAGTTTAGTTGAGCTTATCTTGAACTTTTCCTTGTATTCATTTGCAACTTCTAGGTCATGTCTGAGAGTGACAATTTGCCTTTCAAGTTCTCTCTCATTGTCTCTGCTTTCTTGTAGATTAGACTCTAGGAGGCCAGCTATTCTGTCTAATCTGCAGCATTCTTTAGTTCTCTCTTTTAGATTTTGATTCAGGTCTTCTTTAGTTCTCTTTCTATCTTCAATTTCTTTGGTTAGCCTCATCACCCCAGATTCCATCTCATGTTTTAGGATAACAACATCTTTGGCTAACTTCTCACATTCCTTTGTCTTCTCTTTCAGAGCCTCATCCTTGTTGTTTTCATAATGATTTCCTAGTTGAAGAGGTTGTTCCTTCCTCTTTTCATTGGATTTGCTCAATTTCTCTTTTAGAATCTCAATGAAGTCTTTAGCATTTTTAAGGTTCTCTTGCAGCTCTTGGACTTCTACTTTGGACTGCTCAAGATCTTTTAGAGAGATATTAAGTTGCCCTTGGAGGTTATATTCATCTATATTACTACTTTCCCAGATCTTCCTCAAGTTGTTATACTTTTTCAAAGGAACCTTGCGTTGATACCAATTTTTGGAATTGGTCTGAAAAACTGAGAGGGGTGGGGGTGAATTAGTTGTCACACAATTTAAACATTTCTACCTTTAATATTCTTTTACAACTTATAATCAAATTAATGATATAAACATTTTAGCATCAATCAATAACACATGAGCAAAAACATAAATAACACACTTAACACCAAGATTTTTGACGTGGAAACACGGTTAAGGGAAAAACCATGGTGGGGGTTAACCCAGAAAGATTATAGTCTGTTAAAAGTATTACAAAGGGGAATGCACATGCATTCGGGCTCACTGCACAGAGATCACTGCTCAAAAGAAGGCTCACTGCCTATAGAAAGAAGATTACAATGAATTTGAACTAATAAATAGCATCTACCAATGCAAGGGTTTAGGTTTAGTTAAGCATAGAATACTGACTTGATACCCTTCATCCTTACTCTGTCTTGTTTATTATTCTACTAACATTTGAACCTTAGATCTCTGCCCTTTTCGCACTTAGTCCTTAGTCACATTACCACCACATCAAAATCCTTCAAATACATTGGCTATATATATCTGCATCCTGATCTTCAACCACTTTTCAGTCAGCTTCAAGAACACTTAGAACTTTATTGAAGATTTTGCTCTGTTGGCTAAATCCATGTACAACTTGTAACGTGGACCAAAACTTGCACTCACAAATCATCAATCAGGTCAGCTACTATCACTGATCATCACAACTTATCCAACCAACAACTTCCATACAGCCAGAACCAAGATCAATTACAAGGTTGGCCTGCTCTTCTTCTGTCTTCTCTGTCAAACTATTAACTCGATACTCAGATGCTAATAACTTTTGAATCCTTCATCATGGGAGGCCAAAACTCTAGATTTAGATTATCTTGACAATGCTTATGACTCCCTTAGATTCGTAGCAAACTCTAATTTACCACCGAAGAGATCTGGACCAAGATACCGGACCCTGTCACCTGCTCTGTTTCAAACTTCCCGAACATAGATAAATTCTGGTTTTGACTTCCGGTATGAACAAATTGTGTTATGCAGATGGGTGGAATAGTCTTAGTTGCCATCAGTGACAACACCTATCATGCGTAGTAGTGTCTCTTGCCAACACACACACCAAGTACATTTTCACATTCACATCTCATCCATCAAACACTAAATTTGATCCCATATATATATATATATCTTCAACATTCAGAATCTTTATATTAGGTCAACCTAATAAGGTGTAGCGTGTAGTCATGCCTTAAGTAACTTGTCAGCCAAATTCATTCTCTAAAGTTCACAGTAGACCCAAAAAATATTTGAAATACCTTCTCATATGTCAGTCTCAACTGTTCCACCACTTAGGTTTAAGTTCTAAACAATAGAACTTACCACATACAAAGTAAGCTTATCATGTCGGCCTCAAACACAGACTGCCACTAGTTCACTTCATCTGTCAGACTACATCTTTTACTACAGACCATAGGACTTTGCTCAAAAACATATCAAAGACTCTTCAGTTATCATAGATCATACCTTCAGAACTGCAAAGAAAATTATCTTCTTGTGGTTAAATGTGGACCCCAAGAACACATACCCTATCACAATCAAGCTTTGCCAAACTAAGGAGGGATACTTACACACTCACAACTATCTTTCTGGTGGATCTCAGAATCTAAAATTCTAGATTTAGACACTTCATACACGTATTTACAACACCTCAAAACCACATAATGATAAATGCAACACTAGAGGAATGCGGACCAATTCAAGTGAGTGTTCTGCTATGGTTAGCACTATATTCTGCTCTGTCAGACTTAGGCTCTTTGAAGATGTACTTCCAGAACTTATCAAGAGCTAAAATCTTGGATATCAAATTTTTTGGGGATTGCAAACAACTTACTAGAACTGCATGATCTTATTTTCAACTATGGACTAACATCATCCATTACACTACCTCTCTGTCATTGTCTCTTGTGTACTGCCAACACTTAGCCAGAATGACTAACTCTTCTTGACCGGACCAAAACCTCTGTTCTAACCTTGTTCCTTTTCTTTTTGCCATCAATGACAACATCTTCAAACATCATACATAATCATTCATCATCATACAAGTAGTGTCTCTCTCTTAATGATGTTTGCCAAGTTGCCAACAGGAAATACAATTTACAACCATTGGAACTATCTCCAAGGTTGCCATACATACATTATTCAAATTAGGTCTAGACCTAGAAAAATTTGTAGAGAAAATAAATGAAGAAAGAGCACTTCATAGGTTAGCTCAGACCCAAACACATCTTCACATGCTTGAACATGCTTCTACAATCCACGAATCACCTCTACAACAAGTGTAAATAACCACGTCAGCATAACTAGTGTCGACATCAAGAATACATATATACACGCTTCCAAATACTTAATTATAGCTTGCAGATCAAGCACACACCTTTAATATATTCTGGAGACATCCACGAACAACATAGAATCACCTAGGAGCCAAAAAATCCAACCATAACATATCTCACTTGAGGACAACAAATATCACTGGAAGACTTAACATAGATTGCTTCACAAGAAACACTGTCGAACTCTGCTAGTCAATAACTTTCTTTCTAGAGCATCAAATCACAAATCCTTTGGAATGAGGATAGCTAAGGACCTTATAAACTTAAGTCTAGAACTGCAAGACCAAATTCCAAACTGTGGAGAAATGTGGAGCAAAATACTTTCTCCTTGTCACTCTACATATGCTATCAGGCACAAGTCTTCAAATTGGTGACTAGAACTTTTGTTGCATAGTGATCCGACCACCAAATTTTGGATTTAGCATCTTCAAACACTTCTCTAAATCATATCCAAATCTCATACTCTGGTCTTTAATATAGAGGAAATGCAGAGCAAAACCTCAGACAGTGTCCTTGATATGACAGCTCAATTAATCAGCAAACAACAATACCAAAAGACACAATTGACACCATTGACAACACAAACATGTTGACATCAATGACAACACCATTTAGCTCCATACCTAAAGAGGTATTAGAGAGACTAGATAACATCATGCGGATTACTTCAAAAACATTATATGACTTGCAAAAACATTCTCATTCACTACTTTCACAACTTCATGCTACTTCATGCTGGCGCAAACTATCAAACATTGATACTATTATCCTTTGCAAACTCTAATTACATGGTCTTGAAATAGAGCATTGAAAACTAGACTTGTGGTACTCCTTAACACCTGAAACTTGAAATGAGAAAACCTACAGGCAATTTAAACATTTCTTCCAAACAACAAAACCAAATATTGTAATATGGTGAAATACGATGGATTTTACTTTCTCTCTCTGACAACCCTAATCAGCAACATGGTTTGTCCTTGCTTTACTGACTCTAGAGAACCTTTGCGATACAATGTAACATCTAAAACTTGAGTAGATCATACCTCTCATCTGTATCCAACTATCAAAGCTGCAAGACCATATCTGCTAGTGTGGAGCATTATACTATCTCTTTCTGACTACAACAAAATTGTACCACTATCTTCACTTTCGCTACCTCTAGAATCTTCTGCAGTAACTTTTATGCTCTGAAATTAGGATCATGTACACTTTATGTCTACCTCTGTCTAACCTCCAAACCACAAGGCCATATCTTCAAATGTGGACAAATGTAGAGCATTCTCTTGAGCTCCTTCAATACAACTTCCTGTCAATTGAACCCTTGTACACTTTCATTCAAGTCTCATGCAATTCTTTTCAATGAGAAATAATGAATGCAACATTCACAACACCATAGACAACATACACAACTCTTTTTCATCAAAAACAAGAACTCAAATTTTTCTGGACAACTTTCATCTATCCATGAACTTTAGAAAATAAGGTACAACTATGTACATATGATACTGATCCATTAGCCTAATCATGACTTCCATCACCATATCCTTCACCTCACAACTTCTCTGATCACCACTCCTTTGTCTACTCATCTATACATCATTTACTTTGACAGCATCTACACATCACCATGCTTTCCATCTCACAACACCACTTCTGATCACTTACTCTTCTGACATCACTTAACCATTCTATAGACATCAATATATAATTGTATGCCTTCTCCACCATAACTCTTTTGACATCAATGACAACATATGCAACAATCTCCCCCTTTGGCATTGATGGTAACACTAACCTGATATGCAACATTTTTTTCTCCCCTTTGACATCAAGGGCAAAGGGCTAGTGGTTTTCCTCTGTACCTACAAAAACATGCAAGCTCTCCTTGTCTAAACAATCCTTGTCATCCTTCTTAGTCTCTTATCGACCTACTCCCCCTAAGATGTAGCCACCATCAATCCAGGGATAATGAATATGTCTTGAGTTGCTCCCCCTAGATAGATGCATCCTTTGTGCATCTAGTTAGGGGGGGCAACAATCCCTAACTTCAGTTTGAGATATTCAAATGTGTCATTAGAAAGCACCTTTGTAAACAAGTATGCAACCTGATCGTTTGTAGGTACATATTCCAATTTTACCTCTTGATTTGCAAGCTTCTCTCTTAATAAGTGATACTTGATAGATATGTGCTTGGTTCTAGAATGCATCACTAAATTATTTGAAATATTGATGGCATTTGTATTGTCACATAAAATAAGAATGGGTTCATCATACATTACCTTTATATCCTTCAATTTTTGCTTAATCCACAACACTTGAGTGCAGTAGGATGTTGCAGCAATATACTCTACTTTTGCTATTGATAAGGAAACTAAATCCTACTTCTTACTAAACCATGAGACCAATCTATCTCCCAAAAAGAGAGCTCCACCACTGGTAGTTCGCCTATCATCAACACTACTAGCCCAATCTGCATCTGTATATGCACTCAAAGAAAAGTCATCAAATTTTTGATACCATAATCCATAATCTGGAGTGCTTTTCAAATATCTAAAAATTCTTTTGACTACCTTCACATGTGTCTCCTCAGGCCTTAATGCTATTAAGTATAGTAGGCCCCCAATCATAGACCTATACAAAGTTTGATCAACTTGAGGTGACTCATCATCCTTACTCAAATGGCAACTTGTTACCATAGTACTCATTGGTTTGTAGTCTTCACTACCAAACTTTTTCAACATGTCCTTGACATACATTTCTATTGATCATGATGTTAGTCATAAACAAACATAGATAAAGAAATACAAATCAAACCTTTATCATCTTGAAAGATACAATGAATTAAGAGAATTCATGATCCCAAGTCTCCGTGGATTAGTTCAAAATCTTCTGACATTACTTAGTTGTTTGATGTGAGTTGTTGTTTTCCAATCAAGGAGCCTTACATTTCTAGTTCCAAGAAATTCATGTCTGGATAATCCTTACTTCACTTGTTTTCTATAATTTTCTTAACAAACAAGGTTAAATCTTACTTTATTTAACCAAATGATGCAGATATCATGTAAGTTTGATCAATTCTTCTGTATATCAAGTCATTAACTGCATTTTATCTCTCCACAATAAATTTATTCAAATTATGAGCCTACAGGCATATATTTCCATCATTACTATCATTATTTATGTTCATTTGCATGATATTTGTCATTTCAACATGCTACTTGCTCAAATGTGCTAAAGATGTTCAGTTACCTATGAGATGTCAACATATTTTCTTATATCTACTTAAGATTTTCTATATATTTGCAATTGTGATGATGATCAAATGAAATTAAATAAATTTAAATGAATGCTTTCTAACTTTACTAAAATGAGTGAATCTTTAGACATTGATCCATATACATTCTTGACACTATCATGAAGAGAAGGAAGTCAAACCATATGTTCACTGGGTTGTTCCACAGCTAGATATGATTGATACTAACTTCGATGGAAAGGAATGAAAACAACATGTGCAAACTAAAAAGCACTCCAAGGGACACAACAAATCAAAGCACATATCCAGAATCCATTCACAAATTACTCAAAGTTTACAATTGTATGTAATCAAGGTACTTCATCTTCATTAAGCATGCAAAAGAAATATACATTCACAATTGGCCATGAGAATTAGTCCTGATGCTTCGGCAATCTAATCTCAATTAAGTTTCAAATGAATTACAAAGAGCACTCCATGTCCTTTTATAGGACAAGAAGAGGAGGCGGTTACAAATGATCCTGCGATCATGATTTGTCTATTAATATCAACGGTCTATAATATTCCTTGACTAAGTCAACGGGTAGATACGTGGCATAGGTTACCAGTTGGTAACCATCTGGTGATGTACAACTGACCTCCTTGACACATTCTACATATGACCCACTGTTATACTATATCTTTACTTATTCATTTTCTTCTTCATTAGTGGATGAATCGTCTTCTACATGTACATTGATAATTCCCCTAATGGGTTCATATGCTTGCACAATTCTTTCTACTGCTCCTCCATCTTGTATTTTAGCCCTTATAATTGCATGCCCCTATGATTAGAACTGAGCTTGTAAGGTAGTCCACTTGGTCTTCTTGCTATTCAATACTTCATTGTATTTCTCCACTTTAAACCTCATCCTCATGGCTTTATCAGTTATATCTTTAGATAAATGGTTAAGTGGGTCATCTAATACAAGCTTGAAATTATCTTGAAATGCCTTAATGGAAAAATCAACATCTTGATTTTCTATATTCCCTTCAATATTATCCTTAAGAGCCTCTAGAATGTCCATATCCTTGGACAAGAGCTCATGCAATTTGACATTGATATCCCTAAGCTTGGCATTACACTTCTTCAAGATATCCACTTCAAACTTGGTATCTTCATACCCTATACCTAACAACTGTGGTGTCTGGTTGGTCAAGATATTATTATATATTAGGACATTCACATCTATATGCTTCATCTCAGAGAGGGTCGTCAAATGTTTCTCAACTTTTATTGACCTCTGTCCAACTTCTTTCTATAACTTATCTACCTTACTCCTCAGTGTGTTGAGAAAATTCCAATTAGCAAGCGAGGTCCTTATTACCTTTTCTCCTCTGGTGATGAACTGGATAAACCACTTATCCATCATAGGTGATTTATGTTTCATAACATCCAATCCTATCATTTCATCTTGATATATTATGGTTAGTGAGGTGGATGTGCTGATAAGGATATTGATAGGGGCTACTAATCCCTTTATAAATGCTTGCATTTGAGCAAAGTGCTCTTTATGCACCTTATTCTTATTCTTCTCTTTCTCTATTGCTAATAATGTATCTATTATATCTTTGGCCTCATGACCTTCTTTCTTCTCAGTGGCAAAGCCCAAATCTATAGTGGCTTTTTGAAACTCACTAGCACTTATTTCTCCTTTGGCTTTGTCTATAACAGGTACAACCACTTGGGCTATTCTTTTACCTGTAGCATGATCTCTTTTTATTGTAGAGGTGGCCCTAGCCCTCCTCTTTGGTTTGGCTATGTCAGCCAAAAATAATGTAGTTATGTCAAAGTTTGAAGAAACACTTGGTGGATGTGGATTTACCTCGCGTTGCAGCCAATATGACACCTCAACTCTGGACCTTTCCTGGTATGTATGTTTAATGTGAACATTTGGTGATCATGTGTTCTGCTCCACCCTTTGTGGTGATTGTTCCTTCTCTTCCTCATTATGAACCTCCTTATGTGTGGATACCTCTTGTGTTGACTTTATACTCTTTCCATGCTCATCTTGTGGTGATGGGTTCACATTAGGGTTTTGGTGGCCTAGATCTTGGGCATCCAGATGATCCTCTTGACTACCCTTATCAACATTTTCCTCTTCCTTGTTATCATTACCAAATTGTGGACCTTGTTTCCCAAATTTTGGTACATTAGTATCCTTAGGACATTGGGGTTTGATTGTCCTGATTTCCTCTGTCCCCTTATCATGTAATAATCACTATCTTGAGCATTAGGTTGATCAGGTGCCTTTGCATATTCATTCGTGGCTATATTGTCTTCAATTCATCATGTCCTAGAGTTGTATCCTCATCTTTATTTTTCATCTTCATTACCTTGTGATGCCAAGTCAATAGCTGCTGGGATGGTGACTTGAGCAACTAGTCCTGCTACGCCAATTTTCTGTGTTGCAACCTCTAGACTATCTTCTTCTATTTCTTTAACTTTTGTTTCCTTTTGCATAGTGGGAGTATTTTGGGGAGTCATCATTGTATTTTTCACCAATGTCTCCATAGGACTGGTAGATACTTCCCTTACCACTTCATCATCTGATAGCTCTACTATTTCATCTAAGGGTAAGGACTGATCACCCCCTCTCTTCTTCATCTCCTCTCTTTTCTCTTTAGTCAACTTAGTTTTAAACTTCACTATGGTGGGGATGGGAACATCATGCTGTAGATTTCATCTGATTCCCTCACCTCCTTTGCCTTTTAGCACAATACCAGGTCACACATTCACTAATCCCCTTATAGTTGCTGGATTTTTCTTTTGTGGCACCTCTTGAGTTTTCTCTCTTTTCCTCCTTATGAGGAGATCTTCTTCATCAGTACTTTCTTCTAAGTCCTCACAAGTGATACTAGGCTTTGTGATGGGCTCATGTTGTTCTGCAGGTGCTTGGGATGTTGTAGCAGTAGAGGTTAAAGCTAGATCCTTTTTAGGTGGGGGGGAATGGATGATTCTCACACCTACATTTCGGTTCCCTTTCTTGGCTCCCTTTAGTGTATCTCCTTGCTTTCTTTCTCCTTTGGACTCCCACTTCTCTTTGAGGAGATCATCATATTCCTCATCTGTCAATTCTTGCCTCTTCCTCTTTTTATCAATAGTGATGGCCACTCCTTTGGCCTTGAATGCAATAACCTCTCTATCCACCCACTCTTTGGTCAATTGCATGATCCTTTGTGTTATTATTTCTAATGAAGTCTCCTCTGGTTGACTCCATTTGGGTGATGAGATTGTATCATTATATATTTTCTTGTCCTCATACTCTTGTGACAAAATAACTCCATCATCCTCATGTAATTGCATAGGAACTGGTATGCAATCCAATGTGTGAATTTGCTTTAGAGTGAGTCTTTGGTAGCTTCTCTTTCGTACCTCTACCTCATCATCATAGTTAGTCCAGTAATCTTCAAGATGCACTTGGTGCACTGACTTTTTGTATAACTCTTGCATTCTATTGTAGCGGTCATATTGTCTGGATACAGGAAAGGGTTGTAGGCACATTAACTATAACCCACCTATTGATTCTTCAACAGTCTCCTTATCAACACACATATACCACCCAATGATGAGTGGAAACAAGACATTAGGTATCTTGTTTTTCTGAACAAAAGCTTCAAATGAAGGCAGTATCTGCTTGGCCATCTCCATTAGTATGACCTTGTCTGTCAAGTATCTTGGCGTCATGAGGGGTTGCCCAGTGAAACATTTTATTCTTATATATGTGAACATGGGGAATTGGATAAACCATGCCCCATACTTGTATATCAATACCTAAGCTTCAATGCTCACTCTCTTTGCTCTATCTTCCTCCATGGTCTTGACCAAATGCATAATAAAGGAATCATTTACTCTCCTATAATGTTGGAGAGATGCTTTCATCTTCAATTGTGGATAGTGATCCCATATATTCACATCCCTAGGATTAGAACCAACCCTGCCAACTATCTGCAGACCATCAAATGTCTCTCGGAATGCACATGCATAAACCACATATGAGGTCATGTGAAACATATTTACCTTTCCCCCAAGATTCCGCATGCCTTCATCAAGGCTATCAATAATAATCTTTGCCCACTGGGGTTTTCCATTAGTAGTCTCTACCATTCTCATGAGAGCATACATTCAGTCTTCAAAATAGCCTACATTTGGCCTTCCCCTCATACGACTGAGCATAACCATTAAGTATTGATACTCAGGGGCAAAATCAAACTTGTATAGATGCACTGGCAATTTCGCAGAGGCTTTGTATGTACTATTACTTAACCTCCATTAGAACATGATCTTTCTATAGTCTTTCTAGTTGTCATTGTATTGTTTTAGTAATGCTTCCAAATCTATCTTGCATATGTTGAACCCTGATGGCAAATTGAAAGCTAAGGTGGTGCCTGCAATTGAGAAATCAGCATACACCTGACCATGTTTCTCTAACTTTCTATTGCAGACATTGTAATTGCAAGCACACTCAACTACTAGCTTGGTGGCTTCTACTGCATAAGGAAACCCTTCAGCATGCCACATGCCTAAATTATATATGTTGATAAGTAGGGGCTTCCCATTGCCCTTTTCTAATTTTGCTATCCATACATCGAGATCCATATTCCTGGATGTGTATTATTTATTTGACCATATTTGAATGATGCCCCCCAAGTTGTATACTCATGGGCTTCAAGAATTCAGTTTCTGATTTGTTCCTACAGATATCCATTGTATCTTGTGATAAAACATATGTATGTCTTACCCTGACGTGCATTATGCATATTCAAATTTAACAATTGCATGAATATCATGACGTTTTGACTTTTAGAAAGCATAATTCATACATCCTCATATTAATTTACTTTGGTAAAAACTGGCATTTACCTGTTCATCTATCTATAAATGACAAAAGAGGGTTTCATTGTTACATACCTCATATTCGTACCCTTTTAAACTACTTGATCTATATCCCGATATAGGTGTTCACTTTGCGATTACCCTCCTCTGTTTGTTGTTTGAAGATGCACTATGTTCCATTGTGTTTGCAAGTTACTATAATGGCACCTTAATCACACAAGAGCTTTGTAATCTCTTCTTGAATATGTGATAAGCTTAAAATGAACTCAAATTGACATATTAATCAGTAACACTGGTGAATTAGGGTGTAATTAATGTTAAATTGTTCATACTCATAGATCTACACCCTAATCTTTTGAGATTCTAACAGGTGGCATGATGTTATTTGAAATTTCAAACATTCACTAACCGTTAGAATAACATTTAATATGGGATCTGCACATTCGCAAATGTCAGGGATACTAAGTATTATGCATGCTCCTTCAGAATATGCCCATGATGTAAGCATGATGATAGTCAACTGTTGATCAATAATCGAAGGATCAGGTTACCCTACTTTGTTTAACTATCATGATATTATGGTGTGTTGATATGGATCGGTCAGTGTGCCATGTGGGAGCATCCTATTGCTTCATAGAAATCTATGTGTTATGTGTCCCAAAAGTGGATATGGGGATATTAAGAAATATTTGGATGTTCAATTATGAGAAATATCCCCCCTTTCTGAGGATGAGGGTGACGTCAGCAGTTTTTCTAATATTCCAAAATAGTGAGGAGCTGACATCATCATCACATTGGTGAAAATTAGGGATCTAAGTTAATGTGCAGGATACTAAGATTTGTCTTCATATTGCATCAGGTCAGGATATTAGCAAATATCTGGGATATTGAAAACGAGATGACCCTTTTAATGTCAATGAACATGATGATGTCATCATCATATTGGGTCTTCTTTAAAATGGATCAAGGTGACGTCATTGTCACATTAACAAATGTCTAGGATATTAATGAATATCAAGGATATTCAAGTAAAAGTGCATCCGTTATGGAATGTACGTGGGTATTGACGGGTGGACACTTCCCAAGTAGAAATTTGATGTCTACATATTAGTGAATATGTGGATATTGGGATTTTATTTGTTAAAACCTATGTCCAGGATATTAACGAATATCAGGGTCCTTAGGAAATGTGATGACCCTCTCATGAGTGACTATTTTGACCAACTTTGACCAATGTTAACTTCTTATCCCTAAGGAATTTTGGTTTGATCTAGAACGCAAACCTGCTTAAAATTTTGCATTGTTTCATTTGATGAGATTCGTGAAAGTAAAACCCAACTTTGGCACTTAACCCTTTTTATGAGGTCTTTGCATGCATAGGGTGATATCTTGTCACTACATCTAATGCACAACTTTTACCATACCACCCAAGGCAAGGGAGCAAAAATAAGCCCAAAAAGTTGGGTCCCTATTTTGTTGAGGCAAAATGGGGCGCGTGTTGTGTCACCACACAACATTTTCTTGATAGATAAATATAGCTTCATCGGATTGAGAAATTTGGAGTCCAAGAGAGAATGATAGCTCACCTATCATAGACATTTCAAATTCCTTTTGCATCTCCTATGCAAACTTCTTACACAATTCATCATTTCCAGCAAAGATTATATCATCAACATACACTACTACTATCAATATTTTCTCATTCTCAATTTTGATGTTTAGATTGTTGAAAGTAAGGAATACTTTGAGGGGGGGTGAATTAGTATTCCACAAAACCAATTGTTCACTTTATTAATCCAATTTCCAAAATTAATAACATAAAAGTAGAACAAGCATAAGGGTAGCAACCATAAAGACATAACACATTGACACCAGGATTTTTACATGGAAAACCCAAAGAGGGAAAATCCATAGTAATTGTTAGCTCACAATATATTATGATAGCTCAATACCAAATTATAAGGAGGATCACTACCCAGGGCTCATTGCCCTATGAAGAAGTACTCACTGCACAAAGGCTCACTGCTTAGAGAAAAGAAAAATAAGAAGGATTGGCTCACTGCCAGATGATGAACTACTTTTGATGCATCTACCACATGCTGGATCATAGTTCCATTTAAGGATCAATATACAGATTCAAAGCTCTTCATTTATTCTGCCCTGCTTCTCAACTTAACTACATATACTATGTTTTTTGTCCTTGTTCAACTTTTCTTCTTTACACTCTGGTCATATTCCTTCACATAGGAATTCACACACCACACACCTCAATTCTTCACTTTATAATTGAATTCCATCGAGTATATATATTCTCTACAAGATTTAGCTCATAATCAGGTTGGCAAGAAAAACATAAACCATGTACACAAACACTACATCTTGTCAGCTTGAACTTGTGTACAATCTGTAATGCGGACAAAGTCAAACATATAATGATCTTCCTATAGGTTGGCACAAATCATACAACCACTTAGATTTATTCCTTAAACAATATATCTTCTCTGCATATGAATTTTTCATGTCTGTTGGCCTATCTCTTAAGAGCACACTCAACCAATTCAACTATCACTTCACAACTTTCACTGCAGATCATATACGACTCTAAGAATCACATTCAACACTCATCTTTGACCTCTTAACATATCTTCAGAACCACAAGACAAAATATACAACTGTGGAGGAAGGTAGACCCTTTTTCTCAAGGATATTCAAGTAAAAGTGCACCCCTTATGGAATGTACGTGGGTATTGACGGGTGTGTTGACTTTTTCCCAGACTGGATGCTTATTCCCAGATATCCCTACAAGGTAGCCATCAGTGATCAACAGGATCTCTGAGCCAGGGGGTCAACAGTATAGGAGATAGACTCTATATTTTATCTCCTCTTCTTCTTCAGGCTCTGCAAGACCTAGGGGGGTATTCCCTACTCAACATCCATGAGGATATGCATGCAAGGCTGGGATGTTGACAGAAAGCAGATAGTCCTCCTGTATGTAGACCAAAACTGAAAGATAAGGGCAAAGGGGCTAGCTTTGGGCCTATTGGCAGTTGTAGACAGAGGACTGAGGATCCTAAACTAACTCTAATGTCCTAATGTTTGTTTTAGATTTTGCTTTGGAGTTTAAGTGTGGATGCAAAGCTGGATATGGTTATAACACAAAACAAAGCCTGATTGGTGCCTATCCAGGGCCTGGAGTCAGTAGACATACACCTGTGAATGATCAGCATAAACAACTAAAACTGGATTTCAAGGGGATATATGTGATACCTGCCTTACAGGCATCTCCCAATACAAAGTGTTAGGTTATCTCTACTTATGGTATCCCTACTGCAGTATATCCCTCCCAATGTTCAACCTGAAAACAGTTTAATCTACCCCTTGAGTAGAAGTTAAAAGATCAGACAGTCAACATAGGAATTCTATGCTCTAGAATCTAAACATTACTAAACATCCAGATTCAGAAGAAGAATACATGCAATACTGGAGACAGAATTAACACAACACATGCCAAACAGCATTTCTCATATAAGTTTAATCATGAAATCAGTGGGTTCATGCCAAAAACAAACAACAGGAGATACATAAACTCACAGGTAAGCTGTACAGAGCAACCAGATCAGCTTGTCATGCATTACAGAGCCAAAATCATCAACTTTCAACAACCACAAATGAACAACACAACCTGCTTATAACAGCCAGGTAGGTGCTCAGCAATTAATTGCAATGTTGACCAAAATTTCGCCAGATACACAGTATCATGAAAATGGCGCTCAAACACAACCGGATTGGCGCCCAAACTTGAATGCAGCAGGTAGGGGAGGAGACAGGAAGATTTCTCGAGCCCTGCGCTCCTGCCCGCTGATTGACACCTCTAGTCGGGTACAAGATCGACCCACGCCATCGCCCACACCTCTGCAACAATCGCCATTAATGGCGCACCAACCCGCGGCCTGGGGAAAAACACCAAACAGACCATCGCAAGCTTTTCCCGCCGAGACTCATCATCATGATATTTCGAATATGCAGGATCTCAATATCCCACATGCACCCCGCGATGACCTCAATAACACCTTATATACTAGGTCATGAGCATATATCATGTCGGTGCTTTTGCTCCTGACGACACTAGTATAGACTTCATCATCATCATCCTTCAGCAGCATGATATCCTGTTGTTCGAAATATCACCCTGACGTCATCATGATATTTGAAATATAACCTTCATGATAATCGGCACAACCTGATCCTTCGGAGGAACATCCTCCTGCTGAGCTTATAACAAAAGTCTGGCCGATGAACATCCTGATGACGTCATCATCATATCCTGCTGACGTCATCATCATATCCGCCTACTGCACACCTCCTCACATCCGGATGACGTCATCATCATGTTTGCAAATATCAGGAGGTCTCTTCAAGATGATCAGTGTTAGAAATATGACCCCCGCGGACCTTGATGACGTCATCATCATATTTACATCATCATGATATTCGGAAGACAACCGGATATTTGGAAATATCCTGATGATGTTCAAATATCAGGTTGCACTGTAACTCCTCTATAAGATCGGGGCGATAACTGAATATGATGATGCTGCTTGAAAAGATCACCCTCAATAGATAACACGCGAAACTAGCAGGCGGATATCTCCTTGATATCAACATCATCATGACGTTCGAACAAACATATATCCGGATGATATGAAAATATCACCCCCTCCTTCGCGAATATCATGATGCAGATAGGCAGAAAGAAAAATATCACCTTGATATACGGATGACGTCAGCATCATCAGGATGACAAAACAACGAACAAGAAGTGATATAACATCATCAGGATGATATTGACTAAGATCATCCTGACGTTCAAAATATGATGACCCCAGTGAATATCGGGTCACACTTAGAACTCTTCAACAACATCATCAGGATGATCATAACCAAGATCACCCGATGATAAAAATATCACCCCGGCGAAATATCATGAAGGCCGAAAATATGATGACCTCCACAAGTAGCAGGATGATAACCGGAAATATGATGATGATGACCTCCTCCTCAGGAAAATATGATGCTGTACCTGAAAAATGCTGAGGAGGTCCAACACTTAGAAAAAATGGGCAAGAAAATAAAGGCTTCAAATGAAGAAACCTCCTGATCATGATAAATCAATCCCTGGTCAAAATGAGTGTCAACAGTGGCTCCGAATGGGGACGTGCAGGTGAAAACCTGCAGCGAGAACCAGATCTCCGGGCAGACCTGACAAAAAGCCAAAAAACGCGAGCTGTACAAGACATTTACACTACATACATATTTTACAAATGTGCACAGCACCCAGTCATTATGCAAAATAGAACTTAAGGAATTGGCCATGCACAGGCAATTCCAGAATTTCACCATCTAGGGCCTGGAGGAAATAAGAATCCTCCCCATGAGTATTGCAAACCTGATATGGGCCCATCCATAAGGGCTGAAATTTGCCATGTTTACCCTTTTCCTGATCTTTAGCATTCCAAATAAGCACCAGATCATTAACTTGAAATTTCCTTTTTGTAGTTCTCCTGTCAAACTGATATTTCATCCCTTGTTGTCTTTTGAGATTGATCTGGTGGGCTCTCCTCCTGTCTTCATCCAATGCAACCAGCTGATTCACCCTTTCTGTCATGGGGTCTTCAATGTCCTCATCATTTTCCTGAATGAATCTGTAAACTGGTAGGAGATTATTTATGGGCAGTCTAGCTGATGTACCATATACCAGCTCAAAAGGTGACTTCCCAATAGCCCTTTTCACAGTCACTCTGTCAGCCCATACTGCTAAATTCAACTTTGAGTCCCAAGCTCTCTTGTTCTTGTCCAGTATCCTCTTGACAATTTTCATGATGCTCCTATTGCTTGATTCTGCTTGACCATTTCCTTGTGGGTGATATGGTGATGTATATGACAGGCTTATCCCATACTTGTTGCAAAAATCAACAAACTCACCTGATCTGAAGCACATAGCATTATCAGTGATTATTTTAGATGGTACTCCAAACCTGATGATGATGTTCTCTAGTATGAAGTCTGTCACCACCTTACTTGTAGCTCTTTTAGTTGGAATGGCCTCAATCCATTTGGTAAAGTAGTCAGTTGCCACCAAAATCCAACTGTGTCCCCCACTTGATTTGTCTGCAATTTCCCCTATAAAATCAATTCCCCATTGCTGGAATGGAGCATCCACAGGTGCAGTTCTGAGGGGTAAAGCACCATGATATTTCAGCTTTCCTGAGAATCTCTGGCAAGGGTCACATTTTCTTACTAACCTCTGTGCATCTGAAAAGAGAGTGGGCCACCAATATCCTGCCCTGAGAATTTTATGAGCTGTTGTTTGGGCAGTATAATGGCCACCACACAATCCTTTATGCATGTCAATCAAAATATTGTTAGCCATATTCTTATCCACACATCTCAGCAGCACACCATCAGGATTTTTCCAGTACAGCTCACCTTGAACAATGACATACCTGATTGCATGTAGCTTTAGAGTCCTCTTTTGACAGTCACTGAAATGGGAAGGACAATTCAGATTTTGCAAATAGTAGACAATATCCGTGTACCATTCAGATCCTGATGCACTTATTTTCTCATCTTGGACTGCATTAACTTGGCATGCTTCCAAGTTTGACTGTGCCATCATCTTGGCTAGTCCTTGTCCTCTTATCAACTTAGTAACCTGTATGTCTATGTTGAATTCCTGCAGTTTGTTTATCCATCTGCACCTTCTTCCAGTCACCTCCTGCTGAGTGAATATGTCTTTGACTGCAGCATGAGGTACATATGCAATTATATGTGACCCTACCAAGTATGGTCTGAAACTTTTAATGGCTCTAACAAGTGCATATGCCTGCTTCTCCATAATATCATACTTCAATTCAGAGGCCTGCAGGGACATACTGAAGAAAGCAATGGGCTGTTCAAAACCCTCTTCATTTTTTTGTAACAAACATGCAGCTACAGTATGAAAGGAAGCAAATGAGAACACCTGGAATGGCCTAGAAAAATCAGGAGATTTAAGAACAGGGGCCATCTTTATTGCCTCTTTGATATTTTGAAATGATTCTGCTGCTTCCCTTTCCCAGTTGACAGTTGCATCCTTCTTCATCATCTTGGAAATGTTCCTTGTGATCTCTGCAAAGTTGGGAACAAATCTTCTGACAAAGTTTACCTGTCCAAAGAAGGACTGAACTCCTTTCACAGTTTTTGGCATTTGGATCCTGTCAATGGCTGCCACTCTGTCTGGATCTATCCTGACTCCATCCTTGGAAACAATGTGTCCCAGAAGTTTTCCTTCAACTACTCCAAAGGCACACTTCTTTGGGTTTAAAGAAATACCATATTCTAGTGCTCTTATGAAGATCTGCTCCAGATGCATACAATGCTGCTCTTCTTTCTTTGAGTAGGCAGTCAGGTCATCCTGATATACTGCCAGGATTGAATCAATCAGCCCTGCAAAAGCAACATCCATTGCTCTTTGAAATGTAGCACCTGCATTTGTTAGTCCAAATGGCATTCTAACATACACATATGTCCCCCATGGAGTGGTAAAGGCAGTCTTATACTGTTCTGATTCTTTTACCTTTACCTGATTACATCCTGAAAATCCATCCATCATGGATAGGAGTTCACAACCAGTCACTCTCTGCAACATAGCTTCCATATTAGGCAATGGATAGTTATCCTTCAAAGAGGATACATTCAAGTTCCTGAAATCAACACACAACCTAATATCACCATTCTTTTTCCTGACTGGGACAAGGTTAGACACCCAAGTTGAATGTGTAATGGGCACAATTATTCCAGCTTTCCTGAGCCTTCTAAGTTCTTCCTGCATCTTGGGAGCTAAGGTAGGATTTATAGGCCTTTGCCTCTGTCTAAATGGCTTAGCTTCAGGCTTCAGTGGGATCTCATGCTGGAATAAGTCTTCTCTATAAGCTTTTAGGTCCTCATATGACCAAGCAAAAACATGTTTATACCTTTTTAGCAATGCAATCAGCATATTTCTTATGTGTGGTTTGAGCTGTTTGCCAATATATACTTTCTGAGGGGCCTGAGATGTCCCCAAATTTATTTCTTCTAAATCCTCCTTATTTGTGGGGGATGTCCTTGTGACCATTTTGTCTCTACTGTCAAAGGCTCTTTCCAAAGCCACTAACCCTCTAGGGATCTTGTTAGTCTTCAACTGGATGATCTCCTTCCCTACAAGAGTCTCTTTTCCATCTACAGTTTCTACAAAAGCTTGGAAATCAATCTGTTGGTTCTCATACTCATCTATGCAGTGCAAAAATTTCAGCAAATCCCTATCATCATTAAAAACTTGCCAACTGCATATGTTTTCTGGTATGGCAGGCCTAATTTTAACCTCTACATCTGTGACACCTGACAGAGTGATGTCATCTGGCCTTATTGCAACATTGGCTAAGAAATCAGCCATAACATTTTTTGACCTTTCTACCCAGCCAATTGAAAATGCATCAAAAAGTTCAATAGTATCCCAAACAGCATGCTTGTATTGTTTCAATCTCTTATTTTTTGCAGCATACTTATTTCTGATTTGGGATACAATTAGCTCAGAGTCTCCAAATACTCTTAACATTTTAATTCCATGTTTGAGAGCAATATTCAGGCCTAAAAGTAAAGCCTCATATTCTGCAATATTATTTGTGCAATCAAACCTCAGCAAGAAAGAGGATTTGAGGAGCTTACCAGTTGGAGACAGGAAAACAACTCCAGCTCCAGAACCTTCTTTTGCACAAGCTCCATCAAAGAACATGGTCCATAAGCCTTGCTGATCCAGCTCTTCAGTGCAGACATTTTTCTTTTCATCTTCTATATCATCTGTGACAACCCTGAAGTTATCACAGTCAGTGTCTACAAAGCATATCTGTTCATTTGCTTCTTGGTCTTCCACTGTCTCTGATGATCTCTATTCTCTGATTAACTTGACATCCCTGCCATTCATTGGAATCATGGCATATGATAGGTCCAGCTGCATACTTCCACCTATTAGTGCTGCCCATCTTCTTGACAGCAGCATACCATACTGTGGTTTGATGTCAACCACTGTTATATTCATCTTATATTTCTTTTCAGGAAATGCTGCCAGTTTGAAATCCACATCCTTCATGATTCCAATAACTGGTACCTCTCTGGCATCCATTGCATAGCATTTTCCACATGCCTTGTCAATTTTTAATCCAGTTTGTTGCATGATAGCCAAAGGCATGACATTTGTAGATGCTCCAGAGTCAAGCATACAATTTCTAATTATTTTACCATTTATAACCAGGGAAACATAAAATGGTTCCACCTGTGAAGGACACTTTGTCATGGTCATTCCTAAATAGACTTCAGGAGTCTCATCTTCTTCATTGCACATGACCTGTTTCTCACCCTGGGTCTGATCATTTTGCTTAGCTTGAAAAGGTACCCCTGAGATTAGGGATATTGTCCTATTCTTGATCTCTTCCACCTTCATGAGTTCCATAAGTGGAACAGAGACCTTTACCTGAGTGAGGATCTGGGCTATATCAAATGGAGCACAGTTTTGTACAGCAGTTGTAGCTTGCTCCACAATCTTGCTTTTATCCTGAGCTGACTTAGCTTTCATTCTCATAGTTCCCTGATCATCATTCCTGTCTTGGGAACCTCTACTTTGATCTTCAGCCTGAGGGGTTTTGTTTTCTGGTCCTTGGAAATCATGACCTGTTCTGCATCTAAAGTTCTGCTTGTTATTTACCCACTGCCTTTTTTGTGGTTCAGTTCCTTTATGACCATGCATCTGCTGACCTGCAGAAATATCTTCTGGCTGATGTGGGCTGCCAACCTGACTTTTACCTCTGAGATTGTAGTTGCTCTTGACCTGAGCAACCGCTGCAGCTGTGAAGGCTCTAATCTCCTCATCAGAAGGTCGTTGTAGGTTACTCAGAAAATTGTGTGAGTTCTGAGCATACACATAGTTATCCTCATGATCTTCATCATATGGGGACTGTTGGCAAGCCTGAACCTGATCATCTGTCTTCTCATCAGCATCATAAAGAGTATATCCATTGCCTATAGACATCATGTTAACATCATCATCCTGCACATGATGTGGCTCATTGCACTCATTACAAGATGTAGCATTATCATACAAAGATTGGGCAATCATGCACTGTGACTGTGAATGTGGCATCTGACAGATTATACACCACGGAGCATCATCAGCAATATTTATAGTTTTCTTCAGGGGATCAGGAGTTTCCTTGGCATGTTGAGCCCTCTGACTTGTGTTGTTACGTGGATATACAGGCTTACCATCATGCCAATTGGTGTTATAAGGCATATCATGTAATGATGGCCTCTTTTCCTGTCTTTGATAGACTTGCCTATCAGGACCCATCCCTTTTTCACTTCTAGCTAATCTATAGCTTAGGTCCTTAACAACATTTGCCAGTTTGTCTATCTTATCTTCAGGAGCAGATGTGCTACCTTGAGTGTTCTGAGGCTTATTTGGATTCTGCAGAATTTTTACATCATCCCTTCTATTTGTCTTGCCTGATGCTTTCCTATTGTTTTCAATATTGACTGCAATTCTGAAAGCATCCCTGAGAGTAGCAAGACCTTTATCTCTTAGTCCATATGCAGTCTTTGCATCAAAGGCATTGATGTACAAAATTATGCACATAGGTTCATTTGGCCTCATATGATGTGGCAATTTGTTCAACACTTTAGTAAATCTTGCATTAAAGTCTGCAACCTGCTCATTTGACCCTTTGGTGATGCTGGTGAACTCATTTACAAAGAAGCTAGGGTCAGTTTTATCACCATATTGCTCCTTGAACATCCTCTTAAAATCATCCCATGATGATATGCTCCGGTCAGGCAGATTCCTGTACCATTCTCTTGCCTCATCTATTAAGGATTGCATGAATGACTTCATGAAAACATCCTCATGCTCAACCTCAAAATTGTCCATGACATTTTGGAAGGCCTTTAGATGATCTTCTCCTGATACTGTATTGTTTCCTGAAAACTTAGGCACTTGCAGCCTCAGATGCTTGTCAATGGGGTTAGGATACCCAGGAATACCATCAAACACCAGCTGCCTGAATCTATCTAGCTGCATAGGCTGTCTGTTTGGCTGATTAACATTAACATTTCTATTTGCATTTTGGTTTCCTGCATTGTTCAGTGGTATCCTAGCATCATTCACATTTTGTCTGTCATCATGATGCTGATGTTGCATTTCATATCTTTGCTGATGTCTTTGCATATTTGCATTCTCTAGAGTAGGAACTGAATTATTCTGGGCAGTTCTCAAGGCTTGCACTTTCTGCTGTATATCATCTCTGATTTTCATGGCTTGTAAGTATTCTAGTTCTGCTCTTAGGCTTTTGATTTCTTCAGCTAGCTGTTCATCCTTAGGTCTGGAGGTAGATGGTCTCATACCATTTGGGTCATCATCTTCATCATCCCTTAGGGACTCTGCCTCTTCAAACCTTTCACTTGGGTCTAGAAAAGGGCGTTCTTGGAACACCTCTGACCTCATTCTCATACTACCACCCTGTTGCCTCTCATATGCACCTTGGATATCAGCTTCTGCACTTGAAAAATAAGGAGCATGCTGTCCTGATGGCCTAGGGTTATCTTGTATCTCATCACTTTTTCTAGGGGAGCTCTCATGACTAACTGAGACAGTTCCCTTTCTTCTATACATCATTCTTTTTGCTAATGGTAACTCTTCAAATAGAGGATTTTGTTGGGATCTTCTCCCCTGCATATAAATTTACTTTGACCGGTTGGGAGATTACTTCGGAGTCGCCACCTATTGCTAGGAACTATTTTCTTCTGAAAACCAGGGTTCTTTCACAAGACTCCCCAGCGGAGTTTTCTTCTGTTGCTGACTCAGATGGGTCACATATATATCACTGGAGATGATTAGATAGCACTTTTACTTCTCACTCCCCAGCGGAGTCGCCAATTTCTGTTGACTTTTTCCCAGACTGGATGCTTATTCCCAGATATCTCTACAAGGTAGCCATCAGTGATCAACAGGATCTCTGAGCCAGGGGGTCAACAGTATAGGAGATAGACTCTATATTTTATCTCCTCTTCTTCTTCAGGCTCTGCAAGACCTAGGGGGGTATTCCCTACTCAACATCCATGAGGATATGCATGCAAGGCTGGGATGTTGACAGAAAGCAGATAGTCCTCCTGTATGTAGACCAAAACTGAAAGATAAGGGCAAAGGGGCTAGCTTTGGGCCTATTGGCAGTTGTAGACAGAGGACTGAGGATCCTAAACTAACTCTAATGTCCTAATGTTTGTTTTAGATTTTGCTTTGGAGTTTAAGTGTGGATGCAAAGCTGGATATGGTTATAACACAAAACAAAGCCTGATTGGTGCCTATCCAGGGCCTGGAGTCAGTAGACATACACCTGTGAATGATCAGCATAAACAACTAAAACTGGATTTCAAGGGGATATATGTGATACCTGCCTTACAGGCATCTCCCAATACAAAGTGTTAGGTTATCTCTACTTATGGTATCCCTACTGCAGTATATCCCTCCCAATGTTCAACCTGAAAACAGTTTAATCTACCCCTTGAGTAGAAGTTAAAAGATCAGACAGTCAACATAGGAATTCTATGCTCTAGAATCTAAACATTACTAAACATCCAGATTCAGAAGAAGAATACATGCAATACTGGAGACAGAATTAACACAACACATGCCAAACAGCATTTCTCATATAAGTTTAATCATGAAATCAGTGGGTTCATGCCAAAAACAAACAACAGGAGATACATAAACTCACAGGTAAGCTGTACAGAGCAACCAGATCAGCTTGTCATGCATTACAGAGCCAAAATCATCAACTTTCAACAACCACAAATGAACAACACAACCTGCTTATAACAGCCAGGTAGGTGCTCAGCAATTAATTGCAATGTTGACCAAAATTTCGCCAGATACACAGTATCATGAAAATGGCGCTCAAACACAACCGGATTGGTGCCCAAACTTGAATGCAGCAGGTAGGGGAGGAGACAGGAAGATTTCTCGAGCCCTGCGCTCCTGCCCGCTGATTGACACCTCTAGTCGGGTACAAGATCGACCCACGCCATCGCCCACACCTCTGCAACAATCGCCATTAATGGCGCACCAACCCGCGGCCTGGGGAAAAACACCAAACAGACCATCGCAAGCTTTTCCCGCCGAGACTCATCATCATGATATTTCGAATATGCAGGATCTCAATATCCCACATGCACCCCGCGATGACCTCAATAACACCTTATATACTAGGTCATGAGCATATATCATGTCGGTGCTTTTGCTCCTGACGACACTAGTATAGACTTCATCATCATCATCCTTCAGCAGCATGATATCCTGTTGTTCGAAATATCACCCTGACGTCATCATGATATTTGAAATATAACCTTCATGATAATCGGCACAACCTGATCCTTCGGAGGAACATCCTCCTGCTGAGCTTATAACAAAAGTCTGGCCGATGAACATCCTAATGACGTCATCATCATATCCTGCTGACGTCATCATCATATCCACCTACTGCACACCTCCTCACATCCGGATGACGTCATCATCATGTTTGCAAATATCAGGAGGTCTCTTCAAGATGATCAGTGTTAGAAATATGACCCCCGCGGACCTTGATGACGTCATCATCATATTTACATCATCATGATATTCGGAAGACAACCGGATATTTGGAAATATCCTGATGATGTTCAAATATCAGGTTGCACTGTAACTCCTCTATAAGATCGGGGCGATAACTGAATATGATGATGCTGCTTGAAAAGATCACCCTCAATAGATAACACGCGAAACTAGCAGGCGGATATCTCCTTGATATCAACATCATCATGACGTTCGAACAAACATATATCCGGATGATATGAAAATATCACCCCCTCCTTCGTGAATATCATGATGCAGATAGGCAGAAAGAAAAATATCACCTTGATATACGGATGACGTCAGCATCATCAGGATGACAAAACAACGAACAAGAAGTGATATAACATCATCAGGATGATATTGACTAAGATCATCCTGACGTTCAAAATATGATGACCCCAGTGAATATCGGGTCACACTTAGAACTCTTCAACAACATCATCAGGATGATCATAACCAAGATCACCCGATGATAAAAATATCACCCCGGCGAAATATCATGAAGGCCGAAAATATGATGACCTCCACAAGCAGCAGGATGATAACCGGAAATATGATGATGATGACCTCCTCCTCAGGAAAATATGATGCTGCACCTGAAAAATGCTGAGGAGGTCCAACACTTAGAAAAAATGGGCAAGAAAATAAAGGCTTCAAATGAAGAAACCTCCTGATCATGATAAATCAATCCCTGGTCAAAATGAGTGTCAACAGGGTGGACACTTCCCGAATTGAAATTTGATGTCTTCATATTAAAGAATATGTGGATATTGGGATTTTCTTTGTTAAAACCTATGTCTAGGATATTAACGAATATCAGGGTCCTTAGGGAATGTGATGAGCCTCTCATGGGTGACCAATTTGACCAAATTTGACTAGGCTTAACTTCTTATCCCTAAGGAATTTTGGGGTGATCTAAAAGGCAAACCTGCTTAAAATTTTGCATTGTTTCATTTGATGAGGTTTGTGAAAGTAAACCTCAACTTTGGCACTTAACCCTTTTTATGAGGTCTTTGCGTGCACAGGGTGATATCCTGTCACTACATCTAATGCACAACTTTTACCATACTGCCCAAGGCAAGGGAGCAAAAACAAGCCCAAAAATTTGGGCCCTTATTTTGCTGAGGCAAAATGGGGTGTGTGTTGTGTAACCACACAACAACTTGCCACCAAATTCAAATAACAAAATTCAAATAATTCAAGAGGTAAGGACAAATTAAAACATAATGTTCCAACTCTTATTAAGCATAAGCATCTTAATCTTCCTAAATGATATCATTTTCATCAATATAACAATGCTGAAAAGGGATCAAGTGTGTGCATGTGATTCATATCCTTCATCTTGAAGATGAGTTGAAAACACTAGTGACTGGTGTTAATCTACATAATTTGGTTCATCCCTCGTAGCCAACCTAGATAGAGCCTTGCTACCAACAGGCATCCATAGCCACGACAAGGTTATTGTTGTAAATCCCCTAAGTAGAGACCCACTACCAGTCATGCATCTATAACCCTAGTAGAGTTACTTAGATGACCTAATTATCTCTTTTTGATATTCAATATATTTCCTTTCTATTTTTTTATAAGATGTCATCATGTAAGCACATTATGCAAGGTATGATCACTTGCTATTTAGGCTAAGAATTGCAATGGTAGCAAGGGCAACCTTTTGATTTTTCACTTAACATTGCCCTAGTATGTCCGACAAACCCAAGGTTGTTAGATGAGTCATGTGAGGATCTCCTTGAACAAGAAAAGGTATCACTGATGAACTGGATATCACGGACCTAATAAATAATAATTCTAACATGAGTTACAACATGTGTAAGAACTTGTACTCATCCCTTGAATTCTAACAAATTTAGTGGTTTTCTAAAGTGAAAATGGTGCATCATTTTGCCTAACCAAAACAAGGACTCAATGATGTAAAGAAAAAATAAACACACAAAGCAAACTATACAAAATGTACATTACATACATATGGTACATCATCATGATATGACCCGCCTAAGCCTGAAAATAATGATTGAGGAATTGTCCATTGATTGGTGATGGGACATCCACACATGTTAGGGTCTTAAACCTATAGGTGTTGTCACCTAGTATTTTTGATATCTGAAAGGGACCTATCCATAACTTATCAAACTTCCCATGATCACCTTTCCTTTCATGTGCTTTGTCCTATGATAGGACTAAATCTAATATCCTAAAGGCCTTTACTTTATCTCTCTATCAAACCAACATTTGATAGTAGCCTGATGTTTAGCGAATTGGTCAATCGCTCTATCTCTCTTTTCTTCCAGGTGCATGAGCTGAAGCAACCTAACCTCTTGTTTGTTATCTATGCCTAAGTATTTTTGTGTGAACTACAAGGTGGGAATTTTGAGGTTAATAGGGAGGATGGGATCCACCCCATAAACTAATTGGTAAGTGGAATTCCCTAATGCAGTTTTCATTCTAGTTCAATCCACACATAAGGCATATTTAAGTAAGGTATTCCACTCCATGGGGTTCTTTTCTATCAATTTCTTTATGATGTTCAATAAATTCTTATTCGTTGACTCTACTAAGCTATTTCCCTGGGGATAATAGTTTGAAGAGAATTTTAAAATGATCCTATAATCAAAAGTCCAACTAAATAATATTAAAGATGCAAAAGCTGGTCCATTATCACACACTAGAGCATAAGGAACTATTGTTATATGGAGCCTAATCAGACTCGAAGGTTAAATTTTTCCCACTTTTATCAGTGCAGTTTCTCCCCAAATTATTTAACAGGGGAGTGCAGGGGAGTTATTTTTCTAAAGGTGTCGAGAGTTATTTTTCTATTAGCAGACATAAAAAACCCTATTTTGTAACCAACATAAGTCTTGATAAAAACGGCTAAGGGTTAGGGTTTCTGTTGATATTGTATTGTAGCATTTGCAGTGGTATTGAGTTGCAGGGATTGTTGGTTGTAATCAGTTTGATTTACTGGATAATAATATTGGACTCTTTGTTGGTGGATGTAGCCCAAGTTTGGGTGAACCACATTAAAATTATCTCTCGTTGTTATTATTTCTGTGTATTTTTCATTCCTCTATTTAATCTTTATTTGCATTTAATTGGTATCTTCTACTAGCTAACCCTAACAAGTGGTATCATAGTGGGTTGTGTTCAATTATCATTTATAGGAAGGTCTCACAGTTGAGTGGGAGTCTCACAGTTGAGTGGGAGCAATGGCGAATGATGGTAAATTGAAGGTAGATAAATTCAATGGGCAAAACTATCAGTTATGGAAGATGTAGATGGAGGATTATCTCTATCAGAAGGATTTATGGAGGCTATTGGAAGGAATAGCCAAGAAACTGGCAACAATGACTGATGAGCATTGGAATCTTCTGGACAGAAAGGCACTGGGAACCATTCGGTTGTGCCTGGCACCATCGGTGACATTCAATATAATGGAAGCAAAGACAATATATGGTCTGATCAAAGCTTTGGCTAAATTGTATGAAAACCCCCCATCCTCAAATAAGGTATTTCTCATGATGCGTTTGTTTGATCTATAAATGTTTGAATGTGGATCTGTGACAGATCATTTAAATGAGTTTAATACGATTATCAATCAGTTAACTTCTGTAAAAGTAAGTTTTGATGAAGAGGTGAGGGATCTCTTGATATTATGTTCTTTGCTAGAAAGCTAGAATAGCTTGGCAATGGTTGTAAGTAACTTTGTCTCTGGTTCAAATACTTTGAAATTTGATGATGTTGTTGGTGTTATCGTTAGGGAGGAAATGCGACGGAAAAGCTCAGGAGGGTCTACATCAGGTAGTGTTTTGAATGCAGAAAGCAAGGGCAAATCAAAGGAGATAGGAAAAGGTTCTAGAGGTCATCGAAAGTCACAAGGAAAATCAAAGGACAAGAGGTCCCAATCCAGAGGACAGAAGGATTGCTGGTACTATGGGAAACCAGGTCATCTAAAGAAAGATTGCTAGTCTCGAAAGAATAAAGAAGGAGATAAACAAGAAGACAATAAGGAGGCAAATGTGGTAAGTAATAAATCTGAAGATGATGCTGATGATTCATGGGTTTTAGATTCAGGGGCCTTATTTCATAGTACACCCCATAGAAGTTATTTTCTTGATTATGTCCAAGGATATTTTGGGCTGGTTTATTTGAGAGATAACAAACCTTGTCAGATTGTTGGAAAGGGAAGAATCAAGATTAAGTTGTAGAATGGGAATCATTGGTTACTACAAGAGGTAAGGCATGTTCCAAGGCTGAGTAGGAATTTAATTTCAATAGGGAAGCTAGCTGATGAAGGTTGCATTGTTACATTTACTGATAAAAAATGGAAGGTTACAAGAGGTGCCTTAATAGTAGCAAAAGGTGTGAAAGTAGGCACCTTATATCTTTGTACAGGTCATATTGTTCCTTCTACTTTAGTTGTTGCAGAGAAAAACCAAACAGATTCAGGAACAGTTGCTGCAGGTTTGCAGGAAGAGACTGAAATAGTTGCTTTAGGTTCTGAGACAACATTATGGCATAATAGACTTGGACATATGAGTGAAAAAGGTATGAAGGTACTTCGTTCTAAGAAAGTTTTACTAGGTCTGAAATGTATTAATATGGATTTTTGTGAAAGTTGTGTATGACAAATAAAAGAGAGTTAGTTTTCTCAAGGATGGGAAGCAAAAGAAAGATGAAAAGTTGGAGCTTGTGCATACAAATGTATGGGGACTGGCTCAGGTATCTTCTCTTGGTGGCTCTCGATATTATGTTACATTCATAGATGATGCAACTAGGAAGGTTTGGATTTATTTCCTTAGGCAAAAATCTGATGTATTTGAAACATTTAAGAAATGGAGAAGCTTGGTTGATAATGAGATGGGTAAAAGATTAAAATGTCTCAAATCTGATAATGGTGGTGAGTATTGTAGCAAAGAATTTGAGGATTATTATTCCTTTAATGGAAACCATAGATAGAAAATGATTCTAGGGACTCCACAGGAGAATGGAGTGGCTGAGCGCATGAATAGGACAATAATGGAGCATGCAAGGACCATGAGATTGCATGCTCGGATACCTTTAAACATGTGGGTAGAGGCTGTCAACACTGTTGTATATTTAATTAACAGAGGTCCTTCAGTTCCTTTGGGATGTGGTATTCCAGAGGAAGCATGGACAGGTAAGAAGGTGAGTTATTCTTTTTTTAAAACTTTCAGATGTGAAGCATTTGTACATGTAGATTCTAAAAATAGAACCAAGCTAGATGCAAAATCAAAAAAAGTACCTTTGTTGGATATGGCATTGATGAATTTGGTTATAGGTTTTGGGATTTTGAAAATCAAAAAATTGTGAGAAGCAGGGATGTTGTATTCAATGAGAATGTGTTGTACAAGGATTAGTTGCAGCAACATGAGAAGAAAGAAAAGGATTATGTGGTGTTGGACGATACTCCAAATAGTGATGTTCTAGTGGTTCCTCATGCTCTGCAATAGCAACAATAAATACCACAAACTCTAGTGACTGTTAGATGGTCAACAAGGCTAAGTAGACCTCCTAAAAGGTTTTCTCCCTCTTTGTATTCTATTTTGTTAACAGATGCTGGTGAACTGGAAGCATATGATGAAGCTATGCAAGTGGATGCAAAGGTTCAGTGGGAGCTTACAATGAAAGAAGAAATGGACTCCTTGCTGAAAAATTAGACTTCGGAATTATGTAAGTTGCCTACAGGTAAAAAAGCTTTACCAAACAGATGGGTTTATAGGTTGAAAGAGGAAGATGGAGGTAAGAAAAGATTTAAAGCTAGGTTAGTTGTAAAAGGATTTGTATAGAAAAAAGGTATTGATTTTGATGAGATTTTTTCTTTGGTTGTTAAGATGACTTCATTCGTACTATTTTAAGTATTGTGGCTACTGAAGATTTGCATTTAGAACAACTAGATGTGAAAATTGTCTTTCTCTATGGTGATTTGGAGGAAGAGATATATATGGAACAACCATAGGGATTTGAGGTCAAAGGTAAGGAGAAATTGGTTTACAGATTGAAGAAGAGTTTATATGGCTTGAAACAAGCTTGCACCTTGGCAATGGTATTTAAAATTTGATAGTTTTATGGCTGAGAAGGCTACAACCAGTGTATTTCTGACCATTATTTTTATTTTAAGAGGTTGGATAATGACAGCTACATTATTTTATGTTTATATGTTGATGACATGTTTGTAGTAGGGTCTAACATGGATCACATAAGAGAGTTAAAAAAATAATTAGCACAATCATTTGCTATGAAGGATTTGGGGGTAGCAAAACAAATCCTTGGTATGAAAATTTGCAGAGATAGGAAGAACATAAAATTGACTCTATTTTAGGCTGATTATGTTGAAATGGTATTGCAGAGATTCCATATGGAGAATGCAAAAGCTATCAGCACACCTTTGCCTAGTCATTTGAAATTGACCAAGGAGATGTGTCCTAAGACATAAGAGGAGGAAGAAAAAATGTTCAAGGTACAATATGCTTCAGCTATAGGAAGTTTAATGTACACCATGGTATGCACGAGACTAGATATTTCACATGTTGTAGTTGTCGTAAGTAGGTATATGAGTAATCCCAGATTGGAGCATTGGAATGTGGTAAAATAGATTCTCAGATATTTGAGAGGTACATCCAATAAACACTTATGTTTTGGGGGCTCTAATACTAATTTATCAAGTTATGTAGACTCAGATTTGGTAGGGGATATTGATACTAGGCAGAGTACTATAGGTTATGTCTTTACTATAGGTGGGACAATGATAAGTTTGATCTCTTTAGCCAACATAGAGGCAGAGTATGTAGCTACAACAAAGGCAAGCAATGAGATGATATGGCTACAATCATTCATGGAATAATTGGGCAAACAACATGCTAACAGTTATTTGTTTACAAACAATTAGAGTGCCATACATTTTGCAAAGAATTCTGCCATGCATTCAAAAACCAAACACATACAGTTGAGGTATTACTTCATTTAATCAGTGTTGGATGATGGACAATTACAACTAGAAAAGATCCATACAGATGAAAATCCAATAGATATGTTTACAAAGGCAGTGACAAGGGAGAAGCTGAGCTCCTCTTCAGCTTCAGTTGGTCTTCAAGACTGAAAAATAATAAAATCAGAACAACAAAGTCCAGGGTGCTTATTTCTAGTGGGAACTACAGGGTTAGTGGTGCTATGATTAGTCTCCAAGTGGGAGATGATATGGTGTGGAGTCTGATCAGTCTTCAAGTGGGAGATTGCTGTTACATGGAGCCTAATCAGACTTGGAGGTTAAATTTTCCCCACTTTAATCGGCATGGTTTCCCACCAAATTATTTAATGGGGGAGTGCAGGGGAGTTATTTTTCTAAAGGTGTCGGGAGTTATTTTTCTATTAGCTGACATAAGAAACCCTATTTTGTAACTGACATAAGTTTTGATAAAAATGGCTAAGGGTTAGGGTTTCTGTTGATATTGTATTGTAGCATTTGTAGTGGTATTGAGTTGTAGGGATTATTGGTTGTAACCAGTTTGATTTACTGGATATTAATATTGGACTCTCTATTGGTAGATGTAGCCTGAGTTTGGGTGAACCACGTTAAAATTATCTCTCACTGTTATTATTTCTCTGTATTTTTCATTCCTCTATTTAATCTTTTTTTGCATTTAATTGATATCTTCTACCGGCTAACCCTAACAAGAACTCTATACCTAGTGATGATGTTGCTTTCTAAAAATTTGATCACATCTTATACAGTACAAGTCTTGATGTTGACTACTTCAGTCCACTTGGTGCAGTAATTAGTGATTGTTAATAAATATGTGGCTTGAAGATGATGAAGGATTGATAGGACTGATGAAATCCATGCCCCATTGATCAAATGGGCACATCTCCATGACTGACTGCAGGGGTTGAGCAACATATCTCTCTCTGTTGGCAGCAGTCTGGTAAGTATGGCAACACTTGATATGTTCAGCAGTATCCTTAAAGATTGTTGGCCAGTAGGATCTTTCTCTTAGGATAACATGGGTAGTGGCTAGGTGAGATCCATGTGCTCTTCCAAATTTATCATGCAGTTCTGTGAGAACCTTATCAACTTCTGGCTTGTCTAGACATTTAAGGTATATTCCCTCATAATTCTTCTTGAAGAGGATCCCTCCTTTGATCATGTATTTCTATGATCTGATCTTTAAGGCTCTCCTTTGAGAGGATTGCATCTTTAGTGGGCACTTCCCAGTGATCAGGATATTCTGATATCTGAATACCAATCCTTATTCTCTTTTGTATTTACAACATATTGTTGACTCACTAAGTTGGGGTTAATTTCAACAATCATCTAACTTAAGGCTTGCCCTCTAACTAGATTTATGGGAGTTATGTCCTTGTCATATTCTTGGAGCACTATTATCCATTTTGCTCTCTTCTCTCTAGGCTCGTTCTGCATCAGGAGCATTTTGATTGCTGCATCATGTACAACCACAATTACCTTGCTTCTCAAGATATAGTGTCTAATTTTTTTACTGCTCTTACTAGAGAACTCATACAGATAATGGGCTTCTCTTCCTTTTCTTCATTTCTCTATGTCAAGACTATTGCACAAGTATGTTCTGAAGAAAATGAATAAATGTAAAACTCTCTTGTATAATTTGGGTTAATTAGGATAGGTGCATCCGCTATGGCCTTCTTGATGTCCTAAAATGTAGCCTTTACCTTAGGTGTCCATTCAATTTTGGCATCTTTCTTGAGCATTGCATTGAGTGGCCTAACAATCTCTGCAAACCCTGTGATGAACTTCCTCAAAAAAATTATCTTACCAAAGTAAGATTTAAGTGCCTTCTTACTCCCTAGAAGTTGTAGCTTCATTATGGATTCTACCCTAGTAGGTTCGATGGTGATCCCATTCTCTGATATTACATGACCAAGTAACTTACCTATGGTCACCCCAAATATACATTTCTTTGGATTAAGTGAGATACCATATTGCTCACACTTCTTTAATACCTTTATGAGGTCTTCTATACGGTTGTCTTTTTTTTTTGGAGAAAACGGTCAGGTCATCCATGTATATGACAATGCATTTACCAACCAAACCTCCAAATGTTATGTCCATTGCATGCTAAAATGTGGCTCTAGCCTTGATCAGACCAAAAGGCATGCACCTATAAACAAATGTCCCCAACTTGGTGGTGAATGTTGTCTTTAGTCTATTTATTTTGGCTACCATCACCTGGTTGTATCTTGAAAAGCCATCCAGGAAAGACATCATTTGAGCTCCATTCACTATCTGCAAAACTTCATCTAATGAGGGAAGAGGATAGTTGTCCTTTTCTGATGCTCTATTTAGATTCCTGAAGTCTACATAGAGGCATATATTTGGACATTCTTTTTCCTAATTGGGACTATATTTGCCACCCAGGTTGAGTGCCTCACAAGGAATACGATTCTTGCGTTCAATAATTTTGTGACTTCTTCAAATATTATAGGTTCTAGTAATGCATTGACTGGCCTCTATTTTTGCCTAAATGGTTTGGCATCTGGCTTCAATGGGATAGTATGGGTGATGATTGATGTTTCATATGTCTTCAACTCATCATAGGTCTAGGCTATGACATGGATATAATCTTTCAATGCTTGGGTTATTCCTTCCTTTTCTTCTTCCAAGCAAACTTTGCCAATCAAGACATTCCTAATGTATTCACTGTGCCCTATGTTGATTGGTGAATACTCCCCTCCATCTGTCTCGGGGAGATCTTTTTGCTTTATCATGTTGTCTAAGTCAAAAGCTCTTTCAAGTTCAATCATGCATTTAGAAATTTTGTTTCTTGGTAGGTCCATGATTTCTTCTTCTTCCCATACATGATCTGTTGAGAATAAGGAATACTGAGAGGGGGGTGAATCAGTATTCCACAAAACCACTTCTTTACAAATTTATTTATCCAATTTCCAAAGTTAACAACATGAAAGCTAAATAGACATAGAAACAACTACCACAAAGACATAACACATGAACAACATGATTTTTACTTGGAAAAACCAAAAAGGTAAAAACCACAGTGAGTGTTAGGTCACAAAAATATATAAGTTATAGCACAATACCGGATTACAAAAGGTTCACTTCCTTAGGGCTCACTGCCCAGAGAAATGCTCACTGTATGAAAGGCTCACTACCTAGAGAAAGAAAGAAGAAAGAAGAATGGCTCACTGCCAAATTGAACTACTTGGATTGCATCTACACATGATTGATTTCAGCTCCAATGAAGTACCGAATTACTGTCTCAAAACTCTTCATGTCTGATTGCTCTGTTTCCTTGCTTTACTTTTACATGGGAATAAGATCCCTCTTCTTCTGCTCTTTATTACTTCCACAAAATTTCCTTCCTCTATATGTCACACATATATCTCTACATCACATTCGCATAACACACACAAACACTGAATTCGATCCCCCATATATATCTGCAACACTTAAGATCTTCATGTTAGGTCGGCATATTCAGATGAAGTGTAGAGTTAATAAACTTGTAGCTTGTCGACCAAATCCATTCATCAAAATACATGGCAAACCTAAATAACATTTGAAACACCTTCTCATATGTTAGCTTCAATTATAGAACCACTTAGGATAAAGTTTTAATCAATAGAACTTACCACACATAAATCAAATTATCATGTCGGCCTCAAACATAGACTGTTACTGACTCAGTCTATCTGTCTGATCACAACTTTCACTGTGGACCACATGGCTTGCTCAAAATCATGTCAAAAACTCCCTAGACATCACCCATCATACCTTTAGAACTGCAGAGCAAAATATGAACTTTAGCGGGAGAATACGGACCATCAGAACTTAGACTCTGTCACAGTCAAACTCTATCAAACATTGTAGCAATACTCAGCAGCTTGCAACTATCTTTTCGGTGGACTTCAAATCTTACAACTTTTGATTTAGACACATCATAAAAGTGTTTAGAACACCTCAAAAATACATAACAAAATATGTACTTGCAGAGAAATGCGAATCATTTTACTTCACACTGTGCACTGTCCCTATCTCATCTCTGTTCATCCAGACTTAGATATTTTCTTCAAATGACTTCTGGAGGAAGTCATGACTTGATCACTAGAGTATATCATCATCAAATAGCTATGATTTAACATACCTAAACTATATTTGCCTATTTTCTTCTGTAGAGGCATACTGATTCACTTTTTGTCCCTTACTCCGAACACTGTCCATACTTAGTCGTTTTGGCCTTCCGGACATGAATACTTTTTTGCTTTGTTGCTAATCCAAGTTGGTCTTTTAGAATGATGTCTTCTTGTCATACCGATGTACCCTCTTTGCCTTGTTGCCATCAATGACAGCAGTCCAGTATTCTTCATAGCAGTGTCTCTTGCCAACAATCTCCCCCTTTGGCATTAATGGCAACACTTAGTGAAAAATGTTTGACTGTCTTGACTACTCCCCCTTTATATATACACTCTATATTTATTCTCCCCCTAAAATGTTTGCCCATTTTTCACTGATCTTCTTCTCCCCCTTTGACATCAATGGAAAAGGTGTAGGTTCCGGAGTCAAAAATTGTCAAAACTGCAAAATTTACTATGCTATGCCGCATATGTACAGACCTATACAATCTTCAACTTTATTTTACATGTGGTAGAGGATGTCATTGAAAGTGTTCTTTATTTGGGCCAACTCACCAGCCTATCTTTTCTTGGCATTGTCCAAAATTTGAATATGACCACTGAGTAGAAAGACTACAGTCTCTACCTTGTGAAGATCAGAGGGTGTGTTAGATTGTGAAGCTATTTGTGCTTCAGCTGCTAGATTAAACATAGAATCTAACTTAGGACAGTTTATTCTTCTTAGCTGACACATTTTATTTTCTAATTTTATCCCTCTCACTTATTAGATTGTTCAAGTCATCATGAAGGTTGATGACTTGACTTTCCTTGGTGCTAACTGATTCTATCACCGGATCATATGCCTTAGAAGTGTTCACCAATTTCTGCTCCAACTCCTTGATCTTTTCTTCTATTTTCTTTATGACTTATGGCCAGAATAAACAAAATTTGTATATATCACCAGCTTCTTTAATGGCACTTTCAATGTTTCTTATTCTATTGTGTAGTTGGACTTTGTCATTAAGCTCTTGCCTAACTTTTATGTCTGTAGATTTCTCAAAAGATTCAAAATGTTTACTTATAGAGCTTATAAGTCCTTTGAATTGATTTTTTGATGATAAAGAAGTGTCCTTCTGGTAAGTTGGCATCAACTTCTCCAAAATGCTAGATGCTTCAATGATAAGCTCACTATCCTCTATGTGAGACTTTAACATTTCCTCTCTTACCTTTGCCTGTGCAATTGATGCCAGTCTAAATTTTTGTATAGAAGACATTGTGTCCAAGATTATTGGACCATGTAGAAACTCAAGGTAATCCAAAACTCATTTTTCTTTCTGTAAAAGTTCTTTAACCGACTCTGCAGTGTCTCTTTGTGTATTAGAGACTTCTTCTTTCAAGCTTTACTTTGGATTATCTAGATCCATGTCCTTATTAGAGTTTTCCTTCTATTTCGGTGAAGGATTTTCTTTAACTTGTTCCTCCTCAGTCCTTTCCTTGTCAATTTTATCCTCACCTTGATGTTCCAGAGAGGATCTTGTTTCAGCAATAACTTGTTTCTGCTTAGTCACTTTGACACCTTCATCTATTTCTTGATTAAGATTTACTTCCGGAACAGATGTATCATTTCCAACATTTGTTTCTTCATTGTCATAAATGGTTGGAAAATTGAATTCCCTTAATGTGTTCAGAGTGGCTTATTCAGTTTCCTTTACCACTTTTCCAATTTCTCCTAACATTAGAGCAATCATTCTTTTCTTTGACTTGAATTTCCTGTGAATTGCTTTGGATATTTTTACTTTTACTTCCGGAGTGATTTCTGGACATAGTTTTATTAAAGAGTGCTCTCTTAGTTCAGCATCCTTTGCCATGGCTGTTTCCTTTCTTGCAGACATTATGCTTGCTAGGCTATATGGAAGATCATCAATTATTTTAATTAGGGCCCTTTTGTATATGTTTAGATACTCTACAAAACTAGTCTCCATGATTTTCTTGTCCAGATCATTATATTCATCATATAATTGTGCAATAGGCTTCAAATTGCCATCCACTATTATGACTTTGAGAACATCTTCAAGACTTGTGGTTGCTTCTTCTATCTGAGGCACATCTTGCTTTTGCCTTTTCCTAGGTTTACCCTTATCGAAGGGTTTCTTTTTGCTTGTTCCAGAGGCTAATGTAGCCTCAATTTTCATCTTCTTTACTTCTTCATCTAATTATGTTTCTTCTTCATCAAGTGCAATGCTTACATGCATTCTTTTAGCCTTGGTCTTCTATCTTTTGTGGCTAGTAGCAGAAATTTCCACACTTACAAATGGTGTGAGAATAGAGGGAATATGTGCAGCTTCTTCAGAGGTGGATGCTTTGGTCCTCCTTCTTGATACCTCTAGTTTTTGTGATTTATCCTTGGGTTCTTCTAGAATTTCAACTTATTCACTTTTCTTCTTTTCCTTTTCTTCCTTTTTAGTTTGAGCTCTTTCCCTTGCCTTTATCACTTATTCTTTTGTGAACCCATGTTTTAGGGCAATTACTTCTACCACTTTCTATATTTTCTTAGAGATCTCAGGTTTTCTCACTTCGACAAAGACTTTAGCATGCAATTCCTCATAAGTCCCAAATCTTCCTTCATTGGAATCTCTAGGTTTACTTAAAACATGTTGAGCATAATTTTCTAATATTTCTCCATCTACCTCATATCCCATGGGCATAACCCATACGGTTCTAGACTCAATAGCCTCCATCAAGCACTGATCTTTTGTCACAATGAAGCAGATTGTATCCTTGTATTTTTCAACAACTGCTCAGGGGATTCTTTGAAAGGAAGCAAGGTATGTGGAAAATGCTTCCTACACTAATCTAATGAGGAAAGATTTATGCAAATTTTAACCTTTTATAGTTATAGATTAAGATACACATTAACAGAAAGATAATAACAACTTCCAAATGCAAACACAAAACTCACAACACAATATATATGTGGGGAAAACTCTTTCAAGTAAAAAACTCCACACTCCAAAGCCACCCAATATATTATTCAGGAACCATGAAGATTACAATATAGTTGCAGAGAAAGCTTTTAGAGGAGTATACCCAACCAGAGATCTAGGAGGTAATTTGACATCTATAAGATTCTTGCATACAGCCTCCATCTCAAGTTCCTAATATATAGGAGATACAATAGAGTACACCGCCAACAGTAATTACAAAACCATGAGCTAAAACCACCCAAAAGTGGTGCCCAAATTATCTCCAATCAAAGATGCCTTATGATGTACCAAACACACAACAACACATGGAATTCTCCCCTTTACAGCTCTTTTATGTGTCCAACACATTTTTACATTTCCCAAAAATAGAAGGTCTAACTTCCGAAGGCCATAACTTTTGATCTAGGTGTCCGATTAATGAATCATTTAATGCGTTAGAAAGCTCATGAAGAGATCTATCACTCTATAAAATTCTACACCGGTTATGACAATTTCTAGGATGTTTAGAGAAGTTTCAATTCTAGTGATTGAGTTCAAAGACTTTTTCTGACAGTTTCAACAAACAAAAACTTTAATATCTCGCAATCTAGCTATGATCTTGAGATGAAACTCACTTAAGATGTTCACTTAGCTGTTTTGCACCTTCTGGGAAAATTTTTAGGTCAATTTGAGCTCAATTGAAGGACTTACTAAAAATAGTAAGTCTCACTATTTTTTAGCTTGTTTGGAAACTTTGAAAGTTCCAGACCATTATCCAAGATAAAGGGTATTCAAAAAGATCAAAACTGGGAAAAATAGTAATCTTTCAAAGTTCCAAGGTTGAGACACTTTTCTTAACATTCTCCCACTTGTCGAACACCTTACAAGAGCAAAGGGAGTATCACCATCATGATTTAATTGCTAGGGGCCAAGAGGCCCATAGAGTCTGAACACCATATGAACTTCTTTGTGCTCACAGGTTTTGTCAAGGAATCTGCAACATTCGTCAAAGTATCAACTTTCTATAAGTTTACCTTCCCATCCATGTCATGAACAAAATGGTACTGGACATCAAGATGCTTAGTCCTCACGTGGAAAGTAGGATTCTTTGCCAAACTTATGGCACTCTGACTATCACAACAAATAGTAATCTTCCCTGCATCAAACCCAATATTAAAACATAATCTCTTAAGCCAAATGGCTTCTTTACAAGCATTAGTTGTTGCCATGTACTTAGTTTCAGTAGTGGATAAAGGGACCACATGTTTCCGCTTACTCATCCAACTAATAGCACCACCAAACATAGTGAACACATAAGCGCTAGTGGATCTCCTGTTGTCAATGTCACCTACCTAATTTGAATCCACAAATCCACAAATACAAAGTGAATGTTGAGGTCCTGTAAAATAACTATAATAACACAAGGAATACTCAAAAGTACCCCACCAATATCTGAACACTCTCTTCACTGCATCCCAATGTACCCATCTAGGATTAGCCATAAATCGACTAAGGACTCCCACTACTTGGGCAATGTCTAGTCTTGTGCAGACCATCGCATACATCAAACTACCAACCACACTAGTATAAGGAACTCTGCTCATATCCTTTGTCTCAGAAGGAGTCTTTGGACAATCTTCAACAAATAAATTTGTCCCCATTGTAACAAGAACATTCAAAGGTTTGTAATCCACCATAATGAATCTCTCCAACACAGTGTTAACATACTTAGTCTAGCCTAACTAAAGTTTTCTGCTTGCTTTGTCTCTTCTGATTTCCATTTCTAGAATGTACTAAGATGCCCCTAGATTTTTTATCTCAAACTATGCTGACAACTGAGACTTCAAATCAAAAATCAAACTGTTACCATTCCCAATGAGTAACATATCATCAACATTCAATGCAATAATGAGAATGTGATCATTGTCAAACTTGTAGTAAACACAATGATATGATTTTGATCTTTGAAATCCAATACTCAACACAATGGCATCAAACTTCTAGTACCACATCCTAGGAGACTATTTCAAACCATACAAAGACTTTTTCAACTTGCAAACCAGATTTTCTTTATCTTTCGCCACATAGTGCTCTAGCTATGACATATAGATTTCCTCCTCCAAGTCACCATGAAGGAATGTTGTCTTCACATCCATCTATTCCACCTCTAGATCATACACTTCTGCAAGAGATAATAGGAACCAAATAGATGTTAGCTTTGCAATGGGAGAGAAAATCTCACCATAGTCAATTCCCTCCACCTGAGAATACCCCTTCACAACCAATCTAGCCTTATATTTCTCAACACTACCATCTACACTGAATTTCTTTTTGAACACCCATTTGCATCCAACAGGTTTTCATCCTTCAGGTAAAGGCACCCAAGTCCCAAGTATTATTCTTTTCCAAAGAGTCCATCTCCTCTTCCATGGCCTCCTTCTAGAAACCTGCATCTTTCATACTCATAGCCTCTTTCATAGTTCTAGGCTCATCAGTGTTAGAAATCAAATCAAAAATACAATTGGAACCATGCAATGAATAACTGAACCTATCAGGTTGTTGTGTTATTTGTGTGGACCTCCTCAAAGGTTGAGGTTGAGGTTCTTCATCTTCTTCTAAACTTTCTGAGCTACTAGAGCTCTCCTCATTATAAGGTCCAATGGATGTTTTTGGTTCAACTTTCTCAGGGATGGAAGGAAGCTGAACCACATCATCTTTCTTATCTTCTTTCTCTGGCTACAAGACAATAGAAGAAGGATTGAACTCTCTAAATATCACATTTTTGCTATACAAAACTCTCTCAGCTACTGGATCCAAAAGCTTGTACCCTTTCACATCAATGCCATAATCGATGAAGATACACTTTACAGCCTTGTTCTCCAACTTAGACCTCTTCTCCTTAGGCACATGTGCATATGCCTCACAACCAAATAGTTGAATGTGTCTTAATGAAGGCTTTTTACCAGACCATACCTCCATAGTTGTCTTATTAATGAGCGCTGATGTAGGATACCTATTAATTAGGTAACAGGCGGTAGCAATAGCTTCAGCCTAGAAATTTTGTTCAAGACTAGCTCCACTTAGCATACTCCTTGCCCTCTCCATCAACGGTTTATTCATCCTCTCTGCAACTCCATTCTGCTGAGGGGTATACGGAGTTGTCTTGTGCCTCTCAATCCCTTGTTCTTTATAGAACTTGTTGAAATCTATTGAACATAACTCACCACCATTGTCAGTCTTCAAACACTTAATCTTTCTATCCTTTTGATTCTCTACAAGAGCTTTGAACTCTTTGAATCTATTAAAGACTTCAGATTTACTTCTAAGGAAATACACCCATGTCCTTCTATTGTAATCGTCAATGAATGAAAATAAGTAAATAGATTTTGAAATTGAAGGAACATTAACAAAACCAAACACATTAGAATGAATCAAGTCCAACACCTCAGAAGATTTGTGAGAACTAGAATAAAATTAAACATGGTTTTGTTTCCCATAAATGCAATATTCATAGAAATCAAACTTAAGGTTACAATCATTCATACCTTCAACAAGATTTTTATTCTTCAAGGTCCTCAAACCCTTTTCACCAATGTGACCAAGCCTTTGGTGCCATAACATTGTCTTCTCAGCTAGAAGTTTCATCTCCATAGAATGAGCACCCTTAGGTACCCAGAAAGCACAACCATCGGAAGTAGATGCAACATTCTTCTTCACTGATGGTTCCAATGGTGAGGATGAAGAATCTGAAGCTCTCTTCTTCAAAATAGAGGCACTACTACACTAAATTGCTCATGCATCAAGCTAAAACAAAGTGCCAATCTGAACACCCTTAGCCAACACCATTGATCCTCTATTCATCTTGCGTCCTCCATTTGAGAAAACAACCTGCACACCCACATCATTCAATTTACTTATAGAAAGAAGGTTCTATCTCAAACCAGGGATATACAGAACACCATTGATTCCCTTTACTCATCCATCAGAGAATCGAATCAAGACTCTTCCACGACCAACAATATCTAGGTGAGAATCATCACTCAAGTACACCTTTCCACTATCGTATTCTTCAGACTTCGAAAACCAACTCTAATGTGAGGTCATGTGAAAAGATGCACCAGAGTCAATAAGCCATACATCCTCAGATGTATGTGTTGCCAAGGTAGCGACAAATGCTTCTCCTTCATCCTGAGACGACTTGTCAGAATTCAAATCATATTTCTTTTTCTTTTTCTTTTTCTCCTCCTTGCACTCCTTGTAGAAGTGACCAGGTTTGCCATAGTTCCAACATAGGGCCTTGGACTTTCTGGGAGACTTAGATCTCCCATGAGATTTGGATCTTCCTTTTTCTTCCTTCTTCTTATCCTTTTTCTTTCCCTTCTCTTCAGACCTAGCACAAACTGCAAGAGCCTTCTTAGCTAATTCAGAAGACTTTCTCTGCATTTCTTTAGACAATAGCAAAGAAACCACTTCATCCATCTTGAAGGTGGTACTCCGAATGACCATAACAAGGTGGTCCCACAAATCTGGTAAGGAACATAGTAATGTCATACATCGATCCTCCTCCTCCATCTTCACATAAACAGAAGTCAACTGGGCAACAAGCATATTGAATGTATTCAAGTAATCAGCGACAGATCCTCCATCTTCCATCCTTAGAGAATACAATTTCTTTCACAGGAATAACTTGTTCACCATGGATTTAGCCTAATAAACATCTCCAAGCTTCTTCCAAAGTTCCTTTGCAATCTTCTCTTCATGGATATTCAGGAGCATTAAATTAGCCAAACAGAGTCTTATCAAACCCTTAGCTTTTGGATCTTTGAGATCCCAATCTTCTTGAGAAATTACCGTTGGTTTTGTACCAAATACGGCTTCCCATAAATCCTGATCTAAAAGCATGTCCTCCATTTTGAGTTTCCACAACTCGAAATTACTGCCATTAAACTTCTCTATCTCAAACCTCCCAGATGTGCTCGCCATCTCTTACCTGCAACAAAGATTTCAAAATCCTCTGCACAAGCTCCCACTAAAATGAAGATCAACTCAAAAAAACCCCTACCCAACAACTAGAAACAAAGGTGATCAGGGTCTGATACCAACTTAAAGGAAGCAAGGTATGCGGAAAGTGCTTCCTACACTGATCTAATGAGGAAAGATTTATGCAAATTTTAACCTTTTATAGTTACAGATTAAGATGCACATTAACAGAAAGATAATAACAACTTCCAAATGCAAACACAAAACTCACAACACAAGATATATGTGGGGAAAACCCTTTCAGGTAAATAACCCCACACTCCAAAGCCACTCAATATATTATTTAGGAATCACGGAGATTACAATATACTTGTAGAGCAATATTTTGCATGAGTATATCCAACCAGAGATCCAGGAGGTAATTCAACATCTATAATATTCTTACATACAACCTCCATCTCAAGTTCCTGATATATGGGAGATACAATACAGTACACCACCAATGGTAATTACAAAAACATGAGCTAAAACTAAGTGGTGCCCAAATTATCTCCAATCAAAGATGCCTTGTGATGTGCCAAAACACACACCAACACGTGCAACTCTCCCCTTTACAACCCTTTTATGTGTCCAACACATTTTTACATTTCCTAAAAATAGAAGGTCCAACTACCAGAGGGCATAACTTTTGATCCGAGTGTCTGATTGACGAACTGTTTAATGCATCAGAAAGATCGTGAAGAGATCTATCACCTTATAGTCTGCTATGCTGGTTATGAAAATTTTTGGGATGTTTAGAAAAGTTTTGATTCTGGTAATTAAGCTCAAAGACTTTCTCGCAGTTTCAAAAATAAAAACCTTAATATCTCGTGATCTAGATATGATCTTGAGATGAAACTCGCCCAAGATGATCACTTAGCTATTCCGTAACTTCTAGGGAAAATTGTAGGTCAATCTAAGTTCAATCAAAAAACTTACTAAAATAAGTAAGTCTCGCTATTTTTAGCTCGTTTGGAAACTTTTGGAAAATTTGAAAGTTCCAAACCATTATCCAAGATAAAGGGTATTCAAAAGACCAAAACTGGGAAAAATAGTAATCTCTCAAAGTTGCAAGGTTGAGACACTTTTCTTAACATTGCTCTTTTCCTTTCTTTTTCTTTCTTGTTCTGCTTTGTGTGATGAACAAACCTCCCACAATGAAATGAGATATGTTTCATTGTTACAACTCTCTCTTGCTTCAAGTGATTACATGTAGGCTACTCCATTTTCATATCTTATGAATTTTGGTTATCTCTCAGTCCATAAAGAGACAACAGAGGAGGAATCTCAGTGTAGATACCTTTTGCTCATGGTTAAGGTAGATCTTCATTTTCCAACTTATCTACTTCTATTGTGCTAATTATTTCATCGTAATCAAGATATTCACCTTCATGCTCTACTTCATTATGTTGTTCCACCATGTTGTTGTCACTATGCTTAGGAAAAGGATTAGTGAAGATTTGTAGATTTTGATTCGGAGGAGATACTGACTTATTTCTATTGTCATTCACACTGGTCACTTATATTATGTTAGAATCAATGAGGTCTTGTATTTCATGTTTAAGACGCATACATCTTTCAGTGTCATGTCTTGTCAAGCGATGATAATGACAATATAGGAATTAGCATCAAATGAAGGTCCTTGCATATTGCTACTGTCTAGTGGACAAGAAAGAGGAAACTTCAAAAGATGTTTATTTCTTGAGTTATTATCAAATGGAGAGAATCTGATAATGGAGTAAATTGTCTTTGTTGTTGTCTAAATTAAAATGGTGTCCGATTAGGTTTTGTAATGGTAGACACTTGTGATTGGAAATTATTTGAATGTTGCCCATTGATCTCATTGAAAATCTTTTTATGCTTCTTGAATGGTTGTTGAGATGTTCTAGCTGTAGATTGACCAATTGGAGCTGATGAGGTATGATTCTCATACTGACTAGCTGAAAGTTGGTAATCTTGAAGAGCTATGCATGGATGTTGAAAAGAACTATACTTCATCAAAAGTATTTTATTAGGTATATTCGGTTGAAGATTTGTAATGAATACTTTTTGAACATCCTCATCTGTAATCGGATATTGTATTTGCACAAAGAGAGCTTTTTATTGTCTAATGAATTCTATTAATTTTTCTTTTAGACCTTGTTTACAATGGACCAATAATCAATGAGATGGGAGGTCTAATGTTTGCTTGAAAATGTCACAAGAATTGATCAATGGGCTGTGAGAATGAATGTATTGAGTTAGGAGGTAGAGAGAAAAACCATTCCAAAGTGGTATCTTTGAGAGATTGAGGAAAGAGTTTTGCTAACAATGCCTCATCAAAGAAGAAATCACTACACATTGTTGTGAATGCTGCCACATGAGTATTAGGATCACCTTTACCACTATACTTTTCAAAGTAGGGAGTCTCAAATTTGTCAAGCATTTGAGCTCTTAGGATTGTATAAGATAAATGACTGCAAGCATGATATATTGGTATATTAAGTTGAGAGCAATCATTGGTCAGATTGTCACTTTTTACTACAAGGATGTCATACTTTGCAAAAGTTGGTTCAGGAGAGCATCATTGGATGATGTGGTTTGTAGATTTGAGACAAGAGTATTTGATGCTCCATTCATGAAATTGGGAGGTGGATGGTAATAAGTAGAGGTGATGGGTGGTTGAGAATAATTATTCATGGGTATGGATATAGGAGGTGTTGAGTTTTGGTAATTAAATGCTACAACCTTGTAATTATATGAATTCCCATGCCAATGGTAGAATTACTACAAGCTTGTGCCTTAGTAGTGAGAATTAATGATGTAAAAGTGGATATTCCAGTAGTCAGTATGGGTGTCGATACTTGTGAGCTTATATGCTTTGGTGGCGACACATTTTCTATGATATTTGCATGGCTAGCCACTGACATAATGTTATTCAATCCACTATGTGGGCTATTCCACAAAGCATGTCAACATCTTCTTGTCCTTCTTGTAATAATCCTCTTATACCATCAACAATTGGTATTACTTTTTGAGATAGATGTGCACTCCTACAATTTGTTAAAAATCAACTAGTTGTGTGTCTAGTTTCTTGCATTGATCATCAAGTACATGTGTAACTATATCAATCACATCTCCAAAATCATAAAAAGTTTGTTCTTTTGACATGTTGGTGTTTATGATATCTTGCAAAGATGTTGATTCATCTTTAGTAAAGTAGTTGAGTAATGGGTTTTCTAATGTTTGCACTCTATTTCTATTAACAACATTAGAATCCATCAATCTACATCTTCTTCTTACCAAGGTGTTGGTGTTAGGGCAGTGGGTTATATAACTCATGCAATTTTTTATAACACTCAATGCACTAACCAAGAGTATGATCAATAAGATTATGAATATTGAGCTAGTTATGCTTGTTAAAATACACAATGTGTAATTGCAAAACTATAAATTTTCAAACCATTGATATGAAATGATGCAAGTTTTTCAAATGAATAATAAAAAAATATGCTATAAATCAATGCAAGATCTGATTTAAACTATCATCAGGATGCAAATGCTTAAGCTATGGGTTCACCAAAATGTTAAGTGTGAAAATGGAGAATGATAAGACTAGCATGCACACTAGGTAAAACCCTCTTCACAATAATATTCAAGGACAAGACTGAGCCAAATCACAACCAAGTGAAGGTGGACTCAGCTACAGATCTTGTACTCAAAAGTGTTATGGAAAGATTTGATTTAATCAAGCCTTTTTATCAAGACTTATGTCAATGAAGCACAAAACCTTAGTTCTATAATGATCTGATTATAACAGAAGATGTACAATAGATATCCAAAAACTAATTGCATAGGAGTGATCAGGAAGATGTCAGAACTTGTGTTCTAAAAGTACGAATGTTAGAGGACTATTTTGAGGGTGCCCAAGTCTTCAAATTTGGAATCTTGGGAAGCTGTAAATTGGAGAAATGCTTTAGAGACAACCCTAATGCCAGATCTAAAGTCTATTGAGGTAGAAAGACTAGCATGTTAGTGCCCAAGTCTTTTAAGGAGGAATATTCCCGAACTAATGTCAGATCCCAAAACCTTGATCCTTGTTCAGTCTTCTTGTATCTTCACTTTTCTAGATATCACACCTGTACTTGTACACAAGAAGAAGAGAAGGGGTTTGGAGGTTATAGTGTTTAGGAACTTGCCTCAGTCAAATCCTGGGATAGCATTCAAGCTTCCCAACATCATTGATATATAAAGAGAGCATGCCCTTGCAGGGAAGAGGCTAAATACAAATCAATATGATGAAATTAAATGAAGATGAACAAAAATGATATCACCTAGGTGATGAAATCCTTAGGAGGATGAATGTTCTTCAACTCATAAGGAGAGATAGATGATAACTCCAAACCTGCAACAACACACATAATGACAATACAAATCTACTTTAAAATCACAATGAATGCTTTGAATGCTCTTTATTCTAATTCTTCAAGTTGGCTATCTCTATCTAGGTTCATAATGAATTCAAAAACACACTTATATATGCTTTCCTGCTGACATTTGTCAATTTAAGCAAAAGAGCCAACAAGGAGAAACCTTTTTAATGGTCCTAAGCTGACATGCAATTAAATTTGCCCTAACCAATTAGGGATGACTTGGGCATGGGATCCCAAGTCTCGAGGCTCCTTTTTGGTCTAGGGTAAGATAACATATAGGCCCCTTGTTCCCAATTTACATTAGTTTCCTGGAATTTTTCATCGGGATGAATATTTAGAATGTATTTAATGTAACCATAGGGACCTAAGAGCTAAACAAGGAGGTAAAAAGACAAGTATCCACTTTTTACTCCATAACATATATGCTCAAAATAATAAACATATATTATGAATAGATAATGAAAGGAAAAGAGATATAATAGATGGATAATGATTAATGCAATGATATGGTAATGATTATAATGTGGTTTATGTTCTAATGATTATGTTGTTTATGCAAGATGGAGGATGCTGGTCATGATACATGTGTTTTCAGATCCATGTTGAGGGATGGGGGGTTTAATGTGGGGTTAGTGGATAGGGAGGAATTGGGGATGGTGTATCTCTAGTCACTTGACACCTATTGATATAAAGCCACTTTTTGGGTTAGGTAGGTTGGAATTGGATGGGATGGGGTTGGATAGGATGGTTAGGGTTGTTAGGATAGTTAGGATGGTTATGGGATGGGATTGGTTAGTTAGGATTAGATGGATTCATCATTACTTGAAAGCCAATGTGATATTAGTTCTATAATAACCACATGGTTTGGTGGATGGGGTGTAAGGGTTGATCACATGATGGTGGATGGGGATGGGATATTGTGTTTCTATTTATACAGTAATCCTAGATTTATTATAGCAAAGAGGATATGTTCACCAAGGTATGAAAGACCAAGGTGATGATATATATCCATCCTTTGCATGGACTAGACCCACAAACAATAGGATGGTCCCATGCATGCCCAAGATAATACAACCTTGTCTAGAAAATGAGGGGGATCCATAGCATAAGCCCTTAGTACAAAAGGTGTGATGAACCTTAGATGCAAAAGGAAATTAGTATGCTAGAAATGTACCTACATTTCACAAGATATGAATACCAAATTGGATTAATGAGACCAACCCACAAGAATAGAATACAAAAACAATGACCATGCCCCATTCTAGGTGTTTCACCATGTACCATGATATAGTGAGATCATGGCAATTTTTAAAATGATCCTTGAATAGGACAAAAGATAAAAATCAATAATCAACAAGGCCAACTGACAAAACAAACAACCATTGTATCCCTCGCCAAGATAGGTGTGGATTTGATTGATTTTGCATATTGTAGAAATGATATATCCGTTAGGGCAGGGATCGATTGGATGATTTGGATAAAGTTAAAAGATGGGCAAAAAGATATATGTTATAAGTCATGGTTGAAGTTGATTCGATGATTGACTACTTTTGCGTGGAGGATGATGCTTTTGATAGTATGATTAGTGAGTGTATTATGTCTAGATCAAGTGTAAGCTCAGGTTATAGGGACGATCCAAGCGGTTTGGATGGGTGCATCTTATGTACATGCGTATTGGATACTTCCTTCATATTCCAGACTACCTACATACCCTGTATCCATGGGATCAAGGCACATTAAGATGCAGGTGGCGATGATATGCAGTTCTGATTTGTGATGATGATGTGGGATGGGTCAAGATATTTGGATGTTGATATAGGATAGTGTAGATGATTACTTTTGGGATTTTGTATTTTCTAATGTTTTTGGGATTTTGTGGATATTTTGATTTTTTTGGGTTTTGTGGTTTTTTATTGTACAAGGAGGGTGATGAAGGGTGGGATGTTTGATGTTGAATTTTTTTTAATTCCAAGCCATGAGATGAAAGAGGCATGGAGTGATTCGTAATGGTGAGGAGTTATTAGATGGTGGAAGTGGCCACTACACATGGTGCCTAAAATAGGTTTTCACCATGGTACTTATCCAAGGTACCATCAAAGTGCATTTCACCATTGGATGGCTTTATTGCACTCAGTTTTTCTTTATTTTTTGGTTTTTTTTTTCTTTTTTTCTTTTTGATTTTATATTGGGATATCTAATGGACCAAGCATAGAATTTCTTGAGATGAATGATATTCATAGGTTCATCTAGAGGCTACCCATTAGGTGTTGTTAACTAGTATGCTCCTGATCTGTAGCTAGATATTATTACACAGGGCCCCAACCAATTGGGTTTGGACTTACCTTTCTTGTGGCGCTCCTACAAGTTTCATTGATTTTCCATAAGGATACTTGGTCACCTATCTCAAATTGGTAGGTCTTGATATTTTTTATAGTTTGTCCAGAGGTGATTCTAATAGGCCTATTGGTGGTTAAGAACATTAAGATGCTTCTCATCTAGGAGTTCTAGCTCATTTAGGCATGCAGCTTGATACTCCTCATCAATGAGATTCTGTAGTGAAATTCTGAGAGAGGGGAGCTTGACCTCAATGGGTAGGATAGCTTCAAAGATGAATATTAGGGAGTTATATAGTGTGGCTCTTGTGGGGGTATGGATGCCGGTGCGATAGGCCCAAAGGGTGGTATTAACCTATAGGTGCCAGTCACAGCCAACTTCATTCACTATCTTCTTTAAAATTCTTAGGATGGAACCTTTTGATTGAAACTTTGGCCTAACCATTACCTTGAGGGTGATACGAAGTGGAGAAGTGATGTTGGATATGGAATTTCTAACAAAGGGTGTGGACTTATTGATTTTTAAATGGTTTCCCATTGTTAGTAATGATGGCAAGAGGGATGACATAACAACATATGAGATAGTGTAGGATGAAGTTAACAATTTGGATACCAGTGGTGTAGGTGAGTGGAATGGCTTACACCCACTTAGTGAAGTATTCGGTGGCTGTGATAATGAGCTTATGTCCATTAGATGATGGCAGATGGATTTTTCTAATGAGGTCAAGTCCCCACTGTGAAAAGGGCCACAAAGTCATTATGGGTTGTAATTCTTGTGACGTAGCATGGATGAGATCCTTGTGTTATTGACAAGGAAGGCATTTCTTCACAAATTGGTTGGCATCATTTTCCATGGTTGGCTAGTAATACCCTATTCTGAGAATGTTCTTGGTGAGGGTATGTCCACTAGAGTGTGCCCCTCAAATTCCTTCATGTACCTCTTGTAAGGTTGTTTCAGCTTCTCAAGAATTGAGACACCTTAGAAGGGCACTATCAAGACTCTTTCAGTATAATGTGTTGCCGATGAGGGTGAAATGGGAGGTTCGGCAGATGAATTTCAATGTTGGTTGGATGATAGATTGAGTGGAAGGATGTTGTCATGGATATAAAGTTAGATATATTGATACCATGGGGATAGGGGACCAACAATGCCGCACACTAATTTAGATTGTGGAACATCATAAACCAAAATCTATAGCTCTTCGATGAGGAACTCACATCACTGGATTTTTTTTCATGTCTACCAAAGATCCTATAGTGGTCATGGCATCTACTGCTTTACTGTTGAGCCTTGGAACTTGTTCAAAATGGATTTCATGGAAATATTCTTTGTCATCTACCATCTAATTGGATGGCAACAATTTGTCATCTTTTGTCTTATACTCATTGTTGACCTATTTTATGACCAGTTGTGAGTCACCATATATCATGAGCTTCTCAATTTTCCATTGAATGGCCATTCAAAGTCTTGTGATAAGTGCCTCATACTCTACTATATTTTTTTGTGCAAGGAAATGTGATTTTTTAGGATTTTAGGATGCAATCGCTTTGAGGGGTGACAAAGAGGATTCCTACCCCCGAGCCACGATGTGTGTATGATTTGTCAAAATACATTTCACATTCTATTGTTGGTGCTACCATGAGGATGGACTCATCCAAAAATTCAGAGAGAAGTGGATGCTCTGTTGGATTGGTGTGTCTGCTAGCTAATCGACTATTACTTATCCTTTGATGGCCTTCCTTTCTATGTACTCAATATCAAACTCTCTTAGGATCATCACCCACTTGGCCATGCATCCTGTGAGAGCTTCTTGGGATAACAAGTACTTTAGTGGATCAATCTTTGCTATGAGATTTTGTTACAAGTATGGGCCTAACTGGTGTCGTCATTGATGTCAACATACTCCTGTTGCATTAATGTTAAGGATTTGATGAGTTGTATGCTGAAGATATTGAGAAAATTAGTCCTATCAGGAATAGAGAAGAATAGTGAAGACAGTAAGGTAAAGATCCAAGCTAAGATAAAGATTAGAGGATGCCCGTCAAAGGGTTTGTAGATATGTGTCTTAAGATGATCCAGTAAAGATTTCAGAGGTCCGCATGAATATATGAAGAAGTTATGGCCACTTGAGTAAAACTAGTTTTGGCAGATGTTTAGAGGTGACAGAGTGACATAGATAGGTCTGGTGAGATCCATAAATGGAATATCTTGTTCTGCGGATTTGGTGGAGTGTTTAGGAAGTCAATGTGAATTGACAACTCAATTGGTTCATGGTCTAGAGGTCTACAAGCATCTATTCCAATATGACAGTGATGATAGACTTTAGTCTTGAGGTTCCGGATGAAGGAGAGAAAGATTTTAGTAAGTAGAAGTAGTGTGGATGTTCTTGGTGATTTAGGCAAGCTTGTGGAGGTCTTTGGATTGTGTCCAGTTCGTGTTGGTGGTTTGCATTGAATATTGAGCTCATAATTGAAGAATTACTTCTGGATGATGATGTTTTTCCTAAGTCTGGCTGACTAGATGAGTTACTCATCCTGTGGATAATCTTAAAGATGTTATGTGATGCATGGTGTGTTTCCAAAAGAAGATTAAAGTCTTAGATCTGTGTGGTCGACAGTGTGATGATCTGCATGAAGTCTTTTGTAATTAGTCAAGTTGTATTTTCTCTGTAAAGTGTGCTGACTTGGATGATTATCCCTAAGTCGATGTCTTGTATAAATGAAAAGTTGTGAAGTCATTTCAAAGGTATCTTGGTGGAGATGACTGTGTGGTAGAGAGGAGTAGAGCGAATGGCATAGCAGAAGTATTGGGCTTAAATGGAACTGACTCAAGCATGGTGAAGATGCTATTCTTTAGTTTAAATATGTAACATTTATTATTCTGTAGATAGTGTGTCTGATGTAGGCAATGGGCTTCTTGTGAGCAGTGTGCTCAGGCAGTGAGCCCTAATTGGCATGTGCCATTTTCTTCTTTCTTATTCTTTTAATAGAGAATACAATATTAGGTTAGTCACCCCATGGTTTTTCCCTTAACTGAGTTTTTCACGTTAAAATCTTGGTGTCACATGTGTTAATGTGTTTCTGGTCTTGAATTGTTGAATTATGTTTTCATGATTGATTTATTATTATGTTGCTGAATTACAAAAGGTATTTAAGTGATTAATTGTAAGAAAGTTTTGGACAACTGATTCACCCCCCCTCTTAGTTGTCTATCCTGAATCTAACAATTGGTATCAGAGCTAAGTTCCTCTAAAAGAGCTTAATAGCTTGAGGAGATTTAGGATGTCGTCCTACAAGAAAGATAGTCTAAGGTTTGGTGGAACCAATTTTACTCTTTGAAAAAGTCGTATGGAATGTCACTTGCAATGTATGGGAATGCAATATTGGATTATGGCTTCAAAGAAGTATGTTCCTCCACAGAATGGTTCGAGTACCATAGATGAAATCAAAGATACTGAAAACAATCTTCGGACTAAAGAAGCTCTACTAAGTGCCTTATCTGATTCAGAGCTAACAAATGTTATTGATCTAAAAAATGCATAAGAGATTTGGCAAAAAATTGGAACTTCTACATGAAGGAGACAAGTATGTTAAATGTGTCAAGCTACAGAGTTTGAAAGGAAAATTTGAAAACCTGAAGATGAGAGAAAATGAAAATATCACTACTTTTATGCCAAGAGTAAATAAGCTTGTTTGTGGCATTAGATGTGCTGGTGGAATCTTGGATGAAGATGAGATTATTGCCAAAGTTCTCAAATCCCTTCCTGATTCTTACAAGTATAAGGTTGTTTCTATTGAAGAATTCAGGTCCTTTTCAAATATCACAAGAGATCAATTGGTTGGTAAATTAGTTGCTTTTGAATTGGCTGAGTTTGGAGATGCACCCCCCAAGACTGCATCTGCTTTCCAAGCTAGTGCCTCTGTAAAAGGAAAACAAAAATTTGATCCGGGAGAGAACTCTTCAAAGAAACTATCATGGTATGAAAAAGAAAGAAAAGATCTGGAATAAGATGAAGCAGAAGCTGCTCAACTTGAAGCCCTTATTGCAAAAAGATTGCCAAGAGGATCCGGTAAGTATGAAGGAAAATTGCCATTCAAATGTTTTAACTGCAATAAGATTGGTCATTTTGCCTCAAGGTGTCTAGAAAGATTTTTAAGAGCAAATCCAAACAGATCAAGATTCCAAAAGAAATGTTACTATGTTCATGAAGATGATGATGATGAAGGAGTAATAGTAAACAAATCTAGAAGTGACTAGGTGTTTATTACCATCAAGGAAGAAGATCCAATGCCCCCTGAATCTGTCAATCATAAAATGGTAGAAAGAGCTCTGGCTACCCAAGTTGATGAAAAGGATGATTGGGTCATTGACAGTGGATGCTCCCACCATATGATAGGTGACAAAAATAAGTTCATAGATTTGGAAAGCTATGAAGGAGTGGTAAAATTTGGTGATAATTCTGCTGGCAGAATTAGAGGTAGAGGAACCATTTCTTTTTATGGAAAGAACAAAACTAGTAATGTACTGTATGTTGAAGGTCTGAAGAACAATCTTCTCAGTGTTGGACAGTTGGTGGACAAAGGCTATGATCTTTGATTCAAAAATGGAAAAGGCAAGATCTTTGAAAGTTTTGGAACAGAGATTGCACCCAGTACTCAAACAAAAGGTAATATCTTCCACTTAGTTGGTACTGGTAAAAGTTGTTTATTTGTTCAAATTGATCAGAGTTGGTTGTGGCATAGGAGAATGTGTCATGTGAATTTTGATAATATCATCAAGATAAGCAACACTTAGGCTATAAGAGATCTTCGAAGATTGGTGAAAACTACTAATAGTTTGTACAAAGAATGTCAGTTGGGTAAGCAAAGCAGAGTCTCATTTAAAAGTAAGGAACAGTCTTCTACCAGATTGTTGGACTTAGTTCATACTGATCTATGTGGTCTGGCAAGAATCAGGAGTGTGCAAGGAGATAGATACTTCATGTTATTAATTGATGATCACTCTCAGATGATGTGGGTGACTTTTCTGAAAGAGAAATATGAGACTCTTGAGAAATTCAAAATATTCAAGGCTATGGTAGAGAATGAAACTAGATTAAACATAAAATGTCTTAGGTCTAACAGAGGTGGAGAATTCACATCTGGTGAGTTCATAGAATTATGTGAGAAACATGGGATAAAAAGATAGTTGTTTGCTCCAAGGACTCCACAACAGAATGGAGGAGTGGAGAGAAAGAATCAGACCATCCAGGAAGCATCTAGAACCATGATGATGGAAGAAAATGTTCCTCAGATCTATTGGAGAGAAGATGTAAGCACTGCAGTCTATACTCTTAATCGAGTACAAATCAAAAGCAATACTAGTAAGACCCCTTATGAACTCTGGTTTGGCATCACACTCACTGTGAAGTATTTTAGAGTCTTTGGTAGCAAATGTTACATTAAAAGAGATGAAGATCTAGGCAAATTTGATGCTAGAAGTGATGAAGGAATATTCTTGGGTTATTCTACTCAAAGCAAAGCATACCGGTGTTATAACAAAAGTTGAGAAAGATTATAGAAAGTACAAATGTGAAGGTTGATAAAGGTATTGAAAAACCCTCAAGGTTTTATGAATATGATGAAGATGATCAGAATGATGTTTTGGTCCAAAAAGTCCAAGCCCCTTCTAAAATTTAGATCGAGACTAATCTATAGAATCAAGAAGAAGAGATAAGTTTGAATGAACCCGTTCAAGAAATAGAAGTGTAAGGAAGTCCCAAAATTCCTAGGTATGTAAGACTGAATCACTCTGAAGATCAGATCATAGGTGATAAAAGCAAAGGTGTCCAAACAAGAAGAAAGATTGCTCAAGACTCAGAAGAGTATTGTTTGATTTCAAAGATTGAACCAAAGTCAGTGAATGAAGCATGCAATGATGAAAGTTGGACTAAACGAATGGAGGAAGAACTGATGCAAATTAAGAAAAATCACACTTGGGATCTTGTTCCCAAACCTAGAAACAAGAATGTGATTGGAACCAAATGAGTCTTCCAGAATAAACTAAATGATGATGGTGAAGTAGTCAGAAACAAAGCCAGATTGGTCTGCAAGGGTTACTCTCAAGTAGAAGGAGTTGATTTTGAAGAAACTTTTGCTTTGGTGGCAAGAGTTGAAGCACTCAAACTATTTCTTGCCTTTGCTACCTTTAAGGACTTCAAAGTATATCAGATGGATGTCAAGTCTACCTTCCTGAATGGTGAGTTGGAAGAAGAAGTTTACATTGAGCAACTGGATGGATTTCAATTGTTTGATCATGGTGATATGGTCTAGAAGTTGAAGAAAGCACTGTCTGGACTCAAACAAGCCCCAAGAGTCTGGTATGAAAGATTGGATAAGCATCTTTTAAAGATTGGTTTGAACAAAGGTACAACTGACAGTAATTTGTACTTCAAAATTGATTATGAAAACATCTTAATTGTTGAAGTATTTGTTGATGATATCATTTTTGGAGGAAGAGATAGTATGTGTAAAACTTTTGCAAATCAAATGAAAAGTGAATTTGAGATGTCCATGTTTGGGGAAATGAATTTCTTCTTGGGTCTGCAAATCATTCAAACAAAGAAAGGAATCTTCATTTCTCAGACAAAATATGTGAAAGAATTGTTGAAGAAATTTGGGATGGAAGACTCAAAACCAATGAGTATTCCCATGGAAATTGGATGTAAATTGAGAAAAGATGATGACTCTCCTAAGGCTGATCAGAAAAAGTACAGATCAATGATTGGAGGACTACTATATATTACTCAAACTAGACCTGACATTATGAATGTTGTTGGTCTTGTTGCTAGATTTCAAGCTAATCCTAGAGAATCTCATGTCATGGCAATCAAGAGGATTCTTAGATATCTAAAAGGGATAGTTGAGTATGGTTTATGGTATCCTAGAGATCACAATTTTTCTCTTCATGCATATACAGATGCGGATTGGTCAGGAGATGTGAATGACTGGAAGAGTATCAGTGGTGGTGCATTCTTTTTGGGGAAAAGATTGGTTTCTTGGTTGAGCAAGAAACAAGAGGCAATATCTCTGTCCACTGCAGAAGAAGAATATATTGCAATTGCAGGTAGTTGCACTCAAGTTTGTGGATGAAGCAAATGTTAAGAGACATCAGAGTGGAGTATGAGGAACCTATCACAATCTTCTGTGATAATTCAAGCGCAATAAATATATCAAAAAATCCAGTGTTGCATTCAAAGACAAAACATATATCCATCTAGTTTCACTTTTTGAGAGAGCAATTGAACAAGAATGAAGTCAGATTGGAGTTTGTGCCTTCCAAGGATTAGATTGCAAATATTTTTACTAAACCTCTACCTAAGGACTCTTCTGAGTATCTCGAGGAGAAGTTAGGGGTTATTACCCCTTTGGTTTTGAATTAAGGTGCACTGATGTGCATCAATCTGGTGGATCTCACAGTCATATCTTGTGGTTGGGATTGATGATGGGAAGTTGCTACTCAGGGGGAGTAGTTGGTATGATTATGAAGTGATGCAAGTATGTGCCCTTTGCCATTGATGTCAAGGGGGGAGACAAGACATGTGAAAAACAAGTGGTTGCTGATCAAAGGGGGAGAAGTAAAGGAAGAGAAGACATGTGAATGGTTGTTGTTGATAGGGGGAGTTATGTCAATAAGAAGAAGTTCTTGTCTTGATGGTTGAAACATTTTTTCACATCATATGTCGCCATCAATGACAAAGGGGGAGATTGTTGCAAGTATGGGCCTAACCGGTGTTGTCATTGATGTCAACATACTCCTGTTGCATTAATGTTAAGGATTGGATGAGTTGTATGCTAAGGATATTGAGAAAATTAGTCCTATCAGGAACATAGAAGAACAGTGAAGATAGTAAGGTAAAGATCCCAGCTAAGATGAAGATTAGAGGATGTGCATCAAAGGGTTTGTAGATATGTGTCTTAAGATGATCTAGTAAAGGTTTGAGAGATCCACATGAAGAACTGAAGAAGTTATGGCCACTTGAGTAAAATCAGTTCTAGCAGATGTTCAGAGGTGACAGAGTGACACAGATAGGTCTGGTGAGATCCATAAATACAATATCTTGTTCTACGGATTTGGTGGAGTGTTTAGGAAATCAATATGAATTGACAACTCAATTGGTTCATGGTCTAGAGGTTCGCAAGCATCTATTCAATATGACAGTGATGACAGATTGTGTTCTTGAGGTTCCAAATGAAGGAGAGAAAGATTTTAGTAAGCAGAAGTAGTGTGGATGTTCTTGGTGATTCAGGCAAGCTTGTGGAGGTCTTTGGATTGTGTCCAATTCTTGTTGGTGGTCTACATTGAAGATTGAGCTCATAATTCAAGAATTACTTCCAGATGATGATGTTTTTCTTAAGTCTAGCCGACCAGATGAGTTACTCATCCTACAGATGATCTTGAAGATGTTCTGTGATGCATGGCATGTTCCCAAAAGAAGATTAAGTCTCAGATCTGCGTGGCCGACAGTGTGATGATCCACATGAAGTCTTTTGTAATTAGTCAAGTTGTATTTGCTCTGTAAAGTGTGCTGACTTGGATGATTATCCTTAAGTCGATGTCTTGTATAAATAAGAAGTTGTGAAGTCATTTCAAAGGTGTCTTGGTGGAGATGAGTGTGTGGTATAGAGGAACAGAGTGAAAAGTAGAGCAAAAGTATTGGGCTTAAATGGAACTAACTCAAGCATGGTGAATATGCTATTCTTCGGTTCAAGTATGTAATATTTATTATTCTATAGACAGTGTGTCTCTTGTAGGTAGTTGGCCTCTTGTGAGTAGTTTGCTCAGGTAGTGAGCCCTAATTGGCATGTACCATTTTGTTCTTCTTATTCTTTTAACAGAGAATACAATCTTGGGTTAGTCACCCTGTGGTTTTTCTCTTAACCAAGTTTTCCACATTAAAATATTGGTGTCACATGTGTTAATGTGTTTCTACTCTTGAATTGTTGCATTATGTTTTCATGATTGATTTATTATTATGCTACTGAATTATAAAAGGGATTTAAGTGATTAATTGTAAGAAAGTTTTGGACAACTGATTCACCCCCCCTCTTAGTTGTCTGTCCTGAATCTAATAGATTTGGCTTGTGATTGAGCATGTAGTGTCTTAATTTATGAGATGTAAAGACAACTGCAAGGCATTCCCTCTCAATGGGTGTGTAATTAAGCTCATATGCCACTAAGGTATGGTTGATATAGTAGATAGCTCTTTCCTTTCCTTGGTCATCATGTTGTGCTAACAAGGCCCCTATTGTTGTTTCTATTATTGAAATGCAAAGTAGCAGGGGTTGTCCTTGCTTTGGTGGTATGAGTATCAGAGTTGTAGCTAGATATTCCTTAATTTGTTCAAAGGACATTTGACAATTTTGATCCCATATAAATGCCATGTCTTTATGCAGGAGATGCTGAAATGGCTAACATTTATTGGTTAGTTGAGTTATAAAGCATCTTATTGATTAGAGCTTCCCTTGAAGGTTACGTAGTTGTCTCAGGTTCTTTGGTGAAGGCATTTCAACTATTACTTTTACCTTTTCTAGATCTACCTCTATGCCTCATCTTGACACAATGTAGCCCATGAGCTTTCCCAAGGTGACTCTGAAGAAACACTTCTTTGGATTGAGACGCACTTTGTATGCTTCTAGTTAGTCCAAAATTTGAGCTAGCACTTGTAGGTGTTTATCCCAGTTTATCCCTTTTTTTTATTTTCCCAATAGATCATCCACATAGTCTTCCATGATGCTGTGGAATGGGTCATGGAATATCATAGTCATAGGTCTCTGTTAGGTAGCTCCTATGTTTTTAAGGTTGAAGGGCACAACAACCTAGTAGTATATTCTCCATGGACATATGAATGTCATCTTATGCTGGTCTTCTTTTGTTATCCTGATTTGATTACAGACCTAGAAAATCCATCCAGAAGTGACAAAATTTTGTGCCCAGCTATTAAATAGACTATGATGTCAATGTTTAGTAAAGGAAGTCATTTTTAGTGTATGCTTTGTTGAGGTCCTTGAAGTCCGTGCACACGTGGATGCCCCCAGTGACTTTAGCTATGGGCACAATGTTGGACACCCACTTAGGATAGTCAATAGGGCAGATGAATCCCACGTCTAGGAGCTTTTTGAGCTCAATTTTAACAAGCAATGATACTTGGGGATTCACTTATCTCAACTTTTACTTTATTGGCTTCACATCAGGAAGAACTATGAGGTGATGGACCACTAATGCTAGATCTAATACTAGCATATCAATGTATGTCTATGCAAATTTGTGAATTCTTTGTTTGAAGAACTCCAAGAAGGCCTCTTGCTATGTTGATGTGAGGGAAGCGTCCTGAAAGGTGATCTTTGGTGATTCTTCAGTACCAAATTTCATCTCTTGTGATTCTTCCACAAGGATTGGCGACTGTTCTTGATATAGCTTAAGAACTTTAGGGAGATCCATTCTCTCATCCGATCACACCTTGGGGAGGTTTTCACTAGGAGATACATCCTTTATTTTTATTTTTTCATCATTCAAAAGTGACATGGAGTGGTTTTCACTAGGAGATGTAATTTTTATTTTTATGTTTTTACAACTAAGAGATATGGATCTCTCCCTGAAGTAGGTAGATATATTGAGTTCCATGATGTAGCTAGCTTTATGGTCTCCTAGGGGTATGTGATCTCTTATCCCCATCAATTCAGTAATTGCTTCATTATTTTGTGTGACATCTAGGACCAGAGGTCCTTGTTGGTCCTAGTTGATAAGTTGTGGATAGATGAGTGTAAGCTCGTTGGATGATGATGGTGCAGTTAAGAGGCTATAGATGGTGCATATGGAGAATTTGAATAGTTCAGCGAAATCAGTGAAAGAGTCTTGATAATCCTGTTCATTGGTATGATAATACTCTTTATTAGTATGCTCTATTATGGGAAAGGCTCTCGCAATCTCACTTAAGATATATTCAATTTCTGTGGTGGTAGACTCTTGTTTTCCATACCCTAGTCCTTGATGGTAGGGATTTCTTGTTGCTTGGATTGGTTCAAGAATGTCTTGCTCATGAAGGCCCATATTGCCTTGTCCTTTCTATCCCATGATTTTGATAATGTCGATACCTTTTCTATATTTTTTAGTAGGTAGGACAGGAGTTTTTTTTCTTTATCTTCATCTTTGTATAGCCATGATGGCACATCTTCAAGGATATCTTGTTCCATGATGTGTTTTCACTCAAAGATTGGAGACGATTTGCATTTGATGATCACCGTAGAGATTTCCTTTGTCTTAGGTGTACCAAATGTTTCGGGGGATGGTGAAAGTTTCCCTACATAGAACGTGTTATGTAGGTCCTGTTCTCCACACCCTATGTCACTAGATTTGATTTTGATCTTTGGGATAGCTGATGGTGAGGAGGTGGATGCGATATTGGATGGATCGATGTTTGAGGTGGATGGTTTTGGCTTGCAGCTGGATGATTTGATGGCATTGTTATATGAGCAAAAGGTTTTGTCATGTCCTTCCAAGAAACTACAAATTAGAAAGGATGGGGATCGGCATAGATGGTAACCTCAGTGCCATTGTACATGAATTTAAGGCATTGATGAAAGGTGGATGGAATGGCCTGCATGGCATGGATCCATGGGCGGTGGAGGAGGATATTGTAAGGGATATCAAGATCAAGTACTCAACATTTGGTCTCCAAAATCTTTTGTCCAACCTGGATTAGAATCTTGATTGTCCCTTCAGATAATCTTTCGGTGTCATCATATCCTTTGATGGTTATGATTTCGCTTGAGTCTACAACCACATCAGAATATCCTAAATTTTATATTAGTTTGAGATTGCAAAGGTTTAGGCTAGATCCACCATTTATTAAGACTCATTTTATGGTATGTTTGTGTATGTAGACTTTGATGTGGAGGGCTTCATTATGAGATGTGCTAGTAGCGAGAAGATCTTGTTCAAAGAATGTGAGATAGTGAGGCAAAGAAAGGTGTCTCACCATGGCTTGGAATCGATTGACATTCAAGTCATTGGGAACGAATGTCTCCATTAAGGCCTTTTCAAGGACTTCCTTGTGGAGGGTTGATGTACAAAGCAATTCGAGGATGGAGATTTGGGCGAGTGTTTTTCCAAGGTGTTTGAAGGGGTTGTACTTCTTGGTGGGTAGGTGGCTTGTGGGTACAAATGTGGTAGGTTGGTCATCGGTGGAGCTCCTTGAATCGATATGTAGCTGTGACGAGTAGTGACTGTACAATTAGGGGTTTTAGCTTGAATGGTGATGGTAACTAATTGGTTAGGTGATTCTTCTATGTGACTATTGATCATGATGTTAGTCACAAACAAACATAGAATAAAAGTACACATTAACCCTTATTCATCTTGAAAGACACAATGAATTCAGAGAATTCATGATCTCAAGTCTCCATTGATTAGTTCTGAATCTTCTGATGTTACTCAGAGGTTAATGTGTGTTGAAGTTTCCATTTTGGGGCCTTACGTAGATTTCATCAGTAAGATAATGTTTCCTATAATGATGCTACACAGAGAGTTATTCTACACAGGATATGCTTCAAATAATGCTTTTATCTTTAAATCTTTGCATGATATTTGTCATTTTGACATGCTTTAACCTCAAATATGCTAAATATGTTTAGTTATCAATGGGATGTCTGCATATTTGTATTATTTGCTTAAGATTGTCAATTATTTGCAATTATGATGATGAAATGTTCTGAAATTGAAAGAAATTGAAAGAAATACTTCAAATTAATGTTGAACCTTCAGCTATTGAGCCACATATACATCAGATACAGTCATGAAGAGAAGAAATCAAACCATATGTTCACCAGGACATTCCACAGCTAGATACAGTTGATGCTAACTTCAAAAGAAAGGTATGAAGACAACACATGCAAGTTGATATGCACTCCAAGGGACGTAGCAAATCAAAGCATATATCAAGAATTCACACACTGATTACTCAAGATTTATGATGGATTGTAATCAAAAGAGTCTTCTCATTCATTAAGTATGCAAGAACAAATATATATACAACAACTTTGAAAAGATCCCTGAATATTTCAGCAAATAGATTTCAATTAAGTTTCGAATGTTTAAAATGAGGAATCCCTACACCTTTTATAGAGTAAAGTGACGAAGCCGTTACAATTGATCTATGATCTAGATTTATCTATTACGATCTACAGTTCACATTCATTGACCAAGTCAATTCTTTCCACATGGCACAGGTTGCCAGCTGGCAACCATCTAGACGGCTCACTTTATTTTGTACCTGATGCATATATTCCTTTCATGATGCATCTTCATCAGGTTCTTTGTCATCATCTTCATCATCAGGAGCATCAGGATCATCACTTTCAAAATCTTCATCATCCAGATGAGCTTCTCCTTGTACATGGACCTACATGGATGTCCGGATATTTTCATATGAGTGTACTATCTTCTCTATCTCCCCGCCATCTTGAGTTCTTGCTTTGATGATGGCGTGTCTATGCATTTGATACTTGCCTCAGAGATTCTCTAACTTACTTCTCCCACTGCTAGATGTCTCATTAAAATTTTCCATCCTGACCCTGATCCTCATGATCTTATCCATGGTTTCTTCTGTCAGGTGGTTTAGAGGATCATCAGCTACCTACTAAAAATTGCTATGTAGAGCTTTAATGGCAAACTCCTCATCTTGAATTTCTATCTTGCCTTCTGCCTTTCCCTCTAATGTTTCTAGAATTTCAGCCTCAAACGACATCATATCATGCAGCTTCATGCTAATATCTCTTAGTTTACTATTGCATCTTTTAATCACATCACATTCAAACCTGATGTCTTTATACCATATATCAATCAATAGGGCTGTATTATTATTTAGTACATGATTCATTATTAAAATTAGAGGATCAATCCTCTTTATTTCACCCAAAGTGCTTAAGACTTTCTCCAATTGAAATGACCTCCTTCTGATCTCCATCTGTAATTTATCTACCTTCTTCCTGGAGGTGCCCAAAGAATTCCACTTCTTCAAAGAGGCCTTTACCACTTCTTCTACTTCATCAAATGTGGATAACATCCACTTTCTCATTATGGATGACTCATGTTTCATGAGATCCAGTTTATTTACCTCATCTTGAGAAATAGCAGTCAATGGGACTGCATGATCACTTGATGTATCCTCAGGGTTAATTAAACCTTTTATGTAAGTATGTAATTGAGCAATGTGCTCCTTGTGCTGTTTATTTTTCTCTTTCTCTCTTTTCAGCCTCTAGGTCAATGAATCAATTATGTCTTTACCTTCTTGGCATTCCTAATCCTCATTGGCAAATACCAAATCTACTGTACTAATCTGGAATTCATCCAGAGTGATCTTGCCATTTTCTTTGTCTATTGTAGGAATAGCCACCTGGACGGACCTTCTACCCATGACAGGATCTCTTCTTATTGCAAAAGTTATTCTACCCTTCCTCCTAGGCTTTATTAAGGTTTCAGAAAATAATGTGGATATATCAAATTCTTGTGCCTCTATACCTGATTCTATGCCAATTTCTTTCTTGAGCCACTGAGGAATTTGATCCTTTGATTGTTGGTCTCCATCATCATCATGATGATCACCCTGATCTCCGGTATCCACCATCATGTTTGACGGGGAGGGTGATTTTCGTATCTCTTCCTCATGATGCTCCTCATGAGAGTGATCTTTGGGTATATCCTCCTATTGAGGCATTTCCTTTTTTGGAGGGTGATCCTATTGATCATCTGCATGTTGATCATGATCTTGATCTTTTACTTCCTCCATAGGTATCTCATCCACTTTGGTGATTTCCTCATCATGAGGCATATTAGCTTTTGTGGATGTTATTGTGTCTACCTTAGGTATACCAACCTAATATGAAGCTGCAATTTGGTCTGCAGCTGTAGTAATTACTTCCTAAACTTTGAGGGTGGGATCAACTGATGTATCCTTTTCTTCCCCTCCCTTGTCTTGGACTTCAACTATCTTGGGTTCAACAGTTACTTCTTTTTGTTGTTGCTCACCCTTATCTTTTGCCTTCTCAGTTGCATCTGCCACATTTTCTTCTTTATCAGGAACACCTACTTGATTTTCAGGACTTGCATCCCGTCTATATGTAAGATCAATCACTGCAGGATTGTTTACCTGATCAATCAATGTATCAAGCCCCATCTCTTGGGCTACATTTTCTAGGCTCTTCTCTTTTTCTTGCTCTACTCTCTTCAATTCTTCTAACACTACCGCCTGAACTGATGGTGTACCTTGTGGTGTTATGTGAGTGTTAGCAACAAGAGTCTCCATTCGTTGCAAAGCAACATTATCTACCACCTCATCATTTGATAGGTCAACAGTCTCATCTAATGAGAAATGACCTCCTTGACTTATGCGAGTGGTTTCCTTCATTTATTCTTCAGCTTGTTCAGTCTTAAACTGAACAGTGGTAGGGAGTGATACATCATGCTGTAATTCCTTTCTAAACACTCCACTACCTGCTCCCCTCAACATTATAGGGTCATGTCTTATCTCACCTCTCATGGATGTTCTGGGTTTCTTAGGTGTGGAAGCCATCACCTGAGGTGCTTTTCTTTTTCTAATGAGGGGTAGTAGATTTTCTTCCGTAGGCTCTTCATCCAAAGGAACATCCTCTTCAATTTGTGCTCGTGATGCCTGACCTTCCTCATATGTTTCCACAATTTCAACAGTCGGCCTTTGAATCTTTTTAGGCTTTTGCTTATCTTTAGGAGGCGGTGCTGATGATACTAATAACTGTTCTGATGCTAATGCATCTTTAGTTGTTATTATGACTCTCTCAATTATCACCCCTTTTGGTTCAACATCTACATTTTTACCTCTTGGGGGCCTCTTGCTTTTCTCAAGAGGTGGTGCTCTCTCTCCTTTAGACTTCCTCTTTTCATTGTAGAAATCATCATATTCATCTTCAGAAACTTCCTGCCTTTTCTTCTTATTGTCCACTGTGATGATAGCACCTCTTTTCTTCAGCATATTTATCTGGTCATCTACCCATGTTTGGGTCAGCTGTAATGTCCTGCTTGTAAATGGATCTAAGGAGATGTCCTCCTATATGGTGAGATCCGGTGCTGAGATGGTATCATTGTATACCTTTTTCTCCTCATATTCATTAGCCATTACCGCTCCATCATCTTTCTTCAATTGTGTTGGGATGGAGATGCAATCAAAGGTCCTGATCTAGCTGAGTGTAAGCCTTTGATATCTTCTTCTTCTGGCTTCAGCTTCAACTTCACAATCTGCCCAAAAGTCCTCAAGATGTCTTCGATGGATGGGCTTCTCCATGATCTTCTGCATCCTCCCATATGGATCATATGATCTTTTCAATGGAAATTGCTGGAAATTCATCATCTTTAAACCAGCTATGGCCTTCTTATTATTCTTAGAATCTGGGCACATACACCAGCCCATTGTGACTGGAAACAATACTGGTGAAAGCTTGTTGTTAGCTTTTTAGGGATTCAGTATTGTGAAGATTTGTCTTAAAAACTCCATTAAGACAACTGCATCTATAGGGTATCTTGGGAGCATGAGAGGCTCCTCCTCAAAACCTTCAACTCTAATGTAAGAGAAAGTTGCAAATTGAATAAACCAGGCTTCATGCCTGTATATGACTTCTTGAGCCTCCATGCTTAGTCTTTTAGTTCTGTCCTCCTCCATTGTCCTTACCAGATGCATAGAGAATGCATCATTCACTAGTTTGTAATCCTAGAGGTAATTCACTCTTTGCAGCTAGGGATGATGATCCCATATATGTGCATCATTTGTTGTGCCACCAATTCTCCCATCTGTAATCAATGCATCAAATGTACCCTTGTAGGCACATGAATAAACTATGTATGAGGTCATGTAGAAGGAACAATTTGGATCTTCTAGGTTCATTAGCTGCTCATCTAGAGCATCACTTATCATCTTAGCCCACATTGGCTTGTTATCCATGTAAATTCACATCAGGATGACTGCATACATCCAGTCCTTAAAACTTCCAGCATCAGGTTGGCCTGTCACTCTGCTGAGTAGTGCTATCATGTACTGGTATTCATCATCAAAGTCAAATTTATATAAGTGTACTGGAAGCTTAGCTGTTGTAGGATAAGGACTATTCTTCGCCCTCCATTGGTACATTTTCTTCGTAGCAGTCTTCTTGTTATTCTCATATTCTACTTCCGACTTCTTCAAGTCTATATTGGCAACCTTCTTGCCCAATGGCAAACTGAATGTAGTAGCAAGACCTTTGATAGATAGATCAACATATACTCGCCATGCTTCTCTACCTTCCTTGTCTATGGATTATAGTTTCTTGCACATTCAATGACCAGCTCAGGAGATTCCATGGAATACGGGAAACCGACTGCATTCCATATTCTAGATACAAAGATTGCATCCAGCAAGGTGCTGTTATTCTTTTCATCACTCATTTTAGCCGACCATGCAGCCAGATCTGTATTTCCTTGGTGCGTATCTGTGATGGCACCATATTTAAACTGGACACCCTTGGGTTGAGCAAACATGGGTTTTATAAATTTTGCCTCTGACTTAGCCAACTGCTTATTCGCCATGGATGCCTGTAATTAACAAAAATTAGTCTTACCATTGATATCTTACAAGCATGCATACACATTATATCTTCATTATTCATCATGCATACTATTACTCTTTCAATATCTCATTTACCCTGATATGCATAATCTAGAACTTCAAACCAAAAAACACCATGATACCTAGATATGCAGAACATGACAACAAGAGGGTTTCAATTACTTACCTGATGTGCTTATCCTCTTAATTATGCTGACAACTATGTGAAAGGAATTCAAATACTAGCAATGTTCACATATCCCATTTGCAGGTAGTCTTATGAGGGCTTGCAAGCTGTGCTATGTAAAAACTCATTTTATCGCAAGGTAAGTGTAAAATGAGCCTGTAAATTCACTTTTAACCTCTTCTTTCAGGCAAATTAGGGCAAATTAATTGAAACAGCTGATTTTCTCGTACGAAACTCCCAGATCTCGCCAAGTGTATGTATTGGGTTCATAATCGGCAGGAACCACCTACCACATCTACGTGCATTTAATGTTATGGCGGCAAGGCGCGGGGTGATCTCTGAAGATCAGGTGATATTCTGAATATCAGGTGATATTCAAGAATATGACCCCCTTGGTATAATATGATCATCCGTTTTAGGTGGAAGGACCAATGTCAAAACATCGGGTTGAGTTGAGAATATCGGGCGATGTTCAAAATATTAGGGATGTTCGAAATGTCTGGTGATGTTTATAATATCACCCCCTAGACTAAAGTGACTTCTCTCTCAGAATATCAAGATGACGTCAACAAGATAATGACTTGGTTCATCATTGTCACACTATGACATCACCGTCATGTTATGTAAGAAGGATCATGTTTGGAAATATACCTCCATGAGGTAAAAAGGATGGTGACGTCATCGTTATGTTTATTTCTTCATTTACCAGGTTTGGATGATGTTGTCAGGATATTATTTTAGGGTGATATTTTGCGACAGGAAGATATTCAAATATCGGGATGATATTTAAATGTCGGGTGATATTCAGGAATATGACCCTCGCAAAATACATGATGTTTGTCGGGTAGATATCGTTATCACATAAAGTTGATGTCTAGATGTTCGGAGAAAATGATTTTATCAGGTGATAATATTAGATCGGGGTTATCATTTATAATATGACTGATGTTAAGAAATATGATCCTCCCCTCAGAATATCAGGTTTGACCATGAATCTGACTCACCATAACTCTGACTCACCATAATTTTTGTTCTCTAAGGAATATCAGGGTGATCCAAAAGGCAAACTTGCATGAAATTTTGTACTCTATCCACACATGAGGTTATTGACATGAAATATTAATTTTGAAAAAACTGACCTCATCATGATGACTTACCTAGTCCCCTTTATGTAGGATCATCTGCATTGTCTTACTTTTACCAGACCGCCAGCAAGTAGAAAACACAAGCAAAGCCAAACAAAAAGTTGGGTCCCTGTTTTGTCAAGTCAAAATGGGGCGTGTTGTGTAACCACACAACAGTGACCCACAACAGAGTTGAAAGAAGAGGGAGAAGGGACAACATTATAGGTTTGATTAGAGCTTGAGGATTTACCTTTGTTGTGGTTAGGGAGTGGATCCTTGTATTCTCCTAGATTTCCATTGGGTGATCTCTTAGGGGGTTCATCAATGGTAATATCGCCATGATCTACGAGGTCTTGGATGTAATTCTTCAACCTCATGCAATCAGATGTTTTATGTACTTCTACCCTATGGTATTCATAATGGTGTTTTCATTAAATCAAGAAGGTTTAAATTGGTTGTCGTCATACGGTCGAATGGCGGGTAATTGGATTAAGTCATCCTTCAAAAGATTTCTCAAGATGTTCTCAATTGGTTCACCTAAAGGTGTGAATCTCCTTTTGGGTGTATTGGTTTGCCTTGGTTGACCTTTAGGAATGATAACATTGTTATTGCTTGTTGATGGATTTGATGGTGCAGGATTTTATACATTTTGGACATTCTTAATGTTGGTGACACCATTATTAAGGGCATTCTTGTTCTTTCCCCAAAAGCATGGTTTCTCATATGATTGGTTGTTGTTTGTTTTGGTGTTGTTGTTGTTTCTATTGACCTTGTTGTTGTTTTTGTTCTCGTTATTTTCTCGATAGATTTTGATAACTCCCTTGGCTATGAGATCTCTTTTGATTGTGTTTCCTTTGTAAATACCCTCTTTGAAGGTAGAGGCACATTGGATTTGAAGGTGGAATCCCATCTGTTGGTTAGGGTTGGTCACAAACATGGTGACCAATTATTTTTTGTGGATGGTCCATGGGAGCTTGCTTGGTAGACCTCTCCACCCTTACAAGAAGGTGGAAAAAGATTCCCCATTTCATTGTTTAGTGTTGCAAAGGTCTATCATGGACACCTTGTGTTCAAAGTTGTATGAGAAGTGATTGACAAATTTCTCTGCAAGTTTGTGGAATGTTTTGATACCATGGGGAAGGTGGGAAAACCATTTAGTGGCTTGTCCTCCTAAAATTTGGGGGAAAAGTCTCATTATATATGTATCATCATATGAGACTTTTAAGCAAGTGATGAAAAATTCCTAAGGTGTTCCTTAGGATCTCCTTTCCCTTTGTATTTGTCAAGTTTAGGTGTTTTGAAATTTTTAGTGAAGGGAGGCATGGGGATAGTGTGATCAAAGGGATATGGGCAAATATCTTCAAATGAGCATTATTTTCTTTAATGCCCATGTTGTATGTCCTCAACTTTTTGGATCAATGTTTGAACAATGCTTGATAAATTGGGGGTGGGTGGTGGTGCTGGTATGTTTTGTTGTTATTGATTTTGGATTAATTGTTGGAGGAAGTTAGGCAATTATTATTGTGGTGAGGTTTGGGTTTGTTGTTGTTGTTGTTGGTAGGCTATGAGTTGTTGTAGGATGTGTTGTGGACCTTGTTGTTGTTGGGTGTTTTGATTTTGTTGGAATGTTTAGTTGGTTTTGAGTGTGGAAGATGATGTAGGGGTTGTGAAATAGGGGGTTGTGTGTACATAAAGGTAGATGTTTGTGAAGAGTTGTTACATGGGTTGTTTCTAGGGATGTCGGATGTATTAAATGGTGGTTGTGAGAAGAGTTGTGTTATGAAGGCTATGGTGTTTGCATCAAATTGTGGGACACTTGTGGAAGTGTTGGTGTAGGTTGTGTTGTTAGGGATATTTATGGTAATTTGTGGAGTAGATGTGGATATGGTTGATGTTGATATATAGGTGGGGATTAATTTTGATGTGGTGGTATTGGATGATGAAGATTGTGAGGTATTAGGGACATTCTTTGAGAAAGATGGTTCGGATGTGGAAGGTGGGTTTGATACCCTAGCACCATTTTGGATCAAGAACTCTAGATATTTATTAGGATCCAACTTTATGATTTAGTCTAATAAATCTATGGATTCAGCATCTTGTATAAAGTTTATGATATCTTGATTGACATTGTTGCTAGTGGATGGTAATTTTTGGGTTCCCCACAGGTTTATCATAGCATTGTTGTCATAGGATGTTTGTTGTTGAATTATTGGGACATTGTTTTGGTTGGTATGGGGCATTCCAATTCCTCTATATGGATGCATTTATTTGTTCTTCCTATCTTGGGACATTGTTTGTGGCATGAAATAAAGTGTGCATTGGTTTTAGGATGGTAGGTAAGTGAAGGTTATGACCTTAGAAATTAATTTTCAAAATTTTGGACGTGTTGGGTGAATATTTTGTCTTCAACTCATTGACGGCAAAATGGTTATATCAACCACAGTGTGATGATATAAATCTCTCCTCTCAGCAAGGGGAGGTTCCCTTTCTTAACTACTTTCAAACTTATCTATTCTAACACTAATCTTCAGAATGAATCCATATCATCCATTTCTCTTTTTTCAGAATGATGGTTACAATTTAAAATAGTAACTTCACAATACAAATCAAATATAACCAAGAGAGCCACAAGAGCACAAAGTCTATCATTGCTCTTTTTACTAATTTACAATTTAGAACCAAGTAGGATAAGGTGCAGCTCAAAGTCTTCACCGAATATTATGACAAAACATATGACCACAAAAGATAATAGTAGTTCAAAGTCTTTCCAATATCTTTTACTTCAAAACATAAAATCACAAACTAAAGATAATTGTTGTAGCACAAAGTCTCCAAAATCAGCTTTAGAACATCTCCCAGATTATCCACACTCACACTACAATTTGATCAAGTAGATAAGATAGCATAAGGAAAAGGACATAAGAACACTTTCCAATATACTACAAGCTATTCCAATACAAAGATTGAACGATCACTTGTTTTTCTATTCACTTGATAAAATATGATTTATGATTTGAACACAAAGTCTCAAAATGCTCTTCAATTTGGCAAAGTTTCACTTCAATAACTAAAAGATGATCATTACAATTGGGGGTGCTCTTTATTTATAGGAGAAACCGAGAGCAAAAATAGGAAAATAACAACTAACTATGACTTATTCAACAAAGGAGTCCTTTTTGATTTGGGACTTCCTATGTTTTTACATGTAATTACATATGAGAAAAGTACATGTAAATATGTTCAACATTATTTCAAAAGTACATCTGAAAAATAGAAAATAAACTAAGTGATGAAAAAGCTGCTTCAACTTGCACTACCTTCTTTCTTCATGTGGCAATCATACATAGTAAACACAGCTTGCATCCCCAAACTATCCAAACTGACTGTGTTCTTGAAAATCATCTGGGCTCTGACTATTGCATCTTTGACTGTGGTAATTGATTTTGCATGGCTAGTTAACTTGGCCTTCAGATTATCCAAAGTTAATTGGTTATCAAGAATATTATCCATGGAAGCTACTAAAAATGTTTTATCCTCAAACTCCTAAAACATATTCTCAAATTTCTGGGTCATCTCCTTTACAAAAAGAAATTGATTATCCTTTGACACCAAATTGCATGGCAGCTCCTCCAACTTGTGTAAGAGACTAACGTCACTTTGGTCACTCAGCTTCCTTGCAGTTTCTAAGTCATTGATCAGATCTTTCAACACATGACTCCAATATGTCAATGCCTCCTTAGTCTCAGTATATGAATCTGGATTTGGAATAACACCAATTGATATCAAAGAACTTATTTTCAACTTCCTCATTTCTACCCACTTATCATGACTCTGCTCTAAATGCTTAATATCCTGAGAAATAGCATCAATCAAATCATCAAGTTTTGCCCTGATTTTCTCCATTTTTCTTGTTTTCTTAGCTAGCTCTGTAAGAAGAGAGATTCACTGTGTGTGCATCCTTTCCAAATAATCTTCAAGCACTTTTCCCTTAAGGTGAGTCTTTTCAGCTTTCTCGATGATAGGATCTTCAATAGAAACAACCTCAGGAGTCACTGATTCTGAATTCAAAGTAATCTTCCTTACCACTACAGTCAATTGCTCTACCATTGCTTTATAATGATCTTTTATCTCTTTTTCTTTATCAAACTTCTAAATCAAAATATCTATTGCTGATTGCATGTCAGTCTTTACACTCTCATGTGCTATTTTGTCCAACTCAATTCTAGAAATAGAGTAATCACTCATACTGAAATTTTCTATGGTAGCATCCTATGGGGGCCTTGCAATCTCCAAACATTTGTGCCCTTTATCTCCCAGCACTCTTGAAAGAATTTTTGGCTTCTTTGGAGTATTAGCCTTAACAGGCACCAGCTTATTGAAATCAAAGTCATCTAGAGAGATGGCTTGTTTCTTTCTTTTAGGCATATATGCAAATAACCATGGAGGAAGCATAGAAGTACTCACATTCGGATCTGGTTCCATTTTTGGTGTTACGGGAACTATACTAGCACTGGAAGTAGAAACAATAGGTGGAGTATTAGTAAACATTGCACCTGACACATTCACATTCAAAACTTGCTCAGAACCCAATACAAAGTGATCAAATATTGAAGAATCTCCAATATCAAGAGATGAGGAGGACAAACTAGGAATGGACCCAGAAGAATGAAGAACATCATCAAAAGCAGTTTGAGGATTATCAAAAATTATTTTTGAGGGTAATGGAGATTCAGAAGATGGGATGTTGATAGGTGAAACAGATAGAGGAATTGAAACAAGTATGTTAGGCAAAGGAGAAGAGACTCCAGTATCCTGTGGTACATTCTTCTGTGGAAACATAACTTCATCCCTTTGTTCTTCTCCTATCTCCTCTATTGATCTATTTTCAACCTCCATTTCTTCGGTAGTTGGCTCATCAGTATTCTGTTTCTCAATTTCCATTTCTTCTACCTCAGATTCTTTCTCTATAGCCTTTGACTTCTTAGACACAAATTTGATCCTGGGTTTATGTGTCTTAGAAGAAGAGGGAATGCCACTCTTATTCTTTGTCCTATTCTCCACCTTCTTGCCTGTTTGTTCTTAGACTTCAGTCTCTGATCCAATAAGGAATTTTTTCAAAGCAATCCCCTTACCTTCTAACCACTTGTTTGTGTTAGCCAATATAGGTTCAAATCTTTTCCTTAAAGAAGTCAATTCTTTCTGAGACCATTGAATAGGTGGAAGAGGAGAATCAACAATCTGTTTAGTCTTATACCTAGGATCAATCTAATCTTCATCATCCACCAGGTCTTCAGGAATATCAGCCAAACCTACATACTCAATTTGTTCTAGAGATAATGTGCTATGGTCCTATTTTTTGATATCTGTAGACACCCAAATTTGTCCCAACTTTGTCCATGTCCTACAACACCTAGTTAAAAACATTATCCTAGACATCTTACAGCATTTTGTCCTAGTTTCCCATTTATCCATTAGCCAATTAATTAAATAAATTTTATTTATTTAATTAAATCCCATTCAATCCCCATCTTTGTCCTACTTAGCCAATTAATTAAATAAATTTATTTATTTAATTAATTTCACATGCATAATCCCATTTATTCTATCCTCATCCCAATTAATTAAATAAATTTTATTTATTTAATTAATTTCCACATCATATCTTATCCCATTTTATTCATTTATCCTATTAATTAAATAAATCTTATTTATTTAATTAATATCCAACTCATATCCCAACTAATTCAAATATTTTATTTGAATTAAGTCCTCATCTTTCATCACATTCCAACACTTGTCTAGTCAATCATGTGTTGTAGTACAACTTTTATTCAAATCCTTCACATGCACAACTAATGGACCTAATTTTAGTATTTATCTACACAAGCACACCTAAGCTTTATCCTCCTTTGCCACATGTCAATTGACTACAATTTCTTGATGTGCAAGGAAACCTAACTCAATCCTATCCATCCATTTCATCTAAAGCCCTAATTGATCCTAGCCATCCATTGGAACCAAGCCTTTCCTATAAAACAAGCCTCTCTTGAGCCATTAGAGGGGGGATTTTTCAGGATTCTTCTTCATGCAACCTCACTCTGCTGAATTTTCATCTCAAGTCCTCATCCATCATCTTCAATCCATCTAGCTTGCATCCTTATCAACGTTATGCTGCGGAATCGAGCAATCAACACAACAAAGCGATCAATCAATCGAGCTCATCTTGCATCTTCGAGGTATTGAATTATTTGGGTTTAGGTTATGCATTTCAATTGTTTGATCATTTCCATTTATAAATCCAAATTTTTCGATATACATTTTGGCACGCCCGGTGGGACTCATGTCCTTGATTAACCTCTCTTGTTTGAGTTGTTTTTATGAAGTTTAGATCTCTTGGAGCGCCAATCTTTCATTTTTGTAAGCTTTTGTAGCAAAAATTTACATTTTTCTAACCCTAGTTTGCAAAGATTTGGCTAAAAATGTATGTAGATGATCTCTTAGCCCAAATCTAACCTCACCATTGCGTCCGGGAGGCCGTTTCCATAAACTTTGAGTACAAATTTGCCTAAATTTGATGAAAAATGGAGCGTTTGGTGAAGAAAACAACAACCGGACTGCAACAATGTGCTTCTGGTAATTCAGGTCGCTTATGATCAAACAGCAGTCGCCTGGGATAAATCAGCTCGCCTTTGAACAAACAGCAGTTGCTTATGGTCAAATTTGGCTCGCTTTTGAACAAACAGTCATAAGCTTTTGGTAAAATTTAGCTCGCTTTTGAACAAAAACTGATAGCATCTGGTAAACTTGGTCGCATATGGTTATTATCTGTAATCTCTCACCCGAAACTTTCCAGATCGCTTTTGGGCTATTATTAGTCGCTTTTTGTCTTTTCTTAGTCGCATATGAGCTATCATCTATCGCCTCTATCCTTTTTTGCATCGCTTATGAATTGAAATCGGCCGCCTATGGTGTTTTCTGGATCGCCTTTGCACCGACAGTAATCGCCTAGGGTATGAAATGCATCGCTTTTGTCCCAATAGAATTCGCCTGTGTGCTTTTCATCTTTCACACTGTTAGTTGTCGCTTTCAAATTGTTTTGCTCGCTTATGACCTAACAGTGATCGCTTATGGTTGCATCGGATCGCTTTTGAATTAACAATAGTCGCTTATAACTTGATCTGTGTCGCTTTTGATTGAACAGTGGTCGCTTTCAAATTGATTTGCATCGCTTATGATCCTACAGAAGCCGCGTTAAAACTGATAGGCGTCGCTTATGAACTGACAGTAGTCGCCTTCTGCAGAACTAGGGTTTCTGTTGCATCTTTCATTTTGCAGATACAGGTCGCTTGTAGGCCAAAATTGGTCGCTTTCAGATTTTTTGCATCGCTTATAAGTGTACAGAGTTCGCATCTGGTGTTCTTTCGATCGCATTTGATCTTCAAGGGTTCATCTGTGTTAGAATATGAGATCGCTTCTAGACACGCAGTGATCGCCTCTGCATCTTTCGCATCGCTTACAAGCCTACACTGCTCGCATCTAGTGCTTTTCCAGATCGCATTTAATCTGCATGGGTTCGCATATAGCTAAGAGGAGATCGCTTATGATTAACAGTAAATCGCCTCTGCACTTTTCTTAACCGCCAAGGTTCACCCGTACCTCCTGCATGCCAAAGGAAGCTATTTTTTTTTCAAACTTGCATAACTTTCACATACGGAGGCCAAATCGCACAAACGAGGACTCATTGGAAAGCTGGGAGGACAAGATTCACAACTGTACCACTTTTATCAGGTGACTGTACTGTTTTTTAGGATTTTTTATCAATCAAAGTCCAGCTTCATTTCAAACTTCATTTGAGCATAACTTGAGCAATTTTGATCGTTTTTCAGCGAAACTTTTTTTCAAATTGCTTAGAATCTCCTGAACTTTCTGTTTATGCAATCCATTTTTCTGTATCAGATCATTTTCATCAGAATTTTCAGATTTCATCTTTTTCATGTAATCATCTTCTTTGCAAGTTTACTTGTTTCTTTTTGGAATTTGGTGACTTGTAAGGGCATCTAAGGAGCTGGAGCAGCATTGGCATCAACATCTACAGCAAATTGGAAAGTGATTGTATCAGGTGCACTCATTCTAATCTTTCATCTCTTAATCTTGTTTGATCACACATTTGGACTTTGGGCTTAAAATGAACGATTGTTTGCAAACTCACATCAAAAAAATTGGGCTAAAACGAACCATTGTCTTTCATCACATTTAGATTTGGGCTTTAAAACAAACAAGTGCTTGCATTGTCTTCTACACATTGAACTTCTAAGGTTAATGAACCCCATGCGAGTGTGACCAAGTAAATGTGTATGCTCTCTCCTCGCGTCCCAACCCAAACTTGGAGATCAAAAACATTTACTTGTGTTGCTTTTGTTTAGCCTTAGAGAGGCCTGCCTTGGTATCCACCCCAAGGGAACGACCTCAAGTGGTACTTTCATCCGGTCCGCTATAAAAATTAGAGGATAAGGCGAAAGCCAAGTCTAACCAGTATTAGCGCTCACCATACAGTGCTAACTCGAAAGGAGGTGTACCTTTGTGTATATTAAAACTCCTAGTAGGGTTAGTTAAAGTCTTAAGTGGCTTGCTGGATGCTCGTGGGGTGCCGGTCCCCCGGATTTTCACTAGAACCTCCTTGTGATAGTGGCTTTGCCTTAACTAGGACTTGTTGAATTGTCTTCATGTGCTTGCTTAACCACCATCACATTCTTCCAAACTACAACTTGCTTATGTGTCTTGCGTGAGTGATTCATGTGTGTATATGCATAATCATTTGTTTGAATATTGCCACATCAAGCTCTAAACACCAAAACACATAAAGACAAGTCATCCTACACATTCTTCCAATAACATTCAAACCCAATCACTTTCATCCCAAACATAGCCAAGTCATCCAAACAAGCCACATCATCATCCAAATCCCTAAGCAAGCACTTGTTAAAAGGACTTAAGGCAAACACTTGGTGAGAACATGTCTACACTAGAGGACCCAACAATCAAATTCCAAAGATTCCTCCAAAATCTTTATCAAGGATTACAACCCCTAAACCAAGACGCCATTGAAATATTACAATTCTTCATCCAAAAAGCTCAACCCCACGCAAGCCAATCACCTCAACTACAACACTCCATAGCCCAAGTCCAACACCTTTTAGCCACTAGTCAAGCTCGACAAATACAACAATCCTTAGCCACTTCCTATCAACCTAATCCACCTTATAGCCACATGTCATATCCATCCACTTCCTATCAACTTAATCCACCTATCCACCAAGTCAATGCCACATCAACCTATCAACCTCCACCTCAAGCTTATCCAATCCCTCATACCACAATTCCAATGCACTACCAAGCCCATCCACAAGGCAATCAAGTGATATCACAAGAACAACATGCAAGTCCAAATAGCCCTTTGTACATAAATCAATCAGGTCCAAGTACACCTTTTCAACAAGACCACCAAGCACCATTGATAGACCTAAGTCCACCTTTGCAACAAGAAGCACATCCAAGTCCAAATAATCCCTTGTACATAAATCAAACAAGACCAAGTTATCCTATGCAAGACTTAATTACCTTTGACAAGGGAGATACCAATCTAGAGTGGCCACCACCATCCAATCACATGCCAACACATGAGCCAACTAATCCTATCCCAACACCACCATGTGATCCCAATCATAGTCCATTGATCCCCTCCAAACCACCAAGCCCTTCATTACCTTCATCACCATGTCATTCTAATAATTCACCAAAGGATGCGGCTGAGAGAGTTTTACAAAGGATGCTTGAAGCAAAACTCATTGAACTTCCTAAAGTCAAACCATGTGAAGAAAGTCCATATGATGAACATGATTATTGTGCATACCATAGGACCAAAGGCCATAATACAAACCAATGCCCAATATTTCTCTCAATTGTTTACAAGGTGTACCCACCTATAATGGGAAATCATGCCACATCATCCCCATCTAGTCCAAATCCTAATCCACCCAATCTAATTAGCTCTCAACCTAATCCTCGTCCTAATCCTAATCCAACGCCATCTACCATTATCATCCATCCATTATATTTCCCATCCACCCATACACTTGCAAAGGATGTGATCCATTGGCTACTAGCTAGGAATAAACTACCTCCATGTCAAATACCAATTCATGAGCCTACCAATGAACTTCCAAAGGTCATGTCCAATCCTATAATCTCATCATGTGGTTCACATATCCTTGAGCCTCTTCAAGAGCCTTCCATTAACATGCCTAGCCCTTTAAGCCCATCATGTGATCTACAAGCCAACAAGTCTATCCAAGAGTCTTCAACCACAAGCCTAAGTCAAGAGCCACCATGCCTTCATGTTGATAACTATCAAGAGCCTATCAAGTCCACTCAAGAACCTTCCACTTCCATCCAAAGTCAAGAGGTATGTCAAGAGCATAATCTTAAACATGTGGAAATATTGAACCTTAATCTTAATCAAGATCAAAGCACCTCTAAGTTCCACCTATCCATGACCTACTTATGGGTTGGGCTCAAGCTATTAGCCATCACTATGATCTCATTCATGAGCAAATTTATCCCTTTTATAGCCCACTTAATCCTATTTTTGCTCATAGTTATGATCAAGGTTCTAGCTAAGATCATGAAAACCATGATGATCCATTTGGCAAAACTTTATCTATCTCATGATCAAGATGATATCTATGATGAAGAACCTATTAAAAAGTACCTTGATCCTATCCATAATCCCATAACCATCCATGAGCGAGATATCCAAATTGCTCCTAGTCATCCACCATCTAGCCCTATCCATAATGAGCAAACATCCACTTGTCATAATGAGATATGTGCCTCTCAAGAACACATAAGCATATAAGATCAAACAAATAACTTGGATCTTAGTGAACACAATGCTAATGATCCTCCATCCACATCTACCATCGATCCCATTTCAAGTCCACCATCATGTCCTAGTGGTCTTACCACCTTCCTCCAAGAATGTTCTTCCTTAGGACAACAACAACCTTTGTCCTCCACCTCACCCTCTTCATCCAACAATGAGCTCAAGTCTAGTGTTCAAACCATACCTAGACCCATTGTCCATCGCATACTCCAAAACATGAACTACCAAGGTAAAGGCCTAGGTCTTTATGAACAAGTTATTTTGGAGCCAAACCATGTCAAGATTCCTCCATGCTCATATGGCCTTGGATACACACCCCAAGGTAAACAAGGCCAAGATGTTGGTAATCCTTTCATGCATCCTAAACCTACCACTTTCCATCACACCCCCCATCATATACCCAAAACATATGTAGCCATTTCATCTCCATCATCCTATAAATGTCAAAAGCATGTGACCATACACCTTCCGCCATCCACCTTGCCTCCACTTTTACCAACTCCAAATATCCCTCCATCCACCTTGCCACTGCTGCTTCCAACACCTAACATACCTATTGTTCATAAGTATCCTTGCATCCCTAATCATGACCAACAAAAGTACACATCATTTAAACATAAAGCTTCCAATAATTCCATCCACTCCACCCACCCCATGGGATTCAAATGCAAAAATTTTGATGCCTCTACCTATAAAGCTAAAAGTCCTACCAAAAATCCAAAGAACTATCATGCCTTAGGGCACAAACATGAAAAATCAATGCAAAGAACCAAAGCAAAGCAATCCAAAAAGCTATCCAAGCCCATACCTCCAAAAGCAAAGCCCAAAAGCAAAATGGTTTGGGTTCCTAAGCAAACAGCTAGCAAAGCGAATGAGGCATCCTCATCCACATCTAAGCAACCATCCAAACCCTTACCTCCAAAAGCAAAGCCCAAAAGCAAAATGGTTTGGGTTCCTAAGCAAATAGCTAGCAAGTCAAATGAGGCATCCTCCTCCACATCTCAAGAATCCCAATCACCTACCTCCATCCAAAAGCCTATTTCCATCCAAAACTTCCATTCCCTTCAAAAATCCCACAAGCAAAACAAAAGCACTAAAAATACTAAATCTATGTGGGTTTCTAAATCACTTCATCAACCATCTCCTAAGCAAACATCTCCATTGCTTCCTACACCACCATCTCATCAAAAGCTTCAATGTTTATCATGGTGTGTGCAACCGTTGGTCATGATTCCCTTCCACTCTACAGCACCTTCACATATCTACATCTACCCATCTTCCATCCATTATCTTGCATATCTCCGCCATGCTATCCTTATGGTCCATGCTTTTGCATAAGCCTACATAATCCACATCATAGTCCACTATCCCGATCCATCTATCCTTGCATAAACCTTTCATAATCCATTTCATCATCCACTATATACCTACTCCATCTCCCATCCATGCAACCCCCTATCAACATCTATGAGCATAATGACATGGTCCATGTGAAGACATCATCCATTTCTAAAGGGACACTATCAACCTTCATAGCACTAGCCACTTGAGTCCCTCCTATCCATTACCATGGTGAAAACCTGGCAAACAGGCGCCATGTGTAATTGTCAACACATCTAAAAGCAAAAAAAAAAAAAAAGAGGAAAATAAAGAAAATAAAAGAAAAAGAAAAAAATCAAAAAAATAAAGAGAAATCCCTTCATCCAACGGTGAAAACCTGGTAAACAGGCGCCTTGGATAAGTACCATGATGAAAACCTGGCAAACAGGCGTCATGTGTAGGTTGATCTTCTATGTCACTTACACTTGGGGGCACATTGTCTCATCCAACCTATCCATTTCCAAACTATCTATCCCATTATATCATATACCATCCTACCATCCTTAGCCATTACATAAACATGCCTATCCTACTGAACCCATTTACCCATCCTTACACCTTTTGATTTTGATGAAGACATAGGGGTAAAATGTTGAAACATGTTTGGATATTTCTTGACATACCTTCTTTCCAAACCAAGTCCTATCCATTAACAATTTATCCATCCCATCCAAATCCAATCCATTATGTCATCCCTTGGTCATGAACTTTTTCATGTAAAAATCCTCAGCATTACCACCTAGAATGAGGCAAGTTCCTCCTATGCAACATAGCCTTTGGAGATCACATCCTAGCTCCCTTATGATCCATCCACTATGGTGTATCCTTATCACGAGCTTTCCATCTTATAGCTTATCCCCATCCATTTATCATGAAGCTTTCCACTATAAGCTCACTATCCATTTATTATGAGGCACACATACATCCCTTATCTATCATGAGCCTTTCATCCCATTTACTATGAGCCCATCCTTTTATCCATCCAATCCCATTCATCCATCCTTGCACCTAGACTTGGTTTTCCCTTGTCATTGGTATCAAGCACAAAGGCTACCCAAATTGTAAATCCATTGATGTTCCAAAACATTTAAAAATCTAAAAAAATCAAAATATGTCAAAAAATCCAAAAAATCAAATATCCAACAAAAAATCCAAGCAATAAAACCAATCACATCATCCAAGACAATCCACTCTAGCATCCAATCAAAATCAAATCCTTATCATCATCAATTCCTCCTATCAATAACATTCATTCATCCATTTCAATCAATCACCTCTTCCAATCATATCAATCAAATCAATCTAAGCAATGATCTTAAATCCAAGTCACATTAATCCATATCAAGCAAGCCAATCAATCAAGGAACATTATCCAACCAAATCAACAGGTTTTGATCCTAATCTTGTCATGAACCAAATCAATCATCATCAATCATCATCAATGGGATAGAGCATTCCCACATCCTTGTGTTGATCTAGGGATATAGCTTTCCCTGCAATGACAACACTATCTATCATCATCAATCAAACAATCAAATATTGGTTTATGACTTGACAAGGGCAATACCTTGTTTATTTTATATCCTTTGTGCATACTAAGAATGCTTGCTTATGCTTAGATTGAGTCAACACTCTAATCATCATAGCATCACTATCATCATTCAAAATAATCCAATCATCAAAACAAATCAACCCTGCAATAGAAAACATCAAAACCAAAGCAAATCAACTCAAGCACATCAAGCCAACCATCAAAACAAATCCAATCACTTCAGCAAATCAAAAGCAGCTCAATCCACCACATATCATCCCATCATCAACATTTCATCAAATCAATCTTCATCTAACCATCATTTCATCATCTTCAAATCATTCAAAGCAATGATCCAAATGCAAGTCATCATAAAGCTATACCAATCAAGTTAATCAATCAAGCCAAGTTATCCAAACGCAATCCATGGTCTTGATCCTAGCCTTGTTGTAAGCCAAATCAATCAATCAACTAGCCAACCAACTCAGCAAACAACCTTGTGTTGATCTAGGGATATAGCTTTCCCTACAATGACAACACTCTCAACTATCAACAATCAGCAATTAATCATTGGTTTACAGCTTGACAGGGGCAATACCTTGTTTGTTTTTGAATCATTTGTGCTTGCTTGCTTGCTTGTGTGTGTTATCTTTCTATCTTGCATTTGTATCACATCTAAATCATTTCCAGCTAATATTCATATCTTGTGTATGTTGGAATAGCTTTTTGCACTATCCTTTGCATCTAAGGTCATATCATACCTTTTGTGCATTAGGACTTCAATGCTCTAAGTTTTCTTCCTCATATGTTAGACAAGGTTGTATTACGCTGGGGCACAAGACACATCGTCACCCTGGTCCTTATACCTTGGTGCATAATGTCTAGTGCTATATCAAACATCATGGTTGCTCATCTTCATTGCAGCATAACACATCATCCATTTCTTCTATCCGTTCCCTTAGCTTCCTTTTGTAGCCAAGCCATTTCTTTTCGAGAGCATACCCGTGTTTGTCCAACCCACCTATCCTCTCAAGGGGGCATCACCAACCTATCCTTTCCATCATCACTATCATTTTCCTCTATCCATACCTTGGCTTCTTTGAAATGATGTTACTCGACACAAAGCTCATCATCTCGAACATCATCTCAAAGAGGGGCAAAATGTAGACACCCAAATTTGTCCCAACTTTGTCCATGTCCTACAACACCTAGTTAAAAACATTATCCTAGACATCTTACAGCATTTTGTCCTAGTTTCCCATTTATCCATTAGCCAATTAATTAAATAAATTTTATTTATTTAATTAAATCCCATTCAATCCCCATCTTTGTCCTACTTAGCCAATTAATTAAATAAATTTATTTATTTAATTAATTTCACATGCATAATCCCATTTATTCTATCCTCCTCCCAATTAATTAAATAAATTTTATTTATTTAATTAATTTCCACATCATATCTTATCCCATTTTATTCATTTATCCTATTAATTAAATAAATCTTATTTATTTAATTAATATCCAACTCATATCCCAACTAATTCAAATATTTTATTTGAATTAAGTCCTCATCTTTCATCACATTCCAACACTTGTCTAGTCAATCATGTGTTGTAGTACAACTTTTATTCAAATCCTTCACATGCACAACTAATGGACCTAATTTTAGTATTTATCTACACAAGCACACCTAAGCTTTATCCTCCTTTGCCACATGTCAATTGACTACAATTTCTTGATGTGCAAGGAAACCTAACTCAATCCTATCCATCCATTTCATCTAAAGCCCTAATTGATCCTAGCCATCCATTGGAACCAAGCCTTTCCTATAAAACAAGCCTCTCTTGAGCCATTAGAGGGGGGATTTTTCAGGATTCTTCTTCATGCAACCTCACTCTGCTGAATTTTCATCTCAAGTCCTCATCCATCATCTTCAATCCATCTAGCTTGCATCCTTATCAACGTTATGCTGCGGAATCGAGCAATCAACACAACAAAGCAATCAATCAATCGAGCTCATCTTGCATCTTCGAGGTATTGAATTATTTGGGTTTAGGTTATGCATTTCAATTGTTTGATCATTTCCATTTATAAATCCAAATTTTTTGATATACAATATCCTCTTCTATCCTTAAGTCCACCCAGATGTCTTCAACCATTAGTTCATGAAACTGGGTCTTCCTTTTGATCTTGTCTTTTACACCCCTATAATAAAACCTTGGTGTTCATTTGAACTTTTTCATGGTCACTAGCTGCATCTTAGTTTCCATCAACCTGGCCTTTGCTACAGTTGACATTGAGTATCTTCTGATTTCAATTAGAAATCTAAAACCTAGTTTCTTGAGTTCCATTTGCTTATTATGTATGACAATCATTTTTCTACATAATTCTATCAAAACAAGCTTATCTGAAGGAAATCTAGGCAACATATAAGGATAGCCTTGGAAAAAACCAACCCTTAAATATGAGAAAGTCTAAAATTGTAACAACATGCACCCATAATCATTCACAACTGACCAAGCTTCATATGAAACTCTTCTTTTCTCTAACTGAGGGTCAAAAAGATACAAGAACACTGCAAAGAAAGCATCATTTACTCTCCTGAAATGATGAATTGAACCTTTCAATGTCAACTGAGGATAGTATTGATACACAGGAACCACTCTCCTATCTCCTTCATATGTCAAACCCGGAAAGATCCTCATTGAGGCTGCTATATACACAAGGTAAGAAGTCATATAGAATTTGAATGTAGTGGATATCTTAGTTAATTGCTCATGAAGAGCATTGCTGATTTGTTCACCCCAAAAGATGGCTTGCTTGCCTTGAAGTATAACCTTGATAAAAGGGTACATCCATTCATGGAAAAGATAGGAAGAAGCCATCCCCCTTATCCTACTAAGAAGATTTATGAGATCACCAATTTCTTCAATAAAATCACTTCTAGGAAAGCTTCTTGGCCACCTAGACAAGTATGGCCTTGAAGTCTTAAGCCACTTGGTGTTAATTGTCTTCTTAGCTTTCTCAAAATTTTTGGCATATTCTTTTTGAGCCTCAGCAAAATCTAGTTTCACAACTTCTATAGCAATAGGACACATGAAAACTTTATTAATGAATTTTGGATCCAATCTGATGATCACATTTCCATTCGTATCCATCATTGCTTTAGTATCTTTGTTGTAGAACTCAGCACATTATAGAATAAACTCTATATTATGAGCTGCCACTGGGAAAGATGACACCAAGTGAATATTGCTATCAACAATATTCTTCATCATAGAACTAGGGTTATTAGACTTAGTTCTTTCCAAAAACTCAACCATGTCTACATGGCCAATCTCTGTATCCCAAATATCATCAATATTGGAGGTGACTGAGGTGATTGGAAAAACACCCTGATAATTATACTTCATTGCTTTCAACTTCTTTGGAGACAACTCAGTCATTTGAAAAACTAACACCAGGAGTGTCGATGAAGAGAGAAAATCCATAGAAGAAACTGCAACAAAAGTAATGATCATGCAATTAGGGGAAATACTGGTAGTTTGGGAAAATTGCACGTTGACGATCATGACTACGGGGATGATGTTGAAAGGGCTAGAGCGCAAGTGGGTCAAAAAAATAGAGGAAAGCGGGCTCGGGAAATTAAATTTGAAAATCTCTCAGAGTTAGAAAATATTTGATAGAGTGAATGCATGGGCGGCAAATTTTTCCGCCCTTGCATGTATGGAATAAACTGCAAGGGTCAAGGTGGCAAATTTTTTTGACCCTACATAAAGGTTGGATCTTGTGTAATAGCAGTGATTTTTATCGCTTTTGCATGTGGGATAGGTTCTCATGTTTGAGCGATAAATTTGGCCGACCCTACATGTTCAGGTAAAATTCTTATGTCTGAGTGGCAAAATTTGCCGCCTTCGCATGTTCGGGTAAAACTGCAAGTTGTGTAAATGGTGGCAAAAATTATCGCTAATGCATATGGGATAGCTTTGGTGTTCAGTCGGCAAAATCTGCCGACAATGCATACCACTTTATCAAAACTTTTATGGAAGGGCGGTAAAATTTGCCACCCCTGCACAAGGGTTATCAAAATACAAGGCACATGTATCGGCGGTGATTTTTACCACCGATACATGTGTGATGGCCTAGAAAGAGAACAAGGTATCGTCAGCGGAAAATACTGACGACACCCACAAGTTTTCAAACGGAAAAAACCAAAAACCTAAACCCTATTTAGGAACCTCAACAAAACTTATGAAAGACTACGGTTCAATATGTGAAAGAACAAGTCATTTTGAAACAATGATAGCAAATAGAAACACAAGCTTTACAAAAGTTTTACCAAAAAGCTTGATAAACAAACATGCTTACAAAACAATCATTTTAAAGGATTAACGATACCCTATTCTAAAATAGAAATTGAAAACAAAAAATAACAACCCACCTGTGACAATAAGCTGAAACCCTAATGCGACCTTGGTGACCCAAAATGCATCTAAATCTAGAATCAGCGCGATCGAACAATCTTGGAAGGTTTCAATAGTCGACTGGAAGGCTAAGGGAAAAAGAAATAACAACATAAAATGATTTTACACATTAAAAAGGTTGAAAAGATGAGATCTTAAAACCAACATGAGTGGCAATAAATGCCACTGAAGTTCATGATTCACAAGATCTTACTCAGTCGGGGAAAATAGCTGACACAACATGTGTTATCCACATGCAACAATGGTAAAAATAGCTGCCATAGCATGTGTCATCCACAAAGAACATGTAAAGGCAGCTATTTTTACCGCCGTTGCATGTCTAAATTAAAAATAATACTAACATGTGAAAGCGGCATTTTTGGCTGCCTTTAATATAAAAACAGAAAAGTATGCAAGAGTGGTGGATTTTGCCAACATTGCACATAAAGACTTAAAAATTTACTAACACCCTAAAATGATCAGAATTGATATTTTGACAAGCTTACGACCTAGTTGATTTTCATGAATCCCGAGTAATCGACCTAGAGGATTGTCACAAGCTATTGTACAATGTCAGATGACTTCGCATAAGGCCAAGAAGACTTGTCTCGATTTGTGAACTTAGAGTGTAGGCTACGAAATGGACAAGTTTCATAGGGGTTGTCTACAAAAATGAGCATAGCTGATTTTGAGAACAACGGGACCAAAGTGGATGAGTTGGTTTTGTGATAGGATATGAGGATGATTTTGGATAAATGATCAAGGGATACTTTGGGTAGATTTGGATGATGATTAAGGGATATTTTTGTTGGAAATAGTCCAGACAACTGAGAGGGGGGGTCAATCAGTTGTCCCTAATCTTTACTCTTTTCTCTGAACTTTCAAATCTCCTTTCTTAATTTATAACTAGATTAATGATGTAAACAATTAAGCATAAATTAACATATGAGCAGAAACAATATAAACACACAACACCAAAATTTTAATGTGGAAAACTCGGTTAAGGGAAAAACCATGGTGGGGGTTAACCCACAAAAATGCGTACCCTATTAAAAGTACTTAATAAAATAGAAGGCACATGCCTTCGGGCTTACTTCCCAGAGCTCATTGCTCAAGAAGAGGCCCTCACTGCCTATAACAAATTATGATTTACATAGAGATAATGAACTGAGAAAAAGCATCTACATTCATGGCTAAATTAGTCCCTTTGAATGCTCACAATACTTCTACTCCAATCTTCAAATACTTTACTGACTCTCCACTTTATACTTCCTTTGCTCCTCTTATCTACTCTATTTTTGATCCTTTGTTCAGATTTAATTCATTTTGTACAAGGATGATTTTGTACAGCTCTTCAACAAGTATTTATATGCTTCATCAACCTTGGAATGATCGACAAGGTCAGCTGAACTTGACACGAATCATCACACTGTCAACCAAACACAACTAAACTTGAATCTACTTCTACAACCACTCCACACTTCATAAAAATTCTCTTAAAGCATCCGCAACATACTAGGAACATCTGGTCGGCTAAGACTGGGAAGAACATCAACATCAAAGAAGAACTCTTTAATCAACAAGCTCAAACTTTAATGCGGACCTCCAATATAGTAGACACACGATCCAAAGACCTCCACAATCACATTGAAATCACCAATAACATTCACTCTAAACCATATTACCAAAAACATTTGAATCTTCCTTTGGAACCTCAAGAACACTCTCTGCCATGACTGTCAAACTAAAAGGATATCTTACGTACCTCCAAACCATGAACCGCTAGTGTTGATGATACACACTAACTTCCCAAACATGCTTTCAGATTTGTAGACCAAGATATTTCACTGCGGAGCAATATGGACCAACTTACTATCACACTATCTCTTCTGAATATTGCAAAATCTGGTTCTACTCAAATGGCCATAACTTCCTCAAATCTTCATGTGGATCTCTCAATTCTTGACTGGAGCAACCTCTGACAATCCTCTACACAACCATATGGTCTGCATCCACTGATTGTCATTAATTTTCTCAATATCCTCAACACTCTGGTCTTCTATACAGACAACAAAATAGGATACAATTGACACCAATGGCAACAAGGACATGTTGACATCAATGACAACACCACTTAGGCACATATTTGCAACAATCTCCCCCTTTGTCTTTGATGTCAACATATGATGTGAAAAATTGAATTTAACCATCAAGACAAGAAATTCTCCCCCTTTCTCTTATCACTTCTGTAACTACTTCCTTTACTGCTCCCCCTTACATTAGCAACTAGTTTTTCACATGACTTCTCTCCCCTTTTGACATCAATGGCAAATGGCACATATTAGCTATCTTTTCTCCCTTTTTCCTTCAGACCGATCCCGAAATTTGCAGATTGACTACTCCCCTTTGAGTAGTACCTCAACATCAATTCGGATCACAAGATATGAATGTGGATTCCACCGAACTGATGCACCTTAGTGCATCCTAGTTTTGATCAGGAGGAGTAATAACCCCTAACTTCTCTCTGAGATACTCAAAAGTATCCTTGGGAAGAGGCTTAGTGAAGATGTCTGCAATCTGATCTTTGGAAGGCATAAACTCCAACTTGACTTCATTCTCATTTACTCTCTCTCAAGAAACGAAACTTGATAGATATATGCTTTGTCTTTGAATGCAATACCAGTTTCTTTGAAATGCTTATAGCACTTGAATTATCATAGAAAATGGTGACTGGTTCCTCAAACATAATTCTGATGTCCTTCAACATTTGCTGCATCCACAAAACCTGAGTACAATTATTTGTTGCTGCTATATACTCTACCTCTGTAGTAGACAAAGATATTCCCTCTTGCTTTTTGCTTATCCAAGAGACCAATCTTCTCCCCAAAAGGAATGCACAACCACTAGTACTTTTTCTGTCATCCACATCTCCTACCCAATCAACATTTGTATATGCATGAAGAGTGAAGTCATTGTCCTTCGGGTACCATAGTCCATAATCAATTGTCCCCTTGAGATATTTGAAAATTCTTTTCACTGCCATAACATGGGATTCTTTTGGATCATCTTGAAATCTAGCAACAAGTCCAACTGTATTCATGATGTCAGGTCTAGTCTGAGTTAGATAGAGCAATCCTCCAATCATTGATCTATACCTTCTCTGATTTGCCTTGGGAGAGTCATCAGCTTTTCTTAGCTTGCATCTGATTATCATAGGTGTACCTATTGGCTTTGAATCTTCCAGTCCAAACTTCTTCAACAATTCTTTCACATACTTGGACTAAGATATGAAGATACCTTTATCTGACTAAACAATTTGCAGACCTAGAAAGAAATTCATCTCACCAAACACTGACATTTTAAAATCACTTTTCATCTGATCAGCAAATGCTTTGCACATGCATTCATTTCCACCAAAAATAATATCATCAACAAATAGAATGTCCTCATGATTTATCTTGAAGTATAGATTACTATCAACATACCTTTGCTAAAAGCTAGTTTGAGTAAATGTTTATCCATTCTGGCATACCAGTCTCTTAGAGCTTGCTTGAGTCCATACAAGGATTTTCTTAGTCTACAAACCATATCTTTCTGATCAAACAATTGAAATCCTTCTGGTTGTTCAATGTAGACTTCTTCCTCCAAATCTTCATTTAGAAATGTTGATTTGACATCCATATGATAAATCTTAAAATATTTGAAAGAAGTTAAAGCAAGAAATAATCTGACTGCCTCTATCCTTGCCACCAAAGCAAAAGTTTCTTTAAAATCAATTCCTTCCACTTGAAAATAACCTTTACATACCAACCTTGCTTTGTTTCTTACAACCTCACCATCTTCATTCAGTTTATTCTGGAAGACCCATTTGGTTCCAATCACATTTTTGTCCTCAGGTCTAGGAACAAGATCCCAAGTGTGATTTTTTTCAATTTGCATCAATTCTTCTTCCATTGCCTTAACCTAGTTTTCATCATTGCAAGCTTCACTTACTCCTCTTGATCTTCAAAAATTCTTCTCCTAGTTCGAACACCTTTACTCTTATCTCCTATGATCTGATCTTCAGGATGATTTAACCTTACATACCTGGGAGTTATGGAAATTGTTTGAATTTCAGTTTCTTGAACTTGTTCCTCATCATCTATACTAACCTCTTGAGTTACTAGAGTTACAAGATCAATCTGAGTCTGAGCCTAAACTAGAACTTTCCTTCCTTGACTTTGACTTTCATCTTGATCATCTGAATCATATCCGAAGTACCTAGAATCTCCTTCTTTACTTTCATCAACACTAACATTAGTACTTTCAACAATCTTTTTCAATCTCTTCTTGGAGCATCGGTAAGCCTTAATTTGAGTTGAGTATCCTAAAAATATTCCTTCATCACTTCTTGTCTCAAACTTGCCTAAATCCTCATCTCTTTTGATATAGCATTTACTACCAAAGACTCTGAAATTGTTACAAGTATGAGAATACCCAGTGTTGTCATTGATGTCAAAATACTCATATTGCATTAATGAGAAGAATTGGATGAGCTGTGTGCTGAGGATATTGAGGAAATTAGTCTCAATCAGGAACAGTGAAGAATAGTGATGACATTAAGGTAAAAGTCCAAGATAAGGCAAAGATCAGAGGATACGGTTTAAAGGGTTTGTAGATATGAGTCTTGAGATGATTCAGTCAAGATTTCAGAGGTCCACATGAAGATCTAAAGAAGTTATGGTCGCTCAAGTAGAACCAGTTCCGACAGATGTTCAGTGGTGACAGAGTGTCACAGATTGGTCCGGTGAGCTCCGGAATTGCATTATCTCATTCTGTGGATTGGAGAGAGTGTTGAAGAAGTCCTTGTGAAGTAACAAATAGGTTTGTTCATGGTTTGGAGGTCCGGAAGCACCTTTTTCATTATGACAGTGATGATAGACTGTGTTCTTGAAGTTCTGGATGAAGAAGAGAAGAATTCCAGTAAGCTAATAAAGTGCAATTTTTCCTGATGACTCAGGAAAGGTTTTGGTGATCTTTGGATCATGTACAATTCTTATTGGTGGTCTGCAATGAAGGTTGAGTTTGCATTTGAAGAATAACCACGGATATTGGTGTTCTTCCTAAGACAGGCCGACCGGATGTATTACACATCTTGCGAATGATCTTATAGGTGTTTGCCAACTTAGATGGTTGTTCCTAAGTTGATGCCTTGTACAAATAAGGGATTGTGAATTCATTTTGAACTGTGTCTTGGTGTGGATGAGTGTGGCATAGTGAAGAAGAAGAGCAAAAGGCAGAGCAGGAGTTTTTGGGCTTAAATGGAACTGATCCAGGCATAGTAAAGATGTCAATCTCCAGTTCAAGTTTGTAATACTTGTTACCTTGTAGACAGTGTGTCTCTTGTAGGCAGTGTGCCTTTTGTGAGCAATGTGCTCAGGCAGTGAGCCCTAATTGACATGTGCCATCTATTTTTCTTATTCTTCTAACAGAGAATAATCCTTGGGTTAATCACCCTGTGGTTTCTCCCTTGACCGGGTTTTCCACGTCAAAATCTTGGTGTCTCATGAATTGATGTGTATCTACTCTAGTGTTTATGCTTTATGCTTTCATGAGTGATTAATTGATATGCTACTAAATAACAAAGATGATTTAAGTGTTTGAATTAAAAGCAAGTTTCATATAACTAATTCACCCCCCTCTGAGTTGTGTGCCCTAAATCTAACAATTGGTATTAGAGCCAAGTTCCTCTAAAAAGAGCTTAACCGCTTGAGGAGATCCAGGATGTCATCATACAAGAAGGATAGTCCAAAGTTCGATGGAACCAACTTCTCTCTTTGGAAAGGTCACATTTGCAGTGTATGGGAAAGGCATACTAGTCCATGGTCACAAAAGCTTATGCACCTCGACAGGATGGTCCAACAACTCTAAATGAAATCACAGATGCTGAAAACAATCTGCGGACCAAAGAGGCTCTTCTAAGTGCATTAACTAACTCAGAGCTCTCAAATGTTATTGACCTACCAACTACCTATGAGATCTAGATTAAACTAGAACTTCTACATGAAGGAGATGAGTATGTTAAGAGTGCAAGGTTGCAGAGTCTCAAAGGGAAATTTGAAAGACTGAAGATGAGAGATGATGAAAATATTACTACCTTTATGCCAAGAGTAAATGAGCTGGTGTGTGGAATTAGGAATGCTAGTGGAGTTTTGGATGAAAATGAGATTGTTAGCAAAATTCTCAGATCCCTTCCTACTGTCTACAAAACCAAGGGTGCTACCATTGATGAATTCAAAGCCCATACAACTGTCACAAGAGACCAATTGGCTGGCAAACTAGTTGCATTTGAAATGACCGAGTTTGGAGATGATCCCCCCAAGACTAAATCTGCATTCAAAGCCAGTGCCTCTGTGAAAGGTAAACAAAGAATTGATCTAGGAGAAAACTCTTCAAGGAAGCTGTCATGGTATGATCAAACAAGAAGAGACATGGAAGTGGAAGAAGCAGAAACAGTTCAACTTGAAGCCCTCATTGCAAAGAGACTACCAAGAGGATCTGGTAAGTATGAAGGAAAATTACCCTTTAAGTGCTTCAACTACAATAAGATTGGTCATTTTGCCTCAAGATGTCCGGAAAGATCTACAAGGTCAAATTCTAATAGACAAAGGTTCCAAAGGAATTGTTATTATGTTCATGAAGAAGATGATAATGAAGGAGTAACAGATGATGAATCAGAGATAGGAAACAAATCCAGAAATAAATGGGTGTTTGTTGTCATCAAGGAAGAAGATCCAATATCCTTTGAATCTATCAATCATAAGGTTGTAGAAAGAGCTTTGGCTGCCCAAGTTGAAGAAAAGGATGATTGGGTTATTGACAGTGGATGCTCTCACCATATGACAGGTGACAAGAACAAGTTCTTAGATTTGGAAAGGTATGAAGGAGGAGTGGTAAAGTTTGGTGATAATTCTGCTGGTAGAATCAGAGGAAGAGGAACTATTTCTTTTAATGGAAGAAACAAAACTGGTAATGTGCTATATGTTGAAGGCTTGAAGCATAATCTTCTTAGTGTTGGACAGTTGGTGGACAAAGGCTATGATCTCCAATTCAAGGATGGAAAATGCAAAATCCTTGAAAGATCCGGAACAGAGATTGCATCCGGTACTCAAACTAAAAGTAATATCTTCCACTTGGTGCTGATAAAAGTTGTCTGTTTGTTCAAGTTGATTAGAGTTGGTTATGGCATAGAAGGATGTGTCATGTAAATTTTGATAACATCATCAAGATAAGCAATACTTAGGCTATAAGAGATCTTCCAAAATTGTTAAAGCCTACAAATAGTTTCTGCAAAGAATGTCAGCTGGGTAAATAGAGAAGAGTCTCATTCAAAAGCAAGGATCAGTCCTCTACCAGATTATTGGAATTAGTTCATACTGATCTATGTGGTCTGACAAGAATCAAGAGCATGCAAGGTGATAGATACTTCATGTTACTGATTGATGACCATTCCCAGATGATGTGGGTTACCTTTCTAAAAGAGAAATCAGAAGCATTTGAGAAGTTCAAAATCTTCAAGGCTATGGTAGAGAATCAAACCGGATTAAAACTAAAATGTCTGAGGTCTAATAGAGGTGGTGAATTCACATCCGGTGAATTCATAGACTTTTATGAGAAGCATGGTATAAAAAGACAGTTATCTACTCCTAGGACTCCACAGCAGAATGGAGTAGTAGAGAGAAAGAACCAGACCATCCAGGAAGCATCTAGGATAATGATGATGGAAGCAAATATTCCCTAGATGTTTTGGAGAGAAGCTGTCAGTACTGCAGTCTATTCTCTCAATCGAGTTCAAATTAGAAGTAATACCGGTAAGAATCTTTATGAACTTTGGTTTGGCATCACTCCTACTATGAGATATTTCAGAGTATTTGGTAGCAAATGTTACATTAAAAGAGATGAAGATCTAGGAAAGTTTGATGCTAGAAGTGATGAAGGAATATTCTTGGGTTACTCTACTCAAAGCAAAGCATACCGGTGTTATAACAAGAGACTAAGGAAGATGATAGAAAGTACAAATGTGAAGGTTGATGAGGGAATAGAGAAACCCTCAAGGTTTTATGAGTATGATGAAGATGATCAGAATAATGTTCTAGTTCAAGGAGCTCAATCCTCTCCTAAAAGTTAGATTTAGACTGATTTGGTAAATTAGGAAGAAGAGACAGGTTTGATTGAGCATGATCAAGAAGCAGAAGTGCAAGAAACTCTCAAAGTTCCAAGGTATGTAAGATTGAACCACTCTGAAGATCAGATCATAGGTGACAAAAGCAAAGGTGTGTAAACTAGAAGGAATGTTGCTCAAAATTCAGATGAATGTTGTCTGATTTCAAAGATTGAAGCTAAGACAATAAATGAAGCCTACAATGATGAAAATTGGACCAAAGCAATGGAAGAAGAGTCAATGCAAATTGAGAAAAATCACACTTGGGATCTTGTTTCTAGACCTAGAAACAAGAATGTGATTGGAACCAAATGGGTCTTCCAGAACAAACAAAATGAAGTTGGTGAAGTAATTAGAAATAAGGCCAGATTAGTCTGCAAAGGCTACTCTAAAATAGAAGGGATTGATTTTGAAGAAACCTTTGCTCTGGTGGCAAGAATTGAAACAGTCAGACTATTTCTTACATTTGCTGCCTTCAAGGATTTCAAATTGTATCAGATGGATGTCAAATCTGCTTTCCTAAATGGTGACTTAGAAGAAGAAGTGTACATTGAACAACCAGATGGATTTCAGTTATCTAAGCATGGTGATATGGTCTGCAAATTAAAGAAGGCACTATATGGTCTAAAGCAAGCTCCAAGAGTATGGTATGAAAGGCTAGACAAACATCTTTTGAAGATTGGTTTCAACAAAGGTACTGCTGATAGTAACCTATATTTAAAAATTGATCATGAAAACATCTTGATTGTTGAAGTATTTGTTGATGATATCATCAGTATGTGTAAAACCTTTGCAAATCAAATGAAAAGTGAGTTTGAAATGTCAATGCTCGGTGAAATGAATTTCTTCTTGGGTCTGCAAATTTCTCAATCAAAGAAAGGAATCTTTATTTCTCAGACCAAATATGTGAAAGAATTGTTGAGGAAATTTGGGATGGAAGATTCAAAGCCAATGAATACTCCCATGGCAACCAGATGTAAGTTGAGCAAAGATGATGACTTTCCTAAGACAGATCAGACTAAGTACAGATCAATGATTGGAGGATTATTGTATCTTACTTAGACTAGACCAGATATAATGCAAGCTATTGGTCTTGTGGCGAGATTCCAGGATGATCCCAGAGAATCTCATGTCATGGCAATCAAAAGAATTTTTAGGTACTTAAAAGGAACAGTTGAGTATGGTCTATGGTATCCTAGAGATCATAATTTTTCTCTTCACGCATATACAGATACAGATTGGGCAGGAGATGTGGATGATAGGAAGAGTACAAGTGGAGGAGCATTCTTTTTGGGAAAAAGGTTGGTTTCTTGGCTAAGCAAGAAATAAGAGGCAATATCCCTGTCTACAACTGAAGTAGAATACATTGCAGCAGCAGGAAGTTGCACTCAACTTTTGTGGATGAAGCAAATTCTAAGAGATATTCAAGTAGAATATGAGGAGCCTATCACAATTTTCTGTGATAATTCAAGTGCAATAAATATTTCTAAGAATCCGGTGTTGCATTCTAAGACTAAGCATATATCTATCAAGTTTCACTTTCTGAGAGAGCAAGTGAACAAGGGTGAATTCAGATTGGAGTATGTGCCCTCTAAGGATCAGCTTGCAGATATTTTTACTAAACCTCTTCCCAAGGACTCTTTTGAGTATCTCAGGAAGAAGTTAGGGGTTATTGCCCCTCCGGTGATGAACTAGGATGCATTGATGTGCATCAGTCCGGTGGATATCACAGTCATATCTTGTGATCCAGATTGGTGATAGGGAGCTGCTACTCAGGGGGAGTAGCTGGTATGATTCTAATGTGTTAAAGTTGCAAGTATGAGCCCTTTTCCATTGATGTCAAAGGGGGAGAGAAGACATGTGAAAAACAAGTGGTTGATAATCAAAGGGGAGTAGTAAAGAAAGAGAAGATATGTGAAGAGTTGTTGCTGATAGGGGGAGCTGTGACAGAAAGGAGAAGTTCTTGTCTTGATGGTTTTTCACATCATATGTTGCCATCAATGACAAAGGGGGAGATTGTTGCAAGTATGAGGATAACCAGTGTTGTCATTGATGTCAACATACTCATATTGCATTAATGAGAAGGATTGGATGAGCTGTGTGCTAAGGATTTTGAGGAAATTAGTCTCATTCAGGAACAGTGAAGAATAGTGATGACATTAAGGTAAAAGTCCAAGATAAGGCGAAGATCAGAGGATGCGGTTTAAAGGGTTTGTAGATATGAGTCTTGAGATGATCTAGTCAAGATTTTAGAGGTCCACATGAAGATCTGAATAAGTTATGGTCGCTCAAGTAGAACCGGTTCCGACAGATGTTCAGTGGTGACAGAGTGTCACAGATTGGTCCAGTGAGCTCCAAAATTGCATTATCTCATTCTGCAGATTGGAGAGAGTGTTGAAGAAGTCCGTGTGAAGTAACAAATAGATTTGTTCATGGTTTGGAGGTCTGGAAGCACCTTTTTCATTATGACAGTGATGACAGACTATGTTCTTGAAGTTCTAAATGAAGAAGAGAAGAATTCCAGTAAGCTGATAAAGTGCGGTTGTTCCTGATGACTCAGGAAAGGTTTTGGTGATCTTTGGATCGTGTACAATTTTTATTGGCAGTCCGCATTGAAGTTTGAGTTTGCATTTGAAGAATAACCATGGATATTGGTGTTCTTCCTAATACAGGCTGACTAGATGTATTACACGTCTTGCAAATGATCTTATAGGTGTTTACCGACTTAGATGATTGTTCCTAAGTTGATGCCTTGTACAAATAAGGGATTGTGAATTCATTTTGAAGTGTGTCTTGGTGTGGATGAGTGTGGCATAGCGAAGAAGAGTGAAAGGCAGAGTAGGAGTTTTTGAGCTTAAATGGAATTGATCCAGGCATGGTAAAGATGTCAATCTCTAGTTCAAGTTTGTAATACTTGTTACCTTGTAGATAGTGTGTCTCTTGTAGGCAGTGTGCCTCTTGTGAGCAGTGTGCTTGGGCAGTGAGCCCTAATTGGCATGTGCCATCTATTTTTCTTATTCTTCTAATAGAGAATAATCCTTGGGTTACTCACCCCGTGGTTTTTCCCTTGACCGGGTTTTCCATGTCAAAATCTTGGTGTCTCATGAATTGATGTGTATCTGCTCTGGTGTTTATGTTTTATGCTTTCATGAGTGATTAATTGATATGCTACTAAATAACAAAGAGGATTTAAGTGTTTGAATTACAAGTAAGTTTCATACAACTGATTCACCCCCCCTCTTAGTTGTGTGCCCTAAATCTAATAGAAATATCTCACAATAGGAGGATGACCAAACTATAGTTCATAAGGAGTCTTACCAGAATTTTCTTTGATCTGCACTCGGTTAAGAGTGTAGACAACAGTACTCATGGCTTCTCTCCAATAAACTTGAGGAACATTTGTTTCCATCATCATGGTCCTGGAAGCTTCTTGAATGGTTTGGTTCTTTCTTTCCGCAACTCCATTTTGCTGAGGAGTCCTAGGAGCAGATAACTGTCTTTTTATTCCATGCTTTTCATAGAAAGCATCAAACTCACCAGAAGTGAATTCTCCACCTCTGTCGGATCTCAAACATTTCAATTTCCCACCAATCTCATTTTCAACCATCATCTTGAAAACCTTAAACTTATCAAGAGCTTCTGATTTTTCTTTTAGGAAGGTTACCCACATCATCCAGGAGTAATCATCAATCAGCAACATGAAATATTTGTCTCCTTGCACACTCCTAATTCTAGTAGGACCACAGAGATCTGTATGTATCAATTCCAATCTCCCATTTGAACCTTGTTCTTTACTCTTGAATGAGATTTTGTTTTGTTTGCCCAATTGACATTCTCTACATATGCTATCAAGTTTCACAAGTCTTGGAAGATCTCTTACAGCTTGAGTGGAACTTATTTTGACAATGTTATCAAAATTCACATGACACATTCTCCTATGCCATAGCCAACTTTGATCTGTCTGAGAAATTAAACAAATTTTCCTAGAACTACTTAAGTGAAAGATATTACCTCTAGTTTGAGTACCGGATGCAATTTCAGTTCCAGAGCTTTCTAAGATTCTACATTTTTCATCTTTGAATCAAAGATCATAACCTTTGTCAACCAATTGTCCAACACTGAGAAGATTATGTTTCAGTCCTTCCACATATAGAACATTATTGGTGCTATTCTTGCCATCAAAAGAGATGGATCGTCTGCCACAGATTCTACTAGCTGAGTTATCTCCAAATTTCACAAGTCCTTTTTCATAATTTTCAAAACTCACAAACTTACTCTTGTCACCAATCATATGATGAGAACATCCACTATCAATCACCCATTCATCTTTTTCAATAACTTGAGCAGTCAAGGCACTTTTCACATTTGCACAACTAGTAGATTTAGTAGACACTGGATCTTCTTCTCTGATAGCAATAAACACCTAATCATTATTAGAGGAGCCTCCATGATCAGATTCATCATCTGTGACCCCTTCTTCTCTATTTTATTGGATATAGTAACATTTCTTCTGACCCTTGTACCTGTTAGGGTTTGGTTTTGAAAACCTCTCCGGACATCTTGAGGCAAAATGACCAATCTTATTACAAGCAAAACATTTGAGTGGTAATTTTCCTTCATACTTACCAGATCCTCTTGGCATTCTTCTGGCAATAAGAGCTTCAAGATCCTTCATAGTCTTCATGAATCTATTTGATCTTGCAGAAGAGCTTTCACCCGGATCATATCTTTGTTTTCCATATACGCTAGCCTTAAATGTAGATTCAAACTTGGGAAGAGAATCACCAAACTTGCTTAATTCAAAAGCTGAAATTTTGCCAACCAGATAATCTCTTGTAACCTCTAAGACAGTCTAGATCTTCTCTATAGATGCAACCTTATGTTTGTATGAATTTGGTAAAGATCTGAGCACTTTTGATACAATTTTTTATTCTTTCAAAGTTCCACTAGCACACCGGATACCACACACAAGTTCATTTATCTTTTGCTTATAGATTTTGATGTTTTCATCATCACTCATCCTCATAGTTTCACAATTTCCTCTTACAATTTGCAACTTGGCACATTTGATATATTTATCACCTTCATATAGATACTCTAACTTTTTCTAGATTTCATAAGTAGTTTTTAGACCAAAGACATTTGTCATTTCTGAATTAGTTAGGGCACTCAACAAGGCTTCTTTCGCTTGAAGGTTATTTTTAGCATCTTTGACTTGATCTAGAGTTGAAGGAACTTTCTTTGGAGGTTTATACTCAACACTGGTTATCACCCAATAGGCATCACCCATGCATTGCAAAAGGCACTCCATGCGATTCTTCCAAACAGAATAATTTGTTCCATCAAATCTTGGACTATTCTTCTTGTAGGTCGACATCCTAGATCTCCTCAAGCGGTCAAGCTTTTATAAGAGGATCTAGCTTTGATACCAATTGTTGAAAATAGTCTAGACAACTGAGAGGGGGGAGGTGAATTAGTTGTCCCTAAATCTTTATCTTTTCTCAGAACTTTCAAATCTCCTATTTTAATTTATAACTAGATTAATGATGTAAACAATTAAGCATAAATCAACATATGAGAATAAACAATATGAATACACAACCCCAGAATTTTGATGTGGAAAACCTGGTTAAGGGAAAAACTACGGTGGGGGTTAACCCACAAAAATATGTACCCTATTAAAAATACTTAATAAAATAGAAGGCACATGCCTTCTGGCTTACTGCCCAGAGCTCATTGCTCAAGAAGACGCTCACTACCTATAAGAAATTATGATTTACACAGACATAATGAACTAAAAAATAACATCTACATTCATGCCTGAATCAGTCCCTTTGAATGCTCACAAAACTTCTGCTCCAATCTTCAAATACTTCTTTACTAACTCTCCACTTTATACTTCCTTCACTCCTCCTCTTCTCTGCTCTGCTTTTGATCCTTTCTTCTAATTTAATTCATTTTGTACAAGGATGATTTTGCACAACTCTTTAACAAGTATTTATATGCTTCATCAACCTTGGAATGATCAACAAGGTTAGCTAAACTTGAAGTGAATCATCACACTGTCGGCCAAACACAACTAAGACTTGAATATGCTTCTACAACCACTCCAACGCTTCATAAAAATGCTCTTAAAGCATTTGCAACATACTAGGAACATCCGGTCGGCCAAGACTAGGAAGAACATCAACCTCAAAAAAGAAATCTTCAATCAACAAGCTCAAACTTTAATGCGGACCTCTAACATAGTAGCCACACGATCCAGAGACCTCCACAAGCACATTGAAATCACCAATAATATTTACTCTAAACCATATTACTAGAAACATTTGAATCTTCCTCCAGAACCTTAAGAGCACTCTCTTCCATGACTGTCAAACTAAAAGGATAGCTTGCAGACCTCCAAACCACAAACCACTGGTGTTGATGATACACACTAACTTCCCAAACATGCCTTCAGATCTGCAGACTAAGATATTTCACTGCAGAGCAATCCTGACCAACTTATTGTCACACTATCTCTTCTGAATACTACAAATCCGGTTATACTTAGATTGCCATAACTTCCTCAAATCTTCATGCAGATCTCTCAATTCTTGACTGGAGCAACCTCTAACAATCCTCTACACAGCCATATGGTCTACATGCATTGATTATCATTAATTTTCTCAATATCCTCAATAATCTAGTCTTCTATACAGACATCAAAATATGATACAGTTGACACCAATGGCAACAAGGATATGTTGACATCAATGATAACACCACTTAGGCATATATTTGCAACAATTTTGGATACTTTGTGTGAAGATTTTTGGATGAATGATTAATGGATATTTTGGATACTTTGGATGATGATTGTGGATGAAGGATACTTTGGATGGTTTTGATAAAGGATTATTAAATCAAAAGATGGCTCAAATAAATCTAGATCTTGTGGATTTCAAAGAGATTTTCCTCTCCTTACTTAAGGTAGACTAAGACACATAGGAAAAAAGGGAATGGGGATTATTTTACTTGGGGTAGACAAGACCTCCAAGAAAAATAGGATCCTTAGAACTCACTAACTTAGGAGTAGTCTAGGCTCTAAGCCAATTTATCCTAAGGTTGATAGGGATAATTTATAAAAGAACTTAAGGTACACAAATGCTTAAGCTTACTATAAATTAGAGGATGGAGTTTGAGATCTAGACTTAACTTTGCACAAATTTGATTTGAGGGATGATTTTGGATATTGATTTGATTTGATGTTGATTTGGATAATGTTGATTGATGTTTGGATGATGATTTGATTTGGTTTGGATAAGATTTGGATAATTGGATTAAGGTTGGGATGATTTGGATTTGGGTTGGATTTTGGTTATGGTTTGGAGGATATTGTGATTTTGATTTGGGGGAAATTATGATGAAAGATTTGGATGTTGTTGATTGGAATGGATGGAATGAGGATGAAGGTCCAAAGTGAAAATCAAGATGTTTCAAGGTGAAAGGGATGGATGTGGGATAATGGACTTTTGACAAAGGATGAACATAGATTGATGGATGATTTTGGGAGGTTTTTGAAATGCTGCCACGTCACAAGGAGGGTCAAATTATGCTTGGAAGATCAACCTTTGGTTAATTGATGATTTTTGGGCATGGAGACAAAAGGTGCTAGAAGATGCGTTGAAGGCGGTAAGGAAGGAACTGTATGTGCTGAAGGATGAACCTAAGGCACTAACAAAAGATAGTTTGGTGCTAACAGTCAAGTGAAAGGCACTAATAGTGATCCCAATGGCATCAAACAGAGAACTAAAGGTGTTGTTTCCTTGTTCTAAGGTCTAAAATTGATTGAGTTTGTGGAAAATTTTGGATCTTTTGGCTTCAAAGGTTCTTGGAAAGAAATCAAACAAGAAAGAAAACACAATGGCTTGACTTCAAAAGGTGGACTTGGATTTTTGGCTTATACCGGATTTAACAGACACACCATTCACATGAACATCCTATAGATTATTTAAGTAGGAGTGTCACATCCAACGGACCCACTCAAGTGTGGTTTCAATCTCTAATTTTAGATAATGGTGATTTTCACCCCCTTGATACCATCTACCATTGCTTGGTTGGATACAGAATGCAAGGTCATGGACCACCTTAAACATCTTACTTTAGAGACGAATGTCTTGCCTAAGGTTTATCCCAATGCAAGACAATGGAGGTAATAGCATGTACTCTTCTCCTCCTATGGCAGTGATGCACCATGGATGTAATAGTTGAAGGTCTTATTCTAGGCTTGAACAAGCTTCTAGGGATCCTCAATATACACAAGGTACATGAGGCACAAACCATGAACACTAGTCCATTGAGGGGATGTGGCACAAGTGGTTAAGAAAGCACCACTTCACCTTGTGTTTGGAATCACCTAGGGCCCCAAGGTTGTCCCAATGACAATACAACTAGATTAGGGTACAAGTTTCCTTCTCCCCCCTTTGATATACCCCTTCCATACACATGGTTGAGGTCATCCATTGGAGTGATGAAATCCCCAAGTAGGTCTCCTAAGAAGAAATCACTCCTCACTTTTGATCACCCAAGATCACACTAGGCATAAGGGGAGAGCATATGCAAACAGAGTAACCCATTTAGGATACACTAAACAAAGAAATTTTACAAGTAGACTTTTGATCCCCAAGATAACCCTAAGGTGCGAGGGGAAAGCACACATCTACAAGAAAACAAGACATGGCAAAGAAGATTAGTTTACCACTACTCTAACTTTAGTGCAACTACAAACTAGTGATAAAAAAAATGAACTTGGACAATGAATATACACCAAATAAGTGATTAGTTTGGCAAATAAGTCTTGGACAAATGTTCTAGATACCTGCAAGAATATGTTAGACCATTGCACAGACCTGCAAAATGTGTCAGACAAAAAGTGTTAATACAAAAACTAAATGCATCGCCAGACAAACAATATGTGTTGAAACAAAAAATAAATGCACTTAAATAGAGAATATGTGTGCTAAAACATATCCTAAACCACTAAAACAATTCCTAAAAGCACTAACACGGTGACAGAATGAGCTAAAGCAGAGGATAATTGTGCTAAAGCAGAAGCTAGAAGTGCTAAAATAGACTCTTAATGCATTAAAACAACGATAAAAGAAGATTTATACTTGTCTATTGTCTATCATAGAACCTGACTATGCAGTGTTGGGTGTTGAAGGTGCTAAACTGACACAATGTGAAGGATCTGCACAAAAATAGATATACTTTTGCACCAAATGTTCAAAGAAAGGTTTAGACAGCCTACGAGGTTAGCTTGACAAGGTTAAACAACAACTCCTAACCCAAAAGAGAGCAAAAAATGTGAAAGCATGCAAAGTTAAACTGGCCCTAGCTTGTTGTTCCAAAAACTAATAAGTTAGATGATTTATCAGCAAAAACTCTAGGGTCTGTTGGTGCCTAAATTGACTGTCAGTTAATTTAGCAATTTTCATGCAGGCACCTTCCCAAAAAATCTAAAACATATTCTAAGTCTCTGGGCCTCCTCAGCATTTTTCAACTGCAGCATCATATTTTCTTCGAGGAGGAGGTCATCATCATCATGTTTCCAGACATCACCCTGATGATGCTGACATCATTCTTATGTCAGGGTGATATCCACTTTTTTTCCTGTCTGCATCATGATATTTCCAAAGGGAGATATCCACCTGTCGGCTTCATGCATTGTCTAGTGCGGGGTGATATAGCCAAATATCAGGTATGATCTAACATCACCCTGATGTTTCGTGGAGCTACAGTGCAGCATGATATTTGTGCATCAGGATGATATTTCCAAATATCCAGTCATCTTCTGAATATCATCTTGATGCCGATATGGTGGTGACGTCATCAAGGTCTGGAGGGTCATATTGCTAACACTAAGTCATTTTATGGAGATCCCTCGATGTTGCGAATATGATGATGACGTCATCCAGATATTTGGAGGTGTGCAGTAGGCAGGATATGGTGATGACGTCATCCGGATATGAGAGTTGCGCAGTATGCAGACGGGTGATGGTGACATCATCAGGACATGATGATGACATCATCAGGACATGATGATGACATCATCAGGATTTTTGAAGGCATCAGTGTGACTGTTGAGATCGGCAGGAGGAATTTCATGTTGGCCGATGGTGTTGGTCACACTGATGAAGAGAATGTGGAGTTCGCGGTCGGTGAGACCATAGGCATCGGCAAAGGAGATTTGTGCTTGGCCGATGGTCTATCTCTGGCCAATGGATGGGAGTGTAGTGTGACGATTGGCGAGACAACTTAGGTCGGTGAGAGTTTTTTGGGGTGAACCGATGGTAGAAGTTTGGCCGATGGGCTTTTGGAGAGAAAGGCATGTGTCGAGCGTGGCAAAAGTGCTTGACACCTATTAAGCTTGTGGCCATGTTTTTGAACTACTGAAGGAGTCTCTGCACCATGCATGTGGGATTAATATTCCTGCATAACTTGAACCTTCAGTAAAACATGTTTTGGCAGGAAATTCCTTTTTGAGCACAGCGACGGTTTCCAGGTAGGCTGCGGGTGGTTGAGCCATAAATGGTGACTGTAGCAGAGGTATGGGTGATGGTACAAATGATGAAGCTGTCTAATTATGAATGAAGACTTCCAGATGGCAGCATAAGGCTCGAGGCCCCCCTTGTCTGCTACAGCAATAACTTCTGAGTGCCATTCCTTCTAAGATCTGTATTTGGTGAGATTTTTGGTCAACCATGTAATTAATTGTTGTGGGTACACTTTCTGGCCGATATAGGCAGACTGTTTTACCATTGTTTAGGGGTTGAAGGCCTGAGGCATTTTTGTGTAAATAATGAAGAACAGAGCATGATCTTGGCTATTTTATCCCATTTTGGAGTTTATGAGTTGCAACATGAATGTATTTTGCACATATTTTCAGTTTCAGTGTTAATGTTATATGAAAAATGCTTATTGCATGTGTCTATCTGCTTGTCTCCATTTGCTGCATGTTATTCTCCTTTTGAATCTGGTTGCATGTCAGTAGGGATATCTGTAAGTAGAGGCAGTTAGATACCCATTCTTGGGTGATGTTTGTAAGGCAAGCATCAGTCCAACCCCCTGAAACTCGAGTGAAAGTTGCAAACCATCTGTTGTATACGTCTAGTTGACTCCTTACCCAATGGATAGGCATCAGTCTGCTCCTGGATTAGTAGTTATGAGCCAAAACCCCTTGTCTTGCATCCAGGACATTATGTCCACCCATTTCATCACTTCCACCTGTTAGTTCTAGGAGTAGGATTAGGAACCCCCTGCATGCTCTCATACCCAACCAGACATATATGTCCAAGAATGTTGCCCACCTTGTGATCTATCATGCAGATCTTGGTCCATGCATGAGAGTATTCTTCCTGTTGTTGTCAAGTTAGATCTTTCTATCTTTGAGCTAGGCAAGGTTATATCTTGAGTTATAGGGACACCCCCCTTGGTGCGGCAGAACCAGAAGTGAAGGGGAGGCAGCTCACGCAACCTCCTGTATTAGTTGCCTAAATCTGCATGTGCATAGGAACTGGCAAACCCTGATGCTGATTCAGAAGAAAAACCAACAAAATGGCAACTCTGCTGGGGATGGACTGATAAAAGAAATGATATATTTGTGACCCATCCGAGTCACCAACAAAATGGTGACTCTACTAGGGATGGATTGATAACAATGAATAAATTTGTGACCCATCTGAGTCACCAACAAAATGATGCTCTGCTGGTGGAATGAACCTGGAAAAGTAGCTTTCAGCTATTGAAAATTTTATCCTCTCTGGAGAGGTGGCAACTCTGCGAAAAGATTTGAATGCACATGAAAGATGGATGTATGTTATTTGATGAAAGATGTTTAGATTTCTGCATCTGTATGAGAAAAGGTACCTTGTTCCTTCCCCTTTATATTTGTTGTTTTACTACATAAGTTAGATGCAGGGGGAAGCCTTAGGTCTTAGGCAGACAAAGGATGTCTAAGAGTAAGTTTTTTATGAATCCAAATATGTATTATCCCATACTCAGTCAAGAAGGGGATGATATGTCGACAAAAAGAATAGAAGAGATAAAAAATAGGTTGATATTCTTAGAGGCTAGGCAGGCCCAGTTAAATAGCAGTAACCTTGTGTCTGCCAGTCAGAAAGCTAAACCTCTTGTCAGCCCTTTTGATCCTTTGTATGACCAACTGGATTTGTCATGGGTTGATTATAAAGTAGAAAGTATGCCTACTAGGATATACTGTCAGATGCCTAGATTTAGTGGTCACAGTGTATGTGATGGGAATGCACATATTCAAAATTTTCATGAGTTCATGGGAAAATATTCATTCAGAGATGAGGATATGTGGATGAGGTTTTTTGTTAGGTCCTTTGATGCAAAAGCAAAAGACTAGTATTTGAGCTTTCCAAAGAGATTCTTTGCCTGTTGGGATGAGCTTGCTGACTGTTTCAAAAAAGAATTTGCAAAAGAAATTGCTGATCTTGTTGCAGAATTGATGAAAATCAGAAAACAAGATAAAGAGCTATGTATTGATTTCGGTCATAGGTTTGCAGTAGCCCTTTCACAGATCCCAGAAGTCTTCAGACTTGATATTTCAGCCTGTGTTGGCATATTCTTTGAAGCTTTTGAGGAAGGTTCTAGTGCAATACTGAGGGATTTCAAGGTGACAAATATGCAAGTAGCATACAAGTTCGTAGAAAATATAGAAAAATTCAGAAATGGGCACCTGCTGATATCCCTGTCCCCAGGCTTTGGTGTGAATAATAGTTGTGAAGCTGCAAATGACCAAGTAATTAAGGCATCATGTGAAGATGAAAAGATGAATATTGAAGGTGCTAGTGAAAGGACTAGTGAGGATTCCCATTGCAATGATGAGGCATCTGACCATGAAAACAATGATATGGTTGTGGACAGCAATGAGCAACTTTTGGAATGGACCTGTGGAGATAATTGTGAGTATTGTACTCAAGATAGAGAAGATATAAGCAATCAGAAAAATAGTCCCATGTGTGACCCATTGCCTTCTTTTCAAACACATGGGGATCATGAAGAGCAATCAGAGATTGAAACAAGTGCTAGTGCAGAGCATGATTGTTCTTTGTTTGATGGTTGTTTTGCTTATGACACACAGGCTGATACTCCTCCACAAAATGAATCCATTGGTGATGAAGATGCATGTTCTGCTGCCCATGAACCAATGGCATACCATGATGAGGCTGAGACACCTGGATCACCCATTTTTGACACATATGTATGGTGAGGATCTTGACATGGTTTTTGACTTGGATTCTATTTCTCATCCTGATGAAAGAGGAAGCAACGTACATCAGGTAAGTGATTGTAAAGATGTGCCAGATTGTAAAGAGGTGCCAGAGCCTGATCTTTTCCAGCTTGGTGTACCAGATGATTGTGTGCATGATGTGCACAATTGTGAATTTGAAGGCTTTTCTTTTGAAGTGCCAGCATATGATACAATGAGCCCTGATCTTCCTAGCTGTGTGGTGGACTCTGAATGTTTCTTATTTTCAGTCCAACTAGGAAATCATTTTGTAATGCATAGTGATGATAACCTATGTTCTATACCATGTGAGTATGCATTGCCTGATACATTCTGCATCCACTTGTTGCCGGATGCTAAAGGTTATCTGCACAGGGATGACAATGACAAGCCAAATCTAAGGGTTGAATGTGCAGATGACAAGGTTTGTTTGTGGGAAGGTCACGACAGAATCTCTAGGCTTGATCCAATGTATGCAGATGAAAACAAAGTGTTTGACAAAGGGAGATACAGGTTTTTCTTTTCTTGGTGGCCTTAGGCCATCAAGTGTGTTTGGTGATGCAGGTCAGTGCAGTATTTGACTCTGTGCCCAATGGATAAGGGACTGGTCTGCATCCCAGAGATCTGAGGTTCTTGTTGTAGTCTTGCACCTGCACGTCCCCAGACAGAGCCACTGTTGGTGCCTGAATTGACTGTCAGTTAATTTAGCAATTTTCATGCAGGCACCTTCCCAAAAAATCCAAAACATATTCTAAGTCTCTGGGCCTCCTCAGCATTTTTCAACTGCAGCATCATATTTTCTTCGAGGAGGAGGTCATCATCATCATGTTTCCAGACATCACCCTGATGATGCTGATGTCATTCTTATGTTAGGGTGATATCCGCTTTTCTGCCTGTCTGCATCATGATATTTCCAAAGGGAGATATTCGCCTGTCGGCTTCATGCATTGTCTAGTGCGGGGTGATATTTCCAAATATCAGGTATGATCTAACATCACCCTGATGTTTCATGGAGCTATAGTGCAGCATGATATTTGTGCATCAGGATGATATTTCCAAATATCTGGTCATCTTCCGAATATCATCCTGATGCCGATATGGTGGTGATGTCATCAAGGTCTGGAGGGTCATATTGCTAACACTAAGTCATTTTATGGAGATCCCCCGATGTTGCAAATATGACGATGACATCATCTGGATATTTGGAGGTGTGCAGTAGGCAGGATATGGTGATGACGTCATCCGGATATGAGAGTTGCGCGGTATGTAGATGGGTGATGGTGACATCATCAGGACATGATGATGACATCATCAAGATTTTTAAAGGCATCGGTGTGACTATTGAGATCGGCAGGAGGAATTTCATGTTGGCCGATGGTGTTGGTCACACCGATGAAGAGAATGTGGAGTTCGCGGTCGACGAGACCATAGGCATCGACAAAGGAGATTTGTGCTTGGCCGATGGTCTATCTCTGGCTGATGGATGGGAGTGTAGTGTGATGATCGGTGAGACAACTGAGGTTGGCGAGAGTTTTTTGGGGTGAGCCGATGGTAGAAGTTTGGCCGATGGGCTTTTGGAGAGAAAGGCATGTGTCGAGCGTGGCAAAAGCGCTCGACACCTATTGAGCTTGTGGCCATGTTTTTGAACTACTGAAGGAGTCTCCGCACCATGCATGTGGGATTAATATTCCTGCATAACTTGAACCTTCAGTAAAACACGTTTTGGCCGGAAATTCCTTTTTGAGCGCAGCGACGGTTTCCAGGTAGGCCGCAGGTAGTTGAGCCATAAATGGTGACTGTAGCAGAGGTATGGGTGATGGTACAAACGGTGAAGCTATCTAATTATGAATGAAGACTTCCAGATGGCAGTACAAGGCTCGAGGCCTCCCTTGTCTACTATAGCAATAACTTCTGAGCGCCATTCCTTCTGAGATCTGTATTTGGCGAGATTTTTGGTCAACCATGTAATTAATTGTTGTGGGTACACTTTCTGGGCGATATAGGCAGACTGTGTTACCATTGTTTAGGGGGTTGAAGGCCTGAGGCATTTTTGTGTAAATAATGAAGAACAGGGCATGATCTTGGCTATTTTATCCCATTTTGGAGTTTATGAGTTGCAACATGAATGTATTTTGCACATATTTTCAGTTTCAGTGTTAATGTTATATGAAAAATGCTTATTGCATGTGTCTATCTGCTTGTCTCCATTTGCTGCATGTTATTCTCCTTCTTTTGAATCTGGTTGCATGTCAGCAGGGATATCTGTAAGTAGAGGCAGTTAGATACCCATTCTTGGGTGATGTTTGTAAGGCAAGCATTAGTCCAACCCCCTGAAACTCGAGTGAAAGTTGCAAACCATCTGTTGTATACATCTAGTTGATTCCTTGCCCAATGGATAGGCACCAGTCTGCTCCTGGATCAGTAGTTATGAGCCAAAACCCCTCGTCTTGCATCCAGGACATTATGTCCACCCATTTCATCACTTCCACCTGTTAGTTCTAGGAGTAGGATTAGGAACCCCCTGCATGCTCTCATACCCAACCAGACATATATGTCCAAGAATGTTGCCCACCTTGTGATCTATCATGCAGATCTTGGTCCATACATGAGAGTATTCTGCCTGTTGTTGTCAAGTTAGATCTTTCTATCTTTGAGCTAGTCAAGGTTATATCTTGAGTTATAGGGACACCCCGCTTGGTGCGGCAGAACCAGAAGTGAAGGGGAGGCAGCTCACGCAACCTCCTGTATTAGTTGGCTGAATCTGCATGTGCATAGGAACTGGCAAACCCTGAAGCTGATTCAGAAGAAAAACCAACAGGGTCTATAAACCTACCAGTCAAAGTTAGAAACCTGCAATCACAAGTTAGTCCAAAAACTAGATTTCACAAATATTTTTAAGACTAAAATTTTTCTGTCATGTGAAAAAGGTGCCAAAATAGAGATAACAAGCATTAAAGAAGAGATGAGATGTGATGATATAGAGACGATATGCACTAATATAGAGATGATTTACACTAAGATAGACATTGATTGCACTGAAAAAATGATGAAGGTGTTGAATCGTAAGAAGAACGCGTGACTGCGGAGACAGACTGTGCTAAAGCGACCTACACGTCAAAAATCTTCAACAAAAACTCACAAAAAGATTAGTACAAGACCAGGGGCCCCGCCGGGCATGCCAAGTGAAGATGAAAATTATTACAAAGACTCAAATAACATGAAAGGAACTCAAATAAATAAGCATTATACCTTCCAAGTCCTTGAAATCTCTGTCACTCCTTGATAAGGTTGAGGAGAAGTGCACCCAAAGCTCTCCTAGCTATACCCAAGTAGATATTATGAATGTAGATTACTCTAAATTCTCAACACAATAGGGATTGAAAGAAAATTTGGCATAATGGTGTTGCTATGAGATGAGATGAGAAGCTATTATGGCATGGTAATGTTGCATAAACTTGAGATGAAAATGGCTTGAGATGGGCTTGTATTTACATGCAAATTGGAGGGGAAATGAGATCAATGGCTAAGATTCATAGTTGGGATCCAATGGCGGAGATGAGAAGATGAGGTGGAGGGCTAGATGTTCATTAACAAAAATGAAGGGTTGTGATTATTTTGCAATTTTAAATTCACCTTGGGAAGGCTTAGCATTAATGAGGATTAAGACAAATGAGGAAACAAAAATAATAATTACCTTGGGAGAAGGTGGAATTAAAATTTTGATTTTATTGGTGAATGGGATGACATGTGACCACATGTGTTTATTTGGCATATACATGTGAGAGCTCTTTGCATTAAAAAGAGCTCCAACATAAAAGAGGAAAAGGTGAGGTGGAAGGGTCATGTGACCTGTTTGAATAATTTTTTTATTTTATTGAAAGGGTGTGGAAAAGGGTGTTAAGTCAAATATTTGACCAAAATAATTAAGTGTCTAACTTAATTAATCTAGTTGTAGAAAATTAGTGAGTGGGTTTATGAGAGGTCAAAATTAATTAAATAAGGGTTTATTTAATTAATTTGCGTTTAGGGGCTAGGTACGCTAGGGTAGCTAATTAAATAATTGGTATTTATTCAATTAGACTAGGTTTAAGCTATAGGCTAGGGGAGATTAACTAAATAAACATGTTTTATTTAATTAATTTGGATTAGGGAGATGGACAAATTAACCAAATAAATATTAAGAATATGTAATTAATGAGGAATGGTGTTGTAAGGTTTAGTAATAAATTAAATGAATTTATTCATTACTAGAGAATAATTAGTGATGAATGGCTAAGGATAAATGTGTTGGATGGTTTGGGATAAATTATTCAAATAATTTTGATTTTATTTAATTAATTGGTACGGGGTAATTAGTGATGTATTTGACATGAGAAAGTGGCTTGTGGGGTTGAGACATTTTTAGGTGTCTACACTAATACTCAAAACATTTCTTATAGTTTATATTATTTATGTTAACATTTAACATTAGTTATTGTATTAATAAAAAATAGTATGACTTAATATGTGTCTTAAAAGTGTTATGTCTATATAGGTGCTTTAGAAGTTGCCAAGTTTATATACCAAAAACAAACATTGAACTTCTTGAATAATTAATTGAAGATATATAGCATATCTCTTCATTCATAACCTCCATTAATAGTTTATCACCCACAAAATGAAGATGTGCGTTCCTGAGAGGAAAGTGAACAGAATTACCAAAATCTTGTGCTAAGTTTAGTAGAAATAGAACAACGTTATGTAAGGATGGTAAAACTTTCCTAAGTCATAAGCTTTCTTGAATTACTTACAATCAAGAGTTATTTATCATTTTTTTTGTAAAAAGAGTGGTAAACCACCCATATGGAGAATTATATTAAATAAAACCATTTACAAAAAAGCAGGGAGGCAAAGGCCTCATCCCAAATGTCATACAAGTCAAAACAGCTAAATGTAACTACTGGCATCTATCACGTCCCCAAAAAAATCTACCAACGGTCAGTTACATGCCAGATCAACATACAGGGGATCAAAATGAAATAACCCAAACAAATCATTTATGCTTCACCAAATCCATTAGGCATCTGCTAGATAATGTGTCAAAGAAGGACATGAAGGAGCCCGTGCCATAGTCGTTGAGGAGCCTTAGGTGTTACTAGCATTTAATACGACAATTTGAAATCGAGTTGAATCCCACTTACATATGAAGCTATCATAAAAGTTGGGCCAAAATCTAAAATGACCGTTTCCTTATACTACAAGAAGCTATTAGAGAGAGCCTCCTTCGGCAAAAATTCCCATGAAGACAAAGAACAAACAAGTAGTTGAGAAACATCCTCCATGGATAAAGAAAGTCGAAATGTAGGAAATCTCGAGCCCTACTAGAAGAAGCATTTAGAAAAGCCAAGGCCCTACTATGTGAGTCTCCATTGGTTCCCGGATCCCATCAATCACAAAAATAGATATGAGGTAGGATGATAGTGCCTGCTAGAATATATTGCCTCCCCAAAGCGGCAAAGACAACCCTCTCAACCACCCACTAAAACTTAGAAGAGAAACCAGAATAATATAAATCTAGCGCAGTGAAAATATTTAGGCACTAGAATACATCCTCTCACTCATTCATCACACGCTCTAATCCTCTAGTTTCATGCACTACCCACCAAGTCGACTCCCCTCGACAATTCAAACATAGAATAATGCCTTCTGTATCAAAAATAGGGCACCACAAAGACAATGAAAAATACCATAGAAGCGAACATCACCAAATACATCTAGTAAAGACTAAGTAGACAAAAATCTACCCAAATAGACATAAAGACAAGCACCCCACAATAACCCCTAACAACCGTCACCAACAAAAAACTGTAGCACCCTTTTAAGAAAGCTTGATCCTGACGAGACCAAAATTATTTGGAGCTTACTAGCTTCCACCCTGCTTGAGGAAAAAACTTTATCAAAAGATATAAGGAGAGCACATCACTCTCCTTGATCTTAGGATTTTCTCTATCATATTTTGAGAGCCTGTAATTTGTTCCCCTTCATGCAAGACATTCAAAGATTTGTTGGACTTGTTTCCCTGACTTGGTGTAGATAAGTCTATTTTCTTGGCCAAATCTATCTGGGAGATGCCTAACATTGTAGAATTTGTTGTCGCTATGTCCTCCTGAAGCACCTCCTCTTAAAAATCTGAGTCTTCTCCAATGTCTAGATGTGCAAATACAAAACGACCTAGAAATTCATCATCTGAATCATCTTGAAAGGATGCCTCTGCCAAATCACCAAAGACTTCTTCTCCCATGATTTTCTAGATTTCATTTGCTAGGTCAAGAGCTACCTCGGTTGTCAACTCCTGTGAAATTTCTTGGGACTCTATATGATCCATTGAACATTCTTCTCTAGAATTTTGGGGATTTGAAGAAAAATCCTCTTCATTATCAGGATCAACTTGTAGGAGGATTTTTTGTGGGTCCCTATCCTCAACCTCTTGTCTAGAAGGGATTACCTCCCCTACATTAGGAAAAACATCATCTAGAACTACAATTCAGGAAATGTCTATAAAACCTACCTGATTTGGAAGAGTATGGTATTCCAAATGGATCTTCTACCTCTTTTGACAAAGAGACTCTACTACTGTAACCATCTGTATTCAATTCTCGCCCCCCCCAAAGAGGGTCACTTGTAGGTCTATCAATCTATCCAAATCCTAATCAATCTCGGTGGGGAGATATTTTAGGGCAGCTGCTTCCAGATAAAGTCCTTCTTTATCCTTTTCCTTAGCTAATATCTCCCTACAAGCCAAATTACTTAAGGGTTCTAACTCTTCTCCCGAGATCCCACCTTCCAAGTTATTATTCAAATCTATGGAGATTCCTCTGCTTGTCTCACCAGAAGAAAGAAATATGTTATCGGTGGAACCTAAAGAACGACATGTTGGTCCTTTCGCATTTGGCATATGATATTGGTATGTTGGAATTGATGTCAACATATTTTGGTGTTAGGAGAATCCTCTCAGGTATGCTCGAGATGCTTAGTGAAATCCTCTCAGTATGCTTAGTATGTTCAATGAACAAAATTTGTTGTTAGATTTAATTGGTTCATTGATGTTGATGTGGACATTCAACATACATTAATGTATGTGATATAATCTAGCACTATAGTGTATTTGGTTAGTGGTTGATGCATAGTGTTGATGTTTGATGGTCCCAATGTGTTCATTTCTTCATGAGATCTATCATTCATCTCATGATGTTGGTGCAAAAGATTGTTGATCATTCTCTTTTCATCCTTATGACAGAGTTGCATTCCCTTTTTCATCTATCTCAAAGAGTTGAAGTTTGTTGATGACAAAATGGTGTTCATGGTTCATGTATCATAGGATTACTTGAGTGTTGCTTCAGAAGATGCTTCATCTCATGATGGTATTGATCATTGTTTCATTTCATGGTTCATCTCATGTTGTTGAGTGATTGATGCCAAAGAACCCTAAAGATTCTTGGGTCCTTGATCTCAAAGGGTACAAGCTCATTCATTTCATGGTGATTGATATGTCAGAGGTATTTGTCAAAGTTACACATGATCATATATTTTTCTATTAGATATGCTATATCAAGTGAGACTCACAAGATTTCAAGTGATAAAGTTTTCTAAAGGTTGTTAGGGTTTATTTATGTGTTTAATTAAGGGCTCAATCACTACAAACCTAGCCCTAATTGCTACTAAGGAGGATGGGCACACTTTTGTTTTGTTTTGATGTTGACCGGCCCTAGCACCGGTTAAAGGTACTTTAATTTATAATGTTGATCCCTGCTTCTCATTGGGCAACTGGCCCCGCAACCTAGGGGTTACCAGGAGATCCAAGGTTGCTTTAAATCCGTTGGTGTGAATGCAAAATCAATGATCACTATTGGTGCAGTCACGCTAGGAGGGTTCACAGAATGAATTGTCTGAACCGTGCAGCAAGAGTAAAACACAATGGAAACAACTCAAAGGTATAAAGAAAATGCAAATTCAGTCATTCAGTATATCAAAGAATTCAAATACAATTTGGCTAGCAACATGTGGGCTTACAACGAAGGCTTACATGCTTGATTACATACATGTGCAAGATAAAGCTTTGAAGTTCCGTCGCACCAAAATCTAAACTATCAGATCTTTCCTATGTGAATAGCTACTTTCCTAAGGATCTATTACATCAATATATATCATTTTCAGACCAATAGATTCCTTCGTGTCAGCCAAGGAAGATAACAAACTCCAATGAAGAGCTGTAACATGTTCACAGATAGGTTGGACCTAAATGCATAGAACACTTCCTCAAATGAATGGAATAATGTACAGACCCTTGGAGAAGGTTGGCCACAAACCAAAGGACATTTAATGATGTGTCATTGAGATCTACAAATGTCAAGGAATGATCTGTAAGCCTTCTCCTTTAGCTGATTGTCTGAGACTATTAGGATGCTCTGCCCTGAGAAAATAGTCGATCTTTTGATAGCGATAACTTTCTGGTAGCTTATCCAAATGCTTTGAATTCTTGATAGGATGTATATGAATGAGTACAGATTCTAAGTTCAGATCTGCAAGATGTGAAATGCCAATACCAGACTACATGCTGAAACTGCTTTTGAATGAGCTACCTGAATTGAAAAAGAAACAAACTACAAACGAATTGAAATTCAAATGTTTTTTGGTTGATGCAAGATTGCTCTTGAACCAGGGATGCTCCTACATCAGACATCCAGGGTTATTAAAAAGTGAGTCCCTCACTTTGCCGGGGCTAGGGGAGAACCAAGACAATCCACCTCAGCCTGAGAAATCCATGATGAATCTTCTTTCAGTCTGCCTTTCCACTTCACAAGGTATTCTTTGTATTGTCTTCCTCTAATGCTGCATCCAACTTTGCTATCCAAAATGTCTTCTATCTACTCTAGTGCTTGTTGTGGTAATTGCTTCTTAAAATCTTCTTCCATGCAGTCACTAAATTCTACTTCATGATACTGATATAAGTCTGCAATGTTGAAAATAGGTGATATGCTCAATGTCTCCGGTAGCTATACTTCATATGCATTTCTTGAATCAAATTTTATGAGTATCTTACAAGGTCTAAACTTCTTCATCTTCAACTTGTTCTATGTCCCAACTAGAAATATTTATTTTCTCAAATACACCATTACTTCATCTCCCTCTTCAAATTCTTTATGTCTTCTCTTCTCATCCACCTTCTGTTTGTACTTACTGTTCATATCCTCCAAATGCTTCTTCACCTAATTATGCATTGTCTTCATGTGATCTACAAATTCTTTTGATTTTGCACTTCTCTTTTCCTCTGTACTGATATCTCTCAATTATGCAACTCCTCTAGGGTTCACTCTGATAACAATCTGAAAGGTGTTCTTCTGGTACTTCTGTTTACTGAATTATTGTATGCAAACTCTGCTTATGAAAGAATCAAATCCCAACTTCTGGTTTTCTCTCCAACCAAACATCTCAACAAGTTTCCCAAACTCCTATTCACTACCTCTGTCTATCCATCAGTCTATGGATGAAAAGTTGAACTGAACTTCAAATCTATCTTCATCTTCTTCTAGAGTGTTTTCCAAAAATATCCAACAAACTTTGTGTTTCTGTATGAAACTATACTCTTAGGTAATCCATGCAATCTTACAATCTCCTTGTAAAATAGGTTAGCTACACGTACTACATCAGTTGTGTTCTTACAAGGTATGAAATGAGCCATCTTTGAAAATATGTCAACCACTACAAATATTGAATCATGTCCCTCTCTGTGTCTTAGGTAGTCCCATTACAAAATCCATGCTTATGTCTTCCCAAGGTCTCTCCGGTACTGCCAAAGGTTTGTACAATCCAGTGTTTTGACTACTCCCTTTTGCAACTTGAGAAACTCTACAACTCTACACAAATCTCCGAACATCCTTATGTATCTGAGGCCAAAAGTAATTTTCACTCACCAAAGCCATTGTCTTATCAGTGCCAAAATGTCCTGCCAATCCACCACTATGCTTCTCTTTGATCAAATTGTCTTTCATAGAACTTCTAGGTATGCACAACTAACTTCCTTTGAACAACATATCTTCTTAAATGAAATAGTCTAACCAATTACTCCTATCTATCACAACAGGTTCCTTACATGTTTTCTAAGGTTCTGCAAAATCAATGTCTCCCTCATACATATTCTTCAATTCATCAAGACCTAACACTTCAACTCTCATTTATGTCAACAAGTTTCTTCTCCTACTCAATGCATAGCAACTTTGTTTGATTTTCCACTCCTATGCTTCAACACAAAAGTATAAATTTGCATGAACTCCACCCATCTCATGTGTCTTTGATTCAACTTACCTTGACTGTTCAAATACTGCAAAGCTTGATGATCTATATACAACACAAACTCCTTAGGCAACAAATAATGTCTCTGCTTCTTCAAGGCTTAAATTATGGCATAGAACTCCTGATTATAAACTGAATATATTCTCCTTGCATCATTCAACTTCTCACTGAAATATGCTACTGGTCTATCTTCTTGACTTAACACTGCTCCAATTGTACTTCCACTTGCATCACAACCAACTTGAAATACCTTATTGAAATCCGGTAATACTAAAACAGTTTGCTCTGTCACCTTCTGCTTCAATAGTTCAAAACTCTTATTTGCTCTAGATGTCCACTTAAAATCTTTCCTGTCACCTCTCATTTTCTCTGTCATGGGGTTACAAACTGAACAAAAATTTCTGATGAACTTCTGGTAGAAACTAGTCAATCTGTGAAATGATCTAACCTCTCCATTGCTCTCTAGTGTAGATGGTGTAGGAGCACCTAGAAAATCGTGTTTTTGTGTTGTAATAAGGTCTATTTGACCAATGCTTTTTCATTTCTATTTGTAAGTCACAAGTGACTTAGGTCATATTTATCAAATTGTTAGTCTCAAGATAGTTGGTCTCCCAGCCGCTTGGAATCAGTTGGTTTTCTCCCAGCTGCTTGGAATCAGTTGGTTTTCCCTTAGGGCGAGTTTATAAACCCAAAGGAATGAACCAAATGAGGTATTGCAATCAGATAAAAGAAGAAGTGTGATCGAATGTAATTGTGATTGTGCTAAGGAGAAGTAGAATGATTCTATTCCATTATTTTGATTTCCGTTTCCTGTAACTACAAATTGTATAGCTGTAGATTTCCATTCCTTATGTACTTTCCGTTGTTGCAATATGTTGATGTGAAGCATTCCACTGGTAAGATTTTGGTCAAAATCAGTGGAATGGCTTCATTGTATAATTATTTATTTTTATTTTTTGTCTTGTTCCATTGTTCGGCGGTGCAGAGGATCTAGATAGTGCGTGTTGCATAGTAGGTTGACCTAGCATCTCCATGTGCTAGGGTTCAGAAGAAGGTAAACTGTGCATCGAAGTATTGGCGTAGCAAACCCTAAGGTGGCCAATGGTAATTGTCATGTCGACGAAAGAAGGTCAAAGTTGACATCGGGGTGATCGGCGTATCGGCAACTCCGGAGTAAGTCCCACCAATGGAACAAGTCTCGCTAAGGGTGTTGGTTCATCGGTGCATTGGCCAAAGATTGCAAGTGTTCAATGACTGAATAAGTCTCACCGAAGGTAAATGCCATCAGCGCATCAGGAGATAAGTTAATAGATTCACCGATGGGAAGGGTCTTGCCGATAAGGTCACAACTAACCGACATGTTAACTGTCATAGTTAAGATGAGAGGGACTTAACCACCATTGGTGCATTAGTAGGATGGTAGACTTGGCTGATAGGAGATGTCTCATCAAAGTTAAAGCTGGTTGAGCTATCAGTGTGAGTTTGGTCACAGAGAGACTTAGGAAAGTCTTTCTGATGGTGGTTGTCCAACCGATGGTGATGTATCAGCGGCTTGTTTGTCAAGTCTTGCCGACTATAAGGAACTAGGGCCCATCCTACGTTTCCCGTTGTGCGCTCCCCATCATATTGGTATCAGAGCCTGAAAAGATTTGGGCGGTAAGTCAAATTGAGGATTTGCAGGAGTGTTGGCGTTTGGGGTGCTGTCTATGAATAGTGTATGTCAGACAGAGAGAGCAAGACAGAGGCAGAGAGGATGCCTCCCAAAAGTATGTCATAGGACGCCATCAAGGCATTGATCGAGGAGATGCTTGAATCCAAGTTGGGAGAGTTCAAGCATTCCAAAAGCAAAGATAGGGAAGATGAAAGTGATAGCGATGAAGGCAATATAGAAATTGATGAAACCAATAAAAAGACAAAGGAGATACCAGTAGACCAGAGGGCATTTGTAAATGCATTGAAGTCAATCAATCTGAGGGACACTATAGATGGGTTACCTATGTATAGTGGAAGTATGGAAGCTGAAGAGGTGTTGAACAATCATTTTGAATACAAAGAAGTCCCTAATGATAAGAGGGTTAAGTTAGCAAAGGAAAGATTGAAGGGATCTACTCTTACATGGTGGAATTATGAGCAAGGAGAGAGAGTCAAGGAGGGGAAGAATATGATAACCTCCTGGGAAAGGATGAAGACCAAAATCAAGGCACAATTCTTACCTCTGGACTATAACGTGCAGATGTATAAGAAATTGTAGAACCTCAGACAGAGAGACCTTGATGTGAATGCATACACACAAGAGTTTCATAAACTCAGTCTCAAATCAAAGAGACAAGAAGAAGAGTCAGAGAAAGTGGCCAGGTATTTGAATGGCCTAAGGATGAACATCTAAGATGAGATTAGTATCTTAGCACCAGAAACGGTGAACAAGTGTTTCCAAATGGCTTTAAGGGCTAAAGAGACGATAAAGAGAAAGAGTGAGTAGAATCATAGAGGTAGAGGTGGAAGGAATTTAAGAGACAGAGGCAGTTTTGGAAGAAGAAGTCCTAACCAGAGGCCTAGTGGTGAGTCTAGCCAAGAAGAGCAAGTTGGAGACTCTAGTAACAGAGGAGGCTACCGAGGAAGAAGGCTTAATGGAAGAGGTGGGACAAGTGGTTTAGGTAGAGGATCCAAATTCTCCAATATGAAATGTTATAACTGCAATCAGATAGGGCACCCGGCATACAAGTGTCCAGAAAAGGCCTCAACTTCTCATGGTGGTGAGAAGAGAACCACTTTGATTCAAGAAGATGCAAGGAGTGTGACATCTCCTAAAGTGAATCTAGCATCAGAAATGGGAGAAAATCTAATGATCAAGAGTATGCTGCTCAAGGAACTAGTGCAAACTGAACCATCTCAAAGAAGGGTTTTGTTTAGAATTAACTGCAAGATCCAAGGTAAGGTTTGTAAAGTTATTACTGACTCTGGTTCTACTAATAATATTATATCTTTGGAAGCAGTGAATAAGTTGAATCTAGAAAAGATACCCCATAGTAGTCCATATAAAGTCAGTTGGTTGAATAAGGGGTAGCACATACTCATCAATGAACAGGCATGGGTAGAATTCAGTATTGGGGGGTATAGAGATAAAATTTTGTATGACATCCTTCCAATGGATGCTTGCCATCTTTTGTTAGGAAGACCATGGCAGTTTGACAAAAAGGCTCATCATGATGGAGAAAAGAATGCTTACTCATTCCAAAAGGATGGTGTGACTTATAGGATACAGTCATTGGTAGAAGAGGATCCACAACATGTAGGGTCTAGTGTAATGATGGTAGGAGAGAAAGAATTCATGGACACATTAAAGGAAGGTGATGGACTAGGTTTTTCTTTGATTGTGAAGCTTAAGGGGGAAAAGAAGAAAAGTGTGAGAGAAGTAGGACCTAAGGAGGTCAGAGATTTGCTTGAGAGTTACAAAGGAGTGATTGCAAAAGATATACCGGATTCCCTACCACCTGTTAGAGACATTAGCCATCAGATAGACCTCATACCGGGAGTGGTACTTCCTAATAAGGTAGCATATAAAATGACCCCACAACAGAATGAAGAGATAGAAAACTAGATTCAAGAACTCCTAAACAAAGGGCTGATAAGGAAAAGCCTTAGCCCATGTGCAGTACCTACTATTTTAGCCCCAAAGAAGGATGGGAAATGGAGATTATGTACTGATTCTAGGGCAACAAATAGGCTAACCATCAGGTATAGGTTTCCTATTCCTAGAATTGAAAACCTAATGGACTATTTGGGAGGTGCTACCTATTTCTCTAAGATAGAATTGAAGAGTGGGTACCATCAGATAAGGATAAGAGAAGGGGATGAGTGGAAGACAACTTTCAAAACCAATGAAGGGTTGTATGAGTGGCTTGTGATGCCGTTTGGTCTTTCAAATGCCCCTAGCACCTTTATGAGATTGATGAATGAGGTGTTGCAAGAATTCATAGGGAAATTTGTGGTAGTCTACCTTGATGATATCTTGGTGCTCAATAAGAGCAAGGAAGAGCACTTGGAACATTTGGAGATAGTCTTGAAGAGGCTGCAAGATCAGAAGTTACTGATAAACTTGGAAAAATGTGACTTCATGAAACACGAATTGGTGTACCTAGATTTTGTCATCTCTAAGGGTGATTTGAAAATGGATCTTTCCAAGGTAGAGGCTATTTTGAATTGGCCTACACCTCGAACAGCAGGAGAGGTCAGAAGTTTCCATGGCTTGGCCACATTTTATAGGAAATTTATTAAGAACTATAGTAATATTTGTGCACCTATGTTAGAGACCATCAAGGGTGGAGGCAAGATGAAGTTTGTGTGGACAAAAGAGGTAGATCAGAGTTTTGAAAGTCTAAAACAGAAAGTTGCCAAGTATCCTATCTTAGTACTTCCTGATTTCAATAAGGTTTTCACAATTGAATGTGATGCAAGTGGGTTGGCCATAGGATCAGTGTTGAGCCAAGAAGGCAGACCAGTAGCCTTCTTTAGTGAAAAATTAAATGAAGCCAAGAGGAAGTACTCCTCTTATGATTTAGAGTTGTATGCTATGGTACAAGTTCTAAAAAAATGGAGGCACTACTTGCTTCCTAAGGAATTTATTGTATACACTGACAATCATGCTCTCAATTTTTTGAATGGACAGGAAAAGTTCAGTCATAGACACATGAAGTGGGTGGAAAGTCTTCAAGCATACACCTTCATCATTAAACATAAGAAGGGGATAACCAATAAGGTTGATGATGCTTTAAGCAGAAGGGTGTTGATAGTGCAAGAAGTGCACCTAGAAAGCATGGGTGGTGAGGCACTCAAAGGGTTGTATGAAAAGGACCACGATTTCAACGAGATTTATAAGGTATGCAGTGAGTTTACCAATACTTTCCACAGTGAATTTTCAGATTATACATTGCATGATGGACTTTTGTTTAAAGGAAGTCAACTATGTATCCCTAAGTGTTCAATGAGGAATAATATAGTGAAGGAGAAACATAGTGGTGGTTTAGGAGGACATTTTGGGCTCAATAAGACCTTAGATCTTGTAAGAAGGTTTTACTTTTGGCCAAGGATGCAATTTGATATCAGAAGGTTTGTTGAGAGTTGTATGATTTGCCAGAAAGCAAAGGGGGTCTCAACCAATGCAGGACTGTACCAACCTTTGCCCATACCAAACAGACCTTGGGAAAGTTTGAGTATGGATTTTGTGATGGGATTGCCCAAGACAAGGATAGGTTATGACAGTGTGTTTGTTGTGGTAGATAGGTTTAGCAAGATGGCTCACTTTATTCCTTGTAAGACCACCAATGATGCTAGTTACATTGCAGGATTGTTCTTTAAAGAAATTATTAGGATTCATGGGTTACCTTTGAGTATTGTATCTGACAGAGACAACAAATTTGTGGGACATTTCTGGAGAACCTTGTGGAAAAGATTGGGTACAAATTTGTCTTTTAGTTCAGCCTATCATCCTTAGACTGATGGCCAAACTGAGGTTGTGAATAGGTCATTAGGCAATCTGCTGAGATGTTTGACAAGAGAACATGGTAGTAGTTGGGATGTGGTACTCCCACAAGCAGAGTATGCCTATAATGATTCTACAAACAGAAGTACCAGTCTAAGTCCTTTTGAAGCTGTTTATGGTAGTCATCCTAGAGGAATTTTTGAATTGCGAGATGTTCAAGGGTTGGACAAAAGGAGTGGACATGCTGATACATTTGCAAAGGCTATGAAAGAGATCCATCAACAAGTCAGAGATACTCTACACCAGAACAATCAGAAGATCAAGGCTAGAGTGGATCAAAGAAGGGATGCGCAATATCAAATAGAAGAGATGGTCATGGTTCATCTCAACAAGAACAGACTACCCACAGGAAAACATAGCAAGTTGATGATGTGAAAAATTGGACCTTGTCAGGTTCTGGAGAAATATGGTCCTAATGCTTACAAAATTGAACTACCTGATGATATTGCTATTTCACCTATATTCAATGTTGCTGATTTGACATTATATAAGAGTCCTGATACAGGAGAAGGTACAATAGATTATGTCGAAGACAACGCAGAGTGGGTGCAGTATTTACCACCTAAGAAACCACCGAAGATGGAGTGCATCTTGGATAGCAGGATAGCCAAGCAGACAAGACATCAGACCTATCTTGAGCACTTAGTCAAATGGTAAGGACTTCCAGACTCAGAGGCCACATGAATGCTAGAAGAAGACACCAAAAAGTAGGGTGGTGATTTGCAGCAGTTAGTCTCTAAGAGGACTTGAGACAACTTTCACTTGAGGAGTATGGTGCAGGAGCACTTAGAAAATCATGTTTTGTGTTATAATAAGGTCTATTTGACCAATGCATTTTTATTTTTGTTTGTAAGTCACAAGTGACTTAGGTCATATTTGTCAAATTGTTAGTCTCAAGATGGTTGGTCTCCCAGCTGCTTGGAATCGGTTGGTTTTCCCTCAGGGTGAGTTTATAAATCCAGAAGAATGAACCAAATGAGGTATTGCAATCAGATCGAAGAAGAAGTGTGATCGAATGTAATTGTGATTGTGCTAAGGAGAAATAGAATGATTCCGTTCCATCATTTTGATTTCCATTTCCTGTAACTGTAAATTGTATAGCTATAGATTTCCATTCCTTTTGTGCTTTCCGTTGTTGCAATATGTCGATGTGAAGCATTCCACTAGTAAGATTTCGGTTGAAATCAATGGAATGGCTTCATTGTAAAATTATTTGTTTTCATTTTCTATTTTGTTCCATTGTTCGACGGTGCAGAGGATCCAGACAGTGCGTGTTGTACAGGAGGTTGACCTAGCATCTCCATGTGCTAGGGTTTGGGAGAAGGTAAACTGTGCATCAGAGTATCAGTGTAGCAAACCCTAAGGTTGCCGATAGTAATTGTCATGTTGACGAAAGAAGGTCAAAGTTGACATCGGGGTGATCGGTGTATCGATAGCTTCGGAGTAAGTCCCACTGACGAAACAAGTCTCACCGAGGGTGTTGGTTCATCAACACATCGGCTAAAGATTGCAAGTGTTCGCTAGCTGAATAAGTCTCACAGAAGGTAAATGCCATCGGCGCATCGGCAGATAAGTTAATAGATTCACCGACAGGAAGGGTCTTGTCGATAAGGTCACAACTAACTGGTGTGTTAACCATCACGGTTGAGATGAGAGGGACTTAACCGCCATCGGTGCATCAATAGGAGGATGGTAGACTTGGCCAATAGGAGATGTCTCACCGAAGTTAAAGCTGGTTGAGCTATCAGTGTGAGTTTGGTCACAAAGAGACTTAGGAATGTCTTTCTGACGGTGGTTGTCTGACTGATGGTGATGTATTGGTAGCTCGTTTGTCAAGTCTTGCCGACTGTAAGGAACTAGGGCCCGTCCCGCATTTCCCATTGTGCGCTCCCCATCAAATATCTTATTGAAATATAGTAATACCAAAATAGTTTGCTCTGTCACCTTCTGCTTCAATAGTTCAAAACTCTTATCTGCTCCAGATGTCCGCTTAAAATCTTTCCTGTCACATCTCATTGTCTCTGTCATGGGGTTACAAACTAAACTAAAATTTCTGATGAACTTTCGGTAGAAACTAGCCAATCTGTGAAATGATCTAACCTCTCCATTGCTCTCCGGTGTAGGCCATTCAACAATTGCTCTTACTTTCTTAGGGTCCACCTTCAATCCTTCTGCAGAAATCACAAATCCCAAATACACTAGTTCTTCCTTCATGAAACTACACTTCTTGATGTTTATCAACAATTTCTCTTCTCTCAACCTCTGTAAAACTTATCTAATATGCCACAAATGTTCTTTTGTCTTACTAAAAATTAGAATATCATCATAGTATACAATCACAAACTTACCCAAGAATTTCTTCAGAACTTCATTCATCAATCACATGAAAGTACTTGGTGCATTTGTCAATCCAAAGGGCATCACTAACCACTCATACAATCATTCATTTGTCTTAAAAGCAATCTTCCATTCATCTCCTTCTCTGGTTCTGATCTAATGGTATCCACTCTTCAAATCTATCTTTGTGAAATATCTTGCTCCAATCAAACAATCCATGATATCATCTATCCTAGGTAAAGGAAATCTATACTTAACTGTGATCTTATTTATAGCTCTAGAGTCAGTACACATTCTCCATTCTCCATCCTTCTTAGGTGCCAAAACTACAGGTACTGCACAAGGACTCAAACTTTCTCTGATCAAACCTTTTCTCAACAATTCTTGTATATGTCTATTCAACTCTTCATTCTCTACTGGTATCATTCTATGTGTTGCTTTGTTAGGCAAACTTGCTCCCGGTATAAGATCCATGTGATGACTGATACTCTTTATCGGTGGTAATCCTTTAGGAACATTATCTAATATGATGTCTTCATACTCTGTCAGCAACTCTCTTATCTCCTCCAGTTGTGATTCTTCAGTCTCTTTCTTCAATGCTTCAGGTTTCTTAGGAATTAAGGCATAACACATATTATCATGTCTCAAACCATCTAAAAATTTTCTTCCATCTACCAAACAGATTCTAGCATTCCCACATACTTCACTCTTAGGGTCATCCTCTAAAGGAATCAAAGTAATTCTCTTTCCATTCACTGTTATAGTATATGTATTCTTTCTCCCATCATGTATAGCTTTTCTATCATACTGTCAAGGTCTACCCAACAAGATATGACAAACATCCATAGGCATTGTTGTTATATGGAGCCTAATCAGACTCGGAGGTTAAATTTACCCCAATTTTATCAGCCTAGTTTCCCCCCAAGTTCCTACGGGGTCAAGGGGTAGCGCCCCTTACGGGGGTTTGGGGGTAGCACCCCCAAGACAGGGTCAAGGGATAGCGCCCTTTGTGGGGTCCAGGGGCAGCACCCCTAGCACGCTCCCTATAGTAATACATGGCGGAGTCGAGGGGCAGCGCCTCCGGAACCTCACACGGTCTATTATTATTTTATTAAGGCATCGGGAGTTATTTTTTATTGGCCAACGAGTAAAAACACAAAGTTGCGTCACACTTTCAGTCGACTTATCAGCACAAGTGAATTTAAGTATTTCTAACTAAAAATTAATTTTGGTCGAACATATGATCTTGTAAGATTCATTCTAGCTAAGTTAGATATGTGCACAACTTTTCCAACTAAAATTGTTGGCTAAATGCATATGTAGCACCATGATGAGGCCAATTTACCAAAAAAATAAAATTATTTGAAAAACTTGATATTTCAACAACTTCTACTCGTGTAAATAACATTTTAAAAAAAAATATAAAAATACCCTTTTGTAGATCTATAAGTTTAGTTTTCAAAAATATATATATATATTAATAGTTTAATTATTATTTATATTTTACTTTTTATTTTTACTGCAAGTACATTATCAGCACAAAACATTAAGTCAATTACCATGTCAAGAAAAAATAGTAAAACTTATTTTAAAAAATTGAAAAAAATATGATGTCCTAGATAAAAGAATCTATATCAAGATGGTCTATTTTTTTTTCTATTTTAGATAAATAGTTAATATGAAAGTTGATGTCGACTGGAAATAATTATGTTTTAATACACGTACATTTTAATATTTATTTAAAAATATATGTTTATCAAAATTGGAAAAAAGTATATCCATGCCCTAAAGTTTCAAGTTATAAATACACACAAAAAAATTGAAGAAAAACAAATAAAATTTACTATATAAAGATTGACATTTCATGTAACTTCATTTTTCAGCATTTTATCAGCAACTAAATTATAGTGTCAATTTATTCAAAACTATATTCAAATAATTTTTTAATTTTTTCAAAAAAATAGAAACATAAAATATACTAAAAAATAAATATTTTATTAATTTACATCATTTCAAAATTTAAAACATATACATCACTTTTTAATGATTCAAATTTAAAAGTTGGACCAGCATTGGCTGTTTCCTTTATAAAAGTGTGGCACAGCTTTGTACTTTTACCCCGACATAAAAAAATCCTATTTTGTAATCGACAAAAGTCGTGATAAAAATGGTTAGGATTAGGGTTTCCATTGATATTGTATTGTAGCATTTGCAGCGGTATTGAGTTGCAGGGATTGCTGGTTGTAATCGGTTTGATTTACTGGATAATAATATTGGACTCTCTGTTTGGTGGATGTAGCCCGAGTTTGGGTGAACCATGTTAAAACTTGTCTCTCACTATTATTATTTCTATGTATTTCCATTCCTCTGTTTAATCTTTATTTGCATTTAATTGATATCTTCTGTCGGTTAACCCTAATAGGGATAATATCACACAAGACTTCATCATGATAAGATCTAATATGAAATTTCACCAAACATTGTTCACTCATGAGCACCTTATGATCATCCTAAATCCATGCTATCTAATACGGCATAGGGTGTTTCAATCTTTCCAACTTCAGCTTAGTCACCATCTCCTCTGAAACTTGATTATCTAAACTACCACTATCAATCACAACTTTACAACACTTACCTCCTGATTTACATCTAGTTCTGAACAAGCTTTTCCTCTGCAGTGGTTCCTCATTTGTCTCTGTTTGAAATAGTGCTCTCCTCATCACTAATGATTCTCCTTTCTCTGGTTTTCCAACTGAACTAGGTGATTCAATAGGTTCTTTTTCCACATAGGCTGCTCTTCCACTATTTTCTATCCTCTTACTTGTACTACCCTAATTACATTCAAATGGTCTATGTCCTTCACCTCCATACTTGAAACAAGTACCTCTAAATGTCCTCTTATCAAATCCTCTACTTTCTCTTTTGTATCCTTCATTCTGGTATGCACTAGGGTTTCCTCTTCAGTAAAAATTTATGTCATCTCTCCGGTAAGCATTATTATCTTTGTCATCCTTCTTCAATGGGCTATCAAACTTGTTCTACTCCACAAATGATCTATCTCCTCTAGAAAATGTCCTACCTCTCTAAAATTTACCTCCTCTGCCTCTCTGTCTCTGATCATGTCTCTTATTCAGCTTTTCTTCAACTTTCAAGGCAAATTGATATGCTTCCTCCAAAGATGTCATCCTTACCAAGCTTAGTTCTTCTTGAATGTTCAATCTCAGTCCATTGATGTATCTAGCCACTTTCTCCTTGTTTGCTTCACAATGTCCTGTCCTTATGATTATCTTATGAAATTCTTCAGTGTACTCCTTCATAGATTTCTCCTTTTGTCTCAGGTTTTGTAATCTCTTTAACAGCTCCAATTCATAGTCAGCAGGTATAAATTGATTCTTCAACTTTATCACCATCCTGTCCCACTTTGTAATCTTTTCTTTTCCTCTTTTGTTTCTTTCCAACTGAACTTCTTTCCACCATATAGTAGCATGACCTCTCAATTTTGTCTTTGCAAATTTCACCTTCTCCGGATCTTCAATTTCTTCATATTCAAAGTATTCTTCCATTTAATTTATCCAATCAATAAATTCTTCAGGGTTTAAATTACTAATATAGTTCGGCACATCAACTCTAAACCTCTTTCCAATTTTTGAAACAGCTCAAAACATCTTTACCTGATCTGATTCTTCTTCTTCATCACCTCCCAGGGTTTCGCTAGTTTGTTCAACATATTAAAATTCTTCTTCCTCATCACCTTCCTCATTAGGTCTCAGTGTCAATCCTCTTCGCCTATCTTCTTCAATAGCATCCAAACGAATTTACAATGTTTTCATCATCTCCATCATCTCATGCATTCTACCATTCATTGTTCCAAGGGAAACAACTCTCCTCGGTGACATTCTTCCTCGGATCAAGTGCAAATTGCCTCGGGTTGGCGATCAGGCTACAAGGTGGAAACTGCCTCTCAATCAGTGACCGGTTGCAAGACAAGTAACCTGCCTCAATTTGGTGATCTGTCCACAACAAGATCTTACAAAATTTTGTTGCCAACTTCACTCAATTCGCTCCCAAAGATTTGAACTTTCACTCTGATACCACTTGGTGCAGTCACGGTAGGAGGGTTCACAGAATGAACTGTTCGGACCATACAGCAAGAGTAAAACACAATGGAAACAACTCAAAGGTATAAAGAAAATGCAGATTTAGTCATTTAGTATATCAAAGAATTCAAATACAATCTCGCTAGCAACATGTGGGCTTACAACTAGGGCTCATAGGCCTGATTACATACATGCACAAGATAAAGCTCTGAAGTTCCTTCGCACCAAAATCTAAACTATCAGATATTTCCTATGTGAATAGATACTTTCCTAAGGATCTATTACATCAATATATCATTTTTGGACCAATATATTCCTCCGCATCGGCCAAGGAAGATCACAAACTCTAATGAAGAGCTGTAACGTGTTCACAGATAGGTCAGACCTAAATGCATAGAACACTTCCTCAAATGAATGGAATAACATGCGGACCCTTAGCGAAGGTCGGCCACAAACCAAAGGACATTGAATGATGTGTCATTGAGACCCGCAAGTCAAGGAATGATCCGCAGGCCTTCTCCTTTAGCTGATTGGCTGAGACTGTCAGGATGCTCTGCCCTGAGAAAATAGTTGATCTTCTGATAGAAATAACTTTTTGGTAGCTTATCCAAATGCTCTAAATTCTTGATATGATGTAGATGAATGAGTGTAGATGCTAAGTCCAAATCTACAAGATGTGAAATGCCAATACTAGACCACAAGCTGAAACTACTTTTGACTGAACTGCCTAAACTGAAAAAGAAAAAAACTGCAAACAAACTGAAATACAAATATTTTTTGGTTGATGCAAGATTGCTCTTGAACCAGGGATGCTCTTGCATCAACTATTTAATTTGTTGTTAGCGGAAAAACCTAGATCGATGGCTCACATTTAAACCACAATGGACATCTCTCTTGTTTGTTGTTTGACAGGTGGATGAATGTCGTTGCAGTTTCAATAGTTTTATAATAGTTTGCTAACTGTTTCTTGGGTTTGATGATCATAGAGGATCTTAAAATCCTTCTTCATGACTTCCTTCAGTTTTTGCACATAGAGAGAGACTTTTATTTCTTAATGCCACATATATTTTGTTTTTATGGTATGGAAGTTTGTTTTTAAGATTGAGAACATAAGGTAAAGGAGAGGCTTTTATTATGTAGTGTACTTGAAAACTGAGAGGAATAGAAGAGTATTCTTGTGAATATATTTTTTTGTTATGAAGTGTGTGTAGAGAGAATTGAAGAGAGGCTAATGTATGAGTCAAACTGATGCAAATCAGATTATGTAGAATCAATTTTTGCATATGAACGCTTGTCAAGTTTCAGGAGATTGGTGTCTCATTTTCATTGACTGAGGTTGGTGCCTCAAGTAGTGTGTTGTGTTCTTTATCAGGTGTGTGCATTGTATCTTGAGATTGGAGTCTTAAAAACAATGTACTAGGTGTGGTTGTACCTTGAGTGGGTTCTTTTAAAACAACTGTAATATTCTTTCTTCTAAGGTTGGATTTGAGTAGTAGACTCAAGCAATTCTCAGTGGTTTTTTCCCTCATAGGGTTTCCATGTAAATACTGGTGTCAAGTGTGAATGTTTTGCTTGGTGTTCATTCATTTTCTTTTCTTTGAAGAGTTTGTAAGATTATTGAATAAGGTGTTAGGATAGAACTAAATTGATTCACCCCCCATCTTAGTGTAGTCGTGTTCTTTTCAAGACCTTTTTTGTGCTTGCCTTAGATATGAGGTCTGAATTCATGAGGACCAAGACCCTCACTAGTTATGCATTTGGATTCCAAATTCTCATAACAAATTTCTTGCTCTCATTCTCCTTCAAAGGTTTGTAATTTGATGTTTTTAGGGAATCCCTTCTTTATATCGAGGAGGATACAAATCTTGATACTTTCCTTTGTCATTGAAGGTTGAGACTTCTCCATGGATTTAAAGACACCAATCATGTCCCCAATCATCTTCAATAATGTCTCATCTCTGTATTCTATAGGTAAGTTTCTAATACTTACCCAAGAAAGAGCATGAGATATCACTACATTGGATGTTTTGAAGTTGGGTTGCCATGACTGCAGATAAACTTCAATACCTTCAAAAAAAACCAGATGTTCTTTTGGAATACTAAGTCTCTGTCCTTTTTATTCTTAAAAATGACAATAAAAAAGCCCTCATCAAGCATAATAGTTTCCTCATACTCTGGCAAGGACATTTTGATCCATGCATACAAATCATTCTTAGAGAAGGGGCTCTTCCAGGGTTTACCTATAAGAGCGGTCTCCATGAGCTTGTCCTTTCTATTTCCAAGTAGCTCCTTTGGTATGCTAACTTGAGCTCCACACTCTTTGGTGGTCTCCCTACTGAAAAAGGTTTTTTTGACACGATATTCCTTTGTGCCCTCTTTTGAAGAAAACTTTCCCCAACATATTTTTTGCTGGAACGCCTGTGATCCCCAATCACGTCTAGAATGTATTTTCTTCCCATTAGTAGATATCTGCTCATTGCCATATTGCCTGGTTTGAAATGATCCGTTTGAAGGGAATGGGTAATGTCTAAAGCTTCGTGACCAAGACGTATCCCTGTTGTAAATAGGAAAAAAAGTGTCTTGGTCAGATGATTTCCTTTGTCCCATTCGTCTTTTTCTCCCCATGTTGATAAAGTTAGAAGAACTTTGTCCCCAGGTTCCATACCTCATGCCTCTTCCTTTGTTCTTGCAATGGTCCATCTCACCGCCCTCATGCAAACCATGATGAGACGACCTACCAGACCAAAATCTTTGTCTGTGGGAAGGATACTTAACATGACACCTTGTGTTATCATAGTAAAAACTAGTACCTCTGCTTTCCCTGAAACAGGGAGCATCTTGAGAAAATCTTGAATAGGGAGCTTCGTAGAGACGATGGGAGTGTGTTCCACCCTTATATTTTTCTTTGAAGAAGACTGGTCTGAAATCGTTCCACACTGCATTTCTCCTTCATCGTTTATTCCACCCTCGCACCCTGCTCCGCCATCTCACGCTCTGCTCCTTCATCCCTTAATAGTTAAACAATTAAAAAAGAGTTATTTATCATTATGGCTAATGTGATTCTCAAGATAGAAGTTTTTAACCTAATTACTTTTTTAAACATTAAAACTAGATTATATGGTTGATCTTTCTCAAATTAAAATTTAGTATCCTATTTTCTAGTATTCAAAGAGAAATGAGGGCAATCCAAGAAACATTATTGATCTCACAATCTTCCTACAAGGGGCTTCAAAGGAGGTTCTAAATGTCAGAAATAAAATTATTTGGATATTATATAGGACTGAAAATCTAAAATCTTTAATTAAAACCATATTTTAGCAAAAATGTTAGACTATGTCCCAGCTTACCCAATCAATAGCTCTTTAAGATATCCAATTCAATGAATATATCTAGCTTGCATTCTTCGTTGAAATATTTGTGAAAGTCTCATACTATATGCTAACTAATTACATCAGATTATTTGCTTACCACAATCCCAAACGATTTAGTTGAGCTCCAGAGAGATACAGACAAAAAGATTTTAGAAAATAGACACACTACCGACCAACTAACAGTGGCAAATAAAATAGTAGTACTGCAAATAGACCATACACAGGTGGAAAATTTGCAATTTCCTATATGGTTATATCTTACTACAGGATAGCGATATGATTCGAAAAATTATGCAACAAAAATAGCTCCCCATGAAAATATCATTGCCATTCTAAACTTCAAATAATTTCATACCCCATACAGAATCAGAAAAGCACATAAAGAAAGTGATTGTCTAACCGTAGACATATCCCTTGATTGTCTAACCATAGACATATCCCTTTCTTATCACATGACTAAAAAAATAAAATATAACCAAAGGGGCCAAAATTGTAATCAGCGAAACATATACAGAAAAATAAGTAATTTCATCAAAAATCCTAGATATGCAGCACGACTTATGTTCTTCCCTCAAACATTTATGCAAAAAGTGGGCAGGTGTGGTTAGATTTGGTAAAAATATTGATAAAAGATAGAGGAATTAAAAAGATCCCTGAATGTGATTGGATTCAAGGCCATAGAATGGTACACGATTTTCATGTAGGAGATATATCACTTCCATAGGCACAGGGGATCTATGTGAAGTTGGGAAAATTGGCTTGGAAGATGAGTGAAGCAACGTTTTTTTCTAGATTCAAGACATTTACTTAATGTTGTTTCACTGAGTATTGCAGGATATTTAGGCGCAGCATGAAAATGGATTTATATGAACATTATGTATAAAGACTCTATCTGAAGGAAGCCACTCGCATACACAGCTTGTTAAAGCATTTCTGAAAACTTTGCTGAAACAATCAAATGCATCAAACAACCTAATAGAACGAATCCTAAAATAAATAAATAAATAAAATCCCCTCAAATCTGCCCACTTTCCTTCCAAAAATCCTTCCCCGCCAGGAGGCACGATAGGGCACGCGGTGTCTTTGACAGAACACCTTAAGGAGGTGTTATGTATGGAATGCAGTCATCTCAAAAATAAAAACACAAATAATTATAAAAACAAGTAATTATAAATAATCGGTGTAAAGCCAACAAATGACTTCCTCTCGATATAGAAACGCATCTTGAATATAAAGAATGAAAAGTGGAGAGATGATATGGGAAATATTTTATACTACCCCTCATCCACAAGGTTCAAAGATTCTTTAGATTTTTTAATGTTTTAAAAGATTCCAATCTAAAAACAAAAAAAAATCAAAATAGTAAAAATAAAGAAACAATCAAAAATAGTCAATAATAATTAAGTAATAGAGGGAAGACGTTACATGTCTACATAATTAATTAGCCGATAAACTTTTATATGTAAACATTATAGTGTTCGAAATTGTCTCACTTAAAAAAATTCAACCGAAAAATTTTCTTGTTCCTATCAGTGTATTACTTGAACCTCCTAGGGGTGAAGTGCTAGTATATTTAACATTCACTTATCCAAAATGGGACGCAACGTGCCAAAGGGCGAGAACAGCATCGAGTATTTGCTAGATGTAATCTAGGAATATGATCGCTCCACCTTCAGTCATTGCATTGGCAGAGTACTACAACACCAAAATTAGACCTCCATTGCTCACGCTGACATCCACTTTGTCTCCATAATTAATTCATTGAATATTCATAAAAATTTTGGACCACTGACTCAAAATACCATTGAAAATAGGCATGTGGATCTGCGATGTGCAGCTGTGGTCCTCAACAGGTTTGCACTTGACTCACTGCCAATGAGTGGTCCTCAGCAGCTAAGCACACCTGGCAGTGAGATGAAGCATTTGTGTAGACTTCACCACATAATTGTGCAACCATTTGTACAAATAATAATTCGCTGTATTGCCTGTTAGATAGCTTAATAAAGATCTACTTAAAAAGCGTTAGACATGTAAAACAGGATCTTCGAGTTGGGTTTTATGATTTGTATTCATGGCTGCCTCAAAATAAAGAAAAGACACTATGGGGTTGTGATTTGAGCTGCATAGTTGCAAAATGTTAGGAAATTAGGTTGCTCAATCAAATTTCTTATTATTATTTGTTTATTATTTAATATTTTCCGGTTGTTAGTTATATATTAGTGTTATTATTTAATATTTAGTTCTAATATAAATTGGGGCTGTTGGAATTTGATGTGATAGGTAGCAATAGAATATTAATATTTTATTTTGACATTAACAAATATATTTTAAATAATTGTTTTAAAGTTATTACTAAATTTGAATTTAATTAATTAATTTATTTTATTTATAGTAATTACATAATAGTCAGAGTGCTTTATTTTATGGATTTGATAAATTGTTTTTCTTTTGTTTAATTTTATTTAATTGGTAACTGAATTATTATTTTTTTCAAACTAATAATTTAGTTATTTGATTATTTATCATTTAATATTTTCTAGTTGTTAGTTATATATTATTGTTATTATTTAATACTTAGTTCCAATATAATTTGGGGGTGTTGGAATTTGATGTGGTAGGTAGCAGTTGAATAAATAAAGTTAGTAGTTAAACACAAAGTATAAGAAGACTATTTATTTTATTAAAATTGTATTATTTAAGATTTAGTAGGTTTAATTTATATATTCTTTAACCTACAAATGAAAACCTCCCCTACAAAACAAAAATATTCAAAAAATTAAATACCCAAAAGCATTGACTATAACCCACAAAATCTCAATAGAAACTTAGCGCAAAAAAAAGAGCAGAGAGGAAAAATCATCAGAAGATTAAAATTTGTACATCCTCTCCTACATTGTCAAAAAAAATTAAGAGAAAATAACAAGATAAAGGAGATAGAAATTTTTTTATGCTATGTTTTATCATTTTAGCAAGTTTAAAATAGTAATAGTAAATTGCTTTATTAATTGGTAAAATCCCACAAAATCTCAATAGAAACTTAGTGCAAAAATTTATCATTTTAGCAAGTTTAAAATAGTAATAATAAATTGCTTTATTAACTCATAAAATGTAGCCAACTTGAGGTTTTAGTGGAGGTAAGATGTTTTATTTTTATTTTTTTAAATTTTAATTGTTGCCTTTTAATAAATTGTACTACTAGTGGTATATGATTAAGTTTAGAAATAAATATTTCTTTAATTTTCATTATTATTATTATTTCCATGATTTATAATTTTTTTAAAATTTTAATTGTTGCCTTTAATAACCTAGTGGTAAATGATTAAGTTTAGAAATAAATATTTCTTTAATTTTCATTATTATTACTATTTACATGATTTATTTTAGTTTAAATTTTTTATTAAATTTTAATGTAAGTGAGGTTTTGATTTTATTTATTATGTTCTATTAAAGTAGGAGTAATAGATTTAATTATTGCATTAATAAAGTGTGTTTATCATATTAAAATGCCATAGAGGAATGTATTTAATTATAGGATTTATTTATAATTAAATCTTTTAGTTATAATAAGGGTTAGTCGAGTTAGGTTTAGAATTAGAATTAAGGTTAGGGTTAGCCTAAAAATTAGGGTTAAGGCTAAAATTAGAGTTAGAAATAGGGTTAGGGTTAGTGTTAGAATTAGAGTTAGGGTTAGGGTTATAGTTAGAATTATAGTTACAATTAGGGTTAAGGTTACTATTAAGGTTAGGGTTAGGGTTTGAATTATGGTCACCATTAGGGTTAGAGTCAAGGTTTGGGTTAGGGTTAAAATTAGAGTGAGAATTAGAATGAGAATTGGGGTCAAAAGTAGGGTTAGGGTTAGGGTGAGAATTATGGTTAGGGATAGAAATAAGGTTAGGGTTAGAAATAAGGTTACAGTTAGGGTTCAAATCACTATTAGAATTAAATTTATGGTTAGAATCAAGTTTATGGTGAGGGTTGGAATTATGAATAGAATTAAGGTTAAGTAGATCTAGGTGTAGAATTAGGGTTCAATAGAATTAGGGTTAGGGTTAGAATTGCTATTAGGATAACTGTAACAATTTTGGTTTAAATTAGAGGTTAGAGTTAGGGTTAGAGTTAGAGTTCAAGTTTAATTTAGAATTAGGGTTACAATTAAGGTTAGTGTTAGGCTTGAGGATAGAATTAGGCTTATAGTTAGAATTATAGTTAGAATTAGAGTTATGGTTAGCATTACTATCACGATTAAGGTTAGGGTTAGGATATGGTTAGAATTAGGGTTAGGGTTAGAACTAAAGCTAAGTTTAGCATTACTTTCAAGATTAAGGTTAGGGTTATTGTTACAAGTTGGATTGAATTACAAGTTAGGCCTACAATTAGGGTTAAGGTTAGGGTTTAGGTTAGAATTAGGGTTCACTCTATGATTAATATTAGGGTTCACTCAATGATTAATATTAGGGTTCACTCTATGATTAGAATTAGGGTTATGGTTTGTTTAAAATTAGGGTTAGGGTTACATTTAAAATAGGGTTAGAATTATGTTTATGATTAGAATTAGGTTTAGTGTTAGAAATAGGGTTAGAACTTGAGTTAGGATTAGGGTTATTGTTATAATTAGGGTAGTGTTGGGATTAAGGTTAGAATTATGAATATAATTAGGGTTAAGTAGATCTAGGGGTAGAAGTAGGGTTGGGATTAGGGTTACAATTAGGGATAGATCTAGAAATTAGGTAGATCTAGGGGTAGAATTAGGGTTAGAGTTAGAATTAAAGTTAGGAATACAATTAGTGTTATTGTTAGGGTTAGAATAATGGTTATAGAATTAGTGTTAGAATCAGGGTTAGGCTTACGGTTATGGTTAGAATTAGGGTTAGGGTTAGGGTTAGGGTTAGAATTAGGGTTACAATTGGGGTTAGAATTAGGGTTAGTATTGGCCTGAATGTTAGGGTTAGGGTCAGGGTTGGGTTAGAATTATGTTTTGGTTAGAATCAAGGTTAGAATTATACTTAGAATTATGGTTAGTATTAGGGATATAATTAATGTGAAGGTTACAGTTACATTTAGGGATAGCGTTAGATTTATGGTTACAAATATAATTAATGAAAAAAAGGGTTAGGGTTAAGGATAAAATTAAGATTATCAATACAATTACGGTTAGAGATAGAATTAGGGTTTGGGTTATAACTAGGGTAAAGTAGGTCTAGGGGAAGAAATAGGGGATACAATTAGGGTCAGGGTTAGAATTAGGGTTATTGTTAGGGTTAGAATTATGATTAGAATTAGGGTAATAACCTTGACCTTAACTATATTGTAAACAAAACCCTAATTCTAATCTGACATTGGTTCTAACCCTAACCCAAATCCTAATTGTAATCATAACCCTCAATCTAACCCTATTTATAAGCCTTATCCTAAACCAATCCCTAAACAAAACCATTATTCTAAATCCAACCTTCATTCAAACCTTAAAAAATAATATAATTAGGGTTAAGACCTTTACGATTAGGCTTAGTTTAGTATAAAATATGTCGAGAGATATATCTGGGCATACTTTAGATATATTTTTTAAATATAGGTATGCTAGTAGAATAGCACATCCATATCAATTATCTCACATTCTAAAGAAAAGTCATAATTAATCATCTTTACTTAAATATCAATTTAGAATATAGCTCCATCATTATCACGTATAAATAGTAATAGTTGGATAGTTCAAATGATAATCCACTTCATTTGATAATAATCAAAATAATCATATAATAATGAAATTATTATAATATATTAGATTATGATAATTATTATAATAGATAAATATACATATATACGTATACAGTCACTGTAACACCCAGTTTTGTTTTCACCCTAAAAACTAAGTTTTAACCAAAGGTAATATTTTTTTTTTTAAAGTTTAAAATAGAAAAGTAATTTGTTTCCAATTCTTATAACCAAGGAGATCATCCATCGACTAACAATAATCATGAATTTATAACTTATACAAAAGGATATAATCATCCACAACATTTAAACAATATGTTGTTAAAAGATACTTAGAACAATTCCAAAATAGAAACTTACCAAATTCACTGCATCTCGATTGTCAACCATCCAAATTCAAGCCTCGGCAATCCTTAAGAATATAGAAGAGAAAGTATCTTCAAGGAGCTTAACCTCCAACCACAGACCGTTGGTCTCCCACACTCCTTCCTATCTAGAAGTGGCCCTACCCTACTCAAAGAGGATAGACTTAGGATAACCAATGGTGTTTGCCATCTGAGTATTGGTGTTGTGACCTACGTAACTTGTTATCATGCAATCCCCTATATACCGTCTAGTCAAGCATGACCACTCCACAAGCTACGCCATCCAGTCATAGTGAACTATCAATGCACTTGAGGCTCATGCATTACCTTGGCCAAAGGATTTAAATATAATTAGTGTTGTAGCAATGCAAGTAATAAGTTCACCCACCACAACTCGACTCAAATTAATTGCAATCCTACAGTTACCTATATATAAGTTCAATATAATGACCTCGATAACCTCAAGGTGTTCAAAACTCATCATGCATTAATGCATGGTAATGAGGATTACTCTCACTCTACTTAGCTCATGGAAACATTTCCATCCACATGATAAAAGAATGGGATCCTAGCTTATCAATTTTTCAGATAATGCTATAAGCTATTTCATTGATCTTTAAGTTAGCCCACTACTTAATTTATCAACTCAAGAGTGGACACCAAACTCATTTTTTTGTTGTTTCAAAAGGGTTATACTAAAAGCCAATTGATAGAATACAAAAGTTTGAAGACCCTACGTTAAAATTTAACACTCATAAGATTCTACTCCGACTTGTCAAAATTTTTGACATAGCTTAATCTTTGTCAATCTAAACATTTAGAAACCCTATCATATTGTTTCTACTAGCAATAAGATTGCATGCAAGTATAAGCTAGATACTTGACAAAAGACTCATTACATTATTTTTAAAACATCATTATATTAACTTGTATGACTGTAAAGTCTTCTCTCAGGGACACAACAGTTTAAATACTTTAATAGTAAAAGAATTACTTAAAAAGGCAAATGGACTTAAACTTATTATCGTTTGCAGCAAGGATTGTAAAATTTCTATGGTCGACCGACCAGTTTAAACTCAGAAATAGAGGAGGACTGTGAAGTCTTTGCATGTTTTGACTTACACTTCACACCATTGATATTCCTCTGTCAACAGTTATCACTAACAAATCTTTTACTTTAAAACTAGCTGACTTTTAAACTTGACAGAACCAAGCAATGGTATTCGACTGTCCAAAAGAGAACTCATTCTATGTCGACAAAGGTTTTGCCACTGCAGCTTGTAATAGTTGTGAGATGTTTTATGACCAAACACTAGTCTCTAATGCACTTAACACATAACCAAATAAACTCCTAAAGTTGAGCCAACAGCTGCACAATAATCTCGACCTTTAGAGATGCTTCGAAGTATAATGTAATTATATTATGGTTTCACGACTGTGGTGCGGTGCAGTGCAGGAGACAAAACATTGCTTCCATTTTGATAGTGATAAAACACACAAGCTACAGATGGTAACAACTCATACCTTGCATCTTTATGCAAAACTAAGTTCCTTCGAAATGCAAGTAAAGACATTACTTATTACAACATAACTAAAAATGATGACTATGCAGAGATGAGGTGAAGAGAACCTGAAATTATTCTCTTGTGTCTGCTTACAGACCGGTCCAAGGTGTTCGATCTTCTCTTATCCGTTCACCTTTTTGCTTCTTGCTCAGTCTTGTCCTACTTCTAATATGCATTTTTCCAAAACTGACTCTTACTACTCTCTAAATCCTATCTAACTGCGAAGGAAAACTACCTCTCCACTCACAAGACCATGCCTATCATTAAGGGTAACCACCTGACATGCATAACCTTCTCCTCCTTATACGACCACTACTAGAAATGGTTTGGCCTTTTCCACTCATTCCGTGATTACTCTCCAAAGTGGAGCTCCTTACTTGGTGAGGTGGCGGTTGGCAGTTTTAACAAACTGTCACACTACTCATATCCGCTTATGAGTATAAATCAAATACAAACACTATGAATAAAGGCTAGGCCAATGACCATCATGAGGTCTAAATTTTGAAGGTAAAAGATTATTTTGAAATCAAAGACATCAAGAAAGGACTTGAGTGAAACTCTTTCAAGCTACTACCTAATTACCAACATTACTAAAGAATAAAGGAATAAAGGATTTACCTCAAAATGACAAATTAACTATAACTAATATAATATTACATATTCCAATACCATACGACCAAGGGTACTACACACCATGGTCTTAAGATTTTAAAAATATTATTTAAACCTTTTATAATACAATAATAGCCCAATAAAGAAACAATTCAACATCCATCAAATTTCATAAGTAGACATTTTCATCATACACTCATAGGGCTTTACAATGATAATGAGGAATTGAGTGTAAACGCAAAACAAGGTTTGGGATTGACTTATGCACAATTTTTGACTTTTGTGCTGAACCATTAACAAGAGACGACTTACAACTTGACCACAAGTATATACATATAAACAATATATTAGTCGTTCATATTTGACGACACGATTCTGAGGATTACAACACTGATATCAATTTCCATACTCAATATGACAACTTAGAAAAGGAGAAAGACCTATTCTTTCAAACCTTGACATCTCGTCTAAAATTGACTTAGCCCGTAATCAAAGCTTAACTCAAGGCATCTAGGTTTATCTACCTGATAATCATTTTCAGTGGCAAGCACCCATGGGTTATTCCAGAGTCTATTCTCTCTCTCTCAAAGATACTTTCTCTTCTTCTTTCTTCCTGGTGAACATGTTCCATTTATTCCCGTCATTCACAATCTCACATACAATTTATGGTCAGAGTACTAATGTTCTGATCAAAACATATTTATATCAAATCTGGTGCAGGAGCACCCCTACAAGATAGGACATAAGTCTATTTTTAGTATGTTTGACTTCATGATGTAATAAGGTCCATTGGACCAATGCGTATGTATTAGATCAACCTAGGAGAATGTGCAGGTAGTTAGGAGTTTGTTGTCGGGCTATCTGAGCTGTCTCCTCCCAGCCGCTTGGAAGCTCCCAGCCGCTGGGAATCGAGTTGGTAGTACTCGCAGGAGATTGCTATATATATCTTAGATCAGTTAGGGTTTAAGATATAGAATGAGTATTAGAAGATGAGTATGATTATGTTATGAGTATTATGGAATAAGTAAGAGATCGAGTTGAGGTTGTAGAGGGTAGTTACAGAGCCATTCAGACTGTGAAGACATTGTATGCAATTTTATTAGTGAAAGCAAAAGATCTCATCAATTGCATTTATCTGGTTTATAAGCTGTCTGTACATTGATTTCTTTTCAGTTACAAGTGGATGGATTCATTAAACCCTTCCACCAGTTGATTCTTTGAATCGGTGGAAAGGTCATGTATGTTAGTTTAGCTTGCATTTTGTTTTTCTGTTTATGCATTTCATGTTTGGGAGATTAGTTGGTAACATGCTATGAATCATCCTAGCATCCTCATGTGCTAGGGTTAGGAGGATAAATTTCTAAGTTTTGATCAGAAGGTGATCCGGTCCGATCATCATGTTCTCTGTGTGAAATTGTGAGCTTTTGTGAGGTTGTATGTAGTTGACGGATATACAGCATCTGCATGCGACATTTCAGACAGTGTGCATCACATCGATATCTGTGTGTATATCGCTATCCGAATCAGGTCATGAAACTAACGAAAGTTGCATGTTTTGTATGCATCAGGATGATATAAGTCGGATATATACTTCCTATATATATCGTCATCAGGATCATCTTTCATGTGTATCCATCATCCGCATATCGCTATCGTATGTGGGAGTCAAAGTCATTTTTTTGGCTAAGGACAGGAGGAGGATCTTATAGTTCAGGTGACATCATCATCAGGTGCATGTGACGTCATCGTCATCAGGATATTTGAAGATATCACCCGATGAAGTTGTATCCTGCTGACGCTAAGAGCTTCGGCATCGGCAGGAGAAATAGTATCGGAGAGAGTTTTTACGGCTTGGCCGATAGGGGAAGTGTTGCCGATAGGCAACTTGACCGATAAAGGTATCGGGGTGATATCGGACATCGGCGAAGAGTTTGTGAGTCAGGCCGATAAGCCAAGTCTGGCCGATCGGTATATGCTTGATATAACCGTCAGGGTGACATTAGTCATCGGGGGAAGTCAATATCCCTCAGCTGATGAACGATATCTTGCCGATAGGCAATAAAGCAGAGGATACGCGTCGGTGTGAGGTGGAGATCGGCATGACCTTTTCCATAGGTGCCGATAGTGATTTTCTTGCCGATAGGTAAGTGAACAGTGGTCAGCAGGAGGACATTTTGTGTTCGCCCAAAATATGATGATGCTGACATACATGTTGTATGTCAAGATTTCACATGATAGTGGGTTAATGGTTTACCCATCCCATTTGTAAGTTTTTGCTGCGTGGCTCTGCATCATAGTGGTATCAGAGCAATGGTTGGATCTTCTGGAAAAGATCAGAGTATAACAAGATGTCAGATGAAGAAGGAACATCAGAGATTCTGGCAAGGATGACCAACGCTGAGTTGGCAGTCCTGGTAAAGAAGCAGATTGTTGAGAGCAAGGCCGTGAAGGCCCAGAATCAGGAATTGAAGGATAAGTTAGAGGAGTTGAGGAACAGAGTAGGTTCTGGTAAAGAAGAAGATAGGGAAGAAGAAGAGATCCCTAGTTGGAACGAGGAGACTGTTCCTACAGACCAGAGGCCACTGTTGAATGCCCTCAAAGCCATGGAAAGGAGAACCATGGATGTGAAACTGGATTTGCCAGTGTTTTCAGGAAAGATGGAACCTGATTCAGTGATAGAGTGGATAGACTCCTTGAACAATTTCTTTGTAACAGAGGAAATACCAGAACACCAGAGAGTGAAAATAGCCCAGTCAAAGATGAAAGAAGCTGCATTGACATGGTGGAATTTTGTCCAAGATGATAGAGTACAGGAAGGAAAGCGTAGAGTCGCTACATGGAAGAAGATGATGGCATTAGTAAAGGAAGTCTATGTCCCATTGGATTATAGTATCCAATTACACAAGAGGAAACAAAACTTGAAGCAGAAGGAGCTAGATGTCAGCTCATATATAGAGGAATTCATGAAACTCTGTGTGAAGACAAAGGTAAAAGAAAGTGAGGAAGAGAAGGTAGCCAGATACCTTAATGGATTGAGGTTCAACATTCAGGAAGATTTGAATCTGCATAATCCAGATACAGTTCAGAAAAGTTTTCAGTTGGCATTGAAAGTGGAAGAGAAGTTAAAGAGAAAATAGGAACAACATAATAGAGGAAAAGGAAAACAACAAAGAGGTGGAAGAGGTCCTTTCAGAGGTAGAGGACATGGACATGGATATCAGGGAGAATCCAGTCATTACAATAGTAAGGGAAACAATAGTCAGAACCAAAGGGAAAGTTACAGTCAACAAGGAAACTTCAAAGGCAGAAGACCTTTCAGAGGCAGATCCCAGGGCAGAGGATCCATCAGATGTTATAACTGTAACAAAGAAGGCCATATAGCCAGCAGATGTCCAGAAAAGGCCACAAGCTCAACAGGAGAAAGAAGAACAAATCTGATCCAAGAACCTGATAGTCAAAGTATGATAGGCTCTAATGCTTTTCAGAGTGTGAATGCTCCTGATAATTATGGACATCTAGAGAGTGGGGAATCTCTCATGATGAGAAGAACAATGACTACCATGAAGCTACCTGACAAAGAACCCCCTCAAAGAAAGTCTCTTTTCAGAACCATTTGCAAAGTAGGAGGTAAGGCATGTAAAGTTTTAATTGATTATGGTTCTACTGAAAATTTTGTATCTGAAGAAATGGTGACAAAGCTTAAGCTTAGGAGAGTACCTCACCCATCCCCATACAAAGTCTCATGGCTTACCCAAGGTCAGCAGACAGTTGTAGAAGAACAGGCTTGGGTAGAATTCCAGATTAGAGCATACAAAGACAGGTTGTTGTTTGACATTACCAAGATGGATGCTTGCAATCTTTTATTTGGTAGACCATGGCAGTATGATTTGAAGGCATGCCATGATGGTGTTAGAAACACCTATACAATCACTAAAGATGGTAAGGTGATAGAGTTACTACCATTGACAGAGAAGGAGGAGAAATCCAAAGGGAAAGAGGTGAAGGTAATGCTGAAGGAAGGGAAATAGTTCATGAAAGAAGTAGCAGCAGAAGGTACAGTTGCATATGCCCTAATTCCATGTATGGGAGTGAATAAAGAACAGCAGTAAGAAGCCCAGGAAGAGAAAAAATAGAGGTTCGTAGACCCAGCTATCCAAGAGCTATTGGATAAGTATAAGGGTGTCATCTCAGATGGAATGCCAAGATCCCTACCACCTCTAAGGGATATTAGTCACTACATAGACCTAATTCCAGGATCGACACTTCCAAACAAGGCAGCATATAAGCTAACTCCAGAACAGAATGCAGAAGTAGCCAGACAAATTAAGGAATTGTTGGATACAGGTTTGATTGGGAAAAGTTTAAGTCCATGTGCAGTACTAGCTGTACTAGCAACAAAGAAAGAAGGCATTGGAGGCTTTGCACAGATTCCAGAGCTATTAACAAGATCACAATCAGGTATAGGTTTCTGATCCCTAGGATAGAGGATTTACTTGACTGTTTAAGAGGTGCTAAGTATTTCACAAAAATAGATTTGAAGAGTGGGTATCATCAGATCAGGATTAGGCCAGGAGATGAATGGAAAACAGCATTCAAAACTAATGAAGGGTTATATGAGTGGAAAGTTATGCCTTTTGGTTTGTCTAATGCACCTAGTACTTTTATGAGATTGATGAATGAGGTTTTGAGAGAATTCATTGGTAAGTTTGTCATAGTATATCTAGATGACATTCTGATTTTCAGCAACACAAAAGAAGAACATCTCAGACAAATAGATTTGGTTCTTAAGAGGTTACATGAAGAGCAGCTGATGATAAATTTAGACAAGTGTTTATTCATGCAAGAGGAGATCACATATTTGGGTTTTGTCATTTCACAAGGAAAGCTGCAAATGGATAAGGAGAAGGTAAGTGCCATATTGTCTTGGCCAACTCCAAGGACTCCGAATGATGTCAGAAGTTTCCATGGGTTAGCAACCTTCTACAGAAAGTCTATAAGAGGGTTTAGTCATATTTGTGCACCCATGCTTGATACTATCAAAGGAGGACAGAAGTGCAGATTTGCTTGGACTCAGAGAGCAGATGATTCTTTTGATACATTGAAGAAGAAGGTGGCACAGCAACCAGTCCTTGCACTTCCAGACTTTAACAAAATCTTTCAGGTGGAATGTGATGCCAGTCACATGGCCATTGGAGCAGTACTCAGCCAAGAAGGTAGACCAATTACATTTTTTAGTGAGAAGCTCAACGATGCTAAAAAGAGGTATTCATCATATGATTTGGAAATGTATGCTTTAGTCCAGTCACTCAAGAAATGGAGGCATTACTTGATGCCAAAGGAATTCATAGTATTCACAGATAACCAGGCTTTGAGTTTCATAAACAGCCAGGAAAAGCTGAACCACAGACACATGAAATGGGTAGAAACCTTACAAGCTTTTACTTTTACACTGAAGCATAAGAAAGGAGTCAAGAATAAAGTGGCAGATGCCTTGAGTAGGAGAGTTCTAACAGTCAACCAGATTCAGTTGGAGAGTGTTGGCATTGATTCATTCAAAACCATGTATGAGGCTGATGAAGATTTTGGTGAGATATATCAGGTATGTACTTCTTTTGGAGAGAAATATCATGTTGAATTCTCTGAATTTTTGATCTAGGATGGATTGCTGTTCAAAGGTGGACAGTTGTGTATTCCAAGGTGTTCTATGAGGTTAAACATCATTAAGGAGCAACATTGTGGAGCTATGGCAGGTCATTTTGGTCTAGATAAAACTCTTGATCTTGTCCGAAGACATTACTTTTGGCCTAGGTTGCAATCAGATGTCAGAAAGTTTGTAGAGACATGTGTGATATGTCAGAAAGCAAAAGGCAGGTCAACTAATGCAGGTTTATATCAGCCGTTACCCATTCCTTCCAAACCATGGGAAAGCATAAGTATGGATTTTGTCTTGGGTTTACCAAGGACAAGGAAAGGGTTTGATAGTGTTTTTGTTGTAGTGGACTGATTCAGCAAAATGGCACATTTCTTGCCATGCAAAACCACTGCTGATGTTTCATACATTGCAGATTTGTTTTTCAGGGAAATTGTTAGGATCCATGGATTGCCATTGAGCATAGTGTCAGATAGGGATGTGAAGTTTATTGGTCACTTCTGGAGAACTCTTTGGAAGAAACTTGGAACAAATTTATCTTTTTCCTCTGCATATCATCCTCAAATGGATGGACAGACTGAAGTAGTGAATCGTTCCTTAGGAAATCTGCTTAGATGTTTGACAAAACAGCATGGAGAAAAGTGGGATAATGTTCTATCTCAAGCTAAATTTTCCTATAATGATACTATCAATAGGAGTACAGGGAAATCACCTTTTCAGATAGTGTATGGTATGCATCCAAGAGGAATTTTGGAATTGAGAGATCTACCTATAGTAGACCCTGTTAGTGCAGAAGGAGAAGCTTTTGCAGAAGCCACAAAAGAGGTTCATGATCAAGTAAAAACCCACCTACAGAAAACCACCTTGAAGTATAAGGAATATGTTGATAAAAAGAAGAAGGATGTTCAGTTTGATGTTGGAGATTTGGTATGGGTTCATTTGAAGAAGGACAGACTTCCCAAGAGCAAATATACTAAACTCATGCAGAGAAAAGTTGGACCATGTCAAATTTTGCACAAGCATGGACATAATGCTTATGAGATACAACTCCCTCCCGATCTTGGTTTGTCCCCTATATTCAATGTATGTGATTTAACTCCATACAAGTCTAATCCAGATGCAGACCAGGAACTCCTACAGGATACAGTCATTGATGACATTCTGAAGCATCATCTACCTCAATTGCAGACGGTTTTGGACACCCGAGTGATCCAACAGACCCAGAACAAACGATATTTGGAGTATCTAGTGTCTTGGCAGGGAAAACCTAATTCTGAAGCAGTATGGATGACTGAAGAGCAGATCCAGAAACATGGTGCCGATCTACATACTCTCATCTCAAGTGGACTTGCGATTTCTTCTTCTGGGGAGTATGGTGCAGGAGCACCCATACAAGATAGGACATAAGTCTATTTTTAGTATGTTTGACTTCATGATGTAATAAGGTCCATTGGACCAATGCGTATGTATTAGATCAACCTAGGAGAATGTGCAGGTAGTTAGGAATTTGTTGTCGGGCTATCTGAACTGTCTCCTCCCAGCCGCTTGGAAGCTCCCAGTCACTGGGAATCGAGTTGGTAGTACTCGCAGGAGATTGCTAGATATATCTTAGATCAGTTAGGGTTTAAGATATAGAATGAGTATTAGAAGATGAGTATGATTATGTTATGAGTATTATGGAATAAGTAAGAGATCGAGTTGAGGTTGTAGAGGGTAGTTACAGAGCCATTCAGACTGTGAAGACATTGTATGCAATTTTATTAGTGAAAGCAAAAGATCTCATCAATTGCATTTATCTGGTTTATAAGCTGTCTGTACATTGATTTCTTTTCGGTTACAAGTGGATGGATTCATTCAACCCTTCCACCAGTTGATTCTCTGAATCGGTGGAAAGGTCATGTATGTTAGTTTAGCTTGCATTTTGTTTTTCTGTTTATGCATTTCATGTTTGGGAGATCAATTGGTAACATGCTATGAATCATCCTAGCATCCTCATGTGCTAGGGTTAGGAGGATAAATTTCTAAGTTTTGATCAGAAGGTGATCCGGCCCGATCATCATGTTCTCTGTGTGAAATTGTGAGGTTTTGTGAGGTTGTATGCAGTTGACGGATATACAGTATCTGCATGTGACATTTCAGACAGTGTGCATCGCATCGATATCTGTGTGTATATCGCTATCCGGATCGGGTCATGAAACTGACGAAAGTTGCATGTTTTGTATGCATCAGGATGATATAAGTCAGATATATACTTCCTGTATATATCGTCATTAGGATCATCTTTCGTGTGTATCCATCATCCGCATATCGCTATCGTATGCAGGAGTCAAAGTCATTTTTTTGGCTAAGGACAGGAGGAGGATCTTATAGTTCGGGTGACATCATCATCAGGTGCATGTGACGTCATCGTCATTAGGATATTTGAAGATATCACCCGATAAAGTTGTATCCTGCTGACGCTAAGAGCTTCGGCATCAGCAGGAGAAATAGTATCAGAGAGAGTTTTTACGACTTGGCCGATAGGGGAAGTGTTGCCGATAGGCAACTTGACCGATAAAGGTATCGGGGTGATATCGGACATCAGCGAAGAGTTTGTGAGTCAGGCCGATAAGCCAAGTCTGGCCGATCGGTATATGCTTGATATAACCGTCGGGGTGACATTAGTCATCGGGGGAAGTCAATATCCCTCGGTCGATGAACGATATCTTGCCGATAGGCGATAAAGCGGAGGATACGCGTTGGCGTGAGGTGGAGATCGGCGTGACCTTTTCCATAGGTGCCGATAGTGATTTTCTTGCTGATAGGTAAGTGAACAATGGTCAGCAGGAGGACATTTTGTGTTCGCTCGAAATATGATGATGTTGACATACATGTTGTATGTCAAGATTTCACATGATAGTGGGTTAATGGTTTACCCATCCCGTTTGTAAGTTTTTGCTGCGTGGCTCTGCATCAAAATCATTTCATTTTCATATCGAAAGACATTTTAATTCATAACATCAAATTGATCATAATCAAGTAAAATCCATAATTTCATAAAATTAAACTTTTCTAAACATATCATCATTTCCTATGATGTTAAAACATATCCACATGGTTGTATTATTCAAGCAAAAGTAAATAGTAATATTGAATCCAAAAAGGGGATGTGACATATCTTTCCCATATAGAATCATTGTCCCCGATGATTGAGTTTACCAAGCAAAATTTTAACATAAAACAAACTTTTATAGTTTAACATTAATGTTTTTGAAAAGATAAAGAAATCTTTGGTAGATGTCATTATAGTCTTCCCAAGTGGTGCTATCCTCACCATATTGGTCCCACTGAATTTTGCATTGTAAAACCTCTCAATTACGTAAATGAAGTTTACGCATTTCGAGCACCTTGAGTGGCTCGATCACAACCACTCCTGGCTCTTGTATCTGTAAGGAATTCCATTTAAGAATGTGCTCATTACCTACAAAATAGTTCTTTAGGTATGAAACATGAAAAACATTATGCATTTTGGACAAGACTAGAGGTAGAGCAATTTTGTAGGCCACTGGATTGATAATCTCAAGGACTTCAAAAGGTCTGACATATCAAGGAGCCAACTTTGATGATTTATGAAATTTGATTAAGCTTTTATGGGGTTTCACTCGCATAAGAACTTTCTCACCAACCAAGAAATGTCTAGGCACCCGATTGTGATCTGCATAACTTTTTTGCCTGTCACTGGCTTCTGCCAACCTCTTCCTAACCATTTTCACTTTTTGCTCCATATCTACAAGCATTTCAGGTCCAATGCTTATCCTATCTTCCAGCTTATCGCAGCTTATAGGAGTTCTACATTTCCTTCCATATAATGCTTCAAACGGTGCCATCTTAATGGCAGAATGATAGGAGTTGTTATAGATAAATTCAATAAGAGGTAAATATTCCTCCCATCTATATTGCTAGTCCATGCAATACATTCTTAAAAGATCCTGTAAGACCTGATTAACCCTTTTTGTTTGTCCATCAGTTTCAGGATGGTAAGAGGTGCTCACATTGAGTTTAGTCCCTAGTGCTGAAAATAAAGTTTAACAAAATTGAGAGGTTATTCAAGCATCTCTATCAGATATAATCTTTTATGGAACCCCATGCAATCTGAATATTTCTTCTACAAATTTCTGAGCCAAAACATGAACTCCATCTGTCAAATTTTTCCTGGTATAAAATGTGCTACCTTGGTTAGTTTATCTACAACAACCAAAATTGCATCATGTCTATTCTTAGACATTGGTAACCCTTCAACAAAATCCATACTAACAACCTGCCACTTCCATTCTGGAATATCATGCAAGTATAACAATCTAGCATGATGTTGGTGTTCTTCCTTCACTCTCTGACACTCCAAGCAACTTGCCACAAACCTTGTAGCGTCACTTTTCATTCCTTTCTAGAAATGTAGTGGTTTGACATCAGGTAAAAGTTTTGTTAGTCCTGAGTGTCCGGAATAAGGTGCACAATGAACTTCCTTCCAAACAAGGTTTCTAAGTTCTATAGAATTAGGAACATAGATTCTTCCCTTAAATCTCATCAATCCATTTTCCTCAAAACATAATCCATCATATCTTGGATCCTTAGGGTTTGATTGTAGAGCTTGCTTCACCTACTCGTAATACTCATCTCCAGATAAACTTTGCAATACTAAATCCTTAAAATTAGTGTGAATAGAGATTATAGAAGCTATGTGCCTTCTTCTGCTTAAAGCATCAGCTACTCAATTTTCTTTACCTTTGATGTAAGCAATCTCAAAGTCATAATCTAATATTAATTCTAACTATCTCATTTGTCTTGCATTGAGATGAGGTTGTGTAAATATATAATGAAGACTTTGATGATTTGATTTTATTATAAAAGTCTTTCCCAACAAATAATGTCGCCACATCTAAAGGGCATGAATCACTGCTACCAGTTCTAAGTCATGAGGAGCGTAATTCTACTCATAGTTTTTCAACTTTCTTGATTCATAGGCTATTACACGGCCATTTTGCATAAGCACACCTCCTAACCCTTCTCCCGAGGCATTAGTAATAACCTCAAATTGCCCTTCAGGATCAGGGACTTTCAAGATTGGTGTTGTTGTTAACTTTTCTTTTAATAAATCAAATGCCTTTTGACATTCTTCAGTCCAAACAAACCATTTTCCTTTTCTCTGCAAAGAAGTAATTAGACTAGCAATATTTGAGAAATTCAAAACAAATTTTCTGTAATATCCAGCCAATCCCATAAAACTTCGTACTTCTGAAACATTGGAAGGTACAAGCCATACCATAATAGCCTTAATTTTAGCTAGGTCAACTGATATCCCTTCAGCTAATATTGTATGTCCCAAATATTGCACTTCGTTCTGAAAGAAAGTGCATTTCGAGAGTTTCGCATACAATTTGTGTTCTCTTAATCATTGCAAAACAATTTGAAGATGTTGTCTATGCTCCTCCTCATTTTTGGAATATATTAGAATATCATCAATGAAAACTAGGACAAATTTATCAAGGCAATCTCTGAAAACACTATTCATGAGATTCATGAAAGCGGCTGGTGCATTAGTCAATCCAAATGGTAACATAGTAAACTCATAGTGACTATATCTTTTTCTAAATGCAGTCTTGTGAGTATCTTCATCTTTCAATCTCAACTGATGGTATCCAGATCTCAAATCTATCTTAGAAAATACTGTTGTACCATGCATTTGGTCAAATAAATCATCAATACATGGCAGTGGATACTTATTCTTTATTGTTGCCTTATTTAGCATCTGATAATCTATACACAGTCTAAGGGTTTCATCCTTCTTCTTGACGAAAATAACCGGAGCTCCCCATGGTGATACACTTGGCCTAATTAGATCTTTAGACAATAGCTCATGTAATTGAGCTTTTAATTCCATAAGTTCAGTAGTGGTCATTCGATATGGAGCTTTAGATACTGGCTCAGATCTTGGTTTAATAGCTATGGCAAAATCAAAGGTTCTTTTTGGAGGCAAGCCTGGCAGTTCCTCAGGAAATACATCATTAAAATTATAAAGATATGGGTATTTTTCCTCAAATGTTTGCTTCTCTAAGACTTCCTCTAGTAGGTCCATTTTGACTGCAAAAAGTTGGCATCCCTTACGCCTAGCCTGCTTTAATTATTTTGAGGAAATAGATCTGATCCTTATTTCCCTTTGAATACCCTAAAAATTTACTTTATTTCCTTTATCATCCAAACACTCAATTGTTTTATGAAAATAATCCACCTTAGCCCTATGTCTCCACAACCAATTCATTCCTAAGATGACATCATAGGACCCTAAAGGTGCTACATATAAATTTACCTCAGTGGAGAAGTTTGAAATATCAATCTTAGCTTCAAACAAACATTGCTCTACTTGAGCCTTTGAGTGATTTGCATACTCAACTATCCACGGTTTTGACATAAAACTAGCCTTTCTAGGAAATTTACTTAAGACTCTAGATGGCACAATTTTTTTTGTTGCACCAGTATCAAACAGAATAGAAATAGGGACTCCAAATAATGTACCTGTCATCTCAATGGGAGTATATGATACTCAGCTTATCAATTGTCAAGGGCGGTGTGAATCCTTTGTTGAAACGCTTCCTGCTGCGAAAGAAGTACTGTATTCCTAAGCTACCCATTTTTCTTTTTATTAGGACAATGGTTGGCATAATGGTCTCCACCACATTAAAAACAACCTCTAATAGGTCCTCTCTTCTTGGATGGTCTACTCGAAGCATCATCATTCCTCTTAAAATTGTCATTTTTCTTATAGTCTTCATTTCTTCATTCATTACCAACTCCCCCTATGTTTTTCTGATTTCCTTTATCGAACCTCCTGTTTCCATATCCTTTATCATTCTTCCTTTTATATGTCTGATCATTGAAGTTCTTATCAAATCTCCTAAGTTTTTTTTCACGATAAGCAGAAATGGATTTGATCTTCAGTTCCTGTTTAATTGCTTTCTCATACACCTAGTCCATTGTGTTTGGACCATGCACCTCCACCTCACCGCCAATCTGAGGATTGAGTCCCATAATAAATTTTCTTATCCGAAATATTTCATCCTTTTGATATTGAGGAACATACTTCAACAATCTAGTAAATTTTTCTGCATATTCAACCACAGACAAATCATCTTGCCTGAGATTTTGGAAATCTGCTAGCTTTTGATCAAAATAGAGCTGTGGTAACCATCTTTTTTGAAAAAGTTCCACAAATTCATTCCATGTCACCTTCAAGGGGCTTAATTCCAGTTGCATTTTCTTGTTCATCCACCAAGTGGATGCTTCTCTAGATAACTGATATGCTCCCCACACTGCCTTTGTAATCTCATAGTAATTTCTGATTTCAAAGTATTTCTCCATTTCTGTTAGCCATGCTTCTACTGGATCTCCAGTTTTCATTCCATCAAATTTGGGAGGGATAATCTTTTTCATATCCTTAGATAGTTCTTGTGCAAGTTTATCTTTTGTCTTCCTCTGAGTTTCACTATCATCTTGGTTCTCACTTGACGTGCCATGTTCTCGTTGTTTACTTTTACTTGCATTATTAGAATACTCATTTTCACCCTTCGTATTCCCGGTTTCATTCACTTTCTTTTCCAATTTGCCCAACCTTTCCTTAGTTTTAGTAAGAATATTAAGAATTATGTCCAATTTATCGGTGGAGTTTTCCTGAGAGTTGTGACCTTCCCGATCTTCTCTCTCATTAAACTCTGATTGATCTATGTTTGCTTGTTTTCTCACCTGCTTTAGCAAGTCCTAATCAGTTCTATGATTTATCATTTTGTATATTATCAAAACATAACAATTGCTCATAACCATAGTTATTCTCAAACCAAAATTTATCTTTATTATACTTTGCAAAACTATATATACATTCTTTAAGGATAGACATATTTCATGTTTCACTCAGTATTTACAAGAGGGGTGTAACCTTCGGATTCATTGTCCAACACATATTCATGAGGTGTATAACCCTCAGATTCGCTATCAGATGATAGTACAATGATTTTAGTTCTAGGTGGTATACGGGAATCCCTAGTGATCATTGGTACACTAATAGGGTAGTAATTGACCATAATTGGAGCTACCATCCTAGCTGTCTCTAGGAGTTCTTTTTTCATTCATTTGAGTTGTGACTGAGCATTGGCAAAAGTTTCCACATCATCCAGCCAAATGTCATTTTCATCATTCATTTTCTCAATAGTCTTGATCATCGCAAGTCATTTCTGCTTAGCTTACAAATAACGTTTCTTACTAGTGAAGGACTTCCTTGCAGTTTTCTTGATACGTACCATCTTGACACAATAAATCAAATCATTAGCTACCCGCATAATGTTGATTCCTAATCAGGTTAGTGGACTCATCAGCCCTAGTGCTAAACCTGGTTAGCTTTGATACCATATGTAACACCTAGTTTTGTTTTCGCCCTAAAAACTAAGTTTTAACCAAAGGTAATAAATTTTTTTTTTGAAAGTTTAAAATAAAAAAGTAATTTGTTTCCAATTCTTATAACCAAGGAGATCATCCATGAACTAACAATAATCATGAATTTATAACTTATACAAAAGGATATAATCATCCACAACATTTAAACAATATGTTGTTAAAAGTTACTTAGAACAATTCCAAAATAGAAACTTACCAAAGTCACTGCATCTCGATTGTCAACCATCCAAATTCAAGTCTTGGCAATCCTCAAGAATATAGAAGAGAAAGTATCTTCAAGGAGCTTAACCTCCAACCACAGACCGTTGGTCTCCCGCACTCCTTCCTATCCGGAAGTGGCCCTACCCTACTCAAAGAGGATAGACTTAGGATAACCAATGGTGTTTGCCATCTGAGTACTAGTGTTGTGACCTACGTAACTTGTTATCATGTAATCCCCTAGAAACCCTCTAGTCAAGCATGACCACTCCACAAGCTACGCCATCCAGTCACAGTGAACTATCATTGCACTTGAGGCTCATGCATTACCTTGGCCAAAGGATTTGAATATAATTAGTGTTGTAGCAACGCAAGTAATAAGTTCACCCACCCCAACTCGACTCGAATTAATCACAATCCTATAGTTACCTATATATAAGTTCAATATAATGACCTTGATAACCTCAAGGTGTTCAAAACTCATCATGCATTAATGCATTGTAATGAGGATTACTCTCTCTCTACGTAGCTCATGGAAACATTTTTGTCCACATGATAAAAGAATGGGATCTTAGCTTATTGATTATTTGGATAATACTATAATCTATTTCATTGATCCTTAAGTTAGCCCACTACTTAATTTATCCACTCAAGAGTGGACACCAAACTCATTTTTTGTTGTTTCGGAAGGGTTATACTAAAAGACAATTTATAGAATACAAAAGTTTGAAGACCCTATGTTAAAATTTAACACTCATAAGATTCTACTCCGACTTGTCGAAATCTTCGACATAGCTTAACCTTTGTCAATCTAAACATTTAGAAACCCTATCATATTGTTTCTACTAGCAATAAGATTGCATGCAAGTCTAAGCTAGATACTTAACAAAAGACTCATTACATTGTTTTTGAAACTTCATTCTATTAACTTGTATGACTGTAAAGTCTTCTCTCGGGGACATAACAATTTAAATACTTTAATAGTAACAGAATTACTTACAAAGGCAAATGGACTTAAACTTGTTATCATTTGCAGCAAGGATTGTAAATTTTCTATGGTCGACCAACCATTTTAAACTCAGAAATAGAGGAGGACTGTGAAGTCTTGCATGTTTCAACTTACACTTCACACCATTGATATTCCTCTATCGACGATTATCACTAACAAATCTTTTACTTTAAAACTAGCTGACTTTTAAACTTGACAGAACCAAGCAATGGTATTCAACTGTCCAAAAGAGAACTCATTCTATGTCGACAAAGGTTTTGCCACTGCGGCTTGTAATAGCTGTGAGATGTTTTATGACCAAACACTAGTCTCTAATGCACTTAACACATAACCAAATAAACTCCTAAAGTTGAGCCAACAGCTACACAATAATCTCGACCTTCAGAGATGCTTCAAAGTATAATGTAATTATACTGTGGTTTCACGATTGTGGTGCGGTACAGTGCAGGAGACGAAACATTGCTTCTGTTTTGACAGTGATAAAACACACAAGCTACAGATGGTAAAAACTCACGCCTTGTATCTTTAAGCAAAACTAAGTTCCTTCGAAATGCAAGTAAAGACATTACTTATTACAACATAACTGAAAACTACGATTGCCTAGAGATGAGGTGAAGAGAACCTAAAGTTATTCTCTCGTGTGTACTTACAGACTAGTCCAAGGTGTTTGATCTTCTCTTAGCCGTTCACCTTTTTTCTTCTTGCTCAGTCTTGTCCCACTTCTAATCTGTGTTTTTCCAAAACTGACTCTTACTACTCTCTAAATCCTGTCTAACTACCAAGGAAAATTGCCTCTCCACTCATAAGACCATGCCTATCATTAAGGGTAACCACCTGACATGCATAACCTTCTCCTCCTTACGCGACCATTACCAGAAATGGTTTGGCCTTTTCCACTCATTTCATGATTACTCTCCAAAGTGGAGCTCCTTACTTGGCGAGATGGCAGTTGGTAGTTTTAACAAACTGTCACACTACTCATATCTGCTTATGAGTATAAATCAAATACAAACACTATGAATAAAGGCTAGGCTGACGACCATCATGAGGTCTAAAGTTTGAAGGTAAAAGATTATTTTGAAATCAAAGACATCAAGAAAGGACTTGAGTGCATCTCTTTCGAGCTACTGCCTAATTACCAACATTACTAAAGAATAAAGGAATAAAGGATTTACCTCAAAATGACAAATTAATTATAACTAATATAATATTGCATATTCCAATACCATACGACCAAAGGTACTACACACCATGGTCTTAAGATTTTAAAAATATTATTTAAATCTTTTATAATACGATAATAGCCCAATAAAGAAACAATTCAACATCCGTCGAATTTTGCAAGTAGAGATTTACGTCATATGCTCGTAGGGCTTTACGACGATAATGACGAATTGAGCGTAAACGCAAAACAAGGTTTGGGATCAACTTACGCACAATTTTTGACTTTTGTACTGAACCATTAACAAGACACGACTTACAACTTGACCACAAGTATAAACAATATATACATATAAATAATATATCAGTCGTTCATATTTGATGACACGATTCTGAGTATTACGACACCGATATCAATTTCCATACTCAATATGACAACTTACGAAAGGAGAAAGACCTATTCTTTCAAACCTCGACATCTCGTCTAAAATTGACTTAGCCCATAATCAAAGCTTAACTCAAGGCATCTAGGTTTATCTACCTGATAATCATTTTCAGTGGCAAGCACCCATGGGTTATTCCAGAGTCTATTCTCTCTTTCTCAAAGAGACTTTCTCTTCTTCTTTCTTCCTGGTGAACATATTCCATCTATTCCTGTCATTCACAATCTCACATACAATTTATGGTCAGAGTACCAATGTTCTGACCAAAACATATTTATATCAAATCATTTCATTTTCATATTGAAAGACATTTTAATTCATAACATCAAATTGATTATAATAAAGTAAAATCCATAATTTCATAAAATTAAACTTTTCTAAATATATCATCATTTCCTATGATGTTAAAACATATCCACATGGCTGTATTATTCAAGAAAAAGTAAATAGTAATATTGAATACAAAAAGGGGATGTAACACTCACACACATATAAACAAATGCTATGTATAAATAATGTAGAAACATATATGAACATACACATATGAAACAACCACTAATTATAACAATTTAAATTGACACCACAACATTATCATGTGGACCATCAAGAAGAAAGGATAAATCACCATCATCATTAAGTGTCTTAACATTAAATATAGATTAGGTGGGCCTTACATTAAAGATAAGGGGTAAAAAGTAATGTAGGAAATAAAACATAACCTACAATTGTATCTAGAGTCTAAATGATATAAATCAATATAGTTGAAACATTAGATAAATAAAGAGTTCAATACGATTAGTTAAGAAATGGAAATAAACATTTGTTCAAAATAGAATGAGATATAGTTAGAGCATATCTAAAAAATAATGTAATGTGGCCTTTGGATGTCGAAATGGAAATAAATATTTGTTCAAAATAGAATGAGATATAATTAGGGCATATCTAAAAAATAATGTAATGTGGCCTTTGGATGTTGAAATGTATTGATAAAGAGATAAAAATTGGAATCTAGATAGAGAGATAAAAATTAGAATCTAGATTTGGAAATAAAGTAAGATATCTGAGATGATTGAAAAATGATAGTTTGATGACCTGATACACAATTCACTACAATGGTTCAACTCAAGTGACATGATTCTGTCGTGATCGAGTGGTTGTGTCCAATGTAAAGATAGTCCTTTTCTACCTGCAGAAGAGGTTCGCTTGTTGTATATTTACAAAGGGAAGAACCAAGCGGTGTTAAGAAGCATCACTAGGACATGCCATAACAATGGAGAAGAGCAATCAACTTTGCATTCTTAATAGTTATGGTCAAAAATCAAGTCAACAATGATTAAAATATAAACTAACAAAAAGGAGTTGAATGTTGATGTAGTCAAAGTATTTGATAGATGGAACTTGTAAGTGCCAGCAACATATATGTGAATTTGCTACCCTAATTAGATGCTCTCCATTGCTAAGGTGATATTTTAAATACAAGCTTTACACACATAATTTAAAATCTCGGTATGTCATGGCCGTTCTTAAATATCATCCACTTCAACAGTCAAAGGTCAATTTTGGCAAATAAAAATAGGACAAATATTTACCACTTTTTGTTGTGAATGAGGTGTAAAATTGATATTAGTTGTTTGACCATTAAAGTAGATGACATTTAAGTAGAGTGGTATGACAATAAGTAATAGTGATATTTGGGATTGCCTTTCTTAAAATGTAGACATTTTGAAGTTTTCAAACATAAAACGGAATCATACCTTTAATCTTATCTAAGGAACAAAATCATAAGTGCAATAAAATCCAAAATAAATAATATTTAAATAGATAGATCAAGAATGTTCTAAATAGAATAATATCTATCAATAATGTTTTAAATAGAATAATATAACATCAGAAGCGCTGAATTAATATTGCAAGGGTATGCACTTTTTCCAAGTAAAACGATATATTCTTTCAAAAACAAATTGATTGTATTTTAGTTTGAAAAATTAATATGCTGAGGAATCTCAAACGAAATTGAAGTGTGATTTGAAATCATCAGCCCTTTTTTTTTTTTTTTAACGTTGCCTTTCACAGCAGACAAGAAGTTGTTGCTCGTACAAAACTCGTTGGCAGTTCTGTCATCCACTTAAAGACCCTGTCCACCATCCTGTCAAAAACTGCATCTATTTATTAAGAATAAAGTTGTGTAAAATTCCTGTCAAAAACTGTGATTGGAATCTGCAACTTACACGTCGGGAAATCAGATACTTTATTAATAATTTGTCCTCCCTGTGGAATTCTCATGTTTTGATTGGTCGTTCACATCTACCTATATAGAGCTATTTGCGTGTTGTTGGTAATTCACAGCCAAACTATTTAGAGCTATTATTAGCAGAATTGAATTCGATTGTTGAGGAACACCTACCCACTGCCTTGGTGTCCTTCCATAATTTCTTAAAACTGAAATAAACTTTAGTTCTCTTCCTGCTTCTTTCTTTGGCAAAGCATCATCTCAAACGATGGGGCGAGAAAAATAAATGTTGTCTTGGTCAAAATTAATTTTGATTGTTGAAGTGAATGAGGTTGAAGAATAGCTATTACTATTTACGTCCCAAAATTTTGTTACTAGTATCTACTTATTACTCTCTATGTGCTCCTTGTAGAATTATTGGTGACGTAATTATGAGCAGAAATGAATTCGGCTGTGAAAGACCAACTACCCACTGCCTTGACGTCCTTCCATACTCCTTAAAACTGCAAATACAATACTTCCATTGTCAGCCATTGTCTTTCTGCTTCTTTCTTTGGCAAAGCATCATCTCACTGTAAAAGGAAACGATGGGGCGAGGAAAGATCGAAGTGAAGAAAATTGACGACAAAAAGAATAGAGTAGTAACGTTTTGCAAAAGGCGAAGTGGGCTGATGAAGAAGGCGCGAGAGATTTCTGTCTTGTGTGACGCTCAAGTGGGCCTTGTCATCTTTTCCAACACAGGCAGGCTCTATCATTTCTCCAGCCCCAGGTGAGCCTCATTATCTGCTTCTCTCTCACTAATCTTGCTATTATACAAGTTGTATAAAAGCTGATAAGTTTTATAGATTAGAGATTTTCTTACGTCAATTTACATTTGAACTGCTTGCACAAATAATTAAAGCTTTTGACATGAATATGATGGTCGACCATGCCTGTCTAACAAATTTCTCGTTAGCGTCGGTAATCCATTGAAAATTGTCCTTCATTTAGCTGATTTAATACCTTTCATGTGGTACAGTCTTCCAAAATTTTGATTATAGCAAAAATACCAAAAGACGGCCATACGGCCATCATTTTTAGGCTCCGATTTAGAGCCTTTCAGCTGAACAGCAAATGGAGCTTTTCACATGAACATTTCCATAATAGTGGCGAAAAGGGAAAGTAAGGAACCATCCACGCTTCTATCTGTTTACTGAGATTGAATAAAATGGTACTTTTTTCTGTGGCGTATTTCTGGTATTCAATAATTTTTTCTAAAGTAAAATTTCTAACCACAGCGTAGCCTGTGGAATCCATAAACAAGAAATTGATTGTTGGTATTGCAGCCTTCCTATTAGTCAATGCATTTAATAATTATACTTGTACAATTTTAATTTATATATGGCAGAATCTGCTCTTAAAATATTATTTTGTATCCAAACAGTAAAAGCCTTATCCAAATTTACTTGGCTCGCAGGCCTGGAATTTGACAGTCACCCTTGCCTGTCAATTAAAATTTGATCACTGTTTGGTAATGATTAATTTATCTACAATAAACCAATCAAAACATAGTATTATTTTTCATGTTGAACAAATTTTAATTTTTCTTAAGTCTGAGAAAATTTTAACAAAAAATATAAGAAAAGTCATTTATGTGTGTTGTGATTGACTCAAAATTTACGGATTTCACTGAGGTTTGTTAATCAACGTGATTTGAGGGCACATACACCCCTTTCCCTTGTCATCACCATGGTAAATAGTATTTACCACGTCCCTATACTACTTGTTGGAAATAATCCACACATGGACCGATGATAGATTGGTCAACAAAGGGCCAGCATCTTAGTTGGTAGAGCACTCTAGCATGCAAATGGAAAGTCCTAGGTTCACCTAGGTTCAACCCCTAGTTGGTCTATAAAAAATTCATGGGGTGGATGGAGTATAACCGGAGAAATTGTATCTAATCCATATATTTAGAGTTATGAAGGTGTGGCTAGGGCACATATTGTGTTTTCTGGCTTGTGCTTTTTAGCAGCTATCTGGCATTGGGTATATTGGGATTGAGATGTATTATGTGATTCCCGTACAGGAAAACCTTCTTTAGATTTGTCTAAGATTTTTTGAATTCATTTATTCCTCTCAGGAGCAACAGGTATATTGGGTATATTAGCAAGTCTATTCCATCTTAGTATTCATTCTCCCCAACGTTTATACAAATGATTACGTATGGGGAATATTTAAACTGTTTTATCTAGCAGCATTGTTGCTGTGTTTTTTGCATCTTTCATTGTGGCTGGAATAATGTGGTATGGTTTTGTAACCACTCAGATTGATTTATTTGGTCCTACTCGTTGTGGAAACCAAGAACTATCGTGGAAGATTGCAAACACTGACATGAGTCACGAGAGATCAATAATCGTACAATCAACACTATCAAAGACATAAGCAATATGCAAAGCAAAATCAAATGATGTATTGGCTTCCAAGAGGTAGTACATATAGGGCAAAATCGATAAAGAATAGTCGATCCAATAATAGAAAAAGCTCACTAAGAATAGTGGTGCTCCAAGAATAGAAAAATTAACCACTTAACTTTAGACAAAGCTAATATACGCATGCCAAGAATAGCTCGAGGCTATTCAAAAATGAATGTGCACACCTAAGTAAGCTTAATTTACACTAACACCCCCTCTTAAGAAAAGCTTAGGTGAGGAAATGAAGATGGGTCCCATAACTAGCCCTGATTAGGTACCCATGTACAATGCAATACAATGCAATCTTTCATAAAGGGAAGAAAGGAAGAAAAGCCTATGGGAAAAAACTTCCCTCCAAAAGAGAGAAAAGAAAATCAAGAAGACTAAGAAGCCTCCTCAAAGATGATAACTCTGCATGAAGCCTGAAACCATATCGCTTTGACTGTGATGATGCAGATATGACCCCCGATAGGAGAGTAAAAAAGACTATGTAGTCCCCCCACAATGAAGTAGCCCCTATGCCAACAGAGAATGCCTATGTATGAATGTTGAAAATGATCCATTTGTGGAAAATAATATTTCTCCCCTTAGGAAGAAATAACTCCAATGGTGAATGTTGATGTAACTCCAACTCAAAGAAGTAAGGTGAGGTGATAAGTCTCATGATGTACCCTATCTTAGAACACTGCTCAAATGTCGTCATGTTGATGTCAAAATGCATCACAATCAAATCAGGAGGCTCAGGCCTAACTGAAACAAGTGACCTCTCGAAAACACGTGAAGAATGATGAAGAACAGGATCTGAAGAATTGATGTATGAAAGTGGAATGTCAATGCATGCCATGTGACTACAAAGCAATACCCATGAGATGTCCTACGAAGAATCACTTGCAGCCCTTAGTGAAGCCTCTCTCAACTCTATAATAGTAGCAGGTGTATGTATACTATCATCAAACAGTAAGATGAGATCCTCCACGGTGTCATCAATACTCCATGGTGTCATCAATATTTGATATGTGAGACTCTACAAACAATCAAGAGATGTCTAGCAAAATGTGTCCTAATGAAGTGAATCTTGAATATAACCCTTTTGTAATGAATCGCTGGAAACTCTCAAAGGAGCAACACTAAACTCATAAGCAGAGGCATAGAAAGCATGTGCCTTGTAATGTGACAATGTAAGTTTCCTACCAACTAGATCCTGTGCCCTAGTACCTGCACTCTGAAGTGGCCGTCTAGCCCAAAGAGAGCTAAATGTGGGTGAAACAGATGTTGAATCCTCATCCTCCAAAATGACCCTCAAGATGGATGGAGATGGCACCCCATCACTGTCCTCACTGTCAAAATTGGAAGAAGAAGAAAACTTTGCCTCAAGAATTTGTTGTGGATTGTTGAAAGGAGAAATAGATGAATTCTCAATGTCTTGGTGCAAAGAGTCCTTGGAGGCTCTCAAAGGAATGACACTGAACTCTATCGAAGCAACATGTGTGGAAGCATGAAAAGAAGTCTGTATGTCATCTTACCATCTAAGACTAGAAATATACTCAAACTCCTCTGAAGTATCATCATCAAAGGGTATGTTGTCTACTTTAGGAAGAGGAAGAAGACATTCTACAGTAGGATTATCTAGGAATGGAGAGATATCAGGATCTCCACATATTTCGTAGATTCTAGTCCAAAATGTGTGAGGACACTCAATGTTTGTTACATCACTGAGAGTGTCAAGATCAACACTAAGACAAATCAAATCTACTGCATGGTCAATGATATTTCCCCAAGCTGATTTTTTCCCCAATGTGTTTGGTTAAGGCATGAGTCCATAGAGATAAGGCAAAAGTTTAAGCCATCTGAGGTGTGTTAGGATGTCATTTTGCCAAGATTCATAATTGGCCTTGTCCAGGATTACCATAGACAGATGATAAGTGAAACATATGATAAAACTGAGACTAGTAATCTCAATAGAATAATATAATTAATAATTTATAATAATAATAATAATATATATTTTAAATTATTGATTATACAAATAAACAAAATTATTATTTATGTTATATTATACTAAAATGAAATATTGATATATATTTGTGTATAAGTATTAAATATTAATATATTTTAGTGATCTAAATATTAATATATTATACAAGTGTAATGTTCATATTAATATAGATTTGTTTGTTACTTTGTCTTGTTTGTTATAGGTTGATACCCACATATTATATCTTTTATTTGGCAAAGACAAACTATCTACTTCTTCAAACGCAATACTTTCATTCTGCATTTCTCTCTCTTATGTTCTTTCTTAACTTGGCACATACTTTCTCATGTCCTTCGTATTGTGTTTCTATGGTTAGGATTGATGACATATGACTTAACCCATTCCAACTTACACTTGTTTAAATATACACTTTCTATATTTCATTGAAGTAACCTAATATCTACCATTCCAAGGGTGGTTCTATCTTTACTCAAATTTGTAAAACTTTGGGATTGATGAAATTTTCCAATAGATTGTCATTTGGGTTATTTTTCATTTCATTTTATGCTATTCAATATAATATATTTTATTTTGTTGACATTACATATCTTTCATCCTCAGTACCAACACTTTTTCATCTACTCGAATGCCTTTCTTAAAGGTCATCTTCACAAAGCTCTAAGAGCAAATCTACCATACTATGCTTTACATGCCTATAATTTTATGACATGCCAAAACAAATTCTACATGTTTCCAAAAAACACATTCAAGACTATCCTTTCCTAAAAATCCCCATACAAGGTTCTACTTACTAATCATTGTTCATATTTTGGATAAATTCCATGCGCATCATCTTTATCTTTCTACTACATGTTATACTTTAAGATGTGAAGGGGATAAGTCCATACCAAATTTAATAAATAATCATACAAAACAAAGTAAGAGGAGAAAGAGGTTAAATAATAGAAAATTACCTTCATGTAAGTTTTCTACTTGTGTTTGCAATCATGTCATTTTCCAATTAATGTAGACAAATGACATTCATCTTACATCTACAATTAAAGTTTAATGTTCCTTTATCATTTTTCTTAAAATAAAATACTATTAAAATTAAAATAGTAATTTTTTTTATTTTAATAGAATTTAAATTAAATTTTTCTTTAACCCAGTACTATTGCAATGAGTTTTTTTATGTAGTGATTAATCTATCTAGAGTAACTAATTCAAAACAAAGTATTATTTTTCATATTGAACAAATTTTAATTTTTCCTAACTCCAGAGGGAAGTGTGGAAATAACATTGTTTAAATAAATTCTTAGTGGCTAAATTCAAAATTTGATTATTAAATAACTAATATTTATTTTAATGGTAAACAAAAAAAATTCTTCAAGTCTATGCAAATATTATAAAAAAATTAATATGATTATTTAATTTTGATTAATTGCATATATATTATTTATAAATTTAATATTTTAAATATTAATAAAATAATTTAATTAATTATATATCAATAATAGAATGTATATTAAGTTATAGATTATACATTTATATTAATATTAAATATTATAGTAAAATGAAATATTAATATATATTTGTGTTATAAGTATTAAATATTGAAATATTATACTGATCTAAATATTAATATATTCTATTGTGTAATATTCATACTAATATTTAATTTTTATTCATTGTATATATTAATTATAAAATTCTTATTTTAAGTATCAATAAAATAATATAATTAACAAGTGCCACGTACTGGCGAGTACCTGCCTTTGTAGTATTGTAATAATACAATGTGATTCTTGACTCAGCGTGGAGATCGAAAACATAAGATGGCTTAATAAGAAATTGTTAGAAGATGAATGAATGGCAATTTTACTAGGCCAGAGAAGATTTTAATTGTTATGGTGAAGCTTGTTCACCATGTTGAATCTTGGTGGCCTAGTTGAGGTGAGTTAATTGTTAGTCAATATGGTTAAATTAGCTACTACAACACAAATATGGAAAATCCCAGTAACAAGGTTGTGTCATGGCTTTTAATGAATGTTGCTAAAGCATATAAATATTTTTAAGTAATTTTAAAATAATAAAAATAAAATAAAATAAAATCCAACTTATGAATCAAGCAAGCAATCCTTCTTGCTAATATAAGAATATCTCATAAAGGTATGGACTAATATAAGTATATATTATTTAGTACATTTATGAAAGTTAAATTATAATAAAATAATTACCAAAATATTAAATCACAATTTTTCCAAAAGTAAAATTCAAAGTTAGTAAAATAAATATATTTCAAGTAAAATAGAATAAATAATTGTAAAAGAAACCAAAAGAAAAGAAATAAAAACAAGTGCCAGTAGTGGCCACTACTGCCTTGTAGTGTTGTAATTATAGTATGTGTTTTAGTTGTAATTATAGTTGTGATTTAGTTTTAATTTTTTAATTCTCAAATTTACTTTTTGTCAAACCAACAAAATTGTTATTATTTATAATTTATAGTTATAATATTAATAATAATATTAATTATATTATTAATATTTATTATAACACTCGATATATTATATTAATTGATATTATAGTATTATAATAATATAATAATAAACATAAATATAATATAATAATATATAATATTATAATAATGCAATTATACAAATATAATATTATTATATTTAATATTGTAATAATAATTTAAGTATAATATTATATTATAATTAAAATAGAATATTCTAGTAATATAATAATTATAATAAATTTATAATAATATTATAATTAAAATTAAATACAATATCTTTGTTTTCTTCTAAAATTTTCCATGTATCAATGAAGGCTTGTAAAACCAGAAAGTACAAAAAAGTTATTCAAGAATTCATGAGAAGAATACAATAGCCCTTTAAAGAGCAACATGTGGTAACAAATTCTCACTATTTACATTGTATTGCGAAGATCACAATGGTAAAGACAACTATTACACAAAATGCTAGATAATTAAAAAGAGTACATGTGATAAATTTTTCAGTAGCTAAACTGAGTTTCTCATATCCATAAGTCTCCTGACTTTGTATAGATGAAGAAATCCACCCAAAATAATGTCGGCTGCTTGTGCAACTACAATTACAATTAAAATAAAATCATAGGAAATCAAAACAAAAATAATAACACAAATATTATTAACTTGTTATTAGTTGAAATAAAAAATAAAAATAATTAATGTAATAAGAAAAACATTACAGACCTCTTATTTCTCTATTTAGAATACTTTATTGCTTTGAATAATCCAACTCCAAGAAAATAACTACTCCTTAAAATAGTTGCCAAAAAACTAATTTAAGGTTGTTTTTTACTTGTACCTAAATTTGTATTTCTAAGTTTATATTTGGTCAACGAACATTTGAAGAATATATAAACTAGGAATAAATTAAATCAAAATGTTATATTGTCAAGAGAATGTAGATTTCTATGAGTGAAATAATACACATTTGAAGAAAAAAAATAATATTTGTCTAACTTTAACCAAAAATTACTTGTTTCATAATCAATTCCCCCCAAAAATTTACTGAGATCAGCCTATTGTGATTCCTAGTTCAGTTCAACTTGGTGAGTAGGGTACTCAGATGGACACTAATTTGGCTCCTCTAGCTCCTATTCAGGGTGAGTTAGATTTGGTTCTAGAGGCTTTTGGTGGCTCTCCTAGTGCTGGTGGTGTTATACTTGAAGTGCAGGGTGCTTCAGACTTAGGAAAAAGTAAGGCTCCGTCCTTAGCCTTGGGTTTGCAACAAAAAACCCTCAAAAAAGGGGCTCCTTAGAAACCTCTTAAGGTTGGTAGAAAAAAGGACCAAGAAAAGGTAAAGCTAGCTAGTGAGACATTGGTCGAGTCGGGTTCGGTGAGGACTATTGATACTCACTTCTCCCAATCCCAACAATAATTGTGCTCTCTTGGAATGTGAGGGGTATGAATAGCATCCCTAGACAAAAGGCTGTTCGTTATTTGGTTCATTTTCATTCTCCTGATGTGGTTTTCCTTCAAGAAACTAAGTTATCTGTTGATAGTATGATGAATGTGGATTCAAAGATTTGGAGTTGCAGTCAGTGTCAATATCTTGGTGTGCTTGGTAGCTCTGGTGGGGTTGCTTACTTATGGGACCCACAGAGAGTCAGGCCAATTTGGTGGTACTCTTGCAGAGGTTTGATTTCTTTTGTCGCTTCTCATCTTGAGTTTGGAGAGAGAGAGTACTCTTTTCTAATATCTATGCTCTGACTAACTTTCATGGCAAGGTAATGTTGTGGGGTTTTGTCAGATATGTGAGGACTTTGGATCCTTATCTCCCATGGATTTTAGTCGGGGATTTTTAATGTTGTTGCTTCTCTGGAAGAGAAGAAGGGAGGCATTTCTCACTTGGAGCCTTCTTCTGAACACTTGCAGGATAATGTGGCTCTCTTGAATTTGGTTGACATCAAGCCTGTTAATGGGGTCTTTACTTGGAATAATAGGAGATGTGGGGAAGTTGCTATCTCTGAACGCCTAGATAGATTCTTGGTATCCAGTCTCTGGTTGGGGGATAGGTGGCTGACTAGCTCTGAGATTTTGGATGGGCAGGGTTCTAATCATTGGCTGATCAAACTTATTGCTAAGCTACCCCAGCATTGTGTAAAGCAATCTTTTAAGTTTCAGCTCATGTGGCTTAGAGATGACTCTCTCCATGATCTTCTTCCTAGTTGGTGGAATTTGGTGAAGCCATCACATTGGACCGCTATGTATTCCTTCACCAAGAGGCTCCAATATGTGAAATATAGGTTGAAATGGTAGAATAGGCAACACTTTGGTAATGTTTTTCAAGAAAAGTAGTCTACTCAAACTCATTTGGACTCGATCACCAGGCAGATTCGTGATTGGGACCTCACTGAGGATCTGGGTTTGTTGGAAGCTATTGCTATGAAGGAAGTTGAGGAATGGGAATTAAATGAGGAAATCTTTTGGAAACAAAAGTCCTGAATAGAGTGGCTTCAGGTGGTAGATAGGAATACTTCTTTCTTCCACAATTCAGTTAAAGATAGGAGACAAGGTAATGTCATCTCTTCGCTCAGGTCTTCGAATGGGGAGATTCTTTCCTCCTCTACTTCTATTTCTATTGAGGCTATTCATTTCTTTTCTATTCTGCTATCTGAGGATTCTCTTCCTACAGAGGAGGATGAAGCCATTATTTTGAATAGTATTCCACCCTTATTCACCAGTGAAATGAATGCTTCTTTGCTTAATCCTATTTCTTTGTCAGAGCTTGAAACTATTATGTTCTAGATGAAAAAGGGAAAAGCTCCAGGGCCTAATGGTTTCCCGGTTGAATTCTACCAGGAGTTTTGGGAAGTGATTAAGTTGGATCTATTGGAGGTCATCAGGAATCTTTTATGAATAAACAAATGCTGAAATCCATGAACGCTACCTTTCTTGCTCTCATTCCAAAAAAGGATGGGGCTAATTCCCTGGATCTTTTTAGGCCCATTTCCTTATACAATGTGGTTTACAAGATTATTACTAAGTTGATTGTTGAGTGACTGAAACCCTGGCTAAACAAGTTAATTTCTGAAGAGCAAGGGGGTTTTGTGGTGGCTGGTAGGTAGATTATGGATGGTGTCATCATTGAAACTAAGATGATTCATTCTAAGAAGAAAGTTATGTTTATTAAGTTGGACATGGCTAAAGCTTATGATTAGGTTAAATGGGCCTTCTTATTTAAGATTCTAGGAGCATTTGGTTTTGCTGGTGAATGGATTGTGTGGGTCAAGAGTTGTGTTCTCCTTCTTTTTTGATGTTGATTAATGGTGAGCCAACAAAGTTGTTTGGTGCTTCTAGGGGGCTTAGACAAGGGGACCCTTTATCCCCCTATCTGTTCATCTTATTGGCAGAGGGCTTGGAGAGGTTTATTAGATCCCGAGTGGAGACTAGTTTGATTCAGGAGTTTTGGAAACAATATTCCCCCTCAGTCAAATCTGTAGTTTGTTGATGACATGACTCTAATGGGCAAAGCTAGGGTTGAGGAGGCTTCTAGCTGGCGTAGGATTCTAGATTGTTATTTAGCTATGTCTAGTTAGAAAATTAATGAGGGGAAGTCTTCTATCTACTTCTTTCATACTCCGTGGGCTATTCAGAGAAGAATTGCTAGCATCCTTCATTTCCAGATTAGAACTCTCCCCTTTGTGTATCTTGGTATTTCACTTGTTGTTCGCTCGCTTCCTAAATTATTCTAGCAGGAGATTATTGATAAGTTCATAAATCTAGTTAGTCATTAGACTTATAGGTGGCTCTTTTTTGCAGGTAGGGTAACTCTTCTAAAGTCAGTAATGCAGGCTCTTCCTCTATACAGATGTTTTATTTTCTCTGCACCCTCCAACTTTATCAAAGACTTTGAGAGTTTCTCTCAATAGTTCCTTTGGTCTAGCAATCTCCTTCAAGCTTGGTTAAGTGGGAAGCTATTTGTAGGCCGAAGCAGACTGGTGGTCTAGGTTTGCGATGGACTAATTTGAATGGACAAGCTTTAGCAACTAAGCTGTATTGGCAGTGGTGTTCACAACAACATCAGTTGTGTGCAAAAATTCTTACTTTAAAGTATCTAGGTGTGGTTGAGAGTGTGGATATTTCCCGCTTCAGTTTGGAGGGGAAGGGTTCTATGATTTGGAGTACCCTCAAAAGGGGTGCCAAATTGGTCAAGCAAGGGTTGTTTTGGATTTGCAATGGGGGGCAAGATGCTCTCTTCTAGCATGATTCTTGGAATGGCTATCCTCCCATTTTGTCTACTCACCCTCACCTGCAGAATTTGAGTAGGCATTTTGTTGATCCTTGGTGGTGCCATGTTGTTGACTTTAAAACTCTTTAGAATTTGGGACAAGTTAGTGTGTATGGATGGAACATCCACAGGAGTGGCCTCCTGGTGGGGTGGTTGGGGATTATCAGGAGCTTGCAAGGATTATGTCAAGGTGTGTTTGTACTTCTCTTCTTGGGAGAGGTGTTGGCTTCGGGTCCTGATCCAAAAGGTAAATTTTCTATTTCCTTAGGTTGTCAAGTTCTTGATAAGTAGATGTTTGGGATCTCGGAGGTCTTGTGGTCGAAACAGGTTTGGAATAAGTTTTCTTAGCCTAAGTGTAACTTCTTCTCCTAGCTAGTAGTACATGGAAGGTGCCTTACCTAGGAGAACCTCTGGAAATGTGGGTTTCAGGGTCCCTCTATGTGTGTTCTATGTGGTGGGCATGAGAAGTGCATTTCCCATCTCTTCTTTTAGTGTTCCTTTGTGAAAGTTATTTGGCATTTCTGGTGGAATCTTTGGTGTATACCGTGTAGACATGCTTCCTCTTTAGAGGACTTTTGGAGGAGTCTGGGGTCTCCCCTTATAAAGACCTCTTTTCTTCTCATAGCTTGGATCATTGGCCCCAATTTGATAATTTGGCATATTTGGTTGGAGTGCAACTGTAGAATTTTTTTGGACAAGAAGCTGCTTGTTGGTTAACTCTGGTTGAGGATTTTGGGGGGTCTGCAAGAAACTTTGGCTGCTAAGTGTGATATGTCTGTCCTTGTTTCTAGTGACTGTGATGTTGTTGAAGCCATAGGCCTCTCTGGGGGTGGTCGAAAAAATTTGAGGATGGTTCAGCATGGGCATGGGAGATTGAGGATCTGTCGTATTGGTCAGTGGTGTCCTCCTGCTATGGGGGAGCTGAAAATCAATACTGATGGATCATCTAGAGGTAATCCTGGACATGCTGGAGTTGGTGGTATTGGCAGGGATAATTTGGGGGTAGTAATTTTTTTCTTCTCCATATACAAAGGTCAGTAGACAAATAATCTCATGGAGGCTATAGCTATTCTTTTGGCTTTAGAGCGTGCTTGCACCCTTGGCTAAAGGTGGATTGTTTGTGAATCCGATTCTTAGGTGGTCATTGATATGTTGAATAAGAGACATTTTGAGGAGGTGAACTGGCAACTTGTAGTGGTGGCCAAACAAATTATTTCTCTAAGCAACGCTTTAGATTCTATTTTTTTTGTCATGTACCATGAGAGTGGAATAAGGTGGTGGATGGTTTGGCAAGGTGGGTATCTGAGCAGATCAGGATTTGGAGTGTGGATGATTGGGGCAACCTTCCTGGTGATTTTACCCTTGTTCTTGAAGATTGGGTTATGGAGGATATGAGGAGCTTTTTGGGTGTTACTCAATTTTTGGTTTTGGTTGTGCCCATGTTGGGTGTACTTCTTTCTGCTTTGTAATGCTTTTCTGATTTAATGAAGTTTTTACCCCTTTTATAATAATAATAATAATAATAATAATAATAATAATAATAATAAACATTTATATCACAACAATGTTTTAATTTAGTCACTCATTATTTAATCAAACATATTAATTTGTTAGTACAAAAATTATAATTCCATTCATATGTAAAATCAATAATCCCATCGAATTATTATTATTATTATTATTATATTATTTTATTCAATACAAATAAAACTATCATATTAATATGAAAATAACAATATAATATTACACAATAATAATAATAATAATAATAATAATAATAATAATAATAATAATTGTTAGTAATTTTGTATATTTTTATACACAAAAGAATAAAATAACTATAGAATGATGACAAATAAATTATATAATTATAAATTATAATATAATATTACAATAATATTATAATAATAATAATATAATATACTTATGAGCACAAGTGAATTTCAGTATTGATAACTAAAAATTAATTTTGGTCAAACATATGATCTAGTAAGATTAATTGTAGATAAGTTAAATATGTCCACAACTTTTCCAATTAAAATTGTTGGCTAAATGCATATATAGCAATTTACTAAAAAAATGAAATTATTTAAAAAATTTAATGTTTCAACAAATCCTACGCATATAAATAACATTTTTTTTAAAATGTAAAAATACCCTTTTGTAGATCCATAAGTGCAGTTTTCAAATATATATTTATTTTAATAGTTCAATTATTATTTATATTTTATTTTTATTTTTTACTAAAAGTAGGTTATCAGTACAACAATATTAGGTTGATTACCATGTCAAGAAAAATACTAAAGCTTATTAAAAAAATTTAAAAAAATATGATGCCCTAGATAAAAGAATAGTATAATTTGTTTTCTATTTTAGATAAATATTTAATATAAAAGTTGATGTCAACTAAAACAACTGTGTTTTAATATACACATATTTAAATATTTATTTAAATATATATATTTATTAAAATTGCAAAAAAAAAAATCATGCCCTAAAGTTTCAAGTTATAAATATACAAAAAGAAATTGAAGGAAAAAAAAAAAGAAAATTTACTATATAAAGCTCGACGTCTCATGTAACGTCATTTTTTAGCATTTTATCAGCCATTAAATTATAGTGTTAATTTTTAAAAAGCTATATTCAAATAATTTTTTTATTTTGTCAAAAAAAATACAAATATAAAATATACTAAAAAATACACATTTTATTAGTTTACATCATTTCAAAATTTAAAACATATATGCCACTTTCTAGTGATTCAAGTTTAAAAGTTAAATAAGTGTTGGCTGTTTCTTTTGACACAACTTTGTACTTTTACCTAGCAAACATAAGAGTATAAAATAATAATATTAATATTAATAAAAACCAAATTATATTGTTAGTTATATTTAATATTTTTTATACCAAAACAATAAAAAAAACTATAGAAAACTAATAAATACATAAAATCATTATATATTATAATAATATAAATATTACAATGATTTTATAATTATAATAATGATAATAATCATATAACATTTTAATAACCAATAAGCAAAAATGAATTATTTCATAACCAAACAAAAAGTTCAAATTTAATTCAAATTTACCCCACAAGAAAATTTATACTGTGTTTTGATTGGTTTACTCTTGCTAGATTAATCACTAGATAAGCCACAACCATTGCACTAGTACTGCTAAAGGTACTAATAAAAAAGGTCATATTTTTACATAGAATTAATCTTGAAAATTAGAAGGGAAAAAAATGAAGTTTAATAATAAATTAAATAAAGTAGTTTATTATAATATTAATTATGTCTTAGATGGATAAATGAGATTAAATTTAAATACATGTCAATGGTTGATTACATCACTTAGCATGAAGTTGTTCTCTTTTAAATGGTGGTGTAATAGTTATATAAAATATTCTTAATATAATGCTTAATTTTATTTCTAAAATATTTACATAAATAATATAATAGAGAAGAATTTATTTTAAATATTTGAAATCTACCAAAAAATAATACTTACTACTATAAAATTAATATTATAAATTATATAAATATATCATTTTTAAACATATAATCTTTTAATATATTTTAAAAAACCCTTAAAGTTAAAAAGATAAAAAGACTCTGTCTAAAGACTTCTATATTATATAAATATGTAAAACAAAATTGTATGTGAACAATATTATTAATTTAAATTAAAAAATTGTTTATTAATATGATATTTAGTAAAAACAATAAATATATTAGTGTAATTTTGTATAAAAATTATAAAATCACTAATATAAGATCCATGTAGTATAGATATTAGTTTGGAGCTATTTTATTTAATGGGTGAAGTAGTATAGATGTAGTAGAGATATTAGTTTGAAAATATTGTTGTGTGATGTAAATAAAAATTAAAAAATTAATAATAAACATTATAAATCTTGAATGCATTACAAAATGATCTTATTATTCCTTGCCCCTACTATATTAAATGAAATAACAATATTTAATCAACATTATATGTAGAAACCAGGAACACTGAGTGAATGCGAGTACTTATTCAAGCTACCTAAGATGAACAGGAGCATGCTCAATCTACATGAAAACAAGTATGCAAAGTAATGGAATCAATATGAATGCAAAATAATGGGATCATGAATTAGCTTACAAGATGTAGTACATATAGGGCATAATCGACTAAGAATAGTCGAGCCAATAATAGGAAGAGCTCACTAAAAATAGTGGTGCTCTATGAATAGAAAAAGCAACCACTTAACTTAGAAGAAGCTAATCTAGGCATGCCAAGTATAGCTCGAGGCTAAACATAGACTCCTAAATATGCACTCCTAAGCAAGCTTAATATACACCAACACCTCCCCTTATGCATAGTTTAGGTGGGGTAAATGAAGATGGGTCCCAACAACTAGGCATGATCAGGTACCCATGTATAATGCAATCTCTCATCAAAATAAAGAAACAAAGAAAACCTCATGGGAAAAAACTCCCCTCCAAAAGAGAGAGAGAAAGATAAAAGAAGAGGACTAGGCAGCCTCCTCGAAGATGATAACTCTACACCAAGCCTGAAACCATATTTCTCTAACTGTGATGATGCAGATAGCTCCCCCCATAGGAGAGAGGAAGAGACTATGTAGCCCTCCCACAATGAAGTAGCCCCTATGCCAAAAGAGAATGTTCGTGTATGAATGTTGAAAATGATCCATTTGTGGCAAATGACGTTTTTCCCCTTAGGAAGGAAAAACTCCAATGGTTAATGCTCAAAGAAGAGAAGTGAGGTGGTAAGTCTCATGACGTACCCTATCTCAGAATACTGCTCAAATGTAGTCATGCTGATGTCGAAATGAGTCATAATCAAATAAGGAGTCCCACGCCTAATTGGGACAAGTGACCTCTCAAAATCATGTGAAGACTGATGAAGAACAAGATCAAAAGAACTGATGTAATGATGTGGAATTTCAATTCATGCCATGTGGCTACAAAGAAAATACCATGAGATGTCTAGCATAGAATCAGTGGAAGCCCTCGGTGAAGCCTCTCTCAATTTTGTAGTAGTAGTAGGTGTAAGATAACTATCATCAAATAGTAAGATGAGATCTTCCAAGGTGTCATAAAGATCTGATATGTGAGACTCTACAAACATCTAAGAGATGTTTGGTAGAAGTGTGTCTCAATGAGGTGAGGGTAAATTCACAAAGATGAGTCCACTTAAGGTGGAAGTTTAAGACTTAGAAAAAAAACCTGAAATCATGTAAACCAAAATAGGATCCCTCTTTTTATAAAACAAGATCCCATTCTTCTTCAGAATCCTGAGCCAAAAGCGAGATCTCGTTTCATAAAATTTGAATTTTTGACCCAGTTTTTGCTATGGGTTTTGGGTTAGAAAAAAGCTTAGGAACCCAAACCTTGGCTTTGGATCTAGTTTGACCTGCAAGTTGAAGGTCCTGTCAATGTCAAAACAAAATGGTGACTTTGGCCATATGTCTGAAGGCCTTTTTTGTAGAATTTTTTGATGAAATTAAAACCCATTATAGATAAAACAATATAGATTCCAAATATGTAATTTTTTTTATAATTGGATTATTTTTTCTATTTTTCAATTAATTTCTAATGAATCAGGTTCATAAACTTGAATTATTAGAGAATTTTAGTATTTTAATAACTTTTTATTAAAATAATTTTTTGTAAAAAAAATTGTACAAAAACGTACTTCAAACAATTCTTTTCAATTTGAAATTATTTTTTTTCAAAAAATGATAAGTTTAGGTTATCTTATGTGTGACGTATACGACGATTTTTTAAAACACCAAAAATGGGTAATAGAAAATTAACAAAAATAAATATTTAATAAAAAATTACAAAAAAATATAGAAAACGTGCTTCAGTGAGTTACAAATCATTTCCCAAAAGGATTTAGAAAAATATGATTATTTAGGTCAAAATATGGATGACGTACATGTGCATGGTATAGTAAAAAAATGTTACTTTTAAATAGTGGTTTTTAGAAATGCCTATTAAAAATCAATTTGTATCATTTGGGTATTAAAAAAATTACATATTTGGAAACTAGACTTCAAGTACTACATTTCATATTTATTGACTTTTTTCAAGATTCCACCTTTAAGTGCTTCAAATTTTTAGGTCAAATGTGACAAATTCTAAAAATCAGGCAAAACACTTCCACTTTTTGGCCAAAAAGTGGACTCAACTTTTTGCACACACCCATGAATCAGGAAGATGAATGTGAGCTTGCTACAAAGAATCACTAGAAGCTCTCTAAGAAGTGACTCTGGAATCTGATGAAGCAATAGGGGCTGAAGGAGTGTCCTTAACAGTAGATGGGGTATCAATGTATGCCAACCAAATAGACTGATCATCCCATGAGGATGTGTCCATACACGAAGGGGAAATAGAAGTCTCAGTATCATCCTGGTCCTCCATAGGGTATGTGTAGGATCATTGCAAGCCAAACAGTGGCAATAGAAAAAAAAATCGTGTCTTTACTTAGCTAGATTTGCAAATTGGCCAACTTTGACTTTTATAGGCATGTTAAGAATATCCGTTTTGGTTTGGATACCAAACCAAATCAGTTTGGAATGGATATCTATTTTGTGGGTCCCAAAATGGACATCCATTTTCCAGAAATGGATATCTATTTTGTGGGTCCCAAAATGGACATCCATTTTCCAGAAATGGATATCCATTTTTGGAACTATACAAATGGTATTTTTTGTTATTCTTTTTCATTGTTTTATGCTTAGAACTTATAAAACTTATAATTCAACTTGCAAATTTCTATTGTTGCATGGTTAACATGTTTTCAACCAATCAAAAGAGTTGCATCTCTTTAAAATTTGAATTTCTCTCTCTCCCTCTCTCTCTCTCTCTAGTAATCCCTAGTGAGTCTTGTTTGCAATGTGTGAGATGCACTAAGAAAATGTTAGGCTTGATGTTGAATTGGTAGTGGTTGGTAAAGCTATGCATGAGATCTAAATTGAATTCATAGAAGCAAGTAGTAATGTGTCAAGCCATACAAGGGCATATTATATCAATGTGGAGGGAAAATTCTTAGCAAGGACATAATCATCAATGGTGACAATTGTGTTTTGGACAAACAAGTGTCTCATATGTGCAATGAGATCACCTTGGACATTATATTATCAAATTTAAGCAAAACCATTGTAGGAGGAGATGATTGTAAGATGATGTCAATTGATAGTGGTGATTTAATCCATCCTATTGATGAGGAAGGAGGAGGAGAAGGAGGATGAGGAGGGTTAAGGTCTTCTAATTGCACTTACAATAGCTTGAGTTTTGTGTAGATATAATTATAATTGGGAATACGTGTTAGATAAATGTCACATGGTGAAGGGATGGTGTCAGGATGACTGATGATTGTTGTGGCAATGTTATGGTCAAATGTGTAATGAAAATGAGGTGGCATGGGTAGTGGGCTATCAATGTTGGGAAAGGGTTGGGGAGGATGTAATAGAGGAAGGGATGTGTGTCATGGTATGATGTCTCAAGGAATGGGAAGAAAGGATGGTGATTCATAAGATCATATGAAGAATGATGGTAGAGTGAATTGGCATTATGGTAACTGTAGCATGTCATGGGGTGAATCATGCGTTAATACAGGTTGTGGAGTCAGAAAGGGGTGGTATGGGTATGGTTGAATGTAGTAATGAGGTGATTTAATTGGTGATGACTTAGGTGAAGTGATGGGTAAGGTGTTTTATGTGGGATTGCTAGAAAGTGTGATTGGTAATGGTGGGTATAGCTAAATGTAATCTTCTAAGGGCTTAAAGGTGAGAAAAGTGTAAGATGGGGATATGGGATAATCCATGGTTTAATTATTATTCAAGGGAGACTCCTTAAAATGATTATCAATGATGGTGTCGATAAGGGGAATGAAGTCTATGAATGTAGGTGTGGGAATGTGAGGTATGACATTAGGATTGTATTGGATGAATAATGGAAAGTAGGAACACCTGTCTACTGATGGAAGGAGCCACATGATCAAATGATGTTTGGGGAAGGGCTTTTCTTAGGAAAGTAAGTATTTGGGTGAGGGTCTAGGGTTTGGTGGAGAAGAATTTATGGAAAATTTGGAGGTCATTAAAATTGACATGAATACAAGAAGTACATGACATGGCTAAGGATAAATTGTAGGCTCAAAATAGGATAACTAGGACTATGATGATGAAGATGGAAAGAAAATTCAACAACAATAGTATTTTATAGGGATAGGATTAGAAAAAAAGAGTACTACAACTAGCAAGAGGAAAGTGAGGACATAATACAAAGTTAACATGGCATGAACTCTCTTGGAAGGCTAAGCATGGACTATAAGAAGATTGAACTAGTTGGATCTGTTAGGCTTACTAAATGAAAGAACCTTAAAGGTTAACCTTAATTAGGTAAGGTTATTTTTTAGTGTGGTTGTTTGTGCAACAATGTGTAAATTAATGTTACCTAAGGATAAGTCTAACTATACTAACATTTTAATAACCATGAGAGCTAGGACTAACAATTAGACTAAAAACTTGACAAAGAATACAACTTGGACACATGTAGGGCTTGGAAAATAGAAAAGAATAAGTATTAAATGTGGAAAACAATGAAAAAGTGGTATTAGTTGCACCTATGTAGAGAAGTGGTCTTTATGAAAGATGCTTAGAATTATGCTCTATATCTATTTGTGAATTTTGGAGGTGATTGGACCCAAAGGATATGACCACCTTATGCAAAATAGCCTACCTGATGGGTATGCGCATGTGCATGGAGAGAGAGAGAGAGAGAGAGAGAGAGAGAGAGAGAGAGAGAGAGAGAGAGAGAGAGAGAGAGAGAGAGAGTCTATATGGAAACTATTGAACAATGATAAAATGTGATGTGGGAGGATGTGGTGAGTTTTAGATGTTGCAATATAGCATGGAGATATGTCTACATGTGGTGATGCTATGAAAATTTAACCATGAGTCATTTGAAGAAGTACTCACAACTACATATTTAATTGTGTTAGTAGAAGTATAAATAATAACGCAGGTGCACTTGTAGCAGAATTGAAGTTCATGTGGAGCAATCTAGAGGCTTGGTTATGTTAAGAGAATGTTCTACAATACTACAAGTTGAAAGAATTGGTTAGACGGTTGTATGTGTTACCACAAGCTTATGATTGGTAGTGGTGGTTATACAAGAAGACATGAATACATTGACTATAGTTAGTAATAAACTATTGATATTTAATGTGTAACAACATATAGTCATCTATTTAATGATTATCAACATGGAGGCATCATGTTTGGTGATATATGTGATATATTGATTTTATGATATGGTCAACATATAGCTTTGCGACTCTTGGTATTCCATGGGTTGGTTGGATAGTTAGACAATTGGTATTCTGTGATGATGCATATACCTATCTACTCATGTGAATGGAGAATGGTCGGATTGTGATTAGTTAGGTGTTGGATGTAAGAAACATTGAAGAAAAGTATGCTATCAGCATGTAGATATCAACTCTATCAAAATAATTCTTCTATTAAATCAATGGATTCTAAATAATATAATGGTAACTATCTTTTACTACTAGGTTTTCTCACATAAGGGTTTCTAACATAAAATCTAGTGTCCTATATTGTTTCTTTTGGTTTTATATACTATCATGAGCTTTCTTGAATGTTACTAGATAGATAATACATTTGTATCATTGTCTTTGATCATATTATTTAAGTTACTCCTCTATCATAGTATGTTGGCCAATTGCAACATGGTTCCTTAGTCCCAACATTTGGTATGAAAGAATACAATTATTTAGAATCTTAACTTAAAGAAAAATTAAATGAACTATAACTTAATCTAAGACAACAAACTAAAAAATAATGAAAATAATTGGATAAAGCAAAACGGATTTCTGTTTTGCAAAACAGATGTCTGTTTTGGGTAACCTAAAATGAATATCCATTTTCGCAAAATGGATATCCATTTTAGGTTGCCCAAAACAGACATCTTTTTATCTATTTTGCAAAATAGATATCCATTTTGTAAAACATAAAAATGGGAAATAGATATTTTACCAAAGTAAAGCAGATATTTGTTAATAATGGATATCTGTTTTTCTTTGGTTTTGCTTTGTATGTAAGCTTGGGACTGTCATAGTTGAATTTCCCTCAATTCTAACATTTTTGCAAGTTTCACTCTCTTCTTCAAGCTTCACCCTTCGTGATGATGACTTTTTTTTATGCTAAATTGATGAAACAAAAAGGGTTTATAGAAGAAATTGTTAGCTTTCTAAAAATATAAGATTTGTTTGGTTATCATTTTATTAAATAATTATTAATAATTTTCTATATAGTGTGTGTTTGAAATCCTGATGGACATACTGATTGAAAAACATCCATAACTTTCAAACCATTTCACCTTTTGGAGATCTGAAAGCTGCATCACACTCCATGCTTTTCTGGCTATAGGTTAAAAAAAATTGAATTCCAATTTTTTTTATCAAGTTAGGTTGGATGGAAAATTACTTTTTAGTTTTTTAAAAAAGTCACAGTAAAAAAATCATAACTAATTATTTTATTGGAAACAAATTTTAAAAAAATATGCATCACATCTGGGCATGAGTCTACTTATTTTGAAAGTATCAAATTTTTTTTTTGCTCATAGTTAGGTTGGCTAGAATGACTCCAACTTTTTTTTTTTTGAAAAATTTAATAGTTGTTCATTGAAATATTCATTTTTCACTAAGTAAATTTAGTTTTTTTAAAAAAATAGTAGCCCATAAACTAGATTCAATTTTGTACAAATTTTGTTCTTACATCTTTTTCAAATTGTGTACATAATCCATTCAAATTTTCACATGAACTTGATTAAGTCTAATTTTTTGTATTTTCATTGCCACTTAGAGGTATAGTTTGGCCCATCATGATCCTACACATACCACATAGAAACATCACTTTCAGATGAAGAATTAGGATCTCCATACAACTGCTAGATGATGGACCAAGCAATAAAAGGGCACTCAGTGTGGCCTATATGATGTAGGATATCCATAGAAATAGTAAGACCTATTAGTCCGTATGCCATGTATTTTTTGTTAAACCATTTATTCTTTTGTTTATAGTCACTTGGCTTAGGAATGAGTCCAAGGAGATAGGGCAATAGATCTTGTTCAACATAGTGATTGTTTATAGTTCTATGAGGTTAGGTTGACAATAGAAGGGTGGAAATAAATACTGGAATCCATGATGAACCCCTCAAATTTGGAACTTTATCTTAGTTCATTGATTACAAAATATTGTGCATAATTCCCCCTTGAATTGAAACTTTATAATGTAGTGCTTTAGGTGAATCCAATTGAAGTGAATTAGGACACTTTATAATTTTAGTGCGATCTACCATCTCTAATGGATTAGGCTAGAAAGAATATTCACCTTTACAAAAAAATGACTCAATTTTGAGTAGCCAATGAAAAGTTACAATTTATCTTTTTGTTTTGCCTAATAATAACCTACATGCAAAAATATGCCTCTGGGAGTAAAATTAGCACTCATATCTCAAAAAAGCTTAGGTCCAAGATAAAAAAGTGTTTTAATTTAGAGAAAAAAACTTCTAAAAAAAGTTCCTCCAAAAAACAAAACACTTAAATTTTGGCACTTTAAAAAAAAAAGCAAATTACAATTGCCTTTTGCCAAAAATAAAAAAAAGAAAGAGAGTTGGAGTTTCTGCAATAATATTAACACATTTCTCTGGTTCAAATGCCTTCCTAATAGAGGCACGCTCTACCTTGTGCACAAGGGATATGGACTCCTAATAGAGGTGCGAATAAATCTGTAAGTGTAAACAAGCAAATCAGGGGTGACAAAAACAAAGAATAGGAGAGACAAAAACACATAACAGGGGCGAAACAAGGGTTTCCAAATGCTTTGCAACTTGCTCAGGTTCAAACTCCTTTCACATAGAGGCACATTGGGCCTCCAGGTGCCTTGCAAATAGGGTCGATTTGTACTGTGAATAGGATTGATTGATGAGGTAGGGTGCAGGGTTTTGGACTACTTTTGCCACCTCTTTCCACCCTATATGTTGGCTAATCTAGGCTTCAAGCCTTCACATAAGAGCTGGCCTTGAGCCTTGCAGGCCGTGCAACTTGCAAAATAGGGTGTAAGCCTATAGTAGGTCACAAACCTTCAATGTAGGGTCATGAGATTTGAATGCAGGCCGTAACCTTTTGGTAAGTGCCTTCTGCCTATCGGTTGACCCTCGAATAGGTTACATCGTTAGCTTCTTGCCTTCTTGTGAAAACAAATCTACCTCTATCTACCTGCTTTGTAAGAAATTTGTGCCTTCCACATGGCAAGGAATTTGGTTATTTGCTTAGAGTGGGTTGAGAGGGTAAATCACCATGGGTGTTTTGACCTTCTCAACTTGGGTGATTCATTCCTGGTGTATCGACCTTGGTTGATTTATGTAGACAAGGGCCACCTACACATAGATCAGCGTAAAAACACCTCAGAGGAATTTACCTGGATTGGTACCAAACAGGGACAATGCACCTTTGAATTTGCATAACAAACAAGGTGAAACACTTGTTTTTAAAGTTTCCATGCCACATGAACCTAGATATACCCTTATGTAGATTGGCCTAGGGTTCCAATAGCCCCTACCTCACAAAAAACATGCCTCTTTACAATGAATTGATGTAGAAATTATGCCTCCTTACAATGAACTAGGTCTTCCTTGCCTCGTACAAATCTACTTTCACAGTAAAAGATGCCCTTTGACCAGAGAAACTGAGCCCTTTCCACACTTTTTCTATGCAAAATTGCACCTTAGGTGGTATTCATGACCTCACTGAACACATTTAATCACTATGAGGATAAAGACGAAGGATCTCGCAACCTCCTTGAATTTTGTCCTTCAACAACACTATCAAGATCTCACAGAATTCGAACATCCATACAATCTCGCTCTGATACCATGAAGAAACTAGGAACATTGAGTGAATGCGAGTACTTATTTGAGCCACCTGAGACAAATAGGAGCACACTTAATATGTAAGAAAACAAGTATGCAAAGTAATGGACTCAATATGAATGCAAAATAATGGGATCATAAATTAGCTTACAAGATGTAGTACATATAGGGCATAATCGACTAAGAATAGTCAAGCCAAGAATAGGAAAATCACACTAAGAATAGTCATGCTCCAAGATTAGGAAAAGCAATCACTTATTTTAGTCAAATCTAATCTAGGCATGCCAAGTATAGCTCAAGGCTAAACATAGAATCCTAAATATGCACTCCTAAGCAAGCTTAATATATACCATCACTATAATCTTCACACTACATGATAAAATATACAATCTAAATAGGTTTCAATCTAATTTAGAATTTACTTGATTTAAGTAGTCTTTAAATCCCAAATTTATATTTTATTAAATGTAACTTACAAATGACTTTAATAAGTTTATAATGACCTAAAACATATCATGTCCAAGTAAAAATACATAGTGTGAGAATAAAAGTATGTGCGAGAAAAAAATAAAAGGGTAACATTTCCTTGTGCTATCATTATAAAATATAAGAAGTTCCTTTTTTTGTTAATATTATTCTTATGAGATCATAAGGGAAAGTAAAATTAAGTGGAAAACATTAATACGTTTTGCTAGAATTTACTTGATTTAAGTAGTCTTTAAATCCCAAATTTATATTTTATTAAATGTAATTTACAAATGACTTTACTAAGTTTATAATGACCTCAAACATATCATGTCGAAGTAAAAACACATAGTGTGAGAATAAAAGTATGTGTGAGAAAAAATAAAAGGGTAACATTTCCTTGTGCTATCCTTATGAAATATAAGTTCCTTTTTTTTGTTAACATTATTCTTACAAGGACATAAGGGAAAGTAAAATTAGTGGCAAACATTAATAAGTTTTTCTTATTAATAGCCAAAATTTAATGATTATATCTCTATAAACATGAAAAAAATCTGATTACATTTTTCTTTTCTTTTTCCTCCCTTAAATTTGGGCGTTCATGTCCTTAAAAAATGGCAAAATCCTCTCTTAAGAGCTCAAATTATTAGCCAATGACAACAACGATAATTTATTTTTTAATAATTATTAAAAAAATTAATATTTGTTCAACATTCAAAATAATACTCTCTTGTGATTGGTTTGTTTTAAATAGATTAATCGCTACATAATCATATATTAGTATAAATATTACAATTTTTGTTATAATATTTGCATTGTATTTGTTTAACCAAATTCCCCACAAGAATTTAATTAAACAAGTTAATCTATTAGTATTGCTAGCTCCTTACTTCTTTCCATTCCATAATTCCCTCACGATCGTATTTTTTTGCTTGATTTTAGTGTGTTTGTTTTACTCAAAATAGTATTTATGGAAAATCCATCCTTAAGGGCTCAAATTTTGAGCCAATCACAAAATAGATAAATGATTTTTTGAATAATTTTTGTTAAAATTTTATCATGTAGACTTACAAAAAATTGAAATTTGTTCAACATGAAAAATAATAATCTATTTTGATTGGTTTGCTCTACATAGATTATTCACTAGATAAAAAAACTCATTGCAATAATACTATCAAAGGCAGGTACTAATAATATGTTTTTGATTAAGGTAAGTTTGGTTTTTGACAAGGCCCAAACCTTGTTACAAAATAAAAGAAACAAAGCAGCCAAGTTGCCCAGAAAAACAAACCTAAACAACACCTGAAACAAATCTATGCACCCTCACACCCTTATTCTTGGTGTGTGGTAGAGAAACTAACTTGGGAAGACCTTTCTTCTGCCTTTGAACAACTGTCCATGAAGTATTGTCTTCCAAACCAAAAGACTTAGGAGAAGAGGGATGGGAAGCCCCCTAAAGGTCCCATCTAAGGGCACTACACAATATGAGGAACAACATGGAATAGCCGATCTACAAACAACTAAATTGTAATCGATCAATTGATGGTCTGAAGCATAAGGCAGATCAGAAACTTGTTGAGATGCGAGAGCATTAGCCAAAGAATTAGAAGGAGCATCAAAAGGCCCAGATGGAATTGTTGGAATGGAGGAGAGTAGCTCTGATTCCTTTGAATCAACTATAAGATCTTTTTGATACACTGTAATATGGTGGGGAAGAGTATTTTTCCACCAAGTGGAGGAAGACTACTTACAGATACCATGGGGACAATCTAAATCCAAGTGCTTTGTAAAAAAAAACACCTACATCGAAAAGGAATACCCTCGTAATCAACCAACGGAGACCAAGGTAGGTCATTTAGCTGTAAAACAACTTCACTTGGTAAAGATTTTGAGAGATCAACATCCACCAATACATGGGCAAAGGAGTTGTGAGAAAAATTCGTAGTAGCTGGGTCCACCATCAAGAATTGACCTAGAGCATTGCCTATTGCCTCATAGGTTGATTTACACTAGAACTATAAGGGTAGATAAGGAAATCTCACCCAAACAGGTGTAATGTCAATAGTCTCTTTCATGGGGTTGAAAGATGGAGACCAAGGACGAATCAAAAGAGGATGCAAATCCCACATCCAATCTCTAACAGCTAACACAACCTCTCGATCCTTAGAAGAATCAAAACAAACCACAAAAAAACATCTTGCAGAAGGGTAGATCTCCATAGATTACCCTCAACCAAAGGAGTCCAATGTACGAAAATCTATTGGTGTAGATCAGTGAGAGAAGGCCACCGACGGTTAAACATGCAAATCAAACAATTACTCATGAAGAAGCCTTCATTGTCAATCACTTCTTGCCCCAAAAGCACCACTGGAGCATCTAAGGCACAAGTAATAAGCATTTTATTTTGATCTAAGGTTCTAGGCAGGGAACCCTTTCTTGCAGTACTTCCCTTCTCCACTTCTGAAATGGAAGGAAGAAAGATAGATTTACTCACCACATCTACATAGGAATCATGAGAAGGGGAAACAAGAGCATCCTTGTGCATAGTAAAAACATAGCCACCATCTATACTAGGAACACCATGCAGTTCAGAAACAACAAAACAACCACCATCTAGAACACGAACGTCTTGCCGAATAGGAACAACAACATGCAATTTAGAAATAGCAACAACATGACCACCATCTAGAATAGGATCAATAGCTTGTAGAATAGGAACAACATCATACAGTTTAGAAATGACATAGGAAACCCTAGAGCCAACACCCACGAGTGGGAAACCCTCATTCAAAATTAGAGAATTGTGTAGGAGGGAGCAGGAGGAATAATATTTATATTAAATTATTGATTATACAAACAAGTGCCACGTAGTGGCGAGCACCTGGCTATAGTGTTGTAATAATAGTATGTGTTTTGTTGTGGATAGATGAGGTGTGACATAGCATTTTAGAGAGGAGGTGGGAAGAAGTTTGAGATGAATAGATTCTTACAATTTTAATGTATTATAATTATACTAAGTGGGTGAGGATTATAGTTGTGAACAATTTATTATTAATATAAATATGTTTTTGATATTAAAAGGCTGCAAACATGGGTACAGATCTTGATGACAAAAAACCAAACGGTAGCAAAATAGGCTCAAGGCCTCAAATAGCCAAATAACAACAGTTCAACAACATAACCAAAAAACTAGAGTACAAGTCTTAAAACAAAAATTATAGAAATAACTAAGGAGTTCCTTCCACTCATCAATGAGCAATTTAAACATATTCTCTTTATCTTCTAGCAGAGAATCCACTCCATTGATCTGGTCGTCCTGTAGAATTGAGAAGGCAGTAGCAGCCCTGTGAGAAGACTTCATCGCCAAATTGATTAACACCTTGACTTTTCTCTCCATAGTAAATAGCCATGTCTTGACCTCATTCAGTTCCTTCTCCAGTCTCTTATTGTCCATCTCCATCCTGACGCTCATCACCTCCTTCTCCGGAGTCTCCTGAATTTTAGTGTCCTCATCGTTGGTATCATAGTAAGAGTTGTTCATGGACTCAAAATCGCTGGTGCCCTCCTAATCATGAACTGGACAGGTCTTCACTTCATTATTTTCAACATTCTGCTCAATGTCCTCCAAGTTAGAGGTAGAAGAGTAATCAACAATCTTCATAACTTGGGGCTTATCCCTAGCTAATCTGGACGATCTCCTGATGCTCGATCTTCTAATAGCACTATGTTTTGCCATTGCCCTCTTCTAAATAACCTCCACATCCTTGTGTAAATGTTTCTCCTAATTTTCCTTATTCCATTAAGTATGCTGATCAACATTCCCATGCCCATCAGTGCTTCTACTGCAACTTTTAACCCCACCTTTCTAGGAGTGGGATTCCCTCTTTTTCAATTTTTGTTGCCCTGTAAAGGTGTATTACTTTTTAGATTGCAGAGGCCCTCTACCGCTTCCTCCTGAGACTGAGCATGAGAACCCACCTTTTCCACCCAAACAAGGGCCCCTATTGTGTAGCTAGTAGAATGGGTTTTGAACTAAGAGGTGGCCTTAGAAACAGGGGGCTAGATAAAGGGGCTAAAGGGCTCATAGGAGGGTTAGGGGGGAAATAGGTGCCGAAGGATCAGGGGATTTCAGTTTAGAAGGCTTCCCAAGTCTCACACTAAGGGGAACCTTGTCTTCGGGGTCTTCGTTAGAGCTATCATCCACAAGACAGGTAGTAGGAGGTTTAGGAGGACACATAGCAAGGTGGTACTGGTATAGATGAAAGATGAGCCCTTGGTGCAGAGGCAAAGAAAAAACCTCAGGGTTGCCCTCGTGGGCCCTTTTGGATTGGATAACATAAGCCTCCAGACTAGAGAGGAGGAAAGAGGGAAAATTGATCTCAATTTTGTGTCTAAAACGGTTAATAAAAGCAAAGTGATAGTGGTAAAAACACCTTGTATCTCCCTTCCAGAGTAAAATACTTAATTATTAAAAAAACATACTTAGTTCTAAGGGCTGACCAAGCTTTCTTGTTCAAATCCACCTTGAAGTCTTATCTGCTTTCCTCCTTCCCTAAAGAACAATTTCATTCCTTCATTGTCCTGGACCCACACCTGCTTCGTGAGTCTATTTCTAGAACAAGGCAGGCTCGTAACTTTGGCAATGGCTTCCTTTGAGATCATGAATTGAACTCCTCCCACCTTCACCATTCTATTACCATCCCAAGAGCCAATGAATTGGGCCAATAAATGCTCATCAAAGTCATTCAGGCTTTCAAGAAAAGGGGTCACCTGCCATCATAAGCTATGCTCCATACTTGAGCATCATCTTTGAATTCTCCATAGTTCATGGGCTCCATTATAACTTTCTCCCCACCCATTTTCCACAACAAACAATACACAATACTGGAAACATACTTGCAGAGAAAAGAGAAGTATCAGATGAACAATCTAGAAGGAAACTTTAATTCCATACCATTACTCGAGTTTCCATTCATATCCTTCCTAACTCCGCACACACTCAGATCATTATTGCCTTCAGGTGTTAGCTCGTGTGAGCCTTCTGAAGCCAACACTTCCTGAGGTGACTGACAAGACTTTCCCAAAATACCAAGTTGCCAAACAAGCAAATTGCTAAGTTGGTCCATATCCCTGTAGGTCTCCAACATCCAGGTCACCATATAAGAGTTGATAAGGATTTTGAAGTCATCAACAAGGTTACGACTCCACTCAAAGTGAGGTTAGCCCAAAAAGATACTACACCAAGCAATCCAAGTAATTATTATAGTCATGATGAATTAGAGAGGTGCTTCCTTTTGAATGCTAACAATAATGTTTAAGGGAAGATTGTCTAATTCTCTCCAGCATCTTAGGGGATTAAGATTAATCCCAAAATTAGCTAAGAGATCACCAGTTCTGTTGCCCTCTCTATAAATATTTCTCACCTCCTTGCCTTCAAAGTTTAAGAGGAGGGTTTTTATATCTTGAACAATATCCTCCATCTTCCAGCTAACTTTGACATTTCCTTTAACTACTTCAATCACAATTTTAGAATCACCTTCCACTATGATATTTTTTATGCCTAGATCCAAGGAAAATTTAATGCCCCAGAGGAGAGTAGTAGCCTTCGCAATGATATTATTAGTATTTTCAACTAGGCTTGCAACAAACATAGTTAAGAGGGCACCCTTATCTGATCTTATTTAACCCCCACCACTAGCCAGCCTAGGGTTACCCTTAGCAGCACCATCAAAGTTAAGAAAATACCAACCCACAAGGGGAGGGGACCAATTAGTTCTAGCCCTATCTTTTTCCTGCTATCATCAACTCTACATAAACTTAATGGGATTGCCCACTGCTTAATTAAATTTGATTCCAACACATTTGGGGGAGTTTCTGCCACTCTTATGGAGTTGCTGCTGATGTTGTCTTGTAATAGTTTGACAGCTGAGCCAAACACCTCCTTAGGCTCTCTAAACTTTTTCTTGAAAGAGTCTATTGTTCCTTTCTTTCCATAGGCACCAGGATAGAATAGGGAAAACAAGGGCCCAAATTTCTCTGCAAATAGGATTGGAAAAAGGGGGGAGCACACTCTAATGCACTCCTCTAGATTCCCATTCCAACACCAAGACACACCTAACATATTCAAAGCCATACACCAAACCTCCCAAGCAAATTTGTAGTGTAAGAGGATATGTGGAACAAACTCCTCTTCTTTCATACAAAGAACACATCTGTTGGGGATTTGGAAACATCTGATCCTGAGGTTATCATTCATTAAAATTTTGTTTTGCATTGCCAACCCCCAGAAGTGGTTAATCTTTGGTATTAGATTGTGATTCTAGATCTTCTTCCATAAAATATCACCATTTTGAGGAAGGAATAGGTTATAAGCAGATTTGACAGAAAAACACCCCAACTAATCTTTTTCCCATAGAATTTTATCTTTTTGAGGAAAAAGAGCAATTCTACACCCTTTTAGAGAGAGTTGGATTTCATTGGAAATCCCCCTAAGATCAACCTGTGTTTAGCAGTAGTTTGACAGTTGTTTCCAACCCCTTTTATTAGGAAGAAAATAGTCACAGACCAGCCTTCCAAAATGGCGCACAACAATATTAACAACCCTTGGATACGCTGAAGACCCTTTAAAGGCCCCCCATTAATCCAATTGTCATCCCAAAACCTTATTTTCTCTCCATCTCCTAGTTTCCACTTAACACCTCTCAGTAGAACCATTCTGCATTTCAGAATGTTATTCCGTATCATCGAGCCTTTGGGGAAGTCAGAGTTGAGTAAAATATCCTCTGGGGCTAGATTTTCAAAGTATTTGGCATACATAATTTTACCCTAGTCTTTTTCACCAGCTAAAAGGTTCCACCCAATCTTAGTGATTAGGACTTTATTGAGCAGATTCAGCTTCCTCAAGCCTAAGCCCCCCTACATCTTCAGCTTACACACTTTATCCCATCCAACCAGGGCCAGTCTTTTCTTAATTTCCACACCCATCCATAAAAAGTTCCTTTGAATTTTTTGTAACCTCTTTACCATATATTTAGGAATTTTAAAGAGGGACAAGAAGTAAATAGGAATCCCTTGTAAAGAGGCCTTGAGAGTTGGAACTTCCCCACTTAACTCAATAGTTTTCCTTTCCACCCAGCCAACTTCCTTTGCTTCCTTTCAATTATGGAAATCCAGTACTCAGAAGGAGTATCTTTCACTGAGAAGGGGAGCCCAAGATATATACTAGGAAGCATACCCACAGAGCCACCAATAATCCCCATTATCTTCTGCTATAGAACAAGAGGGGTGTTAAAGAAGTATACCTAGCTTTTGTCATAATTGATGTATTGCCAGCTGAGGAAGCATAATCTTGAAGCACCTTCTTCCACTTTCTAGCCTCTATCACTGAAGCTGAACCAAACAGGATGGTGTCATCCACAAATTGTTGAATCATTGTAGGGGTTGCTGTTGAATCAGGTTTAACACCTTTAATTTCTCTAGCGTTTAATAGATAAAGAAAACATCTGCTTAGGGATTTAGCAAGTAAGATGAAAAGGTAGGGGGACAGGGGATCCCCTTGCTTGATCCCCCTACCAGCATTGAAAAACCCTTTGGAAGCTCCATTAACTAGAACAGAAAATCTGTATGAAGTGACATATATCTCAATAAGTTGTAAGAATTTACCTTGAAAGCCCAATTTCCTCAGGACATTAAAAAGGAACACTCAATTAACTCTATCATAATATTTTGAGATGTTCAATTTAAAGGCCATTCTAGGGATTTTGCTTCTTTCCATGGAGTGGATAATTTTATGAGTGGTGATGGCTGCATCTATTATCTGTTTGCCTGGCACAAATCCTTTTTGGTAGCTTCTTATGAGCTTATCAAGAATAGGTTGCATCCTGAACACTAAGATTTTGGAGAAGATCTTGTAAACAGTATTACAAAGGCTAATGGGTCTAAAATCCCCCATACACACTGGGTCTTGTTTTTTAGGGATAAGAGCAATGAAGGTATGATTTAGTTGCTTTAGCAATTTACCTATCTTGAAGAAGTCCCTAGCAGCCTCAGTGACATCTTTCCCCACAATATCTAAAAATTCCTGAAAGAAAGTAGGGGGGAAACCATCAGGTCTAGGGGCTTTAAAAGAACCCACAGAGAAAAGACTAGCCCAAACTTCTTCCTTAGTAATTAATCTGCCAAGTTGAGCATTATCTTCTTCAGTCAGAAGAGTAGGGATGATATCAATGAGATCCTGATTGATGCAATTGTCTTGAGCTTCTAGGAAATGCTAGAAGTAGGAAGTCGCCACCTACCCAATATGAGAGTTCGAATCTACCGTAATACCTCTATCATCCATCAATCTAGTTATGCTATTTCTTTTCCTGTGCTTCATAGTTGATTGATGGAAAAAAGAAGTGTTCCTATCCCCCTCCATTAGCCATTGCACTCTTGACTTCTGTTTCCAATAAATCTCCTCCTTCAATAGTAGTTCTTTCAATTCCTTTCTCAAAGACTCTTCTTGTTTAGCAGTGTCCTCTGAATTGTCCCCTTCCTCCAACTTCTTTTGTAACTTTCCAAGTTTAGCGTTAATTCTCCTTTTTTCGTCAAATATGTTATTAATATTATTATAATTAATAATAATAGTAATATTATATTATTCTTATAATTATAATAGTATAATATAACATAATGTTAATATAATGACATAATATATAATTATAGTAATATTATTTTTTAAATAGTCAGGATTAGCCTTTTGAAATTAAACTTGTCTCAAGTACTTCCATGTTTTTAAAGCATCAAAGGAATTTTCCAAATAGAATTTTGGTCAATGTCTATCTAGCATGCTAATATAACTTTTTACAAACTATTAATAAATAAATGTATTTATACAAACTAAATTAATCGCAATCTATACACAATATAATATATTAATATTTAGATCACTACAATATTTTAATATTTATAGAGAAAACAATATAGTGGCCATATATATATGAATTATAACATACTAAAATGATATATATATATATATATATATATATATTTGTTTCTAAAAATTAAATATTAATATTATAGTGATGGAAATATTAATTAAATGAGGTGAAATTCATCTAAACATAATGTCTTTGGATCTATATGAAGTAGAAAAATTAATTGGTACTCAACATAAATTTCAAAATATGATTGGAATATTTATGCTATGAAAGAATATGTGAGAAAAAAATGGGATAAGTATACTATGAAGTCTATCACTAATGTTGGAAAAGGAACACAATAATGTATGCCCATGCTAGAGCTTCTAGTAAAATGTTTTACTTCAAAAAATAGTAGGGAGTGCTTGATTTTTCACTGAGATATCTTATGTGGCAAAACAAAACTACAAATAAATATTATTTACTTTAGTCACTAATAAACAAATTAAATAGTTCTCAATTTGTAAACATTTAAATAATTAAACAAGAAGTTAAATAGTACTAGTAAACAAAGAACTTAAATAGTACCACTAAACAAGTATAAAGAGCTCATAAAATCCTTCATGCTTCTAGGCTCTTTGTTCATAACAATTTGTTTTAAATAATCTGATAATGTCAAAAAAGATAACTAACTTTAAAATGTTTTGTTCTTACTTTCTAGTGCAACTTTAAAAAGATAACTAACTTTAAAACATTTTTTTCTTACTTTGTTCTTCCTTTCTAGTGCAAATATTTTATTAACAATATTTCATTTTACTATAATATAAGCATAAAGAGTTCACAAAATTGGTTGTGGTTCTAAGCTCTCTATTCATAACAATTTGTTTCAAATAATCTCATAATGTCAAAAAGATAACTAACTTCATAACAATTTGTTTTAAATAATCTCATAATGTAAAAAAGATAACTAAGTTTAAAACGTTCATTTTGTTCTTACTTTCTAGTGCAAATTCAAAAAGATAACTAGCTTTAAAATGTTTTGCTCTTACTTTGCTCTTACTTCTAGTGCAAATATTTTATTAACAATGTACAATTTGTTTTAAATAATCTCATAATGTCAAAAAAAAATAACTAACTTCATAACAATTTGTAAAAAGATAACTAACTTTAAAACATTTTGTTCTTACTGACTTTCTAGTGCAAATTCAAAAAGATAACTAACTTTACTAACTTTAAAATGTTTTGTTCTTACTTTCTAGTGCAAATATTTTATTAACAATATTTCATTTTACTATAATATAAATTCAAAAAGATAACTAACTTTAAAACCATTTGTCTTTAACTAACTTTAAAACATTTTGTTCTTACTTTCTAGTGCAAATTCAAAAAGATAACTAACTTTAAAATGTTTTGTTCTCACTTTCTTTTATTAACAATATTTCATTTTACTATAATATAAATTCAGAAAGATAACTAACTTTAAAACCTTTTGTTCTTACTTTCTAGTGCAAATATTTTATTAACAATATACAATTTGTTATAAATAATCTCATAATGTCAAAAAGATAACTAACTTCATAACAATTTGTTTTAAATAATCTCATAATTTTAAAAAGATAACTAACTTTAAAACATTTTGTTCTCACTTTCTAGTGCAAATTCAAAAGATAACTAACTTTAAAATGTTTTGTTAGCAATTTATATTACTAGTACAAATATAAAAATACCAAATTAATGTTAAAATTAATGTGTTCCATATATCTCATTTCCGAGTACAATATTTGTTTAAAAATACCAATTGCTTCAAAAAGATAACTAATTGTAAACCGTTTTGTTCTTACTCTTAAACATAGCTTAAAAAATACCATATATTAATATTAATATATTTACACCAATAAATAAATAAATAAATATATATATATATATATTTCATTTTACTATGTTTCAATAAAATTGGTCATGAGGTCCAGTCTCCCCCCATCGAGCCATAGCTCCGGTTAAAAGCGTTTACCCATGTTAAATAAAAAAATATCAATATTATAATTACAATGAAAAAAATTTCAATAATCGTATTAATATGAATATTAGGCAATATAATATATTAATATTTGGATCACTTAAATATTAATTTTAATGCGTATACACAAATATATACCAATATTTCATTTTACTATAATATAACATAAATATAAATACATTGATAATTCCATTTATTTCTATAATCAATAATTTAATATAAATATTATTATTATTAGCATATTATTAATTATTATTATCAGTGTTTTATGTTGTATTGGACTATAAGACTTGCTAAACTTAATCAAAATCATATTATTAATTACATTATTCTATTAATATTATTTGTTTAACATTAAAATAATATTATTTGTTTAATAATCAAATTCTCGACAAGAATTTAGCCAAATTTAATTAAGTTCAAGTTAATCTATTAGTTCCATACTTTAGTCCTGACCTATTTTTCTACAAGATTTTAGTGTGTTTGTTTTACTCAAATTAGTATTTCCACAAAGTCTATCCTTAAGTGCTCAAGTTTTGAGCCAATGGCAACACAGATAAATGATTTTTTGAATAGTTTTGGTTAAAATTTTCTCATATAGACTTAAGAAAAATTAATATTTGTTCAACATGAAAAATAATACTCTATTTTGATTGGTTTACTGTAGATAGATTAATCATAGATTAAAAACTTATTGCAAATAGTACTGCTACTAATAAATAGTATTGTTATAAAAATAAATATTTTTTTGATAAAGTATAGATAGAAAAGAGGGTCCAGAACCCTATATAAAATAGACTAGAGGGCATAGAAAAATCCTCACACATGCCAGAAATAGTGCATTAACAACATACTGATGTAGGAGTATCCCGGGTGAGTACACAATCTAGCATCATAAAAAAATAGATTTGAAGTGCAGGTATTTTCAATGGTGACATGGACTCCAAATGGAAAAGTAACTGGTGAATTTAATGGAGAAATCGTTCAAGCCACATGTTTGAAATCTCAAGGCAAAGAGTCTTGGTTGTGTTTAATTGTTCTGACTGACTCTTCAAAACCAAATGAGTCGCCCTTCTTTGGACCTAAGCGACATTTAAGAGGCAGCAATTTTATTTAAGAGGAAATAGGTGCAACAATCAAATTGAGTGGGCAAATATCATTTATAGAGGCGTGATTGATGGAGAAAAGGCATCTATGTGGAGATACATGGGATTCCAAACAAGCATAAAAGATTAAAAAAAAATTAAAGATAATATGGAGGCATGCGATTAAAGGAAAGGAAAACAAGGCGCTATAGTATGACAAGGAATTGAAATACTAATAGCCAACAAATGGAGATTGTTGTACGTGGCCTAGCAGAGAGGTTAAAGACTTTTGTACAGTCTCATAGAATATGGAATTCTCATTTATTCTGAACCAAGTCACAAATATTGTGTGCCATCGAGTATCACCTGTCTAAAATTGAATGCATAAACCACAACTTATGGCATGCCTATGAAGTTGATAAATTGTGTTCCTTTAAAGTCTCCCCACCGCTAGAGTGAGTGCAACTAACTCTGAAGTGGAGTTAATAGAGAATGATGTAGCCATGATAATGAATGAAAAGAGTATTTTGTATATGCAACGTGTATTTGGGGATGCCATGTCTTCTCAAATTACCTTCACACAAAAGATAAAGTGATCGATGGAATTGAGGCAACTAGGAAAGAATAAAGACAAAACCTCTCAATACTGAAAAAGAAAGGCCACATAGGTATAATGAGAAGATGAAATGCCAAAGGACAACGTTGGTTTTTCTTTCATTCAAAAGAGGAGAATATAAAAAAGAAAGTCCTTTGGAGAGAGGGCACGACTAGAGATAGGAGAAAGGGCTGCGACTGGGTGATGAAGGGAGGTTTGGTCCATAGAGGAATAAAGGCTGGTATGAATCTGTGGCTGACAGAGGAGAAATAAACGATAGACAATTGCATTGAAATAGTAAGTTGGTCACAGAAAAAGAGTTGTTCACTGCCAAAACAAAGATGTGAGAGCAACACACCTAAGATGACCAACTGCAGAAATAAACCTTCACAAGAGAGAAAATATTTCATTGAAGAGAAAATGCATTGAGAATGAGATGATAATCTACATATGGTACATGCTTTTTAAAGCCGTAAAAAATAGGTGATAGGTATGAAAATTCTTGATACGAAAAACACAGCTACCCAAAAACTATATGCACCTAACTAATAATAATATTTGCCTAAGTAAAACTTAAGCATAGTAAACTGTAAAACCATTTACTCCAACACCCCCCCTTAAGTGCAACTTAGGGAGAATGAATATGCAAAAATGAATATGCAATATGGGTCCTGGCTACAAAACCTTTTTAGGTACCCATTTACAATGCAAAAAAGAAATCTCTCACAAACGGAGAAAAGGAGAAAAACCCTGTGGGAAAAAAACCCTCTCTAAAAGAGAGAAAGAAAACAAAAATGATGCATGGATGGAGGACTTAGTCACACCCCCCAAGTACGACATACATCATGTATATACAATGAATGACCCCCCCATAAAAGGGAAAGTGAGAGACTATATAGCCCCCCCACGATGAAGAAGCTCCAATATTGATGAAGGATGCCTGAAGATAGAAGATGATCCAGTCCCTGCAAGCAACATGTCTTCCATTAGGAAGAAACTGTTGCAAGTATGAGGTAAACCAGTATTGTCATTGATGTTAACATACTCATATTGCTTTGACAAGAAGGATTCAATGAGCAGTGTGCTGAGGATATTGAGAAAATTAGCCTCAGTCAGGAACAGTAAAGAACAGTGATGAGAAGAAGGCAAATGTACTGTATAGGATGCGAACCGGAGGATATGGATTAAAGGGTTTGTAGATATGAGTCTTGAGATGCTTCAGTTAAGATTTCAGAGGTCCGCATGAAGATCTGAAGGAGTTGTGGCTGTCAGTGTAGAACTGGTTCCGGCAAGTATTTAGAGGTGACAGAGGATCACAAAAAGGTCCGGTGAGATCCGAAACTGTATAATCCTAATCTGCGGATTGGAAGGAGTCTTTGGGATGTCCTTGTGATGTACCATCTCGAGTTGTGTATAATTTGGAGGTCCGGAAGTACCTCCTGCATTATGACAGTGGCGACAGACAGTATTCTTGAAGTTCCGGATAAGGAGGATAAGAGATTTCAGTAAGTAAAGGAAATGCGGACGTACCTGGTCATTCAGGCAGGCTTGTGAAGGTTCTTGGATCATGTTGAGGTTGTGTTGTTGGTCCGCATTGATAGTAGAGCCCAGAATTGAAGATATTCTTCCGGATGAAGTTCTTGCTCTGTTTAGCCGACCGGATGAGTTGTTCATCCTGCGAATGTTCTTGTGGTGGCCAACCGGATGTGTTATTCATCTTGCGGATACTCTTATGGTTGTTTGCCGACTTAGATGTTTGTTCCTAAGTCGATGTCTTGTATAAATAACGGTTTGTGAGTTCATTTCGAAGTGTGGATTGTGTGGATGAGTGTGGCATAGCGAAGAGAAGTGCGAAAGGCAGAGCAGAGGTTTTTGGGCTTAAATGGAACTGATCCGGACATGGTAGAGATGTCATTCTCCAGTTCAAGATTGTGATTCTTATCACTTTGTAGACAGTGTGTCTCCTTGTAGGCAGTGGGCCTCTTTGTGAGCAGTGTGCTCGGGCAGTGAGCCCTAATTGGCAAGTGCCATTCTTTTTCTTATTCTTCTAACAGAGAATAATCCTTGGGTTAATCACCCCGTGGTTTTTCCCTTAACCAGGTTTTCCACGTCAAAATCTTGGTGTTCAATGTGTTGATGTTTATCTGCTCTTGTGTTTATGTATTATGCTTTCATGGATGATTAATTGATATGCTGTTAACTAACAATGAAGAATCAAGTGTTTGAAAGAACAAGAAGTTTTATACAACTGATTCACCCCCCCCTCTCAGTTGTATGCCTTAAATCCAACAATTGGTATCAAAGCCAAGTTCCTCTGAAAGAAGCTTAACTGCTTGAGGAGATCTAGGATGTCGTCATACAAAAAGGATAGTCCGAAGTTCGATGGAACCAATTTTACTCTCTGGAAGGGTCGCATGAAATGTCACCTGGAATGTATGGGAAAAGCATACTTGGCCATGGTTTCAAAACCATATGTACCTCCACAAGGTGGTCCGACAACTCTGAATGAAATCACAGAAGCTGAAAACAATCTGCGGACCAAGGAAGCTCTTCTAAGCGCATTGAATGACTCAGATCTCTCAAATGTTATTGACCTACCAACTGCATATGAGATCCTGACTAAACTGGAACTTCTGTATGAAGGAGATGAGTTTGTCAAAAGTGCAAGGTTGCAAAGTCTGAAAGGGAAATTTGAAAGATTGAAGATGAGGGATGATGAAAACATCACTACTTTTATGCCAAGAGTGAATGAACTAGTGTGTGGAATTAGAAATGCTGGTGGAACTTTGGATGAAAATGAGATCGTTTGCAAAATCCTTAGATCCCTTCCTGCTGCCTACAAAATCAAGGTTGTTGCAATTGATGAATTCAGAGCCCACACAACTGTCACAAGAGAACAACTGGCTGGCAAACTAGCTGCATTTGAAATGACCGAGTTTGGAGATGATCCTCCCAAGACTGAATCTGCTTTCAAAGCCAGTACCTATGTGAAAGGCAAACAAAGATTTGATCTGGGAGAAAACTCATCAAGGAAGATGTCATGGTATGATCAAGCAAGAAGAGACATGGAAGAAGAAGAAGCAGAAATAGCTCAACTTGAAGCCCTCATTGCAAAGAGACTGTCAAGAGGATCCGGTAAGTATGAAGGAAAACTACCCTTTAAGTGTTTCAACTGCAATAAGATTGGTCATTTTGCTTCAAGATGTCCAGAAAGATCTGCAAGGTCTAATACTAACAAACAAAGGTTTCAAAAGAACTGCTATTATGTTCATGAAGAAGATGACAATGAAGGAGTAACAGATGATGAATCCGAACTAGGAAGCAAATCTGGAAATGAATGGGTGTTTATTGCCATCAAGGAAGAAGATTCAATATCCTCTGAATCTGTCAATCACAAGGTTGTGGAAAGAGCTTTGGCTGCTCAAGTGGAAGAAAAGGATGATTGGGTTATTGATAGTGGGTGTTCTCACCATATGACTGGTGACAAGAATAAGTTCTTAGATTTGGAAAGGTATGAAGGAGGAATGGTAAAGTTTGGTGACAATTCTGCTGGTAGAATCAGAGGTAGGGGAACTATTTCCTTTGATGGAAAGAGCAAAACAGGTAATGTACTATATGTTGAAGGATTGAAGCACAATCTTCTCAGTGTTGGTCAGTTAGTGGACAAAGGCTATGATCTCCGGTTCAAGAATAGAAAATGTAGAATCTTTACAAGCTTCGGAACTGAAATTGCATCTGGTGCTCAAACAAAAGGTAATATCTTTCATCTGGTTGGTTCAAACAAAAGTTGTCTGTTTGCTCAAGTTGATCAGAGTTGGTTATGGCATAGAAGAATGTGTCATGTGAATTTTGATAACATCATCAAGATAAGCAATATTCAGGCTGTAAGAGACCTTCCAAAATTGGTGAAACCTACAAATAGTTTGTACAAAGAATGTCAGCTAGGTAAATAGAGCAGAGTCTCTTTCAAAAGCAAAGATCAGTCCTCTACCGGATTGTTGGAATTAGTACATACTGATCTCTGTGGTCCGACAAAAATCAAGAGTCTGCAAGGTGATAGATATTTCATGTTGTTAATTGATGACCATTCCCGGATGATGTGGGTTACCTTCCTAAAAAAGAAATCAGAAGCCCTTAAAAAGTTCAAAATCTTCAAAGCTATGGTAGAGAATCAAACCGGATTGAAACTTAAATGTCTAAGGTTTGATAGAGGTGGTGAATTTACATCTGGTGAGTTCATTGACTTTTGTGAGAAGCAGGGTATAAGGAGACAATTGTCTGCTCCTAGGACTCCACAGCAGAATGGAGTAGTTGAAAGAAAGAACCGGACCATCCAGGAAGCTGCTAGGACAATGATGTTGGAAGCAAATGTTCCTCAGATGTTCTGGAAAGAAGCTATCAGCACTGCAGTCTACACTCTAAATCGAGTTCAAATAAGAAACAATACCGGTAAGACCCCCTACGAACTCTGGTTTGGCATCACTCCTACTATGAAATATTTCAGAGTATTTGGTAGCAAGTGTTATATCAAAAGAGATGAAGATCTAGGAAAGTTTGATGCTAGAAGTGATGAAGGAATTTTCTTGGGTTACTCCACTCAAAGCAAAGCATACCGGTGTTACAATAAGAGACTAAGGAAGATGATAGAAAGCACTAATGTGAAAGTTGATGAAGGAATTGAGAAGCCCTCAAGATTTTATGAATTTGATGAAGATGACCAAGACGGTGTTCAAATTCAAGGAACTCAATCCTCTCCGGTAAGACAGAGTCAGCCTGATCCGGTAAATTAGGAAGAAGAGATAGGTTTGAATGAGCCTGATCAAGAAGCAGCAGTGCAGGATACTCCCAAAATTCCTAGGTATGTAACACTAAACCACTCTCAAGATCAGATCATAGGTGACAGAAGCAAAGGTGTGCAAACTAGAAGGAATGTTGCTCAAAATCAGGATGAATGTTGTCTGATTTCAAAGATTGAACCTAAAACAATAAATGAAGCCTGCAATGATGAAAACTGGACTAAAGCAATGAAAGATGAATTAATGCAAATTGAGAAAAATCATACTTGGGATCTTGTTCCCAGACCTAGAGACAGGAATGTGATTGGAACCAAATGGGTCTTCCGGAACAAACTGAATGAAGCTGGTGAAGTTATCAGAAACAAAGCTAGATTGGTCTGCAAAGGCTACTCTCAAATAGAAGGAATTGATTTTGAAGAGACCTTTGCTCCGGTGGCAAGAATTGAAGCAGTCAGATTATTTCTTGCATTTGCTGCCTTCAAAGACTTCAAGGTATATCAGATGGATGTCAAGTCTGCTTTCCTAAATGGTGATCTGGAAGAAGAAGTTTACATTGAACAACCGGATGGATTTCAATTGTCTGATAATGATGATATGGTCTGCAAGTTGAAGAAAGCATTGTATGGACTAAAGCAAGCCCCAAGAGCATGGTATGAAATGTTGGATAAGCATCTTGTGCAGATTGGATTCAACAAAGGTACTGCTGACAGTAACTTATATTTCAAAATTGTTCATGAAAACATTTTGATTGTTGAAGTGTTTGTGGATGATATCATTTTTGGAGGAAGAGATAGTATGTGCAAAACTTTTGCAAATCAGATGAAAAGTGAGTTTGAAATGTCCATGCTTGGTGAAATAAATTTCTTCTTGGGTCTGCAAATTACTCAAACAAAGAAAGGAATCTTCATCTCTCAGACCAAATATGTGAAAGAATTGTTGAGGAAATTTGGTATGGAAGATGCAAAGCCAATGAACACTCCCATGGCAACCGGATGTAAGTTGAGCAAAGATGATGACTCCCCAAAGGAAGATCAGACAAAGTATAGATCAATGATTGGTGGATTGTTGTATCTCACTCAGACTAGACCAGATATAATGCAGGCTGTTGGTCTTGTGGCAAGATTCCAGGCTGATCCTAGAGAATCTCATGTTATGGCAATCAAAAGAATTTTTAGGTACCTGAAAGGAATAGTTGAGTATGGTCTATGGTACCCTAGAGATCCGGATTTCTCTCTTCATGCTTACACAGATGCAGATTGGGCAGGAGATGTGGATGACCGGAAGAGCACTAGTGGTGGAGCATTCTTTTTGGGGAAGAGATTGGTTTCTTGGCTAAGCAAGAAACAAGATGCAATATCTCTGTCTACAATTGAAGCAGAATACATTGCAGCAGCAGGTAGTTGCACTCAAATCTTATGGATGAAGTAGATGCTAAGAGACATTAAAGTTGAATATGAGGAGCCTATCACAATTTTCTGTGATAATTCAAGTGCAATTAATATTTCTAAGAATCCGATATTGCATTCTAAGACTAAGCACATATCTATCAAGTTTCACTTTTTGAGAGAACAAGTGAACAAGGAAGAAGTCAGATTGGAGTATGTTCCCTCAAAGGATCAAATTGCAGATATCTTTACTAAACCTCTTCCCAAGGACTCTTTTGAATATCTCCGGGAGAAGTTAGGGGTCATGGCCCCTCCGATGATGAACTAGGATGCACTGATGTGCATCAGTCCGGTGGATATCACAGTCATATCTTGTGATCCGGATTGATGATGGGGAGCTGCTACTAAGGGGGAGTAGCTGGTATGATTCTGATGTGTTAAAATTGCAAGTATGAGCCCTTTGCCATTGATGTCAAAGGGGGAGAGAAGACATGTGAAAAACAAGTAGCTGATGATCAAAAGGGGAGCAGTAAATGAGGAGAAGACATGTTGCTGATAGGGGGAGAAGTGACAGAAAGGAGAAGTTTCTTGTCTTGATGGTTTTTCACATCATATGTTGCCATCAATGACAAAAGGGGAGATTGTTGCAAGTATGAGGTAAACCAGTATTGTCATTGATGTCAACATACTCATATTGCTTTGACAAGAAGGATTCAATAAGCAGTGTGCTGAGGATATTGAGAAAATTAGCCTCAGTCAGGAACAGTAAAGAATAGTGATGAGAAGAAGGCAAATGTACTGTATAGGCTGTAAACCGAAGGATGCGGATTAAAGGGTTTGTAGATATGAGTCTTGAGATGCTTCAGTTAAGATTTCAGAGGTCCGCATGGAGATCTGAAGGAGTTGTGGCTGTCGGTGTAGAACCGATTCCGGTAAGTATTCAGAGGTGACAGAGGATCACAAAAAGGTCCGGTGAGGTCCGAAACTGTATAATCCTAATCTGCGGATTGGAAGGAGTCTTTGGGATGTCCTTGTGATGTACCATCTCGAGTTGTGTATAATTTGGAGGTCCGGAAGTACCTCCTGCATTATGACAGTGGCGACAGACAGTATTCTTGAAGTTCCGGATAAGGAGGATAAGAGATTTCAGTAAGTAAAGGAAATGCGGATGTACCTGGTCATTCAAGCAGGCTTGTGAAGGTTCTTGGATCATGTTGAGGTTGTGTTGTTGGTCCGCATTGATAGTAGAGCCCAGAATTGAAGATATTCTTCCGGATGAAGTTCTTACTCTGTTTAGCCGACCGGATGAGTTGTTCATCCTGCGAATGTTCTTGTGGTGGCCGACCGGATGTGTTATTCATCTTACGGATACTCTTATGGTTGTTTGCCGACTTAGATGTTTGTTCCTAAGTCAATGTCTTGTATAAATAACAGTTTGTGAGTTCATTTCGAAGTGTGGATTGTGTGGATGAGTGTGGCATAGCGAAGAGAAGTACGAAAGGCAGAGTAGAGGTTTTTGGGCTTAAATGGAACTGATCCAGACATGGTAGAGATGTCATTCTCCAGTTCAAGATTGTGATTCTTATCACTTTGTAGACAGTGTGTCTCCTTGTAGGCAGTGGGCCTCTTTGTGAGCAGTGTGCTCGGGCAGTGAGCCCTAATTGGCAAGTGCCATTCTTTTTCTTATTCTTCTAACAGAGAATAATCCTTGGGTTAATCACCCCGTGGTTTTTCCCTTAACCGGGTTTTCCACGTCAAAATCTTGGTGTTCAATGTGTTGATGTTTATCTGCTCTTGTGTTTATGTATTATGCTTTCATGGATGATTAATTGATATGCTGTTAACTAACAACGAAGAATCAAGTGTTTGAAAGAACAAGAAGTTTTATACAACTGATTCACCCCCCCACTCTTAGTTGTATGCCTTAAATCCAACAGAAATAGGTCCACCAAATGAAGAAGGAACCACTCCATGTCCAACTGAGAAGGGGAAGGAAGTCTCCAAACAGAAGAATCCATCAGATGATCATGATCAACCACAACCAAGAAATGTGACAGATCATGAGAAGGCTCATCCAAGTCAACCTCCAAAAACAATTTGAGTGAATCAACTAGCATGTTGCAACTGTCATCAAAGAGGAGAGAAATCCCCTCAAGTGAATCTCCCAAATCTATAAGGTGAGACTTTGCAAACAATTCAGAGATGTTTGCTAAGTACTCATCCAACAAAGCAAGATCTGAGGGATCAAAGGTAGTCTTCTGGGCTGGAAACTCAACCTCTAAAGAAGCCCAAGTCATCAAGCAATCTCTTAATTCAATGACTAGAGTAGGAAGAAGTGTATGGAATAGACTTGAAGACACCTTTAGAGATAACCTGATAGCAAAAGGTACAAATCAAGTTTGTGCAGAACTCACACATCTGTTTGTTGGTAGAACAGAAACAAGGGAAAGACTTGCCTATAATAAGTTCATTAAAGGCAAGTGTAAAGACTTGAAGTACTTCAAAGAATATTGTGAAGAGCAATATAAGAACTTCTATCAGTTTGGCCATGAGAAAAACTATAAGTTTATGTTCACAACTTTTCTTAAAAGTTTTGGTGATGTGATAGGAGAATTCTATCATAAAATAGTTCTCAAGAATTTGGTAACTGATAATATAGAAATGAACGAACTCACCTTCCCTCAATTGGTTCAATTCCTAACCAAAATAAATGAAGAAGTTTGTCAAGAATCTTAGAAAAGAAAAGAAATGAAAAAGGTGAATCCTTTGTTGTCCTCCTCAGCCTGTTACCAAATCATGCCATCTAATCAATTTCCTGAAAAGGGTAAATCTTCTTCTAAGTGTTATTCTTGTGAGAAATCTAACAAGTCCTCTTATAAAAAGAAGAAGAAATACAATAAGTTCTAAAAAAAGAAAGGATATTTTAGGAAAAAGGATAAGAAAGCTTCAGGTTCAAATAAATGAGAACCCACATGCTATATCTATAAGGGCAAGCATTATGCCAACAAATGCCCTGAAAGAAACAAGAAAAAAAACAAAGGAAAGGTCTGAGATGCTAGAGCCGCAGGACTTGATGATAATGATGAATTTGAATTCATCAATGAATATCCCTCAGATTTAGAAGACATCATTCTTTCAAAATCAGAAGAAGAATCTGAAGAGGAAGAAAAATATGAGTCTGCTCATGAGTAATTGCCAGTTCAACAGGAAGCCTCATCTGAATCCTCAGATGACTCAGAAAACTCATTCTTTTGTAGAATGTTGAGGCGAGACACTAGTGTTGATAACTGAGAGGGGGGTGAATCAGTTATCTTAATTATTTTAGCTTTCTGAGCTTTCTTAATAATTAGTGCAGCATTAATTCAAACAAGAAAACATAACCATGAAATGGAAATACACATGACACAATATTTTTGACGTGGAAACCCTGTTAAGGGAGAAAACCACAAGGTGATTAACCCAAGATTATATTCTCTGTTAGAAGAATAGAATTACAAAATGGCACTTGCCAATTAGGGCTCACTGCCCGAGCACACTGCTCACAAGAGGCCCACTGCCTACAAGAGACTCACTGTCTACAATTTACAAAGAGTGTTATACAATACTTGAACTGATAAGGAGCATCTACATATGCTGGAGTTCAGTTCTGGTTAAACTCAGTACATTGAACTGTTGCACTTCATCCTTTCTCTTCCTTAGTGATGCTGTCCCTTCACATACCGAACCTGCCTTACTACTTTCACTCTGCTCTGCTACTTAACTTCGCAACTCTCCACAACCACAACACTTCTCATAACTAAATCCATCTTGTATATATAACCGCACAAGTGATTTCATCACCTTACTAGTCGGCACCCGGAATAGTTAATATTTTCCACAAACTCTGATCTGTCAGCTGAATCCTTGCTTACCAAGTAATGTGGATCAAGGATATACTTATAGAAGTCATCAATCATGTCGGCCAATCATAAATTATGCCTTAAGAATCTTTACCATCATCAGTAACGCATCCGGAATAATGTCTGATGTTCTGCCAGTCAGTTCTTCCTCTGTCCACACTGCCAATCAGAACTTGACACTCAAGTATTCATATCTTTTTCTTCATCTATCACCGGAGGCTAAATCCTTGGAATCTATTAGTCAAGGTAGTCCTCTTGACTTCCCAAAATCCACACTTCACCAAGATACATCCTCTGAGAGATCCAGACCTGAGTGTCGGACCTCGCCACATGCTTTGTTCTTGCTTATCGGATCACAACACTCTGCAATCTGCCTTCTGGTAGAGACTCATCATGTCCTGCGGATGTATGGGTTAACCTTTGTTGCCATCAATGACAACAATCATGAAGCTCCAATGTGTCTCTTGCCAACAACTAGAGCTGAATTGGATAAGACAGTTGAAGAAATTATCCAAATTGAAGCTCGCCTTCAAAAAATGGATTTTGGTCAAGAAACATGCAAAAAGCTTCTAGGCAAGTTAGAGTAGCTTAATGCAAAGAAATTGTTTCTCCTAAAAGAAAATGAGGAACCTTCTAGTTCTTTTGGAAGGAGGACACCTCTTCGTCACTATGGTCAACCTGTAGTGTCATCTCTGCCCTCACCAATAGCACAAAGATCTTTTGAGGAAGCACCTGCTGCAAGCAGTATGGCTAGAAGACTCTGGCGAAGACAAAGAAAGACCTTCCTAGAGAAGGTTATTGAGCAAGCTCAAGCAAAAATAGCTGAAATTGACGATGAGGAAAATGTTCAGCTAATTGATGAAATGGAATGCTCTTAGGAGCTTGATAAATATGTTAATAAATTCAATACTTCCAGTTCTTTTAAGCTTCCCCATGTAGTCACTTCAAGAGAAGATAGATTTATTGCGAAGAAAAGCCATATAGTCCTTTTCAAGGAGAAGCTATAGCTGAGCCTTTATTGGCTCTTCCAGGACAAACGACACCCTATGTTCTAGGTTCTCACCTAGATCCTTCCTTCACTCCAGATCCAACAATTGAAGAAGGAAGCAATAGCCACCATCAGGTAAAAGCATACCAAAGAAATAAGAAGACTACCACATGTCCTAGTGTAATCTTCACCATTCACTTTCCAGGGATAAAAATGTATCCTCTTGCATTTTTATGGGATACCGGAGCAGATGTCAACCTTGCAAGGTATAATATTTTTCTTGCTGATGCCTGGATCGAAGGTTCTACTAATTTAATCTTTGGTAATGGTAAACATGAATCCAAATTGATCTGTAAAGTACTTATTCAGTTAAGTAATGGATTCCTTGAATAGCTAACATTTGTCCACTATGAAGTGGATGATTATGATGGTGTGATTGGAAGCAGAGCAATGTAGCATTGGGACCTGATTACAATCGATTCCACCTTCATCACTCTGCAAGAACACTTCTAGGTATCTAGACTTCATCAAGATTTGGCATTTACAACAAAGAAAGAAATGCCAAAGAAAAAGGAAGTAAATACTGTTTGGATTGCTAGACAATTTGAAGCAACTGAAGAACCACTACAAGCTTGAAAGGCTAAATTTACAGCCACTATTCTCACAAAGGATCTTAAGAAGTACAAGCGAGATCTAGTCTGCAGTCTACCGCTCAAATGAGATCCTTTAGGTAATGAAATTCACCCCAAAGCTAAGGCTAATTATTTCTTTATGGGCCGTGTAGAAACAGAAATGTGCCGTAAAGAAATAAATGAATTGTATGCTTTAGATCTGATTAAGAATTCAGATTCTCCATTTTCCTGCCATGCCATATATGTGCTGAAATATGCTAAAGATGGTTCTGAACTACCAGAAAAAAGGTTGGTTGTGAATTATAAGCCATTAAATGAATGTTTGCTTGATAATCAACATCCTCTACCCAGCAAGGATCATATCTGGAAAACCATACAAGGCAGCCATATCTACTCCAAGTTTGATCTGACTAAAAGGTTTTGGAAGATTGGTCTTAAGACAGAAGACTTCTATAAGATAGATTTTTCTATTCCACAAGGGCTATATGAGAGGAAGGTTCTTCCTTTTGGCATCAAAACCACTCCTTCCATTTTTCAACAAAAAATGGATATTATTTTCCGCCCTTATGCTAAGTTTATTCTGCCTTACATTGATGACATTCTTGTCTTTAGTCATGATATACAGCACCATCTTCACCATCTCTGACAGTTTCTTACTATCCGTCAACAACATGGGTTAGCAGTCAATCCCTCCAAATTGCATTTTGTAGAAGAACAGATTGTTTTTATTGGCATCAAGCTTCTTCTTGGGGGGAGAATGGAGGCACACACACACATTTTAAGCCACATCCAAAATCTTCAGGTAACAAATGTTAAGGAACTTCAAAGATTTTTGGGTTTAGTCAATTATATTGCTGGTTTCTATCATAAATTGGCTGAAGATAGACTTGAGCTTAATGCCTTATTGGGAAAAAAACCCACCTCCATGGACCAAGGAACACAATGCTATTATTACTAGAATAAAATCTAAATGTGCAAATCTTCCACCTTTGAGATTACCAGGTGATGGTCCTAAAATCATTGAGACAAATGTCAGTGAAGGTGCATGGGCGGGAATTCTAAAGGAGAGGACACTGCAAGGGCATGAAGAAACTGTCAAATATATTTTTGGTAGCTTTAAGAATAGTGAATTAAACTATCACAACACTCATAAATAAATTCTTGCTGTCATTAATACTCTTAAAGCTTTTCAAATGTTTGTGGGTGATAAAATATTTTTGATCCGTAGTGACTTACAGAATTTGAGGGGTCTCTTCAAAAAGGAATCCAAAGATAAAGTGATCAAATGAAGGTTGTTACGATGGGCTCAATTCTTGAATACTTTTGAGTTTGACATTATTCATCTCCCTGGTGCTGAAAATTTGTTTGCAGATTTCATATCTCATGAAGGACATATTGCACCCAAGGTTGAACAAGATGTGCTAGTTACAATGCCAAAAGTTGACACTGGAAAAGTTCATGTCATCAGAGTCTGTGAACAAAGATGGTATGAGCCAAGTTTCCCAGAATGGAGTACCAACCCATTCGCTCAAAGATATCTTCACAATTTTTAGATGGCCAATGATTTTCTGTTTGATAGGTTCAAGATGATAACTGCAAAATTATAGCTCACACAAGAAGGTCTTTGGACTAAATGTCCATTCTTTGAATTCTCTACCAAAGCTGAACCTATTGGTCCTGAAGTAGGACATGTTCTCTAGAGTTGGTGTGGAGACTTCGTCTTACCAGTCAAGTTCATAAATCCATCTGTTCAACATCCGGAGCAATGGCTTAATGAAGAAAAGGGCAAAGAATTAATTAGAGATTTATTACAAGAGCCTTATCCACCAGCAAGTGAATTGGATTTCACTGGAACCAGCTCCTATACAGGTTGCATCTTCAAACTCTCATTTGATTCAGCTGAAGAAAATCCTATCATTTGCCACATGTGTCAAACTTATGGCCCTCAAGGACATGGATCTCAATATGAATACTGGAATATTCCTAGTAGATTGTGCATGCTTCACAGAGACCATACTCCCATATGGATCCACACCAAGACCTATCACATGGAGGTTACAGAACGTTATGCAAGGGAACAAGGAATCTATTGTCCTTACAAGCTAAAGACTATCAACATCATCTGGAGAGAACCTGATCCAAGTGAACCTCAATCACCTGATTCCTGGCTCGACTGACCAAGAGCTATTGGTTGCATTCCTCATGCTTCTCATATGACATGTGCCAATTGTGAATACAACGCAAATGATGATCCTTGAGTTGGATATGACAGTATGGGTCCCAATTCTAGTTAGTGGATGGGCTTGTCATCCACCGAAGGAATCTGTCCCTTCGTGTCAATAGACAGACGTGGCCCACACCATAGAAAAAAGGGGAAAAGCATACGCACCATATAGTATGCATGAGTTATCCTTCCCGTGACTAAAAAGATGCTTTGTATAAAGTAGATCCTTTAAAGGTCTTATCTTGTCCCTCTTTTTCCTATTTACGAGTTATTGGGATCCACCCAAGGAATCGTATCCTCAATGGATAACCACACTGAAAAGAGTTGCTATGTGTCGACTTTGTATGGTTGGATTTTGAACTCAGACTTAAGACCAAGAGGTTAAAGATCTTCCTTGCCTTCCTATGTAAAGGACATAAGGCCGCCTCATTTGATCATCGAGTCTTGAGTGAGTAAGTTCTCAATCAAGTCTAGGAAGAGTCTTAGAAAGTCTATTTGAGTCTTTAGGAAGGCTTAATGGATCATAGTAGTATTCTCTTTCTATATCTACAGAAATCAAAAAATCAGAAGTCCCAAAAGCTTTAGAGTTTGTTTCATTTCCAGCAAGCATTGTAATATGATAATGTTGTAATCTTGATAGTATGATAATATGAAATTCCGCATTGAGATTCTCATTTGCAGCTGTGTCAAATATCCTAACGGATCAAAGTAGTATGCTCTTTCTGTATCTACAGAAATCAGAAACTCAGAAGTCCCGAAAGCTTTAGGGTTTGCTTCATTTCCAGCGAGCATTGTAATATGAGAATGTTGTAATCCTGATAGTATGATAATATGAAATTCTGCATTGAGATTCTTATTTGTAGCTGCGTCAAAATATGGTATTAGAGCCTTGGTTAATCATTTTCTTACATTTCTAGTTACAGTCTTTGCTTGACTATATCTCTCTATGAAGCAAGAAGTAATATTTGTCTATATAGCTCTCTATATGGCTCCCAGCATTGCTCTTATCGCCATTTATATGTTGTAAGTCCTTGTTCATAAGTCCCATTGTTTCAACTTTGTTAGGGCAATCTGAGGCAGTAATCTGGTAACTAGAGCCCCAGTGCAAGCACAGAAATGGATAAAGCTTCTACTTCTAGATCAGGTATGGTTCCCGAAGACCATGTTAGAGATCGTAATGCAGAGGTTAGTTTCACCAACTTCTTTGCTGATCATGAAAATACTTTTTCAATGCCAAAAGAATCTGGTAATGTTTTAGAGGATATATCACAGAATAGATTTCTGAATGAAGAGTTTAAAGTTCCTAAAATTAAGCCTTCTGAAATCTATAAAGATGTTCTTAGAGGTTTGACTGAGATGTTTACAAAATCTAAAGGTCTAAAGAACTTCTTTTGTTATAAGTCTTGGTAAAAGTGTCATGTAGCCACGTTACAACATACTATAATAGGTGGGTCTGAAGGAAAGCTTAATTTGTTTAATGATGCTAAAATTAGCCAATTTAGAAACCAAGCCATAGCCAATCCTGACAATCTATAGTATATTCATCTGTCCTATGTCTGCATCGGTATAACAGATCACTATAGGTAGGGTTTGCCTATTATAATCTTCATGATGCTTAAAGATGTAAGATTCTATAAGTTATCTCATGCCTTGTTAGGATGTGCCTACGATTCCATGATTGAAGGATTGCTTTATATTGATTGCTTGTTAGATTTCATAGTCAGTTTAAAGGATGCCAATCTGAGTGATGTTCTTACTTATCAATTCAAAACAATGAATCTATATATGAAAGAATAGTCAATTGACCATTCCTTAGTTTTCCTTGTCCATTATTGGCTCTATAACAGAGTAATGCCTCTGATAATGAATCCAAGATGAGCCCAAGGACTTGAAGGTCTTTCAACTGTGTGGAAATCTACTAGTGAGCACACCCAATTGACAGTGCCCAAAATTGTTAGACATAAGGATATTCAACTTCTTGAAGAATGGGCATTAGATATTTGGGATAAAGATTGTCAGCCTCCACCACCAAAACCTCCTCAGGTTTGTGGAGTCACCCTTGAAGAAATAGATGATCAGGTAGTGATAAGGTTCTCCTCAGGTCGTACTCCTTCCATGAGTTGTGTACCCTCTATGAGGTCAGAATGAACTTTTAATTATAACAACCCTGGTCCATCTGTGAACCCTGGTCCTTCTGTTTTTAGATCTCAAAGTGTTCATTTACAACCCTCCAAGGGTTTTGAATTTTTTTTTAAATTACGTATTGTGAATGAATCATCTAGTTCTTATGGATCTAGTTCTTCTAATCCTAGACCGTCCAGCCAATTTCCATCTTGTCCTCATAACTAATATTCTTCTTTGGACAATGGATTCTATAAATGTGAAAAATGTTCTTTTGTTTTCCAACCACCAATTGGCCATATTAGAATGATTTCAGAAAGATCTGCATCCATTCCTGAACAAGAGATCAAGGAAACCAATGAAAAATCTATAACTTCTTTTGGACCCAGTGTAGTTCCAGGAACAATCCCTCCTTTTCAGGATTTCATGTTACGAGATTTAACAAGACATTTTCAAGTAGATTTTTGGCCAGTGCATGTAACACCAATAGGAGAAAGCCAAGGGTCTAGTCGAAGTAAGTTGCTTAATTGGATAAATCTTTGTTTAAGGAAAAATCTTCTACTCCTTTATGATAGAAAAACCTAGGAGGAAATTCAAGCCCTCATAACTAAAAAATAGTTGTTGTCTATTCAAGAAAATTTGCATTCTATTGTTGCATCTCTTGACTGGCTTGAAAAGGATTTGATCAAGCAACTTCAGGCTGAGTTTCATGAACTACAACAGTCTTATGCTCAGTACAAATCACATGCAGAAATGTGGTGGGTCTCTCAACAAAAAATAGCTGAACAACACAGAGAAATGCTACAAAAGGTTAGAGCCAAAAAAAAATTAGATTGTGATGTCATAAGCTCTTAGTTATCCAATTGTAGAATACAAATCAAGCACACTGAGGATAAAGTAGACATTGTTCAGCAAGAAATTCAATGTGTGTCTGAAAATCATATGTTCCTAAAAGATTCAATAACTCAGGAATCAACAGACATACAGTTTATAGTTTTAACACTTAAGTAGTCTCAGTCTCAGCATACAAAAGTGTTAAATTTCCCTTCCAATGCCAAAGGATACTTATAGGCACAATATGAAGGCCCAAAAGCTTTCAACAATAGTTAAAGAGCCTGTTATAGGAAAAGTCTATGATCCCTCTACTTGTAGCTATAGCGAGACCACTGATAAAGAGAGAGCCTCAGGAAAGTTTCAAATGGCACGTGGTCAAGGTCATAATCCAAATGGATCCAATCAAGTAGATCCTTTTAAAAATATCCAGTCCTACAAGGCGGATACTCCACCTCTTGTCAACTTTGACAATTTTGATGATATGGCGAATATGAGAGGAATTGATGCCATGCGAGCATGGATCACAAATTATATGGCCACAAATACTGGAGTTGAAGAAGCTCAAGTCATCAAGCAAGCTCTTAATTCAATGACTGGAGTAGCAAGAAGTGTATGAGATAGACTTAAAGACACCTTTAGAGATAACCTGATAGCAAGAGGTACAGATTAGGTTTGTGCACAACTCACACGTTTGTTTGTTGGTAGAATAGACCCAAGGGAAAAACTTGCCTACAATAAGTTAATTAGAGGCAAGTGTAAAGACTTGAAGTACTTTAAAGAATATTACAAAGAGCAATATAAGAACTTCTATCAGTTTGGTCATGAGTAAAACCATGAGTTTATGTTCACAACTTTTCTTAAAAGTTTTGTTGATGTCATAGGAGAATTCTATCATAAAAGAGTTCTCGAGAATTTGGTAATTGATAATATAGAAATGAAGGAACTCACCTTCCCTCAATTGGTTCAATTCCTGACTAAAATATATGAAGAAGTTTGTTAGGAATCTCAGAAAAGAAAAGAAATGAAAAAGGTGAAGCCTTTGTTGTCCTCCTCAACCTATTACCAAATCATGCCATCTAATCAATTTCCTGAAAAGTGTTAGGGTTAGCTGGTAGAAGATATCAATTAAATGCAAATAAAGATTAAATAGAGAAATAGAAATACACAGAATTAATAACAGCGAGAGACAAGATTTAACATGGTTCACCCAAACTCGGGCTACATCCACCAAACAGAGAGTCCAATATTATTATCCAGTAAATCAAACCGATTACAATCAGCAATCCCTGCAACTCAATACCACTGTAAATGCTACAACACAATACCCAAACCCTAACCCTTGGCCACTTTTTATCAAGCCTTTTTGTCGGTTACAAAAAAATAGGGTTTTCTTATGTCGGTCATAAAAATAGGATTTTTTAAGTCAGCCCTAGGATTTTTTTAAGTCAGCCCTAAAAAAAATTTCTCGGGGGCTGCCACCCCCGAACCCCTACTTCTTGGGGGCTGCCGCCCCCAAACCCCTGCTTGAGGCCCAGCCCGGCCCCGAACCCTAGCGAGGATACATGGCTAGTGTACAGTACTTTCCTGATCAGTCGCCACCTACCAACAATCTCCCACTTGGAGACTGATCAGGCTCCACACCAAACAATCTCCCACTTGGAGACTAATCCTGGACGACACCACTGCGCATGCAGCTCCCATTGGAAATAAGCACACTGGACTCTACTATTTAATTTTTATTAGTTTCAGTCTAGAAGACCAATCGAAGTTGAAGAGGAGCTCAGCTTCTCCCTTGTCACTGCCTTTGTAAACATATCCACTAGATTTTCATCTGTATGTATCTTTTCCAGCCTTAACTATCCATTATCCAACACCGACCGAATAAAGTGATACCTCAACTGTACGTGTTTGGTCTTTGAATGCAAGGCAGAATTCTTTGCAAGATGTATGGCACTCTGACTATCTATATACAAAGAACTGTTAGCCTGTTGTTTGCCCAATTCTTCCATGAAAGATTGCAGCCATATCATCTCCTTGCTTGCCTCTGTTGCAGCAACATATTCTGCCTCGGTGGTGGATAAAGCAACCACCTTTTGCAACCTAGAAATCCAACTCACCGATGTTCCACCTATAGTAAAGACATAACCTGTAGTACTCCGCCTGGTATCAATATCCCCTGCCAAATTTGAGTCTACATAACCAGCTAAATCAGTATTAGAGCCCTCGAAACATAAGTGTTTATTAGATGTACCTCTCAAATATCTGAGAATCCATTTGACCGCATTCCAATGTTCAAATCCAGGATGACTCATATACCTGGTAACGACTCCGACAGCATGTGCAATATCTGGTCTCGTGTATACCATGGCATACATTAAACTTCCTACAGCTAAAGCATAGGGTACCTTGGACATTTTTTCTTCCTCCTCTTGTGTCTTTGGACACATCTCCTTAGTCAATTTCAAATGACTAGGCAAAGGTGTGCTGACAGCTTTTGCATTCTCCATATGGAATCTCTGCAACACCTTTTCAACATAAGCAGCCTGAGATAGAGTCAATTTTCTATTCTTCCTATCTCTGCAAATTTTCATACCAAGGATTTGTTTTGCTGCCCACAAATCCTTCATATCAAATGACTGTGATAATTGATGTTTTAACTCTCCGATGTGATCCATGTTAGACCCAGCTACAAGCATGTCATCAACATATAAACATAAAATAATGTAGCTGTCATTATCCAACATCTTAAAATAAACACAATGGTCAGAATTACACCTACTGTAGCCTTGCTCAGCTATAAAACTATCAAATTTCAAATACCATTGCCGAGGTGCTTGTTTCAGGCCATACAAGCTCTTCTTCAATCTGCACACTTGTTTCTCCTTACCTTTGACCTCAAATCCCTGTGGTTGTGCCATGTATATCTCCTCCTCCAAATCACCATGGAGAAAGGCAATTTTCACATCTAGCTGTTCCAAATGCAAATCTTCAGCAGCCACAATACTTAAAACAGTACGAATAGAAGTCATCTTGACAACCGGAGAAAATATCTCATCAAAATCAATGCCCTGTTTCTGTGCAAATCCTTTTACAACTAACCTGGCCTTAAATCATTTCTTACCTCCATCTTCCTCTTTCAGCCTGTAAACCCATTTGTTTGGTAAAGCCTTTTTACCTACAGGTAACTTACATAATTCCCAAGTCTGATTTTTCAACAAAGAGTCCATTTCTTCTTGCAAGGCAAGCTCCCACTGAACTTGTGTATTCACCTACATAGCTTCATCATACCCTTCTAGTTCACCAGCATTTGTTAACAAAATAGAATACAAAGAGGGAGAAAACCTTTTAGGAGGTCTACTTATCCTTGTTGACTGTTTAACATTCACTGGATTTTGTGGTATTTCTGGTTGCTGTTGCGGAGCATGAGGAGCCACTGGAACATCACTATTTGGAGTATCATCCAGCACCACATAATCCTTTTCTTTCTTCTCATGCTACTGCAAATGATCTTTGTACAACACCTTCTCATTGAATATAACATCCCTGCTTCTCACAATTTTCTGATTTTCAAAATCCTAAAGCCTATAACCAAATTCATCAATGCCATATCCAACGAAGGTACATTTTTTCTATTTCGCATCCAGCTTGGTTCTATTTTTAGAATCTATATGTGCAAATGCTTCATAGCCAAAGGTTTTTAGAAAAGAATAACTCACCTTCTTGCCAGTCCATGCTTCCTCTGGAATACCATAGCCCAAAGGAACTGAAGGACCTCTATTAATTAAATATACAGCAATGTTGACAGCCTCTGCCCACATGTTTAAAGGCAGTCCAACATGCAATCTCATGGTCCTTGCATGCTCCATTATTGTCCTATTCATGCGTTCAGCCACTCCATTTTCCTGTGGAGTCCCTGGAACTATTTTCTACCTACGAATTCCATTAAAGGAACAATAATCTTCAAATTCTTTTCTACAATACTCACCGCCATTATCAGATCTGAGACATTTTAATCTTTTACCTGTCTCATTTTCAACCAAGCTTCTCCATTTCTTAAATGTTTCAAATACATCAGATTTTTGTCGAAGGAAATAAATCCAGACCTTCCTAGTTGCATCATCTATGAATGTAACATAATACCGAGAGCCACCAAAAGAAGATACCTGAGCTGGTCCCCATACATCTGTATGCACAACCTCCAACTTTTCATTTTTCTTTTGCTTCCCATCTCTGAGAAAACTGACTCTCTTTTATTTTCCATACACACAACTTTCACAGAAATCCATATTAATACATTTCAGACCTGGTAAAACTTTCTTAGAATGAAGTACCTTCATACCTTTTTCACTCATATGCCCAAGTCTGTTATGCCACAGTGTTGTTTCAGAACTTGTAGCAACTTTTCCAGTCTCTTCCTGCAAACCTGCAGCAACTATTCCTAAACCTGTTTGTTTTTCCTCTATAACATCTAAAGTAGAAGGAACAGTATGACCTATACAAAGATATAAAGTGCCTACTTTTACACCTTTTGCTACTACTAAGGCACCTTTTGAAACCTTCCAATTTTTATCAGTAAATGTAACAGTGCAACCTTGTTCAGTTAGCTGCCCTGCTAAAATTAAATTCCTACTGAGCCTTGGAACATGCCTCACCTCTTGTAGTAGCCAATGATTCCCATTCTGCAACTTAATCTTGATTCTTCCCTTTCCAACAATCTGACAGGGTTCGTTATCTCCCAAATAAACCAGCCCAAAATCCCCTTGGACATAATCAAGAAAATAACTTCTATGGGGCGTAGCATGAAATGAGGCCCCTAAATCTAAAACCCATGAATCATCGGCATTATCTAGGGAAAGAATCAAAGTGTCATCTTTAGATTTATTACTTACCACATTTGCTTCCTTATTGCCTTCTTGTTTGTCTCCTTCTTTATTTTTTTGAGACCAGTAATCTTTCTTCAGATGACCTGGTTTTCCACAGTACCAGCAATCCTTCTGTCCTCTGGTTTGGGATCTTTTGTCCTTTAATTTTTCTCGTGACTTCCCATGACCTCCGGAACCTTTTCCTCTCTCCTTTGATCTACCCCTGCTTTTTGCATTCAAAACACTGCCTGATTTGGATCCACCTGAGCTTTTCTTACGAATTTCCTCACTCAGAATAACACCAACAACATCATCAAATTTTAGGGTATTTGAACCAGAAACAGAGTTACTAACCGCCATTACCAAACTATCCGAGCTTTCAGGCAATGAACATAATATCAAGAGAGCTCTAACTTCTTCATCAAATTTTACATTTACAGAAGTCAATTGACTGACAATCGTATTAAATTCATTTAAATGACCTATCACAGATCCACCTTCAACGATTTTCAAATTAAACAACTGCTTCATGAGAAATACCTTATTTGAGGCTGAGGGTTTTTCATACAATTTAGCCAAAGCTTTCATCAGACCATCTGTTGTCTTCGCTTCTGTTATATTGAATGCCACCGATGGTGCCAGGCACAACCGAATGGTTCCCAGTGCCTTTCTGTCAAGAAGATTCCAATCCTCATTAGACATTGTTGTTGGTTTCTTGGCTACTCCTTCCAACGGCCTCCATAAATCCTTTTGATAGAGGTAATCCTCCATCTGCATCTTCCATAACTGATAGTTCTGCCCATTGAATTTATCAACCTTCATTTTACCCTCGTCCGCCATTGCTCCCACTCAACCGTGAGACTTTCCTGTAGACGATAATCAAACACAACCCGCTCTGATACCACTTGTTAGGGTTAGCCGGCAGAAGATATCAATTAAATGCAAATAAAGATTAAACAGAGAAATGGAAATACACAGAATTAATAACAGTGAGAGACAAGATTTAACGTGGTTCACCCAAACTTGGGCTACATCCACCGAACGGAGAGTCCAATATTATTATCCAGTAAATCAAACCGATTACAATCAGCAATCCCTGCAACTCAATACCACTGCAAATGCTACAACACAATACCCAAACCCTAACCCTTGGCCGCTTTTTATCAAGCCTTTTTGTCGGTTACAAAAAATTAGGGTTTTCTTATGTCGGTCATAAAAATAAGATTTTTTAAGTCGGCCCTAGGATTTTTTTAAGTCAGCCCGAACCCCGGTGAGGATACATGGCTAGTATACAGTACTTTCCTGATCAGTCACCACCTACCAACAAAAAGCGTAAATATTCTTCTAAGTGTTATTCTTGTGAGAAATTTGACAAGTCCTCTTATAAAAAGAAGAATAAGAAATACAATAAGTTCTGAAAAAAGAAAGGATATTTTAGGAAAAAGGATAAGAAAGGTTCGAGTTCAAAGAAATAGGAACCCACATGCTATATCTGTAAGGGCAAGCATTATGCCAACAAATGCCTTGAAAGAAACAAGAAAAAGAACAAAGGCAAGGTCCGACCTGCTAGAGCCGTAGGACTTGATGATAATGATGAATTTGAATTCATCGATGAATATCCCTCAGATTCAAAAGACATCATTCTTTTAGAATCAGAAGAAGAATCTGAAGAGGAAGAAAAATATGAGTCTACTCATAAGCAATCACCAGTTCAATAGGAAGCCTCATCTGAATCCTCAGATGACTCAGAAAAATCATTCTTTTGCAGAATGTTGAGGCGAGACACTAGAGCTGAATTGGATAAGAGAGTTGAAGAAATTATCCAAATTGAAGCTCGCCTTCAAAAAATGGATTTTGGTCAAGAAACTTGCAAAAAGCTTCTAGGCACGTTAGAGCAGCTTAATGCAAAGAAATTGTTTCTCCTAAAAGAAAATGAGAAACCTTCCAGTTCTTTTGGAAGAATGACACCTGTCCGTCACTATGGTCAACCTATAGTCTCATCGCTGCCCTCACCAATAGCACAAAGATCTTTTGAGGAAGCACCTACTGCAAGCAGTATGGCCAGAAGTCTCTGGTTAAGACAAAGAAAGACCTTAGAGAAAGTTATTGAGCAAGCTCGGGCAGAAATAGCTGAAATTGACAATGAGGTAAATGTTCATCTAATTGATGAAATGCAACGCTCTCAGGAGCTTGCAAAATATGTTAATAATTTCAATACTTCTAGTTCTTTTCAGCTTCCCCATGCAGTCATTTCAAGAGAAGAACAACTTTATTGTGAAGAAAAGCTATATAGTCATTTTCAAGGAGAAGCTATAGCTGAGCCTTTATTGGCTCTTCCAAGACAAACGGCACCCTCTGTTCTAGGTTCTCAACTAGATCCTTCCTTCACTCCAGATCCAACAATTGAAGAAGGAAGCAGTAGCCACCATCAGGTAAAAGCCTACCAAAGAAATAAGAAGACTACCACCTGTCCTGGTGTAATCTTCACCATTCACTTTCTAGGGATAAAAATGTATCCTCTTGCATTTTTATGGGATACTGGAGCAAATGTCAACCTTGCAAGGTATAATAGTTTTCCTACTGATGCCTGGATCCAAGGTTCTACTGATTTAATCTTTGGTAATGGTAAACATGAATGCAAGTTGATCTGTAAAGTACCTATTCAGTTAAGTAATGGATTCCTTGATGAGGTAACATTTTTCCACTATGAAGTGGATGATTATGATGGTGTGATTGGAAGCAGAGCAATGCAGCATTGGGAACCAATTACAATCGATTCCACCTTCATCACTCTACAAGAACACTTCCAGGTGCCTAGACTTCATCAAGATTTGGCATTTACAACAAATAAAGAAATGCCAAAGAAAAAGCAAGTAAATACTATTTGGATTGCTAGACAACTTGCAGCAACTGAAGAACCACTACAAGCTTTAAAGGCTAAATTTGCAGCTACTGTTCTCACAAAGGATCTTAAGAAGCACAAGTGAGATCTAGTCTACGGTCTACCGCTCAAATGAGATCCTTTAGGTAATGAAATTCACCCCAAAGCTAAGGCTAATTATTTCTTTATGGCCCATTCAGAAACATGAATGTGCCGTAAAGAAATAAATGAATTGTATGCTTTAGATCTAATTAAGAATTTAGATTCTCCATTTTCCTGCCATGCCATGTATGTGCCGAAATATGTTGAAGATGGTTCTGAACTACTAGAAAAAAGGTTGGTTGTGAATTATAAGCCATTAAATGAATGTTTGCTTGATAATCAGCATCCTCTGCCAAACAAGGATCATATCTAGCAAACAACACAAGGCAGCCATATCTACTCCAAGTTTGATCTGACTTAAGGGTTTTGGTAGATTGGTCTTAAGATGGAAGACTTCTATAAGACAGATTTTTCTATTCCACAAGGGCTATATGAGTGGAAGGTTCTTCCTTTTGGCATCAAAACTGCTCCTTCCATTTTTCAACAAAAAATGGATATTATTTTCTGCCCTTATGCTAAGTTTATTCTGCCTTACATTGATGACATTCTTGTCTTTAGTCAGGATATGCAGCAACATCTTCACCATATCTAACAGTTTCTTACTGTTTGTCAACATGGGTTAGTAGTCAATCCCTCCAAATGCCATTTTGCACAAGAATAGATTGTTTTTATTGGCATCAAGTTTCTTCCGGGGGGGAGAATGGAGGCACAAACACACATTTTAAGCCGCATCCAAAATCTTCAGGTAACAAATGTTAAGAAACTTCAAAGATTTTTGGGTTTATTCAATTATATTATTAGTTTCTATCATAAATTGGTTGAAGATAGACTTGAGCTTAATGCCTTATTGGGAAAAAACCCACCTCCATTGACCAAGGAACACAATGCTATTATTGCTAGAATAAAATCTAAATGTGCTAATCTTCCACCTTTGAGATTACCAAGTGATGGTCCTAAAATCATTGAGACATATCCTAGTGAAGGTGCATGGGTAGGAATTCTAAAGGAGAAGATGCTGCAAGGGTGTGAAGAAATTATCAGATATATTTTTGGCAGCTTTAAGAATAGTGAATTAAACTATCACAGCACTCATAAAGAAATTCTTCCTATCATTAATACTCTTAAAGCTTTTCAAATGTTTGTGGGTGATAAAAGTTTTCTGATCCGTAGTGACTTGCAAAATTTGAGGGGTTTCTTTAAAAAGGAATCCAAAGATAAAGTGATCAGAGGAAGGTTGTTATGATGGGCTCAATTCTTGAATACTTTTGAGTTTGACATTGTTCATCTCTCTGGTGCTGATGTTGTTTACAGATTTCCTATCTCGTGAAGGACATATTGCACCCAAGGTTGAACAAAATGTGCTGGTTACAATGCCAAAAGTTGACACTAGAAAAGTTCATGTCATCAAAGTCCATGAACAAAGATGGTATGAGCCAAGTTACCCAGAATGGAGTACCAACCCATTTGCTCGAAGATATCGTCACAATTTTCAAATGGCCAATGATTTTCTGTTTGATAGGTTCAAGATGATAACTGCAAAATTATAGCTCAAACAAGAAGGTCTTTGGACTAAACGTCCATTCTTTGAATTATCTGCAGAAGTTGAACCTATTGATCCTAAAGTAGGACATGTTCTCCAGAATTGGTGTGGAGACTTCGTCTTACCAATCAAGTTCATAAATCCATCTGTTCAACATCTTGAGTGATGACTTAATGAAGAAAAGGGCAAATAATTAATTAGAGATTTATTTCAAGGGCCTTATCCACCAGCAAGGGAATTGGATTTCACTGGAACCAGCTCCTATACAAGTTGCATCTTCAAACTCACATTTGATTTAGCTGAAGAAAATCCTATCAGTCGCCACATGTGTCAGACTTATGGCCCTCAAGGACATGGATCTCAATATGAATACTGGAATATTCCCAGTAGATTGTGTATGCTTCACAGAGACCATACTCCCATCTGGATCCACACCAAGACCTATCACATGGAGGTTACAGAACGTCGTACAAGGGAACAAGGAATCTATGGTCCTTAAAAGCTAAGGACTATGAGCATCATCTGGAGAGAACCTGATCCAAGTGAACCTCAATCACCTGATTCCAGGCTCGACTGACCAAGCGCTGTTGGTTGCATTCCTCATGCTTCTCATATGACATGTGCCAACTATGAATACGACCCAAATGATGATCCTCGAGTTGGATATGATACTATGGGTCCTAGTTCTAGTTAGTGGATGGGCTTTTCATCCACCGAATGAATCTATCCCTTCATGTCAATAGACAGACGTGGCCCACACCATAGAAAAAGGGGAAAAGCATACGTGCCATACAGTATGCACGGGTTATCCTTCCTGTGACCAAAAAGATGCTTTGTATAAAGTAGATCCTTTAAAGGTCTTGTATTGTCCCTCTTTTTCCTATTTACGGGTTATTGGGATCCACCCGAGGAATCTTATCCTCAATGGATAACCCTGCAGAAAAGAATTGCTACGTGTTGACTTTGTATGGTCGGATTTCAAACTCAAACTTAAGACCAAGAGGTTAAAGATCTGCCTTGCCTTCCTATATAAAGGACGTAAGGCCGCCCCATTTGATCATTGAGTCTTGAGTGAGTAAGTTCTCCATCAAGTCTAGGAAGAGTCTTAGAAAGTCTATTTGAGTCTTTAGGAAGGCTTAACGGATCAGAGTAGTATGCTCTTTTTGTATCTATAGAAATCAGAAACTCAGAAGTCTTGAAAGCTTTAGAGTTTGTTTCATTTCTAGCGAGCATTGTAATTTGTCAAACCTTTGGGATGTAAACTAATTGTGGGTCTCTTTACAAAAATAAAAAGTAGTAAAATGCTATAATAAAAGAAAAAGAGACTCAAGAATTGGTAATATTAGACTAAAATTCACATTTTCTAACATTCTCCAATGCAAAGTCCATTGTAGTGTATGATAACCAAACAAATATTAAATCAAACCCAAAATCAACTAATCAATTCATGAAGAGTATTTACCAATAAATTAGTTCCACATCAATATTAAACAAATATTTAATCTAAGAAAAAAATTTAACTACAAAACACATGCTATTCTTACAACACTACAAGGAACTACATGGCACATGTCAATTGATGTTTTAAGATAAGTATAATTATCAAAAAATTATATTTTAACATAGAAAAAAATTAGTTCTTTTAACTGTCAAACTATAAAAAATTATGGGGTCTCTATTAAACTAAATACACAACAAGAAAAGACCTAACAAACCACTAAACTGAAAGACTTCTACAACATAATTTAAAAAAGATAGATTGGTATGCAAGAGCAACCAGGCGGACTAGTAATCGGCATCACCCAAAAACATTTTAGTTTGTTTTCTTCATTTTTGGTGTGGGTGTGGCTTTGTTGGCATCTCATAGCGTTGGGGACACATGGTTTATTGGAAAGGTTTGATGATGAATCCTCTTACGAGTAGGTTATTGACTCCATTCCAGAATTGATGACAAAGGTTTCGTGAGTTGACTCCTTCTGGTTTCCAAGATATAATTGTTTCACAACTTGCATTGGTAGATTGGCAAAACATTAAAATCTTGAGTTTCAAGAAGTTTGGCATAGAATGGCTTGGCACAAAGCTAGGTAATGTTGACATACAAAACTTTGCAAGTTTTTAGAAGAATCTAAGCTAATGGTGTAAAGTAATGTCAAAAGTAAATTTTCATCTTCGTTGGCCAATTGACGAATGAAAACTGCTTGTTGTAGCTCACATATTGGCTTCTTTCAATGATACTTCTGCGACTGATTTGTCTAGAAAGGAAGGACTTGCACATTTGATGGAAGTTGATAGCGATTATTCATCTGTCACCCATGAAGGCCAAATAGTAATGAGTTTGTATCAATTGGTTGAGTCAGCATAGATGTTTGTAGTTCATGGGAAGTAGGTGCCTATCCATCCACATAGACTAATTAACATTCTGTCCATCACCAACGAATTCTATAAAGGACAATATTAATGTTTTGAGAGTATGAGCAATAGGTAACGATGCAATTTTGGGTGAATTCAAACACATGTAGACATAATTGTTTGATATTGTTGAATGTTTGGTTTTGATGGGGCCTTATGAATACATTCAACTTTGCTTTGATGTTATGTTCCCTCATATTCTATAATGCTATAAGCTTTTTGAATTTTAATAAGCTCCAAACTCAATGTTATTATGTCATATGTAATATGTAAAGCAAAAGGCTGCCTAAGAGGTGTATAGACTGGGAAAGGTCTAGAAAAAAGATCAATATTGTTTGAAGTTGCAGGTCACCTAATACTCCATTCGTATGGAATGATAATCAAACACATTGAATTTTAAATGTTTTGAGAGGCATCGCCTTAGCTACTACACAATGGAGGAATTTCATGCCATTTTTCTTCCTGATCGAAGGGGAAGGATATGATTACAAAAGAATTAGGGGATTAACATTGGGGGAAAATAGAGAGGTTCAGCCACATTGATGGGAGGAGAGAGAGGTCGCTGCCAAAAAGAACATTATTGATGAAAGAGGTATCTGAATGGAAGGCCACTCATATAGAGAGGGACTCTATGGAATTCACGATTCTTTAGAGGCTAAAAAGAGAAAAAAGGAGAATTGATCGCTGCCAGGAAGAATAAAATACATTGAACAGAGAGAAAGGAGTTTGTTGCTACCAAGGGAATTAAACAATATCTCTAGAAGGAAGCGACTGATTGGAAGACTAACCAAGACAAAAGAAAAATAATAGGTGAAGATTTGGTTCACTGCCATATCTAAAAGGAGGAAAAAAATGTACAAGAAAGGAGATTGGGAAGGATCTTAGCCCACAAACAAGGCATAGAATTGAGAGAAGTCACAAAAGAAAGGAGGGGTTGTGGAAGAACTCAACTTGTGAGTGGGAAGATTGATGTGAGTTTGAAGACAAGTTAGTGAAAACTAAATTTTATGCATTTTGTAATTTGCATATGATATTGTTTCTTGAATTAAAAAATTTGTAGTCCATTTCTATTGCAATCTGTTATTGTGTTGGGGCATAGTGTTGCTTGTGATTGATTGTGTGTTTGTGATTGTGATATTTGTCAAGAGGGGAGTACCCTTGTGTCATATGGTATCAGAGCAGGAGTTCATGAGAGCATATGTAGAGCACCAAATGTGAGGCAGCCTACGCCAAGACCTATAGGTTGAGATTAAAGCAATGAGAGTGTCTAAGGAGCTCTAGAGGCTTAGGGTAGGTGTGGAGGAGTCCAGCAATAACAAGAGCCGAGAGAATACATTAAAGCCATGAAAATATTGAGAGTGTGATGTGGATACAAATTGAGATGAGACTGCAACAACAGATGGAATGCGTATAGTCATAGGGAAGAAGCCCATGATTTGGGAAGTGTGTAGATGGTACTAAGAGAGTAAGATATGGAGGATGATCACGGATGTAAATAAGTGATTGGATATGTTGAACAAAAGATGGGATGAGATGGATAAATTGGAAACACAACTGAGTGGACAAGAAGACATGAGAAACAGGGATGCGGATGGAGTGAACAATGAAGAGCCTACAATAGAGGTAGTTAAAGAGGAGAAAAATGAAGATGCAACAATGGAATGCGAAGAGGTTGTAGTGAAGGATGAAGAAGAAGATGATTTGTTATATTGCAAATTTTAGCAGTGGAGAATGAATGGTTGGAGAAGATCATAGTGATTGAAAGAGAGAAGACAAGCATCATGTTAAAGAAAGTAGAAGTTAATGATGTAGCCAATGGTGAATTTGTAGCAATGAATGAAGAGGTAAACCTTGTTGCATTTTGTGATGATGTTGTACTTTTGTTTGAGGTAGTCAAGGTTGAAAAGTGTGAAGAAGAACCCATGGAAATCTTCAATTTCCATAAGGTATTCGATGAAGATCTATATACTGTAGGCTGTGATATGAGTGACACGAGAGTTTGGTGGAGGAGGCTGGTTACTAGTGTGTTGGATCCCACAAAGGAGAGGAGAAATAATTTGGTGGAGGAGGATGGTACATGGTGGATGCAAATCCACAAGAGGAGAGAAGAGTGGTGAATGGTGTTGTGGGAGGAAGATGATAGTTGTTTTTGCATGGTGCTGGAAAAAGAGGAAGAAGAAATAACTTTGTGCACACGATTCAATAATGGAGTACACTGCAGGTTGTTTACAATCTGAAAGGGTAGTTCTATTACCCAACTCCAATTTGTGAGTCTTACTAAAAAAATTTCCCTACCCGACATAAATGATACAGGAGCATCCAGATGGACTGGTAATCAACATCACCCAAAAACATTTTAATTTGTTTTCTTCATTTTGGGTGTGCCTATGGCTTTGTTGGCATCTTAGAGTGTTGGGGACACATGGTGGATTGGTGAGGTTTGATGAAGAATCCTCTTACGAGCAGGTTGTTGACTCCATTCTAGAATTTATGATGATGGTTTTGTAAGTCAACTCCTTCTGGTTTCCAAGATATAATTGTTTCATGACTTGTGATGGCAGATTGGTGAAACATTAAAATCTCAAGTTTCAGGAAGTTTGGTGTAGAATGGCTTGGCAAGAAGCTAGGTAACATTGACATACACATCTTTACAAGTTTTTAGAATAATCTAAGCTCTTGGTATAAAATAATGTCAAAAGTCAGTTTTCAGCTTCATTGGCTGATTGACGAATGACACTGCTTGGTGTAGCTCACATATTTGCTTCTTTCAATGATACTTTTGTGACTGATTTGTCTAGAAAGGAATGACTTGCACACTTGACAGAATTTGATAGCGATGATTCATATGTCACCCATAGGAGGGCGAATAACAATGAGTTTGTATCAATTGGTTGAGACAGTATAGATGTTTGGGGTTCGTGGGAAGTAGGTGTCTATCTATCCAGATAGACTAATTAACATTTTTCTCATCACTAATGAATTCTATAAAGGACAATAGTAATGTTTTGAGAGTATAAGCAGTAGGTAACGATACAGTTTTTAGGTGAATTCAAACACATGTAGGCATAATTGTTTGATATTGCTAAATGTTTGGTTTTAGTGCGGCCTTATGAATACATCCAACTTTGCTTTGATTGTATGTTCCCTCATATCTTGTAATGCTATAAACTTTGTGAAGTTTTATAAGCTCCAAACCCAATGTTATTATGCTATATGTAATATGTAAAGCAAAACACTGCCTAAGAGGCGTGCAGATTGGGAAAGGTCCAAAAAAAGGATCAATATTGTTGGAAGTTATAGGTCGCATCATATTCTATTTGTATGGAATGATATTCAAACACATTGAAATTTAAGTTATGTTTTGAGAGACGTTGCCTTAGCTACTATGCAATGGAGGCATTTCATGCCATTTTTCCTTTTGATTGAAGGGGAATGATATGAATACAAAAGAATCAAGGGATTAACATGGGGGAAAATAGAGAGGTTCAGCCACAGAGATGGGAGGAGAGAGAGGTCACTGCCAAAAAAACATCATTGATGAAAGATGAGTCTAAATGTCAAGTTGCCCATAAAGAGAGAGGAACTCTATGGAGTTCATGCCTCTTTAGAGGCTAAAAAGAGAAAAAACAAGAATTGATCGTTGCTAGGAAGAATAAAATACAATGAATAGAGAGAAAGGAGTTTGTTGCTGCCAAGGGAATTAAACAATATCTCTGGAAGGAAGAGTTCAAATGGAAGACTGCCCAAGAAAAAATAAAAAGAATAGGTGAAGATTTAGTTTGCTACCATAGATAAAAGAAGAACAAAATGCATAAAAAAGGAGATTAGGAAGGATCTTAGCCCATGAACAAGACATAGAGCTGAGAGAAGTCATAGAAGAAAGGAGGAGTTATGGAAGAACTCTTGACCTATGAGTGGGAATGTTGATGTGAGGGTGAAGAGAGGCCAGTGAAAGCCAAAGTTTATGCATTTTGTAAATTTGCATATGGTATTGTTTCTTGAGTTAAATAAAGTTGTAGTCCATTTCTATTGCAATATGATATTATGTTGGAGTAGTGTTGCTTGTGATTGATTATGTGTTTGTGATTGTGATATTTTTCAAGAGGGGAGCACCCTCTACATCATATTGTTAGCTACCTGATGAACAGATTGGTGAAATTGAAGCTCCAACTTCACAAATTATTGTCTTACTCTTTGGCTTTAAGCACTTATACAATGACATAAAGATGGACTAAAGATGGATATGATTTCAATTCACTCTACTTAAAAGACAAATGCAGGCACTATCCAACCAAAGAAATCAATTTCTTCATTCCTAAATACAAAGTAGTAAGTGTTAGAAAACTTTCTTTCTTGGGTCCACCATCCACATATATATAAAAATATGATGTGTTACTTACAACAACTCTTCTTTATCTCTTTCTAATTGTAAATCTTCTTGTTTTCTATAATTGCAATATTCAATTTCAATATATATAAACAACAATGAATAACAATTATGAAAAATCTTTTCTAAATTGATTTTTTAAAAATATTTAAGATAAACATTCTTTAAAAAAAATAATTTATATTCATCTTTGAAAATATTTTAAATTAATTATTTCTATAACAAAATATTATAAAATCATTTATATTATAAATAAAAATATTATATTATATTTTCATATAATAAAATTTTACAACTTAAATTTAATGTATTATATAAAAGCCATTAGAGTATATTGTTGAGAGTGTAGAGTAGTGCCCACATTAAAAATCAATAGTTGATGGATCACTAGGGTTACGAACCTTTTAACAATCTGCATCAATTATGTTCCAACCCTATTTTTGCATCATCTTAAAAGAGTGCATTAAGTCAGCTCATCTTTTTTGGGATGAAATTTAGTTAATCAGAACTTGAGAATGTGAGAGATTATTTTAAAGGTAAACATATGAATATAGAACCAATCTAAAAATAATATATTGTTTTATTTATTTTAGTTTATTTGGAATTATTTAAGAATTATTTTATTTATTTCATGCTTAAATAAATAAAATAATTATTATTCAAGATGGGTAAATGTTTTTGACCGGAGCTATGAATCAGGTACAATATCAGGTGGGCAAGGGGTAGACTAGACCTCGTGCCTACCACAAGAAGCTCTCGCGAATCAAGCCAGGCCCTTGCCCAAATAAATAAAATAATTATTAAGTAAATAAAAATTAATAATTTTTTAAATAGTTTTAAATTAAATTAAAAATACAATTATTTGTAACAAATAAAATAACATAGGATTCATTTATTAGGTATAATATAATGTGCTGGAAGAAAAAAGCAGGCAGTCAGCGACAAAGCATTTTTATTAAGAATGCCAAAAATGAAATTAGGGTAGAGCTCCCATGTAGCCATGCACAGGGGAAGGAGAAGGCTTTCTATGGGGCCAGGGCTCCCCCTCCGCATCATCATGAAGATTAGGGCTGGCAAATTGTGAAGAGTAGGAGGCCACAGAGGGGAGTTAGGGTAGGGGGAACTTCAAGAGAAATAGATCATGCTAGGTTGGCAGGAATGTGGGCCTTTCCTATTACCTCAGCAACCCCAGCATTTGCAACTGGAGCTAATCGCACCACTCTAGGCCAGGAAAGAAGTTGCAGTGCTCGACAACCCCCTACTTGTTGTTATATGGAGCCTAATCAGACTCGAAGGTTATATTTACCCCACTTTTATCAGTGCGGTTTCCCCCCAAATTCCTACGGGGTCAAGGGTCAGCGCCCCTTGCGGGGGTTTGGGGGCAGCGCCCCCAAGACGGGGTCAAGGGGTAGCGCCCCTTGCGGGGTCCAGAGGCAACGCCCCCGAAACCTCACACGGTTTTTTATTATTTTATAATGCACCGGGAGTTAATTTTTTCATTGACCGACATAAGAAAACCCTATTTTGTAACCAACAAAAGCTTGATAAAAAGCGGCTAAGGGTTAGGGTTTTGGTATTGTATTGTAGCATTTTGCAACAGTATTGAGTTGCAGGAATTGCTGATTGTAATCAGTTTGATTTACTGGATAATAATATTGGACTCTCTGTTTAGTGGATGTAGCCCGAGTTTGGCTGAACCACGTTAAAACTTGTCTCTCGCTATTATTATTTCTGTGTATTTCTATTTCTCTGTTTAATCTTTATTTGCATTTAATTGATATCTTCTGCCGACTAACCCTAACACTACTGTCTCCTACCCTTCATATCCAAGACAAGGATATGCGGAGGGTTTTTCAAAACTGGCCCCTAGGATCATCCATGTGAAGGACAATTCTCATACAGGCGACTTGTCAAATTGCAGGGCACCCCACCAATGGCAAATCCCTAAAAACCTTAAATTTGGTAACTCGGCACCTAATGCTCCTTGGATGGGCAAAGACCAGGTAACAATCTGAGAGTAGGCAACCCCTAGAACCCCTTGGTTGAGGCCACAAATGAGTTCAATGCATCATCAAAAATTGGAGGCCATGAAAAAGATAGTATCAATAGATATCAGAAACATCTACACAGATGGTTTGGGGAATCATTGTAAAACCCACAGCTTCTATATCTGATGGTGCGGGATAGGGTAGCCTGTGAAGGAAATTGTGGAGTGGATCCAATCCCTCTATAAAGACTAGGTAAGTATCACTATCACTTCTGAAGATTTCATTTGCATTGTCTGCAAAAGTGTAAACCTAAAAAAAGAAATCTTTAATAGAAGAAGCTTGTTTTACAAAGGCCATAATTTCGAGTACCTAGACTGGCAACCTAATTTTGACCCTAGTAAACTGAAACTTAAAGTAGCTAGGTGGTTCAAGTTACCAAATCTCCTAGTCGAGCTTATCCATAGTAAAATCTTAAGGGAGATAGGGAATCACCTGAGAGAGTTCATGGGATTAGAAGAGGATTTCGCATCCAATTCTGATGTTCTCTTGTTAGTAAAATTGGATATAGGTATGGAAACCCTTGAACCTCTTGAAATTAAAACTAACTGGGCTAATTACTATATTAAGCTAGTATTTCACAAGGATCCTCCCCACAGTATTCATTTCAACAGTATAGCAAAAACTCATACTAATAATATTCCGAAACCTCAGCCAGCAGAGGTAAACATCAACTTCAATGAAAACAAAGATGGATTTATAGTGGAATACCAAAGGACTAGCCTTCCTTCCCTCAAATAGCACCATAGTGGTAGAAGAGAGTTAACTGGACAAAACCAGAACCCAAGTATGGTAACAGGTCAGCCTAGAAAATGCCCCAAACCTTCTCAAAACTCCAAATGGAATACACAGAGGCAGAGTCATGATCTTGATATACAGAATATGAACCTCACACAAGGAATATTAGATAAAGGAACACTGATAGTAGTTGAGACTACAAAGAAGAGTTATGAACCCCAGATAGGCAAGGTCAGGATGGAGCTTGAGGAGGGGAAAGTTCCTGTAGAAGAGATTAATAATAATAACCCCCAAGTAGGGGGAGGAAGTACAGATCTAGAGGTTTCAGAAACACCAGAATGGGTACCAAACACTTATGAAATAGAGGAAAAACATAAAGAGATTGGGAATCATAAGAAACCCATAGATAAGGTCAGTCACTAGGACCTAGAGGAGATCAGCAATGAGATCCTAGACAAGGAAATAGAGGAAGTAGTAATTGAAGAGGCAAATAAGGAAAAGGATAAACTTATCACCATGATCATGGAACTGGAAGAGCTGGAGTCAAGACAGGAGAATGGTAAAGAGGTCCCAAAAGAACAGGGAGATAGAGAGGTGGAGGAAGCAGACCCTCGGCTGGGAATCGCCATAACCGATTTTAGCAAAGAAATCCTAGACTATTGCAAAAGTAATAAAAAAAGGGGCAGAAAATCACTACTAGTACTAAGAGAGAAAGTAGGCAAGGCAATAGATCAGACTAAGACCACCACACTGTTTAATGCAGGGAAGGGGAAGGACCTTCCCACGGCATCATGAGAGTATATACTTGGAATGTTAGGGGTCTCAATGCCCCTAACAAATAGTGTATCATAAAACACTATATAACCAACACAAAACCAAACATACTAATGATCCAAGAAACCAAACTAAATAAAGATGAGATAGACACTCTAAATAAGTAGCTAGGAATATGGGAACTAGTAGGAGTCCCAACAAAGGGTGCCTCGGGAGGTCTTGGGGTAATCTGGGGTCCTAGAATGGTTTCATTTTTAGTAATTAGCTATAAAAAGAATTGGATGGTGGGGATCATCAAAAGCATCAGAAGCAAACTACACTTCTTTCTTATTAGCATTTATTGCCCTTCCCAGAACCAGGACAAGAGATTAGTCTGGATAGAAATAGATCAATTCTTGGGAACTTTACAAGATCAGGTTTGCATTCTGGACAGAGATTTCAATGCGATCTTAGATCCCAAAGAAAAAGTGGGAGGATCTGTCAGGTTGTCCACAGCAACAATTGACTTTAAGGACTAGGCTCACAAGAACAATTTAATGGAAATCAAAACTAGATAGGAAGGTTTTACGTGGAACAACAGAAGGAAGGTCTTTAGCAACACTGCAAAAAAATTGGATAGATTCCTGGTCAGGGGCAATTGGGCACAACTCTCTTCTATTCTGACGGCTGAGATCTTACCATACTCAAGCTCCAATCACTACCTAGTCTAGCTAAGTTTATCAGAAGACTGCCAACCCAAACATTACCCCTTCAAATTTGAACAAATGTGGGTCAAAGATAATAACCTTTTAATCTTAATTGAGCAATGGTGGAAAGAAATTAGAGTTTCTGGATCTAAGCTTTTCTGTTTAGTATCCAAATTAAAAACTATCAAATGTAAGCTTCTCAGTTGGAATAAGACTAACTTTGGTAATATCTTCGAAATTAAATCTAATTTAGAAGAGGAACTTGAAAACCTAAATAGAAGTGTGATAACTAAAGGCATGGATGTAGAATAATATGCAAAAGAAAAATAGCTGAAATTAGAATATGAAGATATCCTAGCCAAAGAGGAAATCTTTTGGTGACAAAAGTCCAGAGAGACCTGGCTAGAAGTGGGTGATAAGAACACCAAGTTCTTCCACAAGAGCACGAGAGCACGCAGAAATGTAAACAGGATCTTTAAAATAAAAGATGCGAATAATGCCTAGATCGAAGATCCTCAACAAATTACATATGAAATGGTCAGGTACTTTGAGGATATTCTTAACAATCAGGAAGGATCTAATTGGCTGCACCAACAAGCCATACTGAAAGATATTCCAAGGATTATCTCGGAGGATCAAAACAAGGACCTCAAGGGTAAATTTACTAAAACTGAGGTTGAACTGGCGGTCTCTCTAATGTAGTCAGGCAAAGCTCCAGGACCAGATGGCTTCCTAGCATTTTTCTTTCAGAAATGCTAGCACTTCATAGGAGATGAAATAGTCGATGCTTTAGAAGGGGTAAGAAATTTCGGCAGCCTTCTAAAAGAAGTAAATAATACTTTTCTCTCTCTCATACCAAAAAAAGAGAAGCCAAAAAATCTGGGGGATCTACGGCCTATTTCTCTTTTTAATACTATATATAAGACACTCACTAAAACCTTAGCTAACAGGATTCAGATAGTTCTACCAGACATCATAAGTGATGAGCAAATAGGGTTTGTCCCTGGAAGATCCATATTTGATAGAATTATTATAGCCCAAGAAGCCATTCACTCCATACAACAAAATAAAAAGCCTAGTATGTTAATTAAATTAGATATCAGTAAAGCCTACGACAAGGTTGACTAGCATTTCCTTTGCAAAACTTTAGAAGCCTTTAGATTTTCTAAACAATGGATAAACCTCATTTATGCATGCATTTCTAACCCCAAGTTTTCAATTTTAGTCAACGGAACTCTTGAAGGTTTTTTTAGTATTTCAAGAGGATTGAGACAAGGGGACCCTATCTCCCCTTTTCTCTTTATAATAATGGCAGAAGTTCTAGGGAGAATGATCACCAAGGCTAGGGTAGAAGGGAAGGTTCAAGGAATCAAAATCACTTTGGGTGTTGATGAGATAATGCTCTTTGGTATGGGAAGCATCGAAGAAGCTAAGGTGTTCAAAGATATCTTGGACTCTTACTATTTGGCCTCTGGACAAGAGGTTAATGCTGATAAATCAGCAATTTAATTTTTCAATACAGAGCCAGAAACTGAAAGGGAAATCTGCAGAATTCTATCTTTTAAAAGAGGGGAGATGCCATGTAAATATTTAGGTATACCTTTGGGGAAAAGCAACAAGACTATTTCTCTCTGGGACCATATCACTTCTAAGATCAGGACAAAAGTAGAATCTTGGAAAGGCAAGTGGCCATCTTCAGCAAGCAAAGTTACAGTGCTAAGTTTGGTTCTCTCATCTATCCCAGTATACCAATTATCATGTATGAATCTGCCAATAAAAAAAATGTGAAGAAATAAACTTTAAGAACTTTCCTATGGCAGGGCTCGGAGGATAAGAAGAAAATGGCACTTGTTTCCTGGAATAAAGTCTGTAGACCAAAAGAGGAAGGTGGCTTGGGTTTGAAAAACCTCAAGGAGCAGAACAAGGCATTAGGTGCTAAACTCGTATGGAAAATGTATCAGTAACCTAACTTAAAGTGGGTTAAAATCCTTAGATATAAATATCTCAGAGGTGAGGAACTGACCTTCCTATTTAGAATGGCCAATCCTCCTAAAGGCTCTCACCTCTGGAATTTTATGATGGATTGCAGAAAGCTCATTATGGACAAATTGACCTGGAGTCTTGGTGATGGAAGTCAAGCACTTTTTTGGGATGACTCTTGGGGAGGGTTCGAGACGATTAGTAGCTTGGGTAACTTAGAAAATGCCAAAAGAATCCTAGAAGCCCGATGGGGAAAGCAAGTAAAAGATTTCATAGATTTCCCCAATAATGGGGAGAGTCAAGGTTGGAATTGGAAATCCCTGGAAAATATGAACCTATCGAATAATGAAAAAAAGAGTTTGATAGACATCCTTAACAATAGGAAGGTATCCCTCAAAGGAGGCTCAGATAGGTTGGTTTGGGATGGGGCCAAATCAGGAAACTATAAAACTAAGGATGGTTACAAAATTTTAATCAAACAATAGCTCATACCAAAATCAGAGATCCCACTAAGACTTTGTTGGGATAAGAACTGTCTTCCAAAAGCTGGGATGGTTGCATGGTTGGCCCTACAGAAGAAAATATTAACAGCGGATAGGTTCACGAAGATGAATTATGAAGGGCCTAGCAGATGCCCCCTATGTGAAAATGAGCAAGAAACAATAGATCATATTCTTCTCGACTGTCAATTTTCTAATAAATGCTGGAATTGGGTAAGCAATAAAATGGGATGGATTACAGCCCTTCCCAATAACATATTAAACCTATTCCAGTGTTGGCCTGATACGCACAAACAAAACATTTTCCATTTGCTATGGACAATTACCCCTTCGATTATGATATGGGAAATTTGGAAAGAAAGGAATAGAAGGATATTCAAAGATAGAAAACTATCTTATGAATAGCTTATTAGTAAAATTGAAGCCATTATCATAGAAATTGTCAATAGCAGGGTGCTTAGTAACCCTAAAAAAGATACCCCAATGTCTCACTGGGATGAAAAGATGTGCAGGAAATGGACAGGCTTAAAATTGCCCTCCTTTGTGGGACCAGGCAGTCTTAACTCCACCAACAAGAGACATGAATGTAAGTGGCAACCTCCTAAAGAAGGTTGTTTCAAGCTTAATTTTGACGGGGCTTCTAGGGGCAACCCAGGAGCAGTAGGTATAGGCTGTATAATTCATGACTCTGAAGAGAGAGTAATCGCAACCTTACCCAAACCTCTAGGAGTAGCAACAAACAATTTAGTAGAATTGACTGCTCTGATTAAAGGTCTGAAAATCTACAAAGACCTAAAAATTGAAAAAGTTGAGGTTGAAGGAGACTCAGCAATTATCATTAACGCCTTACGTAAAGGGAGCATGCCTAATTGGAGACTAAATTCCCTTCTGACTAGTGCCCTTGACTTCACTGCTTCTTTTAGAAGGTGCACATTTAACCATATTTTTAGGAAGGTAATAGCAAATCTAACTCCTTGGCTAATAAAGGGGCTGATGGCATATGCCTCTCTACTAAAGGCCAACCCTAAAGAAGGATTATTTAAACTCCATCTGAAAATCTGTAAGAGGGATGCTCACTTTTCTTTTTAGTACTGCTTACAGTCTCATTATACTGAAATATACCAAGCATCTTGTATATCGGCATGCATATCAAAGATGTACATTGTTATTTATACAAGCATCTTGTAATTTCGGCATGTATAACGAAGATATACATTGTTCTGTTACACATGTCAATATACAAAGTTTCTTGTATAGTGGCTTGTATATCGTAGATATACACTGCTATTTGTACAAGCCCGATATGCATTGTATGTTTTTATACGTGAAATATACAAAGCTTCTTTATCGGCTTGTATATTGAAATATACAGAGCATCTTGTTTATCAGCTTGTATAAATACCATCTTGTATATCGGCTTGTATATACATTGTTTTGTTACACATGTCAATTTACAAAGTTTCTTGTATATCGGCTTGTATATCGTAGATATACATTGCTATTAATACAAGCACGATATGCATTGTATGTTTATTGAAATGTATACACAATGTAGGAATCATACAACAATATACAGAGCATCTTGTATATTAGCTTGTATATACATTGTTTTACACATGTCAATATACAAAGCTTCTTGTATATCGGCTTGTATATCGTCGATATACATTGCTATTTATACAAGCCCGATATCCATGAAATGTATATATACAATGTAGGAATCATTCAACAATATACAAAGCTTCTTGTATATCGCCTTGTATATTCATAGTTTTATACATATCAATATACAAAGTTTCTTGTATATCATCTTGTATATCGCCTTGTATATCGGCTTGTATATACATTGTTTTACACATGTCAATATACAAAGTTTCTTGTATATTGGATTGTATATCGTCGATATACATTGCTATTTATACAAGCCCGATATGCATTGTACGTTTATTGAAATGTATATACAATGTAGGAATCATACAACAATATATAGAGCATCTTGTATATCGCCTTGTATATCACCTTATACATTGTTTTTCACATGTCAATATACAAAGTTTCTTGTATAATGTAGGAATCATACAACAATATACAGAGCATCTTGTATATCGCCTAGTATATCAGCTTGTATATACACTATTTTACAAATGTCAATATACAAAATTTCTTGTATAACGGCTTGTATATCGTCGATATACATTGCTATTTATACAAGCCCGATATGTATTGTATGTTTATTGAAATGTATATACAATGTAGGAATCATACAACAATATAGAGAGCATCTTGTATTTCACCTTGTATATCGGCTTGAATATACATTGTTTTACACATGTCAATATACAAAGTTTCTTGTATATCAGCTTGTATATTGTCGATATACATTGCTATTTATAAAAGCCCGATATGCATTGTATGCTTATTAAAATGTATATACAATGTTGGAATCATACAACAATATACAGAGCATCTTGTATATCGCCTTGTATATCAGCTTGTATATACATTATTTTACACATGTCAATATACAAAGTTTCTTGTATATTGGCTTGTATATCGTCGATATACATTGCTATTTATACAAGCCCGATATGCATTGTATGTTTATTGAAATGTATATACAATGTAGGAATCATACAACAATATACAGAGCATCTTGTATATCGCCTTGTATATCGGTTTGTATATACATTGTTTTACACAAGTCAATATACAAAGTTTCTTGTATAATGTAGGAATCATACAACAATATACAGAGCATCTTGTATATCGCCTAGTAAATCGGCTTGTATATACACTATTTTACACATGTCAATATACAAAGTTTCTTGTATATCGACTTGTATATCATCGATATACATTGCTATTTATACAAGCCCGATATGCATTGTATGTTTATTGAAATGTATATACAATGTAGGAATCATACAACAATATAGAGAGCATCTTGTATTTCACCTTGTATATCGGCTTGTATATACATTGTTTTACACATGTCAATATACAAAGTTTCTTGTATATCGGCTTGTATATCGTCAATATACATTGCTATTTATACAAGCTTGATATGCATTGTATGCTTATTGAAATGTATATACAATGTTGGAATCATACAACAATATATAGAGTATCTTGTATATCGCCTTGTATATCGGCTTGTATATACATTGTTTTACACATGTCAATATACAAAGTTCCTTGTATATCGGCTTGTATATAGATTGTTTTACACATGTCAATATACAAAGTTTCTTGTATATTGGCTTGTATATCGTCGATATACATTGCTATTTATACAAGCCTGATATGGATTGTATGTTTATTGAAATGTATTTACAATGTAGGAATCATACAACAATATACAGAGCATCTTGTATATCGCCTTGTATATCGCCTTGTATATACATTGTTTTACACATGTCAAATATACAAAGTTTCTTGTATATCAGCTTGTATATTGTCGATATACATTGCTATTTATACAAGCCCGATATGCACTGTATGTTTATGGAAATGTATATACAATGTAGGATTCATACAACGATATACAGAGAATCTTGTATATCATCTTGTATATACATTGTTTTACACATGTCAATATACAAAGTTTCTTGTATATCGACTTGTATATCGTCGATATACATTGCTATTTCTACAAGCCCGATTTGAATTGTATGTTTATTGAAATGTATATACAATGTAGGAATCATACAACAATATATAGAGCATCTTGTATATCGCCCTGTCTATCGGATTGTATATACATTATTTTACACATGTCAATATACAAAGTTTCTTGTATATTGGCTTGTATATCGTCGATATACATTGCTTTTTATACAAGACCAATATACATTGTATGTTTATTGAAATGTATATACAATGTAGGAATCACACAACAATATACAGAGCATCTTGTATATCGCCTTGTATATACATTGTTTTACACATGTCAATATACAAAGTTTCTTGTATATCAACTCAAGTTGATGCCCCGATGGGCTACAACTCGTCGGAGTGACTCCAATCATTGGCGAGGCTTTAAACTCTTTCACTGATATGCTGATAGGCTTCTACTTGTATATGCATTACTTGACTTGCTAATACTGGTGGACCAATGTATCTTTACCCTGTTCTCACCATTGTTACCGGTCACCCTTTGTATTTGACTCAATGTACATTCACAATATACAATCGCAACATACATTTGTGACATACATTCTAAATATGCTTTTGCGATATACACACGAAATGTACATTCGGTGAACCAACATGAAATTCACGCCGATATAAACCTCTGTTTCTTACAATCGAACAACTTACCAGAGAAACTATAAAATCCTACTGAATAGAAAGCAATCTAGCACTACGGAGGTCATTCCACTGATTTCAAAGAAATCTCAACCAGTGGAATGACTCCAATCTTCTTTCCTGTAATTAGACCAAAATAGAAATTCTTTTATTCCTTCTATACATACAATCAATTCTCTCCCTCTTTGTCTATCTGTACTCCTCATTGAACACAGACCCTACTATTAAGAGTTTCAAATTGATAGTTAATTTGACTGGAAATAACGAGGTTCCGAGTCGAGCTTTGGTTGCCATTCCAGCTCATTTGAGAGATATTTTAGATTTGTTAGGTTAAAATGATTGTCTTGGTATATATAATTAGATACAGGTATATACAGGGGATTTATCATCTAGTTTGGGATTTTAATTAACTTTGAAGCAAGTGTGATTGAATACTAATGATAAGATTGGCAAGAGTAAGTATTTTTATTTTCTCTCAGGCAAAGGATTTAGTGAACTGATAGGTGTTCACAGGAAGATTAGTATATGTTTATCCTTGTTTTGTTCAAATAACACGTGAAAAGAGTTGGAAGTTTTCCATGTGATTTCAAGTAAGACAGGTAATATGGCTGGATCTAGACAAAAGAAGCCCCTCACTTGATAATAGCTGGTCTAATACTATATGTCATCGAGGACATCCCAAGAGTCAGAGATCCTACAAGCCATGCAGCAATAGAATATCAGAAGAAAGACCCTGGTATAGGGCAATGTTTGTACTTGTACCATAGGAATTGTATAAGAAAGGATGAATCCTTGGTGGGTTTGACCCCTTATAAGATCTATAAATAAACAGTTTGTACTAGACTGCAAAAGTCCCAGGCTAGACCAGAGGTTTTCTTTGCTCTGTTCTTTCCTACCGGTACCCACACTGAACAAAGCTGTATTCTACTGTATTTTATTGCTGACTTTATATATTAATGGCCTCGGCCTTTTACCAATCAAAAAAATAAAAACAAATAAAATAACATATTCTTATGGGGTTCTTTTTTAGGTATTTAATGTTGTTATACTACTTTAATTAGTAGTTTAATTGATATAAAATATTCTAACAACAAAATTTAAAATTATTGTAACATTATAAAGCAAAACAAATTTTATTACAAAATAAAGGTAGAATAATATCTAATTATAAATCTATTTAAAAAATAAATAACACAAGTATTTAGATTTGTAATGGTGAAATTTGTATACCTACTTCAATTCTCATCACAATACAAACACATTCAATGTGTCTTTTTCCTTTTTCTTTCTCTAGTTTTAAAGATGCTTCTCGACTTTAAAGATGTTTCTTTAGATCTAGAGAAGCCATTTCTACATATAAACCTTAGCATTTTTTAAGCTAAGATGTTCTAGTAAGTTGTTCTCTCAAACATTTTCATCAAATATTTCTTTCAATTATTTGATTACAACTTTGAGGAGTTAGTGTCCTTTATTCTTAAACTTATTTCATATTTATCTAATAATTTTCATTCCAAATTCAATGATCCTCACCACTACACAAGACTATACAAGACAATGTAATAGTACCTTTGTTAAATTAGTGCAATTATTAATTTACATTAGGACAAGAACTAACGTCCAAGCTTTCTTTCCTTAGTTAGAAAGTCTAGTAGTTGGAACAAATTTTTCAAAGCCAATTGCTATGCTCATCAGGTGTAGATGAGTAGCACCAACAAGCAAAATCAACTCTAATTTTTGTTGAAGAGTTATTTTTATTTATTAAGAATTATTTTATTTCCTTAGTGAATTATTTTCTTTTACTTTAGAATTATTTAAGTTTTTAAAATTTAGCTAAAAGTTATTTTTAGTTATTTTATTTTGTTTTAGAACTATTTTACAATTATTTTATTTTATATAAATTGTTTGTTTTATTTTTATTTGAAGAACTATTTTTATTTATTTAAGTTATTTTATTTACTTAGAGTTATTTTATTTTACTTTGGAACTATTTTTAGAAATTGTTTAATTTTATTTACATTGTTTAATTTTTAATTTTCTTAAGAGTTATTTTATTTACTTTAAGAATTATTTTATTTTATTTTATATATAGTAAACAGTTTTTTTCAAGAATGAATAATTAAAATAATGCGATACAAATATATTTAATCTATAAGTCCTCTTCAATGATGAAATATTTTCAATTATAATTGTGTTGAAATACATGTGGGCTTTAATATACATAGTTAACTTAAAATGGCCTAATGCAAATATATTCAATTTTCTCATCCTCTTCAATGATAAAATAATTCTAATTAAAAAAATAACTATTTAAAAATATATGTGTGCTTCTATATATATAGTTAGCACACTGTTTCAATGATGGACATTAAGTTAAAATGGCCTATGGGGCCAAATCATTGTGATTAGTTCTAGTTTATCTAACTCTATATAATAGGATGGATGCTAGATATGAAACAATATAAATCTTAACAAATGTAATTTATTTATTTTTTAACAAAATAGATGACATGATGAGCCTTGCTCACTACATCCTTTTATACTTTTCACAATTAAGGTTAGTACTTGTGGGGAGTGGTGAATGCTTGAGGCAACCACTTAAATTAGTTTTATTCCATCAACTATACTTTCAAGTTGTACAAATCTTTATTCTAGGAAACAAACTCATCATCAAGTATGCTACTAGGGATCTAGCTATCAAACTCATAACCAACTAATCAATTTACCAAAGTGCTCTACTAATATATTCAAATATTTGTTCTAAAGAACAAACTCAACTTCAACTATGCTACTCAAAGTTGTGCTTAGTAAGAATCAAACTTGGAGTCAAGCTCAATGCTAACAATTATGATCTTCACCATAAAATCACCTGGTGAAATCACCATACATTTTTCCTCTAAGGTACCTTATGTCTTTGATTTCAAAGTGTTATCTATGTGGTTGCGTAAGTACTTACACTATGTGACATTTTTTAATATGTATTTATTATAGATATCTTAAATATATCTATCTATAAAATATTACACATTAATTTTGAAATATTTTATTTATTTAAGAGTTATTTTATTCTATTTTATAGTTGTTTAGTTTTTTTAAATAAAATAAATAATGTAACAAAATTATTTATGTTTGTAATTGTATAGAAAACTCAAAACATAATTAACATATATTTTTAAATAAAAATAAAATAAAATATTTCTTAAATAATTTTAAAGTGAAATAAAATAATTATAAAATAACTTTTACACAAATAAAATAAAATGATTTTTTACCAAAAAAAAACTCTCCAATAAATAATTTTTTATTAAAATAAATAATTTTTCTATTAAAATAAATAATGTAATAAAATAAAATAATTCTTAAATATTTTCTCTTATGGAGTTCCTCTTCTTTTCTAAGGGCATCAAAGTAGATCTAAAGAGGATAGAGGTTATAACATACTTGTCTCCCCCAAAATGCAAATTGATGTTAGAAGATTTTTAGGTCACACAAGCTATTATAGGTGCTCCAAATAAAATTTTAGTAAAATTGTGGCACCCATGTTTTCCCTCCTTCACAAGAACCCAAATTTGTATAAGAAGAGGATTTTTAATAAGAAAAATCAACCTTTACTCTAGTCCTACGAGGCCCTAACTTGAGTTTACCTTTCTATATCTATAGGGATGTTTCCAATGATGCCATAGAAGAAGTCTAGATCAAAAAGATGAAAAAGGAGGGATGTACGTGATTTATCTCATCAGTAGAAAATTGATGCCTACTGAACAAAACTACATGACAACTAAAAGGGATCTTTTTGTTGTAGTGCATGTCATTAATAAATTTCAAGATTACATTATAAGATAAAATATAATAAAATATAATAATAGTATACAATGTACATAGACCATTCTACCATCAAATATTGGTTGTTTTACAAGAATTCAATGTAACAATAATTGATAAAGGTGATTGATGACTTTCGTCACAACCACAATTATTTGTATAATGGCCCGAAATGAAAGTACCACTTGGGTCATTGTCTCTCACAAATCGGGAGGTAGGCCCTCTAAGATGTTAAGAACATAAAAGAGATGGATCTGGCTTTTGATCACCAAGTTTGCACAAGGTGAGAGCATACACCTACCACCTTACAAGCACAACAAACAATGATAAATTAACACCCTAGTTAATCTATATGCAAACAAACATTTGAAAAACTCTTGCCACCCATGCTTATTGCATTTGCAATAAGGAGCACCTTGACCAAGAGCTAGCCCACCTTTTCTAGGTTTTTAAGCTTAATGGCTACTGCCAGAAATGTATCTCTCGAGCCTTTAACTAGGCCAAAAGTTGAGCTAACCCCAATCCTAAGCTTGACGTCCCAAGTACTACTTGGATGGCCACCCTCCCCTACATAGAGGGCCTCTCAAATAAAATATCAAAAATATTATGCAAGAAAGGCCTCTTATGTACCTTCAAACCAGTCTCAACCCTCAGGAATCTTGTCCCTTCTACCAAGGATCCCAGAGATAACCTTATCAACTCCAGTGTCTATAAGATTGTCTCCTCCTGTGGAACTCCATACATTGGGGAAACAAGTCGATCCATTAGCACAAGGATCAAAGAACACAATGCAAACATCAAGCATGATCACACTGCTAAATCTGCCCTAGCTGAGCACTCCTAGACTAAACACCACATTTGTCTTGAACGCACCCAAATCTTGGCAAAGGAGGATTTTTTTTTAAGAGGAAACTCAAAGAAGCTATTTTCATTAAAAGCCACCCCTCCAACCTGAATCGTGATGAAGGGTGGCAGCCTAGCCCCACTTGGCTACCTCTTTTGAACTCCCTCCAGTCTAAACCTCATCCCCCTTGATCCTCCTAACCCCTTTTCTTGACTCATCCCTTCCATCCTCTTCCCTCCTCCATCCTCAATCTGCCCTCCTCCTTTATTGCCCCTTTTACATCTGTGTACTATTTGCCTTGCCCTCCCTCCCCCGCTCTGGTTTTGGTTCCTCTCCTCTCCTCTCCCTTCCCCCTCTTCTCCTTCTCTTTTGTGGTCTTAGTCTCCTATACCTTGCTTGCTCTCCCCCTTGTTGAGCTTATCGCTTTTACCATAGATATATATGTATATATATTAGTTTGTTTGTTTTTCTTTGTTGTAGCTTTGCATAAATTTGCAAGCCCCCCTTTTCTTTTTCAGTTTGTTTGTATGTTTGTGTTTCTCTTTTTGGTTCCTTTTGTCTTATATTAAGACACACACACACACACACACACACACATATATATATGCCTTTGTGCGGTTATGTATTTTTATTTTAGTGTTTCCTTTCTTTTCTTTGAGTCCTCTCTCCTTTGCTATATATATAATTCTTTCATCTTTTCTTACTTTTATTTATGTAGGTTTCTTTTGTACCTCTTTTTGCTCTCGAGTCGAGGTGTTTTGTGTTATGGATTTGGTTTCTCCCTACGTTGCACTTGGTTGCGCCTTGTGCAAAATTTGGGGTTCTTATGATCTTGTGGGTTTTCCTATTTGTCTTTTCTTGTGCTTGCATTTCTTATACATATGAGATTATGTATATTTATGCAATGGCACAATTTTCTTTCTTCTTTATGTTCTTGGGTCAGGGTTGTCTTTTTTTCTCATAGATTTGATTTGTTAGGGCTTGCTTATGTCTTTTCTTTTTCTTGTCTTTATATGTTTCTTGGGTGTGTAGGTGCATGTGTTTTAATTAATATCTAGCTTTCATTGACTTATGTTTTTCTTTTATATATATATATATATATATATATATATATATATATATATATATATAATTGATCTTTATAATTGTTGCCTTTGTTAATGTGTTTTTTTGTTTGGGTTGCTTTACTGTTTTTTTGGTTTCCTAATTTTTCTCTTCACCAACTTTTTGTTTTTATTCTATTTAATTTTTCTCTCTTTCCTCATGCCCTTCGTTTTGGTTCCATCCTTCCCCTCTGTCTTCTTTTTAAACCAGCTCAAGTCTGCTATCTAATGTATTGCTATCCTCTTCCTGATGATGGATAATTGATTATGATCCGAAACGTCGAGAAGTAAGCATACACAGTTGAATCCAGAAGCTCGCTAACTCATTATTATGGACTGTGGAAAGCTCATGCCTACTAAAAGAGATCTAATCAATGAAATCCCTACAAAACCACCGTTAGTAGTTTGAATTTCCAGTCTTCCACAAACGAACATCAAGCTCCAATTTCAAATCTTTGACACCCGTCTGCCGCTTGTTTTAAATCATAACTCAGCGGTTAGGAGCCCATTCGTATGAGTTTGAAGAGTCTCAACCAAGAAATCGTAGATATGCCAGTCAGCAAGGAGAAAAGAAAAAGGAATAAACAAAACAAATCACAATAATAGCACTTGCACCCACAAGAGATCCAAGGAATCTGCCGATAGGAACAAACAAAACGCATGTAAAAATGTAGCGGCGTGATTTCTTTTATGGCGTGAGACAAATTTCCACTTTCTAGCCACGCTAAAATGCTCACATATAAGAGTTCATCGTTTCATGAAATATGCCGATAAGAATAAACAGATAGTTTAGGAAAATTTACCAGCGTGAAAATAACGGACAAGTTTAGAAGATTTTCTGGTGTGAATTTTTTTTTAATTTCGGGAGCAATTTTTCCAGGTGCTATTCTGTCGTGAATATTTGATCTGCTAATAGGAACAAACAAACATAGAGTTTAGAAAATAGCAGTCGCACCTATAGGAGGTTTAAGGAATATGCTGATAGGTACAACATACGAGTTTAAGAAATACGCCAAAAGGAACAACTGAGTTCAAGAAGTACGCCAAAAGGAACAACTGAGTTCAAGAAATATGGCGAAAGGAACAACTGAGGAGTTTCAGCTGCTAGCACTCAGCCCTAAAATTTATCTTCAAAATGCCAATAAAAACCAGATATGGTTCTGTAAATGCGTTTGCTGGGGGGCTGGAGAGGTTTAAGAAATACGCCGTTTGGAACAGCAAGGAATATGCTGATAAGCACAACAGGCTAGTTTAGAAAACTTTCCACCGTGAATTTTGTTTACTTAAAATGATCTCTTTTTATGGCATGAGGCAAGTCCAGCACTATAGTGCTCCCATATAAAAGAAAAAGAAGGCACAGTGTGAATCGTTAAGGATAACCACAAGCAAAGTGTGCAATAAGAAACATTCGATAATAACCTTAACACCAAACAATAATCATAATGGTTAACATTAATGCTATTGTTCTAATTGTCTAACCGTTAACAATAACAATTATCCTTGAATATGTTGTTTGTTGTAGGTTGCATAGATATCATGTAGCAACGCCTTGCCAAGAAGTATATTGTTTAGTGGATAAAAGAACAATATTCTACACCGAATGTTTTGGATGAACCTTAAGCCACAAATGCATAAACACACGAGTCCTGCCTTTGATACACAGCTATAAAGTTTAGAATTTTAACAAGTGACTATTATGATGGCAGTTTAAGATCATGATTATAATTTAAAATCAACAACTAGCAATATAACCGGATGAGGAAGGCATGTGAAGTCGTTATTAAGCATTAAGATTAATCAAATATTTAAAAGAACCATTAGGGTACCATTCAAACCAAATATAAAATCTGCAACCCTCACGTAAATACTATCGAGAAATGCCAATACTCGTTGGATAAAATCCGCCTTTTCACACCTGCAAAACAAAGCTTCAACACAAGATCTTGCTCAAACCAATAATTATCAGTAGCATGTTCACGTCAGGGTCACCAATGTTTGCAGCAAAATTATATAAATTTTAATAAAGATTTGAAAACTATACGAAACCCTAAAATCTATATCAAGTGCAATAGAAAAGATTTAAGATAGAACTGTTGAAACCAAATAAAAATAAATGTTACCAAATGTAGTTTGAAATGTGGTTGCTGAGAATTTTTGCATAACTCCAATGTTGAAAACTCCAGCTGGGTAAATGCAAAATGAGATGGTTTTTATTAAGTTTGGAAAAAACAGTTTGAGCAGGGAAAAAGTTGGTTGAATAGGTTTTTAATAGATTTTGGGTTAGGTTTTTGGGTTTAAGTTAATAATAAATTAAAGTATTTAATTTATTATTAATGAGAGTTTATAGGTAAATAATAAATTAGTTTTAATTTATTATTTACAAGATATGGTAAAAGTGAAAGATTAATTAATTATTTAAAATTAACTAAATTTTTGGTTTTGGGGTAACTTAAGGATAAATGAAAATAATGGAAATTTAATTAATTAATTAAAATTAATTAAATTTTATGGAAGGGAGGACTTAGGAAATTATTAGGGAATAATTTGATCAATTTTTTACGTCTACAGGTAGTTGAGGTGTCACCATCATACAAGGGAGTTACATTTACTATTTTTAGCACGTATGGTGGTCACTAATTAAAATTAATTAAATTTTATGGAAGGGAGGACTTAGGAAATTATTAGGGAATAATTTGATCAATTTTTGACGTCTACAAGTAGTTGAGGTGTCACCATCATACAAGGGAGTTACATTTACTATATTTTAGCACGTATGGTGGTCACTCCATAGTGGTTGGTTTTACCACCTCCATCCTCTCTCTGGTCTATATAAACTCACTATCTAGCATTTGGTAATCTTTTTCTAGCAACTTCTGTTTTTGAGCTCATAATGCAATTCTAGCATCTCGACATTTGCATCTCTTAGAATCTCTGGTCTATTTTTGTTTATTGATTTATAGTTTTATAGTTTAAAATCTCCCTTAAAGAGTTCTTGGGTTATGCATCTCTTTCATATTTCTAATAGCTAAGGATTGGCAAGTGACAAGTAAGCATACAAATGTCCTAGATGATAATTATAAAGTAAATATTGTTCCTTTTAGTGTACCAATTGAAGTGATCCTCTAATTATTGTTCCTTGAATGCTCCAAGAATGAGAATAATTCTAGGAATGTCCTTGATGATAAATGAATGCACATTTACTTCCTTTAAATACAATTACATAACAATGAATCATGCAAATGTGTGTTAAGTCATCTCATAATGGTTAGTGAAATTGGCATGAGTTATCCAAATTTAAATTTCAATTTTATAAATTTAGGGGTTAGAATTGTAGATGCAAGACCTATCTCACACTTGGGGGATTGACCTAGGACAGTGAATAATAAATCTAATGTGAGGAATTAATGTTTGGATATGGAGGTGTGGTCAAATATGTGGGGATATGTGAAAATTAGGATGGATGAAGCATAGGCAACTTAGCCTAACTTTGTACAAGATTTTTCCATTTTCCAATATGTAATTGTATATGTCCTGGAGAATTTTGGGGGGTGATTTGATTTCTTGTATTGTCACTGTTTTATGGAATCTAATCTAGTTCAAGATTTAAGATTTATAATGCATATCTAAACTTAATATTTTGACCTATAAGTTGCATTATGAACCCACTTTAAAAAGTAATTAATTTTTTGATAATATCTTTATCTAATCGTTCATTTACTCTTTTAAAGGTGTAATACTAAATAATGACCCTTTAGTTCTCACTAAAATTATAATTTTTAATTTTTAATAAGTTTTTAATTTTTATATTTAAAAACTATATAATAACTAAATTTGAACGTGAAGTATAATACATACATCTTTTTAATAGAGCTTACCCCCTCTCTCTATATATATATATACTTGATTAAAATAAAATTTTATTCTATTTAATTAATAAGTTCTAATTCTATTTAATTTCTTTGAATTATTAATTTATAAACATTAAATTCTAGAAATAATACATTATCTTATAAAATATCAAATTAAATAAAACCAACTATAATTATCTTATAGATATTTTTCTCTCCCCAACGTGCTTATAAAGGCCTCCAAGGATAGGTTATCTTAAATTAAATATGGTTGTCTTCTTAGTATATATTAAATGTTAAATGGTATAGCCACAACTACCATGTCTCAATGATGATGGAATTATGTGGGCAGGGACATGAATGAAATTATTCAAACATATTATGTACGCGCTGAAAGTTGTAGTAAATTGCCACGTACATTCGAGGTATGGCCTCTTTCCCATGGTTTAGGAAGGATTGGTTTGCATCACATATAGAGCTGTTTCTCATATGTTCTTTTTCTCAAAAGATGGTATTTTGCACACCTCTAAATATTATCTATATAAATGGTTACTTAAAGCTTAAGTAAATGTTCCAATTATAACATAATATAGAATAAATCATTGTGAGGTGGTGGAGATCCTTGAATAAATAGATTTTTTAGAAGCTATGGACATCTACATGTTCTTTCTATCTAGTTATTACAATTATATAATAGTTTTTTTAAAATTTATTCTTTTTATTATAAAAATAGGTTCATCTTTGTTAGATTATGTGAAAAAGGAGACTAATTAAGATTTAATATAAGGAGTAGATATAAGAAACTATTTGATAGATGATTTGAAGATTAAAATAATAGAATATAGTGTTTTCATGAAGGAGAGATAACATGGAGTGCTCATAAGATAATTATGGCAAAAAATAAGATGTATAAATAGAAAACTCACATTATTATGTAAAACTATGTAAGGTGAGTGAATACATATAGAATATTTGAATGAAAAATATGATCAATATGAAACATAACTCTTAAATATTCAAAAATAGAAAATAGTAACTCTTATTAAATATACCAACTCACTCCGTGACCAACTCCTAATAACCAATGCAAATTATACCTTAGTGTAGGAATAATACTATAATGAAACTAAATTTGCACAATAGAATAATATAATAGTAAATATGCTTCAAATACTTGATAATAATATGCCACTTGGAGAGGGCAACCTCCTAAACTACTTCTAGGGGAATACCTCCAATAGTATTCAATAAGAACACAATACTCAATATAATGATAATAATTAACCTCTACCTCCTATATATACCATACTTATGCCTTGAATGTCACCCAAGTTGACTTAACTACCTATATAAGATTATATTAATGATAATATAACTTAATTAAGAGTTAAAGTAGCCATAATTCAACTACCCATAACCTTATGGACTTGTAGGATTAATGGTGTAGCATGCCCCCTTTCTTGACAAAAGCGTTGTCCTCAATGTTATTCGATTATGGACGATTCTACACAAAATCTTCATCTTCCCATGTGGTAAATTTGATTGGAAAATGCTTCCATATAATCAGGTACTTCATGATTGTTCTAGTCCTTAGCTTCTTCGCATGTGTTCAAAAAATTCACTTAGGCTCCAAGATGGTTCTTCCCTTTGCATCTAGCTTAGGTAGCACTATTTATATTAGAATTTTGTATTGATCCACTTGCCTCTTCATTTTAATTTATGCCCTTGCATTTTTCTCCTAAGATTGGAGGGTAGTTCTTCCTGGTGTTGGATGTTTTCATCCATTTCTATAACCTTTTGGTGTACCATCAATGAAGAGGTGAAGGGTGGTAGATGGTACCCTAGAATTAATTGAATAATCTATTTAGGATCTCCTTTTGGAGGGAATCCTTTTTTATTTTATCCAAGTATTGACAATGCATGACCAGATGTTATTGACTTGAATTCTCCGCATCCTCCTCCTTCTAGCATATCATTCATTGGTATCAGGTTTTGAGATCCAATATGTGTGGTAGCCATTAAAGTATTTGGGTGATGATCTCTCTTTAGACTTAAGTAAAACCCAAAAGCATAATGTCCCTTCAAAGAAATATTTTCTTCCCAAACCTTGCAGTGTGACTCCATTAGTTTGGAATGTTTAAAACCTTGGTGAGAAGTTATTTATTGAAGAATTTCCATGAAAACTTTGCACCCATCTGTCTCAATATTTCATCCTTCATCTTTTTGGTCTCTATCACTATATCATACAAGGTTATGGTATCCCATCCTCTACTATGGATCCTCTTTGTGAGGAGTCTTTCCATCAGTGATGGAATTCCTTCCCTTGCCTCTTATTGAAGCCCCCACCATGGTGCAACAAAATTATTTTACAATAAATTACACAAAATAAATCCAATGAATTTTAAGTTTTTACTGTAACTTCCCAAGGCCTAGATCTCACTTCCCAAAAAAATTCAAGATTTTTTTTATTGTCGACTCAGGAGAGAACTTGGTAGAAACCCTAATTATACAATAACTCTTTCAATTTGGCTCCAAATGGACTAAAATATGGATTGTGGTAGCTTGAATGGGTTCTTGAAAAAACCTTTAAAAATCAAGAAAACATTTACCATATTTATAGATATGCACTTCACAATTTACCCTCCAAAATAAAATAAAATAACCTTATTTTTTCCCTCTATTTGCCAAGATCATGCTCTAATACCACTTGTAATGAAACAACTTGAACAATAGATGAGTATAATAAGAAATATGTTGTACAAATACTTGATAATAATATGCCACTTCAAGGGGGCAACCTCCTAAACCAGTTTGAGGGGGATATCTCCAATAGTCTTCAATAAGAACACAAAACTCAATATCATAATAATAACTAAACTCTGTCTCCTATATATACCATACTTATGCCTTGGATGTCATCTAGGATTAACTAACTATAATATATTATATTAATGATTATATAACTTAATAAAGAGTTAATGTATCCACAAGTCAATAGCCATTACCTTATGAACCCATAGGATTATGGGTGTAGCAAGTATGTAACAACTAAATGAAAATGAAATAAAAACCTACAAATACCCCATGAAGAGATGGGTCTTGACAGATAAAGCCATATAAGATACCTATGTACATATTAATCCCTCATAGATAAGAATCCCCTCAAGTAGAGAGAGTAAAGACTCACAAATTAGAGAGAGAAGAGAGAGAGGACTAGGAAGCCTCCTAGGAAGTAGCTGCATAGTAGTGGAGATCAATGACCTATCCACGAATAATCTACTTGATATATAGTGCATATGAACCTCTATATTCTTAGTCTATTGTTAGTGGATAGGTTTTTAAAAATATGAGTAACACTCTAATTGCTAGAAAATATGATTGATGACTGATAGAAATAGATACCAAACTCAATGAGAACATATTAAAGCTAATGGACTCAATTGAAATATTCACAATCCCCTGATACTCTACCTTAATGGAAGATAGAGAAATAGAATGTTTCATTTGTCTTTACCAACATATATGACCTAAATCAATTGATAAGTTGTAACCTAGAGTTGACTTGTGATCCTTAGAACCACTTGCCTAGTTTGAAAAAATTTACCCAAGCTCAATCAATATCAATACGTGCAACATAATAAATCCCAAGATTATTAGTGCCTCTATATGCAATGAAGAATTCAGTTAGTTATGTTCATTGTAGCTCATGAGGCTTTTGTATAAATCAAGAGACCATCCTAATGGAATATGAAAAGTGAGGTTGTATATGATGCTACCAAAATCTTGTCAATAAAAAATAGCATCAACCTATGGTGAAGAACACTATGCATCAAGTTTGACTCTAGAAAGAAATAGAGTCAGAGTAGGCTTGTAGTCATCCATGTGGAACTAAGAGAGCAAGTCAAGCACATAATTGGATTTTGCAATACTAATCTCAGAATTAGACTAAGATATCTCAATCTTGAGGAATTAATGCAACACACTGAAGTTGGTAATAGAGGATGTGTCTTGAAGGGTATTTTTTATTGACACAATAGAGGATGATGAGCTCCTTATAATTAGTAGGTTATCAAATACAAAACCAATAGCTAGAGGGAATCATCTTCTACAAGATGCAAATTTTTGGATTAGAATGGCATTTGAAAAATCCAACTAAGTGAAGGAAGGAATACATCTTGGCATACCAAACCTAGGGGGGCTATTTGATATGATAGATAGATTTTATAAGCGTGTAAACCATGGAAGAATGCTCTAGAAAATTTTGTGACTAGTCTATATATATCTCCTCAAGAACTCCATTAAAAAACACTCTTCAATATTAAACTAATGAACCTTTTTCTAGTTATCTATTCTACCTTAGCTTTCAATTTATATAGACTAACAAAATTTAAGCCCCAAAGTAAAGATCTCAAATGAATCAAGTCATCAAATCATAACTTCCTACCATAGCAAGCACTTAATTTCTATAAAACTTAGGTTACTAAACCTACATATATTAGTTACATATAAAATAGAACCATGACTTCACACTCTTCACAACACAAGAATCATATAAGGGTATTTATGAGGATGACCAATGCCTAAATACATCTAAGGAACCATAGGGTCATGAATTCATACCCTAGTAACTAAACTAGCTTTCAATTGGAGAATCAACACCTAAGTACTCATGATACCAAACAATTCTCATCTCTCTAAAAGGGATGATCTCGTTCGTATCCTAGAGCTATAAGGCAAGAAGAAGATATACATTTATGAATCTAAGGAAAATAATTATGACCATCATATACTAGCCCAATAATAGATCCATGATGTTTCTCAAGCCACTTACACCCCTATATGAACTACTAAGGGCCCCTTTTGGAAAATTTAATATAACACATGTAAAACTCTACACATTCCAGTAGTAGCAAAATGAAAAGGATTCAAAATACAATAATTCTCAAAATGATAAAATGTTAAACAAAATTACTAATGAAATCCTATAAAAAATAATAATATTCAAATGCGGATACCAATGCAACAATTTCAATTTCAAATAAAAAGTCCAATCAAACAAGTTGCTAAGGCAAAGAAACATATCAAAATTTAATACTATTGGTTAACAATTTAAAAATTCACAAATAAATTAATTAATAGATAAATCAACAAACACATAATCCATTCCTATGGTTTTGATCAGGTGGAAGTGGAAGGTGAGTCTAAGGTGGTGCTTGATCTAGTCACTAGGTCATTGAATATTCCTTGGGAGTTTAGGGATTACATTGAAGACATAAAAATTTCTATTTCTGACATTCCTAATATTAAGATTCAGCATGTGTATAGAAAAGGAAATCATGCTGCTAATAAAATTTCCAACCTTGGTCTTAATGTTATAGGGAGTTGGTCCACCACCTTGGTTGAAGACTTGCCATGAGGAATACAAGATATAATTTTTAATTATGCAAAGACATAAAGTTTACCATGCCACTAATGTTATGGAGAGGGAACCTTTTCCTTTCTCAAAGATTATTTTCATAGAGTTTAAATCTTTATTTCCTATGAAGGAAATATTTTTGCCTATTCCTTATACTTATATGATGACTAATCCTAATCTCTGGATAGATTTGAAGAGACAGGACAAGGAAATATTTTTTTACAAAGCAATCATGAAACTGTTGGAATTAGTCCAAACAACTAAGAGGGGGGGATGAATCAGTTGTCTCACAAATTTAACCTTTTCTACTTTTAACCTTCTTTATCAAATTACAATCATATTAATAATGTAAACATTAAAGCATGATTCAACAACACATGAGCAGAAACAAATAAACACACATGCCACAATGATTTTTAACGTGGAAACCCGGTTAAGGGAAAAACCACGGTGGGGGTTAACCCACAAGGATTATACTCTGTTAAAAGTATTACAATTGGGAATGCACATGCATTCGGGCTCACTGATCAAAAGAAGGCTCACTACCTATAGAAAGAAGATTACAATGAGGTTGAACTAATAATTAGCATCTACCAATGCAAGGATTCAGTTTCGGTTAAGCACAGAATTCTGACTTGATAGAATTCATCCTCACACTACCCTATTTACTATTATGCTAACATCTAAACCTTAGATCTCTTCCCTTTTCACACTTATTCCATATTCGCAACACACACACAAACCACTTAAATCCATCGGCTATATATATCCACATCATGATATGCAATCACTTTTCAATCAGCTTCAAGAACACTTAGAACTTTGTTGAAGACTCTTCTCTGTCAGCTAAATCCATGCATAACTTGTAACACGAACCAAAACTATCATTCACAAATCATCAATCATGTCGGCCACTATCACTGATCATCACAAATTGTCCACCTAACAACTTCCATTTATCCAAAACCAAGATCAATTACAAGGTCGGCCTGTTCTTCTGTTGTCTGCACTGTCAAACTGTAACCCCATACTCATATGTAAATAACTTTGAATCCTTTATCACCGAAGGTTAAAATTCAGGATTTAGATTGCCCTGACAATCCCTATGACTCCTTTAGATCCACAGTATACTTTGACTTACCACCAGAGAGATCCGGACCAAGATATTAGATAACTTGGAATATAATACCATCAAACAACTATATGCAACATACCAGAACTACAAACCAAAGGCTTCGTCTACGAAGGAGTATTAATCAATTTTGTCACTGACTCAATAAGTTGTCAACAGTTAGTCAATTTGACTAAGTCATTCTTACCAGACCAAAATGTTATACACAACTTGTCTTAAGACATGTTCCCAATCCGTTCTGATTGTTGCCATCAATGACAACATCATATTTCAATCAAATCAATAGTGTCTCTTAACCATGTTGCCAACAATCTCCCCCTTTGGCATTGATGGCAACACTTAGTGAAAAATGCTCATACTACTCCCCCTTACTATGTACACTCTATTTTTCTTTTTCCATTTAGATGTTTAGCCAATTTTCACAGGTTCTTCTTCTCCCCCTTCCACATCAATGGCAAAGGTGTATGTACAAGCGACAAAATTGTATCGAAATTGTAAAACTGTTATACTTTGCCGCATATGTACAAGTGCAATCATATAGCTTACCTACTAAAAAGTGGAGAGGATTTTTGTGTATATAGCTTTCAATTGAGCAAATTCTCCATTCCACTTAGCCTTAGCACTACTCAAAATTTGAATGTTTCCATTCACTTGAAACACCAATTCTTCTGCTTTCTCTACAGTGGTAGACACATCAGTTATTACCTTTATTTTTGTTGCCTCTACGAGAAGACTAGTCATAGAATCAATATTGGATTCTATTATTTCTCTGAGTTGGCACATTTTTCTCTTAGTGGGCTCTTTCTTACTTTACAAACTACTTATCTTTGCATAAATGCCTTCAATTTCTACTCTCTTGTTGTTGATGGAGTCAGATGCTGGATCAATTTTTATTGAGATTTTTATCAATTGAAGCTCCAAGTCATCTATTTTATCCTTTATTTTTATTGTAGTTATAGGCCATGTTAGACAAAATTTATATATATCACTGGCTTTCTTTGTAGCAGTATCTATGTTCTTAATGCTATTGTCTAACAAAATTGTATCCTTAGCTAACTTATCCTTCAACTCAATTAGCCTTTTATCTTTTATTTCTGTCGTAACCTTTTTATTTGTAGCTTTTCCAAAAGATTCAAAATGTGAACTTACAGAATTTATCAGCCTTTTAAGTTTCTCAAATGGTGCTAGGGATGTGTCCTTTTGCAATCTAGGCATCAACTTTTCCAAAACATCGGATGCCTTATCAATGAGCTTACTATCCTGAATGTAGGATGTTAATATTTCTTCTTGAGCTCTAGCTTGGACAATTGTCCCTAATTTTAATTTTTTCAAAGGTGACATGCAGTCCAAAATCATTGGCCCTTGTAGTAACTCAGGTGAATCAAAAATCTGTACTTCATGCTACTTCTCCAAAAATTCTCTGATAGTGTCAACTGGATCTTGAGTGGTAGCAGTGTCTCTTACCACTTCTTCTTTATTATGCTCTAGTGGACCTTGGTCCATAGCTTCTTGCTTATCAATTTTATGTTCTGGAGAAGGACTTACCTTGTCTTGTTCATCATCTTGCTCTTCCTGATCACCAGTTACATTTTGCTCTCGAGGGATTTTAACATTTTTTAGGAGTTTTATCCTCTTCTTGCTCCTTCATCTCTTCATCCTTCCTAGGGCTTACTAGAGGAGTCTTTGTTTGATTCAAATCTTGTTCAGAGCTCACTTCCAGAAGGGAACTATTATCACCAACATTTTTTTCTTGCTTGTCATGAATAGTTGGGATGTTGAGTTCTTTTAGGGCATCAACAGTTATTTGTTATATGTCCTTTACCAACTTCTCTATGTCTCTAGACATCAAAATGTTGGTCCTTGTTTTTATGTCAAGATTTCTCCCAAGTATCTTACTGACTCTTGTTTTCTCTTCAACTATTAAATCTGGACACAATTGTATCAATGCATGTTCTCTTAATTCCATGTCTTTAGCCATTGTTGCTTCTTTTCTAGCAGACATGATATGCCTAAGCTATCAAGTAGATCTGTAATTACCTCAAGGAGGGCTTTGTTAAACATTTCCAAAAATTTGATCACTGGAGTTTCAATGATGTTTTTATCTGCATCATTATACTCATCATACAGGTCTGGTATTGGCTTTAGATTACCATGTGCTGCCATAGCATTTATGACATCTTCCAAATTTATTGTAGCCTCTGTTTTCTCAAGCTCTGTTTGCCTTAGCTTTTTCTTGCTTCTTCCCTTATCGAAGGGCTTGTCTTGTTTTCTCCTGGAGACTAAACACTGGCCTTAGTCTTCATTTTCTTAACTTCTTCATATGTCTTAGTCTCCTCATCATGAGCTCCTATACTAACATACATCCTTTTGCCTTTTGTTTTCTTTCTCTTGTGCCCTTTTGTAGTGGTTTCCTTTGCAGGTACTTCTTCCACACTCATAGAAGGAGTGGGACAAGAGGACTTGGATGTTGTTTCAGTAGAGGTTGAACCTCTTGTTCTTCTTTTTGGTGTTGTAGGCTCTTCTACTTTCTTCTCAAGCTCTTCTGGAGCCTTAACTGGTTCATCTTGTTGCTTCTCTATAGTTGTTCTTTCTTCTTCTACCTTTTCTCTTGTTTCTACAATTTGTTCTTTAGTGAACCCCTTGCTCTGGGCATATTCTTAGCCTTCTTTACAAATTCAGGCTTTCTTAATTCAACATGCACTTTGATAGAGATTTCCTCATAAGTGCCAAATCTTTCTTCTGTGGTTTCCCCAGGTTTGCTGAACATAGGTCAGCTGAGCCAATTAACACTTCCTCAGTTACTTCATACCCCAAGGGAGGAACCCACATTGTCCATGGCTCAACAACTACCATTATGCATTGATTCTTATTTACAATAAAGCATATGTCATTTTTGTATTTTTCCACAATTGTCTTAGGTATTCTTTCCCTTGATTGCATGGCCTTTTGGAAATTTTTGAAATAGCCCCATAGGGCTTCATTTTGAGCATCATGACTGTCTAAACTGTTCAAATGATTCCTAATTTGTGGGGCCACAGGTTTGCTATATACCATACCAAATTCTTCATTCTAGGAAATTCTTTCATAAAGTAGAAGAATATGCAAATGATCAACGTACCATATTCGAAGGGATTCTTTAGATTTTCCATCAATTGTTGCTAGAGAAACTCATAGAGGTTGTAGTCAACGTTCTTCTTGACCATCTCATAAGTAGTGTAGATGGTTGTACCAGAGATAGAGTTCTCTTAGTTTGTGAAATATATCTTGTATTTGATTACCATCGATGTGAACCTTACTGCATGGTCTACAATTATGTTAACTAACAATGCCCTTTTGTCAAATTGAGCTCTGGTGGCCTCCATCACAGTGCTATTCTTTATAGATTTTAGTACAAGCATCGTTCTGGTAGAGTTCAATCCTATTACAGCCCGTATAGCCTCCTCGGTAATCATGAAGGGTGTGTCGAGACACATGATCTCATCATGAATTTTTCTAAGCACATACCGGACCCATTCATCCTCTGCAAACATTGGGAAGTCAACATATTATATGAATTTCTTCTCTGCCAATGCCTTGTATTCTTCCTTCAATTCAAAATCATCACTGGTTAGATGTTTTAGCTATAGATATATAAGTTGGCTACCACCAAGTTCTTCTCGGGCAACATGAATGTATGCCCTAATGTCTTCCTCATACATAACACCATACGGTACTTCCAAAAATGCACCATTAGGATCAACTTCCATAGATTTGAATGGTTGTTTCTTGAATTTTAGTCGAGGTCTCTCAGTGCTATCGATTACTTGTGGTGTCACCATTTTTTCAATAATTCAAACAATTTCTTATTAGGGTTTTAACTCTTAATACTTATATTTGTCAAAATTGGGGTTTTATCTACTTTGAATTGCTAGAAATCACTAGAGTTGCTTAGGGTTCTACTTCTGATCTCCTTGGACACTTGAAAACTCAAATGCAAAGTGATTAATCTTTCGGATGTGACCCTTTTAACCTTTATTTACCAAAACCTAATCACCATAAATGTGAATTTCCAAAAAGTTATCAAACACTTCACTGTCAACCACAATCGATCAAGACTGCTCTGTAATGCACCGCATTAGATTTTTTTCTACCGGTAACTTCTTCAAAAGATTCATCAACTAGCTCTATAACGCATATCCTCATGCTAGATTTTAGTACCAACTATCTGGCTAGGGGATCAAGATTTTCAATAAGAGCTCCTCCTGAGCCAAAGATCTCAATTTACTTCCTAGAGGAAGTATCTACACTAGAGGCTGGTGCAGATCCATCCTTGACCTCTTTTACATCCTTCTTAATCTAGATCTTGCTTATTTCTTTCTTGGTTTCTGCCGGATCAACCTTGTTCTTTCCCTTATCTTCCCTCTGCTCTATTTTCCTCTTTTCTATAGGATACTTTCTTTTCACATTCTTTCTTTTGTAGAACTTTGCAACATGTCCAGGTCTATTGTAATTGGAGAAAATAATATTCCTCTGTCCTTGGTTCCTCCCATTGATTGGATTCATTCTTGATCTGCATTGGTTAGCCATATGCCTAAATCTATTGCATGCAAAGCATTTTCCATTGAAAGACCGAGTATTCCTCACACTATTAAAACCATTCCTTACCAGACTTCTGCATTCATTTGATCTATGATCAATTTTCTTGCAATTGAAACACTAACTGGAGAAAGATGAAACATTTTGATTCATTCTACTCCTACACTGAGTAGCCATATGATCAAACTTATTGCATTTGAAACAATAGCCATTGAAAGATGGGTACCTTTGAGCATTTGGTTGCATGACCGAAGGTCTTCTAGGTCTATTTCTCTTATTCCAAACCTGGTTTCCTTTGACTCTCTTCATCTCAGTGTTAACTTGTCCTAATTTAGAACTTTCTCCTTTTTCAAAACCCAAACCTTGCTTATCATTTGGACCTTTCTAACTATCAATCAACTCATCAAGCTTTGCAAAGCTTATTTTGAACTTTTCTTTGTAACTATTAGCTATTTCTAGATCATGTTTCAAAAGTACAATGATCTAGCCAGAATTTAACCCATTGGAACCAATCTGGGTTTTGAGTCACCTACAGAAATACATAGTAAGCCCACTACTGTAACGAGGATTTCTATTAGGAACAAAACCTTGTATCCTTCCTTGGATTTCAGCGACCAGTTGAATATAAGGCTAATCCACCCTAGGGATTCTTCTGAGATTCAATGACTAATTTATAGTATATAGTTTTCCAAGATTTAACCTCACATAATCCTATGTACATTAGTACTAGAAACATCCTTCATTTCCCAGATTTCCTACATACTTTGTATCCATGTGATGAAGGTACATGAGGATTTGTCATGTGTATATGTAGTTCTAGTTGTACTATGTTTATGTAATTGTACGAGTGGGTACACAACCCTTTCCAGGGTCTAGTTTCCCCAAATAGTTATTTGTTAGTTGCTAGCCACTTAGGTGAATCAAAGACAAATAATTAGTACAACCAATGCAAGAACCTTGAAGGGGTGTTTGATGTTAAGTTAAATAGCTCATGCATTGTGTTGGTTTACCTATGCACTCATATTTGTGAGATAGTTTATTTGTTACTTAGTCTTAATCTTATTTCCCTTGTATCTAAGCTTACAAGAATACCATCTACTATATTTTGATCACCAAGATCCACATGGGTGAGGTGAGAGCATACAACAAGTAGTGTTCTTTGTTGACCTAAGAATCATTCTTTATTGTTTCTAATGCTATATATAGATTAGATTCATATCAATAACAAACACTATTTTCTGATTACCAAGATCCACACAAGTGAGGTGAGAGTATATGACAGTTGCTTATTTTTAACAAGAGTCTATCTAGGTAAAAAGTCTCATTCTAAATTGAACAATAATATTCTCATAGTTTCCAATTGTGAGGCATATAATATTTGCAACAATTTTATATGTATTTTCACAAGATTACTACTCATATTTTCAACAAATAGGCAATATTGGCATTATTCACCCATAATATCATTTAACTTCATATTACATTGTAATCATCTATAATCTAACCTGATACAATTTATTTGATATTGCATTGAAGAAATACAATTAAGAGAATTCAATTAACATCATGATTCTTTGCATTTTTCAACAATGAATAAGCACATTAATTTACTAAGCCTTATCACATTAAATTCCAAACCACTAACTTCTAACCACTATGATATTAAATTCCTAATCTCTTTCACATTTGATTCCTAATCATAACACATATATTTGCTAACTTATTTCCTTTCTCTCTACTCAAGTCAATCATAAAGGTAAATTTAAAAGGTAATTATCTAATTCAATTTACTAAATTGCAGTGTTTTCATAGAAAGAATTTAGATACTTGTAATACCAGAAATTGAACTTCCTAATCAACTTATAGCACTATTATGATATTAGATAATTACATGACTATAAATATGAATCACTGAAAAAAGGCATTATTACTCCCTTGTAGGATGTTAAATTCCTTAAGATAAATGCCATCTTAGTTTGACTTATCCATCAGATATTAATTTAGCAGCAAGGGATGCACTTTCAGTCGGCCAATAATTAAGGTAGGCCATCTTAATACAAAGGCATTGTTTATATACAATAGTGTATATAAATGATGTCTTTGTATTATGGAAAAAATTATATACAATAATCTTATGATAAGTAAATAATATGTTAGGCTGAACCATTTTCAAGCAGCTATAATGCCTAAACCAAAAACCAACACAGATATAGCTTTAGCTACATAAGCTAAGCATTATAAGTAATTCCTAAACTCAACAGTTTAAGCGTTGCAACAACTGTTGACTTCCATATGGCTATGATAGCCATAGTTGTTAACACATGATAATGCTACTCGGCTATAATCCATACTTTAGATGATATGTATATAACATTTATTCAGAGATGAGCCCTTCAAATATATATATATATATATATATAACATTTGTGTGGCTATATGCCATGATAACAAAATTGAATACAAGCAATATATGGCTAAAGTTGCAACACTCACAAGATATACTTAACTTTATTTAAATGTATTGTTAAATCCATATGGAAATCTCTATAATGATTAATAATATCTAGTCGGTTGAGAAGCCAGAGCATAGTGATATGCAAATAATTATGGCTATATGGGGCATGGCCATAAGGAATGTATTATCACTTAGATCTTATTAAAAGTAATATATAAATATAACAATCAATTACTAAATCATCCATGAATAACTTTGTTGGATGTAATACAAGGGCATACACATTCACACAACTATGTGTATTGTGCATGTCTCTGTATTACAAGTGCATCCACTGATGCAACACCAAAAATAAAATAGAATTTATATGGTAGCCATTGACCGCCTAACAATAAGAGTTTCCTACAAAATTTATAGAGGCAGATATATATCTCTTTGTATCTATTACTATTAAAACATTCAAGATAAGACTCTAGTCATCACAAAACAACATCCTTGATAAATAAACCCTACTGCACCCAATGCAAATGTAGAATTTCTAGTATCACACTTGTATAGTATATTTTCTAATCTCCCAATAAAATTTATTAAATAACATCATTAAATCTGCAATTCATACTCTACATACCAACATCATTAAAATTTCCCAATTAAAGTCTACACAACAACATCACTAAAATTCTTAATTAAACTCTACACAACAACATCATTAAAATTTCCCAATTAAACTCTACACAACAATAGGCAATACCCAAGAAAGCATCATTACAGAAGGGCTCCTCTAGAGGTCATCGGAGTCCCATTAAAATTATGCAAAAAGAGGAATAAATCCATGGCTTTCTGATGAGGTAAAGAGATGATAACCCAATAAAATACAATAGATGATAATGAATTCGCAAAAAGAAAATTGAACCCATGATCATGCAAATTATAATGAGAAGGGCTTACATGTGGTTCAAGCTTGTTCAAATTCCTATTTCCTTCCAAACAAAAAATCTTCCAACCTGCATAGAGAACCAATTTTTTTCTTTTCCTTCCCAACCTAAAGGAAAATCTAAAACAAGCTGATGAATGCATCTTAAAGCTGAAGGAGCAAGTCAAGAAATTCAAAGACAGATACAAAGAAGTCAGTGACCAATTGTTATCAGCAAATGAAGCCCTAATGATTTGGAAGCAAAAGTTACAGAAAGAACAAAAGAACTAGATGATCTAGATTTGATTGTGAAGAACAGATCAGAAGATTGTGTAAAACTTGAAAAAGAAATTATAAGTTTGAAAACAAATCTGGAAAAGGCTAGAAGTTTTGAAGAAAAATTTAGGATAAGTACTGCAAAACTTGATGAAATAATTGCTAGCTAGAGGAATGTTGATGACAAACATGGTTTAGCATTTGAGAAAGGAGAAAGTTCAAACTCTGGACAAATGAACACGAAGTGAAGGGAAAACAAAGGATATCAGCTCATAAATCAGAGAAGAAGACCTAGAAGACCTAGAAGACCTCTGGTCAAACAATCAAATGTTCAAAGGTACCCATCTTTCAATGGTTATTGTAATTCATGCAATAAGTTTGGTCATAGGGCTACTCAGTGTAGGAGAAGAATAAATCAAAAGATTCCATCATTCTCTGGTCAGTGCTTCAATTGCAAGAAAGTTGGTCCTAGAGAAAGAGAATGTAGAAATCAGATTAGGAAAAGCTTCAACAATGGAAGGAATGAACAATCATTCAAAGGTAAATGCTTCACTTGCAATAGGATTGGTCATAGAGCTATTGTATGCAGAAGTAAAGTAAGTCAAAATTCTATTAGGTGCAATACATGCTATAAATTGGGACATAGATCAAATGAATGCAAAAGTTTGGTAAGAACTAATTTTCAAAATATCAGGAATAGTCAATCATTCAATGGAAAGTGTTTTGCATGCAATAGATTTGGACACATAGCTAATCAATGTAGATCAAATTTAATTACTGGAAGGAATCAAGGTCAAAAGAATGTGGTATGTTTTAATTGCAACAAGTCTAGACATATTGCAAGGTTTTGTAGAAGCAGGAATGTGAAGAGAGATCGCTATTCTGAAGAAAGGAAAACAAAGCATAAAATTGAGAAGGGAAAAGAAAAGGTTAATCTGATTGAAACCAAGAAAGAAACGAACAAGATATGGATCAAGAAAGAAGTAATTTAAGTCAGGGATCAATCCACACTAGTATCTGGTGTAGATACTTCCTCCGAGAAGTAAATTGAGATCTCTGGCTTAGGGGGAGCATTGTGGAAAATCCAAATCCCCCAGCCAGAAAGTGGGTACCAGAATTTGGTACGAAGGCATACGATGAAATCTGATCTGACACAGCTCTTAGAAGAGAAAATTGTAAGGAAAGGGGTCAATGCAACATATTGTGGAGCAATTCTAATCGATTGTGTTCTACATTAAGTGAAGAGTTTTGGTAGCTTTTTGGAAATTAGCATTTAATGACAACTAGGTCAAGCCGTGCGAATGATAAAAGGGACTTGTTTAGTTTCAAAATCACTTTGGACTTAGAGCTATCAGAAATTTAGAGAGATAGAAGCTAAACTTGAGCAGCGACAATTAAGATTTGAAGTATTCAAAGAAATGAAACCCTGACTCAGCAAAACAAGGTATTTCCATAGAAACCCTAATTGTGAATCTATTAAATTCTTGTTATGGCAACTCCACAATTTGTAGATATTACTGAATGCCCTCACCCCAAGTTAAAGAAACAAATCTTCAAATTGCTAAAAAATGATCTATTAGGGGCATTCTCAATTACTCCACATGGGTTCATGCATATGGAAGATATCAGGGCATACATTCATACCAATTTAGAAGAATATGATCATATGAAGTTAGGCAAACTGTATTTGGATGAACTAACCACTACAGACATTTTGCTGAACGATGATTACAAAGTGCTAGGAGAAAAGAAATTTGACACCTAGTTGGACTTTCCTGCAATTCTGATTGATGCTTGGGTCAAGCTTATTTTGAAAAGAATTCATGATGAATCTTTATGGCTTGATAAACCCTATTTGATAACTAAAGAAGCCATTAAAGCAGTAATCGGTATGAGCTCCTCCGAAAGGGTTCCAGGCATAAAGAAGATGAAGAACAATGTGGTAATGGAGCTAACAGAAGCCAAATTTGAGAAGGATGGCCTTACAGTGAATGATATCAGGGATCTGATTGTCATATTTGCATCAAAGATTATTGGATACAAAATATACTTCTCCAATAAGGAAAATTATGTGTCTACATCAGCAATATACATAGTGTATGACATGATAAAAAAACAACACGGATTATGATCTTTATGAATTGCTTAGAAATGAACTTATGGAGAACTTGAAAAGGGCAAAAGAAACTAATCATCCTTTCAAATGTGGAACATTGGTTACTTGTTTACTCTTTTACTTTTTAAAAGAGCTACCTGGTCTAGGAAATCTTATCTGGCTCGATCACATTCCTATAGCTACTCAAATAAGAAATCACTTACATAGTTTGGGTAATATAGATATGTAAAATGAAATCACATAGAAATATTTTAGAGATTTTCAACAGAAAATGGTGAGAAGGTTCCAGATACCTAAAAAGGTAGTGATAAAATATGAAAAGAGCATTGTATTCATGGTGAATAAAGATAAATGCTTTATGGAAACTATGGAACCAAGAACTGTATGGGTCCATGCACTAGGTTATGAAGTTATAGAATATGTTTTGACTGAATTAGCTGATACACTACTAAGTAAACCGATTGATCCCAAAGAAGACAGATTTGGGGCATTCTCAGAATTATCTTCCAGAATGTTGATGGAACCTGAGCAGTTAGAGAAAACATCAGAGGAACAATCAAGCAAGGTTGAAACCATATTAGGAGGATCCAATTTCACAAGTACTCTGGTAGAATGAGCATCAAATACTCCAGAAAAGAAAGATGAGAGATCTGAAGAGGAGAGACCAACATCTAGTCCCAGAGAAAGAATGAGGATCTCATCCATCTCAGAAGCCACAATTGAAGGAGAGAAGAAAAAGAAAGTCTCACCTTGTGAAGAAAAGGTGACAAGAGACACTGTTGCATCAGTAAAAGAAGTGCTAGAGAAAGAGAAACAAGATTGGGATGAATGAGAATTTCTACAGGGCCAAATAAATCTGGACAAAATGTCCCCAGCACAGAAACTAAGTGGGTTTCAATTGTTCAAGCAAAGGCTCAAGAAGAATTGTTGAAATCACTTACTGAGGATAGTAAACTGATTGATGAAGAATCTGGGATTTTGGAGAAGATGTTGTTTACCCACAAGAGGGAATCATCCATGCCCCCAGCAAGTCATTTAAAGGGATTAATAAATTTAGTAAGTAATCAGTTTGAATCTTTTGAGAAATCTATAGAAACAAAGGTAAGGCAGGAATTTGAAGGAAAAAGACTAGAAGAATTAAAGACAATGATAGCCAAGGATAAGATCTCATTAGATAATTCTATATCCAACAATCAAGGTATTGTGAAAGAAGTTGGAGATGTGTACAAATTTTGTCTATCCTGGCCAAAAGTTATTCAAGAGACTGAAGAAAAGATCAAAGAGATGGAACAAAGAATGATGGATATCTCTAACAAATTTGATCCAGTAACATAATTAGTTAGAAATAAGGAAGAAGAAGTCATCAACATCCACAATAATCTGACTAACTTATTAAATTAAAAATATCAAATAAAAAGTAGAATGGGACAACTATGGAGACTAGTCTACCCTAAATTGGATTCAATGACAAATCTTGTTGTAAAGGGTATGGTAGATGTACAAATAGGCACACCTTCTGATCTCAATAAGGTAGAAGCTTTAGCTTTTCTCTACAGTGGACACATTCAAATTTTGGATAATACTTAGAAAGGTTGGAATGTTGAGTGGGCAAAGATTAAAACCATATTCAATGACATTCTCAAACATATGTAATATCAACATAAAGATTGCCGTTGAGTACATACAGTTTTTTAAATTTTAAAAATTTATGGATTCTAGATCACACCCTTTGCCATTAATGTCAAAGGGGGCAAAGTAGATCAGTGAAAAATGAACAATCATCTCAGGAGGAGAAAGAAATTACAGTGTATATAGTAAGGGGGAGAAGTCAGACATTTTTCACTAAGTGTTGCCATCAGTGCCAAAGGGGGAGATTGTTGGTATTGACTTGTATGTTGTCATTGATGGAAACAAGGCTCAGAGATCCTATCACCATGACAGGAAGAGATATCTCTGGAAGAACATATTAGATTCTAGGTCTGGTTGACAGAAAATGGCTAAGTATGGAAAGTATTCTAAGTAGAAGACAGTAAGTTGGATAGTATGTCTCTGCAGATGATGATCAGTTAATACAGTTCAGGTATGATGTTCTTAGTCCTCTGATAGTGTTATGCTTCATAGGTCAAGTCCTAATCTCCTCTGGAAGTCACCTTGAAGAATTGCCTAAGTCCAACTAAGCAAATGTATAGCAGGAATAGTGAACAGGGCATAGTGAAGTAGTCCGCATTCCTCCGCAGACAAGTATTTCATTATGTAGTTTTGAGGTGTTTTAAACACTTATATGAAGTGTCTTATTCCAGAGTTAGGAGATCTGATGTTCACCGGAAGGATAGCTAAACGCTACTAAGTATTGGCATAGTGTTTGACTAAGTTTGATAGAGATATAGTTTGAGTTTTGATGGTCCGCATTTCTCTGCAAGATGATATGATGCCTTATGGTTCTAAGGGTAGGATTGGGAATGTATAAAGAGTCCTTGATATGTTTTGGAAGGTGTTTTGAGATTCGAGTAGTAAAAGTTGTAAGTTAGTAGATGAAGTTGTTAAGCATACTCTTAACGAAGAGGCTGACAAGTATAGAAATCATTGTGCGGAGAAGAGTTAATGTTTGGAGGATCTATGTAAGCAATTGAATGATTAGAGTTGACCTATATGAACACACTTGGGAGAAGATTTGGGTCTATGTGATACATAGTACATTGGATTGAGCGACAAGGTACATCTTTCTATGTACACATTTCACTTCTTAGATGTTGACCTTATTATGGATTAAATCATGTTGCAGATATATATAAGGGTGATGATCTTTGGTTGAGTGTGTAGAGTGTGTGTGATGCGAGCATGCAAATAGAAGAGCAAATTTAGAAGAGAAATAGCAATGAAGACTTGGAATTTAGAATTTAGTTGTTAAATGATTGCACCCTGGCATAATGGCAGATGCTTAAGTAGTATTAAGTTTTCATCATGTGCAATATGATTGGAAGCAAGCTTTCATTATCAAGGTAGTGAATTGGCAGTGAGCCTTCAATAGGGTTTAATAGCCCTCAGGGTTTAACATCACTTATTTTAATCTTGCTACGTTTAGGGTTGAGGCAGTGAGCTTGCTAGACCTAGTTGTTCTTCATGGTAGTAAGCCAGTATATTTGGTCGGTGGAGTGACCAAGCATGAACATTATTTTTTTTAAGATTACTATATATATATATATATATGAGAGCTAATCCTCTCCATGGTTTTTCCCTTCTTGGATTTTCCACATAAAATTCTTGGTGTTCATGTGTCATGGTTTCATGGTTGCTATTTATATGCATATTATGTTTTTATTTAATTAATTTTGGAAAATGGCTGAAAGTCAAAGTGCATGAAAAGATTTTTAGAACACTGATTCACCACCCCCCCTCTTAGTGTTCCTGACATTCAACAACATCATCTCCACCAAAGATGGTGTCATCAATATATACTGCAACTATCAATATCATGTCTCCTTCTTCCTTGATATAGAGATTACTATATGTGGAACCTTTCTTGAAGCCTTACTGGAGTAAGCACTTATCCAATCTAGCATACCAAGCTCTAGGTGCTTTCTTGAGACCATACAAAGATTTCTTGTGTCTACACACCATTTCCAGATCTTCTGATAACTGGAAACCATTCAATACCTGTAACTTGAGAATAGCCCTTACACACCAATCTTGCTTTGTTCCTTACAACTTCACTATCTTCATTTAGTTTGTTTCAGAACACCCACTTTGTTCCTATAACATTCTTATTGGCTGGTGTGCGAACCAAATCTCATGTTTGATTTTTCTCTATCTAATTCAATTCTTCATCCATCATCTTTGCTAGCATCAGCAAAGGTTTTGGGTACTACCTTTGATAGTAGACATAGATTCACTTGCTCACTTGCTTTTGCAAGCCTTCTCCTAGTCAACACAACTTCATTCTTATTTCCAATTATTTGATCTACTGAATGGTTCTTCTAAACATACTTTGTTAGAGTCTTAGTGATTTGGTTCTTGTTCCTTCTATTCTTTCTCTTCTTCTTCTTCTTCTTCTTCAATGTAGGGAAATATATTAGATTCACAATCCTCTTGTTCTTTTGAAATCTGATACAATTCTTTATCCACCTTGACATTTGTGCTTTCAATAATCTTTTCCAACCTCTTGTTGTAGCATCTATAGGCCTTGCTTTTGGTTGAGTAACCAAGAAAGATCCCTTCATCACTCCTTGAATCAAACTTTCGTAGGTCTTCTTCATCTCTTCTAATATAGCATTTGTTGCCAAAGATCCTGAAGTCTCTAATAATGGGAGGTCTTCCATACCATATCTCATAAGGGGTCTTAGTTCTATTTACCCTCAGTTGTACTCTGTTAATTAGATAACTAGCAGTGTGGACTACTTCCTTCCAGTACATGTTAGGCAAATCTACATCCTTCAACATTTCCCTAGCCATCTCTTGCACAGTCCTATTCTTCCTTTCTACTACTACCCCATTCTACTGAGGAGTCCTTGGAGCAGACAAATATCTCCTATTGCCATGATTTTCACAAAACTTTTCAAATTCATTTGAAGTAAACTCACCTCCTCTATCAGACATCAAACATTTGATCTTAGCATCCATTTCATTCTCAATAATTGGTTTGAAAATCTTAAACTTATCAAACGCTTATGACTTTTCTCTTAAGAGGGTAATCCAAGTCACTCTAGAATAATCATCAACAAGCAACATGAAATACCTTTCACCTTGTTGACTTTTTATTCTTGTAGGTCCACATAGGTCAATGTAGATCGGGTCCAATGGCATTGGAGAATAATACTCCTTGCTTTTGAAATTTGTCTTTCTCTGCGTTCCCATTTGGCATTCCTTACATAATGTGCTTGCAGGCTTGGTTATCTTGGGCATCTCTTTCACTACAGGAATAGACCTAATATTTACCATATTATCAAAGTTGATGTGTCCCATTCTTTTATGCCACAACCAACACTCACTATATTGAGCCAATAAACATGTTCTTCCATTTACCATGTTTAGATAATAAATATCTCCATATGTCTTGATACCTTTTGTAACTAGTTTTCTGGACCTTGCCTTCCTTATTTCACATCTTTGGCATGACAATTAAGATTGTATCCTTCACTACACATCTTATTGACACTGAGAATATTATGCTTTAGCCCTTTGATGTAGAGGACATCCCCAATCCTGTTCTTCCCATTAATAGTTATAGCACCCTTTTCCACAAATTTGCGCTAACTCATCACCACCAAACTTAACAACTCAACCATTCCACTTCTCAAGGATAATAAACTTCTCCTTGTCACCAGTCATGTGGTTAGAACAACCACTGTCAATTACCCAAGTATTGGTTTCTTCTTTTGCATGAAAGGCAGTCCATACAACCATTCATTTTTCATTATCTTCATCATTTTACAATGTATCAAATTTTTCACAATTCCCAAAATCATCCTTTTTGTCACTATCATTTAAGGCCATGAAAAGTGTTTCATCATTTGAATCATCATGATCCTCATCTTCCGAAGAACAACTACTCTCTATGGAATGAAGGCTTCTTTTGAACTTGTCTCTCTTGTTACTACCCCTTATTCTTTAAAAGGACATTTAGAAGAAAAATGACCAATTTTCCCATAATTGAAACATTTGAAAGGTAACTTACCTTTGTATTTTTTGGTGCCCTTCTTCAATCTCCTTACAAAGTTTGCCTCTACCTCATCAAAGTCATCACCTTGATTAGCTGCTTTATCTTTAATCTCCTTACTAGCTTTGAATGTTGCTTCCTTCTTTGGAGAACCTTTATCAAATTCTCTCATTTCAAAGGTTGTGAGAGAGAAAAATAGATGATCTAATGTATATTTATCAAAATCTTAAGATTCCTCAATAGCAAAAACCTTATGACTGTAGGATTTAGGGAGTGATCTTAGAACTTTCTTCACAATCTCATCTTCTTTCACTTCTCCACGAAGTCCTCTAATGCCATTAACTATTTCATCTACCTAGAGCATATAAGTGGCAATGTCTTCTTTTGACATCCTCAGGGTCTCAAATTTGCTTTTGAATATTTGCATGTTGGCATGTCTCACTTTACTATCTCCTTCATAAATGCTTCTAAGTTTACTCTAGACATCTTGAGTAGATTTGTAACCCTTTACCTTCACAAGTTCTAAATTAGCTAGCCCACTCATGATAGCACTCTTTGCCTTGGCATTGTTCTCATATAACTTAATCTCACCTACATCTATAGGATCACTAGCAGGAGTAGTGCAACTCTTCTTGACAGATTGCCAAATACCATATCCCATAGAAGATAAATAGTTTTCCATCCTTAGCTTCCAGAAGGAATAATTTGTTCCATCAAACATACATGCCTTGTGAGATCCATTATGATCCATCCTGAACCTTCCTTAGGTAGTTAAGCTTCTTCTGAGTAACTTGGCTCTTATACCAATTGTTGAACACACCAGGATATTGAGAGGGGGGGTAAATCAATATCAAACAAACTTCAAATCCTTCAAAGCAGATCAAAACTTAAACATTGTAGCACTAACATAAACATGAAAGATAAATACAATGCATATCAACACATTACACTAGATATATGTGGAAAACTCCAAAAGGGGAAAAACCACGATGAGGATTAACTTACAATATATGAAGCTCAATATTACAACTTTCTTTTAGGGCTACAATGGGGTCACTCCGAAGGAAGCTACAACTCTCTGCTAACTTTGTTTTAGGGCTACAACCCAAGGAAGCAACTACTCTATGAACTTAGAATGAATTCAAAGAAGATTACATCATGACAATCCTTCTACGGTCTAAAAATTTGACACTAAAGATCACACCTTTGATGATTGTAATTCTACCTCTTCACTCTTCTTCTAATGATTGGATCAATTAGGCACACTCTTCACTTTCCTCATGTTACAAAAATGTTTTCAAGATGAATCAGGATAGCTCTTATTGTTTCTGCTCTTTCCCCTTCAGTCACACATCATAATGCATATAATATTCATATTCTTCTTTTTACATTCTCATATTCACAATCATACCTCACCTAGATCAACTAGGTTTATAATATATACATGAATTACATTGATTTCATTACATGTCAGCCAATATAATATTACATTTTACAAGTTGTCCAAAGATCACACAACATGAAACTGTTGATTGTCAGGATCACTGAGAGGGGGGGTGAATCAGTGTTCTATAAATCTTTTCTTGTACTTTTACATTTAACCATTTCAAAAGTATAATCCAATAGAAGAAAAATATACAACTGAACAACATCCACAAAAGCATGACACATAACACCAATATTTTACGTGGAAAACCCAAAGAGGGAAAAACCACAGAGAGGATTAGCTCACATAAATATATTGCAATCTTTACAAAAATGATGTTTAGGCTTGGTCATTCCACGGGCCTAGAACATGTTGGCTTACTGCCATGAAGTACAACTAGATTTAGTAGGCTCATTGCCCCAACCCTAAACCTAGCAAGATTATAATGAGGGTTGTTAAACCCTGAGGCTTATTAACCCCTACTAGAGGCTCCCTACTGGCTTACTACCTTGATGACAAAAACTTGCTTCCAATCAGATCACACATGATAATTGAATACTGCTTAAGCATCTACCACTATGCCAGGCTGCAGTCATTTAGCAACTAAATTCTGCATCCCAAGTCTTCATCATTGCTTCTCTTCTAACTTTGTTCTTCTATTCACATGCTAGCATCACACACACACACACACACACACACACACACACACACTCCTACTCCCACACTCACTTCAACCAAAGATCATCACTCTTATATATATCCACATCATGATTTAATCCATAATCAGGTCGGCATCCAAGAAGTGAAACGTGTACATAGAAAGATATACCTTGTCACTCAATCCAATGCACTATGTGTCGCATGGACCCAAATCTTCCTCTAAACATGTGAACATATAGGTTGGCTCTAATCATTCAAATATTTGAATGGATCTTTCACACACTATCCTTTCTCCGCATCATGATTTATCTCACCAGTTGGCCTATTCCTCAAAAGCATGCTTAACAACTTCATCTGCTAACTTACAACTTTTACTGAGGATCTCAAAACACCCTCCAAATCATATCAAGAACTCTTTAGACATTCCCAATCTTACCCTTAGAACTGCAAGGCATTATATCATCTTGCGGAGAAATGCGGACCATCAAAACTCAGACTCAGTCTCTGTCAAACACTATGCCGATACTTAGCAGCTTGTAGCTAACCTTTTGGTGGACTTCAGATCTCCTAACTCTAGAACAGGACACTTCATACAAGTGTTTACAACACTTTATAACAGCATAACAAAATACTTATCTGTGGAGGAATGTGGACCACTGTACTATGCCCTGTTCAGTATTCTTTCTATACCTTTGCTTACCCAGACTTAGACAATTCTTCAAGATGACTTCCGGAGGAACTCAAGACATAATCTCTGAGGCATAATGCTATCAAACAATTGAGAATATCATACCTGAACTACATTATCAGATCATCATCTGTGAAGGCATATTATCTAGCTTACTATCCTCTACTCTACATACTTTCCATACTTAGCCATTTTATGTCAACCAGACCTGGAATCTAATATGTTCTTTCGAAGATATCTCTTCATGTCATGGTGATAGGATCTCTGAGCCTTGTTTCCATCAATGACAACATACAAGTCAATACAATAGCAGTGTCTCTTTCCAACAATCTCCCCCTTTGGCATTAATGGCAACACTTAGTGAAAAATGCTTGACTGCTCCCCCTTATAATTACATTGTAATTTCATGCTCCCCCTGAGATGATTATCCATTTTTCACTGATCTACTTCTCCCCTTTGACATCAATGGCAAAGGGTGTAGCCAACAATACAAAAAAATTTAGAAACTTAAAAAAAATGTGTGTACCTGTCATATATTTACAAACGCAATCTTCATCTCAATTTGTGACTAAAGGAAATGTCACAATAGGTAGTCTTTATCAGAGGTATTTCTCCATTGCATCTGTTCCTTGCACTTTCTAGGATATGGACGTGGCCATTAGAAAAACTAGTTTTTCTGCCCTCTGTACATCTAACAGTGTGTCAATTTGTGCAAGTGATTTCATGACTTTATCTGCAACTTGTTCCCTTATAGCACCAACTAAGACGTCTGTAGTGTCTCTTGCTCTCTCAAATCTTTCTTCTCAACTTTGTTCCAAAGGATTTATATCCATATTTTGTTCTAGTGAAGGACTCCTTAACTGTTCCCTATTTTCTACATCCTCAACATGATGCTCAAGAGATAGATATGTTTCAGTTCTGCCTATATTGCTTCTATGTTTTCTTTTGTAGCACCACTCTTTGCATTATAATAATTTTGTGATCTAGTCCAGCGATGAGAGAAAGGATCATACCTAGTCTTACCTTCTTTGAGATTAAAGTTGGAAGGCTTGATCATTGAAGCATTCTTCAATTTGATTTTCGTATTCATCTATGCATGCATTATGACTTTTGCATCCTTGCCTCTTCTCTGAAGTGAAAGGACTTCTAATTATTTCAACCTTGTTTTGATCTTGTTTGCTTCTAAATAATCATGTTTACTCTCTGCAAGCTTCATCTCCTTCCTCATCCTATCCCTCTCATTAGCTAGATTTGATGGCCTTGCAGAAGTCATCTTCTTCTCCTGCAGCATCTTCTTTATAGTTTATGCAGAATAGACAAAATTATTTATTTCCTTCAGTGCATTTTCTTCACTTCCACATCATTTCTACCAAAAATTTGGCCCTCAATGCACTCTACTTCCCATTCTCATTCCTTAAACTCTTTCTCAAAAGGTGGCAAATTAGACACCCTCTCCATCTACCATATAGTTGCACTATCATTATTACCTCTAGCACAATCCAAGTACTTGTGGACAATGTTGTTCTCAAATTTGTAATATTTTCTAGCATTGGTTGTGTTTACATTTCTAACCATGCAAAGATGGTAAATACATTGTCCTGACCTTGACATACCAATACCAATTCTCACAAAATAACCCACAAAAATCTTTTCAAAGAATGACTCCATGAACCTCTTGGCAAGCTTTGATCTCCGGATTGTTATACTCTTAATATCTTCAAGAGGAGCATCATAATTTTTCTTTCTTGATTTTTGTCATCTGGATCTCCATGGATGCCTGGACTTCCGATCCCTATTACTAGAGGATGATGGACTAACACTAGAACTATCATGAGGCTTTCATCTGGTAGGTGAAGAATCTCGTCCTCTAGATGACCCAACATTATCCCATCTGAATCTCCTTGCAACTAATTCATTTGAGGCATTTTTTTTCAATGTCCTAGTAGATTTCATAGAAGAGCACATCTGTGAAGATGGTGACCCTATGTCTTTTCCCTCTGATTCCTAGTCTCATTTTGTTGAGCTTCATCCCTCTTCTGTACCAAAAATTTATCCCTCACCTCTACTCTTTCTACTAAAAACATCTCTCTATCTAGTTCAGACATCTTTCAAAGTCGTTCCCTATATTCATCATCTTTGTACAAATCACTCCCAAGCAATAATCCATCACTATCTAAATCATCTCTCTGGCCCTCATCATCAAAATCAAATCTCTTCTTCAAAGGTGTCCTTGTCCCAGATGTCTTTCTATCATCAAAATCATCCCCATTATCAGAATTGGAATTGCTGCCATCATCTGAAAAGGAATTAGATTGCTTCCTCTTTATTGGAGCTTGATTCCTTATGCTTTTCATCATGGGTGTTAGTTCGACTAGCTACCTCCAGTAGTGAATTGTCAAAATCTGCCATAGTCCTTGCTTGATTTACAACTACTACAAATACAACCTTCCAAGGGCTTCTATATGTGAGCATGAAAAAGAAGAATTTCCATAGTGTAGGTTGAACAATCCTATAGTTCGCAGAGCAAATTGATACACTGTTGTGCCGAATGTAAAGTGAAAACAAGTCCCTTTTTACCCTCCACGCGATTGACTTAGTCACCATTAAATGCTTATTCCAAAAGGCTATTGAAAACCCCTCACTGCAGAATATGGTCGATTAGGATTGCTCCGCAATATGTCGTGTTAACTCTTTTTCTTCTGGTTCTTCCTTCAAGGGATGTGTCATGTCAGATTTCATTATATACCTTTGTGCCGGATTCTGGAACCCACTTTCTGGCTGGGGGATTTGGATTTTCCACACTACTCCCCCTAAGCTAAAGTTCTCAATTTACTTCCTGGAGAAAGTAACTGCACCGAATACTAGTATGGATTGATCCCTAATTTCATTTACTTCTTTCTTGATCCATACCTTGTTCATTTCTTTCTTGCTTTCAATCGGATCAACCTTTTCTTTTCCCTTCTCAATTTTCTGCTCTATTTTCCTTTCTTTAGAATAGTGATCTCTCTTCACATTCATGTTTCTACAAAACCTTGCAATATCTCTAGATTTGTTGTAGTTGAAACATACCACATTCTTTTGACCTTGATTCCTTCCATTGATTGAATTTGATCTACATTGATTAGCCATGTGTCCAAATATATTGCATGCAAAACACTTTCCATTGAATGATTGAATGTTCCTGATATTTTGAAAATTAGTTCTTACCGAACTTCAACATTCATTTGATCTATGTCCCACTTTATAGCATGCATTGCATCTAATAGAATTTTGACTCTTTTTACTTCTACATACAACAACTCTATGACCAATTCTATTGCAAGTGAAACATTTACCTTTGTATGATTGTTCATTCCTTCCATTGTTGAAACTTTTCCTAATCTGATTTCTACATTCATTTGCTCTATGACCAAATTTTTTACAATTGAAACACTAACCAGAGAATGATGGAGTATTTTGATTTATTCTACTCCTACACTGAGTAGCCTTTTGACCAAACTTATTACATGAATTACAATAACTATTGAAAAATGAGTACCTTTGAACATTTGGTTGTCTAACTAGAGGTCTTCTAGGTCTTCTTATTTGATTTCTAAAATGGTATCCTTTGTTTTTCCTTGAATCAGTACTTATTTGCCTAGAGTTTGAACTTTCTCCTTTTTCAAATCCTAAACCATGTTTGTCATCAGCAATCCTCTGGCTAGAAATCATTTCACCAAGCTATGCAGTACTTATCTTGAATTTTTCTTCAAAGTTTCTGGCCTTTTCCAGGTCTATTTTTAAACTTAAAATTTCTTTTTCAAGTTTAGCACAATCTTTTGATCTAATCTTCACAATCAAATTTAGATCATCTTCCGCACTTGTTCTTTCTATAACTTCTTCTTCCAAATCATTTAAGGCTTCATTTGCTGATAACAATTGGTCACTGAGTTCTTTGTATTTGTCTTTGAAGTTCCTGACTTGCTCTTTTAGTTTTAAGATGCATTCATCAACTTGTTTCAGATTTTCCTTTAGATCTTTGACCTCTGCTTCAAAATTTTCAAGATCCATAAGAGCCGCTTCTAGTTGATTGTATCTCTCATAATTTCCATACCTTCTTTCTGCCATGATCATACTATTCCAGATCTTCCTTAAGCTATTAAACTTTTTCCAAGGTACCTATATCTAATACTAATTGTTGATTATTAGGAACACTGAGAGATTGGGGGTGTATCAGTGTTCTATAAATCTTTTCTTGTACTTTTACTTTTAACCATTTCAAAAGTATAATCCAATAGAAGTAAAATATACAACTGAACAACATCCACAAAAGCATGACACATAACACCAAGATTTTACATGGAAAACCCAAAGAGGGAAAAACCACATAGAGGATTATCTCTCATAAATATATTGCAATCTTTACAAAAATGATGTTTAGGCTTGGTCACTCCATAGGCCTAGAATATGCTGGGTTATTTCCATGAAGTACAACTAGATTTAGTAGGCTCACTGCCTCAACCCTAAACCTAGCAAGATTATAATGAGGGTTGTTAAATTCTACTAGAGGCTCACTGCTAGCTTATTGCCTTGATGACAAAAACTTCCTTCCAATCAGATCACACATGATAACTGAATACTACTTAAGCATCTGCCACTATGCCAAAGTACGGTCATTTAGCAACTAAATTATGAATCCCACGTCTTCATCATTGCTTCTCTTCTAACTGTGCTCTTCTATTCACATGCTCGCATCACACACACACAATCCTACTCCTACACTCACCTCAATCGAAGATCATTGCTCTTATATACAGCCACATCATGATTTAATCCATAATTAGGTCGGCATCGAAGAAGTGACACGTGTACATAGAAAGATGTACCTTGTCGCTCAATCCAATGCACTATGTGTCGTGCGGACCCAAATCTTCCTCCAAATGTGTCCATATAGGTCGGCTCTAATCATTCAAATATTTGAATGGATCTTTCACATAGTATCCTTTCTCTGCATCATGATTTATCTCACCAGTTAGCCTATTCCTCAAAAGCATGCTTAACAACTTCATCTACTGACTTACAACTTTTACTTAGGATCTCAAAACACCTTCCAAATCATATCAAGGACTCTTTACACATTCCCAATCTTACCCTTAGAACTGCAAGGTGTTATATCATTTTGTGGAGAAATGTGGACCATCAAAACTCAGACTCTATCTCTATCAAATTCTGTCAAACACTATGTTGATACTTAGCAGCTCATAGCTAACCTTCTGGTGGACTTCAGATCTCCTAACTCTAGAATAGGACACTACATACAAGTGTTTACAACACCTTACAACTGCATAACAAAATACTTATTTGCACAGGAATGCGGACCACTACATTATGTCATGTTCACTGTTCCTACTATACCTTCACTTATCGAGACTTAGACAATTCTTCAAGGTGACTTCCAGAGGAACTCAGGACATAATCTCTGATGCATATCACTGTCAAACAATTGAGAACATCATACTTGAACCACATTACCAGATCATTATCTGTGGAGGCATATTGTCCAGCTTACTGTCCTGTACTCTACATACTTTCCATACTTAGCCATTTTCTGTCAACCAGACCTGGAATCTAATATGTTCTTCCAGAGATATTTCTTCCTATCATGGTGATAGGATCTCTGAGCTGTGTTTCTATCAATGACAACATACAAGTCAATACCAAAGTAGTGTCTCTTGCCAATAGAAACATGTAGAGGGTAAGCTCTAATGTGAACTACATGCTACTTCAGGAAGAGACACATGCTTTGCAGATACCAACAAATGCTTAGCCTAGTCCTAAACATCCTTCACAACATCTTTCAAGGAATAACATTCGGACACTTTACAAATTTGAAATAGGTCGCCCTTAATTAAAAACATAAGAAGCTTGTAGCATATTGGTCAAAACAACTTGGTGGTACTCATGAAAGATTGAACATTGCTTATACTTCTCCTAGATGAGTCGCCAGAACCTATACACCATATTCAAATGCTCCTTGACCTCCGCAAAGCAATACCTTTATGGCACACATGACCAATATTTCTCAGTCAGCTAGGCAAGAGAAAAACCCAGCAACACCATCATTCTGGATGACAACCAATTCTGAAGAGAGCAAAAAACACCTTGCAAAGCAACATGAGACATCACAAGATCATCAAGATCATCTTCCATAAATCAATTTTCCATTTCAAGTAGCAACAAGTAGGTGCACAACATCAGCATATATTTTGAAAACAACTACGTAGATCTGAAACCATCTATATCACTTCTATCATTTGAAAAATGAACTTACAGACCATCAAAACATCTAAAACTCATATGGAGATACTCATGCACTATTATGAACACATCCTCAAAATTGCACAACCAAATCTATCACTGTGGAGAAATGTGAAGCATTCCAACAACCCCATCATCACCTCATTCTGCTAGAGCACAGATCGGAACCTTGTCACTTATAAATTTCATTGCGGAGAAGAAAATGATCTGAGTCATTGGATTTAACACCTTTACAACATAGTTAACTTAACTTCTGAACCACATGACTATATCTTCAAATGCAGAGGAATGCCAACCATTTTACTGAGTAGTCTTCTAGGCAACTCTCAGCAGCAAAAACCTTCACCAACTTCTAGAGGCTAGAACCTTCATATAACAACACATACATCTTTAGGAACAACAAGCAGGATCATACAACATGCCATAGGTCATCAACAACGTCTTCTCATCCTCAGCATAGCTTCTAATTCCCATCTTAATATATCATCATGAAATCATCTATGTGGACCACAAACATGCTCAATATAACTTTACTTGACATTAAACAAGGCATGACATCCAACCATGAACATCAATAACCAACAATGAACATCATGAACTTCACTGAACATCAACAACTCTAAACATCAGCATCTCACTACATCTCTATTACTACACTGGTATATCATCATCATAAACTAAGTGTTGACCTCACTCTAAGTGTTGACATCAATGATAACACATATTGCCAAAAAATCAATTTAAGAAAATTAAAGCACAACACATGAGCACACAACCATAACACCAGATTTACGTGGAAAATCCTTGAAAGGAAAAACCATGGTGAGCAAGTTGCTTGGATCTACTATCCAAATCCAACATCACAAATAATGTTAAAAATAGATTACAACAAGTTTTAGGGCTACAACCCAAGGGAGGACACACTGCCCAAAATATAATGCTACAACATTTACAAAATGAAGCTACAACCTCTGAACATCACAAGAAAAACATTTGAATGGTAATTTGTCTTTGAACTTACTGGTACCTCTTTGCATTTGATCCACAAAGTTGGCTTCAACCTCATCAAGGTCACCATCTTATTCTATAGCATACTTCTGAGATCTTGAAGTCTTTTCTAAAGTGTTGGCTTTGAAAGCAGTCTCAGTCTTTGGTAGAGCATCGCTGAACTCTCTCATCTCAAAATCTCTAAGCTTCCTAAGCAACTAATTCTTTGTAATCTTGTTCACACTCATAACTTCTTCAATTGCTGACACCTTGTGACTATAGGATTTAGGCAATGACCTAAGAATCTTCAGCACAACCTCATCCTCATTAATAGTTCCTCCAATACCTTTGATTCCATTGATAATTTCATCAACTTTTTGCATGTAGATTGTTATGTTCTCATCTTCACTCATCTTCAGGGCTTCATATCTTGCCTTCAAGTTTTGTAATTTGGCACTCTTTACAAAATAATCTCCTTCATATAAAATTTTCAACTTAACCTAGATCTCATGATCAATCTCCAAATCCATAACTTTCAACAACTTAGTGTTAGATAAAGCATTTCACATAGCATCTCTAGCTTTTTCGTTTAACTCATACTGTTTGACTTCATATTCAGATGATGGACCATTTGGAGGAAGAGTATACTTTGTTTCTGCCACCTTCCAAACACTATAACCAAGAGAAATGAGATGACTTTTCATTCATACCCTCCATAGAGCATAGTCTGTTCCATCGAACTGTGGAGACTCCTTCTTGTGCACCATCTCGGATCTACCTCAAGATGTTAGGATTTTTTCTGAGGAACTCTCATTCTGATACCAATTGTTTAAATGCACAAGACAACTAAGAGGGGGGTGAATCAATTCTATAAAAAACTTAAATTCTTTCAAACATTAACACATTAACCACTTAATTATGATTTAAGCATGAAAGCATATAATCAGAAACTAAAACACATTCACACATGAGACACATGAGACACTAGATGTTTACGTGGAAAACCCAATAAGGGAAAAACCATGATGAGTGTAAGCTCACAATATAAATGATATATCAAAATTTACAACAAGGCTCACTGCCAGAAGTTGGTGATTTGAGAGAGTAGCATCTACACTATGCCAAGGTTCAGTTCCATTGAAGCATAGTAAATCTCCTCTTCTTTGATCTACTTTTTCACTTTGCACTTATCTTCTCATCTTCTCATCATCATCATTTATTCATGACTTCATTACATGTATTTATACAATTCATCAACCTTGGAATGAACATCAAGGTCGGCATTACAGTCATCGACCATTGGAACAATCTCCAAGGTCAGCATACACACATACATTAGAATAGGTCTAGACCTAAATAGATTTATGAAGGAAAAAAATGAATGTGGACCACACCAAGCCTTAGCTGAGACTCAAATGCAATCTCCCACACAACAACATGCTATCAAAAACTCCAAATCATAATCGCAAGTAGTAAAAACCACCAGGTCAGCTAGAACCAGTGTTAACACTACGATCTTTAAGAACACACTTCATGCACGATCCAAATTATACTTTGTTGACCAATTAAAAAGTAGGAACATGATCTAGAGCCATCCACAAGTACGTTACAATCACTAAGAACTTCTACACAAACCCCAAACATTCTATCCAAGAGATTCTTCAAACCGGAGCACTTAAACATTACTGTCAACCACTATCATAAAGGAAAGATCACTTGCAAAGCACCAAATCATGAACCATTTGAACTGAAGGCACATAACATCATTAAAGACTTAATTCCAGAAGTACAGACTGTAAAACATAATTGTGGAGAAATGTGGAGAAGAATACATTCTCCCTGTCACCATTAGATACATAGAAAAATAATTTTTACTCTGGTGAATAGAACTTGCTCAAATTTTCACATCGGAGGCTCAAACTTGAAACATAGCAACTACAAACATCTCTTAACATAAATTTCAAACTATAGACAAAGATATTCAATCTGTAGGAAATGCATAGCAAAACATTGTATTGTTCTTCTCAGACACTTTCTCAAACTCATTCAACTAATTTCCTTAGATGTTGACCTTAGGTTTTGACATCAATGACAACACTTACTGCTCATACTTGCAATAGGTTCTAGAATGCATCACTAGATTTTTTGAAATATTGATGGCAGTCAAGTATTGTCACAAAGAATAGGAATGGGCTCATCATATACTATCTTGATATCCTTCAATGTTTGCTTCATCCACAACACTTGAGTGCAACATACTGCTGCGACTATATACTCTGCTTCTGCTGTTGATAATGGCACTAAATCCTACTTCTTACTAATCCATGAGACCAAACTATCTCCCAAAAAGAAAGCTCCTCTACTGGTACTTCTTTTATCATCAACATTATTATCCCAATCCGCATCAGTATAAGCACTTAGGGAAAATTCATCACCCTTTCGATACCATAACCCATGTTCTGAAGTGCTCTTCAAATATCTGAATATTCTCTTGACTTCCTTCATGGGTGTTTATTTAGTATCATCTTGAAACCTTGCAACCAAACACACAACTTGCATAATGTCATGGCTTGATGTTATTAGGTATAGTAGGCCCCCAATCATAGACCTATATAGAGTTTGATCAGCTTCAGGGGACTCATCATCTTTACTAAAATGACAACCACTTACCATAGGAGTACTCACTAGTTTGCAGTCTTCCATGCCAAACTTCTTCAACATCTCCTTGACATACTTTTCTTGAGAAATGAAGATGTCATCATTTGATTAAGTAATTTGGAGTCCAAGAAAGAATGATAGCTCACCCAACATAGATATTTCAAATTCTTTCTGCATCTCTTCTAGAAACTTATTACACATCTCATCACATCTGCAAAAGATTAAATCATCAACATACACAACAACAATTAGATTTTATTTGTACCTTCAATTTTAATGTAGAGATTACTATATGCAATACCTTTCTTGAAACCTTGTTCAAGTAAGTGCTTATCCAAACTTGCATGCCAAGCTCTAGGGGCTTGTTTGAGAGCACACAAAGCCTTCTTATGTCTACATACCATGTTTGGGACTTTTGGTAACTAAAATCCATTAGGCTGGTCTATGTAGTCTTCTTCTAAGTCACCATTCAGAAAGGTAGATTTGACATCCATTTGATATACCATGAATCACTTATGCACTAAAAATGCAAGAACCATTACGATATAGTCCATTCTTGCTATTGAAGAAAATGTCTCCTCATAGTCAACACTTTCAACTTGAGAATAACCTTTGCAAACCAACCTTTCTTTGTTCCTGACCACTTCTCCATCTTCATTCAATTTATTCCTAAATACCCATTTTGTACCTATCAAATTCTTATCGGCATGCCTTAGCACCAACTCCCATATCTTATTCTTCTCTATCTGATTTAGTTCTTCTTCCATAGCTTGTATCTATCCTTCATCCTTACTAGCCTTATGAAAAATTTTAGGTTCTACTCTTGACAGTAATGAAAATCTAAACTTTTCATTTATTCTTACAAATCATCTTCTTGTCTAAACTCCTTCATTTTTGTCTCCAATGATCTGATCTTCTGAATGATTGTTTTGAACATACTTCAATTGTTTTATTCAACTTCTTCTTTTGTGCAAGTAGGTTCGTCTAACCAATAGTCTTCTTTCTCATCTGTGATTTTATGTGACTCTTCATCCACTCTAACATTTGTATTCTGAACTATCTTCCCTAGTCTTTTGTTGTTACACTTGTAGGCTTTGCTGGTAGTTGAGTATCCAAGGAAAATACCTTCATCTGCTCTTGAATCAAACTTTCCCAAACCTTCTTCATCTCTTCAGATGTAACATTTTCTTCCAAACACTCTAAAATACTTGACTGATGTTGGTCTTCCATTCGATAGCTCATAAGGTGTCTTGGTGTTGTGTCTTCTTAGTTGTCCTCTATTAAGAATGTAGAATGCGGTGTGAATTGCTTCTTTCCAATATATATCAGACAACTTAGCTTCACTCAACATGATTCTAGACATTTCTTGAATAGTTTTATTCTTCCTCTCTGTAACACCATTTTGTTGAGGGTTTCTAGCAAGAGAATATTGTCTCTTGATTCCATGTTCTTCACAAAGTTCTTCAAACTTATTTGATGTAAACTATCCACCTCTGTCAAACTTTAGAGACTTGATCTTTGCATTCATTTCATTTTCAACCATGGACTTGAATATCTTAAACCTACTGAAATCTTTTGTTTTTCCTTCCAAGAATGTAACCCATGTCATTGTAGAGAAATCATCAATGAGCAACATGAAATACCTCTCACCTTATAGACTCTTTGTCCTAGTAGGTCTGTACAAGTCAGTATGAACTAGATCCAATGGCCTTGTAGTAGAATAGTCCTTGGAATTCAAACTTATCCTTATCTGCTTCCCAATCTAACATTCCTTGCATATGGTGCTTGCAGGCTTGATGATCTTTGGCATGACTATTATAGCTTGCATGGAGTTGGTCTTCATAAGATTGTCAAAGTTGATGTGCCCCATCCTTTTGTGCCACAATCAACATTCATTTGTTTATCCTAGAAGAAAAGTCCTTTCATTAATTCTCTTTAGATTATACAAGTTGCCTTCAGTCTTAGATCCTTTTGCCTCCAATTTACTAGGCTTTGCTCTTCTAATTTCATGGCCTTGATCATGAAATATGAGATTGTATCCTTTGCTTCACATCTAACTTACACTAGAAAGATTATGCTTGAGACCTTCTACATAAAGAACATCATGTGTTTTAGATCTTCCATTAATACTTATAGTTCCTTTTCCACTGATCTTTGTAGATGAATTGTCTCCAAACATAACCAATCCACCATTCCACTTGCCCAGATTGATAAATTTTCTCTTATCACATGTCATGTGATTTGTACATCCACTATCTATCACCCATAGATTTATTTGCCCTTGAGCATGAAATGTTATTTGGATAATCATTGATTTTTTAACTCCATTGTTTGTCTCCTATCTTTTGGAACAATCACTTTCCTCTGCTTGCTCAGTGACATCTATCAACTGAGATTCTGATTTTGCCAAACCACTCTTGTAATATCTTTCTATATGTCCAACATTGTTGCAAATTTGACATACCACATTGACATTTACTAGTGAAGCAAGAGAATTCTTACTTACAAGATTTCTTTTATTCATTTCAGACTTGCAATCTATAGCTTTATGTCCAAATTTGTTGTAGATAAAACAATACCCAAAGAAAACATGATTGAACCTATTCATGGCAAATTACCTTACATGAAGAGATCTACCTTGAGGCATGATGAGATTTGCACATTTAATATCATCTGGACTTCCAAGATTTGCCTTCTCCAACTCCCTTTTGAGCACGACATAATTTCTTTCTCAAGTCTTGTAGATTCTTTTGTCTTAGCTTCAATTAGAGCTCTTTGTTCTTAATTCTCTTTCCTTGCACAATCCAAGTCTTCAAGAGAAGGAACAAGTTCACCTCCAAAATCAACTTCATATTCTTCTTCATCTGCAGTCTTGTTTGAACCATCTAATATCACCTTGGCCATGAATAGGGATTCTCCTCTTTCCTCATCTGAAGAGTAGTGATCTTCTTCTCTGGAACTATAGTCTTCTTTTGAACCTCTTGAAATTGTTTCTCTTGAAACCCTTTTTGCTATTTTCAATTTCTCCAAAAGGACATTTAGAGGCAAAATGACCAAGTCTACCACATTTAAAACATTTGAAAGTTACCTTAACTTTATACTTTCTCGATCCCCTTTTTAGTTTCCTCACAAAGTTTGCTTCTTCTTCCTCAGCTTCATTGCATACATAAGATGTTCATTCTTCATAGTATTGAAAGAAACTTCTCTTTGGCATGGTCCTATGACTTCATTTCTCATTTCATAGGCAGCAAGGGACTCAAACAACTCTTCCATTGTAAGTTTGTTCAGATATTTGGCTTCTTCAATTGCATGAACTTTTGAATCAAATTTTTGAGGGAGAGTTCTCAAGACATTCTTCATAACCAATGAGTCAGTGATATCTTCACCCATACTCTTGATTTTACTAACAACTTCATCTACTTGGTGCAAATAGCTAGCAATGTTCTCCTCTTATTTCATCCTTAGATTCTCAAACACTATTTTTTAAGATTATAGTTTTGCTTCCTTTATGGTGTCATTTCCTTCATAGAGATATTTGAGCTTCTTTTATATCTCCTTTGTTGTCTTGCACCACACAACCCTGACTAACTATGAACTATTCAAACCACTTAAGATGGAATTCTTGTCTTTAGCATTGTTTTCATGAGCCTTCTTTGCATCTGGGTATGTGATAGGATAACTAAGTTCAACATAATCATCCATGGAAGCTCTCCAAACATCATACCCTAGCGAGGTAAGATAGGCTTTCATCCTTACACTCCAGAAATCATAGTTACTTCCATCAAATATTAGAACTTTAGAAGAGGACTCCTTCTGAGCCATGTGCTCTACTCCAAGATATACCTTCAGCTATTAGGCTTCACCAAGAAACTCAGCTCTGATACCAATTGTTAGAACATAATGATATACTGAGATGGGGGTGAATTAGTATATGTCAAATCTTAATCCAATTCAACTATATCAATCAAAACCTTTTACTACCTTAGAAAAATGATAAAGCAATTTAAGAAAATCAAAGAACAACACATACGCACACCACCATATCACCAGATTTACATGGAAAACCCTAGAAGGGAAAATCCATAGTGAGCAAGTGTATCTACTATCCAAATCTAGCCTCACAAATAATGATAAAAATATATTACAACAAGTTTTAGAGCTACAACCCAAGGGAGGACACACTCCCCAAAATACAATGCTACAACACTTACAAAATGAGGCTACAACCTCTGAACATCACACTCAATAGATCTCACTGATCAAACACCTCCACAACATCCACACACTTAGCTTTGTCACAAATCTTCACTTCCTCTACACAACGAACACTACTACCTTCATCACACTTCCACATACACACACACTCAATTCCACCTTCACATACACATCCTCACACACTCTCACTCAATCACACATTCACAATAAATAAGATCTTTTATTTATATCCTCCGCAAGCATCAAAATCTTTCTCCTTCATTAGCCAAGATGAAGCATGTAAACATGAAATGTGCAACAACCACAAGTCATCTTCCAAATGATATAGAAATCAAATGTAGTTCAAGCCAATTGATAACTAGAACCTATTATTCCCTAATAGATTTTTCCAAGATGGTGCACACTTCCAAACATTTGGTGGGATCATCAAAACACATCAAGTCAGCCCAACAAATACTTATCCTTCCATAAAATAGCTCTAGACCTAAAACGATATCGGAGAGACCAATTGGAATCATACAGATCAATTCACAAGAAACATAAGACTTGCATAAACCTTCTTAAACATTCCTTCTTTTGAATTGTATATTTTATTTCTAGTGCAAACAAATAGATACTAAACCTGGCATCACATACAAACACTCAACATAGTCTTGAGGTAAAACATTGAAAGACCAACTTTCGGTGCACTTCAGCACCAGAAATCTAAAATGAACTAACATATAGACCATCTGAACACATCCTTGAAACATCAAAGACAAATGATGAAATGAAGTGGCTTGTGCATTCTCCTACAGACAAACCTAATTAACAACATGTTATATATTTGTTCTTCTTACTCCAGAGGACCTCTGCAGTAAAAATTATCATCTAAAACTTGAAAATATAAATCTTCTCATCTGTATCTGACCATGCTTCAAACTGTAGCATCACTACTTCTAATATAGAGAAATGTGGAGCATTCCTCAGACCTTCTCTGACTGCACCAACATAGGATTACTATCTTCACTCTGTGAGCTCTAGAATCTTTTGCGGTAACTGCCAAGCTCTAAAATTAGGAACATACCTTCTTCACATCTATCTTTATCTAACTTACAAAACACAAGGCCATACCTTTAAATGTGGAGGAATACAGAGCATTCTCCTGAGCTACTTCAGTACAAACTCTAGTGCCTTAGACTTCCTAAAATTTTCTCTTAAGATTTAAGCAATGCTTTTCATTAGAAAACAATGAATACCACATTCACCATATCAAAGGCTTCATTCACAACATTTTACAATAATAATCACACCTCTTTTCATCAAAACAAGAATCTTCAAGTTAGAACTGTGTACAGATGATACTAATCCAATCAGTATACATGGTACATGACTTTTATCAACTTACCCTTTATTTCACAAATTTTCAGATCCATCTTTGATCGTCACTCCTTTATCTTGCTCTCTAATCACCCCAACATATTCTCATCAATTTCACTTCCAACCTTCATCACTATTGACATCAATCATATCCATCACTAAACATCACATTATTGACATCAATGAAAACACATATGCAACAAGAGGTTCAATGACTTTGGTAATGAAAATATGCACAATCCTCTTCCCTAAAATATCAGGAACCATCACCACAACCTTTTGAAATTTTGTTATGTACTCACTTACAAATTTTTTTTTCTTGATCAGGGATAACTTGTTGAAGTATTCTTTTTCATCTTTCAACTCGAACTTGTCAAGGATTCCCTATCTGAGTTCATCAAAGGTCTGTATTTGATCATGAACCTGAGTGGTATGGCCAAGATACCACCATTCATAAGCTTCCCCTTTTAGATGCAAAGAGGAAAATTGTATTTCTTCTTTCTCTATCATTGGGTTGAGCACAAAGTAAGTCTTTGTCTTTTACAACCAAGCTTTGGCTGAAATCTTATCACTCCCATAAAAATAAGCAACTGTATGTTTTCCTAATTTGTGTTTGAAGTCCTTGTTTTTGTAATACCCCTTCTTTTGTGGTTCACTCTTCCTTGCATGTGTGGTGTATTCTTCATGAGACATTTCATATTTTATATCTTTTGGTAGGGAGTTATACTCTGCATGCCATCTCCAAATATTATCTAGATTGAAGGCACTAGTATTCATAAGCCCAATTTGTTCTTATTAATCCTCAATTGGGAATATTGGTTTGTTTGCAGAACCAATCTTAGAGTTTTGAGTTTCAATTTATTTTCCTTTTCCTTTGCCACTGTTATTTACCAATGAAGTACTAGCTCCATTATTTCCATTGTAACTTTTATTGTTATTCTGAATCCATTGAAATAATTGACCAAACATCTTAGAAAGATGGGTTTGTTCTTCTATCATTTTTTCAAATTTTCACTCTCCTCATCAGTTTCTCTTCTCTCTTGCATTGCTTCCTCTTATTGTATTTTTCTTTTCTCTCTCCTCAAATAACAAATTTCTCCATAACTCATCAATCATCCAAAACCTATAGGATGGCAATATTTTTGCTCTGATACCACTGTAATGTACCAAAATAATTTTAATGCCTTAAATCAGATCTAAATATGAAATTAATTAATTACACTGAAAAGTCAACAAATTTTACTAAGACTAGCAAGCTAGTCATACACTAATTAACACAAACTACCCAGAAACTTATGAAGTTGATTCTTATTGATATGAAGGTGATTTTAAAATATTCTGGACTATTTGTAATAGATATTATATCAATAGAAAAAAAATTATAAATATTATCTATTACAAATTTCTATAGCAGAAACCTTCACCAACATCTAGAAACCAAAGCCTCCTTAGGAACAACAAGAGAGAGCATACATCATGCTACAGACCATTAGTAATATCATCCCAACATCAGCATTGCTTCTAATTCCCATCTTAATATATCATCATGATATCATCTCTACTAACAACAAGCACACTCAAGACATTAAATAAGGCATGACATCCAACCATGAAAATTAGAAACACCATCAACATAAGCATCAATAGCAGCCCAAACTAAGTGTTGACATCAATGACAACCAAAACAGTAGCAACCTTAGGTAGCATATGTGTAACAATCTCCCCCTTTGGCAATTATGACAACACACACCTACTCATTCTCCCCCTTTGACACCAAGGACGAAGGGCAACTACTTCTCCTCCTTAGGGCACAAACAATATCTTTCAATCTTCTCCCCCTGTCAGCAATGACCACTACCTACTCTCCCTGAGAGGTAGCCACCATCAGTGCAGGAAAAGGATATATCATGAATTACTCCCCTTGGATAGATGCACCAACTATGTATATAGCAAGGAGTGGCAATTACAACTAACTTCTGCTGGAGATAGTAAAAGGTATCCTTTGCAAGAGCCCTTGTCAAAATATTTGCAATCTAATCCTTTGTTGAAACATATTCCAACTTCACTTCTTTATCTACAACCTTCTCTCTTAAAAAGTGATACCTAATTGATATATGCTTGGTTCTAGAATGCATCACTGGATTCATGGAAATATTGATAGCATTTGTATTATCACACAAAATAGGAATAGGCTCAACATATTGTATCTTGATATCCTACAATGTTTGCTTCATCCAAAAAACTTGTCTACAGTAGGATTCTGCCATGATATACTCTGCCTCTATAGTTGATGAAGGTACTATATTTTTTTTCTTACTATGCCATGAAACAAATCTACTTCCTAAAAAGAAAGCACCAAAACTTGTACTTCTATCATCAACACAACCAACCTAATCAGCATTAGTGTAAGCAATTATATCAAAGTCATTACCTCTTGGATACCATAAGCCATAATCTAGAGTTCCCTTCAAATATCTAAATATTCTTTTTACTACCTTCTCATGAGTTTGCTTAGGATTAGCTTGATATCTCGGAACCAAACATACTGCATGCATAATATCAAGTCTAGAAGCAGTCAAGTAAAGTAATCCTCCAATCATAGATCTATAAAGAGTCTGGTCAACCTTAGGTGACTCATCATCCTTGCTCAAGTGACAACCAATAACCATAGGATTACTTATTATCTTGGAATCCTCCATACCAAATTTCTTTAGCATCTGTCTAACAAACTTAGCCTGAGAAACAAAGATACCATCATCTAACTGAACAATTTGAAGCCCAAGGAAGAAAGACATCTCACCAATCATAGACATCTCAAAATCTTTCTACTTCTCTTCTGCAAATCACTTACATATATCATCATCTCCACCAAAGATGATGTCATCAACATATACAACAACTATCAAAATCTTGTATCCTTCTTCCTTAATGTAAATATTACTATCTGTAGTACCTTTCTTGAAACCTTGCTGAAGTAAGTGCTTATCTAACTGAGCATACCAAGCTCTAGGAGCTTTCTTGAGTCCATACAAAGCTTTCTTGAGTCTGCAGAACATGTCCAGATCTTATGATAGCTGGAAACCATCCAGTTGCTCAATGTAGACCTCATCTTCTAAATCACCATTCAAGAATGTTGACTTGACATCCATATGATAGACCTTGAAGTTCTTCTGAGCAGCAAAGGCAAGAAACATCCTAATTGCCTCCATCCTAGCTACCAAAGCAAAAGTGTCCTCAAAATGAATACTGTGAACTTGTGAATAACCCTTACACCACCAATCTTGCTTTATTCCTTACAAATTCACCATCTTCATTCAGCTTGTTCTAGAACACCCACTTTGTTCCTATAACATTCTTATCCATTGGTCTAGGAACCAATTCCAGTGTTTAATTCTTCTCTATTTGATTCAATTCTTCTTCCATTGCTTTCAACCATCCATCATCTTTGCTAGCATCAGCAAAGGTTTTGGGCTCTACCTTTGATAGTAATAACAAATTCACTTGCTCACTTGCTTTTGTAAGCCTTCTCCTAGTCTGCACACCTTCATTCTTATCCCCATTAATCTTATCTGTTGAATGATGCATATGAATATACTTTGCTGGAGTCTTAGGGATCTACTCTGGTTCGTGTTCCTTCTCTTCTTTCTCTTCTTCTTCTTCAATCCAAGGAGGTATCCACAAACCTCTTGTTCTTGTAAGATCTATCAAAAATCTTCATCTACCTTAATATTTGATCTTTTAATCATCTTTATTGAAATCTCTTGTTGTAGCATCTATAGGCCTTGCTTCTAGTTGAGTAACCAAGAAATATCCCTTCATCACATCTTGAATGAAACTTTCTAAGATCTTCTCCATCTCTTCTGATGTAGCATTTGCTGCCAAAAATCATGAAGTATCTAATAGTGGGGGTATTCCCTACCATATCTCATAAGGGGTTTTAGTGCTATTGACCCTCAATTATACTTTGTTAAGTAGGTAGACAGCAGTGTGAATTGCTTCCTACCAATACATATCAGGTAGATCTGCATCTTTAAACATTGCGCTAGCCATCTCTTGCATAGTCCTATTCTTCCTCTCCACTACCCCATCCTGATAAGGGTTTGTAGGAGTAGACATATGCCTCCTAATACCATGATCTTCACAAAACTTTTCAAATTCATTTGATGTAAACTAACCTCCTCTATCAAATATTAAGCATTTGATCTTATCATTCATTTCATTCTCAACTATTGCTTTGAAAATCTTGAACTTATCAAAGGTTTCTGATTTTTTTCTTGAAAAAGTAACCCAAGTCATTCTAGAGTAATCATCAATAAGCAACATGAAATACATTTCACCTTGTTGAATTTTTGTTCTTGTAGGACCACATAGGTTAGTGTGAATTAGCTGCAATGTCATTGTAGAAGAGTACTCCTTGCTCTTGAAATTTTTCTTTGGTTGCTTTCCCATTTGACACTCCTTGCATAAGGTGTTTGTAGGCTTGGTTATCTTAGGCATATTTCTCACCACATGAATAGAGCTGATCTTTACCATATTATCAAAGTTGATGTGTCCCATTCACTTGTGCCACAACCAACACTCATTGGACTGATCCAATAAAAAGGTTCTTCCATTTACCTCCTTTAAATGATAGATATCTCTATATGTCTTAATACCTTCTGCAACTAATGTTTCAGATTCTACCTTCCTAATCTCACAACCTTTGGCATGAAATGTAAGATTGTATCCTTTACTGCACATCTGTCTAAGACTAAGGAGATTGTCCTTCAGCCCTTTGATATAAGGATGTCCTCAGTCTTGTTCTTCCCATCAATGGTTATAGCACGCTTTCCACAAATTTATGCTGACTCTTCCCCACATAATTTGACATCTCCACCATTCCACTTCTTAAGGTTGATGAACTTCTCCTTGTCACCAATCATGTGGTTAGACAAGCCACTATCAATTACCCAAGAATTTACCTCTTCTTTTCCATGAAAGGCAATCCACACAACCATTGAATTTTCATTATCTTTGTCAGTCTATAAGGTATCATACTTTTTACGTTTTCCAATATCACCCTTTTTGTCACCAACTTTCAAATCCATGAAAAGTGTTTCATAGTTTTAATCATCATGATCCTCATCTTTTGAAGAGCAACTATTCTCCATTGAATAAAGATTTCTTTTGGACTTCTCTCTTTTGTTGTTGTCCCTTGATTCTTTAAAAGGACATTTAGAGGGAAAATGACCAATTTCCCACAATTGAACCATTTGAAAGGTAACTTACCTCTATATTTGTCAGTGCCTTTTTTCAAATTTCTCACAAAGTTTGCTTGTACTTCATCAAGTTCACCATCTTGGTTAGTTGTTACATCTATTGGCTTCTTACTTGCTTTGAATGTTGCTTCCTTCTTCAGAGAACCTTTGTCAAATCCTCCCATTTCAAAGGCTATGAGAGAACCAAACAATTGATCTATTGTATAGTGATCCAAATCCTAAGTCTCCTCAATAGCAGATACATTATGACTGTAAGATTTAGGGAGAGATCTCAAAACCTTATTCACAATCTCATCTTCTTTTACTGTTCCACCAAGACCTCTGATGCCATTAACTATTTCGTCCACTTGGAGCATATAACTAGCAATGCCTTCATCTTCTGTCATCCTCAAGGTTTCAAGTTTGCTCTTGAATATTTGCATCTTGGCTTGCTTCACTTTACTATCTCCTTCATAAATGCTGCTAAGTTTTACCCAGACATCCTTAGTAGAACTGTAACTCATTACCTTCAGAAGTTTTGAATCAGCTAGCCCATTGATGATAGAATTCTTTGCCTTGGCATTGTTAGCATATAACTTAATCTCATCTAGATCTATATGACCACCAGCAGGAGAAGTGTAACCATCCTTAACAGATTGCTAAACACCAAACCCTAGAGATGATAGATAGTTTTCCATCCTTAGCTTCTAAAAGGAGTAATTTTTTCTATCAAACATAGGTGCCTTGTGAGATCCATTATGAGACATCCCAAACCTTCCTTAAGTGAATAAGCTCCTTCTAAGGAACATGGCTTTGATACCAATTGTTGAGCACACCTAAATACTGAGAGGGGGGGTGAATCAATATTCAAACAAATCTCAAACCCTCTGGAGTAGATTTAAAACTTAAACTTTATAGCATTAACAAAAACATAAAAGATTAGCACAGTGCACAACACCACATAACACTAGATATAAAAGGAAAACCCCAAAGGGGAAAACCACAGTGAGAAAAGCTGCTTGGAGCTACTATCCTAATCCAGCCTCACAAATGAATCATAGTTACAACTTTATAATAACACTGCAACCAAAGGAAGCTACTACCCCCTGAAAAAGGTTTTAGGGTCACTCCCAAGGAAGCTACAACTCCTTGTAGACTTTATTTTAGGGCTTAAACCCAAGGAAGCAACTACTCCCTAATCTGAGAACAAACTCATAAAAGATTACAGCATGACAGTCCTTCTACTATCTAAAACTGAAAATGAAGCTCAAACCTTTTGATGATTGCAACTTTTCTTTTTAACTCCTCTTTTGATGATTTCTCTTCTACTCTGACAACCTCTACAACTTCTTCAAATGTCTTCTCTGCAGCTTATTGGCTGACTACTTTTAGCCTTCAAGAAGTTTGCCTTTGGCTCACTTCCACCAGCAATTAGTTAGACACACTCTTCACTTCCATTCTATCTTAAAAATGCCTTCAAGATGAAGCGGGATAAACCCTATTACTTTTTCTCTTTGTCCTCCATTCACACATCATCATGCATTATAGATCCATATTCCACTTCACACCTTCATCCTCGTAATCATACCTCACCTAGATCAACTAGGTTTACGATATATACATGATATTAAATTGATCACATTGTATGTCAGCCAAAGACAATAGGAAAATTATAATTGCAAGTCCTGCCAAACATGAAACATGTAGAGGGAAAGCCCTAAAAAGATACACATGCAACACCAAGAAGAGGAATGCACCTTGCAGATTCCAACACATGCTTAACCTAGTCATAAAAATCATTCACATCATCATACTTCAAAGAATAACATTTGCACACTTCATACAATTGAATTAGGTCAGCCTTAAGCAAGAAACCATGAAGCTTGTAGTACATTAGATATTACAACTTGACAGTACTCACTAAATATTAAACATTACTTGTACTTCTCTCAGCTGAGTTAACATGACCCATACAACATCTCCAAAAACTTCTTGAACTCCACAAAGCAAAGACTTTGTGCCACACACCTTCAACATACCTTAGTCAGCTAGGCAAAAGAATAACCTAGCAACACCTTCATTCCGGACCACAACCTATTCCAAAGAAACCAAAAGACACCTTACGGAGTAGTAGGAAACATCACGAGATCATCATGATCAATTTTCACTAGCCAATTCACCACCTCATATAGCAATAAGATGGCGCGATCCAATAGATACTGAAACCAGCCACCAGACAATGTAGTCTTGCACTCTGTCACTTACAACTTTCTTTGCAGAGGAAGAGATGATGTGAAACTTTGAATGTAGCACCTTTACAACCCACTAGAGTTAACTTCTAAATTGCATGGCCATATCCTCAAATGCAAATGAATCCAAAGCATTCTCTCCAATAGTCTTCAAGATAACTTTCTATAGCAGAAACCTTCACCAACATTCGGAGACTAGAGCCTCCTTAGGAACAATGGGAGAGTGAATACATCATGTTACAGACCATCAGCAACATCTCCCCAACATCATCATTGCTTCTAATTCCCATCTTTAATATATCATCTCTACTGACAACAAGCACACTCAAGACAATAAATAAGGCATGATATTGAACCATGAATGTCAGCAACACCATCAACTTGAGCATCAATGGCAGCCCAAACTAAGTGCTGACATCAATGACAACCACAACAATGGAAACCTTAGGTAGTATATGTGCAACAATTTACCCTTTGGAATTGATGGCAATACACACCTGCTCATTCTCCTCCTTTGACATAGGGCACAAAATCTCCTTTTCAACCTTTTCCCCCTGCCAGCAACAACCATTACCTGCTTCCCCTAAGAGGTAGCCACCATCAGTCTAGGAATAAGATACATCATGAATTACTCCCCCTCGACAGATGCACCAATTATGCATCTAGCAAGAAGGAGGGACAATTACCCCTAACCTCTACCGGAGATACTCAAAGGTATCCTTTGCAAGAGCCTTTATGAAAATATCTACAATTTGATCCTTTGTTGAAACATATTCCAACTTCACTTCTTTATCTGTAGCCTTCTTTCTTAAAAAGTGATACCTTATTGATATATGCTTGCTTCTAGAATGTATCACTAGATTCTTGGAAATATTGATTGCACTTGTATTATCACACAAACTAGGAATAGGCTGATCATATTGTATCTTAATATCCTTCAATGTTTGTTTCATCCTCAAAACTTGTGTGTAGTAGGATGCTGCAGCAATATACTCTGCCTCTACAGTTGATAAAGATACTAAATCTTGTTTCTTACTATACCATGAAACCAATCTGCTTCCTATAAAGAAAGCACCACCACTTGTACTTCTTCTATCATCAACACAACCAGCCCAATCAACATTAGTGTAAGCACTCAGATCAAAGTCATTACCTCTTGGATACCATAAGCCATAATCCAGAGTTTGCTTCAAATATCTAAATATTCTTTTTACTACCTTCTTATGAGTTTGCTTAGGATTAGCTTGATATCTAGTAATCAAACATACTACATCCATAATATTAGGTCTAGAAGTAGTCAAGTACAGTAATCCTCCAATCATAGATCTATAAAGAGTCTAATCAACCTTAGGTGACTCATCAACCTTTCTCAAGTGACAACTAGTAACCATAGGAGTACTTACTAGCTTGGTATCCTCAATACAAAATTTCTTCAACATCTCTCTAACATACTTAGCCTGAGAAACAAAGATACCATCATCTAGCTGAACAATTTGAAGCCCAAGGAATAAAGACATCTCACCAATCATAGACATCTCAAACTCTTTCTACATCTCTTCTACAAACCTCTTACACATATCTTCATCTCCACCAAAAATGATGTCATCAACATATACAACAACTATCAAAATATTGCCTCCTTCTTTCTTAATGTAAAGATTACTATCTACAGTGCCTTTCTTGAAACCTTGTTGAACTAAGTGCTTATCCAACTGAGCATATGATGCTCTAGGAGCTTTCTTGAGTCCATACAAATCTTTCTTGATTCTACACAACATATCCAGATCTTCTAATAGCTAGAAACCATTTGGTTGCTCAATGTAGACCTCTTCCTCTAAATCACCATTCAAGAATGTTAACTTGACATCCATCTGATAGACCTTGAAGTTCTTATGAGTAGCAAAGGCAAGAAACATCTTAATTGCCTCCATCCTGGCTACTGGAGCAAATGTTTCCCCAAAATTAATACCTTCAACTTGTGAATAACCCTTACACACCAATCTTGCTTTGTTCCTTACAACTTCACCATCTCCATTTAGTTTGTTCTAGAACACCCACTTCATTCCTATACCATTCTTGTCAACTGGTCTTGGAACCAATTCCCATGTCTATTTCTTCTCTATCTGATTCAATTATTCTTCCATTGCCTTCAACCATCCATCATCTTTGCTAGCATCAGCAAAGGTTTTGGGATCTACCTTTGATAGTAAGCAAAAATTCACTTGCTCACTTACTTTAGCAAGCCTTATCCTAGTTTGCACACCTTCATTCTTATCCCCAATAATCTAATCTATTGAAGGATTCCTTTGAGCATACTTTATTAGAGTCTTAGTGATCTACTCTAATTCTTGTTCCTTCTCTTCTTTCTCTTCTTCTTTTTCTTCAATCCAGGGAGGTATATCAGATATGTAAACCTCTGGTTCTTGTGAGATCTGACACAAATCTTCATCTACCTTAACATTTGTGCTTTCAATAATGTTTCACAATCTCTTGTTGTAGCATCTATAGGCCTTTCTTCTAGTTGAGTAACCAAGAAAGATCCCTTCATCACATCTTGAATCAAACTTTCCATGATTTTCTTCATCTCTCCTAATGTAGCACTTGCTACCAAAAATCCTAAAGTATCTAACAGTGGGAGGCCTTCCATACCATAGTTCATAAGGGGTCTTAGTGCTATTGACCATCAATTGTACTTTGTTAAGAAGGTAGACAACAATGTGAACTACTTCCTTCCAATACATATTAGGTAGATCTACATCTTTCAACAGTGCCCTAACCATATCTTGCACAATCATATTCTTCCTCACCACTACCCCATTCTTCTAAGGGGTCCTATGAGTAGACAGATGCCTCCAAATACCATGATCTTCACAAAACTTTACAAATTCATTTGATGTAAGCTCACCTCCTCTATCAGATCTTAAGCATTTGATCTTAGTATTCATTTCATTCTCAACTATTGCTTTGACTTAAACTTATCAAAGGCTTCTTATATTTCTCTTAGAAAAGTAACCCAAGTGATTCTAGAGTAATCATCAATAAGCAACAGGAAATACCTTTCACCTTGTTGACTTTTTGTTCTTGTAGGACCACATAGGTCAGTGTGAATCAGCTTTAGTGGCATTGTAGAAGAGTACTCCTTGCTCTTGAAATTTTCCTTTGTCTTATTTCCCATTTGACACTCCTTTCATAAGGTGTTTGCAGGCTTGGTTATCTTAGGCATATCTCTCACTGCATGAATACAGTTGATCTTTACCATATTATCAAAGTTGATGTGTTCCATTCACTTGTGCCACAACCAACACTCACCGGATTGAGCCAATAAATAGGTTATTCCATTTACCTCCTTCAGAAGATAGATATCTCTATATGTCTTAATACCTTCTGACACTAATCTTCCAAACCCTGCCTTCCTGATCTCACAACCTTTGGTAGGAAATGTAAGATTGTATCCTTTACTGCACATCTGATTGACACTAAGGAGATTGTGCTTCAGCCTTTTGACATAGAGGGTATCCTTAGTCTTGTTCTACCCATCAATGGTTATAGCACCCTTTCCACAAATTTGTGCTAACTCTTCACCACCAAACTTGACAGCTCCACCATTCCACTTCATAAGGTTGATGAACTTCTCCTTATCACAAGTCATGTGGTTAGAGCAACCATTGTCAATTACCCAAGAATTTTCTTCTTCTTTTGTACAAAAGATAGTCCACATAACCATTAAATTTTCATCACCTTTGTTAGTCTACAAGGTATCAGACTTTTTACATTTTCCAACCTCATCCTTTTTGTCACCAACTTTCAAAGCCATGAAAAGTGTTTCATCATTTGAATCATCATGATCCTCATCTTCTTAAGAGCTGTTGTTCTCCATGGAATAATGACTTCCTTTGGACTTCTCTCTTTTTTTGCTATCCCTTGATTCTTTAAAAGGACATTTAGAGGCAAAATGACCATTTTTCCCACAATTGAAGCATTTGGAAGGTAACTTACCTCTATATTTATCAGTGTCCTTCAATTTTCTCATAAAGTTTGCTTCTACTTCAGCAAGTTCACCATCTTGATCAGTTGTTACATCTTTTGCCTTCTTACTTGCTTTGAATGTTGCTTCCTTCTTTGGAGCACCTTTGTCAAATTCTCTCATTTGAAAGGTTGTGAGAGAACCAAACAATTGATCAACTATATAGTGATCCAAATCCTAAGTATCCTCAATAGCAGAAACCTTATGATTGTAAGATTTAGGGAGAGATCTTAGAACCTTCTTCACAATCTCATCTTCTTTCATTGTTCAATCAAGACCTCCAATGCCATTAACTATTTCATCTACCCGAAGAATATAACTAGCAATGTCTTCATCTTCTATCACCCTCATAGTTTGAAACATGCTCTTGAAGATTTGCATCTAGTCTAGCTTCACTTTATTATCTTCTTCATAAATGTTGCCAAGTTTTACTAAGACATCCTTAGCAGAACTGCAACTCACTTCTCTTTTGATGATTATTCTTCTTCTTTGACAACCTTTGCAACTACTTCAAATGTCTTCTCTATAGCTTACTAACTCACTGCTTTAAGCCTTCAGGAAGTTTTCCTTTGGCTCACTACCTCCAACAATTAGCTAGGCACATTCTTCACTTCCATTCTATCTTAAAAATGTCTTCAAGATGAATCAGGACAAGGACTATTTCTTTTTCTCTTTCTCCTTCATTCGCACATCATAATGCATTACACATCCATATTCCACCTCACACCTTCATCCTCACAATCATATCTCACCTAGATCAACTAGGTTTACAATATATACATGATATTACAATGATTACATTGTATGTCGGTTAAAGACAATAGGAACATTACAATTACAAGTCGGAAAAACATGAAACATGTAGATAGCTAGCCCTAAAAAGAACCAAGCACAACACTAGAAAGAGGAACACACCTTGTGGATTCTAACACACTCTTAACTTGGTCCTAAACATCCTTCAGAACATCATACTTTAAATAATACAACTTGGCAGTACTCATGGAAGATTAAAAATTAATTGCACTTCTCCTAGGTGCAGGAGCACCTACCTGACAGCTGGTCTGGATAAGGCAGTTAGTAGTTTAGGTCATGTTTGTGTTTCCAAGAAGGTCTGTTAGACCAATTGCATGTAATAAGGTCATGCTGATCAGGATAAGATCATGCTGACCAGGCTTTTGCTATTTTTAGCTAGTTAGTTATAACAGCTATCGTGATGTATGTTCGGTGGGATCTCCCAGCCGCCTGGAGAGTTCCCAGCCGCTTGGAGTCGGGTCAGTAGTACTCATAGGGAAATCTTTATAAGCATGAGATCGGTTGATATTGGACAGACAGACAGATATCATCGATCAGATTTTGCGAGAGTGAGACAGAGCGAGAGGAACATCATATTGTAGTTGCATCTTTTGAAATCGAATAAAGTTTTCCTGTTTGTGTTCATCCTCTGTTGCATTCCATTGCTTGATCAATTTGCTGGTTTGAGTGGTTGCATGGATTTACTGATCCATTCCACCGGTTGATCTGTCTGATCGGTGGAATGGTAATGTACATTAGGGTAGGCAGTAGTTTGTTTGTTTGCATGCAGGTGTGCAGGATCGCGGTCAAGAGATATTGAAGACCCTAGCATCCTCATGTGCTAGGTCAAGTTGAGAAGTTTGAGTTGGAAGATCACCCTGAGACGGGATCGGGTCATCCCTGGAGGATCGGCGAAGGGAGATTTCGCTAAGTGAAGAAGTTCGCGAAAACAGCATCATCAGGATATTTCTGCAAATATCCTGCAGTCGGGTTAGGCATCATCATCCGGATAAGTGAAGGAGAGCATGATGTTTTCGAGTGCATGAAGTGCGAGTTCGTCGGGGTGATCATCAGCAGGAGGAGCCGAGGAGCGTATCGGCATCAGGATCATCATATTGGGAGTGCCAAACATCCGCATATCGCGAGTAGATGCGGGAGAGAAAGTTCGGATTTTTGACTAAGTATTGAGAAGGTCATCAGGATATTGGGTGACGTCATCGTCATCAGGATATGACGTCATCGTCATCAGGATATTGAGATATCCCCTTGTGCGAGTTTATCCTGCCGTCGTAAGGTGTTAAGGTATCGGCGGAAGTCCGTGTCAGGAAGTTGTGTTAACATCATCATCAGGAGGTTTCGAAGAGAACCGGATAATTTATATCATGATGCTGTTGTTTGTATCGTCGGGCAGTGGAGCATCGCAGGCAAGTTGTTGAAGGTGAACGTCATCAGGATATTTGGGACAACCGGATGTTGAATATCCTGCTGACGAAGGAAGTGTTGCATATGATGATGACGATGGAGTCCGGCGCCCGATGAACAGTGCAACCGGAGGATGTGTTCGCCCGCTAAACATCATGATGATGATGTTAGGAGGAAAACGGAGGAGGTGAATAGTAGTCGGCAGGAGGATGATTGCGAGTGTCCGCAATATGATGATGCTATCAGTTTTAGGAAAAATGATGCTGACAGAGTAAAGCCGAAATATGATGATGTTGTTGGTAGTTTTAGGGAATATGATGATGATGGCGAAGATGATGATGATGAGGTTGGTCTGCAGACATTCATGCTATATGCGAAGGTTATAGTGTGGATGCCTCTGCATCATAGTGGTATCAGAGCTCAGCAAAAGGTCTGGGCTGTTGTGTGTTGATTCTGTCACCGAAAGGGCAGAGGTAGAGATAGAGTTGATTGTGTTGTGTGTTGATTGAGAGGTTGACAAAATGCCTCCAAAAGGTAATGGTACTGCAAGGGAACTGCAGGAGATGAAGGAGAAACATGCTAGAGAGATGAGGAAGATGAAGGAGCTTGCTGAAGCACTTCAAGCCAGGCTGATAGCCCTGGAAAAGAACAAAAAGAGGGAAGTGGAAGACAGTGAGTCTGAAGAAGATGCAGATACTGTTGAAGAGTATGAAGAGGTAGCTGAAGATCTGGATGCTGAAGACCAGAGACTGGCAAAACTGTTAAAGGCAGTGCAGAGTGAGAAACCTAAGGTAAAGGTTGATGTTTCCAAATATACTGGAAGCTTGAATGAAGATGAGTTGTTGGATTGGATTGCTGCACTGGATAATCACTTTGAATGTGAAGATGTTGCTGATGATCAGAAAGTAAAGATTGCAAAGACCAAGTTAGGAGGTCATGCTTTGGTATGGTGGGATTATGTACAATCTGAGAGAAGGAAGCAAGGGAAGTCTAAGATCACTTCTTGGGATAAGATGGTAGCAAGGATCAAGGGGAAATTCTTGCCAAGGGATTATGAAATCCAGATGTTTAAGAAGCTGCAATTTTTAAAGCAGAAAGACAGGGATGTGAAATCATATACTGAGGAATTTTATCTGTTGAGTATGAGATCTGGTCATCATGAGAATGAGGTAGAAAAGGTGGCTAGGTACTTGGCTGGTTTGAGGTTTAACATACAGGATGAGTTAGTTTTAGCTAACCCTAAGAATGTGGAGGATTGTTATCAAATGGCAATTAGGATTGAAGAAAAGCTGAATAGAGGACACGATAAGTCCATGAGAGGAAGAGGAAACAATAGGGGAAGAGGAGCAACCCCTGTACAAAAGCAAACCAATGAGGGTCAAGAAGACACTGGTAAAGGACAGGGACAGTCTGATTTCAGAGGTGGATGGAAAGGTAATAGAGGAAGATTTGGAGGTGGTAGAGGTTCTACTACGTTTTCAGGAAAGTGTTACACCTGTGGAGAGTTTGGTCATCCATCTTTCAAATGTCCAGAAAACAAAGGTTCATCATCCAGAAATGATAGAACAAGTGACAAGAGAGTACAACTTGTGCAAGAAGAGAAAGAAGAAAGTGCACAGAGTTCAAACAAAGGTCCTGAGAATTTTGGATATCCAGAGAGTGGAGAATCATTGATGTTAAGAAGAATTAGTCTACAGGCATCAAAGGATCTGATGCAAAGAAGAGCTCTTTTCAAGACCACATGTAAGAGCAAAGGTAAGGTATGTAAGGTTGTCATTGACACTGGTTCAACAGACAACATGGTATCTCAGGAAATGGTAGATAAACTGAAGCTGGAAAGGATTCCACATCCACACCCTTACAAGGCATCTTGGGTGAGTGATAGGCAATCACTTTTTGTCTCTGAACAGGCATATGTGGATTTCCAGATTGGACCATATCATGATAGAATTTTGTGTGATATATTGCCTATGGAATGTTGTCACCTACTGCTAGGTAGACCATGGCAATTTGACAGAAGGGTATTGTATGATGGGTATGCTAATACCTACACCATCAAGAAGGATGGGAAGATTATCAAGTTGATGCCATTGCAGGCAAAAGCTGCAGTACAGAAGGCAGCTCAAATCATTTTAATGGGAAAGAAGGAGTATGTGCAGATGCCTAGAGGAGCAGGCATGAAGGCAGTTCAGGACACTGCAGAGAAAGGAGTTGTTACAGACAACAAGCTGAAGAAAGTTTCAGTTGTGACTGACAGAGGTCAGCAGCAGGTTCAGAAACAGGGGTGCAACCAACCATCAGTTCATAAAAGTGACAAGGATGTTGTCATAGTTGGGACTATTGCTTGTCCTATACAGATTGAAAGAAAGATACAGTTGAACACCACAGAGGTAGTTCAGCCAGAGGTTCTGGTTAGGCAACCTGACAAACACAGGGTATGTGAGAAGAAGGCCTACATCAACAGGCATGATGATTTACTTGCCAGAAAGCAAGTTACAGTTCAGAAGTCTTGGAGAAGCCAAGCGACAGCAGCAGATGAAGCTGGAGCAGGTCAGAAGACTGACAGAGCAAAGTGTAAAGGTGGAAGACTTCCACATACTAAACTCATGGGACATGAGTTCTTTTCTTTTGGGGAGTATGGTGCAGGAGCACCTACCTGACAGCTGGTCTGGATAAGGCAGTTAGTAGTTTAGGTCATGTTTGTGTTTCCAAGAAGGTCTGTTAGACCAATTGCATGTAATAAGGTCATGCTGATCAGGATAAGATCATGCTGACCAGGCTTTTGCTATTTTTAGCTAGTTAGTTATAACAGCTGTCGTGATGTATGTTCGGTGGGATCTCCCAGCCGCCTGGAGAGTTCCCAGCCGCTTGGAGTCGGGTCAGTAGTACTCATAGGGAAATCTTTATAAGCATGAGATCGGTTGATATTGGACAGACAGACAGATATCATCGATCAGATTTTGCGAGAGTGAGACAGAGCGAGAGGAACATCATATTGTAGTTGCATCTTTTGAAATCGAATAAAGTTTTCCTGTTTGTGTTCATCCTCTGTTGCATTCCATTGCTTGATCAATTTGCTGGTTTGAGTGGTTGCATGGATTTACTGATCCATTCCACCGGTTGATCTGTCTGATCGGTGGAATGGTAATGTACATTAGGGTAGGCAGTAGTTTGTTTGTTTGCATGCAGGTGTGCAGGATCGCGGTCAAGAGATATTGAAGACCCTAGCATCCTCATGTGCTAGGTCAAGTTGAGAAGTTTGAGTTGGAAGATCACCCTGAGACGGGATCGGGTCATCCCTGGAGGATCGGCGAAGGGAGATTTCGCTAAGTGAAGAAGTTCGCGAAAACAGCATCATCAGGATATTTCTGCAAATATCCTGCAGTCGGGTTAGGCATCATCATCCGGATAAGTGAAGGAGAGCATGATGTTTTCGAGTGCATGAAGTGCGAGTTCGTCGGGGTGATCATCAGCAGGAGGAGCCGAGGAGCGTATCGGCATCAGGATCATCATATTGGGAGTGCCAAACATCCGCATATCACGAGTAGATGCGGGAGAGAAAGTTCGGATTTTTGACTAAGTATTGAGAAGGTCATCAGGATATTGGGTGACGTCATCGTCATCAGGATATGACGTCATCATCATCAGGATATTGAGATATTCCCTTGTGCGAGTTTATCCTGCCGTCGTAAGGTGTTAAGGTATCGGCGGAAGTCCGTGTCAGGAAGTTGTGTTAACATCATCATCAGGAGGTTTCGAAGAGAACCGGATAATTTATATCATGATGCTGTTGTTTGTATCGTCGGGCAGTGGAGCATCACAGGCAAGTTGTTGAAGGTGAACGTCATCAAGATATTTGGGACAACCGGATGTTGAATATCCTGCTGACGAAGGAAGTGTTGCATATGATGATGACGATGGAGTCCGGCACCTGATGAATAGTGCAACCGGAGGATGTGTTCGCCCGGTAAACATCATGATGATGATGTTAGGAGGAAAACGGAGGAGGTGAATAGTAGTCGGCAGGAGGATGATTGCGAGTGTCCACAATATGATGATGCTATCAGTTTTAGGAAACATGATGCTGACAGAGTAAAGCCGAAATATGATGATGTTGTTGGTAGTTTTAGGGAATATGATGATGATGGCGAAGATGATGATGATGAGGTTGGTCTGCAGACATTCATGCTATATGCGAAGGTTATAGTGTGGATGCCTCTGCATCAATGTAGATAGCTAGCCCTAAAAAGAACCAAGCACAACACTAGAAAGAGGAACACACCTTGTGGATTCTAACACACTCTTAACTTGGTCCTAAACATCCTTCAGAACATCATACTTTAAATAATACAACTTGGCAGTACTCATGGAAGATTAAAAATTAATTGCACTTCTCCTAGATGAGTCAACATTACCCATACAACATCTCCAAACACTTCTTAAACTCCACACAACAAAGACTTTGTGCTGCACACCTTCAACATACCCTAGTCATCCAAGCAAAATAATAACCCAAGAACACCTTCATTTTGGACCACAACCTATTTCAGATAAACCAAAAAACACCTTACAGAGTAGTAGGAAACATCACAAGATCATCAAGATCATTCTTCACCTGCAAATTCACCACCTCATATAGAAACAAATTGGCACAAGCCAACATAAACTAAAACTAGCCACCAGACAATACATTCATGTACTCTATCACTTACAACTTTCTCTGTGGAGGAACAAATTATGTGAAAATTTAAATGTAGCATCTTCACAACCCATTGGACTTAAGTTCTAAACTACATGACCATATCTTCAAATGTGGAGGAATGCAAAGCATTCTTTGAAATAGTCTTCAAGACAACTTTCTGCAGCAGAAACTTTCACCAACATCAAGAGACCATAGCCTCCTTAGGAACAATAGGAGAGAGCATACATCATGCTACAGACCATCATCAACATCTCCCCAACATCAACATTTCTTCTAATTCCCATATTAATGCTTTAAATTACCATCTTAATGCTTCTTATTCCCATCTTAATATATCATCATGATAGCATCTCTACTGACAACAAGCACACTCAAGGCATTAAATAAGGCATGACATCCAACCATGAGCATCAGCAATACCATCAACATAAGAATAAATGACAACCCAAATTGAGTGTCGACATCAATGAAAACCACAAGAGTGGAAACCTTAGGTAGCATATGTGCAACAATAACATAAAACTTTTGCAACAACTCCACACTTAAAAACTAAAAACTAGCTAAAACCCTAGCTCTAGAATCGCTTGAAAATGCTCTAAAATCACATAAACAACTGCAATACTTGCACCAACTAGTCACAAGCCCCAAAACTAATGTCAAAAAGGGTAACACCCATAAACCCATGAAATAAACAACAAAAAACACTTACAACACCCAAAAATTGTTCCAGAATCACCAAATTTGCATATAAATCCACCTGCAAGCAAACTACATGTACAAAAACTACTGAAATCTCTAAATTTTTTGATGCTCCAGTATAACTTCTGGATGAAATTTCTCTATGTTAACAATCAGGTTTCATCCACCATCCACTTAAAACTCATTGCTTTTCATCCAGAAGCTTCCAACTCTAATGGGTTTTCATCTACTGAAGTAGAAATCCGCAAATTTGCAAGTATTGAGAAAATATGAGATATGTCAACACTTACAAATGAAATATTTTACAATTTTTATATGTTTCATACTTGGAGGTGGGTGCTAAAAATCCAACAGCTCCTTTTGATATTCCTTTGCTAAAGATGGGTTATGATAATTGCCATAAGCTATCATAAGTTGTCATAACTTGTCATAGATGCCCCCACCACTTGTAGCTGTCCAATTTTCCCATTTTGAATTTGCAAATAAATCCCAAGATGACTCAAAATCCAATGCCACTATTGAGCCCATAAAATATTTAATTTAATATTTAATTGTCCAAATATTATAAATTACATTAGGACAAAATTAAATACTAAATGAATTATTTTCCCTATATTTTTCCAATTAATCCATGGGAAAAATAAAATGGGTTATTATTGATCTGGCATTGTTATTTTTAGAAAGGGGACATGAGAAAAAATCATCATACAACAATATTTATACAATAACACATTTGACAACATGACCCAAATAAATTCTCATAGCTCCCCGTGTTTACAAATTTAGTTTTGATATCAAATATAATGTGCACACTTTCTCGTGAACATAAATACTAACACTGATTTGTTCTTAAATAATAACTATACTATGACTTCCTTCACTACACATAGTAGTATAATGTGCACTCTCAATGTCATAGTGTGTATACATCTCAATGTGTATACTGCATCACACAAGAGAATGACTAACGAAGTTTGTGGTGACAAGGAATCTACTTCACTCACAAACTAATAAATTAATTTTCTTAAACTTGTTAAAGTTTCTATATGAATTTTCTTAAATATTCTTAATGAAACTTATAAAATAATTGACAACTAGTTCACCTATTCAAAGAATGATTAATAATTTAGAGTTATCAAGTTCCTATAAGAGCATTTGTCACCTTGCATGTATTAATATTTCACCCTAGCTAGCATAAAATAAAGTCAATATTTAAAAATATATTTATAACAAAATAAATATAATACATCATATAATTATTGCTAATTATATCGTAATAAACTTTGATAGATTCTCAAAAGGTAATCCTGGTAAGGCTACTTCTGGTGGTATCATTAGGGATGATAAAGGTATCATGATTGAAGGATATGCTGAATGTATTTGTTTCAAAACCAATAATGAAGCGGAGGTAATAACTATATTGTTAGGGTTTAAAAGAGTCTTGCATTATTTTATTCAACAAATTTACATAGATCGGACTCTAAAATTATTATAAATTTAATCAAGAATAATAAATTTCCGTCTTGGAAAATAAGGGAGTATATTGAGGAAGTTAGGAATTCTTTAAGAAATTTCAAAAACTATATTATCCGCCATATTTATCATGAAGGAAATAAAGTTTTCAATAGTTTAGCTAACACTAGCCTAGAGGTTGATAGTTGGACATATTGGACAGACGCCAAAGATCTCTCGATCTCTGTGGTTGCTACTCTTAATAATGAGATCAATAAATAGGTGCAATACTTTTTTGAACATGATCAATTATAACATTAGCATCTTAATGTTCAAATTGGATGTTCATTGTGGTTTCATATATTATAATAAGTTAGTGGCTAAATGAAGACATGTGTAGAATAATTATCAGAATGAATGCAGTCCTCAAGCCATTTGTGTAAGTCTTTTGGTCAATCTTGTGGGGAATAATGATGGGTTTGTTGTTGATGGATGAAGGGTTAATTCCATCATGAATTCCAACTGGAAGTACCAATAATTGTTAGGATTAAGGTGCCATCCACCTTGTAAATTATTGTATTTATTATTCCTATTATTATTTGGAAATCACCCATAGGGGATGTACAAGTTTCACTAGTAGTGGTAAAAATTATTTACTTTCCATGGTAATTACGGAGTTACTGCATCGGTAAGTTCTAGAGTTATCAGCGGTAGTTACAGGATGTCATTTACTGATGGTAATTTTAATTAGTCAATGTAACTAAAGTTGGGCAGCCCACTTGGAAGAATCACCTATTTTGGGGTTATGACATGTGTCATAGATGTTGTAAGAAGGTGTAATATATTCTATGACAACTGTAAGTTGTCATAAGAATCTATGACATCTATGACAGCCTATGACATGTCATAAGATGCAGTAAGTTGCTATTCTTAGTTTTAGGCACCCAAGGCTGCATGGAAATCTTTGGACAAGTGTCTGATGCATGTATGACAACATTTATTGCTGCATGTTGGAGTTTCCAAGATGGGGAATCTTGGATGCCTATCTTGGAAGTTTTGTTTGTTGTATATAAGTAGTGCATGGTAGATGATATGCAATAAAGTTCATAGGTACTCAGGTTTTACTGAATTGAAGATTGAAGAAACAGAGGAAGTGTATGTATTGTAATCTTGGATTTGAAGATAATACAACTTGAAGCCTCTTTTCTTGGTGGAGTTTCTTACCCAAAAGGGTTTTCTCCACATTACATACTATGTTATGTGTTCAGTTCTTCATGCATGTTATTTCTTTGTAGTGGATTTTATTTCTATTGCAATCTCCATTGATTCTACATTGTTTAGAGGACATAAGTAAGGTTAAAATCAAATTTTTGTTGTCTAGTTTGTACCTTCATTTCTAACATTTGGTATTAGAGTCTGGCTAGTTCTACTTCTTGGGGGAGTGTGAAGGCTTTTTAGTTGTAGTGGGAGATTTGGTTTCTTTTATTTTTTGTAGACATTGAGTAGATATCATGGCTACATATACTATTGCTTCTACCTCTCGATTGCACATTGAAAAGTTTAATAGCATGGGGTATGAATTGTGGAAGCTGAAAATGGAGGATTTGCTAGAGGAAAAAAACTAGTGGTTGGCTATAATTAAGGAGAAGAAACCTAATGATATTGCTTTAGATGAATGGGAAAGACTGAATAAGAAGGCACGAGGAACCATTTGTCTATACCTTCCAAATTCCATTCTATTGAATGTCTCTAGAGAAGAGAATGCTTACAAACTATGGAAGAGATTGGGTGAGATCTACCAAGCCAAGAGTATGGTAAACAAGTTTTATTTAAAGCGTAAATTATTTTCCATGAAAATGAAAGAGGGTGATTCAATTGCAAAGCATTTGAATTTGTTTAATTTGTTATTGAATCAACTAGCATCTGTAGATGTTGATGTGGATGAGGAAGATAAATGTATATTGCTTATCTTTTCCTTACCTGAGTCATGGGAGAATGTTATTTTGGCTATCATTGCTAACCTCATAGATATGGAGTTGGATGCTCTTGTTTCAGTTATGTTGTCATAGGAATTGACGAAGAAAAGTTTAGATAGTTTAGGGGATGATCTCAATATCAGGGGAAGGTCAAAGGAAAGAGAACCAAAAGGAGATCAGAAGGATCTAAAGACAAGTCTAAGGGTTGTTCTAAGACTTCCAGAAAAAAGAACAAAGTCAAGTGTTGGAACTACGGAAAGAGAGGGCATGTGAAAAAGGAATGTAGAAAACCAAAGAAACAATGGAATTCCACTACTAATAAGTCTTCAAATGTAGGTGATGAGGTTTTACTTTTTGCATGTAATGTTGTTTCTCATGATCATTGGTTGGTTGACTCAGAATGCTCGTACCAAATGACCCCACATAAAGAATGGTTTTCCACATACAAAGAGTATGATGGAGCTAATCTGTACATCAGGGACAACTCTACATACCCTATTGTTGGACAAGGGAAGGTAATGTTGTGTTTTAGTGATGGGAGAATTAAAACCCTCCCTGATGTTTTGCATGTTCCTGGATTGGCTAGAAATTTGATTTTTGTTACAAAGTTGAATGATTTGGGAATGTGTGTGAGACATTTGATAAGCATGGATGCAGATTGGTGAGAGGAAACTTGGTGGTAGAGAAGGGAACAAGATTGGGAACTCTGTTCAAGGTAGAAGCCACTACTATTTGTAATGCCTATTATGCATCTAAGGATAATACTAAAAATACATGTATGTTATGGCACTGTAGATTGGGCCACATAAGTCAGTCTCATTTAAATACTATTTTAAATAAATAATTATTAGACGGTTTATCCTATTTTGATGAGAGTTTTAAATTTTGTGAACATTGTGTGTTTGGAAACTAGAATAGATCTCCTTTTCCTTCTAGTATTAATAAATCTAATGATAAATTGGAACTTATTCATTCAGATGCGTTTGGTGTAGTGGATGTTGAATCAATTGGAAAATCTAGATATTTTGTTTCCTTCATCAATGATGTCTCAAGGTTTACCTGGATTTATTTTATGCATCACAAATCTGAAGTTTTCACTAAGTTTAGAGAATTTAAAGCTTTAGTTGAAAAGCAATCAGATCATAAAATAAAGGTTTTGAGATTTGATAATGGAGGGGAATATTGTTCTAAGGAATTTGATGAATTCTGTAAGCATGTAGGTATTGTTAGATAGAAGACTACTCCATATACTCCACAATAGAATGGAGTGGCAGAAAGGATGAATTAGACAATAATGGAAAGAGCCAGAAATATGTTGAGTGAATCATAATTGAATAAATTCTTTTGGGTAGAAGTTGTTTGTACTACAAACTACTTGGTTAATAGATCTTCGTGTAAGGCTCTGGTTTCAACTCCTTATGAAATGAGTACAGGTAAGAAACCTTCTATTTCACATTTAAGGGTATTTGGCTATGAGGATTATGTTCATGTACCTAAGAAAAATGAACTAAGTTGGATCAAAAAGCTGAGAAGTGTACTTTCATTGGATATGGTGATAATGTAAAATGTTATATAATCTTTGGAATCCACTAACCCAAAAGATTATCTATTCTAGAGATGTTATTTTTAGGGAACTTAGTGTTATTTTAGAACCTGAATAGCCAAAGGAAACAGAAGAAAAGGTGAAGAGAGTGCATTTTGAAATAGACCATGAAGATGCACCTTAGGAAGAACAAAATGATCGATTGGGGGGTGAAGAAGCAGAAGAAGACTCAAGTAAAAGTTTTGATGAGGAAAAATCTTTTGTAATAGAAAAAGTTGGTACAAATGAGCATGCAAAACCTGAAGAGTCTCTTACTCCACCTCTGAGAAGATCCTCAAGACAACAGAAACTAGTTTTGTCTAGGAATATCCCACCAGATTTTTGTTTTGTATTTCCTTTATTGACTACTCACGATGAGCCTAGATCCTATAGGGAAGCTATTCAGGTAGATGATAATGAGTCTTGGTAGTTAGAAAAGTAGGAGGAGAATGTGGCTTTAGACTCTTGCAACACCTAGGATCTTGTTCATTTGCCCAAAAGGAGAAATGCCATAGGATTCAAGTGGGTCTTCAAGAAGAAGTTTGGAGCTGATGGAACCCTTCATTAGAGAAGTACAAGGCTAACTGGTAGCCAAGGGCTACTCCTAGAGAGGGGGTTAATTTCAGTGAAATTTTCTCTTCTGTTCCTAAATTATCTTCCATTATATTTCTTATATCTATTTCTACAACATATTGCTTTTGAGGTTGAGCAAATGGATGTTAAGACTACATTTTTGCATGGAGATCTTGAGGAAGAAATTTACATGCAACAACCTATATGTTTTGAGGTAAAAGGGAAACTGTTGGAAACAAGGTAGATAACTAAGAGGGGGGGTGAATCAGTTAACTTAAATATTTTAACTTCCTTTTCTTCTTTAATAATTAGTGCAGCATCAAAACATATAAGCATACATAACCATGAGAGCAAAAATAAAATCAACACACATAACACAATGATGTTTACGTGGAAAACCCTGTTAAGGGAAAAACCAAGGGGTGACTAACCCAAGATTGTATTCTCTGTTAAAAGAATAAGAAGTACAAAATGGCACTTGCCAATTAGGGCTCACTGCCTAAGCACACTTCTCACAAGAGGCACACTGCCTACAAGAAACTCACTGTCTACAAAGAAGGTAACCAGGTATTTGAACTAATGAGAGGCATCCACATATGCTAAGGTTCAGTTTTGATTAGGCTCAATATAATGATCTAATGCACTTCATTCTTCCTCTGCTTTAGTGTTGCTGTTCTATCACATACCAGACTTGTATTACTACTTCCACACTTCTTTCTGCCTTTCCTCACACACTATGTCATCACACACACACCTTCATATAGAAATCCATTTGGTATATATATCCGCATCAAGGATTTCAACATCTATCTAGTCAACAACCGGAATACTCAAGATATTTCCAAGACATTGATCTGTTGGCTAAATCCATTCTTAATATGTGATGCATATCAAAGACATAGACATAGAAGTCATCAATCATGTCTACCAACCATGTATGATCCCTCAAATAGCTTGATCACCATCAATTTGTCATCCAGATTAAAGTCTGATGCTCTGTTTGTTAGTTCTTCCCCAGTGTACTCTGTTTGTCAGGAACCCAACACTTAGATGCTCATATCTTTTCACTCATTCATCATCAGAGGCTCAATCTTTAGAATATAGTAGTCATGATACTCCTATTGACTTTCCCAATTTTGCACTTTGCTTAGTTACACCCTCTGAGAGATCCGGACCTGATTGTCAAACCTTACTGCATGCTCTGTTCTTACTCAACGGATCAAAACACTCTTCAATTTGTCTTCCGGTAGAGACATACTATGTGCTGCGGATGTGTGGGAAAGACTTTGTTGCCATTAATGACAACATTTATGAATCCACATAGTGTCTCTTGCCAACAATCTCCCCCTTTGGCATTGATGGCAACACTTAGTGAAAAATTATTAAGTGTTGTAGCAAACTCCCCCTTGCCTAATGCTCTATCTTATGTACACTTTTACTAGAGCTCCCCCTTGGTTGGATTCCACATTTTTCACTACTCCTCACTCCCCCTTTGACATCAATGGAAAAGGGTGGAATCTACAAACCAAAATTTGCAAAAATCAACCTATAGATAGCCGCATAAGGATATAAACATGTTATATTTACATATACTTAAGTATATCCGCAAAGGTGGTCTTCAACTGTACAAATTTTGTCACCCAACTCTGCTTCATTCTGTCTAAAATTAAAATGTGACCACTCAACAAGAATGCATAAGCTTCTACCCTTCTTAAGTCTGCTAAATCACTAGTCGGGGCTATGGTTTGAGCATCAGTTAAGGCCTCATGCATGGCCTCTAACTTCGGGATAATTATCCCTCTAAGTTCAGTCATCCTACTTATTATATTCTTCCTCTCCTTTTTAATCCTATTTATTTAATTTATAATGGTGATGGCTTGGTACTCTTGACTCATTATAGAAGTGGTGAGGGTATCAAAATTTTGAGATAAACTTGACAGTTTATCTTCTTGTTCTTTCACCTTCTTTTCAATATCCTCTGTCACTTTAGACCAGGATAGAAAAAAATTATACATTTCTCCACCATCTTTAAGAGCATTTTCTAGGCTCTTTATTCCAATATCTAGTGTCCTCCTGTCATTAGTTATGAGTCCCTGTATTTCAGTGAATCTCTTTCCCAAAAATTCTTTCTGAACTTTCTCTTCTACCGATTTCTCCAAAGAATCAAAATGGGTGCTAACAGAGTTAACCAAAGATTTTAGGTTACCAGATGGAGAGGCCAAAGGATCCTTTTGGAAGGATGGCATGATCTTCTCCAATATCCCGAATGTAATCTCTATCAGCTCACAGTCTTCCATGTGAGACTTGAGAAGATTCTCTTTTGCTTTAGCTTGAGCAAAATATGTTATCTTCATTGTCTAGACCGGAGAAAGGGAATCAAAATTTAGTGGTACTTGAAATAATTTTGGTTCATCTATCTCTATCATTTCTTTGTTCAAGAAGCTCTTTACTGCCTCTATAGTGTCTCTTGCTGGAGACTGAGTCTTCTTTCCTTTTGCAACCTCAGAACTGTCATCAGGAGTCTTCTCTGTTTGATCTTCTTCTCTTCCCTTTACCTCCTCTTCTTGACTTAATTTCTCCTCTTCTCTTCCTTCTCCTTTAGTACTTGAGTCTGCAGAGGGATCCATAGAAGAGATGTTAACTTCTTCATGGACTTCCTCTTCTAGAACAGAGGAATCCAAGTCCTTAGATTTCTCCTCATCTATCTCTTTGGACTCTTGTACATTTTTCTCAGTGGATTCTTCTTTTGATGCACTTAATCCTTCAACATCCATGGTAGAAGGTTCTTCATCTATTTCCTATATAATAGGAAGATTAAATCTCATGAAGGCATTCCAGAGGATGTCTTCTATATCTTTTGCCACCTAATCAGTCTCTCCAAGCATAAGTTTGTTCATTCTTGCTTTGCTCCAGAACTCATCCTTGTAGTCCTTAAAGATCATGGTCATTTGTTTTGGAGTAATGGAAGGATAGAGCTGAATTGCAATCTATTCTCGAATCTCTAGGTCCTTTGCCTTAGTATTCTCCTTTCTCGGTTCAAGTACCTTCCCTAGACTTTTGGGAATTAGAGAGATGATTTCAATGAATGCTTTATTATAAATGTTTAGATACCTAACTGTAGCATCTTCCAAGATCTTCTTGTCAATATCACTATGTTTATCATAAAATTTAGTGACTGGTTGCAAGTTCCCATCCACTGTGACTACCTTGATGATATCATCAATAGAGAGTAGGCCTTTCAACAAATTCTTCTACGTCTTCTTCCTTGTTTTTACCGGCAGAGGATTCCCTGAAAGTTTTCTTCTTCTTCTTCATTTTCTTAACTTCCTCATCTAACTCTATTTCTTCATCATCCTTTTGGCTTATGTAGGACCTTGTGGCCTTTGTTTTTTTCTCTTTTCTCCCTTTCCGGATGTCTTGGCTTCTGGTTTTGAGGCTCTTGAGCTCTTAGAGGTGGCAGGTGCAGAGCTCTTGGAGGATCTAGTCCGAGACGAGGCTTGTACCTGAACACTTTCTTTTTCTGCTTCTTATCTCTCTTTCTCAGCTCTTTCTATTTTCTCCCTATTTGCATCAACTTCTTCTTTTGATATGCCATATCTTTTGGCAATTTCCTCTACTTCCCTTCTCACTTTTCTTTTTATCTCTGGTTGTCTCAATTCAACATGTATCTTTACACTTAATTCTTCAAAGGTTCCAAATCTTTCTACCTCAGGGTCCTTTGACTGACTCAGTAGGTGTTGAACATGTAGCTCCAAAATTTTCTCATCTACTTCGTAGCCCATTGGCATTATCAATACTATTCTAGGCTCAACTACCTCCATTAGGCATTGATTAGTGTCTACCATAAAACACACTGTATCCTTGTATTTTTTAACTAGAGATTGAGGAATTCTTTCTTTGGCCTGCATCATACTTTGGAAGTTCTTGAAGTATCCCCAGAGTGCTGTACTTTGAGCCTTGGCATCACCAAGCCCATACGTGTAGTCTCTGATTTGTATGGCAACTGGTCTGTCATTTTGCCATACCCAACCACTTGATCTAGGTAGCTCATTCATATAGTAAAAGAACAGACACATTATTAAGACACCATACTTGAATGAGTTCTTCTTGTCCTTCTTGATCTTTTGCAAGTTCTCTAACAGTTGGTTCAGGAGAAGGTCACATATATCATAATCTGCATTTTCTCATAGCATCTGATATGTAGTATATATTATAGTTTCGAACATAGAATTCTCTCTGCTGGAATGATAGATTTTGTAACCAATTATCATAGACGCAAACTTAATATCCGGATCTATGATATCCTCTATTGTCATTGCTCTTTTGTCAAACTTAGATCCAGTAGCCTCACTTACTGTCTGGTTCTTGACAGATTTGAGAGTCAGCAACCCACCAGATGAGTGTAGTCCAGTTACTGCCCTAATGGCATCTTTTGTTATCTTGAAGGGCTTCATCAACCACATGAAGTTGTCATGTATTCTTCTAAGAACATACCAGACCCATTCATCCTCTACAAAACAAGGAAAGTGGGTGCAATGTCCAAAATGCTTATCCTGGAGAGCCTTGTATTGATGTTTAAGTTCAAACGTTTCATCTATTAATTTTTTATGATAGATATCCATCAGCTTGGATTCCCCAAATTCCTCAATATTGGCATGTATGTACACCCTAACATCTTCTACGTGTAGAACCCCATGTGGAAGGCTAGAGAAGGCACCTAAGGGATCAACTTCTAGGGATTTGTAGGGGTGTTTCTTAAACTTTGGGTGCGGCCTATCAGTGATCTTAAAAACATTTGGAGTAGCCATCTTTGCAAAAGATTCAGAGAGAGATATTCAAAAATGGAAATACCTTTTTATGCTTCTAGGGTTCACAATATGAGCCGGAACAGGTCACTAGATGAATCAAATTCTGCGGTTGATCTTTGAGAAGGTTGTAACAATCTTGATGTAAAGCTCTTCCTTTCTTCATCTCGAATGCAAATGTGCAAATGATGAATAAAAGAACCCTTTTAACTCTGCGCAAACCCTAATTTCTTATTGCAATAAATGCACAACTTAAGTTATTTTGGTTGCCTTGAGAGAGATCTTTCCAAATCACTGAGATGCACTTAGAATCATTTTTAGTGATAATTGACAAAGTATCTCCTCTCCTCCAGTCATGCCATTTATCCGTAGATCAAGATATTTTATTTTTGAATCATACTGGATCTAACTGTGAAAATCCTACTTTTATCAGATGGCTATCAAACTGGATCAATCTTGGATGATTAAACTCTTCAAAACTTCTTGTGGATCTTTTATATTTTTATCAAGGGTTATTTAGATATTTCTCTGAGAACCCTTTAATCCACAACATTCCATGTGCTAAATTTAGGCACCAATTGACTGGCTGGGGGATTTTACTTTCCTTTGTGACTCCCCCTAAGCCAGATCTCATTTGTTTAGTTTCTGGAAGAAATATCAGCATCAGATTTTGGTGCGGATCCATCCCCAACATTTTCTGTACTCTTCTTCATCCAAATCTTGTTCATCTCCCTTTGAACTTAATTCGCATTCACTTTGCCTTTTCCTTTATCTTGATTTTGATTATGATGTACCAGACCCTTTTTAGCCTGATTCTTACTTCTACCAAATTTGGCAATATGACCGGATCTATTGCAATTGTAGCAAACAACATTTCTTTGCATATTTGACTGATATCCTTTTAATCTGCATTGATTAGCCATATGTCCCATTCTATTGCATGCAAAGCATCTACCATTGAATGAATTGTTTATTTACATATTTCGGCATTCATGAGATTTGTGACCATACCTTTTGTAGTTGAAACACTATCTGGAGAAGGATGAATTAGTCTGATTCATTCTTCTTCTGCACTGAGTTGCATTATGACCGAAGTTGTTATAGTTGTAGCAGTATCCATTGAAGGATGGATATATTTGAGCATTTGGTTGTCTTACCAGAGGTCTTCTAGGCCTATTTCTTTGATTTCCTGATCCAGAGTTCTTCTAACCGGATCCAGAGCTTTCACCTTTCTCATAACCCAAACCACGCTTGTCATCTACCCTCTTTTGGCTTTCAAAAAGAACTTTAAGTTGAGCTGAGATTATCTTGAATTTTTCTTTGTATTCATTTGTTGTTTGAAGGTCTTGTTTAAGAGTGTCTATCTGATTCTCAAGTTGTTCTTCATTATGTCTAGCTTCTTCAAGATCAGAATCTAGATGCCTGATTATTTTGTCCATTTTGTGGTAGTCCTCTGACTTCTCCTTGAGAGATTATTTTAGATTATCTTCAATTTTTCTTTTCTCTTAAATTTCTTGGGTGAATCTCATAACCCCTGATTCCATTTCATGCCTTACCATAATGACTTCTTTTGATAGCTTCTCACATAGCTTATTTTTTTCATTCAGATCTTCATTAGTATCATTGGCTTCACTTTGACTTGCTAATTATTGAGGAAGTTCCTTTCTCTTTTTCACAAAGATACTCAATTTTTATTTTATTTCATTTATGAAATCATCAACTTGTTTGAGTCTTTCTCTCAAGTTACTGACTTCAGAGTGAGATTGCTCAAGATCATCTAGAGCAGATTGAAGTTGTTCCTTCATACCATACATATCCATTGAGATTCTCAGATCGTCCTCAAGCTGTTAGGCTCTTGTTTGGAGGAACTTAGCTCTGATACCAATTGTTGGAAACAAGGTAGATAACTGAGAGGGGGGGTGAATCGGTTATCTTATATATTTTAGCTTTCTTTTCTTCTTTAATAATTAGTGTAGCATCAAAACATATAAACATACATAACCATGAGAGTAGAAATAAAATCAACATACATAACACAATGATTTTTACGTGGAAAACCCAGTTAAGGGAAAAACCACAGGGTGACTAACCCAAGATTATATTCTTTGTTAAAATAATAAGAAGTACAAAATGGCACTTGCCAATTAGGGCTCACTGCTCGAGCACACTACTCACAAGAGGCACACTGCCTACAAGAGACTCATTATCTACAAAGAAGGTAACCAGGTATTTGAACTGATGAGAGGCATCCACATATGCTGAGGTTCAGTTTCAATTAGGCTCAATATACTGATCTAATGCACTTCATTCTTCCTCTACTTTAGTGTTGTTGTTCTAATCAACACACATAACACAATGATTTTTACGTAGAAAACCCTGTTAAGGGAAAAACCACAGGGTGATTGACCTAAGCTTGTAATCTCTGTTAAAAGAATAAGAAGTACAAAATGACACTTGCCAAATTAGGGCTCATTGCCCGAGCACACTACTCACAAGAGGTACACTACCTACAAGAGACTCACTATCTACAAAGAAGGTAACCAAGTATTTGAACTGATGAGAGGCATCCACATATGCTGAGGTTCAGTTCTAATTAGGCTCAATATACTGATCTAATGCACTTCATTCTTCCTCTACTTTAGTGTTGTTGTTCTATCACATACTGGACTTGTATTACTGCTTCCACACTTATCTCTGCCTTTCCTCACACACTATATCATCACACACACATACACACCTTCATACCAAAATCTATTTGGTATATATATCCACATCAAGGATTTCAACATCTATCTAGTCGGCAACTAGAATACTCAAGATATTTCAAAGACACTGATCTGTTGGTTGAATCCATACTTAATATGTGATGTGTATCAAAGACATAGACATAGAAGTCATCAATCATGTTTGCCAAGCATGTATGATCCCTCAAATAGCTTGATCACCATCAAGTTCTCCTTTGAATTAAAGTTTGATGCTCTGCTAGTCAGTTCTTCGTTAGTCTACTCTGTCTTTCTGGAACCCAACACTTAGATGCTCATATATTTTCACTCATTCATCACCAGAGGCTCAATCTCTGGAATATAGTAGTCATGATACTCCTCTTGACTTTCCCAAGTCCGCACTTTGCTGAGTTACACCCTCTGAGAGATCAAAACCTGATTGTTGGACCTTGCTGCATGCTCTATTCTTACTCACCGGACTAAAACCATCTTATATCTGTCTTCCGGTAGAGACATACTATGTGTTGCAGATGTGTGGGAAAGACTTTGTTGCCATCAATGACAACATTCATGAAGCCACATAGTGTCTCTTGCCAACAAAAACAACATTGGGTATGCAATTTAAAATGGTCTTGTTGTGATGTTCACAACACGCCCCATTTTACTCCTTAGCAAAATGAGGACCCTTGTTGTGGCTTTGCCTTTTTACTTTTTGTTTGTGGGTCGGTTTGGTGGTAAAGGGAAAAAGGGGTTAAAATTGCAGACCTTGTTAAAAATAGAGAAAAAATATATTTTCAGTATCAGGGCATAATATGGTTGGATTCCTTGTGAAAAATGAGCTAGGGTTGCTTTCTGAACCATCTTAAAATTCGCCATATTTTGCAAGTTATGATCATTTTGGTAAAATGTACAAGGGAAGGGTTTGTTGTTTGTATGTACAAGCCTGCTTGTATATCAGGTTGCATATACAAGGCCCTTTGTATGAAAGTTCGCTTGTATGCCACGGCCTTTGTATATCGCTGTTCATATATAAGGTCGTTAGTATATACAAAGGGGGTCATTTTTATACTTAGTCACATTTGCAATCGCTTTCACATACAAAGTCAGTTGTATGCCTTTTTTACCTTGTATGCATTTGGTGGAGTTTTATACATACATACAAGGCAGACCTGAAAGTTCATTAAATATGATTAAATTGATGTATGTCATGGGCTTGTATATTTATACATACATTGAATTTTATACATTGTCCACATGCAAGACGGATCCGAAACAGTTCAAAATTTGAATGCATAATCGTTTAAGTTCCGTTGAAAGCATACATATAAACGAAATATACAAGGGAACATACATGCTGCAGAACTGAAATGGCTATGCAATAACGTAAAGTCCTTGTATATTTCTCACTTGTATGTATGTTAGGTACATGCATTTTGATATATACAAGGCAGATTTCTAAGAAGTTTGAAATTCGATATAAACAATGCATCGAACTTAATGTATATCCAGTATACATTACATTATACAATGCGGAACCGAAAGGTTTTTTTTTAAAGTGGTTTAAGTCAATGTATATTTTGTGCTTTGCATATTGAAAACATACAACAAAATATACATTGCGCAGAATCAAAGAGTTATCAAATGGAGTCAATCCCTTGTATATTCTGGTTTGCTTGTATGTTTCGAAACATACACTCCTTCCCACATACAAGCCAGAATTCAAATAGATTCAAATCCGATATATCAAATGTATCACGCCCAACTTGTATATCAGAAAATACAAGGATTTAAGCAAGGAAAGGAGTGGGAAGGCGAAGCGATAGGGTTTTTGAAGCATTTTGAGTCTGAATGCATATTTCCTAGTCAGCGATGGTTGACCCGATTGGTTTTAATGCTGAATATGCATTTGAACACGTGATTTTCATGGATTTAGGACCTACTTTTGCAACTACATAGTCACACCTAGATTTAATAACTGTTTACCTTCCTGCAGGTTTATTAGGTGAAATGGTACTTATTGCGGGTCTATTTTTGCAGGTTTGTAGTTGAAGACAGAGCTAAGACTTGATAGCGATGACGTCATGAAAAGGAAATCCGATCTTAGGAGCAGAAGAAGATAAGAATGAAGGGCGAGGAAGTCAAGGGTCTTCATTGATGAAGACAAAATGCAGTTGAAGACATCATTGCAGCACACAACATAAGTTATTATTAAGCTGCTAGATTTTCCAGAAGGGCATATTTTTGCCCAGATTTGATGTATGCTCAGAGATATTTTGGGAGACTGGTTCTCCAACATTTATTTCTATAACCAGAGGTTTGAACCATTGTTTAACTAGGGTTTTGAGCTGTATTGAGGACAATAAAAAAGTCTATATATTGTGCATCTTTACACTATAATACTTTACACAGGGGCTACACAGGGATTTTTTTAGGAATAGCTAGCAGTTGTAATTAGCATTTAGAATAGAGGGACCTTTTAATCTAGGAGTAGTAGAAGGAGGCCGTCTGTGTCTACAACAAGGAGCATATGGAACATCCTGCCTCCTTACTGTATCTGTAAAGCTTGTAAGTTTTCTGTAGTTTGATGAATGAAGCTAAGAGTCATTCAGACATTGTAAATCTTATATGACTGTCTATTTCTAATACAATTGAATATGGAATTATGCATCTATCTTCTGAGTTTTTTCTTACTCTTCTTTGTGTTTTGAAACATTTTCTCTTAGAGCTTGCAATCTTAAGTGTATGTTTGTGAAAATGCTCAAAACTTACACTTAAGGTTTTTTGTCTGTGGATTTGATCGTATAACAGAACAATTAGATCTTTTGGTAGAATGAATGATGTTTAGTTTAGATCTTTCTAACTTTTCCCAACCCATCTAAAAATACTTAGCTTAAAATGCAGAAATTTAAAGGAAATTTGTTTCATATTTGAAAGAAGCATGCATAGTTGAGTTGAAAGTAGACAGTTTTCATAATATTTAAGAGGAGAAAGCTGCAATAATTCAAAAAACCCATTTAAAGCTTTGCAGCACAATAACGTTTTCATGCAAAAGAATGAAAAACATGCTGATATTTATGATATTTTCCATAGTTTGAGTCTAGTTAACCAACAAGAAACCCTAAATCACGTAAGGCCCCTTGAACATTACTGCTTCACATCGACCAACTGAATTTGCCCAACAGGTCAAGACCTGATCATATTAAACTTGGGATTAAGTGAATCTTAACCAATTCCTTCATATCTTTCAAGTCAGTTTTGGTTCATTTTATGTGAATTTTAACTACTTGTTATGATTGTCTCAAAACAATCATCAACAGTTTCTTGGTGCTAGAAGGAGGGCCTGATGGGATTTAAGGTTAATTTTCTGAGTTTTAATGCTTTATTCTGAGATATGTCAAATCTCATAGAATTTCAAAAGCCTAAAAGGGTTGAAAACAAGTCCCAGTTTCAATAGACTCATATGGGGACTGTTTTCAAGTTGACATTCCTTTATTTCAGGAAACTTTAAATAGACAACTTTATCCTAAAAATTTATCTAGCTATGGCTTATTTGGAAGGTGTAGGATACATAGGTCCACAGAGCACAGTGAAATTAATTGTTTGGCTTTTCTTATAGGGTTAGATTTATATTTAAAAGGACTAATCTCTCTCTCAAATGTGTATAAGGCTGAAAGTTGGTAGGAAAATGAGGAGATTATGGAGCAACAAGAGGATACAACATCAACAATCATTAAATACTCAGAGAATGCAAAGATGGAACCCATGCTAGAAATAAAGGATAGTGGAATCTCTTTTTTGGAGTCATGTGATGGTAAGAAAAATAATCTACTTTCTTGTGAAAGTCCAAGTGTGATTAAGGCTAGTGAAAGGTATAAATATCCTAAAAGATACAGGGAGAAAATCATAGCTCATGTTCATTTTCTAGATGATAAGCAAAGAGGATTTAATGAAAAGGAAAAGAAAAGTGAAGTTCATCTTGATTCATTATTTGATAAAAACATGGAGTTACTAAGGAATACTTGTCAAGAGGAAATCTCTGGGTCTGACCTGAAAAGTTTTAATGAAAATAATTTGGCCAAGAAATTTTCTGTATTGACAAATTATGGAGTCATAGGAAAGGGTAGTAAAACATCTTTCCTTGAGTCATTTTATGGTGAGATTGATAGAAGTTCTCTACTTTCTAATATAGGTGAAGGGGAGTGTAGGTATAAATCTTTCCAAACTTGTACAGAGGAAACCATCTGTCAGGATAAGGTCTTTAATGCTGATTCTAATACTTTTGGGAAGGGTAGTAAAGCATCTTTCCTCGAATCATTTTATGGTAAGGAGAAGTATGGATAGATGAAATAATTTAAGGGCATTGCCGATGATGAGATTCCTATTATAGCAACTGATGAAGTCATAGAGAAGAAAGTAAATCCTAGTTTCATGGCTGACTTGTTTAAATTAAATGATCAAGTTCAAGATTTTTGCAGTTTAATGGAATCAGACTCTATACTAGATGATAAATGTCAAGTATTTGATGAACAACCCATGAAAATTGAAAATACAGAAGATTTTGAAGTTGCTGTGCATGGTCGAGTGCCCATCCAATGTCATCTTGAAAATGAAACAGGGGAGTATTCCTATCAATCAAAAGATGTTCCACCTTTACTGTCAAGTGATGTAGAAATGATTAATTTATGTATATCAGGTTATGATGATGAATATACTCGCTTAAGTGCTAATGTGCAGGGAACTAATGAGAGCATTGAGAGGTTTGTTGAATTTGAGGATAAACTGAACATCCGGAATGAAGGAACAAGGCTGGATAAAGATGAAGAAATGATACATCTAGAGTCAATCATCTTTCAATTTGAAGAGAGACTAGACATGGAGCTGGGCAATGAAAGTACAAAATTAAATGGAAGACCAGCTGTCAATAAACAAGCATGTCCAACAGAGCTAGAAAAACATCAGGTTGTCTCTTTCCTTTCCCCAGTGAATGATGCTGAGTACTATTTTGATTATGGAAATTCAAGAGATAGGAAATGTATATGGATTAATCATGAGCATGATGAGCTGCCTCAATTTCTGATAATTAAGAGTTATTCTAATAAACACAGTGAATTTAGAACACAAGATTTTTTTTCACAATTCAAAGATAAATTTTCTAAGTTAAGAACCATAACTAGTAGCCTTAGAGGAGATATGCAAATGCATGTGTCTTTGGGTCTTTTCCTAGGTTTTGTTTGCCTTGTAGGGGCTTGTATGTAGTTTGGTAGGGTAGTTGTTCTATTTTCTTTTCTTTGTTTGCTTGTCTTTCTTTGTAGGGTAGTTGTTTGTACAGTTTTTGTTTTTGTTTCTTTCTATTTTGTTGTTTGTTTCTGTTTTGTTGTTTGTACAGTCTGCTTTTTCTTTGTTTTTTGTTTTTCTTGTATAGTCTGTTGTTGGTTTGTTGTTGTCTCCCCAGTAGGGATCTTTGTTTTTCTTTAGAGTATGAAAGGGAAAAATAACAACCATTGGAAGTAGTAGGAAATTTAGAACATTCAGGTTAACCATTTGCAATTTATGCATAACTTGTTGTGACTGTCATGAATGTAGAGAGTTGTTTAGCTTCTAAAATTTAGTATTCACTAATAGTGATTGAGAATTCAAGGAAAGTTTCTCACGATGACACACCTAAAATCCTTGGGTTTGTTGAACTTACCAGTGTGGATATTAGGTGAAAAATCTAAGGTCACCCTTGCTACCATTACAATTCCCAACTTAGCTTCAGCAAGTGCTCATTCCTTGCATCATAAAGTTACAAATTGCTATATCTTGTGAAATTTCTATCAAACATCAAAATCAATAAAATATAAAATATGAAAAATATAATAAAATGGATTACACTGAAAAATTTAGATTAAGCCATCTAAGTAACTCTACCGGGGCTATGGACGCTTGCTGGCAGTGGGGCTCTACTTAGGAGAATTGTAACGATAACCTTGCTAGGGCTATGGACACTCGCTGGCAGCAAGGCTCTATTTGGTCGGCTATGAGGGAATATCCTCAACTACGTAGGCTAATACCAGTCACTGGTTTGTTCAACCGATCTACAAGATGAGGATAATTAACCACATGCACCGACTTAAATTGAGAATAAAAGTTCATGCACCCTTATTGAATACCTTAGGTCTCAAGTTGAATAATAATTTGCAGGAAAGATAGTTGGAAATTATGAATTTATTTCATTTAGTTTCCTTAATGCTTTAAATTTAATTGTTTTATTTGGTTGCTAGTTGTTGTGATGTTCACAACATGCCCCATTTTACTCAGCAAAATGAGGACCCCTGTTGTGGCTTTGCCTTTTTGCTTTTTGTTTGTGGGTCGGTTTGGTGCTAAAAGGGAAAAAGGGGTTAAAATTGTAGACCTTGTTAAAAATAGAGAAAAAATATATTTTCAGTACCAGGGCATAATATGGTTGGATTCCTTGTGAAAAATGAGCTAAGGTTGCTTTTTGAACCATCTTAAAATTCGCCATATTTTGCAAGTTATGATCATTTTGGTAAAATGTACAAGGGAAGGGTTTGTTGTTTGTATGTACAAGCCTGCTTGTATATCGGGTTGCATATACAAGGCCCTTTGTATGCAAGTTCGCTTGTATGCCATGGCCTTTGTATATCACTGCTCATATACAAGGTCATTTGTATATGCAAAGGGGGTCATTTTTATACTTAGTCACATTTGCAATCGCTTTCACATACAAAGTCCGTTGTATGTCTTTTTTACCTTGTATGCATTTGGTGGAGTTTTATACATACATACAAGGCGGACCCAAAAGTTTATTAAATATGATTAAATTGATGTATGCCGTGGGCTTGTATATTTATACATACATTACATTTTATACATTGTCCACATGCAAGACGGATTTGAAACAGTTCAAAATTTGAATGCATAATCATTTAAGGTCCATTGAAAGCATACATATAAACGAAATATAAAAGGGAACATACATGTTGCAGAACTGAAATGGCTATGAAATAACGTAAAGTCCTTGTATATTTCTTGCTTGTATGTATGTTAGGTACATGCATTTTGATATATACAAGGCAGATTTCTGAGAAGTTTTAAATTCGATATAAACAATGCATCAAACTTAATGTATATCCAGTATACATTGCATTATACAATGCGGAACCAAAAGGTTTTTTTTAAAAGTGGTTAAGTCAATGTATATTTTGTGCTTTGCATATTGAAAACATACAACCAAATATACATTGCGTGGAATTAAAGAGTTATCAAATGGAGTCAATCCCTTGTATATTCCAGTTTGCTTGTATGTTTCGAAACATACACTCCTTCCCACATACAAGCCAGAATTCAAATAGATTCAAATCCGATATATTGAATGTATCACGCCCGGCTTGTATATCAGAAAGTACAAGGATTTAAACAAGGAAAGGAGCGGGAAGGCAAAGCAATAGGGTTTTTGAAGCATTTTGAGTCTGAATGCATATTTCCTGGTCAGCGATGGTTGACCCGATTGGTTTTAATGCTGAATATGCATTTGAACACGTGATTTTCATGGATTTAGCACCTACATTTGCAACTACATAATCACACCTAGATTTAATAACTATTTACCTTCCTGTAGGTTTATTAGGTGAAATAGTACTTATTGCGGGTCTATTTTTGCAGGTTTGTAGTTGAAGACAGAGCTAAGACTTGATGGCGATGACGTCATGAAAAGGAAATCTAATCCTAGGAGCAGAAGAAGATAAGAATGAAGGGTGAGGAAGTCAAGGGTCTTCATTGATGAAGACAAAATGCAGCTAAAGACATCATTGCAGCAGACAACAGAAGTTATTATTGAGCTGCTAGGGTTTCCAGAAGGGCATATTTTTGCCTAGATTTGATGTATGCTCAGAGATATTTTGGGATACTGGTTCTCCAACATTTATTGCTGTAACCAGAGGTTTGAACCATTATTTAACTAGGGTTTTGAGCTGTATTGAGGACAATCAAAAAGTCTATATTGTGTGCCTCTTTACACTGTAATACTTTAGACAGGGGCTACACAGGGATTTTTTTAGGAATAGCTAGCAGTTGTAATCAGCATTTAGAATAGAGGGACCTTTTAGTCTAGGAGTAGATGAAGGAGGTCACCTGTGTCTGCAACAAGGAGCATGTGGAACATCCTGCCTCCTTGTTGTATCTGTAAAGCTTGTAAGTTTTCTGTAGTTTGATGAATGAAGCTAAGAGTCATTCAGACAATGTAAATCTTATATGACTGTCTATTTCTAATACAATTGAATCTAGAATTCTGCATCTATCTTCTGAGTGTTTTCTTGCTCTTCATTGTGTTTTGAAACATTTTCTCTTAGAGCTTGCAATCTTAAGTGTATGTTTGTGAAAATGCTCAGAACTTACACTTAAGGTTTTTTGTCTGTAGATTTGATCAAATTTGTTGTATGATTTACAAAGTGCATTATAGAACAATTAGATCCTTTGGTAGAATGAATGATGTTTAGTTTAGATCTTTCTAACTTTTCCCAACCCATATAAAAATACTTAGCTTAAAATGCAGAAATTTAAAGGAAATTTGTTTCATATTTGAAAGAACCATGCATAGTTGAGTTGAAAGTAGATAGTTTTTATAATATTTAAGAAGAGAAAGCTGCAATAATTCAAAAAAACCATTTAAAGCTTTGCAACACAATAACATTTTCATGCAAAAGATTGAACAACATGCTGATATTTATGATCTTTTGCATAGTTTGAGTCCAGTTAACCAACAAGAAACCCTAAATCACGTAAGGCCCCTTGAACATTATAGCTTCACATCGACCAACTGAATTTGCCCAATACGTCAAGACCTGACCATATTAAACTTGGGATTAAGCGAATCTTAATCGATTCCTTCATATCTTTCAAGTTAGTTTTGGTTCATTTTATGTGAATTTTAACTAATTGTTATGACTGTCTCAAAACAATCATCAACAGGTCTCTTTATGGTTTGAAATAGTCACCCACAATGTGGTTCCAAAATTTTGATTCATTTGTGTTGAAATTGGGTGTTGTTAGAAGTGAGGAGAATCACTGTGTTTACATTCATTGTATTGATGATTCTATTTTGATCATTGCATTGTATGTTGATGACATGTTATTTTTTAGCAATACTAAGGGTATGATCAGTGAGTTGAAAGCCCAACTTTCAGGTGCATTTGAAATGAAGGATCTTAGAGTAGCCAGGTATATTTTGGGGATTGAGGTCAAGAGGGATAGAGGTAACAAAAATATTTGGTTATCATAGAGTAAGTATGTTGATACTATTTTACATAGATTTAGCATGTGGTATTGTAACCCGCTAAGAGTTCCTTTGCCCATTCATATTAAGTTAACATTAGATGTGTCCTAAGAATGGGGATAATTTAGAGGATATGTCAAATGTTCCATATGCTAGTGCAGTAGGGAGTTTAATGTACGCAATGGTTTGTATTAGGCTAGATATTGCCCAAGAAGCGTGATTTTTGAGCAGATTTATGTTTAACCCTGATACATAGCATTGGAATTATGCGAAGAGGGTGTTTAGATATCTAGCAGGTACTCCTGGTAACTATTTTGTTTATTCTGGTATTGAAAATGCTAACAAGACTTTGGACATACAAGGATTTATTGATGCAGATTGGACAGGTGACTTAGATAGTCGAAGGTCCACTAGTGACTATGTATTTACTTTGTTTAGAGGAAAAATGAGTTGGATGAGCAAGAGGCAGACAACAGTTACTTTGTCCACCACCGAAGCTGAGTATATGGTAGCTACCCATGTCTCTAAGGAGGAATTTTGGCTAAGGAGATTGTGTACATGTATTGGTTTTGATTGTAGGGTCATTCAAATTGGTTGTGATAGCTAGAGTGCTATTTGTTTGGCCAAGAATCCTATGTATCATGCTCAAACCAAGCATGTTGATGTTCAGTATCAATTTTTTCAAGAAATGATTGCAAATGGATAGATTGAGATGAAGAAGGTAGACACTCAAGAGAATGTTGTAGATTCATTGGCCAAGCCTGTGAGCACAGAGAAGTTTGTTTGGTGCAGAGAGGCCATGGGCCTTGTTTCTAGTGCCTAATTATTTTATGGTTTCATGTGGGTATTTACAATGTACGATGTTGAAAGTGGGAGAATGTTAGGATTAAGGTGCCATCAACCTTATAAATCCTCATAATTATCATTCCTATTATTATTTGTAAATCATCCAAAGGGATGTACAAGTTTCACTAAAAGTGGTAAAAATGATTTATTGTCCACGGTAATTATGGAGTTACTGCATCGGTAAGTTCTGAAGTTACCAGCGGTAGTTACAGAATGTCATTTATTGATGGTAATTGTAATTAGTCAATGCAACTAAATTTGGGTGACTCACTTGTACAAATAACCTATTCTGGAGTTATGATATGCATCATAGATGCTGTAAGAAGATGTAAGAGATTCTATGACAACTGTAAGTTATCATAAGAATCTATGACATCTATGACAACCTATGACATGTCATAAGATGTTGTAAGTTTCTATTCTTGGTTTCAAGTTCCCAGGGTTGCATGGGAGTATTTGGACAAGTGTCTGATGCATGTATAACATCATTTATTGCTACATGTTGGAGTTTCCAAGATGGGGAATCTTGGACCCCTATCTTGGAGGTTTGGCTTGTTCTATATAAGAAGTGTGTGGGAGATGATATGCAATACAGTTTACAGGTACTCAAGTTTTTCCAGATTGAAAACTAAAGAAATAGAGGAAGTGCATGTATTGTAATCTCAGATTCGAAGATAATACAACTTGAAGCCTATTTTCTTGGTGGAATTTTTTACCCAAAAGAGTTTTTTTTGTTGAATTTTCCATGGACTAGCTAGGAGTTGAACCTAGGACCTTCCATTTGTATGCTAGAGTGCTCTACCAGCTAGGGTACTCGCCCTTTGTTGACCAACCCATGTCGGTCCAGGTGTGGATTATTTCCAACACCCCCCTTAAGCCACACTTCAGGTGCTTGGGGCTCCTAGCCTGGCTCTGATACCATGTTGAATTTTCCATGGAATAGCTAGGAGTTGAACCTAGGACCTTCCATTTGCATACTAGAGTTCTCTACCAACTGAGCTACTGGCCCTTTGTTGACTAGCCCATCATCGGTCTAGGTGTGGATTATTTCCAACATTCTCAACATTACATACTGTGTTATGTGTTCATTTCTTCATGCATGTTATTTCTATGTAGTGGGTTTTAATTCTATTACAATCTCCATTGATTCTACATTATTTAAAGGACATAAATAAGGTTAAAATCAGATTTCTGTTGTGTGGTTTGTACCTTCATTTCTAACACTTGTATGATGGGATTATTATTGATAATACAGATTTAACCTCTATGTTATTTCTCATCACCCGCATTTAATTTTACAATGTGAATAATGGTAAGAGTAAAATGGGAGGAAAGCATGTAAGAGTTGAGCCCTCTTCTTGCACTAACCTAAAGATAAATAATCAAATTTGGAATATTTTCAAGCAAGGTGGAATCTCTCCCTATTTCCAAGCTATGAAGGGATATGATGAGGTCCTTATGACTCAATTTTTCATCTCTTGGGAGAAAAGATAGGTTGCTATTAGAGGCATTTGGTTCATAGTTACTAAGAGTATGATCAACTAGGCTACAAGTCTAAGTTAAAATGGTAGAAAGGTACCACATCTAGGAGGAGTAAGGAGAAGGAATTTATAGCCTTCTTCCTTGAGGAAGGTGAGTCCTTGGTTCATCATTAGAATGGGTAGGAGAAGGCAGCCCTACTTTTGTCTTAGCCCACTGTAAGTTGGTATCTTATCAAATATTTTAGTTTGGAAGGAAGCTTTTCTATTGTTTATTAGGGGAAATCTATATAAAAAATAGGCCTCCTAAGAAACTTTTAAAATGTAAAACTTGTTTTATATAATAAAAGTTACTTAAATATAAATTATTTAGCTACATGAGTTAAGTGGGGACATATATTTCTATTATAATTCTTTAAAAGTTCACTTTTTTATATTACTTATTTTCTTGATTTATTTTTTCTTTACAAATTCTGTTATTTTTAAGTTATGTTTTAAAATCTATACTTTCTAATTTTATTTAGAACTCAAGTTCACTTTTCTAAAATATAAATAAATATTTATTATCTTTTTATATTTCTAATATAATTCTTTAAGAAACTCTAAGTTATTGAAAAATCTTAAAGTTATATTTTAAAAGCTACACTTTCTAATTTTAAAACATACTCTTCATTTTTAAACTTAAATATTTTTTGAATGCATATAAAAAGTGACATAGGAGCACCCAGAGATGTTGCCAATCCTGCATCACCCACAAAGATTTGACAATTGGTTTTGTTGTTTAACATCTATTTTGGCAGTTGTCTTGGTTTGATTCGATGTGTGTATGAGTCTCTCTTTGCCATCGATGCCCAAGTCATTAGATCCAAATTTTCTACAACAATAGCAGTGCATGAAGGATGAATATGAAATTATGAAGATGCATATGTTTCTGAGAATAGTGTTAATGATTTTATGTACAAAAGTTTAGACATTAGAAACCATTCGAAGCATAGTAAAGGTTATTCATGAAACAAAGCAGGCCAAGTTTTGGAAATTAGTTAAGATTATTGTTTATTATCTATTTTAATGGAATGAATGGCCCCATATATGTAGGAACATGTTTCTATAGAAGAAAAGGGTTATATGGAGTCCCACCGTGACCATCACCTGCAGATCAACACTACAATAAAGAAAAATATCTTGGTATCAAGGAAAAAGAGTTTCGAGATGAAACTGTGAGAAGTGCATCGGATAAGTTTTTATGGTGCTGATCATTTCTATGTGGCTTGTCAGTTAGTGGGCAGGACATGAGAAATGGACAAAGCATTGCAAGTCAAGTAGTTTGTTCTTTGAGGTACTTTGTTCCAAGTTATGTCACACGCAAGGATACCTCAAATATGGCCTAGACAAGGGAATTCCATTGGATAGACTTCTATGAATAGCTTGTTGAATGCCATGCCTCTTTTGAGGATTAAAATACCTTTTATGAAATAAATTGATTCACTTCAAATTACATAGGATTTTAACCAAGAGTTCAATGCCAGTTCTAGAGGTAAATAGAAGCTCAAGCGACACAAAAAGAAGTAGCATTCATATGGTTCTTACCCTTTTCAGATAAGGAAGATTGAGGGGTGCGATTGATAGAATAGAGGGGCTACCAATAGAGGAGCGTGGCCTTGGTGGGATAGAAAATAAATAAATAAATAAATTACTGCCAAAGAGAATTTAGTTGGTTGGGATGACGTCTCAGATATTCTGTTGTAGTAATAAGATGAAAAGACATAAATGAGGAATAAAATGGAATTCAAGGAGTAGTGTGAGGCGCGAAAGAGGAAGAAAAGGGACTGTTGTGAAGTGAGAGGCATTCGATGCCATTGCCTCCTCATTCATAGGAGAAGATATATACAAAAGTAATCAAGGATTTACAAAGGGGGTAAGAAGAGATTGTTGTATAGGGAAGCTGCAAGGAGGAGGAATTAGAGGTCGTTGCCAGAGAACAAAGAGGAAGCTTAGATAGACCAGAGATGATAAATTTGATTGTAGGTGGCAGAGAGAGGCCATTGAAGGCCATGGATGTAAATATTTTTGTTGCATACTTGTTTTGTTATATGAATTGAATAAAATTGAAATGAATTTGTTGTTGCAATCTGTATGTTAAATTGTTGTGTTTTGAAATTGAGTTGTGACTTGGTGACTTGTGTGAGTAATTGTGGTCAAGAGGAGTCTTTGTCTACATCAAAAAGTGAAGATGAATATTTATTAGCTTTTATTATGAATATTTAGTTTTTATTAAGATAGCTAGAAAAGAGGGTCCAGAACCCTTTGTAGAACAACCCAAAGGATAGAGCAAAAGCCTCACACAGGCTAGAAATAGTGCATTCACAATAGATGGATAGAAATGTCCAAGAGGCAAAGCTATAACAAGGTAACAAGGCTACACGGAACAATAGAATAAATAATTGCATAACCTGACCTAGCAGGTCATACACCCTTGGCCCAAGTATGGGTTTGAGAAGCATGCTTTGGAAGACCTCTCTTTTTTCTTTTGACAACAGTCCAAAAGACATCACTATTTCCATCCACAGAAGTAGGAGATGAAGGAGGTAAAATTCTCACAAAATCCTTAGAGGGGGACAGACATTGGGGAGAGGAAGAAGTTGTCACGACACCAACCCCAGTAGCATATGATGCACCTGCAGCAATAGTCCCAGTCACAGAAGGCACTCCAACAATATTAACCGTAGGGAAGGTCCCTATAATAGTATCAACAGTGACAACAATAGTAGGGGAGCTCCCTCTAATAGTCCCAGCAGTAGAAGAAGCAAGCAAATTTGTTGGCACTACAACAGTAATAGCAACAGAGGTCCCTATAGTAGTCCCAGCAATAGTAGCAACAGGGGAGGTCCCTGTAGCAGTCCCATAAGCAACAACAATAGCAAGGCAAGTCCCTACAACAGTCCTAGCAACAGAAGAACCATGCAATGGGGGAAGGTTCTCCTTCTTGACATCAACAGAAGGCTCAGCAGCTTCTGAGATAGAATCATCATTAACAACATCTACCGTAAGGTGTTCCTCTAGAGCATTCTTCCATAAGGATAAAGATCGTGATACCTTCAAGTGAGGGCATTCAAATGCCAAATGAACTGTATCAAAGCACCTTTGACAATGGAAAGGGATACCTTCATAATCCAAGGGTTGACACCAAGAGTGATTAACAACTTGTAAAACAACCTCTGCCAAGAGAGGCATAGACAAATCTAATTCCACTAAAATATGAGCATATATGGTGTGAGAGAATAAAGTAGTGGCTTGATCCACGATGATAAAATGACCTACTGAGTTACCAATGCCTTCATATCAAGATTCAAACTAAAAATGAAGAGGCAAATTTGGTAGATGAATCCAAACTGGAAGCCCATTGAAAGATTCAATGAGAGGGTTAAAGGTAGAAGCCCAAGGCTTTAGCAGCAGTGCATGCTATCCCCAAAACCAAGAGCAATCAACAAAAATAGAATTTCAGTCAAGGACTGAAGTAAATGTGACTACAAAGAATCTTTTAGCACATGCATAAATTTTGATTTTCCCCATTGTAAGAGGGCACCACTGCTTAGAAATCCAAATGTTTAGATCTTGGAGCCATGGCCAGAGTCTATCAAATATACATATCAAACCCTTTTGAGAAAAAAAGTTCCTCATTTTCTAACACTTCATCCCCTAAAATCACAACAGTGGGGGTAGAGCAGAAGGTTTCACCTTAATCCCAGTCACAGGAGCAACATGAGTAGTAGTAGGGGCAACCTTCTTCTAAGGAGATGAGCCTCAAGCGCAAACCATGTTAGAAAAAGAGTTTGGAATAGCAGTAGCATCCCCAAACATAGGCAGTGCACCAGCAACAACAACCCTAGCAATAGGCAATGTCCTAGAAGCAACAGAACCCTGCAAACCCCCAGACGGTGCCCTAGCAGCAGCAAAACCCTTTGATGTGAATGGTGCACTAACAGTAGCACTAGACAACATGCCAACAGTAGTAGAAATATCTACAACAATCTCAACAACAGCTGAACCCTAAAAACATGGCTCATGTGCAGGAAGAGGAGTGGGAGAGGTCATTTCAAAATTACCATTATGAATATTTGTTATTCTTTCTTTTCTAATAATTTTTTAACATTTTGTTCTATAATATATAGAAAGTAAAATTTGAAAATAAATTTAACATATTTATCCACATACTTTTTGGTCTTTAAATTTATAGTTTAATATAAACTTTTATATTAAATTAAGCCTCATATTATCATTTTATATATACATAAATATATGATTTTATATATTTATGAATTAATATATTAATAATTTTTTATATATACTTAAATTTAATTATAATTTAACATATATTATATATAATTTATTTTTTAAAATATAATTTAAAAAATAAAAAATAATATATATAAATGTATATATTGATTATAAATTGTAAAGTGTAAATCATATATATAATAAAAATATATAAAAATCTAGCATTGATATGCAACATCTTTAATTTTTATGCAACGTCTTTGATTTTTAGGAAACTATAAATTTAAATGTTTTTAAAACTTTAATTTTATAAATATTTTATTCTATTTTAAAGTCATTTTCATGGTTGTTGGATTTTTATAAATATAAAACAATAATTTAAAAAAAATATATTTGTTATATAATAATATTAATAGTAATATTTTAAAAAAGTTAAAATTTGTGTTGTAGGTGCATGTTAAAAAATAAAAATTAAAAAGCTAGCTCTTCTTTAATTAGCTTCTTGAATTTAATTTAATTTTATATGCAATTATAATTCTTTAATTTTTTTATTAGTATATTTTTTGATATGTAATAGCTACCATGGGGGTAGCACCCATTATATTAAGAAGCAAGAAAATACATGACCACATAGGAAAATTACATTCATTTGAGTAGCTTGTGCAAGATGTGATGGACACCTTCTACCAACTCAGAAAACCGCTCTGCCTATTAAGTTTGAGAGGATGGGTAAGGTTCCCACAAAAGAATGCAAATGCCTCCATATTATGTCTAATTGCCCCATCCTTGAATCTAGGGTAATCACCTATTTGTTGTCCTCATTTTTTTATCACCTCTTCAATGTTGAAGATCCCTCCCTAGCTACCTTGCTTTGGTTGTTTGTTGATGTTAGAGATTTCAGCAATAGTTGCCTGCTGCGGGTGGGGGACAACAATTTTGGTGAGTCCCTTATGGCCAGTAGCTAGGGTGAAGTCCACCATGAATTTCCCCAGAAGGACATGGTCATGAATATGAGCATTCGTGATTGCTCAGGCGTTCAGCACATACTTTAGGGCTTTGTCCATTTCCTCATTCTGCACCAAAAAGACCCTATTTATTTACACACTTAGATTGTTCGTATCATAGGGGCAGCTACTACTAGGCACAATGATGTGAGCTTTGTGATATGCCAAAGAATCAGCATCCATCTAATTGTAATTGTTGATATGAAATAGATGTCCTTTCTTACTTCTACCATCGACTAGAAGATCTTCCCCTCGGGATATCATCCTATGGATGGTGGGTCTTGATTCCTCTCAACACTCAACCAGGACACACCAAGCACATGGATCAACTGATACAATTACCCATTCTACCTGCACACATGCAAAGTTTTCCAGTTGGTCCACCATAGATTTGCCCTCTTAAAAATGGTGGGATAGCTGGTAGTCTCTCATGTCCTCCAAAACTCCCATATTGCTTCATCCAAGTTGCGACGTTTCCAATTGGGAATTGTTCAACTAGAAATAACATTGGCACATATTAATGAGTCAGCTTCTATTTCAATGCTCGTCAATTTCTTCTCTTTACAAATCCTTAGGCTAGTGAGAAGAGCTTGAAACTCCACCTTGTTGAACCCTTTAGGAATCTTTTTTGATAGAGCCCATATTAATTTGCCTTCTACGTTTTTGACTATACACCCTACACTAGAGATCTTGGGGTTACCTTTGGAAGCACCATCAAAGTTTAGTTTGAGTTAGCCAAAAGGAGGGAACCACTTAATTTTAGCACACTTGGCCTTCTTCAAGGCATATGGCCCACCTGAGTTGTAGGCAAGAGTAACTCTAATAAGGCCCCATTTCTTCATTATTGCATCATCCCACTGGGAGAAAGGCTTCAAAAGCACTCTAGACACTTTTTGTTTAGCCATTACAGCCTCACATATGCCCAACTCAATTTTCTTTATGACCTCCTCCATTAAAGATTCATTGTTTCTAAAGATTCTATTGTTGCACTCTCTCCATGTATGCCCAATGACCATAGATGGTGCAACAATCATTATGCATTCCCACAAGGAGTTCCACAGCTTTGGCCAGCAACAAAAGAGCTCCAGAAGGTCATGGGGAAAAGCATAACTCGATCCCAAATAATTGATTAACCTTGTCCAACATTTTGAGGTAAATTCATAGTTCAAAAGGAGGTGGTTTGCATACTGATCGTCCCTCTTACACATGACGCATCTCAAAGGACCTAAGATGTTGATAGTCTTCAATCTATCACTAGTGAGAATTCTTTTCAAGAGGGCAATCCAAGAAAATGCAATGGCTTTGGACAAGCACCATTGACTCCAATAAAGTTCTGAAGGCCAATCACCTCTATTCTCTATGGCAATTTGTATTTTGTAACCCAGCCTAACCGAGTAAGTTCCTGATTTTTCATTTGTCCATTCTATTTTATCCTTTAAGTTAGTGAATACTTTCCTTTGTGCCAAAGTTTGTTGAAGAATCATCTTTTCTTAATGAGGCAAGGGAACAGAGTTGAGATCTTTCCAAGACCAGTCACCCAGAGCATCCAATGAGGGGGGATAGATAGTCAAAGATGTGTAAAACCCAACATTGAGAGAGGATTTGCATTCTTTCATGGAGCCTTAGATCACTGCAAATAGGAGGATGACCATTCCATGCATCCGTTCAAAAGGAGGTTGATTTCCCACTGCTGATCACCCATGATAGATGATCCGATATAACATTCTAGCACTGCACCATGAAGTCCTAAATATGTGAGCCATTCAGTAAGTTGGGAGTAGTAAGAATCCTCATGGGATAATTTGAGTCCAAATATTTGGACTGGAGAAAATGGCACCATCTTGCATTTGGATCATCATACATTTTCTAGACTAGTTTTGCCCCTAGGGCCATATTTTGGAGTTTAATCTTTCTCAACCCCAAGCCCCAATGTTCCTTCACCTTGCAAGAGGAGTCCCCACAAATCAATGGTATACGCCTTGTGTCTTTAGATCCTTCCCAAATAAACCTTTTGAAGATCCCTTCCAGTAGACTATTTGCTTTGTTTGTGATTTGGGTGCTAGATAGGATATAAATTGGAATCGCTAAAAGAACAAATCTAACCATCACTACTTTTCTTGCTAGAGAAAGCCATTTCCCTTTCCATGAGACAACTTTCATTCTGCACTTGTCAATAATTTCTTCCCAAAGATTTGTTAGCATGGCCTCTTTAAAGAGGTAGACACCCAGGTACTTGCCCCGAAGGCTATCTATATTAAATTCCAGAAGAGAGACAATTCAACGTTGCACACATCGACTCGTGTTGAAGAAAATAATGCAAGATTTACCTTTGTTGATTAACTGACCTGAGGTCGTGACATACCTATCCAAAAGTGTCCTTGATACAACTGGCTTCACTCAAACTGTAGGCACTGTAAATAATAGTATCATCCACAAACTGTTGGTGTGTAATGGTTGGGAAATTGTCCTTAATATGGATACTACACCACAAACTTCTTACTACTTGATTTTGGATAGCTCTTCCTAATGATTTAGCCATAGTTACAAGAAGAAAGGGGGATAGGGGATCCCCTTGTTGTAAAGCCCATGTTGATTCAAAGAAGCCCACAAGACTATCATTGACAAGCATTGAGTATCACACAGAAGATATACAATTATATATCCATTAGATCCACTGATTACAGAAACCAAACTTATTCAAAATAGAGAGAAGAAACCTCCAGTCTACTTTATCATATGCCTTGTTCACATGCAACTTTTCAATCTAACATGACTAGTTCAAGGAGCATAACAAGTGAATTACCTTATGGAAAATGATAATGCCATTTGTGATTGTGCATCCTAGGGGAAAGCCACTTAAATCTTTAGAGATGATTTTTAGAAAGATTGTCTTGAGTATGTTAGCGATAAACTTTGTGAATATCTTGTATGATGTGTTACAAAGGGATATCAGCTACAAATCTAATAGTGATTCTGCATCATTTTTCTTGGGAATGAGGGTGATGAGGGTGGAATTGAGATCTTTTCCAACACTTTGAGACTTTCTTGATTCTTCAACCATTTCCCACACATCATCACCAACAATGTCCTAGAAATACTAAAAGAAGTCACCAAGGAAGCCGTTCGACCCTACCGATTTGTTCAGATGCATTTGGAAAACCACGGTTTGACTTCTTCTTTCATAACAGGCCCCAATAGCATCTAGTTGTCGTCATCCATCACCAAAGTGGGAATGTAACCCAGAAAGCTTCTCTGGCTAACTATGTTCGATGCCTCTGTGCATCCAAGTAAGTCTTGGAAATGTCAAACTATGTCACTCTGAAAGTCAATGGGGTTTGAAATAGTATTCCCATCCTCCATATCGAGGGATGTGGTTCTATTGAAAACTCTTCTTGGTGGAGTTGTGAAAATATTTTGTGTTTAGATCTCCTTCACTTAGCCATAATTCTCTTGACTTGGATTTCTAGAAAGTTTCTTCCCACGCCAGGGTTTCTTGGTACTCTCCCAAGAGTTCCTTTTTCTTTGAGAAACTCCACCTAAATCATTCCTTTATCCAAGACCACTTGGTAAAGGGCTATTATTTCTCCTTCAATTCACTCTTTTTCATCGAATATTTTCTTAAAAGTTGTTTTGTTCCACTCCTTGAGATGGTTTTAATCACAATGAGCCTCTTCACAATTATGAAGATTTTAGTTCCTTTCTTTATCTGGGCGGAGGAGCACCAATTTTTCAAAAGGGTCTAGAGAGAATCAAGTATAAGCCACATTTTCTCAAATTTGAAGGGGCATCTTTTGGGAGAATGGTTGCTTATAATTGAGAGAATAACAAGGAAGTGATATGATCCAAGAATAGGTGCAATTTCATAATCCAACAAGAAAGAGCTATTTAGCCAATTTGGGCTCAAAAGAAACTAGTCAAGCCATTCAACTATGTTAGTGAACCCTTGTCACCTATTGGTCCAAGTATAGCTCCCATTTTGTGGAATTGAGTCTAGAAGACCAAGGCTCTCAATGAAACCTTGGAAATATTTTTGGGCCTTACGGATGTGGGATCACCCACCCATCTTATCAGATTGTGATAGGATTGTATTGAAATCTCCTCCTAGAATATATAAATCAACATTGGAATCATTTATGAAACTAAGAATATTGTTCCATACCTTTAGCTTATCCTCTATTTGGATTGGCCCATAGATGTTGAAGAGATGGAATTCGAGCCTAGAGGAAAGACACTTGATTTTAGCGACCATCTAGTTCTAATTTCCCAATACAAATTCGGCTCGAATTCTATTTGGTCTCCATAATAGGCTAAGGCCTCCTAACGCCCCAATTGCTAAAATGAAAGAATAGAGCCAATCTAGACAATAGGAAAGAAAGAACATTACTTCATCTTCCTTGAGCTTGGATTCCTGCATAAGAATGATGTTTGGATTCATTTGTTGAAATTGATGCTTGACTAAGATCATTTGTTAGGGGCATTCAAGCCCCTAACATTCCACTTAGTGAGCTTCCTGGCGCTTGAAGGGAGGGGTTGCCTCCCTTCAGGTTCAGGAAAAATTTGTTGATTGAGGCTTGGCCAATATCGCCCGCATCCATTTCTCTTCTCTGTTGATTGGATTTCCTCCCCCTATTCTTCCCATGATGGACATTGGGTTTAGAGATCAAGAAGTAACTTGAGTAATTATGTCATGTCCCGATATTAAGGCATTGTTTAAATTAAAAATTTAAGCATTATGATAAAGACAGTTAAGTCACCTTTATAAAATGTGGTAATATTTAACTACTAATGTATAATATCTAATAAACAATATTAAATATTATTATTATATAAATATTCTGATATAATTAAATATAATATATTTATTTAATAATTAAATATCTTATGATTATATAAAGATGAATATATACAATTATAATAATATTATAAAAAATAAATATAAATAATAAATACAATTATAAATAATAAACTATGGACAGACTATTTAAATTTAGTGATGACTAAAAGAGAGTATTAATAAATAATAATTAAAGATGTAGCAAACTAAACTATAGACCAGTGCTCATCCAAAAGCCACGATCTGATTGGGAAGGGGCAACGATCCAATTAAAAGACATGTCTCTTAGAATAAATCAAAGGGTATAAAGTTAAGGAGAGATGAGTGTTTGAAAGGGGGCAACAAATACACATGTATATGGATATGCAGATTGCAATATAAAAGAAACATTCAAAATATCAATCATCAATCATATCCAGATCAAGCAGATTAAATAAAGAGTCCAAGGGAAGCATTAGAGCAACAAGCAAGGAAAATATATCATCAATTTCTTAAATTTAAGTCTGCAGAAATAAGTAGAAAAACCAAGAAGAGGTAAGGAAATTTTGGACCTGATCAGGTATGTTATTCAATCATATCAAAATGTATACAATTTCATAATATTGTTTACTATTCTTACATGGAATTAAGATTATAGAATCATAGAAATCAAATATAGAAATATCATCATTAAATTAGATATAGATTATGAGAAAGCATAGAATATGTTATGCATATGTTTATAATATAAGAGAAATAATATGAATGTGTGATGTATATGTTTGTAATAATATGAATATATAAGGCATATGTTTATTATGTTAAGAGAAATGATATAATTATGATTATAAGGTTACAAGCCTTAAGTACAATTGTGGAAAGTATATGGATTTGATTATTGTTCATTAACTCTAATTATGATATGAAAAGGATAATTGAATACTAATGTTCTCTTTTGTAAGTTGAAATTTGGTGCAAGGTTAAGGAAAATTTTGGCTTACTAAAAGGGGACATTACAAGTGGTATCAGAGCTATCATCCTGCCATCTTGTGAATGATAATTGACTTATATGCATTTGAGTGTATACTCTATGACTTTGAGCTACTTGCTTGTCTACTTGAGCTACTTGCCTACTTGCTTGAGCTACTTGTCTACTTGCTTGAGCTAGTTGCTTGTCTACTTGAGCTACTTGCCTACTTGCTTGAGCTACTTGTCTACTTGCTTGAGCTAGTTGCTTGTCTACTTGAGCTACTTGCCTACTTCCTTGAGCTACTTGCCTACTTGCTTGCCTACTTGAGCTACTTTCTTAATTGCTTGAGCTACTTGCTTGTCTACTTGAGCTACTTGCCTACTTGCTTGAGCTACTAACTCATCTACTTGAGCTATTTGCCTACTTGCTTGCATTGGTTGCTTGAGTTATTAAGCTACTTGGTTGTCTACTTCAATTTTTATGTAAATGGAAAGTGGTGTAATCACTTCTATATTCAACATCCTGTGAAAGAATTTAATGTAAGCTTTCTTGAGGAGGAATATTTTGAACCTAAGGTGAAGAAAAAGAAATTTAATGAAGAAGAAAGTTTATAATTTCCCGAGTATGAGTAAACCAGGTCAAGACACGATAGGTAAGGAGAATGTCCTCCATCGTGCTCTTGTCTAATTATGTTAAGAGGATGATAGGTAGGGATAATGTCCTCCATCATACCTCAACAAGACACGATAGGTAGGGAGAATGTCCTCCATCGTGCTCTTGTCTAATTATGTTAAGAGGATGATAGGTAGGGAGAATGTCCTCCATCATACCTCAACAAGACACGATAGGTAGAATGTCTTCCATCATGCTCTTATCTAATTATGTTAAGAGTATGATAGGTAGGGAGAATGTCCTCCATCATACCTCAACAAGACACGATAGGTAGGGAGAATGTCCTCCATCGTGCTCTTGTCTAATTACGTTAAGAGGATGATAGGTAGGGAGAATGTCCTCCATCATACCTCATCAAGAAACAATAGGTAGAGAGAATGTCCTCCATCATGTTCTTGTCAAATTATGCTACAACGTGATAGGTAGGAAGTGTGCCCTCCATCATGCTCTAACTTGCAAAGGATCAACTTCAAAGATAACTTTAGTGTGCAGGTTAAGAAATCAGTATATCTTACAAAGGAACAATGGGGAAGTATAATCAATTTCATAAACCAAATTGATTTCTTTCAAAACTCTCCTTGAAATTCTTCTCTCAATTCATACCAAAAGTCATATTATGGGCCCATAACCCACAAGGATTATTCTTCATCTATAATGGTTATATTTCATCAAGCACATCACTATTCAAACAAAAGCTTACCAAATCTTCTTTGAACAAAAAAATTCTCTCCATGACATCATATAAACAATTACTCCTCAAGAATACTACTGTTTGGAATTTTGGGATCAATAACACATCAAAAGGTAAAACTACAAGATGACAAATATAAGACTGAATCTCAAGATGCATCTTGGAATCTCAATACTCTCAAATCTTCTTAATCTATGATACTTGCATCACATTGTTATTCAGACATCAACAAATACTTACCTATACCTTTCAAGTACTCTCTTTTCGTTTCATGAAGTCACAATCACTTACTCTTCACTCAAGCATGTTCATTCTAAATCAAAACCATGACTTCATCTCAATCATCTAAAGGTAGACATTAAAAGTGCAAAGTAATGAAAGAACTCGTTGCGATTGCTTGAGGACAAACAATCTTGGGTGGGATGGATTGTCATGTCCTGATATTAAGACATTGTTTAAATTAAAAAATTAAGCATTATGATAAAGACGGTCAAATCACCTTTATAAAATGTGGTAATATTTAACTACTAATGTATAATATCTAATAAACAGTATTAAATAATATTATTATATAAATATTCTGATATAATTAAATATAATATATTTATTTAATAATTAAATATATTATGATTATATAAAGATGAATATATACAATTATAATAATATTATAAAAATAAATATAAATAATAAATACAATTTTAAATAATAAACTATGGACAGACTATTTAAATTTAGCGATGACTAAAAGAGAGTATTAATAAATAATAATTAAAGATACCAATGCTCATCCAAAAGCCATGATCTGATTGGGAAGGGGCAGCGATCCAATTAAAAGACATGTCTCTTAGAATAAATCAAAGGGTATAAAGTTAAGGAGAGATGAGTGTTTGAAAGGGGGCAGCAGATACACGCGTATATGGATATCCAGATTGCAATATAAAATATAAAAGAAACATTCAAAATATCAATCATCAATCATATCCAGATCAAGCAGATTAAATAAAGAGTCCAAGGGAAGCATGGGAACAAGAAGCAAGGAAAATATATCATCAATATCAAGTATGTTATTCAATCATATCAAAATGTATACAATTTCATAATATTGTTTACTATTCTAACATGAAATTAAGATTATAGAATCATAGAAATCAAATATAGAAATATCATCATTAATCAGATATAGATTATGAGAAAGCATAGAATATGTTATGTATATGTTTATAAGATAAGAGAAATAATATGAATGTGTAATGCATATGTTTGTAATAATATGAATATATAAGGCATATGTTTATTATGTTAAGAGAAATGATATGATTATGATTATAAGGTGACAAGCCTTAAGTACAATAGTGAAAAGTATATGGATTTGATTATTGTTCATTAACCCTAATTATGATATAAAAAGGAGAATTGAATACTAATGTTCTCTTTTGTAAGTTGAAATTTTGTGCAAGTAAGAAAATTTTTGACTTACTAGAAAAGGACATTACAAATTAATCTTGATGCTATGATATCGAGTTGATCTTCACCCGTTGAGTAATCCCCGGACCAATCCAAATCCCTAGGGCCATCATCCACATTGCAATAAGGAAGCTCTTGTTCTTGATTATTAGTTTCCTCCAAGACATGCTTCATCATTGGGGTAACTGGCATTGCAATCAATGGAGAATTCACATTCTTTAGACCTACTCTCTCGGGCCTTACGTTTCTCTGTGCATTGGGTGGTTGCTTTGTTTTGGGCCGGAACCCACTGCCTTGGTGGAGGGGGCTTTGAAGTGCATGTTGCGAAGGAATGGTTACAACTGCGACAATGAAGGTAGAAAATTTTCTTCTCTTCAACCTCAATTTGTTGGGACCATTTCCCTTTTACCGAGGTCAGGGAGATCACTTTCAGAATGTCAGTTATAGGGGCAACCTTGAGCCTGGCATACAGAAAAGAGTTTCCCTCCATGATTTCGTTGTCAATTTTGATGGCCATGCTAATGGAGTTCCCGATCTTCTTTAGACACTCCTCTTACCAGAATTCTAGAGGTAAGTTGTACAGGTGAACCCAAACAGCCGATAGATTAGGGTTCATTAAAGCTAGGTTGAAATTAGGGCACCACTTCTGTATTTAGAGGTAATCATCTCTGGATTTCCAAGGTGATCTTGAAAGAATGTTGTCCCAATCCTCATTGTTAGTTTTAGGATCAGAAATGAAATAAGCAGAAATACAACAACACATAGAGCAATGAACACAGCAGGTACCCTAGGAAAACCCTCCAACTCGAGGGAGAAAAACCCAGCAAATATATCTCTTATATATTGAAGGAATAGGAGCAGAAATCTGCTTACAACTCAGGCCCAACACAAGGGCAAATTTGATACAATGAATAATAGCACCTCTCCTAGGTACAAAGATACAAATGAATATGTTTCTCCTTGAAATCTGCTCTGCTGCTAAAGAATGACCGAACTTCTGCTGGAGGTGTTAATGAAGTGATTGAATCGATGTATATATACAAATCAAGGTGACTCTTCATATGCGTTGGCGACTCTTCATATACGTCGGTGACTCTTCATATGCTTAGGTGTCTCTTCATATATTTTGGTGTCTCTTCATATATTTTGATGTCTCTTCATATATGACTTTTCATTGAGTTGATCTGAGTAAATCTCCTGATGCTACAATAACATCAACACTCCCTCTTAGCTAAGGAGATATCTTTCCAGTTATGTCATGGAGTCTCTCAACATGACACCCATAATGGCTACACCTATTAGTGAGAAGAATTTATCAGGGAGTCTCTCAACGTGATATCATCATGGAGTCACTCAACATGATGTCCACCATGGCTACTCCCATGAGTGGAAGAAAACTAGTGCACAAGTGCCCATCACAGAGTCACTCAACGTGATGTCATCATGGAGTCTCTCAACATGACGTCCACCATGGCTACTCCCAGAGGGTGGAAAGAAACATGTGTACAAATGCCCATCACAGAGTCACTCAACGTGATGTCGTCATGGAGTCTCTCAACATGACGTCCACCATGGCTACTCCCAGAGGGTGGAAAGAAACATGTGTACAAATGCCCATCACGGAGTCACTCAACGTGATGTCGTCATGGAGTCTCTCAACATGACGTCCACCATGGCTACTCCCAGAGGGTGGATAAACACAAGTACAAGAGAATCATCACGGAGTCTCTCAACGTGATGTCCACAATGGCTACTCCCATTAGTGGAAAAATACATCGTCATGGAGTCACTCAACATGATGTCCACCATGGCTACTCCCAGAGGGTGGAAAGAATCACATCTCCATCTTAGAGATGGACAAGGGCTTGCATCTCATATTTCTCCATCACAAAGAAATATACACTACAAGGGCTTTCATCTCATACTTCTCTGTCACAGAGAAATATACATTACAACAGATCTTCATGATGATGTGACTCCCTCTGAAGCTCCAAGTACTTGCATCAACCTTCTGACCTTCTCGTCCAAGATTGCCTACAATGCTTGCCTTAGAGAAACGGTTTTCAATGCACGCCTCTAGCACTACTGACTTGCGAGAGTTCAGGACTATCCTCCTTGATCTCATCCCAGATCACTTTATTTTGAATAGGTTTGCGGAGCTACCAAAATCAAATTCAGATTGATAGTCTTGTTCAATTCTGTTCTCAACAGCTGAAGAGGTCTTCCAAGTACTGCAACCCACTTAGCTGACACCTTCACTTCTTCTCAGTGAGTCACAGAACTCCCTCTTGATCCCTACCTTAGAGATTGCAAGGAAGTGAACTCCCCTCCATTGATTTATCTCAGAACCTTAGTCCTTTTCCCGGACATGCTCTCAACTCGTGCCTTGAATTCTTGGAATTTAACTCCCTCTGAATGTCATTTCCTCCTTTTCGAAGTGGATGATCACCATGACAATCTGTAAGGGTTCTCCGTTGTTTAGTGTCTTCATCTTTCTCAATCTTCTTTGCTGATGCAAATTCCTCATCCAAGGCTGACCCAACCTTGTGCCCTCGAGAGATGTCTCCAGTGAAGTTATGTGCCACCAACTCAGTTCCATGGCTGCAAGCTATGACTCCATGATTGTTCATTTATCTAGCAGGTATGCCTTCCTCACAGGATGTCTCAAGCTCTTTCTCCCTTTGAATTACTTATGCAGTCTCTCATCATCCTTTTGCTCCTCGATCCATCCTGGAAGCATTTTTAGAGAGATTACTAATAGTTCATAGAATCAAATTACCCCAAAAAGAAATATTCAGACCAATGCTAGAAGCATACATGATTTACTATTCCCAATGTTAGTGTATGAATTAGCTACATCATTATTCAAAGGCACACACATAAAATACTTATCTCTTTATTTTGATGCTCTTTTCACTTCATCTTCATCCGTTGTAGAAACAAAACTTAATAGCCTAGGCCTTCATTTGCCCCTTTATGCATCCCGTGAGTTCTCGTATCAACCGTGCAGCCTGCTACATGTTCATTATCAGCCACTAGATCAAACACTTCGCCCATCTGCTCATGGAAGCGGTGCAGATGCAACCTGCTATGGGCATCCCATGCATGCACCATGCCATCAATAGACAGAAATGCTTGCCACATGTTCAAGGTCCTGAGAACTTTTCTGATATGATATAATTACTATTGCTGCTGCCGGTGCTTGTCGAGTTACTATCTACCACTTCGTCAAAGGAGAAGCCGCAAACATCTTCGAAGTCTGTAATTTGACATATTCTAGCAGCGCCATTATCTGACGCCGTCAAGAATCAGTCTTTGTTTATCTCCACACTTTCTACTATAAGATCTTGTTCATCAAGAGCAATTTCCTTTCTGCTGAAAGGCAACCCATAGTTTTCAAGTCTGAATGCCACAAGCTTCGATCGTGTCGCCGTTAGAAGAATCTCATCACTATTCACCCTCACACGACCAATGTGCTCTACCTGCTTCGTCAACAAATGCCATCCTCTGGAGTCAACAACCATTTCCACACTTTGCCATCATCAGAAACAGAGATAAAACCTGTCTCCAAGACAAGAGTAGAATGCCCCAATAACATGGAAGAAGTGGCTTGTTCTGCATAAGCAGGCAGCTCAAAGGGCTTGAAACCAGATACTTCTTCTAAATTTATTCTGTGAGCTTTCTCTATCTCAAGTTCTGAAGAGTAATAAGAAACAACAATTATTGTTGGCAATGACACTGATGTGCCCATCAAGGGCATTAATGTTTCCAGCATACATAATATATAAGTTTGCTTCCCTTCCTTTCTCTTCCACTCCATTGTCGCCTCGCAGTTTGGGATCGGCGGCATCCATCAGGCTCTCTCTGTTATACAATTCCCACACCCCTTCCAAAGGATACACCACTTTCCTTACCTGTATCGGACCTGGTACCTCGTCGGCCATATGAAATGAGCACTAACACTCTTAATAATCCTGACATATACACATGCTGCCATGAAGACGATCGGGCTCATGGAGTGCTTTCAAAACAAAATGAATACTCCCGATGAAATATGAAGCATTGCACCATATAAACATTGGACATTACAACAATACCTTTGAACATATGCAAAGAGTACAGAACACATATAAAACTTGTACCATGTGCACAGGATACCATTGAAAGCATTGGACCTTGGAGATACTTGGGCCATCAAAGGATGCCCAACCATCACGCTGCATCCTGATAGGAATACCATTTTGTCAGGCCTGGATGAATCGAGCCTCCACCTGATCACCATCCTTGAGCGGGGAAAGAGAAACCAAATGGATATACAAGAATCGGTGACCCTCAGCACATGAGTTGTCTGCGGGGTTTCTCACTGTGGTCGTACAATCTTGCCAACCTAAAATCCCCAAATCTTCCATTGAGCTCCGAGTTCAACAACACATTGCTCAATTTAATGTCTCTGAGGACAAACCTCTTCTCCCACTGCTCGTACAAATACAACAACCCCGCAGCGACTCCATTGAGAATATTATATCTCTCAAACTACTGTAGCACCGCTGTGGGTCATCCAAAGATCAATTTATCGAGGCTGACATTGGGCATATAGATGTAGACAATAAAGCGTTACTTATGTCGCCTGCACCAGCCCCACAGTTGCACCAAATTCCTGTGTTGCAGCTGCCCCATGCTTGTGATCTTGCTTAAACAAATCTGATCAGATCTTTTCTTAGACCCGCTCTGATACCATGTTAGTTTTAGGATCAGAAATGAAATAAGCAGAAATACAACAACACATAGAGCAATGAACATAGCAGGTACCCTGGGAAAACCCTCCAACTCGAGGGAGAAAAACCCAGCAAATATATCTCTTATATATTGAAGGAATAGGAGCAGAAATCTGCTTACAACTCAGGCCCAACACAAGGGCAAATTTGATACAATGAATAATAGCACCTCTCCTAGATACAAAGATACAAATGAATATGTTTCTCCTTGAAATCTGCTCTGCTGCTAAAGAATGACCGAACTTTTGCTGGAGGTGTTAATGAAGTGATTGAATCGATGTATATATACAAATCAAGGTGACTCTTCATATGCGTTGGCGACTCTTCATATGCGTCGGTGACTCTTCATATATTTTGGTGTCTCTTCATATATTTTGATGTCTCTTCATATATGACTTTTCATTGAGTTGATCTGAGTAAATCTCCTGACGCTACAATAACATCAACACTCATTGTTTAGAAATGTGGCTGCAAAGAAACTCATCAGCAAGAATTTCAGCACAAAGTTTGTTCCCCAGTTCTCAACAACCCATTTTTCAATATCACTCCTAGATCTTCTAGCTCCAGTAAATCTGCCCAGGATGACACATTCCTCGAACAACATGCAATCCATCGAAGCTTCTGCAGCAAGGTCAATTTTGATGCAGGACGGCAGAGTAGGATTTGAAGGGTTCTTGGCAGGCGCAAAATTTGAATTCTTCTTTTTTCGCGATCGAGCCATTCTGAATCGCCTTTTTATATTAGTATATACACATAAAAAGTACATATTATATATTATTTATGATTTCTTAAAATGATTTTTATAATTTTTAATGTTCATAAAAAGATTTGTAGAGTAAGATGGAATAATCCTGATCCTTTTTTATATTAACATGGAGTAAGATGTGTAGAGTCAAATTAAGTTTAGTGACTTAATTCATACGATATTAAGATGAAATGTAGAGACTTCTTTTGTAACTCCGTGGTGACCTACAAACAAACATAATGAAAAACCAATAATGCAGGATTTTCTCATACCTCTCAATGCTTCTGCATTAGTTGTGATGCTCTACCGTCTTTTGAACCATTTCTCACTCTTTTAGATATATTTTTGAACCATTAAAAAAATATTAAGAATATGAACACATTCTTTAAAATTTTTTGATTTGAGATGTTAGGTTAGACTCTTTTTGGGAGATACTTTTTCCCTCTTTTTCTTACGAAAACACCTTAAACTTCTAGAGGATTTCCATCCCATGGCTGTGTTTTCAAATAACCCAGCCATTACAAACCAAGTCCAAATACTTCAATCTATTTCGTCTATAAGGTTTTAAAAAACTAAATGTAGAGTTCATTCAATGTATTATTAGAAGAAAGAACATGGCGGTGTGCTTAACTACAGTAATCTCGCTTATGGTTTGAGCGTCTTTTCTTGAGGTTGAAGTTGGCCTCCTTTGCTATGTAGGCTTTTCTTTCCTCTCATGATATTCTGGGATCTTTTCCAAGATCTCTTTTGCAAACAACTCATTTTGTAGCTACTTTATATAACATGATAAAACCTCTATAGGCGGCCAATGAATCTTGCAATTTTCGATTATCCTTTTACATGCGTTCTACCGTATTTATCAACTCTCGCTTTTCTCCTTGAATTGATTTTTTAACATCTTAAATATCTTCAAATATTTCTTTTTCGAAAATTTTCCCTGGTTGAACTGTGTTACCAAATTGCTTGCATTTCCTTGTCAGTTTCCAACTATGGAAGAAAGTACAGGTAGACAACTAAAAACTACTAGCAACATGCTTATACAGATCACAAAGAAAACATACTCTAATATTGGCTATTCCACAGTGTGATTTTACATGGATTCTTATGAGATATGCTAGTTTGACCATCATACAAAAGGAAGAAAATTTGGTATTTGATACATATAGCCATGGGATGCCATCCACATATTTCACTCAATTTACAGCGTTTCCATTCTTAAATACAATCCTACAATGGTATGAATCTGATTTTACACATTCATTCAGTACTAATAATATGTAATGTATCTCATTCACAACATAAATGGTGTAACAATGGAGTATGGTGGTTTTTTTTAATTATTTTTAAGGCATCCTGTTTCTGATTTATAAACATGAATTTTGGCATGCTAGATCAAATATAATATAATTGAATTGTTTATACTATTGAATACTGATACCTTAAGTGCTAAGATTTATGAAGGAGCTATAAAGAATGAAAGTATGTAGAACCAAAAAAGAAGAAGAATTAAGAGAAACATAATGTGGAAAAAATTTAGGAAAGTGGAGTTGGTTCCTCTTCATCTCCACTAGCGTTGTGTTAGATTTGCAATTCAATTATTGCAATTGAGCCTCCAAGAATAAAATGGGACTTCTTCAACATTTGTACAATTCTCTACGTTACTGTCTTAGAAAACTACTTAAATAACATGTTTCACTAGGGGAAAAGACCCAATAGGTGAGATAGTTCCAATGGTTGAGATAGTATATGTGCATTTAAGACTCGATATTTTTTGAAGTTTAGTACTAGTAGTTGTGACTTTAAGGTTGTTAGTGTTACTATAAGTACTAATAATTGAATGAAATGTGCCCTTTAGATTTAAAAAGCAACCAATTATGTGATGCCACACTATCCCACCAACAAAACATGACTTAATGCACACCTATTGGTCCACCCTTTTTTTGGGGAACTATTTGACACCTCAACAAAAACCATGCTGATGTGGCATCATATTTGATGATGTGGTCCTGAAACCTTAGTTATAAGCAGGGTCGTTGCCAAATAAATTACTGTAAAATTTTTGGAGTGATTCGAAATTGCCATATATAATTTTGATTTAAAAAGCGTGAAATTAGAGTGCACCACTACTGGGTCCTCTCCCCTATTACACATTCACTTGTCCAATCGTCCTACCTTCAGTTTTGTATTACACGATCCAAAGTGTTTATTTATACGATCAAGTGAGCAGCTGAACAGCACAAAATGCATCACCGCTTAGCCTCCTTGTATTCACTCATTAACTTTTTCAATTTTAAGTCACGGAGTGAATGGAAAAAGTGAGTGGAAACATGCTTGTATAGTGGGAAAAGCTTTGAACTAGGATTTGTTGATCTAAGCCAACTGAGATGTGACGTGAAAATAAATTCGAAAATTTATTCTTGAACACATTTATTCAAGAACAAAATAAATAAACACACTTTTGATAATGTCATATGTACAGATTTGGCTTAATTGACATTAAAATCTGTTTTTACAATGAAATTCTGTGGAAATACTCGGAAAATTCTGTGGAGAAGGATGATTAAAATGTTGGAATTTAATCTTTAGTCACTGCAGTTAATGCACCTGCCCCCGCGTCAGAGTCCGGGATCTCCTCTATCCGCCTTGTACACAATTGGTCTGTCAGACGTAAATGAGGTAAGTAGTTTTGAAATAAGCATTTAGTGCCAATTTTTGTGGGCATATGAAAGAGACAAAATAAGAAAAAGTGAATGATACGGTTAGAAAATAGAAAAAACGAAAACCTTGCAGCAGCAGAGAATAGAAGGAATGTTCCAACAGAGAACAGAGTAAAAAGTGCAGCAGCACAGTGTAGCAGAACAGTGAATTATTGGTTTGGACAGCAGCTCCTGAGAAGGAGAAAATCATTGTTGAATGAACAGAAAATAGAGCAGCAACTCTGCATGTTGTTTGTAATGTATTTGGCTGTAATTTTGAAGTGAAAATATAAAATATATTGTTGTGTGATTGTTTTTGATATGTAGGCGCTCTCTCTCTGTTCAGTTTTTATCCTTCATTCCGTCACAGCAATGATATTTAGCATAAAAACAATGTGTAATAAAAAAAAATTAAACATTACACTTTTCAACAAGTCAAACAATTAAAAGTAAATTTTTATTTCATTCCCACCAAAAAGTGATAAATAGTTGTCCTTCTTTTATTGGCCAAAATTCACCTTTAGTCATTGAATTGAATGATGTTTAAGAATATCCCTCTCTACCAAACTCATAATCATAACTAAGTAATCTCTCTATATACCTGTCTTTATACATTTCAAAGGAAATTGGTCCAACAAATAATTATGCTGGATGTGTGTTTATTAAACCAAAAACAGGAATACACCCTTGGCCAGCTTATTGTTGTAGTTTGACGAAGCTGTTCATGCTTAATTCTGTTGTCATTGTACAGTCACCATCTAAATCAGAAGAGGTAGCAGAATTGATGCAAAAGATACAGGCCAATCAGAAAATGGTTAGGTAAGCTTACATTGGTTGCATGCCTAGTATTTTTACTTAGTATTGTAGCATCTTATTTGATTTGACTTTCATGGAGAAAACAATTTCATTGTACTTTTCCTCTTAGGACTTTAATGGGGGAGGAACTATCTTCTTTGTCTCCTACTGACTTGGAGCAACTGGAGTGCCAGGTTCAACTAGGAAGGAATAGAGTAAGAATGAGAAAGGTAACTCTTTTTCAAGTTGTTGCATATTGAATTTTTTTTTAAACAAATATATTTTTGGATAATCTTTATTTAAAATATAGCTAAGTCAATCTCACTTAAAAAGGAATTGTATGTGGTCGTAAACACAAAAGTTAGGAAAATATTAAAAAAACTTTGATCCCAATAATGTGACACTTCATGTCAATTGTGGCATTTAGAATTTCTTTTTTCAGTTTACTTGATCCCTGTTAGATGTTGTGGCAGAACCAACTTGTGGAGGAGCTACAAAGGAGGGTGAGAGCAATCTTTAATTTTAGATTATATGTATAAATATTGAATGAACGTTCTTATCTAGTTTTTTCTTTGTTAATTCGTTGAGAAATGACATTCTTATCTATGATCTGACTGTTAACTTACTTACTGTTGCAAAACTCAGGGCAATGAGTTACGAGAAGATAATGATACACTACACCAAATGGTACGTCCAGAAAGTTATGTCGTCTATTATTGTAGATTATCATTCTATAGAATGTAATTATCTATTTTAAAGATGCAGCTCTTTGCAGGGAGGAGATATGTAGAGAGAATTGTCAATGATAGTGTTGGAATGCGATCAAGTGGAATAGCTACCAACCCTTGGCAGCAAAGCTGTCTGCAACCATTGCAGGGGTAGATTCTATTCTTCCATTATTTGGAGCTTAACAAACTTAGTGCTGATTGTTTACTTTCAACCTTTTTTCTTGGTATTTTGGCTTCAAAATGCCCATTTAGATTGTTAATTTTTCACTTGAGAATATAACTCATCAGTGTATTGTATGAATTGTTTTCAGAAATAACTTATCAGCACATGTACCAGAGCAGGAGCATTGTCTCTCCGTACTACAAGGATGGCAGTGATCCAAACTATTCCTATACCATAACAATTTGATCAATATTTTTCCGTCATAAAGGAAGTAGTTTTAAGTGGTTTCATGATATAGTCGAGCCAAATAGCATATATGAAATTAAAGACCAAATATTTTATTAACATGGATGACCTTTTGATTTGGCGGATTAACTCAGATCATCCAATTTCCACCCAATGGTATTTAAACATTTTCAAGGCATTTCTAATGCATACCTAAATTTAAAATTTTGAATTATGAATGCTATGGAGCATAGAACTTTAAAATATAGTCAGAGTGTCTTGGAGGCTGATATGGCGATACGAGTGTTATTCGAGTGTTTTGAGAGCTATTAGGGTTTTGTTCTTAGTCTAGATGCCTCTGTTTTTCATCACTTCTCAAATTTGTCATTTTTTTTAAAGCAAGAATTAGTATAGGACCCCAGGTTTTTTTTTGTTTTCTCAACTTTGGATGAGTGCATCTTTTAAATGGCTTCAAACTTCAGTATTGTGGTAGCTGCTATTCATGCTATTGGTTTGAAAACACATGATAATAGCTCCCCTACAGCATTCTTAGAATTTTCTTTCAAAAGTGTTTCATGAGGTATGTCATCTAAATCCCCTACTAATGTTGTTTTACCTATTTTAGAATTTAATAATACATGTAAATGGCTTGAAATTTTTACTTTAGTTGGTTATTTTGTTAGGAGGATTCCCTCTAAAAGCATGCTCAGAGACCAATGTGTGAATAAGGCTTGGGTTGCTCATTGGGTCCGCCTTGATGCTATTCTAAAACCCACTAAGGGTTTTTCCTTTTTAGATTTGTGGAGCCTAGTCCCATGCTTAAACATGGCCCTTGGTACATGTGTAGCTCATTATTAGTCTTTACACCTTGGTCCTTGGACCTAGTTCTTTGTTCTCTCTAAAGAGAAAACCTTGTAGGTCCCTATTTAGGTTGAATTCCCTAGTCTTCTTTAGGCCTTTTCATTTGTGTTGAGCTAGAATTTTTTCTCTGCATGCTCAAAAAAATGCTTTTACATTGAGATTGATTTCTCCAAAGATCTAAAAGAGTCTATTGACATTCAAAGAAACCAAATGGACCATACTCGAAGGGTGATATATCTAAATTTGTTCAAAAATTAATATAGGTATCAATCCTATGAACATAAGATTAAGGATTGCCCCTAAGTGTTATCTCTAGAGAGAAACCTAGATAAAATCCATTAAGGGGTATTTCCCCTCCTAAAAATGAGGAGAGTTGGTTGAATTTTGGAAGCCACACAAACAATAGAAAAAAAATGCAAAAACCCCAATCTACCAATATTGGAGTGCTTTCAAGACCTCTAGCTACTATAGTCTCAAACCCTAGGAAAAGGGGAAAGAAATTATCCTTCAAGGAGAGTCTTCTATAGAGATTAGCAAGCTTAAGTTCACTTGTACTATTCTGGCTAGTATTTTATCCCCTCATATTAATAGGGTAGTTCATTCCCCCTTCTTTTATAATTGTTGTTAGGCATTCATGTAGTCTAGCCAGAAGCCTTGAGGATGGATGTCATGTCCCATTTTTAATTAAATTAATTTTGTGGAGAAATTTTACATTCCAATATTTCTCATGGGCCAAAGTAATAAAATAGAGAAATAATTTATTTAATATTTAATTTCAAGACCCATGAAGATTTATTTTTGCTAGATGCTATGGGTCAATTAAATATTAAAATATTATTAAATTGCAACTCCAATTGAGGCGTGGGATTCCTTGAGGAGGCTTGTGTAACTTCCAATATTTCTCATGGGCCAAAGTAATAAAATAGAGAAATAATTTATTTAATATTTAATTTCAAAACCCATGAAGATTTATTTTTGCTAGATGCTATGGGTCAATTAAATATTAAAATATTATTAAATTGCAACTCCAATTGAGGCGTGGGATTCCTTGAGGAGGCTTGTGTAACTTCCAAGAGTTAACTTTAGTAGATTCTATGAAAGAGGTGGAATTATGTTATGACAGGTCATAAAATAATGTGTTAGAAATCGAAGAATATGCCAAAAACATTCAAGTGGGGAGTTATTGCTGGCATTTAATGATATTTTATGCTCCCAAAATGTTATCATTGAAGTTTGTATGCCCAATTTGGGCCTCAATTAATTTTAAATATGCAAAAGACTTCACATTTTGGATTCATTCTATTCCATCTATCTCATTTTGAAAACTTGGCTTGGACATTTTGTTCAATTTTTCATCTATCGATGAAAATTCATTCTTGTTGAGATTAGTGGATGAAAAGTAATTTATTTCTACAATCATAGGATGAATACCCTTTGGTTAAAGAGGGCTATCTCATATAGAGGTTGCATTAGAGCTTCAAGGATTTGCAAATTTCAGCTGGTGTGTTCTTGTGGATTTTTGTGTGCAAAGGAGCAAGCAAAATTTAGAGTACACATTTTAGATTTGTTCTTATTTTCCATTGCTATTTTATTTATGGTTTATCAGTCTTCTTTTCTATACTTTCCTCAATAAAACCATATATAAAAGTTTGGGTTCTCATTTCTATGTTTTGTGCAAAACTCTAAAATCTATTGTTGTTGTTCAGAGGATTATGTGTGAGAATTTGTGGATGAACTCAAAGCTGATGTTCACTATCATTTTCTAGCAAGCTATTGAGTATTTTTTTGTATAAATCTTTATTATTAATCAACCCCTAAAGTTTGAAGAAGATTCTGGTTGAACAATGATAAAATTGTCAAACCTATGTTGTTACTTTGAGGGTTATTTAGTCTATTGAGTGATAGATTTCAAGTCTGTTAGTTTTGTTCATTTCCAACAAGCTTGTTGTGTGTATTTATATGTATTCTTGAATGTTTAATATCTCCATAACATTGGAAAGGTTCCCAAGTGATTTAGGGTGAAATTGCCAAAGTTCAGTCTACATAGTGCTAAGAAAATTGTGATTAAATTAGGTAAAAATAAATGTTATTTGTAAGATCTTTAATACACTCTAGGTCTGATATATATTTGTTTAAAAATCTTTTATTGGGACAATACAATGGAGTATATTTGTTGGATACATAACAAAATTTCACACTAGTTATTTAATTGGGATGTTTCAAGCCATCATCGAAGGGTGATTTTATGTAAAATAGCTATGCAACTCTAGATGAGATTGATAGGTTGACATGCCTTTGGAATGAATTATCTCTCATGGAACATTGTTTGAGGTTTGATAGATGTCACAATTGTTGGGAATTAAGGTGTCTCAACCTTGGTAATTCTCTGCATTTGTAATGTTTGTATTTATTATTCAATTGCCTATGTTATAAATAATTGGAAATTCCACTTTGTCATATTGTGGGATGTGGCACGGTGATGTGTCAATCCTACATGGATTATGACAACTTTTTATTTTGTCCTCACATGAGGAGATAGCTGTCCCACTTAGTGGTAGGAATATTTTTCCATGTGTCAGCATCTTCTATGTTATGTAAGGAATGTTTGACCAAAATGGTTATGACGGATTCTTATGACAAATCTATGACATGTAAGAGTCGAGAATAGAAGGTTGTAAGATAGGTAATGACATGTGTCATGAAGCATCTTTTAATAAGGCATATTTGGGTGCCCCAAGGTGGAATATGATGTGTTGTAAGAGAATATGCTATTTATAGCATGTGTATGACAGATTCTCTTACAGCTGTAAGTTGTAACTGCTATGACAGATTCTGTGACGATCGTAAGTGTCGTAAGAGCATCTGTCATACCCTATTTTGGAAATAGGTGACCTCTTTGGGTTGGGAGCTGTAGACAAGTGTCAGACACATTCTACAATGTTGACCAAGTGTTCCTACGCATGGTTTTTGGTCCAAGATGCCATATTGGACACCCATTCCAAGAAAGGTCCAAAATTGCCTTGTATGTTCTATTTAGACAGGTGCTTGGAGATGGAGTTTGTATCACAGGTTTATAGGTACTGTTATGCTACCAGATTGACTCCAGACATGAGTGTCAAAGACCATTGAAGCTTGCATTGCAAGTGTATTGTAAACATTCTTTCAGATTTGTTAATACATTGTGTAGGTTTCTGAGTGTGGGGATTTTCACCCGATAAGGGTTTTCCCCACCGTAAATCTTTGTCTCTTCTTCTGTCTACTTTCTGGTTCTTGTGTTTTGCTGCAATATCTCATGTTAATGGTTTAACATTGCTGTAATAGTTAGGATAAAGTTGAATTTGCGTAACCCTCTCCTTATTAGATTAGTGTAGGAAGCATTTTCGCACAACTAGCTTCCTTTCAGTTGGTATCAGAGCTTGATCACCTTTGGTCCTAGTTGTAGGGTAGGGGTTTTTTAAGCTAATCTTAGGTTGAGTGGGAGTTTGTATAGAGCATTCTGTATCTTATTGCAGCAAGGAGATGGCAAGCACATCAGGAAGGTTTGAAGTAGAGAATTTCAACGGCAGTAATTTCAAGTTGTGGAAGCTCAAGATGGAAGACAGGTTAGTTGACCGAGACCTTTGGGAAAGTGTGAATGGAAATAAACCAGCTACAATGACTCAAGATGAGTGGGATCTCAAGGATCAGAAGGCTAAGGGTCTCATAAGACTTAGTCTTGCCGATTTTGTGTTGTTAAATGTCCATGAGGAGGCTACTGCAAAACTCCTTTGGAAGAAGTTGGGGGATGTGTATCAAGCCAAATCCCTAGTCAATAAACTTTTTCTGAGAAAGAAGTTGTATTCTCTTCGAATGGAGGATAGAGGATCCGTGGCTGAGCATATGAATGCCTTTAACATGCTGGTTGCATGATTGACATCTATTGGTGTAAAGATGGAGGAGGAGGATTGGTGTATGACCTTGCTTTGTTCTCTACCGAACTCATGGGATCATCTTGTCATGGCAATCGGAAGCACCACATCCACATTCAAAATGGAAGAGGTGGTTTCTTCACTGTTATCTAAAGAGATGCGGAGAAAGTCTTCTAAGGTAGCCAAAGAAGCCCTTGCAGTTCATGGAAGACCCAAGGAGAAAGGGAAGAAGAAGGACAAGAAAGCTGAGAAGGGTAGATCCAAATCCCATGGGAGATCTAAATCTCCTGGAAAGTCCAAGGCTCTTTGTTGGAACTATGGCAAGACCGGGTATTTCTAAAAGGAATGCAAAGAGAAGAAGAAAAAGAAGAAAGCCCCTGATTCAGATTCTAACAAATCACAAGATGACGGTGATGCTTTCATCACAACCCTGGCAACCCATGCATCTGATGATGTGTGGCTAATTGACTCTGATGCATCATTCCACATGACCTCACATCGAGACTGGTTCACTAAGTATGAGGAGTTTGATGGTGGAAAGGTGTATCTGGGTGACGACTCTCATCTGAAGATCGTTGGTTGTGGAAGAGTCTCTATCCGATTCCCTGATGGTCGAGTGAAGGGGATCTCTAGGGTTATGCACATCCCAGGCTTAGCATAGAACCTGCTTTCTATAAGTAGTTTGAATGATGTAGGTGTGCATGTTGTCTTTTTGAAAGAAGGATGCAAGATGACTAGATGTTCTATGGTGCTTGCTAAGGGTACTCGGAGAGGTACTCTATTTCAGCTGGAGGCATGTATTGCACAATGCAATAGTTCTTTTGACTCAAGGAAGAGGGCAGCAGCCACTTCATCCCCACCATCTGAATGAGCAGTGAAGAAATCTGTTGTTTCTAGTTTTGATGGTTGTAATCGTGCATTGAAAGTTAAACTTCCTGCAGAAAAGACAATGTTATGGCATAAGAGATTTGGCCACATTGGTGAGAAGGGTTTGCGTACCCTAAAAAATAAGAACCTCATTGAGGGGTTAGATGATTGTAATCTTGAGTTTGACTTTTGCGAATATTGCATTTATGAAAAACAAAACTATGTTCAGTTTTACTCGAGTTCTCATAAGTCTTCTGGTGTGTTGGACCCCATTCATTCTAATGTGTTTGGTCCTGTTAATGTTCCTTCGTTATCAAAATCTGTATACTTTGTATCTTTTATAGATGATTACAGTAGAAGGACATGGATTTATTTTCTCAGAAGCAAATCTGAAGTCTATAGCAAGTTTAAGGAGTTTAAAGCCTTTGCTAAAAATTAGATTGGTAAAAAGATTAATGTTTGAGAACTGACAATGGTGGTGAGTTCTATTCTACAGAATTCGATAAGTATTGCAAGGAACTTGGGATTGAAAGGCACAAGACAACTCCATACACCCCACAACAAAATGGAGTGGTAGAGAGGATGAACAGGACATTGATGGAGAAGGCTAGGAGTACGCTTAGTGGAGCTGGTCTAGAACAAAAGTTTTAGGCTGAAGCTATTGCCACTACTTGCTATCTGGTAAATAGATCTCCTACATCAACTCTTGTTGGAAAGACACCCATGGAGGTGTGGTTTGGTAGAAAGCCTTCAGTAAGGCATCTTTGTGTTTCTAGTTGTGAGGTATATGCACATGTGCCTAGGGAGAAGCAGTCAAAGTTGGAGAACAAAGCTGTTAAGTGTATCTTCATCGGCTATGGTGTTGGTGTGAAAGGATACAAGCTTTGGGACCCCGTGGCTGAAAAAGTGTTGTATAGTAGAAGTGTCATCTTCAGAGAGCTTACACCTTCTTCCACTATTTTGCAGCCAGAAGAAAAAGAAAAGAAAGAGGATGTTGTTCAGTTTCCTCTCACCCCTAAGAAGATTGAACAAAAAGACAATGTTGGACCTGATGATGAGGAGAGCTCTAGAAGCTCTAAAAGCTCAGAAGAAGAAGTTGAACCCCAACCTCAGCTCTTGAGGAGGTCTACACGGATAAGGAAGCAACCTGAAAGGTTTGGTTTTACATTGCTTGATTCTAGTTGTGCTTATACTTTGCTCACTAACAATGATGAACCTAGAATTGTATCAGAGGCTTTGGCTATGAAGGGTGCAAGTTCCTGGAAGGAGGCCATGGAGGAAGAAATGACTTCTTTGGAAAAGAATCAAACTTGGGACTTGGTGCCTTTGTCTCCTTAACAAAAACCCGTTGGATGCAAATGGGTCTTCAATAAAAAGATTGGTGTAGATGGTAGTATTGAGAAGTATAAGGCTAGATTGGTTGTGGAGGGTATAGATTATGGTGAGATCTTCTCTCCCATTGCAAAGTTGACATCCATTCGATTCCTGTTGTCTCTCACAGCAACTTATGACTTGGAGGTAGAATAGATGGATGTGAAGACAACTTTCCTTCACGGTGACTTGGAGGAGGAAATCTACATGTCACAGCCAGAGCATTACATGGCAAAAGGTAAAGAAAATTTGGTTTACAAACTTAAGAAGTCTTTGTATGGTTTGAAGCAATCCCCTAGGAGATGGTACTTGAAGTTTGATGCCTTTGTGTTGTCAATTAGATCTGTGAGATTGAAATTGGATCACTGTGTTTATTATAAGTTTGATGGTGATCGTATTCTCATTGTTGCACTGTATGTTGATGATATGTTGCTCATTGGGAAGGGTAAGAATATGATTTTTGATTTTAAATCTCAGTTGTCAGCTCAGTTTGAAATGAAAGATTTAGGGGCAGCCATGTACATTCTAGGAATGGAAATCAGAAGAGACAGAACCAACAGAAAACTTTCGTTAAGTCAGAGTAAGTATGTTAAGACTGTGTTGGAGAGATTCAGTATGGGAGATTGTAGACGATTGCGTGTTCCCATTTCCTTGGGGACAAAGTTGTCTATTGAGGATTGTCCAAAATCTCCTAGTGAGGTGGAGGACATGAGCAGAGTACCTTATGCTAGTGTTGTTGGCAGTTTGATGTATGCTATGGTCTGTACAAGACTAGACATTGCCCAAGTAGTGGGAGTCCTTAGTCAATTTATGGCTAATCCTGGATGGGTTCATTGGGATATAGTTAAGCGAGTGTTCAGATATTTGAGGGGTACTTCTGAGTATTCCATTTGCTATCATGGTAATGTTTCAAGACCTCCGCATTCTGTTGATATTCATGGATTGTGGATTCAGATTGGGCAGGTGACATTGACAGCAGGAGATCCACTAGTGCTTATGTTTTTACACTGTTTGGTGGTGCTATTAGTTGGATGAGTAAGCGACAGCCTGTTGCTTCTTTGTCCACGACAGAAGCTGAGTATATGGCAGAAACTCATGCTTGTAAGGAAGCTATTTAGCTTAAGAGATTGTGTTCCGATATTGGTGTTGATGCAGGTCAGATCACGATCAGTTGTGACAGTCAAAGTGCAATTTGCCTTGCAAAGAATCCAACTTTCCATGCTAGAACCAAGCACATTGATGTTCAGTTTCACTTTGTGAGGGACATGGTTGAGGATGGAAAGGTAAATTTGGAGAAGGTAGATACTTTGAAGAATGTTGCAGATGCATTGACGAAGCCAGTGGGCATAGAGAAGTTTAGATGGTGTTCAAAGCCTATGGGCCTCTCAGCCTATAGCAGTTAAATCCTTTTTTTCTACTGGCTCTTACAAGGTGTCCGACAAGTGGGAGAATGTTAGGAATTAAGGTGTCTCAACCTTGGTAATTCTCTGTATTTGTAATGTTTGTATTTATTATTTAATTGCCTATGTTGTAAATAATTGGAAATTCCACTTTGTCATATTGTGGAATGTGGCACGGTGATGTGTCAATCCTACATGGATTATGACAACTTGTTATTTTGTGCTCACATGAGGAGATAGGCGTCCCACTTAGTGGTAGGAATATTCTGCCATGTGTCAGCATCTTCTACGTTGTGTAAGGAATGTTTGACCGAAACGGTTATGACGGATTCCTATGATGAATCTATGACATGTAAGAGTCGAGAATAGAAGGTTGTAAGATAGGTAATGACATGTGTCATGAAGCATCTTTGAATGAGGCATATTTGGGTGCCCCAAGGTGGAATATGATATGTTGTAAGAGAATATGCTATTTATAGCATGTGTATGATAGATTCTCTTCTAGCTGTAAGTTGTAACTGCTACGACAGATTCTATGATGATCGTAAGTGTCGTAAGAGCATCTGTCATAGCCCATTTTAGAAATAGGTGACCTCTTTGGGATGGGAGCTATGGACAAGTGTCAGACACATTTTACAATGTTGGCCAAGTGTCCCTAGGCATGGTTTTTGGTCCAAGATGCCATATTGGATGCCCATTCCAGGAAAGGTCCAAAATTGCCTTGTATGTTCTATTTAAATAGGTGCTTGGAGATAGAGTTTGTATCACAGGTTTATAGGTACTGTTATGCTGCTAGATTGACTCCAGACACAAGTGTCGAAGACCATTGAAGCTTGCATTGCAAGTGTATTGTAAACAATCTTTCAGATTTGTTAATACATTGTGCAGGTTTTTGAGTGGGGTTTTTCACCCGATAAGGGTTTTCCCCACCGTAAATCTTTGTCTCTCTTCTTCTGTCTACTTTCTGGTTCTTGTGTTTTGCTGCAATATCTCATGTTAATGGTTTAACATTGCTGTAATAGTTAGGATAAAGTTGAATTTGTGTAACCCTCTCCTCATTAGATTAGTGTAGGAAGCATTTCTGCACACCTAGCTTCCTTTCAACAATGAAATATACAATTCGGGATGTTCAATAAAGATTTCCAAACTTTGATATTCTTTGTTAGCAAGAGATTAAAATTTTAAACTTTTTTCCATATCATAAGGCTAGTATATCATTTTTTGTTTGACAATCATTAGGTAGTTTGTGGTGGAGTTCTCACCTTTATTGATCCTAAATTGTAGCAACACTTAATGGACTAAGGACATGACACCATTGACAAAGCATTATGGGCTCACTTTAATGTTGATAATAATTATTTTTGGATAGTTAATGTTTATGCTTCTAATGATGATGCTAAATGGTCCATTCTTTGGTGGTGGATTAGTGACTAATTGACCTAAGCTACATGGATCATGTGGGGAGATTTTATCATGGTTGAGCATGCATTTGACAAGTGAGATACCCTCCATATGTGTGGGATAACTAGCAAAAGAGAGGCCCTTGGTTTCTTGTGTGCAATAAATTAGTCATTTTCAATCCCAACTTTGGCCACCATCATAACTAGTTTGTGTAGCATACATGGAGTAACCTCTATTCAATTTCTAAACAAGTTCTTAAAATTCTATATAGGGCCATGATGTGAGATAAATATTTTTCTTATTTACTTATTGCTTTTCCTTTCCGATTGAGCCTTTGTTAGATGTCCTTTCAAATCACTTTTCCATTAAATTCTACATTGAATGGAAACATATTGCATTGAAACCAAAACAGACAATTCTTTTTTACTACGTGTATAGTGAGTCATCAACCTACAATGCCCCATTTTTTACATGTCTATAATATAGACCCACATCCCTATCTTCAAATGTGGTGGATTCATTAGTGGAATGATACAAGAAAATGCACCTCTAAGTTTTATCTATCTATGGGCACAACTAGCTAGGTTTCACCACCAAGCTTATAAATCGACCAACATTGAGCTCCACAAGGCTATCACTGAGCTTGAAATGTAATCTTCTACTCCCTCTATGCAACTTCATGCTTCTAAACTCTATCAGTAGAAGGAGGTTGAAGATAATCACCTAGCTAGAGTGGCTCAAATTAAGGCTCGCATGCATTGGTTGAAAATTGGAGAGAGTTTCTAAGGAATCTTTCTTCTCTTAAAGAACTTGTCATTATTTTTAGGCAATCAAGTGAATGAAAGAAGGATCTACTATCCTTGAAGAACTTCATACCATTACCCAAGCTTTTGTTTGACACCATGAATAGCTAAATTCAATGCTCAAGATCAATCTTTGGAGAAATCTAATGCTCTTGAACAATGTGTTCAAGTTTTCCCATACAAGGTTTCACTTTCTCATAGAGCCTTGTGTGAGTAGGTTCTCCTCCAATAAGACCTTTAGGTGGCCTTCTCCATGGCTCATGATAAAGCCCCTAGATGTGATGGATTTTGTTGTGAATTTTGTAAATCTCTTTTGCTTAAGAGTGGTAATGATCTATACAGAGTTTATATGAAAGATTATCCTATAAAATCCTTAGGAAATGTATCTTCTACTTTTGGGTTGTTTTTCTACATATGGAAAGGATGTCCTCTTGCTCCTACCTTATATGTTTTGGTTATTGAAGGATTTATATATCTTTTGGCTCATGCTATTTCACAAGACCTAGTCAAAGGTATCACTCCTCCCAATTCTTCTCAACAACTTGTCAATCATCATTTTATTGATGATTTTTTGTCAGTATCCTTGAAGTTTAGAATAATGTCAATCAAGTGCTGCAATGTATGGATAGCTTTTGTTTATCCTTTGGTTCAAGTATTTAGTGGTAGAAGACTCAAAGTTATACGTAATCTTTTTCTCCTAAGTTGGTATGGCTCAACTCCTTTGGTTGGAAGAGGATAGATCATGAAGAGGTCTTTAGATTCCTATGCATTCCATTTGCCTTCTATGCTTATTCTACTAATCTATGACAAGTTGTTCTTAATCAGGTGAAAAAACATTGACCTATCATATTACTAGTCCTCTATCTCATGTTGGCAAATTTTAAGTTTGCTCTAAAGTTCTTATATCCACCCATGTGTATTATTCTTCATGTTGGGTGCCTTCCAAAGATTCTTAACAAATCCTAGAAAAAAAATTTAGAGACTTTATATGTGCCTCTTCATAAAGGTTGTTAGTGCAAAACTTTAATATATTACTTAGCCTAAGTTATATATTTGCACATGGATTTAAGCCACCTTAGGTGGTTAGGTGTCAATTTAGAGAGTTCGACACAACTCTCCAAGATATGTGTCGACATTCCCTCACCACTTGGTGGAAGCTTTTTTGCCACCACTAGTGGATTGTTGGAGTTACTTCTAATTTAACCCAACCTCCTTCCATATATATACATTGTTATTTGGCTAATGTCATGGGCCAACTTTGCATATTGTTTCTGAGCTTTGCATTTAATCTTTCATTTCTGTATGTTCATCTCTTAAATCCTATAATTCTACATGGTATCAGGACGAGGACGTCGGTAGGCTATAAGATTGTTGGATTGAAATTGTTTTTAATCCATCTTCTTTATGTGTGATCAAAGTCGCAGAAGGTAGATTGGAGGCCACGAAAAAAGAGGTATTATTCTCTATTTGGTGTGAATTCACAGATGGCTCTATGGTAACACCCTGCACAAGGGTTTCATGCCTTGCATTCGGGGTGCACCAGTGTTGTGGGACGCCCTGCTCAAGGTCTCATGGCTTCCATTAGGGTTGGACACCCATCACATCCAATCTATAGAAGGTCTTATGCCCATGATTTGGGCATGAAACGTTTGACCCACAATCCAGGCATGGATCGAGGCACCATACCTACAATGACTGGCAGAAGGGAGGTGGACGAGAGAGGGAAGAAGACTGCACCAAACCCTGGCGAAAGGGACAACAGTCATTGAAGGTATGCACATGCCCATCCATCCCGACCTGGCCCAACGCAGAGGGCATAAATGCCCACACAGATAGCTCATATGCCCATGGGAAGGCCTTGTTTAGCACAGGCCACATTGTGACGAGCACATCTGCAGCGGAGAAGCCATAGAATGGCAGCCAAGGCCACGATAGCCATTGATACTGACAGGGAAGCCATTCCTTTATCTGTGTAGGGGTTTGAAACTTGTGGCAGTGCCCAAGCAGACCTCAAACCTACACGCGAAGACGACCATTTCTCTAATCTGACTCTCCTTCATTTTAGAGCTTCTGCCCTAATTCACCCCTGCATATTTTTTCCCTCAATCAGGCTGTGTTAATCTTTAGGTAAAATATTTACCCTAAAAGCAAAGGAATTTAAAAATTTATTTTAGTGTTATAATAGGCAACTTTTTTGTCTAAATGAACTAAGAAATATAAAGCGCCAAATCTTGGGGCATTTAATTTAGGGGCAAATTTGCTTTAAGGTTCTTTTAAATTGTGCTAAAATTGTAATTCTTGTAAAAGGCAACTTTTAAAGTGCCAAAACTAGAGTTTGTAACAAAGGTTAAGTATGAGGGCTTGAATAATTGACCTTCTTAGACCTATAGCATTGCATGATAAAATGTAAAATTGGGGGGTCACCTAATCATGGGGGTTGCATAATATGTTGATTTTTATTGTCTAAATCATCGGCTATGAAACTCACTCTTTTGTAATCAACCTAAACAAGGGTAATTATAAGTCCTAGTGTGATGGCATCTTGAAACATCTTAGGTACCATAATCTCATTCCATATCTATATGGAATTGTCCCTAAACCAGGTAAACAATCTCATAAGAATAAGTGGTTTAATAATTGTGATTATATTGTTGGATTAATCAGTTTACATATACCAGATGCCGCTTTGTATGTTATCATGGATATTGAATGTCTACATGCATTATAGATCAAAATTTGGGAAATACATGGAGACTCAATTATTTCTCCCTTCCCGCATGATCCTACTATGATCACAAATAACATCCCACATCATGCTACAGATATAGAATTTCTAGTTGACATAGAGAAAATTATCATTCCATCTTCATTTACTATTGCTTCATCAGATCTCAGAGTCGCTTCTTCGAGAGCTTCTAATACTTCCTTGCAGTAGGAAATATATATCAGTCTTCCTAACATTGCTAATTGGGACATATTTCTACTTGACATTGCTTGTCTATTTGTAGAGTCTTGCATTGCTAATTTAGAAGAACATCTTGAGGATATTAGTCTTCTCTTTGATGATAGTTTCGATGAACTTGTATCACCACTATCCTCTTTGGATCTTCATGCTCTACATTTGTCTACACATGGTTTTGGATTGTCATCATATTCATCTATTAGGCATGCACCTGATAAGATTATGGCATCCTTCGACATTGACATGGGGAAACCTAATAAATCTTTGAAGACATCAAAATGGGCATCATCATCCTTGGATCAGCTTCAGCACAATTTAGGAACATACATACATATTCCTATACATTCTATTCAAAATAGGGAGATATCTTGCATCTTCAATTTGTTTCATTTCTTCCTAAGGGAACGAACATTGTTGGGCATTCTTGGATCCACATTTGCATCCTTTGTCAAGCATCCATCCTCACTGTAGTGGGACATGTATTATGGGGGGGTCTCATAGACCTTCTATCATTTTTTCTCCTATATGGACATTCATTTTACATAGTGAAAGAAGTAGTACTTCTTCACTTGTATAATTTTCATGCATCTTTTCTCTCTTTTGGAGGAAAGTTTTTTCCACAAGGTTTTCTACCTTTCTCCACTTCATGGGAGATTACTTTGTACATGGGCACCTCATTAGGCCTAGTAGCCAAGACCCATTTTTATTGTACCCACATGTTATGTCATAGAATGTCCCCCTAGGACTTTTTACCTCCTAGTTTAGCTCTTAGGTCCCCTTAGTGTAATCACGCATATTTAAAACTTATCCCAAAGCAAATTCCCCTAAAAATCTATGACAAATGGGGCTTAGGGGCCCATTCTAAATTATAATCATGACTCAAAATAGCCCTCTAGACTTGGGCGTCCATGCCCTAGTCTAGACCTATGTTGTTAGAACCTTAAATTTGGATGTCAGTTTATGACCGTTTAAAAGGTTTCCTTGTCAGCCTTTTCAATTTGAATTACGAAAGTTGTGGGAATGCATATATAAACATGTTTAGGACTTCATTTTACTCCTAGTTGATTCAGGTGAACTTATGATTATCAAGCAAAGAGCATTCAAGGCATTCATTGTGTTGTAGAGAAATATTGTATTGTGTTTGTATGTGTTTGTTGTAGATTTGGCTTCATCAACTCATCTCCTCATGGTTTGAAGGCTCTTCATCTCTGTGAGGGTTTTCACCTCTAAGGTGGCATCTTATTATGCTTCAATCAATTTATTTCATCATTGTATTTTGCCTCTGTTCACCAATGATGCAGAGGAAAACGATAAACACATAACTTATACCAAATTTCAAAGCTTGTCTTCTAGATTGGGCCTCACAAAACCATATAAGGAAACTTCAATGATCTAGTTTTAATGCATTGTAATGATTCAACCCTTTCACCAAGGTATAAGAGACATCTAACAAGATTAACTCCACTCACCAAGCACACCCAAACCACTCCAAGAGTCAGGAGACTCCATCAATGCCCTTTTCACATATAGGCTGCTCCATTCCTAGTAGCTCTGTTTTATAGAACTGTCAAACATAACTTTTACCATAGAACCTTCCTCAAGACTGTTATGGGTGTTTTGAGTACCCATTAAGGTACTTTAAAACATATCAAGAAATCAATATCTATTACTTTGTAAAGAATGTATAAAAAATAGGACTGTCACTGTGCTAAATAGGCCTATTAGGCATTGTCACCAACGAGGGCTTATTGTTTCTCCTATCTCCAAGCTCTAGCTCTCATAACCAACACTTGGAACAGGGTTAATGGACATACTCATTCTTATAAAACCATCCAAAGTCACAAATTGCTAAACAATTTATCAGACCTTAAGTCCTTACCTCTTTACTATCCATAAACTCTATCTTCCTGGACTGTGACAGAAAAATAGTCATAAAATCATGATTTTTCCCACCTCCACCTTAGTCATATGTTCATAGACCTCTAGGATTAGAAGGTAAATACTACCATACTCATTCCCACTCAAGGATAGCAACATGCAATGCATGAAACGAGAGAAACATACGTTTATATGCCACTGTTTACCCTAAATAGGGTTTTGACAGTCTTGTACAAAAAATGCAATATCTAACTCCAAACAAAACCAATCTGCATGCAACCAAATGGAAAGGGAAGGTGATTGAAAAGACCTTTCATTTGAAATCAAAAATATATGTCCTCCTGCCCGTACTGGGCCATACCATGCAAGGAAACAGTGGATTCTTGAAGAAAAGCACAGAAAAACATTACTTTTTACTATTTTATTTCAAATCTCCAATCACCTCTGAGTTTTCAAAGGTTACAAAGCCTATTTAAAGGCATTACACTCATGTCTAACTGACTTTTAACTTCCTCAAGTGAACTGACCTTTGGTATTCCATCTCAAAACTATCTTTTTAGTAACTTGACTGTTTTTTCCAATTTTAGATTGGCAACCTTTACATGGTTTGCAATATTTTGCATATTTAAGACTCCAAGTCTCCTAGACACATAACAATGACTCAAAATAACCTTATTACAAAGTGGAAGCATACAAATTTAATCAAACTCAAGGATTTGTTTAGGGCAATATTAATTTGCCAAGGTGCTCTTGCACCATACAACCAACCAAAAAAATTTCCAAGTCCCTTGAAAATGTCCCTACAACAAAGTCTTTTTCTGCATTTCCTCTATCTTTATCTTCAATCTTCTTAGCTACAATCTTCCAATCTATAGAAATGGTGACCAACCAACCAACAATCAAACTGCCATCATCTTTAGAGCTTCTTCAGGCTCCTTCTACTCCCATCAGTGGAGTACTCTTCAGGCTGCAACATCAAGTGCTTCTTCAGTTAGGTATCCATCTCTTTCACTGCTCCACAACACCAACTCACCAAACCATTCATCTCACCCAACAGCAGATCCTGGTGATGCACCTACCACTCTCTCCTCAGTGGCCTCTCTGCACCCTTATCCAGCCTAATCTCCATTGGAGAATGGTCATGACATACCTCATCTTGTCTACCCACACACACAACCTCAAAAAACATCCTTCTGCAGCTAGATGGACCAAGCACCTACAACCAAACAACTTAGCAAACAAATAATGGTCACCAACACAATCTTTCCTTCAGTTCTTCACCTGCCTTCTCAATGACAGGAACAAATACAACACCCAAATCTTTTGCCAGCTCTAATACCAATATGATGTAGAGGAAAATGATAAACACATAACTTATACCAAATTTCAAAGCTTGTCTTCTAGATTGGGCCTCACAAAACCATATAAGGAGACTTCAATGAACTAGTTTTAATGCATTGTAATGATTCAACCCTTTCACCAGGGTATAAGAGACATCTAACAAGATTAAATCCACTCACCAAGCACACCCAAACCACTCCAAGAGTCAAGAGACTCCATCAACGCCCTTTTCACATATAGGCTACTCCATTCCTAGTAGCCCTATTTTATAGAACTGTCAAACATAACTTTTACCATAGAACCTTCCTCAAGACTGTTATGGGTGTTTTGAGTACCCATTAAGGTACTTTAAAACATATCAAGAAATCAATATCTATTACTTTGTAAAGAATGTTTGAAAAATAGGACTATCGCTGTGCTAAATAGGCCTATTAGGCATTGTCACCAACAAGGGCTTATTGTTTCTCCTATCTCCAAGCTCTAGCTCTCATAACCAACACTTGGAACAGGGTTAAATGGACATACTCATTCTTATAAAACCATCCAAAGTCACAAATTGCTAAACAATTTATCAAACCTTAAGTCCTTACCTCTTGACTGTCCATAAACTCTGTCTTCTTGGACTGTGACAGAAAAATAGTCATAAAATCATTATTTTTCCCACCTCCACCTTAGTCATATGGTCAGAGACCTCTAGGATTAGAAGGTAAATACTACCATACTCATTCCCATTGAAGGATAGCAACATGCAATGCATGAAACAAGAGAAACATAGGTTTACATGCCATTGTTTACCCTAAACAAGGTTTTGACAGTCTTATACAAAAAATGCAATATCTAACTCCAAACAAAACCAATCTACATGCAACCAAATGGAAAGGGAAGGTGATTGAAAATACCTTTCATTTGAAATCAAAAATATATGTCCTCATGCCCATACTGGGCCGTACCATGCAAGGAAACAGTGGATTCCTGAAGAAAAGCACAGAAAAACATTGCTTTTTACTATTTTATTTCAAATCTCCAATCACCTCTGAGTTTTCAAAGGTTACAAAGCCTATTTAAAGGCATTACACTCATGTCTAACTGACTTTTAACTTCCTCAAGTGAACTGACCTTTGGTATTCCATCCCAAAACTATCTTTTTAGTAACTTGACTATTTTTTCCAATTTTATATTGGTAACCTTTACATGGTTTGCAATATTTTGCATATTTAAGACTCCTAGTCTCCTAGACACATAACAATGACTCAAAATAACCTTATTACAAAGTGGAAGCATACAAATTTAATCAAACTCAAGGATTTATTTAGGGCAATATTAATTTGCCAAGGTGCTCCTGCACCAACCAAGGACACACACTCTATCTAACAACGATGTTGGAAGGATTGAATGTCATTTCAGGGCTTGACTAAGGCAAGCTCCTAAACACCACAACCCCCAACCCCTCTCTTTGTGATTATAGGTTACAGGTGTGGAATTGGATGGAGTGAAGTTGCAGAGAAGTATAGAAGGAGTTAAAGATTTAGGATCTGAAGAAAAGGGTAGAGAACATTCCTTACAGGACTAGGGTGCTTGCCCCATAGTTCTCCAGATTAGATTTTTTGGAAACTCTAAAGAAGGTTGCAGTTAGATACAGCTCACTGTTCTAGATCCGCAAAAAAGTTGCCCTATCAGAATCGGGCGCCCGCCCCCTTGTCCCCAAAGTTTCCTCTTTTAGAAATCTAAATCCTTGCATATTTATAATCTATATTTAGTGCCTCCCTATGTGAGCATTTTGTCATGTTTCGTTCATCTGTATACGATTTCATATAATTAGGGTTTGAGGCTTAATCGGATTAGGGTTTGAAAAATTTATCAATACATTCTATCTTTCCTTATCATTCCATAGTGACACCAAACCTGTAGCTAAGTCCTCTTTAAATAGTAGTGACTTAACTTAGTTTATGTCCTTGAATGTTAATGTGAAAGGAGGGTTTGATTGAAACTATCTTAATCACACTTCAACATCCTACCTTCTTTTTATATTAAAATTTTTGGTGAACCCATGTTTTTACTGAACTTGCATCTTGCTGAGTGTTGTAAATCATTTTTGCATTCATTCATACCATATTCATTCTCATACATTCAATAATTTTGTATACATTTGAAAAATTAAAAAAAAAAGCATCTTAGGCTTGTATTAAGACATAGTTTTCACTATTTTCCTTGCATATCATTGAAAACATTTAATTTTCTAATATTTACATCAGATCTAAGATAAATTACAGCATTTCATCATTTCATGATCATTTACCTTGTCTTTGCATATCTCATTTGCTAGGGTTTTTACCTGAAATTTTGCATTTTTCATATAACCTAGTAATTTCAAAAGCTAGGGTTTGTAGTTAAAATCTTATTTCATATTTTACTACTCATTTAAAAATTCTTTCATATCTAATTTTGGACTATAGTGTGGCTTCATTGTGTGTCTTTGCATTTACATTTGCATAATTAACACTTTTACATTGAAAAAATGAAAAATTTAAGCATTTAGGTTCATAAACAAGCATAGATTTGCATGCTTTCACTGCATTTGTCATAAATATCTATCATTTTAGATCTTGCATTCATTTTTTTAAGCATATATTCATTGTTCATGTGAGAATTTGGTATCATACAATGTTGTAGATTGAAAATTGGCATATTTTCTAATTTACACAATGCGTATTTCAACAAGCATAATCACATCACTCCTTGTAGTTGTTTTATTACTTGGTGCATTAAGTGTTATAAAAATTTGAATGAGTTGTCTGACTCCTCATCCTAATAAGAACATCCTTGTAAGGAGAAGTCTTAGATTAATGAGTTCTAGTGCTCCCAATAGCAATGGTGTACCAACATCGGAAAATCCATTGAACACTTATTTTACAAAAGGTGAAACACAAACGTTACAAGATATCATACCACCTACAACTACAATGGAAGAACAAACATTTCATGATTTTGAAGATCCTATTGAGATGATAACACATGTACCTGATGATCAAATAAATAAATTCTATAAGGAACTAGCTGATTTTCAAGCATTTATGGAAAAATAAAGGATAGTTGAAGAGGCTGTACTTGTTGTTCATCGTCTAAGAGAGTTATTAAAAGAAGGAGAAGATGGTGTTAATATACTTTGTGGACTAGCCCATATTGTGCATAACAACATTATGACAATGACTGAATGTGCAAATACTATTAATAATATGTCATCACCGAATCATACATAGGTATCGACACCTATATCGACAATCAGAATGTCTACTTTCACATCATCAATTCTCACTACTAATGCACAAGCTTGTAGTAATTATACCACTAGTATGGGAGTATCTAATGACATTAATTCACAAAATTACAAGGCCGTGGGATTAAATTATCAAAACTTATCACCTAGGGTGACTTCTTATATGAATAATCACTCTCAACCACCCCTCCATTCAACCTATTCTCAACCACTTCTCACTTACAATTTTTCTCAACCACCTCTCACTTACAATTGTTCTCAACAACCTTTCATTACCACTCACAACCAATCACCTCAAAATTTCATGACCACAACTTCTAATTCTTCTCAACAACAAATCACACCTCCTAATGATGCCCTCTTAAATCAACTTTTGCAAGGCATGACTTCTTTACAATAGAAGGTGACAAACTTGACTAATTCTTCTCAACCTACTTTACCAACATATCATGCCCGTAGTCCTTTATCTTATACAATCTTAAGAACTCATATGCCTGAAAATTTTGAGACTCCTCACTTTGAAAAATATGGTGGTAAAGGTGATCCTAATACTCATGTGGCAACATTCACAGTGATGTGTAGTGAATTCTTCTTCAAAGAGGACTTGTTAACGAAACTCTTCCTATGATCTCTCAAAGGTATTGCTTTGGAATGAATTTTCTCTTTACCTCCTAATTCAATAAATTCTTTCTCATAGCTAGTTGATCAATTCTAACAACACTTCCAAGCAAACATTGGACCTATGGTCTCTTTGATTGACTTGGTTCATTGCAAACAAGGTTTGAAAGAAAAGTTGACAGAATTTATCAGTCGATATCAAGGTCTGATCTCACAAATACAATATCTAATAAAGATGAAGGTCTTCAGAAGGTATTCATTACAAATTTACAACCTAACACTCATGATAAAATTCTCTTGATGAAGTATAGCTCTTTTCAACATTTATGCACAACCCTTCATAATTACCAGCTTTCATCTAGTTAGTATGAGAATCAAAATTCATTGGCTCAAGTTGGTCCGTCCACAACTGGACCCTCTCAAAATAAATTTAAAAGGAATGACAAGAGTTTCATCAAGATCTATAGACAACATTCAAATAATTTTTAGCCACAAGTGTATGGTATTAGTAATACTAAACATGCACCATTTCAATTCAAACAACAACATCGACAGTTTACTCTATTATCTATCTCTTTTCAATCAATTATGAATCAAGCAGTAAGCAACAATCTTTTGAAGATTCCTCCTGTGAAACCATTTGATAGTAACATAATGCAAGGACCATCATTTGATGCTAATGCTTTTTGTCAATATCACTGCTCGGCAGGACATGACATCGAATGATGTATGCATCTTAAACATGAAATTCAAGACCTCATTGATTCTAATATAATATAAGTAACATGTGTGAATGACAATGGAAATAAGTTAGTTGCCCCTATGAATCATAATATGCAGATCTTTACAAATCCATTTCCTAAGCATAGCAACAATAATATGGTAGAACAAAATGCAATGGAATAGATTGATTATGATTATCTTGATTATGATGAAATAGTTGGCATGATAGAAGTGGATAAGGAGAAGGTTGAAGACTCACCCCGTCCCTAAGGAAAAGGTATCTATGTTGAGGTTCCTCCACTGTTATCCATTTAAGGATCGGGAGTCAACCAAAATGCACTGGATACACAAATTGAACAACCGCGACAAGATATTTATATGATACAAGAAAAGGGTACGATGGTGGAAATTATCCCATTTTCCCACAAAAGGCTCATTCATCAAAATAAGAAAGTAAAGAATACAAAAAGAACAAGGTCTCTATCATCTGTTGGAACATACAATGATTCCTTTCCTCACAAGCAACAAAAGATTTCAAATACATAGGGACTTGACAAACAAGCACTGCATGACCGTTCTAGAAATAAGAATCTATCAAGTATGAATTACTCACACTTTTTACAGCACTTGATGGAGCACCTTTATAAGATACTCACAAGTTCAAGCCCCTCTTAGATAAAATGAATATGTGTGTGTGTGTGTGTGTGTGTGTGTGTGTGTGTCTGTGTGTGTGTGTGTGTGTTGTGTTCCCTTGTGATGTGTTATGTGTTGTTTAGGTCTCCTTGGATGACCCTTGATACTCTTCTAAGGTCAAGGATACTGGGAGACCACCTCTGTTGTGACCATTCTTCTATCATTCCTCTCCTCTATTTTATTGTTGCATCTCGTGCCTTGGGGGCATAACATTATGGAGGGTGTTTTGGAGGCATCCTCCTATGTGGTTTTTCTAAGGCACTTGTTCTCCTCTCTCATTTTTATTGTTTCCTTTCTTCAGTGATTCTACCTAGTTGGCAGATGACGAAAACAAATAAATATTGATAAGGATTGTGTGTCCCTTCAACAAGAAAGAAAAAATGGACCTAGTCCATATATGAAGATGGGGCTGATCTATATGTTGAGTGCGAAGAATACTGAGAGGGGGGGTGAATCAGTATTCTTAAAACCTTTTCATTCACACATTCATTAATCCACTTACCACATTCATTAACATGAAAGCATAGTAAACATGAGAAGAGCAGCCACAAATTCATAACACAGACACCAGGATTTTACGTGGAAAACCCAAAAAGGGAAAAACCACGATGAGTGTTAACTCACAATATATTATGATAGCAATACCAAATTACATGAAGGCTTACTGCCTTAGGGCTCACTACCCAAGGACTCACTATCCAAGAAGTATTCACTGCAAAAAGGCTCACTGTGAGAAAGATAGAAGAAAAGATAGAATAAGGATTGGCTCACTACCAAAAGAAGACTGCTATAGGTGCATCTACAAAATTCTGAAATGCAATACCAATATGTTCAGTATATAGATTCAAAGGACTTCATACTGTCTGCCCTACTTTACTACTCAGCTTTACATATACTCCTATTTTCTTTCCTTATTATCTTTTTCTGCTTTACAAACTACCTTAAATTAAACACATATTGACTATTTGCACACAATCTACACATCTCAATCCATCCAACACTAAAATCTATCAAATATATATATATATATATATATATATATATATATATATATATATATATATATATATATATATATATATATATATATATATATCCGCAATAAGATTCATCTCACAATCAGATCAACAACTCAGACATGAAACGTGTAAACAAGTGTTGTACGTTGTCAGCTTGATCTTGTGTTCAAACAAGAATGCGGATCCAAAAATACATACAATAGTCTTCATATAGGTTGGTACCAAACATTCAACCACTTAGATTAATTGTTCAAACAATATATCTTCTCCGCAAATAGATCTAACTTTCTGTCAACTTATCTCTTAAGTATACACTTAACCAATTCAATTGTCACATCATAAAATCTATTGCGAACGATATGAGAATCTAAAAATCATATCCAACATCCATTATTGACCTCTTAGCATATATTCAGAACCGCAAGCCAAAATATGCCATAGTGGAGGAATACGGACCCTTTTATTTTGGTACTATGTACTGTTCCTGACATAGCTCTGTTCCCCTGAACTTAGACATTTCATAGTATGACTTCCGGAAGAAGTCGGGACTTGAGTACTAGAACATATCATCACCAAATAGCTATGAACCACATACCTGAATTGTGTATAATGATCTTCAACTACAGAGGCTTACTGGTACAAACACTATCATTTACACTATATAATGTATACTGCCCATACTTAGCCATTTATCCTTCCGAAGTAAAGTCTCTTTGTCATGCCGGTGGAATCTCCTTTCTTTGTTACCATCAATGACAACATTCAATCATTCATTAGAGCAATGTCTCTTGCCAACATTCTCCCCCTTTGGCATTGATGGCAACACTTAGTGAAAAATGCTTGTCTACTACCCCTTTCTAAATATAATCTGTTTTTCTTCTCCCCCTTAGATGTTTGCCCATTTTTCACTGGTGTTCTTCTCCCCCTTTGACATCAATGGTAAAGGTGTATGTACAAGGGTCAAAATTGTATCAAAATTGTAAGAACTGTCATACTCTACCGCATATGTACAAATACAATCAAAAACTTACTAAAAGGTAGAGAGAATGTCAGAGTATATGGCTTTCAACTATACTATTTCTCCATCCCACTTAGTTTTGTCATTGTCCAAGATGATAATGATCAAGCCTTCACATGAAATACCAATTTCTTAGCCTTATCAACAGTTGTGGGCACATCTGTTATACCTTTTACCTTTACTACTTCTGCTAGAAAACTAGTCATAGAATCAATTTTAGGGTTTATTAGCCCTCTCAACTAGCACATTCTACTTTTCATTTCTTCCTTTCTACTAAGCAGGTTGCTTATGTTGTTTTGAATATTTTTAATTTGTATTTCCATACTGCTGATAGAGTCAACTGCTGGATCAAAGGTCTTGGAAATATTTGCTAATTTAAGTTTCATGCTTTTGACTTTTCCTTCTATTTCTTCAGTGGTCTCAGGCCATGACAAGCAAAATTTGTAAATATCACAGGATTCCTTGATTACATTCTCCAAATCCTTGATGCTACTTTCTAACAAAATTTTGTCACTATCTAACTTGGTTTTTGATTTTGCTAATCTTTTATCTTCAAATTCCTTTCTAGCCTTAGTGTCAGTAGAATTTTCTAAGGATTCAAAAAGAGTACTTACAGAATTTTAGACCTTTGAGCTGAATAGTTGATGATCTTGATGTATCTTTCTAGTATGAGGGTATAAACTTCTCCAGAATACCGGATGCTTCACCAATGAGTTCATTGTACTGTACATATATTTTTATCATCTCTTCCTGAGCCTTAGCTTGTACAATTGATACCAGTTTGAATTTTTACATAGGAGACATAGAATCCAGATTTATTGGTCCTTCTAGAAACTTGGGTAAATCTAAAATCTATTTTCTTTGTTTCTTTTCCAAAAATTCTCTAGCATAGTCAATTGGAACTTGAATTGCAGTAGTATCTCTTGCTACTTGATCTTCTTCATCCTCACTAAGTATGGCTTCCTTTCTTTTCTTCTTCTCTACTAGCTTTTCTTTTTCTACTTTAATGACGACTGTTGCAATAGATGAGGCCCTTGTTCTTTTTCTAGGACTGGCTACAGGCTTCTCCTTATTAGATCTCTCATCTTTCCTATCTAGAGTATTTGATGTCCATTCAACTAGAGCCCTTGTGGCTTTTGATCCTTCTACTTTGATTTCTACCTCACTTATTTGTTCATTTGATATTTTCTCTAATTGCTCATGTTCCATAGACATTCTGGAGGATAATTATGCGAATGTCCCAAATCTGTCTTCTTTGAGATCTTTCAGTTTGCTCAGTAGTACATCAGCTAATTCAATCAAAACGTCTTCTGCAACTTCATACCCTAGTGTAGGAACCCATATAGTTCTTGGTTCCACAGCTTCCATGAAGCATTTGTCTTTGTATACCATGAATACAATGTCCTTTTCATACTTCGTCACTACATTTTCAAGTATCCGGACTCTACATGACATTTTCTTGTGAAAATTCTTGAAGTATCTCCATAGGATTTTATTCTGCTTGTTTGTGTTTCCCAAACTTTGCAAGTAGTTTCTTATTTGAGTGGCTACTGGTGTATGATCGAACCAGATAGTGTTTCCAAGACTGGGTAGATCTTTCAAAAAATAGAAGAGTAGACAAGTGATCAGTGTTCCATACTTGAAAGGATGACTTGTCTCTATTGCTCTTTTCAAGTTCTCCATTAGTTCACTCTGGAGCAAATCACATAGGTCATAATCCGTGTTGTTTTTTATCATGTCATATGCTATGTATATGGCTGGTGCAGACACAGAGCTTTCCCTATTAGAAAGATATATTTTGTATCCAATGACCATTGAAGAAAATCTAATAGCTAGATCCTTAATACCATTTATTGTAAGGGCATTCTTGTCAAATTTGGCTGCTGATAGTTGCATTACCACATTGTTCTTCATTTGCTTTGCACCTGGAACCCTTCCGGAGGAACTCATACCAGTTACAACTTTGATATCTTCTTTAGTTATTATATAAGGTTCATAAAGACATAAAAACTCATCACGAATCCTTCTTAGAAAAAGATTAACCCATGCATCATTTGGGATCACAGGGAAATCCAACTAGGTGTCAAATTTCTTTTCTCCTAGAAATTTATATTCATCTTTTACCATAATATCCACAGTAGTCAGTTCATCCAAGTATAGTTTTCCTAGATTCATGTGATCATATTCCACCAGTTTGACATGAATGTATGCCCCAACATCTTCCAAAAGCATGATTCCATGTGGAGTGTCAGAGAATGCCCCAAGAGGATCAATTTTCAGTGAATTGATGAAATGTTTCTTGAACTTGGGCTAAGGCTTTTAAGTTATCTCAATTACTTGAGGAGTGAACATTTTCTCGAAATAATTACAGTAGATTTTGTAAACTATAAATACCTCTTTTTGCCAAAATAGGGTTTCTTTTTCTTGAAATCACTTTGAGTTGTTTTGATTTTCTTTGGAAATCACTATAGTCTCTTGGAATTTCACTTCAATTTACCTTAGACACTTGAGAGTTTGAATATAAAATGAATTTTCCATCAAATGAGCCCCTTTTTAATCCTTTGTCTGTCTTAACCTAATCACCATAAATGCCCCTATTGAAAAAGCTATCAAACACATTTTTGTAGAATACAATCTATTAGGATTGCTCTGCAATGCTCCACACTTGAACCTTTTTCACTAGAATTTCTTTCAAAATATCTGTCATATGCATCTTTTCAACATATCTACATGTCAAATCCTAGCACTGATAATCTGGCTAGGGGATTAAGATTTACATTGAATCTACCCGTGAGCGAAAGCTCACCATCTACTTCCCTAAGGAAGTATCTGCACCAGAAAATGGTACGGATTCATTCCCAACCTTATTTATATCCTTCTTAATCCAAACCTTGTTCATTTCCTTCTTGATTTCCATTGGATCAATCTTGTTCTTGCCTTTATCTTCTCTCTGCTATGTTTTCCTCTTCTCTGTAGGATAGTCTCTTTTCACATTCTGGCTTCTACAGAATCTTGCAACATGTCCAAACTTACTGCAATTATAGAATACCACATTCCTTTGTCCTTGATTCCTTCTATTGATTGGATTTGTTCTAGATCTGCATTGATTAGACATATGTCCAAATCTATTGCATGTAAAATACTTCCCATTGAAGGGTTGAGTATTCCTTGCATTGTAAAAACCATTCCTTACAAGACTTCCACATTCATTTGATCTATGACCAATTTTCTTGCAATTGAAACATTAACCAGAGAATGATGGAACATTCTGATTCATTCTACTCCTACACTGAGTAGCCTTATGACCAAACTTATTGCAATTAAAACAATGGCCATTGAAAGATGGGTACCTTTGAGCATTTGGTTGCTTGACCGAAGGTCTTCTAGGTCTTCTTTTCTGATTCCAAAACTGGTTGCCTTTGTTTTTCTTAAACTCAGTGTTTGCTTGGCCTAATTTTGAACTTTCTCCTTTTTCAAATCCCAAGCCTTACTTGTCATCTGGACTCTTCTGACTTTCAATCAATTCCTCAAGCTTTGCAGTTCTTATTTTGAACTTTTCTTCATAGCTCTTAGCCTTCTCTAAATCTGATTTTAGGCTCACAACTTCTTTTTCAAGTTTAGCACATTCTTCTAACTTGTTTTTTACCAACAGATTTAGATCTTCTGTTTTAGCTCTTTCTACAACTTCCACTTTCAAATCATCCAAGTTTTCATTGGTTGATATCAATTGTTCATTAACCTCCTTGTATTTTCCTTTGAACCTTTTGACTTGTTCTTTTAGCTTTAGGATGCATTCATCAGCTTCTTGTATGTTATCCTTCAGATCCTTGACTTGAGCTTTAGATTTTTCAAGATCTTCAAGAGTAGCTTACATAATTCATCATTGCTTTCATATGAGGCTTTAGTGAAATATCTTCTAGCTGCCATGTGTACACCTTCCTAGATCTTCCTCAAGCAACCACAAATTCATAACACATAGACACTAGGATTTTACATGGAAAACCCAAAAGGAAAAAACCATGGTGAGTGTTAGCTCACAATATATTGTGATAGCAATATCGAATTACATGAAGGTTCACTGCCTTAGGGCTCACTGTCCAAGAAGTGCTCACTGCAAAAAGGCTCAAGTTGCCAGAAAGATAAAAGAGAATATAGAAGAAGGATTGACTCACTGCCAAAAGAAGACTTCTACAGATGCATCTACAAAATGCTAAAATGCACTGCCAATATGCTAAGTATATAGATTCAAAGGACTTCATATTGTCTGCCCTGATTTACTGCTCTGCTTTACATATACTCTTATTCTCTGCCCTTATTATCATTTTCTGCTCTGTAAACTACCTTAAATTAAACACATATCAAATTTGTACACAATCCACACATCTCAATCCATCTAACACCAAAATCCATCAAATATATATATATATTTGCAATAAGATTCATCTCACAATCAGGTTGGCAACCTAGACATGAAACGTGTAAACAAGTGTTGTACCTTGTCGGCTTGATCTTGTGCTCAAACATGAATGCAAATCCAAAAATACATACAATAGTCTTCATATAGCTTGGCACCAAACATTCAACCACTTAGATTAATTGTTCAAATAATATATATTCTCTGCAAATAGATCTAACTTTCTTGTTGGCTTATCTCTTAAGAATACACTTAACTAATTCAACTATCACATCATAAAATCTACCACGGATCATATGAGACTCTAAAAATCATATCCAACATCCATTATTGACCTCTTAGCATACCTTTAGAACCGCAAGCCAAAATATGCCACAATGGAGGAATGCAGACCCTTTTATTCTAGTACTATGTATTGTTCCTGACATAGCTCCATTCACCCAGACTTAGACATTTCATAGTATGACTTCTGGAGGAAGTCAAGACTTGAGTACTGGAACATATCATCACCAAATAGCTATGAACCACATACCTGAATTGTGTATAATGATCTTCAACTGTGGAGGCAGAATGGCACAAACATTATCATTTACACTATATAATGTATACTGTCCATACTTAGCCATTTATCCTTCCAGAGTAAAGTTTATTTGCCATGCCGGTGGAATCTCCTTTCTTTGTTGCCATCAATGGAAACATTCAATCATTCATCAGAGCAGTGTCTCTTGCCAACACTATATACATATCCAATGCTTGACTAGTATAATCACTCCGTGTGATATATCATCTTATGACATTTCTTATGACTAACATTTTAAAATCCACTCAATCTACTCTTGCATAGTTTGATTGGTATCTCACCTTGTTGCTACACTCAGTTCCAAGGTACCTATAGTATAGCCCAATGGTTATACTCGGCTCCGAACCCATGAGTATAACCTTGGTCCTTGATGTGATTTTTTCATGCATAGATTCTATAATGTGATTTGATTTGGTTATTATAATAGAGTAAGATTTCTAACCTCGCTTGTTATTTATCTTAGCAAATCTTATCAATGTGTTTGTGGGAACATTCGGCGATCGTAAGCACATGTCACCTCAGGGGCATGAGCTTTGTGAGAGCTATTGTTCCCTTGCATGTTTTCTCTCTACCTTAACGTGCTTGATATCCGTAAGAAATATCAACCACCTTAAGGTGGAGGCATATATAATGGTATCTATTTGCTCATTTTGACACTAACAAAGTGTGTTTGTAAGCCCTCTCCACAAGGTAGGATGTTGTATCTCTTGAGCTAGTGCACATCCTTGAAAATTCCCTCTCCATGAGGTAGGATAGCATATCTTTTAAGCTAGTGCGTATCCTTTTATACAAATCTCTTATCATGAGGCGGGATGGTTATCTCTTGAGCTAGTGCATATCCTTTTATACAAAGTCTTGATCAGGAAGCGGCGTTGGATCTTGAGCTATCCTCCCTTAAGCATGTCTTCGGTGGTTGTTGTAGCATAAGCTCAACTGTCAATTATGTTTGGCATGTTTTAGATGGTGGGACATAGCAATAAGCTCCTTCCATCACTCGTGTTTTCCATGTATAAGACATATAGTATGTCTATGACATGCTATATAATGCTCGTGTATTCTATGTGTCTTCCTCATATGTTTTCTGTGTTTTCCCCTTGTGTGGTATCAAGGGCGTACCGATAAGCACCCCCACACTTGGGTCTTTTTTGGCATGTCTTCCCCCTAATGTAGTATCAAGGGTGTAGCGATGAGCTGCCCCTACATTTTGGGTTTTGTATTGCGTGTTTTTGGTAGTATCAAGGGTGTAGTGATGAGCTTCCCCCACCCCTTAGTTACGATTTTATTTCATATATATGAAAATGTTATATCAATGTATTCATCATGTTTTGTGTGACTGCTCTCATGACTTCATCATGTATTGCATGCTTCCACTATATTCACCATGTTTTGCGTGCTTCTTACTAACTTCATTGTGTCTTGTGTGTCTTCAATGTATCTTCTAGTGCTTACCTGAGACTAGGGGCTAGAAATAGTTCCTCAATCTTTGTGTATGCCTTAGCTTCATGTACCTAGCATGTTTGATGTGTTTTTGACCATACTTTAATGCATGTATGGGTCATAAGATCATACATACATTAAAGTGGGGGCTAAATGTTATGTTGTAAAATGTCCCCCAAGGACTTCTTACCTCCTAGTTTATCTCCTAGGTCCCCTTAGTGTAATCATGCATCTTTAAAACTTGTCCCAAAGAAAATTCCCCTGAAACCCATGACAAATGGGCCTTAGGGACCCATCCTAAATGATAATCATGACTAAAATAGCCCTCTGGACTTGGGCACCCATGCCCTAGTCCAGATCTATTTTGTCGGGACCTAAAATTTGAATGTGAGTTTATGACAGTTAAAAAGGTTTCCTTGTTGACCTTTTCAATTTGAATTATGAAAGTTTAGCAAGAATGCATATATAAATATGTTTAAGACTTCATTTTACTCCTAGTTGATTAAGGAAAACTTATTATTATCAAGAAAAGAGTATTCAAGGCATTCATTGTGTTGTAGAGCAGTATTGTGTTGTGTTTGTATGTGTTTGTTGCAGATTTGGCTTCATCAACTTATCTCCTGATGATTTGAAGGCTCTTCATCTATGTGAGGGTTTTAACCTCTAAGGTGACATCTTATTATGCTTCAATCAATTTATTTCATCATTAGATTTTTCCTCTCTCCACTAAGGACACGCACTCTATCTAACAATAGTGTTAGAAGGATTGAATGTCATTCTGGGGCTTGACTAAGGCAAGCTCCTAAACAGTACAACCCCCAGCCCCTCTCTTTGTGATTGTAGGTTACAGGTGTGGGATTGGATGGAGTGAAGTTGTAGAGAAGTAGAGCAAGAGATAAAGATTTGAGATTTGAAGAAAAGAGTAGAGAATATTCCCTACTAGACTAGGGTGCCCGCCCCATAGTCCTCTAGATTGGCTTTTCCAAAAACTCTGAAGCAGGTTGTAGTATAATATAACTCACTATTCTAGACCCATAGAAAAGTTGCCCTATCAGACTCGAGCACTCAGGGAAAAGTACAAACCTTTGTCACACTTTATAAAGGAATCAGCCAACATAAAAAAAAATTCTCAACTTCGACCACATAAAAGTGGTCTTTATGTTTTGAATTTCAAAATGATGTAAACTAAGAATATGTAGACCTCTTGTTGAAGTTTATTCCTGCAATTTTTTAGATTTTTTTAAAATCATTTTGATATCTTATTTATCAATTTAAGAGCAGGTTTTGTAATGTTGAAAATTTCAAGAAAAAGTGATGTTCAGTTGACGTCAAGAAACAAATAGAAAAAGAACTTCATTTTCTCCTGATTTTTTTTTTAAATAGGTGACTTCAATATCTAGGGCATGGAAAAAAAATTAATTTTTTGATCTATATTTTTCTCGTAATAATATTTTAAAGTCAAACTTACCCAAATTTGATAGTTTTTAGTTGACGTCAACTATTGTTTATTTTTTTTTTTTTTGAAAAAATAAATTATACCCTTTTGAAGAGGATTCTCTCCTCTAGGGCATCATATATTATCCAAATTTTTTTTATCATGTTTTACTATTTTTTAAAAATTTCAAATCAACCTCTTTTTGAACTTGAACAACCTACTTGCATTATTTTAAAATATTTATATACTAAAATTAATCAATATATATATATATATATATATATTTGGATTCAACACTGCGAGCTCTACAAAAGGGTATTTTTCTTATTTTTTAAAATAATTTTGATTGCATAAATATTTAGCAGAAGTTGGAAGTTTCAAAAAATTTGAGAAAATGGTGACTTGGCTGCCAAGTGGGATGCCACTTGGACGGATTCGGCAGAATGGGATTTGGCCTAATCTAATTCGACCGAAACTATGTGTGTTTTTTTTTGTTTTTAAAAAAAAAAATTAATTATTGAATTACAAAAAAATTGGGATAAAAACACTGATTTCGACAGGGGTAGAGTAATATTCTCAAATACCATGAGCTGAAATGAATTTGCACTGAAAATTTTTTTATGCCTTTTTTCAACTTTTGTTTGGCTTTTTTAGTTTTAATTTATTTATTAAATTACAAAAATTTGGACAAAAAAGAAACATTGATTTCGATAGGGACAGAGTTGTATTCTCAGGTACCATGATCTAAAATGTGTAATTGATTAAATCATTGATTTATTGAATGTAGGTAGATCTTCAAAAATAGAGGTTAAAGTATTTGTATTTGTTATTTTTGTATGCAGGTGAATTCAAATTTGAGCAATTTGGGAGGGGCAATAAAAAGATAAGAAAAAGGTTGTATGATCGAAGAAGAGATACTACAAATATGGATGAAGGAACATCTACTCAAGAACAACCCATTGAAATTGTTGATGACCAAGGAGTACAAGTACCAAAACAAATTGAAGGTGGTGATAGAAATTTTTTCCTTGGTATGGAAAATCTGATGGAGATGGATGAGGATTCTCTTTTCAAGAGTATTTCATCTAAAAATATGTTATCTAAAAGCATAGTAAAATTATAGTCTAAAAGAATATGGGATGAATTTTTTGAAAATAAGTCTATAATTGGAAGATCACAGTTATTTAGAAGGTAAGAGATGACCCCTGTTTTGGAGTTGTTAGGAGTTGATAATAAGAAAAAGTCATCAGGTTCATTAATGAAAACAATAGTTGAAAACCTGTAAGAAGCATTGAATTCTATTGAAAGCAAGAGTCGAGTTGTTGATTTAAGTGCTGCATGTACAGCATTGATGATTGTAATTTCTAGTAAGAAATTATCACATAGAAGACAAGTTCAAGCAATTTCCCAATTACTCAGTGTTTCTAGGAGAATTGTTCAAAGATATATTGCAAAGAGAAATAGATTGGATGGAAATATTGAGAATAATTAGGTAAATATTTGCAGGGTTCCCTGAAAAGATAGAATCTCAGAAGATGTAAAGGAACAGGTGATTGAATATTGGACTAGCCACTCTCATGTTTCTTCCAATAGAAGGGACACTATACAAATAAAAGGTGAAGATGGTACAAAAATTTCACATCCGAAACATTTTATAGATACAACACAAAGTGAACTTTTTGAAGCATTCAAGCAAGAATTTTCAGATTTGAAGATTTGTCAAAGGATGTTTGAGAGACTATGACCAAGTTTTATATGTATAAATAAGGTACATGAGACTTGTTGTCAAAATCATGTTGAATTTCATCTACACCTACAGTCAGATAAAAAAGATACATAACTAATCCAAATACAGTCATCACTGGAAGTACAACACAATTTGTGAAATCTCTTCTATGTGAAAAATTAGAAGATTTAGATGAATTCAAAGTGCAGTGTATAAAAAATATATGTAATGATTGTGCAAATTTGAAGAATCTTGTACAGGTTGACAATATTGATCATTCAATGCAAGTTATGTGGAAGAGATTTGAATATGAGAAATACTCAACAAAGTCAGGAGTTGAGAGCAGAAAAATTGTTCTCAAATAGAGTGAATTGTCTTACAATGAGTTTATGAATAAATTTTGCAATATCATATATCCACATATTCAACATTATCATGGTGCTAGATGGCAAGCTAAGCAATTTCGTAACTCAAAGAATTGCTTTCCACCAGATTGTATTCTCCCTATTGTTGATTTCTTTGAGAACTATACATTAGTCCTCAAATTGAGATTCAAAGTCAATATTATCATTTAGAGCAATTTGCAATATTTGTACAAGTTTGTTATAAAAAAATATATGTAATGATTGTGGAAATTTGAAGAATCTTGTACAGGTTGACAATATTGATTATTCAATGCAAGTTATGTGGAAAAGATTTGAATATGAGAAATACTCAACAAAGTCAGGAGTTGAGAGCAGAAAAATTGTTCTCAAATAGAGTGAGTTGTCTTACAATGAGTTTATGAATAAATTTTGCAATATCATATATCCACATATTCAACATTGTCATGGTGCTAGATGGCAAGCTAAGCAATTTTGTGACTCAAATAATTGCTTTCCACTAGGTTGTATTCTCTCTATTGTTGATTTCTCTGAGAACTATACATTTAGTCCTCAAATTGAGATTCAAAGTTAATATTATCATTCAGAGCAAGTTGCAATATTTGTACAAGTTTGTAATAAAAAAATATATGTAATGATTGTGAAAATTTGAAGAATCTTGTACAAGTTGACAATATTGATCATTCAATGCGAGTTATGTGGAAGAAATTTGAATATTAGAAATACTCAACAAATTTAGGAGTTGAGAGCAGAAAAATTATTCTCAAAGAGAGTGAATTGTCTTACAATGAGTTTATGAATAAATTTTACAATATCATATATCCACATATTCAATATTGTCATGGTGCTAGATGGCAAGCTAAGAAATTTTATGACTCAAAGAATTGCTTTCCACTAGGTTGTATTCTCTCTATTGTTAATTTCTCTGAGAACTATACATTTAGTCCTCAAATTAAGATTCAAAGTCAATATTATCATTCAGAGCAAGTTACATACTAAAGAACATGTGGATGGTGTATAAAGTATCTCAAAGATAAATGAATTATCATCAAAGAGGTTCACTTTTATATTAGTGATGATACAAGTCATGATAGAAGCTATGTAGCCCATTGTTTTGCAATGTTTTTTGAAGACCTGAGAAGACGTCAAATAGATGTTTCACAACACTAGATATGGTCTGATGGAGGTGCTGGTAAGTTTTGATTTAATTTTTTAATAAATTTATATATATTTATTTGTTTACTTAACATGAAGACTTGAACTGTTTAGTTACTTATAAGTTGTATGTATGTATATAGTTTATTTATACTATTTTGGTTTTAAATGAAATTGTTTGTAACTTCACAGGACAATTTAAGTCTGCAAAAACTTTTAATTAGGTAGCCAATAACATATTATATGTAACAACAAAATTTATGTGGAATTTCTATGAGAGTGGACATGGAAAAGGAGAGCATTATGGAGCTGGAGAATGTGTGAAGCGTGCACTTCACCAACATGAACTTGCAAGTAACACCATATGGACTAGAAATTTAAATTCTTATATTTTAAATTCTTAAACCTGTTAGGAAAAATGTGTCTCAATATATTACATGTGTTGAGAAGTGGAAGCTTACTATTATGAAATAGTGGTTTTGATATATCCAATGTTGCAGATCTTCAATATTGAGTGTTGAAATTTTAGAAAAATCTAATTATACTTTTTGAGATTGTCTTTTCCTTTCAACTACAAAACCTCTTAACCTGACATTTCACCAACATGAACTTGCAAGTAATGCCATAAGGAATGCAAATGAAATTGTTGAATGGTGCAAAAGTCATTTTTCCCTACGTGACTCAATATACAACACACGCTATTTTTGGGAAGTTAAAGGTACATAAATGATATTTTTTTTGAATTTCAATGTGTGTACATGCATTAAATTTTTAATTTTATACACTTTTTAATTGGATGTTTGAAATTTATAGATATTGATTGATCAACTCTTACTAATTGTCAAACAATTAGTGGTATTAGAAGTTTACATCAAATCATGACAATAGGACATAGCAGGCCTCCTTTAATTCAAGTGAGAAAAATCATGTTTTTGTGCTGATTGCATTGAGAACAATGCAAATACTCTACAATGTGAGAATATTAGAGATGGGTATGTTTCACAATGGGAAATAAAACAATTAGTGGCCACGTTGGATCCTTTTGAAGATAATGACATTATAGATGTCTGTGATCCTTTGTATTCAGTTGATTATGAATGTGTATCAAATTTAGTTGTTATAGGTAAATTTTAAATTTTTAAATCAAATTTTAACTTACAATTGATCTATATTCTACCTAAGTTGAGCATGGTTTACTACATGGTGTGTACATGAGATATTTTTGTTGTTCTTGCAGATCCTGACAATATAGAAGGTGTAGATTACTATCTACTAAGATGTATGAAACCAAAATGTAAATTGTTAGAATCAATGATAGATGGTGATGGACAAGAGTATCCTACTGGATCAGTGGATGTTGAAGGAACATACTATTAACAAACGAAGATAGATACAAATGGTATTATATTAAGTGATTATATGACAGGTCAAGAGGTTCTACATTATAGTTAGTTATAGCAACAAGAATAAATCTTGAAACTTTACCAAAAAGAGGACATGCCAAACAAAGGTGGAGGTTGCCTATTAAAGATCATGAAAAGATTTTAGAGATAATAAAAGATAGAGAGGATCCAGATTATATGTACCAAGAATTTTAAGCTATTTTTGTACATATATATTTTCTATGACAATATATACATGTATTCATTTGGACCTAACTTTGAAAATATTTTTATTTTATGCTGAATTCAAATAATTTCATTCAATGTGATGATCTAGTAGCCCATGAAGCTAAATCTTTTATGTGATCTTCTTTGCCTATAAAGCTTTCTTAAGGTGATCTTATTTGTAGTAATTTTCTTTAATGAAGAAGTCATGCTTAAATTATTTCATCAAAAGTTATTAGATCAAACAAAATTTGTAAGTTTTAATTTTTTTATCTAATTAATTCTGTTTAGCACTAACTAAACTAGGTACAATGGTAGTAGATTTGTTTATTGGATCCCACCTCTATAAAACCGCACAATGATTAATAATATAGTTCCATGTGTAGTTTAGATCTTTGTCCAAAATCCATCACATGCTCCACAATAAATGTTAACACATATTTTTTTATTCTAATTATCTATCATTTATATGAATAATAGAATCTTCATCATTCCAAATAACAAATGAATAAAAAGATAAGAAATTACAATCCTTCTTTCACAATTTATATATTTTTGTCTTAGCAAGTGGATAAATTCAAATATGATTGTTACTTTTTTCTTAATCATCCAATTAGATGAGTCATCAATTAATTGTAGCCTGCATGTTTCATTTTCCTACATTTTTGTGGACCCCTAATTTTAAACCTATCCTAGTTCTTGGTGAATATAGGAAAATTTAAATTTGAAAACATAAATCCTAAAAAATATGAGACATCCTAGTTAGTTGAGTCAAATAAATGGCCTAGGTCCTTGGGATATCTTCTAGGAAGAATCAAAATAATAATAAAAATCATCCCTTAATATGAGTTCCTATTTGTAAAATTTAATATAAAAACATTCTAGGTCCATAATAAACTCATTAGTTCAAACTATATTTGAATTATTTAAAAATTTAATATACCAATGTTCATGAGGGAGAGCAAGGAAAAGACATATTTTCTATTTTTCAAGAGAGTTATACTCTTCTTGAAGAGGGTGTGGTTTTAGAGCATTGCTCAAATTTTCATTTGGAGCCTAATTTAAAAATTATAATTTGAAAGGTAAAGTCTATCAATGTTCATTTAGATCCAAAATACATATTGTTCTCATTTATTTTTTATTTATATTTTGAACCAAAATAGATATACTTGAATTTATTATTCTAAGAGAAGGATAGACTCTACTTAATTTTATTGATAGAACACATGTGATCTATATAGGATGCTCATTATTTTTATGTCAAACAAACGCTTTTATGCATGGTAAAAAGTCTATATAATTGTTATAAAATATAATTTAATAAATATAATAAATAAAATATTATAAACTATTACTTTTCAAAAAGTGTATTTTGATGGACAAATTCACAAAAAATCATATAAATTATGACAGTTCTTTGTTTATTATAAAAATTATATATCATGAAAACTTTGTTTTATTATGGAAAACATGGCCTAAATTGACAATTTTTTCCAACAAAAGGTGAACATACATAGGAACCACATAAGTGTCAATTTTAAGTAGCTTTAATTAAAAGTATTTCATTTTAAATCTATCTTCAATCAAATGTCCTTCATTTAAAAGGTATCTTTAAGAAAATGTTCTTGTAATGAAAGTCAACATCAGTCAAAGGTTAAGTGGTGAAATATAATATAAAGGTTGTAAAGATCTATCCATCAAAAAAGTAAATTATTTGGTTGCATTTTTGGTAAATTAGCCTTAGAACACATCCAAAATCCTAAGATGCAAAAGCTCTTAGACAAAGCACTCAAGGATCATATCCTAACACATAGAACTGAAGTTATGTATAATTATGAAGGTTGCATATTGATTAAACAAAGACCAAGCCAAATTTCACAAAACAAAAAATCAAGTTGAAACCATGTAACAAATTATCCATACCCACTCATTCAAAAACAACTAAATGTAAAGCCCTGATTATTCAACCCACCATTCCCAACTACCTTATTGAACCAAAAATCATTAAATTAACTCATTTTTTTATAGATTAAAATTGAGCAAGAATATTAAAGTTTCCCAACTCAAAACCTTAATTAGCTTCAAGAATTTCTATATTACTATATCCAAAAATGAGACCAAAAATGTTAGATTTTAATTAGAGAGATCATTAAAGAAATCATATTCAAACCATAATGTGACAAATCACAATTTAAGAACCATAATATGAAACCATAATGTAAAATGTATATACTATAAAACATAATAAGATGAACCATAATGTGAAACCATAATGTAAAATGTATACAATGTGAAGATCATGATCTAAGAACCATAATGTGAAAAACCACAATATAAAATGCATAACAAATCATGTGTCTACATGCAAAACAAGTCAAAGAGGAGGATGTCTAATATGAATATGGATAGATCTCTCTCCCAATCCCTATGTAGATACATGTCCCGATCTCTCTCTCACTCCTTGTCCTGATGTCTCTCTCAATCCCTACGGACTGATCCGCCTTCGTACATAAGAAAGTACATAATTTAATTTAATGTACATGTGTGTATATATATGTAAAGTCATCTTAAAGTTTTGTACTTTCAACATGTTTGAATTTTTCAAGTAATTTATATATTATAAATGTACCTCAAATGTACCATGCACAGGATCCTCTGCATGCTCCAAATCTCCAAAGAGTGACAAATCCATGTATTGCTAGAAATTTTCAAATACATGATCTCAATGAATAGTGAGAACTACTTTAAAGTCAATTTTATTTAATATACATGTGAATTTTTAGAACACAAAATATATAAATTACTCAAGTATCTACATTGCATTCTGGAGCACTCTACCAATCCCACTGATGTCACAAGAATGAATGGTCACATCAGGGACACTTGTATCAGGTAAAGGACTAGTGTCAAGGAGAAGTGTGCTATATGTGCCATGTACATTAGGTGCAGTAACCTCAACCTGATGTTGTGCAGGATCTGTAGGTTGGTATGGAATATGTTAGTCCTGTGAAGCTGCCTCACCCCAAACCCGGCTATCTAGGTACATAATGTTGTCCAATATGAGTTGGTACAACATCTAAAGGAACCCCATACTCGTCACTGATAGACTGGTATGTTGATAGTAAATCAGTGATAGAAGCTGAAGACACATTATGCATAGTGGCCTCACTCATCTAGGCCACATCTAATGGTGATGGTAGTTCTACACGAATGTAGGGATCATAATTGGCATATGTAGCCTCAGTGGGAGGAATGCTAATCCATAGATGTAATAAGTATCTCCCTACATGATCAAATGACATTTGATTGACCTAAGTAGCAATCGTGGCAATACTATCAAAAAGGCCAGATCTAGTAGGTGCTACTGTTGCATCTCCTACTGCTACTAGTTCCAAACATTTTGGAAGAACCAAAAGGTTTGGACCAACTAATGCCCTCTTGTTGATGGGTGGTGGAAAATCTACACATCTATATTGAGGTTTGTCGGTAAACCTCCCCTTGCCTTGTCCAACATGTACGAGCATAGATGTGTAATCCACATCTAATCCTAAATGGAACTCGGCATATAATTGTTTACAAAAATAAAGTGGCAACTCATCATTATGAGGTCATCTGTGATTGGCTGCCAACCATATGGGATATATAAATGGACCAACAAGCACATTTGTACATCTAGTAATAGTATATCCTCTAAATTTTTCTCATCCCATATAATGAGGGAACACGGTATGCACATTATGTAGTGAAACTCTCTAAGAAATAGATTGAATTTTCTCAGTGCCAGTAACAGTCTTGGCAAGGGACCTATAAAACTCCTAAGTTTTGATGTCATCATATAGATTGTATGATCAAATCATGTCAATCATACGTGTAATCTCCTACTGAATATTGACTAATCTATCTCAATTACCCAAATTAGGGGAGTTGTGTATGATTTGGTCCAAACATCTCAATGCATTCTCTGATCTAGTAATGCTATCATTATAAAAATTAGTCCTAGCCTCATCTTCCTACTGAGACTATGTGGAATGATGAGATCCCTGATCATCAGCCATATCTATATAAATACAAAGAGGTCTGCATTTATCTAAAACAAAAAATATAAATTATAAATATATGTACTTATTTTATTTCAGTAATAAATAAGTAAATATGCAATAACCATTTTTCTAGTAAGATGCTCCAAAGGAAATTACAAAGTATAGGAAATATGTGAATTGAGTACCTTTCATCATGAAGTACAAAAATAATAAAAATTTTAAGTTGATGAACAACTATCTATGAAAAATAGGGAGAAAGGGAGAGAACTTAGGATTATAAAATTTTACCTATATGTGTACCTACTAAAATATCTTAATGAAATATTCACATGTAAAAATAATGTACAAGCATATAAATACATAAATCATGTGTAAATTTAAGTAATGTGTCATATGTAGCATCATGTGATAAGATGGTATAACATATATCAAATAATAATAATGTGAAAGAATATATAGATACTACATCAAATTATCAAGGTGTATACATTTTTCTTAAGTATAGGAAAATATAAAAATGCAAGGTATCTCTAAACTCCAAATAACAAGATCATACAAGTGCATGTTATAAGTATAGGAAAGAGGCATAAATACCCAATGTGGCTCTAGGAATGTGATAAGGCATGTGGTCAAATAATGGTATATATGTATCTAAGGTATTTCATCAGGCCAAATTAAAGATAGAGATCTAAAATTATGAAAGATAAATGAAAGGGCATGCACCATAATTTTTAATATATTTAAGAAATAATAATAGGAACATAGGTTCAAACTAGGCATAAGATAAATGATTAATTCATTTTAAAGATCTAGAATAGACATCATAAAATTTTGATTTTAAGGTATGGAAAGGATTATAATAATGTGATTAGAATTATAATTTTTACACTACATAAGCATGTAGGAAAACAAATACAAATCCATGTTAATAGTTATAAATCAATAATATAATATGTATTTATCAAATAATAATATTGAGAAAGAATATATCTACTAGATCTAATTGTCAAGGTGTATACATTTTTCTTGGGCATGCACCATAATTTTATATATTTAAGCAACAAGAATAGGAACATAGGTTCAAACTGGGCATAAGACAAATGATTATTCATTTTAAAGATAGAATAGACATCATAATATTTGGATTAAGGTATGGAAAGGATTATATAATAATGTGATTAAAATTATAATTTTTACACTACATTTAAGCATGTAGCAAAAAATACAAATGCATGTTAATAGTTATAAATCAATAATATGATATGTATTTATCAAATAATAATATTGAGAAAGAATATATCTACAACTAGATCTAATTTATAATCTCTTTTTTAATCTCTACACACTCTTAGATAATCTTGGTCAAATCCCTCTATACAAGGGGTACTTGTGATTTTTCACTAAATTTCAAAATTGTGGGAATATTAGATTTATTTTTGTGAATGACACCTTATTTTTCATGCTTTAAATAAGTATATGTAAAGAGTTCCTTTTGGGGAAGTTTTGGCTACCACAAGCTATTGATTTCATTCATCTGATAATATGATATATTTTTATCAAATAACAATATTGAGAAAGAATATATCTACTAGATCTAATTGTCACTTGGTGTATACATTTTTCTTAAGTATAGGAAAATATAAAAATGCAAGGTATCTCTAAATTCCAAATAACAATCAAACAAGTGTGTTATATAAGTATAGGAAAGAGGAATTTACCCAATATGGCTCTAGGAATGTGATATAAGGCATGTGGTCAAATACTGGTATATGTAACTTTAAGGTATTTCATCGGATCTAAATTTATGAAAGAGAATTAAACGTGGGCATGCACTATAATTTAATATATTTGAGCAACAAGAATAGGAACATAGGTTCAAACTAGGCATTTAAGATTTAAATGATTATTCATTTTAAATATATAGAACAGATATCATAAAAATTTTATTAAGGTATGGAAAGGATTATATAATAATGTGATAAGAATTATAATTTTAACACTACATAAGTATGTAGGATAACAAATACAAATTCATGTTTATAGTTATAACTCAACAATATGATATGTATTATCCATGAAGCAATGAAGAAATAAGTTATATCTATGTTGGACACATGATAATCTTTCATCCCATGTGTATTAAGGATTAAAGTTGAGTGACATTCATAAAATATGCAAAATAATTTAATTTATGATATGTTTTCATTTACTTGTAGATGGAATGATGTACATAATATAAATGTTTTGTTTCTCATGGACCATATTTTTTACTACAACACATTCAATCTTGAATACAACACATTCACAATTGTCTTCTATAGAGGTCCCTTTCTTGATAAACTGTATCATAATTGTATCTTTAAAAACCCAAAATTTTGTAATGATGCTTGATAACATGGTAATCCCTAAAATAAAATTTGTGTAGAGGATGAAGGCCCATGTATACAATTTAGGAAGAGTGTGTCAAGAACAACTTATGATCAACAATGTATACCATATTTTTGACAAAAAATATTTTTTTCTTTATCTGAAATTTAATAGTTTGTGTTAGGAAAAAATGACCCACATATCTCTAAAGAAGACATTGAACAATTTTCTTTAGATATAGAGGCCCCTTTCTTGCTAAGTATCATGATTGTATCTTTAAAAACCTCTTGATTATAACACATTCACAATTGTAATGATATTTGGTAATCCCTAAAATAAAATGTGTGTAGATGATGAAGGCATGCATACAATTTAGGAAGAGTGTGTCAACAACTTATGATCAATAATGAATAATAATGGTTTAATATGTGCAATAATTATCCATATGAAGAGGCCCTATGTTCTTGTTGCCTTTTTCTTAATAATCCAATTAGACAGGTCATCAATTAATTGTAGGGCATGTTTTATTTTGGGTATGTGCAGGATCATGATGGGCAAAACAATACCTCTAAGTGGCAATGAAAATGCTAAAAAAATAGACTTAAGAAACTTCATGAGAAAATTTGAATGGGTTACCTACATAATTTCAAAAATATGTAGTAATAAAATTTGTAGCAAATTGAATGTAGTTTATGGGCTACTATTTTTTTTTTTTTAAATAAATTTATTTGGTGAAAATTGGATATTTCAATGAGGCACTACTTAAATTTTTGAAAAAAATAAAAAGTAGGTGTCATTTCAGCCAACCTAAGTATGAGAAGAAGAAAATATTTTTTTTTGAATCTTTCGATACAAGTAGAGGACACATGCCTGGATGTGACGCATATTTTTATGAATTTTTTTCTAAGTAAATAATTAGTTCTGAATTTTGTACTACATCTTTTTAGAAATAATAAAAAGTAATTTTCTAGCCAACTTGACTTGGTCAAAATAATATGAAATTCAAATTTTTTTTAGACCTATAGCTAACGAAGTGTAGAGTGTGATGTAACTTTTGGATTTGAAAAAGGTCATTTACGGTTTGAAAGTTACAGATGTTTTTCAATCAGTGTGTCTCTAAGGAATTCAGACATAATGTAGGTAGAAAATTATTAATAATTACCTATTAAAATTATAATCAGACATATATTATATTTTTAGAATCCTGACAGTGTCCTGAATATACCCTTTTGATTTTATCAAATTTGGATTAAAAAAAGTCTGTCAGTATCAAGGGTGAAGTTGAGGAAAATCTGTAAAAACATATGAATTCTTCATTCGCATTGAAAAGCTAGGTTTGGATTCCCAAGCCTAAATTTTTGGGGGAAAAAATTTTAAATCAAAATAAAAGAAATGAATATCCGTTATGGAAAAATGCTTAAAAAAGAATTTTTCAAAACGGATATCCATTTTGCAAATGGATATTCATTTTGAGAAAACTTCCGAAGCCTAAATCCAAGCCTAAAAAAGTGTTTCATGATTTTGGCTAACACTTTCACATGATTTTTTCTCCAGTACCACTATTTGGCCCATCATGATCTTGTACATACCCTTTTCCTACATTTTGGTGGACCCTTAATTTAAAACCTATCCTGATGCAAGAGAATCCTTGGTTCAAGAGAAATCTTGCATCAACCAAAAACATTTACATTTTAGTTTGTTTACATTTTAGTTTGTTTCTTTTCAGTTTCTAGTTCAGTTCAAACAGTTCAGTCAATACCAGTTTCTGTATTTTGGTCCGCATTCTACTGCAGTTGCATTTTAGACCTTGTGGAGCTGGACTTAGCATCTAGATTCACTCATGCACATCATATCCAAATCTTAGAGAATTTGGTTAATGTACTAGAAATATATCGCTATTAGAAGATCGACTGTTTTCTTAGAATGTAGGGCATCATGACACTCTCAGACAATCAGCTAAGGGAGAAGACTTGCAGAACATTTCCTAACTTGTGAAGCCTAATGACACATCATTCATTGATCTTTGGTTTGTGGCTAACCTTCCCCGATATCCACACACCATTCTATTCATTTACAGAGGAATTCTATTCCTTTAGGTCTGACCTATCCGTGTACACACGTTATAGCTCTTCATTGGAGTTTGTGACCATCCTTGGCTAATGCAGAGGAATCTTATGATTTGGAGATGATATATATTGATGTAATAGATGTCTAAGAAAAAAGTTAGCAATTGATTCATAGTTCTTAGTTTGAATTCTTTGTGAAGGCACTTCAAATTTATATCTTGTGCATATTATGATATTTTGTAATCAGGCCTGTGAGCCCTAATTGTAAGCCGCATGTTGTTGGACAATATGTATTTGAATTCTATAATATACTAAATGACTAAATCTACATTTGTTTCATATTTTTGAGTTGTTTCCATTGTGTTTACTCTTGTTGCATGGTCTGGACAATTCGTTCTGTGAACCCTCCTACCGTGACTGCACCAAGTGGTATCAGAGTGAAAGTTTGAATCTTTGGGAGTGAATTGAGTGAAATTGGTGAAGGAATTCCATAAGATCTTACTGTGGACAGATCTCTGAATCTGAGACAGGTTACGTGTGTCACATTTGATCACTGATTGTGAGGCAGTTGTTACCTTGTAGCCCGATCATTGAAATTGAGGTAGTTTGCACTTGATCCTAGGAAGAATGTCACCAAGGAGAGTCCCTGCTATTGGAACAATGGCTAGTAGGATGGATGAGATGATGGAAATGATGAAAACAATGAAAATTTGATTGGATTCTGTTAAAGAAAATAGGTGAAGAGGATTGACACCTAGACCTAATGTCGAAAGTGATGATGAAGAGGAATTTCAATCTGTTGAACAAATTAGAGAAACCCTAGGAGGTGATGAAGAAGAAGAATTAGATCAAGTCAAGATGTTGCGAGCTATTTCAAAGATTGGGAAAAGACCTAGAGTTGATGTACTTAATTACACTGGCAATTTGAACCCTGAAGAGTTGATTGACTAGATAAATGATATGGAAGAATACTTTGAATATGAAGAAGTTGAAGATTCAGAGAAGGTGAAATTTGCAAAGACAAATTTGAAAGGACATGCTTCTATATGGTAGAAAGAAGTTTAGTTGGATAGAAATAGAAGAGGAAAAGAAAAGATTACAAAGTGGGATAGAATGGTGACAAAATTGAAGAATTAGTTTATACCTGCTGACTATGAGTTGGAATTATTGAAAAGATTGCAAAACCTAAAACAAAAGGAGAAATATGTGAAGGAGTATACTGAAGAATTTCATAAGATGATCATAAGGATAGGACATAGTGAAGCAAGCAAGGAGAAAGTGGCTAGATACATCAATGGACTAAGATTGAACATTCAAGAGGAACTATGCTTGGTAAGGATGACATCTTTGGAGGAAGCATATCAGTTTGCCCTGAAAGTTGAAGAGAAGTTGAGCAAGAGGCATGATCAAAGATAGAGAGGTAGAGGAGGTAAATTTTAGAGAGGTAGAACATTTTCTAGAGGAGAGAGATCATTCATGGAGCAGAACAGACAAGAGAACACATTCAAGAAGGAGGACAAAGATAACAATGCATACCGAAGGGATGACATAAATTTCTACCAGAGGGGAAACCCTAGTCTGTATTAGAATGAAGGATACAAAAGAGAAGGAAGAGGACCTGATAGGAGAGCATTCAGAGGAACTTGTTTCAAGTATGGAGGCAAACGACATATAGCATTTGAATGTAATAAGAGGAGTACAAGCAAAAGAACAGAGAACAGTGGAAGAGCAACCTATATGGAAGAACTGGTTGGATCACCTAGTTCAGTTAGTAAACCTAAGAAAGGAGAATCACTTGTCATGAGGAGAGCACTATTTCAAGTAGATACAAATGAGGAACCACCGTAGAGGAAAATTTTGTTCAGAACCAGATGCAAATTAGGAGGTAAATGTTGTAAAGTTGTTATTGATAGTGGTAGTTCAAATAACCTAGTTTCAGAGGAGATGGTGACTAAATTGAAGTTGGAAATATTGAAACACCCTAAGCCCTATCAGATAGCATGGATTCAGGATGATCATAAGGTACTGGTGAGTGAACAATGTTTGGTGAAATTTCATATTGGATCTTATCATGATGAAGTCTTGTGTGATATTATGCCTATGGATGTTTGTCATATCTTGTTGGGTAGACCTTGGTAGTATGATAGAAAGGCTATACATGATGGGAGAAAGAATACATACACTATAACAGCAAATGGAAAGATAATTACTTTGATTCCTTTGGAGGGTGATCCTAAGAGTGAAGTGTGTGGGAATGTTAGAATCTATTTGCTAGATGGAAGAAAAATTTTGGATGGTTTGAGACATGAGAACATGTGTTATTCTTTGATCCCTAAGAAGCCTGAAACATTGAAGAAGGAGAATGAAGAAGTACAACCAGAGGAGATAACTAAATTGCTGACAGAGTATGAAGACATCATATCAGACAATGTACCTAAAGGATTGCCACCAATCATGAGTATTAATCATCACATGGATCTTATATTGGGAGCTAGTTTTCCTAACAAAGCAACACATAGAATGACACCAGCAGAAAATGAAGAATTGAATAGACAGATACAAGAGTTGTTGAGGAAAGGTTTGATCAGAGAAAGTTTGAGCCCTTGTGTAGCACCTGCAATGTTAGCGCCAAAGAAAGATGGAGAATGGAGAATGTGTATAGAATCTAGAGCAATAAACAAGAACACAGTTAAGTATTGATTTCCTTTACCTAGGATGGATAATATCATGGATTGTTTGAGTGGAGAAAAATATTTCACAAAGATAGATTTGAAGAGTGGATACCATCATATCATAATCAGAGAAGGAGATGAATGGAAGACTGCTTTTAAGTCAAATTAAGGATTGTATGAGTGGTTAGTAATGCCTTTAGGATTAACAAATGCACCTAGTACTTTCATGAGATTGATGAATGAAGTTTTGAAGAAATTCTTGGGTAATTTTGTTATTTTATATTTGGATGACATTCTAATTTTCAGTAAGACAAAGGAGGAACATTTGCAGCACCTTAGACAAGTTTTGCAAAGGTTGAGAGAGGAGAAATTACTAATAAACATCAAGAAATGTAGTTTCATGAAGAAAGAATTGGTATATTTGGGATTTGTGATTTATGTGGAAGGATTGAAGATGGACCCTGAGAAAGTGAGAGCAATTGTTGAATGGCCTACACTGGAAAGCATTGGAGAAGTCAGCTCATTTCATGGATTAGCTAGTTTCTACTGGAAGTTCATCAGAATTTTTAGTTCAGTTTGTAACCCTATGACAGAGACAATGAGAGGTGATAGAAAAGATTTCAAGTGGACATCAGGGGCACATAAAAGTTTTGAGTTGTTGAAGCAGAAGGTGATAGAGCAACCTATTTTGGCATTACTGAATTTCAATAAGGTCTTTCAAGTAGATTGTGATGCAAGTGGAAGTGCAATTGGAGCAATATTAAGTCAAGAAGGTAGACCAGTGGCATATTTCAGTGAGAAGTTGAATGATACAAGGAGAAGATATTGAGTTTATGATTAGGAATTCTATGCCATAATTCAAGCCTTGAAGAGACATTACTTGTTGCCTAAGGAGTTTGTGTTGTATACAGATCATCAAGCTTTACAATATTTGAATAGTCAAGGTAAGTTGAATCAGAGACATATGAGATGGGTTGAGTTCATGAAGAGTTATACATTTGTGTTGAATCATAGGAGTGGTAAGTCAAACAAAGTTACAGATGCATTGAGTAGGAGAAGAAACTTGCTGACAGAGATGAGAGTTGAAGTGATAAGATTTGATGAATTGAAGAACATGTATGAGGGAGACACTGATTTTGGAGAACCTTGGAAAGCATGCAAGGAACCTGTTGTGATAGATAGGAGTAAGAGGTTGGATTATTTCATTCAGGAAGATATGTTGTTCAAAGGAAATCAGCTATGCATACCTAGAATTTTCATGAGAGATAATTTCATCAAAGAGAAACATAGTGGTGAATTGGAAGGACATTTTGGCATTGATAAGACAGTGGCTTTGTTGAGTGAAAATTACTTTTAGCCACAGATACATAAGGATGTTACGAAATTTTTGTAGAGTTGTAGAATTTGTCAAGTTGCAAAAGGAAGTAGTCAGAATACTGGATTGTATAAGCCTTTGACATTACCAGAGGGACCTTGGGAAGACATTGTTATGATGCTCACAACACGCCCCATTTTACTTGGAGGCAAAATGAGGACCCCTTGTTTGCTTTTGCTTTTGGTGTGGTTTTGCTTGCTTGGCGGTATGGGTAAAATGGCATGGATGATTGAAATTTGAGTCACATGATGGATAGTTCAAAATGGTTGTTACCAGGATATTCTTTGTCAAATTTGAACTAGAGTTGCTTTTTGTAACATTTGAAAATTCTAGGTATTTTGTGAGTTATGCCTATTCGGAGAAGGTCAATGCTGGGTCAATTTGTATGTTATATACAAGTCTTTTGAATATGATATACAAACCTTGATGTATTGGTCGGACCCGATGGTTTCTAGGGTTACAATTTAATAAATTTTGAAGTCAGTCGTTGTATGTATTGAGTTTGTATTTAATATACATGGCGGAGTATACATGCGCGGACCTTAGAATCCATTAAATCACCTACATAAAAGTTAAGGTTATATACTTTTGTAAATAACATACATAGCGTACTTTACACTAATGTGCATGGTTGGACCAGACACCTTTTTTAGGATACATTTAATAAAGTTTGAAGTTTGTGGTTATATACATAAAGTTTGCATCTGTTGTACAAATCCAAATGCATGCCCGGACCTGAAAATCTAACCAATTCAATTTAGTGTACAATTACGTATGCATATTTTTTTATGCATCTAGGCTTGTATGTATCCAAGATACAAAGTAATATATAATGGTATATACACTGTTGTAACCGAGGCTAATTTCAATCCAATTCATGAAAGGTTAGAATCTAGATTTGTATGTATGTTTGTGATACAACAAAAGTTACAAAGATAATATACAATACGAGAGGGAAAAATAAGTACAATCCGCTTAATTAACCTGATAGATCCGTGGTTGTATGTTTACTTTTTGTATGTGTAATATACAACTTGAGATACAATAAAGATAAATTCTAGTTCGAATTTAAAAGCGATATTAACAGAATTTGTGAAGGATTTGGTGTCCACAGTTGTATGTATGGTCGTTTGTATACAATCTAATATACAACGAGAGATACAATCTGATGTACAATCCAACATACAAAATAATGTACAATTTGATATTCAACACCTAATACAAACTGAGATACAAAACGATGTGCAACCCGATATACAATATGTCATACAATGTAAGATACAAAATGACATACAATTTAACATACAATGAAATATGCAAAGGTAATACAATATAGTTTATATACAAATGGCGGAACTGAGTGCATTTTTAATTCATTTTATAAGCTTTTGAACTTCATTTTGTATGTTCTACTAGGGAAAGCGATGGAATTGAGGAGATTTCTAATACATTCTATTAACGGTGGTGTCCATTGTTTATCATTTTTTGTATCAAGTGGAGGCGAAGGATTTACCAAGGGACGATGTATACAAGGGCAAAGAAATAGAAGATATTTTGAGGTTGTTAGGGATTCCAAAGGGCATCTTTGCACTCAGTATGGAATATGCTTCTCAAGGATTTTTGGCGGGATTTGTTTTCCACCATTAATGTTGCACTTGAGTGTAGACCATTGATTGATCAAGTTTTGTAACCGTATTAGAGATAATTAAATCTATATATTGAGCCCCTTTACTTTGTAACTACACACATGAATACACAGAGACTCTAAAAGTGAGCAGAGTATGCAAGAGAGGTGACTGAAGAGTAGTGCCTTGAGTAGAATTAACATTAGGAATTCGCCTATTGTCTATAGTTAAGAGTATGCAGAAGTGTCTGGTCTCTTTGCTGCATCTATAAAAGTGTTTGTAAGTGTTTATTGCTGGTAATTCAAAGGATTGAAGTCATAAAACATTGTAAATTTGAAATGGCTATCATATGTTAGTAAATACAAACATCAATTTTCTGTGTCTATCTTCTGAGTGTGAATTGATTTAGGTATTCTCAAACATATTGTTTTTCCTTGAAGATTACAGTTCTGTATGTAAATTCATGAAAATCCTCAGGATTTATGTATAAGGATTTATTTGCTTTCAATTGATTAGCATAAACAGATTTATATGCATGAGTAATAGAAAACTGTATGTAGATGAAATCCAGTTTTTCTAACTTTTTCCTTTCTAACTTTTCCAAAAACAATCTTTAAATAATTAGCTGAAACATAGGTATCCAAAAGGAAGTTGTTAAAAATCATGTTAAACACATGGAAATACTAAAGATTTTTTGATAATTTTTCATAAAGTTTAAATAATCAAGTCCGTTTCTTTAAAGTTCATGTAAAGTTTTACTTGAAAGTTATAAATAGTTGCAAAGGATCATTAAATTGAGAGCTATTTTGAGATATTTGCACAGGGAATAATGATTACCAGTAACACATCCTTAGATTGAGTAAGGTCCCTTGAATATTATAGTTTCACATCAACCTACTGAATTGTCCACAAGGTCAAGACCTGACCATACAGAAACTTGGGATTAAGTGATCTTAATTAATTTCTTCATATCTTTCAAGACAGTTAGGTTCATTTTGTGAGTTTTAACTTTTGTTATGAATGTGTAAAAATAATCATCAACAGTTTTTGGCTCTAGAAGGAGTCCCTGATAGGATTTAAGGTAGATTTTGTGTAGGCTAGCCAAGAGGATCATTTTATTTCTTGGAAATTTGAGTGTTCTATTTGCAAATATCTTCTGCTTGAAAGAATTTGAATGTATTTTTTCAAAGGTATTGCCCAAACTTCAAGGACTATTCTGATTTTCTGAGTTTTAATGTTTTATTCTGAGATATGTTAGATCTCATAAAATTTTAAAATCTAAAAAGTTGAAAACAGAATGTCATTTTCAATGGACTCATATGAGGACAATTTCCAGGTTAATATTCCTGTCTTTTAGGAAACTTTAAATAGAAAACTTTATCCTAAAAATTTATCTAACTTTGGTTTATTTGGAAGGTGCAAGATACATAAGTCCATAGAGCATGGTGAAATTAATTGTCTAACTTTTCTTACAAGGTTAGATTTGGCTTTAAAAGGACTGATCTCTTTCTTAGATGTGTATAGGGCTGAAGGTTGGAAGGAAAATGAGGGGATTATAGAGTAGCTGGATGATGCAATATCAATAGTCATTAATTGTTTAGAGAATGCAAGGACTGAACCAATGCCAGAAATAAAGGATAGTAAAATCTCTTTTTTGGAATCATGTGATGGTAAGAAAAATAATCTACTTTTTTATCATGGTTCAAATGTGAATAAAGCTAATGACAAGTATAAATACTTTAAAAAATACAAAGAAGAAATCACACCTCATTTTCAGTTATTAGATGATAAACAAAGAGGATTTAATGAGAAGAAAAAGAAAAGTGAAGTTAATCTTGATACATTTGATAAATATATTGAATTACTAAGGAATACTTATCAAGAAAAAATCTCTGGATCTGATTTGAAAAGTTTTAACAAAAATGATTGGGCAAATAAATGTAAACAAGTATTGACAAAATTAAAGTGCACTAAAATTAAAGAAGTTTCTGTATCAGCAAATAAAAGAATCATAGGAAAAGAAGTAAATCTTGATTTATTATTTGATTGCTTTAAATTGAATGATCAAATCCAGGATTGTTGTAGGATAATGGAACCAGATACTTTGTTGAATGATAGGACTGAATTATTTGAGGAACAATTCTTGAAAATGGAAGATACAGAGGATTATGCTATTGTTGTGCATAATCAAACATCACTCCAGCATTATTTTGAAAGTGAAATAGGGAAGTATTTTCATGAATCAAATAATGTTTCACATTCACAGCCAAATAATTTAGAAATGATAAATTTAGATTTGTCAGATTATGATGGTACTCATTCATGTGCTGATGTGTAAAAAATTAAAGAGGACATTGAGGTGTTGCTGGAGTTTAAAAATTAGATAAGCTTGCAAGATGAAGAGTTGAAGTTAAATATAGATGCAAAAGTAATACATCAGGAGTCACATGTCACCGAGGTGGAAGTAGGGCAAAACATTGAGTGGAGTGATGAAAATCCAAAGTTAAATAAAGGACTGGCTAGCAGTGGACAGGCAGGTCCAGCAGAGCTAGAAATACACCAGGTTATTTCTTTCCTTTCCTTAGTAAATGATGTAAAAAATTGTTTTGGTTATGGAGATTCAGAGGATAAGACATGCATATGGATTAATCATGAACATGATGAGTTGCCTCAATTGTTGATAATTAGAGATTATTCTATTAAATACAGTGAAGGTAGAATAAATGAATATTTTTCAGAATTCAAAGATAAATTTGCTAAGTTAAGAACTATAACTAATGTCCTGATGTTCCTGCATATTCTGAAAAGGCATTTAAATATGAGTGATTTTGGTTCTGGGTGTGTGCTTTATTTACCCAGTGGTGTCTTGTATAGTTTGGGGGGTAGTTGTTTTATTTCTTTTCTTTGTTTTCTTGTCTTGCTTTGTGTTGTTTCCTTTTGTAGTTAGTTGTTTGTACAGTCTGCTTATTTTGTTTGCTTTGTTGTTTTCCTGTGTGCTGGAGTCTTTATTTTGATTTAGGGTAGGTAGGAGCAGAGCTGGTAATCATTGAAAAGAGCAAAATTTGGAAAATTAAGGTGAATCATTTGAAATTTACTATAATTTGTGACTTTCATAGATGCAAAATACTTATTCATTTATGAAAGATTTTATTCGATATTTGTAGCATGAAGCGTTCAAAGGGTCATCTAACTACAAACTTAAAGATTCTTTGAATTGGTATGGGAGGTGGTAGAGGTTTGCATTAATTGAAAAATCTAAAGGTTAGCTTTTGCTACCACTGTAATTCCCAGCCTTATGCAGCAGATACCATTACTGTGCAAACAATGAGCTAAACTGATGTATATTATACATTATAGATATTGAATAATTAATAAAACAGAGAATTTATTCTCTTAAGGTCATTTAGATAACTCTACTGGGGCTATGGATGCTTGCTGGCAGTGGGGATCTATCTAGGGGAATTACAGGCGATAACCTTGCCAGGGCTATGGATGTCTACTGGTAGAAAGGCTCTATCTAGGATTGGCTTAAAAGGTTAAATCAAACTATGTAGGTTAATGCAAATGTCTATTGTTCTCTTTACTTTTCCAAAGAAGGGAAAGAATCAATTGCACACACCAAAGCTCTTCTGGGAAGTTCATATACACTATTGAATACAGTCAGTCTAGGATGAATAATATTGAGCATTTGAGAAAGTTGGGAATTATGATTTATTTCAATTTATTCCTTTAATTCTCTATATTTAGTTATTTATTTTGGTTGCTAGTAGTTGTGATGCTCACAACACAACCCATTTTACTTGGAGGTAAAATGAGGACCCCTTGTTTCCTTTTACTTTTGGTGTGGTTCTGCTTGCTTGGCGGTATGGGTAAAATGGCATGGATGCTTGAAATTTGAGTCACATGGTGGATAGTTCAAAATGGTTGTTACCAGGATATTCTTTGTCAAATTTGAACTAGAGTTGCTTTTTGTAACATTTGAAAATTCTAGGGATTTTGTGAGTTATGCCTATTCAGAGAAGGTAAATGTTTGGTCAATTTGTATGTTATATACAAGTCTTTTGAATATGATATACAAACCTTGATGTATTGGTCGGACCCAACGGTTTCTAGGGTTACAATTTAATAAATTTTGGAGTCGTTCATTGTATGTATTGAGTTTGTAATTAATATACATGGTGGAGTATACATGCGTAGACCTTAGAATCCATTAAATTGCGTACATAAAGTTAAGGTTATATACTTTTCTATATAACATACATAGCGCACTTTACACTAATGTGCATGGTCAGACCCGACACCTTTTTTAGGATACATTTAATAAAGTTTGAAGTTTGTGGTTGTATGCATAAAGTTTGCATCTATTGTACAAATCCAAATGCATGCCCGGACCCGAAAATCTAACCAATTCAATTTAGTGTACAATTATGTATGCATATTTTCTTATGCATCTAGGCTTGTATGTATCCAAGATACAAAGTAATATATAATGGTATATACACTGTTGTAACCGAGGCTAATTTCAATCCAATTCATGAAAGGTTAGAATCTAGATTTGTATGTATGTTTGTGATACAATGAAAGATACAAAGGTAATATACAATACGGGAGGGAAAAATAAGTACAATCTGGTTAATTAAACCGATAGATCCACAGTTGTATGTTTACTTTTTGTATGTGTAATATACAACTTGAGATACAATAAAGATAAATGCTGGTTCGGATTTAAAAGTGATATTAATGGAATTTGTGAAGGATTTGGTGTTCGCAGTTGTATGTATGGTCGTTTGTATACAATTTGATATACAACGAGAGATACAATCTTATGTACAATCCAACATACAAAATAATGTACAATTTGATATTCAACGCCTGATACAAACCGAGATACAAAATGATGTGCAACCCAATATACAATCTGTCATACAATGTAAGATACAAAATGACATACAATTTAACATACAATGAAATATGCAAAGGTAATACAATATAGTTTACATACAAATGGTGGAACTGAGTGCATTTTTAATTCATTTTATAAGCTTTTGAACTTCATTTTGTATGTTCTACTAGGGAAAGCGACATAATTGAGGAGATTTCTAATACATTCTATTAACGGTGGTGTCTTTTGTTTATCATTTTTTGTATCAAGTGGAGGTGAAGGATTTACCAAGGGATGATGTATACAAGGGCAAAACAATAGAAGATATTTTGAGGTTGTTAGGGATTCCAAAGGGCATCTTTGTGCTCAATATGTAATATGCTTCTCAAGGATTTTTGGTGAGATTTTTTTTCCATTGTTGATGCTGCACTTGAGTGTAGACCATTGATTGATCAAATTTTGTAACCGTATTAGGGATAATTAAATCTATATATTGAGCCCCTTTACTTTGTAACTACACACAGGAATACATGAAGGCTCTAAAAGTGAGCAGAGTATGCAAGAGAGGTGACTGAAGAGCAGTGCCTTGAGTAGAATTAACATTAGGAATTTGCCTGTTGTCTGTAGTTAAGAGTATGTAGAAGTGTCTGTAAGTGTTTATTGCTGGTAATTCAAAGGATTGAAGTCATAAAACATTATAAATTTGAAATGGCTATCATATGTTAGTAAATACAAACATCAATTTTCTAAATCTATCTTCTAAGTGTGAATTGATTCAAGTATTCTCAAACATATTGTTTTTCTTTGAAGATTGCAATTTTGTATGTAAATTCATGAAAATGCTCAGGATTTATGTATAAGGATTTATTTTCTTTGAATTGATCAGCATAAATAGATTTATATGCATGAGTAATAGAAAACTATATGTAGATGAAATCCAGTTTTTCTAACTTTTTCCTTTCTAACTTTTCCAAAAACAATCTTTAAATAATTAGCTGAAACACAATTATCTAAAGGGAAGTTGTTAAAAATCATGTTAAACACATGGAAATACTAAAGATTTTTTTATGATTTTACATAAAGTTTAAATAATCAAGTCTGTTTCTGTAAAGTTCATGTAAAGTTTGACTTGAAAGTTATAAATAGTTGCAAAGGATCATTAAATTGAGAGCTATTTTGAGATATTTGCACAGGGGATAATGATTACCAATAACACATCCTTAGATTGAGTAAGGCCCCTTGAATATTATAGTTTCACATCAACCTACTGAATTGTCCACAAGGTCAAGACCTAACCATATAGAAATTTGGGATTAAGTGATCTTAATTGATTTCTTCATATCTTTCAAGACAATTAGGTTCATTTTGTGAATTTTAACTTTTGTTATGAATGTGTAAAAACAATCATCAATAGACATAAGTATGGATTTCATAATGGGATTTCCTACGACACAAAGAGGACATGATTCAGTATTTGTAGTGGTGGATAGATTTTCAAAGATAGCACATTTCATACCTTGTAAGAAGACAACTGATGCAGTGCATGTAGATGACCTATTTTTCAAGGAGATTGTGCTATTGAATGGATTACCTAAGAGTATAGTTTCAGATAGAGATACAAAGTTTGTTGGATACTTTTGGCAGACACTTTGGAAGAAGATGAAGACAGATTTGAAGTTTAGTTCAGCATTTCATCCACAGACTGATGGACAGACAGAGGTAATGAATAAGAGTTTGGGAAACTTGTTGAGATGTTTGGTTGGAGAGAAGACAAGAAGTTAGGATTTGATTCTTTCACAAGAAGAGTTTGTATATAATAATTTAGTGAATAGGAGTACTAGAAGAACACCTTTTGAGATTGTTACCAGAGTAAACCCTAGATGAGTTACAGAGTTGAGAGATATTGGTATGGCAGAAAAGAGAAGTACAGGAGCAAAAGAATTTGCAAAACATATGGAGACAGTGCGTAATCAGATGACGAAGCATTTGGAGGATATGAATAGCAAATATAAGGAACAAGCTGATAAGAAGATAAGACACAAGGAATTTGCAGTTGGAGATGAAGTGATGGTATACTTGAGAAAAGAAAGATTTCCAGTTGATACATATAACAAGTTGAAGATGAAGAACTTTGGACCTTGTAGGATACTCAAGAAGTTTGATTCAGGAAATGCATATGAAGTGGAATTACTAGAGACATTGGGTATATCACCTATTTTCAACATTGCAGACCTATATTGGTATCATGAAGCAGAGTTTAGTGACAACATTGAAGAAGACTTGAAGAAGCAGATACCACAACAAGCACCAGAGCAGATTGAAGATATTTTGGACAACAGAGTTAGACATAGCACCAAAGGAAGATAGTACAAATAATATCTTGTGAAGTGGAAAGATAGACCAGAAGAAGATTCATCTTGGATTTCTTACACTGAGGTAGACCGTCTTGGTTTTCCTCTAGCCCTAGCAAAGTGAGGGACTCACTTTTTAAATAAACTTAGATGTCTGATGTAGGAGCCTCCCTAGTTCAAGAGCAATCTTGCATCAACCAAAGACATTTGCATTTCAATTTGTTTCTTTTAATTTTCTAGTTCAGTTCAGACAGTTTAGTCAGTAGCAGTTTCTATATTTTAGTTTGCATTCTACCACAGTTGTATTTTAGACCTTGCAGAGCTGGACTTAGCATCTATATTCATTCATGCACATCATACCCAAATCTCAGAGCATTTGGTTAAGGTATCAGAAAGATATCGCTATCAGAAGATTGATTGTTTTCTCAAAACAGGGCATCCTGACACTCTCAGACAATTAGCTAAGGGAGAAGACTTGTGGAGCATTTCCTGACTTGTGAAGCCTAATGACACATCATTTATTGATCTTTGGTTCATGTCCGACCTTCCCTCAGATCCGCACACCATTCCATTCATTTGCGGATGAATTATATTCCTTTAGGTTTGACCTATCTGTGTACACACGTTACAGCTCTTCATTGGAGTTTGTGACCTTCCTTGGCCAACGCAGAGGAATCTTATGATCTAGAGATGATATATATTTTTGTAATAGATGTCTAGGAAAGTAGTTAGCAATTGATTTATAGTTCTTAGTTTGAATTCTTTGTGAAGGAGATTTAAATCTATACTTTGTGAATATTTTGATATTCTGTAATCAGGCATGTGAGCGCTAATTGTAAGCCTGCATGTTGCCAGCTGATCTGTATTTGAATTCTATGATATACTAAATGACTAAATCTGCATTTGTTTTGTATCTTTGAGTTGTTTTTGTTGTGTTTACTATTGTTGCATGGTCTGGACAATTCATTCTGTGAACCCTCCTACCGTGACTGCACCATATCCTAGTTCTTGACTCTAGGATTTCATATTCTATATTTTGTAATTTTAATATATATTTTTTTATTCAATTCACCACTTTTTTAGATTTGAAATTTATTTATTTTTCATTATCTTAATTGTTCATTTCATCAATCTTTCATATACTAATATTTGTGTGTTGAAGAACCTACAAAGGTTTCATCTTCCATCAAGCATAGCCCAAGACTTAAAGTTCACATAATTAAGAATCTAAATTTGTATCATTGGTGACATAATTCAAAATCTAAATTTGTATGGGTGTCTTAATGAAGAAGAGTTTGATCATGAATTTTAGTGTGGTATGCTACTTTGCCTACATATCTACTTTTCTTGAATGAAATTCTCATTGTATTGTAATAATCCCTTTAATAGTATATATTCAGCGGTGATTTGTTCTTATAGGATTTTATGCAAAAAAAGGCTTCTTGGGTAAATTTGGTTTCTTGTGTGAATGATTTCTTGTAATATATTGAAATATGGATTTTAATCTATTTAAGATAACTCTTGTTGTATATAAATTATTAATACTCTATTTCCTTTAAGTTGATAACAGATCTTGGCTTGTTAAGTTTTATGAGAGGGAGGGCATTTTGACCCTAGCCAAAGCTGAAGATCAATGGTCCCTACCCATTACACATGTAGGAACAAGGCAATTCCAAACTTCAACTCCCATTCGCAGTCACCTATCAAAACTTGTCATTTTTGTTCTTATAAACACCATTGACTAATTAGATCAAGAGGCACAATTTGCAAGTTTATTGAGTTGTTTGTACAGGTGGCATTTGTTTCTTGGCTCTTGAAACATTTAACTTCTTTAAGTAACCCATCGAGCATGACAAATGTTGTAAAAATAACATAATTTATTAACAGCCCATGTCGATGGCTACCTATAATGTAAAAATAGTGTACATTTATATGTAACAATTTGAATGCAATATGCTCAATCTGGGTTAATGGAGTAATGGCCATAGGCTTCAAGAAACTTGAGAGTTGGTGATGATAACAACTTTCTCAACTATACCAATCTCAAAGTCTCAAATCACTATCTTCCTCGAGATAGTTAGCACCATGCTATAGTCCAGACATGGGAGTTCAAAAGTTAAAATTTAATCACTATTTTCTTTTGAATGCAGATAACTCTATACATTGTCTTCTGTGGAAGAGTTATCACTTAGGTAGAGTGTTTAAGGAAGTCTTAAGACTGTCTTCCTCTTGACAATAATCACCATGCTACATTTCATATTTTTGTACTCTCAAGAATCTTATAACAAATGCATGTCAAACTCTTCAGGTGCCTTTTCCACATTGGTAACCACAACTATATGCATTCATTGTCATGGGATATCTAATGTTGAGAATTAATAAAATATATCCAAATCTATCCCCTGTTTCAGTTTTCCAAAGATAACAATATCCTTATTACCTTATGGTAATAGTGGCCTAACAAGGCTAAAATAGTAGCTATCTGGTGCAGTTATAGTTTGGGTGGTAGAAAGACAAGCATATGTAGATCCAATGCTTTGATATAGTTAATAACATTGTCTCTTTACTTAGTGACATAATTCTTAAAGAGGAATCAAACACTATGTAAATAAGTTCAATGCTACAATCCTTTAAAAGGTTGATCAGTCGGGTAAAATAAGTTCATGACCATCCAACCACATGACTAAAAGGCCTATAGTATTCAAGGTAACATAATTCAACCTAGTGACTCCTTTGTACAATCCACATGATCAACATGATGAAACTCTTATGAAATAATAATAAAAGCAAACAAAATAGTCCATTGAGATCACCACAATCCATCAAGAAGAAAATATATAGGAATTTTAATAGATGTTTAAAGTTGTGACTTCCCTAGAGGACATGCATTCAAAATGTGGATGTGTAAATAAGGCACATGATAAGTTTGTAAAATGCCTCAAAGAAAAGCGGTCTCATGGAATAGAATGATTAGAGACTATGCATAGGTTGGATTAATTGAAAAGTTTTTATAAACTTTCAAGAAAATGCAAGGGGATAGTATAAATCCTGATTCACAACTTTTAGTAGAATCCTTCATGTTTGTTCCAAAATAGGAAGTTTGGAATGGGTAAATGAACATTTATAAAACATAGTACAAGGTAGCTTTATGTTAGATATTAAAACTAATTTTTTTTTGGTAGACTTGAGGATGTAAACTCTGGAAGCATATATAAGGTACATGAATTGTGTGACCCATTGCCTCAATCAAGAATTAGCTAATGAAATTCATATTTATATACATGTCAACCAAAGTTATATAAACTCCAATGTACTATAGCTAAGGGTTTGCAAGTCATTTCAGTATATTCAGAAGATTAAGCCTAAGTTGTCGAGCCTAGATGACTATCCATAGTCCAATCTAGTTGAGAGAGAAATCCTAGCTAGCAAATGGGAGATCACACCATATAATACATAATTTGTAAAGTGGCCAATTGACATATAGCCATGAGAAGATAGAGCAAATAAAAGGTCACTCCCAACATGTAATCCCTGACTAAAGATGTCATACTACAAACCCTAGCCTTAATAAGCCATGCTCATTGAACAAAAGTCTCATATGGGGGTCGCGCGAACGGGAGCCCCCTCTGTCACAAATTAGGATGTGAAAAAACCCTAGACCACTTTGTATAAAAGGTCGCATCTGGTAGGGGAAGGATCTTGGCCATGTATCTAATTTCATAGGTTTCTTTGGCGAAACAAAACTCTAGCCACTTCCATTTCTTTTGCCCTAAAATAAGTAACCAATCATGGCAACTAGGGTTTCAAAAAAATTAATATAAATTTAACTCTATTTCATCCAAGGAATTTCATGGTCCTTGAATAAGTAGTCTCAAATGTAAAAGAAACCAATAAGACAAGTAGCAGACATAATAGAAATGAAAGCATCAACAGCATAAAAAAAACAACAAAACCCTATGAGGTAACATACATAAAAAAAGCACAACATAAATTAAAGCTAACAAAAATAAATCTTTTCAAAGAAAGAAAGAAAATGGAATGAAGAATGTGGAATGAGATCTTACTTGGGTACGATAGGGATTTGTAGGCTCAGTTGTTGGGAGAGCATTCTCCAATCACAACAAATTCAGCTGAATACGCAAAATCTCATGCCCATTTTTTTTTGTTTTTATATTTAACAGATTTGGCTGAAACATACTTGCCTGAAACTTAATCAATCGAATATTCGGGGCCATGTTAGTGCCAAGTAGACGCCACATGGTTTCGGTCAAAAACTACTTGGCCAGAGCCAACTCAGCCAAAACTTACTCGGTCACAATTATTTAGTTGGCCCAAAGTGTGACACAGGTTTGTACTTTTACCCACCCACCCCCTTGTCCCTAAAGTTTCTGCTTTTAGATATCTAAATCTTAGTATGTTTCTAATCTGAGTTTAGTGCCTCCTTGTTCGAGCATTTGTCATGTTTTGTTCCTCTGTATATGATTTCATATAATTAGGGTTTGAGGCTTCATTTGATTAGGGTTTGTCAAATTCATCAATACATTCTATCTTTCATTATCATTCCATAGTGACACCAAACCTATAGTTGAGTCATTTTGCAACAGTAGTGACTTAACTCAGTTTATGTCCTTGAATGTTAATGTGAAAGGAGGGTTTGATTGAAACTATCTTAATAACACTTCAACTCACACCTTTTTATATTAAACACCACCTTAGCTATGCTTAAGGGGGGTGTTAGTGCAAAGCTTTAATATATATTACTTAGCCTAAGTAATATATTTGCACGTCTTTAAGCCACCTTAGGTGGTTAGGTTTTGACTTGGAGAGTTCAACACAACTCTCCAAGATACGTGTCATCATTCCCTCGCCACTTGGTGGAAGCTTTCTTGCCACCACTAGTAGAGTGTTGAAGTCAACTTCTGATTCAATCCAACCTCCTTCCCCATATGTACATTGTCATTTGGATAATGTCATGGGCTGACTTTGCATATTATTTATGTACTTTTCATTTGATCTTTCATTTATTTATGTTCATCTCCTAAATCATCAAATTCTAAAATGGATTTCATCAAGTTGCTTTGGAATTCGATTACCTCCCTCATGACTTTGGAGGCTTGGTCTTATTGACTTAAATCATTAGGGTACACCTTTATGTGCTAAATTGATAATTGGAGCCTTTGAAGGAGATAAATCTTTGAAAGTGTTGCTTTGTTATTGCATTTATATTGGAGTGCCAAATGAGCATAAATCCTATAGATCTTGGTCTTCATTCTATTCTCATTATGTAAGATACTATTCAAATCTAAGGCACTTTTGTTGTCAAATGTATATGGAAATACCAAGAATTGATTAAGCCTTGGATTCTATGGAATGAAAATTGATTCAAAACTAGGTTGTCCATTAATCAGTAGTCTCTTGCAATCACTTCTTAGGATAGACTCTTGCTAAATTTTTTAGGGTACATGCTTTAAAATTTTTAATAGAGGTATTAAGACTCCCCTAGATTTTTTCAAGAACCACTAGGATTCATCTTTCTTGACTTGAAACCAATGTGAAGTATAGATTGTTGCACATATGTTACCTAAGGTTTTCATTCATGTGGTTGTGTGGTTGTCATTGATGTCAACACTCAATTTGGGTTGTTTGATGTCAACACTTAGTTTGGACTATCATTGATGCTTATGTGATGGTGTGCTAATAGTGATGTTGATGATGTTCATGGTTAGATGTCATGCATTGTTAAACTGTACTGAGCATGATAGGTGCCAGCAGAGATGATATCATGATGATATATTAAGATAAGAATTAAAAGCATCAAGATGAAGAATGATATATTAAGATGGGAATTATAAGCATCAAGATGAAGAATGATATATTAAGATGGGAATTAGAAGTTGTTATGTCATAAAATGTCCCCCTAGGACTTTTACCTCCTAAATTTATCTCTCGAGTCCCTTAGATTTAATCATGCATGTTAAAAATGAATCTTGGAGCAAAATCCCATGAAACCCATGACAAATGGGGCCTAGGGGTGAACCTTAAGCTTAATTTGGACCCAAAATAGGCCTCTAGACTTGGGTACCCATGCCCTAGTCCTGCCCTATTTTGTCAGGGTCCCAAATTTGAATGTCGTCTTGTGACCGTTAAAAAGGTTTCCCTTGTCGGCATCTTAAGTTTGAATTAGGAAAGTTTAGCAGGAATGTATATATAATCATGTTTAGGACTTAATTTTAAAATAGAAGATGATTTTGAGATTAAGGTGAACTTATGATCATAGAGCATTCAAGGCATTCATTGTGTTGCAAAACATAATTGTGTTGTTGTGTTTGTTTTTACAAATTTGGCTTCATCTTCTCTTGGTGTGAAAGATCTTCATTGTTGGCAACATGATCAAGAGACACTACTGATATGATTGTGATACGGTGTTGTCATTCATGGAAATGGTCAGATATGATTGGAAATAGGTTTTGAGACAAGTTGTGTAAAGTTATTTTTGGTACAAGAAGAATGACTTCGTCAAATTAACTAAGTGTTGGCAGCTTACTAAGTTAGCGACAAGAAATCGGTTGGTATTCCTCTGAAGATATAGATTCTTTTATGCGGTTCTGGTATGTTGTACATAGTTGTTTGATGATGCTATGTTCCAAGTTTCATGTCCTAGTAGTCTCTGGAAGCTACACTTTGAATTGTTTAAATACGAGTTAACAAAGGTTAGTCATGAACAGTGTAGAATACCTGAGTATTTTAGTCTGCATTTCTTTGCTTGGTTGTTTTGATTTGTGGTTTGGAGGTGTTGTAAACACATGTTAGGTGTATCTAATTCCAGATTTGTGGAGTCTAAGGTTTACCAGATGATCATCTACAAGTTTCTAAGTATTAGCATTCAGGTTGACAATATTTTATTTACCTCCTAAGTTTAGCTACCGGGTCCCTTAGATTTAATCGTGCATGCTAAAAATGAATCTTGGAGCAAAATCCCATGAAACCTATGACAAATGGGGCCTAGGGTTGAACATTAACCTTAATTTGGACCCAAAATAGGCCTCTAGACTTGGGTGCCCATGCCCTAGTCCTGCCCTATTTTGTCGGGGTCCCAAATTTGAATGTCGTCTTGTGACCATTAAAAAGGTTTCCCTTGTTGGCATCTTAAGTTTGAATTACAAAAGTTTAGCAGGAATGCATATATAATCATGATTAGGATTTTATTTTAAAATAGAAGATGATTTTGAGATTAAGATGAACTTATGATCAAACAGCATTCAAGGCATTCATTGTGTTGCAGAGCAGAATTGTGTTGTTGTTGTGTTTGTTTTTGCAAATTTGGCTTCATCTTCTCTTGGTGTGAAAGATCTTCATTGTTGGCAACATGATCAAGAGACACTGCTGATATGATTGTGATATGGTGTTGCCATTGATGGAAATAGTCACATATGATTGGAAATAGGTTTTGAGACAAGTTGTGTAAAGTTATTTTTGGTACGAGAAGAATGACTTCATCAAATTGACTAAGTGTTGGTAGCTTACTAAGTTAGCGATAGGGAATCAATTGGTATTCCACTGGAGATATAGATTCTTTTATACAGTTCGGGTATGTTGCACATAGTTGTTTGATGATGCTATGTTCCAAGTTTCATGTCCTAGCAATCTCCGGAAGCTACACTTTGAATTTCTTAAATACAAGTTAACAAAGGTTAGTCATGAACAGTGCAGAATACCTGAGTATTTTAGTCTGCATTTCTCTACTCTTGGTTGTTTTGATTTGTGGTTTGGAGGTGTTGTAAACACATGTTAGGAGTATCTAATTCTAGATTTGTGGAGTCTGAGGTTTACCACATGATCATCTACAAGTTTCTAAGTATTAGCATTCAGGTTGACAATATTTCATTTACCTCCTAAGTTTAGCTCCCAAGTCCCTTAGATTTAATCGTGCATGTTAAAAATGAATCTTGGAGAAAAATCCCATGAAACCCATGACAAATGGGGCCTAGGGGTGAACCTTAAGATTAATTTGGACCCAAAATAGGCCTCTAGACTTGGATGCCCATGCCCTAGTCCTGCCCTATTTTCCCGGGGTCCCAAATTTGAATGTCATCTTGTGACTATAAAAAAGGTTTCCCTTGTCAGCATCTTAAGTTTGAATTACGAAAGTTTAGCAGGAATGCATATATAATCATGTTTAGGACTTCATTTCAAAATATAAGATGATTTTGAGATTAAGATGAACTTATGATCATAGACCATTCAAGGCATTCATTGTGTTGCAGAGCAGAATTGTGTTGTTGTTGTGTTTGTTTTTGCAAATTTGGCCTCATCTTCTCATGGTGTGAAAGATCTTCATTGTTGGCAACATGATCAAGAGACACTACTGATATGATTGTGATATGGTGTTTTCATTGATGGAAATAGTCAGATATGATTGGAAACAGGTTTTGAGACAAGTTGTGTAAAGTTATTTTTGGTACGAGAAGAATGACTTCGTCAAATTGACTTAAGTGTTGGCATCTTACTAAGTTAGCCACAGGAAACCAGTTGGTATTCCTCTAGAGATATAGATTCTTTTATGTGGTTCTAGTATGTTGCACATAGTTTTTTTATGATGCTATGTTCCAAGTTTCATGTCCTAGCAGTCTCCAGAAGCTACACTTTGAATTGCTTAAATACGAGTTAACAAAGGTTAGTCATGAACAGTGCAGAATACTTGAGTATTTTAGTCCGCATTTCTCTGCTATTGGTTATTTTAATTTGTGGTTTGGAGGTGTTGTAAACACATGTTAGGAGTATCTAATTCCATATTTTTGGAGTTTGAGGTTTACCAGATGATCGTCTACAAGTTTCTAAGTATCAGCATTCAGGTTGATAATATTTCACAGTGACAAAAACAATAGTTCAGAGATATGCATTTTGTCGCATAAGAATATTATGACTCATTGTTCGGAAGATATGTTGGGTGATGCATAATGAATGTTTGGTATGAATTGTAGTGTTTTGTGTGGTCCGCATTGGGAGTTGTGGTATGACACTTAAGGATGAAGCCGACATACAAGTTAGATCGATATGCGGTAAAGATATATTATTTGGATCATCATCCTAAGTGGTTCTATAATAGGTCTGCACCTATATGAAGGTTCTTTAAGGATTGTATTGGTCTACACAACTTCTTATGTAAAGAGTTCAAGCCGACAAAGTATAACCTTTTGTGTACATGTTTCATTTCAGGCAAGCCGACCCAGTTTTGAGTTAGATCTTGTTGTGGATATAAATACTTGATGTATTTCATTGTTATGTATGTATGAGGTGTGAATGTGATGATGAATTCAATAAGAAAATAATATTAAGTGCGACAAGAGCAAGTCTAATGTAAAAGCAAAACAGTTAAGCAAAATAGTCAAGATGAAGAGTTTTGAGATAGTATTTTGAGCATTCATGAGAGTTGCAATCATGCATGTGTAGATGCAATTTGAGCAATTCATTTTGGCAATGAGCCATCTCCTTTCTTCTATCTTTTTCTAGGCAGTGAGCCTTTTTGTAGTGAGCACTTCTTTGGACAGTGAGCCCTGGGCAGTGAGCCCTAAGTTGGTGAGCCTTTATTGTAATTTGGCATTGTTCCTACATAATATATTGTGAGCTAACACTCATCGTAGTTTTTCCTAGTTTTGGGTTTTCCACGTAAAAAATCTTGTTGTTCTATGCTTTACTTGCTTTGTTATTACATGTGGTAAATGGATTACTGGTTTAATAAATTTGAGGTTTAATAAAGTACTAATTCACCCCCCTCTTAGTACTTTGGGTGTTCAATAATTGGTATCAGAGCCTGGTTCCTTAGAAGAAGTGTAACAGGTTGATGAATATCTTGGAGACTAAACACATGACAGGGAAAAAACATCTTACTCCTCTTGAAGAAATTGATGCAACTAAGACTGAAGAATAATGCACACTTGTGAATGAAGAAGAACTCAAACTTGTACTAGCATATCTTGAAAAGGTTGAAATAGAAAATAGGGAAATTGAGGGAGCAAGTCAAAAAATTCAAAGAAAATACAAGGAGGTTAGTGAACAATTGATATCTATAGAAGATACATTGAGTAATATGAAAGTGGAAGTTGTAAAAAGAGCAAAAGCTAAAGAAGACCTAAATCAGTTGGTGAAAAGCAAAACTAAAGACTGTACAAAGCTTGAATAAGAAGTTGTGGATCTAAAAGATGGCCTGAAACATGCATGGAATCAGGAAGAAAAATTTAGAATAAGTGTTTCCCAACTTGATAGAATATTTTCTAGTCAGAAGAGTCCTAATGATAATGAAGGTTTTGGATTTAAGAAAGGTGAAAGTTCCAAAACCAGTCAAGAAAAAAATGTTGAGATTAAGAAGGACAAAAGAAAATAGTTTCAGAATCAAAGGAATAAACCTAGAAGACCATCAGTCAGGCAACCAAATGCTCAAAGGTACCCTTCTTTCAATGGTTATTTTAATACATGCAATAAATTTGGTCATTAGGCTACTCAATGTAAGAACAAAGTGAATCAAAATGTTCCATCATTCTCTAGTCAATGCTTCACTTACAATAAAATAGGTCACAAGGCTAATGATTGTAGATGTCAGATTAGGAATGGTTATAACAACAAAAGAAATAATTAGACCTTTAAGGGAAACTGCTTCACATGTAAGAAGTTTGGTCACAAAGCTAGTGAATGTAGAAGTCAGATAAGGAACAACTACAATAATGGAAGGAATGCTCAATCTTGCAATGGGAATTGTTTTTCATGCAATAGATTTGGGCATAAGGATAACTAATGTAGATCAAGGATGAATCCAATGAATGGAAGGAACCAAGGATAGAGGAATGTTTTTTTCTACAATTGTAATAGGCCTGGACATATTACAAAAATATGTAGAAGCAAGAATGTGAAAACAAACAATCCTGCAGAAAAGAGGAAAATAGAGCAGAGGCAAGATGAAGGAAAGAACAAGATTGATTTGATAGAAATTAAGAAGGAAATGAACTAGATGTGGGTTAAGAAAGAGGTACATGAGGTCAAGTATGGATCCACACCAATCACTGGTACCAACACTTCCTCCAGGAAGTAAATTGGGAGCTCTGGCTCAAGGGGAGCTTCAATGAAAAATCTTGATCCCCTAGCTAGATAGTTGGTACTGAGATCTAGCATGAGGGTATGAGTTAAAGATCTATTTGATGAATCTTTTGAAGAAGTTACCAGTAGAAAAAGGTCTAATTCAGCGCATTGCAGAGCTATCTAGATCGACTGTGCTTAACAATGAAGTGTTTGACAACTTTTTGAAAGTTGGCATTTATTGCGATTAGGTTTTGGTGAATAAAGGATAAATGTATCGCATTCAAAGGAATAATCACTTTGCATTCAAGTTTTTAAGTATCCAAGAAGATCTGATGTGAAACCCTAAGCAACTTTACCAATTTCCATCAATTTAAAGTGAAGAAACCCTAATTCGGTGAAAAGAGGTATTTACAGTAGAAACTGATCTGTGAAATTATTTGAATTTTTGAGGAAAAATGTCAATCCCACAAGTAATAGAGATCACAGAAAGGCCCTATCCAAAATTTGAGAAAACCCCTTTCAAATCAATGGAAGTTGACCCTAATGGTGCATTTTCAGAAGTACTGTATAGCGTAATATATGAGGAAGATATTAGGGCATACATCCATGTTTCCCTAGAAGAATATGATGATAGAAAACTTGGGGAGCTATATCAAAAACATCTGACTGGTGATGGATTTGAATTGAAGGAAGAATATAAGGCATTGGCAGAGAAGAAATTCATACAATATCTAGACTTCCTTACTTTTATTGAGGATTCATTGATCTGGTATGTGCTTAATAGGATTCATGATGATTTTTTGTGGCTTGAAACACCCTTCATGATCATAAAGGAAGCAATAATGGATGTAATTGGATTCAAATCTATTAGAACTGTACCCATGCTGAAGGTTGTGAAAAATAGCACTATAATAGAGGCTACCGGTGCTTACTTTGACAAAAGGGCATTAACAATGAACACCATTGAAGACCATGCAGTGAGATTTGCATCAATAGTGATTGGGTATAAAGTGTACTTCACCAACTGGGAAAACTCTGTCTCTGGTACCACCATCTACACTGCATATGAGATGGTCAAGAAGAATATTGACTATGACCTCTGTGAGTTGCTCCAACAATAGTTGATGGAGAACTTGAAGAAGACCAAAGAGTCAAAATATGCTTTTAAATATGGTACGTTGATTATTTGCCTATTCTTCTATTTTTTGAAAGAACTACTTGAAATGAAGAATGTGGTCTAGTTGGATAGCAAACCTATTGCAATACAAATTAGGAATCATCTGAACAACATAGGCAATCATGATGCATAAAATGCAGCCCTATGGGGCTACTTCAAAAAATTTCAAAAGGCCATGCAATCTAGGGCAAGGATACCTAGTTCAATAGTGCAAAAGTATAAGGATGATATATGTTTTATTGTGAATAAAGATTGGTGTATTATGGTAGCAGTAGAGCCAAGGACAGTATGGGTCCCTCCTTTGGGGTATGAAGTAATTAAGGATGTGTTGATTGGCTCGGCTAAGCTCATGTTGAGCAAGCCCAAGGACACCACTGAGGAAAGATTTGGAACATATGAGTAAATTTCAGTCAAGGTACATCTTGAATTAAAGAAACATGGAACTCAAAAGAAGGTGAGGAAAATGGTAGAGGAATATGCCCAGAGAAAGAGGTATAACAAAGAACAAATTGTAGAAGCAAGAGCAAAGTTAGAAGTAGAAAAGGCTGCTAGAGAAAAGAAACAAGATGAGCCAAAAAAGGCTCTGGAAGAGCCTAAGAAGAAATCAAAGGAGCCTATAGTACCAATGAGAAGAACAAGAGAAGAACAAGAGCCTCAACCTCTACTAAAACTGCATTTAACTCCTCTAGTCCCACTTCTTCAGTAAGTATGGAAGTACCTACAAAGAAATCCACTAATAAAGGACATAGAAGAAAGAAAACCAAGGGCCAAAGAATGTATGTTAGTATTGGAGTTGATGAAGAAGAAACTCAAACAAATGAAGAAGTAAAGAAAATGAAGGCTAAGACTAGTGAAGTCTCCAAGAGTAAATAGAAGCCCTCCAGTAAGGGCAAAAACAAGAAGTTAAAGAAACCAGAGCCCAAAGAAGCAGAGGCCACAATAACATTACAAGATACCTTAAATGCTATGGCAGCCCATGGTAACTTAAAGCTAATAGTAGAATTATATGATGAGTATAATGACGTGGACAAAGGCATCATTGAAACTGCACTAATTAGATTTTTGGACATGTTCAACAAAGCTCTCATTGAGGTGATTACTGATTTGCCAGATAGCTTGGCCAGCATTATGTTTGCTAGAAGGAAAGTAACAATGGACAAAGACACAGAGTTAAGAGAACATGAATTAATAAGGTTGTGTCCAGATATAACTATTGAAGAGAAAACCAAGGTCACCAAGATGATTGGGGAAAAGTTTAAGATAAAGAAAAGGATCAACACGCTGATGTCTGGAGACATAGAGAAATTGGTGAATTAGGAAACAGAGGAAATAAATCTTGATGTCTTAAGAGAGTTTTGAAAGGAAGAAAGGTACACAGAACACACTTCCTACATCAATCTAATGAGGGGAAATGTATGAAATTTTTTTTTAATCCTTACAATTGCAGCAATGTTAAACATATAACATAAGAAATTACAATAGTAACACAGCACATAAGAGATTGAAACAAGATGTATCATGGGGAAAACCTTTTCAGGTAAAATACCGTACACTCTAAAACTTGCACAATGTATTATCTAAAACAATAACAATTTACAATACACTTGCAATGCAAGTTCTTTCAAGAGTCTTCAAATATTGTTTTTGGAGTGATTTTGGTAGCATAACAGTACCTGTACAAAAGCTATTTCATACAACTCCAAAACAATGCATTTTATAGAGATACAAAGCATATTCTGGAAGCTTCTTGAGATAGGCATCCACCTTGGCTACATGGCCATTATCCCACATCAAAGGACACTTATCCAAGCTACAAATACATCTCTTACATCTGTCATATATGCAGATTTGACTTTCCCAACATGGAGCGTTCCAAGGCTAAAAATAGACTATGACAGATGCTCTTACGCATCTTACAACTGTCATAAAAAACTGCAACATGACAATCTTAAATGTTATAAGAGAATTCATCATACAATGCTAAATATAGAATATTCCTTGTACAACATGTCATAGCCCAACTTGGGCACCCAAAGATTCCTTTCCCTCATGCAAAGATACTCACCGACACTTGTCACCACTTGTCATAGAATCTCCAAACTTGGCTCTTACGTGTCATAGATTCTGTCATATGGAATATCCTCTTCCACATACCACAAGGTGCCAACACATGGCATATTAGGGCCACCTCAAATGGGACACCCAAATCCATGTAGGTTTGACTTGACCATCCACGTCAGATTCCAAGTAAGATGACATGTCACGGTGACACCTCAAATAAGTGACCATACTGAAAGTGTAAGTAAATACAATATTAGGCAATAAATAAATATATAATTAAATGAATAATACTAGGAATTTGCAAAGGTTGAGACACCTTAATTCCCAACATTCTCCCACTTGTCGAACACCATACAAGAGCCAAAAGAAATGACAAGATTTAACTGCTAGGGGGCAAGAGGCCCAGAGACTCTGAACACCATTTGAATTTCTCTGTGCCCACTGGTTTAATCAATCCATCTACAACATTCTTCAAAGTGTCTACTTTTTCCAACATCACCTTCCCATATTCTACCATATCTCAAACAAAATGAAAATGAATGTCAATATGCTTTGTTCTAGCATGGAAAGTAGGATTCTTTGCTAAGCAAATCACACTCTGAATATCACAATAGATAGTAATCTATCCTGCATCAAAACCAACATCTGAACACAACCTCTTAAGAAAAATGGCTTCCTTACGAGCATGAGTTGCTACCATATACTCTACTTCTGTAGTGGACAAAGCAACCATAGGTTGTCACTTACTCATCCAACTAATAGCACCACCAAACATGGTAAACACATAAGCACTAGTGGATCTCCTGCTGTCAATGTCACCTATCCAATCAGAATCTACAAGTCCATGAATACTCATAGAATTTTGAGGTCTAGGAGGATAACCATGATAACATAAGGAATACTTGGAACTACACCTCAAATATCTAAACATTCTCTTCACTACATCCCAATGTACCCGTCCAAGATTAGCCATAAACCAACTAAGGACTCCCATTGCTTGGGCAATGTCTGGTCTTGTACAGACCATAACATACATCATGTTGCCAACTGCACTAGCATAAGGTACTCTACTCATAACCTCCATCTTAGAAAGAGACTTTGGACAATCATCTACAAATAACTTTGTCCCCATCGTAATAGGAACAGTCAATGATCTACAATCCACCATACTGAATCTCTCCAACATGGTGTTAACATACTTACTCTTGCCTAGCCAAAGTTCTCTATTTTCTCTGTCTCTTCAGATCTCCATTCCCATAATGCACTTGGCTGTCCCTAAGTTTTTCATTTCAAACTATGCTGACAACTAAGACTTCAAATTAGAAACCATATTCTTACCATTCCCGATCAGCAACATATCATCAATATACAGTGCAATAATGAGAATATGATCATTGTCAAACTTGTAATACACACAATGATCTGATTTCAATCTTAGAAATCTAATAGACAACACAAAGGCATCAAACTTCAAGTACCACATCCTAGCAAATTGTTTCAATCCATACAAAGACTTCTTTAACTTGCAAACCAAATTTTCTTTATCTTTGACTGTGACATGTAGATTTCTTCCTCCAAGTCACCATAAAGGAAAGCTATCTTCACATCCATTTGGTCCACTTCTAAATCATAAGCTGCTACAAGAGATAACAGGAATCGTATAGATGTCAGCTTTGCAATGGGAGAGAAAATTTTATTGTAATCAATTACCTCCACTTCTGAATACCCCTTCACAATCAATCTAGCCTTATACTTCTCAACACTACCATCTGCACCAAATTTCTTCTTGAACACCCATTTGCATCCAACATGTTTCCATCCATCAGGCAAAGGCACCAAGTCCCAAGTTTTATTCTTTTCCAAAGAAGCCATCTCATCTTCCATGGCCTCCTTCCAGGAACCTGCATCTTTCATGCCCATAGCCTCTATCAAAGTTCTAGGCTCATCAGTGTTAGTAAGCAAAGAAAAAGCACAACTAGAATCAAGCAATGTATAACTAAACCTCTTAGGTTACTTCATGTTTCATGTAGACCTCCTCAAAGGCTGAGGTGGAGGTTCAACTTCTTCTTTTGAACTTTCAGAGCTACTAGAGCTCTCCTCATCATTAGGTCCAACAAGGTCTTTCCGTTCAGTCTTCTCAGGGGTAGTAGGAAATTGAACCACATCCTTTTACTTTTCTTTTTCTTCTAGATATAAAACAACAAGAGGTGTTACCTCTTTGAAGATAACACTTCTGCTATACAAGATTTTTTTAGCCACAGGATCCCAAAGCTTGTACCCTTTCACACCAACACCATAGCCAATGAAGATACACTTAACTACCTTGTTCTCCAATTTTGACCTCTTCTCCTTAGGCACATGTGCATATGCCTCACAACCAAAAACACGAAGATGTCTCAATGAAGGCTTCTTACCAGACCACACCTAAATGGGTGTCTTATCAACAAGTACTGAAGTAGGAGACCTATTAACTAGGTAGCAAGTAGTGGCTATAGCTTCAACCCAAAACTTTTGTTCAAGGCTAGTACATACTCATAGCCCTCTCCATCAATGTTCTATTAATCCTTTCTACAACTCAATTTTGCTACAGGGTGTAAGGAGTTGTCTTATGTCTTTCAATCCCATGTTCTTTACAGAACTTATTGAACTCTGTCAAACAAAGCTCACCACTGTTGTTAGTTCTCAAACACTTAATCTTTTTACTAGTCTAATTCTCAAAAAAAGGTTAAACTCTTTGAACCAACTACAGACTTTAGATTTGCTTCTAAGAAAATAAATCCATGTCCTTCTACTATAATCATCTATGAATGATACAAAATATAATGATTTAGAAATCAAAGGAACATTCATAGGACCAAACACATCAGAATGAATAAGATCCAACACACCAGAAGACTTATGAGAACTCGAGTAAAACTAAACACAGTTTTGTTTTCCATATACACAATGTTCACAAAAGTTGAACTCAAGATTACAATCATTTAACCCCTCGACGAGGTTTTTATTTTTCAGGGCTCTAAGACCCTTCTCACCAATGTGACCAAGTCTCTTATGCCACAACATTATCTTTTCAGCAGGAAGTTTCATTTCCAAAGCATGAGCACCCTTAGGTACCCAGAAGGCACTACCATCAGAAGTAGAAGCAACACATTTCTTTACTGTCGATTCCAATGGTGAGGATGAAGAATCTAAAGGTCTTTTCTTTGAAACAAAAGAACTATTGCACTGAGTAGTGCATGCATCCAGCTAAAACATAGTACCTCTTCGAGTACCCTTAGCAAGCACCATAGCTCCTCTTGTCATCATGCATCCTCCACTTGAGAAGGCAACTTGCAGACCTGCGTCATTCAATTTACTTATAGAGAGCAGGTTTCATGCTAAACTAGGGATGTGCATAACCCCATTAATCTCCTTCACTTGTCCATCAAGGAATTGAATCAAGACTCTTCCACAACCAACTATCTTTTGGTGAGAGTCATCACCCAAGTACACCTTCCCACCATCGTATTCTTCATACTTTGTAAACCAACCTCGATGTGAGGTCATGTGGAAAGAAGTACTAGAGTCAATCAACCACACATCTTCTGATGCATGGGTGGCCAAGGCTTCAATAAATGCATCACCATCATCTTGTGACTTTTCAGAATTGGAATCGAAGTTCTTCTTCTTTTTCTTCTTCTCCTCTTTGCACTCCTTTCAGAAGTATGCAATTTTTCCATAGTTCCAACACACTACCATGGACTTTCCAAGAGATTTAGATCTCCCACGGGATTTGGATTTTCCCTTTTCAGCTCTCTTGTCTTTCTTTTTCCCTTTTCTTTGGGTCTACCACAAACCACAAGAGCCTCCTTTGCTGATTTGGAAGATTTTCTCTGCATATCTTTAGATAACAGTGAAGACACCACTTCATCCATCTTGAAGGTGGTTGTAGTACTCCTAATGGCCATGACAAGGTGCTCCCATGATTTTGGCAAAGAATAAAGCAAGGTCATACAATGATCCTCCTCCTCCATCTTTACACCAATGGATGTTAACTATGTAACTAGCATGTTAAAAGCATTTAGGTGATCTGCAACCAATCCTCCATCATCCATCCTCAGAGAATATAGCTTCTTTTGTAGGAATAACTTGTGTACATGGATTTAGCTTGATAAACATCACCAAGTTTCTTCCACATCTCCTTTGCAGTCTTCTCTTCATGAGCATTCAACATGACAGAATCAACTAAATAGAGTCTCACAAGACCCTTAGCTTTATGATCTTTGATATCCCATTCATCTTGAGGCATTGTTGTTGGTTTGTACCAAAAATTGCTTCCCATAGATCTCTGTCAACAAGCATGTCTTCCATTTTGAGTTTCCACAACTTGAAATTGCTGCCATTAAACTTTCCCAATTCAATTATACTGGATGTGCCTACCATCTTCTCACTACAACAAGATCACAGAATACTCTACATAGACTCCCACTCAATCGAAGATTAGCTCAAAAGACCCCTACCCAACAACTAGGATCATAGGTGATCAAGATCTGATACCAACTAAAAGGAAGAAAGGTAAACAGAACACACTTCCTACACCAATCTAATGAGGGGAAATGTATGCAAATTCATTTTAATCCTTACAATTGCAGCAATGTCAAACATATAACATAAGAAATTACAGGAGAAACACAACACATAAGAAATTGACACAAGATGTATCGTGGGGAAAACCTTTTCAGGTGAAAAACCCCACACTCTAAAACCTGCACAATGTATTATCTGAAACAATAATAGTTTACAATACACTTGCAATGCAAGTTCTTCTAAGAGTCTTCAAATGTCGCTTCTGGACTGATTCCGGCAACATAACAGTACTTGTACAAAAACTATTTCATACAACTCCTAAACAATGCATTTTATAGAGATATATAAGGCATATTCTAGAAGCTTCTTGAGATAGGCATCCACCTTGGCCACATGGCCATTATCCTACATCAAAGGACAATTGTCCAAGCTGCAAATACATCTCTTACATCTGTCATACATGTAGATTTGACTTTCCCAACATGGAGTGCTCCAAGGCTAAAAATAGGCTATGACGGATGCTCTTACGCATCTTACAACTGTCATAAAAGACTACAACATGACAATTTTAAATGTTATAAGAGAATCTGTCATATAATGCTAAATATAGCATATTCCTCTTACAACATGTCATAGCCCAACTTGGGTGCCCAAAGATGCCTTTCCCTCATGCAAAGATACTCACTGACACTTGTCACCACTTGTCATATGAATCTCCAAACTTGGCTCTTACGCATCATAGATTCTATCATTTAGAATATCCTCTTCCAGATACCACAAGGTGTCAACACATGGCATATTAGTATCACCTCAAATGGGATGCCCAAATCCATGTAGGTTTGACTTGACAATCCAAGTCACATTCCAAGTAAGATGACATGTCACCATGCCACCTCAACCAAGTGACCAAATTGAAAGTGCAAGTAAATACAATATTAGGCAATAAATAAATATACAATTAAATGAATAATGCTAGGAATTTGTAAAGGTTGAGACACCTTAAATCCCAACAAGTTTAATATCCCAACAATTCATAATAAGGAAGGACCAAAAGTTGGTAATGATATTTCTCTTCTGGAAATCAACATAGAATAGGGCTTGAATCAAACAAAGACAATTCCTCCAGAAAGAGATTAAGAAATGAAGGAGAAAAAGCTCCAGAGAATATTAAAGCTGCTCTAGAGCATAATGTAACTATTGATCAAGGAAATGAGGGTGATATAGTAGAACAAACTAATGAACAAGCTAAGGCTAGTCCTCCTCCGGAGCATAGAACCAATGAGCAAGAAACTATGGACCAAGAACCTCTGGAGAAGACTGAAGAAGAAGAAGTATCTCATGACATGGTAAGAGACATTGTTATAGCTACACAAGATTCAGTTGATTCAGTAAGAGAGTTCTTGGAGAGGCAGTAAGAAGTTTAGATTGTGGACACACCTGAGTTGTTGCAAGGATTGATTAACTTAGCCTCCATGTCCCCTCTACAGAAATTTAAATTAGGGACAATTTTCTAAGCTAAGGCTCAAGAAGAAATTTTGAAGTCTCATATTCAGGATAGTGAGCTTATTGGTGAGGTGTCTGATATTTTAGAAAAGTTGATGCTTGGATTACAAAAGGACACATTTTTAGCTCCTACTGAATAACTCAAAAATTGAATAAGCTCTATAAGTACACATTTTGAGTCTTTTGAAAAGGCTGTGGATAAAAAGGTTAGAATAGAGATTGATGATAAAAGACTAATTGAGTTGAAGAATAAGTTAGCTCAATAAAAAAATTTGTTGGATAATAACATTAAGTATGTAGATATTGCTATCAAGGAAGCCCGTGACATATACAATTTTTGTCTAACATGGCCAGAAACTACAAAACAAATAAAGGAGAAAATAAATGCCATGGAACTTTAGCTGATAAAAATTTCAAAAACATATGATCTAGCAGTTGACTCCTTTAACAACAAGAAAGTAGAAGTTGAGAACATTCATGCAAACATAAGTAGTTTGCTGAATCAGAAAGAGCCCATTTAAAATAGAATGTGCCATCTCAGAGAGATAGTAAGCTCTAAGATTAATTCTATGACTGGCTTAGTAGCTGAGGCATTGAAGATAAAGGCAATAACTGAAATGCCTACCACTATACATAAGGCAGAGGAATTGGTGTTCCAAGTGAATGGGAGCATTCAAATTTTGAGCAGTGCTAAGGCTTGGTGGGATGGAGAGACTGCCCAACTAAAAACCATGTACAAAGAGATCTTTTTCACTCCTAGTAAGTAAGTTATGTGATTGCACTTGTACATATGCGGCTAAGAATAATAGTTTTGAAATTTTGATACAATCTTGTCACTTGTACATACACCTTTGCCATTGATGTCAAAGGGGGAGAAGAAGAACCAGTGAAAAATAGATAAATATCTAAGGGGGAGAAGAAAAATAGTGTGTACATAGTAAGGGGAGCAGTATGAACATTTTTCACTAAGTGTTGCCATCAATGCCAAAGGGGGAGATTGTTGGCAACATGGTCAAGAGACACTACTAATATGATTGTGATATGGTGTTGTCATTGATGGTAGCAATCAGATATGATTGGAAACAGGTTTTGAGACAAGTTATGTATAGTTGTTTTTGGTCCGGGAAGAATGACTACGTCAAATTTACTGAGTGTTGATAGCTTATTGAGTTAGTGACAAAAAAATTGATTGGTATTCCTCCATAGATAAAGATTCTTATATATAGTTCTAGTATGTTGCACATAGTTTTTTTGATGATTCTATGTTCCAAGTTTCATGTCCTAGTAGTCTCCGGAAGCTACACTTTGAATTGCTTAAATATGAGTTAACAGAGTTTAGTCATGAACAATGTAGAATATTTGAGTATTTTAGTCTGCATTTCTCCACTATTTGTTGTTTCAATTTGTGGTTTGGAGGTTTTGTAAAAACATGTTAGGAGTATCCAATTCTAGGTTTGTGGAGTCTAAGGTTTACCTAATGATCGTCTACAAGTTTCTAAGTATCATCATTTAGGTTGGCAATATTTCACAGTGACAAAGACAGTAGTTCAGAGATCTGCATTTTGCCACATAAGAATATTATGACTTATGGTTCTAAAGGTATGTTGGGTGATGCATAATGAATGTTTGGTATGAATTGTAGAGTTTTGTGTGGTCCACATTGGGATTTGTTATATGACAGTTGATTTGGTTAAGTGTATACATAAGGATGAAACTCACATACAAGTTAGATCGATATGCGGTAAAGATATATTATCTGGATCATCATCCTACGTGGTTCTATGATAGGTCCACACCTATATGAAGGTTCTTGAAGGATTGTATTGGTCTACACAACTTCTTGTGTAAAGGGTTCAAGCTGACAAAGTATAACCTTTTGTGTACACATTTCATTTTAGGCAAGCCAACCCAGTTTTGAGTTAGATCTTGTTGCAGATATAAATACTTGATGGATTTCATTGTTATGTATGTATGAGGTGAAAATGTGATGATGAATTCAATAAGAAAAGAATATTAAGTGCGACAAGAGTAGGTCTAATGTAAAAGCAAAATAGTGAAGCAAAACAGTCAAGATGAAGAGTTTTGAGACAGTATTTTGAGCATTTATTAGAGTTGCAATCATGCATGTGTAGATGCAATCTGAGCAGTTCATTTTGGTAGTAAGTCATCTCCTTTATTCTATCTTTTTCTAGGCAGTGAGCCTTTTTGTAGTGAGCAATTCTTTGGGCAGTGAGCCCTGGGCAATGAGTCCTAAGGTAGTGAGCCTCTATTGTAATTTAGTATTGTTCCTACATAATATATTGTGAGCTAACAGTCACTGTGGTTTTTCCTAGTTTATGGTTTTCCACATAAAAATCTTGGTGTTCATGTGTGATGGATTTTGGTTGTGTGTTCAATGCTTAACTTGCTTTGTTATTACATGTGGTAAATGGATTACTAGTTTAATAAACAAGAGGTTTAATAAAGTATTGATTCACCCCCCCTCTCAATACTTTGGGTGTTCAACATTCATCTCCTTGAGAGCTACACCCTCGAGGTGATATCTATTTGTGTTTCAATAAATCTATTACATTATTTACTTTGCCTCTATCCACCAAGGACACACACTCTCTACCTAACAATAGTGTTGGAAGGCTTGAATGTCATTTTGGGGCTTGACTGAGGCAAGCTCCTAAACACCACAACCCCCAACCGCTCTCTTGTGATTGTAGGTGATAGGTGTCAGATCTTGTGGAGAGGAGTTGTAGGAGATTAGTGCTAAGCATAAGGATTCTAGATCTAAAAAAAGTAGTGGAAAAAATCCCTAATTGGACAAGGGCGATCTCTCTTTTGTCCCCCATTCTGTCGATGTCAGAAATCTCTAAGGGTACAGGCTAGAACATATTTGGCTACCGACCTCCAGAAAAAGTGCTACCTTAGACAAGGGTGATCCCTCTTTTGTCCTCAAAGTTTCTACTTTCTAAAATTAAAATCCTTCTATGTTGCCAATCTAGATTTAGTGCCTTCCTATGCAAGCATTTGTTAGGATTCATTTGTTTGTTTACAATTTTGCGTAATTAGGGTTTTAGGCCTTATTGGATTAGGGTTTTAACAAAACATCATTCTTTTCTATCTTTCCAAGCATCTCAAAGTGACATTAGACTTGCAACTGATTCCTCTATCACACTTGTTACTTAGCTCAATCTATGTCCTTGAATGTATGTGAGAAAGAAGTGTTTGATTGAATCTAATTAATACACAATCTTATCAATCCAATTTTTCATACATAACATTTTGGTGAACCCGTGTTTTTGCTGAATTTGCACCTTGCTAAGTGTTTTAAATCAGATTCACATTCATACATATTATTTTCATCATTATACATTCAAAAATCTTGCATACATTTGAAAAATTTGAAAAAAAAATTAAGCATCCTAGGCTTGCATTAAGGCATAGTTTGCACTATTTTCCTTGCATATCATTGAAAACATTTATATTTCTGATATTTAGATCAGATATGAGATAAACTACAGCAATTCATCATTTCAATATCGTTTACCTTGTATTTGCATATCTACTTTGCTAGGGTTTTTCTTAAAAGTTAAATTTTTCATATAACCTAGTGTTGACAAAAACTAGGATTGGTAGACAACATTTCATTTTCAGATTTTGCTAATCCTTTACAACATTCATTCAAATATGATTTTGAAGTATATTTTTGGATCATAGTGCATACTTTTACATCCTATCTTTGAAACTTTCACCTTTTTCAATTACACATTATGTATTTCAACAAGCATAACTATCTCACTCCTTTTGGTTGCTCTATTAGTTTGTGAATTAGGTATTGTATGATTTTGTATGAATTGTATAACCTACTACCCTAATAGAAACATCCCTCTAAGGATAAGTATTAGACTAATGGGTTCTAGTGCTCCCAATAGCAACAGTGTACCAACATCAAAAAATCCATTGAACACCTATTTTACAAAAGGAGAAATACAAACTTTGCAAGATATCATACCTCCTTCAACCACAATGGAAGAACAAACATTTCATGATTTTGAAGATACTATTGAGGTCATAACACATGTACCTGATGAACAAATAAGAAAACTTAATAAAGAACTAGTGGATTTTCAAGCATTTGTGGAAAAAGAAAGGATAGCGAAAGAAGCTGTGCCTGTGGGTCATAATCTAAGAGATTTGTTACAAGAAGGACAAGATGGTGTGAACATGTTCCATGGCTTAGCATATATAGTGAATCATAATGTTATTCTAGTGACTTAATGTGTAAATTTGTTGTTAATAACATATCATCCCCTATGCATACACAAGTATCGACACCTATACCGACTACCAGAATGTCTACTTTTACATCATCAATTCTTACTACTAATGCACTGGCTTGTAGTAATGAAACAACTGGGGTTGGAGTATCTAATGTAATTAATTCACAAAATTACAAGGTTGTGGGATTCAACTATCAAAACCTAGCACCTAGGGTGACTTCTTATATGAATAATCACTGTCAACCACCTCTCCATTCCACCTATTTTTAACCACCTTCCACTCAACCACCTTTCATCACCACTCAAAACCAATCACCTCAATACATAATGACCACAACTTCTAATTCTTCCCAAAAATAAACCACATCTCCTAACGGTTCCCTCCTAAATCAGCTCTTGCAAGGCATGACTTCTTTACAACAGAAATTGAAATACTTGACCAATGCTTCTTCTTAACCTAGCATACCAACATACCATGCTCGTAATCCTCTATCCTATGCAATCTTAAGAACTCCTATACCTGATAAATTTGAGACTCCTCGCTTTGAAAAATACAATGGTAAAGGTGATCCTAATACTCGCGTGGAAACATTCATAGCTATGTGTAGTGATTTCTTCTTTGAAGATGACTTGTTAGCAAAAATCTTTCCATGATCCCTCAAAGGACTAGTTTTTCTCCTTACCTCTGAATTCAATAAACTCCTCTCAACTAGTTGATCAATTCTTACAACACTTTCAAGCAAATATTGGACCATCAGTCTCATTGATTGATTTAGTTCATTGTAAACAAGGTCTGAAAGAGAAGTTAACTAAGTACATCAGTCGATATCAAGCTCTTTTTGCACAAATCAAATACTTGATTATAGATGAGGATGTTTAGAAGATATTCATTATGAATTTACAACCTAACATCAGTGATAAAATCCTCTGGATGAAGTATAGCTCTTTTTAACATTTATACACAAATCTTTGTGATTACCAACTTTCATCTAGTCAGTATGAAAATTAAAACTCATCAACTCAAGCTGGTCAATCCACAACTAGACCTTCACAAAACAACTTTAAAAGGCATAAAAAGAGTTTCATCAAGATTAATGGACAACATTCAAACAATTTTCAATCACAAGTGTCTGCTATTAGTAATCCCAAATGGACACCTTTTCAATAGCAGCAATATCGACAGTTTACTCCATTATCTGAATCTCTTCAATCAATCATGAATCAAGTAGTAAGTATAAATCTTTTGAAGATTCTTCCTATGAAACCACTTGATAGTAACAGGATACAAGGACCTAATTTTGATGCTACTGCTTTATGTCAGTATCACTTATTAGCAAGGCATGGCACTGAATGATGTATGTGCCTAAAACATGAAATGCAAGACCTCATTGACTCTAATATAATACAACTATCTAGAGTGAATGACAATGGAAATAAGTTAGTTGCCTCTCTAAATCAAAATCTACAAATCTTAACAAATCCCTTTCTGAGACATAACGAGAACAATATGTTAGAGCAAAATACAATAGAGCAAGAAGATGACTATCTTAACTATGATGAAATTGTGGGTATGATAGAAGTGGATAAGGACTCACCTCATCCACAAGGAAAAAGGTATCTATGTTGAGGTTCCTCCTCCATTATCCCTTCAAGGATTGGTCTGAGTTAACCAAGATGCATCGGATATGCAAGCCAAACAACCATGACAAGCTATTATGATACAAGAAAAGGTTACCACGGTGGAAAATATTCCATTCCACCGTGAAAGGTTCATTCATCGAAACAAGAAAGAAAAGGATCAGAAAGGAACGAGATGACTATCATCAGTGGGAAATAATACTGATTCCCCTCCTCACAAGTAACAAAAGATTTCAAATATTTGGGGATTTGACAAACAACCAATGCATGACCACCCTGGAAATAAGAATCAATTAGATACGAACTATTCACACTTTTTACAAAACTTAATGGATAACTTTCTAATATGTTCACAAGTCTGAGCTCCTCTTAGCTAGAATAGGTAAGTATTTCTAACCTTGGTGGCCACATTTTTTGTAGCATAGTCTTCTCATTTACGTGGCCTCCCTTCTTGTGTTGTGTTCCCCCATGATGTTTTATGTGTTTTTTAGGTCTCCTTGGATGACCCTTGATACTCTTGTAAGGTAAACGATACCAGGAGACTGCATCTGTTGTGACCCTTCTATTTGTTTCATCATTCTTCTCTCTTGCCTCTCCTCTATTTTATTGTTGTGTGTTGTGCCTTAAGGACATAGCATTGTGGTTGATGACCTAGGGGCATCCTCCTACATGTTGTTCCTAAGGCACACTTTTTCTCCTCTCTCTTTTATTTTTTACCTTCTTCAAGTGATTCTATCTAGTCGGTGGATGCCAAAAACCAAACAACTAACTGATATAGACTACATGTCCCTTCAGCAAGCAAGCAAAAATGGACCTAGTCCATATATTAAGATGGGATTGATTTATATATCCGATGCTTGACTAGTAGAATCACTCCATGTGATGCATCATGTTGTCTTATCTTCTCTAACAAACCATTGCAAACATCTACTTCGTGCACTTTTTTTTTTCTGGTATCTCACCTTGTTGTTACACTTAGTTTTGAGGTACCTATAGTATAAGACCAATGGCTATACTTAGATTCAAACCCATATGTGTAGCCTTGGTTTCTTGGATGTGATTTGTTATATGATCTTTTGAGTTATCTTAGCATATCTTATCAATGTGTTTGTGGGAAGATTCGGTGATTGTGGCAAATGTCACCTTCGGGGGGCATGAGCTTTGTGAGAGCTCTTGTTCCCTTGCGTGTTTTTACTTTACCTTAATGTGCTTGATATTGGTGAAATACATCAACCACCTTAAGGTGGGGGCATATATAATGCTATTTGTTTGCTTATTTTGGTACTAATGAAGTGTTTTTGTAAGCCCTCTCCGTGAGGCAGGATGTTGTATCTCTGGCACCAGTGCACATCCTTATATCAATTGCAATAAAAAATCCCTCTTCGTGAGGTGAGATAACATATCTCTTGAGCTAGTGCATATCCTTTTATAGAAAATCCCTCATCACGAGGTGGGATGGTGTATCTCTTGAGCTAGTGCACATCCTTTTATACAAAGTTCTCATTGTGAGGTAGAGTTGGATCTTGAGTTATCCTCCCTTATGTGTGTTTTTGGTGGTTGTTGTGGCATAAGCCCAACTGTTAGGTGTGTCTGTGGTGTGTTTGAGATGGTGGGACTTAGCAATAAGCTCCTGCCATCGCCCTTGTTTGCTATGTTTTAGACATATAGTATGTCTATGGCATGCTATATGGCACTCGTGTATTCTATGTGTCTTCCATGTGTTTTCCCCTATGTGTGGTTTCAAGGGTGTAGCAATGAGATCCTCCCACACTCAAGTTTTGTATGGTGTGTTGTCCCCTAGGTGTAGTATCAAGGGTGTAGCGATGAGATCCTCCTGCACTTTGGGTTTTGTATGGCATGCTTTCCACTGTGTGTGGTTTCAAGGACCGTGTAGCGATGAGCTCCTCCCACACTCAGGTTTACTATGGCATGTTTTCCCCCTTGGTGTAGTTTCAAGGGTGTAGCGAGGAGCTCCTCCTACATTTTGGGGTTTTGTGTTGCAATTTTAGTTCCATGCATTTATATATGAAAATGCTATATCAATGTATTCATTGTGTTTTGCATGACTACTCTCATGTCTTCATCGTGTTTTGCATGTCTTAAATGTTGTCTTCTCTATGTTTTGTGTGCTTCTCACTATCTTCATTATGTTTTATGTGTCTATGATGCATTTTTGAGTGCTTACCTAAGACTGGGAGCTAGAAATAGTTCTTTAATCTTTGTGTATGCCTTAGCTTCAAGTGCCTAGCATGTGTGATGTGTTCTTGACCATACTTTAATCCACGTATGGGTCATAAGATCATACATACATTAAAGCGGGGGCTAAATTTTATGTCATAAAATGTCCCCCTAGTACTTTTACCTCCTAACTTTAGCTCTCAAGTCCCTTAGATTTAATCGTGCATGTTAAAATTGAAATCTTGGAGCAAAATGCCCTAAAACCCAAGACAAATGGGGCCTAGGGGTGAACCTTAAGTTTAATCTAGACCCAAAATAAGACCCTGGACTTGGGCACCCATGCCCTATTCCTACCCTATTTTGTCAGGATCCCAATTTTGAATGTCAGCTTGTGACCATTAAAAAGGTTTCCCTTGTCGGCATCTTAAGTTTGAATTACTAAAGTTTAGCAGGAATGCATATATAATCATGTTTAGGACTTCATTTTAAACAAGAAGATGATTTTGAGATTAAGGTGAACTTATTATCATAGAGAATTGAAGGTAGTCATTATGTTGTAGAGTAGAATTGTGTTGTTGTTGTGTTTGTTTTTGCAGATTTGTCTTCATCTTCTCATGGTGTGAAATATCTTCATCTCTGTTGATGTTGGTTTTAGCACACAACAATGTAGGTGAAATATGAGGGTATCTCACCTCTCTTGGAAGGAATCCTATCCCAAAATCTTAGAATAGGACTGACCCAAGGTTTATACAGCTAGGTCTTAGCTTGCAGGAATAACTTCAGTGGGATGCTTCAACTGTAGCAACTAAGGGGACTTACATGCAATGAATAGGGTTTGATGAAACTATGACAATAAGATGTACAAAACCGTATGCTATCTTCAGTAGATTTGCAAATGTGATTGCTACTTATAACCTAATCTAATAGATATTTTAAAGAAAAAAGAAAAAGGATAAAGGGCTTAGAGAGAATGTAAAATCCTAAGTGACAACCATAATGAAGAGAATGTTGTTGATAGAAAAATGCTTTCAATAAACCACTTTCCACTTTATCAGGCTGCAGATACCACAATTTTGCAAAAAATGATGCAATCACCAAAGGAATCTTAAGATTTTCAAATCACATTCATCCATTAAATACCCAAACAATGGCGTAATTTAACTTATGAAATGCAATCGAACTGAATTCAATAAAAGGGCTTGGGCTAATTATGCACAGTAACTTACAATCAACAAGCACCAATAGTATGGACTAAAGCACTCATCAGATATCTTCAACATTTATTCAACATTACAATAGGACATATAATTAATCTCAAATCTGAAGTGAACCATGAAAACCAAATTAGACAACACAATATGCAAATTCTAGTAACCTGCAAAGCTTGTTTTATATTAACTAGAATTTTGGCATAGTCTCAAGAATTCACTATCAAGAGTCTGTTACAAATGAGAGAAAGTGGTGCCCTTTTATAGAGGAGGTACCATACTGAGTTTTTGATGGATGGTGGAGATTAACTCAACACCAATGGCCCAAATTTACATTGCATTAATTGTGGTACAGTAGTTTGTTACATTCTCAGATTTACATTTGTCCTTTAGGAAAAAGATAAAATACAACTTTGAAATACATATAACATAGACAAAATGAATACCCATTTGGCTGTATATGATGAAGAGCCAATTTACAAGACAAAATAAAGTCAAAACAAGGTCACATGACCCTTGAAATCTGGAGCTGACATGGAGTGACAGGATTTCAAAATTTAGCTAGAATATTCTACTGATCCTCGTCATCTAGGTTGACTTTACTTTTCTCAATTTCTCTGTTGTTGTAGGTCGTAAGTGCTGATAGTGCTGGATTTATGTCTTCTAGATCTAGATCTTTAATATAATCGATTCTAAACTTTAGTGGATCCACTGTCCATGAAAATTTGTAGTAGACGACATCTCTCAACCTTCTATTCCTTCTGAACTCCACAAATGCAACTCTGAGGTCACTAACCTATCCAATTTCCCAATCATCTTCAATGGGGACTCTCCATGAATAATATGATGTACCTTATTTTTGCATTCTTGCACATTGACTGGGGCAAAGTCATCAAGGTCAGAATTTGTGCAGGCTCTTAGCACATCAATGATTTTGTAGATCACCTCCATGATTTCAGTTCTAGTTGTATTAAAGGATTCTTTTATTCTATCAAAAACTTCTTTCCTTAGTCCAATTCATTCTAGCCATTGCTCTGGCTTCTCCAATCTATTTTTAGTCAAAATGCCTTCTGCTAGCAAAACTTTATTAGGGAGATTAGCCATTGCTCACACTTTGAGATGTATATGGGAGTAATATTCTTCATAATTTATGCAATCATCATTTATTTCTTCCTACTTGGCCTTCAAAATGCAAAAGTCCTTATGCAATTCTATAGCAAAATCGATTATTTCACAATGCTCAGTATATACTTTGTGGAACCATTCATCTGTGGCTACTGCAGTGGTCTTGATTTTATCAAAATTTGTTAGCCCCTCTTTGGAAAGAAGAGATGGTACTGCCTCAGACTCTCCATCTGCATTCATTGGTATTAAGAACTTGATACAAACTTCAAGTTCTTTGTTTTGTTGCTCCAGCTACTATTTTGTCAGCTCATCTTTACTTATTCAATCCAAAATGATGGACATAGACCCTTTGAACTCATCAATGTCCTGTTCCCATGATGTAGGCCCCAAGTTGATAGTTGTGATTTTGTAATCTTCAGGTCTTACAATTTCTTTGGTGGCCTGTTCTGGTGGAACCACCACTTCTGCAATGTGGGAACATATGGCATCCTTATAAATTTTAGACTAGACTTTGGATTTCTTTTGTTTCTTTGATTTCTCCAATCAAGCCAAGAAAGTGTCCAAGTCTAAAGACATTACCTCTACCTCAGGAGGTTTATTGCTCAATCTTTGTTCCAACCAATCTGGTGCAGTAGAAGAATGTTGTGGAGGGTCAGGGTGACTATCTCCCTTATTCAAATAATCATCAACATTAATATTTTCTCCCCCTTAAGTCTAATCTATCCCCTTGTCCTCTGATTCGTTCTATTCCAGTGCTTATTCCATCTGTTCATCAGATCCAACATCTTTAATCAGTGATTCAGACTGTTCTAATTGTTGCAATTTTTTTGTCATAGCTTGTTGTGCAACCTATAAAATTGAATCACCAGCCTCCTTTTCAGGACTGTCCTCTATTTTTATAATATCTATAGCATTAGAGTCTACAAGGAGGGCCTATGCAATGTCATCTTTCTTTATATTTCCCTATGAATCTAATTCTACACAGACTTTCTCAATGCCTAGTTGTGAGGGAATTGGAAGAGGTGTAGGCATTGGCACTTTGGTGGGGGCATTGAATGGTTTAGTCAAAGAATCATTAATATCCATTATAGAATCAATTGCAATAGGAGGTAAACACAACTTAGAAAGATTAGCAAATGATGCAAAGCCTATAAACGAAGGGGGAGGAGAAGATGACAACACAGAAGAGATGGAAAGGAGTGTGGAAAGACCAAGAGATGGCAAGGTGAATGGTCGGAAATGAGAGGTAGGGATGAGGATGTGAAAGAAAGAGAGAATGGAGAGGAAGCAAGGGTAGGAAGACTTAAGTATGTGATGGCAGGGAAGGTGGATGGAGCAATGGATGAAATGGGAATAGCAGAAATGGATGGCAAGGATGATATGGAAGGAGTAGATGAAGATGTGATAGTGGCAGTTGTAGTGGTGGATGTAGGGATGGAAGGAGCTGGAATTATGACACTTGCAGCAATCGGTGAAACAGGGGTAGTTGTATCCATAGAAAAATTAGTAGATGTGGTAGGGGTTGATACTTTTGGCTTCTTTGCCTTAGAAGTCTCTCCTTTTCCACTTGGTAAATCCTTTCTTTTTGCTACCCTTGTTCTTGTGGAAGGAGGAAGCTCTTTATTCTATGGTTTGGGGCATCTTTCTCGGCCTTTCCTTTCTTTGCTAAGGGAATATTTTCCTCACTATCCACATCAATTTCTTTGGTTGCTCACTGTCCTACAGTATCGTCTGTTTCGATGGGTTGATTTTCTTCACCACTGCTAACCTTTTCTTGTTCTAGCTCTACATAAGTTAGAGCTACCCCATTTTGATTTAATACTACAACTTGGGCCTACACCCACATCTTACTGAACCTAATTGGTTCCCTCATTGTTATATCTAGAGAGCTTTCCTCTGAATCTGCCCAATTTGCAAGTGAAATACGCTGATTGAATAAAGCCTCCTAAGGGCCTCTTTGGATTACATTATTGTCATCTACCAATTGGTCTGGGATTCGTACAATGTTATACCTTTTAATAAAGTCAAGGGACAATCTGGAATATTTTCTCCTTAACACATCATAGTCATCTTGATAGTTTGCCCAAAAGTCTTCTAAGTGCTCTTTGTGGAATAGTCTTTTTCTCACAAACTTCTCCATGACACCAAATGGATCAAAATGCCTCCTTTTCTGATAATAATGCATATTTAACAGTTGGAGGAACTTTTGGAATTGGATGTACTATCTCCCATATGTTTGCACAACATCTATTGATTTAGGAGACATCCTTCTTGCCATGTCATTTTGTAGAATCTGAGTAATATACATAGTGAATGCATCATTAACTCACTTATGGTGCACCAAGGATTGGGAAACTTCTAGTTGAGTATGACATTCATAAACTTTGACTTGACCATATCCATTACCAACTTCTCCTAACTTAGATAGACTAGGATATACTACAGTTCTGGCCAAGGCATACATGATATATGAAGTCCATCTAAAGTTTTTATTTGTCTGAAAGTTGACAAAGGCCTAATGAATATTGTTACTTAAAATTTGGGCCCAATGGATTTTCTTGCTTCCATGTAGAATTTCTTCAATATATGCAAACATCCATCCATCAAATGTGGAAGCAGTGTGCAGCCCCATGATCTCGATTAAAAGTGTCACCAAATCTCCTACCTCCTCTTTGAAATCACTTCTATATAGTGTATGAGGCAGTTTTGACAAGGCTGACCTCTTATGCTTCATTCACCCTTCATTTATCTTCTTTCTACAAGTTTCAAGGTCCTTCTTATACATCTTTTCAATCTCTTCCTTGTCCATTATGGAGAGCTTTGAGAATGGAGGAATGCCAAATATTTTTGCTAAAGAGAGGGCACTAAGATCTACCAAAGTCTATCCACCTAGAGCTTGTATAGTCCTAGTGGCCTGATCATAACTGTTAGCACAAGCTATAATCAACTCGGGGTATTGCACTAATGCTGGGAAGACAACAACCTCTACTATCTTGTTGTCTCTAATCTTCCTAGCTAGTGGAGTTAGATTTTGGCCTAGGACTCTTATCCTAAATTCTTCTATGTCTATGTGGCCAAGGTCGGTATCTCCAATATTCTGTTGTACTGAGGTGATCTTTGTTACTAGTGGGATTCCCTTGAATTCATACTTCATGTTGACTGCATGGGAAGACATCTATCATGTAGGACACGACCTAATAAGTACACCTTGTAGTTTACTATCCTAGGAGTTCTAAGACTTAGGTTTTCATACAATTGGATAATTACAATTTATACCCTAAGTTCTAGAACTACCAAAGAAAATCATTATTCATGCCTAAAATCTTGTTAAAATCTATTTCAAAAACTCAAGATCTTCATGATATTCTTCCTTCTAACATTTACTACATAATTTCATCAAAAAAATAATGAAAAGCTGATGCAGAGAAACAACTCAACTTGATTCACTTGACAACTTTCATGAACTAATTCATCTCAAACAATGGTTAAATGCATTCTAGATCACATTGGAAACATTACCATGGCAGCCTAATGTGCATTCAACAAGGGAAAACTAGAAAGATGCATGGGTTCCTTGGTATTTTAGTCTTCTTACAACATTTTCTATTGATTCCCAACCAATCATGTTCACATAGAGTATAGATCTTATCAAACCCTCATGGAACTAGGGTTTTAGGACTATTTTCTTGCAAAAGAGAGCATACTATCATTAATTTCTCACACATGCAAACTTGTAAAGGCTTGATCCCAAAAGGGTTTTTAAAACATATTAAAATAGAACTTTCCACCAATTTTCATGACTTTTTGATGGTTGGAATCAAAGATATGAAATATTCTAGTTCGCTGGAAACCCTAGGCAAGGTTTAGACATGTTGTTAGTAAAAATGCCATAACTCCAACAAAACTCAATGAAATTGATTCAAACAAAAATAATTCATCTCTTAAAACATAGGGATAAATTTTATAATTGGTTTTAGGCCTCCATAATTCCATACATTTCTGTACTAATATGTTTTCAAACTGCAAACATTCAGAAAAATAAACTTTACAGACCTGTCTAGACAAAAAATGGCATAACTTTCGTAAAACCTAATGAAATTTGCTCAAACCAAATTAATTTGAAAGATAAATCTCTCCTATAACTTATCTAAATAGTTTCAGGACAATATCTATGTGTACCAGTCTATACCACATGAAATATAATCACTGTTCACAGAAAAATGCAAGTAAAACAAGGCAAAATGAAGTTCTTTGCATTCCAGCCTTCTCCAACATTGGTTCTCATGGTTGCATTGCATATTTAACATATCTCCATCAATACCAACTAAAAAAAATGACCTCTAACTACTTTTTTAACACAAATAACCACATTTAAAACTTTTTGACAATATTTTACAACTTTTGTAACTTGACTCCAAAACATTACACAATGGATTTAAATGACTCCAAAATGACTCCAAATGGTCTTACATGACCTTATTGACCCCAATCAAACCAAAAACTAAAGTGTATCAACATGACACAATTTGCCTCAAAAAGAGTGAATCAGGATGCCCCTACATCATACTCCCCAGGAAAAAGAAATTTGAGCTCCACCTCAAATGATGGTTTTCTTTTCTTTCGCTTCTTCCAATTGTGTTGCATACTTAGCTATTCCCTGACCTCCTCTTGATCTTCTCCATGCTTGGCTCAATTTTCTCCCTGGTTCTTGGTTTGTACTCTTTTCTTCCTCTCTTTCTTCTTGCATCTTCTGTTGCTTACTAGCTTCTCTGCTTGAAGACTCCAATATCCTATTGCTCTATCATACACCTCATTGTTGCTGTCCATTTCTTCCTTCTTTGCATTTTCTCCATGGTCTGCACCTATACAAACATTATCAGCAAGATGCATTAGATAGAAACCATGAGGCCAATTTACCTCTTCACTATCTCTTAGTGCTTGTTGTCTTGGTTCTTCCCTGATCTTTGCTATACCCATCTTCTTATCAATGGTCTGATCATCACCAACCTGCTGGTTTCTTGAGTGTACCTCTTGCTAATGGACCTTTGCATTTATGTCTACTTGAGAACATTGCTCTTCTATAATACCTATGCTTGCTTGAAAACACTCTTGATCTTTCTTCATGTCCATGACAATGAATGTCTCTTCTTCCTTTATTTCATCTTCTCTTTTCAAAGTAACCATCCATTGCCTTCTTTTCTGAATATTCATTTGTATGGGCCACTTCACCTTCTTTATCATTGGCCAATGCCACACATTTTCTTGAGATGCTTTCTCAAGACACTGCTGCAATACAAGCTTAATACATTTTTCAAACTCTCCCATTGTCCTATCAAACTCTGCAACTAGACTTATCCTATTGTCTTTAATCTTCCCTTTTTGAGTTTGTTGGTATGTCTTTCTATCTCTTCTCTTTTCCTGGATTCTTCTTGTGATACCTCACCTAGGTTTTCTTTCCTTTTCCTCACTACCTAGTCTTTTGGCATCCAAGTTCTTCACTTCAACCTATCAAAAACAATACAAAAACTTCCAAAACTTCCCTTGCCCAGATGTTTAGGCTCCGATACCAAAAATGATGTAGATAAACAAACTCAACTTTATTTACTTGACAACTTTCGTAAACTAATTCATCTCAAACAATGATTAAATGCATTCTAGATCACATTGGAAACATTGCCATGGCAGCCTAATGTGCATTCAACAAGGTAAAACTAGAAAGATGCATGGGTTCCTTGGTATTTTAGTCATCTTACAACATTTCTATTGATTCCCAACCAATCATGGTCACATAAAGTATAGATCTTATCAAACCCTCATGGAACCAGGGTTTTATGACTATTTTCTTGGAAAAGAAAGCATACTATCATTAATTACTCACACATTCAAACTTTTAAAGGCTTGATCCCAAAAAGGCTTTTATAAAATATTAAGATAGAACTTTCTACCAATTTGCATGACTTTTTGATGGTTGGAATCAAAGATATGAAATATTCTAGTTCGCTTGAAACCCTAGGTTGGGTTTAGACCTGTTGTTAGTAAAAGTGTCATAACTCACAAAACTCAATGAAATTGATTAAAAAAAAAGAATCAATTTCTTAAAACATAGGGATAACATTCCCAATTGGTTCCAAGCCTCCATCATTCCGTTCATTTCCGTACTAACACGTTTTTTAGAAAAATAAACTTTATAGACCTGTCTAGACAAAAAATGACATAACTTTCACAAAACCCAATGAAATTTTCTCAAACCAAATGCATTTGAAAGATAAATCTCTTCTCTAACTTATCCAACCATTTTGAGGACCGTACCAATCTATACCACATGAAATATAGTCATTGTTCACAGAAAAATACAACTAAAACATGGCAAAATGAAGTTCTTTGCATTCCAACCTTCTCCAACCTTTGTGCTCATGGTTACATTGCATATTTAACATGTCTCCATCAATCCCAACTGAAAAAAATGACCTCAACTACTTTGTTAACACAAATGATCATATTTACAACTTTTTGACAACATTTTGACAATATTTTGCAACTTTTTTACCTTGACTCCAAACCATTACACAATGGATTTAAATGACTCCAAAATGACTCTGAATGGTCTTACATGACCTTATTGACCCAAATCAAACCAAAAACCAAAGTGTATCAACATGACACAATTTTCCTCAAAAAGGGTGCATCAGGATGCCCCTGCATCAAAAGCAGTCCAGCAGGCTTTTAGGCTTCACTGGATATGTACAATAAATGCTAATCTAATATGCATAATTTCTAAAATTCAAATAAAAAACATGCAAATTACAACTACACTATACATCTTATGTGAGTCATCTGACAAAACATAGAATTTCCCTTAGAAAAAACCTTCAAATTCACTCATTTATATAGTCAATGAGGATTTGTACCTCACTGGACTTAGTGGGGTTTTTGCAGGTCATAGGACATGTGCAGAGACCATGCACTTTAGTACAACTTTTCTTTAATGTCTCCAGTGGGGTTTTTGGCAGTCAACAGACATAGCGAAAGATTTGGCTATCACTGGACATGGGCGGAGGATTTGGCTATAGCAAGACCAATGGGACTTTGGTGGGTCACGGGATGTATCCCACATGGACACTTTCCAGCGCTAACCTCCTTAAGTGTTTCAGGTGGTGATTTCCTATGCAACAGGATTTGCAGGTTTTTTGTGCTTGACAGGACATGTGCAATGAAGGGTAATTTTAGTGCAAGTTGCGTAAGGGGATATTTTAGTGTAGAGTGTACAATGTTCTTTTACGGCAATTTTATTTGCTACTGGATTGGTGGGGCTTTTGAAGCTCACCAAATATATGCAGTGAGTGATCCTTTTAGCGCATGTCAGGTATCAATGAGATTTAGCGCTAAATAGTCTTCCTTAGGCTAGCAGAAGTTTTGAGTGTTGAGGGATATGTTGGACGATGGGCATTTTTAGCACTTGTCCTGCGATGTCAAATTTTAGCGCTAAGTCAACTTTAGGTCCTATTGGAATTAGCAAAATTTGAGATAGCTAATGGATATATCTAATGATGGCCATTCTCAGCACAAAATGTAATGACATCACAATTTTGCACTAGGTATACTCAAATGCTTGATTTTACAAAAACTAGGGTAAAGAATGTTTGCAAAAATCTTAACAATTATAGGAGAGGTCCTAAGAAGTCATTTTTGTACAAACTCGATCTAGGGCCTTGACACAGTGTGCTCTATGTTAAATTTGTAGCGTTTTGAACACTTCTCACCTAAAATTTTCATTTTGAGAAGCTCTTATCTACGAATTCTTCAATAAAGAAAAGAAAACCCCAAATTTGGCATATACACACTGAATATATACCCAAATTCCAAATAAAACTCCAAATTCCAACATAACAACCCACCTTTCAAAAAGTTCTTCATTGAAAACTGAAACAAAGGAAACGAAAGATTTTCAATCATGAATACCCCAAATTAAAAGATTCAAACCAGTAACGTTAAAATGCAAATAAAGGGTGTTTTAATGGTGCCAACCTATGAAATGTTGTACTCGAATGAATGCATTGTGTTCTAATATGTTCTGAAATCACTCCCAGATCATAGAAACTCACCAAAAAGTGCCCAGATATGCAAGAATATGGAACACTCAAATGTAAAATAAGTCAAAAATGAAGGAGTTGAGTGTTTTATTACACTGAGGATTTGTCATTAATGGCAGAGGTACAATGACAGAGTGTCACACACTCTCAGCGGGAGATTCACTTTCAATAGGATTTATAGAGATTTTGTGAAGGACCGGATATGTTCAGAGAGACGCGATATTAGCACAAATCTGGTCTCTTTGTCTTTTAGTGTAATTGACTTCAGTGTCCACTGACAGAGTTCTTGGCACTTACCCAACTAGTGGCATTTCACACGCAACTAGACAGGTCTAGTGAAGGACAATTTCTGCGTAGGTCCAGTGTCTTGAGTTTTCAGTACAGACTTGCTCATTGAGTTTTGGTGCGGATATCCAGTATCACTAGATATTGGTGCAAAGTGTAGTGATGACCTATTTTAGTACAAAAGCCTTAAAATCTTAGGATTTTGGGTTAAAGGGGCCTGTCCTAACTTGATAAGATTTCTTTGAAGATTTTAAGCATGTATTACCGGATGAATAAGAATTTGACCTTCTTGTGTACATATTTGACCTTGCAATTTGAACATCACCTCAAGGGAACTAACCCAGACTAAGCCAAAGCTTCAAGAAAAACTAGAAAAAAAGGGGTCTCCATTTGATAAAATGGGGCATGTGTGCAAGGTACAACAAATGGCGACTCTACTAGGGAAATGCTCATGAGCATTTCAAAGATAAACTTTTGTTTTGAACCCAGAATCTCAATGTTTCCCATATATTAAACTAAACAACATGATACAAAATCAGAGAAGCAAAAATCTCTAACTCAGAACAACTATCAGTATCCCTAAAGGCCTGAGTGTGTGCAATTACATTAATTCCCATCCTTCTACAATCAAGATCATCAATGCAAAACATGTGTCAAGCTACGTAAAGAATCAACACCCTCATGAAGTTTATTGAAAAGAAGGTGAATGAGAGAAACATGATGTGTATGTATGGATGGGGAGATGGATAGAATATGGAAATGACATGATGGAGTGGTAAGTGGGAAATGACATACTGAGAGAAACTTACCATGACACCTATTTACCAGGTTTTCATCATGGTACTTATCCAAGGCGCCACCAGAGGTGGTTTTCACCTTTGCACAAATTTTTTTAATTGACATATACTAAGAAGGTGGAAGATGTATGGATGAATGAACTCAACTGTCTAGTTCCATGAAGAAACGTAGTCCATGTCAAGTACTATATGTCATTGCATAAAAACATGATCAAGCTATCATTCTCATCGATGTTGGTAGGGATAAATGAATGAGGAAGTGTGTTGTGAAAAGTCAAGTGGAAGGAAAAGGAGTATGCTATGAAAGATGACAGATTGAGGTATTTCCCAAAAGCATAGACCATAGTGGGGTGAAACAAACGTATGTGAAATGGATGAAAATGAGGAATGAAGGGATATGGAACTAGTGTAAGATAGGAGAAGACCATGACCAACGGTTGCACACATTGACAGAAACATAGGAGCTTGCGTACAAAAAAAGGAGCATAGGGGATAATGGAAATGCTTATTGGCAAAATCAAGGGTGTGAGATGTTAGATACCCGCATAAACCTTTAAAATTTTCATGATTTTCTATATGCTTCTTTTATGTGCAGGATGAAGGGATTTAGGACTTTGAATGGAATGAGATTTTGCATGGATGGAATGGATGGATAGTGGATTATCTGGAATTTGGAAATACGGATGCCATTATGACTTGCCCTTTTCTTGCTTATGTAATTTTGAAATCCCTTTTTTTTTACTATTTTTGTGATGAGACATGGATTTAGATTATCTTTTGAAGATACCATGATTTGATTTTTTTGGCATTATCTAGCTTTTGAATGAGAGCTCCTAAGGCAAGAAGTAATTGGAAGTTTGTTGTATGAACAAAGCATTGAGCTATGAACTTCCAAATCCCATGGGGACGGGAATGGGAGTGAGTGGAAACTCCTTGCTTAAACAGTGTGCACATTGGTTCACCATGACTAGGGATCCAATGGAGTGGGCTAAGGGAAGATTAATGAATAGATGGATAGAAGGCCGGAAAATAGAAATGGGAAGTGCTGGAACAATAATGGTGGAATGAATGAAGGAGGGTATATGTGGTCACATGCCTTTGGGGTATGTAGGATCATGAAATGGAATGGCTATATATGCCATGGATATATAATGGGAACTGTGACCAGAATTTGTGGATGGAGAAAAAAATGGAGGGAGTACCAACATTATACTCAGAGTTGGATGAGCATGTAGAGATACCAATATGAGCTCAAGATATCTTGTCCATAAAGGGCCAAGAGCTTGACTTTGATATTTCATTCATTGAAATATACAATGATCATAGGAGTGCTAAAGATTTGGATACTAGACTTGAGTGTATTATTTCATCAAGAAGATGGTGTGGATGAAGGCAGTTGTGATCTGCATGAAAGGATGGATGAAAATATAGTTCATGATGTGTGATTTTAGGATTTTCATTTAACTCAAGTATACAAAGATTCCTTTGAAAGCATTAGGATAATCTTAAGATGTGAGAAATATTAGACCTGAAGATATTTTAGGTGGGCTAAACTAGCGAATCATTTTCCATGAACAAGCATCATATCGCCTAAGAGTAACAACAGAACCCACATGAAAACCCAAGTGCAAAACTAAAGTTTCTCAAGGAAATCCTCTAGATTACTTACCCAAAGAGGACTATTTGCAGGTCTGCACATCTATTCACCATGTTCAAAAAATGGAGAACCCTAACAAAGCAGGGTTAGCAACCAATCTAAGCAAAGCAAACTACTCTAGCAATTAAGGAAAACAAAAACAAAATGCAGGAACTAAACTAAAATAGCAAACTAACCTAACCAAAGTAGAATAAACAGACTAAAGACTAATATGTACACAAAATAAAGCACATATGCCTCCTAAGCCTAAAAATAGTTCTTTAGGAACTGCCCATTTATAGGCAGCGGGAGTTCCTCACCAGTGAGTGTCTTCAACCTATGCATACTGTCCCCTAAGATCTCAGCTATATGGTAGGGGCCTAACCATAATTTATCTAACTTCCCATGTTCACCCTTTTTCTCATGGGCTTTGTCCCAATACAAGACCAAATCAGAGATGTGGAAAGCCTTGAACTTGGCTATCTTGTCAAACCATTGCTTTACTACACCTTGGTGTTTGGCAAAGTTTTTAATAGTAGCATCACGTTTTTCTTCCAGGTGCAGTAGTTACATTAAGCGGTCTGAAATTTTGTCATCCAGTTCTGGATAGTCTTGCATGAATTGTAGCATAGGAATTCACAAATGGATGGGAAAAATAGGTTCTAGTCCATAAACTAGGTGATATGGTGAAGTACCTAAGGTAGCAAACCTGAGTTGGCCATGCTAGTCTCTGAGGTTTTACCAAGTAGTCTTTTGATGACCTCAAGTAGGTTTTTGTTTGTTGACTCAGCTACTCCATTCCCTTGAGGATAGTAATTAGATGAAAACTTTAGTACAATACCATAGTCAAAAGCCCAGTTTGAAAAGCGTAAAGAAGAGAATGCAGGCCCATTATCACAAACAAGAGAAAAAGTACAGCCAAACCTTGTAATGATATTCTTTTCAAGAAATTCAATTACCACCTCAGTTGTACATTGATTACAAGCTTGCACTTCAGACCATCTTGTATGGTAGTCAATAGCAATTAGAATGTACATGTGGCCCGTAGAAGAAGGTGGATTAATCATACCAATGAAGACGAGTCCCCATTGTGCAAATAGGCATACCTCCACCACTGGTTGTAATGGCATAATAGCGTTCCTCTCCCTTGTAGTAGTAGTCTAGCATATATGACAAGTTTGGGTATGTGCATCGACATCCTTGAACAATGTGGGCATGTAGTATCCAACCTTAAGGATCTAGTTTGCAGTAGAATGAGCTGAACCGTGGCCTGCTCCAAATTTCTCATGAAAGTTAGTTAAAACTTGAGTCACTTCTATCTTGTCCATGCACCTCAAGTAGATTCCTTTGTGATTCTTCTTGTATAAGACTAATCCTTTAACCATGAAACTATTGCTTTTCAGCATTAGATCTCTTCTTTGGACTAAATTCAGGTGTAGTGGACATCGTTGGTTAAGAAAGTAAAATAGAATATCTCCATACCACTCATCTTTCAAAATATCCTCCAACACATACGACTGGGATACCAACCCGGGATTTGTTTCTTCCATGGTTTTAGTAAGTGCTTGTCCTCATTCCAATTTCATAGATTGTATCTCCAAATCGAACTCCTACAGTATCATGACCCATTTCTCTCTTCGTTCACCTATTTCATTTTGCATCAACAATGCTTTAATTCAAGCATTAGGAACAACAACAGTCACTCTCCTTCTTAGAATGTAATGATGAAATTTCTTAATTGCTTTAACTAGAGCATAGGCCTATTTCTCCGCATTCAGGTATCTCAGTTCAGCATCCTCCAGTGGGGTACTCATAAAAGCGATTGGGCATTCATCATCGATTCCCCTTCTTTGTGTCAACATGGTGGCACAAGTGTGGTCTGAAGAAAATGAGTATATCCAAAATAGCAAGGTATAATCTAGACTCACCAGTACTAGAGCATTAACTATGGCCTGCTTAATTTTTGCAAAGGCAGCCTTTGCCTCTGGCATCCACTCAATCTTAGCATCCTGTTTTAACATTACATTCAAGGATCAGACAATCTCAACAAAGCCAGTAATGAACTTGTGGACGAAGTTGATCTTTCCAAAAATAATAATTTAACTCCTTACTGGATGGAGGCCAAATCTTGAGGATAGCCTGGACTCTGTCAGGGTCTATTGATGTACCTTCTTCTAAAATCATGTGTCCTAACAGCTTACCTTCAGTGATGCCAAAGATGCATTTCTTGGGATTCAATGAAATTCCATAATCTCTACATCGTTGTAGCACTTTCCTCAAATTAGAGATATGGTCACCCCTTTTCTTGGAAAATATGGTTAGATCATCCATGTAAATGATTATACATTTTCCTACCAAGCCTTTGAAAGCAATGTCCATGGCACATTGAAATGTTGCTCCTACATTTATTAGACCGAATGGCATCCTTCGATATGCATATATTCCCCATTTACAGGTAAAGGTAGTTTTATGTTTGTCAGCATATTCTACCATCACTTGGTTGTAACCTGAATATCCATCTAAGAATGACATCATCTGTGACCCATTGACTATTTACATCACTTCATCAAGAGATGGTAGTGGATAGTTGTCTTTTTCTAAAGCTCTATTCAAATTTTTGAAATCTACACACATCCATATTTCGCCATTCTTTTTGCATACTAGCACTAGGTTCACCACCCATGTGGAGTGTCTCACATGAAAGATAATTCTCGTTGTTACCAGTTTCTGGACTTCTTTGAAAATTAAAGTCTCTAAGAGAGCATTGACCGAATGTTGTCTTTGCCTAAATGGTTTGACCCTTGGCTTGAGAGGTATGGTGTGGGTTATGATAGATGTATCATATGTCTTCAAGTCCTCATAACTCCAAGCAATGACATCATGATAATCCCTTAGTGCCTAAATAATCCCTTCCCTCTCTTCAGGAGTACATATTTTCCCAATGAATACATTTTTGACTTCCTCTTCTATACCCAAGTTGTATGGTTCACACTTCCCACTAGTGGAATCAGCTTGTTTCTTATGAGTACCAAACTGGTTTGAGCCATAGATCCTTTCTAGCTTCACCATACTGTGAGAAATAGTGTTAGTCTTTAGATTCAGGACTCCCTCTATATCTATTTCAGCTGGTTCCACTTCTTGTTCCTCAATTATCTATGTAGTAAACACATCTGAGGATGTAAGAAAATCAATGACATGTTTGTCATCTGCAAAGACCTAAAAGTGAGTGATATTGTCTAGCACAAACAGGGTTGAAACCAATTCAACAGTGAATTTCTTTAAATCAGACATGTCCAAAGGCTCTAATGAACTTACAGCCTGTGCTAAGGCATCAATGACATGGTTATGTTTTCTTGGGATTACCTAGATATTAAAACCATCAAAGCATTCCACCAGATCCCAAACTCTATTTTGATACTGATTTAGCCTCTTATCATGACAAGAATACTGCCGCCTAATTTGTTTGACCACTAACTCTGAATCACCAAACACCTGAATTACTTTTAACCTTTTTTTGGAGTGCCATTAACAATTCATACACTAAGGTCGCTTTATCTTTTAGGGCAATTGACTTCAGTGTCCACTAACGGAGTTGGTTGCACTTACTCAACTAGTAGTGTTTTTGCAGGCAACTAGATGGGTCTGGTGAAGGATGATTTCTGTGCAAGTCCAGTGTCTTGATTTTTTAGCGCAAACTTGCTCATTGAGTTTTGGCGTGGATATTCGGTGTTACCAGATATTGGCGCAAAGTGTAGTGATGACTTGTTTTAGTGTAAAAGCCTTAAATTCTTAGGATTTGGTGGTAAAGGGGCTTGTCCTGACCTGATTAGATTTCTTTGAAGATTTTAAGCATGTTTTACCAAATGAATGAGAATTTGACCCTCTTGTGGACATATTTGACCTTGCAATTTGAACATCACCTCAAGGGAACTGACTGAGACTAAGCCAAAGCTTCAAGAAAAACTAGAAAAAGGGGGTCTCCATTTGATAAAATGGGGTGTGTGTGCAAGGCACAACAATCTCCTTAAGAGCTACACCTCTAAGGTGATATCTATTTGTGTTGCAATCAATCTATTTCATCATTTACTTTTGCCTCTGTCCACCAAGGACACACACTCTATCTAAGAATGGTGTTAGAAGGCTTGAATGCCATTCCAGGGCTTGACTGAGGCAAGCTCCTAAACACCACAATCCCCAACCTCACTCTTGTGATTGCAGGTGACAGGTGTTAGATCTTACGAAGAGGAGTTACAAGAGATCAATGCAGTGCATAAGGATTCCAGGCCTAAAGAAAACAATGAAAAATATCCCTAATTTGACAAGGGTGATTCGTCTTTTGTCCCCCATTTGTCGCTATACAAATCTCTGAGGAGGTGATGTAGAGGCATCCACACTAAAACCTTGACATACAGCATATATGTCTAACACCCTTCATCATCATCATCATATTTTCTCTTAACACTGTCAGCATCATCATATTTTCTCTGCCGATCGATATCCTCCTATAGACAAACCTTCGACCTTTCACCTGTCAGCAGCATCATCACATTTGGCAAGCGCAATCATCCTCCTAACTATCACTGTTCATCTTACCGCCAACCTCTTTCTTCATCATCATGATGTTCAACATCATGTTCATCAGCAGGATATAGAACATCCGGTTCCTCCCATATATCCTGATGACGACAACCTCTTGCACCCTTCCTTCGATGCTTACGTCACCCCGATATCCTGATGACGATTATCCTGATGACGATGACGTCACATGCAGCTCCTTCAATATCCTGCTGCCCGATATCCTGATGACGAATATCCTGATGACGATGACGTCACATGCAGTTCCTTCAATATCCTGCTGTTGGCCAAACTTAACATTATCAGCCCGTGATGGAATTGTCAACCCGATCTTCTACCTTATGCCGATACGCTCCTCCTCGGCAACACCTAATGATGATCACTCCAAAACACATTCACTTTATGCAATCGACTGCATCATGCTCATCTCCACTTATTCAGATGACACCCGAAGTACCTGCAGGATATACGCAGAAATATCCTGATGATGCCGTTGCGACGAATTTCCAACCTTAGCGAATTTCGATCCGCCGAACCTCCTGGGATGACTCGATCTGCTTCTTGGACAACTTTCCAGACTCTAACTATTAGCACGACCTAGCACATACCCATGCTAGGATCCTCAACACCTTTCGACGACGATCCTGCACACCTGCATGCAAACAAACACAAAATGCAGACTAAACCCTAACCTACTGTACATGGCCATTCCACCGATTCGACGAATCAACCGGTGGAATGGATCAGCCAATCCATGAAACCACCAAAACAACAAATCGGTTTCACAATGGAGATCAAACAGAAAATGAACACAAACAGGATCTTTATTAATTTCAAAAAGATGCAATACAGTACTCTGTCTCACTCTCTCCAACCTAGCTTCTCAACATCTATATCTAAAACCAACCGATCCTCATGCATAAATAGGATCTCTTGCGAGTACTACTAACCCGACTCCAAGCGGCTGGGAAATCTCTCCAGGCGGCTGGGAGATCCAACCGGACTTACAGCATAACAGCTGTCTTAACAAACTAGCTAAAAATAGAAAGTATGGTCAACATGACCTTATTACATGCATTGGTCTTATAAGACCTTCTTGGAAACATTAACAAGACTCAAAACAAACTAACTACCTCATGGAGGCCAGCTGTCAGGTAGGTGCTCCTGCAAGGGAATTGCAGGAGATAAAGGAAAAACATGCCAGAGAGATGAGGAAGATGAAGGAGCTTGCTGAAGCACTTCAAGCCAGGCTTGTAGCCTTGGAAAAGAACAAAAAGAGGGAAGTGGAAGACAGTGAATCTAAAGAAGATGAAGATGCTGTTGAAGAGTATGAAGAGGTAGCTGAAGATCTGGATGCTGAAGACTAGAGATTTGCAAAACTGTTAAAGGAAGTACAGAGTGATAAACCTAAGGTACAGGTTGATGTTTCCAAGTATAATGGATGTTTGAATGCAGATGAGTTGCTGGATTGGATTGCTGCACTTGATAATCACTTTGAATGTGAAGATGTTGCTGAGGATCAGAAGGTAAAGATTGCAAAGACCAAGTTAGGAGGTCATGCTTTGGTATGGTGGGATTATGTACAATCCGAGAGAAGGAAACAAGGGAAGTCAAAGATCACTTCATGGGATAAAATGGTAGCAAGGATCAAAGGTAAATTCTTGCCTAGGGATTATGAGATTCAGATGTTTAAGAAGCTGCAATTTTTAAGGCAGAAGGAAATGGATGTGAAGGCATATACTGAGGAGTTTTATAAATTGAGTATGAGATCTGGTCATCATGAGAATGAGGTAGAAAAGGTGGCTAGGTACTTGGCTGGTTTGAGATTGAACATACAGGATGAGTTAGTTTTAGCTAACCCTAAGAGTGTGGAGGATTGTTATCAAATGGCAATCAGGATTGAAGAAAAGATGAATAGAGGACAAGATAAGTCCATGAGAGGAAGAGGAAACAATATGAGGGGAAGAGGAGCAGCCCCTACAACAAGACAAACCAATGAGGGTCAGGAAGACACTGGTAAAGGACAGGGACAGTCTGATTTCAAAGGTGGATGGAAAGGTAATCGAGGCAGATTTGGAGGTGGTAGAGGTTCTACTACATTTTCAGAAAAGTGTTACACCTGTGGTGAGTTTGGGCATCCATTTTTCAAATGTCCAGAAAGCAAAGGTTCATCATCCAGAAATGATAGAACTAATGACAAGAGAGTACAACTTGTGCAAGAAGAGAAAGTAGAGCAAAGTGTGCAGAGTTCAAACAATTATCAAGGAGATAGAGTTCCTGAAAATTATGCATATCCTGAGGAGGGAGAAGCATTGATGCTTAGGAGAATTAGTTTGCAGGCATCAAAGGATATGATGCAAAGAAGAGCTCTTTTCAAGACCACATGCAAGAGCAAAGGTAAAGTATGTAAGGTTGTCATTGATACTGGTTCAACAGACAACATGGTATCTCAGGAAATGGTGGATAAACTAAATTTGGAGAGGATTCCACACCATCACCCTTACAAGGCATCTTGGGTGAGTGATAGTCAATCACTTTTTGTCTATGAACAGGCATATGTGGATTTTCAGATTGGAGCATATCATGATAGAGTTTTGTGTGACATTTTGCCCATGGAATGTTGTCACCTACTGTTGGGTAGACCATGGCAATTTGATAGAAGGGTACTGTATGATGGGTATGCTAATACCTACACCATCAAGAAAGATGGGAAAACTATTAGGTTGATGCCATTGCAGGAAGATGCTGCAGCACAGGGGGCAGCCAAAATCATTCTAGTGGGAAAGAAGGAATTTGTGCAGATGCCTATAGGAGCAGGCATAAAGGCAGTTGAGGACACTGTAGGGAAAGAAGTTGTTAAGAACAACAGGTTGAAGAAAGCTTCAGTTTTGACTGACAGAGGTTAGTAGCAGGTGCAGAAACAGGTTTGCAAATAGCAACTAGTTGAGAGGAATGACAAGGATGTTGTCATAGTTGGGACTATTGTTTGTCCTATAAAAGTTGAAAGGAAGACAAAGTTGAACATTGCAGAAGTTCAAGAGGCAGTTCAGACAGAGGTTTTGGTCAGACAACCTGACAAACACAAGGTATGTGAGCGAAGGCCCTACATTGACAGGCATGAGGATTTACTTGCAACAAGGCAAGTTACAGTTCAGAAGTCTTGGAGCAGCCAAGAGACAGCAGAGGATAAAGCTGGAACAGGTCAGAACACTGACATGACAAAGTGTAAAGGTGGAGGACTTCCACAACTAAACTCATGGGACATGAGTTCTTTTCTATTGGGGAGTATGGTGCAGGAGCACCTACCTGACAGCTGGCCTCCATGAGGCAGTTAGTTTGTTTTGAGTCTTGTTAATGTTTCCAAGAAGGTCTTATAAGACCAATGCATGTAATAAGGTCATGTTGACCATACTTTCTATTTTTAGCTAGTTTGTTAAGACAGCTGTTATGCTGTAGGTCCGATTGGATCTCCCAACCACCTGGAGAGATTTCCCAGCCGCTTGGAGTCGGGTCAGTAGTACTCGCAAGAGATCCTATTTATGCATGAGGATCGGTTGGTTTTAGATATAGATGTTGAGAAGCTAGGTTGGAGAGAGTGAGACAGAGTACTGTATTGCATCTTTTGAAATTAATAAAGATCCTGTTTGTGTTCATTTTATGTTTGATCTCCATTGTGAAACCAATTTGTTGTTTTGGTGGTTTCATGGATTGGCTGATCCATTCCACCGGTTGATTCGTCGAATCGGTGGAATGGCCATGTACAGTAGGTTAGGGTTTAGTCTGCATTTTGTGTTTGTTTGCATGCAGGTGTGCAGGATCGTCGTCGAAAGGTGTTGAGGACCCTAGCATGGGTATGTGCTAGGTCGTGCTGATAGTTAGAGTCTAGAAAGTTGTCCAGGAAGCAGATCGAGTCATCCCAGGAGGTTCGGCGGATCAAAATTTGCTAAGGTTGGAAATTCGTCGCAACGGCATCATCAGGATATTTCTGCGTATATCCTGTAGGTACTTCAGGCGTCATCCAAATAAGTGGAGATGAGCATGATGCAGTCGATTGCATAAAGTGAATGTGTTTTGGAGTGATCATCATCAGGTGTTGCCGAGGAGGAGCGTATCGGCATAAGGTAGAAGATCGGGTTGACAATTCCATCACGGGCCGATAATGTTAAGTTTGGCCAACAGCAGGATATTGAAGGAACTGCATGTGACGTCATCATCATCAGGATATTCGTCATCAGGATATCGGGCAACATGATATTGAAAGAGCTGCATGTGATGTCATCGTCATCAGGATAATCGTCATCAGGATATCGGGGTGACGTAAGCATCGAAGGAAGGGTGCATGAGGTTGTCGTCATCAGGATATATGGGAGGAACCGGATGTTCTATATCCTGCTGACGAACATGATGTTGAACATCATGATGCTGAAGATAGAGGTTGGCGGTAAGGTGAACAGTGAACGTCAGGAGGATGTTTGCGCTTGCCGAATATGATGATGCTGCCGATAGCCGGATATGATGATGCTGCGGATAGGCGAAAGGGCGAAGGTTTGTCTGCAGGAGGATATCGGTCGGCAGAGTAAATATGATGATGCTAATAGTGTTAAGGGAAATATGATGATGATGATGAAGGGTTGCGGACATCCATGCTGTATGTCAAGGTTTTAGTGTGGATGCCTCTGCATCAGGAGGGTACAGTCTACAGCATATTTGGCTCCCTACCTCTAAAAAAGTGCTACCTTGGACAAGGGCGATCCCTCTTTTGTCCCTGAATTTTTTGCTTTCCAAAATTAAAATTCTGGTATGTTTCCAATATGCATTTAGTGCTTTCCTATGTGACCATTTGTCAATATTCATTTGTTTGTTAACGATATTGCATAATTAGGGTTTTAGGCCTCATCGAATTAGGGTTTTAACAAAACATCAATCTATTATATCTTTCCAAGCATCTCAAAGTGACATCAGACCTGTAGCTAAGTCCTCTATCACAGTTGTGACTTATCTTAATCTATGTCCTTGAATGTATGTGTGAAAGGGGTGAGTGGAGGATCATGATGGGCCAAACACTACCCCTAAGTGGCAATGTAAATGTGTAAAACAAACTTAAGTAACTTCATGTCAAAAATTGAATGAGTTATCTACACAATCTAGAAATAAGGTATTGATAAAGTTGTAATAAATTGAATGTAGTTTATGGGCTACAACTTTTTTTTTGAAAATTTTTAAAAATAGTTTGGTGAAAATTGAATATTTCAATGAAGCACTACTAAAAATTTCAAAAAATGTAAAAAGTAGGTGTCATTCTGGGCAACCTATGTATGAGAAAAAGATAATATTTTTCCTCCATAATTTGGATTTAAGTAAAGGACACATGAGTGGATGTGACACATATTTTTTTGAATTTTTTAAGTAAATAAATAATTATTTATGAAATTTTTACTATGACTTTTTAAAAATATTAGAAATTAATTTTCTAGCCAACCTTACTTGGTCAAAAATATATCAAACTCAAAAATTGTAAATTTTAACGTATACACAATAAATCCTAGAATGTGATGAATCTTTTGGATTTAAAAAAAGATTAATAGGTTGAAATTTATGGATGTTTTTCAATATGTATATCTATCAACAAATCAGACATAGCATATGTAGAAAATTAATAATAATTACCTATTAACATTATTATGAGGCATATATTATATTTTTAGAATCTTAATAACTTCCTCTATAAACCTTTTTCATTTGATTAAATTTTGGTACAAAAAAGTCTATCAGCTTCAAGGATGAAATTGTGGAAAATTTGAGGATAACACTAAGTGGGTGGGTTTTGCAAGTTTTTTTGGCAAATTTTGGGACTCCCATTTGCCTAAATATGAGGTAATCCTAAGGAATTTTTGGAGGGAATCCATATTTATGCTATAAATATTAACATCCTTTCCATCCAAATCTAAATATTAGTCTAAATGTTAGCACTTTTTCATCCATCAAGTTTTTTCTCCATTGCCACTGTTTGGCCCATCATGATCTTGCACTCACTCAAAGAAGGGTTTGATTGAATCTAATTAATACACAATAGTATCAATCCCATTTTTCATACATAACAGAAGCATTAATGTTGATACTATGAAGATGTTGTTTATGGCATGTAGCTTGTTATATGCTCTTTTATGATGATCCTAAGGAAGTATGTGTTGCTACAAGAAGGTTCTGATCTCTGGATGTTAGTAAAGGTTGCTATTGCAGGAAGCTGCCTAGTAAAATGCTCTGCATTCCTCCAAATTTGAAGATAAGGTTATGCAATTTAGAAGTTGAATTCAGTATGTTGTGAAGGTATTATTTCCATTAATTCAAGTCATTATACCTTCAACAGTGAAAGTTACAAGTGACAGAGTTTCAGTCTATGCTTTGGCAGAATGAGGTGATGATGAAGGCTTATTGGAATGCTTTGCATTCCTCTAGAGATGAAATCTTGTCCATGCAGTTTTGTGGACATGTTCAAGGAAGTGCAATTCATGCTTCTTTGCACTATCAAGTGTTCAGTTTTTCAAGTGACAGTGAGCTATAGATAGTTTTGAATGCCTGGTTGTTCCTAGAACACATGATTGAAGGTGTGTGACATAAATTTGTTGCTGTGTGGAGTTCAAGGAGAGTTTGGAGATGTTGTGTGGGTCATGCTGATGTTGCAAGTATGTGCTAATCGGTGTTGTAATTGATGTCAACATGTTTGTGTTGTCATTAGTGTCAACTATGCTATTGTTTTGTTACTTGATTGTGATGAGTTAGTTGCTTTATATTGTGTTGTATAAGTGTTGAATATGATAAGAATATTGAGTATCCAAGTACTTTTGAGAAAAGTTGGTTCATACTAAAGACAAAGTTGTGAAGATATATTCTGGCTCACAAGATACTGTCTAAGTTTTTGCCCCGCATTTCTTCTATGTTGAAGACCAAAGTATGAGATTTGGATATGTTCTAGAGAAGTGTTTGAAGATGCTAAATCTAGAATTTGGTGGTCCGGATCGCTGTGTAGTAGAAGTTCTATTCACCAGTATGAAGACTATGCCTAGCAACATTTGCGGTGTGACAAGGAGAAAGTATTTTGCTCCACATTTCTCTGTAGTTTGGTTTTTGGTCTTGCAGTTTTGCAAATATGATTATAAGGTCCTTAGATATCTTCATTCCAAATGATTTGTGATTTGGTCCTATGGAAAGCAAGTTAATGATTAACTAGAGTTTGACAGTGTTTGTTGTGAGCAGTCTGTGATCTATCTTCAAGTGATATTTGTTGTCTTCAAGTGAGATCTATTGTGGCTGGATTTGTCATCTCTTGGGTGATTTTATGTTGTTAGTGGATGTCTCTAGATCATGTTGAAGGCTTGTGCTTGGGGTAAGTGCAAGAAGATGGGGGGCCAAAAAAGGGTCTTAAGTGGCCACTTTTTTTTTGAAATCAGGAAATACTCGGCTTGGATGAGAAATTGAGCATAGTTACACTCAAAATTTAGAGATGCAACCAAAACAATGTTCGTAGTGCTCTAAGTCTACTTTATAAACTACTATTTTTTTTTTTAAATGGCATAGATTAAGGGGTTCAAAAGAGGGAGCCACAGAAATTGGTGTTGTTTCTATCAACAAAACATAACATAGCATGTTTTGTGGCTCCCTCAAAAGGTCAACTTTTTTTTGGTATTTTTAAAATCTCTTCAGTGAAAAATTAGCTAATAGCATGTAGTTTATGCCTAATTTTTCTGATAATGTTTTGATGAATATTTGATTTTTTACTAATTTTCAAAGTGGACACATCCTAAAAATCAAAATTTTGGCCGTGCTACCCCTATAAATTTTGGAAACTAATTGAAAATTATTTTTTTCTTTTTTTAATATTTGTAGAATGGAGTCTAGTTTCTAAATATGTAATTTTTTTGAAATTTCAATGAATAGTTAATTTACAGTGAGAAAAAGACCAAATAGTGGTTTTTGCCCAAAAATGGACACACAAACAAAAGAAATTAAAGATGAAAGGCTTAACATTGTTAAAACATGAAAAAAATCACATCGTCAAATAGCTAAGAGAAAGCCTAACATTACCTAGGTGTTTGATTTGTTTGACCTTGAAACATGTGCAAATCTAAGGGTTAGCACGAATGAAATTATGTGAAATCTTGAAGAATATGGAAAAACACTTCTGTGGCTGTTCAAAAGGCACTCCAAGCCTTTGGGTTGGAAATCCAAAGCAAATCCCAAGCCCAAGGATTGGGATTCCCAAAGAAAAACATAACGTGAATGCATTATAATGCACTCGCGTTATATTTTTCTTTGCATTTTTCCTTTTCCGCAAAAGTTTGTGTTGTTTGCCATGTTTGAAATAACGCGAGTGCGTTATAACGCCCTTGCATTATGTTCCCCTTAATTTTTTTTATGTTCAAGGCTATTAATCATGTATGTATGTATGTATGCCTATATGTATGTATGTATGTATATATGTATGCCTATATGTATGTATGTATCTATGTATGCCTATATGTATGTATGTATCTATGTATGCCTATATGTATGTATGTATAGTGTCGAGGGCAGAGGAGGGTAGAGATGGGAGTGAGCCAGATAGGGGAGGAGAGGGGTGGATAAGTATTGAGTGATTAAGGTTTAAGGTTGAGGGTTGAGCATTTAGGGATAGGATTTAGAGTGTAGGGATAAGGGATTAGAGTTTAGGACCTTGAGGGATTAGGGTTTAGGGTTGATGCTTTAGGGATAGTATTTAGGGTTAAGGGTTGAGGGATTAGGGTTAAGGTAGAGTTTTGAGGGTAGAGGGATTAGGGATAGGGTTGAGGGTTGAGGGATTAGGGTTTAAGGTATAGTTTAGTAGTTCTTGTGGATAGAGCTAGTAAACAATGGGAGATTATTTACTTGTTTCATAACAATATACCTCCCCTAAGTACGGGGTGGACAGTAAGAAACATAGATGTACCCCAACGCAAATCTTTTCTCATAATGATCATCCTTCTAATTTCTACTGTTAATTACTCACTGTGGATGTACCATATGCAAAGCTTTTCTCATAATGTGTACATCTATTGGCATAATGAACCCCAGATGGGCCAGAAAAACATGCCATATAACATTACTAACATTAAAAAAGTTCATAGCCATTTTTCTGACATATTCTTGCAACTCAAACATCTTTAAGAGAAGAGTGTCAAAGATGATAGGTTTAACAACCTAACATAAGGCAACGCAGTTTTGTTGGGTTTAGGGATAGGGTTTAGGGTTTAGGGTTGAGGGATTATGGTTTAAGGTATAGTGTTAAGGGTTGAGGGTTAAGGGATAGGGTTTAGGGTTGACGGATTAGGGTTTAATGTTGAGAGTTGAGGGTTGAAGGTTTAGGTATAGGGTTGATGGTCAAGGGATTAGGGTTAAAGTAGAGTGTTGAGGGCAGAGGGATTAGGGATAGGGTTTAGGGTTAAAGGTTTAACAATTGAGGGTTAAGGCTTTAGGGCTGAGGGTTAAGGGATTAGGGTTTAAAATATAATGTTGAGTGTCGAGGGTTTATGGATAGGTTTTAGGGTTTAATTTTTAAGGGTTAAGGGTTGAGGGATAGGGTTTAGGGTTTAGGGATAAGGGATTAGGGTTTAAGATATAGTGTCAAGGGTTGAGGGTTTAGGAATAGGGATAGCGTTTAGGGTTTAGGGATGAGGGATTAGGGTTGAGGGTTGAGGGATTAGGGTTGAGGGTTTATTGATAGTGTTTAGGGTTGAGGGTTGAGGGATTAGGTTTTAGGGTTGATGGATTCGGATTTAAGGTGTAGTGTTGAGGGTTTAGGGTTTAGGGATAGGGTTTAGGGTTGACGGATTAGGGTTTAGGGTTGACAGATTAGCATTTAATGTCAAGGTTAGGGTTAGAGTGTTGAGGGTAGAGGGAGTAGGGATAGGGTTTAGGGTTGAAGCTTTAAGGATTGAGGGTTGAGGCTTTAGGGATGAGGGTTTAAGGCTTAAGATATAGTGTCAAGTGTTGAGGGTGTAGGGATAGGGTTTAAGTTTTAAGAGTTAAGGGTTAAGGGATAGGGATTAGGGTTTAAGGTATAGTGTTGAGGGTTGATGGTTTAGGGATAGGGTTTAGGTTTGAGGGATTAGGGTTTAGGGTTGAGGTTCAAGGGCCAAGGGTTTAGGGATAGGGTTGAGGGTCGAGGGATTAGGGTTAAAGTAGAGTATCAAGGGTATAAAGATTAGGGATAGGGTTGGAGGGTTTAGGGATAAGGGATTAGGGTTTAAGGTATAGTATCGAGCCTGTTGAGGGTCTAGGAATAGGGATAGCATTTAGGGTTTAGGGATGAGGGATTAGAGTTGAGGGATGATAGATTAGGGTTGAGGGTTGAGGGGTTAGGGTTTAGGGATAAGGTTTAGGGTTGAGGGTTGAGGGATTAGGGTTTAAGGTATAGTGTTGAGGGTTTAGGGATAGGGTTTAGGGTTGAGGGATTAGAGTGAAGGGTTGAGGGAATAGGATTTGACATTGAGGGTTGAGGCTTGAGGCTTTAGGGTTTAGCGTTTAGGGATAGGGTTGAGGGTCGAGGGATCAGAGTTAAGGGTTGAGGGATTAGGGTTTGACATTGAGGGTTGAGGGTTGAGGTTCGAGGGTCAAGGGTTTAGGGATAGGGCTGAGGGTCGAGGGATTAGGGTTAAAGTAGAGTGTGGAGGGTATAAGGATTATGGATAGGGTTGGAGGGTTTAGGGATAAGGGATTAGGGTTTAAGGTATTGTATCGAGTTTGTTGAGGGTTTAGGAATAGGGATAGCATTTAGGGTTTAGGGATGAGGGATTAGAGTTGAGGGATGACGAATTAGGGTTGCAGGTTGAGGGATTAGGGTTTAGGGATAAGGTTTAGGGTTGAGGGTTGAGGGATTAGGGTTTAAGGTATAGTGTTGAGGGTTTAGGGATAGGGTTTAGGGTTGAGGGATTAGAGTGAAGGGTCAAGGGATTAGGATTTGACATTGAGGGTTGAGGGTTGAGGGTTTAGGGTTTAGGGTTTAGGGTTTGACGTTGAGGGTTGAGGGTTGAGGTTCAAGGGTCAAGGGTTTAGGGATAGGGTTGAGGGTCGAGGGATTAGGGTTAAAGTAGAGTGTGGAGGGTATAAGGATTAGGGATAGGGTTGGAGGGTTTAGCAATAAGGGATTAGGGTTTAAGGTATAGTATCGAGTCTGTTGAGGATTTAGGAATAGGGATAGCATTTAGGGTTTAGGGATGAGGGATTAGAGTTGAGGGATGACGGATTAGGGTTGAGGGTTGAGGGATTAGGGTTTAGGGATAAGGTTTAGGGTTGAGGGTTGAGGGATTAGGGTTTTAGGTATAGTTTAAAGGGTTTAGGGATAGGGTTTAGGGTTGAGGGATTAGAGTGAAGGGTCAAGGGATTAGGATTTGACGTTGAGGGTTGAGGTTGAGGCTTTAGGGTTTAGGGTTTAGGGATAGGGTTGAGGGTCGAGGGATCAGAGTTAAGGGTTGAGGGATTAGGGTTTGACATTGAGGGTTGAGGGTTGAGGTTCAAGGGTCAAGGGTTTAGTGATAGGGTTGAGGGTCAAGGGATTAGGGTTAAAGTAGAGTGTGGAGGGTATAAGGATTAGGGATAGGGTTGGAGGGTTTAGGGATAAGGGATTAGGGTTTAAGGTATAGTATCGAGTCTATTGAGGGTTTAGGAATAGGGATACCATTTAGGGTTTAGGGATGAGGGATTAGAGTTGAGGGTTGACGAATTAGGGTTGAGGGTTGAGGGATTAGGGTTTAGGGATAAGGTTTAGGGTTGAGGGTTGAGGAATTAGGGTTTAAGGTATAGTGTTGAGGGTTTAGGGATAGGGTTTAGGGTTGATGGATTAGAGTGAAGGGTCAAGGGATTAGGATTTGACATTGAGGGTTGAGGCTTTAGGGTTTAGGGTTCAGGGATAGGGTTGAAGGTTGAGGGATCAAAGTTAAGGGTTGAGGGATTAGGGTTTGACGTTGAGGGTTGAGTTCTAAAGATAGGCAAACAAAGATTTTGTATTCAAGTTATTTAGATGTTGATGGGTTTAGACTTGGGCATAAATGTTAGACTCTTAATCTAGCCTGAAGAGAGTTTCTGTCGTCAAATGCAGATTTATGGGTTCGATTATATTGATTGCCTCTCCAGTTTTGGGGTGTGGATGTTTTGGAATCAATCAAGAAGTCTTCAGGAGACTTTGTGGAAGTGGATTAGCAATCGCTTGATAGAACCCCTGCTATTTATGCTTGGATAAAGATTTGTCACAAACTAGAACTTCTGCTTCCAAAGAAGATCTGTCTTTCTTCCTTGATGGGCATTTTCTATCATGAACTTGATTATGAGGGCTTGCCCCTTCATTGTTATGCCTATCATATGGTAGAGCATCTAGCAAGCTCTTGTAGGAAACAGGAAAAGTTCTCCCTCAAAAACCTTGTGGTCATTCAAGTCTAAAGGGGAAGGTTTGGAAAGAGAAATGGATCACCAAAGAAGATAATGCACAGGATGTGATCAATCTATAGCAGGACAAAATGTGAGCGCATTATAACACGCTCACATTTTGTTCTACTATAGAAACGGTAAAAAAGTGTTGACCCCCATGATCCAGGCCCACATGCTCTATTTTTATATTGATTTTGCACGTGCTCCAACAAAAAAGAAGTGCTTTCATGTTGTTGGGAAGTTCACATGCACATTTGACACATTGTACCACTTTGCATGATCTTTCCACCACCTTTTCTGCTTTGCCAACTTTTGAAGGAGGAAATAACATAGTTTTCACACCAAGTTTGATATATATCTATTCAAGTGTCAATTTTTGTAGTGTTACAATGTTAATTGTGATTCAATTTTAGGAATTTAACATTATAGATTGGTTAATAGTATTGTTGTTAGTAATTATATTTGAGTGTTATTCAATTTAACATTGAAAAGGAAGCAAGTGGTGAAAAACTCAAATTATTAGAGTTTGATGCAAGAAGAAAAAAACACTACATAATTGGGTACTCTCTCCATTCAAATCTTTATTTTTTAGGTATGTCAAGTCTTTACATGCATGTTCTTTACATTTTCCTTAATTCAAATTGAATTACTTTATCATGCTTTATCATACATTTTTAAAATAGACACAATCAAGAAAGCAGCCTACAATCTCACATGATGCCATGTATATTTTCTACACTTGGGCTCTTTAATAATTATGTGTAATAAACATTCCTTAACATACCATGATGTCAAACTATACAAGAATAAATCCTTACAACATAATAAAAATACAATCCCACTATTATCTTGTATTCATTTCTTAGGAAGTAATATTGGTCTCTTTATCATGCTATAGACAAATTCTCTGTCATGCCAAGGAAATGATCAAAAATTAAACCAACACAGGAAGAGATAGAAGCTAAGAATGCAAAGAAAGTAGTGGCTATGAGGGAACTTCGTGAGAAGAGGAAATTGGACATGATAAATAAAGACATACCAATTGAAGAGGAACCACAATCATCACAAAGAGATATGGTATTGGCGGCACAAAGAGAATGATTGCAAAAACTTCATGCTACGAGAGATTTGAATACCATAGTTGGAGACATGTCCTCTACCACAAGTCAACATGTAGGGACACCATCTACCACATCTCAAGTTGAGAGTACATCATCACTCACATGTGATAAAGGAGGTATGCCATCGTTCCCACCTCAACCTCTAGGTATGTCATCTATTCCATCTTTGATCAAAGGTATGCCATCTAACCCATCTCATTTAAATATTGATGAAATTTCTAATGTTGAGATGAATTTACCTAACTTAACACCACTTAGAATTTTGCATCGAAAGCCAAAGTATTTGATTGAAATTGATGAGAATATTTTGCAGCCAATGGAAGGTAAGATTCCAAAATGCACTTGTAGAAGATATGCTCATAAGATTTGGAGATTGCTCTTTGAAAAGTTAAATGAGACTGCAAGATGTCAACTATTCATTGAAATGATGCAAAGTATAAAGTATAGGTCCATCATGAAGATTCTTGGGTTGAGAACATCAGAGGCTTCAAGTGAAAAATCTATTGTCAAGAATCTAATGAGTGCATATGAGAGTGTGGGTAACACCTCACACACAAAAGATAGTAATGTAACACGGCGTGTGATTACATCGACTATAGTAAGTAGTCAAACGAGGAAAGCTCGTCTCATTAGAAAGATGAGTCAAGAATTGAGAATTAATAGGAAAACTTTATCAAGAGAAATTGGAAGATGCCAAAGAATTGAGGACACTAATGCCAATGAATTGTGGGCATTCTCGGGGAGACTACCACAAAAAGATAAACCAATTGTTGAAGCATTGAGATCACTAATTGAAGACTTTTGGAAGAATTACACAAGGGTATCTCCGAATCAAAGGGATGTGGTAAGAAGGAGAATCAGTAGTCAGAACCGTGAGCCACATCCAAAGCATTTTTTGGATGAGACTCAAACACAGTTTTATGGTAAATTTCTAGAGAAGTATCCTCAAATTAAAATTTCTCAAAGATATTTTGAAATGCTAAAACCTTTCTATGTCAAGATAAATCACACACGCACTACTTGTTGTTGTAGATTACATATTGAATTTTCTAACCATTTTGATGCTTATAGGTCTATATGTTTAAATATGCATACTAACAATGTTTTGCAGGGTTGTGCCATATGTGCCCCACCAACATCTTCAAGAGAATTCATATCAAGAATTTTATGTGAAAGAGAGGAAGGTCAAATATTCTACAATAAATTATGCTTGGATGGCACATGTCATCGTTGCGATGGCTTGCAACATTTGCCAATATGTGAACATATGGAAAGAACACATGTGGTTGGAAATGAACTAGTAGAGTTTGGCAAGTATAAAACAGTGGTATACAATACAAAAGATGGTAAAGAAGCAAAGAGGTGTGAATTAGTTGTTGAAAAGATTCTAGTGTATCAGTTTATGCCTATATTTCATGACAGCATAGTGTATGAGTATGCAAGACATGCCCATAGAGCTCGATGGTTGGACTTGCAATTCAAGTTATACAAGGACACATTTCTGGTTGGTAGCATTGTTTCAGTCGTCGACTTTGTACAGAACTCCAGTCTATAGCCACAGCGTGAGGTGCAATCACAATAGTACAACTCCACACAAGTTTCTATATTTGTGCACATCACATTCATTCATGCGAATGATAGTACAGAGGATGATAGAAAGATCATAAGGGAGTATAATTTCTATATTAGTGATGATTGCACACATTCTACGGAGTTTGTACAAGGTTGCTTTTAGGTGTTCTACAATGATTTGGCTAGAAGGGGCATATCGTTCAGTCAGCATATCATATGGTCAGATAACTATGCGTCACAATTCAAGAACTTGCAAAATTTCTATTGGCTGAGTAGGAGGCATAATTTTACAGGTATTCAGCATATGTGGAACTTTTGTGAGACCGGGCATGGAAAGGGGGAGCATGATGGTGCAGGAGCATGTATCAAAAGAGCCATAGCACGAGAAGAGTTAAAGTATAAAGACAATGCAAAGTTGACAGATGCAAAATCGAGTGGTGTAATGCTTCCATGGGTCTAGGTAATGAAGGTAAGTCTTCAGTTTGTAGATTTTTTTGGTTGATAGATGATACTAACATTGCACCATATGAGGACTATTGTACACTAATAGGATCAAATGAGATGAACTCTTTCAGAAGCTCAATTGCAGGTTCATGGAGTATTCATACGTGAAAGATGTCATGCTTTTGTTCTTCCTATACAATTCAAGTCTAGGATGAGTGCGAGTCAAAGGAGTGGGTTGATGAATGTCAGTTAAGTTATCTTAGCCCACTTGACACGTATCAACCCCTGATGGTACTAGAACTAACACAGATGGAATCATCAGTTGACTTTGACCACATATCAGATTTAGTTCAACCGGGTAATATAGGGCACGTATATGCATCTAATTTCATCTAGTTCAACTAGGTAATGTCATCTTACTTTGTAGTGTTTTTGTAATGTTGACTAATTTCATCTAAGTTGCTACACATATCAATGTAGGGCATGTATATGCAATTATTGCAGATGAAGATAATGAAGAGGGAACAGATTATTACTTATGTCATTGTGTTGAGGCCAAAAAGAAATTGGAGGCCCCTGTTACAGATGGAGAAAACATCGAATACCCTACAGGCTCAGTGGTTATTACTGGAACATGGCTTAGAATGTACCCACATAAGAGTGTTAATGTTTGGCTGTTTTAGGACTTTGACATGCATTGGAAGATTCTTCATTACTCGAACCTTGTCATGGCATCCAATGTTCATTTGATAAAGTATCGGGGTAGACCTTTGAACAAAATCTTGTGGAAGGTGTGTGAGTCTGACCATGAAGCAATACTTGACATAATAAAGAGTAGAGCAGACCCGGATGGTTCATTGGATTAATTTGTAAGTATTCACATTGATTTTGTAAAGTCATGTTACATTGAGTTGTAAGTATGCACATTAATTTGTAAGGTTTGTCTTTTTTTAATTTCCTGCTGCATTTTTACACATACACATTTTTACATCATCATGTTATGCATTTTTGGTGTCCTGCTCCTGATGCAACCAAACTGATAGTTCCAATGCATCTAGATGGGTACGTTTAGGCTAGGCATTATTCTATTTTTCACTCAAACATGTCAAAACAGTCCAAGCTACATTGTACCGACGATATCCCTAAAGAGTCCAAAGTGCAAAAAGATAGCAATCTTTGACGAGATGTTACTCAAAAACTGTGTCACTTAGAAACATTCCATTTGAGGGAACACAATCATGTAGAGTGCCTCTACAATAACCTCTCTCAATTTTTTATATCTCTGAGGTTTTTGCCCATGGTGAAAGGTTTTCTGCTGCCCCAAAAATCGTCAGAAGGAGGCAGTGTAAAGTTCCAAAGGGGTGTAAAGTCAATATTTTCCCAAACTCTAGTCTGTCGGTAGAATCCTTTCTTACCAAGTGATGCAAATCAAGGAGATACTTGTAGAAGTCATCTAACATGTCAGCCAATCATAAATGATACCTTAAGAACCTTGATCACCATCAATATCTCATCCGGAATAATTCTAATGCTCTGTCGGTCAGTTCTTCCTCTATCTACTCTGCCAAACCAGACCCCAATACTTAGATGCTCATATCTCTTCACTCTTTCATCACCGGAGGCTCAATCCCTAGAATCTATTAGTCAAGGTATTCCTCTTGACTTCCCCAAGTCCACACTTTACAAAGATACTTCCTCTAAGAGATCCGGACCTAACTATCAGACCTTGCTGCATGCTCTATTCTTGCTTACCGGACCAAAGTATTCTTCAATCTAACTTCTGGTAAAGATACACCATGTCTTACGGATGTGTGAAGTGGTCTTTGTTGCCATTAATGACAACACCAATGAAGCCACACAGTGTCTCTTGCCAACAATCTCCCCCTTTGGCATTGATGGCAATACTTAGTGAAAAATGACTAAGTGTTATACTACACTCCCCCTTGGTTGATGCTCTGTTCTATTGTACACTTTACCAGAGCTCCCCCTTAGTTGGATTCCACATTTTTCACTAGTCCTCACTCCCCTTTGATATCAATGGAAAAGGGTAGGGTCCGCACACCAAAATTTTCTAAAAATAATCTATACTTAGCTGCATAAGTATGTATACATGCTATACTTACATATACTGAAGTGTATCTGCAAAAGATGTCTTCAACTGGGCAAATTCTGCTGCCTAACTCTGCTTCATCCTATCCAAAATTGAGATGTGACCACTCAACAGGAATGCAAAAGCTTCTGCCCTTTTAAGATCTGTCAGATCACTGGTTCGGGCTGTGGTCTGGGCATCAGTTAGGGCCTCATGCATGGCCTCTAATTTAGGGATAATCATCCCTCTAAGTTCACCCATTCTGCTTAATATGTTCTTCCTCTCCTTCTCAAGCTTTTTAATCTCATTCATGACTACAATAGTTTGACATTCTTGGTTTATTATGGATACAGTGAGAGGATCAAAATTCTGAGAGAGGCTTGACAGTTTATCCTCTTGTTCTTTCACTTTCTTTTCAATATCCTTTGTTACTTTAGTCCAGGGTATACAAAATTTATATACTTCTCCTCCATCCTTAAGAGCATTTTCTAATCTCTTTATCCCAATATCCATATTTTTCCTATCATTGGTTATAAGGCCTCGTAACTCAGAGAATCTCTTATCCAAAAACTCTTTCTGGACCTTTACCTCAGCTGATTTCTCTAAAGACTAAAAATGTGTGCTGACAGAACTAACAAGAGACTTGAGATTACCAGATGAAGAAGCTAAGGAATCCTTCTGGAAGGATGGCATGATCTTTTCGAGCACACCGGATGCAATTTCTAGCAGCTCACAGTCTTCCATGTGGGACTTTAAGAGTTTCTCTTTAGCCTTTGCTTGGGCAAAGGATGCTATCTTCATTGTTTGAACCGGGGAGAGAGAATCAAAGTCAAATGGTCCTTGAAGTAACTCTGGTTGATTAATCTCCATCATTTCTTTAGTCAAGAAATCCTTGACAGTTTCTGTAGAGTCTCTTGCTGGAGACAGAGTTTTCTTTCCTTCTACACTATCACTTGTGTTCTTCTCAGCTTGACCTTCTTCTCTTCCCTTCACTTCTTCTTCTTTCTCCTCTATTATTTCTTCTCCTTTAGATCTAGAGACTATTGGAGAATTTGGATTTACTTCTCCTTGGACTTCCTCTTCTGGAACAGAGGAATCTAAGTCCTTAGCTTTTTCTTCACTAGTCTCCTTTGCCTCTTTTGCTACTGTCTTAGTGGATTCTTCGTTGTCATCCATGGCAGAGGCTTCATCATCTAAGTCTTCTACAATGCGAATGTTGAATCTTTTGTATGCATTCCAGAGGATCTCTTATGTCTCTTTTGCTATTTTGTTAGTTTCCCCAAGAATAAGCTAATTCATTCTAGCTTTGCTCCGAAACTCATCCTTGCAATCTTTGAAGATCATATTCATTTTCTGTTCCTGGATCTCAAGATCCTTTGTCCTAACATTATTCTTTCTTATCTATAATTCATTCTCTAGGATTTTGGGAATGAGAGATATGATTTCAATAAAAGCCTTATTGTATATGTTCAAGTACTTAACTATGGCTTCCTCCAAGATCTTTCTATCTGCATCATTATATGCATCATAGAATTCTGTTATTGGTTGCAGGTTCCCATCCATAGTAACTACTTTGACAACATCATCAATGGACAAAGTAGGCCTTTCAACAAATTCTTCGGCCATCTCTTCCTTGTCTTGACCTGTAGAGGATTCACCGGATCCTTTCTTCTTCTTTTTCATTTTCTTTACCTTCTCATCTAACTCAATTTCTTCATCCTTCTGACTGATGTAAGACCTTGTGGCCTTTGTTTTAGTTCTTTTCTCTACTTTACTAGATGATTTTGCTTCCGGTTTAGATGCCTTTGAGCTTTTAGCAGTTGCAGGTGCAGAGGTCTTAGAGGATTTGGTCCGGGAGGGGACTTCCACCGGAGCACCTTCTTTCTCTGCTTATTTTTTTTCTCTTTTTGCTTTTTCCATCTTCTCTCTATTTGCATCAAGTGCCTCCTTTTAAATTCCATGCCTCTTGGCAAGATCTTCTACTTCCCTCCTTACTCTCCTCTTGATTTCAGGTTGTTTAAGTTCTACATGAACTTTTACACTCAGCTCTTGATAGGTTCCAAACCTTTCTTCCTTAGGGTCTTTGGGCTAGCTCAACAGATGTTGGATATGTAGTTCTACAATTTTCTCATCTACTTCATACCCCATTGGCATGATCCAGACTATCCTTGGCTCCACTGCCTCCATTAGGCATTGATCAATGTCTACCATGAAACACACTGTATCTTTGTACTTCTCAACCAATGATTGAAGAATTCTCTCTGGTTTGCATCATATTTTGAAAGTTCTTGAAGTAACCCCACAAAGCTATATTTCTTACCTTAGCATCCTCAAGCCCATGCAAGTAATCTCTGATTTGAATTGCAACAGGTCTATCATTCTGCCATACCCAACCACTGGATTTGGGCAGCTCATTCATAAAGTAGAAAAACAAACACAATATCAACCCACCATACTTAAAAGAGTTCTTTTTGTCCTTCTTGATCTTCTGCAAGTTTTCCATCAGTTGGCTTAGAAGGAGATCACAAAGATCATAATCTACATTCTTTCTCAACATTTCATAAGCAGTATACACAGCAGTTCCAGATACTGGATTCTCCCTACTGGAGTGATATATCTTATAGCCAAATATCATAGATGCAAACTTAATATTCAGATCAGTGATATCTTCTATGGTCATTGCTCTCTTATCAAATTTTGATCCGGTGGCCTCACTCACAGTTTGGTTTTTGATGGATTTGAGAACAGGTAACCCTCTGGAAGAGTGTAAACCGGTTACTGCCCTAATTGCATCCTTGGTGATCTTGAATGGTCTATTCAACCATAAGAAGTTATCATGTACTCTACTCAACACATACCGGACCCACTCATCTTCTTCAAAATAGGGGAAATGGATGTACTGGCCGAAATGTTTGTCCCTGATGGCCTTATACTAAGGTTTTAGTTCAAAAGATTCATCTATCAGTTCCTTGTGGTAGATGTCCATCAGCTTGGATTCACCAAAATCTTGAATGTTTGCATGAATGTAAACCCTAACGTCTTCTACATGCAAAACCCCATGCAGAATGCTAGAAAATGCACTTGAAGGATCCACTTCTAGATATTTGTATGGATACTTCTTGAATTTAGGGCGTGGCCTATCAGAAATCTTCACAACATTCAGAGTAGCCATTTCCAAGAAGATTTATAGAAAGATATTCAAGAATGAAAAATACCTTTTGTGCTTCTAGGTTTCACGGAATGAGCTGAATCAAATTGCTAGAAGAAATGACTTCTACGGTTTATCTTCAAGAGGCTTGAGACAATTCATTTGTAGAGCTACTTTTCCTCCTTTTCTTGAGTGCAAATGTACAAATGATGAATACAGGAACCCTTTTATCTCTCCGTAAACCCTAATTTTGTTTGCAATAAATGCATATCTTAAGTTATTCCGGTTGCTCTATTCTCCTTGTCCTGAGAGATTTATCCAAATCACTAAGATGCACTTGAAGTTACTCTTACTGGATATTAGCAATCTATCTGTCTTTTACAATCATTCCATTTGGCCTCAGATCAAGATACCTCAAATTCAAATCATGGTGGATCTAACTGTGAAAATCCCATTTTTACTGAATGACTATTTAACCGGATCAAATTTGGAAGATTAAATTGTTCAAAACTTCTTGCGGATCTTTCATCTCTTTACCAAAGATTATTTGGGTGTTCCTTTGTGAACCCTTTAATCCATAACTTTCCTTGTGCCAATTCCGGCACCAATTAACTAGCTGGGGGAAAATGTTTTTCCTTGTGTCTCCCCCTGAGCTAGAGCTCACTTTTTAATTTTTGGAAGGAATATCAACACCAGATTCTGGTGTGGATCCATCCCCTACATTCTCTATATTTCTCTTCACCCAAATCTTGTTCATCTCACTTTTAACTTCATCTGCATTCACTTTTCCTTTTCCTTTGTCTTGATTCTGATTATGATGCACCGGACCCCTTTTGTCCTAATTCTTTCTTCTACAGAATTTGACAATATGACCGGATCTATTGCAATTGTGGCAAACAACATTTCTTTGCATATTTGAATGATATCCTCTTGATCTGCATTGATTAGCCATATGTCCCATTCTATTGCATGCAAAGCATCTACCATTGAATGAATTGTTCATTTGCATATTTATGCATTCATGAGATTTGTGACCATACCTTTTGCAGTTGAAACACTATCCAGAGAAGGATGTATAAGTCTGATTTATTCTCTTTCTGTACTGATTAGCTTTATGACCAAAGTTATTGCAGTTGTGGTAGTATCCATTGAAGGATGGATATCTTTGAGCATTAGGTTGCCTTACTGGAGGTCTTCTAGACCTATTCCTTGGATTTCCTGATTCAAAATTCTTTTGACTGGATCTAGAGCTTTCACCTTTCTCATATCCCAAGCCACGCTTGTCATCTACCCTTTTTTTGCTTTCAAGAAGAACTTCAAGTTGAGCAGAACTTATCTTGAATTTCTCTTTGTATTCATTTGTTGTTTGAAGATCCTTTTTAAGAGTGTCAATTTGATCCTCAAGTTTTTCTTCATTATCTCTAGCATCTTCAAGATCAGATTCAAGATGTCTTATTATTCTGTCCATCTTGTGGTAGTCTTCTGATTTCTCTTTGAGAGATTGTCTTAGATCATCTTCAGTTTTTCTTTTTTCTTCAATTTCTTGGGTGAACTTTATAACTCTTGATTCCATTTCATGTCTTACTATAATTACCTCTTTTGATAACTTTTCACATAGCTTGGTTTTCTCTTTTAGGTCTTCATTTGTATCATTGGTTTCACCTTGACTTGCTAACTGCTAAAGTAGGTCCTTTCTCTTTTTCATAGAGATACCCAGTTTCCCTTTTAATTCATTTATGAATTCATCAGCTTGTTTAAGTCTTTCCTTCAATTCATTGACTTCAGAATTAGATTGTTCAATATCATCTACGGTAGACTAAAGTTGTTTCCTCATACCATACATAACCATTTGAATTTCCAGATCTTCCTCAAGCTATTAGGCTCTGTTTCGAGGAACTTGGCTCTGATACCAATTGTTGATAACTGAGAGGGGGGTGAATCAGTTATCTTAATTATTTCAGCTTTCTAAACTTTCTTAACAGTTAATGCAGCATCAAATCAAATAAGCAAATATAACCATGAAATGGAAATAACATCAATACACATGACACAATGATTTTGATGTGGAAAACCCTGTTAAGGAAAAAACCACGGGGTGATTAACCCAAGATTGTATTCTTTGTTAGAAGAATAAGATAGTACAAAATGGCACTTGCCAATTAGGGCTCATTGCCCAAGCACACTGCTCACAAGAGGCTCACTGCCTACAATAGTTTATACAAGGAAACTAGATACTTGAACTAAAGAGAAGCATCCACATATGCTGAGGTTCAGTTCCCGTTAGGCTTAATATACTGATCTACTGCACTTCATTCTTCCTCTTCTTGATACTACTGTCCTGTCACATACCAGACTTGTATTACTACTATTATTCTGCTCCTCTACTTTTCTTCACACTCAACAACACACCACTACTGCTTCACATCTAAATCCATCTGGTATATATATCCACAGAAAGGATTTCATCCTCTTTCTAGTCAGCATCCAGAATAGTCAATATTTTCCCAAACTCTAGTCTGTCGGCAGAATCCTTGCTTACCAAGTGATGCGAATCAAGGAGATACTTGTAGAAGTCATCTAACATGTCGGCCAATCATGGATGATACCTTAAGAACCTTGATCACCATCAATATCTCATCCGGAATAATTCTGATGCTTTGTCGGTTAGTTCTTCCTCTGTCTACTCTGCCAAACCGGACCCCAATACTTAGATGCTCACATCTCTTCACTCTTTCATCACGAGAGGCTCAATCCCTAGAATCTATTAGTCAAGGTATTCCTCTTGACTTCCCCAAGTCCACACTTTACAAAGATATTCTTCAATCTAACTTCTGGTAAAGATACGCCATGTCTTGCGGATGTGTGAAGTGGTCTTTGTTGCCATCAATGACAACACCAATGAAGCCACACAGTGTCTCTTGCCAACATAACTTTCGTCCTGCTCCTGATGCGACCAAGCTGACTATTCCAACTCATCTGGATGGGTACATTTACGCTAGGCATGGTCCTAGTTTTCACCCAAACATGTCGAAACAGTCCGAGCTACATTGTACCGATGATATCTCTAAAGAGTCCAAAGTGCAAAAAGATAGCAATCTTTGACGAGATATTACTCCAAAACCGTGTCACTTAGAAACATTCTATCTAAGGCAACACGATCACATAGAGTGCCTCTACAATAACCTCTCTCAATTTTTTATATCTTTGAGGCATTTGCACGTGGTGAAAGGTTTTCTGTTGCCCCAAAAATTGTCAGAAGGAGGCAGTGTAAAGTTACAAAGGGGTGTAACTTTTGTCCTGTTCCTAATGCAACCAAATTGACTATTCCAACACATCCAGATGGGTACATTTACGCTAGGCATGGTCCTATTTTTCACCCAAACATGTCGAAACAATCCAAGCTACATTGTACCGACGATATCCCTGAAGAGTCCAAAGTGCAAAAAGACAGCAATCTTTGACGAGATGTTACTCAAAAACTGTGTCACTTAGAAATATTCCATTCAAGGCAACGTGATCATGTAGAGTGTCTCTACAATAACCTCTCTCAATTTTTTATATCTCTGAGGCATTTGCCTGTGGTGAAAGGTTTCTACTGCCCTAAAAATCGTTAGGAGGCAGTGTAAAGTTGCAAAGGGGTGTAACTTTCATCCTGCTCCTGATGCAACCAAACTGACTATTCCAACGCATCCGGATGGGTACATTTACATTAGGTATGGTCCTATTTTTCACCCAAACATGTCAAAACAGTCCGAGCTACATTGTACCAACGATATCCCTAAAGAAGTCCAAAGTGCAAAAAGGCAGAAATCTTTGATGAGATGTTACTTGAAAACTGTGTCACTTAGAAACATTCTGTCAGAGGAAACATGATCACATAGAGTGCCTCTACAATAACCTCTCTCAATGTTTTATATCTCTGAGACATTTGCCCGTGGTGAAAGGTTTTCTGCTGCTCCAAAAATTGTTAGAAGGAGGTAGTGTAAAGTTGCAAAGGGGTGTAACTTTCATCCTGCTCCTGATGCGACCAAACTAACTATTCCAACGCATCTGGATGGGTACATTTATGCTAGGTATGGTCCTTTTTTTCACCCAAACATGTCGAAATAGTCCGAGCTACATTGTACCGACGATATCCCTGAAGAGTCCAAAGTGTAAAAAGGCAGCAATCTTTGATGAGATGTTACTCAAAAACCATATCACTTAGAAACATTCCGTCTGAGGAAACACGATCATGTAGAGTGCCTCTACAATAACCTCTCTCAATTTTTTATATCTCTGAGGTGTTTGCCCATGGTGAAAGATTTTTTGCTGCCCCAAAAATTGTCAGGAGGCAGTGTAAAGTTGCAAAGCATTGCTAAGAAAAACTCAATACTCAAACACTCCAATGAACTGAAGCAACTTCTTCTTAGGCGCAAATGTAAGGGTACACAAGGGGAAAATGGTGCCTAGATGACTTAGTGCATTTCTATGACTTCATTCACATATTTAAATGTTTGAGAAACTCTCCTTTACTAAGCGCTTGTCCTCATGTCAATGTTAAGCTTTATACCTCCTAGGCGCTCAATTAGGTGATGTCATTAGATACAACTTACCCTTAGGTGCCAATGTAGCTTCTTCAATCCATCACAATTCTAGGCACTCAAATTTGAGGTCTTGGACTTGTATCTTATTCCTAGGTGCAATTGGATGATCTTCCTAGATCTAGGCACTCATGATGGTGGGAAATTACATGAAGGGGTGCCTAAGTCCAATTTGACTTTGTATTTGATATTTTATGACTCCAATTGACTAGGAATGGCTCAATTTCTAAAGTACTGACTCAATAATGTAAGTTTAAGGTCTTTTCCTGCTAGGTGCCAATTAATGAGTTCACTAGATGCAATTTCTCCTGGACTTGAATATTGTGAAAGAACTTGAAGCTTGGATGGATGTCTTCGAATGTTCGATGAAGAAGTGTTCCAACTTGAAAGGTCCTTTGACATGTAGATATTGATGATAACACTTTCCCTTATATGTGAAGTAGATGACTTCTCAAGGAGGCTTGAATGTATCAGAGGGACTTGAAATTGAATGGATGTCTTTGGAATGCTTGATGATGATGAGAAGTTCCTTTGGAGTGGCTACATGTTGATCTTGAAGCGATGATTGATGAAGAATCTAGTTGATACTTGAAGATGAATGGAACTTGAAGTGATAGATGAAAGTCTTTGAACATGATGCAATTGGTGATGTCGTTGATGAAGAAGACTTGAAATATATCTTGTTGTGACCTCTTGGAGCAGCTACCTCTTGAAGTGGTGTTTCCTTGGCAATGATTACTTCCATCTTAACTCTCTGGCATGAATGAATGTGAAAGGCTCCTTTGGAGCAGCTACATGATGACTCTAGGCAACTCCAAGCTCTTGCTCCTACCTTTTCCTTCAATCTTCCTACAATACAAACCAAGAAACACATCAATCCTCATGATAAACATTTTATAACACAAAGGAATCCTCTTTAAACATGGAATAATCTTACTACAAATCTAGGCGCATATATAGGTAAAAAGAAGAGCAAAGGGCGCCTAACACAAGTTGGTCCATATTTATCACTTTAAATGATTTCAAACAATTGTAATGGCTTAAAGAGGTCAATCTCCCTTAATAGATTCATTCAAAAGGTGTCTTTCAATGCAATTTCTCCCTTAGGCGCCAGAATGGGTTTGTACTGATGAAGAGTGCGCCTAGATTTAAATGTCTTTATACTTGCAATTTTGTAATTCTAAATGATGAGACATGTCTTAGAATAAATTCTATCTTTCAAGCACTCACTCCAAAAGGTCATCTCATGCAATTTCACCCAAGGCGCTCATTGAGGTGTCCTCAGAGGCTAAAGTGCGCCTAACTTAATTGCCTTTATCTTTATCATTTTTGTGCTTTCAACAATTGAAAATGACCTAGAGCGATCCTTTCTCTGAAGGCACTCACCTATTGATATGAAATCAGGTTATTTCCCTTAGGCGCAATTTTAGGCTTGTATGGGTGAAAAGTGCACCTTACATCCTTAGGTGGTTCTTTCTAATTCTCAATGATTTCAATCAAATGTCAAGTGTCTAAGGAAGCTTTTGTCTTGAGATGATTAAATTTTAAGGTTCAAGGCACAATCTGAGGGTTGTATAGATGAAAGTTGACTTCAACTTGGGCGCTCATTTGAGTTGGGAGGAGCTAGAATTTACGCCTAGATTAGAGATAGATATTTTGGATTATCTGATGATGGTCTCAAGTCTCTCTACCAAGGTGCATTTTGATGATGTTCTTATTTAAACTCTTATGAAGACTATCTCATCCCTAAGTGCTCATCCTCATGATTTTCATGCACTTAGACTTCAAGGCACCAAAACTAGTAGGAAAATTCACAATGAGTGCCTTTGCTTTGGAAGAATTTCTTATTGATCATTAGGCACACTTTGGAGTTGATATGTACTTCCTTTACTTCCATGTACTCAATTCATCATAATTATTGTCAAAGACTTCTCCAAGTTGATTGATAACATGCTTCTTGATGTTAAGATCCTCCATTCACTCCTTCTTAGATCTAGGCGCTCATGATGGTGGGAAATTACATGAAGGGTGCCTAAGGTTCAAGATAGGTTCTTTCCACTCATCTTAACTTTCAATCATTGTAGTTAATCTCTAAAGACATCATCCAAAATGAGAAACCTCCAAGACTTGTCATTGTAAGTTGATTTCCTCCAAGGTGCCAATACAAGGTTCTTTTGAAGGCAAAGGGTGCCTAGGCTTATGGGGCTCAATTTGATGTATTTATTTAAAGCTCAAGGTGAATTGATGCTTATTGAAAATGCCACTTAGTCCTTCATTTGCATTATAGGCGCCATTTCCTATTGACTTATATACTCCTCCTCATGCTAGGGCACCATAATGAAGTGGTTTAGACAATAGGTACGCTTCACTTACTAGAGGCTTGTTCTCCTTCCACCTTAGGCACACTTTTATGGTGGAATAGGTGTCAATGGGCGCCTTATCTTAAATTAATGCTCTCTCCAAGTTGGGCACCCTTTTGAGGCTTTATGAGTTGTAAATTGCACCTTAACCCTTCATGCTTGTTGCTCAATGTTTGAATGTTTAAGAAAGTCTCCTTTAGGCGCTCATCTTAATGACTTTTTCTCAAGGCGCAATCATCCTAATGACTTGGATATTCATCCTAGTGTTTTAGGATATCAGGCTACTAGACTTAGTCATTTTCAGGATCTCAAACATAAAGAATAACATGATGATTCATGTTTTTGTATTGTATATAGTTGACATTGTATGCTACTCATAAAGAATATTAATATTTTGTGTTCAACATGATGATTCATTTTTTTTTTTAAATACAACTTTTATCTTTTAGTTCCAAAATGAGGTTTAGGTGATACTTGAATAAAAATAGCTAGCTTATTGGATCAACAAACATCCTATGTAATACAATTGGACTTTAAATATTTGAAGTAGCCATCTACAAATATCCATTCAAACGTGGATTTATAATGTAAGTATGGACTCCATTAAAAAAGATTTGTATTGACCAAATATCCATATAGGTATACATCAATATCTATCAATATAAGTATAACATATATACAAAATAGCCATATAGGCTTACAAGAATGCCATATAGGCATACAATGTCAACTATATACAATACAAAATATATGTCCACAAATGCCATATAGGCATACAACAAAGGAACACAATAAAAAGTCATTCCCCTTTGGCTGGTGAAGAGAATAGATCACGAGTAGCCTTTGATCTTCTAGGGGATGGAGACGCGCATGTGGGTGGTCTACTACAAACCCGAGGGCTGCTCCTTCTATTTAGTTCTTCTTGCATCTTTAGTTGTTACAATAAAAAGTATAGACATTAATATATAGAAATTACATGTTATAAAAAATGAAACATTTAACAAAATAATCACTTACCACTACCATATAATCTATCTCCTCACTTGCCTCAGTAGTAGGAATAGGCTATGGTGATGTCATGTCCTATAGAAACCATCCAGATAGAAATTAAACTTCAAATCAATAATCTTTTGATTTTTCAAAAATAGACAACTATAACAATGAATGTAAATTGAAATTTACTAATCTGCCTGATACCCCTGTCAATGCCATGGAGCTATGAATTGCAGAGGCCACACCATGCTCCATTGCCCTATGAACATGGGGAGGTGTCTCCACAGCCTGCATCATCTGGAAATAAAACAACATTATTCAATTACAAAACCTATAATAGTGATGCAATTCATGGCTCCTAACATACACACATGTTCATCTAAACATGGAAGTACACACAATAAATCACACAAGTCACATACAAAAATCTAGTAAGTACAATTCATTCATTAAACTATTTATTTTATTACCTTCGTAAAGCTTTGAAGTCCACCACTGCTGGTAGGTGTTGCCATGAAATCTACAATATTAACCTATTCAACATCCAAAATCAGATATTAGAATACCATTCATATAACGATGCTATTCACATGTAATATTTATAATTGTTTACTAGTTACATACCCTGATAGTAGATGATCTAGTGTAAAATGCAGGTGGAGAACCACTGAAAACTACATTGACGCTATGACCCTGAAATTTCATTAAAATCATCAATTTAAATTAGTTAATCTTGCATTTCAAAAATGAAATTTAATAAATTAAATTCAATAAACTTGCTAATATTTACTTGAGTATCAAGGCTGAAAGTCTCACTCAAGAGGGTATCTGTCATCACCATCTACTCAACTCCAGATGTAGCCTATGCACCTACGTCCTAACTATCCATTGGGTCATAATCACAGGCTGACCCGCAAGCCTGACAAGCATGGGGTGGGACCCTACTCCTTGCACTATCTCCCAACCCACTCTGTGCTGCAGGACCGACATGCTCTATAATGCTCTGGGTCAAGGAACTAATGGAATGAAGTGTATCGACCTCAACACTCTCCTTCACAATGGAAGGGATAGAAACATGCTAATGGGCTGGTCTGCTGATTACTCGTCTCACTACCCGCTGTGGGTCAAGATGTGCACCTAGTCTATCTTGTGCTGACCCCCCACCTCTACCCTAGAAGTCCTGCATATCAAAATAGTTTGGCACTTTATTGAGTACAAACTCGCAGTAGAGTTTCCTCAAAAAGTATTACGGGACCTCATTATTATTGGATGGAGGATGGTCAAAAACCATCCACCACCTTTGCCCAAAATTGTCCCTTATCACTTGGTTGTTGCACCAATGGATAAGGAACCTCTTGCATGTAATGGGTGGAGGTTGATTTGTTTGTGGGTTTGTGAAAATCAAACACAAGTCTAATTTTGTGATTTGTAATTTTTTCACATCTTGGTATGACAGCTTGTTTGCATAATAATCTCTAAACTCTCTCCTCTTATCTGTCCAACTAGTTATTTGCTTGCTAATTGAATCTACATTTGATAACATAGATTCAAGAGATTCAGCAAGCGTGGACCTATGCAAGGTTGAAGTGGAAGGATCTTTCAACCTTGCAATTATATCTTCAATTTCTTTTTTGTTGTTTTCAATTTGCCCCATTATATTTTCTTGTGTTCCGGGGGCATGTCGAGGAATGGATGGAGGAGGTTATTGTTTTATAGGATTTTGTGGATTTTGAGGAGGAGGAGGAGGTGCATTAACATTTCCTGACAATTAACAAAATATACATCAAAAAACAACTCAAACCTACCTATTTAGAACCAAATTCAAACAAAAAAACAAATAAAACTCACTCCTTTGGCATGCTTGATGTCGTGGTGGCATTTTGGCAATGAATCAGCAAGATTTTGGTGTTGAATTGTCTTTTCCAAAATGCGAGCATGCTTCCTAGGGTTTGCAAGCCACGGGGATAGAGGAGAAAAACAAAAATGAAATGAAATGACAAGCCTTTTTTTTAATTTATAGTAGTTAATGACGCGGTCGCGTTATAACGCGAGCATGTTATGGTTTGATTTTGATGAGCCTTAGGCTCATCATTACCAACCCATAACGCGAGTGCATTATAACGCACTCGCGTTATGTATTTTTTTTTAAAAAAACCATTTGGCCACTTTTTGGCCCCCCATCTTTTTGCACTTACCCCTTGATCCACAAGCTATGTTGAAGATCTTAGAATGTCTAAGTATTCTTGGTGTTTGCACAAGTTTATCCAACTTGGATGCTAACACTGTTTGTGGATATGTTTCATTGATTGTAGAACTGTGATGAAGCATGTGAAGATGTATTTAGGTCTGAGCTAAGTCGTGAAGTGTTCCTCTTCCATTCATTTTCTCCACAAATATATTTAGGTCCAAACCTAATTTAAATTATGTATGTTTTCTGACCTTGGAGATTGTTCCAAAGGTTGTAAATTGTATTGCTGACCTTAATGTATGTTCAAAGGTTGATGATTGATATAAATAAGTGAAAAGGATTCATGTGTTTGGGTGGGGATGCGAAGATGTGAAGATGAGAGTTTTTGTGTTGTGAGGGAAGCAAAGTTGATATGTATTGTGCTTCAATGGAACTGAACTCAAGCATGTTGTAGATGTTATTATATTAGTTCATGATAGTGAGACACCCCTCCTGACAGTGAGCCAACCCTCAACATTGAGCCACCCCTTGGCAATGAGCTGTATTTGCAGTGAGCATTTCTTTTGGGCAGTGAGCCCTTTGTGATGTAGTTAAGGTAGGAGGGTCCGGTGAGGGACTGTCCAACCTTGTAGCCTTAAAAAATTAACAATATGATCATACAAATATGCAATGGAAGCTTACAACTAATCAACAAAAATATAAAATATATTCATGAACATATGACACAAGATATATCCTGGGAAAACCCTAATAGTGAAAAACTTAGCTTTCAAAGCTCATTCCTCATATATTATAAATTCAAATCAAGTTACACATGCCTCAAGGGCTTTATAGATGCTAGGCTGCAGTCCAGGGATTACAAAAGATTCATACAACAAAATTCTTTCATGATTTCTTTCTTCTACATCTCAATTCTCTACTCTACAACTCCTACTTCGTGCTCTGCCTTCTACTCTGTTCTTCTACTCATTCAGACCAAAACAAGTTAAGATCTTGCTTCATATCTTCATGCCATCAATCACTATCTAGAAACAATCCTTTATCTCTTATTTATATCCTCCACAAGATTTCTAAATATTAACAAGTCAGCTTAATTGCAACGGCTAGTATGAAACATGTGTACATGGATAGGTTAGACCTAAACATAAGGCATTGTTTCCCTGATGCATAGAACTTCATGTGGACCTCCATGAAGGTTGGCCAAGTCCTATACTTTGTTGAATAATGTTCCTTTAGGCTCAAGTCATGGAATTGCTCCACAAGCCGATTAGACTTCACTTAACACTATCGTCTCTGCTATGTGAAAATAGGTAAAATAAGGTAATCTTCTAATAATGATATCTTTCTGGAATTGAACCCAAATGATCTAAATTTTAGATATGTTGTGGATGACTATGTCTAGATGTTAAGTCCAGCTCTATAGCCTCTGATATGCAAATGTGGTAAAATACAGTATTCTCCAAGGTCACTCTCTTGATACTCTACAACTTGTTGTTAACTATCCCAACTGAATTAAATGCTTCTGGATGCTCCTGCATCAGACTCTCAGGGTTAATTGAAAAGTGAGAATCTTCACTTTGGTCTATATTATGTCAAATTCAATGGTGTTTCTTTGCAAAGGTTTGATGATCTATTCACAGGTACTTGCAACTGCCTCAAGGTCAGTGGTCTATTAAAGTCCACCCTACAAAACTACCTCAAATTCTTCTAAGTTTAACATTCTACCTGCACGCCTTGCACTACCTCAATGATTGGTAGTCTAAGCAAGTTTTCTCCATGAGCTACCTCAAGTTCTTCATCTTCTATGATGGTCTAGGTTCGGCGGTCTACTTGCAAGCCCTGCACTGCCTCAATGATTGGTGATCTGAGCAAGTCTTCTTGGCAAGTTGCCTCAAGTCAATACCAATTTCAATAAATTAAGAGTCAATCAATACATACTTTCATCCTCCAGAACAATTAGTTACTTCCTTGATTCAGTCAATACACTTTATAAATTTCCTCTGCAACACTTTCTGATTTCAGGTTCTAGATACAATCCCTTCACACATATCAAAATCTTGCAGTTTCTTTTCTGCATATACTTCTATACTTATCTCTGTTCGTTTGTCCTTATTTTCTTTACTCTGATACATAAAATTTATCCCCTGGTAGAACATCAGGTCATTCCCTTTTCTCTGCAACATGAATTTCCTTTCCCTGATATGCTTCACACTTGTTCACACAAACCTTCTCTTGCACTGCACTGCTTTCTCAGATGATTTTACACAAACTTGCTCTTATTTTCTCAGATGTTCAGTCTATAACATAATTCTCCTAAAGATCAATGCTCCACTTTCTTCTAGTTTCTCTATCAAATATGATGTCTCAAAAGGTTCCTCTTCCTCTGCATAATCTATCTCTATATCAACAGGCTCTCCTGCATAAATTATCTCTATATTAATAGGCTCTTCTTCCTCTGCACAAACTATCTCTGTATTATTGACTGCTTCTCCTTCATTAGCTTCTTTGGTAACATGTTCTTGATGATTTTCATTGCTTTATTCTTTTCTCCTCCAAACTTGAAAACAGGTTCCTCTTCTAGCAAATCTTCTTTCATTCTTCCGGCATCCTACACTATGATAAGAATTATGACTCTTGTCATTTCTCCCTTTGTAGTTTTAATTAATGTCCTTGTTCTGCTCCACATAAGGTCTTCTTTCTCTGCATCCTGATCCATATCTTATTTTCTTTCTAACATATGAATACTTCCATCTATACAACCTTCTAAAAATATAGGCAACATGTTTCCAATTTGCTCCATCAATCCATCCATAATCCATCTGCATACAATCTGTCATAGGCGTTCTCCTTCTAATTTTATTTCAACACATCTTCTCAGAATGATTTCTTAATCCACCAAACTTACAAGGATGTATATCCCAACACAATTCATTTTCATGTCCATGTCTATTAGAATGTGAACAATACATACCTCATCTTCCCTGATTTGACTTGTTTGAACTTGTAACAACATCCTTACCTCTGTTTTATCCAAGGCCTTCACTTCTTGATCTGATTACTAGTTGAATAGGTTTTGTAATTCCTTGTTGATACTTTCCCAATCCTTTTCCTTGATATCCCATTCTCTACATGATTTTGAAACCAATACCATCACCAACAACTGTAGGTTCTGTCACATTGTCATCTTCAATCTCACTTTCTAAAGAAACTTTTGCAGCATCACACAAATCATTAGTATCACAAGAAACATCACAAAAATTAGTCTTAGATCCCAAACATTCTTTCTCTCTTCTATATGCTACAAGTGACTGTTCCAACTGATCCATCTTCTCTTTCAATTGCGATATCTCCTTCTTCTGTAGACTATTTTCCTTTTTCAATTCTTCCAAACTTTCTTCTAGATCTCTATTCCTCTTCTCCACCTTCCCAAACAACTTGAATCCTTCTTTTAGTTCTTCAAATCTCTTTTCAACATCCTCAAACAACTTCAGCTCTGCCTCTAAATCTTCATTCCTCCTTTTTACATTTTTTAGTTCTTCTTCAAGAGCATCATATTTGTCTTCTCCTAGTTCTTTTACCCTTTCCATAAACTCTGAATTACACCTCTTGATTTCACACAATTCTTCTTCCAAAATATCCTTTTCACACATTAGGTTTTCATTTTCTTTCTTCATCCTTTTTCCAATCTTCCCCATTGAAACAAATCAGATAAACAACTTAATTTGAAAAGCTTACCCAAATCCTTCTTTCCTTGATCTTCTTCAGTGGTGACACTTGTTACTTCTAGGGTTTCACACTTTCTTTTAACACTTCTATCCTTCCAACAAATTCACCACCTCCCAACAAATTTGCAACTACCTCTAATACCACTTGATGTAGTCAAGGTAGGAGGGTTTGGTGAGGGGATGTCCAACCTTGCAGCCTTAAACAATTAACACTATGATCATACAGATATGCAATGGAAGCTTACAGTTAATCAATAGAAAGATAAAAGATATTCATGAACATATGACACAAGATATATCCTGGGAAAACCCTAACAGGGAAAAACCCTGCCTTCAAAGCTCATTCCTCATATATTATAACTTCAAATCAAGTTACACATGCCTCAAGGGCTTTATAGATGCTAGGCTGTAGTCCAAGGATTACAAAAGATTCATACAACAAAATTCTTTCATGATTTCTTTCTTCTACATCTCAATTCTCTACTCTACAACTCCTTCTGCTTCCTACTCTACGTTCTACTCTATTCTACTACTCATTCAGATCAAAAAAACTTAAGATCTTGCTTCGTATCTTTGTGCCATTGATAACTATCTAGAAACAATCCTTTATCTCTTATTTATATCCTCCGTAGGATTTCTAAACTTTACCAAGTCAGCCTAATTGCAATGACTAGTATGAAACGTGTGTACACAGATAGGTCAGACTTAAACATAAGGCATTGCTCCGCTGATGCATAGAACTTTGTGCGGATCTCCATGAAGGTTGGTTAGGTCCTATACTTAATTGAATAATGTTCCTTTAGGCTCTGCTAGTCACAAATTTTATCCACAAGATGATTAGACTTCACTAAACACTATCAGCTCTGCTCTATGAAAATAGGTAAAAGTAGATAATCTTTTCATAGTGATATCTTTCTAGAATCTAACCCAAATGATCTAAATTTCAGATATGTTGTGGATGACTATGTGTAGATGTTAAGTCTAGCTCCGTAGCCTCTGATATGCAAATGTGGTATTCTCCAAGGTCACTCTCTCAGTACTCTGCAACTTACTATTAATTGTCCCAACTGAATTGAATGCTTCCGGATGCTCCTGCATCACTTTGGCAGTGAGCCTCTTTGTTATTTGGTATTGTTACTATATTATATTATGAGCTAACACTCACCATGGTTTTTCCCTTTTAGGTTTTTCCATGTAAAAATATGGTGTTCATGTGTGTATGGTGTTGATGTGTTTAAGTTTTCATTATGCATTTCATGTTTAATCTTCATAAAAGATTAAGGGGTTAAAGCAAGTGAATGTGAATGTGATTTTGTTTTAGAGGAGTTAAATTTTTTGATACAAGTGATTCACCCTCTCTCTTAGTTGTCTTGTTCATTGGAAGAAAGCCTATGGTGTAGCCACAGTTAGGAGGGTCCACAAAGTGAACTATCTAGGCCATACAACTAGAGTAAACACAATAGAAACACCTCAAAGATATAAAACAAATGTAGATTCAGTCATTTACTATATCATAGAATGCAAATACAAGTTGGTCAGCAACATGCAGGCTTACAATTTGGGCTCACAAGCTTGATTAGAAAGGATACACAAGATATGGCTTTGAAGCTCCTTCACACAAAATCCAAACTATCAACTAGATACTAATGATCAACTATTCAAATCTACTTTCCTAAGCATCTATTACATTAATATATATCATCTTTGGAACATAAGATTCCTCTGCATTGACCAAGCAAGATCACAAATTCCAATGAAGAGCAGTAATGTGTGTACACGGATAGGTCAAACCTAAATGAATAGAGCTCCACGAATGAATAGAAAAGTGTACAGATCTCAAGGAAGGTTAGCCATGATCCAAATGATGTTTAATTTAGCTCTGTGAGTTGTGAAATGCTCTGCAAGTCTTCTCCTTTAGCAGGTTGTCTGAGACTATCAAGATGCTCTGTTCTAAGAAGATAGTCGACATTCTGATAGTGATATCTTTCCAGTACTTGATCCAAATGCTCTAAGTATTGGATATGATGTGTATGAATGAATCTAGATGTTAAGTCCAGCTCTGTAGAGTCTGAAATGCAACTATGATAGAATACAAACCAAAATATAGAAACTGCTACTGACTAAACTAACTGTATTGAACTAGAAAATGAAAAGAAACAATTTACTAAAATGCAAACAAACTAAAATGTAGATGTTTTTGGTTGATGCAACATTGCTCTTGCACCAGGGATGCTCCTACATTAGACATCTGAGGTAATTGAAAAAGTGAGTCCCTCACTTTACTGGGACTAGAGGAAAACCAAGACGGTCCACCTCATCCTATGAAATCCAAGATGAGTCTTCTTTCAGTCTACCTTTCCACTTCACAAGATATTCTTTATATTTTCTTCCTCTGGTGTTGTGTCCAAATCTGCTATCCAAAATGTTCTTAATTTGCTCTGGTGCTTGTTGTGGTAATTACTTCTTGAAGTCTTCTTTCATGTTGTCACTAAACTCTACTTCATGATACTGATATAGGTCTTCAATGTTGAAAATAGGTGATATACCTAATGTCTCTGGTAACTCTACTTCATATGCATTTCCTAAATCAAACTTTATGAGTATCCTACAAGGTCCAAACTTCTTCATTTTCAACTTGTTATGTCCTAATTGGAAATCTTTCTTTTCTCAAGTATATCATCACTTCATCTCCAACTACAAATTCCTTGTGTCTTTTCTTCTCATCTGCCTTCTCCTTATACTTACTATTCATCTCTTCCAAATGCTTCTTCACCTGATTATGCATTGTCTCCATATGTCATGTAAATTATTTTGCTTCTACACTTCTCTTGTCTTCCATACTAATATCTCTTTACTCTACCTCTCCTCTAGTGTTTAATCTAGTAACAATCTCAAAAGGTGATCTTCTGATACTCCTATTCACTTAATTATTATATGCAAACTCTGCTTGTGAAAGAATTAAATCACAACTTCCTGCTTTCTCTCCAACCAAACATCTCAACAAGTTTCGCAAACTCCTATATACTACCTCTGTCTATCCATCAGTCTATGGGTGAAATGTTGAATTTAACTTCAAATCTATCTTCATCTTCTTCCAAAGTTTCTTCCAAAAGTATCTAAGAAATCTGGTGTCTCTGTCTGAAATTATGCTCTTAGGTAATCCATGGAATCTCACAATCTCCTCGAAAAATAGGTCAACTACATGCACTACATCAATTGTCTTCTTACAAGGTATGAAATGTGCCATCTTTTAAAATATGTCCACCACTACAAATATTGAATCATGTCCTCTTTGTGTCTTGGGCAATCCCATTATAAAATCCATACTTATGTCTTCCCAAGGTCTCTCTGATACTGTCAAAAGTTTATACAATCCAGTATTCTGACTATTTCCTTTTGCAATTTGACAAACTCTACAACTCTACACAAATCTCCTAACATTCTTATGTATCTAAGGCCAAAAGTAATTTTCACTTACCAAAGCCACTATTTTATCAATGTCAAAGTGTCTTGCCAATCCACCACTATGTTTTTCCTTGATCAAATTGTCTCTCATTAAACTTCTAGGTATGCACAACTGATTTCCTTTGAACAACATATCTTCTTGAATGAAATAATCCAACCACTTACTCCTATCTATCACAACAGGTTCCTTACATGCTTTCCAAGGTTCTACAAAATCAAGATCTTCCTCATACATGTTCTTCAATTCAGCAAATCCTAGTACTTCAACTCTCATCTTTGTCAACAAGTTTGTTCTCCTACTTAATGCATCTGCAACTTTGTTTGATTTTCCACTCCTATGCTTCAATACAATAGTATAACTCTGCATGAACTCTACCCATCTCATATGTCTCTGATTCAACTTTCCTTGACTGTTCAAATACTGCAAAGCTTGATTATCTGTATACAACACAAACTACTTAGGCAAAAAGTAATGACTCTACTTCTTCAAGGCTTGAATTATGGCATAGAACTCTTGATCATAAACTGCATATCTTCTCCTTGTATCATTCAACTTCTCACTAAAATATGCTATAGTTCTACCTTCTCGACTTAACACTACTCCAATTATACTCCCACTTACATCACAATCTACTTGAAATACCTTATTGAAATCTAATAATGCTAACACAGGTTGCTCTATCATTTTTTTCTTTAATAATTCAAAACTCTTATCTTCTCCTGATGTCCACTTGAAATCTTTTCTCTCACCTCTCATTGTCTTTGTCATAGGGTTACAAATTGAATTGAAATTTCTAATGAACTTCCGATAGAAACTAGCTAATCCATGAAATGATCTAAGGGTTAAAGCAAGAAGTTGAGTGTACATTTCGGGGAAATCTCCCGCGGATGAAAAATGCCACTTGGAATGGGTACCCATTTAGGATCGGGCTCCTGACGCAAAATGGGTACCCATTTTTGAAAAGTATTTTTTTGTTTTTTTGCATGCCTATGGCTAATTTTTTTATTTTTTAGAAACGGGTACCCGTTATTTTTAAAACGGGCACCCATTTATAACAGGTACCTATTTCTAAAATTTTGAAATTTCAAACCCACCAATTTACATTGGTTTAAGGTTTGGAAACCCAAGCTTAGATTTGGACCTACAACTAGGAGACCATGAAAATAGCAAGAGAAAAAACTAGTTTCACCAATATGGCTGACGACTCTTTTTTTAGAATATTTTAACGAAATTAAAACCCATTATAGATCTGAAAGTCTAGTTTTCAAATATGTAATTTTTTCTACTATTGAATGTAATTTTCTATTTATTATTTATTTTCCAAACAAACTAACTCATAAACTTGAAATAACATAGGTTACTATTTTTTTAATAACTTTTGATTTTGAAAGTTTCTTGAAAAAAAAATTATGTCTCACCAAACTAGACATCATTCTCTACATGATGAATTTTTTTCGGGTGAATTGATTAGTTTGGCTCAACTTATGTTGGCCATATTTGAGGGGTTTTAGAAAACACTAATTAGGGCCATTAAAAAATTAATAAAAAATATATATATTTATAAAAAAATTACAAAAAAAATCCTAACCAACATTCAACATCTTGAGAATCTTTCCACAAAAGGAATTAGAAAAATAAATTAATTTAGGTCAAATTCTGTTGGCCGTACACATGCATGCTTTTGTAGAAAACAGGGGACTTTTAAAAAGCCACTTTTTGTACATCCAATTAAAAACCAATTTGTATCATCTAGGTATTAGAAAAAATTACGTATTTGAAAACTAGAAACAAAATACTACATTTCTTATTTTTACATCATCTTAATATTTTATGTGCAAGTGCTTCAAATTGTCACTCCAAGTACAACAAAATTTGAAAAATAGGAAAAATACTTGCACTTTCTAGCCAAAAAGTGAACTCATCTTCTTGCACTTACCCCTGACTTCTCTAATGCTCTCTGGTGTAGGCCATTCAATAGTTTTTTCTCACTTTTTCAAGGTCCATCTTCAATCCTTCCATAGAAATCACAAATCCCAAGTACACCAATTCTTCCTTCATGAAACTACAATTCTTGATGTTTATCAGCAATTTCTCTTCTCTCAGTCTCTACAATACTTGTCTAAGGTGCTACAAATGTTCTACTCTTGTCTTACTAAAAATCAGAATGTCATCCAAATATACAATAACAAACTTACCCAAGAATTTCTTCGAAACTTCATTCATCAATCTCATGAAAGTACTTGATGCATTTGTCAATCCAAAACGCATCACTAACCACTCATACAATCCTTCAATTGTCTTGAAACTAGTCCTCCATTCACCTCCTTCTCTGATTCTGATCTGATGTTATCCACTCTTCAAGTCTATCTTTGTGAAATATTTAGCTCCACTCAAACAGTCAATGATATCGTCCATCCTAGGTAAAGGAAATCTATACTTAACTGTGATCTTGTTTATTGCTCTAGAGTCTGTACACATTATCCATTCTCCATCTTTCTTTAGTGCTAACACTGCAGGTACTGCACAAGGACTCAAACTTTCTCTAATCAAACCTTTCCTCAACAATTCTTGTATCTATATATTCAATTCTTCATTCTCTACCAGTGTCATCTTGTGTGCTGCTTTGTTAGGCAAACTAGCTCATGGTATAAGATCCATGTGATGACTGATACTATTGATTGGTGGAAATCCTGAATAGGTACATTGTCTGATATGATGTCTTCATACTTTGTCAACAACTCAGTTATCTCCTCCGGTTGTGATTCTTTAGTCTCCTTCTTCAATGTTTCAGGATTCTTAGGGATCAAAGCATAACACATATTCTCATGTTTCAAATTATCCAAAAATTTTCTTCCATCTTACAAACATATTGTAGCATTTCCACATACTTCACTCTTAGGGTCATCTTCCAAAGGAATCAAGGTAACTCTCTTTCCATTTGATGTTATAGTGTATGTATTCTTTCTTCTATCATATATAGCTTTTCTATCATACTGCCAAGGTCTACCCAACAAAATATGACATACATCCATAGGCATAATATCACACAATACTTCATCATGATAAGATCCAATATGAAATTTCACCAAACATTGTTCACTCACTAATACCTTATGATAATCTTGAATCCATGCTATCTGTAGCGTTTAGGGTGTTTAAATCTTTCCAACTTTAGCTTAGCCACCATCTCCTCTGAAACTAGGTTATGAGAACTACCACTATCAATTACAAATTTACAATATTTACCTCCTAATTAGCATCTGGTTCTGAACAAACATTTTCATGCAGAGCCAAACCTTGCCCCACAAACTGATCGGCAAGAGGATGATCCACGTCTTGGCGATTACTCCTATCGGTAGACCATATGCCATTGGCCAACCAAATACCCTTCGCACCGAAGTCCTTCCTCTTACCGATGTGTCTCCAACACCACTATTGCTATGACTTCTTCCGTCGATGTAACTCAAAACCCTTCCACCGATCTATATCTCTTCCTGATATGCTTAATACCAAGTTTTGCCATCGGCGAGACTCCCTGCATCGATCAATCCAAAGTCTTTCCTGCCAATGCGCCGATACAAGTAATCTTATATGTGCATAGCATGACCCGTTATCACCCATGAGCTAATGTACCTGTCACGCTCACTATTATGCCAAACACTTGTACATGCATAACATGACTTACGACCACCAGTCCTCTTTACCGATACTACTGGTCAACTCTTGCATCTAACACAATGTATGTGCGCAATGTATATTCTCAATATACATTCGAAATATACAATCATAATATGCATTTAGAACATGCATTCGGTGAGATTGACTATTAACTTCCCTTGTATCATACGAAATGCACATTCACCACATACAACTGCAATATGCACTTGTGAGATACACACCAACATACAACTATGAGATACACATGAAATGATCCTGATATACATTAGCGATATACACACAAAATGTATACCCTAAAAAATAATACGAATCTTCGCCAATCTAGACCTCTGCAAACCCTGTAGCTCCACAGACCTCTGCAAACTCGATTATACAGAGAAAACCTAATGAATTCGAATGACAAAAAGATACACAACACAGAAGTCGTTTATTATGCTTTCCAGAAATGTACACATAGATGCTCTATTTCTCAATTACAAATCACACTTATATCTAATATTTATTACCTCTCTACTCTCAACTGATTGCACTCGATGATCTTGGGCATTTATCTACTCACCCTTAGTAGTATTGAATTGACTCCAAACGGCTGGGAGATCTAACAACCTCCTAACTGTCTAACAACCCTTGTGATTATAGATTGACAAGTGTCCCTTGGGACTTACAACATAAAACTAGATACAAACTACAATGACATGCATTGGTCAAACAGACCTTATTACATGAATGGTCTTTTAGGGCCTTATTGGAAACAACAAAATGACTTTAAACACAACATGAAATTGAATACCTCATGGGGGCCACTGTGGATTAGGTGCTCCTGCACCATACTCCCCACCGAGAAAAGAACTCATGCCCCATGAGTTGATTCTTTGTCTTGATCCACCTTTATCCATTGCTGCTTCATGCCTTCCCCATGATCTCTGGACTGCAACCTGCTTCCTTGGAATCAAAGACTCATGCCTAGCAGTGTAGGCTCTACTCACACCTGCATTGTAAACCTTGGGTGATGCTTCTTGTACTGTTGCTATGGCAGAATATGTTGGCCTTTCAACTCTTGTTGGCTCTAGAGGACAAACAATGGTCCCTACTATGATAGCATCCTTATCTTTCCAATCAACTTGTGGCTACTTGTGGACCTGCTCTTGGACCTTCTACTAATCCATCTGATCTCCATCATTCAAAATTGAAATCACCTTCAAACTTTGATCCTTAACAACCCCACTCCTTGAGGTATCCTCAACTTTGTTTGTCTCTGCTTCATTGATCTTCACAAACTCTTTCTTACTCATCAAGATGACCTTGGCTGCCTTCTTTGCTTCAGCATCCTCCTGCAATGGGGTCATCACAAAAGTCCTCCCATCCTTCTTGATGGTGTAGGTGTTAACATATCCATCATACAATGCTCTCCTATCAAATTGCCATGGCCTACCTAAGAGTAGGTGACAACATTCCATGGGCAAAATGTCACGTAAAACCCTATCCTGATATTCCCCAATCTGAAAATCAACATATGCTCGTTCATATACCAAAAGTGATTGACTATCACTTACCCAAGATGCTTTGTAAGGATTTTGATGAGGAATCCTTTTTATGTTCAATTTATCCACCATTTCTTGAGATACCATATTGTCTGTTGAACCAGAATCTATTACTACCTTGCATATTTTACCTTTGCTTTTGCACTTGGTCTTGAAAAGTGCTCTCCTTTATAACATGTCCTTGGATGTCTTCAAGAGTGTTCTTCTTAGCATCAATGCTTCTCCATCTAGAACTGGGGCTGCACTCCTAATTGGAAAGTTAACACTTTCATCTACCTCCTCTTCTTGCACATATTGAACCCTCTTGTCATTCTTCCTATTACCTCTTGATGGTGAACCTTGGCTCTTTGGACATTTGAATTCTGGGTGACCAATTTCATTACAATGATAACATCTCCCAGTGAAAACATTAGAACTTCTACCACCTCTAAATCTGCCTCTTGTGCCTCTCCATCCACCTCTAAAATCAGACTGCTCTTATCCTCTACTAGTCTCTTTTTGATTCTCATTTACTTGTCTTGTTGTAGGAGATGATCCTCTCCCCCTTACATTGCTGCCTCTTCCCCTCATGGACTTATCCTGTCTCCTTTTCTTTTTTCTCCTCAATCCTGATTGCCATTTGGTAACATTCTTCCACACTCCTAGGGTTAGCCAAAACTAGTTCATATTGTATATTCAATCTCAAACCAGCCAAGTATCTAGCAACCTTTTCAACCTCATTCTCATGATGACCAGACCTCATACTTAATTTATAAAATTCCTCAGTATATGCCTTCACATCCATTTCCCTTTGTCTTAAAAATTGAAGCTTTTTGAGCATTTGAACTTCATAATCCTTGGGTAAGAATTTACCTTTGATTCTTGCTACCATCTTGTCCCATGAAGAAATCCTTGACTTTCCCTATTTTCTCCTTTCTAGTTGTATGTAATCCCACCATACCAAGGCATGACCTCCCAATTTGGTCTTTGCAATCTTTACCTTCTGCTCCTCAGGAACTTCCTCACAATCGAAATGATTATCTAATGCAGCAATCCAATCAAATAACTCTTCCTCATTTAAACTTCCACCATACCTTGGAACATCAATCTTTACCTTAGGTTTGTCATTCTTGACTACCCTTAATAGTTTTGCAAATCTCTGATCTTCAGGATTCAGATCTTCATCTACATCTTCAAATTCTTCACCATCCTCTTCTTTTTCTGATTCACTTTCTTCCACTTCTCTTCTTTTGTTTGTCTCCAAGGCTGCAAGCCTGGCTTGAAGGGCTTCTACAAGTTCTTGCATCTTCTTCATCTCGTTAGCTTTCTTTTCCTTCATCTCTTGCAACTCTCTAGTAGTGCCAACATTTTTTAGAGGCATCTTGCTAACTTGTTTCTGTAACTTCTCAGTTCTTCTACTTCTGCCTTCTCAATGATAGAACCGAACACACAACTACCCAGACCTTTCTCTGGGCTCTGATACCAATTTGATACAGAGCCAAACCTTGCCCCACAAACTAATCAACAAGAGGATGATCCACATCTTAGCGATTACTCCTATCAGCAAGACCATATGCCATCGGCCAACCAAATACCCTTCGCACTGAAGTCCTTCCTCATACCGATGTGTCTCTGACACCACTATCGCTATGACTTCTTCCGTCAGTGTAACTCAAAACCCTTCCACCAATCTATATCTCTTCCCAATAAGCTTAATACCAATCTTTTCCTTCGGCGAGACTCCTTACATCGATCAACCCAAAGTCTTTCCTATCGATGCGCTGATACAACTAATCTTGTATGTACATAGCATGACCCGCTATTGCCCGTGAGCTAATGTACCTATCACATTTACTATTATGCCAAACACTTGTACACACATAACATGACTTATGACCACCGGTCCTCTTTACTGATGCTACCGGTCAACTCTTGTATCTAATACAATGTATGTGTGCAATGTATATTCTCAATATACATTTGAAATATACAATCAAAATATGCATTCGGAACATGCATTCATTATATACATTCGGTGAGGTTGACCGTTGACTTCCTTTGTATCATACGAAATGTACATTCACCACATACAACCGCAATACACACTTGCGAGATACACACAAACATATAATTACAAGATACACATGAAATGACCCCTACATACATTAGCGATATACACACAGAATGTATACACGGTGAAACAATACGAATCTTCACCGATCTGAACCTCTGCAAACCTTTTAGCTTCATAGACCTATTTCTCCAACAATCTAGCACATGACAAATGCTAGGATCTATCAATGCATCTTGTACGCGATCCTACAAATACAAATGAACAAAACGAAAAACACAAAAATGAACTATACAACCATTCCACCGATTTTGATGAAATCTAACCAATGGAATGGATTAAGAATCCATCTCGGCCACAAAATAGAAACTTGATTATATAGAGAAAACCCAATGAATTCAAATGACAGAAAGATACACAACACATAACTCATTATTATGCTTTCCATAAATGTACACATAGATGCTCTATTTCTCAATTACAAATCACATTGATCTCTGATCTCTATTACCTCTCTACTCTCAACTGATAACACTTGATGATCTTGGGCATTTATCTACTCGCCCTCAGTAGTATTGAATTGACTCCAAACGGATGGGAGATCTAACAACCTCCTAACTATCTAACAACCCTTGTGATTATATATTGACAAGTGTCCCTTGGGACTTACAACATAAACCTAGATACAAACTACAATGACATGCATTGGTCAAACAGACCTTATTACATGAATGGTCTTTTAGGACCTTATTGGAAACAACAAAATGACATTAAACACAACATGAAATTGAATGCCTCATGGCGGCCACTGTGGATTAGGTGCTCCTGCACCATACTCCCCACTGAGAAAAGAACTCATGCCCCATGAGTTAATTCTTTGTCTTGATCCACCTTTATCCATTGTTGCTTCATGCCTTCCCCATGATCTCTGACTACAACCTCCTTCCTTGGAATCAAATACTCATGCCTAGTAGTGTAGGCTCTACTCACACCTGCATTGTAAACCTTGGGTGATGCTTCTTGTACTGCTGCTATGGTAGAATATGTTGGCCTTTTAACTCTTGTTGGCTCTAGAGGACAAACAATGGTCCCTACTATGATAGCATCCTTATCTTTCCAATCAACTTGTGGTTGCTTGCAGACCTGCTCTTGGACCTTCTACTGATCCATCTGATCTCCATCATTCAAAACTGAAATCACCTTCAAACTTTGATCCTTAACAACCCCACTCCTTGAGGTATCCTCAACTTTCTTTGTCTCTGCTTCATTGATCTTCACAAACTCTTTCTTACCCATCAAGATGACCTTGGCTGCCTTCTTTACTTTAGCATCCTCCTACAATGGGGTCATCACAAAAGTCCTCCCATCCTTCTTGATGGTGTAGGTGTTAACCTATCCATCATACAATTCTCTCCTATCAAATTGCCATGGCCTACCTAAGAGTAGGTGACAACATTCCATGGGCAAAATGTCATGTAAAACCCTATCCTAATATTCCCTAATCTAAAAATCATCATATACTCATTCATATACCAAAAGTGATTGACTATCACTTACCCAAGTTGATTTGTAAGGAGTTTGATGAGGAATCCTTTCTATGTTCAATTTATCCACCATTTCTTGAGATACCATATTGTCTGTTGAACCAGAATCTATTACTACCTTGCATATTTTAACTTTGCTTTTGCACTTGGTCTTGAAAAGTGCTCTCCTTTGTAGCATGTCCTTGGATGTCTTCAAGAGTCTTCTCTTTAGCATCAATGTTTCTCCATCTAGAACTGGGGCTGCACTCCCAATTGGAAAGTTAACACTTTCATCTACCTCCTCTTCTTGCACAGATTAAACCCTCTTGTCATTCTTCCTATTACCTCCTGATGGTGAACCTTGTCTTTCTAGACATTTGAATGCTGGGTGGCCAATTTCACTACAATGATAACATCTCCCAGTGAAAACATTAGAACTTCTACCACCTCCAAATCTACCTCTTGTACCTTTCCATCCACCTCTGAAATCATACTGCTCTTGTCCTTTACTAGTCTCTTCTTGATTCTCATTGGCTTGTCTTGTTGTAGGAGCTGATCCTCTCCCCCTTACATTGCTGCCTCTTCCCCTCATGGACTTATCCTGTCTCCTTTTCATTTTCTCCTCAATCCTAATTACCATTTGGTAACATTCTTCCACACTCCTAGGGTTAGCCAAAACTAGTTCATCTTATATATTCAATCTGAAACTAGCCAAGTATCTAGCAACCTTTTCAACCTCATTCTCATGATGACCAAACCTCATACTTAATTTATAAAATTCCTTAGTATATGCCTTCACATCCATTTCCCTTTGTTTTAAAAATTGAATCTTTTTAAGCATTTGAACTTCATAATCCTTGGGTAAGAATTTACCTTTGATTCTTGCTACCATCTTGTCCCATGAAGAAATCCTTGACTTTCCCTATTTTCTCCTTTCTGATTGTATGTTATCCCACCATACCAAGGCATGACCTCAAAATTTGGTCTTTACAATCTTTACCTTCTGCTCCTTAGGAACTTCCTCACAATCGAATGATTATCTAATGCAGCAATCCAATCAAGTAACTCTTCCTCATTTAAACTTCCACCATACCTTGGAACATCAATCTTTACCTTAGGTTTGTCATTCCTGACTGACCTTAACAATTTTGCAAATCTCTGATCTTCAGGATTCGGATCTTCATCTACATCTTCAAATTCTTCACCATCCTCTTCTTTTCCTGATTCACTTTCTTCCACTTCTCTTCTTTTGTTTGTCTCCAAGGCTGTAAGCCTAGCTTGAAGGGCTTCTGCAAGTTCTTACATCTTCTTCATCTCTTTAGCTTGATTTTCCTTCATCTCTTGCAACTCTCTAGCAGTGCCAGCATTTTTCGGAGGCATCTTGCTAACTTGTTTCTGCAACTTCTCAGTTCTTCTACTTCTGCCTTCTCAATGATAGAACTGAACACACAACTGCCCAAACCTTTCGCTGAGCTCTGATACCAATTTGATGTAGAGCCAAACATTGCCCCACAAACTAATCGGCAAGAGGATGATCCATGTCTTGGCGATTACTCCTATCGGCAAGACCATATGCCATCGGCCAACCAAATACCCTTCGCACCGAAGTCCTTCCTCATTCCGATGTGTCTCTGACACCACTATCGCTATGACTTCTTCCATCAATGTAACTCAAAACCCTTCCATCGATCTATGTCTCTTCCCGATAAGCTTAATACCAAGCTTTGCCTTTGGCAAGACTCCTTGCATCGATCAACCCAAAGTCTTTTCTTTCAATGCATCAATATAACTAATCTTGTATGTGCATAGCATGACCCTCTATCGCCCGTGAGCTAATGTACCTATCACACTCACTATTATGCCAAACACTTGTACATGCATAACATGAGTTACGACCACCGGTCCTCTTTACTGATGCTACCGGTCAACTCTTGTATCTAACACAATGTATGTGCGCAATGTATATTCTCAATATACATTCAAAATATACAATCAGAATATGCATTCAGAACATGCATTCAGAATATGCATTCGGTGAGGTTGACCATTGACTTGCCTTGTATCATACGAAATGCACATTGACCACATACAACCGCAATAGGCACTTGCGAGATACACACGAACATACAACTACAAGATACACATGAAATGACCCCGACATACATTAACGATATACACACAGAATGTATACCCAGCGAAACAATATGAATCTTCACTGATCTAAACCTCTGCAAACCCTGTATCTTCACAGACCCATTTCTCCAACAATCTAGCACATGATAAATGCTAGGATCTATCAATGCATCTTGTACACGATCCTACAAATACAAACGAACAAAACGAAAAACACAAAAATGAACTATACAACCATTCCACCGATTTTAAAGAAATCTAACCAATGGAATGGATTAAGAATCCATCTTGGCCACAAAATAGAAACTTGATTGCACAGAGAAAACCTAATGAATTTGAATGACAAAAAGATACACAACACAGAAGTCATTTATTATGCTTTCCAGAAATGTACACACAGATGCTCTATTTCTCAATTAAAAATCACACTGATCTCTGATCTCTATTACCTCTCTACTCTCAACTGATTACACTCGATGATCTTGGGCATTTATCTACTTGCCCTCAGTAGTACTGAATTGACTCCAAGTAGCTGGGAGATCTAACAACCTCCTAACTGTCTAACAACCCTTGTGATTACAGATTGACAAGTGTCCCTTGGGACTTACAACATAAACCTAGATACAAACTACAATGACATGCATTGGTCAAACAGACCTTATTACATGAATGGTCTTTTAGGACCTTATTGGAAACAACAAAATGACATTAAACACAACATGAAATTGAATGCCTCATGGGGGCCACTATGGATTAGGTGCTCCTGCACCACATTTCCTCTACAGTGGTTCCTCATTTGTCTCTTCTTGAAATAGTGCTCTCCTCATCACAAGTGATTTTCCTTTCTTAGGGTTACCAACTGAACTGGGTGATCCAATAGGTTCTTCTTCCACATAGGCTACTCTTCCACTGTTCTCTGCTTTCTTGCTTGTATTCCCTTGATTACATTCAAATGCTCTATGTCCTTCACCTCCACACTTGAAACAAGTTCCTCTAAATGTTCTCCTATTATGTCCTCTTCCTTCTCTTTTGTATTGTTCACTCCGGTATAGACTAGGGTTTCCTCTGCGGTAGAAAGTTCTATCATCTCTTTGGTACATGCATTGTTATCTCTATTTTCCTTCTTGAATGTGTTCTCTTGTATGTTCTTCTCTGCATATGATCTTTCCCCTACAAAAAATATTCTACCTCTCTGAAATTTACCTCCTCTGCCTCTCTGTCTCTAATCCTTCCTCTTATTCAACTTTTCTTCAACTTTCAAGGCAAACTGGTATGCTTCTTCCAGTGTTGTCATCCTTACCAAACTCAGTTCTTCTTGAATGTTCAATCTCAGTCCATTGATGTATCTAGCCACTTTCTCCTTGCTTTCTTTACTATGTCATGTCATTATGATCATCTTATGAAGTTCTTCAGTACACTCCATAGATTTCTCCTTTTATCTCAAGTTTTGCAATCTCTTCAACAGTTCCAACTCATAGTCAGCAAGTATAAACTGGTTCTTCAATTTTGTGACCATCCTGTCCCATTTTGTAATCTTTTATTTTCCTCTTTTGTTTCTATTAAACTAAACTTCTTTCCACCATATAGAAGCATGTCATTTCAACTTTGTCTTTGTAAATTTCACCTTCTCCGGATCTTCAACTTCTTCATATTCAAAGTATTCTTTCATGTCATTTATCTAGTCAATCAACTCTTTAGGGTTTAGATTGCCAGTATAATTAGGTACATCAACTCTAGGTCTTTTTCCAATCTTTGAAATAGCTCACATCTTGACTTGATCTGATTCTTCTTCTTCTTCTCTTAGGGTTTCACCATTTTGATCAGCGGATTGAAATTATTCATCATCATCACTTTCAACATTAGGTCTAGGTGTAAGTCCTCTTCTCTGATCTTCTTCAACATCATCCAAGCAAATTCACATGCTTTTCATAATTTCCATCATCTCATCCATTCTACCAGCCATTGTTCCAACAACATGGATTCTCCTTGGTGGCATCTTCCTAGGATCAAGTGTAACTGCCTCAATTTCAATGATCGAGCTACAAGGTGACAACTGCCTCACAATTGGTGATCAATTGCAACACAAGTAACTTGCCTTAGATTTGACGATCTATTCACAACAAGATCTTACATAATTTTTTTCCAATCTTTGAAATAGCTCACAACATCTTGACTTGATCTGATTCTTCTTCTTCTTCTCTTAGGGTTTCACCATTTTGATCAGTGGATTGAAATTATTCATCATCATCACTTTCAACATTAGGTCTAGGTGTAAGTCCTCTTCTCTAATCTTCTTCAACATCATCCAAGCAAATTCACATGCTTTTCATCATTTCCATCATCTCATCCATTCTACCAGCCATTGTTCCAACAACATGGATTCTCCTTGGTGGCATCTTCCTAGGATCAAGTGTAACTGCCTCAATTTCAATGATCGAGCTACAAGGTGACAACTGCCTCACAATTGGTGATCAATTGTAACACAAGTAACTTGCCTTAGATTTGACGATCTATTCACAACAAGATCTTACATAATTTTTTTGCCACTTCGCTCAATTCACTCCCAAAGATTCAAACTTTCACTATGATACCACTTGGTGAAGCCATGGTTAGGAGGGTCCACAAAGTGAAATGTCCAGGCTGTGCAGCTAGAGTAAACATAATGCAAACAACTCAAAGATATGAAACAAATGTAGATTCAGTCATTTAGTATATCATAGAATTCAAATACAAGTTGGCCATAAACATGTGGGCTTACAATTAGGGCTCACAGGCTTGATTACAAAAGATACACAAGATATGGATTTGAAGCTCCTTCGAACAAAATCAAAACTATCAACTAGATGTTACTAGTATGGGCCTAACTGGTGTTGTCATTGATGTCAACGTACTCATGTTGCATTGATGATAAGGATTGGATGAGTTGTATGCTAAGGATATTGAGAAAATTAGTCTTATAAGGAACAAAGAAGAACAGTGAAGATAGTGAGGTAAAAGATCCCAGCTAAGATGAAGATAAGAGGATGCGCATCAAAGGGCTTGTAGATATGTGTCTTAAGATGATCCAGTAAATATTACAAAGGTCCACATGAAGATCTAAATAATTTATGGCCACTTAAGTAAAACTAGTTCTGGCAGATGTTTAGAGATAATAGAGTGACACAGATAGGTCCGGTGAGATCTGAAAATGCAATATCTTATTTTACAGATTTGGTGGAGTGTTTAGGAAGTCAATGTGAATTGACAACTCAATTGGTTCATGGTCTGGAGGTCCGTAAGCATCTATTCCAATATGACAGTGATGACAGACTGTGTTCTTGAGGTTTCAGATGAAGGGGAGAATGATTTTAGTAAGAAGAAGTAGTGTGGATGTTCCTAGTGATTCAGACAAGCTTGTGGAGGTCTTTGGATTATGTCCAGTTTGTGCTAGTGGTCTGCATTGAAGATTGAGCTTGTAATTGAAGAATTACTTCCAGATGATGATGTTCTTCCTAAGTCTGGCCAACCGGATGAGTTACACATCTGTGGATGATCTTGAAAATGTTCTGTGAAGAATGGCATGTTCCTAAAGGAAGATTGAAGTCATAGATCTGTGTGGCCAATAGTGTGTTGATCTGTGTGAAGTCTTTTTGTAATTAGTCATGTTGTATTTATGTAGTTGCTCTATAATGTATGCCGACTTGGATGATTATCCCTAAGTTGATGTCTTGTATAAATAAGGAGTTGTAAAGTCATTTCAAGGGTGTGTTGAGAGGAGAATGTGGTAGAGAAATGTAAAGCGAAAGGTACAGCATAAGTATTGGGCTTAAATGGAACTAACTCAAGCATTGTGAAGATGCTATTCTTCAGTTCAAGTATGTAATACTTATTATTCTGTAGACAGTGTGTCTCCCGTAGGTAGTGAACCTCTTGTGAGCAGTGTGCTCGGGCAGTGAGCCCTAATTGGCATGTGCCATTTTGTTCTTCCTATTCTTTTAATAGAGAATACAATCTTGGGTTAGTCACCCCATGATTTTTCCCTTAACTGGGTTTTCCACGTCAAAAATCTTGGTGTCATATGTGTTAATGTGTTTCTGTTCTTAAATTATTGTATTATGTTTCCATGATTGATTTATTATTATGCTACTAAATTAAGAAAAGAATTTAAGTGATTAATTAAAAGAAAGTTTTAGACAACTGATTCACCCCCCTCTTAGTTGTCTGTCCTAAGTCTACCCTGCTCAAGAAATAGAAGTGCAAGAAAGTCCCAAAATTCACAGGTATGTAAGACTGAATCACCTGGAAGATCATATCATAGGTGATAAAAGCAAAGGTGTTAAAACAAGAAGAAAGATTGCTCAAGACTCAAAAGAGTATTGTCTGATTTTAAATATTGAACCAAAGTTAGTAAATGAAGCATGCAATGATGAAAGATAGACTAAAGCAATGAAGGAAGAGCTGATGCAAATTGAGAAAAATCACACTTTGGATCTTGTTCCTAGACCTAGAAACAAGAATTTGATTGGAACTAAATGGGTATTCTGGAATAAACTGAATGAAGATGGTGAAGTAGTCAGAAATAAAGCCTGATTGATTTGTAAGGGTTACTCTCAAGTAGAAGGAGTTGATTTTGAAGAAACTTTTGCTCCAGTGGCAAGAATTGAAGCAGTCAGGTTATTTCTTGCCTTTGCTGCCTTCAAGAACTTCAAAGTATATCAGATGGATGTCAAGTCTACCTTCCTGAATGGTGACTTGGAAGAAGAAGTTTACATTGAGCAACCGGATGGATTTCAATTATCTGATCATGGTGATATGGTCTACAAGTTGAAGAAAGAACTATATGGACTTAAACAAGCCCCAAGAGCCTGGTATGAAAGACTGAATAAGTATCTTTTGAAGATTGGTTTCAACAAATGTACTGCTGACAATAACTTGTACTTCAAAATTGAACATGAAATGATTGTTGAAGTGTTTGTTGATGATATCATTTTTGAAGGAAGAGATAGTATGTACAAAACTTTTGCAAATCAAATGAAAAGTGAATTTGAGATGTCCATATTTGGGGAAATGAATTTCTTCTTGGGTCTGCAAATCATTCAAACAAAGAAAGGAATCTTTATTTCTTAGACCAAATATGTGAAAGAATTATTGAAGAAATTTAGGATGGAAGACTCAAAACCAATGAGTACTCCCATGGCAACTGAATGTAAATTGAGCAAAGATGATGACTCTCCTAAGGCTGATCAAAAAAAGTTTAGGTCAATGATTGGAGGATTATTGTATCTCACTCAAACTAGACCTAACATTATAAATGTTGTTGGTCTTGTTGCTAGATTCCAAGCTGATCCTAGAGAATCTCATGTCATGGAAATCAAGAGGATTTTTAGATATCTACAAAGGGACAGTTGAGTATGGTTTGTGGTATCCTAGAGATCATGATTTCTCTCTTCATGCATATATAGATGCGGATTGGGAAGGAGATGTGGATGACTGGAAGAGTACTAGTGGTGGAGCATTCTTTTTGGGGAAGAGATTGGTTTCTTGGCTGAGCAAGAAACAAGAGGCAATATCTCTGTCCACTGCAAAAGTAGAATATATTACAATAGCAGGTAGTTGCACTCAAGTATTATAGATGAAGCAAATGCTAAGATATATCAGAGTGGAGTATGAAGAACCTATCACAATCTTCTATGATAATTCAAGTGCAATTAACATATAAAATATCTGTTGTTGCATTCAATGACTAAACATATATCCATCAAGTTCCACTTTTTGAGAGAGCAAGTAAACAAAAATGAAGTAAGATTAGAGTTTGTGCCCTCCAAGGATCAGATTGCAGATATTTTTACTAAACCTCTACCTAACGACTCTTTTGAGTATCTCAGGGAGAAGTTAGGGGTTATTACCCCTCCAATTCTGAATTAAGGTGCACTAATATGCATCAGTCCGGTGGATCTCATAGTCATATCTTGTGGTCCGGATTGATGATGAGAAGCTACTACTCAGGGGGAGCAGCTGGTATGATTCTAAAGTGATGCAAGTATGTGCCCTTTGCCATTGATGTCAAAGGAGGGGAGAAGACATGTGAAAAACAAGTAGATGTTGATCAAAGGGGGAGTAGTAAAGGAAGAGAAGACATGTGAATGATTGTTGTTGATAGGGGGAGTTATGTCAGTGAGGAGAAGTTCTTGTCTTGATAGTTAAAATAGTTTTTCACATCATATGTTGCCATCAATCACAAAGGGGGAGTTTGTTGCAAGTATGGGCCTAACCGGTGTTGCCATTGATGTCAACATACTCCTGTTACATTGATGATAGGGATTGGATGAGCTATATACTGAGGATATTGAGAAAATTAGTCCTATCAGGAATAAAGAAGAACAATGAAGACAGTGAGGTAAAAGATCCCAGCTAATATGAAGATAAGAGGATGCGCATCAAAGGGTTTGTATATATGTGTCTTAAGATGATCCAGTAAAGATTTCAGAGTTCTGTATGAAGATCTGAAGAAGTTATGACCACTTAAGTAAAACCAATTCTAGTAGATGTTTAGAGGTAACAGAGTGACATAGATAGGTCTAGTGAGATCCAGAAATGCAATATCTTGTTCTGCGGATTTGTTGGAGTGTTTAGGAAGTCAATGTGAATTGACAACTCAATTGGTTCATGGTCTAGAGGTCCACAAGCATCTATTCCAATATGACAGTGATGACAGACTGTGCTTTTGAGGTTCCAGATGAAGGAGAGAATGATTTCAATAAGAAGTAGCGTGGATGTTCCTGGTGATTCAGACAAGCTTGTGGAGGTCTTTGAATTGTGTCTAGTTTGTGTTGGTGGTCCGTATTAAAGATTGAGCTCGTAATTGAAGAATTACTTCCGAAAGATGATGTTCTTCCTAAGTCTGGTCGACCGGATGAGTTACACATCCTGCAGATGATCTTGAAAATGTTATGTGAAGAATGGTGTGTTCCTAAAGCAAGATTGAAGTCTCAGATCTATGTGGCCGATAGTGTGTTGATCTGTGTGAAGTCTTTTTGTAATTAGTTATGTTGTATTTATGTATTTTCTCTGTAATGCATGCTGACTTGGATGATTATCCCTAAGTCGATATCTTGTATAAATAAGGAGTTGTAAAGTCATTTCAAGGGTGTGTTGAGAGGAGAATGTGGTAGAGAAGTGTAGAGCGAAAGGCAGAGCAGAAGTATTGGGCTTAAATGGAACTGACTCAAGCATGGTGAAGATGCTATTCTTCAGTTCAAGTATGTAATACTTATTATTCTATAGACAGTGTGTCTCCCGTAGGCAGTGGGCCTCTTGTGAGTAATGTGCTCAGGTAGTGAGCCCTAATTGGCATGTGTCATTTTGTTCTTCCTATTCTTTTAATAGAGAATACAATCTTGGGTTAGTCACCCCGTGGTTTTTCCCTTAACCGGGTTTTCCATGTCAAAAATCTTGGTGTCATATGTGTTAATGTGTTTTTTCTCTTAAATTATTGTATTATGTTTCCATGATTGATTTATTATTATGCTGCTGAATTAAGAAAAGAATTTAAGTGATTAATTGAAAGAAAGTTTTAGACAACTGATTCACCCCCCCTCTCAGTTGTCTATCCTAAGTCTAACACTAGATACAAATGATCAACTATCAAAATCTACTTTTCTAAGAATCTATTACATCAATATATATCATCTTTGGAACATAAGATTCCTCTGCATTAGCCAAGGAAGATCACAAACTCCAATGAAGAGCGGTAATGCGTGTGTAATCTATGAAGTCAAAATGAAAGCCAAAACACAAATCAAAATGCAAACACAAATGATATACCTTCACAATGACCCACAAATCCAAGATAGGGTGGAAGGAGTTGCACCTAAGCTCCTTAGATTTTACCCAATTTGACTGAAATGTGGATTGCTCTTGCTTTCAACACAATGTAGATGAGGGATTGGATGATAGATTGATAGATTAGATGAAATGGCTAGAGTGATTTTGGCATTAGGATGGTATGATGAGGGGATTGAGAGAAATTTGGGCAGAGTTTGGATACAAGATGAAGTCCCTCTCTAAATGGCTTAGGTGATGGTCTCATTTATAGATTTCTGAAAATAGGATGGAGGGTGAGGATCAAGAGATGAGATCAAGGGCTAGGAACGAATGAGAGTTAGGGTTTGGATTGAAGCCATAGCCTTGTGACAAGTGTCACAAGGGGAGTGGATGAGAGAGATCAAGGGTTGAAGCTTGGTCAATGGGATTGGAGGGCTCTCATTATTTGTAAATTTTAAATTCACATGGGGAAAGGTGTGGAGGACAAAAATGAATTAAAGATTCATTTTTGGGAAGAGTGGATATGACAAGTGAATTTTTAATTCAACTCATGGGGGAGTGTGAATTAAAAATTCACTTTTATGTGGAGATGTGAAGATGTACTCTTACATGTGTAAGAGGGTGATAAATGAGGGGTAAGGAGGATTTGACCCTTTGAATAAAAGATTGATTTTTATTCAAAGGTGTGTGGAAGGATGGGCTAAGCAAGGTTGATTAAGTGTTTAGCTTAATTAACCTAGGTCTAGGGGATAAGTAGGCTAGGGTAGATTGATCAGTAGGATAGATTAATTAGATAAGAATGATTTATCTAATTAATAGGGATTAGGGAGATGGACAAAATAGCTAAATAAATATTAGAAATATTTATTTAATAGATGAGGATAGTGTTGTAAGGTTTAGTGATAAATTAAGGCAATTAATTGATCACAAGGGATAGATAGATGGTTAGGGATAAATTAATTAAATAAAATAAATTTATTTAATTAATAGGAGGGATAAATTAGTGTAGAGATACGGGAAATTGATTTGTAGAGCAAGTCAATTTTAGGTGTCTACAGCGTGTACATGGATAGGTTAGAAAATGAATAGAACTTTTCCACGAATGAATAGCAAAGTGTGTGGATCTCAGGGAAGGTTAGCCACAATCCAAACAACATTGAATGATGTGTAATTTAGCTCCATGAGTTGTGAAATGCTCTATAAGTTTCTCCTTTAGCAGTTTCTCTGAGACTATCAAGATGCTCTGTTATGAGAAGATAATCGATCTTCTAATAGTGATATCTTTCCGATACTTGATCCAAATGCTCTAAGTTTTGGATATGATGTGCATGAATGAATCTAGATGTTAAGTCCAGTTCCACAGTGTCTGAAATGTAACTGCTATAGAATACAAACTGTTGGTCATGATGTTAGTCATAAACAAGCACAGAATAAAAGTACACATTAACCTTTATTCATCTTGAAAGATACTGTGAATTCAGAGAATTCATGATCCCAAGTCTCTGGTGATTAGGTCTTAATCGTTTGAAGTTACTCAGAGGCTAATGTGAGTTGCTGTTTCCATTTTGGGGCCTTACGTGAAATTGTGCCATCATCATGACATTCCTGCAGAAATTCTTTACAGAGAAGTCATATTATGCAGTTATTAGATGAAACGATGTAGAAATACCTCAGTCTTTGTGATGTAGAGTGGCACAAGGGAAGCAACACACAAAGGTTTACTCTATTGTCCTTTGCCCACTCACCCACTTCAACTAGCCTTCAACCAACCAACCAACCAAAGGCACATACAAGGCATATGAAGGATTTGATGTCCAGACTATTGTCCAACCCCTAAGGCTTCTCCAACACCTTAAGACAGATCAACAAACACCTTCTATGCAGTTGGTTTGATCTCCAACTTCCCAAAACTCTTCAACCTATACCTTGACTAGTAAGGTTACTAGCCCTCCAAACTAGGTTTTCTCAACAAAACTTGACAAAATCCCAAAGGTCTAGGCAAACAAATGATGGAATTGAACACCTTTTAGGGGACCCTAACAAACCTCCAAATCTCCTGCTCCAACTCTACTCCAGCAATCCAGAACGCCTACTAGGTCTCTAGGCCTAATTGATCAATTTAGGCTAGGTTACAAAGCAAGTGCTCAAAATTGGGTGCATAGGTCAGGGGCAGGAACTTGGAATGACTCTACCATCCGCAAACAACACAAATACACCATTCATTCACTCATCCTCTTAGGGTTTTGTCAAATACAACAATAAATTGCATAAATTCAGTCAAATACATAGAGATATTTGACCTAGGGCATCACATTAAAAATAGTAAACTATATTTTCTCAGAAAATGCTTTTGGAATCAAGTAGTATACACCCCTAGCCTGCATTTCACCAAGTGGCATGAAATTTCATCGGTGGAAATGCATTCTAGGGCCAAATTTGTGGGACTGCCCTAGAAAACAGGGTTTCTGGACCAGTTTTGAAAGAAAATTCAATAACTTTTGACTCTGACCACTTCAAGACCTCAAACTAGTTGCATTGGAACCCTGACTCCAAGAGCTTTCAGAAAAATATCATTTGCACACATGAAAAGTCCATACAGTCTGTACACAGCAAGAAAAATAGTGAAAAATAGTCAGTTTTCTTGATTTTTGTGCCCAAATTCCGTACAAAAACTTCCTCCTCCGTACTGGAGTCAGATATCCACCATATTAACCCATCCAAGTTGGTTTCCAACTTCTACAACAACATTTAACTGCCCAAAGTGGTTTTTGAACCGACCCAACACATAACACCTTTGACAACTATGGTGTTTTGCATTAACACAAGGAGGTTGATTTGTTTGGCTTGTCCAATGGAGTCCAAATGATCAACACACTCCTTCCAACATACTAAAACATTAAAACAACCAAAAAAAACTCGAAAACCAATCCTTAGACCTTCTAGGCCTAATTGGCACAACAAGGGTCCAAATGGACTAAGCATGATTGAGGTTTATAGGGTCACCTCAATCATCTTGACCACACAAAAGGGACCATACAAACATGGCTAAAGCCTTATTACCAAACATACAATCAAAACAAAACATAGCTTATCAAAATGCATAAAAAATGCTTGAGGTGTCAGACTGCTCCTAGGTGCCCTGCACCATACACCCACTGTCAAACAGAACTCAAGTCTCTTGAGTTGGAATGCTATCAAATGTGAAACCTGCCTTCTCAATGTCTGCCCTGCTCATCCAAGTGGCATCCTCCTGAGGTTTGTTTAGCCACTTCACCAAATAGTCATGATAGGTGTGCCTTCTAGTTTGTTTTGCAATCCTCTTGTCCAAAATGCACTCAATCTGATTTGGAGATGAAGGAATGAGTTCTTGGAGTGTGTGATCAGTTTGATCTTCTTCAACAACAATCTAAGGATCAGATCCTTTATAGGGATAAAGGTATGAAACATTAAAAATTGGAGACAAAGCAATGCCATCCAGAAGTCTGATTTTGTAGGCATTTTCTCCACATTTCTTGAGCACTTCACAAGGCCCAATCTTCTTCATGAGTAGCTTAGTGTGTTTACCTACCGGGAGCCTCTCCTTCTTTAGATGAACCATTACTAAATCACCTTCCTTGAACTGCAAATCCCTTCTTTTTCTGTCAGCAAATTGTTTATATTTCTTAGAAGTGGATAGCAATTTCTGTTGTACTTGTTCATGGACATCTTTCATGACTTGAACAAAGTCTTTAGCCAAGGCACTGCTGTTTTCCAGTCCTTTAACCTCTCTTAGTTCCAAAATACCCCTTGGGTGAGTGCCATAAACAATTTGGAAAGGAGACAGGCCGGTGCTTCTATTGACAGTGTCATTGTATGAGAACTCTGCCTGAGCCAAAATTGAATCCCAACTAGCACCCTGCTCCTTGGTTAGGCATCTTAGGAGGTTGCCAAGTGACCTATTAATCACCTCTGTTTGTCCATCAGACTGAGGGTGATAGGCAGATGATAAGGACAAATTTGTACCTAGTCTCTTCCATAGTGTCCTCCAGAAGTGTCCAATGAACTTGGGGTCTCTGTCTGAGATTATGGACAAAGGTAAACCATGTAACCTGACTATTTCCTTGAAGAAAAGACCTGCTATGTGTGAGGCATCATGTGTGGTTCTACATGGGATGAAGTGAGCCATTTTTGAGAACCTATCTACAACCACAAAAATGCTGTCATGTCCATTCTTTGTTCTAGGCAAACCAAGTACAAAGTCCATACTTATGGAATCCCAAGGCTTTGAAGGAATAGGTAGAGGAGTGTATAAACCTGCATTTGATGTATGCCCCTTTTCTCTTTGGCAAATTTGACAAGTTTCAACAAACTTCCTTACATCGGTTGGCAATTTTGGCCAAAAATAGTACCTCCTAACCAATTCTAGGGTCTTATCAATACCAAAGTGACCTGACATGCTGCCACAATGCTTTTCCTTTATTATATTCTCTCTAATAGATCCTCTTGGGATACACAACATGCTACCCTTGAAAAGATATCCATCTTGCAACAAAAAATCAGAAAAATCAGTATTATACCTTCCTGTCATGGCCTTGCAAGAGAGGTATGGTTCTTTGAAGTCTTCATCTGCTGTATACTGATCTTTAATGGCATGAATACCTGTACTTTCCAACTGAATAGTTTGCACAACAAGATTTCTCCTACTTAAGGCATCAGCTACCTTATTGGCCACTCCTTTCTTGTGTTTTATGGAGAAGGTGTATGCTTGGATGTACTCCATCCACTTGACATGTCTGTGATTCAACTTTTGCTGCCTGTTCAAGAAGCTTAATGCATGGTTGTCAGTAAAAACTATAAATTCCTTTGGCAATAAGTAGTGTCTCCATTTCCTCAATGACTGAACCATGGCATATAACTCTAGATCATAGGTGGAGTAGTTTTGTTTTGCCTCATTTAACTTCTCACTAAAGAATGCTATAGGCCTCCCATCTTGACTTAGGACTCCTCCAACAGCCCTCTTACTTGCATCACATTCTACCACAAAGACCTTGTCAAAATTAGGTAGCACTAGGACTGGTTTTTCTGAAATTTTTTTCTTTAACAATTCAAAGGCTTTGCTGGCCTCATTTGTCCATACAAACACACATTTCTTGCCCCCTTTTATGGTGTCAACAAGTGGAGCACAAATGCCACTAAACCCTCTAATGAACTTTCTATAAAAGCTGCATAAACCATGGAAACTCCTTACCTCCGAGGCTGTTGTAGGTGTTGGCCAATTAAGAATGGCTGCAACCTTACTTGGATCCATTTTTAGGCTGCCCTTGGAGATGACAAACCCCAAAAATATCAACTCTTCTTGTAGGAAGACACATTTGTCAAGATTGATTCTCAACTTCTCCTCTTGAAGCCTCCTGAGCACTTGATGGATATGCCTTATGTGGTCTTCCTTGCTGTCACTAAAAATCAGTATATCATCCAAATATACAACAACAAACTTGTTAAGGAAAGGTTTTAGCACTTCATTCATCAATCTCATGAAGGTGCTTGGTGCATTTGACAAGCCAAAAGGCATGACAACCCATTCAAATAGTCCTTCATTGGTTTTGAAGGCAGTTTTCCACTCATCCCCTTCCCTTATCCTGATTTGGTGATAACCACTTTTTAGATCTATCTTGGTAAAATACTTAGCCCTACCCAAGCAATCCATTAAATCTTCTATTCTAGGCATTGGAAATCTATACCTGATAGTAATCTTGTTGATGGCCCTGGAATCAGTGCATAGTCTCCATGTTCCTTCCTTCTTAGGTGCAAGCACTGCAGGTACTGCACATGGGCTAATACTCCTCCTGATAAGCCCTCTATCCAATAAGTCTTGGATTTGTCTTGCCACTTCAGCATTTTACTCTAGAGTCAACTTGTAGGCTGCTTGGTTTGGTAGGGTGGATCCAGGGATGAGATCAATGCAATGACTAATCTCCCTCTTTGGTGGAAGAGCATCCTTGCCTTCATCAGCTATCACATCCTAAAACTTCTCCAATAGTTCTTCCACTTCCTTTGGTCCAATCCTCCTAAGAGGTTGCTGCACTCTGACCTTCTTGGGATTCACATCCTTGGGCTTGATGACTACTGCAAAACATGGCACTTTCTCTTCCTTGAGGTTAGCCAAAAACTCTTTTTCACCTACCAACATAACTGAAGTAGAAATGACTTTCTCTTTGCAATCATCAATCAAAGGAGTCATTGTAAACTTTTCACCATTCTTGGACAAATGAATCACATTGTTCTTACCATCATGTTGGGCACTTGTGTCATGTTGCCAAGGCCTTCCAAGAAGAAGGTGGCATGCATCCATATCCACTATCTCACAAAGAACCTTATCATGATATTCACCTATCTTGAATTCAACCCAACATTGCTCTTTCACCACAATTTGTTGTTCCTTGGTTAGCCAAAAGACTCTATAGGGGTTAGGATGAGGCATTCTTTCTAATCCTAACTTAGTCACCATTTCATTAGAAGCCAAATTTTCAGAAGAACCTGAATCTACTATTACCTTGCAAACTTTTCCTTTCACCTTGCAAGTGGTTCTGAACAAGTTGTTTCTTTGGGGCTGCTCCTTGGTGGCTGGCATGATGAGGGATCTATTAAACATGATGCATTCTCCACTCTCAGGTGCTGCAGACTTGGAAGAGGCTGTTTGGTAACTTGTGGTGCTTTGACAGTCCTCTTCTTGAAGGAGTTGTACTCTTCTTTCTTTCTGATTTGCAGCAGTGTTTCCCATCTTCTCCGGGCACCTAAAGGACTGATGTCCAATCTGATTGCAAGAGAAACACCTTCCAGTAAACACATTGGGACCTCTGCCCCCACTTCTTCCTCTGCCATTACCTCTGCCCCTAAACTGACCCTTATCAGCACTGTTTTTATCAGCCTGCCCTTGGCTGCCTTCTTGTGATCCGCCACCTTGGAATCTAGAGAAATTATCTCTGTTTTGAAATCTGCCCCTGCCCCTAAAATTCTGATTTCCTTTGCCTCTGCTGCTGCTGCCAAAATCCCCTTTTCTTCTCTGCTTATCCTCAATCCTCAGTGCCATTTGAAAACACTTATGGACTGTCTCCGGGTTAAAGAGAGTTAATTCATCTTGAATGGAGAACTTGAGGCCATTAAGATACCTTGCAAGCTTCTATTTTTCATTCTCAGGCATCTTGGCTTTCAATGTCATCTTGTGAAACTCCTCTGTGTAGGTGCTCACGTCCATGTCCTTTTGTCTCAAGTTGTGTAACTTCTTGTTCAAGTTGACCTCATAATCCTCAGGGACAAATTGCTTCTTGATTTCAAGTACCATCTTCCTCCATGTAGAGATAGGATTCCTATCATCTTCTATCCTCTCATTTTGAATAAAATTCCACCAACTCAAGGCTGGCCCTTTCATTCTTGATTTGGCAATCTTCACTTTCTAATTTTCTGCCACTTCTTCACATTCAAAATAGTTCTCCATTGCCTCAATCCAATCAAGGCACTCCTCTGGATTCATCTTACCAGGAAACATAGGTAAGTCTGCCTTAGTGTCCTTCCTACTCAACTTTCCAAGTGCATCTAGGAATTATCTCTCTGACATGCCTCCTTGTGGCTCTTCCATAGGCACTTCTTCTTCCTCATCTTGATCCTCTTCATCTGAATCCAAGATGACTTCTGACTTCTTCTTCTTGTCTTTGTCTTTCTTCAACTTTTCTATCTCAGCCTCCATCCTTTTGTTCTTGGCTGCTTGCTCTCTCACTATCTTTGCTAATTCGGCATTTGTCACCTTTGAAGGAATTTCCTCCTCTTCTTCTCTATCTCCCATCTCTTTGATGGCTCTGATACCACCTGATGTAGAGTGGCACAAGGGAAGCAACACACAAAGGTTTACTCTATTGTCCTTTGCCCACTCACCCACTTCAACTAGCCTTCAACCAACCAACCAACCAAAGGCACATACAAGGCATATGAAGGATTTGATGTCCAAACTATTGTCCAACCTCTAAGGCTTCTCCAACACCTTAAGACAGATCAACAAACACCTTCTATGCAGTTGGTTTGATCTCCAACTTCCCAAAACTCTTCAACCTATACCTTGACTAGTAAGGTTACTAGCCCTCCAAACTAGGTTTTCTCAACAAAACTTGACAAAATCCCAAAGGTCTAGGCAAAAAAATGATGGAATTGAACACCTTTCAGGGGACCCTAACAAACCTCCAAATCTCCTGCTCCAACTCTACTCCAACAATCCAGAACGCCTACTAGGTCTCTAGGCCTAATTGATCAATTTAGGCTAGGTTACAAAGCAAGTGCTCAAAATTGGGTACATAGGTCAGGGGCAGGAACTTGGAATGACTCTACCATCCCCAAACAACACAAATACACCATTCATTTACTCATCCTCTTAGGGTTTTGTCAAATACAACAATAAATTGCATAAATTCAGTCAAATACATAGAGATATTTGACCTAGGGCATCACATTAAAAATAGTAAACTGTATTTTCTCAGAAAATGCTTTTGGAATCAAGTAGTATACACCCCTAGCCTGCATTTCACCGAGTGGCATGAAATTTCATCGGTGGAAATGCATTCTAGGGCCAAATTTGTGGGACTGCCCTAGAAAACAGGGTTTCTGGACCAGTTTTGAAAGAAAATTCAATAACTTTTGACTCCGACCACTTCAAGACCTCAAACTAGTTGCATTGGAACCCTGACTCCAAGAGCTTTCAGAAAAATATCATTTTCACACATAAAAAGTCCGTACAGTCCGTACATAGCAAGAAAAATAGCAAAACATAGTCAGTTTTCTTGATTTTTGTGCCCAAATTCTGTACAAAAACTTCCTCCTCCGTACTGGAGTCAGATATCCACCATATTAACCCATCCAAGTTGGTTTCCAACTTCTACAACAACATTTAACTGCCCAAAGTGGTTTTTGAACCGACCCAACACATAACACCTTTGACAACTATGGTGTTTTGCATTAACACAAGGAGGTTGATTTGTTTGGCTTGTCCAATGGAGTCCAAATGATCAACACACTCCTTCCAACATACTAAAATATTAAAACAACCAAAAAAAACTCAAAAACCAATCCTTAGACCTTCTAGGCCTAATTGGCACAACAAGGGTCCAAATGGACTAAGCATGATTGAGGTTTATAGGGTCACCTCAATCGTCTTGACCACACAAAAGGGACCATACAAACATGGCTAAAGCCTTATTACCACACATACAATCAAAACAAAACATAGCTTATCAAAATGCATAAAAAATGCTTGAGGTGTCAGACTGCTCCTAGGTGCCCTGCACCACTTTGCATGATATTTTCAATTGTGCATGCTTTGCATTCAAATATGCTAAATATTTGCGATTACCTACGAGATGTCTGCATATTTTGTGTTATTTGCTTAAGATTATCAATTTTTTGCAATTGTGGTAGTGAAATGCTCTGAAATTTAAAAGAAATTGAAAAGAACACTACAATTTAAAGTTGAACCTTTAGCTATTGATCCACATACATACTTGATACTATCATGAGGAGAAGATATCAAACCATATGTTCACTAGGATATTCCACAGCTAGACACAGTTGATGCAAACTTCAGAGGATAATGAATGAAAACAATATATGCAACATGATGAGCACTCCAAGGGACACAGCAAATCAAAGCACATATCTAGAATTCAGACACAGATTACTCAAGATTTACGAAGATTTGTAATTGAAATACTCTTCTCTTTCATTAAGTATGCAAAAGACATGTACATATGCAATAGCTTTGAAATGAGCCCTGAATACTTCAGCAAACAGATTTCAATTAAGTTTCGAATGTTTCAACAAGGCATTCCACCACCTTTTATATAATAACGCGAGGAATCCTTTACAAAAGATCAATGATTAAGATTCACCAATTAACATCAACGGTCCAGATAAAAAGCACGTGCTTTGCCAGTTGGCAAATGTACAGCTGGCACAGAATATTCCAGCATCTTTAACTTGATTCAGTCTCTAGCTGGCAAACAGCATATTTGACAATATCCTCCTCACTTCTGGTTCACGTTGCCTCCTTGTGCAATATTACAATGTTCAGCTACAACTCTAACAGCGTCAAGATTTCCTGCAATAAATAGACAAACATTAAGTACAGCAATTGGAACACAGCATGCAGCTAAAACATTCACTAACAATAGGCCAAATGTTCAAACACATGCAATCGGGTTTCAAATTTGTGAAAACCATGCACAAAATGCATAAACAGGGCCAAAAATACTCGGGTCAACCATTGTTGACTGAAAATCAGGTAGTCGGGCCTTCAAATGGATTCAAAAATCCATCACTTCTTTTCCCACCCATTCCCTTGTATATCAGGTTTCAAATCTGCTGATACATCGCAAAATATACAAGGAATAAATCATTTTTCAAATTATTTCAAATTCGGTCTTTGTATGCTATCGGCTTGTATATCGGGTTCAAATCTGCATATACAAGGACAAAAATATACATGGGATTAATCGCTTTTCAATTTCCTTTGAATCCGCCCTTGTATGTACTGGCATATAATGTATATCGTAATGTATGTAAAAACATACAATCACGAAATGTACAATGAATTCTCGCTATTTAATATGATTTCGAATCTGGCTTTGTATATTATGCAATGTATATCAGGCTCAAATCTACATATACAAGCATAAAAAAAGTCACAATATACATGCAAAACATTCTTATGCATATAACCAATGTATATCGAAATGTACAAAAGAAATATACAATCGCAAAATATACAAGGAATAAATCGCATTTCAAATTATTTCAAATCCGGCCTTGTACATTATGCAATGTATATTTCAGCGTGACCACACATGGTCGGGATAACAAATTCAAACTTGGCTGACGGCTAAAGCTACACCGAAGCCAAGAGTATGCTGATGTCCACCCATCAGGAAGACAACTACTATCGGCGAGAAAAATCAAGACTCGGCCAATCACAAAACGTTGGGCCAATGGACTCATATCGGGGTGACTACTCCCATCGGGGAGAAAATTCAAAGCGCTCTCGATGGTTAAAATTATGCCGATGGACTCATCCATCGGGGAGACTACCTCAGTCAGGAAGACAAATTCAAACTCAGCCAATAGTTAAAGCTACACCGATGGAGAAACTTAGAGCTATCGGTCTATCTGCAGGATATTGCGAAATATGATGCTCCTCCCCCTCAATGTCCTGATGACGTCACCTTCATATCCGAGGCTTCGTTGAAATGCAAAAGATGATGTTAGCGTCATATTGGTAAAATCAGGGGATATTTCATGGCAGGAGGATATTGTGAAATATCGGGGTACACTTGCAACATGATGCTCGCAAAATACATGAGGTTATTTGACGGGTAAAAGGCACTATCACCTAAAATTGACGTCCGGATATTTCGACCGCATGATTTTGACCGGGTGAAAGACCAAGATCAGGATGACCTTGACAACATGACTAAGGAAATAAAAATATGATGATCATCTTGCGATTATCAGGTTTGACCAAAACTTTGACTGCTCATAACTCCCACATATGGACGAATTTTTAGGTGATGTAAAAGGCAAACCTGCATGGAATTTCAAGCTCTTTCTAAATATGAGGTCACAGAAATGAAATATGAATTTTGACAAATTGAGCTCATGATGATGACCTACCTCATCCTGACCCTTCATGATGATGCATCTGACTTACTTTTACCAAACCGCCAGAAAGTAGACAACACAAGCCAAGCCAAAAAGCCAGTTCCCTGTTTTGCCAAGTCAAAATGGGGCGTGTTGTGTAACCACATAACAACTTGCCACCAAAGAAAACAAACAAATTCTAATGATTCAAGTGATGTGATCATATTCATCTATAGTATTCTAACTCTTTCTAAGTATAATCCTCATAATCTTTGAATGATAAAATTTCATCATGATAACAATGCTAACAAAGGATCATGTGTGTGCATATGATTAATTATCCTCATCTTGAAAGAAAGTTGAAAACATAAGTAACTGGTGTTAAACTACATAGTTGGATATCATCCCTCATAGCCAACCTGGATAGAGCCTTGCTGCCAGCAGGCGTTCATAGCCCTGACAAGGTTATCTATACAATCTCCCTAAGTAGAGCCCCACTGCCAGCAGGCGTCTATAGCCCCGGTAGAGTTACTTAGATGGCCTAATATTATTGTTTAGTTTTTTTTTTTGTATATATGTATCTAATATCATCATGTCAACACATTTGTATAAGGTATAGTCACTTATAGCTTTAGGTTGGAGATTGTATTGGTAGCAAGGGAGTCCCTTTAGATTTTTCACTTAACACCTATACTCGTGTCTTCAACAAGCCCAAGGCTGTTAGGTGTTTCATTGTGATTGATTCACTTTGGACAAGAAAAGGCATCCTGATGAAAAGAAATTATAAACCTGGTCATGAATATTTCTCAGAATGAATTACAACCTATATCTAAATCTGATCTCATCACTTGAATCCTAACAATTTAGTTATTTTCTTGGGTGATGAAGTGCATCATCTTGACTTACCAAAACAAAACTCAACCAAAACAACCCAAGACAAAAGAACACCATACAAACAACTATACAAATGTACAATATGGTACACACGAATGCCATGAAGTCACTCAGGCTTGGAAACAATGTTTGAGGAATTGCCCATTGACTGGCAATGGGACATCCTCACTTGTCAGGTTCTTAGCCTATAAGTGATGTCTCCTAATATCTCAGAAATTTGAAAGGGACCTATCCATAATCTATCAAACTTACCATGGTCACCTTTCCTTTCATGGGCTTTATCCCATATCAGGACTAAATCAGATATCTTGAAAGCTTTAACTTTGGCTCTCTTGTCAAACCAGCATTTGACAACAGCCTGATGTTTTGCAAATTGGTCAATTGCTTGACTCCTTTTTTCTTCCAGGTGCATCAACTGAAGCAACCTGACTTCTTGCTTATTGTTTATGCCTAGGTATTCTTGAGCAAATTGCAGAGTAGGAATTTTCAAGTTTACAGGAAGGATGGGATCCACCCCATATACTAGTTGAAAAGGCGAATTTCCTAATGCAGTTTTTACTCTGGTTCTGTCTACCCATAAGGCATATTTTAGAAATGAGTTCCATTCTCTAGGGTTCTTCTCTATCAATTTTCTTATGATATTCAATAAATTCTTGTTGGTGGATTCTACTAAACCATTCCCCTGGGGATAGTAATTGGATGAAAATTTAAGGATAATCCCATGATCAAAAGCCCAACTTGACAATTTAGTTGAAGTGAAAGCAGAACCATTATCACTTACCAAAGCATAAGGAATTCCATACCTGGTAACAATGTTACTTTCCAGAAATCTAATAACGTCATCTGTAGTGCAGGTCTTGCTTCTAACAGCCTCAGTCCATCTGGTGCAATAGTCAGTAATGGTTAAGACATACCTATGTCCTGAAGAGGACGGAGGATTGATTGGTCCTATGAAGTCCATGCCCCACTGTGCAAATGGGCGTTCTTCCATTACTGGCTGCAAGGGTTGTGCAGCATATTTCTCTTTGTTGGCAGCAACCTGACAAACATGACAACATTTAACATGATCAGTTGTGTCTTTAAAAATTGTAGGCCAATAATATCCTTCTCTAAGGATTGCATGCGTTGTGGCCAAGGCTGATCCATGTGCCGTTCCGAACTTGTCATGTATCTCTGACAGGGCCTTGTTTGCTTCTGGCTTTTCTAAGCATCTCAGGTATATTCCTTCATGATTCTTTTTGAATAAGGCTCCTCCCTTTATCATATATTTTTGGGATTTTATTTTCAAGGCTCTTCTCTGTGAAGCTTGCATCTTCAATGGACATCTTCCTGTAATCAAGATGTACCTGATATCTGCATACCATTCTCTGTTATCTTTCTCATTGATCACATACTGCTGACTGGTGATGTTTGGGTCAATTTTAGATATCATTTGACTCAGAGCCTGCCCTCTTACCAGCTTCATTAGTGTAATTTCCATGTCATACTCTTGTAATACAGTAATCCACTTAGCTCTTTTCTCACCAGGCTCACTTTGCATCAGCAGCATCTTCACTGCTGCATCTGGTACTACAGCAATCACTTTGCTTCTTAGTATGTAATGTCTAAATTTCTTTACTGCTCTGACTAATGCAAGTGCCTATCTCTCAACATCTACATATCTCAACTCAGCATCCCTGAAAGGACAGCTCATGAAAGCAATTGGTTTCTCTTCTTTCTCTTCATTTCTTTGAGTTAACACTGCTGCAGAGGTATGTTTTGAAGTAAATGAATAGATGTAGAAATCTTTTGTGTAGTCTGGACTAATGAGGATAGGAGCGTCTGATATGGCTTTCTTTATATCTTCAAATGCAGCTTTGGCCTTTGGTGTCCACTCAATTTGTGCATCTTTCTTCAACATGGCATTTAGTGATCTGACAATCTTAGCAAAACCGGTGATGAACTTCCTTACAAAGTTTATCTTACCAAAGTAAGATTTGAGTTCTTTTTTGCTTCCTGGAAGTTGTAACTTCATAATAGACTCCACCCTGTCAGGATCAATGATAATTCCATCTTCTGTGATCAAGTGGCCTAGTAACTTTCCTGTTGTCACCCCAAATATACACTTCTTGGGGTTCAGTGATATTCCATACTCTTCACATTTCTTCAATACATTTCTGAGATCGGTTACATGATTGCTCCTCTCCTTAGAGAATATAGTCAAGTCATCCATATAGATGACTATGCATTTTCCTATTAATCCTCTGAAGGCTATGTCCATTGCTCGCTGGAATGTAGCTCCAACATTTATAAGTCCAAATGGCATACGTCTATATGCAAATATCCCCCACTTTGTGGTGAAGGCAGTTTTCAATCTGTCAATTTTATCAACCATCACTTGGTTGTATCCTGAAAAGCCATCCAGGAAGGACATCATCTTGGCTCCATTTACCATCTGCAGAACTTCATCTAATGAGGGTAAAGGGTAATTATCCTTTTCTGATGCTCTGTTCAGATTTCTGAAATCTATGCACAACCTGATGTCTCCATTCTGCTTTCTGACCGGGACTAGATTAGCAACCCAGGTGGAGTGCCTTACAGGAAAGATTATCCGGGCACTTAACAACTTCTTGACTTCTTCAAGAATTATTGGTTCAAGCAAAGCATTGACTGGCCTTTGCTTCTGTCTGAAAGGTTTAGCATCTGGTTTGAGAGGTATAGTATGAGTTATGACAGAAGTATCATATGCCTTCAGCTCATCATAGGTCCAAGCAATTACATGTATGTAATCCTTGAGGGCCTAAGTTATTCCTTCTAATTCCTCTGGTGTGCAAACTTTACCAATTAGCACACTTTTCTGGTCTTCATTTTGTCCAATATTCACTTGTGAATACTGACCTCCATCTGCTTTGGGCAGATCCTTATGTTTAAGGATATTATCCCAATCAAAGGCTCTTTCCAATTCAATCATACCTTTGGGAATCTTGTTGCTTGGCAACTCTAATATCTTGTCTTCCTCCCAGACATGATCCTCCATACCATCCTCATCTATGACTTGGGCATCAAATACATCTCTATTGGAAATGAAATCTAAAATGTGTTGATCATCATCAAACACCTGGAGATTGGTCACATTGTCAGGTACTGACGGTATTGACACCAGCTCTACTGAAAATCTCTTTAGACCTAATATAGACAGTGGCTCCAATGTACTGGCAGCCTGGGCAAGTGCATCTGCCCTGCGGTTTTGTTCTCTTGGTACGTGGGTGATATTAAGGGCGTCAAAATCCTCAATTAGATCCCACACACGATGTCTATAGTTGGATAGCTTCCTGTAGTTACAAGAGTAAATTCCTCTTACTTGCCTCACAACTAGCTCTGAATCTCTGAAAACATGCAAAATCTTTACTTTTTTCTTATGAGCAAACAGTATCCCATGAATCAGAGCTTCATACTCTGTTACATTATTAGTACAAGGGAACTGTAATCTGTAGGCTGCTAGATAGGATTTTCTTGATGGGTCAATGAGATCAATTCCTACCCCAGCACCTTGTTTGGACTTGGATCCATCAAACCTCAGGATCCAGGGTTTATCTTCAGCAAGATGTTTAGCTGAACCTTCTTTCTTCTTTGCAGCTTTGGCTGCTGCTCCGCCTGATATCCACTTTGACTTAGGGATGTCGTCATTTCCAAGTTTCTTCTTTCCTTTACTTTGTGAGCCTGCTGACTTTTCTATTTTTTCTTTCATATCAGCAGGAGGATGATTTCCTGGATCCACAGCTGTATGCCTTTTCAAAATGTGTAAACACAGTGAGCAAGTTGTTTCTGAGTGAGGTGCTTCATGCAGCCTGCACCAACCTTCGATTAAGACCTCATGGGGAGATCTATGCTGTCGTGTCATCTTCTCCATTTCTTTTACTAGAAATTCTTCAAATTTGGTCAGGTTACTACCTTTGTCCTCATTGGACAATTCATAGTCCAGCTCCATAAAACAATCACTCCCAGGGGTGATCTTTTCTTTCTTTCCATCATTTATCTGGTCGTAAGGTAGAACTTCTTTTGTCTTCTGGATATGATCTTCGTCATGATCTATCGGCTCCTCTGTTCTTGCAAAAGATAAATAAGAATCAGTATCATCATCATCATTAGATGTAGAACTTACCTCAGAATATGATGATGATGCCTCGCTGCATGTCTATTCCAGCATCATCATATCTAAGCATGTTTCACAAGTCTTTTTTGAATGTGCTTCATTGTGTAATCTGCACCATCCATCAATCAAAATATCATTAGCAGGTATATTTAACAATTGACAGCGTTTTACCTGATTGGATAGATGCATCTCGAAGTCTCTGAAGCGATCTATTCCGTTCTCATTATTAAGATTATTGGCAGGTTCTACAACAGGTATATCTTCTTGATGATCATCATCATGATGAGGATGAAGGTTAAGCATCAGGATCTCTTCTATTTTGACGGTCTGTGGCCTGATGCAGTAAACTCCAGGCTCTATGTCTACGTACATGATCTCATTTGTTCTTTTGTACTCGGTGATCATATGCTTCATTCTAGGCTCAACATCAATCCTGATCTGATTAGGTATACCCTTCCATGGTAACCACATGTGATTGAAATCTGTAGACATATATCCGTTAAGCATTTTAGACCAGTCCCGGCTAAGTAACATCCCATACGTATCAGGTATATCGACTACCTGAATGTCAATGTAATACTGGATCCTAGGATCAGATGCTAGCTGCATGTGGATATGAGTTAATTCCCCTACTACACTTACTTCTGTTTTCTCCAACTGTGTGACCTTCTTTAAGGATTTAGTAGGATGCAGTCCTAAAGCATTACATATTAATAATGGCATAACATTCGTGGAGGCTCCTGAGTCAACCAAACAGTTGTGCAGGTTCTTACTGAACATTCTTATAGTAAGGAGGAACGGAGGTGATTTAGTTTTGTCCCTATACAAGGTCATGTGGGAGGTTTCTACAACTTGGACTGTAGCTAACACTTTAGGCTTAATAGTATTATCCCTGGCAGCATGATCTTTGCCAGTGGGTTGATTTGAGAGATGGTTGTCCTCTTTAGGAGCAGGATCATCTAGTGACTTCATGAATGCCCTTTTGATAGCAGGAGTTTTCAGTAACTCAGACAGAGACAGATTAATCTTAATTTTCTTCATTTCATCAGCCAGATAATTGACTAACTTGTTAGATTCATGGGGTGCATTTACAATCTTTAATCCTATGTTCTGAGGTGACAAGTACTGAGCATTTACCTTGGGGAACCCAGGGTTATTGCTGGCTTTAGGATCAGGAGGTGTGTTGAAGTTGTTTGGAGGTAAAGATGATGTCAATGGACCAGTAGGTCTGTTGGCATTATTTCTCAGGTTATAATTATGCTTACCAGGATATTGCTGTTGGTATGCATGCACTTCCTCATGTTCTCTTGCAGGCTCATTTTCATCTTTGAAGGGGAATACATAGTTTGCTTCAAAGGTTAAAGCAGATTCTTCGCTTGCCTGGTTATAATTTTGATGAGGTTGACTTGTATAGGTTTCTAGCACAAAGGCTAAGTCATATCCACATGGAACAATCTCATTTCCCTCTGTCTGAGGTGGATTTCCAGAAGTGTTAGACACTTCAGTCTGAAAGATGCTAGCAGCAATCCTAAATTGTGGACCGTCTAATTCTGCATGTGTATTTGTATTGTGGATTCTACACCAATTGGTAAGGGCTGCTTCAGCAAGATTAACTCTAGTAGTCTGTTTGGCTTCACCTGGAGGCTGATTGTCTAGGGGTGATGGTAATGAACCATTATTTGGCCTAGAGTTCCATACTTTGGGCTGTCTCTGAGGATTATTGTTATTTCCACCATTATTGTTGAAATTATTGGTGTTATATCCTCTGTCAAGATAATTTGGTCTATCATTGGGATAATTTTTGTTCTGGTTTGACTGTGAATAAAAACCTTGATTTCTCAAATGTGTCACTTCTGTGGTGAGTTTTCTCAATTGAGCAGAGATTTCTTTGATTTCTTCCTTTTCTTCCTGAGCTTTGGCCACTACATTTTCAGTCTGAGGCTTGAAGAAAGAGGATCCATGATTATTGCTAGACAGATCAACACCCTGAGGTATCTGAGCTTGGACAGGACATTGTGACAATTGGCCATTTCCATTAGGAGGGGGCATAATGCTCAGTGGAGGTACTTGCAAAGGTGCTGGCATGACTGTTGGAGGTATCACTACTCCATTGGGATATTGTGCAGGATATGATGCAGGATATTGTGAATGCATGCCAAGCAAGGTAGGGAATACTATATTTAGAGTAGGAGCAGGTATCAACTGCTGATTCACTTTGATAGCTTCTTGAAAAGCTAAGGCTAAAGTTGTGATTTAGGGGTGTGTTCTCCTTATGAACATGGAGGTCAAGGGATCTAAGGCAGAATAATAAATGTTCCTTGCGGCTTCGTCAGACACAGTATAAGGAGTGACTACCCTGGACAACATTTTCTAAAACCTAGCATTGAAATTTGCAATAGGCTCATTCTCAAATCTCTTGATAGTGGCAAATAAATGATAGTTTATTGAGGGGTCGACTGGAACCTTGAATCTATCAAGAAAGGCTTTCTCTAGTAAGGCCCATGAATCAACAGAACCCTGACCAAGACTAATGAACCAATTATAGGCTTCTTCCCCTAAGGAAAAAGGAAATAATCTGCACACCACATCTTGGTGCTCTATTCTGGGTCTGCAACAAGCTTCCTTAAAGGTCCTGATATGATCTTTAGCATCTTGGTAAGGATGATATTTTGGACAAAGCTTATCCAAATTCTTTGGTAACTCATGATATGCAGTAAAGGTCAAAGGTGACTCTGCTGCAAAGAAAGGCATTGCAACCGGAGGAGGTTGAGCTGGTCAAGGTTGGACTAGAAGCACACCCTGAGGTTGAACAAGAGGTGTCATAGGTATCCCCGAAGGTATTTGTAAATCAACAGGAGTTACATGAAGAGGTGCTGGTGAAGCTCCTGATGCACTAGACTGGGGAGTATGATGAGTGTCCACAGTTCTGGGTCTAAAACCTCTAACGGGCAATTCTTCAAAAATTCCACTAGGTCTAGACCTGGTATTTATCTTGTGAGCCAAGATTTCTCAATTTTGAGGCAAATTGGCTAAAACTTTACAAATATTGGCTGGATTTTACTAGCTAAAGTGATATTTGCGGTCAGATGATTGATCAGACTGGATATTTATGAAATATTTGCAAAGATATTGCAAATATTGAAGGATATTGGAGGTATTTTGAATGATTTACTGTAAGGCTAGCAATATTTATGTTAGATTTGGAAATCTTTACACAGAATAAGCATCTACAAGCTTGCTACAGTAAATATTTGCATGATATTTGAATTTCATAGATGATTCAAGACTACCTTACTCTCTGCATCATCAAACCTCAAAATTATGATGATGAATGTCGGATCGATGGCCCTCCTTCTAGCACCAATTAGTGTTGGTCATGATGTTAGTCATAAACAAGCATAGAATAAAAGTACACATTAACCTTTATTCATCTTGAAAGATACTGTGAATTCAGAGAATTCATGATCCCAAGTCTCCGGTGATTAGGTCTTAATCGTCTGAAGTTACTCAGAGGCTAATGTGAGTTGCTGTTTCCATTTTGGGTCCTTACGTGAAATTGTGCCATCATCATGACATTCCTGCAGAAATTCTTTATAGAGAAGTCATATTATGCAGTTATTAGATGAAAAGATGTAGAAATACCTCAGTCTTTGCATGATATTTTCAATTGTGCATGCTTTGCATTCAAATATGCTAAATATTTGCTATTACCTACGAGATGTCTGCATATTTTGTGTTATTTGCTTAAGATTATCAATTATTTGCAATTGTGGTAGTGAAATGCTCTGAAATTTAAAAGAAATTGAAAAGAATACTACAATTTAAAGTTGAACCTTTAGCTATTGATCCACATACATACTTGATACTGTCATGAGGAGAAGATATCAAACCATATGTTCACCAGGATATTCCATAGCTAGACACAGGTGATGCAAACTTCAGAGGATAATGAATGAAAACAATATATGCAACATGATGAGCACTCCAAGGGACGCAGCAAATCAAAGCACATATCCAGAATTCAGACACAGATTACTCAAGATTTACGAAGATTTGTAATTGAAATACTCTTCTCTTTCATTAAGTATGCAAAAGACATGTACATATGCAATAGCTTTGAAATGAGCCCTGAATACTTCAGCAAACAGATTTCAATTAAGTTTTGAATGTTTCAACAAGGCATTCCACCACCTTTTATAGAATAAGGCGAGGAATCCTTTACAAAAGATCAATGATTAAGATTCACCAATTAACATCAACGGTCCAGATAAAAAGCACGTGCTTTGCCAATTGGCAAATGTATAGCTGGCATAGAATATTCCAGCATCTTTAACTTGATTCAGTCTCCAGCTGGCAAACAGCATATTTGACAATATCCTCCTCACTTCTGGTTCACGTTGCCTCCTTGTGCAATATTACAATGTTCAGCTACAACTCTAACAGCGTCAAGATTTCTTGCAATAAACAGACAAACATTAAGTACAGGAATTGGAACACAGCATGCAGCTAAAACATTCACTAACAATAGGCCAAATGTTCAAACACATGCAATCGGGTTTCAAATTTGTGAAAACCATGCACAAAATGCATAAATAGGGCCAAAAATACTCAAGTCAACCATCGTTGACTGAAAATCAGGCAGTCGGGCCTTCAAATGGATTCAAAAATCCATCGCTTCTTTTCCCGCCCATTTCCTTGTATATCGGGTTTCAAATCTGCTGATACATCGCAAAATATACAAGGAATAAATCATTTTTCAAATTATTTCAAATTCGGTCTTTGTATGCTATCGGCTTGTATATCGAGTTCAAATCTACATATACAAGGACAAAAATATACATGGGATTAATCGCTTTTCAATTTCCTTCGAATCCGCCCTTGTATGTACCGGCATATAATGTATATCGCAATGTATGTAAAAACATACAATCACGAAATGTACAACGAATTCTCGCTATTTAATATGATTTCGAATCCGGCTTTGTATATTATGCAATGTATATCAGGCTCAAATCTGCATATACAAGCATAAAAAAAGTCACAATATACATGCAAAACATTCTTATGCATATAACCAATGTATATCGGAATGTACAAAAGAAATATACAATCGCAAAATATACAAGGAATAAATCGCATTTCAAATTATTTCAAATCCGGCCTTGTACATTATGCAATGTATATTTCGGCGTGACCACACATGGTTGGGATAACAAATTCAAACTTGGCCGACGGCTAAAGCTACACCGAAGCCAAGAGTATGCTGATGTCCACCCATCGGGAAGACAACTACTATCGACGAGAAAAATCAAGACTCGGCCGATCACAAAATGTTGGGCCGATGGACTCATATCGGGGTGACTACTCCCATCGGGGAGAAAATTCAAAGTGCTCCCGATGGTTAAAATTATGCTGATGGACTCATCCATCGGGGAGACTACCTCAGTCAGGAAGACAAATTCAAACTCGGCCGATAGTTAAAGCTACACCGATGGAGAAACTTAGAGCTATCGGTCTATCTGCAAGATATTGCGAAATATGATGCTCCCCCCCCTCGAATGTCCTGATGACGTCACCTTCATATCCGGGGCTTCGTTGAAATGCAAAAGATGACGTCAGTGTCATATTGGTAAAATCAGGGGATATTTCATGGCAGGAGGATATTGTGAAATATCGGGTTACACTTGCAACATGATGCTCGCGAAATACATGAGGTTATTTGACGGGTAAAAGGCACTATCACCTAAAATTGACGTCCAGATATTTCAACCACATGATTTTGACCGGGTGATAGACCAAGATCAGGATGACCTTGACAACATGACTAAGGAAATAAAAATATGATGATCATCTTGTGATTATCAGGTTTGACCAAAACTTTGACTGCTCATAACTCCCACATATGGACGAATTTTCAGGTGATGTAAAAGGCAAACCTGCATGGAATTTCAAGCTCTTTCTAAATATGAGATCACAGAAATGAAATATGAATGATGCAGAGGCATCCACACTAAAACCTTGACATACAGCATGTATGTCCGCAACCCATCATCATCATCATATTTAACTTAACACTGTCAGCATCATCATATTTTCTCTTGCCGACCGATATCCTCCTGCAGACAAACCTTCGACCTTTCGCCTGTCAGCAGCATCATCATAGTCAGCAAGCGCAAACATCCTCTTGATGTTCATTGTTCATCTTACCGCCAAACTCTATCTTCAGCATCATGATGTTCAACATCATGTTCATCAGCAGGATATAAAATATCCTGTTCCCTCCATATATCCTGATGATGACAATCTCATGCACCTTTCCTTCAATGCTTACGTCACCCTGATATCCTGATGACGATGATGTCACATGCAGCTCTTCCAATATCCTGTTGTCGGCCAAACTTAACATTATCGGCCCGCGATGGTTTTATCAACCCGATCTTCTACCTTATGCCGATACGCTCCTCCTCGGCAACACCTAATGATGATCACCCCGAAACGCATTCACCTTATGCAAACGATTGCATCATGCTCACCTCCATCTACTCGGATGATGCCCGAAGTGACTGCAGGATATACACAGAAATATCCTGATGATGTCGTTGTGACGAATTTTCCAACCTTAGCAAATTTTCAGTCCGCCGAACCTCCTGAGGTGACCCGATCTACTTTCAGGGTGATCTTCCAGACTCGAACTATCAGCACGACCTAGCACATACCCATGCTAGGGTTCTCAACACATCTCGACGATGATCCTACACACCTGCATGCAAACAAACACAAAATGCAGACTAAATCCTAAACTATTGTACATTGCCATTCCACCGATTCGACGAATCAACCAGTGGAATGGATCAGCGAATCCATGAAACCACCAGAACAGCAAATCGATCACACAATGGAATCCAAATAGAGAATTGACACAACAGGATCTCTTTATTGATTTCAAAAGATGCAAATACAATACTCAGTCTCTCCCTCTGCCTCACTCTCTGCAATCTAGCTTCTCAACATCTATATCTCAATCTGTCCTAAGACCAACCGATCCTACTACATAAATAGGATCTGCTTGCGAGTACTACCACTCGATTCCAAGCGGCTAGGAAATCTCTCCAGGCAGCTGGGAGATCCAACCGGACATACAGCATAACAGCTGTCCTAACAAACTAGCTAAAAATAGTAAAGTATGGTCAACATGACCTTATTACATGCATTGGTCTTACAAGACCTTCTTGGAAACATTAACAAGACTCAAAACAAACTAACTGCCTCATGGAGGCCAGCTGTCAGGTAGGTGCTCCTGCACCAATGAATTTTGACAAACTGACCTCATGATGATGACCTACCTCATCCTGACCCTTCATGATGATGCATCTAACTTACTTTTACCAAACCGCCAGAAAGCAGACATCACAAGCCAAGCCAAAAAGTCGGGTCCTTGTTTTGCCAAGTCAAAATGGGGCGTGTTGTGTAACCACACAACATGAACCAAAATGCAAAAATTACTATTGACTAAACTAATTGTACTGAACTAGAAAAAGAAAAAAAAAAACTGAAATGCAGATGTTTTTGGTTGTTTGAAGATTTCTCTTGAACCAGGGATGCTCTTGCATCAGCCTAACATCTTAAGGTAGATATGGGATGATGCACAAGGATAAGTTGTCTCTCAAGTGTTTCAAGTGTGGCTAAATTGGTCATTATGCATTAAGATGTCCAAAGAGAAATTTGGGAAGTAAGAAAGAAGAAAATAAAAACAGAGCGTCTAAGAGAACCTATTATGATGTTGCAGACAATGAAGATAATGGTTGCTTTCTCACTAACTCAAAGGATGTCATTTGTGGTGCCAATCCTAAAGGAAGTTTTGATTGAGAGGTAAGTCCTAGTAGTGAAGATACTTTTCAAGAAAAGAATTATTGTGTTATTGATAGTAGTTTCTCAAATCATATGACTGGTGATAGAAGTAAGTTTATTAATTTTGAGAAATGTGATGAAGAATTAGTTAGATTTGTAGATAACTATACTACTAAGATACGTAAAAGAGGATCAATTAGTCTCAATGGAAAACAATATACTAATAATGTTCTTTATGTTAAAAGTTTAAGGAAAAATATCTTTAGTGTTGGACACTTGTGCAGAAAAGGATACAGTCTTGTATTTCAGGATGATGCTTTTGAGATCAGAGAGAAATCTAGAGTTGTAATAGCTGCTGGAAAAAGGACAGAGGGAAACCTTTATCATCTTAGAGAAGGTGATAATTACTACTCTATGACTCAGATCAGTGAAATTTGGCTCTAGCATAGGAGATTATGTCATATCAATCTTGATGATCTACTAAGAATAAGTTTAGCTCAAGTTGTGAAAGATCTAATAGAGATTACAAAACCTAATAGTATCATCTACAAGAAGTGTCAAGATGAAAAACAAGCTAGAGGAAGCTTACAAGATGAAAAATCCTCTACCGGACTGTTGGAGTTGGTTCATACAAACCTTTGTGGTCTTACAAGAGCAAGAAGTTCCCATGATGACATACATTTTATGTTCTTCATTGATGATTATTCTAGAATGACTTGGGTTACTTTTCTAAAAGAAAAAATTAGAAGCCCTAGATCAGTTTAAAGCATTTAAAGTAATGGCTGAAAATGAGTTAGATATGAAGATCAAATGTTTGAGGTTTGACAGAGGAGGAGAGTTTACTTCTAATAAGTTTAATGTGTTCTGTGAGAATCATGGGATAAAGAGACAATTATCTAATCCTAGAATTCCACAGCAGAATAGAGTGATGGGAATAAAGAACTAGACTATTCAAGAAGCTGCAAGGACAATGATAGAGGAAGCAAATCTACTGGAAATATTTTGGAGAGAAGCAATTCAGACTGTTGTCTACACAAAAAAATAGAGTACAAGTGAAAGTTAATGATGAAAGAACTCCCTTTGAACTATGGTATGGAAAGACTCCCATTGCTAAATATTTCAAATTTTTTGGAAGCAAATGTTTTATGAGAAGAAACGAAGAAATAGGAAAGGATGATGCAAAGTATGATGAAGGTATTTTTCTTGGGTATTCATCTTAGAGCAAAGCTTACCAGTGCTATGATGAGAGACTAGGGAAGATTGTTGAAAGTACAAATGTCAAGGTTGATGAAGGCATACAAAATTGTTTAGAAGTTAATGAATATGTATTAGATTCAGATGGGTTCACTTGTAGAGAAAAAGAAAATACTACAAAAAGGGAAGTATAGACTAGAGAAGAAGAGACTGAAGAAAAGGAAATGCAGGATGAAGTACAAGAAGAGTGTTAGATCATTAGTGATAAAAGAAAATGTGAATTGACAGGATATAGAGCTGCTAAAGAACAAATAAACCTATGTTTCATTTCTAAAGTTGAACATAAAATAGTGACTGAGGCCTGCAATGGTATGAAATCTGCAAAAGAAGAATGTTTGTCCATTGACATTGAAGAACCCAAAATTGCTTTTGGAGACCTAGAAATATCTGAAGAAGAAAGCATGGACTTAAAGGAGAATATTAGAGAAGCAAATGAATACATCAGAAATGTAGGAGAGCAAATCAAGAAGCTTAAACAAAGACATAAAGAGGACAGTAAAAAATGGAGGTTAGAAAATGAAGAAAAAGCAAGAATTGAGGAATGTTTGAAAGATGAAATTGAAGACTACACAAAGCTTGAGCAGGAAGTTGTGAACCTAAAGTCAAACTTGGAGAAGACAAAGAAGTATGAAGAAAAACTCAAGATAAATTCAATAAAACTTGATGAGATAATTGATAGTCAGAAGAGCTCTGATGAAAAAGAAGGCTTGGGACTTGAGAAAGGTGAATGCTCCAAACCAGGCCAAATAATGAATATTGAGAACAAGAAGGACAAAGGTAAGCAGATCTAGAATCAAAGGAATGGACCAAGAAGACCACTAGTTAGGCAACCAAATACTCAAAGGTATCCATCTTTCAATGGTTATTGTCATTCATGCAATAAATTTGGTCATAAGGCTACTCAATGTAGGAGTAGAATGAATCATAATGTTCCATCCTTCTCCATTTAGTGCTTTACTTGCAAGAGAGTTGGTCATAAGCCAATGAATGTAGAAGTCAGATAAAGAAGGGTTATAGTGATGAAAGGAATGCTCAATCCTTCAGTGGCAGTTTCTTTACATGCAATAGATTTGGACACAAGGCTAACCAATGCAAGTCTAGAATGAATGGAAGGAGAAACAGTCAAAGAAATGTTGTGTGCTATGATTGCAATAGGCCTGGACATATTGCAAAGTTCTGCAGAAGTAGGAACATGAATAAGGATAAACTGAAAGAAAAGAAGAAAACATTGCAAAAGGATGATCTAGTAGAAACCAAGGAGGAGATGAACAAGACATGGATCAACAAGGATATAAATGAAGTCAAAAATAAGCCTATGTCAGCCTCTAGTATAGATGTTTCCTCCAAGAATTAGATGCTTAAGGAAGTGCATCAGTCCAATGTGGTTCAGGAGTCATTCCTTTCTAGCCTGATGATCGAGTCTACCTCTAAGGGGAGTAGGTAGTGATACTGGAGAATGTTGCAGTCTGAAGGAAGCATTTAGGATAGTTAAGAACAAGTGCAAGTATGTGCAGTAGAAAGAGATGTGTTTCCCTTTACCATTGATGTCAAAAGGGGAGAGAGTTCATGTGAAAAACCTAGAGAAAAAGAGAGTTCGGATGTGTAAAAAGAAAGGGGGAGTTCTGATGTAGAGTTATCTTGATGGTGGAACATGTTTATATTTTCACATCATATGTTGCCATAAATGACAAAGGGGGAGATTGTTGCAAGTATGTGCTAATCGGTGTTGTCATTGAATGTCAACATGTTTCTATTGGCATTAGTGTCAATTGTGCTCTTGTTTTGTTACTTGATTGTGATGAGTTAGTTGCTTTTTATTGTGTTGTATAAGTGCTAAAGATGATAAGAATATTGAGTATCCAAGTACTTTTGAGAAAAGTTGGTTCATACTGAAGACAAAGTTGTGAATATATATTCTGGCTCACAGGATACTATCTAACTTTTTGTTCCACATTTCTTCTATGTTGAAGGCTGGAGTATGAGATTTGGATATGTTTTAGAGGTATTTAAAGATGCTAAATCTAGAATTTGGTGGTCCAGATTGTTGTGTAGTAGAAGTTCTATTCACCAGTATGAAGAGTGTGTTTGGCAACATTTGTAGTGTGATAGGTAGAAAGTATTTTTCTCCACATTTCTCCGCAATTTGGTTTTTAGTCTTTTGGTATTGGAAATATGATTATAAGGTCCTTAGATACCTTCACTCCAAAGGATTTGTGATTTTCTACTCCGGAAAGCAAGTTATTGATTAAGCAGAGTTCGACAGTGTTTGTTGTGAGTAGTCTATGATCTGTCTTCATGTGATATTTGTTGTCTTCAAGTGAGATCTGTTGTGGCTGGATTCATCAGCTCCCAAGTGATTTTATATTGTTTGTGGATGTATCCAAATCTTGTTGAGAGCTTGTGCTTGATCCGCAAGCTATGTTGAAGATCTTAGAAGTGTATGTCTAAGTATTCTTGGTGTTTGCACAAGTTTGGTTGACTTGGATGCTAACACTCTTTATGAATGTGTTTTGTGGATTGTAGAAGCATGTTGAAGTGTGTGAAGAAGTATTTGGGTCTGAGCTAAGTCATGAAGTGTTCCTCTTCCATTCATTTTCTCTGCAAGACCATTTAGGTCCAGACCTAATTTGAATTATGTAAGTTTTCCAACATTGGAGATTGTTCCAAAGGTGTAAATTGTATTACCAACCTTGATGTATGTTCCAAGGTTGATGATTGATATAAATAATTTAAAAAGATTCATGTGTTTGGGTGAGGATGCAAAGATCCGAAGATGAGAGTGTTTGTGTTGTGAGGGTAGCTAAGGTGATATGTATTGTGCTTCAATGGAACTCAACTTAGGCATGTTGTAGATGCTATTATATTAGTTCATGGCAGAGAGCCACCCCTCTTAGTAGTGAACCACCCCTCGACAGCGAGCCACCCCTTGGAAGTGAGCCCTATTTGCAATGAGCATTTCTTTTGGGTAGTGAGCCCTAGGTAGTGAGCCTCTTTGTTATTCAATATTATTACTACATTATATTGTGAGCTAACAGTCACCATGGTTTTTCCCTTTTAGGGTTTTCCACATAAAAATATGGTGTTCATGTGAATATGGTGTTCATGTGTTTAAGTTTTCATTCTACATTTCATGTTTAATCTTTATAAAAGATTAAGGGGTTAAAGCAAGTGAATGTGAATATGATTTTGTTTAAGAGGAGTTAAAGTTTTTGATACAACTGATTCACCCCCCCTATCAGTTGTCTTGTACCTTCAACAGCTGGCTCATCTAGAAGAAGAACAAGTAATGTTTAATCATTCATGAGTACTGCCAAGATTGTAAAGACCAATGCACTACAAGCTTCATGTTTCCTTTCTTAAGGAAGACCTAATTCAATTGTGTGAAACGTGTGGATGTTGTTCCTTGAAGGATGATGTTGTGAAGGATGTTTAGGACCAAGTTAAGCATGTGTTGGTGGAGACACCTAAAATTGTCCATGTCTTACAACATCACCTTGCCAATACATTACTTAAGACATCTTGTGGCATTTTTTACTAGATCCCTTTCATTAGCCAATTAATTAAACAAATCCTATTTATTTAATTAATTTATAGCTAATTTAAAAAAATAAAATATTTATTTAAATTAGCCCTCTCCCATTTTCCAACTAATTTAAATAAATTATTTGAATTAGTCCTCACCTTTAACCTCATTCTAACACATGTCCCTCTCTCATAATTTAAATAATCTTATGTTTAGATTATGTGTCATAATACAAATTTAATTTAATGCTTTTCACACTACCAACTAATTTAAATAAAATATTATTTAAATTAGGTTAGCCCTACTCTTATCCGCACACTTGTCACATGACTACAACTCCTTGTGGAGTGGGAAACCCTTTTCAATCTCAACTGTCCACATCGTTCAAATCAACTTTCAATCCTAGCCATCAATTCAAATCACTCATATCCTATAAATCAAGCCTCACCCAATCCATTTTGGGGATCCATTTTCAAGCAACCTTATGCTGTCAAAATGACTAGATCCTCTCTTCATTCATCTTCTATCTATTATTATGCTGTAGATTTGAGAAATCAATATTCATCCAAGAACAACAATCTTCGATATTTTGTATTCTATGTAAAATAATAATTAGATTTAGTTTGCTTTCATTATTTGAATTTCTATGCTATCTTGTACTGCATTATTTAGTTAGGGTTTCATGATTGCTATTAGTGATTTATGCCCTAATTTTTCCTATCTTACATTGGTAAACTTGACGTGAATCTAACATTTTTTGTCAAATTTTGGTGATCAAGTTTTGTAGGTTGCTTCCTAGCCTGAAACAGACCTCTCTGTTGCATTCAGGAGGCATCGTAGGTGAAAAATGACATAAAACTTGACATATTTTGCTCACTGTGAATTTTTTGAAAATTTTTGAATTTTTTTAGCATGACAGTCCATACAATATGGATTTGTACCTTATGGACTTCCATATAGTCTACAACAATATACGCTCTCATCATTTCTACCTGTGCTTGTTTTCTTTTGCAGGTTTTACAGTATTTTTGGTGGATTGAAGATCAAGGGTTTTTCTTGAGAATTTTCACTATTGTTGCAAACCCTTATACCTCCCTTTAGAAACCCTGTCGACTACCCTGCATTCACTCCCATCCACCACTTCTAAGTCGCTGCCCTACAAACTCCCCATTCGACTATGTTTTAATCTCCCTCCACCTCCATTTTTGTAGCCTTTTTTTGCAACTGCAAACCCTAACATCGGCTCCCCCTCTCCTTTCATCCCCATCAACACTGTTGTGCTAAATCTCTAACCTCCCAACATTCTATCAAAAAGCCTACATCATGCTTCGTTGGCACCCTTCCCTAATTTGTCGTCGCTGACTTCAAACTCCTCACCACCACCTGTTCTCGCATCGAAACCCTGATTCCTCCCTTCCACCGCTACATAAATAGTTGTTGCCATTCCTTATCCCATCGAAACCCTTGTCAAAAGTTCCCCATTGCCACTGGCCATCCTTCAACCTCTTGATCTCCACTTCACTCCACCCGCTAACCACCTCTGATATCTTGGTCATCATTCTAAAAACCCCATCTGTCGCCAAAGAAACCTTCAGTCACTTCTAATACCTATGGTTGACACCTTCTGGTGAATTTGTTGCCTCCCTCCTATGACATCACTGCTTTTGGTGGCCCACCTATGTAGTCAGGGTCGTGGCCCTACTATACTCCACTTGACCGCAGATTGGGGCTTTAGCCCCTTCACCCCTTAGATTGTTCTTTTTTCTTTTTATTTTTGAAGTTGCTCAACCCTTGGTCATATGGGAGACCAAGGGCCCTGCTAAGCTAAAATGCCAAACTAACCACCCACTATCTAAACCACTAGCATGTGACCAGGGTCCGCTAACTATTAGCAGTTAGCCTCTAACCACTAGACTTGACCCTCTTCCTTCTAGGGGCATTTTTTTTCTTTTGGCCATAAATTGCTCATATGGGATCAAAATTTCATGAAACACGTGGCATCGAAGAGCTGATTCATCCAACTTTGCTGTGGTAAAAGCATTATCATGTAATTTTATCAGTTTCAATAGGTAATTTTCAGTCAAATTCAGCCTTGTTTACAAACTTCAAATGCTTATAACTTGAGCAATTTTCATTTGATTTTGACTAAATTTTCTTTAAAAAGCATAGAATTTCAAGAGGATTCCGATTATTAGATTTATTTTTCTGTAACCATTCATCAACATCAGAATTTTATTAGATTGCTATTGTTCTCATAACGCATTAGCTTGCAAGTTTTCTTGTCTTTTTTTCATTTTGGTGGCTTCTAGGTGAACACAAGGTGTTGTAACAACATCCACATTAGCTTCAATAGCAGATCTGAAGACAAATTTTCCAAATTCATTCAATTCATTCTCTTGTCTTCAATTTGATCAAATAATCTTATTTGCCTTCACACTTCAATTTGGGCTCTAAAACAAACTCTTGTTTGCAATTACACATTGAAATTGGGCTTAAAATACACTTGTTTCTTCATTCAAACATTTGGACTTGGGATTAAAAATGCATGATTTCCATTATTTAGTGGAATTGAGTGTGATTGAAGGTGTGTATGCTCTTCTCATGTGCCTCATGCAATCTTGAGAATCAAAACACCTTTCATACAATCACTTTCACAACACATATTTCAATTTCTAAGGCGAATATACATTGTGAATGTGAATCTAGTGTGTGTGTATGCTCTCTCCTCACATTACAAGGTGATCTTGGAGATCAAAAGCACCCACTTGATTTTATTTTTTCACCCTTCCTAGGACAATTTCTTGGAGACACACCACTCCAAGTGGTGACCTCAACTCTAGTGTTCTGGCAGAGTCCAAAAAGTGAGGTGTGAATCGAAAGACACCCTCTTAGAAGTTGAAGTCTTGTCATTTGGGCTAAGCCCCCAAGAACTTTATACCTTGGGGAAGTCAAGGTGAAGGGTGGGTTACTCCTTTCTCCCAGCTATGTGGCATTATTTCACTTTCATTTCATGAAATTGGGCCCCTCGTACCTTGAGTATATTGGGGACATCCATAGTCAAACTTGTTTATCCTAGATTAAGACCTATTGGCCATACCCACTTGAATAATATTAGGCTTGTTGATGTGTCTTCAAGTGTTTTCATAATCACACCAATCAATTTTCAAAGTCAAACTTGCTATTGTGTCTTGTGTGTGTGATTCATGCATGTACATGTGAAAACTCATTTGTTTGAAATTTGCCAAAGTCAAGTTATCAACACAAAAACATTAACACTGTTGGCAAGAGACACTATATGGATTCATGGTTGTTGTCATTGATGGCAACAAAGGTCATTCCACATATCCGCAAGTCATGATATATCTCTACCGGAAGTCAGATTGAAGATTGTTGTGGTCCGGTGAACAAGAACAGAGCATGTGGCAAGGTCTGACAGATTGGTCCGGATCTCTCAGAGGAAGTGTCTTGGCACAGTGCGGATCTGGGGAAGTCAAGAGGACTATCTTGAGTAGTATATTCCAAGGATTTAGCCTCCGGAGATGGACAAGGAAAAAGATATGAATAGTTGAGTACCGGATTCCTGAGAGACAGTGAAAACAGAGGAAGAACTGACTGACTGAGTATCAAACTACTTTCCGGATGTGTTACAGATGATGATAAAGGTTGCGGAGGCATGAATCATGTTTGGCCGACATAATTGATGATATCTACAAGTATATGCTTGATCCGCATTGCTTGGTGAGCAAGGATTCAGCCGACAGAACTAAGTTTGTAAGAAACTAGACTGTTCCGGATGCCGACTAGAAAGATGATGAAATTACTTGTGCGGATATATATAGAGGATGGATTTAGTTGTAAAGTGTGTGAGTATGTGAGAGGATATGCGAACAAGTCCAGAATAGAGCAGAAGTAACAAGAAAGATCCGGTATGTGAAAGGACAGCAGACCAAAGAACAGAGGAAAGATGAAGTGCAGCAGATCAGTATACTGAACCTAACCGGAACTGAACTCCAGCATATGCAGATGCTTCCAATCAGTTCAAGACTGTGATTCTTATCACTTTGTAAGACAGTGTGTCTTCTTGTAGGCAGTGAGCCTCTTGTGAGCAGTGTGCTCGGGCAGTGAGCCCTAATTGGCAAGTGCCATTTTTGTAATTTCCTATTCTTCTAACAGAGAATAATTCTTGGGTTAATCACCCCGTGGTTTTCTCCCTTAACAGGGTTTCCACGTCAAAAATACTGTGTCATGTGTTTCTTATTTCATGGTTAATGTTTTGTGTTTGATTTTATGCTACTTCAATTAAAAGGAAAGTTTAATAAGGGAAATAATTAGGATAACTGATTCACCCCCCCCTCTCAGTTATCAACAATTGGTATCAGAGCTAAGTTCCTCCTAATAGAGCCTAACAGCTTGAGGAAGATCTGGGATTTCAAATGGATGCATATGGTTTAAAGGAGCAACTCAAGACTGCCCTTGAGGATCTTGAACAGTCAAATTCTGAAGTCAGTGAATTAAGAGAAAGACTCAAACAGGCTGATGAATTCATGAGGGAATTAAAAGACAAATTAAGTCTCTCTATGAAGAAGAGAAAGGAGCTGCTCCAACAGTTGGCAAGACAAAGTGAAGAAAGCAATACAAATGAAGAATTGACTGAGCAAACCAAGTTATGTGAAAAGTTATCAAAAGAAGTCATTATGTTAAGACATGAAATGGAATCAGGAACTATAAAGTTCACTCAAGAGATTGAAGAAAAAAGAAAGGCTGAAGACAATCTAAGACAATCTCTTAAGGAAAAATCAGAAGAATGCCACCAGATGGACAGGATTATCAGACATCTTGAATCTGATCTTGAAGATTCCAAAGATAATGAAGGAAAACTTGAGGATCAAATTGCCTCTCTCAAAAGAGACCTTCAAACAGCAAATGAATATAAAGAGAAATTCAAGATAAGTTCTGCTCAACTTGAAGTTCTTCTTGGAAGTCAAAAGAGGACAGATGACAAGTATGGCTTGGGATATGAGAAAGGAGAAAGCTCCGGATCCGGTCAGAAGTATCTTGGATCAGAAAATCCAAGGAGCAGACCTAGAAGACCTCCGGTAAGACAGCCAAATGCTCAAAGATATCCATCCTTCAATGGATACTGCCACAGCTGCAACCACTTTGGTCACAAAGCTAATCAGTGCAGAATGAGAATGAATCAGATTAATTCATCCTTCTCCGGACAGTGCTTCAACTGCAAAAGGTATGGACACAAATCCCATGAATGCAGAATTATGCAAGTAAACAAATCATTCAAAGGTAGATGCTTTACATGCAATAGAGTAGGTCATATGGCTAATCAATGCAGATCAAGGGGATATCAGTTAAATATGCAAAGAAATGTTATTTGCCAAATCTGCAATAGGTCCGGTCATAATGCTAAAGTCTGCAGAAACAAGAATCAGGACAAAAGAGGTCCGGTGTATAATCAGAATCAAGACAAGGGTAAACAAAAGATGAATGCGGATGAAGTTAGGAATCAGATGAGCAAGATTTGGGTAAAGAAAAGCTCAGAGAATGTAGAGGTTGGATCCGCACCAGATTCTGGTGCTGATATTTCTTCCGGAAATTAAAAAGTGAGCTCAGGCTCAGGGGGAGACTCAAAGAAGATTCTGTTCCCCCAGCCAAACAAGTTGTGCCGGATATGGCACAAGATGCGGATTAAAGGGTTTGTAGATATAAGTCCTGAGATGCTTCAGTCAAGTTTTCAGAGGTCCGCATGGAGTTATGAAGAAGCTGTGTTCGATTAAGTTAGACCTGTTCAAAGAAAGTGCTCCGGTATGATAAAGGATTACAAAAAGGTCCGGAGAGATCCGGAAGTGCACGATCTTGTCTTGCGGATTGGACAGAGTGTTTGGGATGTTCTTGTAATATGTTACCTAGATTTATTCATGATTTAAAGATCCGGATGATATTCAGTGATCAGGACTAATCCGGGATACTCCAAGCTGTCCAGACATGGTAAACCGGAATAATGCAGGTGAAGCATTTATTGCAGACAGATATTAGGGTTTGCGGAGCAATATAAGGGATTTCTCAAAAGTTATCTGCTCATTCTACACTTGAGAAGAAGTGAATAGTGGAGCTCTGCAACAAGGTTCATCAAGCACACCAAGGATCTCCTGCCGAAGCTATTGCATAAAGAAATCAATCCAACCACTCCGTGCAAACCGAAGGCGCATAAGGTATTCTTCGTTTTTCATTGCCTCACTGCAAATCTTTGAAGAATGGCTACTCCAAACATAGTTAAGATCTCTGATAGACCTCGCCCCTCATTCAAGAAACATCCCTACAAATCATTGGAGGTAGATCCACTAGGAGCCTTCTCTAGTGTTCCCCACGGAGTCTTACATACTGAAGATATTAGGGTTTACATACACGCAAACATTGAGGAATTTGGGGAATTCAAATTAAGAGACCTCTATCACAAGCAACTGATAGACAATGCTTTTGAGCTCAAACCAGAGTATAAGGGTATCCAGAAGAAACAATTTGAGCAATTCATTCATTTCCCTAGCTTTGAAGAAGATGAATGGGTCCGGTATGTACTGAGCAGGATGCATGACAACTTCCTTTGGCTAGATAGACCCTGTAAGATCACAAAAGAAGCAATTAGAGCAGTAACTGGTCTATACTCTTCCGGGGGGGTACCTATCCTCAAATCTGTCAAGAACAACGTTGTAACTGAGGCCACCGGATCAAAATATGATAAGAGGGCAATGACCATTGAAGATATTTCAGATCTGGATATCAAATATGCATCAATGATAATAGGATACAAGATCTATCACTCCAGCAGGGAGAATTCTGTATCCGGAACTGCAATATACACAGCATATGAAATGCTAAGAAAGAATGCAGATTATGATCTTTGTGAACTACTACTAAGCCAATTGATGGAAAATGTACAGAAAATCAAGAAAGACAAGAAGAACTCCTTTAAGTATGGTACTCTCATTGTATGTCTATTCGTTTACTTCATGAATGAGCTACCCGGAACAAGTGGATGGGTATGGCAGAATGACAAACCTGTTGCAGTCCAGATAAGAGACTATTTGCATGGACTTGGGGATGCAAAAGCGAGAAATACAGCTCTATGGGGATACTTCAAAAACTTTCAGAGCATGATGCAAGCAAGAGAGAGAATTCCCCAGTCTCTCATTGAGAAATACAAGGACTCAGTATGTTTTATGGTTGACACTGATCAGTGCCTAATGGAGGCAGTGGAGCCAAGGACTGTCTGGATCATGCCCATGGGGTATGAAGTTGATGAACAGATAGTAGAGCTGCATGTTCAACACATGCTAAGTCAGCCCAAAGATCCTAAGGCAGAAAGGTTTGGAACCTTTGAGGAGCTGAGCGTGAAATTACATGTAGAACTCAGGGAACCTGAGATTAAGAGAAAAGTGAGAAAAGAAGTAGAGCACATTGCTCAAGGCCTAGGCATCTCAAAAGAAGCACTTGATGCCAGCCGGGAAAAGAGGAGAAAGGCTGAGGAAGAAGAGAAAAGCAAAGAAAGTGCTCCGGTTGGAGCTCCCACCCGGACCAGATCAACAAAGAGATCTGCACCTCCCTCAACCAAAAGTTCAAAACCGGAAGTCCAGGCATCCGGAAAGAGATCAAAGGCAAAAGCCACAAGGGCTTATGGAAGCCAAAAGGATGAAGAGGAGACAGAATCAGATGAAGGAGTAAGAGAAGTAAAGAAACAGAAAAAGAAAGGATCCGGTAAGCCCTCCACAGGCCAAGACAAGGAGGAAATGGCAGAGGTAACTGTTGAAAAGCCCACTCTGTCACTAGAGAGCATAATCAAGTCGGTCACGGTGGATGGAAACCTTCAACCAATGACTGAATCCTATGATGACTTCAGTGAGGCAGACCAAAAGACTCTGCAGGAAGCCACAGTTAAATATCTGAACACATACAATAAGGCTTTCATTGAGATCATATCTCTCATTCCTAAAAGCCTAGAGAAGGAAATGGAAGTAAGAAAGAATAATGCTCATGCCAAAGATCTTGAGATCCGGGAGCAGATAGCTATTCAGCTATATCCTCAAATTGATCCCAAGACAATGAACATGATCTTCAAGGACTGCAGAGATGAGTTCAGAAGTAAAGCCAGGATGAATCAGCTCATGCTTGGTGAGACTGACAAAGTGGCACAAGAGACAGAAGAGATCCTCCGGAAGGCCTTCAAAAGGTTCAATCTTCCTGTTGTAGAGGACTTAGATGCAGAAACAGCTGCTGATTTGGAATCTTCTGTTCCGGAAGAAGTAAGCCATGAACAGACAAGTGAGGACTTGGGACCCTCTGCTCCAGAAGAAGTGGCCCATGAACAAGCAAGCATCTCTCCTCCGGTTTCCCCTACAGTCTCCGGATCCAAAGAAGAAGAGCAATTGCAGGAGAAGGAAGCAGTGGTGACAGACAAAGAGGTTGACAGTTCTAAGACTGCAGAAGAAAAGAAACATCTGTCTCCGGCAAGAGACACTGCACAAACTGTTCAACAATTTTTGAGCAAAGAAACTCTAGAGATTGATGAACCGGAGCTTCTAAAAGGTCCATTTGATTTTGACTCTCTCTCTCCGGTACAAACAATGAAGATAGCTTCATTTGCAAATGCCAAGGCAAATGAAAAACTCCTGAAGTCTCATATGGAAGACTGTGAGTTGATAGAGGCTGCTTCCGGAGTACTTGTAAAGATCATGCCATCAATCCAGATAGATCCGACAGCCTCCACTTCCGGTAATCTAAAAACCTTAGTCAGCAGTATTGATACACATTTTAATTCTCTAGAAAAATCAGCTGAAGAAAAGGTCCGGAAGGAATTTTTGGACAAGAGATTTTCTGAAATATTAGAATTAATCTCTAAGGATAGGAAGATTGTAAGCATTGGAATAAAGAGCTTAGAAAATGCTCTTAAGGATGGCGGTGACATCTACAAATTTTGTATATCTTGGTCAAAGGCAACAGCTGCAATTGACAAGAAAATAAAAGAGGAACAAGACAAGCTTCAAAGCTTATCTCAAAGTTTTGATCCTCTCTCTTCCTCTATAATAAATCAAGAATGTCAGACTATTGCAGTCTTGAATGAAATAAAGAATCTTGAGAAGGAGAGGAAGAACATTACCAACCGGATGGGAGAACTTAGAAGGATTATAGTCCCTAAGTTGGAAACTATGCATGAGGCCATCAGTGATGCCCAGACCACCGCCCATACAAAAGATCCGACAGATCTCAGGCGGGCAGAAGCTTTTGCATTTTTGTTGAGTGGTCACATTTCAATCCTGGACAGAATGAAGCTAAGTTGGGCTACTGAAATGGTTCAACTGCAGACATCCTTTGCAGACATTCTGCAGTATATGTGAGTATGTCAATATGCGGCTATATATAGAAAATTTTTGAAAATTTTGGTGTGCGGACCCTACCCTTTGCCATTGATGTCAAAGGGGGAGTGAGGAGCAGTGAAAAATGAGGAATCCAACTCAGGGGGAGTTCCGGAAATTGTATATAAAGACAGAGCATCAGCAAAGGGGGAGCATAGTGTAAACACTTAGTCATTTTTCACTAAGTGTTGCCATCAATGCCAAAGGGGGAGATTGTTGGCAAGAGACACTATATGGATTCATGGTTGTTGTCATTGATGGCAACAAAGGTCATTCCACATATCCGCAAGTCATGATATATCTCTACCGGAAGTCAGATTGAAGATTGTTGTGGTCCGGTGAACAAGAACAGAGCATGTGGCAAGGTCCGACAGATTGGTCCGGATCTCTCAGAGGAAGTGTCTTGGCACAGTGCGGATCTGGGGAAGTCAAGAGGACTATCTTGAGTAGTATATTCCAAGGATTTAGCCTCCGGAGATGGACAAGGAAAAAGATATGAATAGTTGAGTACCAGATTCCTGAGAGACAGTGAAAACAGAGGAAGAACTGACTGACTGAGTATCAAACTACTTTCCGGATGTGTTACAGATGATGATAAAGGTTGCGGAGGCATGAATCATGTTTGGCCGACATAATTGATGATATCTACAAGTATATGCTTGATCCGCATTGCTTGGTGAGCAAGGATTCAGCCGACAGAACTAAGTTTGTAAGAAACTAGACTGTTCCGGATGCCGACTAGAAAGATGATGAAATTACTTGTGCGGATATATATAGAGGATGGATTTAGTTGTAAAGTGTGTGAGTATGTGAGAGGATATGCGAACAAGTCCAGAATAGAGCAGAAGTAACAAGAAAGATCCGGTATGTGAAAGGACAGCAGACCAAAGAACAGAGGAAAGATGAAGTGCAGCAGATCAGTATACTGAACCTAACCGGAACTGAACTCCAGCATATGCAGATGCTTCCAATCAGTTCAAGACTGTGATTCTTATCACTTTGTAAGACAGTGTGTCTTCTTGTAGGCAGTGAGCCTCTTGTGAGCAGTGTGCTCGGGCAGTGAGCCCTAATTGGCAAGTGCCATTTTTGTAATTTCCTATTCTTCTAACAGAGAATAATTCTTGGGTTAATCACCCCGTGGTTTTCTCCCTTAACAGGGTTTCCACGTCAAAAATACTGTGTCATGTGTTTCTTATTTCATGGTTAATGTTTTGTGTTTGATTTTATGCTACTTCAATTAAAAGGAAAGTTTAATAAGGGAAATAATTAGGATAACTGATTCACCCCCCCCTCTCAGTTATCAACAAACACATCATTCTAAACATCCTCATCATCACATTCATTCTAAGCCAATTCATCCTAATCAAAACCCTAATTATTCTTATAATCACACTCATTCTAATCCAAGTCATCCTAATCAAAAGCCTAATCATCCAATCACCATCATCCAAGTCACATATCCAATCCTTTTCATTCACGTCATTAATCCTAATCATATTGTAATCATTCCACATCTTCCAATCAATTTCATCCTAATCATATCCTAATCACTCCACATCATCATTATAGCTCTAATCTAATCAATTTCATCCTAATCATATTCTAATAATTCCACATCATCCAATCATCCCATCTTAATTATCCTAATCACCTCTTTCATCCACCTCATCCCTAATCATTTTAAGGCTTCCTCATAATCTAAACCAATTCCAATTTATCCATAATTCAATCAATTTCATCCTAATCATATCCTAATCACTCCACATCATCATTCTAGTTCTAGTCCACTTGTCAAAATGGTTGTAATAATTAACAATCCTTGGTCCAATCCAAGACCCAAACTCATACTTTGATGAGACCCTCCTCTTAGTTCCAATGATCATGAGAACCTTCTAAATTATGATGCATATCTTGAGGAACAATCCGAAATACTAAGATGTAAAAGTATGTGTAACTCCATGCCGACACTAGAAAACAAGATAATAGCACCACAACTACAAAACATCATCCAAACACTTCACTAAATGCCACAACCCCTTGACCAAAAAACCATACAATGACTACAAACCATCATCCAACCACTTCAACAAAACCAATCACCTCAAATACAACAACTCATAGCCACCCACCAATCCAAGACCCAACAAACACAACCACAACACCAACAAATTTCATTTCAATCCTATGTGTCACCTCCATCATCATAGCACCCTAGTACTATTACAAGTATGGGCCTAACCGATGTTGTCATTGATGTCAACATACTTATGTTGCATTGATGATAAGGATTGGATGAGCTGTGTGCTGAGGATATTGAGAAAATTAGTCCTAATCAGGAACAGAGAAGAATAGTGAAGACAGTGAAGTAAAGATCCCAAATAAGATGAAGATCAGAGGATGCACTTAAAAGGGTTTGCAGATATGTGTCCTAATATGATCCAGTAAAGCTTTCAGAGCTCCGCATGAAGATCTAAAGAAGTTATGGCCACTTAAGTAAAACCAATTCTGGCAAGTGTTTAAAGGTGACAGAGTGACACAGATAGGTCCGGTGAGATCTAGAAATGCAATATCTTGTTCCGCGGATTTGATGGACTGTTTAGGAAGTCAATATGAATTGACAGCCCAATTGGTTTGTGGTCTGGAGATCCGTAAGCATCCATTCCAATATGACAGTGATGATAGATTGTGTTCTTGAGGTTCCAGATGAAGGAAAGAATGATTTCAATAAACAGAAATAGTGTGGATGTTCTTGGTAATTTAGGCAAGTTTGTGGAGGTCTTTGGATTGTGGTCCGCATTGAAGATTGAGCTCATAATTGAATAATTTCTTCTGGTTGATGGTGTTCTTCCCAAGACAAGCTGACCGAATAAGTTACACACCCTGTGGATGATATTAAAGATGTTCTGTGAAGATTGGCGCATTCCTAAAGGATTATTGAAGTCTCAGATCTATGTGGCCGATAGTGTGTTGATCCGCATGAAGTCTTTTTGTAATTAATCATATTGTGTTTATGTATGTGCTCTGTAATGTTTGCTGACTTGGATGACTATCCCTAAGTTGATGCCTTGTATAAATAAGGAGTTGTAAAGTCATTTCAAAAGGATCTTGTGGAGATGAGAGTGTGGTAGTGAGGAGAAGAGCGAAAAGGTAGAGCAGAAGTATTGAGCTTAAATGGAACTGACTCATGCATGGTGAAGATGCTATTCTTTAGTTCAAGTATGTAATACTTATTATTTTGTAGATAGTGTGTCTCCTGTAGGCAATGGGCCTCTTGTGAGCAGTGTGCTCGGGTAGTGAGCCCTAATTGGCATGTGCCATTTTGTTCTTTCTATTCTTCTAACAAAGAATACAATCTTGGGTTAATCACTCCGTGGTTTTTCCCTTAACTGGGTTTTCCACATCAAAATCTTGGTGTCTTATGTGTGTGTTTCTACTCTTGAATTATTACATTATGTTTCCATGATTGATTTATTATTATACTAGATTAAGAAAAGGTTTTTGAAGAAAATTTCAGACAACTAATTCACCCCCCCTCTCAGTTGTCTATCTTAAATCTAACAATTGGTATCAGAGCTAAGTTCCTCTAAAAGAGCTTAATCGCTTGAGGAGATCTAGGATGTCATCCTATAAGAAGGATAGTCTGAGGTTTGATGGAACCAATTTCACTCTTTGGAAAAGTTGCATGGAATGTCACTTGTAATGTATGGGAATGTAGTATTGGATCATGGCTTCAAAGAAGTATACTCTCCACATAATGGTCCAAAAACCGTAGATGAAATCAGAGATGCTGAAAACATTCTACGGACTAAAGAAGCTCTTCTAAGTGCCTTGTCTAATATAGAGCTGACAAATGTTTTTGACCTACAAACTATTTTCAAGATTTAGGAAAAATTGGAACTTTTGCATGAAGGAGACAAGTATGTTAAATGTACCAAGCTATAGAGTCTGAAAGGAAAATTCAAAAATCTGAAGATGAGAGAAGATGAAAATATCACTACCTTTATGCCAAGAGTAAATGAGCTTGTTTGTGGCATTAGATGTGTTGGTGGAGTCTTGGATGAAGATGAGATTGTTGGCAAAGTTCACAGATCCCTTCCTAATTCTTACAAGGACAAGGTTGCTGCTATTGAAGAATTCAAATCTATTTTAGGTATCACAAGAGATCAATTTGTTGATAAATTGGCTGCATTTGAATTGACTGAGTTTGGAGATGCCCCCCAAGACTGAATCTGCATTCAAAGCTAGTGCCTTTGTGAAAGGAAAACAAAAGCTTGATCTGGGAGAGAACTCTTCAAAGAAACTATCATGGTATGAGAAAGCAAGAAAAGACCTAGAAGAAGATGAAGCAGAAGCTGCTCAACTTGAAGCCCTTATTGCAAAAAGACTGCTAAGAGGATCTGGTAAGTATGAAGGGAAATTACCTTTTAAATGTTTTAACTGCAATAAGATTGGTCATTTTGCCTCAAGGTGTCTGGAAAGGTTTTCAAGGCCAAATCCTAACAGATCAAGGTTCTAGAAGAATTGTTACTATGTTCATGAAGATGATGATAATGAAGGAGTAACAGATGATGAATCAGAAATGGGAAACAAATCCGGAAGTGACTGGGTGTTTATTGCCATCAAGGAAGAAGATCCAATGCCCTTTGAATCTGTTAATCATAAAATTGTAGAAAAAGCTCTAGCTGCCCAAGTTGAAGAAAAGGATGACTGGGTCATTGATAGTGGATGCTCTCACCATATGACAAGTGACAAAAATAAGTTCATAGATTTGGAAAGGTATGAAGGAGGAGTGGTAAAGTTTGGTGATAATTTTGCTGGTAGAATCAGAGGTAGAGGAACCATTTCTTTTGATGGAAAGAAGAAAACCAGTAGTGTACTATATGTTGAAGGTTTGAAGCACAATCTTCTTAGTGTTGGATAGCTAGTGGACAAAGGCTATGATCTCTGATTCAAGAATGGAAAATGCAAGATCTTTGAAAGTTTCAGAACAGAGATTGCATCCAGTACCCAAACAAAAGGTAATATCTTCCACTTGGTTGGTACGGGTAAAAGTTGTTTATTTGTTCAAATTGATCAGAGCTGGTTATGGCATAGGAGAATGTGTCATGTGAATTTTGACAATATCATCAAGATAAGCAACACTGAGGCTGTAAGAGATCTTCCAAGATTAGTAAAACCTACCAATAGTTTGTGCAAAGAATGTCAATTGGGTAAACAAAGTATAATCTCATTCAAAATAAAGGAACAATCTTCTACCAGATTATTGGACTTAGTTCATACTGATCTATGTTGTCCGACAAGAATCAGAAGTGTGCAAGGTGATAGATTCTTCATGTTATTAATTGATGACCATTCCCGGATGATATGGGTGACTTTTCTAAAAGAGAAATCATAAGCTCTTGAGAAATTCAAAATATTCAAGGCTATGGTGGAGAATGAACCTAGATTAAAATTAAAATGTTTGAGGTCTGACAGAGGTGGAGAATTCACATCCAGTGAGTTCATAGAATTATGTGAGAAACATGGCATAAAAAGACAGTTGTCTGCTCCTAGGACTCCACAATCGAATGGAGTAGTGGAGAGAAAGAATCAAACCATCCAGGAAGCATCTAGAACCATGATGATGGAAGCCAATGTTCCTCTGATCTATTGGAGAGAAGCTGTAAGCACTGCAGTCTATACTCTTAGTTGAGTACAAATCAGAAGCAATACCGGTAAGACTCCCTATGAACTTTGGTTTGGCATTACTCCCACTGTGAAATATTTTAGAGTCTTTGGTAGCAAATGTTACATTAAAAGAGATGAATATCTAGGAAAATTTGATGCTAGAAGTGATGAAGGTATATTCTTGGGTTATTCTACTCAAAGCAAAGCATACCGGTGATATAACAAGAGATTAAGGAAGATTGTGGAAAGCACAAATGTGAAGGTTGGTGAAGGTATTGAAAAACCCTCAAGGTTTTATGAATATGATGAAGATGATCAAAATGATGTCTTTGCTCAAGAATTCCAAGCTCCCTCTGAAATTCAGATTCAGACTGATCTGATAAATCAGGAAGAAGAGATAAGTTTGAATGAACCTGTTCAAGAATCAGAAGTGCAAGAAACTCCCAAAGTTCCCAGGTATTTAAGACTAAATCACTCTGAAGATTAGATCATAGGTGATAAAATCAAAGGTGTACAAATAAGAAGGATTGCTCAAGATTCAGAAGAGTATTATCTAATTTCAAAGATTGAACCTAAGACAGTGAATGAAGCTTGCAATGATGAAAATTGGACCAAAGCAATGAAGGAAGAGCTGATGCAAATTGAGAAAAATCACACTTGCCATCTTGTTCCCAGACCTAGAAATAAGAATGTGATTGGAACCAAATGGGTCTTCCAGAATAAACTAGATGAAGATGGTGAAGTAGTTAGAAACAAAGCCAGATTGGTCTATAAGGGTTATTCCCAAGTAGAAGGAGTTGATTTTGAAGAAACTTTTGTTCCGGTGGCCAGAATTGAAGCAGTCAGATTATTTCTTGCTTTTGTTGCCTTCAAGAATTTCAAAGTATATCATATGGATGTCAAGTCTGCCTTCCTGAATGGTGACTTGGAAGAAGAAGTTTACATTGAGCAACCCGATGGATTTCAATTGTTTGATCATGGTGATATGGTTTGCAAGTTGAAGAAAGCACTTTATGGACTCAAGCAAGCTCCAAGAGCTTGGTATGAAAGATTGGATAAACATCTTTTGAAGATTGGTTTCAACAAAGGTACTGCTGACAGTAATTTGTACTTCAAAATTGATCATGAAAATATCTTGATTGTTGAAGTGTTTGTTGATGATATCATTTTTGGAGGAAGAGATAGAATCTGCAAAACTTTTGCAAATCAAATGAAAAGTGAATTTGAGATGTCCATGTTTGGGGAAATAAATTTCTTTTTGGGTCTGCAAATCACTCAAACAAAGAAAGGAATCTTTATTTCTTAGACTAAATATGTGAAAGAATTGTTGAAGAAATTTTGGATGGAAGACTCAAAACCAATGCATACTCCCATGGAAAACAGATGTAAATTAAGCAAAGATGATGACTCTCCTAAGGCTGATCAAAAAAAGTACAAGTCAATGATTGGAGGATTATTGTATCTCACTCAAACTAGACCCAGCATTATGAATGCTATTGGTCTTGTTGCTAGATTCCAAGCTGATCCTAGAGAATCTCATGTCATGGCAATCAAGAGGATTTTTAGATATCTAAAAGGGACAGTTGAGTATGGTTTGTGGTATCCTAGAGATCACTATTTCTCTCTTCATGCATACACAGATGTGGATTGGGCAGGAGATGTGGATGACTAGAAGAGTACCAGTGGTGGAGCATTCTTTTTAGGGAAGAGATTGGTTTCTTGGCTGAGCAAGAAACAAGAGGCAATATCTCTGTCCACTGCAGAAGAAGAATATATTACAGTAGTAGGTAGTTGCACTCAAGTATTGTGGATTAAGCAAATGCTAAGAGACATCAAAATGGAGTATGAGGAAGCTATCACAATCTTTTGTGATAATTCAAGTTCAATAAATATATCAAAGAATCCAGTGTTGCATTCAAAGACTAAACATATATCCATCAAGTTTCACTTTTTGAGAGAGCAAGTGAACAAGAATGAAGTTAGATTGGAGTTTGTGCCTTCCAGGGATCAGATTGCAGATATTTTTACTAAACCTCTACCTAAGGACTCTTTTGAGTATCTCAGGGAGAAGTTAGGGGTTATTATCCCTCCAATTTTGAATTAAGATGCACTGATGTGCATTAGTCTGGTGGATCTCACAGTCATATTTTGTAGTCCGGATTGATGATGGGAAGCTTCTACTTAGGGGGAGCAGCTGTTATGTTTCTGAAGAGTATGTACCCTTTTCTATTGATGTCAAAGGGGGAGAGAAGACATGTGAAAAAAAAGTGGTTACTGATCAAAGGGGGAGCAGTAAAGGAAGAGAAGACATGTGAGTGGTTGTTGTTGAAAGGGGGAGTTATGTCAGTAAGGAGAAGTTCTTGTCTTGATGGTTAAAACAGTTTTTCACATCATATGTTGCCATCAATGACAAAGGGGGAGATTGTTACAAGTATGGGCCTAATTAGTGTTGTCATTGATGTCAACATACTTTTGTTGCATTGATAATAAGGATTGGATGAGTTGTGTGCTGAGGATATTAAGAAAATTAGTCCTAATCAGGAACAGAGAAGAACAGTGAAGATAGTGAAGTAAAGATCCCAGATAAGATGAAGATCAGAGGATGCACTTAAAAGGGTTTGCAGATATGTGTCCTAATATGATCCAATAAAATTTTTAGAGGTTCACATGAAGATCTGAAGAAGTTATGGCCACTCAAGTAAAACCAGTTCTGGCAAGTATTCAGAGGTGACAGATTGACACAGATAGGTCCGGTGAGATCCAGAAATGCAATATCTTGTTCCGTGGATTTGATGGAGTGTTTAGGAAGTCAATATGAATTGACAACCCAATTGGTTGGTGGTCTAGAGATCCACAAGCATCCATTCCAATATGACAGTGATGACAGATTGTGTTCTTGAGGTTTCGAATGAAGGAAAGAATGATTTCAGTAAATAGAAATAGTGTGGATGTTCTTGGTAATTCAGGCAAGTTTGTGGAGGTCTTTGGATTGTGACCAGTTTGTGATTGTGTTCGCATTGAAGATTGAGCTCATAATTGAAGAATTTCTTTCGGTTGATGGTGTTCTTCCCAAGACAGGCCACCCGGATAAGTTACACACCCTGAGGATGATCTTGAAGATGTTCTATGAAGATTAGCACGTTCCTAAAGGAATATTGAAGTCTTAGATCTATGTGGCCAACAGTGTGTTGATCCACATGAAGTTTTTATGTAATTAATCATATTGTGTTTATGTATGTGCTATGTAATGTTTGCCAACTTGGATGACTATCCCTTAGTCGATGCCTTGTATAAATAAGGAGTTGTAAAATCATTTCAAAAGGATCTTGTGGAGATGAGAGTCAGGTAGTGAGGAGAAGAGTGAAAAGGCAGAGCAGAACTATTGAGCTTAAATGGAACTGACTCAAGCATGGTGAAGATGCTATTCTTCAGTTCAAGTATGTAATACTTATTATTCTGTAGACAGTGTGTCTCTTGTAGGCAATGGGCCTCTTGTGAGCAGTGTGCTCAGGTAGTGAGCCCTAATTGGCATGTGCCATTTTGTTCTTTCTATTCTTCTAATAGAGAATACAATCTTTGGTTAATCATCCTGTGGTTTTTCCCTTAACCATGTTTTCCACATCAAAATCTTGGTGTCTTATGTGTGTGTTTCTGCTCTTGAATTATTACATTATGTTTCCATGATTGATTTATTATTCTACTAGATTAAGAAAAGGTTTTTGAAGAAAATTTCAGACAACTAATTCACCCCCCCTCTCAGCTATCTATCTTAAATCTAACAAGTACATCTACATATCATGTCAATTCTACATCAACCAATCCCACTTCTCTCAATGTAAATCAACATCCATATCAATTCACTTCACAATAAGAAAATGCAAGCCTAAACTACCCCTTGCAACAAGATCAAGTGTCTTTAAGTCCTCATGACCCTTGACAAGGGAAACACCACTCTAGCTTATGCAAGCCGTTCATTATCCTTCCCACCATCTAATCCTCCATCAACTCCACATTCTAAATTCAAATCATACAAAAGAAAACCTATGGAGTCATCCAAATCCACCCATCCATTGCCAATCCCATCTAGCACAAGTAATCCCAATACCCATTCATCCAATCCATTTAACTATCCATCCAATCAAAATCAAAATATGAAGCCTACAACATCTTCCATCCCTTTTATCCCTCACCATGGGATCTATCCATTCCTAATCCTAATGTATCCAATACCATTATTATTCATCCACCTAATCCTAACCTTAAGCCTATAACACCATCCACCATTATTATCCATCCATTATATTGTCCATCCACCCATATGCTCATGAAGGATGTGATCCAATGGCTATTAGCAAGGAATCAATCATCTCCATGTCACCTAACACCTATCCTTGATCCTATCAAAGAGCCTTCAAACACCGTGTCTAATCCTTCAACCCCATCATCTAGTCCATAAACATCCACTTCCCTTGATGAGACTCTTGGATCCCAAGCAAACATAGATGATCAAACCAATACCTTGGATCTTAGTGAGCATAAGGATAATCAAGATCCTATTGATCCTTCCTCATCCACTATCAAACATATTTCAAATCCACCATCATATCCTCTTGGTCTTATCACCTTCACTCATGAGTGTTCTTCCTTAGGGAAGAAACAACTGTTATCTATCACCTCACCTTCTCCATCAAATAATGAGCTCAAGTCTAGTATCCAAAGCACCCCTAGTCACATTGTCCATCGCATACTCCAAAAAATGAACTATCAAGGTAAAGGCTTAGGCCTTCATGAAAAAGGTATTTTGGAGCCTATCCATGTCAACATCCCTCCATGCTCATATGGCCTTGGATATACACCCCAAGGTAAACAATCTCAAGATGTTGGTACTTCCTCCATTCCTCCTAAATCCACTCTTTTTCATCTCAAATTCCATCACAAACCTTATCGTACCCCTAAAACATATGTTGACATTCCACCTCCATCATCCTACAAATCCCTAAAGCATGTGACCATACACCTTCCACCATCCACTTTACCTCCACTACTTCCAACTGCTAATATCCCTCCATTCACTCTACCACCATTTCTCCTAATGCCTAATATCCATATCCTCAAATCCCCTTTATCCATTTATCCATAAATCCACTTTTAATCCATCCATCCATAACTCCCCTACAAGTCCTAATCATGACCAATCAATGCACACATTGTCTAAACATGAAGCTTCCACCAAACCCATGGGATTCAAAAATAAAAATTTGGACACCTCTACCCGTAAAGCAAAAAATCCTAAGGATCCTCATGCCTTCGAGCACAAATGCAAAGAGTCAAAGAGAAAGCCATCTAAAAGGATATATACACCCATACCTCCAAAAGAAAAGTCCAAAACTAAAATGGTTTGGGTACCTAAGAAAAAAGAAAGAAAGTCAAATGAAGCATCCACATCTCAAAAATCCCAACTATCCTTTTCCATCCAAAAATCCCAAAAATCACAAATTCCTTCATCCCACAAGCAAAACAAAAGTCATAAAAATTATAAGTCTATGTGGGTACCTAAATTCCTAAATCACCCATCCCCTAAGAGAACATGTCCATTGCTTCCTACACTTCCTTCAAATCAAAAGCTTCAATGTTTGTCATGGTGTGTGCAACCGTTGGTCTTGCTTCCCTTCCATTCCACAACAATTCCACATACCTCCATCTCCCCATCTTTCAGCCATTATCCTACATATCTCCCCCATCACCTTCCTATGGTCCATGCTTTTGCATAAGCCTTTAATCCATTCTTTTGCATAAGCCATACATAATCCACATCATAATCCATTATCCTTCCATACATAATCCACATCATAATCCACATCATAATCCACTATCTTTCCATCCATAATCCACATCATAATCTACTATCCCCCATCTTTCCATGAATAAACCTTTCATAATCCACTATCTACCTACTCCATCTCCCCCTCTCATGTAGTCCCTTACCAACATCTATGAGCATAATGACATTTGATATGGTCCATGCGACATCCCTCTCTAATGGGACTATCACCTTTCATGGAACTAGACTCTTGAGTCCCTCTTATCCTTATCTACCTATCCCATCCAAGTATTCCAAAAATCCCCCATAAAAATATCAAAAATAAGAGAAAAAAAAAATTTAAAATAGTAAAGAGAAATCCCTTCGTCCAATGGTGAAAACCACCCTTGGTGGCGTGTTAGATAAGTACCATGATGAAAACCTAGAAAATAGGCGTCATGTGTAGGTTGATCTTCTATGTCACTTACAATTGGGGGCACGTTGTCTCATCCAACCTATCATTTTATATCCTATCATATCCTACCTACCATCCTCAGCCATTAGATCCATAGACCTATCCTATTGAATCCATTCATCCTCCCTTCTTCCTTTTAATCTTGATAAAGATATGGGGGCAAAATGTTGAGAAATGTTTTGGATATCTCTTAATATACCTCATCCCTTCTAAATTATCCTATCATTGTCCTATTGTCATAAGCTTTGTCATGTAAAATCCTAAGTATTATACCTAGAATGGGGCATGTTATTCCTATGTGACATAGTCTTTGGAGATCACATCCTAGCTCCCTAATGATTCACCCATCAATCCTATCCACTATAGCTTATCCTTTTGTCCATCCATCCCATCCTTCATCCTTGCACCTAGACTTGGTCTTTCCCATGTCATTGGTATCTAGCACAAAGGCTATTCAAATTGTAATTTATTGACATCTCCAAACATTCCAAAAATCCAAAAAAATCAAAACATTTCAAAAATACAAAATGTTTAGGGTAAAAATGAAGAGGGTTAGTTTTCAATGGTTTGTGTTAATCCTCCTTTCACCACTAAATATTCAAGGACATTCAGCTAAGTAGGAAGTCTACTACAGGATTCTTGTCACTTGGAACATAGTGGAAGATTGGAATTGTGTGATTTAGTTGTTTAATTAAGCCCAATTATGCTCAAAACCCTAATTATGCAAATTCATGAACAAATGGACAAATTACAGAAAATGATCACATAGAGATATCAAATGACAATCAAATGTGTACCAAGTTTTGAAGTTTGGAATGTGGAAAATTTAGGGACTAATGAACGGGTGTCCTAGTCCAGTACCATAGTTTTTGTCGAGATCTGGAAACCTTGTTTGCAACCTATTCCTATTGTTCTGGAGATTTTCCTATTGCAGGATCCAGAGGACTAATGAGTGGGAACCTAAGTCCAGGTCCCTATTTTCTTCTCTGATCTACAATTCTAATAGTCTACACTGCTCTCCTACAACTCCACTTTTTCTGCTTTCGTAACCTATAACTTGCAATCACAGAAAAATGGGTTGGGGGTTGTGGTGTTTAGAGGCTTGCCTTAGTCAAGCCTCGGAGAGACATTCAAGTCTTTTGAACACTGTTGTTAGATAAAGATTGTGTATCCCTGTGAGATAGAGGCAAATTCCAAATGATAAATGATTGAAAACACAATTGATATCACCTTGTAGTAAAGATCTCATGGGAAGAAGACGTTCTTCATGTCATGAGAAGATGGATGCCAAATATACAAATACAAACACAAGAACAACAAAGTACTACTCTGCAACACAATGATAGCTTTGAATCACTTTCACAAAATCATAATGCTCATCTAATTTCTATCTAGTTTACAAATGAATGCTTAAACATGCTTATATATGCAACTACAAACATTCGTGCTAAGAATTTTGTAATTCAAACTTACCATGTCAGCATAGGACCTAAATAACGGTCATAAACTGACACTTTGAAATTGGTCCTGACCTAAAATAGGGTAGGACTAGGGCATGGGTGCCCAAGTCCTCCCCCTATTTCAGGAAGGATTTATGTTAAGTGCATCCCTTGAGTCCTATTTGCCATGAAACTTTAGGGTTTTCTCATCGAGAGTCATCAAAATCATGTAAGATGCTCTAAATGCATTCTAAAGGACCTGGGAGATAAACCTTAAGAGGGAAAAGCCCCCCAGGGGACATTTTCTGATGTAACATTTATCCCCCACTTTAATGTATGTATAAACACAAGGCCAATACATGCATTAAAGTACGGTCAACAAGCACAACAAAGATGCCAAGCATGGAGAAGACACGCCAATCACAAAGACAGTAAAAGGCACAAAAAACATGGAGAAGATAGTTATAGTCTTGCAAAACATGGAGAATACAGCATTGAAGACACATAAAACACAGTGAATACAGTGAATGCAGTGAAGACAGTGAAGATTTTCTTTTCTTTTTCTTATATATAAAAAGTAGATGCAAGTACAAGGAAAGTAAACACACCACCCATAATGCAGGAGGGACTCATCGCCACTGGTCTTTAAGATAGCATATGGGGCAATAGACATGCCAAACAAATCAAGCATGTCATACAAATCCCAAAGCATAGGAGCAACTCATTGCCACCGGTCTTTAAACTATGCTTGGGAACAAACACGCAATACACACACACTTAGAAGACACATAGAAAACACGGTAGACAAGAGATGAAGTGTTCCTATTTCTAGTTTCATCACCATCTTAGGCACAATATAGGAACACACTGATGATTGGGCTTCGCCACAACAATCACTGAAGACACACTTAAGGGTTGAGTTAGTCAGAACCGCTCCCCACCTCCACAAAGGAATTTTAGAAAATGACAGGATGTGCACTCTCCATGAGAAATACACCATCCCTACCTCTGTAGAGGGCTTAAGATAAAAAGAATATGTGCGATCTCCTGCTTCCGTAGAGGACTTAAATGATTGCACTAGATTTAAAACAAATCACAGAGTGCAAGAGGGACTCATCGTCACCAGTCTTTAAGACTACACCTGAGAACAAGCACATTGCTAACATCTAAAACAGATAGCTTTCCTTATATCAAGCATGTTAAGATAGGAAGAAAACACTCAAGGGAACACAAGCTCTCACAAGGCCCATGCCCCCCAGAGGTGACATGTAGTTTACGATTGCCAAATGTTCCCACAAAAACATTCCTGCAAGAAAAGTGTTAGTGTCCATATAATCATGATAAACAACAATGCATATGATCATTCACACAAAGAGCCAAGGTTATACTATGACTTTGGAGACCGAGTATAACCATGGGGCTATACCACGAAAATCTCAAAACCAAGTGTACCCAAGGTGAGATTCAAAGATAAACAAAGTGCACAGAGCAATAGTATTGTTATGGTTTGTAAGTGTGATAAGACAATATCAAGATCACATGGAGTGATTCTACTAGCCAAGCGTCAGATAATATATATCAACCCCATCGTCATGTATGGACTAGGTCTAGTTTTTGATTACTCACTAAAGGGACACTAGGTCTACATCAGTATAATATGTTTTTCATCATCCGTCCACTAGATAGAAACACTAGAGGAAGGGAAACAATAAATCAAGAGGAGAAACAAGTGCATTAGGGACAGTCACGTAGGAGGGTGCCCCCAAGTCACCAACTGCAATGCTATGCCCATAACACACAACACACATCAATGAAAATAGAGGAGAGGCAATATAGAAGAGTGATGATACAAATAGAAGAAGGGTCACAATAGAGGTGGTCTCTTGGTATCCTGGACCTAACAAGAGAATCAAGGGTCATCCCAGGAGGCCTAAACAACACATAACACATCACGAGAGATAAAGGGATAGAAATACTTACCTCTAGGGACAACCTAACTAAGGGTTGTCATCAAGCAAAACATCATCATATTCCCACTCCTGAATGTTGGAGGAAAGTGGCAAATAAGGTAGCATAGCCTAATGCTTATTCTTGTCTTCAAGTTGTCCATTCTTAAGATCATCTTGATTTGATTCAATGTTTGGTGAGATTTTTTTCTTGTTGAGATGCAATTCATTGGGCATAAGCTTGTTGTCTCCTCCACCTTTCTCTCGCTTGTCTATTTCTTTTTTTCTTACCACTTATCTCTTGTAAGATAGTGTTTTTCTCTTCCATAGGTTTTTGTGTTTTAGAGGAAGAAGCACCAGGATTAAATCTCATTTCTCTAGGTGGAATGTTTTTCTATTGACGACTACCTCCCGATCCTTGTAAAGATGACAGGGGAGGAACCTTAGCATAGGGTCCTTTTCCTTTCGATCTAGGATTCTCTTCAAATGTTGGTTGTCCATCTCTTGTTGTTTCCTGAATAGAAGGACCAACCACTTGATGTAATAATTTTATTTTGTAATTTCTATAGCTCAAGAAGTTAAAGTCTATCCATGGCTCTAGTTCCACTTCAGATCTTTCCCAAAAGTAATCAAGTGTAAAGTGTTGTCTTGTAACCAAAGGTTTATACTTATTGCGAGGGATAGTAATCACTTGTCCATTCAAAGGAAATTTTACACAATTATGAATTGGTAAAGGGACAACTTTCACAGCCTTTAACCATGGGTGTCATAGTTTGATGTGAAAAAGATTAGAAATGGGGACAACATCAAACAATTGTTCTACAGATTTCTCAAATATAGTGACCAATAAAGATATCTTCCCATAAGTGTTTATAAAGGTTCCCTTATGTGTCTTAATCATCATATTCGAAGGGTCATAATAGCCTTGCATCAATTCATGTGAACAGAGGAACTCTTCCGTGGCCACATTAGTCATGCAATTAGGATCAATAAGGGTTCCATCCACATGATTTCCCATTATCTTCACTGTGATATAAAGAGGTCCTTCAGTGTCTCCAATTGTCCTATCATGAGGTGTAAACACAAGTTCAGTTTCGGGGACCTTTCTTTTCACTAGGAGGGAACCTATTGTCATTTCTGCAATTAGAAGCCATGTGTATGAGTTTTCAAATCAATGTAAGATCAGATTTTAAAATATTTTCAAAAGTTATGCAAAAGACAAGTGCAAAACTATGTGCAAAAATGACATAAAATGCTTGATTTTTTCAACTTTTTTTCAATGCAAATAAGTGAAAGAAAGGGTGTTGTAAAGAAATTGATGAAGTAAAGAAAGTAATATGTCTAATATCAGTTCAATAAAGAAATAATATCCTTCACAACACACTTTTGATGCAAATCTAGAGTGATGACAAGTTAAAACCTAGTGAAAATGTGCTAGAATATGCAATTTTTCAACAATTTTCAATGCAAAGACCCAATAGAAAGGGTGTTGTAAATAATTTTAGGAGGTACAGAAGATTATAGTAGTAATATCAGTCACCTAAATCCATAAAATCCATTACAACACACTTGGAGTGCAAATCTAGGTCAAACCCTAGGGAAAATATAGCAAAAATATGTAATTTTTCACCAAATTTTCAATATAAGGTGTTGTAAAGAATTTTAGGAGGGGAAATAGATAATAAATCTAATAACAACCAATTAGTACAGAAAAATCCTTTACAACATGCCTATGGTGCAAATCTAAAGAGACGATAAGGCTAAATCTAGTGAAAAATCAAGATTTTCAAACCCTAGGCATGAAATTTTTCCAAGCAAACCACTATGATGCAACACTATAACTAGAAATCAGTCCTAATGAGTGTTTTAAAAGGGTATTAAAATCTGAAACAAGATTTTGACTACAAACCCTAGCTAATGCAAAACTAGGTTATATGGAAAAATGCACAATTTCAAGCAATTTTTATCAATTTAAGCATGAAAATGCAATGTAAATGAATGATGAATGAAATTTTTTTGTAAATTAAATCAGATCTGATGATAATGATAGAAATTTATTGAAATTAAATGCCAATTAACTCAAATTATTTGAAAATGCAAGCTAAAAATGTTAATTTTTTCAAAGTTTTCAAATTTTTCAATTTTTTTGTAATTTTTCAAATGCCATAAGATTAACAATGATATGAATGAATGAAATGAATGTAAATCTGAAGCACTGTTGGAATAGGTCCAAACAACTGAGGGGGGGGGTGAATCAGTTCTCGCTCTTTTCTTTCTTTTTTTTTGTTATTCCTTTTGCAACTTAAGATTAAATCAATGATATAAACATTCCAGCATTAGACAATAACATATGAGCAGAAAAAATGAATGACACATTTGACACTAGGATTTTGACATGGAAACTCGGTTAAGGGAAAAACCATAGTGAGGGTTAACCCACAAAAATCAATACCCTGTTAAAAGTATTGATACAAAATGGGAATGTACATGCATTCGGGCTCACTACCCAGAGCTCACTACTCAAATGAAGGCTCACTACCTAAGACAATATTACAAATGAAAAATAGAGATATGAACTGATGATAGCATCTACTTATGCAGGAATTTTAGTTCTGGTTGAGTACAAAAACTGATCTTATGCACTTCATCCTTGCTTTGTACTTCTTACTATTCTACTCTCATTCGCACCTTAGATTTCTACTCTACTCACATTCACTTTCTTCACATACACACCACACTCTAAACAACCAAATTCATCAACTATATATATCTACAACAAGATCTATAATCATTCTACAAGTCAGCTTCAACAGTACTTAGAACACCTAAGAATACTCAGCCCTGTCAGCTAGATCTATGCATAACTTGGAGTGCGGACCAAAACTTACTCTTGCAAATCATTACTCATGTTGGCCATAGTTACTAAATGCCACCATTTGTCCAACAAGTAACTTCCATTCATCTAGAAATAGGATCTTTTGCAAGGTTTACCTATTCTTCTTTTGTCTGCTCTATCAGACTGGAACCTGATACACAAATGCTAATAACATTTGATTCCTTCATAACTAGATGACAAAATTCTAGATTTAGAGTGTATTTGCAATGTTGTCAACAACCTTGGATCCACAACATACCATGCCTTCCCACCGGAGAGATACGGACCAAAATACCAGACTCTACTATATGCTCTATTTTAGACTCCCAGACATAGATAGATTATCATTCTAACTTCCGGTATGATTAGATATTGTACTGCAGATGTGGAGAACAATCTTAGTTGCCATCAATGACAACACCTATCAATGCTATGCAGTGTCTCTTACCAACAATCTCCCCCTTTGGCATTGATGGTAACACTTAGTGAAAAATGACTAAGTGTCTTGGTGCAACTCCCCCTTTGTCTATGCATTCATGCTCTTCACTTATTTCGGTTCTCCCCCTTTGCTGAACTCCTCATTTTTCACTGCCCTTTACTCCCCCATTGACATCAATGGAAAAGGGTGGGATCCACAAATCAAAATACTCCAAAATTTCTATATATATTGTCGCATATGTACAAGTAACCAAAACTTCCATTCACATGAACTTGAGGATGTCTGCAAAACTAGCTTTTATTTGCACAAGTTCGGAGGCCCAAGTACTCTTCATTCCATCCAAAATTGAAATGTGCCCATTTAACACAAATGAGTAAGCTTTTTCCTTTGATAGATCTAATGGAACACTAGTCTAAACTACAATCTGAGATTTAGATAAAGCATTATACATTGTTTCTAACTTAGGGGCAATTAATCCCTGGAGTTCACACATTCTCTTCATAATGTTACTTTTATTTTTGGCAAGTTTCTTTATTTCCTCAGTTAAGTTGATTACTTGACATTCATGACTTATGGGCGAAACTATTAGGGGATCAAAATTTTGAGAGAGATTTGACAAGTTTTGTTCTTGCTCCTTTATCTTGCTCTCAATACCCTTATTAACTTTGGTCCATGACAGACATAATTTGTACATATCACTTCCATCATTTAGAGCATTCTGAATACTCTTTATGCTAATACCCAATATTCTTCTATCATTGACTATCAGGTTCTTTATTTCACAAAATTTCTTATCTAAGAATTCTTTCTGAACTTTTACCTCCGCAGACTTCTCAAGGGACTCAAAATGTGAATTTATTGAACTTACAAGGTTCTTTAGATGATCAAAGGGGGAATCATTTTGATTCTTCTGATAGTTTGGCATTAATTTCTCCAAAACTCCATTTGCAAGTCCCAGTAGCTCATTCTCCTCCATGTGGAACTTTAACATCTTCTCTCTAGCCTTTACTTGGGTGAATGATGCTATCTTCATTAGTTGAATTGGAGAGAGAGCATTTTAGATTAGCTAGGCCTTGGAGTAGTTCAGGTTCATCAAGTTCAATCACTTCTTTTCCAAGAGAATCTTTTACTACAACTGTAGTGTCTCTTGCACTTATTTCAGAATCAACTTTTTGGTCTCCTGATTTCTCAGTCTCTGCTTTAGGTGCTTTGACGTTTGCACCATCTTCTTCTATTTTATATTTCTTTTCTCTTTCTTCTTCTAACTTTGCTTTGACCTTTTTTGGGTTCTCTATACAGGAACTTTTTCTTATTTGTTCATCACTTGCTATCTGATCCGGAGGGCTTTGTGAAGTAACATTATTTCCTTTTTCTAACATATCTGGTGGATTAGGGGTATCTCCTATATCAACTACTTTGTCCACCAATTATGTATCCTCCTGATTTGCTTGTTCTTCTTCTGGAACAGAGGCTTCATTCAATTTCTGTTCAAACATATTCTCTTTTTCTTCATCCAAAATTTCTTTTGTGACTATGGGAAAATTGTGCTTCTTCAGTGCTTTCAAAAGAATTTCTTGAGTTTCTTCAACAATTTCACTTGTTTCTCCCATCATGAGCTTGTTCATTCTCTTTTTTTTCCAAAGTCATTTTTGACTTCCCTAAATATCATATTGATTTGATCAGGTGAAATTTGAGGACACAAAATTATCAGCTCACGTTCTTTGATTTCCAAGTCCTTGCATTTGGTATTTTCTTATCTCAACTCCAGAATATTAGCTAGACTTTGTGGTAGCTCAGAAGTTATCTCAATTAGTGCCTTGTTATAGATGTTAAGATATCTGACTGTTGCTTCCTCCAACACTCTTTTATCTACATCATTGTATTCATCATAGAATTCAGTCATGGGTCTTAGATTGCCATCTACAGTGACAGATTTTATCACATCTTCTAGCGAGACTGTGGGTTTCTCAACATATTCTTCATATTCTTTAGTCTTTTGCTTTTTGCTAGTCCTTTTGCTTCCATAGGACTTTTCTTTGGTTAACTTTGCAGCTTTTGTTTTAGTGACTTTCGGTTCCTTAATTTCAATGTCGGAGTTTGTATCTACATCATCTTCTCTTATGATTTCATAAGTTCGGTAAGCTTTTGTTTTCTTCCTTTTCTCACATTTTCCAGATGATTATGTTTCTAGTTTTGTAGATTTGGAAGGAGTAGAGGTAGCAGAAGAACTTCTAATAGTTCTTGAGGTGGAAGAAGGTTCCACCAGATCACTTGTTTGTCTCTTTTCTTGTTTTTCTTTCTCATCCTTTTCTGTTCTTTCTCTGAATTTCTTCACAGCTTCCTTTGTTAGGCCAATATTCTTGGCTAGTTGCTCAACTTTTTTTCTTACTCTTCTATTAGTTTTATGTTCTTTGAGCTTAGTATGCAACTTTAAACTCAACTCCTCATAGGTTCCAAATCTTTCAACCATTGAGTCTTTGGGCTTGCTTAGCAGATGTTGAGCATACATATCCAAGATTCTTTCATCTACTTCATACCCCATGGGCATGATCCAAATAGTTCTAGGTTCCATTGCTTCCATTAAACACTTGTCAGTATCAACCGTGAAGCATACTTCATTTTTGTATTTGTCAACAATTGAATTTGGAATTCTTTCCCTTGAGTGCATCATACTCTGGAAATTTTTGAAGTAACCCCATATTGCCGTCTTTTGAGCATTGAAATCACCAATGTTGCAAAGATGATTTTTAATTTGAATGGCAACTGGTTCATCATTAGTCCAGTGTACACTTGTTACCCTAGGCACTTCATTCATATAGTAAAAGAATAGGCATAAAATTAGTGTACCATACTTGAAGGTGTTCTTCTTATCTCTTTTGATCTTGTTCATATTTTCAATCAATTGGTTCTGCAATAGTTCACACAAGTCATAATCAACATTTTCTTTTATCATCTTGTATGCAGCATAAATGGTTGTTCCAGAAACAAAATTTTCCCTGCTCAAGTGGTAAATCTTGTATCTAATCACCATGGAGGCAAATTTGACATCTGGCTCTATAATATCATTTATGATCATTGCTCTTCTATTGAACTTAGCTCCGGTAGCATGAGTTACTGTCTAGTTTTTCACAGCTTTTAGCATGGGCAGTCCTCCAGTTGAGTTCAAACCAGTTACATTTTTTATAGCATCCCTAGTAATCTTGAACAGTTTTAACAACCATATGAATTCATCATGTATCCAACTTAAGACATATTGGACCCACTCATCCTCATCAAATGTTGGAAACCCCATAACCTGAACAAAGTGTTTATCCTGTAGAGCCTTGTATTCAAGTTTAAGTTCTTTATTTTTATCCATGAGTTATTTTTCAAACAAATCTGCATACCTTGAATCTCCAAACTCATCTGTATTTGTATGAATGTAAACCCTAATGATGCAGAGCCACACAAAAAAAGCTTACAAACAGGGTGAAAAACCCATTAAACCCACCAAATAGCTAATACTTCTTTCATCATCATCATATTTTCTCTGCTGACCAATATCCTCCTGCAAATAAACCTTCGACCTTTCGCCTATCAGCAGCATCATCATATTTAGCGAACACAATTGTCCTTCTGATGATCACTACTCACCTTACCACCAAACTCTCTCTGTAGCATCATGATGTTTGGCATCATCTGCATCTTCTATCAGTAGGATATTAAATATCGGGTTCCTCCCATATATCCTGATGATGATAACCAACTTTATGCACACGACGAATAGTCTGCCGAATATTCCTTCTGTGAATACTTCACACTGATCACCTCGATATCCTACGCCTATGTCAAAACACTTGTCGTCGGTAGGATAAAACTTTATCAGGTTATATTTTGGAATGTCCTAATGATGATGACATCACATGCATTGTTACTTCCTCTGATGTCGACGTCACCCGGATATAAGACTCCTTCATGTGCTCCACAGCATGATATAAATTATCGGGTTATAATGAAATATCCTGATGATGATCCTAAGATCTATGTGATCCTCGGCTACCTGATGTTCAGGCAAAAGATGATCCTCCTCCTTTCTTTAGCAAATGTGACTTTGACTCACTGTTGACCCCTTTGATTGTACCTTCGCCCGCATGTATGTTCCAGCATACAACCACGACATGCGGATGATGAATACACATGAAATGATGATCTCACAAATGATATATACAGGAAATATATATCTAACCTATATCATCTTGATGCCTCCAAAACATGCACTTTCATAAGTTTCAAGACCCGATCCAGATAGCGATATGCGCATGGATGCAAATGCGATATACATAGTCTGTAATGTCGCATGCAGATGTTATATATCTGTCAAAGGTATATTTTTTGACAAAACTCTCAGGACTTCACAACTTCACATAGAAAACATGACGATTGGGCTGGATCATCACCTAGTCAGTTAAAACTTAGAAATTTATCCTCCTAACCCTAGCACATGAAGATGCTAGGATAACTCACAGCATGCTAACAATCGATCCCACGAACATGAAATGAATAAACAGAAAAGCAAAGATGCAAACTAAACTAATGTACATGTCCATTCCACTGATTCAGAGAATCAACTGGTGGAAGGGTTGAATGAATCCATTTCGCTGGCAATAAGAGAATCAACACATAGATAGCTTGTAAACTAGATAAAAGAAACTGATGGGATCTCTTACTTTCAATAACAGAAATGCATACAAGATTCACAGTCTCACTATGTCACAAATGTCTCTACTTCTGCTATGTTAAGAACTCACCAAACTATCAATTGTATCTACTCTATCTACACTCCTAAAACAAACTGATCTAGGGCATAAATAGTAATCCTCCGCGAGTACTACCAACTCGATTCCCAGTTGCTGGGAGCTTCCAAGCGGCTGGGAGGAGATAGCTAAGACAACTAGCATAACAAACTTCTAACTACCTGTACATCCTCCTAGGTCGATCTAAAACATAAGAATTGGTCCAATGGACCTTATTACATCAAAAAGTCAAAGATACAATAAATAGACTTATGTTCTGTTTTGCAGGGGTGCTCCTGCACCATACTCCCTAGAAGAAGAAATCTCAAGTCCACTTGAGATGAGAGTATGTAGATCTGCACCATGTGTTTGGATCTGTTCTTTAGTCATCCATACTGCTTCTGAATCAGGTTTGCCCTACCAAGCTACCAGATATTCCAAATAGCTTTTGTTCCAGGTCTTCTTGATCACTCTTGTGTCAAAAACCTTTTGCAATTGTGGGGGATCATGTTTTGGAATGTCATCAGCTACTGCATCCTGTAGTAGGTCCTGTCCTTCATCTGGATTATGCTTGTATGGAGTTAGATCACACACATTGAATATAGGTGATAAACCAAGATTTGGAGGGAGTTGTATCTCATAAGCATTATGTCCATGCTTTCTCAAAATCTGACATGGTCCAATCTTCCTCTACATGAGTTTAGTATATTTTCCTTTAGGAAGTCTTTCCTTCTTCAAATGTACTCATACCAAATCTCCAACATTAAACTGTACATCTTTCTTCTTTTTATCAGCATACTCCTTATACTTCAAGGTAGTTTGCTGTAGCTGGGTCTTTACTTGATCATGAACCTCTTTTATGGCTTCTGCAAAAGCTTCTCCCTCTGTACTAATAGGGTCTGCTACAAGTAGATCTCTCAATTCCAAAATTCCTCTTGGATGCATACCATACACTATCTGAAAAGGTGATTTCCCTGTACTCATATTGACAGTATCATTATAGGAAAATTCTCCTTGAGATAGGATATTATCCCACTTTTCTCCATGTTGTTTTGTCAAACATCTGAGCAAATTTCCTAAGGAATGATTTACCACTTCAGTCTGTCCATCCGTTTGAGCATGATATGCAGATGAAAAAGACAAATTTGTTCCAAGCTTCTTCCACAGGGTTCTCCAGAAATGATCAATAAACTTCACATCCCTATCTGACACTATGCTCAATGGCAATCCATGTATTCTGACAATTTCCTTAAAAAACAAATCTGCAATATATGAAGCATCAGCAGTGGTTTTGCATGGCAAGAAATGTGCCATTTTGCTGAATCTGTCCACTACAACAAAAACACTGTCAAATCCTTTCCTTGTCCTTGGTAAACCCAAGACAAAATCCATACTTATGCTTTCCCATGGTCTGGAAGGAATGGGTAAATGCTGATATAAACCTGCATTAGTTGATCTTCCTTTTGCTTTCTGACATATCACACATGTCTCTACAAACTTTCTGACATCTGATTGTAACTGAGTCCAATAGTAATGTCTTCTAACAAGATCAAGAGTCTTATCCAAACCAAAATGACCTGCCATAGCTCCACAATGTTTCTCTTTAATTATGTTCAACCTCATAGAACACCTTGGAATACACAACTATCCACCTTTGAACAGCAATCCATCTTGGATCAGAAATTCAGAGAACTCAGCATGATATTTATCTCCAAAAGAAGTACATACCTGATATATCTCTCCAAAATCTTCATCATCAACGTACATGGTCTTCAATGAATCAATTCCAACACTTTCTAACTGAATCTAGTTGACTATTAGAGCTCTCCTGCTCAAAGCATCTACTACCTTATTCTTGACTCCTTTCTTATGCTTCAATGTAAAAGTAAAAGCTTGTAAAGTTTCTACCCATTTCATGTGTCTGTGGTTCAGCTTTTCCTGGCTGTTGATAAAACTTAAAGCCTAATTATCTGTGAATACTATGAATTCCTTTGGCATCAAGTAATGCCTCCATTTCTTGAGTGACTGGATTAAAGCATACATTTCCAAATCATATGATGAATACCTCTTTTTAGCATCATTGAGCTTCTCACTGAAAAATGCAATTGGCCTACCTTCTTGGCTGAGTACTACTCCAATGGCCATGTGACTGGCATCACATTCTACCTAAAAGATCTTATTAAAGTCTAGAAGTGCAAGGACTAGCTGCTATGCCACCTTCTTCTTTAATGTTTCAAAAGAATCATCTGCTTCCTTAGTCCAAGTAAATCTGCACTTCTGTCCTCCTTTTATAGTATCAAGCATGGGTGCACAAATATGACTAAACCCTCTTATAAACTTTCTATAGAAGGTTGCTAACCCATGGAAACTTCTAACATCATTCATAGTCCTTGGAGTTGGCCAAGACAATATGGCACTTACCTTCTCCTTATCCATTTGCAGTCTTCCTTGTGAAATGACAAAACCCAAATATGTGATCTCCTCTCGCATGAACAAACACTTGTCCAAATTTATCATCAGCTGCTCTTCATGTAACCTCTTGAGAACCAAATCTATATGTCTAAGATGTTCTTCCTTCGTGTTGCTGAAAATCAGAATGTCATCTAGATATACTATGACAAACTTTCCCATGAATTCTCTCAAAACCTCATTCATCAATCTTATAAATGTACTAGGTGCATTAGACAACCCAAAAGGCATAACTTTCCACTCATACAACCCTTCATTGGTTTTGAATGTTGTTTTCCATTCATCTCCTGGCCTAATCCTGATCTGATGATAACCACTCTTCAAATCTATTTTTGTAATATACATAGCACCTCCTAAACAGTCAAGTAAATCCTCTATCCTAGGGATTGGAAACCTATACCTGATTGTGATCTTATTAATAGCCCTGGAATATGTGCAAAGCCTCCAAGTGCCTTCTTTCTTTGGTGCTAGTACAGCTGGTACTGCACATGGACTTAAACTTTTGCCAATCAGACCTGTGTCTAACAATTCCTCAATTTGTCTTGCTACTTTTGCATTTTGTTCTAGAGTTAGCTTATATGCTACTTTGTTTGGAAGTGTAGATCCTGGGATTAGATCTATGCAATGGCTAATATCTCTTACAGGTGGGATCTTGGCATTCCATCATAAATGATGCCTTTATACTTATCCAATAACTCTTGGACAGCTTGGTCTATGAACCTCTGCTTCTCTTTCTTGACTACTTGCTGCTGTTCTTTATTCACTGTGAGACATGGAATTAGGGCATATGCAACTGCACCTTCTGCTGCTACTTCTTTCATGAACTGTTTTCCTTCCACCAGCATTACCTTCACCTCTTTTCCTTTTGATTTCTCCTCCTTCTCTGTCAATGGTAGTAACTCTGTCACCTTACCATCCTTGGTGATTGTATAGGTGTTTCTAACACCATCATGGCATGCCTTCAAGTCATACTACCATGGTCTACCAAATAAAAGATTGCAAGCATCCATCTGGGTAATGTCAAACAACAACCTATCTTTATATGCTCCAATCTAAAATTCTACCCAAGCTTGTTCTTCTACAACCATCTGCTAACCTTGGGTAAGCCATGAGACCTTATATGGGGATGGGTGAGGCAATCTTCTAAGCTTAAGCTTTGTTACCATTTCATCAGATACAAAGTTTTTAGTAGAACTAGAATCAATTAAAACTTTACATGCCTTACCTCCTACTTTGCAAATGGTTCTGAAAAGAGACTTTCTTTGTGGGGGTTCTTTGTCAGGTACCTTCATGGTAGTCATTGTTCTTCTCATCATCAGAGATTCTCCACTCTTTGGATATCCATAATTGTCAGGAGCATTCACACTTTGAAAAGTGTTTGAGCTTGTAACACTTTGATTATCAGGTTCTTGAATTAGATTCGTTCTCCTTTCTCCTGTTGAGCTTGTTGCCTTTTCTGGACATCTGCTGGCTATATAACCTTCTTTGTTACAGTTATAACAACTGATAGATCCTCTACCCTGGGATCTTCCTCTGAAAGGTCTTCTACCTCTCAAGTTTCCTTGCTGATTGTAACTTTCTCTCTGGTTTTGACTGTTATCTCCCTTGCTATTGTCATGACTGGATTCTCCCTGATATCCATGTCCATGTCCTCTACCTCTGAAAGGACCTCTTCCACCTCTTTGTTATTTTCCTCTTCCTCTATTGTTCTATTCTTGTCTTCTCTTTAACTTCTCTTCCACTTTCAATGCCAATTGAAAACATTTCTGAACTGTATCTGGATTATGCAGATTCAAATCTTCCTGAATGTTGAACCTCAATCCATTAAGGTATTTGGCTACCTTTTCTTCCTCACTCTCTTTTACCTTTGTCTTCACACAAAGTTTCATGAATTCCTCTGTATATGAGCTGACATCTAGCTCATTCTACTTCAGGTTTTGCTTCCTCTTGTGTAATTGGATACTGTAATCCAATGGAACATAGGCTTCCTTCACTAAAGCCATCATCTTCTTCCATGTAGCGACTCTACACTTTCCTTATTGTACTCTGTCATCTTGGAAAAAATTCCACCATGTCAATGCAGCTTCTTTCATCTTTGATTGGGCTATCTTCACTCTCTATTGTTCTGGTATCTCCTTTGTCTCAAAGAAATTGTTTAGGGAGTCTATCCACTCCATCACTGAATCAGGTTCCATCTTTCCTGTAAACACTAGTAAATCCAGTTTCACATCCATGGTTCTCCTTTCCATGGCTTTGAGGGCATTCAATAGTGGCCTCTGGTCTGTAGGAATGACCTCCTCGTTCCACCTAGGGATCTCTTCTTCTTCCCTATCTTCTTCTTTACCAGAACCTACTCTGTCCCTCAACTTCTCCAACTCATCCTTCAATTCCTGATTCTGAGCCTTCACAGCCTTGCTCTCGACAATCTGCTTCTTTACCAGAACTACCAACTCAGCATTGGTCATTCTTGTCGGGAACTCTGATGTTCCTTCTTCATCCGACATCTTACTATCTTAAATCTTCCCCAAAAGATTCAACCTTTGCTCTGATACCACTATGATGCAGAGCCACATAGCAAAAGCTTACAAATAGGGTGAAAAACCCATTAAACCCACCAAATAGCTAATACTTCTTTCATCATCATCATATTTTCTCTGCTGACTGATATCCTCCTACAAATAAACCTTCGACCTTTCACCTATCAGTAGCATCATCATATTCGGCGAACACAATTGTCCTTCTGATGATCACTACTCACCTTACCGCCAAACTCTATCTGTAGCATCATGATGTTTGGCATCATCTGCATCTTCTATCAGCAGGATATAAAATATTGGGTTCCTCCCATATATCCTGATGACGATAACCAACTTTATGCACATGATGAATATTCTGCCGAATATTCCTTCCACGAATACTTTGCACTGATCAACCTGATATCCTATGCCTATGTCAAAACACTTGTCGTTGGTAGGATAAAACTTTATCAGGTGATATTTTGGAATGTCCTGATGACGATGACGTCACATGCACTGTTAGTTCCTCCAATATCGACGTCACCTGGATATAAGACTCCTTCATGTGCTCCGCAGCATGATATAAATTATCAGGTTATAATGAAATATCTTGATGATGATCCTAAGATCTATGTGATCCTTGGCTACCCGATGTTCAAGCAAAAGATGATCCTCCTCCTTTCTTTAGCAAATGTGACTTTGACTCACCGTTGACTCGTTTGATTGTACCTTCACCCACATGTATGTTCCAGCATACAACCACGACATGCGGATGATGAATACACACGAAATGATGATCTTGTAGATGATATATACATGAAATATATATCCAACCTATATCATCTTGATGCCTCCAAAACATGCACTTTCATAAGTTTCAAGACCTGATCCAAATATCGATATGCGCATGGATGCAAATGCAATATACACAGTCTATAATGTCGCATGCAGATGTTGTATATCTGTCAAAGGTATATTTTTTGACAAAACTCTTAGGACTTCACGACTTCACATAGAAAACATGAAGATCAGGCCGGATCATCACCTGGTCAGTTCAAACTTAGAAATTTATCCTCCTAACCCTAGCACATGAGGATGCTAGGATAACTCACAGCATGCTAACAATCGATCCCATGAAAATGAAATGCATAAACAGAAAAACAAAGATGCAAACTAAACTACTGTACATGTCCATTCCACCGATTTAGAGAATCAACCGGTGGAAGGGTTGAATGAATCCATTTCACTGGCAATAAGAGAATCAACACATAGATAGCTTGTAAACCAAATAAAAGAAACTGATGGGATCTCTTACTTTCAATAACAGAAATGCATACAAGATTAACAGTCTCACTGTGTCACAAATGTCTCTACTTCTGCTATGTTAAAACTCACCAAACTATCAACTGTATCTACTCTGTCTACACTCCTAAAACAAACTGATCTAGGGCATAAATAGTAATCCTCTGCGATTACTACCAACTTGATTCCTAGCGGCTGGGAGCTTCCTAGTGGCTGGGAGGAGACAGCTAAGACAACTGGCATAACAAACTTCTAACTACCTGTACATCCTCCTAGGTTGATCTAAAATATAAGAATTGGTCCAATGGACCTTATTACATCAAAAAGTCAAACATACTATAAATAGACTTATGTTCTATTTTGCAAGGGTGCTCTTGCACCACCTAATGTCTTCTAAATGTAGTACCCCATTCGGAATGCTTGAAAAAGCACCTAATGGATCGACTTGAATTGATTTGTGAGGATTCTTCTTGAATTTAGGTCGAGGCCTTTCAATAATGTCAATAACATGAGGGATAGCCACTTTAATAGATTTCAGATTCAAAGATTTACAGAGAGGTATCTTTTTCTTTTGTGGTGATAGGGTTGATAACTTGCCAATTGAATTCATTCTCTGCCTCAGTCTCTAGACTTTGTAGCTCAAGTGCTCTACAAAGTCATTATCTAATTTGCCTTTGCAATAAATGCATTGCCCTAATTGTATCCAGTTACATTGTTTAGACAGTTCCTTATGTATCAACATCTTTCCTTCCGGAAATCCTTTCATAGGTTCTAGACTAACTTGGAGTATTCTCTATTAATGTGCTAGATTCAGGTACCCACTCACTGACCAGGGGAAATTGATGCTCTATGCAACTCCCCCTAGGCCAGAGTTTTCTGACTTAATTCTCAGAGCACCAGATTCTGGTGCGAACTCATTATCATTGTGTATGCAACATAATATAGATTTTAATAAAATATTTGAAATTTATTTTACAGACCCTAAAATCTACATTAAGTGCAACAGGAAGATGATAAACTATTGGAAACACATAATGATAAATGTTACCGATTATTTGATTGTGGTTTCTTGGAATATAGATGCATAACTCCAGTGTGTAATTTGCTAGGGGAGTAAATGAAAATGAATTTGATTTTTATAAGGTTTGGTTTGAAGTGGTTCGGGTAGTTAAATGGTAAAAGGTGGTTAGGGTAAAGGTAGGTATTTTACGGATTTTGGTTTAGGTTAAAGTTTGGACAAAATAATAAATTAAGTTTATTTAATTTATTATTTTTCAAGAGGTGTTTGGGTTTATGGGTAAATAATAAATAAATTGAATTTATTATTTACGGAAAAAGGTAAGATTTAATTAATTAATTAAAATTAATTAAATCTTTTGATGAAGGTTAACTTAGGTCAATTTTTTATGTCTACATTTTGCCCCTCTTTGAGACGATGTTGCAAAGCAATGTTGTTTCAAAGAAGATAAAAACATAGTTTGGAATGGATAAAATGGGTTGGATTGGCTTGGATGGGGCTCATAAAAATGAAGGATTGGTAGAATAATGCCCCCTCAAGAGGCTATGCAAGGACGAAGGAGATGGATAGGTTCTTGAAAAAGGAAATGGAGGGAAGGAGGTGGAGTTATGCTAATAAAACTTTGAACAACTTGATGTTTGATATAGCACCTGATGTTATGCACCAAGGTATAAAGACCAAGATGACAATGTGTCCTGTGCCCCAGCGTAATACAACCTTTTCTAGCAAATGAGGAAGTAAACTTAGAGCATTTAGGTCTTAATGAACAAAAGGTATGATATGACCTTAGTTGCAAAAGATAATGCAAAAATCTATTCCAACATACACAAGATATGAATATTAGCTGGAATGATACGGATGTGATTCAAATGCAACATGAAATGATGACACACACAAGCAAGCAAGCAAGTAGGCACAAATGATTCAAAAACAAACAAGGTGTTGCCCCTGTCAAGCTAAAAATTGATGATCAATTGGATTGATTAATGTTGATAATGATTGATGATTGATTGATAACATTGTTGATGTGGGAATGATTTATCCTAAGAATAATGCAAGGATTGATGATTGAGTGATAGCATTGTTGATGTGGGAACGATTTATCCTGAGAACAATGCGAGGATTGTGTTGTTGATATGGGAACAATATATCCCGAGAACAACACTAGGATTGGGAACGATATATCCCATTGATGATGATGATTGATCAAGTTCGCAACAAGGCTAGGAACAAGACCATTGATGTGATTGGATAAATTGGCTTGATTGATTGACCTGATTGGTATGGATTAAGGATGACTTGCATTTGGATCAGTGTTATTTGGAATGATTTGATTGATTGCATTGATGGATTAAGGTGAATGATTTGAATTAGTTGGATGAACTTGATTGAAGTGATTTGAAGAATTAATGGTGATTGGATTGGATGTGGATTGATTTTTTTGTTAGACATTTGATTTTTTTGGTATCTTTCAAATGTTTTATTTTTTTTTAATTTTTGGCATGGGATTGTGTGTAGATAGCCTTTGGGTAGATACCAATGACAAGGGAAAACCAAACCAAAAGGCAAGGATCAATAATGAATGGGGATGAACAATAGTGAATGGGATAGATAAAAGAATTGGATGGATGGATAAGAGGATGGATGGATAAGAGGATGGGTGATAGGATCAAAGTAGGATTAAAAAGATTGGTAATGGGATAAATGTAGGATTGGATGGGTGGATAAAAGGATGGACAATAGGATAAAGGTAGGAAGGATACCAAGAATGGAGATAAGATAAATCTAGGAGTATGGATGGATATAAGGAGTGGTGATAGCATAAAGGTAGCATGTGGATACTAGGAGTGGTGCTAATATAAAGTTAGGAGTATGGATGGATACAAGGAGTGGAGATAGGATAAAGATAGCACATGGATACTAGGAGTGGTGATAAAAGGATAATGGATGGGAGATATATGATAGATGGATGAAAGGAACAGAGGATGTGATCTCCAAGGACTACATTGCATAGGAATAACCTGCCCCCACTCTGGATATTATACCTGAGGATTTAACAAGGTGATTCTGATTAGGATGCATGATAGGGATAATAGTTGGAAGGGATGAATGGACTGAGGATGTAGATGGATGTATGGAAGAGATTCTTAAAAATGGATGGGTAGATATTTGGAGTTATGACAAAAGGTGTCAAAAGCATTTTTCAACAACTTGCCCCTACTCTCATCAAGATCAAAAGGAGGAAGGGAATATGGATGATGTAATAAGGAAGGTATGATAGATATGCTGGGAAATGATAGGATAGGATATGATATGTGATAGATAGGATGAGATAGATGATACAACATACCCCCAAGTGTAAAGCACATAGATAATCACCTACGCATGATGCATGTTTGCCAGGTTTTCATCATAGTACTTATCCAAGGTGCCTGTTTACCAGGTTTTCACCATTGGATGAAATGGTTTCTCTTTACTATTTTGATTTTTTTTTCTTTGTAGGGGATAGTCGGATGGAATAGATGGGGACTCAAGATTTTGTTCCCATAGAAATGTCCTAGGATGGATAACTCATAGACCATGTCAAATGTCGTTATGCTCATAGATGTTGGTAGGGAATTGCATGAGAGGGAATAGACTTTGATGTGGATTATGAAAGGTTCATGCAAAGAATAATAGGGGATAGGAGAGTATGATGTGGACAATGATGAAATGATAGTGGATGAGGATGGAGTTAAAGATATAGATATGGCTTATGCAAAAGCATGGACCATAGGATTATGATGGAAGAAATAAGTAGGATAGTAGATGGGAGATGGGGAGATGGAGGTATGTGGGAATGTTATGGAATGGAAGGGAACCACGACCAATGGTTGCCCACACCGAAATGGATTTTGAAGCTTAAAAGGGGGATTTGGGAGTAATGGAGATGTTATCTGAGGGGATTGCCTATTCAGGTCTTTAGGAACCCAAATGGACTTATGAATTTTAGGATTTTGTGATAGGGAGCAGGATATTTGGGATTTTAGATGTGTGGATGCTCCATTTGAACTAGATACTTTTGCTTGGGGACCCAAACCATTTTGGTTTTGAGATTATCTTTTTGAGATGTGGACTTGGGTAGCCTCTTTGAATTTTGATTTTCCTTTGATTCTTCGTATTTGTGCCATATGGCATGATAATTATTGGGATTTTTAGCGTTATGGGTGGAGGCATCAAAATTTTTATTTTTGAATCCCATAGGGGTGTTTAGGATAGCTTCATGTTTATTCAATGTGTACATTTGTTGATCATGATTAGGAATTGCAGGGGATTTATGGGAACGAGATGTATGGAAGGAGGGATTAATGGATTTTTGGCTAAAGTGATAAGGGGATGTGAGAATAGGAATATTAGGAGTTAGAAGGAGTGGAGGTAAAGTGGATGGAGGGATGTTTGGAGTTGGAAGAAGTGGAGGTAAAGTGGATGGAGGAAGATGAATGGTCACATGCTTTTTGGGTTTGTAGGATGATGGAGGAATGGAAACATATGTTTTATGGGTGTGATGAGGTGCACCTAGTTTGGGCTTAGATGGAGTGGATTTAGGAGGTGGAAATGTGGTACCAACAGCTTGATATTGCTTACCTTGGGGTGTATATCCAAGGCCATATGAGCATGGAAGGACTTTGACATGAATAGACTCCAAAATACCTTGTTCATGAAGGCCTAAGCCTTTATCTTGATAGTTCATGTTTTGGAGTATGCGGTGGATGATGGGACTAGGTGTGCTTTGGGAACTAGACTTGACCTCATTATTGGATGGAGAAGTGGTAGACAATGGTTTCTACTCTCCCAGTGAAGAACATGTTGATAACTGAGAGGGGGGGTGAATCAGTTATCTTAATTATTTGACTTTCTTTTCTTCTTTAATAATTAGTGCAGTATCAAAACATATAAGCATACATGAACATGAGAGTAGAAAGAAATCAACACACATAACACAAGGATTATTATGTGGAAAACCCTGTTAAGGGAAAAACCATGGGGTGACTAACCCAAGATTGTATTCTTTGTTAAAACAATAGAAGTACAAAATGACACTTGCCAATTAGGGCTTACTACCCGAGCACACTGCTCACAAGAGGCTCACTACCTACAATAGTTTATAGAAAGAAACCAGGTACTTGAACTAATGAGAAGCATCCACATATGTTGAGGTTCAGTTCTAGTTAGGCTCAATATACTGATCTACTACACTTCATTCTTCCTCTACCTTAGTGCTGCTGTTCTGTCACATACCGGACCTGTATTGTTACTTCCACACTGCTCTCTTTTTTTCTTCATACTTCACAACATACCATATATATATTCACATCTAAATCCATCTGGTATATATATCCTCACAAAGGATGTCAACATCTTTCAAGTCGGCATCCGGAATACTCAAGATTTTCCCAAACTCTGGTCTGTCGGCTGAATCCATGCTTACTAAGTGATGTGTATCAAAAAGATAGTTATAGGAGTCATCAAACATGTCATCCAACATGAATGATCCCTCAAGAAACTTGATCACCATCAATTTCTTATCCGGATTAAGGTCTGATGCTCTGTTGATTAGTCTACTCTTCCAAATAGGAACCCAACACTTAGGTGCTCATATCTTTTCACTCTTTCATCACCGGAGGCTCAATCTCTGGAATGTAGCAGTCATGGTACTCCTCTTGACTTCCCCAAGTCCATACTTTGCTGAGATACTTCCTCTGAGAGATCCAGACCTAATTGTCGAACCTTGCTACATGCTCTGTTCTTGCTTACTGGACCGAAATACTCTTCAATCTGACTTCTGGTATAGACATACCATGTGCTGCGGATGAGTGGGATGGAATTTGTTGCCATCAATGACAACACTCATGAAGCCACACAGTATCTCTTGCCAATAGAACATTCATGGATGAAAGTAGCCAAACTAATAGGACGTGATGGCAGATTTGAAATAGGATCAATATGAGATGGTGAAGGAGCAATAGGATCTTGTTTATGCATCATGAAGATTCAATGTATTTATTTGATTATCTATGTGCTTGTGGGGACCAAGTGTCTAATCAAGGGAAGCGGATGTTGTGGAATGATGGACAGGAGTGGTGGAGGTTTCTTGAGCATGGATAGTATTGGGACCATGAGTGGAAGGAGTGATAAGCTCTTGATCATGAGTGGAAGGAGTGACAAGCTCTTGATCATGAGTGGAAGGAGTGACAAGCTCTTGATCATAGACAATATCTTGATCATAGAAAAGATATAAGTTATGAATAGGTTGACTGGAAAGGATTTGATCTTGAGGCAGTAAGGAGCAAGGTTGATCATGCTTTAGAGTTGATTCTTGACATAAATTTTGAGTTTGGATATGAATGGAGGTCTCTTGGATAGGTTTAATGTATGGTGGGGAATGAATTGGGCTTATGGTAGGTGGATCTTCAAGAACATTTGAAGGTTCTTGCATACTTTCAAGGACAGGCATTTGATGGCATAAGGGTGGTGGTTGATTCCTTACTAGTACCCAATGGATCACATCCTTCATTAGTATATGGGTAAATGGACAATATAATGGATGGATAATGAGAGTAGAAGTTGTAGGATTAGAATGCAATGGAGGGATAATGGGATTGGATGTGATAAGAGTGGGATTAGGATCGGATAGATGGACAAGAGGGTTGGATTTAATAGGATTGGGATTTGGATTAGGTGGGGGGATGATAGGATTGGTTATGATAGAATCAAAACTTGGATTGGGCTTAGATGGATGGTTAATAGGATTGGACTTAGGTGGAAGATTTGATGGTTGAGAGTTTAAGTGTGTTAAGGATTGGCTTAATGGATTAGGATTTGGAAGGTTGGAAGGAATATATGATGGAGGTTCCATAGGGATGGATGGATGAGGAGGACTAGTAGATGGATTGGTGTATGATTCCAAACTTGAGGTGGTATCTCCCTTGTCAAGAGTATCATTAAGAAGAATTGCAAATTCATTCTCATGTTGTAGAGGATTTTGAGATGGATATTGAGGAATATTCATGAGATTGGTTGATATGGAGGGACTGGGTTGGCATGATGATGGGGGTGACTCATAGAATCTAGGTTGAATTTGTGAATGTTGTATGGATGATGGTGGTGAAGGTAACAAAGGGATTCATGAATGAGAAGGTTGGGGGCCCAATGGATTAGGATTGAAATTAGATGGAATTTGTTGTTGTTGCATGGATAAAGGTATGGTGAATGATGTGTTAAATGAAGGTTGTGGTTTTTGGGATAAGATTTGGTGTTGTTGAAGGAGGGATTGTTTTTTTTGGCTTGGTTGTTGAAGATATAAGGTGAAGGGACTTAGTATGTGTGAAGATGAAGCATGGGTAGGGATCTGGACCTGTGAGGTTTGAGGTAAAGTTATTGTTGAATACGTTTGGGGTATAGATGTGTTGGGTTGATATGAGTGGTAGATTGGTTGTGATAAAGATTCATAAGAGGTGGATGGAGATGACTCATAGAGTTGGGGTGTTGATGTGGTAGGATGTTGAAATTATGAAAACAATTGTGATAGTTGTGCCAATTGAAATCTAATATCTGCCTCTTGTTGTAGTGATTGAGTGAGTTGTTGTTGTAACTAAAGGACTTCGGGATTAAAGGATGTCGAGGTTGAGACTTGGGTAGGATTATAGTTTTGTGAGGTTGAGGGCATGGAAGGAAAATCTTGGGTTGTGTTGGGATGATAAGAATGTTCTTGTGGATAATGATCATAATAGATATGTCGAAGCTCTTATATTTACTCATATTCTTGAGATGATAGTGATGTTGGTGGAGGCCAAAATGGGGAGATATATGGTTCATGGGTATCGAAATATGAATCATGATCTACCAAATTCTCATCATTATTAGAGCTAGGAGGGCCTTCACAGAGTATGAGTTTTGGTTTTTGATTTGTCCTAGATTTGTTGATGGTCACAACTATTTTGACGAATAAGGATTGGACTAGGTTAAGGATGGAATGTGAATAGGATAATGATAAATGAATTAGGTGGGAAATGGATGGATTGGATGATTTAATCAATTGAAAGAGCTTCTTAGGATTCAAAGTGACAAGCTTCCACTTGAGTTGTGACACTGAAGGATGATAGGTTCCTAATTTTGAAGGCCAAGTTAATGATATAGGGGACAAGTTGTAGTGGTGATTAGAAAATGCAATATGATGATTTGAAATGAATGGATGCAAATAATGTCTAAGGGTGATGATCAGGCAAGCACACACATTAATCATATAAGACACACAACAATCAAATTGGTTGTTTTGTTTTGATGATATCTTGATGTTTTGCAAACACTTGTAAACATTCACAATCCTAAGCTAGGAAAGAATAATACTTGCTGAGTTCCCACTTGGTTTTACCCAGTCGCACCTACTTATGGTGTATAGCTCTAGGAACTTGGGGCACGGGCTCCCCCTTACAATGCACTCACTTCTTAGGCACACCAAGTTCCAGGTCCTAGGATGCGTAGATCCTGAGGTACCTTGCTATCTCTACCATAAGCTGCAAAAATGTGGGATGACTATCAAAGTTTCCTCCTGTATCAACAAGTAGAGGGTTTTTGGCCACTAAACAAAAGGGTTCTAGTGAATATCCATGGGATCGACATCCCACGAGCATCCAGCAAGCCACTTAAGGCTCTAACTAACCCTACTAGGAGTTTAATATACACAAAGGTACGCCTCCTTTCGAACTAGCACTGTATGGTGAGCGGTAATACCAGTTAGACTTGGCTTTCACCTTATCCTCAATTTATATAGTAGGCTGGATGAAAGTCCCGCTTGGGGTCACAAGTGAGTTCTCCTTTTGGATGTGTCTCAAGAGAAGGCCCACTCTAAAGGGTAACAAAAGCAAGGAAACATGTTATTTTTGATCTCCCAGATCGCACGAAACGCAAGGAGAGAGTATACACAATGGCTTTGCCTCACACTCACATGGGGTTCATTTTTATTCCAAATCAAATGTGTGGGTGGTTATACAAAATGTCAAAGGAATGCTTTTGATTCTCAAGATCACCGAGTGGCGCAAGAGAAGAGCATACGCATTCAATGACAAAAATGCAAACCATAAAACATAAGAAACACTTGTTAATTTTAACCCTTGCTTATGATATGACAATCAAACCTACAACACACTGATTAGTAGTTTGCAAAATAGTCTTTGACAGGCATAAAGCTGCAAGTGAAACAAATGAATCCTACAAAAACCACACAAAAAATGTTAAATGCTAGATGAGAAATATTGATGCCTTAAAATGACTAAATTTCAAATGATTATACTAGAGAATATGAGATGAATTTGCAATAAATGGTAGCATGGCTATGTAAAGCTCGGAAGTAGCTTTCTAACACCTACAAAAACATGAAAATCTGATGAAAAACGCAAAAGTTATGATAGTTTGAATCAAACAACCTCCAAGGGCTAGGGATAGGCACTCTGGTAAATATCTTTGTTGTTTGATGGTTTGGTTTGAATGTGTTCATATGAAGCAATATGACCCCTAATCATTATGACTAGCAATTAATCTCTGGTTGTTTGAATAAACCACTAGCAGTTTGTTTAGCTTTGATCACATTTGAAAGACTTTGAACCTTAGTGGATAACATTTTATAAACTGGCAACAACAAACATTAAATATGAAAATGCTCATAGATAGAAAAAATAAAATTATTTGTGGCATGAGACCATTTTTCCACACACATGAAAAACAATGTGAATAGCTTTTACCATGTAAGATAATTTTCTCTAGCACTATAAACCTACAGTGTGAATATCATTTATAGCATTAGACAATTTCTAAAATATGCCAAAAAGAATTTTCATGAATTTTCTAACCTATAATGTTCACAATATGAACTAATTGCACTGAATATTTTTACGGCGTGAGAAAAATTTTAGTGCTATAATACTCTGATATAAAAGAACATCAATGGATAGATTTTCAAAGCATTATAATGCTCACATATAAAAGTGTAAAAATAGTGTGAAAAAATCAATTTTTCCAGCACTATAATGGTCACATATAAAAGTGTAAAAACAATGTGAAAAAAATAAAATTTTCCAGCACTATAATGCTCACATATAAAAGCATAAAATCAGACTAAAAAAATAAAACTTTCCAGCACTATAATGCTCACATATAAAAGCATAAAATCAGCGTGAAAAAATAAAATTTTCCACCACTATAATGCTCACATATAAAAGCATAAAATCAACATGAAAAAATAAAATTTTCTAGCACTATAATGCTCACATTGGCTTAGGATTATTTGAAGCCATTTTAGCAAATATTAAAGTTTGATATAAAACATCCCACCGATTGAATATTGCCAGTGATTAACTTGTGCTTCCAAACCAATAAATTTTTTTAATTTTTCACATTACAAAAGTAGTTTACCATATCAAAGATCAATGATTAATAGCTAGCAAGAGTATTGAAATTAGACTTAGAGCATTCGTTAAAATGGTTACGAGATTTTTCAAACCGAGATATCTCCAGAAATGCACCAAAAATCTGCAAGCTTTCAAACCATAACACTTGCAAACCAATGATTAGAGGGGGTTTCATGTCAGGTTCACCAATGTATGCAACATAATATAGATTTTAATAAAAAAATTGAAATGTATTTTACAGACCCTAAAATCTACATTAAGTGCAACAGGAAGATGATAAACTATTGAAAACACATAATGATAAATGTTACCAATTATTTGATTGTGGTTTCTCAGAATATAGATGCATAAATCTAGTGTGTAATTTTCCAGGGGAGTAAATGAAAATGAATTTGATTTTTATAAGGTTTGGTTTGAAGTGATTCGGGTAGTTAAATGGTAAAAGGTGGTTAGGGTAAAGGTAGGTATTTTATAGATTTTGGTTTAGGTTAAAGTTTGGACAAAATAATAAATTAAGTTCATTTAATTTATTATTTTTCGGGAGGTGGTTGAATTTATGGGTAAATAATTGAAAAAGGTAAGATTTAATTAATTAATTAAAATTAATTAAATCTTTGGATGAAGGATAACTTAGGTCAATTTTTTATGTCTACACATTGTTTACTGTATCTTTCTCTATCCAAATCTTGTTCATTTCACTCCATATCTCATCCACATCAATTTTCCTTTTGCCTCTGTCTTGTATCTACTCATCTGGTTTTCTGTTTATCGGACCTTTTCTTCCATTGTCTTTACTTCTGCAGAATCTTGCAATATGACCAAATTTATTGTAGTTATAGCATACACCATTTCCTTTATGATAAACCTAATTTTCTCTTGATTTGCACTGATTAACCATATGTCCAAACCCATTGCAAACAAAGCAGTAACCATTGAAGGAATTGCTAATTCTTCTACTATTGGGATTATTCTTTTTCACACTTCTGTATTCATTTGATCTATGACCATACCTGTTACATTTGAAGCATTGACTGGAGAAGGATGGACCATTTTGATTTACTTTGCTTCTGCACTAAGTAGCTCTATGACCAAATTTGTTGTAGTTGAAACAATTTCCATTGAATGATGGATATCTTTGAGCATTTGGCTGTCTTATTGGAGGTTTTTTAGATCTATTTCTTCCATTTCTAGGTTGAAATTTTCTCTATCAAAATCCAGAGCTTTCACCTTTCTCATGCTTATCAACATCCTTTTTCTACCCTTGAATGAGTGCTTCAAGTTTAGCCGAGCTTATCTTGAATTTCTCCTTATACTCATTTACAATTTCTAGGTCATGTCTAAGTGTGATAATTTGTCTCTCAAGTTCTCTTTCATTGTCTCTGCTTTCTTGTAGATTAGATTCTAGAAGGCCAACTATCGCATCCAATTTGCAGCATTCTTCGAAACTCTTTTTCAGATTTTTATTTAACTCTTCTTCAACTTTCTTCTTATCTTCAATTTCCTTGGTTAGTCTCATCACTCTAGTTTCCATCTCATGTTTAAGAATAGTAACTTCTTTAGTTAACTTTTCACATTCCTTTGTCTTCTCATCCAGGGCCTTGTCTTGAAGAAGTTGATCCCTTCCTTTTGCATTGGATTTGCTCAATTTTTCTTTTAAGACTTCAATGAAGTCTTTAGCCTTTTTGAGATTGTCTTGCAGCTCTTGAACTTCTACCTTGGACTACTCAAGATTATCTAGGGCAAGATTAAGTTACCATTGAAGGTCATATTCATCCATTCTGCTGTCTTCCAAGATCTTCCTTAAGATGTTAAGCTTTTTCAAATGAACTTCTCTCTGAAACCAATTATTGGAATAGGTCCAGGCAACTAAGAGGGGGGGCGGGTGAATCAGTTGTCACTCTTTTCTTTCTTTTTTTTGTTATTCCTTTTTGCAACTTAAGAATAAATCAATGATATAAACATTCCAGCATTGCACAATAACATATGAGCAGAAAACATGAATGACACATTTGACACCAGAATTTTGACATGGAAACCTGGTTAAGGGAAAAACCATGGTGGGGGTTAACCCACAAAATTAATACCCTATTAAAAGTATTGATACAGAATGGGAATGTACATGCATTCAGGCTCACTGCTCAGAGCTCATTGCTTAAATGAAGGTTCACTGCCTAAGACAATATTATAAATGAAAAATAGAGATATGTACTGATGATAGCATCTACTTATACAAGAATTTAGTTCTGGTTGAGTACAAAAAATGATCTTACACACTTCATCCTTTCTTTGTTCTTCTTACTATTCTACTCTCATTTGCACCTTAGATTTCTGGTCTACTCACATTCACTTTATTCATATACACAATGTTGATAACTGAGAGGGGGGCAAAATCAGTTATCTTAATTATTTAACTTTCTTTTCTTCTTTAATAATTAGTGTAGTATCAAAACATATAAGCATACATGAACATGAGAGAAGAAATAAATCAACACACATAACACAAGGATTTTTACGTGGAAAACCCTATTAAGGGAAAAACCACTGTGTGACTAACCTAAGATTGTATTCTCTGTTAAAAGAATAGAAGTACAAAATGGCACTTGCCAATTAGGGCTCGTTGCTCGAGTACACTGCTCACAAGAGGCTCACTGCCTACAATAGTTTATAGAAAGAAACTAGGTACTTGAACTGATGAGAAGCATCCACATATACTGAGGTTCAGTTCTGGTTAGGCTCAATATACTGATCTACTGCACTTCATTCTTCCTCTGCTTTAGTGTTGTTCTGTCACATACCATACCTGTATTGCTACTTCCACACTGCTCTCTACTTTTCTTCACACTTCACAACACACCATATCTCTCTACACATCGAAATCCATCTGGTATATATATCCGCATAAAGGATTTCAACATCTTTCTAGTCGGCATCTAGGATACTCAAGATTTTCCCAAACTTTGGTTTGTCGGCTGAATCCATGCTTACTTAGAGATGCGTATCAAAAAGATAGTTATAGGAGTCATCAATCATGTTGGCCAACCATGAATGATCCCTCAAGAAACTTGATCACCATCAATTTCTCATCTGGATTAAGGTCTGATGCTTTGTCAGTTAGTTCTTCCTCAGTCTACTCTGCCAAACAGGAACCCAACACTTAGGTGCTCATATCTTTTCACTCTTTCATCACCAGAGGCTCAATCTATAGAATACATCATTCATGGTACTCCTCTTGACTTTCGTAAGTCCACACTTTGCTGAGATACTTCCTCTGAGAGATCCAGACCTGAATGTCAGACCTTGCTACATGCTCTATTCTTGCTCACCGGACCAGAATACTCTTCAATCTGACTTCCAGTATAGACATACCATGTCCTGCGGATGTGTGGGATGGACTTTGTTTCCATAAATGACAATACTCATGAAGCCACACAGTGTCTCTTGCCAACAATCTCCGCCTTTGGTATTGATGGCAACACTTAGTGAAAAATGACTAAGTGTTATAACAAAGTCCCCCTTGGTTGATGCTCTATCTTATGTACACTTTTACCGGAGCTCCCCCTTAGCTAGATTCCACATTTTTCACTACTCCTCACTCCCCCTTTGACATCAATGGCAAAGGTTGGAATTCGTACACCAAAATTTGCAAAATTTAACCTATACATAGTTGCATAAGTATATATACAAGTCATACTTACATATACTTAAGTATATAAGAAAAAGTTATTTTCAACTGGACAAATTCTGTTGCCCAACTTTGCTTCATCCTGTCCAAGATTGAAATGTGACCACTTAGCAAAAATGCAAAAGCTTCTACCCTCTTTAAGTCTACCGGATCACTGGTCTGGGCATCAGTTAGGGCCTCATGCATTGCCTCTAACTTAGGGATAATTATTCCTCTTAGTTCACTTAGCCTGCTTATTCTATTTTTCTTCTCTTTCTCAAGCTTCTTTATTTCATTTATAGCTATAATAGTCTGACATTCTTGATTCATTATGGAAGAGGTGAGAGGATCAAAATTTTGAGATAAACTTGATAGTTTGCTCTCTTGTTCTTCCACCTTCTTGGTAATATCTGCCATCACAGTGGACCAAGATAGACAAAATTTGTATAGATCTCTGCCATCTTTAAGAGCATTTTCTAAGCTCTTTATCCTAATATCCAAATTTCTCCTATCATTTGTTATAAGTCCTTGTATCTTAGAGAATCTCTTACCCAAAAACTCTTTCCAGACTTTCTCTTCTGCTGCTTTCTCCAAAGATTTAAAATGTGTGTTAACAGAATTTACAAGAGATTTCAAATTACTAGATGAGGAGGCCAAAAGATCATTTTGGAAGGATGGCATGATCTTCTCCAACACACTGGATGCAATCTCTATCAACTCACAATCTTCCATGTGTGACTTCAGAAGCTTTTCTTTCGCTTTTGCTTGAGCAAAAGATGCTACCTTCATTGTCTAGACCAGAGAGAGGGAGTCAAAATTGAGTGGTCCTTGGAATAGCTCCGGTTCATCTAATTCCATCATTTCTTTTGTCAGGAAGTCTTTAACTACTTCTGCAGTGTCTCTTGCCGGAGATAGAGTTTTCTTTCCTTCTGTGGCCTCAGAACTGTCATCTGGGGTTTTCTCTATTTGATATTTTTCTCTTCCCTTGACATCTTCTTCTTGACTAATTTTCTCATCTTTTCTTTCTTCTCCTTCAGTTCCGGAGTCAGCAGGGGGATCCGGAAGAGAGATGTTTACTTCTTCAGGAACTTCCTCTTCCGGAGTAGAGGAATCCAAGTCCCGAGTCCTCTCCTCACTTATGTCCTTTGGCTCTTCTATATTTTTCATAGTAGATTCTTCTTTTGATGTACTCAGTCCTTCGTCATCCATGGCAAAAGGTTCATCATCGAAGTCCTCTATAACAGGAAGATTGAATCTTTTAAATGGATTCTGGAGGATATCTTCTGTTTCTTTTTCCACTTGGTCAGTCTCTCCAAGCATAAGCTGGTTCATTCTTGCTTTTCTCTAGAACTCATCCTTGTAGTCCTTGAAGATCATGTTCATTTGTTGAGGGGTAATGGAAGGATAGAGTTGGATAGCAATCTGCTCCCAGATTTCTAGGTCTTTTGCCTTGGCATTGCCCTTTCTCATTTCAAGTTCCTTCTCTAGGCTTTTGAGAATCAGAGATATAATTTCAATGAATGCTTTATTATAGATGTTTAGATACCTAACTGTAGCATCTTGTAAGATCTTCTAGTCAGCTTCATTATATTCATCATAAAATTCAGTCATTGGTTGCAGATTCCCATCCATAGTGACTGATTTGATGATATCATTAATGCAGAGAGAAGGCCTTTCAATGAATTATTTTGCTTCTTCTTCTTTGTTTTTTCCGGCAGATGATTCCATAGAGGTTTTCTTTTTCTTCTTCATTTTCTTAACCTCCTCATCTGATTCTGTCTCTTCAACATCTTTTTGACTTGTATAGGACCTTGTGGCCTTAGTTTTTGTTCCTTTTTCTCCCTTACTAGATGTCTTCTTCTAGTTTTGAGGCTTTTTGGATCTTAGAGGTGGCAGGTGCAGAGCTTTTGGAGGATCTAGTCCGGGAGGGGGCTTGCACCAGATCACTTTCTTTTTCTGCTTCTTGTTTCTCTTTCTCTGCTCTTTCTAGTTTCTCTCTATTTGCATTGACTGCTTCTTTAGAAATGCCAAATCTTTTGGCAACTTCCTCTACTTCTCTTCTCACTTTTCTTTTCATCTCCGATAGTCTTAGCTCAACATGAATTTTCACACTCAACTCTCGAAAGGTTCCAAACCTTTCTATCTCAGGGTCCTTGGGTTGACTCAGCAGGTGTTGGATATGCAGCTCTAGGATTTTCTCATCAACCTCATACCCCATTGGCATAATCCAGACTATCCTTGGCTCCACTGCCTCCATTAGGCATTGATCAATGTCTACCATAAAGCACACTGTATCCTTGTATTTCTCAACCAATGATTGGGGGATTCTTTCTATGGTCTACATCATACTTTGAAAGTTCTTGAAGTATTCCCAGAATGTTGTACTTTGAGCCTTGGCATCACCAAGCCCATACATGTAATCTCTGATTTGTATGGCAACTAGTCTGTCATTTTGCCATACCCAACCATTGGATCCAGGGAGCTCATTCATGTAGTAAAAGAAGAGACATAATATCAGGCCACCATATTTGAATGAGTTCTTCTTGTCCTTTTTGATCTTTTGCAAGTTTTCCAACAGTTGGCTCAGAAGAAGCCTGCAAAGATCATAATCGGCATTCTCCCTTAGCATCTGATAAGTAGTATAAATTGAAGTTCTGGATACAGAATTCTCCCTGCTGGAGTGATATATCTTGTAGCCAATTATCATGGAGGCAAACTTGATATCCAGATCAGTGATATCTTCTATTGTCATTGCTCTCTTGTCAAATTTTGATCTAGTACCCTCACTTACAGTTTGGTTTTTGACCGATTTGAGAGCAGGTAACCCACCAGATGAGTGCAATCTGGTTACTACCCTAATAGCATCTTTTGCGATCTTAAATGGCCTCATCAACCACATGAAGTTGTCATGCACTCTGCTCAAAACATATCGGACCCATTCATCTTTTGCAAAACAAGGGAAATGGATGCAATGTCCAAAATGCTTGTCCCGAATGGCCTTGTACTGAGGTTTGAGTTCAAATGATTCATCTATTAACTACTTGTGATAGATATCCATCAGCTTGGATTCCCCAAATTCCTCAATATTCACATGAATGTATGCCTTAACATCTTCTACATGCAAAACCCCGTGCGGAATGCTAGAGAAGGTGCCTAAAGGATCAACTTCTAGAGATTTGTAAGGGTGTTTCTTGAACTTAGGGTACGGCCTATCAGTGATTTTGACAACATTCAAAGTAGCCATCTTTCAAAAGATTCAGAGAGAGATATTCAAGAGCGAAAATACCTTTCTACGCCTCTAGGGTTCACGATATGAGCCGAATAAGATTACTGGTTGAATCAACTTCTATAGTTGATCTTTGAGAGGTTTTGAGGCAATTTTGTTGTAGAGCTCCTTCTTTCTTCTTCTTAAATGCAAATGTACAAATGATGAACAAGAGAACCCTTATATTTCTACACAAACCCTAATTCCACATTGTAATAAAGGTACAATTTAAGTCATTCCTGTTGCCTTGTTCTCGTTGTTCTAAGAGATCTTTCCAGATTACTGAGATGCAATTAGAGTGGTTCTTGGTGATAAATGACAATCTATCTCCCTTTTTTTAATCATTCCATTTATTTTTAGATCAAGATATTTGAATTTTAAATCATACCAGATCTAACTGTGGGAATCCTACTTTTACCGGATGACTGTTAAACCGGATCAATCTTGGATGCTTAACCTCTTGAAAACTTCTTGCAAATCTTCCTTATCTTTACCAAGGCTTATTTAGATATTTCTCTAAGAACCCTTTAATCTACAACTTTCCATGTGCCAATTTTAGGCACCAATTGACTAGCTGGGGGAATTTGTTTTCCTTTTTGACTCCCCCTGAGCCAGAACTCATCTATATAGTTTCTGGGAGGAATATCTGTACCAAATTCTGGTGTGGATCCATCCCCAACATTTTCTATACTTCTCTTTACCCAAATCTTGTTCATCTCCATTTGAACTTCATCGGCATTCACTTTTCCTTTTCCTTTGTCTTGATTTTGATTATGATGCACCGAACCCCTTTTATCCTGATTCTTACTTCTACATAATTTGGCAATCTGACCAGATCTATTGCAATTGTAGCAAACAACATTTCTTTGTAGATTTGACTGATATCCTCTTGATCTACATTGATTAGCCATATGTCCCATTCTATTGCATGCAAAGCATCTACCATTGAATGAATTGTTCATTTGCATATTTCTACATTCATGAGATTTGTGACCATACCTTTTGCAGTTAAAACACTATCTGGAGAAGGATGAATTAGTCTGATTCATTCTTCTTCTGCACTGATATACTTTATGACCAAAGTTATTGCAGTTGTAGCAGTATCCATTGAAGGATGGATATCTTTGAGCATTTGGTTGCCTTACCGGAGGTCTTCTAGGCCTGTTCCTTGGATTTCCTGATCCAGAGTTCTTCTGACCAGATCTAGAGCTTTCCCCTTTCTCATACCCCAAGCCTTGCTTATCATCTACCCGCTTTTGGCTTTCAAGAAGAACTTCAAGTTGAGCAGAGCTTATCTTGAATTTCTCTTTGTATTCATTTGCAGTTTGAAGATACCTTTTAAGAGTGTCTATTTGATTCTCAAGTTGTTCTTCATTGTCTCTAGCTTCTTCAAGATTAGATTCCAGATGCCTGATTATTCTATCCATTTTGTGGTAGTCTTCTGACTTCTCCTTGAGAGATTGTTTTAGATTATCTTCACTTTTTCTTTTCTCTTCAATTTCTTGGGTGAATTTCATAACTCCTGATTCCATTTCATGTCTTACCATAATGACCTCTTTTTATAACTTCTCACATAACTTGGTTTTCTCATTCAAATCTTCATTAGTATCATTGGCTTCACTTTGACTTGCTAATTGTTGAAGTAGTTCCTTTCTTTTCTTCATTGAAATACTTAGTTTTTCTTTGAGTTCATTTATGAAATCATCAGCTTGTTTGAGTCTTTCCCTTAGGTTATTGACTTCAGAGTGAGATTGCTCAAGATCATTTAGGGCAGACTGAAGTTGATCCCTCATATCGTACATATCCATTGAGACTCCCAGATCTTCCTCAAGCTGTTAGGCTCTGTCTACAAGAACTTAGCTCTAATACCATATGTTGATAACTAAGAGGGGGGGTGAATCAGTTATCTTAATTATTTGACTTTCTTTTCTTCTTTAATAGTTAGTGCAGTATCAAAACATATAAGCATACATGAACATGAGAGCAGAAAGAAATCAACACACATAACACAAGGATTTTTACGTGGAAAACCCTGTTAAGGGAAAAACCACAGGGTGACTAACACAAGATTGTATTCTCTATTAAAAGAATAGAAGTACAAAATGGCACTTGCCAATTAGGGCTCACTGCCCAAGCACACTGCTCACAAGAGGCTCACTGCCTACAATAGTTTATAGAAAGAAACTAGGTACTTGAACTGATGAGAAGCATCCACATATGCTGAGGTTTAGTTCTGGTTAGGCTCAATATACTGATCTACTGCACTTCATTCTTCCTCTGCTTTAGTGTTGTTGTTCTATCACATATCAGACCTGTATTGTTACTTCCACACTGCTCTCTACTTTTCTTCGCACTTCACAACACACCATATCTCTCTTCACATCAAAATCCATCTAGTATATATATCCACACAAAGGATTTCAACATGTTTCTAGTCAGCATCTAGAATACTCAAGATTTTCCCAAACTCTAGTCTGTCAGCTGAATCCATGCTTACTAAGAGATGCGTATCAAAAAGATAGTTATAGGAGTCATCAATCATGAATGATCCCTCAAGAAACTTGAACACCATCAATTTCTCATCCAGATTAAGGTCTGATGCTCTGTCGGTCAATTCTTCCTCAATCTACTCTGCCAAATAGGAACCCAACACTTAGGTGCTCATATCTTTTCACTCTTTCATCACCGAAGGCTCAATCTCTAGAATGTATCACTCATGGTATGCCTCTTGACTTGCCCAAGTCTATGCTTTGCTGAGATATTTCCTTTAAGAGATCTAGACCTGATTGTCAGACCTTGCTGCATGCTCTGTTCTTGCTCACTAGACTAGAATACTCTTCAATCTAACTTTCGGTATAGACATACCATGTCCTGTAGATGTGTGCGATGGACTTTGTTGCCATCAATGACAATACTCATGAAGCCACACAGTGTCTCTTGCCAGCACATACCACACTCTAAACAATCAAATTCATCAACTATATATATCCACAACAATATCTATAATCATTCTACCAGTCAGCTTCAACAGTACTTAGAACACCTAAGAATGCTTAGCCCTGTTGGCTAGATCTATGCATAACTTGGAATGCAGACCAAAACTTACTCTTGCAAATCATTACTCATGTCAGCCATAGTTACCGAATGCCACCATTTGTCCAACAAGCAACTTCCATTCATCTAGAAACAGGATCTTCTGCAAGGTTTACCTGTTCTTCTTTTGTCTGCTCTATCAGACTAGAACCTGATACATAGATGCTAATAACATTTAATTCCTTCATCACCGGATGCCAAAATTCTAGATTTAGAGTGTATTTGCAATGATGTCAACAACCTTGGATCCACAACATATCATGCCTTTCCACCAGAGAGATCCGGACCAAAATACCAAACTCTACTATATGCTTTGTTTTAGACTCCTAGACTTAGATAGATTATCATTCTAACTTCTAGTATGATTAGATACTATACTACGGATGTGGAGAACAATCTTAGTTGCCATCAATGACAACACCTATCAATGCTATGTAGTGTCTCTAGCCAACAAGCACAACACTTAGCAAGGTGTAAAATTGAAAAGAACACGGGTTTACCAAAATGTTTAGGGTAAAAATGAAGAGGGTTAGTTTTCAATGGTTTGTGTTAATCCTCCTTTCACCACTAAACATTCAAGGACATTCAGCTGAGTAGGAAGTCTACTACAAGCTTCTTGTCACTTAGAACATAGGGGAAGATTGGAATTGCGTGATTTAGTTGTTCAATTAAGCCCAATTATTCTCAAAACCCTAATTATGCAAATTTGTGAACAAACAAACAAATTATGGAAAATGATCACACACAGAGATATCAAATGACAATCAAATGCATACCAGGTTTCAATGTTTGGAAAGTGAAAAAGTTGGGGACTAATGAGCAGGCACCCTAGTCCAGTATCACAGTTTTTGTCAAGATCTGGAAACCTTGTTTGCAACCTGTTCCTGTTGTTCCAGAGATTTTCTTGTTGCAGGATCTAGAGGACTAATGAGCGGGCTTCCAAGTCTAGGTCCCTATTTTGTTCTCTAATCTACAATTTTGATAGTCTACACTACTCTCCTGTAACTCCACTTTTTCTACTTTTACAACCCGTAACCTGCAATCATGAAAAAATGGGTTGGGGGTTGTGGTGTTTAGAGGCTTGCCTCAATCAAGCCTCAGAGAGACATTCAAGTCTTCTAAACATTGTTGTCAGATAAAGAGTGTGTATCCCTATGGGATAGAGGCAAAATCTAAATGATAAATGATTGAAAACACAATTGATATCACCTTGTAGTGAAGATCTCATGGGAGGAAGACGCTCTTCATGCCATGAGGAGATGGATGCCAAATCTAGAGATACAAACACAAGAACAACAAAGTACTACTCTACAACATAATGATAGCTTTGAATCACTTTCACAAAATTATAATGCTCATCTAATTTCTATCTAGTTTACAAATGAATGCCTAAACATGCTTATATATGCAACTACAAACATTCCCACTAAGAATTTCGTAATTCAAACTTACTGTGTCAGCATAGGACCTCAATAACTGTCATAAACTAATACTTTGAAATTGGTCATGACCTAAAATAGGGTAGGAATAAGGCGTGGGTACCCAAGTCCTCCCCCCCTATTTCAGGAAGGATTTATGTTAAGTGCATCCCCTGAGTCCTATTTTCCATGAAGGAGACCAGTATGTTATTGATCTACCAACTACCTTTGAGATTTGGAATAAACTGGAACTTTTGCATGAAGGAGACCAGTATGTTAAATGTGCAAGGTTACAAAGTCTAAAAGGGAAATTTGAAAAACTGAAGATGAGAGATGATGAAAATATTACCTCTTTTATGCCAAGAGTGAATGAGCTGGTTTGTAGAATTAGAAATGTAGGTGGAATCCTAAGTGAAGAAGAGATTGTTGGCAAAGTTCTCAGATCCCTTCCTACTTCTTATAAAATCAAGGCTTTTGCAATCAAAGAATTTAGAGCTCACACAACAGTCACAAGAGATCAATTGGTTGGTAAGTTGGCTACTTTTGAAATTGCCGAGTTTGGAGATGATCCTCCAAAGACTGAATCTGCATTCAAAGTCAGTACCTCTGTAAAAGGGAAACAAAGGTTTGATCCAGGAGAAAACTCTTCAAGGAACCTATCATGGTATGAAAATGCAAGAAAACACTTGGAAGAAGAAGAAGCTGAAACTGCTCATCTTGAAGCTCTTATTGCAAAAAGACTGCCAAGAGGATCTGATAAGTATGAGGGAAAATTGCCTTTTAAATGTTTTAATTGCAATAAATTGGTCATTTTGCATCAAAGTGTCTAGAAAGATTTTCTAGGCCAAACAATAACAGACGAAGATTCCAGAAGAATTGTTACTATGCTCATGAAGGAGATGATGAAGGAGTAACAGATGATGAGTCAGAAAAAGGAGACAAATCTGGAAGTGACTGGGTGTTCATTGCCATCAAGGAAGAAGATCCAATGCCCTCTGAATCTATCAATCATAAAATTGAATAAAAAGCCCTGGCTGCCCAAGTAGAAGAGAAGGATGATTGGGTCATTGATAGTGGTTGCTCTCACCATATGACAGGTGACAAAAACAAGTTCATAGATTTGGAAAGGTATGAAGAAGGAGTGGTAAAGTTTGGTGATAACTCTGCAGGTAGAATTAGAGGTAGAGGAACTATTTCTTTTGATGGAAAGAACAAAACTGGTAATGTATTATATGTTGAAGGATTAAAGCACAATCTTCTCAGTGTTGGACAATTGGTGGACAAAGGCTATGATCTCAAATTCAAGAATGGAAAGTGCAAAATCTTTGAAAGTTCTGGAACAGAGATTGCATCTGGTACTCAAACAAAAGGTAACATCTTTCACTTAGTTGGTACTAGTAAAAGTTGCTTATTTGTTCAAGTTGATCAAAGTTCGTTATGGCATAGAAGAATGTGTCATGTGAACTTTGATAATATCATCAAGATTAGCAATACTCAGGCTGTAAGAGATCTTCCAAGACTGGTTAAAGCTACAAATAGTTTGTGCAAAGAATGTCAGTTGGGAAAACAAAGCAGAATCTCATTCAAGAGCAAGGAACAATCTTCTACCAGATTATTAGACTTGGTTCACACTGACTTATGTGGTCCGGCAAGAATCAGGAGTGTGCAAGGTGATAGATACTTCATGTTGCTAGTTGATGACTATTCCTGGATGATATGGGTAACCTTTCTAAAAGAGAAATCATAAGCTCTTGAGAAGTTCAAAATATTCAAAGCTATGGTGGAAAATGAGACTGGATTAAAAATGAAATGTCTGAGGTCTACTAGAGGTGGTGAATTCACATCCGGCGAGTTCATAGATTTTTGTGAGAAGCATGGTATAAAGAGACAGTTGTCTGCTCCTAGGACTCCACAACAAAATGGAGTAGTAGAGAGAAAGAACCAGACCATCCAGGAAGCATCCAGGACAATGATGATGGAAGCAAATGTTCCTCAGATGTTTTGGAGAGAAGTTGTCAGCACTGCAGTCTATACTCTCAATCGAGTTCAAATTAGAAGCAATACCAGTAAGACTCCTTACAAACTTTGGTTTGGCATCACTCCTACTATGAGGTATTTCAGAGTATTTGGTAGCAAATGTTACATTAAAAGAGATGAAGATCTAGGCAAGTTTGATGCTAGAAGTGAGGAAGGAACATTCTTGGGTTACTCCACTCAAAGCAAAGCTTACCGGTGCTACAATAAGAGACTCAGAAAGATGATAGAAAGTACAAATGTAAAGGTTGATGAAGGAATTGAGAGACCTTCAAGGTTTTATGAATAGGATGAAGATGATCAGAATGATGTTCTAATTCAAGGAGCCCAAACTCCTTCCGATACTCAGAATCAAATAGGTCCAGTAAATCAAGGAGAAGAGATGAGTCACAATGAACCTGATGAAGAATTAGAAGTGCAAGAAACTCCCAAAGTTCCCAGGTATGTAAGACTAAACCACTCTGAAGATTAGATCATAGGTGATAAAAGCCAAGGTGTGCAAACAAGAAGAAGAATTGCTCAAGACTCAGATGAGTATTGTCTGATTTCAAGGATAGAACCTAAGACTATAAATGAAGCTTGCAATGATGAAAACTGGACTAAATCTATGGAAGAAGAGCTGATGCAAATCAAGAAAAATCACACTTGGGATCTTGTTCCCAGACCTAGAGACAAGAATGTGATTGGAACCAAGTGGGTCTTCCGGAACAAACTGAATGAAGTTGGTGATGTAATAAGAAATAAAACCAGATTAGTCTGTAAGGGCTACTCTCAAATAGAAGGAGTTGATTTTGAAGAAACCTTTGCTCTGCTGGCAAGAATTGAAGCAGTCAGATTATTTCTTGCCTATACTGCCTTCAAGGATTTTAAAGTATATCAGATGGATGTCAAGTCTGCCTTCCTAAATGGTGATTTGGAAGAAGAAGTATACATTGAGCAACCAGATGGATTTCAATTGTCTGATCAGAATGATATGGTCTGCATTTGAAGAAAGCACTATATGGATTGAAGCAAGCCCCAAGAGCTTGGTATGAAAGATTGGAAAAGCATCTTTTGAAGATTGGTTTCAACAAAGGTACTACTAACAGTAACTTATATTTCAAAATTGATCATGAGAACATCTTGATTGTTGAAGTATTTGTTGATGATATCATCTTTGGAGGAAAAGATAGTATGTGTAAAACTTTTTCAAATCAAATGAAAAGTGAGTTTGAGATGTCTATGCTTGGTGAAATGAATTTCTTTTTGGGTCTACAAATTACTCAAACAAAGAAAGGAATCTTCATTTCTCAGACCAAATATGTGAAAGAATTGTTGAGGAAATTTGAGATGGAAGATTCAAAGCCAATGAATACTCCCATGGCAACTGGATGCAAGTTCAGCAAAGATGATGACTCTCCTAAGGTCGACCAGACAAAGTATAGATCAATGATTGGAGGATTGTTGTATCTCACTCAAACTAGACCAGATATAATGCAGGCTGTTGGTCTTGTTGCTAGATTCCAGGCTGACCCCAGAGAATCTCATGTCATGGAAATCAAGAGAATTTTTAGATATCTAAGAGGGACAGTTGAGTATGGTTTGTGGTATCTTAGAGATCATGATTTCTCTCTTCATGCATATATAGATGCAGATTGGGCAGGAGATGTGGATGACTGGAAGAGTACCAGTGGTGGAGCATTCTTTTTGGGAAAGAGATTGGTTTCTTGGCTAAGCAAGAAACAAGAGGCAATATCTCTGTCTACAACTGAAGTAGAATACATTGCAGCAGTAGGTAGTTGCACTCAAGTTTTGTGGATGAAGCAGATGCTAAGAGATATAAAAATAGAATATGAGGAGCCTATCACAATTTTCTGTGACAATTCAAGTGCAATAAATATTTCTAAGAACCCAGTGTTGCACTCTAAGACTAAGCATATATCTATCAAATTTCACTTTCTGAGAGAACAAGTGAACCGGGATGAGGTCATATTGGAGTTTGTGCCCTCAAAGGATCAGATTCCAGATATCTTTACTAAACCTCTTCCCAAGGAATCTTTTGAGTATCTCAGGGAGAAGTTAGGGGTTATTGCCCCTCCGATGATGAACTAGGATGCACTGGTGTGCATCAGTCTGGTGGATATCACAGTCATATCTTGTGATCTGGATTGGTGATGGGAAGCTACTACTCAGGGGGAGTAGCTAGTATGATTCTGATGTGTTAGAATTGCAAGTATGAGCCCTTTGCCATTGATGTCAAAGGGGGAGAGAAGACATGTGAAAAACAAGTAGTTGATGATCAAAGGGGGAGCAGTAAAGGAAGAGAAGACATGTGAAGGGTTGTTGCTATTAGGGGGAGCTGTGACAGAAAGGAGAAGTTCTTGTCTTGATGGTTTTTCACATCATATGTTGCCATCAATGACAAAGGGGGAGATTGTTGCAAGTATGGGCCTAACCGGTGTTGTCATTGATGTCAACATACTCAGGTTGCATTAATGAGAAGGATTGGATGAGCTGTGTGCTGAGGATATTGAGAAAATTAGCCTCAATCAGGAACAGTGAAGAATAGTGATGACAAGAAGGTAAAAGTCCACAATAAGTTGAGGATCAAAGAATACGGTTTAAATGGTTTGTAGATATAAGTCTTGAGATGCTCCAATCAATCTTTTAGAGGTCCACATGAAGATCTGAAGAAGTTATGGTTGCTCAAGTAGAACCAGTTCCGATAGATGTTTAGAGGTGACAGAGTGTTACAGAAAGGTCTGGTGGGATCTAAAAGTGTATTGTCCTATTCTGTAGATAGGAAGGAGTATTGGGGAAGTCCTTATGATGTGTCATCTTGATTTATTCATGATTTGAAGGTCCAGAAGCATCTATTCCTTTGTGACAGTAAAGGCAGACTATGTTCTTGAGGCACCAGATGCATGAGAGAGAGATTTCAGTAAGTAGAGGAAGTGCAGATGTTCTTGGTGATTCAGGCAAGCTTGTGGAGGTCCTTGGATCATGTTTAGTTCATGTTGTTGGTCCGCATTAGAGTTGGGGCTTGAAATTGAAGTAATACCTCTGGTGAAGGTGTTCTTCCTCAGGCTGGTCGATCGGATGAATGATTCATCTTGTGGATGTTCTTGTGGATGTTTGCTGACTTAGATGTTTGTTCCTAAGTTGATGTCATGTATAAATAAAGGATTGTGACATCATTTCAAAGTGTGACCTGGAAGATGAGGGTGTGGTAGCGAGGAGAAAAGTGAAAGGTAGAGCAGAAGGTTTGGGCTTAAATGGAACTGACTCAAGCATGGTGAAGATGCTAATTACCAGTTCAAGTTTGTGATACTTAAACTTTTGTAGACAGTGTGTCTCTTGTAGGTAGTGAGCCTCTTGTGAGTAGTGTGCTCGAGTAGTGAGCCCTAATTGGCATGTGCCATTTTATTCTTTCTATTCTTCTAACAGAGAATACAATCTTGGGTTAGTCACCCCGTGGTTTTTCCCTTAACCAGGTTTTCCACATCAAAATCTTGGTGTCTCATATGTTGATGTGTTTCTTCTCTTGATCAAATGCATAATGTTTCATGTTTGATTTATTGTTATACTGCTAAATGAATATAAGTGTTTAAAAGAAAGAAAGTTTAAGACAACTGATTCACCCCCCCTCTCAGTTGTCTACCCTAAATCTAACATTTGCTTCCTTGGGTTGTAGACCTAAAACAAAGTCAGTAGGGAGTTGGACCTTCCTTGGGAGTGACCCTAAAACCTTTCTTCAGGGAGTAGTTTCCTTGGATTGTAGCCCTAAAACAAAGTCAATAGGGAGTAGTAGCTTCCTTGGGTCGTACCCCTAAAACAAAGTTGTAATATTTTATTGAGGTGAGTTTCAAATACTATGAGTTAATCCTCACTATAGCTTTTCCCTTTTTGGGTATTCCAAGTATATCTAGTGTTATGCATTGTGTTGATCTTTCATGTTTATGTTAATGCTGTAAAGTTTAAGTTTTAATCTGCTCCAAAGGATTTGAAGTTTTTTGGATATTGATTCATCCCCCTCTCAATATCTAGGTGTGTTCAATAATTGGTATCATAGCCAAGTTACTCAAAATAAGCTTAATTGCTTGAGGAAGGTCCAAGATGGCTTATAATGGATCTCACAAGGCACCTATGTTTGATGGAACAAATTATTCCTTTTGAAAGATAAGGATGGAAAACTATCTATCTTCTTGAGGGTTTTTTGTTTGGAAAGCTATCAAGAAGGGTTACACTACTACTTCTAAGCCTACAAATGCTGATGAGATTACATTGTATGATAATAATTCCAAGGAAAAGAGTGCTATCATGAGTGGGCTAGCTAATTTAGAACTTATAAAGGTAATGAGTTGCAAATCTACTAAGGATGTCTAGGTAAAACTTGAAAGCATTCATGAAGGAGATAGTAAAGTGAAGCAAGCCAAGATGCAAATCTTCAAGAGCAAATTTGAGACCCTGAGGATGGCAGAGGACAAAGACATTGCCAGTTATATGCTCTGAGTGGATGAAATAGTTAATGTCATCATAGGTCTTGGTGGAGAAGTGAAAGAAGATGAGATTGTGAATAAGGTATTGAGAACTCTTCCTAAATTTTACAGTCATAAAGTATCTGCTATTGAGGAGGCTCATGATTTGGATAAATATACAATAGATAAATTGTTTGGCTCTCTCACAGCCTTTGAAATGAGAGAATTTGGCAAAGGTGCTCCAAAGAAAGCAACATTCAAAGCAAGTAAGAAGGCAAAAGATGAAGTTATTGATCAAGATGATGACCTTGATGTGGTAGAGGCAAACATTTTAAGAAGATTGAAGAAGGGAACCAAAAAATACAAAGGTAAGTTACCTTTCAAATGATTCAATTATGGGAAAATTGGTCATTTTTCTTCTAAATGTCCTTTTAAGGATTCAAAGCATAACAAGAAAAGAAATAAGCCCAAAAGAAGTTTGTATTCTATGGAAAGTAGTTGTTCTTCAGAAGATGAGGATCATGATGATGTGGAAGGCATAAGACAACTGAGAGGGGGGGTAAACCAGTTGTATAAAAAACCTTAACTTATTCAAACAAAATCACATTCACATTCACTTACAACATACAACTGTTGGAGCTATCTCCAAGGTTGACAGACATACATAAATCAAATTAGGTATAAACTTATACAAACTTGCAAATCAAATGAATGAAAGAGGAACACTTCATAGCTTAGCTCAAACCCAAATATATCTTCACATGCTTCTACAATACACAAATCACCTCCACAACAAGTGTAAATAACCAAGTTAGCTAGAACTAGTGCAAACATCAAGAATACTTAAATACATGCTTCCAAAAACTTTATTATAGACTGTGGATCAAGGAAATGCCTTCAATACATTCAGAAGACATATAATCACTTGGAAGTTGACAAATCTAACTGCAACAGATCTTACTTGAAGACACATCACAGACTGCTTCTCAACAAACACTGTCAAACTATGCTAATCAATAACTTTCTTTCCAGAGCACTAAATCACAAATACTTTGGAATGAAGAAAGCTAAGGACTTTATAAACTTAAGTCCATAATCACAAGACCAAAATCCAAACTACGGAGAAATGTAGAGCAAAATACTTTCTTCATCTCACTCTGCAAACATTGCTAGACGTAATCTTCAAACTGGTGAATAGAACTTTTTCTGCACAGCAATCTAGACCACCAAATTCTAGATTCAACATCTTCAAACACTTCTCTAAATCATATCCAAATTTCAAACTATTGTCTTCAACATAGAGGAAATGCAGAGAAAAAAACTCAGACAATGTTCTTAACATGACAACTCAATCAATAAACAAATAACAATATCAGAAGATACAGTTGGTACTAATGACAACACAAACATGTTGACATCAATAACAACACTAGTTAGCACATACTTGCTACAAACTCCTCCTTTGTCATTGATGGCAACATATGATGTGAAAAATTGAATAACATGTTCCATCATCAAGACATAGCTTTACATCAGAACTCCCCCTTTCTTTTACACAGTTGAACTCTTTCTCATGAGTTTTTCACATGATCTCTCTCCCCCTTTGACATTAATGCAAAAGGAATCACATCTCTTCCACTACACCTACTTGCACACTACTTCTTGAATAGTTTGAAATCATTCTTTACTCCCCCTAACTGCAATAATCATCTCAAACCACTATGTGCTCCCCCTAAGAGGTAGACTCCAATATCAATCCAAAAAGAAAAGTATACTTTGAGGCACACTAGACTGATGCATCTCCTTATGCATCTAGTTTAAGGAAGGATGGGCAACAACCCCTAACTTCTCCTAGAGATTCTTAAATGTTTCCTTTAGAAGGGCCTTAGTGAATATATCAGCAACTTGATCTTTTGTAGGCACATACTCAAGCTTCACTTCATTCTCTGCAACTTTCTCCATCAAAAAGTGATACTTAATTGAAATGTACTTTATCTTTGAGTGCATCATTGGGTTCTTTGAAATATTTATGGCACTGGTATTATCACAAAGAATAGGTATCAGCTCTTCATACTCAACTTTGATATCCTTCAAGGTCTATTTCATCCACAGCACCTGAGTACAGCGTGCTACTGCCACAATATATTCTGCCTCTATAGTAGACAAGGAGACTGATTCTTGTTTCTTGCTATGCTAGGACACTACCCTATCTCCAAGGAAGAATGGACCTCCACTTGTGCTTTTCCTATCATTAGCACATCTAGCCCAATCTGGATCTGTATATGCAGTTAAAGAAAAATCATTATTCTTAGGATACCATAAGCCATGATTAGGAGTGCTCTTCAAATACCTGAATATCCTCTTCACTCCCATAACATGTGATTCTCTGGGGTCTTATTGAAATCTGGCCACAAGATAGATTGCAATCATGATATCTGATCTAGTATAGGTTAGATAAAGCAATCCTCTAATCATTGATTTATACTTGCTCTGATCAACCTTAGGAGATTCATCATTCTTGCTCAACTTGCAACTAGTAACCATAGGAGTACATACTAGTTTAGAATTCAAAACTTATTCAACAACTCTTTAACATACTTGGATTGAGAAATGAAATACCTTTATTAGTCTGAATGATTTGTAGTCCAAGAAAGAAATTCGTTTCACCACACACAAACAATTCAAACTCTTTTTGCATCTTATCTGAAAACTAAAAGGAAACAATGTATGCGGAAATGCTTCCTACACTGATCTACTGAGGAAAGATTTATGCAAATTTTTACTTTTACAGTTACAAATTAAGATGCATATTAACAGAAAGATAATAAAAACTTCCAAGTGTAGACACAAAACTCACAACACAAGATATACGTGGGGAAAACCCTTTCAAGTAAAAAACCCCACTCTCCAAAGCTACCCAATATATTATTTAGGAATCAAGAAGATTACAATATACTTGTAGAGTGAGATTTTACAAGAGTATATCCAACTAGAGATCTAGGAGGTAACTCAACATCTATAAGATTCTTAGACACAACCTCCATCTCCATCTCCTGATATGTAGGAGATACAATATAGTAAACTATTACTAGTAATTACAAAACCATGAGATAAAACCACCCAAAAGTGGCACCCAAATTATCTCCAAACAAAGATGCCTTGTGATGTGCCAAAACACACACCAACACATGTAACTCTCCCCTTTATAGCTCTTTTATGTGTCCAACATGTTTTTACATTTCCTAAAATCAGGTCCAACACCCAAAGGTCATAACTTTGGATTTGAGTGTCTCATTAACAAACTGTTTGATGTGTCAGAAAGCTCATGAAGAGATCTATTACCCAAAAACCCACTTCATTGGTTATGACAATTTTTAGAGCATTTAGGGAAGTTTCAATTCTAATAATTGAGTTCAAAACTTTTTTTGGCAGTTTCAAAAAATAGAAACTTTAATATCTCACAATCCAGATATGATCTTGAGTCGAAACTCACCCGAGATGTTTACTTAGCTATTCTACACCTTTTGGGAAAATTTTAGGTCAATCTAAGGTCAAATGTAAAATTACTAAAAATAGTAAGTCCCACCATTTTTAGCCCTTTTGGAAACTTTGAAAGTTCTAGATCATTCTTCAAGATAAAATGTATTCAAAAAGACCAAAACTGGGAAGAATAGTTTCGAAGTTGCAAGGTTAAGACACTTTTCTTAACATTCTCCCACTTGTCGAACACCTTGCAAGAGCCAAGGGAGTATCAACACAATGATTTAATTTCTAGGCACCGAGAGGCCCATAGACTCTGAACACCATCTGAACTTCTCTGTGCTCATAGGTTTTGTCAAGGAATTTGTAACATTTGTCAAAGTATCAATTTTCTCCAAGTTTACCTTCCCATCCTCTACCATGTCACAAACAAAATGGTAGTGGACATCAATATGCTTAGTCCTCACATGGAAAGTAGGATTCTTTGCCAAACATATGGCACTTTGACTGTCACAACAAATAGTAATCTTCCTTGCATCAAACCCAACATCAGAACACAATCACTTAAGCCAAATAGATTTTTTACAAGCATGAGTTGCTACCATATACTTAGCTTTAGTAGTGGACAAAGCATCCATAGGTTGATGCTTACTCATCCAACTAATAGCACCACCAAATATAGTGAACACATAAGCACTGGTGGATCTCCTTCTGTCAATGTCACCTGCCCAATCTAAATCAACAAATCCACAAATACAAAGTGAATGCTGAGATCTTGTAGGATAACCATGATAACATAAGGAGTACTCAAAAGTACCCCACAAATATATAAAAACTCTCTTCACTACATCCCAATATACCCATCTAGAATTATCCATAAATCGACTAAGGACCCCCACTGCTTGGGTAATGTATGGTCTTGTACAGGCCATCACATACATCAAACTACCAACTGTACTAGCATAAGGAACTCTTCTCATATCCTATGTCTTAGAAGGAGACTTTGGACAATCTACAGTAGATACTTTTTCCCCCATTGTAATAGGAACAGTAAAAGGTCTACAATCCACCATGCTGAATCTCTCCAACACAGTGTTAACATACTTACTCTAGCCTAAACAAAGTTTTTTTTTTGCTTTGTCTCTTTTGATCTCCATCCCCAGAATGTACCAAGATGTCCCTAGATTTTTCATCTCAAACCATGCTAACAACCGAGACTTCAAATTAGAAATCAAACTTTTACCATTCCCAATGAGTAACATATCATTGACATATAATGCAATGATGAGAATGTGATCATTGTCAAACTTGTAATAAACACAATGATTTGATTTTGATCTCTGAAATCCAATACTCAACACAGAGGCATCAAACTTATGGTACCACAACCTAGGAGACTATTTCAAACCATACAAAGACTTTTTTAACTTGCAAACTAGATTTTCTTTACCTTTCACCACATACTGCTCTAGTTGTGACATATATATTTCCTCCTCCAAGTCACCATGAAGGAATGTTGTCTTCACATCCATTCGTTCTACTTCTAGATCATATCTTGATGCACGAGATAATAGGAATCGAATAAATGTCAATTTTGCAACGGGAGAGAAAATCTCACCATAGTCAATTCCCTCCACCTAAGAATACCCCTTCGCAACTAATCTAACCTTGGGTCATCCCACAATAATGGGTTACACTTTTTGGCCAAACTTGACATTGAAACCAATATTTTGAACTAAATCTTCACTTTCTGACACCTATAGCAGCTAAACCGTTAGGAATTTGAAGATGATGTGAACTAGTGATTTGTGAGATTTTGTTTCTAGATTCTAAATATATATATTTTAAAACATTTGGAGTTAAATTGTAAATTTTTTTGTGTCTCCTTTGATAACTAGTTTTTAATAGTAAACAACATTTTTTTAAAGTGATGTGTATTCTGTAGCACATAACTTTTTTTCTACAAAGGATAAAATTCTCATTCTTTTGAATTTAGATTGGTAACACCGATATATAGGGCATGCATTTGGTTTTATAATGTTTTGTTGAATATATATTTTTTAATTAAGTTTTGAAGTCAAACCAATTATAATTTAGACATAGGCGTATTCCGTAAAACATAAATTTTTTCTGTATGTATCAAAATTCAATTTTTTTTGTTGAAACAAGGACATCAATACCTAGGGCATAGATATTTTTCTAAATTTTTTTTCACTAATTTACTAATTTTCCTTGTGTGTAGAACAGAGAACTTGATGTTCAGTGAAAAACCTACATTCACAAGAAATTAAAAAATAAATATACTAATCAAATTAAATATATTTAAAATTATACTTTTTTGGAAACTTATAATAAGGACTACATACTTACAAAACATAAGTTTTAAATGAATTCATTTGATCCCCCAAAAGGTAAATCAAAAGTAGTTTTTATCAACATTTTGATAGGTGTAGAGGAGACTCCATTATAGGTATGTTTTAAAACTAGCAGGGTTCTATCCAAGGGGGTTTGATCAAACCCTCTTTAATTAAAATCCTTTAAATGGAACCTTTCAAGGCTTAAATCATTATATTTTCTAAAAATATGTGATTTCAGCAAAAATAAGGATGTCCTAGGAAGTGTAACCCATTATTGTGGCAACACCCCCTTATATTTATCAACACTGCCATCTACACTGAATTTCTTCTTGAACACCCATTTGTATCCAATAGGTTTTTGTCCTTTAGACAAAGGAACCAAGTCCCAAGTATTATTCTTTTCCAAAGAAGCTATCTCCTCTTCCGTGGCCTCCTAGGAAATTGCATCTTTCATACCCATAGCCTCTTTCATAGTTTTAGGCTCATTGGTGTTAGAAATCAAAGAAAAAATACAAATGAAATCATGCAATGAATAACCAAACCTATCAGGTTGTTGCCTTATCCACATGGAGCTCCTCAAAGATTGAAGTTGAGGTTCTTCATCTTCTTCTAAACATTTAGAGCTACTAGAGCTCTCCTCATTATCATGTCCAATAGATGTTTTTGGTTCAACTTTCTCATGGGTAGAAGGAAGCTGAACCACATCATCTTTCTTCTCTTCTTTCTCTGGCTACAAGATAGAAGAAGAATGATTGAGTTCTCTAAAGATTACACTTCTTCTATACAGAACTCTCTTAGCCACTAGATCTCAAAGCTTGTACCCTTTCACACTGATGCCATAATCAATCAAGATACACTTCACAGCCTTGTTCTCTAACTTAGACCTCTTCTCCTTAGGCACATGTGCATATGCCTCACAACCAAATACTTGAATGTGTCTTAATGAAGGCTCTTTACCAAACTGTACCTCCATAGGTATCTTATCTATGAGTGCTGATGTAGGAGACATGTTAACCAAGTAACAAGCAATAGCAACAACTTCAACCCAAAACTTTTGTTCAAGACCAGCTCCAGTTAGCATACTCCTTGCCCTCTCCATCAATGTTATATTCATCCTCTCTACAATCCATTCTATTGAGGGGTATACGGAGTTGTCTTGTGCCTCTCAATCCCCTGTTCTTTACAGAACTTGTCAAAATCTACTGAACAAAACTCACCACCATTGTCAGTCCTCAAACACTTAATCTTTCTATCTGTCTGATTCTCTACAAGAGCTTGGAAATCTTTGAATCTATTAAAGAATTCATGTTTACTTCTAAGGAAATGCACCCATGTCCTATTGTAGTCATCAATTCAAATGAAACAAAGTAAACATATTTTGAAATAGAAGGAACATTAACAAGATGAAACACATCAGAATGAATCAAGTCCAACACCTCAAAAGATTTGTGAGAGATGGAATAAAACTAAACATGGTTTTGTTTTCTATAAATGCAATGTTCGCAAAAATTAAACTCAAGATTACAGTTGTTGATGTATAAAATTGCGTGGATTTCAGCACCAACATGGGAAGTTTCAAGAATGTGGGATTGACACTTGAAACAACCTCCAGATTTTAGGGAAGCTGGCTCTTCCTTTTCCAATGGGGTTTTGGGAAAGGGAAGAAGAAACAAGATTACAGATACAATGAAATAAAACTCTTAAGATGATGCACCAGACTTATATATGTTTCAACAACTAGCACAATGATTAAATCCTTATGATTCAGCTATGTCAAAGAGCAAATGAAGCATGATCAACATAGATAGATTATAGATAGATTTTAAAAATAAAGCCTAAACTTAGAAGATCTATACAAAGACACAAAAAATATCATCAATAGTACAGAACAGAGCTTCTTTCATTAATAGGTTTAGCAAAATACATGAGGCACATAAACATGCACAGATCTATCTACTTTCTTCTTTGAAACAACTACGAAGGCAAAATGATACAATCTAGTCACAGTAGTATCTCTTTGTATTTCTCTATGTGTGTATATCAGTTACAAAACTTCCCCCTATTTATAGAGTGAGATGGGGCTCAAATAACACTCCTTGCCGTTAAGAATCCACAACTGTTTGCAACCAAACTGGAACTGAACTAGAACTAAATGCACACAAGATATGTCTGAATCTACAATTGTATCATCCTTGCACTCCCATTGGTTGAATAGTACTAGAAATGCAGATCTGTGACTACCAGTTCCATTAAGACAAGTGGCTTCCTCCATAAGCTTCTAACAGCTCCAAAAAATACTACGTGGCACCTTCCGCTTCATCAGGCTTAGTTTCCTTTTGATATAAAGAGAACACATGACACTGTGACACTTGGCGCACTCCACACCTCTTTTTTCCTACTAAAATGTGGCATTACCTGAGAGCCTAAAAAATGGGATAGATGGCAAACTAGCATGCCTTTAAAAGCTTCTTTTGTTTCTGAACCTTCAATCACCCATGGTAGCAACATGTGGCACACAATGCTGCACTTAGAAACTTTAGACATAATTTCTTAGTCCCACCATACTATACCTTAAACACTTCAAAGCTTATTAAAGAAAGAGACAGGCGGCCACTTAAACATATTGCAACCAAAAAACACGTGGCACTCCTGTGCTCCTTTTAGATACTTTCTCAAAAGTTTCTCTGTGAATTCCCACAAGGGCGACACTTGGCCTGCTCTGGTAATAGATAGAATCTATACAAAAAAGAAACATAGTCAAAGATATGTGGCGAAGTTCTGTGGTATATGGGAACTGTGAACCAAGAAGAAGACACATGGCACTATCTGCTACTCCTGGTCACTATTCTTATTGCTTCTAATCACCTTACCACATGGCAGCTCCGCACGTCTTTTAGAAGCACCTTTTCTTTCAAGTTCTTAAAACCCCACCATGTTGACACATGGCACTCTCCGTACATAGGAAAGATAACAACACAAACTAGGACACAAATTGGAAATGAAACTAACAGATGCAACCAATTAATATCAAAATGTAGAGCTTTAACTCTATAGTTCTTGGCGACCAAATGGGACTCTATGCCTACATAGAAAAGGAACCCCGAAAACATATGAAAAGATTTAAAAAACAAAACTATACTACCAACACCCAAAGAATCATAATTTTTGTAAAGCAACTTGATACACAGACCACTCTGAGTCTGACAAGCCTTGTTTCTTTTGCAAATCTTGGAAAGCAAGATCCAAATTAATAATGTCCTTGTGAGAAAAGGATTGAAGAATTTGCACCACTGCATGCAACTGGAACTTGAGCTGAGCCATGGGAAGGAGAACTATTTTCACTTCTTGCACACTTGACGAATCACTCAGACCTTGAAAAATAGTCTGATCATTTTGTTTTGTCAACAAGAGAGCCTTAATTTCATTAGTCATTAACACTGTGCTATTATTTGGAAAGGGAGATGGAAGTCCCAGTTGTACCAACTCTTCAATGTGGCCCTTCATGCCCTTGACGCCTTCCTTTACAATATTAAGAAGTGTCTTGCAATTCATAGCAGCTTCATTACATCTCAGTACTTCATTTACCTTTTTCACTGCAATCATTCTATCATCTACCCCTGTAGCTAACAAAGCTTCATCTGTTGTATCATAAATTTTCTGCAATAGAATCAGATACTCTCAAAGAAACAGTAGACAAGGTTGCTTCCACTAAAGACTCTACACTCTCACACAATTGTTGAGATTTTAATAAGAAACTAAGAACAGGATTAAGCTATAAAATCTCCTCAGAGATTCTTTGCCAGGCAGATATATAAAGCTCTTTAACCATCTACAACACTCCAGCATTCTGTGGCCTTTGACTCAGCTCAATAGTAACCTGCTTAGTCTTTTCCTGTTCGGCCATGAACTAGGCTTGAGCAACACTGTTCTGATTCTGTTCCCTTAACATGTTCTATTGCAACTGAGATACATCTTGCATCTTATCTTGATATTTTTTCTCAACAATGGCTTTTTCTTGTTTTAATGCAATTGCAGTGGCTCTTGCCTATGCTATTTCATTTTGCAATGTTGCAACCTGAGCTTGAGATGCCTGGTACACTTCCAAAGACACAGTGTTTTGCAAATCTTTATTCATAGTATAAATCTCCTTGTCCTTAGCCTTGATCTCTGTTGTAAGGCTATTATTTGTGGCTTTTACTTTTGCCAAGTCTGCTTCTGATTTCTGCAACTTCTTTGTCACCTTTAGGTAATTAGATGTGATAGCCATGGTGGTTTCATTCATTAGCTCCACTTTATCCTGAAGTCTGAAGTGGGCTAGGTCCATAGCCACTGCATTCATAATGTAGTCCTCAGGCTTCATTTGTTCAACAAGTTTAACCACATTAGGGGCCAAGTGGGTGATTGTTAGGGATTGCTGGATTGGGTCAAATAGTGACCTCATATGGGAAGCAGCAGGGTTTTCTCCTTCTTTCTTTTTCTTCTTCTCCATCCTAGCCTCCCTTGCCTTCCTAGCAGCATCTGCTTGTGTTTGGAAGGTGGGTGGAGAAGTAATGAGACCTCCAGCAAAAGGATAACCCTATGGTAGGCCATATGGTATAGTGGTGATTTGTCCACTGGGATCAATCTAAGATAAAGCCCATCTGGGCATGGTTGGGGAAAACAAGGGTAATGAAATGGCCTGTGATGATACTAAGGTCATAGAACTAGCAACAAGGGTGAAATATTGTAATGGCACAACAGAGGTGGTAGGAGACGTGAAAGAATATGTTATTTGGATTGCCACCCCCATTGAAGAAGAAGTTGAAAAAGGAGAAAAAGGAGGAGGGATACTTACCTATCCTACTGCTGTTGTTGTGAGAACTTGTTGGTGTGGGGACCCCAAGATGTTGCCTTCAATATCTTCCTTTTGCAACACTAATTTATATCTTCTTTCCAAAGGCATATTTGCTGTATCCTCAAGATTTTCTTCCTTTGTTGCTTCCAATGATTCTATCAATATTTGTTGGGAAAGTACCGCTCCAAGACCCCCTGATGCCAAAGCTATACGGGTCTCACAAGATGGTGATAATGCAACTTTTTATCTCTCAAGGACACTGAGAGGTTGAGGCCATGGGCCCTAAGGGCTTGTGTATTTATTTTCTCTACTTCCTCTGCCTCTGTCTCCTCTTCCTCATGAGAGCTACTTAAAAGATTTCTTGTATCTAGGCTTGACACAGGGGTCATTTGATATTCATCCCAGATTTGTTCCCATTATTCATCTGTTTGAGCTCCCCTAAAAATATGGGTGATTTTAGAAATCTCCTGCCTATACTTCCAATAGGCAGCTATCTTTTCAGCATTCCAATCTTTCTTCTTTAGAGTCTGCCTCAAACCAGGAGTCATAAGCTTCTTAGGATCATATTCTTGTTATTTTTTGTAAAAAGTTTCCCATGGTTTAGGACCCTCATCTGGTAGATCTTTGAGCTCTACATAAAATGCAGGATCATCCTGCTTTGGTGACCTTCTTTGTTCCCAGAAAGGTCATTTCTCGTGAACAAAAATAGGTGAAACTTTGTTATTTATAATCCATGATGCAAAGAAACCATCAGGATCATACTTCCACTTATCTTGTACTACCACAAAACCATAAGTTGCCAGTTTCCTCAGCAAGAGATTCTCAGTTTCTCTCTTTTCTATCGTAATCTTTCCCTTGCTCCAAGGGACATCATACATTTTATTCTTTCTCCTCTTATTGCCAATATTATTATCGATGATGGACAATTCATGACCCACCTCCAAAAATGTGACCCTAGGGATTAAGACCTTCAGGAGCAAAATAGGCTCTCTAGCAAAACCATGAAGTCTAATGATTGTTGAGTGAGCACCAAAGAAATAATCACAGGGAATTTTAAAATTTATCAAGAAACCTCTCATACTATCTGTCATCCTATTCTCAATAGCCTTAGACCCTAATTGCTCAAAGACCAGAGCTACAAAACACTTAACAAATTCGTAAGGGTCCGTAGTCTCTAAAAGGACATGAGTCCATGTGGACACCAAAATACCTTTTACTGCTTGCCTCAGGGTCATACATTTCTAAATGCATAAGTTGTTGGAAGAGATGATAATTTTGGTACAGAATCAAGTAGAAAAGGTAGGCAAAATACCTAAAAATTTGCTCCTCGGAGAAATTTGTCAGCTGCTTAATGAAAGCTTAGGAGATATGATCCGAAAAGTTAAACCGATATTCTGAAGACTTGTCCACTATTTTGAGTCTAAAAATTGCTGCCAAGTGCAAATCATATACCCTCGCATCATCATTCTGACAAAAAATGAAAGATAGCTTAGAGAGAGTGTCCTGAACATCGGCATTGAACTGGCCTTGGGCAGTGGGAAGTAGGGGAAACTGAGTGTTATCCTCATCCAAATGCATCTCAGTATTTAGAAATCAGACCTTACTGTGGACACCACTCCATGTATGTTGCAGCTTGGGGATTGTAGCAAATCTAGCAGTCCGGTCATGATACAAACCCAACATATCCTGAATTGCCTTGGGGTTTATCTGGAGCATGAATCTACCGTGTTGAATCATGGCAGTCTATGGGTGAAAAATCTTTGACCACATATCAATCAATTCTGGGTAGGAGTGAATAGGAGGAACCACAAATTGCACTAACTGAGAAGTCCAAACCCTCATACCAAATGTTTCAAACTCTCCTTTTTCTTCCTGTCAGAGACATCTCTGGTGTGCTCCTTCCTAAAGATTCTTCAGATTCTTTGACATCCAAGGGTCAAAAATTCCATCTTCATAGTCCTTTACTTGCACAAAGTCGGTGTTCATCCCCATCTCCAAGGCTCTTGTCCTTGGATAACTTGTTCTTGGTTGTACCCTTGTAGACACATAAGCTTTACTACCCTTCCATTTTTTGGGTAAATCAAATAGCCCCTCTTGTGGTGACTACTCTTTTTCCATCTATGTATCTCCCCAAAAGCTTATGAAACCTGCAAATGAGCCCAAACTAGCTAGAACTAAAGGTAGAAATCACAACTCCTTGACACAGGCGATAGGAATTCGAAGGATTTTGAAGCAAGGAATAGCAACTAAAACTATTTGAGAAGCTTAAAAACTTGGCTCTACTGAGGTGTTAAGTGATGTATTAAATGACTAATCACATCAAATTAATGTCATTAATAACTAAAATGACTATTAGTGTATCATTCCATATCTATATAGGACTAAGTGTCAACTTAGCATTAAAGACGATGATCTTTTGGAAATGATTGGCAATTTTTATTGAAATACAAGAACTGCCTAATAATCTTGGGAAGCGTAACTGCCAATTGCGAGAACTAATGCGTTGTGGACACATGTTCCTGGAACACTTATTTAAAAGGAAAGTGGGAAAAACAAGAAAAAAGAAGGAAAAGAAAGTAATGACACCTAACTAACTATGATAGAAGGTCAGATTTCAAAATTTTGTGAAGTGTTTCAACAAGATCCCATTAGCAGGAATCTCTTTGGGCTCTCCTTCTATATTTTCTATCTCAAATGCATTATGTTGCTTGTAGGCACAAATCTTAAAAGGGCCAGTCCATAGTGAATCAAACTTGCTATGTCGACTTGGTTTAGCAGCTCTCTCATCCCACTTCAAAACTAAGGACCCGACTTCAAATTTTGGTTCAGAAGTCTTCCTATCGAACCAATTCTTTATGGTATGCTAATGTTTCATCAAAGATTCATGTGCCACTTCTCTTTTTTCTTGAACTTCTAGTAATTCAGCGAGCCTCACCTGCATTGGGCCATTTTCCTCTATCTCCAATTGTTTGATCAACTACATTCTTTCCATAGACTAGTTCATATGGGGACATCTTAATTACTTGCTTTGGCATAATTTTGTCTATCCATAGTGCTGAATTGAGGGACTTGTGCCAATCTCTCTAATGATCGGACCCCATTCTCTTGATGAGTCTAATGAGGTTTTTATTTGTGGATTCTACCAAGCCATTGCCTTGCGGATAATAATTTGATGAGGTCTTCAAATATATCCCATTCCTCAAAGCATAATCTGATAGTTTAGTCCCTAAAAATGCTTTAGCATTGTCAGATATAATAGTGCACAGAGGACCAAAATAGGTATCTATTCCTTCAAGGAACTCTAGAATCATCTTCTCAGTAGCTTCCTTAAGTGGCACTGCTTCACTCCATCTTGTAAAATAATTAGTTGTAGTAAGGATCCACTTATATCCTTTACTTGAGATTGGGTTAATCATCCCTGCAAAATCTAAACCCCACTATGCAAAGGGTTCATATACTACTATGGGGCTCAAAGGTAAAGTTGCATTCCTTCTCCTTCTAGCATAGAATTGACAAGCATGATACTCCGTGACCACCTGATGACAATCTGCAAACAATGTGGGCTAGTAGTAGCCAGCCTATGTAATCTTGATGACAGTAGTTCTTGCTAAGAAATATCCCCTTGAGGCTTCATGATGGAATTCATGTAATACCCTTTGAGCTTTATCCTTTTCAACACATCTTAGTAGTATCCCATCAAAATTCCTTTTAAATAAAACATGATCAATTAGCACAAAATGACTTCCCTGTTGTCTATAGTATCTTCTTTTATCTAGAGAGAGCTCACTAGGGAAAATACCAGTTCTCATGAACTGTATTCTGTCACTCACCCAAGAATCTTGATCCGTCTCTTAGAGTTTTAGCACTGTTTCATCTTCTATTTCTTCTTGTTATGGGTAAAATGGGATAATAAAATGAATTATAAAACACCCAATAACATCAATGAAATGTGCAAGCAACAAAGATTGAAAATAATAAAATGATACTTACAACCTCTGTTACCTCGCGGTTTCCAGTGTTTGCCTATTCCTGTTTGATCTTTGGTGATGAATGCAGCCCTCAGGAAGCTTGCTTCCTCACTTTGATTCCTCAAGATGACAAAGGAGAAATGGCTTGGATACTTGTTGTGTTGAAGATGAGCTTCAACACAATATGGGATGAATAATGAATGATATGAGAGTGGGGGTGCCAATGGCGTGCTATGGATTCTGCAGCATAAGTTTACTTGAAAGCTTTGTTATATGAAATGGAAGAATAGAGGGGTATTTATAGAATTTGTGTGAGAGAAGATCAATGGTGTAGAAGAAATAAGAAGATCAATGGTAGAGGATGTTTGAGAGAACATGCATGAATAGAAGAAGGACATGTGTCATTCAAAAGGATGCTTTGTTGAGTTAATTGCTTTCTTGATGAGGATGAGCTTTTATTTCTTAAATTAGAGTATATTTTTCTAATTTAAGAGTTTTGTTGATAAAAACAAAGTTGTTTTAAATCAATTAACTCAGCTTTTACTTTTGTATGACAAGGAAGATTTATTTTAGAAGATTTGGAAGATAAGAAAGCAAATTAAATAAATAAATTTATTTAATTGTTGGTGCAAGATTTAGAAGAATAAATAAAATATTTGATTATATTTTATTTTTAGAGATTGAGAATTAATTTAAATAAATTTGCATTTTATTTAAATTTGGAAGAATGAATGATTTAATTAAATAATTAAAATTATTTAATTGTTTAGAAGAATAAAGTTGATATTGATGGAATTAATTAAATAAATGTAATTTAATCAATTAATGGGAGAAAATGAATCAAATAAATAAATTGATTTATTTATTTATTGATAGAGGAATATTAAGATGAAATAAATATTTAAAATATTTATTTAGGTAGAGTCATGTTATTTTTAGGTGTATACATTTTTCCCTCTTTGATGCAATGTGTTTTATCATGTTGTTTCAAGAATAAGAATTTTTGACAATGATACATGCCCTAGTTTGCCCCTGGTACAATTTTAACAATAGGATGCCCCCTCGAGAGATTGGACAGGGAGAAGGCACAAAGCGTGAGACAGACAATCTCGCAAAGAAGAATGTGGAAAGCGGGTTAGGATGGAGAAAGACAGGATATGGTTTGGAGGAACAGATATGGGAAGTAGTCACAGTTTGTCACAAAGCCAGCTATCGTTCCCTTGCTATATATAGGAGCTAGGTCCACAAGTCCTATTCATTTGCTCCACGGTGGGAGCCATAAATGTTATGGGTAAAATGGGATAATAAAATGAATTATAAAACACCCAATAACATCAATGAAATGTGCAAGCAACAAAGATTGAAAATAATAAAATGATACTTACAACCTCTATTACCTTGCGGTTTCCATTGTTCGCGCTATTCTCGTTTGATCTTTGGTGATGAATGCAACCCTCAAGAAGCTTGCTTCCTTGCTTTGATTCCTCAAGATGACAATGGAGAAATGGCTTGGATACTTGTTGTGTTGAAGATGAGCTTCAACACAATATGGGATGAATAGTGAATGATATGAGAGTGGGGGTGCCAATGGCACGCTATGGATTCTGCAGCATAAGTTTACTTTAAAGCTTCGTTATATGAAATGGAAGAATAGAGGGGTATTTATAGAATTTGTGTGAGAGAAGATCAATGGTGTAGAAGAAATAAGAAGATCAATGGTAGAGGATGTTTGAGAGAACGTGCGTGAATAGAAGAAGGATATGTGTCATTCAAAAGGATGCTTTGTTGAGTTAATTGCTTTCTTGATGAGGATGAGCTTTTATTTATTAAATTAGAATATATTTTTCTAATTTAAGAGTTTTGTTGATAAAAACAAAGTTGCTTTAAATCAGTTAAATCAGCTTTTGCTTTTGCATGACAAGGAAGATTTATTTTTAGAAGATTTGGAAGATAAGAAAGAAAATTAAATAAATAAATTTATTTAATTGTTGGTGCAAGATTTAGAAGAATAAATAAAATATTTGATTATATTTTATTTTTGGAGATTGAGATTTAATTTAAATAAATTTACATTTTATTTAAATTTGGAAGAATGAATAATTTAATTAAATAATTAAAATTATTTAATTGTTTAGAAGAATAAAGTTGATATCGATGGAATTAATTAAATAAATGTAATTTATTCAATTAATGGGAGAAAATGAATCAAATAAATAAATTGATTTATTTATTTATTGATAGAGGAATATTAAGATGAAATAAACATTTAAAATATTTATTTAGGTAGAGTCATGTCATTTTTAGGTGTATACACTTCCAACATTGACATTTCAGTGTCTTGGGCAATATATTGGTAGAGTCCCCTTCCTCTGACCAATTTGGTAGGTCTTACCTTTACATCATATTTAAAAATCTTGGTTATCCAGTTAACCCTCTTCTCTGTAATCTTTCCTTCCATAATGTATTCTCTAACACTTGACTGAGCTACTAATAACAAGATATTGTTTCTTGTTACTAGATGTCTAAATTTCTTAAGAGCTTTAACCATGGCATAATCTTGCTTTTCAATGAAATTATACCTAGATTCATATTCCCTCAGTGTCCTAGAGAAGAATGCGATTGGATGTTCCCTCTCTTCTTTGTCATCTTTCTGAGTCAACACAGTTGCAATACTGTGTTCACCTCCATATACATACATTATGAAGTGTTTAGAGAAATTTGGTCATAGTACTGGAGCAGTTGAAATAGCTTTCTTGATTTCTTTAAAATCCTGCTTCCCTTTAGTTGTCCATTTAAAGACTAAATCCTTCTTCAGCATCAGGGTAATGGGCCTAACTACCCCTGCAAAATTACATATGAATCTACTGACAAAATTTATTTTACCTAGGAAAGATTGGACTACCTCTTTATTGATTGGTAAAGATAACTCTAGTATAGCTCTGACCCTTTCTAGATCAATGGAAATCCCATCCTTTGAAACAATATGCCCCAAAAAATTTCCTTGAGGTACTACAAAAACACACTTCGTAGGATTTAAAGAAACCCCAAACTCTTGACACCTCTGAAAAATGGCTTCTAAATGCTCAAAGTGATCTTTAGCATTCTTTGTGAATATAGTGAGGTCATCTAAATAGATCAGAATGATCTTATTTATGAGTCCCTTAAATGCTATATCCATGGCGCATTGAAAAGTGGCTCCAGCATTTGAGAGACCAAATGGCATTTTAGCATATGCAAGAGTTCCCCACTTCGTTGTGAATGATGTCTTGTGTTGGTCTTCATCCACCAGCCAGATCTGATTATATCCTAAAAAACCATCAAGCAAAGAAAATCTTTCTGACCCAGCCACTGTTTGTAGAATTTGTTCCATGGATGGCAGAGGATAGTGATCTTTTAATGATGCTTTATTTAAGTCCCTGAAGTCTACACAGAGCCTAATGTCCCCATTTTTTATTTCTAATTGGCACCATATTAGATACCCAAGTTGAATTCTTAATCAGGAAAATAATTTTAGACTTCAGAAGTTTCTGTAACTCATCCACCATTAAAGGTTCAATTCTAGGATTTACCGGTCTCTATTTCTGGAGAACAGGCTTTGATCCTTTGGCGAGCTCTATAGTATGTTGAATGATGTCTCTGTTATAACCATGAAGGCCATCATAGGTCCATGCAATCACCCTATCATAATTGTTGCATAAAGAAACTAGCTTATCTCTTTCCTCTTGAGTAGTGGCATTACCAACTTTCAACTTCCTTCCTTCACTAATATGAATTTCAAAGTAATCTTCTTTGCTTGCCTTGAACTTCCTCTTATCTATGCTCACATCATCTGGGTCAAATAGGTTCTCCAACATTATTAACCCCCTGGGAAGTTTATTAGACTTTAATTGAATAATTTGATCATCATATGCTTCCTCGATCTTAGGCTACAACTGGTCGGCAAATTCTCCAGGTTGCTGTAGAAACAAAAGTACCTGAAGATCATTATCAAAAACTTGCCAGTTTTGAACATTATCAAGAATCACTGCTCTAATAATGAATTTCACTACTTCATTATTAATGAGCAAGTCATTTGCTGGATCAAACTGAGAGCCAATTTGTGCCATCCTATCTACTTCAGTATTCTGGGCTATAGGTACAACTTTTATGTTAAAAGCATCAAAGCCATCGATTAGATCCCAAATCCTGGTGATAAGATCTCATTCTCAGATTCTTTGCCACTGCTTTTTCTCTGATTTGTTTAACAACTAGTTCTGAATCACCTTTGAGTATTAGGTTCTTTATTCCTTTCTTCTTAGCTAACATAAGACCATGTATCAAGGACTCATATTCAACATCATTATTTGTACAAGCAAACTGGAAGTGTATAGCTTTGAGAATTTTCTCACCATTTGGAGAAGTGAGACATATACCTACCCCTGCACCATTCTTACTCCTGGCTCCATCAAAGTTCAAGGTCCAGATCTTAGAGTCTTTATTTGAATCCTCCTTTTCAGATGTCTCTTGGCTCATTATATTTGGTATTTCTTGGACCTCCTCAAAGATTACATAAGTCCCCAAACTAGTAGAATCATAATTACCATAAGGGCCACTCTACATCATGGATATTAGCTAGTTGTTCTCTTCTTCATTCTGATCATATTCAGTCCATTCTCCCATTTCTTCAACAAAAGCTCTCTCCTCCCTATTCATCATAACATGAGACACTTCAATTCTTGGAGCTAGTTCTTTAGTGATATGATATTTAGATAATGGTTTGGACAACACTTTCATCTTTGTTCCATATTTAGTTCTTATGATCAAATGTGACCAATCAAGTGACATGTACCCTCCTATTTTAGCTGTGAAATCTCTAGATAGGCATAGACCAAAGACAAGGGGAATATCAATAATCACATCTTGCAAGACAGTTATATTTGGGCAAGTATACAGCTGTAATGGGAGTTGTTTGATCATTCCTATGGTTTGGACAGACTTCCCATCTAATTGGATGACCCCTTTAGCCAGTGGCTCATATTCTATCTTTAAAGTTTCAGCTATGTGCTTTGGCATGACTATAGTACTAGCCCATGAATCTATCATTGAGTCATGTAACAGTTTCTTGCCCACTATTAAGGTTAGGTAAAATGGATTCAGCTTAGACTTTCTTACCTCTAGTGCAACATTTAACAGAGTAGCTGTCTGCAAGGGTGGGGTGTCTTTATTTTGAGTCCTCCCTTTGTTGGTACCTCCTTTTGTATTGACAGCTCTGGGGTCAGCTTTGAGTCTGCAATGCTTATTGCAATAACATCTTTTGCTTGGGAATAGCCAGCATATCCCATATCGACACATGTACATGGGTTTTCTTTAGTTGTTCCACCACATTCATGGGTCCCAATATTTGTGCCTTGGGATAGTAAGGATACCTTGCTCTTTCTATCACTGGGTTAGAGTTTGCTTGATTCTAAGATGACGGAGGTATTTCTTTCTCAAAGTGGGATTATAATGAGTTTGGAAAGAAGGGACTCCAACCGCTTCATTATTTATGGATTCAGGTTGTTCAACCATCCTTCTTTTTGATCTGGTGAAATAATCAGACTGTACCAAGGACTTCTTGGACGTAGATGCTTCATTTACAAATATTGAGTCCTCTTCTTCAATCCATGAGAATAAAGCATGTTCTGGGGCAATCTCTCCTTCTTATTCAATGGAAATTCCTTGCATTTGAGCCACCATTACTACATTCTGAACACCAGGTGACTAATATGGAGGAGCATTAGACACCATAGCTTGACTTTCCGTCCTTCTTTGCTCTACTATCTTCTGCTATAAGTTGCCCCTAGGACAATCTTTGGGCATATGGGCATTATTGCAAGGGAAACACCAGGCATTGGTATCTTCTACTAGGTTGTTTTGTCCAGGGACAATTTTTCTACTTGGGTTGGATGGGACAACTTGTAGTGGTGTGGGAACTGTAATCAACTGGTTTGAAGTTTGAAGATTATTTGGTCTTTGAGCCCCTTGGTATTGGTTTGGCTGGTATGGAGACCTATTGCCTTGGAATCCCTGGTAAGGAGGCTTTGGATAAGAAGTCTGCTATCTTTTGAGGTTAATAATCTCATTTGAAAAGGTTCTAAGAATGTTCTTGACATCATCCATTTTAGATGGAGGAGCAGGGGGTGCTAATGTAGTGGGTTGTTGAGGTGTCAGGAAGGTATACATGGAAACCAGAACTAATGGAGTATTACTAGTTTCTTGTGGTAGGGGCATAGAGATTTCTAGAAACATAGGCATATGAGGTCTTAGAGGTAGTTTCCCAGCATCTATTAAGCTATTTTCATCTCTTACTACTAATTCATATGTCGCTAGTAAAGTCTATCCTCCTAAAGATTGAATCATCACAGAGATATCAGAATTGAAAGCCTTGAGATAAAAACACAATTTCCATACTTGGTGATGGTCTAGCTACGACAGGGATTCTATCCTAGGTCTTTTGAAATCTAGTGTTGAAATCAGTTATGGATTCTTGAGGTGCTCTCTTTATGATGATCAGTTGCTATAGCAAAGAGGATCTATCACCCTTTTCATTGAATCTTACAAAGAAAGCATCTCTGAGCTAATCCCAAGTAGATATTAAACTTGAGGGCAATGACCTATACCAATCCAGTGCCTTCCCCTTGAAAGAAGAATCCAATAATCTGATAGCAACATTTTGTTCTGTAATGACATGTACAGCACATACATCTAACACATGTTGGACATGTTCCCCTGGAGTCTTGGAATCTTCTCCTAAAAACATGGGTAATGCTTTCAAAGCATTAGCAGGAATTGGATCCCAGGTATCCGGTGACATTAGGAGAATAAGAGGACCATTGTTGTTCCAATCTGTAAAGCTCTGTGGTGGGGTAGGTACTACCATAGTTATTCCTGCTATTCTAAGTGCCTGATTTACTCTTCTTCTCAGACTAGCTGCTAAAGGTGGCAACAAGATTCCTGGATTAGTAGTTGATCGGGCTCTGGTGGTTGGTCCATAGCTCTGACTCCCTCCTTCTCTATGGTTCATATGATCTTGATCAAAAATCAAGAAAGGTCCCATCGAGCATGCCAAAAACTATTGATGTATAAAATTGCGCGGGTTTCAACACCAACATGGGAAGTTTCAAGAATGTGGGATTGACACTTGAAACAATCTCCAGATTTTAGGGAAGTTGGCTCTTCCTTTTTCAATGGGGTTTTGGGAAAGGGAAGAAGAAACAAGATTACAGTACAACAAAATAAAACTCTTAAGGCAATGCGCTAGACTTATATATGTTTCAGCAACTAGCACAATGATTAAATCCTTATGATTCAGCTATGTCAAAGAGCAAATGAAGCATGATCAACATAGACATATTATAGATAGATTTTAAAACCAAAGGCTAAAATCAGAAGATTTATACAAAGACACATAAAATATCATCAACAACATAGAACAGAGCTTCTTTCATTAATAAGTTCAGCAAAATACATGAGGCACAGAAACATGCACAAATCTATCTACTTTCTTCTGTGAAACAACTGTCAAGGCAAAATGATACAATCCAGTCATAGTAATACCTCTCTATATTTCTCTATGTGTCTATATCAGTTACAAAACTTCCCCCTATTTACAGATGTGAGATGGGGCTCAAATAACACTCCCAGCCATTAAGAATTCACAACTATCTGCAACCAAACTAGAACTAAATTAGAACTGAATGCGCATAGGATCTATTTGAATCTGCAACCGTATCATCCTTGCACGCCCATTGGCTGAATGGTACTAGAAATGCGTCTCTGTGACTACCAGTTCTATTAAGATAAGTGGCTTCCTCCACAAGCTTCTAACGGCTCCAAAAAATGCTACGTGGCACCTTCCACTTCATCGGGCTTAGTTTCCCTTTGATATAAAGAGAACATATGACACTGTGACACTTGGCGCACTCTAAGCCTCTTTTTCCTATTGAAACGTGGCATTACTCGAGAGCCTAAAAAATGGACAGATGGCAAACTGGAGCACCTTCAAAAGCTTCTTTTGTTTCTCAACCTTCAATCACCTGTGCTAGCGACATGTGGCACACCCTGTTGCACTTAAAAACTTTAGACATAATACCTCGGTCCCACCATATTGTACCTTAAACACTTCAAATTGTATTAAAGAAAGAGACACGTGGCCGCTTCTGCATATTGCAACCAAAAAATATGTGGCACTCCTGTGCTCCTTTTAGAGACTTTCTCAAAAGTTTCTCCATGAATTCCCATGGGGGCAGCACATGGCACGCTCTAATAATAGATAGAAACTATACAAAAAAGGAACATATTTGGGAACTGCGAACCAAGAAGAAGACACATGGCACTATCCACTACTCTCGGTCACTATTCTTATTGCTTCTAATCACCTTACCATGTGGCAACTCCACGTGTCTTTTAGAAGCACCTTTTCTTTTAGGTTCTTAAAACTCCACCATGCTAACACATGGTGCTCTCCGCGCACAAGAAAGATAACAACCAATTAATATCAAAATGTAGAGTTTTAACTCTACAACAATCATTCATACCCTCAACAAGATTTTTATTTTTCAGGATCCTCAAACCCTTTTCACCAATGTGACCAAGCCTTTGGTGCCATAACATTTTCTTCTCAGCTAGAAGTTTCATATCCATAGAATGAGCACCTTAGGTACCCAAAAAGCATGACCATAGGAAGTAGATGCAATAATTCTCTTCGCTGATGGTTCTAATGGTGAGAATGAAGACTCTGAAGCTCTCTTATTTGAAACAAAGGCAATATTGCACTAAACTATGCATGCATCAAGCTAAAACAAATTGCTAATCCAAACATCCTTAGCCAACACCATAGACCCTCTAGTCATCTTGCATCCTCCATTCAAGAAAACAACCTGCACACCCACATCATTCAGCTTACTTACAGAAAGAAGTTTCCATGTCAAACCAGGGATATGTAGAACACCATTGATTCCCTTCACTCATCTAGCAAGGATCGAATCAAGACTCTTCCACGGCCAACAATCTTCAGGTGAGAATCATCACCCAAGTACACCTTTCCACCATCGTACTCTTCATACTTCAAAAACCAACCCTGATCTGAGGTCATGTGATAAGATACACCAGAGTCAATAAGCCACACATCCTTAGATGCATGCATTGCCAAGGAAATGACAAACGCTTCTCCTTCATCCTGAGAAGACTTGTTAGAATCTGAATCATAACTATTTTTCTTTTTCTTTTTCTCATCCTTGCACTCCTTGCGGAAGTGACCAAGTTTTCCACAATTCCAACACAGAGCCTTGGACTTTCTAAGAGACTTAGATCTCCCATGAGATTTAGATCTTCCTTTTTCTTCCTTCTTCTTATCCTTTTTCTTTCCCTTCTCTTTAGATCTACCATGAACTGTAAGAGCCTCCTTAGCTGATTTGGAAGACTTTCTCTGTATATCTTCAAACAATAGTGAAGAAACCACTTCATCCATCTATGAAGTGGTATTAGTACTCCCAATGGCCATAACAAGGTGGTCCCACGAATCTAGTAAGGAACATAGTAATGTCATACATCGATCCTCCTCCATCTTCACACCAATAGAAGTCAATTGGGCAACAAGCATATTGAATGTATTCAGGTGATCAATGACAAATCCTCCATCTTCCATCCTTAGAGAATATAGTTTCTTTCATGGGAATAACTTGTTCACCAGGGATATAGCCTGATAAAAATCTGCAAGCTTCTTCCAAAGTTCCTTTGCAGTCTTCTCTTCATGGATATTTAGGAGCACTAAATCAGCCAAACAAAGTCTTATCAAACCCTTAGCTTTTCAATCTTTTAGATACTAGTCTTCTTGAGACATTGTCTTTGGATTTGTACTAGATATGGCATCCCATAAATTCTGATCTACAAGCATGTCCTCTATTTTGAGTTTCCACAACTCGAAATTACTACCATTAAATTTCTCTATCTCAAACCTCCCAGATGTGCTCGCCATATCTTACCTGCAACAAAGATTTCAAAATCCTCTACACAAGCTCCCACTTAAATGAAGATCAGCTCAAAAAACCCTCTACCCAACAACTAGAACCAAAGGCGATTGGGCTTTGATACCAACTAAAATGAAGCAAGGTATGTGGGAAAGCTTCCCACACTGATCTACTGAAAAAAGATTTATGCAAATTTTTACTTTTATAGTTACAAATTAAGATGCATATTAATAGAAAGATAATAACAACTTCCAAATGCAAACATAAAACTCACAACACAAGATATACGTGGGGAAAACCCTTTCAGGTAAAAAACCCCACTCCAAAGCTGCCTAATATATTATTCAGGAATCAAGAAGATTACAATATACTTGTAGAGCAAGCTTTTACAGGAGTATATCCAACTAGAGATCCAGGAGGTAACTTGTCATCTATAAGATTGTTACACATAGCCTCCATCTCTAGCTCCTTATATATAGGAGATACAATATAGTAAACCATTACTGGTAATTACAAAACCATGAGCCAAAACCACCCAAAAGTGGTACCCAAATTATCTCCAATAAATGATGCCTTGTGACATACCAAAACACATGCCAACATGTGTAACTCTCCCCTTTACAGCTCTTTTATGTGTCCAACACATTTTTACATTTCCCAAAAATAGGAGGTCCAACTTCTAGAGGTCATAACTTTTGATCTAGGTGTCTGATTGACGAACCATTTGATGCATCGAAAAGATTGTGAAGAGATCTATCACCATGTAATCCACTTTTTCAGTTATGACAATTTTCAAAGAATTTAGGGAAGTTGTGATTCTGATAATTGAGTTCAAAACTTTTTTTGATAGTTTCAGAAAACATAATCTTTAATATCTCACAATCCAGATATGATCTTGAGTCGAAACTCACCTGAGATGTTTACTTAGCTATTCCGCACCTTTTGGAAAAATTTTAGGTCAACCTAAGGTCAAATGTAAATGTATTAAACATAGTATGTCCCACCATTTTTAGACCTTTTGGAAACTTTGAAACTTCTAGATCATTCTTCAAGATAAATGGTATTTGAAAAGACCAAAACTGGGAAGAATAGTAACCTTTCAAAGTTGCAAGGTTGAGACACTTTTATTAACATAACCTTCTTACACTTACCTTCATTTCCACCAAATATGATGTCATCAACATAGATCTCAACAATTAGAATTTGGTCTCCACTTATTTTGGTGTACAGGTTACTATCTACAAACCCTTTACTGAAACCCTATTACATCAGGTACTTATCCAATTTTGCATACCAATCTCTAGGAGCTTGCTTCAATCCATACAAAGCCTTCTTCAACTCCATACCATATTTGGTTTGTCTAACAGCTGAAATCCATCCAGTTGCTCTATGTAAACTTCTTCTTCTAACTCACCATTCAAGAAAGTAGACTTCACATCAATCTTCTATACTTTGAAATTTTTATGTGTTGCAAATGCCAAAAATATTCTAATAGCTTCCATTATTTCCATTGGAGAAAAGGTCTCTTCATAGTCTATTCCTTCCACGTGCGAGTAGCCTTTACACATAATTCTTGCCTTCTTTCTCACAACTTCTCCAACTTCATTCAGTTTGTTCTAGAATACCCACTTTGTTCCTATCACATTCTTGTCTGCAGGTCTAGGGACAAGTTCCTAAGTCATTTTCTTCTCAATCTGCATTAGTTCTTCTTCCATTACTTTGACCCAATATTCATCATTGCATGCTTCTTTTATTGTTTTAGGTTCCACCTTTGAGAGTAAATAGAGATTTATTGGACCTTCTCACTAGTAGAAAAACAAAAATAAATGACTAAATAAACTACCAAAAATTGGTCATGTGATCAGTAGTTTGGTCATGTGACCATTGGTAGTTTATTGCTGATCATTTATCTTGCGACCAAATTTATGACCAAACAAATTTTAGTCATTAATTTGGTAGTATGTTTAGTCATTAATTTGGTAGTATATTTAGCCATTAATTTGGTAGTATATTTAGTCATAAATTTGGTAGTATATTTAGTCATCAATTCAGTAGTATATTTGGTAATTTGGTAGTATATTTAGTCATGTGACCATTGGTAGTTTATTGCCAGTCATTTATCTTGTGACCAAATTTATTTAGTCATTGTAATCATTAATTGATGTCAATTGGTAGTATATTTAGTCACTGATTTCCATCCATTGGTAGTATATTTAGTCATTTGTATTAACTAATTTCCATCCATTAGTAGTTTTTTTTTTTTTAATAAAAGGGGTAAAAACTTTATTGAATCATAAAATCATTACTAAGTAGAAAGAAACACCCATAAGGGGCACAACCAAAAGCAAGAATTAAGTAGCACCCGAAAAGCTCCTCATATCCTCCATAACCCAATCTTCAAGAACAGGGGCCAAATCACTAGGAAGATTTCCCCAATCATCCACATTCCAAGTCTCCATCTACTCAGACACCCACCTCACCAAACCATCCACCACCTTATTCCACTCTCATGGCACATGACAAAAATTAATAGAATCTAAAGCATTGCTCAGAGAAACAATTTGTTTTGCCACCACTGCAAGTTGCCAGTTCACCTCCTCAAAATGTCTCGTATTCAGCATATTAATGACCATCTAAGAATCTGATTCACAAATAATCCACCTCCAGCCAAGGGTACAAGCACGCTCTAATGCCAAAAGAATAGCAAGAGCCTCCATGAGATTATTTGTATGATGACCTTTATATATAGAGAAGAAAAAAATTACCACCCCTGAACTATCCTTGCCAATGCCACCAACTCCAGTATGGCCAGGATTACCTCTGGAAGATCCATCAGTATTGATTTTCAGCTCCCCCATAGCGGGAGGACACCAACGACCAGTACGACAGATACTCGCTCTCCCACGCCTATGCTGAACTGCCCTCAAATGTGTCTATCCACCCCCAGAGAGACCCAAGGCTTTAACCACATCACAGTCACTAGATACAATAGGGACAGACAGATCACACTTAGCAGCCAAAGTTTCCTACAGACCCCCCAGAAGCCTCAACCAGAGCTGACCAACAAGAAGCTTCTTGTCTAGAAAAATTCTACAGTTGCGCTCCAACCAAATATGCCAAATTATCAAACTGGGGTCAATGATCCAAGCAATGAGCAGAAAAGAGGTCTTTACAGGGGGAGGCCCCAGACTCCTCCAAAAATCCTCTAAAGAAGAAGCATGTCTACATGGTATACGCTAGAGATTCCACCAGAAATGCCAAATAACTTTCACAAAGGAACACTGAAAGAAGAGATGGGGGATGCACTCCTCATGCCCACCACATAGAACACACTTAGAGGGCCCTTGAAACCCACATTTCCAGAGGTTCTCCCAAGTAAGGCACCTCCCTTGAACAACTAACCACGAGAAGAAGTTACACTTAGGCCAAGCAAACTTATTCCAAACCTGTTTCCACCACAAGACCTCTGAGCTCCCAAACATTTCCTTATCAAGAACTTGATAACCTGAGGCAACAGTAAATTTGCCTTTTGGATCAGGACCCCAAGCTAACACATCTCTCCCAGGAAGAGAAGTGCAGACATGCCTTGATAGGATCCCAGTAAGCTCCTGATAATCCCCAGCTACCCCACCAAGAGGCCACTTCCATCTATGTACACTAACTTGTCCCAAATTATGAAGAGTTTTAAAATTAGCAACATGGCACCACCCAGCATCAATAAAATGCCTACTCAAATTTTGAAGGTGGGGGTGGGTAGACAAAATGGGAGGATAACCATTCCAAGAATCATGCCAAAAGAGAGAATCCTGCCCCCCATTACAAATCCAAAACAACCCCTGCTTGACCAACTTGGCACCCCTTTTGAGGGTACTCCAAATCATAGAAGCCTTCCCCTCCAAATTGAAGCGGGCAACATCCACACTCTCAACTGCACCTAGATACTTTGAGGTAAGAATTTTTGCCCAAGGTTGATGTTGCTGTGAACACCACCACCAATACAGCTTAGCTGCTAAAGCTTGTCCATTCAAATTAGTTCTACGTAGACCCAGACCACCAGCCTGCTTTAGCCTACAAATAGCTTCCCACTTAACCAAACTCCACTTCCTGTGAAGGAGGTTGCCAGACCAAATGAACTGCCAAGACAAACTCTCAAAGTCTTTGATAAAGCTGGAAGGTGCAGAGAGAACAAAACATCTGTACAGAGGAAGAACCTGCACCACTGCCTTTAGAAGAGTCATCCTACCCGCAGAAGAGAGCCACCTGTTAGTCCAATGACTAACCAAATTTCTTAACTTATCCATAATATCCTGCCAGAACAATTTAGGAAGCAAATGAATAGCAAGCGGAATACCAAGATACACAAAAGGGAGAGTGCCAATCTGGAAACAAAGGATACTAGCAATTCTCCTCTGAATAGCCTATGAAGTATGAACGAAGTAAATAAAAGACTTCCCCTCATTAATTTTCTGACCTGACGCAGCCAAAAAACAATCCAGAATCCTGCGCCAACTGGAAGCCTCCTCAACCTTGGGTCTACCCATCAAAGCCGTGTCATCAACAAACTACAAATGTGACTGAGGGGGAATATTGTTTCCAAAACTCTAGCCCTTAATCAAACCAGTCTCCACTTGGGATCTAATAAACCTCTCCAAACCCTCTGCCAATAAGATGAAAAGATAGGGGGATAAAGGGTCCCCTTGTCTGAGCCCCCTAGAAGCACCAAACAACTCCGTCGGCTCACCATTAATCAGCACCAAAAAGGAAGGAGAAGTAACATAGCTCTTCACCCACTCAATCCATTCACTAGCAAAACCAAACGCTCCCAGAATCTTAAATAAGAAGGCCCATTTAACCTGATCATAATCTTTAGCCATATCCAACTTAATAAACATAGCTTTCTCTTTAGAACGATCCATAGAATGAATCATCTCAACTGCAATGATGACACCATCCATAATCTGCCTACCAGCCACAAAACCCCCTTGCTCTTCAGAAATTATCCTGCTTAGCCAAGGTTTCAGCCACTCAGTAATCAACTTAGTAATAATCGTATAAACCACATTACATAAGGCAATGGGCCTAAAAAGATCCAGAGAATTAGCCCCATCCTTCTTTGGGATGAGAGAAAGGAAGGTAGCATTCATGGATTTCAGCATTTGTTTATTCATGAAAGATTCCTGAATGACCTCCAACAAATCCAACTTAATTACTTCCTAGAACTCCTGGTAGAACTCAACTGGGAAACCATTAGGCCCTAGAGCTTTTCCCTTTTTTCATGTGGAACACAATATTTTCAAGCTCTGACAAAGATATGGGATGAAGGAAAGAAGCATTCATTTCACTGGTGACTAAGGGTGGAATACTATTCAAAATATCAGCTTCATCCGCCTCCGCAGGAAGGGAATCCTCAGATAGTAGAATAGAAAAGAAATGAATAGCCTCAGCAGAAATAGAAGCAGAGGAGGAGAGAATCTCCCCATTCAAAGACCCGAGAGAAGAAATGACATTACCTTGTCTCCTATATTTTATTGAATTGTGGAAGAAAGAGGTATTCCTATCTCCTGCCTGAAGTCACTCGATGCAGGACTTTTGTTTCCAAAAAATTTCCTCACGTAATTCCCATTCCTCAACTTCCTTCACAGCAGTAGCTTCCAGCAAATCTAGATCCTCAGTGAGGCCCTGATCACGAATCGGCCTAGTGATTGAGTCCAAATGAGCTTGAGCAGACTATTTAGCATGGAAAACATTACCAAAGTGTTGCCTATTCCACCATTTCAACCTATATTTCACATATTCGAGCCTCTTGGAGAAGGAGTACATAGCAGTCCCATGTGACGGCTTCCCCAAATTCCACCAACGAGGAAGAAGATCATGGAGGGAGTCATCTCTTAACCACATGAGCTGAAACTTAAAAGACTACTTTACACAACGCTAAGGAAGCTTAGCAATAAGTTTGATTGGCCAATGATCAGAACCCCACCCATCCAAAATCTTAGACCTAGTCAGCCACCTGTCCCCTAGCCAGAAACTAGACACCAAGAATCTATCCAGACGTTCAAAAATAGTAGCGTCCCCACATCTCCTATTATTCCAAGTAAAGACCCCATTAACAGGCTTGATGTCAACCAAATTCAAGAGAACCACATTAACCTGCAAGCGATCAGAAGAAGGCTCCAAGTGAGCAATGCCTCCCCTCTTCTCTTCCAAAGAAACAATGACATTAAAATCCCTGGCTAAAATCCATGGGAGATAAGGATCCAAAGTCCTCACATATCTGACAAAACCCCACAACTTTACCTTGCCATGAAGGTCAGCCGGAGCATAGATGTTAGAAAAGAGTATTCTCTCTCCAGACTCAAGATGAGAAGCAACACAAGAAATCAAACCTCTGCAGGAGTACCACCAAATTGACCTGACTCTACGTGGGTCCCATAAGCATGCAACCCCACCAGAGCTACCAAGAGCACCAACACATTGACACTGACCACAACTCCAAATCTTCAAAGCCACACTCATCATACTATCAATTGATAACTTAGTTTCCTAAAGGAAAACCACATCAGGAGAATGAATACGAACCAAATCCTAAATAGCCTTTTGTCTACAGATGCTATTCATACCCCTCACATTCCAAGAGAGCACAATCATCGTTGGGGTTGGGAGAAGTGGTCATCAATAGTCCTCACTGAACCCAACTCAACCAATGTCTCACCAGTTAGCTTTACCTATTCCAGGTCCTTTTTTTCTACCAACCTTAAGAGCTTTCTCAGGAGCCCCTTTTTTGAGGGTTTTTGGTTGCAAACCCAAGGCTAGAGAAGGAGCCTTACTTTTTCCTAAGTCTGGAGTACCCTACACTTCAGATAGAACACCACCAGCACTAGGAGAGCCACAAGTAGCCTCTAACACCAAATCTAATGCACCTTGAACAGGAGCCAGAGGAGCCAATTCAGTGTCCATCTGAGTACCCTGCTCACCAAGCTAATCTAGACTAGGAATCACATTAGGCTGATCCCTAGGAACAACCTCAGTAAAAGATCCAACTATTGCTTGCAAGTCCACCTAAAAACCTTCCTCCTGGACCAAATCCTCTAATGTCTCAAATCAGTTGAAAGTTTCCTCCTCCTGCCTATCCTTGAGGGATCTCTTCAAGCCTTGACCATGATTACGAGACTTAACCAGAATAAAAACTTCTTTATCAGCCCCACCTCCCTACATGGGGGCTTTACCCTTATCTGCTTTCAAATCAGGCTGAGTAGGAGCATTACTTGAACTAGCTGCACTAGAAGCTTGAGGACACCTCCACTGAAGATGACCATATTCATGACGTAGCCAACACTTGAAAGGTAATGTCTCATAATCTAATGGTTGAGTCTAGGAGCAAGACCCAATAGTCATATCAATAGAGTCTGGAAGTGGCTGGCTCAAATCAATTTCAACACAAACCTTAGCATAAGAAAAAACTCTCTTATTCAAAGTTTGCTGAGAAGGACCAATAGGTTTTCCCAACAACAGTGCAATCAACTACAATATATCACTTCTCCAACATTCAAGCGGCAGCTGAGGAAGATGAACCCAAACTGGGATTCTAGAAGGTAACTCCTCCACTAAGTTAAAGCCAGTATGCCATGGTTTGATGAAGAGACCCACTTAATTATAAAAATATGGGCCCCCTTCGAAGGCCCTATTCTGATCTGAGACACACGAAAAATCCACCATAAAGAAGTTATTTGCAGCCATCAAAATATCAAAATCTCCTTCCGGGTTCCATATCTTGCAAATCCATGTATCAAGAAATGGGGGAGAAACCCTCATCCCCATGAACTTAAAAATCAAAACAAGATTGCAATAGTAATTAATATCCTCAGCTACCGACTCTGATTATATTACTAAAACTGGCTGCTCATGGGCCCTCTCCGAGCATCCATTCACCTTTGGCAATTTAAGGGAACCATTTCAGACCACATCCTAGAAGAAGACTGAATGGGAATACCGGCATCCTCCCCAGCCATGGAAGAAGCATGACCCACCATATCTAAAGGCCCATTCAAAGCCATTTATACCAAACGAGTGAGGGCACAAAATGCCCCCCCACACCACACCGAATCCAAAGCAATGGCTCCAAACAGGTACACCACCACTAGAGACAACACCTCAAAAGAAGAAAACCCCCCTAACGTGTAGCAAACACAAACCAGAGGGCACACAATAAAAGAGAACCCAGAGTTGGAAACCCTTAAACCCTGCACACTACCACCTGCACCAAAGAATGCCTCATAGCTAGCTAAAACTAGAAAAAAAGAAGAAACAAAGAAGTAGACCCGGACCCCTTGACCCCTTGCTGACATGCAAATCCCCTGTGCACTGAGAAAGCTCGAACCTGCAAGCTAGGGCTCGGGTGCCCTAGCTTGCTCTCCCACACATGCTATCGCCATCCCCCAATTTTGACCATTCAATCTTAAACATTAAACCATTGGTAGTATATTTGGTCATTTTAATCATTATTGTTTTTTCAACTAGTCACATATAAACAACTAGTACATGATAAACATCAACTATGTCATTTTTTGTTGATAAACTTCAACAAATCTGCTCAAAGGATTGAAACAACAATGTTGGAAAATAATGTTGGCAAGAGACACTGTTATGCATAATAGGTGTTGTCACTGATGGAAACTAAGACTTTTCCACTCATCCATATAACATAACTTGCTCATACTGAAAGTCAAAACAAGAATATTTCTAAGTCCAGGTTGCCAGAAACAGGGCATGTGATAGGGTCCGGTATCTTGGTCTGGATCTCTCTAGTGGCAAATCATAGTGTACTATGAATTTGAGGGAGTGTAGAGGAATGTCAGAACCATCCAAATCCAATATTTTAGCCTCTAGTGACAAAGGGATTAAAAGCTATGAGCATCTAAGTACCGGGTCCTAATATGACAGGATAGTTTAGTGAAGAACATGCCAACTTATGTTAGATCCTTGTGCGGATCTAGTAGAAGTGTCTTGGTGAGTTGTGTATGGGATATAATGTTAGTGTTTGGCATGAATGGTGACTTGCAAGTGTTATTTATGGTATGCATCAATATTGATGTATGGATTCAGTTGACAGAACAGAGTATTTGTATTGTTAAGTTCTTCATAAGGCTGACAGATAAGTGATTGAGTTTTTTGATGCAGGTATATATAACTGATGGATTTGAGTCATGTGGAGAGTGATTGTGATGTGAATATGGAGTAAGTATGAAAAGGGCAGATAGAATTACAAAAGAGAAGAGATCTGAGGTCCAGATTATGGCAGAGCAGTAAACAGGGTAGAATAAAGATGAAGTGTGTAAAATTAGTATTATGTGCTTAACTGGAATTGAATTCTTGCATTAGCAGATTCTACTTATCAGTTCAACAATTTGTAATCCTTTTGTAAACATTCTTGTAGGCAGTGAGCCTCTCTTGAGCAGTGAGCTCAAATGCATGTGCATTCGCCTCTTTGTAATACTTTTAACAAAGTATAATCTTTTTGGGTTAACCCCCACCGTGGTTTTTCCCTTAACCGGGTTTCCATGTCAAAATCTTGGTGTCAAGTGTGTTATTTATGTTTCTGCTCATGTTTTATTAATTCTTATTTTTCATGATTATGTCATTAATCTATTAAGAAGTGGTAAACAAGAATTAGTTGTAGTAAGCTTTAAAAGTTTTAAGACAACTAATTCACCCCCCTCTCAGTTGTCAGCCCTAATTCCAACAATTGGTATTATCAGAGAAAGGTTCCTTGAAAGAAGCCTAAAAGCTTGAGGAGAATCTGGGAAGGAGTTTCAATGGGTTCACTTAGAGAACAACTTTAATTAGCTTTAGAAGATCTTGATCGGTCCAAAGAAGAAATAGATGACCTAAAAGCGAACCTTAAAGATGTTGATGATTGCATTGACTTGCTAAAGGATAAACTAAAGAAATCAATAGAAAAAAGGAAGGAACTACTTTATCAGCTAGCTAATCTTACTAAAGAAAATGGCATGAATGAGGCATTAGAACAAAAGACAAAGGAATGTGAGAAGCTGACAAAAGAAGTTTCTATTCTAAAACATGAGATGGAATCTAGGGTAATGAGGCTAACCAAAGAAATTGAGCAAAGGAAGAAGATTGAAGAAGACCTAAATCAAACTCTAAAAGAAAGAACTGGAGAATGCTGCAAACTAGATAGAATAGCTAGCCATCTAGAGTCTGATCTACAAGAAAGTAGAGACAATGAGAGAGAACTTGAGAGGTAAATTGTCATTCTCAGACATGACCTAGAAGTTGCAAATGAATTTACAAGGAGAAGTTTGAGATAATCTTAGCTAAACTTGAAGCACTGCTTGAAAGTCAGAAAAAGGCTGATGACAAGCATGGTCTTGGATATGAGAAAGGTGAAAGCTCCAGATCCAGACAAAGAAATTTTCAACCAAGAAATGGGAGAAACAGACCCAGAAGACCTCCAGTAAGACAGCCTAATGCTCAAAGATATCCATCATTCAATAGAAATTATTTTAATTGGAATAAATTTGGTCATAGAGCTACTTAGTGCAAAAGCAGAGTAAATCAAAATGGTCCATCCTTCTCCAGTCAATGCTTCAAGTGTAAGAGGTATGGTCATAGATCAAATGAATGCAGAAGTATGATAATGAATAAATCTAACAATAAAGGAAATGGTAACTCTTTCAATGGATTTGGACACATGGATAATTAGTGTAGATCAAGAGGAAATCAAGTATATGAGCAAAGAAATATTGTGTGCTTTAATTGCAATAGATCTGGTCATATTGCAAGATTCTATAGAAGTGGGAATAATGAAAGAAGAGGTTTGGTAAACAGAAAATTGGATGAGTAGAGACAAGACAAAGGCAAGGGAAAAATTAATGTGAATGAGATCTAGAATGAAATGAGCAAGACATGGGTCAAGAAAAGTGTTGTAAATAATAGTAATGGGTCTGCACTGGAATCTGGTGCTAATAATTCCTCCGGGAATTGAGTCAGAAGTTCTGGCTCAGGGGAGATGTATTGAAAATCAAATTCCCCTAACTAGTAAGTGGGTGCCTAAATTTGGCACAATGAGAAAAGATAATTTGGGTTACTATAGATCATTTAAAAGAATTTCTTGGAGAAAAGAAGTGGATTTAATGATTTGCGGAGTGATTCATAAGTAACTGCATCAAGAAATAGAGTAACCAGATGAAGTTAGGGAAACACATTTATTACAATGACAAAGTAGGTTTTGAAAAGGAAGAAAAGTCTCACTCAAGCATTTGAATCACTTTGCATTTGAAGAGAACAAGAAGAAGAGCATCTGAACTGAAAATCTAGAGATTGAAAAAAGAATAACGAATTTGACTAGAAATTGATCAACCCTAACTCAGCAGAAGAAAAAGGTACCTTTTGTGAAACTTTGAATCTATAATCTATTGAAATGGCTACTCCTCTTGTTGTTGATATTACTGAAAGGCCTCGTCCAAAATTTAAGAAGCATCCTTACAATTTAGTCGAAGTCAAACCGTTAGGTGCATTTTCTAGCGTCCCATATGGAGTACTGCATGTAGAAGATATTAGGGCATACATCCATTGCAATGTGGATGAATTTGGAAATTAGAGATTGCTAGAATTGTTTGTGAACCATCTAAAGGATGATAACCAAGATTTGAAAGCAAAGTTCAAAACCCTAGAGAGCAAACATTTTTTACAAGCCATTGAATTTCTGACATTTGATGAGAGTGAGTGGGTTCATTACATCTTGAGCCAAATGCATGATGAGTTCATATGGCTATTAAAACCCTTCAAGATTGCAAAGGATGTTATAAAAAATGTAACTAGGTTAAATTCAACCGGTGGATTACCCATGTTCAAATCTGTGAAAAACCAAATTGTTATCGATGCAACCATTGCAAAGTTTGACAAGAGGGTAATGACCATCAATGACATTATAGAACCGGATGTTAAGTTTTCTTCCATGGTGATTGGCTACAATATTTATCACTCCAGTAGGGAGAATTCTATCTCCAAAACTGCCATATATGCAGCATATCAAATGTTAAAATAAAATCCAAATTATAACCTATGTGAACTGTTATAGAATCAACTGATTGAGAACTTGATGAAAATTAAGAAGGACAAGAAAAACACTTTCAAATATGGTTTTCTAGTCATATGTTTATTCTTCTACTTCATGAATGAAGTGCTTGGAGTAAAAGGTGTACAATGTGCTGCAACAAACTAGTCACAATACAAATAAGAGATCATCTACACAGTATTGGAGATTCTAAGGCATAGAAAACTGCAATATGGGGTTACTTTAAAAAATTTTAGAGTATGATGCACCCAAGGGAAAGAATCCCCAAATCAATAGTTGAGAAGTATGAGAATGAAATCTGCTTTATGGTAGACACTGATCAGTACCTAATGGAGGTTGTGGAACCCAAAACTGCATGGATTATGCCTATGGGATATGAGGTTGATGAAAAGATCTTGGATATGTATGCTCAACATCTTTTGAGCAAATCAAAAGACACCATTGTTGAAAGGTTTGGAACGTATAAGGAACTAAGTCTAAAATTGCATGTTGAGCTCAGGCAACCAGAGATCAAGAGAAAAGTTTAGAGGCAAGTTGAAAGGTATGCTGAGAGCATTGGCTTAACCAAGGAAGCAGTGAAGCAAAACAAAGAAAGAATTGAATAGGATGAAAAGGAGAAATAGGATAAGAAACAAGAAGATGCTCTGGTGGAATCATCTTCCACTTCAAGAACTACTAGAAGCTCTGTTGCTACCTTTGTTCCCTTAAACCTGCAAAACTAGAAGACAAATCATCCGGTGAGGAAAAGAAAAGAACAAAAGTAATGGCAAAAAGGCCATATGGAAGTTTGGAAGAAAAGGATGAAGAGAAGATAGATACAAATGATGAACTTAAGGAGCTAAAGGCCACAGGTGCTAAAGCTATTAAAGTATTAGAAGAGAAGATTTTTGGAAGCAAGAAGACAATAAAGAGATAAAAATTAGAAGCTGATGCTGAAAAGAAAATTCCCTCTGTGAAAAGCATTGTCAAGAAAATCACTGTTGAAGGGAACTTAAAACCATTAACTAAATTCTATGATCTCTACAATAATGCTAACAAAAGACTCTTGGAAGAAGCTACTATCAAGTACCTAAATGTGTTCAATCAAGTACTAGTAGAAATTTTGTCAGAAGTTCCAAAAGGTCTGAGGGATATATTGGAAATTAGGAAAGAAGCTACCAAGGCAAAAGATATGGAGTTGAGAGAACATGTACTGACAACTCTATGTCCGATAATCTCTAGCAGAGAAGTAGACAAAATCTTCAAAGAGGTGAAAAATGAATTCAGGAGCAAGAAGAGAATGAACAAACTGATGATTGGAGAAATAGATGAAATAGTTCAAGAAACTGAACAAATTTTGAGAAAAGCATTGGACAAGAACAAGTTTTTTGTTGTGTTAGATGAGCCTGCTGATGACACACTAGTCTCGGATGAAGAAGAACAATAGAAGGATGAGCAACAATATGGAATAGATGACTCCTCTATTCCAGAAGTGGAGCAAATAAACAAGGAAGATACATAGATGGTAGATAAAACCAATGATGCACGAGATACTCTAACTCCTCCTAATCAATCTAGAAAAGAAAACAATGTTGAGAATACTGTTGCTACACAAGATACTCTGGAACAGATTGTAAATGGTGAGGATAAAGGAAAGAATCCCCCTACAGATGACACACAGAAAGAAGAAGAAGTCAAAGGTAAGGAAGATAAAGAAGAAGAAGATGGTGCAAATGTTGATGCACCCAAACAAAGTAGTCCTATCACTGAGAAATCATAAGGAAAGGAAGGTGATCCAGAAATTCTGGCAAGAGACACTACAGATGTAGTGAAGAGTTTTCTGAGTAAAGAGATGCTAGAGTTTGATGAACCTAAACTGATTCAAGGACCACTCAACCTGGATACATTCTCTCTAGTCTAATTGATGAAGATAGCATCTTTCACACAAGCCAAGGCAAGAGAAAAGGTATTGAAATCTCACATAGAGGACAATGAACTACTAGGCCTTGCATCCGGCATATTAGAGAAGACAATACCAATGTTTCAGAAGAATCCATCTTATTCTCCCTCTGGTAATCTAAAAAGCCTTGTAAATTCTGTAAGTACACACTTTGAGTCCTTTGAAAAATCTGCAGAAGTTATAGTTCAGAATGATTTTAATAGCAAAAGATTTGATGCACTCAAAGGCATGATTGAGTTAGATAGATTGGTGTTAGATAACAGTATAAAGAGTATTCAAAATTCTCTTTCAAAAGGAGGCAGTATATATAAGTTTTGTTTATCTACTCCTACAGTCATAAAGGATATAGAAGATAAAATAAATGACTCCAAATAGAAATTATCAAGTATGTCCCAAGATTTGATCCATTGAAAGTATTAGTGACAAACAAGGAATGTCAAGCAATTAGCCTAATGGAAGAAATAAAGAAGTTGACAAGAGAAAAGGAGAACATTGAAGCAAGAATGGGTGAGCTTCGGGGACTAATTTCCCTTAAGATAGAAGCAATGTTCAATGTTATGACAGAAGCCCAAACTGTTGCACAAATAGGTGATCCCATTGACCTTCGGAAGGCTGAAGCACAAGCTTTTTTGCTTAATGGCCACATCTCAACTTTGAATAGTATGAAGAAGAGTTGGGATATAGAGTTGGCCTTGCTAAAAAATATTTTTGGAGATATACTTAAGTATATGTAAATACAACTTAAGGATTGGTTGTACATATGCAACATTGTATACAGAATTTTTGGGTGAATTTTGGTTTGCAAATTCCATCCTTTACCATTGATGTCAAAGGGGGAGTGAAGAATAGTAAAAAATGAGGAATCCAGCAAAGGGGGAGCTTTGGAAACAGTGGAGAGCACAAGTGTACAGAGTAAGGGGGAGTAGCTCCAACACTTAGTCATTTTTCACTAAGTGTTGCTATCAATGCCAAAGGGGGAGATTGTTGGCAAGAGACACTGCTACACATAACAGGTGTTGTCATTGATAGCAACTAAGACTATTCCACTCATTTGTATAACATAATTTGCTCATACCAGAAGTCAGAACAAGAATATATCTAAGTCTGGGTTGCCAAAAATAGGGCATGTGACACTTGGTCCGGATCTCTTCGGTGGAAAATCATAGTGTGTTACAAATCTAAGGGAGTGTAGAGGAATGTCAGAACCATCCAAATCCAAGATTTCAGCCTCCGGTGACAAATGGATTAAGAGCTATGAGCATCTGAGTACTGGGTCCTAATATGACAGGATAGTTCAGTGAAGAACATGCCAACTTGTGTTAGATCCTTGTGCGGATCTAGTAGAAGTGTTTTGGTGAGTTGTGTATGGAATATAATGTTAGTGGCTAACATGAATGGTGAGCTACAAGTGTTATTTCTGGTATGCATCAATATTGATGTATGGATTCAGCCGACAAAACATAGTATTTGTATTGTGAAGTTCTTCATAAGGCCGACAGATAAGTGATTGAGTTTGTTGATGCAGATATATATAACTGATGGATTCAAGTGATGTTGAGAGTGATTGTGATGCAAATATGGACTAAGTGTGAAAAAGGCAGATAGAAGTGCAAAAGAGAAGAGATCTAAGGTCAGGATTATGGCAGAGTAGTAAACATGGTAGAATAAAGATGAAGTGTGTAAAATCAGTATTATGTGCTTAATCGAAACTGAATTCTTGCATTAGCAGATGCTAATTATCAGTTCAACAATCTGTAATCCTTTTGTAAACATTCTTGTAGGCAGTGAGCCTCTCTTGAGCAGTGAGCTCTGGGCAGTGAGCCTGAATGCATGTGCATTCCCCTCTTTGTAATACTTTTAACAAAGTCTAATCTTTGTGGGTTAACCCCCACCATGGTTTTTCCCTTAATCAGGTTTCCACATCAAAATCTTGGTGTGAAGTATGTTATTTATGTTTCTACTCATGTTTTATTAATTCTTTTTTTCATGATTATGTCATTAATCTATTAAGAAGTGGTAAAGAAGAATAGTTGCAGCAACCTTTAAAAGTTTTAAGACAATTGATTCACCCCCCCTCTCAGTTGTCAGCCCTAATTCCAACAAATAATTCACTGTATATTCAAACTATATATAAAATATGTTACAAAGAACTTGTTTATCAACAAATCTTCTCAAAGGATTGAAACAAGAATGCTTGAAAATAATTCACTGTATATTCAAACTGTATATAAAATATGTTACAAAGAACTCTATATATAGAGTTTTGAAGATAGAATCTTTCTGCAGTATGCAAACTGTTGATTTATTATGCTTTTAAAATTGAAAAAAACTAAAACTAAAGCTAAAAAGCCATTAGTGTGAATGGCATGTCTTCAGTGATGCCATTGTTGCACATCACCTGCTAGCCCACATAACTGAGCCTCTAGGAAAGATGATTCACAATTTTCTATGGATAGCATCTTATCTTGTTAACATGATTCTCCTCCATTTGCAAAGCTACTGTTTGACTGATGGAGAGCAGACAAGTTTTTCTCCTTGGTCAGTCCAGAGCCAACTGAGAATGCATTCACTACATTCCTCAGATGAACCAATATTAAAGATTTTTTTAATTTTAGAATTGGGCTCAACATCAATATATTTTTCTCTAGCTTTACTTAAACCCTATCCATCAACAACTTCTCTTTGTTTCTTTAACTTATTACAATTCCCACTAGAAAGATGTATGTTTCCAAGAGGAGTAGGAGTATCACCAAGTTTAGCAATGTCACACCCATTTTGAGGCACACCAACTGTAATTTTAGATTTCTTATCATGCTACACAGAACCATAATCATTTATTTTGTTTGACAAACCCTTTCCACATAACTATTGTGGAGTCTTAGAAGTAATTGAACATCCAATATTTTTTGCATCTAAATACTCTTTTCCAGTAGGTATGTTTGCAGAGCTTTCTGTTTAAGAAAAATGCCAGCCTTCTTAAGTTGTAGCTTCATGCACTTTTTCCTTTTATTGGATCATTTCTTCCTCAAAATATGCATTGCTCTTAGAAGAAAATGTCTCTTGAATGGTAATGTTCATAAAAATTGAGGACATGGAAGATGCTTCATAAGCTTCAATCTTTTTCTACTAATATGATAGTAGTTGTCCTTGTGGTTTTCTGGTACTTTTGGTTAGAAACACATTTAAGTTCTTTTATATATTTGGACAACCTATCTAAATGAATAGTTTTTAAGTGTGACCCATTTGTTTCCCTTCCCTTGCAAAGCAAAGTACCATTTTCACCTTCCTGCCACAAGCAACATATACCCTATAAGAGTGATAAATGTAAAAAGAGTGTAAGGCCAAAATGAGTTTTCTCAAAAACAAACATATACACTATGGCATGAATATAGAAGTCAAGTACCTAAAATAAGGAACCATCTTCCAGGGATAAAAGTTTAGTAGCCTGGCACTCATTATCGATGGAATCGCTGACCACACTACCATTCTATAGATGTTCACTAGTTGTACACTTACCATTTGAATTATTTGTTAGATGTTCAGCAGTATGATGCCCACTAATACCTATCAAATCATTCCTAGAATGGTCCTCAAGACTGTTACCATTAATTTTTGAATCAACTCTAGAATTTCTACCAATATAGTTCCTATTGCCATTGCTCACTACACTATTACAAGAATGTCTAACAACCTGAATCTCATTAAAATTATCCATAGAATCAGTTCCCTTTATTTTAGATCCCTGTATCTTAATATTATTATCAGAACCATTGGAGGTACACCCATTACTTATGGAATGATTTGAGAAAACATCATTTGTTAGAATACCCTTGTTTCTTGGAGGCACAAACTGTAATGTAGCATCATGATCAGTTGGTGATCCAGATTCACGGGATAACTGGGCAAAACTTGTCTTCTTTTCTAGACTTTCTGAAATGAAATTGCCATTTGAAACATTTTTGACTTGCTTGGATGCCTTTTTCTTATTTATACCTGTAACAATAGAAGAGATTGGAGGCATGTTTGTTGTCTCTTAGAAAGTAGCACATTTTTTGTTGCTTGGGGAGCATAGGAATCTTGTAATTGGTTTTCCTTTGGGTGCCCTATGTTCAATGGCACCATCTTGTTTAGTTTAGAACCATTATCCTGAGATTGAGACCCACCTGTTATCTTAATTCTAGTTTTCTTATCTTGTATATAGAATAGCATGTAAGCTTTCTAGCTAAGAATAGATTTCTCACTGACTAAATACATCTGGAGTACAATATGTCATGAGAATAACTTCAATCACTATAAGTAACTTCAATATCAAGGTGTCACATAAGTGTTATCATTTAGAAAAAGGGCTCCACTTAAAATTGTAGTTCTTTTGTGTATTCTATTATACACAAATAATATAGGTAAATGCTATTGGACTGAACTTGCTCCACAAAAGTAAAAATAAAATACAATTGCAAAAGGCAACATGTCTTCAAATAAATGTAGAAGATTAATACCCGATTATCATCTAAAGCATGCCAAATGCCTATGGATGAACAAAAAAAGTAGAAATAATGCCCAGAATGTGTGCTCCAACCATCATGAACAAGAACACCATAAAGAGCATGCTTAAAATTACCTTCCTATGATAGATCAATAGACAGAGAAACTAAAACATCATAAGAAAACACCAAATATACTACAAAACCAATTAAGATTATACAAATGATTTTACTAGATTCCATTAGAAATGTGATTAAATGGAAAATACAATATGGTAAGGACTACTTACATGTGAACTGCTAACAAAAGGTTTTAGATCCAAAGTACAACCAAAGTCTACTTTTTTGTTTATTTTTCCTCCTGGTCCCCCTACACTAAAGCACTTGAGATGAATTACAAGAACATGTGGTACTTTATCAATTTTGAGTTGCTTTAGAGCCTTGACTTTTACTTTGCATCGTTAACATTGATTTCTTTTCATCCCCCCATCTAATTGCTCCACTGCAGTGTAATGGGATAATGCTTTCAACAAAGAGTCTGCTCAAATGATCTCTAGGATCAAATCTAAGAAAGGATCAAATTTATCAGAATAGTAAGAACAATGTGTGCACTTCACCTACAAGCCAGGTTGAAGCAATTGTAAATGAATAAAATACTCTTCTAAAACTACACCCTAGAGTTCTCCAGCTTGAAAAGATTTGTGAAAGGCTCAAGTTATTCAAAAATCCCATTTATGAAATGAACTATAAATCTTGGAGGAGTCTTAAGGACACAACACAATGATACCATAAGCCCATCTCTATTTTCATCTTAAAAATCTAGAAAGATGATGTTTAAAAGCAAATAATTCCTTCTTAACAAAAAATCACTCAACCTTGTTAACCAAAAATGAAGAAATTTTGAAAACCTAAACAAAAAAAAATCAATACCTGACTTATGAGTTGGCCACCAAAAATTTTATGTACTAGACTCTTCTCATAAGAAATAGGTGATTCACTTGTTACCCTTGCTGGTAAGCAACATTTATGCATGGATTCCATCAAATTCATCATGTACTCATGCACATCCTCTTGCCTTGATACTCGGAAGTTGTGACATATGCCTTCCAACTAGTCAAGAATCTTAAATTGTACAAGACTTGCATTACAAATGATAAAATTATAGAAAATTGAACAACATACTAATGAAGGTACAACAAAAAATCCATAATAATGAAGTTAAGTTAAAACATAGAGTTTGGATACATCACAAGTTCCTAACAAGAATGGTAGGTGACAAAATCTTACCAGATGATCCTGCAACAGTAATGGCATGATCCTAAATAGCACACATGGCACAAAATCCAGCTACATGACCTTAACAAACAAAAGAACAAGCATTAGTAAGGAGCGTGAAATGGCATATACTTAATGCTAACTACAAGCAAGCTCATTATTTTGATGCAACAATAATGGTATTACATGCATTCAAAGCAATCCACAATTACATATATGTTAACATTGTTTCTGATCTTATAATACACATACTCAATAATGAATATGGACAGCATATATTACTAGCACTTGCACCGGAAGGAGGTGCAATAGTTATGCCAATTGCAATTTATATAGAATGCCCTATAAACTTGAAAGTGGCATTGGGTGAATAGAGAAGCTTAGCATTTTATAAGAAGTCTTAAAAAAAGTTTAATGAATTGCTAACTTGATATGAAGTCACAATTAAATAATCATAATTGAAAAATTAAATCATTAATAACTGTTCTTAGTTTTTATGGCTAGGGATTTAGTCTTTTTTTTTTTTTTTGGGGGGGGGGGGGGCGAGGTGGGGGGTGTAACTTGTAGGAGTGATTGTTTCACTGGCCAACTTTTTGAAGTTTTGAAATGTGGAAGGTTATGTTGAATGCAAGCTATTCATATGTATAGTGTAAAAGGTTGATTTGGTCACATTTTATCTTACAATGCAGGATCTGATTCCTATCTTGTTGGTGGCTATGTAATAGATCTCGTTTTAAAGAAGATACCTAAAGACTTTGACATTATCACAAATGCAGATCCTGTATAGGTTTCTTTACTTCCTAAATTTTCAGAGGGAGAGAGAGAGAGAGATGTGGAAGCATAGACAAGGCATGTGAACTGTTTGACAAAATCCTTGAAAGAAGTGTGGTCTTATGGACTGCAATGATCATAGGATATGTACAAAATGGATTTGTTGTCTTTAGAAATTTTCAAGCAGATGCAATTGGCAGTTGTAAAGTTAAATTCCACAACCTTTACCAGCGTCCCCCCTACTTGTGCCAAAATGGGAGCTTTCAAACATGGTATAGACATCCACCAAAGCATAATAGTAAGGGGATCTTTGTTAGATATTATGGTTGGAAATGCTTTGGTAGACATGTATGCAAAATGTGGAATCACAGACAAAGCATGTGAATTGTTTGACAGAATGCCTCAAAGAGATATCATCTAATAGAATACAATGATTGCATGATATGCACAAAATGGATTTTATAGAAGCACTCCAGAACACATCCTAACATTGTAAACACTACAATAAAAAATCTAAGCTAGGAAATTGATTAAGCACTTCATTAAACACCACAATAACAAATTGCAGGATATGCACAAAATTCCCCTAAGCTTATATTCATATATAATCTACAGGCACCAAGAAAACACATCCACACAACCAGTATAGGTTTAACTGGCATCTTAATGATAAATTTTAGGGTGTCCTCAAGATAGACAACACGGGCAGGAAGGTCAACCATGCACACATAATGATCAACTGTAGGTGTAATACAATAAGGGTTACTCATGTGAGTGAAGTATGTACAACCCTCATCCACTAAACCTGCATGGTTACATGTACATAGAACACAAGCAAAGCTTACAATGTCAGGATATGTTCCAGAGTGCTTCATTAAATCAAAGATTTTAGAGCATCCTTGCAAAATCCATTTTGTGCATATCCTGCAATCATGGCATTCCATGAGACCACATTTCTTTGAGGCATTTTGTCAAACAGTTCATGTGATTTGTCTATGCTTCCACATTTTGCATACATGTCTACCACGATAGTTGTAACTACAACATCTGATAGAATTTCTCTATCTTTTATGCTTTGATGGATGTCCATACCCTGTTCAAAAGCACACGTTTTGGCACAGGCAGGAAGAATGCTGGCAAAGGTTGTGGAATTTGGCTTTACTTCTACCAATTACATTTGCTTGAAAGTTTCTAGAGCCTTTTCAACAAATCCATTTTGTGCATATCCTGCAATCATTGCATTCCATGAGATTACACCTCTTTTAGGCATTCTGTCAAATAGTTCACATGTCTTGTCTATACTTCCACATTTTGTATACATGTCTATCAGAGCATTTCCAACTATAATATCTGATAAAATGCCCCCTTCCATTATGATTTGATGGATGTCTATACCCTATTCCAAAGCTCCCATTTTGGTACAGGCAGGGAGGATGCTGGCAAAGGTTGTGGAATTTCACTTAACACCTGCCAATTGCATTTGCTTGAAAGTTTCTAAAGCCTTTTCAATAAATCCATTTTGTGTATATCCTGCAATCATTACAATCCATAAGACCACATCTCTTTGAGACATTCTATCAAACACTTCATGTGCCTTGTCTATGCTTCCACATTTTGCATACATGTCTACCATGGTAGTTGCAACTACAACATCTAACATAATTCCTCTATCTTTTATGCTTTGATGGATTTCAACACCTTGTTCCAAAGCTCCCATTTTGGCACAGACAAGGAGGATGCTGGCAAAGGTTGTGGAATTTGGCTTTACACCTACCAATTGCATTTGGTTGAAAGTTTCTAAAGCCTTTTCAACAAATCCATTTTGTGCATATTGTACAATCATGGCATTCCATGAGACCACATTTCTTTGAGGCATTTTGTCAAATAGTTCATGTTCCCTATCTATGCTTCCACATTTTGCTTCCTAAATTTAGCATAGACACTCCTGATGAAATAGTAAGTTTCTTTTTTCTTTTCTTCTAACCTCTATTCATGCCAAAAAAATGACTGATTACCTATAATGTGGCTTAGAAATGCCAGAACTAGTGAATCCTTATTTTTTAGAAGAAAAACCTGGTTCTTCCTATTTTACACTTTAAAGATTTTTATAAGATCACCTATAGAAGATAAAATAGGAGCTGTAACCCTTATAACCAGAGATTAAACTAGGCCCCAAGGTGCAGTAGTTGTATATTTATGGAATATATGGTGGTCAGCCCAACATGGAGTTATGTAAAGAGTTGGTGATATGGAATAGTTTAAGCGAGCTTTATTCTGCAAGTAAATTCGTATATAGTTTAGCTGGGAAAGAACTTCAGTGAGGTTATTATTCTGGTATAAGTTATGGTAGAACCCGTTGAAGAGTAAATTCATACGGGCTTTGTTTAAGAAGGTTGACTCTATATTGAAACTATGCCGAGAATGTAGAAGGCAGGGAAAATTGTGATCAGAATCATAAATAGATGAAGGAGTCTCCGAGACAAGCTGACATGAACTATTGGAGTAACCTAAGTGTTTCAGTGGGACTCTGTTTTAGGTTTCTCCAAAACTTTGATATCGAATACACTAGGTTGTTAACTATATCAGCAGGACTCAGCATTTTGGCAGGACCCCGAAATGGGTCTCTCTGATACCCCGATGCTGAAGTGAACTGTTTGACAGAATTCCTCAAAGAGATGTCATCTCATGGAATGCAATGATTATAGGATATGCACAAAATGGATTTTGCAAGGACGATCTCAAAATCTTTGAATTAATTAAACACTCTAGAATATATCCTAACATTGTAAGCTTTGCTTGTATTCTAGGTGCATGCAGTCATGTAGGTTTAGTGGATGAGAGCTATACATACTTCAATCACATTTGTAACCCTTATTGCATTACACCTATAGGTGATCATTATGTGTGCATGGTTGACCTCCTTGCCCGTGCTGGCTATCTTGAAGACACTCTAAACTTTATCATTGAGATACCTGTTAAATTTGTATTGGTTGTATGGATGTGTTTTCTTGGTGCCTGTAGATCACATATGAATATAGGCTTAGGAGTATTTACAACAACACTGCTTTTTAATTTGGATCCTAAAAATGTTGTACAACTTATGTGCTTCTCTCAAACATCTATCCAGAAGTGGGCAGGTGTGGTGAGGTAAGGGGATGAAAGATAGAGGAATTAAAAAAATCCCTAGATGCAGTTGGATTGAAGGGCATAAAATGGTACATGTTTTTTTTGTAGGCGACGTATCACATCCATGCTTTTTATTTTTGCAAGGGGAAGCGTACCCTTTGCCATATTGAAAGAAAGAAAAAGAAAAGAATTGACAGTCTAAAAATGTGATTAAGTTTCCAGAATGGTCGAAAAAATAAAAATGGCAAAGCAATAGAGTACCGTACCTCATGCTCTCGAGAGCCATCTTCTGCAGTCTCGGATCTGAATCCTGAACTCTTTCAACATATACTTCTAACACATGTTTCAAAGCTAAATCTCCCTCTGACTATTTCCACAAAAAGAGCATAAAAGGAAAATGAATCAAAACCCTAACCTTATCTATGAGTAGATTAATTAGTACAAAAACTAGGCAAATAAATACCAGGTCTTCTTCCTTCTCATCTTTAATTTTCTTAGCGTCCTTTGATGGAGGAAGAGGTGCTTCCACGTTGCCATTGTTGGTGTGGGCTGGAGCAGGAGCCATTTTCACTAAGCTTTACTGAGCGGCAACAACAAAGGAGACTGGAAGTCTAATATTTCCTTAATGGTGCATTGGTGCAAAGGATATTTTCAACAGAAAAATTGATGCCATTTCAAGTTCATTCAAGGCTTAAATTTGGCACTCAATATAGTTTCTTGCCTAATTGACGTGACACATTTTGGTGTCACACTGATATGCCCTGTCTGCTCGATAATGTTATATAATATTAAATATATTATAATATAATAATATTAATATATAATATTATATTGTATTATAATATAATATAATAATTATATAATATTATAATATAAATATTATATTATATTATATTATAATAATTATGTAATATTATATAATATTATAATATAAATATTATATTATATTATAATATAATAATTATGTAATATTATAATATAATATTATATAATATATATTATACAATCGCCCTAGAAAAGGCTAGATCTTTAGGTAGATAGGAGAGGTCACATGGAGGGGGTAGAGATAGCCCCTAGATATTTTATGTGGGCCAGCTCTATTTTTTGATAGTCATAAAGTGTGATTGAAGGCCTCGGTAGATGTTGGCAAGGTGGCAAGTAATGATGTTTTTGGCAGATCGAGGCTCGATAGTCACTTCCCCGAGGCCTACGGATCATTAATGGGCATGTTGTGCTGTGGCTACTATGTTGAGATAGATTGAAGAGCCAAGATAATCTAGCTCCGCTCATGGGAAACGTCTGAGCTTTCTCTCCCTTTATTCCTTTGGTCTAAGCAGATATTTATTGCCTTGCCTTGTATTGTCTTTGAATTCAATGATTATGATCAAACTGGAAAGAAAAAAGAATAGAGAAGTAATAGTCATTTATTTAGTCATTTTTATTTGTCTGACCAATTATTTAGTTGTGTTTTTTACCTGGTGACCAAATTAGTCATTTATTTAGTCATTTATTTGGTCATTTATTTAGTCATTTCAACCGATGACCAAATTAGTCATTTATAGTTGTGTTGCAAAAAAATTTGGTCACGTGACTAAAAGTTTTAGTCACCTGGTCATTTATTTACCATATTTCTACTAGTGTCTGTAGCTCTGCTTCTTGTCAATACACATTTCCTTTTGTCATAAATAATATGATCTTTAGAGTGGTCTCTTTACACATACTCTGGGGTTTTAGGAATTCTTTCTAGAGCTTTATCTTGAACTTCTTCTTCATCAAGAGTAACTTGCACTACAGTTTGAACTTCCTTTTCTTTGTCCTTTTCAATATTTTTAGTATCAGTAGATCCATCTAACTCATATCCATCTGACTGAATATCTTCATCTACTTTTACATTTGCACTTTTAATGATTTTTCTCAATCTTTTGTTATAGCACTGGTAAGTCTTGCTCTTAGTGGAGTACCCATGGAATATGCCTTCATCACATCTATCATCAAACTTTCATAATTCTTCATCTCTTTTGATGTAACATTTGCTTCCAAAAACTTTGAAGTATTTGACAGTAGGAGTTCTTCCATACCACAACTCATAAGGTGTTTTTGTTTCTTTTGCTTTGACTAGCACTCTATTCTGAATGTAGACAACATTGTGTATTTCTTCTTTCCAATATACTTCTGGTAGATTTGCTTCCTTAATCATTGTTCTAGAAGCTTCTTGAACAGTTCTATTCATTCTTTCAACCACTCCATTTTGTTGAGGAATCCAAGAAGCAAACAAGTGTCTCTTTATTCCATGCTCTTCACAGAAAGCATTAAACTCATTTGAAGTAAACTCACCACCTCTGCCAGATCTCAAAAACTTGATTCTCAAATCCATCTCATTTTCAACTATAGCTTTGAATGCCTTAAACTTTTCTAGAGCTTCTAATTTTTCTCTAAGAAAGGTAACCCAAGTCATTCTTGAATAATCATCAATAAGAAGCATGAAATACCTATCACCTTGTAGACTTCTTATTCTTCTAGGGCCACATAAGTCTATATGCACCAACTCTAGCAAACTGGTAGAGAATTGTTCTTTTCTCTTGAAAGTAGTCTTTGTTATCTTCCCAAACTAACATTCTTTGCGCATAGCATTGGCATGCTTCACAATCTTAGGTAGGTCTCTTACTACTTGTACTATGTTTATTCTCACCAAATTGTCAAAGTTAATGTGACACATTTTCCTATACCATAACAAGCTTTCATTTGTTTGAGCCAACAAACAACAATTATTAGTACCCTTCAAACGATAAACATTACCATGCATCTTCTTACTAGCAGCAATTAAGGTTCTGAAGCTTTTCCTTATCTCACACTCATTGTCCTTAAACATCAGATTATACCCTTTGTCACACATTTGTCCAACACATAGAAGATTATTATTTAACCCTTTGACATAAAGAACATAATCTATATTATGCTTGCCATTAAAAGTAATCGATCCTTTTCCACAAATCTTACTAGCTACATCATCACCAAACCTAACTACTCCATCATATTTTTCAAACTTAACAAACTTAATCTTATCTCTTGTCATGTGATTTGAACATCCACTATCAATGATCCATTCATCTTCTTTTTTAGCATGAAATGTAGACAACTCTCTTGGACTTCCTTCCTTCACATAGCTTGCAAGATTAGCAAAAACAAGTTCTTCTCTAATTGTAATAAACAATCATTCACTACTATTACCATCATCAGAATTAGGTTCATCATCAGTTACACCATCATCATCTCTAACATAGTAACTCTTTCTTACCATTTTTCCTTTACTTTCATTATTTTTGAACTTCAAAGCTCTGTCAGGACATCTTGAAGCATAGTGACCAATTTTACCATAATTGAAACATTTAAAAGGTAAGTTACCTTTGAACTTTCCTCTGTTCGCTATTTTCATTTTGCTTGCAAATTTTTCCTTGAGTTCTTCAACATTTTCTTCATCTGACTCCACAGCATATTTATCTGATCTAGCAATCTTTTCTTCCTTGGCCTTAAAGGCAGTCTTAGTTTTCACAAGGCCATTAGTAGTACCAAATTCTCTCATCTCAAAAGTAGTCAATTTACCAAGCAATTGATCTTTTGAAAGCTTGCCCATATCAAACAATTCTTCAATGGAAGATACCTTGTGACTATAAGATTTGGGAAGAGTTCTGAGTATCTTATCTACAACATCCCCATCCTCTAACTTTCCACCAAGACCTGATAACTTCATCAATCTTTTGTTTATAATTTGTTATGTTCTCATCCTCAGACATTCACATGGTTTTATTTGTGGTTTTCTAGTTCTGCAACTTAGCCTTCTTGACAGATGCATCACCTTCATAGATGTTTTTCAATTTTTCCTAGATCTCATGAGCAATTTCTAGATCCACAACTTTTGCCATTTTAGTGTTAGACAAGGCATTTAATAGAGTATTTTTAGCTTTGTGATTAGTCTCATAATCCTTAATCTCTTCATTAGTCTTTGCACCATGTTTAGGTATAGTGTATTTATCTTTAACCATTGTCCAAACATTATAACCAATAGAAATAAGATAACTTTGCATTTGTACCTTCCAGTAGGCATAGTTAGATCCATCAAACTAAGGAATGTCTTTCTTGTGTGCCATCTTGGATCTACCTTAAGTTTTTAGGCTTTCTTTCAAGGAACATTGCTCTGGTACCAATTGTTGAAGTCATAAGACAACTGAGAGGGGGGTGAATCAGTTGTATCAAAAACCTTAACTTCTTCAAACAAAATCACACTCACATTCACTTACTTTAACTCCTTAATATGTTATGAAGTTTAATCATAAATAGGAGAATCAAAACATAAACACATCAACACCATACACACATGAACACCAATTTTTTTATGTGGAAAACCCTAAAAATGGAAAAACCAGGGTGAGTGTTAGCTCACAATATAATGTAGTAACAATATCGAATAACAAAAGAGGTTCACTGCCAAAGGGATCACTGCCCAAATGAAAGGCTCACTGCCAAAGGGTTGGCTCACTGTCAAAGGGGTGGCTCACTACCAAAGTTGTGGCTCACTACCAGGATGGGTGCCTCACTACCAAGATGGGTGCCTCACTACCATGAACTATTATAGTAGCATCTACAACATTCTTGAGTTCAGTTCCATTGAAGCGCAATATATCTCCTTTGCTCTACTCTACTTTTACAATTCACATTTTATATTCACATCTTCACACACTCACATATTCATTACATATATTTATATCAATCATCAACCTTGGACTATTCATCAAGGTCAGAAATATAACATACAACTGTTGGAACTATCTCTAAGGTCGGCATACATACATAAATCAAATTAGGTATGAACTTATACAAAATTGCAAATCAAACGAATGAAAGAGGAACACTTCATAGATTAGGTTGGACCTAAATACATCTTCACATGCTTGAACATGCTTCTACAATACACAAATCACCTCCACAACAAGTGTAAATAACCAAGTCGGCCAGAACTAGTGCAAACATCAAGAATACTTTAATACATACTTCCAAGAACTTCATTATATCCTTTGGATCAAGCACAAGCCTTCAATACATTCTAGAGATCAAAGAACAACATAGAATCACTTGGAATCCAATGAATCTAACTGTAACAGATCTCACTTAGAGACAACAAATATCACTTGAAGACACTTCACAGACTACTTCTCAACATACACTATCAAACTCTTCTAATCAATAACTTGCTTTTTGGATCACCAAATCACAAATCCTTTGGAATGAAGATGCTAAGGACTTTATAAACTTAAGTCCAGAACCACAAGACCAAAATCACAACTGCAGAGAAATATAGAGCAAAATACCTTCTCCTTGTCACTCTACAAACATTCTCAGGCATAGTCTTCAAACTGGTGAATAGAATGTTTCCTATATAGTGATCCGGACCACCAAATTCTAGATTTAGCATCTTCAAATAGTTCTCTAAATCATATCCAAATTTCACACTCTCATCTTTAACATAGAGGAAATGCAGAGAAAAATACTCAGATAATGTTCTTAACATGACAACTCAATCAATCAATAAATAACAATATCAGAAGATGCAGTTGACACTAATGACAACACAAACATGTTAACATTAATGACAACACTAGTTATCGTATACTTGCAATAGATGATTCAAATGATGAAACACTTTTCATGGCCTTGAATGTTGAGGACAAAAAGGATGATGTTGGGAATTGTGAAAAGTCTAATATCTTGTAGAATGATCAAGATAATGAAAAATCAATGGTTGTATGGACTACCTTTCATGCAAAAGAAGAAGCCAATACTTGGGTAATTAGCAATGGTTTCCCTAACCACATGACTGGTGACAAGGAGAAGTTTATCAACCTTAAGAAGTGCAATGGTGGAGTTGTTAAGTTTGGTGGTGATGAGTTAGCACAAATCTGTGGAAGGGGTGCTATAACTATTGATGTAAAGAACACAACTGAGGATATACTCTATGTCAAAGGGCTAAAGCACAAACTTCTTAGTGTTAGTTAGATGTGCAATAAAGGATACAATCTTGCCTTTCATGCTAAGGGTTGTTGTTGTAAGGCACAAGACAATTGAGAAGGGGGGGTGAATTAGTTGTATCAAAATAAACCACAATCAATTTCACAATCACTTAACTTATTTCCTTATTCTATTATGAACATTAAACATGAGTAGTAGAATGAAAACATGAACACCAGGTTTTTAACGTGGAAAACCCTAAACAGGGAAAAACCATGGTGAGTGTTAGCTCACAATATAATGTAGTAACAATATCGAATATCAAAAGGTGGCTCACTACCAAAGGGCTCACTACCTAGGGCTCACCACCGGGGTGGCTCACTACCAAAGGGTGAACTGATTTAGTAGCATCTACACCATGCTTGAGTTTAGTTCCATTGAAGTGCAATATATCTCCTCTGCTCTGCTCTACTTTTATACTTCACACTTATCTTCGCATCTTCATATACACACACCTCAGTCACAAATTATTACATATATTTATACCTATCATCAACCTTGGAATGAACATCAAGGTCAACATTACATTCTACAACCATTGGAACTTTCTCCAAGGTTGACATACATACAAGAATCAAATTAGGACTAGACCTAAACAGGCTCGTGGGGTAAATGGATGAAGGATAAACACATCAAAACTTAGCTCAGACCCAAATACATCCTCTCATGCTTGAACACACTTTCACAATCCATGAATCACCTCTATAACAAGTGTGACAAACCAGGTTGGCCAAAATTTATACACATATCAAGAACACTTAAAAATATGCTTGCACAATCTTCATTGTAGCTTGCAAATCAAGCACCTACCTTCAACACATTCTGGAGACATTTTTGAACAACATAGAATTACTTGGGAGTCTACAAATCCAATTGTAATAGATCTCACTTGAATACAACATATATCACTTGAAGAACATATCATAGACTGCTTCTTATCAAACACTATCAAACTCTACTAATCACTAGCTTGTCTTCTGGAGCACCAAATGACAAATCCTTTAGAAGAAAGATGAATAAGGACCTTATAAGATTAAGTGCATATCCAAAAATACAAAATCCAATCTCTAGAGAAATGTGGAGCAAAACATTTTCTCCCTGTCATTCTACAAACCTTACTAGGCACAGTCTTCAAACTGGTGAATAGAGATTTTTCTGCATAGTGATTTGGACCACCAAATTCTAGATTTAGCATCTTCAAACACTTTTTTAAATCATATCTAAAGGTCATTCTTTTATCTTCAATACAGAGAAAATGCCAAGAAATATACTCAAACAATGTTCGTCAATCAATTAACAAGCAACTATATAAGAAGATATAGTTGACACAAATGACAACACAAACATCTTGACATCAATGACAACACTAGTTAGCACATACTTGCAACAATCTCCCCATTTGTCATTGATGGCAACATATGATATGAAATACATGTTCTGGACACCATCAAGACACAATTCTACTCCAAGACTCCTCCTTTCTTTTTACAAATCTGCACTCTTGCTCCCCCTAAATGAAACAATCATCTCAAACCACTACCTGCTCCCCCTGAGAGGTAGCCTCCAACATTAGTCCAAAAAGAAAAATGTACATTGAAACACACTGGATTGATGCACCTTCCTATGCATCTAGTTCAAGGAAGGAGGGGCAATAACCCCTAATTTCTCTTGGAGATACTCAAATGTGTCTTTTGGAAGAGCCTTAGTGAATATATCGGCAACTTGATCTTTTGTAGGCACATACTCATGCTTTACCTCATTTTCTACAACTTTCTCCCTCAAAAAGTGATACTTAATTGAAATATGCTTTGTCTTTGAGTGCATCATTGTATTGTTTAAAATATTTATGCCACTTGTGTTATCACAAAGAATAGGAATTGGCCCATCAAACTCAACTTTAATATCATTCAAGATCTACTTCATCTAGAGCACCTGAGTGCAACAAGATACTGTAGCAATATATTCTGCTTCTGTAGTAGACATGGAGACTAATTCTTATTTTTTGCTATGCCAGGATACTACTCTATCTCCAAGGAAGAATGCACCTCCACTTCTGCTTTTCCTATCATCAGCACATCCAACCCAATCTGCATCTACATAGGCACTCAAAGAAAAATCATTATTCTAAGGATACCATAATCAATGATCAAGAATGCCCTTCAAGTACCTAAATATCCTCTTAACTACCATCACATGTGATTCTCTAGGATCTGATTAAAATCTGGCCACAAGATAGATTGCATGCATGATATCTAGTCTGGTAGTAGTTAGGTAAAGCAGTCCTCCAATCATTGATCTTTACTGGCTTTAATCAACCTTAGGAGATTCATCATTCTTGCTCAATTTACAACTAGTAACCATAGGAGTGAATACCAGTTTAGATTCCTCCATTCCAAACTTCTTTGACAATTCATTGACATACTTTGATTGAGAAATGAAATTACCTTTGTCTGTCTGATTGATTTACAGTCCAAGAAAGAAATTCAACTCACCACACATTGACATTCCATTGAAGCACAATTTATCTCCTCTGATATACTCTGCTTTTACAATTTACACTTATATTCATATCTTCATACACACATATCTCACTCATGAATTCATTACATATATTTGTACCTATCATCAACCTTGGAATGAACATCAAGGTCGGCATTACATTCTACAACCATTGGAACTTTCTCCAAGGTTGAGATACATACATGAATCAAATTAGGACTAGAACTAAACAAGCTTGCACAGTAAATGGATGAAGGATAAACACATCACGGCTTAGCTCAGACCTAAATACATCCTCACACACTTGGACACACTTTCAAAATCCATGAATCACCTCTGCAATAAGTGTGACAAGCCAGGTCAGCCAGAATTTATGCACATATCAAGAACACTTAAAAACATGCTTGTACAATCTTTGTTGTATCTTGCGGATCAAGCACCTACCTTCAACACATTTTGGAGACATCTTTAGACAATATAGAATTACTTGGGAGTCAACAAATCCAGTTGTAATAGATCTCACTTGAAAACAACATATATCACTTGAAGAACATATCACAGATTGCTTCTTATCAGACATTGTCAAACTCTGCTAATCACTAGCTTCTCTTCTAGAGCACCAAATGACAAATCATTTGGAATGAAGATGACTAAGGACCTTATAAGATTAAGTCCAAATCCACAAAGCTAAAATTTAATTTATGGAGAAATGCAGAGCAAAACACTTTCTCCCTGTCACTTTCCAAACCTTGCCAGACACAATCTTCAAACTAGTAAATAGAGCTTTTTCTACACAGTGATTTGGACCACCAAATTCTAGATTTAGAATCTTTAAACACTTTTCTAAATCATATCCAAATCTCATACTCTAGTCTTCAATACATAGAAAATGTGGAGTAAAATACTCAGACAGTGTTCTTCAATCAATTAACAAACAACTATATCAGAAGATATAGTTGACACAAATGACAACACAAACATGTTGACATCAATGACAACACCAATTAGCACATATTTACAACAGTTGTGAAATTAGAAAGGTAGGGTCTAAAAAATTGGTTACAGAAGGTATCAATACATATGAAGATATCTATCATCTAAATGAGGTATGTGGAAGAACTGGCTTATTGGCTCAATCTAGTGAGTGTTGGTTGTGGCACAAGCGAATGTGACACATCAACTTTGATAACATGGTAAAGATTAGCTCTATTCATGTAGTAAGATATATGCCTAAGATAACCAAGCCTACAAACACATTATGCAAGGAATGTCAAATGAGAAAGCAAACAAAAACAAATTTCAAGATCAAGGAGTATTCTTCTTCAATACCATTGGAGCTAATTCACATTGACCTATGTGTCCCTAGAACAACAAAGAGTCAACAAGGTGAATAGTATTTCATGTTGCTTATTGATGATTACTCTAGAATGACTTGGGTTACCTTCTTAAGAGAAAAATTAGAAGCTTTTGATAAGTTTTAGGTTTTCAAAGAAATAGTTGAGAATGAAATGGATGCTAAGATCAAACGTTTAAGGTATGATAGAGGAGGTGAATTTACTTCAAATGAATTTGAAAATTTTTGTGAAGATCATGGTATTAGGAGACATTTATGTACTCCTAGGACAACTTAGTAGAATGGGGTAGTGGAGAGGAAGAATAGGATTGTGCAAGAGATGAATAGGGCAATGTTGAAAGATGTAGATCTGCCTGATATGTACTGGAAGGAAGCAATTCACACTATTGTCTATTTTCTCAACAAAGTACAATTGAGGGTCAATAGCACTAAGACCCCTTATGATCTATGGTATGTAAGACCTCCCATTATTAGATACTTCAATATCTATAGCAGCAAATGCTACATCAAGAGAGATGAAGAAGACCTTAGAAAGTTTGATACAATGTGTGATGAAGGGATATTTCTTGGTTACTCTACCAGAAGCAAGGCCTACAGATGCTACAACAACAGATTGGGAAAGATGATTGAAAGCACAAATGTTAAGGTACATGAAGACTTGTATAAGATCTCACAAGAACTAGAGGATTGTGGATCTAATATACTTCCTTGCATTGAAGAAGAAGAGAAGGAGGAGAAAGAAGAAAAGGAACAAGAATCATAGCAGATCCCTAACACTCTGGCAAAGTATGTTAAGAGGAATCATTCAATAGATTAGATCATTGGGGACAAGAATGAAGGTGTACTAACCAGGAGAAGGCTTGCAAAAGAAAGTGAGCAATTGAATCTATGTCTACTATCAAAGGTAGAGCCCAAAACCTTTGTTGATGCTAGCAAAGATGATGGATGGTTGAAAGGTATGGAAGAAGAACTGAATCAGATAGAGAAAAATTAAACATGGGAATTGGTTCTTAGACCAGATGATAAGAATGTTATACGAACAAAGTGGGTGTTCTGAAACAAATTGAATGAAGATGGCAAATTTGTGAGGAACAAAGTAAGATTGGTATGTAAGGGTTATTCTCAAGTTGAAGGCATTGATTTTGAGGAGACTTTTGCTCTGGTACCCAGGATGGAGGCAATTAGAATGTTTCTTGCCCTTGCTGCTCACAAGAACTTCAAGTTTTATCAGATGGATGTCAAGTCAACATTTTTGAATGGTGATTTAGAGGAAGAGGTCTACATAGAGCAACCAGATGGTTTCTAGTTATCACAAGATCTAGACATGGTGTGAAGACTCAATAAAGATTTGTATCGACTCAAGCAAGCTCCCAAAGCTTGGAATGCTAGGTTGGATAAGTACCTACTTTAGCGAGGCTTCAAGAAAGGTACCACATATAGTAATCTTTACATTAGGGAAGAGGGAGACACGATTTTGATACTTGTAGTATATGTTGATGACATTATCTTTGGTGGAGATGATAGTATGTGTAAGAGGTTTATAGAAGCAATGCAGAAAGAGTTTGAGATGTCTATGATTGGTGAGATGTCTTTCTTCCTTGGGCTTAAAATTGTTCAACTAGATGATGGTATCATTGTTTCTTAGGATAAGTACATTAGAGAGATGTTGAAGAAATTTGGTATGGAGACGTCCAAACTAGTAAGTACACCTATGGTTACTGGTTGTCATTTGAGGAAGGTCGATGAGTCACTGGAGGTTGATCAAACTCTGTAGATATCCATGATTGGATAATTATTGTACTTGATTTCTTCTAGAAATGATATTATGCATGTAATATGTTTGGTTTCTAGATTTCAAGCTAATCCTAAGAAAACTCATGAGAAGCCAATAAAAAGAATATTCAAATATTTGAAGGAAACTCTAGATTATGGTTTATGGTATCCAAGAGGTAATGAATTTGATCTAAATACTTACATTGATGTTGATTGGGCTAGTTGTGTTGATGATAGAAGTACAAGTGGTGGTGCTTTCTTCTTAGGAAGTAGATTGGTTTCATCGCATAGTAATCTAAACAAGATTCAGTATCCTTATAAGTTGTAGAGGTAGAGTATATTGCAGCAGCATCCTGTTGGAACTGGATATGTTAAATCAAATTTTTCAAAAAAAAATCCTCACCTTGTACGCACTTTGAGATCAGTTTACAAAATTCTTGCCCTTGTTTTATCCCCATTATTCTCCCTTGGGTAGGCATCGTCATTCCATTCATTTCTATTAATTAGTACTTCCATTTAAGTCTGTTGGCTTTTACCATCATGTATTAAGTGTTAGACTTAGGGCACACAACTGAGAGGAGGAGGGGGGTGAATCAGTTGTGCAAAACTTTCTTTTAATTAAACACTTAACTCAACTTTGCAATTCAATAGTATAATAATAAATCAATCATGGAAACATAATGCAACAAATTAAGAGCAGAAACATATCAACACATGAGACACCAAGATTTTGACATGGAAAACCTGGTTAAGGGAAAAACCACGGGGTGATTAACCCAAGATTGTATTCTCTGTTAGAAGAATAGAAAGAACAAAATGGCACATGCCAATTAGGGCTTACTACCTGAGCGCACTACTCACGAGAGGCTCACTGCCTACAAGAGACACACTATCTACAAAGAAATAAGTATCACCTACTTGAACTAGAAAATAGCATCTTCACCATGCTTGAATCCGTTCCATTTAAGCCCAATACTTCAGCTCTACCTTTCGCTCTCCTCATTGCTACCACACACTCATCTCCACAAGAACAACTTTGAAATGACTTCACAATCCCTTATTTATACAAGACATCAACTTAGGAATGATCATCTAAGTCAGCAAACATCAACAAGAACATCCACAGGATGTGTAACTCATCCGATCGACCAATCTCCAGAAGAGCACTATCATCCAGAAGTTAATCTTCAATTGCGAGCTCTAACTCCAATGCAGATCACCAACATGAACTGGACACAATCTAAAGACCTCCACAAGCTTTACTAAATCACCAAGAACATCCACACTTCATCTGCTTACTGAAATCCATCTCCTCTTCATCTGAAACCTCAAGAACACAGTCTGTCATTACTGTCACAAAGGAATAGATGCTTACGGACCTTCAAACCGAGAACCAATCTAGTTGATACTCCATAAAGACATCCTCAACACTTCCTCAAATCCGCAGAACAGGAAAATGCAATTCCGGATCTCACCAGACCTATCTGTAACACTCTGTCACCACTGAACATCTGCCGGAACTAGTTTTAATTGAGCAGCCACAACTTCTTCAGATCTTCATGTGGACCTCTAAAATCTCTACTGAACCATCTTAAGACACATATCTAAAAACCTTTAAACTGTATCCTCTGATCCTCATCCTATCTGGGACTTTTACCTTATTGTCTTCATTGTTCTTCTCTGTTCCTGATTAAAGGATCAATTTTCTCAATATCCTTAGCACTCAGATCATCCAATCCCTTTCATCAATACAACAGGAGTATGTTGACATCAATGACAACATCGGTTAGTCCCATACTTGCAACAATCTCCCCCTTTGTCATTGATGGCAACATATCATGTGAAAAACTATTTTGACCATCAAGACAAGTTCTCTTTACTGTTACAACTCCCCTTATCAGCAACATTCATTCACATGTCTTTTCTCCCTTTACTGGTCCCCCTTTGATCAGCAACCACTTGTTTTTCACATGTCTTCTCTCCCCCTTTGACATCAATGGCAAAGGGCTCATACTTACAACTTCAACTTATCAAAAACATACCAGCTGCTCCCCCTGAGTGGCAGCTCCCCATCATCAATCTAGATCACAAGATATGACTATGATATCCAACAGACTGATGCACATCATTGCACCTTAGTTCATCACTAGAGGGGCAATAACCCCTAACTTCTCCCTACGATACTCAAAAGAGTCCTTAGGTAGAGGTTTAGTAAAGATATCTGCAATCTGATCCTTGGAAGGCACAAACTCCAATCTGACTTCATTCATGTACACTTATTCTCTTAGAAAATGAAACTTGATAGATATATGCTTAGTCTTTGAATGCAACATCGGATTCTTAGATATATTTATTGCACTTGATTTATCATAGAAGATTGTGATAGGCTCCTCATACTCCACTCTTATGTCTCTTAGCATTTGCTTTATCCACAATACTTGAGTGCAACTACCTGTTGCTGCAATATATTCTGCTTCAGTTGTGGACAGAGATATTGCCTCTTATTTCTTGCTTAGCCAAGAAACCAATCTCTTTCCCAAAAAGAATGCTCCACCACTGGTACTCTTCTGGTCATCCACATCTCCTGCCCAATTAGCATCTATATATGCATGAAGAGTGAAATCATGATCTCTAGGATACCATAGACCATACTCAACTGTCCCTTTTAGATATCTAAAAATCCTCTTGATTGCCATGACATGAATTTCTCTAGGAGCAGCCTGAAATCTAGCAACAAGACCAATAGCTTGCATAATGTTTGGTCTAGTTTGAGTGAGATACAACAGTCCTCCAATCATTGACCTATACTTTGTCTGATCAGCCTTAGGAGAATCATCATCTTTTCTCAATTTACATCCAGTTGCCATGGGAGTATTCATAGGATTTGATTCTTCCATCCCAATTTTTTTCAACAATTCTTTCACATATTTGGTTTGAGAAATGAAGATTCCTTTTTTTGTTTGAGTGGTTTGTAGACCCAAGAAGAAATTTATTTCACCAAGCATGGACATCTCAAACTCACTTTTCATTTGATTTGCAAAATTTTTACACATACTATCTCTTCCTCCAAAAATGATATCATCAACAAACACTTCAACAATCAAGATGTTTTCATGATCAATTTTGAAATACAAATTATTGTCAGCAGTACCTTTGTTGAAACAAATCATCAAAAGATGTTTATCTAATCTTTCATACCAGGCTCTTGGGGCTTGCTTCAGTCTATATAGTGCTTTCTTCAACTTGCAAACCATATTACCATGATCAGACAATTGAAATCCATCCGGTTGCTCAATGTACACTTCTTCTTCCAAGTCACCATTTTGGAATGCAAACTTGACATCCATCTGATATACTTTGAAATCCTTGAAGACAGCAAATGTAAGAAATAATCTAACTACTTCAATTCTTGCCACTGGAGCAAAAGTTTCTTCAAAATCAACTCCTTCTATTTGAGAATAGCCCTTGTAGACCAATCTGGCTTTATTTTAGACTACTTCACCAATTTCATTTAATTTGTTCTAGAAGACCCATTTGGTTCCAATCACATTCTTGTTTCTAGGTCTGGGAACAATATCCCAAGTGTGATTTTTCTCAATTTACATCAACTCTTCCTCCATTGCTTTGGTCTAGTTTTCATCATTGCAGGCTTCATTTATTGTCTTAGGTTCAATCTTTGAAATCAGACAATACTCATCTGAATTTTGAGCAATTCTCCTTCTAGTTTGCACACCTTTGCTTTTGTCACCTATGATCTGATCTTCAGAGTGGTTCAGTCTTAAATACCTTGGAACTTTGGGAGTTTCTTGCACTTCTACTTCTTGATCAGGCTCATTCAGACTTATCTCTTCTTCCTGATTTACTGGATCAGTTTGAATCTGATTTTCAAAAGAGGTTTGGGATCCTTGAATCAGAACACCATTCTGATCATCTTCATCATATTCATAAAACCTTGAGGGTTTCTCAATTGCCTCATCAACCTTCACATTTGTACTTTCTATTATCTTTCTCAATCTCTTGTTATAACACTAATATGCTTTTCTTTGAGTAGAGTAACCCAAGAATATTCCTTCATCACTTCTAGCATCAAACTTTCCTATATCTTCATCTCTTTTAATGTAACATTTGTTACCAAAAATTCTGAAATACCTCATAGTAGGAGTGATGCCAAACCAAAGTTCATAAGGAGTCTTACCGGTATTGTTTCTGATTTGAACTCTATTGAGAGTATAGACTGCAGTGCTGACAGCTTCTCTCCAATAGATCTGAGGAACATTTGCTTCCATCATCATGGTCCTAGAAGCTTCCTAGATGGTCCAGTTCTTTCTTTCTACTACTCCATTCTGTTGTGGAGTCCTAGGAGCAGATAACTATCTCTTTATTCCATGTTTCTCATAGAACTCTAAGAATTCACCAGATGTGAATTCCCCACCTCTATCAGACCTCAGACATTTCAGTTTTAATCTGGTTTCATTCTCTACCATAGCCTTGAATATTTTGAATTTATTAAGAGCTTCTGATTTCTCTTTTAGAAAGGTTACCAACATCATCCAGGAATAGTCATCAATTAGTAACATGAAGTATCTATCACCTTGCACACTCCTGGTTCTTGCCGAGCCACAAATCAGTATGAACTAATTCCAATAATCTAGTAGAGGATAGTTCCTTACTCTTGAATGTGACTATTCTTAGCTTACCCAACTAACATTCTTTACACAAGCTATTATTAGGTTTCACTAATTTTGGAATATCTCTTACAGCTTGAGTATTTCTTATCTTGATGATATTATCAAAATTCACATGACACATTCTCCTATGCCATAACCAACTTTGATCAACTTGAGCAAATAAGCAACTCTTACCAGTACCAACCAAGTGGAAGATATTACCTTTAGTTTGGGTACTAGATGCAATCTCTGTTCCAGAACTTTCAAAGATCTTGCATTTTCCATTCTTGAACCAGAGATCATAGCCTTTGTTCACCAACTGTCCAACACTGAGAAGATTGTGCTTCAAACCTTCAACATATAGTACATTACCGGTTTTGTTCCTTCCATCAAAAGAAATAGTTCCTCTTCCTCTGATTCTACTAGCAGAATTATCACCAAACTTTACCACTCCTCCATACCTTTCCAAATCTATGAACTTATTTTTGTCACCTATCATATGGTGAGAGCAACCACTGTCAATGACCCAGTCATCCTTTTCTTCAATTTGAGTAGCCAGAACTCTTTCTACAACTTTATGATTAATAGATTCAGAGGATAATGGTTCTTCTTCCTTGATGGCAATAAACACCCAATCACTTCCAGATTTGTTTCCTGTCTCTGATTCATCATCTGTCACTCCTTCATTATCATCTTCTTCATGAATATAGTAGCAATTCTTTTGGAACCTTGATCTGTTAGGATTTGGCCTTGAAAATCTTTCCAGACACTTTGAGGCAAAATGACCAATCTTATTGTAGTTAAAACACTTAAAAGGCAATTTTCCTTCATACTTACCGGATCCTCTTGGTAGTCTCTTAGCAATAAGGGCTTCAAGATGAGCAGTTTCTACTTCTTCTTCTTCTAGATATTTTCTTGCTTTTTCATACCATGACAGCTTCCTTGATGAATTCTCTCCCAGATCAAACCTTTGTTTACCTTTAACAGAGGCACTGGCTTTGAATGCAGATTCAGTCTTGGGGGGGTCATCTCCAAACTTTGTCATTTCAAATGCAGCCAATTTTCTAGCAAATTGATCTCTTGTGACAGTTGTATGGGCTCTGAATTCTTCAATGGCAGCAGCCTTAATTTTATAAGAAGCAGGAAGGGATCTGAGAATTTTGCCAACAATCTCATCTTCATCCAAGACTCCACCAGCATTTCTAATTCCACAAACAAGCTCATTTAGTCTTGGCATAAAAGTAGTGATGTTTTCATCTTCTCTCATCTTCAGATTTTCAAATTTTCCTTTCAGACTTTGTAACCTTGCACATTTAACATACTTGTCTCCTTCATGCAAAAGTTCTAGTTTTTGCCAAATCTCAAAAGCAGTTGGTAGGTCAATAACATTTTAGAGCTCTGAATCAGATAATGCACTTAGAAGAGCTTCTATAGTCTGTAGATTGTTTTCAGCATCTGTAATTTCATTTGCAGCTTTCAGACCACCCTATGGAGGTGTATACTGAGTTGTATCCATGGTCCAGCACGCCATTGCCATACATTACAAGTGACATTTCATGCAACCTTTCCAGAGATTAAAATTGGTTCCATCAAACTTTGGACTATCCTTCTTATAAGATGAAATCTTGGATCTCCTCAAGCGGTTAAGTTTCTTTTAGAGGAACTTGGCTCTGATACCAATTATTAGACTTAGGGCACACAACTGAGAGGGGGGGTGAATCAGTTGTGCAAAACTTTCTTTTAATTAAACACTTAATTCCACTTTGCAATTCAACAATATAATAATAAATCAATCATGGAAACATAATGCAACAAATTAAGAGCAGAAACATATCAACACATGAGACACCAAGATTTTGACGTGGAAAACCCAGTTAAGGGAAAAACCACGAGGTGATTAACCCAAGATTGTATTCTCTGTTAGAAGAATAGAAAGAAGAAAATGGCACATGCCAATTAGGGCTCACTGCCTGAGCACACTGCTCACAAGAGGCTCACTGCCTACAAGAGACACACTGTCTACAAAGAAATAAGTATCACCTACTTGAACTAGAAAGTAGCATCTTCACCATGCTTGAATCAGTTCCATTTAAGCCCAATACTTTAGCTCTGCCTTTTGCTCTCCTCCTTGCTACCACACACTCATCTCCACAAGAACAACTTTGAAATAACTTTGCAATCCCTTATTTATATAAGACATCAACTTAGGAATGATCATCTAAGTCAGAAAGCAGCAACAAGAACATCCGCAGGATGTGTAACTCATCCGGTCAGCCAATCTCTAGAAGAACACTATCATCCAAAAGTTAATCTTTGATTGCAAGCTCCAACTCCAATGTGGATCACCAACATGAATTGGACATGATCCAAAGACCTCCACAAGCTTTCCTAAATCACCAAGAACATCCACACTTCATCTGCTTACTGAAATCCATCTCATCTTCATCCGAAACCTTAAGAACACAGTCTGTCATTACTGTCACAAATGAATAGATGCTTGCGGACCTTCAAACCATGAACTAATCTAGTTGATACTCCATAAAGACTTCCTCAACACTCCCTCAAATTTGCAGAACAGGAAAATGAAATTCTAGATCTCACCGGACCTATCTGTAACACTCTGTCACCATTGAACATCTGCCGGAACCGGTTTTACTTGAGCGGCCACAACTTCTTCAAATCTTCATGTGGACCTCTAAAATCTCTACTAAACCATCTTAAGACACATATCTACAAACCCTTTAAACCGCATCCTCTGATCCTCATCCTCTCTAGGACTTTTACCTTACTGTCTTCACTATTCTTCTTTATTCCTGATTAGGACTAATTTTCTCAATATCCTCAGTACTCAGTTCATCCAATCCCTTTCATCAATCCAACAGGAGTATGTTGATATCAATGACAACACCAATTAGTCCCATACTTGGAACATTAAGAAGACGTCAGTTTTGAACCTCCGAGCTTGAACTTTCACTAGTTTAATCAGTTCATAAATTCAATTAGTTCATAAGTTAAATCGGTTCACTAGTTTAATCGGTTCATAAGTTCAATTGGTTCATAAGTTCAATCAGTTCACTAGTTTAATCGGTTCATTATTTCAATCGGTTCAGTGGTTCAAACAGTTCACTGGTTTAATCGGTTCATTGGTTCAATCAGTTCACTAGTTTAAACAGTGCACAAGTTCAAACGGTTCATTGGTTCAATCAAATCACTAGTTCAAATAGTTCATGAGTTCGAGTGGTTCATTGGTTCGAGTGGTTCATTAGTTCAATGGGTTCATTAGTTCAAAAGGTTCGTAAGTGCATAATGCTTAAGCAAATTAACTGAAACAAATTTTTCATCATGCCAATACTTGCTGACAAATTTATGTTTACATATCTCATCGACTATATTGATCACGCCGATAGAAGAAGTCAAAAGATTTCAGGCAAAGATAACATATCAGTAAGATCATTGTTGTTCGGCAAAAGATGATTCAACTGCACCGATCTTACACCTCTCATCGATGGAGTTCTGAGAGACATTCAAAGTGAAATAAGTATCAGCGTAAGACTAACTATCGGTGAGAAGACATTAAGAATTATCGATGAGTAAATTTACTCCAGTAGCAACGATGACTATGCTGATCGACAAGACCTTTGCCGATAGTCAATATTGGGGACACCAAACAAATCAGGGAAGGATGCTATTCTTACAACGATGTAGGAGGTCTTGTCAACGCAAAATATAGAAACCCTAAAATGACACTAAAATCCAAACGATTAAGATATTCTTTTGACAATTAAAATGTTTATTTTTTATAGGATATACACAGCAGGAATTAAACTATAAAACACCCACGAAAGGATCTTGAGGAGCTAAATAATATATCGAAAAGGGAAGTAATTACTTGAGAAAATAAATTTGTTTAGATTGTTTAATCAGACATTAATTTGTGTTTTATGTGGATTTTTTAGGAGTAATAAAGAAGCCCTCGAAAGATATCAAGAAGAATTGCAGTTGAAGATCCTTGTTTGATCCCGAAATGGTTATTCATCTAATGATTAAGACAAGTATTAATTTTCCTGAACTTGTTTATTAAGACAAATATTGTTGTTCGGTTATCAATCGTCACAACTATTGTAAGTGGTATGAAGCTTGTATGCCACTCTTTATAAGAGATGATCAAGACCAGAGAAAGGGGGAGGCGATAAAAAAATAAATTAGAAGATAGATAGAATAGAGGGAGATTACAAAATAGAACAGGGGATACTATAGATTAGATTTGAATAGCAATGCTAGTTCATTTTTAATATATTTTATTTCTGATAGATCATGTGCAAGCATTATTTGATGAAGTCAAGTTTGTAAGCATGAAGCAGTGACTGCAAGATATCAGTATCAATTATCTATTAAATTTATTAAATTATATGATTGTCTCCTCTCAAAGTTTTCTCTGTTATTCAGTTTAAGTTATCAAGTATATCTTCAAGTTGTCTATACACATTTACTGTCATAGTGTGATAAGATTAACTGGTTTCTATTTTCAGAATTAAATCCTTTAAATCTGTCATAGTAACTTAGAAGACATTGTCATGGATCTGTAAGAAGAGTCATAGTTAGGGTTTGTATTCTGTCTCCATTTTTTGATAAATTTGTTGCAATTACAGTATTACTCTAATAGGTTCCTTCAAGCAGGGATTCAATCCTTTTAGATGAATGCAGGTAATATTTTATCAATTGGATATATGTAAGTATGGAATACTAACTATTTCCTTGCAGGGTTGTACAAGTTACATACCTATTTTTCATGCCAGATAGTTCAAGTTCTTACTAAGCAAACAATCATTTATTTCATGATCATACTGACTCTATATTCAACAAGGCACTGGTCTAGTATTTTCATTATCATTTATACAAATTCATTTTAGATTTCCTTAGTTAGATTGCATTATTGTTTTAGCTTTTCAATTCAGATTATTTTTAGAATTAAATTGCTGTCATTTTTATCTATTTTATAATTTGTGCCATTACAAATAGTTAGATTAATTCGGATTAAAGTAGTAATCATCTCTTTATCTGCTTGATTAATTAGAGGTTTACCTGCCTAGGTCTGGTAGAGCCTGAAGTGAAGGGGGTTTAGCCATATCTAGCCCGTGTTAGTTAGCCAAAAACGTCAAGAGAGCCTGGCACCCTCTTAGGGTTAACGACCTGTGTTTTTGAGACCTAACAGAATTGGTGACTCTGCTAGGGAACTCTACTAGATTTTGGTTAAAGATCATTTTAGAGTCAGAGAATTAAAAGGCATAACTCTGCTGGTGGAAAGAAAAACCCAGAAAATTGATTAGTCCTCTAAATAGAGGTGGCGACTCTACACTAAACTTAAATTGCTTTTATGATAAAAGTGTCATAATGGATGGTAGGAGATCTAAAGCTAAGGGTAAAAAACTATAATCATCCCCACCTTTAAGGGATCCTACTAAGAAGACTAAGATATCAAGTCAGTCTCATAGTAATAATAACCAAATCCCTCTAGAGAATACAAGTCATCTTGGCCAAAATTATACAATATATACTTCCCCATTCCATGCTGAAGGTGATAATCCCAAGACACCAATAGATAGTCATAATGATGTTTTCAATTGGGAAGCACAGCCACAAAGGACAGATGAGATAGAGAATCAAGGTGAGGAAAATCATGAACATATAGGTGATCAAGCTATCATAGATTATGACTATATGACTAATCAAGAACTTGCTATACATTTAGAATATCAAGAGCAAAGACTTAAAAATTGACAACAAATGATACAAAGAGCCGAAGAAATTAATAGACAAATGGCCTATTTAGATCTTCAGGCACAAAATTCAACTAAGTATGTGCCCCCACACAGAAACAATAATCAACATGGAATGCCTCATAATGTTATAGCTATTGGAAACACTAGGGTACCTCATAATACATGCAATAATCTTCCTCAGCAAAATAGGCAAATACATAGACCTCCACCTGTAAATACTAGGAATATTCACCAACAGCATCCACCACCAGGGCATAGACTTAACAATCATCAACCATGACCTCCCCCACCACAAAATATGTATCATCAGCAATATGTCCAACCTAGTATGTATCCACAACCTCCATATGGATACTAGTATTATCCACCATACCCAAATATACCACCTCCTAATCCTACAAGTATGGCTAGACAATTTGATTTGACTGGATATCAACTATATCCTTACCCCATGGATAAAAGTTGGAGGAACAATGTGCCTAAGTTTACAGGGAGCAGTGAATTAACCCTGAAGAACATATCAAACGATTCAATGCTTTCATGCAAGACATTGGTAACGAATATGAAGATATAAAAATGAAATTGTTTATGATATCTCTTACTAATGAAGCAAGAGACTGGGTGAATAGCTTACTAGATGCTTCAATATATTCCTTAAGAGACTTACACAATCAATTTTTAGAACAATTCAGAAATCAATGTGCTCTGGAATTTGCTCTTCATGAATTAATCACTATTCAAAAGTATCAGAATGAACAGGTGTATGATTTTAATTTAAAATTCACTAAACTATATAATAAGGTCCCACAAGAATCCAAATTAAACAACCAAGCAGCCCTTAGCATATACTTGAAAGCATTTGACCCAAAAATAGGTTATGAACTCAGGGGCAAAAGTCCTAGAACTTTGGCAGAAGCACAAAAAATGGCTCTCACTATTGAAAACAATAAAAAGGCAGCTGGGATGATCAAAAAAAGAGATAATATAAGAGTTCCTCAAAATCCTAATCCTCCTGCAAACAAGAAAGAATACTCACATAAGAGTGAAAGACCAAGACTCCATGATATGCCATATCATACGAATTGGAAAGATGGGAAGCTCATGGATACTAGTAGGAGACATAATTATGGAAAAGACACTCCCGACCCTTTATAGAAAAGTGGAGTCCATATGATAGAAAATAGTCCATGGTGTATGCCCTGTAATTTGCCACACTCTCTTGATTATTGTGTGGTAGCTCAATCAATACAAAAAGATCAAGTATCTTATAACCCTGAGATGGATCATCATACTATAAATATGTTGGGTGTCACACCTTTCATTGTTGCAGAAGATTATTCGTCCGACGAGCAAGCAAGGTATGAATATGATGTAGGAGCACAAAAATATAATGTGAACATAGGAGAACAAGAAATATTTTCCAAACATGAAGAAGACTTAGGAAATTGTGGATATGACCTCAACGCAATGCAAAGTTATAATTGGTGAAAACCTTCTAAGGAAGAGAGAAAATTTTTAACTATGGCTGCGGTAGCACAAGCCAGGGGTAGTTACAACCTGAGAAACAGAACAATCAATGCTAAACAAGGAACTCCTCGAAGTATATTTATAAAAAATCAGACTGCCAATAAAAATGATAAAAGTAAAGCTGAGAAAACACCTCATGATACACCTCCTATTGACACACCAAACAAAAAGAAGGACGGCACAAAAACTAAGGAAAAAGGGAAAACAAAAGTTGAGAGGTCAGAACTAAACATAAATCCCTCATTTGATATTGCTCAAGCTATTTCTCAAATGAAAGTATCTGTGCCACTTCTAGAAACGATGAAGGTGGAAAAATATAAAAATATAGTGGTGAAGATGATATCAAATGTATCAGACAAAAGACCTTAACAACATAGTTCTAAAATAAATACGCAACAAGAATCTATCAAAATACCTGAGGTATACCTGGGTGAAACATTAATGAAAAATCCATCTCAAGTAGATCCATTCTATATTACCTTGCTGATAAATAACAAATTAGTCAAGAATTTTATGCTTGATTCAGAAGCAGCAGTAAACATAATGCCCATGGATGTTATGAGAGAGTTAGGAATGTGGGTGGATACTACATTTGGTAAATGTTATGCAATGGATAATAGATCTGTCCCTATTGTTGGAATCATGAAAGATGTTGAGATAAAATTAGCATCTCATCCTGAAACCTCTTATAAAATTGACATCACTATGGTAGATATCCCACCTAACTATGAAATGTTGTTATCTAGACAATGGACTGCCATGGTAGGGGGAAGTGTGCAATTAGATTTATCTTATGCTACCATCCCATTGGGAACACAGGTAGTTAAACTCTATAGAGAGCCAAGGTATGAAGACATTATAGAGAAAATTAATCCAAATCAAATGATTTGTTTCTGTGATACAGATTTCAGTACATTCAGGGTGGAAGAACAGTCTAAATTGCATAATATAGACCCAATTTACTACGAAGCCAAAATTGATGAAAATGAAGTATGGACCATGTATTTTGATGGCACATGTAGTAAGGTAGGAAATGGAGCCGGGGTGTTGTTTATATCACCATCAGGAAAAACATTCAAATATTCTTTTTCTCTAAATTTCGAGTGCACAAATAACATCGCTAAATATGAAGCACTTTTAATTGGGCTAAACATCGCTAGAAAACACAAAATCAAATCGTTATCAGTGTATGGAGATTCTGAATTGATTATTTCACAAGTCAAGGGTAAATATTCCTCAAAAAACAAAAGACTGAAACAATACAGAAATGTAGTCTGGATGATATGGAATTGTTTGATGCTTTTTCAATAAGTTGGATAGATAGGTCAAAAAATATAATGGCTGACTTCCTTGCAAACATAGCTTTGAAGAGGGATGACATTACCTTGATAGGTATTTCAGAAGTTGAGTTCAAAACAAGACCAACTATCCCAGACAACATATATAACTGGCAGGTTTTTGATAATGATGCTGATTTGCTCAAATTTTTGCACTGTATAGATCAAGATGAGAATCAAGAGATTGATCTTAATGCTTTTGTTGAGAAGAATGATGGCAAAGAGATTTTATTTGGCAAAGAAATTGTTCAACTTAAAACCAATAAAATTCCAAAGGGTTTAGTAGCATTAGAAAGAGTTTTTGATGTAAATGATCGATCTATTTCCAAAGAAGTGACAATAAAGGAGAATGATGTGGAAGAAATAAATTTGGGAACTGAATTGTCACCTAAAAAGGTCTACATTGGAAAGAAAATAACCCCTGCAATCAGAAGCATGTTAATTACATTATTGAGAAAATATAAACATGTATTTGCCTGGTCCTATGATGATCTTAAAGTATATAGGGAAGATTTTTTCCAACACGAAATCCCACTGAAGCCAGATGCTAAGCCTTATAGACAAAAGCAGAGACCCATCAACCCAGTGTTAGAACCAAAGATGTATGAGGAACTTATAAAACTCAGGGAAGCTAGCATAATTAAACCTATTAGGCATTCATCATGGGTGTCAAATTTAGTTCTTGTTAGGAAGAAGAATGGGGATATTAGACTTTGTGTTGACTTTAGAAACTTAAACATATCCTCCCTCAAAGATAATTATCCATTGCCTAACATGGAAAATTTGTTGCAGAGTTACTGGCTGTGAGTTATTATCCATGATGGATGGGTTCTCTAGATACAATCAAGTAAAGGTTAAAGAATCTGAACAATACAAAACAGCCTTTACAACCCCATGGGGAACTTATGTATATGTAAGAATGCCATTTGGCCTTACAAATGCTAGAGCCACATTCCAGAGGGCAATGGACATTGCTTTTGCAAGTCTAATAAATGATATCATGGCTATATACCAAGATGACCTTACTGTATACTCAAAAAAGGCTGAGGATCATGTGAATCACCTTGAGAAGATATTTATTAGAGCATTAGAATACGGTGTTTCCTTGAACCCCAAGAAATGTAAATTTGCAGTCACAGAAGAGAAATTACTTGGGCACATAGTATCCAAAGATGGAGTTAGGATCGATCTCGAGAGAATAGAGGTAATAGACAAAGTTCCTATTCGAAAAATAGTTAAGGCTATACAATCATACTTTGGACAAATAAACTTTGTGAGAAGGCTTATACCAAACTTTGTAGAAATAATTAACCCTATATCTAGAATGTTGAAGAAAAATGCAAAGGTTAATTGGACAGATGAATGTATAGAAGCTTTTGCATCCATAAAAAGAGCAATTAAAGAAGATCCAGTGCTAAAGTCTCCTAATTTTAGTAAACCTTTCTAGATCTTTTCCTTTCCTTCTTTTCATACAGTAGCAGCAGTTATGTTACAAAAGAATAATGAGGGTTATGAGTAGCCTATTTCTTTTTTTAGTAAATCACTCCAACATGCGAAACTTAACTATGATATCATAGAAAAACAAGCTTATGCATTGGTGAAAGTTGTCAAGGCATTTAGACCTTACCTGGTTGGGGCTAAAGTGATAGCTTATGTACCAAATGCGGCAGTCAAAGATGTGTTCATGCAGAGTGAAGTAACTGGGAAGAGATGTAGATGGATAAATCAACTTCAAGAATTTGATACAGAAATACAATCACAAAGTTAGTTAGGGGACAAGGGCTAGCAAAATTAATGACTGAAACAAATCTTGAGGCTGCCCAAGTATGAATATTGAAAACGAAGAGGAAATGATAACAAGTATTGAAAAAAATCCTTGGTATACCGACATAGTATATTACCTCAAGCACATGAAATGCCCTAACGGATTTGATGATAATAAGATAAGGAATCTAAAATTACATGCTTCTAAATATGTGCTTATAGAGGGAGATCTTTTTTGGAAAAATAATGATGGTATCTTACTGTTTTGTCTAGATGAAGAACAAGCAAAATCCGCCCTACAAGAGATGCATCAGGGAGTCTGTGGTGGTCATTTCTCAGCTAAAACCACAACACACAAGATATTAAGGGCTGGATACTATTGGCCCAAGGTTTTCAATGATGCATATAGTTTTACTAGGAAGTGTGAGGCCTGTCAGAGATTCTCAGGAAAGCTAAAGTACCAAGGGGCATTACCCTTGAGACCTATGCAAGTTGATGCCCCATTTTACCAATGGGGAATTGACTTTATAGGAGATATTATGGAGAAATAAAGTGGTGGTCATAAATGGATATTAGTAACCACTGACTATTTCATGAAATGGGTAGAAGTAGTGCCCACTAAACAAGCAACCAGCAAGGTTGTGATCAACTTCCTATTGGAAAATATTTTAACTAGATTTGGGGTACCTTTGAGGCTTATAACTGACAATGGAATGTGTTTTAGATCGGATGAGTTTAAAATTTTTTGTAAATATTATGGTATTACGATCTCATATTCTTCTCCCAACCACCCACAAGGTAATGGGCAAGTTGAGTCTAGCAATAAAAGTATCCTAAAGATTATAAAAAGAATACTGGATAATAACAAGAAAGCCTGGGACTCTAAGTTGAGATTGGCATTATGGGCTAATAGGATCACAGTAAATAAAGCAATTGGCAAATCACCATTTGAATTAGTATATGGAGCCCATGCCAGACTCCCAATACACAACCTACTGCCAGTGTGTAAGTTTATCCTCCAAGAGGATTGGGACATCCCAGAACCGATGGAGGAAAGGTTAGAATAGCTAATTGAATTGAACGAAATGAGGGAATAGGTAATACAATAGAATAAAAAAATGCAAATGCAGATGAAGTACCTACATGACAAAAAAGCAACATTTAGAAAATTTGAGATAGGTGACATAGTTCTTATTTGGAATGCCAGAAATCAAGAAAAGGGGAAGCATGGAAAATTTGATGCCCTGTGGATTCGACCTTTTGTCATCAATGGTAAGGTAGGGGAGGATTCATATCATGTACAGAACATGTCTGGTGAGGAGCAAGAACTGCCAATACTGTTGGGAATTAAGGTGTCTCAACCTTTGCAAATTCCTAATGTTGTATTTATCTATCCCATGTTGAGTTGGCATAGTCAGCACCTTGTGTATATGCAAGAGGATAAATTTTGGTGACTTTGGCAGTCGCGGTTTCCCCCGAATCCTCAAATGATTTTTAATTAATGACAAGTGTCGGTGAGTATCTCTGCATGAGAGAAAGGCATCTTTGGGCAGTCAAGGGAGGTTATGACATGTAAGAGGAATATGATATTTTTAGTCAGTGTATGATGGATTCTCTGACAGCTGTAAGGTGCATAAGAGCATCTGTCATAACCTATCTTGGGACCAGGCACCTACTTTGGGATGGGCTATTGGACAAGTGTCCTTAGGCATGGGTTTTAAAGCATGAATCCAAGATGGACGCCCATCTCTAGAAGGTTCCATATTTGCCTTGTAAACTCTATATAAATAGGTGCCTGGATGGGAGATAGATAACTTTTGTACAAGTATTGTTATGCTGCCAGAATATCTCCAGATTCGACATTTAAAGACTCCTAAAAGAGCATTGGCTCTAAAACTGTATTGTAATTTGTTTTTGTTTACTGTAATACATTTGAGCTATGTTTTGGAGTGTGGGGTTTTTCATCCGTAAGGGTTTTCCCCACGTATATCTTGTTTCTCTCTCTCTGTCTTCTTTCTAGTTCTTGTGTTTTGCTGCAATATCTCATGTTAATGGTTTAACATTGCTGTAATAGTTAGGATAAAGTTGACTTTTCATAGCCCTCTCCTCATTAGATTAGTGTAGGAAGCGTTTTCTGCACACCTAGCTTCCTTTCAAGTACATGGGCAGTTTTTGAAACATTTTTTCTCTTAAAAGGAACCTGAGAGAAAAGAATTGCCAGTGCATGGATAATTCTAGTTAAACTCTCTAAATGGTCTTTTCCATGTACGGTAGTTTAGAAGAGTTAAATAACTTGCTTAAAGATTGCTCTTATCAAGAAATAAAAGCTTTTCATAAAGCAATAACCCAGGATCTTCACCCTTCATAGTTCGCCCATCGTCAAATGACGAAGGTATTGGTCTGCTCCTCCAAAAATCTAGGATCTTGCTATACCCATAAGGGGCATGCATCCTCAGACATAGCCTATGTTAGAACTGGATATGTTAAATCAAATTTTTCAAAAAAAAATCCTCACCTTGTATGCACTTCGAGATTAATTTGCGAAATTCTTGCCCTTGTTTTATCCCCATTATTCTCCGTTGGGTAGGCATTGTCATTCCATTCCTTTCTATTAATTAGTACGTCCATTTAAGTATGTTGGATTTTACCTTCATGTATTAAGAAGACATCAGTTTTGAACCTCCAAGCTTGAACTTTGACTAGTTTAATCGGTTCATAAATTCAATCGGTTCATAAGTTAAATCAGTTCACTAGTTTAATCGGTTCATAAATTCAATCAGCTCATAAGTTAAATCGGTTCACTAGTTTAATCGGTTCATAAGTTCAATCGGTTCACTAGTTTAACCGGTTCATTGTTTCAATCGGTTCATTGGTTCAAATAGTTCACTAGTTTAATCAGTTCATTGATTCAATCAGTTCACTAGTTCAAACAGTACACGAGTTCAAACGGTTCATAGGTTCAATTGGTTCATAGGTTCAATCGGTTCACTAGTTCAAACAGTTCACGAGTTCAAGTGGTTCATTGGTTCAAAAGGTTCGTAAGTGCATAATGCTTAAGAAAATTAACCGAAACAAATTTTTCATCACGCCAATACTCACTGACAAATTTATGTTTACATATCTCATCAACTATATTAATCACACTGATAGAAGAAGTCATAAAAGATTTCAGGCATAGATAACATATCGGTAAGATCATTGTTGTTCGGCAAAAGATCATTCAATTGCACTGATCTTACACCTCTCATTGATGGAGTTCTGAGAGACATTCAAAGGGAAATAAGTATCAGCGTAAGACTGACTATCGATGAGAAGACATTAAGAATTACCGATGAGTAAATTTACTCTAGTAGCAATGATGACTATGCTGATCGACAAGACCTTTGTCGATAGTCAATATCGGGGACACCAAACAAATTAGGGAAGGATGCTATTCTTACAATGATGTAGGAGGTCTTGCTGACGCAAAATATAGAAACCCTAAAATGACACTAAAATCCAAACAATTAAGATATTCTTCTGACAATTAAAATGTTTTTTTTTAAGGATATACACAGCAGGAATTAAACTATAAAACACCCACAAAAGGATCTTGAGGAACTAAATAAAATATTGAAAAGGGAAGTAATTATTTGAGCAAATAAATTTGTTTGGATTGTTTAATCAGACATTAATTTGTGTTTTATCTAGATTTTTTAGGAGTAATAAAGAAGCCCTCGAAAGATATCAAGAAGAATTGCAGTTGAAGATCCTTGTTTGATCCCGAAATGGTTATTCATCTGATGATTAAGACAAGTATTAATTTTCCTGAACTTGTTTATTAAGACAAATATTGTTGTTCAGTTATCAACTGTCACAACTATTGTAACTGGTCTGAAGCTTGTATGCCACTCTTTATAAGAGATGACCAAGACCAGAGAAAGGGGGAGGCGATAAAAAAAATATTAGAAGATAGATAGAATAGAGGGAGATTACAAAACAGAACAGGGGATACTATAGATTAGATTTGAATAGCAATGCTAGTCCATTTTTAATATATTTTATTTCTGATAGATCATGTGCAAGCATTCTCTGATGAAGTCAAGTTTGTAAGCATGAAGCAGTGACTGCTAGATATCGGTATCAATTATCTGTTAAATTTATTAAATTATATGATTGTCTCCTTTCAAAGTTTTCTCTGTTATTCAATTTGAGTTATAAAGAATATCTTCAAGTTGTCTATACACATTTACTGTTATAGTGTGATAAGATTAACTAGTTTCTGTTTTCAAAATTAAATCCTTTAAATCTGTCATAGTAACTTAGAAGACATTGTCATGGATATGTAAGAAGAGTCATATAGTTAGGGTTTGTATTGTGTCTCCAGTTTTTGATAAATTTGTTACAATTGTAGTATTACTCTAATAGGTTCCTTCAAGTAAGGATTAAATCCTTTTAGATGAATGCATGTAATATTTTATCAATTGGATATATGTAAGTATGGAATACTAACTATTTCCTTGTAGGGTTGTACAAGTTACATACCTATTTTTCATGCTAGAGAGTTTTAGTTCTTACCAAGCAAACAGTCATTTATTTCATGATCATACTAACTCTATATTCAACAAGGTACTGGTCTAGTATTTTCATTATCATTTATACAAATTCATTTTAGATTTACTTAGTTAGATTGCATTATTGTTTTAGCTTTTTAATTCAGATTATTTTTAGAATTAAATTGCTGTCATTTTTATCTATTTTATAATTTGTGCCATTATAAATAGTTAGATTAATTTGGATTAAAGTAGTAATCATCTCTTTATCTGCTTTATTAATTAGAGGTTTACCCACCTAGGTCTGGTAGAGCCTGAAGTGAAGGGGGTTTAGCCATATCTACCCTGTGTCAGTTAGCCAAAAACGTCAAGAGAGCCTGACACCCTCTTAGGGTTAACAACTTACGTTTTTGAGACCTAACACATCCTATTGTACACAATTTCTATGGATGAAGAAAATATTGAAAGATATCAATGTACATTATGATGAGCCTATTCCTATTTTATGTGATAATACTAGTGCTATTAATATTTCCAAGAATCCAGTGATGCATAATTCTAGAATCGAGCATCTATCAATTAGGTATCACTTTTTGAGAGAGAGTGTTGTAGAGAATGAAGTGAAGTTGGAATATGTTCCAACAAAGGATTAGATTGCAGATATTTTCACAAAGGCTCTTGCAAAGGATACTTTTGAGTATCTTCAGCAAAGGTTAAGGGTAATTGTCCCTCCTTCTTGCTAGATGCATAGTTGGTGCATCTATCCAGGGGAGTAATTCATGATACATCTTTTTCCTAGACTGATGATGGCTACCTCTCACAGGGAGCAGGTAGTTGTTGTTACTGACAGGGGGAGAAGGTTGAAAAGGAAGTTTGTACCTTGAGGAGGAGAAGTTGTTGCCCTTTGTCATTGATGTCAAAGGGGGAGAATGAGTTGGTGTGTGTTTCCATCAATACCAAAGGGGGAGATTGTTGTACATATGTTACCAAAGGTTGCCACTGATGTGGTTGTGTGGTTCTTATTAATGTCAACACTCAGTTTGGGTTGTTTGATGTCAACACTTAGTTTGAGTTGTCATTGATGCTTATGTGATGGTGTGCTAACAATTATGTTGCTAATGTTCATGGTTGTATGTCATACATTGTTAAGCTGTATTGAGTATGACTGGTGTTAGCAGAGATGAAATCATGATGATATTTTAAGATGGGAATTAGAAGCATCAAGATGAAGAATGATATACTAAGATGGGAATTAGAAGCATCAAGATAAAGAATGATATATTAAGATGGGAATTAGAAGCATCAAGATGAAGAATAATATATGAAGATGGGAATTAGAAGCATTAATGGTTATACTGTGAAGATGTTGTTGATGGCATGTAGCTTGTTGTATGCTCTTTCCTGATAATCCTAAGGAAGTATGTGTTGCTACAAGAAGGTTTTGATCTTTGAATGTTAGTAAAGGTTGTTGTTGTAGGAAGCTGCCTGGTAAAATGCTCTACATTCCTCCATATTCCTTCACATTTGAAGATAAGATCATGCAGTTCAGAAGTTGAATTCAGTATGTTGTCAAGGTATTACATCAAAGAATTCAAGTCATTGTACCTTCAGCAGTGAAAGTTACATGTAACTGAGTTCTAGTCCATGCTCTAGCAGAATGAGGTGATGATGATGGCTTGTTGGAATGCTTTGCATTCCTCTTGAAGTGAAACGTTGTCCATGCACTTTTGTGGACATGTTCAGGAAAGTACAATTCATGCTTCTTTCCAATATCAAGTTTTTTGGTGGTCTGCAAGTTTAGTTTTTCAAGTGACAGTGAGCTACAAATAGTTTTGGATGCCTGGTTGTTCCCAGAACACATGATTGAACATGTGCGGCACAAATTTGTTGATGTGTAGAGTTTAAAGGGCATTTGGAGATGATGTTTGGGTCATGTCGATTCATCTAGAAGAAGAACATGTAATGTTTAATCATTCATGAGTACCACCAAGATTTTAAACACCAATGTGCTACAAGCTTCATGTTTTCTTGCTTAAGGGAGACCTAATTCAATTGTGTCAAGTGTGTGGATGTTGTTCCTTGATGGATGATGTTGTGAAGGATGTTTAGGACTAGTTTAAGCATGTGTTGGGATCTGCAAGGTGTGTTTCTCTTCGTAGTGTTGCATGTAGTTCATGTTAGGGCTTGCCCTCTACATGTTTCATGTTGTGTGATCTCTGGTTGACCTATACATTGTAATATTCTTATTGTACTAACCAACTTGTAATGTAATCAATGTAATATCATGTATATATTGTAAACCTAGTTGATCTAGGCGAGGTTCGATTGTTAATATGAGTGTATGAAGAGAAAAATATGGATATGATATGCATTATGATGTGCATTTGAAGGAGAAAGAGAAAAAGCAATAAGGTTTGTCCTAATTCATCTTGGAGACATTTTTAAGATAGGAGGGAAGTGAAGAGTGTACCTAATTGACTCAATCATATAAAGAGGAGTGAAGAGGCAAAATTGCAATCATCAAAAGGAGTGAGCTTCATTGTCATTTTTTAGATAGTAGAAGGACTGTCATGCTGTAATATTTTTTGAGTTTGTTCTTAGTTGAGGGAGTAGTTACTTCCTTGGGTTGTATCCCTAAAACAAAGTTAGCAGGGAGTTGTAGCTTCCTTGAGAGTGACCCTAAAACCTTTCTTCAAGGAGTAGTTGCTTCCTTGGGTTGTATCCCTAAAACAAATTCAACATGGAGTAGTAGCTTCCCTGGGTTGTAGCCCTAAAACAAAGTTGTAATATTTTATTGTAGTGAGCTTCATATATTGTGATTTAATCCTCATCGTGGTTTTTCCCTTTTTAGGTTTTCCACCTATATCTGGTGTTATGTGTTGTTATGCATTGTGTTGATCTTTCATGTTTATTTTAATGCTGTAAAGTTTAATTTGTAATCTGCTCCAAAGGATTTGATGTTTGTTAGGATACTGATTCACCCCCCTCTTAGTATCTGGGTGTGTTCAACATTAGGATTTTTAATACTTCCATATTGTTCTTGATTCCATTCACATGGATTTTTTTTTTCAAATTTAGGGCTAGAAGATTCAAAACATTGTTGAAGGACTAGAAATGGTATCATGATACACCATTTTGTAATTACTAGCCTCACAAAGGTTATGCTTCGGTTTCACCCAATACACATATGGTGCAAGAGATTAACAATAAATGGGGTGCGCTATCTTTGTTGGGTACATGTCAATGTAGATTTTAGACTATTTGGTAGGATATCATTGAGCCAAATCTTGCTCATTTTACCCATACATTATTTATTAGAGCCTTCATATTGGCTCCATATTGATTCATTTGGGAGTCTCCAATCCTTGTTTCCCTTTTGTGGGCAATTGGAATCTCTCAAACACCTTTTCTAGTCTTTCCCTAGAGCTCAAACTACTTGGCATAGGATTCATGATTTTTTATGCCCTTTAGACCTAAGCCTTTTTCTTGGCATATGGTCCTCCTAGGAGATTGTCCTAGAGTGCCTGCTAAATATGCTCATATATGGCATGATTTTAGAGTGGAAATCCTATTTCACTTTGGAAAGATAGAGATCTTTATCTTCTTTTTGGTTGTACTATTGACAATCATTTATCCATGTATTGTAAACCTATTATTATAAGTTTTGATGTGTTAATGAAAATTAAAGTGTAACCTAATAAAGTCACACTTGAGGTGTCCCACTTACAAGTTCTTCTTAACCACTAGGGAAATGCTCCTTACATATAATTGCTAGAATACGACCAACTTCCTCTCCTCCTAGAAATAGGGGCCTTGAGGGTGTCAACATGTTAGAAGATAGAAGACTCATGGGTGTGATGATTCTTGTACTTCTTAGCATAAACCCTATGGTCATAGTGTGCACGGTTGGTCTTGGTTCTCTTGCCAGCATTCACCCTCTTCTTAGCACCACTTTAAAGGAGATCCAAGATGGTCAAATAGTGGTGAATTCCCTCAACTCACCATGATCATTTCTTCTACTAGGGTTTCTTATAAGCCTCCTAAGGAAGTGCAAATAAATGAGGAAAATCCTAATGGTGCTCATACTAGCTAGGAGCCTATTCCTAATGGACAAAAAAATTGGATGTATGGAAACTAAATGACTAATTGGTTTTAAAGATTTTTCTACTTAGCAACTTTATTTTTCTCTTATATATATATATATATATATATATAAGGCTCTACATTTCCTAAACTCTAGGGTGTGACTATCTCTACCCACCTTATGGTTAATATCAATGCCTATTTCATCAAAGAAAAATAAAATTGAGCTATAGGTTGAGTTATGAACATAATTGGGAAGGTAATTTATTTTTTAGATAATATCTTTATCTAATTTTTCATTTCAACTTTGATAAAGATGTGCTACTAAATAGTGACATTTTAAATGTATTTTTAGTAAACTCGTTAATAATTAAATTTTTAAAATATTTGAAGTCAATATATAGTGCATGCATCTTCTTGATAGAGCTTACCTCTTTTATATATATTCTCAATTAAAATAAAACTTTATTCTGTTTAATTATTAATTTTTTATTCTATTTAATTTGTTTGAATTATTAGTTTATGATACATTAAATTCTAGAAATAATATATTGCCATCTAAAATATCAAATTAAATCAAATCAAATTTTATGTCTTTTAACAAATATTACATGAGAAAGTATCTTATAGTTTTTTTCCTCTATCCCACATGCTTCTGAAGACCTCCAACGATAAAGTAGCTTAAATTATGATTGTGCTTATAGGGAAATGGATGAGATCATTCAAGCATATTATGAATGTGTTGGAAGTTGTGGTAAATCACCACATATGTTCCAAGTATTGCCTCTTTCCTATGATTTGAAAAGGATTGGTTTGTATGACATAGAGAGTTGTTTTTGTATATGTTTTTTCCATCTTGCAGATGGCTAGATTTTAACATCTAAATATTTTGTATATAAATTCTTACGTAAAGATCAAGTAAATGTTCCAATTATAATATAATAAAATCATTGTGAGGTATTGGAGATCCTTGAATAAATAGATTGTTTTATAAGTTATGTATATCTACATGTTCATTGTATCTAGTTATTGCAATTATATAGTAAGTTGTGTTAAAAAATATTCTTTTTATTATAAAAATTGGTTCAACTTTGTTATATTCTATGAAAAGTAAGATTAATTAAGAACTACTCTAAATAATAGGTACAAGAAACTATTTGACAAATGATTTGAAGATTAAAATAGTATAATAGAGTGTTTCTATGAATGAGATAACATAAAATGCTCATAAAATAATAATGGAAAAAAGTAAGATACAAAAATGGAAAACTCACACTATCATGAAAAACCATGCAGGGTGAGTGAATACATATAGAATATGTGAATTCAAAAAACAAGATCAATAGAAAATATACTTGTCGAATATCTCCTAATAGGAAGGAGTAATTGCTATATAAGATGCCAACAACTCACCCCATGACCCACTCTTAATAACCTATGTGAACTAAGCCTTAGTGTAGTAAAGGTACATAAGAACAACATGAAATGAAATAAAAACTACAAAGCACTCCATTAAGAGATGAGTATTGATAGATAAATCTATATAAGATACTTGCATACATATTAGTCCCTCATAGATAAGAAGCCCTTGAAATGAAGAGAGAAAAACCCTCAAAGTATAGTGAGGAGAGAAAGGACTAGGTAGCCCCCAAGAAGTATCATGTTATACCCCCAACAAATCTTGTAGATAAATAAACTTTCATTATACAAAGGGTTTGGTGAAGGTGTCGATGATCTACTTGGTAGTTGGGAAATAGTGGAGATCAATGACCTATCCATGATTAATACCCCTGATATAGTGCATACAAACCACAATGTGCTTGGTCTACTATTGGTGGATTAAGTTCTATGAAACTTGCATAGCACTCTAATTGTTAGGAAATATGATAAGTGAGTGAAATAAGTAGATACCAAACGTGGTGAGACTATGTTGAAGTCAGTGGCCTTAATGGCAAGATTCATAGCCTCTTAATACTCAGCTTCAATGGAAGATAGAGAAATAACATGTTACTTCTTATTTGTGTTGCAAGTATGGGCCTAAATGGTGTTGTCATTGATGTCAACATACACCTTTTTGCATTGATGATAAGGATTGGATGAGCTGTATGCTGAGGATATTGAGAAAATTAGTCCTAATCAGGAACAGAGAAGAACAATGAAGACAATGAGGTAAAAATCCTAGATAAGATGAAGATCAGAGGATGCGCTTCAAAGGGTTTATAGATATGTGTCTTAATATGATCCAGTAAAGATTTTAGAGATCCACATGAAGATATGAAGAAGTTATAGCCACTTAAGTAAAACTAGTTCTGGCAAGTGTTCAGAGGTGACAGAGTGACACAGATAGGTCCGGTGAGATCCAAAAATGCAATATCTTGTTCTGCGGATTTGGTGGAGTGTTTAAGAAGTCAATGTGAATTGAAAACACAATTGGTTCATGGTGTGGAGGTCTGCAAGCATCTATTCCAATATGACAGTGATGACAGATTGTGTTTTTGAGGTTCCGGATGAAGGAGAGAATGATTTCAGTGAACAAAAGTAGTGTGGATGTTCTTGGTGATTCAGGCAAGCTTGTGGAGGTCTTTTTATTGTGTCCAGTTTGTGTTGGTGGTCCGCATTGAAGATTTACTTGTAATTGAAGAATTACTTCTAGATGATGGTGTTCTTCCTATGTCTAGCTAACCGGATGAGTTACACACCCTGCGGATGATCTTGAAGATGTTTTGTGAAGAATGGCATGTTCCTAAAGAAAGATTGAAGTCTCAAATTTGTGTGGCTGACAGTGTGTTGATCTGTGTGAAGTCTTTTTGTTATTAGTCATATTGTATTTATGTATTTTCTCTGTAATGTTTTCTGACTTGGATGATTATCCCTAAGTCGATGTCTTGTATAAATAAGGAATTGTAAAGTCATTTCAAAATGATCTTGTGGAGATGAGAGTGGTAGAGAGGAGCAGAGTGAAAAGCAGAAGTGTTGAGCTTAAATGGAACTGACTCAAGCATGGTGAAGATGCTATTCCTTAGTTCAAGTATGTAATACTTATTCTTCAGTAGATAGTGTGTCTCCCGTAGGCAGTTGGCCTCTTGTGAGCAGTGTGCTCGGGTAGTGAGCCCTAATTGGCATGTGCCATTTTTGTTCTTTCTATTCTTTTAACAAAGAATACAATCTTGGGTTAGTCACCCCGTAGTTTTTCCCTTAACTGGGTTTTCCACGTCAAAAATCTTGGTGTCATATGTGTTAATATGTTTCTGCTCTTGAATTGCTACATTATGTTTCCATGATTGATTTATTATTATGCTGCTGAATTAAGAAAAGGATTTAAGTGATTAATTGGAAGAAAGTTTTGGACAACTGATTCACCCCCCCTCTGAGTTGTCTGTCCTAAATCTAACAATTGGTATCAGATCTAGGTTCCTCTAAAAAGAGCTTAACTGCTTGAGGAGATCCAGGATGTCGTCCTACAAGAAGGATAGTCCAAGGTTTGATGGAACCAATTTCACTCTTTGGAAAAGTGGTATGGAATGTCACTTACAATGTATGGGAATGTAGTATTGGATCATGGCTTCAAAGAAATATGATCCTCTACAGAATGGTCTGTGTACCGTAGATGAAATTAGAGATGCTAAAAACAATCTGCAGACTAAAGAATCTCTTCTAAGTGCCTTATCTGATTCAGAGCTGACAAATGTTGTTGATCTAAAAACTGCATATGAGATTTGGCAAAAACTGGAACTTCTGCATGAAGGAGACAAGTATGTTAAATGTGCCAAGCTACAGAGTCTAAAAGGAAAATTCAAAAAATTGAAGATGAGAGAAGATGAAAATATCACTTCATTTATGCTAAGAGTAAATGAGCTTGTTTGTGGCATTAGATGTGCTGGTGGAATCTTGGATGAAGATGAGCTTGTTGGTAAAGTTCTCAGATCCCTTCCTGATTCTTACAAATATAAGGTTGCTGCTATTGAAGAATTCAAATCCTTTTCAGGTATCACAAGAGATCAATTGGTTGGTAAACTGGCTGCATTTGAATTGACCAAGTTTGGAGATGTCCCCCCAAGACTAAATCTGCATTCAAAGCTAGTGCCTCTATAAAAGGAAAACAAAAGTTTGATCCGGGAGAGAATTCTTCAAAGAAGCTATAATGGTATGAAAAAGAAAGAAAAGCCCTAGAAGAAGATGAAGTAGAAGCTACTCAACTTGAAGCCCTTATTGCAAAAAGACTGCTAAGAGGATCTGGTAAGTATGAGGGTAAATTGCCTTTTAAATGTTTTAACTGTAATAAGATTGGTCATTTTGCCTCAAGGTGTCCGAAAAGATTTTCAAGGCCAAATCCTAACAGATCGAGGTTCCAAAAGAAATGTTACTATGTTGGAAATGTTACTATGTTCATGGAGATGATGATGATGAAGGAGTAACAGATGATGAATCAGAGATAGGAAACAAATCCAGAAGCGACTAGGTGTTTATTTTCATCAAGGAAGAAGATTCATTGCGCTCTGAATCTGTCAATCATAAAATTGTAGAAAGAGCTCTAGCTGTCCAAGTCGAAGAAAAGGATGATTGGGTCATTGACAGTGGATGCTCTCACCATATGACAAGTGACAAAAATAAGTTCATAGATTTGGAAAGGTATGAAGGAGGAGTGGTAAAATTTGGTGATAATTCTATTGGTAGAATCAGAGGTAGAGGAACTATCTCTTTTGATGGAAAGAACAAAACCAGTAATGTACTATATGTTGAAGGCCTGAAGCACAATCTTCTCCGTGTTGGACAGTTGGTGGACAAACGTTATGATCTTTGAAAGTTCTGGAATAGAGATTGCATCCGGTACTCAAACTAAAGGTAATATCTTCCACTTGGTTGGTATTGGTAAAAGTTTCTTATTTGTTCAAATTGATCAGAGTTGGTTGTGCCATAGGAGAATGTGTAATGTAAATTTTGATAATATCATCAAGATAAGCAACACTCAGGCTGTAAGAGATCTTCCAAGATTGGGGAAACCTACTAATAGTTTGTGCAAAGAATGTCAGTTGGGTAAGTAGAGCAGGGTCACATTCAAAAGTAAAGAACAGTCTTCTATCAGATTATTGGACTTAATTCATACTGATTTATGTGGTCTGGCAAGAATCAGGAGTGTGCAAGGTGATAGATACTTCATGTTATTGATTGATGATCACTCCTGGATGATGTGGGTAACCTTTCTAAAAGCGAAATCTGAGGCCCTTGAGAAATTCAAAATATTCAAGGCAATGGTAGAAAATGAAAATAGATTGAATATAAAATGTCTGAGGTCTGATAGAGGTGGAGAATTCACATTCGGTGAGTTCATAGAATTCTGTGAGAAACATGGAATAAAAAGACAGTTGTATGCTCCAAGGACTCCAAAGCAGAATGGAGTAGTAGAGAGAAAGAACCAGACCATCTAGGAAGCATCTAGAACCATGATGATGGAAGAAAATGTTCCTTAGATCTATTGGAGAGAAGCTCTAAGCACTGCAGTCTATACTCTCAATCGAGTACAAATCAGAAGCAATACCGATAAGACTCCTTATAAACTTTGGTTTGGCATCACTCCCACTGTAAGGTATTCAAAGTCTTTGGTAGCAAATGTTACATTAAAAGAGATGAAGATTTAGGAAAATTTGATGCTAGAAGTGATGAAGGAATATTCTTGGGTTATTCTACTCAAAGCAAAGCATACCAGTGTTGTAACAAGAGATTGAGAAAGATTGTAGAAAGTACAAATGTGAAGGTTGATGAAGGTGTTGAAAAACCCTCAAGGTTTTATGAATATGATGAAGATGATCAGAATGATGTTTTGATCCAAGGAGTCCAAGCCCCTTCTGAAATCTAGATTCAAAATGATTTAGTGAATCAAGAAGAAGAGATACATTTGAATGAACCTGTCCAAGAAATAGAAGTACAAGTAAGTCCCAAAATTCCTAGGTATGTAAAAATGAATCACTCTAAAGACCAGATCATAGGTGATAAAAGCAAAGGCGTTCAAACAAGAAGAAGGATTACTCAAGATTCAGAAGAGTATTGTCTGATTTCAAAGATTGAACCTAAGATAGTGAATGAAGCATGTAATGATGAAAACTGGACTAAAGCAATGGAGGAAGAGCTAATGCAAATTGAGAAAAATCACACTTGGGATCTTGTTCCTAGACCTAAAAACAAGAATGTGATTGGAACAAAATGGGTCTTCTGGAATAAACTGAATGAAGATGGTGAAGTAGTCAAAAATAAAGCCAGATTAGTCTGCAAGGGTTACTCCCAAGTAGAAGGAGTTGATTTTGAAGAAACTTTTGCTCCGGTGGAAGGAATTGAAGCAGTCAGATTATTTCTTGCTGTTGATGCCTTCAAGGACTTCAAAGTATATCAGATGGATGTCAAATCTGCCTTCTTGAATGGTGACTTGGAAGAAGAAGTTTAGATTGAGCAACCGGATGGATTTCAATTATCTGATCATGGTGATATGGTCTGCAAGTTGAAGAAAGCACTTTATGGACTCAAGAAAACCCCAAGAGCCCAGTATAAAAGATTGGATAAGCATCTTTTGAAGATTGGTTTCAACAAAGGTACTGTTGACAGTAATTTGTACTTCAAAATTGATCATGAAAATATATTGATTGTTGAAGTGTTTGTTGATGATATCTGTTACAAGTATGGGTCTAACCAGTGTTGTCATTGATTTCAACATACTCTTGTTGCATTAATGATAAGGATTGGATGAGCTGTGAGCTGAGGATATTGAGAAAATTATTCTCAATCAGGAATAGTGATGAAAGTAAGGTAAAAGTCAATGATAGGATGAGGATCAGAGGATACGGATTAAAGGGTTTGTAGATATGTGTCTTAAGATAGTCTAGTAGAGATTTTAGAGGTCCGCATGAAGATATGAAGAAGTTATGGCCGCTCAAGTAGAACTGGTTCTGGCAGGTATTCAGAGGTGACAGAATAACAAAGATAGGTCCGGTGAGATCTGGAAATGAATTTTCCTATTCTACGGATTTGAGGAAGTGTTGAGGAAGTCTCAGAGGAGTGTTATCTAGATTGGTTCATGGTTTGAAGGTTTGGAAGCATGTATTCCTCTGTGACAGTGATGACAGACTCTGTTCTTGAGGTTCCAGATGAAGGAGAGATGGTTTTCAGTAAACAGATAAGGTGCGGATGTTCTTGGTGAGTCAAGATTTCTTGTGAAGGTCTTTGGATTGTGTCCAGCCTATATTGGTGGTCCACATTGGAGTTGGAGCCCGCAATTGAAGAATAACCTCCAGATGATGATGTTCTTCCTGAGACTGGCCAACTGGATGAATTACATGCCTTGCGGATGCTCTTATGGATGTTTGCCAACTTAGATGATCATTCCTAAGTTGATGTCTTGTATAAGTAAGGGATTGCGAAGTCATTTCAAAGAAGTCATTAATTGTGATGAGAGTGTGGTAGAAAGGAAGAGAGCGAAAGGCAGAGCAGAAGTATTGAGCTTAAATGGAACTGATTCAAGCATGGTGAAGATACTACTTTCCAGTTCAAGTAGGTGATACTTATTTCTTTGTAGACAGTGTGTCTCCTATAGGTAGTGGGCCTCTTGTGAGTAGTGTGCTTGGACAGTGAGCCCTAAGTGGCATGTGCCATTTGTTCTTTCTATTCTTCTAACAGAGAATACAATCTTGGGTTAATCACCCCGTGGTTTTTCCCTTAACCGGGTTTTCCACGTCAAAATCTTGGTGTCTTATGTATTGATGTGTTTCTTCTTCTAATTTATTTACATTACATTTCATGATTGATATACTGCTAATTACTTAAAGGATTTAAGTGTGAAATTAAGAGAAGTTTTGGACAATTGATTCACCCCCTCTCTCAGTTGTGTGCCCTAAATCTAACAATTGGTATCGGAGCTAGGTTCCTCTAAAAGAGCTTAACCGCTTGAGGAGATCGAGGATGACATCTTACAAGAAGGACAGTTTGAAGTTTGATGGAACCAATTTTAATCTCTAGAAAGGTCACATGAAATGTCATTTGAGATGTATGGGAATGACATACTGGACCATGGCTACAACATAGTATGTTCCTCCACAAGGTGGTCCGAAAACCCAAAATGAAATCACAAATGCTGAAAACAATCTGCGAACTATAGAGGCTCTTCTAAGTGCATTATCTAATTCAGAGCTCTCAAATGTTATTGACCTACCAACTACTTTTGAGATTTGGCAAAAACTAGAACTTCTGCATGAAGGAGACAAATATGTCAAATGTGCAAGATTACAAAGTCTGAAAGGAAAATTCAAAAATCTAAAAATGAGAGAAGATGCAAAAAACATCACTACTTTTATGCCAAGAGTAAATGAGCTTGTTTGTGGAATTAGATATGTTGGTGGAGTCTTGGATGAAGATGAAATTGTTGGCAAAATTCTCAGATCCCTTCCTACCTCTTATAAAATCAAGGTTGCTGCCATTGATGAATTTAGAGCTCATACAACTGTCACTAGAGATCAATTGGTTGGAAAATTGGCTGCATTTGAAATGACTGAGTTTGGAGATGAACCCCCCAAGACTGAATCTGCATTCAAGGCTAGTGCCTCTATAAAAGGTAAACAAAGGTTTGATCCTGGAGAGAACTCGTCAAGGAAACTGCCATGGTATGAAAAAGCAAGAAAAGACCTAGAAGAAGAAGTAGAAACTACTCAACTTGAAGCCCTTATTGCAAAGAGACTACCAAGAGGATCTGGTAGGTATGAAGGAAAATTGCCTTTTAAGTGTTTTAACTGCAATAAGATTGGTCATTTTGCCTCAAAGTGTCTAGAAAGATTTTCAAGACCAAATCCTAACAGATCAAGGTTCCAAAAGAATTGCTACTATGTTCATGAAGAAGATGACAATGAAGGAGTAACAGATGATGAATTAGAGACAGGAAACAAATCTAGAAATGATTGGGTGTTTATTGCCATCAAGGAAGAAGAACCAATATCCTCTAAATCTATCAATCATAAAGTTGTAGAAAGAGCTTTGGCTACTCAAATTAAAGAAAAGGATGACTGGGTCATTAATAGTGGTTGCTCTCACCATATGACAGGTGACAAAAATAAGTTCATAGATTTGGAAAGGTATGAAGGAGGAGTGGTAAAGTTTGGTGATAATTCTACTGGCAGAATTAGAGGAAGAGAAACTATTTCTTTTGATGGGAGGAACAAAATCGGTAATGTACTATATGTTGAAGGTTTAAAGCACAATCTTCTCAGTGTTGGATAGTTGGTGGACAAAGGCTATGATCTCTAGTTCAAGAATGGAAAATGCAAAATCTTTGAAAGTTCTAGAATAGAGATTGCATCCAGTACCCAAACTAAAGGTAATATCTTCCACTTGGTTGGTATTGGTAAAATTTGCTTATTTGCTCAAGTTGATCAGAGTTGGTTGTGGCATAGGAGAATGTGTCATGTGAATTTTGATAATATCATCAAGATAAGCAATACTCAAGCTGTAAGAGATCTTCCAAAATTGGTGAAACCTACAAATATCTTGTGTAAAGAATGTCAGTTGGACAAGCTGAGCAGAGTCACATTCAAGAGCAAGGAATTGTTTTCTCCTGGATTATTGGACTTAGTTCATACCGATCTTTGTGGTTCGGCAAGAACCAGGAGTGTGCAAGGTGATAGGTACTTCATGTTGCTAATTGATGACTATTCCCGAATGATGTGGGTAACCTTTCTGAAAGAGAAATCAGAAGCTCTTGAGAAATTCAAAATATTCAAGGCTATGATAGAGAATGAAACTGGATTAAAATTGAAATGTCTGAGGTCTGATAGAGGAGGAGAATTTACATCTAGAGATTTCATAGAATTATGTGAGAAGCATGGAATTAAGAGACAGTTATATGTTCCTAGTACTCCACAACAGAATGGAGTAGTGGAAAGAAAGAACCAGACCATCCAGGAAGCATCTAGGACCATGATGATGGAAGCAAATGTTCCTCGGATCTATTGGAGAGAAGCTGTTAGCACTGCAGTCTATACCCTCAATCAAGTTCAAATCAGAAGCAATACCGATAAGACTCCTTATGAACTTTGGTTTGGCATTACTCCTACTGTAAGGTACTTTAGAGTCTTTAGTAGCAAATGTTACATCAAAAGAGATGAAGATCTAGGGAAGTTTGATGCTAGAAGTGATGAAGGAATTTTCTAGGGTTACTCCACTCAAAGCAAAGCATACCGGTGTTTTAACAAGAGACTGAGAAAGATAATAAAAAGTACAAATGTGAAGGTTGATGAGGGAATTGAGAAACCCTCAAGATTTTATGAATATGATGAAGATGATCAGAATGATGTTCTGATTCAAGAAGCCCAAACCTCTTCTGAAAGTCATATTCAAACTGATCTGGTAAATCAGGAAGAAGAGTTAAGTTTGAATGAGCCTGATCAAGAAGCAAAAGTGCAAGAAACTCCCAAAGTTCCAAGGTATATAAGACTGAACCACTCTAAAGATCAAATCATAGGTGACAAAAGCAAAGGTGTGCAAACTAGAAGGAGAATTGTTCAAAACTCAGATGAGTATTGTTTGATCTCAAAGATTAAACCTGAGATAATAAATGAAGCTTGCAATGATGAAAACTGGACCAAAGCAATGGAGGAAGATTTGATGCAAATTGAGAAAAATCACACTTGGGATCTTGTTCCCAGACCTAGAAATAAGAATGTGATTGGAACCAAAAGGGTCTTCTGGAACAAACTAAATGAAGTTGGTGAAGTAATCAGAAATAAATCCAGATTAGTCTGCAAGGGATATTCTCAAATAGAAGGAGTTGATTTTGAAGAAACTTTTGCTCCGGTAGCAAGAATTGAAGTAGTTAGATTATTTCTTGCATTTGCTACCTTCAAAGATTTCAAAGTATATTAGATGGATGTCAAGTCTGCCTTCCTAAATGGTGACTTGGAAGAAGAAGTGTACATTGAGCAACCGGATGGATTTCAATTGTCTAATCATGGTAATATGGTCTGCAAGTTGAAGAAGGCACTGTATGGACTAAAGCAAGCCCCAAGAGCCTAGTATGAAAGATTGGATAAACATCTTTTGAAGATTGGTTTCAACAAAGGTACTGCTGACAGTAATTTGTATTTCAAAATTGATCATGAAAACATTTTAATTGTTGAAGTGTTTGTTGATGATATCATTTTTGGAGGAAGAGATAGTATGTGTAAAACTTTTACAAATCAGATGAAAAGTGAATTTGAGATGTCCATGCTTGGTGAAATGAACTTCTTCTTGGGTTTGCAAATCACTCAAACAAAGAAAGGAAATTTTATTTCTCAGACAAAATATGTGAAAGAATTGTTGAAGAAATTTGGGATGGAAGACTCAAAACAAATGAATACTCCCATGTTAACCAGATGTAAATTGAGCAAAGATGATGATTCTCCTAAGGTTAATCAAACAAAGTATAGGTCAATGATTGGAGGACTGTTGTATCTCACTCAAACCAGACCAGACATAATGCAAGTTGTTGGTCTTGTTGATAGATTTCAGGCTGATCCTAGAGAATCTCAGGTCATGGCAATCAAGAGAATTTTTAGATATCTAAAAGGGACAGTTGAGTATGGTCTATGGTATCCTAGAGATCATGATTTCTCTTGTCATGCATATATAGATGCTGATTGGCCAGGAGATGTGGATGACCGGAAGAGTACCAGTGGTGGAGCATTCTTTTTAGGGAAGAGATTGGTTTCTTGACTAAGCAAGAAACAAGAGGCAATATATCTATCTATAACAAAAGCATAATATATTGCAGTAGTAGGTAGTTGCACTTAGGTTTTGTGGATGAAGAAAATGCTAAGAGACATAAGAGTGGAGTATGAGGAGCCTATCACAATCTTCTGTGATAATTCAATTGCAATAAGCATATCTAAGAATCTGATATTGCATTCAAAGACTAAGCATATATCTATCAAGTTTCATTTTCTAAGAAAGCAAGTGAACAAGAATGAAGTTAGATTGGAGTTTGTGCCTTCCAAGGATCAAATTACAGATATCTTTACTAAACCTCTACCTAAGGACTCTTTTGAGTATCTCAGGGAGAAGTTAGGGGTTATTTCCCCTCCGACGTTGAACTAAGGTGCACTATTGTGCATCAGTCCGATGGGTATCTTAGACACATCTTGTGATCTGGATTGATGTTGGAGAGCTGCTACTCAGGGGGAGTAGCATGTATAGTTCTAAGATGGTGGAATTGTAAGTATGTACCCTTTTCCATTGATGTCAAAGGGGGAGAGAAGACATGTTGTGAAAAACAAGTAGTTACTGATCAAAGGGGGAGCAGTAAAGGGAGATAATACATGTGAATGGTTGTTGCTGATAAGGGGAGTTGTGACAGTAAGGAGAAGTTCTTGTCTTGATGGTTTTTCACATCATATGTTACCATCAATGAAAAAGGTGGAGATTGTTGCAAGTATGGGTCTAACTGGTGTTGTCATTGATGTCAACATACTCCTATTGTATTAATAATAAGGATTGGATGAGCTGTGAGCTGAGGATATTGAGAAAATTAGTCTCAATCAGGAATAGTGATGATAGTAAGGTAAAAGTCAACAATAGGATGAGGATCAGAGGATGCGGATTAAAGGGTTTGTAGATATGTGTCTTAAGATAGTCTAGTAGAGATTTCAGAGGTCCGCATGAAGATCTAAAGAAGTTATGGCCACTTAAGTAGAACCAGTTTCGGCAGGTATTCAAAGGTGACAGAATAACACAGATAGGTCTGGTGAGATCCGGAAATGCATTTTCCTATTTTGCGGATTTGAGGAAGTGTTGAGGAAGTCTCAGAGGAGTGTTATCTAGATTGGTTCATGGTTTGAAGGTCCAAAAGCACGTATTCCTCTATGACAGTGATGATAGACTATGTTCTTGAGGTTTCAGATGAAGGAGAGATGGTTTTTAGTAAACAGATAAAGTGTGGATGTTCTTGGTGAGTCAGGATTTCTTGTGAAGGTCTTTGGATTGTGTCCAACCCGTATTGGTGGTCCACATTAGAGTTGGAGCCTGCAATTGAAGAATAACCTTCGGATGATGATGTTCTTCCTGAGACTAGCCGATCGGATGAATTATACATCTTGCAGATGTTCTTATGGATGTTTGCCGACTTAGATGATCATTCCTAAGTTGATGTCTTGTATAAGTAAGGGATTGTGAAGTCATTTCAAAGAAGTCATTAATTGTGATGAGAGTGTGGTAGCAAGGAAGAGAGCAAAAGTTAGAGTAGAAGTATTGAGCTTAAATGGAACTGATTCAAGCATGGTGAAGATGCTACTTTCCAATTCAAGTAGGTGATACTTATTTCTTTGTAGATAGTGTGTCTCCTGCAGGTAGTGGGCCTCTTGTGAGTAGTGTGCTTGGGTAGTGAGCCCTAATTGGCATGTGCCATTTGTTCTTTCTATTCTTCTAACAGAGAATACAATCTTGGGTTAATCACCCCATGGTTTTTCCCTTAACCGGGTTTTCTACGTCAAAATCTTGGTGTCTTATGTATTGATGTGTTTCTACTTCTGATTTATTTACATTACATTTCATGATTGATATACTACTAATTACTTAAAGGATTTAAGTGTGAAATTAAGAGAAGTTTTGGACAACTGATTCACCCCCCCTCTCAATTGTGTGCCCTAAATCTAACAATATCATCTTTGGAGGAAGAGATAGTATGTGCAAAACTTTTGCAAATCAAATGAAAAGTGAATTTGAGATGTCCATGTTTAGGGAAATAAATTTCTTTTTAGGTCTGCAAATCACTCAAACAAAGAAAGGAATATTCATTTCTCAGACTAAATATGTGAAAGAATTGTTGAAGAAATTTGGGATGGAAGATTCAAAACCAATGAGTACTCCCATGGCAACTGGATGTAAATTGAGCAAAGATGATGACTCTCCTAAGGCCGATCAGAAAAAGTATAGGTCAATGATTGGAGGGTTATTGTATCTCACTCAAACTAGACCTAACATTATGAATGTTGTTGGTCTTGTTGCTAGATTCCAAGATGATCCTAGAGAATCTCATGTCATGGCAATCAAGAGGATTTTTAGATATCTAAAAGGGACAGTTGAGTATGGTTTGTGGTATCCTAGAGATCATGATTTCTCTCTTCATACATACACAGATGTGGATTGGGCAGGAGATGTGGATGACCAGAAGAGTACCAGTGGTGGAGCATTCTTTTTGGGGAAAAGATTGGTTTCTTGGCTGAGCAAGAAACAAGAGGCAATATCTCTGTCCACTACAGAAGCAGAATATATTGCAGCAGTAGGTAGTTGCACTCAAGTATTGTGGATGAAGCAAATGCTAAGAGACATCAGAGTGGAGTATGAGGAACCTATCACAATCTTTTGTGATAATTCAAGTGCAATAAATATATCAAAGAATCTGATGTTGCATTCAAAGACTAAACATATATCCATCAAATTTCACTTTTCGAGAGAGCAAGTAAACAAGAATGAAGTCAGATTGGAATTTGTGCCTTCCAAGGATTAGATTGCAAATATTTTTACTAAACCTCTACCTAAGGACTCTTTTGAGTATCTTAGGGAGAAGTTAGGGGTTATTACCCCTCCAGTCCTGAAATAAAGTGCACTGATGTGCATCAGTCCAGTGAATTTCACAGTCATATTTTATGGTCTGGATTGATGATGGGAAGCTACTACTCAGGGGAAGCAGCTGATATGATTTTGAAGTAATGCAAGTATGTGCCTTTTGTCATTGATGTCGAAGGGGGAGAGAAGACATGTGAAAAACAAGTAGTTTTTGATCAAAGGGGGAGAAGTAAAGGAAGAAAAGACATGTGAGTGGTTGTTGTTGATAGGGGGAGTTATGTCAGTAAGGAGTAGTTCTTGTTTTGATGGTTAAAATAGTTTGTCACATCATATGTTGCCATCAATGACAAAGAGGGAGATTGTTGCAAGTATGGGCCTAACTGGTGTTGTCATTGATGTCAACATACTCCTTTTTGCATTGATGATAAGGATTGGATGAGTTATATGCTGAGGATATTGAGAAAATTAGTCCTAATCAGGAACAGAGAAGAACAGTGAAGACAATGAGGTAAAAATCCTAGATAAGATGAAGATTAGAGGATGTGATTCAAAGGGTTTGCAAATATGTGTCTTAATATGATCCAATAAAGATTTCAGAGGTTCACATGAAGATATGAAGAAGTTATGGCCACTTAAGTAAAACCGGTTCTGTCAAGTGTTCAGAGGTGACAGAGTGACACAGATAGGTCCGGCGAGATCCAGAAATCCAATATCTTGTTCTGCGGATTTGGTGGAGTATTTAGGAAGTCAATGTGAATTGACAACACAATTGGTTCATGGTCTGGAGGTCCGTAAGCATCTCTTCCAATATGACAGTGATGACAAACTGTGTTCTTGAGGTTCCGGATGAAGGAGAGAATGATTTCAGTGAACAGAAGTAGTGTGGATGTTCTTGGTGATTCAGGCAAGCTTGTGGAGGTCTTTTTATTGTGTCTAATTCATGTTGGTGGTCCACATTGAAGATTGATCTCATAATTGAAGAATTACTTCCAGATGATGGTGTTCTTCCTAAGTTTGGCCGACCGGATGAGTTACACATCTTACGAATGATCTTGAAGATGTTCTATGAAGAATGGCGTGTTCCTAAAGAAAGATTGAAGTCTCAAATTTGTGTGGACAACAGTGTGTTGATCTGCATGAAGTCTTTTTGTAATTAGTCATATTGTATTTATGTATTTGCTCTATAATGTTTGCCGACTTTGATGATTATCCCTAAGTCGATGTCTTGTATAAATAAGGAATTGTAAAGTTATTTCAAAATGATCTTGTGGAGATGAGAGAGTGGTAGAGAGGAGTAGAGCGAAAAGCAGAAATATTGAGCTTAAATGGAACTGACTCAAGCATGGTGAAGATGCTATTCCTCAGTTCAAGTATGTAATACTTATTCTTCAGTAGACAGTGTGTCTTCTATAGGCACTGGGCCTCTTGTGAGTAGTGTACTCGGGCAGTGAGCCCTAATTGGAATGTGCCATTTTTGTTCTTTCTATTCTTTTATTAGAGAATACAATCTTGGGTTAGTCACCCCATGGTTTTTCCCTTAACTGGGTTTTCCACGTCAAAAATCTTGGTGTCATATGTGTTAATATGTTTCTGCTCTTGAATTGCTGTATTATGTTTCCATGATTGATTTATTATTATGCTATTGAATTAAGAAAAAGGATTTAAGTGATTAATTGGAAGAAAGTTTTGGACAACTGATTCACCCCCCCTCTCAGTTGTTTGTCCTAAATCTAACAGTTTGACCAACATATAGAACTTGAAACAATTAAGAAGCCCAACATTATTAATACCCCTATATGTGATGGAGAATTCACTTAGTTGTGCTCTAGTGTAACTCATGCATCTCCTCTATAAACCAAGAGACCATCCTAATGGAATATGAAATGTCATGTTATATTTGAGTCAAGTATTTGAGGCTACCAACAAGCTATTAATACAAAGTAGCATCGACCAATGGTGAAGAACCCTATGCCTCATGTTTTACTCTAGAAAGAAAGGAAGTCAGAGTAGACTTGTAGTTATCCATGAGGAACTATGATAGAACGTTAAATGCATACTTGGAATATGCAAAAGTCTAAGATATCTCAATCCCATTGAAGTAATGTAACAAACCGAGGTTGGTCATAGAAGACATGTCTTAAAAAGGGTAGTTTTCATTGTTGTAATAGAGGATGAAGAGCTCCTTGTGATCAATAGGTCACTGAATGTAAAACCAAAACTAGGAGAGAATCATCTTGTCACAAGATGTAGATGTTTGCATTAGGATGGCATTTGGAAAAGTCAACTAAGAGGAGGAAGCAATCCATCTTTGCATAGCAAGCTTGGGGGTTCTATTGGAGGCCATAGATAAATTTCATAAGTATGTAAACCATGGAAGAATCTTGTAGAAAACTCTATTATTGCTCCATATATATCTTCGCAACAATCCTTTAAGAAAATAACTCTTCAATGTCCAATTCATAAACCTCTCAATGATGTGTTGTGGCAATAACAAGTGTGAGTCGGATGGAGGTCATCATTGCAACTAGTGTAAAGGTGTCAGTGAAGTCAACATTAGTTGTTGCTTGCACAAACTATCATATTTCTCTAAAAAAAATATGTTGCTCTTTTTAACATCTTGATTCAAGTATTTTGATTACCTATTTTTTTGGTTCACTTGGCTTCATTTCTATTTACAATATCTAAAAGTTTGATTGGTATCTTAACCTTTCAAAGGTCTGGACTTTTACTAGTGTGACTAGTTCAATTGCTTGATTCATTTCTTTAGCAATATTTAATCGATTTCACTTGATTTTGTGTTTTTATGGTTCCCTTTTTCTAAGTTTGTTATGATGTCCAAAGAATTCTAGGATATATATAATGTATTAAAGAAATTTTTTTTGTGGATTTTTTCAATTTAAAAGTCTTGCAAGTCTTAATAGACTTGGAATTTCATGTTATCTAGAGGTAGAAGGTTTAATCTAAAAAATTAATTAAAATATGCTTCATCAAATTGAGCCAAAGCCCATTATTAGACATGTTTTTTATATTACTTGAACAACATATGAGGTAGAGCCAAAGAATCAAACACATTAATCAATCAATCATCTTCAACATGCTTTACAATTATATGAGTTAATATTTAAAATACTTCTATAGCTACTCCAATAACCACGTCTAAAATCTCACTAATCTATTATTTTGCCAAGGTTTTCCATAGTAATGGGGGCGAGCATCTTATATATAGAATCTTCAAAATTTCTATTCACTCCTTGGAACCAAGTGAAACCCTCACTATCGCAAGTCTTGCAAGTCTTAATAGACTTGGAATTTCATGTTATCTAGAGTTAGAAGATTTAATCTAAAAAATTAATTAAAATATGCTTCATCAAATTGAGTGAAAGCCCATTATTAGACATGTTTTTTATATTACTTGAACAACATATGAGGTAGAGCCAAAGAATCAAACACATTAATTAATCAATCATCTTCAACACTCTTTACAATTATATGAGTTACATATTTAAAATACTTCTATAGCTACTCCAATAACCACATCTAAAATCTCACTAATCTATTATTTTGCCAAGATTTTCCATAGTAGTGGGGGCGAGCATCTTATATATAGAATCTTCAAAATTTCTATTCACTCCTTGGAACCAAGAAGTGAAACCCTCACTATCTCTTTCTTTATCCATTCACTGCATAGAGTGAGGGAGAAGGATTGGTGGTAGTAGCTAGCCATCGAGCCAAGATAGGGAACACTACTACCTAACCTCAATGCCAATAACAGAAGCAACGAACCAAATAACAGATAGAGGGACAGATAGAGACAAACCCTTACTTTCTCTCTTAGATGGAATGATGGTTCACTCTAGGGACACAAGTAAGTATCCTCCTATTTAGAAGTATAGAGAAAACCTCCAACAAATTTATAGTCTGCCACTTTAAACAAGTTGGCCACTCTCCCCAATGTAGCTTTAAACCACTCAACTTCTCTCCCCTAATTCCTAACAAAAGTAAGAACTCATGAGAAGAAGGTACCCCCTTATTGAATGAATGAAATAAAGTAAATTGAAGCTAATAGTATTCAGGTAGATAATAAGTTTGTTGTCGCTCATTGGTAGGTTGGGTGTAAGGACTGCTCCAATTAACTATAATAAAATAATATTATTACAATAAAATCATGTGAAAATTAGAGCTATTTAATTTTTTTCCCAAATAAACACAAATCATAAAATAATTATTTCATATATCTCTCTGCAGTTAGGGTAAAAATTATGAATCAGGCAAATGTATAAACAATGATAAAACCCTAACAATGCATAATAGAGAACAAGACAACATGAAAATCAAAACAATAAACACAAATGCAAACCGAAATCTCCATGTTATTCTTGATTGACCTCCATTGCTCTTCTCCACCTTGCATGAGAATGCAAGATTTTGAAGGTTTGATTGTTGGAGGAATGTTGATTGCTTAATTCAGCAACATAACACTAAGATGAAGATGATAGAAGATAGATAGATATATGGAGATAGATGAGAAGGTTGGAGGAATGATTTTGGTAGAGTGAAGATACTTGAAAATGTGGATTAGAAAATTCAGCAGAATAAGGATGTATGAAATGTGTATTCAAATTGTTGATAAGGGCGTGGTTCAATGGTTAAGTCACTCGGTTGTAGTGGCGGCCACCAGAATTCAAACCCTCACTAGGCCAATGAGCTCGTAGGCTTTACACCTCAACGAGCTCGCATGTTTGAAGTGTTCATGCTAGGGGATGAGGTCCCCCATGTTGTGGCCTCATCGGTTCATTGCTCTGGGCAAAAGCATTCACGTGGATCCAGAGGTGTGTCACACCAGCATCGCCGGTCACGTTAAAAAGTTTACCAGGCGCATTTAAAAAATATATATATGTATTCAAATGGCTTGTGAGAGGCCATATTTATAGGGAAGGTTGACTAGGGTTTCCCTCCTCTACAAGATAAGAGGAAATTTTCAATTTGAGGATATGATGAGGTGTAAAATCAAATAAACTTGCCCAATTTATTTGATTTATTGAGATAAGAAATGGGGCTTTTTCCCTTAAGTGAGGGGTTGTGACATGTGTAGGATAAATCAAATTTAAATAATGTTTTATTTAAATTAGTTGGGAGATGATGTGGAAAGATAATTAAATAATGTAAAAATCATTATTTAATTATAGATGAAGATGGAAAAGGATAATTAAATAAATAAAATTTATTTAATTATAGGAAAAATAGATAAATGACTAATTAAAATAATTATTTAATTAGAGAGGATAAATGGACATGGATAATTAAATAAATAAAAATTTATTTAATTATAGAAGAAGGGGTTATGGGATAGAAAGGGGATAAATGAAATTAATCAAATAAATAAGAGTTATTTAATTAATTAGGTGATGACATGGGTACCTAGGGCAAAATATGCTACAAGATGTCCAGATGATGTAATGTTGTGACAAGGTGGACATTTTTAGGTGTCTACATTTTGCCCCTCTTTGAGATGATGTTCGAGATGATGAAATTGTGTCAAGCAACATCATTTCAAAGAAGCTAAGGTATGGATAGAGAAAAAAAGATGATGATGAAAAGATAGGATGAAGATGCCTCCTTGAGAGGATAGGCGGGTTGGACAAACATTAGTAGGCTCTCAAAATGAAATGGATTGGTCAAGGAAGAAAGATAAGTAAATGGATAGAAGAAATGAATGATGCGTTATGCTGCAATGAAAGTGAGAAACCATGATGTTTGATATAGCACTAGATGTTATGCACTAGGGTATGAGGACCAAGGTGACGATGTGTCTCATGCCCCAGTGTAATACAACCTTGTCTAGACGTATGAGGAAGAAAACTTAGAGCATTAAAGTCCTAATGCACAAAAGGTATGATGTGACCTTAGATGCAAAAGATAATGTAAAAAGCTATTCCAACATACACAAAATATGAATATTAGCTGGAATGATACTGATATGATACAAATGCAAGATAAAATAATAACACACAAGCAAGCAAGCAAGCATCCACAAATGATTCAAAAATAAACAAGGTATTGCCCTTGTCAAGATGTAAACCAATGATTAATTATTGATTGATTGAGTGATTAAGGATAGTGTTGTCCTGGTGGGGAATGATATATCCCTAGATCAACACAAGGATGCGGGAATGATGTATCCCATTGATGATGATGATGATGATTGATTGATGTGCTTTACAACAAGGCTAGGATAAAGACCATTGATGTGATTGGATAATTTGACAAGCTTGATTGACCTGATTGGTATGGATAAAGGTTGACTTGAATTTGGATCATTGCTTGAATTGATTGGATAAGGATGAATGGAAGAAGTGATTGAAGATTTGATTTGAATGAATTCAATTGATATGAATGAATGAAGAATTGATTAGAAGAAGTGATTTGAAAGATTGATGATGATAATTTGATTTTGATTGATTGATTTGAGGAATTAGGTGTTTATTGATGATGTAGGAAGAGAGATGATTGAAGAAATATGATATGGATGAAGATGATAATTGGTGAAGATTAGAAGAAGGATGAAAGAGGGACATTGTCTATTGCATGTGCCTGAATCTGGGTACTTCCTTCATATCCCAAATTGCCTACATACGTTGTATCCCTAGGATCAAGGCACTTAATGATAGAAATGATATGTAGTTCTGATTTGTGTTTTTTTATTGATGGTGATGATGAAGATGGATGGATTGATCAGGTTATGGATTGATTGGGATTGATTGGATGTTTGATGATATATGATGTTATCAATGGGATGATATGGATTGGATTGAAAAAAGTGATTTGATGGATTGATTTTATTGCTATGATTGATTGATTGATGATTGGATTGATTAGAAGAACTGATTTGATTGATGTGGTTTAATTTGATTGATTGATGAATTGATTTGATTGAATTAAATTGATTTGGTGATTTTAGGAGATGACCGAATTGATTTGATGAAGTGAGTTGACGTGGAATGAATTGATTGATTTGAGGGATTGAATGAATTAATTTGAAAAATTGGGTGATGTGATTTGAAGAATTAATTGATTAGATGAGTTGATTGATTTTATTTCTTGGATTTTTTTAGGATATTTGATTTGAATTTTGGGGAATATTTTGATTTTTTTAGATTTTGACATATTTTGATTTTTTTGGGTTTTTGAATGTTGTGATTTTTTTGGATTTTGAATGTTTTGCGATTTTTTTGTATTTTTTTGGAATACTTTGGAATGGCATTGGATGATGATTGGGATAGCCTTTGCACTAAATACCAATGACAACGGATGACCAAGTCTAGGTGCAAGGAGGTAGGTAGGTAGGATTGGATGGATGAAAGGATGGGCAATAAGGGATGGAAAGGATGTACGCGTAAGAAAGCAAGGATGTGATCTCCAAAGACTATGTTGCATAGGAATAATATGCCCCATTCTAGGTGGAATAATTAGGATTTGACATGAGAAGGATTATGAGCATGGGATGATAGGGTTTGGATAAGATGAGGTATATCAAGAGATAACCAAAGCATGTTTCAACATTTTTCCCCCAATCTTCATCAAGGTCAAAAGGAGGAAGGGAGGATGGATGTACTCAATAGGATAGGTATATGTATGTGTAATGGATAAGGATGATTGGATAGGTTATGGCAAGATATGACATTATAGGATAGAAAATGATAGGTTGGATGAGACAACGTGCCCCCAAGTGTAAGTGACAGAAGGTCAACCTACACATGATGCTTGTTTGCCAAGTTTTCATCATGGTACTTATCCAAGGCACCTGTTTACCAGGTTTTCACCGTTGGAAGAAGGGATTTCTCTTTACTTTTTTTTTTTGAAAATTTGGATGGAATAGATGGATATGGATAAGAGAGACTCAAGTGTCTAATTCCATGAAAGGTGATAGTCCCGCTAGATGGATGCCCATGTCAAATGTCATTATGCTCATAGATGTTGGTAAGGCATGACATGAAAGAGGTAGATGGAGTAGGTAGATAATGGATTATGATGTAGATTATGGAGAGAAATAGTGGATTATGATGTGGATTATGTAGGACTTATGCATGAAAGATGGATGGAAGGCTTATACAAAAGCATGGACCATAGGAAGGTGATAAGGTATATATGTAGGGTAATGGTTGAATGATGGGAATATGGACGTATGTGGAAATGTTGTTGGATGGAAGGGAACCATGACCAATGGTTGTACACACCGTGATAAACATTGAAGCTTATGATGGGAAGGTGGTGTAGGAAGCAATGGAGATTGTTGCTTAGTGGATGGATGATGTAAGCATTTAGGGACCCACATGGACTTAGTGTTTTTATGATTTTTGTTTTTCATGTGGGATGTAGGAATTTGATATTTTTGAATGGAATGGATGGAAGAGGATGGTTGGGATTTTTGAGAGGTGGATTCCTCTGTTGACATGATTGCTTTTTGCTTAGGTACCCAAACCTTTTTAGTTTTGACCTTTTCTTTTGGAGGTATGGCCTTGGGTAGCTTTTTGGATGGATTTTTCTTTGAATTTTTGGATTGATATCCTAAGGCATTAGGACCCTTAGGATTTTTAGCTTTATATGTAGAGGCATCCAAATGTTTTTTTTTGAATCCCATATGTTTGGTGGAAGTGGGGTTGGTGGAATGAGTGGAAGCTTCATGTTTAGACAATGTGTGCATTGATTGGTCATGATTAGGATCTTTAGAGGATTTATGGATAAATGGATAAGGGGATTGGATAATGGGGATATTAGGTGTTAGAAGTAGTGGTGGTAGATTCGATGTAGGGATATTAGGAGTTGGAAGTAACGAAGGTAAAGTTGATGGTGGAAGGTGTACGGTCACATGCTTTTGACATTTGTAAGATGATGGAGGTGGAATGGCAACATATATTTTAGGTGTATGATAATATTTGTGATAGGAAGTGGCGGACTTAGGAGGCATGGAGGAAATAACATCATCTTTATATTGTTTACCTTGGGGTGTGTATCCAAGGCCATATGAGCGCGAAGGGACCTTGACATGGATTGGCTCCAAAATACCTTCTTCATGAAGGCCTAGGCCTTTACCTTGGTAGTTCATCTTTTGGAGTATGTGATGGACAATAGGACTAGATGTAGTTTGGGAACTATACTTGAGCTCATTATTGGGTGAAGAAAGTGAAGTGGAAGATAATGGTTGGTGTTCCCCTGGGGAAGAACATTCATGTACAAAGGTGGATATATGAATAGGATATGATGGTGGACTTGAAATGAGATCAATGGTGGGTATGGAAGGACCGTTAGGATCTTGATTTTGCTCATTAGGATCCAAGTTATTGGCTTGATCTTTTATGTATGCTTGGAAGGCAAATGTCTCATCATGGGAAGTGGAAGCTTGCACATTAGGGCTAGATGGAGGATGGAGGGATGGAGTGATAAGCTCCTAACCATAGAATGCATAAAGTGGACTAAGGGGATCATCATGGTCCTCTTGATCATAAGAAGGGTCTTGATCACATATGGGAGTTTGATCATGGATAGGATCAAGTGTGTTATTGGTAGGATCATTAGGAGGGCTTAGATCTTGATTTGGATGAGGTAGTAATGTTTCCTCATGCTTAGGATAATGCTCTTGACATGTCTCTTGATTTTCTTGAATGGAAGTGAAAGTGGGAGGCTCTTGGATGAGTTTGATGGGTTCTTGATATTCATCTATAAGAGAGTATGATGAACTTTAACTTGGGCTCATGATGGGAGGCTCTTGAATAGGCTCAATGGCTTGTGGTTCACATGATGGGCTTGAAGGGCTAACCATGTCAATGGGGAGCTCGTTGGGAGAGTCAACGATAGGTGTTTGTCATGGGGATGGTCTATTCCGTGTGAGTAGCCATTGGATCACATCCTTCATGAGTGTATGGGTGGATGGATGATAAGGGTGGATGGTGTGGTAGGCTTAGGATTAGGACTTGTGGAATGGATAATGGGATTAGATGGGTTAAGACTTGGGCTAGATGGAAGGATAAGGGGATTATATGGATTGGACATATTAGGATTTGGATCGGATGGGGGGATAGTAAGGTTGGATAGATTCGGACTAGGAGTAGGATCATATGGTGGTGTTAGGATAGGACTAGTAAGCTCATAGATTGGCATTTGAGTGGATGATGATGGGGGATTCTCATAGGATGAAAAGTCTAGATTGTTATCTCCCTCGTCAAAGGTTATTAGGTCTTACTGCAAAAGTGGACTTGGGCTCGCTTGATTTATGTACAAAGGGCCACTTGAACTTGCATGTGCTTCTTATGGGGACACTTGGTTGCCTTGTGGATGGGTTTGATGGTGTGTTAGAATGTTGAAATGAGAATTTGAATAATCTTGGGGTGGACGTTGATGGGTTGATATGGCATTGACATGATATGTAGATGAATTTGGTTGGTATGAAGTTGAGGGTGATGACACATAGGATTGATGTAGAATTTGTTGAGGTTGGGATGGTGTTTGGACTAGTTGTTGCAGTATGATTTGTTGTTGAATGTTTTGATGTTGGATTTATTGAATGTGTTGTTGTTTTTGTTGGTGAATGTGTTGATGTTGTGGTTGGAATTGTTGAATTGGTTAATGTTGTTGTGATGGGAATTGTTGATGTGATGATGATGGAGAGGTTGCATAGGATAATGGTTGTTGAGATATGGATTGATATGGATGAGGGTTGACATGGGAAGAGGTGTCATAGGTTGATGAAAATGTTTGATTAGGATTACGATTACGATGATGATTTAGAATGATTAGTATGTGATTGCTTGAATGACTAAGATGATTTGGTTTGGAAAGATTGGATGATGTGGCAAATTGTTTACTGGTAGTTTGACTTGGGCAATATCAAACACAAAATTTCACATGTAAATGCATGAACACACACACCAAACACAACGTTTAATTTTCCTTTCAAGATTAAATGTTATGATTAAGCACACACTCGAAACACAACAACAAGCCTAATGTTAGTCAAGTGGGGTTTGGCCAAATTAGTCTTAAGGTACGTTGCACAAGGTTGACTAGGGATGCAATGAAAGAAAAATCTTCCCACACAGCCAGGAGAAAGGGGTAACCCACCCTTCACCTTCACTTCCCAAAGGTATAAACTTCTTTGGGGCTTAGCCAAGAGTGACAAGATTTTAACTTCCAAAGGAGGGTGTCTTTCGATTCACACCTCGGTTGAGGTCATCCCTTAGAGTGGTGTGTCTCCAAGCAAGCCTCCTAGGTAGGGTAAGACAATAGAAAACCAAGCGAAGTGCTTTTGATCTCCATGATCACCTTGCAGTGCAAGGAGAGAGCATACACACGTCCACTTGATTCACACTCGCAGTTGTTAATTTCCCTTAGAAAATGAGATGTGTGGTGAACAGTTCAAGCACTTGTTCATTTTATCCCCATGTCAAATGTGTAGAAAGACACTGTGTATGAGAAAAATTGACTAATGTTTAAAACTAACAAATCAAAAACCCACTAACATAAAGAGAACCAATCTAAATAAAAGCCATTACTAATAAATCAATGAAATATGAAAGCTTTTACCAAGATTTGTATTGTTCCCTTTGGATGAATGTGGATTGCTCAATAATGCTACGAAACCATGTTTGCAACAAGCAAGTAAAGTGTTCAAAGATCAATGTCAAGAGATCGCGAATTTGCTCAATTGATGCAATGTATGCTCAAAACGTTGTTAAGTATGCCTGAGAATAAGTGATCGAAGAGGATTTGTGAAGGAGATGAGGGGGGTTTATATAGGTTTCAACAAAGATCGATCAACAGTCTAGATAATTCAGAAGAATCAATGGAGGAGATAAAAAAAATAACCATGATGAATGTGCACATGACATGTGTCAATCCATAAGGATATTTTTATTAAAATATGATGAAAACAAGATTGATTGAATAGATAACTCAACTTCTAATTTTGCCTTTTTTAAAGTTCTAAAAATAACTGATTGTGCAGATGAGTTAATAAGATATTTTAAGAGGAATTGGAAGATAATTGAAATTAAATAAATAAATTTATTTATTTAATTGTGCATGATAGAGGAATAGATAAGATTATAAATAAAATATTTGATTTTATTTATTTTTAGAGGATTGAGACAATTTAAATAAATTTGCATGATTTATTTAAATTTAGAAGAAGAATTGATTTAATTAAATAATGTAAATTATTTAATTGTAGATAAGAGAAGATTTGTGATGAATTAATTAAATAATTTATTTATTTAATTAATGGAGACTTGAATTTTGGAAAGAGGATAATGATTTAATTAAATAATACAAATTATTTAATTTTAGAAGAATATAGAAGAATTTAATTAAATTAATTAAATAATAGAATTTATTTAATTAATGTCAATTTTTAGAAGGTTTGGAAGAATTTAATGGAATTAATTAAATAATTAGATTATTCAATTAATGTTGGCATGTAGGTGATTTGGATAGATTAGACGAAATGCAAGTGGTGCGACGACTTGGTCATTTTAGTGTGTCTACATTTTGCCCCTCTTTGATGCAATGCAGTTTATAGCGTTGCATCAAAGAAAATGATTGTTGAAGACATGATACAATTTTTGGATGCCCCATTGTAGCTGGTTGCCCCTGCGTAGCTGTCGTAGGGTGCCCCCTCGAGAGGAAAGAGAGGGAAGCGATAGAAGAATTGTGTTGATGCTCAACTAGAAGATTTTGTTGGAGATAGATGAGGTTGGGTCGATGATAGATAGAAGAAAGGAGATAGGAAAGAAAATGAGAGAAAGTCGGTTGATTGATCTTTGCTTGAAAAACTATATAAGGCCATGGAAAAATGGATGGTGTAAATGGATGAGCTTGTTGCAATGGTTTTCACAATTGTTTATAAAGAGCAATCCTTATTTTTGATATAGCACATGGATAGTTTGCTACCAAGGTATACAAGACCAAGGTGCTGTGATATCCAAGTGCATGGACATTGACTCTACAAGCAAGCGGTTTGAACTTAGATCCCTTAGACATAATATGAACTTGTTGTACATGTGAATGAGCCATATTATTGAACATAAAACAAAACTTCAATACATGTAAATGCAAGAAGAATATTAATATGTAAGATGCTAGGTCGTAACACACACAAGATAAATATGATGCCAAAAAAGATGCCTAAAGATCATTCCTCAAACACGGCACACAAAAGCAATGACTATGCCCCCCAATCCATACTACATCGCAACATACCAAGATTATAGATAAATCAAGGTAGTCTTGAATAGGTAATGGACAAAGGAGCAAAAGATAAACCATAAAGCAAATTGACTGACATACAAAGTAAACATACAGCCAACATATTCTCTTGCCAAAGAGGTTGCTCAGGATAGATTGGATAGGAAAGATAACAGCCTTATCGTAGGAGCGATGTGTCTGTTAAAGGGGGCTATCTACCTAAAAAGACAATATCTTTCTGCCAGAAATCCCACATGTCACAGGAGACGCGTGTGTTGGTCTCAACAATGGAACTCTCTATAGAAGACAAGCTTGTTGATCTGATGCTTTGGTTAAGCTAGAATTAGCTATTGTTGGCAATCAGAATAGTAGGACAGTAGATGACTCTGGAAGAAAGCTGCTTTGTTTCAGGTTTGTTAAGGACCTGTGCTTTGAAAGGATGTGCTTAGCTTGCTGCTTGAATTAGTCAAGTCGAGGTGAATGGATTTTGATAAATAGAAGACTAGAAAGGCGACAGTGTTAGTGGATTGAAATGGGTGAAGAATGATGGATCGTATGTGCCTGAGTATTGGATACATCCTTCGTATTCCAGACTGCCTACATACCCTGTATCCACGGGATCAAGGCACATTACGAGGAAAGGTGAGAAATGATAATATGTAGTTCTGGATAGAGTGATGAGATGGGTCAAGGTGAAAGGAGGAGATCTTATGTACCTAAGTACTAGATACTTCCTTCATATTCCAGATTGCCTACATACCCATATCTATGGGATCAAGGTACCTTAAGACTGAAATGAGATAATATGTAGTTCTGGTTGATGTGATGATGTAGGAAAAGTGTTGGGAAGATAACAGCCTTATCGTAGGAGTGATGTGTCCATTAAAGGGTGTTATCTGTGGAAAGGAGAAAAAGATTGAAGAGTGTACTGTGAACCATGAACAAGATCCATTTCTAGACCTTGGTTAAGGAAAGAGTTGCCCCCATTCTGGTAGAGGAATTTAGATGGATGACTAACGAAGAAGACATAGAAAGCTTGACCTAGGACAAGACAGTGTTAATTGTTGACATAGATCCAAACATGGGATTATGATGATGGACATTGACAAATTTCCAAGCTATACTAGATAGGGAGATGGAAATGCAAACAAGGTTAATGGTTTTATTATGGATGGATGGATGAAGTTTGTTGTGAAATGGAAAGAACAAGACTCGATAGATGATGGATGTTGACTCTACACATAGTGCCTATTTGCCAGGTTTTCACTATGGTACTTATCCAAGGCGCCTGTTTACCAGGTTTTCACCAGAGGACAGATTTTTTTAGATTTTTTTTTTGGAATACTCTGAGGATTAGGCATAGAACTTCTTGAGATGGACACTGTTAAGTGTTTCATCTAGAGGAATGCTGTCAGGTGTAGCTAAAGTATAAGCTCCTGATCCATATGCTACTGTGACAATAAAGGGACCTAACCAGTTAGGCTCAAACTTGCCCTTCTTTTCTTGATCTGCTTGATTTCTCTGATTCTCTTTGAGTACAAGATCACTAACTTGAAACCATCTTTCTTGGATCTTTTTGTTGTAATTATGCTGGAGGCGGTTTTGATAGACATGGAGATGATTAAGTGCAGCAAGGCACCTTTCATCTAGTAGTTCTAGCTCAGCTAATCTAGAAGTGTGATACTCCTCTCTACCGATCAGGTCCTGCATGGATACTCTGAGGGATGGGATCTCGACCTCTATGGGTAGGATGGCTTTAGAGCCATAGACCAAGGCATATGGTGTGGCACCAGTTGGTGTTCTGATACTAGTGCAGTAGGCCCATAGGGCAGGATTGAGTTGCAAGTGCCAATCACGACCAACTTCATTGATTGTTTTCTTGAGGATCTTGAGAATGGTCTTATTGGAAGCCTCAACTTGGCCGTTAGTCTGCGAATAGTAGGGAGTTGAAAAGTGATGTTGGATATTGTATTGTGTGCACAAGGCATGAACATCTTGGTTTTTAAATGGTCTCCCATTATCAGTGACAATGGCTTGGGGAATACCATACCGGCATATGAGGTAGTTAAGGATAAACTTGGCTATTTGCTTACCCGTGATATAGGTCATGGGAATGGCTTCAACCCACTTTGTAAAATACTCAGTGGCAGTAACAATGAATTTATGGCCATTGGATGAGGATGGGTGGATTTGTCCTATGAGGTCAAGACCCCATTGAGAAAAAGGCCAAGGAGTTGTCACAGGTTGTAATTCATGAGCTGGTGCGTGAAACAAATCTCCATGCTGCTAGCATTGTAGACACTTCTTAGCAAACTGTACATCATCTTTCTCTATTGTAGGCCAGTAGTAACCTATTCTGAGTATCTTCTTAGCGAGATTAGGACCGGTAGAATGTGTACCATAGACACCTTCATGTATGTCTCGTAAGGTAGCTTCAGCTTCTTCCGCATTAAGACATCGTAAAAGGATACCATTGAGACTCTCGCGATATAGTGTATCACTCAGAATGATGTAACGAGAGGATCGATGGATAAAGGTTTTACGTTGGGTGCATGATAGGTCAAGGGGAAAGGTATTGTGTTTAAGGTATTCATAGATATCTTCGTACCATGGGGAATTGGGACCAACAAGTTCGCAGATGATTTCAGTAACGGGAACATCAACGGCTGGTATCAACAATTGCTCGATCAAGAATTTGCATTTCTGTGTATTAGCCGGCATGTCAATCAGTGACCCTACAGAAGCCATAGAATCCACAGCCTTGTTATGCTCTCTTAGAATTTGCTCAAATGTGATGCTAGAAAAGTGTGGTTTATAGGCATCCACTAGTTGCTTATAGGGGACCAACTTTTCATCTTTTGTTTGGTACTCATCTGTGACTTGTCGAATGACTAGTTGTGAGTCTCCATATACTTGTAATTCTGTGATGTCCCATTGAACTGTTGTGTTGAGACCTATGAGAAGTGCTTCATACTCAGCAATGTTGTTGGTGTAAGGGAATGCAAGCCGATATGACTTTGGAATATAGTCATTTTGAGGTGTGATAAACAAGATGCCAGCCCCTGATCCATGCTATGTGTAGGAACCATCAAAGCACAACTTCCACATTATTGAGTTGGAAAGAGTGAAGAGATTCTCATCTGGAAAGTCTGCTACCATAGGGTGTGTATCTATCATGGGTGCCTCTACTAGTTGATCTGCTAGTCCTTGTCCTTTGATTGCTTTGCGATCTGTATACTCAATGTCGAACTCACTAAGTATCATGACCCATTTAGCTAGTATGCATGTAAGAGTTGCTTTTGCTAGTAGATACTTCAATGGATCAATTTTGGCTATAAGATTTGTGTGTTGGTTCAGCATGTAATGCTGCAACTTTTGGGAAGCGAACACGACTACCAAACAAACTCTTTCCATTGGTGAATAATTGAGTTCATATCCCACCAAGGTTCTACTGATGTAATAAATTGCATGCTCTTTTCCTGTTTCATCATTTTGTGCTAGAAGGACCCCTAGGGCCGAAGTTGTAGTTGAGATGTATAATATCAAGGGTTTATCAACAACTAGTGGAACCAACACAGGAGGTGTAGCTAGATACTCTTTGAGCTGATCAAATGCTTTTGGAGCAAGTGTTGAAATGGTTGACATTTATCTGCTAGCTATGAGATGAAATGCCTAATGGACTACAACCTTCCCTGAAGGATCCTTAATGCTTTGAGGTTCTTTGGTGGAGGCATCTCCACTATAGCTTTTACTTTTGTGGGATCTACTTTGATGCCTCTATGAGATACAATGTATACCAATAGCTTCCCTGATGTTACCTCGAAGACACACTTCTTTGGATTGAGGTGCACTTGGTATTTCTCAAGCTTGTCAAAGATCTGTCCTAGAACTTGTATGTGATCCACCCTAGAAGATTTTGCTAGTATGTCATCCACATAGTCTTCCATGATGTGATGAAAGAGGTCATGGAATATCACTGTCATTGCTCTATGATAAGTTGCCCCTACATTCTTTAGACCAAACGACATGACACACCAACAATAATTACCCCAAGGACAAGTAAAGGTTGTTTTACATTGATCTTCTTCTACTATCCTTATTTGATTGTAGCATGAGAATCCATCCATGAGAGAAAGCATTTCATGACCTGCTGTCAAGTCTACTATAATATCAATGTTTGGTAATGGAAAGTCATCTTTGGGACATGCTTTATTAAGATCTCTAAAGTCATTGCACATGTGAATGTGCCCATTGGGTTTAGACACAAGTACAATGTTTGATACCTAGTTTGAATAGTCAATAGGTCAGATGAACTTTGCATCTAACAGCTTCTGTGTTTCCACTTTTACCAAGAGAGCTATCTGTGGGTGCATCTTCCTCAGCTTTTGCTTGACTGGTTTAACTTTTGGATCAACTGTGAGATAGTGAACTACTAGCTTAGGGTCTAGCCCTGGCATATCTGTGTAGGTCCATGCAAAGTTGATAGTTCGCTATAAGAAGAATGTGTTAAGATTTCTATGCTTTGTTTCTGATAATGATGCTACTAGGAATGTGGTCTTCATATTTTGCTCTTTGCCAAGGTTTATCTCTGTAGAATCTTCCACTAGGAGAGCTGACTTCTCTTGATACTTAGATGGTAGGGGAAGGTCAAATCCTCCATCCTCAGGTGCCACAGTTGGGTTTTCACCTTTGGATACGTCCTTTGTTTTTACTATTGTGTGATCAGGAGGTGCCACAGTGTGGTTTTCACCTAGAGATCTTTCTTTATTTTTACTTTTACGACTGGAGGATTTGGCATTCTCACCAAAATAAGTAGTTGGCTCTAGTTCCATTACAAAACCTGCTTTATGATCACCAAGAGGGATACCTTCCCGAAGTCCCATGAACTCAGCTATAGCTTCGTCATTTTGAAATACATCTATAACGGGGGACCCTTGTTGGTCCCAATCGATAAGTTCAAGGTAGACAAGTGTTACATTCTGGGTGTTTGGGTGGAGGTTAAGGATATGAATGATAGCATAAAAATGGAGGATTCTACAAATAGGTTGGTCATATGGAGGGAAGAGTCATCGATGATATCCTTAGTAGACGTCGAACCGGTGGGAAAAGTTTCAGCTACCTCATCGAGGGTATACTCGATGTCCAAGGCATGCAGTACCTTTCTACCAAATCCTAATCCCTTCTTGTCTAGTTTCTTTGTCACAATAATGGGTTCCATAGTTCCTTGATTCTGTTTCCCAAGGCCACCTTTGCCTTTATAGCCCATGTTTTTAACTATCCTTAAGCCACTGCCATATTGCTTGACTGGTATAGTAACTGGTTCCTTCTCTTTATAGAGCCAAGAAGAAATGTCCTCAATAGTTTCCTCTTCCAATAATTTTGCCTATTAGAATTGGGTTAGAAATGTTGGGGGAGGAATAGCTACTTTTTTGGTTACTTTGGCAATGGGCAGTTGGCTGTAAGATTTAGGAGATAAAGGCATCTCCCCCACACAACAAGATTTTAAGATATCATAAGTTCCAAAGCCTATATCACGGATGTGAGCTTTGATCTCAGGAAGAGGATTAGAGTTACTTCTAGAGGCTTGGGTCAGAGTTTCAGGATCAACATATAGTGGGGATTCAAGGGCTTTTTCATTTTTAGGCACTTGGTTGCAATTCTTGTAGCTGCCTTGCAAGACATAGAAAAATTCAAAAGGATTGGGGTCTCCTGGGATAGTTATCTCCGTACCATTGTATGGGAACTTTAGAGACTGATGGTACATGGAGGGAACACCTTTCATTGCATGGATCCATGGGTGGCCTAGGATAATGTTGTAAGGCAGCTCAATATCAAGGACTTGACACTGAGTTTCAAGCATGACAGGGCCCAGTTGTATAGGCAAGTGGATAACACCTTCTGAACGGCATTCAACATCATCATATCCCTTGATTGTAATACTCTGATCAGTGTTAACATGATCCTCAGAGTCTCCCAATTGCTTAAGTAATTTTAAAGAATAGATGTTGAGACCAGCACCACCATCTATGAGTATGCGTTTGATTTTGCGCTTATGGATGAGAACCTCAATATGAAGGGCATCATTGTGACATGGATCATGGGATGGGAGGTCCTTTTCAGAAAAGACCACATTATAGGGTGAAGAAATATTACCTACTATGGCTCAGAAATCTACGACCGCTATGTTGTTAGGAATCGAAGACTCTTGGAGGGCTTTTTCTAGCACCACTCTATGTGCAGGTGATGACCATAGAAGGTCCAAGATAGAGATCTATGCTGGCATTTTCCCTAGATGTTTGACAAGATTATAATCAGACTGAGTTGGGAGAGTAGGTGTAGGACCACGAATAGTGACATGACCATGACAAGTTGTAACAGCGCAATCCATAGATTTGCCTTTGATTGTGAGGGTAGACACTCAACTCTCTTCAAAATGACCTACAATGGAATCAAAGGAAGTGGAAGCATGATTGATACCTTTACCTTTATCCTGAGGAGGAGGTGGACCATGGTGAGGGAATGGTTCCTTGTACATGTTGAGGTCTTTATTCATGTGTTGAGCTGGTGGTTCATCTCCAAAAGAGATTTGATTGCCTTCGATGAGATTTTTGATTAGGTGCTTGAGTTTCATGCATGATGCGGTTCTGTGCCCTTTGCTCCTATGGTACTCACAATATTCATTGTCTCTGTAACATGCGGTTTTGTAAACAGGTTCACCATATGGGGGAGCATCAGGTAAGGTGATGAGCCCTTTGTGTAACATCTTCTGTAGGACTGATTCTATGGGCTCTCCCAAGGGAGTGAATTGACGCCGCGGAGGGTAATCTTGTTCAGGTCACTCTTGTTGTCATTGTTGTTGGTTTGGATAAGGTTGTCTTTGTTGTTGCTGTTGTTGAGGTGGAGCTTGACTTGGTTTGGAAAGCTGCAGCGGTGTTTGCAAAGTTTGGACATATTTAAAATCGACCACCCCATCATTGACCACGTTTTTGTTTTTGTTCCAATATTTGGGTTTATCGTTCATTTGGTGTTGACGACCATTGTCTTTAGTTTCTTTGAAGATTTTGACCACACCTTTAGCAATGAGGGCATTCTCAATGTTGATTCCCTTGTAGGTAATTTCATTGAAGGTTGTTGCACTAAGAATTTGCAAGTGGAAACCCAATTCTTGGTTGAGATTCTGCTCAAATATGCTAACAAGCTACTTTTTAGGTATCTTGAATGGGAATTTGCTAGCCATTTGTCTCCATCTTTGAAGGAAAGAAATGAAAGTTTCATCATTTTTCTGTTTATTATTGCATAGATCGGTCATGGAAATCTCATGCTCTGCGTTGTAGGAGAAATGGGTGGCAAATTTCTCTGCTAGCTCATTAAAAGACTTGATACCCATGGGTAAGTGTGAGAACCATTCTATAGCTTGACCTCCAAGACTGTGAGGAAAGAGACGCATAAGATATGTGTCGTTATGTGAGACCCCGAAGCAAGCAAGATAGAATTCCCTGAGATGGTCTTTTGGGTCACCTTTTCCTTTGTATTTATCAAACTTGGGTATAGTGAAATTTTGAGGAAAAGGGATCATGGGTAATGACCAATTAAAAGGATAAGGACACACTTCTTCTAAAGAGAAGGTCTTCTTGGTGTGGCCAAATGTAAGATCAGATAGTTGTTGTTGAACTTCCACAATTTTGAGCTCCATCACTGTGGGAGGGGTTGGAAACATCTCCTGTTGTCCTAGAAGTGGTTACTATTGCCCATATGGAAGATTGTAGTTTAAACCATGAGCATTGGTGTTATAAGGGTCGTAAGATTGCTTGGGGTCATATGCATTGTACGTTGGGTTCAGATTGGGTTGAAATTGGATGTTTTGATTCAGAGGAGGTGGAGGGGGTGCTAGGTAAGAATGTTGGTTTTGTGATGGTTGGAGAAAAGAATTTGGTGGAGGAAAGCTAAAGTGTGGGTTAGGTTGTGATTGCGGCACATAGCTTTGGGAAACTTGATGTTGGGAAAGTTGAGGGTGGCTAGGCAATGTGTGAGAATTTTAGCACTGATGAACGTAGTGGAGGAGGGACATAGGTAGATGTGATTTGCGATGGTTGATTGGGGATGAGCGCAGAAGAATGTTGTGGTTGGGATTGCATGACTCTAGTTGGTTGAGAGACATGAAGGTTTGATGATATAGGAGGTGGTATTTGTTGAGACCCTTGTTGCATGGCTACATAGTTCTTCCCCAAATTGTAATTTGGTGGGAAACCTATTCGTGATGGGGTAACCAAAATTCCACTTACAATTGGTGTGAACACTTTAGGAGTTTGTTGTATATTTGATCAAGCTAGGGTGGCTTGCTTAGCTAGCTCCACTTGACGTTGGAGGGTTTCCTGTTGATTTTTGTAGATTTCCATAGGAGTCAGAAGCGGTGATATGGCCCTCTTTCTTGTTGGGTTTTGATAAAGTAGATTCTCATATTGTGAGCTTTGTTCAGGCAAGGGCATGGTCATTGTTGACATGGTTTGCACCGCTTGTATGGTGTCTTGGGTGTTGTTAGGCTAGCTAAGCGTGGATAGATCAAAACCTTTGGGTAGTTTGGCTCCTTGCTCTGCTAGCAAGCAAAAGAAATGATCTTGGTTCTCGCTAAGGATTTTGTTAAAGGTGGCTACAGCTCTAGGATCTTGTATGAATTCATCAAGATCTTGTCCATCTTCTTGAGAGGATTGACCTATTTCAAAGTGTCATTCTTCTTGAGGTGGAGCTTGATCTGCAGTATAACCTTGTGGGACAAAATCTGGAGGCAAGCTGATGGTGTAATGAGGTGTATTTACCAAAGGAACTCTTTCTTCTAGAGATGGGACTGGAGTGGCAGTATAACCTTGCGGGACAAAATCCAGAGGCAAGCCAGTGGTATAGTAAGGTGTACTTATCAAAGGGACCCTACCTTCTTGAGAATTTCTTAGTTGGTCTAGGTGTAGCATGTTGGGAGAACTGGTTGATATTGTCGCGGGTGTCCTGGGAGTAACCTTGGGAGTAATGTTGAGATGGCCAGATTGCGGTGTGTGAGGAGGCGATTTGCACTTCCTAGGGACAACTTGCTTAGACTTCATAGTTTGCTAGAGCCTAGTGGTTACCATGGAATACACTAGGACAAAAAGTAATGCTAGGATTCTATTTGGTGTTTTGAAAAAAGACAAACTCTGATGCATAATTTACTGGACCAAAGGTGCTATACTATTTGACTAGAGGCACAGGATTGTGCAACCAAAAGCGTGCTATTGTAATACCAAAGGTGATGGACTGAGCTACCAAAGGCGAGGTACTGCTATACCAAAGGTGAGCTACGGTGACCAAAAGTGAGCTACTGTACCACCAAGGGTGAGCTGCTATAATACTAGAGGTGCTGAAGTAGTGTCTGATGCTTTAAAAGGCAAATTTTGATAGATTTGGTTTGTTTCTGGTTGGATTTGCTTTGGCAAGAGAAAACACAGCAAACAAATTTGGCAAAGAAGGGATTAACACAATAAATAGTGTATGTTCAAGGCTCACAAAAAAGCCCAATGTTTCCACTGGTATAAGACAATTGCAATCAATAACAAGCACTTTTTATCCCTAGAGAAAAGGTTTCATTGCAGTAGATCAGCTCACAACTTAATACTCCGTCGATAAAAATATCATTCCATAAAGGTGTCAGATATTTTGTATCTTTGCGAGAGACAATAGGTAGGGATATCTCACCCTCCCCTTAGAAAGCTCAAGTAGGTCACAAGAGCTTTATGGCCAAGGGAATACTATCTCTTCTCAAGGGAGCCAATGGTGAGTATCTTAAGGGCTTAAATCGATTCCCCTTGCACTGATGATTACTACAATGTTCAAAGGTAGATTGGGTAGTCTCTATCTAGAATGGTTCTTAGTAACTTTGAGGGACCAACACCTTACGAGCAATGTGACAAGCTACTAAAAGCTTTAACCAATCATACTAAGAGTATCAAACACTTCACTCAATGTGAAAATTATTTCCACAAAGAGCTAGTACACCTCTTTTCAGTTTGGCACATAAGGTAAGGTTGACGTCGGTTAGGACTTAGCTTTCGCCTTATCCCTCTTATATAGTGGTTCAAAGGAAAACTCTGCTTAGGGTCATCTCTTTTAGATGAAACACAATCCAAAAGCAGGCCCTTCTAAAGGAATAACTGAAATGTAAGAGCAAGCATGTCAAACAAAGGTTCAATTGTCCTGTTATAAGAAAAATAAGGTGCAACTAAATTAGGCACACACACGTTTGTAGTTGTCAATTGTCCCTTATGAAATTGAAGTGTTTGGCATTTATGTCCATTGTCCCTTAGAAAATTGAAGTGTTTTTGCATACATGTCCATTGTCTCTTAGGAAAAGCAATATGTTCCTAAGACTTAGATTGCCAAAATGATTTGTTCAATTATCCCTTAAGAAGGCAATATGTTTTCTAAGATTGCAAAGATGATGTCAATTGTCCCTTAAGAAAGTAATATGTTTTCAAAGACCTAGATTTGATAGATTTAGCAATTTCTTCAAAGCTTGTCTTGCATGAACACGTTAGAGAAACCAATTTGCTCTGTTTGAGTGATAAGAAGCTGCAACAAGTGATATTAGGTCCACACAAACTCAAAAGTTAGCAAGTGTTTAAAGTCATAGATTGAAGATGGGCCAATGAGTGGACTTAAAAAATAGAACTCAATAAATCCATGAAACAATATTACCACTGTGTAAAGGACAGAAAAATATCAACTTTCAAAAAAAACATCACCTGAATCTGAGTTTGTTTGTGAAAGTTATGAAGCTTGGAAGGTCTAAAAACTGTGATGAGACAGAAACAGAAGAGAGAAAATGACTTTTTTGAAAAAATAGAGAATTTTGAGAAAAAACCAATTTCATCATGATGTAGATCATGAAATTCTAGCTTATGTAAAAAAAAAGAGAACTGAAATACATGTCCGTATAACCAAGATAATGAGGTTTGAAAATCGCCTATTGGATCAAAATGCTCAATGAAGAGGGGTCTGTCTTAGCCCCCTGTGACTGGCTCCTGGTCACTGATGTGACTTGCTGCTGAGGGCTAAAAAGAAAATTTTATTTTAAAAAGAAATTAAATAAAATAAAATTTTGCCTTTCCTTTTAAAATACATGAAATGTTCTTTAAAAACTTTTCATTTAAAAGAAACATTTAAATTTTTTTTTTCTCTTTAAAAAAAAAGGAAAACCTCATGGAAAAGAAAGGTATGTACCTTTTTTTGCTGGTAGGTAGATACCCTACTGTGCAGGGTAGTACATACCTTTTGTTGCTTTTTTTTCTTTTGACTTTTTTTTGTTGCCTTTTTTTTTTGGATTTTGCTTTTTTAAATTTATGAGTTGCTTTTTTATTTTTGTCTTCTTTTTTTTTTTTTTTGAAAACCCAAAAAAGATTTTACAAATTTTTTATTTTTTTGACCTTTGTACCTATGTAATGACTGTATGGCCTTGGGTTGCGTCCCTGAGAAAAAAAATTTACTAGTTTTTTATTTTCACCGAAATAGGCCAAATTATATGTTTTTCTTCACCTCTTGACCTTTCCAGACACAACCATGACCTCCATTTTTGCTCAGCAAACTTCTTTAAAAATTCTTTTTCAGATCTCTCCTAAAAAAAGTGTTAAAAACTTGTGAAATCAAACTAAAAATTCCACAAATTTTATATTAGATCAAGACCAATGGGTCCCACCGGGCGTGCCAGAATGTGTATGAGGAAAATCGACTAATGTTTAAAACTAAAAAATTAAAAACCCAATAACATAAAGAGAACCAATCTAAATAAAAGCTATTACTAATAAATCAATGAAATATGAAAGCTTTTACCAAGATTTGTATTGTTCCTTTTGGATGAATGTGGATTGCTCAATAATGCTGTGAAACCATGTTTGCAACAAGCAAGTAAAGTGCTCAAAGATCAATGTTAAGAGATCATAAATTTGCTCAATCGATGCAATGTATGCTCAAAGCACTGTTAAGTATGCCTGAGAATAAGTGATCGAAGAGGATTTGTGAAGGAGATGAGGGGGGTTTATATAGGTTTCAACAAAGATCGATCAATGGTCCAGATAATTCAGAAGAATCAACAGAGGAGATAAAACAAATAACCATGATGAATGTGTACACGACATGTGTCAATACATAAGGATATTTTTATTAAAATATGATGAAAACAAGATTGATTGAATACATAACTCAACTTGTAATTTTGCCTTTTTTAGAGTTCTAAAAATAAGACTAATTGTGCAGATGAGTTAACAAGATATTTTAAGAGGGAATTGGAAGATAATTGAAATTAAATAAATAAATTTATTTATTTAATTGTGCATGATAGAGGAATAGATAAGATTATAAATAAAATATTTGATTTTATTTATTTTTAGAGGATTGAGACAATTTAAATAAATTTGCATGATTTATTTAAATTTAGAAGAAGAATTGATTTAATTAAATAATGTAAATTATTTAATTGTAGATAAGAGAAGATTTGTGATGAATTAATTAAATAGTTAATTTATTTAATTAATGGAGACTTTAATTTTGGAAAGAGGATAATGATTTAATTAAATAATACAAATTATTTAATTTTAGAAGAATATAGAAGAATTTAATTAAATTAATTAAATAATAGAATTTATTTAATTAATGTCAAATTTTAGAAGGTTTGGAAGAATTTAATGGAATTAATTAAATAATTAGATTATTCAATTAATGTTGGCATGCAAGTGATTTGGATAGGTTAGACGAAATGCAAGTGGTGCGACAACTTGGTCATTTTAGGGTGTCTATAGACAATTGTTAATTTTAGACCAAATTTTTAATGTGTGATTAAAGACAAGATTTGTTTTAAGCCCAAAATCTAAATGTGATTACAAACAATGAGTAAGAGATGAAAGATGGAATATGTGCACTTGATTATTTTCTCTTTCCAAGTTATTTTTGTGACTGATCCAAACACTGCTCCAGCTCCTTTGATTCACCTACAAGCCACAAAATTGAAAAAGAAACAAGTAAACTTGCAAAGAGGACTATTATATGAAAAAGATGAAGTATGATAAAATCTGATTAAAATGATGAGCTATAGAAAAATGACTATCATAAATAGAAAATTTAGAAGATTTCATGCACTTTTAAAAAAATCATCGAAATTTGATCAGTTTTGTTCAAGTTATGCTTGTTTAATGTTTTCATGCAATGTCAACTTTGACTGATAAAAAACCCTAAAAAATGATATATTCACCTAATAATTTCTCCACCATTACAAAGTTCATTTTCTCAGCTTTCTGATGACTCTTCGTTTGCGCGATTTGGACTTGTTTTGACCAAGTTATGATAAAAAGCAAAAAAATGCCCTTCTAGTGCTTATAGAAGAACAAGGTAGGTCTGCTGACTGTCACCTGACCGCTAGTGGATTAATGTTAAATTGGTCACATAAGACTATTTGGCTTTTGGTTGTTAATGTTTTAGGCTAGGGCTAGATTAGCCCATGGTCATTCATATGATCGTGGGTTTCCTAACCAAAAATTAAAAAAAGGAATATAAAACTAAGGGAGGGGCCGAGAGGTAAGCCCTCCTCCCGGTCACCAAATGTGACCAACACCCACTGTGAGTGACAGCGACTAATTATTAGTGTTCTGCGGACAAAGACAGAACCTTAAAGCAGTGGCGACACATACGAATAAGGTTTTATGCAAGAGTAGCAACTGTGATGTTAGGGGATAATCGACAGTTAGGGCAGAATATCAAGAGTTGATTGTGGTTTCAGGTGAAGAGAAAGCAAACCTTAAGGGTCGAAGGACTGTAGAAAATGCAGTCGACAGGCTTAAAGTCTTCACCAAAATTTTGACAAAAGCTGAGCAAGATGTTGAAGGCGGTGGATGGGTGGCCTACAGGTGGCGACTTGAATTGGAGATGGTGTTGACTGCAAAATGAAATGGATCTAAGGGTGGTGATAGTAGTCTTCAAAGGAAGTGATGGGACTAGGTTAGGGTTTCATCGCACACAGCCTGACAATACTAAGAATTTATACCAGAGACATTAAAACCCACAATATAGCCCGCGACATATAAAAATTAACCTCCATCCAAAGAAAAGAAACGAAGATCATGAATTTAAGCCATTAACCATACAAAAAATTACCCACTGAATCAAACAATGAAAACAAAGGTCTTGACTAGAGACCCCTGCGCAAAGGTCATATGGTAAAGGGACCAAAGTAAAAAAAATCAATTTTTTTCGGTGACAAAATTTAGCGAATTTTATATCATTTTTCATTTCTCGAGCCTTCTAGACTCAACAACGAGATCCGTTTGAGCTCTAGAGGTAACCTGCAAAAGTTGATTTTCAAAGATCACCAAATATTGTTAGATTTGCTAGGGTAAGTCCCACCGGGTGTGCCAAATGTAGTTAGGGTAAAAAATGTGAATCAGGGTAAATGTATAAACAATGATAAAACCCTAACAATGCACAATAGAGAACAAGACAACATGAAAATCAAAACAATAAACACAAATGCAAATCAAAATATCCATGCTATTCTTGATTAATCTCCATTGCTCTTCTCCACCTCGCATGAGAATGCAAGATTTTGAAGGTTTGATTGTTGGAGGAATGTTGATTTCTCAATTCAACAGCATAACACTAAGATAAAGATGATAGAAGAAGATAGATAGATAGATGGATGGAGATAGATAAGAAGATTGGAGGAATGATTTTGGTAGAGTGAAGATACTTGAAAATGTGGATTAGAAAATTTGGCAAAATAAGGATGTATGAAATGTGTGTTGGTACTTAGGTAAACGGGACCCTCAACCCCTCCCTTCGGGCCTGTGCAGTCTCTGGGTAACACTAATCGGGGTGCCTCTCACTAACAGTTTGAGCTTTTGGTGTAGTGGTAGCCAGGTTAATGTTAACAAATTGGCGACTCTGTTGGGGAGGGGTTCGAATCCCACCCGATGTCCACTACCTCTCATGCGTGCAAGGTGTGCCAAGCTGCCCCACCTGCCTCTGAGGTTAACATGTGGTAGGCTACGGAAGGTGGGGGTATGTTGGTACTTAGGTAAATGTGACCCTTAACCCCTCCCTTCGAGCCCGCGCGGTCTCTAGGTAACACTAACCGAGGCGCCGCTCACTAACAGTTTGAGCTTTTAGTGTAGTGGTAGCTAGGTTAACATACTGTGAGATAAGTGCAAAGGGGCTAGCTTTGGGCTTATGTTCAGTTGTGAATCAGAGGATCTTGGTCTTCATACAGGAGGATTTATCTGCTTTGTATCAACATCCCAAGCCAGCCCACAAGCATATTCTCAGGGGTGTTGAATAGGGAATACCCCCCTAGGTTTTGCAGAGCCTGAAGAAGAAGAGGAGATAAAAATAGAGTCTATCTCCTACACTGTTGGCCCCTGGCCCAGAGATCTTGTTGATCACTAATGGCTACCTTGTAGGGAAATCTAGGAATGAGCATCCAGTCAGGGAAAAAACCAACAATGTGTATTCAAATGGCTTGTGAGAGGCCATATTTATAGGGAAGGCTAACTAGGGTTTCCCTCCTCTACAAGATAACAGGGAATTTTCAATTTGAGGATATGATGAGTTGTAAAATCAGATAAACTTACCCAATTTATTTGATTTATTGAGATAAGAAAGGGGGCTTTTTCCCTTAAGTGAGGGGTTGTGACGTGTAGGATAAATCTAATTTAAATAATGCTTTATTTAAATTAGTTGGGAGATGATGTGGAAAGATAATTAAATAATGTAAAAATCATTATTTAATTATAGATGAAGATGGAAAAGGATAATTAAATAAATAAAAATTTATTTAATTATAGGAAAAATGGATAAATGACTAATTAAAAATAATTATTTAATTAGAGACGATAAATGGACATGGATAATGAAATTAATAAAAAAATATTTAAATATAGAAGAAGGGATTATGGGATAGAAAGGGGATAAATGAAATCAATCAAATAAATAAGATTTTTTTAATTAATTAGGTGATGACATGGGTACCTAGGGAAAAATATGCTACAAAATGTCCATATGATGTAATGTTGTGACAAGGTGGACATTTTTGGGTGTCTAGACTATCAATAAATATATTTAAATAAAATGAGTATTACAAAAGCTAGACAACATAGATTCAAAATATAAATAGGACTAAGTCCTTTATAACATCTAGCCATATAGGCTCACAGCATAAGTGTTGCACCATAAAATATCTCTGATACTAACCCTATTGGAGAGACGACATCATCGAGGTGATTTACTGCCCACCCATAAGGCTTTACGCCTCCCTGACCTTACTCCTAAAATGGAGAAGGTTGACCCTTCACAAGAGGTCTAGTAAACTGAAGCCCACATGCATGAACAAATTTTGTGCAACATGATATCTCTAACATTTCAAGAATGTATGAAAATACAAATGTACATATACCATGATATGGGAAAGAGTAAATAAATCAAATAAGTACAATTACTAAATTTGATTACACAATTTTTGGCCAAAGCATCTTTTAAGAGCATATGACGGTAGGCAAGATAGAAGAAGTAACCTACCCTTCTCTATAACCCCATATTCGGCACCATCCATGCTCTTTCTCTAGACCTACTTATAGAAATAATAAAAGTATAAAAACAATATACAGTTGCAAACAAAACCATTCAAAGGTTTACATAATATTCCATATGGACAAACAACATCCAATAATGCATTTACTAACAAAATACATTAAATGTACTTGATTTTAGCACATAATTCCTGCTAAATGAGTCAATTACAATCAACATCTCCAACAAAAGGTCCTAATCATCTCACTCTAATTCAATCAATATATTACACAATGAAAACAAGATTCTTTACATTCCAAGAAAATTATAGCTAAATGCTCAAGACCGAATGTCTAGAATCATTCAATAACATAAAAGAGTACTAAGGAAGGATCCTTTGTTAACCACAATAACCACTCTAGCTCAAATAACTAACAATTCATAGGATTGATTCAATACAAGTTCTTAGTTTTCAAAAAATGATATAATTATTTGTTTGACTAAAGATGATGTTGAAGTTAACACAACCAAGATAAACAACCATCAACCCTATATGATAACATATTGATAATGCATTAACAAAGAAGGGAATGATAAAGATAATTCAATTTCAAAGCATATTATCATACAACAATTATGGTAAGACTACTTTCCAATAAATGAGACACACTTCCAGACCTATTAATCAAATGAAAGTATGATTCTAATAGTTAACCAATTTCCTTGTATTCCAAATGAACCAAATGATTAATAAATAAAAATGATATCACAAATCAACTTGATAATGCTACATTTTATGATCTACCTAGGGTACCATTCTATACAACATGAAACAATCTTTTCTAAATACCAAAAGATATAACACCAATCTCATTCCTACAAACTTACTTGTCATCAATGTAGCTCAGTTAATACTTTACAAGAGTTCATATTTACTAGGTTGCAAGGGTAAATATGTCCATTAGTGGTTTAGCCCAATGATAAATAAATTAGTAAAAGTTTATAGTGCTATTCGATTCCTATAATGTCCTATACATCAAATATGTTTAAGATTCATAACTCTAAGAGTATAGTGTTACTTATTGGACAAAGACAATATTGTAGTTTGCTAAATTATTACTACTCCAAACTTGGAAATCCCTACTCATAAGTCAATGCCCCTCTATTTTATGTTTACAACATTAGCAATGTTAACGTAGAAACTAAAACAATTAGTGTGTAATATCAAACAAAAACATGATGTATTGAATAACTTAACACCAAAAGTAAAAGTTGAAATACAATAGATTACCAGATTAATTCCCTTAATACAACCTTTAAAAATATCTAAAATCATAGTATACTAAAGCAACCTCTTCCATCAGCCTATACAACAATGGGGTCTTTGAAGCAAAGTAAGGGTATTCATTAAAGCTTAAGGGATAGAGGGATATTTTACTTGATGATGCGATTGCAACTTTCCTAGTAGATGTTAATGAAAAATGAAGAAAAATCATGAGATATGTGAACTATTTGATAGAATTCCTAGAAGAAACATGGTCTCATGGAATGCCATCATTAAAGGTTAAGCACAAAATGGATTTGAGAGATTATAGAAATTTTCAAGCAATTTATACTTAAACATGCAGAGACAAACTTGTGAGCTATATGCCAGAGTGTCTCCATGAGACATCATCTTATGGAATGTAAAATCATTGGGTGTAACAAGAATGTCTCAAAAGAAAATATCTCTTGGAAAGGTGACAATTGCAAGATAAAACAAAATGAGTTGTTAAAGAGACCTAAAGGAACTTAAGAAAATTCTATTGGCAGGTGTAAGGCTTATTCACAATCTCTGCCATTGTGGAACATCCATTTAAGCATAACTATTTACAAAAAGTGGTTGCAGATTCTTTGCTAGTCAATAAGAAAATGCTAATACAAAATAGTCGATAGAATGTTGCAATTGAATGCCATCTTAAGGAAAGCAATGACTGTAGTTTAGATCACAGGTTTCAAGCTTAACAAATAAGGGCACCAATTTAACACTAGACTGCTAGACTTAAATCACAAAATCCACCATGAATATAACTATAGATAGCATGACTAAGTTGCGGACTAGAGAATCATAACAGATTAAGAAATTATATACCACAAATCGACCAAAACAATAATACTCTAAAATCATTGTTGATAATGAACGAAATTATCTAATATGGCTACAAGGCACAATCATATGCTTATGCAATTAACAACTCACTAAAGTTATCACAGGAATGATTAGAGAGATCATTAGATCCATTGAAAGCAAGAAATGTGTTTCAGATACATAGTCAACAAAATAAACCTTGCATGAATCATTCATAGTTTGAAGATATTAAGATATTGAAGGTGAATAAATGATTAAGAGTCCCTATATCACTAAGATGTAGATCTATCCCTTTGACTTGCATGCATAACCCTCATTTATGAAAATAACATGCAATAAAGAGAAACAATTTCTGCCCAAACATTAACCATGATTCCTTTATTCATTCTAACATGTAATACTATATAACCAACATGCAAATAAACACTATTTCTGCCATGTTAGAAAGAAAATTGTACTTCATGTTGGAAGAATTTAATCTTAAGTCAGCGCATTAACTTTTGTCTGCCCCCCGTGTCAGAACTTGGAATCTTCCAAATCAGACCCCAGCATCCGTTGCACCTGTCAGCAATTAATTCGATAGGTGAGTGAGTTGAGTGCTAGTTTTCTGGCAAGGAAAGAATGAGACAAATAGGAGGGAAAGTTAGTTGAATGAAGAGAATGCAAGTGAGAGAGAGCCTACATTAGCAGAGGTGTAAGGGAAGGTTCTAGCAGAGAACAAGAAGTTTACAGCAGAGCAATAGAGAATAGAAGGTTTTGTGTGTAGCAGTACAGGGTACGCACTGATAGCTATGGAGTTCCTACAGGCAGCTCTAGAGAAATAGTTTGCAGCTCCAGTGATTGGGGTATAGCAGAAAAATAGAGTAGAACTCTGTCATTGAATATGTATGAAGTTTGAATGTATTTTAGAAAGAGAAAATATATAATATATATTGTTGTCATTGGCATTTTTTCTCTCTCCTCTGTTTGTGTTTGTTCTTGCTGTCCATTATTGTTGTAGCATAGTTTTTAGGCCAGTAGTCTGCCTCCCCTACTCCCTTGCCAACAAGTGGTATCAGAGCCAAGTTTTTATGGGCAGTTAAAAACTTTTTGTGGGTGTTCTTATATAAGCCTTAGTTTGTCTAGGCATTATCAGCCTTCTCAGATTTGAGAAGCATGGCAGGTGGGGACAGTAAAGTATGGCCATAACCACCTACATTTGATGGGAAGAACTATGACATATGGGCTAAGAAGATGAAGACAATACTGGTTGCTAATGACCTATGGGATTTGGTCACCAATGGGTTCACAGACACCACAAACTTAGAAACCTATGCAGCCCTTTCTAATGCTCAAAGAAATTAGTTGAAGGAAACAAGAATGAAGGATACAAAAGCCCTCAGTCTAATTGAGGCAGCCTTGACAGAGGCTATTTTCCCCCACATTGCAACAGCAAACTACTCAAAATAGACATGGGAAATATTGCAGAATAGCTACAAGGGAACTGACAAGGTGAGATTAGTCAAACTCCAGCTGTTTAGAAGAGATTTTGAGACCCTATAGATGAAGGAGAGTGAGTCTATTTCAGACTTTCACATTAGAGTTTCTACCATGCTAAATCAGCTAAGGATAAATGGAGAAACCATGGATGAACAAAGGATTGTTGAAAAAATCCTAAGGAGTCTACCTTCTAGATTTGACCCTATTGTCATAACCATTGAAGAGACTAAGGATCTATCCAAGATGACAGTGGATGAGTTGATGGGCTCTTTACAAATCCATGAGCAGTGGTTGAATAGATCCGCTCCTTCCCTTGAGCAAGCCTTCAAGGCTCAAACCAATCCAAGAGGTAGGGGAAGAGGAAGAAATAGCAGAGGTAGAGGTCAAAGAGGTAGAGGAAGAAGCAATTCTAGAAGTGGAGTTTCAAACAGCCAAGAAGAGGCAAGCAGCTCATAGCCAAGCTATCAAGAAAAGAAGAACAACAGTTCTAATTAGAGGTATGACAAAAGTAATATTCAATGTTATTACTCTCATAAGTTTGGTCATTATGCTAGTGAGTGTAGAAAGAAACATCGTGATCATGGAGGCTAAAATGCTAATGTAGCAAATGAGAACAAGGATGAAAATGAAAAACAGTCAAATGTTTTTATTGTTTACAACCTTGCTGAGAGGAGTAGTGATGAAGTATGGTATCTAGACAGTGGTTGTAGCAATCACATGAGTGGGAATAAAAAAAATTTTGCCTCCATAGATAGCAGCATCAAGACTAAAATAAAAATGGGAAACAATGAGCAAGTTCCCATCATGGGAAAAGGTACAGTCAACATTCAGTCCAAGACTGGTGAAAGAAGGAAGATCAAGGATGTATATTATGCCCTTGGCATAAAACATAACCTATTGAGCATTGGATAAATGGTCCAAAATGGTTATAGAATCCTGATGGAAAATGGAGAGTGCACAATATTTGATAAAGGAGGTAATAAGAAAGTGATTGCAACAGTGCAGATGACAAGAAATAGAATGTTTCCTCTTAAGATACACATAGAGTCTCCAGCGCCATCTTCGGTGCTATCTCTGGTGCTATTTCTGGCATAGTTTCTAGCACTATCTTTGGCACTCATAGTAGTGGGACAACAATCAGCCTTTAGGATAGTCATCTAGAGGAGCTATGGAGAGAAGCAACTCAGGGAGAAACTACTATAGAGCATTGGAGAACACTAGTAGCTCTGGAGGTGTTTAGTAAAGCAGCTCCGGAGGTGGACAACAGTACATCAACTCTGGAGATCAGCAGCTTCGGAGGTCTGCAACTTCAGAGATCTGCAGCTCCAGAGTTCAGCACAGCAGTAGCTCCAGAGGTTAGTAGTACAACAGCTTCGAAGGTAATTCAGACCCCACACTCACATCATTGATGTCACGGAGGACAAGGAGTGTGAAGGAGATTTATAACAGCACAAGGTATGCTGATATGGATGAGAATTTGGATTTTGCATTATTTTCTTACAGTGATCCAATCCACTTTGAAGAAGCTGTGAAAGAAGAGAAATGGTGTAAGACAATGGATGAAGAGTTGAATGCCATAGAGAGGAATGACACATGGTAGATAACTAATTTGCCCAAGGGTAAACAAGTGATTGGAGTTAAGTGGGTCTATAAGACCAAGTCTACTACTGAAGGAAAGATTAAAAGACATAAGGCAGGGCTAGTTGTCAAAGGGTACAAACAACAACCTGAAAGAGATTATGATGAGACATGTGCACCAGTTGCAAGGCTGGAAATAGTTTGGGCAGTCATAGTAATAGCAAGCCAACACAAGTGGAAGGTGTTTCAAATGGATGTAAAGTCAACCTTCTTAAATGAAGTGCTGAAAGAGGAAGTGTATGTGGAGCAACCACTTGGCTATGAAGTCCCAGGGAAAGAGGACAAAGTATATAGGCTCCGAAAAGCCCTCTATGGGCTGAAACAAGCACCTAGGGCATGGTACAACATAATGGACTCATATTTAGTAAGTAATGGTTTTAGCAAAAGCAGCAGTGAGCCCACTCTTTACATCAAAACAGCCGAAGGTAAAATTTTGATTGTTGTTTTGTATGTAGATGATCTAATTTTTACTGGCAATAGTGATCTTTTCATTGATGATTTCAAAGAGGCAATGAAGAATGAGTTTGAGATGATAGGCTTAGGTCTGCTAAAGTATTTTCTTGGCATTGAGGTCAAACAAACAAAGCATGTCATTTATTTTGCAAACTAACTATGCCAAACAGATTGTGAAGAGATTTAAAATGGAGAATAGTAAACCTGCCCCTACACTAATAGCTACAGGTCTGAAATTGAGTAAAGAGGACAATAGCAAGGAAGTAAACCCAACCCTCTACAAGAGCATGGTTGGAAGCCTCATGTACTTGATAGCCACTAGGCCTGATTTGATGTATGTTGTAAGCCTAATTTCTAGGTTCATGGAGAAGCCTAAGGACACACATTGGCAAGCAGGAAAGAGGATCCTGAGATATGTGAATGGCACAATAGGTTATGGCATCTTGTATGGTGTTTCTAATGAGTTTAACTTGGCTGGTTTCATGGATAGTGATTGGGCAAGAAATGTAGATGACCGGAAGAGCACATCCGGCTATGTATTTCACATGGGTTCAGGCGTGATATCATGGGCATCCAAGAAGCAATCCATTATCTCTCTCTCTACAGTAGAAGCTAAGTATATTGTAGCAAATGCAACAGCATGTCAGGTTATTTGGTTGAGAAGGATCCTTGCAGACTTGAATGAGTAGCAAGAAGATGGTACAACCATTCATTGTGACAATGTTTCATCAATAGCCTTGACAAAGAATTCAGTCTTCCACGAACGAAGCAAGCACATTGAGATCTGTTATCACTTCATAAGGGAGTTGGTAGAACGTGGAGAGATTGAGTTATAATATTGCAGGTCTGAGTAGTAGCTCGCTGACATTTTTACAAAGGCATCGCCAAAAGATTCTTTTGAACACCTAAGGGATAGGCTAGGCATTGTTGATAGCTCTGGAGGTGTGCAGCCCCGACAAGAGGACAGCTCCAAAGGTTCAGATCTAAAAAGACAACAGCAGAGCTCCAGAGATTCAACTCTGGAAGGTATGTGCAGCTTCGGAGATGCAGAAATAGAACTCTGGAGATGCAGGAAGTCAGCTCCGAAGATGCAGACAGAGTGCTCCAGAGATGCATAAAAGAGCTCCGGAGGTGATCCAGAATGGCAGAGATAGCTCCGGAGATCTACTCCAGAAAGGCAAATGCAAAGGTATATCTCTGAAGATCAGCTCCAGAAATAAAATTATTGATTGACATCTGACTTCAGATTAAGGGGGAGTGTTGGAAGAATTTAATCTTCCGTTAGCACATTAACTTATGTCTGCCCCCCACGTCAGAACTTGGGATCTTCCAAATCAGACCCCAGCATCCATTGCACCTGCTAGCAATTAATTCGGTAGGTGAGTTTGAATTTTGAAATGAGTTGAGTGCCAGTTTTCTAGCAAGGAAAGAATGAGACAAATAGGAGGGAAAGTTAGTTGAATGAAGAGAATGCAAGTGAGAGAGAGCCTGCAGCAGCAGAGGTGTAAGGGAATGTTCTAGCAAAGAACAAGAAGTTTGTAGCAGAGCAGCAGAGAATAGAAGGTTTTGTGTGCAGCAGCACAGGGTATGCACAGACAGCTACGGAGTTCCTACAAGTAGCTCTAGAGAAATAGTTTGCAGATCCAGTGATTGGGGCATAGCAAAAAATAGAGTAGAACTCTATCATTGAATATGTATGAAGTTTGAATGTATTTTAGAAAGAGAAAATATATAATATATATTGTTGTCATTGGTGTTTTTTCTCTCTCCTCTATTTGTGTTTGTTCTTGCTGTCCATTATTGTTGTAGCATAGTTTTTAGGCCAGTAGTCTGCCTCCCCTGCTCCCCTGCGAACACTTGAAACACAGAGAATGGAAAATTGGTCCATAGTTTGCAAAATTTACTATTGATCATAGGCATGCAAGAAACCGAAATGGAGTTTGACTATTTTCAGGAGAAAGTGGATGAGGAAATGTACATAAACAAAATACTAAATTTTTGTGTTACATACGAGGAAGCCTTGCCGGCAAGAGTGTGTGACAATGCAAATGAAGCTGCAATAAAGAAGCCCACATAAAGTTTCAACACTAGTTCTCAATTTTCTAACAATCCCAATGACAATGATATACTAGCACAAATCTTCCAGTTCCTTCATCCAAAACTAATAAGAGGAAAACTACTTCCTAATGCCCAGCCATGTTCTTTTGAAAAGGCCATCAACTGGTTGTTATAGAATAATCCTCACCACTTCCTTCGTTGGCTAAATTTAGCATGGATGATTAATAAATAAATAAACAAATTAAAATTACAAAACATCTCCCTTTTCTCAATTTACACTTATAAATTTATTTGTGACTAATTATTTAATTTAGTCTATCCTTAATATTCTATTTGCAATAAATATAAATGCAATAATTTTGACACACACACATTCACACACATTTATGTAATTTAGTCTACATGAAAACTATGTGGTGTGTGTGGATTCACTTAAGGCAATCTTTCTTTAGTTAGCTAGACAACCTCTCCTCGATTATACTCTCTCTGTAGAGTGCCTTTCCTGCCACATTCACAAATAAAGTCGTTCGATTAATAATCAAATTTAAAAGATAATATTATTTCTCAATCTCAATTAATTGTATCAATTAAATATTAAGGAATTAAGGGTTGTGACATCCTTCTCCTCTTCGAAGAGTCATCATCCCAATGATCTTGAATTCCAAGTTAACTGAAAACTAAATTTATAAAGAAAGTTACTAATGTAGGAGCATCCTAGGTTGAAGAGCAATCTTGTATCAACCAAAAATATTTACTTTCTTTCATTTTCTTGCATTTTAGTTGTAGTTTAGTGCTTCTATGCCTTGTCAGCTACATCATACTCAGATTTTAGGAGATTAGGATTCGTCTATAGAAAGTTATCACTATCAGAAGATCATCAGCTTTCACAGAATAAAGCATTCATTCAGTTAGCATGAGAACAGAAGGTTTGCAAAGCACTTCCGTGACTTTCAAAGCCAAATGGAACATATCACAAGGCTAATAAGGATCAGATAGACCTTCCCTGAGGTCCACACCATGTTTCATTCATTTGCAGAGCAATACCATAAGTTGTAGGCCAACCTACATGTTTTCTACACGTTTCATCATTCATTGGAGTTTGTAACCTCTTTAGGACAATGCAGAGGATCATTTGAGCTTGAGGATGATATATATACATCTCTTAGATGCATTAGGAATTTAGTTAGTTGATATCATAAGATAGATAGTTAAATTCTTTTATGAAGGCACTTCAATGCCATATCTTTCATTTTTTTTGTAACCTGGGAAGCATGCTTTTGAGCCCTTTGATTGTAGCTCGCATGTTGCCAGAATATAAGCATTGTGATTATATGATAGATTGAGCATTTGAATCTTCCATTGTATTATGTTATTGTGTTGTTTCTATTGTGTTTACTCTAGCTGCATGGTTGGACAGTCCCTTCTTAGGACCCTCCATCCATGATTGCACCAAGTGGTATTAGAGCCAATTTTGTGAATTCTTAGGGAGTGAAGGCATTCCAAAAGTTCTTGTGGTGAGTAGATCACTGACCTAAGGCAGTCTACTTGTTATTGTCAATAGAGTGCTAATTGTGAGGTAGTTGCTACTTTGTAGTTAGATCGCTGAATTGAGCTAGTTGCACCGGATCCTAGTAATAGATGCCACCAAGAAGGATGCCTGCTATGGCCAATGTTGTTGGAAGAATGGAAGAAATGATAGAGATGATGAGGACAATGAAAGTTAGATTAGATTCTATAGAGGAAGATAGAAGAAGAGGACTAAACCCTAGACATGACAATGAAAGTGATGATGAAGAATTTCAATCAATCAACCAAAATGAAGAAGCCCTAGAAGAAGAAGAATCAAATTAGGTAAAGATGTTGAATAATATTTCTAAGATGGGTAAGAGACCTAGAATGGAAGTATAAAACTATACCAGAAATTTAAATCCTAAAGAATTGATTGACTAGATAAATGACTTGGAGGAATACTTTGAATATGAAGAAATTGAAGATCTAGAGAAAGTCAGATTTGTAAAAAATAAGTTGAAAGGACATGCTACTATCTGGTGGAAAGAAGTTTAATTAAATAGAAATATAAAAGGAAAAAGGATCATAAAATGGGATAGGATGGTGACAAAGTTGAAGAACCAATTCATACATGTTTACTATGAGTTGGAATTGTTGAAGAGATTACAAAACCTAAGGTAGAAGGAGAAATATGTGAAGGAGTACACAGAAGAATTTCATGTTGATAACTAAGAGGGGGGGTGAATCAGTTATCTCAATTGTTTTAACATTCAGAACTTTCTTATTAATTAATGCAGCATCAATTCAATTAAGCAAACATAACCATGAATTGAAATACACATGACACAATATTTTTGACGTGGAAACCCTTTTAAGGGAGAAAACCATGGGGTGATTAACCCAAGATTGTATTCTCTATTAGAAGAATGGAAATACAAAATGGCACTTGCCAATTAGGGTTCACTGCCCGAGCACACTGCTCACAAGAGGCTCACTACCTACAAGAGACTCACTGTCTACAAGTTGTAAGAAGAATAATAGGATCCTTGAACTAATGAGATGCATCCACATATGCAGGGGTTTAGTTCCAGTTAGGCTCAATACACAGATCTGCTACACTTCATCTTTCCTCTTCTTTTGTGTTGCTCTCCTTTCACATACTAGACCTTCCTTACTGCTTTCATTCTGCTCTACTGCTTTTCTTCACACATATCTAAACCACCACACCTCTCACAACTAAATCCATCTTATATATATATCCACACATGTGATTTCATCACCTTTCTAGTCAACATTTGGAATAGTCAATATTTTCCACAAACTATGATCTGTCGACTGAATCCTTGCTTACCAAGTAATGCGGATCAAGGATATACTTGTAGAAGTCATCAATCATGTCGGCCAATCATAACTTATGCCTTAAGAACCTTTACCATCATCAGTAATACATCTGAAATAATGTCTGATGTTCTGCCAGTCAATTCTTCCTCTGTCCACACTGCCAATCAGGAACCCGACACTCAAGTATTCATATCTTTTTCTTCATCTATCACTGGAGGCTAAATCCTTGGAATCTATTAGTCAAGGTAGTCCTCTTGACTTCCCCAAATCCGTACTTCACCAAGATACTTCCTCTGAGAGATCCGGACCTGACTGTCGGACCTCGCCACATGCTCTGTTCTTGCTTACTGGATCACAACACTCTGCAATCTGCCTTCCGGTAGAGACTCATCATGTCCTACGGATGTGTGGGTTAACCTTTGTTGCCATCAATGACAACATTCATGAGTCCATATAGTGTCTCTTGCGAACAATCTCCCCCTTTGGCATTGATGGCAACATTTAGTGAAAAATGACTAAGTGTTTACACTATGCTCCCCCTTGGCTAATGCTTTGTTTTTTTTATATACATTTTTTGGAGCTCCCCCTTAGTTGGATTCCTCATTTTTCACTACTCTTCACTCCCCCTTTGACATCAATGGCAAAGGGTGGGAACCGCGCATCAAAATTTTCAAAACTTTAACTATACTTAGCCGCATATAACATACTCACATATACTAAAGAATGTCTGCAAAAGTTGTCTTCAATTGGATGAATTCTGCTGCCCAACTTTGCTTCATTCTATCCAAAATTGATATATGACCGCTCAATAGGAATGCAAACACATCTGCCCTTTTTAGATCTTTCGGATCACTGGTCCGGGCTGTGATCTGAGCTTGTTTTATGGCCTCATGCATGGCCTCTAACTTAGGGATAATTATCCCTCTGAGTTCACCTAACCTGCTTATTCTACTTTTCTTTTCCTTCTCAAGCCTCTTGATTTCATTCAAGACTGCAATAGTCTGACATTCTTGATTTATTATGGAAGATGAGAGAGGATCAAAATTCTTTGATAGATTTGTCAGTTTGTCCTCATGTTCTTTTACTTTCTTCTCAATGTCCAATGTTACTTTGGACCATGATAAACAAAATTTGTACATTTCTCCGCCATTTTTAAGAGCATTTTCTAAGCTCTTTATCCCAATATTCATATTTCTCCTATCATTAATTATCAACCCTTGTACCTTTGATAATCTTTTTGCAAGAAATTCCTTCCGGACCTTATCTTCTCCTGATTTCTCTAGAGAATCAAAATGTGTGTTAACACTATTGACTAGAGATTTGAGATTTCCGGATGAGGAAGTTGTGGGATCCTTTTGAAACAATCGTATAATATTTCCTAGCACTCCGGAAGCACCTGCTATAAGCTCACAGTCTTCCATGTGAGATTTCAGTAGTTTCTCTTTAGCCTTTGCTTGAGCAAATGAAGCTATCTTCATTGTTTGTACCCGAGAAAGAGAGTCAAAATCAAATGGCCCTTTTAGCAGTTCTGGTTCTTCAATCTCCATAGTCTCTTTTGTCAAGAAGTCCTTGATAGATTCTGCAGTGTCTCTTGCTGGAGATAGATTCTTCTTCTCTTCTACAGTGTCAGCTTCTTTACCTTTCACATCTTCTTCTTTTTCCTGTATTCTTTCTTCTCCCTTAGATCCAGAGACTATAGGGGAAACTGGAGGAGAGATGTTTGTCTGTTTATGAATTTCCTCTTCCAGAACAGAGGATTCCAAGTCCTTATCCTTTTTTGCACTGGTGTCCATGACTTCTTCTGCCATTTTCTCAGTCAATTCCTCTCCAACACTTGTGGCCGAGGGATCAGCACCCAAGTCCTCTATGATAGGAAGATTGAATCTTTTAAAGACATTCCAGAGGATCTCTTCTGTTTCCTTGGCTACCTTGTCTGTCTCACCAAGCATGAGCTGATTCATTCTGGCTTTGATCTAGAATTCATCCTTACAATCTTTGAAGATCATACTAATCTGCTTTGGGGTGATTGAATGATATAGCTGAATAGCTATCTGCTCTCAAATCTCAAGGTCTTTTGCCATGGCATTATTCTTTCTTATTTCTAACTCTTTTTCTAGACTTTTAGGAATAAGAGATATGATTTCAATAAAAGCCTTATTATATATATTTAGATACTTAACTGTAGCTTCCTACAAGATCTTCTGGTCAGCTTCATTATAATCATCATAGAATTCAGCCATTGGTTGGAGATTTCCATCCACAGTGATTGATTTGATGACATCATCTAAAGATAGAGTGGGCTTTTCAACAAATTCCTCTACCTTTTCTTCTTCACCTTGACCGGTAGAGGATTCACCGGATCCTTCCTTCTTCTGCTTCTTCATTTTCTTTATCTCCTCATCTGATTCAGTTTCTTCTTCATCCTTTTGGCTTGCATAGGACCTCGTTGCCTTTTTCTTTGTTCTCTTCTCTGCTTTACCAGATGATTTTGCTTCCGGTTGTGACACCTTTGAGCTTTTAGTAGTGGTAGGTGTAGATTTCTTTGATGATCTGCTCCAGGTGGAAGGTTCTACCAGAGCACTTTCCTTATTTTCCTTTTCTACCTCTTTCTTCTCTTTCTCAGCACTTTACCTCTTTTCCCTGTTGGCATCAAGTGCCTCTTTTGAGATGCCAAAGCTTTTGGCAACTTCTTCAACTACTTTTCTCACCTTCCTCTTGATCTCTGGCTGCCTTAGCTCTACATGGATTTTCACACTTAGTTCTTTAAAGGTTCCAAACCTTTCTGCCTTAGGATCCTTTAGCTGACTGAGCATGTGTTGAACATGCAACTTGGTGCAGGAGCACCTACTTGACAGTTGGCCTCCATGAGGCAGTTAGTTTGTTATAGGTCTGGTTAATGTTTCCAAGAAGGTCTTATAAGACCAATGCATGTAATAAGGTCATGTTGACCATACTTTACTATTTTTAGCTAGGTTGTTAGGACAACTGTTATGCTGTATGTTCGGTTGGATCCTCCCAGCCGCTTGGAAGCTCCCAGCCGCTGGGAATCAAGTGGTAGTACTCGTAGGAAATCCTATTTATGCATGAGGATCGGTTGGTTTTAGGCAGTATTGCAGATCATCGATCAAACTTTGCAGAGAGTGAGACAGAGAGAGGAGAGACAGATTATTGTAATTGCATCTTTTGAAATCAATAAAGAGATCCTGTTTGTGTTCATTCTCTGTTGAATTCCATTGTTTAATCGTGTGGCTGTTCTGGTGGTTTCATGGATTCGCTGATCCATTCCACCGGTTGATTCGTCGAATCGGTGGAATGGCCATGTATAATAGCTTAGGGTTTAGTCTGCATTTTGTGTTTGGTTACATGCATGTTTGCAGGATCGCAGTCGAGAGGTGTTGAGAACCCTAGCATGGGTATGTGCTAGGTCATGCTGATAGTTCGAGTCTGGAAGATCACCCTGAAAGTAGATCGGGTCACCTCAGGAGGTTCGGCGGATCAAAATTTGCTAAGGTTGGAAAATCCATCGCAACGGCATCATCAGGATATTTCTGTGTATATCCTGCAATTACTTCGGGCGTCATCCGAGTAGATGGAGGTGAACATGATGCAGTAGTTTGCATAAGGTGAATGTGCATCAGGGTGATCATCATCAGGTGTTGCCGAGGAGGAGCGTATCGACATAAGGTAGAAGATCGGGTTGATAAAACCATCACGGGTCGATAATGTTATGTTTGGCCGACAGCAGGATATTGAAGGAACTGCATATGACGTCATCGTCATCAGGATAATCCTCATCAGGATATTGGGGCAGCAGGATATTGGAGGAGCTGCATGTGACGTCATCGTCATCAGGATAATTGTCATCAGGATATCAGGGTGACGTAAGCATCGAAGGAAAGGTGCGTGAAGTTGTCGTCATCTGGATATATGGGAGGAACCGGATATTTTATATCCTGCTGATGAACATGATGTTGAACATCATGATGCTGCAGATAGAGGTTGGCGGTAAGATGAACAGTGATCGTCAGGAGGATGATTGCGCTTGCCGAATATGATGATGCTGCCGATAGCCGAATATGATGATGCTGCTGACAGACGAAGGGTCGAAGGTTTGTCTGCAGGAGGATATCGGTCGGCAAGAGAAAATATGATGATGATGATGGGTTGTAGGCATACATGTTGTATGTCAAGGTTTTAGTGTGGATGCCTCTGCATCATAGTGGTATCAGAGCTCAGCAAAAGGTCTGGGCTGTTGTGTGTTGATTCTGTCACCGAAAGGACAGAGGTAGAGGAGTGAGAGGTTGACAAAATGCCTCTGAAAGGTAATGGTACTGCAAGGGAATTGCAGGAGATGAAGGAAAAACATGCCAGAGAGATGAGGAAGATGAAGGAGCTTGCTAAAGCACTTCAAGCCAGGCTTGTAGCCCTGGAAAAGAACAAAAAGAGGGAAGTGGACGATAGTGAATCAGAAGAAGATGAAGATGCTGTTGAAGAGTATGAAGAGGTAGCTGAAGATCTGGATGCTGAAGGCTAGAGATTTGCAAAACTGTTAAAGGCAGTGTAGAGTGATAAACCTAAGGTAAAGGTTGATGTTTCCAAGTATAATGGAAGTTTGAATGAAGATGAGTGACTGGATTGGATTGCTGCACTTGATAATCACTTTGAATGTGAAGATGTTGCTGAGGATCAGAAGGTAAAGATTGCAAAGACCAAGTTAGGAGGTCATGCTTTGGTATGGTGGGATTATGTACAATCCGAGAGAAGGAAACAAGGAAGGTCAAAGATCACTTCATGGGATAAGATGGTAGCAAGGATCAAAGGTAAATTCTTGCCCAGGGATTATGAGATTTAGATGTTTAAGAAGCTGCAATTTTTAAGGCAGAAGGAAATGGATGTGAAGGCATATACTGAGGAGTTTTATAAATTGAGTATGAGATCTGGTCATCATGAGAATGAGGTAGAAAAGGTGGCTAGGTACTTGGCTGGTTTGAGATTGAACATACAGGATGAGTTAGTTTTAGCTAACCCTAAGAATGTGGAGGATTGTTACCAAATGGCAATCAGGATTGAAGAAAAGATGAATAGGAGACAAGATAAGTCCATGAGAGGAAGAGGCAGCAATATGAGGGGAAGAGGATTAGCCCCTACAACAAGGCAAACCAATGAGGGTCAAGAAGACACTGGTAAAGGACAGGGACAGTCTGATTTCAGAGGTGGATGGAAAGGTAATAGAGGTAGATTTGGAGGTGGTAGAGGTTCTACTACATTTTCAGGAAAGTGTTACACCTGTGGTGAGTTTGGTCATCCATTTTTCAAATGTCCAAAAAGCAAAGGTTCATCATCCAGAAATGATAGAACGAATGACAAGAGAGTACAACTTGTGCAAGAAGAGAAAGTAGAGGAATGTGTACAAAGTTTAAACACTTATCAAGATAGAGTTCCTAACAATTATGGATATCCTGAGGAGGGAGAAGCATTGATGCTTAGGAGAATTAGTTTGCAGGCATCAAAGGATATGATGCAAAGAAGAGCTCTTTTCAAGACCACATGCAAGAGCAAAGGTAAAGTATGTAAGGTTGTCATTGATACTGGTTCAACAGATAACATGGTATCTCAGGAAATGGTGGATAAACTGAATTTGGAAAGGATTCCACACCATCACCCTTACAAGGCATCTTGGGTGAGTGATAGTCAATCACTTTTTGTCTATGAACAGGCATATGTGGATTTTCAGATTGGAGCATATCATGATAGAGTTTTGTGTGACATTTTGCCCATGGAATGTTGTCACCTACTGTTGGGTAGACCATGGCAATTTGATAGGAGGGTACTGTATGATGGGTATGCTAATACCTACACCATCAAGAAAGATGGGAAAACTATTATGTTGATGCCATTGCAGGAAGATGCTGCAGCACAGAAGGCAGCAAAAATCATTTTAGTGGGAAGGAAGGAGTTTGTGCAGATGCCTATAGCAGCAGGCATAAAGGCAGTTGCGGACACTGTAGGGAAAGGAGTTGTTAAGGACAATAGTTTGAAGACAGTTTCAGTTTTGACTGATAGAGGTCAGCAGCAGGTTCAGCAACAGGTTTGCAAACAGCAACCAGTTGAGAGGAATGACAAGGATGTTATCATAGTTGGGACTATTGTTTGTCCTATAAAGGTTGAAAGAAAGACAGAGTTAAACATTACAGAAGTTCAAGAGGCAGTTCAGACAGAGGTTCTGGTCAGACAACCTGACAAACACAAGGTATGTGTGAGAAGGGCCTACATTGACAGGCATGAGGATTTACTTGCAAGAAAGCAAGTTACAGTTCAGAAGTCTTGGAGCAGCCGAGAGCCAGCAGAGGACAAAGCTGGAATAGGTCAAGACACTGCAAAGGCAAAGTGTAAAGGTGGAGGACTTCCACATCCTAACTCATGGGACATGAGTTCTTTTCTATTGGGGAGTATGGTGCAGGAGCACCTACCTGACAGCTGGCCTCCATGAGGCAGTTAGTTTGTTATAGGTCTGGTTAATGTTTCCAAGAAGGTCTTATAAGACCAATGCATGTAATAAGGTCATGTTGACCATACTTTACTATTTTTAGCTAGGTTGTTAGGACAGCTGTTATGCTGTATGTTCGGTTGGATCCTCCCAGCCGCTTGGAAGCTCCCAGCCACTGGGAATCGAGTGGTAGTACTCGCAGGAAATCCTATTTATGCATGAGGATCGGTTGGTTTTAGGCAGTATTGCAGATCATCGATCAGACTTTGCAGAGAGTGAGATAGAGAGAGGAGAGACAGATTATTGTAATTGCATCTTTTGAAATTAATAAAGAGATCCCGTTTGTGTTCATTCTCTGTTGAATTCCATTGTTTAATTGTGTGGCTGTTCTGGTGGTTTCATGGATTTGCTGATCCATTCCACCGGTTGATTCGTCGAATCGGTGGAATGGCCATGTATAATAGCTTAGGGTTTAGTCTGCATTTTGTGTTTGGTTACATGCATGTTTACAGGATCGCAGTCGAGAGGTGTTGAGAACCCTAGCATGGGTATGTGCTAGGTCGTGCTGATAGTTCGAGTCTGGAAGATCGCCCTGAAAGTAGATCAGGTCACCTCAGGAGGTTCGGCGAATCAAAATTTGCTAAGGTTGGAAAATCCATCGCAACGGCATCATCAGGATATTTCTGTGTATATCCTGCAGTTACTTCGGGCGTCATCCGAGTAGATGGAGGTGAACATGATGCAATAGTTTGCATAAGGTGAATGTGCATCGGGGTGATCATCATCAGGTGTTGCCGAGGAGGAGCGTATCGGCATAAGGTAGAAGATCGGGTTGATAAAACCATTACGGGCCGATAATGTTATGTTTGGCCGACAGCAGGATATTGAAGGAACTGCATATGACGTCATCGTCATCAGGATAATCGTCATCAGGATATCAGGGCAGCAGGATATTGGAGGAGCTGCATGTGACGTCATCGTCATCAGGATATCGGGGTGACGTAAGCATCGAAGGAAAGGTGCGTGAAGTTGTCGTCATCAGGATATATGGGAGGAACCGGATATTTTATATCCTGCTGATGAACATGATGTTGAACATCATGATGCTGCAGATAGAGGTTGGCGGTAAGATGAACAGTGATCGTCAGGAGGATGATTGCGCTTGCCGAATATGATGATGCTGCCGATAGCCGAATATGATGATGCTACTGACAGACGAAGGGTCGAAGGTTTGTCTGCAGGAGGATATCGGTCGGCAAGAGAAAATATGATGATGATGATGGGTTGTAGGCATACATGCTGTATGTCAAGGTTTTAGTGTGGATGCCTCTGCATCACAGCTCCACAATGTTCTCATCAACTTCATATCCCATAGGCATGATCCAGACTATCCTTGGCTCCACTACCTCCATTAGGCATTGATCAGTGTCTACCATGAAGCACACTGTGTCTTTGTATTTCTTAACTAATGATTTAGGGATTCTTTCTCTGGTTTGCATCATATTTTGAAAGTTCTTAAAGTAACCCCACAAAGTTGTATTCCTTGCCTTAGCATCCCCAAGTCCATGCAAGTAGTCCCTGATTTGAATTGCTATAGGCCTGTTACTTTGCCATACCCATCCAATGGATCTGGGCATCTCATTCATGAAATAGAAAAATAGACACAATATCAGTCCTCCATATTTGAAGGAATTCTTCTTGTCCTTTTTGATCTTCTGTATGTTTTCCATCAATTGACTCAGAAGGAGTTCACAGAGATCATATTCTGCATTTTTTCTTAGCATCTCATAAGCAGTATATACTGCAGTTCCAGATATTGAGTTCTCCCTACTAGAGTGATATATCTTATAATCTATTATCATAGATGCAAACTTGATATCTAGATTAGAGATATCTTCGATGGTCATTGCTCTCTTATCAAATTTTGATCTGGTGGCCTTAGTTACAATTTGGTTTTTGACAGATTTTAGGACAGGTATCCCTCCGGAGGAGTGTAAACTAGTTACTACCCTAATTGCTTTCTTAGTGATTTTGCAAGGTCTATTCAGCCATAAGAAGTTATCATGTACCCTACTTAGTACATACTAGACCCATTCATCTTCTTCAAAATAGAGAAAATGAATGTATTGATCAAAATGTTTCTCCTGGACACTCTTATATTGTTGTTTAAGCTCAAAAGCATCATCTATCAACTGATTGTGATAGATATCCATTAACTTTGAATCCCCAAACTCTTCAATATTCGTGTGTATGTAAACCCTAATATCTTTTGTATGCAACACACCATGTAGAACACTAGAAAATGCTCCTAGGGGATCTACTTCCAAGGATTTGTATGGATGTTTCTTGAATTTGGGGCGAGGCCTATCAAAGATCTTCACAATATTTGGAGTACCCATCATTCAAGGATTTACAGAGAGATATTTGATAACAGAGAATACCTTTTGCACTTGTAGGGTTTGCGGAATGAACTTGAATGATTTGCTGATTGAATCAACTCCAACGGTTGGTCTTTGAGAAGTTTGAAGCAATTTGTTGCAGAGCTCTTCTTTCTTTCTTTTCAAATGCGAATGTGCAAATGATGAGCACATGAACCCTTTTATTTGCAAGAGAAACCCTAAATCCATACGGCAATAAATGCCCAACTTAAGTTATTCCAGTTTCTCTGTATACCTTTTTTCGGATCACTGTAATATGCTTAGAGTTATCCTTGGAGATTAACAATGAACTTTCTTACTTTCCTCAGTCATTTATCCCCAGATCAAGATGTCTCAATTTTAGAATCACACTAGACCAAACTTGTAAGAAACCTGCTTTTACAAGAAGACTGTTAAACCAGATCTAACTGAAGGGATTAGACTCTTTAAATCTCCATGCAGATCTTTCAAATATTTGCTATGGCTTATCTAAGTATTTCTCTGAAAACTCCTTTGATCTGCAGCCTTTCATGTGCTGATTATAGGCACCACTTGACTGGCTGGGGGAATTGGTTTTTCTTTTGTTACTTCCCCTAAGCCAGAGCTCACCTTTTAATTTCTGGAAGGAATATCAGCACCAGATTCTAGTGCGGATCCATCCCCTATATTCTCTATACTTCTCTTCACCTAAATCTTGTTCATCTCACTTTGAACTTCATCCGCATTCACTTTTCGTTTTCCTTTGTCTTGATTCTAATGATGTACCGGACCTCTTTTGTCCTGATTCTTGCTTCTACAAAATTTGGCAAAATGACCGGATCTATTGCAAATTTGGCAAACAACATTTCTTTGTATATTTGATTGATATCCTCTTGATCTGCATTAATTAGCCATATGACCCCTTCTATTGCATGCAAAGTATCTACCATTGAATGAATTGTTCATTTGCATATTTCTACATTCATGAGATTTGTGACCATACCTTTTGCAGTTGAAACATTGTCCAGAGAAAGATATATTAGTCTGATTCATTCTCTTTCTGCACTGATTAGCTTTATGACCAAAGTTGTTGCAGTTGTGGCAGTATCTATTGAAGGATGGATATCTTTGAGCATTAGGCTACCTTACCGGAGGTCTTCTAGGCCTGCTCCTTTGATTTTCTAATCCAAAATTCTTCTGATTGGATCCGAAGCTTTCACCTTTCTCATATCCAAAGCCACACTTGTCATCTACCCCTTTTTGGCTTTCAAGTAGAACTTCAAGTTGAGCAGAACTTATCTTGAATTTCTCTTTGTATTCATTTGCTGTTTGAAGATCCCTTTTAAGAGAGACAATTTGATCCTCAAGTTTTTCTTCATTATCTTTAGCATCTTCAAGATCAGATTCAAGATGTCTGATTATTCTGTCCATCTTGTGGCAGTCTTCTAATTTCTCCTTGAGAGATTGTCTTAGATCATCTTTAGTTTTTCTTTTCTCTTCAATTTCTTGGTTGAACTTCATAACTCCTAATTCTGTTTCATGTCTTACCATAATGATCTCTTTTGATAACTTTTCACATAACTTTGTTTTCTCCTTTAGATCTCCATTTGAATCATTTGTTTCAACTTGACTTGTCAGTTGCTGAAGTAGCTCCTTTCTCTTTTTCTTAGAGAGACTTAGTTTCTCTTTTAATTCATTTATGAAATCATCAGCCTGTTTGAGTCTTTCCTTCAATTCATTGACTTTAGAATTTGACTACTCAAGATCATCTAGGGCAGACTTAAGTTGCTCCCTCATACCATACATATCCATTTGAATTCCCAGATCTTCCTCAAGTTGTTAGGCTCTGTTGGGAGGAACTTGGCTCTGATACCAATTGTTGATAACTAAGAGGGGGGGTGAATCAGTTATCTCAATTGTTTTAACATTCAGAACTTTCTTATTAATTAATGCAGCATCAATTCAATTAAGCAAACATAACAATGAAATTGAAATACACATGACATAATATTTTTGACGTGGAAACCCTGTTAAGGGAGAAAACCACGGGGTGATTAACCCAAGATTGTATTCTCTGTTAGAAGAATGGAAATACAAAATGGCACTTGCCAATTAGGGCTCACTGCCCGAGCACATTGCTCACAAGAGGCTCACTGCCTACAAGAGACTCACTGTCTACAAGTTGTAAGAAGAATAATAGGATCCTTGAACTGATGAGATGCATCCACATATGCAAGGGTTCAGTTCTGGTTAGGCTCAATACACTGATCTGCTGCACTTCATCTTTTCTCTTCTTTTGTGTTGCTCTCCTTTCACATACCAGACCTTCCTTACTGCTTTCACTCTGCTCTACTACTTTTCTTTGCACATCTCTAAACCACCACACCTCTCACAACTAAATCCATCTTATATATATCCGCACAAGTGATTTCATCACCTTTCTAGTCGGCATCTGGAATAGTCAATATTTTTCACAAACTCTGATCTGTCGGCTGAATCCTTGCTTACCAAGTAATGCGGATCAAGGATATACTTGGAGAAGTCATCAATCATGTCAGCCAATCATAACTTATGCCTTAAGAACCTTTACCATCATCAGTAACACATTCGGAATAATGTCTAATGTTCTGCCAATCAGTTCTTCCTCTGTTCACACTGCCAATCAGGAACTTGACACTTAAGTATTCATATCTTTTTCGTCATCTATCATCAGAGGCTAAATCCTTGGAATCTATTAGTCAAGGTAGTTCTCTTGACTACCCCAAATCTTTACTTCACCAAGATACTTCCTCTAAGAGATCCGGACCTTACTGTCAGACCTCGCCACATGCTCTGTTCTTGCTTACCGGATCACAACACTTTGCAATCTGCCTTCCGGTAGAGACTCATCATGTCCTGCGGATGTGTAGGTTAACCTTTGCTGCCATCAATGACAAAATTCATGAGTCCATATAGTGTCTCTTGCCAACATTTCATAAGGTGATCATAAGGACTGGACATAGTGAAGCAAGAAAGGATAAAGTGGCAAGGTACATAAATGGATTGAGAATGAATATTCAAGAGGAACTAAGTTAGGTAGGATGAAAACAATAGATGAAGCATATTAGTTTGCATTGAAATTTGAAGACAAGTTGAATAAAAGGCATGAGCAAAGATAGAGAGGTAGAGGAGGTAGATTTCAAAGAGGCAGAACACATTCTGGAGGAGAAAGTCCTTATGCGTAGCAAAATGAGGAGAGTAACCCATACCGGAATGAAGATAGAGATAAAAATTCATACTAGAGAGATGATAGGAGTTCCTACCACAATAGCAGAGGGAATCATAATTCTTACCACAATAAAGGATACTAGAGGAATGAATTTGACAAAAGATCATTTAGAGGAACTTGTTTTAAGTGTGGAGGTGAAGGACACAGAGCATTTGAATGTTATCAAGGGAGTACTAGCAAGAGGGCAGAGAATGGTGAAAGAGAAGCTTATGCGGAGGAAGAACCAGTTGGATCACTTAGTTTAGTGGGAAAGCTAGAGAAAGGAGAGTCATTAGCCATGAGGAGAGCATTATTTCAAGCAGAGATAACTAAGGAGCCACTGTAGAGGAAAGTTGGTTCCGGACAAGATGTAAATCAAGAGGAAAATGTTGTAAGGTTATCATTGATAGTGGTATTACTGATAATTTGATTTCAGAAGAGATGGTGACAAAGTTGAACCTAGAGAGATTAAAACATCTAGAGCCGTACAAGATAGCATGGATTCAACATGATCACAAGATACTGGTGAGTGAACAATGTCTGGTGAAATTTCATATAGCATCTTATGTCGATGAGGTATTGTGTGATATTATGCCAATGGATGTATGTCATATATTGTTGGGGAGACCATGGTAGTATGATAGAAAGGCAATACATGATGGAAGGAAGAATACTTATACTATAACATCTAATGGGAAGAAACATATCTTGATACCTTTGGAAGATGAACCTAAGAGTGAAGTATGTGGGAATGCTAGAATCTATTTAGTGGATGGAAGGAAATTTTTGGATGGATTGATGCATGAGAATATGTGTTTTGCTTTGAATCCAAAGAAGTTTTGAACCCTAAGTGTAAAAATTACTACCATAAAGGAAGAAGAACCACCACCAAAGGAAATAACTGAATTGTTGATAGAGTACCAAGATATCATATCAAATAATGTGCTTGAATGATTGCCACCAATCTAGAGTATCAGTCATCATATGGACCTTATACCAGGAGCTAGTTTGCCTAACAAAGTGGCACACTGGATGACGGCAGTAGAAAATGCAGAGCTGAATAGACAAATACATGAGCTGTTGAGGAAAGGATTGATCAAAGAAAGTTTAAGCCCATGTGTGGTACCTACAGTACTAGCACTAAAGAAAGATGGAGAATGGACGATGTGTACAGAATCTAGAGCAATCAATAAAATCACTGTTAAGTATATATTTCTATTGTCGAGGATGGATGACATCATGAACTGTTTGAGTGGAGCAAAGTATTTCATAAAGATAGACTTGAAGAGTGGATACCATCAGATCAGGATTAGAGAAGGAGATGAGTGGAAGATTGCATTCAAGACAAATGAAGGATTGTATGAGTGGTTAGTGATTCCTTTTGGATTAACTAATGCACCAAGTACTTTCATGAGGTTGATGAATGAGGTTTTGAAGAAATTCTTAGTTAAGTTTGTTATTGTATACTTGGATGATATTCTGATTTTCAATAAGACAAAGGAGGAACATTTGTGGAATATTAGACAAGTATTATAAAGGTTGAGAGAAGAGAAATTGTTGATAAACATCAAGAAATGTAGTTTCATGAATGAAGAATTGGTATATTTGTGATTTGTGATTTCTACAGAGGGATTGAAGATGGACCCTAAGAAAGTTAGAATAATTGTTGAGTGGCCAACACCTGTGAACATTGGAGAAGTAAGATCATTTCATGGACTAGAAAGTTTCTACTGGAAGTTCATCAGAAATTTTAGTAATGTATACATACCAATGATAGAGACAATGAGATGTGACAGAAAGGTCTTTAAGTGGACATTTAGAGCACAAAAGACTTTTGAATTGTTGAAGCAGAAGGTGACAAAGCAACTAGTGTTAGCATTATTGGATTTTAACAAAGTATTTCAAGTTGATTGTGATTCCAATGGAAGTGCAATAGGAGCAGTGTTAAGTCAAGAAGGGAGACCAATAGCATATTTCAGTGAGAAGTTGAATGATGCAAGGAGGAGATATTCATTTTATGATCAAGAGTTCTATGCCATAATTCAAGCCTTAAAGAAGTGGAGACATTACTTGTTTCTAAAAGAATTTGTGTTGTACACTGATCATCAAGCTTTGCAGTATTTAAATAGTCAAGGAAAGTTGAATCAGAGACATATGAGATGGGTAGAGTTCATGCAACGTTACACATTTGTATCGAAGCATAGGAGTGGGAAGTCAAATAAAGTTGTAGATGCATTGAACAGAGGAAGGAATTTGCTGATAATGATGAGAGTAGAAGTACTTGGATTTGAAGAACTTAAAAATATGTATGAAGAGGATCTTGATTTTATAGAAGCATGGAAAGCATGTAAGGAACCCATCGTGAAAAATAGAAGTAAGTGGTTAGATTATTTCATTCAGTAGGATATGTTGTTCAAAGGAAATTAGTTGTGTATACCTAAGAGTTCAATGAGAGATAATTTGATCAAGGAAAATCATAGTGATGAATTGGTAGGACATTTTGGGATTGACAAGACAGTAGCTTTGGTAAATGAACATTACTTTTGGCCTCAGATATCTAAGAATGTAGGGAAATTTGTTTAGAGTTGCAGAGTTTGTCAAGTTGTAAAAGGAAGTAGTCAGAATACTGGATTGTACAAACCTTTAACAGTACTAGAGGGACCTTGGGAAGATATAATCATGGATTTCATATTAGGTCTACCAAGAACACAGAGGGGATATGATTCTATATTTGTAGTAGTGGACATATTTTCAAAGATGGCACATTCCATTCCTTGTAAGAAGACAAATGATGTTGTACATGTTGCTAACCTATTTTTCAAGGAGATTGTGAGATTGCATGGATTACCTAAGAGTATAGTCTCAGATAGGAATACAAGATTCATTGGATATTTTTGGAGGACATTGTGGAAGAAGATGAGGAGAGACCTAAAGTTTAGTTTAGCATTTCACCCATAGACAAATGGATAACTTGAAGTGGTAAATAGGAGTTTGGGTAACTTATTGAGATGTTCAGTAGGAGATAAAGCAGGAAATTGGGATCTAATTCTACCACAAGTAGAGTTTGCATACAATAACTCAGTGAGCAGAAGCACATGGAAGACACCATTTGAGATTGTGATAGGAGTACAACCTAGAGGAGTTGTAGAGCTAAGAGACATCAGATGGAGAACAAGAGGAGTGCAAAGGAAGAAGAATTTGTAGGATAAATGGAGACACTACAAAATTAGGCCAGGAAAATTTTGGAGAGGTGAATAGTAAGTATAAAGAGCAAGAAAATGAGAAGAGGACACATAAAGATTTTTCAGTTAGAGATGAAGTAATGGTATATCTTAAAAAGGAGAGATTTTTAGTGGGGATATACAATAAGCTAAAGATAAAGAAGTTTGGACCATGTAAGATTCTTAAGAGGTTTGATTTGGGAAATGCATATGAAGTGGAGTTACCAAAGACATTTCGTATATCACCTATATTCAACATTATAGATCTATATTAGTATCTTGAAGGAGATTCAAGTGACAACATTGAAGATGGTTTGAAGAATTAGTTACCACAATAACAACTGGATTAGATAGAACATATTTTGGATAGTAGAGTTGGACGTAGTACCAGAGGCAAACAATACAAAGAATATTTTGTTAAGTGGAAGGGAAGACCGGAAGAAGATTCACCATGGATTTCTTAGACTGAGGCAGACCCCCTTGGTTTTTCTCTAGCCCTAGCTAAGTGAGGGACTCACTTTTTCAACAGCCCCAGGTGTCTAATGTAGGAGCATTTGAGGTTGAAGAGCAATCTTGCATCAACCAAAAATATTTGCTTTCTTTTCTTTTCTTACATTTCAATTGAAGTTTAGTTATTTATAGTTCAACACATTCTACTACATTTTACTGCATTTTCATATCAAATCTCATGGAGAAATATTTAGCTTCTATGCCTTGTCAGCTACATCATACTTAGATTTTAGAAGATTAGGATTCATCTATAGAAAGTTATCACTATCAGAAGATCATTAGCTTTCATAGAATAAAGTATTCATTCAGTCAGCATGAGAACAAAAGGTTTACAAAGCACTTCCATGACTTCTAAAGCCAAATAGAACATATCACAAGGCTAATAAGGATTAGATAGACCTTCCCTCAGGTCTGCACCATGTTTCATTCATTTGCAAAGCAATACCATGAGTTGTAGGCTGACCTACATGTTTTCTACATTATTCATCATTCATTAGAGTTTGAAACCTCTTGAGGCCAATGCAGAGGATCATTAAGCTTGAGGATGATATATATACATCTCTTAGATACATTAGGAAGTTGGTTAGTTGATATCATAAGATAGATAGTTAAATTCTTTCCAGAAGACATTTCAATGACATACCTTACTTTTTTTGTAACCTGGGAAGCAGGCCTATGAGCCCTTTGATTGTAGCCCACATGTTGCCAACATATAAACATTATGATTATTTGATATGTTGAGCATTTGAATCTTCCATTGTATTATGTTATTGTGTTGTTTCTGTTGTGTTTACTCTAGTTGCATGGTTGGACAGTCCCTTCTTAGGACCCTTCATCCATGACTTCACCATTTACCATACCTTCTTTTAACATGTTTTACCTTAGCATTACAGTCTGTCTACCTGACTAGGAAGATGATTTCTTCAAAGGTATTTGTTATCTCATAACAACATAGTCTCTATGTCTCACAATCAAACACTTGCACAAGTTGCTAGCACTGTTGTGCATTTTTCACACCATTTTGAAAATTCTTTTTCAATAGCATCTTGATGAGTGTGCACAAGGAAAGCACTACAAGGTTCAACATGGTCATTTCAAAGCACATCAAAATCCAATAAGAAAGCAAGCTTCTCCAAATAATGGCATGTCCTCATTTTAATGATGCATAGGCATGAAGCAAAGTTCTAGCTATGACATGAATCTAGAAGAATTTAGAATAGATTAAGATGAGGTGCATATATATAATGGGAGATGTGATTTCATAAAGGATGAATGTGCAACTCTTCAAAGGCTTGCTCAAGCATTGAGATCATGGCCAATAGTGCACAAGGCTTCCAAGGATAGACACCACCAAACTCTAATGCCATGTTTTCAAATTCCACGCCAATCTTTTAGATGTAGTTACAACACATTTCTAAGCAATCATTAATGAATGATTCGCAACTAGAAGGAATTGTGTAGAAATGAATTGCCATGTAGGCCATTCCAATCTCATGCATAGCCCTTGAAAGACAGTGTGGGACCCAAAGGAATAGTCATTTTCTACATTCAACACCATTTTTTTGGCAATGTATGGAGCACCATTGCATAAGAGTCTCCCATTAACTCAAGTGCAACAACTTGACCATTGGTGGAAATTTGAATGAAGATAAGATTATAAAGTGAAACTCTAGCACTAAAAATCATTGTCCATGCATAGAATTAATGGCATACAACAATTCTCAAATGTCAATCATTCAAAAATAAATAAAGGAGATAGATTGTGCAGTATAATCTGCATCTTTCTAGTATCTTCTTCAAATCAGATGTGTGGGTAACTCTATCTTTGGAAAACATAGTGAGGTCATCCATATATATAATAATAAACATATCTACCAAATCTTTGAAGGTATTGTCCATTGCTTGTTGGAAAGTTACACTAGCATTTATAAGTCCAAATGACATTCTTCTGTAGGCAAATGTTCCCCACTAGGTAGTAAAAGTCATCTTCATCATGTCTTCATACTTTACCAAAACCTAATTATACCTAGAATATCTATCTAGAAAAGACATCATTTGTGACTCATTCACTATTTACAACACCTCATCCAAGGAAGGAAGTGGATAATTATCCTTTTCAGAAGCCTTATTTAAGTTCTGAAAATCAACACAAAGCCTGATTTCTCCATTCTTTTTCTGGATTGGAACCAAATTAGGAACCCATGTTGAATGCCTTATAGGAAAAATAATTTTGGCTACCAGTAATTTCTACACCTCCTTAAATATCAAAGGTTCTATCAAGGTCTTGACTAGCCTTTGTTTTTGCCTAAATGGTTTGATATTCAGTTTAAGGGGTATCATATGAGTAATGATAGAAGTATCAAAAGTCTTGAGATCTTCATAACCCCATGCAATGACATCCCTATAATCTTTCAGTACCTTAGTGATATCTTATTTCTCTCTTTGGGAGCCCTTCTTACTGATAAATATGTTTCTATTGACACCATCCTCTCCTAAATTGTATGTTTCATACTTCTCTCCTTTAGAGTCAGTAGGTATATTTTGTTTTACCATTGGGTCTGAGTCAAATATTCTTTCCAAAGAAACCATGCCTTTAGCAATATTGTTTGTTTTCAAATTTAACACCCCCTCATTATCTTCTTCAAATGAATCTTGTTCTGATTCATTGATAATTTGGCCTTCAAAGACCCCTGCATTGCCAATAAATTCTAGAATATGTTGATCATCCTAGAATACTTGAAAATTACATACATTATTTGGCACAAATGGGACATGAACTAGTTCTTTAGAGAATCTCCTTATTCGAGAATGTGCCATGGGCTCCAAAGTACTGGTTGCAATAGCTAATGCATCTGAAATATGATTGAACTTCTTCGAGGGATGACCTTTATACCAAAATCTTCAAAGTCTTCAATCAAGCTCCAAACTCAATTTCTATAGGCAGCCAACCTTTTATCATGAAAAACATACTGACTTCTCACTTGCTTCACCATGAGTTCTAATCTCCTTGTACCTTCAGATAAAGCACTCCTTTCTTGTTCATGAATATCAATCCTCTTATAAGGGCTTCATACATTGTCATATTATTTGTATAATCGAATTGTAGTCAATAAGAGGCCAAAAAGGCTCTTCCTTTGGGACTCACCAATTCCACTCCTGCTCCACTTCCTTGCTTTGATCTTGACCCATCAAAATTGAGAGTCCAAATTTTGTTTTTTTGGGGAGACTTACTTTTGGTGTCTACCTCAAGACCAAGTGTTGGTGGAATAGGCATCGTGTCTACTATTTGAACATTACTTAGTTCTTCATCTTGACTATCATTAGAGGTATGTATGTCTTTAATCAAAATAGTCAAATCTTCTTCTACTTGACTTAAATCCACCTGCAATTGCTCCCAAGTGACTTTAAAACTAGTTGGAGGCTCCTTTTCTTGAACAATATGTTGTCAATGTGTGTTGTAATTATGTTTTCATTGATGTCAACACTTAGAGTAATGTCAATACTTGGAGTAAGGTTCGCAAAAAGTTTGTGATGATATACTAGTGAGATATAGTGGTGATGCTGATGTTGAGGGTTGCTGATATCTAGTGATGTTCCTAAGGTTCATAATGGGTTACTGATGTTCATGGTTGGATATCATGCTCTGATCAGTATCAAGTTGTTTTGAGCATGCTTATGGTCATAAAAGATGACTTTATGATGAAATCTTAAGATGGGAATTAGAAGTTCATGGTTGGATGTCATGTCACATCTAGTAGAGAAAATATGGTTCATGGTTGGACGTCATGTTGAATATAATGTGGTTACTAAAGTTCATGGTTGGATGTCATGCCTTGATCAATATAGAGTTGAGTATGAAGTTATATTAAGATGGGAATTAGAAGCATCAAGAAGATACACTAATATGGAAATTAGAAGCAATAAGATGATTAGATGCATTATTGATGTTGAGAAGATGTTACTAGTGGCCTAAAGCATATTTTATGATATCTCCTACTGTTCCTAAGAGTGCATGTGTTGATACAAAGAAGGTTTGGCCTCTAGAAGTAGGTGAAAGTTTTTTGCTATAGGATGACTGCTTTTGAAGACTATCTGGGAGATTGATCCACATTTTTATCCTTTTAATTTTGTGCCTCTGTAGGGAAGATAGCTTCAAATAATGTCAAATCATGTATTTTCCAATTTTCATGGTGTTTGGATAAATGAAAGAGTGTTTTGCCATTGACAGTGTGAAGAAAGTGTTGTTTTTGTGAAGGTGTTCTTAGTAGGACAATGGAATACTCGATATTCCTCCGTATTTGCAGTTATGGCTATGTGGTTCTAGAATTGTGTTTAGGGTTCTGTGAAGCTAATAATACCAAAGTTTTAGATCATCTATCCTTCCGCTGTGGAAGTTATGCATGATAGAGTACTGGCATGTGTCAGACAGAGTAAGCTGGTGTTGAAGGTCTGTTGGAATGTTCAAAATTCCTCTAGATGTGAATGTTTGTCTTTGTGGTTTTTTAGACATGTTTTTGGATGTCCATTACATGCTTTCTTGTAGTTTCAAGTTTCTTGGTGATCCTCAAGCTTAGGTTTTCAATGATAGTATGTTGCAGTGTGTTCTGGATGACTTGTTATTCTCAGAGTTCATGGTTGAAGATGTGTGGCATACAATCTTTGATGTGCAGAGCTAAAGGAGTGTTTGGAGATGTTGTATGAGTCTTGTAGACTCATGTGGAAGAGTTTCATGAAGATCTTTCTTGTTTCCAGTATCACACAAGTTTTTCAAGTTGTTGTGGCCATTATGCTTAAAGTTTCATATGCCTTTGCTTAAGACCATCCTATTTTCAAATGAGTAGAGTGTGCATATGTAATTCCTTGATGTTTTATTTAGTGAAGGATAGTTTGGACCTAGTTAAGAAAGTGTTGATAACATTGCAAGGCATGGGTCTTCTACTAGTGTAGTGTGTAGTCTTGTTTAGGACTTGTCCTCTACAAGTTTCATGTTGTGTGTAGTCTGGTCAACTTGTAAATGTATTTTCATGTTGTCTCTGGCTGAAAAGAAATGTAACCAATGTAATATCATGTATAAATTGTAAATCAAATTGAGTTAGGTGAGGTGTGATTGCAAGTTTATTGATAAGGTTTGCAAGCAAGAAAAGGAGCAAAATGAATGCATTATGATGTGCGACTGAAGTAGAAAGAGCAAATGTGTTAGAAGCTATCCTAATTCATCTTGAAGACATTTGTGTGCAATAAAGGAAGTGAAGAGTGTGCCTAATTTATCCAATCATTAGAAGAAGAAGAAGAAGAATTGCAATCATCAAAGGTGTGAATTTCAATGTTAGTTTTCAGGCAATAGGAGTGTCATACTATAATCTTTATTAAGTTTTCTCTCAATTCATGGAATAGTTGCTTCCTTGGGAGTGACCCTAAATCAAAGTTTTCAGGGAGTTGTATCTTCCTTGGTAGTGAACCTATTGTTGGCAAGAGACATTGTGTGGCTTCATGAGTGTTGTCATTGATGGCAACAAAGTCTATCCCACACATCTGCAGTACATAGTATGCCTATACCGGAAGTCAAATTGAAGATTGTTTTGCTCCAGTGAACAAGAACATAGTATGCAACAAGGTCCAACAATCAGGTTTGGATCTCTCAGATGGTGTAACTCAGTAAGTTACGGACTTGCATAAGTCAAGAGGAGTATCATGACTACTATATTCTAGAGATTTAGTCTCCGGTAGTAAAGCATGGAAAAGATATGAGCATCTGAGCATCGAGTTCCAGTCAAGTAGAGCAGACAGAGGAAGAACTGATCAACAGAGCATCATACTTCAATCTAGATGAGTAAAAGGTGTTGATCAAGCTATTTAGGGATTATACATTTTGGCCGACATGATTAATGACTTCTATGCCTATGCTTTTGATACGTATCACAAATCAAGCATGGATTCAGCTGACAGATCAATATTTTGTAAATATCTTGAGTGTTCTTGCAGCCAACTAGAAAGTTGATGAAATCCTTGATGCGGATATATATACTAGATGGATTCTAGTGTGTAGGTGTGTGGAATATACAAGTGATGAAATAAAGTGTGAATAAAAGTAGGGAGAAGAGTAAAAGTAGCAAATCAAGTCCGGTATGTGACAGAGTAACAATATCAAAACAGAGGAAGAATGAAGTGCATCAAATTAGTATTTTGAGCCTAAACTAGAATTGAACTCTTGAATTTGCAGATGCTTCTCATTAGTTCAAACACCTGATTACCTTCTGTAAGTTCTGTAGATAGTGAGTCTCTTGTAGGCAGTGTGCCTCTTGTGAGCAATGTGCTCAAGCAGTGAGCCCTAATTGGCAAGTGCCATTTTGTACTACTTTATTCTTTTAATAGAGAATACATTCTTGGGTTAGTCACCCCATGGTTTTTTCCTTAACACGATTTTCCACATAAAAATCCTTGTGTTATGTGTGTTAATTTTATTTCTGTTCTTATGATCATATATGCTTATATGTTTTGATGTTGCACTAATTACTAAAGGAGAAAAGAAAGTTAAAGATATTTGAGATAATTGATTCACCCCCCTCTCAGTTATCTTCCTTGTTTCCAACAATTGGTATCAGAGCTAAGTTCCTCTAAACAAAGCCTAACAGCTTGAGGAAGATTTGGGAATCTCAATGGATATATATGGTATGAAGGAACAACTTCAGTCTACCCTAGATGATCTTGAACAATCCCACTCTGAAGTCAATAACTTGAGAGAAAGACTCAAACAAGCTGATGATTTCATAAATGAGCTAAAAGAAAAACTAAGCATCTCTATGAAAAAGAGAAAGGAACTACTTCAAAAATTAGCAAATCAAAGTGAAGCCAATGATACTAATGAAGATCTGGATGAGAAAAACAAACTATGTGAGAAGCTGTCAAAAGAGGTCATTATCGTAAGGCATGAGATGGAATCAGGGGTTATGAGATACACCCAATAAATTGAAGAAAAAAGGAAAATTGAAGATAATCTAAAACAATCCCTCAAGGAGAAAACAGAGGACTCCCACAAAATGGACAGAATAATCAGGCATCTTGAATCGGATCTTGAAGAAGCTATAGACAATGAAGAATAACTTAAGTATCAGATAGACACTCTTAAACAAGATCTTCAAACAACAAATGAATACAAAGAGAAATTCAAGATAAGCTCAGCCCAACTTGAAGTTCTTCTTGAAAGCCAAAAGAAGGTAGATGATAAGTGTGGCTTGGGATATGAGAAAGGTGAAAGCTCCGGATCTGGTTAGAAGAACTTTGGATCAGGAAATCAAAGAAATAGGCCTAGAAGACCTCTGGTAAGGTAACCAAATGGTCAAAGATATCCATCCTTGATGGATACTGCTTCAATTGCAACAATTTTGGTCATAAAGTAGTTCAGTGCAGAAGGAGAATGAATCAGACTAATCCATCCTTCTCCGGACAATGTTTCAACTGCAAAAGGTATGGTCACAAATCTCATGAATGCAAAAATATGCAAATAAAAAATTCATTCAATGGTAGATGCTTTGCATGCAATAGAATGGGACATATGGCTAATCAATGCAGATCAAGAGGATATCAATCAAATATGCAAAGAAATGTTGTTTGTTACAATTGCAATAGATCCAGTCATATTGCTAAATTCTGCAGAAGTAAAAATCAGGATAAAAAGGGTCTAGTGCATCATAATAAAAAAACAAGATAAGGGTAAAGGAAAAGTGAATGCAGATGAAGTTCAAAGGGAGATGAGCAAGATTTGGGTGAGTAAGAGTACAAAAATTATTGGGGATGGATCCGCACAGGAATCTAATGCTGATATTCCTTCCAAAAACTAAATAGATGAGCTCTGGCTCAAGGGGAGTCACAGAGAAAAATAAATTCCCCTAGCCAGTCAATTAGTGCCTAAATTTGGCACATGGAATGCTATGGATTAAAGGGTTCTTAGAAAAATATCTAAATAACCCTCAGTAAAAATATGAAAGATCCACATGGAGTTTTGCAAGAGTTTAACCGTTCAAGTTGATCCGGTTTGACAGCCATCTGATAAAGCAGGATTTTCACTGACATATCCAATATGATTCAAAATTGAGATACTTTGATCTGTGGACCCATGGCATGACTGAAGAAAAGAAGATATGTTGTCAATTCTCACTGACAATGATTCTAAGATCAACACAATGATTCGAGAAGATCTCTCTTAAAATAGAGTAACCGAATAACTTAAGTTATGCATTTATTGCAAAAGGAAATTAGGGTTTGCACAAGGATAAAAGGGTTCATTCACTCATTATTTGCACATTTATATTTGAGAAGAAGAAAAGAAGAGCTTTGCATCAAAGCTTCTACAACTCACTGAAAGATCAACTGCAAAATTGAATCTAACCAGCGATTTGTTTCAGCTCCTATTTCAAACCCTAAAGCATAAAAGGTACTTCCATTTTGAAAATCTCTCTCTTAATCTTTTGCAAGATGGCTACTCCAATGGTTGTTAAGATCACTGATAGGCCACACCCAAAATTCAAGAAACACCCCTATAAATATCTAGAAGTTGATCCTTTAGGTGCATTCTCTAGCATTCCACATGGGGTATTGCACATAGAAGATGTTAAGGTTATATCCATGCCAACATTGAGGAATTTGGAGACTCTAAATTGATGGACATCTATCACAAACAGCTAATAGATGAGAGCTTTGAACTTAAACCTCAATACAAGGCCCTCTGAGATAAACACTTTGGACATTGCATACACTTTCCTTGTTTTGCAGAAGATGATTGGGTCTGGTATGTCCTAAGCAGGATGCATGATAATTTCATGTGGTTAATGAGGCCCTTCAAGATAACAAAAAGATACCATCAGGGTAGTAACTAGACTGCACTCATCCGGTGGGTTACCTACACTCAAATTTGTCAAGAACTAGATAGTAACTAAAGCCACCAGATGTAAGTTTGACAAGAGAGCAATGGCCATAGATGACATCACAGATCTAGATGTCAAATTTGCCTCAATGATAATTGGGTATAAGATCTATTATTCTAGCAGGGAGAATTTTGTGTCTGGGACTGCAATATATGCAGCATATCAGATGTTGAGGGAAAATGCAGATTATGACCTATGTGAACTTCTCTTAAATCAACTATTAGAAAACCTATAGAAGATCAAGAAGGATAAGAAGAACTCCTTTAAGTATGGTTGTTTAATACTGTGTCTATTCTTCTATTACATGAATGAGCTACCTGAATCAAGTGGTTGGGTTTGGCAAAATGACAAACCAGTTGTAATCCAGATTAGAGATTATATGTATGGACTTGGTGATGCTAAAGCTCAAAGTACAGCTCTCTAGGGTTACTTTAAGAGCTTCCAAAGCATTATGCAAGCCAGAGAGAGGATACCTCAACACATAGTTGAGAAATACAAGGATACAATGTGCTTCATGGTTGACACTGATCAATTCCTAATGGAGGCAGTTGAGCCCATAACAGTGTGGATAATGCCAATGGGATACGAGGTAGATGAGAAAATCTTGGAGCTACATATTCAACACCTGTTGAGCCAGCCTAAGGACCCTGAGGCAGAAAGGTTTGGAACCTTTCAAGAACTATGTGTAAAAATACATGTTGAGCTAAGACAACCAAAGATAAAGAGGAAAGTTAGAAGGGAAGTTGAGGAAATTGCCAAAATATTTGGCATATCAAAAGAGGTAGTAGATGCAAACAGAGAGAAAATGGAGAAGGTTGAGAAACAGAAACAAGAAGCAAAGAAAGGATGTGTTTTGGTACAAGCCTCCTCCCAAACTAGATCCTCCAAGAGCTCTGCGCTTGCCACTCCTAAAAGCTCAAGAGCCACCAAACTGGAAGTCAACACATCTGGAAAAGGAGAAAAGAGAATGAAAACAAAAGCCACAAGGTCATACATAAGTCTCAAAGATGATGAAGAAATATAATTTGATGAGGAAGTTAAGAAAATGAAGAAGAAAACATCCAGGGAATTCTCTGCTAGTAAAAACAAAGAAGAAAAGGCAGAAGAATTTGTTGAAAAGCCCACTCTTTCCATTGATGATATCATCAAGGCAATTACTATGGATGGGAACCTGCAACCGGTAACAGAGTTCTATGATGAATACAGTGATACTGACAAGAGGATTCTGGAAGAAGCTACAGCCAGGTACCTAAACATCTACAATAAAGCATTCATTGAAATTATATCATTAATTCCTAAAACTCTAGAGAAGGTACTTGAACTAAGAAAAGAGAATGCAAAAGAAAAAGACTTAGAGATTCAAGAACAGATAGCAATTCAGCTCTACCCTTCTATTACTCCAAAGAAAATGGACATGATTTTTAAGGACTGTAAGGATGAATTCCAGAATAAAGCAAGAATGAAAAACTTATGCTTGGAGAAACTGACCAAGTAGCAAGAGAAACAAAAGACATCCTCCAGAATGCCTTCAAAAGATTCAATCTTCCTATTGTAGAGGAAATAGATGAAGAACCTTCTACCATGGATGTTGAAGGATTGAATGTAACCAATGAAGAATCTTCTGACAAAAATGTAGAAGGATCAAAAGAGATAGATGAAGAGAAGTCTAAGGACTTGGATTCCTCTATTCCAGAAGAGGAAGTTCATGAAGTAGTAAACACAGGTAACATCTCTCCTCTGGATCCCACTACAGACATTCCAGATTTAGGAGCTGAAGGAGAAGGAAGAAAAGAGGAGAAAGTGAGTCAAGAAGAGGAGGTAAAGAGAAAAGAAGAAGAACAAGTAGAGAAGACCTATGATGACAGTTCTGAGATCCCAAAATAAAAGAAGACTCAATCTTCGGCAAAAGACATTGCAAAGTCAGTGAAGAATTTCTTGAACAAAGAAATGATGGAGATAGATGAATCTGAGCTATTTCAAGGGCCACTAAATTTTGACTCTCTCTCTCTCTCTATCTCCGGTCCAGACAGTGAAAATAGCATCTTTTGCTCAAGCCAAAGCAAAAGAAAAACTCTTGAAATCTCACATGGAAGATTGTGAACTGTTGGAGATTGCATTTGGGATGCTGGAGAAGATCATGCCATCATTTCAAAAGGATCCTTCAACCTCTCCATATGGTAACTTGAAATCACTGGTAAATTCTATTAGCACTCATTTTGAATCTTTAGAGAAATTGGCAGAAGCAAAGGTCTAGAAGGAGTTTTTGGGAAAAAGGTTCACTGAAGTACAGGGACTCATTGCTAATGATAGGAGGACCCTAGACATTGGAATAAAGAGCCTTGAAAATGCTCTTAAAGATGGTGGGAACATGTACAAATTTTGTCTATCTTGGCCCAAAGTGACAGAGAATATTGAAAAGAAGGTGAAAGAACAAGAAGGTAAACTGTCAAGTTTATCTTAGAATTTTGATCCCCTCACTACATCCTTAATGAATCAAGAATGCTAGGCCATTGTCATCATAAATGAAATAAAGAGATTGAACAAAGAAAAGAAGGATATAATAAATAGAATGAGTGAACTTAGAGGGATAATTATCCCTAAGTTAGAGGCAATGCATGAGGCCTTGATAGATGCTCAGACCACAACCTGGACCAGTGATCTGATAGATTTAAGAAGGGCAGAAGCATATGCATTTTTGTTGAGTGGTCACATCTCTATTTTGGATAGGATGAAGCATAGCTAGGCCATAGAATTTGTACAGTTGAAGGCCACTTTTGCGGATATACTTAAGTATATGTAAGTATAACATATATATATATACTTATGCAGCTATGTATAGGTTAATTTTTGAAAATTTTGGTGTGCGGATTCTACCCTTTGCCATTGATGTCAAATGGGGAGTGAAGAGTAGTGAAAAATGTGGAATCCAGCTTAGGGGGAGCTCCGGTAAAATAGTGCAAAAGATAGAGCATCATCCAAGGGGGAGTTTACTATGACACTTAGCCATTTTTCACTAAGTGTTGCCATCAATGCCAAAGGGGGAGATTGTTGGCAAGAGACACAATGTGGCTTCATGAATGTTGTCATTAATGGTAAGAAAGTCTATCCCACACATCCACAGTACATAGTATGCCTATACTGGAAGTCAGATTGAAGATTGTCTTAGTCCCGTGAACAAGAACAGAGTATGCAACAAGGTCTGACAATCAGGTCAGGATCTCTCAGATGGTGTAACTCAGCAAGTTGCGGACTTGCATTAGTCAAGGGGAGTATGATGACTACTATATTCCAGAGATTTAGCCTCTGGTAGTAAAGCATGGAAAAGATATGAGCATCTAAGCATCGGGTTCCAGTCAACTAGAGCAGATAGAGGAAGAATTGACTGGGAAAGCATCAGAGTTCAATCCGAATGAGTAAAAGGTGTTGATCAAACTATTTGGGGATTATACATTGTTGGCTGACATGATTAATGACTTATAGCCTATTCTTTTGATACGCATCACAAATCAAGCATGGATTTAGCTGACAGATCAGTAATTTATAAATATCTTGAGTGTTCCTACTGCTGACTAGAAAGTTGATGAAATCCTTGATGCGGATATATATACCAAATGGATTCTAGTGTGTAAGTGTGTGGAATATACAAGTGATGAAATAAAGTGCGAAGAAAAGTAGGGACAAGAGTAAAAGTAGCAAATCAAGTCCAGTATGTGACAGAGCAACAATATCAAAACAAAGGAAGAATGAAGTGCATCGAATCAGTATTTTGAGCCTAAACTAGAACTGAACTCTTGCATTTGTAGATTCTTCTCATCAGTTCAAATACCTGATTACCTTCTATAAGTTTTGTAGATAGTGAGTCTCTTGTAGGCAGTGTGCCTCTTGTGAGCAGTGTGCTCGGGCAGTGAGCCCTAATTGGCAAGTTCCATTTTGTACTACTTTATTCTTTTAATAGAGAATACAATCTTGGGTTAGTCACCTTGTGGTTTTTCCCTTAACATGGTTTTCCACGTAAAAATCCTTGTGTTATGTGTGTTGATTTTATTTCTGTTCTTATGATCATATATGCTTATATGTTTTGATGTTACACTAATTACTAAAGGAGAAAAGAAAATTAAAGATATTTGAGATAACTGATTCACCCCCCCTCTCAATTATCTACCTTGTCTCCAACACTTATATCAAAGTTTTTAAGGAGTAGTAGCTTCCTTGGGTTGTAGCCCTAAAACAAAGTTGTAATTTTGAACTTCAAATATTGTGAGCTAATCCTCACCGCAGTTTTTCCCTTCTTGGATTTTCCACATATATCTGGTGTTATGTGTTGATGTGCATTATGTTAATCTTTCATGCTTATGTTGATACTATAATTCTTAAGTTTTAATCAGCTCTGGAGGATCCAAAGTTTGATTAGATATTGATTCACCCCTCCTCTCAATATCCTGGTGTGTTCAACAATTGGTATTAGAGCCAAGTTCCTCTGAAGGAAGATTAACTACTTGAGGAAGGTTTGAGATGGCACATAGTGGACCTAGCAAGATACCTAGGTTTGATGGAACAAATTATACTTTTTGGAAGCTAAGGATGGAAGCCTATATCAATTCTCTAGGGTGTGGTGTTTGGGACTCTATCAAGACTAGTTACACAGTTCCTGCTACTACTCCTATAGATCTAGATGAAGTTAAGGAGTATGCTAACAATTTGAAGGAAAAGTTTTCTATCATGAGTAGGTTAGCTGATTCAAAACTTTCAAAGGTAATGAGTTTAAGTTCTGCTAAAGAAGTTTGGGATAAACTTGAAACTATTTATGAAGGAGATAAGAAAGTAAAACTGTAATGCCCCGCCATGCAACCCTAGAGATAAGTCAACTAAAGCAATAAAAAGGCAATTTTTTTTTAATAGAGATAATAATAATAAAATTTAACATAGTCTGATACAACAAGTTAACTAACATCTCTAGGGATAACATGACTGCATTATTGAAATTAAGCAATATTCCACAACATACATAACTCATTCAAATTATGTTTAATTACATGACTACATTACTAATTACTAACATGATCTAGCTAACAACCATGGTTTGTTCTAAATCCCAAATGCACTAAATGAATACACACACACATAATTTGTAATGCCTACCCAAGAAATTAACAATAATGAACTTAACAGGATGATAAGATAACAATTTATAAAATTTATCTTCAATTTAAAAATCAGAGTTCATCAACATTCATCGAAAATGAAATGTAAGATACAAACGTTTCCATAAATTTATACATATTTATACACATTTACCAATACAGCCAAATAGTCATCCATTCACCTAGTGAAAAGGTACTTCCTTAGCTTCAGAGTCCTGCATGGCTTAAAGATCTCAAACTGCACATCTAAACAAACATTAGTTCTACATGATTAGTAATTACTCAATATCAATTGCATAAAATGACAATCCTAAGGCTCTAAGGGGCTGACCTAATGTCTTGGGGACTCATCTAAGATGGCCTTCTCTACGTAGCATAGCACAGAGACATTGTAGTTTGGGACATGAACTTACAACCTCATGGTTGCATCATACCATTCAAAACTTCTAGAAGATTATATATAGGACTTCAACACATTCTCAACATATTCATGAAGTTTCACAACAAGAATGATCTATTTTAAACAACATACTTTTATACTTAACAAATCATGTTGGATAACAATAGATTCTCTACTTTAGTATAGCATAAGTTTTAAATAAGAAAAGGTTAGGAAGATAAACCAATCTCTTATATTCTATATGTAGCACATGAAATCAAATTAATTCTTAACAGGTTCAGACAAGATGTTACTTTTATAACAAAACTATTGTCTTGGCCAATCTATCCGTTGTTATTATAAAATACTAATTCTCAACCATAAGCTTAAGAGTATCTATAACATATCCATGCAACATATCTATGCTTATGGTCAACAATTAAAAATTGATGTTCATTTATGCAAGACTCTCCTATATAAAGAACTATGGCATTGTTACATAACAGATATGAAGAATAACAAATATGTATCAAGAAAATATAGACTTATGAGATGTACTTCTACATGGTCAAGAAAACATGAAACCCCAAGACTTCAAAGGTGAGAGATATCTCATTCTCAGAACTTTGTTCAAATATGGAGTAGCTCCAACTTGTATTGTTAGGAATCTCTCTCCTTATTATCACCATAGTTAGGCATTCTTTTTGAAAGGAAGCAATGAATTATGTACTTAAATTACTTAAGACAACTTGATATAGGATAAGTAATGGGATATACAAATTAGGTCCAAGAAATACTAATAAGATCAATATTAGAGTTTCCAAAATCACTCTGAAATTACCATTCTATTCTAATGAATTTTCTAAAATTATGAATGTATACCCATCTGTTCTATTACTGACCTGGCATTAAATGCTAATTCAGTTGAATTGCTAACTAGGCCAACTAGCGTACCATCAACCCTAAAATTTTGCAATTGATATGTAAATATTTATCTTTGAAACCTCATTTTTGTGATCATAAAGTGGGGATTTTAAGTAGACTAGATTGAACTATTCAAATCAAATTGTGATGTGAAGCAGCCTCACAAGTGGTTATTAAGGACTGACTATTCCATAAACTTGAAAACAAGTATTAGAATGATACAATTTTATCTACTCAAACAAAAATTATCCATACTAACATACATATTACTTGGTTCATAATAGATAATAAAAGATTTAATAACTTAAAGGATAAATTCCCTATCATCTATCAAATAAATTCTACCCATTTTATCTAGAGATAATATAAATCAATTCAGCTAAAAAAACTGATCCATTCAATTCAACCTAGAATATATATATATATATATATACTTTCTAATAATAATAATACACTTTCTTCCTATATTTAAAGAAGATTAAAGATAGTATGTTTTAAACTAGTTAAAGATAATCCTCCATCTAGCTTCAATAATTAAAGAGTTACTAATTTCGTTAGAAAATAAAGGGAATGATTTTTCTTAAAATATATTTAGTCTAACTCTAAATGTTAATAGAGCCACTAAAGTGTAAGATATGACTTTGAAAATCTATCAAAAGGATTTTGAGATAGTATTAATACAAATCTGATCTTAAGTCAAGGATCAATTTCTTTTGAAACATGGAATAGATTCCCTTACTATCATAGAATTTTAAGGAATGACTAAAAGTTCAAACTAAGTCAAAACAAATGATTTTTTTAAACTAGAGAAATTACAGATACTCTAAAGATAATAAATTAAATTGCTCAAAACTTATGATGAAAGTCAACTTGTTAACTGAAGGAAGTCCAAAATGAAATCGTAGAAAAAAAAAAAAAAGAAAACTGTTGGGTTAAAAGAGATTCATCTGTTTGGACTTGGTGCTAAAGTGACTATGCAAGGTGCATGGTTTGACAGGGTAAAGATAACCAAATTCACTTAATCTTAATGCCACATCTAAATTATGCATTTTTAGGAAATCTCTCCTAGTTCTGAGTAATGGGGAGGTTATCAATAAGCAACGCATGTGTGAAGATCAATTAGGTTTCTCAATATAGAGAAGACACACTTATTGGAGGGTGCAATGAATACATGTAGAGTGCTAAAATCATCTTGCAGTGAGCTAGGAAGAAAGAAACATCCTCGAGAAAAAAATAATATGAAATAGCCAGATAACAGTTTGGCAATTATTATAGTTGGAAATGCTCTGGTAGACATGTATGCAAAATGTGAAAGCATAGACAAGGCACACGAACTGTTTGACATAATGCCTCCAGGAGATGTCATCTCATGGAATGCAATGATTGCAAGATTACGCAATAAGGGATTTGTTGAACAGGCTTTAAAACTTTCAAGCAAAAGCAATCGACAGGTGTAAAGTCAAATTCCACAACTTTTGCCAGTGTCCCCTCAAAAACATTAGGAAAAGAAACTTAGAACTACTAACAGTTAAATGTATACATTTCACCTAAAATTTTCTCTCATTTTACCATTTAACAGAATCAACATTCACTTCTAGACAAGAATTAGGATAATCTTAATTTTACTATTAAGCAGGAAAGAACAAACTAGTTTTAAATCAAAGTCATTACTGTGGTCTTAAACATCAAACTAAGGAAGTATATACCAGTTTAGGATCAACATTAATGGATAAATAAAGCTAAGGATATATCTACTATATTTAAGGAGAGTTTCATGAATCAAGTAAAAAGAGGCTACCTTGAATGATCACAATAAAAATAAAGAAACTATGAACAACAAGGCCCACAAAGTGGTTTTTTGTTTGTTGAAGAACTCCCCTTATCCTTGTGTGTTCTCGAAGATTTGATCCAGTCCAATCTTGCTCTGCTTCTAAATCTCCCTATCTACTAGGAATGTTGGAAATTGTGTGCCACGTAAATTTAACCCAGATCCTAAATAAAATATTGTAGGCCCACAAGTGGCTTCTTCCTCTTCGAAAATTTACTCCCCTAGGATTATCGGTAGGATCATAACAAATTGTAGGGTGCTAAAGCATAGAGAAATATATATATATATATATATATATATATATATATATATATATATATATATATATATATATATATATATATATATATATATATATATATATATATATTTCATAACACAGAAAAATGTTACAGGTTTAAGTAAAAAGGAGATAAATGACACTTCAGGTTGACATGCTAAAAGGGAAGCATCAACAAGGCTCATGATTCTTTTGGTAAAATGCCTTAGAGAAGAATACCCATTTACTTCAATCACAAGAGTGACTCTCATTGTAATTCAGCTACAAAGGATTGATATGCATATGGCTGACCTTCTAGACATTACTAGATATCTTAAGGACACCCTAAACTTTATCATAAGGTACCACTATGTCCTATGGCAGCTGCATGAAAGTGCTTCTAGGTGCCCGAAACAGGAAGAGAACATACATCAAATCATATATTAAATAGGATAATCAAAACTTACCTACAACTTGAGGGCCAAGCTTAAGTGCCAAAGGAGTAGAAGGCACAAAATCCCTTATGATCACGCTGTCCATGTCACCCCCTGTTTGAGATAATAGACTCCTTTCCTCTTAAAAGATTTCCCCTCACATACGCTCCAAAATAAAATAGAAAAAAAATGCAATAAATTCCCACTTCTCTCACATCTCTAAAATTAGTCTCCACTATGAATAAAGATAGTAAAAGCATTTAATTTTCAATAACTCCTATCTAATCACTTATTCTTACATTTTCTAAAATTAGTTTTCCCTTATTTTCTACCAAAACTAACCATATCCAATATCACAGAAATGTCTATGAATGGGTCCCATGATTTTCAAAATAAGAAAGTATACTACATATATCTTCAACTATGATGTAAATAAAAGATCAACTACAGAATCAAAGATTAGAAATGCCATTACACGTGATGGAAATACAATTCATAATGTATACTATAAACATGCATTCCTAGACACGCATACCACATATTGTAATGATACATAGATACATGACTTGGCAGGTACAAAATCATAACGTATATTTCATTTTGCAAAGTTAATGGCATATCAAAAGTGGTCGATGCAAAAATCAAAATGTAGACTTGCAGATTTAGAGTATATGATATCAAAAGACACATATAGAGACACACTACTTAAATATCATCCACTTCAATGATCAAACAACCAATAGAAACTTTACACTTCATTTACCATAAAAAAATGTTAGATATTTTTGTTGGCAAGAGACACTGTGTGGCTTCATGAGTGTTGTCATTGATGGCAACAAAGTCCATCCCACACATCTAAAGAACATGGTATGACTATACCGGAAGACAGACTGAAGAGTATTTTGGTCCTGTAAACAAGAACAAAGCATACAACAAGGTCCGATAATTACATCTGGATCTCTCAGAGGAAGCATTTCAGTAAAGTACGGAATTGGGGAAGTAAAGAGAAGTACTATGACTAATACATTCCATAGATTGAGCCTCCGGTGATGAAAGAGTGAAAAGATATGAACACCCAAGTGTTGGGTTCTTGTGTGGTAGAGTAGACTAAGGAAGAACTGACTGGCAGAGCATCAGACCTTAATCCGGATGAGATATTGATGGTGATCAAGTTTCTTAAGGGATCATTCATGATTGGATGACATGATTGATGACTTCTATAAGTATCTCTTTGATACGTATCACTTGGTAAGCAAGGATTCAGCCGACAGACTAGAGTTTGGGAAAATATTGAGTATTCTGGATGCTGACTAGAAAGATGTTGAAATCCTTTGTGCGGATATATATACCAGATGGATTTTGATGAAAGGAAGTGTGACAAGTATTGTGAAGTGTGAAGAAAAGTAGAGAGTAGTGTGGAAATGGAAATACAGGTTTGGTATGTGACAGAACAACAACACTAAGGCAGAGGAAGAATGAAGTGCAGTAGATCAGTATATTGAGCTTAACTGGAACTGAACCTCAGCATATGTGGATGCTTCTCATCAGTTCAAGTACCTGGTTTCTTTCTATAAACTATTGTAGGCAGTGACCCTCTTCCAAGCAGTGTGCTCAGGTAGTGAGCCCTAATTGGCAAGTGCCATTTTGTACTACCTTATTCTTTTAACAAAGAATACACTCTTGGGTTAATCACCACGTGGTTTTTCCCTTAACAAGGTTTTCCACATAAAAATTATTGTGTTATGTGTATTGATTTTATTTCTACTTTCATCGTTATACATGCTTATATGATTTGATGATGCACTAGTTGCTAAAGAAGAATAGGAAATTAAAGTATTTTAGATAACTGATTCACCCCCCCTCTTAGTTATCAACAATTGGTATCAGAGCTAAGTTCCTCCTAACAAAGCCTAATAGCTTGAGGAAGATCTGGGAATCTCAATGGATATTTATGGTATGAGAGAACAACTTCAGTCTACCTTAGATGATCTTGGTCAATCTCACTCTGAAGTCAATAACCCAAGGGAAAGACTCAAACAAGTTGATGATTTCATAAATGAACTCAAAGAAAAACTAAGTATCTCAATGCAAAAAAGAAAGGAACTACTTCAATAATTAGCAAATCAAAGTGAAGCCAATGATACTAATGAAGATCTGAATGAGAAAACCAAGTTATGTGAGAAGTTATCAAAAGAAGTCATTATGGTAAGACATGAAATGGAATCAGGAGTTATGAAATTCACCCAAGAAATTGAAGAGAAGAGAAAAAGTGAAGATAATCTAAAACAATCTCTCAAGGAGAAGTCAGAAGACTACCACAAAATGGATAGAATAATTAGGCATCTAGAATCTGATCTTGAAGAAGCTAGAGACAATGAAGAACAACTTGAGATTCAGATAGACACTCTTAAAAGGGATCTTCAAACAACAAATGAATACAAAGAGAAATTCAAGATAAGACTTGCTCAACTTGAAGTTCTTCTTGAAACCCAAAAGAGGGTAGATGACAAGCAAGGCTTGGGGTATGAAAAAGTAGAAAGCTCCAGATCTGGTCAGAAGAACTCTGGATCATGAAATTTAAGAAACAGGCCTAGAAGACCTCTGGTAAGACAACCAAATACTCAAAGATATCCATCCTTCAATGGATACTGCCACAATTGCAATAACTTTGGTCATAAAGCAAATCAGTGTAGAAGAAGAATGAATCAGACTAATTCATCCTTCTCTGGATAGTGTTTCAACTACAAAAGGTATGGTCACAGATCTCATGAATGTAGAAATATGCAGATAAACAATTCATTCAATGGTAGATGCTTTGCATGCAATAGAATGGGACATATGGCTAATCAATGAAGATCTAGAGGGTATCCATCAAATATGAAAAGAAATGTTGTTTGCTACAACTGCAATAGATCCGGTCATATTGCCAAATTCTGTAGAAGTAAGAATAAGGATAAAAAGGATCCGGTGCATCATAATCAAAATCAAGACAAAGGAAAAGGAAAAGTGAATGCAGATGAATTTCAAAGGGAGATGAACAAGATTTGGGTAAAGAGAAGTACATAAAATGTTGGGGATGGATCTACACTAGAATCTGGTGTTGATATTCCATCCAGAAACTAACTAGATAAGCTCTAGCTTAGGGGGAGTCAAAAACGAAAACAAGTTCCCCCAGCCAGTCAATTGGTGCCTAAAATTGGCACATAGAAAGTTACGGATTAAAAGGTTCTTAGAGAAACACATAAATAAGCCTTGGTAAAGATTTGGAAGATCCGCAAGAAGTTTTGAAGAGGTTAATCATCCAAGATTGATCCGGTTCAACAGTCATCTGGTAAGAGTAGGATTTTCACAATTAGATTTGGTATGATTCAAAATTGAGGTATCTTGATTTGCAGATAAATGGAATGATTGGAGAAAGGTAGATAGATTGTCAATATTCATCGAGAGTAACTCTAAGTGCATCTCAGTGATTCGGAAAGATCTCTTAGGACAAGGAGAACAAGGCAACTGGAATAACTTGAGTTGTGTATTTATTACAAAATGGAATTAGGGTTTGCGCAGAAATAAAAGAGTTCTTTTGTTCATCATTTGCACAATTGCATTCAAGAAGAAGGAAGAAAGAGCTCTGCAACAAGTTTTCCTCAACTTTCTCTCAAGGATCAACTGTAGAATTTGACTCAACCAGCAATCTTTTCAGCTCTTATCGTGATCCCTAGAAGTGTAAAAGGTATTTTATACTCTTGAATCTCTCTCTGAATCCTTTGAAAGATGGCTAGTCTAAATGTTGTTAATATCACTGATAGACTGCACCCTAAGTTCAAGAAACATCCCTATAAATCCCTAGAAGTTGATCTCCTAGGTCTACATACACGCAAACATTGAAGAATTTGGGTAATCCAAGCTGATGGATATCTACCACAAGGAACTGATAGATGAATCATTTGAACTTAAACCCTAATTCAAGGCCATCCAGGATAAGCATTTTGGACATTGCATCCATTTCCCTTGTTTCGCTGAAGATGAATGGGTCAGGTATGTTCTGAGTAGAATGCATGACAATTTCATGTGGTTGTTGAGGCCATTTAAGATCACAAAAGATTCCATTAGGATGGTAACCAGATTGCACTCATCCGGTGAGTTGCCTACTCTCAAATCAATCAAACACCAAACTGTGAGTGAGTCTACCAGATCAAAATTTGATAAAAGGGCAATGACAATAGAAGACATCATAGATCTGGATATCAAATTTGCCTCTATGATAATTGGTTACAAAATCTATCACTCCAGCAGGGAGACTTTAGTATCCGGAACTGCTATATATATACTGCATATGAAATGCTAAGGAAAAATGCTGACTATGATTTATCCAAGCTTCTCCTGAAGCAACTGTTAGAGAACCTACAAAAAATAAAGAAGGATAAGAAGAATTTATTCAAGTACGGTGGCTTAATATTATGTCTATTCTTCTATTACATGAATGAGCTACCTGGATCCAGTGATTAGATATGGCAAAATGACAGACCGGTTGCCATACAAATCAGAGACTATATGTATGGGCTTGGTGATGCCAAGGCACAAAGCATAGCTCTCTGGGGTTACATCAAAAACATCCAAGGCATGATGCAGGCTAGAGAGAGAATCCCCCAATCTCTAGTTGAAAAATACAAGGATACAGTGTACTTCATGGTAGACACTGATCAATGCCTATGGTGGCAGTGGAACCAAGAACAGTGTGGATCATGCCAATAGGCTATGAGGTGGATGAAAAAAAATTGGAATTGCATATCCAACACCTACTAAGTCAACCTAAGGACCCTAAGGTAGAAAGGTTTGGAACCTTCCAAGAGTTGAGTGTAAAAGTTCATGTTGAACTCAGACAGCCTGAGATCAAAAGAAAAGTGAGAAGGGAAGTAGAAGAAGTCACCAAGAGATATGGAATATCAAAGGAGGCAGTTAATGCCAATAGAGAAAAGGTGGAAAGGGCAGAAAAAGAAAGGCAAGAAATAGAAAAAGAAAGTGCTCTGGTGCGAGTCCGCTCCCGGACTAGATCCTCCAAAAGCTCTACACTAGCCACCTCTAAGTGTCAAAAAGTATCAAAACTGGAAGTTAGGACATCCAGAAAGGGAGAGAAGAGAACTAAGACAAAGGCCACAAGGTCTTACACTAGTCAGAAGGATGATGAAGAGACAAAATCAGATGAGGAGATCAAGAAAATGAAAAAGAAAAAGAAATTTTTTGAGGAATCATCTACTGACAAGAACAAGGAAGAAGAGAAGGTAGAAGAATTTGTTGAAAAGCCTACTCTTTCCATTGATGATGTCATCAAGGCAGTCACTATGGATGGAAATCTGAAACTATTGACTAAATTTTATGATAATTATAGTGAAGCTGATCAGAAGATCATGCAAGAAGCTACAGTCAGGTATCTAAACATCTATAACAAAGCATTAATTAAAATCATCTCCTCAATTCCTAAAATCCTAGAGAAGGAACTTGAAATAAGAAATAACAATGCTAAGGCAAAGGACATAGAGATCCAGGAACAAATAGCTATTCAGCTCTACCCTTCCATCACTCCAAAATTAATGAACATGATCTTCAAAAATTGCAAGGATGAGTTCTGAAGAAAAGCAAGAATGAATCATCTTATGCTTGGAGAGACTGACAAAGTGGCAAAAGAAACTAAAGACATCCTCCATAATGCCTTCATGAGATTCAATCTCCCTATTATAAAGGACATAGATGATGAACCTAATGAGAAAAATGCAGAAGATCCAAAGGAGATAAGTGAGGAGAGGACCAAGGACTGGATTCCTCTATTCTAGAAGAGGAAGTCCATGAAGAAGCAAACATCTCTCTTCCAAATCCCCCAACTGACTCCGGAACTGAAGGAGAAGAAAGGAAAGAAGAGAAAATCAGTCAAGAAGAAGAGGTAAAGGGAAAAGAGGGAGATTAGACAGAGAAGACCCTAGATGACAGCTCTAAGGCTGCAAAAGGAAAGAAGACTGTTTCTAGTAAGAGACACTGTAGAAATAGTCAAAGACATCCTAAACAAAGAGATGATGGAAATAGATGAACCAGATCTATTTCAAGGACCACTTAATTTTGACTCCTCTCTAGTTCAGACAATGAAGATAGCATCTTTTGCTCAAGCTAAAGCAAAAGAAAAGCTTCTAAAGTATCACATGGAAGACTGTGAGCTAATAGAGATTGCATCCGGTGTGTTGGAGAAGATCATACTATCCTTCTAGAAGGATCTTTCGATCTCTTCATCTGGTAATCTCAAATCTCTTATTAATACTGTTACCACACATTTTGATTCTTTGGAGAAATTAGCTAAAGAAAAAGTCTAGAAAGAGTTTTTGGGTAAAAGATTCTCTGAAGTACAAGGGTTAATAACAAATGATAGGAGAAATATGGATATTGGGATAAAGAGCTTGGAAAATGATCTTAAAGATGGCAGAGAAATATATAAATTTCATCTATTCTAGACTAAAGTGATAAAGGATATTGAGATGAAAGTGAAAGAACAAGAGGGTAAACTATCAAGTTTATATCAAAATTTTGATCCTCTCACCACATCCATAATAAACCAAGAATGTTAGACTATTGCCATTCTAAATGAACTAAAGAAACTTGAAAAGGAAAGGAAGAATATAATAAGTAGGATGGGTGAACTTAGAGGGATAATTATCCCTAAGTTAGAGGCCATGCATGAAGCCCTAACTGATGCTCAGACCACAGCCTGGACCAATGATCTGATAGATCTAAAGAGGGCAGAACCTTTTGCATGCCTATTGAGTGGTCATATCTCAATTTTGGACAGGATGAAGTAGAGTTGGGCAACAGATTTTGTCCAGTTGAAAATAACTTTTGCAGATATACTTAAGTATATGTAACTATAACTTGTATATATACTTATGTGGATATGTATAGGCTAATTTTTGGAAATTTTGGTGTGCGGATTCTACCCTTTTCCATTGATGTCAAAGGGGGAGTGAAGAGTAGTGAAAAATGTAGAATCCAGCTAAGGGGGAGCTCTGGAAAAGTATACTTTAGAACAGAGCATCAGCTAAGGGGGAGTGTAGTGTGACACTTAGTCATTTTTCACTAAGTGTTGCCATCAATGCCAAAGGGGGAGATTATTGGCAAGAGACACTGTGTGGCTTCATGAGTGTTGTCATCGATGGCAACAAAGTCCATCCCACACATCCGCAAAACATGGTATGACTATACCAGAAGACAGACTGAAGAGTATTTTGGTCTAGTAAACAAGAACAGAGCATACAGTAAGGTCTGACAATCAGGTCCAGATCCCTCAAATGAAGCATTTCAGTAAAGTACAAAATTGGGGAAGTCAAGAGGAGTACCATGACTAAAACATTCTAGAGATTGAGTCTTCGGTGATGAAAGAGTGAAAATATATGAACACCCAAGTGTTGGGTTCCTATGTGGTAGAGTAGACTAAGGAAGAACTGACCGGTAGAGCATTAGACCTTAATCCAAATGAGATATTGATGGTGATCAAGTTTCTTAAGGGATCATTCATGATTAGCCAACATGATTGATGATTTCTATAAGTATCTCTTTGATACGCATCACTTGGTAAGCAAGGATTCAGCTGACAGACTAGAGTTTGGGAAAATATTAAGTATTCCAGATGTTGAAATCCTTTGTGTGGATATATATACCAGATGGATTTCAATGAGAGGGAGTGTGAGGAGTATTGTTAAGTGTGAAGAAAAATACAGAGTAGTGTGGAAATAGAAATATAGTTCTGGTATGTGACAAAACAACAGCACTAAGGCAAAGTAAGAATGAAGTGCAGTAGATTAGTATATTAAGCTTAATCAAAACTAAACCTCAGCATATGTGGATGCTTCTCATAAGTTCAAGTACCTAGTTTCTTTCTATAAACTATTGTAGGCAGTGAGCCTCTTGTGAGTAGTGTACTCAAGCAGTGAGCCCTAATTGGCAAGTGCCATTTTGTACTACCTTATTCTTTTAACAGAGAATACAATCTTGGGTTAATCACCCTGTGGTTTTTCTCTTAATAGGGTTTTCCACGTCAAAATCATTGTGTTATGTGTATTGATTTTATTTCTGCTTTCATGGTTATACATGCTTATATGATTTGATGTTGCACTAGTTGCTAAAGAAGAATAGGAAGTTAAAGTATTTTAGATAACTGATTCACCCCCCCTCTGAGTTATCAACAATTGGTGTCAGAGCTAAGTTCCTCCTAATAGAGCCTAACAGCTTGAGGAAGATCTAGGAATCTCAATGGATATGTATGGTATGAGAGAACAACTTCAATCTGCCTTAGATGATCTTGATCAATCTCACTTTAAAGTCAATAACCCAAGGGAAAGACTTAAACAAGCTGATGATTTCATAAATGAACTCAAAAAAAAACTAAGTATCTCAATGAAGAAAAGAAAGGAACTACTTCAACAATTAGCAAATCAAAGTGAAGCCAATGATACTAACGAAGATCTAAATGAGAAAACCAAGTTATGTGAGAAGTTATCAAAAGAAGTCATTATGGTAAGACATGAAATGGAATCAGGAGTTATGAAATTCACCCAAGAAATTGAAGAGAAGAGAAAAAGTGAAGATAATCTAAAACCATCTCTCAAGGAGAAGTCAGAAGACTACCACAAAATGCATAGAATAATCAGGCATCTAGAATCTGATCTTGAAGAAGCTAGAGACAATGAAGAACAACATGAGAATCAGATAGACACTCTTAAAAGGGATCTTCAAATAGAAAATGAATACAAAGAGAAATTCAAGATAAGCTCTGCTCAACTTGAAGTTCTTCTTGAAAGCTAAAAGAGGGTAGATGACAAGCAAGGCTTGGGGTATGAAAAAGGGGAAAGCTCCAGATCCTGTCAGAAGAACTCTAGATCAGGAAATTCAAGGAACATGCCTAGAAGACCTTTGGTAAGGCAACCAAATGCTCAGAGATATCCATCCTTCAATGGATACTGCCACAATTGCAATAACTTTGGTCATAAAGCAAATCAGTGTAGAAGAAGAATGGATCAGTAATTAATCCTTCTCCGGACAGTGTTTCAACTAAAAAAGGTATGGTCACAGATCTCATGCATGTAGAAATATGCATATAAACAATTCATTCAATGGTAGATGCTTTGCATGCAATAGAATGGGACATATGGCTAATCAATGTAGATCTAGAGGATATCAATCAAATATGCAAAGAAATGTTGTTTGCTACAACTACAATAGATCCGGTCATATTGCCAAATTTTGCAGAAGTAAGAATAAAGATAAAAAGGGTTTGATGCATCATAATCAAAATCAAGACAAAGGAAAAGGAAAAGTGAATGCGGATGATGTTCAAAGGGAGATGAACAAGATTTGGGTAAAGAGAAGTATAGAGAATGTTGGGGATGGATCTGCACCAGAATCTGGTGCTGATATTCCTTCTAGAAACTCAATAGATGAGCTCTAGCTCAGGGGGAGTCAAAAAGGAAAACAAATTCCCCTAGCCAGTCAATTGGTGCCTAAAATTGACACATGGAAAGTTGCGGATTAAAAGGTTCTCAGAGAAACACCTAAATAAGCCTTGGTAAAGATTTGGAAGATCTGGAAGAAGTTTTGAAGAGGTTAATCATCCAAGATTGATCTGGTTCAACAGTTATCTAGTAAGAGCAAGATTTTCACAGTTAGATCTGGTATGATTCAAAGTTGAGGTATCTTGATCTGCAGATAAATGGAATGATTGGAGAAAGGTAGATATATTGTCAATATTCATCGAGAGTAACTCTAAGTGCATCTCAGTGATCTGAAAAGATCTCTCAGGACAAGGAGAATAAGGCAACCAGAATAACTTAAGTTGTGCATTTATTACAAAATGGAATTAGGGTTTGCGCAGAAATAAAAGAGTTCTTTTGTTCATCATTTGCACAATTGCATTCGAGAAGAAGGAAGAAAGAACTCTACAACATGTTTGCCTCAACTCTCTCAAGGATCAACTTTAGAATTTGACTCAACCAACAATTTTTTCGGCACTTATTGCGAATCCTAGAAGCGTAAAAGGTATTTTCTACTCTTGAATCTCTCTCTGAATCCTTTGAAAGATGGCTACTCCAAATGTTGTTAAAATCACTGATAGACCATGCCCTAAGTTCAAGAAACATCCCTACAAATCCCTAGAAGTTGATCCCCTAGGCACATTTTCTAGCATTCCGCATGGGGTTCTGCATGTAGAAGATGTTAGGATCTACATACACACAAACATTGAAGAATTTGGGGAATCCAAGCTGATGGATATCTACCACAAGGAACTAATAGATGAATCATTTGAACTTAAACCCCAATTCAAGGCCATCTAGGATAAGCATTTTGGACATTGCATCCATTTCCCTTGTTTTGCTGAAGATGAATGGGTCCGGTATGTTCTAAGCAGAATTAATGACAATTTCATGTGGTTGTTGAGGCCATTAAAGATCACAAAAGATGCCATTAGGCTGGTAACCAGATTGCACTCATCTGATGAGTTGTCTACTCTCAAATCAGTCAAAAACCAAACTGTGAGTGAGGCTACCAGATCAAAATTTGATAAAAGGGCAATGACAATAGAAGACATCATAGATTCGGATATCAAATTTGCCTCTATGATAATTGGTTACAAAATCTATCACTCCAGCAGGGAGAATTTAGTATCTGGAACTACTATATATACTGCATATGAAATGCTAAGGAAAAATGCAGACTAGAATCTATGCGAGCTTCTCCTGAACCAACTGTTAGAGAACCTACAGAAAATAAAGAAGGATAAGAAGAATTCATTCAAGTATGGTGGCTTAATATTATGTCTATTCTTCTATTACATGAATGAGCTACTTGGATCCAGTGGTTGGATATGGCAAAATGATAGACTGGTTGCCATACAAATTAGAGACTGTGTATGGGCTTGGTGATGCCAAGGCACAAAGTAGAACTCTTTGGGATTACATCAAAAACTTCCAAGGCATGATGCAGGCTAGAAAGAGAATCCCCCAATCTCTAGTTGAAAAATACAAGGATACAGTGTGCTTCATGGTAGACACTGATCAATTCCTAATGGAGGCAGTGGATCCAAGAACAGTGTGGATCATGCCAATGGGCTATGAGGTGGATAAGAAAATTTTGGAACTGCATATCCTACACCTACTAAGTCACCCTAAGGACCCTAAGGCATAAAGGTTTGGAACCTTCCAAGAGTTGAGTGTAAAAGTTCATGTTGAACTTAGATAGCTTGAGATCAAAAGAAAAGTGAGAAGGGAAGTAGAAGAAGTCACCAAGAGATATGGAATATCAAAGGAGGCAGTTGATGCCAATAGAGAGAAGGTGGAAAGGGCAGAAAAAGAAAGGAAAGAAATAGAAAAAGAAAGTGCTCTGGTGCAAGGCCCCTCCCAGACCAGATCCTCCAAAAGCTCTACACTAGCCACCTCTAAGAGTCAAAAAGCATCAAAACTGGAAGTCAGGATATCTGGAAAGGGAGAGAAGAGAACTAAGACAAAGGCCACAAGGTCTTACACTAGTCAGAAGGATGATGAAGGGACAGAATCAGATGAGGAGATCAAGAAAATGAAAAAGAAAAAGAAAATTTTTGAGGAATCATCTGCCGACAAGAACAAGGAAGAAGAGAAGATAGAATAATTTGTTGAAAAGCCTAGTCTTTCCATTGATGATGTCATCAAGGTAGTCACCATGGATGGAAATATGAAACCATTGAATAAATTTTATGATGATTATAGTGAAGTTGATCAAAATATCCTGCAAGAAGCTATAGTCAGGTATCTAAACATCTATAACAAAGCATTCATTGAAATCATCTCCTCAGTTCCTAAAAGCCTAGAGAAGGAACTTGAAATAAGAAAGAACAATGCTAAGGCAAAGGACCTGGAGATCCAAGAATAGATAGCTATTTAGCTCTACCCTTCCATCACTCCAAAACAAATGAACATGATCTTCAAAGATTGCAAGGATGAGTTCCAGAGCAAAGCAAGAATGAATCAGCTTATGTTTGGAGAGACTAACAAAGTGGCAAAAGAAATTGAAGACATCCTCTGGAATGCCTTCATGAGATTCAATCTCCCTGTTATAGAGGACATAGATGATGAACCTACTGAGAAAAATGCAGAAGATCCAAAGGAGATAAGTGAGGAGAGGACCAAGGACTGGATTCCTCTATTTTGGAAGAGGAATTCCATGAAGAAGCAAACATCTCTCTTCCAGAACCCCCAACTGACTCCAGAATTGAAGGATAAGAAAGGAAAGAAGAGAAAATCAGTCAAGAAGAAGAGGTAAAGGGAAGAGAAGGAGATCAGATAGAGAAAACCCTAGATGATAGCTCTAAGGCTGCAGAAGGAAATAAGACTCTGTCTCTGGCAAGAGACACTGCAAAAATAGTCAAAGACTTCCTGAACAAAGAGATGATGGAAATAGATGAACTGGATCTATTTCAAGGACCACTTAAGTTTGACTCCCTCTCCCTAGTTCAGACAATGAAGATAACATCTTTTGCTCAAGCTAAAGCAAAAGAAAAGATTCTGAAGTCTCACATGGAAGATTGTGAGCTGATAGAGATTGCGTCTGGTGTGTTGGAGAAGAGCATGCCATCCTTCCAGAAGGATCTTTCAGCCTCTTCATCCGGTAATCTTAAATCTCTTGTTAATACTGTTAGCACACATTTTGATTCTTTGGAGAAATCAGCTGAAGAAAAAGTCTGAAAAGAGTTTTTGGGTAAAAGATTCTCTGAAGTACAAGGGTTAATAACAAATGATAGGAGAAATATGGATATTGGGATAAAGAGCTTAGAAAATGCTCTTAAAGATGGTGGAGAAATATATAAATTTTGTCTATTCTGGTCTAAAGTGACAAAGGATATTGAGAAGAAACTAAAAGAACAAGAGGGTAAACTATCAAGTTTATCTTAGAATTTTGATCCTCTCAGCACATCCATAATAAACCAAGAATGTAAGACTATTGCCATTCTAAATGAACTAAAGAAACTTGAAAAGGAAAGGAAGAATATAATAAGTAGGATGGGTGAACGTAGAGGGATAATTATCCCTAAGTTAGAGGCCATGCATGAGGCCCTAACTAATGCTCAGACCACAGCTTGGACCAGTGATCTGACAGATCTAAAGACGACAGAAGCTTTTGCATTCCTGTTGAGTGGTCATATCTCAATTTTGGACAGGATGAAGCAGAGTTGGGCAACAAAATTTGTCTAGTTGAAAACAACTTTTGCAGATATACTTAAGTATATGTAAGTATAACTTGTATATATACTTATGCGAATATGTATAGGCTAATTTTTGGAAATTTTGGTGTGAGGATTCTACCCTTTCCCATTGATGTCAAAGGGGGAGTGAAGAGTAGTGAAAAATGTGGAATCCAGCTAAGGGGGAGCTTTGAAAAAGTATACATTAGAACAGAGCATCAGCTAAGGGGAAGTGTAGTGTGACACTTAGTCATTTTTCACTAAGTGTTGCCATCAATGCCAAAGGGGGAGATTGTTTGCAAGAGACACTGTGTGGCTTCATGAGTGTTGTCATTGATGGAAACAAAGTCCATCCCACACATCTGTAGAATATGCTATGACTATACCGGAAGACAGACTGAAGAGTATTTTGGTCCGGTAAACAAGAACAGAGCATACAGTAAGGTCCAATAATCAAGTCTAGATCTCTCAGAGGAAGCATTTCAGTAAAGTTCAGACTTGGGAAAGTCAAGAGGAGTACCATGAATAATACATTCTAGAGATTAAGCCTCTGATGATGAAAGAATGAAAAGATATGAACACCCAAGTGTTGGGTTCTTGTGTGGCAGAGTAGACTAAGGAAGAACTGACCTGCAGAGCATCAGACCTTAATCTTGACGAGATATTGATGGTGATCAAGTTTCTTAAGGGATCATTCATGATTGACCGACATGATTGATGAACTCTATAAGTATCTCTTTGATACGCATCACTTGGTAAGCAAGGATTCAACCGACAGACTAGAGTTTGGATAAATATTGAGTATTCCAAATGCCGACTAGAAAGATGTTGAAACCCTTTGTGTAGATATATATACCAGATGGATTTCGATGAGAGGAAGTGTGAAGAGTATTGTGAAGTGCGAAGAAAAGTAGAGAGTAGTGTGGAAATAGAAATACAGGTCTAGTATGTGACAGAACAACAGAACTAAGGTAGAGGAAGAATGAAGTGCAGTAGATCAGTATATTGAGCTTAACCGGAACTGAACCTCAGCATATGTGGATGCTTCTCATCAGTTCAAGTACCTGGTTTCTTTCTATAAACTATTGTAGGCAGTGAGCCTCTTGTGAGCAGTGAACCCTAATTGGCAAGTGCCATTTTGTACTACCTTATTCTTTTAACAAAGAATACAATCTTGGGTTAATCACCCCGTGGTTTTTCCCTTAACAGGGTTTTCCATGTCAAAATCATTGTGTTATGTGTATTGATTTTATTTCTGCTTTCATGGTTATACATGCTTATATGATTTGATGTTGCACTAGTTGCTAAAGAAGAATAGGAAGTTAAAGTATTTTAGATAACTGATTCAACCCCCCTCTCGGTTATCAACAATTTTTCCTATTTTTTTATTGACCAAAATTGACCTTTGACTATTGAAGTTGGCAATATCTATCAGAAAATGAGGAGAGGTCAATCAACTTTTCTCACATACCACAAAATGGTTGTAATCAATATCAATATATCATATGTCATTCAATGTCAAGTAACTTATCTATCCATAAGAAGATCAATGAAACCGATGGTAATATAATAGCAGATTATCAAAGAGTATCAGATCAAATATTACCAAATGATCATAATAGTGTAAAATATATTTTGGAAGATATTGTACATACTAGGAGGATAACATGGGAAGCATTCATTGTACTCACTTAAACCTTAAATATCCCTATTATTTCACCTTCATCTCCAAGTTCCAAAGCCAACTACCTGCACATCCATGGTGAAAATGGAGGGGCACTACATCCTTCCCCCCTAAAACTTGTGGTGCAGTCATGGTAGGAGGGTTCACAGAATGAACTATCTGGACCGTATAGAAAGAGTAAACACAATGCAAACAACTCAAAGAGAGGGAACAAATGTAGATTCAGTCATTCAATATATCAAAGAATTCAAATACAATCTAGCTAGTAACATGTGGGCTTACAATTAGGGCTCACATGCCTGATTACATACATGCGCAAGATAAGGCTTTGAAGCTTCCTTCGCATAAAATCTAAATTATCAGCTATCACTATATCATGAACTTGATCACTACTTTCCTAAGGATCTAATACATCTTTATATATCATCTCCGAACCAATAGATTCCTTCACGTCGGCTAAGGAAGGTCACAAACTCCAATGAAGAGCTGTAACATGTTCAGAAATAGGTTGGACCTAAATGCATAGAACACTTCCTCAAATGAATGAAACAACATGAGAACCCCTGGGGAAGGTCAGCCATGAACCACAGGACATTAAATAATGTGTCATTGAGATCTGCAAGTCAAGGAATGATCCGCAAGCCTTCTCTTTTAGCTAATTGTCAGGAACTATTAGAATGTTATGCTATGAGAAAATAGTTGATCTTCTGATAGCGATTTATTTCCGATGACTGGTCCAAATGCTCTGAATTGTTGATATGATGTAGGTGAATGAATATAGATGCTACGTCCAGATCCGCAAGATGTGAATTGCCAAAACCAGACCACAAGCTGAAATTACTTCTGACTGAACTACTTTGAACTGAACTGGAAAATGAAAGAATTAAAATACAAATGTTTTTTGTTGATGCAAGATTACTCTTGAACCAAGGATGCTCCTGCATCAGACATCTAGGGTTATTGAAATAGTGAGCCCCTCACTTTACTGGGGCTAGGGGAGAACCAAGATGGTCCACCTTAGCCTGAGAAATCTAAGATGAGTCTTTTGCCGGTCTACCGTTCCACTTCACAAGATATTCTTTGTATTGTCTTCCTCTAGTGTTGCGTCCAACTCCACTATCCAAAATGTCTTCTATCTGCTATGATGCTTTTTGTGGTAACTACTTCTTTTATTCTTCTTCTATGCTATCACTAAACTTTACTTCAAGATACCGATAAAGATCTGCAATGTTGAAAATAGGTGATATACCTAATGTCTCTAGTAGCTCTACTTCATATGCATTTCCTGAATCAAACTTTTTGATTATCTTACAAGGTCCAAACTTCTTCATCTTCAACTTGCTATATGTCCCAATTGGAAATCTTTCTTTTCTCAAATACATCATCACTTTGTTTCCAATTTCAAATTCATTATGCCTTCTCTTTGTACTTACTATTCATATCCTCTAAATGTTTCTTTACCTGGTTATGCACTGTCTTCATATGATCTACAAATTCTTCTACTTCTACACTCCTCTTTTCCTCTGTACTGATGTCTCTCAACTCTACAACTCCTCTAGGGTTCATTCCATTCACAATCTCAAAAGGTGTTCTTCCGGTACTCCTATTTACTAAATTATTGTATGCAAACTCTACTTGTGAAAGAATCAAATCCCAACTTCTAGCTTTGTCTCCAACCAAACATCTCAACAAGTTTCCCAAACTCCTATTCACTACCTCTGTTTGTCCATTTGTCTGTGGATGAAAAGTTGAGCTGAACTTCAAATCTGTCTTCATCTTCTTCCAAAGTGTCTTCCAAAAGTATCCAACAAACTTTGTGTCTATCTAAAACTATACTCTTAGGTAATCCATGCAATCTCACAATCTCTTTGAAAAATAGGTCTACTACATGTACTGTATCAGTTGTCTTCTTACAAGGTATGAAATGAACCATCTTTGAAAATCTATCAAACACTACAAATATTGAATCATTTCCTCTCTATGTCTTAGGCAATCCCATTACAAAATCCATGCTTATTTCTTCCCAAGGTCTCTCTAGAACTGTCAAAGGTTTATACAATCCGGTGCTCTGACTACTCCCTTTTACAACTTGACAAACTCTACAACTCTACACAAATCTCTAAACATCCTTATGTATCTAAGGCCAAAAGTAAATTTCACTTACCAAAGCCACTGTCTTGTCAATGCCAAAATGTCCTACCAATCCACCACTATGCTTCTCCTTGATCAAATTATCCCTCATTGAACTTCTAGGTATGCACAACTAACTTCCTTTGAACAACATATCTTCTTGAATGAAATAGTCCAACCACTTACTCCTATCTGTCACAACAGGTTCCTTACATGCTTTCCAAGGTCTTGCAAAATCAGTGTCTCCCTCATACATGTTCTTCAATTCATCAAACCCGACACTTTAACTCTCATCTTTGTCAACAAGTTTTTTCTTTTACTCAAGGCATCAACAACTTTGTTTGATTTTCCACTCCTATGTTTCAACAAAAAAGTATAACTCTGTGTGAACTCTACCCATCTCATATGTCTCTGATTCAACTTACCTTGACTATTCAAATATTGTGAAGCTTGATGATCTATATACAACACAAACTCCTTAGCCAAAAAAAATGTCTCCACTTCTTCAAGGCTTGAATTATGGCATAGAACTCTTGATCATAAATTGAATATATTTTTCTTGCATCATTCAACTTTTCACTGAAATATGCTACTGGTCTACCTTCTTGACTTAATATTGCTCCAATTGCACTTCCACTTGCATCACAATCAACTTGAAATACCTTATTGAAATCCGGTAATGCCAAAATAGGTTGCTCTGTCACTTTTTGCTTCAACAACTCAAAACTTTTATCTGCTCCAGATGTCCACTTGAAATCTTTTATATCACCTCTCATTGTCTCTGTCATAGGGTTACATACTGAACTGGAATTTCTAATAAACTTCTAGTAAAAACTAGCCAATCCATGAAATTATCTAACTTCTCCAATGCTCTCCAGTGTAGGCCATTCAATAATTGCTCTAACTTTCTCAGGGTCCATCCTCAATCCTTCCACAGAAATCACAAATCCCAAATATACCAACTCTTCCTTCATGAAACTACACTTCTTGATGTTTATCAACAATTTCTCTTCTCTCATTCTCTGCAAAACTTGTCTAATATGCCACAAATGTTCTTTGTTTGTCTTATTGAAAATTAGAATATCATCCAAGTTTACAATCACAAACTTACCCAAGAATTTCTTCAAGACTTCATTCATCAATCTCATGAAAGTACTTGGTGCATTTGTCAATCCAAAAGGCATCACTAACCACTCATACAATCCTTCATTTGTCTTAAAAGTAGTCTTCCATTCATCTCCTTCTCTGATTCTAATCTGATGGTATCCACTCTTCAAGTCCATCTTTGTGAAATATCTTGCTCCACTCAAACAATCCATAATATCCTCCATCCTAGGTAAAGGAAATCTATACTTAACTGTGATCTTGTTTATTGCTCTGGAATCAGTACACATTCTCCATTCTCTATCTTTCTTCGGTGCTAAAACTATAGGTACTGCACAAGGACTCAAGCTTTCTCTGATCAAACCTTTCCTCAACAACTCTTGTATATGTCTATTTAGTTCTTCATTCTCGGCCGATGTCATCCTGTGTCCTGCTTTGTTAGGAAAACTTGCTCCCGGTATAAGATCCATGTGATGATTGATACTCCTTATAGGTGGTAATTGTTCAGGTACATTGTCTGATATGATGTATTCGTACTCTATCAGCAACTCTCTTATCTCATCCAGTTCAATTTCTTTCTTCACTACATTAGGCATTTTAGGAATCAAGGCATAACACATACTTTCCTGTTTCAAACCATCCAAAAATTTCCTTCCATCTACCAAATAGATTCTAGAATTCCCACATACTACATCTTTAGGATCATCCTCTAAAGGAATCAAAGTAATTCTTTTCCCATTTGTTGTTATAGTCTATGTATTCTTTCTCCCATCATGTATAGCTTTTCTATCATACTTCCAAGGTCTACCCAACAAGATATGACAAACATCCATAGGCATAATATCACACACGACTTCATCATGATAAGATCCAATATGAAATTTCACCAGACATTGTTCACTCACCAGTACCTTATGGTCATCCTGAATCCATGTTATCTAATAGGGCTTAGGGTGTTTCAATCTTTCCAACTTCAGCTTAGTCACCATCTCCTCTGAAACTAGGTTATCTGAACTACCACTATCAATTACAACTTTACAACACTTACCTCCTGATTTGTATTTAGTTCTGAATAGACTTTTCCTCTGTGATGGTTCCTCATTTTTTTCAATTTGAAATAGTGGTCTCCTCATCACCAATGATTCTCCTTTCTCAAGTTTACACACAGACCTGGGTGATTCAACAAGTTCTTCTTCAACATAGGTTGTTCTTCCACTGTTCTCTGTATGCTTGCTTGTACTACGCTAATTACATTCAAATGCTCTATGTCCTTCACCTCCACACTTGAAACAAGTACCTCTGATCATTCTCTTATCAAATCCTCTTCCTTCTCTTCTATATCCTTCATTCCGGTACGCATTAGGGTTTCCTCTTTGGTAAAAATTTATGTCATCTCTTCAATAAGCATTGTTATCTATGACATCCTTCTTAAAGGGGCTGTCAAACTTGTTCTACTCCACAAATGACCTATCATATCTAGAAAATGTTTTACCTCTCTGTCTCTAATCGTGTCTCTTATTCAACTTCTCTTCAACTTTCAGGGAAAACTGATATGCTTCTTCCAAAGATGTCATCCTTACCAAACTTAGTTCTTCTTGAATGTTCAATCTCAGTCCATTGATATATCTAGACACTTTCTCCTTGCTTACTTCACTATGTCTTGTCCTTATGATCATCTTATGAAATTCTTCAGTATACTCCTTCACAGATTTCTCCTTTTGTCAAGGTTTTGTAATCTCTTCAACAATTCCAACTCATAGTCAGCAGGTATAAACTAATTCTTTAACTTTGTCACCATCCGGTCCCACTTTGTAATCTTTTCTTTTCCTCTTCTATTTCTTTCCAACTGAACTTCTTTCCACCATATAGTAGCATGTCCTTTCAATTTTGTCTTTGCAAATTTCACCTTCTCTAGATCTTCAATTTCTTCATATTCAAAGTATTCTTCCATATCATTTATCCAATCAATTAATTCTTCAAGTTTCAAATTACCAGTATAGTTTAGTACATCAACTCTAGGTTTCTTTCCAATCTTTGAAATAGCTCGCAACATCTTTACCTAATCTGATTCTTCTTCTTCATTACCTTCTAGGGTTTTACCAGTTTGTTCAACAGATTGAAATTCTTCTTCATAATCACTTTCAACATTAGGTCTCGGTGTCAATCCTCTTCACCTAGCTTCTTCCACAACATCCAAAAGAATTTGCATTGTTCTCACCAATTCCATCATCTCATCCATTCTATTAGCCATTGTACCAATAGTAATAACTCTCCTCGGTTGCATCTTCCTAGGATCAAGTGCAAACTGCCTCAAGTTCAGTGATCGGGCTACAAGTGACAATTGCTTCTTAATCGACGATCAGTTGCACACAAGTAACCTGCCTCAGATCGCTGATCTATTCACAACAAGATCTTATGGAATCCCCTTCACTAATTCACTCCAAAGAATAGAACTTTTGCTCTGATACCACTTGGTGCAGTCACAGTAGGAGGGTTCATAGAATGAACTATCCAGACCGTACAACAAGAGTAAACACAATGAAAACAACTTAAAGAAATGGAACAAATGCAGATTCAGTCATTCAATATCTCCAATAATTCAAATACAATCTAGCTGGCAACATGCAGGCTTACAATTAGGGCTCACAGGCCTGATTACATACATGCACAAGATAAGGCTTTGAAGCTCCCTTCGAATAAAATCCAAATTATGAGCTATCACTATATCATGAACTTGATCACTACTTTCCTAAGGATCTATTATATCTTTATATATCATCTCCAAACCAATAGATTCCTCCGCGTCAGCTAAGGAAGGTCACAAACTCCAATGAAGAGTTGTAACGTGTTCACAAATAGGTTAGACCTAAATGCATAGAACACTTCCTCAAATGAATGAAATAATGCACGGACCCTTGGGGAAGGTTGGCCATGAACCACAAGACATTGAATAATGTGTCATTGAGATCTGCAAGTCAAGGAATGATCCGCAAGCCTTCTCTTTTAGCTAATTATCAGGAACTGTTAGAATGTTCTGCACTGAGAAAATAGTTGATCTTCTGATAGTGATATCTTTCCGATGACTGGTCCAAATGCTCTGAATTATTGATATGATGTAGGTGAATGAATGTAGATGCTAAGTCTAGAACCACAAGATGTGAATTGCCAAAACCGAACCACAAGCTGAAACTACTTCTGAATGAATTGCATTGAACTGAACTGGAAAATGAAAGAATTGAAATGCAAACAAACTGAAATGCAAATGTTTTTGGTTGATACAAGATTACTCTTGAACCAGGGATTCTCCTGCATCAACTTGACTTCCTTGTGGAAGTCACAAACGAGAGTGGAAACATAATACGTTAGTACCAATATTAAATATAATATATACTAGTTTGCTTATGGAAAGGATTTATAAAATATAAACCTATATACTCCATTTCAAACATAATTTACCTTTCTAGTTTCAATTTCACAATAGTAACAAAATCAAAACTTGCATTTCAAAAAATGATTTCATAGTACATAAACCACTCAAAATCCCTACATGTTAGCATTGACAACCATCAGTTTCTTCAGGACAAAGAAAACATTGCACCCTTTTAATCCTAACTATTAGAAATTCTCATACCATAAACATATAAAGTATTCTATTTCAAATACACCACCATTGTAATTCCTCTACCAATTTGTTGTTAAGCAACCAATTGGTCAGAATACTACATATAAACATTTTTTTTTACATGTAAAACACACATTTTCCATTAAATATCCATCATTTATAAACAAGACATTTCACTAAATCCAAACACAATTTATCATTTCATAAGTAGTATATTCATGATTTAACATACATTCTTCACATACACACAAATTCACATCACTGGGAATCACATCACACGGCTACATAAGGGTCCATTTAGATACCGAAAAGCAACATACTAATCCATGATACATAATCCATGAGCCAAGACCCAAATCCATCTCACATAATCCATACCTCACACTCAATGACCTGTTGGTGTTAGGCCACACTCACAAGGTAAGACCATCCAAACAAGCCATAATGACCTATCTCTTGTTGTATAAGGTGGTTAACCTCCCAAAGATAGTCATCACACATAGGTGGGTAGTGGGTCCTAGCTGTATACAGCCTCACATACCCCCATCCTCAAGGTTCCCTGCGTCTGCTTCCTCATATACACTCACCAAGTTTGCCTCATATGTCCTTGGAGAGGAATCACAATACGACACATGGCCGACATTGAAAACAATAAGGATAAACTAGTTTAGCCACCAAAGTCATAAAGAAAACTTTAATAAAAATCCATTTTCAACAATAAGGCAAGAAATGCATGCAATTTCAACACTAAATCAAATGTAACCACGAGGATTACTACAAATAGAATCACAAAGTGTTGCTAAACCATCACAATCAAATAGAAACAAAGTGTTAGCCTTCACAACAATAGAAAATCATCAATAACCGTAAAGGAAATCCACAATCTTTGAAATTACACTATACAACACTGTGTGACTAGATACTAGCCACTAAATGAGGAAGGAGGGAAAAATATTAGGCTATAATAGTAGTGCTCATGTGGTGTGGAGTGAGCATGCCATCCACATGGCTCAGAGTGTACTCCTTAGCTACACCCTACGTCGTGTCATCACGTGGCATGGACTAGCCAAGTGACCCTCAAAATCCTTGGCTTCCCGCATGGAATGTGCACCTCGACCACATTCTGCATCAAGTCTTAGCGTGGCATGGTCATACGCCAGCCGAAGAAGGCACGCAATAGTCGTATACTACATGGCAGTGTGTCTATGGCTCCACAGAAGTAGGCATGCATCGAACACACCCCATATAGCAACACCTCATGGAAAAGGCACACATAGGTACTTGTCATAGCTAGAGGTATACATGGCTAGGACATACCCATATCCTAACCAACCCAAACACTATCAAAAACAAACATGAGTATCCCTTTACAAGTGTGCGAGGCCCCATTACGCTCATCAAACAAGTAGGCTATAACACAATCTCATAGTGCACCTTCATGTGTCTAAGCACGTGGCATCGTGTCCTCGAGCCTAGCTCGCTATCATCAGCAACACGACATCATCACCAACATTGTGTCAGAACATCAGTGGGGTGTGGCATCATACCTATTGCATCATGTTGAAACATGTACAGATACAGAATTTATCTCAGCATGGATAACAAACCTCTCTCCACATACTGGTCCTCAAAATATACATGGGGCTCATGGTCTTGTTGATGAGAGTTTTTACACACTCACAACATAGTTAAAATTCACAGAAGATCTCTAGCTATCTTTGAAGATATGCAGAATTAACTAGTAATTCTCAATCTCAAGTTTCTGAATGGTCAGTTCTTGACTGCATGGGATGGATCAGTAGTTCATTGTGAAGCTATTATATTCAAGGGGCTTTACTCAATCTAAGATTTGTTACTGACCATTGTATTTCATTATATGCAAATATCTCAAAATATCTCTCAATTTAATGATCCTTTGCAAATATTTATCACTTTCAAGTTAAACTTTAAATGAACTCCACAGAAATAGACTTGATATTTCAAACTTTATGAAAATTGTTAGCATTTCCATGTATTTAATAGGATTTTCAACAACTTCCTTTAGATAACTACATTCTGGCTAATTATTTAAAGATTGTTTTGGGAAAAGTTAGGAAAGATAAAGTTAGAAAACTAGATTTTATCCACATACAATTCTCTGTTACTCGTGCATATAAATCTGTTTATCCTGATCAATCCAAAAGAAAATAAATCCTCATACATAAATCCTAATCAATTTCATGAATCTACATATGGAATTGCAATCTTCAAGGGAAAATACATTAGAAAATACTTGAATCAATTAACACTTTGAAGATAGACGCACAAAATTGATGTTTGTATTTACTAACATATGATAGCCATTTCAAATTTACAATGTTTTATGACTTCAATCCATTGAATTACAAGCAATAAACACTCTCAGACACTTTCACAGATGTAGAAAAGAGACCAGACACTTCTACATACTCTTAACTACAGACAATAGGCAAATTCCTAATGTTAATTTTGCTCAAGGCATTGCTCTTTAGCCACCTCTCTTGCATACTTTGTTCACTTTTGAAGCCTCCGTGTATTTATGTGTGTCCAAATTACAAGTAATGGGGCTCAATATATAGGCTTTAACCTCCTCAATATGGTTACAAATTCAGTCAATCAATGGTCCACATTCCAGCTACAACATCAATGGTAGAAAAGCAAATCCTGCCAAAATATCTTAAAGCATATTCGCCAATGGCAAAGATGCTTCTAGAATCCTCATAATTTTTTCACCTTTTATATCGGACCTTCCTTCAACTTGTCATGATCTCCACTCCTGATCCTGGTCTGCCCCCCTCCAATTTACTTCGTCTTTGTATTTTCTCTTATCATTGTGCCTTCACGATTCTGTGCTTGTATATTCCCCTGTATCTTTTGCACATTTTGCCTCTTTTTTCTGACACTGAACATCCTTCTTGCTTTTGTAATTTTCCTCGTATTTGCACTTGGTCATTATATACTAGATTTAAACAATCTTTTGGTTTCCACCTTTTTGCCTCTCATGCATCTCCCTGCTATTGTGATGCTGTCACTTTCCTCTGTATTCTTTTCACTCCACAAATCCTTTGCACACCTCGGTATATCTGTCGCTTGCATCTACCAATTCCCTCTGCCATCATAAACTCACTACTTTGTAAGGAAATGAGAGCATCTCAGAACATATTTCTAATAATAGTGGTGTCTTTAATAGATTTAAATTTCATTAGATTGCCTCAAAAACATGCACAACTATGCCACAAAGCGGAAACAGACATAGTTCATTTCCAACATTAACCCTTAGAGGAAAGTACAAGCAACATTAACTAGTTTCAACAGCATAATTATTAAACATGAAAGATAAAACACAAACACAGATTTACGTGGGGAAAACCCTCACGGGTAAAAAACCCCACACTCCAAAAGCCTAGATCGCCATTGTATTATTCAACAATAGAAAATACAGTTACAATACAACTCAGGCACTAAGCCTTTCATGGAGATTAACATCTTGTTCCATCTGAAGAATAATAGACAGCATAACCCTGCACAAAGTTCTTCTTAGTTCTAGGGTTAGTCCTTCATACTGTTATCATGCCACAAATAGCATACAGTACAGGACATCACCGAGAGAGAGAGATATTCTTCTCCCTCTCAGCCTGAATTCCCTTTCACCAAACTCTGTTCTCTCTCTTACTCGCTCCTCTGTTACAATGCATTTTTCATATCACATTACAGAAGAGAGCATTCGGTTCATATCTCAGACCGTTACAACTTCCAAAAGGTCAATAGTTCATTTTTAACCATTCGCAACCATTCATATTCATGAGGACTAAATAGTCCCACATGCATTAGTTGACAAACATAGCAGTAGTTTATATCCGCGAACACATGGTAAGTTTATCGTCAGCACTTTTGCCACCGATGACCCTAACCGATCAAACATCAATGAACCATCGAAGTGACCAAGACCTTCGGTGTGACTTTATCCTTCTTCGCCGACAAGGTTCCTCCTGCCGATGCCAAACACCATCGGACAGAACAAGCTCATCGGAGTAAGAATTCCACTCAAGGCCGATAGCGTTTGTCCCACCAATACCAAACTCTATTGGTAACACACATAACAGTCAGAGTGACATCTCAACACTGCACTGATCAAAGAGGTCTTGCCGACGCCAACCTTCAACAGTTCATCGGAGTAACACAAGGCAATCGGAGAGAAAACTTAAGACATGGCCGACAGCGTTAGTCAAGCCGATGGACAACCTTCATTGGACAGACTCTTACAGATGCCAACCCTTCATCAGAGTGACAGTTAACATTGGAAAGAGATATCCACAACACGCTAATAAGATTTGTCATGCCAATGTTCAACTGTCGGAGTAACACAACACCATCAGTGATAGTCTCTCAGATCACACTGATAGTTCACGTCTTGCTGATTCAAAGAACAACCCACTATGAACAATGTGATCACTGAGACAAAGGTCAACTCTTGCCGATGTCTATAAATCTGAGATACATGTACTCAACATTCTCCCACTTGACGAAGGATTTACATGATTCCATCAACGCTTGAAGTTATAGAACCAAAGGTGATACTGCCTCCACTCCACTGTGCTCACAAGATACACAAAAGCATCACAACATCAACTTCAAAGCTTCATTCTGAACACAACCATGAAGTCATCCTCCAGACACAATATAGAACATCAGCTAGAACAACAATCAGAAAACTGACTGCTTCCATCCAATTGAACAAAAAACCCACTTGATTGAAAATAGCACACACAACAAGTGCTAATCCATCCAATCATCCATACCTTGAAGGTATTCATATCAATAGACTCATTACACCTACATATATACCCATCAACTGCAAATACAAGCTCCATGTGTCAACTAGTTGAAAAAAAAAAAAAACCAAACACATCCAAGAACTCCCACTGCATGGGTAATGCAGATCTGAAGAAGATCATGGCATACAAAGTCCACCAATAGCATTACATATAAAGTGTAAACATCATGTAGTACCAAGGAAACATCCACAATGATACGCAACACCTGTAATCAAATAACAACTTCTCACCACCAGTCTAGAACTCTCCCAAGTTCTCCACATCCAACAAAGAAAAGAGATAACAAAACTTCCATGTCATCACCCAAGAACATAAGTAAAAACACATGACCACAAACTAGTGATCAGCTCAGCTCCAATCAAACCTCAAACCAATGTAATGTGAAACAAACCATCTAGGAAGATAACCAGGACCATAGAGAGTAACTCTGCACATCATATACCTATAGACAATCCTTCTACATACACCTCTAAATGCCAACTGTGTCAAGTATGATCTCCTTCAAAACACCCCAAAGAGAACAGCATAACAACACCCAAACAAACATTCAATCTCAAGAGATCAAATTCAACATATGTAATCATGCAACTAACATGGATGTAAGCCTCTCAAACCAAAGAAGATTAAACTAATCCATTTCCCGTTTCAGGAAATCAGCCCATAAAATCATCTCCTAACAATTCTCATCAATGAATGATATCATTAAACTCAAATGCAAAGGGAGATAAACATGCTATCCATCTCTCACAATGAATCCTCTAGAACCATTTATGAGTAGTTCAAGATCCATGTCTATGAAAGAAAGCATAAAACACCTGAGAGAAACAATGGGCAATACCTCTCAAGTAATAAACTGCTGAGTAGACTATGAGCGGGGACAAGAATGCTCCTCCAAGATATACAAGCCATCATGACTCCTCCAAGAGCAATCTCCTCATAGGTCTCTGTTGAACTCACGTCCAACCAAGGTGTAGGCTTCTTGGACTTTCTGCTGAAATCTTCATCAAGAGTAACCATCAACAACACTTCTCTTATCTTAAGAGAAGTACAGCCTCACCTTATTCTCCATGCACCCATGGGCATCTACAAATAATCATATCATGCTAAACTCCAAATGCATCACTGCACCAACATGAAGTAATCAAGTAAAAAATCAATGCACCCAACACAGAGAATCACCAGACCACTCTCAAAGCTCCAATCATCTAAATCAGGAACTTATCATGACATCATGATCTTACCATCCCCCTTAGGAGATTGCATGCTCTAGGTGAACATAACCATGGTCTCAAGAGCAATGTACCATGCCAAAACTCAAAAAATAGAAATCAAGAAAATATCATGACATGAAACAAACCAAACTCTAAACCAACATCACCTGTCAAGCACCAACACCTCAGCCAAGGATTTCACGAATCCTTCATGACTCCAAGATGTTACACATCCTCAAATAGTGCCCTTGCAAATGCGAAAGAACCCTTTTGCAGCAACATGATCTAAGAGCTCCTCCTAGTAAAATATGCAACACTAAAGAAGATCATTCACCACTAAGTGATGAATCTGCAATCATTGTGAAAGCTCCCACTGAACTATAAAAAATGAGCTTTTCAAACATCATGACCAAACATCTCCTAATCTAAAAATCCTCCAGGTCCACACATTAACATGTCCATGTGACAATAAAACCAAGTGGCACCAAGATCTCCAAACCAAGAAAATACACTATCAGTGTCAATAGCTTACACAAACCTATGAATCCAAGCTATTCATGACATCGTAATACACATGCTATAGGTCTCCATAACCAACTATTTAGGTACTCTACAACATCCATCCTCTCATCCTGAAACAGTCACACCAATGCACAAGTGACCACTGACCAAGCTAGCTAACAAATCTGCATTAACACTGAAACAATCTGGTGGATAAAGACAGTCCACATTCGAGTCATCTCACCATAGCTTAATAGGTGATCAACCCACAAAACTACATAACTCATAGATCCAACCAATGTATCATGCAAACTCACTATCACACTGGAAACTGCAAAACTGAGATCTCAAGGAATAGATAACAATGTAGACAACATGACTCAAGCATCAAATTACTTACAAATCTGATTTGCCAAACATGTCCACAACCTGAGCACCATAGTATAGAAAACCAGAAGCATTACCACAAAAATACTGAGTGACATATCACTTACCAGCACTCCCATGCAGAGAAAGCATTTCACCTCCTCACACCATGCACGAAGCATGCATGCAAAACTGCAACTATATCATCCAGCAACACCCCAAAAGCCAGGGTCTAGAAATAGCTTAATTGCAGCTTCACAAAACCACAAGTTTTTCTCTCGACCATGTAAAACCTGCAAAACCACTGTGTTTGAAAAACACCCATGCACATCCATACCCACTTCACATCTGGAAGACCAAGAATATGAATCAAGAAACACCATAAGGATTAAACCAGAAAAATGGATCATCATGAATATGCATAACCATAGATTTTAGGAAAACTATGAAACCCCTCAAAACCAAGGAACATGATTCTGAGACATGCAAGTACAAAGCATCCACTAAAGAAAATAGCAATTCAGAAATTTTAGGCCCACTTGTAGGCCAACTCCACAACCACCAACATGCACATGCATCCAAGGGAGACAGGCTATTTCAGAAGCTCTCAGACCATCCAATGATCAACTCCATAGCCTACATGCAATCAAGGTAACAAAAAAGTTATGCCTTCCAATACCAGGAGAAAACACCCAGCATAAGCACATTTCTCCATAGCTGAAAAACAACCCAAGCTTCTCCATATTATCAAGGAGCCTCTCACATAGACACCCAATACAGAGATTTGCTGCATCTCAACCATAGACTAAAATATTCCACCCCATGCATTAGGATTATATCACTGCCAACTAGGAGCCTCAAATCACATCATTTCAATATGACCAGCTCCAGTTTCTCCATCTTCACCATCCTTCAAGTGCCTGATGTAACATGAAGATAAGATCAACTGCTAGACTTCACTCAAAACAAGGATCAAAACATCACACGATTCCTTCAGATTTCCTCAAGCCTGTCACACTAAGAAATCATCACAGAAGGAATACCCAGACCTTATACACTAGAAACTCTTACATGCAAACACATCTAGCACACAAATGTACATATGTGAGCAACAAAGTAGATCCTAGAAGAAGGCTTTGATACCACTTGTAAGGAAATGAGAGCATCTCATAACGTATTTCAAAGAACAGTGGTGTCTTCGACAGATTTAAATTTCATTAGATTGCCTTAAAAACATGGATAGCTATGCCACAAAGCGGAAACAGACATAGTTCATTTCCAACATTAAACCTTAGAGGCAAGTACAAGTAACATTAACTAGTTTCAACAGCAGAATTATTAAACATGAAAGATAGAACACAAACACAAATTTACGTGGGGAAAACCCTTACGGGTAAAAAACCTCACACTCCAAAAGCCCAGATCGCCATTGTATTATTCAGCAACAGAAAATACAGTTACAATACAACTCAGGCACTAAGCCTTTCATGGAGATTAACATCCTATTCCATCTGAAGAATAACAGACAGCATAACCCTGCACAAAGTTCTCCTCAGTTCTAGGGTTAGTCCTTCATACTGTTATCATGCCACAAATAGCATATAGTATAGGACATCACTGAGAGAGAGAGAGATTCTTCGCCCTCTCGGCCTAAATTCCCTTTCACTAAACTCTATTCTCTCTCTTACTCGCTCCTCTATTACAATGCATTTTTCATATCACATTATAGAAGAGAGCATTCGGTTCATATCTCAGACTATTACAACTTCCAAAAGGTCAATAGTTCATTTTTAACCATTCACAATTGTTCGTATTCAGGAGGACTAAATAGTCCCACATGCATCAATTGACAAACACAGCAGTAGTTTATATCCACGAACACATGGTAAGTTTATCGTCATTGCTTTTTCCGCCTATGACCCCAGCTGGTCAAACATCAACGAACCATCAGAGTGACCAAGACCTTCGATGTGACTTCATCCTTCTTCGCAGACAAGGTTCCTCCTGCCGATGCCAAACACCATTGGACAGACCAAGCTCATTGGAGTAAAAATTCCACTGATACCAAACCTCCATCGGTAACACACATAACAGTCAGAGTGACATCTCAACACTGCACTGATCGAAGAGGTCTTGCCGATGCCAACCTTCAACAGTTCATTGGAGTAACACAAGGCAATCAGAGAGAAAAATTAAGACACGGTCGACAACGTTAGTCAAGCCGATGGATAGCCTTCATTGGAGAGACTCTTACAGATGCTAACCCTTCATCGGAGTGATAGTTAACATCGGAAAGAGATATCCACAACACGCTGATAAGATTTGTCATGCTGATGTTCAACTATCAGAGTAACACAACACCATCGGTGATAGTCTTTCAGATCACACCAATAGTTCACATCTTGCCAATACAAAGAACAACCCACTATGAACAACGTGATCGCTGAGACTCTTCCTGATCACTAAGACAAAGGTCAACTCTTGCCGATGCCTGTAAATATGAGATATATGTACTCAACATGCTTTGTAATTCATTTTATCTAACCAGCTAATGAAATAGCTTTGAATTCTTTCGTTCCATTTTATATCATTCTCCTCTCGATTATGGCCTTTGCTTTGTTCTGCATACTTGACAAAACATATGAAATAGAAAACATCAACATACTCCATAAATTACATTACTTCTCAATTCTACTGCTATACTATTCCCCCACATGCCCTTTCATATACATATGTAACATATAAATCCGACACAACAGTTTAAGAATGGGCCTAGTCCTGCCATTATATTGCCCCTATGCATATCATATGAACACAAAATAGAATTAAAAAATTTATAAAATACTTCGTATTTACTGCCAATTCTAGCCTTTTATATCCCTTTCTGCGCATCATTTATACTGAACACAAACGTGATACACACAACTTTGGACATGATCAGTCTATCAAATGTATTGGAACCTCCATTGATTCTAGCACTGCACATCCTTCTGCATATATCAAGTTTTATACATAGATGCAAACATGCCCCACATACCAAAAACTAGATATTACCAGCTTATAAAATGAATTAAACTATGCTCAGCTCTGACTCCTACACGTTTCATTGTATATAACACCGCATCTCATCATATTATAAATCACACTATAATTTCCTCTCAAATTCGGCCACGTATGTACCACCTCCCTTGTATATCACATCCAATCTAAAGATGTACAAATTCGAACACCAACAATTTTAAGAATTGAGTTTAAAACTGTAGCCAGTTCCGAGTTTGTATGCATTTCGTTATACTTGTTTTTTCATATCCCTTTTTTGTATATCACATTGCATATGGCATTGTATCTCACATTGTATCATGTATTGTATATCACTTTGTATCATGAGATTGTATATTGCAATCTATTACTCGTTATATATCATTTTGTATGCATCGTTGTATGTGACATTGTATCTCACGTTACATGTTACCTTTTGTATAACCGACTGCATATCCCTTTGCATGCCACGTTGTATGTTGCCTTGTATGTCACATTACATATTAGCTTGTGTATTGCATTGTATAACCTGTTGTATATTATGTTGTATATTACATTGCATATCATATACATAATACAAACAAATCATAATATACAACCATGTTAACATTGATTTTCTCCTCCATTTTATTTATGCACTAAGGCTCTTTTTAAGATCAATTTGATTTTATTTGAAATACAGGATTACACCTCATGCAATTATAACCGATGCACACCTTACTTATCGAACCTCAAATGTTACAAAATATACACCAAAAGTAATCGAATACAATCCATACATTACGCATGCTCTTGGACATAAAGATTTTCATTTAATGATGTATATGAACTCTAAGCACAGCATAAACACAATCAGACATGTATATTTGACTTTAGCTATCCAATACAAAAGATAAGACCTGTCAAATGTAAAGTGTAACCTAATGGCCACAAGAAACAATGCCCACCAGATACATCAAAAAAATGAAAATGTATACCATACCTATTTTGACTACAGACCACCAAGCATTGACCTCCACCTAGAAAGGCATAATTCCCAAAATATAAGGAATCTTCAAATCATTCAAAATGCAACCCAGTTGATTTTCAACATAGAACCCTAGACCTCATCCATTTTATCATGCTTCATGTTCATACTAACTTTCAAGCACCTGAATTATTTTGCCCATACCGCCCCACACATAGAACCATGCCAAAAGCAAAAGCAAACAAGGGGTCCTCATTTTGCCTCTAGGTAAAAAATGGGGCATGTTGTGAACATCACAACAAGTCTCACTTGGGTTATTGATGCAGAGGAAAAAACTAAATCCATTTCATGAATCCAAATATTTAAGTTCCCAAAAAGGACTTCACCATACAAATCTCAATATAGCACAAAATTGGGTTTTCACCTTTTCTAACCTAATCAAAGTCACAACTGTGTTTTTTTATCATTTAAGAACATTCCATTAACCAAAACAATCAACCATTAAGGTCTGTCCTTTCATCTCATTATCAATCCTTCATTGACCCCCAGCATTACTAGTAGCCCTCCTTTATAGAACTGTCAAACATAACTCTTACCATAGAACCTTCCTCAAGACTATGATGGGTAATTTGAGTACCCTTTGACAAGTTTTAAATCATGTCTAAAAATCAATATATGTTATTTTGAAAAGGACTACTCAAAACAGGACTGTCTCGTTCTAGTTTAGGCCTAATTAGGCCTTGTCCATACAAAGGCTTATTGGTTTTATTACTTCCAACCCCAAGTTTACTCAACAAACAGTTTGATCATTCTAATTTTGACCTATTTATGATTATCAAGCCACAAAAGACATTTCCCATGCATGATTTAACAAACCCTAAGGTCTATAATACTTGACTGTCATTAAAACTCTATTTTTCCAGTCTGTGACAGTCCTAAAGCATCCAAAACTGATAGAAATACACTTCTCCTGAGTCTTCAAGCATTATTAGAGATTGACAACATTTAAAACATCTTGTCCCACACCCTTCTAGGGTTTGTAAACATTGATAGAATATAAAACTGACTCATTCTCAGTCATGACTGTGACTGTCATACACAGTATTGGCAGGACAGTCTTCTCTAAGGATGTGAACCTCCATTCTTTTGCCAAATACAACTTATAGAATATGAAAAGGTTTCTCTTACTACCTTACCAAACTAAAACCATCATAAAGAATGTTCAACCGTACTAAAAAAATCATCAAAAACACAAGTTTTCTGCCCATACCAGTCTGAAATAAGACAGAACAGCACTAGGGCACGATAGAAATAGGACTCAACATCCTCCATAAACTCTGCAAACTTGGAATCAAAGAGAATACACTTAGAACTATCTTTTTCCCAATTTTTTATCTTATTCCATCAGGTGAATGAGGAGAAACATCACTTTAAAAGCTCACTGTTACCCTAGAACAGGGTTTTAACTGTCTTTTGACAGTTTTCAAAAAATCCTTAATATCTAACACAAAATAGCATCAAACTGCATGAAATAAAATGTTTTGGGAAGGTGATTTATTAGTATACCATTTGTAATCAAGTAGACATGCAACCATGCCCGTACAGGTCCATGCAAAATCAGAAAATAGTCAATTTCTGTTGAAATACATGAAAACAGTGCTATTTTATCATTCCACTTCATACATTCAACCACCTCCGCATTACAAAATGCATTCCGCATTACAAAATGCATTCAAAGTCTATTTAAATCTTTTCCAACCTATAAAACCAACTACAACTGATTCTTTTAACTTCCTTATCACAAGATGACCTTTCATCTTCCCACCATTTGCACTTCTTTGCAACTTTACAATGTTGTGACAACTTTTGCATTTTGCAACAAATGGACTCAAAACTTAAACTTTAACCTTCCTAATGACTTAAACACATACACATGACCTAATAAACCTTATACAATGTTGTAGCATTACAATTTAATCAAAGCCAAGGTGCTCCTGCACCAGTTATCCATGCAATTCCTTTTTACTCTAGACCCCAGCCCCCAAGTGACAACACATGTCATCACATAGTTCCAGTTGGGTTGTCCATGTAGGTCCTAGACCTCGGCCCCAAACTAACAACTCATGTGGCATATCATACCTTTCGTAAAGATAAGTAGATGATCATCCAAGGAATACCATCTAGATGCTCAAGAACTGTGGGGATTAGGCTAGCGCATATGGATCAAGTACCCTGATCCATCATAAGGGGAAGTAGTGAGTATGTTTCCTCAGGTTTAGTTGAGTGAGAGACCGCTCTACACCATCATATGCGTACACTATACAGTCCACCCGAGGAACTTTGTGGCTGCTACTACCCCTTCATAGACTAAGGAACTAGAGAATCAAAAGAAGAGAATCTATGAATCTAACTTTTGGCTACTCTTTTATATATATTTTTTCAACCACACAAGGGTTGGCCCTCAATCAGGTAACAAACATACAAACACACAGAATGGTATGGTTAATTCCACACCTTAAATACACATATTCCCCATGGATGGGTACCTAGTATCACCATCTCATGGGCACACAAAGCAAGTACGGGGTATTCACAAAACTCAACCAATGCACAGTTACTAGTTTCTCACATTTACAGGGGAAGATTACATCTACATACATAATTCCATTACTACTATAAGTACATTTATTTCCATAACCAATGTGATTCACTTTGCAAAATCATAACATTACTTGTTATCCACTTCCCTTTTCCAGTTTCCTTTCACTCTACTTTTTCCTACATATCACATGATGCTGAAAGTAATTATCATGTTCATCTATCCAATACATCAAGCATGATATCCAGCACACGAGTTCCTATCACATGCATAAAAAGAATTACTATAACTAAACATGGGCGACAACCTTAACCAGAGATCCCAGTGCTGTAACTTGGCCTTGATACCAAATGTAATGCCCCGCCATGCAACCCTAGAGATAAGTCAACTAAAGCAATAAAAAGGCATATATTTTTTTTAATAGAGGTAATGATAATAAAATTTAATATAGTCTGATACAACAAGTTAACTAACATCTCTAGGGATAACATGACTGCATTATTGAAATTAAGCAATATTCCACAACATACATAACTCATTCAAATTATGTTTATTTACATGACTACATTACTAATTACTAACATGATCTAGCTAACAGCCATGGTTTGTTCTAAATCCCAAATGCACCAAATGAATACACACACACACAATTTGTAATGCCTACCCAAGAAATTAACAATAATGAATTTAATAGGATGATAAGATAACAATTTAAAAAATTTATCTTCAATTCAAAAATCAGAGTTCATCAACATTCATCAAAAATGAAATGTAAGATACAAACATTTCCATAAATTTATACATATTTATACACATTTACCAATACGGCCAGATAGTCATCCATTCACCTAGTGGAAAGGTACCTCCTTAGCTTCAGAGTCCTGCATGGATTAAAGATCTCAAACTGCACATCTAAAGAAACATTAGTTCTGCATGATTATTAATTATTCAATATCAATTGCATAAAATGACAATCATAAGGCCCTAAGGGGCCGACCTAATGTCTCGGGGGCTCATCTAAGATGGCCTTGCCTACGTACACGTAGTTCTGAGACATCGTAATTCAAGACTTGAACTTACAACCTCATGGGTGTATCATACCATTCAAAACTTCTAGAAGATTATATATAGGACTTCAACACCTTCTCAACATATTCATGAAGTTTCACAACAAGAATGATCTATTTTAAACAACATACTTTTATACTTAACAAATCATGCTGAATAACAATAGATTCTCTACTTTAGTATAGCATAAGTTTTAAATAAGGAAAGGTTAGAAAGATAAACCAATCTCTTATATTCTATATGTAGCACAGGAAATCAAATTAATTCTTAACAGGTTCATACAAGATGTTACTTTTATAACAAAACTATTGCCTTGACCAATCTATTCGTTGTCATTGAAAAATACTAATTCTCAACCATAAGCTTAAGAGTATCTATAACTTCTCCACACAACATATTTATGCTTATGGTCAGCAATTAAAAATTGATGTTCATTTATGCAAGACTCTCCTATATAAAGAACTATGGCATTGTTACATAACAGATATGAAGAATAACAATTATGTATCAAGAAAATATAGAATTATGAGATATACTTCTACATGGTCAAGAAAACATGAAACCCCAAGACTTCAAAGGTGAGAGATATCTCATTCTCAAAACTTTGTTCAAATATGGAGTAGCTTCAACTTGTATTGTTAGGAAGCTCTCTCCTTATTATCACCACAATTAGGCATTATTTTTGAAAGGAATTGATGAATTATGTACTTAAATTACTTAACACAACTTGATATAGGATAAGTAATGGGATATACAAATCAGGTCCAAGAAATACTAATAAGATCAATATTAGAGTTTCCAAAATCATTCTAAAATTACCATTCTATTCTCATGAATTTTCTAAAATTATGAATGTATACCTATCTATTCTATTACTAACTTGGCATTAAATGCTAATTCAGTTGAACTGCTAACCAGGCCAACTAGTGTACCATCAACCCTAAAATTTCACAATTGATATGTAAATATTTATCTTTGAAACCTCATTTTTTTAATCATAAAGTGGGGATTTTAAGTAGACTAGATTGAACTATTCAAATCAAATTGTGATGTGAAGCAGCCTCACAAGTGGTTATTGAGGACTGACTATTGCATAAACTTGAAAACAAGTATTAGAATGATACAAGCTTATCTACTCAAACAAAAATTATCCATACTAACATACATATTACTTGGTTCATAATAGATAAATAAAAGATTTAATAAATTAAAGGCTAAATTCCCTATCATCTATCAAATAAATTCTACCTATTTTATCTAGAGATAATTTAAATCAATTCAGTTGAAAAAATTGATCCATTAAATTCAACCTAGAACCTTGATATATATATATACTTTCTAATAATAATAATACACTTTCTTCCTATATTTGATTTAAGGAAAAGAAGATTAAAGATAGTATGTTTTAAACTAGTTAACTATAAGATTCCTCCATCTAACTTCAATAATTAAAGAGTTACTAATTTCGTTAGAAAATAAAGGGAATGATTTTTCTTAAAATATATTTAGTCTAACTCTAAATGTTAACAGAGCCACTAAAGTGTAAGATACGACTTCAAAAATCTATCAAAAGGATTTTGAGATAGTATTAATACAAATCTGATCTTAAGTCAGGGATTAGTTTCTTTCGAAACATGGAATAGATTCCCTTACTATCACAGAATTTTAAGGAATGACTAAAAGTCCAAACTAAGTCAAAACAAATGATTTTTTTTGAAACTAGAGAAATTGCAAATACTCTAAAGATAATAAATTAAATTGCTCAAAACCTATGATGAAAGTCGACTTGTTAACCAAAGGAAGTCCAAAATGAAATTGTAGAAATAAAAAAAAATGAAAACCGTTGGGTTAAAAGAGATTCATTTGTTTGGACTTGGTGCTAAAGTAAGTATGCAAGGCATATGGTTTGACAAGGTGAAGATAAGCAAATTCACTTAATCTCAATGCCACAATCTACATTATTCATTTTTAGGAAATCTCAAGGTTCTGAGTAATTGGGAGGCCGTCAATAAGCAACGCATGTTTGAAGATCAATCAGGTTTCTCAATATAGAGAAGACACACTTATTGGAGGGTGCAATGAATACAAGGAGAGTGATAAAATCATCTTGCAGCAAGCTAGGAAGAAAGAAACATCCTCGAGAAAAAAATAATATGAAATAGCCAGATAATAGTTTGGCAATTATTATAGTTGGAAATGCTCTGGTAGACATGTATGCAAAATGTGAAAGTATAGACAAGGCACATGAACTGTTTGACATAATGCCTCAAGGAGATGTCATCCCATGGAATGCAATGATTGCAAGATTACACAATAAGGGATTTGTCGAAGAGGCTTTAAAACTTTCAAGCAAAAGCAATTGATGGGCGTAAAGTTGAATTCCACAACTTTTGCCAGCGTCCCCTCAAAAACATTAGGAAAAGAAACTTAGAAGTACTAATAGTTAAATGTACACATTTCACCTAAAAGTTTTCTCTCATTTTACCATTTAATAGAATCAACATTCACTTCTAGACAAGAATTAGGATAATCTTAATTTTACTATTAAGCAGGCAACAATGAACTAGATCTAAATCAAAGTCATTACTATGGTCTTAAACATCAAACTAAGGAAGTATATACCAATTTAGGACTAGCATTAACATATAAATAAAGCTGAGGATTTATCTACTAGATTTAAGGAGAGTTTCATGAATCAAGTAAAAAGAGGCTACCCTGAATGATCACAATAACAACAAAGGAACTATGAACAACAAGGCCCACAAAGTGGTTTTTTTTGTTGAAGAATTCCCCTTATCCTTGTGTGTTCTTGAAGATCTGATCTAGTCCAATCTTGCTCTACTTCCGAATCTCCCTATCTACTAGGAATGTTGGGAACTATGTGCCACGTAAATTTAACCTAGATCCTAAATAAAATATTGTAGGCCCACAAGTGGCTTCTTCCTCTTCTAAAAATTACCCCATAGGATTATTGGCAGGATCATAACAAATTGCAGGTTTAAGCAAAAAGGAGATAAATGACACTACAGGTTGACATGCTAAAAGGGAAGGATCAACAAGGCTCATGATTCTTTTGGTACAATGCCTCAAAGAAGAATACCTATTTACTTCAATCACAAGAGTGACTCTCATTGTAATTCAGCTACAGAGGATTGAAAAGTGTATGGTTGACCTTCTAGACATTACTAGATATCTTGAGGACACCCTAAACTTTGTCATAAGGTACCACTATGTCCTATGGTAGCTGCATGAAAGTGCTTCTAGGTGCCTAAAACAAGAAGAGAACATACATCAAATCATATATTAAATAGGATAGTCAAAACTTACCCGCAACTTGAGGGCCAAGCTTAAGTGACAAAGGAGTAGAAGGCACAAAATCCATTATGATGATGCCATCCATGTCACCCCCCGTTTGGGATAACAGACTCCTTTCCTCTTAAAAGATTTCCCCTCACTTATGCTCCAAAATAAAATAGAAAAAAAAATGCAATAAATTCCTACTTCTCTCACATCTCTAAAATTAGTTTCCACTCTGAATAAAGATAGTAAAAGCATTTAATTTTCAATAAATCCTAACTACTCACTTATTGTTATGTTTTGTAAAATTAGTTTTCCCTTATTTTCTACCAAAACTAACCATATCCAATATCAGAGAAATGTCTATGAATGGGTCCCACGATTTTCAAAATAAGAAAGTATTCTGCATATATCTTTAGCTATGATGTAAATAAAAGACCGGCTACAGAATCAAAGATTAGAAATGTCGTTACACGTGATGGAAATACAATTCATAACATATACTATAAACATGCATTCCTAGACACGCATACCACATATTGTAATGATTCGTAGATACATGACTTGGCAGGTACAAAATCATAACGTATATTTCATTTTGCAAAGTTAATGGCATATCAAAAGCAATTGATGCAAAAACCAGAATGTAGACTTGCAGATTCAGAGAATATGATATCAAAAGACACATATAGAGACACTGTACTTAAATATCATCCACTTCAATGATCAAACAATCAATAGAAACTTTACACTTCATTTACCATAAAAATAAGTTAGCTATTTGTCCTATTTTTTTATTGACCAAAATTGACCTTTGACTATTGAAGTGGGCGATATCTATCAAAAAATGAGGAGAGGTCAATCAACTTCTCTCGCATACCACAAAATGGTCGTAATCAATATCAATATATCACATGTCATTCAATGTCAAGTAACTTATCTATCCATAAGAAGATCAGCGAAACTGATGGCAATATAATAGTAGAATATCAAAGAGTATTAGATCAAATATTACTAAATGATCATAATAGTGTAAAATATATTTTGGAAGATATTGCACATACTAGGAGGATATCACGGGAAGCATTCATTGTACTCACTTAAACCTTAAATATCCCTATTATTTCACCTTCATCTCCAAGTTCCAAAGCCAACTACCTACACATCCATGGTGAAAATGGAGGGGCACTACAAAAACAAGCAAAGATGCAAATCTTTGAAAGCAAATTTGAGGCCCTAAAAATGACAGAGGATGAGTATATTATTGGGTACATATGCTTCGAGTGAATGAAGTGGTCAATGGCATCACAGGTCTTGGTGGAAAAATGGAAGAGGATGAAATTGTGAAGAAGGTTCTCATATCTCTTCCCATATCTTATAGCCATAAGGTATCTACTATTGAGGAGAATATTGACTTGGATACAACACTATAGATAAATTATTTGGTACCCTTACTACTTTTGAAATGAGAGAGTTTGGCAATGATTCTCCAAAGAAAGAAGTTGCTTTCAACGTTAGTAAGAAGACAAAGGATGAAATTATTGATGAAGATGAGAGCCCTGATGAAGTTGAAGCAAATTTTGTGAGAAGACTGAAGAACGGCATTGGCAAATACAAAGGTAAGTTACCTTTCAAATGTTCCAAGTGTGGAAAGGTTGGTCAATTTGCTTCTAAATGTCCTTTTAAAGAATCAAGGGATAGTAATAAGAGAGACAAGTTCAAAAGAAACACGTATTCTATAGAGAGCAGTTGTTCTTTAGAAGATGAGGATCATGATGATTCAAATGATGAAACACTTTTCATGGCCTTGAATGTTGGTGACAAAAAGGATAATGCTAGAAAATGTGAGAAGACTGATGCCTTCCAAATAGACCAAAATAATGATAGATCAATGGTTGTGTGGGCTACCTTTCATGAAAGAGAAGAAGCCAAGGCTTGGGTAATTGATAGTGGTTTCTCAAATCATATGACTAGTGACAAGGAGAAGTTTATTATCCTTAAGAAGTGGGGTGGTGGAACTGTCAAGTTTGGTGGTGATGAGTCAGCACAAATATGTGGAAAGTGTGCTATAACTATTAATGGGAAGAACAAGACTGAGGATGTCCTCTATGTCAAAGGACTAAGGCACAATCTTCTCAGTGTTAGTTAGATGTACAACAAAGGTTACAATCTCACCTTTCATCCCAAAGGTTGTGAAATCAGGAAGGCAGGGTCTGGAAAACTAGTTGCAGAAGGTATCAAGTCATATGGTGATATCTACAATCTGAAGGAGGTAAATGGAAGAACATGTTTGTTGGATCAATCCAATGAGTGTTGGTCATGGCACAAAAGAATGGGACACAACAATTTTGATAATATGGTAAGGATCATCTCTACTCATGCAATGAGAGACATGCCCAAGATAATCAAGCCTGCAAACACAGTATGCAAGGAATGTCAAATGGGAAAGCAGACAAAGACAAGTTTCAAAAGAAAGAAGTATTATTCTTCAATGCCATTAGAGCTGATTCATGTCATGTCTGAGACAAGCCCTTATGTATGTCATCATACAAAAGGGCTAAAAAGATGGAAATATTTTTTTTTTAAAGTTTAGATACGTAAATGTTACTTGCAAGAAAAATTTTATCTATAGTTTTCTCAAATAACGTCAACTCTCAAAGATTTTGATTGACGTAATGAACCTTGTTGCAAAAGTCCTACGAATCAAAGTAAAGTTTAGAATAATTAAATAGTTTGAATAAGTTTTACTATGCTTAATTTACTAAATATTTGAGAGTCATTACTATAATTTGTAAACAAAATTTGATTCCCTAATAATTCTAAATAAATCAATGGGCTATAACTTTATATAAAATATTTACTTTATAACTAGTTCCTCACTTACAAATTAAATTAAATTAAAATAACAACTATTCTCAATTAAAACTAATAAATCTAATTTCCTATCTTCAAAGGAAAACAACAAAGTAAACTAATATTGATTTTACAAAATCTTTTTATTGTTTTATTTCTTAGAAACCCAATAAATATATAAGACAATTTAAATTGCTTTTTCTTTCAATAAACTTTTTTTTTCCATTTTCATATAATAATGAAATATAAGTCATGATTCTTTTAATTTAAAACCAATCCCTTTAAAAGCAATCTTTCTTTTAAAACTCATAAAAAACAAAAGCTTTTTTTTTCCTTTTTTTTTTTTTAATTTCTATTATTAGCATTGCATATATTTTTTTAAAGTATATCTAATTGTATTCTATTCTATGCGATTCTTTTAAGTATGCTTTCCATATAGAATATCTTTTTTTTTTTTAATTCAAAGGAAGTCCATAACCGTATTTATCCCCACGCTTTTAAAAAAAATAAATCAAAGACATACTAAAGTAAAATTTTAATTATAAAATCGATAGATTTATTTATCAAATGGTTTTTTTTTTTCTTTTACTATTCCAGAATTATTTTCTGTGTAATATAACAGAGCCTAATTAATAATAGATTGCAGGCTTAAATGAATATGACAGAGGAAATCTTTATCAGTAGCTACATATTTGTTTTATATTATCATTTGCTAACAGTGATATTATTATTTATTGCATGTTATAAATTATATCAAGAGTGTCGTTTAAGGATAGTAACAAACTATATATGTATACAACAACTCCCATTTCGTAATATTGAGAAATTTATGGAATGTTTATATTTATGAACAATGACTGCATAAAAAAAATATAATGAAAGTTCATAAAACACAATGATATGTTTATCTTGCAGAGATATTAAAAGTGTAACAGCGGATTTTAAAATACAATATATAATGAAAACGTTCTAACTAGAATACACAATAGATAACGAGATTGTAATAGCAATGAATCTTAATTAGACTGAGTGTTACAATTTAGAGAATTTATAAGTGTTAAAGAAACTTATGGCAACTGTATACACTTAAAAATGACATGACTCTACCTAAATAAATATTTTAAATATTTATTTTATCTTCACATTCCTCTATCAATAAATAAATAAATTTATTTATTTATTTGATTCATTTCCTCCCATTTAATTAAATAAATTACATTTATTTAATTAATTTTATCTATATAAACTTTATTCTTCTAAATAATTAAATAATTTTAATTATTTAATTAAATCTTTCATTCTTCCAAATTTAAATAAAATGCAAATTTATTTAAATTAAATCTCCAAAAAATAAAATATATTTAAATATTTTATTTATTCTTCCAAAATTATTTACAAGTAATTAAATAAATTTATTTATTTAATTATGCTTTCTTATCTTCTAAAAAAATCTTCAATATCTTCTAAAAATAAATTCTTCTTGTCATACAAGCAAAAGCTAAGTTAACTGATTTAAAGCTATCAACAAAGCTCTTAAATTAGAAAAATATATTCTAATTTAAGAAATGAAAACTCATTCTCATCAAGAAAGCAATTAACTTAACAAAGCTTCTTTTTGAATGACACATGTCCTTCTTCTATTCGTGCACGTTCTCTTGAACATTCTCCTCTGTTGATCTTCTTAATTCTTTTCCACCGTTGATCTTCTTCTACATAACTCTATAAATACAACCCTCTTCTTCTTCATTTGATGATCCATCATTCAAGTAAACTTATGCTGTACGAACTATAGCGCGCCATTGGCACCTCATTTTCATATCATTCATCATCCATCCATTTCATAGTGTGTTGAAGTTCATCTTTAACACACCAAGTATCAGAGCCAATTCTCCTTGTCATCTTGAGGAATCGAAGCAAGGAAGCAAGCTTTCTAAGGGCCATCTTTGTCACCAAAAGATCAAGAAAGAATAGGAGAGCAATGGAAGTCACAAGGTAAAAGGTTGTGAGTATCATCTCTCTATTTCATTTTAAATCTCCTTTTACATGCACATTCCATTGATGTTTTGGGTTTTATTATTCATTTTATTAAACCAATTTTCCCCTTAACATTTCTAGCGCCCACCGTGGGGCCCTTACCCCTAATCTAACCAAAAATTTGAGTTTCAAGTGACAGGTTCCATACAGGTTTTTGTATAGGCTTCTCACAAGTTTAATCGGCGCATCTGAGCAATCCAGTGGTGCATCTACAACTTGTTCCAGCGCACATAGTCTTTTATCGCATATATCTTCCAATCCGACACATCTAATCACTATTCTGATGCTTTTACAATTGCGGCACATATGTCTTCTGAATCGGCACTTTCACCTCCTGTTCCGGTGCCTGTAAACTTCTAGTGTATCTACCCTCCATCACGGCATATAGTTTTATGACGCATTTGTTAATTTAACTCATTTGTCTCTTCTTCCGGCACTTTTGACACCTATCATAGCGCATTTGTAAATTACCGCTTGCAATCTCTATTTCTGCACATTTAGGCTGTCAAGCGGCACTTCTGATTTCTCACTGTGGTTTTAGGATTTCTTCTAATTTTCTGATTAACGCTAACGTTTGTTTTGCAAGAGTAAGAGTTGGATAAATCATTTAGCTGCATTGATTAATTCACTTAGATTAATTAAGGGAAAAAGTAAATAAAAATGCATGCATACAAATCTCACGTAGTCTTTAGCTAGGAGGATAGTAACTGAACCACTGCTATCTTTGCATATTACTATCTTTCTTAGTTAAGATATTGCTATCTCACAAATGGAATGAACATTGCTATCTTTTAAACACTTCAAAGTTAACAAATGTGTGAGTGCAGAAGTAGATAGCACATTTAGTTTTTTTCCTTTTAACTAGGTTTGGATTTATCAGTGTCTTCTATGTCTGTTAAATAACAATAGGCTTATGCTCTCCCCTTTATTGGGTGACCAAAACGCCAGACTTGTTATTCCTTTGTGTTTAACATTTAGAGGGGCTTGCCCTTGGATGCCCGCCTGTCCAAGTGGGAATGACCCTAAGTGGTAACAGGTTAAAGCCAAGCCCTACCAATCCACTTAAAATAAATTGTGCTTAAGGCGAAAGCTTCCTGCAACAAATGCCGCTGTGTTACACCGACAGCCAACCTCCCCCAAAACCCTCCAAGGTGTAACCCTTGGAGGCTAGGAGACTGCATAATGGAGAGTACTGTTGCCGCACATGTAACCACTCGAACGGTTGCCCTGACTACTTAGCGACTTGTTTAGTATACTAAAAACCCCTATTTGTTGACATGAAAGGCGGAGCCTTTGAAACGGCCCTGATTCATGTGATTCTTAGTAGAGGTAGCAAGGACAATCCTAAGGTTTGGTGGGGGTACGAGCCTAAGGAAACCCAGATCTGGTATGCGTGAGAAGTGAGTGTCGTGGAGGGGAGCGGGTGCTACCAGATCCTAGAGCTACATGCTTTGAATATGCATAACCAGGGGATTCAACAAATAATGTCCTATCCAACCTAGGTTGTGATTGTTCTTGTGTTAAAAAAGTCCAAAAATACAAAAAAATAAAAGATAAAAATCATGAAAAATTCTTTGCGTTTGCTATGTCTTTATCTACCATAATTGAAAATCAAAAGCAAAAAATACCAAGTTTTCACCCAAAAACAAAAAAAATTGAAAAACGTTCCAAAAAACTTTGCAAATTCAAGATAAAAACTAGAATGACACTTTTGATTCGATCTACAGCTCATTTGCGTAGACTTGCAACATATTTGCTACTTGTTACAACACATTTGAAAATTACCATATTAGCGCATTTTCTTCGACCTGTTGCACTTTTATCCTCTATTTCCACGCATTTGTAGTTGCACATCTATTACAGTAAGCTTTTCCAGTCTTGTGTCAATTTCTGTAGAGATGGCAAACCAATTAGAGTATATTGCGCAAACACTCCAATATCTGCAATTGCAAATAAACTTAGGTCCCTCGCCCCAAAATTGTATAGCAATGGCTCAACAAATCCAAGTCTTACAACAAGAAATGACAATCTTGCAAGCTGAACAGGCCAGTACTAGCTATGCCTTGCCCCAAACTCGTACATCATTTTCCCTTCTTAATGATACTATTAACAAGGCAAGCACCACCCCAAGTTAGAAATCATATACCACCTCGTCTACTAGACCTCCTTCACCATCTCCTAGACCATATAGCCTAGAGCATACTAATCCTACTCCTAGCTCGAAACTGCCCAAAGAATCCCATGATGATTGGCTCCAAAGACTATTCTACAAGCCTAAAAGAGAAAGAAAAGCTATGGAAAACTTCAAATCCATCCATTCATTACCTCATCCATGTACTCCTACACCTACGAAGGATGTGATCCAAGGACTATTAGCAGAGAGTCAACCACGTCTTCAAATTCTGGTCCTTGACCTTACCAAAGATTCTTCCAATAACATGTCAAATCCTACAACCCCTTCATGTGATCCTCAACTCCTTGAGCTTATTGAAGAGTCTCCTACCATGAACCCAAGTCAAGAGCTATTGTACCTTCATGTTGATAACCATCAAGAACATGTCAAGTCTATCCAAGAGCTATCCACTTCCATTCAAGCACATAAAGAGTTATGTCAAGAGCACACCTTAGAGCATGTGGAAACATTCACCCTCTTTCTAAATCAAGATCAAAGCAACCCCATCCAATTCCAATGTATTCATAACATATATCTCATCCACAATCAAGATAATCCCTATGAAGAAGCTATCCATGAGCAACTTGATCCTATAGATGAAGAAGAAATCCAATTCCAATCAATCCATAACCTATATCTCTTCTATGATCAAGATACTATCTTTTATGAAGAAGCTTTCCATGAACAACTAGATCCCATGCCCATCCATAACTTATGTCTTTTCTATGATCAAGATACTATCTTTTATGAAGAAGCTATCCATGAACAACTTGATCCCATACCCATTCATGAGCGAGAAACCTCCATTACTCCTATCCATCTTCCATCTAATCCTCTCCATGATCCAACAACTTCCGCTTCCTCTGATGAGACACTTGCCTCCCAAGTGCACATGGATGATCAACTCAATAACTTGGACCCTAAAGAGCATGCTGAAAATCAAGATCCTAAACGATCCTCCTCCATCTATTATCAACCAGGTTGCAAATCTGTTATCATATCCCCTTGGTCTCACTACCTTCATGCATGAATGTTTTTGCTTAGAACACCAACAACCATTGTCTACCTCTTCACCTTCCTCATCCAATAAGGAACTCATGTCTAGTGCACCTATACATAATCCCATGGTCCACCGCATACTCCAGAATATGAACTATCAGGGTAAAGGCTTAGGCCTTCATGAACAAGGTATTTTAGAACCCGTCCATGTCAATGTTCCTCCACCTTCATATGGCCTTGGGTACATACCCCAAGATGAACAATCTCAAGATGTTGGTACTTCCTCCACTCCTCCTAAGTCTACCACTTTCCATCACAAACCCTATCATATCCCCAAAACATATGTCACCATTCCACCTCCATCATCCTACAATTGTCAAGAGCATGCGACCATACACCTTCCACCATCCAATCTACCTCCGCTACTTCCAACTCCTAATATCCCTCCATGCATTTTACCACCACTTCTTCCAACACCTTATCCATCCATCTATAAATCCTCTAAATATCCCAATCATGGCCAACAAATGCACATGTTTTCTAAACAATGACCTTCCACCAACCTCACTTCCACCATCCCCAAGGGATTCAAAAGCACAAATCTAGATGCCTCTACCTATAAAGTCAAAAATCCTAAGAGTCCTCATGACCTAGGATACAAAATCCAAGAATTCAAGAAACATCCATCTCAAAAGCTTCATACACCCACACACCTCAATGCCAAACTGAAAAAGGTGTGGGTCCCCAAGAAACAAATAATTATCTCAGAAGCTACACAAAAGCTGCATATACCCAAGCCCATACCTTCATAGGTACAATCTACAAGCAAAATAGTTTGGGTACCCAAGCAAAAAGCCATGAAGTCAAATAAGGCATCCACCTCTAAAGCATCCCAACCATCCACTTTCTCCCATGCCATCCACATGTATCAAATCCTTCCATCCCACATGACAAACAAAAATTAGAAGTATACTAAGTCTATGTGGGTCCCTAAAGGCCTACATCACTCATCCACCAGGCAAAAATCTCCATTGCTTCCTACACCACACTCCTATTATCAGCTTCAATGTTTATCACAGTATGTGCAACTGTTGGTCATGGTTCCCTTCCATTCCATGACACTTCCATATAAATCCATCTCCCCTCCCTCCCACTACTATCCTACATATCTTCCTTGTCCTATAGTCCATGCTTTTACACAAACCTTCCTTCCATCCTTACATAAGTCCTTCTGTATTCCGCGTCATCATCCACTAATGCACCTTCCATTATCCAATATCTACCATTCTCCATCTCACTTTCAGGCAATCCCCTACCAACATCTATGAGCACACTTGACATGGTCCATGCAATGACATCCATCTAACAGGACTATCACCTTTCATGGAGCTAGATGCTCGAGTCTCTCCTTTCCATATCCATCTATCCCATCCAAAATTTTAAAAAAAAAGTAAAGAAAAATCCCTTCATCTAATGGTGAAAACTTGGCAAATAGGTAGCTTGGATAAGTACCATGATGAAAACCTGGCAAATAGGTGTCATGTGTAAGTTGATCTTCTATATCACCTACACTTGGGGGCACCTTGTCTCATCGGCATATCACCTTCTGCTATCATTCCTTTCCTTACTATTTCCTATCCTATTCCTCTGTCCATTACATACCTATACTGTCGAGTCTATCTATCCTGATCTTCCATTCCTCTATTTCTTTGATCTTGATAAAGATTGGGGGCACAATGTTGACAAATGTTTTAGATGTCTCTTGACATACCTTATCCCTCCAAACCACACAAATCCTTCATTATCCTCTCATCCTCCTCCTTCATCTTAAGCATTGTCATGAAAATCCCTAAGTACTCTACCTACAATGAGGCATGTTATTCCTATGCGACTTAGTCCTTGGCGATCACATCCTTTCCCTCTTCTGTGTACATTTCATTCCTTATCACCCATGCATCTACCTATTCGTGGTGTTTCCTTGTCATCAGTATCATCCGATCCATATCTGGTTCATATCTGATCCATATCTATTCCTTCTACCTAACCATCCATATCCATTGTCACCCATACATCTACCTATCCGTGGTGTTTCTCTTGTCATTAGTATCTAGCATTAAGGCTATTCAAAATTCTTATCCAGTATCCTATCCACAATGTCAGCCTAGCATAGCATTTGTCATCAATATCATCTGATCCATATCAGTTCCATATCTAATCCATATCTGTTCCATATCTATTCCATATCTGATCCGTATCTATTCCATACCGTGTCTCATTTGATCCATATCTTAGGTCCATGTTCCAAGAGACCCAAACTACGTTGCCTCTGTGTCATCACATAGGCAAGGCCATTATCAATGTGCCCCTAAGGCTTCCCATCCATCATCTTATCATCTATCCTCTAGTCCATCTACATCCATGGTTCACCCCGAACTATGTTGCCTCTACATCATCATGTAGGCAAGGCCATTTAGCAATGAGCCCCCGAGGCACTAGGTCAGTCCCTTAGGGTTCGTCTCTCCATACCTATTTGTCATCTTTCCCATAATAAGTTGATCCTTGTCTAAACTAGGGGCAACTCCTTAACCTGGTTATAGATTTGGATTCTTGAGTGCCACATGTTCTAAGAGGATACCAATAAAGGATTGTGATACTTTTCACTAGACAAGCGCGCGCAAAGTGTAAAGGTGGAGGACTTCCACATACTAAACTCATGGGACATGAGTTCTTTTCTTTGGGGGAGTATGGTGCAGGAGCACCTACCTGACAGCTGGTCTTGATAAGGCAGTTAGTAGTTATAGGTCTTGTTTGTGTTTCCAAGAAGGTCTGTTAGACCAATTGCATGTAATAAGGTCATGCTGATCATGATAAGATCATGCTGACCGGGCTTTTGCTATTTTTAGCTAGTTAGTTATAACAGCTGTCATGATGTATGTTCGGTGGGATCTCCCAGCCGCTTGGAGAGTTCCCAGCCACTTGGAGTCGGGTCAGTAGTACTCGTAGGAAAGTCTTTATAAGCATGAGATCGTTTGATATTGGAGAGAGACAGATATCATCAATCAAGCTAGTTGCAGAGAGTGAGACTGAGAGAGAGAGGCTGATCATTTGTATTGCATCTTTTGAAGTCAATAAAGAGATCCTGTTTGTGTTCATCCTCTGTTGAATTCTATTGCTTGACCGATTTGCTGGTTTGAGAGGATTCATGGATATACTGGTCCATTCCACCGGTTGATCCGTCTGATCGGTGGAATGGTAGTGTATAGTAGGTTAGGTGGTAGATTATTTTCCGTGTGCATGCAGGTGTGCAGGTTCACCGTCAAAAGATGTTGAAGACCCTAGCATAGGTATGTGCTAGGTCAAACTGATAAGACAGAGTGTGGAGGATCACCCTGAGGTTGGATCGGGTCATCCCTGGAGGGTCGGCGAAGTGAGATTTCGCTAAGTGAAGAAGTTCGTGAAGACGGCATCATCAGGATATCTTGGTGAATATCCTGCAAACAGTTCGGACATCATCATCCGGATAAGTGGAGGAGATCGGCATAATGAAGTCGATTGCATGAAGTGTGAGTTCGTCGGGGTGATCATCAGCAGGAGGGCCGAGGAGGAGCGTGTCGGCATCAGGATCATCATATTGGGAGTGCCAAACATCCGCGTATCGCGAGTAGATGCGGAAGTGAAAGTTGAGTTTTTTTGACTAAGTGTTGAGGTCATCAGGATATTGGGTGACGTCATCGTCATCAGGATATTGGGTGACGTCATCGTCATCAGGATATTGAGATATCCCCCTATGCGAGTTTATCCTGCCGTTGTTAAGTGGTTAAGTATCGGCATCGGCAGAAAGTGTGAAGCGTCATCAGGAGGTTTCGAAGAGAACCGGATAAATTATATCATGATGCTGTTGCTCGTATCGTCGGGTAGTGGAGCATCGAAGGTAAGCTGCTGAAGTGGACGTCATCAGGATATTTGAACAACCGGATATTTGGATATCCTGCTGACGAAGACAGTGCTGAAGGTCATGATGATGACGATGGAGTTCGGTGCCCGATGAACAGTGCAACCGGAGGATGTTTGCGCCCGCTGAACATCATGATGATGATGTTAGGAGGAAAGCGGAGGAGGTGAATAGTAGTCGGCAGGAGGACAATTGCGAGTGTCCGAAATATGATGATGCTGTTGGTTTTAGGAAACATGATGATGATGCTGACAGTATAAAGCGGAATATGATGATGATGGCGAAGATGATGATGATGAGGTTGGTCTGCAGACATCCATGCTATATGCGAAGGTTATAGTGTGGATGCCTCTGCATCACAGAGGCATCCACACTATAACCTTCGCATATAGCATGGATGTCTGCAGACCAACCTCATCATCATCATCTTCGCCATCATCATCATATTCCGCTTTATACTGTCAGCATCATCATCATGTTTCCTAAAACCAACAGCATCATCATATTTCGGACACTCGCAATTGTCCTCCTGCCGACTACTATTCACCTCCTCCGCTTTCCTCCTAACATCATCATCATGATGTTCAGCGGGCGCAAACATCCTCCGGTTGCACTGTTCATCGGGCACCGAACTCCATCGTCATCATCATGACCTTCAGCACTGTCTTCGTCAGCAGGATATCCAAATATCCGGTTGTTCAAATATCCTGATGACGTCCACTTCAGCAGCTTACCTTCGATGCTCCACTACCCGACGATACGAGCAACAGCATCATGATATAATTTATCCGGTTCTCTTCGAAACCTCCTGATGACGCTTCACACTTTCTGCCGATGCCGATACTTAACCACTTAACAACGGCAGGATAAACTCGCATAGGGGGATATCTCAATATCCTGATGACGATGACGTCATATCCTGATGACGATGACGTCACCCAATATCCTGATGACCTTCTCAACACTTAGTCAAGAAAACTCAACTTTCACTTCCGCATCTACTCACGATACGCGGATGTTTGGCACTCCCAATATGATGATCCTGATGCCGATACGCTCCTCCTTGGCCCTCCTGCTGATGATCACCCCGACGAACTCACACTTCATGCAATCGACTTCATTATGCCGATCTCCTCCACTTATCCGGATGATGATGTCCGAACTGTCTGTAGGATATTCACCAAGATATCCTGATGATGCCGTCTTCACGAACTTCTTCACTTAGCGAAATCTCACTTCGCCGACCCTCCAGGGATGACCCGATCCAACCTCAGGGTGATCCTCCACACTCTGTCTTATCAGTTTGACCTAGCACATACCTATGCTAGGGTCTTCAACATCTTTTGACGGCGAACCTGCACACCTGCATGCACACGGAAAACAATCTACCACCTAACCTACTATACACTACCATTCCACCGATCAGACGGATCAACCGGTGGAATGCACCAGTATATCCATGAATCCTCTCAAACCAGCAAATCGGTCAAGCAATAGAATTCAACAGAGGATGAACACAAACAGGATCTCTTTATTGACTTCAAAAGATGCAATACAAATGATCAGCCTCTCTCTCTCAGTCTCACTCTCTGCAACTAGCTCGATCGATGATATCTGTCTCTCTCCAATATCAAACGATCTCATGCTTATAAAGACTTTCCTACGAGTACTACTGACCCGACTCTAAGCGGCTGGGAACTCTCCAAGCGGCTGGGAGATCCCACCGAACATACATCATGACAGCTGTTATAACTAACTAGCTAAAAATAGCAAAAGCCCGGTCAGCATGATCTTATCATGATCAGCATGACCTTATTACATGCAATTGGTCTAACAGACCTTCTTGGAAACACAAACAAGACCTATAACTACTAACTGCCTTATCAAGACCAGCTGTCAGGTAGGTGCTCCTGCACCATACTCCCCAAAAGAAAAGAACTCATGTCCCATGAGTTTAGTATGTGGAAGTCCTCCACCTTTACACTTTGCTTTGTCAATAGTCTGACCTGCTCCAACTTTGTCTGCTGCTGTCTCTTGGCTGCTCCAAGACTGCTGAACTGTAACTTGCTTTCTGGCAAGTAAATCCTCATGCCTGTTGATGTAGGCCTGTTTCTCACATACCTTGTGTTTGTCAGGTTGCCTGACCAGAACCTCTGTCTGAACTGCTTCTGTAGTGTTCACCTGTATCTTTCTTTCAACCTTTAGAGGACAAACAATAGTCCCAACTATGACAACATCCTTGTCATTCTTCTGAACTGATGGTTGCTATTTACCATCCTGTTTCTGAACCTGCTGCTGACCTCTGTCAGTCACAACTGAAACTTTCTTCAGCTTGTTGTCTGTAACAACTCCTTTCCCTGCAGTGTCCTGAACTGCCTTTATGCCTGCTCCTCTAGGCATCTGCACAAATTCCTTCTTTCCCATTAAAATGATCTGAGCTGCCTTCTGTACTGCAGCTTTTGCCTGAAATGGCATCAACTTAATAATCTTCCCATCCTTCTTGATGGTGTAGGTATTAGCATACCCATCATACAGTACCCTTCTGTCAAATTGCCATGGTCTACCTAACAGTAGATGACAACATTCCATAGGCAAAATATCACACAAGATTCTATCATGATATGGTCCAATCTGGAAATCCACATATGCCTGTTCAGAGACAAAAAGTGATTGCCTATCACTCACCCAAGATGTCTTGTAAGGGTGTGGATGTGGAATCCTTTCCAACTTCAGTTTATCCACCATTTCCTGAGATACCATGTTGTCTGTTGAACCAGTATCAATGACAACCTTACATACTTTACCTTTACTCTTACATGTGGTCTTGAAAAGAGCTCTTCTTTGCATCATATCCTTTGATGCCTGTAAACTAATTCTCCTTAACATCAATGATTCTCCACTCTCTGGATATCCATAATTCTCAGGACCTTTGTTTGAACTCTGTGCACTTTCTTCTTCTTTCTCTTCTTGCACCAGTTGTACTCTCTTGTCACTTGTTCTATCATTTCTGGATGATGAACCTTTGTTTTCTGGACATTTGAAAGATGGATGACCAAACTCTCCACAGGTGTAACATTTTCCTGAAAATGTAGTAGAACCTCTACCACCTCCAAATCTTCCTCTATTACCTTTCCATCCACCTCTGAAATCAGACTGTCCCTGTCCTTTACCAGTGTCTTCCTGACCCTCATTGGTTTGCTTTTGTGCAGGGGCTGTTCCTCTTCCCCTATTGTTTCCTCTTCCTCTCATGGACTTATCATGTCCTCTATTCATCTTTTCTTCAATCCTGATTGCCATTTGATAACAATCCTCCACATTCTTAGGGTTAGCTAACACTAACTCATCCTGTATGTTAAACCTTAAACCAGCCAAATACCTAGCCACCTTTTCTACCTCATTCTCATGATGACCAGATCTCATACTCAACAGATAAAATTCCTCAGTATATGCTTTCACATCCCTGTCTTTCTGCTTTAAAAATTGCAGCTTCTTAAACATCTGGATTTCATAATCCCTTGGCAAGAATTTACCCTTGATCCTTGCTACCATCTTATCCCATGAAGTGATCTTTGACTTCCCTTGTTTCCTTCTCTCAGATTGTACATAATCCCACCATACCAAAGCATGACCTCCTAACTTGGTCTTTGCAATCTTTACCTTCTGATCCTCAGCAACATCTTCACATTCAAAGTGATTATCCAGTGCAGCAATCCAATCCAACAACTCATCTTCATTCAAGCTTCCAGTATACTTGGAAACATCAACCTTTACCTTAGGTTTTTCACTCTGCACTGCCTTTAACAGTTTTGCCAATCTCTGGTCTTCAGCATCCAGATCTTCAGCTACCTCTTCATACTCTTCAACAGTATCTGCATCTTCTTCAGACTCACTGTCTTCCACTTCCCTTTTTTTGTTCTTTTCCAGGGCTGTCAGCCTGGCTTGAAGTGCTTCAGCAAGCTCCTTCATCTTCCTCATCTCTCTAGCATGTTTCTCCTTCATCTCCTGCAGTTCCCTTGCAGTACCACTACCTTTAGGAGGCATTTTGTCAACCTCTCACAACACACAATTTACTCTACCTCTGCCCTTTCGGTGACAGAATCAACACACAACAGCCCAGACCTTTTGCTGAGCTCTGATACCACTATGATGCAGAGGCATCCACACTATAACCTTCGCATATAGCATGGATGTCTGCAGACCAACCTCATCATCATCATCTTCGCCATCATCATCATATTCCGCTTTATACTGTCAGCATCATCATCATGTTTCCTAAAACCAACAGCATCATCATATTTCGGACACTCGCAATTGTCCTCCTGCCGACTACTATTCACCTCCTCCGCTTTCCTCCTAACATCATCATCATGATGTTCAGCGGGCGCAAACATCCTCCGGTTGCACTGTTCATCGGGCACCGAACTCCATCGTCATCATCATGACCTTCAGCACTGTCTCCGTCAGCAGGATATCCAAATATCCGGTTGTTCAAATATCCTGATGACATCCACTTCAGCAGCTTACCTTCGATGCTCCACTACCCGACGATACGAGCAACAGCATCATGATATAATTTATCCGGTTCTCTTCGAAACCTCCTGATGACGCTTCACACTTTCTGCCGATGCCGATACTTAACCACTTAACAACGGCAGGATAAACTCGCATAGGGGGATATCTCAATATCCTGATGACGATGACGTCATATCCTGATGATGATGACGTCACCCAATATCCTGATGACCTTCTCAACACTTAGTCAAAAAAACTCAACTTTCACTTCCGCATCTACTCGCGATACGCGGATGTTTGGCACTCCCAATATGATGATCCTGATGCCGATACGCTCCTCCTCGGCCCTCCTGCTGATGATCACCCCGACGAACTCACACTTCATGCAATCGACTTCATTATGCCGATCTCCTCCACTTATCCGGATGATGATGTCCGAACTGTCTGTAGGATATTCACCAAGATATCCTGATGATGCCGTCTTCACGAACTTCTTCACTTAGCGAAATCTCACTTCGCCGACCCTCCAGGGATGACCCGATCCAACCTCAGGGTGATCCTCCACACTCTGTCTTATCAGTTTGACCTAGCACATACCTATGCTAGGGTCTTCAACATCTTTTGACGGTGAACCTGCACACCTGCATGCACACGGAAAACAATCTACCACCTAACCTACTATACACTACCATTCCACCGATCAGACGGATCAACCGGTGGAATGGACCAGTATATCCATGAATCCTCTCAAACCAGCAAATCGGTCAAGCAATAGAATTCAACAGAGGATGAACACAAACAGGATCTCTTTATTGACTTCAAAAGATGCAATACAAATGATCAGCCTCTCTCTCTCAGTCTCACTCTCTGCAACTAGCTCGATCGATGATATCTGTCTCTCTCCAATATCAAATGATCTCATGCTTATAAAGACTTTCCTACGAGTACTACTGACCCGACTCCAAGTGGCTGGGAACTCTCCAAGCGGCTGGGAGATCCCACCGAACATACATCATGACAGCTGTTATAACTAACTAGCTAAAAATAGCAAAAGCCCGGTCAGCATGATCTTATCATGATCAACATGACCTTATTACATGCAATTGGTCTAATAGACCTTCTTGGAAACACAAACAAGACCTATAACTACTAACTGCCTTATCAAGACCAGCTGTCAGGTAGGTGCTCCTACACCACCAATAAAGGATTGTGATACTTTTCACTAGACAAGCGCGCGCAGCAAAGCAAGCTTCCCAAAACAAAAAAAAATTGGACACAAAAGCATCAACCTGTCCAAAGCAGAACACCATACCAAAACACACAAACTGACTCTATATCAATTATGGCAAAAAGACACATCTAATGCAAGAATGTTTTGTGAATAGGTTAACTTACAAAGTCTTGGATTTTTGTCATTATGTCTTTCTATGCTACTCAAGGATGCCAAAAGCTAGAGATGCTATGATGGGGGCATAATCATTTTCTTTGTCTGTTGTTTGTGGATCAAACTTTAGTAATGTGATGACTTTTGTCTAATGACATGATTAGTAAAAGATCATCGAGGACTTTCGAAGGTCTGAGCATGAAAAGGGGCAATCCTTGTCTATTGAAATGCAAGAAATACTTAGGTCATCTAGATTCAATTTTGAGTAGATGCTTGTATCAACTTGCTATATCAAAATCCATGTAAGAAATACTCAGGTCATCTCGGTCTAATTATACCTAGATGCTTGTATTTTCTTACAACATAATAAACTCCCAATGATGAAATAAGTGCTTCAAAACACTTGAAATATCAAGATGACAATCCACATCCACCACATATCCAAAAATCCATATCAACCATGTGATAAAGAAAATCCTGCAGTGTATCAAATAAAAGCCTGTATGTCTTCTCTTTCTTCTCTTCCTCCTATCTATATCATCTCTGTGTCGATTGAGTACATTTGGACATATCAAAAGCATAGCATAGATAGCATATCATATCACATGAGATAGTCATTTACATGATTTAATCATTTGCATACATGATACGTGCATTAGGTCATCCACATACATTTGCATCCATATATCATATGAAAAACTAAAAACATAGACTAATACATATAGAGCTACATAATCATATCAATAACATGTCACATCTACATTTCATATCAAATCATCCCAAATCCGTCTAGTGCGCATCACATATATAAAGCATCATAAGAGAGATTCCATCCATAACAGATAAACATAGAACATGAGCATACAGAACATCAATAACTTCATCATCATGTAAGCATAAAAATATGTCCATATGTGCAACATATCAAAATATCTGTCCATATCTTAGAGTCATGTCAGGTAATGTATACAAAGTACAAAAAGACAATGGTATATGTCTCGGGGAAAAAGTAGTACATATACAGGCTATCTTAGCCATAAAAAATGTGTATAATCAAATCAAAAAATTGATACAAGTGTCTAGGTCTACCTAACCCTACTACCATGGAGCACTGCTCCCTGCATTGCCCTCTCCTCTGTCTCCCCCTGACTACTGGGGACCTCTCACTGATGCCACAGATTGGGATCCACCTGCCCTCTATGACACCCCAGATTGACACCTGTAGCTGGGCACACGTTGATCTGCCACCACCGCTCCGTGATATAATCCCCTATAATACTGAGCCTAAGCCTGTGCTCTGGCAAGCTCACCCTAGACCTAAGCTAGTTGTGTCTATGCTTGCTGTACTTGTGACACCAAAAAGCTAGAAGTACCATATGTGCCCATAGCTACCACAGTTGTATCCCTCTCTACCCTCACCACCCACACGCTAGCCAAAGTTGCGTCTCTCTCTGGATATCTCTGATATCCGTCCTGCACCCACATCTCTCTGAGACTCTGCTGCTCTCAGATGGGCCCTCAACTACCTAATCTGACCCTGTAATGTCACAATAGCGTACTGCTGTAAGTCAGGCTACAGAGCCTACCCTACCTGTCCCTATCCCTGTGCCACCTGCTATGCTGACACCTATGCCTGTACCTGTCCTGTAGCCTATGGCTGCACAACTGCCTGCTGACCCAGAGGTCCCTCCCCAGGCCTCCTCCACTGTGTCAGTCTATCACCTCCTCCTCCATCTCCTCCATCATCTCCCTGACCTCCTCTCCCCCTCCTCTATCCCCTCCTCCTCCTACCAGCTCTAGCCTCGTCCTCTGAATCCTCCTCATCTATACGAGGAGCCAACTCTCTGGGTCCTGAATATCTAGGAAAGGGGTGAGCAGTGAACCACTCCTCATAATATGGTGTCATACCTACATCCACTATATCTCTCCTCATCAGCCAAGCTGCATAAGGGATCTGCTGAAAGTCTGCCAAGGCCTCCTCATATGATGCCACAGGACCCCACCGATATCTCTCTACATGGGTCCTCACAAATCATACCTGCCCCTGTGGCCTTACCTATACTTGGCCAAACTACCTCTGTACTCTGCTAACAATCTGTCACTCCAGTATATACCTCGTCCTGCTAATAAGACACTGAGTCTAGAAACTGTAAGGCAACTCATCAGCCTCATCCTCCCATACCTCATAGTCTAGGTATGGGCGCCAGATAACCTAATCCATGTTATCAAACGCATGTCTCTAGTACTTGAGCTTCCCTGGCTTGTGCTAGGAAATCACACCTACATATCCATAGATGTAGGGCTCACCTCTCTGCCTATGAAAAAGACATATCGGCCCCGTGATAGCTATGTGCTCCCATAACCAAAACTGTAAAAGAGACACACCTGCTGACAAACTGGGTCCTTTGTCATACACTACTTGGTACATATCCCTGTATAAGTGTGCTAGCATGCACACACCCCATGCATATCGAGTCCCATCCATAATCATAATCTCTAACACCCTCCCCAAGCCAGTCGGGAACCTGTGAGACCTCCTATCGGGGCATACTACGCCACCGATCAATCCTGCCACTATACCCGGGAAGTAGTCATAGCAGTCATGAATGTCCTGCCACGAAATCACCTGCTCAACCAACTCTGGGTCATCAAATACCTGTCTGCACTAGGCCAATCCAGTGTCACGTTGTGACTCGTACTCTACCAACTCTCCCTAAATAGGGAGGTGTATAATCTGGTACACGTCCTCTAGAGTAATAGCCATCTCCCCAGTCGGTAGATGGAATGTCCCATCCTCATTGTGGAATCGCTCCACCATCATAATCAACAACCCGTAGTATATGCGAACCTCAGGCATGGAGCAAATGTAGTGCAAACCCATAGCACCAAGAGCCTCACGGTCAATCTCTATCAACATGTACCACTGCAACAACAGCAAAGGGAATTGCTCTCGTGACATTAGGGTATCCCAGATATCCTCCTGCAACCAAGCAAAGCGTAGCGTCAAAGAAATCCATATCCAAGAAAACCTACTCGAAGCAATCAAACTATCCTATCATTGACTTAACATATCAAATTAATCAAAATAGCATATCATTTCTTGACTAGATTCTCGGCAATCTCAGAGATCGCTTATCAATTGATGCATCACTCAAGGTGCTAATTGAGTTAATTTCATTAAGTCAACTAATTATCTTAGTGCAAATGCGCTGCTTTAGGTGACAAATGCGCCGATCCATATCATATGCGCCTCTTCACCGTGAATGCGCCAATCCTTGACATATATGCGTCATTCTAGCATATGCGCCACTTCTTGTGTCACATGTGTCATTCCCCAATGGATACGCCAATTAATAGCCTATATGCGCACAACTATCATATGCGCCATAAGATCTCTCAAATGTGCGACTTCGCAGCATATGCACCATTTCGGGGTGTAGATGCACCGAACTGCAGTTCGGTGCATTTGTCTTAGTTTTTTTCCCTAAGCATTTATTGACCTAATAAATGACTTTTAGCAAGTTTTGATGAACTACATACGGTGGTCCTGGCTCGGTTGGCCGATCGAACAGTCAGACTCACTCAAACCGGTGCTCCTCGTGTGGAATATTGATCTCTCTGTCGACTGCTCTAGCTCCCATACTCTCCTAAGCTCTCCAAGACCAATCAACTAAGGACAAGTGTGCAAATGAATAGATCTTGTGGACCAGCTCCTATATATAGCAAGTGTACCATAGCTGACTGTGTGACGACTGTGACTACTTCCCATGACTGTTCCTCTGAACCATGTCCTATTTTTCTTCATCCTAACCTACTTTTCACCTTCTTCTTCATGAGATTGTCCATCTCATGCCTTCTGCATTCTTCCCATCCAATCTCCCGAGGGGGCATCCTATCATTAAACTTGTACTAGGGACAAACTGGGCCATATATCATTGTCAAAAATTCTTATTCTTTGAAACAATGTGATAAAACACATTGCATCAAAGAGGGGCAAAATGTATACACCTAAAAATGACATGACTCTACCTAAATAAATATTTTAAATATTTATTTTATCTTCATATTCCTCTATCAATAAATAAATAAATTTATTTATTTATTTCATTCATTTCCTCCCATTTAATTAAATAAATTACATTTATTTAATTAATTTTATCTATATCAACTTTATTCTTCTAAATAATTAAATAATTTTAATTATTTAATTAAATCTTCCATTCTTCCAAATTTAAATAAAATGCAAATTTATTTAAATTAAATCTCCAAAAAATAAAATATATTTAAATATTTTATTTATTCTTCCAAAATTATCTACAAGTAATTAAATAAATTTATTTATTTAATTATGCTTTCTTATCTTCTAAAAAAATCTTCAATATCTTCTAAAAATAAATTCTTCTTGTCATACAAAAGCAAAAGCTGAGTTAACTAATTTAAAGCTATCAACAAAGCTCTTAAATTAGAAAAATATATTCTAATTTAAGAAATGAAAACTCATCCTCATCAAGAAAGTAGTTAACTTAACAAAGCTTCTTTTTGAATGACACATGTCCTTCTATTTGCGCATGTTCTCTCGAACATTCTCCTCTGTTGATCTTCTTAATTCTTTTCCACCGTTGATCTTCTTCTACACAACTCTATAAATACAACCCTCTTCTTCTTCATTTGATGATCCATGATTTGAGTAAACTTATGCTGTAGGAACTATAGCATGCCATTGGCACCCCATTTTCATATCATTCATCATCCATCCATTTCATAGTGTGTTGAAGTTCATCTTTAACACACCAAGCATCAGAGCCATTTCTCCTTGTCATCTTGAGGAATCGAAGCAAGGAAGCAAGCTTTCTAAGGGCCATCTTTGTCACCAAAAGATCAAGAAAGAATAGGAGAGCAATGGAAGTCACAAGGTAAAAGGTTGTGAGTATCATCTCTCTATTTCATTTTAAATGTCCTTTTACATGCACATTCCATTGATGTTTTGGGTTTTATTATTCATTTGATTAAACCAATTTTCCCCTTAACATCAATGAATTTTATTTAAACTTGACAGAGATAAAGAAGACCATTGCAGAGGTTGTAGCGTGAATAACAAGGAACTATTCATTCATATACTATAGGTTTTATACCATAACAGAGGCATTTGAAGTAATGTAATCTCTATGAATGATTGCAAGCATGTTATAGAATATACAGTGAATACGATTCTAGAGAGAGCGAGATACAAGTTAAATAGATGTTGTATTGACAACAACTAACATGGAAGATTGGTAGTGTTGTATGGGTAACTGCAAATTATGATAGCGATTTGAAATAGTGGTTTTAAATTACGATGAAGTGTTTTAACTTATGCAAGATTTACTAATTGTTGAAGGGGCAATGGGCATAATCTAAACAACAAAGTTCAACAAAATAAAATGAGACTTGTGTAAGAAATATAGAGCCACCGAAAGTCTCTTAACAAATATTACTATGAAAGCATACTTTGGCAAACGTTCAAACAACTTGAGGAGATGATATATACATATATAACGTAGGGAATTTAATTTGTATCAGGCATTGTTTGAAAGGAGGTAAAAGAAAGTGAAGCCTCTTTAAATGTTAAAAATCACCGAAATAGTTTTTTCCATTTTCACAGGAATTAAATTCAAATCCAATAAAAATTCATTCTATTAATCAAGTTAGATACCAGAGATCTCACTTCATATGCAGAATAATAAATTCTAATATTAAAAGAGTTATTTTCAATCACAAAGCAACAATTCATTTAGAAGATACTAATTTTAGAATTATAAAGTAAACTACAACTCTTAAATTACAACAGGTTTTCAAAGAAAGAATTGTAATTTCTAGATAACAAGGAACAGATGGGGTTTTCTTTACCCAATATAACACTTTCTCACAATTTCTATACACATTCTAATGGAAATAAAGTTTCAGGCACTTTTGCCCAATTGTAAATCTCTTCAAAACATGGAATTTTCTTGAAACCCTCAATGGCTTCTTTCCACCAGTAACTTGAAAACAAAGCTTTTCCTTGACCTACAAACAAACAAAGGCCAAAGTAGGTGGCCAAGTCCTACTCTCCACCCTACCATAGGGATAGCCTCAGCATATCCCACCCTCGAGTAGGAGAACTCCATAAATCGGGAGACACACACACAAAACTTACAAAAACATAACAATCAAAGTTCAAAACACAATAATTACCCCATGGTTGACTCAAACACGAGGATCTTTTTAGAGATCCAAAAAGGGGGAGAAAGGGGATAACATCCCTCTTGGGGAATAAACCAAAACATAATCATAATAAATACCATCCTCTGTTACTCCACAAGACACAAAACTCCCATACAACACCACATCCACATTTCCACATAAATACATACTCCCACATCTAATAACAACATCATATACCCATTCTTCTAATTTCACAACCACATACTTTTTTACAGATAATCTTTGTTACTCCACAAAACACAAAAACTCCCACATCCAATAACAACATCATATACCCATTCTTCCAATTTAACAACCACATATTTTTTTTCCATAGATAACTTCATATCCTCTGTCTAAATACATAAGCCAGAAATACTTTCCCCAAGAGAGGCTCCACGCCTCTCTCTACCCCAATCACATGGGAGGCTCTCATTTAGATGGAGGGTCGCTCCCATAAAAAACCCAATCCCAACAAGTTACAACAACACACACAAAGACTCAACACTCATAAAAATTATCTTTCACAAACACCAGATTTTTACCAGATATAGAAAAAAAAAATTCTCAGGAAATTACCTTTGTACCCCAAGTTAGGGCAAGCCCAAAAAAAAATTGAAACCAAAAGCAAATTCTCAATCACCTCTCATGAATCCCAAGCCAAATTCTTTACAATTCCAACCAATTTTCTCTGTTTCTCTCAATTCTCCCCTCTTCCAGAAAATAAAACTCAACATGAAAATAAGAAAATAAAAATAAAGGTATGAAAACCCTCTCCAAACTTCCTCATAAATAAAAACTCCAAAAACTTCCAAAAAGAAAGAAAGCAGAATGGAAAGCAACTTCCCTTTTTTTTTCTCTTCCCATAAACTCATCTTTTTCTAAAAATAAAACAAGGAGATAAATCTTCTCCAAATTTTAAAATATTAAAATATAAAATTAAAATATTTATCCTCATCCCACAAATAAATAAATTAAAATAAAATAAATATGACTTTTCCCCAAAAATTAATTTAAATATATTGAATAATAATAAAATGACATTATCCACAAAATAATATTATAAAATAAAACAATTAATTTAATTTACAACTCTCATAAATGAAATAAATGAAATTTATAAAATAACCAAAATCACCACAACTATACAAAAATTAAAATAACGTCAAACAATAACATATTAGCCTTAACCCCTTCCCTGGGTTAGGCTAGGCTTAACTGGATGACCTAGGGTTTATGGAGTCTCTGAATTCCACTTAAGGGATCTTGACCACCCACCTGCACACTTGAATTTTTAATATCAATTTGTCATGATAAAATAGCCGAAGCAACATAATATATAACAAAATCAATTAAATAATCAACTTTTATCAATTTCACATGATTAACAATTTAAAATAATTTATTTGATTCACTAACATAAAAATATCCATTTCTTTCTCACACAAAATAAATCTAAAAAATTATTTAAATTAACTAAATCAAAATATAGTTCAACCACATTAATCCTAAAATATAATTATAATAACTTTCCAAGGTATCATCAACATAATGCCCAATAAAGTAACATAAATGTCCATAATTATCCAAACCAAACCCAGCATATAGTCCATCTAGCATAATCAAATAGTCTAAGTCATGACAACCAAAACAATGTAAAAAGGATGGCCTCACATCCTCCCCCTCTTGTATTAGGCTTCCTCCTGGAAGCCCTCAAAGAGGTGAGGGTACAAGGACCTCATCTGAGCAATCTCCTCCTAGGTAGCAGTGGCCTCATCTAGCTAGTCCCATTGGACCTTGACTTGGTCCAGCATTCACCCTCGGAGGGCTAAAGTTAGACAATCCAATATTAAAATGGGCTCCAGAGACATTTGCCCATCTTGTGTGACCTAGAGGGCACCCCAATCCAAAACATGAGAAAGATCAGACATATATTTTCTAAGAACAGAAATGTGAAATACATCATGAATGTGCGACAGGTTGGGTGGTAACGTTAGACGGTAGGAAACTGGGCCAATCCTCTTAAGATTCTCGAAGGGTCCAACAAATTTGGGTGCAAGCTTAGAACCCTTTCCATAGTGAATCAGGCTCTTGTGTGGCCGAACTCTCAGAAAAACTTTGTCACCAACCTCAAAAGTCCTATCAATCCTCTTGGTATCCACAAACTATTTCTACCTATCCTGAGCTATCTGTAACTGTTCTTGAATTCAGGTTAGCTATCTTTCCATTTCATGTACTAGGTCTAGACCTACTGTAACTCTGTCTTCTAACCTGTCCTAGCTCAAGGGTGTTCTACAAGGCCTACCATAAAGGGCCTCAAAAGGGGCCATGCCCAAGGAGCTATGATGGCCATTATTATATGCAAATTCTATTAAATAAAGGTAATCTTCCCATTTGGACTGCTGGTCCATCACATACATCCTTAGCATATCCTCAAGTACCTAATTTACTCTCTCAGTCTGACCATCAGTTTTTGGATGGTATGTAGTGCTAAAATTGAGCTGTGTCATACCGTGCAATCTAACAATGTCATCAAGGAAAAATTTTGCTATGGAGGCTACATTATAAGAGGATCTCATTGGAGAGAAGTGTGCTACCTTAGTCAATTTGTCCACAGTAACCATAATTGCATCATGCCTGCGAGATGACATTAGAAGGCCCACAATGAAATCCATTGATATTATGTCCCATTTCCACTTGGGAATGGCATGAGGATATAACATCCCCACCGGATGCTGGTGCTCGGCCTTAACCCACTGACATTCAAGGCATTTGGAAACAAACTCTGCTATATCCTTTTTCATCCTGACCCAAAAGTATAATTTCCAGAGGTCGGTATGCATCTTCTTAACCCCCGGGTGAGCTACATAGGGAGCTCTATGGGCCTCTACTAACACCAAAGCTCTAAGATTCCCCACAGGAGGAACATAAATAAATCCATAATGATGCAACAAACCATCTATATCTAGGGAGTAACCCTCAAATTTGTTCTTCAAGGACCCATGTGATCTAGACTCATGAACAACCTCATTGTACCATGAATCCTGAGGCAAAACATCTAAGATAGGTCCCTGCAAATTAGTCTGTAAGACCAAAGAGGACACTCCATGCTTCCTTCTACTTAATGCATCTGCTACAATATTTTCCTTACCCTTGATACACTAAACATCAAAATCATATTCGCAGAGGAACTCCATCCATCGCCATTGCCTTGCATTAAGATTCGACTGAGTGAATATGTACTGTAGGCTTTGGTGATCAGAGTGAAGTTCAAACTGGTGACCTAAAAGGAAATATCACCACCTCATCAAAGCATGAATGACAGCCACTAACTCCAAATCATGAGTCCGATAATTAAGCTCATGCACTTTCAATTTGCATGACTCGTATGCTATGACACATCCTTCTTGCATAAGAACAAAACCCAAACCTTCGATAGAAGCATCAGTGCACACTACAAAATCTATTGTAGGGTTAGGTGTACAGCTAAGATGGGAGCACTAGTTAGCTTCTCTTTTAGGCACTAAAAGGCCCTTTCACACTATGTTGTCCAAACAAACTTCTTTCCCTATTTCTGAAGGGAAGTAATTGGATGAGCAATTCTTGAAAAACCCTCTACAAATTTCCTATAGTACCTAGCCAACCCCATGAAACTCCTAACCTCAGTTACATTCGTTGGAGTAGGCCATTCCAAAATAGCCTTGATTTTAGCTGGGTCCATTGCAATACCATCACCTAATATGATATGACCTAAGTATTGAATCTCCTTTTGAAAGAAGTCACATTTTGGTAGGTTTGCATACAATTGATTATCCCTTAAACACTACAATACCATTCTCAAGTGCTCTTCATGCTCATCCTTTGTGCATGAATAGATCAATATGTCATCGAGGAAAATAACTACGAACTTGTCAAGGAAAGTTCAAAACACCCCATTCATGAGGCTCATAAATACTGTCGGGGCATTTGTAAGCCCGAAGGGAACTATCGTGAATTCATAATGGCCATAACGGCTGTAGAAAGTTGTCTTATGTATATATGCTTCTACAATTCTTAGCTAATGGTAACCTAATTTTAGGTCGATCTTAGAAAACACCTTGGCTCCCTGAATTTGATCAAACAAGTCATCTATCCTAGGCAGAGGATAACGATTCTTAATTGTAAGCTGGTTCAGTTGTCTATAGTCGATGCACAGATGAAGTGACCCATCCTTCCTCTTAACGAAGATAACAGATGCACCCCAAGGGGAGATGCTAGGGCATATATGGCCCTTTTCCAAAAGATCCTCTAATTGGACTTTGAGCTCCTGAAGCTCCTTAGTGGTCATGCAATATGGAGCTCTAGAAATAGGTTGAGCTCCTAGCACAAGATCTATATGAAAATCTATTTCTTGCTTAGGCGACATTCCTGAAAGATCTGAGGGGAACACGTCAGCAAATTCTCATAAGATGGGATGATCATCTAAGGTGGTATCTAATTTTTCCTCTAATCTGTCACTAATAGATATGGCAAACATCTGGAAACCTTTGCGCATGATATGCTTAAGTTGCTTTGCAAAATCATTCTTAATGACACCAGCCTCTGAATCCCTGAAATACTAATCGGATTACCCTCACTGTCAAGATAGTTAATCACCTTAGTTTGACAATTCAACTTGGCACTATGTGCATTGAGCCAATCCATGCCTAGAACAATATCATAAAATCTCAACGGAAGGACTCGGAGGTCCACCCTAGAAGTGAAAGCTCCAATCTCTAACTAACAACCTTGAACTAAATAATTAACTGACATCTTGGCTCTTGTGGCCAACTCTACATCCCAGTCATCTTGCTACCTAGTTGCCTCCAAACAACATTGCTTCACTATAGGAGGGGATATGAAAGAATCTATTGCCCCAAAATCAAAAAGTATAGATACAGGAATGTTACCAATTTTACCTTGGGTTTCAATTACTATAGCCTAGTGCTCTACCTGGCGATTATCAACCACAGCAAAAACCCTATGGGATTTACCCACATCCCCAACTGTCGGTTCTAAATAAGTAGACTGCTGAGCTCCTACTGAGGAGTGATTATGAGCACAATCTTGCGCAATGTGACCCATGCCACCATAAGTGTAGTAAGGACCCCTAGTGGGAGATTGAGACTATTGCTGGAAGGATGGTCTGCTGGAGCTAGCTTGACTGTCCCTGAAGTTCTGCTGAGTATAGGCTAGTCCTGCATTCTGAGTGTGAGGCCTCTGGTCTCTACGCTGAGGTTGAGGCTTCCATGTCTAGATTGTGTCCCTTGATTAGCCTAATTGTTCCTATTTTTTTGTCCCTGATTATGTTGTTGCTGCTGTTCTTGTTGAGGGAGTCTAGGAGGTAAGGCATTATTCATGTAACCACCTCCCAAGGGTGCATGTGGCCTAGAAAAGTTTCTGTTCTATTGGTTTTGCTCATTGTTTCTATACTGCTCACGGTTACCTTGATTCCTAGGGATGATTTCTTCTACAATAAGAGCCTTTTCTATGGTTTCCTATATAGTCTTAGGTTCTTCTAGACGTACAGGTCCTGCTATGCCATGATTTAGTCCTCTAAAAAACCTATTAACCATTAATTTCTCATCCTAAATGTAATCAACATAAGGGAGTAACTCTATAAATTTATTCTCATATTATGCAACTGTAAGCCCCCTCTGTTGTAGGTCACGAAATTCATCTATCTTTTTCTGTCTAAAATGTTTAGATATATATTTTTTCCTAAACTTTTCTACAAAGGTTTCCCAACCCAATGAGTCAACTAAAATATGGCTCTTTCTTTCTTCCTATCACCACCAAGTGGTAGCAGCTCCTCCTAGAAGGTGAAAGGCCAACTTTGCCTTGAGATTGCTACCATAAAATTTGAGTTTAAAACAATCTTCAAGATTTAGTAACTAGGACTTTGCCTCTACACCATCAGTAGTACCAAAAAACTATGGCGGCTGTAGGTAAAGGAATTCTCTAATCTGCCTATCTGTATCAAACTATTCTCTGGGTGGCCCAAAGTTTTCTTGTTGACTAACATGAGGAGGAACATGGTGTCCTAATTCTCAAATCCCTTCCTCACGATGTTCCTCTCTATCCATAGTGGGGCTCCTCCTGCGCTCTTTGCGAGCTGAACCATGCTCCTCAGAATGAGGATGAGACGGATGTTGAGGTGGTGGTGGAGGTTGCCGGGTCTAAAAAACATCCACTAGATGTTGTAACACTTGCAGAATTTGGGGGCCCTAATCCTTGGGTATGTCCTAATGACCTGACTCTAATTGAGCACTCGAATGAGTGCGTCTACGTCTAGGCAGCATCCTAATAAACCAAATAGTTACAAAGATTTTAGTTTCACATGTTACAAATCCCTAGAGTTCCCAAAGTGTGAAAACTTGGCTCTGATACCAAATGTCATGCTTGAGACAAGCCCTCATGTATGTCATCATACAAGAGGGCTAAAAAGATGGAAATGTTTTTTTTTTTTAAGTTTAGATACGTAAATGTTACTTGCAAGAAAAAGTTTACCTATAGTTTTCTCAGATAACGTCAACTCTTGGAGAGTTTGATTGACGCAATGAACCTTGTTGCAAAAGTCCTACGAATCAAAGTAAAGTTTAGAATAATTAAATAGTTTGAATAGGTTTCACAATACTTAATTTACTAAATATTTGAGTCATTACTATAATTTGTAAACAAAATTTCATTCTCTAATAATTCTAAATAAATCAATGGGCTATAACTTTATATAAAATATTTACTTTATAACTAATTCCTCACTTGCAAATTAAATTAAATTAAAATAACAACTATTCTCAATTAAAACTAATAAATCTAATTTCCTATCTTCAAATGAAAACAACAAAGTAAACTAATATTAATTTTACAAAATCTTTTTATTGTTTTATTTCTTATAAACCCAATAAATATATAAGACAATTTAAATTACTTTTTCTTTCAATAAACTTTTTTTATTTTACTTTTCATATAATAATAAAATATAAATCATGATTCTTTTAATTTAAAACCAATCCCTTTAAAAGCAATCTTTCTTTTAAAACTCATAAAAAACAAAAGCATTTTTTTCTTTTATTTTCTATTTCTATTATTAGCATTCTATATTTTTTTTTAAGTATATCTAATTGTATTCTATTCTGTGTGATTCTTTTAAGTATGCTTTCCATATAGAATAACTTTTTTTTTTAATTCAAAGGAAGTCCATAACCGTATTTATCCCCATGCTTTTTAAAACAATAAATCAAAGACATACTAAAGTAAAATTCTAATTATAAAATCAATAGATTTATTTATCAAACGGTTTTGTTTTTTTTTTCTTTTACTATTTCAAAATTATTTTTTGTGTAATATAACAGAGCCTAATTAATAATAGATTGTAGGCTTAAATGAATATGACAGAGGAAATCTTTATTAGTAGTTATATATCTGTTTTATATTATCATTTGCTAACAGTGATATTATTATTTATTGTAGAATATAAATTATATTAAGAGTGTCGTTCAAGGATAGTAACAAACTATATATGTATATAGCAACTCCCATTTCATAATACAGAGAAATTTATGGAATGTTTATATTTATGAGCAGTGACTGCATAAAAAAAATACAAGGAAAGTGTTAATTTCTTATAACCCAGTTACAGATTAATTGCACAATAAATTCACAGAATAGAACCTCTATCTGATTTATAACAATCAATACTCTGGGTTAATTAACAACTAATAACAGCGAAAGCAAAAAAATAACAAGAAGCCATACACAAAGAGACAATAACACAGATATACAAAGGAAACCCCAATATGGGGAAAAAATTGCAAATGTTGGATCTTCTATTTAGCCTCAACAGCAAACTTTCCACACATAATACAATAAAATGTTGCTACAACAATCTTACATATATAGCCCTACTGATGCAAGAGAAAAGAAACTTTCCTTACATAACTTGGCTTTCCTTACACATAAAATCACTCTTGGTGTTATCTCCACCTCACAACTCAAAAAACATTCTATTAATAAAAAAGAAGTCATGCTGTTGCTAAATATCCAACTCGAGTTGCCCTTAAGCAACTTCCACCCTCCACACGGGCCCACCTTCCAAGCTACAAAAAAATCAACACTCCCTCTTAGCGAGGAAGGTGTTCTGTACAACACCCAGCTTATCCCTGAAGTATACAAACTTACTCTTCATCAAGGGCTTGGTCAGGATATCTGCTATTTGTTTGTTAGTAGGAATGTACTGGAGCTTCATTGTCCCCTTCTCCACACAATCTCTGAGGAAGTGGTACTTGATCTCAATGTTCTTTGATTTGTCATGAAACACTGGATTCTCAGAGAGTTTGATACAACTCTAATTATCACAGTAAATGACTGTAGGATCTAGCTCCTGATCAAAGAGCCTAGCTAGAAGTTTTTAAAGCCAGATAGCCTCACATGTAGCCATACTGACTGCCATATACTCAGCCTCCGCAGAACTCAATGCAACTAACTTTTGTTTCTTGCTGTACCAAGAGACTGCTCCTGATCCCAAACTGAAATTGCACCCTGAAGTACTCTTCTGATCAACTGTACTGCTTGCCCAATCTGCATCGGTGAACCCCTCAAGCTTCACTCCATCCTGTTGAACATACTTCAGCCCATAATCAATTGTGCCTCGAAGATACCTCAAAACATGTTTCGCAGCTATCTAGTGCACATGTTTAGGTTCCACCATAAATTGACTAAGTGAGTTCACTGCAAAACAAATGTCTGGCCTAGTGTTGACTAGATATAAAAGAGAGCCTATCAACTGTCTGTATAAAGTTGGGTCCACTACCTCTGATCTAGAAGTATCAATCTTCTTCTAGTTGGTCACAAGTGGCGTGGACATGGGCTTACAGTCCTCCATCTTGAATCGCTTCAAGATATCAATTATGTACTTCCCTTGTCCAAGGAAGATCTCTCCCTCTTTCTGCCACAACTCCAATCCCAGAAAGTAGTGCATCAACCCCAAATCCTTCATCTCAAACTCTCCTGTAAGATCTTGCTTGCAGTGGGCTATGAGCTCCTCTGACCCTGTGAGAAATAGGTCATCAATATACAACACCAATATGAGAAGTTCATCCTTCACCTGAACATAGTACAATTTCAGATCTGCCTCACTCTTGATGAAGCCCACACTCTGCAAGTAACTATCAATACGTGAATACCATGCCCTAGGAGCCTGCTTGAGCCCATACAGTGCTCTTCTCAACCTACATACATGAGAATCCCTCCCGTGTGCTTCAAATCCTTCTGGCTGTTCTATGTAAATCTCTTCCTCAATCTCTTCGTTGAGGAAGGCCATCTTTACATCCATCTGGTGAATCCTCCAACCCATCTGTGCTGCTATAGAAATGATAGCTCTTATGGATGAGTACCTGGCTACTAGAGCAAAAGTCTCGTCATGGTCGACTCCTTCCTTCTGAGAAAACCCCTTAGCCACAAACTGGGCTTTGAATTTTTTGACACTACCATCTGCAGCATGCTTAATCTTATACAACCATCTCGAGCCCACCACAAACTTAACTTCTGGCTGAGGTACTACCTCCCACATGCTATTCTTCATGATGGAAGAATACTCTTCGACCATGGCATCCCTCGATACTTGGTGCTTGGATGCTTCCTGAAAGTTGGAAGGCTCTTCTTCAATTAATTCACTCATAAGTGCCACATAATCAAAATAACGTTTGGGAGCTTTTCTCTGTCTGACTAAATTCTGTGAGTCACCAACATACTCCTGGGCCTCTCTTAGTGTCTGCTCAGCGACTCTGTTTCTCTTTTTCTCAGTAATAGGAATCTAAGGCTGAGGAATTATTTATTCCTCTTTTTGATCAACTTGCTCGACCTGTTTGCTCTGCTCTCCAGCTTGCAGGACTGAAGTTTGAGGGATTTGTTCTGCCTCAATCATAAGTGATTGCTTCTCCTCATTCATCAAACTGCTAGACTTTTGAAGAGCCCTCTCTTCCTCAAACTTCACATCTCTGCAAACTACTATTTTCCTGAGGGCAGGAATGAAAACTCTATAGGCCTTAGAAGTTTCACTGTACCCAACAAGGATACCCTTCTCTGCAGTTGGTTCCAATTTGGTTCTCTTCTCCATAGGAATGTGACAATACACAAAGCATCCAAAGATGCGAATGTGCCCCAAATCTGGTTTCTTACAGGTGAACACCTCTTTTGGAGTCAATTTGCCCAACACTTTGTGAGGGCTCCTATTTTGCAAATACACAGTTGTATTACAAGCTTCTACCTATAAGAACCAAGGTAGATCCTGATCATGAAGCATGGCCTTGGCTGCTCCAACTATAGCCCTATTTTTCTATTCAGCAACCCCATTCTGCTAAGGGTTATACGGAACTGTCAACTCTTTCTTGATACCTTCCTGAGTACAAAAATATTTGAAGGCATTCGAGATATACTCACCTCCATTATTAGACCTTAGTATCTTGATCTTCCTCCATGTTTGGTTCTCCACAAGAGCCTTAAACTCTTTGAACCTACTAAAGACCTCATCTTTGTTCTTCAAAAAATATATCCACGTCTTCCTGGAGAAGTCATCAATGAAAGTAACATAATACTCATACCCATTCAAGGATACTGTTGACATGGGCCCACACACATCTGAGTGTACAAGATCCAAAATCCCTTTGGATCTAGTGTCACTGCTTGGAAAACTGGTCTTGGCATATTTCCCAAGAGCACAACCCTTGCACACTTCATGGTTTTCTGTCTTCATCTCAGGTAGCCCCATTACTATTTCCTTGAGCACATTAAGTGCTCCACGGTGAAGATGAGCCATCCTCCTGTGCCACAATTCTCCTAGCCCTCTATAGCTACTTACTAATGCATGTGCTGGCTCAAACTTTAACCGAAACAAGCTTCCATGCCTGACTCCAATCACTTTTGCAACCTTGGAATCCTTGGGAGGAATATAGACTTTGCCCCTTTCAAAGGTTATGATGTAACCCTTGTCCTCCAAAGTAGAAATAGACATTGAATTCTTTGTCATGCCAGGGGCATACAACACATACTCCACGAACAAGGGTTTGCCAGACTCCCTCTTAAACTTGACGGTACCAATACCAATTGCATGGTACTTGGCATTGTCTCCAAGCTCAATATAGAAATCCAACTTCTCCTCCAACTTGGTGAATCATTCTCTGACTTCCATCATGTGGCAAGAAGCCCCACTGTCAATATACCATACCCTATTGACAATTAAACTTGAGACACAGGCAATGAGTGAAAACTCATTCTCAAACTATGATGTAAACTCATCCACCTCTGCTGTGGCAGCAACTGGCTTCTTCTGCTTGTCCTTATTTTTCTTATTCAGACATTGACTGGCATAGTGACCCATTTGATGGTAGCAAAAACATTTTATCTTGCTCAAATCTTTCTTCTGGCCATTCTTGGAAGAATCTTCTGTTTGCCATTTATTGGACTTTTTCTTTCCCTTGCTTGTAAGAGAAAGATTTTCTTTGTCTTGACCCTTCTTTGTCTAATCTCCTCGATGAGCACCTTCACAGATCTCTTCTTGAATGAAATCATCCCAAAGCCTCACCCAATTAGGTAGCTGATCTCTGCCAACAACACACTTGACAAACACTTCCTAGTGCTTCAAAAAACTATTCAAGGCTATACGCACCAACTCATCTTCAGCAATCGTCTCTCCAACAGAAGCCAGCTCATCCCTGACTTGTGTTAGCTTGGACAAGTAAGAGGTCACGCTCTCGCCTTTAGACATCTTGGTGTTATGCAATTTGTCTTTTAGCATCATCTTACGACTCTGATAGTCACTCTGATAAAGTTTTGTGAGCGAATCCCACATCTCCTTGGCGATGTCTTTCCTTGATAGATGAGGAATTAGATGATCTCTTAACCCGTCCAGGATAATCCTCTGAGCCTTGGCCTCCTTGACTTCATGCGAATCTAGGGTAACAGGATCATTTGTTGGTGGTGTCACCTTTGTACTAGCATAGATCCACAACCTGTTCTCCTTGAGAACGGATGTAATCCAAACCTTCCACTGTAAGAAGTTGGATCCACCCTCAAGCCTATCCTCATATCGAACACTGGTTGCCATAGCCATAGAAGAAATTGGAGATGAAAATCTAAATTTTTTTTTCTTGAAATCTGTGTCACAAATCTTGGCTTCGTATTCAGAGTTTAGAGCTCTAATACCATGTTAATTTCTTATAACCCAGTTATAGATTAATTGCACAATAAATTCACAGAATAGAACCTCTATCTGATTTATAACAATCAATACTCTAGGTTAATTAATAGCTAATAACAGCGGAAGCAAAAAAATAACAAGAAGCCATACACAAAGAGACAATAACACAGATATACCCAGGAAACCCCACTATGGGGAAAAACCTGCAAATGTTGGATCTTCTATTTAGCCTCAACAACAAACTTTCCACACATAATACAATAAAATGTTGCTACAACAATCTTACATATATAGCCCTACTGATGCACGAGAAAAGAAACTTTCCTTACATAACTTGGCTTTCCTTACACATAAAATCACTCTTGGTGTTACCTCTACCTCACAACTCAAAAAACATTCTATTAATAAAAAAGAAATCATGCTGTTGCTAAATATCCAACTCGAGTTGCCCTTAAACAACTTCCATCCTCCACATGGACCCACCTTCCAAGCTACAAAAAAATCAACAGAAAGTTCATAAAACACAGTGATATGTTTATTTTGTAGAGATATTAAAAGTGTAATAGCGAATTTTAAAATACAATCTATAATGAAAATGTTCTAACTAGAATACACAATATATAACAAGATTGTAATAGCAACGAATCTTAATTAGACTGAATGTTACATTTTAAAGAATTTATAAGTGTTAAGGAAACTTATGGCAACGAATTTTATTTAAACTTGATGGAGATAAACAAGAACATTGCAGAGGTTGTAGCGTGGACAGCAAGGAATTATTCATTCATATACTGCAGGTTTTATGCCATAATAGAGGCATTCGAAGTAATGTAATCTCTATGAATGATTGCAAGCATGTTATAGAATATACAGTGAATACGTTTTTAGAGAGAGCGAGATACAAGTTAAGTAGACGTTGTATTGACAACAACATGGAAGATTGGCAGTGTTGTATGGGTAACTGCAAATTATGACAGCAATTTGAAACAACAGTTTTAAATTGTGATGAAGTGTTTTAATTTATGCAAGATTTACTAATTGTTTAAGGGGAAATGGCCATAATCTAAACAGCAAAGTTCAACGATATAAAATGAGACTTGTGTAAGAAATACAAAGCCACCAAAAGTCTCTTTCTTGACAAATATTACTGAGCAAGCATACTTTGGCAGACGTTCAAACAACTTGAGGAGATGATATATACATATATAACGTAGGGAATTTAAATTGTATTAGGCATTGTTTAAAAGGATGTAAAAGAAAGTAAAGCCTCTTTAAATGTTAACAATCACAGAAATAGTTTTTTCTATTTTCATAGGAATTAAATTCAAATCCAATTTTTTTTTCTATTAATTAATTTAGATACCAGAAATCTCACTTCATATGCAGAACAATAAATTCCAATATTAAAAGGGTTATTTTCAATCACAAAGAAACAATTCATTCAAATGATACTAATTTTAGAAATACAAAGGAAACTGCAACTCTTAAATTACAATGGGTTTTCAAAGAAAGAATTGTAATTTCTAGATAACAAGGAACAGACAAGGTTTTCTTCACCCAATATAACACTTTCTCACAATTTCTATACACACATATAGATTCTAATGGAAATTGAGTATCAGGCACTTTTGTCCAATTGTAAATCTCTTCAAAACATGGAATTTTCTTGAAACCCTCAATGGTTTCTTTCCACCAATAAATTGTAAACAAAGCTTTTCCTTGACCTGCACACAAATAGAGGCCAAAGTAGGTGGCCAATTCCTGCTCTCCACCCTACCGTAGGGATAGCCTTAGCATATCCCACCCCCGAGCAGGAGAACTCCATAGACCGGGAGACACACACACAAAACTTACAAAAGCATAACAATCAAAGTTCAAAACACAATAATTACCCCATGGTTGACTCACAAACGAGGATCTTTTTAGAGATCCAAAAAGGGGGAGAAAGGGGATAACATCCCTCTTGGGGAAATAGACCAAAACATAATCATAATAAATACCATCTTCTGTTACTCCACAAAACACAAAACTCCCATACAACACTACATCCATATCTCCACATAAATACATACTCCCACATCCAATAACAACATCATATACCCATTCTTCCAATTTCACAACCACATACTTTTTCACATATAACCTTTGTTACTCCACAAAACACAAAAACTCCCACATCCAATAACAACATCATATACCCATTCTTCCAATTTAACAACCACATATTTTTTTCCACAAATAACTTCATATCCTCTGTCTGAATACATAAGCTAGAAATACTTTCCCCAAGAGAGGCTCCATGCCTCTCTCTATCCCAATCATGTGGGAGGCTCTCATCCAGATGGAGGGCCGCTCCCATAAACAACCCAATCCCAACAAGATACAACAACATAGAAAAAGGCTCAACACTCATAAAAATTATCCTTCACAAACACCAAATTTTTACCAGATATAGAAAATAAAAATTCTCAGGAAATTACCTCTGCTCCCCAAGTTAGGGTGAGCCAAAAAAAAATTGAAACTAGAAACAAATTCTCAATCACCTCTCATGAATCCCAAACCAAATTCTTTCCAATTCCCACCAATTTTCTCTATTTCTCTCAATTCTCCCCTCTTCCAGAAAATAAAACTCAACATGAAAATAAGAAAATAAAAATAAAGGTATGAAAATCCTCTCCAAACTTCTCATAAATAAAAACTCCAAAAACTTCCAAAAAGAAAGAAAGCAGAAAGGAAAGCAACTTTCCTTTTTTTTTTCTCTTCCCACAAACTCATATTTTTCTAAAAATAAAACAAGGAGATAAATCTTCTCCAAATTTTAAAATATTAAAATATAAAATTAAAATATTTATCCTCATCCCACACAAATAAATAAATTAAAATAAAATAAATATGACTTTTCCCCAAAAATTAATTTAAATAAATTGAATAATAATAAAATGACATTATCCACAAAATACTATTATAAAATAAAACAATTAATTTAATTTAACACTCTCATAAATGAAATTTATAAAATAACAAAAATTACCACAACTATACAAAAATTAAAATAACGTCAAACAATAACATATTAGCCTTAACCCCTTCCCCGGGTTAGGCTAGGCTTAATTGGATGACCTAGGGTTTATGGAGTCTCTGAATTCCACTTAAGGGATCTTGACCACCCACCTGCACACTTGAATTTCGAATATCAGTTTGTCATGATAAAATAGCCAAAGCAACATAATATATAACAAAATCATTTAAGTAATCAACTTTTATCAATTTCACATGATTAACAATTTAAAATAATTTATTCAATTCACTAACATAAAAATATCCATTTCTTTCTCACACAAAATAAATCTGAAAAATCATTTAAATTAACTAAATCAAAATATAATTCAACCAGATTAATCCTAAAATATAATCATAATAACTGTCCAATGTATCATCAACATAATGCCCAATAAAATAACATAAATGTCCATAATTATTCAAACCAAACCCAGTATATAGTCCATCTAACATAATCAAATAGTCTAAGTCATGATAACCAAAACAATGTAAAAAGGATGGCCTCACAATTCACACTGATCTATGTGGCCCTACAAGAGTAAAGAGTTAACAAGGTGAGAGGTATTTTATATTGCTCATTGATGACTATTCTAGAATGACTTGGGTTACCTTCCTAAGAGAAAAACTAGATGCCCTTGATAAATTTAAGGTTTTCAAAGCTATGGTTGAAAATGAAATGGATGCTAAGATGATGCATGACCATCCAGAAGTCATTCAGTGAATTGGGATAGTTAATGTTGAGTTTCAAAGTGCTAGAAAGTGACAATGGGGACTACCGCATTTGAGTGTATGGCCTCGCGGATTGGAGGTTATGTATACTAGGATTAGAGGCATAACATATCTGAGTTTTAGAAGTTCTTGATCACCAGAAAGGTAGTTGGAAGTGTTTGACTCAAGACTATGTAACTGGTTAACAGAGGAGACATTAGAACCTACCGCATTTTACCACAACTTTATTTCAAAGCTCATGGAGTAGGACTTAGCAACTAAAAATTATCATCTACATCATATTCAGATTTCAAGTGATTTGGATTTGTTTTCTAAGAGTTATCACTATCAGAAGATCATCAACTTTCACATAGCAAAGCATTTTGGTAGACAGTTGTGGGGAGAAGGTTTGTGGAGCAATTCCGTGACTATGGAGCCTAATGTAACATCATTTAAGGTAATTTGGGGCCTATCCAACCTTCATGGAGAACCACATTGAGTTTCATTCATTTGCAGAGCATTACCAAGAGTTGTAGGCCAACCTATTTATTTCCTACACATTTCATGTTACAAGTTACAATTGGGTCAACAAGATAAAGGCTTGTGGAGGATATAAATGAAGGATAGAAGATTGTTTCAAGGAAGTGATGAAGTGTGTGAAGAAATGATGTGAAAAGATGAATTGTTCTGATCTTGGAAGGCAGGAGAGTAGAAGCAAAAGACATAGCAAAGAATAGTGAAGGGGAAGAAGAAAGAAGACATGGAAGAATGATGTTGTATGAATCTTTTGTAAGCCTAGGCTGTGGCCTAGCACATGAAAAGCCCTAGAGGCACATGTAATGAGATTTGGAATTATAATATAATGAGAAGTGATCTTTTGAAGGTTGGGTTTCTTCCTTTGAGGGTTTCCCAGAATAAATCTTGTATCATGTGTTTATGAATATCTCTTATCATTTTATGGTTAGTTGTATGTTTTTGTTACATCTTTGTTATGATCATGGTGTTGGTTGTTTAAGGTTGGAAGGTTGGATAGTCCTTGATTAGACCCTCCTACCTTGACTACATCAAGTGGTATTAGAGCTAGTTGTGAATCTGTTGGGAAGATAGAAAGTGTTGGAAGGAAGTGTGAAACCCTAAAGTGTAACAAGCTTTGTTGTAGAAGAAAGATCATGGCAAGAAAGATCCGAGTAAGCTTTTCACATTAAGTTGTTTGTATTATTGGTTTTAATGGGAAGATTGGAAAAAGCGTGAAGAAAGAAAATGAAAACCTAATATGCAAGAAGCATATCCTGGAAGAAGAATTGTGCGAAATCAAAAGGTATAACTCAGAGTTGATAAAGAGGATAAGAGAACTAGGAGAAGACATATATGATGCTCTTGAAGAACAATTAGAAAATATAAAAAGGAGGAATGAAGAATTAGAAGAAGAGTTGAAGTTGTTTGAGTACGTCAAAAGGAGTTTTGAAGAATTGGAAGTAGGATGCAAGTTGTTTGGTCAGATTGAAAAGAGGAACATAGATCTAAAGGAAAGTTTGGAGAAGTTGAAAAAGGAAAATAGTTTACAAGGGAGTGAAATATCTTGATTGAAAGAATGGGTTAATCAGTTAGAGCAGTCACTTGTAGCATGTAGGAAAGAGAATGAAAGTCTAAGATCTAAGCCTTAACTGTGTGATGTCTCTTATGATACTAATGATTTGTGCGATACTACAAAAGCTTCTTTAGAAGGTGAGATTGAAGATAACAATGTAACTGAATCTGTAATAGTTGGTGATGGTGTTGACAATGTTCGCTACAAAATCATGAAAAGAATGGGATATGAAGGAAAAGGATTGGGAAAATATTAGCAAGGAATTACAGATCCTATTGAGCTGGTAATGAGATCAAGAAATGAAAGCCTTGGATATATTAGAGGTGAAGGGAATAACGATATTGTCACAAGTTCAAACAAATCAACTCAAGGAAGGAAAGGTATGCATTGTTCTTATTGTAATAGACATGGACATGAAAATGAAATGTGTTGGGATCTATACCCTTGTAAAATATGTGGATTAAGGAATCACCCTAAAAAGATGTGTTGGAATAGAATGCGGAGGAGAAATCCTATGACCAGTTGTATACAGAAAGATTATGGATGGATTGATAGACCGGAATTGAAATATGTTACTTGTATGTTCAAAAGGTTGTATAGGCTAAAGCATTCATCTGCTCAAGGAAAAGAAGGATATGGATCATGATGTGGAGAGGGAAGATTGTTGAAATGCACTAGACAACTAAGAGGGGGGGTGAATCAGTTGTTCAAAAAACATGAACACTTCTTCATTTAAACATCAATCACTTATCCACATATATTATGATTTAACAATGAATACATGAAATCAGAAACTTAAACACAGATGCAACACTATAAATAAGAGGCACTAGATTTTTACATGGAAAACCCCAAGGTGGGGAAAAACCATGGAGAGGATTATCTCTCAAAATATATTGTAATCTTTGAAAAATGATGTTCAAGCTTGGTCACTCCACAGGCTTGGAACATACTGGTTCAATGCCATGAAGTATAGCTAGGTCTAGCAGGCTCACTGCCTCAACCCTAAACCTAGAAAGATTACAATAAGGGTTGTTAAACCATGAGGGCTATTAAACCCTACTAGCAGCTCACTGCTAGGCTCACTTCCATGATAAAGATCTTCTTCATGTCTGAGATTAATACATTGAAGTACAATGGGTCCTCTGCTCTACCTTGCTCTGCCTTTCCACTTCTTTTCCTTATCTTCCCATCTTCGCTCAAGGACATCTTTTCCACGACTCAACTACAAGTATTTATACACTTCATCAACCTTAGAATGATCATCAAGGTCAGCATTACAATCATCAACCATTGGAATAACCTTCAAGGTCGATATTACAATCATCAACCATTGGAACAATCTCCAAGGTCGGCATTACAAACATTTACAAAATAGGTCCTGACTTAATACAACATTATGCAAAGGGAATGAAGTAAAGATATATGTGGATCATGCCACACCTTAGTTGGGACTCAAACATGATCTTCCATGCCACAACACACTTCCACAATCTTCAAGGAATCTTTGCAATAACTGGAATTAACCATGTCGACTAAGACTAGTTACACGTTACACTATCTAGGAACAATATTCAAACATGATCTCAATTCCTTAATGTGGACCAATGTCAAGATAGGAACATGATTAGGAGACATCCACAAGCACGTTATAATCATCAGGAGCAATCACACGAACCTTAACCACTTTAGCCATAGGAATCTTCTCACCGGAACACATGAACTTCACTATCTTCAACTGACATAAAAGAAAGATAGCTTGCGGACCACCAAAACATGAACCACTACATTTTTAGGCACTTATCATCATCCCAGACTTCCCTCTAGAACTACAGAGAAAAATACTTTATTTCAGAGGAATGCGAAGCAAAATACTTTGTCCCTGTCACTAGACAATAATCAGAGAAAGCAAGTTTTACTCTGGTGAATGCCACTCTATCAATTCTTTATACCAGAGGCTCAAACTTACGATTTAGCATCTTCAGACATCCCTTTAAATAACTTACAATCTGTAGAACAAGATATTCAACTAGCAAGAAATGCAGAGAAATCTACCAGACTGTTCTTCAGCATACAACTCACTGTCTATATTGCACTTCACTATAACTCACTTGTATCTTCCAGAGGGGCCAATTTTCTCAATATCCTCAACATACAAATTAGCTTGTAAACAAGTAATAGAATAGAACATAGTTGACACCAATGGAAACAAGGATATGTTGACATCAATGACAACACCGATTAGGCACATACTTGCAACAATGTCGCCCATTGTCATTGATGGCAACATATGATGTGAAAAACTGCAACAGCCATCAAGACAAGATGCTTCCCCTATCTCTTTATACATTTGTACTCTTTCTTTCTGACCAAGATTCTCCCCCTATATTTTTACACATCTATATTATTTCTTTCTAAGTTTTTCACATGATTTCTCTCCTCCTTTGACATCAATGGCAAAGGGCACATACTTGCACTATTCTACTCTGATTCCATTTCTCTTCTGAACTCTCTAACTACTGCCCCTAAGAAGTATCCCTAAAACCATCAATCTAGATCTGAAGTGGCACCACCAGACTAATGCACTCTTGTAGATCTTAGTTTAGAGCAAGAGGAGTAATAACCCCTAGCTTTTCTCTGAGATACTCAAAAGTATCCTTAGGCAGAGGTTTGGTGAAAATGTCTGCAATCTGATCTTTTGTAGATACATACTCCAACTTGACTTCATTCTCTATCACCTTTTCTATTAGAAAGTGGTATCTTATGGATATGTGCTTTGTCCTTGAATGAATTACTGGATTCTTTGATATGTTTATGGCACTTGTATTGTCACAAAAGATTGCAATTGGATCTTCATACATAACTCTAATGTCCTTCAAAGTCTTCTTCATCCATAATACTTGAGTGCAACTACATGCCGCTGCAATGTATTCTGCTTCTGCAGTAGACAAGGATATTGAATCTTGTTTCTTGCTCAACCAAGATACCAACCTTTTTCCCAAAAAGAATGCACCTCCACTTGTGCTTTTCCTGTCATCCATATCTCTGGCCCAATCTGCATCAATCTATGTACTAAGAGTGAAATCATTGTCCTTTGGATACCACAAACCATAATCTATTGTGCCTTTCAAATATCTTAGAATTCTCTTGATTGCCATCATATGTGACTCCTTGGGCTCTGCTTGAAATCTTGCCACAAGACAAATTGCATGCATTATGTCAGGTCTAGTTTGGGTCAGATAGAGTAGCCCTCCAATCATAGATTTGTACCTTTTCTAATCTACCATAGGTGAATCATCATTTTTAATCAACTTACAACCAGTTATCATGGGAGTATTTACCAGTTCAGAGTCTTCCATCCCAAACTTCTTTAGCAACTATTTCACATACTTAGACTGAGAAATGAAGATACCTTTATCTAATTGATTTATTTGTAGACCCAAAAAGAAATTCATCTCACCAAACATGGACATTTCAAATTCACTTTGCATTTCTCTAGCAAAAATTGTGCACATACCTTCATTGCCTCTAAAGATAATGTCATCAACAAAGACTACTACAATTGGGATTTGTTCATCATTGATCTTAAAATAGAGATTGATGTCTGTAGTACCTTTACTGAACCCAATCTGTATCAGATACTTGTCCAACCTTGCATACCATGCCCTAGGGGCTTGTTTTAATTCATACAAATCCTTCTTTAATCTGGATACCATGTCATGTTGATCTGATGACTGGAATCCTTCTGGTTGTTCAGTATATAGTTCTTCCAATTCTCTATCAAGAATGCAAAATTTACATCCATTTGATATACCTTAAAATCTTTGCAGGCTGCAATTTCCAGAAACACTCTTATAGCTTCAATCATTGCCACTGGTGCAAATGTTTCCTCAAAATCTATTCCTTCAACATGGTTCTAGCAGCTTCTTGAACTATTCTCTTTTTCCTTTCAATGACTCCATTTTGTTGTGGAGTTCTAGGTGCAAATAATTGTCTCTTTATCCCATGCTCTTCACAAAATAAATTGAATTTATTTGATGTGAACTCTCCTCCTCTATCAGACCTTAAACATTTGATCTTTGAATCCATCTCATTTTCAACCATTGCCTTAAATGCCTTGAACTTATCTAGAGCTTCTGATTTTTCTTTCAAAAAGGTAACCCAAGTCATTCTTGAATAATCATCAATAACCAACATGAAATACCTATCTCCTTGCAAACTTCTTACTTTGGTAGGTCCACACAAGTTTGTATGTCCTAGTTCTAGTAATCCATCAACTGATTGGTCCTTGCTTTTGAAACTTGTTCTTGTTTGTTTCCCAAATTGACACTCCTTGCAAATAGGATTAGCAGGCTTCACAAGCTTGGGCAAATCTCTAACAATGTAATGAAATAACTTGCATAATGGAAGAAGATAATATGAAATATTCTACAAATACTTGATAATAACTGAGAATAACAGGCCACTTCGAGGGGGCAACCTCCAAATATCTCCAATGAGAACAAACTTCACAATATGATCATGAAATAAGACTCACCTCCTCCTATATATACCTAATTATGCTTAGGATGAATAGACACACCCCTATATAACACCTAGTCCGACCTATCTAACTAAATAATAATATAATAATGATAACATGACTTGATTAGGAGTTAAGATAGCCACAAGCTAACTATTCATAACCCTATGTACACCAATATTAAGGGAGTAGCATGCCCCCCCTCTTCAAAGAAGCATTGTCCTCAATGCTAACCAAGTGTGGATTCTTTTGAATGAACTACTCATCCTCCCATGTGGCCTCTTCAACTAGTAAATTCTTCCATTGGATGAGATACTAAGTGAGGGTTCTATTCCTCAGCTTCTTCGTGCGTGTTTGAAGAATGGACTCTGGTTCCAAAATTATTCTTCCTTCTTCATCGAGCTCTGGTAGTACTGTTTGAGTAGGAATATTCTGTCCAATTACCTTCTTCAAACAAGAAACATGAAAAATTGGATGTATCTTTGTTGTTGGTGGCAACTCTAGCTTGTAGGCAACACTACCAATCTTTTGCATGATTTGGTATGGCCCATAATATCTTGGAGACAACTTATTATTCTTTTTTTGTTGCTTCATTGAGATTTGTTTATAAGGCTGCAATCTCAAGAAGACCCAATCCCCAACTTCAAAATTTCTTTCACTGCGATGTTGGTCTACCTGTTATTTGATTCAAATTTGTGCCATAGCTAAATTCTCCTTGAGTCTTGAAAGTACCTGTTGTTGATGAAGCAAGTGGTCCTCTACTGCCTGAACTCTTAGTGACACCTTTAATGATGATGTGATGGAAGGAGGATGATATCCATAAAGTGCCAAAAATGGAGACATTTTTGATGAGCTATGAAAAGAAGTGTTATACCGCCATTCTGCAAGTGGTAGCCAATCTACCCATTGAGATTGTTTCTCTGAAGTGAAACAATGTAGATATCCTTCCAAACATTTATTAACAACCTTAGTTTGCCCATCTGATTGAGGATGGTATGAAGAACTATGAGCCAATTGAGTACCCAAACATGAGAATAAATCTTTCCAAAAGTGACTAGTAAAGATAGCGTCACGATCACTGACAATAACCTTAGGTGTACCATGTAGATTTAGGATATTCTCCAAGAAAACTTTTGCCACTGCACTTGCTGTAAAAGGATGTGATAATGCAATGAAATGTGCATATTTAGTGAGGCGATCAACTACGACCATGATGACATTATGACCTTTAGATTTGGGAAGCCCTATGATGAAGTCCATGGATACCTCTTCCCAATGCTGGCTAGGAATAGATAAGGGCTGCAAGAGACCTGGTGTCTTAATTGTCTCCCCCTTATTTCTTTGACAAACCAAACATTCAGCCACAAATTTTTGAACATCACCTTTTAGCCCTTCCCAAAAAAAATCTTGCTTGACCCGATGATATGTCTTCAAAAATCCTGAATGACCACCAACTGGGGACTCATGTAGCTCTGTGCGAATCTTGTGTTTAAGAATGGAATTCTTGCAGAGATACAAGTGCTCTTTATACCAAAGAATATCCCCCTTCAAACAAAACTTATCTGAACTACTAAGATCACTTTTTAATTGTTGGAAGAGATTACTTGTTGCAACATCATTTTTACACTCTACTTTGGCTTCTTCCACCCAATTTGCTTGTAATATTGAAAGGGCACACAATAAGGCTTCATCTTTCTCATCTTTCCTAGAAAGTGCATCAGCCACAATATTTTCCTCCCCTTTCTTATATACAATCTCAAAGTCATATCCCAACATCTTAGTGACCCATTTTTGTTTCTCTTCAAAGGATAGTCTTTGTTCCAAAAAATATTTTAGGCTATCATGATCAGTCTTAACCTTGAAGTGTCAACCCATTAAATAAGGCCTCCATTGTTTAACTGCATGAAGGATTACTAGCTGATTTTTACCCTTTAATTGTTGACTCTTAAAAGCAATTGGTCAACCTTCTTGCATGAGAACTGCTCCTATCCCATTTCCAGAAGCATCACATTCCACAATGAATTCCTTGGTGAAGTCCAAAGTGGCAAGCACTGGAGTTGTACACATAGCCTCCTTCAATTGCTCAAATGCTACATTAGCGGACTCATTCCAATGAAAAGAATCCTTCTTCAATAGAGTGGTGAGGGGTGCTGCTATATGACCATAATTCTTCACAAATCTTCTATAGTACCTTGTCAATCCCAAGAAACCCCTCAGTTTCTTAATGGTTTTTGGAATAGGCCATTCCATGATAGCCTTAATTTTGTTAGGGTCCACCTTTACTCCTTCATGTGAAACTATGTGTCCCAAATACTCCACCTCCTTAAGACCAAAAGCACACTTGGATGGCTTAGCATAGAGTTGATGATCTTCGAGTAATTGTAATGCTTGATCTACATGCTACAAATGTTCTTCCCAAGTCTTGCTATAAATCAATATATCATCAAAGAACACTAACACAAACTTTCTCAAGAACTTCTTAGAAATGGAATTCATCAAACTTTGGAATGTAGATGGTGCATTGGTAAGACCAAATGGCATCACCAAAAATTCATAATGACCCTCGTGAGTTCGAAATGCTATCTTACAAATATATTCCTCCTTAATCTGAATTTGGTGATAACTAGATCTAAGATCTAACTTGGTAAAATACATAGCTCCATTCAATTCATCTAGCAAATCATCAATGACTGGAATAGGAAACTTATCTTTAATGGTGTACATGTTGAGCACTCTATAATCTAGACACATGCACCAAGTTTCATCCTTCTTACGCACCATCACCATAGGTGAGGAGTAAGCACTTTGGCTATGCCTGATAATTCCTACCTCTAGCATCTCCTCAACAATTTTTTCTCTCACTTTTTTGTATGTGTAGGTACCTATAAGGCCTGATGTTTGGTGGCTAGCTCCCTGGAACTAGTTGTATGGCATGGTCATGATCCCTCTTAGGAGGAAGTACTTTAGGCATATCTCCAAGAACCACTGAGTGACGATTAGTTATTGCTTGTAAATCTGGACGAGTAAGAGCATTAGATTGAGATACTTCTAATGAACATAGCTGGGAAAACAAATCCATCCACTCCTTTCTTAAGCAACTTTTGCATTTGATGAGAGCTTACCATTTTTGGGGATTTTGCCTTCAACCCCCTTAGCTGCACTACCTTTCCTTCTAATTGAAATCTCATGAATAGTTCTTGGAAGTTCATCTCAATTGTTCCCAATGTAGTAAGCTATTGTACTCCCAAAATAATATCTATTGCACCCATGGATATCGCATACATTGGGATATCATGTTGATAATCTCCCATGGATAATTTAATGCTATAACACTTCCCCAAACAACTAACTGTACCCCCATCTACAATCAAAACTTGAAACTCTAGGGCTGGATATATAAAACAATTTAGATGAGTTGCCAACTTTTTATTGATGAAATTATGAGTACTACCTGAGTTGATCAACACTATTACTTTTTGCTTCTTTAAGAAACCCACTACCTTGAGAGTTTGTGGTGCACTAAAACCTGAGAGTGCATGACAAGAAATGATTGGTTGAGAATCATGTGATTCCTCACTTGACTCCCTATCCTCCTCTAATATGGGTTCCTCCTCTTCTTCCTCACTTGGACCTTCAATATAGAACAATTTATTTTCACTACATTTATGTCCTCAACTATATTTGCTATCACAATTGAAACACAACCCTTTTGCTCTTTTTTCCTCAATTTGCTGTGGAGTCAACCTAGTAGGTTGAGGAAGAGGTGTTGAATATCCTTTCTCTCTTGTCACATTAGCCCCTTGCTTTGTAGGAATCAAATACTTCTCCTCTACCCTGCGTGCCAAGATGAAAGACTCATTTACTGAGCTAGGACTAAACATGCAAACCTCATGTTGAATGTGATCCTTGAGACCACCCAAGAATAAATCATTCAAGTTCTCCTCTGTAATTGTATCCACTCTTAAGGATAGATTTTGGAATTTTTGAATATAATCCTTAATTGATCCTGTTTGTTGAAGTTTAGCAAGCTGGCTGAAGAAGTTGTCTGTCACACTATTGCTATATTGTGCTTGGAGTTCTTCTGTAAAAATTGACCATGAGATGGTGAGACCCTTTTTCCTCCAATTAGTACAAATCCAATGATACCAAATGAATTGATCTGCTTCTAGATATAGGGAAGCCATCGTGACCTTTTATCCATATGGGATTTGATGTACTTCAAAAAAATTCTCCATTTGGTTTATCCATGTTAGAGGATCCTTACCATCGAACTTGCGCATATCCACCTTTGGAAAAAAATTCTTAGATCCCATAGGAGTGTTAAAATTTGTGTCATTATTAGCCGACTTGAAGGTTTCACCTTGGTTGCTTGAGAACTCCTTTCTTGGTTCATTCATATAGGCGCTTAACATGCTTCGTATATCTGATATATCTCCTCTTAGGTCACACATATCCCTCTTAACCTCTTCCTTGAACTTACTTATTTCCTCATTGGGATTACTATCCTCTATTGTTTCCCCATCCTTATCAAAGAATTTCCCCGGTGTGGCAGCATTCTTTTTGCCTCTTGTTGTAGGCCCCATCATGATGGAAGCGAATATTTTTGAAATAAATCACACAAATGTAGTGTAAATTCTCTAAATTTTTTACTGTAACTTACTAGGGGTAAGATACCACTTACCCAGAAAAAAATCTAAAAAATTAGTAAATTTACTGCCTTGAGAGTGAATTTGTTGGAAACCCTAATTTTGTAATAACGCACTTATTTTTGTGTCAATTTCTCCAAGCTTTGGACTGTAGGCTCCTCTATTATGTATTTAAAAACCCAATACAAATTATACTACAATTCGGTAGGATGTGAGAGATATGTAGATCTCAAATAAATTGTGTAGAAATCGTAATTCTGTAATACTTCGCTCAAATCTACTCTAATTCCTCTGAAATCTGGACTGTAGCTTCTTTAATATAGTCTTCAAAAACCCTTTAATAATATTTAAAAAATTAGCTAAAATATGAAAGTTATACTCTTCCCAAAATTGCCTCCAATGTTGAGAAAAAATCTTGCCTCTACGGTGCCAAGATCATGCTCGGATACCACTTGTAATGAAATAAATTGCACAATGGAAGAAGATAATATGAAATATTCTACAAATACTTGATAATAACTAAGAATAATAGGCCACTTCGAGGGGGCAACCTCCAAATGTCTCCAATGAGAACAAACTTCACAATATGATCATGAAATAAGACTCACCTCCTCCTATATATACCTAATTATGCTTAGGATGAATAGACAAACCCCTATATAACACCTAGTCTGACCTATCTAACTAAATAATAATATAATAATGATAACATGACTTGATTAGGAATTAAGATAGCCACAAGCTGACTATTCATAACCCTATGTACACCAATATTAAGGGCGTAGCAAACAACCTGTGTAGTACTTATCTTCATAATGTTGTCAAAATTGATATGACACAACCTTCTATGCCATAGCCAACTTTCATCAATTTGAACCAAAAAACAATAATTATTAGTTCCTTTCAAGTGGTAGATATTACCTCTAGTCTTCTTACCAATTACAATGATTATTCCGGAGCTTTCCCAGATCTTGCATCCATTGTCCTTGAAACTTAGGTCATACCCTTTGTCACACATCTAACTTACACTCAAAAGATTGTGATTTAATCCTTTCACATACAAGACATCTTCAATATTATGCTTGCCATCAAAAGAAATAGACCCTTTTCCACAAATCTTACCAGCTGTACCATCTCCAAACCTAACCAGTCCACCATCATATCTTTCCAAACTTACAAACTTACTTTTGTCACTAGTCATATAGTGAGAACAACCACTATCAATAACCCATTGATCTTTGTCTTCACCTGAGCAGCCAAAGTACTTTCCACTAGTTTTTCTTTCTTCAAACAGCTAGCAGGATTAGTAGACACATGTTCTTCTTTAATAGCAATAAACAAGCATTCATTACCGGAGGTACTAGCATTATATGGTTCACCATTATCTGATACTCCATCATCATCAAAATATTCAGCATAATAACATTTTTTTTGGATCCTAGGCCTGTTCTCATATCTGTTCCTATTTCTTTCAATTCTTTCAGGAAATCTGGAAGCAAAGTGGCCTACTTTACCGCATGAAAAACATTTGAAAGGTAATTTACCTTTAAACTTATTAGATCCTCTTTGCAGTCTATCCACAAAGTTGGCTTCAATTTCGTTGAAGTCATCATCTGATTCTACTTTGTACTTTTCTACTCTGGAGGTTTTCCTAGAAATACTGGCTTTGAAGGCAGTCTCTACTTTTGGCAAGGCATCACCAAATTCTCTCATCTCAAAGGCAGTGAGTTTACCAAGCAACTGATCTCTGTCAACATCTTTTACTTGCATAAATTCTTTAATTGCAGCTACCTTGTGACTGTACGACTTTGGCAATGATCTAAGAATTTTCATTACAACTTCCTTATCATCGAGAGTTCCCCCATACCTTTTATTCTGGTGACAAGTTCATCAACTCTTTGCATAAAGGCTGATATGTTTTCATCTCCATTCATCTTCAAAATTTCATATTTCACCTTCACACTTTGAAGCTTGACCTCTTTCACAGAGTCATCTCCCTCATACAAATTTTTCAGCTTTTCCCATACCTCATTTGTAGTTTCAAGATCCACCACTTTTGTTAGTAAGTTGTGTCATTCAATGAACTTAACAGAGAATCTTTTGCTTTGACATCCACTTCATATTCCTTGATTTCGTCTTCAGTCATTAAACCATTATGAGGCAAGGTGTATTTTGTTTCTATAGGTTTACATACTTTGTAACCAAGACAAAGAAGATGACTTCTCATTCATGCCTTCCAAAGAGCATAGTTTGTCCCATCAAAATGTTGTGCTTCCTTCTTATAAGACATTTTGGATCTTCCTCAAGCTATTAGACTTTCTTCAGAGAAACCTTACTCTAATACCAATTATTGAAATACGTCAAACAACTGAGATGGGGGGTGAATTAGTTGTCCCAAAAACTTGAACACTTCTTCATTTAAACATCAATCACTTATCCACATATATTATGATTTAACAATGAATGCATGAAATTAGAAACTTAAACATAGATGCAACATTATATACAAGAGACACCAAATTTTTACGTGGAAAATCCCAAGGTGGGGAAAAACCATGGAGAGGATTAGCTCTCAAAATATATTGTAATCTTTGAAAAATGATGTTCAAGTTTGGTCACTCCACAGGCCCAGAACATACTCGCTCACTGCCATGAAGTATAGCTAGGTCTAGCAGGCTCACTGCCTCAACCCTAAACATAGAAAGATTACAATAAGGGCTGTTAAACCCTAAGGGCTATTAAACCCTACTGGCATCTCACTGCTAGGCTCATTGCCATGATCAACATCTTCTTTATGTTTGAGATTAATAGAATGAAATACAATGGGTCATCCGCTCCGCCTTTCCACTTCCTTTCCTTATCTTCCCATCTTCGCTCAAGGACATCTTTTCCATGACTCAACTACAAGTATTTATACACTTCATCAACCTTGGAATGATCATCAAGGTCAGCATTACAATCATCAACCATTGGAACAATCTCCAAGGTTGGCATTATAAACATTTATAAAATAGGTCCTGACCTAATACAACATTATGCAAAGGGAATGAAGTAAAGATGTATGTAGATCATGCCACGCCTTAGCTGGGACTCAAACACGATCTTCCATGCCACAACACGCTTCCACAATCTTCAAGGAATCTCTGCAATAACTGGAATTAACCATGTTAGCTAAGACTGACTACATGTTACACTATCTGGGAACAATCTTCAAACACGATCTCAATTCCTTAATGTGGACCAATGTCAAGATAGGAACATGATTAGGAGACATCCACAAGCATGTTATAATCATCAAGAGCAACCACATGAACCTTAACCACTTTAGTCATAGGTATCTTTTGACTGAAACACATGAACTTTACTATCTTCAACTAACATAAAAGAAAGATAGCTTTTGGACCACCAAAACATGAACCACTACATTTGTAGGCATTTATCATCATCCCAAACTTCCCTCTAGAACTGCAAAGCAAAATACTTTATTGCGAAGGAATGTGGAGCAAAATACTTTCTCCCTATCACCAGACAATAATTAAAGAAAGCAGGTTTTACTTTGGTGAATGCCACTCTCTCAATTCTTTATATCAGAGGGTCAAACTCAAGATTTAGTATCTTTAGACATCCCTTTAAATAACTTCCAATCTGTAGACCAAGATATTCAACTAGCAAGAAATGTAGCGCAATCTATTGGACTATTCTTCAACATACAACTCACTGTCTATACTACACTTCACTATAACTCACTTGTATCTTCTGGAGGGGCCAATTTCCTCAATATCCTCAACATACAAATCTTCTAAACAAGTAATAGAATAGAACATAGTTGACACCAATGATGACAAGGATATGTTGACATCAATGACAACACTGATTAGGCACATACTTGCAATAGAATGATCATTAAGGTCAGCATTACTTGTATGTTCAAAAGGTTGTATAGGCTAAAGTATTCATGTACTGGAGGAAAAGAAGGATATGGATCATGATGCGGAGAGGGAAGACCAGGTGCAGAGAAAAACAAGGTCAATAATTTATACCATAGAGGGAGAGATGATAGTAGTTCCTACCACAGTAACAGATGAAGTCATAATTCTTACCTCAATGAAGGATATTGGAGGAATGAAAGAGGATTTGATAGGAGATCATTCAAAGGAACCTATTTTCAAGTATGGAGGTGAAAAGCATCAAGCATTGAATGTCACCAAGAGGCCATTACTGGAGAAATAATGGAGAGATAAATTATGTGGAGGAAGAAGAACCTATTAAATCATCAAGTCTAGTAGAGAAATTAGAAGAGGGTGAGACATTGATTTTAAGGAGAATTTTGTTGTAGACTAAACAATTGAGGAACCAATGCAAGAGAAAGTTTGTGAAACATGTACAGAGCATAACAGAAAAAAAGGGGGAAGTTCATATTGCAGGGAAAGAAGGGATGACAAGAAATTCTACTGGAAGAAGAAGTAAATTACAATGGAGTAAAAGAAATATGGGTGTAGAAACATAGAAAAGTATAGTAGTGTATGAGGAGAAGAAATTAGAAGATTTTGATGTGTGCGGAAGGAGTTGGAACTAGAACCAAGGATTAGAAAGTGTTGCAGAGGGAATTCAAGAATGTATTAATTTAATCAAGGAAGCAAATGATTGTTCCAAAGTGTTAGGGGATGTTGAGGCTATTTGAATCTTAATTGATTGAAGCTGGTATCAATTTTGAGGTAGCCTGCATGTGTTGTCAATAGAGTGCCAAACTGAGAGGTAGTTACAACATTGTAGCTAGACTGCCGAACCTAGACCACTGCAAAATAAAGAATTTGAGGCAACTTGGAATGGAGACTTGCTCAGACTATCGACCATTAAGGTAGTGCAATGATTTGTAAACAAAGAATCAAATTTAGATCTCTAGAAGTGAGAAGGAAATTTAGGTAGTCTGTAGAGAAGACTTGTACAGACCGTTGACCATGAGACAGTGTAGTGATTTGTGAATAGATCACTGAACATGAGGTAGTTTGCATGGATGACATGAATAAACCACTAACCTTGTGGTAGTTGCAAGTACCTATGAACAAACTGCTAAACATATCCCAAGAGACAACATTAATTCTAACATAATATAGGCCAAAGTGAAGAGGCTCACTTTTGAATTAACCCCGAGAGTCTAATGCAAGATCATCTGGAAGTCATTCAGTGAATTGGGACAGTTAATGTTGAGTTGAAAAGTGCCAAAAAGTGACAATGGGGACTATTACATTCTATCACATTTGAGTGTATGGCCTCACAGATTGGAGGCATAACATATTTGAGTTTGGGAAGTTTTTGATACTGGAAAGGTTGTTGGAAGCGTTTGAGTCAAGAATGTGTAACTCGTTAACATAAGAGACATTGGAACCTACCAAATTTTACCACGTCTTCATTTCAAAGCTCATGGAGTAGCACTTAACACCTACAAATTATCATCTACATCATATTTAGATTTCAAGTGACTTGGATTTGTTTCCTGAGAGTTATCGCTATCAAAAGATCATTAGCTTTCATAGAGTAGAGTATTCTGGTAGACAGTTGAGAGGAGAAGGTTTGCAGAGCAATTCCATGACTTGTGGAGCCTAATGGAACATAATTCAAGGTAATTTATGGCCTAATTGACCTTCATGGAGAACTACATCGAGTTTCAATCATTTGTGAAGCATTACCAAGAGTTGTAGGCTGAACTACTTGTTTTCCTACATGTTTCATGTTACATGTTACAATTAGGCCAACAAGATAATGTTTTGAAGGATTGTAAAGGATATAAATGAAGGATAGAAGATTGTTTTAAGATAGTGAAGAAGTGTGTGAAGACATGATGCAAAAAGATGAATTGTTTTGATCCTGAAAGGCAGCAGAGCAAAAGCAGAAGATAGAGTAGAGAATAGAAAAGCAGAAGAAGAAAGAAGACATGGAAGAATGATGTTGTACGAATCTTTTGTAAGTCCAGGCTGCGGCCTAGCACATGAAAAGCCTTAGAGGCATATGTAATGAGGTTTGGAATTATAATATAATGAGAAGTGATCTTTTGAAGGATGGGTTTTTCCCTTTGAGGGTTTCCCAAGATAAATCTTGTGTCATGTGTTTATGAATATCTCTTATCATTCTGTGGTTGGTTGTATATTTCTATTACATCTTTTTTATGATCATGGTGTTGGTTGTTTAAGGTTACAAGGCTGGATAGTCCTTCATTGGACCCTCTTACCTTGATTGTATCATAAGATCAAATGTTTAAGGTCTGATAGAGGAGGTGAGTTTACTTCAAATAAATTTGAAAAGTTTTGTGAAGATCATGGTATTAGGAGACATCTATCAGCTCTTAGGACCCCTCAAAAAAATAGGGTAATTGAAAGGAAGAATAGGATTGTGAAAGAGGTGTCAAGGGAAATGTTGAAAGATGTAGATTTGTCTGATATGTACTGGAAAGAAGTTCACATTGTTGTCTATCTAATTAAGAGGGTGCAACTCAGGGTCAATTGCACTAAGACCCATTATGAGCTATGGTATGGAAGACCTCCCATTGTCAGATACTTAATTATCTATGGTAGCAAATGCTATATCAGAAGAGATTAAGAAGACATAGAAAATTTTTATTCAAGAAGTGATGAAGGAATCTCTCTTGGTTACTCAACTAGAAGAAAGGCTTATAGATGCTACAAAAAGAGATTGGGAAAGATGATTGATTTAGCACAAATGTCAAAGTAGATGAAGACCTATATCAGATCTCACAAGAATCAAAGGACTCTAGATCTAACATATTTCCATGCATTGAAGATGAAGAAGAAGAAGAGAAAGCAGAAAATAAACAAGAATCAGAGCATATACCCAAGACTCCATCAAAGTATGTTCAGAAGAACCATTCAATAAATCAAATCATTAGAGATAAGAATGAAGGTGTACGACTAGGAGAAGGCTTGCTAAATTACATGAGCAAGTAAATATATGCTTATTATCAAAAGTTGAGCCCAAAACCTTTGTCAATGCTAGCAAAGATGATGGATGGATAAAATCAATGGAGGAAGAATTGGATCAAATAGAGAAGAATCAAACATGGGAATTGGTTCCCAAACCAACCAACAAGAATTTCATAGGAACAAAGTGGGTATTCTAGAACAAGATGAATGAAGAAGGTGAAGTTTTGAGGAACAAAGCAAGATTGGGGTGTAAAGGATATGTCTAAGTTGAAGGCATTGACTTTTAGGAAACCTATGCTAGCTAGGATAGAGGCAATTAGGATGATTCTTTCCCTTTCTTCTCACAAGAACTTTAAGGTTTCTCAGATGGATGTCAAGTTAGCTTTTTTGAATGATGATCTAGAGGAGGAAGTCTACATTGAGCAACCAGATAGATTTTAGATATCAGAAGATCCAGACATGGTTTGTAGATTCAAGAAATCTTTATATGGTCACAAGCAAGCACCTAGTGCTTGGTATGCTAGGTTGTATAAGTTACTTTAGCAAGGCTTCAAGAAAGGTACTACAAATAACAATATTTACATCAAGGAAGAAGGAGATATGATATTGATAGTTGCAGTATATGTTGATGACATCATCTTTGGTGGAGATGATGATATGTGTAAGAGGTTTGCAGAGGAGATGCAAAAAGAGTTTGAGATGTCTATGAGTGGTGAAATGTCTTTCTTCCTCGGACTTTAAATTACTCAACTAGATGATGGTATCTTTATTTCTCAACCTATGTATGTAAAAGAGTTGTTGAAGAAGTTTGGTATTGAGGATTCCAAACTAATGAATACTCCTATAGTCACTAGATGTCATTTAAGAAAGGATGATGAGTCTTCAGAGGTTGATCAAACTTCCTATAAATCTATGATTGGAGGATTGTTGTACCTGTCTACTTCTAGACTTGATATTATGCATGCAGTATGTGTGGTTGCCATATGTAGACACCTAAAATTGACTTGCTTCGCAAACCAATTTCCCATGTCTCTACATCACCAATTATCCCCCCTATTAATTAAATAAATTCATTTTATTTAATTAATTTATCCCTAATCATCTACCCTTAACCATTTACCCACTCCTTGTGATCAATTAATTCATTTAATTTATCACTATACCTTACAACACTATCCCTTATTAATTAAATAAATATTCCCAATATTTATTTAGTTAATTTGTCCATCTCCCTAATTCTTTTTAATTAGATAAATTATGCTTATCTAATTAATCTACCCTACTAATCAACCTAAACCTAGCCTAGTTGATTAAATAGCAATTATTTAATTAAGCTACCCTAGCCTACCTATCCCCTAGACCTAAATTAATTAAGCTAAAGACTTAATTAACCTTTCTTAGCCCATCCTCCCACACACCTTTGAATAAAAATCAATTTTTTATTCAAAGGGTCAAATCTTCCTTACACCTCATTTATCACCCTCTTACACATGTAAGTGTACATGTGTCCTTCAACCTTCACATCTCCACATAAAAGTGAATTTTTATTTCACACTCCCCCATGAGTTGAATTTTTAATTCACTTGTCATATCCACTCTTCCCAAAAATGAATTTTTAATTCATTTTTATCCTCAACACCTTTCCTCATGTGAATTTAAAATTCACAAATAATGAGAACCCTCCAATCCCATTGACCAAATCTCAACCATTGATCTCTCTCATCCACTCCTCTTGTGACACTTGTCACAAGGCTATGACTCCAATCCAAACCCTAACTCTCAACCATTCTTAGCCCTTGATATCAAATTTTAATCCTCACCCTCCATCCCTTTTCCAAAATCTATAAATGAGACCCTTGTCTAAGCCATTCATAACAACTTCTTGCATCCTTACCATGCCCAAATTTCTCTCAAATCTCTTCATCATACCATCATAATGCCAAAATTATTTCTCATCCCCATCTCAGTCTCCATCTAAATCCAAATCCCTCATCCTATTGTGTTGAATCTCAAAGAGCAATCCACATTCATCTACTTGTGTAAATCTAAGGAGTTTGGGTGCAACTCCTTCCACCCTATGAAGGATTTGTGACTCATTGTGAAAGGTAAAATACTTGTTTATGCACTTGTTTTATGTTTTCTACTTTCATTTTGAGATCACTAATCTGCATTGGAACGCCCGGTGGGACAGAGAATAGCGCCAAAACATGAGTAAAATGGCACCACTGTGCAGAGAGATGGTGCTAATTTTAACATGATGATCCCACTCATCTTTGGCTTAAATCTAACCCTCTTTTTCTTGTTTTCTAGCTTTTCATGCATTTTATCTCTCAAGTTTTGCAGGTTTTACATAGAAACAAGTAGAAACTATGGCAAAATCTCCCTAAAATCCATCCTACATCTTCCTTGACCATCTCTACATTATTTTGGCACTAAACTCACCCAGTTGGGCGCTATCTTTCTCATTGCAAACAGTAAACTAAGGCAAAAACATGGTTTAGCGCTATCTTGTGTATTAGTGCTATTTTCTATATTAGCGCTATCTTGTGTATTAGCGCTATTTTCTATATTAGCACTATCTTATATATTAGCGCTATCTTCTATATTAGTGCCATTTTCTGTATTAGCGCTATTTTCCTTTGTATTTGCGCTATCTTTTGTACTAGCTTAGGGATCTATGCAGGGTTGGGTCACTATTCTGCAGGGTATTTCGGATCATCCAAGACCATCATCTCAAAACTACTAACATCTTTTGCAGGGATTTAGTAGATTAGACACATCTTTTGGTGCACTAAAAAGAACCTTTGTGTGCTTATCTTAGAAAACACTTAAATTTGGTGCATTAAATTAATTTTGCTTGCAAACAATCTACAATCAAACACTTTATCTTGGTGCACCTAAAAAGAATCCTTGTGTGCCTTAGTGTAGAAAATATTTGATTTTGGTGCTCTAAAATTAATCATTGCTTCCAACAAACAACTTTAGGCACATTTTTTATTTAGGCTTAAAACAAACATTAGCTTTTGTTTTCTGTGTCTTATGTACTTGCACATTTGTGTTATCCCATAGGGTAGAATCAAAGTATCCTCTCCCCTTGCCTTTAAAAGGATCTTGGGTGAAGAGAAATGGTTCTATTCTATTTTTCTTTTTAGGATGTGGGCCTACCCTTGAGACACATCCATTCGGAGAACTCATTGGTGACCCCAAGTGGTACTTTCATCCGGTCTACTATATAATAAAGGATAAGGTGAAAGCCAAGTTTGAATGAGTATGAGTGCTTACCATTCAATGCTAGCTTGAAAGGGAGTATTACCTTGTGTATATGAAACCCCTAGTAGAGCTAGTCAAAACCTTAAGTGGTTTATCGGATGCTCGTAAGGTGCCGATCCCCTGGATGTTCCCCCACTATGAACCTTTGTTTTAGTGGCCCAAATCCCTCTACTTGTTCTACAAGTATTGTCCTTGCCTCACCTTAGGTTGTACATGCTTGATAATCACATTTTTCATAAATCAAACCTTTGGCCATTGTGTTTTCTTGCTTGATTGTTTGTCTACTTGCCAAGAAAAAATCAAATTCATCCATCAATCCAACTATTCATAGTCTTTTAGTGCCTTCTTTCCTCTGTTTAGTGCCATCTATTCATCCTTTAGCACCATCCCTCTCTATTTTAGCGCCTTGTTCATCCATGTCCAAAAATCAAATTTTCCCATCAAAAACATCAATTTTATAAGCCCTTTTTCAAAAAAATTCCCCGCACCCCACACCCCCCTCACGTCAGGCCGGGTTTTCCTCCCAACACCACTAAACCATCCCTCCATTTATCAAACCCCATAAGTTGAGCTTATCCAATCCCTTTATTTGAGCTTGATCAAATTCTAATCCACTTCCTCTCTAGTCATAATCTATCTTCATCATCCTAATCATTCTTATCCACTTCATCTTAATCCAATCACCCATCTATCCTAATCATCCTAACCACCTATCTTATCCACATCATCATCCAAATCATTCAATCCAATCTTATCCTAATCACCCTCATCATCCTTAATCCAATTCATCAACATCATTCTAATCCCATCTCATCCAAATCAAATCCAAAATCCAACCAACATCAATCCATAATCTTCCAAGCCATATTCCAAATCCAATCCAAAATCAACATCGATCCCAATCAACATCCAAGTCCCCCAACATCACTATCAAACTCCAAATCCAAATCAACCCAATCAAAAATCAAGACCTTAATTGATCATCCAATCAAATCAACAAAATCAATTCTATTACTTAAGTGTCATTAGTCCACCTTAAGTATAGAGAATCATCCATCTTTTGAAGCAAATTGAATCACCCTAAGGTCTTGAAATTTGATCCCCAACATCGCAATCATCCATCATCCTCCATCATCCCATACCTCCCCAACAAAATGGATCCTTATGTAGCAATGAAACAATTACAAAGACTTAGAAAAATCTATTAGAACATGGATCCTAACGCTAAGGAAAAATGTAAAAATGACATTAGGGATATACCCTTAGCACACCTCATCATTAGAGAATCCCAAGACCCTACCCAACAAATACCCTACATTTCATCCCCATCCACATCATATCAACCTTCATCATACCAACCTACATCTTACATATCCACACCATCAACCTCATACCAACAAACACCCTATCTTTCGTCCCCGCTAACATCATACCAATCTTCATCCCCTTATACATCCATACCATCATACCTATCCAACCAATTAATAACTCCAACTTATCCATCCCCCAACCTTTGTCACACTAACTTTGATCAAGGGAACACCAATCTAGCACACCTTATATCTAAAATCGAAAGCTTATATCAACAACCATTCCCCCACGCAAATCCCCCATCTCCTAATCCCCATCCTCCAATCCCCCCATCACAATATCCCCCCAATCTTATCAACCTTAATCCATCATCTTATGTATCTCCCAATCCACCAGCCCCTATCACCCACACACCATCTAATCCACCATCAAATCTTCCAAATCCTAAGCCCACGACATCCAAAGAATCCTTGTGGGATTTCCTCCAAATAACATCACCAAGAAAAGCAATGGAATCCCCCAAATCCTCCACCCCTCCAACACCACCATCTACTCCAACGCTTATCCTTGAACCCACCCAAGAGCCATCACTACCTAATCCCATCACCCACCTATCCAATCCCAATCCTAATCCCACACCAACCACCCTTACTATCCATCCATTATATTGTTCTTCAACCCATACACTCATGAAGGATGCCATCCATTGGCTATTAGCAAGGAATCAAACACCCTCATGTAATCCAACACCCACCAAACCTCTTGAACAGTCTCCTAGCATAAGTCAAGAACCTATCACATCCATCCAAGAACCTACCATCACCCCCACTTCTATCCAAACACACGAGCCATGTCAAGAATCAAATCCAAAGCATGTTGAAATATCAACCCCTTCTCCTAATCAAGATCTAACCATCCTATCTAATCCCATCCCCAATCCTCTCCCATCTATTGATCAACTTATTGATCTTACACCATCTTCTACCACCTCTTCACCATCCATGATTAATCCTTTACCTCCATCAACCAATCCCATCCCAAATCCATCATCCTATTCACTTGGACAAGGCACCTTCATCCGTGGTGACTCCCTCATAGGAGGTGTACAACTTCCATCCACCACCTATCCTTCTCCAACAAATAATGGACTCACGTCTTGTTTCCAAAGCACCAAACATCCCATTGCATGTCACATGCTCCAACACATGAACTATCAAGGAAAAGGCTTAGGCCTTCACGAACAAGGCATCTTGGAGCCCATCCACACCACATTCCATCCATCCTCGCATGGCCTCGGCTATACATCCCAAGGCAAACAAAATAAACATGTTGGTACTACCCACGCATCCTGCAAAATCCATTCACCCAATTCCAAATCCTGTGCATCACATCGCAATCCTAAATCATATGTCACCATCCCTCCTCCATTGTCATATCATTTGCAAAAGCATGTGACCATCCATCTTCCTCCATCAAATTTACCTCCACTACTTCCAACTCCAAATATCCCTATCAAATCCACTTTACCTCCTATCCTACCAACACCAAACACCCCTATCCACAAATCCTCTCATTCTCCTATCCTCCCAACTCCTAATATCGCCATCCTCAAATCTTCTCATCCATTTATCCATAAATCCACTTTTAACACCTCCACCCATAAACCCCCTAAAATTCCCAATCAAGACCAACAAAAGCACACATCTTTCGAACATGAAGCTTCCCCCAAATCCATGGGATTCAAAAGTAATAATTTGAAAGCCTCAATGCTTAAAGCACAAAATCCTAAATATGTTATCCCTTCCAAGCAAAATCCAAAATCCAAAAGGCTATCAAAGCCTACATTGTCAAAAGAAAAAGCAAAAACAAAAATGGTGTGGGTCCCTAAAGCACCAAACTCTAATGAGGCATTCACCTCCCAATCACCGCAATATCCCAAACATCCCACTCCCCATCTAAAAATCCCATAATTTCTAAGTCCGTTTGGGTCTCTAAAACCCCAAATTGACCATCTAAAAATCCCCTATCCCGATCCCCATTACTACCCACCCCCCATCCAAAACATAGGCTTCAAAATCCAAAATGCTGTGTGCAACCATTGGTCTTGGTTCCCCTCCACCACTTGACATTCCCACATACCCCCATCTCTCCATCTTTCATTCACTATCCTACATATCTTCCCCATCACATTCCTATGGTCCTTGCTTTCGCATAATCCACATCATAATCCACTACCCACCATACATTCCATCTTCTCCTATCTACCAACATCTATGCAATCATCATCCATAACACTATCTAACATGGGACCATCTTCACCTTGCTATGGAAATAAACACTAGAGTCCCCATTCCATCAAAAAAGCAAAAAATTAAAAAAAAAAATCAAGAAAATAGTAAAGAGAAAAATTCCGTCCAATGGTGAAAACCACTCTTCATGGCACCTGGGGCAAGTACCATGATGAAAACCTGATGAGGAGCACACAGTGGGAATGGACAATTGATCAAATATTACACTTGTGAACTCTTGAACCTTTTGGAACCGGTTCTAGTATCGGCGAATAGATCTCTTCCTTTCATTTTCAGCAACACTTTGTCCGTCGGCCACTTTACAACTTATCTCTCCGAAGTCTTAGTCACTCCGATGTTGCAACTCTTCCCGAAGGGTGACTCTACACTTCTTGCCTGTTGACAAGATAATTAGTATCTGCCATGTTAGAATTTGCTTCGCCGATATGCCGATGACTTTTGTCGTCGGTGAGACTCTACACTATCGGCAACCATCATTTTGTTAATTCTGATATACAATCACTATCTTCTTCGTTGTGACCCTTGTCATCGGTGAACACTTACAAACTTAGACCGATGCGTCGATGGGCCAACCACTCTTCGACATGAATTCAACTTTCGGCGAACTTCCTTTTTGTGTCTTTGATATGTTAGTCACTCTGATCACTCATCGGCTAGATGAATGCTATTGGCCAAACCTTAAGATCTTACCGCTAGTCGATTTCTTCTGATGGATCTCTGTCGGTATCACTTATCCCTTATCACCCCGATACACCTCGATCGGTAAGACCAATACTGTCGGTCCAACGCCAAGTCATCTACCTGATGACCTTATCATCCTAATATGAATCTTTAGACCGCGGCTTCCATTCAATGGCTTGAACCTCTCTTTGGCAAACTGCAGTGTTATTAAGCCGATACACCAAGTCTTCCCACTCTCGGCTAGACTATCCTTATCGCTTCGAGAGAGGAACATTTTTCTGATGGCCGCTATTTCACCGACAATGACTTCAACTCCTCTGCTATTTCTACAACTCATTTATTCTCCAACCAAACCCTAGCACATGGAGATGCTAGTCCATCTACTGTGTAAAATGCTCCAATTTGGTACTCTGCGCCACCGAACAAGGAAAAAAAAATGAATACTTGTACAACGAAGCCATTCCACCGATCCTGATAGGAACCGTACTAGTGGAATGCTTTAATGAACCATTTTGCAACAGACTACAGGAAAAGAGAAACTAGTAAGTACAATTACAAAATCCTTGAATTTAAGAACAAGAAAACACAAAAGGGGATGGAACAGAGCTTTATTATTCTTCAGCACAATTCATACATACTTCTAGAAATGATCACACAACATGACATAAAAAAGAACCCTTCCCCAATGTTCATTCTGCTATACTTTTAACCCACTGCTGTGGGAGGCCAACCATTTCTCAACCGGTTGGTTACAAACTGAACAACAACAACTAAAAAGAAACAACATATGACTAGCTTTTACATGCCTTGGAAGGCGTACAAATATAACTTATTGTAAACTGCCTATTACGTCTTAAAACTACTCTATCATACCATGACAATAATAGATATTTGGACATAGTCCTTATTACATGAATGGTCCTCTAGGACCTTATTGAACAAACAAGATGAACATCAAAGAAAGATTAATGGTCTTCTTGGTGCTTCTGCACCATACACCCCACCTAGAAAAGAACTCATGCCACATGAGTTGATTCTTTGTCTTGCTCCACCTTTATCCTTTGTAGCCTCATGCCTTCCCCATGATCTTTGGACTGCAACTTGCTTCCATGGAATCAAAAACTCATGCCTAGCATTGTAGGCTCTACTCACACCTTGCCATGAGTAAATGCTTGCAACCAAACTTATATTTTGTTTGCCATTCTTCCTTGCTGTCATCTCTACCTAAACACCTTCATTCAAAACCTTGGTGGATGCTTCTTGAACTGCTGCTATGGTAAAGTATGTTTTCCTTTCAACTCTTGTTGGATCTAGAGGACAAACAATGGTCGCTACTATGATAGCATCTTCTTCTTTCCAACCACCTTGTGGCTACTTGTAGACCTGATCTTTGACCTTCTTTTGATCCATTTCAGACATCACCATTTGATCTCCATCATTCAAAGATGAAACCACCTTCAAACTTTGATCTTTGGCAACCCCACTCCTTGAGGTATCCTCAACTTTCCTTGTCTCTTCTTCATTGATCTTCACAAACTCTTTCTTACCCACCAAGATGACCTTGGTTTCCTTATTTACTTCAACATCCTCCTGTAATGGTGTCATCAAAAAATTCCTCCCATCCTTCTTGATGGTGTATGTGTTAGCATATCCATCGTATAATGCTTGCCTATCAAATTGCCATGGCCTACCTAGAAGTAGGTGACAACATTCCATGGGCAAAATGTCACATAAAACTCTATCGTTATATTCTCCAATCTAAAAATCAACATATGCTTGTTCATCTACCAAAAGTGATTGACTATCACTTACCCAAGATGCTTTGTAAGGAGTTTGATGAGGAATCCTTTCTAAGTTCAATTTAGCCACCATTTCCCTAGACACCATATTATCTGTTGAACCAGAATCTATTACTACCTTGCATATTTTACCTTTGCTTTTGTGATTGGTCCTGAAAAGTGCTCTCCTTTGTGACAGTTCAGTCTACACTGGTTCTTTGAGCAGCGTCCTCTTGATCATCAGATTTTCTCCCACCTTTGATGTCAAATTCAATTCAGGAGATGTCACACTCCCTGCATCCTCTTGAGTCAATCTGGCTCTTCTCTCATTACCATGAGAAGTTGAGGCCTTCTCTAGACACGTATAAGCTGGGTGCCCTATCTGATTACAATTATAACATCTCATATTGGAGAACTTGGATCCTCTACCTGATCCATCTGTCCCACCTCTTCCATTAGGCCTTCTTCCTTGGCAGCCTCCTCTGCTACTTGAGTCCCCAACTTGCTCTCCTTGGCTAGACTCACCATTAGGCCTCTGGTTAGGACGTCTTCCTCCAAACCTACCTCTGCCTCTAAAATTTCTGCCACCTCCTCCTCTACCTTGCTACTCACCTTTCCTCTTTAGCTTCTCTTCAGCTCTTAATGCTACTTGAAAATAGTTTTCCACAGTTTCAGGGGTCAATAAACTTATCTCATCTTGAATATTGAACCTCAGACCATTTAGATACCTTGCCCCCTTAGATTTTTCATCCTCCATGTACCCACAACGAAGAGTGTATTTGTGAAACTCCTTGGTGTAAGTAGCCACATCCAAATCTCTTTGCTTGAGATTTTGCATCTTCTTTTAGATCTGCACCTAATAGTCTGATGGAAGAAATTGGGACTTGATCCTCTCCAACATTCTACTCCACGAAGAGATCATACTCTTCCCATTCTTTACCCTTTCTCCTTGGGTATAATTCCATCATGTAAGGGCAGCACCTTTGAGTTTAGTTTTTGCAAACTTAACCCTCTTACTTTCAGGAACTTCTTTGTATTCAAAGTAGTTGTTTAGAGCCTCAATCCACTCCATGACTTCATCAGCATTCATCTTCCCACTAAACATTGGGATCTCCATCCAAGCCTCTAAAGAGTCTTTCCCAATTACCTTGATAGCTTCAAGAAAGTATTTTTGATCTGCAGGTATCTCTGCCTCCTACCCTTGGGGTTCTTCTCCTTCTTCTCCTTCTTCTTCTTCTCCATTAGATATATCATCTGATTTATTTCCTATCTTTAGTGCCTTCAACTCAGCCTGGAGTGCTTCCTTGACTCCAATCTTGATCATCTCTTCCATCTCTTGGAACTTCTTAAGAACTTCTATTGTCATCCCCTTTGGAGGCATGATGCTAGCCACTCCTTCACTCTCCTCTGCTGACATATACTAGATCAACAATAGAACCTTGTATGGCTCTGATACCAAACTGATGAGGAGCGCACAACAGGAACAGACAATTGATCAAATATTACACTTTTAAACTCTTAAACCTTTTGGAACTAGTTCTAGTCTTGGTGAACAGATCTCTTCCTTTCATTTTTGGCAACACTTTATCTGTCAGCCACTTTACAACTTATCTCTCCTAAGTCTTAGTCACTTTGATGTCACAACTCTTCCCGAAGGGTAACTCTACACTTCTTGCCTATCGGCAAGACAATTACTATTGGCCACATTAGAATTTGCTTCGACGATACACCGATGACTTTTGTCATCGGTAAGACTCTACACTATCGGCAACCATCATTTTGTTAATTCTAATATACGATCACTATCTTCTTTGCTATGACCCTTGTCATCAGTGGACACTTACAAACTTAGACCGATATGCCGATGGACCAACCACTCTTCAGCATGACTTTAACCTTTGATGAACTTCCTTTTTGTGTCTCCAATACATTAGTCACTCCAATCACTCATCGGCCAGACGAATGCTATCGGCCAAACCTTAAGATCTCTTGCTGCTAGCCAATTTCTTCTAATGGATCTCCGTCGGTATCACTTATCCCTTATCACCTCGATACGCCTCGATCGGTAAGACCAATACTGTCGGTCTAATGGCAAGTCATCTACCTGATGACCGTATCATCCCAATATGAATCTTTAGACTATGACTTCCATTCAATGGCTTGAACCTCTCTTTGGCGAACTACAGTGTTATTAAGCCGATACACCAAGAGTCTTCTACTCAGCCAGACTATCCTTATCGCTCTGAGAGAGGAATATTTTGCCGATGGCCCCTGTTTCACTGACAACAACTTCAACTCCTCTGCTATTTCTATGACTCATTTACTCTCCAACCAAACCCTAGCACATGGAGATGCTAGGCCATCTACTGTGTAAAATGCTCCAATTTGGTCCTCTGCGCCGCCGAACAAGGAAATAAAATAGAAAACAAAAATGAATACATGTACAATGAAGCCATTCCATCGATCTTGACAAGAACCATACCAGTGGAATGCTTCAGTGAACCATTTTGCAACAGACTATAGGAAAAGAGAAACTACTAAGCACAATTACAAAATCCTTGAATTTAAGAACAAGAAAACACGAAAGGGGACAAAACAGAGCTTTATTGTTCTTCAGCACAATTCATATATACTTCCATAAATGAACACACAATAGGACATAAAACAAAACCCTTCCCCAATGTTCATTCTGCTATGCTTTTAACCCACTGTTGTGGGAGGCCAACTGTTTCTCAACTAGTCAGTTACAAACTAAACAATAACAACTGAAAAGAAACAACATATGACTAGCTTTTACATGCCTTGGAAGGCTTACAAATATAACTTATTGCAAACTACCTATTACATCTTAAAACTACTCTATCATACCATGACAACAATAGATATTTGGACATAGTCCTTATTACATGAATGGTCCTCTAGGACCTTATTGAACAAACAAGATGAACATCAAAGCAAGATTAATGGTCTTCTTGGTGCTCCTGCACCAAAACCCCTTGTGGGCATCATGCATAATCCCTTCTCCATCCATTTTGTATCCCTAAACTTGGGGGCAAAACCATATCCTTCATCCACATCCATAATATCCTTTGCACATCTTATCCACTATCTTATCCTTATCCTATCATATTCCTATCTACTATCCTCTATTTATCCTATCATATTCCTATCCACCATCCCCTATTTATCCTATCATTCCCCATCCATTCTATCCACTATATCCCCCTCCTTAAATCTTGATAAAGACAAGGGGAAAAATATCAAAAAACATGCTTTGGACACCTTTCGGCATACTCCCTAATCAAGCATATCCTCCATCCATCTACTACAAAGTCCATCCATTCAAACATGAACCCATCATGCAAAATTCTAAGGATTGGGGGCATATGTTTCCTTGCAATCTAGCCCTTGGAGAAAATCCTAAAACCCCCCATCCATATATCATGCATACCTATCCTATCCCTCATCCCTGTCTTCCATCTATCTAACATGCATCCCTATCGCTTGTCCATTCATCTATCATGAATCAGTTATCCATCATCTTTCATTGCCAATCCCCCTATTCAACCCCATCATCTTCACCTCTAGACTTGGTGTTCCCTTGTCATTGGTATCTAGCATAAAGGTTATCCAAATGAAATCCAATGCAACCATCATAATAAATCATTCCCTTTCCAAAATCACAAAAATCCAAAAAAAAAAAAATCCATAAAATCCAAAAAAAATATCCATCACAAAATCAACATTGTTCCATCAACATCTCATCATCTTCCAACATCCTCAAAATCACCCAAATCATCCAACACATCATCTTCCAACATCATTACACCTATCCTCAACCATCCCACATCATCATCACAAATTAGAACTACATATCATCACCACCCGCATCTTAATGTGCCTTGATCCCGTGGATACAGGGTATGTAGGCAGTCTGGAATACGAAGGAAGTTTCCATTACTTAGGTACATAAGATGCACCTATCTGACCTACTTGGATGGTCCCTACCCGCTGAGATTACACTAGATCCAAGCATTGCATTACCTATGAAAGCATCATCCCTTAACAAAAATCATCAAATATCAAATCAACATCAACCACAACTTGTCACCATCATATCTTGAGCCAATCTTACAACATCAACTAAGCATGATCCAATCATCTATCGATTCCTACCTTAGGATATATCATTCCTACAATAGATAGAATCTATCAATCATTATCCATATTGGCAAGAGATACAATGGCTATTTGTTTGGTTCGTTGGTCTTTTGGTTCTTGATTTTTTTATCTTTTGTCCTATTTGAAGGTCACATCAAAGCTACCTTGATCTCACTATATCTGTTGGCAAGAGACACTATATGGATTCATGGTTGTTGTCATTGATGGCAACAAAGGTCATCCCACATATCCGCAAGTCATGGTGTGTCTCTACCGGAAGTCAGAATGAAGATTGTTGTGGTCTGGTGAACAAGAACAGAGCATGTGGCAAGGTCCGACAGATTGGTCCGGATCTCTCAGAGGAAGTGTCTTGGTGCAGTGCGGATTTGGGGAAGTCAAGAGGACTACCTTGAGTAGTATATTCCAAGGATTTAGCCTCCGGTGATGAACAAAGAAAAAGATATGAATAGTTGAGTACCGGATTCCTGAGAGACAGTGAGAACAGAGGAAGAACTGACTGACAGAGTATCAGACTATTTTTCGGATGTGTTACTGTTGATGGTAAAGGTTGTGAAGGCATGAATCATGTTTGGCTGACATGATTAATGATATCTACAAGTATATGCTTGATCTGCATTACTTGATATGCAAGGATTCAGCCGACAGAACAGAGTTTGTGAGAAGATAGATTATTCTGGGTGCCGACTAGAAAGATAATGAAATCACTAGTGCGGATATATATAGAGGATGGATTTTAGTTGTGAAAAGTGTGATGATGTGAAGGTGTATGCGAATAAATACAGAGCAGAGCAGAAGCAGTAAGAAAGATCCGATATGTGAAAAGATAGCAGAATAAAGAACAGAGGAAAGATGAAGTGCAGCAGATCAGTATACTGAGCCTAACCGGAACTGAACTCCAGCATATGTAGATGCTTCCAATCAATTCAAGGATTGTATAACATTCTTTTGTAGACAATGTGTCTCCTTGTAGGCAGTGTGCCTCTTTGTGAGCAGTGTGCTCGGGCAGTGAGCCCTAATTGGCAAGTGCCATTTTGTAATTCCTTATTCTTTTAACAGAGAATAATCTTTGGGTTAATCACCCCGTGGTTTTCTCCCTTAACCGGGTTTCCACGTCAAAAATACTATGTCATGTGTTTCTTATTTCATGGTAATGTTTGTTTGTTTGATTCAATGCTACTTTGATTAATAAGAAAGTTCAAAAGAAGAAATAATTAGGATAACTGATTCACCCCCCCCTCTCAGTTATCAACAATTGGTATCAGAGCCAGGTTCCTCCTAATAGAGCCTAACAGCTTGAGGAAGATCTGGGAGTTCAAATGGATGCATATGGTTTAAGGGAGCAACTCAAGACTACCCTTGAGGATCTTGAACAGTCAAATTCTGAAGTCAATGAATTAAAGGAAAGACTCAAACAGGCTGATGAATTCATGAGAGAACTAAAAGACAAATTAAGTCTCTCTATGAAAAAGAGAAAGGAGCTGCTCCAACAATTGGCAAGACAAAGTGAAGAAAGCAATACAGATGAAGAATTGACTGAGAAAACCAAGTTATGTGAAAAGTTATCAAAAGAAGTCATTATGTTAAGACATGAAATGGAATCAGGAACTATAAAGTTTACTCAAGAGATTGAAGAAAAAAGAAAAGCTAAAGACAATCTAAGACAATCTCTTAAAGAGAAATCAGAAGAATGCCACCAGATGGACAGGATTATCAGACATCTTGAATCTGATCTTGAAGATGCCAAAGATAATGAAGAAAAACTTGAGGATCAAATTGTCTCTCTCAAAAGAGATCTTCAAACAGCAAATGAATATAAAGAAAAATTCAAGATAAGTTCTGCCCAACTTGAAGTACTTCTTGGAAGTCAAAAGAGGACAGATGACAAGTATGGTTTGGGATATGAGAAAGGAGAAAGCTCCGGATCCGGTCAAAAGAATTTTGGATCAGAAAATCCAAGGAATAGGCCTAGAAGACCTCCGGTAAGACAGACCAATGCTCAAAGATATCCATCCTTCAATGGATACTGCCACAGCTGCAATCACTTTGGTCACAAAGCTAATCAGTGCAGAAAGAGAATGAATCAGACTAATTCATCCTTCTCCAGATAGTGCTTTAACTGCAAAAGGTCCGGTCATAATGCAAAAGTCTGCAGAAGCAAGAATCAGGACAAAAGAGGTCCAGTATATAATCAGAATCAAGACAAGGGTAAACAAAAGATGAATGTGGATGAAGTTAGATATCAGATGAACAAGATTTGGGTGAAGAAAAGTTCAGAGAATGTAGAGGTTGGATCCGCACCAGACTCTGGTGTTGATATTTCTTCCAGAAATTAAAAAGTGAGCTCTGGCTCAGGGGGAGACTCAAAGAAAATCCTGTTCCCCCAGCCAATCAAGTGGTATTGGATGTGATACAAGATGCGGAGTAAAGGGTTTGAAGATATAAGTCCTGAGATGATCCAGACAAGATTTTAGAGGTCCGCATGAAGATGCAAAGAAGTTTTGATCGATCAAGTAAGACCTATTCCGGGAGATGCTCCGGAATGACAGAGGACTACAAAAGGGTCCGGAGAGATCCGGAAGTACATTATTTTGCTCTGCGGACTGGACAGAATGTTTGGGATGTTCTTATAATGTGTCATCTCAATTTATTCATGATTGAAAGATCCGCATGATGTTCATAGATCAAAACTGATCCAGGATACTCCAAGCTATCCGGATAAGGCAAACCGGAATAATATAGATGGAGCATTTATTGCAAACAGATATTAGGGTTTGCGAAACAATATAAGGGATTTCTCAACAATCACTTGATCATTCCACATCCAAGAAGAAGCGAAAAGCGGAGCTCTGCAACAAAACTCATCAAGATCACCGAAGATCTCCTGCCGAAATCATTACATACAGAAATCAATCCAGCCACTCCATGCAACCGAAGACGCAAAAGGTATTTTCCACTTTCGATATCTTGCTACAAATCTTTTGAAGAAATGGCTACTCCAAATATAGTAAAAATCTCAGATAGGCCCCGACCTGAATTTAAGAAACATCCATACAAGTCATTGGAGGTAGATCCCTTAGGAGCATTTTCCAGTGTTCCTCATGGAGTTTTACACACACAAGACATTAGGGTTTACATACATGCAAGCATTGAGGAATTCGGGGAATTCAAATTGAGAGATATCTATCACAAACAACTGATAGACAATGCTTTTGAGCTTAAACTAGAGTACAAGGGTATCCAGAAGAAACAGTTTGATCAATTCATTCATTTCCCCTGCTTTGAAGAAGAAGAATGGGTCCGATATGTATTGAGCAGAATGCATGACAACTTCCTATGGCTGGATAGACCTTACAAAATCACAAAAGAGGCAATCAGGGCAGTAACTGGTCTATACTCTTCCGGAGGGATACCTATCCTCAAATCTGTCAAGAACAACATTGTAACTGAGGCCACCGGATCAAAATCTGATAAGAGGGCAATGACCGTTGAACATATTTCGGATCCGGATATCAAGTATGCATCCATGATAATAGGATACAAGATCTATCACGCCAGCAGGGAGAATTCTGTATCTGGAACTGTAGTGTATACTGCCTATGAAATGCTAAGGAAGAATGCAGAATATGATCTCTGCGAACTGCTCTTAAGCCAATTAATGGAAAATATACAGAAAATCAAGAAGGACAAGAAGAATTCCTTTAAGTATGGTACTCTTATATTATGTCTATTCTTCTACTTCATGAATGAGCTACTCGGATCAAGTGGATGGGCATGGCAGAATGACAAACCTGTTGCAGTCCAAATAAGAGACTATCTACATGGGCTTGGGGATGCCAAAGCAAGAAATACAGCCCTATGGGGATACTTCAAAAACTTCCAAAGCATGATGCAAGCAAGAGAAAGAATTCCCCAGTCTCTTGTTGAAAAATACAAAGACTCAGTGTGCTTTATGGTGGACACTGATTAGTGCCTAATGGAGGCAGTGGAGCCAATGACTGTCTGGATCATGCCCATGGGGTATGAAGTGGATGAACAAATAGTGGAGCTGCATGTTCAACACATGCTAAGTCAGCCCAAAGATCCAAAGGCAGAAAGGTTTCGAACCTTTGAGGAGCTGAGTGTAAAGATACATGTAGAACTCAGGGAACCTGAAATAAAGAGGAAGGTGAGAAAAGAAGTAGAGCATATTGCTCAAGGCCTAGGCATCTCAAAAGAGGCACTTGATGCCAGCCGGGAAAAGAGGAGAAAGGCTGAGGAAGAAAAGAAAAGTAAAGAAAGTGTTCCGGTTGAAACTTCCACCCGGACCAGATCATCAAAAAGATCTGCACCTCCCACAACCAAAAGTTCAAAACTGGAAGTCCAGGCATCCGGTAAAAGATCTAAGATAAAAGCCACAAGGGCTTATGAAAGCCAAAAGGATGAAGAGGAAACTGAGTCAGATGAGGGAGTAAAAGAAATAAAGAAGCAGAAGAAGAAAGGATCCGGGAAACCCTCCTCAGGCCAAGACAAGGAAGAAATGGCAGAGGAATTTGCTGAAAAGCCCACTCTGTCTCTAGACAATATAGTCAAATCAGTCACTATGGATGGGAACCTTCAACCGGTGGCTGAATTCTATGATGACTACAATGAGGCAGATCAAAAGATCCTGCAAGAAGCTATAATAAGGTACTTGAACATCTACAATAAAGCTTTTATTGAGATTATCTCTGAAATCCCAAAGAGCCTAGAGATGGAATTAGAGATAAGAAAGAACAATGCCATGGCAAAAGACCTTGAGATTAGGGAACAGATAGCTATTCAGCTATATCCTTCAATTGATCACAAAACAATGAACATGGTATTCAAAGACTGCAAGGATGAATTCAAGAGCAAAGCAAGGATGAATCAGCTTATGCTTGGTGAGACCGACAAGGTAGCCAAGGACACTGAAGAGATTCTCCAGAAAACCTTCAAAAGGTTTAATCTTCCTGTTGTAGAGGACTTAGGTGCAGAAACAGCTGTGGACTTGGAATCATCTGCTCCAAAAGAAGTGGCCCTTGAACAGACTAACATCTCTCCTCTGGTTTCCCCTACAGTCTCCGGATCCCAAGAAGAAGAGAAACTACAGGAGAAAGAAGCAACAGTTAAAGAAAAAGAGGTTGACAGCACCAAGGATGCAGAGAAAGAGAAGACCCCAATAGAGAAAACCACGACTGAAAGTGGTAAGAGTAAGGAAGGAGAAAAGATTCCAAAGGACAAAACTGCAGAAGAGAAGAAACATCTGTCTCCGGCAAGAGACACTGCACAAACTATTCAAGAATTCTTGACAAAAGCCACTATAGAAATTGATGAACCGGACCTGCTAAAAGGACCATTAGATTTTGACTCTTTGTCACCGGTACAAACAATGAAAATAGCCTCATTTGCAAATGAGAAAGTCAAAGAGAAACTACTGAAATCTCACATGGAAGACTGTGAGCTTATGGAGGTAGCATCTGGAGTGCTGGAAAAGATCATGCCATCTTTTTAGAAGGATCCCACAGCCTCCTCTTCCGGTAATCTCAAAACCTTAGTCAGCAGTGTTAATACACATTTTGAATCTCTAGAAAAATCAGCCGAAGAAAAGGTCCGGAAGGAGTTTTTGGATAAAAGGTTCTCCGAGGTTTAGGGTTTGATCATTAATGATAGGAGAAACATGAACATTGGGATAAAGAGCTTAAAAAATGCTCTTAAGGATGGCAGTGAAATATACAAATTTTGTATCTCCTGGTCCAAGGTAACAGTGGACATTGAGAAGAAAATAAAAGAGCAAGAGGACACACTACTCAGCTTGTCTCAAAGTTTTGATCCTCTTTCTTCCTCTATAACAAATCAAGAATGTCAAACTATTGCAGTCTTGAGTGAAATCAAGAAATTGGAGAAGGAAAGGAAAAATAGAATAAGCAGGTTAAGTGAGCTCAGGGGGTTAATTGTCCCTAAGCTAGAGGCCATGCATGAGGCCATAGCAGAAGCTCAAATCACAGCCCAGACAAGTGATCCGAAAGATCTAAAAAGGGCAGATGCATTTGCATTTTTGTTGAGTGGTCACATTTCAATTTTGGATAGAATGAAGCAAAGTTGGGCTACAGAACTGATCCAACTGAAGACATCTTTTGCAGACATTCTTCAGTATCTGTGAGTATGTAAATATGCAGCTATGTATAGAAAATTTTTGAAAATTTTGGTGTGCAGACCCTACCCTTTGCCATTGATGTCAAAGGGGGAGTGAGGAGCAGTGAAAAATGAGGAATCCAACTAAGGGGGAGTTCTGGAAATTGTATATAAAGATAGAGCATCAGCCAAGGGGGAGCATAGTGTAAACACTTAGTCATTTTTCACTAAGTGTTGCCATCAATGCCAAAGGGGGAGATTGTTGGTAAGAGACACTATATGGATTCATGGTTGTTGTCATTGATGGCAACAAAGGTCATCCCACATATCCGCAAGTCATGGTGTGTCTCTACCGGAAGTCAGAATGAAGATTGTTGTGGTCCGGTGAACAAGAACAGAGCATGTGGCAAGGTCTGACAGATTGGTCCGGATCTCTCAGAGGAAGTGTCTTGGTGTAGTGCGGATTTGGGGAAGTCAAGAGGACTACCTTGAGTAGTATATTCCAAGGATTTAGCCTCCGGTGATGAACAAAGAAAAAGATATGAATAGTTGAGTATCGGATTCCTGAGAGACAGTGAGAACAAAGGAAGAACTGACTGACAGAGTATCAGACTATTTTCTGGATGTGTTACTGTTGATGGTAAAGGTTGTGAAGGCATGAATCATGTTTGGCCGACATGATTAATGATATCTACAAGTATATGCTTGATCCGCATTACTTGATATGCAAGGATTCAACCGACAGAACAGAGTTTGTGAGAAGATAGATTATTCCGGGTGCCGACTAGAAAGATAATGAAATCACTAGTGCGGATATATATAGAGGATGGATTTTAGTTGTGAAAAGTGTGATGATGTGAAGGTGTATGCGAATAAATACAGAGCAAAGCAGAAGCAGTAAGAAAGATCCGGTATGTGAAAAGATAGCAGAATAAAGAACAGAGGAAAGATGAAGTGCAGCAGATCAGTATACTGAGCCTAACCGGAACTGAACTCTAGCATATGTAGATGCTTCCAATCAGTTCAAGTATTGTATAACATTCTTTTGTAGACAGTGTGTCTCCTTGTAGGCAGTGTGCCTCTTTGTGAGCAGTGTGCTTAGGCAGTGAGCCCTAATTGGCAAGTGCCATTTTGTAATTCCTTATTCTTTTAACAGAGAATAATCTTTGGGTTAATCACCCCGTGGTTTTCTCCCTTAACCGGGTTTCCACGTCAAAAATACTATGTCATGTGTTTCTTATTTCATGGTAATGTTTGTTTGTTTGATTCAATGCTGCTTTGATTAATAAGAAAGTTCAAAAGAAGAAATAATTAGGATAACTGATTCACCCCCCCCCCTCTCAGTTATCAACAATATCATGGTATGTGGCAGAAACATCTATAATGGGGCATAGTCATTGCTTTTGTATGCTGTGCTTGTGGGTTGGTTTCATTACTCTAAGCTAGTATTCATATCTTGTGGATTGTAGGGTCAGTTCTAGCATATTAATCTCCTTGTGCATCTAAGGTTCATCATACCTTTTGTGTATTAAGGGCTTATGCTATGAGTCTCCTTCCCTCATCTAGACAAGGTTGTACTATATTGGGCATGCATGGGATCACCCTCTTGTTTGCGTGTCTAGTCCATGCAAATGTTGGATAAACATCATCACCCTGGTCTTCTATACCTTGGTGAAAATATCCACTTTGCTATATCAAACCTAGGATTGCTCTAAATCATTTTCAGCACAATAGTCATCCATTTTTTGATCCATTTATCATCTAATCATCAGCCCATCATCATTCTTTCATCTCACCCCTTATCCTCCAACCACTTCTACCAATCCATCCCATCCATTTCGAGAGCACACCCGTGTCCTTACAACCCGCCTATCCTCTTGAGGGGGCATCACTCTTACCAATCATCCCTAGACCTTACCCTATTCTTCTAAGCTAAAACCTTTTTCTATCCAATCCAACTCTATATTTTAACTTCTTTGAACTAATGTTACATAGCCACAACACCATTTCAAAGAGGGGCAAATGTAGACACCTAAAATTGACTTACTTCACAAACCAATTTCCCATGTCTCTACACCACCAATTATCCCCCCTATTAATTAAATAAATTCATTTTATTTAATTAATTTATCCCTAATCATCTACCCTTAACCATTTACCCACCCCTTGTGATCAATTAATTCATTTAATTTATCACTATACCTTACAACACTATCCCTCATTAATTAAATAAATATTTCCAATATTTATTTAGTTAATTTGTCCATCTCCCTAATCCTTGTTAATTAGATAAATCATGCTTATCTAATTAATCTACCCTACTAATCAACCTAAACCTAGCCTAGTTGATTAAATAGCAATTATTTAATTAAGCTACCCTAGCCTACCTATACCCTAGACCTAAATTAATTAAGCTAAAGACTTAATTAACCTTGCTTAGCCCATCCTCCCACACACCTTTGAATAAAAATCAATTTTTTATTCAAAGGGTCAAATCTTCCTTACACCTCATTTATTACCCTCTTACACATGTAAGTGTACATGTGTCCTTCAACCTTCACATCTCCACATAAAAGTAAATTTTTAATTCACACTCCCCCATGAGTTGAATTTTTAATTCACTTGTCATATCCGCTCTTCCCAAAAATAAATTTTTAATTCATTTTTGTCCTCAACACCTTTCTCCATGTGAATTTAAAATTCACAAATAATGAGAACCCTCCAATCCCATTGACCAAATCTCAACCATTGATCTCTCTCATCCACTCCTCTTGTGACACTTGTCACAAGGCTATGACTCCAATCCAAACCCTAACTCTCAATCATTCCTAGCCCTTGATCTCAACTTTTAATCCTCACCCTCCATCCCTTTTCCAAAAATCTATAAATGAGACCCTTCTCTAAGCCATTCATAAAAATTTCTTCTTGCATCCTTACCATACCCAAATTTCTCTAAAATCTCTTCATCATACCATCATAATGCCAAAATCATTCCTCATCCCCATCTCAATCTCCATCTAAATCCAAATCCCTCATCATATTGTGTTGAATCTCAAAGAGCAATCCACATTCATCTACTTGGGTAAATCTAAGGAGTTTGGGTGCAACTCCTTCCACCCTATCAAAGATTTGTGACTCATTGTGAAAGGTATAATGCTTGTTTATGCACTTGTTTTATGTTTTCTACTTTCATTTTGAGATCACTAATCTACACCATATATCAAGCCAATCTAAAGAAAAAACACTGGAAGGTAGTGAAAAAGATATTCCAATATTTGAAGGGAACTCTAGATTATGGTTTATGGTATCCAAAAAGTAATGACTTTTATTTGAGTGCCTACACTGATGCTGATTAGGCTAGTTGTGTTGATGATAGAAGAATTACAAGTGGTGGTGCTTTATTCTTAGGAAATAGATTGGTTTTATGGCAGACTAAGAAGCAAGATTCAGTGTCCTTATCAATTGCAGAGGTTACATTGCAGTAGCATCCTTCTATACACAAGTGTTGTGAATGAAGCAAACCCTAAAGGATATCAAGATATTGTATGATGACCCTATTCCTATATTGTGTGACAATACAAGTAATATCAATATTTTTAAGAATCCAGTGATGGATTCTAGAACCAAGCATATAGCAATTAAGTATCACCTTTTGAGAGAGAAGGTTGCAGGTATTTTCACAAAGGCTCTTGCAAAGGACACTTTTGAGGATCTGTGATAGAGGTTAGGGGCAATTACCCCTCCTTATTCTTTCTAGATGCATAGTGGTGCATATGTCTAGGGGGAGTTCATGCTATATCATTTCCTGGACTGATATTGGCTAACTATTAGGGGGAGTAGGTAATGGTTGTTGGGGGAACCCTGATTTATTTCAAGAAAGAAGGTATGAGAGAGAGAGAGTTTGTGCCCTTTGTCCTTGATGTCAAAGGTGGGGAGAGAAATGTAATCAAAGAGGGAGTATGCGTTGCCATTAATGACAAAGGGGGATATTGTTGGCAATGTGTGTTTTAATTGTGTTTTCATTGATGTCAACACTTGGAGTAAGGTCAGCACTCAGCTTGTGATGATGATATGCCAATGAGATACAGTGCTGATGCTAATGTTTATGGTTACTGATATCTAGTGATGTTCTTGAGGTTCATAATGGGTTGCTAATGTTCATGGTTTGATGTCATGCTTTAATTAGTGTCAAGTCAAGTTGTTTTGAGCATGCTTATGGTTAACAAAGATGACTTCATGATGAAATATTAAGATGAGAATTAGAAGTTGTTACGTTAGAAAGTGTTTCCCTAGGACTTTTTCCCTCCTAAGTTTATCTCTCAGGTCCCTTTAGTGTAATCATGCATATTTATTTTAACTCCTGATGGAAATCCCTAAAAACCCATGTCAAAATGGACCTAGGGGACATAGATCAGCTTGACACTGCCTTGAAAATGGGGTTGAGGACTTGGGCACCTGCACCCTAGTCCTGCCCTATTTAGTGAGGTCCTAAAGTTTAAATGTTGGTTATGTGACCATTAAAAGTGCCTGTTACTAACATCTTAAGTTTAAATTATGAAATTAAAGTAGGAATGTGTTTAGTTGCATATATAAGAATGTTTAGGGATTCATTTGTAAACCAGAAGATGATTATAAACTATTGGTGCACTTATGATTTTAGAGCATTCAAAGTATTTATTATTATAGAGCAGACTTGTCTTGTTATTGTGTTTGTTATGTAGATTTGGCTTCATCTTCTCATGATGTGAAACAATTTCATCTATATGTGAGCTACACCTCTGAGGTGACACTTATTTGTGTTTTCAATAATTTATCAATTGGTTTTTGCTTCTATCTCGCAGGGATACACATTCTCTATCTAACAACGATGTTTGGAAGACTTGAATGTCATTCTGGGGCTTGACTAAGGCAAGCTCCTAGACACCACTAACCCCAACACCTTTTTCTATGATTGTAGGTTACAAGTGCAGAAGTAGAAGAAATGGAGTTATAGGGAAGCATAACAGAGTGTTGGAATTGTAGATCTAAGAAGAAAACTAGGACCTGGACTTGGGCACATGCTCTTTAGCCCTCTAGATCCCTGAAGCAAAAAACCTCTGTGACAGTGGTGATTAGTTATAGACAAGTTCCAAAGATCCCTAAAGAAACTACCACCTTGGACTCAGGTGCCCACTCTTTCATCTCCAACTTTTCTAGAGTCAAGGTCTAGAAATTTGGTTTGTATCTAATTGTCATTTGATATCTCTATCTATGAACATTTCGTGATTCATCTGTTCATTTACGATTTTGTGAAAGTAGGGTTTAAAGCATAATCGGGCTTTAATTAATCAATTAATCAGAAAATTCCAAGTTTCCTCTTCATTACAAGTGACACTAAATCTATAGCATAGCCCTCTTGTAAATATTGTGGCTTGACTCAATTTATGTCCTTGAATGTAAGGTGTGAAAGGAGGATTTAACCTACACATTCATTGAAATTGAAAACCTCTCTTTTTACATGAAACATTTTCGTGAACTCATGTTTTATTTGAATTTTGCACCTTGCTGAGTGTTGTATTTCAGATTTGTATTCATTTGATTTATCATTTTCATGTTGCATTGGAATTTTTTTTTTTTTAAATGAAAATTTTGAAATTTTTTGAAAAAATTGGCATCCTAGGCTTGCATTTTGGCATAATTTACATTAATTTAATTAAATTTCATTTAATTTCTAACTTTTAAGCTAGATATGATATAAATTGCAAAAATTCATCATATTATAATCCTTTGCATTGCATTTTTTGTGTTAAAATTGCTACGGTTTACTTGAAATTTTGAATCTTTCTTATAACCTAGTAATTTCAAAAACTAGGGTTTGCAGTTAAAATCTTGTTTTAGATTTTACTACTCATCTTAGGCACTCATCCAAATATTATTTTGTTTTTAGTGTTGCATTTTTGTGTGTTTTTGCATTCATCTTTGAAAAAATTGCATTTACACTTAGATAATTTCACAAAAACTAGCATTTTTCTTCATCATCCTTAAAAATTGCACTTGCATTGAGCATGGTATGAATTTAAAAGAATTTTCAGATCTGAGCTAGGTTTTTTTGCATCATAAATCTTATTAGAATTCATTGGCGTATATCATTTTTCACATATTCATGCCTTATTTTCACAACTAGGGTTTGAAAAATATGCATTTTCACTAGATTTTGGCTTATTTTACATATAGAATTGCATTATAGGTGTGCCATGAAGGATATTACTGCATTTTTGGAGTGATATATATCTCATTATTCACTTCCCCTCATCCATTTCCATCTAACACCTTTTCTTTTAGGCATTTACATTGATAAAAAGTGAAAAAAACAACCATTTTAGGTCATAAACTTACATAATTTTGCACTTGTTCCTTGCATAAGTTTTGAAAATATTTTAAAATCTGATTTTACATCCATTTGAAAACATATACACATGGCTTCTAATGGAAACAATAACACTAGGTTCACTCCTAGGCCTTATATGAAAAGAAAGGTCCCTAAACCCAAAATTGTGTTTACACCTCATGATAGAACAATTGGAGAAACTGAAGGACCTCTTTATATCACTATGAAGATAATGGAAAATCCTATGGATGGAACACTTTTGGATCCTAATTTCATGACCAATGTGGCAATGGAAGAGTTCCTTTATTCACATGGTTTGATTCATGACTTCTATGACCCTTCTGACATGATTAAAACACATAATGGAGCTTTTATAAACACTTCTGGGAAGATATCTTTATTGGTCATGGTATTTGAAAAATTTGTAGAACAATTATTTGATGTTGTCCTTCTATCTGACCTTTTTCACATAAAATTAGGACACCCATGGTTAAAGGCTATGAAAGTTGTCCCTTCAACAATTCATAACTATGTAAAATTTCCTTTGGACGAATAAGTGCATACTATTCCTTGCAATAGATATAAGCCCTTGGTTACAAGACAACACTTCAACCTTGATTTTTTTTGCCACGATCTAATCAGGAACTGGAGCCACGAATAGATTTTAACTTCTTGGGATATAAAAAATATATTAGTAAAATTCGTACATCAAGTGGTGGGTCCTTCTATTTAAGAAACAATAAGAGAAGAACAACTAGCATTAGAAGAACTTCCTAGAGAATAAGCTAAAGGACTCTATGCTAAGGTTCCTCCCCCACCATCCTTAAGAGGATCGGGAGGCACTCATCAAGAATAAGGTACTTCATCAAGACAAATAAGATTTGATCAAGCTTCCTCCTCTAAGATACAAAAACCAATGGAACAAGATGACAACACTTTTAAAGATATAAGCAATAGAACAAAAATAAATCAACAAGAAAGAGAAAGGAGGAAGCCAAGACAAGATTTTGCACAAAGAAATGCACTTGAACAAGAAAATATTCCACCTTCTAACACTGAAGCAAACAAGGAAGAGCTTAACAAAGAAAACTCTACAAACAATGACAAGGAATTAGCAATTGTACCTTATGTTCCTCTTTCCTCTAACATTTGGGATTGGGAGGAGGATGATTTGATTGTTGACAATCTCTAACATGAGCCTGCCTATAGGTAAGTATTTCTAACCATTTACCTCTGTGTTGTGTTTCCCTCGTGATGTGTTATGTGTTTTTTAGGCCTCCTTTGATGACCCTTGATACTCTTGTAAGGTCAAGGATATCAGGAGACCGCCTCTGTTGTGACCCTTCTTTTATTTGTAACATCATTCTTCTATCTTACTTCTCTATTTTCATTGTTCTGTGTTGTGTCTTAGGGGCATAGCATAGTGGTTGGTGACCCACGGGCACCTTCCTATGTGACGACCCTAAGGTACTTGTTCTCCTCTCTTGATTTATTATTTACCTTCTTCTAGTGGTTCTACCTAGCTGGTGGATGATGAAAAAGAAACATACACTGATACGGACCATGTGTCCCTTTAGCGAGTAAGCAAAAATGGACCTAGTCCATACATGACAATGGGGTTGATATATTATCTGATGCTTGGCTAGTAGAATCACTCTGTGTGATATTTTGATGTTGTCTTATCGTACTAAAAAATTATATCAATACATCTACTATGGGCACTTTGTTTATCTTTGAATCTCACCTTGGTTACACTCAGTTTTGAGATCTCTGCAATATAGCCCCATGGTTATACTCAAATTTTGAACCCATAGTATAGCCTCGACTCTTTATGTGAATGATTGCATGCATTGCTTTTATCATGTGATGTGGTTATTATCTTAGAGAAAGATTTCTAACCTCTCTTCTTGTAGGAAATTATCTATTTGTGGGAACATTCAGCAATCGTAAAGTACATGTCACCTTTGGGGGCATGGGATATCGGTACATGATACCATCCACCTTAAGGTGGAGGCATATAAGGTAACTTGTCTGATGATTTTGGTACGAACAAAGCGTGTTTGTAAGCCCTCTGCGGAGGTGGGTTGTTGTAACTCCATGCGAGTGCACATCTTTATTTTATATTATAATGAGAAAGCCCTCTACAAAGGTACGATGTCGTGCATATCCTTTTATTCTAAGCCCTCTATGGAGGGGGATATCATGCATATCCTTTTATTTTAAGCCCTCTATGAAGGTGGGGATGGTGTATCTCTTGAACTAGTGCACATCCTTTTTATTCTAAAATTCCTCTGAGTAGGTAGGGTTGGTGTATCCTCCCTTAAGCATGTCTTTGGTGGTTGTTGTGGCATAGGCCTAGCCATCAAGTGTGCCTATAATGTTCCTAAGATTGTAGGGGCTTAGCAATAAGTTCCTTCCATCACCTTGTTTGTCGTGTTTTAGACATATAGTATGTCTTTGGCATGCTATATGGTGCTCGTGTTTTTCATGTGTTTGTTCCCAAGTATAGTACATAGAGCATGGTGAAATGCCCCTCCTATGCTTTGGGATTTGTATGGTGTGTTTGTTCCCAAGTATAGTCCAAAGAGTGTGGCAAAATTCCCCTCCTATGCTTTGGGATTTGTATGGGTTGTTTGTTATGAAGTGTAGTCCAAAGAGTGTGGAAAAATGTCCCTCCAACATTTTGAGATTTGTATTGCATGTCTATTGCCCCATATGTAGTCCAAAGAGCATGGTGAAATTCCCCTCGTAGAGTTTGGGTGGTGTCTTGCATTTTTACTTTCCATGCATCTATATCTGCATTCATTTATATATATGAAAATGAAAAAGAAATAATCATTGCATTCACTATATTCATTGTGTTTTGCGTGTCTTCAATATTGTCTTCTCCATGTTTTGTGTGACTATTATTGTCTTCTTCATGTTTTGTGTGCCTGTTACTATATTCATTGTGTTTGGCATGTCTGTGATGTGTCTTCTCTAATGCTTACCTAAGATTGGGGGCTATAAATAGTTTTTCATTCTTTGTGTATACATTAGCTCTAAGTGCCTGGCGTGTTTGCTGTGTTTGTTGACCATACTTTAATGCATGTATGGGCCTTGCGTTCATACATACATTAAATTGGGGGCTAAATGTTACATCATACAATGTCTCCCTAGGACTTTTTCCCTCTTAAGTTTAGCTCCTGAGTCACTTTAGTGTAATCATGCATGTTTATTTTAACTCTTGATGGAAATCCTTGAAAACCCATGTCAAAATGGACCTAGGGGATAGAGATGAGCTTGACCCTACCTTGAAAATGGGGCTAAGGAGTTGGGCACCTCTGCCCTAGTCTTGCCCTATTTAGCAAGGTTCCAAATTTTAAATGTTGGTTATGTGACTGTTAGAAGTGTCCATTGCCAACATCTCAAGTTTGAATTATGAAATTAAAGCGAGAATGTGTTTAGTTGCATATATAAGCATGTTTAGGGATTCATTTGTAAACTAGAAGATGATTATGAACTTTTGGCATACTTATGATTTTAGAGCATTCAAAGTATTAATTGTTGTAGAGTAGACTTGTCTTGTTATTGTGTTTGTTATGTAGATTTTGCTTCATCTTCTCATGATGTGAATGATTTTCATATTTATGCGAGCTACACCTCTGAGGTGACATTTATTTGTGATTTTAATCATTTATCAATATGTTTTTGCCTCTATCTTGTAGGGATACGCATTCTTTATCTAACAATGGTGTTTGAAAGACGTGAATGTCCTTTCAGGGCTTGACTGAGGAAAGCTCCTAGACACCACAACCCCCAACCCCCTTTTCTATGATTGTAGGTTACAGGTGTAGAAGTTGAAGAAGTGGAGTTGTAGGGAAGCATAATAGAGTGTCAAAATTATAGATCTAAGAAGAAAACTAGGACCTGGACTTGGGTGCCCACTCTTTATCCCTCTAGATCCCTAAAGCAAAAAACCTCTATGACAGTGGTGATTAGTTACAGACAAGTTCCAAAGATCTCTGAAGAAACTGCCACCTTGGACTCAGGTGCCCACTCTTTTGTCCCCAACTTTTCCAAATTTGGAATCTTGAAATATGGTATGTACCTAATTATCATTTGATATCTTTGTTTGTGAATATTTATTGTAATTCGTCCATTTATTTATGATTTTGTGAAATTAGTGTTTTAAGCATAATCGGGCTTTATTTAATTAGTTAATTAGCAAATTCCAAGTTTCCTCTTCATTAGAAATGATACTAAATCTATAGCAAATCCCTCTTGTAAAGATTGTGGCTTGACTCGATTTATGTCCTTGAATGTAAGGTGTGAAAGGAGGATATAACCTACACATTCATTGAAATTGAAAACCCCTCTATTTACATGAAACAGAAGTTCATGGTTGGATGTCATGTTCAATATAATGTGGTTACTGAAGTTCATGGTTGGATATCATGCCTTGATCAATGCAAATTTGAGTATGAAGTTGTATTAAGATGGGAATTAGAAGCATCAAAAGGATACATTAATATGGAAATTAGAAGCACTAAGATGATCAGATGTGTTGTTGATATTGAGAAAATGTTACTAGTGGCCTGAAGCATATTTTATGATCTCTCCTACTATTCCTAAGAATGCATGTGTTGATACAAAGAAGGTTTGGCCTCAGGAAGTTGGTGAAATTTTTCTACTACAGGATGACTACTTTTGAAAAATGTCTAGGAAATTACTTTGCATTTTCATCCTTTTGTTGCAAATATTTGCCTAATCGGTGTTGTCATTGATGTCAACATATCCTTGTTGCCATTGGTGTCAACAATATCCTACTGTGCTGCCTGTATAGAAGACTGGATTGGTGAGGATATTGATAAAATTAATGAGGATCAATGTATGCAGACCATATGGCTAAGTAGAGGATTATTTGAAGAAGCTCCAGATAAGTTTTGAAGGGTTTGCATGAAGATTTGAAGAAGCTATGGCCATCTGAGTAGAACCAGTTTTGCAGTGTTTAGAAGAGACAGAGTGATAGGAAAGAGGTCCGGATTGTACCAGATATGTCAAATGATGATCTACAGATCTAGAGGCATGTTTGGAAGTCAGTGTGTATCAACCATTCAAGTGGTTCATGGTTTGGAGGTCTGCAAGCAATCTTTCTAATGTGACAGTCATGGCAGATAGTATTCTTGAGGTTCCGGAAGAAGATACAAGTGATTCTGATGATTTGGAGGAGTGTGGATATTTCTTTTGAATTCAATTTGCTTGTGGAGCTCTCTGGATCATGTGACTGCTATATTGGAGGTCCACATTAAAGTTTGAGCTTGTCAAAGAAGTTTTCCTTCTTGGTGTTGTTGTTCTTCCCAGTCTTGGCCAACAGGATGATTCAAGCATGTTGCGGATGTTCTAAGAGCAATTCTATGAGGCTTGGCATGTTGATCAAGAAAGATTTGAGTCCCAGTTATGTTTGGCCGATAGCTTAGTGATTTGCATTAAGTCAGATGTTTATTGTGCTGACCTTGATGTTCATTCCAAGCTCGATGAAGTGTATAAATATTTGTTGATGAGTTGTGGAAAATTATCCTTGTGCAAAAATAATTAAATCTAAAGAAAGGATCAAAGGTAAAGCAGAGCAGAGGAGAAGTAGAATAAAAAGAGATGATTAGATTAAGAGCTAGAGAAGAAGTATTTAGAGCAGATCAAAAGTGTTGTGAGCTTCAAAGGAATTGAACCTGGCATAAAGAGGATGCTATTTCACAGTTCATTCTTTCTATATTAAACATAAATTCTACAGGCAGTGAGCCCAAAGGCATGTGCCTTCCCTTTTCTTCTAAGTACTTGCAATGGGGTATGAATCTTGTGGGTTAACCCCCACCATGGTTTTCCCTTAATCAAGTTTCCACATAAAAATACTGGTGTTATGTGTGCTCAATTTATTTCTTTTCTTGTGTTATTGATTCACTCTTTAATGTTTATCTGATTGAAAGTTGTTAAAGAAGATTAAAAGTAGGAAAGATTAATTTGTGGGACAACTGATTCAACCCCCCTCTCAGTTGTCTGGACTAATTCCAAAAATTGGTATTAGAGCCAAGTTCCTCTAAAAGAAGCTTAATCACCTGAGGAGATCCAGGATGTCTACTTACAAGAAGGATAGTCTGAGATTCGATGGAACAAATTACTCTATTTGGAAGAGTCGCATGGAGTGCCATTTGCAATGCATGGGTGATGCTTATTGGGTGATAACTAATGATGAGTATAAACCTCTGGAGAAAGGTCCTTCAACTCTAGATCAAATCAAAGATGCTGAAAATAACCTTCGAGCTAAAGAAGCCTTGTTGAGTGCCCTGACTGATTCAAAAATGACAAATGTCTTTGGACTAAAAATTGCTTATGAAATCTTCAAGAAGTTGGAGAATCTTTATGAAGGTGATGAACATGTCAAATGTGCCAAGCTACAAAGTCCGAGAGGAAATTTTGAAAATCTGAGGATGAGTGAAGATGAAAAGATCATAATCTACATGCAAAAGATAAATGAACTTGTGTGTGGTATCAAGTGTGCTGGTGGAACTTTGGAAGAATTAGAGATTGTGGTAAAAGTGCTTAGATCTTTACCTGATTGATACAAACCTAAGGTTGCTACTATAGAGGAGATTAGGACTGTCACAAAAGTTACAAGAGATCAGCTGGTTGGCAAAATTTCATCTTTTGAATTAAGTGAGTTTGGTGATTGTCTTCCTAAGTCTGAATCTGCTTTTAAGGCCAGTGTACATGGAAAAAAAATGATCCTGGTGAAATCTCCTCTACAAGATCAAACAGATTTGCTAAGGCAAGGAAGGATCTTGAAAATGATGAAATTGAGTCTACATAACTTGAAGCTCTTATTGCCAAAAGAATACCAAGAGGATCCAGTAAGTATGAAGGAAAGTTGCCATTAAAATGTTTTTCTTGTAATAAAATTGGTCACTTTGCCTCAAGATGTCTAGAGAAATTTTCAAAGTCAAACCCTAACAGATATAAAGGTCAGCAGAAATGTCACTATGTCTAAGAAGCTGGAGAAGAAGGAGTCACAGATGATGAATCTGATCATGGAGGTGCCTCTGAAGATGATTGGGTGTTCATTGCTATCAAAGAAGATGATCTAGTGTCTATTGAATCTACTAGCTACAGAAATGTGTAAAGTGCCTTGGCTACTTAGGTTGTTGAAAAGGATGAATGAGTGATTGATAGTGGATGTTCTCACCATATGACTAGTGATAAAAGTAAGTTTGTAAACTTTGAAACATATGAAGGTGGAATTGTGAAATTTGGAGACAACTCAGCTGGTAGAATCTGTGGCAGAGGATCCATCTCTTTTGATGGTAAGAATAACACAAATGATGTTCTGTATGTGGAAGGATTGAAGCATAATCTTCTCAATGTTGGACAATTGGTTGACAACGGTTATGATCTCCGATTCAAGGATGGTAAATGCAGAATCTTGGAAAGCTCCAAAACTCAAATTGCATCTGGTACACAAACTAGAGGTAACATCTTTCAATTAAGTAGCTATGGTAAAAGTTGTTTGATTGTACAAACAGATCAGAGTTGGTTGTGGCATAGGAGAATGTGTCATGTGAATTTTGACAACATTGTCAAGATATGTTCTACTCAAGTTGTGAGAGATCTTCCAAGACTTGTGAAACCTAATAGCATGTGTAGAGAATGTCAATTGGGTAAATAGAACAAAACATCATTCAAAAGTAAAGAACAATTTTTAAGTGGGCAATTGGAACTTGTGCATACTGATCTATGTGGTCCTGCCAGAATTAGGAGTGTGCAAGGAGATAGATATTTTATGTTGTTGTTGATGATTACTCTTAGATGATGTGGGTAACTTTCTTAAAAGAAAAATTAGAATCTCTTGACAAATTCAAAGTGTTCAAAGTTATGGTGGAAAATGAGATTGGTGTGAAGATAAAGTGTCTGAGATCCGACAGAGGTGGAGAATTTACCTCTGGTGAGTTTGATACATTCTGTAAAAGGCATGGAATAAAAAGACAGTTATCTGTTCCTAGGACTCAACAGCAAAATGGAGTTGTAGAAAGAAAGAACCGGACCATTCAAGAAGCTTCTAGGACCATGATGATGGAAACAAATGTTCCACAAGTTTATTGGAGAGAATCTATAAGTACTGTTGTCTACACTCTTAACTGGGTGTAGATCAAAGGTAATTCTGGTAAGACTCCTTATGAACTCTGGTTTGGTCATCCTCCTACTGTAAGATATTTTAGAGTTTTTGGTAGTAAATGCTATATCAAAAGAGATGAGGATCTAAGCAAGTTTGAAGCAAGAAGTGATGAAGGAATTTTTCTAGGATACTCTACTAAAAGCAAACCATATCGGTGATTTAACAAGAGGTTGAAGAAGACTGTTGAAAGTGCTAATGTCAAAGTTGATGAGAGAAAAGAAGGAGATTCCATCTCTTGCAGATATGATTGAGATGATCATGATGAAAATCCAAATCAAGAGAGGCAAATGCAAACTCAAATTCAGATCCAGATTGATCCAGAAAACCTAGTAATTCAAGAGAATAGTGCAGAAGTTGAGGAACTAGATCAAGAAACAGAAGCTCAAGCAATTCCCAAAACTCCCAGGTATGTAAGGATGAATCATCCTGAAGATCAAATCATAGGAGATAGAAATAAAGGTAATCAAACTAGGAGAAGAATTGCTGAAGATCAAGAAGAGATTTGTTTGATTTCAAAGATTGAACCAAAATCAGTAAGTCAAGCCTGCAATGATGAAAACTGGGTAAAACCAATAGAGGAAGAACTAATGTAAATTGAAAAGAATCACACTTGGGATCTTGTTTCTAGACTTGAGGACAAAAATGTGATTGGAACTAAATGGGTCTTCTGGAATAAACAAAATGAAGATGGTGAAGTTGTAATAAATAAAGCAAGGTTGGTATGCAAAGGATATTCTCAAGAGGAAGGAATTGATTTTGAAGAAACTTTTGCTCTGGTGGCAAGAATAGAGGCAATCAAATTGTTTCTTTCTTTTGCTGCTTATAAAGATTTCAAAGTCTATTAGATGGATGTCAAGTCAGCATTTCTAAACGGAGAGTTAGAAGAAGAAGTCTACATTAAGCAACTAGAAGGATTTCAGTTGTCTGATTAGAAAGACATGGTCTGCAGATTGAGGAAAGCATTATATGGACTCAAACAAGCCCTAAGAGCTTGATATGCAAGATTAGATAAGTATCTGCTAAAGCTAGGATATAACAAAGGCACTGCTGATAGTAATCTTTACTTCAAGATTGATCATGAGAATATTATGATTGTTGAGGTATTTGTTGATGATATCATTTTTGGTGGAAATGAGAGCATATTCAAAATATTTGTTGATTAGATGCAAAGTGAATTTGAGATGTCCATGTTTGGTGAGATGAATTTCTTATTAGGTCTGCAAATCACTCAATTAGATAAAGGTATCTTTATATCTCAATCTAAGTATGTGAAAGAATTGTTGAAGAAGTTTGGAATGGAAGATTCAAAGCCAGTAGGTACGCCTATGGTAACTAGATGTAAGTTGAGTAAATATGATGACTGCCATAAGGCAAATAAGAAAAGGTATAGATCAATGATTGGAGGACTGCTCTATTTGACTAAGACCAGACCTGATATTATGAATACAGTTGGGCTTGTTTCTATATTCCAAGTTGATCCTAAAGAATCCAATGTTGTAGCAGTCAAAAAAATCTTTAGATATCTCAAAGGAACACTTGATTATGGATTGTGGTATGTAAAAGGCAATGACTTCACTCTTCATGTTTATACAAATGCTAATTGGGTGGGAGATGTGGATGATAGGAAAAGTACTAGTGGTGGTGCATTCTTCTTGGGAAAAAGATTGGTTTCTTGACGGAGAAAAAAGGAGGCGATATCCCTATCTATAGTAGAAGAAGAGTATATAGAAGTAGTAAACAATTGCACTCAAGTTCTGTGGATGAAGTAAATGTTGAAGGACATCAAAATGTTTTTGAGGAGCCTATCACAATCTTCTGTAATAATTCAAGTATAATAAGTATCTCAAATAATCTAGTGTTGCATTCAAAGATAAAGTATATATCCATTAAGTTTCATTTCTTGAGAGAGAAGGTAAATGAGAATGAAGTCAAGTTGGAGTTTGAGTCTTCAAAAGATTAGATTGCAAATATTTTCACTAAGCCTCTTCCCAAGGATACTTTTGAGTATCTCAGAGAGAAGTTGGGAGTCACTACCCCTCCTGATTAGAATCAAGATGCACTAGAGTGCATCAGTCTGGTAGAATTCACAGTCACGTCTTGTGATCTGGATTGATGTTAAGGAGGCACTATTCAAGGGGAGTAGTCTACATGTATTTTTTGAGTTTGGTATGAAACAAAAGTAAGGAGAAAAGACTGCAAATATGTGCCCTTTTCCATTGATGTCAAAGGGGGAGAGAAGTTCATGTGAAAAACTAGTTGCTCATGAAAGGGGGAGCAGTGAAGAAAGTGATTGCAGAAGTGATAAGAGAAAGGGGGAGAAGGTCTTGTCTTGATGGTCAAATCAGTTTTTCACATCATATGTTGCCATCAATGACAAAGGGGGAGATTGTTGTAAATATGTTCCTAATCGATGTTGTCATTGATGTCAACATATCCTTGTTGCCATTGGTGTCAACTGTATCCTATTGTGCTTCCTGTATAGAAGACTGGATTGGTGAGGATATTGAGAAAATTAATGAGGATCAATGTATGCGGACCATATGGCTGAGTAGAGGATTGTCTGAAGCAGCTCTAGATAAGTTTTGAAGGGTTTGCATGAAGATTTGAAGAAGCTATGGCCATCTAAGTAGAACCAGTTTTGCAGTGTTTAGAAGAGATAGAGTGACAGGAAAGAGGTCCAGATTGTACCAGATATGTCAAATTATGATCTACAGATCTAGAGACATGTTTGGGAAGTCAGCGTGTATCATCCATTCAAGTGGTTCATGGTTTGGAGGTCCGCAAGCAATCTTTCTAATGTGACAGTCATGGCAGAGAGTATTCTTGAGGTGATGGAAGAAGATGCAAGTGATTCTGATGATTTAGAGGAGTGTAGATATTTTTGTTGAATTCAATGTGCTTATGGAGGTCTCTATATCGTGTGACTACTATATTAGAGGTCCGCATTGAAGTTTGAGCTTATCAAAGAAGATTTCCTTCTTGGTGTTGTTTTTCTTCCTAGTCTTGGGCAACTGGATTATTCAAGCGTGTTGCAGATGTTCTAAGAGCAATTCTATGAAGCATGGCGTGTTGATCAAGAAAGATTTGAGTCCCAGTTATGTTTGGCCGACAGCTTAGTGATTCACCTTAAGTTAGATGTTTGTTGTGCCAACCTTGATGTTCATTCTAAGGTTGATGAAGCGTATAAATATTTGTTGATGAGTTGTGGAAAATTATCCTTGTGCAAAAATAATTAAATCTAAAGAAAGGATCAAAGGTAAAGCAAAGTAGAGGAGAAGAAGAAGAACAAGAGCTGTTTAGATGAAGAGCTAGAGAAGATTTATTTAGAGTAGAGTAGACGTGTTGTGAGCTTCAAAGGAACTGAACCTAATATAAAGAGGATGCTATTTGAGAGTTCATTCTTTCTATATTAAAAAAAAATTCTGTAGGCAGTGACCCTCTCTTGAGTAGTGAGCTCTGAGCAATGAGTTCAAAGGCATGTACCTTCCCTTTTCTTCTAAGTACTTTTAACATGGTATGAATCTTGTGAGTTAACCCCCACCGTGGTTTTCCCTTAACCGGGTTTCCACGTAAAAATTTTGGTGTTATGTGTGCTCAATTTATTTCTATTCTTGTGTTATTGATTCATGCTTTAATGTTTATCTGATTGAAAGTTGTTAAAGAAGATTAAAAGAAGAAAAGATTAATTTGTGGGACAACTGATTTACCCCCCTCCTCTCAGTTGTCTAGACTAATTCCAACAATTGGTATCAGAGCCAAGTTCCTCTAAAAGAAGCTTAACCACCCAAGGAGATCTAGGATGTCTACTTACAAGAAGGATAGTCCAAGAATCAATGGAACAAATTACTCTGTTTGGAAGAGTCGCATGGAGTGCCATTTTCAATGCATGGGTGATGCTTATTGGGTGATAACCAATGATGAGTATAAACTCCAGAGAAAGGGCCTTCAAAACTAGATCAAATCAAAGATGTTGAAAATAACCTTTGAGCTAAAGAAGCCTTGTTGAGTGCCCTGACTAATTCAGAAATGACAAATGTCTTTCGACTAAAAACTGCTCATGAAATCTTCAAGAAGTTGGAGAATCTTTATGAAGGCGATGAACATGTCAAATGTGCCAAGCTACAAAGTCTGAGAGGAAAATTTGAAAATCTAAGATGAGTGAAGATGAAAACATCACAATCTACATGAAAAAGATAAATGAACTTGTGTGTGGTATCAGGTGTGCTGGTGGAACTTTGGAAGAATCAGAGATTGTGGCAAAAGTGCTCAGATCTTTACCTAATTCATACAAACCTAAGGTTACTGCTATAGAGGAGATCAAGACTATCACAAAAGTTACAAGAGATCGACTGGTCGGCACAATTTTAGCTTTTGAATTAAGTGAGTTTGGTGACTATCTTCCTAAGTCTGAATCTGTTTTTAAGGCCAGTGTACATGGAAAACAAAAGTATGATCCAGGTGAAAGCTCCTCTATAAGATCAAACAGATTTGCTAAGGCAAGGAAACATCTTGAAAATGATGAAATTGAGTCTACAAAACTTGAAGCTCTTATTGCCAAAAGAATACCAAGAGGATTTAGTAAGTATGAAGGAAAGTTGCCATTCAAATGTTTTTGCTTGTAATAAAATTGGTCACTTTCCCTCAAGATGTTCGGAGAAATTTTCAAAGTCAAAGCCTAACAGATATAAAGGTCAGAAGAAATGTTACTATGTCCAAGAAGCTAGAGGAGTCATAGATGATGAATCCGATCATGGAGGTGCCACTGAAGATGATTGGGTGTTCATTGCTATCAAAGAAGAAGATCCAGTGTCTACTAAATCTTCTAGCTGTGGAAATGTGGAAAGTGCCTTGGCTGCTCAGGTTGTTGAAAAGGATGAATGGGTGATTGATAGTGGATGTTCTCATCATATGACTGGTGATAAAAGTAAGTTTATAAACTTTGAAAAATATGAAGGTGGAATTGTGAAATTTGGAGACAACTCAGCTAGTAGAATCTATGGTAGAGGATCCATCTCTTTTGATGATAAGAATAACACAAATAATGTTCTGTATGTGGAAGGATTGAAACATAATCTTCTCAATGTTGGACAATTGGTTGACAACGGTTATGATCTTCGATTCAAGGATGGAAAATGCAGAATCTTGGAAAGCTCCAAAACTAAAATTGCATCTAGTACACAAACTAGAGGTAACATCTTTCAATTAAGTAGCTTTGTTGAAAGTTGTTTGATTGCACAGACAGATTAGAGTTGGTTGTGGCATAGGAGAATGTGTCATGTGAATTTTGACAATATTGTCAAGATAATTTCTACTCAGGCTGTGAGAGATCTTCCAAGACTTGTGAAACCTAATAGCATGTGTAGAGAATGTCAATTGGGTAAACAAAACAAAACATCATTCAAAAGTAAAGAACAATTTTCAAGTGGGCAATTGGAACTTGTGCATACTAATCTATGTGGTCCTACCAGAATTAGGAGTGTGCAAGGAGATAGATATTTTATGTTGCTATTCATGATTACTCCCAAATGATGTGGGTAACTTTCTTAAAAGAAAAATTAGAAGCTCTTGACAAATTCAAAGTGTTCAAAGTTATGGTGGAAAATGAGATTGGTGTGAAGATAAAGTGTCTGAGATCTGACAGAGGTGGATAATTTACCTCCAGTGAGTTTGATACATTCTGTGAAAGGCATGGAATAAAAAGATAGCTATCTGCTCCTAGGACTCCACAACAAAATGGAGTTGTAGAAAGAAAGAATTGGACCATTCAAGAAGCTACCAGGACCATGATTATGGAAACAAATGTTCCACAAGTTTATTGGAGAGAAGCTGTAAGTACTGGTGTCTACACTCTTAATCGGGTGTAGATTGAAGGCAATTCTGGTAAGACTCCTTATGAACTCTGGTTTGGTCATCCTCCTACTGTAAGATATTTCATAGTTTTTGGTAGTAAATGATATATCAAAAGAGATGAGGATCTAGGCAAGTTTGAAGCAAGAAGTGATGAAGGAATTTTTCTAGGATACTCTACTCAAAGCAAATTATATCGATGCTTTAACAAGAGGTTGAAGAAGATTGTTGAAAGTGCTAATGTCATAGTTGATGAGAGAAAAGAAGGAGATTCCAGGTCATATAGATATGATTGAGATGATCAAGATGAAAATCCAAATCAAGAGAGGCAAATACAAACTCAAATTCAGATCTAGATTGATCTGGAAAATCTAATAATTCAAGACGATAATGCAGAAGTTGAGGAACTAGCTCAAGAAATAGAAGCTCAAGCAATTCCCAAAACTCCCAGGTATGTAAGGATGAATCATCCTAAAGATCAAATCATAGGAGATAGAAATAAATGTGTTCGAACTAGGAGAAGAATTGCTGAAGATCAAGAAGAGATTTGTTTGATTTCAAATATTGAACCAAAATCAGTAATTGAAGCCTGCAATGATGAAAACTGGGTAAAAGCAATGGAGGAAGAACTAATGCAAATTGAAAAGAATCACACTTGAGATCTTGTTTCTAGACCTAAGGACAAAAATTTGATTGGAACTAATGTGTCTTTCGTGGTGCAGAGACCACCATAGTTAATTTTGTAATTTTGACTTGTATGTTCATTGGGAGCCTTCAATTTTGGATTTTATGCTCATTATGAGCCTAGGTAGGGTCATGAATATTTCTATTATTGTAATAAGGTCTAATTCAGGCCACTCTCTCTATTTTAGAAACCACTCTCTCTATTCTAGAAGTCAAACTAGTAGTGGAGCTCCAAGATTGCATGTGCTATGATTAGAAAAAACAGTGATAGGGCTAAGATTAGTGATCTTTTTACCTTTTTGGATTGTGGGAGAATCTTGAATGATGTAGAGGAGTTTTATTTGCATTTTATTTATCCCATTTAGCTCATGGGAAGGAGGACATTGAATTTGGAGGAGAGAAAATATAGAAATAAGAATATTTTGGTGCTTTTTACTATTCTATTCACTGTTCCACCGTACCCTACACGCCCGTACAGTCCTGTCAAGGGATCTAATGCTTTGGATGGTATAATATATTGTCTTACCTTTCATTTCATTCCATTTAGGAGTCTTGACATTGCTACTGAAGGATTTTCTAATCGATGTCCTCATTTTGTTGTTTTAAGGAGGGTTTTGGAGGGTTTAAGAAAAATAATGGGATTCTGACCCAAATCACTATGTTGGGTCCCCAAAATGGATGCATTAGGATTATTTAGGGATTTTTGACAATGGGTTTTTTAAGCAGGTGCAGGAGAGCAGTCTAAGGCAAGATTTGATGAGGTTTTGGCTTGATATCACCATGTATTAAGCCATTTGAGTTAGCTAGAGTGAGATTGAGTTGGTTAGGTGTTTTGAAATGCCCAAGGAGGCCCAAAACCTATTGAATCCTTCTATTTGCAACCCATTCTAAGTATTTAAAGTGGTTAGGAAGTTCTGGACAACATTGGTGGGGTACTTCCTTTGCAAAATAGGGTTAATTACCCCTTGGAATAGCAGGTACAGTCCTTTTTCAAGGCATGTGTTCCAAAACAAAGTACTCTATATGTCAAGTGTGTTATAGAGGGCCTTAATGGGTATCTAAAAAACTAAAGTGTTTGGAAAGTTGTTTGGGAAGATTGGGAGTTATGCCCTCAGAACCTCATTTCTAGGGCTACAAGGAAGATAGGCAGTTTGTGAAGAAACGTTGGCTAGGACAGCCTGGTAGGTCACTTGGTGAGTTTGAGGAGTTTATCTAGGTAAAATTAACATGTCCTATGCCCTCCTAAAGTGTTGACAATCATCTCACACACCCAAACCAATTTGGGCTCAAAAATGAAGGTTCTAGATGCCATGCTTTACAAGTTTGCTGTCCACCTCCAGAAGGATTAGACGTTCAAGTTTGTGAAGGTTTAGTGATCATCCCATGCTCTACATCAAGTGGTATCAAAGTACAAGTTTTGATTGGGAAAGTGTGAAGAAGGAGTACAAAATGCCTCCTAAGAACAATCCAGTCCTCACTGGAAAGTGAGATTGATAAAGGAATCTCAAGATGGAGTTCTAACCAGACTTGCAGCCATTGAAGCAAACCTAAGGAGAGGTGGGGTCATTGAGGAAGAAAGTGATCAAGAGTGTAAGGGTGAAAATGTAGACCATCAAGAGGGATCTAGTGAGGCAGAGATGTATCCAGATGCTAAAAGGTTTGTGAAGATGTTGTAGATTATGAAAGGAGAAAACACTGATGTCAAGATGGAGTTGCCCATGTATGAAGGGAAGATGAATAGTGAGGAGGTACTAGACTAGATTGATTCCTTAGATAACTACTTTGAGTATAAAGAGATGCCTAAAGAGAAGAAGGTCAAACTGGCAAAGACCAAGTTGAAGGGAGCAACACTGACATGGTGGAACTATGTTCGGTCAGAGAGAATAAGACAAGGAAAAACCAAAATTAGTTCATGGGACTAGATGGTGTCCAAGGTGAAGGATCAATTAATTCCAAAAGATTATGCCATTCAAACCTTTAGAAGGTTGCAGAACTTGAAACAGAAGAAGATGGATGTAATAGCCTACACAAAGGAGTTTCATAAACTCAGTATGAGAACTGGCCATTATAAGGATGAAGTTGAAAAGATTGCTAGATACATGAATGGGTTTAGGTTCAATATCCAAGATAAACTAAGTATTACTACACCCAGGAATGTGGAAGAATGCTTCTAGTTAGTAGTGAGAGCTGAGGAGAAGTTTAAAAGGAAACAAGAACAAAATGGAAGGGGTAGAGGAAGGAACTTCAGAGGAAGAGGAAATTTTGGTGGAAGAGGACAGAAGCCGCAAGGAGAAACAAATAATAACAACAAAGAGAATCAGGAGCCAAGAGTGGAATCAAGTGAAAGAGGCAACTTTAGAGGGAGAAGATCAAATAGTAGAGGTAGGTTTGGAGGCCAAGGTAGAGGGTCAAGCACCTTCATAAGCAAATGCTATAACTGTAACCAAGTTGGACATCCTACATTCAAGTGCCCAGACAAACAAGAATCAAATTCATATGGAGGTGATAGAAGAATCCAAATAGTACAAGAGGAGGACCAAGAGAGTGTGAACTCATCTTTTGTACATGCAACCCCAGAAGGAGGAGAATCCTTGATGATAAGAAGGACATTACTAAAAGTACCAACAGCCAAGGAGCCCCCACAAAGGAAGGCTTTATTCAGGACAACTTTCAAAGCACAAGGGAAGGTATGTAAGGCGATTATTGATTCTGGTTCTACTAACAATCTTGTGTCTCTGGAAATGGTAGAGAAGTTGAAGATCAAGAGGATTCCTCACTCTACACCCTACAAGGTGTCATGGCTCAATAAGGGTCAGCAAGTAATTGTGAATGAGCAATCTTAGGTAGAGTTCAACATTAGTGCCTACAAGGACAAGATTATGTGTGATATCATCCCCATGGATGTCTGCCATCTACTACTAGGCAGGCCATGGCAATTTGATAGGAAGACCAAGCATGATGGAGAAGAGAACACCTACATGATTGTGAAGGATGGAGTGTCATACCAACTTACACCCCTAAAAGAAGATGGTGCAGTAGTCCATGAAGGACCAAGCATGATGATGGTAAAAGAGAAGGAGTTTTTGAAGACACTGAAGGAAGAAGAGGTTGGATATGCCATCATTGGCAAGCCTATATCATCCAAGGTAGAAACCGAGGTAGAAAAGATACCAGAGGAGGTGTAGGTCCTATTGGACAAGTATGAAGACATAGTGGTAAAAGACCTACCAAGGTCATTGACTCCTATCAGAGATGTAAGCCATCATATTGATCTCATCCCTCATGCAAGTTTGCCAAACAAGGTAGGATATAAGATGACACCACAACAAAATGAAGAGGTCAAACATTAGATCCAAGAGCTATTGGACAAAGGGCTGATTAAGAAGAGTTTAAGCCCCTATGCTGTTCCAACTGTCCTAGCACCCAAGAAGGGTGGAGAATGGAGACTTTACACTGATTCTAGAGCCATCAATAGGATAACAATCAGGTATAGATTCCCAATACCTCAGATAGAAGATCTAATGGATAGTTTGGGTGATGCATGTTACTTTTTAAAGATAGATTTAAAGAGTGGTTACCACTAGATAAGAATAAGAGAGGGTGATGAATGGAAGACAACATTCAAGACTAATGAAGGTCTTTATGAGTGGCTGGTAATGCCATTTGGGTTATCAAATGCCCCAAGTACATTCATGAGACTTATGAATGAAGTTCTTAAGAATTTCATACGCAAGTTTGTGGTAGTCTTTCTAGATGACATTCTTGTGTATAGTAGAACCAAAGAAGAACACTTGCAGCACTTAAACATGGTGTTGAAGAGATTGAATGAGGAGAAACTGATGATCAACCTCAAGAAGTGTGAATTCATGAAAGAGAAGCTTGTCTATCTTGGGTTTGTGATCTCTAAGGGTACACTAAAGATGGATCCATCCAAGGTAGAAGCCATACTCAGCTGGCCAACTCCTAGAATAGTAGCAGAGGTAAGAAGTTTCCATGGTTTAACCACATTTTATAGAAAGTTTATCAAGAATTTTAGTCACATTTGTTCTCCCATTCTTGATACTATCAAAGAAGATAAGAAGAGAAAGTTTCAATGGACTAAGGAAGCTAAGAAAAGCTTTGAATACTTGAAGACAAGGGTAGCTCAACAACCTATTCTTGCACTCCATGATTTCAGCAAGGTGTTCACAATTGAATGTGATGTAAGTGGATATGCCATAGGTGTTGTCCTAAGCCAAGATGGGAGACCGATTGCATTCTTTAGTGAAAAACTCAATAAAGCCAAGAGGAAGTACTCCTTCCTATGACCTTGAACTCTATTCTATGGTACAGTCGCTCAAGAAGTGGAGGCACTATCTATTGCCTAAGGAGTTTATTGTCTTCACAGACAACCATGCTTTGAGTTTCTTGAACAACCAAGATAAGTTGAGTCACAGACACATGAAGTGGATGGAGTATATGCAGGCCTACACATTCACCATCAAACACAAGAAAGGACAAGAAAAAAAAGTTGCTGATGCTTTGAGTAGAAGGTCCATGATGGTACAAGAGATCAAGTTATAGAGTGTAGGTATTGATGCACTTAAAGGTATGTATAAGAATGATGAAGATTTCAGCGATGTTTTTGCTGTTTGCAATCAGTCCCAAGATGTTTTTCACAATGAATTTTCTAAGTTTGTAGTACAATATGGTTTACTATTCAAGGGAGCTTAGTTGTGTACGCCAAGATGCTCCATGAGGGAAAATCTGATAAGGGAAAAACACCATGGTAGCATGAGTGGTCATTTTGGTTATGACAAAACTTTGGAGTAGGTCAAGAGGTTTTACCATTGGCCTAAGATGCATAATGATGTGAAGAAGTTTGTAAAGAGTTGTGTGATATGCTAGAGGGATAAAGAATCAAGCTCTAATGCAAGTTTATATCAACCTTTGCTAATACCCAATCAACCATGGGAGTCAATTAGCATGGACTTTGTCCTAGGTCTGCCCAAGACACAAAGAGGTTATGACAGCATTTTTGTTGTTGTATATAGATTTAATAAGATGGCACATTTCATTGCTTGCAAGTCTACTAATGATGCCTTCTAATGCAGGAGCATCTAGTGGTGTAAGGGCAATCTTGCATCACCCCAAAAAAGATGTGTTTCAAAATTGTTGATGTTCTTTCCATTTCTTTTCAAAATTTGTGGTTCTGGTTCCATAATTGCTTGAATAATGATGTAGAACTTTCAATTTTTCCAAACTGCTAAAACTAGCAACCTGCTATTTTTAGAAAGTTTGTATTTGGGCATGGAATGAAGTTAAATTTTACAGGAAGTTTCATAACTAAAAAATAAGACCTTTGTGAAGGAATCACGCAAAGATCATTTGCAACCTGAAAGATATTAAAGTTTCTGTTTCCCAAAAAACACCTGAAAATTATTCAAACTCGGGTTTGAGGCACTAAACGGCCTCGTACGGGCCTGAATATGGCTAGAATCAGCAGAGTACGTTCTTACCTCGTAGAGTACTCCGTGAGATTTTTGATCCATAAAACAGTTCATCAATCAGACACCCAGATCAAAAGTTATGGCTCCCAGAAGTTGACCTATTTTTGGAGGGAGAAGCAAATTTTGAAATTAGGTTGTTGGCCACCAAAAAGGCTATTAAAAATCATTTTTGGGAACCCTGGGTAGTAGTAGAGTTAATGAGGGAAGTGTAGAGTCAAGAATAGGTAGAAAAATAGAAACCCTAGCTGATTTGGGGTTACAGAAGGCAGATGATTCTAGAGCCTGGGAATAGGAAGCTATAATGTGTTGCAGCTTATGGAGGGTTGATTCCTCTGATTGTATTTGAGCTTCTGTAATGTAATTAGTTGTCCAAATCAATAAAATAAAGTTCTATTTTCTATGTGCAATTTTTGTTGTTGTGTGTTTTATGATTTAGCCCCTTCATCAAGTGGTATCAGAGCAAGGGTTCCTGAGTGTGTAGACAGATCGCTGACCGTGAGGCAATTTGCACTAAGACCTAAGGTTGTGGGTTTGCTGTGGAGATCAAGATGCCTCCACGAAGAAATCTGATTGGGAGGAATGCTTTGAAGGAAAAGGGTTTTAGAGACCTACAAAGGCAAATCAATGCATTGCAAGAGGAGCTACGAAGAGGGTTTGATCTGAGAACAAGAGAAGAAAGTGAAGATGAAGCTAAAGAAGAGTTACCTAAGGAAGAACAAGAAGCTGCAGGAGATCCTGCAAAAGTTAGGTTGTTGAGGGCCATTTCTAAGATTGGAAAGAGGCCCAGGATTGAAGTTTCTACATATTCTAGAGATTTAAATCTGGAACAACTTATTGGTTGGATCAATGACATGGAGAGTATTTTGAGTATGAAGATGTGGAAGACCCAGATCGGGTCAAGTTTGTAGAAACAAAATTGAAGGGCCATGCCAGTATTTGGTGGAAGGAGGTCTAGTTAGAGAGGAATAGAAGAGGAAAAGGAAAGATCACCAGATGGGATTGAATGGTGGAGAAACTGAAGAAGCAGTTCATTCCTGTGGACTATAAGATGGAGTTGTTGAAGAAGTTGCAAGGATTGAAGCAAGGCAACAAGTCTGTTAAGGAGTATACAGAGGAGTTTTATAAAATTACTAGTAGGACAGGTCATGCAGAGCCCAACAAGGAGAAGGTAGCCCATTACATTAATGGGTTGAGGCCATGTATTCAAGAGAAGCTAAGCCTAGTCAGAATGACCACCATAGAAGATGCATACCAGTTTTCCCTAAAGGTGGAAGAGAAGCTGAATAAAAGATTTGATAGCAAGCAAAGGGGAAAAGGTCAAGGCGGAAGGACTGGTGGAAGACCCTATGGGGGAGAAATGAAGATTCAAAGAAAAGTGAAGAAGCTGGCATTAGTCAAATTCAGAGAGGAGATAATGCCTACCACCCTTGTGACCAAAACAATGGTGAGCAAAGAGGAAGAGGAAGAGGCAGACCTAGAAGAGGAGGTTTCAAAAGAACCTACTTCCAATGTGGAGAAGAAGGGCATTAAGCATATGAGTGTCTGCAACATCAAGGAAGCATGAATAGAAGACCTGAAGGTAATGCATGAGTTGCACATGTAGATGAAGATGCACAGTCTGAGCATTCTGAAGATGTTGAAGGGGAGAAACCCTAGTGGTCAGAAGAACCTTGTTGAATGAGGAGAAAGAACCAAATTAGAGGAAGAGTTTATTTCTCACTATGTGCAAATGTGAAGGTAAGTGTTGTGATATTATTATTGATAGTGGAAGCACTGATAATCTTGTTTTAGAGGAGATGGTTGACAAGTTGAAGTTGATAAGAAGAAAGCATCCACATCCATATCGGATTGCATGGTTGCAGAAGGACCATAGAGCTTTGGTCAATGAGCAGTGTTTAGTGAAGTTCAAGATTGGAGACTACCATGATGAGGTGTTGTGTGATATCATACCAATGGACACATGTCATATGCTGTTGGCGAGGTTGTGGCAGTATGATAGGAGCACTGTCCATGATGGCCGTGCAAACACATATTCCCTAACAAAAGATGGAGTTCGTCATAAATTGAAGCCCTTGAAAGAGGTGGAAGAAAAGGTATGTAGTATTGCTAGAATTTGCTTAGTAGATGGTAGAAAATTTTTGGAGGGTATGAAGCATGAGCATCATTATTTTGCATTGATTCCTAAGATTAGTCAAGAGAAATGTGAAGATGTACCAGCAGAAGTTTTAGATATGTTGGAAGAATTCAAGACATTATCTCTGATAATGTACCAGAGGGTTTACCACCAGTGAGGAAGATAAGTCATCAAATGGATTTGATACCAGGACCCAGTTTGCCGAATAAGGCCGCCCATAGAATGACTCCAGCAGAGAGTGAAGAGTTGAACATACAAGTTCAGGAGTTGTTGAGGAAGGGATTGATAAGAGAGAGCGTAAGTCCATGTGCGGTACCTGCAGTACTAGCACCAAAGAAAGATGGAGAGTGGAGAATGTGTACAGACTCTCAAGCCATCAATAAGATCACAATCAAGTATAGATTTCTATTGCCCAGAATGGATGACGTAATGGACTATTTGAGTGGAGCCAAGTACTTCACGAATATTAACCTGAAGAGTGGGTATCACCAGATCCGTATCAGAGAAGGAGATGAGTGGAAGACAACCTTCAAATCAAAGGAAGGTTTGTATGAGTGGTTAGTCATGCCATTTGGGCTAACCAATGCACCGAGCACATTCATGTGGCTCATGAACAAGGTATTGAAAGAATTTTTGGGAAGTTTTGTTATTGTTTATTTGGATGATAATTTAATTTTCAGTAAGACTTGGGATGAGCATTTGATGCATATCAGAAGAGTTTTAGAGAAGCTAAGAGAAGAGAAGTTGTTGATTAATTTCAACAAATGTAGTTTTGCAAAGGAGTTGGTATACCTTGGATTTGTTGTCTCAAAGGAAGGTCTTAAGATGGACCTAGAAAAAGTGAGGGCTATCATTGAATGACCTATGCCAAGGAGTGCAACGGAGGTACGCTCTTTTATGGTTTGGTAAGTTTTTACAGAAAGTTTATCAGGAATTTTAGTAGCATTTGTGTACCCCTAACTGAGACAATGAGAGGGGATAGAAAAGAGTTTAGATGGACTAAAGGAGTAGACAAGAGCTTTGATACATTGAAGTAGAAAGTCGTAGAACAACCTATTTTGGCACTTCCAGATTTCAATAAGGTATTTCAAGTAGATTGTGATGCTAGTGGTAGTGGTATAGGAGATGTTTTGAGCCAAGAAGGTAAGCTCATTGCCTATTTTAGTGAGAAGCTTAATGATGCCAAGAAAAAGTATTTTGTTTATGATTAGGAATTTTATGCAATAGTTCAGGCTTTGAAGAAATGGAGACATTATTTGTTGCCAAAAGAGTTTGTTTTATATACTGATCATCAGGATTTGCAATATCTTAATAGTCAAGGAAAGTTGAACCAAAGGCATTTAAAATGGATTGAGTTTGCAGAGCTATACTTTTATTTTGAAGCACAGGAGTGGGAAGTCCAACAGAGTTGCAGATGCCTTGAGCAGAAGGTAGAATTTATTGATAGAAATGAAGATAGATTTTGTTGGGTTCGTGAGCTCAAAAGTTTGTATCCTGAAGATCCAGATTTTGTAGAGGTCTAGAAAGCTTGTTTGGAACCTGTTACTTTGGACAGGACAAAATGGTTGGATTTCATAATCCAAGATGGCATGTTGTTTAGAGGAAGCTAGTTGTGCATTCTAAGGAGTTCCATGAGAGAGAACCTGATTAAGGAGAAGCATAGTGGAGGATTGGCTAGACACTTTGGTCGAGATAAGACCATTGCTATTGTTGGTGAAAATTATTATTGGCCACAGTTGCAGCAGGATGTGAGGAAATTTGTGCAGAGTCGTAGAGTATGTCAAATGGCGAAAGGAGCAAGTCAAAATATAGGTCTATATCAGCCACTACCTGTACCAAAGAAGCTGTGAGATGATATTAGTATGGATTTTATTTTTGGTTTACCAAGGACACAAAGAGGACATGATTCCATTTTTGTTGTGGTGGATAGATTCTCGAAGATGGCACATTTCATTCCTTGCAAGAAGACTAATGATGCTATCCATATTGCTGAATTATTTTTCAGAGAGGTGGTGAGATTACATGGTCTACCAAAGAGCATAGTTTCAGATCAAGATACCAAGTTTGTTGGTTATTTCTGGAGGACATTGTGGAAGAAGTTGAAGACATATTTGAAGTTTAGTTCTACACACCATCCATAGACTGATGGACAGACAGAAGTGGTGAATAGGAGTTTGGGTAACCTGCTACGATGCTTAGTAGGAGATAAGCCCAAGGGATGGGATTTGATTTTACCACAGGCAGAATTTTCTTACAACAATTATGTTAATAGGAGTACTGGTAAATCACCTTTCTAGATTGTATATGGCAATAGTCCAAGAAATGCTTTAGAGTTAAGGAATCTGGACAAAGGAGAAAAGACAAGTACCGAGGCTAAAGACTTTGTAGAACGCATGAAGAATTTGCATGAAGAGGTGAAAAAGCACATTAATAAGATGAATATTTAGTACAAGGCTAAGGTAGATCAGAAGAGGAGATATAAAGAACTCTAGATAGGAGATGAAGTCATGGTTCACTTGAGAAAAGAAAGGTTCCCGATTGGAACATACAATAAGTTGAAAATGAAGAAATTTGGACCATGCAAAATTTTGAAGAAACATGATTCAGGAAATGCCTATGAGGTGGAGTTGCCGAGTGAGATCAACATTTCCCCTGTTTTTAACATTGCTGATTTATCAGAATATCATGAAGGTGGAATAGAGGATGGACCAACAGAAGAACAATGGAGTATTTCGGCATCTACTTCAACAGAGGAGATATAAGAGATCTTGGATAGTCATGTGGGAAGTACTCGTAACATGCAATATGAAGAATATCTGCTAAAATGGAAAGGAAGGCCTATTGAAGATTCTTCTTGGTTGTCTAAGGCAGAGGTTGACCATTTAGGTTTTCCTCACACAAACACTTGAGAGGTGATAGGGTCACTTCTCAAATTACCCTAGGTGTCTGATGTAGGAGCATCCAGTGGTGTAAGGGCAATCTTGCATCAGCCAAAAAAAGATGTGTTTCAAAATTGTTGATGTTCTTTCTATTTCTTTTCAAAATTTGTGGTTCTAGTTCCATAATTGCTTGAATAATGATGTAGAACTTTAAGTTTTTCGAAACTGCTAAAAATAGCAACTTGCTATTTTTAGAAAGTTTGCATTTGGGCACAGAATGAAGTGAAATTTTACAGGAAGTTTCATAATTGAAAAATAAGACTTTGGCGAAGGAATCACGTAAAGATCATTTGCAAGCTGAAAGATATTAAAGTTTTCATTTTCTAAAAAATACCTAAAAATTATTCAAACTCAAGTTTGAGGCACTAAACAGCCCTGTACGAGCCTGAAAATGGCCAAAACTAATAAAGTGAGTTTTTAACACGTAGATAACTCTGCAATCTTTGTAACGCATAAAACGGTTCATCAATCAGACACCCGGATCAAAAGTTAAGGCTCCCGGAAGTTGACCTATTTTTGGAGGGAGAAGCAAATGTTGAAATTAGGTTGTTGGCCACCAAAAAGGCTATTAATAACCATTTTTGGGAACCCTGGGCATTAGTAGAGTTAACGGGGGAAGTGTAGAGTCAAGAATAGACAAGAATATAGAAACCTTAGCTGATTTGGGGTTACAGAAGGTAGATGATTCTAGAGTCTGGGAATAGGAAGCTATAATGTGTTGCAGCCTATGGAGGGTTGATTCCTCTGATTGTATTTGAGCTTCTGTAATGTAATAAGTTGTCCAAATCAATAAAAAAAGTTCTATTTTCTTTGTGCAATTTCTATTGTTGTGTGTTTTATGATTTACCCCCTTCATTACTCTCATATTGCTGGTCTATTCTCCAAGGAAATTGTAAGAATCCATGGTTTGCCTTTAACAATAGTGTCTGATAGAGATTCCAAGTTCATTGGTCACTTTTGGAGAACCTTGTGGAAGAAGCTGGGAACAAATCTAACCTTTAGTTCTTCCTACCATCCCCAAATAGATGGGAAAACAAAGGTTGTCAATAGGTCCTTGGGAAACCTATTAAGATGTCTAACAAAGGAGCATAACCAGTCATGGGATCTCCTACTGCCCCAAGCAAAATATGCCTACAATGACTCTATTAACAGGAGCATTGGAAGAACACCTTTTGAAGTGGTGTATGGTATGAAGCCAAGAGGCATTTATGAGATAAGAGACCTATGAAGAGTATACAATAGGAGTGCACAAGGAGAAGATTTTTCCACAGCCATGAAGGAGATACATCACCAAGTAAGAGAAATTCTTGAAAAGAGTGTTGCTAAGTACAAGGAGAAGGCTGACCTAAGAAGAAGAGATGTTCAATACAAAGTAGGTGACATGGTGCTGCTTCATTTGAGGAAGGAGAGACTGCCCAAGGGCAGATATACAAAACTGATGATGAACAAGATAGGACCCTACAAGGTGGTCCACAAGTTTGGTCAAAATGCTTATGAGATAGAACACCCTCTTGGAGTTTCTATCTCCCCCATTTTCAATGATGCAGACTTGTATCCTTTCAAAGGATCTAATGTTGAAGATGAAGAAGTAGAGGAGGTTGTTGATGAGTATTGGATAAGAGATCTTCCACGTAGTCAGCCAGTGAAGCTTGAAACTATCTTGGACACAAGAGAGGTTAAGACGACAAGAAACAAAGTCTACAATGAACATTTGGTGAAATGGCATGGTTTGCCAATTGAAGATGCTACATGGATGAGAGAAGAAGATATCAAGCAGCATGGACCCTCTGTCCAAGAGCTCATTTCATCAGGAGATTGAAATATTTTCACCCTGGTTGTATGGTGCAGAGACCACCATAGTTAATTTTGTAATTTTGACTTGTATGCTCACTTGGAGCCTTCAATTTTGGATTTTATGCTCATTATGAGCCTAGGTAGGGTCATGAATATTTTTATTATTGTAATAAGGTCTGATTCAAACCACTCTCTTTATTTTAGAAACCACTCTCTCTATTCTAGAAGTCAAACTAGTAGTGGACCTCCAAGATAGCATGTGCTATGATTAGAAAAAATAGTGATAAGGCTAAGATTAGTGATCTTTTTGCCTTTTTGGATCATGGGAGAATCTTGCACAATGTAGAGGAGTATTATTTGCATTGTATTTATCCCATTTTTCTCGTGGGAAGGAGGACCATTGAAGTTGGAGGAGAGAAAATATAGAAATAAGACTGTTCTGTTGCTTTTTGTTGTTCTATTCACTATTCCACCGTACCCTACACGCCCGTACAGTCCAATCAAGGGCTCTAATTCTTTGGATGGTCTAATATGTTTTCTTACCTTTCATTTCATTTCATTTAGGATTCTTGACATTGCTGCTGAAGGATTTTCTAATTGCTATCCTCATTTTGCTATTTCAAGGAGGGTTTTGGAGGGTTTAAGAAAAATGATGGGGTTCTGACCCAAATCACTATGTTGGGGCCCTAAAATGGATGAATTAGGATTAGTTAGGGATGTTTTACAATGGGTTTTGTGTGCAGGTGTAGGGGAGCAGTCTAAGACAAGATTTGATGAGGTTTTGGCTTGATATCACCATGTATTAAGCCATTTGAGTTAGCTAGAGTGAGATTAAGTTGGTTAGGTGTTTTCAAATGCCTAAGGAGGACCAAAACCTATTGAATCCTTCTATTTACAACCCATTCTAAGTGTTGAAATTGGTTAGGAAGTTCTGGACAACATTGGTGGGGTACTTCCTTTGCAAAATAGGGCTAATTGCCCCTTGGAACAACATGTACAATCCTTTTTCAAGGCATGTGTTCCAAAACAAAGTATCCTACATGTCAAGTATGTTATAGAGGGACTTAATGGTTATCTAAAAAACTAAAGATTTTGGCAAGTTGTTTGGGAAGATTGGGAGTTATGTCCTCATAACCTAATTTCTAGGGCTACAAGGAATATAGGCAGTTTGTGAAGAAATGTTGGGTAGGACGGCCTGCTAGTTCACTTGGTGAGTTTGAGGAGTTTCTTTGGGTCAAATGAACATGTCCTATTCCCTCCTCAAGTGTTGATAATCATCTCATATACCCAAACCAATTTGGGCTCAAAAATGAAGGTTCTAGATGCCATGCTTTACAAGTTCGCTGTCCACCTATAGAAGGATCAAACATTCAAGTTTGTGAAGGTTCAGTGATCATCCCCTACTTTGCATCATTCTAGAATAAACTAAATGAAGATGGTGAAGTTGTAAGAAATAAATCAAGGTTGGTATGCAAAGGATATTCTCAAGAGGAAGGAATTGATTTTGAAGAAACTTTTGCTCTGGTGGCAAGAATAGAGGCTGTCATATTGTTTCTTGCTTTTGCTGCTTATAAAGATTTCAAAGTCTATCAAATGGATGTCAAGTTAGCATTTCTAAATGGAGAGTTATAAGAAGAAGTCTACATTGAGCAACTGAAAGGATTTCAGTTGTCTAATCAGAAAGACATGGTCTGCAGATTGAAGAAAGCATTATATGGACTCAAAGAAGCTCCAAGTGCCTAGTATGTAAGATTAGATAAGTATCTACTAAAGCTATGATATAACAAAGGTACTACTGACAGTAATCTTTGCTTCAAGATTGATCATGAGAATATTCTGATTGTTGGGGTATTTGTTGATGATATAATTTTTGGTGGAAATGAGAGCATGTGCAAAACATTTTCTGATCAGATGCAAAGTGAATTTGAGATGTCCATGTTTGGTGAAATGAATTTCTTCTTAGGTCTACAAATCACTCAGTTAGATAAAGATATTTTTATATCTCAGTCTAAGTATGTGAAAGAATTCTTGAAGAAGTTTGGAATGGAAGATTCAAAGCTAGTAGGTATGCTTATGGTAACTGGATATAAGTTGAGTAAAGATGATGACTCCCCTAAGGCAAATCAGAAAAGGTATAGATCAATGATTGGAGGACTACTCTATCTGACTTAGACCAGACTTGATATTATGAATGTAATTAGGCTTGTTGCTAGATTCCAAGCTGATCCTAAAGAATCACATGTTGTAGCAATCAAAAGAATCTTTAGATATCTCAAAGGAACACTTGATTATGGATTTTGGTATCCAAAAGATAATAACTTCACTCTTCATGCTTATACAGATGCTAATTGGGCAGGAGATGTGGATGATAGGAAAAGTACTAGTGGTGGTGCATTCTTCTTGGGAAAAAGATTAGTTTCTTGGCTGATCACAAAGTAGGAGGTAATATCCCTATCTACAGCAGAAGCAGAGTATATAGCAGCAACAAACAATTGCACTCTAGTTCTATGGATGAAGCAAATGTTGAAGGACATCAGAATTATGTTTGAGGAGCTTGTCACAATGTTCTATGATAATTCAAGTGCAATAAGTATCTCAAAGAAACTGGTGTTGCATTCAAAGACAAAGCATATATCCATTAAGTTTCATTTCTTGAGAGAGAAGGTAAATGAGAATGAAGTCAAATTGGATTTTGTGTCTTCAAACGATCAGATTACAAATATTTTCACTAAGCCTCTTCCCAAGGATACTTTTGACTATCTCAGAGAGAAGTTGGGGGTCATTACCCCTCCTGATCATAATTAAGATAGACTAGAGTGCATCAGTCCGGTGGAATTCATAGTCACATCTTGTGATCCAGATTGATGTTAAGGAGGCACTACTCAGGGGGAGTAGTTTGCATGTATTTTTTGAGTTTGGTATGAAACAAAAATAAGGAGAAAAGACTGCAAATATGTGCCCTTTGCCATTGATGTCAAAGGGGAGAGAAGTTCATGTGAAAAACTAGTTGCAGATGAAAGGGGGAGCAGTGAAGAAAGTGATTGCAAAAGTGATAAGAGAAAGGGGGAGAAGGTCTTGTCTTGATGGTCAAATTAGTTTTTCGCATCATATGTTGCCATCAATGACAAAGGGGGAGATTGTTGCAAATATGTGCCTAATCGATGTTGTCATTGATGTCAACATATCCTTGTTGCCATTGGTGTCAACTATATCCTATTGTGCTGCCTATATAGAAGACTGGATTGGTGAGGATATTGAGAAAATTTATGAGGATCAATGTATGTAGACCATATGGCTAAGTAGAGGATTGTCTGAAGAATCTCCACATAAGTTTTGAAGGATACACATGAAGATTTGAAGAAGCTATGGCCATCTAAGTAGAACCAGTTTTATAGAGTTTAGAAGAGACAAAGTGATAGGAAAGAGGTCCAAATTGTACTGGATATGTCAAATGATGATCTATAGATCTGGAGGCATGTTTGGGAAGTTAGTGTGTATCATCCATCCAAGTGGTTTGTGGTTTGGAGGTCTACAAGCAATCTTTCTAATGTGACAGTCATTGCAGATAGTATTCTTGAGGTTTCGGAAGAAGATACAAGTGATTCTAATGATTTGGAGGAGTGCAGATATTTTTGTTGAATTCAATGTCTTTGTGGAGGTCTCTGGATCATGTGACTACTATATTGGAGGTTCATATTGAAGTTTGATCTTGTCAAAGAAGATTTCCTTCTTGGTGTTGCTGTTCTTCCAAGTCTTGGCCAACCAGATGATTTAAGCATGTTGCAAATGTTCTAAAACAATTCTATGAGGCATGGCGTGTTGATCAAGAAAGATTTGAGTCCTAGTTATGTTTGGCTAATAGCTTAGTGATTCACATTAAGTCAAATGTTTGTTGTGCCAACCTTGATGTTCATTCCAAGATTGATGAAGCGTATAAATATCTGTTGATGAGTTTGTGAAAATTATCCTTGTGCAAAAATAATTAAATCCAAAGAAAGGATCAAAGGTAAAGTAGAGCAGAGGAGAAGCAGAAGAACAAGAGATGTTTAGATGAAGAGCTAGAGAAGAAGTATTTAGAGCAGAGCAGAAGTGTTGTGATCTTCAAAGGACCTGAACCTGGCATAAAGAGGATTCTATTTCATAGTTCATTCTTTCTATATTAAACATAAATTCTATAGGCAGTGAGCCTCTCTTGAGCAGTGAGCTCTGGGTAGTGAGCCTGAAGGCATGTACCTTCCCTTTTCTTCTAAGTACTTTTAACAGGGTACGAATCTTGTGGGTTAACCCCCACTGTGGTTTTCCCTTAACTGGGTTTCCACGTAAAAATTTTGGTGTTATGTGTGCTCAATTTATTTCTGCTCTTGTGTTATTGATTCATGCTTTAATGTTTATCTTATTGAAAGTTGTTAAAGAAGATTAAAAGCATAAAAGATTAATTTGTGGGACAACTGACTCACCCCCCCTCTTAGTTGTCTAGACTAATTCCAACACCTTTTGAGGTTGTGACTCTACATATTGGAAGATAGATTCATATAATGCCAAGTCATGTATGTTCCAAGTTTCATGGTGTTTTGATTACTAGAGGAGTGTTTTACAATTGACAGTGCGAAGAAAGTGTTGTTTCTATGAAGCTGTTCTTAGTAGGGCAATGGAATACATTGCATTCCTTCATATTTGTAGTTATGGCTATGTAGTTTTGGAACTATGTTCAAGGTTTTGTGAAGGTGATAATTCTAAATTTTCAGATCATCTGTCCTTCCGCTGTGGAAGTTATGCATGATAGAGTACCGACATGTGTTCAGGCAGAGTAAGGTGGTGTTGAAGGCCTATTGGAATGTTCCGTATTCCTCTAGATTTGAATGTTTTCCTTTGTAGTTTTTTGGACATGTTTATGAATGTGCATTACATGCTTTCTTGTAGTTTCAAGTTTCCTGGTGATCCACAAGCTCAGTTTTTCAATGATAGTATGTCGCAGTGTGTTCCAGATTACTTGTTGTTATCAGAGTTCATGGTTGAAGATGTGTGGCACAAAATCTTTGATGTATAAAGGTAAATTAATGTTTGGAAATGTTGTATGAGTCATGTAGACTCATCTGGAAGAGTTTCATGAAGATATTTCTTTTTTTCCAGTACCACACAAGGTTTTCAAGTTGTTGTGGCCACTATGCTTCAAGTTTCATATGTCTTTGCTTAAGGTTGTCCTATTTTCAAATGAGCAGAGTCTGCAGATGTAATTCCTTGATGTCTGATGTAGTGAAGGATGTTTTGGACTTGGTTAAGCAAGTGTTTATGTCCATAAGGCATAGGTCTTCTGCTAGTGCAATGTGTAGTCTTGTTTAGGACTTGTCCTCTACACATTTCATGTTGTGCGTAGTCTAGATGACTTGTAAATGTATTGTTTATGTTATCTTTGGCCAAAAAGAAATGTAATCAATGTAATATCATGTATAAATTGTAAATCAAATTGAGTTAGGCGACGTGTGTTTGCAAGCTGATTGATAAGGTTTGCAAGCAAGAAAAGGAGCAGAATGAATGCATTATGATCTATGACTAAAGGAGAAAGAGAAGATGTGTTTGAAGCTATCATGATTCATCTTGAAGACATTTGTGTGACAATAAGGAAGTGAAGAGTGTTCCTAATTGATCCAATCATCAGAAGAAGAAGAATTGCAATCATCAAAGGTATGGATTTCAATTTCAATTTTCAGGCAGTAGAAGGACTATCATACTATAATCTTTTCTGAGTTTGTTCTCAATTTAGGGAGTAGTTGCTTCCTTAGGAGTGACCCTAAAACAAAGTCTTAGGGAGTTGTAGCTTCCATGACAATGACCCTAAATCAAAGTTTTCATGGATTAGTAGCTTCCTTGGGTTGTAGCCCTAAAAAATGTTGTAATTTTGAGCTTCATATATTGTGAGTTAATGCTCACCATGGTTTTTCCCTTCTTGGGTTTTCCACATATATCTAGCATTATGTGTTGATGTGCATTGTGTTAAACTTTCATGTTTATGTTGATACTATAATTCTTAATTTTTAATATGCTCTGAAGGATTCGAAGTTTGATTAGATCCTGATTCACCCCCCCACCCTCTCAATATCCTAGTGTGTTCAACACAAGAGACACATTACATTTGATATTTGTATTCTCTAATTTAGTTGATTCTTATATTCTAACCCCTCACTGTAATCTGTACATAAATCAAACTTCATCTTCTCCCTTTCATTAGTAATGTCACCATCTAAACGACATGAATCTTTGGATTCTAGGAATTTTGAATCTGAAACTCTAGAGGCATGTTTCTTGATGGCTTCCAGACATGTTTCACACGGTAGCTCAAAGTGTTCTTGAAGGTGAACTCTGCACCAAGTGGGAAGTAGATAATCAGTCACACTTATGTCTTCACCTAAGGCATGTTGGTCTACTAGCAATCTTTTAGAAAACTCTTCACATTTGAGATTCATAATTGAATCTACCCACTAATTATTGTCTACGGGATTCTAAGAAAAGACAAGAGTGATTAAGATTTCATGAACTCTATATACTCTTGGTTCTATTTCAATATAGGCTACCTCGTTGGGATGATTATATTCAATCATCTTGTGTTTGAGTCTTGGTTCACTTTCAATCTTGATCTAGTTATGGTTTCCTTTCCAGGGTAGCCATAGGTATGAAAATTTAGTAGCAAAATATATGTTTAAGCTTTTTGACCAATCCCTACTTAGTAGCATGCCATATACTTCTAGAATGTCAACCAATTGGATATCAATGTGTTGTTGTATGTGTCAATCAAAGACCAATTGAATATGAATGTCTATAAGTCCTCCCAATACATTCACCTCAATTTTATCGAGTTGAATTGCCTTTTTTGGGTGTGAGTGGGTGTCATTCCTAGCTTTTTACACATTGAATAAGGCATCACATTGCCTAATGCTCTAGAATCTACCAAAAAATTGTGCAAATTCTTACCAAACATCTTGATACTTAATAAGAATGGAGGGGAATCCAATTTTCCTTAGTACATAGTTGCATAAGCATCAGTGATAGATAGTATCATGGCTTTATCCTTTGATGTATTTGGTTTGTCCAAAATTTTGATCAAAGCTTCTCTCTAATTTGGACAGTTTCGTAAAACATCAAAAATAGACATGTTGGACTTGGTTTTATTAAGATCTTCTATTATATCATAACTCATGTATGTCTGAGTCTGAGCTTTGGTGGGAATAATCGCATTTGATTTAGGTTCTCCTCCTGCCTGACCTCTGGGTGGTATAGGATTATTGTTAGACTTAGGATCTGAGGGAGTAGGTGCGTTGCTAGGTGGTATCCATGTTTTAAAAGGTCCTTTGGCTTTATTTCTCAAGAAATAGTTATTGTTTCCTGGTTGAAATTTTGCACGTCATATGTTTTGGTTATTCGTTTATTATCTTCTTTGAAAGGAAAGATATAAATATCCAATACCATAGTGGTGCTCACATTATTGCTATTCTCTTGTAAAGGGGGATATGATGTTTGAGAATCTACCTAGGCAATCCTGGCCATCTTTTCCATTTTAGAGCTGTTAAGCTCTGAATGAGTTGTTGTGTCATGTAGTCTACATTAATTAGTCATGTGATTTAGTTCTTACATGTTGGCTATGTTAGATGTATTTGAACCTCTATGGTTTCCATCATTTTTCCCACTACTGGTGTTTGTGGCAGCCCCATTGTTAGGTTTAGTGTTCCATTGTCTGTTAAAGGGCCTCTGGTTTCTATTCTAATTTTAGAAATTACCTTGGTTTTGGAAGTTATCCTAATTTTGGAAGTTATTCTTATTGCGAGGTTGTGGGTGGTTCATCCTAAACTATGTGAGTTCATTCCTCACATGTGATAGAGTTTTCTTCAAGGCCTCTATCTCAAAAGTCAAATGCATGTTGTGATCTATGTTGGACAGGCTTGCCTGATTGTTAGACTGCACATTAACTTGGGATGCTTGTGCAGTGACTTTATTTCAAAACTAAATTTTCATTAGTTGCAGTATGCACTTGGGGATTGTTCTGGCTTTGTCTAGGCCAAGTTATTGCTGGTATACCATATGTTTGACTAATTAGATGATGCATTGTTAAAGGTATAGGATTTAACAGTGGTGTATTATTGGTGAGAGCATGATTTATTGTAGGTATCTGATTTGGTACACTTGGGTATCCTAGTGATGGCAAAGTTCTACCTATTCCTCTAGTAGTAGGATCTATCTCTTATTGCAGCTTTATCACTTCATTGTATGATTTACTCAATGAGACCAAATCATTTTGAGTTCTTCAGAGGAATAAACCTATGAGAGGATCTATATCTTCTAGATAAAATTGTATGGCAGCATCCTCTACTACCATGTAAGGTTCTTGTAACTTATTGTATAATTTTTGGAACCTAGTGTTGAACATGGTTATTGGTTCATTGGATTCTTTTCTATATGTAGCAAACTGATGATAGAATATGGTAGGATCAACAAAGATCCTGAATTCATTTATCAAAGTATTTTCTAAGTCAGCCCAACTGTCTATCGAATTGGCATGCAAACTTAAATACCAATTGTAGGCAACGTCTCCTAACAAGTATGAAAATTGTATATAGATCACATCTTTGTGAGCAATTTGAGATCTAATAGCAGCATCTTTGAATGCTTGGATATGTTCTTTTGTTGACTTGGTTTCCCCATAAGTGTATTTTGAACAGATTTCTCAGGGTTTCAGGGCATCTCATGGAATCCACCTAGAATGGTACACAAAGGTGAATGTTTTGTTGGGAAGAAAGCCGATATTGGAGGTGGGATGGATAAAACAACATAGATAATGGGACTTCATATAGGGGAAATCTTTGTAGGCTGAGGATTTTGCAATGTGTTTGGGTTTTCTGTAGTTTTCCCTTTATCCCCTTTAAGTCTGCTAGATTGGCTTAACGCTAGGAATTCTCCTTTGTCAAGTGTAGACTTTAGTATTCTCTTAAATCTCTTAGGGGAGAATGACTTTATATGATCTAGTTTAATTTCTTCAAGTGATTTAGGGCCCTCCTTCTAGTGCCAGTTATATTGATGGCCAAATTGACATGTATGCAACACAAATAAGGTGTTATGGAGAAAAATACGTACACTAGCATTTTACACCTAGTTTAGCACTTAGTTGGACCTAAAATGTTTAGCCTTGTTAACCAAGACCTATTGTAACACCTTTTTGAACATTAAAAGATTAAATATTGATCATGATGAATAAACCTGACAAAATAAATTTAGGACTGATCTAAGCCCACTTAAATAGACACTCTCTAGAGTTTGTAGGGCTAAAGGACTAGTGCACCTAGTACCCTAGTCCCAGATGTTATCCCTGGTCCTATTTTTGTGGTGTCAGCTTAGAACACCTCCTTAACATTTACTTGTCAGCCCCATTTAGTTTTATTTGTCATTGGTGAGAGGGAATGCATATATAAAGGATTTTTACAATTCATTTTACACCTAGATGGATATTGCAATCTTAGTGTTTGCTCACATGTTTTGATCTTCTATGCTCAATTGCTCTTCATGCTTGGATGTACTACATGCTTTTAGATGTTATAATGCTCATTTGTAGGTTTTGAAGGAAGTTCAATCTATCTTTGTCTATCTCCTTGTTGATGCATGATCTTGAGTTATCTACATCAACTAGGGTTTTGCATATTGTGGTAATCATTATCACTTTGATTCATATTTCTATCTTATATTGTTTATCTTACCTCTACCCTCGTAGGGCATGCACTCTTGGATCACTAATCATCATTGTATTGGAGGTGGAAACACCAACATGGGGTTTGACTAAGGCAAGCCCCTAAACACAGTACAACCTTTTCCCTCTTTTCTTGTGTGCAGATTGAGGATACAAATTTCTAAAGACAAGATCCAGGAAGAAGAAAGGGTTTCATGTACAGGTCTAGTGAAACTCAGAGATTCTATAAAATCCTAAATTTGGTCTAGGACACCTAGTGTCCTTATCTTTTGGTGCTCCCAAACTTGGATCTAGGTTTTGATCTATCTCTTGACCTCTATTGTACTTTCTAGTTTTCTATTTCAATTTCTGACCATCGTATATCTGTCGATCTTTGGCAATTAGGGTTTCATCTTTTGCCCTAGTCTGCTTGGTTAGATTTGGTTGGATTTGGTTAATTCTCATATATACAACAAAAGGGTAGAAACCTTGTAGTTTGGATCTCCTTCATGGGTAGAAGCCAAGGTCAGCTTGTGTCCTAATGTTTATGGAAGAGGGTTTGACCTAGTTTAACTTCTTAGGCTAGATCTCTCTTTTCCTACATAACATTTTGGTGAACCCATTATTTCTTGCACTTTGGCATCCTTCTTGATTTAGATTTGAGTTGTTTTCTACCCTAGATCTGATTTGGATTGAGTTCATTGATCATTTTACATATTTACATAGCTCGTTTTTGCATTGTTTCAAAACTAGGGTTTATAAAAACCTTGCATTATTAGAAAACCTAGCTAGTCTTGAACCTAGGGTTTGGAGATTAGTGAGTTGTTTCAGATATTTGTGACATAATTAAATTTTTTTCATTTTTTGTTTCATATCATCTTTATGTTTAAATAAAATACATTCTTGCATAGTTGCATTGAAAAGTGAAAAATCATGCATTTTAGCCTTAGAGAAAACAAAAATATTGCCTTGTTTTCATTGCATAAGTTTTTTTTTTAAAGATAACGCACCTAGTAAACTTTTTAGAATGCTTTTGCCCGGAGCAATGAACCGGTGAGGCCACAACATGGGGGACCTCATCCCCTTGCAAGAACACTTCAAACCCATGAGCTCATTGGCACAGTGAAGGCGTAAAGCTTGTGAGCTTGTTGGCCTAGCGGGGGTTTGAACTTTGGTGGCCACCACTACAACTGAGTGACTTAACCACCAAACCACTTCCTTATCGGCTTCATTGCATAAGTTTTAGATCATTATAGAAACATTTAAATTTCTTGTTTTTGCATAAGATATGATTGGTATTGTATTCATTAGTCATTTGATATTACTTTATTTTGCATTTTAAACTATTCATTGCTAGGTTTTATTAAGAAAAAGTTGCATTTTTAGAAAACCTAGTTTTTTGTGAAATCTAGGGTTTGTGATTCATATATCATGTTTCAGATTTTTTTGATGACATTTTCATTTCAAATTTGATTTTGCATTGTTCTTGTACATCATATGTGACATCTTATGTTGAAATTTAAAAATACGAACAATTTTTGCATTAATAAATTTTGAGAAAAGCATTAAATTTAGAAGATGATTATTGATGATATCTAATTTTCATAGAGTACAGTTGAACTTGATTAAGCATTCACTATTTTAATAAATGTTTTTTCATTTGATCAAAATTACAAAACATTGCTTCATATAAACAAAAACTCAAACTCTTTTTTCATCACCTCATTCATCTCTTCTTGGTGTGCATCTTGTGTGTCACTAAAGCTTGTAAGCAATTATGAGTTTTGTGACCTAGTGCCCTAATTCAAACACTATTGTGTGAAGAAGTCTTTGAATCATGGGTTCTAATGTAGATAACAACACATCGACACCCCAATTTCCAAGTCTAATCACACAAGAAGTTCAATCACTTATTTCTGATATCTCTACTTCACATATGTTAGAAGCATCAACTTTTCATGAATCCATCAACATAGATGACCTTGTGGATCATGTTCTTGAAGTTAAAATTCAGAGATTAGATAGAGAGTTGGCTAATTTTTAGTAATTTGTAAGCTCAAAACATATAGCTAAGGAGGTTGATCCTATTGTTGAGAGTCTCAGAAGTCTTTTTCTCGAAGGTAAAGAAGGATTAAAAGTCTTGTGCGATCTTCCTCATATAGTGAATAACAACATTCTATCTACATCTAGTTGCACTGAAATCATCACTAATGTCACTTCTTCTAATGAAAGAGTGACTCAAATATCGACACCCATATCAACATCCCCTATTCCTACATATACTTCTACTATTGTCACCACTACTACATAGCCAAGTAATAGTGCTACAACATGTCTTGCGTTATCTACTAGGAATCACATTCATCATTATAGTTTTGTTCCATTAAATTATACTAATAGCACACCTAGTGTCAACCTACCTACATCAAATCAAACTATGCCTAATATCACTTTCGAGAAGGGCAATCATATGGTTATCCCTATCCATTCATACCCATCCCAACCTAGTTCACCTTCTGACCCTACTATCAATCAACTTTTACAAAATATGAACTCCATCTGACAATAATTATCAAGCATAAACTGAAGTCCCACCAAACCATCCATGACATCACATTACATTCATAGCCCTTTATCCTATCCTAAGAGCTCAAATACCCAAGAAATTTGAAACCCCACTTTGAGAAGTATAATGGGAAGGGAGACCCTAACAACCATGTGGCAGCCTTTACAACTATGTGTAGTGATTTCTTCTTTGAGGATGCAATTTTGGTAAAACTTATTCCTAGGTCACTCAAAGACTCAGTATTGGACTGGTTTTTCCGTCTACCCCCTAATTCAATTAGTTCTTTTTCACAACTCATCAATGAATTCTTCAAAAATTTTCAAGCAAAAATTAGAAATCAAGTCTCTTTGACTGACTTGGCTCATTACAAACAAGGAATAAAAGAGAAAATAACAAATTTTACGGGCCATTATCAAGCCCTCTTTTCATGAGTTCAATATTCTATTCTATATGTTGATGTACAAAGAATCTTTATTGGAAACTTACAACCTCACATCCATGATAAGATAGTGTTGATGTGTTATGATTCTTTCACTCATCTTTGCATGGCTTTTTGCAATTACCAACTTTCAATTAGTTAGTATGAGAATAATCCCTGATTGGCTCTAGTTGGTCAATCTAAAGCCTCACACAATCATTCATTCAAAAGACACAACAAAAAATCATCAAGATCAATGCAATTTCAGCTAGTAAAATAAGAAAGCATCTGGTGGCAGTGTCATCTCCTACTCCCACTCCATATAAATTGAAACCAAAAACAAGATATTTCACACCATTATTAGAGTCTCTTTACTCTATAATGATGCAACATTTGAACAACAATCTCATCAAACTCCCACCAATTCAACTTCTCGATCCAACTAATATGCAAGCATCTTCATTTGATTCAAAAGCCTTTTGTCAATTCCACCACACCACTGGTCATGACACTGAAAGATGCATGCATCTTAAAAATGAATTTCAAGACCTCATTGATTCCAATGTCATCCAAGTTGCTAGTGTAAATGACAAAGGGAATAAATTGGTGTCTCCACCGAATCAAAACCTATAAATATATATGAATCCATTACCTCATCATGAATCTAATGTTGTGGACACATCTCAAGAACAAGACAATGAAGGTGATACTTGTATGGTAGATGCTTGCCCTCATAAAGAGTGTTAAAAACCTAAACTATCTATATCTTTCACTCCTCATGATGCTACTATTGAAGCTCCTGATGGACCTCTATACATCACCATTTGAACCTATGATAAACCTATAAGAGGTGCTATGATAGATTCTATATACATGGTAAATGTAGTAACTTAAGATTTTCTCTACGTGCATGGATTATACCATGATAACTATCATGTATCAAAAATTGTGATTAGAGCACATGATGGGTCTATCCTTCCAACTCTTAGTGTCTTGACCCTTTCCACCAAAAATAGTCCAAGATCATTGGATGTTACTTTTGTCATCATTCCCACATTGAACTTATTTCATGTGAAGTTGGGTCACCCACAGCTCCACTCCATGAAGGCAGACCCCTCTATGGTTCATAAGTGTTTAAAGTTTCTATTTGAGAGATGTGTGCATGTTATATATTATAGTTAGTACCAACCCGTTGCTCAACATGTAAACTTTACACTTGCCTATTTCTGGCCAAAACTAGTTGGAGTCGCTCGAGATAGAGAGGATTTATTCTTTTGTCATATCAAAAATTTAAAGGAAAGAAAATTGTAGAGTTGTCAATTAGTAAGATACCTCCTTGTGATGTCCCTAGACCTCTTCAATCCTCTGAGGCTATGACAGTAGTTCCCCCTATCCCACAGTTGGAGAATGAAGCTATTTCCAAATCAAATGTTCTTCCCCATCCCCAAGCATCTGATAGATATGTTGAGGTTCCCCCTCTACCATCCCTTCAAACATAATGAGCCAACTATCCAGCACAAAATAGACCTCCCCACAAACGCGGTATCACTTTTGTCCCAACTGCCTATGTGGAGACTAGTGGAAAGGAATTAGTTGTGCGTGTATTATTTCTTATGGTCTCTCAACTGCTTGTGGATGCTTAACTACTTCCACCTATTTCACAAGTTGAAAAGAGCAGCCAACATTGAGGAACCCTCCCCCATGGTCTCCCAGCTTTTGGTGGTTCCTCTTATTTCTTCTAATGTTCCTGAAACAAAGGAAGGAAAGGAACCCACATTGGAAGATACTATGGTTCACTTAACAAAAATCAAAAATAAAGCTATGTGAAATGAAATTGTGAGAGAAAGAAAGAAGAGTCATCATGCTATGGCTTGCCTTATCGTAGGAGAGGAGAATCTTCCTCCTCACAAGTGTTTATCACTGACAGATGTAAAAGAGACATCTATTTTTTTCCTCCTCTAGAGAAGATTATTAAAGCTTCATAGGATGCTATGGAACCTATCATGCTATATTATGATAGTGAATCTAAAGATAATGATGACACAAGTATGGCTCTTATTCCTTACACCACACTTGCTATAGTTTCTCTTGCATCTTGTCCACCTACCCAAATTGGTGATGGGCAAGATTGGGAGGAGGACGATTTTATTTAGGTTAACTCACAAGAGTGGCCCTAATTTTTATTATGTTATGCATGTGTGTGATTGTTTTCCCTCATGATGTGTTTCTTGATGCTTTATGTATGTTGTTTCTATTATTGTTAAGCTCTCCTTGGATGACCCTTGACACCCTTATAGGTGTAAGGATACAAAGAGACTGAAATTCATTGTGATATTTTCTCTATTTGTATCGTCATTCTTCTATATGTCATAAGTTGCATTGTTGTTTCCTTTGGGGATGACATAAGGTGTAGGATGCTTTGGAATTCTCCCTTGTTGACCCTAAGGGTTTTTATTTGATTTCATGAGACATTTCTTCCTTTGTCTCCGTAGTTCTACCAACTAGTGAATGATGACAGTTCCAAATATGTAGTCTCGAGATATCTCCTATTACACAACCATTCATATATTGATCCCAGTTAGATAGATCCCATTGTGTTATTAGTTTGTTTTATCTAACTTGTTATTTCTTTGATAATTTGATTTATGTGGCACCTTGTTTCTAGGCTCGACATCATACCATGACCACACAAGCCATTATGTATCATGCTCAAAGTATCACCTCGATTTGTCTTTTGTGGGAGCAACCCCTTGGTTGTGATGTAGTTTTTGGGAACACATTGTTGGGACCCAAAATATTGATAACATAAAACTCTAAAACATTCCTAAATCACCTAGGCTAGGGACTATCATTAGGGTGATAGGAAGGGGTTTATCACCATGTTTTGGGCAATTTTGGCCAATTGACAGGAGTGGGTAGACTCCTTTACACTTTGAGCTAAGCTTAGACTCTGGAGGGATATCCCAAAGGGGTAGATGTAAATAGGTATTAATTTCAAACCAGATGAACAACTGAAAATGAATGAAAACCGAACCCAACTCATCTTCTTGACTCCAAAAGCTATCAGTAAGTCAAGAATGGCTGGCTGTCACATAATCCCTATATAGTTGATTCAACTATGCGAATGTACATGCACAAGAAAGATGTTTTTTTCCCTAAACCACATGTGAATGATTTGTTAGATTTTAAAGAGTGATTGGTCCCTCTCCAATATGGACCGATGCCAATTCCATTAGGCAATAGAGTCATAGAATGCAAGGAGGCAAGAAAATAGGTAGCAAAGGATCAATAGAACTAAACATATATTTGTATATATGACTTTAGATAGATCTTCATACAATGGACATACTTAATAATCCAAAAGAGAACTGTAATGATTCCTATGAAAAAAAATTGCAAATACAAAGCCTTGTATTAACTTGGATGTTGTCACACATCCTTAACCATCTGTTACAATCATACCAACAAATGTGGCAAATGAAAATACATAACTATGATTACATATTTACCAAAATCAATACAAATTCCCATGGAGACATACCATTACATTCAAATCTTCTTTACATAGTCTTTCTACTCTATGCTAAATAAAATCCCTTTTCTAACAAACCAGACAGATCATGTGTTGATGCTAGAGAAACTCCTTAGGCTCTCCTAGACTAGACAATTGGCTAAACAACCAACCCTGAGAATGTCTTCAATTGATACATATATAGTAATTTTGCTCACTGTGCGGCTTCCATATGCTAGAAAATTTAGTCAACAGGCAACTGCTGCATTAAATGTGGTGCATGGCCATGTTAGAAGAATCAATGGATATCCTAGGCACCCGTGCCCTGCAAACTAATCTTGCATCCCTGAGAGGACCTATAGAAAGTATGGATGTTGAAACACACCATCTCCATATTAAATTTTGTACTTGCACATTGATGGCAAGCACTATTCCAGCGATCACATGACGTTTACAAATTTGCACTTCACGCTCTACATTTGACACTCAATTTGACTCTACCTAATCGGCCTAGTGTGAACTCACCACCTCTTTCTTCCTTTTTATCCTTCTAGTTAGCGAAATTGGAGATTTCAGAAATAGGAAAATTTCCCCCTTATTGGCAAATCTTTAATTTTTCGAACTCTTTCTTTATCTCTTTTATCGGCAACTTTTGATACTTCAAAACTTGCCTTCTTTTTAATTAGTCAGCAAAAGATCATTGTCTCTAACCACTACGCCTTGGTTATTTCACCCTTATCAACAAATTTGCCTTTTGCCAAACTTCTATCTTTCATCATCTTTATTTGCCTTATTGGCAAATGTCAACTTCTCAAACTTGGCCTTGTCTCCGTCTTCTCTTTCCTTTAGTTAGCGCATTTGGACTTTTCTAAACTAGGCCTGCTTAGCCCTTAGTTGGAAAATTTTTCTTTTCATGAACTCTGCAAGAAACCCCTTAGTCGGCAAAACTCAAAATTCCTGAACTAATCAATCTTTGCCCTTTATTGACAAATTATCAATCTGTCAAACCTTGACCTCTATCTTGCCTTTTTCTCTATCGATGAAATCTCAATATGCCAAACTCCTTCCTTAATGCCTCTTTTTCTACCTTTTATTGACAATTTTGTTTTTCTTAGAACCTCTTTCTTTTCCTTTATTTCCCTTTAGTTGGCAAATCTTCAATTTGCCAAACTCTTTTTCTTTCCATTCTCATCGCCTTATCGATAAATATTGAAATATTTGAACCTCTTGGAAAGTTTATCCCTTCTTCAATTTGCCAACAGAGGCACCTTTACCTTAGTCAATTTTACACTTGTGTTTTCCCTATCAGCAAAACTAAACTTGAAAGGAAGCTAGGTGTACGGAAATCACTTCCTACACTAATCTAATGGGGGGAAGAGAGTGCAAATTCAATTTTATCCTTACTATTACAGCAATGTTAAACCCACTAATAGAGATAACAAAGATATTGCAGCAAACACATAAACAAGAAAGTGAGACAGAAGAAGAGAGACACAAGATATACGTGGGGAAAACCCTTATTAGATGAAAAACCCCACACTCCAAAACCAACACAATGTATTAAAGAAACTAAAATGGTTTACAATACACTTGCAATGCAATCTCTTAGGAGTCTTCGACACTCATATCTTGAGACAAACTGGTAGCATAACAGTACCTATCAAACCTATAATATATCTCCTCCTCAAAGCACCTATTTATATAGAAAATACAAGGCAAAATTGTCTCTATCTTGGAATGGGCGTCCAACTTGGCCTCATGGCCCAAAACCCACGCCTATGGACACTTGGTCAACATTGTAGGGTGCTTGTAACACTTGTCCACACACCCCATCCCAAAGACATTACCTATTTCCAAAACAGGCTATGACAGATGCTCTTATAACTCTTATGACCATCATAGAATCTATCATAGTAGTTACAACTTACAGTTGTAAGAGAATCTATCATACATAGGCTATAAATAGCATATTCTCTTACAACATGTCATAGTTCACCTTGGGGCACCCAAAGATGCCTTTTTCAAAGATGCTCTTTGACACATGTCTTCACTTGTCATAGAATCTCCTATTTCTAACTCTTACATGTCATAACTTTGTCATAGGAATCTGTCATGACTATTTTAGTCAATATTCCCTTACACAACATCCAAGATGCTGACACATGGAAAAATATTCCTACCACAAAGTGGGATGCCTATCTCCTCATGTGAGGACAAAATTACAAGTTGTCATCTTCCATGTAGGATGACACATCACCGTTCCACATCCCACAAGATGACAATATGAATTTACAATTTAATTTACAACATAGACAATAAATAAATAAATACAATGAAAATAATACAAGGAATTACCAAGGTTGAGACACCTTAATTCCCAACATTCTCCCACTTGTTGAACACCTTGTAACAACCAATAGAATTAATAGGATTTAACTGCTATAGGCCGAGAGGCCCATAGACTCTAAACACCATCTGAACTTCTCTGTTCCCACTGGCTTCGTCAATGCATCTACAACATTCTTCAAAGTATCTACCTTCTCCAAATTTACCTTCCCATCCTCTACCATGTCTTGCATGAAGTGAAACTGTACATCAATATGCTTCGTTCTAGCATGGAAAGTTGGATTCTTCACAAGGCAAATCACACTCTGACTGTCACAACAAATGATAATATGTCTTGCATCAACACCAATATCTAAACACAATCTCTTAAGCCAAATGGCTTCCTTACAAGCATGAGTTGCTGCCATGTACTCAGCTTCTATCATGGACAAAGCAACCACAGGTTGTCTCTTACTCATCCAACTAATTGCATCACCAAACATTGTGAACACATATGCACTAGTGGATCTCCTACTATTAATGTCACCTGCCCAATCAGAATCCACAAATCCATGAATACAAACTGAATACAGAGGTCCTGTAACATTGCCATGATAGCAAATGGAATACTCAGAAGTACCCCTCAAATATCTAAACACTCACTTAACTACATCCCAATGTACCCGTCCAAGATTAGCCATAAATCGACTAAGGACTCCCATTGCTTGGGCAATGTCTGGTCTTGTGCAGACCATAGCATACATCAAACTGCCAACAACACTAGCATAAGGTACTCTACTCATGTCCACCTCACTAGGAGATTTTGGACAATCACTAATAGATAATTTTGTCCCCAATGAAACAAGAACACACAATGGTCTACAATCTGCCATGCTAAACCTATCCAACACGGTCTTCACATACTTACTCTAGCTTAACCAAAGTTTTCTGTTAGTTCTGTCTCTTCTGATTTCCATTCCTAGAATGTACCCGACTACCCCTAAATCTTTCATTTCAAACTATGCTACCAACTGAGACTTAAAATCAAAAGTCATATTCTTACCCTTCCCAATTAGCAACATATCATCAACATATAATGCAACAATGAGAATACAATCACCATCAAACTTATAATACACACAATGATCCGATTTCAATCTCACAAATCCAATTGACAACACAAAGGCATCAAACTTCAAGTACCACATCCTAGGAGACTGCTTCAAACCATACAAAAACTTTTTCAATTTGCAAACCAAATTTTCTTTACTTTTCACTATGTAATGCTTTGGCTGTGACATGTAGATTTCTTCCTCTAAATCACCATGAAAGAAAGTTGTCTTCACATCCATCTATTCTACCTCTAAATCATAAGCAATTGCAAGAGATAATAGAAATCTAATGGATGTCAGCTTTGCAACGGGAGAGAAAATTTCGCCATAATCAATTCCCTCCACTTGTGAGTACCCCTTCACAACCAATCTAACCTTGTACTTTTCAACATTGCCATCTGCACCGAATTTCTTCTTGAACACCCATTTGTAACCAACAAGTTTCCGTCCATCAGGCAAAGGCACCAAGTCCCATGTTTTGTTCTTTCCCAAAGAAGCCATCTCATCCTCCATGGCTTCCTTCTAGGAACCTGTATCTTTCATGCCCATAGCCTCTTTCACAATTCTAGGCTCATTAGTGTTAGTAAGTAAAGCAAAAGCACAACTAGAATCAAGTAATGAATATCCAAACCTATCAGGTTGCTTTCTTGCTCATGTAGACCTCCTCAATGATTGAGGTTGAGGTTTTGCTTCTTCTTCTAAGATTTCAAAGCTGCTAGAGCTCTCCTCATCATCTGGTCTCACAAGGTCTGTCTGTTTAGTCTTCTCAAGGGTAGAAAGAAACTAAACCGCATCCTCTTTCTTTTCTGTCTGTTCTGGCTGTAGAACAATCGAAGAAGGTGTTAGCTCTTTGAAGATAACACTTCTGCTATACAACACTTTTTTAGCCACTAAATCCCAAAGCTTGTATCCTTTCACATTGACACCATAGCCAATGAAAATACATTTAACAGCCTTGTTCTCCAATTTAGACCGTTTCTCCCTAGGCACATGTGCATATGCCTCACAACCAAAAACACAAAGATGTCTAATTGAAGGCTTCTTACTAGACCACACCTCCATAGGTGTCTTACCAACAAGAGCTAATGTAGGAGATCTATTTACCAGATAGCAAGTAGTGGCAACAACTTTAGCCCAAAAATTTTGTTTGAGGCTTGCTCCACTAAGCATACTCCTAGCCTTCTCCATCAGTGTCCTGTTCATCCTCTCTGCAACTACATTTTGCTGTGGGGTATATGGAGTTGTCTTATGCGTTTCAATCGCTTGCTCTTTGCATAACTTATCAAACTCTACTGAACAAAACTCACCACCGATGTCAGTTCTTAAACATTTAATCTTTTTACTAGTTTGATTTTCAGCAAAGGCTTTAAACTCCTTAAACCAACTAAAGACTTCAGTCTTTCTTCTGATAAAATAAACCCATGTCCTACTATAGTCATCTATGAAAGACAAAAAATATACAGATTTTGAAATCGAAGGAACATTAACAGGACCAAACACATTAGAATGAATAAGATCCAATACACCAGAAGACTTGTGAGAACTAGAGTAAAAATGAACACAGTTTTTCTTTCCATAAATGCAATGTTCGCAAAAGTTAAACTCAAGATTACAATCATTTAACCCCTCAACAAGGTTTTTATTTTTCAGGGTACGCAGACCCTTCTCACCAATTTGGCCATATCTCAAATGCCATAACATAGTCTTTTCAGCAAGAAGCTTAGCTTCCATAGCATGTGCACTACCATCAGAACTAGTTACAACAGATTTCTTCACTACTCGTTCAGATGGTGGGGATGAAGTGACTGTAGCTCATTTCTTTGAGTTAGAAGAACTATTATACTGTGAAGTGCATGCCTCCACCTAAAACGGAGTAATTCTCCAAGTACCCTTCACAAGAACCATAGATCCTCTAGTCATCTTGCATCCATCCTTTGAAAAGACAACCTGCACACATGTATCATTCAAAATACTTACAAAAAGCAGGTTCTGTGTAAGGCCTAGAATGTGCATAACTCTAGTGATCCCCTTCGCTCATCCATCAAGGAATCGTATTGAGACTCTTCCACAAGCAACAATCTTTAGATGAGAGTTGTCACCCGGGTACACTCTTCCACCATCAAACTCTTCATATTTCATGAACCAGTCTCGATGTGAGGTCATGTGGAGTGATGCACCAAAATCAATTAACCACACATCATCAGATGCATGGGTGGCTAGGGCTACAATGAAGACATCACCATCATCTTGTGACTTGTTAGAATCTGAATCAAGAGCTTTCCTCTTCTTTTTCTTCATCTCTTTGCATTCCTTTTAGAAATGCCTAGTTTTTCCATAGTTCCAACAGAGAGTCTTAGACTTTCCAGGAGATTTGGATCTCTAGCAGGATTTGGATCTACCCTTCTCAGCTTTCTTGTCTTTCTTCTTCCCTTTCTCCATGGGTCTTCCATGAACCGCAAGAGCCTTTTTGGTTGATTCGGATCTCTTCCTCTGCATTTCTTCAAATAACAGCAAGGACACCACATCTTCCATCTTGAAGGTGGTAGTGGTGCTTCCGATAGCCATGACAAGATGATCCCACGAATCTAGCAAAGAACAAAGAAGGGTCATGCAACGATCCTCCTCCTCCATTTTCATGCCCACAGATGTCAACTGTGTAATGATCATGTTGAAAGCATTCATGTGATTCACAACAAATCCTCCATCTTCCATCTTTAGAGTGAACAACTTCTTTTTCAGGAAGAGTTTGTTTACCAAGGACTTGGCCTAATAAACATCACCCAACTTCTTCCAAAAATCTTTTGTCCTCTTCTCCTCATGGACATTCAACAGGATAGAGTCAGCTAAACAGAGTCTTATGAGACCCTTAGCCTTCTGATCTTTGAGGTCCCAATCATCTTGTGACATTGCTATAGGTTTCACACTGAATACCATTTCCTGTAGGTCACGATCAACAAGTAGGTCCTCCATCTTGAGTTTCCACAACTCAAAATTAGTGCCATTAAATTTCTTAACCTTTAACCTTTCGGATATGGTTACCATCTCCTTGCTGCAACAAGATATAGAATACTTGGTACAACACTCCCACTCAACCTAAGATCATCTTAAAAAACCATACCCAACAACTAGGACCAAAGGTGATCAAGCTTTGATACCAACTAAAAGGAAGCTAGGTGTGTGGAAATCGCTTCCTACATAATCTAATGAGGGGAGGAGAGTGAAAATTCAATTTTATCCTTACTATTATAGCAATGTTAAACCCACTAACAAAGATAACAGAGATATTGCAGTAAACACATAAACAAGAAAGTAAGACAGAAGAAGAGAGACACAAGATATATGTGGGGAAAACCCTTATCGGGTGAAAAACCCCACACTCCAAAACCTGCACAATGTATTAACAAAACTGAAATGGTTTACAATACACTTGCAATGCAAGCTCTTAGGAGTCTTCAACACTTGTATCTAGAGACAAACCAATAGCATAACAGTACCTATCAAACCTGTAATATATCTCCTCAAAGCACCTGTTTATATAGAAAATACAAGGCAAAATTGCCTCTATCTTGGAATGGGCGTCCAACTTGGCCTCATGGCCCAAAACTGACACCTATGGACACTTGGTCAACATTGTAGGATACTTCTAACACTTGTCCACACATCTCATCCCCAAGAGGTCGCCTATTTCCAAAATGGGCTATGACAGATGATCTTACGACTCTTACGACCGTCATAGAATCTGTCATAGCAGTTACAACTTACAGCTATAAGAGAATCTATCATACACAGGGTATAAATAGCATATTCTCTTACAACATATCATAGTCAACCTTGGGATGCCCAAAGATGCCTTCTTCAAAGATGCTCTTCGACACATGTCTTCACCTGTCATAGAATCTCCTTTTTCCAACTCTTACATGTCATAACTTTGTCATAGGAATCTGTCATGCCGTTTCAGTCAATATTCCCTTACACAACATCCAAGATGCCAACACATGGTAAAATATCCCTACCACAAAGTGGGATGCCAATCTCTTCATGTGAGGACAAAATTACAAGTTCTCATCTTCCATGTAGGATGACACATCCCCGTGCTACATCCCACAAGATGACAATATAAATTTACAATTTAATTTACAACATATGCAATAAATAAAGAAATACAATGAAAATAATACAAGGAATTACCAAGGTTGAGACACCTTAATTCCCAACAAAACTTTTACAAACTTTTCATTTTTCACTGCTTTCCTTCTTTGTCAGTAAACCTGACCTCTATCGAACCCTTTTATTTGCCTTATCAACAAACCTAAACATTTTTTAACTATCCTTTTCCTTTACCCTTTTCCTTACTTGTCACAGCCTCATTATTTTCCCTTCACCCTCAATTGACAAATCCTTGGTCGAACAAATCTCCAGTTGAAAAACTTGGAGGTTTGCGAACCTCTACTTTTACCGACCAAGCCTTGTTTCTTCAACTTCCTTTCCATGCCTTAGAACTTTTTCAACTTACGCCACAGCAACTTCCTTCTTCTTTCTGTCGACAAAGTTCGCCATCAACAAACTTTCAAGTTCAAGAACTCAAAAATACACTGAGAAAGGAGTCTTCAACATCTCTTTTCCACACTTTTCAATGTTGGTCACCTGCCTAGCTGCTATATCAAAAAATTAGAAAAAAGGCTAACTTCTGAACTAGTTCGGAAGTTAGGGAAATTGTCGATTCACCAATAAAGGGAAAAAAAAGGCCAATTTTTTCTAAGGGAAAGAACCTCAAGGAAACACAAGGAAAAAAAGGGATTTCACATAGAAAATTTTTAGAAGGAAACCCATGTAAGTTATCTCAGATCGGGTATAATTGATGGGTTTTTACCATTTTTTATGTAAAGTGGGAAATTGATGGAATTTTCTAGTTTTTTTGGGGCAGAAAAATGACATTTTGGAACTGGTAATTTTGGGCTCCAACACTAGCTTTGGTTGGGGATGTGTGAGAAGCAATGTGATAGTGAGGATCCATAATATTTCTGGGTAGATCAACACACGAAGGGACACACACAAAACATATTTACAAAACAACATAGTCAAAAAGACTGAATCAAAACTTTAGGACACTATAAGCCATCTCTACAGAAAAAACTAATGAAGCTACTTGCCTCTATCAAAGACAAGCCCATTGAAAGAGCTGATCTCTCTCAATCCTTTGTTGCACTAATCACCCAACATCAACAATAAAAACATTTTGCATGCATGCACATACAAAATACAGACATTCATATCATCATATTGGAGATGGAAAAAATTATTGCCAGGGCAAGATAGCCATAGATAATGTGACTCATCGTCATGATTAATCACATAGAAGTTCTCACCTTTAAATTTCATGCTAGCATGATGTATTTCTAGGTCTACATAAATATCAACATGATAAGGAACATCAAGCTGGAACATATCCATCCCAGGTGTGGTCTCATGCTGAGCTATATCGAATGATTGTTCTCATTCTTGTGGCCCAACTGCACTACAAATGCTCATGTACTCCTCCATGACTAAATCAAATTCATGATCCATACTTAAATCTCCACCATTAGCACATAGATCTAATATTTGAGGCATTTCAAGTGAAGAATCACAATCTCCAAGTTGCCTCTCTATTTTGAATTCCTTGGCATACATTATTGTGTAAAAATTCTTGCAAATAGAATGGTGATACACTTCTTCTTCCATATTCATCTCTTCATTATCTCCTTGTGGCTGACTTGAATGACAATCCACATGAGGAAGACAACATGCCTTGCACCACAAATATAGGTTTTCATATGCATCCACATGTTCACCCTCTTCAAAATCTAGGGCAATCTCTTCATACTGAAATTCCATAGCTACACCACCAACTATCTCTGATTAGTTTTAACCAAGTGTAACCACTTCTACATCTATCTCATGCAGATAAGCATGAACTATTTTAATGTCATCATTAGGGATAAAAGAGGGCAATACACCAAAAAGGAGACTAGCCTCTGGTTCACTCTCAACATCATTTACAGGCACACACTCAGCATAATCATCCTTTAATTGAGTGATCACTTCATCATTGTGTACACACACCTCTTCATCCAGTTGTTGTCTACAAGCAACATGGTCATACTGATAATGAGGCACCTGATTCTCCCCTTTCATAATTGATAGCTCAGTGAGCTGAAGCTCTTCAAACCCATTAAAACCTAAGTCACTTTCAAAAAGGGGATTATCCATGTACTAATGATAATCATGGACTATGATATGTGACACATTTGTGTGCTCCTCATAAAGGACATTATGCCTTATGCTCATCCCTTCATTAATATATGCCTCATCAATGCATGTATGCTCTATATAATCAACTACAAGAGCTGAGCTACTCAAATTTTCACTTGCATACATATCTTCCAGGCAGTCCATGATACCACAAGTAGCAGGGTCATAGCTCTCTTCACTAGATTGGAAATCATCATTGATTTTCTCATCTTCATCATCCATTGATGACCGATCCAATTGAATGCAGGTGTAATCACTACTATTTTCATTTGAATCATTGTCATACATTGTACTAGCACCTTCCTCCACCCTTCTATACACACAATCATCACTTGATATTTTGTCTGGATCATATGAAACATTCACATCCTTGTTGTCTACAATAGACTATTCATTATCATCCATTTCTACATTTGAGGATAATAATTTTGCAATCATGTCCTATTTAACTCTGTCAACATAATCAATGAACAAGTAGGCTTGTTGCATACTCACTAGATTGAATTCTTCCCATATAGAACCTGACTCTAAGGTAACATCATATGCTCTCAGATACATGTCAATACAAATAGGAAGATCAGGTCTGAAATCCTCTGGGATATGGGACAGGGCTACTACAAATCTATGGCTAAGCTCCATGCTACACTCTCCTTCCTACCTTCTAATATCTTCTAGTTCCTGGACAAGAAACATAGGGTCTAGAGCCTTTACAAAGTCTTCAAATGCAACCTCCAATTGATCTCAGGAAGCAAAATGTTGGTCAAGAAACTAACCAGCCACTTCCTTGCCACTCCACATAGAGATATAAAGAAAAATATCATCCACATATCCTTATCTTCAAATTGAAATTTATCCATGAAATCTAAAAATGAGTCAATGTGTGCCTTCCCATCATAAAACTCACACCCATCAAATAAAGGCATCTGATAATAGATATTTTGAGGCATGGATTGTTGCTCATAATTGAGCCATGAGAGGTCAAGTTGTCTATATATATTTTCATTTCCAATAGGGGGAGGCCGAGGAAAAGAGAAACTAGGAATAGAAAAAAGGAGATTATATTGTAGCCTGGATTGGCACAGGTTGATTTAGCTTTCTAATTTTTTTCTTGCTGCAACAGAGACTCTAGCAATCTCTTTTCTTTTTGAATTTCATATTGTAGCCTAGTGGACTCATTTCTATTATGCAAGGGTTCAAAAAAGTCTAGATTTGTAGAGCTAGCAGGGCTATGATTGGAATATGCATTATCTAGATGGTAAAAAGCCATATAGTTCTTGGGGTCAACAACATAAGAAGATGCATAGGAAGAATCCTCTCTAGGGTATCCATGTTCATACTAGTTGGCCATGACTAAAACATCCTAAAATGTAGGGCAGAGAACTGAGGCCTGCAAATTTTTTCCTTTAGCATGATAGGAACAATAGATTTCAAAGGTAGGAAGAGAAGAAACCATGTACCTTTATTTTCCAGCTGTTGCTCATAAAATTGGGGCATTGAATCACCAACAACACAACTAGAACAGTAGCAAACAAACTTTAGTTCTTTGACAGTAGAGTTGCATCCTCACTGAATGAGGAAATCCCTTGAAGTGTGACAATATTCAAGGCTTCTAAACTGATTCTAGGTTGCTCACACCAGTAGAGTCTTCAAAATTTTCAACCCAGCAGTACATCGACACCATTCTATTGGTGTAAGTTGAAGGGATTCCAACATACCCACAATAATAGACTGCACAACTACAACGGTTACAAACAAGGGTTTGAAAAATAATCTAGCTACCAAAAACCTAGCAATAGCTAAAGTAACCTTCTCCCCAGCAATGGCACCAATCTGTTGGTGTAAGTGGATGGGCTGCCATCTTACACACAACAACAAACTATGCAACTACAAACTTTCTATAATGGCTATGTTGCAAAGGTCTTTCAAAATCTAAACCAAAGTATCACTATCCCTGACAATAAAGTTAATATGTTGGGACCCAAAATAGCAGCAACACAAAACTCTAAAACATTCCTAAATCACTTAGGCTAGGGACTATCATCAGGGTGATAGGAAGAGGTTTATCAACAAGTTTTGGGAAATTTTGGCCAACTAATAGGAGTGGGCAGACTCCTCTACACTTTGAGCTCAGCTTGGACTTTGGAGGGATATTCCAAAGGGTTAACTTGAATAGTGTTGATACAGTTATTAGTTACAACAACAAGAAATAAAAGTTTCCTATCAAACCTCTATTTACTTTGCAAGACATGATGAATTCAACGAAATCATAGTCCCAAGTCTCTGTGCATTAGTCCTTAATGATTTGTAGTCACTCAGAGGTCGATGTGATACTATTGTTTTTCCATTAGGGGCCTTAGGTCTTGATTTGCAAAAATTTTATCCAAATGTTTGTCATGTATACCTTCTCTACATGTATCTTAACAAATTGTATCAAATATGATAATCCTTAGCTAGGATATGCATTTATTCATGGACATTTATCATAATTTTGATCAATTCCTCTGTTATTTACTCCAACTAAGATTATTTATGATGATCTTTGTAACTTTGATTAGTTCTTCTAAAATTCTCTCAAATATGAACTAATCCTGACTTCCTTACTTCAAATTTACCTAAAGATTATGCAAATAAACAAGCATTTCATTGTCACTTTCCATTATTTGCATAATGTTCACTAAGATTATGATATTCTATCCAAATATGCTAAGATATTTGATTATCTACTTCAATTCTACATATCTACTCTATATCTTCTTATCATTTATCATGATTTTGTAGTTTATGATGATTATTTATGAAATTCAAAAGAAAACAAACTAAAATTCTAAAGTTATTTGAAATGAATGAGTTTCGACCATTGATCCACATGCACAATTTAACACTTCATGAAAAGGAGATGAAATCAAACCATGCTTTGCCAGAACATTCCATAACTACACACGCTTTATGCTAATCTTCAAGGAAATCAGATGACAACAACATGCACCAGTTGAAATAAACCTCTCAGGAGTGCAACACTTCACAATGACATATCTAGATATCATCCACAAAGATTACTCAAGATTTACAATCTAACTGTAATCTAAATCTCCATTTCATTTAGTATTCAAAAGTATGCACATTTATAGATAGTCTCGAGAAAGAACCAAGGGGAACACAAAGTCCCAAAATGTATGCTTAGTGCTCACTAGCTCGACAATTCTATCTTAATTAAGCTCCTAATAGTTTACAAAATGGAAATCCAGCTACTTTTATAGAACAAGGATAGGATGTTGTTACAAATGATCCAATGGATAGGATCAACTCAAGATGATCTGACGGTCAAGAAAATATGCAATGTGATTGTCAGTTGGCAATCTTTAGTTGAGGATAGACAGTAAAATCTAGAATATTCTCTAAATATTTGACTTGGTCTTCATGACCTCTTCATTCAGCATTTCCCTTAGATTCTTCTTCTATTGATTATGCTTCAGTGATCCTATATCCAATACCTTGGATGGGCTCATATTCTATGAGGGCTTTCTCTATCTCTGCTCTATTTTGCACCTTGGCCTTCTTAGTTGCATGCTCCTGGGCCTTCAGTTGCTCCTTCAAGGATATCCACCTATTGGTCCTGTTGTATAGCTCTTCATTGTATGCATCTATCTTGGATTTCATAAGCATAGCCTCATTAATAGTGTCTTCTAAAAAATGTTGGATAGGATCTTCTATTGCCATGCTAAAGTTATCTTTAAATAACTTGATTACAAATTCATCATCCTGATTTTCAATCTTACCTTCAACTTCCCCTTCCAAAATTTCCAAAATAGCCAACTCCTCTGCTAGAAGTTCATGTGCCTTTATGCTTATATCCACTGCTTTTGTGTTGCATCTTTTCAAAATGCTGACCTCAAATCTTAGATCTTCAAACCAGTTATCTATTTGTGGTAGTGTTTGAGGTGTCAAAATCCTCTTAATCATGAGGATGTTAGTATCTTCTTTCCTCATGTCCTTCAATGTAGTCAGATCCTGATTGCTTCTAATCAATCTTTGTCCAACCTCTTTCTTCAATTTATCTACCTTGCTCTTCATATTGCTCAACATATCCCAATTGGATAATGAGGTCTTTATCACTTCTTCTCCCTCTTTCAAGAACTTGGTGAACCAATTGTTCATCAAACGTGATTAATGCTTCAATGCATCTAATCTTGTTATCTCTTGTTGAGATACCAATGCCAGAGGTGTAGTGGATGTGATGGGAACATTAGTAGGTGTTAGTAACCCTTTTACAAAGGCCTGAAGTTGAGCAATTTGCTCTTTATACTCTTTATTCTTGGCCATGGCTCTTGTTATTCTTGTAACTAATGCATCTATATTTTCTTTTATCTCTTGACTTTCTTTCTCTATAGTACTGTGCCCTAGGTCTATAGTGGTTATTTGAAACTCATTGGCACTTATTTTTCCTTTTGCCTTGTTAACAGTAGACACTACTACTTGAACTATCCTTTTTTTTGTGACTAGATCTCTCATTATTGCTATGGTGGCTCTAGCTCTGTGCTTTATCTTGGTTCCCTCTAGTGAAAATAATGAAGAAATATCAAAATTAGAAGAATCAAGAGCCGAAGGTGGATTTATCTCATGTGCGAGCTAATGTGGTGCACTAGATATTAGCCCTTGCTAGCCTATCTGCTCAATGTGAGCATCATGTAGCCCTACATCTTTCTCTTTTGGAACATCTTGGTTCACATTTTGTTGTTGTTCTCCATCAATGGGAACCTCTTCATGCACCATCTACTCACTTTGATCTTTTACAGCATCTTTGGATATCATATCTTGATCTCAGGATATCTCCTTGGTTGGCCCTTGACTATCATACACATTGGTCTGGACATCTTCATCTCGTTTGTTGGTATCAACATGAACATGTTGATGTGTACTTATATTCTATTCTTGTGCATGTTGATTATCTTGCGGCTGAGGATTATCTATATCAAGCCGTTGGTGACTAGGACCTTGTTCATATCCTAATGTGTACTTTGATCACCACCCATCTCTATTATTTCCACCTCTTCCCCATCACCTTTGTCTTTTGGACCTTCATGTTTGGATGCTAGCACTTCTTTATATTTTGGATCTTCTGATCTAGATGTGACCATTGGATGTACTTGTCCAGATTTTGACACTAGTTGGTCTTTATCATCTACCTCTATATGTCATTCAATTTCTTGGACATTTTGCTGAGGCAGCTCTGTATGGATACCCATGTCTATAGCTACATTATCTTCATTATGCACATCATCCATGGCCTTATCCCTATCTTCATCTTCACCCCCATCATATGATAGATCAATAACTATTGGGCTGGTGACAGTGCCCACTAACACATCTAGGCCAATTGTCTGCACCACTGTTTTAGGATCATCATATTCATCTTCATCTGTGGTGATCTTAGGTGCTTGTGGGGTACCCTAAGGTATTATTTCTGTATTATTTTGCAAGTTTTCAAGGGGATTGGATGTCACCTCCCTTGTCACATCATCATCTATTAGGTCAAAGGTTTTATCTAGTGGCAAGGATGGATCATTCACCTTCTTTCTTTCTTCCTCTCTTGCTTCCTTGGCTAATTGTGCTTTAAAATTTACTATGGTAGGGATGGGGAAATCATGTTGAAAACCTTTGGATACTATCTCCACATCCTTATTCTTTATCACCACGGTTGTTGTAGCTCTTTTTACTGTAGGTTGTTTACTGGCAAACATTTTCTCCATTTTGGTGAACTTTTCCTTTTCTTGCTCTTTGAGCAAGACATCTGGTTGTCTACTAGTAGACCCTCTCATGATAGATGCTTGTCCTCTCTTCTATTTGGGGATACTTGTCCCTTTCAATATATCCCTACCCTTTCTTATCAAAGCCTCCCCTTCATCTTCCTTAATGTACTCTTTAGGCTCTTCTACCTGCCTTGTAGTGATGGCAATAGAACAAATAGGTGTTTCATTCTGAGGTGAAGGTCTTGTGGCTATTGTGATACCACTATTAGTAAATTCTCCAATTCCCTTTGAGGAATCTAGTTTGGCCTTCTTGGCCTCCATGATCTGCCTCTTATGAATTACGAAGTCATCAAACTCAGTATCTGGCAGCTCTTGTCTTTTTCTCTTCTTATCTACAGTTAGTGTGGTGCAGTCACGGTTGGAGGGTTCACAGAATGAACTATCCAAGCCATGCAACAAGAGTAAACACAATAGAAACAACTCAAGTATAAGATGCAATGAATGACTCAAATACTCAATATATCATAGATTCAAAGTGTTTATATGCTAGCAACATGCAGGCTACAAATTAGGGCTCACAAGCTTGATTCTCCAGTTACAATAGATATTGCTTTGAAGCTCAAAACATCTAATTGAAGCTATCTAAATCATATCATAGAACTAATTAATTCCTAATACATCTTAGAGATCTATATATATCATCTCCAAGCTCAAGAAATCCTCTGCGTTGGCCAAGAAAGGTTACAAACTCCAATGAATAGTGTAACGTGTAGAACAAATAGGTCGGCCTTAAACAACTAGTACTCCTTTGCAAATGAATGAAACTTAATGTAGACCTCAAGGAAGCTCTATCTGATCATTATGTGATGTGTGATATGTTTCATTTAGATCCACAAGTCATGAAAGTGCTCTGGGAACCTTCTCCTTCAGTTGACTATCTGAATGCTTTATTTTGTGAAACAAGTGATCTTCTGATAGCGATAACTTTTAGCAGACAAGTCCAAATGATCTAAATTTTGGATATGATATAGATGATGTTGTCTAGATGCTAAGTCATGATCCACAATCTATGAAATGATAATGCAGAAAAATGCAGTACAAAATTTTGAAACTGCTACTGACTGAACTAAACTAAACTAGAAAATGAAAGAAAAATAAAAGAATGCAAATGTTTTTGGTTGTTGCAAGATTACTCTGTAACCTAGGATGCTCCTGCATCAAACACCTAGGATTTTTGAAAAAGTGATTCCCTCACTTTACTGGGGCTAAAGGAAAACTAAAATTGTCTACATCAGCCTAAGAAATCCAAGATGAATCTTTTTCTGGTCTTCCTTTCCACTTGACTAGATATTCCTTGTATTGCTTGCCTCTGGTACTGCATCCAATTCTGCTATCCAAGATGTCTTCTATATGCTCTAGTTGTTGTTGTGGTAACTACTTTAAATCTTCTTCAGTGTTGTCACTTGATTCTCCTTCATGATACTGATATAAGTCTGCAATGTTGAATAAAGGTGATATACCCAATGCCTCAGGTAGCTCCACTTCATATGCATTCCCTGAATCAAATTTCCTAAGTATCTTACATGGTCCAAACTTCTTCATCTTCAACTTGTTGCATGTCCCTACTAGAAATCTCTCTTTTCTTAGATATACCATAACTTCATCTCCAACTAAAAATTCTTTGTGTCTTCTCTTTTCATCTGCTTGCTTCTTATACTTGCCATTCATTTCCTCCAAATACTTCTTAACTTGATTATGTACTGTCTCCATGTGTCCTACAAATTCTTTTGCTTCTGCACTTCTTTTATTCTCCTACTAATGTCTCTCACCTCTGCAACTCCTCTAGGTTTCATTCTAGTCACAATATCAAAAGGTGTCTTCCCTATACTCTTTTTTACTAAATTATTGTATGCAAACTCTTCTTGTGATAGAATTAGATCCTAACTTCCTACCTTATCTCCTACCAAACATCTCAATAATTTTCCTAAACTCCTATTTACCACTTTTGTATGTCCATCTATTTGTGGATGAAATGTTGAACTGAACTTCAAATCTATCTTCATCTTCTTCCAAAGTGTTCTCCAAAAGTATCCAATGAATCTTGTATCCCTGTCTGAAATTATGCTCTTAGGTAATCCATGCAATCTCACAATCTCTTTTAAAAATAGGTCAACAACATGAACTACATCATTTGTCTTCTTACAAGGTATGAAATGTGCCATCTTTGAAAATCTATCCACCACTACAAATATAGAATCATGTCCTCTCTATGTCTTCAACAATCCTAATATGAAATCCATGCTTATGTCTTTCCAAGGTCTCTCCGGTATGGTCAAAGATTTTTACAATCCAATATTCTGACTACTTCCTTTTGCAACATGAGATACTCTACAACTCTGCACAAATTTCCTTACATCCTTATATGTTTGAGCCCAAAAATAATGTTCACTTACCAAAGCCACCTTCTTGTCAATTCTAAAATGTCCTGCTAATCCACCACTATGCTTCTCCTTTATCATATTATCTATCATTGAACTCCTAGGTATACACAACCGATTTCCTTTGAACAACATATCTTCCTGAATGAAATAATCTAACCACTTAATTCTATCTATTACAATAGGTTCCTTACATGCTTTCTAGGGTTTTACAAAATCAAGATCTTCCTCATACATATGTTTCAATTATTCAAAACCTAATACTTCAACTCTCATCTCTGTCAGTAAGTTTCTTCTTCTACTTAATGCATCTGCAACTTTGTTTGGCTTTCAACTTCTATGTTTCAATACAAATGTATAACTCTGCATGAACTTTACCAATCTCATATGTCTCTAATTCAATTTTCCTTGACTATTTAGATACTGTAAATCTTGATGATCTATATACAACTCAAATTCCTTAGGCAATAAATAATGTCTTCATTTCTTCAAGGCTTGAATTATGACATAGAATTCATGATCATAAATTGAATATCTTCTCCTTACATAATTCAACTTCTCACTGAAATATGCTACTGGTCTACCTTCCTAACTTAACACTACTCCAATTGTATTTCCACTTGCATCATAATCTACCTTAAATACCTTGTTGAAATCTAGTAATGCTAACACTGGTTGTTCTGTCACTTTCTTCTTCAATAATTCAAAACTTTATTTTCTCTTGATGTCCACTTAAAATCCTTTATGTCACCTCTCATTGTCTCTATCATACATGTGCATACTAAACTAAAATTTCTAATGAACTTCCGGTCGAAACTAGCTAACCCATGAAATGATCTAACTTCTCCAATGCTCTCAAGTGTTGGTCACTCAACAATTGCTCTAACTTTCTCAAGGTTCATCTTCAATCCTTCCATAGAAATCACAAATCCCAAGTATACCAATTATGCCTTCATGAAACTACATTTCTTGATGTTTATCAACAACTTCTCTTCTCTCAGTCTCTGTAATACTTGTCTCAAGTGCCACAGATGTTCTTCTTTTGTCTTACTAAAAATCACAATATCATCCAAGTATACAATAATAAACTTACCCAAGAATCTCTTCAAGACCTTGTTCATCAATCTCATGAAAGTACTCAGTGCATTTGTCAATAAAAAATGCATCACTAACTATTCATAAAATCCTTCATTTGTCTTAAAAGTAGTCTTCCATTCATCTCCCTCCCTAATTCTAATATGATGGTATCCACTCTTCAAGTCTATCTTTGTGAAATACTTAGCTCCACTCAAACAATCTATAATGCCATGTATCCTGGGCAATGGAAATCTATACTTAACTGTGATCTTATTGATTGCTATAGAGTATGTACACATCCTCCATTCTCCATCCTTCTTTGATGCTAGCACTGCAGGTACTACACAAGGGATAAAACTTTTTCTCATCAATCCTTTCCTCAACAACTCTTGTATATGTCTATTCAGACTGCATTCTCTGTTGGTGTCATCCAGTGTGCTAATTTGTTAGGCAAACTAGCTCCAAGTATAAGATCCATATGATGACTGATACTCTGGATTGGTGGTAATCCTTCAGGTACATTGTCAAATATGATGTCTTCATACTCTATCAACAATTCAATTATCTCCTCTAGCTATGAGTCTTCAGTCTCTGTACTTAGGGTTCCATGCTTCTTAGGGATTAAAGAAAAACACATATTCTCATGTCTCAAACCATCCATAAATTTCCTTCCATCTACCAAATAGATTCTAGGATTCCCACATACTTCACTCTTAGGTTCATCTTCCAAAGGTATCAAGGTGATTTTCTTTCCATTACATACTACAGTGTAGGTATTCTTTCTCTCATAATGTATAGCTTCTCTATCATACTACCATGATCTACCCAACAATATATGACATACATCCATTGGCATAATATCACACAATACCTCATCATGATATGATCCAATATGAAATTTTACCAAACATTGTTCACTCACCAGTACCTTGTGTTCATTTTGAATCCATGCTATCTGATAGGGCTTAGGGTATTTCAATCTCTCTAGGTTCAACTTAGTCACCATCTACTCTGAAACCAAATTATCAGTACTAGCACTGTCAATGATTACCTTACAACATTTACCTCCTAATTTGCATCTGGTCTGGAACAAACTTTTCCTTTGCAATGGTTCCTCATTTGTCTCTACTTGAACTAGTGCTCTCATCATGACTAGTGATTCTCCTTTCTCTAGTTTGCCAACTGAATTAGGTGATCCAACAAGTTCCTCTTCCACATAGGCTACTCTTGCACTGTTCTCTGTCTTCTTACTGGTACTTCCCTGATGACATTCAAAATCTCACTATCCTTCACCTCCACACTTAAAACAAGTTCCTATGAATGTTCTCTTATCAAACCCTCTTTCATCTCTCTTGTACCCTTCACTCCGGTATGAATTATGATTCCCTCCATGGTAGAAAGTTCTATCATCTCTCCGGTCTGAACTATTATCTCTATCTTCCTTCTTGAATGTACTATTTTGTTTGTTCTGCTCTACATATGATCTTTCTCCTCTAGAATATGTTCTACCTCTTTGAAATTTAGTTCCTCTATCTTTGCTTATGCTTTTTGTTCAACTTTCCTTCAACTTTCAAGGCAAACGGATATGCTTCTTCTATTGTTGTCATCCTTACAAGGCTCAGTTCTTCTTGAATGTTCAATCTCAGTCCATTGATGTATCTTGCCACTTTCTCCTTGCTTGCTTCACTATGTCTTGTCCTTATAATCATCTTATGGAATTGTTCAGTATACTCCTTCATAGATTTCTCCTTATGTCTTAGGTTCTGCAATCTCTTCAATAGTTCCAACTCATATTCAGTAGTTATAAACTGATTCTTCAACTTTGTTACCATTCTATCCCATTTATGACCTTTCCTTTTCCTCTTCTATTTCTATCCAACTAAACTTCTTTCCACCATATAGCATCATGTCCTTTCAATTTAGTCTTTGCAAATCTCACCTTCTCTGGATCTTCAATTTCTTCATATTAAAAGTATTCCTCCAAGTCATTTATCCAATCAATCAATTCCTCCAGATTCAAATTTCCAGTATAATTTGGTACTTCCACTCTAAGTCTTTTTCCAACTTCAAAATAGCTGTCAACATCTTCACTTGATTTGATTCTTCTTCTTCTTCTAGGGTTTCTTCATTTTGATTAGCGAATTAAAATTTTTCAGCATCATCACTTTCAACATTAGGTCGAGGGGTTTCTTCTATCTTCTTCAACAAAATCTAGTTGAAATTTAATTTTTTTCATCATCTCCATCATTTCATCCATTCTTCTAGCCATAGTGTATACAACAGGTATTCTCCTATGTGGCATCTCTTCCTAGGATTTAGGTGCAACTACCTTAAATTTGGCAATTGGACTACAAGGTATCAACTGCCTCACACTCAGTGATTTGTTGACAAGCACAAGTAGACTTGCTCAGTTCAATGATCTACTTCACCAAAAGATATTATGCAATGCCTTCACAACTTCACTCACAAAGGATTCAAAACTTCACTCTAATACCACCTGGTGTAGTCACCATCGGAGGGTTCAAAGAATGAACTGTCCAGGACATGAAGTAAGAGTAAACACAATGGAAACAACTTAATTATAGGATACAATGAATGATTCAAATACTCAATATATCATAGATTCAAAATGCTTATGTGTCGGCAACATGTGGGCTACAAATTAGGGCTCACATGCCTAATTCTCCAATTACAATAGATATGGCTTTGAAGCTCAAAACATCTAATCTAAGCTATCCAAATCATATCATAGAACTACTTTCTTCCTAACAAATCCTTGAGATCTATATATATCATCTCCAAGCTCAAGAAATCCTCTGTGTTGGCCAAGAAAGGTTACAAACTCCAATGGAGAGTGTAATGTGTAGAACAAATATGTTGGCTTTAAACAACTGGTACTCCTCTGCAAATGAATGAAACTTAGTGCGGACCTCAAGGAAGGTTTATCTAATCATTATGTGTTGTGTGACATGTTTCATTTAGCTCCACAAGTCATGAAAGTTCTCCAGAAACCTTCTCCTTCAGCTGACTATCTGAATGCTCTGTTCCATGAAAATAGGTGATCTTCTGATAGCAATAACTTTTAGCAGACAAGTCCAAATGATCTAAATTTTGGATATGATGTAGATGATGTTTTCTAGATGTCTTGCTCTGTAAGATCTGAAATGATAATGTAGAAAAATGTGGTACAAAATGTTGAAACTGCTACTGACTGAATTGAATTGAAAAATGAAAGAAAAATAAAAGAATGCAAATGTTTTTGGTTGATGCAAGATTTCTCTAAACCTAGGATGCTCCTGCATCACAATGCTACTCCTTTGGCTTTCAGGGTAGCCAACTTCTAATGTACCCACTTCCTTTTCAACTCCATAACTCTAGTTGTAATGAGGTCAATAGATGTAAACTTAGGCTGACTCTAGTCAGGAGGGGAGATGGTTTCTTTATAAATTTGTTTATCTTCATATTCTTTGGCTATTAACATACCATCATCAGAATGTAATCATGAAGGAACATCAAAGTAGTCCAATGTCTGGATCTGATTCAAAGTTAAACTCTGATAGCTTATTCTTCTTACCTCCATATCATATGGACAATCTTCCCAGTAGTCTTCTAAGTGCACTTGATGCACTAACTTCTTGTTCATAAATCTTTCCCTCCTATGATAAGGATCATAGTATCTTGCCAAGGAAAATGGATGCAAATGCAGCATAAATAATTCCAGCTCTAAACTTTTGGCTGCCTAAAAATATAGACATACATACCACTTGATAATCAAGGGAAACCTAACATTACCCTTCCTATTTCTCTTCACATTTGCCTCATATGAAGATATTATTTGTCTAGTTAACTCCAATAGTATTATTTTATCTATGGGATATCTTGGCAACATGAGAGGTTGCCCACTAAATCCTTCCATCTTGATGTAAGTGAAGGCTGGGAACTCGATAAACCATGTTCCATTTCTTGCAATTACTTCTTGAGCCTCATTGCTCAATCTTTTTTCTTTGTCATTATCCATCAATCTGACTAGATGCATAACAAAACAATCATTTACCCTTTTGTAATTCTAGATGAAGGTTTTTCTTTCTACTTGGGGATAATAATCCCATATGGTCTTGTCACCTGGATTCCTTCCCACTCTGCCCACTATTTGTAAGCCAGAAAATGTAGATTGTGCAACATATGCATAGAAAACATATGATGACATGTAGAAAAGGCATGCCTTGCCTCCAAATTACTTCATACCCCAATCAAGGTTATCACTGATGAGTGATGTCCATTGTATCTGTGTGTTTGAGGTCTCTTCCAACCTAATGAGCCCATACATCCATGGCTTAAAATTACCAACATTAGGTTTCCCTATAATTTGGCTCATCATAACCATCATATATTGTATTTCTAGGGTGAAATCAAATTTATATAGATTTTGGGGCATCTTGGGCACTGCCTTGACCTTGCTGTCTGCTGCTCTCTAGCATGTGAACATTTTATGGCAGTATGTGGTTTTATTTGTATACTGATTCACAAAGTCCTCAAGATTTATCTTGAATAAATTGGGACTTGTAGGCAATTAGAATGCCTCTGTCATACCCTAGATAGAAAATTCTACATATACTCTGCCATCCTTCTCCACCTTTCTGTTCTCTTTGTTATAATTTTGTGTGCATGCAACTATCAGTTCCATGGCCTTTGCTGCATAAGAAAAACTAGCAACATTCCACATCCTGGAGTTGTACACCTTCTAAAGAATGGGATGTCCATCCTCTCCAACTAATTTAGTGGTCCATTCATCAATGCTTGTTTTTCCTGAGTGTGTATCTCCAATCTTTCCAATTCTAAAACCAAAGGCTCTAGGATTTGGGAACATGGGGTTCCTGGACTCTGCCTCACTTCGGTTCTTCCTATCTTGCATCTTGTCCTACAATTGATGGACATGCATATCTCAAACTACATTCTACATATCAGGTTTAACAGCCAATTTTCTCAATATCTTGACATTTTACAATTGAAGGACCAAAACGTGTGCATGTGAAAACAAGATTTTACCCTAGGTGCAATGTTTACCTTTTACTGGGATGCAATAATGATAAAATAGGGTTTCACTATTACATACCTCTTCTCTGCACTCAAAACCTAATTAAAATATGTTTGGATGTGTTCTTTCCCTATGCAATTGCCTTTTACTATTTGTCATTCGTTGCCTACACCATTCCGTTTAGGGTTGGGATCACCACAAGATCTCTGTAAAATCACTTGAGCTCTGAAATTCTTAATCTCTGAATGCTTTGTGAGGTTAAAATGATTTAATTTCACATTTTATGCATCAAAATCATGAATTAGGGCATTATAAGTGCTAATTTGCATTAAGTCAGGGATATCCACTTAGGTGTCATAGGAGATTGCTACAAGTGGAAGCTTCTAATTTGAATTTTGAAAGTGCAATGACTCCCTTTTGCAGCATTTTTTACGAGATCTGGATATGAACATATGTTTGGATATTTAAGCAATGTTCTTACTTTTCAAAGTGTCCATATGCATATCCATATGATGTCATCAAGTCTTTTGGTCAACATTGACCAAGGGTGGATATCAAGATATTAAGATCCAAAGACATTTTCTTTTGATCTTCGAAAGTTAGGACATTACAAATGTCTAGGTTGAAAAGTCAACAGTGTGCCATGTGGCATCGTCTGATTGGTCCATGGGAAGCTATAAATTTTGTTCATAGGAGACAGGGATATGGATATTAAGAAATATCCAGACATTAGAGTTCATGAAATATCAAGGGGTCAAAAATTCTTGATGATATTAGCCTTTTTGAGTGACTCTTTAAGTATGATGAGAAGTCACATGATTGGGATGTTGAGGAGGTCTGGATATTAGTGAATATCTGGATATTAAGATTTGCAAAATGTCTTATGCCCTCAATGTTGAGATGATGTCATCATTTTATATTATTCCTTTTAAGATGAAATCATATGATGTCATCTAGATGTTGAGGAAGGTTCAGATGTTAAGTGTTTAAGCAAAATGTCCATAGTCTAATGTCCATTTGAAAAGTCAAATGGGACACGTCATCAAGATATTTGTAAAAGTCTAGACATTAATGAATGTTCGGATACTAAGATTAAGTCAAGATGTTAGAACAAATATGGATATTAAGAAATGTTTAGAAATTGAGTAAATGTTTGGATATTAAGATCAGGTATCCATACCCGTAAATATCCATACTATGCGATTATATGCATGACAGTTTTATTGCACAATGAGTTAAATTTGACGTGTGCACATTTGCAAATGTCAGGATATTGCATTTTACCTAGCAATTTCTTAGGTTGGGACATTAGGAAATGTTTGGATATTGAGATAATGTGAACATCCCTATGACAAGTTGACCAAAATTTGACCAAGCATAACTTCTTGGTTTTAGGGAATTTCTAAATGCTCCAAAAGGCAAACCTACTTACAATTTCATTCTCTTTCATTTGGAAGGCTTCATGAGTGGAAATTCATACTTGGAAAATTTGATCTATATTTCAAGATCTAGATATACCTAAGGCATGACCTAGACATACATTTGACAATGCTTTTACCATATCACCCAAAGCAAGGGACAACAAAACAAGGCAAGAAAAGTAGAAAAAGTTGGGTCCCTATTTTGCTTGGGAAAAATGGGGCGTGTTGTGTAACCACACAACAAATAGGTATTAAGTTCAAACTAGATGAAAAAGTAAAAATGAATCAACAACCAAACCCAACTCATCTTCTTGACTCAAAAAGCTGTCACTAAGTCAAGAATGACTGGCTGTCACATAACCCCTATAGAGCTAATTCAACTGTGTGAATGTACATGCATAGGAAAGATGGTTTCTTCCCTAAACCACAGGTGAATGATTTGTTTTATTTTAAAGAGTAATTGGTCCCTCTCCAATATGGACCAGTGCTTATTCCATTGCATAACAGAGTCATAGAATGTGAGGAGGAAAGGAAATATGCAACAAAGGATCAATAGAACTAAGCATACATTTACATATATGACTTCAAATAGATCTTCATACAATGGACATACTTAATAATCCAAAAGAGAACTGCAATGATTCCTATGTAACAAAAGAATGGAAAATACAAAGCCTTGTATTAACTTGTATACTGTCACACATCTCCAAACATCTATTACAATCATACCAACAAATGTGGCAAAGGAAAATACATAATTGCAATTACATATTTACCAAAATAAATACAAAGTCCCATGGAGACATACCATTACATTCAAATCTGTATTACACAGCCTTCTTACTCTACGTTGAATAAAATCCATTCACTATCAAACTAGATAGATTGTGTGTTGATGCCAGAGAAAGTCCTTAGGCTCTCTTAGACCAGACAATTGGATAAGTGACCAACCCTGAGAATGTCTTCAATTGATGCATATTTAGCAATTTTGCTCACTGTGTAGCTTCCAGATGTTGAAAAATTCAGTCAACAAGCAACTGCTGCATTGAATGTGGTGCATGGCCATGTCAGAAGAATCGATGGATATCTTGGGCACCCATGCCCTGCAAACTGATCTTGCATCCTTGAGAGGACCTGGAGAAAGTATAGATGTTGAAACACACCATCTCCATATTAAATTTTGTACCTGTACGTTGATGGCAAGCACTATTCCAGCGATCACCTGACATTTACAATTTTGTACTTCACACTTACATTTGACACTCATTTGACTCTACTTGATCAAAAAAGTATCCCAGTGTGAACTCCCCACCTCTTTCTCCCTTTTTCTCCTTCTAGTTGATGAAATTGGACATTTCACAACTAGGCCATTTCCCCCCTTATCAGCAAATCTTTAATTTGCCAAACTTTATCTTTATGTCTTTTATCAGCAACTTTTGATATTTCAGAACTTGCCTTTTTTTCATTACTCAACAAAAGATCACCGTCTCCAACCACTACGCCTTGGTTATTTTCACTCTTATTGGCAAATTTTCCTTTTTCCAAACTTCTGTCTTTCATCATCTTTATTTTCTTTATCAGAAAATGTCAACTTTCTTGAACTTAGCCTTGTCTCCATCTTCTCTATCCTTTAGTTGGTGAATTTGGACTTTTCTGAACTAGGCCTACTTAGCCCTTAGTCAACAAATTTTTCTTTTCATGAACTTTGTAAGAAACCCCTTAGTTAGAAAAAATCAAAATTATTAAACTAATCAATCTTTATCTTTTATTGGCAAATTATCAATTTGTCGAACCTTGACCTCTATCTTGCCTTCTTCTACTCTATCAGTGAAATCTCAATATTTTGAACTTCTTTTTTAGTGCCTCTTTTTCTGCCTTTTATCGGCAATTTTGTTCTTTTAGAACCATTTTCTTTTCCTTTACTTCCCTTTAGTGGGTAAATATTCAATTTGCCAAACTCTTTTTTCTTTCCATTCTCTATCACCTTATCAGCAAATATCAAAATATTTAAACCTCTTGGAAAGTTTAGCCCTTCTTCATTTTACTAACAGAGCCACCTTTGCCTTAGTCAATTTTGCACATGTGTTTGCCCTATCAGAAAAACTAAACTTTTACAAACTTTCCATTTTTCACTTATTTCCTTCTTTATCGACAAACCTAACCTCTATCAAAACCTTTTATTTTCCTTATCGGCAAACCTGAACATTTTCAAACTATCCTTTTCCTTTGCTCTTTTCCTCCCTTGTTGTGGCCTCATTGTTTTCCCTTTGCCCTCAATCAATGATTCCTCCATTGGCCAAACTGCTAGTTGGTGAACTTGGAGGTTCGTGAACCTCCACTTTTGTCCACCAAGCCTTCTTTCTTCAACTTCCTTTCCATGCCTTAGAACTTCTTTAACTAACACCATGGCAGTTTCCTTCTTTCTATCAGCGAAATTCACCATCAATGAACTTTTGATTTTGTGAACTTGAAAATTCACCAACAAAGGAGTCTTCAACATCTCTTTGATGTACTTTTCAATAGTGATCACCCACCCAGCTTCTTATCAGCAAATCAGAAAAAAGGCTAACTTCTAAACTAGTTTAGAAGTTAGGGAAATTGCTGATTCGCTGATAAAGGGTAGAAAAGACCAAATTTTTCTAAGGGAAAGAACCTCAAGGAAACACAAGGAAAAAAATGAATTTTACGTAGAAATTTTTTACAAGGGAACCCATGTAAGATATCTCAGATTGGGTATAATTGATGGGTTTTGACCAATTTTTGGGTAAAGTGGGAAATTGATGGAATTTTCTGGTTTTTTTGAGGCAGAAAAATGGTGTTTTGGAATTGGTAATTTTGGGCTCCAACACACATATCATATGGGAATGTGCTTCCATAAATCTCTCATGCCTATCTTGTGGTTTATTCTACCTTAACACAATTGCTCCCTAATAGGAGTTAGCAATAAATTTAACGTGGGGGCAGACATCGCGCTATGTTCTTCTTGGTTAAATACTTGTTGGCATGGAACTCGCCTAGTGATTTGGTGATCCTCACTAGTCCATGATGTTTCCTTTTAGTCCATGAGCCACATAGTACAATGAAGTTGGCTAGCCCATGCGCTTCATGTGACTTGTTGTGGTCACCTAGTAATTCAGTGGTCCTTACTAGTGTGTGATCCACGAAGGCACTTCTTTCCACATGACCCCTAGCGACAAAGCAAGATAGCATTAGAGTCATGTTCCATCTGTGTTCCTTCAATACTCTCAAACTTTGTTCCAACTTTTCTTTTTTAGACTTGGAGTCTTCTACAAAAGAATCTATATTGTCTTCCAATTTACATGCCTCATTATAAAATGGATAATTATTATAAATTATTCATTCAAAAATTTGGTTGTCCACCTGTCTACTATAGTGGATTTCTCTTTCATTGTCTAAAGGACATCTACCTCCTACTTAGTCATTAAAATTGGAACTTTTGTAATAGCTTGTTGCTCTGAAATCAGCGTTAGTAACTCTTTGAAAAAATATTTCATATGATTCAGTTGTAACTTCAGTTCATCCTTTACTTGTTTATCCTTTTGCATCCATGATTTTATTGTATCCATGACTAAATCAAGAGAATATATTTGTTTACTATGGGTCTTCTTACCCAATTTTACCCTAGTTATCTAATAATCCTTAGCCAGAAGTTCTCTATCATCCTTGTCTACTATTAGAGTTGCTATTTCAGCAACTCTTTCTCCGTACTCATTTGTTCTAATGGCTAATAGGGTTCTTGATTTCTTTCTTGAATTTTGCTTGTCTACCTCTATAACCATATCCTATAGACTCAAAGGTTTTACAAACACTTGATGTCTCTTTTCTAAGTTCAAATTCAACAAAGTGGGGATTACAGGAGGTGGTTGTAGATTCTTCTCTGTTTGCATATCTTCATGGTGTTGTCCTACATCAAAACCCATATCATTCACCTTCTCATCTTGAAATGACTTCTTCATGCTAAGATTTTAATTCCTCTTGATCCTTTGATTCTTCTTGTTGCTTGGGTTTCCCTTGCTCCTTTGGTGGCTCTATTTCATTATCAAACTTTTCCTCTTCAGTTGAGATATTCAATGTAGAGGAATCATCATGTTTCTCTTGTTGCTCAGCTATTCTAATTAGCTCTTGTTGCTCCTCAAAGGTCAAGATGTTAAGAAAAGTGTCTCAACCTTACAACATCAAAAGTTTACTATTCTTCCTAGTTTTGGTCTCTTAGAATACCCTTTATTTTGAAGAATGATCTAGAACTTTCAAAGTTTCCAAAAGGCCTAAAAATGGTGGGACTTACTATTTTTAGTAAGTTTACATTTGACTTCAGATTGACCTAAAATTTTCCCAGAAGGTGCAAAATAGCTAAGTAAACATCCTGGGTGAGTTTCAACTCAAGATCATACCTAGATCATGAGATATTAAAGTTTTTATTTTTTGAAAACTACTGAAAAAGTTTCAAACTCAATTTGGAGGCACATAGAGGTCCCTAAATGCTATGAAAATTGTTGTAACTAGCAAAGTGGGTTACAGGGTGATATTTCTCTTCACGATCTTTCTGACGCATCAAACAGTTTGTCAATCAGACACCCGGATCAAAAGTTATGACCTCCTAAATTTGGACATCCTATTTTTGGGAAATGTAAAAACATGTTGGACACATAAAAGAGCTATAAAGGGGAGAGTTACACATGTTAGTGTGTGTTTTGGCACATCACAAGGCATCTTTGATTGGAGATAATTTGGGCGCCACTTTTTGGTGGTTTTGGCTCATGGTTTTGTAATTATCGATAATTGTTTACTGTATTGTATCTCCTATATATCAGGAGCTGGCAATGGAGGTTGTGTAAGAATCTTATAGATGTCAAGTTACCTCTTGGATCTCTGGTTGGATATACTCATGTAAAAGCTTTCTCTACAAGTATATTGTAATCTTCTTGATTCCTGAAAAATATATTGGGCGGCTTTGGAGTGTGGGGTATTTTACCTGAAAGGGTTTTCCCCACGTATATCTTGTGTTGTGAGTTTTGTGTTTGCATTTGAAAGTTCTTATTATCTTTCTATTAATGTGCATCTTAATCTGTAACTGTAAAAGTAAAAATTTGCATAAATCTTTCCTCAGTAGATCAGTGTAGGAAGTGTTTTCGCATACCTTGATTCCTTTCAATTGGTATTAGAGCCTAATAACCTTTGGTTCTAGTTGTTGGGTAGAGGATTTTTTGAGTTGATCTTTGTTTAGTGGGAGCTTGTGTAGAGGATTTTGAAATCTTTGTTGTAGGTAAGAGATGGTGAGCACATATGGGAGGTTTTGAGATAGAGAAGTTTAATGACAGTAATTTTGAGTTGTAGAAACTCAAAATGGAAGACATGCTTGTAGATCAGGATTTATGTGATACCATATCTAATACAAAACCAACATCAATGTCTCAAGAAGACTAGAATCTTAAAGATCGAAAAGCTAAGGCTTTGATAAGACTCTATTTGGCTGATTAAGTGCTCCTAAATATCCATGAAGAGAAGACTGCAAAGGATCTTTGGAAGAAGCTTGGAGATGGTTATCAGGCTAAATCCTTGGTGAACAAGTTATTCTTGTAAAAGAAATTGTATTCTCTAAGGATGGAAGATGGAGGATTTGTTGTTGATCACCTGAATACATTCAATATGCTTGTTACCCAGTTGACTTCTATTGGTATTGTTGCAAATATGTGCCTAAGTGGTGTTGTCATTGATGTCAACATATCCTTATTGCCATTGGTGTCAACTGTATCCTATTTCATTGTCTGTATAGAAGATCAGATTGTTGAGGATATTGAGAAAATTAATGAAAATCAATGCATATGAACCATATGGCTATGTAGAGGATTGTCAGAGGTTACTTCAGTTAAGAATTGAGAAGTCCGCATGAAGATTTGAAGAAGTTATGGCCATCTAAGTATAACCAGATTTTATAGTATTTAGAAGAGACAATGTGACAGTAAGTTGGTCCGGATTGCTCCATAGTGAAATACTATGGTCTGCAGATTTGAAGGCTTGTTTGGGAAGTCAGTGTGTATCATCAACTCTAGTGGTTCATGGTTTGGAGGTCCGCAAGCTATCCTTCTAGTTTGACAGTCATGGCAGATAGTGTTCTTGAGGTTCCGGAGGAATATACAAATGATTCTGGTAATTTGGTTTAGAGTGAATGTTATTGGTGATTTTAATGTGCTTGTGGAGGTCTCTAGATTGTGTGGCTACTATATTGAAGGTCTGCATTGAAGTTTGAGCTTGTTGATTGAAGATTTCTGCTTTGAGGTTGATGTTCTTCCCAGTCTTGGCCAACCAGATGATCCTAGCATGTTGCAAATGATCTAAGACAATTTCTATGAAGCGTGGCGTGGTTCTAGAAGAAGATTTAAGTCTTAGTTGTGTTTGGCTGACAGTGTGATGATCCGCATCAAGTTTAGCTAACCTTATTGATCATTCCAAGGTTGATGAAGAATATAAATACTTGTTGAAGAGTTGTTGAAAAGAATCCTTGAAAAAAAAGTGAAGTCTAAAGAAAGGATCAAAAAGTAGAGCAGAGAAGAAGAGGAGCGAAGAAAGTATAGAGTGAAGAAGAATTTGAAGATAAGAGTAGAAGTTTTGAGCCTTCAAAGGGACTAATTCAAGTATGGATGTAGATGTTATTTCTTAGTTCATTATTTCTGTATAAATCATAATTTCTTATAGGCAGTGAGCCTCTCCTTGAGCAGTGAGCTCTGGGTAGTGTCCTCAAAGGCAGTACCTTCTATTTTCTTAAGTACTTTTAACAAGGTACACATTTTTGTGGGTTAACCTCCACCATTGTTTTTCCCTTAACCAGGTTTTCCACGTCAAAATTCTGGTGTTGTGTGTTAATGTTGTTTCTTCTCATATGTTAATTTATGCTTAAATGTTTTCATCATTAATCTGATTATAAAGAAGATTTAAAAGGATCAAAAAAGGTTAAAGTTTAGGGACAATTGATTCACCCCCCCCTCTCAGTTGCTGAACTATTTCCAACAATTGGTATTAGAGCCAAGTTCCTCTAAAAGAAGATTGACCACTTGAGGAGATCCAAGATGTCAATCTACTAGAAGGAAAGTCTAAGATTTGATGGAACAAATTACTCCCTCTAGAAGGTATGCATGCTGTGTCATCTAGAATGTATGGGTGATGGCTTTTGGACAATAACCAAGAATGTGTATAAGATTCTGAAGAATGGACCTTTAAATATAGATGAACTCAGAGATACTGAACACAACACTCGAGCCAAAGAAGCATTGTTGAGTGCCCTGTCTGATACCAAATTGGCAAATGTCCTAGATTTGCAAACTCCTCATGAAATCTAGAGTAAATTGGAAAATCTATATGAAGGTGAAAAATATGCTAAATGTACCAAGCTACAAAGCCTGAAGGGTAAATATGAAAGATTGGTAATGAGTGAAGATGAAAACATTACTTCCTACATGCAGAAAGTAAATGAACTTGTGACCGGTATTAGAAATACAGACGGAGTATTGGATGAATCAAAAATTGTTACCAAGGTGCTCAGATCCTTACCTGCAACTTACAAACACAAGGCTGCAGCCATTGAAGAAATCTGGATAGTAACAACAGTTACAAGGGATCAGTTAGTTGGCAAGCTTTCTGCATTTGAAATGAGTGAGTTTGGTGATTCTCTTCCTAAGTTTGAATCTGCATTCAAGGCCAGTGTGTATGGAAAGCAAAGATGTGATCTAGGTGAAAGCTCTTCTGTAAGATCAAATAGATTTATGAAGACAAGAAAGGATCTTGATGATATTGAAATGGAAACTGTAGATCTTGAAGCTCTCATTGCCAAACGGATGCCAAGAGGATCCGGTAAGTATGAAGGAAAGTTGTCACTCAAATATTTTGCTTGTAATAAGATTGGTCATTTTGCCTCAAGGTGTTCAGAGAGGTTTTCAAAACCAAACCCTAATAGGTACAAGGGTCAAAAGAATTGTTAGTATGTCCAAGAAGCTGGAGAAGGAGTCACAGATGATGAATATGATCATGGAGAAGATGATTGGGTGTTCATTGCTATTAAAGAAGAAGATCTAATGTCTACCGAATTTGCTAGCTGTGCAAATGTATAAATTGCCTTGGCTACTTAGGTTGTTGAAAAGGATGAATGGGTGATTGATAGTGGATGTTCTCATCATATGATTGGAGACAAGAGTAAGTTTTTTAGTTTTGAAAATTATGAAGGACTTGTGAATTTTGGAGACAACTCAGCTGGTAGAATCCGTGGCAAAGGATCCATCTCTTTTGATGGTAAGAACAAGACCAATAATGTTCTATATGTGGAAGGACTGAAGCATAATCTTCTCAGTGTTGGACAATTGGTTGACAAAGGTTATGATCTTTATTTCAAGGATGGAAAATGTAGAATCTTAGAAAGCTCCAGAACTAAAATTGCATCCAATACTCAGACTAAACGTAACATCTTTCACTTAAGTAGTTTAGGCAAAAGTTGTTTGATTTCTCAAATAGAACAAAGTTGGTTATGGCATAGGAGGATGTGTCATGTAAATTTTGATAACATTGTCAAAATAAGTTCCACTCAAGCTGTAAGAGATCTTCCAAGACTTTTGAAACCTAATAGTATACGTAGAGAATGTCAACTGGGTAAACAGAACAAAATTTCATTCAAAAGTAAAGAACAAGGTTCAAGTGGGAGATTGGAATAGGTACATACTAATCTTTGTGGTCCTGCTAGAATTAGGAGTGTGCAAGGAGACAGATATTTCATGCTGAGCCACTGATTGATGATTACTCCCGGATGATGTGGGTAACTGTCCTAAAAGAAAAATCAAAAGCTCTTGATAAGTTTAAGGTGTTTAAGATGATGGTTGAAAATGATATTGGTGGAAATTGAAATGTCTGAGATCTAATAGAGGTGGAGAATTCACTTCCAGTGAGTTTGATGTTTTTTGTGAAAAGCATGGGATAAAAAGACAATTATCTTCTCCTAGGACTCCTCAACAAAATGGAGTTATGGAAAGGAAGAAATGGACCATTCAAGAAGCTTCCAAGACCATGATGATGAAAACAAATGTTCCTCAAGTTTATTAGAGGGAAGCTGTAAGTATTGTTGTCTACACTCTTAACCCGGTGCAAATCAAAGGAAATTCTAGTAAAACTCCTTATGAACTATGGTTTGGTCATCCTCCTACTGTAAGACATTTCAGAGTTTTTGGTAGTAAATGCTATATCAAAAGAGATGAGTATTTAGGCAAGTTTGATGCAAGAAGTGATGAAGGAATATTCTTGGGATACTCTACTCAAAGTAAGGCTTACCGGTGCTTCAACAAGAGGTTGAAAAAGATTGTTGAAAGTGCTAATGTTAAAGTTGATGAAAGCAAAGAAGGTCATTCCAAGTATTGCGGATATGGTTAAGATGATCAAGATGAAAGTCAAAGTCAAGGAAGACAAGATCATATTCAAACTCAGATCCAGATTGATCTAGTAACTCCAATAACTCAAGAGATTAGTGCAGAAGATGAGGAACCAGTTCAAGAAACAGAAGTTTAAACAATTCCCAAAATCCCCAGATATGTAAGAATGAATCATCCTGAAGATCAATTCATAGGAGATAAAAATAGAGGTGTTCAAACTAGGAGAAGAGTTGCTGAAGATCAAGAAGAGATTTGTTTGATTTTAAAGATTGAACCTAAATTAGTAAGTGAAGCTTGCAATGATGAAAACTGGGTTAAGGCAATGGAAGAAGAATTGATCCAAATTGAAAAGAATCGCACTTGGGATCTTGTTCCCAGACCTGAGGACAAAAATGTGATTGGAACCAAATGGGTCTTCCAGAATAAACTGAATGAAGATGGTGAGGTTGTAAGAAACAAGGCAAGGTTGGTATGTAAAGGTTATTCTCAAGTGGAAGGAATTGATTTTGAAGAAACTTTTGCTCCAATGGCAAGGATAGAGGCAGTTAGATTATTTCTTGCTTTTGTTGCTTTCAAAGATTTTAAAGTTTATTAGATGGATGTCAAATCAACATTTCTAAATGGAGATTTGGAGGAAGAAGTCTACATTGAACAACCAGAAGGATTTCAGTTGTCTGATCAGGGAGATATGGTTTGTAGACTAAGAAAAGCCTTGTATTGACTCGCGCAAGCTCCAAGAGCCTGGTATGCCAGATTGGATAAGCATTTGCTTAAGCTAAGATCTAGCAAAGGTACTACTGATAGTAATATGTACTTCAAGATAAATCATGAGGACATTCTAATTGTTGAGGTCTTTGTTGATGATATCATTTTTGGTGGAAATGAATGTATGTGCAAAGCATTTGCTGATCAGATGAAAAGTGAGTTTGAGATGTCAATGTTTGGTGAGATGAACTTCTTCCTAGGTGTACAAATTGTTCAGTCAAATAAAGGTATCTTGATATCTTAGTCCAAGCCAGTAGGTACTCCTATTGTAACTGAATGCAAGCTAAGCAAAGATGATGACTCCCCAAAGGCAAATCAGAAAAGGTATAGATCAATGATTGGAGGATTGCTCTACTTGACTCAGACCAAACCTGACATCATGAATATAGTTAGACTTGTTGGCAGATTTCAAGCTGATCCAAAAGAATCCCATGTTGTGGAAGTCAAAAGAATTTTCAGATATCTCAAGGGGACAATTGATTATGGAATGTGGTATCCAAAAGACAATGATTTCACTCTTTATGCATATACAAATGCTAATTGGGAAGGAGATGTGGATGACAGAAAAAAGTACTAGTGGTGGCGCATTCTTCTTGGGAAGAAGATTGGTCTCTTGGATGAGCAAAAAGCAAGAGGCAATTTCTCTATCTACTATAGAGGCAAAGTATATAGTAATAGCAAATAATTGTTCTCAAGTTTTGTGGATGAAGTAAATGCTGAAGGACATCAAAATTGTGTTTGAGGAGCCAGTCACAATTTTATGTGATAATTCAACTGCTATAAGCATTTCCAAGAATCTGGTATTGCACTCAAAGACAAAGCATATATCTATCAAGTTTCATTTCTTGAGAGAGAAAGTTAATGAGAATGAAGTCAAGTTAGATTTTGTGTCTTCCAAAGATCAGATTGTGGATACCTTCACTAAGCCTCTTCCCAAAGATACTTTTGAGTATCTCAGAGAAAAGTTAGGGGTTATTACACCTACTGATCAGAACTAAGATGCACTAAAGTGCATCAGTCTAGTGGAATTCACATTCATATCTTGTGATCTAGATTGATGCTAAGGAGGTACTACTCAAAGGGGGAGTAGTCAGTATGCAAATTTTGGGATTAGTCTGAAGAAAAAAAGGAGAAAAGATAGCAAATATGTGCCCTTTACCATTGATGTCAAAGGGGGAAAGAAGTCATGTGAAAAACTAGTTGTTGATGTAAGGGGAAGCAATAAAGAAAGTAGTTGCAGAAGTAAGAAGAGAAAGGGGGATAAGTTCTTGTCTTGATGGTTAAATTTACTTTTTTACATCATATGTTGCCATCAATGACAAAGGGGGAGATTGTTGCAAATATGTGTCTAAGTGGTGTTGTTATTGATGTCAACATATCCTTGTTGCCATTGGTGTCAATTGTGTCCTATTTTGCTATTTGTATAGAAGACCGGATTGTTTAGGATATTGAGAAAATTAATGAAAATCAATGCATGCGGACCATATGGCTATGTAAAGGATTGTCAGAGATTGCTCTAGTTAAGAATTGAGAAGTCCGTATGAAGATTTGAAGAAGTTATGGCCATCTAAGTAGAACAGGATTTTATAGTATTCAGAAGAGACAGTGTGACAGTAAGTTGGTCCAGATTAATCCATAATGAAATACTATGGTCTATGGATCTGAAGGCATGTTTGGGAAGTCAATGTGTATCATCAACTCCAGTGGTTCATGGTTTGGAGGTCTGTAAGCTATCCTTCTAGTTTGATAGCCATGGTAGATAGTGTTCTTGAGCTTCTGGAGGAAGATATAAATGATTCTGGTAATTTGGTTTAGAGTGAATGTTATTGGTGATTTCAATGTGCATGTGGAGGTCTTTGGATCATGTGGCTACTATGTTGAAGGTCCACATTGAAGTTTGAGCCTATTGATTGAATATTTCTTCTTTGAGGTTGATGTTCTTCCCAGTCTTGGCTGATCAGATGATCCTACCATGTTGTGGATGATCTAAGAGCATTTTTATGAAGTGTGGCATAGTTTCAAAAGAAGATTCAAGTCTCAATTGTGTTTGGATGATAGTGTGATGATCAATGTCAAGTTTAGCCAACCTTGTTGATCATTCCAAGGTTGATGAAGCATAAAAATACTTGTTGAAGAGTTGTTGAAAAGCATCCTTGAAAAAAAAGTGAAATATAAAGAAAGGATCAAAAAGCAAAGCAAAGAAGAAGAGGAGCGAAAAAAGTATAGAGTGAAGAAGAATTTGAAGATAAGAGCAGAAGTTTTAAGCCTTCAAAGGGATTGATTCAAGCATGAATGTAGATGCTATTTCTCCATTCATTATTTCTATATAAATCATAATTTCTTATAGGCAGTGAGCCTCTCCTTGAGCAGTGAGCTCTGGGCAATGCAACCGAAGGCATGTGCCTTCTATTTTCTTAAGTACTTTTAATAGGGTACGCATTTTTGTGGGTTAACCCCCACTGTGGTTTTTCCCTTAACTGGGTTTTCCACGTCAAAATTCTGGTGTTGTGTGTTCATGTTGTTTCTTCTCATATGTTGATTTATGCTTAAATGTTTTCATCATTAATCTAATTATAAAGAAGATTTAAAAGGATCAAAAAAGGTTAAATTTTAGGGACAACTGATTCACCCCCCCTCTTAGTTGTCTGGACTATTTCCAATAGGTGTGAAGATGGAGGAGGAGGATTGATGTATGACATTACTGTGTTCCTCACCAGATTCATGGGACCACCTTGTTATGGCCATTGGGAGTACCACTACCACCTTCAAGATGGATGAAGTGGTTTCTTCATTATTGTCTGAAGAAATGTGAAGAAAGTCTTCTGAATCAGCTAAGGAGGCTCTTGTGGTTCCTGGTAGATCTAAAGAGAAGGTAAAGAAAAAGGATAAGAAGAAGGAAGAAAAAGGAAGATCCAAATCTCATGGGAGCTCTAAGTCTCCTAGAAATTCCAAGGCCCTGTGTTGGAACTATGGAAAACATGGTCACTTTCGCAAGGAGTGCAAGGAGGAGAAAAAGAAAAAGAAGAAGAATTATGATTCAGATTCTTACAAGTCCTCTCAGGATGAAGGAGAAGCATTTGTTGCTGCCTTAGCAATGCATGAATCTAAGGATGTGTGGCTTATTGACTCTGGTACACCTTTTCACATGACCTCACATTGGGGTTGGTTTTCAAAGTATGAAGAATGCGATGGTGGAAAGGTATACTTGGGTGATAATTCTCACCTGAAGATTGTTAGTCGTGGAAGAGTCTTGATTCAATTCCTTGATGGACGAGTGGGAATCAATGGTGTTTTGCATATACCTAGTTTGACATGGAACCTTCTTTCTATAAGTAAGTTGAATAATGTGGTTGTGCAGGTTGTTTTTCGAATGGAGGATGTAAGATGACTAGAGGATATATGGTGTTGGCTAAGGGTGTTATGATTGGTACTCTGTTTTAGTTTGATGCATGCGTAGTTCAGTACAATAGTGCCTTTATTTCAAAGAAGAGAGCTTTAGAGTCTTCATCCTCACCATTGGAGCCAGCAATGAAGAGGATTGTTGTATCTACTTCCAATGGTCATGCTTTATGGGTACCTAAAGGTGCTCATTCTATGGAGATGAAACTTCCAGCTGAGAAGACAATGTTATGGAACCAAAGGCTTGGTCACATTGGTGAAATGGGTTTGAGGACCCTGAAAAATAAAATTCTTGTTGAGGGTGTGAATGATTGTAATCTTGAGTTCAATTTTTGCAAATATTACATTTATGGAAAACAAAACTGTGTTCAGTTTTATTCCAGTTCTCACAAATCTTCTGTGGTTTTGGACTTGATTCATTCTAATGTGTTTGGTCCTGTTAATGTTCCTTCAATTTTAAAATCTATTTACTTTGTTTCATTCATTGATGACTATAGTAGAAGGACATGGGTGTATTTCCTTAGAAGTAAATATGAAGTCTTTAATAGATTCAAAGAGTTCAAATCTCTTGTAGAAAATCAGAAGGATAGAAAGATTAAGTGTTTGAGGATTGACAACAATGGTGAGTTTTGTTTAGCAGATTTTGACAAGTTCTATAAAGAATAGGGGATTGAGAGGCACAAGACAACTCCATATACCCCTCAACAGAATGGAGTTGTAGAGAGGATGAATAAAATGTTGATGGAGAGGGTAAGGAGTATGCTAAGTGGAGATGGTCTTGAACAAAAGTTATGGGTTGAAGCTATTGCTACTGCTTGTTACTTGGTTAACAGGTCTCCTACATTAGTGCTCATTGATAAGACACCTATGGATATATGGTCTAGTAAAAATCCTTCATTAAGACACATTTGAGTATTTGGTTGTGAGGCATATGCACATGTTCCTAAAGAAAAGAGGTCTAAGTTGGAGAACAAGGCTGTGAAGTGTATCTTCATCAGTTATGGCATCGGTATGAAAGGCTACAAGCTTTGGGATCTAATGGCTGAGAGAGTTCTGTATAGTAGAAGTGTGATCTTCAGAGAGCTCAATCCTTATTCTATTGTCTTGTAGCCAGAGAAAGAAGAGAATAAAGATGATGTGGTTCAGCTTCTTTCAACCCCTGAGAAAGTTGAACCAAAAACATCTATTGGACCTGATAATGAGGATAAATCTAGTAACTCTAAAAGTTTAGAAGAAGATGAAGAACCTCAACCTCAATCTTTGAGGAGATCCATGCTGATAAGACAATAACCTGAAAGGTTTGGTTATTCATTGTATGATTCCAGTTGTATTTTTGCTTTAATTTCTAACACTGATGAGCCTAGAACTATGAAAGAGGCTATGGGTATGAAAGATGCAAGTCCTCTATGAGTTCACTCGATATGGCCACTATGAGTTCACTGTGGTCCCCTTTGGTTTGACGAATGCCCCTGTAGTGTTCATGAGTCTCATGAATGGGGTGTTCCGTACCTACTTGGATCAGTTTGTGATTATTTTCCTTGATGATATTTTGATCTATTCACGGATCGAGGAGGAGCATGAGGAGCACCTATGTGAGGTTCTACAATGTTTGAGGGAGCAGAATCTTTGTGGGAACTTGGAGAAGTGTGCATTTTTTAGGACAAAGGTACAGTATTTGGGGCATATCCTATCTGGCGATGGAATCTTAGTAGATCCATCAAAGATCAAGGCTATCAGAGATTGGCTAGCACCCACCAATGTGACAGAGGTTGGGAGTTTTATGGGGTTAGCTGGTTATTATCGTAGATTTGTTGAGGGTTTTTCTTAGGTAGCGCACCCCATCACTTCCCTTCAGTGAAAAGGGAAGAGTTTTCTATGGACTGAGCAGTGTAAAAGGGCCTTTGGGGTCCTCAAGGAGCATCTTACCAACACTCCCATTTTAGCAGTCCCTGATCCTGCAGTAGATTTTATGGTTTGCACGGATGCATCACTTGAGGATTTGGGAGCCATACTTATGCAGGGTGGTAGATCGATCACGTATGAGTTGCAAAAGCTCAAGACCCATGAGATGAACTACCCCACTCATGATTTGGAGTTAGCAGCAGTGGTTCATACTCTAGTTTGTTGGAGACATTTCTTATTGGGTCATCACTTTGAGCTTCATTCAGATCACCACAGTCTTCAGTATATCTTTACACAGCTGAATCTGAATGCCTATCAGCGGCGTTGGATGGAGTTTCTTTGCGAGTATGACTTTGATGTCCACTATATCAAAGGGAAGGAGAATATGGTTACTGATGCATTGAGTCGAAGGCACCATGAGATCTTGACCTTGACTCTGAGTGTGGACTTGAGAGGACGCATTATGTCATACCCACATTTCCCATGTGGTCACAACACTCATCACACGTGTTATGTCCACATTTGTCATGTGGTCATGATATGAAATATCAAAAAATTTCCCATGCTTCCATAGAAACCCCTCACACGCGTAAGAGTGCTCAGTGGCATACGCTTAAGGCGTAAACAATATAGTTGTCAGTGGGGTAATACGTACATGTACACATACCCAAATGTAAGAAGGCCAACAAGGGGGTCATCGTGACACGGTTAACATCGCTACAAGGGTTAAACTTACTAAACTACTAAACCCTAAATTTTGGGAAAATCCGGTAGCATAATGCCTCATGGGCGTGAGTGGGGTTTATTGTATTAACATAAATCTTGATCACGAGGTTTCCTGATTTGGATTACTAAATTTCTTATATCTCACTCATGCATTTGATTAAGTTGATTTAACATTTTTCAACAAAGCACGATCCTTTGCTCTCCTTCACGTTTTCTGAAATTTAATATTAATTTGTTCTCCTTCTAATTTTAGTATTTTCAACAAAGCCCGAACATTTGTTCTCCTTCCTGTTTTCAGGGTTTTATGATTAATCTACTTTCCTTCACATTTTCTATCAATCAGAGTTATCACTGCATCCTTTACATTATTCCTAATTTCTTGGTAGATCAGATCTTTATCAATCAGAGTTATCACTGCATCCTTTACATTATTCCTAATTTCTTGATAGATCAGATCTCTATCAATTAGAGTTATCACTGCATCCTTTACATTATTCCTAATTTCTTGGTAGATCAGATCGCATAAACAGAAACTACTAACTTCATTTGATGAAGTCCAGTAGGTTCTCACTCTAGGCTTAATTCAATGTTTGAATTAATTTTGATTAATTAAATCATTCCCAATCAGGATTAATGGAATGTTAAATCTTAATTAATACTCTTAGCCCTATCCTAGAAAGGTCGTGCATTTTCTCCTCTTTGTTTTCAATTTTATCTTTCTTTCTCTTTTTCTCTCATTTTCCTCAATTGGACATTTTCTCAATCTACAGGTTGAGTTTACAATGGCCACATATGAAATACATATGATGGCTTAATTTAATATTATAAAGATATAAATACAAATAAGCATATATATATATATATGCTTATTTGCATTTATATCTCTAGGTTTTTTCTTTTATTAAAATACATGTATATTTTTTTTCTTTTCGTTTTCTTGGTATTTCATTTGTGAAAAATTGTTAAACCCCAAATCCCATTTTCCTATAAATGGAATTAATATAAATATATATATATATATATATATATTCTTATTAAATATTTGTTATATATATTTTTTTAATATTGAGACCCTATTATATTCTTTTAAAAAAACTTCCCTTTACAAAATTATTAACAAATAATTAATATATATATATATTAATATTTTATTGTGTTATAATATATTAGATTTTCTTTATATACATCACTGAATATTGTTTTATTCATATAATTTTTTTTGAATTACATTGAAGAAACCCTAACACATTTTTTTTTGTTTTGTGTTTGGCTGTGCAGGGTCAATGGAGGCGGCAGTGACGGAGAGGGCGGCTCTATGTGAAGGGGCCGCAGGTGGAGGTCACAGAGAAGGGGGATTTGTAGGGAGTGGCAGACAGGAGACAAAGGTCCTAGGCAGAGGGAGGATCAGAGGTCGTGGGGCTAATGGAGCGGAGGCCGCAAAGGGGAGGGTTTCTAGGCTGCGCAGTGGTTAATACGGGGGGGCAGGGGCGGATGGGGGTGTGGGGAGGGGACGGAGCCCCCACCCACATCCCACTTAGTGGGGTGTGGGTGGGGGCTCCTCCCCCTCCCCACACCCTTTACATTGCTAAGGGTGGGGATTCGAACCCCCACCAATCTTTGTATAAAATTCTTTTTATTTAGAGCACTTTGCGATGCCAAAAAAATACAGTCTCCCTCTGTTTTAAATTTTATTTATTAATAAATAAATATATATATATATACATACAAAAATCATAATTTAATACAACTCACAATTTAATTTTAAAATATATATATATATATATATATATATATATATATATATATACTCAATTATCACTGTCAAATAAATTTTGTAAGGTAGAATTTTAAAAAAATCAATTTGTATTTGATTTTCATATAATACATATTATCAATTACACCTCATGGTTAAATTTATAATTTCTTTTTATTTTCATCCATTACACAAGAATTATTAAATCTATTTTTCTTTTAATTCAATTCCATTTCAAGTCAATAACTTAATTTAAATATATCAAGCATATGATTTATGTTTATACATTTTATTTTGAAGGGAAGATTTAATTGTATTGGAAATTAATTACAAACAAAACTCAAATGCATAACTATAACCAATTTTCATTTCTTTTCTTAGTAACAAATTACAACTTCATTTTTGCCATAATAACAACTTCATACCTATCAATTTGATATTCCCATTTTGTCATACAATGAATTGCCTTATAAACAACTTTCCTACAATTCCTACTTACTTAAATGGTAAGATCTAATCATCAAATTGTAACTTTTAATACAATGAAAGAAGCTTTCTTCACAACTTATGAAAATACAATTTAATAAAAAGAGAGAGAGAGAGAGAGAGAGGTCCTCCTTTTTGAAAATCAACAAGGATGAAGTTTCTAAATAAGCCAAGCTCTCCACAAAGAGCTTTAAGAGTAAAGGAAAATAAAATATTTTCCAACACAAGAAATTTTCTTCAACTTCACACTAAGCTTCATGGAACCTGCATAACACACAAGGGAAAGAAACACCACACATCCTGCTCTCCTCCCTACCGTAGACCCACAAGAGGGTCACCCCCGAGTTAGGGAGGTCATCCACACACCTAGGGAACTCAAATCCACTTCACAACAAGATAAACAAACATCTCAAAAACACTAAATTACACCCATGGATATTTACAACACACAACTCAACCAAAGTGAGTTTAAAAAGTGGTAGGAGAGTGGACACACTCAACTCTAGAGTGCCACTCCTTCAAAATATTTCAACACAATTTTTCTCCTAGTCTCAAGCCAAACATGTTAACAAAATTTCCAAAGGAATTCCTATTTTGGCTCTCAAGCCATGTGACAAATTTACTCAAAATCACATAAAATGCCCTTAAGGCTTTCAACATCCCAAAACAAGGTAATGACCTCGAGGAGGATCACTCCTCCCCTACCCCACACTTGATGAGCATTTTCTCCCAAGTGGGAGAGGCTCTTTCAACACCCTACTAAATAATCCCCACAATAACAAAATACAACACAGGCAAAATACAACTCACACATTTATCATGCAAGCAATTGAAATACAAGGGGAAGGCCTTAGCCTTGAAAACCAACCTTTAAAAGTCCTATTATGGAAGAAGTTGATGTAGAGCTCCTCTAAAGTCTCCTCCAACCTAAGCCACCAAACTCCCTCTATCCTTTTTCTAAAACAATTTCCAATAATCCCAAAAATTCTCAAAAATTCAACAACCTTTTTCCCTATCCCAAGTGGGATTAAAATAAGCCCAATCCATGAGCTTAGAGGAATGGGGAGGTGACACTTGTCACCTCCTCACTCTTTCTCCCCACTAAAAATGTGTCCCAAGGGATGGGTGTTGACACATGTCACTCACCCATCCCCAAAGTCTTCCTCACCCCTTACCACATGTCCTCTCTCCAACACATGGGAGAGAAAAGGGGAGTTAAAGAGGGAAAGGGTGACACATGTATCTCCCTCCTTTCCTCTCATGAAGGACCACACAACTCCATGGGGACTCTCACCAATTGTGAGAGAGACTTGAAGTCAAGTCCTCCACAATTGGTGGATCTTGGAGTCATCTCTAGCCTTGGGCATTGAAAAGGGATGGGCTTGAGTGTTGGTACCACTCATCCTATCCCTCCCATGCCTCCAAATTCGTCACTTAACTTCAGTGTGAAGTTAAGGTGACCATACAGAGGTTTACCAAGGGTTATCCAAGTCAAAAGGGACCCTAGACCCATGGGGTATAACCCAGGGTCAAGTTTAACCTAGTTAGAACACCCAGGGTCAAGTTAAAACACAAGAAAAGGGTCTCCAAAAATTTAAAATTTAAAAATAAAATTTAAAGACAAATCTTACAACACATCATAATTCAAATTAAAAGAGGCTAAACCTAACCCATTTAACCTTATGCAAATTAACATTACAACATTACATCAAAAATAGAGTTGATCTTGGTTCCTCGTGGAACCAGATCAACTTCACAAGGGATTACAAAATAAGGTGTGGGATGATCTCCAGTATCTGTGGTTTGTTAGAATACCTGCGTACTCAATTGCAAAGTTAATTCCACATATAAATATCATAGCCAAAGAAATTTAAAACATGCATTCCCATAAAATACCACAAGTTCTCTTAAGCATAAAGGAAATCACATCACAATTTTCTAACTAACATCACCCAATTAGTTTTCCTTTAATATAGAGCATCTATTTAACATCACCCAATTAGTTTTCCTATATTATAAACATCTATCTAACATCACTCAATTATTTTTCCTATAAAATAAACATCTAGCTAACATCACCCAATTTGTTTTCTCTTAATACAAGCATCTATCCAACATCACCCAATTAGTTTTCCTTTAACATAATAAAGTCTAATAGTTCAGAAATCTGGGATCAACAGTCCCACAAATATAAAAGTATCAGCAATAGTAAGGTAAATAGTCACATGAACGGAAGTGAAAAATGTAGGCCTCACACATTATTCAGCATCTACCTGAGGATGAGTGGTTTCTTGAGGTGCAGCAAGAGATTTGTTCACAGAGGGCCCTTGTGGGCAAGTTTGCAGGGTACTCACTAGAGGAAGATGGGTTACTTCATCATCGACAGCGCATCTATGTACCCCACGCAGGTGACCTACGTACTATAGTGTTATCAAAGGCTCACAGAGCACCACATGCAGCATATCAGGGGTGAAGAAGATGCATGCCAACCTATGACAGTTGTACCATTGGGCGGGTATGAGATGGGATATTGCAGAGTTTGTTGCTCAATGCCTTGAGTGCTAGAGGGTCAAGGCCCAACATCAACATCTAGCGGGTCTTTTATACCCTCATGAGATACCTAGGTGGAAATGGGAAACTATTTCCATGGATTTCATTGTTGGTCTTCCTATGTCTTCATGTCGCCACAATGCCATCATGGTGACAGTCGACAAGTTGACCAAGGTGGCACATTTCTCACCTATACGCATGACGTACAATGCACCAGTAGTGGTGAGAGTATTCTTGGACAATATTGTGAGATTACATGGAGTACCTCACTGCATCATTTCTGGCAGGGATTCATTATTCACTTTAGCCTTTTGGAGAGCTTTGTAGTAGATGTTGGGCACACAGCTCAACTTTAGCTCTGCTTATCATCCCAAGACAGATGGATAGAGAGAGCGGGTGAATCAGGTGTTGGAGGACATGCTTCGTATGTATGTTATGGACCATCAGTCTAGATGGGAGGAGTATTTGTATCTAGTTGAGTTTGTCTACAATAATGGACATCACAGCTCGTTGGGTATGCCTCCCTTTCAGGCTTTATACGGCAGACCATGCAGGACACCATTGAGTTGGGATCAGATAGAGGACAGGGTTGCCATTGGTCTAGAGTTAGTTCAAGATATGGAACAGTAGGTCACATTGATTAGGCAGAGACTTCAGGAGGCACAGGATAGATAGAAGAAGTATGCCAATGCTAAGAGAACTGATTAGAGCTTCTCAGTGGGTGACAGGGTATTCCTTAGAGTGCGGCCGCACAAGAGTCTAATCCATTATGGAAAGGGCTCTAAGCTCACATCATGTTTTGTAGGACCTTTTGAGATTTTGGAGTGGATAGAACCTGTTACCTACCATCTAGCATTTCCACCTAACCTGTCACGTATCCATGATGTCTTTCATATTTTTCTATTGAGGTGATATATATCTGATTTATCTCATGTATTGGACTGTAGTGCTCTATAGGTAGAGGTAGATGAGCAGTTGGCTTTGGAGCCAATTCGTATATTGGCTCATCAGACACTGGGCCTTCAAGGTTGAGAGCTGGACTAGGTTAGGGTCTAGTGGGATCGTTATGATGAGGTCACAGTGACTTGGGAGGATGCAGCTAGTTTGAGGGCACTCTATCCTCGCCTTTTTGACAACTTCCAGGAGGAAGTTTAGTCTTAGGGGGGAGGATGTGAGGCCAATTATTTTTCCTTCCGTATTTTGGTCATTTTACATTTCAATTGATGACATTATCATACTTTTAGAGACTATTGTTCCATTATGCAGATTTGATTATAGCTCATGATTTTGATTTGACATTGATTAGACATATGGTGATTCAATTTGATCATATTTTGATGCTATGTTGAGACTAGACATGCAAGATATATTAGATGATGTTTATTGATGTGATTTCTTGTTCTTTATGTGATGATGATGTTAGATTCAAGACAGACAACTGAGAGGGGGGTGAATCAGTTGTCCCAAAACTTCCTTCCTATTAATCACTTAAATCCTTCTTGTAATTCAGTAGCATAATAATAGATCAACCATGAGAACATAATGCAACAATTCAAGAGCCGAAACACATTAACACATATGACACCAAGATTTTAACGTGGAAAACCCGGTTAAGGGAAAAACCATGGGGTGACTAACCTAAGATTGTATTCTCTGTTAAAAGAATAAGAAGAACAAATGGTACATGCCAATTAGGGCTTACTGCCAGAGCACACTGCTCAAAAGAGGCCCACTGCCTACAGGAGACACGCTGTCTATAGAATGATAAATATTACATACTTGAACTGAAGAATAGCATCTTCACCATGCTTGATTCAATACCATTTAAGCCCAATATTTATGCTCTGCCTTTCTCTCTACTCCTTTCTACCACACTCTCATCTCCACCAAGATACTTTTGAAATGAATTCACAACTTCTTATTTATACAAGACATTTGACTTTGGGATAATCATCCAAGTCGGCATACTTTACAGAGCAATATATAAATACAACATGACTAATTACAAAAGGATTCACGCAAATCACCACACTATCAACCACACATATTTGAGACTTCAATCTTCCTTTAGGAACATGCCATTCTTCACATAACATCTTCAAAATCATCCGTAGGATGTGTAACTCATCCGGTCGGCCAAACTTAGGAAGAACATCATCATCTGGAAGTAATCCTTCAATTATGAGCTCAATCATCAATGCAGACCACCAACATGAACTGAACACAATCCAAAGACCTCCACAAGCTTGCTTGAATCACCAAGAACATCCACACTACTTCTGCTTACTGAAATCTTTCTCTCCTTCATTCAGAACCTTAAGAACATAATCTGTCATCACTGTCATATTAGAATAGATGCTTGTGGACCTCTAGACCATGAACCAATTGAGTTGTCACTTCACATTAACTTCCTAAAAACTCCACTTAATCCATAGAACAAGATATTATATTTTCGGATCTCATCAGACCTATCTGTGTCACTCTGTCACCTCTTAACATTTGCCAAAACCAGTTTTACTCAAGTGGCCATAACTTCTTCAGATCTTCATGCAGACCTCTCAAATATTTATTGGATCATCTTAAGACACATATATACAAACCCTTTGAAGCACATCCTCTGATCTTCATCTTAGCTGGGATCTTCACCTTACTATTTTCACTATTCTTCTCTATTCTTGATAGGACTAATTTTCTCAATATCCTCAGTATACAACTCATCCAATCCTTGTTCATCAATGCAACAGGAGTATGTTGACATCAATGACAACACTGGTTAGGCCCATACTTGCAACAATCTCCTCCTTTGTCATTGATGGCAACATATGATGTGAAAAACTATTTTGACCATCAAGACAAGAGCTTCTCCTTACTGACTGACATAACTCCCCCTGTCAGTAACAACCATTCACATGTCTTCTCTTCCTTTACTGCTCCCCCTTTTGATCAGTAACCACTTTTGTTTTTGTTTTTCACATGTCTTCTCTCCCCCTTTGACATCAATGGCAAAGGGCACATACTTGCAGCACTTCAGAATCATACTAGCTGCTCCCCTTAAGTAGCAGCTTCCCATCATCAATCTGAATGACAAGATATTACTGTGAGATCCACTAGACTGATGCACATCAGTGCACCTTAATTCAGAACTAGAGGGGTAATAACCCCTAACTTCTCCCTGAGATACTCAAAAGAGTCCTTAGGTAGAGGTTTAGTAAAAATGTCTGCAATCTAATCCTTGGAAGGTACAAACTCCAATCTGACTTCATTCTTGTTCACTTGCTCTCTCAAAAAATGAAACTTGATGGATATATGTTTTGTCTTTGAATGCAACACTGAATTTTTTGATATATTTATTTCACTTGAATTATCACAGAAGATTGTGATAGCTGCCTCATACTCCACTCTGATGTCTCTTAGCCTTTGCTTCATCCACATTACTTGAGTGCAACTACCTGCTACTGCAATATATTTTGCTTCTGTAGTGGATAGAGATATTACATCTTGTTTCTTGCTCATCTAAGAAACCAATCTTTTCCCTAAAAAGAATTCTCCACCATTGGTACTCTTCTGGTCATCCACATCTCCTTTCCAATCCGCATCTATATATGAATGAAGTGAGAAATCATGATCTCTAGGATACCATAAACCATACTCAACTGTCCCTTTTAGATATATGAGAATCCTCTTGATTGCCATGACATGAGATTCTCTAGGATCATCTTGGAATCTAGCAACAAGACCAACAACATTCATAATGTTAGGTCTACTTTGAGTAAGATACAATAGTCCTCCAATCATTGACCTATACTTTTTCTGATCAGCCTTAGGAGAGTCATCATCTTTGCTCAATTTGCATCTAGTTGCCATAGGAGTATTCATTGGTTTTGAGTCTTCCATCCCAAATTTCTTCAACAATTCTTTCACATATTTGGTCTGTGAAATGAAGATTCCTTTCTTTGTTTAAATGATTTGTAGACCCAAGAAGAAATTTATTTCCCCAAACATGGACATCTCAAATTCACTTTTCATTTAATTTTCAAAAGTTTTGCACATACTATCTCTTCCTCCAAAAATGATATCATCATCAAACACTTCAACAATTAAGATATTTTCATGATCAATTTTGAAGTACAAGTTACTTTCAGCAGTACCTTTGTTGAAACCAATCTTCAAAAGATGCTTATCCAGTCTTTCATACCAGGCTCTTGGGGCTTGTTTGAGTCCATACAATGTTTTCTTCAACTTGCAGACCATATCACCATGATCAGACAATTGGAATCCATCTGGTTGCTCAATGTAAACTTCTTCTTCCAAGTCACCATTCAGGAAGGCAGACTTGACATCCATCTGATATACTTTGAAGTCCTTGAAGGTAGCAAAGGCAAGAAATAATCTGACTACTTCAATTCTTGCCACGAGAGCAAAAGTCTCTTCCAAATCAACTCCTTCAACTTGGGAATAACCCTTGTAGACCAATCTGGCTTTGTTTCTGACTACTTCACCATCTTCATTTAGTTTATTCTGGAAGACCCATTTGGTTTCAATCACATTTTTATTTCTAGGTCTAGGAACAAGATCCCAAGTGTGATTTTTTTCAATTTACATCAACTCTTCCTTCATTGTTTTAGTCCAGTTCTCATCATTGCATGCTTCATTCACTGTCTTTGGTTCAATCTTTGAAATCAGACAATACTCTTCTGAGACTTGAGCAATCTTTCTTCTTGTTTGAACACTTTTTCTTTTATCACCTATGATCTGATCTTTGGAGTGATTCAGTCTTACATACCTAGGAATTTTGGGAATTTCTTACACTTCTGTTTCTTGAACAGGTTCATTCAAACTTATCTCTTCTTCTTGATTCACTGGATCAATCTGGATATGATTTTTAGAAGGGGCTTGGACTTCTTAGACCAAAACATCATTCTGATCATCTTCATCATATTCATAAAACCTTGAGGGTTTTTCAATACATTCATCAACCTTCACATTTGTACTTTCTATAATCTTTCTCAATCTCTTGTTATAACACTGGTATGCTTTGCTTTGAGTAGAATAACCCAAGAATATTCCTTCATCACTTCTAGCATCAAATTTGCCAAGGTCTTCATCTATTTTAATATAACATTTCCTACCAAAGACTCTAAAATACTTCATAGTGGGAGTGATGCCAGACTAGAGTTCATAGGGAGTCTTACCAGTATTGCTTCTGATTTGTACTCGGTTAAGAGTATAGACAAGAGTGCTTACAACTTCTCTCCAGTAGATCTGAGGAACATTTGCTTCCATCATCATGGTTCTAGATGCTTCCTGGATGGTCCGGTTCTTTCTCTCCACTACTCCATTCTGTTGTGGAGTCCTTAGAACAGACAACTGTCTTTTTATCCCATGTTTCTCACAGAATTCTATGAACTCCCCGGATGTGAATTCTCCACCTCTGTCAGACCTAAGACATTTTATGTTTAATCTAGTTTCATTTTGTACCATAGCCTTGAAGATTTTGAATTTCTCAAGAGCCTCAGATTTCTCTTTCAGAAAAGTCACCCACATCATTCAGGAGTGGTTGTCAATTAATAACATGAAGTATCTATCACCTTGCAAGCTCTTGATTCTTACCAGACCACATAGATCAGTATGTACTAAGTCCAACAATCCAGTAGAAGACTATTCCTTACTTTTGAATGAGACTCTGCTCTGCTTACCCAACTGACATTCTTTGCACAAACTATTAATAGGTTTCACCAATCTTGGAAGATCTCTTACAGCCTGAGTGTTGCTTATCTTGATGATATTATCAAAATTCACATGACACATTCTCCTATGCCACAACCAACTCTAATCAATTTGAATAAATAAACAATTTTTACCAGTACCAACCAAGTGGAAGATATTACCTTTTGTTTAAGTACTAGATGCAATCTCTATTCTGGAACTTTCAAAGATCTTACATTTTCCATTTTTGAATCAGAGATCATAGCCTTTGTCCACCAACTATCCAACACTAAGAAGATTGTGCTTCAAACCTTCAACATATAGTACATTACTGGTTTTGTTCTTTCCATCAAAAGAAATGGTTCCTCTACCTCTAATTCTACCAGCAGAATTATAACCAAATTTTACCACTCCTTCATATCTTTCCAAATCTACGAACTTATTTTTGTCACCTATCATATGGTGGGAGCATCCACTATCAATGACCCAATCATCCTTTTCTTCAACTTGGGCAGCCAGAGCTCTTTCTACCATTTTATGATTGACAGATTTAGAGGGCATTGGATCTTCTTCCTTGATGGCAATAAATACCCAATCACTTCTGGATTTATTTTGTGTCTCTTATTCATCATCTGTTACTCCTTCATCATCATCATCTTCATGAACACAGTAACATTTCTTTTGGAATCTTGATCTGTTAGGATTTGACCTTGAAAATCTTTTCAGACACCTTGAGGCAAAATGACCAATCTTATTGCAGTTAAAACATTTAAAAGATAATTTCCCTTCATAATTACCAGATCCTCTTGGCAGTCTTTTTGCAATAAGGGCTTCAAATTGAGCAGCTTCTGCTTCATCTTCTTCCAGATCCTTTCTTGTTTTTTCATACCATGATAGTTTCTTTGAAGAGTTCTCTCCTGGATCAAACTTTTGTTTTCCTTTTACAGAGGCACTAGCTTTGAATGCAGATTCAGTCTTGGGGGGTGCATCTCCAAAATTGGTCAATTCGAATACAGCTAATTTACCAACTACTTGATCTCTTGTGATATTTGAAAAAGATCTAAATTCTTAAGAATCTCATCTTCATCCAAGATTTAGGAAGGGATCTGAGAACTTTGGCAACAATCTCATCTTCATCCAAGATTCCTCCAGCACATCTAATGCCACAAACAAGCTCATTTACTCTTGGCATAAATGTAGTGATATTTTCATCTTCTCTCATCTTCAAGTTTTCAAAATTTCCTTTCAGACTCTGTAGCTTGGCACATTTAACATACTTGTCTCCTTCATGCAGAAGTTCTAGTTTTTCCCAAATCTCATATGTAGTTTTTAGATCAATAACATTTGTCAGCTCTGAATCAAATAAGGCACTTAGTAGAGCTTCTTTAGCTCGAAGATTGTTTTTAGCATCTCTGATTTCATCTACAGTTCTCAGACCATTCTGTGGAGGAACATACTTCTTTGAAGCCATGATCCAATATTGCATTCCCATACATTGCAAGTGACATTCCATGTGGCTTTTCCAAAGAGTGTAATTGGTTCCATCAAACCTCAGACTATCCTTCTTGTAGAACGACATCCTGGATCTCCTCAAGCGGTTAAGCTCTTTTAAAGGAACTTAGCTCTCATACAAATTGTTAGATTCAAGACAGACAACTGAGGGGGGGGTGAATTAGTTGTCCCAAAACTCCCTTCCTATTAATCACTTAAATCCTTCTTGTAATTCAGCAACATAATAATAGATCAATCATGAGAATATAATGCAACAATTCAAGAGCAGATACACATTAACACATATGACACTAGGATTTTAACATGGAAAACCTGGTTAAGGGAAAAATAATAGGGTGACTAACCCAAGATTGTATTCTCTGTTAAAAGAATAAGAAGAACAAATGGCACATGCCAATTAGGTCTCACTGTCCAAGCACACTACTCACAAGAGGCCCACTACCTATAGGAGACACACTGTCTACAGAATGATAAATATTACCTACTTGAACTGAAGAATAGCATCTTCACCATGCTTGAGTCAGTTCCAATTAAGCCCAATACTTCTTCTCTTCCTTTCTCTCTGCTCCTCTCTACCACACTCTCATCTCCACCAAGATACTTTTGAAATGACTTCACACCTTCTTATTTATATAGGACATTTGACTTTGGAATAATCATCCAAGTCAACATACTTTACAGAACAAATACATAAATACAACATGACTAATTACAAAAGGATTTATGTGGATCACCACACTGTCGGCCACATAGATCTGAGACTTCAATCTTCCTTTAGGAACACGCCATTCTTCATAGAACATCTTCAAGTTCATCCGCAAGATGTGTAACTCATCTAGTCGGCCAAACTTAGGAAGAACATCATCATCTAGAAGTAATCCTTCAATTATGAGCTCAATCTTCAATGCAGACCACCAACACAAACTAGACACAATCCAAAGACCTCCACAAGCTTGCCTGAATCACCAAGAACATCCACACTACTTCTACTTATTGAAATCTTTCTCTCCTTCGTCCGGAACCTCAAGAACACAATCTATCATCACTGTCATATTGGAATAGATACTTGTGGACCTCTAGACCACGAACCAATTGAGTTGTCACTTCACATTGACTTCCTAAAAACTCCACCGAATCTATAGAACAAGATATTAATTTCCAAATCTCACTGGACCTATCTGTGTCACTCTATCACCTCTGAACATTTGCCAGAACCAATTTTACTCAAGTGGTCATAACTTCTTTAGATCTTCATGCGGACCTCTCAAATCTTTATTGGATCATCTTAAGACACATATATAAAAACCCTTTGAAGTGCATCCTCTGATCTTCATCTTAGCTGGGATCTTCACCTTACTATCTTCACTGTTCTTCTCTATTCCTGATAGGACTAATTTTCTCAATATCCTCAGCATACAACTCATCCAATCCTTGTTCATCAATCCAACAGGAGTATGTTGACATCAATGACAACACCGATTAGGTCCATACTTGCAACAGATGATTATGTGACATTAGATAGAGAATGCAGTTTAATCATGAATTATGTTGTAGATGATTAATGTTGTATTCAATGGCATGAATTTAATTCCAGTTGCTTCAGCTATGATTATTCATGATATGATTGACACTTGATCTAGATGTGCACGATTATATTCCCAGGCCATGGGAAATTGGAGGTAGTATTCACACATATGTTATTCCCTGTGAAACTGATCCATTCCCAAGAGGGATGAGGATCACGTTTGATTCGAATGTTGTTTAAGTTCTTGTTGTTTTATTATTTTGGCCTAGTACCCCTTTGTTTAAATTAAATTATATCATGTGTTGTATAAGTTTTATTGTTTTACACCACTTGGTATTGTTTTTATTTTTGGGCCATTTAAAGTGGATTTATGACTCCCTAGGTGAACTTCAGTGTCCCAAAACTTACCCTAGGTGGTTACCCATGGGTCTAGGGTCATTTTGACTAACTAAACCTTGGGGTAACTCACTTTTGGTCACCCTAAACTGATGTTTAGTCAAAGTGACGAATTTTGAAATGGCTAAGGGTGGGAGATGAGTCATGCTCTGGGAAAGACTCATCTCCCTTGCCAAAGTTTGGGGATCCCTTCATTAAGAAGACTTGGGAGGTCTCTAAGACTCCCAAGTGTGTGGGATCTCCCTCCAAGACTCTCACACACGTGTGAGGGCATCTTGGAGGGAGATGGCTTTCTTGGAGAATAAGAGGATGCCATATGGCATCCCTTATCCTCATGGAGGCTTGAAGGGAATTGCCACCTCACCACTTGTTCTCTCACACATGTGTGAGAGCACAAGTGGATAAGGTGGGGATTGGGATGGAATTAGAGGGTGACACTTGTCACTTTCACACTTCCTCTCCCTTGCAAGTGCCATAGGATGAGGAATGAGAAGGTGACAAGTGTCACCTTCTCATTCCTCAAGGCCAATTTAGAAGGCCTATATTACCTCCTCTTATTGAGGAGTGTGGGGGTTCTTGAATTTTGGGATTTTCTTTCTATTCTTGGAGTTTTCTTTTGGGGAGTTAGAGAAAATTTAGAGATTGGAAGATTTAGAGAAGCTTGGAGCTCATCACCAAACGTATCACCAAACGTGCTTCCATTTTTAGGGCTTTTGAAGGTAAGCTCCATGGCTATGGCCATTTACCCTTACATATTTCATTTGTGTTGTGTTTATGGATTTTGTTGTTGTTGTTTTCATTTTTATGTGGGTTGGGAGTTTGGTGAGAGCACCTCCATTTGGAGGTAAGGCTCAACTTATATGGGGTAGGGGAGAGTGAACCTCCTCGAGGTCATCTCCTTATTTTGTGCTACTTATAGCCTTGAGTGCTTTTTCTTGGTGTTGAGATCATTTTGATGGCAAGAGTGCCATGATAGTTTTTGAGTTATTTGGAGATATGTGTTTCTGGAGGTTTTGGCTTGAGGCCTTGAGACTTGGTGTTTTGAGATCTTGGAGTGGCTTATTGAGTAGAGGGGTCCATTCCATTTTGTTTTGTGTTAATCCATGGGTAATTGCTGAGTTGATTATGTGTTGCTTGTTGTGGTGTGTGTGTGCAACTGTGTGATTCCTACCTCCCTAGCTCGGGGGTGACCCACTTGCGGGTCTATGGTAGGGAGGAGGGCTTTTCGTAGTGGCTTGGTTCCCCTTTTTGTTGTTTTACTTCTTGTAGGTTTGTAGTGGGAGAAATGGAGCTTGGAGAAACTCATTTTCACCTCCTTTGCATTATTTTTGTTGGCTATTTGAGCCATGGCCTTTGAGGCCCTATTGTAATTTTTGACAAGTTTATTATTATTCCTTGTGTTGGCTATATAAGGAAATATGATGTGATCAATATTTATTGTTTATTAAAAAAAAAAAAGGAAAATTGGCATTAATTTATGTTGTTATGCTTATATGCTTATGGAGAAATGCTATAAAAGATATATGTTGTTGTCATAATTATTGAAAAAAAAAAAGGGTGTTGATGCTGTGGTTTTGTTGTATATTTTGTGGAAAAGAAAATATATATTGTTATGTTTTATGTAATGGAAATACATGGCTAATAAGTTGTGTTCAAATTTGATATTTAGAAGTTTAAACAAAAATGGTTTTTATAGTTGTTGTCTTTTTAAATAAAAAAAAAAGAACTGTAAATCTGGTTATGTCATTCCATTTAAAGTCTGTTTATATATATACATATATTGAAAGTGTATATATGCTTTTGTTTTTAATGCATCTTATTTTTGATGTTGGATTGATTAAACCGGATGTATATACACTCACCACTATATATATATATATATATATATATATATATATATATATATATATATATATATATATATATATATATATATATACAGAATGGTATTCATATGAGTTTAAATGTAATGCATTGTTTAAATTCTGAAAATATATATATATATATATATATATATATATATATATATATATATATATATATTCAAACATTTTTGCAAACTGTGAAAAAAAGAGAATAGTAAACAAAACATTTGTTTTAGGGGCCAAAAACCCTAAACGTTGAAGTTTTAAACTTATGAAAAAAAAGAAAATGTTTTGGTGGATGGCAGCCATGGCCGCCGCCCACCAAAGATCTTGCAGAGCACGGGTGTGGGTGGGGGCTCGGCCCCCTCCCCACACTTGTTTCCCCCTAAAACAAACCCCCTTCCTTGCATTTTTCGCGACCAGCGGCAGCTGCTTTAACCTTCATCACCCCTCCTGCCATCAACGCCTCCTTGACGTGAAATCTTGATGTATATTCATTAAATATATATTTATATAACTATATATAATTGTATATGTATCCTCTTTCTATGTAACAAAAATAAATGTATACACTTCTAGATTTCTTCTAAATGTATATATATATTTATATATATACATAAAAATGTATATATAAATATATATATTTACATCAGTATTTATAACAAAAAGAAAGAAACCCTATCGAGTATACATTCTGTGTATACCTCTGTGCAAGTAAGCATGGCAACCATGGGAGTGGAAACTTGCAACCTGCAAAACAATGGAGAAAACAAAACAAAGAAGAGAGGAGGAAAACAAAATAACATGTTAGGGTTTTGCCAAAGAGAAAAGAATAAAATAAGGAATTAGGGCTTTTCTTGTGGAAATGATTATTTTAATGAATTAGGATGAGTTGAGAATGTGAGGACTTTGTTTTATTATTTAAAGTAAATTCTTTTTTTGTTCTTCCCTTGTGCACAAGAAATTATATTCCCTCTATTTTTGCTCCTGGGCCTTTTTGAATTTTTAACTCCTTTATGCTTCATTTGAGTTGTTTTAATTTTATTTGGGGGTTTGATTTTTAGTGCCTTGGGGAAATGTATTTTAAGGGGAATGGGTTAAATTTGTTTTAAATGGGAAGTGTGTTCCCTTTTATAATTTATTTAATTGGGACATTTATTTTATTCCCTTAGCACGTTTTAGATCCTTGCGATGGGAAGACTTTTACTCAATTTTTTTATTTCTATCAGTTTTATTATTATTTTATAGAGAGAGGTATTTTAATCTTTCTCTTTTCTCTATTATTTTTGAGTTAGTTAATAAATATAATGTTGAAATTATATTTATTATCGGACTTAATTTTGAAATTTATTTTTGGTGTCATTTAATTATTTTCAAATTTTAATATCTAATTTTAAGGTCGATTTAATTGGCCTTGGCAAAGTATTTAATTTGTTAAATTTTTTCTTTAAGTTTAATTATTATTTCTAAATTTGCTTTGAATTCTTGTTGGAGTTTTTTTTTTTAATTTTTAATTCAATTATTGAAAACGCTTTATGCTGTTGAATTTTTCCTAGATTTTAGGGTTTTAATTTTACGTCATTTTATTGACTTTCATTTTTACCACTCTATTTTATCATGTGTCCATTATGCCATTTATTTTCATATTTATTTATTCGATTTCATTTTGTATTAGAATTAGGAGTTGGTTTCGAACCTGATGAAATCACCTTCCCACCTAGGAAAATTAGGGTTTGGATTAAAATCGTTCTAACCCTAAAAGTGGCATGCTTCATGTCACATACCCCCTAGATGGTTTTCATCACATAGGGGACTGCGTAGGACAATGTACTTCCCTGAATTATGTTTAACATGTTTACACCTCATGCGTATTGCCACCGAACACGCAGACATGTGCGAGGGGGTTCCTAGGGATAGGTAGAAAAGTTTTTTGTATTTCATGTCATGACCACATGTCAAATGTGGACATGACACGTGTGTTGTGTGTCATGACTGCATGGGAAATGTGGGCATGACAGGTGGTGCTATTAGTTGGATGAGTAAGCGGCAACCTGTGGTCACTTTGTCTACTACTAAAGCTGAGTACATGGTAGTAACTCATGTTGGTAAAGAATCCATTTGGCTTAAGAGATTGTGTTCTGATGTTGGGTTTGATGCAGGGAAGATTACTATTTGTTGTGATAGTTAGAGTGCCATATGTTTGGTGAAGAATCCTACTTTCCACGCGAGGACTAAGCATATTGATGTCTAGTACCTTTTTGTACATGACAAGGTAGAGGATAGGAAGGTAAACTTGGAGAAAGTTGATACTTTGATGAATGTTGTAGATTCCTTGACAAAACCTGTGAGCACAAAGAAGTTTAGATGGTGGTGTTCAGAGTCTATGGGCCTCTTAGCCCCTAGCAATTAAATCATGGTGTTGATACTACCTTTTCTCTTAAAAGGTGTTCAACAAGTGGGAGAATGTTAAGAAAAGTGTCTCAACCTTGCAACTTCAAAAGCTTACTATTCTTCCCAGTTTTGGTCTTTTCAAATACCCTTTATCTCGAAGAATGATCTAGAACTTTTAAAGTTTCTAAAAGGGCTAAAAATGGTGAGACATACTATTTTTAGTAAGTTTAAATTTGACCTTGGATTGACATGAAAATTTCCCACAAGGTGCAGAATAGCTAAGGAAACATCACAGGTGAGTTTCGACTCAAGATCATACCTGGGTCATGAGATATTAAAGTTTTTATTTTTTGAAAACTGTCGAAAAAGTTTTGAACTCAATTTTGAGGCACTTAGAGGTCCCTAAACACTCCAAAAATTGTCATAATCAACAAAGTGGGTTCTAGGGTGATAGATCTCTTCACAAGATTTATGACACATCAAATGGTTCATCAATCGGACACCCTAATCAAAAGTTGTGACCTCCGGAAGTTAGACCACCTATTTTTGGGAAATGTAAAAATGTGTTGGACACATAAAAGAGATGTAAAGGAGAGAGTTACACATGTTGGTGTGTGTTCTGGCACATCACAAGGCATCTTTTATTGGAGATAATTTGGGTGCCACTTTTGGGTGGTTTTGGCTCATGGTTTTGTAATTACCGATAACAGTTTACTGTATTGTATCTCCTATATATCAAGAGCTAGAGATGGAGGTTGTGTAAGAATCTTATAGATGTTGAGTTACCTCCTAGATCTCTTGTTTGATATACTCCTATAAAAGCTTGCTCTACAAGTATATTGTAATCTTCTTGATTCCTGAATAATATATTGGGTGGCTTTGGAGTGTGGGGTTTTTTACCTGAAAGGGTTTTCCCCACGTATATCTTGTGTTGTGAGTTTTGTGTTTGCATTTGGAAGTTGTTATTATCTTTTTGTTAATGTGCATCTTAATCTATAACTGTAAAAGTAAAAATTTGTATAAATCTTTCCTCAGTAGATCAGTGTAGGAAGCATTTCCAAATACCTTGCTTCCTTTCAAAAGACATGCTCCTCCACTTGTTGTTCTTGTTATTCATTAACCACATCATTAGAGGGATCTCCTATATAATCTTCTCCAAGCTTGGAGTCTTGGTGTTCATGTGATTATGTTTCAACTTGTTCATCTTATTTTATAATTTCTTCCTCTTCCACAAAGGTATCTCCTTTAGGAGTGTCATATTGTTCATGAATAACTTACTTATGTGGTGGAGTTATATCCACCTGATCACGTTTATCTCCTTGTTGTTGTTCTTGGTGGACTTCTTGATGATCATCCTCTTCTCCTTGATTAACTTCCTCCTCCATATCTTGATTTATTTTTTCCTTTTCTTCTTGGCCTTATGGCAAAGGATTATCTCCCTTAAAGATATTAATGGGAGGACTTCGGGATGGCCATCCATATGTCTGAATTTCTCCTTCCACTAATTATTTTTCTCACTTACAACATGTGTTTGTGTTTCTGTAGTAGTTGGAGGAGGTGAGGATGTCCTTTTATCTATGGGTTTGACTACCTCCTATAGAGTTTGCTCAAGAACACCTTCATCACCTTCCCCTGGAGTTTACCCTAAAGCCTATCTCAGTGGGATAACTTGAGTCATTGGAATTGTACCCAAGCTAGCTGTAACTCCAACATCCATAACCTTCTTTGTAATATAAGCTTTTCAAAAAGCCTCACCCACCATAGAAACTACCTCCTTTGGTAAAGCAATATGAATTGCTCCTCTCATCTTCTTAGGAGAAGTCTTAGGATTCTTCTAGTATACTCTTGTTCTAGAAGTTGACGGAGAATCAATGGCAGATGTCTTTGGATTTTTGTATGCTTCTGGCTTAGAGGTGGGGGTGTCTTTCTTCCTATTCCCTCTGTCACCTATGGCTGGTGTGAATCCTTGTAACCTTACGTTCAACCAATTTGTGTTATGTTCTAGTACTCTTGCACTCAATTCTCTCAATGAAATATCTTCTTTCAAGGACCAATCAATGGGGTCCAACACCTTAGTATCAATAGTATCCAAATGATAAACTAGATCCAAAATGTATCCATCATCAAAGAATTCTTTTGGTATATTACCTCTGAGACCAAATTCTCTCATCTGAAAGGTTTTACGCCTTGTGTAACTTCTCTTTTAGACTTCAAAATTATCCTTTCAATTTGCCCAGAAATCCTCAAGAGCATGCTTATGTTTGAACCCCATTGTAGAAAAAAGTTACTTAAGTCTACTTGTGGGATCAAAGTCATCCCTTGCTTCATATATTTTTAAATTTGAAGCATCCAATTCTTCAATTGTTGTCTTGGCCACCTGTATGGAAGGATATTATTAGAATCCCAAATCAAATGGATACTTCACACTTGCTTTATGTTTCTCAGATAACTTCAGATGTACTTTAGTGATTTACTGAGAGAATTCCATTAAAATGATCTTATCACTGCAATGTCTTGGCAAAATGAATGATGCCTTTTAAAACTACAATTCTAATATAGGTGGACTTGTGGAATTGGATATGTACCATTTTCCCCATCCTCTCATTAACTCCATAGCTTTCTCTGGCATCCTCTAGCCTAGGTCACCTATTAATTGAAGAATGATTGCATATAAAATGCATCATTAACCTTCTTGAAATGTTTCTCAGCTTCCTTTAGTTCTAGTTGAGGATAAAAATCCAAAATTTTATTTTGTCCAGGAGCTTCTCCTCTTGCTCCCATTGTGGTCAAACAAGGAAAGTTTCTAATTCTTTCTGCTAAATATGCAATGTATGATGTCCTATAAAACTTTATGGTGTTGGTCACTAACATTAGTTGTCCATGAAGATAATCAGATACCATTGCCCCCAGTCCAATTGTACCTCCCCTTTAAGGATAATGTATATAAACTAGAACATCCATGTCTCATAATTCCTAGATTCTTCCTTTCCAAAATCCCTACTTAACAAAGTGATAAGGTCTCCAATCTCTCCCTTGAAATCAACTTTGGTGAGCTTGGCAGGGATTTTTTATATTGATTTCTTCTTAGTCCTCAACCATTGCCTATTCATATGCCTCTTGTAGCCATTAAAACATGTCTCATAATGCTTGGGTGCCTCTGCAATGGTTAAAGGCCTAAAGTTTCCATACAGAGGTAAATCAAAAGTATACCTAACCATTGGAGATATGAGGTCTAGCACCAAATTCCCATTTGAATCATAACATCTTCTACTTCCTAAATCATAAAAATGAGCTATAATAAGGATACACTCATGGCATTGGATAACCAAGGGGAACCATGCTACATGACCTAGGCCAGATGCAACTATTTTCTTTGCCCGAGGAGTTGCATCTTTTGCAAAAGTATCTTTGTTGAATTAATCTAGATCAATATGACCTAAATTAGTGTCAGTGATGTTCATTAGATCAGCTTTAAACTTTGAAATGTTGGGAGCTCCTTGGAATTTGTACTTTCATGGTGACAAGTGGTTCCTTCTTTGTCTTATGTTTCTTCTTCTTTCCCTTATCTACAGTTTCCTTATAAACTACTTCTTGATGAAGATGCTCAAATTGACTTATCTCTATCAAAAACTATCTATTCACTCAAATGAGTAGATGTTCTAGGCTTTGACATTTAATATACCTAAAAGAAGCATAAGGCATGTATAAAAATCTAGGAAAATTTGAAGAAAACCCTAAATTTTGCATAATTTGAGTGTTTTGTCACTTTTTAGGTTTTTGGGTCCATTTTGGATTTTCGGACCAAGTCCCAAAATGCTCGTAGGGTCAGTTGTCCCACTAGGAATCTATGATTTCATTCGCTAAGTATGTCAGGGGGAAAAACAATGGATGAACAAAGAATAAATGGTCAAAAGTTTGAATGGTCTAAAAAATCTCTTCGGGACCTGAAGTCTTGAAAGAACCTTTGTGGGAAGTTCTAAATACAAGTTTAATTGTAGGGCGTAGGGTTCCATTTGAATCTCAGACTTTTGAACCAAAGGAACTTTTACTTGTAAAAGTTTCTATGTAAAAAGGGTCACCACAAGGAGCGAGACTCCGAGTGGATATTGGATTTTTGAAATCTAGGACTGAAAATCCCTTTGGGACCTAAGGTCCTGAAAGAATTTTATGAAAATGTCTCTTAAGTCAAAATTGCTTAGGGGTAGCAGGGTTCCTTTCAGATCTTGGACATTTGGAAATAGGATCTAAAACCCCTTTGGGTCTCCGCGGGGAGAGAGACTCCGAGTGTATATTGGATTTTTGAAATCTAGGACCGAAAATCCCTTTGAGACCTGAGGTCCCAAAAGGATTTTATAAAAAAGTCTCTTAAGTCAAAATTCCTTGCAGGTAGCGGGGTTTCATTCGTATCTTGGACATTTAGAAATAGGATCTAAAATCCCTTCAAGACCTGAGGTCCCGGAAGGATCTTTTCATTTAAAGACTTTCTAAGTAAAGAAAGGGGTTCACGAGAGCGGGACTTTGGTCCTTTGATGTAAAGACCACATATCCTATCGAGGCCCAAGCTATTGAAAGGATCCTTCTACTTAGCATTTCAATGTGATTGAAAACAAAGCTAATGGGGGCAGAGGTTGAAATAGGTTTTGGATTTCCGTGTTGAGCCTGAATATCCTTCTGAGGCCTGAGGTCTCAAAAGGATCTATTTTAGAATTTCCTAAGAGGCACCAAAGTATGGCTAATTTTTTAAAAATTCTAGGGCCATGTTTGAATTTAGCCTAAGGTCCAATTTATTTTCTAAAAACCCTAATGTATAACAGGAATCTAATCTAGAAAAGGAAACTAAACTAAATAGAAATCAAACCCTGGCCTAAAAATTGGAAACCATAACACAAAATAGCTAAACTAAAAGGGAAAAAAAAATAGAAATTAAATATAAACTAAATTACAACAAACAACAAGAAGAACAAAAATCAAAATTAAAAGGAAAAACAAGCAATAAAAATCAACCAAAGAAGAGTGCAAAACCCTACCTTGAGATCGTGAAAAATGGGTGAGAAAGTAAAGCAGGGTGCACACACAAACCAACAAACTTCACAACATGAAATCCCACCCAAAATTGAATAGTTAGCTTCCAATTTGCACTTTCAATCATAAAAGTGGATTTTTAGGACTCAAAGAAGTTGGAGATCAAGAAACAAAAGAAAGAATGAAGAAAAAATGACAAAAAATGATTAAATACCTTTGTATTTAATCAAAATGTACCACAATAAATGTGTTAGGTCGAGGTGGGAAAGTGAAAGAGAAACAGACTTTTGGACCAAAGCCCAAAAAACCAAAAATTCAGTCAAGACCCGAAGTCTCGATCAGATCTTTTACGAAAATACAAACATGTCTCGAATCCATGAAATGAACCGAGATCCAGGATCCTAGGAGTTTGGGAACTTCTAGGAGTTTTACAAAAGGCTTCAAAACACAAGTTTTGAAGTGAGACAAAATGTCTAAGGGAAAAATTAAGACTTAAAGGGTGGTCAAAAGACCAAAAACAAGACAAAAGGACAAAAGGACAAAGAGGGGGGTCCCCAATTAGCTCTAAAAAGTTGCGTGTGTATGCAGGGCATAACAAAACCAATTTTTTTTCACTTTTTGGGGGATCAAATGAAGTCATTTGGAAATTTCATTTTGTAAGCATGTAGCCCTTGGTATTAGCTTTCCAAAAATTATATGTAGTATGTTTTGTTTGATATTATATTTTTAAAACTTTTTATAATGAATGTAGGTCTATTATGAAAAAATACTAGCATGTATTCAAGACACTAGGAAAAATAACAAACATTGTTAATGTTGGCACCCTAAAGTTTTGCAAATTTGAAGTGCCTATCTTCTCTCGATGTGTCGACAGAGGTTAGGTCAGCATGCTACTCAATCTACCTCAGAGCCCACCTTTGCTAATTAAAATCTTGCAACTCAGAGATCATCTTGCAAATCCATATGGTGGGAAGTTGTTTGGTGCATATGGTGACATGCATGTTCAATTTTGCGCTTCCAGGAGGAGTTTTAATGGGGTATTTAATGCTTTTCTGACTATGACCAGGCTAGATTTGGTGTTCCAGAAAGTTGCAAATTTTGCAATTCTGAGGGTGACTCATTTCTCATTTTAGTCCAAAACTTCTCCAATTCTAGTTTCATCAAAATCAGAGACCATATGATGCAATATATTAACGTGTTTTGGTTGCGGCAAAGGCATCCGGCAAGCCAGTTTACAAAGGAGGTCCTGAAAATATTTCGGTGATGCAAGTTTTGAGGAAATGGGTTTGTTCTAAACAATTAATAATGGCCCTATGCCAATTTTCACAGCCCTTCAATATCCTATGTGCCTGCATTGAACAGACGGCGTTTGCCCGGGAGGAGGAATTAAATATTTGTCATTTGCCTAAAGTTGAAAAATATACTTTTAAAATCATTTATTGGCAAATTTAATATTTCAAGATGCAAATATTATAAGGTAAACATTATAACTTTATGTTATAATGTTTGGGGCAGAAAATAAAGCATTTTATTGACATTTCGCAGCATCACATGCGGTTTCTCCCTCTCCTATGCTGCTATGCGATGATGCAAAATGGCCTCCTCTAGTCATTTTTTTGGTCTGCAGTCCTTTTTGTGGTGAAGGTTGGTGTGATATATTCTCCTTGGAGGCATTTTTGGAGTTTTCTAGGCAAGATTTGAGCAGAGAGTTTTGGCTGGGTGGCTGCTCTCATGTTTTTGGCTTTCTGGCAAATTTTTGGGGGTCTTTTTGAGCTCAGAATTGTTGTTCCATGCTCTAAATTCACCCCTTGGCCATTCCTATTGCCTAGGAGGTGATTTTATTCATGTCTAGGACAAATTTCGGGTGCCTGTAGCCATAAAAATGCCTAACATTATTAGAAAATAGCCTAGCAGTGGAAAAATGAATTAGGCAAATTTGATTTGGGAACTACTGCAATTTGTTCTCTGTGTTTTTAGAAGGGTTGAGTGTGATAGAGGAGCACCATTGAGAGACCACATGGCCTCATATCGCTGCATCCCAGCAAGATGAGGGGCCTTCAAATTTGTTGCTACAACCGTGCGATATATGATGGTTTGGAGGTAGATGGTTCGAAGTTTTATTTAATTTTTACCTTCTCCTCTTTCAATGTATTTTGTTATTATTCCCGAGGCTCATTGGCGGCAGTTTATAACAAAAAATTGCCTAATCGCTGTGTTGTAATTAATTTTTGGTGCCACATTCTGCTGTCTATAAAGAATGATTGGTGTTTCATTGTAGTTGTTGTTGGTGATTTGGGCATTTTGCTAATGAAAATACAAAGCAATTTTGGAGGTTCACTTGATCCTGAGTTGTGAGTCTTTTCTCTTGCAGTGTTAAATATTTGTTTTTATGAGTATTTTATCAGTTTAGATTGAGTTTATATGAGAAATGCTATTTGCATGTGTTTCTATTAGTTGTCTCCTCTATTATTTGCACTCTTCTTCTGAACTAAGATTCTAAGGGTTTCTAAGTTCTTGGATACACATTTGTTGTATCGCATGTTTGACTTTATGCTTCTAATTAATTATTAGATTAAAGTGCTCTGAATCAAATATGGGGAGTTGTGTATGATAACAAGGATATTGGTAAGAAGAATTAATAGAAATACCCATCCTTGGATAGTTTTCTGTAAGATAGGGAACGTTTAATATCCTCTGAACTAGTATGTTTGAGATGCTTAAAGGAACTACTCTGCATTTGTGAGAGGTTGACTCCTAACCCTAGGATTGGTACTAGTCAAAGTTGGGCTTATTTTCACAAAATGCCCACAATCAGATAATCATATATATATTCTTCAAAAACAAAATCTGAACCAACCTGTTAGTTTGTAGGAGTAGGATGTAGTTCCATGTTCTCTGACCTACAAATGAACAAATGCCCAAAGCTAGCCACTTTGTAATTATCATACAGTTTTGGTCTGCATAAAAGAGAACATATCTTCTTAAGTATCGATACCTAGTTGAAGTGAAGGTTTATTATATGGGTTTTGAATAAGGGAATACCCCCTAGGTCTTGCATAGCCTGAAGTGCAGAGGAGACAAAGAGTTAGTCTCCTGTTCGTTGGCCACTAACTTAAGGATCCTATAGATAGAAGATGGCTACTTTTTAGAGAAACTCAGGCCATCAGCTGGGAACACCAACTGTTAGAAAAATCTCAAAAAAATGCATTACACTACACATAGATGTTCTTATTTCAATGAAAAAAAATTAATTATGATATATATGCTAATAGACATGCATTATAGAATGCACTTGATAAAGGGCCAATGAATTAAAGAGTTTTATTTATGATCAAATTCTTGAAATCATTGAAGCATGGGTGAGCTGGTGGAAGGTGGGGTTGGTAGAGATGTAATCATTGCTAAAGGCAGATAAATAGTGATTATTTAGGAAGGAGAGGATGACTCTTCCTTTTTTGTATTATTCTTTTCTTCTATCTTTTGTGCTCCCCACTCTCATGGTTTCCACTAAAGCTAGTTTGGAAGGTGAGCCCAGTGGTGTAGATAAAGGGAAAGTTGATAAGGGAAAGAAAGTATTGAGCATGATGGTGCGGAGGCAAACCAGGAGGTCGGTGAGTAGCATGATGATGGGCGGGAGGATGAAGAGTAAGTATACAACAAGGAAGAGGCTAAGGAAACTTTCTAGAGAGGAGGCCATGGCGGGATTTCATCAACGGCTTGGAGGGAGAAATAAAGAATTTAATTATTAAAGAATGGTTGAGCAGATTGCTAAAAGTTGCTAAGGAAGTTGATGGGAAAGAGGGCATCAATGTACAGGAGGCAATGGCTAACCTTCTATTAGACCCTGGAAGCATGAGAGGAAGATGGGACATGTTCAATCCAACTCAGTCACTTAAAGTAGCAACTATGATGTCCATGTTGAAAAGCACAATACAACTAAGAGGGGGCATGAATTAGTTGTAACCAATACTTCAAAACCATTAACACATCAACCACTTAATCACTATTGTATACACCTAAAAATGACATGACTCTACTTAAATAAATATTTTAAATATTTATTTCATCTTCACATTCCTCTATCAATAAATAAATAAATTTATTTATTTATTTGAGTCATCTCCTCTCATATTATTAAATAAATTACATTTATTTAATTAATTAAATTCATCTACATCAACTTCATTCTTCTAAGTAATTAAATAATTTTAATTATTTAATTAAAGCCTTTTATTTCTTCCAAATTTAAATAAAATGCAATTTTATTTAAATAAAATCTTAAATCTCCACAAAATAAAATATATTTAATATTTTATTTTCCTCCAAATTATCTACAAATAATTAAATAAATTCAGTTATTTAATTATGCTTTCTTATCTTCAAAAATCCTTCTTATCTTCTAAAAATATATTCTTCTTGTCATACAAAAAGAAAAAGCTGAGTTACAAAAGCAAAAGCAGTTTTAAAGCATCTTTAAAGCAAACTTGCTCTTAAATTAGAAAAACAAATTCTAATTTAAGAAAAATAAAACTCATCCTCATCAACAAAGTAGTTAACTCAACATAACTTCTTTTAATGACACATGTCTTTCTTCCATTTGTTGCACGTTCCTCAACAATCCTCCTCCATTGATCTTCTCTTTTCTTCTCAACCATTGATCTTGCCTCACCCTTCTCTATATATACAACCATCTTCTTGTTCATTTCGTATCCATAGCTTGAGTAAACTTATGCTGTAGAAACACTAGCGTGCCTTTGGCACAACCATCTCCATAAGCATTTCATAACATCCATCAATAGTGTGTTGAAGCTCACCTTCATTCACACAAAGTATACTAGCCAACTTCATCTTGTCATCTTGAGGACTTCGAAGCAAGGAAGCAAGTTTCCTGAGGGCCAACATTCATCTCCATCAAGATCAAGATAGAAAAGGTGAGCAATGGAAGGCGAAAGGTAAAGGGTTGTAAGTATCATCTTTGTTATTATTTTAAATCCTTTTATCTTCAGATTTCATTGTTGTTTTGGGTTATATTATTATTCATTTTGATTAATCCACAAATCCCCATCACATTTTGGTGCCAACCGTGGGGCACTTGCCCCTTTATTCTAATCAAAATATGAGTTTTCTTGTAGATAGGTTCCATACAGGTGTCGTACAAGTTTTTGACAGGTTCATTTGGCGCATGCACCCTTTGAATCGACACATTTGACTCCTGTTATGACGCATTCATACTCTGGCACATCCAACCTCCAAGACTGCGCATCTACCTTCTGTTTTAGCACTTACAACACTGTGGCGCATTCATCCTCTGTGATGGCACATCTGATCCCTGTTTTAGCACCTGCATAATACCTGCACATATACCTCTCCAGACGGTGCTTATACTCTATTTTACGGTGCATTTACTCATTTAACGCATTTGAATCATACTATGGTGCATTTACATTCTGTCTTAGCGCATATGTAAAACACCACATGCAAGCTCTATTTTTGCGCATTCAGACTGCATTGCGGTGCTTCTATTATGCACTGTAGTTTTTAGGGTTCCTTGTGATTTTCTGATTGAGCTAACATTTTGTCTTATAGGATTAGAGGCTGGAGTAGTTCATTTAGTTACATTGATTAATTCATCTAGTTTAATTAAGGGGAACAAGTAAAAAAGATGTATGCATGCAAATTCCACATAGTCCATAACTAGGAAGAGAGTAATTGAACCACTGCTATATCTGCATATTGCTATCTTCTTTAGTTAGATCACTGCTATCTCAATAATCAGGAAATGAACATTGCTATGTCTTAAACACTTCAAAGTTAACAATCACGTGTGTGCACAAGTAGAATAGCCCATTCAGTTTTTCTACTTTTAACTAGGTTTGGATTAATCAATGTATTCTGTGACTGTGAATGACAATAGGCTTATGCTCTCCCCTTAATTGGGTGACTAGAATGCTAGACTTGTCATTCCATTTGTTTAACCTTTAGGGGGGCCTGCCCTTGGATGCATGCCTGTCCAAGTGGGAACAACCCTGAGTGGTAACAGGCTAAAGTCAAGCCCTACCAAGCCACTTAAAATAAATTGTGCTTGAGGTGAAAACCTCCTACAACGAGTGCTTCTATGTTACACCGATGGCCAACCTCCCCCAAAACCCTCTAAGGTGTAACCCTTAGAGGCTAGGAGACTCCATAATGGAGAGTAGTGCCGCCGCACGTGTAACCACTCAAATGGATGCCCTGACTACGAACCAATTGTGTAGCAAGCCAAAAACCCCTATTTGTTGATGCAAAGGGCGGAGCTCTTGAAGTGGCCTCCATTCATGTGACTCTTAGTAGAGGTAGCAAGGACAATCCTAAGGTTCGGTGGGGGTACAAGCCTAAGGAAACCCAGATCTGGTATGCGTGAAAAGTGAGTGCTGTGGAGGGGAGTCGGTGCTACCAGATCCTAGAGCTACACGCTTTGAGTATGCATAGATAGAGGATTCAATGAATATTGTCCTATCCAGCCTAGGGTGTACTTGTTTTTGAGTCAAAATAGTCCAAAAAATACAAAAAAATAAAAAAAGATAAAAATCATGAAAACTTCTGTGTGTTTGCTGTGTCTGTGCCATAATTGAAATCAATTTCTCAAAACACCAAGTTTTCAAACCAAAAATAGAAATTTCTTGAAAAACATTCCAAAAAACTATGAAAAATCAAGCAAAAACCAGTATTGCGCATTTGCCCTAACTAGCGGCGCATTTGCTGAGACTTTTAGTGCATTTGATATCTATCGTGGTGTATTTGAACAAAAACCAGAGTGGCGCATTTGATACAACTTGTGGCACTTCTGCACTCTGTTGTGGTGCATTTAAATTGTTGCGCATTTAAACCAAAAAGCAAAAATCTGTACCTTCTAAGAGCAAAACTGTCAAAAAAAAACTTTTCAAAAACTATTTTCAAATCTATCTCAGTTTTTCAAAATCTGACTAAGATCGTGCAAATCGACCATTTTCTTTCTTCGTCCACATCATAACTACTTTTCATCCAAAATCTTGCCAAATTCTTCCAAAAATCCAACATGGTTAGAACCAAGTTATTCTAGATCACATCACATATTAAACAAAACCTAGTGAGTCTCCTCTATCAAGGATCACTTATCCTTCTCTATCAGAACTCCACTAGTGGATTGTGCTAGACTAAGTCAACATCAAGCAAATAGATTTCTATCATCCTCACTTCGACTATAGTTTGTTCATCCAACTTTGTTTCACACCACCTAGATCTAAGAAGTACCTTGCTAAAATCTTGTCACCTTCTAGCACCTTGCTCAAAATCTCACTCCATCCCATCTCTAATCACCTCTTGCATGGTCTTAACTAGATTACAAAAACAAAAGCAGATTGAAATGGTGGAGAAAAGTATCCCAAACGCTCATGAAAGTGAGGAAGAAATTTCTATGGACGAGATCCTTCAAACACAACATGACCCAAAATTTCAACGCCTATTAGAAAAGGTACTTGCTCAAGATCCTACTAAATTCTTTTTACACCTAGCAAATCTAGGAGTCAAGCTCCCTAAGGATTATGACATGAGGCTCTTAAAGAAACTAAGGATGAAAGAAACCCTGAAGGAAGTAGACATGAAGAAGGAACACCTTCAGACAAAAGCAAGATAACTAATGATCCTACAGATGCCCTAAGTCTAGTGAACCAACAAATCCTAGCATTACAACAAGAATTCGTGAACATGAAAATGGGGGCATCAACTAAACATTACACCGTAAAGGATATTTCACCATATCCTTTTGATAGGACCTTCATCATGATTCCTTTCCCCTCAAAATTTGAGGTACCAAAATTTGATAAATATCGAGGAAAGGGTGATCCAAGAGACCATAGCAGGGAATTCAACACTGCTTGCCTTGATGTCGCACACAATGACACTTACCTTATGCGACTATTTCCACGAAGCTTGGGAGGACAAGCCATGGAGTGGTTTTCTAGACTACCACCTGGTATTAAAACATTCAACGAACTTGTCAACAAATTTGTCACCCACTTCTCTTACAATATTGAGCATGACACTTCAATATTGGATCTTTGTAACACCAAACAAAAAGGTGGTGAGTCTTTCGCCACCTTCTTACAAAGATGGAGATAGCTAGCAAGCAAGTGTCTGCACCAAATGCCCAAAAACAAATGCTGGAAATGTTTGTGCACAACTTACAAACCGACTTGAGCTAGCAAATACAAATCCAATGTCCTACTTCCTTTAGCAAGGTGATTAAGATGGGCCTCATCATTGAAAAAGCTCTAATTGCCAAGGGTCAAATAAAACTCTATAAGGGCACTCGTAATACTAACACCAACACAGACAAACTAAGATTCTAGATGAAAAACAAAAATGTTGTGAATGACCGGGTGATAGATGCCAAGAATGCGGCACCCAAGCAACCAATTTTCAATTTGTCAACTCCTCAAAGCAACCCCCCACAAAACAAACCAAGAAACACTGAATCTCGGTTCACCAACTTTCCACCTAGGAGAAAATTCACCCCTTTGGGAGAATCCTTAGAAACTGCCCTACGGAAGCTAATCACGAACAAGATCATAACTCTTCCCTCGGCACGAAAGTATGAACCCAAAGTCAAACCCCATTGGTGGAACGACAACGACTTTTGTGAATTCCACCGAAACAGGGGGCATAAAACAAATGACTGCATAGCGTTAAAACATACTATCCAAGACTTAATTGAGCAAAACAAAATATCAATCGATGGACATACCTCAAACAATGATTACTAGGCATTCAAGGATCCTCTTCCAAACTACGAGCAGGGAGGACCCTCCAACCGAAACAACAGTGGATCTAACCACGCGAACTACACAAATGTCGATTTTGACTATGTTGTCAACCATATCTTAGAAAGTGATTCACACATCAATGTGATCACTATAAATAGATTGTAATGTTACTACCTACAGCAATAGGGTCACTCTTAGGGGAACCTTCGCCCCTCTGACTAATCAATACAGTATCGTGGATCAGCTACATAAAACCCCTGCGCATATCTCCATGTTAGAACTTCTATGTCTATCTCCATCTCATAGGGTCGTTCTTGACAAATCTTTAGCAGAAGCTTCCGTCCCAACAAACCTCGCTGAAGAGCAATTCCAAACCATGGTAGGTCACATAACCTCACCTCATTCCCTATCATTCACTGAAAAGGATGATATGTCAATCACTCAACCCCATAACGCCTCTCTCCATATTGAAGCCTTCATTCACAAGCACAAGATAAAGAGGGTCCTAATAGATGGAGGAGCTGGTTTGAATATTTGCACCTTAAAGCTAATCCTTACATTGGGGTTTTCAGAGAAAGCTATAGATCCGAAAAGAAAAATCACTATAAAAGCCTATGATGAAGAGGAGAGAACTTCCAAGGGAATTGTTACTTTACCAATCAGAGTAGGTCCTGTTGTAAAAGATGTGGCTTGCCAAGTCCTCAATATGGAGCTAGCATACAACATTCTTCTTGGGTGACCATGGACACATGCTCTGAAAGCAGTGCCTTCGACATACCATCAGTGTATCAAGTTCCCTCACGAAGGTCAAGAAATCACCATCCAAGGTGAGCCCAACCCATTTCAGTACTGTAACTCTATCCATCCTAAACCTGAAGTGGTGATTCCTAACAATTGTGCCTCTACTTCATCCTCATCTCGTGTTGACCCAACTACACTTGCTTCCTCTTCAAAGACGTCCCAACCTGACCTCAAACTCAAGGATAAAGGCTTGGGGGAGTACACAATCTCCCAATCCCTCTGCTTGGCATAGCTCCCCCTATCTCTAAGATCATATGGAAGACCTACTCTGAGCAAACCCAAAGTAGACAAAACTACTAAAAGACCATTTGTCAAATGGGGCAGCCTTGAAGATGAGAGATGAGAAAGATATCCTATAGTGGTTATACAAAGATGAAGGCAGTTCATCAACATAACAGGACCATCGCACCATACCAACTGAACAATATGGTCAAGGTTTTCAAATGTTACAAAGAATGGGGTATAAAGGACATGGTCCACTTGGTTCAAGAAAGGATGGTATCACTGAACCCATCCAACCTCATACCTTGATAGCCTGAGACACTACAGGGCTAGGTTACAATGGCACATCAAGAACCAATAGAGCAAAGAAGAATACAGGTAAACAACCAGAAACATCCACTAGTAATCTGGTTGAGCAAATTCAACAACTACAACTGAATAGTGAGACCAATTCCAACGAATATGAACAGGATAGCCTCTCTGATCTATCTTGTGATGAAAAAGGAATCGATGTTGTCCACGAGTATGACCCAACCCATGCTAATGAGAGACAAGGTCTAAGGGCTAGACCGCTAGAGTCTGACCTGCATAATAACGATAGTGAAAATCGTGAGGAAAGAATGATACCTCCCTTGACAGATACGCTAATAGAGAGTACCATCATAGACTTCATCTGTGCTTTTAACAACTCTATCCTAACTATCAACACCATTGAACCTGAACAACCCAATGATCCCTTACCTTTGGTCCACCCTGAACTCATAGACTGGGACTTACAAGGTACTACCCCTGAGCTTGATACCTTTGTAAATGATGATGCCATCATAGACTACCTTGAACTTAGAGATCATATACCCGCAGGGGAGCACAGAGCTGGCTATGCTATAGAACTCAATGAGAAGGCCTATTTTGGAGAGAGTGCCAAGCCTTTCAGTCATAAAAATATCAAAATAAAAGAAAGATCTAATGGTCAAAACCATTCCATGGTAGTGTTAGATCATGAAAATAGTAAAAATAAAGACGTATCCAATGGTGAAAACCTCTCTGAGGCACTGAAGGATGGAAGGCTTGACCCTCTACCCAATCTTACACATCAGGAGAGATCTTTGATCTTGATAGAACTAGCAGAACCAATCAATGTCAATACATGTGATGATCCCAGAATGATCCACATGGCAAAGGATTTAACAAAACAAGAAAAACTAACATTCACCGACTTCTTCAAGAGAAAACAAATCAACTTTGCTTGGACATATGCAGACATGCCAGGGTTAGATCTGAATCTTATAATGCATCATCTATCTTTATCTCTAGGAGGTAAACCAGTAAAGGAAAAACTTAGAAAGATGCACCCACATGTGGCCCTCATGGTAAAAGAAGAGCTGAAGAAACTATTGGATGTCAGATTCATCAGACCTATAGACTATCCTAAATGGGTCTCAAACATAGTACCAGTGGCCAAACCAGATGGTAGAGTCTGAATATGTAACGGCTTCAGGGACCTAAACAAAGCTTGTATGAAAGATGATTTCCCCCTACCAAACATTGACATGATTGTAGATCTCACAACAGGGCACACCATGTTGTCACTAATGGATTATTTTTCTGGATATAACCAGATAAAAATTGCACTTGAAGACCAACAGAAGACTGCATTTACATGTCCTTGGGGCACCTATTGTTGGTGTGTCATGCCATTTGGTTTGAAAAATGCCGGTGCAACATATCAGAGAACCATGACCACAATCTTCCACAACATGATGCACACTATAATGGAAGACTATGTTGATGACATTCTAGCTAAATCACTCACAAGAGAAGGACACCTAGCAGTACTGGACAAAATCTTCACAAGACTAGAACAGTTCAATGTGTGCCTCAATCCAAAGAAGTGTGTATTTGGAGTAACCTTGGGAAAGCTACTTAGATACATAGTGTCTGCTAATGGAATAGAAGTTGATCCAGCTAAAGTGAAGGCCATCATGGAAATGCCACCTCCAAAGAATCTCACGCAACTAAGGTCACTACAGGGAAAACTACAATCTATCAGAAGGTTCATTTCTCAATGAGCAGACAAGTGCCACCCATTTTCTCACCTTCTACACAAGAATGTCCCTTTCAAATGGAATGAGTCATGTGAACAAGCATTTCAGTAGTTAAAAGAGTATCTCATGAAACCACCTGTGTTGATGCCACCGATTTAGGGTAAACTGCTGCTACTATATATCTCGGCTACACCAACAGCTCTGGGAGCTCTCCTTGCATAGAAAAAATATGACGGGAAGGAACACACAATCTACTATATCAGTCAAACACTTGTTGGATATGAACTACAGTACACACCAATCGAAAGAGCATGTCTCGCTGTAGTCTTCACCTCACAAAAGTGGAGACATTACATGTTATCACATTCTGTCAAACTGATAGCAAAAATTGATCCACTCAAGTATCTACTCAATAAGGCAGACTTAACAGGCAGATTGTCCAAATGGGTCATGCTTTTCAGAGAATTTGATATTAAATATGTAGACAAAAAAGCAATAAAGGGACAAGTACTTGCAGATCAACTGGTAGATGCACCTCTAACAGATGATAGCCCCTTGAGCTTTGAATTTCTAGATGAATCTATCTTTCACATATCCACAACAATCTAGAAAATGTACTTCGATGGATCATACACTCAGCATGGATCAGGGCCAGGTATATTATTGATCACACCTAATGGCGACACCATTCCCAAATCATACAAATTAATGTTTCCCTACACTAACAACATCGCCGAATATGAAGACCTAGTCATTGGCATCAAGCTAGCAGTTGAATGGAACATTAAAGAGCTTCAGGTGTATGGCGACTCACAGCTGGTCATAAATCAAGTAAATGACGACTACCAGACAAGAGATGAAAAACTGATCCCTTACAAGAGAATGGTAGATGACTTCAAAGAATACTTCGTCAAGATCTCTTTCAAATAGATACCAAGGATTGAGAACAAGGCTGATGACGCCATGGCAACGATCACATCTCTCCTCGGTATTCCAGATAATCAATCACGATATGAGTTCTTGGTAGAGCCAGTGTCCTATCCTACATATGATACCCCTGAATCCCATATCATTTGCCACATTGTTGGAACCGATTCCCCCCTCTATGGAAAAATATTTGCCTATCTTAAAGAGAATACCCTCCCACCCGATCTCTCCAGTAACCAGAAATGAACCTTCATCCATCAGGCATCCTGGTATGCCATTGTCGCCAATACCCTATATCACAGAGGTCTCGATGGTACTCTCCTTAGATGTCTCGATAGTGAGGAATATCAAACTGCCCTGAGCAAAGTACATGATGGTATATGCGGGACCCACTCTAGTGGCCCTACTCTATCCAAGAAACTCATACACATGGGATACTACTGGCCAACTATGGAACAAGATTCCTATCATTTTGTAAAGAAGTGCAAAAAGTGCCAAATCCATGGGAACCTGATACATGCACCAGCACAGGAGCTACAACCGTTAACAACTCCTTGGCCTTTCTATTAGTGGGGACTTAACTTAGTGGGCAAGATTCACCCCTCCTCCTCCAGCGGCCATAAATTCATAATCACTGCCACCGAGTACTTCACGAAGTGGATTGAAGCTGTGCCTCTAGCCAATATCATAGGCAAGCAGATTGCCTCGTTTATCTTGAACTATATCATTTGTTGTTATGGTGTCCCTTCGTCCATTAACACAAATAATGGATGACCTTTCAAAAATCAAGATGTCAGGGAATTATGCAAGAAATTCCATATCCAGCATCGCTTTTCAACCCCCTATTACCCCCAAGGCAATGGCCAAGCTGAGGCATCAAATAAAACCATTATGAAAATCCTAAAGACGACTGTCAATGACGCTGACCGAGATTGGCATGTCTAACTAAACCCTGCACTGTGGGCCTACCATACAAGCATCCACACACCCACAGGTGCAACACCATACTCCCTAGTCTATGGATCTGAAGCTATCTTGCCCATTGAAGTCGAGATCCCATCCTTGCAAGTTTCACTAAAAGGCCTCATATCAAATGAAGAGTACAAAGTGTCCAGACTTCAAGAATTAGAACTGCTCGAAGAGAGAAGGCAACAGACCTTTAACCATCTGAAAGCATATCAACAACGCATGTCCAGAAGCTATAACCACAGGGTAAATCCCTGAGTATTCCAAGTTGGTGACCTAGTCCTAAGAGAAAACCCCAGAAATCAGCAAGATAGAGAAAAGAAAGGCAAGTTTGAACCTAATTGGCTGGGTCCCATTGTCATCATCGCAGCCTATGGATCGGGGGCATATCAATTGGCTACATCCGAAGGTGAACTGTTCGATGATTCTATCAACAACATGCACCTCTGCAAGTTCTATACCTGAAAACCCCAATGTAAGGGAGTCCTAAAAAAATACAAAAAAAATTGAAAAATGATCAAAAACAAAACAAAAAAAAAATTTAAAAATGGAAAAATAACAAAAAAACCATCCTCTGGTGAAAACCTGGCAAACAGGCACATTGGATACATACCATGATGAAAACCTGGCAAACAGGCGTCATGTGTACTCTTATCTTCCGTCCAAATAAAAGCAAGTGGTGAAAACTTGGTAAATAGGCACTATTTGTGACAAACCACTTCCTCTATCTGTTCTATCCTCGTGTCTCTTGTGTCCATCATATCATTCATATCGAACCAGTCCTTCAACCATTGTCGAACTATGTCGCCTCTGAGCTATCATGTAGGCAAGGCCATTCTTAAATGCACCCCCTAGGCTTCACTCCACTCCACTCCCCTCCATAGCCTTCTAGTGTCGTCTATCCTACCATCCATACCATTTCTGCATCTTTGCCATCACCTAGGTCTTAGATCCATCAGGTTCACCCTAAACTACGTTGCCTCTGCGTCGTCACATAGGCAAGGCCATTTAGCAATGAGCCCCCGAGGCCCTAGGTCAGTCCCTTAGGGTCCATCTCTCCATGTATGTCTATCATCTCACCCATAATAAGTCGAATCCTTATCTAAAACTGGGGGCAACTCCTCGACCTAGTTATGGATTTGGATTCTTGAATGCCACATTTTCTTAGAGGATACCAATAAAGTATGGTGATACCTTTCACTAGACAAGCAAGCATAGCAACAACAAGCTACCCAAAACAAAATTCTTGACATGCAAAACATCAACCTGTCCAAAGCAGAGCACCATATCAAAACACTCAAACTCATTCTATATCAATTATGGCAAAAAGACACATCTAACACAAGAATGTTTTGTGAACAGATCAACTTACAACGTCTTGGATTTTTGTCATTATGTCTTCCTATGCTACTCAAGGATGCCAAAAGCTAGAGATGCGATGATGGGGGCATAATATTTTCTTTGTTTGCTGCTTGTGGATTAAACTTTAGTAGTGTAACAACTTTTGTCTAATGACATGATCAGCAAAAAGACCATTGAGGACTCTGAGGTCTAAACATGAAAAGGGGCAATCCTTGTCTGTTGAAATGCAAGAAGTACTCAAGTCATCTAGATTCAAGTTTGACTAGATGCTTGTATCAACTTGCTATATCAAAATCCATGTAAGCGATACTTAGGTCATCTTGGTTTAATTATACCTCGATGCTTGTATTTTCTTACAACATTTCAAAAAGTGAAAAATACCAAAAAGTGCCCAATGATGAAAGCAAAAGACTTACAAATATCAAGATGACAATCCGCATCCATCTCATATCCAGCAATCCATATCAACCATGCAATCCTACAGTATATCAAATGAAAGTCAGTATTTCTTCATCTCTTCTTCCACCTCTCTACATCATCACCTGTGTCGGTTGAGTACATTTGGACATATCAAAAACATAGCATAGATAGCATATCACAACACATGAGATAGTCATTTACATGATTATATCATTTGCATACATAATAAAGTGCATTAGGTTATCCACATACATGTGCATTCATATATCTCATCAAAAAAACAAAAAACATAGACAAACTACATATAGAGGCGCATTAAACATTTCCATAACATGCCACATCTACACTGCATATCAAGATCATGTACACTCATCTAGTATGCATCACATATAAAATAGATTGCATCCATAGCATATCAACATAGAAAACATGAGCATATAGAACATCCATAACTGCATCCTCATATAAGCATAAAAAAGGTGTCCACATGTACAACATATCAAAATATCTATCCAAATCTCTCAGAGTCATATCATAAAAATGTATACAAGGTACAAAAGATAATGATACATCTCTTGAGACATAAATAATACATATACAGGCTATCTCAGCCATCAAAAATGTGTATATCAACTCAAAAATGGTACAAGTATCATGGTCTATCTCAGCCTACTGCCATGGAGCACTGCTCCCTATGCTGCCCTCTCCTTTGTCACCCCCTAACTGCTAGGGGTCTCTCACTGATCCTACAGATTGAGACCCACCTGCCCTCTGGGATGCCACAGACTGGGTCCTGAAATTGGGTGCCCCCTAATCTGCTGCCACTGCCCCATGGTATACCCCTCTATAGTATTGCGCCTAAGCCTGCACTCTGCCAAGCTCACCCTGAACCTAGGCTAACTGTGTTTGGGCCTGCTACACCTGTGATACCAAAAAACTAGAAGTACCGTCTATACCCATGGCTTCCACGGTTGCATCCCTCTCTGCCCTCATCACTCGCATACTAGCCAAGGCTGCATCTCTCTCTAGATATCTCTGATATTCGTCCTACATCTGCATCTCTCCATGACTCTGCTACTCTTAGATGGGCCCTCATCTGCCTAATCTGACCCTGCAGTGTCACAATGGCCTGCTACTGTAAGTCAAGCTATAGAGCCTGCCCTACCTGTCTCTATCCCAATGCCACCTACTGTGCAGGCACCTGACCCTGCACCTGCTGCTATCCCACCTACTGTGGTGGGGACATCTGCCTCTGCTATCCCACCTAATGTGCTGGAACCTGTGCCAACACCTGTCCTACAACCTACGGTAGTACAACTACCTGTTGACCCAAGGGTCCCTCCCCAGACCTCCTCCTCTATCTCGGTCTACAACCCCCTCCTCCATCTCCTCCATCATCCCCCTGATCTCCTCTCCTCCTCCTCCGTCCTCCCCTCCTCCTACCAGCTGCACCCTCATCGTCTGAATCATCCTTGTCTATATGAGGAACTAACTCTCCGGGCCCTGAGTATCTGGGAAATGGATGCGCTGCAAACCACTCCTCATAATTTGGCATCATGCCAGCATCCATTATGTCTCTCCTCATCAACCAGGCCGCATGAGGAATCTGCTAAAAATCTGCCAAAGCCTCCTCATATGACGCCACAGGCCTCCACCTGTATCTCTCTGCATGGGTCCTCGCAAATCAAGCCTGTCCCTGTGGTCTGCCCTGTACTTTGCCAAACTGTCTCTGAACCCTGCTAACAATCTACTTCTCTAGTATGTACCTGGTCCTCCCAATCAGCCATCGAGTCTGGAAGCAATAGGGAAGCTCGTCTGCCTCATCATCCCATACCTCATAGTCCAAGTATGGATGCCAAACAACCAGATCTACATTATCAAATGCATGTCTCCAGTACTCTAGCTTCCCCAGCCTGTGCTGGGAAATCACACCTACATAGCCATAACTATAGGGCTCACCCCTCTACCTATGAAATAGACATATCGGCCGTGTGATAGCTATATGCTCCCACAACCAAAACTACAAGAGCAGCACACCTGTTGACAAACTAGCTCCTCTATGGTACACCACCTAGTGCATATCTCTATATAAGTGTGCAAGCATGCACACACCCCATGCATACCAGGTCTCGTCTATGATCATGCTCCCTAACACCCTCCCCCAACTGATCGAGAAGCTGTGTGACCTCCTATCGGGGCATATCACGCCACCGATTAGTCCAACCACTATACCCGGGAAGTAGTCATAGCAGTCATGTATGTCCTGCCACAAAATCACCTGCTCCACCAACTCTGGGTCATCAAATACACATCTACACTCAGCCAGTCCAGCATCCCGTTGTGACTCATACTCGACCAACTCTCCTTGAATAGGGAGGTGCAGAATCTAGTACACATCCTCAAGAGTAACCACCATCTCCCTCGTCGGAAGATGGAATGTACTATCCTCGCTGTGGAATCACTCCACCACTGCCATCAACATAGCCCGGTTCATGTGAACCTCAGGCATGAAGCAAACTTAATGCAAACCCATCGCACCTAGAGCCTAACAGTCTATCTCAGTCAACATATATCGCTGCAACAACGGCAACGGGAACTGCTCTCGTGACATAAGGACATTCTGAATATCCTCCTGCAACCAAGCAATGCATAATGTCAAGGAAATCCATATCCAAGTAAGCCTACTCATAATAGTCAAACTATCCTATCAATGACTTAACATATCAAATTAATCAAAACAAGCATATCATCTCTTGACTAGATTCTCGACAATCTCAAAGATCACTTATCAATTGATGCATCAATCAAGGTGCCAATTGGGTTAATTTCGTTAAGTCATTTGATTTTTCCTAGTGCAAATGCACCAATCCAGGTGGCAAATGTGCCGATCCATATCACATGTGCCACTTCACCATGAATGCGCCAATCCAGAGCTTGTATGCACCATTCTGGCACATGTGCCATTTATTATGTCACATGTGTTGTTTCCTAGCAAATGCGCCAATTCTGAGCTTGTATGCGCCAAACTATCAGATGTGCCGAAGTATATCTCAAATGCGCCACATAATGACATATGCACCACTTCGGAGTGCATATGCACTGAACGACGGTTTGGTGCATCTGTCTAAGTATTTTTCCCTAGCCATTAATGAGCCTAATAAATGACTTTTTATGAGTTTTGATAAACTACATACCGGGGGTCCTACCTCCACTGGCCGATCAAACCATCAGACTTGCTCAAACCGGTGCTCCTCACGTGGAATATCCATCTCTCTAGCTGCCATGCTCTCCTAAGCTCTCAGAAGATCAATCAACTAAGGATAAGTGTGCAATTGAATAGAACTTGTGGACTCAGCTCCTATTTATAGCAAGTGACCCATATCTGACTATATGACAACTGCGGCTACTTCCCATGTCTGTTTCTCTGACCCATATCCCATTTTTATCCATCTTAACCCGCTTTTCGCCTTCTTCTTCGTGAGATTGTCCGTCTCGCGCCTTCTACCTTCTTCTCGTCCAATCTCCCGAAGGGGCATCTTGTCGTTAAACTTGTACCATGGGAAAACTGGGGCATGTATCACTGTCGAAAATTCTTATTCTTTGAAACAACGTGATAAAACACATTGCATCAAAGAGGGGCAAAATGTATACACCTAAAAATGACATGACTCTACTTAAATAAATATTTTAAATATTTATTTCATATTCACATTCCTCTATCAATAAATAAATAAATTTATTTATTTATTTGATTCATCTCCTCTCATATTATTAAATAAATTACATTTATTTAATTAATTAAATTCATCTATATCAACTTCATTCTTCTAAGTAATTAAATAATTTTAATTATTTAATTAAAACGTTTTATTTCTTCCAAATTTAAATAAAATCTTAAATCTCCACAAAATAAAATATATTTAATATTTTATTTTCCTCCAAATTATCTACAAATAATTAAATAAATTTAGTTATTTAATTATACTTTCTTATCTTCAAAAATCCTTCTTATCTTCTAAAAATATATTCTTCTTGTCATACAAAAAGAAAAAGCTGAGTTACAAAAGCAAAAGTAGTTTTAAAGCATCTTTAAAGCAAACTTGCTCCTAAATTAGAAAAACAAATTCTAATTTAAGAAAAACAAAACTCATTCTCATCAATAAAGCAGTTAACTCAACATAACTTCTTTTTGAATGACACATGTCTTTCTTCCATTTGTTGCACATTCCTCAACAATCCTCCTCTGTTGATCTTCTCTTTTCTTCTCAACCATTGATCTTCCCTCACCCTTCTCTATAAATACAACCCTCTTCTTCTTCATTTCATATCCATAGCTTGAGCAAACTTATGTTGCAAAAACACTAGCGCGCCTTTGGCACAACCATCTCCATAAGCATTTCATATCATCCATCAATAGTGTGTTGAAGCTCACCTTCATTCACACAAAGTATCCTAGCCAACTTCATCTTGTCATCTTGAGGACTTCGAACCAAGGAACCAAGCTTCCTAAGGGCCAACATTCATCTCCATCAAGATCAAGATAGAAAAGGCAAGCAATGGAAGGCGAAAGGTAAAGGGTTGTAAGTATCATCTTTGTTATTGTTTTAAATCCTTTTATCTTCAGATTTCATTGTTCTTTTGGGTTATATTATTATTCATTTTGATTAATCCACATTTCCCCATCACAACTGTTATTGTATTTAACCATGAAAACATGAAATCAGAAACTTAAACACATTCACACATCCAACACATGAGAGACCAGATGTTTTACATGGAAATCCCAATAAGGGAAAAACTATGGTGAGTGTTAGCTTACAATATAATATGTAATAACAATACCAAAAATTAGAGGGTCACTGCCTTAGGGCTCACTACCCAGAATGCTCACTGTCTTAGGGCTCACTACCCAGAATGCTCACTGCAAGAAGAGGCTCACTGCCAAGTTGGTGAACTGAGATAGTAGCATCTACACTATGCCAAGGTTAAGTACCATTGAAGCACAATAGGTATCCTCTGCTCTGCTCTACCTTTTTATTTCACAATTATCTTGTCATTTTTTGCATCTACCCTCTAATTTACTACTTCATTACATGTTTTTATACAATTCATCAACCTTGGAATTTACATTAAGGTCAGTGTTACAATCATCAACCATTGGAACAATATCCAAGGTTAGAAAACATACATGCATCAAGATAGGTCTGGACCTAAACAGATTTGAGAGATAAAAGAATGAATGCAGATTACACCAAGCCTTAGCTGGGACTCAATTACAATCTTCCATGCAACAACACACTTTACAAACTTCGAAGCACAACCACAAGTAGTGAAAACAACCAAGTCGGCCAAGACTGGAGTTAACTCTAAGACTTTTAGGAACATGCTTCATGCATGGTCTGGATTATACTTTTCAGACCAATCAAAAGGTAGGAACATGATCTAGAGACTCCCACAAACACATTACAATCACCAAGAACATCTGTACAACCTCTAAACACGTTATCCATAAGATTCTTCAAACTAGAGCACTTGAACATTACTGTTAGCCATTGTCATAAAGGAAGAATGGCTTGCAGAGAACCAAATCATGAACCATTTGAATTGAAGGCACATAACATCATCACAAACTTAACTCTAGAACCGTAGACTATGAAATTTAAATGCAAAGTAGATTACATTCTCCCTGTCACCATTAAATATATAGAAAAATAGTTTTTACTCTGGTGAACATTGTTAGACTTAGGGCACACAACTGAGAGGGGGGGTGAATTAGTTGTGCAAAACTTTCTCTAATTTCCACACTTAAATCTTCTTGGTGATTAGCAGTATATTAAACATGAAACATAATGCATTCAAATCAAAGGCAGAAACTCGTCAACACATAAGACACCTAGATTTTGACGTGGAAAACCCAGTTAAGGGAAAAACCATGGGGTGATTAACCCAATAATGTATTCTCTATTAGAAGAATAGAAAGAACAAATGGTACATGCCAATTAGGGCTCACTACCTAAGCACACTGCTCACAAGAGGCTCACTGCCTACAAGAGACACACTGTCTACAAAGAAATAAGTATCACCTTTATGAACTGGAGAATAGCATCTTCACCATGCTTGAATCAGTTCCATTAAGCCCAATACTTCTGCTCTGCCTTTTACACTCCTCCTCACTACCACACACTCATCACTACTAGACACACTTTGGAATGACTTCACAATCCCTTATTTATGCAAGACATCGACTTAGGAATAATCATCTAAGTCGGCAAACACCTACAAGAACATCCACAAGATGTGTAATACATCCAGTCGGCCATTCTCAGGAAGAACACCAACATCCGGTGGTTATTCTTCAAATACAAACTTTTAACTTCAATGCGGACCACCAACATGAACTGGAACCAATCCATAGATCACCATAAGCTTTCCTGAATCACCAACAACATCCGCACTTCATCTGCTTATTGGAATCCTTCTCTCCTTCATCTGAAACCTCAAGAACATAGTCTGTCATCACTGTCACAAAGGAATAGGTTCTTCTGGACCTTCAAGCCACAAACCAATCTACTTGATACTTCACAAGGATGTCCTCAACACTTCCTCAAATCCACAGAATGGGATAATGCATTATCGGACCTCACCGGACCTATCTGTGTCACTCTGTCACCTCTAGACACCTGTCAGAGCCGATTCTACTTGAGCGGTCATAACTTCTTCAGATCTTTATGTGGACCTCTAAAAACTTGACTGGATCATCTCAAGACTCATATATACAAACCCTTTAAACCGTATCCTCTGATCCTTAACCTATCTTGGACTTTTACCTTGTTGTCAACACTGTTCTTCACTATTCCTGATTAAAACTAATTTTCTCAATATCCTCAGCACACGGCTCATCCAATCCTTCTCATTAATGCAATATGAGTATGTTGACATTAAACTTGAAACATAGTATCTACTGGCATTACTTAACATTACTTCCAATTTGCAAACAAAGATATTCAATCTATAGGAAATGCATAGCACAACACTGTACTGTTCTGGTAGATGAAGCAATTCTACACTTGTACTAATTCCTCAAATACATGATCATACTTATTCAAATAACTTCCTTAGGTGTTGACATCAATGACAACACTTACTTCTCATACTTGCAACAATCTCCCGCTTTGTCATTGATGGCAACACATGATGTGAAAAACTATCAAGACATATAATCTTGCTTTGCTTCTTTGCTCCTTCTCACTTGATGCTTTCTCTTTCTGCAACTTTCTTCTTAGGTTTTTCACATGAACTTCTCTTTGCCTTTGACATCAATGGAAAAGGGTGTCAGACCTTTTCTTTCTTGTTGCTGCACAACTCTCCCTATCATCAACACTACAATACTTACTGCTCTTGATCAGAAACTTCCACCTACTCCCCCTGAGGAGTAGCCTTCAAAACATCAATCCAGACAAAATATGAAACTTCAAATACCACTAGACTGATGCATTCCTTACGCATCTTTAGTTTAGAGAAGGAGGTGTAATAACCCCTAACTTCTCCCTAAGATACTCAAAAGTATCCTTAGGCGGAGGCTTAGTGAAAATATCTGCAATCCGATCCTTTGTAGACACATACTCCATCTTTACTTCATTCTCTGTTACCTTTTCTCTTAGAAAGTGATAACTTATTGATATATGCTTGTCCTTGAGTGCATCACATGATTCTTTGAAATATTTATAGTACTTGTGTTGTCACAAAAGATTGAAATAGCTTCTTCATACACAACTCTTATGTCCTTCAATGTTTGCTTCATCCAAAGCACTTGAGTGCAACAGCATGCTGCAGCAATATATTTTTCTTCTGCAGTAGACAAAGAAACTGATTCTTGCTTCTTGCTTATCCATGAAACCAATATGTTACCCAAGAGGAAAGCACCTCCACTTGTACTTTTATGTCATCAGTATCTCCAGCCCAATCTGCATTTGTATAAGCACTGAGAGGGAAATCAGTATATTTGGGATACCACAAACCATAGTTTGAAGTGCCTTTTAAATACCTCATGATCCTTTTGACTACCATCACATGTGACTCTTTAGGATCTTCTTGAAATCTTGCCACAAGATAGACTGCATGCATTGTGTCTAGTCTGGTATGGGTTAGATAAAGTAGTCCTCCGATCATAGATCTATACTTTTTTCTAATCATTCTTTCTTAGCTTGCAACCAGTTACCATAGCAGTACATACGGGTTTAGAATCCTCCATTCCAAACTTCTTCAACAATTCTTTCACATACTTAGACTGAGAAATGAAAATTCCTTTTTCTAATTGAGTAATTTGTAGTCCTAAAAAGAAATTCATTTCACCAAACAAAGACATCTCAAATTCCTTTTGCATTTCCTCTACAAATTTCTTACACATACCTTCATTGCCTCCAAAGGTAATATCATCAACAAAGACTACAACAATCAGAATTTGATCATTATTGACTTTGAAATAGAGATTATTGTCTATAGTACCTTTGCTGAACCCTAATTTCATCAAATACTTATCCAACCTTGCATACCAGGCTCTAGGAGCTTGCTTGAGTCCATACAGGGCTTTCTTTAGTGTGCACACCATGTCACCTTGGTCTAATAACTGGAATCCTTCTGGTTGTTCAATGTAAACTTCTTCTTCTAGCTCTCCATTCAAGAAAGCAAACTTCATATCCATCTAGTACACCTTGAAATCATTGTGAGGTACAAATGCAAAAAACATTCTTATTGCTTCAATCCTTGCCATAGGAGCAAAGGTAAATCTATGCCTTCAACCTAAGAATATCCTTTGCATACCAGTCTTGCTTTGTTTCTTACCACTTCACCACTTTCATTCATCTTGTTTCTGAAGACCCATTTGGTCCCAATCACATTCTTATCAGCAAATCTAGGAACTATTTCCCAAGTTTGATTCTTTTCTATTTGCATTAGCTCTTCTTCCATAGTTTTTACCCATCTCTCATCTTTGCAAACTTCACTTACAATTTTAGGTTCAATTTGTGAAAGTAAATAGTAGTTCATATGTTCCTCTGTAGCTCTTTTCCTTGTCAATACCCCTTTGCTTTTATCACCAATAATTTTATCTTCAAAATGATTAATCCTTACATACCTGGGAGTCTTAACAGCACTTTCCAAAGCCTTTTCTTCATCAACTTAATTGTCCTTTTGTTCTACCATTTCTTCATTGACTATAGCAGGTTCATCTGATTCATAGCCACTCAAATTTGATGTCATTTCTTTGTCTTCATCAACCTTCACATTAGCACTCTCAATCACCTTCTTCAATCTCTTGTTGTAGCATTGGTAGGCTTTACTCTTAGTAGAGTATCCAAAGAAAATTCCTTCATCACATTTAGCATCAAACTTGCCTAGCTCTTCATCTCTTCTGATATAACATTTGCTTCCAAAGCCTTTAAAATATTTCACTGTGGGAGTTCTTCCATACCACAATTCATAAGGAGTTTTAGTACCATTACCTATGACTTGGACTCTATTTTGAATGTAGACAATAGTGTGTATAGCTTCTCTCCAATACACTTTTAGTAGGTTAGACTCCATCGTCATTAACCTAGTAGCCTCTTGAATTGTCCTGTTCTTTCTTTCAACAACTCCATTCTGCCTAGGAGTTCTAGGAGCAGACAACTATCTCTTTATCCCATGCTCTTCATAGAAAATATTGAATTCATTTGATGTAAACTCACCTCCTCTATCAGATCTTAAGCATTTGATCCTCAACTCTAATTCATTCTCAACCATTTCCTTGAAAACTTTGAACTTGTCTAGGGCTTCTATTTTGTCTTTTAGAAAAGTGACCTAAGTCATTCTAGAATAATCATCAATAAGCAACATAAAGTACTTGTCTCCTTGCAGACTTCTTATTCTTGTAGGATGACACAAATCTATATGCACCAGCTCAAGCAATCCAATAGAAAATTATTCTTTACTCTTGAAACTTGTCCTTGCCTATTTTCCTATTTGGCATTCCTTGCAAATAGTATTAGTGGGCTTCACAATCCTAGGCAAATCTCTCACAGCTTCTAATGATCTTATCTTCACCATATTGTCAGAATTGATATGACACATCCTTATATGCCACAGCCAACTCTCATCTGTCTAAGCCAACAAACAACAACTATTAGTTCCCCTCAACTGATAAACATTACCTCTAGTCTTCTTACCAATTGTAATCATTGTTCCGGAGATTTCCATGATCTTGCAAGCATTGTCCTTGAATCTTAGACCATACCCTTTATCACACATCTAACCAACACTTAAAAGATTATGCTTTAGACCTTTCACATATAGAACATCATTTGTATTGTGCTTGGCATCAAAAGAAATAGATCATCTTCCATATATCTTACCAGTTGCATTATCTCCAAACCTAACCAATCCACCATCATACTTTTCCAAACTTACACACTTACTTTTGTCACTGGTCATGTGATGTGAACATCCACTGTCAATGATCCATTCATCCTTATCCTTCTCAACCTAGATAGGCAAAGCACTTCCTTCCACTTGTCTTTCTTCCTTCACACAGCTAGTAGGATTAGTAGACACAAGATCTTCTTTAATAGCAATAAATAAGCATTCATTTTCACTAGTATAATTATCATCAGACTCATCATCTATTACACCATCATCATCAAGATCTCTAACATAATAACATTTCTTGACTATTCTAGGTCTACTTTCAAATTTCTTCTTACCTCTTTCAATTCTCTTTAGACATATGGAGGCATAGTGACTAATTTTACCACAAGAGAAGCATTTGAATGGTAATTTGCCTTTGAACTTACTAGAACCTCTTTACATTATGTCAACAAAGTTGGCTTCAACCTCATCTAGGTCATCGTCAAATTCCACAACATATTTTTGAGCCCTTGAAGACTTTTCTGAAGTGCTGGCTTTGAATGCAATCTCAATTTTTGGCAAAGCATCGTTGAACTCCCTCATCTCAAAAGTTGTAAGCTTCCTGAGCCATTGATCCTTTGAAATCTTTTTCACACTCATAATGTAACATCACTTTCCATAATTATCAATATTTAACTTAAACATGTAACTTAATCAAGTCATTAATTAAGAATTGATAGAGATTATCAAAATTTGAAACAAGAGAAACATATTCTTTTCCATCAATTAAGCATGTTAATCAAATAAAGATATAAAAAAGCTTACAATACAGTAAACCATTATGATCTTTAGTGAGTAACCATCACTAATCAAATACAATATATGCTCTAGGCATCTTAATCAAGTTTTTACATTACAATAGACCAACTGGTCATAAAATGAAAACACTATATCTAGAACTAATGACATGTGTCTTCATAAGCCTCAGCTTGTCTCATGCTTGGAAAGGAGAGCATCATCCTAGTGCTTTTCCTCCAACCACAGACCTACGGTCCCCCACTCATCTTCCTAACTAGAAGAGGCCCTACCCTTCACAGAAAGGTTAGACATTAGAAACTAATTGGATAGCCATCTGAGTATCTGGTGTTGTGTCCTTCCTAATGTCTCACGGTCACACACTATAGATCCACTCTAACTTGTATGACACTACTAGAGACACTAGGCCATCTAGAACACTATGGACCGACAATGTATGCAGAGACAGATGCATTACTTTGGCAAACATTTTTCATACATACACGTTACACAATGAACATCATTGTATTTCCACCACCCTAACTCGACTTATAAGTTGTCATGTCCTACAATAAGTTCTTAATGACCCAATTCTTTAGGTCTTGTGTGAGTGGGATCAATTCAAATCACTATCCAAACATGGACTTTCGACTCCCTCCATAGGTTGGTTACAACTAAAATATGTTATTTTCATAACAAGAATCTAGTGACTCCTCGTCACCAGGTTTGTTTTCATTTAATATCAAGTTTGACCATTTTGACACCTAGGTCACATATGGTTTGTAATTTCATAAACAAGTCATCTCATATGATGAAATTGAATACATGTACTCAAGGCATACCTTTCCTTAGTAGAGTAGAAGTAAAATATTCATAACTCATATGATGCAGGAGCATCCAGAGGTGTAAGGGCAATCTTGCATCACCCAAAAAGAAGTTAATTCAAAATCCTTGTAGTTTTTTTCATTTCTTTCCATAATTAGTGTTTTTGGTTCCATAATATCCAGAATAATGATGTAGGACTTTCAGTTTTTCCAAAAGTGCTAAAAATAGTGACCTGCCTATTTTGGAAAGTGTACCTGCTATTTTAGGAAAGTTTGGATTTGGGCACGTAATGAACCAAAAACTTCCAGAAACTTACATAATGAAAATATAAAACCTTTGGCGAAGGATTCAAGTAAAGATCATTTGTGAGCTGAAAGATATTAAAGTTTTTGTTTTCCAAAAAGCCCCTAAAAATTTCTGGAATGAGATATGAGGCACTAAAACATCCCATAACATCCCAAAAAGTTGATGGAAATTTGTTTACAAATTTTTGGCATGATAGTTCACATCGTGAGCTTTCCGGTGCTTAAAACGGTTCATCAATCGGACACCCGGATCAAAAGTTATGCTTCCTGGAAGTTGACCTACTTTTGGAGGGAGTTGCAAATTTCAAAATTTAGCTAGAGACTGCCAAAAAGTGCTATTTATGACTATTTTGGGAACCCTGGGCAGTAGTATAGTGAAGGGGGCTAGTGTAGAGTCAAGAATAGGGGGGAAAATAGAAACCCTAGCTAATTTGGGGTTACAAAAGGCTAAAGATTCTAGAGTCTCGAGGTTGGGAAAGCTGTAATGTGTTGCAGCCAGTAGAGGATTCATCCTCTGATTGTAATTGATCTTCTGTAATGTAATGAGTTGCCTAGTTCAATAAAAGAAAGTTCTATTTGCTATATTCAATATATGTTATTGTGTGTTTTGTGATTTACCCCCTTCATCAAGTGGTATCAGAGCAAGGGTTTTTGAGTGTGTAGACAGATCGCCGACCATGAGGCAATTTGCACCAGGACCTAAGGTTGTGGGTTTGCTGTGGAGATCAAGATGCCTCCATGAAGAAATCATGTTGGGAGGAATGATTTGACAGAAGAGGGTTTTAGAACCCTACAAAGGCAAATCAATGAATTTCAAGAGGAGCTGCGAAGAGGGTTTGATCTGAGAACAAGAGAAGAAAGTGAAGATGAAGCTGAAGAAGAGCTATCTGAGGAAGAGCAAGAAGCTGCAGGAGATCCTGCAAAAGTTAGGTTGTTGAGGGTCATTTCAAAGATTGGAAAGAGGCCCAGAATCAAAGTTTCTACATATTCTAGAGATTTGAATCTAGAATAGCTTATTGATTGGATCAATGACATGGAGGAGTATTTTGAGTATGAAGATGTGGAGGACCTAGATCGGGTTAAGTTTGAAAAAACAAAGTTGAAAGGCCACGCCAATATTTGGTGGAAGGAGGTCCAATTAGAGAGGAATAGAAGAGGATAAGGAAAGATCACCAGATGGGATCAGATGGTGGAGAAACTGAAGAAGCAGTTCATTCCTATGGACTATGAGATGGAGCTATTAAAGAAGCTTCAAGGATTGAAGCAAGGTAACTAGTCTGTCAAGGAGTATATAGAAGACTTTTATAAGATTACTATTAGAATAGGCCATCCAGAACCAAATAAGGAGAAGGTAGCCCATTACAATAATGGGTTGAGGCCAAGTATTCAAGAGGAGTTAAGCCTGGTCAGAATGACCACCCTATAAGATGCGTACCAAATTTCCCTGAAGGTGGAAGAGAAGCTGAATAAAAGATTTGATAGAAAGCAAAGGGGAAGAGGTCAAGGTGAAAGGACTAGTGGAAGACCCTATGGGGGGCAAAATGAAGATTCAAAAAAAAGTGAAGAAGTCAGCACCAGTCAAAATCAGAGAGAAGATAATACCTACCGCCCTCATGACCAGAACAATGGTGAGCAAAGAGGAAGAGGATGACCTGGGCAAGGACCAGGAAGAGGAGGTTTTAGAGGAACTTGTTTTCAATGTGGAGAAGAAGGGCATCAAGCATATGAGTGTCCGTAACATCAAGGAAGGACGAATAGAAGACCTGAAGGTAATGCACGAGTTGCACATGTAGATGAAGATGCACAGTCTGAGCATTCTGAAGATGCTGAAAGGGGAGAAACCCTAGTCAGAAGAACCTTGTTGAATGAGGAGAAAGAACCCAATCAGAGGAAGAGTTTATTCCACACAAGGTGCAAATGTGAAGGTAAATGTTGTGATATTATTATTGACAGTGGAAGCACTGATAATCTTGTTTTAGAGGAGATGGTTGACAAGTTGAAGTTGACAAGAAGAAAGCATCCGCATCCATATCAGATTGCATGGTTGCAGAAAGACCATAGAGCTTTCGTCAATGAACAGTGTTTAGTGAAATTCGTCATAAGTTGAAGCCCTTAAAGGAGGTGGAAGAAAAGGTATGAAGTACTGCCAGAATTTGCTTGGTAGATGGTAGGAAATTTTTGGAGGGTATGAAGCATGAGCATCATTGCTTCGCATTGATTCCTAAGATTAGTTAGGAGAATTGTGAAGATGTACCAGCAGAAGTTTCAAATATGTTGGAAGAGTTCCAAGACATTATCTCTGATAATGTACCAGAAGGTTTACCACCAGTAAGGAAGATAAGTCATCAAATGGATTTGATACCAGGAGCCAGTTTGCCAAACAAGGCAGCCCACAGAATGACCCCTGTAGAGAATGAAGAGCTAAACAGACAAGTTCAAGAGTTGTTAAGGAAGGGACTGATAAGGGAGAGCCTAAGTCCATGTGCGGTACCTATAGTACTAGCACCATAGAAGGATGGAGAATGGAGGATGTGTACAGAATCTCGAGCCATCAATAAGATAATAATCAAGTATAGATTTCCATTGCTAAGAATGGATGACATCATGGATTGTCTGAGTGGAGCCAAGTACTTCACGAAAATTGACCTGAAGAGTGGGTATCACCAGATCTGTATCAGAGAAGGAGATGAATGGAAGACAACCTTCAAGACAAAGGAAGGTTTATATGAGTGGTTAGTAATGCCATTTGGGCTAACCAATGCACCAAGCACATTCATGTAGCTCATGAACGAGGTACTAAAAGAATTTTTGGGAAGTTTTGTTATTATTTATTTGGATAATATTTTGATTTTTAGTAATATTTGGGATGAGCATCTGATGCATATCAGAAGAGTTCTAGAGAAGATGAGGGAGGAGAAGTTGCTGATTAATCTGAAGAAATGTAGTTTTGCAAAGAAGGAGTTGGTATACCTGGGATTTGTTGTCTCAGAGGAAGGTCTTAAGATGGACCCAGAAAAATTAAGGGCTATCATTGAATGGCCTATGCCAAGGAGTGCAACAGAGGTAAGATCTTTTCATGGTTTGGCAAGTTTTTACAAAAATTTTATCAAAAATTTTAGTAGCATTTGTGCATCCCTAACTAAGACAATGAGAGGGGATAGAAAAGAGTTTAGATGGACTAAAGGAGCAGACAAGAGCTTTGATACATTGAAGCAGAAAGTCGTAGAACAACCTATTTTGGCACTTCTAGATTTCAATAAGGTATTTCAAGTAGATTGTGATGCTAGTGGTAGTGGTATAGGAGCTATTTTGAGCTAAGAAGGTAAGCCCATTGCCTATTTTAGTGAGAAGCTTAATGATGCCAAGAAAAAGTATTCTGTTTATGATTAGGAATTTTATGCAATAGTTTAGGCTTTGAAGAAATGAAAGAGTTTGTTTTATATACTGATCATTAGGCTTTGCAGTATCTTAATAGTCAAGGGAAGTTGAACCAATGACACTTAAAATGGGTTGAGTTTTTGCAGAGTTATACCTTTGTTTTGAAGCATAGGAGTGGGAAGTCCAATAGAGTTGCAAATGCCTTGAACAGAAGGCAAAATTTGTTGACAGAAATGAAGATAGAGGTTGTTGGGTTCGATGAGCTCAAAAATTTGTATCCTGAAGATCTAGATTTTGTAGAGGCCTGGAAGGCTTGTTTGGAACCTGTTACTTTGGACAGGACAAAATGGTTGGATTTCATAATCCAAGATGGCATGTTGTTTAGAGGAAGTCAGTTGTGCATTCTGAGGAGTTCCATGAGAGAGAACCTGATTAAGGAGAAGCATAGTGGAGGATTGGCTGACACTTTGGTCGAAATAAGACCATTGCTATTGTTGGTGAAAATTATTATTAGCCATAGTTGCAACAGGATGTGAGGAAGTTTGTGCAGAGTTGCAGAGTATGTCAGATGGCAAAAGGAACAAGTCAAAATATAGGGTTGTATCAACCATTACCTATACTAGAGAAGCCATGGGATGATATTAGTATGGATTTTGTTCTTGGTTTACCAAGGACACAAAGAGGACATGATTCCATTTTTGTGGTAGTGGACAGATTCTCGAAGATGGCATATTTTATTCCTTGCAAGAAGACTAATGATGTTGTTCATATTGCAGAGTTATTTTTCAGGGAGGTGGTGAGATTACACGGTCTACCAAAGAGCATAGTTTCAAATCAAGATACCAAGTTTGTTGGTTATTTCTGGAGGACATTGTGGAAGAAGTTGAAGACAGATTTGAAGTTCAGTTCTGCACACCATCCACAAACTGATGGACATACTGAAGTGGTGGATAGGAGTTTGGGTAACCTGCTACGATGCTTAGTAGGAGATAAGCCCAAGGGATGGGATTTGATTTTACCACAGGCAGAATTTGCTTACAACAATTCTGTCAATAGGAGTACTGGTAAATCACCATTCCAGATTGTATATGGGAATAGTCCAAGAAATGATTCAAAGTTAAGGAACCTGGATAAAAGAGAAAAGACAAGTGCCAAGGCTAAAGACTTTGCAGAACATCTGAAGAATTTGCATGAAGAGGTGAGAAATCACATTAATAAGATGAATATTCAGTACAAGGCAAATTAGAAGAGGAGGTATAAGGAGTTCTAGGTAGGAGATGAAGTCATGGTTCACTTGAGAAAAGAAAGGTTCCCAATTGGAACATACAATAAGTTGAAAATGAAGAAATTTGGACCATGCAAAATCCTGAAGAAGCATGATTCAGGAAATGCACATGAGGTAGAGCTACTGAGTGGGATCAATATTTCCCCTGTTTTCAACATTGCTAATTTATCAGAATATCATGAAGGTGGAATAGAGGATGGACCAACAGAAGCACAGTGGAGTATTCCGGCATCTACTTCAATGGATGAGATAGAAGAGATCTTGGATAGCCGTGTGGGAACAAGTACTCAGAACAAGCAATATGAAGAATATATGGTAAAATGGAAAGGAAGGCCTGTTGAAGATTCTTCTTGGTTGTCTAAGGCAGAGGTTGACCGTTTGGGTTTTCCTCACACAAACACCTAAGACGTGACAAGGTCACTTCTCAAATTACCCTAGGTATTTGATGCAGAAGCATCCAGAGGTGTAAGGGAAATCTTGTATCACCCAAAAAGAAGTTAATTCAAAATCATTGTAGTTGTTTTCATTTCTTTCCATAATTAGTGTTTTTGGTTCCATAATATCCAGAATAATGATGTAGGACTTTCAGTTTTTCCAAAACTGCTAAAAATAGTGACCTGCCCATTTTAGGAAAGTTTGCATTTGGGCACGTAATGAAGCAAAAAATTCCAAAAAGTTATATAACAAAAATATAAGACCTTTGGTGAAGGAATCAGGTAAAGATCATTTGTGAGCTGAAAGATATTAAAGTTTTTGTTTTCTGAAAAGCCCCTGAAAATTTCTGGAATGAGATATGAGGCACTAAAACATCCCATAACATCATAAAAAGTTGACAGAAATCTTTTTACAGATTTTTAGAGTGATAGTTCACATCGCGAACTTTTCGGCACTTAAAACGGTTCGTCAATCGGACACCTGGATCAAAAGTTATGCTTCCCGGAAGTTGACCTACTTTTGGAGGGAGTTGCAAATTTCAAAATTTAGCTGGAGGCTACCAAAAAATGCTATTTATGACTATTTTGGGAACCCTGGGCAGTAGTAGAGTTAAGGGGGCTAGTGTAAAGTCAAGAATAGGGGGAAAACAGAAACCCTAGCTGATCTGGGGTTACAGAAGGCTGAAGATTCTAGAGTCTTGAGGTTGGGAAAGCTGTAATGTGTTGCCGCCAGTAGAGGATTCATCCTCTAATTGTAATTGAGCTTCTATAATGTAATGAATTTCCCAGTTCAATAAAAGAAAGTTCTATTCATTGTGTTCAATATCTTTTATTGTGTGTTTTGTGATTTACCCCCTTCATCATCATAACATTTAACAATAAGTCTTAAATTCATATTCATAATGAATAAAATAGTATTCTTTTGAAAATACATTTCAATGGTTTCATGATGAGACCATGTTCTCAATGGTCTCACCACCTCCATACTCAAGAATATAAGTATATGATCTTGATAGTTTAAGTAAACCTGAAAGTGTTTCATAATTGGATTTTCATACGAGCCCGATTGGGTATCAATTTTGGTGTTGTATACACTCTATTTTTTGAATGCCTCCCCAACTATCATCATAGTCGGGTGACTATATTATGAATGTTCATGCCTTCCTAGCTAAGACCATAGTCATATGACTATATTAATCACTTATGATAACAATCATTATGGAGTTATTTCTTGTTCCATTCTAGAGTTCATAAACCCTATACATGTCATTAAATGATGTGAGTTTATCATTCTTTAATAACAAGCCCAACCGATACAGCTTCATGCACTGGTTATTCTTTGCAAAGTGAAAGATGTAAAAAGCATTATAGTTGGGTCGTGAGACCCAATCTTAGACATAAAAATGATTTCATTCTAAAAGACTTAGCCTTGTGGCCTTGAGCAAGAAACACAGTCAACACATGAGGCAGTCGATGCTCAGCTTCAAATCCTTTAGCCTAACCACTGATAACAATATAATATTTCGCTGCCTCGGCCACATGGCCTAGAGTACAGTCTCCAAAAAAAATTTCAATGTTTATACAATCATCCTTACGGCCTACCATAATATAAAAAGATTCCATTAAGTTCAAAACTTAGCTTAATAGTCATGTGTTCATACATACGATGTTTAACTGGTAATGATAGCTTAGCCATTAAGGATACAAGCTTGTTCTTGACATAAAGATAATCTTGTTATGCTCGGCCTTAAGGCCTGGAGCCACTGTAAGAAATAAAACTTAGAAATTATAATAGCTCAGATGTAACAGCCTTGAGCCATGGCTAAGTAAAGATTTTCATAAGTAATGGCACTGCCTTACTGGCCTCATGCCTCTGAGTCATGACAAATAACATCATCTTAATAAATATTATTCATGAGCACAACTCAATATACATATCAATAATAAAACAGGATTACATCCTTCATATTACCTGGTTACTGATTTCAATGAAGACGTCATTCTAGTCTGAGTCTCCTTCAAATGACACACAGCTTCTAATCCACTTCTCTTTTCTCTGTAGCTTTCGCTACCTTCCTCATAACAACCAACCCCAATCTACTATTCCCAAAACAACCAAAAACTGCATCCCCAGAATATGATAACCCCCGGCCGACCCTTCATATGCCATCTTGAAAGGTAACTACCTTTCCCACTCGGTCAGTTCCCACAAATGGTGGCTAAATTATGGAATCATGCTAGAAAATGGATGGTCTTAAATCTCTCCATCACTTCACAAAGCCGACCAACAACAATTAAATAGCATTCGATTGAAATCGAATAATATGATAAAAGAGATAATAACAATATTATTATTATGGCAATTTAACCTATAATAGGGTTTTAATCCTTACTAAAGGATTAAAACTGAATAATAGAAAGTACAAAAGAATCACATCTAGATCGTCGATTGTCAGGTTGAGTAATTCTCCTCTGAATTTGACTATCATCCTTAGTTGAAAGACTAAGGAACAATACTCTTGAGAACAAAAGATTATGAGAGACTTCCTTGTCTCTCTACAAGATTGTCCCTCGACTTGAGATGATGCTTCAAGAACATTGTTTGGTCTTACGGCTAGACTAAATGGAATCAAAGGCATAACAACTTACAGAGGACATGAAAACTAAGAAAAGAGGCATGACACATGTCAACTTACGAATGGAGTTCAGAAGAAGGACATAAAAGTTGATACTCAAATGGCTATTCAACCCTTTGCTTTCACAATGTCTAACCATTCCTCCAGGATGATACTCTCCTTCCTTCTTTGAAGGACGTTCATTTTCCTGTTCACACTCAGGACCACAAGATCATGATTAGTGTATCATTATCATGTCTCATACCATAATTTAATCAATTTATAAAACAAATTATCATCAATAACTATTTCATAATGAAGAGTTAAATCAGATATTTCCACAATATCAAATCAATTAACTATGTCTAATCCTCCTGATTATCATACTAAGTTAATGATTAAGTCTAGTTGTAAGTTGGGGATGTAACATATCTCCTCCATAAGAATCATCATCCCTGATGATTAATTGTCTTAAGATAAACCAACATAATATAAAATTGTTTTCAAAATCATAATATCAAATGTCTTAGAAAAGATGAGGAAATCTAGCATGGAGTCATCATAATTTTCCCAGGTGGTGTTTTCCACCAAATAGTGGTCCCACTAGACCTTGCACTATGTTATTTCCTTATTACGTAAGCATAGCTCACGCGTTTCGAGCACCTTAATGGGCTCGATCACCACCACTCCTGGGTCTTTCACCTGTAGAATATTCTAATCAAGCATAGGAATTTGATTATCAGCAGAATTAAACTTTTTCAAATAAGAAACAAAAAATAGATTATGTATCATGGCAAGTATTGGTGGTAGAGTAATTCTATATGCCACTAGCTTGACTTCTTCTAGAACTTCAAATGGGCCTACATATCTTGGTACCAGTTTGGACATTTTTCCAAATTTGATGGAGCTTTTCTAAGGTTTTACCCTTAGGAGAACTTTATCTCCCAGAGTGAAATGCCTTTCAGTATGCTTTGTATCCGCATAACTCTTTTGCCTATCATTGGCTTCCACTAGCCTTCTCTTAATCAAATGGACTTGTTCTTCTATCTCTAATAGCATTTCTAGACCAAGGCTAACCCTATCCTCTAGCTTATCCCATCTTATAGGGGTTTGACAGTTCCGTCCATATAATGCTTCAAATGGTGCCATCTTAATAGCTGAGTGATAAGAGTTATTGTAGGCAAATTTTACTAGAGGAAGGTAATCCTCCCACTTGTATTGTTGATCCATACAATACATCCTTAATAAGTCCTCCAACACTTGGTTGACCCTTTCAGTTTGACCATCCATTTCAGGATGATAAGTAAAGCTTATGTTCAACTATGTACCAAGTGAAGAGAACAAGGTTTTCTAAAACCTCAATGTCATCCATGCATCCCTATCCGAGATAATCTTCTTAGGAATGCCATGCAGTCTGGAAATCTCTTGAACAAATTTTCTAGCAGTGATGGGTGCCCCATCTGTCAAGTTTCCAGGTATAAAATGGGCTACTTTGGTGAGTCTGTCCACCACAACCAAGATAGCATTGTGCATGTTCCTTGACATAGGGAGCCCTTGTACAAAGTCCATGCTTATAATTTACCATTTCCACTCAGGAATTTCATGAGGGTATAATAATCCCGCTGGGTGTTGGTGTTTTGGCTTCACCCTTTGGCATTCACTACAAGTAGCTACAAAATTTGCAGCATCCCTCTTCATTCCTTTCCAAAAATATAAAGGTTTCACATCAGCGAGTAACTTGGTTACTCCAGGATGCCCAGAATATGGTGCAAAATGAACCTCTTTCCAAACCATATTCCTTAACTCTACTAAGTTAGGTACATACATCCTTCCTTTGAACCTTAATAACCCATCCGATTCAAGGTTGAATCCTTCATATTTCAGATTCTGTGGATCTTTCTCAAGGGCATGTTTTACCTGCTTGTAAAACTCATCTCCCTTAGATTTTTGTAACACCAGATTTCTGATATCATAATGTATAGAGATCATAGTGGAGACATGCCTTCTCCTACTCAAAGCATCTACCACTCAATTTTCTTTTCCCTAAATATATTTAATCTTGAAATCATAATCCGAGATAAATTCTAACCATCTTATTTGACGAGCATTAAGATGGGGTTGAGTGAATAGATATTTAAGTCCCTGGTGATCTGTTTTCAACTCAAATGGTTTTCCAAGTAGGTAGTGTCTCCACATTTGAAGTGCATGAATGACTGCTGCCAGTTCTAAATCATGTGGGGCATAGTTTTGTTCATAGTTTTCTAGTTTGCATGATTCATACGCAATGACATGTCCATCTTGGACTAGTACACCACCTAAGCCTTCACTAGAGGCATCGGTAATGACTTCAAATTGACATTCCAGGTCAGACACTTTCAATATCAGGGCTGAAGTCAATTTTTCCTTCAGTAGGTCAAAAGCCTCTTGGCACTTTTCTAACCATTCAAACTTCTTTCCCTCTCTTTGCAAGGAAGTTATAGGATGTACAATTTTAGAGAAGTTTTTCACAAACTTCCTATAATAACCAGTAAGGCCCATAAAACTTTGGACCTCATGAACATTTCTTGGTTCGGGCCATTCAGAAATAGCCTTAATCTTAGTTGGGTCCACATCTATTCCCTTAGCTAAACTTATATGACCCAAATATTGTACTTCTTTCTAAAAGAAGGTAGACTTAGAGAGCTTGCCATATAGTTTATGCTCTCTTAATCTCTGAGGAACAATTCTCAAATGCTTCATATGTTCCTCTTCGTTCTAAGAATAGATCAAAATGTCATCAAGAAATACTAAGACAAACTTATCTAAATAGTCTTTGAACACACTATTCATAAGATTCATAAATGTTACTAGCACATTTGTCAACCCAAAAGGTAGGACAGTGAATTCATAGTGTCCATATCTAGTTCTAAAGGTTGTCTTATAGATGTCTTCATCTTTCAACCTCAATTGGTGATATCCTGATCAAAAATCAATCTTGGAAAATACTGTTGCACCCCTCATCTGATCAAAAAGATCATCAATGCGACGTAGAGGATATTTGTTCTTAATGGTTGCTTTGTTTAACATGCGGTAATCCATGCACAACCACAAAGTGTCATCTTTCTTTTTCACAAAAATGACAGACACTCCCCATGGCGACACACTAGGTCTAATCAACCCTTTATCTAGCATCTCTTGCAATTGAACCTTTAACTCCATTAGTTCTTTTGTGGTCATCCTATAGGGGGCTTTAGAAATAGGTTTTGACCTAGGTATAATATCAATGGAAAAATCAAAAGCTCTCTTAGGGGGTAACCATGGTAGTTCATCCAGAAATACATCCTCAAAATCTCTTAGGAGGGGATGCTTGTCCATATCTGATCTTTCCTGACCTATGGACTTCTTTCATCCCTACTTCATTAAGTTTTTGGGATTCATAAAACATCAAGTCATCTTGGAAGTAGGTTTCCTTTGTTTCATCTATTTTGTCCATCTTGACAATAAAATATTGGCATCCTTTTCTCTATGCCCTTTTCATTTGTAAGGCAGAAATTGCCTTAGTTTAATTTCCCTAAGTTTCCCTTGGAGAAGGACTTGGTTTCCTAGATCATCCAAACATTCTATTTTCTTGGCATAACAGTCAACTTTGGCTTGATCTCTCCATAGCCAATTTATCCCTAGGATAACATCATATGAGCCAAGTGGGGCTACATATAGATTTACTTCTATGGAAAAGTTTGGAAGTTCAACCCGAGATTCAAACAAGAATTTCTCTACCTGAGCCTTGGTGTGATTTACATACTCTACAGACCAAGCATTTGCCATGAATCCTACTTTTCTAGGTATCTTATTTACAATTTTGGGAGAAATAAAACATTTCATGGTGCCTGTATTAATTAAAACTGAAATTGGAACTCCAAATAAAATACCTATTGTCTCTACTGGAGTTATTTGATACTTGGCTTGACAGTTGTCCAAGGCCACATGGATACATTGCTGGAACACCACTTACTGGGAAGGTAGAGGATTCCCTCTTGGTTGCACTCCCTATGATTTGTTGGGACACTGATTGGCGTAATGATCTCTGCCACAAGTGCAGCATCCTCCAACTGGTCCTCACCTCTCTTGAGGTTTGCCAGAATTGTTCCAATTCTTCTTGGAGTGGTTGTTCCCCTTTTTCTCTCCCCTAGACTCATTTTATATATTTTTGGCCCCTTTATCACTCTTCTCAGTATAATCATATTTCTTACCCTTTTTCTTTGAGGGTTGAGAAGATTGAGACTAGTTATATCTCTTTCTGTTTCTTTCCCTATAGGCTAACATAGCCTTCATGTTTTGTTCTTTCCTAACAACCTTCTCATAGACCTACTCCATGGTAGTAGGACCATGAACATTAACCACACCCCTAATTTGGGCGTTCAACCCCATGATAAACTTCTGAACATAGAGTTTCTCATCATGCTAATACTGTGGCACATATTTCAACAGTCGGGTGAATTTTTCCCAATATTCATTTACAGTCATATTAGCCTGTTTCACTTTTTGAAAGTCTATAAGTTTCTGATCATAGAATAGTTGAGGCAACCATCTTTGCCTAAACAGTTCTACGAACTTGTCCCAAGTAAGACTTTTAGACCTCAAGCCTAATTCCATCTTTTTGTTCATCCACCATGTGGATGCTTCACCCGCTAGCTAAAATGCTCCCCAGACAGCTTTGGTAACCTCATTATAATTTCTAATTTCAAAATACTTCTCCATCTCCATAAGCCATGCCTCTGTGACATCTCCACTTACAGATCCATCAAATTTAGGTGGCATGACCTTTTTCATGTCATGAGATAGTTCCATAGCCATAAGGCTCCTCTTATCCCCTTCCTGTTTAGCCACAGAGTTATTTTCTCTGTGGTGGCTTTGGGTGGTGTCATTATGGTGTTCCTCACCATCACCCCCATCATTATCATCTCGCCTGTCTTCTGACTAGCCTCCCATTTTGTGTTCAAGAGTTTCCACCCTCGCACTTGTTTCTTTCAACAAAGTTAAGATTTGGTCTATTTTAGACTCAGATTACCCTGAAGGTGCTCCTTCATCTCAGCTATCCTCCATTCTGGTTCCAACACAAACCTTTACTACAATCTACTTCTTCCTAAAGTTTGTAGATTAATCACGGATTAGTTTTCCAAGCTATGCAATTTATTCATTTACAAATCTATTCACATTCATGTAATCTTTAACAAGAAAGGAAAGATTGTCAAAATCTTCCATTGCATTACAATTTCCATTGGATTACATATAATCCACAAAATTACAAAATTAGGTTTACACCTTGCTTCTGCAAGTCATTTACAATTTGGGATAACTTCTCAAAATCATGTTTTCTTTTCAATCTTAGGAGGTTAGGATATACACTGGTATTCCATCACATCCTCCTTACGTAGATTATAGTCCTTAGGGATATTTCCCTCAAATGGTGCTTTAGGGGTAGAGGGTGCCACTGATGCTCCAATAAAGTTAGGGGCAAACAACCATTCAGCCTTCCTTAACTCCTTGATGTGTTTCATGGCATTAGAAAAAGTTTCCTCATCAAATAAGCATGCACCTACCAAGCATCCAGTCTGTTCAAGTTTCTCCTTCGTGGAGGCTCATTCCTTCAAGATCCTTTGTTGGCGTAGGTAACATCCATGTTCCGTTACCTTCTTGCGAGGTGTGGTTCTAATTTTTACCATTCTAGCATAGAACATCCAATCATTAGCATACTTAATGTTGGATACACTAATCATCAAGTAGTGAGCTCATTAGGTCCATGTGTTGAACTTGGCTCTGATACCATATGTAACATCACTTTCCATAATGCTCAAGATTTAACTTAAACATGTAACTTAATCAAGTCATTAATTAAGAATTGATAGAGATTATCAAATTTTAAACCAAAAGAAACATATTCTTTTCCATCAATTAAGCATGTTAATCACATCAAGAAATAAACAAAGATTACAATCCATTTAACCATTACAATCTTTAGTGAGTAACCATCACTAATCAAATACAATATATGCTCTAGGCATCTTAATCAAGTTTTTACATTACAATAGACCAACTGGTTATAACATGCAAACACTCTATCTGGAACCAATGACATATGTCTTCATAAGCCTTAGCTTGTCTCATGCTTGGAAAGGAGAGCATCATCCTGGTGATTTTCCTCCAACCACAGACCTGCGGTCCCTGGCTCATCTTCCTAACTAGAAGAGGCCCTACTCTTCATGGAAAGGTTAGACATTAGAAACCAATTGAATAGCCATCTGAGTATCTAGTGTTGTGTCCTTCCTAATGTCTCACAGTCACACACTATAGATCCACTCTAACTTGTATGTCACTACTGGAGACACTAGGCCATCTGGAACACTATGGACTGACAATGCATGCAGAGATGGATGCATTACTTTGGCCAAAGTTTTCCATACATACACATTACACAATGAACATCGTCGTATGTCCACCACCCTAACTCGACTTATAAGTTGTCATGTCCTACAGTAAGTTCTTAACGACCCAATTCTTTAGGTCTTGTGTGAGTGGGATCAATTCGAATCACTATCCAAACTTGGACATTTGAATCCCTCCACAGGTTGGCTACAACTAAAATATATTATTTTCATAACAAGATTCCAGTGACTCCTCGTCACCAAGTTCATTTTCATTTCATATCAAGTTCGACCATTTTGATAGCTGGGTCACATATGGTTTGCAATTTCGGAAACAAGTCATTTCATATGATGAAATTGAATACATGTACTCAAGGCATACCTTGCCTTAGTAGAGTAGTGTAACATCCATGTTCTTAAAACATAGTAAAACTAGAATAATTTACCATGGAGTAATTCAACAAGGTAAAAATGAGATAGAGAAAAAATTTCTTTTATTCAACATATAATCAAGTAAATACAATTACAAGATTTCTCATTACAAAATAAAATAAATCATATTGTCTTTCTCAATTACAATCTTTACAAATGTAAATCAATTACATGTACAAATTTTGGAATAATTTCTGCTTCTGAATATCTAACATCTTTATCAGAAGTCCTAGCATGTTTCCTTCTTGGGGAGAGAGTATCTTTCCAGTGATTTACCTCCATCCACAGACCGGCGGTCTCCCACACATCTTCCACATAGGAAGTGGCCCTACCCTTCATGAGGAATATAGACCTTAGGTGACCAGTGGTAATTTGCCTTTCCTGAGTACATAGTGTTGTATCCTACTCAACTCTATCAACCATACAACCCTAGATACCCTCTAGCTAAGTATGATTTCTGAAAGGATGAGCAATCCGGATACAGTGAACCAACAATGCATGTAGAAAACAAATGCATTATTTTTGTCAAAGTTTTTAATATCAATATCATTCATAATGAACGTTGTCGTTGTGTTCACCCACCCCTACTCAACTTGGATACTGTAGTATTCTCGTAGTTTATCCTTATCAACTATGTTTATACAATAGTTAAATCATTTTAACATGGTAATAGTTTTTCTAGACTTTAGACAAATCTCTATGTCTTATCTAATCATTTGTTTCCAAATTTGACTCTAGGTTTCTCATATTAACCCTTGAATAAAATGACATTTCAAATTATTTGAAACTCATATCTATGAGACCAGGTTAATAAACAACCCATAGTTTGACTATAACAAAATTTTAGCATACTATCATTCTATAATAGGTATTACTCCTCATATGAAAAGTATAAATATTCTCAACTTACCTATATGTGATGACATCAATCGTCACAATATATATAAACTCGAATATGAATCCAATCAAGATCCCATCTAATTAAACTTAATTTAATCACATCATAATGGTTTACTACAAAGTTATTCTCATTTACAAAATACATAATAAGGATAGTCCTATGGACTTCAATATCTCTATGATAACATTTCCATTGAGTTATCACTTGATTTGTAATAGGAGGCTTCCTAAGTTTGTGAGATTTTATAAGTTCTCTTAGAAATGAAACCTTAATAGACATTTATAAATTTATCAAGAAATGGTTTTATATTACCATTAACCCACCTCAAGGATTTTTCCATCCTACCCATCTATGTTAAAACCTATCATAATTATTCATGACACTAATAGGTATATAAGAGTGGTTTAAATATCTTATAACCAAACTCTCAGCCTTCCTCAATATCATACCTTCTCATTATATCGACTGTATTTTCTATTAAACTGACAACTTTGAAAAGAGACCTTCTATGGGTATAAAGGAATACAATGATCAATGATTCATTTCAACAGCTAAATCATTTAACTATCAGACTTCGACACAATGCAAAGGCATTTGACTCATACTATATATCCTTTATAAGCATCGTCCAGCCAACTATAATGGTGATAACAATTACTTCAAAAGGTTTATCACATATTGAAAAATAATTATTATATAGTTCGCAACTATGAATCAATCATCTCAGGCAAACTAAAAGATAATATCTGTTCTCCTATAGGAGTCTACAAGGAATGATAAGAACATGATAATTCGGTTGTTATCATTACACAGACATAAGTGTTACCTGGCAATAGCTCAATGAGTCATTTTTTCCAGCATCTATTGACCAGTCGACCTTTATGATGTTGCCTTCACCTCTGTGTTTTGGCAGTGATCTCTTCCTTTTTCTCTCACAGTGATCTCCGTGTGTTTTATTCTCCCATCCCTGATTCCTATATGCTTTCCCCATAATGAGTCATGGGGTTTAATGAGTCTTCAATGCTCATAATGAATCGATTTCTACCACCCTTATTCAGTTTACAACGAATCCCATTTAATCAGTAGTGATTAACACATGTTTTCATTAAGGCACAAAATGTGGAAAAGTTCATCAAGTATAATGATACTACCACGTTCCCTCTTAAAAGAGGTTGACACAAGTATAACCGTCAATGGTCATTTATTGATCACTTTTAAGTGATCTTAACTCCATCACTTGAATTAATGAAGGCATTATAATTTGCATGCTCAAGGCTACTTAATTGGATAAGTCTTATTAAATAATATGAGGTATTATCCTCATTTGGTTTATAAATATATCTATTTTTTTATATCAAATAACTCCTACATAACATCGATCTCATTCGATAGTTATGATTTAATCAATAAGAATAATAGCAATAAAATAATGATTTACGAATTTTGCGAATGGGTCAAGTTCACCTCCCCATCGCAATCTTGTGATAAAATCATGTCAACTTGATGAGATCATCATTTGATGTTAAACATCGACAATAAAATACTTAAGCGACTTAATAATGATAACACAACCACTTTACGATAATTACGTCATAACTTTTACGTTAAATGTAAATGGTTGTAATTCTTACTCAAACAACGTCGTTAACATTATTAACGACTAAAATGACTTACTATGACTTAGAATGATTTGTAAATAATATCAACTACCTGTCACTTAGGTTCAAAAGCAAACTAACAAGACAAGACTTACCTCTTATGACACATTGGTCCACGTTTTCGTTAAACACTTATACTCGATTTGGCAAATAAACCACTCATAACCCAAGGTCTATATCTCTCTCCTTGAAAGATACTCTCTCTCTCTTCTCTGAGAGTCATCTGAGAATCTGTATTCATGTTTCAACTTGTAACCAAACAATATATGATCAGTGCATCATTATTTAAATAATTCAAATAATAAATCAAATCTCATAATGTAATTATTAAATCAATAATAACATAACCTTTTCTATCATTTCATAAATGACATTCAATATAATCCATGTCTTTCCTTGTCATTAATCTAAACATCATAATAAATTTACTTATGTCCAAGTAAAAAGTAAAAAAGTATAGCAAGGCAAAAATTGGGGATGTAACATATCCTTCCCCTAAAGATTCATCATCCCCGATGATATAAAGTATCAAAAAGTAACTAAAAAGCAAGTTCATTGTTTTCAACTGGTAACACCATTAAATAAATGAGGAAAGTTTGATAAAATTCATGGTAATCCTCCCATGTAGCATTTTCCTTAGCATATTGGTCCCATTGGACCTTGCATTACAAGACCTCTCTGTTACGCAAGTGGAGCTTGTGCATTTTTAACACCTTGAGTGGCTTGATCATGACCACTCCTAGATCCTACATTTGTAAAGAATTCCAATTCAAAATATGGTTATCACCTGCAACATATTTCTTCAAATAAGACACATGAAAAACATTGTGCATTCTAGACAAGGCCGGTGGTAGAGCAATTCTACAGGCAACCGGATTGACTACTTCTAGCACTTCAAAGGGTCCCACATATTGAGGGGCTAGCTTAGAAGACTTCCCAAACTTAATAGAACTTTTTTGAGGTTTGACCCTCAAAAGAACTTTTTCTCCAACATAGAATTGCCTCAGAACATGCTTTGCATCCGCATAGCTCTTTTGCCTATCATTGGCTTCTTCCAATCTTTTTCTGATCAGCTTAACTTTCTCTTCCATTTCAGCTAGCATTTTTGGTCTGATGCTAATCCTATCTTTTAGCTTATCCCACCTTATAGGAGTTTGACATCTTCTTCCATACAATGCTTCGAATGGTGCCATTTTAACAGCAGAATGATAGGAATTGTTGTAAGAAGATTCCACAAGTGGTAAGTATTCTTCCCACTTATATTTCTGATCCATGCAATACATTCACAACAAATCTTCTAAAACCTAGTTTACTCTCTCAGTTTGCCCATCGGTTTCAGGATGGTAAATCTGTACTCACGTTGAGTTTAGTCCCTAGTGCAGAAAACAAAGTTTGCCAAAACCTTGATGTTACACGTGCATCTCTATCTGAGATAATCTTTTCAGGGAAGCCATGCAATCTAAACACCTCTTGCACAAATTTGCGAGTTAACATAGGTGCTCCATCAGTCAAATTCCCTGGTATAAAATGAGCTACCTTTGTGAGTTTATCAACCACAACTAAAATGGCATCATGTCTATTCCTTAACATAGGAAGACCTTGAACAAAATCCATACTAATAACTTGCCATTTCCACTCTGGCACATCATGGGCTACAACAATCCTGTAAGGTGTTAATGCTCTGCTTTTACCCTCTAACATTCTAAACAACTTGCCACAAATCTTGCAGCATCATTCTTCATTCCTTTCCAAAAATAGAGAGGTTTAACATCCGCTAGGAGTTTGTTCACTCCTGGATGTCCCGAATATGGTGTAGTATGAACTTCTTTCCATACTAGATCCCTTAATTCAACTGAATCGGGAACATACATTCTACCCTTATACCTCAATAGTCCATCAGACTCAAATAGAAAACCTTCATACCTTGGATCACTAGGATTATCTTTCAGAGCCTTCCTAACCTACTCATGAAACTCATCACTAGACAAATTTTACAACACCAAATCTTTGAAATTTCCATGAATAGAAACAATAGAAGCTATATGTCTTCTACGACTCAAGGCATCAGCTACTCTATTCTCTTTTCCTTTGATGTAATTTATCTCAAAGTCATCGTCAGATATCAATTCTAACCATCTCCTTTGTCAAGCATTCAAATGCGGTTGAGAGAAAATATACTTGAGACGTTGATGGTTTGATTTAAATACAAAAGTCTTCCCCAACAAATAGTGTCTCCACATCTGCAAGGCATGAGTTACTACTGCCAATTCCAAATCATGCGGTGCATAATTCTTCTCATAGGATTTCAATTTCCTTGATTCATATGCTATAACTCTTCCATCTTGTATAAGCACTCCTCCTAATCCTTCTCCTGAGGCATCTGTAATTACCTCAAATTATCCTTCGGGGTCAGGAACTTTCAAGATTGGAGTTGTAGTTAACTTTTCCTTTAAGAGATCAAATGCATCCTGACATTTGTCTATCCATTCAAATCTCTTTCCTTTCCTCTGTAGGGAAGTGATTGGACTAGCAATACTGGAGAAATTTAAAACAAACTTCCTATAATAGCCAGCCAGGCCCATGAAACTATGCACCTCATGCACATTTGTTGGTATAGGCCAATCCAGAATAGATGTGATTTTTGCAAGATCAACAGATATTCCATCAGTAGAAATAATATGCCCTAAGTATTGAATCTCCTTCTGAAAGAATGTACACTTTGACATTTTTCCATATAACTTATGTTCTCTTAATCATTGCAGAACTATTTGCAGGTGCCGTTGATGTTCTTCTTCATTCTTAGAATAAATGAGTATATCATCCAGGAAGACTAAAACAAACTTGTCCAAACAATCTCTGAATATACTATTCATGAGATTCATGAATAAAGCAGGTACATTTGTCAAACCAAATGGCAACACCGTGAAATCATAGTGCCCATATCTAGTTCTAAAAGATGTCTTATGAATATCCTCATCCTTTAGTCTTAGTTGATGATATCTTGATCACAAATCAATCTTTGAAAACACAGCAGCTTCATGCATCTGATAAAAAAGATCATCAATACATGCAAAGGATATTTGTTCTTTACCATTGCTTTATTAAGCATACGATAATCTATACACAATTGAAGGGTTCCATCCTTCTTCTTAACAAAAATAACTAGAGCACCCCAAGGTGAAACACTGGGTCTGATCAAACCTTTTGCCAACAATTCTTGTAATTAGGCTTTTAACTCCATTAACTCTGTAGTTGTCATACGATAGGGTGCTTTTGATATAGGCTCAGATCCTGGTTTAATGTCAATTGTAAAATCAAAAACCCTCTTGGGAGGCAATCCTGGAAGTTCTTCTAGGAACACATCCTAAAATTCCTAAAGAAAAGGATACTTTTCTCCAAAAGATGAACTAGGGTTTTTTATTCCTTCCTCCACTTGTTCCATTTTGACTACAAATAACTGACAAACTCTCTGTCTAACCCTTTTCAATTGCTTGGCAGAGATAGGTCTGATTTTAACTTCTCTTTGAATCCCTTGGAATTGGGTTTGATTTCCCAAATCATCTAAGCATTCAACTATTTTTGAAAAATAGTCAACCTTAGCTCTATGCTTCCATAACCAACTCATTCCTAGGATTACATCATAGGAACCTAGAGGAGTTACATACAAGTTACTTCAGTTGAGAAACTAGGGAGATCAATCTTGGCTTCAAAAAAATATTGCTCTACCTGAGCCTTAGATTGGTTAGCATATTCTACTGACCAAGGTTTAGACATGTATCCAGCCTTTCTAGGAAACTTATTCAAAATTCTAGGAGATTCAAAATTTTCTGTGGCTCCTGTATCAATCAAAATAGATATAGGGACTCCAAACAAAGTACCTGTCATCGCAATAGGTGTGATTTGATACTCTACTTGATGATTGTTGAGAGCTGCATGAATCCTTTGCTGGAATGCTTCATGCTGAGTAGGTAGTGCAGTGCCTCTTTGATGACCATTTTGATTCTTGTTAGGGCAATGATTTGCATAATGGTTGCCCCCACAAGTAAAACATCCTCCAATGGGTCCTTTCTTGTCTGAAGTCTTCCCATTGTTATCCTCATTTCTTTTGTAGTTTCCATTCTTCTTCTCATTACTAGATCTACCCTTGTTCTTCTAAGATCCTTTATCCTTCCTCTTGTTATCATAGCTCTTTTCATATCTTTTCTTGTATGGTTGATTGTTACAAGTTCCATTAAACCTCTTGCAGTTTCTATCCCAATAAGCTGAGATGGATTTCAACTTTTGCTCTTGCTTAATCACTTTCTTGTACACTTGATCCATTGTTGTGGGACATGTACATCCACTTCTCCTCTGATTTGAGCATTTAGACCCATGATGAATTTCTTGATTCTGAATCTCTCATCCTTTTGATATTGTGGAACATATTTTAGGAGTCGAGTGAATTTTTCTCCATATTCCACCACTGTCATATCTCCTTGTCAAAGATTCTAAAAATCAGTCAGTTTCTAATCAAAATAGAGTTGTGGTAACCATCTCTTGTGAAAGAGTTCCACAAACTCATCCCAAGTTACCCTTAGAGAGCTTAAATTCAATTCCATCTTCTTATTCATCCACCAAGTGGATGCTTCTCCTACCAGTTGGAATGCTCCCCATACCACCTTGGTCACTTCCTAGTAATTCCTTATCTTTAAATATTTTTCCATTTCCATTAACCAAGCTTCTGCAGCATCTCCGGTTACTGTCCCATCAAACTTTGGTGGAGTGACCTTCATGTCTTTAGAGAGCTCTAAGGTCAGTCTATCTCTTGCCTCTTTATTAGGTTATGTACTCTTACTACGCTCTTCATGATTTTCTCCACTTTCACCATTAGAGTTTTCACCTCCTCCCTTAGAATTTACTTTATCATCCACCTTCTTTTCCAAATCACCCAGTCTTTTCTTGGTTTCCTCAAGCATGGTTATGATTTGGTCCAGCTTATTATTTGGCAGGTGGTTTTCCTCTTCACTTTCTCCTTGGTTAGTCCTTGTCTGAACCATGTTTATCAATTTCTCACACCTGAGAATATTGAGTTGTCCATTAGTTCAAGATTATAATGCCTCCCATTAAATCTAATACTTAATAAACTCAATTTAAACAATAGTTTGGCACAAAAACAACTCTTTTTTATTCATTTCATTTCAAAAGTAAAGAGTATTCTTCATTTTTACAAGAAATGACTTCAAAAGTCATGCTCAAGAGGAGTATATCCTTCAGACTCCTTTTCTGATACATAATCTCAGGGTATATAACCCTCTGACTCACTATCAGACCTAACTTCTATGATCTTAGCAGTTGGGAGTATGCGGGGATCTTGCCTAACCATAATTGTTTCCTCATCTTTAACTCTTTCCAAGTACTCCATTCTCACTCACTTGATTTGAGTTAGGGCAGTCGCCAGAGTTTCAGTATCACTTAACCAAATGTCACTCTCATCATTGGTTCCCTCAAAGGTTTTGATAATGGCTTCACATTCTCTTTTTCCTTTAAGGAAATGTTGACTCGCATTAACAAACTTTCTTGATGTCTTTTTAAGATGTACCATCCTAGCATAGAAATTTTTCAAACATTAGCTAACTGCATAATGTTGGTTACAGGAAAGCATAGTGGTCTCACAAGCCCTAGTGCTGAATCTGGTAGCTCTTATACCATATGTAACATCCATGTTCTTAAAACATTGTAAAACCAAAATATTTTACCATGGAGTAATTCAACAAGGTAAAAATGAGGTAGAGAAAAATTTTCTTTTATTCAACATATAATCAAGTAACTACAATTACAAGATTTCTCATTACAAAATAAAATAAATCATATTGTCTTTCTCAATTACAATCTTTACAAATGTAAATCAATTACATGTACAAATCTTGGAATAATTTCTGCTTCTGAATATCTGACATCTTTATCACAAGTCCTGACATGTTTCCTGATTGGAGAGAGAGTATCTTTCCAGTGATTTACCTCCATCCACAGACTAGCAGTCTCCCACACATCTTCCACCTAGGAAGTGGCCCTACCCTTCACGAGGAATATAGACCTTAGTTGACCAATGGTAATTTGTCTTTCCCGAGTACATAGTGTTGTATCCTCCTCAACTCTATCAACCATACAACCCTAGATACCCTCTAGCTTAGTATGATTTCTAATAGGATGAGAAATCCGGATACAGTGAACTAACAATGCATGCAGAAAACAAATGCATTACTTTGGCCAAATTTTTTAATATCAATATCATTCATAATGAATGTCGTCATTGTGTTCACCCACCCCTACTCGACTTGAATACTATCATATTCTCGCAGTTTATGCTTATCAACTATGTTTATACAATAGTTAAATCATTTTAACATGGTAATAGTTTTTCTAGACTTTAGACAAATCTATATGTCTTATCTAATCATTTGTTTCCAAATTTTACTCTAGGTTTCTCATATTAACCCTTGAATAAAATGACATTTCAAATTATCTGAAACTCATATCTATGAGACTAGGTTGATAAACAACCCATAGTTTGACTATAATGAAATTTAAGCATACTATCATTCTATAATAGGTATTACACCTCATACGAAAAGTATGAATATTCTCGACTTACCTATACGTGATGACATCAATCATCACAATATATTTAAACTCGAATACGAATCCAATCAAGATCCCATCTAATTAAACTTAATTTAATCACATCATAATGGTTTACTACAAAGTTATTCTCATTTACATAATACATAATACATAATAAGGATAGTCCTAAGGACTTCAATGTCTCTATCATAACATTTCCATTGAGTTATCACTCGATTTGTAATAGGAGGCTTCCTAAGTTTAGTGAGATTTTCTAAGTTCTCTCAGAAATGAAACCTCAATAGACATTTATAAATTTATCAAGAAATGGTTTTATATTACCATTAACCCACCTCAAGGATTTTGCCATCCTACCCATCTACATTAAAACCTATCATAATTCTTCATGACACTAATATGTATATAAGAGTGGTTTAAATATCTTATAACCAAACTCTCGGCCTTCTGCAATATCATACCTTCTCATTATATTGACTATATTTTCTATTAAACAGACAACTTTGAAAAGAGACCTTCTACGGGTATAAAGGAATACAATGATCAATTATTCATTTCAACAGCTAAATCATTTAACTATTATACTTCAACACAATGAAAAGACATTCATCTCATACTCTATATCCTTTATAAGTGTCGGCAAGCCAACTATAATGGTGATAACAATTACTTCAAAAGGTTTATCACATATTGAAAAATAATCATTATACAGTTCGCAGCTATGAATCGATCATCTCAAGCAAACTAAAAGATAATATCAGTTCTACTATACGAGTCTACAAGGAATGATAAGAACATGACAATTCTATTTTTATCATTACATAGACATAAGTATTACATGGTGACAGCTCAATGAGTTATTTGTTCCAGCGTCTATTGACCAGCTGGCCTTTATGATGTCGCCTTCACCTCTGTGTTTTGGCAGTGATCTCTTCCTTTTTCTCTCACAATGATCTCCGTGTGTTTTATTTTCCCATCCCTGATTCCTATATGCTTTCCCCATAATGAGTCATGGGGTTTAATGACTCTTCAATGCTCATAATGAATCAGTTTCTGTGAGGCCGATTATATTTCCTTCCTTATTTTGATCATTATGATTTTCAGTTGATGGCATTATCAGACATTTAGAGACTATGGTTTCATTTTGCAGACTTGATTATATCTCTTGATTTTGATAGGATACTGATTAGACATATGTGATTCGAATTGATCATATTTGATGATATTTTGTGATTCGACATACGAGATATATTAGATGATATTCTGCGATGTGATTTCTAGTTATTTATGTGATGAGGATTATTTGACATGTGATAGAAAATGCAGTTTAATTCAGAATTGTGTTATTGATGATTATTGTTGTATTCTATGGCATGATTTTAATGCCAATTGATTCGGCTATGATTATCATGATATGATTGACACTTGATCGAGATGTGGAGGTTTACATTCCCAAGCCACGGAAAATTGGAGGTAGAATTCACACCAATGTTATTCCCTATGAAACCGATCCATTCCCAAGAGGGATAAGGATCACGTTTAAAAATTTGAATGTTGATTTAAGTGCTTGATTTAAATTTAATCATTTTGGCCTAGTACCCCTTTGTTTAATTTATTAATATTAAGTGTTGTATAATGTTTATTTGACTTACACCAGTTGGTATTTATTTTTATTTTTGAGGCCATGTAAAGTGGATTTATGACCCCCTTGGTGAACCTTAGTGTCCCAAAATTTACCCTAGGTGGTTACCCATGGGTCTAGGGTCAATTTTGACTAACTAACCCTTGGATTAACTCACTTTTGGTCACTCTAAACTATGGTTTAGTCAAAGTGACGAAATTTGAAATTAGGGAAGGTGGGAGATGAGTCATGCTTTGGGAAAGACTCATCTCCCTTCCTGAAGTTTGGGAATCCTTTCCCAAGGAGGACTTGGGAGGTCTCCAAGACTCCCAAGTGTGTGGGATCTTCCTCCAAGACTCTCACACATGTGTGAGAGCATCTTGGAGGGAGATGGCTCTTTGAGAGAATAAGAGGATGCCATATGGCATCCCTTATCCTCTTGGAGGTTTGAGTGGGAATGCCACCTCACCACTTGTCCTCTCACACATGTGTGAGAGCACAAGTGGATAAGGTGAGGATTGAGATGGAATTGGAGGATGACACTTGTCATCCTCACACTTCCTCTCCCTTGCAAGTGGCATTGGAGGAGGAAGGAGAAGGTGACAAGTGTCACCTTCTCATTCCTCAAGGCCAAAATTGTTGGCCTATATTATCTCCTCTTGTTAAGGAGTGTGGGGTTCTTGCATTTTGGAGTTCTTTTCTATTTTGGAGCAATTTTGGAAAAGTTAGAGGAATTATTGGAGATTGGAAGGTTTGGGAAATCTTGGAGCTCATCACCAAATGTCATGCCCACATTTCCCATGCGGTCACGACACACAACACACATGTCATGTCCACATTTGCCATGTGGTCATGACATGAATTACGAGAAAATTTTTCTACCTATCCTTAGGAACCCCTATGCATGAGTCTGCATGCTCAGTGGCAATACGCATAAGGCATAAATATGTCAACATAACTCGGGGAGGAGTGTAGTCCCACACAGTCCCCTGCGTGATGATAGCCGTCTAAATGTGCTTGGAACTCATCACCAAATGTGCTTCCATTTTAGGGCTTTGAAGGTAAGCCTCATGAACTATGTTTTCTTCACTCTTGCTTATTTATTGTGATGTATTGTAGTTTTGTTGGTTGTTATTTTTCATTGTTTTTGTGTGGGATGGGAGTATGGTGAGAGCACCTCCATTTGGAGGTAAGGCTCAACTTGTTGGGGTAGGGGAAAGGAACCTCCTTGAGGTCACTGCCATATTGTGTTATCCATGCCTTGAGGGCTTTTACTTGTTGTGGAGATTATTTGAATGGAAAGAGTGCCATGGAGATTATTTTGTGATATTGGAGAGTTGGGGTTTTGGAGATTTCTGGCTTGAGGCCATGAGATTGGTATTTTTGGTATTTTTGGGTGGCCTTTGAAGTAGAGGGGTCCATTCCCTACCCCTATCAACTCATTTTTATGAGTAGAGTTATGTGTTTATCCTTGGGGTTGTTTTTGTGTTGTTGTGTTTGATATTTGTTGTGGAGTTGTTGCACCCGTGTGAATCCCTACCTCCCTAGCTCGAGGATGACCCTCTTGCGGGTCTACGGTAGGGAGGAGGGCATTTTGAAGTGGCTGGGTTGTTCTTTTTATTGTGTTTTATTTGCAGATGTTTAAATCAAGAATGGAGTTTAGAGGAGTCCATTTTTAGTGTTCCTATAGTTTCTTTGTGTTGGCTATTGGAGCCTTGGCCTTTGTGGCCTTATTGTATTTATTTCCATCAAGTTATTATACTCTTAGAGTTGGCTATTATGAGTTATCGAATGTAAATATCCTTCCTATTTTTAATTGAAAAAAAAAATCTGTTTATCTCTCATGATGTGAAGTTAATGAACTTGTGAAATGCATGTTGAAATTATATATATGGTTCTGTCATTATTCTTTGTAAATAAAATAGTATTTGTGTATGAAAAATAAATCTAGGAGAATGTAAAAGAAAGAAAAAGAAATCTTCAAATTTGTTTTCTATTTGTTGGACTGAAAGTTCCTTTATATTAGTTGCTGTTGGAAAGAAAAAAAAACTTAGATTTCAATGCATTCTCTACCTTATTTGAATTCTTTCAAAAAATATATGTAACAGAGTATTCATGATTATTTATGCTTAAAAAAAAAAAAAGTGTTATTGATTTATCCTATGTTAAAATTTGCAAATTAGTATTCTATTTTTTAAACCATTGTTTTGTGTAGATAAGTGCAAAGTGTATATACATAAAGCTATTTGTTATTTTGTTATTTGAAAGTCAAGCTTACTGTCATTTTTCTATATACTGTGTATATGCTGAGATAGAAAAATAGATACAAAAATTGTTTTCGTGCATATATATATATATATATATATATATATATATATATATATATATATATATATATATATATATTAAAAGAGTAAAATATTTACTGTGTTAATGAAAAGGGGCAGCATGTATATATGTTGTATGTACATTTGTGTATATATATACATATACATATATATATACATGTAATTATATATATATATATATATATATATATATATATATATATATTTATATTTATATTTAAAACCTTAAATTTCTTACATAGATTGCTGTAAATGAAGCATATACTGGCAGACTATGGATTTTAGTAAGGTTTGAGTTTTATTTTAGAAAAAAAAAAAAAAAAATTATATACACAGACTGTGGGCCACAGCGCCCACAGTCCCTTTGACCCTTACAGTAAGGGGTGTGGGTGGAGGCACTGCCTCCCCCCACACCCCCTCCACCCACACCCCCAAACCTTTAAACCCACATCCCCGCCTACTCCATTACCCGCTCCGCCCACTGCGACCTCCCCCCTCCATCCTCCTCCTATGGCCTACGCTCCACAACGGCACCACTCTCCCACCGCCATTCGGCCTGTGTTCTGCCATTCCCTCTGCTGTAACTTCTACGTCGCCCCTTACAAAACTTCACCACCGTTGACCCCCTGCCACTCCTCAACCCTGCTCTTAATGTTATAATATATACATAGTTATTTAATGATTAATATATATATCACAAAAAAATATACTGAATCAAACCAATAGTTAAATGGGACTCTTGTAACTGTATGCATACCTCCGTGAGGTTCATCAATGGCTGCCATGAAACCCTACCTGCATACAATGAAAGGAAGCAAAACAAAAGAAGAAGGTAAATGAGATGGAGACTTTAGGGTTGCAATGGGAAAACAATAGAATAACAAGATTAGGGTTCTTTTTGAAACTAAGTGTTATAATGAAATTAGGGCTTTTCTTATTTAGGAGGCAATATTCTATTTTGTGAGGAATTTGGTTTTATTTTCATTTTTTAAACCTCTATTCTTTTCCTGGATTTTAATTTATCTCTTGGGTCCTTTTAAATAGATTTCTAATTTTGAATGAGTTATTTTTGCATTTTGAATTATTTATCTTGTGAATTAATTTTATTTTGGGGAATTGAATTAATTCTATTTTGGAAGATTTTTTTTTCTTGTTTTTAAATTCATCATAGTTGGGAGTTTTATTCTTTTATTTTTCCTTAGCGGGATTTTTATCGTTTTGGTTATTTATCTATTTTTATTATTATTTTATAGGAAGAGTTATTTAAACTCTTCCCCCTTCTCCATTAATTATTTGAGATAGTTATTAAATATAATGCCCGAATTATATTTAATAATGGACTCAATTTTCCCTTTGGATTTAATTGGCAACATGTTATTATTTTCTTATTTAATATCAAATTTTTAATCTTTGACGCAAGGTTGATTTATTTGACCTTAGCAGAATATTTAATTTTTTATTTTAAATTATTTCAAATTTTTTCTTGAGTTGACATATTTATTCTTAAATTTGATTTAATATCTTATTGATGTTTTATTTTAGAAATTTATTTTGCATTTATCGAAAACGTGTTAATGCTGTTGAATTTTTCCTAGATTTCTAGGGTTTTAATGTTATGTTATTTTATTAATTTTTATTCCATCTTTCCACTTTAATCATGCATCCATTATTCCCCATTGTCTTAATTATTATTTCATTTTCATTTTGGACCTAAATTAGAGTTAGGTTTCGATGATGGCAGAATCACCTTCACACTTAGGAAACTTACGGTTCAGATTTAAATCAGTCTAACCCTAAAAGTGACACACTTCGTGTCGCATACCCCCTGGATGGCTATCATCATGCAAGGGACTATGTGGGACAATGCACCTCCCTGATTTATGTTGACATGTTTACGTCTTGTGCGTATTGCCACCGAGCATGCAGACACGTGCGAGGGGGTTCCTAGGGATAGGTAGAAAAGTTTTTTGTAATTCATGTCATGACCACATGGCAAATGTGGACATGACACGTGTGTTGTGTGTCGTGACCATATGGGAAATGTGGGCATGACAATTTCTACCACCCTTATTTAGTTTACAACTGATCCCATTTAATCAGCAGAGATTAACACATGCTTTCTTTAAGGCACAGAATGTGGAAAAGTTGATCAAGTATAACGATAATACCACGTTCCCTCTTAAAAGAGGTTGACACAAGTATAACTGTCGATGGTCATTTATTGATCACTTTTAAGTGATCTCAACTCCATCACTTGAATTAATGAAGGCATTATAATTTACATGTTCAACGCTACTTAATTAGATAAGTCTTATTGAATAATATGAGGTATTATCCTCATTTGGTTTATAAATATATCTATTTGTTTATATCAAATAAGGCCTACATAACATTGATCTCATTTGATAGTTATTATTTAATCAATAAGAATAATAGCAATAAAATAACGATTTATGGATTCTGCGAATGGGTCGAGTTCACCTCCCCATCGCAATCTTTTGATAAAATCACGTCGACTTGACGAGATCATCATTTGATGTTAAACATCGACAATAAAACACTTAAGTGACTTAATAATGATAACACAATCACTTTATGACAATTACGTTGTAGCTTTTATGTTAAACGTAAATGCTCGTAATTCTTACTCAAACAACTTCGTTAACATTATTAACGACTAAGAGGACTTACTACGACTTAGAACGATTTGTAAATAATATCAACTACCTGTCGATTAGGTTCAAAAGCAAACTAACAAGACAAGACTTACCTCTTATGACACATTGATTCATGTTTTTGTTAAACACTTATACTTGATTTGGAAAATAAACCACTTGTAACCCGAGGTCTATATCTCTCTCCTCGAAAGATACTCTCTCTCTCTCTTCTCTGAGAGTCATCTAAGAATCTGTATTCATATTTCAACTTGTAACCAAACAATATATAATCAGTGCGTCATTATTCAAATAATTTGAATAATAAATCAAATCTCATAATGCAATTATTAAATCGATAATAACATAACCTTTTATATAATTTCATAAATGACATTCAATATAATCCATGTCTTTCCTTTTCATTAATCTAAACATCATAATAAATTTACTTATGTCCAACTAAAAAGTTAAAAAGTATAGCAAGGCAAAAATTGGGGATGTAACAAGTAGAAGTAAAATATTCATAACTCATAACATTTAACAATAAGTCTTTTAAATTTAGATTCATAATGAATAAAATAGTATTCTTTTGAAAATACATTTCAATGGTGTCATGATGAGACCATGTTCTCAATGGTCTCACCACCTCCATACTCGAGGATATAAGTATATAATCTTGATAGTTTAAGTAAACCTGAAAGTGTTTCATCACCGGCTTTTCATACAAGCCTGATTGGGTATCAGTTTTGGTGTTGTATACACACTATTTTTCAAATGCCTCCCCGGCTGTCATCATAGTCGGGTGGCTATATTATGAATGTTAATGCCTTCGCAGATGAGACCACAGTCATATGACTGTATTAATCACCTATGATAACAATCATTATGGAGTTATTCCCTGCTCCATTCAAGAGTTCATAAACTCTATCCACGTCATTAAATGATGTGAGTTTATCATTCTTTAATAACAAGCCCAGCTGATACGACTTCATGCACTGATTATTCTTTGCAAAGTGAAAGATGTAAAAAGCATTATAGTTGGGTTGTGAGACCCCATCTCAAACATAGAAAGCATTTCATTCTAAAAGACTCAGCCTTGCGGCCTTGAGAAAGAAACACAGTCAACACATGAGGCAGTTGATGCTCGGTTTCAAAGCCTTGAGCCTAACCAACGATAACAATATAATATTTCGTTGCCTTGGCCACACGACCTGGAGTGTAGTCTCCAAAATAAGTATTCAATGTTTATACAATCAGCCTTACAGCCTACCATAATATAAAAAGATTCCATTAAGTTCAAAACTTGGCTTAATAGTTGTGTGTTCATACATACGACATTTAACTAGTAATGCTAGCTTAACCATTAAGGCTACGAGCTTGCTCTTGACATAATGATAATCTTGGTATGCTCGGCCTTAAGGCCTGGAGCCACTGTAAGAAATAAAACTTAGAAACCATAATAGCTCGGCTGTAACAACCTCGAGCCACAGCTAAGTAAAGATTTTCATAAGTAATGGCACGGCCTCACTGGCCTCATGCCTCTGAGTTATGACAAATAACTTCATCTTAATAAAGATTATTCATGATCATGGCCCAATATACATATCAATAATAACATAGTATTACATCCTTCGTATTACCTGGTTACTGATTTTAATGAAGATGTCGTTCTAGTCCAAGTTTCCTTCAAACTGCACACGACTTCTAATCCACTTGTCTTCTCTCTGTAGCTTTCTCTACCTTCCTCATAACAACCAACCCTAGTCTACTATTCCCTAAACAACAAAAGACCAAAAACTGCATCCCCAGAATACAATAACCCCCGGCCTACCCTTCACATGCCATCTTGAAAGGTAACTACCTTTCCCACTTGGTCGGTTCCCACAAAAGGTGGCTAAATTCTAGCATCATGCTAGAAAATGGATGAGCTTAAAGCTCTCCATCACTTCACAAAGTTGACCAACAACAATTAAATAGCATTCGATTGAAATCGAATAATATGATAAAAGAGATAATAACATTATTATTATTATTGCAATTTAACCTATAATACGGTTTTAAACCTTAATAAAGGATAAAAACTGAATAATAGAAAGCACAAAAGAATCACATCTAGATCATTGATTGTTGGGTCGAGTAATTCTCCTTCGAATTCGACTATCATCCTTAGTCGAAATACTAAGGAATAATATCCTTGAGAACAAAAGATTATGAGAGACTTCCTTGTCTCTCTACAAGATTGTCCCTCGACTTGAGATGATGCTTCAAGAACATCGTCTGGTCTTCACAACTAGACTAAATGGCATCAAAGACATAACAACTTACAGAGGACATGAAAACTAAGGAAAGAGGCATGACACGTGTCAACTTACAAATGGATTTTAGAAGGACATAAAAGTTGATACTCAAATGGCTATTCAACCCTTTGCTTTCACAATGTCTAACCATTCCTCCAGGATGATACTCTCCTTTCTTCTTCGAAGGATGTTCATTTTCCTATTCACACTTAGGACCACAGGATCATGATCAGTGTATCATTATCATGTCTCATAACATAATTTAATCAATTTATAAAATAAATTATCATCAATAACTATTTCATAATGAAGAGTTAAATTAGATATTTCCACAATATCAAATCAATTAACTATGTGTAATCCTCCTGAGTATCATACTAAGTTAATGATTAAGTCTACTTGTAAGTTGGGGATGTAACACATAACCTCTTCAATTTTTACCACCTTGTGACTATAGGATTTAGGTAATGACCTAAGAATCTTCAGCACAACCTCATCCTAATTAATAGTTCCTCCAAGACCTTTGATTCCATTGACAATTTCATCAACTTTTTGCATGTAGGTTGTTATGTTCTCATCTTCACTCATCTTTAGGGCTTCATACCTGGCCTTTAAGTTCTGCAATTTAGCACTTTTTATAGAATCATCTCCTTCATATAAAATTTTTAACTTATCTCAGATCTCATGAGCAGTCTCCAAATCCATAACTTTCACTAACTTAGTATTAGATAAGGCACTTAACAGAGCATCTCTAGCTTTTTCATTTAGCTCATATTGTTTGACTTCATCTTCAGATGATGGACCATTGTAAGGAATAATATACTTTGTATCTACCATCTTCCAAACATTATAACCATGAGAAATGAGATGACTTTTCAATCATACCTTCCAGAGAGCATAATCTATTCCATCAAACTACGAAGACTCCTTTTTGTGCACCATCCCAGATCTACCTTGAGCGGTTAGGCTATTTATCAAGGAACCCCCACTCTAATACCAATTGTTGAAAAGTGCAATACAACTGAGAGGGGGGTTGAATTAGTTGTAACCAATACTTCAAAACTATTAACACATCAACCACTTAATCACTGTTATTGTATTTAACCATGAAAACATGAAATTAGACACTTAAACACATTCACACATCCAACACATGAGACACCAAATTTTTTACGTGGAAAACTCAATAAGGTAAAAACCACGGTGAGTGTTATAGCTCACAATATAATATGTAATAACAATACCAAAAATTAGAGGCTCACTACCTTAGGGCTCACTGCCTAGAATGCTCACTGCAAGAAGAGGCTCACTGGCAATGGGGAGGCTCACTACCAGTAGGTAGCTCACTGTCAAAGTTGGTGAACTGAGATAGTAGCATCTACACTATGCAAAGGTTAAGTTCCATTGAAGCACAATAGGTACCTTTTCTCTGCTCTGCCTTTTTATTTCACAATTATCTTGTCATTTTTCACATCTACACTCTAATTCACTACTTCATTACATGTTTTTATACAATTCATCAACCTTGAAATTTACATTAAGGTTAGCATTACAATCATCAATCATTGTAACAATATGCAAGGTCGACAAATATACATACATCAAGATAGGTCTGGACCTAAACAGATTTGAGAGAGAAAAGAATGAATGTGGATCATGCCAAGCCTTAGCTAGGACTCAATTGCAATCTTACATGCAACAACATGCTTTACAAACTTTGAAGCACAACTGCTAGTAGTGAAAACAACCAAGTCGGCCAAGACTGGAGTTAACACTAAGACTTTTAGGAACACACTTCATGCACGATCCGGATTATACTTTGTGGACCAATCAAAAGGTAGGAACATGATCTAGAGACTCCCACAAGCACGTTACAATCACCAAGAACATCTACACATCCTCTAAACACTTTATCTAGAAGATTCTTCAAACTGGAGCACTTGAACATTACTGTCGGCCACTGTCATAAAGGAAGGATCGCTTACGGAGCACCAAATCACAAACCATTTGAACTAAAGGCACATAACATCATCACAAACTTAACTCTAGAACCGCAGACTGTGAAACTTAAATGTGGAGAAATGCATAGCAGAATACATTCTCCCTGTCACCATTAAATACATAGAAAAATAGTTTGTACTCTGGTGAATAGAACTCACTCAAATCTTCACATTAGAAGCTCAAACTTGAAACATAGTATCTATTGGCAAGAGACCCTATATGGCTTCATGATTGTTGTCATTGATGGCAACAAAGTTCATCCCACCCATCCGCAGAACATGGTGTGCATATACCGGAAGTCAGATTGAAGAAGTGTTCTGGTCCGGTAAGCAAGAACAGAGCATGCAGCAGGGTCTGACAATCAGGTCCGGATCTCTCAAAGGAAGTATCTTAGTAAAGTGTGGATTTGGGGAAGTCAAGAGGAGTACCTTGACTAATAGATTCTAGGGATTGAGCCTCCGGTGATGGAAGAGTGAAGAGACATGAGCACTTGAGTATTGGGTTTCTGTTTGGCAGAGTAGACAGAGGAAGAACTGACTAGTAGAGCATCAAACCTAAATCCGGATGAGATATTGATGGTGATCAAGCTTCTTGAGGTATCAATCATGATTGTCCAACATGATTGATGACTTCTATAAGCATCTCTTTGATCCGCATTACTTGGTATGCAAAAATTCAGCCGACAGATCAGAGTTTGGGAAAATATTGAGTATTCCAGATGCCGACTAGAAAGTGGATGAAATCTTTGGTGCGGATATATATACCAGATGGATTTAGATATGAATGTGTGTGTTGTGTGTTGTTGAGTGTGAAGAAAAGCAAAGGAGCAGAATAATAGCAGTAATACAATTCCGATATGTGACAGGACAGCAACATCAAGAAGAGGAAGAATGAAGTGCAGTAGATCAGTATATTGAGCCTAACCGAAACTGAACCTCAGCATATGTGGATGCTCCTCTTTAGTTCAAGTATCTAGTTTCCTTGTATAAACTATTGTAGGCAGTGAGCCTCTTGTGAGCAGTGTGCTCAAGCAGTGAGCCCTAATTGGGAAGTGCCATTTTGTACTATCTTATTCTTCTAATAGAGAATACAATCTTGGGTTAATCACCCCATGGTTTTTCCCTTAACATGGTTTTCCACATCAAAATCATTGTGTCATGTGTATTGATGTTATTTCCATTTCATGGTTATGTTTTCTTATTTGATTTGATGCTCCATTAATTGTTAAGAAAGTTTAGAAAGCTGAAATAATTAAGATAACTGATTCACCCCCCCTCTCAGTTATCAACAATTGGTATCAAAGCCAAGTTCCTCCAAACAAAGCCTAACAGCTTGAGGAAGATCTGGAAATTCAAATGGATATGTATGGTATGAGGGAACAACTTCAGTCTACCCTAGATGATCTTGAACAATCTAATTCTGAAGTCAATGAATTGAAGGAAAGACTTAAACAGGCTGATGAATTCATAAATGAATTAAAAGGGAAACTGAGTATCTCCATAAAAAAGAGAAAGGATCTACTTCATCAATTAGCAAGTCAAGGTGAAACCAATGATACAAATGAAGACCTAAAAGAGAAAACCAAGCTATGTGAAAAGTTATCAAAAGAGGTCATTATGGTAAGACATGAAATGGAATTAGGAGTTATGAAGTTCACCCAAGAAATTGAAGAAAAAAGAAAAACTGAAGATGATCTAAGACAATCTCTCAAGGAAAAATTAGAAGACTGCCATAAAATGGATAGAATAATTAGACATCTAGAATCTGATCTTGAATATGCTAGAGATAATGAAGAAAAACTTGAGGATCAAATAGACACTCTTAAAAAGGATCTACAAATAGAAAATGAATACAAAGAAAAATTCAAGATAAGCTCTGCTCAACTTCAAGTTATTCTTGAAATCCAAAAGAGGGTAGATGACAAGCATGGCTTAGGATATGAGAAAGGTGAAAGCTCCAGATCCGGTCAGAAGAACTCTGGATCAAGAAATCTAAGGAACAGACCTAGAAGACCTCCGGTAAGACAACCAAATGCTCAAAGATATCCATCCTTCAATGGATATTGCCACAACTACAATAACTTTCGTCATAAAGCAAATCAGAGCAGAAGAAGAATGAATCAAACTAATTCATCCTTCTCCAGATAGTGTTTCAATTGCAAAAGGTATGGTCACAAATCTCATGATTGTAGAAATATGCAAATGAACAATTCATTCAATGGTAGATGTTTTGCATGCAACAGAATGGGACATATGGCTAATCAGTGTAGATCAAGAGGATATCAGTCAAATATGCAAAGAAATGTTGTTTGCTACAATTGCAATAAATCTGGTCATATTGCCAAATTCTGTAGAAGTAAGAATCAAGACAAAAGGGGTCCAGAACAGTATAATCATAGCCAAGACAAAGGAAAGGGAAAAGTGAATGTGGATGAAATTCAAAGGGAGATGAATAAGATCTGGGTGAAGAGAAGTATAGAGAATGTTGGGGATGGATCTGCACCAGAATCTGGTGTTGATAATCCTTCCAGAAATTGAGTAGATGAGCTCTGGCTCAGGGGGAGTCTCTAAGAAAAACAAATCCCCCAGCCAGTCAATTGGTGCTTGAAATTGGCACATGAGAAGTTGCGGATTAAAAGATTCTCAGAGAAATATCTAAAGAAAGCTTCATAAAGATATGGAAGATCTGCAAGAAGATTTGAAGAGTCTAATCTTCCAAGATTGATCTGATTTAACAGTCATCCGATAAAATAGGATTATCACAGTTAGATCCGGTATGATTCAAATTTGAGGCATCTTGATCTGCAGATAGATCAAATGTTTGGGGAAAGTAAGATAATTTGTTATTAACCACCAAGGATAACTCTAAGTATATCTCAATGATCCAGAAAAAAGATCTTTCTCAAAACAAGAAGAACCAGACAATCAGAATGACTTAAGTTGCGCATTTATTATAGTGTGAATTTAGGGTTTTTCTCAAAAATAAAAGGGTTCATTTGCTCATCATTTGCACATTTGCATTTGAGAAGAAAAGAAAAGGAGCTCTGCAACAAATTGTGTCAAATTTCTCAAAGAACAACTGTTGAAGACGATTCATCCAACAAATCAATCTGGCTCACTTCGCGAACCCTAGAAGCGCAAAAGGTATTTTCTGTCATTGAATATTTCTCTGTAAATCTTTTTGAAGATGGCTACACTGAATGTTGTGAAGATCACTGATAGGCTACGTCCTAAATTCAAGAAACATCCATATAAATCCGTAGAAGTTGATCCCCTAGGCGCCTTTTCAAGCATTCCACATGGGGTTCTACATGTAGAAGATGTTAGGGCATATATTCACGCGAATATTGAAGAATTTGGGGAATCTAAGCTGGTCGATATCTATCACAAGCATTTGATAGATGACTCATTTGAACTCAAAACTCAGTATAAAGCTATCTGAGACAAACATTTTGCACAGTACATTCATTTCCCCTATTTTCTGTAAGATGAATGGGTCTGGTATATTTTGAGCAGAATGCATGACAACTTCATGTGGTTGAACAAGCCATTTAAGATCACTAAGGATGCCATCAAGACAGTAATCAGATTACACTCAACCGGTGGAATGCCTACTCTCAAATCTGTCAAAAACCAAATTGTAAGTGAGGCTACCAGATCAAAGTTTGATAAAAGAGCAATGATAATTGAGGATATCACAGATCTGAATATCAAGTTTGCATCAATGATAATTGGATATAAGATATATCACTCCAGCAGGGAGAATTCAGTATCCGAAACTGCTGTATATATTGCTTATGAAATGTTGAGGAAGAATGCAGACTATGATCTTTGTGAGCTCCTTCTAAACCAACTCTTGGAGAATCTGCAGAAGATAAAGAAGGATAAGAAGAATTCTTTCAAATACGGTGGTTTAATACTCTGCCTATTCTTTTATTACATGAATGAGCTACCCGGATCAAATGGATGGGTATGGCAAAATAATAGACCAGTTGCAATTCAGATCAGAGATTACTTGCATGGGCTTGGTGATGCCAAGGAACAAAACACAGCACTATGGGGTTACTTCAAAAACTTCCAAAGCATGATGCAGGCTAGAGAAAGAATTCCCCAATCCCTAGTTGAAAAATATAAAGATACAGTATGCTTTATGGTAGAAACTGATCAGTGCCTAATGGAGGCAGTGGAACCAAGAACAGTGTGGGTCATGCCTATGGGGTATGAAGTGGATGAGAAAATTGTAGAGCTGCATGTTCAGCACATGCTAGGTTAGCCCAAGGATCCCAAGGTAGAAAGGTTTGGAACCTTTGAATAATTAAGTGTAAAAATCCATGTGGAGCTCAAACAACTGGAGATGAAGAGAAAAGTGAGAAAAGAGGTAGAAGAATTTTCCAAGAGGTATGGAATTTCAAAAGAGGCACTTGATGCCAATAGAGAGAAAATGGAAAGGGTGAAGAAAGAAAAGCAAGAAACTGGAAAAGAAAGTGCTCCGGTGCAAGCCCCCTCCCGAACCAGATCAACCAAAAGTTCTACACCTGCCACTTCCAAGGGTCAAAAGGCTTCAAAACCGGAAGCTCAGACATTTGGAAAAGGAGAGAAGAGAACCAAGAAAAAGGCAACAAGGTCTTACACAAGACAAAAGGATGAAGAAGAGACTGAATCAGATGAGGAAGTAAAGAAAATGAAGAAGAAAAAGAAAACATCTGGTGAACCCTCTACTGAAGAAGTAACAGAAGAATTTGTTGAGAAGCCTACTCTATGCATTGATGACATCATAAAATCAGTTACTGTGGATGGGAACTTTCAATCAATGGCTGAATTCTATGATGATTACAATGAAGCTGACCAAAAGATCTTGCAAGAAACCACAGTCAGGTATCTGAATATCTACAACAAGGCTTTTATTGAAATCATATCTCTTATTCCCAAAATCCTAGAAAAGGAATTAGAAATAAGAAAGAATAATTCTATGGCAAAGGATCTTGAGATCCGAGAACAGATAGCTATTCAGCTATATCCTTCAATCACTCCTAAGCAGAAGAATATGATCTTTAAAGATTGTAAGGATGAGTTCAGGAGCAAAGCTAGAATGAATCAGCTTATGCTTAGAGAAACTGACAAAGTAGCAAAAGAGACAGAAGAGATCCTTCGGAATGCATACAAAAGATTCAACATTCCTATTATAGAGGACTTAGGTGATGATCCCTCGGCTATAGATGTTGAAGAAGAATCTACTGAGATAGTGGCAGAAGAGGTAAAGGAGATAGGTGAAGAAAAAGGTAAGGCCTTAGATTCCTCTACTCTGGAAGAGGAGGTCCATGAACAAACAAACATCTCTCCTCCAGTTTCCCCTATAGACTCTAGATCCAAAGAAAAAGAAAGAGTAGAAGAGAAGATCAGTCAAGAAGCAGAGGAAAAGGAAAAAGAAGATGACAATAGTAAGGCTACAGAAGGAGAGAAAACTCCAACAGAGAAGGCCACAGATGATAGTGGTAAGAGTGCAGAAGGGGAGAAAACTTTGTCTCTGGCAAGAGACACAGTACAGGCAGTCAAAGAATTCTTAACCAAAGAGATGATGGAATTTGATGAACCAAAACTTCTTTAAGGATCGTTCAATTTTGACTCCCTCTCCCCAGTTCAAACCATGAAGCTAGCATCCTTTACTTTAGCAAAGGAAAAAGAAAAGCTTCTGAAGTCTCACATGGAAGACTGCAAGCTTATAGAAATTGCATCCGGTGTATTTGAGAAGATCTTGCCATCTTTTCAGAAGGATCCCTCAGCCTCTTCATCTAGTAATCTCAAATCTCTAGTTAATAGTGTTAGCACACATTTTGATTCCTTAGAAAAGTCAGTAGAAGATAAGGTCCAGAAGGAGTTTTTTGGTAAAAAGATTATTAGAGGTACAAGGGTTAATATCAAATGATAGGAGAGTTATGGATATCGGAATAAAGAACCTAGAAAATGCTCTCAAAGATGGGGGAGATATATATAAATTTTGTTTATCTTGGCCTAAAGTGACCAAGGACATTGAGAAGAAAGTAAAAGAGCAAGAGGATAAACTGTTAAGTTTATCTCAAAATTTTGATCCTCTATCCTCCTCCATAGTAAATCAAGAGTGTCAGACTATTGCAATCATAAATGAAATAAAGATACTTGAGAAGGAAAAGAAAAATAGAATAAACAGGTTGAGTGAACTTAGAGGGATCATTATCCCTAAGTTAGAGGCCATGCATGAAGCCCTAACTGATGCTCAAGCCACAGCCTGGACCAGTGATCCGATAGATCTCAAGAAGGCAGAAGCTTTTGCATTCCTATTGAGTGGTCACATCTCAATTTTGGACAGGATGAAGCTGAGTTGGGCAACAGAACTTGTACAATTGAAAAACACTTTTGCAGATATACTAAAGTATATGTAAAGTATAACCAGATAATATACTTATGCGATTAAGTATAGATTGAGTTTTGCCAATTTTGGTGTGCAGACCCCACCCTTTGCCATTGATGTCAAAGGGGGAGTGAGGAGCAGTAAAAAATGAGGAATCCAGCTAAGGGGGAGCTCCGAAAAATGTACATAAGAACAAAGCATTAGCCAAAGGGGAGTATAGTGTGACACTTAGTCATTTTTCACTAAGTGTTGCCATCAATGCCAAAGGGGGAGATTGTTGGCAAGAGACACTATGGCTTCATGAGTGTTGTCATTGATGGCAACAAAGTTCATCCCACCCATCCGCAGAACATGGCTTGCCTATACCGGAAGTCAGATTAAAGAAGTGTTGTGGTCCGATAAGCAAGAATAGAGCATGCAGCAGGGTTCGACAGTCAAGTCCGGATCTCTCAAAGGAAGTATCTTAGTAAAGTACAGATTTGGGGAAGTCAAGAGGAGTACCTTAACTAATAGATTCTAGGGATTGAGCCTCCGGTGATGGAAGAGTGAAGAGACATGAGCACTTGAGTATTGGGTTTCTGTTTGGCAGAGTAGACAGAGGAAGAACTGACCGATAAAGCATCAGACCTAAATCTGGATGAGATATTAATGGTGATCAAGCTTCCTGAGGTATCATTCATGATTGGCTGACATGATTGATGACTTCTATAAGCATCTCTTTGATCCACATTACTTGGTATGCAAAGATTCAACCGACAAATCATAGTTTGGGAAAATATTGAGTATTCTGGATGCCGACTAGAAAGTGGATGAAATCTCTAGTGTGGATATATATACCAAATGGATTTAGATATGAATGTGTGTGTTGTGTGTTGTTGAGTGCAAAGAAAAGTAGAGGAGCAAAATAACAGCAGTAATACAAGTCTGGTATGTGACAGGATAACAACATCAAGAAGAGGAAGAATGAAGTGCAGTAGATCAGTATATTGAGCCTAACCAGAATTGAACCTCAGCATATGTGGATGCTCCTCTTCAGTTCAAGTATCTAGTTTTCTTGTATAAACTATTGTCGGCAGTGAGCCTCTTGTGAGCAGTGTGGTCGGGCAGTGAGCCCTAATTGGCAAGTGCCATTTTGTACTGTCTTATTCTTCTAACAGAGAATACAATCTTGGGTTAATCACTTCGTGGTTTTTCCCTTAACAAGGTTTTCCACGTCAAAATCATTGTGTCATGTGTATTGATGTTATTTCCTTTTCATGGTTATGTTTGCTTATTTGATTTGATGCTGCATTAATTGTTAAGAAAGTTCAGAAAGTTGAAATAATTAAGATAACTGATTCACCCCCCCTCTCAGTTATCAACAGTATCTACTGACATCCCTTAACATTACTTCCAATCTGCAGACAAAGATATTCAATCTATAGGAAATGTGAAGCACAACACTACACTATTCTGATAGATGAAGCAATTCTACACTTGTACTAATTCCTCAAATACTTGATCAGACTTATTCAAATAACTTCCTTCGGTATTGAAATCAATGACAACACTTACTGCTCATACTTGCAATAGTCCATTGTAGCATCCTCTGTGTTAACTCATGAAGATTTGATTGAAGCTACAAAACAAATTGAGAAAAATTTGGAGGTGGTGGTTGGTCATTTGCATGATGTGATGTTAGGGGTGGTTGAGACTAGGTGGATTGTGGAGGGAATTGCAAAGAAGCTTGGCATCCCTATGCCAGACTATTCTGGGTTGGTATTCTCCTATGCATACAATATTGACTAAGATGGAATGGATTTGTTTGGAGAGTGGTAAATAGGTATTATTTGTAGTTTCAGTCTGTCGTGATATGATACTTATGTTTTGGTATAGTTTATGAGAGTGGGCTGATGTAATTTGCCCCTCTCAATTTGGTATAATGGGGAGGGATGATCTTAGTCATTAGTATCTGCATGTTAGTAGTAGTTTTGTTTGGGGGTGGATGACTTATGACCTATCTTGATAGAATTTTGGTCATAACCCTATTTTTGAATGGGTCCCTGGTCCCTTAACCAAGGTTTTATTACTAAAAAATGAAATGCATTATGGAATAAAATAGGTATGAAATTTTTTTAGCATTAATTCAAAAATTAATAATAAATAACATATTTGATAAAAAAATTACCAAAAAATATCCATGCACTACATAGTGGATTTAATGGTCTAATTCTAATAATTCATTAAAAAAATGTAGTGAAAGTTATGTGATATGGAATAATGTCACTCAATAAAAAATTATAGAAAATATAAAAATTGATTAAAAAATAAAAATAAAAAAATGATAGAAATAATTCTTTTAAAAATATAAAAAAAATTAGCTTGAATCTATATAGAAAATTCAACAAATCATTAGTTTATATCATCCTTAAATTCTTGACCATTTGTTCCCTATAATTGACACAATTTGAGAAATGTTGAAAATGCTTATTTTGAGCATCCCACTTTGGCCAAAAAGTGGGACACACTATTGTGATGTCAGCCCTTTATAACCATGATCTATTGGCTAGGAAGCATACGAAGCATCATGTCCGTGGGACTGGTAATTACAACCATGTTGATGCCCTCACAACAGGGACGAAACCTTGTTAGAAGGGGAAATTAGTGGAACTTTGACAACTATACAAGGAGCATTGTCCCAATGATCAAGAAGAACTTTTAGGTGGACCACTTCTAGTGTAAATTTATTAGTTTGCACTTGTATCTACATCAACACATTATAACATATCATAAATTTAGAATATAGAGAGAAATTTATGCTTGCAATGCATCTAGAAAAAAGTGTAGAATTATTATCTTTCCAAATGCTAAGTAGGATCTCCACTCTAGAAACTTGTTGTATTTGTGTTAATTTCATAGGGATTCTAGGCCAGTCTCAAAGGAAGATCATATATCAAGAAAAAACCTCAAACTTGGAATGATTACAAAATAATGAATTCAATGCCAAGCTACTTGAGCTCTGGGATAAAACTAGAAGAGATGCTTGAGAGTTTCTTGATGACCACATCATGAGTAGAAGGGACTAGAAACTCCAAAGTTAAGCAATCTAGAGCCAATAGGAAGGCCCTAGTAAAGAATGCACAAAGAAAAATAAGTAAACTTGAACACAATAATTACCTACCAAATGCTATGAGACTTGTGTTGTCATATACCCGCTAAGGATTGAAGAGCTCATCTATCAATAATCTTATGAACCATATGCAAATATGGTTAAATCCAATTATAAACTTTGTGAGGTTTATAGTTATGAAATGGTGTATCAACATATCATTTCCAATCTTTCCACCAACGTTTAATTCTTCTCACCCCAATTTTGTGCAACATGTCTACAAGAGTGGAAGCAATAACAGTTTGAAAAGACTCATGATCCTAATTAGTGAGTTTGTACTTTAGTTTAGATATGGATGAAGAAAGGAGATTTATAGTAATGCTAGAAAAAAGTTTTAAGAGAGTCTTAATACCTATGTTATAAAATTTTAAAGCATAAACCCAAAGAATGTTAGAAAGAGTTTTATCTTGGTAAGTGATCATAGGAGACTACTAGAGAGACTATTGATTTACGGACAAACCAATCCTAAATCTATTGCCATTCCATAAGAGCCATGGCTTAATGGCTTTCCACGCTTTCCATATACTCTTCACCATAGAGGTCCCCTTGATTTGAATAGGCTCCTACATAATGACAATAATATGGAAGCCAACATCTATCTAGACCTTATGCTCAGTTGGAACATCACTATAAATACAGTAAGGTGATATGGTCAAACTAGGTGCCCATCTTGGAGTCATTATTCTTCGGCTGATCATGACACACATAAGAGAATATTTGCATAAGCTATTGATAGTCTATGATCCATGTATGAGAATCTCCTATTTTCAATGGATTGTATGACAAGCTAGGTGCCCAAAATGGAGAGATAAATTTAGTCAGTTATGAAAACATGTAAGAGGGTGTACAAGGTTGTAAGAGGGTATGTTTAGCATGCTGGTGAGATTCCCAATGTAGGTTGTTTGGAATTTTCCCAAGTTTGGATACCACATTTCATGTATTTTCATTCTTATATGTAATTTCTATATAACAGACCTTCTTAAGGAGGTAGAAGGTAGGAGTTCTGAGAGTTAAAAGATGCACAGGTGTAGTCGGATTGAATGCAAAATAAAAGGAAGTGAATGTATTGTACAATTTTAGTCAAATATAATGTATTCTTAGCCTCTTTTTTGGTGCAATTTTCTACCTAAGAGGGTTTTCTCCATGTAAATATTATTTTTTAAGTTTCTTATGTGTTTGTTTATTTCTTTGTAGCTAATTTACATTACTTTAAATCTCCATTTTGGTATTCTACGGATTAAATTTTAGATTTGCAACATAATTTCATATTTCTATATTGTAGTAGTTTACCTTCATTTGTAACACAAACTTGCTATAGAGCTTGGATATATCACCCATTTTAATAGAGTAGATCCATCTAGTTATTTTTCATATACAAAGACAAAGGATGAAGAGGAATGTGATGTAAGAGAAGATTAAACAAATTGAAGTCAAGGATTCTAAAAAGATATGGCGAAGAGATTGAAATTATTTTGTAGAAGTGGCTTACCAGAGGATCAAAGGCAAAGAATACATTGAGTACTTGGTCATGTGGAAGAATAATGCCACACCACAAGTGACATGGTTTCCACCAGTGGTTCAGTTAGCTGATATGCTATACACTAGGGGATTCATCAATAGAGTTGTGAGTAAGGGCTCACTTTTCTTCTTACTTGTGGTGTGTGAAGTAGGAACATCCTAGGTGAATAGTCTATAATCTTGCATCAACCAAAAATAGTCATTTCCATTTTCAATATTTTTATTTATGTTGTAGTTTCTTTATCTTTCTTTGGAGTTTGAGTTTACAATTTTCTCAATAGGTTTTTAAAGTCTTAGAGATGTTTTTGAAGTAACATGAACATGTTTGGTTGTGGCATTCTTTCTACACATGCACAAATGGTTAAAACATACATTATTCAGCATGCTAAATTTCTTTCTGATCATGTTTTCAACTTTGAATTTATTTAGGACTTCATCTAACATGGATCTAGATGTTTAATAAATTTTAAAAGGTAAATTGCATAAAGATTCATCAAGTATTTCAAGTTTTAATCCAATGCATAAATTCTTTCTCGTACCTAATTTTTTAATTCAAATTTCATATCTTTTGTATAATTGATTCACACCATTGGACCATATGTCAAGGATCCATGTTAGACAACTAGTTTTTTGCATCATTGGCACATGTTTGGATTCCAAAATCTACAAAAGCCTAGTTGACCCAATAAGAAAGAATATCAAAGTCAAAACTTAAGGGGAATATATCACTTGATATGAAACACGGCATGTGTTGGACTATCTTGAACTTTTTACTCAAGGGTTTTGATCCACATTAAGTGGTTAAAGTGAAATTGTAACAATGTTCCAAATCTGTCATCCTAGTTGATGGGGAATCGTAACAAGTTATGTTAGAACCTTCATGTGTATAAATACATACTCAAGTGCAAAGCAAAGGCATCTCCTACGTATACTATAAAATTAGGTCTACAAGACTACAACTTGGCAATTGAGAACAAAAATCAATTTTCTATAATGTTTTAGCCTTACTCCCATTATAATGTTAATGTCTTCGTAATATATTTCTCTAATCTTTTATAAACTTTTTTTTCCACAATTATAATTGTGTGTTGTTTCTTGATTTGTAAGTATTTAATTAAACTTTAAGGGATCTAATTAAATGACTGTGTATGCTGATCAATAGGACATGATACATCATGATAATCATGGACATCATAATCCTTAAATAATGTACCATGAGAGGGCATAATATTGTCCATAGAGAAGTCATCATATGCATCTAAAAATGGTGTATCAACATGAGAATGTATAGGAATTCAATAATATCTCAAGTAGGCAATGCCCATTAGAGGTAACAAGATGAGTATCACTACACAAGGATGCTCTAGGTCTAAGAATAAAGTAATCTACAAAAGCATATGACAAAGAAAACTGATGTATACCAACCATGACATGAATCGAACCAAATGTTGTCTTGCTCTACCAATTAATGCATCTCAAAATGCATTAATTATTGTACCATCATCATGCATATGCTCATAGCATAAGGATCATAATGATTTGACATGTGTCATTTCATATTTAGTTTCACTAAATCCCTCTATTATTAGTATTCTAAAATGTATTTGCATGAGAAATATCATGAACCAAATCCTCATGAAACAAGGAACCATTGACAACATCATGTGAGGGAGAGGATAATGATGACTATCACTTAACAAGTATCAGTAAGATCCTCACTAAATACACCACCAATAGACTATAACGATATATTGATATAAAGGAAGGACTATCATGATCTACATGAGGGACACCATCATCATTTGTTCTAGCAATATCATGAATACTAAATCAAGATAGAGTATCACCATCTTCGGATGCATCACTAGAATAAAGGGTTATGCTTAAAGCTAAATAATTATCACATGTCATGAAAGGTGTGTTATCATTATGAATCTTGTGAAAAATAAAGTGAAGTCCTCTAACATGGAAGGAAATGCACCTAAAAAATTTATAAATGATGAGAAATTAGAGATATGTTGAAGCAATGTATATGTAGAATGTGGAGCATTCTCCTTTTAGTTTAAAAGGATATGATATCCACAAGGATCAAGGGTTAAGAAGCAATGTACAGAATAAAACACACCTTATAAATGTATCTAGAGTCTAAATAATATAAATCAATATAATTGAAACACTATATAAATAAAGAGTTGAGAATGTCAAATAAACATGTGATGAAAATAGAATGAGATTGATTGAAATGTGACCTTTAGATGTTGAGGCACTATGACAAAGAGATATAATATAGATCTAGATATGAATTAGAGACCTCAGATGAACAAAAAGTTGAGTAGTCCTTTCGTACTTGTAGAAGAGCTTAACTTGATTTATATTTGCATAAGGAATAACCAACATGGCATTTAGAAGCATCCTTAAGACATGTCATAATAATGAGGAAGAGTGATTGACTTCCTTTTTAGTAATTGGGTCCATAACCGAGTCAACAATGATAAAAACATATTGTAAACAAATGAGTTGGATGTTGATGTAGACAAAGTAGTTTATAGATGGAACTTTTAAGTGTTAGTGACAAATATCTGAATGTGCTATCCTAATTAGATGCCATCCATTGATTGTTATAATGACTTAGGGTGATGTCTTTAAATACAAGCCCTAAACACATAATTTGAACATTTTAGCATGTATACCAATGAATAACGATCATATTTGGGATTGCTTGCATTTAAATGTAGACATTTTGAATTTTTCAAATAAAAGATATTGCACCCTTAATCTTAATCTTATGGAAGAGACAACATCATAAATACAATCAAATCCAAAATAAATAAAATCAAACAAATAGATCAAAAATATTTTAAGCAAAATAATATGATATAACAAAGTGCTAAATTAAATATTAAACTAATAAATAAGTAAAAAAAAAAAAACTAAAAACATGCATTAAAAACATCCATACAAAATATCTTTTATTAAAGAGAAAGGAAAATTTTAAAGGATAGGCACTTTTTCCACGTGCACGAATGCATTATTCAAAAACTTTTGATGGTATTTGAAGGTTAAAAACTTAATACTTTGACTCAATCGAGGCCTAATATTGATGGTCGTAAGATTATTTTTATAAATTTTTGAGAAAATACAATCACACGATAGAGGAAATTCTTGAATATGTATTTAATCTATGTATATTTATTTTAAATTAAAGTCTTTTAATATTTAAAAGATAATTTGAAATTGATAGCCTCAAAAAAAATTGACAAGTAAGGTGGACGGACAAATTTAAGTCCAAAATTGCTGAGGAATCTTCTTTTAGAATTAGAAAGAAGTCCCACGGAGTTGTTAGTTGATCTATTTTTTGTGGAACAAGGAGTCCAATGAAACCAAAAAAACAATGCTAAGGTATAAATTAGAATCTTTTCCTCAAAAAAGGAGGCCATTTATTTAGGAAAAAATTTAGAGGGAAAATTTTGTACTCAATCAATTTTACTAAAAAAATCTCTATTAAATTATTTAACATTAAAATTTTAAGCCTACCTTCAGCGACAAAATTCATGGGACCACTGGCTTTAAAATGCTCTTAAAAATTTTCAACAACACCCCTAAGATAATTTAAGATGCCCCGTGGAAAAATGGAAGCCCTAATCTTCTATAAGAGACAAAACCATAAATACAATTAAATCCATCCAAATTAAATAAAATGAAAGAGATAAATAAAAATGTTTTAAGCAAAATAATATGATATAACAAAGTGCTAAATTAAATATTAAACTAACAAATGTAAAAAAAAATCCCAAAAAATTAACTAAAAACACGCATTAAAAACATCCATATATGCACTTTTTCCACGTGCACAATGCATTATTCAAAAACTTTTGATTGTATTTGAAGGTTAAAAACTTAATACTTTGACTCAATGGAGGCCTAATATTGATGGTCGTATTGATTATTTTCATAATTTTTGTGAGAAAATATAATCACATGAAAGAGAAAATTCTTGAATATATATTTAATCTATGTATATTTATTTTAAATTAAAGTATCATTTAATATTAAAAAGACAATTTTAAATTGATAAGCATCAAAAAAATTGTTTGATAAGTAGGGTCCACTGACAAATTTAAGTCTAGAATTGTGAGAATCTTCTTTTTAGAATTAGGAAGAGTTCCCATGGAGTTGTTAGTGAGTCTTTTTGTGGAGTAAGGGGTCCTATGAAACCAAAAAAACAATGGTACGGTATAAATTAGAATATTTTCGTCCAAAATTGGAGCCCCTACTTTTAAGGTTGTTGAATTTGAGTGGGGTGGGGCTGAAACTTTCCCCACCACCTTAGGATTTTTTGTCAGTTTTTAGATTTGGAAAAAATTTCGAGGGAAAATTTTTTACTTAATCATTTTTACTAAAAAATCTCTATTAAAATATTTACTATTGTAAAAAACCTCATGGGACCAGGAGCCTCCATTAATTTTAGAGATTAAAATTTTAAGCCTACCCCCAACTATAGGACCACCAGCTTTAAAATACTCTTAAAATATTTCAACACCACCCCTGACATAATTTAAGAAACCCCCTCCATGAACCGAAGCCCTAATATGCCAAGACCTGTGGAAGGAAATGCAGGGAAAAAAGTTAATTGTTGCTACAAAACTCGTCAGCATCTGTCATCGGCATTTATTCATGAAGAAACCATTTCATCAGACATAATTATTTGTCATTGGCATCTCTGTATTAAGAAACTGACATTCCATTTCATTTGTCATCGGCATCTATTTATTAAGAAACCGACCAAAGTTACTCTTATGTCCTCCTCGTAGAATTGTTACGTTTTTGTTGGTGATGTGATTATGAGCAGAAATGATTTCGGCTGTGAAAGACCACATACCCACTGCCTTGGCGTCCTTCCATATCCCTCAAAACTGCAAATACCATACTTCCCCTCTTCCTCACTGTAAAAGGAAACATTCCATGGTCAGCCATTGTCTTTCTGCGTTTTTCGTTGGCAAAGCATCACCTGACTGTAAAAGGAAAGGATGGGGCGAGGTAGGATCGAAGTGAAGAAAATTCAGGACAAAAAGAATAGAGTTGTAACGTTTTGCAAAAGGCGAAGTGGCCTAATGAAGAAGGCGCGAGAGCTTTCTGTGTTGTGTGATGCTCAAGTGGGCCTCATTTCTTTGGTAATTTGGTCTCAAAGTGGTGCTAGATATGTATTTAGTATACACTTTGAATTGAAAAAATTGTGACCTAAAACTAAAATGAATCTGGGTAGAACATATATTTCATCAAAATTGACTTTCAATTCGAAATGCATAAATTCATTTATGCTAATAAGTAGGCATGAAGTGTGACACAACTTTGAGCTTTCAACGTATGGTTTTACCACAATAGACAACATAAAGGTTGAAAAGTAGAATCGAGGTGCTAATCAAGTAGCCAATATGATTTATAAGCCACTAGTAATGGCGAATATGGTCAAACACCGATTGGTTGCTTTAGGTCCCAATCAAAAACCCAACCCTTGCTAGTTAGCTTGGCTCAACTAGTGAATTTTGTCACCAACTCACAAAAATTTGGCAATTTCACAATATTCAATGGAGGTGAGAAGGGTGGGGTCCTATCACTATTCACATGTCAAAAAGGATGCACTACCACCTCTATCATAACTCATCAGCTCCCTTAGAAGATATAGATTTGTGCAAGGAAAATGTTGGTTGTTAAAATAGGGGATTTTTAGATTAATTATCATAACATTGAGTTCTTGGCTAATAGTTATGAGGCTCTTGATGGGTTATAGGAAGAGAATATTTAGCTTCACACCATTATCCCATGATTGTTTATGCATGGAATGCCTATGGTATAACTATCCTTGCTCACAAATATATAGTTAGGTTAGGTTGTTAGTCTTTTTGAGAAATATATGTTCTCAATGTGCAAGAAATCAAGACCATTATCTTTTACCTTCAAACAATTGTAAGTACCATTTAGTTAGGTGCACTTTACCACATCCAACCATGAATTTGGAAGAGGTGGGGTTGTTAGGATGCTTTTGGTTGGTTAAGAATAGATGTTTTTAATTGGGGTTATAACTCTACTAATCAAGGCACCTAGATGTTCTTTTATATTAACTGTTGTTCTCTTGGACTTATCAATATTTATGATTCCAATGAAATTGTAGAGAGGGAGGCATTTTGTAGTGCCTTACAAACCATCCTTGTTAGGATCTTTGCCTACAAAATATTAGCAAAACAGAACAATAAATGCAAAAATAATACAATTCCTAGAAAATAGTTTTAATAATGCCTATATTGATAATAAGAATTATAGGCCTCTACGAGGTGGCAACCTCCTTAAGAGCAATGCTCTAATGCAATATATAATTCCAAGATGATATTCATTTCATTATAATGCCAGTATAAAACCCTTATGAAGAGCAAATTATGAATTACAAGAAATGTGGGTTAAAATCTACACAATGTAATATTAAATGCTATCTATACGATTGACCATTATAAGGCTTAAATTCTTACATGTTTTCCCCCTTCAGAAGGCCTTGTCCTTAAGGCTTGAACTGAGAAACTATTGCTACAACTAGTGAAGAGGTTCTCAAGTGGCATCTTTTGGTTGTAACCCTCTCAATTGAACCAAAACTTTGGTGATGGTGTGATAATAGAGGGACCATGAGTGTTTATCCAAAATAGCTTCATGATCTAGGATGATAAACCTTTCCTGATCTAATTCAAGAAGTGTTTTTGGCATGTAGAGAAGATAGGTTGCAGCATAGAGGAAGATCCAACTTATGTGCCATTACACTCATGCGTTGTACGATTTAGAAAGGAGTGCTAAGTTTTGTTTACTAATATACTTGTGAGATATTTTCTTATAGGGCTATAGACACAAGAATACCATGTCACTAACTTTGAATGTATTCTAGGAATTGTGTTGACCAACTTGTTTTTGTTGGAAACAAGGTGGATAACTGGGAGGGGGTGAATCAGTTATCTTAATTATTTAACTTTCTTTTCTTCAGTATCAAAACATATAAGCATACATGAGCATGAGAGTAGAAAAGAAATCAACACACATAACACAAAGATTTTTACATGGAAAACCCTATTAACGAAAAAACCACAGGGTGACTAACCCAAGATTGTATTCTCTGTTAAAAGAATAGAAGTACAAAATGGCACTTGCCAATTGGGGCTCACTAGCTGAGCACACTGCTCACAAAAGGCTCACTGCCTATAAGAGACTCACTATCTACAAGGTATATACAAAGTAACCAAGTGTTTGAACCGATGAGAAGCATCCACATATGCTAAGGTTCAGTTCCAGTTAGGCTCAATATACTGATCTACAACACTTCATTCTTCCTCTATTTTGGTGCTGCTATTCTATCACATACCGGACCTGTATTGTCGCTTCCACTCTTATCTCTGCCTTTTCTCACACATTATATCTCAACTCACACACCTTCACATCGAAATCTATCTGGTATATATATTTGCACCAAGGATTTCAACATCATTCTAGTTGGCATCCGGAATACTCAAGATTTTTCCAAACTCTGGTATGTCGGCTGAATTCATGCTTACTAAGTGATGCGTATCAAAGAGATAGTTATAAAAGTCATCAATCATGTCAGCCAACCATGAATGATCTCTTAAGTAGCTTGATCACCATCAATTTCTCATCTGGATTAAGGTCTGATGCTCTGCCGGTTAGTTCTTTCTCAGTCTATTCTACCTGTTAGGAACCCAACACTTAAGTGCTCATATATTTTCACTCTTTCATCACCAGAGGCTCAATCTCTGGAATGTGGCAGTCATGGTATTCCTCTTGACTTCCCCAAGTCTGCACTTTGTTGAGATACATCCTCTGAGAGATCTAGACCTAATTGTCGGACCTTGCTGCATGCTCTGTTCCTGTTCACTGGACCAAAACACTCTTCAATCTGACTTCCGGTATAGACATACTATGTGCTGCAGATGTGTGGGATAAGCTTTGTTGCCATCAATGACAACAATCATGAAGCCACAGAGTGTCTCTTGCCAACAATCTCCCCCTTTGGCATTGATGGAAACACTTAGTGAAAAATGACTAAGTGTTGTAACAAACTCCCCCTTGGCTGATGCTTTGTCTTATGTACAATATTACCGAAGCTCCCCCTTAGCTGGATTCCACATTTTTCACTACTCCTCACTCCCCCTTTGACATCAATGGCAAAGGGTGAAATCTGCACCCCAAAACTTTCAAAATTTAATCTGTATATCGGCGCATAAGTATATATACAAGTTGTACTTACATATACTTCCGTATATCCGCAAAGGTGGTTTTCAACTAGACAAATTCTGTTGCCCAACTCTGCTTCATCCTGTCCAAAATTGAGATGTGACCACTTAACAAAAATGCAAAAGCTTCTGCCCTCTTTAAGTCTGCTGGATCGCTAGTCCGGGCTGTGGTCTGAGCATCAGTTAGGGCCTCATGCATGGCCTCTAACTTAGGGATAATTATCCCTCTAAGTTCACTCATTTTGCTTATTCTATTCTTCTTCTCCTTCTCAAGCCTCTTTAACTCATTTATAGTGACAATAGTCTGGCACTCTTGATTCATTATGGATGAGGTGAGAGGATCAAAACTCTGGGATAAACTTGATAGTTTACCCTCTTGTTTTTCCACCTTCTTTGCAATGTTTGATGTTACTGTGGACCAAGATAAACAAAATTTGTATAATTCTCTGCCATCTTTAAGAGCATTTTCTAGGCTATTTATTCCAATGTTCAAATTTCTCCTATCATTTTCTATTAGCCCTTGTACTTCAGAGAATCTCTTACCCAAAAACTCTTTCCGGACTTTCTCTTCTGCTGATTTCTCCAAAGAGTCAAAATGTGTACTAACAAAATTAACAAGAGATTTCAGATTACCGAATGAGGAGGCCGAAAGATCCTTTTGGAAGGATGGCATGATTTTCTCTAGCACACCAGATGCAATCTCTATTAGCTTATAGTCTTCCATGTGAAACTTTAGAAGCTTTTCTTTTGCTTTATCTTGAGCAAAAGATGCTACCTTCATTGTCTGGACCAGAGAGAGAGTCAAAATTGAGTGGTCCATGAAACAGTTCCAGTTCATCTATCTCCATTAATTCCTTGGTCAAGAAATTCTTCACTGCTTCTATAGTGTCTCTTGCCAAAGAATTCTTTCCTTTTGCAACCTCAGAGCTGTCATCAGAGATCTTCTCTATTTATTCTTCTTCTCTTCCCTTTTTCTCCTCTTCTTGACTTGCCTTCTCCTCTTTTCTTGCTTCTCCTTCAGTTCTGGAGTCTGCTGGGGGATCCAGAAGATAGATGTTTACTTCTTCATGGACTTCCTCTTCTAGAATAGAGGAATCCAAGTCCTTAGTCTTTTCCTCACCTATCTCCTTTGACTCTTCTACAGTTTTCTCAGTAGAATCTTCCTTTGATGCACTTAATCCTTCGTCATCCATGTTAGAAGGTTCATCACCTATGTCCTCTATAACAGGAAGATTGAATCTTTTAAATGCGTTCTGAAGGATGTCCTCTATTTCTTTGGCAACATGATTTGTCTCTCCAAGCATAAGTTGGTTCATTCTTGCTTTGCTTTGAAACTCATCTTTGCAGTCCTTGAAGATCATGTTCATTTGTTGAGAGGTAATGGAAGGGTAGAGTTGAATAGAAATCTGTTCCTGGATCTCTAGGTCCTTTGCCTTAGCATTCTCCTGTCTCATTTCAAGTTCCTTCTCTAAACTTTTGGGAATTAGAGAGATGATTTCAATGAATGCTTTATTGTAAATGTTAAGATACTTGACTATAGCGTCTTCTAGGATTTTCTTGTCAGTATCACTAAACTCATCATAAAATTTTGTTAATGGTTGCAGATTTCCATCCACTATGACTACCTTGATAACATTATCAACAGAAGGAGTGGATCTTTCCACAAATTCTTCTACCTCTTCTTTATTTTCACCGACGGAGGATCCACCTGATGTTTTCTTCTTCTCCATTTTCTTAACCTCCTCATCTGTCTCTGTCTCTTCATCATCCTTTTGACTTATGTAGGATCTTGTAGCCTTGGTTTTTGTTCTCTTTTCTCCCTTTCCGGATGTCTTTGCTTCCAGTTTGGAGGATTTTTGAGCTCTTAGAGGTGGTAGGTGCAGAACTCTTTGAGGATCTAGTCCAGGAGGGGGCTTGCACTGGATCACTTACTTTTTCTGCATCTTGTCTCTCTTTCTCTGCTCTTTCTAGTTTCTCTCTATTTGCATCGACTACTTCTTTTGAAATGCCATATCTTTTGGCAACTTCCTCTACTTCTCTTCTCACTTTTCTTTTCATCTACGGTTGTCTTAGCTCAACATGAATTTTCACACTCAATTATTCAAAGGTTCCAAACCTTTCTGCCTCAGGGTCCTTAGGCTGACTTAGTAGGTGTTGGACATGTAGTTCCAGAATTTTCTCATCCACTTCATAGCCCATTGGCATAATCCAGACTATTCTGGGCTCCACTGCCTCCATTAGGCATTGATCAGTGTCTACCATGAAGCACACTGTATCCTTGTATTTTTCAACTAGAGTTTGGGGGATTCTCTCTCTGGCCTACATCATACCTTGGAAGTTTTTGAAGTAACCCTAGAGTGTTGTACTTTGTGCTTTGGCATCACCAAGCCCATACATATAATCTCTGATTTGTATGGCAACTGGTCTGTCATTTTACCATACCCAACCACTGGATCTGGGTAGCTCATTCATATAGTAAAGAATAGACATAGTATCAAGCCACCGTACTTAAATGAATTCTTCTTATCCTTTTTTATTTTCTGTAAATTCTCTAGCAGTTGGTTCAAGAGAAGCTCACAAAGATCATAGTCAGCATTTTTCCTTAGCATTTCATATGCAGCATATATGGCAGGTCCGGATACTGAATTCTCCCTGCTGGAGTGATAGATTTTGTAACCAATTATCATAGAGACAAATTTGATATCTAGATCTATGATGTCTTCTATTGTCATTTCCCTCTTGTCAAATTTTGATCCAGTAGCCTCACTTACAGTTTGGTTTTTGACTGATTTGAGAGCAGGTAACCCACCGGATGAGTGCAATCTGGTTACCGCCCTAATGGCATATTTTGTGATCTTAAATGGCATCATCAACCACATGAAGTTGTCATGCATTCTACTCAGAACATACCGGACCCATTCATCTTCTGCAAAATAGGGGAAATGGATCCAATGTCCAAAATGTTTATCCCAGATGGCCTTGTATTGGGGTTTAAGTTGAAATGTTTCATCTATTAATTCCTTGTGATAGATATCCATCAGGTTGGATTCCCCAAATTCATCAATGTTGGCGTGAATGTATACCCTAACATCTTCTACATGCAGAATCCCATGCAGAATGCTAGAGAATGTGCCTAGGGGATCAACTTCTAAGGATTTGTAAGAATGTTTCTTGAACTTAGGGTGCAGCCTATCAGTGATCTTAACAACATTTGGAGTAGACATCTTTCAAAAGATTCAGAGAGAGATATTCAAGAGCGAAAATACCTTTTTACGCTTCTAGGGTTCACGATAAGAGTCGAAAAGATCGCTGGTTGAATCAAATTCTGTGGTTGATCCTTGAGAGGGTTGAAGCAATCTTGTTGCAGAGCTTTTTCTTTCTTCTTCTTGAATGCAAATGTGAAAATGATGAACAAAAGAACCCTTTTATTTCTACACAAACCCTAATTCCATATTGCAATAAATGCACAACTTAAGTCATTCCAGTTGTCTTGTTCTCCTTGTTCTGAGAGAGATCTTTTCGGATCATTGAGATGCACTTAGAATGATAACTTACAATGTATATCTCTTCCTTGAATCATCCTATTTATCCACAGATCAATGTATTTCAATTTTGAATCATACCAGATCTAACTGTGAAAATCTTGCTTTTACCGGATGACTGTCAAACTGGATCAATTTTGGATGATTAGCCTCTTCAACCTTCTTGCGGATCTTTTATATTTTTACCAAGGGTTATTTAGATATCTCTTTGAGAACTCTTCAATCCACTACACTCCATGTGCCAATTTAGGCACCAATTGACTGGATGGGGGAAATTGTTTTCTTTTGAGACTCCCCCTGAGCTAGAGCTCATCTATTTAGTTTTCGGAAGGAATATCAGCACCAGATTCTAGTACGGATCCATCCCCAACATTTTCTATACTTCTCTTCACCCAAATCTTGTTCATATCCCTTTGAACTTCATCCGCATTCACTTTTCCTTTTCCTTTGTCTTAATTTTGATTATGATGCACCAGACCCCTTTTATCCTGATTCTTACTTCTGCAGAATTTGGTAATATGACCGGATCTATTGCAATTGTAGCAAGCTATATTTCTTTGCATATTTGACTGATATCCTCTTGATCTGCATTGATTAGCCATATGTCCCATTCTATTGCATGCAAAGCATCTACCATTGAATGAATTGTTTATTTGCATATTTCTACATTCATGAGATTTGTGACCATACCTTTTATAGTTAAAACATTGTCTAGAGAAGGATGAATTAGTCTGATTCATTCTTCTTCTGCATTGATTTGCTTTATGACTAAAGTTATTGCAATTATGACAGTATGCATTGAAGGATGGATATCTTTGAGCATTTGGTTGTCTTATAGGAGGTCTTCTAGGCCTGTACCTTGGATTTCCTAATCCAGAGTTCTTCTGACCAAATCCGGAGCTTTCACCTTTCTCATATCCCAAGCCATGCTTGTCATCTACCTTATTTTGGCTTTCAAGAAGAACTTCAAGTTGAGCAGAGCTTATCTTGAATTTTTCTTTGTATTCATTTGTTGTTTGAAGATCCCTTTTAGGAGTGTCTCTGATTTTCAAGTTGTTCTTCATTATCTCTAGCTTCTTTAATATCAGATTCTAAATGCCTGATTATTTTATCCATTTTGTGGTAGTCTTCTGACTTCTCCTTGAGAGATTGTCTTAGATTATCTTCCATTTTTCTTTTCTCTTCAATTTCTTAGGTGAATTTCATAACCCTTGATTCCATTTCATGTCTTACCATAATGACCTCTTTTGATAGCTTCTCACATAACTTGTTTTTCTCATTCAGATCTTCATTAGTATCATTGGCTTCACTTTGACTTTCTCTTTTTCACAGAGATACTTAGTTTTTCTTTTAGTTCATTTATGCAGTCATCAGCTTGTTTGAGTCTTTCCCTCAGGTTATTGACTTTAGAGTGAGATTGTTCAAGATCATCTAGGGCAGACTGAAGTTGTTCCCTCATACAATACATATCCATTAAGATTCCCAGATCTTTCTCAAGCTGTTAGGCTCTGTTTAGAGGAACTTGGCTCTGATACCAATTGTTGGAAACAAGGTGGATAACTGAAAGGGGGGGTGAATCAGTTATCTTAATTATTTAACTTTCTTTTCTTCTTTAACAATTAGTGCAGTATCAAAACATATAAGCATACATGAGCATGAGAGCAGAAAAGAAATCAACACACATAACACAAGGATTTTTATGTGGAAAACCCTGTTAAGGGAAAAACCATGGGGTGACTAACCCAAGATTGTATTCTCTATTAAAAGAATAGAAGTATAAAATGGCACTTTCCAATTGGGGCTCACTGCCCGAGCACACTGCTCACAAGAGGCTCACTGCCTACAAGAGACTCATTGTCTACAAGGTATATAGAAAGTAACCAGGTGTTTGAACTAATGAGAAACATCCACATATGCTGAGGTTCAGTTCTAGTTAGGCTCAATATACTAATCTACAACACTTCATTCTTCCTCTGTTTTGGTGCTGCTGTTCTATCACATACCAAACCTGTATTGTCACTTCCACTCTTATCTCTGCCTTTTCTCACACATTATATCTCAACTCACACACCTTCACATCAAAATCCATCTGGTATATATATCCGCACCAAGAATTTCAACATCATTCTAGTCGGCATCCGGAATACTCAAGATTTTCCCAAACTCTGGTCTGTCGGCTGAATCCATGCTTACTAAGTGATGTGTATCAAAGAGATAATTATAGAAGTAATAAATCATGTCATCCAACCATTAATTATCTCTTAAGTAGCTTGATCACCATCAATTTCTCATCTAGTTAAGGTTTGATGCTCTATCGGTTAGTTCTTTCTCAATCTATTTTGCCTGTTAGGAACCCAACACTTAAGTGCTCATATCTTTTCACTCTTTCATCACCAAAGACTCAATCTCTAGAATGTGGCAATCATGGTATTCCTCTTGACTTCCTTAAGTCCACACTTTGTTGAGATACATCCTCTGAGAGATCCGGACCTGATTGTCGGACCTTGCTGCATGCTCTGTTCCTATTCACTGGACCAAAACACTCTTCAATCTGACTTCCGGTATAGACATACTACGTGCTGAGGATGTGTGGGATAAGCCTTGTTGCCATCAATTACAACAATCATGAAGCCACACAGTGTCTCTTGCCAGCAATTTTTTCATACAATTTTAATGGCAAGGCTAGTTTGTCCTATATTCATGGATGACGAGAGTAGAGTTGACTACATGCATCTTAGAAGTGCCTAGAAAGTAGGATGTGAGAGATGGTAGAGATTGGCCATACAAAACTTCATAGGGTGTCACCTTGGTGGTAGAATGATAAGAAGTGTTTTACAATCATCAGACAAGGAGTATCAATTTAGCCCATGGGTCTATTGTGCAAAAGCAAAGTAGTGTGAATATGTCTCCAAACATTTATTGATGATATTTGTTTGATAATCTATTTGTGGGTGATAGGCCAAGATCATCTTTAGGTGCATTCATTGAAGCTTGAATGGTTCTTGCCAAAAATTACTAGTTAATGAGCAGTCACAGTCACAAATAATGGAAGTGGGCATACCATGAAGGTAGAAAGTTTGGTCAAGAAATAGTTGGGCAATAGTTAGAGGCATGACTATCTTGTCATTAGACTTGGGTAATCCTTCAATCAAATCCATAGAAATTTTAGTCCATATAAAAGTGATCATGGGCAATGGTTGTAGAGTCCTTAGGGTCTTAACAGTTTTGCCTTTATGGCATTGACATGTATTAAATTTGACTACAAATATATTGATGCCATTTTTCATACCAACTTGAAAGAAAGTCCATTTGATCCATTCACATGTCTTTAGGAACCTAGAGTGTCATGTAGAAGGGGAGACATGTAATACAAGTAATAGTGGGTTACATAGAGTAGAATTAGTAGATAGAACAATTTTCCCTTTGTACCACACGTAACTACCATCCCATGTGTGGCTAGGCTTGGATGTGGACCCATTTCATAGTTGATAAATAACTTTTGAAATGGAAAAACATGTTGTCATTCTTGTTGGATTGATTGGAACCAACGCAAAGTTAGAAGAGATAGAGAAAATAAGGTCCCTTGGCCCTCAAATTGGCTAGATAGGTCATCCGCCACCACATTCCCCTTCTCCCTTTTGTAGAGAATTTCATAATCATAGCCAAATAGTTTGATGACCTACTTTTGTTGTTTAGGAGAGTCAGAGGAGACACATTATTTTAAAAAAGTACTCTAGGCTATGATCAATTTTGATGTATAGTGATGGCCCACCATATATGGACTCCACTTACTAATAGCATGGAGAATGGCTAGCATTTCCTTCTCATAAGTAATTTGATGAGACTTTAACTAGTCAATTCTAGACTAGTAAAATCAAATGGGTGTCCATCCTACATTATGATGGCTCTAATACCACTACTAGAAGCAACACATTCAATGATAAAATGTTTTGAAAAGTTAGGTAATTCAAGGATTGGTGTAGTGCACATAACATGCTTGAAGGAATTTAAATCCTATTCGATTGTTTCCAGCCATATGAAGGCATTTATCTTTAATAAGGTGGTCAATATGGAAATAGTTTTATTATACCCTTCAATAAATTTATTGTAATAGCTGCTAAGGTCCAAGAATCTCCAAAGACTTTTGATAGTTTTGGTTTCAACCAACTTGTCATATCTTCAACTGTGGCAAGGATAACCATAAATCCCTTAGCTAGGATAATATGGCCAAGATATTCAACCTTGGTTCAAAGACAAAAGACCATCTAGAATGATTTGCACACAACTTTTTTCAAAAAAGGAGTTGGAGGGTTTGATCTTGATGGAGATCTTTTTCCCATGTGTTTCTATAAACAAGAATGCCATAAAAAAAGACGCAAACTTTCAAAGGAATGGCCAAAAAATTGTACTCATTAGGCTTTGGAAAATAGAGGGAGCATTAGTAAGACCAAAAACATAAGCAAAAATCACAGTGGCCTTCATGATTTCAAAAGGTGGTCATAGAAATATCCTCTTCGCTCAACTGGATTTGGTGATATCTAGAGTTGAGATCTATTTTGGAAAAGAAAAAATCCCCACACAATTCATCAAGAAATTCATCAATCACAAGAATGGGGAACTTATCCTTGATTGTGTTTTTGTTGAGTTCCCAAAAAATCCACACATAAATGCGAAGAGCCATCATTTTTCAAACATAGGTACCAGAGAAGAGTGTTAGTGTATATATTTGTCATACACTCATAGGTGCTGTTGGTTCCCAAAAATGCAGGTTGCTAACCCTAAGAGGATGCCATACTCTATGTTTAGATTTGCAACGTTTTTGGACCAATTGACAGAGCTATTAGCTCCCTACACTTTAGGTCCTGCAAACCTAGGCGGGTGTACCTTTGTAACTAAAGCAGACTTAACACTATATGACTTAATTGGATTTAGGTAAATCTATCACAATGGCATAAAATGTAATAGATGCAGTCTACAAATTATCTTCTACTCCTAATGTACTAACTTGAAATAAAAATATTTTGAATATGAGTTTGGATAGTAATGACTAGTGCCTACTTCTATTGGGCTATGGAGTCGGTAAATGGATGAAGATTTAATGGAAACAGATGTATGAGGTAAGTTGATCTACTTCATAGTTTAACTCGAACTTGTAAGGCACATGGCATGTTTGCACCTTATGCAAATGTGCAAGAATGTCAGTTATAATGCTCTTCTTATACTATCCCAATGATATTCCGTGTATTACTGTGAACAACTAAGAGGATGTTTAATTCTAGTAAGAAGAAAATTTAGACCAGACTTGTTTTGTAGAAAGGATTTACCTCTTGGCAGAGACCTTATGACAATTCTGATCAACTTCTTTATAGAAACCAACCAATTCGAACACACTGAATCAGCAAATGTGACCAAATAAATAAACAATATTCTTGATACGATAATTTAAATAATACAGAAAAACCATTCTGGAGACAACATTACAACATTTAGGATTTAATATTAACATTACAACTAAACACTGAAAATAGATAACTGAATTGAAGCATTCTGTTCCATTAATAAAAAAAATGTGTATATAACAGTTCTGATGAGGCGAATGGGTGGAGTGGAATTAAATAATTTCCTACTGCTACCCTAAACCTACTGCTCTCTTCTAATCTATTGATCTGATGTCTTTTAATCTCCTCATTTCTCTTATGCATATATACCTTGCACTTCTAGGGTTGCAATCCTTCATATAACGGCTTGGATGTATCTCTTCATTTAATTATCTTTCATAATTAATTTAATCTTCTCCGTGAAAAAATATTTCCAAATTCCATATTCCATTTCTCGTTTCTCCTTTATTTGGAGAAAATATTTATCTGGGTGAAAATTATCATCCCTTTAACTTCTTCAGTCAAAGAGTTTTACCAGATTTCATAAAAATAGTTACCTTCTTAATTTAATCCTTCTGAAAAAACCTTTCCCTTTTCAAAAATGTTCTTCAATAGTTTTTATTTCATGACCCTTTTAATGGAAAATGTAAAATTCACATTTTACCTTATAATCACACTTGATTAATTTATTTGCTCCCTTCAATACTTATTTTTTCCTTCATATTATCAGATAGATGGACCTTTTTATTCTGATAATTTCTTCAAACAAATGTTTTTAATTATTGTCCTGGAAATATTTTACTTCTTTGTGATTATTTAATCATAAAACTCCTAAATTCACCCAACACCTTTTAATATGGTGAATTTACTATACCTATCTTTTAATTTATCCATCGGCAGGACTCTTCCCAAAGTATCTCTCAAGTTTTCTCAAAGATTTAAAAATGTTCTTGGCTACTATTATTTTTACCATATTTAAATATATATTCTTTGGCAAAAATAATCACCCACTTTTAACTCCTCCGGTAAAAATTTTCACATTGCATTTACTTTTTGTGTGTTCACCTAATAAAAAATACTCCTCAGTGAAATAAATTATCTCAATCATCTAATGCATGGTTTTGCATTTCCTGGGTGAAATATATTATTCCTCAGCAAAAATACTTCCTAAATTCTCTCATCGGAGTAATATGCATCATCGTTAAGAAAATAAAATATTATCCCGACACAATTGATCTTCCCAATGCATTTATTTTAATACTTTGCTCATCTATGTGACATACGAGATCGAGGAGACCTAGAGATTTTTCATCGATGATGTGTGTCTGGCCGATATATATCTTGTGCAATTTTTTATTAGTTACATTCTTGGGCCCCACCCCATAAGTATTTCGGGAGGATTAGAAATTAATTATTTTGTTTTATATCCATCGGCATAAGTCCTAAGATCGGAATGATCTAAAAACTCACTACCGATAGCAACTGTCTCCCCGATATGTTTTGTCCTCTCCCAAAATCTTCTATGACTTTCATTATCGGTGTGACCTATGTAGTCAGAGAGACTTGAAAACTTTATTCCGATTAGCTTGTTCTTACCGAAGACATCTAGGGTTCTTCGTTTTGTTTTTCATTGGTTTGCTAATTTCGGCATAGGCAGTGAGGATTCTGGCAGGAGCTATGGAAAATGGCTATATATTTTCCAATTGCACTTGCTTGAAAGCTTCTAAAAACTAATTCCATTTTGTGCGATCATTGCTATATGTGAGACCACATTCATTTCTGCATCTCGAGTGTTTCTACAATTTGCATACATTTATTGCAGGGCAGTCCAGACTTTAATATTTGCAAAAATCTCTCTTCCATTTAATTTGATGAATGCTCATATTCTGTTCAAATTCTCCTATTTGGGCACAGGCTGCGAGTATGCTGGCCAAGGTTATGGATTCTGGTTTTACATATGCATATTTATTGACTGATTTTAATGAATCTAAATTTTCTGTGCTGCTATTCTATGGAGAAATTCTACCATATAACACTTGCATTGACTCTTCCCTCAAGTCTTTTTGCTGAATAATGACCCATTCCCTGCTCAACAAATTGCAATCAACAACAACTTTTAACAATTTGAAAGCATTCTTACTGTTACATAAGCATAGGTTTGGTATGCTATTGCATTTGTATGTTCCATTGATAGGCTGGTTAATATTTACTTTGTCATGATTTGAAGCTTCAATGAATGTCATTGGAACCACATTGGTTGTTAGAAGTATTATCCGCAAGATTTCAGTCTTTCCAGAATTACCTTTTCCTGCTCTATATGTTCCTTGTGAGACTAGAACAAGATGTATTTACTGGCATAGTTCAGTATGGCAGACATAGTCATGGATGCCTCAACACATATTATCGCAGAATTGGCGTCTACTCGAGTTACTTCATCCCTGAACATAATCCTGGTATGTGCTTGTGAAAATCTAATCAAACTCTGAAGCATATACATTATTGTCCTTGCAGCATTTTGTGTGCTCATGAGGTGAAAGAATGAAATAAGTTTTCATCAAAATCATCTTTCTAGCACTTTGTATTGTGAGCAAAACAGGTTAAATGGCCTCCGAAATTGCCTTGGAAAACCAATAAAAACTTCTCCCGGAGCCACAAAAATGCACCAACATGTTGAGTTATGATAGGGGAGTATGGTCGTCAAATGGATTGGCATGAAGTTATTAGGATTAAAAGCTGCTCACAATCAAAGTAGCCCACTCAGCATGTTTTTATGCCTGTTCAAACTCAACTGAAACTTGCCAACTTGCCTCTTCGTAAAATATCAAAACTGATTTTGAGGAGCTACCATCCTGGAGATTAGGTCATTTAGCTTAAATGAACATGTTTGCAAAAGGATTTTTTATCATTCCTCTTCCTTCATAAGATATCGGGTGTCAAAGTTGACCTTTCTGAAGCTGCCTGAGAATGCAGTCACAGAACTGTGTAAAATCCATTTGGATTTGCTTTTGAAAAAATATCAAACAAAGTGCTGGGACCTTGAGAATTGGCATGTGAGCACATTAACATGGGAATAATTTGATACATCAATTGGTTTTTTATGACCACGATCCGATTGCTAGATATTACCTTCCAAATTAACCTCCTTGAAAACTGCCCCTGTCAAAACCTGATTCGAGCTTACCAACTTGCAATTTTAAAAACCCATTAAATCTCTTCCTGGGAAGTTGTAACTGGAAAATTGAGTTCATTTAGGCTTGATGAGTGCGTATGTAAGAGGATTCTTCTCCATCCATCTTCTGTCATGAAATGTTAAGGGCCAAAGTTGACCTCTCTGCAACTTTCTGGAAATGCAGATATGGCAACTGAACTTTTTACATTTGCTCTTGATTTTGAAAAAATAGCAAACGAGATGTTGGGGTCCCAAAAACTGGTATGAAGGTACATTATTATGAGGGGAAAACGGAACACTAATTAGTTTGTCAGGATCATCATTTAACTGCTAGATATCAACCTCCAAAGTTGGCCTCTCGGGCTGATTTCACATTATGCAAGTAACAAACCTTACCAGAACCCTCCAACTTGGTTCTTCAAAACCTAGTCAAAATTGATCGTAGGAAGCTGAAATCAGGTGTGCTCACTTACATATGGCAGACAAACATGTTTGTGAAATAATTTTGCATGACGACGAACCGGCTCCGAATTATAATGCTTCAAAGTAAGCCACTTGAGCATATTGTGCATGTGTATCTATGAGTGTTGAAATTGATTTTCACATATGGGAACCTAAAATTTTGCAAAAAATTGGTATGAAATTTTAGGTCCCAACAGGTGCTAAGCCTACTTAGGTGTACCACACATGGTACAATGAGGTGTCACGTAACTATGCAAAGGTGTCACGAAGTTATAACAAACTAGCCACCTCACATTAGTTTCGTGGAAGGCAACTTGCCATCACTCAATGATTGAGGAGTCCTATCCTCAATTCATGATGGGCAGTTGCCTCCTTGTATTATTTATACATGCATCAAGGATAATACATGTGTTGACTTCATACATTTTCATGCTATAATTTACAATATTCATTTGTTGTTCTTCGTCTCTTTGATTTCTAGTTCTTTCATGGTATAAGAGCAATGGGAGCTTGTGGACAGGCTGTAAGATTGCTGTTATTTTTGCATTGAAAATTATTTTTTGGTTTTATCTGTGTGTTCTCTATGCAACATGTGAACTCGTAGAAGGCCCTAGAATTGTTTGGATGATTTGTTGGAAGGGTCAGATCATCTGAGGCATGGCTTTGAGAGTCGACCCAATTTGAAGGGATAGCTATGTGTTGAAGGGTTGAACAACCTATTTGGAGAACCTTGGATGCCTTGGTGTATCCTGAACCCACACTCCTGCACCAAGAGTGGATCAAGAAGCCCATGCCACACTATTGCACTAGATGAACCTGCGTGGGATGAAACTCCACACCACGCTTGTGCAAACCACACCCCTGCATAGGCAGAAACCTCATGTATTCTGCATGGCTTCATGTCTCATGCCCTTGTCTAAGCAAAGCCACTCCAATAGGACCCTATTTGGTGGAAGAGAAGGTGCCCCTACTCACTGGGAAGAGAAGGCTGACCTCTATTTGGCCCCCAAAAAAGGGGAGGAAGGGTCTAAGAGACCCTATTATATATGACTGAAAATTTAACCAATTTTAGATAAGATTTCTTGCACAAATCAATACCAAACATCAACACAAATCACAAAATATGGAATACATCAATCTCCTTGCATTCATATTGATTGAACATGGAATTGTATCACAAAATACACTGCTAATATAAGATTTTAGTCACTGTATTAGTCATATCAGACCTGATATCATCATAAAAATGTGAACAAATAATGGTCCAAATGCCTTAACAACACATATGATCATTAGCAAACAATAGAAAGTTGTCCTCAAGTATGGAATTGATCAAAACAACCCTAGAAATACAAATATAGTTGACTGATATAAAAAATTAGTTGGCTGCCATGACTGTTGTAGGTGTATATTTCAATCAACTCATGCAAAATGTCTTCAAATGTCAAAATAATCCACTCCCAAGCCAAGCGATGGGTTCTCTATGCAACTTGCAACTCTTAGAATCTCTGTAGACTTGTCCAATATGGTCAAAAAGCCCTTTAACAATATAAAGATCTCACTGTCATGAAAAATCAGAATCTACAACTTGTATAAATCTCACTCCAATGATATCATGGGCCCTAAAACAACCTTGAAAATGCTTCCAATGGATCAAGGGCTTTAATATGATACCAAAAGTACTTCAATAGCTCCTCTAAACCTACAAATTCAAGCTCAATGGTGAATATTCACACAATATCACCTCACATAGAGTATGGGGTCATCACCATAAAAACACAAGGGGTCATCACCTTGCTAAATGACATCAAAATCAGAATTCTCAGTCAAAACAAATAGAATAAAAAACATACCAATGCATCAATAGTTGCAAATTGATGTTCAAGTCCTCTATTTATCCTATCCATGTATAGGCATCCTTCCTCTTAGCAAATTTGGATTGAAATTTGAGTTCCACCAATGATGAGAAAAAGACTTGAACAATTGTAAATGAGCTGCAATTGAAATTCATTCATTTAAAATCAATCTTCAATTATTTTAAATCAAATACATCTATTGTTTCATATGGATCGATCCATAGCAAAAGAACTCCCTCTATCATGGCAGCAGCTAGAAATGCTTGTTCATATGCATTTAAAATCTTCATACTTTTCATTTAAAATTCTTCTCATCTCCTTGGGCGATCCTTAACCTCTTAGTCATTGGCATTAAAAATCCTTCACAATACCCAATCGACCCAAAAGCAATTGCTAGCATATATTTAAAATCATCTTCTTTGTGATCAATGGCTAGCAACATCTCATTTATAATCATTTAAACAATCATTAACATAACTTATGTTTGAATTGATCCTTCCCTTGAGCACATGATCCAAGGAATCGCCTCATTGCACAAGGCGTTAGCATTGAATTTCCACACAATTATTTTAAATGTCTTTGACTTGGGTGAATGCTCTTCTTCAATGTAAATCGCTCAACACAATCCAATGAAGCATTTAAAATGATCTTCCACATAGGTGAATACTTAGTCGTTGAGCCTTGGACCTATTTGCAATGTTGGTGCAATGAACAATGAACATTGGACCCTTTTCATGGGTGTCGATCCTCTATGATAGCCATTTGAAGTGTTAAAACCCATTCTTCATTAGATTGGACCTATAGGAAATGTAACATCAATTCCACTTCATAAAATAGGTCCCACCTAGAGTAGCTCCTTATTCCATAAAAATAGATTAGAGAAAATATAATTAAATATTTCATTTTCCCTTTTATTCCATCTAAACAAACCAAATCAAATGATTGAAAATACAATTTCAATATTGCATTTTCCGAATAACATACTAGTTGAGCCAACTTTCTGGTTCTCCATGTGTAGACATCTACCAACTTTCCAGTTCTCCATGTATAGAAACAAGCTCAAACTAGAAAATATATCTTAGCTCAAAATGGGGACATTACAAGTCCTCCCTCCCCAAGATTTCTTGTCCCAAGCAATCGGGAGTGTCAAATGAACATCAATGAATACCATGATCCCAAACCCATCTAACTCGTCCATACAAACTCACACATACCATCTCAAAGATGTTGATGAAGGACATCTTGGGACCGCTTCCACTATCGCATAATGATGCAATCATATCTATATCAATGTAGTTGCCAATCATGAAAATGTGAGTGCCAAACACAATTGTATCCATCCCTCTTGTTTCGCTGTCATAAATCATAACAACAGTATGCAATCTGAAAATATCATCCAAAATTATATAAAATGTGCCATCCCAAGTGTATGAACCATCACTAGACCAAACCACATACTCCCATATGGAATTCTCTTCAATATAAAACTGTGTCAACACAATGGCTTGACCTAGTTCATCAAAAGAAACCAATGAACTTTGCAAATCTGAATTATCTTCATCTTCATTGTCACACACCTATATATCCTCAATAGCTGGCTCATGATGATAAAACAAAGCTGATTGTCTCATTGTTTTTACCATTTCAAGATGTTGTTTTGCTTGACCAGCAACAAGCTTAGCTTTTCTTGCTCTCTCTAGCCACATATCACACATTTCTTATGTCTTTTTCACATCATCATAAGTTTGATATACAAAATCAGATTGTGTAGTGTTATGTTTTTCAACAAAATTACCAAATCTAACACTCCAATCTTGTACGCCATCATTAGTAGACCATGAATAACTATCATCCAAAGGTGTTAGCATGTCAAACTCATGAAAATGCAAAGCTATATGACTGTTGTCCTCAAATAAATCAGGTATGATGTCATGCCAATCAATAAAACTTTCATCCATCTCAAAATCCAAATGCTTACCAATAAATGTCGGTTCCATACAATTCTCTTTGCATGCATCATATGTGTCCTCATGAACTAAATCATGGCCTACAACAATCATTGATTTGGCTATCATTTGATGAGGTAAAGTGTACTTGAGGGCTTTCATAACAATTTGCTTTTGATCTAATAGGAAACTCAACTCCATAGCTTGTAAGTCTTGAGTGATCCTTTGTAGTGAGTGTAGGCATTGCATACCATGTACAATCTCATTGTCTTTCAAATCAAGTACATAGAAGTCATCACAAAGGGTATACTCACCAAATATGACACTAAGCTTGCTCACCTTCTTACAAGGAATAGTGAGTACCCCCACTATAGACACATCAAAGCCCTCAAATCTATCATAAAGCAACCCTCTCTTGTTCACCAAACCCTCATCAATGAATTTATGTGAAGCTCCACTATCAAGAAGTGCCAAAACATTGCAACCAAACAAAGTACCTTCAAAGATGAATGGATTGTACCTTGAAGCTCCTAAAAGATATGTAATCCTAGAACTTTTGTTATCATCATTTGTAAGTTCTAGTGTTGGCTACCCACCATCATCATCATCATCATCATCCTCATAAAGTACCTCTATGTAGTGCACCTTGCCTTTGCCAAGGCACCTATGATCAATCTCCCAAGGTTTCTTGCAATCAAAGCATAGCTTCTTCCTTCTCAACTCATCTCTTTCTTCATAAAAAAATCTTTGATGTAGTACCTTTATCATTTCTTTTGGGAGTAGGTTGTTCTTGGAATTGTTGACTTGAATGTTCATCTTTGAAGTTCTTCTTTTGAGGTTTATATGTGATATCCAAATCAAGTGCAAGATCAATGGCCTCATAAAGTGTGCTTCGCCTATGAACCTTCACCAAACCTCTAATCCTATCATTCAGTCCTTCAACAAACAACAATGTGATTCTTCTATCAGAGATGTCAGGTACCATCATTGCAATCTTTTGAAATTCATTAACATAGGCCTCTACTCTACCACTTTTTTTCAACTATGCAAGCTCACGGTAGTAGACCTCCACATCTTTGTGGTCAAACTTGTTAATGAGTTTTTAAACAAAATCATCATATGAGGTAATCCTATTGTGATGTTGAGACACAAGACCATAATGCCACCATTCATAAGCCAAACCCTCCAAATGTATAGTAGCAAAGTGTATAGCCTTTTCTTCACTCATGGGTTTGAGTGTGAGAAAAGTATCTAATTTATTTAGCCATGCTCTAGCACTCATTTTACCACTGCCATCAAAACTAGGAAGAGGAATCTTTTCCATTGCATCCTTGTACTCTCTTGGTTGTGCTGACCTTGCTCTTGTTTGTCTTTGTTGATACCCATGTCCTCTTTGTTTTTGTTTCTTATGGTTTATGAAGTTATTGAGGCTTACGTTATCACACACATGATCAGGAAGTGCATCATATTCATCAATCCAAGCTTCCCAATCATCACTTACTTCCTCTTCATACTCCAACTCTTCTTCAGTCACTTCTTCTCTAGGAAGAAAAGGAGGTTGCATAGGTCTCTCCATTGTTGGTGCACATGTTCTCCTTGTTCTTTGTGATCCTGTAATACTACCTTCATCATCCTGATTAGCCCTATTGTTGTTCTTGTTACCTGTCAAAATATGGCATAGCCTATCAATGCTTCTTTGAATGTTTGCATTTGATTCATTTGTTTGTCGTTGACCATTTGCCATTCTCCTTTGATTATCAATTATCTCTCTAAGCACTGGATCCATATCATTCTTTGGATTAGGTCTCCTTCTATCACCCATTGTTTCATCTCTTCTTCTATAATGATGTGGTAATGGATCAATGTAATTCATCACCCATAGGCTGGCAAGAATATGGCTCTGATACCACTCTAAGAGACCCTATTATATATGACAAAAAATTTAATCAATTTTAGATAAGATTTCTTCCACAAATCATTACCAAACATCAACACAAATCACAAAATATGGAAGCCATCAATCTCCTTGTATTCATATTGATTGAACATGGAATTACGTCAAAAAATACATTGCTGATATAAGATTTCAGTCACTGTATCAGTCATATCAGACCTAATATCATCATAAAAATGTAAACAAATAATGGTCCAAATGCCTTATATAACACATATGATCATTAGGAAACAATAGCAAGTTGTCCTCAAGTCTGGAATTGATCAAAACATCCCTAGAAGTACAAATATAGTTGACTAATATAAAAAATTAGTTGGCTACCATGACCGCTGTAGGTGTATATTTCAATCAACTCATGCAAAATGTCTTCAAATGCCAAAACAATCCACTCCTAAGCCAAGCGATGGGTTCTCTATGCAACTTTCAACTCTTAGAATCTTTGTAGACTTGTCCAATATGCTCAAAAGGCCTTGAAACAATATAAAGATCTCACTGTCATGAAAAATTAGAACCTGCAATTTGTATAAATCTCACTCCAATGATATCATAGGCTCTAAAACTACCATGATAATGCTTCCAATGGATCAAGGGCTTCAATATGATATCAAAAGTACTTCAATAGCTCCTCTAAACTTACAAATTCACGCTCAATGGTGAATATTTACACAATATCACCTCCATAGAGTATGGAGTTATCACCATACAAACACAAGGGGTCATCACCTTGCTAAATGACATAAAAATCAGAATTCTCAGTCAAAACAAATAGAATAAGAAACATACCAATGCATCAATAGTTGCAAATTGACGTTCAAGTCCTCTATTTATCCTCTCCATGGATAGGCGTCCTTCTTAGCAAATTTGGATTGAAATTTGAGTTCCACCAATGATGAGCAAAAGACTTGAACAATTGTAATGAGCTACAACTAAATTCATTCATTTAAAATCAATCTTCAATTGTTTTAAATGAAATACATCTATTGTTTCATATGGATCGATCCATAGCAAAAGAACTCCCTCTATCATGGCGGCAGCTGGAAATGCTTGTTCATAAGCATTTAAAATATTCATACTTTTCATTTAAAATTCTTCTCATCTCCTTGAGCAATCCTTAACCTCTTAGTCGTTGGCATTAAAAATCCTTCACAATACCCAATTGACCCAAAATCAATTGCTAGCATATATTTAAAATCATCTTCTTCATGATTGGTGGCCAGCAACATCTCATTTAAAATCTTTTAAACAAGCATTATCATTCCTTATGTTTGAAATGATCCTTCCCTTGAAGACATGATCCATGGAATTGCCTCATTGCACAAGGTGTTAGCATTGAATTTCCACACAATTATTTAAAATGTCTTTGACTTGGGTGAATGCTCTTCTTCAATGTAAATTGCTCAACACAATCCAATGAAGCAATTAAAATGATCTTCCACATAGGTGAATACTTAGCCGTTGAGCCTTGGACCTATTTGCAACGTTTGTACAATGAACAATGAACATTGGACTCTTTTCATGGGTGTCGATCCTCTATGATAGCCATTTGAAGTGTTAAAACCCATTCTTCATTAGCTTGGACCTATAGTAAATGTAACATCAATTCCACTTCATAAAATAGGTCCCACCTAGAGTAGCTCCTTATTCCATAAAAATAGATTAGAGAAAATGCAATTAAAGTACATTTTCCCTTTTATTCCATCTAAACAAACGAAATCAAATGATTGAAAATACAATTTCAATATTGCATTTTCCAAATAACATACTAGTTGAGCCAACTTCCCAGTTCTCCATGTGTAGACATATACCAACTTTCTAGTTCTCCATGTATAAAAACAAGCTCAAACTAGAAAATATATCTTAGCTCAAAATGGGGACATTACAAAGGGGGCTTAAGTATTTCCATTTTTTTCTCTCCTCCAAGACATGCAGAAAATATTTTTCCAAGTCTTTTGTAAAAAGATTTTATAAAGTAGTTTTTTTGGTGTTTTTTAAGCAAAGGTGAATAATTTCAAAGCTCAATAACTTTTGATCAACAACTCGGATTTGAGTGCCACTTTTTTCAAAAGTGCTTTAGTTTTTTTCACAAATCCATTGGACATAGTACTGCACTAAAATTATAAAGTGTCTTTTTATGTGCTAATTGGGCTAGATTAAAGCACTAACTTTATAAAGTGCCACATTTAGGGGGCACAAAAATTAATCAAGGGGGTGTCCTGTGTGTGTTCACTTTCACACTTCCTTGAGAAGTGCATCTGTGTTCTATTTTCTTTCACTTTTGTACTTCTATATTCTTGTATTTTTATATTTCTACACAAATTTAAAACAAAGTCTAAAGCATGACCTTTTAACTATCATGATTGGAAGTTAAAGGTCATACTTGTACTTACGAATAATGGATTGTTTAGGGTGACTATGGGAATAGAAAAAGAACCCAATGCAAGTAAGGACAAAGAAAAATGGTTTAATAAATGTGATCAAGCCTTTGGCTTTTTATGTCTAAACTTGTCTCCTAAATTTCTATTCCATGTGGAGGCTTTGAAGACACCCAACCAAGTTTGGGAAGCCCTCAAAAAGCTATTTGGGAAGGTAGATGAACTCAAGAGTCATGAGTTAGAAAATGAACTCATAGGTCTAAAATCCTAGGAATTTCACAACTCTAGAGGATTACTTCACCAAATTTAAATCATTAAGGTTGCAATTAAAAGAATGTGGGATAGATAAAAAGGAGGATAAGTTAGTAATTTCTATACTATCCAAATTAGGTCCATAATATTCAATGTTTGTCTCCACTTTCTATTCTACCAAAAGGGCTCTTGGAGCCTCATGGTCAATGCCCACTCTTGATAACTTTATCACCGACTTAACAAGGGAGCAGGACAAGTTAATTCATATAGGCACATTGAAGTCTAGGAAACCTTAAGCTCTAATTGTTGGGAATGAGAAACAACAAACTTCAAAATGGAAGAAACAAAACACTAAGAAGGACAAGGAAGATAAGAAAGAACAAAAATATGATAACTCCATAACTGATAACATTTCTTAATAGGTGAAACCCACTAAAGAGAAAGTTAAGTATGCCTTTTTTAAAAAATTAGGCATAATGAGCATCAGTTCATGAGGAAGCAAATAGAGCACCTCTCTCATATTCTCAAGAAGAATAATATAGGGCTACCTGATTTCGTCGAAACATCCTCATCAACTAAAGAATATTCTAAGGCAAAAGAGGAATCAAAGGGAAAGGCCCTAGTTTCTATAACATCTTCATATCCATCATGGATCATAGACTCAAGTCCCTCGCACCACATGGGTTCTTCATAGGTTGTTTTTTCATCCTTAGAGCGATCCAGTATGTCCACAATCACCTTGGGTGATGACACTCTAGCTTCGGTTATAGGGAGAGGGTCTGTTGAAGTTGAAGAAGGAACATTCACAAATGTCCTAAATGTTCCTTCACTATCAACTAATCTCCTTTAAATGTATTAGATAACTCATGTAGGGAAGGGCATGGGAGTTCATTTCTCTCCAAATTTAGTTGAGATAAGAGAATTGTAGAGAAACAAGTTGGTAGCTATATAGGGAAGGCAAACCACCAATATAGGTTATATACCTTCTCCAATTTTACACCTGATATGTATCCAACATTGCTAACTCATTCATATGGATTTAGAAAATTATGGCATGAGTGGTTTGGCCACCCTAACTACCTCTACCTTGAGCAACTATATCAGCATGATATGGTCACAGGGTTGCCTAGAGTTAAATTCTCTAAATTTCTTTGTGAGGGTTGTGCCATTGGAAACCATCTTGAAGAAAAAATTAACAAAGGAAAATCATGTAGGGAAACACAAGTCTTAGAGCTTGTTCACAATGATGTTTCAAGGGATTTTCCCCATCCATCTTTTACAAAGGCTATGTATGTTCTCACCTTTATAGATGATTTTTCTAGGTTCACATGGGTCTTCTTCCTTCGATAGAAATATGAAGTCTTTGATTTATTTCAAGACTTCAAAGCTCTTGCTGAGAAATAATTAGGGAAAGTCATCAAGGTTCTCCAAACTGATAATGGGGGTGAGTATGTCAATAATCATTTTGAGAAATTTTGTATAGCAGAGGGGATAGATTTGTAGTGCACAATTCCTTATACTCCACAACAAAATGGTGTTCTCGAATGTAAGAATAGATATTTAAAAGAGATGGATAATTGTATGATTCACTCCAAGGGCCTAACACCATAGTACTGGGGAGAAGCAATCAACTGCACATGTTATATTTAGAATAGAGTTCCTCACAAAGGCTTGAAGGGTATTACTCCCTTTAAATCTTGGAAAGGTAGGTAACCAACAGTTGATCATTACAGGGTCTTCGAATCTCTTGCCATGACATGCATACTGAAAGAGCATTGCAAGGCAATAGATCCATAACCCAAACCTTGCATCTTTGTTAGTTATCCAGATGGTGTGAAAGGTTATGGCCTACTCCACCCGACCACACATGAGTTGTTTATTGAGAGAAGTGTTAAGTTTCAGGAGAGTCTTGTTGACTCTATATTTGACATTTCTCCTCATATTATGGACTCACCAGACTTTGATGATTATTCTGATGGTTTAGATCATTCACAATAGATTTTTGAGGAATTTTTTCTTCTTCTTCCAATTACGACAATGAGGATAGAGATGAGGGTTCATCTTCATCCAGTTCTGGGATTGCTTTGGAGGTTGATATTTCAGCACCAGACTCACCCGCATCTCGAGCTCTAAAGTCACTTCATAGGGCAGATGCATGGGTACATGATTCAACAAATGGAAAATAAATACAATCAGATTTTTAGGGAGGGCCACATGCTTTTATTCCTCAGCTTCTATTCCATATATATTTCAAGAGGCATCAGGCATACCTGAGTGGGATATTGCTATGGACGAGGAATATGATTCTTTAATATAATATCACACTTGGGATTTGACTTATGTTCCTAGGGGAAGGAAGATAGTTCGATGTAGATGGATATATTGGACTAAGTTTGCAGCAGATGGCTCAGTTGATAAGTACAAGGCATGATTGGTTGCCAAAGGATTTTCACAAGTTGTTGGTATTGACTACATAGAGACCTTTGCACCCATCATTAAAATGAATTTGATTCAACTAACACTTGCTATAGCCACAACATATGGATGGGTTGCACATTAGATGGATGTGAAGAGTGCATTTCTTCATGGAGACTTTGAGGAGGAGATCTACATGGAAAAACCACAAGTGTTTGTTCAGGATTCATCCTTAGTTTGTAGACTTAGGAAATCTCTATGGCCTCAAAAAAGCCCCTAGGGCTTGGTATGCCAAGATGGATTCCTACCTCCTAGCTTTAGGTTTTACTAGAATTTACCATTCAAATCCTAGTGTTTATCTATTGTGGTAGGATGTTTCACTGTTAATATTGGTACTATATGTTGATGATCTTTTGATTATCGAGAGTACTTCATTTGCTATTACAGTAGTGAAGTCATCTCTTTGGGATAGATTTGACATAAATGACTTGGATTTATTGCACTACTTCCTTAGTATTGAGATTTCACAGTCCAATTCAAGGGTCATTCTTGCACAACCTAAGTATACTCTTGATTTACTTGCATAGTTTCACATGACTACATGTAAACCATCTCTGACTTCTTTTCTATCTAGATTCAAGATTGAGGCTTCATGTACTACATCATTGGTTGATGCTTCTTTGTATTGGAAACTTGTTGATAGTCACGTCTATTTGATCCATACCAGACCTAACATATCATTTGTAGTTGGGATAGTTCCAAGATTCATATAGGAACCTCTTGAGCTGCACTGGAAAGTAGATTAGAGGATCCTTCACTACCTTTAGGGTACTCTTAGGTTCAAGATTCATTATAGATTTGGTTCAGAGTTTGATTTGGTTGGTTTTACAAATTTAGATTGGGTTGGTGATGTTGAATCGCTAGTCCACTTGAGGTTATAGTTTTTCACTTGGTTTTGGTCCTATCAATTAGTCTAGAAAGAAGCATAATGCTATTTCTTTATCATCTACAGATGTAACTTCCACAGGTACTACAACATGTTACTCGCTTTAGGTCATTCTTTTTGAGTTTGGCATTTCATTCCAGTATCCTACAGTCATCTATTGTGACAACTAGAGTACCATTCAAATATTCATGAATGTGGTTCAACATTAGTGAACCAAACACATAGAGATTCATATTCATTATATTCACGAGCTCATTCATGGTCAGATCATTCACTTAGTCTTTTGCTAGTCTTCAGAGTAGGTTGATGACATTTTCACCAAACCATTTATTTAGAGTAAGTTCATTCATCTTCAAGCTCTTCTTGGGGTGCAGTCTACATCAGCAGCAACATCATCTTTGGGGGGCTTTCTAGCCTTCTTCACTTTATTTTCTCTCTTTTAAAGGGTAGTTTTTTTCCACTAGGTTTCCTACCTTTCTCTGCTTTATGAGAGATTGCATTGTACTTAGGTAACTCATCATGCCTAGTTGCTAGGACCCAATTTTATATCATTGCATTGTACTTTGGCACCTCATTAGGCCTAGTTGTTGGGACCCAATCTTCATTCCACCTAAGCTATGCTTAAGGGGGCTATTAATGTATAAATTTATCTTATCCTTAGTTCATGATGGGTGGTTGCCTCCTTTTTGTATTATTTATACACACCTAAAGGTTAATACATGTGTCAGATTCATATATTTTCATGTTGTAATTTACAATATTCATTTGTTGTTCTTCATCTCTTTGATTGTTGGTTCTTTCAAAGAGTAGGGGCTAAAACTAGGTCAAATAACCCTAGTTGTGGGCTCTTGCTATGGATAATTCATGCACTATTTGTTCATTTTTTATCTTTTTCACAAAGGAGTATTGGTATGACCTAATATTAGGTGGTTTATTACCTAGAATTAATTGAATGACATGATCATGGGAGTGCTATGGAGGTAGTCCATTCAACTCAATAAATATTGATGCATGTTAGGCAAGGATGTCATGTAGCTCTAGCAATTGAGTTGAGGTGCCAGTGTCAGTGAGTTGCAAAGAACCTAGATGGGAAATATAACCCCAAATGACTCTTTCTTTAATAACTTTTCCATGTGATGAGAGCTAATGATGGATGAGTGTCTTGATTTAATCCCATGGAGAGTGTATTGTGGGTCATTCGTTGTGAACTACATCCACATCTCTATGAAACCCCATAGGATGGGACTATGTATACATAACCATTAGGCTCCTACAACCAAATCACAACTGCCAAAAGAAAGGATGAATATATTAGATTTGAAAGTAATTTCCAATAGAGAGTTAGACATTTTAGTATTTGACTTTATAGACAAGTGTTCCCCTATTACTAATAATGCACTCAAAAATAGAGTAGCAATGCACAACAATTTACTTGTTTCACAATCTGAGGGTGTAGGAAATTATGGGTGCTGCCTAAATCAATAAGGAAAGTCAAGGGTTGTTTTTTGAACTAAGCCCTTAACTTTAATTTTTTAGGGTTTAGAGATGTAGGTTAAGGCATGCATAGAAATCTTAGGTGATAGTTCCTCATGGACTTGGGTGTACGATTATCTACTACAATGGGTGTGTCCTCTGGTTGTTAAATTCATCCAAAGGAGTTGATGATTGCATATATAAGAGACATAACTTTTGTTTTAGGCACTTGTGAGTTAGTTAATACTTGTTGTCATAGTTGTAGCATAACCCCCTATCATGTTGAGCTCTCATCTCAACATCACTTAAGTGCTTCATGGGTGTCACATGGGAGATGGGAGCTAGTGGAGAATGGGGAGGTGTTGGATTTCTAATTGTGGAAGTTTATAGGTACAATGTTGAGCATAAAATTTGTCAACCAATTTGGCCAACCCAATGGTAGCCATCATATCATATGGATTAAACATTTTTAATTAATCCTGAATGTCATTTCTCAATCCATTGATGTCCAACGATTAAAAAAATGCATCACCAATTCCTATGGTTAGGTTGGCTAGATGTTCAAACTTAGTTTGGTACTCATAGGTAAACCCTATTTGGGAAAATTTGGTTAATGTATCAATGAAGTCATCATAAGTACTAGGGCTAAAATAGGTGAGAATACCAGTGCAAAACTCATCCCAAGTAGGTGTGCCACCATTATTCTTCTCAAACCATTAGTACCATCGTATTGGAACATGCTCCAGATTAAATGAGGCAATGGAGACCTTTTGGTGTGTAGGGATATCATGATTTAGGTAAAGTATGTGTTGGCTTTTCACTAAAGCCAACTAGTATTGGGGTCATCATTATCAAATGAGGGAAATCAGATCTAGGTGGGCAATATCCTCTTAAAGTGTCCCATCCTCCAAGTGTGTGATGTCTCAAAGTCTAGCTAAAGTGGTTGTGTTAACCATTATGTTTCCATTTTAGGTCTTGTTTAGGGTAAAATAAGGATAGGGTTTGATTTGAATGGTTTGTATGTGTATCCTCCTTTTACCCTAAAGCAATCAAGGACCTTGAGTCGAGTAAGAATCTACTATCAGGCCCTTGATCACTTAGAATGTTGGGAAAATTAGATTTGTGTGATTTGATTGCTTGATTATGCCCAATTATGCTTAAAACCATAATTATGCCAATACAAAAGCAAATGGATAAATTAATGCAAATGTTACTATAGAAAGATGTAAAATAATAGGCAAAAGTGTACCAATTTTTGAAGTTTGGGAACTGGAACAACCGAGGACTAATGAGCGAGTGCCCTAGTCTAGTGCCATGCTTTTTGTCAGGATCTGGGAACTTTATCTACAACCTGTTCCTATTGTCTTAGAGATTCTTCCATTGTGGGATCTAGAGGACTAATGAGCAGGTGCCTAAGTCTAGGTCCCTATTTTCAATTCTAATCTATAATTTTGACACTCTGCAACCCTTCTTTGCAACTCCACTTTTCCTGCTTCTTCAACCTGTAACCTGCAATCACGGGAAAATGGGGAGGGGGTTGTGGTATTTAGAGGCTTACCTCAGTCAAGCCCCAGAGAGACATTCATGTCTTCTAAACATCGTTGTCAGATAGAGAGTGCATGTCCTTGGAGGATAGAGGAAAAAGCCAAATGATAAATGCTTGCAAACACAAATGATATCTTGTAGTGAAGATCTTTGCATGGAATGAAGAAGCTCTTCATGCCATGAGGAGATGGATGCTCAAATATACAAATACAAACACATAAACAATACAATTACTGCTCTAAGACATAATGAATGCCTAAAAATGCTCATATATGCAACTACAAACATTCCCACCAAGAATTTCGTAATTGAAACTTACCGTGTTGACATAGGACCTAAATAACGGTCACAAACCGACAATTAAAATTTGGGCCTGACCCAAAATAGGGCAAGACTAGGGTGCAGGCGCCCAAGTCCTCCCCCCTATTTTGGGTAGGGTCTATCTCAAGGGATCCCCCTTGGTTCCATTCATCATGAAACTTAGGGTTTTTCTCATCGGGATGCCAAAATATGATGCAAGATGTCCTAAATGCTTTGGATCAAAGACCCGGGAGTTAAACCTTAAGAGGGAAAAGCCCCAAAGGGGACATTTTCTAACATTACATTTAGCCCCCACTTTAATGTATGTATAAACGCAATTCCAATACATGCATTAAAGTACGGTCAACAAACACAGCGAACATGCCAAGCACAGAGAAGACACGCCAATCACGGAGAAGACAATAATAGGCACGCAAAACATAGAGAAGACAATTATAGTCATGCAAAACACAGAGAATACAACATTAAAGACACACAAAACATAGTGAATACAGTGAATGCAGAGAAGGCAATAATGATTTTCTTTTCTTTTTCATTTTCTTGTATATGAAATGTAGATGCAAGTACAAGAAAGTAAACACACCACCCATAATGCAGGAGGGACTCATCGCCACTATTCTTTAGACTGCATATGGGGCAACACACAATCCATACACACCAAACAAATCAAACACACCATACAAATCCCAAAGCATAGGAGGGACTCATCACCATCAGTCTTTAAACTATGCTTGGGAACAAACACACAATACACACACACACTTTGAAGACACAGAGAAAACACGACAAAAAATTGATGGAGTGTTCCTATTTCTAGACTCATCACCATCTCAGGCACAATGTAGGCACATACCAATGATTTGGTTTCACCACAACAATTGCCGAAGACACACTTAAGGGTTGAGTTAGTCACAGAACCGCTCCCTGCCTCCGCAAAGGACTTTTGAAAATGACAGGATATGCACTCTCTTTGAGAAGTACACCATCCCCATCTTCATAGAGGGCTCAAGATGATTGATGATTGATTGATTGCAAACAAGACTTAGAGTGAAGAAGAGACTCATCGCCACTAGTCTTTAATACTGCACCTGAGAACAAGCACATTCCTAACATCTACAATAGACAACTTACCTTATATATGCCCCCACCTTAAGGTGGTTGATATCAGGTATCAATATCAAGCATGTTAAGGTAGGAAGAAAACACACAAGGGAACACAAGCTTTCACAAAGCCCATGCCCCCCGGAGGTGACATGTACCTTACGATCGCCAAATGTTCCCACAAACACATCCCTACAAGAAAAGTGGTATTGTCAAAATAGTAATGATAAACAACAACATCAATGCATATGATCAATCACACAAAGAGCCAAGTTTATACTACGAATTCAGAGATCGAGGATAACTGTGGGGCTATATCATGAAAATTTTAGAACTGAGTGTCACCAAGGTGAGATTCAAAGACAAACAAAGTGCATAGAGAAGCAGTATTGTTAAGGTTTTGTAAGTGAGATATGACACAATCAAGATCACTACGTAGAAAGCATGAAGTGCTTCTACTAGCCAAGCGTCAGATAATATATTACAACCCCATCGTCATATTAGGAACTAAGTCCAATTTTTTATTTCTTGCTAAAGGGACGCTAGGTCTGCATCAGTATAAATGTTTTTCATCATCAACCCTCTAGATAGAAACACTAGAGGAATGTAAACAATAAATCAAGAGAGGAGAAACAAGTGCCCTAGGGACAGTCACATAGGAGGGTGCCCCTAATTCACCAACTGCAAAGCTATGTCTATAATACACAACACACAACAATGAAAATAGAGAGAGGCAATATAGAAGAATGATGATAGAAATAGAAGAAGGTCACAACAGAGGTGGTCTCCTGGTATCCCGGAACTTACAAGAGAATTAGGGTCATCCTAAGAGGCCTAAATAACACACAACACATCACAGGGGAAACACATCACGAGAGATAAAGGGTTAGAAATACCTACCTAATTCACCCCAATGTTAAGTCTAACATACATATCTAGGATATCTCTCATGTTGTTTTGGTCTTGTTGATATTGTGTTAAGTTTAGGATGACAAGAGGCTTTAGTGGGCTTTAAAGGGCAGTATCTTATACCGGTTGTGTAATGAATTCCAACAACTTGTAAAGGTACTCTGATTCCTTTTAGATTTACACCACATCCATTACCTACATAGTTGTTATTTTTGTACAATATTTGAAATCCACGACCATAGAGAGAGTCCATTCCTTTAGAAGATGGTGAAGCCTCATAGGTATCATAATTTGTTGTGTAAGTGAGAGTATTATCTTTGTTTTCTACCAAGGAGGCTTTGTTTTTCTTAGGCGCTTCAGAATATTGGTTAGATGAGATTGATGCTACTTTGTATGTGTCAGGGTTATTAAGTTTATATTCTCCATTAAAGGAAGGAGTAAAATCTAATGAACCCTAATTATCACCAAAAAGTGCATTGGATGGTGTAGAATCTTTCACAACATCATTCGTGGATAAAGGCATTGATAAATCAGCTCACAAATTGTTTAAGCTCATATGATTGTAAACTGGTTTTTGTATTTCAATATGTAAACAATTATCCAGTTCGGGATCAACATGAATAGTATGAAGTTTATCTTTGAATATGAATTTGATTGAACGATGTAGAGTGGAAGGAACCACCCCCAATGTATGAATCCAAGGTCTACAAAGAATCATCTTGTAAGATAAAGAGCTAGGCAACACATGAATCAAAGTAGGTACAATCATGGGACCCACCTGTACAGGTAAGGTTATAGTACCTACTAATTGACTACAATGGTTATCAAAGCCACAAATGCTAAGTTTATCCGGTTTGATTTGTGATGTGTCAGCCTTGATTTTATGTAGTAGGCCAATGTTACAAACATTAAGAGCCGATCCATTGTTAATCAAAACTCATTTTACCAATGTTTTATTTATTGTGACAAAGATCATAAGTGGATCATATTGGTTTTGAACTTCAATTGACGTTAATTCATGTGGTTGAAATAGAATATCCATTTTGTCACATGCATACAATCTAATAGAGCTGCTACATCATTTGGCTTAATAACAGGCATAACAATCACCTTTTGTAAAGCTTCTTGGAGCTTTCCATGGTATGTAGGCGATGTTTGTATTAAATCCCAGAGAGAGATCTTAGCCAGAGTAGCATGAAGCTGCTTGACAAGATCATATTATTGACCACTTTTATGAGTAAGATGAGGTGGTGGAGGGAGCAAAGGTTGAGAACATGGAAGAGGGACAGGTACATGCAGTGCTTGCTTACTTTGCTTGTTATTACGGGTGTTGTATGTGTGAACAATCACATTGTGGTGTGGTTGTTGTAACACATTTTGAACACCTTGACTCAGTTGAGCAATTCATTGTGCATATTTGTAGATGTGATCTGGGGGTTGACCTTGAACAATAATCATCGACTTTAAGCAGCTGGGTGTAATAGGTGCCCCTTGAACAATCATCTTAGGAATATTGCTACAAAGTCTATTAATGAATATTGAATTTACACTATTTCCCTCTTGATTGCACCCAACATCCATCCCTAAAGGATTTAATGTGAGAGACCTTTTCTCATCCACTAATATTACATCTTGGCTAGGGAGAGCATTGGGATGAGAGGAAGGTACATCATCATCATCATACTCTGTAGCAGAAAAAGGCTTTTCACTCTCATCTTTCTCATGAGTATTCCTAAAGATGAATTTAGTTAAATCTTCTAATATCAAAGGATATGCTCCTATGAGTAAAGTGAAGCTAATAAAATCATGTGTATAACAAAGTAATTGCAACTCATTTGTAGAACATATAGAAGCATCAATACCACTTAGATAAGCTATGTGTTCTAGAACATGAGGGTTGTCATTGGTGAAATTAGAGAAATTTTCAAAGTCTAGGATAACTCATGTAAAGATTTGAAATAAGAATAACATGAAGATTCCATTGTATTTTTTTCAATGTAAAATTAGATTTTAAAATGTTTTCAAATTTTATGCAAAAGACAATTGCAAAAAAATGTATGAAAATGACCTAAAATTCTTGATTTTTTCAACTTTTTTCAATGCAACTATGTGAAAGAAAAGGTGTTGTAAGGAAATTGATTAGGGGAAACAAGTGATATGTATGATATCAGTATAATACAATAACAAAATCCTTCACAACACACTTTTGATGCAAATATAGGATGACGATAAGTCAAAACCTAGTGAAAATGCTCTAAAATATGTGATTTTTCACAATTTTTCAATTCCAAGACGCAATGAAAGGGGTTTTGTAAGGAATTTTAGGAGGTGAAAAAAATAATAGACATAATATCAGTCACCTCAAGCCATAAAACTCATCACAACACACTTGGAGTGCAAATCTAGGTCAAACCCTAGGGCAAATATAGCAAAAATGTGTAATTTTTCACCAAATTTTAAATACAAGAGCCCAAACAAAAGGTGTTGTCAATATTTTTAGGAGGGGAATCAGATAATAACCCTGATAACAGCAAATTAGTGCAAAAATGCTCTTCACAACATGCCTATAGTGCAAATCTAGAGAGTTTGATAAGGCCAAATCTAGTGAAAATCAATATTTTTCAAACCCTAGGTATCAGATCTTAATGCAAAGTGCTATATGAATGTCTTGAAATCTGATTTATGATGAAAATTAATACAACTCAGATCTGAAAATGATTTTAAAACCCTACATTGCAAAATACAAGTGCAAATCTAATGAAAAATCAATGAAACATGCTAGTTTTTGTTGAAATTTTCTATGTAAAAATGCAAATTTTTGAGATCTAAATGCAAATTTACACTAAAATGCAACACTATAGACAAATGGAAATTTGAATGAGTGCCTAAGATTAGTAGAAAAATCTAAAACAAGATTTTACCTACAAACCCTAGTTTTTAAATTTACTAGGTTATATGAAAAATTCAAAATTTCCAACAAAACCCTAGCAATTTTATGATGAAAATGCAATGAAAGTGATTGATTTTTTGTAATTTTCTACAATTTAGCTCATATCTAACGCAAAAATCAGAAATTTAATGAAATTCAAATTAATTGATGAGAATTTTATGAAAATGCAAACCCTAGAGTGCAATGTTTTCCAATTTTTTTCAATTTCTTTTGTAATTTCCCAAATGCAATAAGATGAAGAATGAAATAAATGTAAATCTGAAGCAAAACACTTAGCAAGGTGCCAAATTCATTAAAAACATGGTTTCACCAAAATGTTTAAGGTAAAGTTAGGATAGGGTTTGATTTGAATGGTTTGTATGTGTATCATCCTTTTATCTTAAAGCATTCAAGGACCTTGAGTCGAGTAAGAATCTACTATCAGGCCCTTGGTCACTTAGAATGTTGGGAAAATTAGATTTGTGTGATTTGATTGTTTGATTATGCCCAATTATACTTAAAACCCTAATTATTCCAATATGGAAGAAAATGAATAAATTACTGCAAATGCTTCTACCTAAAGATGTAAAATAATAGGCAAATATGTACCAATTTTTTTAGCTCAGGAAGCTAAATAGCCAAGGACTAATGAGCGAGTGCCCTAGTCCAGTGCCATGCTTTTTGTAGGGATTTTGGAACTTTATCTGCAATATGTTCCTATTGTCTCAGAGATTCTTCTGTTGCGGGATCCAGAGGACTAATGAGTGGGCGCTCGAGTCCAAGTCCCTATTTTTAATTCTAATCTACAATTCTAACACTCTGCAACCCTTCTCTGCAACTCCACTTTTCCTACTTCTTCAACCTGTAACCTACAATCACGGGAAAATGGGGAGGGGGTTGTGGTGTTTAGAGGCTTGCTTCATTCAAGCCTCTGAGAGACATTCAAGTCTTCTGAACACTGTTGTCAGATAGAGAGTGTGTGTCCTTAGAGGACAGAGGCAAAAACCAAATGATAAATGCTTGCAAACACAAATGATATCACATTGTAGTGAAGATCTCATGGAAGGAAGAAACTCTTTATGCCATGAGGAGATGGATACTCAAATTTGCAAATACAAACACATAAACAACACAAGTACTACTGTAACACACAATGAATGCCTTGAATAACCTTTAGAATGCTAGTGGTAATCTAGTTTACAAATGAATGCCTAAACATGCTTATATATGCAACTACGAACATTCCCGCCAAGAATTTTGTAATTGAAACTTACCGTGTTGGCATAGGACCTAAATAACAGTGACAAACTGACACTTAAAATTTGGGCCTAACCCAAAATAGGACAGGACTAGGGTGTGGGTGCCCAAGTCTTCCCCCCTATTTTGGGTAGGGTCTGTCTTAAGGGATCCCCCTAGGTCCCACTGATCATGAAACTTAAGGGTTTTCTCATCGAGATGCAAAAATATGATGCAAGATGTCGTAAATGTAGATCAAAGACCTGAGAGCTAAACGTTAAGAGGGAAAAAGCCCCAAGGGGACATTTTCTGATGTTACAGGTCTTACATGTGGAATTAAAGAGAAAAATTTGAACGATGAATCCTAAAAAATATTTATTCAAGTTCAATGAGTCAATTGTCATGTTTGGACTCAAGTGTTTCTTGGAGCATTTGGAGGTTTATTTCAAGTTTAAACTCATGTTTTTCTAGGGTAGTGTTGTTCTCTTATCCACAACACACCCCATTTGGGCATAGGAAAAAAGGTACCCCTTTGCTTTGACATTTGGGCTTCTACCTACTTCTCAATTGGTGAAATTGTTATTTCATTTTTTTAAAGACTTTCAATATGCCCACCTATCGAGCTTGCATGGTCTCTTGTTTAGGAACAACAATAGAAACATCCCTGGCTACCCGATAGCTCCTCTACATGGTGTTAACTAGTCCATTGGGTTAGTCATACTAGTATGGCTGTAAAGGATTTATTGACTTCCTACTCTAAGGGACAATAGGTGTAATGATGTGTCTCACCAGTGTCAGGGCTTCAATTTTTGTCCTCTCAGCATGATCGAGGGTGCACTCCCGAGGGTTACCCCTGACGCAAGATCTAACTGACGTCCTACCTACCCTTGGCAGCCCATTTATGGTTGGGCTCCCACGTGTCAGAAGAGGGTTTTTATTGCGTTTTGACTGCCCATTTCCTTATTTCACGCTTTACATTTTGTGCTTTGAACTCCCCTCTAAGGCTTGTGTTGAAGCTTGAAATTTCCAATCTAAACACTTTCCAAGAAGATATTGATTGTAGGGGCATACCGTACACATTAGAGTAGACTTAGCTGAAGGAGAATTCCACATCTATCACATTCCAATTTACTACTTTTTCCAGTCAAGTAGGATTTCACTTGAATCTTTCACTTTCACACCTAGATTGTCAAAATAAAGTTCTTTATGCCTTGTTTTGTGTTTTTTAATTCTGGTTTCTATCTGTTCTTCCCTTCCTAGAATTATAATTGAGTCCCCTTTGAGTTTTCCCTATTTTCTCTCTGTTCTAGAGTTACCATACAGAATGCAAGAGTGACCTCCTGTTATTTTTCTTAGATATAACCTATCTTATGTTTTATCTTCAGTAGTATATTAGTGGGCTAGAAATCCTTAGTTCTTGATTGAAACTTGTCTAAGATTGATGCCCTAGCCGCTATCACTACCAAATCCCCGATCCATGTCCTCATTTTCTTTACCTTTATCAGGATTGGCCTTATGGCATTTCACTTAACAAAGTATGTTCCCTAGGGTCATAAGTTAGGATTCATCCCCAACCCCCGATCCTTGACAATTAGCTTGTATAGCTTTAGTGAAGTTGTGTTCATGAGGTTCCTACTTACTCTTTGCAGGACGGAAGCAAGGAGTACCAAGTCATCCCCAACCCTTGATCCTTGACAACTACCTTTGTATAAACCTGGCAAGGTCAGGCTCACGGGGTTCCCACTTACTCTTTATGGGATGGAAGTCAAGAGTACCAAATCATCCCAAACCTTTGATCCCTGACAATTACATTTGTATAACCCTAGTGGGGTTAGGTTCATGAGGTTCCCACTTACCCTTTGTGGGATGGAAGCTGGGAGTACCAAGTCATCCTCGACCATCAATCCCCAAAAATTACCTTTGTATAACCCTAGCAGGGTCAGGTTCAAGGGGTTCCCATTTACTCTTTACTCTTTACCATCTTTGAAGATGAGGAAGGGATCAAGCCCGACACCCGATACCTGTTAAATTATTTTTTAGTTCATTTGATGAATGTTAATTGTAAAACTTGAATATCCCTTTGCTTTTAATTCTTTTTTAGAACTAAAATCATGGAGGAAGGCACACCAGTCAAAGAAGTCAAGCATGATTACAAAGGGTACCTCCCACCATCTAAAATACATAGTAAATTCTCCAAAATTAGAGAGACAGACATAGGGGTTCCTGACACACATGCTTTCCTCAACAAGATCAATATGACAGAGGGAAGATTCTTTCAGGCTAAGCATATGACAATCTCTAGGTTGATTCAAGCAGCAGATTTCCTTATCTGTCTTCAATCCCTGGAGATAGTTAAAACATGTGCCAAGGCTTACAAATCTGGAAGCAAAAGGATCATCAAGATGGTAACGTAAGTCATTCTTGACATCACTTATTATATGATTGATATGGTCTTCAGGATCCTAGTCTTTTAGTAGTATGAGAAAATAACACACACTTTAGCAAAGACCTTTTACTCTAGCAAGCCCAAGAATGCCACTACCTACAACAATCAGCAGTTGCTGGAAACATAGAGAAAACACCCAATGAAGATGGTTATAGTGCAACCAAGGGGTGAACTAAGAGAAAATGTTCATTTCTCTCCTTAGTCAGTTATTTGGCCTCCCCTTTTTAGACAAGTGGCACCCTTGGATGTGCTACTTCTACATGAAGATCATTGAGGGGAAGCATATTGATTGGGGGTCCTTCATCAACAACAAGTTAGATGACCAGTTCTCCACAGTGGAGCAGACAAGAAAATTTTACATGACCTCCTACCTTATTTATTTATTAGCCTATCAAGCTAGTTTATCTGGACTACAATAGGTTGGATCTCTCCAAAAGGAGAAGTATTAGCTTACCAACACTTTCCACAGCTAGAGCTCCTTGAGAGACAAAAAGCATTATAAGGTGGTCAATGATGCCTTCATTTACACCATTATCTAAACCTTAGAGAATGACTACTCCAAGTGGTTATCTTCATAATCTTGTGATGAAATTACCAACTGGTGGCACTAGTACATGCAATTCAAGACCTTCTCATACATTAAGGTGATGGGTTGCTCAAAGTATCCATATAAACTCCCCAAGTACCCTAGTGACAAAGTTGTATTGTTGGAAATTTGTAGACAAGTGTCTGAAGTATATAAACATAATGTTGGCAAACATAAAACCAATTTTAAGTTCCCTTTCAAGATAGGGGCTACACTTACCAAAGCATCACACAAGTCAAGTTTGTAGAGCGAGAGATGGCACCATGGGCCTTAGACTTATTTGATGTTACTAGAGATAAGTTTGATTTGATTGGGTGGGTCAACCCTCTCATTGAGAATTGGTACAAACATGAGAATGCTATTGAAGACCATTGGGTAGATTTCTTGGACGATCATGAGGTCAAGTTGAGAGATTATTTCATATTGGATCTATAATTGGTAAAGAGTTTGAATTTTCTCAACCTCCTAAAGGTCCCAAAAGGAATGAAATAGGATGGGAGGGTTTTAGATGTGGTTAATGAGTAGAACAAAGTCTTCAACCAACCCCTGGATGATGTAAATGGGGGATAGGATGAAATTGCCTCTCTAGAAGATACGACCCAAGTGGTCCTTGTGAGAACTAAGAAATGGTTTCTCAAACCATATCATGTGATGGATCCCTATCCATCTAAGAAGAAAGGTAAATCTAAGAAAGTGAGTCAAGGCAAGTATTCTCAAGCTACTTATGGGGCCAAGGTGGTTCCTCCCATCATAGAAGGGAAAAGGAGTACCAGTGTTGTTGTTGCTAGAGAAAAGGAGAAATCCAAGGCAGTGTTGGCAAACTCTAGTGATATAGAGGAAGATGATCACATTCCCCTAGTAAGGAAGGTCAAGGGAAGGGCTCAACCTTCCACTAAAGGAGTAACAATTACTTCTATCCCTGTAATCAGGTAGACTACTCCTTCTCCTCGACAAGACACCCACCAAAATTCACCTCACCTCTCATCTCCTTCTTGGCTGCTCCTTCCCAATAGCCACCTCCCACATCAGTTGTAGAACCAAAAGCACAAGAGAGAGGTGATCAGAGGGTGTCACCTCCATTGGTGTAGAAGAAGGAGATCCAAGATGTATTAAAATTGGACAAGATTGTTGACCTAGCCACCTCTTCTCCTCCATGAGTTGAGGCATTTGAGAAATCAACAAAGATAGTGGTGTTGACACCATCACAACCTAGGTCGCCACCCCATGTATCTTCTCTACCAATTGACAACATAGGCTGAGGTCTCCCCACTTGGTTGAATAGGGTGATCAAAAAGAGGAAGAAAATATATACCGAGGATGAAGACCTAGTCACCATTATAGAACCACTACAAGAACATCCAAAGAAGAAGAAGGCTAGGGTCTTATCCCATGTCACAGTTGATCAACAGGGAGTCAGGACAACACATATAGCTACACCTGTGACTGACAAAGAAGAAGCATCTATGACCCCTGCTAACTACAATATACAAGTGGTATAAGGTCACCAAACCAGGGATGAGAAAAAGCATGACCTCACTGAGTATGTCTTATCCATCTTGGCCAAAATGAAGAAAGATAAAGATACCAAAGAAGAAATAAGAGGACAAATTTCTTAAGTAACTGCCTACATCAAACATCTGGTTGGGCCTACTGATTCTAGACCCTTTGAATTAGCCTTGTTGGAGGCACTCAATAAGGACTAGTAGCCTACTGACCCCCAAAGGATTCTTCCTACTGCCAACACATGGAAAATTTCATTGGAGACCTTTGAGGTAGATACAATAAAGAAGTTCATGAAGGTTTATCACACATTGGATGGAGAAAGTGAGGAGATGGTGGTCTAAGAAGGCTACATTGATGATGAACTACAAGGGAGCATCACTTTCCCATCTAGTAGAAGATACAAGGTACCGCTTCTACACAACTCATTAAAATGGGCATTATTGGTAGTAATATTTTAGGGTTACCCAATGAATGGTTGCTGACAAGAAAACTCAGAACCAAGGTGCTAAGGAGTAAAAAGAAATTGAAGGCCAAGAGGGAGGAAGACAAGGAAAGGTTTACCAAGGTAGAATCATTGATCACATCCATCCCTTGCACCTTCAAGGATCCTTCCTCCATTGTTTTACCTTCTTCTCATATAATCAAGTAGCTTCAAGGATTGTTGCAATGACCCCTTACTAAATAGGGATTGATGACCTAATGAAGATGAAGGCCCTATTTGTGGGATTCCAAGACCAATTTCCTAAAATGACAAAGCTCTAGGATAAGATTAAGAAGTCCCATATATCTATTAGAATGAAGGATAATTATCATCAAGGGCTAGGAATAATAGAGATCATTGCTGCAATTCAAAGTTTTCAAGATCATGCGTTGACAAGGAATTGATGTCACTCTTTTATGCAATAAAATAATGTTTTGTATTTTGAGGTCGAATCACATAGAGGATCTTGGGCCAACCTGAATATATTTCAAATTGTAAACTTTAAGAAGATTCCTATAAAAGAGGGTAACCGTGTCATTTGTAAAGGGGGAAACATAGAGCACTTGTACTTGTGCAAGCAATTTTGTAGATTTGTCGGCATATAGAAGGAAAATTTGATATGCATTTAGGGTGTGGGAAATCTTGCTCATTTGTAATCAACCATGTTATTGCCAATTAATAGAAGATATCTTTTTTATTCCTGTGTTCCTGCCCATTGGTGGTAATGTATCTATGTTTTCTTTTCCTTGCATATGATTTATGTTGATGGATCTTGTACCTAATTATTAACTCTTCAATCAAGCGGTTTGATAAGCTTTGAATTATGCACATTTAATATGGTATTTTCATATCTCTATTCTTCTACTTTCCTTTCCTTAGAATCTTGCACTTGTAATGTACATGATTGTGTGGAGTACTAGTCATCCATTACTTGTTTAATTTTATCTCATTAACTTTGTCATATGAAGTGAAATGACATGTGTAGAAGTTGTCTGATTATTTATATTTTATTTTTCTCTAAACCCTAATCTCCTTTCTCACCTTTTTATATATACATAGTCAATAGTATATTTTAGGACCCCAAAGTCTAGAGAAACATCTATCTTTTAGAGATTATAAAATCCAAATTGATTCTACCAGTACAAGCCCCTTGAACAAACAAATACATTGTCTACTCAGTTGATCCAACACTGCTATGACCTAGCCTATAGGGACCTTGGGGTAATCATAATATAATTAGGTTGTCTTTCAAGAGAAGTAGAGTGTCATTCATTCTACTTAGTGTTGATGTGCCAAAACAATCAGCAAGAGAACTGGCACTAGAAGGAGGGTCTGATTAATTTGGATTTGCCTAGGTTTCCTCTCAATTTCAAAGGAAGAATATTGACTAGATCTAGATGAATCGGAGAAACCAAATTTCAAGAGCTCCAATACCATCAAAAAATCAGGAGTGACCTTGGTAAAAGAAGAAGGTTAAGCACTAGGTCAGCTAGCCCTGTAAGATCTAAAGACCTACAAGCCTTCCCGAAAGAACCACATTAGATACCAATGGTTTCCCTCTTTGGAGTAGACCACTCACCCCTACAACTTAGAGGGGTCCTCCACGATATGCCTTAAAAGCTTGAGAAATTCTCCCCTAAGTATATTTATGGAGAGAGTAGAAGTGCAGAAGAGCATATTTAGGCTTTTAAAGAAGCCGTTAGTAGAGCTAGAATTCCCCATCTAGATGTGGTCTTGAGACTCTTCCCTTACTCCGCGGGAGAGGTCACTTATTCATGTTATTTAACTTTACCCTTTAGATCCATCATCACATGCGAACATTTGGAAACTACTTTCATATACCAATTTAGGATATATACAGGTCCTGGTACCATATACCAATAGTTTGCCACTTGCAAGCTATAGTCAAATGAGCCTTTAACCATGTTTAACACCTAATTTCACAAACTTTACAAAAGGCTTGCTCAGCCCTATGTGGTTGATGACACAACTGCTATTTAGGTTTACCTTAGGGCCATTGAACCTTTTACAATAGTATTTATTAGCAAGACTCAACAAAATCCAAATTCTCTTACAACTATTTATAGGGAGATGTATCTAGTGAATGGAGGGGCATTTGGAAACTTGCCTTCTATAGGTTTCCCTAGAATGCCAAATCAAATAACTACTATAAACAATTCCCTTACCAACAACACACCTTTGATGAATTTAGTCCCAAGTAGTAATCTACATGGAGGACCATAGATCAGTCATGCTTAGCCTTTAAACCATATTTTTCCAAATCATTTGTTTCCTATTGTTGGGCAGACCTATACTAATAGGTTGCTCTCTAGTATGCAGGGAATTCCTATTTTGAACAGCCTATGGAAAATCAAGAAAACATAGTTAGTTCTCGGTATGCCCATCAGGTCAGTACATCTACAGGGGCACCAATACCCTGCTCAACTCAAACTTCACATTTGACCTTTGAGTTAGAAGCTGTAAGGAAGGCACTAGCTCAAGTTACTAATGAACTCACTAGGTTAAAAGTCAACCCCACCTAAATATATAATCAAGGGAATTATCAACAAAGTCAGAATAACCAATATTATCAGAAAAATGGTCACAAACGGAGTTTTAATTCCCAAAGACAAAATAGACCATGTAATACAAGGCCAAATAATGGCAGGGTACCATCCACTCTGGATTCTTTTGGATAGTCAAACTCAGTAAATTACACTGAAATAAAACCTTTACCATAGTGGTGTAGATTCCATGATACTTCTAATCATTCTAAACTCAATTGCCCTGAGATGACTAAGATGACCCAGATTTTGTAGGCTGGCAGGTAGATACAATAAGAGGAAAATGACTCACACTCCTAAGACATAGGTACCACTATGCAGTTTGACACCTATGTGTTCCATTATGAAGAAGATAATGAGTCTAAGACTGAAGTTCATCCTATCAACAAGTTAAGAGCAATTATTATCTAAGAAACAAAGGCAAAGAACCCCTCACTACATCCATTCCACCAAATTATAACTGTGTTCCACCTGACCCTAATGTAGATAACAACCCAACTCCCCCAATAGGGCTAGTTACTGATTCATTCAAGGCCAACCATTATAAAGGATAGGGCTCAAACAATTCCAATTATGATCTCATCGATGACATGAAAACCAAGGATAATATGCCCATGTTGGATGTAGTACAAGAATACCCTACTCAAAGGGAAGCATTATTTAAGATCTTCCAAGAAACCTGTCAACCCAAGAAGGAAGGTGTAGATAGGATGGCCACTACTAAAGATGTTTTGGTAGCATTATATAAAGAAAAGATAGGTGTACCACCATTCTTGCTAAGTTTCGGGATGGATGGCAAGAATCTGCACAACTATTTGGTTGATTTTGGAGCTTCCGGTAATGTTATGCCCTCTTCTATTTGTTAAAAGCTTGGTCTCACCCTCACGAAAACTAATAGAACTTAGCTGGTGCAGCTAGATAAAATAGAGGTGAAGGTTATGGGCGAGGTCAAAGATGTTCATATTTAGTTAGTATTAAACCATCGCATCCAAAGTCACATTGATATCCAAGTAGTAGACATCTCTGATGAATATGGTATGTTGTTAAGCATGGATTGGACCACGATTTTGAAGGGATACTTTGCTACATACTTCTCTCATATGTGGGTTGCTTAGAAAGAAAATTCTAACTAGATCAGGACAGGTCCTCAGCAAACCTAGGTTGAAGCATGTGGTCACTGAATATAATGCTCCTAACAAAGTAATTTTCATAGATGTGGACCTAGGTTTCTATCGAGAGATCTTAATGGGGCTCACCATTGAGAAGATTGACAAGAGCCACCTACAGGAATTTATATAAAGGATATCCTAGGATAAAAAGTTCATAGGCCCAGAGACTCAAATAGTTGAGTTCTTACTTCTAAATTAGTGTAGGGTACATCAAGACTCCCATTCTGAATTGTCTTGTCTGTTGATAACTAAGAGGGGGGGTGAATCAGTTATCCTTAATTTGCTTCTAGTGCAAACACTTCAATCCACTTTGTTAATCAATAGCATAGCAATTAATCATTCATGAAAGCATAAGACATAAACACCAGAGCAGATACATATCAACACATGAAACACCAAGATTTTAACGTGGAAAACCCAGTTAAGGGAAAAACCATGGGGTGATTAACCCAAGGATTATTCTCTGTTAGAAGAATAAGAAAAATAGATGGCACATGCCAATTAGCACTCACTGCCCGAGCACATTGCTCACAAAGAGGCACACTGCCTACAAGAGACACACTTTCTACAAGATAACAAGTATTACAAACTTGAACTAGAGATTGACATCTTTACCATGCTTGGATTAGTTCCATTTGAGCCCAAAATGCTTGCTCTACCTTTCGTACTTCTCTTCGCTATATCACTCTCATTACCCCAAGACACTTCAAAATGAATTCACAAACCCTTATTTATACAAGGTATCAACTTAGGAACAATTATCTAAGTTGTAAACATCTACAAGATCATTCGCAAGACGTGTATTGCATCTGGTCAGCCTGTCTCAGGAAGAACACCAACAACCGGTGGACTTTACATCAAATCCAAACTCTAACTTCAATGCGGACCGCCAATAAGAATTGTACACAATCCAAGGATCACTGAAACCTTTCCTAAGTCATCAAGAACATCCGCACTTTATCAGCTTACTGGAATTCTTCTCTTCTTCATCTAGAACTTCAAGAACACAGTCTGTCGCCACTGTCATAATGCAAAAGGTTCTTCTGGAGCTCCAAAAAATGCACAAATCAATTTGTCACTTCATACTGACATCTTCAACACTCCTTCCAATCCGCAGAATGAGAGAATGTAATTCTGAAACTCACTGGACCAATTTGTGACACTCTGTCTCTGCCAGAACACCTGCCAGAACTGGTTCTACACAAGCAGCCATAACTTCTTCATATCTTTATGCGGACCTCTGAAATATTAATTGGAACATCTCAAGACTAATATCTACAAACCCTTTAATTTGTATCCTCTGATCCTCAACCTATTGAGTACTTTTGCCTTCTTCTCATCATTGTTCTTCACTGTTCCTGATTGAGACTAATTTTCTCAATATCCTCAGCACACAGCTCATCCAATCCTTCTTATCAATGCAATATGAGTATGTTGACATCAATGACAACACTGGGTAACCTCATACTTGCAACAATCTCCCCCTTTGTCATTGATGGCAACATATGATGTGAAAAACCATCAAGACAAGAACTCTTTTCTGTCACAGCTCCCCCTATCAGCAACAACTCTTCACATGTCTTCTCTTCCTTTACTGCTCCCCCTTTGATCATCAACCACTTGTTTTTCACATGTCTTCTCTCCCCCTTGACATCAATGGCAAAGGGCTCATACTTGCAATTCCAACACATCATAATCAAACTAGTTGCTCCCCCTTAGTAGCAGCTTCCCATCATCAATCTGGATCACAAGATATGACTGTGATATCCAGCAGACTGATGCACATCAGTGCATCCTAGTTCATCACTGGAGGGGCCATGACCCCTAACTTCTCCCTGAGATACTCAAAAGAGTCCTTGGGAAGAGGTTTAGTAAAAATATCTGCAAGCTGATCCTTGGAGGGCACATACTCCAATCTGACTTCACCCTTGTTCACTTGTTCTCTCAAAAAGTGAAATTTGATAGAGATATGCTTGGTCTTAGAATGCAATACCGGATTCTTAGAAATATTTATTGCACTTGAATTATCACAGAAAATTGTGATAGGCTCCTCATATTCTACTTGAATATCTCTTAGCATTTGCTTCATCCACAAAAGTTGAGTGCAACTACCTACTACTGCAATGTATTATGCTTCTGTTGTAGACATGGATATTGCTTCTTATTTCTTGCTTAGCCAAGAAACCAACCTTTTTCCCAAAAAGAATGCTCCTCCACTTGTACTCTTCCTATCATCCACATCTCCTACCCAATCTACATCTATATATGCATGAAGAGAAAAGTCATGATCACTGGGATACCATAAGCCATACTCAACTGTTCCTTCCAAGTACCTAAAAATTCTTTTGATTGCCATGACATGAGATTCTCTGGGATTAGCCTGGAATCTCGCCACAAGACCAACAACCTGCATTATATCTGGTCTAGTCTGAGTGAGATACAGTAATCCACCAATCATTGATCTATACTTTGTCTGATCTATCTTAGGAGAGTCATCATCTTTGCTCAACTTACATCCGGTAGCTATGGGAGTGTTCATTGGCTTTGAATCTTCCATAAGAGACATCAAATTTCCACAGTCCGTAATGTTAAGTTTTGATGCTTCAGGAATAAACTGTGTGCAAGTTTTTATCTCAACGTTTCGGATCGCACTCCATGATCCATCATCAGGAGAAAGCAAGAGAGGAGAGCAATAGAAATGATAATTTGAATCTTCCATTCCAAATTTCTTCAATAGTTCTTTCACATATTTGGTCTGAGAGATAAAGATTCCTTTCTCTGTCTGAGTAATTTGCAGACCCAAAAAGAAATTCATTTCAGCAAGCATTGACATTTCAAACTCACTTTTCATTTGGTTTGCAAAGGTTTTACACATACTGTCTCTTCCTCCAAAGATGATATCATCAACAAATACTTCAACAATCAAGATGTTTTCATGATCAATTTGAAAATATAGGTTACTATTAGCAGTACCTTTGTTGAAACCAATCTTCAAAAGATGTTTATCCAGCCTCTCATACCATGCTCTTGGGGCTTGCTTTAGACCATACAGTGCCTTCTTTAATTTGTAGACCATATCACCATGCTCTTATAACTGAAATCCATCTGGTTGTTTAATGTGTACCTCTTCTTCTAGGTCACCATTCAGGAAAGCAGATTTGACATCCATCTGATACACTTTGAAATCTTTGAAGGCAGCAAATGCAAGAAATAGTCTAACTGCTTCAATTCTTGCCACCGGAGCAAAGGTTTCCTCAAAATCAATCCCTTCTATTTGAGAGTATCCTTTGCAGACTAATCTGGCCTTATTTCTGATTACTTCACCAACTTCATTTAGTTTGTTCTGGAAGACCCATTTGGTTCCAATCACATTCTTGTTACTAGGTCTAGAAACAAGATCCCAAGTGTGATTTTTCTCAATTTGCATCAACTCTTCCTCCATTACTTTTGTCCAATTTTCATCATTGCACGCTTCATTTATTGTCTTAGGTTCAATCTTTGAAATCAGACAACATTCATCTGAATTTTGAGCAACATTCCTTCTAGTTTGCACACCTTTGCTTTTGTCACCTATGATCTGATCTTCAGAGTGGTTTAGTCTTACATACCTTGGAACTTTGGCAGTTTCTTGCACTTCTGTTTCTTGATCAGGCTCATCTGGACCTATCTCTTCTTCTTGATTTATCAGATCAGTCTGAATCTGACCTTCATGAGAGGATGGAGCTCCTTGAACTAGAACATCATTCTGATCATCTTCATCATACTCATAAAATCTTGAGGGATTCTTAATACCTTCATCAACCTTCACATTTGTACTTTCTATCATCTTTCTCAGTCTCTTATTGTAACACCAGTATGCTTTGCTTTGAGTGGAGTATCCCAAGAAAATTCCTTCATCACTTCTAGCATCAAACTTTCCTAGATCTTCATCTCTTTTAATGTAACACTTGCTACCAAATACTTTGAAATATCTCACATAGGAGTGATGCCAAACCAAAGTTCATAAGGAGTCTTACCGTTATTATTTCTGATTTGAACTTGATTGAGAGTGTAGATTGCAGTGTTGACAGCTTCTTTCCAAAACATCTGGGGAACATTGGCTTCCATCATCATTGTTCTGGATGCTTCCTGGATGGTCCAGTTCTTTCTCTCAACTACACCATTCTACTATGGAGTCCTAGGAGTAGACAACTATCTCTTTATACCATGCTTCTCACAAAAGTCTATGAATTCACTGGATGTGAATTCACCACCCCTATCAAACCTTAGACATTTCAGCTTCAATCCAGTTTGATTCTCTACCATATCCTTGAAGATTTTGAACTTCTCAAAAGCTTCTGATTTCTCTTTCAGAAAGGTAACCCACATCATCTGGGAATGATCATCAATTAGTAACATGAAATATCTATCACCTTGCATACTCTTGATTCTTGTCGGACCACATAGATCAGTATGAACTAACTCCAGTAATCTGGTAGAGGACTGATCCTTGTTCTTGAATGAAAATCTGCTCTATTTACCTAGCTGACATTCTTTGCACATACTATTTGTAGGTTTTACCAACTTTGGAAGATCTCTTACAGCCTGAGTATTGCTTATCTTGATGATATTATCAAATTTTACATGACACATTCTTCTATGTCGTAACCAACTCTGATCAACTTGAACAAACAGACAACTTTTATTAGTACCAACCAGATGGAAGATATTACCTTTTGTTTGAGTACCGGATGAAATCTCAATTCCAGAGCTTTCAAAGATTCTGCATCTTCCATTCTTGAACCGGAGATCATAGCCTTTGTCTACCAACTGACCAACACTGAGAAGATTGTGCTTCAATCCTTCAACATCCAGTACATTACCAGTTTTGTTCTTCCCATCAAAAGAGATAGCTCCCCTACCTCTGATTCTACCAGCAGAATTGTCACCAAACTTTACCATTCCTCCTTCATACCTTTCCAAATCTAAGAACTTGTTCTTGTCACCTGTCATATGGTGAGAGCATCCACTGTCAATAACTCAATCATCCTTTTCTTCAACTTGGGCAGCCAAAGCTCTCTCTACAACCTTATGATTGGTATATATTGGATCTTCTTCCTTGATGGCAATAAACACCCATTCATTTCTGGATTTGTCTCCTATCTCTGATTCATCATCTGTTACTCCTTCATTATCAGCTTCTTCATGAACATAATAACAATTCTTTTGGAACCTTTGTCTGTTAGAATTTGATCTTGTGGATCTTTCCAGACATCTTGAGGGAAAGTGACCAATCTTATTATAGTTGAAGCACTTAAAGGGTAATTTTCCTTCATACTTACCAGATCCTCTTGGTAGTCTTTTAGCAATGAGGGCTTTAAGTTGAGCTATTTCTTCTTCTTCCTCTTCCATGTCTTTTCTTGCTTGATCATACCAAGACAGCTTCCTTAAAGAGTTTTCTCCCAGATCAAATCTTTGTTTGCCTTTCACATAGGCACTGGCTTTGAATGCAGATTCAGTCTTGGGGGGATCATCTCCAAACTCGGTCATTTCAAATGCAGCTAGTTTGCCAGCCAATTGCTCTCTTGTGACAGTTGTATGGGCTCTGAACTCATCAATGGCAACAATCTTGATTTTGTAGGTAGCAGGAAGGGATCTGAGAATTTTGCAAACAATCTCATTTTCATCTAAAACTCCACCAGCATTCCTAATTCCACATACCAGCTCATTTACTCTTGGCATAAAGGTAGTGATATTTTCATCATCTCTCATCTTCAATCTTTCAAATTTCCCTTTGAGACTCTGCAACCTTGCACTTTTAACAAACTCATCTCCTTCATGCAAAAGTTCCAGTTTAATCTAGATCTCATAGGCAGTAGGTAGGTCAATAACATTTGAGCGCTCTAAGTCAGTTAAAGCACTTAGAAGAGCTTCTTTGGTCCGCAGATTGTTTTCAGCATTTGTGATTTCATTTAGAGTTGTTGCACCACCCTGTGGAGGTACATATGGTTTTGTGACCATGGACAGGTATGCTTTTCCCATACACTCCAAGTGACATTTCATGCAGCCTTTCCAAAGAGTGAACTTGGTTCCGTCAAACTTCGGACTGTCCTTCTTGTATGACGACATCCTGGATCTCCTCAAGCGGTTAAGCTCTTTTTAGAGGAACTTGGCTCTGATACCAATTGTTGAAAACCGAGAGGGGGGGTGAATCAGTTATCCTTAATTCGCTTCCAGTTCAAACACTTCAATCCACTTTGTTAATCAATAGCATAGCAATTAATCATTCATGAAAGCATAAGACATAAACACCAGAGCAGATACATATCAACACATGAAACACCAAGATTTTGACATGGAAAACCCGGTTAAGGGAAAAGCCATGGGGTGATTAATCCAAGGATTATTCTCTGTTAGAAGAATAAGAAACATAGATGGCACATGCCAATTAGGGCTCACTACTCGAGCACACTGCTCACAAAGAGGCACACTACCTACAAGAGACACACTATCTACAAGATAACAAGTATTACAAACTTGAACTGGAGATTGACATCTTTGCCATGCCTGGATCAGTTCCATTTGAGCCCAAAACACCTGCTTTGCCTTTCGCACTTCTCTTCGCTATATCACTCTCATCACCCCAAGACACACTTCAAAATGAATTCACAAACCCTTATTTATACAAAGCATCAACTTAGGAACAATCATCTAAGTCGGCAAACATCTACAAGATCATTCGCAAGACGTGTATTACATCCGGTCGGCCTGTCTCAGGAAGAACACCAACAACCGGTGGACTTTACATCAAATCCAAACTCTAACTTCAATGCGAACCACCAATAAGAATTGTACACGATCCAAGGATCACCGAGACCTTTCTTGAGTCATCAAGAACATCCGCACTTTATCAACTTACTAGAATTCTTCTCTTCTTCATCTGGAACTTCAAGAACATAGTCTGTCGCCACTGTCATAATGCAAAAGGTTCTTCCAGAGCTCCAAACAATGCACAAATCAATTTGTCACTTCATACTGACGTCTTCAACACTCCTTCCAATCCGTAGAATGAGAGAATGTAATTTTGGAACTCACTAGACCAATCTGTGACACTCTATCTCTGCTGGAGCACCTGGCGAAACCGGTTCTACACAAGCAGCCATAACTTCTTCATATCTTTATGCGGACCTCTGAAATCTTAACTGGAACATCTCAAGACTAATATCTACAAACCCTTTAATCCGCATCCTCTGATCCTCAACCTATTGAGTACTTTGCCTTCTTCTCATCACTGTTCTTCACTGTTCCTAATTGAGACTAATTTTCTCAATATCCTCAGCACATAGCTCATCCAATCCTTCTTGTCAATGCAATATGAGTATGTTGACATCAATGACAACATTGGTTAACCTCATACTTGCAACATTGTCATGAGTGCCTCAAAGCGGTTAGCATCAATGAATTCATAGTAGAAGTAGATGGTGAAACCAAGGAAGATGAAACTAGAGATACAAAGATGCCTTTGGACTCCCCGAGGGAAATAATAACAATCCTACATAGTGAGATTAGAAAAATGACTAATTACGTTGAAGAAACACTTCTTCAGACAAAGTATATCAAGAAAGCATATTGTTGATGGTGTTTTTAGCACACAACAATGTAGGTATGATTGTTGGTATTACACCTCTCTTGAAAAATGTATCCTATCCAAGACAGGACTACCCCAAGGATAATACAGCTAGGTCTTAGTTTGCTTGGAATGACTCAGTCGTATGTCTAGCTATGCCAACAAGGGGTCTTACATAAAATGTAGGGTTTATAGAATATGATAGTAGTATGTATGCAGAAACCCTATGATAATTTTAGCAGATTTATAATGTAGATGCTGCTTCTAACCTAACCTAACAAACTTGATATAAATAAAATGCAAAAGGAAAAGGAGAGAAAAAAGGGATAAAAGATCTAAGTGACAGTCACAATTGGGTAAAATGTTGCAAATAGACAAATACTTTTAATAAACCATTCCCTCTTTCACCAAGATATGAAACCAACAATGTTCCAAGAAATGATGCAATCTTCAAAGGATCCTTATGATTTTCAAATTGCATTCACTCATTAAACACCCAGACAATGGCACATCTTAACTAGTGGAGTGCAACCGAACTATATTCAATGACAAGGCCCAGGCTAACTATATATAGAAACTTAGAATCAACAAGAACTAATAGTATGGACCAAAGCATTCATCAAATATCTTAACATTTACCCATCATTGCAAAAGCACAACTAATTAAATTCATATTGATATAAACCATGGAAACCAAATAGGATAACACAAGAACACAAATTCCTAGCAACCTGCAAAACTTGCTTTGTATTAATCACAATTTGGCATAGTCTCAGCAATTGATTATCAAATCCTACTTACAAATGAGAGAAAACGATGGCTCTTTTATAGACAAGCAACCATACCAAGTTTTTGAATGGACGGTGGAGCTTAACTCAACACCAATGGTCTAGATTACATGGCATTTAATGAGATATATCAGTTTGTTGTATTTTTGGATTTGCCTTTGTCTTGTAGGAAAAAGACAAAATACAACTTGCAAATACATTAAATCTGGATAAAATGGATACCCATTTGGCTGTATGAGGAAAAGTCAATTTTCAAGGCCTAATAAAGCCAAAATAGAGTCACATGACACTTGAAAATATGAGTTGATGTGGATTCATGAGATTCCAAGTGCTGAGTGGATCAAGAGGGGTATGTGGCAAATTTTTTATCAAGGCATATCCGATTGGATTCTTGTTGGATCAATTCTTGATGGCTTGAATTGCTTGAACATGTGTAGGCAGTTGTGAACATGTCCTAGTCATTAGATTGGATCTGCAGGAATTGCCATGAAGTAGTCTTGATCTTTTGTGTCTTTGGCTCCTATAGCTCATCTCTATCATCTTGGACATCACACTAACTTCCTTTTGCATGTGTAGCAGCAATTTGGTTGATAGAATGAAGGTTCTCCATATCTGGGTCAACATCGCATCTATGTGTGTACATCCCTCCAAGATGGCTTTAATTAGATCCAACAAGCTCCTTTGTGCTCTTAGAACTGCAATCAATAAGGCCAAGCATCAATTTCATCATAAATAATCATCTTCCATCAAATCATATCAAAATATGTCTATTTGCAGCCATAGATCAGTTAGGAACAACTCATTGTCAATGTCACTTCCTTATAGTCCTCTTCATAAATCTAGTGATTTTTGTATGATTTTTTGCATTTTTTACCATTTTCAAGTACCCATTTGGCAAATATATTGATCTAGGAAGTTTTTTTGGTCATTAGAATCCATTTTCGGACTTTTATTTCATGTTTTTCTAGCCTTTTATGCAAAAAGCTAGATTTTGGGGGGTCACAAAATTTTCATGTGCAGTGGCATTAATTATCATTAAATGTGCCAAAAATCCACACAAACTTGGTAAAATGTTCATCTTGATGTGACAAATAGATATGCAATTCAAATGCATCAAGAAAATCCAATTTGCTCCCTGAAAAACTCAATTTTTAGGCTAAAATACCAAAAAACTTTGATTTTGGGGGGACCACTGACTTAGCACTGATTTTGTCTCCAACTGACCTAGTGCAGATTTGAGGTTGTCTGACCTTGCACGAGATTTGGGTTCATCCAACCCTTTAGAGTATAAAGTGCTAAATTCAGGGTCGACCGACCTTGCACGGGTTTTGGGGTCATCCAACCTAAAGTCAGTGAAGGTGATTTTTCGTATAGGTCCGAGAGGTTCATTTTTGGCGCAAAACATTTTAGTACTACTATTGGGTCTGACTGACCTATCCCAGTTGTAATGTCCATCAGAGGCCATTTTAGTGCAACTGTTCTAGGTGCAGCCGGTGGGGATTTTGGTGCCGACTGACATAGCAGTAGTGTGGAAGGAAGTCAATCAGAGGTAATTTTAGTGCTAAGGTTGGGAAGGGCTATTTTTGGTGCAAAGTGCAGTTGGGGTCATTTTTAGCTCCAGATTTTGAACTTCTCAGGGTGAAAGTATATTTAAAAATATATTTAAGTATAAGTTTAGATATTAATACTTTAAATATTTTTAAATATACTTTCAAGATGTTTGAATAGGTTCCAGATCCATACAATTTCATACGTAGATTCTAGAATTTTGAGGTTGCACCAAATTTCAAACTTAGCCATTTTTTTAGGATTTTTTAGGGTTTCAAACTTAGCCAAATCAGGGCTTTAGGAACATGTATCAGGGTGAAAGCATATGGACCCCTTAGTGAAATCTAGTGGAATTTGACACGATTTTGCAACTCTAAGACCTGGAAACTAGGAATTTCAACTTAACACATCCTGCAATAGCAATTTCAAAGGTAATATCTAGTGACATGGGATTTTGGAGCAAAATGCAGTAACACCCAATTTTAGCGCAAAAGGCAACAAATGGCTATTTCATAAGCACAAGACCACTCAAGACACCTCCAAATCAAATATGCAAGACACCAAACAACTCCAAGCATGCAAAATACCCACATCCGTAACAAATCCTGCACTCTAAGCACAAATTCACCTTCTCATCATCATAAGCAAGAAAGGTCGAGACTTCAAGCTAAAGAAAAAGAGGGGGTCTCCATTTGGCAAAATGGGGCATGTGTGCAAGGTACAACAAATGGTGACTCTGCTGGGGAAATGCTCCAGAGCATTTCAAAGATAAATGTCAGTTTCAAACCCAGAATCTTTGTGTTTCCCACATAGCAAACTAGGATAGCATGATATAATATCAAAGAAGTAGAGATCATTAACTCAGTACAACTATCCATATCCTGAAAACCTAAGTGTGCAATTGCATTAGTTCCCATCCCTTAGCGTCTAAGCTCATCTTAGATCATTTACATTAAGCTACGTGATTAGTACACACCTCATGAACTACCTGGACATTGCCCTGCTACCAAAGAGCATCTATAGCCCCATTGGATTTGTCTCATAATTCCACTCAAGTAGAGCCCTACTGTCAGTCAGGCGTCCATAGCCCCGGTAGAGTTCACTTGATTATCCATCTAACTAAGTTATAGTGTGTGATTGTGATTTTTCTAATTTTCTTTTCTTTTCATAATTTTTGATATTTCATTGAGCTTAGATTTGGCAGAGTACAATGTAGTACCACTACCTTTGCGATAACTTAGCTAGGTGGGTGTGGACTCCTGATGGCAGCAAAGGTGGACTTTGGATTTTTCACTTAATGTAAGATCACCTTGACTCACTTAGGTACCTCAAGATTTCTTAAGAGTGTGAAAGATATATGATTAGAAAATACTTCAAGTGAACCAAACTAATGACTCTTCCCATGAACAAGCATCATACCTCTAGGTGTAATAGGAGAACCCACAATAAGACCTAAGTGAGAAACTTTAGCTTCTCAAAGAAATATTCCAAATCACTTACCCAACAAAGAAGCACTTGCATGTCTGCACAACTGTCCTGCCACATTCAAGAAATGGAGAACCCAAGAAAAGTAAGCGCAAAAGCAAAAAGAAAAGAAAACAAGCAACTAACCTAAACAAAGAAAACTACTCTAACCAAAGAAAAACATGAAGAAAGAAACAACTAACAACTAACAGTAGCTAAGGAAAAGCAAAAACAAAAAGCAGAAAATAACTAGAACATCAAGAAACTACCAAAACCTAACTAAAAACAAGCAAGACTATGTACAAAAACTTTGGACAGCAAGTATTTATACTTCCCCATGATTTATTCCTTAGGACATGTAGGAGTAACAAGGTGCAGGTCAATGTCCTAAGTTTGGCAAATTCATCTTTGTACTCTGAAAAGTAAGGTATGGGTAGGTTGGGTTCATGTTCAAGGTACCAGTCATGTAGGATAAGAAGTTGGGGAATGTGAGGCTGATTATTTTCCTTCCTTATTTTGATCATTATGCTTTTCAGTTGATGACATTATCAGACCTTTTAGAGACTATGTTTCATTTTGCAGACTTGATTATATCTCCTGATTTGATATGACATTGATTAGACATATGGTGATTCGATTTGATCATATTTGATGCTATTTTGTGATTCGACATACATGAATATATATTTGATGATGCTTTGTGATGAGATTTCTAGTTATTTATGTGATGTTGACTATTTGACATGTGATTGAAAAATGTAGTTTAATTCATAATTATGTTATTGATGTTTATTGTTGTATTCTATGGCATGAATTTAATTCCAGTTGCTTCGGCTATGATTATCATGATATGATTGACACTTTATCAAGATGTGCAGGTTACATTCCCAAGCCATAGGAAATTGGAGGTAGAGTTCACACCAATGTTATTCCCTGTGAATCTGATCCATTCCCAAGAGGGATAAGGATAACGTTTGAAATTGAATGTTGATTTAAGTACTTGATTTAATTTTATCATTTTTGGTCTAGTACCCTTTGTTTAGATTAATAAATATTAAGTGTTGTATAATTTTTATTTGACTTACACCACTTGGTATTTGATTTTATTTTGAGGCCATTTAAAGTGGATTTATGACCCCCTAGGTGAACCTTAGTGTCCCAAAAGTTACCCTAGGTGGTTACTCATGGGTCTAGGGTCAATTTTGACTAACCAAACCTTGGATTAACTAACTTTTGGTCACTCTAAACTATGGTTTAGTCAAAGTGACGAAATTTGAAATTAGGGAAGGTGGGCGATGAGTCATGCTTTGGGAAAGACTCATCTCCCTTCCCAAAGTTTGGGAATCCTTTCCCAAGGGAGACTTGGGAGGTCTCCAAGACTCCCAAGTGTGTGGGATCTTCCTCCAAGGCTCTCACACACGTGTGAGAGTATCTTGGAGGGAGATGGATCTTTGAGAGAATAAGAGGATGCCATATGGCATCCCTTATCCTCTTGGAGGTTTGAGTGGGAATGCCACCTCACCACTTGTCCTCTCACACATGTGTGAGAGCACAAGTGGATAAGGTGAGGATTGAGATGGAATTGGAGGATGACACTTGTCATCCTCACACTTCCTCTCCCTTGCAAGTGGCATTGGAGGAGGAAGGAGAAGGTGACAAGTGTCACCTTCTCATTCCTCAAGGCCAAAATTGTTGGCCTATATTATCTCCTCTTGTTAAGGAGTGTGGGGTTCTTGCATTTTGGAGTTCTTTTCTATTTTGGAGCAATTTTGGAAAAGTTAGAGGAATTATTGGAGATTGGAAGGTTTGGGAAATCTTGGAGCTCATCACCAAATGTCATGCCCACATTTCCCATGCGGTCATGACACACAACACACATGTCATGTCCACATTTGCCATGTGGTCATGACATGAATTACGAGAAAATTTTTCTACCTATCCTTAGGAACCCCTATGCATGAGTCTGCATGCTCAGTGGCAATACGCATAAGGCATAAATATGTCAACATAACTCGGGGAGGAGTGTAGTCCCACACAGTCCCCTGCGTGATGATAGCCATCTAAGGGGTATGCGACACGAAGTGTGTCACTTTTAGGGTTAGACTGATTTAAATTTGAACCCCTAGTTTCCTAGGTGTGAAGATGATTCCGCCAGCCTCGAAACCTGACCTTAGGTTATGATGCTAACAGATTCATCTTCACACCTAGGAAACTTAGGGTTCAGATTAAAATCAGTCTAACCCTAAAAGTGACACAATTTGTGTTGCATACCCCCTAGACGGCTATCATCATCGCAGCTATGTTGACATGTTTACGCCTTATGCGTATTGCCATTAAGCATGCAGATGTGTGCGAGGGGGTTCCTAGGGATAGGTAGAAAAGTTTTTCATAATTCGTGTCATGACCACATGACAAATGTGGACATGACACGTGTGTTGTGTGTCGTGACCACATGGGAAATGCAGGCATGACAGGGAATCTCATTACGGCCATGATCAATCCAAATGCAAGTTGTGTTACATAAATCACCATAATCAAATTGATAATTGGAATTGAGTGGAGAAAGGGAAGATACAACCTAATTTGCAGTACTATTGATCAGAGATGTGAGTTCAACACCTTGTTGCATTGCACCAAATACCTTCTCATCTTTAGGGGAACTTAGCTCATGGTGGATCATGTCTTGTGCATTAGGTGCCTCTAGATCATTGAATTATGCAGCAATCTCCCAAGAAAATAGGAAGTTTGGACAACCTTCTTCAGAATGTGGATCATCTGGATGAATTCTACATGAATTGAATAAAGCAAAGTCTGACATATGTGGTGAATTTCCATGCAACAACATATCCTTTCTCATTGTTGACACCAACTCAATGATGTGATCAAGTGATTGACATGAAAATGCCTCCAAGCCATCACTCCACATGATTGTTTGATTTCTATTCTCATATTGTAGGCTTTTACTTTCATTTCTTATCATTGGATCAACATTAGTCAGATGCAATTCTTTTTTATTATAGGTGTGAACAGAATCAACCTGATGAATGTATGATATACTTGAATTGTCTTCATCAAAATCAGTCATATGTTCTGAAAAAGATTTCTTTGCATCAATCAACAACCTTCCTATTTGGATTGTCCATCCTTTATTTGCAACAGCAACATGGTGTCCTTCTTCCTCTATAATTACATTCTTGATGTTAATGTTGCTTTGAGGTGGTGTACTATCCTGATTTTGTTCATCTAACTTAGTTAGAGACTCTTTTGCAGCAACTGTATTATCCTGATATGATTGATCACAATGATATAGTGAGCTAATACAGTCAAGAACTTGATCATTTTCCTCTAGGTAATTTGATTGTGGCTCAAGTATGTCATCTGTAACAATTTTTTGTATTGCTATCCATGACTATTCTTCATTTAGAGGACTAATTTCTTCTTGTTCTTGCTACTATTTCACTTGATCCATTTGTTGTTCCAACTCATAATTATTAGTAGTTTGAAATGAACTGCTGTTTTCCACCTCTGTAACAACAAATTGAGCCTTAGGACCTGATATCTATGAACCATTTGGTTGCTGATTTGCATCTTCAACATGACTGTTCCTGAAGGTTGATTCATCATCGACCTCTCCAAGCGGATCATGATATACGCCATGGTAGAAAGTAGTAAAACTCTTAGTGGTTTAAACCAACTGGTTACACTAGTAAGATGCCTCTATGAATTATACAGGTTGTAGAAAAAAAACATTCAATGGAGAAAACTTGCGTTAAACTGATAGTTCACCTTTTCAGTAAAAATGCCGAAGGTGTGACATGATGAGCACAACGTCATAAAAAAAATGAGGGAGATCTTTTCAGATACAATAGTTGAAATGCAAAAGTTGCAATAATCCACAGACTGATTTACTTTGGTATATACGGTTGAAGGCAAAGATAGACTATATAATGACTGACTGAAAGACCATATTGTGTATAGGTCAACCATACCTACAGGAGGATCAGTTAAAAACCTTTAATGTAATAAGGGTTTACAAATACAGAACACCCCAAAAAATTTGATGGAATGGCTTTACAATCGGCAAGCAAAAAAATGAATCAACATGATTGAGAACTGTTCGATGAGGAGCAATTTACAGAGCATGCCACAGAACAAGACTGGCTAAGTGATAAGTGAAAACTAAGGGAAAAAGGGTTCTACAGGTAAAGAATAGAAGGATTGAAAGAACCATGGACTAAAAATCATTACTAACATATTTAGATTATTTGCACGGGGTTTCTAATTGAATACACATCAGTTTCAATGACTAATGTAAAGGCAATAATCAGAAGAAATACCTCGAATACGATTCTGATTCTCTAGAGATATCACCTTAGCCTCTCCTTCCTTCCTCCTCTATCAATCTTTTTCTTCCTCAAATTTCTGTGTGTCCCTCTCAGAATTCCCCCCCCCCCCCCCCAAATATTCTTCTCGAAACCCCCCCCCCAAATAGACCCAAACCATCAATTCCTAAATCCCTCAATCTCCCATACTGACATCCACTAACTAGGAATTAATTGCATTCATAATACCACTAATAAGAATAATTTCAAATTTTCTCGACAACCCCATCCAACAATGGCAGTTAAAAATAATATCTCTTATGACAGATAAAATCAACCAATATATTACTAGATATTAAAGTTTGATTCTAAAATATTATTATTATTATTATTATTAAAATCCATTAACATGAATTTTCTTAATTTCTTTCGTTAAATAACTAACTATTATTATTGTATTTAACTTGTCATTATTTTATTATTATTATTATTATTATTATTGTTATTATTGTAATAATTAGTAAATATACTACAATTACATATTAACTAAAAAATCAAATAACGACACTATTACAAAAAGAGATTCCTAACTCAAAAGAATCAACCATAAGACATCAATAACGATTCAAATAATTAATGACAACCACATACCAAAGGGTGACTCAGAATCTGGAAACAAGTACCAACTAAATCAACAATCCTCGAGACTAGAAACACATGGATGATGACGACTGAAAATATTGGCTGACATAGGGAAACCCCATGTTATCTCCCATCCACATTATCCATTGGAGTAAAGGCACGCTTTGACCTGCTAAATCACGTGGAGTCAATGCCTGGTACCTGCAACCTATATCAAAATGAGGTGTTTCATACAAGCATATACATATATACCCAACACATAGTGTCAGAGAGTTGCAGTGTAGTAGGGTGCTCATAATGAGTAGTACTACACTGTCCCTACACTGAAAGCATGACATACAACATAAATATCTCTAACTAACAATCAGGTATCAACCAATCACATAAAGCATGATAACTCTACTTTGCATAAACATCTAACCATTAACTGATCATGTCAAAACACATCATTTACTATGATATCAATAATGTCATCACAATGATCATAACAAATATCAACAACCACATCAGTAATCCATAATCCATAATGAGCATACTGAGCATAAACAAGAAGTCCATCATCCACATGTCTCAAAAATGTCTAAGTGTAACTAAAATACTATCACTGTCAAAATCCAAAATGAGGGGCACTACACAACTACAAGGCCAAGGACAGCAGCAACAAAGGTAAACAGGTGAGTTTTCAAAGGCATGACATAGAGATCAAGGGGAAGGACAAGCAGGAGATCCAGGCCAGGTAGGGCTATGAGGAGGATGATAGCACTTTCTTAGAGAAGCTGGAGTTTCTAAACAGGGAATGGCAAGCTATAAGCAGCCTTAAGACTATGGCCAGGTAGTAAGCTGGTCAGTTTCTAGTCCTTTTTGCTTAGGCTGGTCCTATTGGCTAGTCCTTCTTTTTTGCTATCTTTTTGTTTCTCTCTAGTTTTACCTCTTGTAAAACTCATTCTTTTTTGCCTTTTTTGGCCCCTATATATGGGTTCAGGCCCTTCCCGGTTACTTTTATCAAAACTATAATTTTGACATAGGTGTATGTCATCAAGCATAACTTGTTGTGTATATATCAAAATTCAATTTTTATTTTTTTGGTTAAACAAGGACATCAATATCTAGTGCAAAAATATTTTTCATAATTTTTTTCTCTATTTTTTATTTTTTTGCGTGTGTGGAATAGAGACATTGATGTTCGGTGAAAAACCAATGTTCACTAGAAAATAGAAAATAAATATAAAATCAAATGAAAGATATTCAAAATCATACTTTTTGGAAAACTTATACTAAGGGATACATATTTACAAAATAGAATTTATAAATGACTTCATTTGATCCTCCAAAAGGTGAAGCAAAATTTGTTTTTGTCAACATTTTGATAGGTGTGGAGGAGACTCCATCGAGGGTTTGATTTAATACTAGGGGGTTTTTTCCAAGGGGATTTGATCTAATGGGGTTTTATCAAACCCTTCAATTAAATCCCTTTAGATGGAACCCGTCAAGGCTTAAATCACTAATTTTTAAAAAAATATGGGATTTCAGACAAAAATCAGGATGTCCCATAAGTGGGACACACTATTATGACCACAAAATTGATTTAATTAACATTTTTTAATTTATTCAATGTGAAGAGTATTGCCCTACTACATATATATCACAACTCTAGCTCTAATTAAATCCTTATCCAAGCAATTCTGTAGTATTTTCATTTCTAGAACTTTGGTAGTAGTCAGGCAAGAAAAAATAAATTAATTTGGTTATACTATGTTATTCTTGAGCTTACAATAAAATTAACCAGAACTCCCCACTTTGATCTATGCAATAACATGCCTATGATTATTTGTATAAAGGATTACTTTGCATTATTCCCTATGATTGGCAGCACTTTGTCAATATCAATTCTCACACAAAATCTGGCAAAAACCAAGTATTTCATGGATTTCATGACTCCATTAGTAAACAAGAATTGACCAAAAGAGTTGGCAATACCTCACATGATCTCCTCATCCTAGTATTCCAAAGGAAGGACTAGGAGCCTAACCCAAACAAAGGCCATTTTATATGTTTCATTGGCAACATTAAAACCTATTGGAGTATTAATCATTTGATATAGTTTAGTATGTAGTTTAGAATAATAATAAATTAATTAATTAACATGTAAATGTTAATTTATAAATATAGGTTAGTTTTTTGTTAGTAAATGGGAGCTACTTTCTCATAGAAAAAGTTAGTTGGTTATTGGCTATTCACAGGAAACTCAAGGGCTTTAAAAATCTATTGCAATGTAATGTAAGATATATCCAAATGCAATAAAATATTATTCCATATTATTTATTTTTGCAACTATGGTTTGATCTTTAATATCATATTTGTGCTCACCATTTTAATATGGTATCAAAGCAATGAAGATAATGAGCTTATGGGGGAGCAATGATGATAGAAAGACATTAATTTGAGTGTGAGAATGGTGTTGCGTATTCAAATTATAGATGAGTATTCAAATTGTTTTAATTTTAAAATGATTTTTTTATACCAGCCTAACATAGTCTCACTAAAACTGCAATATCTTTGTCACTTTTTAACAAAATTTTAAGATTCAACTTGTTCTAGAAAGCTATAAAAGAGAGGAATAAAACCCTATATGTTTTGAGGATATTGTGAGTATTTGATGAGCCATTTGACACTGAAGAGTGAGTAGAAAAATAGTGATCTGAATTTTTTATTATTCACTTTTTAAAAGTTCCACCATTTAATTAGTCTTGCATTGGAAAAAGATGTTGGGTGCTGACCGAATGGGTTGGGTTTTGAGGTAATGTACTGGGTGATGGAAAGTTAAAAAACCTTCATTTTTGTCTATTTATTGCCTACAAATTAAAGTAGATTCTATTTCATTCCAAGTTTGGCACCATACTTTTCTATTGGATAAATATTGCTAAGTTGCCAAGTAAATATTGTTGTGTATTGTTTTAACAATTGCATTACTACATTTTACTTTACATTGAGACACACATTCTAGACTATGGTCTATATATAAATTTGTGAAGTTATATCTCAAAGGTGATATGCAGATGAATTGGTTAACAAAATATTAATAGTTGGTGTAAGAGGTTACAAATTCAAAACATACAAAGTTATTTTTAAATTGAAATCATATCATATTATTTATGGATAAATGTTCTATGTAATAGAAGTTTTGAGATTCTTGTTTTGAAGCAAACAAATTTATTGTGAGGGTGTATTATTAATAAAATTCAACACCCAATTAGTGCTTTTAGTTATGGAAACAGATGTATCAAACATTGCTTGTGCTTTTTGGGACATTTTTTCTACACTTAACAAGACTTCAAAAGGCTCACATGTAACATTGGGATGTTAAAGTATAAGCACATTGAATTGGAGGTTAGAAGAAAAAGGAGGCTGAAGGGTTTTCTCATTGTGAGCTGGATTCTCACTTAGAGATGGTCCACTTCATGAGAAACATGTTGGAAATATGTGTTGTCATTGATGTCAGCATAGTATATGGAAATATAAGGAAAAACTTGGACAGAGGTAGAGTCAGCATGGTCAAGGCAAATCAGTCTAGGAGAAGAGAAAATAGTCTAAGTATGGTGAGGTGATAAGTTTTATGTTTGAGCATGATGCAGAGGTAAATACTCATGTCCTTACATGTTTCCAATATTCCTACATGTATATCTCATCAGTTTGGAGTATCACACTTAATGATAAATACCAAAATATGTCTAAGCCATTGACAATGCATATCCCAAGCCAGAGTAACATTATTTTGGTCCAAATTTCTCCACAAAGAAAGATTTGATCTTGTGGTTCTGAACATAACTTTATCTAGGTATTGAAATGATATATCCAAGTTTTTAGGTCTTCACATCTTCAGCAAAAAAAGTTACAAGGGACAAAGTACTAGTTACCACTTAGACAGGGCAAAGCAATGATGGAGACTTTATGGAATGCTCCACATTCCTCTGGAAGACATTATTTTTTTCATGGAGTTCTGAGTACAGGCTCAAAGATGCATAAGGCATGCCATGGTGAAGTATCAAGTGATCTGGTGGTCTGTAAAGTCAACAATTAGGTGACAGCTCCACAATACAGACTATTCCAAAGCCTAAATACATATGTTTGAACTTTTGTGGAAGATGAAATGTATGCACTTTAGTCATAGAAGTTTGTACGGAGGTCTTACATGTTTCAATATATCTCAGGTTTGATTTGCATGCAAATATTCCTTATTATCCTACACTGCAATGCTATATCTTGAGTTATGGTGTGTCACATGTGGTCTGGAGTACTCTGTTTCCTATAAGTTCTTCATATTTCTTACTATGTGGTTGTATAGATTGATATAATACTTTAGAATAAAGGAGAATGGATGTTGTTGAGATTGTACATGATTGAATTCTTGGTCCACATGAAGATCAAGATTGGCTTCTCCCCAGTAGTGTGAAGATAAACAGTTAGTAGTGTTTGTGTAGTTTGAGCTGACAGTTTGGTTTCTATCATGTGTGGTGGATCCTAACTAATTATTTTAACATTACAAAGTGTGTAATGATGTTCCTTGAAGTCTATTATGAGATTTTATGGTCTACAACTTCTTTTCCTAACATATTATATAAGTTGAAGCCGACCCTTGAAGAGTTACACATTTCATCTAAAGGTTTTTATGGTGCTGACCTTATCAATGTTTTAAAGTATTGCAGAGGGTATTTATAGGAGATTAAAATCATTTAAGAATAGAAGATATGTGTGTGAACATGATATAGTAGAAGGCAATATATGAAGTGTGCAAATTCAGTTTGAAGGCATATTTTGAGTAGAAAAAGAAGACTGCATTATCAGCATAAGTCAGATGTCTATTTTGCAGCAATCCATATATCTATCTTTGTAAATCCTAAATGCAATGAGAAATTTATTCAGGGAGTAGTAGCTTCCTTGGGTTATACCCTAAATCAAAGTTGTAATTGTTGTAAGCACAAAGTATAGGGAGTAGAAGCTTCTCTAGGTTACAACCTAAAATCAAAGTTGTATTATCTTTGCCGTGAGCATAATGTTGCAAGTATGTGCCTAACCGGTGTTGTCATTGATCTCAACATATTTGTGTTGCCATTAGTGTCAACTGTGCTCTTGTTTTGATGCTTGCTTGTAATGAGTTAAGTATTGAAGATGATAAGTATTCCTGATACAACAAAATAGTCCAATAGATTGCTCCACATTTCCTGTAGAATGAGTATCTTTGTCTGCAGATTGGAAGTTATTTAGAGGCATATTTGAAGATGCTATGTTCCATGTTTAAGCCTCTCATATGAAGAATTGAGTGAGTTATGTTCACCAAAGTGAAAATTATTTTTCTTGTATATTTGGAGGTGACAGGGAGAACATATTATGCTTTGCATTCCTCCACAATTAATTATTTCAGTCTGTAGTTTTGGAATCAAGTTTGTAATGATGATAAGTACCTTCAACTAGAATGGTTCATGTTTTGGTTTTCCGCAAGCGATCTTTTCTTTATGACAGTAGTTGACAGTGGTGTTTATGTGCTCCAGTTTGAAGAATCATCTTGACAAATTGGTTAGAGGTTGTGCGGATGTTCTTGGTGATTACGACACTAGTAGAAAAATAGAAATAAATGACTAAAAAAACTACCAAAAATTGGTCATGTGATCAGTAGTTTGGTCACGTGACCATTGGTAGTTTATTGCTGGTCATTTATCTCGCTACCAAATTTATGACCAAAAAAATTTTAGTCATTAATTTGGTAGTATATTTAGTCATTAATTTGGTAGTATATTTAGTCATAAATTTTTTAGTATATTTATTCATTAATTTGGTAGTATATTTAGTCATAAATTTGGTAGTATATTTAGTCATCAATTTGGTAGTATATTTAGTTATGTGACCATTGGTAGTTTATTGCTGGTCATTTATCTCACGACCAAATTTATGAATAAATAGATTTTAGTCATTAATTTGGTAGTATATTTAGTCAACAATTTGGTAGTATATTTGGTAATTTGGTAGTATATTTAGTCATCAATTTGGTAGTACGTATATTTAGTCATTGTAATGATTTAGTCATTGATTGTTGTTAACTGGTCATTTATTTAGTCATGGTAGTCATTTTTATTTACTGGTTTCCATTAATTGGTAGTAGATTTAGTCATGATATGAATAATTTATTAAATACCATAAATTTTATAATGCAGAAAAACATATTATTAAATTTGAATTTAAAACATTAAGGAAATAAATTTCAAAAACTATATATTTTATGATGCTGCTAAGTAAAGATTGATAAATTTGAGCCAACACTTTCTATTTGAAAATTGACCAATAAGAAAATGAAACAAGACAAAGCAAAGTGGCAATAAATATTTGTTTTTATTGGAACAATGTAGGAAAAGAATTACAAATAATAAAAAAGTAGTACAAGGCTGCCATAACTAGAAAAAACTAGTTCAACTCTGTCATGTACAGCAAACTACAAGGACTAGCTTAAGAAAAAAACTAGTTCAGCAGCCACATTAGATACAATAGCAAAACAATGGAAAGGCAGGTTGGACTGATGAAGCCCTTCACATCTTTTGACACTTACAAAAGAGATGTTGCTACTGAGCATTCCATGAGACATCATTTCTTTTAGCATTCTATTAACCAGTTCAGGTGACTGCAGCCTTGGTGCATTCCATATTCTCCTTCACACAAGCCATTGAGGTGTTAACAATCTAAACTAAAATTATGGCAACAAGAATAACTTGCCGAGGCAGTTAACAATAATAACAAGTACCAAAGTTGCAACATGTTTTTTGAAAAGCAAGATTCAAAAAATATAAACAACAAAATCTAAAATGAAATCATGTTAACATTTCAAATTCAATAACACAAGTCATGAATACACTTGCATGTCCATAATATTGTAAAATTGTAAATATCTTTTTTACTACTTATCCACTATAAAGTTATTAAAATAATAGGAAGGATGGAGTGTCTGCAAATTCATCTCCATTTAAAAATCTACTAATGATATTCAACATGAAATTATAACAAAGGAAGTCCATGGATGGCAAAGCAGAAATGACAACTTTATGAGATATGACCAGAGTTATTGGATACTTTGCCTCCCCTGCCAATAAACACATCCACATATTGAATACTAGATGTCAATAACTATCAAAATTCAATCCCAGATATGTGTCATATCTGATACATCCAGATACTATATCATGCTGTTTAGATCTTAATCTAGTTTAGAGTTATAAAAAAAATTCAAAAACTACAAAAAAAAAATGTAACATTTTGATTTAAAAGCGATGATTTTGTTCTCTAGGGGAGAGGACCCAGTAGTGGTGCACCCTAACTTCACGCCTCTCAAAATCATACCTGGAAATTTCAAATCACTCCAAAATTTTTACAGTAGCTTACTTGGCAACACCCCTGCATATAACTAAGGTTTTAGGGCCACATCATCAAATATGATGCCACATAAGCATGCTTTTTGTTGAGGTGTCAAATAGTTCCCCAAAAAAAAGGGTGGACCAATAGGTGTGCATTAAGTCATGTTTTGTTGGTGGGCTAATGTGGCATCACATGATTGGTTGCTTTTTAAATTTGAAGGGCACATTTCATTCAATTATTAGTACTTATAGTAACACTAACAACCTTAAAGTCATAACTACTAGTACTAAACTTTAAAAATATTGGGCCTTAAATGCACATATACTATCTCAGCCATTGGAACTATCTCACCTATTGGGTCTTTTCCCCTATATATATCACAAAAACTACAAATAACATTTAAAAATAATCTATAAAAAACAACAAATTTTTTTAAGTTTTTACATTATGTTCTATGCCTTTTGATGTATAATATGTTTGTGTCTATGTATAAATTTGTATCTAGTACCGATTGTTTTCTCTTACATGCTACTAGTTTGTTTTACAGGAGAAAAGTTCTTTCTTATTTTGAGGCAAGCATGCAAATTTTTTCTAAACTGAGGGAGTTCGGTTGAGAAACAAGCATATACATTGTCTAGGAAAAAGACATTTTCTCATCAACTTTTTACTTTTGTCCTAGTACTACCACATTGGGTATGGTCCTCCTAGGAGAAGATGTGCAATGCCAACTATAGTTGGTAGGCATGGTTCTCATTTGGCTTTTGGAGAGATGAATCAGGAAGCAATAACTGCTTGTTATCATACTAGATTTAGAGGTAGTATCAAGGTACCTACTATCAAATCTAGTGGCAATGAAGATAAGGAATAGGGGTATGCACGCCCTTCAAGCAGTAAACTATTATCCCAAAACACAAGGAATGCGAGGGTCACCGCATACATGTCTACCGCAAGGTGCTTGTTGGGCCTTCATGATGATGTGGGGTTCCCCGCATCACCACGAAGGCCCAACAAGCACCTTGTGGTAGACATGTATGCAAAATGTGGAAGCATTGTCTATGAACCCTACATCACCGTGAAGGCCCAACAAGCACCTTGCGGTAGACATGTATGCAAAATGTGGAAGCATTGACAATGCATGTGAACTGTTTGGCAGAATGCCTCAAAGAGATGTCATCTCATGGAATGCAATGGTTGTGGGATATGCACAAAATGGATTTGTTGAAAAGGCTTTAGAAACTTTCAAGAAAATACAATTAACATGTGTAAAGCCAAATTTGACAACCTTTGCCAGTATACTCCCTGTCTGTGCCAAAATGGGAGCTTTGGAATAGGGTATGGACATCCATCAAAGCATAAAGGATAGAGGAATTTTGTCATTTGTTGTAGTTGCAACTGCCTTGGTAGCCATGCATGAAAAATGTGGAAGCAAAAATGCCTGAGAGAAAGAAGTTGGAGGACAAGGAATTGAAGGTCAATGTTTGTGCCAATGAGCTTAGTTGTTCAACTTTTTCTCTCTTGTTAAAATTTCATTTGATTGACATGTAATAGGTATTAGACGTGGAAGAGAAACCAGCAATTGCAATAGTAATAATGCCACTAAACCAAGAGGTCGTTTCAAGTAATCTCCCTTTCTTTCTTTTTTTCATTCCACCAATTATTTTGTTAAGGTCCGCAGGTAAACAACTGGTGAGCCCTTCCTGGAAAATGATTGTGCAGGATGGGAAAGATTGCAGCCAGAAGCAGAGATGGAGAGAATGTGAGATGAAAATGCCATCCTTTTTGTGCCTTTGCAAGATGTGAGCAAATCCAACCGCAGGGCACAACTTGAATTACATGCCATGCACAACAATTTATAGGCCTCCAACAAGGATAAGTCTCATTTACAATATGAACTCCATTTGCTCAACAAACATCACTATTTGGCAGAATGCCTCAAAGAGATGTCATCTCATGGAATGCAATGGTTGCGGGATATGGACAAAATGGATTTGTTGAAAAAGCTTAAAGGATAGAGGAAATTCATCAAATGTTGTAGTAGTAGTGCTTTGGTAGATATGTATGCAAGATGAAGAAACAAGACATGACTTATGAACTACATGGCAGAAAGCCCCAAAGATATGCTTTCTCATGGAATGCAAGATTGCCTGATATGCACAAAAATGGTTTTATGAAAAGGTCATCTAAACTTTCAAGTAAATGTGACAAGTGTAAAACCAAATTCCACTATCTTTGCCAGCATCCTTCCAGCCTACATGTAGCTTGGACAAGTTTCAAATTAAAGGAAACAATGGTCGTAGGTCATACACAGAATGGATGGATAAATTAGCAAATGCAAAATATTGACTACATGATATGTACAAAATAGAATTGTTAAAAGAGGAATTAGAAACTTTTGCATAATTTCTTTGGCGAGCATAATCCAAAATTGTTACCATTCAAACCATGTCATACAGGAGAGCAAACTCTATAGCAATTAACAAGGAGATTTAGCATGCTTTTGATAAAAACGACATCATTTTCTAACTATGCATGAATACAAGACAACGTAAGGATTCACTTTCAAGAAAATGCAATTAGTAGTTGTAAAGCCAAATTCGACAACATTTGCCAGCATTGTCTCTGCCTGTGCCAAAATGGGAGCTTTGGAACAGGGTATGGACATCCATCAAAGCATAATGGAAGGTGGATTTTTGTCAGGAATTATAGTTGGAAATGCTCTGGTAGACATGTATGCAAAGTGTCGAAGTATAGAAAAGGCACGTGACCTGTTTGACAAAATGCCTCAAAGAAATGTGGTCTCATTAAATGCCATGATTGTAGGATATGTACACAATGGATTTTACAAGGATGCTCTCAAGATCTTTGAATTAATGAAGCACTCTGGAGCATATCGTAACATTGTAAGCTTTGCTTGTGTTCTATGTACATACAGCTATTCAAGTTTAGTGGATGAGGGATTTACATACTTCAATCACATGAGTAACCCTTATTGCATTACTCCTACAATCAATCATTATGTGTGCATGGTTGACCTTCTTACCCATGTTGGCTATCTTGAGGACAGCCTAAACTTTATCATTAAGATGCCAGTTAAACTTGTGGTGGTTGTGTGGATGTGTTTTCTTGGTGCCTGTAAATCACATATGAATATAGGCTTAGGAGTATTTATAGCAAGGCTTGTTTTGACTGGGTGACTTCTCTTACGTCCTCAACCTCTGAACTATATCTCTTCAAATTAATTCACTCTCTCATATATTCATTCTCCAATGCAATTAAATCTTTGTATAATGTCCTCAAAACCTTCAAATGCTCTAGACACATATTTAAGATTGTGAGATGGACATCTTATGTAGTTCTTCATCCTTCAACACCCTACAGTCTTCACATATCTTTGAATAGTTTCTCAACTATTATCAAGTTCATTCTCTGCATATCATCAAGATAATGAAAATGTAGGTCCTACTAAGCATGCACAAATATCCCTGTTCACTATCTCCTATAGGTGTCTTAGGTCTTTGTGCACTTATGAGATCACTACACTCATTACATTGTTGACTGTCCCTTCATCCTTAGTCATTATCATTCAAACAATATTCCTATTAGGATCTCATAAGGTTATTCATCACAATTTTTTGATGTTTGTAGTCCTTGTAGCACTGATAAATCCTTTTTATGAGATCATGTTGAATAGAACTACCTCATTATAGTTAGTTATACAAGTTGTTATATAAAAGTCACAAGCTTCTAGAGTTTTGAGAGGCCTACAAAGCAAGAGTTTATACTATATTTTCCACAGGCTTGTCAAAAGGTTGATACCATATATCCTTGAATCATAACACTTCTCTTGTCATCCACTTGGTTACAACATCCTTACCCTTAATTATACCCCTATATATAGAACATGTTCTAAACCCCTCTTGACAGACCTAAAATCACTAACAGATCATAAGTAATTTATTTGATAGTGCTTTTAGTAGGTCTAAGATCACTGTGGCTTCATGCTATGCCACATTCTTAACAGTTTTGCCCTTGCATTAACTATCCACCACCTTTAGTAAAAGTTAAGGGTCTCTCACCAGCCTTCACTATTTCTTTCTTTAACAAACATTGTATCTCTTTTGATGAACATTGTATATTAGACTAACATTAGATCTCATTCTATCGTGCTTAGGTTATATCAGACCAAAAAGTGACGCTATCTCTTAGATCAACATTACAATGTCTTTACCACATTAAAATATGACTATTGTCTCTAATGACTCCTAGGTTTTCTCAAGATATTGAGTCATTTGATGATTGTTCCCTATGAAGTATAACCTCCATAATTAGAATGAAACTCAGTTGCATCTTAACCTTCCAATTTGGACCTTGTGAATGGAGTTTCCAAAAAGTTATTACTGTATAACAATCAAGTTAGGAGATTAAAAGACAAATAAGCAGTTTTGACAATATGCTTAAAATCAATAGAATAATTTAATGAACATATCACAATAGAGACTTGAGTCCATAGTATAAAATTTTTAAAGCTAGGGCATTTAAACACAGAAAATGTCTTTCTGTGACCTGATTAATCTTGTCATCTATAAAACCAAAAGAAGGCAAAAGAAACATGATAAAATAATGAAGTATATCTTGCCTGCATTAGTAAAGATTTATGCGGTAGTTTCAATCTTGGAAAAGCATGAGTAGAAGAAGGTGACATCTAGACAAGTATAGAAATGTATTCATTCAGATTGTGCAAGCAGCCAGGCATCACAAGTCATGAGCAAATTTTAAGTTCATAGAGATAGTCTCAAAATATTTAGTTTGAGATGAACAAAATAGACAACTACTAGATGTGATAATTGAGATGACAATGAGAGGAATTAAATGATTATGGAAATTTACCTCATAAGGCTCTTCCTCAATTTGGTCAGTGGCTAGAGGCTCGACACGCTGTCTTCTTTGTGGCCTGAAATCATCATCATCATCTGTGTCTAAACTAGCCCACAAAAAATAAGGGTGTTAATCCTAACTTGATTATAAAAAACATCATTGTGTTACAAGAATTCATTGAAGAACAATTTACAAGAATCTTTGAAGTAGTTTGCTTATAAAATAAACTCTGCAATTATCAAAACACCAAGAATCCATGAGATATCAAAATATGTCCTTTCTTGGACACCCTGTAAAATTAATAGCCCAATCTTTAATAAAGAATAGAAAAAAAGTGAATTTGAAATACCACAAGATTGATAATTGCAATAATACCACACATGCATGAAAAATATTTACAAGGGAATTGCACACACTATTTTATTCCAATATTGGGAGATTCTCAGACTGGACAAGTTACCACATCTCATGGCACCACATTCCTTTTACACCATTCAAAAGTTTTGGTTTCACTGATAGTTTGTAGAGCAATAATTACCATTGATATAGATCTAACAGTATGACTTGATCTGTGAACTCTATATCAAACTCATCATAGCTCTACATCAATACATTAACTAAACATTTTGAAAATATTAAGCTCTGTGAAACGCATTAATCAATACTTTTTAATAATGATTAGAGTTAACACACATTACAAGCATTGGTAAACCTAATCTCTTTGTCAAGGATTAACTTGTAAGCTTTTTACTCAAATGATAAGTCCAAAAGGAAGCCCCAAAACATCGGTAATTAGAATTAATACACAGGCAGATCCAAAAGCTCGTAGCAAGATATTTATTTCTTCTAGTTATATTAATGGAATCACATTTTTCTAGTTTGTTTCCAACTAGAAGAAACCTATGTACGATAATGACAAGTCTTTATTCTTGTGCAAAAAAACTACATTCCTAAGCACATGAAGATAATATTTTTTGCCACTTGTCAATCCCAAGAATGGACCTAATACAAGAAAATTAAATGCATATTGGAAAAATCAAAAAGTTCTTCTTCTAGTAACATTAGTAACTTACTAGTAACAATGTTCGTGTGGAATGAATAGCATCCAAAGGCTGTAAAAGACTTTTTAAAAATTGTATATTGTATAGAAATGAACTTTTTAATCTGGCAATAGAATATTCACTCCAACAGGTGCCCTTCTAATCAATGAGGACCTATTTCAAATTTTCACTGAAGAATAGTTTACAAGAATTGGCAGGTGTAAAACCAGATTCCACAACCTTTGCCAGCATCCTCTCTGCCTATATCAAAATGTAAGCTTTGGAATAGGGTATGGACATCCATCAAGGCATAATAGAAGGTAGATTTTTGTCGGATATTATAGTTGGAAATGCTCTGATAGACATATATGAAAAATGTGGAAGCACAGACAAGGCACACAAGCTATTTGACAGAATCCCTCAAAGAGATGTCATCTCATGGAATGCAATGATTGTAGGATTGCACAAAATGGATTTGTTGGATAGGCTTTAGAAACTTCCAAGCAAATTCAATTGGCAGCTGTAAATCCAAATTCCATAACCTTTGCCAGCATCCTCCCTGCCTATGCCCAAATGGGAGCTTTGCAACAAGGTATGTACATCCTTCAAAGCATAATGGTAGGGGGATTCTTGTGAGATATTATAGTTTGAAATGCTCTCATAGACATGTATACAAAATATGGAATTATAGACAAAAAACATGAACTGTTTGATAGAATTCCTCAAAGAGATGTCATCTCATGGAATGTAATGATTGTAGGATATGCACAAAATGGATTTGTTGAAAAGGATTTAGAAATTTTAAAGAAAATACAATTGGCTGGTGTAAAGTCAAATTCCAAATAAAAGCAATAATTATTTAGCAAATTACACAGGAAAGGCCAATGACACAAGTAAACTCACTCCTACAGATCCTAACCATATTTTCATTTGAACTAAATACCACAAACGCTAATCATATTTCCATTTAAAATGAATACTACAAACTCTAATCATATCTCCATTTAAAATGAATACTACAAACCTGAGCCATATTTTCATTTCCAAATATGTAAGGTAACTCCTTGCCGTATTACCAAAAAAAAAGTGCCAGGGGCACACGATAAAAAGAATATTACAAACCCCATATATTATGCTTATAATAGTATTTACAAAGTTTCTCTATGTACAGTAAAAAAACCCAACCCCTACCCCATGTCAGAGTAAGAAAAGAAACAAAGAAATCTCAGTAACCACACCACATATCAACCCAAACCCTAAGATTAAAATCATATATCAACATCACACCTTTTAGGGCAAGACAAGTGGCTAGAAGAGCCATTCAAGTCAATTGTGATATCGTAGAAAACCTCCATGGTATAATGCTTGGTAGTCCAATTGCCGACCTTGAATCGAATCTACGCTTCCAATTTTACAGTCATGTCAAAGCTCTTCTTGGGCGAAGGATGAACCAAGTGATGAGAATAGCTATGCCTGCCAAGACTGCCCGACGATCTGCTCTCCAAAATGAGAAGCACCAAAATGAAATTAAAATTAAAATTGGCGCCAATATTATTAAATATAATATAATATTATATTATTATATAATATATAATATAAATATAATATTGTAATATTAATAATATAATATTATATAATATAATATTATATAATATAAATATTATATTATATAATATATATATTATAATATCTATATTATATAATATTATATTATTGTATAATATATATTATTATTAGTCGATAGGCTTTTATATATGAGTATTATAGTGCTTAGAATTCTCATGCCGTAAAAAAATTCATGCTGGGAAATTTTATATAATAATAATATAATATAATATAATAATATTATTATTATATAATATATATATTATATTATATTATAATAGAACCCACTCCCTCAATTTGAAATATTTTTTTTAATTATCCACTTTAGTTGTGTTTTTTACCCGATGACCAAATTAGTCATTTATTTGGTCATTTATTTAGTCATTTCAACCAATGACCAAATTAGTCATTTATTTAGTCATTTATAGTTGTGTTGCAAAAAGTTTGAGTCATGTGACTAAAAGTTTGGTCACATGACTAAAAGTTTTAGTCACCTGGTCATTTATTTGCCATATTTCTACTAGTGCAATCTACGTGTGGATGTCTCTTGATCTTGTTCCTACCTTTGGATTGGTCCACAAAGAGAAATTTAGATCGTGGATGAAGACTATTCTTAGAAGACTTAGTGCTAATACTAGTCTTGGCTGACTTGGTTGTTTTCACTACTTGTGGAGGTGCATTAAAGATTGTGGAAGCATGTTGTGGCATGGAAAATTACTTTTGAGTCCCAACTAAGGTGTAACATGATCCGCATACATATTTTCCTTAGCTAGTTTTGTTTAGGTCTAGACCTATTTCTATGTATGTTTGTAATGCCGACATTGGAGATTGTTCCAATGGTTGATGAATGTATTAATGCTAACCTTGATGTACATTCTAAGGTTGATGAATTGTATAAAAGCATGTAATGTGGTTACAAAAAAGGTGTTGAAGCACAAAAATGAAAAGATAAGTGCAAAGGTGTAAGAAGAGCAGAGCAGAGGTGTTATATTATGCTTCAATGGAACTGAACTCAGGCATGAAGTAGATGCTATCAAATCAGTTCACCAATCTTGGTAGTGAGCCACCCCTTGGCAATGAGCCCTAACATTTGCAGTGAATATTTTGGGTAGTGAGTCCTAAGGTAGTGAGCCTCTGATTTTTAGTATTTCTATAACTTATTTATTTTTGTGGGCTAACACCCACCGTGGTTTTTCCCTTATAGGGTTTTCCACATAAAAATTTTGGTGTCTCATGTGTTATTCTATTGAGATTCTTGTTTCATGCTTTCATGATTAATCTTAATAACAGTGATTAAGAATTTGATGTGTTGATATTAATAAGTGGTTAAAGTTTTGTGATAAATGATTCACCCCCCTCTCAGTTGTCCTATGCATTTCAAAAATTGGTATCAGAGCGAGGGTTCCTAGGAAGAAAGCTTAATAGCTTGAGGTAGATCTGGGATGACGTAAAAGAAGGTTTCTCTTGATGACCTAGAAAGAATTGAAGAACAAATCAGAGATCTAAAGGAGAATGTCAAAGAAGAAGATGAATGTATCAGAAAATTTAGAGAGCAAGTTAAGAAGTTCAAAGAAAAATATAAGAAGGTTAGTGAACAACTAATATCAGCAAATGAAACTTTTAATGATTTAAAAGTGGAAGTTGTAAAAAGAGAAAAAGCAGAAGAACAACTAAATTTGTTGGTAGAAGACAAATTAGAAGAATGTTCTAAGCTTGAAAAGGAAGTTTGGAACCTGAAGTCAGATTTGGAGAAAGCAAAAAGTTATGAAGAAAAGTTTAAGATCAATTCTGCAAAACTTGATGAGATGATTGTTAGTCAAAAGAGACCTGATGACAAAGAAAGTTTGGGATTTGAGAAAAGTGAAAGTTCAAAAACAGGACAAGAAATGAAAGTTGAGATCAAGAAGGACAAAGGAAACAGATCCAAAATCAAAGAAACAGACCCAGAAGACCACCAGTTGGATAACCAAATGCTCAAAGGTACCCATCTTTCAATGGTTATTGTAATTAATTCAATAAGTTTGGTCATAAGGCTACTCAGTGTAGGAGCAGAATGAATCAAAATGTTCCATCATTCTCTAGTCAATGTTTGAATTGCAAGAAAATTGGTCATAGAGAAAATCAATGTAGAAGTCAGATTAGGAAAGGTTTCAATAATGGAAGGAATGATCAAAATTTCAAAGGTAAATGTTTGACATGCAATAAAGTTGGTCATACAGCTGTTGTATATAGAAGTAAAGTGAGTCAGAATTCTATTAGGTGCTATGCATGCTATAAAATGGGACATATGGCTAATGAGTGTAGAAGTAAAGTGAGAAATGGCTATGGCAAGGTGAGAATAGTTAAATCCTTCAGTGGCTACTGTTATACATGCAATGAATTTGGGCATAAGGCTAACTAATGCAAGTCAAGGATAAATGGAAGGAACAATGATCAAAAAAATACTATGTGTTTCAATTGCAATAGGCCTGGACATATTGCAAGATTTTGTAGAAGTAAAAACATGGAGAAGGATACTCATGCAGATATGAAGAAATCAGTTAAAAAGGTTGATCTAGCAGAAGTCAAGAAGGAGATGAACAAGGTTTGGGTCAAGAAGGAAGTAAATGAAGTCAAAGATGGGTTCACACCAGACTCTGGTGCAGATACTTCCTCCAAGAAGTGAATTGAGTGTTTTGGCTCAAGGGGAGCTTTATTGAAAGAGCTTTTCTCCCCTGCCAAAAGATAGGTGCTAATACCTCAGCATAAAGAGATAATATCAATTATTAGCAACAAAGGTTTAAGTCAGGAGAAGGAACTGTGTTTGTAAAGGATAAAAGAAGACTTGTACAGTTTAAGAAGTCTGATCAAGAAAAGAAGATAGGTTATGAATTTTTGGCTAAGTATCTATCTGGTAAAATCAAGTTAAAGTGCTTTCGTAATTTGGTCCATTGCTAAAGATATTTCTCTATGGTTCTAACATATGGCTATTGATCATTGCTTACATATATATCTAAAAGTTTGTCTGATTTTGATGATTGTCTTAAGGGTAATGAGTAACAGAAGTTTGGGTTGACAAAACATAGATGTTTTTAGTAAAAAGTAGTTTTCATGATGACTGGAAGTATTTAATGAACTAAGAGGAAAATGGACATGAATCAAATAAGTCTTCAAGCAAAAGTTGAAGAAAGTACAAGTTGAAGAAGCTCTAGAAAGAATTTTTGAGACCCCTAGGGTTTGTGCAGAAGCCATACATACTATTGTGTACATCCTAAATAGAGTTCAAGTCAAAGGTAACAGCTCTAAAACTCCTTTTGAATTATGGTATGGAAGAATTCCTATAGTAAAGTATTTCAAACTTTTTGGAAGAAAATGTTATATCAGTAGAGATGAAGAACTAGGCAAGTTTGATGCTAGATGTGATGAAGGAATTTTTCTTGGTTAGTCTACCAAGAGTAAGGCCTATCGGTGCTACAATAAGAGACTAAATAAGATTGTTGAGAGTGCTAATGTGAAGGTGGATGAAGCAAGGAAATAATATCAAATCTAAGTTGCTATAAACCAGATGAACCTATGATTATAGAAAATGAAGAAAAAGTTGAGCAAGAAGATAGTTAGGATGAAGAAGAGGCTCCAGAAAATGTTGTTAAGACTCCAAGGTATGTAAGGATTAATCATTCTGAAGATTAGATTATAGGTGACAAAAACAAAGGTGTGCTGACAAGAAAAAGAGCTGCAGAAGAACAAGTAAATTACTATTTTCTTTCAAAAGTTGAACCAAAAACTGTGAATGCAGCTTGCAATGATGAAAATTGGGTAAAAGCCATGGAAGAAGAACTGATGGAGATAGAGAAGAATCCAAATCAGGAATTGGTTCCTAGACCTGCTGATAAAAATGTCTTTGGAACTAAATAGGTTTTCAGGAACAAGCTGAATGAAAATGGAGAATTTGTAAGAAACAAAGCAAGGCTTGTGTGCGAAGGATATTCTCAAATTGAAGGAATAGATTTTGAAGAGACTTTTGTTCTGGTGGCTAGGATTGAAGCAATCAGAATATTTTTGGCATTTGAAGCTCACAAAGACTTCAAAGTGTATCAAATGGATGTGAAGTCTAAATTCTTGAATGGTGAGTTGGAAGAGGAAGTTTATATTGAGAAACCGGAAGGGTTTTAGTTATGAAAATAAGGTGATATGGTGTACAGATTGAAGAAGGCATTGGATGGACTGAAGCAAGCCCCCAGAGCCTAGTATGCAAGGAGAAATGTAAGATGAATTTGAGATGTCTATGTTTGGTGAAATGAATTTCTTTCTAGGCCTGCAAATTAACCAATCAGATAAAGGAATCTTTATTTCTTAGTCTAAGTATGTGAAAGAGTTGTTGAAGAAATTTGGGATGGAGGACTACAAACTAGTATGTACTCCCATTGTGACTAGATGCAAGTTGAGAAAAACTAATGAATCACCTAAGACTAGTCAGAAAAGGTATAGATCTATGATTGGAGGATTACTTTATCTAACTCAAACCAAACCTAATATAATGCATGTAGTATGTTTGGTGGCAAGATTTCAAGAAGATCATAGAGAGTCACATGTGATGGCAGTCAAGAGAATCTTGAGGTATTTGAAAGGCACATTAGATCATGGCTTATGGTATCCAAAAGATAATGATTTCACTCTCAGTGCTTATACAGATGCAAATTGGGCCAGAAATGTTGATGATAGGAAAAGTACAAGTGGAGGTGCTTTCTTCTTAGGCAATAGATTAGTTTCATGGCTGAGCAAGAAGCAAGATTCAATCTCTTTATCAATTACACAAGCAGAGTATATTGTAGCAATATGTTGTTGTACTCAAGTATTATGGATGAAGCAAACTTTGAATGGCATAAGAGTTGTGTATGAAGATCCAGTTGCAATCTTCTGTGACAATACAAGTGCTATAAATATTTCAAAGAATCTAGTGATGCACTCAAGAACAAAGCATATATCTATAAGGTATCACTTTTTGAGAGAAAAGGTGACAGAAAATGAAGTAAAGATGGAATATGTGTCCACAAAGGATCAAATTACAGATATTTTCACTAAGCCTCTGCCCAAGGATACTTTTGAGTGTCTCAAAGAAAAGTTAGGCATTATTACCCATCCTGCTCTGAACTAAGATGCATAGGAATGCATTAGTCCAGTGGTGCTCAAAGTCTCATTCTTTGATTTGGATTGATGTTTTCAGGGTTAACTCTCAGGGGGATTAGCTAGATGCTACCTTTATGTGTTCCTAATATAGAAAGTGTTGATGGCAATGAAAGTTCAGATGAATTAGAGCAGTAGAGTGAAAGTATGTGCCCTTTGCCATTGATGTCAAAGGGGGAGAGAAATCATTTGAAAAACTCAAAGAAGATAGAGTGCAAATGTGTAAAGAGAAAGGGGGAGAATCTTGTCTTGATGGTATTTATAGTTTTTCACATCATATGTTGCCATTAATGGAAAAGGGGGAGATTATTGCGAGTATGTACCTAATTGGTGTTGTCATTGATGTCAACATATCTGTGCTACCATTGGTGTCAACTGTACTCTTATTTTGATGCTTGCTTGTAATGAGTTAAGTATTGAAGATAATAAGTATTCCTGATACAACAAAATAGTTGAGGAGATTGCTCTGCATTTCCTGTAGAATGAGTATCTTTGTCTATGGATTGAAATTTATTTAGAGGCATATTTGAAGATGTTATGTTCCAAGTTTAAGCCTTCGGTATGAAGAATTGAGTGGGTTATGTTCACCAGAGTGAAAACTGCTTTTCCTATATATTTGGTGGTGACAGGGAGAATGTATTATGCTCCGCATTCCTTCGCAGTTAATTATTTCAGTTCGTGGTTCTGGAGTCAAGTTTGTAATGATGATAAGTGCCTTCAACTAGAATTTTTCATGTTTTAGTGGTCTGCATGCGATCTTTTCTTTATGACAGTAGCTGATAGTGGTGTTTATGTGCTCCGATTTGAAGAATCTTCTTGACAAATTGGTTAGATGTTGTGTAGATGTTCTTGGTGATTACAATGTTCATGTGGATGTCTCCTAATCATGTTCCTACCTTTGGATTGGTCTGCAAAGAGAATTTGGATCATGGATGAAGACTGTTCTTAGAAGGCTTAGTGTTAACACTAGTCTTGGCCGACTTGGTTTTTTTCACTACTTGCAGAGATGCATTGAAGATTGTGGAAGCATGTGGAAGATTGCTTTTCAGTCCTAGCTAAGGTGTAACATGACTTGCATACATCTTTTCCTTAGCTAGTTTTGTTTAGGTCCAAACCTATTTCTATGTATGTTTGTAATGCTGACCTTGGAGATTGTTCCAATGGTTGATGAATGTAATGCCGACCTTGATGTACATTCCAAGGTTGATGAATTGTATAAAAGCATGTAATGTGGTTGTGAAAAAGGTGTGGAAGTGCAAAAATGAAAAGATAACTATGAAGCTGTAAGAAGAGCAGAGCAAAGGTGTTATATTGTGCTTCAATGGAACTGAACTCAGGCATGAAGTAGATGCTATAAATTTAGTTCACCAATCTTGGTAGTGAGCCACCACTTGGTAGTGAGCCAATCTTGGTAGTGATCCCTAACATTTACAGTGAGCATTTTGGATAGTGAACCCTAAGGTAGTGAGCCTTTGATTTTCGGTATTGCTATAACTTATTTATTTTTGTGGGCTAACACCCACCGTGGGTTTTCCCTTATATGGTTTTCCACATAAAAATTCTAGTGTCTCATATGTTATTGTGTTGAAATTCTTGTTTCATGCTTTCATGATTAATCTTAATAACAATGATTAAGAATTTGATGTGTTGATATTCATAAATGGTTAAAGTTTTGTGACAACTAATTCACCCCCCCTCTCAATTGTCCTGTGCATTTCAACACATAATATAATGTGAGCTAACACTCACCATGGTTTTTTCTTGTTTTATGGTTTTCCACATAAAAATCCTAGTGTTCTTTTATCGTTTCTTGTGTTGCCTGATTTACTTTATGCTCTTTAGGTTATTCAGTTTTATCTGCAAATATTTCTTTAAGTTTTTGTGTGTGCTAATTCACCCCCTTCTCTTAGCACCTCATTTTGTTCAACAATTGGTATCAGAGCCAAGTGACTTTAAGAAACCTAATAGCTGAGGTAGATCCTACACTTGAACACATGGAATTTGAAGTTATGGACAATGATGTATTTGTATTAGAACCAAATCTAGAAGCAATGAAACCTGAAGGTTGGGATCTTGATCTAAATGAGTGTGAAGTAGATTTGGAAGGAGAACTCAAGTCAACCCTTGATGATCTGGATGAAGCAAGAGACCTGAATATAGAATATGAAGACATGCTTTAGAAAGTGATGGAGATAATTGACAAATTGAAGACAAAGGCCAAAGAATCAAAAGAAGAAATTGGCAAATTGAAAACTCTAATAGAAGGAGATAAAGGAGGTGACATAAAGATAAAGGAGGCAAAATAAATGATTGTTGATAACTGAGAGGGGGGGGGTGAATCAGTTATCCTATTTATTTTCTTTTTGAACTTTCTTATTAATTAATGCAGCACTGAATCAAACACAAAAACATTACCATGAAATAAGAAACACATGACACAGTATTTTTGACGTGGAAACCCTGTTAAGGGAGAAAACCACGGGGTGATTAACCCAAAGATTATTCTCTGTTAGAAGAATAGGGAATTACAAAAATGGCACTTGCCAATTAGGGCTCACTGCCCGAGCACACTGCTCACAAAGAGGCCCACTGCCTACAAGGAGACACATTGTCTACAAAGTGATAAGAATCACAGTCTTGAACTGATTGGAAGCATCTACATATGCTGGTGTTTAGTTCCGGTTTAGGCTCAGTACACTGATCTGCTGCACTTCATCTTTCCTCTGTTCTTTATTCTGCTATCCTTTCACATACCAGATCTTTCTTACTACTTCTACTCTATTCTGCACTTATTCGCATATGCCTTCATACAATCACCCACTTCACAACTAAATCCATCCTCTATATATATCCGCACAAGTAATTTCATCACCTTTCTAGTCAGCATCCGGAACAGTCTAGTTTCTTACAAACTCTGTTCTGTCGGCTGAATCCTTGCTCACCAAGCAATGCAGATCAAGCATATACTTGTAGATATCATTAATCATGTCGGCCAAACATGATTCATGCCTTCACAACCTTTACCATCAACAGTAACACATCCAGAAAATAGTCTGATACTCTGTCAGTCAGTTCTTCCTCTGTTCTCACTGTCTCTCAGGAATCCGGTACTCAACTATTCATATCTTTTTTTCTGTTCATCACCGGAGGCTAAATCCTTGGAATATACTACTCAAGGTAGTCCTCTTGACTTCCCCAAATCCACACTGCACCAAGACACTTCCTCTGAGAGATCCGGACCAATCTGTCGGACCTTGCCATAAGCTCTGTTCTTGTTCACCGGACCACAACAATCTTCATTCTGACTTCCGGTAGAGACACACCATGACTTGCGGATATGTGGGATGACCTTTCTTGCCATCAATGACAACAACCATGAATCCATATAGTGTCTCTTGCCAACAATGATCTCAAATTTGAAAGTCATGGTTGAAGAAGAAAAGAGGATTGAATATTGCTTAAATATCAAGCTCTATGAGAAATTAGTTGAATATTCAAAACTTGAGGAAGAAGTTGTCACTGTAAGGAAAGAACTGGAAAAGGAAAAGAACAGATTGATAAAGGATTAAAACTAAAAGGAGGATCTAAAATACTTGATGAGATAATTAACTCTCAAAAGTGAGCAAAAGAAAAATCAAGCCTTTGTTTTGAAAAGGGGAAGAGTCCTATGATCAATGCTTCTACAAATTTATATGATAACTTCTAATGAGAAGAAAAGGCAGGTGAATTAGTTGTATCAAAAACTTCAAACCCTCATAAATTTAAACACATCCATATCAGTTTACTTAAATCCTTAATCTATTGTGAAGGCTATCATAAAATGCATATAACAAAAACTTAAACACATCAACACCATGCGCAAGAGAACACTTGATTTTTACGTGGAAAACCTTAAAAGGGAAAAACCATGGTGAAGATTAGCTCACAATATAAAGTAGTATCAATACTGAATTACAAAGAGGCTCACTGCCAAAGGGCTCACTACCTAGGGCTCACTGCCCAAAAGAATGCTTACTACAAGTGGCCTGCACAGAAAATCCAAAGAAGAATACCTCTAGAGATACAAAAGATGATGAATTTACTCTTGTCCAAAGACAAAGAAAGGATATGAGGAATAATTTAAAGAAACTTGCATGTAAACAAACTTCTCCTATCAGGTATCCTCAAGGTTTCAATGGAAATTGTTATGCTTGTAATAAATTTGGTCACAAATTTGCTGACTTTAGAAGTAAGGTGAATCAAAATGATGTAAGGTGTTATACTTGCAATAAGGTTGGTCATAATGCTGCTAAATGTAGGAGTAAGTTATGTCTGAACTCTATGAGGTGTTATGCTTGCAATAAGATGGGACATAAGGCTAATGAATGTAGAAGAAAAATGTCAAGGAATAATAGGGATAATAATGCAGGTCAAGATATAGGGGCTTTATCAAGCTCCCATATCAAGAAGCCAAATGATTAACACAAGACAACAAAACCAAATGATTCTTTATTCATATGCAAGAGATGATTACAATAGGAGTACAATTTGCACTATACATGCATTGGCCTCATCCTTACAACATTTAGATGCAGACCAAACTGATTGTGCAATCTTGAGAACCCTCTGGAGACTCACAAAATAAAACATATCACAGTCTTTGACTAAAGAGAGCTCCCTCCAAAGCACAAAATCCTCATATTTATAGATCTTTAAGGCAGCCACCGACTACCATTAATTCTCATGACATGTGGCTGATCCTTATTTACCCTTGGAATGGCCGTATAGGCAGTTAAAATTGACTTTTGGTGCTTTCTGGGTGATTTGCAGGGAAATCGGGCCTTACCGGAAGCAGGGATATTCAGTGCCAACGGACCAGTAGGAAATTCGACCTCTATCGAACAAAGAAGGGATTTGGCCACCAACCAGATATGTGTAGTGATAGCACTTTTCAGCGCTGGACCTTTAAAACACCTTCAGTGGAATTTTCTTATGTCACAGGATCGGCTAGGAATTAGGTGACTGCCAGACATATCCTGTGCAGTCACTTTTCAGCGCAAACCTTTGAATGCTCTTAGCGGTGATTTCACTGATGACCGAATAGTGGGCTTTTCAGGTTCAACCGAATAGCGGGGAAATTGAGCACAATAGGATAGTGGGGAAATCCTGGTGTAGTAGATGTATGCATTAGGAATGGATTTCAGCGCAAATCGGGAAGCGAGTATTTTATCTCAAAGCACGTGATGTTAGGTCAGTGATGATTTATGGTCCTACCAATTTTGTGTGGGTTTTAGCATCTAGTGAATATGTGTAGTTGAACCATTTTTTAGTGCAAGTCCGGTGTCTTAACTTTTTAGTGTAGACTTCCTTTTTAAATGCCAGCATGGATATCTGGTGTCACTGGATATTAGCGCAAAGTGTAGTCACAGCTTAAAACTCTGCTGAAGCATAACTTTGCCATTGTTGATCAAATCTTCACCAAATTTGAGATGTAGATACCTATTTGTTCCTTCTTCAAGATTAATCCATCACTTGGCCAACATCTTAGGAAAATTCTCCAAATTTGATCAATTTACTCTCGAAGCTACTCTAGTAGCAAAACAAACAACAAGAAAATAAAACAAATGTTTTTGGTCAATGCGGATTGCACATGAACCAAGATGCTCCTGCATCAGATATGATGGGTAACTCAAATGTTCCATCAATTGAAAACTCATGAACATATTAGAAAGTCTGGAACCAGAATCCCAAACTTGACAAGTTCTGCAGCACTCAGCCAAGAGGCTTCATCTACAGCTTTGTTCTTCCATCTGACTAGATACTCTATGTACTCCTTTCCTTTGGTATTTTTAACCACTTAGGAGTCAATCACCTTATCCACTTCTTCCATCTTCTTTTTAGGCAACTGATCTATCCACCCTTGTGCATTAGGTGAATGTGAATGTGTACCTCCTTGTAAACTTGACTCTCCTTCATAGAACTTATACAAATTAGAAACATTGAAAATAGGTGAGATGTCTATCCCATCTGGTAATTTGATCTCATAGGCACTAGATGAGAACTTCAGGTCAACACCTTGTACTAACCTATCTTCTTGAATTTCAACTTATTATATGTTCCCTGTGGAAAGATTTCTTTCCTTAAATGTGTCAAAACTAAGTCTCCTATATGAAGCTCTTGTTCCCTCCTATGCACATCAGCATATTCCTTGTACTTGTTGGCACTTTTCTCCAACTGGTCCTTCACCTCCTTGTGAACCTCATGAATGTATTCTGCAAAATTTTTTGCAACAACAATCTTCTTGTTCAAATCTACACTATCTTGGAGTTCATCAACACCCCTTGGGCTATATCCATAAACAATTTGAAATTGTATTTGTACCAAGATAAGATCCCACTGATGTGGTTTGTCTCCCACCAAACGCCTCAATAATTTTCCCAAATTTTGTTCACAACCTCAGTTTATCCATCAGTCTAAGGATGATAAGTTGAACTTAATCCTAATTCAGTGCCCATTCTTTTCCATAATGTAAACCAAAAATGGCCAACAAACTTTGTGTCCCTATCTGAAACTATGCTCTTAGGCAATCCATGCAACCTGACTACCCCTTTGAAAAATAATGTAGCTATGTAGGATGCATCACTAGTCTTCTAACACGGTATGAAATGAACCATCTTCAAAAATCTATCCACAACAAAAAAAATGGAATCATGACATCACTATGATTGAGACAATCCCAAAACAAAATCTATACTTATATGCACCCATGTTCTATCAGGTATAGGCAATGGCTGATACAATCCTGTATTCTGTCATTCTCCTTTAGCATATTGGTAAATCCTATAGCCTTGTACCATTCTCTTCACATCTGCACTCATTCTAGGCCAAAAGTAACTTTCATTCAACTATGCCACTATCTTATCTACCCCAAAATGTGCACTCAAGCCTCCACTATACTTTTCTCTGATTAAGTTCTCTCTCATTGAACTTCTAGGTATACACAATTTTTGTCCTTTGAACAACAAACCATCTTGGATAAAATATTCCAACCATGGCATCCTATCTCCTTCCACTGGACTTTTACTAACTGCCCATGCTTCCTTAAAATTAGGATCATCAGGCTACAAATCTTTCATTGCATCAAAGCCAACAACATTGACCCTTAACTCATTCATTAACAAACATCTTCTGCTAAGTGCATTTGCTACCCAGTTTCACTTACCACTTCGATGTTTCAAGACAAAAGAATAACTTTACATGAACTCCACCCATTTTTTATTTAACTTACCTTGACTGTTGATGGACTGCAAGGCATGATGGTCGATATACAACATGAACTCTTTTGATAGAAAATAATGCCTCCACTTCTTTAAGGCCTGCACTATAACATAGAATTCTTGGTCATAAATTGAGCATTTCCTCTTTGCTTCATTGAGTTTCTCAGGTAATGGGTCTGCCCTCTTGACTTAACACTCCCCCAATTACACTGCCACTAGCATCACAATCTACTTGAAAAACTTTACCAAAGTCCGACAATGTCAACACTGGCTATTCTGTCACCTTCTTCTTCAACATCTGAAAACTCTTTTCTATTGTAGTTGTCCATTTGAACTCTTTCCAAACACTCTTCATTGTTTCAGTGATTAGTGCACATATTCCACTAAAATTTCTGATGAACTTCCTATAGAATCTCGCCAAGCCATGAAAGCTTCTAGCCTCAAACATGTTCTTGGGTGAAGGCCAATCTAGTATTGCCTTAACTTTGTCAGGGTCCATCTTCAACTCGTCTTCAGACACTACAAAACCCAAATACACTAGTTCCTTTTGCATAAAAATGTACTTATCCATGTTCACCAACAACTTCTCTTTTTTTAATCTCTGCAATAATGCCCTTAGATGTAGTAGGTGCTCCTCCTTTCTTTTGCTAAAAACCAAAATGTCATCCAAATAAACTATAACAAATTTTCCATGGAACAGTTTCATTACCTCATTCATCAATCTCATAAAGGTGTTGGGTGCATTTGTCAACCAAAATGGCATCAGTAACCACTCATACAATCCATCCTTGGTTTTGAATATTATCTTCCATTCATCCCTTTCCCTAATTCTGATTTGGTGGTATCCACCTGTCAAATCAATCTTGCTGAAGTACCTTGCTCCACTCAAGCAATCCATCAAGTCATCCATTTGAGGTAATGGAAACCCGTACTTAATGGTAATCTTTTTTATATCTCTTGAATTAGAGCACATTCGCCATTTCCCATCTTTCTTAGATGCCAGTACTGTAGGTACAACACATGGACTAAGACTTTTCCCAATCAACCCCTTATCCAATAACTCTTGTACTTGACTATTCAGCTCTTCATTTTCCATAGGTGTCATCCTATATGGTGCCTTGTTCAGTAGCCTTGCTCCCAGTATTAAATCCGTGCAGTGACTTATGCTTCTCATTGGAGGTAATCCATCAGGTAAGTCCTTCAGTTATATGTCATCGAACTCGCTTAGAATTTCTTGGACCTATGTGGTAACTTTTGCCCCTTTCTCAGTTGTCATAGCTTCTACAACTTGAGGTAGGAAGGCATAACAGACCTCCTTTCTGATTTCCTTTAGGAACTATTTTCCACTCACTAGACAAACCATATTACTTTTCTCAACATCCTCATCCTTGTCCTTCAAAGGATTCAACACATACTCAATCACATCCTTCTTGAGTGTAATGCAATTACTCTTTCCATCATGAATGTCCTGCCTGTCATATTGCCAAGGTCTACCCAACAGAAGGTGGTATGCATCCATTAGCATAACATCACACATTATCTCATCAAGTTGTAATTTCCAGTCTGAAATTTGACAAGGCATTGTTCACTTACCAATAACTGATGTCCCTTTTGTAGCCAAGAGACTTTGTATGGAGTGGGGTGTTTCAACCATTTTAGATTTAATTTCTCCACCATTTCTTCTGATACTAAATTGTCAGTATTGTTGTTGTCCACAATGACCTTGTAGCATTTCCCTCCAAACTTACATCTATTTTTGAACAAATTTTTTTGTTGTTCTGGTTCCTCTCATACCTTCTCTGGTGCTAGAAGAAATTTCCTCATCATTAATGATTCTCCATCCTTGGGCCTTCTTCTCCATGCTTCAGTGAGGTTGCACTAGCCACACTTTCCTCCTCAACCTATGTTATATGGACTCTAGTGTCTTTTCCTTTGCCATTGCTCTATTGTACCTAAGGACATTCAAATGCCCTATGTCTAGCTTTCCCACACTGGAAACATGCTCCACTAAACCCTCTTCCTCTTCCAAAGTTTCCTCTACCTTGGGAATAATCACCCCTTCCTCTAGCTCCTTGGGTATTGGCATGAGAAGAACTTGTTTCTCCTTGCTTATCCTGAGATCCACGTCTAGGATATAACTGCCCTCTTCCTTTGGAGGGTTTACCTCATCCTCTAGAGCTATTTTGCCTTCTAGAGATCGTATCTTCTGTCTTCAATGCAAATTGATAGGCTTCCTCTATGTTGATAATTCTAACCATGCTAGTTTCATCTTGGATCAAATAATGCAACCCATTTACATAGCTGGAGATCTTCTCGACATCATCTTCAATGTGACCAACTCTAATATTCAATCTATAAAACTCTTCAGTATAGTCTTGCACACTTTTCTCCCTCTGCTTGAGGTTCTGCAACATCTTGAACATGGTGATCTGATGATCTGCAGACATAAATTTTGCCTTTAACTTGGTTAACATCCTCTCCCAGGTCTTAATCTTTTCCTTTCCTTTCCTTTGTCTCTCAACTTGCGCATGATCCCACCATAGAGATGCGTGTCGTTTCATCTTTAAAGCTACAAGTTTTACCCTCTTAGGCTCTTCAATAGATTCCAACTTGAAAAACTTTTCCATCTCTAAAATCTAGTCTATCAACTCATGTAGTTTCAGACTACCATTATAACTGGGTAACTCAACACAGGGATTACTAGCAATCTTTATCATTATATTCAGAAACCTCCTCGCATATCCATCTTCTCCTTCTGCTTCCTCTTCACTGCCTTCTTTCTCCTCATTATCACTTATATATGCTACAGGTACTCCTCTACATTGCATTGTCTCCATTGCATCTAGCCTAGCTGTAATGCCTCTAAGCATCTCCACCAATGCTACATCTCGACCTCATGGAGGAGGTCCACTCCTTCTATCTTGGTGTGCCATATCTACAACTCATTTGTAGTTGCAGGTCTCTTCTTCACTTAGCCTACAACAATCTCCTTAGGATCCCTTATGCAACAATCCCACAACCTCAAGGAATGCAAACCTATTCTAATACCACTTAATGCATGTCAAGGTCCAGGGGCTTTATCAAGCTACCAGATCAAGCAACCAAATGATTAACACAAGACAACAAGACCAAATGATTATTTATTCATATGCAAGAGATGATTACAATAGGAGTACAATTTGCACTATACATGCATTGGCCTCAGCCTTACAACATTCAGATGTAGACCAAATTGATCGTGCAATCCAGAGAACCTTCTGGAAGCTCACAAAAAAAAATGTATCACAGTCTTTGACCAATGAGAGCTCCCTCCAAAGCACAAAATCCTACTATTTATAGATCCTTGAGGCAGCCACCAACCACAATTAATGCTCATGACACATGGCAGATCCTTATTTGCCCTTGGAATGGCCATACAGGTAATTAAAATTGACTTTTGGCACTTTTTGGGTAATTTGCAAGGAAATTGGGCCTTACCAGAAGTAGGGATATTCAACACCACTAGACCAGCGGGAAATTCAGCCTCTACTAGACAAAGAGGGGATTTGGCCACAAATCGGATATGTGTAGTGACAACATTTTTCAGCGTTGGACCTTTAAAACACCTTCGGCGGGGTTTCCTTACATCACAGGATGAATGAGGATTTAGGTGTTTGCCGGACATATCTTATGCAGTCACTTTTTAGCGCAAACCTTTGAATGCTCTTTGTGGTGATTTCAATGATGACTAGATAGCAAGCTTTTCAGGTTCAACTGGATCGAGAGGAAATCATGGTGTACCGGATGTATGCAGTAGGAATGGATTTCAATGTAAATCAGGAAGCGAGCATTTTAGCACAAACCACATGATGTTAGGTCAGCGGTAACTTATGGTCCTACCAGTTTACGTGGGTTTTGGTATCTAGTGAATATGTGCAGTTGAACCATTTTTTAGCGCAAGTGTGGTATCTTAGGTTTTTAGCGCAGACTTCCTTTTTAAACACCAGCGCGGATATTCAGTGTCACTGGATTTCAGCGCAAAGTGCAGTGACAGATTAAAACTCTGCTAAAGCATAACTTCACCATTTTTTTATCAAATATTCACCAAATTTGAGATGTAGATACCCATTTGAGACTTCTTCAAGATCAATCCATCACTTGGCCAAAATCTTAGGAAAATTCTCCAAATTTGATCAGATTACTGCTGAAGCAACTCCTACAACAAAACAAACAACAAGAAAATAAAATAAAACTTTTTGGTTGATGAGGATTGCACATGAACCCAGATGCTCCTCCATCAGACACACTGGGTAACCGAAATGTTCCATGAGTTGAAAACTCATGAACATTTTGGTAAGTCTTGAACTGGAATCCCAAACTTGACAAGTTCTCTAGCACTCAGCCAAGAGGCTTCATCTACAGCTCTATTCTTCCATTTAACCAAATACTCTATGTACTCCTTTCCTCTGGTCTTCTTAACCACTTGGGAGTCAATCACCTTATCCACTTCTTCCATCTTCTTTTTAGGCAAGTGATCTACCCACCCTTGTGCATTAGGTGAATGTGAATGTGTACCTCCTTGTAAACTTGACTCTCCTTCATAGAACTTATACAAATCAGCAACATTGAAAATAGGTGGGATGTCTATCCTAGCTGGTAACTCGATCTCATAGGCATTGGATGAGGACTTCCTCAACACCTTGCACGAATCTATCTTCTTGAATTTTAACTTATTATATGTTCCTTGTGGAAACCTTTCTTTCCTCAAATGTGTCAAAACTAAGTCTCCTACTTGAAACTCTTGTTCCCTCCTATGCACATCAACATACTCCTTGTACTTGTTGACACTTTTATCCAACTGTTCCTTCACCTCCTTGTAAACCTCATGAATGTATTTTGCAAAATCTTCTACAACAACACTCTTCCTTATCAAATCTACACTATCTCAGAGTTCATCAACACCTCTTGGTCTATACCCATAAACAATTTGAAATGGACTCCTTCTTGTACTTCTGTTTACTAAATTATTTTAAGCAAATTCTACTTGTGCCAAGATAAGATCCCACTGATGTGGTTTGTCTCCCACCAAACACCTTAATAAGTTTCCTAAAATTCTATTCACAACCTCAATTTGTCCATCAGTGTGAGCATGATAAGTTGAATTGAATTGTAATTCAATGCCCATTCTCTTCCATAATGTATGCCAAAAATGGCCAAAAATTTTTGTCCCTGTATGAAACTATGCTCTTAGGTAATCCATGCAACTTGACTACCTCTTTGAAAAACAATGTAGCTATGTGGGATGCATCACTAGTCTTCTGACATGGTATGAAATGAACCATCTTCAAAAATCTATCCACAACAATAAAAATAGAATTATGAGCTCTCTGTCTTCAAGGCAATCCCAAAACAAAATCCATACTTATATGCTCCCATGGTCTATCAGGTATAGGCAATGGCTAATACAATCTTGTATTCTATCATGCTCCTTTAGCATGTTGGCAAATCCTACAGCCTTGTACTAGTCTCTTCACATCTGCACTCATTCCAGGCCAAAAATAACTTTCATTCAACTATGCCATTGTCTTATCATGGCTAGGCTGGATGCAATGGAGAGAACAGAATGTAGAGGAGTACCCATAGCAAATGTAAGTGATAATGAGGAGGAACTAGTCAGTGAAGAGGAAGAAGAAGGAGAAGATGGATATGAGAGGATGTTTTTGAATGCAAGAATAAGATTGCCAATAAATCTCGTGTTGAGTTACCTAGTTATAATGGTAGTCTAAAACCAGATGAGTTGATAGACTAGATTTCAAAGATATAAAAGTTTTTTGAGTTTGAATCTATTGAAGACCCTAAGAGGATAAAACTTGTAGCTTCAAAGTTGAAAGGACATGCATCTCTATGGTGGGATCATGTGGAAGTTGAGAGACAAAGGAAAGGAAAGGAAAAGATTAAGACCTAGGAGAGGATGTTAACCAAGTTAAAGGTAAAATTTTTGCATACCAATCATCAGATCACAATGTTCAAGATGTTGCAGAACCTCAAGCAGAGGGAGAAAAGTGTGCAAGACTATACTAAAGAGTTTTATAGATTGAATATTAAGGTTGGTCACATTGAAGATGATGCCAAGAAGATCTCTAGGTATGTAAATGAGTTGCATTATTTGATCCAAGATGAAATTAGAATGGTTAGAATTACCAGCATAGAGGAAGCCTATCAATTTGCATTGAAGGCAAAAGAAAAGATCTCTAGAAGGTGGAATAGCTCTAGAGGATAAGGTAAACCCTCCAAAGGAAGAGGACAGTCAAATCCTGGATGTGGATCTCAGGATAAGAAAGGAGAAACAAGTTCTTCTCATGCCTATACCTAAGGAGGTGGAGGAAACTTTGGAAGAGGGACTATACATGCATTGGCCTCAACCTTACAACATTCAGATGTAGACCAAACTGATCATGCAATCTGGAATTCCTTCTTGAAGATTACAAAAAAAATGTATCACAGTCTTTGACCAAGGAGAAGCTCCCTCCAAAGCATGAAATCCTCATATTTATAGATCCCTGAGGTAGCCACCGACCACCATTAATGCACATGACACATGGCAGATCCTTATTTTCCCTTGGAATAGTTGTATAGGGGGTTAAAATTGACTTTTGGTGCTTTCTAGGCAATTTGCAGGGAAATCAGGCCTTATCAGAAGCGGGCGTATTCAACACCATCAGACCAGTGAGAAATTCAGCCTCTACCAGACAAAGTGGGGATTTGGCCATAAACTAGATATGTGTAGTGACAACACTTTTTAGTGCTAGACCTTTGAAATACCTTTGGCGGGGTTTTCATACGTCATAGGTTTGGTGGGGATTTAGGTGTCTGCCGGACATATCCTATGCAGTTATGTTTCAACGCAAACCTACAAATGCTCTTAGTGGCGATTTCAATGATGATCGGATAGAGAACTTTTTACGTTCAACTAGATAGCGGGGAAATTGAGTGCAATAGGATAGAGGGGAAATCAAGGTGTACCAGATCTTTGCATTAGGAATGGATTTCAGTGCAAATTGGGAAGCAAGCATTTTAGCGTAAAGCATGTGATGTTAGGTCAGCAGCGATTTATGGTCCTACTGGTTTGCATGGGTTTTGGCATCTAGTGAATATGTGCAGTTGAACCAATTTTTAGTGCAAGTCTAGTGTCTTAGGTTTTTAGCGTAGACCTCCTTTTTGAACACCAGTGCGGATATCCAGTGTCACCGGAATTTAGCACAAAGTGTGGTGACAACTTAAAACTCCGCTGAACCATAACCTCGCCATTTGTTAACAGATCTTCACCAAATTTGAGATGCAGATACCAATTTGGGCCATCTTCAAGATCAATCCATTACTTTGCCAAAATCTTAGGAAAATTCTCCAGATTTGATCAATTTACTCCTGAAGCAACTCCTACAGCAAAATAAACAACAAGAAAATAAAACAAATCTTTTTGGTTGATGAGGATTGCACATGAAATCGGATGCTCTTGCATTAGATAATGCTCAACCCTTTCATGGATACTATTCCACTTGTAACAAGTTTGGCCACAAGGCAACTAATTACCAATCTAAGGTGAGGAGAAATGGTAATGCTCAGCAATCAAAATTCACCTATCGTAAGTGCAATCAAACAGGGCATTCTGGAAAGAGTATAAGGTTTGCTCCCCAAAAGAAGGTTGATATTGTTTAGCAAATGAAGGAAATGAGCAAAGTAGGGAAGAAGAAAGAAGAATGTGAAGTTCCAGACCTCTACCTAGTGCAGATTGATCCTCTGGTAACTAAAAAGATGAAGTACTAATTTAGGGGAAGTTACAACTATAAGTTTATTCAAAACCCCTAAATGAATGTGATGTTGAATCCCTCAACATTCTAGCTAAAATTGGTACAAACACATTAATATAATGATATGAAGAGATTTGGTAAAATTTCTGGAGCAATTAGTTAATTTGTGGAGGATTTCTGAATGATTATTGGTTTTTGCATATAGTTGCTAGTCAAAAGGCTTCAAATGATAAAGAAGGTTGATCCAGTAGAGACAAAGATATGGTGTTGATGCTTTTAGCACACTGGTACATGTGTAGATTGACACTATTGAACTACTGATGGTATTTCTAGTATGATATTTCCTATTACGAAGATTTGCAGAGTGATTGAAGGTGACAGTGTCAACACTTTGAGGGTTTGCTAGCTTTTTGACCTAACTTTATCCACTATAATTAATGAACTTTAGGTCTCCTGAAAAGTGTTTTTGAGGGGGAAATCTAGTTATTCAAATCAATGAAAATGAAACCCAAACATCTACAGAATAATAAAGATAAAAGAGATAAAAACAAAGAACAAACAATACTTTCACCGTTTACCTTTTTACCTTCTGTAGTTCGCCTATCTTTCTTTGATCTTGATTGTGAAGCCCTTAGAAGCTATTGCTTGCTTGCTTGTTTGAAGATGACAAATGAAGAATGGCTAGGATACTTTGGTATTTGAAGATGAGCTTCAAATACAAAAATGGAGAAAGCTATGAAGTGCTAAATGGAATAGGGGTGCCAAAGGCATGCTTGTATTCCTGCAGCGTAAGTTTACACAAAATGAGAGACCCCTAAAATGAAGAGAAGAAGGTTGTATTTATAGAAAAAGGTGAGGGAAGATCAATGGTTGAGAAGAAAAGAAGAGATCAATAGAGGAGGCTTGTTGAGGAACGTGCAACCAACAGGACATGTCATTCCAAAAGCAGTTTAGTTGAGTTAACTCCTCTCTTGATGAGGATAAGATTTGATTTTCTTAAATTAGAATTTATTTTTCTAATTTAAGAGAAGATTTTCTTTAGAAGATGCTTTAAAAGTGATTTTGCTTTTGTAACTCAGAGTTTTTGCTTTTGTGTGACAAGAGGAAAGTTATTTTTGGAAGATAAGAATGATTTTTCGAAGAGATAAGAAAGCATAATTACATAAAAGATTTATTTAATTATTTTTGTGGATATTTGAGAAGAATAAATAAAATATAGAAATATATTTTATTTTGTGAGCATTTTAGATTTTATTTAAATAAAATTTAAAATTTAATTTAAATTTGGAAGAATAAGAGATCTTAATTAAATAATTTAAAATTATTTAATTATTTTAGAAGAATGACGTTGGTGTAAGTGATTTTAATTAATTAAATAAAATGTAATTTATTTAATTAAATGAGAGGAAGTGAATCAAATAAATAAATGAATTTATTTATTTAATGATAGAAGAACACTAAGGATGAAATAAATATTTAAAATATTTATTTAAGTAGAGTCATGTCAATTTTAGGTGTATACATTTTACCCCTCTTTGAAGCAATGTGTTTTATCACGTTGTTTCAAAGAATAAGAATTTTCAATAGTGATACATGCCCCAGTTTGCCCCTGGTACAAATTTAACGACAGGATGCCCCCTCGGGAGATTGGACGGGGAGAGGTAGAAAGGCATGAGACAAGCAATCTCATGATGAAGAAGAGGAAAAACAAGAGAAGAAATGGTTGGATGCAGAAGAAAGATGATGAATGATATGTGATGCAAGATAAAATGATGACATACGCAAGCAAGCAAGCAAGAATGCACAAATGATACAAGAACAGGCAAGATATTGCCCCGGTCAAGTGATAAACCAATGATATAGATCGACGATGTCTGGTTTCAGGAATGAAACATGTCGTATAAGACTCCGGGTCTGGTTTCGACAAAGTAACATCCTGTCTAAGACATTAGATATGATAACAATATACGACAGTGTTGTCATGGCGGGGAACGATATATCCCTAGAGCAACACGAAGGATAGTTATGACTGATTGATATGGTTTACGACAAGATTAGGATCAAGGCCATTGATTGTGATTGGATAATTTGACAAGATTGGCTTGACTCGATTGGTATGGATTAAGGATAAACTTGCATTTTGATCACTGCTTGGATTGATAGCAAGAACTGTTGATGAGAGATATGAAGACAAATAGAAATTTGATCGATAGAAGAATGACTCGATAGAAGAAATTTGATTGAAGGACTGACAAGCTGCTGCAAGATTTTCTTATTGCATGGGATATGGATATGGATATGGAATGGAATTGGATACGGTATGGATATGGATATGGAATGAATGTGGATTTGTCATCTTGATATTTGCAAGGCTTTTTGCTTTCATCATTGGGCTTTATTATGTTGTAAGAAAATACAAGCATCTAAGTATAATTAGACCGAGATGACCTGAGTATCGCTTACATGGATTTTAATTTAGCAATTTAATACAAGCATCTAGTCAAACTTGAAAATAGATGACCTGAGTATTTCTTGCGTTTCAACAAACAAGGATTGCCCCTTTTTATGTTTAGACCTCAAAGTCCTCGATGATCTTTTGCTGATCATGTCGTTAGACAAAAGTCGTCACATTACTAAAGTTTAATCCACAAGCAGCATATAAAGAAAATGATTATGCCCCCATCATAGCATCTCTAGCTTTTGGTATCCTCGAGTAGCATAGGAAGATATAATGACAAAAATTCATGGTGTGAGTTAACCTGTTCACAAAACATTCTTGTATTAGATGTGTCTTTTTGCCATAATTGATATAGAATTAGCTTGAGTGTCTTTGGTATGGTGTTGTGCTTTGCTTAGGACAGGTTGATATTTTGAATCAAGGACTTTTGTTGTGTTGGGTAGCTTGTTTTGCTGCTCTTGCTTGTCTAGTGAAAGGATCACAGTCCTTATTGGTATCCTCTAGGAACAGTGTGATGCAGAGTGCCAGCAGAAGCGACTGAAATTTGTCTATATCTTCCCTATTGGCAAGAGGTCTTCCAGTGTTTCACCAAAGCCAAGGATGTCTTTGCTATCGGAAAGACATGAGCTATCAGCCTTTATTCATTCTTTTTCCCCGATGACCAAGTTCTCACCGACACCATCAGGCACATCGGCCAGATATATGTTATCGCTGTGTTCCTTGATTCCCACACCGATCGTAATTCTCTTCCTGATAACCGCGGCTCCCAAATACTTAACCACCACGGTTAGTTGCCTTCATCGCTGAGACTTCCTGAACTCCTTCTGATGAGCTTCTATTGGCGGGACTCTAATGGTCACAGTGACTTCTTCGACTTCCCCCGACAAGATTCCTCACACCAATACTCTCTTCATCGGGTTGGCTTCCTCCGTCATTGTGACTCCGATCCCCTCTTCTGATGACTCAAGTCTCACTGATATCTCCGTATCGGTTAGTTGCCTATTGGCAACACCTTATATATATCGGGCGATCCACCAGAAGTCTCCCCGAAGTTTCCCTCACGCCGATGAAAAGTTTGACATTGGTTGCCTTCGGCAATGCCCAGACTATCAGACAATGAGAAATAGCTTAGGCCGATGTACTCCATCTTGCCGACGCCCACTTCCTTATCGGTATGACTTTAATCATCGGCAATACTAACAGATCTTAGGCCGATATCTTCCGGCACTCCGATGACCCCTCAAACAATCTTCGTCGGCCGGACTTCCTCCTTCGGCGAAGCTCCTTTCACCTACACTGACACCTTATTTCTCACCGATGACTCCCTCCGCACCATTAGCCGTTTCCATCCGTGGGGTCCACATTCCTTAATCATACAAGGTGGTTAGTGTGTGTGTCTCTGACACTACACAACACAATGTACATTCAATGAATGTATCTTCGGCCAGACAGTACTCGCTTATCACCGATGCCTATTTATTGGGTAGGGATTGTCTATCGGAGGGTCTTCTAAAAGCTATTCCGACACTCGATATTACGCCAATGGATCCCCAACTGTTCTGTGATGCCGAACTAGGATTCCTTCGATAGAACAATGGAATTTGGCCGATTCATATATCAAACCCTCGATCACTTATATCAATCTGATTCCACATCAATGCTATCCAATTTCACCCTGATTTCCTGACTAGCCACATGAAGATGTCTAGTCAAACCTGACCGAGTTCTCTAGCTTCTTGGGCAAGAATTTAACAACACCAAACGTGAAAAGTCTTTCCCCCATCACACTGATACTACACAGGGCTTCAGTGGACAGAGGAAAGGGCCTCCATGTATGAATTAAAACCCTACTCCTAGGTTACAAACTAGCCACTGTGGAACCATTGGTTTTACACCGTCTGCACTCTACAGGGACACTATGGATTGACAGATAGCATCCGGTTAGGGTTTCTATTTACAAAATCAGGATAAAGATATCAAATCGCCAAGAACACCCAAGAGAAATCAACACAGATCATACCCAGAACTCTCTTTATTCATTTATCAAAAGAACTTGTTGTAATACACACACTCCTCTGCTCCGTGTGACATACAACCTGCCTCTAAAGAAGATGTAGAGACAGCAGTTATCCCCCCTCCAACCGTGCAAACTGATTTTCAAATCAGTTAGCCATTGGGTTACCCTTCATACAAGCAAATCACTTGTTTGCCTTGCACATGTACATCCATGGGACCAAATTGACCCTTATTACAAAATGAAATGGCTTAAGAGCCTTATGAGAAAACAAAAGAAAAGATGACCCTGCACTGCAGAGAATGTGCTCCTGCACCATACTCCCCCTGCAGGAAAAACTCAAGTCCCTTGAGTTGCTAACTACTGAAGTGTCGTCCCATGCTTTAGAATATCGGCTTCACTCATCCAGGTTGCCTCTGAATCAGGAAGATCCTGCCACTTGACCAAGTAGTCTTTGTATACACCCTTTCTTGTCTTCTTGACAATTTTGGAATCCAGAATGCATTCCAATTGTAAAGGCTTACTTGGGGGTAAATCTCTGATCCAGTCTTCATCTTCAATCACAGCATCTGAGCCATCTACAACATGCAATGGAGGTCTGAAAGGAAATAGGTCTGCAACATTAAAAATGGGAGAGATACCAAGGCCAGATGGTAATTCTATCTCATATGCATTTGGACCAAATTTATGCACTACCTTACACGGTCCTATCTTCTTCATCAACAATTTGGTTGGTTGCCCCTTAGGTAACCTTTCCTTTCTGAGGTAGGCCATCACCAAATCTCCTACCTTGAACTGTACCTCCCTTCACTTCAAATCTGCCCTATCCTTGTACTTGGAGACAGTTTTCTCCAACTGAAGCTTAACCTGATCATGTACTGTTTTCATGGTAGCAGCAAAGTCTTCTCCTAGAGCACTCCTTTTATCCCATCCTTGGAGGTCTTTGAGTTCAAGTGGTCCCCTTGGGTGGAAACCATAAACTATTTCAAAGGGACTTTTCCTAGTACTTCGATTTCTTGAATCATTATAAGCATATTCAGCTTGACTGATCACTAAATCCCATGCCAATCCATGCTGTTTGGTAAGGCATCTCAAAAGGTTTCCCAAGGACCTATTAACAACCTCAGTCTGACCATCAGTCTGGGGATAGTAGGCTGATGAAAAGGACAACTGTGTACCCAATTTTCTCCATAGGGTCCTCCAAAAATGACCAACAAATTTGGAGTCTCTATTAGTAACAATTGAAAGGGGTAAACCATGAATTCTGACCACTTCTCTGAAAAAGAGACCAGCAATATGAGATGCATCATTTGTGCATTTGCATGGCACAAAATGAGCCATCTTACTGAATCTATCCACAATGACAAAAACACTGTCTACACCCCTTGCTGTCCTAGGAAGACCAAGCACAAAGTCCATACTAATGCTTTCCCAAGGTCTGGTGGGAATGGGCAGTGGTTGGTACAAACCAGCATTAGAAGACATACCTTTGGCCTTTTGACATATGGTACAGCTTGCAACGTATCTCCTCACATCTGTCTGTACCTTGGGCCAATAGTAGAACCTGGTGACTTGTTCCAAAGTCTTGTCCAACCCAAAATGTCCTCCTAAGGCTCCATTGTGCTTCTCCCTAATGATATTGTCCCTCATTGAACATTTAGGAACCCACAACAAACTGCCTTTAAATAGGAGCCCTTCTTGCAGCACAAAATCAGAATACTCACCATGAAAAGTATTAGCCAAACTTGCACACACTTCATAGGCAACCTTGAAATCTGCATCATCCTTGTACAACTCCTTCAGACATTCTAGACCCATATGTTCCATTTGTACTTCCTATATGACCAGTATCCTTCTACTCAAAGCATCTGCCACTTTGTTAGCAACACCTTTCTTATGCTTAATAGTGAAGGTATAGGCCTACAATTGTTCCATCCACTTGACGTGCCTATGATTCAACTTTTCTTGACTATTTAGGAAGCTAAGAGCATGGTTGTCAGTAAAAACAATGAACTCTTTTGGCAGTAAATAATGTCTCCATTTTTTCAGAGCTTGCACCATTGCATACAGCTCTAGGTCATAGGTAGAATACCTCTGTTTGGCCTCATTTAGCTTCTCTGAAAAGAATGCTACTGGATGTCCTTCCTGACTGAGAACAACACCTATAGCCTGTTGGCTTGCATCACATTCTACAACAAAAACTTTGTCAAAATCAGGGAGTACCAACGTAGGTAACTCAGCCACTTTCTTTTTCAACAGTTCAAAACTATCATTTGCTTGTTTTGTCCATTGAAATTTACACTTCACTCCACCCTTGATGGTATTGAGAATAGGAGCACTTATGTGACTGAACCCTTTAATGAACTTCCTGTAAAAAGTTGCCAAACCATGGAAACTTCTTACATCTCCCACTGTCTTAGGAGTAGGCCAATTGAGAATAGCCTCAACCTTTGTAGGATCCATTTTCAAACAGCCATTGGAATTCACAAAGCCAAGATACACTAGTTCAGTTTTCATAAAATCACATTTATCCAAGTTGATCATCAACTTACTCTCATGCAATTTCTTTAGCACCTGTCCAAGATGCTTCACATGCTCTTCTTTGGTCCTGCTAAAAATCAATATGTCATCAAGATAAACAATAACAAATTTTCCAATAAATTCTACAAGTACCTCATTCATCAACCGCATGAATGTGCTTGGAGCATTACTGAGTCCAAATGGCATGACAAGCCACTCATAGAGACCTTCATTTGTTTTGAAGGCAGTCTTCCATTCATCTCCCTGGCTTATTCTGATCTGGTGATAACCAGATTTCAAATCAATCTTGGAATAGTAACATGAACCACCAAGATAGTCCAACAGATCCTCAATTCTTGGTATAGGAAATCTATACCTTATGGTGATCTTATTGATAGCCCTTGAATCTGTGCATAATCTCCATTTGCCATCTTTCTTAGGAGCAAGTACACTAGGGACTGCACATGGACTGAGACTTTTCCTAATCAAACCTTTCTCCAAAAGTTCTTGAATCTGTCTACCTACTTCTTCATTCTGCTGTGGTGTCAACTTGTAGGCAGCTTTATTGGGTAATGTGGCTCCAGGAATCAAGTCAATCTGATGACTTATGTCCCTCATAGGTGGTAAGGAGTTAGGAGTATCCTCTACCACAAGATCTTGGTACTTATCCAGCAATTGTTGCACTTCCAATGGGATCTCCTTCTGCTGTTTGCTTTGCTGATTGGAATCAGGCTTCATCATCAGTGCATATCCTTGGGTATCCTCCTCCTTCATGAGTTGTAGGAACTCTTTGCCACTCACTAACATGACACTCGTTGTCATTGTTCTTCTCTCCAACCTGTTCTGGTAAGGGATCCATCTGAAATTTCTTACCATTCTTGGTGATCATATATGTATTCTTTTCACCATCATGCTGTGCTTCATGTCATACTGCCAAGGTCGTCCAAGAAGAAGGTGACAAGCATCCATAGGAATAATTTCACATAGCACCTTATCCCTATAATCACCTAGTTCAAACTCTACCCAAGTTTGTTCTTCCACCAAATAGTTCTGATTCTTATTCAACCAAGATATTTTGTGAGGATTAAGATGGGGTAATCTTTTCAATTTACACTTTTCTACCATTTCAGTAGACACTACATTTTCAGTAGAACCTAAATCAACAATGATTTTACAGAGCTTACCATATGCTATTCCTTGGGTTCTAAAGAGATTCTTCCTTTGTGGGGGCTCCTGCTTCAATGGCATCTTCACGAGGGTCCTCTTAATCATCATGTTCTCTCCTTCAAGTACTGGTGCAGCACTACCAATTGGTGAGTTTACACTCTGACAATCATCCTCCTGTAATAGTTGGTTCCTTCTCCCACCATTATGAGAGCTAGATGCCTTCTCAGGGCACTTACTTGCAGTGTGGCCTACTTGATTGCAGTTGTAGCATCTTCCAGTGAAGACTCCACATCCTCTACCTGCACCACCACCTCTTCCTCTACCATTAGGTCTTCTCCAACCTCTAAAACCACCACCTTTCTGTTCTGTATCAGAACGTGATTCTTGTTGACTTGAACTTTCACCTTTGTTTGGCTGTCCTCTGCCAAAATTACCTCTTCCTCTATTATTTTGATCACCTCTCCTTTCTAGTTTATCCTCTGCCCTAGAGGCTAACTAAAAACATTCATCCACAGTCTTGGGAACCACCATACTAAACTCATCCTGTATATTGTACCTCAGACCATCCAGGTATCTGGCCACCATCTCTTTTTCTTCTTCTCTGTGATTGGCTCTCCTGCTCAATCTATGGAATTCTTCAGTGTATGTAGCCACGTCCATATCTTTCTGCCTAAGATGATTAAACTTTCTGATGGTCTGCAGATCATAATCACATGGTAAGAATTTGGATCTCAACATGGCCACCATTCTACTCCACTTGGTGATTGGACTCTTTCCAACCTTCTCTCTTTCACATTGAGTGTAGTTCCACCAAACCAATGCAGAACCTCTCAGTCTGGTCTTTGCAAACTTCACTTTCTTACTTCACTATACTCTTTGAAGTCAAAGTAATTACGTATGGCTTCAATCTAGTCCACAAGAGTATCTCCATCCAGTTTCCCATTGAACGTGGGAACATCCATTTTCGGATCACCACTATCTCCATGACCCTTGAGTGCGTTTAGGAATGCCTTTTGATTAGCAGACATACCTTCTCCTTGAGGATTCTCCCCAGTTTCTCCTTCTTCGTCCTCCTCTGACTCAGAAGTGCTTCCATCCTTCTCTTTGGATCTTTCTTCCTTCAGTCTCTCTTCGAGCATTTCTTCCACCATCTTCTGGATGGCTGCTTTACTCATCGTCTTGGGAGGCATTGTGCTAGCCTCTGTTTCTATCTCCAATTCTTAGTCTGACATACATGGTTGTGATTCAAAATATTGGCTCTGATACCAATTTGATGCAGAGTGCCAGCAGAAGCGACTGAAATTTGTCTATATCTTCCCTATCGGCAAGAGGTCTTCCAATTTTTCACCGAAGCCAAGGATGTCTTTGCTATCGGAAAGACATGAGCTATCGGCCTTTATTCATTCTTTTTCCGCGATGACCAAGTTCTCACCGACACCATCAGGCACATCAGCCAGACATATGTGATCGCTGTGTTCCTTGATTCCCACACCGATCATAATTCTCTTCCTGATAACCACGGCTCCCAAATACTTAACCACCACAGTTAGTTGCCTTCGTCGCTGAGACTTCCTGAACTCCTTCCGATGAGCTTCTATCGGTGGGACTCTAACGGTCGCAGTGACTTCTTTGACTTCCCCCGACAAGATTCCTCACACCAATACTCTCTTCATCAGGTTGGCTTCCTCCATCATTGTGACTCCGATCCCCTCTTCCGACGACTCAAGTCTCACCAGAAGTCTCCCTGAAGTTTCCCTCACGTCGATGAAAAGTTTGACATTGGTTGCCTTCAACAACGCCCAGACTATCGGACAATGAGAAATAGCTTAGGCCGATGTACTCCGTCTTGCCAACGCCCACTTCCTTGTCGGTATGACTTTAATCATCGGCGACACTAATAGATCTTAGGCCGATAACTTCCGACACTCCGATGACCCCTCAAACAATCTTCATCGGCCGGACTTCCTCCTTCGGCGAAGCTCCTTTCACCTACATCGACACCTTATTTCTCACCGATGACTCCCTCCACACCGTTAGCCGTTTCCATCTGTGGGGTCCACATTCCTTAATCATACAAGGCGGTTAGTGTGTGTGTCTTCGACACTACACAACACAATGTACATTCAACGAATGTATCTTCGGCCAGACAGTACTCGCTTATCACCGATGCCTATTTATCAGGTAGGGATTGTCTATCGGAGGGTCTTCTAAAAGCTATTCCGACACTTGATCTTACACCGATGGATCCCCAACTGTTCTGTGATGCCGAACTAGGATTCCTTCGACAGAACAATGGAATTTGGCCGATTCATAGATCAAACCCTCGATCACTTGTATCAATCTGATCCCACATCAATGCTATCCAATTTCACCCCGATTTCTGAACTAGCCACATGAAGATGTCTAGTCGAACCTGACCGAGTTCTCTGGCTTCCTGGGCAAGAATTTAACAACACCAAACATGAAAAGTCTTTCCCCCATCACACTGATACTACACAGGGCTTCAGTGGACAGAGGAAAGGGCCTCCATGTATGAATCAAAACCCTACTCCTAGGTTACAAACCAGCCACTGTGGAACCATTGGTTTTACACCGTCTGCACTCTACAGGGACACTATGGATTGACAGATAGCATCCGGTTAGGGTTTCTATTCACAAAATCAGGATAAAGATATCAAATCGCCAAGAACACCCAAAAGAAATCAACACAGATCATACCTAGAACTCTCTTTATTTATTTATCAAAAGAACTTGTTGTAATACACACACTCCTCTGCTCCATTTGACATACAACCTGCCTCTAAAGAAGATGTAGAGACAACAGTTATCCCCCCTCCAACCGTGCAAACTGATTTTCAAATCAGTTAGCCGTTGGTTACCCTTCATACAAGCAAATCACTTGTTTGCCTTGCACATGTACATCCATGGGACCAAATTGACCCTTATTACAAAATGAAATGGCTTAAGAGCCTTATGAGAAAACAAAAGAAAAGATGACCCTGCACTGCAGAGAATGTGCTCCTGCACCATAGTGGCATTCAAGAATCCAAATCCACAACTAGGTTGAGGAGTTGCCCCCAGTTTAGACAAGGATTGACTTATTGTGAGTGAGACGACAGACAGTCATGGAGAGACGGACCCTAAGGGACTGACCTAGTGCCTCGGGGGCTCATTGCTAAATGGCCTTGCCTATGTGATGACGTAGAGGCAATGTAGTTTGAGGAGAAACCTGAAGGACCTAAGATATGGATCGAATGAGACACGATATGGAATAGATATGGATCAGATACAAAATAGATTTGGATCAGATATCAAACGGATAACACTGATGATAGAGACTATGTTAGGCTGACACTGTGGACAGGATACTAGATAAGAATTTTGGATGGCCTTAATGCTAGATACTGATGACAAGGTAGGTAGAAGGAAACAAGGATGTAATCTCCAGGGACTATGTCGCATAAGGAAAACATGCCCCATTGTAAGTAGAATACGTAGGATTTTTCATGACAATGTTTATGACGACAGGAGGATGAGAGGATAATGAAGGATTTGTGTGGTTTGGAGGGATAAGGTATGTCTAGAGACATCTAAAACATTTTTTTCAACATTGTGCCCCCAATCTTTATCAAGATCAAAAAATAGAGGAAAGGAAGATTTAGGATGGATGGACTGGACAGTATAGGTATGTAATGGATAGAGGAATAGGATAGGAAATGGTATGGATAGAAATTGATAGGAGAAGGGTGATATGTTGATGAGACAAGGTGCCCCCAAGTGTAGGTGACATAGGAGATCAACTTACACATGATGCTTGTTTGCCAGGTTTTCATCATGGTACTTATCCAAGGCACCTGTTTGCCAAGTTTTCACCATTAGATGATGGGATTTTTCTTTACTTTTTGCAGTTTTTCTTTTCTTTTTTTTTTAATTCTTTTTTTTTTCTTTTTTTTTCTTTTTTTGAATATCTGGATGGGAGAAGGTGGACATAGAAAGGAGAGACTCAAGATTGTAGTTGCATAAAAGGTGATAGTCCCGCTAGATGCATGTCGTTGCACAGACCATGTCGAGTGTTCTCAAAGATGTTGGTAGGAGATTGCTTGACAGTGAGATGGGAAAGGTAGATAGTGGATTGCGAAGGTGAGATAGTAGATGATGATGCAGAATACAGAAGGACTTATGCAAGGATGGAAGGAAAGTTTATGCAAAAGCATGGATCATAGGATGAGGAAGATATGTAGGATAGTAGTGGAAGGGAGGGGAGATGGAGTTATATGGAAGTGTTGTGGAATGGAAGGGAACCATGACCAACGGTTGCACATATCATGATAAACATTGAAGCTTATGATAGGCAGGTGGTGTGGGAAGTAGTGAAGATTTTTTCTTGGTGGATGAGTGATTTAGGTATTTAAGGACCCACATAGACTTAGTATTTTTCTGATTTTTTCTTGTCATGTGGGATGGAAGGATTTGATATTTGTGGATGGCATGGGAGAAAGTGGATGGTTGGGATGCTTTAGAGGTGGATGCCTCATTTGACTTGATATCTTTTTTCTTGGGTACCCAAACCTTTTTTCTTGTAGATTGTACGTGTGAAGCTATGGGCTTGGGTATATGTATCTTTTGTATAGATTTTGAGATAATTATTTGTTGCTTGGGGACCCACACCTTTTTTAGTTTGGCATTGAGGTGCGTGGGTGTATGCAGCTTTTGAGATGGATGTTTCTTTGATTCTTGGCTTTGGTATCCTAGGTCATGAGGACTCGTAGGATTTTTAACTTTAGAGGTAGAGGCATCCAAATTTTTGTTGTTGAATTCTCTTACGATGGTGGAAGTGGGGCAGGTGGAAGCTCTTTGTTTAGACAACATGTGTATTTGTTGGCCATGATTGGGAATGTTAGAGGATTTACAGATGGATGGATAAGGTGTTGGAAGAAGTGGTGGTAAAATGTAAGGAGGGATGTTAGGATTTGGGAGTAGCAGAGGTAGATTGGATGGTGGAAGGTGTATGGTCACATGCTTTTGACAAATGTAGGATGATGGAGGTGGAATGGAGACATATGTTTTGGGGATATGATAAGATTTGCGATCGAAAGTGGTAGACTTAGGAGGAGTGGATGAAGTACCAACATCTTGAGATTGTTCACCTTGGGGTATGTATCCAAGGCCATATGAAGGTGGAGGAACATTGACATGGACAGGCTCCAAAATACCTTGTTGATGAAGGCCTAAGCCTTTACCTTGATAGTTCATATGTTGGAGTATGTGGCAGACAACGGGATTATGTGTAGGTGGACACTAGACACAAGTTCTTTATTGGATGGAGAAGATGAGATAGAGGATAATGGTTGTTGGTGTTCTAAGTAAGAATGTTCATGCATGAAGGTAGTGGGACCAAGGATATAGGATAATGGATTTGCAGCTTGGTCAATAATGGATGGTGAAGGATCACTAGAATCTTGATCATCATTATGCTCTTTAGGATCTAAATTATTGGGTTGATCATTCATGTGCACTTGGGAGGCAAGTGTCTCATCATAGGAAGCGGAAGTTGTTGGATCATGGATGGGATTAGATGCAAGAGGGATAGAAGTAATGGAGGTTTCTTACTCATGGATGGGTATGGGATCAAGTTATTCAAGGACATCTTCTTCATAGGGAATATCTTGATCATAGAACAAATAAAGGTTATGGATGGGCTGGAGTTGGATTTCCATCTCATGTATATGATCAAGTTGCTCATGGATATCTTCTTCATCAAAGATAGTATCTTGATCACAGCAAAGATAAAGGTTATGCATGGGATGGAATTGGATCTCTTGCTCATGTATAGTTGTTGGGAGATGGATAGGATCAAGTGGCTCATGGAGAGGTTCATTATTATGGATATCATCTTGATCATGGAAAAGATGCATGTTATGGATAGGTTGCAAGAAAGTGGTTTGATCTTGACTTGGACTAGGGATTAATGTTTCCTCATGCTTAGGATTAGACTCTTGACATACCTCTTGGGTTGCTTGAATGGAAGTGGATAGCTCTTGGGTAGGCTTGACATGTTCTTGAGGGTTATTGACATGGAGGTATAGTAGATCTTGAATTGGGTTCACGGTAGAAGGTTCTTTGATAAGCTCAAGGGGTTGCAGATGACATGAAGGTGTTGTAGGATTTGACATGGGATTGGAAGAATCTTTGGTAAGGTCAAGGACTGAAATTTGGGGGCATGGTTGACTTTCTACTAGTAGCCCTTGGATCACATCATTGGTAGGTGTATGGATAGGTGAATGAGGGGATTTAGCTTTTTCCCTAGCTTTTCTCTAGTAGTATAAATTTGGCAAAACTCTTTCCCACCACTCATCTGACTCTTTTTTGGTCACCCATTTAGAGTTTGAGGAATTCCATAGCGGTGTTGGCGTAGGATTGGTATGTTTTGGAATATGTGTCTTAGAAGATAGTGAAGGAGGACTAGTAGAAGTGGTATATGATTTTCCCCTTCAGGTGGTGGTTGCCTTGTCAATAGTATCATTGAGATGGGAAAAGAAGGTATGATTTTGGGATGAGGCATAGCTAGTACTGGCACGTTTAGCTTGCAAGATTGCCATTTCTTATTGTAAGACTTGGCATTGTTGCGAAATTGCTATACAATTTTGGGGTGAGGGATCTAAGCTTATTTGCAAATTCAAGTATTGGAGTTTTTGATCAATATATTCTAATTGGTTTGCCATTGACACAAGACCAGAAAAACTTACTAGTTTGGATGAGGAGCAACAAATGCACTAGAATAGAGTGCAAAAGTGTTACAAGTCGAGATCAAATGTGCCTAGAAGAATGAGTCGAATGACTTATCTTATGTGTTTGGTTTTTAACTTGATTTGGCAACGATCACACATGTACAAACATTATTCACTCACGCAAGACACATAAGCAATTTTGAATGTTGAATTTGAAGAATATGATGATGATTAAATAAGCATACGTGGAAGATACATCAACATGCGCTAATGTCTAGTTTGATGTAGGGTAGGTTTGGGCAATGTTTACACGAGGTTGACTAGGGATTGAAAGTGAAATCTTGTCACACAACTGGGAGAAGGGGGTAACCCACCCTTCACCTTCACTTCCCAAAGGTATAAAGTTCTTTGGGGCTTAGCCAAGAGTAACAAGATTCTAACTCTTAATGAGGGTGTCTTTCGATTCAGCCTCAGTTGAGGTCGTCCCTAGGGGTGATGAAATCCCCTAGCAGGCCTCCTAGGAAAGGGTACACAAAAGCAAATCAAGTGAAGTATTTTTGATCTCCAAGGTCACCTTGCAGTGCGAGGAGAGAGCATACATACACACACTTGACTCACGCTCACACTTGTAAATTAACCCTTTAAAATGTGTGTGTGAAAATTGCATGGATAAGAGGTGTATTTGATTCTCAAGATCACACAAAGCGCATGAGAAGAGCATACATACCCCTAATCGCATACAAATTCACCAAACAATGAAGACACTAGTTCTTTTTATAGCCCAAGTCCAAATTTGTGATGAAGACACTTGTTGATTTTATGCTCAATTTGATATGTGTGATCAATCAATGTTCGTTTTATGAGCCCAAATCGAAGTGTGTGATGAAAACAAGATTGAAGATGAAAGATTAGAATGAATGTACCTGGATTGTTTTCGCTATCCAAATTTTTGTATTTGCTGATCCTGATGTTGTTCCAGCCCCGAATGATCACCTGCAAGTCACAGAATAAAAAATGAAGCAAGTAGACTAGCCAAGATGATCGTTATGCAAAAATTAAGAATCTGATAAAATATGATGAAAAATGAATTGTGACAGGAAAATGAAGTGCATAATCAGATTCTAGATGAAATTCCATACACTTTGAAAAAAATTCGCTGAAAAAGGATTAAATTTGCAAAAGATATGAGCATGTGAAGTTTTGAAGTAGGTTTGACTTTGACTATGAAAAAAGTGGTCAAAATGGTATAGTCACTTGAGAATTTCTTCACAATTGTGAAGTACTCTAAATCCTCTTTCCGACACCACCAATTTTGTGTGATTTTGTTACCATATACAAAAGTTGTGAGAATTTGAAAAAAAACTGCCTCTTTCGGAATGTATGAGGCACAAGAGGTCAAGCTGACAGTTAATGTTATTGTTTTAACCACTGGCAGTTTGCAAGTTCTGGTCACATGCTCAACATTTTCTCACTGGTAGTTACAACTATGGTGAAGGATTTTAAACAGACCCCTGGTCTTCCATGTGACCAAGGGCTGAGTGCCTTAAAAAAAATTATTTTTAAATTAAAGGAAATTTAAATTATAACCTTTGAAAAAAAATCTAACCCTAAAATTATTTTTGTTTTTGTTTTGTTTTGGTGTGCTTTTTGTTGTGCAGCTATGTGTGCAGGGTTCGAGAGAGCAGCGGCGGAGGTTGAGCTGAGGGTTGTGGTGGTGGTGGTGTGATAGGGGGATGCGCAGGGGGAGATCAGGCAGTGGAGCGCAGGCAGGGGCAGAGCGGAGGGATAGAGGGATGCGCAGGGGGCAGAGTGGAGGTGGCGGTGGTGGGGATGGCATGGAGGAGCTGTGGGGGCAGCGCGCGAGGGTTGCAGGGTGGCGGGAAGGGGGAAATGGGGAGGTTGAGCAGGGAGATCATGGGGAGGGGGAAATGGGTTGGGGGCTGCAGGTTTGTAGGAGGGTCGTGGGTAGGTAGAGGGTGGTCAGGGGTGGGAGATGGGTGGCAGGTTGGGGGAGGCAAGAAGATGGTGGCTGCGGGGTGGGGCTGTGGGGGGTAAAGTGCAGGCAGGGGGGAAGAGGTTCGGGTGGTGGGGAGGCCGCAGGAGGGAGGTGGGGAGTGGGAAATGGGGGATGGGGAGGGGGTTTGATCTAGTTTATGATGCAGATGGTACAACGAGAATAGAAATTGAGAATTTGCATTGACAATTTTTCTAGGTACAATAGCAAAAAGAAAGATCATTAAATAGTATTGTTAGCTTAGAGATCTGGTAAGTGCAAGGCTTACCTGCTTGACCAGTGTGATAGTAGGTGTGGAGAAGATAGTACAAATGAATCCAGTACCCAGTTCTCTAGATGAAGGAGAAGACTTCCTTGTTCAGATTGAGAGTCATATAGTTTGCTTGCCTTTACTAAGAAGGATTGGAAAGTTGGGAAGAAGGATGGGGAGACACACCTTACAAAATTGAAAGTGTCTTACAAGAGTATTTTTCCCTCTTCTGGCTGAAAATGTACAATTCTATTTTACTTATGCAATTTATGATCTCTTTGTACATATACAAAAGTATTAGAAAGTGTTGTAGTACATTTTTGGCCAGTTTTGTTGGATAAATTGTTTGAAGAAGTATTGAATATAGGAGTAAAGCAGTAAGAGGGAACCACTCTCATGTATATGCATATATATATATCTAACCAAGTGGGAGTAGTTAGAATAGTTGGAGTAATTTGAAAATCTTGACATTGAGAGCCCTTTGTCCTTGATGTCAAAGGGGGAGAGAGAAATATATCTAAGGGGGAGTATATGTTGCCATCAATGACAAAGGGGGAGATTGTTGGCAATATGTGTTTTCATTGATGTCAACATAGTATATGGAAATATAAAGACAAACTTGCACAGAGGTAGAGTTAGCATGGTCAAGGCAAATTAGTCCAAGAGAAGAGAAAATAATCTAAGTATGGGGAGGCAATCAATTTTATGTCTACGGAGGTAAATGATCATGTCCTTGCATGTTTCTAGTATTCCTACATGTATATCTCATCAGATTGGAGTACCGCACTTGATGATAAATACTAGAAATATGTCTAAGGCATTCATAGTGCATATCCCAAGGAATAGTAACATTATTTTGGTTCACATTTCTATGTAGAGAAAGATTTACTCTTATAGTTTTGAACATAAGTTTATTCAGGTATTGAAATGATATATCCAAGTTTTTAGGTCTTCACATCTTTAGCAAAAAATGTTACAAGGGACGGAGTACCGATTACTACTTAGACAAGGCAAAGCAATGATGGAGACTTTATGGAATGCTCTGCATTCCTCTGAAAGACATTATTTTGTCAAGTAGTTTTGAGGATAGGCTCAGAGTTGCATAAGGCATGCCATGATGAAGTATCAAGTGATCTAGCAGTCTGCAAAGTCAGCAATCAAGTAATAGAGGCAATCTAGACTATTTCGAAGCCTTAATACATATGTTTGAACTTTTGTGGAAGATGAAATGTATGTAGTTTAGTCAAAGAAGTTTGTGCATATGTCTTACATGTTTCAATATATCTTAGGTTGTATATGCATGCAGATATTCCTTATTATCCTACAACACAATGCTATATTTTGAGTTATGGTTTATCACATATGGTCTGGAGTATTATGTTTCATGTAAGTTCTTCATATTTATTAATGTGTGGTTGTATAGATTGATCTGATACTTCAGAAAATAGGTGAATGTATATTCTTGAGATTTCACACGATTGAATTCTTGGTCCACACGAAGATCTTGGCTTCTCCCAAGTAGTGTGAAGATAAATAATTAGTAGTGTTTGTGCAATTTGAGCCGACAGTTTGGTTTCTATCATGTACAGTGGATCCTGACCAATTGCTCTAACATTATAAAGTGTGTAATAATGTTCCTTGAAGTATATTATGAGATGTTGTGGTCCGCAACTTGTTTTCCTAACATATTATATAAGTTGAATCCGACCATTGAAGAGTTATACGTTTCATCTAAAGGTTTTTATGGTGCCGACCTGATCAATGTTTTTAAGTGTTGCAGAGAGTATTTATAGGAGATAAAACTCATTTGTGAAGAGAAGAGATGTGTATGTATGTGAACACAATATAGCAGAAGGCGAGAGATGAAGTGTGAAAAATTAGTTTGAAGGCATATTTTGAGAAGAAAAAGAAGACTGCATTATCAACATAAGTAAGATGTCTATTTTGCAGCAATCCATATATCTATCTTTGTAAATCCTAAATGTAGTGAGTAGATTATTAAGGGAGTAGTAGATTCTTTTGGTTCTACCCTAAATTAAAGTTGTAATTGTTCTAAGCACAAAGTATAGGGAGTAGTAGCTTCCTTGGGTTTCAGCCCAAAAACAAAGTTGTAATATTTTTGCAGTGAGAATAATATATTATGAGCTAACACTCACCATGGTTTTTCCCTATTTTAGGGTTTTCCACATAAACATCATGTTCTTGTGTTGCTTCTTGTGTTGCATGATTTACTTTCTGCTCTTTAATTTATTCATTTTTATCTGCAAATATTTGTTTAAGTCTTTGTGCATGCTAATTCACCCCCTCTCAGTACCTCATTGTGCTCAATAAAGAACCATCAGTTTGTGTACCTTCATGGAGCAAGGGGGACTTGAAAGATTTTGGTAGAATGTGTGGATAAGTGTAACTTCTAAAATAGGGGGGTTAGTGTATCTGCACTTGCTCAATTTATGGCTAGTGTAATTTCTGAAATAGGGTGGGATTAGTGTATTCATAGTGGTTCAATTCCTTTTGTAAACAAGAGGGATTTAATTCTCATCACATTAGAGGAGGAATATTGACACACTCGATGGAGATGTGGACTCTTAGAGGAGAGTTTTTCTCTCATTGTGTATTGAGGATGTGAATATCAATGTTCTCTCATGTTGTATAGAGGACTTGCAGGTTTGACAGTTAGGAGATCCACTAGTGAATTCAGTTTGCTGTTTCTTCGGTGAGTGAGGAGAATTGATGAAGGCGCTTCATCAAAGTCTCCAAAAGGGTTGATGTGTTCAACCCTTGTAGTGTTCTATCCCTTGTTTGAATTGATGTAATAAGAGAGGAATGTTGGAGTATTACATCATTTGATATAGTTTAGTATGTAGTTTAGAACAATAACAAATAAAATAAATTAACATGTAAATGTTAATTTATAAATATATAGGTTAGTTTTTTGTTAGTAAATGGGAGATACTTTCTCATAGAAGAAGTTAGATGGTTATTGGCTATTCACAGGAAACTCAAAGGCTTTAAAAAGCTATTGCAATGTAATGTAAGATCTATCCAAATGCAATAAAATATTATTCTATATCATTCATTTCTGTCACTATGGTTTGATCTTTAATATCATATTTGTGTTGATCATTTCAATATGGTATCAGAGAAATGAAGATGACGGGCTTGTGGGGGAGAAATGATGATGGAAAGGCATCAATTTGAGTGTGATAATGGTGTTGTGTGTTCAAATTATACTTGAGTATTCAAGTTGTTTTGATTTTAAAATCATGTTTTTTATACCAGCCTAACAGAGTGTCACTAAAATTGTAATATCTTTGTCATTTTATAACAAAATTTTAAAATTCAAGATATTTTGAAAAACTAGAAAAGAGATATTGTCACTATTTGATGATTCATTTGACGTTGAAGAGTGAGCAGCAAAATATTGATGTGAATTTTTTATAATTCACTTTTTTAAAGTTTTACCGTTTAATCATTTTGGCATTGGAAAAAGATGTTGGGTCTTGACTGAATGGGTTGGGTTTTGAGGTAATGTGATAGGTGTTGGGAAGTTTAAAAACCTTCACTGCAAATTAAAGTGGATTCCATTTAATTTCAAGTTGGGCACCATACTTTTCTACTGGATAAATATTGCTAAGTTGTTGAGTAAATATTGTTGTGTATTATTTTGACAATTGCATTACTACATTTTACTTTACATTGAGATACACATTCTAGACTATGGTCTATATATAAATTTGTGAAATTATATCTCAAAGGTGATATGTAGATGAGTTGGTTGACAAATGAATTAATAGTTGGTGTGAGAGGTTATAAGTTCAAAACATAAAAAGATATTTTTTAAATTGAAGTCATATCATATTATTTATGGATGCATGTTCTATGTAATAAAAGTTTTGAGATTCTTGTTTTGAAGAAAACAAATTTATTGTAAGGGTGTATTATCAATCAAATATGACACCAAATTTCTTGCTTTTAGGTATGGAAACACATGTATCAAACATTGCTTGTGCTTTTAGGGCCATTTTTGCTACACTTGACAAGACTTTAAAAGGCTCACATGTAATATTAGGAAGATAAAGTGTAAGCACATTGAATTGGAGGTTTGAGGAAAATGGAGGCTAAAGGTTTTTCTCATCTCGAGGTAGCTTCTCAATCAGAGATGGTCCATTACATGAGAAGTACCATCAATTTGTTTAATGTAGCACATATGTTACCTAAGGTTGTCACTGTTGTGTTTGTCATTGACGTCAACACTCAATATGGGTTGTCATTGATGCTTATTTTGATGGTGTACTAACAATGATGTTGCTGATGTTCATGGTTGGATGTCATGACTTGTTTAGTTTCAATTAAAGTTGTATTGAGTATGTTTGTTGTCAGCAGAGATGATATAAGATGTATTGAGTATGTTTTCAGAAAAGATGATATAATAATGATATATTAAGATGGGAATTAGAAGCATCAAGATGAGGTTTAGAAGTAATCCTGATGTTTAGAAGATGTTGTTGATGGCATGTAGCATGTTTTATGATCTTTCCTATTGATCTTAAGAAAGTATGTGTTGCTATAAGGAGGCTCTAGTCTCTGGATGTTGGTGAAGGTTTCTATTGTAGAAAGTTATCTTGAAGAATGTTTGGGAGAATGCTTTGTATTCCTCTTCATTTAAAGATATGGTCATGTTGTTCAAAAGTTAAGTTAAGTATGTTGTAAAGGTGCTAAATTTAAAGTTTCACATCATTTACCCCTTCGTAGAGAAAGTTGTAAGTGACAAAGTATAGAATTGTACTGTCCACTGGCTAGTTTCAGTGTATGTTGGCTCGTGCCAACTTGTTGTTGTATAAAAGGGTGAATTGGCTAATGAAGAATGATCCTGATGATCTTGTGATGTTTATTGTTGCTTTGCAAGGTATGTTTTTGTTTCTCCAAAATAGGCTATGGTCTGAAATTAAGGTGATGCTGGGTTATACTTTTGCCTAGCCGACTGAGGTATGTTGAAGGTATCCACCACAATGTCTTTTCTATGTAGAGTTCAAGGAGTGTTTGAAGATGTTGTATGGGTCATACCGACTCATCTAGGAGAAGCGCAATTAAGTTTTAATCTTCCAAGAGTACTGCCAAGTTGTAATGGTTGATGTGCTACAAGCTTCATGCTTTCTTGCTTAAGGGTGACCTATTTCAATTGTGTGAAGTGTGTGGATGTTATTCTTTGAAGGATGTTTAGGACGAGGGTAAGCATGTGTTGGAATCCACAAGGCATGTTCCTCTTCCTATTTTTGTGTGGAGTTCATGTTAGGGCTTGCCCTCTACACATTTAATGTTGTTTGATCTTTGTCTAACTTGTAATTGTAATATTATTGTTGTATTTGGCAGACATGTAATGTAATCAATGCAATATAATGTATATATTATAAACTTAGTTGACCTAGGTGAGGTGTGATTGCAAATGTGAATGTGAGAAGTAGAATATGGATGTGTAATGTATTATGATGTGTGATTGAAAGAGAAAGAGTAAAAGTGGTAGATCATGTCCAGATTCTTCTTGATGAAATTTTTTAGGCATAAGGGAAGTGAAGAGTGTGCCTAAATGATTGCTGGAAGCAGTGATCCAAAGGCAAAACTTCTTGAAGGCTGAAAGTAGTGAGTCAGTAAGCTACAAAGAAGACATTTGAAGAAATTGCAGTAGTTGTCAAAGTAGAAGAGTAACCATCAAAGGGGAGTGAAAAAGTAGAATTGAAATCATCAAAAGGAGTGAGCTTCATTATCAGTTTCAGACAGTAGAAGGATTGTCATGCTGTAATCTTTTTTGAGTTTTTTCTTAGTTTAGGGAGTAGTTGCTTCCTTGGGTTGAAGCCCTAAAACAAAGTCTACAGGGAGTTGTATCTTCCTTGGGAGTGACCCTAAAACCTTTCTTCAAGGAGTAATGGCTTCCTTGGGTTGTAGCCCTAAACAAAGTTGTAACTGTGATTCTTTTGTGAGGCTTCTAATTAGGACAATAGATCCTAGCATCTTTTCTCACCATGGTTTTTCCCCTTTGGGGTTTTCCACATACATATGGTGTTATGTGGTGTTGTGCATTACGTTGATCTTTCATGTTTTTGTTATTGTTGTAGATTAGGTTGACAAATGAGGTTGAAATACTAACTAAATGCAAATAAAACACAAAAAGCTATACCTTCACAATGTGACCCAATCTCATCAAAGAGGGAGAGGAAACTATGCACCCAAGAGCTCCTAGATTAGATAACCCTCTTTGATTCAAATGTGAAATTGCTCTTAACTCTAATTGCAAACTCACTAAAAGACTAGCTCAATTGACATTTGGGCATGGTAACTTTGCATAAAACTTGGATACTCAAATGGAAGGCTATGAATAAATGTATTGGCTAAGGTTTGGACTATTGAATTAATGAAATTAATTCATTTTTGGAGATAAAATAATGTGAATTTGGGAAATGGAGGGATAATTAATTAAATACAAATTTAATTAATTGGTTAGAAGGGAAATTGGTGCGTTTAGGGATGTCGGGAATCAGTTTGATGGTAGAAGACATTTTTAGGTGTCTACATTTGCCCCTCTTTGACGTGGCATCAGGACCTAGGAGGGAAGTGGCGTCAGGTCAAAGAAAAATATGCCCCAGCTACCGGGAAGGAATGAGATGGGTAAGGGATGCCCCCTTGAGAGGTCGGCGGGAAAAATAAATAATTTTCCGAGCAAGTTCTCGAAAGGATGCAATGGGAGTGAAAGTGGGACAGGGGATGGAAAAAGAAGATGGTAGGAAGAAAAATGGAGAAAAAAAGTTGAGATCTACACCCTAGAGGAAAAAGAGGGAGTGGAAGGATGACACGACCCACTATACTAGGAAAAGTGGGCCCTAAGAGTGCCACATTTGCACACTTTGAATTTAGAGAAGAAGGAGCGAAGGAGAGATGGCAGAGCGCAACCCCCAGTTCCCTCGACTTTGACACATCTCAGAGCGGTTTTGATCGTTTGGTCAGGCACCAGAGGCTAGACCCCAGGTAGGGTCTAACCCTGACTTTTTCATTTTTTTTGTTTATGTCACTTTTTGGGGGTTCAGGAAATAGGGTTAGTGCGCATAGCGCCAAAAGTTAGGCGGATTAGCACCATCCTTTGGATTGGTGCTATCCACAAGGGTAGGGTTAGGGCAGTTTGTCACCATTTACCTGGTACTTTAGCGCCATCATCTGAAGTAGCACCATTTTAGAAGAAAATGGATTTTAGCAATTTAGCACCACATTGGTGCTAGGGTAGTACTATTTTCTAGAATAGCGCCATTTAGGGTAGTAGCGCTATTTTGAATTCTAGCACCATATAGGGGTTTAACGTAATATAGGATATTAGCGCTCTTGGTGGAATTAGCACTATTCACTGGATTAGTGCAAAATTACAGGGCGACACCATTTTGTAAAAGGGCGCCATGTATAGTGTGCAGTAGCACCATGTTTGGGATTAGCGCAAAGCAGTTTGCGCAGTGGCACTATTTTATGTAATAGCGCTATTTAGAGGAAGTTGTAGCGCCATTTTAAAAATGACACAAGGGGTTGTCTGTTTTGGCGCCAAATGTGTCTGACTTTTTAGACATTAGAAGAAAGGTGTTGGTTTAGAAAAAGATAGGTCGATATCTGACTAGAAAGTTGTGGATGCAGGATACACGCCGATTTATAGTGTATTCACGCGAGCGACAAGTTCCATCCGTGATGGCCCTGTTCGACCATTTTGATGATGCTACGCGGGCTCGACTGGCTAGGTTGGGGCTTCTGACAGTGGTGTCGATGTCCGTGCTACGAGCTCATCGAGCTCTGATGATAGCGGTTGTGGAGTGGTACCGCTCGGAGACTTGCAGCTTTCTGTTGCGACTCGAGAGATCACGATCACCCTTGAGGATGTTTATCACATCCTCAAGCTACCTATTCAAGGCTGGCCTGTTAGATATGATGTAAGGAGGGGGCAGAGTGCCCTGATCAGAGTGTTTGGAGAGGACCACATTGTTCTCTCAGCAGACGGGAGAGAGATGAGCTATGAGGGGACACTGGCTGCAAGTGCAGATCCCTTTGCCTTATTCCTGTGTGCATTGATTGGTGGGGTTGTGATCCCAGATAGGCAAGGCAGGGGTTTCCCAATTGGTTGGGGAGAGATGATCGATGGTATGGTGAGGCATGAGACTGTGTATGCCTGGGGGCCTGCGATGCTGGGGCAGCTATATCACGAGATCCACACAGTTGCTTATCTTCATGATTTAGCGTTGTCAACCGGGGTGACTCTGCTGCATGTGTGGATCTGGGAGCACATCACAGTTACATGGCCGACATGCAGGTACTATCACCATCGTTTTGAGGTGTTTGTGTTCTTATATCGAGATGTAGAGTACACGTATACAGGACAGGTGCAGTATTGGAGGTGGATGCTGGATGATGTCATTCGTGTGACCTAGCAACCATACATTGGAGTGGAGCCATGGCCAGATGATGATATTCACATGCCATTTACATTTTAGCAGCAGTACCTGATGGGTCGAGGAGACCACACCATCAAGATGTATCTACCCTCGTGGGTGATGCGGTAGTTTGGGTTGAGGTAGGACATGCCACAGTAGATGGCCATTTTTGCTCGGACCCATTGAGATGCGCCCTTTTGGCCTGCAGCCATACAGCCACAAGTTGCTCAGGATGATTTTTTTGCTCTACGGCCAGTACAATGGGATTGGAGGAGCACAATGAGGGATACAGGCACTACCCCTGCATACGATATATCGTGGCAGATGTGGCCACTGACCTAGTTTACAGATCCTACCGAGGCAGTACTTGTGGAGGAGGCATCAGGCTCAGGGGATGATGATTCAGATGATAGTGGTGGTGATGACTTGGATGGGGATGACTTTCTAAAGCAGGGGGAGGAGATCATTAGAGATGACCTCATGGAGATTGGAGGGGATGGAGAGAAGAGGGTGGTTGGTAGGGATGTCCAGCTGATAGATGTGCTGGTAGCAGTGGCAGCTGGACAGGAGTAGGTGGGGCAGCAGGTACCTGTACAGCAGGTGCATGTTGAGCAGGTGCAGATCAGAGTGGGGCGATAGTCTAGAGGACCTCTGCGGCATGGGGGACAACCAAGGGTGGATAGGGGTGAGTTACCCCCACCATAGGTAGGGTAGTAGCAGGTTATAGGGCAACAAATAGCAGGGCAACAGGCGGGCCCCTCAGGGACAGTTGGAGAGGGTGAGGTTGAGAGGCTTACACCTCGTCGGTGGCCTCAGGGTGAGGAGGAGGAGATGGACACCCTAAGAGCACAAGTGACGAGCCTGTAGGAGGCATTAGAGAGCCGCAATGCAGAGTTGGTTCAGTTGTGGGGGCATTGGCCTTATTGGATGGGTTAGATGGATAGGTGCCTGCGTTGCAGGCACAGTTAGCCCAGGCGCAGGGTGATGTCAAGATTTTGACAAGAGAGCGGGATGTAGTGCTTTTGAGAGCACAACAAGTAGAGACTGCTTTGTAGACTTCTGGGGCTAGTATGGCACCAGTGTTGACATTGACACAGACACAACTGTCCCAGGTGCAGACATAATCATATCAGTTACAGGGGCAGCTGACTCAGGTTCAGGGGGATTTGACAGAGGCCAAAGCACGGGTGGAATATTATCGAGGCCTTTATTATGCGGTAGTGTCAGTGGCACAGCGTGCCCCGAGCTATAGTCAAGTTAGTAGATTAAGGGCCTCCAGGTCTCATAGGTCTAGATCTGTTTAGAGCATCTAGCAAATGATGCCTCATCCCTCCTATGTGCCCCACCAGGTGCCACAGGTACAGGTACAAACATAGTCATAGCCACCGCCACAGGCAGGACCATAGCCATAGACAGGGACACAGCCACCAGCAGGATCAGGATCCCCCACCTGATCAGACAGAGGGTCCTCCATGTGATATTGTATCATCATAGCCCTTAGAGGCATTGTGTCAGGACTTTATATATTTTTTGATGTATATATGAGGGATGTACATTTTTTTGCGATGATATATGATGTGATGGAGATTTTTGATGGCCTATGCATTTGTTTATGATGCTCTATTTATGCTTATGATGATGCCTATGTTTATAGATGCAATGTGTTTTATGGATTTATATGCTATGGATGTGTTATGTTTATGCAATTATGTTTTTGATGTTATGGATGTACTTATGATGGATGCAGTGATGGTTTACTTATGTTGATATATGCATGGTTTGTGATCTATGGACTATATGATGCAACTAAATGTTCAGACTAATAAACATTTATTATGGATGGAAAAATGTGATGTAAGGAAATGTATGTTTATTGAAATAAACACATGTTATGTATGGAAATATGTATATGCAACTAGATTATCTGTTAAATGTAGTTTAAATGATTATGATTGTGATGATGTAATGTAACTAAATGTCACTAGTGTTGATGCAATGATATGTGAAATGTAATGTGATGATTTATTAAATGAACCTAATGATTGTGCAAATTAAAAGATTTCTAAAATGAACCTAAATGAAATGCAAGTTTAAATGATTAAAATGAACTTAAATGATTAAAATGAACCTAAATGATTAAAATGAACCTAAATGAGATGTAATTTAAGTGATTAATATGAACCTAAATGAAATGCAAGTTTAAATGATTAAAATGAACCTAAATGAGATGTAATTTAAGTGATTAAAATGAACCTAAATGATATGCAACCTTAAATGATTAAAATGAACCTAAACGAAATGCAAGTTCAAATGATTTAAAATGAACCTAAATGATATGCAAGTTTAAATGATTTTGATATGTAGCTAGGTGATATGTGAGATGTAAACTAGGTGATAGGTGAGATGATCAAGTCTTGATACACATGATGTTCTTTGTTTTGACCCTAAGTGGTGAGGTTGTGGGAAAGGGGACTAGGTGGGGAGAGGATAGGGGTGTATGGATGGGGTAGGGATAGGATTGGGAGCATCTAGAGGATGGGGGTGGGGAGATGAGAGGATCATTTAGGTCATAAGACACCACGTCATTGAGGGACATTTACTTTGGTTCAGGATGTGTTGAGTGGAGATACGGAGGGGGAAGGGGATTAGTAAGGGAATTGGATAGGTTGGGGGGGAAGTGATTATCAAATCTAGGCCGAGATTGTATAGTTGTTTAGGATGATGATTTTGAGCTAGTAATAGTAGTTTGCATAAGACTAATTGAGAGCATTTCTTAGTTTATTATAGCAATGTAGGATACAGTTCACAAAGGTATGAAATGACCTAGGTGATGATGTATATCCCACAATTGCATGGACTAGACCCACAAACAATAGGTTGATTTCATTTGTGCCCAAGGTAGTATAATCTTTCCTAGCCTAGGAAGGGGACTCATAGCGATGAGTGCGAATAATACATATAAGGTTTTGATGCCTATATATGCAAATGGGACACATCATGCTAGAACCGACCTAGACTTTCAAGATATGAATACTATTCCTGGAGTAATGAAACCAACCCACAAGTACAACATACAGAAACAATGACTATGTCTACTCCAAGTGTCATCCGCTACTTACCATGATATAATGAGATCAAGGTAGTTTTGGAGATGACTGAGAGTAAGACAAAAAATAAAAATCAATAATCAAAAAGAAAAACAAAAAGATACAAATAGCCTTTTTGTACTCTTGCCAAGAGACATGTTAATAGGATGTAGATTTTTGTCCATTGTGGGAAAGATATATCCTAGGACGTAGATCAGTTGGATTTGATGGGGGATTTTTTTGAAAGGTGGGCAAAGGAACAGTCAGGCTATGTGTAAGATTATAGTTGGTATGTTGATTGATGATTTTTATGGTAGGGACCATGTTTCAAGTGTATACGTAGTGTGTGTATCATTTATTAGAAAGTTCAGTGAATGGGGACCATCCAAACAGGTTGGATGGGTGCATCTTATGTACCTAAGTACTAGAAACATCCTTCGTATCCCAGACTGCCTACATACCCTATATCCACAGGATCAAGGTACCTTCAAGATGCAGGTGAAATGAATATGTAGTTCTGGCATGACTTGATGATGTGGGAATTGTTTGGGATGGGTGTGATGGTGGGATTTGATGTATGTTTTGATGATTGTGATTGTTAGCGAGATCGATGTATGGGGTGAGTTTTTTGGATTTTCTGTGTTTTTCTATTGTTTTTGGATTTTCTAATTTTGTGTTGTTTTTTGGATTTTCTAATTTTGTATGTACAAAGGGGAGCTTACAAGGATCCTCGTTCCATGAGTTAGCCTTGGGATGGGATAGTGTGGGTTGGGTGATAGGACTTGATGCTTCAGAATTCCAAGCCATGGGATATGTGGGATATGGAGTGTTGTGATGGAAAAGGGTCTTATTAGATGGTAGAACCGGCCACTACGCATGGTGCTTGAAATAGGTTTTCACCATAGTACTTATCCAAGGCGTCACCGAAGTGATTTTCACCATTGGAAGTTTTTAATTGCAGTCGGGTTTTTTCTTAATTTTTTGATTTTTTGGTGTTTTTGATTTTTCTATTTTTTTTATTTTTTGACTTGGGGTATCGGATGGGTTATGCATAAAATTTTATTAGATGTAGGATGTTCATCAGCTCATCCAGAGGCTGCCCCTCAGGTGTTGCAAGCTGATATGCTCCTAATCCATAGTCGGCTATGATGACATAAGGTCCTAGCCAATTGGGTTCAAATTTTCCTTGTTTAGGATGCTCTTGCAGGTTCTCCTAATTTTCCATAAGGACAAGGTCACCTACTTCAAATTTTTGGGTTTTGATCCTCTTGTTGTAGCTTCTTCGGAGGCGGTTCTGATATGCTTGCAGGTGGTTCAATGCATTTAGGCATTTCTCATCCAGTAGTTCTAGTTGATGCAACCTTGTGACTCTGTATTCCTCATCAGAGATTATGTTTTGTAGGGATACTCATAGAGATGGGAGCTTGACCTCAATAGGTAAAATGGCTTCAGATCCGAATACTAGTGAGAATGGAGTGGCTTCTGTGGGGGTGCGGATGCTTGTGCGGTAGGCCCATAGGGAAGGATTGAGTTGGAGGTGCTAGTCATGGCTAGCTTCATTGACTGTCTTCTTGAGAATGCGAAGGATGGTTTTATTAGAAGCCTCTGCTTGACCATTTCCTTGAGGGTAATATGGCGTGGAGAAATGGTGTTTGATATTGAATTTTTCACACAAGGTGCGAACTTCTTGGTTCTTGAATAGCTTTCCATAGTCGGTGATGATAGAATGAGGGATACCATAGTGGTAGATGATGTAATGGAGGATAAACTTGGAAATTTGGGTGCCAGTGGTGAAGGTGAGTGGTATTGCTTCCACCCACTTTGTGAAGTACTCGGTAGTGGTGATTATGAACTTATGACCATTGGAGGATGGGGGATGTATTTTCCCTATGAGGTCAAGTCCCCACTGTGAGAAAGGCCATAGCATTTTGATGGGTTGCAACCCCTGTGCTAGTGCATGAATGAGATCACCATGCTATTGACATGGGAGGTATTTTTTGATAAACTGATAGACATCTTGGTCCATGGTTGGCCAATAATATCTAGTCATGAGGATCTTTTTAGAAAGAGCAGGTCCACTTGAATGTGCCCCACAGATGCCTGCGTGTACCTCTTCCAAGGCTACCTCAGCTTCCCTAAAGTCTAAACATCATAGAAGTGTGCCATCAAGACTCCTTTTGTACAGGGTGTCGCCTACAAGGATGAATCAGGAGGCTCGACGGATGAACGATTTTCGCTGTGAGGTGGATAGGTTAGGGGGAAGGATATTATTGTGGAGGTATAGGTAGGTTTCCTAATACCATGGGGATAGGGGACCAATCACTTCGCACACTAGTTCTGATTGAGGAACATCGTATGCTAGGATGGGGAGTTCTTCTATCAGGAACTCACATTTCTTGCTTTCTTCATGTTGACCAGAGATCTGATGGTAGATAGCCATGGCATCTGTAGCTTTATTGTTGAGCCTTGAGATTTGTTCAAAGTGGATGTCATTGAAGTAGTCTTTGAAGTCATCGACCATCTTTTTGTAGGGCAAGAGCTTATCATCCTTGGTCTTATACTCATTATTTACCTGCTAGATGACTAGTTGAGAATCTCCATATACAGTCAGGTTCTCAATTTTCCATTTTATTGCAATGCAGAGACCTGTGATGAGGGCCTCATATTCTGCCATGTTATTGGTACATGGGAATGTGATTTTGAAGGACTTAGGGATGGTGTCGCCCTAAGGGGTAACAAATAGGACACCTGCCCCTGAGCCTCTGTGTGTGTATGATCCATCGAAGTACATCTTCCATGTGTCTGTGGCTGGTATGAAGGTCAAGATAGCTTCATTAGGAAACTCTGCTAGTGTAGGATGTTCTTCCAGAATGGGCACTTCAGACAACTGATCGGAGATAACCTATCCTTTGATGGCCTTTCTCTCAGTGTATTCAATGTCAAATTCAGTGAGAATCATGACCCATTTTGCCATTCTCCCAGTAAGAGTAGCTTTATTTAGCAGATACTTTAGTGGGTCGATCTTGGTGATGAGCTTGGTCTTATGATTGAGCATATAGTGTCTTAACTTTTGTGAAGTAAAGACGAAGGCTAGACATGCTCGTTCAATTTGTGTGTAGTTTAGCTCATATGAGATCAGGGTGTGACTAATGTAGTAGATGGCTCTTTCCTTTCCATGCTCATCGTACTGTGCTAGTAAGGCTCCGATAGTTGTCTCTATTGCGGAGATTTATAACAAGAGGGGTTCTCCTTGCCTAGGTGGAGTTAGCACAAGAGGGTTAGCTAGGTATTCTTTTAGTTGATCAAAGGCATCCTGACACAGAGTGTTCCAGACAAAGGCTATATCTTTTCAGAGTAGATGCTAGAATGGTTGGCACTTATCGGCAAGCTGGGCAATGAACCGATGGATAGACTGGAGTTTTCCTTGCAAACTTCTCAGTTGTTTCAATGTTTTCAGAGGAGGCATTTCAGTGATAGCCTTGACCTTTGCAGGATCTACTTTGATTCCTCTTCTGGAGACTATGTATCCCAACAGTTTGCTCGAGGTGACCCTGAAGACACACTTCTTTGGATTTAGGCACATATTGTATTGTTCTAATCGGTCGAAGATCTTGGCCAAGACATCCAGGTGTGCTTCTCTTGTCTTTGATTTCCCTAGTAAGTCATCCACATAGTCTTCTATGATGTGGTGGAAGAGGTCATGGAAGATTATAGTCATAGCTCTTCGATATGTAGCTCCTGCATTCTTCAGGCCAAACGACATTACAACCTAGCAGTATGTTCCCCATGGGCATATGAAACCTGTCTTATGCTGATCCTCTTCGGTGATTTTGATTTGGTTATATCCTAAAAAGCCATCCATAAGGGATAACATCTCATGTCCTGTTGTGAGATCCACGATCATGTCAATGTTTGGTAGTGGGAAGTCGTCTTTCAGGAAGGCCTTGTTGAGGTCTCTGAAGTCAGTGCAACAGTGGATTTAGCCATTTGGTTTGGCTACTAGTACTAGGTTTGAAACCCATTCAGGATAATCAATTGGGCGAATGAACCCAACATTCAGTAGTTTCTTTATCTCTGCTTTGACAAGGAGGGCTACCTGAGGATTCATTTTTCTAAGTTTTTGCTTTACTGGCTTCACATTAGGGTGTACTACAAGGTGATGAAAAACCAACACGGGATCTAGCCCTAGCATGTTTGCATAGGTCCATGCAAAATTGTGATTTCATCATCTGAAGAATGTCAACAAGTTTTCTTGTTCCTGTGTGCTAAGAGATTCTGCCCTGAAAGTGATTTTTGGTTCTTCTTCTGTCCCAAGATTCATTTCTTGGGCTAGCTCAACTAGTATAGGTGATCTATCTGGAGAAAACTTGTCTATTTTGAGAAGGCCCATGCTTCCATCTCCTAGCACCTCGTGGAGGTTTTCACCAGGAGATACGTCTTTTATTTTTATTTTTTTGGGATCTGACACTGCCGCAAAACGGTTTTCACCATCAGATCCATTTTTGATTTTTATGTTTTTATGACTAGAAGTAGGGGTTGTCTCCCTGAAATAGGCATACATGTCAAGTTCCATGATATATCCTTCTCTGTGATCTCCCAGGGGGAAATGGTCTCTAACTCCCATCATTTAAGCGATGGCCTCATCGTTAGGTGTGATGTTGAAGACAAGAGGTCCCCATTGGTCCCAATCTATAAGTTCTAGGTATACCAATGGTAAGTCATTGGAGGACGAGGCTAGGGTGGTGACTGTGTGGATGGTGCATATGGATGAGTCAAAGAAATCAGCAAAGTCACTAAAGGACTCTTAATGGTCTGTTTCATTGACGTTGTCAACTTCAGGGGGGACTGTAGCAACCTCGGCTAAGATACATTCACCGGTAGTGAGGATACGTTATCTTTGTCCATATCCTAACCCTTGGGTATAGGGGTTTCTTGTCACTTGCAGCAGTTCCACGATTCCTTGTTCATGAAGGCCTATACCACCTTGTCCTTTGTAACCCATGCTTTTGACAATTTCAAACCCTTTTCCATAGATTTCTGTTGGTATGGTGGGAGCTTCTTGTTTTGTTTCTTCATCCTTGTATAGCCAGGATGAGATATCTTTGAGTACATCCTGATCCAGAAGATGTTTCTTCTCAAAGATGGGTGAGGGTTTGCACTTGATGTTGACTGTGTTGGTTGCTTCTGTCTTTGGGATGCCGAATGTTTTAGGATTGGGTAATGTACCCACACAAAAAGTATCGTGCAGGTTGTATTCTCCACATCCCATGTCGCTGAGCTTGATCTTGACCTCGGGTGGTGGAGGTTCTTGGGATGAAGTGGTGGCAATGTTTGCGGGGTAAATATATGAGTTTGATGATGTTGGATTGGCTTTGGTGGTGGCTTTATTGTATGGGCAGAAGGTGTGGTTGTGACCTTCCAAGAAACTATAGTATTGGAAGGGGCGAGGATTGGCATAGACAGTTACTTCTGTGCCATTGTGAGTGAACTTGAGGTATTGATGAAATGTGGATAGGATGGCTTACATGGCGTGGATCCATGGTAGGCCAAGAAGAATGTTGTAGGGGAGGTCAAGATCAAGGACCTAACATTTTGTTTCTAGTATTTTCTATCCTACTTGAATAGGAATCTTGATGGTGCCTTCAGATAGCCGTTCGGTGTCATCATAGCCTTTGATTGTGATGCACTCGCTGGTGTCTACAACCACATCGGAGTACCCCAAGTGTTTTAGCAGTTTTAGAGTGCATATGTTTAGGCCGAAGCCACCATCTATTAAGACTCTTTTAATGATGTGTTTGTGGATACGAACTTCGATGTGTAAGGCATCGTTGTGTAGGTCCTTTTCTGAAAATGTGAGATGGTGAGGTGCGGCGATGTGTCCTACCATGGCTTGGAATTGGGTCACATTCAAGTTGGCGGGTACTTGAGTTTGCAAGAGTGCTTTGTCGAGAACGTCTTTGTGAAGGGGGGATGTGCGGAGCAACTCAAGTATGGATATTTGTGCAGGGGTCTTTCCTAGATGCTCTAGGAGGTTATACTAATTGGTAGGTGATGGACATGTGGTTAGACAAGGGGGTAGGGGATTAGATGTGGATGCAGGTATTTGTTCAGTGGGTGGGGCTATGCAGATGGATACACGGCCACGACGGGTTGTGACAGTGCAATCAGGTGCTTGTGCCTGAATGGTGATTGTGTTGACATGGTGGGATGATGGTTCTATTTGCCCTATGATAGAGTCATAGGATGCGGGTGGTGGGGTGACGTTGTATGTTTGGTTGGATGAGGAGACTTTAGTATGGTTAGGCAGTGGATCCTTGTAAGCTTTGAGGTTGGCGTTTGGCAATGGTTAGGTGCTTTAATCGAGGCTGACTTGATTTTGATCTATAAGGTCTTGGATGCAATGTTTTAGTTGCATGCAGTCAGTGGTTTTATGACCTACAATGCGGTGGTATTCACAATAGTCATTTTCATTATACCACACGGCTTTGAGTTCATTCTCGTGATGGGGTCTAATAGATGGGAGTGTGATCAAACCTTTCTTGAGACATCTGTCGATAATGTCTTCGATGGGTTCCCCTAAGGGTGTAAATTGTCTTCGAGGTTTGCATGGTTTATTTTGCCCCCTTTGGTTATTTACATTGGTGGCATAGGTATGTGCAGGTGTTTGATTCCATACATGTTGGACGGCTTTCATATTCATGACACTATCATTCAAAGTGTCCTTGTTCTTCCCCCAATAGTGTGATTTGTCATTTGATTGCGTGTTGGCGTTGTTGTTTGTGTTGGGGGTGTTGATATGGGGTTTGGTGTTATTGTTGTTGGACTTGTAGTTGTATAATTTTATGGAGCCCTTGGCAATGAGGGCTTGTTCGATGGTGGTACCTTTGTCAATGACCTCTTCAAAGGTAGAAGCACAAAGAATTTGTAAATGGAACCCTAATTCCTGATTGAGGTTGGTCACAAACATGGTGATGAGTTGTTTTTCAGGAATTGGCCATGGGAGTTTGCTTGCTAAGCTTCTCCACCTTTGCAAGAAAGAAGAGAAGGCTTCTTCATTCTTTTGTTTGGTGTTGCAAAGGTCTATCATAGTCATTTCATGCTTGAAATTGTAGGAGAAATGGTTTACAAATTTTTCTGCAAGCTTAGGGAAAGTCCTAATGCCTGGGGGGAGATGTGCGAACCATTTAGCGGCTTGACCACCGAGGCTTCTTGGAAAGAGTCTCATAAGATATGTATTGTTATTGGAGACTTCTAAGAAAGTGATGTAGAACTCCCTAAGATGGTCCCTAGGGTCTCCCTTTCCCTTGTATTTGTCAAATTTAGGTGTCTCAAAGTTCTTGGGGAAAGGGGGCATGTATAATGTGCGATCAAATGGATAGGGGCAGATGTCCTCAAAGGAATAGTGTTTGCACTTGCCTCCAGTTTGCATGTCGTCTACCTTTTGGATCAAGCACTATACAACGGTTGTGAGATCCTGTGGTTGTTGTGGTTGGAGTGTGTAGGCTTGTTGATTGGTGAGATGTTGGAGATGAGGTAGGATTTGATGTTGGAGATTTGTTTGGCCAAGGTTTTGGTACTATGGGTTGGTGTTTTGGTTGATGCGTGCTTGATGTTATTGATATACATGGAGTTGTTGGAGAATATGTGGTGGTATTTGGGGATTGGTTTGATTTTGTGTTGATGAAGTTATGGGGTTATGTGGATACATGACATTGGATGGATTAACGTTGGATGGGTTGGACGCATTGTAAGGTGGTTGTGAGAATAATTGTCTTAGGTAGGCGATGGTTTGGGGGTTGGGTGGAGGCACACTCATGGAGGTACTCGCATGCATGATGTTTCCTTGTATGCCCAAGGTGATTTGTGGAATGGAAGGGTTTATGGTAGTTGTGGTAGTAATGTGATGACAGGTTGGGAAGTGGTAGGGATGATGGCACTTGTGGGGATTGCGGATGTGGCAGTAGTAGAGCTTATGGAAGTGGTAGATATGGTAGGTGTTGATGTTTGTGAGATGATATGTTGGGTATTTGATGTAGATGCTTGGGTATTTGATGTGGTAGGAACAATTGTAGAGGTGGATGGTTGTGATGATGTCGTGATGGGGGGTAGTTGAGTACTAATTTTGAGGAGATGATCAAGATATCTATTCGGGTTTGACCTTAGGATTTTATCAAGTAAGTCCATGTTATCAGCATATTGCGTAAAGCTCAAAACATCTAGGTCATCTTGGGATATGGTGGGGATGTTTTGTGTTGGTGGGGGTGGTGGTGGTTGTGATTGTTGTAATAAATGGAAAGGATTTTTGTTAGGATTATATGGGGGGATGTAAGAGTATGTAGGTGGGTTTTGATTGATGGGTATGTTGCTACTGTTGGTGTTAGGCATTCCTATGCCGCCATATTGCCAAGATTCTGCCATTTTTTTATTCTTTTTGTGTTGTGATCTTGTGATGGGCATGCACGCATATCAAGTTGATTTCTAGAAGTAGAGTGAGATGGGGATGGAGACCTTAGAGAATTTGATTGATTGTGTTGGACCCAAAGGTGGATGTGGTAATAAGATGGAGAGGGTGATAAGAAAGGAGGATATTGACTTTTGCACAAATTTTGGACCAAAGGACAGATGAGGGGTGGTGTTTGTCTTTGAGGATGATTTTGATGGAAGGGGTTTTGACTTTGATGTTGATTTTGATTGATTAGGATGATTAGGATGATGTTTTTGGGAAGGACTTGATGGTCAACAAGTTGAGCTTTAGGTAAGATCTAGATTTTGTATTGGTACAAAGGGATGTTTCTTTGTTTAGGGTAGACTAATGACCTTATGCAAAGAGGGATGATTGTCTCACTTAAAAGGTAGACTAATGACTTTTCAAGCAATATATGATGTGAATGATGAGGTCTAGAGCTAATGTTGGCTCAAAATGGTGATGAGTTTTTGATTGATGATTTGTTGATGGGTGTTTTGATTTGGATTTGGATTTTGATATTTGATCCAAGGAGATATGTAAAAAATCAAATGCTGATAAATAGATATGGACTTGACTGGATTATGATATAGTAAAGGGTCCAATAATGATGATGGTGGATTCTCTAAGGCCCAAATGAGGAGAAAATGGATGGGCTGTTGTCAAATTTTTGGAAGGTGAATATGGATTATGGTAGAGCAGACGGTGAAGATCACAACTAAATGGGTCTTAGTCTTAGGCAAGTCAATCTAAAAATAGCACCAATCCACAGGTGAAATGGCGCTAAAATTAGACAGAGATGGCACTAAAATAGGGTAATGTTGGTCGAGGTCCTAAAAAGATAGATTTTGATGGCAAATTTGGATTTGTTTCGATTTGAGATTTGGTCAAATTGTTTTCAATGTCTCTTGGCAAGTTGCTTGAGAATAATTAAAGCATATTAACACACAATTATGCACATGAACGCACAGTAACCAAGATTTTTGTTTGTGAAATGACGTGTGATTTTGTTAAATAAGCACTTTACACAACCTAAGGTGAAGATATGATAGTGTTTGTTGAATCCCCTAGCTATGCCTATTCAAAGCGGGTAGCTCCAAGATCTTGGTAGCACCGGATCCTCCTTACAATTACACACACTTCTCACGCATAGCAAGATCCAGGTTTCTTATAAGGCTTGTCCCTCACCAAACCTTTAGATTATCCCTGCTACCTCAGCTAAGAATCGCATGAATCAGGGCTACTTCAAAGGTTTCCCTTTTGCGTCAACAAATAGAAGGATTTTGGCTTGCTAAACAAAGGTTCATAGTAAGTGCTTTCGTTTAGGTGGTTATACATGCGGCAGTGCTACTTTCCATTATGGAGTCTCCTAGCCTCCAAGGATTACACCTTGGAGGGTTTTGGGGGAGGTTGGCTGTTGGTATAACTAAACAACACCTGTTGCTTGTGAATTTCGTCTCAAACACCTTATTTTATATAGCGGCTTGAAAGAGCTTGGCTTTAGCTTGTTGCCGCTTGGGTTGTTCCCACCTTTCAAAATGGGGTGGCAGGCCCTCTAAGGATTAACAAAAGCAACACAATCACAAAAATACTTTTGATCCCCAAGTTCATTCAAAGACGCGAGGGGAGAGCATACGTATTCTTTATGATTGTATCACACTAAACATGGTTCATTTTTGTTCTTTGGATTATGTTGGGGGTGATTAATGCAAGTTTTGTGAGAAGCTTTTGATTCCCAAGGTCACCAAATGGTGCGAGGGAAGAGCATACACTTTTCACTCCACAAACATAAACCACGAAAACACTTCACACAAATTAGATTGATTTTCTTGATTCTATGCGTGAAGAATGCAGATTGTTTTTCTTTTTAATCCAATGCTTCTAATTGATGCAATTTGAGATTCTTTTTAAAGCCCAAAATTAAAGTGTTTGATAGTTGTTGGCACACAATTTGTGAATTTTAAAACACCAAATTTAAATGTTTGGTACACACACACAAAGATTTGTTTGTTGTTTTTTATTCAATTTTATTGCACCAAATCAAAATATTGTGTAACTAACATGTGAAGGGTTCATTTTAAATTTCAAATTGAAATGTTTGCTAATCTAACAACACACTGCAAAAAATCTTGTTAGTGTTCACAATCTAATGTGAATGACCTGCAAAACACTTGTCAGTACCTGCACAGACAGCAAAGTCAGTTTCAAAAATAGCGCTAAAATAGAGTCCTAATGGCGCCACTACGGACAATAAATGGCAACACTGACAGAAAATAGACTGAGAACCTGACACCCTATACAGATAGTGCCAGTTCATAAGATAGCGCTAATATGAGACCCAGAACACACCAAAATAGAATATTGTGCTATAGAGTTATACAAAAGGTGCTACTACAATGAATGGTGCTAATACAATAGAAAGAAAGTTCTAAAGGAGAAAATAGCGCTAAAATAGGTCCAGAAATGCGCCACTGCGCAACTTGTCAGACAGTCTGGTTACCCCTACGGATAGCACCAATCTGGGCACGGATAGCATCGATACGGGCCTGAACGCATCCGACCTGCAGAAAGGAGTTTCTCCTAACCAAAACAGAGTGTTAGGCTGCACACATAAGAGGTCCCGTTAGCATTGTTAGTCTTGATAAATGAAAAAAAATACAAAAGAGAAGCCAAAATGCATGTTTAAACTTTATAAAAATTTTGGCATAACTTCCCCTTGTATTTTCCAATATTCCTGCAAAACAAAGAGCAGTTAGGTACAAAAAACAACAAGAAGATCATTAAAATATGACATGTGATTGAGTTTATAAAATGGAAACGTGCTACGCAAAATAGCACTAAAACAGAGGATAGCACTAAAAGGCTCCAGAGATAGTGCTACTGTGCAGGTAGGATGGCGCTGCATCGGTAAAAACACATCCTTTGCACAAAACTCACACAAAACATATTAGACTTGGACCTTGTGGGTCCCACCGGGCATGCCAATGTAGATTAGGTTGACAAATGAGGTTGAAATACTAACTAAATGCAAATAAAACATAAAAAAGCTATACCTTCACAATGTGACCCAATCTCATCAAAGAGGGAGAGGAAACTATGCACCCAAGAGCTCCTAGATTAGATAACCCTATTTGATTCAAATGTGAAATTGCTCTTAACTCTAATTGCAAACTCACTAAAAGACTAGCTCAATTGACATTTGGGCATGGTCACTTTGCATAAAACTTGGATACTCAAATGGGTTGAGAAATGTTGTATTTATTGACTTTTGGAAGGGATTTTGATCCAATAGTGGAGATTGATTTGAAAGATCAATGGGGAGGATAAAAGTGATGTGGAGGGCCTAGATTCAATCTTGGAGGAATGGAGGGCTATGAAAAAAGTAAATCTTTTATTCATTTTGGGAAAAGGGGTTATTAAATGAATATGGGGGTGAAGGATTATGTTTGAATTAAAGATTCATATGGGGAATGTAAAATGAATTAAAAATTTATTTGGGGATAAGTGGAGATAAATGAGGTATGGGGATGTAGGGAATTAATTGTGATGTGGGATGTTTTAAAATAAAAAATTGACTTATGTGGATTTATTTCAATTTTTTATTTGGAGGATGTGGGGAAGGGTGTTAAACTAGGTTTGACCACCCAAATGAAGGGTTTAGGATTAATTAAACATAGGTTTTATTTAATTAATCCTAGGGCTAGGATGAGGTAGGCTAGGGTAGGCAATTAAATAATAGCTATTTAATTGTTTAGGGTAGGGATAGGTCAATTAATAGGTTGAATTAATTAGTTAAACATGGTTTAGCTAATTAATTGGATTTAGTGAAAAGGAGGAAATTGATTAAATAAATATTGCATATTTATTAAATCAATTGGCTAAGGTTTGGACTATTGAATTAATGAAATTAATTCAATTTTGGGGATAAAATGATGTGAATTTGGGAAATGGAGGGATAATTAATTAAATACAAATTTAATTAATTGGTTAGAAGGGAAATTGGTGCATTTAGGGATGTCAGGAATTAGTTTGATGGTAGAAGATATTTTTAGGTGTCTACAATTGCTGTTAAGTTTAAGTTTGAATCTACTCTAAAGAGTTCAAGATTTGTTTGAATACTAATTCACCCTCCCCTCTCAGTATCTGGGTGTGTCCAACACAATTTGTGTCCCTTCATGGAGTAGTGTGGACTTGACAGATTTTGGTATTATGTGTGGATAGTGTAACTTATGAAATAGTGTGGGGTTAGCATATTTGCACTTACTCAATTTATGGATAGTGTAATCTCTGAAATAGGGTGGGATTAATGTATTCACAGTGATTCAATTCCTTTTGTACACTAGAAGATGGATTTTATTCTCATCGCATTGGAGGAGGGATATTGACACACTTGAGGCAGATGTGGACTCTCAGAGGAGAGTTGTTCCCTCATTGTGCATGGAGGATGACAATATATATGTTCTCTATGTTGTATAGAGGACTTGCATGTTTGACAGTAAGGAGATCTACTGGTGAATTCAGTTTGGTGTTTCCTAGGTGAGTAAGGGGAATTAGTGAAGGCACTTCATCAAAGTCTCCAGAATGGTTGCTATGTTCAACCCTTGCAGTGTTATGTACCTTGTTCAAATTGATCTAATAAGGGAGGAATGTTGGCTTATTACATCATTTGATATAGTTTAGTATGTAGTTTAGAATTATAATAAATTAATTATTTAACATGTAAATGTTAATTTATAAATATAGGTTAGTTTTTTGTTAGTAAATGGGAGTTACTTTCTCATAGAAGAAGTTAGTTGGTTATTGGCTATTCATGGGAAACTCAAAGGCTTTAAAAAACTATTGCAATGTAATGTAAGATCTATCAAAATGCAATAAAATATTATTTTGTATTATTCATTTTTGCAACTATAGTTTGATCTTTAATATCATATTTGTGCTCACCATTTCATTATTGTATTAGAGAAATGGAGATGACAGGCTTGTAGGGGAGCAAGAACAACAGAAAGGCATCAATTTGAGTGTGAGAATGGTGTTGTGTATTCAAATTATAGTTAAGTATTCAAGTTGTTTTGATTTTAAAATGACATTTTTTATACCAACCTAACATAGTCTCACTAAAATTGTAATATATTTGACATTTTATAATGAAATTTCAAAATTTATGATATTCTGGACAACTAACTAAGAGAGGAATAAAACCCAGATATGTTTTGAGTATATTGTGAGTATTTGATGAGACATTTGGCGTTGAAGAGTGAGTATAAAAATAGTGATGTGAATTTTTTATTATTCACTTTTCTAAAGTTCTACAATTTAAACATTCTGGCATTGGAAAAAGATGTTGGGTGATGACCGAATGGGTTGGGTTTTGAGGTAATGTGTTGGGTGCTGGGAAGTTTAAAAACCTTCATTTTTGTTTGTTTATGGGCTGCAAATTAAAGTGGTATCCATTTCATTTCAATTTGGGCACTATACTTTTCTACTGGATAAATATTGCTAAGTTGCTAGGTAAATATTGTTATGTATCATTTTCACAATTATATTACTACATTTTACTTTACATTGAGGCACACATTCTAGACTATGGTCTATCTATAAATTTGTGAAATTATATCTCAAAGGTGATATATAGATGAGTTGGTTGACAAAAGAATTAATAGTTGGTGTGAGAGGTTACAAGTTCAAAACATACAAAGTTATTTTTAAAATTGAAGTCATATCATATTATTTATGGATACATGTTCTATGTAATAGAAGTTTTGAGATTCTTGTTTTGAAGTGAACAAATTTATTGTAAGGGTGTATTATAAATCGAATTCAACACCCAATTTCTTGCTTTTGGTTATGGAAACACATGTATCAAACATTTCTTATGCTTTCGGGGCCTTTTTTTCTACACTTGACAAGACTTCAAAAGGCTTACATGTAACATTGAGAGGATAAAGTGTAATCACATTGAATTAGAGGTTGGAGAGAAATGGAGGCTAAAGTTTTTTCTCATCTCAAGCTAGCTTCTCGCTCAAAGATGGTCCCCTACATGAGAAGCACCATCAATTTGTGTCCATTGATGGAGCAGGGGGGACTTGATAGATTTTGGCAATATGTGTGGATAGTGTAACTTCTGAAATAGGGTGGGGCTAGTGTATCTACACTTACTCAATTTATGGATAGTGTAATCTCTGAAATAGGGTGGGATTAGTGTATTCACAGTGCTTAAGTTCCTTTTTTACACCAGAGGAGGGATTTGATTCTCATCACATTGGAGGAGGGCTATTGACACACTCAAGGGAGATGTGGACTCTCAGAGGAGAGTTGTTATCTCATTATGCATGGAAGATGTGAATATCTATGTTCTCTCATGTTGTAGAGAGGACTTGTAGGTTTGATAGTTAGGACATCCACCGGTGAATTCAGTTTGGTGTTTCCTGGATGAGTGAGGAGAATTGGTGAAGGCACTTCATCAAAGCCTCTAGAAGGGTTACTGTGTTCAACCCTTGTAGTGTTATGTCCCTTGTTCGAATTGATGTAATAAAGGAGGAATGTTGAAGTATTACAACATTTGATATAGTTTAGTAGGTAGTTTAGAGTAATAATAAATAAAAAAATTAACATTTATCCCTTGTTCAAATTGATGTAATAAGGGAGGAATGTTTGAGTATTACATCATTTGATATAGTTTAGAGTAATAGTAAATAATTTAAAAATTAACATGTAAATGTTAATTTATCAATATAGGCTAGTTTTTTGTTAGTAAATGGGAGTTACTTTCTTGTAGAAGAAGTTAATTGGTTATTGGCTATTCATGGTAAACTCAAAGCATTTAAAAGTTATTAGAATGTAATGCAAAATCTATCCAAATGCAATAAAATATTATTCTATATTTGATGGAGGGGCATCTTTTTAAAATTCAAAAATTTTCATTGGCATTTGATTTTTGGTTATAATGTATGGGTCAAGTGACAAAAGCATGAGGAAGGAAGCTCCTGTCACCAAGGTGATAGGAACAATAATAATTAATTATTATTTCTAGAAAGTCTAATAATGGAGAAGGTGGTGATTATTAAAATCAGTTACATTGTTATTTTGAGGAAATTGGTAGCAAGAAGGTTCATTGGCTATTTTGAGGAGGTGCCATTCATGATGTTGATGGTGTCATAAAGAGAGATTCTATATTGAAACAAAGAGGAATAGCTAGTGACTGATAGTGGAAGGTGGAGAAAGGAAGAAAGAACCAAAAATAGACAAAGAGGCAGAAGAAAAATAAAAGCAGGATGCATGCAAATGGAAAGTGGGCAACTAAGCAGTTGTAGAATGAAGCCCATTAGGAAAAAGGCCTGATTGGTAGAGAGAAAGAGAGGCCAATATAAAAAGAAAGGATGATAATAATGCAGAGGATAGATTGGACAATAGGGATAGAGAAGCCATCATTAGACAGGAAAGAAGCAGGCTGATATAAGATGGCCGAATGACCAAAAACAAGGAGAGGGAGAGAATAAGAAGCGGCTGACGCTGAGAAAGAAGGAGAATATCCTCAAAGAAGAGAAGGGGTCGAATAGATGAAGTGACATAAGGTAATTGGAACGGACCACATATGATGAAGGAGATCAAACATGTGAGAACAGTTGAGAAAGGAAGGAGGTCGTGATGAGAAGGAAATGTTGGTTGAATGCAAGACAGGCTGCAAGACCAATAGTCAATCACTGGAAATAAGAATGATATGGTAGGGGATCATGATATAGAAAGCCCAACGATAGATTGAAGAGAGGGCTAATCCACAGAGTCCAAGAATTAAAAAGGTAGTAAGCGACAGGTTCTCAAATAGTAAGAGAAAGGAGTGATCGAATATGGATGATAAGTATGGTGATAGAAAAGAATAAACCAGCCTGAGAGGAGAAGATTGAATGTGTCCAAGGGCCAAATAGTATAGATCGGTGAGGAGGTAAAGGCTGATGAGAGGCCAAAAAGATTAAGGTGTAGATGTGATTTTGAATACTTTTGTGATATTTTGTAATAGAGGCCAAGTAAGAAAAATGAAATAAAAGATCAATTTTTTATGCATCAGGTCTCTGTATCATGAGTGCGGATAACTCCTGTAGCTGGTTCTAACTAAGTCTAAATTCATGTCTTCCTATAGCAAGTCAAAGTGAATTTAGTATTATCATTAATCCTATCACCTTTGGAATATTGTGGTGAATCTTATTGCATGAATGGTTTTGTTTAATCTTTTATGTTGTTGTCCTAGTTCCTACCATTCTAATGGCAGAAGTTATGTGAAATCCTTTTAAGCTGTGCAGAGACATGATTCTCATTTGATAGATGAATGGGGAAATTGTGCATCTTTATGGGAGCGTGCTATCAATATTATTCATTTATGCAACTATGGTTTGATCTTTAATATCATATTTGTTCTCACTATTTAAATATGGTACTAGAGAAATGAAGATAGTGGGCTTGTGGGGAAGCAATGAGATGGAAAGGCATCAATTTGAGTGTGAGAATGGTGTTGTGTATTCAAATTATAGTTGTGTATTCAAGTTGTTTTGATTTTAAAATGACGTTTTTATACCAACCTAACAGTCTCACAAAAACTACAATAGCTTTATCATTTTATATCAAAATTTCAAAATTCAAGATATTCTGGAAAATGAACAAAGAGAGGAATAAAACCCAGATATGTTTTGAGGATATTGTGAGTTTTTGATGAGCCATTTGATGCTAAAGAGTGAACAGAAAAATAGTGATGTAAATCTTTTATTATTTGCTTTTCTAAAGTTCTACCATTTAATCATTCTGGCATTAAAAAAAGATGTTGGACACTGACTAAATGGGTTGGGTTTTGAGGTAATGTGCTAGGTACTGGGAAGTTAAAAAACTTTCATTTTTGTTTGTTTATGGGCTGGAAATTAAAGTGGACTCCATTTCATTTCAAGTCGGGCACCATACTTTTCTACTAGATAAATATTGCTAGGTTGTGTAAATATTACTATTTATTATTTTCACAATTGCATTATTACATTTTACTTTACATTGAGACACGCATTCTAGAGTATGGTCTATATATAAATCTATGAAATTATATCTAAAAGGTGATATGTAGATGAGTTGGTTGACAAAAGAATTAATAGTTGGTGTGAGGGATTACAAGTTCAAAACATAGAAAGTTATTTTTTAAATTGAAGTCATATCATAATATTTATGTATACATGTTCTCTGTAATATAAATTTTGAGATTCTTGTTTTGAAGGAAACAAATTTATTGTAAGGGTGTATTATCAATCTAATTTGACACCCAATTTATTGCTTTTAGTTATGGTAACACATGTATCAAACATTGCTTGTGCTTTTGGGGCCATTTTTTCTACTCTTGACAAGACTTCAAAAGGCTCACATGTAACATTTGGTAGATAAAGTGTAAGCAAATTGAATCAAAGGTTGGAGGAAAATGGAGGCTGAAGCTTTTTCTCATCTCGAGCTACCTTCTCACTTAGAGATGGTCCACTATATGAGAAGCACCATCAATTTGTGTCCCTTCATGGAGCAGGGGGGACTTGACAGATTTTGGCATTATGTGTGGATAGTGTAACTGCTAAAATAGGGTGGGGTTAGTGTATCTACACTTACTCAATTTTTCGATAGTGTAATCTTTGAAATAGGGTGGGATTAGTGTATTCATAGTGGTTCATTTCCTTTTGTACACCAAAGGAGGGATTTGATTCTCATTGCATTGGAAGAGGGATATTGACACACTCAAGGGAGATGTGGACTCTTAAAGGAGAGTTTTTCTCTCATTGTGTATGGAGGATGGGAATATTTATGTTCTCTCATGTTGTATAGAGGACTTACATGTTTGATAGTCAGAAGATCCGCTGGTGAATTCAGTTTGGTGTTTCTTGGGTGAGTGAGGAGAATTCATGAAGGTACTTCACCAAAGTGTTTTGTCCCTTATTCAAATTGATGTAATAAGAGAGGAATGTTGGAGTATTACATCATTTGATATATTCTAGTATGTACTTTAGAATAATAATAAATAGATAAATTAACATGTAAATGTTAATTTATAAATACGAGTTAGTTTTTTGTTAGTAATGGGAGTTACTTTCTCATATAAGAAGTTAGTTGGTTATTGGTTATTCACGAAAAAATCAAAGGCTTTCAAAAGCTATTGCAATGTTATGTAAGATCTATCTAAATGCAATAAAATATTATTTTGTATTATTTATTTATGTAACTATGGTTTGATCTTTAATATCATATTTGTGCTCACCATTTCAATAAAACCTATAGATCATTTTTTCAAAAAAGATCAGTTTACCAATGAACTAAGAACCTCCCAAAATGTCCATGTTACTATCCTCAAGGATTTGAAAAGAGAATAAGAAAAAACATTGGTCATGAAAACAATCTGAATTTGAACAGACATTCTCCATCTTTTTAGAACCTAACATCGGACTACATTTATATTAGGATAAAAGCCCGAGAATCTCCCAATGAGGGCATTCCCATGCAAGCAGTAGACCTATCCACAACAACATTAGGAACCTTCAAAACATTGGATAATCCTTCCAAGTCATAAGAAGCTTCACCTAAGCATAGATCAGACACATGCGGGGTCAAATTAGAGGGGGGAACAACCACCAAAGGCTCCAAGGTAGAACCCCTAGTTCATGCACAATATTTGGTACACTAAGTTGACCACTAGCCAACTCAATGACCAAATCCTTCAAAAAATCTTGACACTAATGTTAAAGAGGTTGGTTCTATATACTTAAAAAATTATGAGACATTAGAAAGAGGAGCTTGAGCATAGTTTTACGAACTAAATAAATTTATCATAACAACAAAAAATCTATTTTATGAGTGAAAACATATTCTAGCTTTAAAAAATATTTTATAAATTACAAATTATATTCTTACAATAAAATTGTAAAAAATATTTTAATTAAAAAAATCTATTTTATTAAATTAAAAAAATCCAATTTTAATTAACAACAAAAAATATGTTTTTAATTTTTATAAAAGAAAATCTGTGAGCTGCTAAATGGAATGTTTATCCTTATTCCTTCCAACAAGAATTGCAAAAGTATCCCAAAAACCCTTAAAAAATATTTTTTTAACATAAAGAAATCCCTTTTATAATGTCATGGTCCCGTGCAGTTGATTATTTAGAATTGCTCCTTAAATTTGAGTAGTCTCATGCAAGTTTTAAATTAAATGGAAAGGATAATTTAGAATCTTCTCTTATTATGGTGGAGATAGGATTGAAATTATCTTGTGAAAAAAATGGGGGTTGAAATTATGTAGCCACTACATAATGAAAAACATGCCATATGACTGCATATATTTCGTTCCCTCTTTTTTTAGTTACCTCCAAATTATACCTTATACATTTTCTTTATTAATAAATAAAAATTTATTAATAATTTTTTAAAAAAATTATAAAGTAAAAAAATTACTATTTAAAATAAACATAAATATAAAAAATCAAGGAACCACTAGCTCTACAAAATATTTCTTAAAAAATTTGAACACTAAAAACACTAAACAAAATAAACTAAACTACTGCATGAGATTGTGACCTAAGCTGCAAAAATATCTTAACAATATTACATTATTTTGGATGTTTATCCTCCCACTTTAAAAAAATATATCTTTTACATATATTTATTTTAAAAAAATCTACACTCTCAACTATTGATTGGTAAACTTATAATCTATAAATCCCCACTTTAATAAGAGTATTTTGATGCATATGTTACTCAATAAGGGCAATGGATTCAATAATTGTAATATTCAAATTTGGCAAGAATGGTTGAAGTTTGGAAATGTGTAGTAAATTTTTCTAGTGGCAAAAATACTTCATCAATAGTAATAGATTATCACCCAACTTAGTTCATTATTTGATTTGAATCGGATTACTAATTTTTTCCTTTGATCACTGATGTGATTGTTTCCTTTGAGGCTCCATTTTTCTCTGATTGGTGGCACAATTGATTAGGCCAGTTTAATTGCAATTAAACTATTATTTAAATTTTTTTTTGTTAAAATACTTGTTTTTTAAGTGAATATTTCTTATTAAACTTTATTTTAAAAAAATAGTACAATAGTACATTGTAGATTTATATTTTATTGAAGTAACTAAACACTTGATCAATTATTTAGGCACTTATCCTTAAGTTAATATCTGCTTGATTCTATTAGTCAAGGCTTAATTTTTGTTTTATCTCCTTCACACCCATATTTTTTAAGGGTTTGGAGTTTTGCTAAAAGAAAATAGTTATGTTATGAAGGTCCACATCATCTCCAAGACCTTAATTTGGTTTGACACAATAAGAGCTACCAAGTTTAAGGGGCAGCATCCCTTGCTAATGTTTTACATTTAAAAACAAAACACAAATTATTTTGGGCCTTGCCAATAAAAAAATAATGATTTTTTCCTTTGTTTTGCATGAAATTAAAAAAATAATGTTATGAAAACCGGGTCTCTTTTGACATTTGGACTAGCTCATAGAGTGTCATTAAGAAGCCTAATGAACAAGTTCATCATAAAATAAGGGTAACAAAGATGCTTCTACATAGTGGCCTACTTCTTTTATGCTTATGAAGGCTTGGGATGGTATGGTACATCATGGAATCTTCATTGGCAGAAAAGACATTTTTTTGGGTTCGATTCTCCTCACCATGGGCCTCATAAATATATTTGTGTTTCAAGGGAAAAATAATGTGAAGATAAAATTAATAGTTGAATATGATTGCATATTTATATTTCTCTTATAAACTTATGTAATTTCGAAAGAATGACATCTCATTTCAAGTCTATATGCAAATGTTATGGATTCTGAAAGAATTAGGATAGAAAGCTTTATGAAGCGGTGAACACAAGTGGAAAACTTGTGCTTGCTAGTGGCAAAATTGTCATGAAAAGTGGTGAATTAATCATGTGGAAGTTGCAAACTTGTCAATCACCTTGACAAATTCATTCAAAAGTAGCTAACTTTTTCATTGGTAAAGTTGCAAACTCATCACTATGCAGATAGAGAGATGGTTTTTAGAACATCAAACTTTTCCTCTTCAAATTTCTCATCTAAAGGAAGGTGTGGGGAGATGCTAGGACCCTTCTCTTGGTGAATGTTTAGTAATGTGTCACTTTTACATATAAAATGGACAACATTATTGGGAAAGGTGTCTCAACCTTGCATCCTAATGGTTGTATTTATTAATTATTTATATTTATTTATTATTTTTGGCATCATATGGGAAATGGGGTGTCCCACTTTATGTTGCCATTATTTTCCATGTGTTAGATACATTGAGAAGTGTCTAAGAGGTTGTAACAACATCTAATGTCATTATGACATTGTAAGATGGGAATTACTTATGATACATTCTTATGACATGTAAGTGCATGATTATAGGGGAATATTGAATAGTAATTTGACAAGTCAAAAGGCATCTTTGAATGGGTTTGAATGTGCTTTAAATGGGGAACCCAAATTGAGGAGTCATATATGACATAATCTATGACAACTTATGAAACTTGTAAGACCATATTTTAAAAATAGTCTAGAAGACAATAACTAACATGGGTGTCAAATTGATCTAGAAGAAAAGAGAATCCCTTGCCTCTGAAGAAGAGACACAAATTAAAAGGACAGAGATTAATATTGTTACATAAGAAGAAGAAGAAGAAAGAGATGGATTTACCTTCAAGAAAAGAGAAGTCATATCTGGTGAAGAAGGCTAAACATCAGGAAAAAGAAACAAAATAAAGGAAGGTGAAGCTGTAAATAAGGGAAAGGGAAAGCAAAAGAAATTAGAAAAATCATGTGTTTGTTGCAAATATGTGCCTAATGTGTTGTCATTGATGTCAACATATCTTTCTGTAAGAAATAGTGAAGACAGTGTAGAGGAGTGATTAGTATTTCTAGTAAGGTGAAGATCAGAGTATGCAAATTAAAGGGTTTGTATAGGGTTGTCTATTGTTGCTCCAGTTGAGATTTGAGAGGTCCACATGAAGATTTGGCAAAGTTATGGCCCTCTAAGTAGAATAGGTTTCTGTAGTTGTTTTGTAATGACAGAGTGGCAAGAAGTTGGTCCAGATTGGTCCGGTATGAGCATATTGTGATCTGCAAATCTAGAGGCATGTTTGGGATGTTGGTGTGTTCCCTCAACTTGAGTGGTTCATGGTTTGGAGGTCTAGAAGCAATATTTTTAGTATAACAATCATGGAAGTGTGTGTTCTTGAGGTCCAGTGTGAAGATGCAAGTGATTCTAGTGATGCGAAGTGGTGTGGTTATTCCTATTGACTTAATTGTTCTTGTGGTGGTCTCTAGATCATGTGGCTATTGTGTTGGTGGTCCGCATTGACAAAGGAGCTCATGATTGAAGTTTTCATCTTGGTTGTTGTTGTTCTTCCTAGTCTTGGCTGACCGGATGTTCCTAGCATGTTGTCGATGATTTAAAGATCATTTTATGAAGCATGGCATGTTAATAGAGGAAGATTCAAGTCTTAGCTATGATTGGTCGATAGTGTAAAGATCCCCGTTAAGTTTGGCCGACCTTGTTGATCATTCCAAGATGGATGAAGTATATAAATACTTGTTGAAGAGTTGTTAAACATCATCCTTGAGCAAAACAGATCAAATTTGAATAAAGGATCAGAAACAAAGTAGAGAAGAAAAGGAGCGAGAGCAGTATAGAGTGTGAAGTTGGTAAAGAAGAATTCGGGGCAAAGTACAAGTTTTTGAGAATTCACTGAAACTGAACTAGGCATTAAGTATATGCTATTTCTTAGTTAATTCATTCTGTTCTAAATAAATTTTGTAGGCAGTGAGCCTCCCTTTTTTAGCAGTGAGCTCTGCGCAATGCGCCTGAAGGCATGTGCCTTCTAATTTTCTAAAGTACTTTTAATAAGGTACAAATCTTTGTGGGTTAACCCCCACCATGGTTTTTCCCTTAACCAGGTTTCCACATCAAAATCTTGGTGTCAAGTGTGTTGATTATGTTTCTGCTCTTATGTTGTTGATCTATGCTTTATTGTTTACATCATTAATCTGATAGTAAGATAATAAAGGAGGTTAAAAGAAGAAAAAAATTATATTGTGTGACAACTGATTCACCCCCCCTCTCAGTTGTCTGGTCTAATTCCAATAATTGGTATCAGAGCCAGATCCTCCTATAAAATCCTAACCGCTTGAGGAGATCTAGGATGTTGACCTACAAGAAGGATAGTCTGAGATTTGATGGAACAAATTATTCTTTTTGGAAGAATCACATGGAGTGCCATTTACAATGCATAGGTGATGCCTATTGGGTGATAACTAGTGTTAAGTATAAACCTCCAGAGAAAGATCCTTAAACTCCAGATCAAGTCAAAGATGCTAAAAATAACCTTCGAGCCAAAGAAGCCTTGTTGAGTGCCCTGACTGATTCAGAAATGACAAATGTCTTTGGTCTAAAAACTACTTATGAAATCTAGAAAAAAGTTGGAATATCTATATGAAGGTGATAAATATGTCAAATGTGCCAAGCTGTAAAGTCTGAGAGGAAAATTTGAAACTATGAGGATGAGCAAAGATGAAAACATCACAATCTACATGCAAAAGATAAATGAACTTGTGTGTGGTATCAGGTGTGCTGGTGGAACTTTGGAAGAATCAAAGATTGTATCAAAAGTACTCAGATCTTTACCTGATTCATACAAACATAAGGTTGCTACTATAGAGGAGATCAGGACTATCTCAGATGTTACAAGAGATTATCTGGGTGGTAAAATTTCAGCTTTTGAATTAAGTGAGTTTGGTGACTCTCTTCCCAAGTCTGAATCTGCATTTAAGGCCAGTGTATATGGAAAACAAAAATATGATCTGGGTGAAATCTGTTCTACAAAATCAAATAGATTAGTGAAGACAAGGAAGGATCTTGAAGATATGGAACTTGAAACTATTGATCTTGAAGCTCTTATCGCCAAAAGATTGCCAAGAGGATCCGGTAAGTATGAAGGAAAATTGGTACTCAAATGTTTTGCTTGTAATAAGATCATTTTGCCTCAAGATTTCTAGAGAGGTTTTCAAAACCAAACCCTAACAGATATCAAAATCAGAACAAATGTTACTATGTCCAAGAAACTAGAGAAGAAGGAGTCATAGATGATGAATCTAATCATGGAGGTTCCCCTGAAAATGATTGGGTGTTCATTGCCACCAAAGAAGAAGATCCGGTGTCTACTAAAACCGCTAGCTATGCAAATATGGAAAGTGCCTTGGCTGTTTAGGTTATTAAGAAAGATGAATAGGTGATTGATAGTCGATGTTCTCATCATATGATTAGAGACAAGAGTAAGTTTGTGAATTTTGAAAATTATGAAGGTGGGCTTGTGAAATTTGGAGATAACTCAGCTAGTAGAATCCGTGGTAGGGGATCCATCTCTTTTGGTGGTAAGAATAGCACCAATGATGTTCTGTATATGGAAGGACCGAAACATAATCTTCTCAATGTTAGATAGTTGGCTGATAAAGGTTATGATCTTCGATTCAAAGATTGAAAGTGCAGAATCTTGGAGAGTTTCAGAACTGAAATTGCATCCAGTACTCAAACTAGAGGTAACATTTTTCATTTAAGTATCTCTAGCAAAAGTTGTTTGATTTCTTAGATAGATCAAAGTTGGTTATGGCATATGAGGATGTGTCATGTGAATTTTGATAACATTGTCAAAATAAGTACCACTCAAGTTGTGAGAGATCTTCCAAAACTTGTGAAACCTAACAATATGTGTAGAGAATGTCAATTGGGGAAATAGAGCAAAACTTCATACAAAAGTAAGGAACAATTTTCAAATGGATGATTGGAACTAGTACATACTGATCTCTATGGTCCTGCTAGAATTAGGAGAGTGCAAGGAGATAGATATTTCATGTTGTTGATAGATGACTACTCCAAGATGATGTGGGTAACCTTCCTAAAATAAAAATTAGAAGCTCTTGAAAAATCTAAGGTGTTCAAAGTGATGGTGGAAAATGAAATTGGTGAAAACTTGAAATGTATGAGATCTAACAGAGGTGGAGAATTTACTTTCCATGAGTTTAATGCTTTCTATGAAAAGCATGGCATAAAAAGATAGTTATCTACTCCTAAGATTCCCCAACAAAATGGAGTTGTGGAAAGAAAGAACCAGACCATTCAAGAAGCTACCAGGACCATGATGATAGAAACCAATGTTCCTCAAGTTTATTAGAGAGAAGCTATAAGTACTGCTGTCTATACTCTCAACCGGGTGTAGATCAAAAGCAATTCTGGTAAGACCCCTTATGAACTATGGTTTTGTCATCCTCCCACTATGAGATATTTCAGAGTTTTTGGTAGTAAATGCTATATCAAAAGATATGAGGATTTAGGCAAGTTTGATACAAGAAGTGATGAGGGAATATTTTTGGGATGCTCTACTCAAAGTAAGGCTTACTGGTGCTTTAATACAAGGTTGAAAAGATTGTTGAAAGTGCTAATGTTAGAGTTGATGAGAGCAAGGAGGGACATTCTAGGTTCTGCAGATATGATTCAGATGGTCAAAATGAAAGTCAAAGTCAAGGAAGGTTAGTTCAAACTCTGACTCAAATGCAAATTGATCCAGAAACTCAAGAGACTCAAGGAATTAGTACAGATGTTGAGGAACAAGCTCAAGAAACAGAAGCCCAAGCAATTCCCAAAACCCCCAGGTATATAAGAATGAATCATCTTGAAGATCAAATCATAGGGGATAGAAATAAAGGTGTTCAAACTAGGAAAAGAGTTGCTAAAGATCAAGAAGAGATTATTTTGATTTCAAGGATTGAACCTAAATCAGTTGGTGAAGCCTGCACTGATGAAAATTGGGTAAAAGTAATGGAAGAAGAATTAATGCAAATTGAAAAGAACCACATTTGGGATCTTGTTCCTAGACCTGAGGACAAAAATGTAATTGGAACCAAATGGGTCTTTCGGAATAAACTAAATGAAGAGGTTGAAGTTGTAAGAAACAAAGCAAGGTTGGTATGCAAAGGCTATTCTTAAGTAGAAGGAATTGATTTTGAAGAAAATTTTGCTCTAGTGGCAAGAATAGAGGCAGTCAGATTGTTTCTTGCATTTGCTGCTTTCAAAGATTTTAAAGTGTATCAGATGGATGTCAAATCAACATTCCTAAATGGAGATTTCAAGGAAGAAGTCTACATTGAGCAGCCGGAAGGATTTTATTTGTCTGATCAGGGTAACATGGTTTGTAGACTGAGAAAAGCCTTGTATGGACTCAAGCAAGCTCCAAGAGCCTGGTATGCAAGATTAGATAAATATTTGCTTAAGATAGGTTTTAGCAAAGGTACTGCTAATAGTAATCTTTACTTCAAGATTAATCATGAGGACATCCTGATTGTTGAGGTCTTTGTGGATGATATCATTTTTGGTGGAAATGAATGTATGTGCAAAGCATTTGCTGACCAGATGAAAAGTGAATTTGAGATGTCAATGTTTGGAGAGATGAATTTCTTCCTAGGTCTGTAAATTGTTCAGTCTAATAAAGGTATCTTTATATCTCAGTCCAAGTATATGAAAGAATTACTGAAAAAGTTTTGAATGGAAGATTCAAAGCCAGTAGGTACACCTATGGTAACCAGATGCAAGTTAAGTAAAGATGATGATTCTCCCAAGGCAAATCAGAAAAGGTATAGATCAATGATTGGAGGATTGCTCTATCTGACCTAGACCAGACCTGACATCATGAACGTCATTGGACTTGTCGCTAGATTTCAATCTGATCCAAAAGAATCCCACGTTGTAGTAGTCAAAAGAATTTTTAGATATCTCTATGGAACAATTGATTATGGTATGCGGTATCCAAAAGACAATGAGTTTACTCTTCATGTATATACAGATGTTGATTGGGCAGGAGATGTGGATGAAAGAAAAAGTACTAGTGGAGGTGCCTTTTTCTTGGGAAGAAGATTGGTCTCTTGGATGAGAAAAAAGAAAGAGGCAATATCTCTGTCTACTGCAGAAGTAGAATATATAGCAGCAGCAAATAATTATACTTAGGTTCTGTGGATGAAGCAAATGTTGAAGGACATCAGAGTTGTGTTTGAGGAGCCAATCACAATCTTTTGTGATAATTCTAGTGCAATAAGTATCTCAAAGAATCCAATGTTGCATTCAAAGACAAAGCATATATCCATCAAGTTTCATTTCTTGAGAGAGGAGGTAAATGAGAATGAAGTCAAGTTGGAGTTTGTGTCATCCAAAGATCAGATTGTAGATACCTTCACTAAGCCTCTTCCCAAGGATACCTTTGAATATCTCAGAGAGAAGTTAGGGGTTATTACCCCTCCAAATCAGAACTAAGATGCACTAAGGTGCATTAGTCTGGTGGAATTCTCGGTCATATCTTAAGATTAAAATTTATGTTGAGAAAATACTACTCTAAGGAGTAGTCAGTATGCAAATGTTGGAGATCAGTCTGAAATAAAAAGGGGAAGAGATGATTGCAAATATGCACCCTTTGCCATTGATGTCAAAGGGGGAGAAAAGTCATGTGAAAAACATGGAAGTAAGTAGTTGCTGGTGAAAGGGGGAGCAGTGAATAAAGTGGTTGTAGGTGTGACAGGAGAAAGGGGGAGAAGTTCTTGTCTTGAAGGTTGAATCAGTTTTTCACATCATATGTTACCATCAATCACAAAGGGGGAGATTGTTGCAAATATGTCCCTGATGTGTTGTCATTGATGTCAAAATATCTTTCTATCAGAAATAGTGAAGATAGTGTAGAGGAGTGATTAGTATTTCCAGTAAGGTGAAGATCAGAGTATGTAGATTAAAGTGTTTGTATAGGGTTGTCTCTTGTTGCTCCAGTTGAGATTTGAGAGGTCCGCATGAAGATTTGGTGAAGTTATGGCTCTCTGAGTAGAACATGTTTCTGTAGTTGTTCTATAATTACAAAGTGGCAAGAAGTTGGTCCAGATTGGTCTGGTATGAGCATATTGTGATCTATAGATCTACAGGCATGTCTTGGATGTTGGTGTGTTCCCTCAACTCAAGTGGTTCATGGTTTGGAGGTCCAGAAGCAATCTTCTTAGTATGACAGTTATGGCAGTGTGTGTTCTTAAGGTCCAATATGAAGATGCAAGTGATTCTAGTGATGCAAAGTGGTGTGGCTATTCCTGTTGACTTAATTATTCTTGTGGTGGTCTCTGGATCATGTGGCTATTGTGTTGGTGGTCCGCATTGACAAAGGAGCTCGTGATTGCAGTTTTCCTCTTGGTTTTTGTTGTTCTTTGTAGTCTTGGCCGACTGGATGTTCCTAGCATGTTGTGGATGATCTAAAGATCATTTTATGAAGCATGGCATGTTAATAGAGGAAGATTCAAGTCTTAGCTATGATTGGCTGACAGTGTAAAGATCCACGTTAAGTTTGGCTGACCTTGTTGATCATTCCAAGATGGATGAAGTGTATAAATACTTGTTGAAGAGTTATTAAATATCATCCTTTAGCAAAACAGATCAAATTTGAATAAGGATCAGAAGCAAAGCAGAGATGAAAAGGAGCGAGAGTAATATAGAGTGTGAAGTTGGTAAAGAAGAATTCAGGGCAAAGTAGAAGTTTTTGAGCATTCACTGAAACTGAACTAGGCATGAAGTAGATGTTATTTCTTAGTTAACTCATTCTATTCTAAATAAATTCTATAGGTAGTGAGCCTCCCTTTTTGAGCAGTGCGTCTGAAGGCATGTACCTTCTAATTTTCTAAAGTACTTTTAATAGGTTACAAATCTTTGTGGGTTAACCCCCACCGTGGTTTTTCCCTTAACTGGGTTTCCACGTCAAAGTCTTGGTGTCAAATGTGTTGATTATGTTTTTGATCTTATGTTGTTGATCTATGCTTTATTATTTACATCATTAATATGATAGTAAGATAATAAAGGAGGTTAAAAGTAGAAAAAGTTTATATTGTGTGACAACTAATTCACCCCCCCTCATTTGTCTGGTCTAATTCCAACAGTCTTCCCACTCTATAATTGGAAGCCACTATTAATGTTATAACTGAGTATGATAATCTAAAGTAGGTAGCCAAGTTGTGTGATAAAAGGTTAGCAGAACATTAATCAATCATTGATATAGCTATTATTAGGTACATGGATGCATTTAATGTTGCATTAATAGAAATAATTGAAAAAATACCTGATAGTCTTGTTGATGTAATGACAAAAAGAAGAGATGATGCCATGAATAAGGATATTGAAATGAAGAATAAGGCACTTGAGAAAGTTTGCCCTACAATTTATGAACAAGACAAGATTAAAGCTATACCGAGGTGAGCCAAGGAATTTAGGACAAAAAGAAGACCAAATACCTTAATGTCAAATGATGAAGATGAAATAAAAAGAATGAAAAAGGACACATTGAAAATAACTACAAACATTCTCAAGGAATTACAGATTACTATAGTTGAGGAATGGTCTTTTGAAGAAGATTGAAAGGTTCAAAACTAGATTGAGAAAAATAAACAAGGTGAAACTAGTGTAGAACAACATGTGTTGACTGAGGAAAATTTCCTATCACTAACAGCAGAAATAAGTGCAGAAGATCTTGTTGGCAAGAGACACTGTGTGGCTTCATGAGTGATGTCATTGATGGCAACAAAGTCCATCCCACTCATCCGCAACACATGGTATGTCTATACCGGAAGTCAAATTGATGAGTATTTTGGTCTGGTGAAGAAGAACAAAGCATGCAGCAAGGTCTGACAATCAGGTCCGGATCTCTCAGAGGAAGTATCTCAACAAAGTGAGGACTTGGGTAAGTCAGTAGGAGTACCATGACTACTACATTGCAGAGATTAAGCCTCTGGTGATGAAAGAGGGAAAAGATATGAGCATCTAAGTGTTGGGTTCCTGACAGGAAGAGCAGACTGAGGAAGAACCAACCGGCAGAGCATCAAACTTTAATCCAGATGAGAAATTAGTGGTGATCAAGCTACTTGAGGGATCATTCATGGTTGGCTGACATGATTGATTACTTTTATGTCTATGTCCTTGATACGCATCACATAGTAAGCATGGATTTAGCCGACATATCAGTATGTTGGGAAAATCTTGAGTATTCTGGATGCCGACTAGAAAGATGTTGAGATCCTTGATGCGGATACATATACCAGATAGATTTTGATATGAAGGTGTGTGTGCGAAGAAAGGAAGAGATAGGTGTGGAAGCAATAATACAAGTCTAGTATGTGACAGAACATCAGCACTAAAGTAGAGGAAGAATAAATTGCAGTAGATTAATTTATTGAGCCTAACCAGAACTAAACCTCAGCATATGTGGATGCCTCTGATCAGTTCAAACACCTAGTTACTTTCTTTATACCTTGTAGACAGTGAGTCCCTTGTAAGCAGTGAAGTGAGCCTCTTGTGAGTAGTGTGCTCAGGTAGTGAGCCCTAATTGGCAAGTGTCATTTTGTACTTCTATTCTTTTAACAGAGAATACAATGTTGGGTTAGTCACCCCGTGGTTTTTCCCTTAACAGGGTTTTCCACGTAAAAATCCTTGTGTTATGTGTGTTGATTTCTCTTTTGCTCTCATGTTCATGTATGCTCATATGTTTTGATACTACACTAATTGTTAAAGGAGAAAAGAAAGTTAAATAATTAAGATAACTAATTTACCACCCCTCTCAGTTATCCACCTTGTTTCCAACAATTGGTATCAGAGCTAAGTTCCTCCAAAGAGAACCTAACAGCTTGAGGAAGATCTAGGAATCTCAATGGATATGTATGGTATGAGGGAACAACTTCAGTCTGCCCTAGATGATCTTGAGCAATCTCACTTTGAAGTCAATAACCTGAGGGAAAGACTCAAACAAGCTGATGATTTCATAAATGAACTAAAAGAGAAACTGAGTATCTCTATGAAAAAGAGAAAGGAACTACTTCAACAATTAGCAAGTCAAAGTGAATCAATGACACTAATGAAGATCTAAATGAGAAGAACAAGTTATGTGAGAAGCTATCAAAAGAGGTCATTATGGTAAGACATGAAATGGAATCAGGGGTTATGAAATTCACCCAAGAAATTGAAGAGAAGAGAAAAATTGAAGATAATCTAAAACAATCTCTCAAGGAGAAGTCAAAAGACTACCACAAAATGGATAGAATAATTAGGCATCTGGAATCTAATCTTGAAGAAGTGAGAGATAATGAAGAACAACTTGAGAATTAGATAGACACTCTAAAAAGGGATCTTCAAACAGCAAATGAATACAAAGAGAAATTCAAGATAAGCTTTGCTCAACTTGAAGTTCTTCTTGAAAGCCAAAAGAGGGTAGGTGACAAGCAAGGCTTGGGGTATGAGAAAGGGGAAAGCTCCAGATCTCTGGATTAGGAAATCCAAGGAACATGCCTAGAAGACCTCCAGTAAAGCAACCAAATGCTCAAAAATATCCATCCTTCAATGGATACTGCTACAACTGCAATAATTTTGGTCATAAAGCAAATTAGTGCAAAAGAAGAATGAATCAGACTAATTCATCCTTCTCCGGACAGTGTTTTAACTGCAAAAGGTATGGTCACAAATCTCATCAATGTAAAAATATGCAAATGAACAATTCATTCAATGATAGATGCTTTGCATGCAATAGAATGGGACATATGGCTAATCAATGCAGATCAAGAGGATATCAGTCAAATCTGCAAAAAAATGTTGTTTGCTACAATTGCAATAGATCTGGTCATATTGCCAAATTCTATAGAAGTAAGAATCAGGATAAAAGGGGTCCAGTGCATCATAATCAAAATGAAGACAAAGGAAAAGCAGGACTTTCACAATTGGACCCGGTATGATTCTAAATTGAAATATCTTGATCTACAGATAAATGGGATGATTCAAGGAAGGGAGATACATTGTAAGTTATCATTCTAAGTGCATCTCAGTGATTTGGAAGGATCTCTCTCAGAACAAGGAGAACAAGGCAACTAGAATGACTTAAGTTGTATATTTATTGCAAATATGGAATTAGGGTTTGCAGAAAAATAAAAGGATTCTTTTTTTCATCATTTGCACATTTGCATTCAAGAAGAAGAAAGAAAAGAAGAGAAAATCAGTCAAGAATAAGAGGCAAAGGGAAGAGAAGAAGATCAAACAGAGAAGACCCCAAGTGACAGCTCTGAGGCTACAGAAGGAAAGAAGACTCTGTCTCTGGCAAGAGACACTACAGAAGCAGTTAAAGACTTCCTAACCAAAGAAATGATGGAATTAGATGAACCAGAGCTATTCCAAGGACCACTCAATTTTGACTCTCTAGTCCAGACAATGAAGATAACATCTTTTGCTCAAGCCAAAGCAAAAGAAAAGCTTCTAAAGTCTCACATGGAAGACTATGAGCTGATAGAGGTTGCATCCAGTGTATTGGAGAAGATCATGCCATCCTTTCAGAAGGATCCTTCGTCCTCTTCATCTGGTAACTTGAAATCTCTTGTTAATTCTATTAGCACACATTTTGATTCTTTGGAGAAATCAGCAGAAGAGAAAGTCTGGAAAGATTTTTTGGGTAAAAGATTCTTTAAAGTACAAGGGCTAATAGCAAATGATAGGAGAAATCTATACATTGGAATAAAGAGCCTAGAAAATGCTCTTAAAGATGGTAGAGAATTATACAAATTTTTTTTATCTTGGTCCATAGTGACAGAAGACATTGCAAAGAAGGTGGAAGAACAAGAGGGTAAACTATCAAGTTTATCCCAGAGTTTTGATCCTCTCACCTCATCCATAATGAATCAAGAGTGCTAGACTATTGTCACTATAAATGAGTTAAAGAGACTTGAGAAGGAGAAGAAGAATAGAATAAGTAGAATGAGCGAACTTAGAGGGATAATTATCCTTATGTTAGAGGCCATGCATGAGGCCCTAACTAATGCTCAGACCACAGCTCGGACCAATGATCCGGCAGACTTAAAGAGGGCAGAAGCTTTTGCATTTTTGTCAAGTGGTCACATCTCAATTTTGGACAGGATGAAGCAGAGTTGGGTAACAAAATTTGTCTAGTTGAAAACCACCTTTGTGGATATACAGAAGTATATGTAAGTACAACTTATGCGGCAATATATAGGCTAATTTTTGGAAATTTTGGTGTACGGATTCTACCCTTTGCCATTGATGTCAAAGGGGGAGTGAGGAGTAGTGAAAAATGTAGAATCCAGCTAAGGGGGAGCTCTGGTAAAAGTGTACATAAGATAGAGCAACAGCCAAGGGGGAGTTTGTTATAACACTTAGTCATTTTTCACTAAGTGTTGCCATCAATGCCAAAGGGGGAGATTGTTGGCAAGAGACACTATGTGGCTTCATGAGTGTTGTCATTGATGGCAACAAAGTCCATCCCACTCATCCACAGCAAATGGTATGTCTATGCCAGAAGTCAGATTGATGAGTATTTTGGTTTGATGAACAAGAACAAAGCATGTAGCAAGGTCTGACAATCAAGTCCGAATCTCTCAGAGGAAGTATCTCAGCAAAGTACAAACTTGGGTAAGTCAGTAGGAGTACCATGACTGCTACATTCCAGAGATTGAGCCTCCAGTGATGAAAGAGAAAAGATATGAGCATCTAAGTGTTGGGTTCCTGACAGGTAGAGCAGACAGAGGAAGAACCAACCGGCAGAGCATCCGACTTTAATTCAGATGAGAAATTGGTGGTGATCAAGCTACTTGAGGGATCATTCATGGTTGGCCAACATGATTGATGACTTTTATGTCTATGTCCTTTATACGCATCACATAGTAAGCATGGATTTAGCCGATAGATTAGTATGTTGGGAAAATATTGAGTATTCTGGATGCCGACTAGAAAGATGTTGAGATCCTTGATGCGGATACATATACCAGATAGATTTTGATATGAAGGTGTGTGTGATAGTGTGTGTACGAAGAAAGGCAGAGATAGGTGTGGAAGCAATAATACAAGTCCAGTATGTGACAAAACAACAACACTCAAGCAGAGGAAGAATGAAGTGCAGTAGATCAGTTTATTGAGCCTAACTAGAACTAAACCTTAGCATATCTGGATGCCTCTGATTAGTTCAAACACCTAGTTACTTTCTACCTTGTAGAAAGTGAGTCTCTTGTAGGCAGTGAGCCTCTTGTGAGTAGTGTGCTCAGGCAGTGAGTCCTAATTGGCAAGTGCCATTTTGTACTTCTATTCTTTTAATAGAGAATATAATCTTGGCTTAGTCACCCCGTGGTTTCTCCCTTAATAGGGTTTTCCACGTAAAAATCCTTGTGTTATGTGTGTTGATTTCTCTTCTGCTCTCATGTTCATGTATGCTCATATGTTTCGATATTACACTAATTGTTAAAGGAGAAAAGAAAGTTAAATAATTAAGATAACTGATTCATCCCCCTCTCAGTCATCCACCTTGTTTCCAATAGATCTAAATGTGATTGGCTCTCTCGAGAACATAGAAATTGCTGATGAGTAGAGTCTCTACATGAAAAGATAGACGATGATGAGGGAGAACAAAGAGAGGCTATTACAGACCAAGATGCTAACACTATGAGTAATGTCTCTATCTCAGAGAATGTTGAAGAAGAAGAAGCACATGATGAAAGTCATCCTCTAGATACCTCTAATTCTAGGTTGTTATCCCAAGAGGAGAAGAAGGATAATGTTGGTGAAACCTCTGGAGTCTCTCCAATAGAATCCATTAGAGAATTCTTGGCAAAGCAAAGACAAATCCAAACCATTTCTTCATCACAACTACTACAGGTACAATCCTTTGATGGAGAGATTAACTTATCCAGCATATCTCCTTTGTAAAAGCTTCAATTGGGGACAATATTTTAGGCATCGGCACAGGAATAAATCATACAATCTCATATAGAAGAAAATGAGCTTATGGAAGAGGTCATGAAATTTTTTTAAAAGATACTGCCTAATGGTAAAAGAGATGTCTCTTTAGCCCCTGTGTTGCAAATAAAGAAACTAATGGAGGTTGTCAACAATCACTTTGAATGTTTTGAAGAAGCAATAGAGAAGAAAGTAAGAGAAGAAATATATAACAAGAGGTTAGTAGAATTGACAGATAAGTGCTCCAAGGCACACATTTTGCTAAACAATAGTATAAAAAGTATTCACAATGCTTTAAGTGATGCTAATGCATTATATCAATTATGTTTATCCTGGTGCATAACTACTAAAGAAATAAAAGACAAAATTGAAGGACTTGAGATGCAATTGCTAAAAATATCCAAAACCTATGATCTCTTGAAAGATGCAAATGGAGATCTAAGAGCAGAGGTAGAGAAGACTCATGCCATAATAAAGAAATTGAAGAGACAAAAGGAGCTGATAAAACATCAAAAGGGTCAGATGAGAGAGATAGTAAGCTTTAAAATGGCTTCTTTAATTGGTATGTTAAAAGAGGCTAATAAGGTTGGAAAGATGATTGATGCCCCTACAACAGTGGATAAAGAAGAAGAATTACTCTTGTAGATAAATGGACAGATATAGATATTATACTCTACAAAGGTGCATTGGGACTCAACTGTGATCTAGTTGAAGAATATCTACAAAGATATCTTTCCTACACATAAGTAAGTTTCTTATTTTCTAATCTCTTGTACACAAGTGGATGGTTAGAAGGAAACATTTTTGATATATTGGGGTATATAAATAAGAAAGGGGGAGTGCCTTGTAAATAAAAGTTAAAGGAATTTTTGATTTGGAAATAGTTCCTTTGCCATTGATGTCAAAGGGGGAGAGAAAGTAATGTGAAAAAGATGCTTTGGGAGAGAGAGTAAGATGTGTAAAAGAAAGTGGGAAAGTAAGTTTGTGGTAGAATATAGTCTTGATGCTTTTTCATATCATATGTTTCCACCAATGACAAAGGGTGAGATTGTTGCAAGTATGTATAGTTGCTGCAATTAGTATTGTTATTGATGTCAACATGTTAGTATGGTGTTGTCATTAGTGTCAACTACTTGAATAGAGATAAGGATAAAGGGTGTCTTCAAAGAGTAAAGATACAATTGTCTAGAGAATAGAAAAACCAGTAACATCACAGGATAGAGACAGTGACAACAAAGGATAATGGTATAGTGATCCAGAAAGTGATAACCAGGCATAAGGATAAGGAGATAAGAGTGTAGATTAGTTTGATTGATAATTTTGCAAGAGGGTTTGATCCTCTTCCTCACAAGATGACATTACTCTTCATAAAAGACTATTGTGTGAGAAGACTTGATCTAGTAAAGAGATGTGTTATGGATTTTTGGCTAAGTGTCAGTCTGGTAAAACTAAGCTACAACGTTCTGGTGATTTGGTCTACATCAGTCCACAATTGAAGATCTTGCTCTATGTTTCTAGCATATGGTTATTGTTCATTGGATACATCTAAATCCTGAATTTTGTTTACTAATGATCTCCGGTGTGAAAGATGTGAACAACAGAAGTCCAACCTAACAAAGTATAGTTGTTCCTAGTACAAAGCATGTAAGTAAATGAATCCACATTTCTTCGGCATGAAACATTTTTCTTTTCGGTTGTAAGGTGCTGTTAGTGAATACTCAAGGAGTCCAAATCTAGGGTTCCAAATCTTGAAGTCCTCCGGAATGAAAGTTAAAGGTGATAGAGTATCGCACTCTGTATTGACAGTGTTTTGACAGTGCCAGTGACACACTGAGACACTCTGCATTTTTCCACAAGTAAAGGTTTTGTTGTGTGGACTTGAGGTCAAGATTATGAATGTTTGTAGCATGTATATTCCAAGTTTTGAGCAATCTGGAGGTCCGCATATTGATTTGTGAAATACCAGATAGTTCACATTGTTGTTGTCTTGCCAGTGAAATTGACCTAAAGATGTTGATGTTGTACGGATGGTAAATATGCTTGGCAAAGTTAAGTGGGAGCTATTTTAGGTCCATGCAGACCTATCTCAAAGTTTGAATCTTAGTGCGAATTGTGTGTGTGAAGTTTTTAGACCGACAAGTGCTATATGTCATGTTTTGCATGTTACATCCAATTAGGATGACCTAATTGATGTTGTGAAAGAAGAGGATGTATATGAAGGATTGTTTTCAATGTTTTATTGATGTGATGAATAGAGACGTGATCTGTGTGATGCGAGAAGTGTCTTTAGATTGAGTAAAGGTAGAGTAGTGCAGTCTAGTGTTTGAGAATAGTGTGATGAGTATTTTTTTATAGTTTGAGCTTCATTGGAATTGTACTTCATGCATGTGTTCGATATAATTATAAATAGTTCAATCCTAGAAGTGAGCTACCCATTCTCTTCTATCTCTTTCTTTCAAAACAATGAGTCCTTTGGTAGTGAGCCATATGTAGTAAGCATTCTTGGACAATGAGTCAACCAATTGTATCAAACTTAACCAATTTCCTTATTAATATATATTGTGAGCTAATCCTCACCATGGTTTTTCCCTTTTTGGGTTTTTCACGTAAAAATCCTAGTGTTCATGTGTTATGAGTTGTGGTTGTTTGTTTTATGCTTAATTTACTTTACTACAATTGTTTATGCTAAATGGATTAAATTTTTGAAGGGTAAATGGTTTAAGAAAATACTAATTCACCCCCCCTTAGTATTATGGGTGTTAAACAAAGATTAGTTTTCATTGATGTCAAAAGTATGTGCTTTGGAGATAGTTAATATGCAGTATGAGGAAGAATGATAATTAGCCTGATGTCTAAGTGTGATGGAGAGGTGAGTACACTTGTTCTAATATGTTTTCTATATGTCTCCATTGATATCTTACCAATTTGGTGCACCAAACTTAAACATAAGTTGTAGAAGTTTTTCTAAGGCATTTACAACATATACTCTAAGGCAAAGTCATAGTGTTTTAGTCTGCATTCCTCCACAAAGCAATATTTAGGCTTGCAATTTAGAAGATAAGTTGATTGGCATATGGAGGAGTTATAACTAAGATTTCAAGTTATTGTACCTTCAATAGTGAAAGTTATAAGTGACATAGTAAAGTAATGATGAAGACTTGTTGGAAGTCTCCACATTCCTCCAGAAGTGAATATTTGTTCATGCAGTTTTGAGGACATGCTTAGATATGTTTAATGCATGCTTCTTTGCAGTATAAGGTGGTTTAGTGGTCTACAAGTTTAGTATTCAAACGAAAAAAGTGCTATAGATGACTCTGGATGCCTAACTATTCTTAGAAGATATGTTCGAATACTTGCGTCAATTGGAGAGTGTATAGATCAACAATATGGGTTTATGTGGAGATTCTACACATCTCAATACATCTCAAGTTTGAACCAAATGCAAATCCTTCTTGTCTCCAGTACCGCATAAAGTGTTCAAGTCACTTTGAGTTACATATGAATGTTGATTACAGTACAACTGAGTTAAATGTCTCTGAATTCCTCTGGAAGTGATAGATGTGGTTGTACAAACTTGGGGATATGTTTAGAATGATGCATGAGTTCATTGATAAGAGTTTTAGATGTTTTAGTGGTCCATAATACAATATCATAAGTTTTGGTATGTCACAGTCAGACCGAGATACTCTATTCTCAACAGTTCAAGATGTTTCTCTTCTAGCAGTAGCACATAATGATCAGATATTTCAAGAGAAGGTTGTAAGGGTACAATTGATAAAGTATATTACTCACATTTTGGTATGCATGATGTTTTTGGTCTCTCCTCGGTGGTGTGAAGATCAACAGTGAGCAGTGTTTATGTTGTTGGGCTGACAGTCTAGTTCCCTTTAGTTTTGGTTAATCATGATTAATTGATTTGCCTTAAAGGATATGTTGTTAGGTATTTGACCCTGTTATGCCATGTGAAGTTATCCACAACTGATAATGTGTTTTATTTGTGATGCAAGAGCATCCAGTGGTGTAAGGGCAATCTTGCATCACCCAAAAAAAATGTGTTTCAAAATTGTTGATGTTCTACCCATTTATTCTCAAAATCTATGGTTCTGGTCCCATAATTGCCTGAATAATAATGTAGAACTTTCAGTTTTCCCAAACTGCTAAAAATAGTAAACTGTTATTTTTAGAAAGTTTGCATTTGGACACGGAATGAAGTCAAAATTTACAGGAAGTTACATAATGGAAATATAAGACCTTTGGTGAAGGAATCACACGAAGATCATTTGCGAGCTGAAAGATATTAAAGTTTCCATTTCCTGAAAAATGCCCGAAAATTATTCAAACTCAGGTTTGAGGCACTAAACGGCCCCGTACGGGCCTAAAAATGGCTAGAACTGGTAGAGCTAGGTTCTAGCATGTAGAGTACTCTGCGAGCTTTCTGACGCATAAAATGGTTCGTCAATCAGAGTCCCGGATCAAAAATTATGGCTCCCAGAAGTTGACCTATTTTTGGAGGGAGATGCAAAATTCGAAATTAGGTTGTTGACCACAAAAAAGGCTATTAATAACCATTTTTGGAAACCCTGGGCAGTAGGAGAGTTAAGGGGGCAAGTGTAGAGTCAAGAATAGGTAGGAAAATAGAAACCCTAGCTGATTTGGGGGTTCCAGAAGGTAGAAGATTCCAGAGCCTAGTGATGGTAGCTGTAGTGTGTTGCAGCCTGTAGAGGACTAATTCTTCTGATTGTAATTAAGCTTATGTAATGTAATGAGTTGCCTAGATCAATAAAAGAAAGTTCTATTCTCTGTGTTCAATTTCTATTATTGTGTGTTTTATGATTTACTCCCTTCATCAAGTGGTATCAGAGTGAGGGTTCCTGAGTGTGTAGACAGATCGCCGATCGTAAGGTAGTTTGCACCAGGACCTGAGGTTGTGGGTTTGCTGTGGAGACCAAGATGCCTCCATGAAGAAATCATGTTGGGAGGAATACTTTGATAGAAGAGGGTTTTAGAGTCCTATAAAGGCAAATCGATGCATTGCAAGAGGAGCTACGAAGAGGGTTTGAGCCAAGGACAAGAGAAGAAAGTGAAGATGAAGTTGAAGAAGAGCTATCTGAGGAAGAACAAGAAGCTGCTGAAGATGCTGCAGAAGTAAGTTTGTTGAGGGTCATTTCAAAGATCAGAAAGAGGCCCAGAATCAAAGTTTCTACATATTCTGGAGATTTGAATCCAGAACAGCTTATTGATTGGATCAATGACATGGAGGAGTATTTTGAGTATGAAGATGTGGAGGACCCAGATTGGGTTAAGTTTGCAAAAACAAAGTTGAAGGGCCACACCAATATTTGGTGGAAGGAGGTCCAATTAGATAGGAACAGAAGAGGAAAAGCAAAGATCACCAGATGGGATCGGATGGTGGAGAAACTAAAGAAGCAGTTCATTCCTGTGGACTATGAGATGGAGTTGCTGAAGAAGCTGCAAGGGCTGAAGCAAGGTAACAAATCTATTAAGGAGTATACAGAAGAGTTTTATAAAATTACTATCAGGACAGGCCATGCAGAGCCCAACAAGGAGAAGGTAGCATGTTACATTAATGGATTGAGGCCGAGTATTCAAGAGGAGCTGAGCCTGGTTAGAATAACCACCATAGAAGATGCGTACCAGTTTGATAGCAAGCAAAGGGGAAGAGGTCAAGGCAGAAGGACTGGTGGAAGACCCTATGGGGGCTGAAATGAAGATACAAAGAAAAGTGAAGAAGCTGGTACTAGTCGAAATCAGAGAGGTGATAATACTACTACCCTCATGACCAGAACAATGGTGAGCAAAGAGGAAAAGGAAGAGGCAGACCTGGGCAAGGACCTGGAAGAGGAGGTTTCAGAGGAACCTATTTCCAATGTGGAGAAGAAGGGCATCGAGCATACGAGTGTCCGCAACATCAAGGAAGGATGAATAGAAGACCTGAAGGTAATGCACAAGTTACACATGTGGATGAAGATGCACAGTCTGAGCACATTGAAGATGCAGAAAGGGGAGAAACCCTAGTTGTCAGAAGAACTTTGTTGAGTGAGGAGAAAGAACCCAATCAGAGGAAGAGTTTATTCCGCACAAGGTGCAAATGTGAAGGTAAGTGTTGTGATATTATTATTGACAGTGGAAGCACTGATAATCTTGTTTCAGAGGAGATGGTTGACAAGTTGAAGTTGACAAGAAGAAAGCATCCACATCCATACAAGATTGCATGGTTGTAGAAGGACCATAGAGCTTTGGTCAATGAACAGTGTTTAGTGAAGTTCAAGATTGGTGACTACCATGATGAGGTGCTGTGTGACAACATACTGATGGATGCATGTCATATGTTATTGGGGGGGCCATGGCAGTATGATAGGAGCTCTATCCATGATGGCTGTGCAAACAGATATTCCCTAACAAAGGATGGAGTTCATCATAAGTTGAAGCCCTTGAAGGAGGTGGAAGAAAAGGTATGTAGTACTGCCAAAATTTGCCTGGTAGATGGTAGGAAATTTTTGGAAGGAATGAAGCATGAGCATCATTGCTTTGCATTGATTCCCAAGATTAATCAAGAGAACTGTGAAGATGTACCAGTAGAAGTTTCAGATATGTTGGAAGAGTTCCAGGACATTATCTCTAATAATGTACCAGAAGGTTTACCACTAGTAAGGAAGATAAGTCATCAAATGGATTTGATACCAGGAGCCAGTTTGCCAAATAAGGCAGCCCACAGAATGACCCCTGCAAAGAATGAAGAGCTGAACAGACAAGTTCAGGAGTTGTTGAGGAAGGGACTGATAAGAGAGAGCCTAAGTCCATGTGCAGTACCTGCAGTACTAGCACCAAAGAAAGATGGAGAATGGAGGATGTGTACAGACTCTCGAGCCATCAATAAGATAACGATCAAGTATAGATTTCCATTACCAAGAATGGATGACATAATGGATTGTTTGAGTGGAGCCAAGTACTTCATGAAGATTGATCTGAAGAGTGGGTATCACCAAATTTGAATCAGAGAAGGAGATGAATGGAAGACAACCTTCAAGACAAAGGAGGGTTTGTATGAGTGGTTAGTCATGCCATTTGGGCTAACCAATGCACCGAGCACATTCATGCGGCTCATGAACGAGGTACTAAAAGAATTTTTGGGAAATTTTGTTATTGTTTATTTGGATGATATTTTGATTTTCAGTAAGACTTGGGATGAGCATTTGATGCATATCAGAAGAGTTCTAGAGAAGATGAGGGAGGAGAAGTTGCTGATTAATCTGAAGAAATGTAGTTTTGCAAAGAAAGAGTTGGTATACCTGGGATTTGTTGTCTCAGAGGAAGGTCTTAAGATGGACCCATAAAAAGTAAGGGCTATTATTGAGTGGCCTATGCCAAGGAGTGCAACGGAGGTAAGATCTTTTCATGGTTTGGCAAGTTTTTACAGAAAGTTTATCAGGAATTTCAGTAGCATTTGTGCACCTCTAACTGAGACAATGAGAGGGGATAGAAAAGAGTTTAGATGGACTAAAGGAGTAGACAAGAGCTTTGATACATTGAAGCAGAAAGTTGTAGAACAACCTGTTTTGGCACTTCCAGATTTTAATAAGGTATTTTAGGTAGATTGTGATGCTAGTGGAAGTGGTATAGGAGCTGTTTTGAGCCAAGAAGGTAAGCCCATTGCCTATTTTAGTGAGAAGCTTAATGATTCCAAGAAAAAGTATTATGTTTATGATCAGGAATTTTATGCAATAGTTCAGGCTTTGAAGAAATGGAGACATTATTTGTTGCCAAAAGAGTTTGTTTTATATACTGATCATCAGGCTCTGCAGTATCTTAATAGTCAAGGGAAGTTGAACCAAAGGCACTTAAAATGGGTTGAGTTTTTGCAGAGTTATACCTTTGTTTTGAAGCACAGGAGTGGGAAGTCCAACAGAGTTGCAGATGCCTTGAGCAGAAGACAAAATTTGTTGACAGAAATGAAGATAGAGGTTGTTGGGTTTGATGAGCTCAAAAGTTTGTATTCTGAAGATCTAGATTTTGCAGAGACTTGGAAAGCTTGTTTGGAACCTGTTACTTTAGACAGGACAAAATGGTTGGATTTCATTATCCAAGATGGTATGTTGTTTAGAGGAAGCCAGTTGTGCATTCCAAGGAGTTCCATGAGAAAGAACCTGATTAAGGAGAAGCATAGTGGGGGATTGGCTGGACACTTTGGTCTAGATAAGACTATTGCTATTATTGGTGAAAGATATTATTGGCCACAGTTGCAACACGATGTGAGGAAATTTGTGCAGAGTTGCAGAGTGTGTCAGATGGCAAAAGGAACAAGTCAGAATACAAGGTTGTATCAACCATTACCTGTACCGGAGAAGCCATGGGATGATATCAGTATAGATTTTGTTCTTGGTTTACCAAGGACACAGAGAGGACATGATTCCATTTTTGTAGTGGTGGATAGATTCTCAAAAATGGCACATTTTATTCCTTGCAAAAAGACTAACGATGCTGTTCATATTGCTAAATTATTTTTCAAAGAGGTGGTGAGATTACACGGTCTACCAAAGAGCATAGTTTTAGATCGAGATACCAAGTTTGTTGGTTATTTCTAGAGGACATTGTGGAAGAAGTTGAAAACAGATTTAAAGTTTAGTTCTGCACACCATCCACAGACTGATGGACAGACATAAGTGGTGAATAGGAGTTTGGGTAACCTACTACGATGCTTAGTAGGGGATAAGCCCAAGGGATGGGATTTGATTTTACCACAAGCAAAATTTGCTTACAACAATTCTGTCAATAGGAGTACTGGTAAATCACCATTCCAGATTGTATATGGCAATAGCCCAAGAAATGCTTCTGAGTTAAGGAAGCTGGACAATGGAGAAAAGACAAGTGCTGAAGCTGAAGACTTTGCAGAACATCTGAAGAATTTGCATGAAGAGGTGAGAAAGCACATTAATAAAATAAATATTCAGTACAAGGCTAAGGAAGATCAGAAGAGGAGACATAAGGAATTCCAAGTAAGAGATGAAGTCATGGTTCACTTGAGAAAAAAAAGGTTCCCAATTGGAACATACAATAAGTTGAAAATGAAGAAATTTGGACCATGCAAAATCCTGACGAAGCATGATTCAAGAAATGCATATGAGGTAGAGCCGCCGAGTGGGATCAATATTTCCCCTATTTTCAACATTGCTGATTTATCAGAATATCATGAAGGTGGAACAGAGGATGGACCAACAGAAGCGCAGTGGAGTATTCTGGCATCTACTTCAATAGAGGAGATAGACGAGATCTTGGATAGCCGTGTGGGAAGGAGTACTCGAAATAGGTAATATGAAGAATATCTAGTGAAATTGAAAGGAAGGCTTGTTGAAGATTCTTCTTGGTTGTCTAAGGCAGAGGTTGACCGTTTGGGTTTTCCTCACACAAACACCTGAGACGTGACAGGGTCACTTCTCAAATTACCCTGGGTGTCTGATGCAGGAGCATCCAGTGGTGTAAGGGCAATCTTGCATCACCCCAAAAAAAATGTGTTTCAAAATTGTTGATGTTCTACCCATTTCTTCTCAAAATCTATGGTTCTAGTCCCATAATCGCCTGAATAATAATGTAGAACTTTCAGTTTTCCCAAACTACTAAAAATAGTAAACTGCTATTTTTAGAAAGTTTGCATTTGGACACGGAATGAAGTCAAAATTTACAAGAAGTTACATAACGGAAATATAAGACCTTTGGTGAAGGAATCACATGAAGATCATTTGCGAGCTGAAAGATATTAAAGTTTCTGTTTCCTGAAAAATGCCTGAAAATTACTCAAACTCAGGTTTGAGGCACTAAACGGCCCCATATGGATCCAAAAATGGACGGAACCGAAAAAGTTAGTTCTTAGCATGTAGAGTACTCCGTGAGCTTTTTGACGCATAAAACGGTTCGTCAATCGGAGTCCCGGATCAAAAGTTATGGCTCCCGGATGTTGACCTATTTTTGGAGGGAGATGCAAAATTTGAAATTAGGTTGTTGACCGCCAAAAAGGCTATTAATAACCATTTTTGGAAATCTTGGACAGTAGGAGAGTTAAGGGGGCAAGTGTAGAGTCAATAATAGGTGGGAAAATAGAAACCCTAGCTGATTTGGGGGTTATAGAAGGCAGAAGATTCCAGAGCCTGGTGATGGTAGCTGTAGTGTGTTGCAGCCTGTAGAGGACTGATTCCTCTAATTGTAATTAAGCTTCTGTAATGTAATGAGTTACGCAGATCAATAAAAGAAAGTTTTATTCTCTGTGTTCAATTTCTATTATTGTGTGTTTTATGATTTACCCCCTTCATCAATTTGAGCTAACCTATACAATATCACACATTTCATCTAAAGATCATCTTGATGCTGACCTAATTGAAGTTTTGAGTTGTTGCAAAGTGTATTTATAGAAGAACAAAATCATTTGTGAGTAAGTAGAGTAGAGATTGATGAGTATGTTAAGTATGAAGTGTGTGAAATTAGAGTGATGGAGTAATTGTGTGACATAAGAGACTGCAATCTTAGCATATATCAGATGCCTTTTTACAACAATTCATGTTCTTGTTTACACTATAATTTTCATGTACCCTATTATCAGATAGTGAGTCTCTTCAGCATGTCTTTGTATTTTGTTCTATGGTTGTAGCCTTAGTCAGCATGTCCAACTAGGAGTAGTAGCTTCCTTGGGTTGTAGCCCTAAAACAAAGTTTTAATCTTTTATAGTAGTGAGCTTCATATACTGTGAGTTAATCCTCACCATGGTTTTTCCATCATTGTGTTTTCCATGTAAAAATCTTGGTGTCTTTGTGTGATGCATGTTTTACTTTTTGTTCTTCATTTGGTTAAAATGATTTGGTGGTTGATATATAAATGGAATTGATTTAAATTTTAAGAATAGACTGATTCACCCCCCTTCTCAATCTCTAGATGTGTTCAACAATTGGTATCAGAGACTAGTATCTTTGAGAAGCCTAATAGTTGAGGTCGATCATGCATTTAAACACATGGAATTTGAAGCTATGTCTAATGATGTGTTTTCTCTAGAACTAGATCTAGAAGCAATGGAACTTGAAGGTTGGGACCTCAATCTAGATGAGGTAGACCTTGAAGGAGAACTCTGTGTTGCAAGTATGGGCCTAACTGGTGTTGTCATTGATGTCAACATACTCCTATTGCATTGATGACAAGGATTGGATGAGCTATGTGTTGAGGATATTGAGAAAATTAGTCATGTCAGGAACAGAGAAGAATAGTGAAGGCAGTAAGGTAAAGATCCAAGATAAGATGACTATCAGAGGATGTGGTTCAAAGGGTTTGTAGATATGAGTCTTAAGATGATCCAATGAAGATTTCAGAGGTCCACATGAAGATCTAAAGAAGTTGTGACCGCTCAAGTAAAACTGATTCTGGCAGGTGTTCAGAGGTGACAGACTGACACAGATAGGTCCAGTGAGATCCAGAAATTAAATATCCTATTCTGCGGATTTGGTGGAGTGTTTAGGAAGTCCATGTGAAGTGATAACTCAGTTGGCTAGTGGTCTGGAGGTCCACAAGCATCTATTCCATTATGACAGTGAAGACAGTCTGTGTTCTTGAGGTTCCGGATGAAGGAGATAAGAATTTCAGTAAGCAGATGAAGTATGATGTTCTTGGTGATTTAGGAAAGCCTGTGGTAGTCTTTAGAGCGTGTCTAGTTCGTGCTAGTGGTTTGCATTAGAGTTTGAGCCCGCAATTGAAGAATAACTTCTGGATGATGGTGTTCTTCCTAAGTTTGGCTGATTGGATGAATTACACATCTTGCGGATCTTCTTGGAGATGTTTGCCAACCTAGATGATTATTCCTAAGTCAATCTCTTGTATAAATAAGGAGTTGTAAAGTCATTTCAAAGCAAGATGTGGAGATGAGAGTGTGGTAGAGAAAAAGGAGTGAAAGGCAGAGCAGAAGTATTGGGCTTAAATGGAACCGATTCAAGCATGGTGAAGATGCTATTCTCCAATTCAAGTATGTGATACTTATTATTCTGTAGATAGTGTGTCTCTTGTAGGCAGTGAGCCTCTTGTGAGCAGTGTGCTCAGGCAGTGAGCCCTAATTGGCATGTGCCATTTTTTTCTTTCTATTCTTCTAATAGAGAATACAATCTTGGGTTAATCACCCTATGGTTTTTCCCTTAACCAGGTTTTCCACATCAAAATCTTGGTGTCTATGTGTTGATGTGTCTCTGCTCTTGACTTAATGCATTGTGTTTCCATGATTGATTAATTATTATGCTGCTGAATTACAAAGTGAACTTAAGTGTTTAAATTGGAAGAAAGTTTTGGACAACTGATTCACCCCCCTCTCAGTTGTTTGTCCTAAATCTAACAATTGGTATCAGAGCCAAGTTCCTCTAAAAGGAGCTTAACCGCTTGAGGAGATCCAGGATGTCGTCCTACAAGAAGGATAGTCCAAAGTTTAATGGAACCAATTTTAATCTTTGGAAAAGTTGCATACAATGTCACTTGCAATGTATGGGAATGCAGTACTGGACCATGGCTACAACAAAGTATACGCCTCCTCAAAATGGCCTGAAATCTGCAAGTGAAATCACAGATGCTGAAAATAATCTGCGAACTAAAGAAGCCCTTCTAAGCACCTTGTCTGATTTAGAGCTTACAAATGTTATTTATCTACAAACTGTTTTTGAGATTTGGAAAGAACTGGAACTTCTGCATGAAGGAGACAAGTATGTTAAATGTGCAAGGCTACAGAGTTTGAAAGGGAAATTTGAAAATCTGAAGATGAGAGAAGATGAAAATATCACTACCTTTATGCCAAGAGTAAATGGGCTTGTTTATGGCATTAGATGTGCTAGTGGAGTCTTGGATGAAGATGAGATTGTTGGCAAAGTTCTTAGATCCCTTCCTGCTTCTTATAAAATCAAGGTTGCTGCCATAGAAGAATTCAGAGCCCATTCAAGTGTTACAAGAGATCAATTGGTTGGTAAATTGGCTGCATTTGAAATGACCGAGTTTGGAGATGTCCCCCCCAAGACTGAATCTGCATTCAAAGCTAGTGCTTCAGTAAAAAGAAAATAGAGGTTTGATCTAGGAGAGAACTCTTGAAGGAAACTACCATGGTATGAAAAAGCAAGAAAAGACCTGGAAGAAGAAGAACCTGAAACTACTTAGCTTGAAACCTTTATTGCAAAAAGACTACCAAGAGGATCTGGTAAGTATGAAGGGAAATTGCCTTTTAAATGTTTTAATTGCAATAAGATTGTTCATTTTGCCTCAAAGTGTCTGGAAAGATTTTCAAGACCAAATCCTAACAGATTAAGGTTCCAAAAGAATTGTTACTATGTTCATGAAGAGGATGACAACGAAGGAGTAACAGATTATGAATCTGAGACAGGAAACAAATCTAGAAGTGATTGGGTGTTTATTGCCATCAAAGAAGAAGATCCAATGCCCTCTAAATCTGTCAATCATAAAGTTGTAGAAAGAGCTCTGGCTGCCCAACTTGAAGAAAAGGATGATTGGGTCATTGACAGTGAATGCTCTCACCATATGACAGGGGACAACAATAATTTCTTAGATTTGGAAAGGTATGAAGGAGGAGTGGTAAAGTTTGGTGATAATTCTGCTAGTACAATCAGAGGTAGAGGAACTATTTCTTTTGATGGAAAGAACAAAACTGGTAATGTACTGTATGTTGAAGGATTGAAGCACAATCTTCTTAGTGTTGGATAGTTGGTGGACAAAGGCTATGATCTCTGATTCAAGAATGGAAAATGCCAGATCTTTGAAAGTTTCAGAACAGAGATTGCATCCGGTACTCAGACAAAAGGTAATATCTTCCATTTAGTTGGTACTGGTAAAAGTTGTCTATTTGTGCAAATTGATCAGAGCTGGCTATGGCATAAGAGGATGTGTCATGTGAATTTTGATAATATCATCAAGATAACCAACACTCAGGCTGTAAGAGATCTTCCAAAATTGGTGAATCCTACAAATAGCTTGTGCAAAGAATGTCAGTTGGGGAAACAAAGCAGAGTTTCATTCAAAAGCAAGGAACAATCTTCTACTAGATTATTGGACTTAGTTCATATTGATCTATGTGGTCCGACAAGGATAAGGAGTGTGCAAGGTGATACATACTTCATGTTATTAATTGATGACCATTCCCAGATGATGTGGGTTACCTTTCTGAAAGAGAAATCAGAAGCTCTTGAGAAATTCAAAATATTCAAGGCTATGGTAGAGAATGAAACTAGATTAAAATTAAAATGTCTGAGGTCTGATAGAGGTGGAGAATTCACATCCAGTGAGTTCATAGAATTCTGTGAGAAATATGGAATAAAGAAACAATTGTCTGCTCCTAGGACTCCACAATAGAATTGAGTAGTGGAGAGAAAGAACCAGACCATCTAGGAAGCATCTAGGACCATGATGATGGAAGCAAATGTTTCTCAGATCTATTGGAGAGAAGTTGTTAGCACTGCAGTCTATACTCACAATCATGTTCAAATCAGAAGCAATACTGGTAAGACTCCTTATGAACTTTGGTTTGGCATCGCTCCTACTGTGAGGCATTTCAGAGTCTTTGGTAGAAAATGTTACATTAAAAGAGATGAAGATCTAGGCAAGTTTGATGCTAGAAGTGATGAAGGAATATTCCTGGGTTACTCTACTCAAAGCAAAGCATACTAGTGTTTTAACAAGAGACTGAGAAAGATTATAGAAAGTACAAATGTGAAGGTTGATGAAGGAATTGAAAAACCTTCAAGGTTTTATGAATATGATGAAGATGATTAGAATTGTGTTCTGATTCAAAGAGACCAAGCCCCTTCTACAATTTAGAATCAAACTGATCCAGTAAATCAAGAAGAAGAGATGAGTTATAATGAGCCTAATCAAGAATTAGAAGTGTGAGAGACTCCCAAAGTTCCTAGGTATGTAGGACTAAACCACTCTGAAGATCAGATCATAGGTGATAAAAGCAAAGTTGTACAAACAAGGAGGATTGCTCAAGATTCAGATGAATATTGTATCATTTCCAAGATTGAACCTAAGACAGTGAATGAAGCTTGCAATGATGAAAACTAGACTAAAGCAATGGAGGAAGAGTTGATGCAAATTGAGAAAAATCACACTTGGGATCTTGTTCCTAGACCTAGAAACAAGAATGTGATTGGAACCAAATGGGTCTTCCAGAACAAACTGAATGAAGTTGGTGAAGTAATCAGAAATAAAGCCAGATTGGTTTGCAAGGGTCACTCTCAAATAGAAGGAGTTGATTTCGAAGAAGCTTTTGCTCCGGTGGCAAGAATTGAAGCAATTAGACTATTTCTTTCTTTTGTTGCCTTCAAGGATTCCAAAGTGTATCAGATGGATGTCAAGTCTGCCTTCCTGAATGGTGACTTGGAAGAAGAAGTATACATTGAGCAACCGGATGGATTTCAATTGTCTGATCATGGTGATATGGTCTGCAAGTTAAAGAAAGCACTGTATGGACTCAGGCAAGCCCCAAGAGCCTGGTATGAAAGATTGGATACTCATCTTTTGAAGATTGGTTTCAACAAAGGTATTGCTGATAGTAATTTGTATTTCAAAATTGATCATGAAAATATCTTGATTGTTGAAGTATTTGTTGATGATATCATTTTTGGAGGAAGAGATAGTATGTACAAAACCTTTGCAAATCAAATGAAAAGTGAATTTGAGATGTCCATGCTTTGGGAAATAAATTTCTTCTTGGGTCTGCAAATCATTCAAACTAAGAAAGGAATCTTCATCTCTTAGACTAAATATGTGAAAGAATTGTTGAAGAAATTTAGGATAGAAGAGTCAAAACCAATGTGTACTCCCATGGCAACTAGATGTAAATTGACCAAAGATAATGACTCTCTTAAGACTGACTAGAAAAAGTACAAGTCAATGATTGGAGGATTGTTGTATCTCACTCAAACAAGACCTGATATTATGAATGTTATTGGTCTTGTTGCTAGATTCCAAGCTAATCCTAGAGAATCTCATGTCATGGCAATCAAAAGGATCTTTAGGTATCTAAAAGGGATAGTTGAATATGGTTTGTGGTATCCTAGAGATCATAATTTCTCTTTTCATGCATATACAGATGCAGATTGGGTAGATGTGGATGTCAGAAGAGTACTAGTGGTGGAGCATTCTTTTTCGGGAAGAGATTGGTTTCTTGGCTGAGCAAGAAACAAGAGGCAATATCTCTATCCACTACAGAAGTAGAATATATTGCAGCAGTAGGTAGTTGTACTCAAGTTTTGTGGATGAAGCAAATGCTAAGAGACATAAGAGTGGAGTATGTGGAGCCTATCACAATCTTCTGTGATAATTCAAGTGCAATAAATATTTCTAAGAATCTAGTGTTGCACTCAAAGACTAAACATATATCCATCAAGTTTCACTTTTTGAGAGAACAAGTGAACAAGAATGAAGTCAGATTGGAGTTTGTGCCTTCCAAGGATCAAATTGCAGACATTTTTACTAAACCTCTACCTAAGGACTCTTTTGAGTATCTCAGAGAGAAATTAGGGGTTATTGCCCCTCCAATGATGAACTAAGGTGTACTGATGTGCATTAGTTTGGTGGATATCACAATCATATCTTATGATCTAGATTGATGATGGGGAGCTGCTACTCAAGGGGAGCAGCCGATATGATTCTAAAGTGGTGGAATTGCAAGTATGTGCCCTTTGCCATTGATGTCAAAGGCAGAGAGAAGACATGTGAAAAACAAGTGGTTGCTGATCAAAGGGGGAGTAGGAAAGGAAGAGAAGACATGTGAATGGTTGTTACTAATAGGAGGAGTTGTGACACTAAGGAGAAGTTCTTGTCTTGATGGTTAAAACATTTTTTCACATCAGATGTTGCCATCAATGACAAAGGGGGATATTGTTGCAAGTATGGGCCTAACTAGTGTTGTCATTGATGTAAACATACTCCTATTGCATTGATGACAAGGATTAGATGAGCTATGTGCTGAGGATATTCAAAAAATTAGTCATGTCAGGAACAGAGAAGAATAGTGAAGAAAGTAAGGTAAAGATCCAAAATAAGATGACTATCAGGGGATGCGGTTCAAAGGGTTTGTAGATATGAGTCTTAAGATGATCCAATGAAGATTTTAGAGGTCCACATGAAGATCTAAAGAAGTTGTGGCCGTTCAAGTAAAACTGGTTCCTGCAGGTGTTCAGAGGTGACAGAGTGACACAAATAGGTCTGGTGAGATCCGGAAATGAAATATCCTATTCTACAGATTTGGAGTGTTTGGGAAGTCCATGTGAAGTGATAACTCAGTTGGTTAGTGGTCTAGAGGTCTGCAAGCATCTATTCCATTATGACAGTGATGACAATCTGTGTTCCTGAGGTTCTGGATGAAGGAGATAAAAATTTTAGTAAGAAGATGAAGTATGGATGTTCTTGGTGATTCAGGAAAGCTTGTGGTGGTCTTTGGAGCATGTCCAGTTCATGCTGGTGGTCCACATTAGAGTTTGAGCTTGCAATTGAAGAATAACTTCAGGATGATGGTGTTCTTCCTAAGTTTGGACGACCGGATGAATTACACATCTTGCGAATGTTCTTGGAGATGTTTGCCGACCTAGATGATTATTCCTAAGTTGATGTCTTGTATAAATAAGGAGTTGTAAAGTCATTTCAAAGCAAGATGTGGAGATGAGAGTGTGGTAGAGAAAAAGGAGCGAAAGGTAGAGCAGAAGTTTTGGGCTTAAATGGAACTGATTCAAGCATGGTGAAGATGCTATTCTCTAGTTCAAGTATGTGATACTTATTATTCTGTAGATAGTGTGTCTCTTGTAGGCAATGAGCCTTTTGTGAGCAATGTGCTCAGGCAGTGAGCCCTAATTGGCATGTGCCATTTTGTTCTTTCTATTCTTCTAACAGAGAATACAATCTTGGGTTAATCACCCCGTGGTTTTTCCCTTAACCAGGTTTTCCACGTCAAAATCTTTGTGTCTATGTGTTGATGTGTCTCTGCTCTTGATTTAATGCATTGTGTTTCCATGATTGATTAATTATTATGTTGTTGAATTATAAAGTGAACTTAAGTGTTTAAATTGGAAGAAAGTTTTGGACAATCGATTCACCCCCCCTCTCAGTTGTATGTCCTAAATCTAAAACTTTGATCAGCCCTTGAGAATTTGGATGAAGCAAGAGAATTAAATCTAAGATATGAGGTCATGCTTGAAAAATCAACGGAGATAATTGTAAAGTGGAAGACACAAGCTAGAGAATCAAAAGAAGAAATTGAAAAAGTAAAATCTCAAATAGAAGGAAATAAAGGATGTGACATTAAACTCAAGAAGGTAGAAGATATGATCTCTAGTTTGAAATTCATGGTTGAAGAGGGCAAGAGGATTGAAGACTTCTTAAATATGAAGCTTAATGAGAAAGCAACTGAATGTTCAAAACTTGGGGAAGAAGTTGTCACTCTAAGAAAAGAACTAGAAAAAGTAAAAGAACAAATTGACAATGGGTTAAAACTAAAAGGAGGTTTTGAAATTCTTGATGAGTTGATTAACTCTCAAAAGCTATCAGAAGAAAAATCTGGCCTTGGCTTTGAAAAGGGGAGAAGTCCTATCATCAGTGCATCTACAAACTTATATGATAACTTCAAAGTAGAAGGAGAGTCTGAAATAAATGATGAAAAAGCTTGCATTAAAGATCCTAAGAAGAATGCCTCTAGAGATGCAAAAGAAGATGGATTCATTCCTACCTAGAGACAGAAAGAATAACTTCACACAAGTCTAGAACAAGAAGAACTTCAGAAAGCTTACTCCTAAACAAACTTCTCCTACCAGGTACCCTCAAGCTTTCAATGGTAATTGCTATGCTTGTAATAAGATTGGTCACAAGGCTATTGAATGTAGAAGCAAGATGAATTAGAATTCGTTTGGGCCTTCAAGGTACAATGTTGTGAACACTCATTCATTCCATGGTCAGTGTTATGCTTGCAATAAAATTAGTCGTAAGGCTAATGAATACATAAGTAAAGTGATGAGGGATGGTTGCATGAATAAGAATAATATGACTTCTCAACCCTTCTATGGTTACTACTACACATGCAACAAGTTTGGTCATATGCTAATTGCATAACTAATGTGAGAAGAGGTGGTTATGCTCTGCAATCCAATATTACCTACTACAATAGCAATAAACTAGGACACATTGCAAGGTTTTGCAAGGGAAAGAATGCAAGACATGTTCCTCAAAACAATATTGACATTGGTTAGCAAAAGAAGAAAATGAACAAGATAAGGAAGAAGGTGAAGTAAAGGAAGGATATGTACATCTGCTTGGTGCATATGGATCTTTTGGTAACTAAAATGGAAGTACTGGCTCATGGGGAGTTGCAATTGCAAATCATTTTCAAACCCCTGAATGCATAAGATGTTGAAATCTTTAGCATAATTTCTAATAATAACATGAATATGTGGGGCTAGTAATTTTATGACATTTGATCAAACATCTAGAGAAAATACACTCTCTGCAAAAGATTGTTGAATGATCATGGATCCCTATATAGTAAAAAGTTGATTACGTCAAGAACAAAGAGATGCATTTAATGTGGAGCCACCAAGGTAGGTATGAAGCATATTTAATCAATAATTGATCAAAATTAATTTCATTTGATTTATATCGAGTGTGTGCAAGAGCTAAGAAGAGAAGAAGATTTTTAGTGGATCCTTTGTGCAAACCCTAATGATGAAATTCTCAGGTATTTCTTAAAGTTGCTAGTAAAACCCTAGTTTTTTGAAAGAGTTATCATGGCAACACCTGTGGTTATTGATATTTTGGATAGGTCGAGGCCAAAATTCAAGAAACATCCATACAGATCTACTAAGATTGACAAGGATGGTGTGTTTTCCCATGTTCCCATCAATATACTGCATACAAAAGATGTTTGCATATACATTCACTCATAGATAAATGAATACAACCATTTGAAGTTGGAAGAATTAAGAAGCAAACACCTCTTGGGTGATGACTTTTAGCTCAAGCCAAAGTATCCTAATGTAGAAGCATAATGCTTAGATACATGGAAGAATTCCCCCTATTTTTTCTATGAGGAAGATTAGGTCAGAATTGTTTTAATCTAGATTCATGAAGAACTCTTTTGTCTTGATCAACCCTAAATGATTACAAAAGAAGCCATCACAAATGTGACTAGATTTTTCTCCTCTGCACCTGTGTCATTCCTAAAGGCTATAAAGAATGAGGTGGTAGTGAAGCTTACTAGTGTAAAATTTGACAAAAGAACCCTAAGAGTGGACGATATCACTAACCTAGGCGTCTAGTATGCCACAATGGGAATTGCATACAAACTATACTACAAAAATAGAGAAGGATCTGATACTACAATTGCCATCTACAATAGTCATCAGATGGTTAAGGAAAGGACTTGTTGGTGATTGTTTTGATGCAATCACAACAGTAAGTTAAAATTCACATATAATGAACTGAAACTATACTTGAAAGATAAGACAGAATCACTTAAGATTCAACTAATCCCAAGTCTACAATGGTTCGGTTGGTCAAGTTCAGTTGGTCAATGTGAAGCTGTAATGTTCAAGGGGTCTTACGTAGTTTAGGGTTTGTTTGTGGTTTACTAGACCAAGATTATGCAAAAAGATCATAGACATCAACAAGTATTTTGTTCATTTGCATACAAGTGTTACTGTGCTGCAAATTTTAGGTGGTTTTCTTGAATTATTGCAGCTTTCTCCTTTATACATTTATGAAAACTGTCTACCTTAAACTCTGTTATGCATGCTACTTAAAATTTTGAGATAATTTCCTTTTGATTTCTACGTTTTCAGCTAAATATTTCAGATGGGTTGGGAAAAGTTAGAAAGATGTAATCTACACCTCATTTACTCTACCAAAGGATCTAATTGTTCTACTATGCACTATGTAAATACTACAGCAATTTGATCAAATCCACAGTGAAAACCTTAAATGCAAGTCCTGAGCATTTTCACAAACATACATTTAAAATTGCAAGCTCTCAAAGAAAATATTTCAAAACACAAAGAAGAGCAGGAGAACACTCAGAAGATAGATGCAAAACTCCAAATTCTATTGTATTAGAAACAAATAGTCATACATGATTTACAATGTAGGAATGACTCTTAGTTTCATTGATCAAACTACAGAGAACTTACAAGCTTTACAGATACAGTAAGGAAGCCGGACATTCCACGCACACCTTACTGCAGACACAGGCAACCTCCTTCTTCTACTTCTAAACTAAAAGGTTCCTCTGTTCTAAAATGTTGCTTCTACAAATTCCTATTGCTACAAATCTCTATGTAGCCCCTGTGTAAAGTATTACAGTGCAGAGAGGCACAATATAAAGACTTCTGATTGTCCTCACTACAACAAAAAAACCTAACTAAACCCCTGGTTCAAACCCTTGGTTATAGCAATAAATGCAGGTGAACCAGTTCTCCAAAATATCTCTGAGCAATGTCAAATCTGGGTGAAATATTGCCCCTTCTGAGAAGCTCTGGTAGCTCAGCAATAACTTCTGTTTGTCTGTTGAAATAATACCTTCAACTACAACCTTGTCCTCCATTTGAATGTCCTTGACTTCTTCGCACTTTGTCTTTACTTCTGGCTCCTAAGATTAGATTTTCTTCCTCCATGATGTCACTGTGATGAAGTGCCAGCTGCTTCCTCAACTGCAAGCCTGCAAGACAAGACAAGCAATAAGTATCAAATTTATCAAATGAATAGCAAGAAGTTAAAATATCTATTTAAATCAAGGTGACTGTGCAAAATTGTGGAAATCGGGTCCAAAAATCTTCCAAAACGCGTTCAAAATGTACACAAACTATTCAAAACCCATCAGGTCAACCATCACTGACCAGAAAAATGCTACGGGCGCCAAAAAATGCATTTAAAATTTCATCGCTTTCCACTTCCCGCCGATCGGCGTGAGAATCGCCATCGGCGCGTCAAAAAATCACTTGGCCGATGTTTGCCGTTTGGCCGATGGCCTTTCTTGTTATTTCCCCTTTGTTTCCTTCTATCGGCGTGTCTCATATTATCGGCGTGACAAAAAACAACTCTGCCGATCACTATGGTTTGGCCGATGGCCCTTTTACTTCGCTCATCCTCCATCGGCAAGAGTTATGCCGATACAGCCCTTGTTTTAAACTCGAACCCTTGAACCTTGAACGTGGTTCAATACAAAGTTTCAACGCAATGGTTCAAAGACACATTTCTATGCAAGGACTTGCATTACAACTCATTTAGAAGAAAAAACTTTGAACCTTGAACCATTTGAACAAAAAAAGAGTTCAACCGGATGGTTCAATACGCAGGTTCAAACCAATGGTTCAAAGACACATTTCTACGCAAGGACTTGCATTACAACTCATTTAGAAGAAAAAACTTTGAACCTTGAACCATTTGAACCAAAAAAGAGTTCAACCGGATGGTTCAATACGCAGGTTCAAACCTGTAAAAATAATGCCAATGAATAAATAGTGGCGATCAAAGCGTGCCGATGCACCCTTTTCAAACAGTCAAATGTGAGATACAGAGTGGAACTCAGACAAAATACATTTAACCTAAAACCACCAAGTACGAATATTTCAAAGTTTTAAACGAATGCCAACAAGGAAAAAAAAGGCAAACAACTGACTGTTTATCATGCAAAACCTGATAGTACATTTTACCAAATTGATCATAACTTGCAAAATATGATGAATTTTGAGACGGTTCAAAAGGCAACCCTGGCTCATTTTTCACAAGGAATCCAACCACATCATGCAATGGTACTGAAAATGCAATTTTCCATATTTTTAACAAGGTTTGCAAATTTGACCCTCCTTTTCTGTTACCACCAAACAGAAAAAACACAAGCAGAAGCAACAGCAAAGCAACAGCAGGGGTCCTCATTTTGCTAAGGGGCAAAATGGGGCGTGTTGTGAACATCACAACAACTAGCAACCAAACAAAATAATTAAATTCAGAGTTTTCAAGAAAATTAGGTGAAATAAACTCCTAACTCCCGACTATCCTTCCTGTAAATTACTATTTAGCTTGAGACTTAAGATATTCAATAAGGGTGCATGAATTTCCATTTTCAGTTTAATTGTGTGCACGTGATTAATTATCCTCATCTTGAAGATCGATTGAACAAACCAGTGACTGACATTAGCCTATGTAGGTGAGGATATTCCCTCATAGTTGACCGGATAGAGCCTTGCTGCCAGCGAGCGTCTATAGCCCTGGCAAGGTTATCGTTACAGTTCTCCTAAGTAGAGCCCCACTGCCAGCGAGCGTCTATAGCCCCGATAGAGTTACTTAGATGGCTTAATCTGGATTTTCAGTATAATCTGTTTTATTTATTTATTTATTATTTTTTTATTTTCTAATTTTGAAAGATTTCACAAGATATAGCAATTTGTAACTTCATGATGCAAGGAGTGGACACTTGCTGAAATTAAGCTGAGAATTGTAATGGTAGCAAGGGTAACCTCTGATTTTTCACCTAATATCTACACTGGTAAGTTCAACAAACCCAAGGATTTTAAGTGTGTCATCGTGAGAAACTTGCTTCGAATTCTCAATCACATTTATTGAATACGAAACTTCAGAAGATGAATAACTCTCTACATTCATGACAGTAACAAGTTATGTGTAAATTGCAAATGATTAACTTGAATATCCTAAATTTTATATTGTTTTGAATGGTTGCTAGTTTGCTCCTTGACACTCTAAAGTAAAACAAGGATCCCTGCTAAGGAGACAACCAACAAACCAAACAAACGGGCTGTACAAAAGCAAAAAAGCAGAAAATTGTACAAACAAAAAGGAACAGAAAACAAAAACAAAAAGAAGACAAACTGTACAAACAGCCAACCAAAAAAAAGAAAACAGCAAATAAAGAACTGTACATTACTTTCAGTACTTTACACTAAAATGGACTGCCCTTTACCTTAGGCCTGGAAGTAGTGTTTCAAATGCTGGCCATTAACTGGTAATGGCACATCTTCTCCAGTCGAGGTCTTAAGTCTGAATGTGTTATCTCCTACTATTTCTGAGACTTGTAATGGACCCAACCATAATTTATCAAATTTTCCATGGCTTCCTTTCTTTTCATGTGCTTTGTCCCAGCACAGCACTAAGTCTGATATCCTAAATGTTTTGACTCTGGCCCTTTTATCAAACCACCTCTTAACAACCGCTTGGTGCTTGGCAAACTTCTCGATGGCTTGACCTCTTTTCTCATCTAGTTGTAACATTTGCACTATTATGGCTTCCCTATGGTTATCAAAGCCTAGATACTCATTGGCAAACTTCCAGGTTGGTGTCCTCAGATTTACTGGAAGTATGGGATCAGTCCCATAGACTAAATGATAAGGTGTGCTACCTAAAGCTGTTTTAAACTTGGTCCTATCTACCCATAATGCACATCTCAACAGGGAATTCCACTCCCTAGGACTTTTGGCAATTAACCTCTTGATTGCGTCTAATAAAATTTTGTTCGTTGATTCAGCCAGTCCATTACCTTGAGGGTAATAATTTGAAGAAAACCTTAAAATGATCTCGTATTCAAATGCCCATTTAGAAAACTTTAAAGAAGAGAAAGCAGGGCCATTATCACATACCAATGAATAGGGAGTTCCAAACCTGGTGATGATGTTTTCTTCAAGGAACTTGATAACTACCTCAGTTGTGGAAAATTTGCAGCAGGTGGCCTCAGTCCACCTTGTACAGTAGTCTATTACCATTAGTATAAATTTGTGTCCAGTAGAAGATGGGGGATTGATGACTCCAATAAAATCCAAGCCCCACTGTGCAAACGGTCTAGATTCAATCACAAGTTGTAGTGGATTGGGCTGATTTCTCCCTTTATCTGCTATAGTCTGACAGGTGTGGCAACTTCTGATGTGACTCTTAGTGTCTTTGAACATTGTGGGCCAATAATAGCCTGCCCTCAGTATTTTGTGTGTTGTAGCTAGATGGGAACCATGGCCAGTTCCGTACTTGTCATGTAGTTTTGTCAACACTTTATCAGCTTCAGCTCTATTTATGCATCTCAGATAAATTCCATCATGGTTCTTCCTGAATAGAAGACCTCCTTGTACCATATATTTCTGTGCCTTAATCTTCAGAGCTCTCCTCTGAGAAGCTTTCATCTTGTTTGGGTACTTTCCAGCTATCAAGAAGGTGTTTAAATCATCATACCAGCCTGATGCGCTCTGGGAATTCAATACATATTGTTGTTTTGTCAAATCTGGATCCATATTGGCTATTGTCTGCACCAACGCCTGCCCTCTGACCAGCTTCATGGGAATAATTTCCATGTCAAATTCTTGCAGTGTGGTGATCCACTTGGCTCTTTTTTCTCTAGGCTCGTTCTGCATCAGCAACATTTTTACTGCTGCGTCTGGTACTATGGCTTTGATTTGGCTGTGCAGAATGTAGTGTCTAAATTTTTTAACAGCCTTTACTAATGCAAATGCCTGCCTCTCGATGTCTAGATACCTCAGCTGTGCATCCTTCAGAGGCGCGCTCATAAATGCTATGGGCCTCTCTTCATTGTTTTCACCTTTCTGTGTCAAGGCAGCCGCGACTGAATGAGTAGATGCAAAGGAGTAGATGTAAAACAGGCCTGTGTAGTCTGGACTTGCTAATACAGGGGCATCAGAAATTGCCTCCTTGATAGCTTCAAATGCGACTCTAGCCACTGGCGTCCATTCCATCTGTGCATCCTTCTTCAACATCTCATTTAATGGCTGCACGATCTCTGCAAAACCTGTTATAAACTTCCGAACAAAGTTAATTTTACCAAAAAATTATTTCAACTCTTTCCTACTATTTGGTATTTGCAAATTTTTTATGGATTCTATTCTATTCGAATCAATTGAAATTCCACCTTCAGAAATGACATGGCCTAATAATTTACCTTCAGTTACACCAAATATACATTTCTTGGGATTAAGCGAAATCCCATACCTTTCACACCGCTTGAGTACTTTCCTGAGATCTTCAGCGTGAGTGGATGCATCCTTGGAATACACAGTCAAATCATCCATATACACAACAATGCACTTACCTGATAATCCATGGAATGCGATGTCCATGGCTCTTTGAAAAGTAGCACCTGCATTGATCAGACCAAAAGGCATTCTTCTGTATGCATAATTTCCCCATTTACAAGTGAAGGTGGTTTTCAGTCTATCTTCTCTATCGATTAAGACCTGGTTATAACCTAAAAAACCATCTAAAAAAGACATCATCTTCGAGCCATTTACTGCTTGCAGTACTTCGTCTATTGAGGACAAAGGATAATTATCCTTTTCAGATGCTTTGTTTAAATTTCTAAAGTCTACGCATAACCTGATGTCTCCGTTTTTCTTCCTTACTAGTACTAAGTTAGCTACCCAGACAGAATGTCTGACTGGGAAAATTATTCCAGCAGACAGTAATTTTTTAACTTCCTCAAAGATTAAAGGTTCTAGAATGGCATTCACAGGCCTCTGTTTCTACCTAAATGGTTTGACTTCTTTTCTTAAAGGTATTACGTGAGTTATGATGGACTCATCAAATGTTTTCAAGTCTTCATAAGTCCATGCTATGACATGTTTATATTCTTTCAGCACGTCTAAAACCTCTTTTCTAATTTTCTCAAAGCAAGCTTTCCCAATTAGTACATTTTGTGGATTTAGCTCTGTCCCTAAGTTATGTAAATCACACTTACCCCCTTCTATTTTGGGCAAGTCCCTCTGTCTCACTACTCCATCGAAGTCAAAGATATGTTCTAATTCAATTACTCCTCTTGGTAAGAAGTTGCTCTTTAAGTCGATTATATCCTCTTCGTCCCATGTTACTTCAGGCCTTTCCTGCTCATCAATAATTTGAGCCTTAAATGTCAGAAAATCAATAATTTGTTGGTCCCCTCCAAATACCTGAAAGTGTGTAACGTTGTCTGGTATACTGGGTATGTTAACTAGCTCAACAGCAAATCATCTCAATCTTGACAGTGTCAATGGTTCTAATGTACTAGCAGCAACTGCTAGTGCATCTGGCCTATGATTCAGCTCTCTGGGGATGTGCTCTATGTTAAAAGCATCAAACGAATCTATTAAACCCCATACTCTATGTCTGTAACTAATCATTTTCTTGTAATTGCAGGCATATAGCTTCCTCACTTCTTTGACTACTAATTCAAAGTCTGAAAATACTCTGATTGTTTTCACTCTTTTCTTGATGGCCATGACAAGTCCTAAAATTAGGGCCTCATATTCAGCAATATTGTTAGTACAGGAAAATTGTAATCTATACGCTGCTAGATGTGATTTAAATTGAGGATCTATGAGTTCAACACCTGCACCTGCGCCCTGTTTTGATTTAGACCCATCACATTTTAACGTCCACATGCCATCTTTACTTTTCTGACCTTTTATCTTAGCATGCATGGTCTCTTTTATTGCCTGTGGGGTGGTGTCCTGTTTATTCATGGGTTTTTCTATTTGGTTAACTTGCATACGTGTGTTTTTAGTTTGCAGCTCAGAAAAACAACTACCCTTGTCTCTTATTTCTTTTCCTAAATCTGGAATCAAGGCATCTATATCATCCTGAACATATTTTTGTGTTGGATCAGGACTCTCATTTTCCCTTGTAACTCTACCCTCCCTATGCACTTTTTGTATTCATATTCAATGATGTCTTTGCATATTTCACAACTCTCCTCAGAATGTTGCCTATCATGGACTCTACACCTATTTTTATACAATTTACATTGGACCGGCAGATTGTGTTTAACACAATCTTCCACCTCTTGTCTAATGGCATGACCAAATTTGTCTATTGCATTGCTTTCTTCATCTGAAGAATTTCCATCAGACTCAATGAATGATGCTGTCCTATTGATGACACATTTTTTTCTAATGTTTAACATCATGATCTCTTCAATCTACACCCCATTGTTGGTAATTCTATACACACCTGGTTCAACAGCAGCATATAATATTTCATTAGTTTGATTATACTTTGTTATCACATGTTTCATTCTGGGCTCTGCCTCTATTCTGATATGGTTTGGGATACCTCTCCAAGGTAACCACGTGTGAAAAGTCCGTGGCCATATATCCGTTTAATGTCTTGGACCAATCCCTACTCAGCAACATTCCATAATTTATGGGTATATCCACTACTTGAATGTCAATGATTTGGCTTACCCTAGGGTCTGAAGCTAATTGCATTTGAATGTTCATGAGTTCTCCTATCACACTAACCTCAATCTTATCTAATTGTGTGACAACCTTGGCAGATTTGGTGGGGGTCAGCCTGAGAGTCTCGCATATTCCTAAGGGCATTACATTGGCCGAGGCACCAGAATCTACCATGTAATTGTGTATAATCTTCCCACACAATCTAACAGTTAACAAGAAAGGGGGAGTATCCCTCTTATCCGCATGTATTACTACATTTGTATTGGAAGGGTGCTCAACTTTCTTATTCTTCTCTTTAGGTGGTGAATCACTATTAGGAACAGTTATATCAGCAGACCCCTCGTTTGTCATGGATATATCCAGGGATTTTATAAAAGCATTCCTGATCCCTGGGGTCTTCAATAATTCATTTAGAGGTATACTGACCTTAATTTTCTTTATTTCCGCTGACAAGTAACTCATTAATCTTGTTGTCTCTATTGCTTCAGTTTTACTTGTTTGATCCTTTTGTACTGTTGTTCTGTTATCTGTGTGCTGACTAGCTTTAAGTATAGCAGGATTGTTGCTAGCATTCTGATCTGGAGGTGTATTGATGTTATTCGAAGGAGTGGAAGTGGTAAAAGGTCCTCTTGGCCTAGGGTTGTTCCTCAAATTGTAGGTGTGTTTTTTATTTTCCTGTTGAAAGGCCTGCACCTCTTCTGCTTCAGTTAATACTTCATTTTCATATTCAAAGGGAAACTGAAAAGCATTTAACATAAAGGCTGATTCAAGATAAAGATTTTCACAACAGTATGGTTCATCTTCCAGTAATTCATCCTCATTCTCTTCTGCAGTTGCAAAGGTAAATGTTTCTAAGACTAATGCTGTGTCATATCCTGAGGGTACTACCTCATTACCCTTGGGAATGAGAAATTCAGAGGTAGGAGGCTGTACATCTATGTTAAAAATGTTGGCTGCTAAGTGGAACTGTGGACAGTCGTGCTCAGCATGGGCATTGGTATTGTGAAATTTGCACCAATTTTTGGGTGCTGTATTGGCCATTTGTATGCCGGCTGTTTGTTTTGCATCATGATTATCTATATTCTCAAAAGGAGAAGCTAGAGTACCATTGTTGGGCCCAGTGTTCCATGTCTTGGGTGGCCTAGGTTGATTCTGATTTCTGTTATTATTGCCCCAGGTCCTATTATCTATCACTGGCCCTCTATTTTGCATTGGTTGCCCCTGATTGGGGCCTTGATGCTGATTATAGTTTTGGTTTTGATTGTACTACTGATTTTGACTGAAACTCTAGTTCTAATTTTGGCCTTGGTTGTGATTTTGATGTTGATTGTAGTTTTGGTTGCCTCTTCCATAGAGGTTCTCATTTCTTAGTTGTGTCACTTCGGTTGTTAACCTTTTCAAATGTGCAGTGATCTCTTTGATTTCTTCCCTATCCTCTTGTGCTTTTGCCACAGTTGCATCCCTAGGAGGTTGGAAGAAAGGCTAACCATTATTTTGACTGTTACTGGAAGTACTAACCATGTAAGGAGTTATAGCTTGGATTGGGGTAGGACTATACACAGGTGTGTAAGAAGGAACCAGATTTAATAGTGGAGTGTGTTGCATAGAGGTTCCATTCCATGGTTGTGCCTGATTCTGCACCCCAAAATTTCCTCCATTAACAAATGGGTTATAAGTTGTATGCCTCATCTCTTGGTTTACTGAGGCTGCCTCTTTATAGGCTTTGGATATTGAATCTATGTCAGGTTTTCTTTTGACAAACATGGCAGTTAAAGGATCCAAGGTAGCATAGTACATAGCCAACAAGGGATCATCATCTATGGTATAAGGGGCTACCAGCCTAGAATAGGCCTTTTGAAATATGTCATTGAAATTATCTATCAGCTCTCTCCCACCACGTTTTATAGCAGCCAATTTATGATACAAAGCACAAGGGTCAATGGGTCCCCTAAATCTTGACAGAAATGCTTCTTCCATAAGTGCCCAGGAAGAAATGTAACCGTTGGGTAAGTTTACATACCAGCTAGAGGCTTGTTCATCAAAGGTGTAGGGAAACAATCTACACACCACATCCTCGTACTCTAACCTAGCTCTAAAACATGCTTCCTTAAATATTCTAATATGATCTTCTGGGTCCTGATGCAACTGGTATTTGGGACATATCTTCTCCAGATTTTTGGGCATCTCATGATAATCGTTGAAGAATATGGGAGAATTGACATCAAAATAAGCCATTGCAGGTGTTTGAGCTTGACCTGAACTTGTAGGAATACCTAGATTGATTGGTGGATTAGGATTTACAAGAGGATTGTGACCTCCAGGAGTGCCTGAACCAAGATTTAAAGATCTAAACAGGGATCTGTCAGGACTCACAATACTACGGATGTTAAAAGGTGACCCAGGTGGTGTTCCAGATGAATTTCCAGCTTGCGATATTTTTGGATTCCAAATTAAAGGGTTCCTACCTCGCCTTGTATCAGGTAGTTGCACAAATATATCCTCTGAACCGGATTTAGACCTAGTCACTCTATTACTGTTATTAGCTAGTTTGAAACAAACTCTAACTCAGGAGGGCCCTCCTTCTAGCGCCAGAAAACTGTTGGTGATTGTTTTGATGCAATCACAACAGTAAGTTAAAATTCACATATAATGAACTGAAACTATACTTGAAAGATAAGATGGAATCACTTAAGATTCAACTAATCCCAAGTCTACAATGGTTCGGTTGGTCAAGTTCAGTTGGTCAATGTGAAGCTGTAATGTTCAAGGGGTCTTACGTAGTTTAGAGTTTGTTTGTGGTTTACTGGACCAAGATTATGCAAAAAGATCATAGACATCAACAAGTATTTTGTTCATTTGCATACAAGTGTTACTGTGCTGCAAATTTTAGGTGGTTTTCTCGAATTATTGCAGCTTTCTACTTTATACATTTATGAAAACTGTCTACCTTAAACTCTGTTATGCATGCTACTTCAAATTTTGAGACAATTTCCTTTTGATTTCTACGTTTTCAGCTAAATATTTCAGATGGGTTGGGAAAAGTTAGAAAGATGTAATCTACACCTCATTTACTCTACCAAAGGATCTAATTGTTCTGCTATGCACTATGTAAATACTACAGCAATTTGATCAAATCCACAGCGAAAACCTTAAATGCAAGTCCTGAGCATTTTCACAAACATACATTTAAAATTGCAAGCTCTCAAAGAAAATATTTCAAAACACAAAGAAGAGCAGGAGAACACTCAAAAGATAGATGCAGAACTCCAGATTCTATTGTATTAGAAACAAATAGTCATACATGATTTACAATGTAGGAATGACTCTTAGTTTCATTGATCAAACTACAGAGAACTTACAAGCTTTACAAATACAGTAAGGAAGCCGGACATTCCATGCACACCTTACTGCAGACACAGGTGACCTCCTTCTTTTACTTCTAAACTAAAAGGTTCGTCTGTTCTAAAATGTTACTTCTACAAATTCCTGCTGCTACAAATCTCTATGTAGCCCCTGTGTAAAGTATTACAGTGCAGAGAGGCACAATATAAAGACTTCTGATTGTCCTCACTACAGCAAAAAAACCTAACTAAACCCCTGGTTCAAACCCTTGGTTATAGCAATAAATGAAGGTGAACCAGTTCTCCAAAATATCTCTGAGCAATGTCAAATCTGGGTGAAATATTGCCCCTTCTGAGAAGCTCTGGCAGCTCAGCAATAACTTTTGTTTGTCTGTTGAAATAATACCTTCAACTGCAACCTTGTCCTCCATTTGAATGTCCTTGACTTCTTCGCACTTTGTCTTTACTTCTGGCTCCTGAGATCAGATTTTCTTCCTCCATGATGTCACTGTGATGAAGTTCCAGCTGCTTCCTCAACTGCAAGCCTGCAAGACAAGACAAGCAATAAGTATCAAATTTATCAAATGAACAGCAAGAAGTTAAAATATCTGTTTAAATCAAGGTGACTGTGCAAAAATGTGGAAATCAGGTCCAAAAATCTTCCAAAACGCGTTCAAAATGTACACAGACTGTTCAAAACCCATCAGGTCAACCATCGTTGACCAGAAAAATGCTACGGGCACCAAAAAATGCATTTAAAATTTCATCGCTTTCCACTTCCCACCCATCGGCGTGAGAATCGCCATCGGCACGTCAAAAAATCGCTTGGCCGATGTTTGCTGTTTGGTCGATGGCCTTTCTTGTTACTTCCCCTTTGTTTCCTTCCGTCGGCGTGTCTCATATTATCGGCGTGACAAAAAACAACTTTGTCGATCACTATGGTTTGGCCGATGGCCCTTTTACTTCGCTCATCCTCCATCGGTGAGAGTTATGCCAATACAACCCTTGTTTTGAACTCGAACCCTTGAACCTTGAACATGGTTCAATACAAAGGTTCAATGCAATGGTTCAAAGACACATTTCTACACAAGGACTTGCATTACAACTCATTTAGAAGAAAAAACTTTGAACCTTGAACCATTTGAACAAAAAAAGAGTTCAACCGGATGGTTCAATACGTAGGTTCAAACCAATGGTTCAAAGACACATTTCTATGCAAGGACCTGCATTACAACTCATTTAGAAGAAAAAACTTTGAACCTTGAACCATTTGAACCAAAAAAGAGTTCAACCGGATGGTTCAATACGTAGGTTCAAACCTGTAAAAACAACGCCAATGAATAAATAGTGGCGATCAAAGCGTGCCGATGCACCCTTTTCAAACAGTCAAATGTGAGATACAGAGTGGAACTCAGACAAAATACATTTAACTTGAAACCACCAAGTACGAATATTTCAAAATTTTAAACAAATGCCAAGGAAAAAAAAGGCAAACAACTGACTGTTTGTTTATCATGCAAAACCTGATAGTACATTTTACCAAATTGATCATAACTTGCAAAATATGATGAATTTTGAGACGGTTCAAAAGGCAACCCTGGCTCATTTTTCACAAGGAATCCAACCACATCATGCAATGGTACTAAAAATGCAATTTTCTGTATTTTTAACAAGGTTTGCAAATTTGACCCTCCTTTTCCATTACCACCAAATAGAAAAAACACAAACAGAAGCAACAGCAAAGCAACAACAGGGGTCCTCATTTTGCTAAGGGGCAAAATGGGGCATGTTGTGAACATCACAACAGGACTATGACCTATGTGAGCTGCTATGACAACAATTGTTAGACAATCTAAAGAGGACAAAGGAGACACATTATATCTTCTGATATGTCTCTTTGATCATTTGTCTCATGTTTTATTTTTTGAGAGAATTACCTGGTATGAAGAATGTGGTCTAGAGTAGAGATGTCCTTGTTTCTTAGTAGATCAAGGATCACATACAGAGTTTTGCAAACACCAAACAATGCAACACTATGTATTGGGGATTCTTTAAAAACCTCCAAGATGAAATTCAAATGAGGGAGAGGATACCATAAAAAATTGTACAAAAATATAAGAATGATATAGCTTTCATGGTGGATAAGGACAATTGTTATGTGGAGGCAGTTAAACTAAGGACCATATGGATAACCACTTTTCCTTATGAGGTCTCTAGACCTGATTTGATTGGATATGCTAATATCTTTCTTAGAAAGCCTAAGGATCCCACCACTGAGAGATTTGGGACCTTTGATGAAATAACCAATAAGATTGTTAAGAAAAAAGTAGAAGAAAAGATAGAGAAGATGAAATCAAAGTTGGAAGACATGCTTGATACTCCTGAGGGTCCTACAAAAGAACCTCAAACCACCTCTACCTCACAAACTCTTAAAAGGACAAGTACCTACCTGCTCCTACTACTACTACTTCTTTCAAATCCTCTGGACCTACTCATACACCTCCTAGTAGGATAAGATTTGTTTTTGATATCCTAATACAAACCAAGACTATAGATAAAAAAACATAGACCAAAAAAATAAGCAAAAAGAGAAAAAATTAATCGAGTGAATGTAGATGATGATGAAGAGGATGAAGAAGAAGAAGAGGAATCTTGTAAATTAAGGAGAAGAGAAAAGAGAAAAAAGACAAGGAGAAGAAGAAGAAGAAGAAACCTCAAAAGGAAAAGGAAAAGTAAAGAAAACAAAAAGAGGTCCTCAGGAAGAATATGAATATAAACCTCTACATCTTGAGGCCACTATCAATGTAATAGCACAACATGGTGCTCTAAAGGAAGTTGTAAATCATTTTGATAAGATGCCTTCTAATGACAAAGCTACAATTAAGGAAGCCATAGTCAGGTATAGGATGACCTTTAATGTGGCCATAAGTGAAATTATTATTCAACTTCTAGTAAGTCTTGCAGACATACTCACAAATAAAAGAAATGAATCTATGATAAAAGAGGCCAGAATGAGGCAACAAGCAGTTGAGAAGGTTGGTCCATCTATCTTTGATGAAGAAAAGGTCAAATTGTCTCAGAGACAAGCACAAGAATTTAGAACCAAACATAGCATAAACATTCTAATGGGAAAAGACAAAGAAGAGATAGAAAGATTAAAAAGGGAGACAGAACAGAAGACAACTAAGATTCTTCAAGAAATGAAGAATGTTGAAGTAACTATTGAGGAACAAGTTCCTCTGGATATGCTTGATGTGCCCATCCAAGACATAGATTTGTGAGCCTTTGAAGATAAAGTGATAGGTGATAATGTGACTAAGAAGGATGATATGTAGAATGAGGAGACTGCTCCTCCAAAGAATACTAATTCTGGTGCAGAACATAACAATCCTCCTCTAGAGAATCTAGGGAAAGATGAGCAGAAGATAGAGGATAATCCTGAGAAAACTAAGGATACAATAGAGAGGAATGTTGAGAAACAAGATGAGAAAATTTAGAATGAAATAGAGAAGACTAAGGATAAACAAGATGAGAAAGTTTAGGATGCTTCTATAGATGTAGGTCAGAGCTCTTCATCACTAGATTCTTTCAAAGACCTATTGGTGCTGCAGATGCAATTTCAACGAGTGGTATCTGTACCTCAGCTCCTGCAAATTCCTACTCATGAGAGACAAGTTGACTTGTCCACTATCTCTCCTATTCACAAATTACAACTTGGTGATATTTTGCATGCCTCTGCAAGAGAGGAGTTTCTATAGGATCACTTTAAGAAAAATGAACTATTTGATGATGTAGTAAAGACTATTCAGGAGAGTCTACCAAAGCTAAATATGTTGACCACACCAAGATATTGAGAGGGGGCTTAATCAATATCTAATCAATCTTCTATTTTAATAACTTCAACTTATCTGGAGTAGATTAAAACTTAAGCATCACAGTACTAACATGATAATGAAAGGTTAACACAATGCACATCAACACATAACACTAGATATACATAGAAAACACTAGAAGGGAAAAACCATGGTGAGGATTAACTCACAATATATGAAGCTCAAATAACAAATTTGTTTTAGGGCTACAACCCAAGGAAGCTTCTACTCCTTGAAGGACTTTGATTTAGGGTCACTACCAAGCAAGTTACAACTCCTTGAAGACATTTTTTTTAAGGGTCACTCCCAAAGAAGATACTACTCTCTGAAATGAGAACACACTTACAAAAGATTACAATATGAAAGTCCTACTCTTTGAAAATTAACATTGAAACTCACAACTTTGATGATTACACTTTTGCCTCTTCACACTTTTTGATGCAGGAGCATCCTTGGTTCAAGAGAAATCTTGCATCAACCAAAAAAAAAACATTTGCATTCTAGTTTGTTTGCAGTTCAGTTTGTTTCTTTTCATTTTCTAGTCAGTTCAGGCAGTTCAATTAGAAGGAGTATTAGCTTGTGGTCCAGTATTGGCATTTCACATCTTGCGGATCTGCACTTAGCATATACATTCATTCATTTACATCATATCAAGAATTTAGAGCATTTGGATCAGTTACCGGAAACATATCATTATCAGAAGTTGACTATTTCTCAGAGCAGAGCATCTTGATATTCACTGGCAACCAACTGAAGGAGAAACTTGTGAAAGCATTTCCTGATCTTTAGAGCCTAATGACACATCATTCAATGATCTTTGGTTCGTGATCAACCTTCCTTGGAGATCCGCACTTCATTCCATTCATTTACTAGAAGTGTTTATGCATTTAGGTTTGACCTATCTATGTTCACATGTTACACCTCTTCTTTGGAATTTGTGATCTTCCTTGGCTGACGCGGAGGAATCTATTGGTCTGGAGATGATATATATTGATGTAATAGATCCTTAGGAAAGTAGTTAGCAATTGATTCATAATTCTTAGTTTAGATTATGTGTGAAGGGAGCTTCAAAGTCTTATCGTGCACATGTATGTAATTAGGCCTATGAGCCCTAATTATAAGCCCGCATGTTGTTGGCTGATTTCTATTTGAATTCTATGATATACTGAATGACTAGATCTACATTTTTTCTATTGCTTTGAGTTCTTTTTGTTGTGTTTACTCTTGTTGCATGATCTAGATAGTTCATTCTGTGAACCCTCCTACTGTGACTATAGCAAGTGGTATCAGAGTGAAAGTTTAAATCTTTTGGGAGTGAATTGAGCGAAGATTGGCGAGGGAATTCCATAAGATCTTGCTATGGACAGATCACCAAATTGAGGCAAGTTACTTGTGTTGCAACCGATCACCGATTGTGAGGCAGTTGTCACCTTGTAGCCCAATCACCGAACCTAAGGCAATTTACACTTGATCCTAGGAAGAATGCCGGCAAGGAGAGTTGTTGTTGTTGGAACAATGGCTGGTAGAATTAATGAGTTGATGGAGATAATGAAAATAATGTGAATCTAATTTGATGTTGTTGAAGAGGATAGGCAAAGAGGATTGACACCGAGACCTAATGTTGAAAGCGATGATGAGGAATAATTTCAATCTATAGAACACACTGGAGAAACCCTAGGAGGTGATGAAGAAGAAGAATCAAATTAGGTAAAAATTTTGCTAGCTATTTCAAAGATTGGAAAGAGACCTAGAGTTGATGTGCTGAATTATACTGGTAATTTGAAACCTGAACAATTGATTGATTGGATAAATGATATGGAAGAATATTTTGAATATGAGGAAATTGAAGATCCGGAGAAGGTGAAATTGCAAAGACAAACTTGAAAGGACATACTGCTATATGGTGGAAAGAAGTTCAGTTGGAAAGAAATAGAAGAGGACAAGAAAAGATTACAGAGTGGGACCGGATGGTGACAAAATTAAAGAATTAATTTATTCCTACTGACTATGAGTTGGAACTATTGAAAAGATTACAAAACTTGAGACAAAAGGAGAAATCTGTGAAGGAGTACACTGAAGAATTTCATAAAATGATCATAAGGATAGGACATAGTGAAGCAAATAAGGAGAAAGTGGCTAGATATATCAATGGACTGAGATAGAACATTCAAGAGGAACTAAGCTTGGTAAGGATGACATCTTTGGAAGAAGCATATTAGTTTTCCCTAAAAGTTGAATAGAAGCTGAACAAAAGACATGATCAGAGACAAAGTGGCAGAGGAGGTAAATTTCAGAGAGGTAGGATTTATTCCAGAGGAGACAGATCATATTCAGAACAGAACAAGATTGACAACCCATTTAAGAAGGATGATAGAGATAACAATGCTTACCAGAGAGATGACATAAATTTTTACCAGAGAGGAAACCCTAGTGCATACCAAAATGAAGGATACAGAAGAGAAGGAAGAGGATTAGATAAGAGAACATTCAGAGGTACTTGTTTCAAGTGTGGAGGTGAAGGACATAGAGCATTTGAATGTAATCAGGGTAGTACAAGTATGAGGACAGAAAATAGTGGGAGAGCAGCCTATGTTGAAGAAGAACCTATTGAGTTGGATGACCCCTATTTTGTTGGTAAACCAGAGAAAAGAGAATCACTTGCGATGAGGACAACATTATTTCAAATAGAGCTAACTGAGGATCCTCTGCAAAGGAAAAGCTTGTTTAGAACTAAATGCAAATCAAGAGGTAAGTGTTGTAAAGTTGTGATTGATAGCGGTAGTTCAGATAACCTAGTTTCTGAGGAGATGGTAACTAAGCTGAAGTTGGAAAGATTGAAACACCCTAAGCCCTGTCAGATAGCGTGGATTCAAGATGACCATAAGGTATTGGTGAGTGAACAATGTTTGGTGAAATTTCATATTGGATCTTCTCATGATGAAGTCTTGTGTGATATTATGCCTATGGATGTTTGTCATATCTTGTTGGGTAGACCTTCGCAATATGATAGAAAATCTATACATAATGGGAGAAAGAATACATACACTATAAAAGAAAATGGAAAGAGAATTACTTTGATTCCTTTAGAAGATGATCCTAAAGATGTGGTATGTGGGAATGCTAGAATTTTCTTGGTAGATGGAAGGAAATTTCTGGATGGTTTGAGACATGAGAATATGTGTTATGCCTTGATTCCTAAAAAGCCTAAAGTATTGAAGAAAGAGACTGAAGAATCACAACTGGAGGAGATAAGAGAGTTGCTAACAGAGTATGAAGACATCATATCAGATAATGTAGCTGATGGATTACCACCTATAAGGAGTATTAGTCATCACATGGATCTTATACCGGGAGAAAGTTTTCTTAACAAAGCAGCACACTGGATGACACAGACAGAGAATGAAGAATTGAATAGACAAATACAAGAATTGTTGAGGAAAGGTTTGATCAAAGAAAGTTTGAGTCCTTGTGTAGTACCCTATAGTGTTAGCACAGAAGAAGGATGGAGAATGGAGAATGTGTACTGATTCTAGAGCAATCAACAAGATCACAGTTAAGTATAGATTTCCTTTACCTAGGATGGATGATATCATGGATTGTTTGAGTGGAGAAAAATATTTCACAAAGATAGACTTAAAGAGTGGATACCATCATATCAAAATCATAGAAGATGATGAATGGAAGACCGCTTTTAAGAAAAATGAAGAACTATATGAATGGTTAGTGATGCCCTTTGGATTGACAAATGCACTGAGTACTTTCATGAGATTGATGAATGATGTCTTGAAGAAATTCTTGGGTAAGTTTGTGAGTGTGTACTTGGATGATATTCTAATTTTTAGTAAGACAAAAGAGGAACATTTGTGGCATATTAAACAAGTTTTGTAGAGATTGAGAGAAGAGAAATTGCTGATAAACATCAAGAAGTGTAGTTTCATGAAGGAAGAGTTGGTATATTTGGGATTTGTGATTTATGTGGAAGGATTGAAGATGGACCATGAGAAATTGAAAGCAATTATTGAATGGCCTACACTGGAGAGCATTGGAGAAGTTAGATCATTTCATGGATTGGCTAGTTTTTACTAGAATTTCATCAAAAATTTTAGTTCAGTTTGCAACGCTATGACAGAGACAATGAGAGGTGATAGAAAGGATTTCAAGTGGACATCTGGAGCAGACAAAAGTTTTGAGTTTTTGAAGCAGAAAGTGACAGAGCAACCTATTTTGACATTACTAGATTTCAATAAGCTATTTCAAGTTGATTGTGATACAAGTGGAAATGTAATGGGAGCAGTATTAAGTCAAGAAGGTAGACTTGTAGCATATTTCAATGAGAAGTTGAATGATGCAAGGAGAAGATATTCAATTTATGATCAAGAGTTCTATGTCATAATTCAAGCCTTGAAGAAGTGGAGACATTACTTGTTGCCTAAGGAGTTTGTGTTGTATACAGATCATTAGGCTTTGCAATTTGAATAGTCAAGGTAAGTTGAATTAGAGACATATGAGGTGGGTAGAGTTCATGTAGAGTTATACTTTTGTGTTGAAGCATAGGAGTGGAAAAGCAAACAAAGTTGCTGATGCCTTGAGTAGAAGAAGAAACTTGTTGACAGAGATCAGAGTTGTAGTGTTGGGTTTTGATGAATTAAAGAATATTTATGAGGGAGACACTGATTTTACAGAACCTTGGAGAGTATGTAAGGAGCCTATTGTGACAGATAGCAGAAAGTGGTTGGACTATTTCATTCAAGAAGATATGCTATTCAAAGGAAGTCAGTTGTGCATACCTAGAAGTTCAATGAGAGATAATTTGATCAAGGAGAAGCATAGTGGTGGATTGGCAGGACATTTTCTCATTGATAAGACAGTGGCTTTGGTGAATGAAATTTACTTTTGGCCTCAGAAACATAAGGATGTTTAGAGATTTGTGCAGAGTTGTAGAGTTTGTCAAGTTGCAAAAGGAGGTAGTCAGAATACTAGATTGTATAAACCTTTGACAATACCGGAGTGACCTTGGGAAGAGATAAGCATTGATTTTGTGATGAGATTGCCTAAGACATAGAGAGGACATGATTCAATATTTGTAGTGGTAGATAGATTTTCAAAGATGGCTCATTTCATACCTTGTAAGAAGACAACTGATGCAGTGCATGTAGCTGACCTATTTTTCAAGGAGATTGTGTGATTGCATGGATTACCTAAGAGCATAGTTTCAGACAGAGACACAAAGTTTGTTAGATACTTTTGGAGGACACTTTGGAAGAAGAAGAAGACAAATTTGAAGTTTAGTTCTACTTTTCATTCATAGACAGATGGACAGACAGAGGTAGTGAATAGGAGTTTGGGAAACTTGTTGAGATGTTTGGTTGGCGAGAAAATTAGAAGTTGGGACTTGATTCTTTCACAAGAAGAGTTTGCATATAATAATTCAGCAAACAGGAGTACTAGAAGAAAACCTTTTGAGATTGTGACTGGAGTAAACCATAGAGGAGTGGTAGAATTAAGAGATATCAGCATGGAAGAAAACAGGAGTGCAGAAGCAGAAGAATTTGTAGATCACATGAAGACAATGCATGATTAGGTTAAGAAGCATTTAGAGAATGTGACCAATAAGTACAAAGAGAAGGCAGATGAGAAGAAAAGACAAGGAATTTGAAGTTGGAGATGAAGTGATGGTGTACTTGAGAAAAGAAAGATTTCTAGTTGGGACATATAACAAGTTAAAGATGAAGAAGTTTGGACCTTGTAAGATACTCAGAAAATTTGATTCAGGAAATGCATATGAAGTGGAATTACCAAAGACATTGGGTATATCACCTATTTTCAACATTGCAAACCTCTATCAGTGTCATGAAGCAGAGTTTAGTGACAGTATGGAAGAAGACTTGAAGAAGCAGTCACGAAAATAAGCACCAGAGCAGATTAAGGACATTTTGGGTAGCAGAGTTGGACACAGCACCAGAGGAAAACAATACAAAGAATACTTTGTTAAGTGGAAAGGCAGACTAGAAGAAGATTAATCATAGATTTCTCAGGCTGAGGTGGACCGTCTTAGTTCTCCCCTAGCCCCAACAAAGTGAGGGACTCACTTTTTCATTAATCTTGGATGTCTAATGCAAGAGCATGCCTGGTTCAAGAGCAATCTTGCATCAACCAATAAAAAAACATTTGCATTCTAGTTTGTTTGCAGTTCAGTTTGTTTCTTTTCATTTTCCAGTCAGTTCAGGTAGTTCAGTCAGAAGTAGTTTTAGCTTGTGGTCTAGTATTGGCATTTCACATCTTGTGGATCTGGACTTACTATATACATTCATTCATTTACATCATATCAAGAATTCAGAGCATTTGGATTAGTTACTGGAAAGATATTGTTATCAGAAGTTAACTGTTTCTCATAGCAGAGCATCCTAATATTCACTGGCAACCAGCTAAAGGAGAAACTTGAGGAAGCATTTTCTGATCTTTGGAGCCTAATGACACATCATTCAATGATCTTTGGTTTGTGGCTAACCTTCCTTGGAGATCTACACTTCATTCCATTCATTTACCGAAAGTGTCTATGCATTTAGGTCTGACCTATCTGTGTTCACACATTACACCTCTTCTTTGGAATTTGTGATCTTCCTTGGCCGACATGGAGGAATCTATTGGTCTAGAGATGATATATATTGATGTAATAGATCCTTAGGAAAGCAATTAGCAATTGATTCATAATTCTCAGTTTAAATTTTGTGTGAAGGGAGGTTTAAAGTCTTATCTTGCGCATGGATGTAATCAGGCCTATGAAGCCTAATTGTAAGCTGACATGTTGCCGACTGATTTCTATTTGAATTCTATGATACACTGAATAACTGAATCTGCATTTATTCTATTGCTTTGAGTTGTTTCTGTTGTGTTTACTCTTGCTACATGGTCCAGATAGTTCATTCTGTGAACCCTCCTACCATGACTGCACCACTTTCTTCTGATGATCTAATCAGTTAGGCACACTCTACACTTGATCACTGTCACATATAAGTCTTCAAGATCAATCTGGACAACATCAATAACTTCTACTCTTTCTCCTTCACTCGCACATCAACAATGCATTCATTCTACTCTTTATCTGCTTGCAATCTTTTCAATCAATTTGCAATCACACCTCACCTCGCTCAATTTGATTCACTATTTATACATGATATTACATTGATTGCATTTCTTGTCAGTCAGATACAACATGAAAAATACATTTACAAGTTAGCCAGACAACACACAATATGAAATGTGTAGAAGATGGGTCCTAAGTGAAACCACACATTACACCAAAAGAAGATCCATGCCTTGCAGACACCAACACTTGATTAACAAAGTCAAAAGCATCCTTACAACTTCAAACACAAAGGAATTACATCTGCACACTCTTCTCATTTGAAAATAGAATAGCTTTAACCAAAAACACATTAACCTTAAAGCATAATGGCTACATCAACTTGAAAACCTTGTACAGTACTGGAAATAAGAAAGATATTCATGAAAAATATCCCAGATGAGTCCACATGACTCATACAGCATCTCCAAACACTCCTTTTCCACCACACATCAAATAATTGTGCTACATATCTTTAATCATGAACTCTGAGAACAATTTGTCATCTGGAACACAATACATCATGTTGTCATTTGAAAAATTAAGCTATAGACCACCAAGAACCTTGAAAATGCAAAGAAGCATGGGTAAGTGCAAGAAGATGGGGGGCCAAAAAGGGGTCTTAAGTGGCCACTTTTTTTCTAAAATAAGGAAATATTGGCCTTGGATGAGAAATTGAGCATAGTTACACTCAAAATTTAAAGATGCAACCAAAACAATGTTCGTAGTGCTCCGAGTCTACTTTCTAAACTACTATTTTTTATTGAAAATGGCATAGATTAAGGTGTTCAAAAGAGGGAGCCACAGAAATTGGTGTTGTTTCTGTCAAAAAAACATAACATAACATGTTTTGTGGCTCCCTCGAAAGGTCAACTTTTTTTTGGTATTTTTAAAATCGCTTCAGTAGTTTATGCCCGATTTTTTTGATGATTTTTTATGAATATTTGATTTTTTACTAATTTTCAAATTGGACACATCCTAAAAAATAGAATTTTGGCCATGCTACCCCTATAAATTTTGAAAACTAATTGAAAATCATTTTTTTCTTTTTTTGATATTTGTAGAATGGATTCTAGTTTCCAAATATGTAATTTTTTTGAAATTTCAATGACTAGTTAATTTACAATGAAAAAAAGACCAAACAGTGGTTTTTTCCCAAAAACGGACACACAAACAAAAGAAATTAAAGATGAAAGGCTTAACATTGTTAAAATGTGAAAAAAATCACATCGTCAAATAGCTAAGAGAAAGCCTAACATTACCTAGGTGTTTGATTTGTTTGACCTTGAAACATGTGCAAATCTGAGGGTTAGCACGAACGAAATTATGTGAAATAGTTGAAGAATATGGAAAAACACATCTGTGGCTGTTCAAAAGGCACTCGAAACCTTTGGGTTGGAAATCCAAAGTAAATCCCAAGCCCAAGGCTTGGGATTCCCAAAGTAAAACATAACGTGAGCACGTTATAACATGCTCACGTTATGTTTTGCTTTGTATTTTTCCTTTTCCGTAAAAGTTTGTGTTGTTTATCATGTTTGAAATAATGTGAGCGCGTTATAATGCGCTTGCGTTATGTTCCCCTTAAATTTTTTTATGTTCAAGGCTATTAATCAGGTATGTATGTATGTATGTATGTATGCCTATATGCCTATATGCCTATATGTATGTATGTCTGTATGTATGTATGTATCTATGTATGCCTATATGTATGTATGTATAGTGTCGAGGGTAGAGGAGGGTAGAGATGGGAGTGAGCCAGATAGGAGAGGAGAGGGGTGGATAAGGATTGAGTGATTAAGGTTTAAGGTTGAGGGTTGAGCGTTTAGGGATAGGATTTAGAGTTTAGCGATAAGGGATTAGAGTTTATGACCTTGAGGGATTAGGGTTTAGGGTTGAGGTTTTAGGGATAGCATTTAGGGTTAAGGGTCAAGGGATTAGGGTTAAGGTAGAGTGTTGAGGGTAGAGGGATTAGGGATAGGGTTTAGGGTTGAGGGATTAGGGTTTAAGGTATAGTTTAGTAGTTCTTGTGGATAGAGCCAGTAAACAATGGGAGATTATTTTCCTATTTCATAACAATATACCTCCCCTAAGTGCGGGGTGGACAGCAAGAAACATAGATGTACCCCAATGCAAATCTTTTCTCATAATGATCATCCTTCTGATTTCAACTGTTAATTACTCACTGTGGATGTACCATACGCAAAGCTTTTCTCATAGTGTGTACACCTATTGGCATAATGAACCCCAAATGAGCCAGAAAAACATGTCATATAACATTACTAACATTAAAAAAGTTCATAGCCATTTTTCTAACATATTCTTGCAACTCAAATATCTTTAAGAGAAGAGTGTCAAAAATGATGGGTTTAACAACCTAACATAAGGCAAAGCAGTTTTGTTGGGTTTAGGGATAGGGTTTAGGGTATAGGGTTGAGGGATTAGGGTTTAGGGTTGAGAGAATAGGGTTTAAGGTCTAGTGTTGAGGGTTGAGGGTTTAGGGTTGAGGTATTAGGGTTTAGGGTTGACGGATTAGGTTTAGGGTTGACAGATTAGGGTTTAATGTTGAGAGTTGAGGGTTGAGGGTTGAGGGTTTAGGGATAGGGTTGATGGTCAAGGGATTAGGGTTAAAGTGGAGTGTTGGGGGTAGAGGGATTAGGGATAGGGTTTAGGGTTGAAGGTTTAATGATTGAGGGTTGAGCCTTTAGTGTTGAAGGTTAAGGGATTGGGGTTTAAAATATAGTGTTGACAGTCGAGGGTTTATGGATAGGTTTTAGTGTTTAATTTTTAAGGGTTAAGGGTTGAGGGATAGGGTTTAGGGTTTAGGGATAAGGGATTAGGGTTTAAGGTATAGTATCAAGGGTTGAGGGTTTAGGAATAGGGATAGTATTTAGGGTTTAGGGATGAGGGATTAGGGTTGATGGTTGAGGGATTAGGGTTTAAGGTATAGTGTCGAGGGTTGAGGGATTAGGGTTTAAGGTATAGTGTCGAGGGTTGAGGGTTTATTCATAGTATTTAGGGTTGAGGGTTGAGGGATTAGGTTTTAGGGTTGATGGATTAGGGTTTAAGGTATAGTGTTGAGGGTTGAGGGTTTAGGGATAGGGTTTAGGGTTGAGGGATTAGGGTTTAGGGTTCATGGATTAGCATTTAATGTTGAGGTTAGGGTTAGAGTGTCAAGGGTAGAGGGATTAGGGATAGGGTTTAGGGTTAAAGGTTTAAGGATTAAGGGTTGAGGCTTTAGGGATGAGGGTTTATGGCTTAAGATATAGTGTCAAGTGTTGAGGGTGTAGGGATAGGGTTTAAGTTTTAAGGGTTAAGGGTTGAGGGATAGGGATTAGGGTTTAAGGTATAGTGTTGAGGGTTGATGGTTTAGGGATAGGGTTTAAGTTTGAGGGATTAGGGTTTATGGTTCATGAATTAGGGTTTAATGTTGAGAGTTGAGGGTTGAGGGTTGAGGGTTGAGGGTTGAGGGTTGAGGGATAGGGTTAATGGTCAATGGATTAGGGTTAAATAAGAGTGTCGAGGGTAGAGGGATTAGGGATAGGGTTTAGGGTTGAAGGTTTAATGATTTAGGGTTGAGGCTATAGGGATGAGGGTTAAGGGATAGGTTTTAGGGTTAGTGTTTTAAGGGTTAAGGGTCGAGGGATCAGAGTTAAGGGTTGAGGGATTAGGGTTTGAAGTTGAGGGTTGAGTACATTGAGGTTCGAGGGTTAAGGGTTTTAGGATAGGGTTGAGGGTCAAGGGATTAGGGTTAAAGTAGAGTGTCGAGGGTATAAGGATTAGGGGTAGGGTTGGAGGGTTTAGGGATAAGGGATTAGGGTTTAAGGTATAGTATCGAGCCTGTTGAGGGTCTAGGAATAGGGATAGCATTTAGGGTTTAGGGATGATGGATTAGAGTTAAGGGATGATGGATTAGGGTTGAGGGTTGAGGGATTAGGGTTTAGGGATAAGGTTTAGGGTTGAGGGTTGAGGGTTTAGGGATAGGGTTTAGGGTTGAGGGATTAGAGTGAAGGGTTGAGGGATTAGGATTTGACGTTGAGGGTTGATGTTTTAGGGTTTAGGGTTTAGGGATAGGGTTGAGGGTTGAGGGATCAGAGTTAAGGGTTGAGGGATTAGGGTTTGACATTGAGGGTTGAGGGTTGAGGTTCGAGGGTCAAGGGTTTAGGGATAGGGTTGAGGGTCGAGGGATTAGGGTTAAAGTAGAGTGTGGAGGGTATAAGGATTAGCGATAGGGTTGGAGGGTTTAGGAATAAGGGATTAGGGTTTAAGGTATAGTATCGAGCCCGTTGAGGGTCTAGGAATAGGGATAGCGTTTAGGGTTTAGGGATGAGGGATTAGAGTTGAGGGGGATGACGGATTAGGGTTGAAGGTTGAGGGATTAGGGTTTAGGGATAAGGTTTAGGGTTAAGGGTTGAGGGATTAGGGTTTAAGGTATAGTGTTGAGGGTTTAGGGATAGGGTTTAGGGTTGAGGGATTAGAGTGAAGGGTTAAGGGATTAGGATTTGATGTTGAGGGTTGAGAATTTAGGGTTTAGGGTTTAGGGATAGGGTTGAGGGTCGAGGGATCAGAGTTAAGGGTTGAGGGATTAGGGTTTGATGTTGAGGGTTGAGGGTTGAGGTTCAAGGGTCAAGGGTTTAGGGATAGGGTTGAGGGTCGAGGGATTAGAGTTAAAGTAGAGTGTGGAGGGTATAAGGATTAGGGATAGGGTTGGAGGGTTTAGGGATAAGGGATTAGGGTTTAAGGTATAGTATCGAGTCTGTTGAGGGTCTAGGAATAGGGATAGTGTTTAGGGTTTAGGGATGAGGGATTAAAGTTGAGGGATGATGGATTAGGGTTGAGGTTTGAGGGATTAGGGTTTAGGGATAAGGTTTAGGGTTGAGAGTTGAGGGATTAGGGTTTAAGGTATAGTGTTGAGGGTTTAGGGATAGGGTTTAGGGTTGAGGGATTAGAGTGAAGGGTTGAGGGATTAGGATTTGGCGTTGAAGGTTGAGGCTTTAGGGTTTAGGGTTTAGGGATAGGGTTGAGGGTCAAGGGATCAGAGTTAAGGGTTGAGGGATTAGGGTTTGACATTGAGGGTTGAGGGTTGAGGGTTGAGGTTCGATGGTTAAGGGTTTAGGGATAGGGTTGAGGGTTGAGGGATTAGGGTTAAAGTAGAGTGTGGAGGGTATAAGGATTAGGGATAGGGTTGGAGGGTTTAGGGATAAGGGATTAGGGTTTAAGGTATAGTATCGAGTCTGTTGAGGGTTTAGGAATAGGGATAGCATTTAGGGTTTAGGGATGAGGGATTAGAGTTGAGGGATGATGGATTAGGGTTGAGGGTTTAGGGATTAGGGTTTAGGGATAAGGTTTAGGGTTGAGGGTTGAGGGATTAGGGTTTAAGGTATAGTGTTGAGGGTTTAGGAATAGGGTTTAGGGTTGAGGGATTAGAGTGAAGGGTTGAGGGATTAGGATTTGACGTTGAGGGTTGAGTCTTTAGGGTTTAGGGTTTAGGGATAGGGTTGAGGGTCAAGGGATCAGAGTTAAGGGTTGAGGGATTAGGGTTTGATGTTGAGGGTTGAGGGTCAAGGGATTAGGGTTAAAGTAGAGTGTGGAGGGTATAAGGATTAGGGATAGGGTTGGAGGGTTTAGGGATAAGGGATTAGGGTTTAAGGTATAGTATCGAGTCTGTTGAGGGTTTAGGAATAGGGATAGCATTTAGGGTTTAGGGATGAGGGATTAGAGTTGAGGGATGATGGATTAGGGTTGAGGGTTGAGGGATTAGGGTTTAGGGATAAAGTTGAGGGTTGAGGGTTGAGGGATTCAGGTTTAAGGTATAGTGTTGAGGGTTTAGGGATAGGGTTTAGGGTTGAGTGATTAGAGTGAAGGGTTGAGGGATTAGGATTTGATGTTGAGAGTTGAGGCTTTAGGGTTTAGGGATAGGGTTGAGGGTTGAGGGATCAGAGTTAAGGGTTGAGGGATTAGGGTTTAACATTGCAGGTTAAGGGTTGAGGTTCGAGGGTCAAGGGTTTAGGGATAGGGTTGAGGGTCGAGGGATTACGGTTAAAGTAGAGTGTGGAGGGTATAAGGATTAGGGATAGGGTTGGAGGGTTTAGGGATAAGGGATTAGGGTTTAAGGTATAGTATCGAGTCTGTTGAGGGTTTAGGAATAGGGATAGCATTTAGGGTTTAGGGATGATGGCTTAGAGTTGAGGGATGACAGATTAGGTTTGAGGGTTGAGGGATTAGGGTTTAGGGATAAGGTTTAGGGTTGAGGGTTGAGGGATTAGGGTTTAAGGTATAGTGTTGAGGGTTTAGGGATAGGGTCTAGGGTTGATGGATTAGAGTGAAGGGTCGAGGGATTAGGATTTGACGTTGAGGGTTGAGGGTTGAGGCTTTAGGGTTTAAAGTTTAGGGATAGGGTTGAGGGTCGAGGGATCATAGTTAAGGGTTGAGGGATTAGGGTTTGATCTTGAAGGTTGAGTTCTAAAGATAGGCAAACGGATATTTTGTATTCAGTTTATTAGATGTTGATGGGTTTAGACTTGAGCTGAAATGTTGGACTCTTAATCTAGCCTAAAGAGAGTTTCTGTCCTCAAATACAAATTTATGGGTTTGATTATATTGATTACCTCTCCAGTTCTAGGATGTGGATGTTTTAGAATCAATTAGGAAGTCTTCAGGAGACTTTGTGGAAGTGGATTGGCAATCGCTTGACAGAACCCCTGCTATTTATGCTTGGATAAGGATTTGTCACAAACTAGAACTTCTGCTCCCAAAGAAGATCTGTCTTTCTTCCTTGATGGGCATTTTCTATCAAAAACTTGATTATGAGGGCTTGCCCCTTCATTGTTATGCCTATCATATGGAGGAACATCTGGCAAGCTCTTGCAGGAAACAAGAAAAGTTCTCCCTCAAAAACCTTGTGGTCATTCAAGTCTGAAGGGGAAGGTTTGGAAAGAGAAATGGATCAGCAAAGAGATGAAGAATTTCTTATTTCTTAGACACCATCAGTGGTTTTTCTCTGATGCAGAGGACCTACCAAGATGGAAAGCATTTAAAGATTATATGATCTAGGAAAATCTCCTAATTCTCCCAGAATGTCATCCTTCAGCAAGGTGGGACCAAGTGGCTTGGCTCTTCCAGTCATGGATCCTCCCATATTTAAGAGGAATTGTAAGGCTTGGAAATGTCAGTTGATGAAGCACAGGATGTGGTCATCCCTGCTTGTGTTAAGGAAAATAATACACAGGATGTGATCAATCTATAGTAGGACAAAACACGAGCGCATTATAATGCGCTCACATTTTGTCATGCTATAGAAATGGTAAAAAAATATTGACCCCCATGATCCAGGCCCACATGCTCTATTTTCATATTGATTCTGCGTGTGCTCTAACAAAAAAGAAGTGCTGTCATGCTGTTGGGAAGTTCACATGGACATTTGACACATTCTACCACCTTTGCATGATCTTTCCACCACCTTTTCTACTTTGCCAACTTGAGAAGGAGGAAATAACATAGTTTTCACACCAAGTTTGATATATATCTATTCAAGTTTCAATTTTTTGTAGTGTTTCAATGTTAATTGTGATTCAATTTTAGGAATTTAACATTATAAATTGGTTAATAGTATTGTTGTTAGTAATTATATTTGAGTGTTATTCAATTTAACATTGAAAAGCAAGCAAGTGGTGAAAAACTCAAATTGTTGAGGAGTTTGATGCAAGAAGAAAAAAACACTAGATAATTGGGTACTCTCTCCATTCGAATCTTTATTTTTTAGGTATGTCAAGTCTTTACATGCATGTTCTTTAATTCTATTTGAATTACTTTATCATGCTTTATCATACATGTTTAAAATAGACACATTCCCAATCAAGAAAGCAGCCTACAATCTCACATGATGCCATGTATATTTTCTACACTTGGGCTCTTTAATAATTATGTGTAATAAATAGACCTTAACATACCATGATGTCAAACTATACAAGAATAAATCCTTACAACATAATAAAAATAGAATCCCACTATTATCTTGTATTCATTTCTTAGGAAGTAATATTGGTCTCTTTATCATGCTATAGACAAATTCTTTGTCATGCCAAGGAAACGATCAAGAATTAAACCAACATAGGAAGAGATAGAAGCTAAGAATGTAAAGAAAGCAGTGGCTATGAGGGAACTTCGTGAGAAGAGGAAATTGGACATGATAAATGAAGGCATGTCAATTGAAGATGAACCACAACCATCACAAAGAGATATGGTATTGGTGGCACAAAGAGAACGAATGCAAAAACTCCATGCTATGAGAGATTTGAATATCATAGTTGGAGACATGTCCTCTACCACAAGTCAACATGTAGGGACACCATCTACCACATCTCAAGTTGAGAGTACATCATCACTCACATGTGATGAAGGAGGTACGCCATCGTTCCCACCTCAACCTCAAGGTATGTCATCTATTCCATCTTTGATCGAAGGTATGCCATCTAGCCCATCTCATTTAAATATTGATGAAATTCCTAATGTTGAGATGAATTTACCTAACTTAACACCACCTAGAATTTTGAATAGAAAGCCAAAGTTTTTTATTGATATTGATGAGAATATTTTGCAGCCAATGGAAGGTAAGATTCTAAAACGCACTTGTAGAAGATATGCTCATAAGATTTGGAGATTGTTCTTTGAAAAGTTAAATGAGACTGCAAGATGTCAACTATTCATTGAAATGATGCGAAGTATAAAGTATAGGTCCATCATGAAGATTCTTGGGTTGAGAACATCAGAGGCTTCAAGTGAAAAAACTATTGTCAAGAATCTAATGAGTGCGTATGAGAGAGTGGGTAACACCTCACACACACAAGATAGTAATGCATCACGGCGTGTGATTACATCGACTATGGTAAGTAGTCAAACGAGGAAAGCTTGTGTCATTAGAAAGACGAGTCAAGAATTGAGAACTAATAGGAAAAATTTATCAAGAGACATTGGAAGACGCCAAAGAATTGAGGACACTAATGCCAATGAATTATGGGTATTCTCAGGGAGACTACCATGAAAAGATAAACCAATTGTTGAAGCATTGAGCTCACTAATTGAAGACTTTTGGAAGAATTACACAAGGGTATCTCTGAATCAAAGGGATGTGGTAAGAAGGAGAATCGGTAGTCAAAACCATGAGCCACATCCAAAGCATTTTTTGGATGAGACTCAAACACAGTTTTATGCTAAATTTCTAGAGAAGTATCCTCAAATTAAAATTTGTCAAAGATATTTTGAAATGCTAAAACCTTTCTATGTCAAGATAAATCACACATGCACTACTTGTTGTTGTAGATTACATATTGAATTTTCTAACCATTTTGATGCTTATAGGTCTATATGTTTAGATATGCATACTAACAATGTTTTATAGGGTTGTGCCATATGTGCCCCACCAACATCTTCAAGAGACTTCATATCAAGAATTTTATGTGAAAGAGAGGAAGGTCAAATATTCTACAAGAAATTATGCCTGGATGGCACATGTCATCGTTGTGGTGGCTTGCAACATTTGCCAATATGTGAACATATGGAAAGAACACATGCGGTTGGAAATGAACTAGTAGAGTTTGGCAAGTATAAAATAGTGGCATACAATACAAAAGATGGTAAAGAAGCAAATATGTGTGAATTGGTTATTGAAAAGATTCCAGTGTATCAGTTTATGCCTATATTTTGTGATAGCATAGTGTATGAGTATGCAAGACATGCCCATAGAGCTTGATGGTTGGACCTGCAATTCAAGTTATGCAAGGACACATTTCTGGTTGGTAGCATTATTTCAGTCATTGACTTTGTAGAGAACTATAGTCTACAGCCACAGCGTGAGGTGCAATCACAATATTACAACTCCACACAGGTTTCTATATTAGTGTACATCGCATTCATTCATGTGAATGATAGTACAAAGGATGATAGAAAGATCATAAGGGAGTATAATTTCTATATTAGTGATGATCGCATGCATTCTACGAAGTTCATGTAAGGTTGCTTTTAGATGTTCTACAATGATTTCGAGCTAGAAGGGGCATATCGTTCGGTCAGCATATCATATGGTCAAATAACTGTGCATCACAATTCAAGAACTCACAGAATTTCTATTGGCTGAGTAGGAGGCATAATTTTATAAGTATTCAGCATATGTGAAACTTTTGTGAGGCTGGGCATGGAAAGGGGGAGCATGATGGTGCAGGAGCATGTATCAAAAGAGCCATAGCACAAGAAGAGTTAAAGTATAAAGATAATGCAAAGTTGACAGATGCAAAATTGATTGTCGAGTGGTGTAATGCTTCCATGGGTCTAGGTAATGAAGGTAAGTCTTCAGTTCATAGATTTTTTTGGTTGATAGATGATACCAACATTGCACCATATGAGGACTGTTGTACACTGATAGGATCAAATGAGATGCACTCTTTCAAAAGTTCAATTGCAGGTTCATGGAGTATCCATACGTGAAATATGTCATGCTTTTGTTCTTCCTGTACAATTCAATTATGGGATGAGTGTGAGTCAAAGGAGTGGGTTGACGAATGGCAGTTAAGTTATCTTAGCCCACTTGACATGTATCGACCCCCGACGAAACTGGAACTAACACAGATGGAATCATCAATTAACTTTGACCACATATTAGATTTAGTTCAACTAGGTAATATAGGGCACGTATATGCATCTAATTTCATCTAGTTCAACCGGGTAATGTCATCTTACTTTGTAGTGTTTTTGTAATGTTGACTAATTTCATCTAATTTTCTACACATATCAATGTAGGACACATATATGTAGTTATTGTAGATGAAGATAATGAAGAGGGAACAGATTATTACTTATGTCATTGTGTTGAGGCCAAAAAGAAATTGGAGGCCCTTGTTACAGATGGAGAAAACATCGAATACCCTACAGGCTCAGTGGTTATTACTGGAACATGGTTTAGAAGGTACCCACATAAGAGTGTTAATGTTTGGCTATTTTAGGACTTCGACATGCATCGAAAGATTCTTCATTACTCAAACCTTGTCATGGCATCCAATGTTTATTTGATAAAGTATCAAGGTAGACCTTTGAACAAAATCTTGTGGAAGGTGCGTGAGTCTGAACATGAAGTAATACTTGACATAATAAAGAGTAGAGCAGACCCAAATGGTTCATTGGATTAATTTGTAAGTATTCACATTGATTTTGTAAAGTCATGTTACATTGAGTTGTAAGTATGCACATTAATTTGTAAGGTTTGTCTTGTTTAAATTCCTACTGCATTTTTACACATATACACATTTTTACATCATCATGTTATGCATTTTTGGTGTCCTGCTCCTGATGCAACCAAACTAACTATTCCAATGCATCTGGATGGGTATGTTTAGACTAGGCATTATTCTTTTTTTCACCCAAACATGTCAAAACAGTCTGAGCTACATTGTACCGACGATATCCTTGAAGAGTCCAAAGTGCAAAAAGATAGCAATCTTTGACAAGATGTTACTTGAAAACCATGTCACTTAGAAACATTTTGTCTAAGGCAACATGATCAGGTAGAGTTCCTCTACAATAACCTCTCTCAGTTTTTTATATCTCTGAGGCATTTGCTCGTGGTGAAAGGTTTTCTGCTACCCCAAAAATCGTCAGAAGGAGGTAGTGTAAAGTTGCAAAGGGGTGTAACTTTCATCGTACTCCTGATGCGACCAAACTGACTATTCCAATGTGTTCGGATGGGTACATTTACACCAGGCATGGTCCTTTTTTTCACCCAAACATGTCAAAATAGTCTGAGCTACATTGTATCGACGATATCCCTGAAGAGTCCAAAGTGCAAAAAGGTAGCAATCTTTGACGAGATGTTACTCAAAAACTATGTTACTTAGAAATATTTTGTCTAAGGCAACATGATCACGTAGAGTACCTCTACAATAACCTCTCTCAATTTTTTATATCTTTGAGGCATTTGCCTATGGTGAAAGGTTTTCTGCTGCCCTAAAAATCGTCAGAAGGAGGCAGTGTAAAGTTGCAAAGGGTGTAACTTTCATCCTGCTCCTGATGAGACCAAACTGATTATTCCAACGCATCTGGATGGGTACATTTACGCTAGGTATGGTCCTATTTTTCACCCAAACATGTTGAAACAGTCCGAGCTACATTGTACCGATGATATCCCTGAAGAGTCCAAAGTGCAAAAAGGAAGCAATCTTTGACGAGATGTTACTCAAAAATCGTGTCACTTAAAAACATTCCATCTAAGGCAATGCGATCATGTAGAGTGCCTCTACAATAACCTCTCTCAGTTTTTTATATCTCTGAGGTGTTTGCCCGTGGTGAAAGGTTTTCTGCTACCCCAAAAATTGTTAGAAGGAGGTAGTGTAATGTTGCAAAGCATTGCTAAGAAATCCTCAATACTCAAACACTCCAATGAACTGAACCAACTTCTTCTTAGGTGCAAATGTAAGGGTACACAAGGGGAAAATAGCGTCTAGATGACTTAGTGCATTTCTATGACTTCATTCACATGTTTAAATGTTTGAGAAACTCTCCTTTACTAAGCGCTTATCCTCATGTTAATGTTAAGCTTTATACCTCCTAGGCGCTCAATTAGGTGATGTCATTAGATACAACTTACCCTTAGGCACCAATGTAGCTTCTTCAATCCATCACACTTCTAGGTGCTCAAATTTGAGGTCTTGGACTTGTATCTTATTCCTAGGCACAATTGGATGATCTTCTTAGATCTAGGCGTTCATGATGGTGGGAAATTACATGAAGGGGTGCCTAAGTCAAATTTGACTCTCTATTTGATATTTTATGACTCCAATTGACTAGGAATGGCTTAATTTCTAAAGTGCTGACTCAATAATGTAAGTTTAAGGTCTTTTCCTCCTAGGCGCCAATTAATGAGTTCACTAGATGCAATTTCTCCTGGACTAGAAGATTGTGAAAGAATTTGAATCTTGGATGGATGTCTTCGAATGTTCGATGAAGAAGTGTTCCAACTTGAAAGGTCCTTTGAAGTGTAGATATTGATGATAACACTTTCCCTTATATGTGAAGTAGATGACTTCTTAAGGAGGCTTGAATGTATCAGAGGGACTTGAAATTGAATGGATGTCTTTGGAATGCTTGATGATGATGAGAAGTTCCTTTGGAGTGGCTACATGCTGATCTTGAAGCGATGATTGATGAAGAATCTTGTTGATACTTGAAGATGAATGGAACTTGAAGTGATAGATGGAAGTCTTCAAACATGATGCAACTGGTGATGTCGTTGATGAAGAAGACTTGAAATATATCTTGTTGTGACCTCTTGGAGCAGCTACCTCTTGAAGTGGTGTTTCCTTGGCAGTGATTACTTCCATCTTAACTCTCTGGCATGAATGAATGTGAAAGGCTCCTTTGGAGCAGCTACATGATGACTCTAGGCGACTCCAAGCTCTTGCTCCTACCTTTTCCTTCAATCTTCCTATAATACAAACCAAGAAACACATTAATCCTCATGATAAACATTTTATAACACAAAGGAATCCTCTTTAAACATGGAATAATCTTACTACAAATCTAGGCGCATATATAGGTAAAAAGAAGAGCAAAGGGCGCTTAACACAAGTTGGTCCATATTTATCACTTTAAATGATTTCAAACAATTGTAATGGCTTAAAGAGGTCAATCTCCCTTAAGAGATTCATTCAAAAGGTGTCTTTCAATGCAATTTCTCCCTTAGGTGCCAGAATGGGTTTGTATTGATGGAGAGTGCACCTAGATTTAAATGTCTTTATACTTGCAATTTTGCAATTCTAAATGACGAGACATGTCTTAGAATGAGTTCTATCTTTCAAACATTCACTCCAAAAGGTCATCTCATGCAATTTCACCCAAGGTGCTCATTGAGGTGTCCTTAGAGGCTAAAGTGTACCTAACTCAATTGCCTTTATCTTTATCATTTTTGTGCTTTCAACAATTGAAAATGACCTAGAATGATCCTTTCTCTCAAGGCACTCACCTATTGATATGAAATCAAGTTATTTCCCTTAGGCACAATTTTAGGCTTGTATGGGTGAAAAGTGCGCCTTACATCCTTAGATGGTTCTTTATAATTCTCAATTATTTCAATCAAATGCCAAGTGTCTAAGGAAGCTTTTGTCTTGAGATGATTAAATTTTGAGGTTCAAAACCCTTCCTCAATCAAGGCACAATCTGAGGGTTGTATAGATGAAAGTTGACTTCAACTTGGGCACTCATTTGAGTTGGGAGGAGCTAGAATTTGTACCTAGATTGGAGATAAATATTTTGGCTTATTTGATGATGGTTTCAAGTCTCTCTACCAAGGCGCATTTTGATGATGTTCTTATTTAAACTCCTATGAAGACTATCTCATCCCTAAGCACTCATCCTCATGATTTTCATGCACTTAGACTTCAAGGTGCCAAAACTAGTAGGAAAATTCACAATGAGCGCCTTTGCTTTGGAAGAATTTCTTATTGATCATTAGGCACACTTTGGAGTTGATATGTACTTCCTTTACTTCCATGTACTCAATTCATCATAATTATTATCAAAGACTTCTCCAAGTTGATTGATAACATGCTTCTTGATGTTAAGATCCTTCATTCACTCCTTCTTAGATCTAGGCACTCATGATGGTGGGAAATTACATGAAGGGCACCTAAGGTTCAAGATAGGTTCTTTCCACTCATTTTAACTTTCAATCATTGTAGTTAATCTCAAAAGACATCATCCAAAATGAGAAACCTCCAAGACTTGTCATTTTAAGTTGATTTCCTCCAAGGCGCCAATACAAGGTTCTTTTGAAGGCAAAGGGTGCCTAGGCTTATGGGGCTCAATTTGATGTATTAATTGAAAGCTCAAGGTGAATTGATGCTTATTGAAAATGCCACTTAGTCCTTCATTTGCATTCTAGGTGGCATTTCCTATTGACTTATATACTCCTCCTCATGCTAGGGTGCCATAATGAAGTGGTTTAGACAATAGGTGCGCTTCACTTACAAGAGGCTTGTTCTCCTTCCACCTTAGGCACACTTTTATGGTGGAACAGGTGTCAATGGGCACCTTGTCTTAAATGAATGCTCTCTCCAAGTTGGGCGCCCTTTTGAGGATTTATGAGTTGCAAATTGCGCATTAACCCTTCATGCTTGTTGCTCAATGTTTGAATGTTTAAGAAAGTCTCCTTTAGGCCCTCATCTTAATGACTTTTTCTCAAGGCACAATCATCCTAATGACTTGGATATTCATCCTAGTGTTTCAGGATATCAGGCTACCAGACTTAGTCATTTTTAGGATCTCAAACATAAAGAATAACATGATGATTCAATTTTTTGTATTGCATATAGTTGACATTGTATGCTACTCATAAAGAATATTAATATTTTTTGTTCAACATGATGATTCATTTTTTTTAAAATACAACTTTTATCTTTTAGTTCCAAAATGAGGTTTAGGCGATACTTGAATAACAATAGCTAGCTTATTGGATCAACAAACATCCTATGTATTACAATTAGACTTTAAATATTTGAAGTAGCCATCTACAAATATCCATTCAAACATGGATTTATAATGCAAGTATGGATGCCATCAATAAAAAAGATTTGTATTAACTAAATATCCATATAGGCATACATCAATATCTGTTTATATAAGTATAACATATATACAAAATAGCCATATAGGCATACAATGTCAACTATATACAATACAAAATATATGTCCACAAATGCCATATTGGCATACAACAAATGAACACAATAAAAAGTCATTCCCCTCTGGCTGGTGAAGAGAATAGATCATGAGCAGCCTTTGATCTTCTAGGGGATGGAGACGCGCATGTGGGTGGTCTACTACGAACCCGAGGGCGGCTGCTCCTATTTAGTTCTTTCTGCATCTTTAGTTGTTACAATAAAAAGTATAGACATTAATATATAGAAATTACATGTTATAAAAAATGAAACATTTAACAAAATAATCACTTACCACTACCATATAATCTATCTCCTCACTTGCCTCAGTAGCAGGAATGGGCCGTGGTGATGTCATGTCCTATAGAAACTATCCAGATAGAAATTAAACTTCAAATCAATAATCTTTTAATTTTTCAAAAATAGACAACTATAACAATGAATGTAAATTGAAATTTACTAATCTGCCTCATACCCCTATCAATTTCATGGAGCTATGAATCGTAGAGGTCACACCATGCTCCATTGCCCTCTGAACATCGGGAGGTGTCTCCGTAGCCTGCATCATCTGGAAATAAAACAACATTATTCAATTACGAAAATTATAATAGTGATGCAAATCATGGCTCCTAACATACACACATGTTCATCTAAACATGGAAGTACACACAATAAAGCACACAAGTCACATACAAAAATCTAGTAAGTACAATTCATTCATTAAACTATTTATTTTATTACCTCCGTGAAGCTTTGAAGTCCACCACCGCTGGCAGGTGTTGCTGTGAAATCTCCAATATTAACCTATTCAACATCCAAAATTAGATATTAGAATACCATTCATATAATGATGCTATACACATGTAATATTTATAATTGTTTACTAGTTACATACCCCGACAGTAGATGATTTAGTGTAATATGCAGGTGGAGAACCACTAAAAATTGCATCAACGCTATGACCCTAAAATTTCATTAAAATCATCAAACTAAATTAGTTAATCTTGCATTTCAAAAATGAAATTTAATAAATTAAATTCAATAAACTTGCTAATATTTACCTGAGTATCAAGGCCAAAAGTCTCACTCAGGTTGGTATCTGTCATCACCATCTGCTTAGCTGTAGATGTACCCTGTGCACCTGCGTCCTGACTATCCATGGGATCATAACCACAGGCTGAGCCGCAAGCCTGACAAGCATGGGGTGGGACCCTACTCCTTGCACTATCTCCCAACCCACTCTATGCTACAGGACTGGCATGCTCTATGATGCTCTGGGTCAAGGCACTAATGGACTAAAGTGTATTGACCTCAACACTCTCCTTCACAATGGAAGGGATAGAAACATGCTCATGGGCTAGTCTACTGATTACTTGTCTCACTGCCCACTGTGGGTCAACACGTGCCCCTGGTCTATCTTGTGCTAACCCCCCACCTCTACCCTAGAAGTCCCGCATATCAAAATAGTTTGGCACTTTATTGAGGACAAACTCGCAGTAGAGTTTCCTCAAAAAGTATTGCGGGACCTCACTATTATTGCATGGAGGATGGTCAAAAACTATCCACCACCTCTGCCCAAAATTGTCCCTTATCACTTGGTTTTTGTACTAATGGATAGGGAACCTCTTGCATGTAATGGGTGGAGGTTGATTTGTTTGTGGGTTTCTAAAAATTGAACACAAGTCTAATTTTGTAATTTGTAATTTTTTCACATCTTGGTATGACAGCTTGTCTGCATAATAATCTCTAAACTCTCTCCTCTTATCCATCCAACTAGTTATTTGCTTGCTAATTAAATCTACATTTGATAACATAGATTCAAGAGATTCAGCAAGCGTGGACCTATGCAAGGTTGAAGCGGAAAGATCTTTCAACCTTGCAATTATATCTTCAATTTCATTTTTGTTGTTTTCAATTTGCCCCATTATATTTTCTTGTGTTCTAGGGGCATGTCAAGGAATAGATGGAGGAGGTTGTTGTTCCGCAGGTATTTCCTCCTCAGGATTTTGTGGATTTTGAGGAGGAGGAGGTGCTTTAACATTTCCTAACAATTAACGAAATATACATAAAAAATCAACTCAAACCTACCTATTTAGAAACAAATTCAAAAAAAAAAATATATAACTCACTCCTTTGGCGTGCTCGACATTATGGCGACATTTTGGCGATGAATCGATAAGGTTTCTGTGTTGAATTGAGTTTTACAAAAACGAGCATGTGTCCCTGTTTACAGGCCGTGGGTATAGAGGAGAAGAAAGAAATGAAATGAGATAGATAACCTTTTATTTATTTATTTATAACAAGTCAAAATGCACTCGTGTTATAATGCGCTCACATTATAATGTGAGCACATTATGGCTTGGTTTTGACGAGCCTTAGGCTCGTCATTAGCAAACCATAACACGAGCGCGTTATAACACGCTCACCTTTTGCATTATTTTTTTTAAAAACAATTTGGCCACTTTTTGGCCCCCCATCTTTTTGCACTTACACGCATGTAATACACATCCTTAAACATGTCCTCAAAAATTGCAAGGGAAATTATTCATTTCTGGAGGAATGCGGAGCATTCCAACAAGCCTTAATCACTAGCTTACTTTGCCAGAACACATGCCGATACTCTATCGTGCATAACTTTCACAACGGAAGGACAAATGATTTGAAAACTTGGAGTTATCATCTTCATTGCATCCTAAACACAGTTCCAGAACCACATGGTCATATCTACAAATGCAAAGGAATGTGGAGTATTCCATTGTCCTACACAAAACACCTTCACAGAGACAACACTATCTTCAACCAGTCAACAACAAAACATTCTTTCAATAACCCAAACATCATAGAACTTGGAAAATACATACTTCAAGCCATCAGTGGCATTAGCAATTCATCTGATCATCTTTGTTCTTCTAATTATCATATTAATATCAACTATATTTTCTCCATTTTCTTGTTGGATGGGACATGACATCCAACCATGAACTATATCTTCTTCTCTTGTTGGATGGGACATGACATCCAACCATGAACTGTATCATCTCTCTTCTCTTTTTGGATGGGACGTGACATCCAACCATGAACACCATCACACCTCCATGACAGTGTTGACATCAATGTCAACCTAGTGATAGTGTTGGCATCAATGACAACCCTAGGAACCATATGTGTAACAAAATATTGATCCTTCCTTGCCTCTGGAACAAAAATTGGAGCTCTTAATGGATTCTTTCAAAGATCATTCCTCTTACATTGAGAAAAAGACAGAGCAAGAGGCATTAAGAAAAACAAATGAAAAGAGAATGATTGATACATCAGACCGATGTGCCAATGCACACAACAAATTGCAAGAAAATTTGAAGATGTTTAAGAAATCTATTGATGCAACCACCACATTATACTTAAACTTCTTGAAATGGCCAAGTTGCACCATAAATATCAAAACTCATATTGACTCCATTGAGTCACAGATAAATAAATTGGTTGAGATATATGACTTGTCAAAGGACAAGGATGGATCAACTAGGGCACAAATAGAAAATCTTCATTCACAGATGTCACAACTTCAAGACCAAAGAGAACACATAAAGAAATATTTTGGTCAACTGAGGGAAGCAGTCAATTTGAGACTTGCTTCATTATCTAGAGTGCAAGTTGAAGCAGAAATGGTTGATCTAAAAATGAAGACTCCAATCAATATGGAGGAGGCTAAGGACCAATGCATACAATTTGAATGTCAAAGTCAAATTCTGTCCTTAGCAAAATCAAACTGGTTATCCACTCTTGCTCAAATCTTGAGGTAATCTACAAAATCATTTTACCTTCTAAGTGTGTAGTATGAGTATTGTAGATAAGACAATTTTGGCTTTGTATAAGACTTGCAGAGGCTAGCAATGTCTTTCTATGTACATAGCGTCAATTTTTGTTCATCTTCATCTTAGGGGGAGTGTTGTTTATAAAAATCATATAGTAAGGGGGAGTACATATAGATTTTGGTTTGTTATAAGTAGAAGATATTATGCCCTTTGTCCTTGATGTAAAAGGGGAGAGAGAGAAATGACATCTAGGTGGGAGCGTTTGTGCACATCATTTTGGTTTTGTGATCAATGATAGGGGGAGATTGTTGCATCTTGATAATATTTGTTGTCACTGATGTAAAAAGTGTGTGCTTTGGATTTAGTTAAGATGTAGTATCAATTGGTGCAAGTTAGCAATATGAGGAAGAATGACAATCAACATAATGTCTTAGTGTGGTGCAGAGGTGAGTACACTTGTTCTAATATTTTTCTATATGTCTACATTGATATCTTACTAGTTTGGTGCACCGCACTTATAGATAAGTTGTAGAAGTTTTGCTAAGGCATTTATAGTGTATACTCTAAGGTAGAGTCGTAGTGTTTTCATCTGCATTCCTCCACAGAGAAAGATTTAGTCTTGTGGTTCAAAAGATAAGTTTATTGGCATATGGAGGAGTTATATCCAAGATTTCAAGTCATTATACCTTCAGTAGTGAAAGTTATAAGTGACAGAGTTCTAGTTTGTGATTTGATAGAGTAAAGTAATGATGAAGACTTGTTAGAATGTACCGCATTCCTCAGAAAGTGAATATTTGTTCATCTGGTTTTGAGGACATAATTAGAGCTCTTTAATGCATGCTTCTTTGCAATATCAAGTGATTTAGTGGTCCACAAGTTTAGTCTTCAAATGATAGAAGTGTTATAGATGACTCTGTTTGCCTAACTATTCTCAGAATATATGTTTGGATACTTGCATCAGTTGGAGAGTGTAAACATCATCAATATGAGTTTATGTGGAGATTATACATGTCTCAATACATCTCATGTTTGAAGCACATGCAATTCCTTCTTGTTTCTAGTACCGCATAAAGTGTTCAAGTCACTTTGAGTTATATATGAATGATGATTATAGTACAAATGAGTTAAATGTCTTTGAATTCCTTCAAAAGTGATGGATGTGGTTGTACAGATCTAGGGATATGTTCAGAATGATGCATGAGTTCATTCACAAGAGTTTCAAATGTTTTAGTAGTCTACAATGCAATATCCTATGCTTTGATATGTCACAGTCAGTGCAGGATGCTCTATTCTCATCATTTCAAGATGTATCTCTTCTTGTGACAACACATAATGATCAAATGCTTCAAGAGAAGGTTGTAAAGGTACATATGATAAAGTATATTACTCACATTTTGGTTTGCATGATGTTTTTGGTCTCTCCCCAGTGGTGTGAAGATAAACAGTGGGCAATGTTGATGTTGTTGGGCTGATAGTTTGGTTCCCTTTATTTGTGGTTGATCCTGATTAATTAATTTTCCTTGAAGGATATGTTGGATGTATTTGACCCTATTATGCCATGTGAAGTGATCTATAACTCATAATGTACTTATTGTGAGCCGACCTATACAATATCACATGTTTCATCTAAAGATCATCTTGATGCCACCCTAATAGAAGTTTTGAGTTGTTACGGAGGGTATTCATAGAAGAACAAAATCATTTGTGAGTAAGTAGAGTAGAAATTGATGAATATACTAAGAATGAAGTATGCGGAGTTAGAGTGATGGAGTAATTGTGTGAAATAAGAGACTATAATATCAACATATATTAGATGCCTTTTTTACAGTAGTTCATGTTCTTGTTTACATTGTAATTTTCATGTATCATGCTATTAGAAAGTGAGTCTCCTCAGCAGGTCTTTGTATCTTCTCCTAAGGTTGTAGCCTTAGTCAGCAAGTCCAATAGGGAGTAGTATCTTCCTTGGGTTGTAGCTCTAAAACAAAGTTGTAATCTTTTATAGTAGTGAGCTTCATATATTGTGAGTTAATCCTCACCGTGGTTTTTCCCTCATTGGGTTTTCCACATAAAAATCTTGGTGTCTTTGTGTGGTGCATGTTTTACTTTCTATTCTTCTTCTTTTGGTTAAAATGATTTGATGATTAAGTTGTAAATGGAATTTATTTAAAATTTCAGAATAAATTGATTCACCCCCCTTAGTCTCTTGATGTGTTCAACAAATATAAAGGTTTAACTATGGAGATCAGTTCCAGAAAGAAAATTGTTGAATGACATAGGTGACTTCAGACTAAGGGGGATTTTTGGAATATTAATCTGCAGTCAGAGAATTTATTTCACCAACCCCTGTGTCAGATTTGGGGATCTCCTTAATCTACCCCATGCAATCATTTGCCCTACCAACAGTTATTGTGGTAGGTAATTTTGAAATCAGATTTGAGCACTTATTTTCATGGGCATGCATACAAGACAAAAAAAAAGAATGATATGGTTATGTTTTTGACATAGAGAAAGAGAAGCCTGCACCAGCAAAAGGAAATGGTGAGAATAGAGAGAGAAGAATAGAGCATGTGTAAGCCTGCATAAGCAAATGGTTAGAAGAATATAGCAAAAGGAATGTTCTAGCTGAGAACAAAGTGCAGTAGCATAGTACATAGCAGAATAGTGAACTCTAGAATTAGCAGATGGCTCCAGATTGGTATGTACAGTCAACTTCAGAGATAGGAGAAAATCAGAAATAGAGTCGCATCTTTGTATTAAGTTTGTATGAAGTTTTTTTTAATGTAATCTTGAAGTGAAAATAAATAATATATATTGTTGTGTGTTTAGTTTTTAAAACCTAGGTTCTGTCTCTATTCAGTTTTTTTTTATCCTTCATTCTATCACAATAGTGATATTTTAGGGCTACCCCTGCCCAAAAAAAAGCCATATGTACAGATTTGGCTTAACTGACATTAAAATCGATCTCTTCTCATGTTTTTACAATGAAACTTTTTGGAACTACCCAGTAAATTATCTTGGCTTTAGCGCCCTTTTATAGTAACCTCAATAAGACCATTGTTTAAACATCTTAGATCTAGATATTGAGTTTCTTAAAGATTAATGACTAGTTTTAGAAGAGTATTCTAATTGTGTTAGTTTTTATTTTTTATATAATTTAATAAAGTTTTTCTTTTATTTGGGATGATTTTCCTCTATTTGACATTTATATGTATTCCTGATGTGTTGATACATCAAAGAGGGATGATTTAAAAAAAAGTGTAAAAAAAAAATTCACCTACGACCTCTTTAGTACCTACAGTAAATATTATACGTTTAACAAGCCAAACAATAAAAAGTAATTTTATACCTCATTCTTAGCAAAAAGTGGTAAATAGTTGTCCTACTTTTATTGGTCAAAATTTACCTCTCACCATTGAACTAAAAGAATAGCCCTATCTACCAAACTCATAATTATAACCAAAATAATTTCTCTATTTATCTGTCTTTATACATTATAAAGGAAATTGGTCCAACAAATTATTATTATCATGCTTAATTTTCTGCAGCCACAATCTAAATCAGAACAGGTCACCGAATTGATGCAAAAGATACAGGTCACACAGAAAATGGTTAGGTAAGCTTGCATTGGCTACATGCCTAGTATTTTTTCTTAGTATTGTAGCATCTTATTGAATTTGACTTTCACGGAGAAAACAATTTCATTGTACTTTTCCTATTAGGACTTTAATGGGGGAGGAACTATCTTCTTTATTTTTTACTGACTTGGAGCAACTGGAGTGCCAGGTTCAACTAGGAAGGAATAGAGTAAGAGTGAGAAAGGTAACTCTTTTTCAAGTTGTTGCATATTAAATTTTTATAAAACAAATATATTTTTAGATAATTTTTATTTAAAATATAGTTAAGTGAATCTGAATTAAAATAGCGGTATTAATGTAAAAAGAATTGTATGTGGTCATCAACACAAAAATTTGGAAAATATTAAAAGAACTTTGATCCCTTGTTTTTATAATGTGACATTCCATGTTAATTGTGGCATCTAGAATTTATTTTTTCAATATAATTGATTCTTGTAAAATGTTGTGGCAAAACCAACTTGTGGAGGAGCTCCAAATGAGGGTAAGAGTGATATTCAATCAATTTTTAATTTTAGATTATATGTATAAATATTTAATGAACGTTCTTATATATAAATATTGAATGAACATTCTTATCTAGTTTTTATTTGTTAATTTGTTGAGTAAAGGTGTTCTTATCTATGATCTGAATTTTAACTTATTATTGTAATAAATCAGGGAAATGTTTTATGAGAAGATAATGATGCACTACACCAAATGGTATGTCTAGAAATTTATATTGTCTACTATTGTAGATTATCATTCTATAGAATGTAATTATCTATTTTAAAGATGGTGCTCTTTCCAAGGAGGAGATATGTAGAGAGAATTGTCAATGATAGTGTTGGAATGCCATCAAGTGGAATAGCTACCAACACTTGGCAGCAAAGCTATCTACAACCATTACAGGGGTAGACTATTTTCTTCCTGTAGACATTAAAAAATGTCTATGTCTCGACATAACACCTTGTCGACATGACCTTAAGTGTTTTGCCCTAGGTCCTAGGTCATTCAACCTCATCTCTCACAAATCCCACTTACCCCACTCCTAATCCTATCATTATCACTTAGCCAATTAATTAAATAGATCATATTTATTTAAATAATTCCCCATCCCATTTGTCCAACTTAATCACCTTCTTGATTAATTAAATAAACCCACTTTATTTAATTAATCCCACTTAATCACATTCCAATTAACTAAATAAATCTCATTTGTTTAGTTAATAATACCCTTTCACATGTCTCACATAATTCAAATTAAATATTTGAATTAATCCCTCACCTTTTGTCTCATTCAAACAAGTGTCACATGTCTCATCTCCCACTTAATATGCCTTCACATGTCAAACTAATTCAAATATAATATTTGAATTATATCCCTTTCATTCTCCTTCATACACTTGTCACATGACTATGATTTCTTGAGGTGCAAGGAAACCCTAATCAACCCTAATCGATCTCAACCATCCATATCATTCAAAATAACTCTCAATCACAACCATCCATTCAAATTTGACTTTTCTATAAAGGTAGCCTCTCTTGAGCCATTTGGAATGAATCTTCTTCTAGTATCTTCATGCTGTCAAATTTTCCTCTCAATCATCCATCATTTATCTATCACCTATCCCTCTTACATCATTCAATCTTCCATCTATCAATCATCTATCTTACCATAATGCTACAGAATCAAGCAATCAACATTCATCTCTTTGGGTAAAGCTAGAGTTTTTTGGGTGCAGTACTCTCCACCTTATCGATGGATTGTGGATCAATGTGAAGGTATTGCATTGTTTGTTTTGCATTTTGTTATTGTTTTCCTTCATGTTTGATTTCCATGATTTCATTTAGCATGCCCGATGGGACTCCCAGGTCCTAATTCTACTAACTTTTGTTGGTTTTTGCATGAGTTTTCCATGAAAATCATCTGTTACAGGTATCAGCATCTTTTTTCTCTATATTGGTACCATTTTCCTCTATAGTGGTACCATTTTCCTCTGTAGTAGCACCATTTTCCTCTATAGTGGCTCCATTTCTCTCTGTATTGGCACTATTTTCACAGAAACTTCAAACTGGCATAACTTCCTCATATGGTGGTGAAATTTTGCAAACGAACACTCCTTGGAAAGCTGAGAGGATGAAATTTGCAAAAGAGCAAGTTTTATTAGGTGATTGTATCATTTTACTAGTCTTTTTTGTAGTCAAAGTCAAACTTGTATATAAACTTCGATTGAGTATAACTTGAGCAATTTGATCAGTTTTCAGTGATTTTTTTTCAAATTTCTTAGAATCTCCTAAAATTTTTGTTTATGCAATCCATTTTTCTATATCAGATCATTTTTATCATATTTCACCTTTTTCACATAATCATCTTCTTTGTAAGTTTACTTGTTTCTTTTTCGATTTGGTGGCTTGAAGGTGACCTCACAAGGCTGGAATAACATTTCTATCAGCATACACAACAGCTTGGAAAGTGATATAATCAGGTGCACTTGTTTCATCTTTTATCTCTTAATCCTTGTTTGACTACACATTTGGACTTTGGGCTTAAAACGAACAACTTGTTTGCAATGACACATCAAAAATTGGGCATAAAATTAACAAGTGTCTTCCATCACACATTTGGATTTGGGTCTAAAAAAAAATAGTGCTTGAATTGTTTGGTGAATTTGCATACAATTAGAGGTGTATATGCTCTTCTCATGTGCTTCGTACAATCTTGAGAATCAAAAACACCTCTTATCCATTCATATTCATACCTCACATTTTGATTTCTAAGCGTTAATTTACAAGTGCAAGTGTGAATCAAGTGTACGTGTGTATGCTCTCTCCTCACACCACAAGGTGATCTTGGAGATCAAAAACACCTCACCTAGTTCACTTTTGTTTACCCTTCTTAGGAGGCCTTCTTGGAGACACACCACTCCAAGGGACGACCTCAATCGAGGCTGAATCGAAAGACACCCTTATTGGGAGTTGGAATCTTGTCACTCTTGGCTAAGCCCCAAAGAACTTTATACCTTTGGGAAGTGAAGGTGAAGGGTGGATTACCCCTTTCTCCTAGCTATGTGGCAGGATTTCACTTTCAAATTCCTAGTCAACCTCATGTAAACATAGCCCAAAAACCTAATTGGCCATACCCTATTTCAAACTAGACATTAGGCTTGTTGTTGTGTCTTCAAGTGTGTGCTTAATCATAACATTTAAATCTTAAAAGGCAAATTCATCATCTTGTTGGGCGTTCATGCATTTGCTTGTGAAATCTTGTGTTTGATATTGCCCTAAAGCAAGCTTCCAATAAACACTTGCCACATCATCTTCATCCAACTTTCTAATAACACATATTTTAGACCACCTCATCCACATCATCCAATCCTAATCACCCAATTCATCAATTCATTTTAATTCACCTCCACCCTAAACAAAACCCTAATCTTATCCAAGTTATCATTACACATCATCATCAACCTTATTTTAATCAAATCCCCTTCATTCTAATCGTCATCCTAATCACATCTAATTCATTCTAACCCAATCCTAATCATATCCTCCTCATTCTACATCAACAAATCAATATCATCCTAATCATCCTAGTCATCATCCTAGTCAACACACATCATCCAATCATCTTCATCCAAGTCACTTCACATCTACCACTTGTAAACACGGACATGGCATTTCTAAACAAAACCTATGACAATGATCCTTATGGAAACAAAAGAATACTTGATCAACTTAGGTGGTTATATAGAAAGAAAGAAGACCCTGTGTCACCACAACATCAACAATCCCCACAACATCAAGTTCTAGACTAATATCAACGATCCAACATTCAATCACAAGCCCAATATGCACATAATCCTCCACCTACATATCAAATCTATGCCACATCAAACTCACTTCAAACTCCACCATCACCTAATGCAACACCCACACTTGACCAAGAGGTTATCAATTTCATGCAAGATACCGACCATATGGATCTAGCATATAGAGTCCTTGCATCGGATCCTACTAGGTTTATGGTCATCTCATTTGACTTAGGGCCTCTCCCACAAACACTAATGCTGCCACATCCATACCATGAATCACCCTCACTATTCCTAACAACACCACAAACAAAAGTGCTTCCATAAGCATACCATCCAATGATCCTAACTCCATCACCTTCATATCACAATTACTTTCTCAACAAACTTCCAACATCAACCAATGTCCACAACAATCCACCTCACAAAACCTTTCACCTACAAATCCTATCATGCCACCTCATCATCAAACCCATCTACAAGAAAACCAAGTGTCCTCACAAGAAGCTCCCTTGATAGACCTAAATCCACCTATGCAAGACCTAATGACCTTTGACAAGGGAAACACTAATCTAGAGCAAGCATCTTATGAGAATCCTCCATCATCATCCACTCAAGTACCACTTCATGAGCCTACTTGTCCTATCTTAACCCCACCATGTGATCCAACATCCACTCATGTGTAATGTTCCAAACTAATATTTTAAAATAAAATCAGATCTGAAAATAAATTTTGATAAGCTCCACTAAAAATTGCAACAAAAACATCAAGACTAGCTAACTAGTCAAACAAGAAATCACACCAAATATGCTGGAAACACCACAAACTAATTTTTATTGATTTTTCTGATGTAAATAATATATGATCAGGTCTGAAACACTTATTACAACAGAAAAAACATCTACAACACAAATCTCCTAAAATCCACTTCAAACTACACAAACTATGCAAAACTACACTACTGAAAACTACTGAAAACAATTCCAAATCAAACACCAATTGAAAAGAATAGCTCTTGGATGCTTGGAATGGATTCCAAATGACCATGGAATAGAAACATACTTCACAAAACTACAGCAACTCTGCACAACACACTAAAAATCACCAAAACTGCAACAGAACAACCTGTAAACACAATACTGCAAAACTACCGAAACTGCACAATCCTTTAAAGCCCAATGGAATCCCTGTATGGAATTACTCTCTGTAACAAAAGGGTTTTCATCCTCTGATCAATTTAGAATGATGGGTTTTCATCCACAAGCCTCCAACTCCAATGGGTTTTTGTCCACTGAAGAAAATCCAAGCACAAGTGCTCAAACAAGAAAATTAGGTTGTAAAAATGATCAAGAAGTCCCCGTGAAAGAAGATACTTGCATATTTATAATGGATCCAAATCCAAACATCCCTCTCTTGGAAATTGAATTAAAATAATTTAATTTCCAATAAATTCCCTCCAAAGATGCTTACCAAAATAACCCATGCAAGATTCTTCTCTAAAAATAGAAAATAACTCCCATTATGACAACCTGTCATAGATGTTGTCATAGAATCTTGTCATAACTGTCATAAAATCTTCTAAATTCTATCTTGGGAGTTATAATTACACCTCATTAAACCCCATTCCCTCACTTGTGCAATTAAATAAAATATTTAATATTTAATTGCTCCCGAAAATAATAAATCCTTAATTTGTGGGATTACAATTAAAATATTAAATAAAATATTTTCCCTTTTGATTTACATTAACCCATGGGAAAATAGGAATGGACTAATAATTTCACCAATTTATTTTTACTATAAAGGGGACATGACAAATCTCCCCTCCTCAAAATTGCTTGTCCTCAAGCAATTAAAACCATGATGCTTCCAAATTATGTTATACTGCATAGAAAGCCTTGATCATGTACCTGTGAGATGTTGCAATTCTTGCCATAGAACACTGTGAAAACCTGAAAACTTGGATTCATTTCTACCAATGCCATGAATCAAACAATAATATCTATGCAATTTGATCTCTTGTATATGTAAGTATTTGATGCATTCTTTCTCATACACCAACTAATCCACATATTCCCACAAAGATTTAGTAAACTTGTCAAATGCACTAGCATGAGATAAGACAAAATTGAAACTCCTACAACTTCTCCCAATGATATAAATATGTTTTTTGCTGCTTGTAGGACTGATATAACTGTCAATGCACTCTCCATTACAGAAAATATGAAACTAAGAAATAGTTACTTCTCTTACCTCCAAAGTACTGAAATATACATTGCAGGAATGCACAACAATTGGCCCATACATTACCTCAACCTGAGAGGTGTTTTTTTCAGATTCATGGACTGATTTATAACAAAAAGTGTTCAGTAGAGGAGCAACAAGTAGCATCATATAACAGCAACATATACACCACAAATCATCAAAAAATGAATCTCCAAACAACAACTCATTGAAATAGAAGATGATGTCCATGTAAACACTTTTCCAATCTTGATAAGAGGTAAGCAATGGCTGCAACAAACTTACTAGAACAACATGATTTACCATATTGTTATGGAAGATTCTGTACTCCTTGGCTTTTTTGAGAACTCTCTCTTCAAGATTCCTCCACAAAATATTCTGCTTCATTTTAGTGTAAAAAATTGGAAAGATTATATCCTTGTGCCAAATGTGACCATCTACAAGCACCAACTTGTCAGCCCATTTATGTGACTCATCACTCTTATTCCAAGGATTACCATACATTTTCATATACACCAATGCAAGAATCATGTTATAATGCCCATAACATAAAAATCCCATGACTGTCAAATAAAAACTCCAAATCACACAATATTGCCAACATTGTTTTGCTCCAAATTGAAAGACAAAAACCACAACTTCTAAAGCTGATATGAGTGGGGAAAATAACAATATGAAATGATCTACAGTAGCATGAAATTGATCTACAATAGAAACACATTCCCTAATACACAAAACTGACAAATCTTCACACAACTTCATTGAAAACCTGCAAACAACACTCACATACTGCAGTACTGGAACAACTTCCCTGAATCTTCTCCAAATTAGTGTTATGATGGATTGATTAGTGTTCACTAATATTGTAGACCTTCTTGTCATATTATCATGCAAGGATACTTCCTCCAAACATATCAATCTACAGTTGTTCATAACTATATTTATCAAAATCAACAACATGCAAATGATGTAACAAATACAAAAATGGCAAACCTGTGTAATAATCATCAATGTGACTAATGTAGGATTGGTCGACAACCATGGAAGGACTTAAAATCTCTCCACAAATATTTGTATACTTCTAAAATTTCATTTTTGTTGCTGATCATACAAGACAAGTGGATTTGAGAAGAACTTGAGACTATCTCCTGAATCTTTGTGCTTCATGCTTTCAAATTTTATCGAGTTTCTCCTTTGCATTATAACCAAAACAACTCCTTTTCCTAAATCATCACATCCTATAAACAATGCTTGTAAGAAATCTGAAATTATAAGTACATAACATGAGTTGTTTACCTTTTCAATCCCTTCCAATGCTTCTTGTCTTGCATCCTCATGTATGCCCTGAGCACTAGTGACATGACCCAAGTATGTGACATCATTCTTCCTCAAATTTTTCTGATGAAAATTAATTTCCAATTCTATGACATGTTGGAATCTTCTATCTAATGGTGATCCTGGGAACATATTACTAAACACCATTCTTTGTGGATTTGGAAGCAATTGAATAACATAAAGTAGATTGTGTTTCTTACTAGAACACAAGATTGCTCCATTACCATAGTCATATCGGAAGTAACATCCTATGGCTCCTTGCATTTGACTCTTAGGCTTGAACCATAGAACCATGTGATCCTTCACATTATTTTACTCATGCTCATGTATGATCAAATTGATATTTCCTGCATAGGTTACTGAATTGAAAATTTTGGCAAGCTGAAATTTGACATCTATATCTAGAAAGATGTCCATTTCATGTGCATATTCTTCAATAGGGTCATCTTGGAACTCCTCATCATAAACACATAGTGCAGCAATGTTAAGCATAAATACTCAATGCAACCCATAGAAAACTCTAAAACATAATAGAATCTTCTAACATAAATAGAAAACCCATTTCCTACAACTGTCAACTTCATGTTCTCAATTTGAATGAAGCCACACCTTTGCATTAATGAAGCCCAATCACCTTCCCCTAAAATATCATATCCTTCCACAAATGGATATGAGAAATCTGAAATGAAAAAAATAAGATAAGAGTTGGTTGCCTTCATTGGCTCATCAAATACTTCTTGCATTCCATTCTCCTTCATGTTTGAAGTTTCGTTGATATGATCCAAGCATGATAAATTTGCAACCTTCATGATGCTAGTAATAATGAGGCCATCTTTTTGAATCTTATCCTTCTTGTAAACTCCTCCATACATCTAATGGTAGAAAACCTGTATGAAGCTTGGTCTTGAAAGTATCATGCCATGTATAGTAATAAAATTGTCAACATCAAAATGACACCTTCTTTCCTTACCACATTTCCATGATAAGCATCTCAATTTGCCTATCTCCATTTGACCATTACCCAAAATATTTTCTTCAAGTGTGGTACTTGGATTGCACAAGTGATCCATAAAATGTGAACATTGATCCCTCATAATGTGGTTAGAAAGCACAACAAACCCTATATGAATCCTCCTAAAATTCCTTTCATTCCAAATGGAAGAGATGGAGAACTCAATAATGCCTCTAACTACTTTAATCCTCAAGAGATTACCTGGATCCCATATGAAAACATAAATTTGGACTTGACTCAAAGAGTCCTCATGCCCTATACTGCAAGTTGTATCCCTCACTCTATCACCTTTTTTAGCATGCTTTCCATGATGACAAGAATTTTGTAGTGACATAGAAGGAGACAAATCTAAAATATATTCATACCTTGGGCTACAAATAAGATGTTCATCCTCATTTGTTGAAAGAGAGTTCATTGAGATAGCCTCAACAACTCCATTTTTGTAACTCAAAACCCTTGAATTATGACTAACCAATATATTCTTCTCAAATGCATACCCACAATGCTACTATGCAAATCAAACAATAGCTCACCATTTGGAAGTTTAGAAGATAGTGCATGAATTGGTGCATGTCCATCCATCTTGGGCTCTTCATAACTAACAAGAGATATCTTTTCCTCCTCAACTTCATCAATATTTTTTTGACATGTAATATCATTAGAAGTAAAATAAACATCTTATATTTCCAAACAATTTTTACCTTCAAATTGTATGGTGGATTTCTCCAAGTTTTGTTTCCTTTCAATTTCTTGCAAATCTAATTTTTCTTTATGCTTCACAATCACCATTTCTGGTTCTATGTCCTTCTTTCCTAGCTCTTCTGGTTCTACTATTGTGACTGCTGAACCTTCCTTTCTATCATGCTCCTTAGCATCTTCTTGATTTTTGGTATTTATAGCCTTTTCCATCTTAACTTCTTCCTTTCTTCTTCTCATGAAATAATCTTCAAATGATACTTCAAATTTTCCCTCTGAAAGGTACTCTTCAAAAGTTTTGAGAACCACTCCTTTAGGTAAATCTTTCCCAGTGATTTCTGCATATTCATAAAAAGTGAGGGCTGCCTTTGAAATTATACATTTCATATAATATTCATCAAACCATACTGATATTTTGGAAACTAAAACATCATTTTTCAAACTCCTCAAAAGGGATTTGAAGAATCCTCCCATGATCAACAACTTAGTACCCTACAGGCTAGCAAGATCTTAGCTCTGATACAATTGTAATGTTTCAAACTAAGATTTTAAAATAAAATCAGATCTGAAAATAAATTTTGATAAGCTACACTAAAAATTGCAACAAAAACATCAAGACTAGCTAACTAGTCAAAAAAGAAATTACACCAAATATGTTGGAAACACCACAAACTAATTTTTCTTGATTTTTCTTATGTAAATAATATATGATCAGGTCTGAAATGCTGATTACAACAGCAAAACATCTACAACACAAATCTCCTAAAATCCACTTCAAACTACACAAACTATGCAAAACTACACTGTTGAAAACTGTCGAAAATAATGCCAAATCAAACCCCAACTAAAAAGAATAGCTCCTGGATGCTTTGGATTCCAAATGACCATGGAATAGAAACGCACTTCAAAAAACTACAGCAACTCTGTACAACACACTGAAAATCACCAAAACTGCAATAGAACAACCTGCAAACACAATACTGTAAAACTGCCGAAACTACACAATCTTTTAAAGCCCAATACAATCCCTGTATGGAATTACTCTCTGTAACAAAAGGGTTTTCATCCTCTGATCAATTGAGACTGATGGGTTTTTTGTCCACAAGCCTCCAACTCCAATGGGTTTCCGTCCATTGAAGAAAATCCAAGCACAAGTGCTCAATCAAGAAAATTAGGTTGTAAAAATGATCAAGAAGTCCCCGTGAGAGAAGATACTTGCATATTTATAATGGATCCAAATCTAAATGTCCCTCTCTTGGAAATTAAATTAAAATAATTTAATTTCCAACAAATTCCCTCCAACGATGCTCACCAAAATAGCCCATGCAAGATTCTTCTCTAATAATAGAAAATAACTCCCACTATGACAACCTGTCATAGATGCTATCATAGAATCTTGTCATAACTGTCATAAAATCTTCTAAATTATATATTGGGAGTTATAATTACACCTCATTAAACCCCATTTCCCCACTTTTGCAATTAAATAAAAATATTTAATATTTAATTGCTCCCGAAAATAATAAATCCTTAATTTGTGGGATTACAATTAAAATATTAAATAAAATATTTTCCCTTCTGATTTACGTTAGCCCATGGGAAAATAGGAATGGACTAATAATTTCACCAATTTATTTTTACTATAAAGGGGACATGACATCCTACTAGGTTTATGGATCATCTCATTTGACTTAGGGCCACTCCCATAAACACTAATGCCACCACATCCATACCATGAATCACCCTCACTATTCCTAACAACACCACAAACAAAAGTGCTTCCATAAGCATACCATCCAATGATCCTAACTCCATCGCCTTCATATCACAATTACTTTCTCAACAAACTTCCAACATCAACCAATGTCCACAACAATCCACCTCACAAAACCTTTCACCTACAAATCCTATCATGCCACCTCATCATCAAACCCATCTGCAAGCAAACCAAGTGTCCTCACAAGAAGCACCCTTGATAGACCTAAATCCACCTATGCAAGACCTAATGAACTTTGACAAGGGAAACACTAATCTAGATCAAGCATCTTATGAGAATCCGCCATCATCATCCACTCAAGTACCACTTCATGAGCCTACTTGTCCTATCTTAACCCCACCATGTGATCCAACATCCACGCATGACCCTATCAATGAACCTCCCAACACCTTGTCTAGTCATCCAAATCCATCATGTGATCTACAATCCATCAAGCTTATTGAAGAATCTTCAACTCCAAGTCTAAGTTAAGAACCATCATGCCCTCATGTCAATGACTCTCAAGAACTTGTCAAGCCTATCCATGGGCCTATCAATCTTATTGAAGTGTCATGCCCTAACATGTGGAAACATCAAGCCCTCAACTAAATCAAGATCAAAACATATCTAAGTTCCACCCATTCATGACCTACATCTTGTATATGATCAAGGTATTATTTATGATCATGACCCTATTTGTGAGCAAGTTTATCCCATCCATATCCCAATTAATCCTATTTATGCTCACATTTGTGATCAAGGTTCTATCTATGATCATGAAAAACATGATGATCCTCTTTGCCAACATTTATGGAATCCATGATCAAGAGGTTATCATTCCACCTATCCTTCCTTCCATAAACACCCATGAGTAAGATATCCCACTTTCTCCTACCAATTCTCCACCTACTCCTATCCATGAGACACCAACTTCCACTTGTCATGATGAGATGTATGCCTTCCAAGTAAGCATAGAAGATCAAACCAATGAGCATAAAGATAATCGAGATCCTAATGATCCTTCTACATCCACCATTGATTCCATTCCAAATCCACCACCATAACTACATGGCCTATCCGCTTTCATTCATGAGTGTTCTTCCCTAGGACAACAACAACCTTTGTCCTCCACCTCACACTCTCCATCCAATAATCAACTCAAGTCTAGTGTCCAAACTACATCTAGTCCTATAGTCAATCGCATGCTCTAAAACATGAACTACCAAGGCGAAGGTTTAGGCCTACATGAACAAGGCATTTTGGAGCCAATCTTTGTCAAGGTCCCTCCTCACTCATTTGACCTTGGATACACACCCCAAGGTCAACAATCTAACGATGTTGGTACTTCCTCCACACTTTCTAAATCCACTTCCTTCCATCATAAACCCCATCATATTCCTAAAACATACGTTGCCATTCCACCTGCCTCATCCTACAAATGTCAAAAGCATGTGACCATTCACCTTCCACCATCTAATTTACCTCCACTCCTTCCAACTCCTAATATCCCTCCATCCTCTTTTCCACCATTCCTACCAACACCCCCTTACCCAATCATTCATAAATACCCTAGATATCCTAATCATGACCAACAAATGCATGCATTGTATAAACAAGGAGCTTCCACTCATTTTGTCTGCCACATGGGATTCAAAAATAAACATTTGGATGCCTCCATTCAAAAACCCACAAATCCTAAGGGTCATAATGCCTTAGGAAATCAATCCAAAAATTCAAAGCAAGGTACATTCAAAAATCCATCCAAGCCCAAACCTTCACAACAAAAGTCCAAAAATAAAATGATATGGGTACCTAAACAAAAATCAATCAAGTCAAATGAGGCATCCACCTCTCAAAACTCCCAATCATCCCCCTCCATTCACAAATGCCATCCCATTCAAAAATTTCAAACATCCCACATGAAAAGAAAATATCAAAAAAATACTAAGTCCATGTGGGTTCCAAAAGTCCTAAATCATCCATTTCCTAAGCAAACATCACCATTGCTTCCTACACCACCATCCAATCAAAAGCTTCCATGTTTAACATAGTGTGTGTAGTCGTTGGTCATGATTCCTTTCCATACGTCCATCACTCCATCACTCACTCATTATTCTACATATCTCCCCCATCACCTTCCTATGGTCCATGCTTTTGTATAAGTCCATTATAATCCACATCATAATACACTATCTACCTTATCCATCTCACTTTCATGCAATCACCCTACCAACATCTTGAGCATAATAACTTGACATGGTCCATTTGTTATTTCATCCTTCTCTAATGGAACTATAACATTACATGGAACTAGACACTTGAGTCCCACCCATCCATATCCCCCTTTTCCCATTCAAAAGTCAAAAAAGTCAAAAAAAAGAAGAAGAAAATCAAAAAAGTAAAGAGAAATCCTTTCGTCCAATGGTGAAAATCACTTCGGTGGTACCTTGGATAAGTACCATGATGAAAATATGGTAAATAGGCATCATGTGTAGGTCTATCTTCTATGTCACTTACACTTGGGGGCACCTTGTCTCATCCTTTTCCAAACTATCATACCATTTCCATATAAATACCTATCCCATTGCATCCATTCAATCCTCCCTTCCTCTTTTGATCTTGACAAAGATTGGGGGCAACTGTTGACAAGTGTTTTAGATATCCCTTTACATACCCTATCCTTTCCAAATGAACCCTATCATCCAAGTCATAAGCTTTGTCATGTCAAATCCTATCATCCCATTGCCATAATAATTGTCTTGAAAAATCCTAAGTCTACTACCTAGACTGGGGCATGTTATTCCTATGCAACATAGTCCATGGAGATCACATCCTTGCTCTCTTACACATACATCCATTCTATTCCATAGAATATTATTTTATCCCATCCATTTATCATGATCCTTTCATCCATTCACTATCCTCCATCCTTTTGTCCAATCCCATTCATTCCCTTGCACCTAGACTTGGTTCCCCTTGTCATTGGTATCTAGCATACAGGCTACTCAAATTGTAAATCCATTGATGTTCAAATATTTCAAAAAAATCCAAAAAAAACAAACATTTCAAAAAATCCAAAAAAATCAAAACATTTCAAAAAAATCCAAAAAATCAAAACATTCCCAAAAATACAAAAAAAATCAAAATATTTCAAAGATCCAAAAAAATCAAATATTCTCAAAAATCCAAAAAAAATCAAATACCCATCAAAAATCCCAGAAATAAGATCAATCATCTATCAAACAATTCATCACATCATCAAAATCAAAACAAGTCCAATCACATCATCAAATCAAGCCAATCTATCAATCATCCAATCTATCAAACAATCAAAAGTAAATCAAATAACAACATTCAATCAATCCCAATAAATCCATAACTTGATCAATCCAATCTATATCATCCCATCAATAAAACACAAATTAGAACTACATCTCATCTTTATCATTAAGTGCCTTGATCCCGTGGATATAGGGTATGTAGGCAATCCGAGCTACGAAGGAAGTCCCTAGATTCAGGCAAAGGAGATAGACCCCTTCTTCCATATTTCATTCTTCATCCAATCATTATATTCTTACATCATCATCTTCATCCATCTCACATTTCTTCTATCATCTATATCCCACATCACCAATAAGCACCTAAAATCCAATCAATCCATCAAACTCAAAATCATTAATCTAATCAAATCAATTCTTCAATCATTCAAATCAATCATCACTTTATTCAAATAAATTCTTCAATCACTTCATCCAATCATCTTCATCAAATCAATCCAAGAAATGATCCAAATGCAAGTCATCCTTAATCCATACCAATCAAGTTAATCAATTGATGCAGGAGCATCCAAAGGTGTAAGGGCAATCTTGCATCACCCAAAAAGAAGTTAATTCAAAACCATTGTAGTTGTTCTCATTTCTTCCCATAATTAGTGTTTTTGGTTCCATAATATCCAGAATAAGAATGTAGGACTTTCAGTTTTTCCAAAACTGCTAAAAATAGCGACCTACCTATTTAGAAAAGTGTACCTGCTATTTTTAGAAAGTTTGCATTTGGGCACGTAATGAAGCAAAAACTTCTAGAAAGTTACATAATGGAAATTTAAGACCTTTGGCAAAGGAATCAGGTAAAGATCATTTGTGAGCTGAAAAATATTAAAGTTTTTATTTTCTGAAAAGCCCCTAAAAATTTACGGAATGAGATATGAGGCACTAAAACTTCTCATAACATCTCAAAAAGTTGACAGAAATCCATTTATGAATTTTCAGCATGATAGTTTACATCACGAGCTTTCTGGTGCTTAAAACAGTTCATCAATCGAACACCCAAATCAAAAGTTATGCTTCCCGGAAGTTGACCTACTTTTGGAGGGAGTTGCAAAATTCAAAATTTAGCTAGAGGCCGCCAAAAAGTGCTATTTATGACTATTTTGGGAACCCTGGGTAGTGGTAGAGTCAAGAGGGCTAGTGTGGAGTCAAGAATAGGTGGGAAAACAGAAACCCTAGCTGATTTGGGGTTACAGAAGGCTAAAGATTCTAGAGTCTTGAGGTTGGGAAAACTGTAATGTGTTGCAGCCAGTAGATGATTTATCCTCTGATTGTAATTGAGCTTCTATAATGTAATGAGTTGCCCAGTTCAATAAAAGAAAGTTCTATTTGCTGTGTTCAATATCTATTATTGTGTGTTTTGTGATTTACCCCCTTCATCATTGTCAAATTATCCAATTGCATCAATGGTCTTGATCCTAATCTTGTTGTAAACCAAATCAATCAATTATCATCATCATCAATGGGATATATCATTCCCGCATCCTTGTGTTGATCTAGGGATATATTGTTCCCCACAATGACAACACTATCTATCATCAAATCAATTAATCAATCAATCATTGGTTTACAACTTGACAGGGGCAATACCTTGTTTATTTTTGTATCATTTGTACATGCTTTCTTGCTTGTGTGTGTTATCATTTTATCTTGCATTTGTATCAAACTGGTATCATTCTAGTTAATATTCGTATCTTGTGTATGTTGGAATAGCTTTTTGCATTATCCTTTGCATCTAAGGTCACATCATACCTTTTGTGCATTAGGACTTCAATGCTCTAAGTTTTTTTCCTCATACGTTAGACAAGGTTGTATTACACTGGGGCACGAGACACATTTTCACCTTGGTCCTTATACCCTAGTGCATAACGTCTAGTGCTATATCAAACAACATGGATGCTCACCTTCATTGTAGCATAATGCATCCTTCCCTTTCTTCTATCCATTCCGTTACCTTTCTTCCTTTTGCCATTCCTTTCATTTCGAGAGCATACCCGTGTTTGTCCAACCCGCCTATCCTCTTAAGGGGGCATTATCATCATATCCTTTTCTTCTATCCATTTCCTCAACTTCTTTGAAATGATGTTACTTGACACAAATCTCATCATCTCAAACATCTTCTCAAAGAGGGGAAAAATGTAGACACTAAAAAATGTCCATGTCTCAACATAACACCTTGTCGACATGACCTTCTGTGTTTTGTCCTAGGTCCTAGGTCATTCAACCTCATCTCACTCACAAATCCCACTTACCCCACTCCTAATCCTATCATAATCACTTAGCCAATTAATTAAATAAATCATATTTATTTAATTAACTCCCCATTCCATTTGTCCAACTTAATCACCTTCTTGATTAATTAAATAAACCCACTTTATTTAATTAATCCCACTTAATCACATTCCAATTAACTAAATAAATCCCATTTGTTTAGTTAATAATACCTTTTCACATGTCTCACATAATTCAAATTAAATATTTGAATTAATCCCTTACCTTTTGTGTCATTCAAACAAGTGTCACATGTCTCATCTCCCACTTAATATGCCTTCACATGTAAAACTAATTCAAATATAATATTTGAATTAGATTCCTTTCATTCTCATTCGCACACTTGTCACATGACTACGATTTCTTGAGGTGCAAGGAAACCCTAATCAACCCTAATTGATCTCAACCATCCATATCATTCAAAATAACTCTCAATCACAACCATCCATTTGAATTTGCCTTTTCTATAAAGGTAGCCTCTCTTGAGCCATTCGGAATGAATCTTCTTCTAGTATCCTTATGCTATCAAATTTTCCTCTCAATCATCCATCATCTATCTATCACCTATCCCTCTTGCATCATTCAATCTTCCATAAATCAATCATCTATCTTACCATTATGTTGCAGAATCAAGCAATCAACATTCATCTCTTTGGGTAAAGCACTCTCCACCTTATCGACGGATTGTGGATCAATGTGAAGGTATTGCATTGTTTATTTTGCATTTTGTTATTGTTTTCCTTCATGTTTGATTTCCATGATTTCACTTCCATTATTTGGAGCTTAACAAACTTAGTGTTGATTGTTTACTTTCAACCTTTTTTCTTGGTATTTCGGCTTCTACATGCACATTTCAATTTTTTATTTTTCACTTGAGAATAAAACTCATCAGTGTATTATATGAATTGTTTTCAGAAATGACTTATCAACACGTCTATCTAAGCAGAAGCATTGTCTCTCCATACTACAAGGATAGTAGTGATCCAAACTACTCCTATGCCATAACAATATGGTCAATATTTTTTTGTCATAAATGAGGTAGTTTTAAGTGGTTTCATGATATAGTCGAGACAAACAACATATATAAAATTAAAGACCAAATATTTTATTAACATGAATGATCTTTTGATTTGGAGGATTAACTCAAATCATCCAATTTTCAAATTTTAGATATAGTTTTTAAATTTTTCCTAATGGTTTTTAAACATTTTCAAGGCCTTTTGGATTGGAATTTGACTTTGAAATTTTTTTGGGATGAATTGGTGGCTTGTTTTTTCATTTTTGTAAGGAATCTAAACTAGTTTATGATTTAAGATTTCTAATGCATACCTGAACTTAAAATTTTAAGTTATGATATCAGAACATAACATTTGCTTCTAATGTTATGAAGCATAGAACTTTAAAATTTAGTCACAAAGTGTCTTGGAGGCTGATATAGGGGTATAAGTGTTTTGAGTAGTGTTAGTGTTTTATGCTTAGTCTAGATGCATCTATTGTTCATCTCCTTTCAAATTGATACTTTTTCTAGTAGGAATTAGCCCCCCACATTTATTGTAGGTTTTTTTATTTTCTCAAGTTTGAATGAGTGCATCCTTTAAATGGCTTCAAACTTCAGTATTTTGGTAGTTACTATTCATGTTGTTAGTTTGAAAGAACATGATAATGGATCCCCTAAAGCATTCTTAGAATTTCTTTTTGAAAGTACTTCACTAGGTATGTCATCTAAATCACTGCTAATGTTGTTTTGCCTATTCTAGACTTTAATAATACATGTAAATGGCTTGAAATTTTTACTTGAGTTGGTTATGTTAGGAGGATTCCCTCTAGAAGCATGCTCAAAGACCAATCCATTTGAACAAGTCTTGGGGTTCTCATGGGGTCCACCTTGATGCTACTCACAATCTCACAAAGGGTTTTTTCCTTTCTAGATTTGTGGAGTGCAGTCACATAATATCCATGCTTAAACATGGCCCTTGGTACATGTGTAACTCATTATTAGTCTTTGCACCTTGGTCCTTGGACGTAGGACTTTTTTGTCTCCAAAGAGATAATCTTGTAGGTTCCTATTTGGGTTGAATTGCATAGTATTCCTTTGTTGTGTTGGATTTTTTTGGACCATATTGTAGCCTCTTTAGGCCTTGTCACTTGTGTTGAGCTAGAAGTTTTTCTTTGCTCACTAATAAAAATGCTTTTGCATTGAGATTAATTTCTCCAAAGATCCAAAGGAGTCAGTCGACATTCAAATCAACCAAACACACCATACTCAAAGGGTGATATATCTTAATTTGTTCAAAAACTGCTATAGGTATCAATTTTCTAAGCATAAGATTAAGGATTGTCCCTTTATTATCTCTAGAATGAAACCTGGATAGAATCCAGTAAGGGATATTTCCCCTCCAAAAAGTGAGGAGAGTTGGTTGACTTTTGGGAGCCACAAAAATAATAGAAAAAATATGCAAAAACTACAATCTACTGGAATATTGGGGTGCTTTTAAGACCTCTAGCTACTATAGTCTCAAACCCTAGCAAAATTGGAAATAAATTATCCTTCAAGGAGAGTCTTCTAAGGAGGCTAGCAAGATCAAGTTAAATTTTACTCTTCCATATAGTATTTTATCCTCTTAGATTGGGAGCATAATTCATTCCCCCTCCTCTTAGGATTGTTGTCAAGCATTCATATAGTCTAGCCAAAAGCGTTGAGAATGGATGTCATGTCCCACTTTTAATTAAATTAATTTTGCAAAGATATTTTCCATTCCAAAATTTCTCATGGGCAAAAGTAATAAAATAGAGAAATAATTTATTTAATATTTAACTTTAGGACCTATGAAGGTTTATTTTTGCTAGATTCTATGGGTCAATTAAATATTAAAATATTATTAAATTGTAACTCCAATTGAGGCATGGGATTCCCTGACGAGTTTTGTGCAACTTCCAAGAGTTAACTTTAGTATATTGAATTACAAAGGTGTAATTATGTTATGACAGGTCATAAATAAGGAGTTACAAATATGAGAATATGCCAAAAATGGTAATGTGGGGAGTTATTGTTGGTATTTAATGATATTGTATACTCCCAAAATATTATAATGGGAGTTTGGACACCCAATTTGGGCCTCAATTAATTTTAAATATGCTTATAAATATGTAATGGGAAACAATGGAACCATCTTTCTGGTTGGGCAAACTTTGTTTTTCTCAATTTAGTTAGATATCTCGTATGTCAGTTTTAGATTTCAACCTATTTCAATATATAGAAAGATACACAGTTGGTTTTGTTCGAGCATATATGATCTTTGTGTTATAATGTTTTGGACTATCATTATGCTTATGTTGAATGTTATATCTATGGTTATCTTCCTTTATGTTGGAGAATTCAGTTCATGATTTCATTGTTGTGGATATCTATCTTTGAATGGATATGTTGTGGTGATTATAATTTAGAATCTTCTCTTTTTCAATTATTATTGTTCAAATTCTTTGAGCTTTTGTGAGTATTGGTTAGTTTATTTGTATGAAAATCTCCTTTCAAAGCTTTCTGGTGAAAAGCATCATAGATTTTTGATTTGTTGAACATCAGTAGAAGGTAGCTGCCACCTTGTAAAATAAGCAGAGAGTTGGTGATAAAATACTATTATTACTAGCTCAACTGTGGTTACGTTTGTCATTTGTCTGATTGAGAGAATATAGAGTTAGAAGAAGAAGAAGAAATTGGGTGAGAGAATATAGAGTTAGATGACAAATCTTTAAACCAATAGATTTTTGGCGACTCTACTAGGGAAATTATAATTGTTAAGTATGTATTGTGAGTTTCTTTAATGGTTCTTCAGAGACGTAATGCCCCTATTCTTCAACCCAATGTTGATTGGCTTATAGGTGATCAAGAAGATATTATTGCTGGGTTAAGGTTGCTTGTCTGGTAACATAGAAGGACTAATCTGCAATATCATCAAGTTAACAAAGTCTTAGAAGAAGAAGAAAAAATTGGCGAAGTTGTGAAAAAGAATGCTAGGTGTTTTGAAAATGATCAAGAAATTATTATTATCGAAGCTGTTGTACCTATGCCACGAAGAGAAAAAGTGTTTCCTATCCTAGCACTTCCTAACAATAGGCCCATAAACTAGGGGGATAATCAAAGGAACTAGTTAAACAATTAGCAAAATCTTCCACGAGCTAATTAGTGAGTGAAGTTGGTGACTCTATTTTTATTAAGTTTCATTGTTTAAATCTGGCTTCCAAAAGAAATACTAGGGGAGATAGAAAGAAAGGGATCATCGACGAGGATTTTGCATTTTTAGAATCCATCAACTTTTCTTCCCTCCCACCTAATTGAAAGGTTTGGCCTATTTGTAGACCTTCGTCCCCTCCACATAATAAAAACCCTCCAAGTACTTCGTCCACATCTTGTTAAGCTCTACTGTTACATGGAGTTATCCTCTCTTTACAAATAAATTTCCTTGTACAAAATCCGCTTGTCATGGCCCAACCTCCACTTGTTCCATGGGGAGCCACCATAGGCCCACTCAATCTTGGAGTCCAATTACATGATTTATCTAAGGGGTCAGGGAAAATCATACCTAAATTTAGAGGAGATGGGAAAGTCACCCCAGAAGAACATATGCAATCTTTTTTTTCTGCCTCTTCTATCCTTGTTGTACAACATGAAGATGTAGCCGTGAGGCTTTTTGTAGAATCCCTAACTAATGCTGCCACTGATTGGTTTTATCATCTTTCTAATGGATCTATTAATGGTTGGGATGCCTTAAAAACAATGTTTGAAAGCAGATTCAAATCTGCCAAGAATGAACAAACTCTGGTTACGCAGTTAACCACCATGAAAAAGGAGATACAGGAGCCAATGAGAGAATTCATTGCCAAATGTAACAAGCTATGTAATAGGATTCCTAAGAACATGAGACCTAGGGATGATCTATTAAAATGTTTCTTCATTAACACTCTTCCACCAGATGTCATTTTTACTATCAAAAGAGAAGGGGCAGCTGATGTAAATGCAGCCCAAGAGGGCCATATCCATAGAAGATGACTTGATCATAGCATGGAAATGGAAAAATGAATTACAGATTGGTAAACCTTCTGGTGTGAATTCTACTAACCCAGTTATACAAAGGTTAGCCAATGACATAATCACCATAAAGAGGAAAATGCCAAAGGGATAGTTTCATCCACATTAACAAGATATACCAAGGAAGGATTATGGCAACCAAGGAGGTCATAACAAAATGTTGCCTTTAACTAGACTCACACAGAGGCTAGATATTGAGAACACTCCCTCTACTAGTAAAGTTCACATGATGTGCAATTTTCATTTGACTACAGATCATGATGGATCCACTTGCCCGGAGATGGTTCAATTCATGCAAATGCTTTCTACCAATGAACAAGCTGAAGTCCCATATGTAGAAGAACCTGGCCCATCTTATGATGCAAGTGTTAATTTCTTTGAGTATGAATCAGATGTTGAAGCTAGAGAAGATGTTTATGCACAGATTGATCCTAACTGTGCAGTCTTCACTAGAGGGCAATAGGCATAGAAAGGAGCATATTCTAAAGTACAAACAAGTGGTTCATCTTTCACTCCAAAGTACATTCTATCTAAGCAATATGCTTCTAGTCCTAAGAAACCTAACAACACTACTTCCAAGAATGTATCTACCAAGGTACCATTTGTTCCTTCCCCTGATGCTATTATTACTAGTTCAATTGATATAATTGAGTCATGTAAGAATACCAAAATTTAGATCTCCCAAGCTGAATACCTTAGACTCGACTGATTCAAGCTAGACCGGCTAGTGAAATATATCAGACAAGAACCCTCCCCATCTCAAAGTAACGCCCAAGTGTCTAATGAGGTCAATACACCTATTGATGAACAAGTTCCCCATAATCTACATGAAAAAGAATTGGGATAGCAAGATCCTTTCTCTAAGCCAGAACCATTTTATGTGTCTCTTTACATAGTTGGTTTCAGATTGAGTAATTCTGTCATTGACTTTGGTGCTTCCAATAATGTAATGCCTACTCAAGTGGCTAGAGCTTTAGGATTGTCTTATACCCCTTCCCATGGTAAATACTTTTCAATGGATGGCTCACAATTTCCAATTTTGGGTCAAATAAAAGACGCATAGGTTGCTTTAGCTACTTTCCCCCAAAAAAGATTAAAGTTAACTATCCTCGTTGCTAATATCCCCGCTAGTTATGGCATGCTTCTAAGTAGGAGTTTTTGCAGAGATTTGGGAGGGGAGATAAAAATGGATTGGTCTCATGCTTTAATACCACTAGAGGGAAAGAAGATACATCTTAACCCAAAACCTAAAGCCAAGTTCATAGTATCAAAGTCTGGGGATCCTAGGATAGATATCCTATTTGTTGAAACTAGACCAGGCACTTATATGTGTACTTCCACAGAAGAAGAATGTTCAATCCTTATTAGCCTTGATTTACAGAATGAGTTATGGACACTAGAATTTGATGGAAGTTGTTCCTATACTGGTTCTGGAGCAGAAGTTGTTCTAATTTCTCCAGATGGTTATATATTTCCCTTTTCTTACAAACTGGAATTTGAGAACACCAACAATACTATTGAATATGAGGCTCTTCTACTTGACTTAGCCTTACTTAAGGGACATAAAATAATTGAGAGCTAGAGGGGCTGCATAGTTGATAGTTAAGCAAGCCAGGAAACAATACTGTGTGAAGAATGGTAGACTGAGACATTACATAAATAGAGTTTGGGACTGTGTTGAAGATTTTGATGCTTTTTCTATTGAAGCGATGCCTAGGGACCTTAACACAAGAGCTGATTCATTGGCTGTTTTTGCATCCTTATTGTTACCTCATCTTGATTTTAAGGATAAATCTCATAGGATTGAGTTGATATATCACCCTAATGTCCCTGATAATGTAAACCATTGGTAGGTGTTCTATAGTGATAGACAAATTATTTCATTTCTCGAGAAGGCTGAAGCTTTTGCTAACATTTTATTTGAAGGAAGTGATAATGTAAGAAATGATATTACTGATGGATATGTCAATGCACATGGGGAAGAACAGACTGAAATGATTCAATTGAGGGGAAATAAAATACCTGAGGGTTTAGTTTCTCTAGAAGATTTTTTCAATAAACATGATCAATTCATAAAACAAAAGAATAAGGTTAATATTGAATCATCTGCTAATTATGACCATTTCAATATTGGCACAAATGAAGATCCCAAAGTAGTGTGCATAGAGAAATGTTACTCCCCCCAAGAAAGAAAAAGATTGATTTCCTTGTTAAAATACAAGGATGTTTTTGCATGGTGTTATGCTGACTTGAAGAAGTTTAGGAATGGAGAATTACAACATAAGATACCTTTGAAGCTTGGCACTGTACCTTACAGACAAAAGTAGTGAACTGATAACCCAAAAGTCGTAGAGGCCATCTTCAATGAAATAGATAAGATGTTGAAACCTAAGATTATCTATCCAATCAATCATTCTACATGGGTATTAAACATAGTTCTTGTCAGGAAGAAAAACGAAGAGATAAGGATTTGTGTTGACAAGGAACAACAAAGGAGACTTCTTAAAGCCTTCCATGATGAAGCTTGTGGTGGAAATTTTTCTACCTCTCTGATAGCTTTTAAGATCCTAAGACAGTGTTTCAATTGGCCAAGTATGTTTAGGGATGCTCAGGAATGGGTATCTAAATGTGAAAAGTGTTTAAAGTTAATTGGTCGCCCTCATTTAGCAGCACTGCCTTTGAAACCTCTGGTGATTGATGAGCCATTCCAACAATGGGGCCTAGATTTTATTGGTCCTATCAATCCTAACTCAAGTGTCAGACACACACACATGCTTACTGCCATAGATTATTTTACCAAATGGGTGGAAGTCATTCCAGTGAGACAAACTACTTCAGAAGTGGTGTGCAATTTCTTAAAAGAGAACATTATAATAAGATTTGGTATTCCAAAAAATATAATCATAGACAATGCTAGCTCTTTTTCATCCTCTAAGATTACTCTATTATGTTATGAACATGGTATCAGTTTGGGACATTCGTCTGATTATTATCCTTAGGGTAATGGGTAAGCCGAGTGCAGCAATAAAAATTTAATCTCCATCATTAAGAAACTGATAGATGAAGGACAAAGATGATGGCATAAGAAGCTATATGATGCTCTTTGGGTAGACATGATCACATATAAAAGAGCTATAGGCATGTCTCCTTTCCAACTTGTTTACGGCATTGATAGTACTATTCCTATTTCTTTAGAGCTGTCAGCATTAAATTTACAAAAGGCCATAGAAAATGAGGAGTTTCAGTTGGCACTAGAGAAAAGAATCATGTATCTGAATAAGTTGGAAGAAGAAAGAGGAATAGTTGTGGACAGAATTACCAGACACCAACAGATGGTCAAGAAAATATTTGATAAAAAAGCCAAGAAAAGAAAATTTGTGGTTGGAGATTCCGTGCTTCTCTGGGATAGAAGGAAAGAACCAAAGGGTGCACATAAAAAGTTTGATTCATTATGGAAAGGTCCTTTTCTGATCAGACAGGTTGTTGGTGACAATTCTTTCCTATTAAAATATCCAGATGGTACTCCTTTGCCTCTTGCCTATAATGGGCAAGATTTGAAATTGTTTAACTAGTAGCATTCTTGAGTCTCCTTCTTGTACATAGCTTCTTTTTGTTTTCTTTGTTTTCATTGTTTTTCCTCTATTGGCCAATGAATAAAGCTTTACGCCACGTTGTTCTGGATTCTCTGCGTCCTGTTGGTCCTTGTCCCCATTTAGAGCTAGTTGTTACCATTTCTTTTTATTTCTAAGTCTCATTCATCTCTATTGTTCATTCTCGTGGTTCTCCAGGTTTCTAAGTCCCAAAGGTTATGAATCTCTACTGTTGTGCCTTAGAAATGTCTTTGAAGTCAAGGATGCTCCAAGTTTCCTAACTTGGTCTCTACTTCCCTAAGTTTTTTAACCTTATCTCTAAGTTCTGAAGTTTCGAAACCTCACGATCCCGTGGCTTCACATTCTTTGTGTTGTGTTTGTTGCTCACTTGGTTCCCTCTTGTTATCGCTGTGTTGCAGGTTTTCCAAACCTTATAACCTATGAATTAAGGTTCTGAAGTTCTCTTTTATCGTGATTCACTGATGGTTAAGTGCCAGACCAGAAACCAAGGCATTTAATGATCATTTAAAGTGTTGTACGCTACCGGTGTGAGATGTCCTTCAACAAATTTTTAGAAATTGAACAAATCTTTGAGTTAATTTCTAAGGCATGGAAATGGTATTATTGTGATCCTCACAACACGTCCCATTTTACCTTTTTAGCAAAATGAGGACCCCTGCTGTGGTTGAAGCTTTTTGCTTGTGTGTGGGTCTGCTTGGTGGTAAAAGGGAAAAAGAGGTAAGTGTTACAAACCTTGTTGAAAATAAAGAAAAACTAGCATTAAGTACCAAAGTAGAATGGGAGTGAATTCCTTGTCAAAAATGAGTAAGGGTTGCTTTTTGAACCATCTTAAAACTCCCAATGTTTTGCAAGATATGCATGTTTTGGTAAAATGCACTATGGGAAGGTTTGTATGTTGCATATACAAAGTTGTTTGTATGTGGTGTCATTGTATGAGTCACATAAGAGAGTTATTGGGTTTATTATATTAGTATACTTGTATGCATTTTGCTAACGCTTTACCCTTACATATAAGTCAAACCCGACAGAGTTCAGAGTTAAAATGAATAATCAGTTAAGTCCATTAGATGTATTTTAGGTTCGTATGTTTGGCAAAAGAAATATACAAGGGGATATACAACAGTATGTGCATATCTCGGAACCAAAAAGAATATGAAATGAAGTTTTATTGAGGTATGTTTCGGGCTTTGTATGTGTATGCTTTGGATATATACATTGTGGTATACATACAATGCAGAACTCAAAAGAAGTTAAAGTTTGGTATAAAGGATGCATCATACTTTAATGTATATCAAAACATGTATTTCACTTTATATGCATGTCAGGGCCGAAAGGAAAATGAACTGTGGTTTATAAAAAACAAGAAGTCCAAAAAGGAGATGCAATTGAGTTTGTATGTGTCTAGGCTTGTATCTAAAGGTTTGATACAAGTATTGTTGTAGCATGGGAATACAAGTGAAGAATAAAGTAGGTCCCACCATTTGCATATCGGGCTTGTATAATAACAATGCATATCTTCGATATACAAGCTGATATACAAAAAAAAATGATGCAAATAAGAGATACAAACCGGATGCGGGAAAGAAGTTAAATACAGAAAAGTCTTTGTATGTTTGGAACGCTTGTATGTTTATGACATACATCTTCAAGATACAAAGAAATAGAATGTGTCGCAAGAGATAAAGGTAAAAAAGAGGTTTGCATAGGGTTGTTTGTATATGCGCTTATACAAGATAACATACAAAGGGTGTTATACAAAGTAGGTCATACAAAGTACAGATAAAAGGAGAAAAGGGAGTAGCATTAGTTGGTTTGTTGCATATAAGTGTTTGTATGTTAAAAGATACAAAGAAACATACAAACAAAACATACAAATGAAAATACAAAGAAAACATGATGTATACAGAAATGAACTAACGGTGAAAAAAGGTTTTGGGTGCATTAATTGCTGTAATTAATTCTGATCTAACACTAAAAAAAGAGTAAAATTTAACAAGAGTTAGGTTAAATTTGGCGTGCCAATAAGGGCATGGTTCGGTGGTTAAGTCGTTCAGTTGTAGTGGCAGCCACCAAAGTTCAAACCCTCGCTGGGCCAACGAGCTCACAGGCATTCCGCCTTCGCTGGGCCAACGAGCTCACGGGTTTGAAGTGTTCTTTCTTGGGGATGAGGTCCCCCGTGTTGTGGCCTCACCAGTTCGTAGCTCTAGGCAAAAGCGTTGCGTGGAGCTAGAGGGCGTGTCACACCAGTGTCACCAATCACGTTAAAAAGTTTACCAGGCACATTTTAAAAAAAAGGGTAAATTTGGCATTATTTTGCTTTCAGATACACATGGTTAAGAATTAAAATTGCAGAGAAAGAGAATTGCTACAGAAAGTGAGTTGAATTCACCAAGGCGACAGGATTACAGTAGCTGAACGGAAGAAAAATAGTAAAGTAAGTCAACGACGAAGTGAGTGGTCAAGATATACAGGTATTTATCCCAAAACGTCATTGCAGTTCAGTAGGTAAAATACTGGTTAATTTTAGTAATGTCATTATAAAACGTAGGCATTTGTTAAATCATTGTTTTAAATTGTTAATTAACTGGGTAGAGTTTAACAAATGTAAAGTCAAAGCAGAAAGGACAAACTGGATAGGGTAAAATGGTAAAATAACATAAATTCATAGTAAAACCCTAGGTAAAAGGTAAAATGGAAAGTTAAAAGATGCATTTTCTATAGGATGGCCCCGAAGCAGAAAAAGGTAGATACAGGGGGCGAGGTGAAAAAAGAAAGGAAACCATGCAAAGAGATAGAAAAAGAGGAATTACCATTGCATAGAGGATATCCATCACTAATCAGTACGAGTGGAGTGGGAACGGATACAAATATAGGAAACTATGATGTAGAGGATGTTTTATATAAAATTACTAATGTAGATGCTTCACAGGATATGAAATGTATATGGGAAAGTGGACTGTATAGGGCTGCAAGTTTTCCATTAGCAATGGAGGCTAGAGATTTGTGTTTGGATTGCATATATCTGTATGATCTAGTTACCAGAAAAATTATGTTCTATGAAAGACTCATTACAGATTTATCAACAGAGGGGATTGCAAGGACATTTGGATTAGAAATCAATGAAGAAATGAGAGATATTGATATAGATCAATATAATGAGGATTTTCATACAAATGAAAGGGAGTGCAAAGGTAAAATATTTCAAAGTTGGTATAGCCTAGAAAATAAACCGAAGGCTGTCGCCAGGGTGCATAAGAATCTGATGAGGATATATTTCAAGGAAGAAATCTATTTGATGATCACCATGCTGAGTAGATTGGTAGGACTGAGAGATGCCACCAAATGTGAACCATGGATGTTCATTGTTATTGAGTTCATGAGAGTAGGAGGAAAAGAGCAAGGAAAGATTCACTAGGCCAAAGCAATAAGTATAGCTATATGGAAACAAGCCATGCTAAGAAAGCAAAAGATGATGCCCTTTTATTTGTCTTCATACTTGTTATATTCATGTGCAACAAAGATCAAACCATACATACATGGAATAGAAAGGGTAGGAACCCTAGGGAAAGGTCCTGGTCAGAGGTTAGTATATAAGCACTACCCTGACCTACAAGAGGAAAATGGAATGAAGAAGTATGCTTTAGTTAATGATGTGTTTTATACTTACATGGTGAGAATTTTGAGAGAGAAACCTGATAAAAGATTGTCCAAAAGTGCAGAAGATGCAATTGGATTGCATAGTTCTTGGTTCATTCAATTTGAACACTTTACTTACATAAGGACTAAGGGATTTGAAGGAAAGCCCTTTATGCTACCTTGGTATCCCTCTAATAAATTGATTGTTTTAGAATTTTCAAGGCAGAATTTGAATGCCTTTAAAATGTATAAGAGGAAGTTTAGTAGAGGTAATCTAAAGTTGCCTTGGGCTATTGGCAGAAACTCTTATTACAGTGAAGAGGTTCTAGGATATTCAGAGCAAGAATTAAGATATTATGGCTTTCAGGAATTTGATTTAGCCAGGAGGTTTGATCCTTTCCATAGGATCCAGAATATAGTTGACAAAAAGTATAAGCATCAGATACATATTGAAGATTTTTGGGCCGATTGCAAAAATGATAAGGAGGTGAGGAAGAGAGCCCATAAAAGATTAACAATTGAACAAATGAGGTCCATGGGTGATATTTATGCTCCCCCACAAGTTCAGGAAGATGATAAATTGTTGCATCACAGTTATGTAGAGGCAAGGCTGGCTCCTATTACAGAGCCTGATTGGTCACAGCCTTGGAACACATCTTTGGACATATTGTCCAAACCAATCATATTATTTTCAAAAACATGGTTAAAAGACAGAATTGAGGAACTCAAAGCTGAAGGAAAAGAAATCACCTATCCTAAGAAAGGGAGGAAGAGGAAACAAGAACCTAGTGAGGATCTCCAATGCTTTTATGAGAAGAAAAGAAAAGTTGTAGAGGCTAAGATTGTTGAACAAGATAAGAATGCTACTGTAATGGATCCCTATGCATTGGGAATAATAGTAGCAGTGTCATCGGATACTTTTGTAGATGCAAAGTCACTAAGTCATGAGGTTAGTATAGAGGAAGCATAGACTTCCAAAGAGGTAGCAAGATAGCAAATTAGAAAGGCAATACCAATAAGTTTATCAAAAGGGGAGCCTTCTAAAATAAGTGAGGTAGTAGGAGCACAACAAGTAGGTGAAAAGTTGAGTAATATACCGAGTAACTCCACTTCATCAGAAAAGAGACAAACATATGTTCAAGTGAAGACAGAGTTGCCTGGGGAAATGCTGTAAGAGTCACAAGCACATAAGGCCAAATAAACTATTGAAACTATCCACATTGGAAGTGATACTAGTGAAAATGAAGAAAAGAGAATGTATGCTGGAAAGGAAATTGAAATAGAAGAAGAATCTAGTGATTTCTTAAGTGAAGAGGAAGAACAAAGCACTCAGGCTAAAATGGAAATTGAACAGAGCCTAGAGCATGAAGAAGAAAGGGTACAAGAAGAAGTATGAGTAGTAGATCCATTTGGTACCCTAGTCCCTCCTGAAATCATTAAATATGTACAAGAAGAGGCACATAAAATTGAAGAGGCTGAAAAGGAAAGTGAATCTAAGGAGTAATCACAGAAAAGCATGATCAAGAAAAAGAAGAAAAAGGAGCAGACACCCCAAGTGTAGATGCCTTAAATATGCTTAATATGTATGATGAGAAAAGTGAAGAAGAGAATAACACAAAAAGCATACAAGAACAAGAAAAGGAAGTAAAAGAGGAAGATACAAGGGATGCAACTAGTATAGAAGATGCAACCAAGAAACCTGAAGAGGAAGCACAAATAGAAAATGTTGAAAAGGGTTAGACTGATGAACCAATAGAAGATATAAATGAAATAAATATAGAACAAAAACACAAGGAAGAAGAAGATTAGGAAAAAGAAACATCAAAAGGGGAAGGTCCTGAAGAAGAAGGGGAGGCTGGAGGAGAAACCAAAATTGAAGAAGAAGAACATGAAGTTGAGTCTAAATAGCAAAATGACCCCATGGAACAAGAGCCTCCACCTCAACAACAAATTCCACAATAGTAATAGAAACAACAGCAACAAGAAGAGGTTGAAACAGAGAGACCTCATGAAAAGGTAATTGATGAAGTTAAAACTGTAGAAGGCACCATGGAGATTCCTACATGGTTAGGAGGAGAGATAAGAAAGGAGAAGAAAGAGGTACAATTGGTACCAATTGACATTAAGAGCTTGTTAGGTGATACCACACCAAGGAAAGAAAGAAGAAAGGCTAGAACAATGTTAACTATCCAAAGAGGTCTAGATGGATCTAGGATGCTGAACCTGGCAATACCACAGAAAGAAAAAGCAAAAGATGAAATAACCTTAGAAGAGTATAAGATACTAAATTTTGACCTTGGGCATACTACATGGGAGAAACATATAAATGAGTGGGAAGATATACATCAAGTGACAGCAGAGATGTTGAGAAAAGACAAAGACAAGAAAGAATATATGAAGGGACACATTGTCAAACTGCAACAATTTATTAGAGGGATATTTGATCCCAATTCAATAATACCAGAGCTGCCCAGTGACATAGCAGTGGTATCCAAGGAGGAAATAAAAGACATAGAAAATAAAAGGCTTAAGGCTAATGCATTTGAAGAATGGTTTAATGATTTCATGAAAGAGGGTGAGCAAGTAATAAATCAAGCAGTAAAAAGGTGGGAAGTAACTGCAAAGGAAAAGAATAGATGTAGTGTACTTATACACAATTGCCAATTTAGAAAAGAGGAATGTAGATTTGAATTGAAATAGATAACAAAAATTGAAGAAAGAATAGAAGAATTAATAAAATGAAGGAGTAATTACCCCTTCAATGGCAAATCAAGTGCCACAGGTGAAGTTGGAACTGAAGTTTGAAGAATAAAATCATAGAAAATGCATAGCAATTACTCAAGAGTTAGAAGAAAAAGTGGATGACATGATCAGAAAACATAAAAGAATAATAGAAAAACTATTGGATCATTGCATGGATACACCAGTGTATGAAATATAATGCTATTTTTACACCATGCATGGAAAATCCAGATGCATATTTGAGCAAACAGATGATTGATTCATTCATGGAGGAGAATTCAAGGATCAGAAAATACAAGAAGAAAATTGTAGATTCAGATAAGGAAACAAAGAAATTGAAAGATGGAATTACAATGCAGGAATTTATATGGACAAAGAGTCCAGGAGGGGACCGCACTTTTGTAGAAGGTGTGATCAATAATTTCAAAATATACTTAAAAGAGTGAAAAGGTAAAGAAAACAATAGTTTTGGAAAAGTCAAGTAAAGAGTATCAGCGAGCAGAAGTCAAAGAAAAGGGGGAATCTTATTTTTTCAAAAGATTCCAATAGCATCCTTTGAGGAGAAAAGATGTCATTTAGATATTTTGGCAGACAGTTAGAGATGATTGTACACCATTGATCAATAATAGAAGGATCTCAACCGTAGATGAAGTTTGTAACCGTAGCAATGGGAAGTTTCAAAATCTATATAAGGAACTTTGCTACTTGTACATTAATTAAATAGGGATTTGTGAAATAGAGCTGGCAAGTGAAATTTGTTTGAGCATTTTGAATAGAAGAATATTTTAGTTTAGAGTAGAAGGAGGTCACCTGTGTCTACACTAAGGAATGCGTGGAATGTCCATCTTTCTTATTGTATCTGTAAGACGTTTGTAAGTTCTTTTGTTGATTTGATTAATGAAACAAGCCTGTTACTCATACATTGTAAATCATACGTGACTGTTACTTCAAATACAAGTAAAATTGGGATTCTGCATCTATCTTCTGAGTGTTTTCTAACTTTTTACTTATATTTGAATGTACTACCTCTTTAAAATGCTTGCAATCTTAAATGTATGTTCATGAAAATACTCAAGGCTCCACATTTAATGATTTAGTCTGTTGATTTGATCAAGTGACATGTTTCTTACAACTTATATGATAGAACATTTAGATCCTATAGTAGAATGATGTTCAATTTAGAATTCTCTAACTTTTCCCCAAACCGTTGAAATAATTAGCCTAAATGCGGAGATTTTAAGAAAATTGTCTTACATTTGAAAAGCATGCTGAATTGTGTTAGTACTTGACAATTTTCATAATAATTTGAAGAGAAAAGCTTATTTCATCATAAATCATACAAAGATTTATAATACATTGGTAAATTTATGTAAAGGAATGTATAATTTGATGATCTTTGTAACAATTTGCATAATTCAAGTCTAGTGAGTCATAAATCTCCTTGAATTAAGTAAGGCCCCTTGCATATGAAAGCTTCACATTAACCTACTGAATCGTCCACAAGGTCAAGACCTGACCATACAGAAACTTGAGATTAAGAAATCCTAATCGATTTCTTCATATCTTTCAAGACAGTTAGGTTCATTTTGTGAATTTTAACTTTTGTTATGAATGTGTAAAAAAAATCAACAGGTACCATGACGGCCCAACATTTAAAAGCATTACAGAGCACTATAACTTCGCATCATTTTATTTCTTGTGCCAAAAATTGTTTGTGTTATGTTTCTTTCTTTCTATTCTGAATTGTTGTTTCCACAATTCTCTACCATAGTCCTTGGTGCTTGGTCACTATAATGAAATTCAAATTTTAGGGTGTCTCCTCCCACTCTGGAATTGAAAGCAATTTGTCTAAAATAAGAGACACTGAACTTGGACACATAGACTTGGCAGAATTTTGGTCTCGTCTATAGCAGGAAGACAGGTCATCATTTGTAGAAAAAATTCTACAGAGCGGTTTGGCTCATGCAACAGATTTCCCTATTTCAATGTGTTGTGAGGATTTAATTGTTGCCTGTGTGGAGAGATACAACCCTGAGACATTAGAGATCAAGACTAAAGAAGGTGTGGTGGTCGCGAGCATTGATTCTGAGTCTATCTCACGTGCATTGAAGATTCCAAGGCAAGTGAAATACGAAGCCATGTTGGTAGCCCTAAGTGCGGAATTTTTCAAGGAGAATGAAGATAGGTGCAGAAATTCTATTGCACTCAACTGGCTAAAATCAGAGAAAAGAGGTAAGTCTCAACTACCCCATACACTTAAAAGAGCACATTTTCAAGATGAAATTTTAGATATTATCACTCTGTTGCACCGAGTGGTGGGTAGTGAAAATGCTAGCTCTTTTGAACTCTGGATGTGCCGCTTTATATTACTAATATGTAATGAGAATTAGTTTATTGACTGGGCTAAAATAATAAGCTGTCACTTGAATGAGCAATTGTTGAAGTTTTAAGAGACCTCTGTATTTCACATGTGTTCCTATTTGGTATATGTTCTAGCTAGTCGAGAGGTTGTCTGGGCTGGGTTGAGGCCTCGTGGGTCTTTAAGCCCAAATACACCTGTGTATGCTTATTTTCCTCAGTTTACAAAAGATGTTGGGATGAAAGATTTTTGTCAGGCTAATGATGCCTTTTTAATGTTTCTGGTGAGAAAGTTGAACTGTGATTCTAAAATAAGGATTTCTCCTCAGGTTACATCTTTGGTCATGCAATTTGGGAGTTTTTATATCCAATTTGATAGATTCACCTATCTGAGATTAGGGGGTTATGAGTCAGCCCCGACCAAGTTGCCTCGATACCCTAGTGACTGCATTGTCTTTTTAGAAGTTTGTAGACAGATGACTGCTGTAAATTTTAAATACCAGAGTATGAGAAAGAAGGCCTACACATTTCCATTGTCTTTATCAGTTTATTCTTGTAAAAATAAAGGTGTCGCTAAAGGAGTCAAGCATGCATTAGCAGAATTTAATCTTCACTATTTATCTTTAAGGAAACACTTTGACAACAAGAACTATGTTAAGCAAAACTTCTATGGCTCTAGCTCTTATGAGCATCGTTCGAGCCTAGCGGACTTCTAGGAGGATTGTGTGGGTGACCATGAAGTTCTAAGAAGAAGCTACATGAGACTTACCATAAGTCAAATCTAGGCTTTTGGTTTACCCATTCGTATTCCAGAAAACACTGAAGAGGACTCTGAAGTAATTGATGTGGAATACCAGAATTTGCTATCAAAACCCCTTCCCCGTATAAATTGGTCTAAGGAGGTTGTGGATATAAATGTTCGCTTTGCACCAATGATTAAGAGAACTGAGGAATGGTTCATTGGTAGGTGGCATGGACATGCAAGTTCACCTCATGATTCAAGTAGTTCAAGGGCTACTGGATAGAAAATGGTGTAGAATTCTGTTGCTCAGAGTTCCACACGGTCACATGACATGCCACAATTTGTTTCTAATTCACAGTTAGGAGGTGATGGTGAGAGGCCCAATGATGCTCTCAAATTAAAATTAGGATGTGAATTAGATAGCCCTCTTGTGAGAAAAAGAAATGTTCATAAAGTGGCAGTGAACCCCGACCCCATTTTTGATTTAATTGTTAATGATAGTTCTTTTCCCAATTTTCTTGATGTATCCTCTTCTCCTGATAATGAAAAAATTTCTGTTACTTCCCCACTGGAAGATAGAAATAAATCTATGTCTGACAATATAAATACTACTATGGTGACCTCCTCTCCTAGCTGGCTTAAAAAGGTGGTAGAGAAAAAGAGAAAAAATATTCCCACTGCGGCCAAAGAAATTGATACTGTTGCTATGCTCCTGCAAGGGACTTCAAAGCCTAAGAAGGCTACAAGAATGTCTAGAATGATAAATGATCTTACTTCTGGCCACCAGGTGTTGGAAATTGATGATCCCATAAAAGATTTAGATGAAAATGATATAACCGAGGCAGATTATAAAATAAGTCATATTGACTTGGGCCCTTCTACTCTTGAAGGAGATTCATACCATCCAAATTATTTTGTCAATGTTTTTATTATTAAAAGTGCTAAGGAAGAAAGGAAAGAAAATATAAAACTTCAGTCTCAAATTTTGTCTTTGAGCCAATTCATCCAATCAATTGTGGCACCCTCTTCTTAGGAACCTCATAATTCAGAGGTCATTGGGATTGATGTAAACACTGTCAAGCAAATTAAAAAGAGTCAAAGTTTTGCCAAGGCTATCAATGAGTGGGTCAAAAAATTGTCTTGTGATATTTTATTTTTCTTGACTAAGATGATACAAAGCTATTCTCTTATACACAATAAAAGAAAAGAATTGGTCAATGAGCTCTAACAAGTAAGAAAGAAACAAGGGAGTACTAATGTGCTTTCGAGGGAAGTTGTTGAGTTAGTAGCATTGGACTCCATAACACTCACAAAGGAAAATCTGGCTAGTGACCCTCGTGAAATTGATTTATCTTAGGTTTACTCATTAGACCCAAAGCTCAATATGTATGATAATCTCATTGATCAGATCAACAAGGATTTGCAAGAATACCTGGATCTAATGGTTGGCATTCAAAGGGATTGTAATGCTCTTGAAATAAATATTTTGGATGATTTTAGAGAAAACCTGCGTGTCCCCAAGGATATCAACCAAGAAGTCAAAGACATGCTTTGTAGTGAACTTGTTGATCCTGAGACTGTTTCTGGAGAATCGTTGAGCAAATTAGGCTATAAGTAGGTTTATCTTAATGGTTACAGAAATAGGGATGAGATGATCTAGGAGACCATGGCAGGAGTTGCTAAGAATTTGGCCAAATTCAAAACCAGATTGCAGAACACCACTGTTCCAAGAAGCAAAAGAATTACTGCTATCATCACAAAGTATCGGGAGAACAAGCTTGGGTTGAAGGTGTGAGAGAAGATGGCAGAAGATCAAGTGGTGGAGAGTGTTGAAGATCCTAGAGAAAATGAAGGGGTAGTGAATTAAGTTTATTTCTTTTATACTTTTTCAAGTTATTTAGCTCAAAACTTTTAAAGACTTTATTTTAAAGAAAGAAATGTTGTACTCAAGAAACAGTTTCTCTTCCAAAAGATAGTTATTATTTTATGCTTATAAATATGTAATGGGAAATAATGGAACCATCTTTCTGGTTAGGTAAACTTTTTTTTTCTCAATTTAGTTAGATATCTTGTATGTCAGTTTTAGATTTCAACCTATTTCAAGATATAGAAAGATACACAGTTGGTTTTGTTCGAGCATATATGATCTTTGTGTTATAATGTTTTGGACTATCATTCTGATTATGTTGAATGTTATATCTATGGTTATCTTCCTTTATCTTGGAGAATTTATTTCATGATTTCATTGTTGTGGATATCTATCTTTGAATGGATATGTTGTGGTGATTATAATTTAGAATCTTCTCTTTTTCGATTATTATTGTTCGAAGTCTTTGAGCTTTTGTGAGTATTGGTTAGTTTATTCGTATGAAAATCTCCTTTCAAAGCTTTTTGGTTAAAAGAATTTCCTTTCTTTTGTTTCTGGTTAAAAGTATAGATTTTTGATTTGTTGAATATCAGTACAAGGTAGCTACCACCTTGTAAAATAAGCAGAGAGTTGGTGATAAAATACTATTATTACTGGCTCAACTATGGTTACGTTTGTCATATGTCTAGGCGAGAGAATTAGAGTTAGATGACAAATCTATAAACCAATAGATTTTTGGTGACTCTATTGGGGAAATTATAATTGTTAAGTATGTATTGTGAGTTGCTCTAATGGTTCTTCAGAGACGTAATGCCCCTATTCTTCAACCCAATGTTGATTGGCTTATAGGTGATCAAGAAGATATTATTACTGGGTTAAGGTTGCTTACTTGGCAACATAGAAGGACTAACCTGCAATATCATCAAGTTAACAAAGTGTTAGAAGAAGAAGAAGAAATTGGCAAAGTTGTAATGCCAGGTGTTTTGAAAAAACTCAAGAAATTATTATTATTGAAGCTGTTGTACCTGTGCCATGAAGAGAAAGAGTGTTTCTTGTCCTGGCACTTCCTAATAATAGGCACAGAAACTAGGGGGATAATTACAGGAACCAGTTAAACAATCAACAAAATCTTCCATGAGCTAATCAGTAAGTGAAGTTAGTGACTCTATTTTTATTAAGTTTCATTGTTTAAATCTGGCTTCCAAAAGATATACTAGGGGAGATAGAAAGAAAGGGATCCTCGACGAGGCTTTTACATTTTTAGAATACATCAACTTTTCTTCCTTCACACCTAATCGAAAGGCTAGGTCTATTAGTAGACCTTCATCCCCTCCACCTAGTCAAAACCCTCCAAGTACTCTATCCACATATTGTCAAGCTCTACTGTTACACGGAGTTAACCTCCCTTTGCAAATAAATTTCCCTATACAAAATCTGCTTGTCATGGCCCAGCCTCTACCTATTCCATGGGGAGCCACCATAGGCCCACTTAATCTTGGAGTCCAATTACATGATTTACCTAAGTTGTCAGGGAAAATTATACCTTAATTTAGAGGAGATGGGAAAGTCACCCCAAAAGAACATATGCAAGCTTTTTTTGCTGCCTCTTCTCTCCTTGTTGTACAACATGAAGATGTAGTCATGAGGCTTTTTGTAGAATCCTTAACTAATGCTGCCGTTGATTGGTTTTATCATCTTCCTAATGGCTTTATTAATGGTTGGGATGCCTTAAAAACAAAGTTTGAAAGTAGATTCAAATCCACCAAGAATGAACAAACTTTGGTTATGTAGTTAACCACCATGAAAAAGGAGATATAGGAGCCAATGAGAGAATTCATTGCCAAATTTAACAAGCTATGTTATAGGATTCCTGAGAACATGAGACCTAGGGATGATCTGTTAAAATGTTTCTTCATTAATACTCTTCCACCAGATGTCATTTTTACTATTAAAAGAGAAGGGGCAGCTGATGTAAATGCAGCCCAAGAGAGGGTCATATCCATAGAAGATGACTTGATCATAGCAGGGAAATGGAAAAAGGAATTACAGACTGGTAAACCTTCTAGTGTGAATTCTACTAAACCAGTTATACAAAGGTTAGCCAATGACATAATCACCATAAAGAGGCAAATGCCAAAGGGACAGTTTTAGCCACATTACCAAGATATACCAAGGAAGGATTATGGCAACCATGGAGGTCATAACAAAACTTTGCCTTTAACTGGACCCACACAGAGGCTAGCTATTGAGAATACTCCCTCTACTAGTAAAGTTAACATGATGTGCAATTTTCATTTGATTACATATCATGATGGATCCACTTGCCTGGTGATGGTTCGATTCATGCAAATGCTTTCTACCAATGAACAAGATGAAGTCCCATATGTAAAAGAACCTAGCCCATCTTATGCTGCAAGTGTTAATTTCTTTGAGTATGAATCAGATGTTGAAACTAGAGAAGATGTTTATGCACAGATTGATCCTAACTGTACAGTCTTCACTAGAGGGTAACAGGCCCAGAAAGGAGTAGATTTTAAAGGACAAACAAGTGGTTCATCTTTCACTCCAAAGTACATTCTATCTAAGCAATCTACTTCTAGTCCTAAGAAACCTGACAACACTACTTACAAGAACGTGTCTACTAAGGTACCATCTGTTCTTTCCCCTGATGCTATTATTACTAGTTCATTTAATATAATTGAGTCATGTAAGAATACCAAAATTTAGATCTCCCAAGATGAATACCTTAGACTCAATCCATCTGAGCTGGACCAGCTAGTGAAATATATCAGTCAGGAACCCTCCCCATCTCGAAGTAACGCCGAAGTGTCTAATGAGGTCAATACACCTATTGATGAACAAGTTCCTCATAATCTATATGAAAAAGAATTGGGACAGCAAGATCCTTTCTCTAAGCTAGAACCATTTTATGTGTCTCTTTACATAGCTAGTTTCAGATTGAGTCATTATGTCATTGACTCTAGTGCTTCCAATAATGTAATGCCTGCTCAAGTGGCTAGAGCTTTAGGACTGTCTTATACCCCTTCCCATGGTAAATGCTTTTCAATGGATGGCTCACAAGTTCCAATTTTGGGTCAAATAAAAGACGCACAGGTTGCTTTAGTTGCTTTCCCCCAAAAAAGATTAAAGTTATCTATCCTCATTGCTCATATCCCCGCTAGTTATGGCATGCTTCTAAGCAGGAGTTTTTACAGAGATTTGGGAGGGGAGATAAAAATGGATTGGTCTCATGCTTTAATACCACTAGGGGGAAAGAAGATATGTCTTAACCTAGAGCCTAAAGCCAAGTTCACAGTATTAAAGTTTGGGGATCCTAGGGTAGATATGCTATTTGTTGAAACTGGACTAGGCACTTATATGTGTACTTCCACAGAAGAAGAATGTTCAATCCTTATTAGCCCTGATTTATAGAATGAGTTATGGACACTAGAATTTGATGGAAGTTGTTCCCATGCTAGTTCTAGAGTAGGAGTTGTTCTAATTTCTCCAGATGGTTATATATTTCCCTTTGCTTACAAACTGGAATTTGAGAACACCAACAATACTGCTGAATATGAGGCTCTTCTACTTGACTTAGCCTTGCTTAAGGAAAGGGGCATAAAATAATTGAGAGCTAGAGGGGATGTAGAGTTGATAGTTAAGCAGGCTAGGAAACAATATTGTGTGAAGAATGGTAGACTGAGACATTACAGAAATGGAGTTTGGGATTGTGTTGAAGATTTTGATGCTTTTTCCATTGAAGTGATGCCTAGGGACCTTAACACAAGAGCTGATTCATTGGCTATTTCTGCATCCTTATTGTTACCTCATCCTAATTTTAAGGATAAACCTTATAGGATTGAGTTGATATATCACCCCAATGTCCTTGATAATGTAAACCATTGGTAGGTGTTCGATAGTGATAGGCAAATTATTTCATTTCTCAAGAAGGCTGAAGATTTTGCTAACATTTTCTTTGAAGGAAGTGATAATGTAAGAAATGATGTTACTAATGGATATGTCAGTGCACATGGGGAAGAATAGACTAAAATGATTCAATTGAGGAGAAATAGAATACCTAAGGGTTTAGTTTCTCTAGAAGATTTTTTCAATAGACATGATCAGTTCTTGAAACAAAAGAATAAGGTTAATATTGAATCATCTGCTAATTATGACCATGTCAATATTGGCACAAATGAAGATCCCAAAGTAGTGTGCATAGGGAAATGCTTCTCCCCCCAATAAAGAAAAAGATTGATTTCCTTGTTGTTAAAATACAAGGATGTTTTTGCATGGTGTTATGCTGACTTGAAGAAGTTCAGGAACAGAGAATTACAACATAAGATACCTTTGAAGCCTGGCACTGTACCTTACAAGCAAAAATAGCGAACTTATAACCCAAAAGTGATAGAGGCCATCTTCAATGAAATAGATAAGATGTTGAAAGCTAAGATTATCTATCCAATCCATCATTCCACATGGGTGGCGAACATAGTTCCTGTCAGGAAGAAAAATGATGAGATAAGGATTTGTTGACAAGGAACAACAAAGGAGACTTCTGAAAGCCTCCATGATGAAGCTTGTGGTGGACATTTTTTTGCCTTTGTGACAGCTTTTAAGATCCTAAGATAGTGTTTCTATTGGCCAGATATGTTTAGGGATGCTCAAGAATGGGTATCTAAATGTAAAAAGTGTTTAAAGTTCACTGGTCGCCCTCATTTCGCAGCACTTCCTTTGAAACCTGTGGTGATTGATGAGCCATTCTGTAATGAATCAACCTACAAAATATCCAAATATAATAGTAAATATGCTGTAAATACTTGATAATAATATGCCACTTCAAGGGGGCAACCTCCTAATCCACTTCAAGGGGGATACCTCCAATAGTCTTCAATGAGAGCACAATACACAATATGATATGAAATGAGACTCACTACCTCCTATATATACCTATTTATGCCTAGGATATCACCCAGGCTGACTTAGATAGCCCTATAGAAGCCTTAGGCTGACCTAAACAACTAAATAACAATATAATAATGATAATATGATTAATTAAGAGTTAAGATAGCCACAAGCCGACTATTCATAACCATATACACTATAGAAGTAAGGGCATAACATGCCCCCCACCTTTACAAAAGCATTGTCCTCAATGCTGATCAATTGTGGTAGTTTCTTCATATAATCTTCATCATCCCATGTGGTAAGTTCAACTAGAAGATATTTCCTTAATGTCCTCAGCTTATTCATGTGTGTTTGGAAAATTAACTTCAGCTCTAAGATGTGTCTTCCCTTTGCATCTAGCTCTTGATGGTGATGAATGTGTTCTTCCTTTACTTGAACCGTTTGATGTGCTATAGAGGAAGAGGTGAGGAATAGTACATGGTACCCTTGCATTGGTTGAATAGCTTGATCAGGAACTTCTTCTTCTTCATCATCTTTTTCTTTTTCTTTTGTTTCTTCTTCTTCTTCTTCTTCTTCTTCTTCTTCTTCTTCTTCTTCTTCTTCTTCTGCCTCTTCTTCTTCTTCTTCTTCTTCTTCTGCCTCTTCTTCCTCTTCTTCTTCTTCTTCTTCTTCTTCTTCTTGGTTGCTTGAGACCTCCTTTCGTTGTTCATTCATAAAGGCAATTAAAATGCTTCGTATGTCTGATATATCTCCTCTTAGGCCACACATCTCCCTCTTAACCTCTTCCTTGAACTTACTTATTTCCTCATAGGGATTACTATCCTCTATTGTTTCCCCATCCTTATCAGAGGATTTCCCCGGTGTGGCAGCATTCTTTTTGCCTCTTGTTGCAGGCCCTCTCATTATGGAAACCAATATTTTTGAAATAAATTATACAAATGAAATTTAAATTCTCTGAAATTTTTACTAGGGGCAAGATACCACTTACCCAGAAAAACATCCAAGAAATTAGCAAATTTGCTGCCTTGAGAGCGAATTTGTTGGAAACCCTAATTTTGTAATAAATCACTTATTTGTTCTTCAATTTCTCCAATATTTAGACTGTAGGCTCCTCTATTATTTCTTCAAAAACCCAATACCAATTACACTCCAATTCGGCAGGATGTGAGAGATATGTAGTTCTCAAATAAATTGTGTAGAAATCCCAATTCTACAATAATTCACTCAAATCTACTCTAATTCCTTTGAAATGTGGACTGTAGGTTCTTTAATATGGTATTCAAAAACCCTTTAAAAATATTTTAAAAATTCACTAAAATCTGAAAGTTATGCTCTTCTCAAAATCGCCTCCAATGTTGAGAAAAAATCTTGCCTCTACAGTGCCAAGATCATGCTCTGATACCACTTGTAATGAAACAACTTGCAAAATATATGAATATAATAGTCAATATGCTGTAAATACTTGATAATAATATGCCACTTTGAGGGGGCAACCTCATAATCCACTTTGAAGGGGATACCTCCAATAGTCTTCAATGAGAACACAATACACAATATGATATGAAATGAGACTCACTACCTCCTATGTATACCTATTTATGCCTAGGATATTACCCAGGATGACTTATATAGCCCTATAGAAGCCTTAGTCTGACCTAAACAACTAAATAACAATATAATAATGATAATATGACTTAATTAAGAGTTAAGATAGCCACAAGCTGACTATTCATAACCATATACACTATAGAAGTAAGGGCATAACACATTCCAACAATGGGGCCTAGATTTTATTGGTCCTATCAATCCTAACTCAAGTGTTGGACACACACACATCCTTACTACCATAGATTATTTTACCAAATGGGTGGAAGCCATTCTAGTGAGACAAACTACTTCAGAAGTAGTGTGCAATTTCTTGAAAGAGAACATTATAATAAGATTTGGTATCCGAAAAAAGATAATCACAGACAATGCTAGCTCTTTTTCATCCTCTGAGATTACTCTTTTCTATTATGAAAATGGTATCAGTTTGGGACATTCCTCTAATTATTATCCTCAGGGTAATGGGCAAGTTGAGTCCAGTAATAAAAATTTAAACTCCATCATTAAGAAATTGATAGATGAAGGACAAAGAGGATGGCATAAGAAGCTATATGATGCTCTTTGGGCAGACAAGATCACATATAAAAGAGCTATAGGCATGTCTCCTTTCCATCTTGTTTACGAAATTGATAGTACTATTCCTATTTCTTTGGATCTATCAGCATTAAATTTACAAAAGGCCATAGAAAATGAGGAGTTTCAGTCAGCACTAGAGAAAAGAATCATGTATCTGAATAAGTTGGAAGAAGAAAGAGGAATAGTTGTGGATAGAATTACCAGACACCAACAGATGGTCAAGAAAATTTTTGATAAAAAACCCAGGCAAAGAAAATTTGTGGTTGGAGATTCTGTGCTTCTCTAGGATAGAATGAAAGAACCAAAGGGTGCACATAAAAAATTTGATTAATTATGGAAAGGTCCTTTTCTGATCAGATAGGTTGTTGGTGATAATTCTTTCCTATTGAAATACCCAAATGGTACTCCTTTGCCTCTTGCCTATAATGGGCAAGATTTGAAATTGTTTAACTGGTAGCATTCTTGAGTCTCCTTCTTGTACATAGCTTCTTTCTGTTTTCGTTGTTTTTCCTTTGTTGCCCAATGAATAAAGCTTTGCACCACGTTGTTTTGGATTCTCTATGTCATGTTGGCCCTTGTCCCCATTTAGAGCCAGTTGTTAACCATCCTTTTTATTTCTAAGTCTTACTCATCTCTATTGTTCATTCTCGTGGTTCCTAGGTTTCTAAGTCCCAAAGGTTATGAGTCTCTACTGTTGTGCCTTAGAAATGTCTTTGAAGTCATGGATGCTCCAAGTTTCCTGACCTGGTCACTACTTCCCTAAATTTTCTAACCTTATCACTAGGTTCTGAAGTTTCAAAACCTCGCTATACCGCGACTTCACATTCTTTGTGCTGTGTTTGTTGCTCGCTTGGTTCCCTCTTGTTATCGCTATGTCGTAGGTTTTCCAAACTTTATAACCCATGACTTAAGGTTCTAAAGTTCTCTTTTCTCGTGATTCAGTGACGGTTAAGTGGTAGACTGGAAACCAAGTCAATTAATGATCATTTAAACTGTTGTACACCACCAGTGTGAGATGTACTTCAGCAAATTTTTAGAAAATGAGTAAATCTTTGAGTTAATTTCTCAAGGTGCGGAAATGGTACCATGACGGCCCAACATTTAAAAGCATGACAGAGTGCTATAACTTCACATCATTTTATTTCTTGTGCCAAAATTGTCTAATTGCTCTATTTCTTTATTTATATTCTGAATTGTTGCTTCCACAATTCTCTGCCATAGTCCTTGGTGCTTGGTCTCTATAATGAAATTCAAATTTTAGGGTGTCTCCTCCCACTCTGGAATTGAGAGCAATTCATGTAAAATAAGAGACACTAAACTTAGACACATAGACTTGCAGAATTCTCGTCTCATCTACAGTAGAAAGACAGGTCATCATTTGCAGAAAAAAATCTACAGAGCAGTTTGGTACATGCAGTAGGTTTCCCTATTTCAGTGTGTTGTGAGGATTTAATTGTTGCTTGCATGGAGAGATACAACCCCGAGACTTTGGAGATCAGGACTAAAGAAGGTGTGGTGGTCATTGTTGATGGTGGTTTTAGCATGAACTAATGCAGGTGTGATTGTTGGTTTCACACCTCTCTTGAAAAGACATCCTATCCAAGATAGGACTACCCCAAGGATAATACAACTAGGTCTTAGCTTGCATGGTATGACTCAGTGGTATGTCTAGCTATGTCGACAAGGGGTCTTACATAAAATGTAGGGTTTATGAAAAGATGGCAGCAATGCAAGTGCAGAAACCATAGGTGGTTCAGACTGTGAAGTCTAAAACTTCAGCAGATGATCAATGTAATGCTGCTCAAATCCTAAATCTACCAAACTTTATGTAAATAAAATGCAAAAGGAAAAGGAGAGGGAGAAGGGATAAGAGATCTTATAGACAATTGCAGAAATGATCAATAACCAGATAGATAGATTCCCAACAATAAACAAATCTCTACTTACCTAGGCAACCCACAATGCCACAGCGAATGTGCAATCTTCTAAGGAGATGTAATGATTTTCAAATTGTAGAGGGTTCATCAAACACCCAATCCTTAGCGCAGCTCAATGAAATCATACAATCGAACTTATCTCATAAACTATGCCTAGACTAACCATGCACAATGACATACAATCAGCAAGCCATTAATGGTATGGACAAGAATTCAATCAAATATCTGAATAATTAATCAAAAGTGCAACTGAATATCAACTAATTTTAGATTGACATGAACCATGAAGACTAAAATGAGACAATACATAATCACAAATTCCCAGCTCAACTTGCAAAACTTGCTTTGTATTGATTGTATTTTGGCAGAGTCTCAACAATTCATTATCAAATCTTACTTACAAATGAGAGAAAAAGATGGCCCTTTTATAGACAAGGCACCATACCGAGTTTTTCAATGGACGATGGAGATTAACTCGCCACCAACAGTCTAGATTACATGGCATTTAATGAGATACATCAGTTTGTTACATTTTTGGATTTGCCTTTGTCTTGTAGGAAAAAGACAAAATACAGCTTGCAAATACATTGAATCTAGACAAAATGAATACCCATTTGGTTGTAAATGATGAAAAGTCAATTTTCAATGCCTAATAAAGCCAAAATAGAGTCACATGACACTTGAAAACTTGAGCTGATGTGGATTCACAGAATTCCAAGTGTTGACTGGATCAAAAAGGAGTATTTTGGTGAAGGTATATGCAACTAGATGCTTGCTAGACTGATTCTTGATGACTAGACTATTGGGATAGATGAACGCATATCTTGGTGATCCAATCCAAGGTATTTGAGTGGTATTTTTGGAAAAATATTGAAAATATAATTTTTGGTATTTTCTACATCGTAGTAAATTACATTTTCAGAGGCCTTCGGAGTGGAATGGGGGCTCAAAACTTCTTGGTTGCTAAGCCTTATCAGCCAGGTAGCTCAAACTAGAGAATCAGTTTATCTTTCCAACGAGTCCAAGAAGTTTAAATTCTGATAAAATAGCTAGGAGTTATGACCCGCGAACTAGATCACTTGGACATTGGACTGGATTTGTAGGAACAACAGTGATTTGGCATGATCTTCTATGTCTTTCAGCTCCTGAGACTCATATTTATCATCTTAGACATTATACTAACTTCCTTTTGCATGTGTAACAACAATTTGGTTGATAGAATGTCGATTCTGCATCTCTAGATCAACAGGGCACCTCTGTATGTTCATCCTTCCAAGACGGCTCCAATTAGCTCCTTTGTGCTCTTAGACCTACAATTCACAATGCAAAGCATCAATTTCATCTTAGCAAGTCATTTTTCATCAATTTGGATCAAAACATGTCCATTTGCAGTCATGGATCAGTTAAAAACAACCCATTGTCAATGTTGCTTCCTTATAGACAACTTCATAAATCTAGTGATTTTTGCATTATTTTCTACATTTTTTTACCATTTTCAAGTACCCATTTGGTGAATATCTTGATCTAGGAAGTTTTTGTAGTCATTAGGATCCATTTGTAGACTTTAATTTCATGTTTTTCTAGCCTTTTCTGTAAAAAGCAAGATTTTTGGGGGTCACGGACTTTTCATGTGTAGTGGCATTAATTATCATAAAACGTGCCAAAAATCCACACAAACTTGGTAAAATGTTCATCACGATGTGACAAATAGATATGCAATTCAAATCCATCAAGAAAATCCAATTTTCTCCTTGAAAAACTCAATTTTTAGCCCAAAATACTAAAAAGCACGGGTTTTGGGTGTCATCAACTAAAACTCGGTGGAGGTCAAATTTAGCGCAGGTCCGTGAGCTACAATTCTAGCGCAAAATAGTTTTGGCACTGATTTGGGATCCAACCAACCTTAGCACAGATTTTAGGTCTGACCAACTAAAGTCAGTGAAGGCAGTTTTCAACGCAGGTCCGTGAGGTCTATTTTTAGCGCTAACTTCATTGGCGAAGATTTTCAATGCAACCGACTAGCGCGAATTTGTCTGTCTACTGACCAAGTGCAGTGAAGGCAAATATTAGTGCAAGTCGGTTGAAGCCTGTTTTAGTGCTTTTCTTCAAAATTGTCTCGACGGGGATTTTTGGTCCAACTGAGTTAGCGGTAGCTTGGAGGGAGGTTGGTCGGAGATGAATTTAGCGCAAAAGTCGATAGAAGGCATTTTTAGCACTTTTTGCAGTAGGAGGTGTTTTTAGCGCCAAATTTTGAATTGGCCAGGGTGAAAGTAAATTTAAAAATATATTTAAGTATAATGAATTTCTTATACTTTAAATATTTTTAAATATACTTTCAGGATGTTTGAGATAGGTTCCAAATCCATAGGATTTCATATGCAGATTCTAGAATTTTGAGGTTCCACCAGATTTTAGACTTAGTCATTTTTTAGGATTTTTAGGGTTTCAGACTTAGCCAAATCAGGGCTTCAGGACCATGCGTCAGAATGAAAGTATATGAACCCCTTAGTGAAATCTTGTGGAATTTGACATGATTTTGCAACTCTGAGACCTGAAAACTAAGAATTTCAACATAACACATCCTACAGTAGCAATTTCAAGGCCAATATCTAGTGACATAGGATTTTTGAGCAAAGTGCAGTAACACCGCATTTTAGTGCAAAGGCAACAAATGGCAATCTTGTAAGCACAAGACCACTCAAGACACTTCCAAATCAATCATGCATAACATCAAATGACTCCAAACATGCAAAATACTCAAATCTGGAACAAATCCTACACTCTAAGCACAAATTCACTTTTTCATCATCATAAAGCAAAAAGGTTGAGACTTCAAGACAAAGCAAAAGAGGGGGTCTCCATTTAGCAAAATGGGGCATGTGTGCAAGGCACAACACATGGTGACTCTACTAGAAAATGCTCCAGAGCATTTCTGAGATAAACTTAAGTTTCAAACCCAGAATCTCTGTGTTTCCCACACATTAGATGAGAAAGCATGATATCTTATCAAAAAATCAAAGACCACTAACTAGTGCAACCATCCATATCCTGAAAACCTGACTATGTACAATTGCATTCATTCCCACCCTTTGGCAACTAAGTTCATCCAAGATCCTTTGTGCTAATCTATGAAGTTGGGATCATTTTACGACCAGGAGGATGCTCGGATGCTGAGATGTGATGAGCCTTGATATAAGCGAATGATGATTCTTCCAACAACAAATCTTCTGCAATGATATTCTTTCTTGATAATGCCTTTGATGATCTCTGATGCTAATAATCTTCAAATAACAGTCTTCATGTGAGAGTCTTCAAATGATAATCTTCATATTGATACTTTGTAGTGGGTCTGGTGTTGAAAAATACCTTTTATTTTTACCCAATAGGCTAGCAGTACTTAGTACCATCTGCCACTCTCATCTGAATTTACAGAATTGGAGATAGTGTTAAAATGGGAATCCAAACTTTTTCACTTAACACAAGATCACCCAGACTCACTTAGCTACCTCATGATTGTTTAAAGTGTGAGAAATATATGGTTAGAAAATACTTTAGGTGCACCAACTAATGACTCCTTTCCAATGAATAGACATCATACTCCCCGATATAATAGCGGAACCCACAGCAAGACCTAAGTGGAAACCTTGGCTTCTCAAAGAAATATTCCAAATAACTTACCCAACAAAGAAGCACTTGCAAGTTTGCACAACTGTAACCACATTCAAGAAATGGAGAATCCAAGAAAAGAAAGCATAGAAGTGAAATGCAAAGCAAACTACTCTAACCAAAGTAAACAGAAAATAGAAAGAACAACTAATAAATATGAACTACCAACAGCTAACAACTAAGGAAAAATAGAAAGCAAAAACTAAACTAAACAACAAGAAACTAACTAAAACCTAACTAGAAACAAGCAAGACTAGGTACAAAGATCTTGGACAGTAGGTATTTACACTACCCCGTGACTTATTTCTCAGGACATGTAGAAGTAACAAGGTGCAAGTCAGTGTCCTAAGTCTGGCAAATTCATCTTTGTACTCTGAAAAGTGAGGTATAGGCATGCTAGGTTCATGTTCAGAGTACAAATTATGTAGGATCAGCAATTGGGGTAGCTCATTAGGGCCATGGTCAATCCAGATGCAAGTTGTCTTACCCAAATCACCATAATCAAATTGGTAACTTTCAAAACCAAGTGAGAAGAGGGAAGATACAACCTGATTTATAGTTCCATCAATTAGAGATGTAAGTTCATCACCTTATTGTATTGTACCACTGACTTGTGCATCTTCAAGAGGTTTTGACTTGTGGTTGTCCATATCCTGTTCATCAAACACCTCTAGAGCAGTGAATGCTACAGAAACCTCCTAAGCAAATAGAAATTCTGGGCAACCTTCTTCAGAATGTGGATCATCTAGATGAACTCTACATGAAGTGGCTAAAGCAAAATTTGACATATGCAGAAAATTCCCATGCAGAAGCATATCCTTGCTCATTCTTCACACCAACTCGATGATCTGGTCAAGTGACTGAGATGAAAATGCTTCCAAGCCATCACTTTGCAGGACAGTTTGATTTTTATTCTCAGATTGCAAATTTCTACTTTTAGTTGTCATCAGTAGGTCAGCATCAACCTCTTGGAGCTCTTCCTTTATGCAAGTATGAATAGGATGAATCTGATGAACATATGATATACTTGAATCCATTTCACCAAAATTAGTCATATGCTCCGAATCAACTGCCTTTGCAATGATCATCAATCCTTGTATTTCAGTCATTAGCTAATATGAAATTGAAAATTCATTGTCTGCAGCAGCAACATGGTCTCTTTTTTCCTCTATAGATAGATTCTTGATGTCAATGTTTCTTTGAAGTGGTGTACTATCCTGATTTTGTTCATCTAACTCAACTAGAGATCCTTCTGTAGCAATTATATCAACCTGATATGGTTGATCATGATGATTTACTGGGTTGATATAATCAAGAACTTGATCACTGTTCTCTGAATAATTCGATTGTAGCTTAGATATGTCAACTGAAATGATTTTTTGCATTGCTATCCATAACTGTACTTCATTTGGAGGACTGATTTTCACATGTTTGACCTGATAAAGTTGTTGTTCCAACTTAGAACTATTAGCATTCTGAAATAAATTGTTGTTCTCCACCTCTGCAGCAGCAAACTCAAGTTTAGAACTTGATATGTGCAGAGCATCTGATTGCTGATCTGCATCCTCAACATGATTGTTTATCAAATTTGATTTATCATCCACCTTGTCCACCCCCTTAGTAGTAGAAAATTGATCATGTACATTGTTCTGTTCATTGTCTTGTGACTGAAAACTAGATTTTTGCCATGCCGGGACAGCATATTTTTTGACTTAATAGTCTGGAGCCAGTGGTTGAAAACCAAGCTTTATCTAGGCAGGGACCTCATCTTCATTAGTTGGGTGACCTGCAGACCACATGCATTGCCTGCTCTCATCATCTTGACATGTATTTTGATGAACAACTTGAGGGACTTCAATTTCTCCAATGTGCAGATTGCCCTATTGACCGTGATCAATTATGAATGGAAGATTTGTAGCTCCTTGCAAGGTCTTGCTCTGTATATATTTGTCATATCCATATCCTGCTTCAAGCTTGTAAACTTCAAAAATAGAAAACAATCCCTTCAAATGCAGATCCATTCTTTGGAGAAAAGTCAAACAGTCAGTTTTGTCATGCAGCTCTCTAAGATGTATAGTGTAGACCTATGGTGAACTAAAATCAAGCAATGTGAATGGAGGATACTTCTCCCTAATTTACCTATCAAGCACTTCTTTGAAAAGTGGGATATCAACTTTGAAATTCTCTTCATGATATGACTACTAAGATGGTCCTCTGAAGAATGAAGGGATTTCATGACAGAAACCCTTATGTGTACCTATTGGAACTGACTCTCTTGAATAGTCAATTCATTTTAGCATGTGCAATGAACACCAACAAAATTGATAGCCTACATAAAAATCTTTGTCTAGCCCTCCTTCTAGCTCCAATTTTGTTGATGGTGGTTTTGGCATGCAACAACACAAGTATGATTGTTGGTTTCACACCTCTCTTGAAAAGATATCCTATCCAAGATAGGACTACCCCAAGGATAATACAACTAGGTCTTAGCTTGCATGGAATGACTCAGTGGTATGTCTAGCTGTGTGGACAAGGGTTCTTACATAAAATGTAGGGTTTATGAAAAGATGGCAGCAATGCAAGTGTAGAAACCCTAGGTGGTTCAGACTGTGAAGTCTAAAATTTCATTAGATGATCAATGTAATGCTGCTCAAATCCTAAATCTACCAAACTTTATGTAAATAAAATGCAAAAGGAAAAGGAAAGGGAGAAGGGATAAGAGACCCTATAGACAATTACAGAAATGATCAACAACCAAATAGACAGATTCCCAACAATAAACAAATCTCTACTTAACCAGGCAACCCACAATGCCACAGAGAATGTGCAATCTTCTAAGGAGATGTAATGATTTTCAAACTGTAGAGGGTTCATCAAACACCCAATCCTTGGCGCAGCTCAATGAAATCATACAATCGAACTTATCTCATAAACTATGCCCAGACTAACCATGCATAATGACATACAATCAGCAAGACATTAATGGTATGGACATGAAATCCATCAAATATCTAAATAATTAATCACAAGTACAACTAAATATTAACTAATTTCAGATTGACATGAACCATGAAGACCAAAACGAGACAACACATAATCACAAATTCCCAGCAACCTGCAAAACTTGCTTTGTATTGACTGTATTTTGGCAGAGTCTCAGTAATTCATTATCAAATCTTACTTACAAATGAGAGAAAAGGATGGCCCTTTTATAGACAAGGCACCATACCGAGTTTTTCAATGGATGGTGGAGATTAACTCGGCACCAACAGTCCAGATTACATGGCATTTAATGAGATACATCAGTTTGTTACATTTTCGGATTTGCCTTTGTCTTGTAGTAAAAAGACAAAATACAGCTTGCAAATACATTGAATCTGGACAAAATGGATACCCATTTGTTTGTACATGATGAAAAGTTAATTTTCAATGCCTAATAAAGCCAAAATAGAGTCACATGACACTTGAAAACTTGAGCTGATGTGGATTCACGAGATTCCAAGTGTTGACTGGATCAAAAAGGAGTATTTTGGTGAAGGTATATGCAACTAGATGCTTTCTGGACTGATTCTTGATGACTGGACTGCTAGAACAGATGTATGCATATCTTGGTGATCCAATCCAAGGTCATTTAAGTGGTATTTTTGAGAAAATATTGAAAATATAATTTTTGGTATTTTCTACATCGTAGTAAATTGCATTTTCAGAGGCCTTTGGAGCGGAATGGGGGCTTGAAACTTCTTGGTTGCTTGGTGTTAAGCTTTACTAGCCAGGTAGCTCAAACTAGATAATCAGTTTATCTTTCCAACAAGTCCAAGAAGTTTAATTTCTGATAAAATAGCTAGGAGTTATGACCCCCGAACTAGATCACTTGGACATTGAATTGGATTTGTAGGAACAACAGTGATTTGGCATGATCATATATGTCTTCCAACTCCTGAGACTCATCCTTATCATCTTGAATATTATACTGACTTCCTTTTGCATGTGCAATAGCAATTTAGTTGATAGAATGTTGATTCTCCAACTCTGAATTAGCAGGGTACCTCTGTATGTTCATCCTTCCAAGACGGCTCCAATTAGCTCCTTTGTGCTCTTAGGCCTACAATTCATAATGTAAAGCATCAATTTAATTTTAACAAGTCATTTTTCATCAATTTGGATCAAAACATGTCCATTTGCAGTCATGGATTAGTAAAAAATAGCCCATTGTCAATGTTGCTTCCTTCTAGACAACTTCATAAATCTAATAATTTTTGCATAATTTTCTGCATTTTTTACCATTTTCAAGTACCCATTTGGCCAATATATTGATCTAGGAAGTTTTTGTAGTCATTAGGATACATTTACAGACTTTAATTTTAGGTTTTTCTAGCGTTTTCTGTAAAAATCAGGATTTTTGGGGGTCACGGACTTTTCATGTGTAGTGACATTAATTATCATAAAACGTGCCAAAAATCTACACAAACTTGATAAAATGTTCATCATGATGTGACAAATAGATATGCAATTCAAATCCATCAAGAAAATCCAATTTTCTCCTTGAAAAACTCAATTTTTGGCCCAAAATACCAAAAACTGCGAGTTTTGGGTGTCATGGACTAAAAGTCGGTGGAGGTCAAATTTAGCGCAGGTCCGTGAGGTGCAATTCGAGTGCAAAATGGTTTTGGCACTGATTTGGAGTCCAACTGACCTTAGCATAAATTTTAGGTCCAAGCGACTAAAGTTAGTGAAGGCAGTTTTCAGCACAGGTCCGTGAGGTCTATTTTTAGCACTAACTTCATTGGCGGAGATTTTCAATGCAACCGACTAGCGCAAATTTATCTGTCTACCAACCAAGTGTAGTGAAGGCAAATATTAGCGCAAGTCGGTTGAAGCCTGTTTTAGTAGTTTTCTTCGAAATTGTCTCGGTGGGGATTTTTGGTCCAACTGACTTAGCAGTAGCTTGGAGTGAGGTCAGTCGGAGGTGAATTTAGCACAAAAGTCAGTAGAAGGCATTTTTAGCACTTTTTGCATTAGGAGGTGTTTTTAACACCAGATTTTGAATTGGCCAGGGTCAAAGTATATTTAAAAATATATTTAAGTATAATGAATTTCTTATACTTTAAATATTTTTAAATATACTTTCAGGATGTTTGAGATAGGTTCTAGATCCATAGGATTTCATATGTAGATTCTAGAATTTTGAGGTTCCACCAAATTTCAGACTTAGTCATTTTTCAGGATTTTTAGGGTTTCAAACTTAGCCAAATCAGGGCTTCAGGACCATGTGTCAGAATGAAAGTATATGAACCCCTTAGTGAAATCTTGTGGAATTTGACATGATTTTGCAACTCTGAGACTTGGAAAATAGGAATTTCAACATAACACATCCTATAGTAGCAATTTCAAGGCCAATATCCAGTGATAGAAATTTTGAGCAAAGTGTAGTAACACCCTATTTTAGCGCAAAAGGCAACAAATGGCAATCTTTTAAGCACAAGACCACTCAAGACACTTCCAAATCAATCATGCATAACATCAAATGACTCCAAACATGCAAAATACTCAAATATGGAACAAATCCTACACTCTAAGCACAAATTCACTTTATCATCATCATAAGGCAAAAAGGTTAAGACTTCAAGCCAAAGCAAAAGAGGGGGTCTCCATTTGGCAAAATGGGGCGTGTGTGCAAGGCACAATAATCGTGAGGATTGATTCTGAGTCTATCTTGCGTGCATTGAAGATTCCAAGGCAAGATAAATACGAAGCCATGTTGGTAGCCCTGGGTGTGGAATTTTTCAAGGAGAATGAAGACTGGTGCAGAAATTCTATTGCACGCAACTGGCTAAAATCAAAGAAAAGAGGTAAGTCTCAGCTACCCCCTACACTTAAAAGAGCACATTTTAAAGATGAAATTTCAAATGCTAGCTCTTTTGAATTTTGGATGTGTCGCTTTATATTACTGATATGTAGTGAGAATTAGTTTATTGACTGGGCTGAAATAATAAGCTATCACTTGAATGAGCAATTTTTTAAGTTTCAATAGACCTCTACATTTCACATGTGTTCCTATTTGGTATATGTTCTATCTAGTCGAGAGGTTTTCTGGGCTGGGTTGAGGCCTTGTGGATCTTTAACCCCAGATACACATGTGTATGCTTATTTTCCTCAGTTTACAAAAGATGTTGGGATGAAATATTTTCATCGAATTAATGATGCCTTTTTAATGTTTTTGGTGAGAAAGTTGAACTTTGATTCTATAATAAGGATTTCTCCTGAGACTACATCTCTGGTCATGCATTTTGGGAGTTTTTATATCCAATTTGATAGATTCACCTATCTGAGATTAGGGGGTTATTAGTCAGCCCCGACCAAGTTGCCTCGATACCCTAGTGACTGCATTGTCTTTTTAGAAGTTTGTAGACAGATGACTGATGTAAATGTTAAATGTACCAGAGTATGAGAAAGAAGGCCTACACATTTCCATTGTCTTTATCAGTTTATTCTTGTAAAAATAAAGATGTCGCTAAAGGAGCCGAGCATGCATTGGCAGAATTTAATCTTCACTCTTTATCTTTAAGGCAACACTTTAATAGCAAGAACTATGTTAAGTAGAACTTTTATGGCTCTAGCTCTTATGAGCATTGTTCGAGCCTAGAGGACTTCTGGGAGAATTGTGTGGATGACCATGAAGTTCTGAGAAGAAGCTACATGAGACTTACCATAAGTCAAATTTGGGCTTTTGGTTTACCCATTCATATTCCAAAAAAAGCTGAGGAGGACTCTCAAGTAATTGATGTGGAATACCAAAATTTGTTGTCAAAACCCCTTCCCCGTATAAATTTGTCTAAGAAGGAGGTTGTGGATATAAATGTTCGCTCTGCACCAGTGATTAAGAGAACTGAGGAATGGTTGGTTGGTAGGTGGAGTGGACATGCATGTTCACCTTATGATTCAGGTAGTTCAAGGGCTACTGGATAGAAAATGGTGTAGAATTCTGCTGCTCAGAGTTCCACACGGTCACATGACATGCCACAATCTATTTCTAATTCACAGTCAAGAGGTGATGGTGAGAGGCCCAATGATGCTCTCAAATTAAAATCAGGATGTGAATCAGATAGCCTTCTTGTGAGAAAAAGAAATGTTCATAAAGTGGCAGTGAACCCTGACCCCATTTTTCATTCAATTGTTAATGATAGTTCTTTTCCCAATTTTCTTGATGTATCCACTTCTGATAATGAAGAAATTCTTGTTGCTTCCCCACTAGAAGATAGAAATAAATATGTGTCTGACAATATAAATACTACTGTGGTGACCTCCTCTCCTAGCTGGCTTAAAAAGGTGGTAGAGAAAAAGAGAAAAACTACTCCCACTGCGGCCAAAGAAATTGATACTGTCGCTATGCTCCTGCAAGGGACTTCAAAGCCTAAGAAGGCTACGAGAATGTCTAGAATGATAAATGATGTTACTTTTGGCCACCAGGTGTTGGAAATTGCTGATCCCATAAAAGATTTGGATGAAAATGATATAACTGAGGCAGATTATAAAATAAGTCATATTGACTTGGGCCCTTCTACTCTTGAAGGAGAGTCATACCATGCAAATTATTCTATCAATGTTTTGATTAAAAGGGCTAAGAAAGAAAGGAAAGAAAATATAAAACTTCAATCTCAAATTTTGTTTTTGAGCCAATTCATCCAATCAATTGTGACACCTTCTTCTAAGGAAGCTCCTAATTCAAAGGTCATTGGGATTGATGCAAACACTGTCAAACAGATTAAAACGGGTCAAAATCTTGCCAAGGCTATCAATGAGTGGGTCAAAAAATTGTCTTGTGATTTTATTTTTCTTGACTAAGATGATACAAAGCTATTCTCTTATACACAATAAAAGAAAAGAATTAGTCAATGAGCTCTAGCAAGTAAGAAATGAACAAGGGACTACTTACGTGCTTTCGAGGGAAGTTGTTGAGTTATCAGCATTGGAATCCATAACACTCACAAAGGAAAATCTGGATAGTGACCCCCGTGAAATTGATTTATCTTGGGTTGACTCATTGGACTAGAAGCTCAATATGTATGATAATCTCATTGATCAGATAGACAAGGCTCTCCAAGAATACCTGGATCTAATGGTTGGTATTCAAAGGGATTGTAATGCTCTTGAAATAAATATTTTGGATGATTTCAGAGAAAACCTACATGACCCCAATGATATCAACCAAGAAGTCAAAGACATGCTTTGTAGTGAACTTGTTGATCCTAAGACTATTTCTGGAGAATCATTGAGCAAATTGGGCTATAAACAAGTTTATCTTAATGGTTATAGAAACAGGGATGAGATGATCTAGGAGTCCATGGTAGGAGTAGCTAAGAATTTGGCCAAATTCAGAACTAGATTGCAGAACACCATTGTTCCAGGAAGCAAAAGTATTATTTCTATCATCACAAAGTATCAAGAGTACAAGCTTAGGTTGAAGGTGTGAGAGAAGATGGCAGAAGATCAAGCAGTGGAGAGCATTGAAGATCCTAAAGAAAATGAAGGGGTGGCAAATTAAGTTTATTTCTTGTATAATTTTTCAAGTTATTTGGCTCAAAACTTTTAAAGACTTTATTTTAAAGAAAGAAACGGTTGTCCTCAAGAAACTATTTCTCTTCCAAAAGACATTTATTATTTTATGCTTATAATTATGTAATGGGAAAGAATGGAACCATCTTTTTAGTTGGGCAAACTATGTTTTTCTCAATTTAGTTAGATATCTCATATGTCAGTTTTGGATTTCAAGCTATTTCAAGATATAAAAAGATACACAGTTGGTTTTGTTTGAGCATATATGATCTTTGTGTTATAATTTTTTAGACTATCATTATGCTTATGTTGAATGTTATATATGTGGTTATCTTCCTTTATGCTGGAGAATTCAGTTCATGATTTCCTTGCTATGGATATCTATCTTTAAATGGATATGTTGTGGTGATTATAATTTAGAATCTTCTCTTTTTCGATTATTATTGTTTGAAGTCTTTGAGCTTCTGTGAGTATTGGTTAGTTTATTTGTATGAAAATCTCCTTTCAAAGCTTTCTGGTTAAAAGCATTATAGATTTTTGATTTGTTGAATATCAGTAGAAGGTAGCTGCCACCTTGTAAAATAAGCAGAGAGTTGGTGATAAAATACTATTATTATTGGCTCAACTGTGGTTACGTTTGTCATTTGTCTGGGTGAGAGAATATAGAGTTGGATGACAAATCTGTAAACCAACATTAGGTATATTACAATAGTTTGTATTTATATATGTGTATATATGCATTTAATTATGATTACATAAGTATGTAATTATTTGTATCTCTATATTGGGAAGATTTGAATTTCAAATCTTCATGAGTTTGAATTAAACTCCACATTGTGGAGATAGAGGTGCATTAAATGCATGTAATGTGTGAATACTATGGAGTGGAGTAGAGTTAAACTCCATCAATTTTTTTAAACGGGAAACTATTTCAATTTTGTGGATGAAGTGGGGAAAGTAATGTGCAAAGTATCTAGAGTTTTTATTGAGAAAACTTAGGGATTCTTTTTGAAACCATCAATGGGTAAAGTAAGTAACAATGTGACGAAAACTAAGATAATGGTGAAACTAGTAAGATAGGAGGAGTTCGAGCTGTGCAGAGTAGATATTTATTTATCTGAAGCATTTAGTATGTAATAGACCATTGTTTTAATAGTTTAATAGAGTTTCATTCTATATTGAATCTTCTGCAATACTTTAAATATTTTTTTTCATAAGATTACAAGTTTTTGAAAGGAATTATTTGAGGATTCATAGAGAATAAATTGTACTCTATTTTCATGTTAAATACTTTCTTATTGATGTTACCAAAAATAGTTTTGTTTAAATAAAAGAATCGGCCTGTAGCTAGTTTATTTCATATATTAAAAAGAGACCATAATAGGTCTATGACAGTATATATTGTATTTTATGACGCAAAATTTTTAGAATTGTGTTTTGTTAAACTTGTTTCTATTGTGAAACCCATTCGAGTACGTCCATAGAAGAATGGGGTTATGATTACTGTGCCTTTGGGTATGTTATGTTTAGTTATGAACATTTACTTTGTTTGAAGACCACGATGGGTCTGTTTACCCATAACCATTGTTTTAATATGAAGGAACAACTCAGCCTTGTGAAAGCATCTCTTCACCACAGATATGAGTAAGGTTACTTAGATTTATTTATCAATCAGTTATTGATGGGTTTCCAAACCCTTGTTCGATCCTATATTAGCTAACTTTGTAAGCTTTTTTAGTTTTCTAAGATATATTATGTGTCATTATCCATCCAATGTTTATTTGAAACTATGTACAGATGGTATGTATGAATAAATAGTACTAAAACCTTTATAAGGTCAATGACCATTTGTTTTAGGGTTTCTTAAGCTCTCGAATTTTGTGATTTTGAAGAGAAGAAACTAAGTAATATGATAAGCTTGACCATCATGGGTTTGATAGAGATTTAGGTTCATGAAACTTCTTTATATTTTAACTCTTTTTGAAGATTATCAAGAAGGAGTAGTTATTATGTGTATGAGTTATTAATAGTTGATATTGTTTAGTAGACCATACTTGTTATAACAAGCATTCTTGTTTAGTTGTTAAGGGCATGGTTCGGTGGTCAAGTCACACGATTGTTGTAACAACCACCAAGGTTCAAACCCCCACTACGACAATGAGCTCGTGAGATTTGATTCCTATTGGTCCAATAAGATATGGGCCTTACATCCTCATAGGGCCCCTGCTGAGCTAATGAGATTGTGGCTTAAAGCTCTTGCTAGGGCAATGAGCTCATGGGTTTGAACCTTCAGTGTTAGTACAAGCATTCATGCCAAGGTGTTCATGCCAGGGTGTTCATGCAAGGGGATGATATCCCTTGTGTTATGGTCTCACTGGTTCATAGCTCTGGTCAAAAGCATTCACAAACAAAAAATAAGCATTCTTGTTCGAGCAGAGTTTGATTTATTATTCTCTATAGGAAATAGAGGAAAGGGTATGATCTCATTATATATGAGTAGTTTATTATTTGAGTATCACTCTATTAGAATACTATGATCCCATTAGATCATGACATGTTAGGAAAATAGTTGTTAAACATATGTGATAGTTGTGATCATCCAAAATGTTATTGAAAAAGGAACATTATGTCAATCTGCAATACTAGATCAATTTTGTATCTATTGAAGAATATTATACTTATAGATACTATTGTTATCCTATTTTACATTTATGGATATGTATACATATATATGTATGCAAGTTGTAAACATGCATACATATATAGATATACATATGTGAGCAATATTATTGTATCTTTATATTCCTTTAAAACTATAAGATACTCGGTGATGAATAGATATAGTTGGAAGTATAGTAAGAGAATATTATATATATTATTATCATTATGAATGAAGAAATTTAATGGGTTTGTCAAAGGACTGTAAACTCTATATTGAAAGATAAAACCTTGAACAATATCTGAGCTTAGTTTTATACTCAATTTATTGTCAGTTTGTCTAATGCAAATATGCCAAATAGTAGAATTGACTATCACAATGAATTAGCTCGTAGCAAAGGGAATGAACTGAATTATCTATATTTTCATTTTAGTTGGAATTAAAATCTTCTAGATTATGTGAAACCTATTTGTTTATCCGTGGTTGATGTTTGATATATAAAAGTATAGTAAATAGTTGGTTCAAAGATTGTGTATCAATAAGAATACAAGGATGCACAGCAAAACAATAGTATAAATCTGGAATTTATTAGTTTTTTACCCTATACTTGACTAGTTGGGAATTATAGCTGGAATAATCTCTAAGTCATCTAGCCAAGTCTAGGATAGAAGAACTTTTGTTTAAGCTAGTATGCTAATATTTGAGTATTATACTTTTAAGTATATTTGAGTGCATGAGATGATCATTTTTGGGGTAAAAGCATGAAGTTGAGTCCACTTCTCGTGGAAGTTTTGAACTTAGCTAAAAACCCGAAATCGGGAAAAACAAAATGGACTCCTATTATTTACAAAACGGGATCCCATTATGGATTGGGATCTCGAGAATTTTTTTTAAAATGGCCTACGAGCTCTTTTTCACCAACAACCAAAGGAAAACAAGAACGGGATCCCGAGTTCAAGAGCACCATTTCCAACCATCCAAGAGTCTAGGCCAGTGATTTTTTCCCCTTTTTTTAATTTTTTCGTATCTTGTTATTTGTATTTTAAGTTTATTTTTTGTATTCTTTTAAATTAGGTTTGTACTTTTTTAAATTAGGTTTTTATTTTGTGTTTGAATCTTCTTGCAAAACATTTAAACCCTACATTCAATTGGAACTAAAAAAATTACCCTACACACAAAAAAATTACCTTAAACTAAATTGAAACAAAAATATTTACTATTCAAACAAAAATATGAAGCCTAAAATGAGATTCATTCACACATGCAAACTGAAAAAAGAAACAAAAATATTTACCCTTCAAAAAAAAATATGAACCCTAAAACGAGATTCAATCACGCCCGCAAACTGAAAAAAAGTTTTAGTTACCGTTTAATGGTAAACTGACTGTCATTTTAGTTTTATTTTTATTTTTTCATTTACATTGCTTTATGTTTTAAATCTGTATGCAAATATTTCAAAATCAAATAATACTTAATTTCTTGGAGAAAAAAAATCTAGATTTGTCTAAGTTTATTTCATTGCATTATTTAGCACTTATTATTAATTGTTTAATCTAGCCACATACAATTAGAATTTGCAGCACATGGCATTCATATGTACTCATGCACAAACACCTACTCTCTAACATATTAACATGTACATATAGTTTTCTATCGGGATACTCCTTGAACCTCCTTTAGGCGCAAGTGCTAGTATATATTCCTTTTTATAATTGTAATCCCTATGAGGTTTCTAGATATGTTGAATTACGAATAAGATACAAAATAGTCAAACCTATAAACTAATTACTTAGTTTCACATTAAAATATAAAATTAGAATCACAATTTTCCATAATATTATCATTCTCTACATATACCTAGTCCATATCTTTAGGATCACACATTAGATCCAAGATGGAAGAATAAAATTGATAGAAACCATGATCTAGGAATATGTTAGCATGATCATATTGATAATGGAGAATCTAATACTCCCTCCTAAAATATGATTGTTTATCATCCTCAAATGGTTTAAGGGGATTAAATTTACCTACATATTTACATATTCAATGTTCATGTGAGATATTTTATTCCATGTCATTAATGTAATATATCCATGTGTTTCAGTTCAAATTATAGGAATAAAATGTCAATCCATGGCTAACCAAATTTCATCCTAAATAAGCAATTATAATGTATTTATAAAAGTTGTATCTGCTCTAGAAATCATATCTTTTTAGACTTGAATATTTGTATCTATAATTGTAATTACTAGATAAGGAAACATTCATCCAAAATATGCAACAACCAACAAAATAATACTAGATATTAATAACTTTGACCAAGAGTGAACATTAAAAATATAGCTATCCTCAAAGAAATAAATGACTTTGACTAAGAGTGAACATTCAAAATTATATCTATCCTCTTTGCAAAATCCACAATTTGATGGGTCATCCCACAATAATGGGTTACACTTTTTGGCCAAACTTGACATTGAAATCAGCATTTTGAACTAAATCTTCACTTTCTGACACCTATAGCTGTTAAACCATTAGGAATTTGAAGATGATGTGAACTAGTGATCCATGAGATTTTGTTTGTATATTCTAAATATTTTTTTTTAAAAAATTTGGAGTTAAATTGTAATTTATTTTTTGTCACCTTTGATAACTAGTTTTTAATAGTAAACAACATTTTTTTAAAGTGATGTGTATTCTGTAGCACATAAATGTTTTTGTAGAAAGGATAAAATTCTAATTTTTTTGAATTTGGATTGGTCACATAGATATATAGGGCATGCATTTGGTTTCATAATGTTTTGTTGAATATTTTTTTTAATTAAATTTTGAAGTTAAACCAATTATAATTTAGGCATAGGTGTATTCTGTAAAACATAACATTTTCTGTATGTATCAAAATTCAATTTTTTTTATTGAAACAAGGATATCAATACCTAGGGCATAGATGTTTTTTATAATTTTTTTCACTAATTTACTAATTTTCCATGTGTGTAGAATAGAAAACTTGATGTTCGGTGAAAAACCTACATTCACAAGAAATAAAAAATAAATATAATAATCAAATTAAATATATTTAAAATTATACTTTTTGGGAAGCTTATAATAAGGACTATATACTTACAAAACATAAATTTTAAATAAATTCATTTGATCCCCCAAAAGGTAAATCAAAAGTGGTTTTTTATTAGCATTTTGATAGGTGTAGAGGAGACTCCATTATAGGTATGGTTTAAAACTAGTGGGGTTCTATCCAAGGGGGTTTGAATCTAAGGGGATTTGATCAAACTCTCTTCAATTAAAATCCTTTAAATGGAACCTTTCGAGGCTTAAATCGTTATATTTTCTAAAAATATGTGATTTTAGCAAAAATTAGGATGTCCCAAAAAGTATAACCCATTATTGTGGCAGCACCCTGATTTGAGTGATTTAATTTTTAGGGCATATCTATAAATTTAATTCTCATCATATAATTTATCTTGTAGATATATTCCCTAGTGTATCTTATCCCTACCACCCAATCTAACAATTTAATTCTTACTTGTGAGGACCTTGAGAGTTTGGAGGATCCAAATGAGTTTGTAAAATTAATCCATTCTAATATAGATTATTATTTTTAATCCTCAATGGTTCAGACTAATTGATAAAATGGTATTTCATTGAGAGTAATAGGATAAATCCGAAATTTTATATTTTAATGGCAATCAACCCTTTAATGATGGTCAATTGCTTAAGGAGGTAGATGAAGGAATGTTTTAGATATGGGAGTAATTCTAGATATGAATAAGTAGATTATGGAGGGAATAAAAATAAAGGATCAAATCAATAGCATCAAAGGACCTCTGTGTGGCAAGGTATGCTAGAGTATAGTGAAAGAATTGAGAAACAAGAGTAGTAATTTAAAAGGATACTAAGGAGGCTTTAAATTTGGTAGTATATGTAAGTAGAGAATCATTTAGAATAGTTTATTAAATGGCTATAGAGATTAAGGAAGAAGTATCAATTTTTTTTTAAATCTTTCTATAAAATTTATCAATAGGAGTTCATACACAAGTATCAATAGAAATCAATAATATCTCATCAAAATGGTAAGTTTATAGTTATTAATTAACAATAGGAGGTCATCATATGTTATTAAATACCTCCTAAATACATTTTTAAAAATAGGATATGTAAAATGAAAAGTGTACTATCAATTATTTATAGGTAGGGGGTTGAAACAACCAATAATTAACCTACAACAATAGTTCATCAAAATGTGGCCCTACAAAACTAGATTTCACATAACATTAACAATTGTTTTTTTAAAAGTTAGACAAACCACATCTCATTGTGAAGGGATGATCATAAAATCCCCTTAAGCCACAAATAGCATGAATCCTCTTGAAATCTACTAATTGTCAAGAAATGATCTAAGAGGATGTAGATGGTACATCTTGAAATCTACTCATTAATCCCCTTAAGACACTAATAATAGTAAAATTGATCCTTGACATTTGATCAATTTGTCTAATGTTAGATGCTTGAAGTTTTTACAAACTTGTTAAACATATATATATTAAACTCGGTCATCTTAGGACAAAATCATTCCATTAGCATGGTTTATGGACCTAGGAAAGATGACATGGATTTAAGGGATTTAATAAAATTGCTTAAGGCTTGTCCTAAGAGGATGTAGATGGTTTAGGTTTTAAGGTTTAGGGTTTAGGGTTAAGGGTTTAGGGTTTAGCATTTAGGTTTTAGGGTTTAGGGACCTAGGAAAGTTGATGTGGATTAAGGGGATTTATGAAAATTGCTTAAGGCCCATCCTAAGAGGATGTAGATGGTACAACTTGAAATCTACTCATTAATCCCCTTAAGCCACAAATAATAGTCAAATTGATCATTCACATTTGATCAATTTGTATAATGTTAGATGCTTAAAGTTTTTACAAACTTCTTAACGATATATATTAAACTTGGTCAACTTAGGACAAAATAATTCCATTAGCATGGTTTATGGACCTAGGAAAGATGACATGGATTAAGGGGATTTACGAAAAATTCTTAAGGCCCATCCTAAGAGGGTGTAGATGGTTTAGGGTTTAGGGTTAAGGTTTTAGGGTTTTGGGTTTAGGATATAGGGTTTAAGGTTTAGGGTTTAGGGTTTAGGGTTTAGGGTTTATGGACCTAGGAAAGATGACATGTGGATTAAGGGGATTTAAGAAAATTTCTTAAGGCCCATCCTAAGAGGATGTAGATGGTACAACTTGAAATCTACTCATTAATCCCCTTAAGCCACTAATAATAGTCAAATTGATCATTGACATTTGATCAATTTGTATAATGTTAGATGCTTGAAGTTTTTACAAACATGTTAAAGATATATATATTAAACTCGGTCAACTTTGGACAAAATAATTCCATTAGCATTGTTTATGGCCCTAAGAAAGATGGCATGGATTAAGGGGATTTAAGAAGATTACTTAAGGATAATACTAAGAGGATGTAGATGGTTTAGGGTTTAGGGTTTAGGGTTAAGGTTTTAGGGTTTAGGGTTTAGGGTTTAGGATTTAGGGTTTATGGACTTATGAAAGATGACATGTGGATTAAGTGGATTTAAGAAAATTGCTTAAGGTGCATCCTAAGATGATGTAGATGGTACAACTTGAAATCTACTCATTAATCCCCTTAAGCCACTGATAAAAGTCAAATTGATCATTCACTGTTGATCAATTTGTATAATGTTAGATGCTTGAAGTTTTTGCAAACTTGTTAAAGATATATATTATACTTGGTCAAATTAGGACAAAATCATTCCATTAGCATGGTTTATGGACCTAGGAAAGATGACATGGATTAAGGGGATTTAATAACATTGCTAAAGGTCCGTCCTAACAAGATGTAGATGGTTTAGGGTTTAGTTTTTAGGGTTAAGGTTTTAGAGTTTAACGTTTAGAGTTAAGGTTTTAGGGTTTAGGGTTTAGTGTTTTTGGTTTAGGGTTTAGGATTTATGGACCTTAGAAAGATGACATGTGGATTAAGGGGATTTAAGAAAATTGCTTAAGGCTTGTCTTAAGAGGATGTAGATGGTATAACTTGAAATCTACTCATTAATCCCCTTAATCCACTAATAATAGTCATGTTATTAATCAGATATGCACCCTATGCTAATCTTACAGAAGAATTAGCTATCTATTGACACATGGAAATACTCTCAGGATGTGGGTTTCCTATAGTGAGAGTGAATCTCTAGAGTGAGTTGGTTCTCCTTAAGATTTTCTAATCTAATGACTTCTATGAGAAAAGGGATGAGAGAGGTATATTGAAATAAATAACTAAAATGAATTTTTAAGGTGATGCACCAACACTAAACTCCTATTAGATCTTACTCACAATCAGACTATAGAACTTTAATCTTCACAACACTTGATTCTACCTAATTCATGAATATTTCACATGAAGGTTTAATCAAAACACGACATGCAACTTGAACCAAGCAAAATATTTGCATATCTATCACAAAATCAAGACAAAACAAAGGATAAATGCTTATCATAGTGTAATATCAAATAAATCTTGCAAAAAATAGAGACAATAAGTGAAGGAAAACTACCTCTCTATAACTAAAGGAGTAATGAGTACATAGACTAAATACAACACTCTCAGTGTGATAGGAAGACCCTAATATCGTGCACTCTGATATCTACTCTATTATGCCAAAACTCTAACTGGAACATTTGAAAAAGAAGTATATCTCTGACATATATCCTATGAAAATAATCTCTCCCTAATCTTTGAGACCTAGGCATCATATTGTGGTGAACAAATACCATGATGGGCATTTGTTTAGGCAATGAAAATAATTTAAAATGTGATAAAAATTACCCACATAGATTAGGGCAAAAGGAAACCCTAGAACAAAACAATTGTGCCCTAACTTTTCAGGCCATTTGCATTTTTACAACTTTAGAGCTTGAGACTCTCTGTGTGTAGCTGCCATCGATGGTAGGGTTTGGAGATCTGAGTCCTTGGCTATTCTGCATGATTCCTCTCTGTTTCTGAAATATTTAATGACTCTCTTCGAAAGTTTCCACAGGAAAAGGATGGGTAAGACTCCCTTGATTCATTTTGTGCTTCACCTTTTGTTATTATAGAGATAAATCCTCAATTTCTCAAGCCACAACTGTGTTTGATTCACTATTTTATTTTCTGCGTCCTTGTCCAATGTGTAGCTTGATTGAGGGCACCATGGAAAGGTTTTGGTCTGCGCTAGTTTGAGACGTCATGAGGACAACAAATCCATGACCAATCAACATGTACTTCTTCACTTAGAAGGAAGAAAAGGTAAGATTTCAAACATCAACTTTGCATCATTTCTTATTCTGTCGAACATAACTCAGGAACTACAAAACACAATGCCTTCTCTGGTTTCAATAATGAAATTTGCACTTCTTTATCATGGCGGCGGCCATATTTTGCATACTTGCTCACTCCTGAGTGTCTTTCAGACCTGCACCAACTCGAAACTCCTATGTAACTTTGCATTTGATACTTTTATTTAACACAACGAATGGGTTGACTTCTTTAGTGAGAAAACCTACTCAAGCTGTGACTTCAGGCCATTATTTTCCATCTAGTTCTTGTCACAAAATAGGGTTTCATAATTTTTAGTATTCTGAGAATGTCAAACCACTCATATCTTTAACTTTAATAGACTTCTCTTAAGCTTGAAAACCCATTATCTTTACTGTATATCTTCTCCTTGTTCGGAGGCTGTGGCCATGCTTGATACCAGTCTGTGATTTCTGGGCATTTTTGCTTATATGGATTCGCGTTGAGCCATTCTCCTCTGTCTATATTCATGGCCACATCTATAAAGGAAGTTTGCTTGATAGTTTAGAAATGTGTATTTGCATTGTTTGATACCGTGACCTTGCTTGATACCTTTGTTCTGAGTGTGTAAAAAAAATGTTTCGTTGATAATAAAACGTTGACAGACAGATCTAGGTTCTAGTATTTTTACCATTTCATTTATGTTGACATGTCTCCATGCTAGGCCCCAGGTTTGATGTTCTAGGTCTGCATATACCCTTTTTGCTGATAGGAATCTATGACCTTGATCTGTAGCTTGTGTTATTACTTGAAAATTTGAACAGTTGGCATGCTTTGACAACTTGCATCTCTCTTTCCTCCATTTAAAAGATGAAACCTTTTCAAATATTATATAGGGCAGTGGCTTTTGATGTTGAAACTTCTACCTTACAGCAATATGATGATTGCTACATGACTAAGGATGAAAACTATTCCATAACACTTCATTTATCCTTCTAATTTTTTTGCAAGGATTACTTTTAATGAAAACTAACAATATGAGAAAAAATCTTATGATATACTTCTATTGTTTCATCTGCATCTTGTAGTGACCACCTACATGTTGTTTATACGTATACCATTTGAATGGCTATAAGTCTTCTATAGCACTAGCTAAAACATGAACTCTCTATGTATCATGCATAGCTCTAAGTATAGTTTGCTATTGTATCAGTCTATGTTGTTCTCTCATTTGCACTTGCAAGTTAACATGGCACTCCTATTATATGATTATTTGACATCTCCTCTGATGAATATTTAAATCAATACTGCTCTTTATGTACAAAACCATTGGGAAGATACCTGTTTATGTTGGCATCAACTTCTGAATACACTTGACGACTCCTTACTGTATCCATTTTGTAGTTCAGTATTATAATCACATTTGCCTCTGATGTACACTTTGCTCATTTGCTTCATAACTCAACAAATAAGTTTCATAGCTGCTTGATGACATGAAACCCTCTTGGAGATGGCGCTGCTCTTTATTGATTTCCATAGCTCTTTGAATGATGACCTAAGGATAACCATCACTATGCATTGACTTCATAAGGAACATCAGATTGAAAATGACTTCAAACATTGTGAAAATACACTATTAGTCAAATGATATTACTCTTTATGGCTAGACTGTCCCTGTTGTTCCAGTGTAGTGACTGTTGTGTTGCATTTGAGCAACAATTTTATACTTCATATCTCTCTGAAGTAGCCCAATTATGTGAAAGGAAATCTACAATGACTCATATATGTGTTTACTTTTGATATGCATATACTTGATATGGTTATTCAATTTGTAGCATATATACTTCGCATTGATTTAGTCCATTGTTTCTTTTCATTCACCACATATGGTATGGCATCTCTTCATTGGTTGTCCACATAGAAACTCATGATGTCCTTTTTCTAATCAACTTGCAATTCAATGACACATGGTAAATATTTGATGAGCCATCTTCATGTGGCTGTAGCAGAATATTGATATGGCTGCCTTCATGTTATTGGCTGTCTTTACCAAATGAAAACTTTTGATACACATTTGATCATACACTTGAAAGCTTCTTATATTGATATTGTATACCATTTGTCCTTTCTATGAGAAGGCACTTTGAATGATATATTGAACAAAATATGCCATGTTGGCACTTCATTATGTACCTTTTATATCAACATATCATGCAAGGTGTTATCATGTACCTAAAATCTCTCAGGCAATTTGCTTACTGATGTATGGTTGATACTCTATCTTGTTTAGATTATCAATCATAGATGAGTATGTAGACTATGAATCTATGCAATAAATTTGTTTCATCCCTTTCCAAGATCACTGGGAGAAAAACATGTTGGGCTCAACCCTTGTGGGAGCCTCATTTTACACCACATGCTAATATGTCTTCAATCAGCTACATACTTATCCTATACCTGCACATGAAACAAACAAATTAGAATAAAACATTGAAGTTCTATGATTGTTTTCTTTTTCAGCTCCTCTTGCATGTAAGTGATCTTGATCTGATTAGTGCAATATACGCAATGTGTTATGCCTCTTTTGATAGGACATAGAGATCTCATAACCGAAGCTCTAACAAGACTTTCCCACATCTTTGCAGGCTCTTGTCAAAGATCAGGAGCAGAGATAGGATGGCAACCTCAAAGATTGAAGACTTTACAAGGCAATGATGGCTATGACCTTCTCTCCTTATCTTTAGATGCATAGCATTTTTCTTATATTTACATTTGTTCAGCTATTCCCATGGCTTGTGTGGGACACTTGATCTATCGTTATTTATTTCAATGTAATGTTTATCCTTTTATGTATCTCATTTATAAATGAATAATCATTGTAGTGAATGAAATATTTATCTCTCCTGTGAATGTTTTGTAATGCAATGAATGATCTGAAAATCTTTTCTCTCCTTAAACAACTAAACTTCAATATCACTGAAACACAATCAACTATGCAAATAACTTATAACAGAAGAATGTTAACCTTCACTCTAAAAATGAATTTGTTGCACCAGCTCTACCAATTTGATCTGTAAGTAAAAAATGGTAACATTTTTGGCGACTTCTACTATATGCTTACCTGCTAAGCATCAGATCAGTTGCCTTGAATATCCATTGGGCATTGAGTCATACTCTACTCTTCTCAAACTCATAAAACACTGAAACTCATTTCTCCAACTAGTTCAAACAGCAACAGAAAACTGAAAACAAACTAAATTGAAAGCAAACTAACAGGCCCTGATGGCCAAAAGAACATGTACAACAGCACTTAGGGAAACAAAACTAACTAAAAGCAAATGTACACTAAGCACTTATTGACTAAAAACACTAACCTAACCCTACTCTAACCAACCAAGGAAACTGGTCAAACAAAACCATTCACTGATTGGGTGAAATAACTACCTTTCCTAACCAACTGAGGATGCTTCTCATGCTTGCAAACTGGTAACAAGGAGCAAAACACAGGAACACACCTTATAAATTGTTGTACTATAACCTTTAGAATACAATCAAAGGTTTGAAACTCTTGATTATGTTCAAATATACCTTTGATCTACTGCTCCTCAACTGCAATCTCATTATTAGGGGCACTGAAAATACTTTGAAAGTTGTGGTCACTTTATTGGCCAAATCTCTAATGGGGCATCCTCTGAAAGGTTTAGGACTGGAAACAATAGCATGATCTCTACCTTGCATGATAGCCCACCAAGTGGCTTCCTCCTCTGTTAGATCAACGAATAGCTCATCAAAACTTTCTAGACTTGGAAGATTCTTAGCAAGAGTTATATTAGGCTCAAAATATTCAAGATTTCTCGAGGAGACACTCTTCGAAATAGGCAATAATTCAAACAATGAACTAACCTATGTCGATGAACCATCAACCTGCACATCAGCCTCAAGTTCTAGCATGTCATGGTTGTCCTCACTGGATTCTACCCAAATATACACCTTGCCTTACTGATTGTCTTCATATTGTTTATCATTCTCATCATCTACTAGCTTTGGGTTTTGATTGCTGCAAGAAATCAGAACAATGGCAATCTCCCTACAAGCCGAATAGTTAGGATCCTGACAATCAATCATGAAGTTATCTTAGACAGTTTGATCATTTTCAGCCATTTAACTTGATTGCTCATCAAGGCAAGCTGCCTTAGTCTCATCCATTTCAACTTCTTCATTACAGTACAATGGGAGCTCTGAGAACAAACTATATGCCTCATCTTCATAAAGAATCTGAACTGGTTCAACCTTGTGTTTACGCTGGTAGTCAGAGTCTTCATGCAAAACAAGTGTGCTAGATTCAGAAACAAAACCACCTCTTTGCTCTTCAAACTAGACTGAGGCCCCAATCTCATTATTGCCATTATGAAACAACAATACATGACTTTCTGCAACACCTTCTAGCTGTCCCGAATGAGCTGATAAATGGGATTCCTACATGTTGTCTTCATTATCACCAACATGAATAGGTAGCTAATTGAATAAGAAAACTGAATCATCTCCTTTTTTTGGTCTATTCTCCGTTTGAACCTGAGCAACGTGTCTTTGCGATTGAAGACTTTTACCTTCCAATCTCTGCATCTTGCTTTGATTCATCTTATAAAAGCATCAAAAAACTTGTTAAATGAATCAAAATGCAATGGATTTACTGGCACGTTTGAATTAGTTCCTACCACGCATGCATTATGTTCAAATCTAGTTGGGGCTGCAACAACAACCTCTTGTTCTCTATTTGATCTTTCAGCTACTAGCTTGACATTCAAGATTTTGATTGGTTTGGGTTCTTGATATGGCAAAAACTGAGGACTAATGGACCGGTCTTGAATGCAGACAGGCTCCTAAGCAAAATCAGAACATCTGAAACTTAGGATTTTGATTTCCTAAGGAGTCTGTTTGCATTCAAAACCCATCTCTTGGCCTTGGGGATAATTCAGATCACAAAATTTAGTGCTTTGCCAATTCATGAAAACCACCTCAGGTTTCCGATTTCTTCTTGGGACCTGTGGATCAGTTTGGAAGGGTTGCTTGCTTGGCTAATTAGATTGATACAGGGCCTGGCATGGCTTATTTTCTTGACCAATTTGGCTCTTGAAATTAACAAACTCATTTGTCATGTTTTTAATTATGTTTGGAAGCTATTAGAATTCTTGAATTTGGGCTAGAATAGCAGTCTCTTGAGTTGCACCCTGGTGTCCTATGGCTGGAATAGCTGGGACAACAATCAAAAGGGGAACTTCCATGGGCATAGGTGGCTAGATTTATAGAAAAATGGGTAAGGAAGGCCTTGGGGCTATTTTCCTTGCTAGAATGAGGTAGTTTTCTACTCTAACAACAATCTTAAAAGAATCAGGAAGGGTGGTTCCTCCTAGAACCTAAATCATAAGAGATATTTCACCATTTAAAGCTCTAAGAGAGAATAAAAAGGCATGCTATGGTGTAGGCCTTACTATCACGGGGATCCTATCACAAGTCTTCTGGAAATAATAATTGAAATTGGACATACGTTCATGCAGATGCCTCTTAATGGTACTCAACTGCTGCAGCAAAGACAAAAGATCAGATTTGTCCTCAAAATGTTGGTGCAACCCATCTCCTAGATCATCCCATGATGTGATTAAGCCTGCTGTGAGTCCTCGAAACCAGTGTAAAACTTTCCCTTTTAGTGATGCAACCAATAATCTAATTGTTATGTTCTCTTGGGTAACATTATGTACTGAACACAGAATTTCCACATCTTGAATGTGCTCAGCAGTTGTAGTGTGGTCTTCTCCAATGAAATATGGCTGTCCTTTGAGGGCTACATCTAGAATGTCATCACGCTGGACCAGTTGTAAAGGGCTTCCCCTATTAAATGTAACAAAAGGATACGGTCTGGCCATTTACTTAGAGTCACCAGGGTGTCTGATAATTTTGCCTCCAAAGGATGTTGATACCGAAGGAAACACCTGATCCCTTAGTATGTGATTTTCTTCATGTGTTGTTCACTACATTTGCTTAAGAATCAGAGATTTGAGTCACCAAGTATGCTGCCTTTACCTCTGAAAGGATGAAAACCTTGCTGGACATACCAAACAACAAAGAAAATAATGTGCTTTTGTCCCACTGGGCATGCCAAAAACTGTTATCAATCAGATATGCACCCTATGCTAATCTTACAAATGACTTATCTCTGTGTTGACACATGGAAACACTCTCAGGCTGTGGGTTTCCTATAGCGAGAGTGAATCTCCAGAGTGAGCTAGTTCTCCTTAAGATTTTCTAATTTAATGACTTGTCTGAGAAAAGGGATGAGAGAGGTATACTAAAATAAATAACTAAAATGAATTTTTAAGGTGATGCACCAACACTAAACTCCTATCATATCTTACTCACAATCAGACTATAGAACTTTAATCTTCACAACACTTGATTCTACCTAATTCATAAATATTTCACATGAAGGTTTAATCAAAACATGACATGCAACCTGAACCAAGAAAAACATTTGCATATCTATCACAAAATCAAGACAAAACAAAGGATAACTGCTTATCACATTGTAATATCAAATAAATCTTACAAAAAATAGAGGCAATAAGTAAAGGAAAACTGTTGCTCTATAACTGAAGGAGTAATGAGTACATAGACTAAATACAACACTCTCAGTGTGAGAGGAAGACCCTGATTTCCTGCACTTTGATCTCTACTCTATTTTACCAAAATTCTAACTGGAACTTCTGAAAAAGAAGTATAGCTCTGACATATATCTTGTGAAAATAATCTCTCCCTAAGTTATGAGACCTAGGCATCATATTGTGGTGAACTAATACCACGATGGGCATTTGTTTAGACAATGAAAATAATTTGAAATGTGATAAAAATTACCCACATCAGATTATGGCAAAAGGAAACCCTAGAACAAAACAACCATGCCCTAACTTTTCAGGCCATTTGCATTTTTGTAACTTTAGATCTTGAGACTCTCTACCTATAGCCGTCATCTATGGTAGGGTTTGGAGATCTAAGTCCTTGGCTCTTCTACATGATTCCTCATTGTTTCTAAAACATTTGATGACTCTCTTCAAAAGTTTCCACAGGAAAAGGACATGTAAGACTCCCTTGATTCATTTTGTGCTTCACCTTTTGTTATTATGGAGATAAATCCTTAGTTTTTCAAGCCGCAACTGTGTTTGATTCACTATTTTATTTTTTGCCTCCTTGTCTGATGTGTGGCTTGATTAAGGGCACCATGGAAAGGTTCTAGTCTATGCTAGTTTGACATGTCACGAGGACAACAAATCCATGACCAATCAACATGTACTTCTTCACTCAAAAGGAAGAAAAGGTAAAATTTTGAACATCATCTTTGCATCATTTCTTATTCTGTCGAACATAACTCAAGAACTACAAAACACTGCCTACTCTAGTTTCAATCATGAAATCTACACTTGTTTATCATGGTGGCAGTCATATTTTGCATACTTGCTCATTCCTGAGCATACTTGCTCATTCCTGAGCATACTTGCTCATTCCTAAGCATCCTTCAGACTTGTACCAATTGAAAACCCCTCTATAACTTTGCATTTGATACTTTTATTTAACACAGCAAATGGGATTACTTCTTATGTGAGAAAACCTACTTAGGTCGTGACTTTGGGCCGTTATTTGCTATCTGGTTCTTGTCACAAAATGGAGTTTCATTATTTTTAGTGTTCTGAGAATGTCAAAGCTCTCCTATATTTAACTTTAATAGACTTCTCTTGAGCTTGAAAATGCATTATATTTACTGTATGTCTTCTCCTTGTTCAGAGGTTGCGGACATGCTTGATACCAGTCTATGATTTCTAGGCACTTTTGCTTATATGGATTCGAGTTGAGCCATTCTCCTCTTTCTATATTCATGGCCACATCTATAAAGGAAGTTTACTTGATAGTTTCTGTGTATTTACATTGTTTTATGTCATGGCCATGCTTGATACCTCTCTTCTAAGTGTGTAAAAAAAATGTTTCATTGCTAATAAAATGTTGACAGACAGATCTAGGTTCCAATATTTTTACCATTTCATTTATGTTGACATATCTCAATACTGGGCCATGGGTATGACCTTGATCTGTAGCTTGTGTTATTACTTGAAAATCTAAACAGTTGGCATGTTTTGACAACTTGCATCTCTCTTTCCTCCATTTCAAAGATGAAACCTTTCTGGATATTATATAGTGCAATGGCTTTTGATGATGAAACTTCTACCTTGCAGCAGTATGATGATTTCTACATGACTAAGGATGAAAACTATTCCATAATACTTCATTTATCCTTCTAATTTTTTTGCAAGGAATACTTTTAATGAAAACTAACAATATGACAAAAAAAGCTTATGATATACTTCTACTGTTTCATCTACATCTTGTAGTGACCACCTACATGCTATTTATATGTATACCATTTTAATGGTTGTAGGTCTTCTATAGCACTAGCTAAAACATGAACTCTTTGTGTATCATGTATATCTCTGAGTACAATTTGCTACTGTATCAGTCTATGATGTTCTCTCATTTGCACTTGTAAGCTATCATGGCACTCCTGTTGTATGATTATCCAACTACTCCTCTGATGAAGATTTGAATGAATACTTCTCTTTGTGTACAAAACCATTGGGAAGATACATGTTTATGTTGGCATTAACTTCTGAATACACTTGATGACTCCTTACTATATCCATCTTGTAGTTTAGGATTATAATCATATTTGCCTCTGATGTACAGTTTTCTCATTTGCTTCTTAGTTCAACAAATAAGTTTCATAGTTGCTTGATGACATGAAGCCCTCTTGGAGATGGTGCTGCTCTTTATTGATTGTCATAGCTCTTTGAATGATGACCTAAGGGTAACCATCACTATGCCTTGGCTTCATAAGCAACATCAGACTGAAAATGACTTCAAACATTGTGAAAATACACCATTAGTCAAATGATATTACTCTTTATGGATGGACTGTCCCTGTTGTTCCAGTGTAGTGACTGTTGTGTTGCATTTGAGCAACAATTTTATACTTCATATCTCTCTGAAGCAACCCAATTATGTGAAAGGAAATCTGCAATGACTTGTATCTGTGTTTACTTTTGATATGCATATACTTGATATGGTTATTAAATCTATAGCATATATACTTGGCATTGATTCAATTCATTATTTCTTTTCATTCACCACATATGGTATGGTATCTCTTCATTGGTTATCCACATAGAAACTCATGATGTCCTTTTTGTAATCAACTTGCAATTCAATGACACATGGCAAATATTTGATTAGCCACCTTCATGTGGCTATAGCAAAATATTGATATGGCTGCCTTCATGTTGTTGGTTGTCTTTACCAGATGAAAACTATTGATACACATTTGATCATACACTTGAAAGATTCTTATATTGATATTGTATTCCATCTATCCTTTCTATGAGAAGGCACTTTGAATGATATATTGAACAAAACCTGCCATGTTGGCACTTCATTATGTACCTTTTATATCAGCATATCATGCAAGGTGTCATCATGTACCTAAAATCTCTCAGGCAATTTGCTTACTAATGTATGGCTAATACTCTATCTTGTTTAGATTATCAATCATAGATGAGTATGTAGACTATGAATCTATGCAATAAATCTGTTTCATCCCTTTCCAAGATCAGAGGGAGAGAAACATGCTGGGCTCAACCCTTGTGGGATCCTCATTTTATAGCACATGCTAATATTCTTCAATCAACTACATACTTATCCTATACCTGCACATGAAACAAAAAAATTAGAATAAAATAATGAAGTTCCATGATTGTTTTCTTTTTCAGCTCCTCTTGCATGTAAGAGATGTTCATCTGATCAGTGCATTATAGGCAATGTGTTATGCCTCTTCCAATAGGACATAGAGATCTCATAACCAAAGCTCTAACAGAAGTTTCCCACATTTTTGCAGGCTCTTGTCAAAGATTGGGAGCAGAGACAGGATGGCAACCTTAGAGATTGAAGACTTTACAAGGCAATGATGGCTATGACCTTCTCTCCTTATCTTTAGATGCATAGCATTTTTCTTATATTTGCATTTGTTTAGCTATTCCCACGGCTTGTGTGGGACACTTGATCTATCATTATTTCTTTCAATGCAATGTTTATCCTTTTATGTATCTCATTTGTAAACGAATAATCATTGTAGTGAATGAAATACTTATCTCTCCTATGAATGTTTTGTAATGCAATGAATGATCTAAAAATCTTTTCTTTCCTTGAACAACTGAACTGCAATATCATTGAAACACAATCAACTATGCAAATAACTTATAATAGAAGAATGTTAACCTTCACTCTAAAAATGAATTTGTTGCACCAGCTCTACCAGTTTGAGCTGTAAGTAGAAAATGGTAACAAGTCAAATTGATCATTCACATTTGATCAATTTGTATAATGTTCGATGCTCAAAGTTTTTACAAACTTGTTAAAGATAGATATTAAACTTGGTCAAATTAGGACAAAATCATTCCTTTAGCATGGTTTATGGACGTAGGAAAGATGACATGGATTAAGGGGATTTAAGAAAATTGCTTAATGCCCGTCTAAGAGGATGTAGATGGTTTAGGGTTTAGGGTTAAGGGTTTAGGGTTTAGGGTTTATGGACCTAGGAAAGATGACATGTGGATTATGGGGATTTGAGAAAATTGCTTAAGGCCCATCCTAAGAGGATGTAGATGGTACAACCTGAAATCTACTCATTAATCCCATTAAGCCACTAATAATATTCAAATTGATCATTCACATTTGATCAATTTTTATAATGTTAGATGCATGTTTGCAATTTTTACAAAATTGTTCAATATATATATACTAAACTTGGTCAACTTAGGACAAAATCATTTTATTAGGATTGTTTATGGACCTAGGAAAGATGAAATGTGGATTAAGGGGATTTAATAATAAAGGATTTAAGGGGAAACTTAACTATTCCTTTTAAACACTTTAAAGTATGTATCAAGCCACAAAATTTCATATGCCTCAGATAAAAATGAACCTTACGCATTTTGTTAGAAATTTACCATTTTTGTGTATGTTTTCAATTTATTTTTTAGTATGTACATGTATTAAAATTACATAGTTAGATCTTAAATTTGAAATTTGTATGTATGCTCAAGTTGAATGATGTATGTACATGTGTATGTAGATCCTAATTTTTCTTTTAAATGTAGTCATGTACATTTAATTTAAATATGTATAATATCTTGTTTTCAATATATTTACTTATAATTTATATATAGATTCTTGAAATTTAATTTTATACTTGTTTGTATATTTATATATATGCAGGTTCATAGTTTTTATATCATGGATATTAACTTTGATATTGAGGATTTCCTCAATGTGCCACCTCCACCCCCTTCACCTGAACACCCTCCACCTCCACCTCCACCTCAAAACCCCCACCTCCACCTCCACCCAGATCTAATGAAGCTCACTTGCGTGCTAGAATTAATGATAATATCAGTTCCATTGAAGAAAAAATCAATGCCATTCAAAATGAAACATTTATGCCACCTCACCTAATGCATTTAACATATTTGATGCAAAAAATTGTAGATTTTGTTATGTCCATTGATGTGGACTTAGATAGTTTTTGAGTTTGGAGAGAGGAGAGGCAACGATTTTATTCTGATGACCTCTCTTATAGGGAGATCCTGGATATGAAAATCACAAAATCCCATTTAGCTCAATATTTTTTTGACCCCATCAATAATGAACCAATTCCCCCAAACAATAAAGAATATTAATTAGGTGGTGTAGACATGCAGAGATGGCTACCAATTTTTGGGATCAGTGGTGGATGGTATTTGATTAGCCACCTCATGTAAATTGTGAGGTTCCTCTCTATTTTTGAGAAAATTATATGTAGAGTTTGTGATGAATAGGAAACCCAATTATTTTAATTTCAGATCATTCCATGGTGTTGGTGGCAACATGCCACAACAGAGGTTAGGGGAATAGGTTGATCCCTAATGATTCATGCCTACTCAGCCTCTTGTCGACCCTCCTACTACCATTCCTACACCCATCCAGCATTGTACAGTTGTATCTGCACTAGGAGCATTAAGTGTGCTCTTAGCTAACCTTAATGAACAGACTTTTGAGATGAGAGCTGGGGTTAGTGGGTGAGACCTTGGAGGAGCTAATGGTGGAGCTGGTCCTAGTACAACTCCACCAGCGTTGAAGCCTCATATGTGTATAGTTGTAATCATTTATGTTATGGACCTGATCAAGCAGCACCTACTTCATCTGCATGTGGAGCATCTGATGATATCAGTTCATTTGTTGATTTTCTAATTATTGAGGATCACCCTACAGATCATTCAACATAGGTGTGTATATATAGGTACACATGTTGAATTTATAACAATTTTAAGCACATTTTTTAATGAACATATATCAATTAAATTGTAATATTTTAACAATCAAATTGTTTGGTGTAGATGATGGCCACAGGGACATTAAAATATTTTTATTGATTTTATTTTGTGTTGATAGGTGTGCATGTTGGCCACCCATTTGGGGTATTTTGATTAATTTTTAAATATATATTAAATAATTTTAACTTGATTTTAATTTGTAATGCAGTCTTAATTTTAAATATTTATGCTAGCTCAGGGAAGTAATCTAACTTCCACATCGGATCCACCAGAGGGTGTGTTGAGTGCTCCTCCATTGTCGGGTGTCTCGCATGAGCCACTCATATGTATACTATTTTAAAAAACTATACTTAGAATTTTGTATTTTGAATTCACTATATCAAATGTGCATGTACTTATATTAAAAATATATGTCTATGTAGGTTGACACGACCATGAGGATGGGTATTACACACTCGAATGGTCCAAGTCAATTTTAGGAGTCAGCTGCATTCAGGTTGTTTAAAAAAATTTCTATGTGTACACAATATGTAGGTCTTTTAAATAGATTAAAACAAAAATTGAGTACACAAGTGAATATATATGTTTTAACATAATTTGTACACATGTGGTTTATAAATTACCTTGTAGGACCTTGTTAGTGACACTTTTCATCATGTTGATGTCATACCACCTACAATAGTACATGCAGAGTAGGACGATAGAGGAGATGAGAAACCTCATATGGTATAATTTAAAATTTAGATTATTTAAAATCAATTATAATATACATTGTGAACTTAAATTAAATTCCAATTGAATATATGTTCCCATGTGTTAAATTCTCTTTCTTCTATAGCATGAGACATGTCATGTAGTAGAGCATATAGAGAAGGTCATCAGAGGAGATGAGCATCCTGATACAATATTTTTTATGATTTTATAAATTAAAATGAATTAAATCATTTTAAAACATTTGAAATCTGATTTCAAGTTTCTTTCTCTTGTACAAACTGATTCAGATCATCCTAGTCTGTGTGGAGTGAAGAGGTCTCTTGATTATAGGGACAATAGGACTTAGACATATAAATACATTTTAGTAGATTTCATGTTTTAGTACATTCCATGGACTCTATATATGTTTTAGTACTTTGCATACATACTCTTTATATATGTTTCAATATTTTGGTATTTCATGGACTAGATCTATATATTTTTTAGTATTTCATGGACTCTATATGTATATGTTTCTATATTTTAGTATTTCACATGTGGACTAGATCTATATCTATGTTTTAGTATTTTCATGGACTTTATATACTGTTTCATGGACTTTATTAATTTCAGTATTTTATGGACTATTATTGTTTTAGTAAATTACACATGTACATTTATGCATTTTAACTTGAACAAATTAGTTATCCTTATGAGACCATGTTTTATCATTAAATTTCAATATTTTCATACATTATTTAAATTAGGAGTTAAAAAATAATTTAACACTAATGTTATCTAAGGTTCTTATAGTTGGTTTATGAAATTTAATTACTTATATTAGTGATAACAATAATAAAATATTCACAAGTTAGCAAAAACACAAGTATTTCAAATATTTCTTGTTTAAAAATTTGATTCATGTAGTCAAAACATTTGATAGTATTAGAATAGGAATATGGAATTATACAAATGTGAATCACATTATATATCATTAATTTTGATGCTATTTTGATGCAGGAGCATACAGTGGTGTAAGGGCAATCTTGCATCACCCAAAAAAAGATGTGTTTCAAAATTGTTGATGTTCTTTCCATTTCTTTTCAAAATTTATGGTTTTGGTTCCATAATCACTTGAATAATGATGTAGAACTTTCAGTTTTTCCAAACTGCTAAAAATAGCAACCTACTATTTTTAGAAAGTTTGCATTTAGGTACGGAATGAAGTGAAAATTTACAAGAAGCTTCATAACTGAAAAATAAGACCATTGGCGAAGGAATCACACAAAGATAATTTGCGAGCTGAAAGATATTAAAGTTTTCATTTCCTGAAAAACGCTTGAAAATTATTCAAACTCAGGTTTGAGGCACTAAACAGCCCCGTACGGGCCCAAAAATGGTCAGAACCAACAGAGTGGGTTCTTAGCACGTAGAGCACTCTATGAGCTTTCCAACGCATTAAACAGTTTGTAAATCGAACACCTGGATCAAAAGTTATGGCTCCTGGAAGTTGACCTATTTTTGGAGGGAGATGCAAATTTTGAAATTAGGTTGTTGGCTGCCAAAAAGGCTATTAATAACCATATTTGGGAACCCTGGGCAGTAGTAGAGTTAAGGGGGGAAAGTGTAGAGTCAAGAATAGGTGGGAAAATAGAAACCCTAGCTGATTTGCAGTTACAGAAGGCAGAAGATTCTAGAGTCTGATAATGTGTAGCTGTAGTGTGTTGCAGCCTGTGGAGGATTGATTCCTCTGATTGTATTTGAGTTTCTGTAATGTAATAAGTTGTCCAAATCAATAAAGAATGTTTTTTTTCTTTGTGTATTTTTTTTTGTTGTGTGTTTTATGATTTACCCCCTTCATCAAGTGGTATCAGAGCAAGGGTTCCTGAGTGTGTAGATAGATTGCCGACTGTGAGGTAGTTTGCACTAGGACCTAAGGTTGTGAGTTTGTTGCGGAGATCAAGATGTCTCCACAAAGAAATCATATTGGGAGGAATGCTTTGATGGAAGAGGGTTTTAGAGCCTTGCAAAGGCAGATCGATGCACTGCAAGAGGAGCTGCGAAGAGGGTTTGATCCGAGAACAAGAGAAGAAAGCGACGATGAAGCTGAAGAAGAGCTATCTGAGGAAGAACAAGAAGCTATAGCAGATCCTATAGAAGTTAGGTTGTTGAGGGCCATTTTGAAGATCAAAAAGAGGCCCGGGATCAAAGTTTCTACCTATTTTGGAGATTTGAATCCAGAACAGCTTAGTGATTGGATCAATGACATGGAGGAGTATTTTGAGTATGAAGATGTGGAGGACCCAGATCGGGTCAAGTTTGCAAAGACAAAGCTAAAGGGCCATGCTAGTATTTTGTGGAAGGAGGTCTAGTTGGAGAGAAATAGAAGAGGAAAAGGAAAGATTACCAGATGGGATCAGATGGTGAAGAAACTAAAGAAGCAGTTCATTCCTATGGACTATGAGATGGAGTTGCTGAAGAAGTTGCAAGGATTGAAGCAAGGTAACAAGTCTGTCAAGGAGTATACAAAAGAGTTTTATAAGATTACTATCAGGACAGGCCATGTAGAGGCCAATAAGGAGAAGGTAGCCCATTACATTAATGGGTTGAGGCCAAGTATTCAAGAGGAGTTGAGCCTAGTCAAAATGACCACCATAGAAGATGCATACCAGTTTTCCTTGAAGGTGGAAGAGAAGCTAAATAAAAGATTCGATAGCAAGCAAAGGGGAAGAAGTCAAAGTGGAAAGACTTGTGGAAGACCCTCTGGAGGTCGTAATGAAGATCAAAATAAAAATGAAGAGGTTGGCACCAGTTGAAATTAGAGAGGGGATAATGCTTACTGCCCTCGTGACCAAAACAATGGTGAGCAAAGAGGAAGAGGAAGAGGCTGACCTGGGCAAGGACCTAGAAGAGGACGTTTCAGAGGAACCTGTTTCCAATGTGGAGAAGAAGGGCATCGAGCATACGAGTGTCGGCAACATCAAGGAAGGACAAATAGAAGAATTGGAGGTAATGCACAAGTTGTACATGTAGATGAAGATGTGCAGACTGAGCATTTTGAAGATACTGAAAGGGGAGAAACCCTAGTTGTCAGAAGAACTTTGTTGAATGAGGAGAAAGAATCCAATCAAAGGAAGAGTTTATTCTACACAAGGTGCAAATGTGAAGGTAAGTGTTGTGATATTATTATTAACAGTGGAAGTTTCTGATAATCTTGTTTCAGAAGAGATGGTTGAAAAGTTGAAGTTGACAAGAAGAAAGCATCTGCATCCATATCGGATTGCATGGTTACAGAAGGACCATAGAGCTTTGGTCAATGAGAAGTGTTTAATGAAGTTCAAGATTGGTGACTACCATGATGAGATGTTGTGTGACATTATACCAATGGATGCATATCATATGTTGTTGGGGAGGTTGTGGCAGTATGATAGGAGCACTATCCATGATGGCCGTGCAAACACATATTCCCTAACGAAGGATGGAGTTTGTCATAAGTTGAAGCCCTTGAAGGAGGTGGAAGAAAAGATATGTAGTACTGCCAGAATTTGTTTGGTAGATGGTAGGAAATTTTTGGAGAGTATGAAGCATGAGTGTCATTGCTTTGCATTGATTCCTAAGATTAGTCAAGAGAAATGTGAAGATGCACCAGCAGAAGTTTCAGATATGTTGGAAGAATTTCAAGACATTATCTCTGATAATGTACAAGAAGGTTTACCACCAGTGAGGAAGATAAGTCATCAAATAGATTTGATACTAGGAGCCAGTTTGCCAAATAAGGTAGCCCATAGAATGACTCCAGCAAAGAATGAAGAGCTGAACAGACAAGTTCACGAGTTGCTAAGAAAGGGACTGATAAGAGAGAGCCTAAGTCCATGTGTGGTACTTGTAGTACTAGCACCAAAGAAAGATGGAGAGTGGAGAATGTGTACAGACTGTCGAGCCATCAATAAGATTACAATCAAGTATAGATTTCCACTACCTAGAATGGATGACATAATGGACTGTTTGAGTGAATCTAAGTACTTTACGAAGATTGACCTAAAGAGTGGGTATCACCAGATCCGTATTAGATAAGGAGATGAGTGGAAGACAGCCTTCAAAACCAAAGAAGGTTTGTATGAGTGGTTAGTCATGTCATTTGGGCTAACCAATGCACCGAGCACATTCATGCGGCTCATGAACGAGGTATTGAAAGAATTTTTGGGAAGTTTTGTTATTGTTTATTTGGATGATATTTTGATTTTTAGTAAGACTTGGGATGAGCATCTAATGCATATCAGAAGAGTTTTAGAGAAGCTAAGAGAAGAGAAGTTGTTGATTAATGTGAAGAAATGTAGTTTTGTAAAGAAAGAGTTGGTATACCTGGGATTTGTTGTCTCAGAGGAAGGTCTTAAGATTGATCCAAAGAATGTGAGGGCTATCATTGAATGGCCTATGCCAAGGAGTGCTTATGAGGTAAGATCTTTTCATGGTTTGGCAAGTTTTTATAGAAAGTTTATCAAAAACTTTAGTAGCATTTGTGCACCCCTAACTGAGACAATGAAAGGGGATAGAAAAGAGTTTAGATGGACTAAAGGAGTAGATAAAAGCTTTGATACATTGAAGCAGAAAGTCACAAAGCAACCTGTTTTGGCACTTCCAGATTTCAATAAGGTATTTCAGGTAGATTGTGATGTTAGTGGCAATGCTATAGGAGTTGTTTTGAGTCAAGAAGGTAAGCCCATTGCCTATTTTAGTGAGAAACTTAATGATGCCAAGAAAAAGTATTATGTTTATGGTCAAGGATTTTATGCTATAGTTTAGGCTTTGAAGAAATGGAGACATTATTTCTTTCCAAAAGAGTTTGTTTTATATACTAATCATCAGGCTTTTTAGTATCTTAATAGTCAAGGAAAGTTGAACCAGAGGCACTTAAAATGGGTTGAGTTTTTGTAGAGCTATACTTTTGTTTTGAAGCACAAAAATGGGAAGTCCAACAAAGTTGCAGATGCCTTGAGCAGAAGGTAAAATTTGTTGACAGAAATGAAGATAGAGGTTGTCGGGTTTGATGAGCTCAAAAGTTTGTATCATGAAGATCCAGATTTTGCAGAGGCCTAGAAAGCTTGTCTGGAGCATGTTACTTTGGACAGGACAAAATGGTTGGATTTCATAATCCAAGATGGTATGTTGTTTAAAGGAAGCCAGTTGTGCATTCCAAGGAGTTCCATGAGAGAGAACCTGATTAAGGAGAAGCATAGTGGAGGATTGGCTGGACACTTTAGTCGAGATAAGACCATTTCTATTGTTGGTGAAAATTATTATTGGCCACAGTTGCAGCAAGATGTGAGGAAATTTGTGCAGAGTTGCAGAGTGTGTCAGATGGAAAAATGAACAAGTCAGAATACAGGGCTATATCAGCCACTACCTGTACCAAAGAAGACATGGGATGATATTAGTATGGATTTTGTTCTTGGTTTACCAAGGACATAGAGAGGGCATGATTCCATTTTTGTGGTGGTGGATAGATTCTCAAAGATGAGACATTTCATTCCTTGCAAGAAAACTAATGATGTTGTTCATATTGTTGAATTATTTTTCAGGGAGGTGGTGAGATTACATAGTCTACCAAAGAGCATAGTTTCAGATTGGGATACCAAGTTTGTTGGTTATTTCTGGAGGACATTGTGGAAGAAGTTGAAGACAAATTTAAAGTTTAATTCTGCACAAAAATACACAGACTGATGGACAAACCAAAGTGGTGAATAGGAGTTTGGGTAACTTGCTATGGTGCTTAGTAGGAGATAAGCCCAAGGGATAGGATTTGATTTTACCACAGGTTGAATTTTCTTACAACAATTCTGTCAATAGGAGTACTGGTAAATCACCATTCCAGATTGTATATGGCAATAGTCCAAGAAATGCTTTAGAGTTAAGGAATCTGGACAAAGGAGAAAAGACAAGTGCCAAGGCTGAAGACTTTGCTGAACATGTGAAGAATTTGCATGAAGAGGTGAAAAAGCACCTTAATAAGATTAATATTCAGCACAAGGCTAAGGTGGATTAGAAGAGGAGTTATAAGGAATTTCAAGTAGGAGATGAAGTCACGGTTCACTTGAGAAAATAAAGGTTCCCAATTGGAACATACAATAAGCTGAAAATGAAGAAATTTGGACCATGCAAAATTTTGAAGAAACATGATTCAGGAAATGCATATGAGGTAGAGCTGCCAAGTGGGATCAACATTTCCCCTATTTTCAACATTGCTAATTTATCAAAATATCATGAAGGTGGAACAGAGGATGGACCAACAAAAGAACAGTGGAGTATTCTAGCATCTACTTCAACAGAGGAGATAGAAGAGATCTTGGATAGCCATGTGGGAAGAAATACTCAGAACAGGCAATATGAAGAATATCTAGTGAAATGGAAAGGAAGGCCTATTGAAGATTCTTCTTGGTTGTCTAAGGCATAGGTTGATCGTTTAGATTTTCCTCACACAAACACCTGAGACGTGACAGGCTCACTTCTCAAATTACCCTGGGTGTCTGATGCAGGAGCATCTAGTGGTGTAAGGGCAATCTTGCATCACCCAAAAAAAGATGTGTTTCAAAATTGTTGATGTTCTTTCTATTTCTTTTCAAAATTTGTGGTTTTGATTCCATAATCGCTTGAATAATGATGTAGAACTTTCAGATTTTCCAAACTACTAAAAATAGCAACCTGCTATTTTTAGAAAGTTTGCATTTGGGCACGAAATGAAGTGAAAATTTATTGGAAGCTTCATAACTAAAAAAAAAACCTTTGGCGAAGGGATCACACAAAGATCATTTGTGAGCTGAAAGAAATTAAAGTTTTTATTTCCTGAAAAATACCTGAAAATTATTCAAACTCAAGTTTGAGGCACTAAACAACCCCATACGAGCCTGAAAATGGCCAAACTGGTAAAGTGGTTTCTTAGCACGTAGAGCACTCTATGAGCTTTCTGACACATAAAACAGTTCGTCAATTAGACACCCGAATCAAAAGTTATGGCTCCCGGAAGTTGACCTATTTTTGGAGGGAGATGCAAAATTTGAAATTAGGCTGTTGGCTGCCAAAAAGGCTATTAATAACCATTTTTGGGAACCCTGAGCAGTAGTAGAGTTAAGGGGGGGAAGTGTAGAGTCAAGACTAGGTGGGAAAATAGAAACCCTAGCTAATTTGGGGTTACAGAAGGCAGAAGATTCCAGAGTCTGGTGATGTGTAGTTGTAGTGTGTTGTAGCCTGTAGAGGATTGATTCCTCTAATTGTATTTGAGCTTATGTAATGTAATAATTTGTCCAAATCAATAAAGAAAGTTCTATTTTCTATGTGCAATTTCTGTTGTTGTGTGTTTTATGATTTACCCCCTTCATCATATTCAAGATCATGATAATCAACAATATAGAAGAATTCAAAATTTGCTTAAGGGGATCAAAGAATTCAAAGTATGTCTCATGTTCAATCACAACTAATATATTTAATTGGGATATATATGAGTTAAGGGGTCCCCATAGGATGGCTTAAGGGGTCCTGATAGGATGTCTTAAGGGGATCAAAGAATTCAAAGTATGTCTCATGCTCAATCACAATTGATATAATTAATTAGTATATATATTAATTAAGGGGTCCTAGGAGAAATGATGGCTTAAGGGGTCCTCGTAGGATGGCTTAAGGGGTCTTACTAGGATGTCTTAAGGGGATCAAAGAATTCAAAGTATGTCTCATGTTCAATTACAATTGATATATATATATATTTGGTGAAGTTGCCCAAGGAAACCAAATTTAACAGTAATATACATGACAAAGTGATTATGAGAAATGATGGCTTAATGCGTCCTCATAGGATGGCTTAAGGGGTCCTAATAGGATGTCTTAAGGGGATCAAAGAATTGAAATTATGTCTCATGTTCAATCACAATTGATATAATTAATTAGAATATATATAAATTTGGTGAAGTTGCCCAAGGAAACCAAATTTAACAGTAATATACATGATAAAGTTATTATGAAAAATGATGTTTTAAGGGGTCCCTGTAGGATGGCTTAAGGGGTCCTAATAGGATGTCCTAAGATGATCAAATAATTCAAAGTATGTCTCATGTTCAATCACAATTGATATAATTAATTAGAATATATATAAATTTGGTGAAGTTAACAAAAGCAACCAAATTTAACAGTAATATACATGACAAATTGATTATACATTCAGATTTTAAGTTTCAAAGTAGGAAAACATGCACATAACGAACAAAATATATCAAATATTGATTTATATATATAAAAGTGTAGAGTAATTGTGTATGTACATATACAAATTTGGCATATATGCCAACTCAAAACAATATTTACAAAATGTGGCTATGCCATCTCAAGGAAATCTAAAACTTGTGGCGGATCATCAAAATGTAGCCTCTTCATGCCACCTGATATCAAAATGACAATAAATCAATTTTAACTATGTATATAAGCAATATCAATATATCATCAAAACATGTATTTAAATATATATATACACTTACATGTATTTACAAGTATTCCATGTTGTAGGTTGAATCTGCATCCTCTCTTTTTTATTTCAAAGTATGTGATGAATGTGATGATGACTTAAGGATACAAAATGACAATAAATAAATTTTAACTATAAGCATAAAATACACAATTTGATACAAATTTTAAGATAAAGGGAATAATATAGAGGGTGAAATGAGAATGAAAGATATTAAAAATATGAGTATATACACAATTACCTAATGCATTCACTTTTAGTTGAAGACTAAAAAATTGATCTAAAAAAATTGTATGGTGAAAACTTGTAGTGACAATCATGCAAAAATCTACTTGTAGGGTACACCTCCAAAAATAATGAATGTAAGTAAATTAACTATATATACATGAGTCGATACAAGTTTTAAGTTAAAGAGAATAATATAGAAGGTGAAATAAGAATGAAAGAATATACAATTGTTCATCGATACATCAACAAGATGACATACAACCACTATATATATATTTACCTATCTTTACAAGTATTCCATGTTGTAGGATGAATCCGCATCCTCTCTTTTTTGTCTCAAAGTATGTGATGAATGTGGTGATGGATTACGGATACAAAATGACAATAAATAAATTTTAACTATGTATATAAGCATAAAATACATGAGTCGATAAAAATTTTAAGATAAAGGGAATAATATAGAAGGTGAAATGAGAATGAAAGAATATCTCAAAAACACAAAACATTGATGCAATATGTAACTAGATAACATGTGATATGAAATATATGAGTATATATACAATTACCTAATGCATTCACTTTTAGTTGAAGACTACAAATTTGATCTAACAAATTTGTATGGTGAAAACGTGTAGTGACAATAATGCAAAAATCTACTTGTAGGGTACACCTGCAAAATAATGAATGTATGTAAATTAACCATATATACATGAGTCGATACAAATTTTAATATCAAGAGAATAATTTATAGAAGGTGAAATGAAAATTAAAGAATATACAAATGTTCATCAATACAATCATGCAGGATCTCTAGACTTGTAGGGGACCTACAAAAATAATGAATGTAAGGGTAGGTAATGTAGGAGCACAATTAACACTAAGAGGGGAGGTGAATTAGTGTTAATATAATAATTCAATTTTCTCACCTTTTACAAATTGTCAATGAACTTTATTATGAACTGAGATCAAATATTAACTTCACAATCATTAAATTGTTAAACACCAATTATTAATACAGAGAAACAACAAAAGAAGTTTAACTCAAAGATATACCGAGTGGAAAACCCTCTAGGGGTAGAAAAACCACTCAAAATACCTCACTAGCTTAAATGAAAAACATCAAGTTTACAAATATCTCACTGACATATAGACAAAGGCTCACTGGCATAGGAAGGTCTCACTGACCACAAGCCTCACTAGCATAAGAAGGTCTCACTGACCACAAGCCTCACTGGCATATGAAGATCTCACTGACCAATTCAATTGTCCTCATCAAAGTAATGTGCAAGATATGATTGCTTCTCAATCTAATTTGCACCATTCATGACCTGTCATCTCTAACCACACTCAGACCAATCTGCATACTAGTCTCATTATCTTTGTTCAATCAATTCACAATTCATTCACCTGATTATCTCTACACAATAATTAACCTAATTATCTCTGCATAATAATTCACCTGATGCAGTCAATTGCATATTGTCTTTGTGATTCAATCTAAAAATTTGTTGTACAAGGAGATCTTCATCACAGTATTTTGATCCTTACACAAACTCTCATACAAACATCTAATGATCTTGTCACTCTATGTATCTGATTTAGTTTATCTCTACACAATTAATTTCATATTATCTTCATGTATCACAAGTTGTATTTAATTTGCATATATGTTCTTCAAACCCTCTTATTCACTGAAAAATTTCATTTCAATTTGTACCATTTAAAAACACACACTTCAATCTAGAACATGCAACAATAAGGCATATAAATCTTCTTCAAAATTCTTCATATTCCTCTTACATCTGATAACCAATTCATCTCCTTTACTTTTTATTTCCATTATCTTCATCTCAAAACTCTTCAACTTCTTCATCTCTGCAAAAAACACCTCCAAACAAAAATTAGAACATAAAAAATTAAAGCCCATTCAAATTCAAATTCTCTTCATATCTTCTTCATAAAAACTTCTTGGACAATCTCCAAACCTTTCACCTTCTTTGCACAAACAATTCATCTAAAACAATATTGTGAATGGAAAAAAATATTTCATAAAAAAAACTCTCCAATAAAATCTTCACAAATTTAATTAAAACAATCATATCTAGCCTCTCCAATCTCCAATCTATTTATCTACATAAAGAAAATATTCAAACCCACAACTCTTCTCTTATGAGGATAGAAAAAGAAAGGCGTAAAAAGCCTATCTTCACTCATAAAAATAAATCAACTCTTCAAAAGAACTTCCTCTTTTTTCTCCTCAAAGCATGAGATGGATTTAAAATAAGAAATAAATCTCTTTAAAAAAAACTCCTTAAAATCTTATAAAATCCACTTCATGCCCACCTTTTGCTCAATGCATAAGTAAAAATTACTTTTTTTTAATGTCATAAAAATGACATAAAGGGGGCGGGGGGGGGGGGGGGGGGGGCAACCTCTTAATGGTTTAAAACAAAGTTTTTAAAAATAAAACAAAGCCATAAAGAGCTTAGTAATTAGGCTCTCCAAAGCCACTCAATGGCTTTTGAAAACTTCAAAAATTTCCATAAAATAGGCATCAGGCAAAGATTAATATGGCTTATTCCATAGCTTTTCAAAAAAACGTGCTCTCCATAAATAAGACTCTTCGATAGTTTTGGCTCCCATAGGTCATAAAGAATGATGGCTTTACAAGGTAATAGAATATGAAAAGGGCTGATGATAGGATGATTGAAATGCCCTCTAGCAGGTTGTAATAAGTGATCTGACCTGTGATAACAGGTCACCTCCCAAACATGACAAAAGTGCTCCTATATAATTTGCAATATGATTTAAAGATAGTTTGAGATTGATTAAAAAAATGATCAACCAACATCAATATTTATGTCAACACAAACTCTTGTAGATGATGAATAACATCAACCTTCAATATCAATGATTCTATTCTGAGAATTTTAATAAGAATAAGTAGCAAGATATCATTTCAAAACACAAATCATCTTGATCATGTGAAGCCTCCTGTTGAAGCATGAACCCTTTGCATATGGTACCATGTAAACACCTTTGAATGATTAACCATACTTTTAATGTCCTGATGGCCCCAAAATGATTTGTGCATTGGACCCATCTGGACAACCTGTAAACAACACTTTGTTAAAACAATCTTGCATCATCATAACATAAAGCATCATGTCTAAAAATGTGACAAAGATCAAACATATCCTAATCAAATGAGATATCTTACCATATCTGCATTATCATCAACTTAACACCTTTTTGACATCAATGACAACCTATTTCTATCAGGTAAAAGGATGGATTAAGGGGAGCTAAGAGGATGGATTAAGGGGAGATACATGAGTCAATACAGATTATAAGATAAAAGGAATAAAATAGAAGGTGAAATAAGAGGATGAATTAATGGGACATAAGAGAATGGATTAAGGGGAGCTAAGAGGATGAATTAACAAGATGTAAGAGGATGGATTAAGGGGATGTAAGAGAGGGGGTTTAAGAGGAGATACATGAGTAAATATAATTTATAAAATTAGAATTTTCATGATTTGAATCATGGTGATTAACCTAGCCACTCAAACTATGTGTCATGTGAGAAAATTAGTTCTATATTTATAGAAAATTGATTAAGGGTAGGTAAGAGGATGTCATAAGGGGAGCTAAGGTGATTACTTAATACAACTATATTAACTATCGATTAAATATATATACAACTATAAGCATACCTAAAAATTTATTCCATTGTACCATCTGCATCCTCTCTTTTTTACAATGTATCTATGATTGTCTCATACTCTTCAATAGAAATTGTCCATAGCTCTTTATTAGCAGTTCTTCCATGATATCTCACTAATTTTATAATTGTTACCACCACCAAATATGAGTAGTGTATAATCTTCTTATGTGTTTCATAATCTTCGAATGCATACAAACCATTCTTCCTTGTTAGGTATTTTCGTAGCCAAGTGCCAACAACCACCATCAAACTTATTGGATAATGAAAGCCATTATCATCTTCTTGAGGTGCTGTTAACTTATGTTTAGTCTCCACACATTGAGAAAACTAATATTTTGTTTCCTCTTCATTCTTCTCAGGTGCAACGACAGCATACACATGTCCTGCAAACAAAATCTAATTCAATAACTTGTGTGACATAAAATGACTAATTTCTACATACATGCATCCATATATAATTAAATATTTAAAAAAATAGTAATAAAGTGAAATAAATAGAATTAAAGTACCTCCTTGTACAAGGTCTAAAACATTGTCATAGTCATTCGATGCAAACACTTGATCATTGTTTCTAATTGTTGTTTCATATTGATTGTGTGTTTGAGTAGGTGTCAATGATCTTTGCCTCCACTCTTCAACCCATTCGGTATTCTCACATCCTTCCCAATCTCCTAAAATACAAAACTAACAAAATTATGCAAGCTCCCTTATCCATATAGTCCATGTGCTTGCATTCAAACTCTTAAATGAATGCTAGTTAGTAGTGTTAACCTTTTTTCCCTCTGTCCAGAGCCAAACAGTTAACATGGTATTTTCCTTGAAAATCCCTTTGAAGAGGTCCTCATAAAGCAAAGTGCCAAAATTTCCCAGAAGCCTTGCCTAATAACCTTACCATTGTAAAGAGCTTGAAAAAATAGGCAAGTTTGCTTTTTACAGCACCCTGAAATTTGTCCAAATGAAGAAGTTATGCATGGTCAAAGTTTCAGTCAACTGATAGTTCAAATGTGCATTTTGGTGGGCTCTCAAAAATTTCCATCGGCATTTAAAAATGATCGTCGCGGGTCACGACACGTGTCAACGGCGGAGCACAGTTTCTAAAAGTTTCAATGTTGCCGTGGAGGGCACCACGTGTCGGCTTCCGCCACGGTCTCTTTGCAGTTTCTTTAAGTTTCTAACTCGTTGTTTCTTTAAGTTTCTAAGAGTGGCACGGATGGAACCACATGGAGCCACCTGAGGGACACATAAAGTTTCTCAAGAGCCCCACGGATGGAGACAAGTGGCAGCCTCTGCTTATGTTTCTAAAAGTTTCACGGACCCCGCCCAAGTTTCGCGAGCCCCTTTTATAAAGTTTCTCAGTGCCGCGGGTTGCGACAAATGTCAGCGGCGGAGAGTCCCTGTATTGTTTCTCAGAGTCACGTGGAACTTGCCATGTGTTGCTTTCCGCTGAAGTCTCTTCTATGTTTCTAAGGTGGGACAGAACTCTCCACATGTCCCTTGTGGTTTCCGTGGAAGCTGACACATGTCAACTTTCACATAGGTTTCTTTTGTTTCAGTGCGGAAGCCAAGAGAGGAGGTGGGCCCCTACTATGTTTCTTAGAATGAAGCGGAACCTGACAAGTGTCAGCTTCTGCGTGCATCTTAAGTGGGTCTTAAAAAAGTTTCTGTCTTATTTCTCTCTGCACGGAAGGTGCCAAGTGGCGGGTCGGCCCAAGTTTCAAAGAGCCTCTTTATATGTTCAAAGGTGTCAGCTGCGGAGGGTCTCATATGCTTCTCAGAAGATAGGCGGATAGTGCCACGTGTCAGCATCCGCGAAGGTTTCAAGTAGTGTCTCTATGTATCCCAAGAAGGCGTGGAAGGCGCCAGGTGTCTTCATCCACATGAGTCCCAGCTGAGCCTCTATGTTTCTCACGATACCGCGGGGCTTGACACGTGTCAGCTTCCGCACATGTTTTCGACGGGGGCTTCTCAAAGAGTTTTGGCACCCAGTTTCTTATATAGACACAGCCTGGACCCAATGGCATGGTTTGACAATTTCATAATGATTCTTCGGGTCCATAGCTTGCGTTTAGGGTTGTATATGCCGAGACACAGTTGAAGATACAGAAGCGATATACACAAGTAATTGACCAAACTTTGACCGCCTGTACCTCCTCCGTTTTAGCAAATTTTCACATGTTGTAAGAGGCAAAGTTGTGTATTTTCATCCCCTCTTTCATTTGGTGGGCTTTTTGGGAGGTTTTGTCACTTTTCAATAGATGAAGATTTTTTGGGGCAAGCAGCTCGCATTAATGGCAAAATATCCCACCACCACTTCATCTCCAACCTATTCTACGCTGCCTAACTATCAAAAGCAGTTGTAAGCATTCAATGCTAGATTATCCTCCACCATGTCTGAGGATCAGATCGATGACATGGCTATTTGCATTGAAGACCCAAATATCTCCCACCTGCCCCTATTCCAGATCTTTTGCACCATTACTCTTGGCAGGTGGACGTCCCTTCAGGAAGATATTTCTGATTGCAACTCCCTGAGTGGATTTTGTAACCGACCTAGATTTAGTATTTTGCAGTGCTATATAAGTTGAGGCTTATGATGTAATAAGGGTTGGAAATTTCTTGAAAACATTATGTTCTCCCTATTTCCAAATAGAACTTTTCACACTGTAACCTTGCCTTTCATTAGATATATGCGAGCTATCATGCCTTTTGCTGATTTTTCTATCTCTGTGTGAATCTGCATATGGTTGTCTGTGAATATTTCTTATTCCTCTCAATCATTTTGCTCCTTACCTCTGATAGAATCATCTATTCTGTGTATATTTGCTTGCTGTATCTGATTATATTGTGCATATTTCAGTCTTTGCAAAGGTTCTTTAGAACTTTCTGGTGCATCACCCTTTTATGTTTTTAAGTATTGTTGCTTTATCTTTCATTTTAGCACATCGCTTCCCCTTTTCACCCCAAAATACAGTAGTTTTAGGTGATAATTAGACAAGGAAGCTAGCCTTCTCTGGAGGTTTGATCTCATTTAGCAAAGTCCCACACTTAGAGATCAATCCCATTGTGTCATTGGAATGCTTGGAATCCCATTCAAGCAGGGTGCAATTTCATGTGACAACAAGTAGATCCACTGATTGTCTCACAATCATGTCTAGGTAGAATGTTCTCTTCTTCAACAAACCAAAAGAATTGTCAAACTATAGAGTACTCTCTTTATCTTGTAGATAATTTTGTATTGCACCAATCCACAATTGCATGTGCATCTTAAATTTTACTGCATCCTCAAATTTCAATTGCTCTCTAGTAAGAATTATTTTAACACATGCACCAGCTCCATCATTTTCTCCTTTACCATGTCTAGCTTCAAAAAAACTCCACATATGTTGGACATTATTTTCCTTGTGAACCCTACTTAACCATTGAAACATTCGAGCATTCTTGAACTGTCCCATACAATTATCTAACCATGTGAGATGTTTTGTCATCTGGAGTCCTCTTTTCTCTTAAATCTGTATAGAATATATTGAAACAATATTGAACAAACTCTTATGAGTGTAACCGGTTGTCACTCAAATATAAATGATACTTCCTCAAAAAATTTCTATCATCCTTTGTACTATCATCTGTATGCTTGTATACAACATGAATAAACATAGCCACCTCCACTGAATTGTAATATTATGATTGGATTTACTCTTGTGAAGAAAGAGTATAGTTTTCTACAAAATCAACCACTGATAGTATAGTTCCAACTAGAAATGTGTGTGAAATTGTCTATCAAGCCATCAAGCATGTTGAGAGTGTTTGTGTAATGCCCCGCCATGCATCCCTTAAGATAAGTTTAACTAAGCAATAAAAAGGGTGAAATTTTTTTTTTTCTTTAGAAGTGGTAATATCAAAACATAACATGGTCTAATAGAAACAACTTAAACTAACATCTCTAGGGATTACATAGCTGCATTATTGAAATATAACAATAACTAACAACATACATAGTTTAATCAAATACACCAACTAGCATATTTCATTACAACATCCAAATACATCAACAAGTTTGCACTAAGATTACAAGTACAAATAGTTTATCTTACAAGAGGAATTACATAGTTTCATTGTTACAAAATCTCTTTTTCAGAATACATCAAATTACATAATGAATTCCACTGATACATAGATCTAGATGCAATAATTGTCTTCAAACATAGGTGCAAAATGGAATCCACTATGAGAGATACATCCACGAACCATGGCACCAAAAAAAACCAATGGAATAATGTACATCCACCTGACTATGTGGAACCCTGAGGTCCACCCCCCGTGCTAGGAGATAACAATGAGGTCCCACAGAGCCAACAGTCAAGAAGATAATATGCTAATAGATGCAAGGACTACGCATGACTCCAATAGAACACAGATCAATAAGAACAACACAAGTAACTCAAATACTTACTCACTTAATTGAACTTCCAGAGGCACTCACACAACTGAAGGAGGAAATACAACTAGGGAGTACTAGATTGCAATAAGGAGTGTCATCACATAGCTTGTCATGGGTTATCCTGGCAGGTCTTCCTAGGCACTGCCCCCATCCTGGGCTATCTTGGCAACCTCTCACGACCACCGGCCCCCAGACAAACTCATGCGGAACCAACATACCTTTCATGAGGACAAGGTAGTTGATTTGTCATTCTAGGCCTTCTCATCTCATCCCAAGCCTAAACGAGCACTTGAGCCATGAGTGAGGCATACATTATATTGCTTAATGTGATTAACTATCCAACCCTCTAAATTTATTATTATGTTATCATTGGATTAAAAACGTCCAACGGGTTATCCTGGCAACCACTTTGGGCATCGACCCCACATTGAAAGCCACTCCCCTACTTGCATCTAGAAGACCCTATCCATCAAGCAAGACATAATGACAGGTAACCATATACCATGCAAGGCATTTACCTTCTTGCATACAAATCATATCTCAAGGACCAACTCTTGAATCATTGTCCCAAAACTTCCAGTTGAAAAAGTCACGACAACCATAAACATGAAACTAGAGCAAGGCATGGGTCATCTTGCTCCCAAATTTTAACCAATTTCAAAAAACAACACAATATTTTATTCCATGCTCAATACAATAATGAACCCCAACATTCAAGAAGGACTCTACAACCACATCACAAACATGACGTCAACATGAGTTCAAGACAAAACCACAAGAATAGGTACTCTGAGCAAGGCATTACCCATACTAACATGAAACAAGAGACAATATTATAAGAGTGTGTTTCATTCGACTCACATTCACACCCTCCTAGGCCTCTGGAAACACTTCTACAACACTTGACATCATTAAAATAAAATGGTCATACATCACGATCACTTCCAAAACACATCATAAACCAAGATCCATCATCAATACTTCAATAACAAAACCACAAATGTAACATATGCACTAATAATGGTCTTAAAGAATGTAACATTATTCCAAGCATGATAAATCATCTAACAGCATAAGATAGCTCTATCCCAACAATGCAAAATAATAATAACTTGAAAGGGTTACCAATTATTCTATAACAGGAAATTCAGTCAAACAAGATACTACTCATTATTAGACTGAACCTCTTTCTACACCAATGTGGATCTTATTAAAATTCTTGACTAGATCTAAAATAACAATTCAATATTTATAATATGATAAATTTTACCTAAGCATTTAACTCCACTTTATATACTATATAATACTCATTAATTAAATAAAACTTGGTAAAAAAATATTCTAATTAATTACTAATTGAATAATAATTTTTAATATTCTTATATTTAAAATATGCAACAAAAATATCAATATCCACACCCAAAATTTAAATCACATCTACATTCAAATCTTTTAAATGAGGCATAAAATAATAAATCAATACATTATTTTAAAAGGATTTGACTTTTTTATTTATAAAGTAATGCTTAAATATAATATATCTCTAAATAATAGGGATGAAATAAAATAATACTTAAATATAACACATCCCTCAATAACAGGGATTTGATTTCTCATAAATAAAATAACACTTAAACATAACACATACCGAAATAATAGGGATTTGATTTCTCATAAATAAAATAACACTTAAATATAACACATACCGAAATAATAGGGATTTGATTTCTCATAAATAAAATAACACTTAAATATAACACATCCTGAAATAATAGGGATTTGAGTTGAAATATAATAATACTTAAATATAACACATCCTAATAATAGGGATTTGATTTGAAATATAATAATACTCAAATATAACACATCCTAATAATAGGAATTTGATTTTTCTATTAAAAAAATACTTTAAAAAATAAAACACATCCATAAAACTGTTCTTCCCTATTAAATAGGGAGTTGACATCACACCTTCAAAATAATAAATAAAACTCAAATTAAAACAATAATTTATTAAAGGACAATTTTAAAGATAGTTAAACTTTATAATTAACTTTATGCAACATCAAATACTTAATATTTAGCTTAAAAAAAAGGTATAATTATTTTAATTCTTAAGTTAAAATTAAAATAAGTTATTATATGCAAGAATTAATTAAATCAAATTCAAAAGAATAAGATTTTATAGTTTCAATATATATATTTTGATTTTCACAAATAAAAATACTTTCTAAACTCTAACAGAATTTCTAATTCTAATATGGTAATACAAAAGGCAGATTTTTAAGTTACTAAACTTACCATTCCTATTTCCTATCAAGGTTAAAATGAAATTATTTAAGCACAAAGATATTTATTTATTCACTTCTATTCATTATGAAAGCTATTCATTTATTCATATAAAAGTATTCACACAAACTGGAATTAAATTTGATGAAAAGTATTTATGTGAGAGTTTGGCTGAGCCAGGCCATATGGCTTCCATGTACAAGAAGAGGAATTCTGAAGAATTTAATTCAGGTAAAATTTCATTGTTTTACATACTAAAATTCATTGTTTCAAATGCATAAACTACAGACCAAACTTCATTTGCAAATTTTTTTTTTAAAGCTCTTAAATAGTTTAATTGTCATTTAAGATTTTAAGCTTTTGGAAGTTTTATAGAGGGAGAAGGGAAACAGTACCAGATTGCAACCTTATAGAAAATAATTTGAGGGTAGATATATTTATTTATATCTTATTTTATTTTATTTTATTTTATTTTTCTTTCCCAATGCATAAACACAGAGGAAATTAAATTTGTTTTGAAATCCATTCACAGGTAAATGAAATACAAGAAGACCAAAGACTAGACATTTACCAGACATGAAATTGACAGATTTGAAGAACAATGCTTAAACTAACAAGCATGAAGAGATGATTAAATCAATGGAAGAGTGAGATTCCTACACAGAGACACAATTTCACAGAAAACATTTATTCACTTATTCAAATAAACATACCTGGAATTTATCCTTGAGTTTCAGAATCCTCTTCCCGTTGATTTCCTTTCTTCCCCAATTCTTCTTCTGCCCAACTCCCCCAAATTTCTATATATCTGAACTCTCCCCTCAAAATAATCTTCCCAAAACCAAAAATAGACTCCATTACTGACATCCACTATCCCAATTTTTAAATGCATTTCTACTACCACTATCTGGAATATTTCCAAATCTTGAAAATTATTTCCAGCAAACACTTCCTCAAAACAATTAACGACAATATCAAAATAATATCTTCCAACCCAAAATAGACAAAATAATCAAATCCCACTACCTCCATTCTCTTCGTTTCAAACCTCCACAACCCCAAAATTAATTGCATTCATAACACCGCTAACTGGAATATTTTCAAATTTCTGACAACCCACTCCAACACAAATTAATGGCAAAATAAAATAAAATCTCACATGTCAGATAAAATCAATAAAGTACTAAATATAACAATATTATTATTATTGCTAGCTTTCAAAGCTACTAATTTAATTTAATATAAAAATCAACTAATTAATATTCTTAATCTTCTACATTAAATAAATAACTAATATTGATGTATATATATATAAACTTATTATTGTTATTATTATTATAACAATTAATAAATCTCCAACAAATACACATTGACTATATAACCAAAATGATCAAACATCAACACATCTATACACATAGATCACTTATTCTATAAAATGAACCAATGACTATAATCAACAACTTAATACCTTGGTCACTAAGTTCAATAAAATGAACCTTAAACTACAATAAACAAACAATAACAACCACATACCAAAGGATGACCAACACCCGAGGACAAGTACCAACTGAGACAAACTGAAGACATTGGTTGATAGAGGGAACCCCATGTTATCTCCCATTCACATTATCCATTGGTGTAAAGGCACACTCAGACCTGCCAATTCAGGTGGAGTCAATGCCTGGTACCTGCAATCTTGCAGCAAACAAAAGTATCAAATACAACATATATATAATCATCCAACAGGCACACTGTGACAGGGAATCGCAGCGTAGTATGGTACTCAACATAAGTAATACTACATTGTCCCTTCACAAAACACATCAAAAATATCCACATTAACCAAGTTCATAAACAACCTGATAACACATCATCAAAATAGTCACATAAATCACATACTAAACTAATCTACATAATCAATTAACCCATAAATGATCACATCATAAGCATAATGTATTAATCATAAACATCAACAGTGCCATCATAATAACTATCAATGAGTGTCATCAACTACATCAAAACAATAAACCTACCTTCAACCTGTCTAACATACCCTAAGTATTTTGAGTATTTTGCCTTCATCTTCATGCTTCATAGTTTGACCACCTACACATACAAGGTGAAACTAGAGGGGCACTATAGTTTGACATATTTTGGCACAATATTACTCTTAAATTCCTATATGAATGCATGTACACTAATTTTTTATGTGATTAAATCACAACACTTTCTAATTTTTTGATCCTCTAAAGAATACTCAACATTCTTAAATCTTTTAACATCCACTAATTGTTGTCCAATATCATTTTCAAGACATTCATGCATACAAACTCCTAAGAATGAAAGATTGACACAACTAGTGCATTGTCCAAAAATATATGAACTTAAATAAAATAAATGCCCATTAAATCTTTCACAAAACAAACATGCTATAAACTCCTTGATTGTTTCAAGTTGCATATTAATACCACATTCTTGCATAATCATGTTAGTATGTAAAGTACAACGTATATATCGAAAAACATCATACTAATAACCAAATTTCACATACATTTTACAGCAACAAGAGGTTCGTTGCTTATTAATTTTGGCATATCAAGGTTTACATTTTTCAAATGATCTTTGAATTATGCTAATATTTCCAGGTAACATTGAATCAACTAAAAATTTTCTATAAAATTTGGTTTGAGTTGTGTCTAATAGGTGTTTTGGATGAGGATTGTGAATTTTGGACCCCACTCTTAATTTTAAAACATCTCTAGCAATAGATGATACCTAGTATTATCATGCAAATATTTTTCAACCAAAGATTTGATTTCAATATTCAATTTCATGTCAGACCTTGGGAGTTGACCACTAAAACTTCAACATTGGTTGATTGGATCGTTTTCTATACTTTCTCTTCTCTTTGCATCTCTTACTGATGTTTTAGGATGTATGTTTAGAATTCCACTAATGTTTCTTAACATTCTTTTGTCAAAAGTTGTTTTATTAACTATAGTAGTTGTTATAGCTCGTCATGTGCATTCTTATCTTTAGATTGATTCTTTTTTCCAATAGACTCAATGGTACTAGCAATAGTAGATATAGCATGTTTAAGTGATTCATCTTTTCTTTTTGGTTTCACAAAAATGCCTAACTTTTTCATTAATTTTCTCATTTTTCACATTCTCATCAATTGCATCATGAGTTGACATTGAAATGATAGTTTTTTTCGATAATTTTTTTTTGTATAATCTATTGGCATACATTCTTATTTGTCTCCAAGAAATCTTACTAGGAAGATTATCCAAAATAATACTTTCAATTTTTTTAAAAAATATTTTCATTTTCAACAACACAGGGATTTTTATTTTCACCAACACAATGATTTTCATTTTCAACAACAAAAGGATTTTCATTTTCACCAACACAAGGATTTTCATTTTCAACAACAAAAGGATTTTAATTTTTACCAACAAAAGGGATTTTATTTTCAAAATTCATTTCTACAACTTGTCTACGAATGGCATCAATCTCAACATTGTTATATCTAGCTTCTTTTAAATGATCAATACGAATATCATCTATAATCACATTATCCATATCATTCAAAGGTGGATTTGAACACATACATGGATTTGTTCCTATTTTCACATTCTCCATAGCATTGAAAGGTGGATTTGGAGACATAGTAGGATTAGATTCTATAATTGAATTATCTTCCACATTCACCTCTTACAAATTTGCATCTTCTACATCCATAGTCTCTTCAATGTTTTTATCTTTACTACTCATGGAATTTGATGCTTCAACATTATTCATTGCTTGAATCCTCATTCTTCTATCTCTTTGCCATTTTTCCTCCTCTTTCTTTGTTTGATTTTCTTCAAGGGTCCATACCTTCCTATCTTTCCTCTTTCGATGACATTGTGATCCCATTCTGAAGTACAAATGAATTTCAATAGTAAAAGTCTTGCCTTTTTATTCCTCCTTCAAATGTATAGAAAATGAACACAATTCCTCTCCAAAATTGTCTCAATGTTACCTCCTTCCAATATTCAAATGAAATTACAAGTTCAAGAGCATGTATGATGTAGTCACGGTTAGGAGGGTCCTCAAAGAGAATAGTCTAGACCATGCAGCTAGAATAAACACAATGGAAACAACTAAAAGATATAAAGAAATTGTAGATTCAGTCCTTCAGTATATCAAAGAATTCATATAAAAATTGGATGGCAACATGCGGACTTACAATTAGGGCTCACAAGTCTGATTACAGAATATGCACAAGATATGGCTTTGAAGCTCTCTCACAAAGAATATGAACTATGAACTTATGATAATGACCATAACTACTTTCCTAGGCTTCTATTACATCAATATATATCATATTCAGAACATAAGGTTCCTCCTTGTCAACCAAGGAAGATCACAAACTCCAGTGAAGTGTTGTAACATGTGTAGACGAATAGGTCAGACCTGATTGAATAGAACTCCTTCACGAATGAATAGAATTGCATGTGGATCTTAGGGAAGGTCATCCATAAACCAAACATCATTGAGTGATGTGTAATTTTAGCTCCATGAGTTGTGAATTTCTCCTCAAGTCTTCTCCTTCAGTTGATTGTCTAAGACTGTTAGGATGCTCTATTTTGAGAAAATAATTGATCTTCTACTAGCGACAACTTTCCGGTACCTAATCCAAATGCTCTGAATTTTGGATATGATGTGCATGAATGAATCTAGATGTTAAGTCTAGCTCTACAAGGTCTGAAATGTATCTATGGTAGAATGTGGACCTAAATATAGAAACTACTACTGACTGAACTACCTGAACTAAACTAGGAAAATGAAAAAGAACAAACTAAAATGTAAACAAATTGAAATGCAAATGTTTTTAGTTAATGCAAGATTGCTCTTGAACCATGGATGCTCCTGTATCAGACATCCAGGGTTATTGAAAAAGTGAGTCCCTCACTTTGTTGGGGTTAGAGGAAAACCAAGACTGTCGACCTTAGCCTAAGAAATCCATGATGAATCTTCTTCTAGTTTTCCTTTCCACTTCACAAGGTATTCTTTGTATTGTCTTCCTCTGGTGGTGCGTCCAACTCTACTATCCAAAATGTCTACAATTTGCTCTGGGGCTTGTTATGGTAACTGCTTCTTGAAGTCTTCTTCCATGCTATCACTGAACTCTTCTTCATGATACTGATATAGGTCTACAATGTTGAAAATAGGTGATATAGCCAATGTCTCTGGTAACTCTACTTCATATGCATTTCCTGAATCAAATTTTCTGAGTATCCTACATGGTCCAAAGTTCTTCATCTTCAACTTGTTATATGTCCCAACTGGAAATCTTTCTTTTCTCAAGTACACCATCACTTCATCTCCAACTACAAATTCTTTGTCTCTTTTTCTCATATGATTTTTCTTTATACTTACTATTCATCTCCTCCAAATGCTTCTTCACCTGACTATGCACTGTCTCCATATGTCCTACAAATTCTTCTACTTCTACACTTCTCTTATCTTCCATACTGATATCCCTCAACCCTATTACTCCTCTAGGGTTTAGTCTGGTAACAATCTCAAAGGGTGTTTTTTCGGTACTCCTATTCACTAAATTATTATATGCAAAATCTGCTTGTGAAAGAATCAAATCCCAACTTCTTGCCTTCTCTCCAACCAAGCATCTCAACAAGTTTTCAAAACTCCTATTTACTACCTCTATCTGTCCATCAGTCTATGGATGAAATGTTGAACTGAACTTCAAATTTGTCTTCATCTTCTTCCAAAGTATCTTCCAAAAGTATCCAAGAAATCTTGTATCTTTGTCTAAAATTATGCTCTTAAGTAATCCATGTAATCTTACAATCTCCTTGAAAAATAGGTTAGCCACATGCACTACATCAGTTGTCTTCTTACAGGGTATGAAATGTGCCTTCTTTGAAAATTTGTCCACCACTACAAATATTGAATCATGTCCTCTTTGTGTCTTCAACAATCCCATTATAAAATCCATGCTTATGTCTTTCCAAGGTCTCTCCTCTACTGTCAATGGTTTATACAATCTAGTATTCTGACTACTTCCTTTTGCAACTTGACAAACTCTACAACTCTACACAAATTTCGTAACATCCTTATATATCTGAGGCTAAAACTAGTTTTCACTCACCAAAGCCACTATTTTATCAATGACAAGATGTCCTCCAAATCCACCACTACGTTTCTCTTTGATCAAATTATCTCTCATTGAACTTCTAGGTATGCACAACTGATTTACTCTAAACAACATATCTTCCTGAATGAAATAATTGAACCACTTACTCCTATCTATCACAACAGGTTCCTTACATGCTTTCCAAGGTTCTGTAAAATCAAGATCTTCCTCATACATGTTCTTTAATGCATTAAATCCCAACACTTCAACTCTCATCTCTATTAACAAGTTTATTCTCCTACTCAAGGCATCTGCAACTTTGTTTGACTTCCCACTCATACACTTCAATACAAAAGTGTAACTCTGCATGAACTCTACCCATCTCATATGTCTCTGATTCAACTTTCCTTGACTCTTCAAATATTGCAAAGCTTGATGATCTATATACAACACAAACTACTTAGGCAACAAGTAATGTCTCCACTTCTTCAAGGCTTGAATTATGGCATAGACATCTTAATCATAGACTGAATATCTTCTCCTAGAATCATTCAACTTCTCACCAAAATATGCTACAAGTCTACCTTCTTGACTTAACACTACTCCAATTGCATTACCACTTGCATCACAATCTACCTGAACTACCTTATTGAAATCTAGTAATGCCGAAATAGGTTGTTCTATCACTTTCTACTTTAATAACTCAAAACTTTTGTCTGCTCCTGTTGTCCACTTGAAATCTTTTATGTCACCTCTCATTGTCTCTATCATAAGGTTACAAACTAAATAGAAATTTATGATGAACTTCCAGTAGAAACCAGCCAATCCATGAAATGATCTAAATTCTCCAATGCTCTTTAGTGTAGGCCACTCAACTATTGCTCTTACCTTTTCAGGGTCCATCTTCAATCCTTTCGCAGAAATCACAAATCCCAAGTACACCAATTCTTCCTTCATGAAACTACACTTCTTTATGTTTATTAGCAATATATCTTCTCTCACTCTCTACAAAACTTGTCTAAGGTGTTGTAAATGTTCTTCTTTTGTCTTTGTGAAAATGAGATTGTCATCCAAATATACAATAACAAACTTACCCAAGAATTTCTTCAAAACTCCATTCATCAATCTCATGAAAGTAATTGGTGCATTTGTCAATCCAAAACGCATCACTAACCACTCATACAATCCCTCATTTGTCTTGAAAGCAATCTTCCATTCATCTACTTCTTTGATTCTGATTTGATGGTATCCACTCTTCAAATCTATCTTTGTGAAGTATTTTTCTCCACTCAAACAATCCATAATATCATTCATCCTAGGTAAAGGAAATCTATACTTAACTATGATCTTGTTTATTTCTCTAGATTCTGTACACATTCTCCATTCTCCATCTTTCTTTGGTGCTAACACTGCAGGTACTGCACAAGGACTCAAACTTTCTCTGATCAAACCCTTCCTCAACAACTCTTGTATCTATCTATTCACTTCTTCATTCTCTGTTGGTGTCATTATATGTGTTGCTTTGTTAGGCAAACTAGCTCTAGGTATAAGATCCATGTGATGACTAATACTCTTGATTGGTGGCATAACACATATTCTGGTTGTAATTCTTCAATATCCTTTAGTGTTTTAGGCTTCTTAGGGATCAAAGCATAACACATATTCTCATGTCTCAAACCATCTAGAAATTTTATTCCATCTACCAAATAGATTCTAGCATTTCCACATACTTCACTCTTGGGATCACCTTCCAAAGGAATCAAAGTAATTCTATTTCTATTTGATGTTATAGTGTATGTATTCCTTCTCCCATCATGTATAGCTTTTCCATCATACTGCCAAGGTCTGCCCAACAAGATATGACATACATCCATTGGCATAATATCACACAATACTTCATCATGATAAGATCCAATATTAAATTTCACCAAACATTGTTCACACAGGTCAATGCCTTATGATCATCCTAAATCCATGCTATCTGATAGGGCTTAGGGTGTTTCAATCTTTCCAACTTCATCTTAGTCACCATGTCCTCTAAAACTAGGTTATCAGAACTACCACTATCAATTACAACTTTACAAAATTTACCTCTTGATTTGCATCTGGTTCTAAACAAAATTTTCCTCTATGGTGGTTCCCCATCTATCTCTGCTTGAAATAGTGTTCTCATCATCACAAGTAATTCTCCTTCCTTGTGTTTGCCAACTGAACTAGGTGATCCAACAGGTTCTTCTTCTTGTTGCAAGTATGTGCCTAATCGGTGTTGTCATTGATGTCAACATATCAGTGTTGTCATTGGTGTCAACCATGCTCTTATTTTGATGCTTTCTTATAATGAGTTAGATGCTTTGCATTTGCCTATGTAAGTATTGGAGATCCTGATATTGAGAAAATTGGCTTCTCCGGTGGAAACAATGTGTTGTAAAACAGCTGTCTATAGAAGAATAGTCCAATAGATTGTTCCACATTTCCTATATAAGGAATATCTTTGTCTGTGGATTGGAAGTTACTTAGAGACATGTTTGAAGATACTATATCTCAAGCTTTAGCCTCCGGTATGAAGATTTGAGTAAGTTATGTTCACCAAAGTGAAAACTACTTTCCCTATATATTTGGCGGTGACAAGCAGAATGTGTTATGCTCTGCATTCCTCAACTGTTAAGTATTTTAGTTTGTGGTTATAGAATCAAGTTGGTGGGTAAGTGCAAAAAGATGGGGGGCCAAAAAGTGGCCAAAAAATTTTCAAAAAAATTTAAGGCAAAACGCGAGCGCGTTATAACGCGCTCGCGTTATAATGCTCTCGCGTTATGGCTTGGCAATGACAACCCTTAGGCTCGTCATTGCCGAGCCATAACGCGAGCGCGTTATAACGCGCTTGCATTTTAAACTGTTTCTTATAAAAAAAAACCCCCGCTGCCATTTCATTTCATTTCATTTCTATGAGCTTTTCCTCCGCCCGCGGCATAAAACCCTTGCAAAAACGCGCTCGCGTTCTACAAAACACCGTTCAACACAAAAGATTTGTCGATTCATCGCCGAAATGCCGCCGCGACGTCGAGCACGCCAAAGGGGTGAGTTATCTTTATTTTTTTGTTTGAATTTCTTCCTAAATAGGTAGGTTTTTGTTGATTTTTGATGTATATTTTATTAATTGTAGGAAATGTTAATGCACCTCCTCAAAATCCACAAAATCTTGAGGAAGAAATACATGCAAAACAACAACCTCCTCCATTCATTCCTCGACATGCCCCTGGAACACAAGATAATATAATGGGGGAAATTGAAAACAACAAAAAACAAATTGAAGATATAATTGCAAGGTTGAAAGATCCTTCCACTTCAACCTTGCATAGGTCCACGCTTGCCGAATCTCTTGAGTCTATGTTATCAAATGTAAATTCAATTAGCAAGCAAATAACTAGTTGGACTGATAAAAAGAGAGAGTTTAGAGATTACTATGCAGATAAATTATCATACCAAGATGTCAAAAAATTACAAATTACAAAAGTAGACTTGTGTTCAATTTTCACAAACCCACAAACAAATCAACCTCCACCCATTACATGCAAGAGGTTCCCTATCCATTGGTGCAACAACCAAGCGATAAGGGACAATTTCGGGCAGAGGTGGTGGATAGTTTTTGACCATCCTCCATGCAATAACAATGAGGTCCCGCAATACTTTTTGAGGAAACTCTACTCCAAGTTTGTTCTCAATAAAGTGCCAAACTATTTTGATATGCGGGACTTCCAAGGTAGAGGTGGGGGCTCAGCACAGGATAGACCAGGGGCACGTCTTGACCCACAGCGGGTAGTGAGACGAGTAATCAGCAGACCAGCCCACGAGCATGTTTCTATCCCTTCCATTATGAAGGAGAGTGTTGAGGTCGATACACTGAGGTCGATTAGTGCCTTGACCCAGAGCATCATAGAGCATGCCGATCCTGCAACACAGAGTGGGTTGGGAGATAGTGCGAGGATTAGGGTCCCACCGCATACTTGCCAGGCTTGCGGGTCAGCCTGTGGTTATGACCCCATGGACAGTCAGGACGCAAGTGCACAGGCTACATCTGCAGCTGAGCAGATGGTGATGACAGATACCCTCCTGAGTGAGACTTTCGGCCTTGATACTCAGGTAAATATTAGCAAGTTTATTGAATTTAATTTATTAAATTTTATTTTTGAAATACAAGATTAACTAATTTAAATTGATGATTTTAATAAAATTTCAGGGTCATAGCATCGATGCAGTTTTCAGTGGTTCTCCACCTACATTTTTCACTAGATCATCTACTGTTGAGGTATGTAACTAGTAAACAATTATAAATATTACATGTGAATAGCATCGTTATATGAATGGTATTCTAATTTCTGATTTTGGATGTTGAATAGGTTAACACTGTAGATTTCATGGCAACACCTGCCAGCGGTGGTGGACTTCAAAGCTTTACGGAGGTAATAAAATAAATAGTTTAATGAATGAATTGTACTTACTAAATTTTTGTATGTGATTTGTGTGTTTTATTGTGTGTACTTCCATGTTTAGATGAGCGTGTGTGTATGTTAGGAGCCATGATTTGCATCACTATTATAGTTTTCGTAATTGAATAATGTTGTTTTATTTCCAGATGATGCAGGCTGCGGATACACCTCCCCATGTTCATAGGGCAATGGAGCAGGGTGTGGCCTCTGCGATTCATAGCTCTATGGCATTGACAGGGGTATGAGGCAGATTAGTAAATTTCAATTTACATTCATTGTTATAGTTGTCTATTTTTGAAAAATCAAAAGATTATTGATTTGAAGTTTAATTTCTATCTGGATGGTTTCTATAGGACATGATATCACCAGGGCCTTTTCCTGCTACTGAGGCAAGCAAGCAGACAGATTATATGTTAGCGGTAAGTGATTATTTTGTTAAATGTTTCATTTTTTTATAACATGTAATTTCTATATATTAATATCTATACTTTTTTTTGTAACAGGTAAAGGTGCAGGAAGAACTAAATAGGAGGAGTAGCCCTCGAGTTCGTAGTAGACCACCCACATGCATGTCTCCATCCCCTAGAAGATCAAAGGCTGCTCGTGATTTATTCTCTTCACCAGCTAGAGGGGAATGACTTTTTATTGTGTTCCTCTGTTGTATGCCTATATGGCATTTGTGGACATATATTTTGTATTGTACATAGTTGACATTGTATGCCTATATGGCATTCTTGTAAGCCTATATGGCTATTTTGTATATATGTTATACTTATATCGACAGATATTGATGTATGCGTATATGGATATTTGGTTAATACAAATCTTTTTTATTGATGGCGTCCATACTTGCATTATAAATCCACTTTTGAATGGATATTTGTAGATGGCTACTTCAAATATTTAAAGTCTGATTGTATTACATAGGATGTTTGCATTTTCTTTGATAGGCTTGATAGGCCATGGATTACATGATGGTGTTTGATGGAAAAGTATGGTACTAGAAGACTCTAGTTCATTCTTAATAGGCTTGTGATTGATAATATCTTTGCATGATTGCACTTGATCTTGGATCATGGGCATGTTGTTAGGATTTTGATTGCATTGTGATGTTTGATGGATAGGCATGGTGTAAGTGTAAGATACCCAACTAGTTCTACGAAAAATTTTCCTTACTTAGACACTTTTACTTGCTAACAATTCATCAACTACTTCAATAACATAAAGATATACATCAAGATAACTATTTGAATGAAACAACATTAGAGTTGGGTACTTGTCTTGTTACTTGATTCAATCAACTTGCAATGTCTTATTACATGGAAAATGCTTTCAATAGCATGAAGTACAACTCATTCAATAGAAATACAAGGACAGGCCTTGAAGCCTTGATGTTACAATGTCTTCCTTACTTGAGCAACATTTGAAGATTTGGAATGTTCAACTCATCACCTCACAAGGTAGGTGCATATTTGAAGGATTTACAGGTTTTTCTGACTTGGGCGCCAAGTTGAGGTGACCTCCTCCTGAAGTTGCGCCTTGTCAACATTAGGTGCCAATTAGAGTTATGGATGCTCTGGATTGTTTCCAAGAGTAGGCACCAAAACATCATCATTATGAAAGTGTTTTAAATGCTAGGCGCCCAAATGAGCCCTCTGGAGTCTAGGCGCTCCTTTCATGCATTCTATGTTCTATGCGCCAATTGAAAGGAGTGGAGAACAGGGCAAGCGCCTTCCAAACTAGGTGTTTCCTTGAGGTGACAAGGACTTAGAAAGTGCGCCTAAGGTGAGCGCCTTGAGTGAAAAGGTCTAACAAACATCTTTGAACCCCCTTTCAAGGTTAGGCACATTCTGGAGGTGGAAACAAGTAGAAGGTGCGCCTTAGCTTCCTTTGTCAATTCTTGCAAGTCTTTGTTGATTAGGAAGGTGGAATGCTTCATTGTAGAATGAGCGCCTATCTTCTAATGTCCAAACTACTTCTTCTGGCTCACTCTATGGCTAGGCGCCAGAGCTAAATTGTTCACACAAGGGAGTGCGCCTAGACTCACTTGATGTTTTCTTACTACTTCAACCCCTGGAAGATGTTCCAAGGTGTTCCCTTTTACAAGCACCTGACCTCCCAAGTTTCTTCATGTGCTATTCCTTGAAGGCGCCAAAACTGAGCTCTAGTGCCATGGGATTGTGCCTAACATCTTTGAAGAGTTTCTAAGCCTTTTGCAAGTTGATATCCCAAACTCATCTTCTAGGCGCAACAGGAGCTTTCCAAAGGAGTTTCCAAGTTTTAGACGCCAAGCGAGGTCATGGGTGAATGGAACTGCGCCTTAGGAGATGACTGGATCCTAAGCGTCAGTCTGGAGTTACAGTGGAATTGATATGCGCCTCAACTAGCTTAGGCGCCCATTTGAAGTGATTCCTTTAACACTTCTCTGTCAATCTCAACTGCAAGGATGATCTCCTAATCCAATTTTGATCCTCTCGAGATGCAAATAGCTTTACATTTCACTAGGCGCCATCAATGATGATCATCAACCAAAGCGCATTTCAAAGGTGAGATAGGCAAGTGAGGCGCCAAACTAGTCCTTAAGACTTATCTCCTTCTATCAAGTCAATTTCAACTATGTGAGAGAGTTCTATTCTATTTGCACCTAGGCTAGGAATTCACCTAAGAGACATCACTTAGCTTTAAAACTTTCAATCTATAGCCATCTGGACTAGGTGCTCCAATGGAGGATCCTTGAACTCATGCATTGGCGCCTTCTAGTTCTAGGCACCCATTTTGGATGATTCATCCTGATACTAGCGCCTAAAATGACTAGACTCTCTTCATCATCCAATTCACTTAGAAGACTCAAGTTGGAGACTTAGTTGTCTATCCATGTTCTCCGGAAGATTCATTGTACCTCTATGCACTATCTCCTTCAAGGCGCTCCTTAAAAACATTGGAAGTGCTCAGGACTTACCTTAGTCCAAAGCGCCACAATCCATTCCTTAAAGCACAAAGAATTCTCAAAGGCGCCCCTATTTACCTCTAAGCACTCAAATATCATTTAGATTCAAGGCGCACATTTAGCTCCAAAACGCAAATTTCCATCATCAACCCATCAAGGTGCATCATCTTGGACCTTTGTATCCCCTTCAAGGCGCAGACATTCACTTCTTCACACTCAAACTCACTCTCTGGCGCTAGAATAGGTGTATAACTTCAAATAAGGCACTAATCTTAGGTTTCTAAGTACTTAGTTTGATCTTAAGGCTATCCTTCCTCTAATCACTCTCTTCAACTCCCTCACTGAAGGCCCTCTGTAAGTTTGGGCGCATTTCATCCCAAGGCGCTTCAACATCATCCAAGGCGCAAATTCACTCTCCAAGACAAGGTGCAAAAAACCCTATCCTAAGGCGCTCAAATCTTGCTTCTAGACCTAGGCGCACAAACATGAGATTAAGGATCATTCTGGCCACCATCACTTCCCTAAAGGCGCAAAATTGGTGTAGATACATTCCAATTATTAAGGATCATTATGGCGCCCAAATCTTGTCAAAGCAAAGGATCAATAGGTTCTCTCTAAGGCGCACTCCAGGGTTTGATCTTGCAAGACTTCTCACGTCAAAATTTTGACCAAGACACTCAAGGCACTAGTCTTTATCATCTAACCCTACAGTGCACTTACTCATTATGATATACTCCTCAACTTTGTATTCAACCTTGCCCAAGGCGCATATTCACTATAAGGTATTCTCACTTTGTCAAGGCTCAGAGGGCTTCAAGTTGCTAAAGGGTAGAGGTCTAGGCGCATATCTGACTTGAAGCTCAAGGTGCTCCAACCCTCTTGCTCTGGAATTCCTTCTAGGCACTAAGTGACTTCTCCAATTCCTTGAAAACATTTGAAGTGTTTTACCTTCTCAAGGTGCTCCTTCGAACTTGACTCCAAGGTGTTATAATCTCAAAGGTGCTGACATCATCTCAACCAAAGGCGCTCAATGATTCATCCCATATCTAGGCGCTAAAACACTTAATCAACCAAGTCATTCAAGGCGCCATTCAGTAAACTCATCTTCCATGATATTCCTATCAAGGCGCATATCACTTCTCTCATGGGCTTTAGGCGCTCAGTTGAGTGTTTCAATACTACTTAGGTGCCAAATTCATTTTAATGCACCAAACACAAAGAGCTTTCAAACACTGGGCGCTCACAAAGAGTCTTCCAACCTTGGGCGCTAAATTAGGTCTTTGCAACTATCCAAGGCACATATCTTCATTTGAACAACTTATGGTGCCAAGACAACTTCTCATTAGGGCGCTCAAAACACTTGTGTTTACATTTGAAGTGCTTTACCTTCTTAAGGTGCTCCAGACTAACCTGAGTCCAAGGCGCTCCATCATCATCCTTAAGGCGCTAAAAACATCATCTCCACTCTAGGCAAAAACATCATCCAACTCCTTAAGGCACTTCACTGTCAAAGTCTGAAGGTGCTCTACCTAGACCTTTCCCCTAGGCACCAGAACTCCTAAGCGCTCACCAGATAACTCTCTTCTTCAAGGTGCAAATCTTCCTATACTATGATTGCCTCTGAAATGCCGATTAACGTGATGTGAGGGTGCAAAGGCTACTCCAATCCTCAGTGAGCGCCTAGTTTAAACAAGGAGAAATAAAGCATTCAAAACTATCCAAACAATCATCCCCTTCCTAATGTCTTCACTGCTCCGAAAAACCTTGGCCAAAATGACACATAACAACTCCTATGAGCGCCCTTATGCCCTGGGATCATCTAGTTTGTGCGTCTTGTAATGAGGAGTTCATGTAAGTTTGGAATGGGTGCCTTGAATAAGTGTAAACTAGCCTAGAGAAGGGTATGTGCGCCTTGAGCGCCTTGAGCATTCCAGAGATAACTGTGCGCCTAGAACAATATGAGCACTCATGATGATGATTAACGCCCTGATGAGACTATGAGCGCCTTGTTCAGGAGATACCTTGTTTGATCATAAAATGCGCCTTGAGTCTTGAAGGTTTTGAGCACCTAGGTGATTTGGATGTTGGGATGTTGGTATGCGCCCAAGATTGAGGTAAGTGAGTGCTTGTAATGGAGGAGAGCAATGAGATGGAATGTCTTGTAGAGATTGGCGCCCAGAGACCCATTTTTGTGCCTTTGATGATGACCATTTTTGCATAAGAGTTTAGCGCCTTAGAGTTGTAAACTTTCTCTTTGGGTGCCCCTGAGTGAATGTTGGCGCCTTGGACAACTAAATATGCCTTTGATGGAGTGGAGCCCAGAAGGGGAGTAGGAGGAAACCCAATCTTCAAGATTCATCAAGCTTCAAAGTTTAGGTCAGAGGTTATCCACTTTATCCAAGGAAGGTGTTATCATCTACACTCCGAGAAGGTAATGTCAAAGGCCATCATGAAGGATCACTTCATCAACTTCAAGTCCTTCAAGTTCAAGTCCTTTCACCTAGCAAGTCCAAGAGAGATTTCTACTCCGATTCATGAAGTAAGCTTATATCATCCTTATCTACTTTGCAAGAAGAAGAAACATTACAAAGTCAATCAAATGAGTTACAAGTACCATACATCCAATTGCAAGGAGTGAACCACCTTAAGGAAAAATAGTTCTCTTGAAGTTACTTGAAATGTCAAAAGGTTTAGCGCCTCCAAGTAAGGTTAGAGGTGAGGTTAGAGGTGAAATGCGCCTTTGGACCATTCTGGCGCCTTGGATGAAGAACCTATATCTTGAGCCCAAGAGGTAAAATTTGCGCCTTAGTGGATTTGGAGAGTTACAGAGATTAGAGAAAAGCGCCTTGAAGACAGAGTTGTTCAAGGCGCATGTGTGATTTGGTCAAAAATAGGTGCCTAGAGTGAATAGGCTTTCATCCTGACTTAATACACTGCCTCCTTCTGATGATTTTTGGGGCAGCAGAAAACCTTTCACCACAGGCAAATGCCTCAGAGCTATAAAAAATCGAGAGAGGTTATTGTAGAGGCACTCTACATGATCCCGTTGCCTCAGACGGAATGTTTTTAAGTGACACGGTTTTTGAGTAACATCTCGTCAAAGATTGCTACCTTTTTGCACTTTGGACTCTTCAGGGATATCGTCGGTACAATGTAGCTCCGACTGTTTCGACATGTTTGGGTGAAAATAGGACCATGCCTAGCATAAATGTACCCATTCAGATGCATTGGAATAGTCAGTTTGGTCGCATCAGGAGCAGGACGAAAGTTACACCCCTTTGCAACTTTACACTGCCTCCTTTTGACAATTTTTGGGGCAACAGAAAACCTTTCACCACGCGCAAATGCCTAAGAGCTATAAAAAACTGAGAGAGGTTATTGTAGAGGCACTCTACATGATCCCGTTGTCTTAGATGGAATGTTTCTAAGTGACACAGTTTTCGAGTAACATCTCGTCAAAGATTGCTGCCTTTTTGCACTTTGGACTCTTCAGGGATATCGTCGGTACAATGTAGCTCCGACTGTTTCGACATGTTTGGGTGAGAAATAGGACCATGCCTAGCATAAATGTACCCATTCGGATGCATTGGAACATTCAGTTTGGTCGCATCAGGAGCAGGACGAAAGTTACACCCCTTTGCAACTTTACACTGCCTCCTTCTGACGATTTTTGGGGCAACAGAAAACCTTTCACCACGGGCAAATGCCTCAGAGCTATAAAAAACCGAGAGAGGTTATTGTAGAGGCACTCTACATGATCCCGTTGTCTCAGACAGAATGTTTCTAAGTGACACGGTTTTCGAGTAACATCTCGTCAAAGATTGCTACCTTTTTGCACTTTGGACTCTTCAGGGATATCGTTGGTACAATGTAGCTCCGACTGTTTCGACATGTTTGGGTGAGAAATAGGACCATGCCTAGCATAAATGTACCCATTCAGACGCGTTGGAACAGTCAGTTTGGTCGCATCAGGAGCAGGACGAAAGTTACACCCCTTTGCAACTTTACACTGCCTCCTTCTGACGATTTTTGGGGCAACAGAAAACCTTTCACCACGGGCAAATGCCTCAGAGCTAGAAAAAACCGAGAGGGGTTATTGTAGAGGCACTCTACATGATCCCGTTGCCTTAGATGGAATGTTTCTAAGTGACACGGTTTTCGAGTAACATCTCGTCAAAGATTGCTGCCTTTTTGCACTTTGGACTCTTCAGGGATATCGTCGATACAATGTAGCTCCGACTGTTTCGACATGTTTGGGTGAGAAATAGGACCATGCCTAGCATAAATGTACCCATTCGGACGCGTTGGAACAGTCAGTTTGGTCGCATCAGGAGCAGGACGAAAGTTACACCCCTTTGCAACTTTACACTGCCTCCTTCTGACGATTTTTGGGGCAACAGAAAACCTTTCAGCACGGGCAAATGCCTCAGAGCTATAAAAAACTGAGAGAGGTTATTGTAGAGGCACTCTACGTGATCCCGTTGCCTCAGACGGAATGTTTCTAAGTGACATGATTTTCGAGTAACATCTCGTCAAAGATTGCTGCCTTTTTGCACTTTGGACTCTTCAGGGATATCGTCGGTACAATGTAGCTCCGACTGTTTCGACATGTTTGGGTGAGAAATAGGACCATGCCTAGCATAAATGTACCCATTCGGACGTGTTGGAACAGTCAGTTTGGTCGCATCAGGAGCAGGACGAAAGTTACACCCCTTTGCAACTTTACACTGCCTCCTTCTGACGATTTTTGGGGCAACAGAAAACCTTTCACCACGGGCAAATGCCTCAGAGCTATAAAAAACTGAGAGGGGTTATTGTAGAGGCACTCTACATGATCCCGTTGCCTTAGATGGAATGTTTCTAAGTGACACGATTTTCGAGTAACATCTCGTCAAAGATTGCTGCCTTTTTGCACTTTGGACTCTTCAGGGATATCGTCGGTACAATGTAGCTCCGACTGTTTCGACATGTTTGGGTGAAAAATAGGACCATGCCTAGCATAAATGTACCCATTCGGACGCGTTGGAACAGTCAGTTTGGTCGCATCAGGAGCAGGACACCAAAAATGCAAAAGTTGCTTTGTGCAACTTGACAACATTGACACTTTTTTGCAACATGACTCAAAGACTCAAACTGACCCCAAATGACTGAAAGGGACTTAAAATCACCTTGATTATAGAGGTCGAGGCACTCCTTATCATTCATTCATTATGAGCGCCTTGGGAGAATGGTATATAGGTCATCATCATGATTGGGCGCCCTGGATCCAGAGTGTTGGAGAGATCATCAAATGGTGTCTAGTAGGGTGAGTTATGAGTTTGGTCGCATCAGCACTTTGGACACCAAAAATGCATAACATGATGATGTAAAAATGTGTACATATGTGTAAAAATGCAGGAGGAAATAAAAAAAGACAAACCTTACAAATTAATGTGCATACTTACAACTCAATGTAACATAACTTTACAAAATCAATGTGAATACTTACAAATTAATCCAATGAACCATCTGGATCTGCTCTACTCTTTATTGTGTCAAGTATTGCTTCATGGTCAGACTCACGCACCTTCCACAATATTTTGTTCAAATGTCTGTTGATAACTGAGAGGGGGGGGGGGTGAATCAGTTATCCTAATTATTTCTTCTTTTGAACTTTCTTATTAATCAATGCAGCATTGAATCAAACAAACAAACATTACCATGAAATGAAAAACACATGACATAGTATTTTTGACGTGGAAACCCTGTTAAGGGAGAAAACCACGGGGTGATTAACCCAAAGATTATTCTCTGTTAGAAGAATAAGGAATTACAAAATGGCACTTGCCAATTAGGGCTCACTGCCCGAGCACACTGCTCACAAAGAGGCCCACTGCCTACAAGGAGACACACTGTCTACAAAGTGATAAGAATCACAGTCTTGAACTAATTGGAAGCATCTACATATGCTGGAGTTCAGTTCCGGTTAGGCTCAGTACACTGATCTGCTGCACTTCATCTTTCCTTTGTTCTTTATTCTGCTATCTTTTCACATACCGGATCTTTCTTACTACTTCTGCTCTGCTCTGTATTTATTCACATACACCTTCACACCATTACAATTTTCACAACTAAATCCATCCTCTATATATATCCGCACTAGTGATTTCATTATCTTTCTAGTCGACACCCGGAATAATCTATCTTCTCACAAACTCTATTCTGTCGGCTGAATCCTTGCATATCAAGTAATGCAGATCAAGCATATACTTGTAGATATCATTAATCATGTCGGCCAAACATGATTCATGCCTTCACAACCTTTACCATCAACAGTAACACATCCGGAAAATAGTCTGATACTCTGTCAGTCAGTTCTTCCTCTGTTCTCACTATCTCTCAGGAATCTGGTACTCAACTATTCATATCTTTTTCTTTGTTCATCACCGGAGGCTAAATCCTTGGAATATACTACTCAAGGTAGTCCTCTTGACTTCCCCAAATCCGCACTGCACCAAGACACTTCCTCTGAGAGATCCGGACCAATCTGTCAGACCTTGCCACATGCTCTGTTCTTGTTCACCGGACCACAACAATCTTCATTCTGACTTCCGGTAGAGACACATCATGACTTACGAATATGTGGGATGACCTTTGTTGCCATCAATGACAACAACCATGAATCCATATAGTGTCTCTTGCCAACAATCTCCCCCTTTGGCATTAATGGCAACACTTAGTGAAAAATGACTAAGTGTTTACACTATGCTCCCCCTTGGCTGATGCTCTATCTTTATATACAATTTCTGGAACTCCCCCTTAGTTGGATTCCTCATTTTTCACTGCTCCTCACTCCCCCTTTTACATCAATGGCAAAGGGTAGGGTCCGCACACCAAAATTTTCAAAAATTTTCTATACATAGCCGCATATTTACATACTCACATATACTGAAGAATGTCTGCAAAAGATGTCTTCAGTTGGATCAGTTCTGTAGCCCAACTTTGCTTCATTCTATCTAAAATTGAAATGTGACCACTCAACAAAAATGCAAATGCATCTGCCCTTTTTAGATCTTTCAGATCACTTGTCTGGGCTGTGATTTGAGCTTCTGCTATGGCCTCATGCATGGCCTCTAGCTTAGGGACAATTAACCCCTTGAGCTCACTCAACCTGCTTATTCTATTTTTCCTTTCCTTCTCCAATTTCTTGATTTCACTCAAGACTGCAATAGTCTGACATTCTTGATTTGTTATAGAGGAAGAAAGAGGATCAAAACTTTGAGACAAGCTGAGTAGTGTGTCCTCTTGCTCTTTTATTTTCTTCTCAATGTCCACTGTTACCTTGGACCAGGAGATACAAAATTTGTATATTTCACCGCCATCCTTAAGAGCATTTTCTAAGCTCTTTATCCCAATGTTCATGTTTCTCCTATCATTAATGATCAAACCCTGAACCTCGGAGAACCTTTTATCCAAAAACTCCTTCCAGACCTTTTCTTCAGCTGATTTTTCTAGAGATTCAAAATGTGTACTAACACTGCTGACTAAGGTTTTGAGATTACCAGAAGAGGAGGCTGTGGGATCCTTCTGAAAAGATGGCATGATCTTTTCCAGCACTCCAGATGCTACCTCCATAAGCTCACAGTCTTCCATGTGAGATTTCAGTAGTTTCTCTTTGACTTTCTCATTTGCAAATGAGGCTATTTTCATTGTTTGTACCGGTGACAAAGAGTCAAAATCTAATGGTCCTTTTAGCAGGTCCGGTTCATCAATTTCTATAGTGGCTTTTGTCAAGAATTCTTGAACAGTTTGTGCAGTGTCTCTTGCTGGAGATAGATGTTTCTTCTCTTCTGCAGTTTTGTCCTTTGGAATCTTTTCTCCTTCCTTACTCTTACCACTTTCAGTTGTGGTTTTCTCTGTTGGGGTCTTCTCTTTCTCTGCATCCTTGGTGCTGTCAACCTCTTTTTCATTAACTGCTGCTTCTTTCTCTTGTAGTTTCTCTTCTTCTTGGGATCTGGAGACTATAGGGGAAACCAGAGGAGAGATGTTAGTCTGTTCAAGGGCCACTTCTTCTGGAGCAGATGATTCCAAGTCCACAGCTGTTTCTGCACCTAAGTCCTCTACAACAGGAAGATTAAACCTTTTGAAGGTTTTCTGGAGAATCTCTTCAGTGTCCTTGGCTACCTTGTCGGTCTCACCAAGCATAAGCTAATTCATCCTTGCTTTGCTCCTGAATTCATCCTTGCAGTCTTTGAATACCATGTTCATTGTTTTGTGATCAATTGAAGGATATAGCTGAATAGCTATCTGTTCCCTGATCTCAAGGTCTTTTGCCATGGCATTGTTCTTTCTTATCTCTAAGTCCATCTCTAGGCTCTTTGGGATTTCAGAGATAATCTCAATAAAAGCTTTATTGTAGATGTTCAAGTACCTTATTATAGCTTCTTGCAGGATCTTTTGATCTGCCTCATTGTAGTCATCATAGAATTCAGCCACCGATTGAAGGTTCCCATCCACAGTGACTGATTTGACTACACTGTCTAGAGACAGGGTGGGCTTTTCAGAAAATTCTTCTGTCATTTCTTCCTTGTCTCGACCAGTAGAGGGTTTACCGGATCCTTTCCTTTTCTGTTTCTTTATTTCTTTCACTCCCTCATCTGACTCAGTTTCTTCTTCATCCTTTTGGCTTTGATAAGCCCTTATGGCTTTTGTCTTAGATCTTTTATCGGATGCCTAGACTTCCGGTTTTGAACTTTTGGTTGTGGAAGCTGCAGACCTTTTTGATGATCTGGTCCAGGTGGAAGTTTCAACCGAAGCACTTTTCTTACTTTTCTTTTCTGCCTCTTTCTTTTCTTCCTCAGCCTTTCTCCTCTTTTCCTGGTTGGCATCAAGTGCCTCCTTTGGAATGCCTAGGCCTTGAGCAATATGCTCTACTTCTTTTCTCACCTTCCTCTTTATCTCAGGTTCTCTGAGTTCCACATGAATTTTCACACTCAGTTCCTCAAATGTTCTGAACCTTTCTGCCTTTGGATCTTTAGGCTGACTTAGCATGTGTTGAACATGCAGCTCCACTATCTGTTCATCTACTTCATACCCCATGGGCATGATCCACACAGTTCTTGGTTCTACTGCCTCCATTAGACACTGATCTGTTTCTACCATGAAGCATATTGTGTCTTTGTACTTTTCAAAAAGGGATTGGGGTATTCTTTCTCTTGCATGCATCATGCTTTGGAAGTTCTTGAAATATCCCCATAGAGCTATATTTCTTGCTTTAGCATCCCCAAGTCCATGCAAATAGTCTCTGATTTGGATGGCAACTGGTCTGTCATTCTGCCATATCCATCCACTGGATCCCAGAAGCTCATTCATGTAGTAAAAGTAGAGACAAAGGATCAAATTGCCATACTTGAAGGAGTTTTTCTTGTCCTTCTTAATCTTCTGTAGATTTTCAAAAAGTTGGTTTACAAGAAGCTCACACAAGTCATAGTCTGCATTCTCCTTTAACATTTGATAAGCTGTGTAGATTGCAGTTCCCGGTACTAAATTTTCCCTACTAGAGTGATAGATTTTGTAACCAATTATCATAGATGCAAATTTGACATCCGGTTCAGTGATGTCATCAACTGTCATAGCTCTCTTGTCAAACTTGGATCCGATTGCATCACTAACTGTCTGATTTTTGACAGACTTGAGAATAGGTAATCCACCAGATGAGTGCAGACCGGTTACAGCCCTAATTGCATCTTTGGTAATCTTGAAGGGCTTGTTCAACCATAGGAAGTTGTCATGTACTCTACTTAGTACATACCGGACCCATTCATCTTCTTCAAAACAGGGGAAATGAATGCATTGTGCAAAGTGTTTGTCCCGGATGGCTTTGTACTGAGGTTTGATCTCGAAGGAGTCATCTATCAATTGTTTGTGATAGATATCCATCAGTTTTGATTCTCCAAAGTCTTCAAAATTCACATGGATGTAAACCCTAATGTCTTCCGTATGCAATACACCATGTGGAACACTAGAGGAGGCTCCTAGTGGATCTACCTCCAAGGATTTGTAAGGATGTTTCTTGAATGTGGGACGAGGTCTATCAGAGATCTTAACTATATTCAGAGTAGCCATTTTTCAAAGATTTGCAGGGAGATATTGAAAACAAAAAATACCTTATGCGCCTTCGGTTATTTGGATTGATTTCTGTATGTAGTAACTTCTGTAAGTGATCTTCAGTGAACTTGATGAATTTTGTCGCAGAGCTCCGCTTTTCACTTCTTCTTGGGTGTGGAATGATCAAATGATTATTGAGAAATCCCTTATATCGTTTCGCAAACCCTAATATCTATTTGCAATAAATGCTCCAACTATATTGTTCCGGTTTGCCTTATCCGGATAGCTTGGAGTATCCCGGATCAGTTCTGATCTATGAACATCATGCGGATCTTTCAATCATGAATAAATTGAGATGACACATTACAAGAACATCCCAAACATTCTGTCCAGTCCGCAGAGCAAAATAATGTACTTCCGGATCTCTCCGGACCCTTTTGTAGTCCTCTGTCATTCTGGAGTATCTCCCGGAATAGGTCTTACTTGATCGATCACAACTTCTTTGCATCTTCATGCGGACCTCTGAAATCTTGTCTGGATCATCTCAGGACTTGTATCTTCAAACCCTTTACTCCGCATCTTGTATCACATCCAGCACCACTTGATTAGCTGGGGGAACAGGATTTTCTTTGAGTCTCCCCCTGAGCCAGAGCTTATTTTTAATTTTCGGAAGAAATATCAGCACCAGAGTCTGGTGCGGATCCAACCTCTACATTCTCTAAAATTTTCTTCACCCAAATCTTGTTCATCTGATTCCTAACTTCATCCACATTCATCTTTTGTTTACCCTTGTCTTGATTCTGATTATACACCGGACCTCTTTTGTCTTGATTCTTGCTTCTGCAGACTTTAGCATTATGACCGGACCTATTACAGATTTGGCAAATAACATTTCTTTGCATATTTGACTGATAACCTCTTGATCTGCATTGATTAGCCATATGACCTACTCTATTGCATGTAAAACATCTACCATTGAATGATTTGTTTACTTGCATATTTCTGCATTCATGAGACTTATGTCCATACCTTTTGCAGTTAAAGCACTATCTGGAGAAGGATGGATTAGTTTGATTCATCCTTTTTCTGCACTGATTAGCTTTGTGACCAAAGTGATTGCAGTTGTGGCAGTATCCATTGAAAGATGGATATCTTTGAGCATTGGGCTGTCTTACCGGAGGTCTTCTAGGCCTATTCCTTGGATTTTCTGATCCAAAATTCTTTTGACTGGATTCAGAGCTTTCTCCTTTCTCATATCCCAAACCATACTTGTCATCTGTCTTCTTTTGACTTCCAAGAAGTACTTCAAGTTGGGCAGAACCTATCTTGAATTTTTCTTTATATTCATTTGCTGTTTGAAGATCTCTTTTGAGAGAGACAATTTGATCCTCAAGTTTTTCTTCATTATCTTTGGCATCTTCAAGATCAGATTCAAGATGTCTGATAATCCTATCCATCTGGTGGCATTCTTCTGATTTCTCTTTAAGAGATTGTCTTAGATTGTCTTCAGCTTTTCTTTTTTCTTCAATCTCTTGAGTAAACTTTATAGTTCCTGATTCCATTTCATGTCTTAACATAATGACTTCTTTTGATAATTTTTCACATAACTTGGTTTTCTCAGTCAATTCTTCATCTGTATTGCTTTCTTCACTTTGTCTTGCCAATTGTTGGAGCAGCTCCTTTCTCTTTTTCATAGAGAGACTTAATTTGTCCTTTAATTCTCTCATGAATTCATCAGCCTGTTTGAGTCTTTCCTTTAATTCATTGACTTTAGAATTTGACTGTTCAAGATCCTCAAGGGTAGTCTTGAGTTGCTCCCTTATACCATATGCATCCATTTGAACTCCCAGATCTTCCTCAAGCTGTTAGGCTCTATTAGGAGGAACCTTGCTCTGATACCAATTGTTGATAACTGAGAGGAGGGGGGGTGAATCAGTTATCCTAATTATTTCTTCTTTTAAACTTTCTTATTAATCAATGCAGCATTGAATCAAACAAACAAACATTACCATGAAATGAAAAACACATGACACAGTATTTTTGACGTGGAAACCCTGTTAAGGGAGAAAACCACGGGGTGATTAACCCAAAGATTATTCTCTGTTAGAAGAATAAGGAATTACAAAATGGCACTTGCCAATTAGGGCTCACTGCCCGAGCACACTGCTCACAAAGAGGCCCACTGCCTACAAGGAGACACACTGTCTACAAAGTGATAAGAATCACAGTCTTGAACTGATTGGAAGCATCTACATATGCTGGAGTTCAGTTCCGGTTAGGCTCAGTACACTGATCTGCTGCACTTCATCTTTCCTCTGTTCTTTATTCTGCTATCTTTTCACATACCGGATCTTTCTTACTGCTTCTGCTCTGCTCTGTATTTATTCGCATACACCTTCACACCATTACAATTTTCACAACTAAATCCATCCTCTATATATATCCGCACTAGTGATTTCATTATCTTTCTAGTCGGCACCCGGAATAATCTATCTTCTCACAAACTCTGTTATGTCGGCTGAATCCTTGCATATCAAGTAATGCGAATCAAGCATATACTTGTAGATATCATTAATCATGTCGGCCAAACATGATTCATGCCTTCACAACCTTTACCATCAACAGTAACACATCCGGAAAATAGTCTGATACTCTGTCAGTCAGTTCTTCCTCTATTCTCACTATCTCTCAGGAATCCGGTACTCAACTATTCATATCTTTTTCTTTGTTCATCACCGGAGGCTAAATCCTTGGAATATACTACTCAAGGTAGTCCTCTTGACTTCCCCAAATCTGCACTGCACCAAGACACTTCCTCTGAGAGATCCGGACCAATCTGTCAGACCTTGCCACATGCTCTGTTCTTGTTCACCGGACCACAACAATCTTCATTCTGACTTCCAGTAGAGACACATCATGACTTGCGGATATGTGGGATGACCTTTGTTGCCATCAATGACAACAACCATGAATCCATATAGTGTCTCTTGCCAACAAGGTCTACCCCGATACTTTATCAAATGAACATTGGATGCCACGACAAGGTTCGAGTAATGAAGAATCTTTTGATGCATGTCAAAGTCCTGAAATAGCCAAATATTAACACTCTTATGTGGGTACCTTCTAAGCCATGTTCCAGTAATAACCACTGATCCTGTAGGGTATTCGATGTTTTCTCCATCTGTAACAGGGGCCTCCAATTTCTTTTTGGCCTCAACACAACGACATAAGTAATAATCTGTTCCCTCTTCATTATCTTCATCTGCAATAACTGCATATACGTGTCCTACATTGATATGTGTAGCAAATTAGATGAAATTAGTCAACATTACAAAAACACTACAAAGTAAGATGACATTACCTAGTTGAACTAGATGAAATTAGATGCATATATGTGCCCTATATTACCTGGTTGAACTAAATCTGATATGTGGTCAAAGTCAACTGACAATTCCATCTGTGTTAGCTCCAGTGCCGTCGGGGGTCGATACGTGTCAAGTGGGCTAAGATAACTTAACTGCCATTCGTCAACCCACTCCTTTGACTCGCACTCATCCCAGACTTGAATTGTACAAGAAGAACAAAAGCATGACATCTTTCGTGTATGGATACTCCATGAACCTGCAATTGAGCTTCTGAAAGAGTGCATCTCATTTGATCCTGTCAGTGTACAACAATCCTCATATGGTGCAATGTTAGTATCATCTATCAACCAAAAAAATCTACGAACTAAAGACTTACCTTCATTACCTGGACCCATGGAAGCATTACACCACTCGACAATCGATTTTGCATCTGTCAACTTTGCATTGTCTTTATACTTTAACTCTTCTCGTGCTATGGCTCTTTTGATACATGCTCCTGCACCATCATGCTCCCCCTTTCCATGCCTGGCCTCACAAAAGTTCCACATATGTTGAATACCTGTAAAATTATGCCTCCTACTCAGCCAATAGAAATTAAGCGAGTTCTTGAATTGTGATGCACAATTATCCGACCATATGATATGTTGACTGAACGATATGCCCCTTCTAGCCAAATCATTGTAGAACACCTGGAAGCAACCTTGCACGAACTCCGTAGAATGCGTGCGATCATCACTAATATAGAAATGATACTCCCTTATGATCTTTCTGTCATCCTCTGTACTATCATTCGCATGAATGAATGCGATGTGCACAAATATAGAAACCTGTGTGGAGTTGTAATATTGTGATTGCACCTCACGCAGTGGCTGTAGACTGTAGTTCTCTGCAAAGTCGACGACTGAAACAATGCTACCAACCGGAAATGTGTCCTTGCATAACTTGAATTGCAAGTCCAACCATCGAGCTCTATGGGCATGTCTTGCATACTCATACACTATGCTGTCACGAAATATAGGCATAAACTGATACACTGGAATCTTTTCAATAACTAATTCACACCTCTTTGCTTCTTTACCATCTTTTGTATTGTATGCCACTGTTTTATACTTGCCAAACTCTACTAGTTCATTTCCAACCGCATGTGTTATTTCCATATGTTCACATATTGGCAAATGTTGCAAGCCACCGCAACGATGACATGTGCCATCCAAGCATAATTTCTTGTAGAATATTTGACCTTCCTCTCTTTCACATAAAATTCTTGATATGAAGTCTCTTGAAGATGTTGGTGGGGCACATATGGCACAACCCTGTAAATCATTGTTAGTATGCATATCTAAACATATAGACCTATAAGCATCAAAATGGTTAGAAAATTCAATATGTAATCTACAACAATAAGTAGTGCGTGTGTGATTTATCTTAACATAGAAAGGTTTTAGCATTTCAAAATATCTTTGACAAATTTTAATTTGAGGATACTTCTCTAGAAATTTACCATAAAACTGTGTTTGAGTCTCATCCAAAAAATGCTTTGGATGTGGCTCGCGGTTCTGACTACCAATTCTCCTTCTTACCACATCCCTTTGATTCGGAGATACCCTTGTGTAATTCTTCCAAAAGTCTTCAATTAGTGATCTCAATGCTTCAACAATTGGTTTATCTTTTCGTGGTAGTCTCCCCGAGAACGCCCATAATTCATTGGCATTAGTGTCCTCAATTCTTTGGCGTCTTCCAATGGCTCTTGATAAAGTTTTCCTATTAATTCTCAATTTTTGACTTGTCTTTCTAATGAGACGAGCTTTCCTTGTTTGACTACTTACTATAGTCGATGTAATCACACGCCATGTTGCATTACTATCTTTTGTGCGTGAGGTGTTACCCACACTCTCATACGCACTCATTAGATTCTTGACAATAGATTTTTCACTTGAAGCCTCTGATGTTCTCAACCCAAGAATCTTCATGATAGACCTATACTTTATACTTCGCATCATTTCAACAAATAGTTGACATCTTGCAGTCTCATTTAACTTTTCAAAGAACAATCTCCAAATCTTATTAGCATATCTTCTACAAGTGCGTTTTGGAATCTTACCTTCCATTGGCTGCAAAATATTCTCATCAATATCAATCAAATACTTTGGCTTTCTATGCAAAATTCTAGGTGGTGTCAAGTTAGGTAAATTCATCTCAACATTAGGAATTTCATCAATATTTAAATGAGATGGGTTAGATGGCATACCTTCGATCAAAGATGGAATAGATGACATACCTTGAGGTTGAGGTGGGAACGATGGCGTACCTCCTTCATCACATGTGAGTGATGATGTACTCTCAACTTGAGATGTGGTAGATGGTGTCCCTACATGTTGTCTTGTGGTAAAGGATGTGTCTCCAACTATGGTATTCAAATCTCTCGTACCACGAAGTTTTTGCATTCGTTCTCTTTGTGCCGCCAATACCATATCTCTTTGTGATGGTTGTGGTTCCTCTTCAATTGGTATGTCTTCATTTATCGTGTCCAATTTCCTCTTCTCACGAAGTTCCCTCATAGCCATTGCTTTCTTTGCATTCTTAGCTTCTATCTCTTCCTGTGTTGGTTTAATTCTTGATCGTTTCCTCGGCATGACAGAGAATTTGTCTGTAGCATGATAAAGAGACCAATATTAGTTCCTACGAAATGAATACATGATAATAGTGGGATTGTATTTTTTTTATGTTGTAAGGATTTATTCTTGTATAGTTTGACATCATGGTATGAACTAAGGTTTGTTTATTACACATAATTATTAAAGAGCCCAAGTGTAGAAAATATACATGGCATCATGTGAGATTGTAGGTTGCTTTCTTGATTGGGAATGTGTCTATTTTAAACATGTATGATAAAGCATGATAAAGTAATTCAATCCGAAATAAGGAAAATGTAAAGAACATGCATGTAAAGACTTGACATACCTAAAAAATGAAGATTTGAATGGAGAGAGTACCCAATTATGTAGTGTTTTTATCTTCTTGCATCAAACTCCTCAACAATTTGAGTTTTTCACCACTTGCTTCCTTTTCAATGTTAAATTCTTAAAATTGAATCAAAATTAACATTGCAATACTACAAAAATTGAAACTTGTATAGATATATATCAAATTTGGTTTGAAAACTATGTTATTTCCTCCTTCTCAAGTTGGCAAAGCAGAAAAGGTGGTGGAAAGATCATGCAAAGGTGGTACAATGTGTCAAATGTGCATGTGAACTTCCCAATAGCATGAAAGCACTTCTTTTTTGTCGGAGCACGCGCAGAATCAGTAAGAAAATAGAGCATGTGGGCCTAGATCACGGGGATAACCACTTTTTTACCGTTTCAGTAGAAATACAAAATGCGAGCGCGTTATAACGCGCTCGCGTTTTGTCCTGCTATAGATCCCTAATCCCTAAACCCTCAACTCTGATCCCTTGACCCTCAACCCTCAATGTCAAATCCTAATCCCTCAACCCTATCCCTAAACCCTCAACCCTCAATGTCAAATCCTAATCCCTCAACCCTCAACATCAAATCCTAATCCCTCAATGTCAAATCCTAATCCGTCAACCCTCCAACCCTATCCCTAATCCTTACAACCCTCAACCCTTAACTCTGATCCATCAACCCTCAACACTATACCTTAAACCCTAATCCCTTCAACCTCAACCCTATCCCTAAACCCTTGACCCTCGAACCTCAGCCCTCGACGTCAAACCCTAATCCCTCAACCCTTAACTCTGATCCCTCATCTCTCAACCCTAACCCTAAACCCTCAACCCTCAACATCAAACCCTAATCCCTCAACCCTCAACCCTAATCTATCATCCGTCATCCCTCCACACTCTACTTTAACCCTAATTCCTCGACCCTCAACCCTATCCCTAAACCCTTGACCCTCGAACCTCAACCCTCAACCCTCAACATCAAACCCTAATCCCTCAACCCTTAACTCTAATCCCTCAACCTTCAACCCTGATCCTAAACCCTAAACCCTCAACGCCAAATTCTAATCCCTCAACCCTTCACTCTAATCCCTCAACCCTAAACCCTATCCCTAAACCCTCAACACTATACCTTAAACCCTAATCCCTCAATCCTAACCCTAAACCTTGTCCCTAAACCCTAATCCCTTCAACCTCAACCCTATCCCTAAACCCTTGACCCTCGAACCTCAGCCCTCGACGTCAAAACCTAATCCCTCAACCCTTAACTCTGATCCCTCATCTCTCAACCCTAACCCTAAACCCTCAACCCTCAACATCAAACCCTAATCCCTCAACCCTCAACCCTAATCTATCATCCGTCATCCCTCCACACTCTACTTTAACCCTAATTCCTCGACCCTCAACCCTATCCCTAAACCCTTGACCCTCGAACCTCAACCCTCAACCCTCAACATCAAACCCTAATCCCTCAACCCTTAACTCTAATCCCTCGACCTTCAACCCTGATCCTAAACCCTAAACCCTCAATGCCAAATTCTAATCCCTCAACCCTTCACTCTAATCCCTCAACCCTAAACCCTATCCCTAAACCCTCAACACTATACCTTAAACCCTAATCCCTCAACCCTAACCCTAAACCTTGTCCCTAAACCCTAATCCCTTCAACCTCAACCCTATCCCTAAACCCTTGACCCTCGAACCTCAGCCCTCGATGTCAAACCCTAATCCCTCAACCCTTAACTCTGATCCCTCATCTCTCAACCCTAACCCTAAACCCTCAACCCTCAACATCAAACCCTAATCCCTCAACCCTCAACCCTAATCTATCATCCGTCATCCCTCCACACTCTACTTTAACCCTAATTCCTCGACCCTCAACCCTATCCCTAAACCCTTGACCCTCGAACCTCAACCCTCAACCCTCAACATCAAACCCTAATCCCTCAACCCTTAACTCTAATCCCTCGACCTTCAACCCTAATCCTAAACCCTAAACCCTCAACGCCAAATTCTAATCCCTCAACCCTTCACTCTAATCCCTCAACCCTAAACCCTATCCCTAAACCCTCAACACTATACCTTAAACCCTAATCCCTCAACCCTAACCCTAAACCTTGTCCCTAAACCCTAATCCCTTCAACCTCAACCCTTTCCCTAGACCCTTGACCCTCGAACCTTAGCCCTCGACGTCAAACCCTAATCCCTCAACCCTTAACTTTGATCCCTCATCTCTCAACCCTAACCCTAAACCCTCAACCCTCAACATCAAACCCTAATCCCTCAACCCTCAACCCTAATCTATCATCCGTCATCCCTCCACACTCTACTTTAACCCTAATTCCTCGACCCTCAACCCTATCCCTAAACCCTTGACCCTCAAACCTCAACCCTCAACCCTCAACATCAAACCCTAATCCCTCAACCCTTAACTCTAATCCCTCGACCTTCAACCCTGATCCTAAACCCTAAACCCTCAACGCCAAATTCTAATCCCTCAACCCTTCACTCTAATCCCTCAACCCTAAACCCTATCCCTAAACCCTCAACACTATACCTTAAACCCTAATCCCTCAACCCTAACCCTAAACCTTGTCCCTAAACCCTAATCCCTTCAACCTCAACCCTATCCCTAAACCCTTGACCCTCGAACCTCAGCCCTCAACGTCAAACCCTAATCCCTCAACCCTTAACTCTAATCCCTCATCTCTCAACCCTAACCCTAAACCCTCAACCCTCAACATCAAACCCTAATCCCTCAACCCTTAACCCTAATCTATCATCCGTCATCCCTCCACACTCTACTTTAACCCTAATTCCTTGACCCTCAACCCTATCCCTAAACCCTTGACCCTCGAACCTCAACCCTCAACCCTCAACATCAAACCCTAATCCCTCAACCCTTAACTCTAATTCCTCGACCTTCAACCCTGATCCTAAACCCTAAACCCTCAACGCCAAATTCTAATCCCTCAACCCTTCACTCTAATCCCTCAACCCTAAACCATATCCCTAAACCCTCAACACTATACCTTAAACCCTAACCCTAAACCTTGTCCCTAAACCCTAATCCCTCAACCCTCAACCCTAATCTGTCATCCGTCATCCCTCAACTCTAATCCCTCGTTCCTAAACCCTAAACGCTATCCCTATTCCTAGACCCTCAACAGGCTCGATACTATACCTTAAACCCTAATCCCTCTACCATCGACACTCTTATTTAACCCTAATCCCTTGACCATTAACCCTATCCCTCAACCTCAACCCTCAACCCTCAACCCTCAACTCTCAACATTAAACCCTAATTCATCAACCCTAAACCCTAATCCCTCAAACCTAAACCCTATCCCTAAACCATCAACCCTCAACACTATACCTTAAACCCTAATCCCTCAACCCTCAACCCTAAACCTTATCCCTAAACCCTAATCCCTCAACCCTCAACCCTCAACCCTAATCCCTCATCCCTCAACTCTAATCCCTCATCCCTAAACCCTAAATGCTATCCCTATTCCTAAACCCTCAACAGACTCGATACTATACCTTAAACTCTAATCCCTTATCCCTAAACCCTCCAACCCTATCCCTAATCCTTATACCCTCCACACTCTACTGTAACCCTAATTCCTCGACCCTCAACCCTATCCCTAAACCCTTGACCCTCAAACCTCAACCCTCAACCCTCAACATCAAACCCTAATCCCTCAACCCTTAACTCTGATCCCTCGACCCTCAACACTATACCTTAAACCCTAATCCATATCCCTCAACCCTTAACCCTTAAAACTTAAACCCTATCCCTACACCCTCAACACTTGACACTATATCTTAAGCCTTAAACCCTCATCCCTAAAGCCTCAACCCTCAATCCTTAAACCTTAAACCCTAAACCCTATCCCTAATCCCTCTACCCTCAACACTCTAACCCTAACCTTGACATTAAATGCTAATCCGTCAACCCTAAACCCTAATCCTAAACCCTCAACCCTCAACCCTCAACACTATACCTTAAACCCTAATCCCTCAACCCTCAACCCTAAACCTTATCCCTAAACCCTAATCCCTCAACCCTCAACCCTAATCCATCATCCCTCAACTATAATCCCTCATCCCTAATCCCTAAATGCTATCCCTATTCCTAAACTCTCAACAGACTTGATACTATACCTTAAACCCTAATCCCTTATCCCTAAACCCTCCAACCCTATCCCTAATCCTTACACCCTCCACACTCTACTTTAACCCAAATCCCTCGACCCTAAACCCTATCCCTAAACCCTTGACCCTTGAACCTCAACCCTCAACCCTTAATGTCAAACCCTAATCCCTCAACCCTTAACTTTGATCCCTCGACCCTCAACTGTAATCTGTCATCCCTTATCCCTAAACCTTAAATGCTATCCCTATTCCTAGACCCTCAACGGGCTCGATACTATACCTTAAACGCTAATCCCTTATCCGTAAACCTTCCAACTCTATCCCTTATGCCTTAACCCTCATGATGAATAGCCTTGAATGTAAAAAAATTTGAGTGGGACATAACGCGAGCGCGTTATAACGCGCTCGCGTTATGTCAAACATGGCAAAAGACAGACTTGCGAGAAAAAATGTAAGGCGAAACATAACGCGAGCGCGTTATAACGCGCTCGCGTTATTTCTTGCTTTGGGAATCCCAAGCCTTGGGCTTGGGATTTGCTTTGGATTTCCAACCCAAAGGCTTGGAGTGCCTTATGAACAGTCACAGACGTGTTTTTCTATATTCTTCAAAATTTCACATAATTTCATTCGTGCTAACCCTCAGATTTGCACGTGTTTCAAGGTTGAACAAATCGAGCACATGGGTAATGTTAGGCTTTCTCTTAGCTATTTGACGATGTGATTTTTTTCACATTTTAACAATGTTAAGCCTTTCATCTTTAATTTCTTTTGTTTGTGTGTCCGTTTTTATGCAAAAACCACTGTTTGGTCTTTTTTTCATTGTAAAATAACTATTCATTCAAATTTCAAAAAAATTACATATTTAGAAACTAGACTCCATTCTACAAATATTAAAAAAATAAAAAAAATGATTTTCAATTAGTTTTCAAAATTTATAGGGGTAACACGGCCAAAATTCTATTTTTTAGGATGTGTCCACTTTAAAAATTAGTAAAAAATCAAATATTCATCAAAAAATTATCAGAAAAATTGGGCATAAACTACATGCTATTAGCTAATTTCTCACCAAAGCGATTTTAAAAATACCAAAAAAAAGTTGACCTTTTGAGGGAGCCACAAAACATGCTATGTTATGTTTTTTTGACAGAAACAACACCAATTTCTGTGGCTCCCTCTTTTGAACCCCTTAATCTATGCCATTTTCAAAACAAAATAGTAGTTTAGAAAGTAGACTCGGAGCACTACGAACATTGTTTTGGTTGCATCTCCAAATTTTGAGTGTAACTATGCTCAATTTCTCATCCAAGGCCAGTATTTCCTGATTTCAAAAAAAAAGTGGCCACTTAAGACCCCTTTTTGGCCCCCCATCTTCTTGCACTTACCCTGGTAATGATAACAAGTGCCTTTAACTCCAATGGTTCATGATTTGGTGGTCTGCAAGTAATATTTTCTTTATGACAGTGGCTAACAGTGTTATTTAAGTGCTCTGGTTTGAAGAATCCTCCTGAAAAATTGGTTTAAGGTTGTGCGGATGTTCTTGCTGATTACAATGTGCTTGTGGATGTCTCCTAATCATGTTCCTACTTTTGGATTGGTCCGGAAAGAGAAATTCAGATCGTAGATGAAGACTGTTCTTAGAAGATTTAGTGTTAACACCAGTCTTGGTCGACTTGGTTGTTTTCACTACTTGCAGAGATGCATCGAAGATTGTCAAAGCATGTCATGGTGTGGAAGATTACATTTGAGTCCCAGCTAAGGCATAATATGATCCACATACAATTTTTCCTTAGCTAGTAATGTGGTTGCAAAAAATGTATCCAAGAATGAAAATGAAAAGATAAGTGCGAAGGTGTAAAAGAGTAGAGCAGAAGAAATATACTATGCTTCAATGGAACTAAAACCAGGCATGGAGTAGATCCTATCAAATTAGTTCACCAATCTTGGTAGTGAGCCACCCCTTGTGAGTGAGCCACCTCTTGGAAGTGAGCCGATCTTGGCAGTGACCCTAAACATTTGCAGTGAGCATATTGGGCAATGAGCCCTAAGGCAGTGAGCCTCTGTTTTTCAATATTATTATAACTTATATATTTCTGTGGGCTAACACCCACCATGGTTTTTCCCTTTTAGGGTTTTCCATGTAAAAATCTAGTGTCTCATGTGTTAATGATGTTGTTATTTTAATTTTCTTATTTCATGCTTTCATGATCAATTCTAAATAATAGTGAACAAGTGTTTGATATGGAAATGTTCATTAGTGATCAAAGTTTTTAAGACAACTAATTGACCCCCCTCTTAGTTGTCTAGTGCATTTCAACAATTGGTATCAGAGCAAGGTTCCTTAGAGGTAAGCTTAACAGCTTGAGGTAGATCCAGAATGTCTTATAAGAAGGAAGCTCTGTAGTTTGAGGGAACAAATTATGTGACCTGGAAGATATGCATGAAAAGCCATCTGCTTTATATTAGTTATAGAGTATGGAAAGCGACATAGACTAAATATACCATGCCTCAGAATGGTCTAACAACTGAAGATGAAATCAAAGAATATGAGTTAAATATAAAAGATAGAGATGCTCTGTTAAGTGCATTGACAGACTCTGACTTGATAAAGATCATGGATTATGAAACTGCTCAAGAAGTCTGGGAAAAGTTGGAAAACCTATATGAAGGAGACAAATCTGTAAAGAGTGCCAAGCTGCAGGGACTAAAAGCTAAATATGAAGGTTTAAAGATGGGCGAGGATGAATACATAACATCCTACATGCAAAAGATTGATGAACTTGTCACTAGAATGAAAGCTATGGGAGGACCTATTAAGGAGAAGGAAGTTGTGATAAAAATTCTTAGGTCATTACCTAAATCATACAGTCACAAGGTAGCTACATCTGAAGAAGTAATGACTGTGAAATAGGTCACCAAGGATCAGTTGCTAGGAAAGCTTATAGCCTTTGAGATGAGAGAACTTGGTGATGCTCTGCAGAAGATTGAGACTGCTTTCAAAGCCAGTACTTCAGATAAGATCTCCAAAGCTAAAAAGTGTTGGAAACAAGGAAGATAACTGAGAGGGGGGGTGAATCAGTTATCACAAATTACTTTAACTTTCTCTTCTTCTTTAATAATTAGTGCAGCATCAAAACATATATGTGATCATAGGAACAGAAATAAAATCAACACACATAACACAAGGATTTTTATGTGGAAAACCCTGTTAAGGGAAAAACCATGGGGTGACTAACCCAAGATTGTATTCTCTATTAAAAGAATAATGGAGTACAAAATGGCACTTGCCAATTAGGGCTCACTACCCGAGCACACTACTCACAAAAGGCACACTACCTACAAGAACTTATAGAAGGTAATCAGATGTTTGAACTGATGAGAAGCATCTAGAAATGCAAGAGTTCAGTTCCAGTTAGGCACAATACACTGATTTGATGCACTTCATTCTTCCTATGTTTTAATACTATTGCTCTGTCACATACCGGACTTGATTTGTTGCTTTCACACTTGTCCCTACTTTTCTTCACACTTTATTTCATCATTTATATTTTTCACACACCTACATACTAGAATCCATCTGGTATATATATCCGCATCAAGGATTTCATCAACTTTCTAGTCAGCAACAAGAACACTCTAGATATTTACAAGTTACTGATATGTCAACTGAATCCATGCTTGATTTGTGATGTGTATCAAAAGCATAGGCATAGAAGTCATTAATTATGTCATCCAACAATGTATAATCTCCCAAATAGCTTGATCAACACCATTTACTCATCCAGATTGAAGTCTAATGCTCTGTCGGTCAGTTCTTTCTCTGTTTGCTCTGCCTGTCTAGAACCCAACACTCAGATGTTCATATCTTTTTCATGCTTTATCACCGGAGGCTAAATATCTAGAATATAGTATTCATGATACCCCTCTTGACTTATCCAAGTCTGCAACTTGTTGAGTTACACCATCTGAGAGGTCCAGACCTGATTGTCGGACCTTGTTGCATACTTTGTTCTTGTTTATCGGACCAAAATAGTCTTCAATCTAACTTCCGGTATAGGCATAGTATTAACTATGGATGTGTAGGATAGACTTTGTTGCCATCAATGATAACACTCATGAAGCCACACAGTGTCTCTTGCCAACAATCTCCCCCTTTGGCATTGATGGCAACACTTAGTGAAAAATGGCTAAGTGTCACAATAACTCCCCCTTGGCTGATGCTCCATCTTTTGCACTATTTTACCGAAGCTCCCCCTTAGGTGGATTCCACATTTTTCACTATTCCTCACTCCCCCTTTGACATCAATGGCAAAGGGCAGAATCCGCATACCAAAATTTTGCAAAAATTAACTTATACATGGCCGTATAAGTATATATATGTTATACTTACATATACTTAAGTATATCCGCAAAAGTGACCTTCAACTATACAAACTCTATGGCCCAGCTTTGCTTCATCCTATCCAAAATGGAGATCTAACGACTCAACAAAAATGCATATGCTTCTGCCCTTCTTAAATCTGTCAGATCACTAGTCCAGGCTGTGGTCTGAGCATCTGTCAAGGCCTCATGCATTGCCTCTAACTTAGGGATAATTATCCCTCTGAGTTTACTCATTTTGTTTATTATATCCTTCTTTTCTTTGTTCATCCTCTTTATTTTATTTATGATAACAATGGCTTGGCATTCTTGATTCATTAAAGAGGTAGTAAGGGGATCAAAATTCTAAGATAAACTTGATAGTTTACCTTCTTGTTCTTTCACCTTCTTTTCAATATCCTCTATCACTTTGGGCCAAGATAGACAAAATGTGTACATGTCCCCACCATCTTTAAGAGAATTTTCAAGGCTCTTTATTCCAATGTCTAGTGTCCTCCTATCATTAGTAATCAGTCCTTCCACTTCAGTAAATCTTTTTCTTAAAAACTCCTTCCGGACCTTTGCTTCTGTCGATTTCTCTAAAGATTCAAAATGAGTGCTAACAAAATTTACCAGAGATTTCAAGTTACCAGATGGAGAGGCCAAAGGATCCTTTTGAAATGATGGCATGATCTTCTCCAGCATCCTAGATGTAATCTCCAATAGGTCACAATCTTCCATGTGAGATTTCAAAAGTTTTTCTTTTGCTTTGGCTTGAGCAAAAGATGCTATTTTCATTGTCTGAGTCAGAGAGAGAGAGTCAAAATTTAGTGGCCTTTGAAATAGCTCAGGTTCATCAATCTCCATCATTTCTTTGTTTAAGAAGTTCTTCACTACCTCTGTAGTGTCTTTTATTGGTGACTGAGTCTTCTTTTCTTTTGGGATCTCAGAACTATCATCATAGGTCTTCTCTACTTGTTCTTCTTTTCCCTTAACCTCCTCTTCTTGACTCACTTTATCCTCTTTTCTTCCTTCTCCTTCAGCTTCTGAATCTGGAATGTCTACAGTGAGATCCAGAGGAGAGATGTTACCTGTGTTTACTGCTTCATGAACTTCCTCTTCCGAAACAGAGGAAACCAAGTCCTTAGACATCTCTTCATCTATCTCTTTTGATCCTTCTACATCAGACGATTTTTCATTGGTTACATTTAATCCTTCAACATCCATGGTAGAAGGTTCTTCAACTGATTCCTCTATAATAGGAAGATTGAATCTTTTCAAAGCATTTTAGAGGATATCTTTTGTCTCACTTGCTACTTGGTCAGTTTCTCCAAGCATAAGTTTATTCATTCTTGCCTTACTCCAGAACTCATCCTTACAATCTTTAAAAATCATGTCCATTTGTCTTGGAGTGATAGAAGGATAAAGTTGAATCATTATTTGTTCCTGAATCTCTAGCTCTTTTGCCTTTGCATTCTCTTTTCTTAGTTCAAGTACCTTTTCTAGACTCTTGGGAATTAATGATATAATTTCAATGAAAGCTTTATTGTAAATATTCAGGTACCTAACAGTAGCTTCTTCCAAAATCCTCTTATCAGTACCACTATATTCATCATAGAACTTTGTTACTGGCTACAAGTTTCCATCCACAATAACTACCTTGATGATGTCATCAATTGAAAGAGTGGGCTTTTCAACAAATTCTTCTGCCTTTTCTTCCTTATTTTTACTGGCAAAGAATTCTTTGGATGTTTTCTTCTTCTTCATTTTCTTGATTTCCTCATCAGATTTTATTTCTTCATCATCTTTAAGACTTGTGTATGACCTTGTGGCTTTGGTCTTCATCCTCTTTTCTCCTTTTATGGATGTCTTGACTTCTGGTTTGGTGGCCCTTGAGATTTTAGGAGTGGCAGGTATAGAGCTCTTGGAAGATCTAGTCCGGGAGGAGGCTTGTACCGGAACATCTCTTTTCTTTGCTTCTTGTTTCTCTTTCTCAGTCTTCTCCATTTTCTCTCTATTTGCATCTACTGCCTCTTTAGATAGGCCAAATCCTTTGGCAATTTCCTCAACTTCCCTTCTTACTTTCCTCTTTATCTCTGGTTGTCTTAACTCAACATGTATTTTTACACTTAGTTCTTGAAAGGTTCCAAACCTTTCTGCCTCAGGGTCCTTAGGCTGGCTCAACAGGTGTTGAATATGTAGCTCAGAGATTTTATCATTGACCTCATATCCCATTGGAATTATCCACACTGTTTTGGGGTCAACTGCCTCCATTAGGCATTGATTAGTGTCAACCATGAAGCACACTATATCCTTGTATTTATCAACTATGGATTGAGGTATTCTCTCTCTGGCTTGCATCATGCTTTGGAAGTTCTTAAAGTAATCCCAGAGAGCTGTGTTCTGAGCTTTAGCATCACCAAGTCCATACATATAATCTCTAATCTAGATTGCAACCAGTTTGTCATTTTGCCAAACCCAACCACTTGATCCGGGTAGCTCATTCATGTAATAGGAGAATAGACATAGTATCAGACAACCATATTTGAAGGAATTCTTCTTATCCTTGTTGATCTTCTACAGGGTTTCTAATAGTTGATTTAGGAGAAGATCACATAGGTCATAATCTACATTTTCCCTCAACATCTGATATGTTGCATATATTGTAGTCCTAGACATAGAATTCTCCCTGCTCAAATGATAGATTTTGTAGGCAATTATCATTGAGGCAAACTTGACATCTAGATCAGTGATGTCATCTATGGTCATTGCTCTTTTGTCAAATTTAGATCCGGTGGCTTCAATTATTGTATGGTTCTTGACAGATTTAAGTGCAAGTAACCCACTAGAAGAATGCAGTCTAGTCATTGCCCTGATTGCATCTTTTGTTATCTTGAAGGGCCTCATTAACCACATGAAACTATCATGCATCCTGCTTAGGACATACCGGACCGAATCATCTTTTGCAAAATAGGGAAAGTGTATGCAATGTCTGAAGTGTTTATCCCAGAAGGCCTTGAATTGAGGTTTGAGTTCAAAACTCTCATCTATTAGCTATTTGTGATAGATGTCCATCAATTTAGAGTCTCCAATTTCCTCAATGTTGGCATGGATATAGACCCTAACATCTTCTACGGGCAATACCCTATGTGAAATACTTTTTACGCTTTAGGGTTTGAAATAGAAGCCGAAACAAATTGCTAGTTGAATTCAATTTTCCAGTTGATCTTTGAGTGAATTGTAGAAACTTCGTTGTAGAGCTCTTCTTATCTTCTTCATGAATGCAAGTGTGCAAATGATGAGTGAAAGAATCCTTTTATTCTTTTGCAAAACCTAATTTCTTTTTGTAATAAATGGACAACTTAAGTTATCCGATTACCCTGTTTTAAGAGAGATCTTCTCGAATCATTGCGTTGATCTTAGAATCATTGTCAGTGAGGATTGACAATGTATCTTCCTTTCTTCAGTCATGCCATGGGTCCACAGATCAAAGCATTTTAATTCTGAATCATACTGGATCTGTCTATGAAAATCCTACTTTACCGAATGGCTATCAAACTAGATCAACTTGAGTGGTTAAACTCTTGCAAAACTCCATGCGGATCTTTCATATTTTTACTGAGGGTTATTTAGATATTTTTTTGAGAACCCTTTAATCCATAGCATTCCATGTGCCAAATTTAGGCACTAATTGACTGGCTACGGGAATTTATTTTTCTTTGTGACTCCCCCTGAGCCAGAGCTCACCTTTTTAGTTTCTGGAAGGAATATCAACACCGGATTCCAGTGCGGATCCATCCCCAATATTTTTTGTACTCTTCTTTATCTTAATCTTGCTCATCTCCTTTTGAACTTCATCCGCATTCACTTTACCTTTACCCTTATCTTGTTTTGTATTATGTTGTACTAGACCCTTTTTATCCTAATTTTTACTTCTACAGAATTTGGCAATATGACCGGATCTATTGCAATTGTAACAGAAAACATTTCTTTGCTTATTTGATTGATATCCTCTTGATCTGCATTGATTAGCCATATGTCTCATTCTATTGCATGCAAAGCATCTACCATTGAATGAATTTTTTATTTGCATATTTCTGCATTCATGAGATTTGTGACCATACCTTTTGTAGTTGAAACATTGTCTGGAGAAGGATGCATTAGTCTGATTCATTCTCCTCTTGCACTGAGTTGCTTTATGACCAAAATTGTTGCAATTGAAGTAGATCCATTGAAGGATGGATATCTTTGAGCATTTGGTTGCCTTATCAGAGGTTTTCTAGGCCTGTTTCTTTGATTTCCTGATCTAAAGTTCTTCTGACCGGATCCAGAGCTTTCACCTTTCTCATATCCCAAGCCATACTTATCATCTACCCTCTTTTGGCTTTCAAGAAGAACTTCAAGTTGAGCTAAGCTTATCTTGAATTTCTCTTTGTATTCATTTGTTTTTTGAAGATCTTGTTTAAGAGTGTCTATCTGATTCTCAAGTTGTTCTTCATTGTCTCTAGCTTCTTCAAGATTTGATTCAAGATGCCTAATTATTCTATCCATTTTGTGGCAGTCCTCTATTTTCTCCTTGAGGGATTGTTTCAAATTATCTTCAATTTTCCTCTTTTCTTCAATTTCTTGGGTGAATCTCATAGCCCCTGATTCCATTTCATGCCCCACCATAATGACTTCTTTTGACATCTTCTCACATAACTTATTTTTCTCATCCAAATCTTCATTAGTATTATTGGCTTCACTCTGATTTGTTAATTTTCAAAGTAGTTCCTTTCTTTTTTTCACAGAGATACTAAGTTTTTCTTTTAGCTCATTTATGAAATCATTAGCTTGTTTGAGTCTTTCTCTCAAGTTATTGACTTTAGAGTGGGATTGTTCAAGATCATCTAGGGCAGACTAAAGTTGTTCCTTCATACCATATATATCCATTGAGATTCCCAGATCTTCCTCAAGCTGGTAGGCTTTGTTTAGAGGAACTTAGCTCTAATACCAATTGTTGGAAACAAGGCAGATAACTGAGGGGGGGGGGGGGTGAATCAGTTATCACAAATTACTTTAACTTTCTCTTCTTCTTTAATAATTAGTGCAGCATCAAAACATATATGTGATCATAGGAATAGAAATAAAATCAACACACATAACACAAGGATTCTTACATGGAAAACCCTATTAAGGGAAAAACCACGGGGTGACTAACGCAAGATTGTATTCTCTGTTAAAAGAATAATGGAGTACAAAATGACACTTGCCAATTAGGGCTTACTGCCCGAGCACACTACTCACAAGAGGCACACTACCTACAAGAACTTATAGAAGGTAATCAGATGTTTGAACTTATGAGAAGCATCTAGAAATGCAAGAGTTCAGTTCCAATTAGGCACAATACACTGATTTGATGCACTTCATTCTTCCTCTATTTTAATATCGTTGCTCTGTCACATACCGGACTTGATTTGCTGCTTTCACACTTGTCCCTACTTTTCTTCGCAATTTATTTCATCACTTATATTTTTCACACACCTACATACTGAAATCTATCTGTTATATATATCTGCATCAAGGATTTCATGAACTTTCTAGTCGGCAATAGGAACACTCAAGATATTTACAAGTTACTGATATGTCAGCTGAATCCATGCTTGATTTGTGATGCGTATCAAAAGCATAGGCATAGAAGTCATTAATCATGTCATCCAACAATGTATAATCTCCCAAATAGCTTGATCAACACCTTTTACTCATTCGGATTGAAGTCTAATGCTCTGCCAGTCAGTTCTTTCTCTGTCTGCTCTGCCTATTTGGAACCCAACACTTAGATGCTCATATCTTTTTCATGCTTTATCACCGGAGGCTAAATCTCTAGAATATAGTATTCATGATACCCCTCTTGACTTATCTAAGTCTGCAACTTGCTGAGTTACACCAACTGAGAGATCTGAACCCAATTGTCAGACCTTCTTGCATACTCTGTTCTTGTTTACCGGACCAAAATAATCTTCAATCTGACTTCAGGTATAGGCATAGTATGTACTGCGGATGTGTGAGATAGACTTTGTTGCCATCAATGACAACACTCATGAATCCACATAGTGTCTCTTGCTAACAAAAAGTACAAGGTGGAACCTGATGATGAGTTCAATGAAATTGAAGCAAACTTTGTTGACAGACTGTAAAGAAGTTCTGGTAAGTTCAAAGGAAAATTACCTTTCAAATGTTTTACATGTGGTAAGGTTGGTCACTATGCTTCTAGATGTCCTAAAAGAATTGAATGGAATAGAAATTGATTTGAGAATAGACCCAGGATTCCAAAGAAATGCTTTTATGTTAGAGATCTTGATGATGAAGGTGTGATAAATGATGAATCTTATGATGCTAGTACTTGTACAAATGAATCCATGTTTATTTCTATTAAAGAAGAACCTGTGTCTACTAATCCTACTAGCTGAGTTAAAGAGGAAAAACTAATGGAGGAAAGTGTTTTGGTTGTTTAGGTGGAGAAAGATAAGGATGAATGGATTATTGATAGTGGGTGTTTACATCACATGACCGATGACAAAAGTAAGTTTGTAAACTTGGAAAATTATGATAGAGGACTAGTTAGGTTTGGAGATAATGCAGCTGGTAAGATTTGTGGGAAAGGATCTATTTCTTTTGATGGAAAGCACAACCCTGATAATGTCCTATATGTGAAAGGTTTGAAACATAATCTTTTGAGCATTGGTCAGATGTGTGACAAAGGTTATGATCTAAGATTCAAAGACAATGGATGTAAGATTATGGAAAGCTCCAGAATAGTGATTGCTACTAGTAAGAAGACGAGAGGTAACATTTACCAATTAACAGGAACTAATAATTACTATCTATTGGCTTAGATAGATGAGAGTTGGTTGTGGCATAGAAGGATGTGTCATATAAACTTTGATAATTTAGTGAAGATACGTTCAGGTCCGCAAGCAATCTTTTCTTTATGACAGTGGCTTACAATGTTGTTTAAGTGCTCTAGTTTGAAGAATCCTCTTAATAAATTGGTTTAAGGTTGTGTGGATGTTCTTGGTGATTACAACGTTCTTGTGGATGTCTCCTAATCATGTTCCTACTTTTGGATTGGTCCGCAAAGAGAAATTTAGATCATAGATGAAGACTGTTCTTAGAAGATTTAGTGTTAACACCAGTCTTAGCTGACTTGGTTGTTTTCACTACTTATAGAGATGAATCAAAGATTGTGAAAGCATGTCGTGGCATGGAAGATTGCATTTCAGTCCTAGCTAAGGCATAACATGATCCGCATACACTTTACCCTTAGCTAGTTTTGTTTAGGTCTAGACCTATTTCTATGTATGTTTGTAATGCCAACCTTGAAGATTATTCCAAAGGTTGATGAATGTAATGCCGAACTTGATTTACATTCCAAGGTTGATGAATTGTATAAAAGCATGTAATGTGGTTGTAAAAAATGTATCCAAGTGTGAAAATGAAAAGATAAGTGCAAAGGTGTAAAAGAGTAGAGTATAAGAGATATATTGTGCTTCAATGGAACTGAACCTAGGCATGGGGTAGATGCTATCAAACTAGTTCACCAATCTTGGCAATGATCTAACTCTTGGCACCAAGCTACCCCTTGGCAGTGAGTTGAGTAAGCCTAAACATTTGCAGTGAGCATATTGGGCAGTGACCCCTAAGGCAGTGAGCCTCTATTTCTCAGTATTATTATAACTTATATATTTCTATGGGCTAACACCCACCATGGTTTTTCCCTTTTAGGGTTTCCCTTTCCCTTTTAGGGTTGTTATGTTAAGTTTCTTATTTCATGCTTTCATGATCAAATCTAAATAATAGTGAACAAGTGTTTGATGTGGAAATGTCCATTAGTGATCAAAGTTTTGAAGACAACTGATTCACGCCCCCTCTCAGTTGTCTTGTGTATTTCAACACTTCCAAATAGATTGCTCTTCCATTGTTCTCTATTCTCTTGTTTATACTCCCATGATTACATTCAAATGCTCTATGTCCTTCACCTCCACACTTGAAATAGGTTCCTTTGCATGTTCTCCTATTAGGTCCTCTTCCTTCCCTTTTATATCCTTCACTCTAGTATGGACTAGGGTTTCCTTCGCGGTAGAAATTTATTTTATCTCTCTGATATGCATTGTTATCTCTGTCCTCCTTCTTGAATGTCTTCTCTGGTCTGTTATGCTTCGCATATGATCTTTCTCCTCTGAAAAATGTTCTTCCTCTCTAAAATTTACCTCCTCTACCTCTTTGTTTCTGGTCATGCCTCTTATTTAGCTTCTCTTCAACTTTCAGGGCAAACTGATACGCTTCTTCCAGTGTTGTCATCCTCACCAAACCCAGTTCTCCTTACATGTTCAATCTCAGTCCATTGATGTATCTAGATACTTTCTCCTTGCTTACTTCACTATGTCCTATTCTTATGATCATCTTTATAGATTTCTCCTTCATAGATTTCTCCTTTTGTTTTAGGTTTTGCAGTCTCTTCAACAGTTAAAACTCATAGTTAGCAGGTATAAACTGATTCTTCAATTTTGTCACCATCCTGTCCCATTTTGTAATCTTTTCTTTTCCTCTTCTATTTCTATCCAACTAAACTTCTTTCCACCATATAGCAGCACATCTTTTAAACTTTGTCTTTGCAAATTTTAACTTCTCTGGATCTTCAACTTCTTCATATTCAAAGTATTCTTCCATGTCATTTATCTAGTCAACCAACTCTTCAAAGTTCAAATTGTCAGTATAATTTAGTACATCAACTCTAGGTCTCTTTCCAATCTTTGAAATAGCTCACAACATCTTGAATTGATTTGATTCCTCTTCTTCTTCACCCCCTAGGGATTCGCCATTTTGATCAGCGAATTGAAATTCTTCATCATCATCACTTTCAATATTAGGTCTAGGTGTAAGTCCTCTTCTCTGATCCTCTTCAATAGCATCCAAGCGAACTCACATGGTTTTCATCATCTGCATCATCTCATCCATCGTACCAGCCATTGTTCCAACACCAAGGATTCTCCTTGGTGGTATCTTCCTAGGATCAAGTGCAAATTGCCTCAAATTTGGCGATCAGGCTACAAGGTGACAACTGCCTCTCAATCAGCAATCAGTTACAACACCAGTAACCTACCTTGGATTAGGTGATCTATTCACAGCAAGACCTTATAGAATTCCTTTGCCAACTTTTCTCAATTCGCTCCCAAAGATTCAAACTTTCGCTCTAATACCACTTGATGCAGTCATGGTTAGGAGGGTCCTCGAAGAGAATAGTCTAGACCATGCTGCTAGAATAAACACAACAGAAACAACTCAAAGATATAAAGCAATTCCAAATTTAGTACTTTAATATATCAAAGAATATAAATACAGTTGGCCTGAAAAATGCGGGCTTATAATTAGGGCTCACAGGCCTGATTACAAAATATCAGGATATGCACAAGATATGGATTTGAAGCTCTCTCGCAAAGAATCCAAACTATGAACTTATGATAATGATCATAACTACTTTCCTAGGCATCTATTACATCAATATATATCATATCCAGAACATCAGGTTCCTCCGCATCAGCGAAGGAAGATCACAAACTCCAACGAAGAGTTGTAATGTGTGTACACGGATAGGTCAAACCTAATTGAATAGAACTCCTTCACGAATGAATAGAATTGTGTATGTATCTCAAGGAAGGTTGGCCATGAACCAAACATCATTGAGTGATGTGTAATTTTAGTTCTGTGAGTTGTGAATTGCTTTGCGTGTCTTCTCCTTCAGTTGATTGTCTGAGACTATCAAGATCTTCTATTCTAAGAAAATAGTTGATCTTCTGCTAGCAATAACTTTCTGGAACCTAATCCAAATGCTTTGAATTTTGGATATGATGTGTATAAATGAATCTAGATGTTATGTCTAGCTCTGTAAGGTCTAAAATGTATCTATGGTAGAATGCGGACCAAAATACAAAAACAGCTGCTGACTGAACTACCTGAACTAAACTAGGAAAATGAAAAGGAACAAACTAAAATGCAAATGGTTTTGGTTGATGCAAGCTTTCTCTTGAATGAGGGATGCTCCTAAATCAATGTAGAAGACAAGATTTGATAAAAGTTATAAAATCAGTCACTGTCAGCCATATACAGTCATGTAAGATGTCATGTTGCAGAAGACATCAATTTTTTTAATAATTGTTATGTCAAAAAATGTCCTTTTGGGGGATTGTCCCTCTTAAGGTTTAGCTCTCGGGTCCTTCGAATGCATTTAGAGCATCTTGTGTGTTAATTTTGAGTCTGAATGAGAAAACCCCAAAGTCTTGTGGCAAATAGGACCTAGGGGGTGCTATTTTGATGACTTCTACCTGAAATAAGGGGGAGGACTTGGGTGCTCGTGCCCTAGTCCTGCCCTATTTTGGGTCAGGACCTAAATCAAAGTGTCAGTTATATGACCAGTGTAGGTCTTATGCTAACACCTAAAGCTTGAATTATGAATGTATGTTTTTTCATATATAAGCATGTTTAGGACTTCATTTACAAACTAGGCAGACATTGTGAACTTGTGATCTTATGCTAAAGTTATTCAAGGCTTTCATTGTGTTGTAGAGTAGTATTGTGTTGTTATTGTGTTTGTTTGTTGCAGATTTGGCTCCATCTCCTCTGGGAGCATGGGCTTTGCAAGAGCTTGTGTTCCCTTGTGTGTTTTCTCTCTACCTTAATGTGCTTGATATTGGTACATGATATCAACCACCTTAAGTTGGGGGCATATATAAGGTAAGTTGTCTAATGATTTTGGTACTAACGTAGCATGCTTGTAAGCCCTTTGCAGAGGAGGGATGTTGTATCTCTGAGTGAGTGCACATATTTATTTCTATATTGCAATGATTAAGCCCTCTGCAAAGGTGGGATATTGTGCATATACTTTTTATTTAAGCCCTCTGTGGAGGTGGGGATGGTGTATTTCTTGAGGAGATTGCACATCCTGTCATTTTCTAAAAGTCCTCTGAGCAAGCGGGGTTGGTGTATCCTCCCTTAAGTGTGTCTTCGGTGATTGTTGTGGTGAAGCCCAATCATCAGTGTGTGCTTGTAATGTGCCTGAGATGGTAGTGAACCTAGCAATAAGTTTCTTCCATCAATTGTTTGTTGTGTTTTCTCCATGTCTTCCATGTGTGTGTGTATGGTGTGTTTGTTCCCAAGCATAGTTTTAAGACTGATGACAATGAGCTCCTCCTGTGCTTTGGGATTTGTATGGCATGTTTGTTCTCAAGTGTAGTTTCAAGACTGGTGGCGATGAGCTCCTCCTACACTTGAGATTTGTATTGGGTGTTTGTTGCCCCTTATGCTGTTTCAAGATTGGTGGTGATGAGCTTCTCTTGCATTTTGGGTTGTTTGTTTAATTTCCATGTACTTGCATTTGCATTTCATATATATATGAGAAAATGAACAAGAAATAATCATTGTATTCAATGTGTTTTGTGTGTCTTCAATGTTGTCTTCTCCGTGTTTTGCGTGACTGTAACTAGCTTCTCCATGTTTTACGTGCATGTTACTGTCTTCAATGTGTTTGGCATGTCTTCACCATGCTTGGCATGTTTTCTATATTTGTTGACCTTACTTTAACGCATGTATGGTCCTTGTGTTCATGCATGTACATTAAAGTGGGCGATAAATGTTATGTCAGAAAATATCCCCTTGTGGGATTTTCCCTCTTAAGGTTTAGCTCCTAGGTCTTTAGAATGTATTTAGAGCATCTTGTGTGTTAATTTTGAATTCTAATGAGAAAACCCCAAAGTCTTGTGGAAAATAGGACCTAGGGATGGTATTTTGATGACTCCTACCTAAAATAGGAGGGAGAACTTGGGTGCTCGTTCCCTAGTCCTGCCCTATTTTGGGTTAGGCCATAAATCCAAGTGTCAATTATATGACCATTGTTAGTCCTATGCCAACACCTAAAGTTTGAATTATGAAATTCTTTGTGGGAATGTGTGTTGTTGCATATATAAGCATGTTTAATACTTCATTTGCAAACTAGATGGATATTGTGAACTTGTGATCTTATGCTAAAGTGATTCAAGGCTTTCATTATGTCATCGAGCAGTATTGTGTTATTATTGTGTTTGTTTGTTGTAGATTTGGCTCCATCTCCTCATGGCATGAAAGAGCTTCTTCCTTCCATGGGACCTATATCTTCAAGATGACATTTATTGTGCTTTCAATCATTTATCATTTGGATTATGCCTCTATCCCATAGGGATACACACTCTTATCTAACAATGGTGTTTGAAAGACTTGAATATCTCTCTGGGGCTTGACTAAGGCAAGCCTCTAAAAACCAAAACCTCCAACCACACCCCTTTGTGATTACAGGTTACAGGTACCAAGTTTTGTGGAGTGGAGTTGTAGAGGAAGGTTGTAGACGACAAGAATTCAGGATCCGAAAGAAACAAGTGAAAGGGAGCATTTTTGAAACATAAGCGCCTAGGAAATTGTCCTCCAAAGTTACAGAGACAAGAATCAGAGTTACAAGGATATACCACATTTGAAGGAGCTTCTACATCCCAAAAATCATCTTGCCTTGGACTAGGGCACCCAGGGTAGTGTCCTCCGCATTTTGGGTGACAAAAATAGACAGAACAATGATCATCAATGCCAAAAAGAGTTCTGCATTCTATGAAGAAAATAGTGCCTTGGACTTGGGCACCTAGGGCATTATCCTTGAATATTCTAAATTTTTAACTTCAAAAAATGGTCAGTTATTAATCTCTTTCCTCTTCCTTAATCTATAGAAATTTATTTGAATTTACCAGTCTATTCATTATTTTGCATAATTAGGGTTTCTTACATATTTGTGGATTACATTAAGACATTGGTTAGTAATATCTGAGTTTCCATATCATCCCAAGTGATAGCCCAACCTATTAGGTGTATGCTCTCACTTAGTAGAGATTCAACTCAGCTGATATGTCCTTTAATGTTTGTGGTGAAGGGAGGATTTACCCTCGAAACTAAAACACCATCTTCCTCTTTTTACCACTAAACATTAGTTAAATTTAAAAAAATGGTCAAAAAAGAAACGGGATCCCATTTGCTATGGGATACCATATCCTAAACGGGATCTTGTTTTGTTTTCGTCCTACTGAAATAATAAAAAATGCAAATGGGATCACGTTTTAATGTGAGATCCCATTTCTAGAAATTTGAATTCTAGGTGTGGTTTCTGCTATGGGTTTTGGGTCGAGAAAAAGCTTGGGGGCCTGACCCTGACCTTTGGACCTTCTTTGACCTACAACTTGAAGGTCATGCTGGTGTCACTAAAAAAGTGACTTTGGGCATATGTCTGAAGATGTTTTTGCATAATTGTTTGACAAAATTAAAACCCATTATAGATGAGATTGTGTAGATTCCAAATATGTAATTTTTTTTACAATTTGATTTTTTATTTCTATTTTTTAAACAAATTTTGATGAAACTGGTCCATAAACTTGAAATATTAGGTTTTCTTATTATTTTAATAACTTTTTGGAAAACAAATAATACATGAGCAATCTCCAGATAATTCTTTTCAATTTGAAAAATAAATTCAAAAAATGATAAGTCTAGGTCATCTTATGCATGATGTACATGAGGAATTTTCAAAACAACAATTATGGCCAATAAAAAATTAATAAAAAATATTAAAAAAAATTACAAAAAAATATCATGACCAATCTTCAGTGTCTTATGGATCTTTTCCCAAAAGGATTTAGAAAAATACAATTATTTAGGTCAAAATATGGTTGACGTACACATGCATGGCATGGTAAAAAAAAATTAAATAGTGGTTTTTATACATGCCTATTGAAAATCAATTTGTATCATCTGAGTATTAAAATAAATCACATATTTAGAAACTAGACTCCGAGTACTACATTTCATATTAGTGACTTTTTTAAAGATTTATCCTTTAAGTGCTTCAAATTTTTAGGTCAAATGTGACAAATTCTGAAAATCAAGGAAAACACTTCCACTTTTTGGGCAAAAAGTGGACTCAACTTCTTGCACACACCCTTTGGTGTGTGAACATATGACACACATACCATTTTGAAATGTGTAATTTATATTATCAAAACTTTGGCTAAAGTAATGCAAAATCACTTCTTACATTATTGGTTCATAATGTCCTTTATTATGCAAAAAATTTAGTATATGTCATACTTAGCTAGAGGGGTTTTCGAAGTCATATGATTGTTTGTTTATGTTTGGATACAACACTAGTTCTTGGATGACATGATGGATCTTATTGATTCCCTTTATTTGTTACCCTCATGAAGGATAGTTTCATTTGTAGTTGGAAGGTGTGTGAGGGACCGCTAATCTGCGGTTGGAGGAAATGCACTCGAGTGATGCTCTCCCTCTTGTAGTTGAAGATTGCTGAAGACTTGGTTATTCAGTGATATCATTTATGTTCTATTTGACTTATGTATTAATGTATATTTGTAAATTTTTGGAAAATTAGCATTAAGATGAGGATACATAGCATTGTAATATTTAAGTTATGAATAATGACTTATTCAATTATGGTAAATGGTTTAAGATTTTGATTATTTGTTTATGATATTATTAATTGTAATCATAATTTGATTAGGTTTTATTTAAAAAAAGGTATATGATTTGTTTAATTTTAGAAAAAAATATTATGTTATAGATAACGAGCAGGTGTTTGCTACAAGGAACCATGTTAGACAACTAGATTCTTGCATTATTGGCACATGTTTGGATTCCAAAATCTACAAAAGCCTAGTTGTCCCAATAAGAAGGAATATCAAACTCAAAACCTAATGGATATATATTACTTGATATGAAACATGGCATGCGATGGACTATCTTGATGTTTTTACTCAAGGGTTTTGATCCACGTTAAGCGATTAAGGTGAAATTGTAACAATGTGCCAAATGTGTCATCAAGTAGTTCATGGGGAATCATAACAAGTTATGTTGGAACCTTTTTGTGTAAAAATACACAGTCAAGTTCAAAGAAAAGGCATCTCCTTCTTACTATAAAATTAGATCTAGAAGACTACAACTTGGCAATAGAGAACAAAGAGCAATTTTGTATAAAATTTTAGCCTTACTCCTATTGTAGTGTGAATATCTTACTAATATATTTCTCTAATATTTTACACACTTGTGTTTCCATAATTGCACTTGTGTGTTGTTTCTTGGTTTGAAAGTCTTTAATTAAACTCTAAGGGCCCTAATTGAATGATTGTGTATGTTGATCAATAGGACATGAGACATCATGATAATCGTGGGCATCATAATCCTTAAAAAATGTAGCATGAGAAGACAAAATATAGTCCATAGGGAATGTAAGAGTCATGAATGGACTCAAGTTGCTAAGATCACCTGCAAAACCAGATATTATCCTTCGAAAACAGAGTAGCAAGAGGATGAATTTCTTCATTGTGGTGCAAAATGGAATTATGATATTATGACACCATGATACATGGGGGACCTTCCTTATATAGGTAAGTGATGATATAGGACTGCATAGGATGATGAAAAGTGTCTTAATCATATTACATGAGACACAACAATACAACTATCCTAAATGTGCCCTATGTAAACTAGTGTGAATAGGACCAAATAGCCAAACCAATTAGGTAATATATCCTATTCACACCAATACCCATGCTAAGTGAAACCTAGGAAGAATGAGAAAGAATGAAAATGATGCAATGATGGATAAATAATGATGGATGAATATTGGCTACAAGACCATGTTAGGTATACATGCACAAAATATCTCTCATAAATGGAGTAAAGGAGAAAGACCTGTAGGAAAAAACCTCTCTCCAAAAGAGAGAAAATATTTGAAAGATGGAAGAAGGAAGGAGAACCCAATATGACCCCCCAAGGACTAATTCTATTGCCAATAAATAATCAATAATCCCTCATAGGATAGAGAGTGATATGATAGATCCTCCCATAAATAAGTAGCTCTTGTTCCAATGGTAAATGCCTGAAGATAGAAAATAATCCACTGCTTGCAAACTACATTTCTCCCCTTGGGAAGAAATAAATCTAATGGTGGATGGAGAACTCTCAAAATCTAGATAAAAATGGAATCCAAATCAATATGTGTGTCTCAAAATATAACTCTCCAGTGTCCTCACACTGGAAAAGATGTCTTCTCCAAAATAGGAATGGAATTCCTACTCGAAGAAGTATAACCAGGAAAGGAAGGATACTAAATTTCATTTGAAAACACTAAAGATGTGATGACATCATTTCCATCAAAGAGAAGAGATAGACCCTCAAATATGTCCTGCAAATCTAAAATGTGAGACTCCATAAATAAGGATGTAATGTTTGATAAATAGGAATCCCAATGAGGTGGATGAGGAAGAGAATAATATTGCTACAAAGAATCACTAGAAGAAATAGGTGATTGAGATGTGATCTCAATAGGATGAGAAGGAGAAGCAGGAGAATTATTTGTGTCATCACAACGATCAAGACCTGCTAGATATTCAAGTTCCTCTTCTGTATCATTAACAAAGGATATATTATCTACATCATCAATGGTTAGAAGACTATCCAAAATAGGATCATCAAGGAACAAAGAGAGATATGTGTCTGTATAGATCTCCCAAATCTTAGTCCAAAGAGTGTGCAGACACTCAATATGTGAGAAAGAACACATAGTGTAAAAATAAACACTAGAACAAATCAATCCTAGGACATGATCAATCCTATTTCCCCATGTAGATTTCCTCCCAGATGTATCTGGTTCAAGTATGAGTCCATAAAGTTAAGGCAAAAGATTAGGCCACCTACATTGTGTTAGGATGCCTTTTTTCCAAGACTCATAATTAGGGATAACTTTAAGGAACCCCCCCAGAAAACCTATAAAATCTTGGTGAATCCTAGCCCGAGGCCAAAAAATGTTGGCGAATCAATGACTATTTTTGAAAAAAAAAATTCATTGGTAATTTTTTTTCAAATTTGTTGACATTGGCTTTTTTGTTGGTGAATTGTATTAGATTTGAAAAAATAAATTCCTTGGCAAATTATAGTTGTATTCCAAAAAATAAAATAAATTAGGTGGTGAATTATAGTTGTATTCCAAAAACTAAAATAAATTAGGTGGTGACTTATATAGATATTCAAAAATGTAAAATAAATTATTTAGCGAAAGTGCTGGCAATTTTTTTGAAAAATCATAATGTGACTAGCGAAATATCAAATGCCAAATTATAAAGTTGACTAATTTACATAGCAAATTTATAGCTTAGAAAAATATTTACATTTAGATCAATGGATAGTTAGTATCTGAGATCAATGGCATCAGTTCTATTCCATGTTACAGTTCTGACACACCAATCTTTCTCCATAAAGTCTCCATGATAGAGAGAAGTGTCAATGAAGGAACAATTTTTAGATTAATGAAAATTAATTGATAATAATATAATAAAAGAAAATTCAAAAGGATACATAAAAAGAATACAAATTCATCCACCATAGCACAAAGTTTACAACTTCAGAAATTAACTCCTGAAGCTTCCATTCATATAATGAAAATAACTAAAATATAGAGTAACACAAAATTGACCTATCAACAACACAAATTTTGTGAAAATATCCTAAATGCATCGATAGGCTTAGTATATATAGCCTTGTCATAAAATAACTATCTTTGAAATAATAATAGCTTCTTGGGGACAATAGATTTAAAACATAAAATAATAATAAGTCTTTTTCCACAAGAGTATCCAGAGCATGTTTAAAGAAATAACATGAAAATAAGAAATGCCATCATGTGGTAGCAGTTTGGTCTTTGTCCCAAGTTGCTTCGCTTTCCTTCTCATGTTTACCAGTAGCAGTCAAGTCTAGTAGAAGTCGAGTCCGCTTGTGATGATGCTCTCTGTTTCACCTTGTAACTCTTGTACCTAGTAATGCTGGAATTTAAAATTTTGACATTGGTCTACAGGTAATGTTTGCCCAAAGTTTCCACTTATTTATCATTCTATCCGCATCTATTAGTCTCTTATAGACATCATCAATTTCATACTTGAATGTTCTAAGATACATTTCTATATGTCCAAGCTTCCCTAGTGATTCACCATTAACTCTGTCAACACCAACAAGCTCTTCAGTAAGCATCTTCTTAAAAAATTTCTTTACTTCCTTGACATCAAACAAGTTCTCTCTGCTTTCATCTGAAATATCTACATCTAAGATGGTACAATTGTTTTAAGATCAACCATATCAGTTTAACATTGAGTCAAAATTCTTCTTATTTCTCCACTAAAATCCCCTAGAACAGACCTTTTCCACTCTAATGCATCTAGCAAAGACACAGAATCATTCTCATTTTGATCATAAAAATTTTCTCAACTACAAGAATATTTGTATCAATTTCCATCATATCTTTTATCTCTATGGACACCATGAGCAGATTACTGTCTTCCCTCTTTACATTTCATAACTCTGAAAATAACCCTTTCCTTTTATCAGAAGTGAGGGTATATAGTTTTATGACGTCCTCGATGTACAACAAACCATCAACAATGAGTTTCTCTACCCATTGATCAGTGGCCTTACCTAGAGTTTGATATTTCATTATTTGTTGCAACATGCTAGGATCCATTCTATCAATAGAAACACTCAGAGTTGCATCAGAGGATTGAGAAGTACTATTCAAAATAGATTGAATGAAAGATATCAAAGAATTCACCTGAGCTTGCAGCTTCATGTTCTCCTATTGCTCAACTTTAACTCTCTTTGCTAGAATGCCTACATAGAATTTTGCATAATAGATATCACCTTCCATGGTAGAAGGACCCATGTCAATCTTGGTCATATTGAAATATGCTTTTGTGACTTCATTTTCATTTTTATCCCCGATGCGATCTGCAATCTCCAAAATTCTATGCACCCTAAGGAAGAATCCATTACCATCCTAGACATCCTCTTAGCCTTCTTAGGCAGATGCAACAATTTAAGTACAGTGTCAACGTTTATGTCTACCGTTGGGGCACGTCTCCTCTTTCTCTCAACAACTTTTTTTAGCCAGGAAGGGGAAGACAAAACTATACCACTCTCACTTGCACCCAGGACAACTCTGTCTGGTTGATTAGGAGTATCTTGCACAGGAATTTCATTTGATATGGGGGAAGATGGAATCTGAAACAAGGAATGAAAAGTACTATCATCAACAATCTATTGAAAATTGGAAGAATCATTACCCGGTGAAGGAGACACAAGAGAAGTCATGTGATTTGCCTGCAATTGTTGTAAAGCATCCAACTTATTCTTTACTCATGGTTTCATGAATGTAGGTTGACCATCCTATTCACATACACCTTTTAGTTTACTATTATCTTCAGGCTACTTTGTATCCCCACTACTACTATATTGTGAACCAACTCTGTGATGAGTTTTCTCCACACCAGTTGAAGTTTTTTTAATTTTGGAGGCCTAGGAGGTTCCTTGCTCTCTTGTTGGATTGATTCTTTATGCACATAAGAAGAACCAGCGTGCTCTCAAAATTTCCCCTTAAGCCACCTCTCGATCTTCTCCAAAAAAAGGATGACCAGACCTTAATATTAGAATAATAGTTCTTTACACATGCAACAACTAGATCTAGACATGGAAAAATAGGTGGGACACCCCCAGCACGAGCTAACCCACTTGTTAGGATTTCCTTGGTTGTAGGTGACTCGGGGTTTTGCTTTAATCAAGCCCAAAAATCCTCCAAGTTTGAATCTATATGTCTTAGCTCAGTATCCTTCACCTTAGCTAAACCATTCTCAATAAAAAAAGCTTCATCTTTACTTGTTTGAGAAACCAGTAAATAAAATCTTACGTAACTGCTAAGGGTGCCAAATAAATCTTTAGAAGATTTGGGGTAAACAAATAGTCTGGACTCATGAAAAATAATTGTTCTTCCCACCCAGTAGACTTAAAGAATTCAAATTTATCACTATAAGAAATGGGCAAGAAAGAACACCAATTAGCTAACCACACAGTCCAGAGCTCCTCCAAAGTACACTAGTGAAAATGCAAAATAAGGTATCTGTGAGGGTTACAAATCTAATAAAATGTTTCCATAAATTGCATTAATTCTGGTGGCATGTATTGCTATATGATTCATAAATGAGCTACGTAAATTGACTTCTAAAAAATGTGCAATTGCGATTCTCATGACATTCCTTATTTATTATGAAAGGACAAATGTCACTTCCACCGTGCGTGTCAATAAATAGAAAATATTCTAATAGTTTTTTATCATCAGATGATCGCAGATCGATGACACAAGTTCTATTTCGGGCCAAAGTAAGTTGACACACCAAAATTTATACATAAAGTGTTTGGAATAGAGACAAGTGGACTCTGTTGTATGCCATGTGGATCATCATGATTGCATTGTGATGTTTCATGTACATCACAAAATTAAGAGGTAGGCCCATCTTCACAGTTGAGGGCTTGCGCTCTATTGCCACCTTGACCTTTATACAATAATCAATATAAATATATTTTATATTTTATATATATCTCAATCATTGATCTAATAAAATCTAATAGATCTTGGTTTATTCCAGAGGATTTTGTTGACAATGTGTAGTGTTGGAGATTTAACTTCCAGAATTGAACTACAACCGTTCATCTTTTGTTGATCAAACGATAGAACAATTTACAAGTGGAACAATTTGCTGTGATGGCTGACATTTTGGTGGTCACATCAGTCACCCAAGGTGATCAAGTGGATGCAAAATTTAACCTTTGTAAAGGGAGCCAAGGTACTTTTCGATGCGAGATGTCATGTCCATACGAGTAAGATGACAAGTCCATATGCGGATTTCTTGAATTAGATGCCCAAAGTCTCTTAGAGCATGATATGATGTGATATTTTGGTGTCTAGAGATTTATTTGTAGGGTTAGTAAGACAGACTGACAGATAGGTAATGATTTTTTGAATTCCCAATTTCCCAACAGTCATGGCTATAAAGGGATGGAGAAAGTTCCTTTCGACAATCAATTTCAACTTTTGGTTGTTCCTTGTTAGCTACTTTTGGGAATTATTCAATTAGAATGCAGTCTTTCTTGGCAAAGGAAGGGATTAGAATGGTTACACATTTGGGTTGTTATCCTTACCTTGAAGGACCTAGTTCTTGTAAGATGCAAAAAATGAGTCATGGGAACTCCATGTGTGATATGTGAGGATCTAGAAAGATAACAACTAGCTATGTGGGAAATAAAGAGGAAGGAGAATGGTGCCTTCTGGCATCAATCTTCTTTCAGTGTAGTTGGAAAGTGCCTTAGCTCCGCAGACAAATGCATCTTGCAGCATTATATGATAGATGGTCTTGCATCTATCTGATGGGTTGTGGTTAGTGTTCTCTCCCAATCTATCAGTCCATCTTTCTGGTAGCCTAGTGATGAATTGTGGACAATATTCTCTCCCAATCCATTGATTCATGTCTCTGGCAGCTAGCTTAGTGTGATGCTTCTTCTAGCTTCCTTCTAGACAGTCCAGACTATAGAAGGCTTCTTCTTTCACCATGTTATCTTTTCTTCTTAAATTTGGAAGAAAACCCTAGCTTTATTCCTACTTTCATTCACATACTCTTCCCACTCCAGTGGCCAAGGCTCAAGCGAAGGTTTCTTCTTCATTGTGTTGTAAGGAAAATACAAGGGATACACAGTGTTCAGTTCTTTGTCAACTAGAAATATTTATCCAGTGAGGGGCCAAGGGCTTCTTCTTTCGCCATGTAACCTTTATTATAAAGGGATGTCATCTTTGTGTTGTCATCTTTCTATAACAATTGTTTAAGTATTTTGACTTAATAAAATGAGAGATGATTCTTGTATACGCCTAAAAATGACACAATTCAACTAAATAAATATTCTAAATATTTATTCCATTCTTCTACCAATTAAATAAATATTCTAAATTTATTTAATCGATTCACTATTCTGTAATTAAATAAATTCAATTTATTTAATTAAAATCCCTGAATTCTTCTAAATGTCCTACATAATTAAATAATCCTAAATTATTTAATTTAATCCAAATTCCTCTATCCTAAGTTCTAATTCCAAAAATCCACCTCACACTTACACCTCACTTTCCACCTCATCTTGTCCACTTCATCGGGTTGCACATGTAATTAAATATATTAAATATTTAATTACCTATTTTCCCCCTCACCCACATGTCCTATTTCTTCTCAAATCAGAAGTTAGTTAACTAATCAATCAAAAGTGTTAACTAACTAGTCAATTGAGTTAAATCCTCAATCAATTTAGTCAATTCCATAATTCATTCTTCCAACTAACTAATCAAGTTTGTTAACTAATCAGTTAAAAGAGTTAACTCTCCAATCAATGTTGTCAAATCCCCTCTTTCATGATGGAGATGAGACACTTGTCATATTTCTACTGGTTACACATTCCTCAACCATCCTCAGCCGTTGATCATCACACTTCCTCTCAACCATTGATTCTCATCCTTCTGAGTCTATAAAAGAAGCTTCATCCCCCCATTCTATTCATCCAGGTTATTTGTATTGTTACCCTGCAGAACTCTACCTGCGCGCCTTTGGCACCCCCAATACAATCTACTTGAGATCACCATTTGCTTTGAAGCTCTACTTCACAGCATTATTTATCAACATAGCCATTTACTATCGACATCCTACAACACAGCTAAAAGAGTGCACTCACTGAGGGCCTACTTCATCAGCAAAGGACGGTTGTAATAGGCGAACAACAGAAGATTTAGAATAGGGAAGGTTTGCACTGTATTGTTCATTGCCTCATTTGATTCAATCTTTCTTGTTTTCATTATTCTGTTGATGTTTGGGTTTTGTTATTGTTCAATTGATTAAACCACATTTTACCCTAACATTTTTGGTGCCCATCGTGATCTGACCCATCTTGTTTGTGAGTGTTTGTTTTGAAAGTTTTATTTGTTGCAGATTCAGGTGTGTTTCAGGTAAAATTTCAGGAATCGACTTTCACAAACAACCTCCTACGCACAAACTGAGCTCACCGTTGTGTCCGGAAGGCCTTGGAGGTAAGAAAAAACATATAATTGTCTAGTTTTAATTACTTAAAATTTTTTGAAATTTTTTTTACCTTTCGGCCTATTTTTGCAAAACAAAAAAAATAAAAATAAAAACAATCTAAAAAAAACAATTCTGTAGACATCGTTTAGAATTAAATTCATTTTTTTGTTTTGTTTTAAAAACAAAACAAAAAAAAAATAGCAAACAAAATTTTAAAAAAATAAAAAATAGAGTTATTTTTTGTTTTCAGATTTTAAAAAAAAAATTTACACAGAAATCATACAAAAAAATAAAATAAATAAATAAATAAATAAAAAATTTAATTTTTTGCAAGGGGCCAAAGCCCCCTGCAACTTGCACGCCGCCCAAACCCCCAGGCCCCTCGGCCTCCCTCTTCCCCCGCTCCCTGCACCCTCCCTCCCCCTGCATACCTGCCTACCCCCATCCCCGCGACCCCCACCTACCCTAACCCCCCTCCCCCCTCTCGTCTCTCAGGCCCCCACGGCCTCCCCTAACCCTAGCTCCCCCGATCCCCCTATCTCTGCCTACCATCCCTCCTCCCCCTCTCCCTACCCTCCCTCCCTTCCCCGACACCTCTCCTTGCGCTCCCCCGACTCTCGCCGCCGCTTCCCCGTCCGTCCCTGTTCCACCTCCCCTACCCGCCGTCCACCTCCCTGTTGCCCCTACGCCCTCCCACCACCCTTGCACTGCTGCCTACAGCCACTGCCACCCATCCCTGTTTAAAACCTGCACAATCACAACATAACACAAAACCAAAAAAAAATAACATAACCATAAAAAAATTTTAAAAAAAAAATAACAAATAAAAAAAAAAATTAGGGTTAGGTTTTTTGTGTTAAATTTAATTTTCTTTTAAATTTTAATATTAAGAATCTAATTTCTCTTTTTTAAAAAGAACAAAAAAAAAGAAAAACAAATGTTAATGTTGTCTAAATAGGGGTATTTTTTTTCCTTTTGGCATAACTTTTTGCAGGAAGGTCAGATTTTCGTAAAATTATAGTCGTTGGAAAGCTGACTCGACAAACTTCACAACAATACAGGTATTTTCAGCCCACTGGGTTAATATCAACAGGTATAATCCATCAAAGTCACCTTTACCTTGACAACATCAAACGACTATAACTTTTACATATTTTGACGAATTTTCATGAATTTTTTTTAAAACAACATAGAATTTCATGTAGATTTTGATTTTCATATCTATTTTACTGTCAAAAATCATATTTTCATGAAATTTTCTAGATTATGTGTTTTTCACTTAACCATTTGATTTGCAAACTTCTTGATTCAATTCTTGTTTTCATGGACTACAGGTGGACATCAGGAGGTTACTAATCCAGTTTAGTGCAAAAACGTCTACTGAAGACAAATCATTTTTCACTAAGTGTTGAATAGGACTGATTTAGACATTCTGATACAACTTGCATACAATTCTCATCTAGTTTTAATTAGGAAGGAGTAACCCATTGTTCATGCAACTTGCATACAATCCTCACCTAGCTCTAATTAGGGAAGAAGTAACTGGATCATTTGTTTTCTTGCATAGCAAGCATTTTCCAAGTTATTGCTATCTAGGATTAAAACTGAACTCACCATTGATTTATGGGTTAAAATTGAACTACTGCTATCTCGTTGGACCAAAACTTCAAAGTTAACTATTTCGTGCTACGGGGATTAAAACTGAACTCATCACTGATTTCTAGATTAAAATTGAACTACCGCTATCTCGTTGGACCAAAACTTCAAAGTTGACTATTTCATGCTACGCGGATTAAAAACTAAACTCACCATTGATTTTTGGGGTTAAAACTGAACCAATGCTATCTTGCTAAAATCACTTCAAAGTTCTGTGCTTGCCCAAGTAGATTAGCCCATTTAGTTTTTCTACTTTTTAACTAGGTTGGATTAATCAGTGTCTTTTGTGCTTGACGAATGACAATAGGCTTATGCTCTCCCCTTTTCTGGGTGATTAGAGTGCCAGACTTGTCATTCTATTTGTTTAACCTTTAGGAGGGGCCTGCCCTTGGATACACGCTTGTCCAAGTGGGAACGACCTTGAGTGGTAACAGGCTAAAGCCAAGCCCTACCAAGCCACTTAAAATAAATTGTGCTTGAGGTGAAAACTTCCTGCAACAAGTGATGTTATGTTACACCGACGACCAACCTCCCCCAAAACCCTCTCAGGCACAACCCTTTGAGGCTGGGAGACTCCACAACGGAGAGTAGTGTCGCAGCACGTGTAACCACTTGAACGGTTGCCCGCATTAAATACCTCTTGTTCTAATGGCCAAAATCCCTTGTAATCCATTTCTAACCTAGGATATTTGTGCTTGCTTTTGTTCAGTTTAGTCCAAAATAGAGTCAGAAAAAACCACAAAAATAATCAAAAACTATAAGATATTTTTTATGCTTGCTATGTTTTCTTACTGTTAATTCATAAAATCAGACCAAGAAGGCCTTTTTCCAGCCAAAAATACCAAAAACAATAGAAAAATCCAAAATTTTACCAAAAAAAAGTAAAGCTGCGCATATACCAATTTTTGCTATGCATTTATATCGACTTGTTGCGCATTTATCCTGCACCAGTGCTGCGCATATACTGCGACTTCCTGCGCATATATTAATTTTTACGATGCATTTGTTTCTACGCATCCACAATAGTGAGCAGTTGCACTATTTTTGAGGAGATATTTCTACCTGTTTGGAGCACCCATTTTAGCCTAGCTTAACCTTCTGAGATCAAATTCAACCTTGAAGTCAGTCTTCATCTGTTTCACCCAAGTCTCTCTCTTTCGACAATCGTCCCATTCACTTTCTATCCAAACCCCTCTTGTCACAAGGTCAGTTTATCCCATACCGGTTCGACATAGGTCCTTTCTTCGTATCATTAGTGAATTCATGTAAGCCTAGTAGGTCACAGTACCTTTTCTAGTAGTCTTGTTGAAACGACTAGTCCCTCCACAGTAAGACAGGTACCGGCTACCCTTACTAGTGGCTACCATCGTGTGTCAACCGTCTTACTTGAAGTCATTGAGCGAGAAAATCCTTTGTCCAAATCCTGCCCTAGGTATCCCATTCACAACAATCTCAATCGGCACTTTGCCGTAATTTCAAATTCTAGTCCACTCCATCCCACATCACCTTGCATGGTCCTTACTCGATCCTAGTACAAAAGGCAAATAGAAATGGCCGGCTCATCCAATCACATCTTTCCACCTCAGGATGGTGACGAAGAAATTTCTCATGAAGAGTATGAGGCGCATATCCAAGATAGAAAATTCCAATGCCTAATAGAGAAGGTGCTCTTTGAAGACCCCCATAAATACTTCCATCATCTTGCTAGTCTTAGAATTAAACTCCCCGCAGACTTTGATATAAGTACAATCATGGAAAATGTAGACAATGATCATGAGAGGGGTACAAATGACACAGTCCTGCATGCAAATGATGGAGGAAAGAAACCCATAGATCAAAATGCTCCCATGGAAGACATGAGAAAACAACTCGAGAGCCTCACAAAAGAAATATCAGACCTTAAGACGGGTACAAGTACCAAGAACTACTCCTTGGAAGATATAGCACCGTACCCCTTTGACAAAAATTTGGTCATGAAGCCATTCCCCTATCAGTTCAGAGTTCCAAAGTTTGACAAATACAAAGGAAAAGGGGACCCTAGAGATCATATCAGGGAGTTCAATGCAGCATGTTTAGTAGTAGCCCACAATGAGACCTACTTGATGAGACTATTCCCATGATCTTTAGGTGGTCAAGCTATGGAGTGGTTCTCACGTCTCCCACTAGGAATCAGAACTTTTGATGAACTTGTCAATAAATTTATAACGCACTTCTCTTACAACATCGAACACGAGGTATCTATGCTAGATCTGTGCAACACCAAACAAAAGAGTGGTGAGTCATTCGCCACCTTCTTACAATGATGGAGACAACTAGCTAGTAAGTGTTCTTATGATATGCCTGAGAAGCCGCTATTGGAGATGTTTGTCCACAATCTAAATCCTGATCTTAGCTATCAAATACAAATACAATGCCCTACATCATTCTCAAAAGTCATTGAAATGGGCTTATTCATCGAAAAAGCTATGAGCACTAAAGGAGCTATCAAGCTATACAAGGACACACCTATTGCCAATTACACAATAGATAAATCAAAGTTTTGGACCAAGAACAAGAATGTGGTCAACGATGGGGTAGTGGATGCCAAGGCGGCAGCTCCCAAGCAACAACCCATATTCACTCTCAAGGGAGAAACACAAAATGGTACAATCAACAAACCACCCCCTCGGGAGCCTAGAACTTGGTTCAATTCAAATCCAAGGAGAAAATTCACACCATTGGGTGAGTCTTAAGAGTCTACACTAAGGAAGTTGTTGGCTAACAATGAAATTTCTCTACCGCCAACAAGTGATTACGAGCCTATAGTCAAACCTCCCTACTAGAAGGACACAGACTATTGTGAATATCATCGAGGAAGGGGGCATACAACTAACAACTGCATCCGCCTCAAAAATGTCATACAAGATGTACTCGATCAGAACCAGGGAGGGACACAACAGCATACCTCCAATGAATCTCATGTGGCCTATAGGGATCCACTTTTGAATCACAACAGGCCGTATAACAACAACAATAATGGCCACAACCACAACAGCAACAACTACAATAACAACAACGGCCACAACAACAACAGCCACAACAACAACGGTCACAACAACCACAACGGCAACAACTACAATGGCAACAACAGTAATGACAACAACAATAATGACAATAATAATAATCGCAATCGGCCAAATCAGAATAGCGGGACTAGTAATGCCAACTATGCAAGTGTGCCATTTGACTACACCATAAACTGCATTTCTGAGCATATCCCACAGGTCAATGTCATCTCACCTAACCAACAACCAGGACCTAACAAAACTGGTTGTAGTATAATTACCTGCAGTGGTAAAGTCACGCTTAATACCGCACCTCTAAGGTCATCACCATCTCCATCCAACTTTTGCCAGTACAATGTCATCGACCAGTTACAGAAAACTCTGGCTCACATTTCTATATTGGAGCTATTGCGTATATCTCCTTCTCATAAGGAGATTCTTGAGAAAGCCTTAGTGGAAACCACTGCCCCCACTAACCTGGCTCAAGAGAAGTTCCAGACCATGGTAGGCAATCTGACATCCTCCAACTCCATATCATTTATTGAGCAAGATGACCTTTCTATATCTCAACCCCACAACACCCCTTTGCACATTGTCACATTCATACACAAGCACCGCATCAAGAGGGTTCTCGTTGATGGGGGTGCCGGTTTAAATATTTGCACATTAAAGCTAGTCCTTGCACTGGGGTTCTCTGAACAGGCAATGGATACAAGGAGGAAAATTACCATCAAAGCATATGACGAGGAAGAAAGAACCACAAAGGGAACAGTTGTCCTACCCATTCAAGTGGGACCAGTAATAAAAGATGTGGTGTGTCAAGTCCTTGATTGGGATCTTGCTTATAATATCCTACTGGGGAGACCATGGATCCACACCATGAAGGCTGTCCCCTCAACCTATCATCAATGCATTAAGTTCCTGCACAATGGCAAGCAAGTCACCATTCAAGGCGACCCTAACCCCTACCAACACTACAATTCTTTCCGTGCAAAACTTGAATGTGTCATACCTAACAACAGAGGACACATTTCCCCTACCCCGCAACAAGACCATACCGTTGAAGCTTCCTCCTCAAGACCCAAAGCACAGAAAATTACCATAAAAGAAAGTGGAGTGAGGGAATACTCCATTGAGCACAGCCTCAACCTTGCCAAGATGCCTTTGTCTCCTCACTCTTTTGGCCAACCCAAACATTTTCCAAAGCCATCTGCTCCTCCTGTAACTCCCGCAACTCCCTTTGTAAAATGGGGGACCTTATCTGATGAAACAAAGGAGCGAGATCTCCCACAATGGCTTTATGCTGAAGAAGAAAACACACCCCAAGATCCACCTAGACTCTTAATAGAACTCTATGGGCAAGGTGAGACTATTCTACACAAAATGGGGTACGAAGGACAAGGCCCCATCGGCCTCAGAAAAGAAGGAATCATTGAACCTATTCAACCTTCTTCATCCTCATCGGCTAGAAACACAAGTGGCCTAGGATACAAAGGCAAGGGCAAAGCTAAAGAAAATGCTTGCCTTGTAGAAACAATCCAAACACTCCAAGTGGATAGCGACACAGATTCAAATGAGTATGAGTGGGACGAGCTAACAGAACAGTCCTACGATGACAAAGAGGTCGACACCATCCAAACTCTTAGCCCCTACCGTGAGGGACAAACGCAACGGGATAGACCACTAGAGTCTGATTCACCCATCCCTGATATTATGGCTTTCGAGGAAAGTTTAAATTCCATTGCAATAAACAATTTGGAAGAAAGTACCATCCCGACCACAATCCCCACCAATGCTTGCAACATTTCCATTCATACTATCAATGAATCAGGTCTATCATCTGACTCCCTTCCCCTCTTGCACCCTGAGCTTATTGACTAGGATCTGCAAGGAACTCCCCAACTGGACATGTTCCAAAACGATGATGCTTACATTGATTACATGGAACTTAGGGACCACTTACCCAAGGGAGACCATAAAGCTGGTTTTGCTATTGAATTGAATACCGTGGCTTACTTTGGGGAGGGTGCCAAGCCTTCCAGTCGCAAAAATATCAAGATAAAAAATAGATCTGACAGTGAAAACTGCCTTGCGACAGTGTCAGATCACAAAATAGTTAAAGAAAAGACGTATCCGAAGGTGAAAACCCAAATGTGGCACCTGATGATGGAATACTTGACACTCTCCCTAGTGATATGTACCAAGAAAGGTCACAAATTGTTGTGGAACCAATAGAGCCTGTGAATATTGGAATAGAAGAACAACCCAAGATTATCATCTTTGCCAAATCTCTCACACCACCAGAGAAAACCAGGTTTGTACCATTCTTTAAGAAGAAGAGAGGCAACTTTGCTTGGTCATATGCAGACATGCCAGGTTTAGACCCAAATTTAATTCTACATCATCTACCATTGGATCTAGGAGTAAAGCCTGTAAAGCAGAAGCTGAGAAAAATGCATCCTCACATAGCACTTTTGGTCAAAGAAGAACTCAAGAAATTGCTAGATGTGGGGTTCATCAGAGCCATAGATTACCTAGAATGGATATCCAACATAGTGCCAGTATCCAAACCAGATGGCCAAGTTTGACTATGCAATGTTTTTCGAGACTTAAACAAAGCATGCCGCAAGGATGACTTTCCATTACCAAACATCGATATCATAGTCGACCTAACTGCAGGACATACAATGCTATCACTCATGGATGGATTCTCAGGATATAATCAAATCAAAATAGCACCAGAGGACCAACACAAGACAACTTTCACTTGCCCCTGGGGTACCTTTTGTTGGAATGTCATGCCATTTGGGCTGAAAAATGCAGGTGCCACATATCAAAGAGCTATGACTACTATATTTCATGACATGATGCATGTAACTATGGAGGACTATGTTGACGATATCCTAGCAAAGTCTCTCACAAGGGACTCACACCTGGATGTCTTAGAAAAAGTTTTTCAAAGATTGGACCAATTCCAAGTCAAACTAAACCCAAAGAAATGTGTGTTTGGGGTAACTTTAGGCAAGCTGCTAGGCTTCATCATGTTGGCAAACAAAATAGAGGTAGACCCTGCTAAGGTCAGAGCTATAATGGACATGCCACCACCCAAGACTCTAACTCAGTTGAGATCCCTACAGGGCAAGCTGCAGGCCATCCACATATTCATATCACAGCTGGCAGACAAGTGCTAACCTTTCAGCCATCTCCTACATAAGAACATTCCATTTAGGTGGGATGAGCGGTGTGAAGAGGCATTCAACAAGATAAAGGAGTACCTTATGAATCCACCCATTCTCATGCCTCCGATCCTAGGAAAACCTCTAATTCTCTACATATCTGCTACACCTACTGCTCTTGGATCTCTTCTAGTGCAACAAGATTACGAGAACAAGGAAAGAGCTATATACTACATCAATCAAACCTTAGTGGGATACGAGTTGCAATACTCACAAGTAGAAAGATCATGTCTCGGAGTAGTTTTTGCTTCACAAAAACTCTGACATATCATGCTTGCACACCCAGTAAAACTCATTGCCAAAATCGACCAACTGAAGTACCTCCTCAGCAAAGCAGCTCTCACAGGTCGCCTGACAAAATGGGTAATTCAGTGAGTATGACATCGAATATGTGGACAGAAAAGCCATCAAGGGACAAATCATAGCTGACCAACTAGCAGATGCACCATTACAAGACAGCAACCCCATGCAGTTTGAATTTCCAGACAAATCCTTATTCAATGTGTCAACATCTTCTTGGAAACTCTACTTTGACGAGTCTTATACAAACCATGGATTGGGGGCAGGTATCCTGTTTATAACTCCTCAAGGCAACACAATTCTGAAGTCCTACCGTTTGTTATTTCCATGCACCAATAACATAGCGGAGTATGAAGCCTTGGTAATTGGTCTCAAGATGGCGACTGAATGGAAAATCCAAGAACTGCATGTCTATGGTGATTCTCAGCTTATCATCAATCAGGTCCACGATGAGTATCAAACCAAAGATGAAAAGCTCATCCCATACAAATGAATGGTTGATGACTTCAAAGAACACTTCGGGACCATCTCCTTCAAGCAAATACCTAGGATTGAGAATAAGGTGGCAGATGCAATGGCTAACATAGCCTCTCTTCTAGAAATACCTGAAAATGAGTCACGGTATGAATTCTTAGTGGAAACTATCCGGCAGCCAGCTTATGATCTTCTTGAAACCCATTCCATCTGCCTTCTAGTCGGATCTGATTCATCTTGGTACGGTAAGACTTACACTTACCTCAAGGACAACATCCTCCCACCTAACCTCTCTTCCAATCAAAAGTGAACTTTCATACGACAAACCTCTCGCTACACCATCATAGCCGATACCCTATACCGACGTGGTCTCAATGGTACTTTGCTCCATTGTTTAGAACAAGAAGAATCCATAACTACCTTGCGAGACGTACACAAAGGGATCTGCGGAACACACTCCAGCGGTCCTTCCTTAGCCAAGAAACTCATGCATTTGGGTTATTACTGGCCAAACATGGAAATGGATTCATATCAGTTTGTCAAAAAGTGCAAACAGTGCCAAATACACGGGAACCTGATCCATGCACCTGCTCAAGAGTTGAGACCTTTAACGACACCCTGGCCCTTTTGCCAATGGGGACTTGACCTTGTGGGAAAGATTCATCCACCCTCTTCCAACGGCCACAAATTCATCATAACCGCCACTGAGTATTTCACAAAGTGAATTGAAGCCGTCCCCCTCACCACCGTCACAGGCAAGCAAATTTCCTCTTTTATCCTGAATTACATTATCTACAGATATGGCATTCCTTCATCTATTATCACAGATAATGGCAGACCTTTCAAAAATTAGGATGTCCAGGAACTCTGTGAGCGTTTCAAAATCCAACATCGCTTCTCCACCCCATACTACCCCAAAGGTAATGGCCAAGCGGAGGCATCGAACAAAACCATTCTAAAAATCCTAAAGAAGACTGTCAACGATGCTGGTCGTGATTGGCATGTCCAACTCAATCCCGCTCTGTGGGCCTACAGAACCAGTATACGCACCCCCATAGGTGCTACACCCTACGCCCTTGTCTATGGTTCATAAGCCATCCTCCCCATTGAGGTTGAACTACCATCTCTTAGGGTGTCATTGAAACTTCTCATATCAGATGAAGAATATAGAGTCTCCAGGTTACAAGAACTAGAGCTACTAGAAGAAAGGCGACAGAAAGCCTTCGATCATCTCAAAGCATATCAATAGATGATGTCAAGAAGCTATAACCACAAGGTTTTCCCAAGATGCTTTAAGGTTGGGGACCTCGTTCTCAAAGAGAATCCTTGCAACCAACAAGACAGAGAAAAGAAAGGCAAGTTTGAACCTAACTGGTTTGGGCCCTATGTGATTGTAGCTGCTTACGGATCGGGGGCATATCGGTTGGCAACATCAGAAGGTGAGTTGTTCGATGATCCAATCAATAGCATGCACCTTCACCAGTTCTATACCTAGGAGAACCCGAATGCAAGGGGGCACAATAAAATCAAAAAATCAAAGAATCAAAAAAGTGAAAAAGAGAAAATACAAAAAAATTAGAAAAAATAGAAAGCATACAAAAAAATTGTCCTTTAGTGAAAACCTGGCAAACAGGTGCCTTGGATAGGTAGCATGATGAAAACCTGGCAAACAGGCGTCATGTTTACTTTCTAGCTTCTCGTGCAAATAAAAGCAAGTGATGAAAACCTGGTAAACAGGCGTTACTTGTGATGAACCGCCTTCTCCATCTTTGGGAATCCAATCACCTTGAGTCCATTCTTCCTTCACTCATTTTCCATTTGACCCATATCTGTCCCACAATAAACACTTGACAGTTACCTATCATGGGTTGATACTCTCCTTGTGGCCTTGTCAACCAAGGTTTTGTCCCATACTGTCCCCTCAATGTGAGCCTAACATAGTGTCTCTTGTCAATGTCCATGGTCCAAGTCCGTGAACTACGTTGCCTCTGCGCCGTCATGTAGGCAAGGCCATTATTCTAATGCGCCCCCGAGGCTCCCATGGTCCCATTCATCCCCTTTCTGGTCATCTTTCATGTCATCTTTCTAGTCCATCCATGGTCCATTAGGGTTTACCCTGAACTACGTTGCCTCTACGTCATCACGTAGGCAAGGCCATTAGCAATGAGCCCCCGAGGCACTAGGTCAGTACCTTAGGGTCTGTCTCCCCAATAAGGATTGTGCAATCTTCTCACCATACAAGCAAATGCAAGCAGAACCCACACTTCAAGCAGAAATCTTGACTATGAACATCTTAACCTATCTAAAGCAACTCAAATACCCAAGGTCTTCTAACTGATTCTATCTAATTTACAGCAAGGAAAACACATCTAAATGCAAGAATGTTTTGCGGATTGAAATCATGGTTATGTTCCAGAGTCTTGATTTTTGTTATCATGTCTTTCTATGCTACTCAAGGATGCCAAAAGCTAGAGATGCTATGATGGGGGCATGATCATTTTCTTTGTTTGCTATCTATGGATTCCTCTTTAGTAATGTAATGCCTTGTCTAAGGACATGATCGGCAAAAGATCATCGAAGACATCAAAGGTATAACATGAACAAGGGCAATCCTTGTTTGTTGAAACGCAAGAAGTACTCAGGTCATCTAGATTCAATTTTGACTAGATGCTTGTATTTACTTGCCAAATCAAAATCAACGCAAGAAATACTCAGGTCATCTCGGTTCAATTATACCTTGATGCTTGTATCAACTTGCTAAATCCAAAATCCATGTAAACAATACTCAGGTCATCTCAGTTCAATTACACCTAGATGCTTGTATTAACTTACAACAATTCAGAAAAGGTACCAAAAAATACATTGCCCAATGATGAAATAAAGCACTCCAAAAGCAAACACCATTCAAACCCATTACACATCCATACCATATCCCATGCAATAAAAGCTCCACAAAGTGCAGAGTATCAATACAAATAAAAGCTTGTGAGTCCTTCTATCGAGTCATTCTTCTATCAATCAGTATTCCATCTATCGTTGTGATCCATTCTTCTCAATTTCAGTCAACCCGAGAAATGATCCAAATGCAGGTCCATCCTTAATCCATACCAATCAAGCCAAGTCAATCTTACACAAATGATCCAATCACAATCCATGGTCTTGATCCTTGTCTAGTCGTAAACCAACTCGATCAGTTAATCAATCAATTGTCTTATACAGGATGTTGCATTGTCAAAATTAGACCAATACACGCATCTTACACGACATGCTTCATTTCCTAAGACCAAACACTATCCTTCATGTTGTTCTAGGGATCTATCATTCCCCGCCATGACAACATGCCTGCCGTGTTGGTCTAGGGATATATCGTTCCCCGCCATGACAACATTGTTGTATATCGTTATTAGTATATCGTTGGTTTACCGCTTGACAGGGGAAATACCTTGTTTGTTCTTGTGTCATTTGTGCATACTTGCTTGCTTGCTTGTGTGTGTCATCATTCCATCTTGCATCACGTATCATTCGACTCTTTCTTCAACCAATTTCTTCATTCTAACCTAGCTTCCCTTCATCTTCGTGAGATTGTCCGTCTCCAAATCTTTCACCCTTTTCCCGTCCAATCTCCCGAGGGGGCATCCTATCATCTTTAAACTTGTACCAGGGACAAACTAGGGCATGTATCATTGTCAGACTATCGATTTCTTTGAAACAACGCTGTAAACAGCATTGCATCAAAGAGGGGCAAAATGTATATGCCTAAAAATGACACAATTCAACTAAATAAATATTCTAAATATTTATTCCATTCTTCTACCAATTAAATAAATATTCTAAATTTATTTAATCGATTCACTATTCCGTAATTAAATAAATTCAATTTGTTTAATTAAAATCCCTGAATTCTTCTAAATGTCCTACACAATTAAATAATCCTAAATTATTTAATTTAATCCAAATTCCTCTATCCTAAGTTCTAATTCCAAAAATCCACCTCACACTTACACCTCACTTTCCACCTCACCTTGTCCACCTCATTGGGTTGCACATGTAATTAAATATATTAAATATTTAATTACCTATTTTCCCCCTCACCCACATGTCCTATTTCTTCTCAAATCAGAAGTTAGTTAACTAATCAATCAAAAGTGTTAACTAACCAGTCAATTGAGTTAAATCCTCAATCAATTTAGTCAATTCCATAATTCATTCTTCCAACTGACTAATCAAGTTTGTTAACTGATCAGTTAAAAGAGTTAACTCTCCAATCAATGTTGTCAAATCCTCTCTTTCATGATGGAGATGAGACACTTGTTATATTTCTACTGGTTGCACATTCCTCAACCATCCTCAGCCGTTGATCATCACACTTCCTCTCAACCATTGATTCTCATCCTTCTGAGTCTATAAAAGAAGCTTCATCCCCCCATTCTATTCATCCAGGCTATTCGTATTGTTACTCTGCAGAATTCTACCCATGCGCCTTTGGCACCCCAATACTATTTGCTTGAGATCACCATTGTTGCTTTGAAGCTCATCTTCTTGGCATATTCATTATCATAGCCATTTACTATCGACTTCCTATAACACAGCTAAAAGAGTGCACTCACTGAGGGCCTACTTCATCAACAAAGGACGGTTGTAATAGGTGAACAACAGAAGCTTTAGAACAGGGAAGGTTTGCACTATATTGTTCATTGCCTCATTTGATTCAATCTTTCTTGTTTTCATTATTCTGTTGATGTTTGGGTTTTGATATTGTTCATTTGATTAATCCACATTTTACCCTTACAATTCTAATTCTAATTTATTTTTGATAAAGATAAGATGCAAACATAGGTGCAGATCCCGATAACAAAAAGCCCCACGGGTAGCAAAATAGGCCCAAGGCCACAAACAACACAAAAATAGCTGACTAGTAGCAAATGTTCATAACAATATTGTTTAAGGTGAAATTTGATGCAACAGGATTTCTTTGTGTTTACGGTTGATTTTTCTAGTTTGTATGAATCCTCCTTTCACCTCTAAACATTCAAGGACTTCAATTGAGTAGGAAGTCTACTACAGGCCTTCGGTCACTCAAAATATAGGGGAAAATTAGAATTGTATCACTTAGTTGTTCAATTAAGCCTAATTATGCTGAAAACCCTAATTATGCAAATTCAGAAGTAAACAGACAAATTACGGAAAATGCTCACACATAGAGATATCAAATGACAATCAAATGTATACCAGATTTCAAAGTTTAGAAAATGGAAAAGTCAGGGACTAAAGAGTGGGTGCCCTAGTCCAGTGCCATACCTTTTGTCGAGATCTAGAAACCTTGTCTGCAACCTGTTCATGCTCTTCTAGAGATTCTTTTGTTGCGGGATCCAGAGGACTAATGAGCGGGTGCCCGAGTCCAAGTCCCTATTTTCTCTTTTGATTTGCAATTCTGACAGTCTGCACTACTCTCCTGCAACTCCACTTTTTCTACTCCTAAAACCTGTAACCTGCAATCATAAAAAATGGGTTGGGGGTTGTAGTGTTTAGAGTCTTGCCTCAGTCAAGCCCCGAAGAGACATTCAAGTCTTCCAAACACTATTGTTAGATAAAGAGTGTGTATCCCTACAAGATAGAGGTACAATCCAAATGATAGATGATTGAAAACACAATTGATATCACCTTGTAGTGAAGATCTCATGGAAGGAAGATGTTCTTCATGCCATGAGGAGATGGATGCCAAATCTACAAATATAAACACAATAACAATGCAAATTCTGCTCTGCAACACACAATGAATGCCTTGAATCACCTTAACATAAGCCACAAGTTCCCAATATCCATCTAGTATAGAAATGAATGCCTAAACATGCTTATATATGTAGCTACAAACATTCCCACTAAGAATTTCATAATTGAAACTTATTGTGTCGGCATAGGACCTAAACAACGGTCATAAACTGACACTCCAAAATTAGGCTTGACCTAAAATAGGGTAGGATGAGGATGCGGCCACCCAAGTCCTCCCCCTATTTTAGGTACGAATCATGTCAAGTGCACCCCCTAAGTCCCATTTACCATGAAACTTTAGGGTTTTCTCATCGGCATGTAAAATTAACATGAAAGATGCTCTAAATGCATAAATAGGACCTGAGAGCTAAACCTTAAGAGGGAAAAGCCCCCAAGGGGAGATTTTTTGATGTAACATTTAGCCCCCACTTTAATGTATGTATAAACGTGAGGCTGATACATGCATTATAGTACGGTCAATAAACATAGAAAACACACCAAGCAAAGAGAAGACACACCAATCATAAAGAAGACAGTAACAGGCATGCAAAATGCAGAGAAGACAATCATAGTCACACAAAAAATGGAGAATACAACATTGAAGACACATAGTGAATAGAGTGAATGCAGTGAAGGTAGTGATGATTTTCTTTTTCTTTTTTCATTTTTCATATATATGAGATGCAAATGCAAATATAAGGAAAGTAAACACACCACCCATAGTGTAGGAGGGACTCATCGTCGCCGATCTTTAGGACTGTATATGGGGCAACAAACATGCCAAACAAATCAAGCATGCCATACAAATCAAGCATGCCATACAAATCCCATAGTATAGGAGGGACTCATCGCCACCAGTCTTTAACACTATGCTTGGAAACAAACACGCAATACACACACACTTGGAAGACACGAAGAAAACACGGTAGACAAGCGATGGAGTGTTCCTATTTCTAGGTTCAACACCATCTCAAGCACATTACAGGCACACACTGATGATTGGGCTTCACTATAAAAATCACCGAAGACATGCTTTAAGGGTTGAGTTAGTCACAGAATTGCTCCCCGCCTCACGATGAGGACTTTTTGAAAATGACAAGATGTGCACTCTCCACGAGAAGTACACCATCCCCGCCTCATGATGAGGGCTTAAGATAGAAAAGGGATGCAATATCACCACCTCGTGATGAGGGCTTAAATGATTGCAAACAAATCTTAGTGTGCACGTGGGACTCATCACCACCAGTCTTTAAGACTACACCTAAGAACAAGCACATTGCTAACATCTAGAACAGACAGCTTACCTTATATATGCCCCCACCTTAAAGTGGTTGATATCAGGTACCGATATCAAGCACGTTAAGGTAGGAAGAAAACACACAAGGGAACACGAGCTCTTACAAAGCCCATGCCCCCCGAAGGTGACATGTACTTTATGATCACCAAATGTTCCCACAAACATATTCGTGCAAGAAAAGTGTTAGTGTCAATATAATCATGATAAACAACAATGCGTAATGCAAGATTCAAGATAGACAAAGTGCATGGAGCAATAGTATAGTTATGCTTTGTAAGTATGATAAGACACCATCAAGATCACACGATAAAGTGCACAGAGTGGTTCTACTAGCCAAGCATCAGATAATATATATCAACCCCATCATCATGTAGAAACTAAGTCCAATTTTTGATTTCTCACTAAAGGGATGCTAGGTCTGCATTAGTATAAAATGTTTTTCATCATCCACCTGCTAGGCAGAAACAATAAAGGGAAACAATAAATCAAGAGAGCATAAACAAGTTCCTTAGGGATAGTCATGTAGGAGGGTGCCCCCAAGTCACCAACCACAACACTATGTCTGGAAGACACAACACACAATAGTGAAAAATAGAGGAGAAGCAATATATTAGAATGATGATACAAATAGAAGGAGGGTCACAATAGAGGCAATCTCCTCGTATCTTGGACCTGATAAGAGAATCAAGGGTCATCCCATGAGGCTTAAACAACACATAACACATCATGGGGGAAACACAACATGAGAGATAAAGGGTTAGAAATACTTACCTGGTAGTACCATCAAACTAAGTGTTGTCACTTGTCATCATGCAAATCATCGTCATCTTCCCACTCACGAATGTTAGAGGAAAGTGGGACATAGGGTACCATAGCCCAACTCTTGTTCTTATTTTCAAGTTGTCCATTCTTAAGATCTTCTTGGTTTGATTCAATGTTTGGTGAGATGTTTTCTTGTGGAGATCCAAGTCGTTGGGCATAATCTTGCCATCTCCTCCTCCTTTCTTTTTCTTGTCTATTTCTTTTTGTCCTACCACTTATCTCTTGTAAGATAGTGTTTTTCTCTTCCATAGGTTTTTGTGTTTTAGAGGAGGAAGCACTAGGATCAAATCTCATTTTTCTAGGTGGAATATTTTGTTGTTGATGAATACCTCTTGATCCTTGTAAGGATGGTGGGGGAGGAACCTCATCATAGGGTCCATTTCCTTTCCATCTAGGATTCTATTCAAATGTGGGTTGTTCGTCTCTTGTTGTTTCTTGCATAGAAGGACTGGCCACTTTATGTAATAGTTTTGTTTTCTAGTTTCTATAGCTTAAGAAGTTAAAGTTTGTTTGTGGCTTTGGTTCCACCTCAGATCTTTCCTAAAATTAATCAAGTGTACAATGTTGTCTTGTAACCAAAGGTTTATATTTATTGCGAGGGATAGTAATCACTTGTAGATTCAAACGAAATTTTACATAGTTATGAATTGTTGAAGGGACAAATTTCATAGCCTTTAACCATGGATGTCTAAGTTTTATACAAAAGAGGTCAGAAATGGGGACAACATCAAACCATTGTTCTACAAGTTTCTCAAATATAGTGACCAATAAAGATATCTTCCCAGAGGTGTTTATAAAGGTTCCCTTATGTGTCTTAATCATCATATTCGAAGGGTCATAGAAGCCTTCCATCAATTCATGTGAATAGAGGAACTCTTCTGTGGATACATTAGTCATGCAATTAGGATTGATAAGGGTTCCATCCACAGGATTTCCCATTATCTTCACAGTGATATAAAGAGGTCCTTCAGTGTCTCCAATTGTTCTATCATGAGGTGTAAACACAAGTTCAAGTTTAGGGACCTTTCTCTTCATGTAAGGCCTAAGAGGCAACCTATTGTTATTGTTGTGATTAGAAGCCATGTGTATATGTATTCAAATCAATGTGAAATCAGATTTTAAAATATTTTCAAATTTTATACAAAAGACAAGTGTAAAACTATGTGTAAAAATGACCTAAAATGCTTGATTTTTTTTCAAAATTTTCAATGCAAATAAGTGAAAGAAAAGGTGTTGTAAGGAAATTGATCGGGGGAAGAAAATAATATGTCTGATATAAGTCCAATAAAGAAATAATATTCTTCACAACACACTTTTGATGCAAATATAAAATGATGATGAGTCAAAACCTAGTGAAAATACACTAAAATATGTAATTTTTCAATGCAAAGACCCACTAAAAAGGGTGTTGTAGAGAATGTTAGGAGGTGTAGTAGATTATATCAGTAATATTATCCACCTAAAGCCATAAAATCTTTTACAACATGCTTGGAGTGCAAATCTATGTTAAACCCTAGGGCAAATGTAGCCAAAATATGCAATTTTTCACCAATATTTCAATGCAAAAGAGTATGACAAAGGGTGTTGTAAGGAAAATGATGATGGAAAGAAAATTATAATAGTAATAACAGCCACCTAATGCCAAAAAATCTGTCACAACATGCTTATAGTGCAACTCAAGGTCAACCCCTAGGGAAAATATAGCTAAAATATGCAAATTTTGACCAAATTTCAATGCAAAAGAGTATGAAAAAGGATTTTGTGAGGAAAATTATGATGGAAAGAAAATTATAATAGTAATAACAGCCACCTAATGCCAAAAATGCTACCACAACACGCTTATAGTGCAACCCTAGGGAAAATATAGCTAAAATATGCAATTTTTCACCAAATTTCAACTATAAGAGGCCAATAAAAAGGTGTTGTAAAGAATTTTAGGAGATGAAAAAGATTATAACCCTGATAACATCCAATCAGTGTAGAAAAATCCATTACAACACGTCTATGGTGCAAATCTAGAGAGACGATAAGGCCAAAATCTAGTGAAAATTTGAGGTTTTCAAACCCTAGGCATGAAATTTTGCAAGAAAACCACTATGATGCAACACTAAAGTTATAAATAATTCCTAATGAGTGTTTTAATAGGGTATTAAAATCTGAAACAAGATCTGGACTACAAACCCTAGCTAATGAAAAACTAGGTTATATGAAAAAAATGCATAATTTAAAGCAATTTTCAACAATTTAAGCATGAAAATACAATCTAAATGAATGATGAATGATGAATTTCTATATTTTAAATCAGATCTGATGATAATGATAGAAATTTATTGAAATTAAATGCAAACTAATTCAAATTATATGAAAATGCAAGCTAAAAATGCCAATTTTTTCAAAATTTTCCAATTTTAAATTTTTTTTTTTATAATTTTTCAAATGCAATAAGATGAATAATGAAATGAATGTAAACATGAACTACAACACTTAGCAAGTTGTAAAATTCATTAAAAACATGGGTTCATCAAAATGTTTAAGGTGAAATTTGATGCAAGAAGATTTCTTTGTGTTTAGGGTTGATTTTGCTAGTTTGTATGAATTCTCCTTTCACCTCTAAACATTCAAAGACTTTAGCCAAGTACAAAGTCTACTATAGGCCTTCGGTCACTCAGAATATAGGGGAAAATTGGAATTGTATGATTTAGTTGTTTAATTAAGCCTAATTATGCTCAAAACCCTAATTATGCAATTTGGAAGCAAATGGATAAATTACAGAAAATGCTCCCACATAGAGACATCAAATGACAATGAAATGGATACCAGACTTTGATGTTTAGAAAATAGAAAAGTTGGGGACTAATGAGTGGGTGCCCTAGTCCAGTGCTATACATTTTGTCAAGATCTTGAAACCTTGTCTGTAACCTGTTCCTATTGTTCTGAAGATTCTTCTATTGCGGGATTCAGAGGACTAATGAGCGAGTGCCTGAGTCCAGGTCCTTAATTTCTCTTTTGATCTACAATTCTGATAGTCTGTACTACTCTCCTACAACTTCACTTTTTCTACTCCAACAACTTGTAACCTGCAATCATGAAAAAATGGGTTGGGGTTGTGATGTTTAGAGGCTTGCCTCAATCAATTCCTGGAGATACATTCAAGTCTTTCGAACATTGTTATCAGATAAAGATTGTGTATCCCCATAGGATAGAGGCAAAATCCAAATGATAAATGATTGAAAACACAATTGATATCACCTTGCAGTGAAGATCTCATGGAAGGAAGATGATCTTCATGCCAAATCTACAAATATAAACACAATAACAATGCAAATTCTGGTTTGCAACACACAATGAATGCCTTGAATCACCTTAACATAAGCCACAAGTTCACAATATCCATCTAGTTTACAAATGAATGCCTAAACATGCTTATATATGCAACTACAAACATTCCTACTAAGAATTTTGTAATTAAAACTTACCGTGTCAGCATAGGACCTAAACAACGGTCATAAACTAACACTCCAAAATTAGGCCTGACCTAAAATAGGGCAGGACTAGGGTGTAGGCGCCCAAGTCCTTCCCCCTATTTTAGGTAGTAATCATGTCAAGTGCACCCCCTAAGTCCCATTTACCATGAAACTTCAGGGTTTTCTCATTGGGATGTCAAATTAACATGAAAGATGCTCTAAATGCATAAACAGGACCTGGGAGCTAAACCTTAAGAGGGAAAAGCCCCCAAGGGGACATTTTCTGATGTAATAAGTATATAAACTATACCAATTCCAGAGCATAAAACAATACCAAGTCTAAAGCATAGAACATAAGAAAAAGCTAAATAAATAGTTCTTTTACTCCTCCCTGTTCTCGTACAAAGCATCAACACCTGCAGAACATAAAAGGTAGAGGCAGCCCTATGAAAGGTCTTCATGCAAACCTTCGTTAGCACCTTGACTTTACTTTCCATTACAGAAAGATGGGACTAACATCATCCAGTTCTTGTGCAAGCTTCCTGTTCGAGTCATCCTCTCTGGAACTCATAACCTCCTTATCAGGTGTCTCCAGGATTTCAACATCATTGGGCTCAGAGTCATAAAATGAATTATTCATGGAGTCAAAGTGACTTGCTCCTTCTTGTTCCTATACCTGAGTGGTCTTGACTTCTTTGATTTCCATCTCATACTTAGGGTCATCATGATCAAAGGTCGAGGAATAATCAACAATCTTCAACACCTAGGGTTTCCCACCTGCTAGCCTAGAAGACCTTCTAATGCTCAGTCTTCTCTCAGAACCATCTTTACCCGCAACCTTCCCCTTGTCATCAACTGTATCCTCCATTTTCTGATTCTGGGAATTATCTTGTTTCTTCACAATCTCCAGTTCCTCAATTCTCAAACCCACATCACCCTTTCTAGTTTTCTTCTTTCCCCACTTAGCAGGGCTAGGTTGACATTGTTGGATTTTTCATTTTTAACTGCCACGAGGAGGTGGGCTATTTCTCAGACCACAAAGGCCCTCGACTGCTTCTTCACGGGATTGGTCATGGAACCCCTCCGCCTCACTAGAAATAGAAATCACCCCTGGCCTGACCAGAGTGATGGGTCCTAGGTGAAGAAACATCCTTCAAATTGGGAGAGCTAGAATAATGAATAACAGGGGAATTGGAGAGGGGTTCCACATGGTTGTTAGGGTCAACAACAGCAAGAGGCGAGGCTTTAGATCTAGAGGGACTGCCATATCTCACACTAAGAGGGACATTATCTTCCAAGTCTTCATTATTGTTATCCTCGACAAGACTAGCCTTAAGGGGCTTAACAGGGCACAGGGCTAAGTGATAATGGTAAAGGCAAAAAATTAGACCCTGGTGCAAGGGAACAACCACCACCATTAGGTTACCCTCGCGGGTTTTCTTGGTTGATTTAATAGAAGACTCCAAGCTAGAAAGCAAGTAGAAGGGGAAATTCACAAGCGTTTTGTATCTAAAATCATTTAATAATGCGAAGTGATAGTGGTAAAAGAACCTATAGCGACCTTCAAGGGTAAAACATTTCATTATGAGATAACATATCTAGTCCCTGGGGTTAACCAAGCTCTCTCGCTCAAATCTGCCTTGAAGTTGAACTTGTTTCTCACCTTCCCGATAAAAATTCTTCAGCCCTTCTAGTCCTTGAACTATTGTTTTCTTATTCAACCATTTACCTTTGCATTGCAAGCCTGTAGCATTGGCAACGACTTCCTATAAAACAGCAAATTACACACCTCTAACTTGCACCCTCCTATTAATGTCCCATGACATAGCAAATTGAATGGACAAACTTTCATCGACGTCACTCCCCCTCATAAGAAATACTCCAAACCTACGAGTCTTCCTTGAATTCCCCACAAAACGTAGGTTCAGTATGCACCTTGTCACCTCCCATTTTTCTTAGCTTACTAAACCAGCAATGAGAAATATAGCTCTAGAAAATGGCAAGATACAGGGTTTCACCGAAAAATCTAGAAATGAACTGGTACTCATAAGAATTAAAGCTATCCATGCCCCCTGAATTCCCATGGATGTCTTTCAAAATCCTTAACATGTTTGAGGTATCATTAATTCCATAATATGGCTCGTACGAGCTTGCTACATCCAGAGCAGCCAATTGAGGGAGAAAAGACCTGTAGAGCCAACATGGCGATGGCTCACATGGGTTGTTGTGCTGGCATTTATTGACATGGAACCTAGGAGTCTTGCTGAAGTGGAGAATGTGAGCTGTCATAGTCATGACATCATCCTTCATATGTCATTCCAAGTAATGAGAGATAGGTAAAAAAGCACCAACAAGGGCATAAATAAACATGATTAAAGCCATCAAACTTAGGTCGAAGACACCTCTAGCTGAATTTTATTTACAACATTCAGAGGAAGGTTAGAGATATTTCTCCAACACCTTAATGGATAGAGGTTATTCCCAAGGTTAGCCACATAAGGTTGACAACTTGATTTCCTTCCCTATAAATATGCATCACTTCAATACCTTCAAAACTTAGAAGATGAGTTTTTATATCTTGAATAATGTCCTCAATCTACCAACCAACCCTGGCTTTATCTTTAACATCTTCAATGATAAGCTTAGAATCACCTTCAATCACAATCTGATTGATACCTATAGACAAAGCAACTTTGAGGCCCTAGAGGAGAGTCAAGGCTTCCACAACATTATTGGTATTTTCTCTAAGCCCCCTAGTAAAGGCTACCAAGAGAGCTCCCTTATTAGACCTAAGAACACCTCCCCCACTAGCCAACCCAGGGTTGCCTTTAACAGCACCATCAAAGATAATTTTGGCCCAACCAACAGGGGGCCCATTTAGTGTTAGCACGAGCTCTTCTCCTAGAGTCATCTACCTTGTAGAGGCTTGTCGAAATGATCCACTCCTTTATGATGCTAGGTTCTAGACTATTAGGGGGGTTCTCTACAGCTTTCAAAGTGTTATTAGAGAGATTGTCCTATTGGAGTTTGGCCTTTATACAAAACACCTCCTTAGGATGTCTATATTTTTCCTGAAATAGCCTATTATTTCTTTCTTCCCAGAGAATCCATGTCAGAATAGGAGGATGCTGGGCCCAAATTTCTTTACTAATAGGGTGGGATAGAGGAGAGTACTAGGACCTTAAGAAAGCAGGGAGGTCACCACACGAACACTAGGGAATTCCTAGTTTATTCATTGTCAGACTCTAGACTTCCCAAGAGAAATCACAATGCAAGAGGAGATGAGAAATAGTTTCTTCATCCTTTAAGAAAAGAGTACACTTGTTGGGTATTTGGAATCCTTTAAGCCAAAGATTTTCTATGGTTAGGATTTTGTTTTGAACCGCCAGCCACCAGAAATGGTTGATTTTTGGTATAAGTTTGTGATTCCAAACCCTCCTCCATAAGCTATCTTTAATCCTAGGAATAAGGAGTTTATATGCCGATCTAATAGTGAAAATCCCAGAGCTCTCCCTGGCACATAGTATTCTTTCCTCCTGAGGGAAGATGGGAATCCTAGAATCTCTAAGAGAGAGTTGAACTTCCTCTATTTTTGGCATAAGGTCAGCCTAGCACTAACAACTGTTTGATAGCTTCTTCCACACCCCTTGACAAGGAAGGATATAGTCACATGCTTGTCTGCCAAAGAGAGAAACAACCATATTGACCAAGCCTTGGGTATTCTGAATCCTATTTAATAGCCCCCTATACACCAGTTGTCCTCCCAAAACCTTATCTTTCTACCATCTCCCAATTTCCACTTGATGCCCTGCAATAGTACAAATCTATACTTGAGCACATTATTCCAGATGACAGAACCTTTGGGAAGGTCGTGGGGGTGTAAAAATTTCATAGGCATCATATTTCCAAAGTACTTATCTCTCGTGATACTACTCTAATCCTTATCCCTAGTTAAAATATTCCATCCAATTTTAGTGATTAGGGCTTTATTAAGTAGGTTTATCTTTCTTATTCCTAGACCTCTATGGAGCTTCGGCCCACAAACCTTGTCCCAACTAACCAAAGCCAATCTCTTTTTGTTTTCCACCCCAATCCATAGGAAGTTCATTTGGATTCTTTCAAATCTTTCAGCGATATACTTGGGAATTTTGAAAAGGGATAGAAAGTAAACAAGAATGGCTTGAAGAGAGGCCTTTAGCAGATGATACTTACCATCCTGGCTTAGCATCTTTCCTTTCCATCCTACCAATTTCCTTTGGATCCTTTCTACGATTGAATTCCAATAATGAGGAGAAACATTCTTAACTGTAAAGAGGAGCCCCAAATATATACCAGGGAGCTCACCACTTGAGCACCCAAGAATCCCCATAATCTTCTATTGGAGCTCCATGGGAGTGTTCAAAAAGTACACCTAACTTTTTTCATAACTGATACACTAGCCCACCGAAGTCGCATAATCCTACAAGACTTTCTTCCATTTCCTAGCCTCGACCACCGAAGCAGACCCGAAAAGAATAGTGTCATCCACAAATTGTTGAATGGCCACTTGAACAACTGTTGAAGCTAGTTTAACACCCTTGATATCCTTAGAACTCAATAGCTTGAGGAAGCTTCTACTTAAGACTTCAGCCAGAAGAATGAAGAGGTAGGGGGACAAAGGGTCAGCTTTCCTTAAGACCCTTGCTGCATTGAAGAAGCCCCTAGGCACCCCATTAACCAGGATAGAGAACCTAACAGAAGTGACACATAATTTTATAAGTTGCAGAATCTTACCTTGGAAGCCCATCTTCTCCAAAATTCTGAAAAGAAATTCCCATGCCACTCTATCATAGGCTTTATAAATGTCAAGCTTAAAGGCTATTTAAGCAATTTACTTCTCTCCATGGAGTGAATAATTTCATGCGTGGAGATAGCTGCATCAGTAATCTATCTACCTGGAACAAACCTCTTTTGACTACTACTGATAAGCCTATCCAGGATGGGTTGGAGTCTGGAAACTAAGATCTTGGAAAAAATCTTATAAACAGTATTACATAGGCTAATGGGTTTAAAATCTCCCATACACATTGGATCCAGTTTTTTAGGAATAAGAGCAATAAAGGTATGATTAAGTTGCTTTAACAACCTACCAGTCTTGAAGAAGTCCCTAGCCACCTCAGTGACATCTTTACCCACAATATCCAGTACTCCTGAAAAAAAGCAGGGGGAAAACCATCCAGCCTCGGAGCTTTAAAATCACCCACAGAGAATAGATAAGCATGGACCTCCTCCTTAGTAACCATTTTTCCAATCCAAACATTATCCTCCTCATTGAGATGAGTAGGGATGATATCAATGTGCTCCTGGTTTATCCTACACTCATGAGCTGCTAAAACGTTTTGCGAATAAGAAGTAGTAACCTACCCCACCAGAAAGTCTGATTCCACCAGAATTCCCTTATCATCCATGAGTTTGGTAATGCTATTTCTTTTCCTGTGCCTCATAGTGGACTGGTGGAAGAATGAGGTGTTCCTATCCCCCTCTCTAAGCCACTGCACCCTCGATTTTTGTTTCCAGTAGATTTTTTCTTTTTTGAGAACTTATTTCCATTCCTTACTCAATGATTCTTCTTCTTTAGTAGTATCCTTGGAGTTGTCATCTTCCTCCATCTTCTTTTGAATATCACCCAGCTTAGTAGAGATCCTCTTTTTGTTATCAAAAATATAGACAAGGGTGTACCTGTTCCACCTCTTAACCTTGTTTTTAACCATAAGAAGTTTTTGAGCCAGCCTGAACATGGGTGTACCTTGAACAGGAACATTCCACTAGGTGGCTAACCTATTTTTAACTCAGAATGCTGAGTCCACATGATCTCAAACCTAAAAGGATATGGCCCTTTAACATCTTTATCTTTCCAAGAAAGCAAAAGGGGGTTATGATCCAAAGTAGTTCTAGGAAGGGCTTCTAAAGTGGAAGTGCTTATGAAATCGTAACTTGACGAGACTAGGACCCTGTCCAGTGTCACTTGTATCAAATTTTTCCCCTTTCTCTGATTGGACCAAGTAAAGCGGTTTCATTGAATATCAAGATCCATGAGGTCATCTTTATTTAGGAAGTCAGCCAAGTCCATCATGTTGTCAGTGTAGTCTAGAATCCCCCCACTTTTTTTCGAGGGGAAAAGTGGGGTGTTGAAATCCCCATCCAACATCCAACATCTTGTGTTGTCTCTAGAAATCATGGAGGAAAGATGATCCCATAACTCTCTTCTAGGGCACCTCTGATTAGGAGCATATATGTCGAAAAGATTCCAAGAATTGCTCTTAGACTCCATTCTAACAACAAGACAATTTTTATCCCTTTCAATTAGACTTCCTTTGACAGCCTTGTTGTTCCACATGGTAACTATATCCCCAAAGGCTTCAGACGCATCACAAATAAAGTAATCCACATTCGGCTAAATACTTATAGCAATGGACTGGGACCTATCACTTTTCATCTTAACTTCTTGTAGCATCAAAATGTCAATCTTGTTGTTATAGATATAGCTCTTGACTAATAACTGCTTGTGAGGGCTAGTAAGCCCCCTAATATTCCAAGAGAGGACTCTCATTTGTTAGGGGCCTTCTTGGAACCAATCTCCAAGGTCCTCTGTCTTCCCATTACAATATCCTTGTTGATTGCTTTCTGTCTAGTCTCCCATTGTGAGGGTCTTCCCATTTTAGTGTCAACCCCCACATCTATGGACTATTTAATATGCCCTTTACCTTTCCTCTTACCTATGAGCCAACCCTCAGAGTTAGTGACACTAGAGCTTGCCCCGAGAGTAAGAGGAAGAGTTTTACTAGCAGGGGAAAGGGCTCCCTACACAACATCATTGTTTCTTTCCATTTTGTTTGGGCTTCCAATTCTTTTAAAAATTGAGGGGCCTTTTAAGCCACTCGACTTTGTCTCCTCATTCTCTACCAGGACTTCCTTGCCAGGGATTTCCACTTGGTGTAACTCACCCTCTTCCAGCCAACCCTCTTCTAGGAGAGTGTAACCCCCCTCCATGGAGAGGACAGGGATTGCATGAGACTGATCCATTAAATCCTCAAGGGGAAAGGGGCTCTTCATTCCATCCAGACCTCCATTATCCTTACCAGTTTTAGGAGAACTGATGATATTCAGGAGATCATCCTTAAAGGGGTACTCTTCCTCAGTAACATTTGCATTGATATCTAGGTCAGAGGGGGATTTTCTAGATTTACATTGGGAGAACAGATGTCCTTTCTTATTACAATTTTGATAGAAAGTGGTAGAGTTTTCATAAATGATGGGTTGAACCCATTGACCAAACTTGGATTCCAGAGTAATGATGTTAGAAAGAACTTTATTAATATCAACACCTACACAGAACCTGTAAAACACTAACCTGGACTTGTTCCTGGTGGTGCTGTCAAGCGCAATGAAGTGGCCAAATGAGTTGGCTATCCATATGAAAATATCCTCATCCCAGTACTCCAACGGTAGGCCTGGGAGTCTAACCCAAACATGAGCAATTCTATTGAGATCGATAGCAACATCAAAGCCCGGTTTCCATTTACAAAGACAAAGGTTGTCCTTTCCATACATCTAGGGCCCCCCCGCTAAGACAGAGGAAAGGTCTTCTCTAGCTATGAATTTCAAGAGGAAAGTTCATCCAACTATGACACTCACTATTTCACTGCCCCTCACTTTCCATTTGGTAGTCACCCACTTCCTAACCAAATCAATATTAGGTCTGAAGGAAAAAAAACTTTCCCACCAAGGTGTTCTCCATGGAAGAGATAATTCTTTCCATCATAATATCCAGGAATGAAATTGCCATCCCGTCCACAAACACATGAATATGAGGAGAAGCCCACGGTCCCTCCTGTACATCTCCTACAAGGGCACTCTTCTAGGCCTTGGGGAAGACACCTTGTCCTATGGCACGTGACTAGAGGACCCAAGAGCCTTATCACAAGTCACATGACTAGAGAGGTCTTAGAGACTATCCTAGTTACTGAGGACATAATCATCACTTGAAGCACACCAAGGCTACCCCAAATTGAGGATGGCGGGGCAGGGGGACCCCCCGAGTCCCCTACAGCCATGGAAAATACAAATTCAAATTCAAAATGAAAAGAAGCAGGAAAACGAATGCAGTTACAGAGCTCTCTTCAACTAGGTAAAAAGTGAAGTAATATCTCACTATTCTAATTCTAATTTGCTAATTTCATTAATTACACACATTGTTAATCTCTTTTCTGAAGGATTCAAGGAATGATTTTGATTAAACTTATTTTTTACATATATTTTGAATTATAATACTTCCATAATAAACCAATCAATTTAACCATAAAATAATAAAACTTAAAAGTTCCAGAATTATGTTATTATCTAAAAATAATAGGTATTAAGACAAAAGAATTAAAATGTTGATAACAATTGTAATCTATATCGATAACCCATAATAAAATATTATATTAAACAAAAGAGTCTCAGTTTACAATCAGAGGATTTTTTAGTATTTACATAGTCCTAATCCAAGCCCAAGGTACCCTAACATGAACCTTGGATAAAGGTGTACGCAGAAAAGGGAAAATTCAAATTAGATTGTAAACCTAATAAAATGTTTCCATAAATGAGTTGCTTAAATTATTTTTCGAAAAATATGTAATTGTGTTTCTCACGACATTCCTTATTTATTACGAAAGGATAGATGTCACTTCTGCCACACATGTCAATGAGGCATAAGTTGTATTTCGTGCCAAAGTAGTGACACATCCAAATTTCTACAGTTGAGGGCTTGCGCTCTGCCGCCACCTTGACCTTTATACAATAATCAAAATAAATATATTATATTTTATATATATCTAAACTGTGATATAATAATATCTAATGGCTCCTAGTCGATTCTGGAGGATTTTGTTGGCAATGTGTACTGTTGGAGATCTACCTTCAGGAATTGAACTACAACTGTTCATCATTTGTTCATTGGTTCATCAAATAGTGGAACAATTTACAAGTGGAACAATTTGCTCTATCATTAATTAGAGTCGTATATTGATTTGATTGAAAGTACTTAACCAGCTAGATTAGCCAATGACAATTGAGTTCTTTAATGGCAAGTGACATACCACATAGATTAGCCAATGTGAATTTCTAGGGTATGGTAGAGTCAATTAAATGGAGTTGCTTGTTATTTATTACCCATTTGTCACAACAGTACATGTCATGTATATATGATAGTTTTTATTGTTTCAACCTTATATTGCATTACTAAGTTTCAGATAGTAGAAGAATCAATAAACTGTAAAAGCTCAAAGTAATGGCTTTGATTATAGCAGTGGTGTGAAGAAAGTAAGTTACCAAGTACTTATTTTGTGATCATTCATGATTTTGAATCTAACTATGTGATAGAGTTCTTAGTTCATAGATGTAGAATAGTAATAAGTGTGATGGAAAATTTTATTTGTGTGTGGCTATGTAGTATGTTATTGCTTTGCATTTCTCAAAATGAAGAAATATGAGCATTTGTCAAGTGGAATAAATCATGTCAAGAGTTGACACTTTTAACATTTGCAAACAATGCATTCTATTCTGGGTGGTGGGTTGAATCTCCCACACATGAATGCATGCATGTATGAGAAACTAGAAATTCAAACTGATGCATGGAATTGGTATTGCAACTCAATTTCTAGTGACCTCGAGAAAATCAATTTAATTCTCCTTTACTGGCCTTATTGTTACCCATAGCTAGTGGTTTCTTGTACAAATAAAGCAAGGTTCCATAAAAAATCATTAAATCAATTTAATTCTCCTTTACTGGCCTTATTGTTACCCATACCTAGTGGTTTCTTGTACAAATAAAGCAAGGTTCCATAAAAAATCATTTACTCACATTGTGAATGAGGACATAATTGAATTTGTAATGAAGTCATTGCTTGTTAATAGGATAATTATAGACTATTGTGAAATATTCATTAAGCATCGTCGGAAAGAGGAACCAAAATGATTTTGGAGGATCAAAGCAAGGTTTCAATGTCGAAGGATATGAGTTTTGTTTGGAACTTTGAGGTTGGTTAGATGTTCATGTACAATGTAATTCCCTAATCTATTTTAAAGGGTGATGTTAAATTTTAATAAAAAATATCAAAGTAATTACAGTTTGAAATTGACATGAGTTCAATGGCAAATTACAATGTATACAAATCATAGATGGTTCAAATTTTCAATATTAAATAACATTCATCACATGCAAAAAAGAAATGAGTTGAATGGCAATCTATAGTGATGTATAAAAAGGGCAAAGATAAATGGATGTGTTATGTCCATTCAAATTTTTATGGTTTTAATGTTATCACGATTCACTCTGCAAAATCCCCAAGTAAAAACACTGCGACTAGTGTTGTCAAAGGCATTTAGGGTTTATCCTTCTAATTGATCATTGACCTGTGTAGCCAGTTTCCCTAACTTAAGTTGTTCTTTTATCCCCTTGGTGGTCATCTAGTCACTAGCCCCTTTGCTCTAAGTTATCAGTGTTGAGCCCCTTTATTTTATTTTAAGTCTAATTTCGTCATAGGCGTCACAACCTCCATTTAAGCCTATACTTCTGAAGCTACAACGGTGTGTGAAGACACCATGTATTCCCTGTGGGTCCTTGTTTTTAATTGCCCTGATCTATTTTAATATTATTTTGATATATTTTTAATATTTATCAGGGCCTTGGGTGTATCCTCTCTGAGCCTCTGATATGTGGCGGTCTCTATTGTCTTGTCACAAGGATTTGCCTGATCGCAGCCTTGCTTTGAGCTGAAAACTTAAACCTGTGATGGTGCAATAAGGCACCATGTTTATATATTATTATTGAATGCCAACGGTTGAATAATTATTATATATTATAATCTATTGTATCAATATAATATAATATATAATAATTATTATTATTAATTATATTATATGATTAACATCATATATTATATTAATATGAATACTAATACAATATATTATATATGATGTTAATTAGATTATATAATATAATAATAATTATATATTAGTAACAATTTTTATATAATTATTGAAGCAACAATACTTTTCCTAGGCATTAAATATTAGTAAAGCCATCAATTGCATTTGGTGGGCTGCAAATTAAAAGGCTTTCCTGTGAGAGCTTATGACAACCCTGCCAGTGCGAGGAATAATGAATTATAATTATTAATGACAACACGAATCGAAGATTGACGCTACAAAAATCTAGACAATGAATAAATGCATCTTTCTCTTGAGGCGTGTGTTCATTAATGGACTTCCTTTAAATCCTAGAGGTCTCTAGACAAATGACACTCATTTGAGTTGCTCAAAATATAAGATGGAAACTCCCATAAGGCTCCACTACAATAAGCGCCAGGTTGCCTTTCTGGGTCGTATCACAAATTGTAGACTGATGATCATTTGTAAGCAGTAAAATAGACTCTTCCTTGAGGCAGTGAAGATGGTCCTGGTGTTGTGTGGTTACACAACACGCCCCATTTTGACTTGGCAAAACAGGGACCCAACTTTTGTTCTGGTTTGTGTTGTCTGCTTTCTGGCGGTTTGGTAAAAATAAGTCAGGTGCATCATCATCATGAAGGTCAGGATGAGGTGGGTCATCATCATGAGGTTAGTTTGTCAAAGTTCATATTTTGTTTCTATGACTTCATGGTTAGAAAGAGCTTGAAATTCCATGCAGGTTTGCCTTTTACATCACTTGAGAATTCGTCCATATGAGGGAGTTATGCACAGTCAAAATTTTGGTCAAACCTGATAATTGCTGTATAAACATCATCATCATGATATTTGAAAAGCCCCCCGATAATATCCTGAGGTCGAAATATCCGGACGTCAAGTTTAAGTCGTAGTAATCTTTTCCCGTCGAGCGGTCTTTTGTATCGCAAAAGGTCATCATCATGATCTTACTCTATCACCTGATAAAAATCATGCAGTCCCGAAACATCCGGACGTCAATCTTAAGTGAGTATGTTTTACCCGTCAAGCAACCTTGAGTACATCGCGAGCATCATGATATTCTAACATCACCCGATGTGATAATATCATGCTGATGATCATATCACCTTGCTTAAGAAACCCACCATCTGCAAAATTTGTGCGCACACGTCAAAGTCTTGGTGATCAACATCATCATGATATTTCAGGACCCGACTTTTTGTAATATCCTCCTGATCTCCTTTTGCGTGATCATGATGATCACCTTATCTTTCGAAGCGGAGGGTAATATTTCATTCCTTAGTCTTGTTGACATCATCATCATGATCTTGTTCGTCTCTCCCACTTTTCGTATTATCCTCCTGCCGAGAAGTATAAAATTTTGCGGATATGATGATGACGATGACGTCACCATCACCTTTCTCCCTCGGCAGGATATTTTCCAAGGCGTGATCCTGTTCGCCAATATGATGATGACGATGACGTCATGTTCGAAGATTAACACAAGCCCCGGATATCCTGATGACGTCATCAGGACTTTCAGCAGGATCATATTTTAGATCGCCCAGTGCGGATATGATGATGATGATGATCATCATCCTGATCTTTTGAGAGGATCACCTTGGCCGCGAAGGGGTCATTTTACATGCACCGCCTGATCATCTTCCTTGGGGGAACCCGATATTCCATTTATCTCCTGATCTTAACGAAACATGACGATGACGTCATCCCTTTGCATTTTATTGAAGCCCGAATATCAGGATGATGTCACCATGATATTCCTTTCCTCAGCAGCAGGATCATTTTCCAAGTCCTCCTGTTTGTCTTCATCATGATGATGATGACGATGTCTTTCTTTCCCAGTATGCAGAAGTGAAACATCCTGATGTGCTTTTCATCAGAGCATTCGGAAAGAAGGATCATCATATTTCGTGATATCTTGCGGCCAGACAGAGGGCATGGAGTTGGTCATCATCATGATTTTCGGCGTAGGTATAACTGTTGCCGTCGGCCAAGTCTAATATTGTCAACCTGATCATATGTGGTCGCACTGATGCGGATATGATGATGATGACCCGAAACATTCAAACAGAGCATGCAAAGCCAGGTATGAAGTAATTTGTTAAGGGCGGTTATTTCCTTGCATACTTTGACATACCTGATCATATTTGAACCCGATACACATGGAAATGGGCGGGAAAATTTGAAACGATAGAAATTTAAAAGCCCGACTGCCTGATTTTGGTCAACGAGGGTTGACCTGGTTGTTTTATGCTGTTTATGCATTTAGTGCATATTTTCCACAGGTAAAGCCTGATTGCCTGTAGCTGCACATTGGGAGGTATGTTTAATAAAATATTTACTTCCTGTTGTTTATCCACATGATGATGAACTTAGTGTTTGTATGTTTATTTGCAGGAAGTCTTGATGCTGCTGCTGAAGATGAACATTGAAGTCATGATGATGCTGCTGAAGCTGAACATTGAAGTCATGATGCTGCTGAAGCTGAACATTGAAGTCATGATGCTGCTGAAGTTGAGCATTGAAGTCATGATGCTGCTACTGAAGCTGAGCATTACAAGGTTGCGCATGGAGGCAACATAAGCCAGAAATGAGGAGGATATTGTCAAATATGCTGTTCGCCAGCTGGAGATCGAATCAAATTGAAGATGCTGGAATATTCTGTGCCAGCTGTGCATTTGCCAACTGACGAAGCATGTGCTTTTCATCTGAACCATTGTTTGTTATGAGAGGATCCTGATCCTTGGATCGTTGTAACCGTTTTTTTGGCAGTTGTTCTATATAAGAGCCAGAGCTTGTCATTAAAAAGAAGGAGATATACATTAGAATACACAGACGCATCTGGCGCAAAAAGTCAATTACTGTAGAATCAATTAAGAGATCGGATTACTGAGACTAATGAGGATAGAATTGTTGAAATGTCAAGGTTCTTTCTTCAGATCACTGTAAATGTACCTGTTCTTGAGCATACTGAATGGATATGAAGTTCCAGATTACATCCTGATTGTAAATTTTACGTAATCTTTCTGTTGATTTCTGGATATGTACTGGTGAATGCTGTGTTCAACTGGAAGTGCTTTCATTTCATTACATGTTGTTGTCAACTTTTCCTTTGAAGATTTGCACTAGATCATGCGGATTTGTGGAATATCCTGGTGAAGTATGATTTCTAGTTTTCCTTCTTTTCATTGCAAGTGTGGGAGCTTGTATGTGGATCAGTGATCTAAGTCCAGTAGTTTTGGGAATCTCATTCTTTAACCCTTTTTCTTTTTTCAATTTCATTAATTCATCACCATAACTACAAATCATGCTAAATAACAAGCAGAAACAGTGAAATATGCTGAAATCCCGTAGGTAACTGAAGATCATTAGCATATTTGAGTGAAGTGCATGTAGTATTGAAAATATCATGCAAGGAATCATAAATAATGGTAGAAATCATGCAAATATCAGCCTGTAGGCACGTTATTTGACTAAATTTACAGTGCAGAGGTAGAATTGTTGGAGACTTATGCAAAGCAAACATCCAGAGCAGGATATTTGAAGATAGTGATGATGAACAGTGCAGAAACACGTAAGGCCCCTGAATGGAAAACAGCAACACACATCAACCACTGAGTAACGTCAGTAGATTAAGACCTAATCAACGGAGACTTGGGATCATGAATTCTTCGAATTCATCATATCTTTCAAGATGAGTAAAGGTTGTTGTGTAACTTTTATTCTATGTTTGTGAATGACTAACATCATGACCAACACCTGGGTAAAGACTTCTTGGTCTCAGAGGATAGATATAGGGTAAATACAGACATATCCTTATGCTTTCTGGCTTCTTTGTTTGACCTAGGAGAGGCAAAGGTGGATGTGTTGGTGATTCTATGGGAGGTATTCACTCTATATATTCTTCTGGATGATTAGATGTGGTAGTTTTTATAGAATTGGGGGTCATGATCCCGTGGCTGAGAGACCTGGAGAAGCTGCAGGAGGAAGCAGAGGGCATAGCTAGGTAGTCATTCTTACTAAACATGAATGAGTAGAAACGAGGAAGGCACAGGCTTTGGGCAACTTGTTGGAGAGACTTTCTTCAGTTGGCAATTGGAATGGATATAGAGGAGACTCCAGTATGGATTGATCACTTCATAGCCACATGAGTGTGAGGGAATTCTACTAGCCGTAGGAGTGGTTGGGCTCCTAGGGCCACTTTTTTGGTAATTGCCATGGTAGAGTGGTAGGGTGACAAGTTTTCAAGTTGGTGTTGTGTGTTTTTGGAGCCTGGGCTGGTAGATTAGAGGGCTAATTTTGGGATTTTTTTTTGGCACTATCTAGTGCTTTTATTTTTTGGCACAATGAGTGCTCTTGTATTAATATGCGAAGAGCCCTCTAGGCTCAAACTAAATGTAAATCTTTTTGTATTAATATAATTTCCCCCACATAGTGCGGTTTATCGATCAAAAACCATGTTTCTACCCTATTATAATAATTATTTTTGGATGATTAATTACTTTCTACATTATTATTGATGTGTTTATTTTATTCTATTAGCTATTATTCAATTAACATATGAAGTTGTAGAATTGTGTTTCTATCATATTTTTGTTATTACTTTCGGATGGTTAATTACTCCCTACATTGCTATTGATGTGTGCATTTTATTTTGTTAACTATTTAATTTAATCTTCAAGGATAATATATTTTAATCTTGGTGTATTGCTTCTTTTGTTTTCAACATTCATTTTAGTTGTTGCTACCTCTTTTTTCTAGACAAGGTTATCTAATTAAGCCATTTAACAAGGAACTAACCTTTATAATCTATTATTATCATATATTACATTATTATGAGATAATAAAATAATATATGATCAAGATAATAAGGTTTAGAATAAGATTTTAAATTTTAATCTAATAAGGTTTAGATTAAGTTATCCCCTCCGAGCCTCTGACATGTGGCATTCCAATGTCCCGCAAAAGGTACTTTCCTGACATGTGGCATTTTATCATAATTTGGTACATATATAAAACATTAAATGTAACACCAACAAGATTTATAAAGTATAAACATAACCATAACCCTAATTAGATTAAAATTTAAAACTTTATTCTAAACCTAATTTAAGTGACTCTAAAAGTTATAAGTTATCAGAATTAATTAAAACTGCTAGTAAGATTCATCATGAGAGAAATAATAATTTATAAATCCTTGATTGTATTAATTCTCAAATTCTCAATCTTCAGTGACTCGGTTACAAAAAACACAAATGGAGATAACTTGATAATATGCTCTAATGTATAAACAGTTTGTGTTCTGTCATTTAATTCAATTGGGGAGAATACATCATACAAAATTACTCACACTGCATAGACCAAAATCACCCATAATTTATTGCTCCTAAACATAGACTAGACATAAAATTACAAATGGTGATTACATCTCATACTTCTGCACCCATACATTATATTCCTCCTTTGTTGGATAGTTGTACTTCAAAATTTTATCAACTCTTTGCATATAAGTTGTGTACCTGGCGTCTAACAATATTTTAGTTTCTTTTATGAAACTACTCAAGCCAAATTTGACATTCAGTTGCCTATCCATTTGAGCATTACATTGCACATGATCAATCTTGCTCCCAATAATGATTGATTTGATGGAGACAGAAACTATGCTACCAAATTGTGCTTTCCAATCTGACAGAGACTTTTCAGTGCCATTTTTAGTATAAACTGGTGGTAGGCAATACTTTTCAAGAGACTTAAAGCTATTAAATCTCTCCTTCAGCATTATATCAAGTCAGTCATGAAAAGAAGAGACTTCATTCAAAAGGCCTATGACTTCATGTGTGCCAATCACTCCATTTGGCACATCAGAACCTATGATGGGACTATTATAAATATGATTCATCACATGCACATGGGGAATCCAAGTACCTAGAATATCCCTTAAGGCTGACTCATTGATAGTGTGGCTTTCAATTACATTTTCCAAATTACTTAGAGAAACCCATGCATCATCTAGTTTACTCAACACTTTACTCATCTGATGATCCAAGAAGTTTTTAATCAGAGCTACCTGTCCACTTTTGTGCTCTTTTTTGGGTTTGTCAATCAGACTGTTGCTCCTCAAATTCTCTTGTAATTCAGTAACACCAATAGAATCTCCTTCATATCCTGATGAACTCTTTGGACTAGACACAAAAGGTGCTGATAGTGGAAGGAACAAGTGATTTGAGCTTGTTGTACTCATGTAATAGCTTCACATAATCCTCCCTCTATTTGTCTAGTTCTGCTTGTCGCTTCTTTGCTAAAGCTTTATTGAATTTTGTTGTGGCTACTACCAACGATGTGGCCTGAGGGGCAGTGGTGTCAGTTAATCTTCTCACAATTAACTAGCCTGTGAGCTCATTTATATCTCTTTCCACTTTTATTTATTATCACATGGACCCATAGCCCAAATAGCCAAAGTCTCATGATTGGCATTAAAACCTGCTCCAAACAATTTTTCTGCTTGCTCATGTGTGAATTCTTCGTCATCAAATTCATCTTGCCTTGTAATAGTATCCATAGCAATAGTGGATGAGATATCCCATCCTAGCAAGAGCAATAAACCACTTTCCTTTACTAACCTTCTTCTTTTCTTAGGGGTAATGCTACTAACATCCATGTCAACTTCCTTCAAAACCCTCTAAGCAATTGCCACCTTATCCTCATTTTCATCTTTACCCTATTCATCATTCAACTTTTTCAGGTACATCTCAGATTTCATCTGCATAAGTAAAGCTCTAAATTCCTTTGATTTAATGAATTAATCATCAGATAGAAATTCCTTGCAAGCCAATTCCCTGACATCTTTTATAGCTGCACTATTTTCTTGTAGGCTCAATAAAGTTCTTGATGGGAGAGGCATTGGTAAATGTATTTCATCCCTAAAAGGTGACCTTAACACCTGCTGCACCTCATCAAAGTTAATTTGGTTTTCCTCAACCTCCTTTATCAAGGAATAATCAACTAAAGGTAGGTTTTCAATAGTTGGTTCAGGGGGAGGAAGTGAACTCTATGCCTCTCTTGTAACCTCCTCAACCATAGATTGAGTAGGTTCTTCAATATTTTCCTTAGGCAGTTATTGCTTCTCAGGGGACACTGGCTTCCTTTTGGCTACAAACATGAGTTCCTCGACATGTTCCAACATCACTTGCATCCTAAGAATAGGATCAACAATTTCACTGAACGCACCATTATATGCAAGGTTCTTCAACTTCCTCTGCCTTTCTCCAAGGAGAATAAGACCCCAATTTTCTCTTCTCAATTTAATCTCTGCCTTTGAAACATAATTTCTAAATAAATCCTCCTTCACATCAAAACAATGCTGGAACCCTAATCTATTTTTCCCTCTCCTTAGACTATCAATAAAGTGCTCAGGGTCATAATTCCTATGGTTTGTTGTGGGTAGTCTGTATTTTTGCAATTTTTCCAAGAAGGCCTCCAAACCTTCTTTAGCACTGATAAAGAAACCAAGGAAACTAAGTTTTGAAGTAAGGAAAGTCCCCTTTTTACTATTTCTCAAGTGAAACTTATCAGATTCATTCAACTGCCACATAATCTCCAAAAATGCAAACCTTTTTGGCACGTTCTTAGGTAATAAGTGGGGTCTGACAATTGCCCCATAAACCCTAATTATAGTTACATTCCTATAAACAAACCAATCACCCTAATTTTAATCAATCATACCATCTAGTTTTATCTCCAAAGGCCTTAGCAAGTCCATTATCTCCTTGGAGAGTCTAGGCCTCTCATGTCCTAATAGTCCCAGCACACTTTGTGCAAAATGCTTCTCAAACACTTGGTAATTTGCATTGCTGCAAAACGAGTCCCATAAGTGTACTATGCCCTGAATTGGCATAGGCTCTTCATCCTTGGTCTGATGTTGGATTTGAAATTCACTGCCCCAGATTCTTCTCCCACAATGTAATTAAATCTGACATAACAAGGAATACCTAGAAAAGGTGGGGACAGGATCCTACCAATTCCTATGGATTTGTTCAACCAGATATGTAACATAATAAAATCTTCTATACTGGCATTTATCTTGTATATCAACTATACTGGCATTTATCTTGTATATCAACAATCATGATAAATAAATGATTTGGTATCATGGGATTATAATTGATCCCAAAAACATGACAGAGGGCATAGTAAGTTTTAACAAAGTAGTCTTCAAACATGTCAATGCTGAAAGGTTTTGTTTCATTGTCAGATATTTTTAAATGCTCGCCCATGCTTCTTGGCCTGTGAAAAGGTAACTTATAGGTTCTTTAAGTCTTCCTCTTTATGTTGTATTCCTTCTTTAGCTCCTCAACAACAATTCTTTCATGGGCCAGGGGGTTTAGACAAAACACTTCAAATATCAATTCTCTGTTTAGATGGAAAATTTGCTTACCCTCATAATTTGATAGCTCTTGAGTGTTTGAATCGTACTTCCAGCTAATTGCTTGAATGAGGTGACCCAAATTTACAAATACATTGGGGAAAACTAATTTCCCTAAATCCAAATCCCAAATGTATGAAATGGGTTTTTCCAAAGCACGACAGTTGTATCCAAACTCAAATAGCTCCCACCCTCTTATTGGTAGGATTGCATCCTTAATGTATCTATGAAAATCATTAAACCTATCTGTCAATTCCATGGTACCCTAGGCATGTTTATATTTTTTAGAAGATCCCAGGAGTTGGTTTATAAGGGCTTTGGATAAATTTGTCTTCATTTTACCCCCACGACCAGACCTCTAATTCATAATTATAGGCAAAAGGAGTAGGGCAGGATATAAGGTAAAAAGGGGGTGATGGCTTGACAACTCTAACAACTTGGTAGGGGAGTCAATTTGGTTTTCCTCAACATTCAAATGCAATTATACAGATCAAATATATACTTATTGATCAAGATTCAACATACCAATTTATGCAGTCACCCCACACCCAAATTTTGAAGTTGTAATCACCAACTAAAGTGCTACTTAGTCAAAACCTGCTTCAACTCACAGAAGTCGTCAATCTTCAGTATGCACGAAATTGTATTTGCAATGTGCATAATGGACTTCAAAATGGAGGATGAAATCCATTTATTTCCTACTATTGCCTCATTTATTTTTCAATTAAACATAACATGCCGCAAAGTGCGAACGGTCATATCCTTTTAATATCAACCGTTCAATCAAGACCAAACCTTGATCTTTTCAATATCACATGCCAACTCCATATCGCAACCTCGAACAAAGGACAAACACTTTAAAGCTATACGGTGTGCTGGACCGTTATATCTTTATTAGTTAAGCACCTTAAAACACCAATGTCGATATTATATGTTATATAATATATTATAATAATATATCTAATACAATTATATAATAATTATATATCTAATCATATATCTAATAATAATACAATATATCGTTGCTAATTGGATGACTGTAGTTGAATTCTGGAATGTAATGTCCAAAGTGCTAGACTTGCGAACTCATACATCTGGAATCAATCTAGAGCCATTAGATTTACAAAGATCAATGGATGAATAATTATTATATATATAATATAATATATAATTCTAATTATTATATATATAATATAATATATAATTCTAATTATTATATAATATATTATAATAATATATGTAACCTTAAACTATATTATAATATTTTATATAATATTAATTATAATTATTATATATATCTAACCTATATTATATCATCAAAGTGGGCCTGACTTTAAAGGGAGCTTCAAACTTTAGTGTCATGTATCACTGTTCGATGAATATTTCGATGCTAGATGGACAACTATAGTTGAATTCTGGAACAAAAGTCCGGAGCGCTAGACTTGGGAACTCAAACCTCCAAAATCAATCAAGAGTCATTAGATTTACAAAGATCAACAGTTGAGATTATACAATAGTTTTCAATTCCACTACTCGGCATACGTGTTGTATAAGTATTAAATTATTAATTCATGTTGTAGACTTGCATGTCATCCTTAAATTTCATTTGAAGTGGGAGTACTCAGTAGTAGTACAACTATAACTAAAAACTTGTACTGAAAGTGAAGAATAGAATAGAATAGAATAACTTTTAAAAAATTAACTTCCTCAAGAATAAAATAAAATTTATAACTTTAATAAAAGAATGTAACACGTTTCACTTGCTTTACTTCACAGTTGGCACTTAGAGTTATCATTTAGCAATTTTAATCGATACTATTTGGAAGCAAGAGGGTCAAGGACTCAAGGAGATTGTAGTGCACCAAAAATTTTAATATCAATTGTGCAATGCCACGGAATCACTCAGTGCTAGTCTTTGTATTCATCTTTTCAGGTAAGTGAAATACAGAAATACTTCATTCTTATTACTATTGCTATTACTATTCTCCTTGAAGCTTTAGTTTTTTCAATCTTAGGGACTAGGTTTTAGGATTGAGTGTTTACAAGCATGTCTACCAGCTCACTACCAAACCAAAAATTGGGAATACCAAAGAAAGAGATAAAACAGACTACGCTAGACTGCTTGAAACCCCAGGTTTTATAGATGAATACCATGATATTTATGACCCTGTAATCTTTGGAAGGTTTACCTCAACACTTAGATTTTCATTGGAGGATAAGGTACGTCAAGTTCAACAAGACCCAGAAAACCAATACCAAATAGCGAGATGACTACACCATGGGTGGTTGGATTGGGATGCCTGATGTTTCCTGAGGTTTTCCCTTACCTTGAATTTATCATGGTCTGTGCTCAGAATTATGATGAAAATAGAAAAGCAATAGTTATAAAAGATAGCCAATAAGTAATTCTTCTCATTAATGGAGAATGTTTTGGCAAATTGTTGGGTTTTACCATTGAAGAATGCGGAAAAGTCCACATAAACCTAGAAAAACTTGCTAGTACTTATGAAGTAGTTAGTGAAAATGATAAAAAAAAATTATCAAATCTCTAACATTGGATGGTGCCCCACTCAATCAGAATTATATCTCTCCTTATAAAATTAATTTTTTAAAACATGGGTTCAGGATACTATTTCCATGCTAGTATTTTTCCTTGGATTAGATAATAATAGTCAAGTGGATGCAAGCCTCTTTGAAATGATATACAATATCCATCAATGCAATCCACCTACTAAATACAGATTTCTTGAGCACATTGGAAGATCCATGCATGATCAGTTTTTAATGATCAAACAAAGTCAAAGTGAAGCTCCCACTCCTAGTTCCAACAAAAAGACATTTAGATTCACAACCTACTTGTGCTATTTTTTTCTAGTGTAGTTTGCCAGGATGTTTCAGGACAACAAGCCTCAAATTCAGCAAGATAATAATGGGCTACTAGATTGGACCCATAAGATAAAGATGTATCATAATCAAAAGAACTACAATCATTTTATGGACTACTTTTTGGCTCCATTGTATCAAGCCATTACAAATACTCCAATGCATAGATTGGCCGAGCCTTGTAGAAATTGCATTCAACTAGGAAAAGAAATACAATTGGCTGACTGGTACTTCATGGAGAAATATATTGTCCTAAGATTTTACAGATCAAGAGTAAAGCCCAACACATTTCCAATACATGTGACAAAGAGGATTTTTGCATTGGAATACATATGGCAGATGGAGAGTAGAGATCAACTGTACATTGTTAGTCAGCAAAAGAAGAGCATATTTCCTTCCTTACCTTTTTCATGTGGAGGTTTCACATTCGAGAGAAAAGAATTCACTACGGCACATGAAATTTTACAACTTTTTAAATTTGATGTTGACTCTCACTAGAAGCATGACCCATGTGATGTGATTAAAACAAGGCTTGTGGCCAATAAGAATGCTCCAAGTAGAATTCAACATGAAAGTAAACCCCTGCTAGAAATGTTGAGAAACAAGAATTCTTGGGATGAGGTCAGAAGAGTCATTAAAGAAACTGCTGCTCAAAGAGGTATTTCTTTTGAAATATTGTCATCAAATAATGGGATTGCATCTAATTCCACAAACATAGAGAGATGTAGAGGTGGCACTGGAAAACAAGAGATATGACAATTTCTATAGAAAATCTACTAAAAAATATGCATATACAAGAATTCCACGGACTCTAAAAGATGCTTGTACATAGGACTATTGGTCACACTAAAAAATTAGTGCCTTTTGGCCTATGAGGAAGGATCTTGGTGATCCAAAAGCTACTGTAGAATTCGAAGAAAACTCAGTAGATGAAGGGTTTAGCAAATTGTGGGATATAGAGCATCCCACTATCATTGAAGCAACTAATATTGAAAGTGATGATGAGGATGAAGACCAACCCACAAATATTAGTGCTTATGCATTCAAACCTCATATGAGTGAGACCACAAGAGAAACGTATACTACAGGGGCATCAGTAGCCCAAAATTTAGGTTATGAAGGTGGTGGTTTGGGGCCCATAGGACAAGGCATTTGTATTGTACCATAGGTATACCCTAGAAAACCTAATAATCTTTGACTTGGCATTGGAGGTGATGAACAAGTCAAAGGGCATACACATATAGATCAAGAGATTAGATTTATTCTAGATTTAAACCCTCAGAGTGAGATCCAATCACTAACAATATCACAAGGGTCTTCTGATCTGCATGTTTCTCATTATTTTCCTATAGGAGATGGTGGACATTATAGTTCTACTGGTGGAAAATATGGCGATGGTATAGGTAATAGTAGTAGTAGTAGTGGTCAGAAAGAGCCACAACAACAAACTCACAAGAGGCCAAGGCCTTGTGAAGACTAAGAAGCAAAAGATTATGATAGGTTTTGATTCCACATCCACATCAAAGCAGCTATTTCCAAAAGGCACCCCCCTCCTATCATTACTGTGACTAGGACAGGAATGGCTAATCCTTAGCCTCAATTAATTAGAGATGTCGCCAACACTACAACTACTCCTTCGCCATTCAAAGTTATGTCAAGTGTCACAGATTCTCATTACAAAGCTAAGTTTGAAAAGAAAGCCAAAATATTTAAAACACATAGAAGCAAGTGCTAGAGATAGAGACTACTGCAACTTCAGAGCCTACAACAACCAGGGTATTGACTATATTTGACCTAGAAATTGAAAAAAGGATTACATGATTATTGTACCCAAATTTCAAAATAAACCAGAGGACCAGATACAACACTCTGACTATGAGGTGAGCACCATCCAAGTGGATTTTTTAGAATGAAAAATTCTAATAAAATTAATGTATCAAAAAGGAACAACGAAGTGTACACATCATTGCTAGAGCAAGAGAGAGAAAAAAAAGCTATGGTTGTTTTTTAATTTCCTGGTAACTTTGTTGAATATATTGTCTAAATATCAGAGTTGTAATATAGACAGGTCACAAGTTCCAGTAATTGAGCTACAATAGAAGAAAAATATATTCAGTGATGTTAATTCCATTCAAATTGCTCATTTTCATTTGACTTTATAATTTACGTAACAAGTTGTAGACTCAAATAGAAAAGTTACAGGGAGACATAGAAAATGAAAAAGCCAAGAGGAAAGTAGCAGAGAGCAAGAGCAAAGAATTAGAGAAAAGGATAAAAAACCCCGACTCTACATCTACAAGTGAAGTGAATAAATAGACAGAGGTGGAAGTGAATAAACTGAACAAAATGTTAAGTGGAAGTACAAAAAAAATATGATATTGAAAAAGCCAATTCAGAAAAATTAGAACAATCCTTGAATGAAGCCAATGACAAATTGCAAACAAAAGAAAAAGCAACACATTTGTGGGAAGAAAATGTGGAGAAAGAGAGAAAAACTCTAAAATTTTGTAGATAAAACTAAAGAATGTAGAAAATGAAATAAAATCCTCCCAAAAGAAAGTATCTGAATTTTATAGAAACACAATGGTTTATATAAAACATAACATGTGGGAGAAAATTATGAAGAGGATTGGTGATATGTCTAAAATGTTTGAATTCATTAATGATCTACTATTATGTAGTAATACACTCAAACAATACATTGCTGAAAATGGATACATGGAAACTTCAAAACAGTCATATGCAAACAACATTTTGGAATCAATCTACAATGCTAGTGGTGAAGAATTAGAATCGAAAGGAATTCAGAACCGTATTGAGGCTGCAATAAAGGCCTCATCTATCATTGAAAAATGTGTGAAGCTGGAACAAGCACATGATCTTTTGGAACAAGCTACAATATTGACAAAGAGGATGTAAACAAAGGAAGAATACTTTAGAAAGCTTGGTTTTCCTGGGGATTTTGACCCATCATGCCGATACATTGGAAAAGCTGCTTTCAAAAAGAATATGGAGGATAAAATGAAGTTGGATAAGGACCAGTTTCCTCAAAATCTTGATGAGGAAAACTTTTTGGATTCTATATCACCACTAATAACCTTGAATGGAACTTTTAGTGAAACATTGAAGTCAAGTAAATATATGAATTATAAAATTATATCACATGTACAACTTGCTCACATTGGGTTAAGAAAAATTACACTTCCATCAAATGAAGAGTGGAGCACTGTACAAAATCTGATAAAATGATTTAGTAATATGTGTTTCCAATAGAGCATTATGCAGAGTTGGTTTTGACCAAGTTATTGTACATTGTAAATGTAATACTTCAATGTATTCCTTCGGACCTTAATTTGAAAATCAATATAACACTAAAATCCATTTATGTGTTCATTATTTAAATTATCTGTATTATTTAATTACCTACTTTACGAAAACTCTGGTTTCTACATACACATTATAAATTTTCTAATGTTGTATATTAATATGCTACTGTTGTTGATTACTATGCAATGCAATCAAGGAAAACAAATGAAACACTATTGTGGTTATAGAGAAGAAAAATAACTTTGCATTTAGTTGAATGCTTGTAAAACTTATCAGTATCACACAATAATAATATGAAAATATTAATTTTTTTATATCGAAAATAAAGAATGTACATCACTGGTAGACAAATAAAATGTCATCAACAACATTTTGGAGTTTGGAACATGAAATACAATATAAATACCTAATAACTGCTAAATCCCTTCAAATTACCAAATCATCTCGTCATCCTAATTCTCCTCCCTCTGACCATGATATCTAGTGTCATCCTGATCATGTTATTCATTTTCTTCTATCTCCACTTAAGAGCGTCTCATCAACACCACTACCACTACATGTGGTTCTAGTATTCATTGTGTCATTGTCATGTGTGCTATTATTGTTTGAAGTGTTGCACAACCATCTTCTTTCACATAAGGACCTCTAGATTGCGAGTGCCCTATCAAAAGGAAAACTTCAGATATCATGTCTAGTTGTATACATTCTCAAGCAGTTTTCCAAATTCTTGTCAAGTTCATTTCTTATCTTTGATTTCAAGAACCCCAATGCACTAAAAACTCTCTCATCCTCCAACGACCCCAATATCATGGTTTGACATAAATCAACAAGTTTGAAATTTTTTGATAATGCATCACACAATATTTCGCTTTGACTTAAGGTTGCCCAAAGCTTTGTTATTGATCCCTCTTGGTGGGGAGCCTCCATGAGTTTAAACTATTCCATCATTGAAGTTGCAAATTGATCGGATTGCACTCTAAGTTTAGTTTGATTTGAAATTCCTTCTATTTGTTGTCCATTGAATTATGTACTTCCATAAAAAAATGATCTATTAAGGTCTTTATAGATTGTTTTTATAATCACTTGGCTCACGGTTGACCCAATATTAAGGATACACTATAGATATGGCTTCAAGAAGTTCATCATGATGGAATTGATCTCTAATCTCCAAGGAAAGAGATTTCACAATATTCTTTAAAGTAGTACTTACAGAATTAACAATCTTGTCAAAAGCTTCCCTTGTAATATGTTCTTCTTTGATAGTAAGCCTGACCTTGTTAAAATAGTGCATTGGTATCTCAAATCCCTTTATAGAGACACATAACTCCACGCTATCATTAAACTATAAAAAATTAGCAGGATTGGTCACATTTGTTATCAAGTATCATCTACTAAATTTTGGACTTATGAAGGACTTGTCTGATAGATATAGATTATTAAGGGTCATGCATGTATCATTTGATGCAGTTTAGTATATTCAAAAATATACATAGTTCTTTCTTGGGGTTTTTTCACAAGAACATTCCTTTCCTCCGGCATGGGAAGAATACCGGATAAAACGAGGAGTGTCTCTATATCACTTAACCTATGTAAGAGGTCAGGAGCCCTATCAACTGTGAAGAGATGATCGTACATTACACCAATCAAGGATTGATATTCTACTAAAACTCTTTTCGCTGGTTCATACAAAGAGATCCATCTAGTATCAACATCCTTAAGAAGCTTATTTCCTGCAGTTACTCCCTCAGCAAAATGTTGAAATTCCAAACACCGTTCGGGACTTCGGTAGAAGTATGAGTAGAGCTTGCGAACTAGATCTTTAGCTTTTGATACTATAGGAAACTTGATCACCATTTTAAATACTAAATTCATTCTGTGGGCCATGTAGTGTGTTGACACCTTTAAATTTTGTGAATTTGAAGTGTCTATACTCTTTCTACGTGCCGATAGAGGCTAATTCGCCATGCTACTCAATCTACCTCAGAGCCTGCCTTTGCCAATTAAAAATTTTCAACTCAAGAGTGGTGCAGGAGCACCTACCTGACAGCTGGCCTTCATGAGGCAGTTAGTTAGTTTGAGTCTTGTTTGTGTTTCCAAGAAGGTCTGATAAGACCAAATGCATGTAATAAGGTCATGCTGATCATGATAAGATCATGCTGACCATGCTTTTACTATTTTTAGGAAGTTTGTTAGGACAGCTGTCATGATGTATGATCGGTTGGATCTCCCAGCCGCCTGGAGAGTTCCCAGCTGCTTGGAGTTGGGTCAGTAGTACTCGCAGGAAAATCTATTTAAGCATGAGGATCGGTTGACTGTAGATCATCGATCGGTAGTATAGTATTGCATTGAGCAGAGGAGTTCGAGTGTGCTGTGTGAGAAACAGTATATTGTATTGCATCTTTGAAATCAATAAAGATCCTGTTTTCATCTTCTGTTTGATCTCCTTTGTGTAATCGATCTGCGGTTTTGGTGGTTGTATGGATTCACTGATCCATTCCACCGGTTGATTCGTCTGATCGGTGGAATGGTTATGTACAGTAGGGTAGGTGTTAGTTTGTTTGTTCGTATGCAGGTGTGCAGGATAGCGGCTGAAAGGTGTTGAAGACCCTAGCATGGGCATGTGCTAGGTCGAGCTGATAAAGTGTGGAAGATCACCCTGGAAGTGGATCGAGTCATCCCAGGAGGTTTGGCGGATCAGAACAGTGAAAATCCGCTAAGGTTGAAAAGTCGTTAAAACGGCATCATCAGGACATTTTGGTGTATATCCTGCAGTTGCTTCGGGCATCGTCATCCGGATAAGTGGAGATGAGCATGATGCTTTCGATTGCATGAAGTGCAAGTGCGTCGGGGTGATCATCATCAGGAGGGCCGAGGAGGAGCGTATCGGCATCAGGTTGAAGATCGGGTTGATCGCGGGCCGAAAAAAACTAAGTTTGGCCAACAGCAGGATATGACGTCATCATCATCAGGATATACGTCATCAGGATATTTCGGAGCAGCAGAATATTGAGGAGCTGCAGGTGACGTCATCGTCATCAGGATAATCGTCATCAGGATATCGGGTGACGTAAGCATCAAGGAGAGGTGCGAGGAGTTAAGGTTCGTCATCATCAGGATAAATGGGAGGAACCTGATGTTCTTTATCCTGTTGATTATCATGATGTTGAATATCATGATGCTGAAGATAGCGAAGGCGGAAGTTGTCGCGGAAGTGAACAGTGGACGTCAGGAGGATGTTCGCGCTGGTCGAACATGATGATGCTGTCGATAATCGAACAAGGTGATGCTGTTGACATGCGAATGGGCGAGGGCTTGTCATCAGGAGGATATAGGTCGGTACAGTAAATATGATGATGTTGACAGTGTAAAGCAAAATATGATGATGATGGTGATGATGATGATGATGATGATGGGCTGCAGACATCCATGCTGTATTGTAAGGTTATAGTGTGGATGCCTCTGCATCAAAGAGTCATCTTACAAATCTGGTTGGTGGAGTGTTTTTTGGCACATATGGTAACATGTATACTCAGTTTCGTGCTCCCGGGATGAGTTTTGATGGGGTATTTAATTATTTCCTAATTGCGATTGTGCTAGATTTGGCATTCTAGAAAGTTTCAAATCTTGCAAATCTGAGAGCGACCCATTTATTGATTTGGTCTCAAACATCTCCAGTTCCATTTTCATCAAAATCAAAGATCATATGATGCATTATTTTAATGAATCTCAGTTGTGGCGAAGGCATCTGGTGGGCCAGTTTATAAAGGAGGTCCCTGAATTTAGTTGGCGATGTGGATTCTAAGGAAATGGGTTTGATTGAAATAATTGATGATGCCCTAGCGCAAATTTTTGCAGCCATCATTATCAGATGTCCAGTTTGCCCGCGGTGAAAAAATGCCATGTGCCCGGTAGGAGAAATTCAATATTTGCCTAAATCTAAAGTTTTAAAATGCAAAAATAAAATGAAATATTAAAAAAGAATTTTAATAAAGTTTAAATGAAATATTTTTTAGGGAAAATATTATTAAAGGGGCTATTGTAAACTTTAGTTAATAAAATTTATATGAATTGAGGGTGCTTTGCTATTTCGCAGCATTGCATGCCTCTCTCTACCTCCTCTCAGACCACTGCAATGGTGTGAAATGCCCATTGCAGGGCATTTTTTACTTCCCTCCTTCTCTGCAGGTTAGTTTTAGGCATTTCCTTCATCATTTTGGTGATTTCAATTGGTTTTGAGCAGCTTCAGGCGGATTTCATTGCAAAATGAAAAAAATGATCACGTTTTTTCACTTCCAGCTAGTTTTTGGAGGTGTTTTTGAGCCAAAAAATGTTGTTTTATGCTTAGAAATCTTCCTATGATCATTCCTAAGGCATTAGCAGAGGTTTTATGATCATTTACATCAATTTTTGGCTGCCATAAGGATAAAAAACATCCTTGTTTCACAAAAAACAACCCAGAGGTAATTGATTGAGTGAAAATTTCAATTGGATGTTGCCGTAATAATTTCTCTGAGGTGGGATTTGATCAAGGAACTCAAGATGAAGCCACACAACTTCATATTGCATCAGTGCAGAGGAATGAAGAGACTTCAACTGCCGTGCAAAATTGGGAATACCCAGGAAATGCAAAGTTGAAAGATGGGAAAGTAAATATGTTTTATTTATTGTTTGGATTTCTCCTTTTGTAAATGCCAAATATTTTATTCCCAATGTTTTATTGGAGGTTGATTATAATGGAAAAAATCTCACCTGCCTCCATTATGTAATTAATTTTAGGGAACATGTTGTTCCACTTTGTATTGTGCTGGAAGATTAGATATTTTGAGGAGTGGAATGAAATACCGGCTCTGACGGCTGCCCCATCTCTATAGTAAGTTTGAATCTCTTATGTTGAATGTATTTTCATGTGCAATCCATCTGTTTCAGATTGAATAATATGAGTAGTGCTGTGAGCACGTGTTTATGTTGATTGTCTCCATTGTTATTTGCATATTTCTTTTGAATGAAGAAGCTAAGGGTTTTCTAATTTCTTATCTGCACACTTGTTGCATTTCATATTTGGTTTTTGGCTTTTGTTTAAGGAACAGACTAAAATGCTTTAACTCAAATATAGGGATGTATGTTTGATAACAAGGATATTCATAAGAATGGTCAATATAAATACTTACTCTTGGGTGTGTCTGTAAGGTAGAGACAAATAAGCCCTCTGAAACTGTGTGTTTGTGTTGCTATTGATAATACTCTCCATGTCTAGAATTGACTCTGCACCCTGAGATAAGCACTAGTCATGAGTTAGAGGGATTTTATTACTCAAACCCTAATCTTTCAACCAAAATATCTAAACAAAAACAAATTCATCATTTTAAAACTTTAGGAATTTTAGGAGTAGGGTTTTAGTTGCATGTTCTCAGATTAAACTAGTGGGATAGTCCATGATTGTTGTCAGTCGAGGGTTTATCCAACAAATCTTAGTGCATACATGAGAGCATTCTGTATGGTAATGAAATGTCATATTTATGGATTGTGAATGAGGGATACCCCCTAGGTGTAGTAGAAACTAAAGTGTAGGGGAGACAAGTGCAAACAATCTCCAATCTTTGTTGGCCAAGTCTTATAGTAAACCTGATCATAAGAATTGGCAGACCTTTAGGGTTTACTATCTGCTGATTTTGGGGACTGTTGGTGTTGGCACACTCGGTGGGACTGGAATCAAAGACTCAGGTCTTTGTTTTCACTGAATCTTTGCCCTATATTTTGTGGTTTTAGTGGTAAATCACAAAAATATCTACGCATTGGAGCATGAATTTTCCACCTCATGATTCTATTGGTGAATCTTTCTGAGATCTTTTCTTCTGTAGATCATGGCAGCCCTAGGTATATATGTGCATCTAAATATTCCAGCAAGGGATTTGCCTTTTGTGACTTGGGATTCAAGTCCTCTTGCTCTTCAGCAATAGGGTCAAGTCCCTGACACAACATGGAAGGCACTGCCTCATTTTCTTGGGGATGGATCAGTTTCTCCTACAGATCACATTCAAGATGTGGCTAATTTGTGCATTGTTCATAATATTACAACTAAGAGTCATGCCCTCTTGTTGTTGGCATCTTCCCTCAAAGGCAAAGCAAGAGAATGGTACAGAGGATTGCAGCCCGGTTCAATCACCGGATGGGATCATCTGGGAGGACTTATTTACAATCAGTTCAAAGAGAGGACATATGTTAGCACCCTTACCCAGAACCTCATCACCATCAAGAGACATCCTACGAAGAGCATGTGTGAATTCAATTCAAGATTTGATAAGGTATGGAAGAAATTCTCAGTTAACATGAGGCCTCCTCTAATATTTTGCATTTCTTTATTATTTAAAGGCTCTAGACCCTAAAATCTCTGTCATGATACAAGCCCTAGGAGGTGATACTCTGCCTTAGTCCTATAACCTTTCTATTAGAGCTAAAAGCAACCTCATAGAGGCTGGTAGATTGTCCCCTCTGCCTTTAACACCACTAATGCCTCATGCAAATAACCTATCTCAGGCCCTTTCTTATAGCCAAGTGCATATAAATCCAGGTCCACCCACCCTCCCTGTTGATTCATCAAATCATAAGGAAATGTTGGAGGTAAAAGAACTCATAAAATCCTTCACTCATGAGATAAATGAGTTAAGAGCCATGTATTGAAGGTTGATCCTTATTTCATGCCTTAAAGTCTGTGCGAAGAGAAATATCAATCTAGCTAGTTTATTGAAGAGATCCTCCCCCAGGCTCAGCATAGACCCAATCATTTTGAAAATTATATTTTACAAACCTCTGTAGCTGCAAATTAGCCAATGAAGGCCATAGATCAAGTTCTTTGTCATAAGAAGATTTGAGTATAAAAGATCAAAATGCAAGCAAGAAGGTGGCTCCTGTCTATTCAATGTGTCCTTCTGGTTATCAACATCATGCACCTATGGCAACATGTGACTCAGAAACCCAGTCAAGTCATGAAGAATATTTAGAAGATGCTTATGAGGTGACACTTCTAGAAGCTAAAAGGTACTTCAAGAGGGGCTTTGAAGATGAAAAGTACTAGGAGAACAATAATACACATCTGTATCACATTTGGAGGTAGGAGTTGCAAAAGAAGTTACTGCTGAACCTACAAATGAAAAGTAATCTTTCTATCAAAAATTTTCACAGCTTGGAGGAAATGATTTAGAAATACAATCACATAAAGAAGAAGCTGAGACAAATGGTAATGAAAAGAATCTAGGGGCTGAAGATGAGTCTGAGAGTGATTCTTTTTGGGATGATCTAGAAGATTTTTGTTCAAAATTGGAGTATCATGATAGAAAGAAAGGTGAGATCTATGAAAGTGATAAACAAAGAGACACAAGTAATGAAGAGTCTCATTATACTCCGTTCTTAATTCAAGAAGAGGTGCCAATCATATTCAAGACAATTATAGGCAGCTCTGTCACATTCCAGCCAGAGTTTGAAGCTACTATGGTTCATAAGCATACAAAGGTGCAGATAGATAAAGTCACCAATGAGTCCAAGATCATACATTTTTTTCACACACAAGCAAAGAGGTGGACTTCAACACTTAATTATCCCTTCCCATCTTTCACTCAATCAAGAACATCATGCAGATCAGCCTGACTAGTATTTTCATGCAAATGGTGAACCTTCGGAATGCAAGAAGGCAAAAAGGTACAAATTCTGGTTATTTTTCTTCATGCATTTTATTTTGACAATTCTCAATGCCATGTGGATCCATTGGAGCAACATCATCAGATTCGGCAGTTATTTTTCCATTCCCATGAATGGACATATTCCTGTATGTTTAATTTATCAGTAAATTAGTTTCAGTTTTCAGAATAAGCTACATCAGTAGCATTAGTTTCAGATTCAGTTAGTTTTCTTTCAATAAATCTCTACTGCAATGAAGACAAGGTCAGTTTCAAAAGGTTTCAATGCTCAGTTTCAGTTGTGGAAGACATTTTGATCTGGCAGTGTTTCAGCTCCAATACATTTGATGGGTAGCTTGCATCAGTCTGGTTGCATATGGTTATTTACAATTTGTTTTCAGTTTCATGATTGTTTCTGTGTCTAATATTTTGACTCTATGCACTGGACAAGGCTCTAATTTGCAAAACCAGAGATTCTGGAGTTCTCGGTGAGCAGGCTCACTTTCCCAGCCAGTTGCCAAGAAATGTTGATAAATTTCTCAGTCTATTTCAAAATTTGCTACATCAATAGAATTCAACACCTGCAGTGGCAGATTATTTCAATAAAGTTTCAGTGAAGATTCAAGTAGGCAAAATGATGCATATGAGCCACAGTGTGAAATCATAATGCATCCAATTTAAGATAGTGCAAGCTATGAAATACATGGGTGTGGCTTATTAATGTGCAAAGTTTGGCCATCAGAAATGATGCCAAGCAATCTTCACATGAGGGGCATAGTCCATGGTGTATCAATGAGATATAACACATAGCCAAAGTTGTGCACAAATTTTGCAAGTTACCAATGCATTAACATTATAGGTGAAAGTGGCTTACAGAAATGCCATAGGTGAGGATCATGGTCATGATCATATAAAGTGAAGGTCACCATAACAAATGGTATTCAGCATATAAAGCGAGCTTGATCTTACATGGTGCACTAACAGCCCATATAAACTACAAGCTCAAGCCTTTCTATTATGGCACAACTTTAAAAAGTAATGTGTAATGATTGAAAGAATAGGCGCTGCTATGTACATAATGTCACCACCATTTCAAATGCACAAGTTTAAATAAAGCATCACGTAGGGATTATATATGCAAAGAGATCATTAAAGACACAATAAGCATGAAAGAGGATTAGCCTCCTTAAGTCGCCAAAGTTCCAACATTCAAAATCGACACTTATCATGAGAACACAACATTTACATAGAATGAAGGCATCGGAGTCTATATTCAAAGCCACGACTCAAAGGAAGTAAGGCAATGCATTACAGCAAAAGACACCCAAGGCAAGCAATGTTAATGTGGTGCAAGCCATAGAAGGATAGGTTCGACACATTGATATTTAATATTTATCGAGAGGCTCCACCATAGATAGAGGCACATTCATATTCAATAAGTGGCACACCAAAGTTGATGCATCCTTTCAAATAGAGTCATGACCTTTGAAGATGAAATGCTGCCTAGATGCAGTGCACCATTCCCAGGTGACATCACATTTAAATTCAAGAGCACGCAGCCTTTATATAACAAGCTCAACATTGTAAAAGATGAGCACTCTATCAAATGAAAGTGCAGTTAAAATCAAATATTGTCACTGTAACAAAAGTTTCAGGATATAATTTTTATAGGCACAACCAAGTCAACATTCCAGCTAAATCACAAGCACAACACTTGGAAGTGGATAGCATTAAGGTATTTCATTATGATGGTTATGCCATTAGTGAAGAGTCTTGTTGGTCATGATGTTAGTCATTCGCAAACATAGAATAAAAGTTACACAACAACCTTTACTCATCTTGAAAGATACGATGAATTCAAAGAATTCATGATCCCAAGTCTCCGTTGATTAGGTCTTAATCTACTGACGTTACTCAGTGGTTGATGTGTGTTGCTGTTTTCCATTCAGGGGCCTTATGTGTTTCTGCACTGTTCATCATCACTATCCTCAAATATCCTGCTCTGGATGCTTGCTCTGCATAAGTCTCCAACAATTCTACCTCTGCACTATAAATTTAGTCAAATAATGTGCCTACAGGCTGATCTTTGCATGATTTCTACCATTATTTATAACTCCTTGCATGATATTTTTAATACTACATGCATTTAACTCAAATATGCTAATGATTTTCAGTTACCTACGGGATTTCAGCATATTTCTCTGTTCTGCTTGTTATTTCTCATGATTTGCAGTTATGGTGATGAATTTATGAAATTAAAAGAAGAAAAAGGGTTAAAGAATGAGATTCCCAAAACTACTGGACTTAGATCACTGATCCACATACAAGCTCCCATACATGCAATGAAAAGAAGGAAAACTAGAAATCATACTTCACCAGGACATTCCACAAATCCGCATGATCTAGTGCAAATCTTCAAAGGAAAAGTTGACAACAACATGTAATGAAATGAAAGCGCTTCCAGTTGAACACAGCATTCACCAGTACATATCCAGAAATCAACAGAAAGATTACGTAAAATTTACAATTAAGATGTAATCTGGAACTTCATATCCATTCAGTATGCTCAAGAACAGGTACATTTACAGTGATCTGAAGAAAGAACCTTGACATTTCAACAATTCTATCCTCATTAGTCTCAGTAATCTGATCTCTTAATTGATTCTACAGTAATTGACTTTTTGCGCCAGATGCGTCTGTGTATTCTAATGTATATCTCCTCTCTTAATGACAAGCTCTGGCTCTTATATAGAACAACTGCCAAAAACGGTTACAACGATCCAAGGATCAGGATCCTCTCACAACAAACAACGGTCCAGATGAAAAGCACATGCTTCGTCAGTTGGCAAATGCACAGCTGGCACGGAATATTCCAGCATCTTCAACTTGATTCAGTCTCCAGCTGGCGAACAGCATATTTGACAATATCCTCCTCATTTCTGGCTCATGTTGCCTCCATGCGCAACTTTGTAATGCTCAGCTTTAGCAGCATCATGACCTCAATGTTCAGCTTCAGCAGCATCATCACTTCAATGCTCGGCTTCAGCAGCATCATCATGACCTCCTGCAAATAAACAGACAAACATTAAGTTCATCATCATGTGGATAAACAACAGGAAGTAAACATTTTATTAAACATACCTCCCAATGTGCAGCCACAGGCAATCAGGCTTTACCTGTGGAAAATATGCACTAAATGCATAAACAGCATAAAAACAATCAAGTCAACCATCGTTGACCAAAATCTGGCAGTCGGGCTTTCAAATTTCTATAGCTTCATGTCTTCCCGCCCATTTCCATGTGTATCGGGTTCAAATATGATCAGGTATGTCAACATATACAAGGAAATAACCGCCCCTAACAAATTACTTCACATCTGGCTTTGCATCATCATCATATTTGCAGCGGCGTGACCACATATGATCAGGTTGACAATATTAGACTTGGCCGACGGCAACAGTTATACCTACGTCAAAAATCATGATGATGACCAACTCCTATGTCTTCTATCCAGCTGTAGGATACCACAAAATATGATGCCCCTCCTTTCCGAATGCTCTGATGAAAAGCACATCAGGATGTTTCACTTCTGCATATTGGGGAAAGAAAGACATCATCATCATCATCATGATGAAGACAAACAGGAGGTTTTGGAAAATGATCCTGCCGCTGAGGAAAGGAATATCATGGTGACATCATCCTGATATTCGGGCTTCAATAAAATGCAAAGGGATGACGTCATCGTCATGTTTCGTTAAGATCAGGAGATAAATGGAATATCGGGTTCCCTCTAAGGAAGATGATCAGGTGGTGCATGTAAAATGACCCCTTTTCGGCCAAGGTAATCCTCTCAAAAGATCAGGATGATGATGATGATCATCATCATATCCGCACTGGGTGATCTAAAAAATATGATCCTGCTGAAGGTCCTGATGACGTCATCAGGATATCCGGGGCCTTTGTTAATCTTATAACATGACGTCATCGTCATATTCGCGAACAGCATCATGCCTTGGAAAATATCCTGCCGAAGGAGAAGGTGATGGTGACGTCATCGTCATCATCATATCCGCAAAAGTTTATACTTCTCGACAGGAGGATAATACGAAATGTGGGAGAGACGAACAAGATCATGATGATCTTGACAACATGACTAAGGAATGAAATATTACCCTCCGCTTCAAAAGATAAGGTGATCATCATGATCATGCAAAAGGAGATCAGGAGGATATTACGAAATGCGACCCTGCCTTGAAAGATCATGATGATGATGATCACCAGGACTTTGACGTGCGCGTGTAAATTTTGCAGATGGTGGGTTTCTTAAGTAGGGGGATGATGATCATCAGCATGATATTATCACATCAGGTGATGTTAGAATATCATGATGCTCGCGATGTGCCCAAGGTTGCTTGATGGGAAAACACACTATCACTTAAACTTGACGTCCGGATGTTTCGGGACTGCATGATTTTTACATTGGGTGATAGACAAAGATCATGATGATGACCTTTGGCGATACAAAAGACCGCTCGACGGGGACAACCTACTTCGACTTAAAGTTGACGTCCAGATATTTTGACCTCAGGATATTATCAGGGGGCTTTTCAAATATCATGATGATGATGTTCATACAGCAATTATCAGGTTTGACCAAAACTTTGACTGCTCATAACTCCCTCATATGGACGAATTTTCAAGTGATGTAAAAGGCAAACCTGCATGGAATTTCAAGCTCTTTCTAACCATGAAGTCATAGAAACAAAATATGAACTTTGACAAACTAACCTCATGATGATGACCTACCTCATCCTGACCTTCATGATGATGATGCACCTGACCTATTTTTACCAAACCGCCAGAAAGCAGACAACACAAACCAGAACAAAAGTTGGGTCCCTGTTTTGCCAAGTCAAAATGGGGCGTGTTGTGTAACCACACAACAACTTGCCACCAAAGAAAACAACAAAATTCAAATAATTCAAGTGATGTGATCACATTTATCTATAGTGTTCTAATTCTGTCTAAGTAAAATCATCATGATCTTTGAATGATAAAATTTCATTATGGTGATAAAGCTAACAAAGGATCATGTGTGTGCATATGATTAATTATCCTCATCTTGAAAGTAAGTTGAAAACATAAGTAACTGGTGTTAAACTACATAGTTGGAGATCATCCCTCATAGCCAACCTGGATAGAGCCTTGCTGCCAGCAGGTGTTTATAACCCCGGCAAGGTTATCTATACAATCTCCCTAAGTAGGGCTCCACTGCCAGCAGGCGTCCATAGCCCCGGTAGAGTTACTTAGATGGCCTAATTTTATTTCGTTTCTGATTTTCCTTTAAAAATTTAAATTTGATATCATCATGTCAGCTCATTTGTACAAGGTGTAGTCACTTGCAGCTTTAGGTTGGAGATTGTATTGGTAGCAAGGGAGTCCCTTTAGATTTTTCACTTAACACCTATACTCATATCTTCAACAAACCCAAGGCTGTTAGGTGTTTCATTGTGTTTGATTCACTTTGGACAAGAAAAAGTACCCTGATGAAAAGACATCATAAACCTGATCATGAACATTTCTTAGAATGAATCATAACCTATATTTAAACGTGATCTCATCACTTGAATCCTAACAATTTAATTATTTTCTTAAGGTGATGAAGTGCATCATCCTGACTTACCAGAACAAGGTCCCAACCAACAAAACAACAACAACAACGACAAGCAAACTGTACAAACAACTATACAAATATACAATATGATACATGAGACTGTCATGAAGTCACTCAGGCCTGGAAATAATGTTTGAGGAATTGTCCATTGACTGGCAACGGGACATCCTCACCTGTCAGGTTCTTAAGCCTATAAGTGTTGTCTCCTAAAATTTCAGAAATCTGAAAGGGACCTATCCATAGTCTATCAAACTTACCATGATCACCTTTCCTTTCATGGGCTTTATCCCACATCAGGACTAAATCTGATATCCTGAAAGCTTTAATTCTGGCTCTCTTGTCAAACCAGCGTTTGACAACAGCTTGATGTTTTGCAAATTGGTCAATCGCTTGACTTCGTTTTTCTTCCAGATGCATCAACTGAAGCAACCTGACTTCCTGTTTATTATCTATGCCTAGATAGTCTTGGGCAAACTGCAGAGTAGGAATTTTCAAGTTTACAGGGAGGATAGGATCTACCCCATATACTAGCTGGAAGGGTGAGTTTCCCAATGCAATTTTCATTCTAGTTCTGTCTACCCATAAGGCATATTTCAGAAATGAGTTCCATTCCCTGGGATTTTTCTCTATCAATTTTCTTATGATATTCAGTAAATTCTTATTGGTGGATTCTGCTAATCCATTTCCCTGGGGATAGTAATTGGATGAGAACTTAAGTATGATCCCATGATCAAAAGCCCAACTTGACAATTTAGTGGAAATGAAGGCAGAACCATTATCACTTACCAATGCATAGGGAATTCCATACCTGGTGACAATGTTGCTTTCCAGAAATTTAATGACATCATCAGCAGTACAAGTTTTGCTGCTGATAGCCTCAATCCATCTGGTACAATAATCAGTAATTGTTAGGACATACCTCTGGCCTGAAGAAGACGGAGGATTGATTGGTCCTATGAAATCCATGCCCCACTGTGCAAATGGGCGCTCTTCCATCACTGGCTGCAATGGTTGTGCAGCATATTTTTCTCTGTTGGCAGCAACCTGGCAAACATGACAACATTTAACATGATCAGCTGTGTCTTTAAAAATTGTAGGCCAGTAATATCCTGCTCTGAGGATTGCATGTGTTGTGGCCAACGCTGATCCGTGGGCAGTTCCAAACTTGTCATGTAACTCTGTCAAAACTTTATTGGCTTCTGGTTTCTCTAAGCATCTCAGGTATATCCCTTCATAATTCTTTTTAAACAGGGCTCCTCCCTTCATCATATACTTTTGGGATCTTATCTTTAAGGCTCTTCTCTGTGAGGCTTGCATTCCTGAAGGACATCTTCCCATGATCAGGATGTGCCTGATGTCTGAATACCATTCCCCATTGTCTTTCTCATTGATCACATACTGCTGACTGATGATGTTTGGATCAGTTTCAGATATCATCTGACTCAGAGCTTGTCCTCTTACCAGCTTCATTGGTGTGATCTCCATGTCATATTCTTGTAATACAGTAATCCATTTGGCCCTTTTTTCACCAGGTTCACTCTGCATCAGCAGCATCTTTACTGCTGCATCTGGTACCACAACAATCACTTTGCTTCTCAGTATATAATGTCTGAACTTCTTTACTGCTCTGACTAATGCAAGTGCCTGTCTTTCAACATCTACGTATCTCAACTCAGCATCCCTGAAAGGACAGCTCATGAAGGCAATTGGTTTCTCTTCTTTATCTTCATTTCTTTGAGTTAACACTGCTGCAGAAGTATGTTCTGAAGCAAATGAGTAGATGTAGAAATCTTTTGTATAATCTGGACTAATGAGGACAGGAGCATCTGAAATGGCCTTCTTTATATCTTCAAAGGCAGCTCTGGCTTCTGGTGTCCAGTCAATTTGTGCATCTTTTTTCAACATGGCATTCAGTGGTCTGACAATCTCAGCAAAGCCGGTGATGAACTTCCTCACAAAATTTATCTTACCAAAATAAGATTTAAGCTCCTTTTTGCTTCCTGGAAGTGGTAACTTCATAATGGATTCCACCCTGTCAGGATCAATGATAATCCCATCCTCTGTGATCAGGTGGCCTAGTAACTTTCCTGTTGTGACCCCGAATATGCACTTCTTGGGATTCAAAGATATTCCATATTCTTCACATTTCTTCAGTACACTTCTGAGGTCAGCAACATGATCTCCTCTTTCTTTGGAGAATACTGTCAGGTCATCCATGTAGATGACTATACATTTTCCTACTAAGCCTCTGAAGGCTATGTCCATTGCTCGCTGGAATGTAGCTCCACCATTTATCAGTCCAAATGGCATACGTCTATATGCAAATATCCCCCATTTTGTGGTGAAGGCAGTTTTTAATCTGTCAATTTTATCAACCATCACTTGGTTGTATCCTGAAAAACCATCCAAGAAGGACATCATCTTGGCTCCATTTACCATCTGCAGAACTTCATCCAAAGAGGGCAAAGGATAATTATCCTTTTCTGATGCTCTGTTCAGGTTCCTGAAATCTACACACAATCTGATGTCTCCATTCTTCTTCCTGACTGGTACCAGATTTGCCACCCAAGTGGAGTGCCTTACAGGAAATATTATCCGGGCATTTAACAACTTCTTGACCTCTTCAAGGATGATGGGCTCAAGCAGAGCATTGACTAGCCTCTGCTTCTGTCTGAAAGGTTTTGCATCTGGCTTGAGAGGTATAGTATGAGTTATGACAGAAGTGTCATACGTCTTCAGCTCGTCATAAGTCCATGCAATTACATGTATATAATCCTTAAGGGCCTGAGTTATTCCTTCTAACTCTTCAGGCGTACAAACCTTACCCAACAAGACATTTCTCTTGTCATCAGCTTGTCCAATATTCACCTGTGAATATTGACCTCCATCTGCCTTAGGCAGATCCTTATGTTTAAGCATATTATCCAGATCAAAGGCTCTTTCTAATTCAATCATACCTTTGGGAATTGTGTTGCTAGGCAACTCTAATATCTCATCTTCTTCCCAGACATGATCTTCCATACCATTTTCATCTATGATCTGAGCTTCAAATACGTCTCTGTTTGATATGAAGTCCAGGATGTGCTGATCATCATCAAACACTTGGAGATTAGTCACATTGTCAGGTACCGAAGGTACTGACACCAATTCTACTGAAAATCTCTTCAGACCAGATATAGACAGCGGTTCCAGCGTACTGGCGGCCTGAGCAAGTGCATCTGCCCTTTGGTTCTGTTCTCTTGGCACGTGAACGATGTTGAAGGCATCAAAGTCTTCAATCAGGTCCCACACACGATGTCTGTAATTTGACAGCTTTCTGTAGTTACAAGAGTAAATTCCTCTTACTTGTCTCACAACTAGTTCTGAATCTCCAAAGACATGCAGGATCTTCACCTTCTTCTTATGGGCAAACAACAGTCCATGAATCAGAGCTTCATACTCTGTGACATTATTAGTGCAGGGGAACTATAATCTGTAAGCTGCTAAATAGGATTTTCCTGATGGATCAATAAGGTCAATTCCTACTCCAGCACCTTGCTTAGATTTGGATCCATCAAACCTCAGGATCCAAGGCTTATCCTTAGCAGGACATTTGCTTGAGCTTTCTTTTTTCTTTGCAGCTCTGGCTGCTGCTCCGCCTGATATCCACTTTAACTTAGGGGTGTCATCTTCAAGTTTCTTCTTTCCTTTATCTGATGAGCCTGATGGCTTTTCTGTTTTCTCTTCTATCCTAGCAGGAGGATGATGTTCAGCACATACAGCTGCATGCTTCTTCAAAATGTGTAAGCACAGTGAGCAAGTTGTTTTTGAGTGAGGCGCCTCATGCAGCCTACACCAACCTTTAATTAAAACCTCCTGGGGAGATCTACACTGTTGTGTCATTTTTTTTATTTCTTTGACCAGAAATTCTTCGAACTTCGTCAGGTCGCTGCCTTTATCCTCATCAGACAACTCGTAATCTGGTTCCATGAAGCAATCACTACCAGGGGTGATCTTTTCCTTTCTCGCATCATTCGTCTGATTGGACACCAGGATCTCTTCTATTTTTCGGATATGATCCTCATCAGGATCCGTCGACTCTTCTGTTCCTGCAGAAGACAAATAAAAATTAGTATCATCATCATCATCAGATGTAGCACTCACCTCGGAATATGATGATGATGCTTCACTATACGTCTGCTCCAGTATTACCATGTCTAAGCATGGTTCACAAGTCTTTTCCGAGTGTGCTTCGCCATGTAATCTGCACCATCCGTCAATCAAAATATCATTAGCAGGTATATTTAATAATTGACAACGTTTTATCTGAGTAGATAAATGCATCTGAAAATCCCTGAAGCGATCTATTTCATTCTCATTATCAGGATCATTATTAAGTTCTACGACTGGCATATCCTCATGATAATCATCATCATGATGATGACGAACATCAAGCATCAGGACCTCTTCTATTTGGACAGTTTGCGGCCTGATGTGATAAACTCCAGGTTCTACGTTTACATACATGATCTCATTTGTTCTGTTATATTCCGTGATCATATGTTTCATCCTAGGCTCAGCATCAATCCTGATCTGATTAGGTATACCCTTCCATGGCAACCACATGTGACTGAAGTCTGTGGACATGTATCCGTTAAGCGTTTTAGACCAGTCCCGGCTAAGCAACATCCCGTATGTATCAGGTATGTCAACTACCTGAATGTCAATGTAATACTGGATCCTAGGATCAGACGCTAGCTGCATGTGAATGTGAGTGAGTTCTCCTACGACACTAACTTCTGTCTTGTCCAGTTGAGTGACCTTCTTTAAGGATTTAGCAGGATGCAGTCCTAATGCGTTGCATATTGACAAAGGCATAACATTAGTTGAGGCTCCTGAATCAACTAAACAGTTGTGCAAATTCTTACTGAACATTCTTATGGTGAGGAGAAACGGAGGTGATTCAGTTTTATCTCTGTACAAGGTCATGTGGGAGGTTTCAGCAGCTTGGACTGTGGCTGACACTTTGGGCTTGACAGTATTATCTTTAGCAGTATGGTCTCTGCTATTGGATTGACTCGAAAGGTTATTATCCTCCTTAGGAACAGGATCATCTAGCGACTTCATGAATGCCCTTTTGATGGCAGGAGTTTTCAGTAACTCAGATAGGGACAGGCTGATCTTGATTTTCTTCATTTCATCAGCCAAATAACTGACTAACCTGTCAGACTCATGAGGTGCATTTGCGACTTTTGTTACTGTGTTTTGAGGAGACAAGTATTGAGTATTCACCTTAGGGAACCCAGGGTTATTGCTAGCCTTCGGATCAGGAGGTGTGTTGAAGTTGTTTGGAGGTAGAGATGATGTCAATGGACCGGCAGGTCTGTTGGCATTACTCCTCAGGTTATAATTGTGCTTACCAGGGTATTGCTGCTGGTATGCATGTACTTCCTCATGCTCTCTTGCAGGTTCGTTTTCATCCTCAAAAGGGAAGACATAGTTTGCTTCAAAGGTTAAGGCAGATTCTTCACAGGTCTGATTATAATCCTGATGAGGCTGATTAGTGTATGTTTCCAGCACAAAAGCTGAGTCATATCCACAAGGAACTATTTCATTTCCTTCTGCTTGAGGTGGATTTCTAGAAGTATTAGACACTTCAGTCTGAAAGATGCTGGCAGCAATCCTAAATTGTGGACAATCTAATTCTGCATGTGCATTGGTATTGTGAATCCTGCACCAATTGGTAAGGGCTGCCTCAGCAAGATTGACTCTAGTAGTCTGTTTGGTTTCACCAGGAGGCTGATTGTCTAGGGGTGATGGTAATGAACCATTATTTGGCCTGGAGTTCCACACTCTGGGCTGCCTAGGAGGATTATTGTTATTTGCAGCACTACTGTTGAAGTTATTGTTGTATCCTCTGTCAGGGTAATTTGGTCTGTCATTGGAATAACTCCTATTCTGACCTGACTGTGAATAAAACCCTTGATTTCTCAAGTGTGTTACTTCTGTGGTGAGTTTTCTCAACTGAGCAGCAATTTCTTTGATTTCCTCTTTCTCCTCTTGAGCTTTGGCCACTACATTTTTAGTCTGAGGCTGGAAAAAGGAAGATCCATGGTTATTGTGGGATAGGTCTGTACCCTGAGGTGTCTGAGCATGTGCAGGATATTGTGGCAATTGGCCATTTCCATTAGGAGGAGGCATGATACTCAATGGAGGTACTTGCAAAGGTGTAGGCATGATTGCTGGGGGCATCACTGATCCATTTGGATATTGTGCAGGATATTGTGAAGGATAAGCTGCAGGATATGGTGCTGGATATTGTGATTGCATGCCAGGCAAAGTAGGGAATGCTATATTAGGAGTAGGAGCAGGTATCAGCTGCTGATTTACCTTGATAGCTTCTTGAAAAGCTCCTGTCAATGTGGTGATCTCAGGATGTGTTCTCCTGATGAACATGGAGGTTAATGGATCCAGGGCTGAATAATAAATACTCCTAGCAGCATCATCAGCCACCACATATGGGGTAACTAGCTTGGACAACATTTTCTGGAACCTAGCATTGAAATTTGCAATAGGTTCATGCTCAAATCTCTTAATTGTGGCAAACATGTGGTAATTCATGGATGGATCAATAGGGACCTTGAATCTGTCAAGAAAGGCCTTCTCTAAGACAGCCCACGAACCGACAGAAGATTGACCAAGACTGATGAACCAATTATAAGCCTCTTCCCCTAAGGAAAAAGGGAATAATCTGCACACCACGTCCTGATGTTCTATTCTGGCTCTGCAGCAAGCTTCTTTAAACGTCCTGATATGATCATCCGCATCCTGATAAGGATGGTATTTTGGACAAAGTTTGTCCGGATACTTTGGTAACTCATGATACGCATTAAAGGTCAATGGTGATTCTGCTGCAAAGAAAGACAATGCAACCTGAGGGGGCTGAACTGGTGGTGCAGTTGGCTGAGGTTGGACTAAAGGTATACCCTGAGGTTGAACAGGAGGTGTCACGGGTATACCGGAAGGTATTTGCAAACCAACAGGAGTTACGGGAGGAGGTCCCGGTGAAGTTCTAGACGCACTAGACTCTGGAGTATGGTGAACGTCTACAGTCCTAGGTCTAAAACCTCTAACAGGCAATTCTTCAAAAATTTCACTATGTCTAGACCTGGTATTTATCCTGTGAGCCAGGATTTCTCGATTTGGAGGCCAATTAGCTGAAACTTTGCAAATATTGGCTGGATTCCACCGGACGAGGTGATATTTGCAGTCAAATTGCAAATCAGACTGAATATTTACGCAATATTTGCGAAGACACTGCAAATATGACAGGATATTGGGATATTCCGACCGGTAGCACCAGATCTCACGGGTTTAAGGCTCAAATTCTCAAAGCTTGAATAAATTTACGCATCTTTGGCCAATATCTAGTGAATTCAGAGAGATCTACTATAAAGCTTGCAATATTTATGTGAGATTTGGAAATCTTTACATAGAATGTGCATATACAAACTTGTCGCAGCAAATATTTACGCAATATGATGAAATTCACAAACGATCTGAGGTTACCTTACTTTAAGCGTCATCAAACCTGAAAGTACTGATGATGAACGTGATCTTCTGGACTTAGCCCTCCTTCTAGCACCAATTTATGTTGGTCATGATGTTAGTCATTCGCAAACATAGAATAAAAGTTACACAACAACCTTTACTCATCTTGAAAGATACGATGAATTCAAAGAATTCATGATCCCAAGTCTCCGTTGATTAGGTCTTAATCTACTGACGTTACTCAGTGGTTGATGTGTGTTGCTGTTTTCCATTCAGGGGCCTTACGTGTTTCTGCACTGTTCATCATCACTATCCTCAAATATCCTGCTCTGGATGTTTGCTCTACATAAGTCTCCAACAATTCTACCTCTGCACTGTAAATTTAGTCAAATAATGTGCCTACAGGCTGATCTTTGCATGATTTCTACCATTATTTATAACTCCTTGCATGATATTTTTAATACTACATGCATTTAACTCAAATATGCTAATGATTTTCAGTTACCTACGGGATTTCAGCATATTTCTCTGTTCTGCTTGTTATTTCTCATGATTTGCAGTTATGGTGATGAATTTATGAAATTAAAAGAAGAAAAAGGGTTAAAGAATGAGATTCCCAAAACTACTGGACTTAGATCACTGATCCACATACAAGCTCCCATACATGCAATGAAAAGAAGGAAAACTAGAAATCATACTTCACCAGGACATTCCACAAATCTGCATGATCTAGTGCAAATCTTCAAAGGAAAAGTTGACAACAACATGTAATGAAATGAAAGCGCTTCCAGTTGAACACAGCATTCACCAGTACATATCCAGAAATCAACAGAAAGATTACGTAAAACTTACAATTAAGATGTAATCTGGAACTTCATATCCATTCAGTATGCTCAAGAACAGGTACATTTACAGTGATTTGAAGAAAGAACCTTGACATTTCAACAATTCTATCCTCATTAGTCTCAGTAATCCGATCTCTTAATTGATTCTACAGTAATTGACTTTTTGCGCCAGATGCGTCTGTGTATTCTAATGTATATCTCCTCTCTTAATGACAAGCTCTGGCTCTTATATAGAACAACTGCCAAAAATGGTTACAACGATCCAAGGATCAGGATCCTCTCACAACAAACAACGGTCCAGATGAAAAGCACATGCTTCGTCAGTTGGCAAATGCACAGCTGGCACGGAATATTCCAGCATCTTCAACTTGATTCGGTCTCCAGCTGGCGAACAGCATATTTGACAATATCCTCCTCATTTCTGGCTCATGTTGCCTCCATGCGCAACTTTGTAATGCTCAGCTTCAGCAGCATCATGACCTCAATGCTCAGCTTCAGCAGCATCATCACTTCAATGCTCGGCTTCAGCAGCATCATCATGACCTCCTGCAAATAAACAGACAAACATTAAGTTCATCATCATGTGGATAAACAACAGGAAGTAAACATTTTATTAAACATACCTCCCAATGTGCAGCCACAAGCAATCAGGCTTTACCTGTGGAAAATATGCACTAAATGCATAAACAGCATAAAAACAATCAAGTCAACCATCGTTGACCAAAATCAGGCAGTCGGGCTTTCAAATTTCTATAGCTTCATGTCTTCCCGCCCATTTCCATGTGTATCGGGTTCAAATATGATCAGGTATGTCAACATATACAAGGAAATAACCGCCCCTAACAAATTACTTCACATCTGGCTTTGCATCATCATCATATTTGCAGCGGCGTGACCACATATGATCAGGTTGACAATATTAGACTTGGCCGACGGCAACAGTTATACCTACGTCAAAAATCATGATGATGACCAACTCCTATGTCTTCTATCCAGCTGTAGGATACCACAAAATATGATGCCCCTCCTTTCCGAATGCTCTGATGAAAAGCACATCAGGATGTTTCACTTCTGCATATTGGGGAAAGAAAGACATCATCATCATCATCATGATGAAGACAAACAGGAGGTTTTGGAAAATGATCCTGCCGCTGAGGAAAGGAATATCATGGTGACATCATCCTGATATTCGGGCTTCAATAAAATGCAAAGGGATGACGTCATCGTCATGTTTCGTTAAGATCAGGAGATAAATGGAATATCGGGTTCCCTCTAAGGAAGATGATCAGGTGGTGCATGTAAAATGACCCCTTTTCGGCCAAGGTAATCCTCTCAAAAGATCAGGATGATGATGATGATCATCATCATATCCGCACTGGGTGATCTAAAAAATATGATCCTGCTGAAGGTCCTGATGACGTCATCAGGATATCCGGGGCCTTTGTTAATCTTATAACATGACGTCATCGTCATATTCGCGAACAGCATCATGCCTTGGAAAATATCCTGCCGAAGGAGAAGGTGATGGTGACGTCATCGTCATCATCATATCCGCAAAAGTTTATACTTCTCGGCAGGAGGATAATACGAAATGTGGGAGAGACGAACAAGATCATGATGATCTTGACAACATGACTAAGGAATGAAATATTACCCTCCGCTTCGAAAGATAAGGTGATCATCATGATCATGCAAAAGGAGATCAGGAGGATATTACGAAATGCGACCCTGCCTTGAAAGATCATGATGATGATGATCACCAGGACTTTGACGTGCGCGTGTAAATTTTACAGATGGTGGGTTTCTTAAGTAGGGGGATGATGATCATCAGCATGATATTATCACATCGGGTGATGTTAGAATATCATGATGCTCGCGATGTGCCCAAGGTTGCTTGACGGGAAAACACACTATCACTTAAACTTGACGTCCGGATGTTTCGGGACTGCATGATTTTTACATTGGGTGATAGACAAAGATCATGATGATGACCTTTGGCGATACAAAAGACCGCTCGACGGGGACAACCTACTTCGACTTAAAGTTGACGTCCGGATATTTCAACCTCAGGATATTATCAGGGGGCTTTTCAAATATCATGATGATGATGTTCATACAGCAATTATCAGGTTTGACCAAAACTTTGACTGCTCATAACTCCCTCATATGGACGAATTTTCAAGTGATGTAAAAGGCAAACCTGCATGGAATTTCAAGCTCTTTCTAACCATGAAGTCATAGAAACAAAATATGAACTTTGACAAACTAACCTCATGATGATGACCTACCTCATCCTGACCTTCATGATGATGATGCACCTGACCTATTTTTACCAAACCGCCAGAAAGCAGACAACACAAACCAGAACAAAAGTTGGGTCCCTGTTTTGCCAAGTCAAAATGGGGCGTGTTGTGTAACCACACAACAAGTCTTATGTTTAATAAGCGGTCCCTTCAAATAGCACCAGTGTATAAGCATAGTGGCGTCCTATGTGAACCAGGGAGGCTTTAATGGCACTACTCATAAAGCACAAGCATCTCTCACGATGCTCCCCATAAGAGATAGGCGCAAAGCTATATAAAGAAGATGTACAACCCTTTCATTATGATGGCGCTATAGAGCAAGGGATATTTCACAAGGAATGACATAGTCATCAGAGGAAAAGTTCTTAGCCATATAATATGGTGCTCCATCAAACAAAGAATCAATGACACCATTGAAAAAACATATAGCGAGAATCACACGGCGACCATTTTAAGCAGAGGCAAAGAGTTAGGGTTTTAAGTGCAGCCAAATAGACATCGTAGGATAAGATGCAAGATCAACAGCTCATGAGCAAAAGAAAAGGAGGCACCCGAAGATGCCAGATGTCACTCCTACAAGAGTTTGGAGAGCTACAAGAGGAAAATTCTTCTCAAAACCACCCCATGGAAGCTGTAGAGCTCAGAGAAATCCAATGTTTTATTTCATTTTAATAAATACATCAAATAAGGTCATGGGAGTCTTAAAGAAGTAAAGTCTTTGATTAAATAAAGAGTCTCATTTAAATGTGGTGGGCCCCTCTACTAAAGCTAAGTGTTTTATTTTAATAAATGTGTAAAATGCCTCATTTTCAGCTATAGCCATGGGAAGAAGGAAGTCACATTTAAATAATATAAATGAGATCTGTGGTGGGTCCTAGGGTAAATAAAGCTAAGTGCTTTATTATTAAAGTGACTTATATTTGACTTTCCTATGCTTCATGGGAAATAAATATGCAGCCCTATTTTTTCTTACACAACCACTTCATTTTTCACAGCAACAAAATGATGAATGGCGAGAAGGTAATTTCTCATGCAGGCAAGAGGATGGAGGCAAATACATTTTTCAGCTACATCAGTTAACAATCAGTTTTAGTTGTAGTTGCCAAAGTCAGTGCCGAAATTTGGGGCAGATTTTATGGACAGTTGCAGATATTTTTTCGGGCAGTTAGTTGTAGAGATTTTCAAGGGATTTATTTTTCTTGGCTATAAAGGCAGATCCAAGAGAGAGTTACATAGAGTTCCACACAAATCAGAAATTTGGAGCAGCAATAGAGATTTATTTTTACCTCAGTTTGTTTTTCATAAAGAATGAAACATTTTATTTTGTACAAATGTTTTGCCTCTGTAAATTTGTTTTCTATTCAAATAATGAGAAATATTACTTTGTGCATATTGAATCAATCTCTGGTTCTTGTTTCTTATTTTTTGTTTCCTTGCCTTTGTTAAAATTGTTTATAAACTAGGTATTAATCATGTGTCTCTGCTCTTTGATTTCTAGTTAAATCTATTAAGGTTTGACACTGTGCAACTAGGTTAGTTTCAAATCTGGCGCATCGCCATAGGATTAGAAGATTTTGTTTTATTGTATCTGTAATCTTGTTTTTTCTTCCCTTTACCTAACACCCCATTGAAAAGGAAGAGCTATCTTCTGTAAAATCTGGAGGTTGTTTCAAGTGTCAAGTACCACATTCTTGAAGCTTCCCATGTTGGTGCTAGAACCCACACAATTTTATCCATCAACAGGGACCAACATAGTGAATGCCAATCATGTATGGTGAAATAGAAGTTTGTAGCTTTACACACAAAGTGTTCCTATGACCTTGCATTACTAAAGCTCCATCCACCCCTACATACACCAACTTTCTGGTAATTGTGTAGTCATCCATACCTCCAATTTCAATCAAAGATTTTTTAACATTATCAAATAGATTTTGTGATGTTGCATTCTCCTTCATTTTATAAATAGAGAGTAGATGAGGTTGGCAGACATGATTTGCCACAGTATACACATGCATACATACCCAAGAAGTATTATCTATTGTTGTAACTTCATCTAGAGATAATGCAATAAAAGTTGACTCTTTTATTTTTTCCTGTAAATCATGTTTTTCCACCTCAGCAAAACAACTTGCACATTCCCATCCACTATTTATTAACCAATGTGTGTTTGGAAAATTAGGAACGCCCATAAAAAATATAAAACTATTATATTCTGGGTAGTCTGTTATAGGACACCCTCTAGTCAAAATATGAAAAACAACACCTGACTGAACAATTTTTTCCATTTGTGCTTCTCCCATCATCTTTCCAAATTGAGCTTCAATTGAACCTCCACCTGCATGAATCTTTTCCTTTCTTTGCATATGCACATCATATTCGAGGGCATTCTTTACATGAAGACATTCTTCCTTCATTTTCCATCTTATCACTGATTTTTCCTATCCATCTATGATTTGTTTTTCATAAACTTTGCCAATATGTTTTTTTATGGTGTCGAGTTTTAGCTGCAATCTCTTGTCCCTACGATATTTCCAACTGCAAATCTTACACTTGCATTCTGTGGGAGGTTCATCTTTGTTTGCATTTTCCACCAGTTCAATGAATGGGAATTTTGACGTGCCCAATCAATCTGAAAACTCCTTGACATTTCCCACTCACATCCCTTTTTTGATTTGGCTTTTCTTTTCCCCTTGCATGCACTTGCAGGATCTTAATCTTCATTGATTTCTATAACTTCATTATCATTTGCTAAGTTTGATTTATTCATAGTATCATTCATGCTACCTTGGGTATTTCTTGGAACATCATCTGTGGCATTGTCATCATTCTTGCTACCTTGGATATTCCCTCAAACATCATCTATAGCATTCTCATCATTCCCGGTACATTGGGTATTCCGTAGAACATCTGTGGCATTGTCATTATTCCTGAGCACTACCTTAGGTATTCCTTGGAATATCATCAGTGGCATTGTGAACCAAGTCAATAGATGGTATAGGTTCTGATGTTGCAGCTCCATCAGATGGACTACCAACATTGCCAAAGTATGACTTCATGTTATTGTTTCTCCATTTTGATGACCTTGACCTCCACTCACCACCCTCAAACAACTTCCTCTTGCTCGACATCTCTCACAAATAAAAAGCTACAGAAAAAATGTTATTTTGTTCAAGAAGGAATCATAGATGATAGAAAATAGATCACTGGGTCCTAGATTAAGATATCTCCCTAGTCCTAGACTCCTAACTCCAACTCAATCCATATCATCTATAACAATGAAACCAAACAAAGACATAAATAATCAACATGAATCTTATATTAGTACAGTGTATAGAAATGATCACTTACCTTTCAGTGACTCACCAATTCTTGTAGCTATAACTTCTCTATGATCCAAAAGGAATCGAGGATTCAAGAGTTTAGAACAAAATGCGTAAAGGATTAATTAGAGTTTCAAATGCATTTATATCAATGCATATTTGGCAAATACTGCAAGATTTTCAAATGGTAGTATAATAATTTGGTGAATTCTGCGTACTATTAATAGGACACTTATAAATATTAGGCTAAATGGACCTCCATCAAACACATATGTTGTAATTTTTTAGCCGAATATGGCCCTTAGATTAACATGGAGTTATAATGGTATTGGTGAAATTGGTCCTCATACATGTGAACCATTTAATGATACTGGCAAAATTGGTCCTCGTGCATGTCAACAATTTAATGATGTTGGCAAAATGGGTCCTCATGCGTGTAAATCGTTTAATGATATTGGTGAATATGTGGGTGAATTAAAACATGCCTCTAAAATTCTAGGTGAATCACTGTTAGAACCACATAGTATACCATGGAGAAAATACTAACTATAAACATGACTCAAAAATTAATAGGGTGGCAAATTGAAACGCATTTGACCAAAAATCTGAAAAAACTGGGTGAATTGGCCCCCCTCCGGTGGGAATGTATTCGCCAATTGGCCAAGATTCGCCACTAAAAAAATTCCCTTCTCATAATTACCCTTATTCAAGGTTAGCACATAAGGATGAATGGAAAAACTTATGATATCTCAAGCTCAAATGAATTAGATCAGAGATCATAACTTTCAATCCATATCAATGTTGATAAATGAATCATACCAAAGTAAACATAACTTTTCCAAGTGTCAATATGTTCAAGATATTAACCAAAATGCAAATAGCTAGCAAATTGAACAAAAGATACCTTTGGAAGATTAAAGAAAAAGTCCATGGATGGCTATGTAGAGATCTTGAATACCTTTTTGATGCCACAATAATTGCAAAAATTAGAGATTGTGGTAAAAAGTTACGAGATCGACACCTAAAATGGATTATATGAATTCAAACAACAATAAAACAAACCAATGACAAAATATAGAAAAAATACCAACACCACTAGAAAGTTCTTGGAACCACCTTTCAAACACTCATTTGTTTGTAAATTTTATACATCATATGCCTAAGATATGCAAAAAGTTTACCTTCTAAGGGCATGAAACAGGGCCAAAATAGGGCCTAGTTCACTACTTGAGTGGCTAGATGGGTGACATTGCTGGATGAACATTGCATCGACAGTAGAATGATGGAAAATCTAGGTGGCAAAGTTAATGGTGGATTAGCAAAGGGTGGCTCTCGGGAAGATCGTAGGGTGGAAGACACAAATCTATGTAGAGCTCCAGTGCAGAGTGGTAAAATGGCCCTATAGTGGTGGATCAAAGTTAACTTCCAATGGTAGTGGTGAAAGGGTCAGCGGTGAGAGGCGGTGGTAGCACACAAAACATTGCCCACTATGTGTTAACCCCTTCAAACTGCAAAGGACTAGGGGCTTCGACCAAACTAAAAAATCTCTCAACCAATGATTTGTCCATTGGGCAAAGACCCTCAAACAAACCCGAGATAAAACCCAAAATCATCAGATATTACACCAATGACTACAATTTGATTGTGAATTTCAAATAATAACCCCAAAATTATGGAGAACATCACCCTAACATTATGGAGAACATCACCCTAACATAGAATCATACCTTGTGCATAATCAAATCACCGAATTGTATGTTGGTTATGCATATGTGATGTAGGATTTGCACAAGCTATAAAATATTCTATAGAATATGCCAACAACCACTATGACTATTGATGCTAGAAAAATCATACCCTACACCACAACCGTATGGTATGAATATATGAATTCCATACAATTTGTACACATTTTTTACAAAATCTACAAACTATAGCATAAAAAGGCTAAAAAAATTTCAAGGCCAAAATATAGGGTATTTTGGTGCAGTCACGGTTGGAGGGTTCACAGAATGAACTGTCCAAGACATGCAACAAGAGTAACACAATGAAAAAAACTCACATATAGAATGCAATGAAAGATTCAAATGCTCAATATATCATATATTTAGAATGATTACATGCTGGCAACATGCAAGCTACGAACTAGGGCTCGCAGGCTTGAATTCTAGATTATAACTGATATTGCTTTAAATTGCAAAACATCTAATGATCACCACTGAAACTATCTAACTGATTAACTACCTTTCTAATATATTAGGTAGAGATCTATATATATATCATCTCCAAGCTCAAGAACTCCTTCGCATTGGCCAATGAAGGAATGTAACGTGTAGAGACAAATAGGTTGGGCCTAAACATCTAGTAATGCTTTGCAAATGCATGAATCAAGGTGCAGACATCAAGGAAGGTCTATCTAATCCTTATGTGCCTTCTATGATGTTCTATTTATCTCCACAAGTCACGAAAGTCGTCCGCAAACCTCCTCCTTCAATTGATTGTCTGTATGCTTTGCTCTACAAAAATAGGTGATCTTCTAATAGTGATAACTTTTAGTAGACAAGTCCAAATGACCTAAAATTTGGATATGATGTAGATGATGATGTCTAGATGCTAAGTCTTGTTTCATGAGCTTTGATCTCAAGATGTGGAAAAATGTGGTACAAAAGGTTGAAACCGCAACTGACTGAACTAAATTCAAAATGAAAGAAAAGAAAGAATGCAAAATGTTCTTGGTTGATGCAAGATTGCTCTACAACCTGGGATGCTCCTACATCAGACACCTGGGGTTGTTGAAAAAGTGAGTCCCTCACTTTGTTGGGGCTAGAGAAAAACCAAGATAGTCCATCTCAGCCTAAGAAATCCAAGATGAATCTTCTTTCAGTCTTCCTTTCCACTTTACCAAATATTCTTTGTATTGCTGCCCTCTGGTACTGCATCCAACTCTATTATCCAAGATGTCCTCTATCTACTTTGGTTGTTACTATGGTAACTAAACCTTCAAACTTTCTTCATTACTTTTACTTGATTCTCCCTCATGATACTAATATAAGTCTGCAATGTTGAATATAGGTGATATACCCAATGTCTCAGGGAGCTCCACTTTATATGCATTTCCTAAATCAAATTTCCTAAGTATCTTACATGGTCCAAACTTCTTCATCTTCAACTTGTTGTATGTTCCAATTGGAAATCTCTCTTTTCTCAGATATACCATAACTTCATCTCCAACTGAAAATTCTTTGAGTCTCCTCTTCTAATCTTCTTTCTCCTTATACTTACTGTTCATCTCCTCCAAATTCTTCTTAATCTGATTATGTAATGTCTCGATGTATCCTGCAAATTCTTCTACCTCTGCACTTCTCTTATCCTCCGTATTGATATCTCTCAATTCTGCAACTCCTTTAGGTTTCATTCCAATCACAATCTAAAAAGTTATCTTCTTTGTACTCCCATTCACTAAATTATTGTATGTAAACTCTGCTTGTGGTAAAATTAGATCCCAATTTCTTGTCTTATCTCCTACCAAACATCTCAATAAGTTTCCCAAACTCCTATTTACCACCTTTGTTTGTCCATTTGTGTAAGGATGAAATGTTGAACTGAACATTAGCTCTTTCTTCATCTTCTTCTACAATGTCCTCCAAAAATATCTAATGAATCTTGTATCTCTGTCTAAAACTATACTTTTAGGTAATCCATGCAATCTCACAATCTCCTTGAAAAATAGGTTAGCAACATGCACTGCATCATTTGTTTTCTTACAAGGTATGAAATGTGTCATATTTGAAAATCTGTCCACCATTAAATTTATATAGAATCATGTCCACTCTATGTTCTTGACAATCCTAATATCAAATCCATGCTTATGTCTGTTAAGGGAAAATTGGATCTAAATGAATAATCAATATAATAATATCAATGATACCCAAAACTCAATAAAATAATAAACAAAAGAGATCAATCAAACAATGAACAATACAAAGCAAACCTCCTTTAATTCTTAGCTTCCATTGATTGCCTATCACAAATGATCTTGTCTATGAATATGGCCTTCAAAAAGTGCACTTCCTTGCTATGATTCCAAGATGTTCAAATGGGAACGGCTATGATAGTTTCGCCATGAAGATGAGATTCACAACAATGGTAGTAATAGTGTAGTAATGAGTTTGATCACAAACAATGAAGGAATTGGTGCCAAAGGCACGCTGTAATTCCTGTAGAGTAAGTTTACTTAAAGCTTGGATGAATGAAATAGAGGAATAGGGTTCAATTTATAGACTTGAGAAAGAGAAGATCAACGATATAGAAAGAATGAGAAGATCAATGGTATAGAAACCTTGAGGAACATGCGTGAATAAGAAGAAGACAAGTGTCACCTAAAAGCTATTTTATTTGAGTTAACTACTTTCTTTTCTAAAGATAAGATATGCTTTTCATAAATTAGAAATCTTTTTTCTAATTTAAGAGATATTGATAAAAACAAGGTTGATTGAGTCAGTTAACTCAACTTGTGATTTGTTTTTGCATGATTTAAGAGAAATTAAATAATAAATTATTTAATTTTGTGTGCATGAAGAAGAAGACTTATTTTTAGAAGATTTCGAAGATATTTGAAGAATTAGAAGACAAGAAAGCAAATTAAATAAATAAATTTATTTAATTGATGTGCATGATTTTGGAAGAATAAATAAAATATTTGATTGTATTTTATTTTTGGAGATTGAGAGAATTTAAATAAATTTGATTTGATTTATTCAAATTTGGAAGAATGATTTTGACTTAATTAAATAATTAAGAATTATTTAATTGTTTGGAAGAATTTAATGAAATAAAGGATTTTATTTAATTTTGACTTTAGAAAAGATAATTAATATTTTGATATTTAATTAATTTAGAAGAATATGAATCAAATAAATAAATTTGTTTATTTATTTATTGATAAAAGAATTGGAATGAAATAAATATTAAGAATATTTATTTAGACTGAATTGTGTCATTTTTAGGTGTATACAATGTCTTCCCAAGGTCTCTCTGGTACTGTCAAAGATTTGTACAAACCAGTATTTTGACTACTTCCCTTTGCAACTTGACGTACTCTACAACTCTACACAAACTTCCTTACATCCTTATATATCTAAGGCCAAAAGTAATGTTCACTTACCAAAGCCACTGTCTTGTCAATTCTAAAATGTCTTGCCAATCCACCATTGTGCTTCTCCCTGATCAAATTATCTCTCATTGAACTAAGCTAGGTATACACAATTGATTTCCCTTGAACAACATATCTTCATGAATGAAATAATCTAACCACTTACCTCTACATGTCACAACAGGTTCCTTACATGCTTTCCATGGTTCTACAAAATCAAGATCTTCTTCATACATGTGCTTCAAATCCTCAAAACCTAATACTTCAACTCTCACCTCTGTCAACAAATTCCTTCTTCTACTCAATGCATCTGCAACTTTGTTTGACTTCCCACTCCTATGCTTCAATACAAATGTGTAAGTCTGCATGAACTCTACCCATCTCGTATGTCTCTGATTCAACTTTCCTTGACTATTCAGATATTGTAAAGCCTGATGATTCATATACAACACAAATTCCTTAGGCAACAAGTAATGTCGCCACTTCTTCAAATATTGAATTATGACATAGAATTCCTGATCATAAACTGAATATCTTCTCCTTGCATCATTCAACTTCTCACTGAAATATGCTACTAGTCTACCTTCTTGACTTTACACCACTCCTATTGCATTTCCACTTGCATCACAATCTACTTGAAATACTTTGTTGAAATTTAGTAATGCTAACATTGGTTGCTTTGTCACTTTTTGCTTCAACAATTCAAAAAATTTATTTGCTCCTGATGTCCACTTAAAGTCCTTTCTAATACCTCTCATTGTTTTTGTCATTGGTGTGCATACTGAGCTAAAATTTCTAATGAACTTCCAGTAGAAACTAGCTAATCTATGAAATGATCTAACTTCTCCAATGCTCTCAGGTGTTGGCCACTCAATAATTGCTCTAACTTTCTCAGGGTCCATCTTCAATCCTTTCGTAGAAATCACAAATCCCAAGTATACCAATTCTTCTTTCACGAAACTACACTTTTTGATGTTTATCAACAATTTCTCTTCTCTCAATCTCTGCAATACTTGTCTAATGTGCCATAAATGTTCTTCTTTTGTCTTATTAAAAATTATAATATCATCCAAGTATACAATAACAAACTTTCCCAAGATTTTCTTCGAAACCTCATTCATCAACCTCATGAAAGTACTTGGTGCATTAGTAAATCCAAAAGGCATCACTAACCACTCAGACAATCCTTCATTTGTCTTAAAAGAATTCTTCCATTCATCTCCTTCTCTAATTATGATATGATGGTATCCACTCTTCAAGTCTATCTTTGTGAAATACTTTGCTCCACTCAAACAGTCCACAATGTCATCCATCCTAGGCAATGGAAATCTATACTTAACTATGATCTTGTTGATTGCTCTAGAGTCTATACACATTCTCCACGTTCCATCTTTCTTTGGTACTAACACTGCAGGTACTGCACAAGGGATCAAACTTTCTTTGGTTAATCCTTTCCTCAATAATTCTTGTACCTGTCTATTCAGTTTTGCATTCTCTGATGGTGTCATCCGGTGTGCTACTTTTATAGGAAAACTAGCTCCAGGTATAAGGTTCATATGATGACTGATACTCTGGATTGGTGGCAATCCTTCAAGTACATTCTCTGATATGATGTCTTCATACCCTATCAACAATTTAGTTATCTCCTCTGGCTATGATTCTTTAGTCTCCGTACTTAGGGTTCCATGCTTGTTAGGAATCAAAGAAAAACACATATTCTCATGTCTCAATCCATCCAAAAATTTCCTTCCATCAACCAAACAGATTCTAGCATTCCCACATATTTCTCTTTTAGGCTCATCTTCCAAAGGTATCAAGGTGATTTCTTTCCATTAGATACTATAGTGTAGGTATTCTTTCTCCCATCATGTATAGATTTTCTATCATATTACCATGGTCTACCCAACAATATATGACATACATCCATCGACATAATATCACATAATACTTCATCATGATAAGATCCTGTTGTGTGGTTACACAACACGCCCTATTTTAACTTATCAAAACAGGGACCCAACTTTTGGCTTGGCTTGTGTTGTCTGCTTTCTGGCGGTTTGGTAAAAATGAGTCAGGTGCATCATCATCATGATATTCGATGAGGTTGGTCATCATCATGGGGTCAGTTTGTCAAAGTTCATATTTTGTTTCTATGACCTCATATTTAGAAAGAGCTTGAAATTCCATGCAGGTTTGCCTTTTACATCACTTGAAAATTCGTCCATATGAGGGAGTTATGCGCAGTCAAAGTTTTGGTCAAACCTGATAATCGCAGAGGATCATCATATTTTTATATCCTCAGTCATGTTGTCAAGGTCATCATGATCTTGTTTGTCTACCCGATATTTCGTAATGTCCTCCTGCCGAGAAATATGACCTTTTGCTAATATCCTGATGACGTCATCCTAACCTGAAAAATGAAGAAGCAAATATCAGGATGACATCATCATCACATTTCCCTTCGGCAGGATATTTTCCAAAACATGATCCGGTTCGCGAATATGACGATGACGTCATGTTCTAAGTTTAAACAAAAGTCCCGGATATCCTGATGATCATCATCATCCTGATCTTTCGAGAGGGTTACCTTGGCCGCAAAGGGGTCATACTACATTCACCACTTGATCATCTTCCTTAGGTGACCCGATATTACATTTATCCCCTGATCTTAACTAAACATGACGGTGACGTCATCTTTTGCATTTTAATGAAGCCCGGATATGACGATGACGTCACCATGATATTCCATTCCTCAGCAGCAGGATCATATTTCATATCCTCCTATTTTCCTTCGACATGATGATGATGATGATGTCTTTCTTTTCCCTAATATACAGAAGCGAAACATGACGGTGACGTCATCTGGACATTCGGAAGGGGGAGCATCATATTTCCAAAATATCATGCAGACGAAAGTTTTAAGTCTTGTTATCGGCCTTATCTTGAGTTATCATGCCGATAGAACATGTCTTCCCGCTGGATGGACATCATCATGTTTTTTGGCGTCGGTATAAGTTTAACCGTCGGCCTAATGTAAAATTGTCATTCCGACAGTGTGTAGTCACGCCGATACATACATGATCATATTTTGAACCCGATATACATGAAAATGGGTGGGGAAACAGAGCGATAGAAATTTGGAGCCCGATTGCCTGTAGCTGCACATTTTGGAGGCCTGGTTAATAAAACGTTTTACTTCCTGTTGTTTATCCACATGATGATGAACTTAATGTTTGTCTGTTTATTTGCAGGAAGTCATGATGCTGTTAGAGCTGTTGCTGAGCATTGTATGGTTGCACATGGAGGCAACATGAACCAGAAGTGAGGAGGATATTGTCAAATATGCTGTTTGCCAGCTGGAGACCGAATCAAATCAAAGATGCTGGAATATTCTGTGCCAGCTGTACATTTGCCAACTGGCGAAGCATGTGCTTTTCATCTGGACCGTTGATTGTTATGAGAAGATCATGATCCTTGGATCATTGTAACTGTTTTCTAGTGTTTGTTCTATATAAGAGCCAGATCCTGAGCTGTAACAAGAGAGAACAAAAAAAGAAGGGGGGGAGTATTTTGCATATGCAGTATAGATAGTTGCCAGCTGGCAACTTGTGCCTTTTTGTAAAATTGACAAGTCATGAAGTGATGACCGTTGATTTGTATTGACATATCTGATCCGTGGATCTTTTGTAACGGATTCCTCACCTTATTCTATAAAAGGTGGTGGAATGCCTTGTTATATTCATTCGAAACTTAATTGAAATTTGATTGCTGAAGTATTCAGGACTTATTTCAAAGCTGCTGTATATGTACATGTTTTTTGCATACTTAATGAAAGGGAAGAGTATTTTGATTACAAATCTTCGTAAATCTTGAGTAATCTGTGTCTGAATTCTGGATATGTGCTTTGATTTGCTGCGTCCCTTGGAGTGCTCATCATGTTGCATGTATTGTGTTCATTCATTATCCTCTGAAGTTTGCATCAACTGTATCTAGCTGTGGAATGTCCTGGTGAACATATGGTTTGATTTCTTCTCCTCATGACAGTATCAAGCATGTATGTGGATCAAAAGCTAAAGGTTCAACTTAATTAAAAGCTAAAGGTTCAACTTAATTAGAAGCATTTCCTTTAATTTCTTTCAATTTCAGAGCATCTCACTATCACAATTGCAAATAAACTGATAATCTTAAGCAGAACAGAGAAATATGTTGACATCCCGTAGGTAACTGAAAATCATTAGCATATTTGAGTTAAATGCATGCAGTATTGAAAATATCATGCAAAGAATCATAAATAATGGTAGAAATCATGCAAATATCAGCCTGTAGGCACATTATTTGACTAAATTCACAGTGCAGAGGTAGAATTGTTGGAGATTTATGCAGAGCAGGCATATAGAGCAGGATATTTGGAGGAATGATGATGAACTTTGCAGAAATACGTAAGGCCCCTGAATGGAAAATAGCAACACACATCAACCACTGAGTAATGTCAGTAGATTAAGACCTAATCAACGGAGACTTGGGATCATGAATTCTCTGAATTCATCGTATCTTTCAAGATGAGTAAAGGTTGTTGTGTAACTTTTATTCTATGTTTGTGAATGAATCAACATTATGATCAACAATAAATTGGCGCTAGAAGGAGGGCGTGAGCTGTTTCTCAGCAAAGAAATTATATTCAATTGACGTGATATCCCCTACCTCTGTTTATAAGCCCGCTTTAAATCTTGCAAACATATCTGCAGGCCCCTCGCTTCTAACGCAACATAAATTGGCGCTAGAAGGAGGGCTGAACATCATCCTGATCTTTCAGAAGGAGGGCTGAACATCATCCTGATCTTTCAGAAGGAGGGCATGAACAGAGAATTTCTAGATTTCTACAAATATTACATAAATATTTCAGCATTTGAGTTAAATGTCTGCAAATATCTCTTATCTGAGATGTTTTGGTTGCACCTTTGCAAAGATCTAGCTTGAAACATCAAAGATTTGTTTGATTTTCTGAACTTTCAAGTTTTATCCTGAGATATGATGGATCTCATTAAAATTTCAAAATACTAAGAAATTGAAAAATAGAGTCTCATTTTGATGGATGTATATGAAGGCAATTGTCAAGTTAACATTCCTTTATTTCAGGAAACTTTGAGTAGGCAGCTTTACCCTCACAGTTTGTCTAACTTTGGTTTATCCACCTATTGCAGGATACACCAGACTGTGGAACACAGTGAAATTAATTGTTTAACTTTCCTTACAAGGTTGGATTTATACTTGAAAGGACTAATATTCTTCTCGGATGTGTTCAGGGCCGAAATTTGCCAGGAAAATGAAGAAGTCTGGCAGGAAAATGAAGAAATTCTGGAGCAACAAGCAGTTGCAGCACCAGAAGTTATTAATTGTCCAGACACTGAAGTGGACCGATCTGAGGATTTTGAAGTATACTTGTCTAGAAATATACAGTGTAGTCAAATATTAGGTTTATCCACTGATGATGTCCTGATTGAAAGCTGGTGCAGATTACATGATGAAGAGCATTCAGAAAGGGATTGTTACGCCTGCTTGATCATGTTGAAAAAGATTCTCAAAAATACAATAGCTGAGTCAGTTCCAGAAGGTAATGAAGAGGAAACATCTTTCCTAGATTCATTTTATGGTGAGATTGATAGGAGTTCTCTACTTCCTAATACAAGTAAGGATCAGTCAGTATGCAGGTATGAATCTTGTGAAAATTTTAGAGAAGAAACCACTCGTCAGGATAATATTTTTGATTCTGATCCTAATACTTTTGATAAAGAAGATGAAACATCTTTCCTGGAGTCATTCTATGGTAAAGAGAAGTGTAAACAGATAGTAGAGCAATTTAAATTCACTGCTGATGATGAAGTTCCTGTGATAGTAACTCAGGGAGTCATAGAGAAGAAAATAAATGCTGATTTACTACCTAACTGGGTTGAATTGAATGATCAAATGCAAGAATGTTGCAGGTTAATGGAACCAGATCCTTTACTAGATAGAAGATGTGAATTATTTAATGAACAATTCCTGAAAGATGAAGATGTAGAAGACTTTGGAGTTGTTGTGCATAATCAGACGTTACTCCAGAAATATTTTGAGAATGAAACAAGGGAGTGTCCTTATCAAGTGAAAGTTAATTCTCTTTTACAGTCAAGTGATTTAGAAATGATAAACTTCTGTATATCAGGTTATGATGATAAAGATACTTATTTAGATGCTGATGTGCAGGAAATTGAAGAAAATATTGAGAAGTTTCCTGAACTGGAGGATAAACTGAACATCCGGAATGAAGGGATAAAGTTAGATAAAGATGAAGAATTAATACATCAAGAGTCATACATCCTTCAATTTGAAGAGAGACCAGGCACTGAGCCAAGCAGTGAAAATATAATGACAAATGGAAGATCAGCTGCCAATGAAGAAGCATGTCCAACAAAATCACAAATACACCAGGTTGTATTTCTCCTTTCCACAGTAAATGATGTTGATTACTATTTTGATTATGGAAATTTAGGAGATAAGACATGCATATGGATTAATCATGAACATGATGAGCTGCCTCAGTTGCTGATCATCAAGAGTTGTTCTGTTGAAAACAATGAATTCAGAATACCAGACTATTTTTCAGAATATAAAGATAAATTTGCTAGGTTGAGAACCATAACTGATACCCTAAGACTCCTGCACAATCGAAAGAAGTATGCAAATACAGATGTACTTAGGTCGTTTTCTGGTTCTTGTTTGCCTAGTAGTGGTTTGTATATAATTTTGTAGGTTAGTTGTTTGTACAGTCTGCTTGTTTTGCTTTCTTGTTCTGTTTCTGTTGTTTCCTTTTTGTAGGTTAGTTGTTTGTATAGTGTTTCTTCTGTTTTGTGTTGTTTTGGTTGAGTTTCTGTTTTGGTAAGTCAAGATGATGCACTTCATCACCTAAGAAAATAACTCAATTGTTAGGATTCAAGTGATGAGATCAGATTTAGATATAGATTGTAATTCATTCTGATAAATATTCATGATCAGGTTTTATAATATCTTTTCATCAGGTGCCTTTTCTTGTCCAAAGTGAATCAAACACAATGAAACACCTAACAGCCTTGGGCTTGTTGAAGATATGAGTATAGGTGTTAAGTGAAAAATCTAAAGGGACTCCCTTGCTACCAATACAATCTCCAACCTAAAGCTGCAAGTGACTATACCTTGTACAAATGAGCTGACATGATGATATCAGATATAAATTTTTAAAGAAAATCAGAAAAGAAATAAAATTAGGCCATCTAAGTAACTCTACCGGGGCTATGGACGCCTGCTGGCAATGGGGCTCTACTTAGGGAGATTGTATAGATAACCTTGCCGGGGCTATGAATGCCTGCTGGCAGCAAGGCTCTATCCGGTTGGCTATGAGGGATGATCTCCAACTATGTAGTTTAACACCAGTTACTTATATTTTCAACTTGCTTTCAAGATGAGGATAATTAATCATATGCACACACATGATCCTTTGTTAGCACTGTTACCTTGATGAAACTTTATCATTCAAAGATCATGATGATTTTACTTAGAAAGAATTAGAATACTATAGATGAATATGATCATATCACTTGAATCATTTGAATTTTGTTGTTTTCTTTGGTGGCAAGTTGTTGTGTGGTTACACAACACGCCCCATTTTAACTTATCAAAACAGGGACCCAACTTTTGGCTTGGCTTGTGTTGTCTGCTTTCTGGCGGTTTGGTAAAAATGAGTCAGGTGCATCATCATCATGATATTCGATGAGGTTGGTCATCATCATGGGGTCAGTTTGTCAAAGTTCATATTTTGTTTCTATGACCTCATATTTAGAAAGAGCTTGAAATTCCATGCAGGTTTGCCTTTTACATCACTTGAAAATTCATCCATATGAGGGAGTTATGCGCAGTCAAAGTTTTGGTCAAACCTGATAATCGCAGAGGATCATCATATTTTTATATCCTCAGTCATGTTGTCAAGGTCATCATGATCTTGTTTGTCTACCCGATATTTCGTAATGTCCTCCTACCGAGAAATATGACCTTTTGCTAATATCCTGATGACGTCATCCTAACCTGAAAAACGAAGAAGCAAATATCAGGATGACATCATCATCACATTTCCCTTCGGCAGGATATTTTTCAAAACATGATCCGGTTCGCGAATATGACAATGACATCATGTTCTAAGTTTAAACAAAAGTCCCGGATATCCTGATGATCATCATCATCCTGATCTTTCGAGAGGGTTACCTTGGCCGCAAAGGGGTCATACTACATTCACCACTTGATCATCTTCCTTAGGTGACCCGATATTACATTTATCCCTTGATCTTAACTAAACATGACGGTGACGTCATCTTTTACATTTTAATGAAGCCCGGATATGACGATGACGTCACCATGATATTCCATTCCTCAGCAGCAGGATCATATTTCATATCCTCCTATTTTCCTTCGACATGATGATGATGATGATGTCTTTCTTTTCCCCAATATACAGAAGCGAAACATGACGGTGACGTCATCTGGACATTCGGAAGGGGGAGCATCATATTTCCAAAATATCATGCAGACGAAAGTTTTAAGTCTTGTTATCGGCCTTATCTTGAGTTATCATGCCGATAGAACATGTCTTCCCGCTGGATGGACATCATCATGTTTTTTGGCGTCGGTATAAGTTTAACCGTTGGCCTAATGTAAAATTGTCATTCCGACAGTGTGTAGTCACGCCGATACATACATGATCATATTTTGAACCCGATATACATGAAAATGGGCGGGGAAACAGAGCGATAGAAATTTGGAGCCCGATTGCCTGTAGCTGCACATTTTGGAGGCCTGGTTAATAAAACATTTTACTTCCTGTTGTTTATCCACATGATGATGAACTTAATGTTTGTCTGTTTATTTGCAGGAAGTCATGATGCTGTTAGAGCTGTTGCTGAGCATTGTATGGTTGCACATGGAGGCAACATGAACCAGAAGTGAGGAGGATATTGTCAAATATGCTGTTTGCCAGCTGGAGACCGAATCAAATCAAAGATGCTAGAATATTCTGTGCCAGTTGTACATTTGCCAACTGGCGAAGCATGTGCTTTTCATCTGGACCGTTGATTGTTATGAGAAGATCATGATCCTTGGATCATTGTAACTGTTTTCTAGCGTTTGTTCTATATAAGAGCCAGATCCTGAGCTGTAACAAGAGAGAACAAAAAAAGAAGGGGGGGAGTATTTTGCATATGCAGTATAGATAGTTGCCAGCTAGCAACTTGTGCCTTTTTGTAAAATTGACAAGTCATGAAGTGATGACCGTTGATTTGTATTGACATATCTGATCCGTGGATCTTTTGTAACGGATTCCTCACCTTATTCTATAAAAGGTGGTGGAATGCCTTGTTATATTCATTCGAAACTTAATTGAAATTTGATTGCTGAAGTATTCAGGACTTATTTCAAAGCTGCTGTATATGTACATGTCTTTTGCATACTTAATGAAAGGGAAGAGTATTTTGATTACAAATCTTCATAAATCTTGAGTAATCTGTGTCTGAATTCTGGATATGTGCTTTGATTTGCTGCGTCCCTTGGAGTGCTCATCATGTTGCATGTATTGTGTTCATTCATTATCCTCTGAAGTTTGCATCAACTGTATCTAGCTGTGGAATGTCCTGGTGAACATATGGTTTGATTTCTTCTCCTCATGACAGTATCAAGCATGTATGTGGATCAAAAGCTAAAGGTTCAACTTAATTAAAAGCTAAAGGTTCAACTTAATTAGAAGCATTTCCTTTAATTTCTTTCAATTTCAGAGCATCTCACTATCACAATTGCAAATAAACTGATAATCTTAAGCAGAACAGAGAAATATGCTGACATCCCGTAGGTAACTGAAAATCATTAGCATATTTGAGTTAAATGCATGCAGTATTGAAAATATCATGCAAAGAATCATAAATAATGGTAGAAATCATGCAAATATCAGCCTGTAGGCACATTATTTGACTAAATTCACAGTGCAGAGGTAGAATTGTTGGAGATTTATGCAGAGCAGGCATATAGAGCAGGATATTTGGAGGAATGATGATAAACTTTGCAGAAATACGTAAGGCCCCTGAATGGAAAACAGCAACACACATCAACCACTGAGTAACGTCAGTAGATTAAGACCTAATCAACGGAGACTTGCGATCATGAATTCTCTGAATTCATCGTATCTTTCAAGATGAGTAAAGGTTGTTGTGTAACTTTTATTCTATGTTTGTGAATGAATCAACATCATGATCAACAGATCCTAAATGAAATTTTACCAAACATTGTTAACTCACCAATACCTTGTGTTCATCCTGGTTCCATGCTATCTTGTAGGGCTTCAGTTGTTTCAATCTCTCTAGGTTCATCTTAGTCACCATCTCCTCTGAAACCAAATTTTCAGTACTACCACTATCAATGATAACCTTACAACATTTACCTTTTGATTTACATTTGTTCCAGAAAAAATATTTCCTCTGTGATGGTTCCTTAGTTGTCCCTGCTTGAAATAAGGCTCTCCTCATGACTAATGATTCTCCTTTCTCTAGTTTTCCAACTGAATTAGGTGATCCAACATGTTCTTCTTCTACATAAGTTGTTCTTGTACTGTTCTCTGTCTTCTTGCTTGTACTTCCTTGATGACATTCAAATGCTCTGTGTCCTTCACCTCCACACCTAAAACAAGTTCTTCTGAAAGTTCTCTTATCAAATCCTCTTTCATCTCTCTTGTACCCTTCACTCTGGTAAGAATTATGATGTCCTCTACGGTGGAAAGTTCTATCACCCCCCAGTTTGAATTGTTATCTCTATTTTCCTTCTTGAATGGGCAATCTTGTTTGTTCTACTCCACCTATGATCTGTCTCCTCTGCAATTTGTTCTACCTCTCTAAAATTTACCTCATCTACCTCTTTGTCTTTGCTCATGCTTCTTATTTAACTTGTCTTCAAATTTTGGGGCAAACTGATATGCTTCTTATATTGTTGTCATCGTTATCAGACTCAGTTCTTCTTGAATGTTCAATCTCAATCCATTGATGTATCTTGCCACTTTCTCCTTGTTTGCTTCACTATGTCCAGTCCTTATGATCATCTTATGAAATTCTTCAGTATACTCCTTCACAGATTTCTCCTTTCGTTTCAGGTTTTGTAATCTCTTAATTAATTCCACCTCATAGTCAGCAGGTATAAATTACTTTTTTAACTTTTTCACCATCCTATCCAACTTTATGATCTTTTCTTTTCCTCTTCTATTTCTATCCAACTGAACTTCTTTCCACCAAATAGCAGCATGCCCTTTCAACCTAGTCCTCGCAAATCTTACCTTCTCCGGATCTTCAATTTCTTTATATTCAAAGTATTCCTTCAAGTCATTTATCCAATCAATCAGTTCCTCTAAATTCAAATTTCTAGTTTAATTCGGTACATCCACTTTAGGTACATCTTTACTTTATCTGATTCTTCTTCTTCTTCTAGGGTTTCTTCATTTTGATCAGTGGATTGAAATTCATCATCACCACTTTCTTCATTTTGATCATGTGGATTGAAATTCTTCTATCTTCTTCTACATCATCCAATTGCACTTTCATTGTTTTCATCATTTCCATCATTTCATCCATTCTTCTAGCCATAGTGCCTATAGTAGGTATCATCCTCGGTGGCACCTCTTCCTAGGATCCGGTGCAACTGCCTCAATCCGGTGATCTGACTACATGTTAGCAACTGCCTCACAATCGGGATCTATTGATAAACATAAGTAGACTACCTTAGGTCGGTGATCAGTTCACTACAAGATCTTATGGAATGCCTTCACTTCAAAGACTTTGCTCCCAAAGGATTCAAAACTTTGCTTTGATACCACATGTTGCAGTCATGGTCGGAAGGTTCACAGAATGAGATGTCTAAGCTGTGCAACAAGAGTAACACAACAAAAACAACTCACATATAGAATGCAATGAAAAATTCAAATGCTCAATATATCATATATTCAGAATGATTACATGTCGGCAACATGCGGGCTACAAACAAGGGCTCACAGGCCTGAATTCTAGATTACAACTGATATTGCTTTGAAGCACAAAACATCTAATGATCACCACTAAAATTATCTAACTGATTAACTACCCTTCTAATATATCGTAGAGATCTATTTATCATCTTCAAGCTCAAGAATTCCTTTGCATTAGCCAAGAAATGTTACAAAATCCAATGAGGGAATGTAATGTGTAGAGACAAATAGATCGGGCCTAAACATTTGGTAATGCTCCACAAATGCACAAATCAAGGTGCGGACCTCAAGGAAGGTCTATCTGATCCTTATGTACTTTGTATGATGTTCCATTTAGATATGCAAGTTACAGAAGTTCTCCACAAACCTCCTCCTTCAATTGACTGTCTGTATGCTTTGCTCTACGAAAACAAGTGATCTTTTGATAGCGATAACTTTTAGTAGACAAGTCTAAATGACCTAAAATTTGGATATGATGTAGATGATGATATCTAGATGCTAAGTCCTCTTAGTGAGCTTTTATCTCAAGATGCGGCAAAATGTGATATAAAATGTTGAAACTACAACTAACTAAACTGAACTAAAAATGAAAGAAAAGAAAGAATGCAAAATGTTTTTGGTTGATGCAAGATTGCTCTGCAACTTGGGATGCTCTTGCATCATATTTTATATCAAAATTTTTCTTTTAGGCCTTTTGGACTAGATGGTGGAGTATTTTTTAGCTAGAAATACACCTAGCAAAAGCTCATTCCTAATTATCTCCTAGATTTATGAAGGGGCTTGCAGATTTAAAGATCTAATACCATGTAAGAGCCACCAATGGTCTCAAGCTCTGAGGGTCACCTACAAAACTAGAGATTAGCCTCCACAAGAGAGTAGCAAGAGGATGAATTACTTGGTTGTGGTGCAATTTATAGAATCATGATATTATGATCAATACTATGATACATGAGGGACCTTGCTTATATAGGCAAGGTGATGAGATAGGACGACATGGGATGATGAAAAGTGTCTTAATCATATTACATGAGACACAAAGAGATAACTATCCTAAGTGTTCCCTAAGTAAACTAATGTGAATATGACCTAATAGGCAAATTGGTTAGGTAATATATGCTATTCACACCAATAGGGAAGTTATCGTATGCATCTAAAAATGATGTATCAACATGACACTGTACATATAAATTCAATAATATCTGAAGTAAGCAATTCCCATTAGAGGTACAACAAGATGAGTATCACTACACAAGGATGCTCTAGGTCCAAGAATAAACTAATCTACAAAAGTATATGACAAAGTTAAATGATGTATAATAACCATGACATGAATCAAATCATTGTCATGATCTACCAATTAATGTATCTCCAAATGCATTAATTAATGAACCATCATCATACATATGCTCATAAGGATAATAACGATTTGACATGTAGCATTTCATATTCATTTTCAATAAATGCCTCTATCATTAGTACCCTAAATGTTTGTGCATGAGAAATATCATGAACCAAATCCTCATGAAACAAGGAACCATTGACAACATCATGTGAGGGAGAGGATAATGATGGCTATCACTTAACAAGTATTAGAAAGCTCCTCACTAAATGCATCACCAATAAACTATAATGATCAAATGATATAGAGGAAAGACTATTATGAGCTACATGAGGGATACCATCATCATTTGGTCTAGCAATATCATGAATAGTAAAACGAGATAGAGTATCATCATCTTTGGATGCATCATTAGAATAAAGGGTCGTGCTTAAAGCAAAATAATTATCACATGTGATGAAAGGTGTGTGATCATTATGAATCTTGTGAAAAATAAAGTGAAGTCCTCTAACATGGAAGGAAAGGTGCTCGAAAAGATTTATGAATGATGAGATATTAGAAACAGGTTGAAGCAATGTATATGTAGAATATGAAGCACTATCTTTTTAGTTTAAAAGACATGATATCCTCAAGGATCAAAGGGCAAGAAACAATGTATCGAATAAATTGCACCTTACAAATGTATCCAAAGTCTAAATAATATAAATCAATATAATTGAAATACTATATAAATAAAGAGTTTAGAATATCAAATAAACATGTGAAGAAAATAGAATGAGATAAAATTAAAAGTTATCTTGAAATTGATTAAAATGTGACCTTTAGATGTTGAGACACTATGACAAGGAGATAAAAAATAGAATCTAGATTTGGATATGAAGTTAGAGACCTGAGTAGTCCTTTGGTACTTGCAGATGAGGTTAACTTGATGTGTATTTGCATAAGGAAGAACCAGGGGGTGTTAAGAAGCATCGTTAAGACATGCCATAATAATGGGGAAGAGTGTTCGACTTCCTCATTAGTAATTGCCAAGCCTAGAATCGAGTCAACAATGATAAAAACATAGAGTAAGAAAATGAGTTAGATGTTGATGCAAACAAAGTAATTTATAGAAGGAACTTGTAAGTGTTAGTGACAAATATCTAAATGTGCTATCCTTATTAGAGGTCATCCATTGATTGTTATAATGGCTTAGGGTGATGTCTTTAAATACAAATCCTAAACACATAATTTGAACTTTTCAACATGTATACCAATAAGTAATGATCATGTTTGGGATTTCTTGCATTTGAATATAGGCATTTTGAAGTTTTCAAATAAAAAATGATATCACACCTTTAATCTTCAATAAAAAACAAAATCATAAATACGATCAAATCCAAAATAAATAATAATCAAAGAAATAGATCAAAAACGTTTTAAACATAATAATATAATATAACCAAGTGCTGAATTAAATATTAAACTAGTTCAAAGAAATCCCAAAAAAATTCACTAGAAACATCCATTAATAACATCCATACAAAATAGACTACCACCACCGGTAGCACTTAATCATAAAAAACATCCATACAAAATAAAAGAGAGTAGGAAAAATTGGAAGGATATATGCACTTTTTCCCATGTGCACCGACGCATAATTCAAACAAATTTGACTGCATTTGAAGGTTTAAAACTTATTTTGACTCAGACAAGCCTAAATTTGATGGCCGTATGACTGTTTTAATTCATTTTTGCCGGAAAATACAATCAAAATTTAAAGAAAACTGTAGCACATGAAAGGGGAAATTCTTGAATATATATTTACTCTATGCATAATGGCCATATAACTGTTTTAATGCATGTTTTTGCCAGAAAATACAATCAAAATTTTAAGAAAACTGTATCACATGAAGGGGAAATTCTTGAATATATATTTATTCTGTGTATATCTATTTTGAAATAAAGTATGACAACTCCGAATTGATAACCGTTAAACAAAAATGCTTGACAGGCAGAGTCGACCGTCAAATTCAATGCCAAGGACTGTAGAACGAAATTAAGGTGTCATAAGGGTTCATCCGCGTTTTCTTAAACGTTGCCTTTTGCAGCTCTGTCGAAGAAGTTATTGCTTGTACAAAACTGGTCAGCAGCTTTGTCATGCCCTAAAGTGGTTTGGTGACCATTAATTTCACAAGACATAATTATTTGTCATCCGCATCTATTTGTTATTAAGAAACCTCACTAAAGTTGCTCGAATTTCCTGTCAGAAAATGTTGTCCGGGACGCAATCGCCTGCGAGCACTATGGATGGAATCTGCACCGTACACGTTTGAAAGTTGGCGCAACCTTAGTCTGAACATTCATTAGTATTTACGCCCTCCCTCTGAAGAATTCACATTTTTTGATCTGTCACTCGTCCCTATTTAAAACTACTTAGGTCCTCCTATTGGAATTGTTATGTATTTATTGGTAACGTGATTATGAGCAGAAATGAATTGGGCTGTGAAAGACCACCTACCCACTGCCTTGGCGTCCTTTCATACTCCTTAAAACTGCAAATACAATATACTTCTCTTCCTGCTTCTTTCTTTGGCAAAGCATCACCTCACTGAAAAAGGAAAGGATGGGGCGAGGAAAGATCGAAGTGAAGAAAATTCAGGACAAAAAGAATAGAGTGGTAACGTTTTGTAAAAGGCGAAGTGGGCTGATGAAGAAGGCGCAAGAGCTTTCTGTATTGTGTGATGCCCAAGTGGGCCTCATTATCTTTTCCCAAACTGGCAAGCTCTCTCATTTTTCCAGCTCCAGGTACGCCATCTGCTTCTAACTCCCTTACCAGGTAGCTTTCATTTTATTAGCTTGCTATTATATAAGCTCCATTGTACTAGCTCGATATGGTTCCTTTCTTTTCCTTCCCATGGAGAGTGTTATTGGGGAATTTTCATAAGCAGGGAATATGGAATTTGTAATGAAGGGCAAGCTTAGAGCTTTAAGCTCTAAAATTTCTGGGAGCCTCTAGTTTGATTATTATCATTTAGTAACAAGTAGTGATGAATTTATAGTTAAATCTAAAAAAATATTGAGAAGTGGGAAGGGTTCAATATTTTGTAGAGTGGGGAATATATAGATAAAGTGGCACTTCATTATAGATTGCTGGCTATACAAAATATTTGACACTTTTGATGTCTTATTCATTTAAAAATTTCAAGAAGCTTTTAGTTTGATGATTCTTTTTTTAGCAATAAGAAATGGTAAATTTATAATTAAATTTAAAAAATTATTGAAAAGTGGGAAAGAGAATATTTTGTAGAGTGTATTATTGAAAAGTGGGAAAGGGATTATTTTGTAGAGTGAGGAATGTACAGATAAAGTGACACTTCATTATAGATTGCTCGCCTATGCAAGGCATTTGACAATTTTGATGTCTTATTCATTTAAAAATTTCAAGAAGCTTTTAGTTTGATGATTATTTTTTAGCAATAAAAAATGGTAAATCTATAATTAAATCTAAAAAAATATTGAGTGGAAAGGGAATATTTTGTAGAGTGAGAAATGTACAGCTAAAGTGGCACTTCATTATAGATTGCTCGCCTATACAAGGCATTTGATACTTTTGATGTCTTATTCATTTAAAAGAGTGGTTTAACCCAAAAACAACAGAATTTCTCAACAATACTCAGTAGAAGCTCTCATTCAGGGAAGAGAGAAAGAACAATATATATCACAAATCTTAGTGGGTGGTGTGCACGGTATATATTACTATTGTTGCTCGCGTTGACTGTGTTTGGTGTTGTGGAGGTTGTTACAGAAAAGCTTATCGGAACCGTTTTGAGGATTTAGTGTCGTTCATCAACTTCAGAGTCTCGCTTTTACTGTACAAATATAGTAAGATGCTCTATCAGATAAAGAGATCAATGTGTAGTCGATGGAGTAAATGGACTTCTGAAAAAACAAAGATCGGTCAAAGCAGCTGTACTTTCTGTGGTCCTTGTATTTTGTGTCCATATATTATGCTAAGTGTGTCCATTTGGACCTTTAAGTAATGTGCCTGTCCTTATAATGGCCAATACCACATCAAAATCATTTGATGATTCGGTTGTCAATGCTAGAGTTGGTGACCATGGTGCACAAGAAAATACTATTTTATTCTAAGATTTTCCACAAGGTAACGGTACTCAACTTTAAGAATTTATTCACTCATGTTAACGGTTTCGACATAACACTTTGGTTAGTTATTTTGATGGTTGTATTCCCTCAAAAGGCATCTTGAAAATTTGTGTTCTATCTACATGGAACCCACATGATTTTAAACTTGAGGTAGTGTAAAACATGACCAAAGTTTTTCTCTTTATCTAACTTGGAATGTTGTAGTGTCATTGTTAAACATGGTCCTTGGTTCATTAGGAATACTCTTGTATTCCCCACTTGAACTAGAGATTTTGTTGTGTTCAACACGGATTTTGATAAACTTAAAATCCTTGTTTGGATTGATTTTCTTGGGTTGCCCATATCCTTAGTGGATTTTTTGACTAACTTATCAATCCTTTAGGTTGATTCATTGCATGAGTACAATTAATTTCAGTCCATGCTCAACCACAAAAATGTGTATCTTAAAATTGACCTTTGGATCTAAAAGCGATCAGAAACATCAAGAAAGGGGAAATAAACACGTTGTGCGTTGTATATAACTTTGCACAACACTTTCTCTTGATTCCCATCCATATAAAATTGGTTAGAATGTCATCTTATAGCTAATACCAAGAACATGCTTGTGAATAAATACATAACAAACATTGTTAAAAAATAACTAATTAATATGGATTTACCATATAACAAGCAACATAAAGGTTGACAAGTAGAATTGAGTTTCCAATCAAGCAACCAATATGATTTAGAAGCCACTAGTAATGGTGAATATGGTCAAACACCGATTGGTTGCTCTAGTTTCCAATCCAAAGTTCAACCCTTGCTAGTAGTTAGCTTGGCTCAAGTAGTGAATTTTGTATCAACTCACAAAAATGTGGCAATTTCATAGCCTTCAATGGCGGTGAGAAGGGTGGTGTCTTATGACTATTCACATGTTTAAAAGGATGTACTACCGCCTCTATCATAACTCATTAGCACCCCTAGAGGATATAGATTTGTACAAGGAAAATGTTGGTTGTTACAATAAGGGAATTTATATATTAATAATCATACCTTCGAGTACTTGGCTAATAGTTATGTGGCCCTTACTGGGTTATAAGAAGAGAATATTTACCTTGACACCAATGTCCCATGATTATTTATGCATGGAATGTTTATGGTTTAACTACATGTTTATGGAATGTTTACGGGGTAAGTTGCTAGTCTTTTTGAGAAATATATGTTCTTAATGTGCAAGAAATCAAGACCATTGTCTTTTAACTTTAAACAATTGTAAGTACCATCTAGTCAGTTGTACTTTACCACATGTCCAACCATGAATTTTGAAATGGTGGGGTTGTTAGGATGCTTTTGGTTGGTTAAAAATTAATGTTGTTAATTGGGGTTATAACTCTACTCATCAAGGCACCTATATGCTTTTTGATATTGACCATTCTTCTCTTGGACTCATCAATATTTATGCTACCAATGATAGTGTAGAGAGGGAGGCATTTTGTAGTGCCTTGCAAAGCATCCTTGTTAGGATCTTTAATTAAAAAAAGGCAAAACATAACAATAAATGCAAAAATAATGTAATGCTTAGAAAATAGATACAATAATGTCTATACTGATCATAAGAATTACATGCCTCTTCAAGGGGGTAACCTCCTTAAGAGCAATGCCCTAATACAATTTATATGATTCCAAGATGATATTTTCTTTATTACAACACCAATATAAAGCCCTCACCAGGATTGAATTATGAATTAACACCAATGTGGGATAAAATCTACACAATGTAATATTAAATTTAAACCTATATGATTGACCATTACAAGGCTTAAAGTATTACAAGGTTAAAACATGAGGGTCCTAACATGTTCTCCCCCTTTGGAAGGCCTTGTCCTCAAGGCTTGAACTGGGAAACTATTGCTACAATTGATGAATAGATTCTCAAGTGGCATCTTCTAGTTGCAACCCTCTCAATTGAACTGAAACTTTGGTGATGGTATGATGATGGAGGAAGCAGGATTGTCGATCCAAAATATCTTCATGGTCCAAGATGATAAACCCTTCTTAATTTAATTTTGTAAGTGTTGTTGGCATGTGGAGATAATAGGATGTATCTTGGAGGATAGAGGAAGATCCAAGTTAGTTGCTAGTAAACCCATGCATTGTAGAATTCATAAAGGTCCATAATTTTTGGGTGCTATTGTTTGCCAAAAGGCTTGATGAATTTTTTCTTGTAGGGATACAAAAAAAATACCATGTCACCAACTTCAAATGTGTGCTGAAAATTGTGTTGATTAGCTTGTTTTTTCATACAATTTATATGGTAGGGCTAGTTTGTCCCTAAGAAAGTAGAGGAGAGATTCACGAATGAGAGTAGAGTTGACTGCATGCACCTTAGAAGTGCCTAGCAAGTAGGATTTGTGAAATGGTAGTGATTGACCATACACAACTTCATAAGGTGTGATCTTGGTGGTAGAATAATAGGATGTGTTGTACCACCATTGGGCAAGGGGTATCCGTTTATCCCAATGGGTTTGTTGTGCAAAAGCAAAACAATGTAAATATATCTCTAGACATTTATTGAAGATATTTGTTTGACAATCTATTTATAGGGTGAAAGTTCAAGCTCATCTTTAGGTGCATTCCTTGCAGAGCTTGAATATATCTTGCAAAAACTTCTTGGTGAATAAGGGGTCATGGTCGTAGATAATGGAAGTGGGCATACCATGAACTCGTAGAAAGTTTGGTTGAGAAATAGTTGGGAAATAGTAGAGGCATGATTATTAGGTTGTTGGACTTGGGCAATCATTCAATGAAATCCATGGAAATTTTGGTCCATATAGTAATCATAATGGGAAATGGTTGTAAAGTTCCTAGGGTCTCAAAATTTTTTCCTTTGTGGCATTGGCATGTATCACAATCAGATACAAATTTCTTGATGTCATTTTTCATACAAACTTGAAAGAAAGTGCAGTTGATCCATTCATATGTCTTTAAGAACCCAGAGTGTCATGCAGAAGGGGAGATATGTAATACAAGTAATAGCAGGTTATAGAGAGTAGAATTAGTAGAGAGAACAATTTACCCTTTGTACCATAAGTAACTACCATCCCAAGTGCAGCTAAGATTGGTTGTGGACCTATTTTGTAGTTGAGAGCTTTGGGTTTAGACTAATTTATCATATCTTCAATTGTGGCAAGTTGTAACTCCCTTAGCCAAGACATTATGCCCAAGATACTCAACCTTGGTTTGACAAAAAGAGCACTTGGAATGATTTGCACACAACTTTTTCTTGGAAAGGAGTTGGAAGGTTTAATCCAAGTGGAGGAGGTGTTCTTCCCATGTTCTATAAAAAAGAATGTCATCAAGGAAGACCTACATAAATTTTCAAGGGAATGGCCAAAAAATTGTGCTTATTGGGCTTTAGAAAGTAGAGGGAACATTAGTAAGGCCAAACAACATAAGTAAAAAATTATAGTGTCCTTCATGAGTGTGAAAGGTGGTCTTAGAAATATCTTCTTCACGTAAGTGGATCTGGTGATATCTAGAGTGGAGGTCTATTTTAGAAAATAAATTGGCTCCACACAATCCATCAAGCAATTCATTAATCACAAGAATGGGGAACTTAAATCCTTGGTTGTGATTTTGTTGAATTCCCAAAAATTCCACACGTAAATGTCAGGGGCCATCATTTTCCAAACATGGAGTACTAGAGAAGAGTAGGGGCTAACACTAGGTCAAATAACCTTGGCCATGGTCTTGGTTATGGGTAATTCATGCACTATTTGTTCAATTTTAGTCTTCTACACAAAGGGGTATCAGTATGACCTAATATTAGGTGGTGAACTACTCGAATCAATTGAATGGTATGATCATGGGAGCACTATGGAGGTAATCCATGAAACCTAATGAACTGATACATGTTTGGTGAGGAGGTCATGCATCTTTGATAATTGAGTCGAAGTGCTAGTGTTAGTGAGTTGTAGAGAACAGAGCTCGACAATAACCCCAAAACGATCCTTTCTTTAATAACTTTTCCATGTGATGAGAGTTAATGATGGATGATGGTCTTGATTTAATCCCATGGAGAGTGTATTTTTGGTCATTGGTTGTGAACTACATCCACATCTCTTAGAAATCCCATAGGATGGGACCAAGTATGCATAACAATGGGGTCCTACAACCACATCACAATTTCCAAAAGGAAGGATGAATATATCATATTTAAAAGTAATCTCACACAAAGAGATGTATATTTTAGTATTTCCTTTTATAGGCTAGTGTGCCCCCATTAGCAATCATGCCCTCAAAACTAGTGTAGGGATACACATAACAATCTGCTTGTTTCACAATCTAAAGGTCTAGGAAATGATGGGTGTTGCCTCAATTAATAGGAAAAGTCAAGGGGTGTTTCTTGAACGAATGGTCCCCTGACTTTCATTATTTGGGGTGTGGAGGTCTAGGTCAAGGCATGCATGGAATCTTAGGTGATAGTTCCTCATGGAGTCTGGTGTAGGATTGTCTACCATAATGGGTGTGTCCTTTGGTTGTTCAAATTAATCCAAATGAGGTGATGCTTCCACATCTAAGAGACAAAATTTATGTTCTAGGCACTTTTGACTCAGTGAGTACTTCTCATCACGGCTTTAGCATAACCCTTATCATGGAAAACACTCATCTCAACATCACTTAAGTGCTTCATAGGTGTCATGTTGGAGGTAGTAGGTAGTGGAGGATGGGAATATGGTGGATGTCTAATGGTGGAGGTTTATAGGTACAATGTTGAGCATAAAAAATTTCAACCAATGGTAGCAATCATATCTTGTGGATTAAACTTCTTTAATTAAGCCCAAATGTCATCTTTCAATCAATTGATGAAGTGACTGCAAAAAATGCTTCATCAATTCCTGTGGTACAGTTGGCTAGATTTTCAAACTTAGTTTAGTACTCACGAGTAAACCATATTTCGTAGAGTTTGGTTAATGCATCAATGAAGTTGTCATAAGCACAAGGGCTATAATTGGTGAGAATACCTATACAAAACTCTTTCCAAGTAGGTGTGCCACCATTATTCTTCTCAAACCATTAGTATCATTGTATTGCATCATGGCCCAGATTAAATGAGGTGATGGTGACCTTTTGGTGTGTAGGGATATCATGATTTAGGTAAAGTATGGGTTGAATTTCAATAAAGCCAACTGGAGGGGTCATCATCATCAAATCAAGGAAAAGCTAATTTAGGTGGGAAATGTCCTCTAAAAGTGTTCCCTACTCCAAGGGTGTGATGTCTTAGATTCTAGCGAAAGTGGATGTGCTAACAACTATGGTGCCCTTGTAAGTCTTGTATTTGGAATTGAGAGAAAGATTTGAACTATAGATCCTAGAAACTATCTATTCAAGTTCAACGAGTTTGTTGTCATGTTTAGATGCAAGTGTTTCTTCGAGCCTCTAGAGGTTGCTTTCAAGTTTAGAGTCAAGTTTTTCTAGGGTTGGGTCTTGGGAACAATACCTGTTGACAATTTTGAGTGACTTTGGTGCTTGTAAGGCGTGCTAGAGTTATATGTAAAATATTGATCTCAACAAGATTATTACAATGAGACACTTAACCAAATGGGCAAAAAATTATCCAAAATTATTTTGTGGTTTTTCCTTTACCTAGGGTTTTGGAAATTTTAATACCCCGTGGGCAAGATTTTTATTTAGAATGGTCAAAATGTTCTTGGATTGAGATAAATTGGCTTTACAAGCTTCATATTTGTGGGTCATATAGGATCTAGAGCATAACTCACAACTACTACTATTGGTTGTCTGAAAGTAATAACCCATAGATCATGATACTTGTAAAGAATTCATCTCTTTTGGCCAAATTAGACTAGGTTTGGTGTGGTGTTGTGTCGATCTATAAGTCTTTGCACAATATACCTAGATTTATGCCCAGTTAGGATGAAATAATGTTTGTCTAGTATGCGAGCTTGTAAATATACATATCCCATTCGTAAATAATGTTGGCCTAGTATATCAAAGCATCAACTATGGAGGATAGACTATTCTTATAGCCCACTATCTCATCTATGAGGTATGGTGTGAGTAACTTCTTGTGGCTAAGCACTTTTCGGTGCATCACATGTTACAAATGACTAAAGGCTTCCAAAGGCTATGTTTGAAAAAATCTATTTGATCTTTCATTATGCCTAAGAGTGTATGGAAGTGCAAGGTCATGTACAAAGGATATCTAAGACTTGGGCATTGGAGTTTAAGCCTTCCTCACTTTACTAGACCCTTAATGGGAAATCTAGCTTAGCCAAGAATGAAAACTCTTATGTGGATACTTGAAAACCTCTGCCATGGGGTTTCTATCCTAAAACAAAAGAACTACATGTGAAGAAAAAAATATGGCAAATTTTAGAAGGAATGCTTAGTGCCACTACTTTTGTGGCCCTAAAATTTTACTGATATTATAGAATGTGCCTCTCTCTAATACCACTTGTTAGGATTTTCACTTGTAAAATATTAATAAAATAAAATAATACATGCAAAATGAAACAATGCTTAGAAAATAGCTATGATTATGCATATGTCGGTCACAAGAATCATAGGCCTCTTCGAGGGGGCAATAGATGTCCTCCCAATGCTCTTTGGAGTATGTGTGGAGATTTCCACATGGTTTTTTTTTTTGAAAAAGATAAATAAGCTTTTCTTGAACCATGCATTGTGTTGGTGAATGTGAGCCCTAGAACTATATGCATAATAAACCTGGTATTTTTTCCCCTAAATTGTCATAGGTAGGTCCATAGTAGGTCATCCTTTTCCATGGGCCTAGTTTACTTATTTTAATCTTTGCTAAGGTAATGGGTGCTCGAGAATTTGGACGAATGTTCACATGATGGTGAATTCTCATTGGTTGATTAGTGTTTTAATCTTTGCCAAGGTAATTAATGGGTGAAGTTTAATAGTCTTCATCCCATAAGAGGAATTTAACACCAGCTAGGCCCAAATTCCCCCTTAGGGAACCATCAAATTTTAACTTGATAAAACCTTCTAGGAGTTTCTCAAAAAATGTCAAATACTAAGCTATTTCTTCTTGTTTATTACCTCTTTAATGGGGGAGTACATAAATGAATTTTTATATACACGTATTCAAACTTTTTACAATACTACCTATATATTATAATAAAACACACATAAATTCAACCAAAACACAACATATAGCTATGATTTCATGTCTCGCCACCTAAAGGATTGCACATTCATCATCATATTTTCCCTAGTTCTAAATATTATGGCCATGCTCACTTTGTCGTTAGATGCTTGACATTTCATGAATAATGCAAGAAATTTCCAACTACCAACATTATCACATTTTTTCTAGCAAAGGTATACCACTATTCTCCAGCCAATAGATTACACAAATGTAGCAAACATACCACCATACAAGACATGCATGCAAATTTTTAAAATTATAATACCTTAATATGGTGGAAGTAAGACTATTCAAATATATTTGAAAGATACTTAGTTCCCAAGTTCAAATATAAGGAGAATGGCAACTTGGTGGAAAGGGGAGTGATCAAAGTTCTAAAGGAGTTAGAGAAAACAATGGAAAAAAAATAATAGATATTTTTTTAGAATGTTGTCAGATAGTCACGTCACCCAAGACAAGCTTCTTGTACCAGAATCAGAGATAAAGAAGATCAGGGAGGACATTAAGGAAAATGGGGACACATTGAATTTAATTACCTAGACAATGAACCATGGAGGATTGAGACATTAAGAATTACTAATTTTAATTAAAATCAATTGTTGTTTTACTTTAATTTATGTTCAATGGGAAAGAATTGTAGGAAATTGACTTATTTGGAGAATGTGAGTCCCTAGATTTTTGAGTTGTAAACAAAAATATGCAATATGTTCATTGACATTGGATTCTATGTCTTATTGTATGATTAGTAGAGTTTAGTGTCTCAAGATGCATTTAACTTGGCACTAAAGAATTATTTATTCTATTTAATTCATTTTTTGTTGAATTATTATTTTATACTATATTAAATTCTACAAGTAATATATTATAATTTAAAATATCAAATTAACTGAGCTAGTTTTTTAAACATGTATTAGGTGAACAAGTATTACTTCTTATATAGATAATTGATTTTTTTTCCAAATTTTGACCATTGATAGTTGTAAGTTGTCTTCTTAACATTTATTAATAATGCAATCACAACTACCACATATCTCGATGATCACAACTACCACACATCTCGATGACCCTTATACCTTTTTTATTTTTATTTTAAAGAAAATTGTAGTGTTAAAATAAATTTGGATAAGAATAATGTTTTTGAATTTTTATTTAATAAACAATTAAGAAGTTTAATTAATTTTTGAATAAAAAATTGGATTTGTCAAGTAACAATTATATTTTTATATATTTTTATCAAAATTTTATGATTTCAAGTCATTTTATTAAAACAATATTCTTTAAGTTTTAAATTATTAAAATGGATTTAATTCTTAAGTTTAATATTCATAGTGATCTTATAAAGTAGAAAATATGATGATGTAATTGTGTGGGCAGGGACATGGGTGAAATTATTCAAACATATTATGAATGTGTTGGATGTTGTAGTGAATCACCACATAATTTTCAGGTATGGCCTCTTTCCTATTGTCCAAAAAAGATCTCTTCCCCACAATGACTTAGAAAAGATTGGTTTATATAATTATATCACATGTGTAATTGTTTCTACATATGTTATTTCTCTCAAGGATGGTAATTTGAGAACTAGATTCTAACAATTAAATATTATCTATATACATGGTTGCTTTATACTTAAATCCCAAGTCAATGTTTTAATTATCATACAATAGACAATAAAACATTGTGAGGTAGTGGAGACCTTTGAAAATTTGACTATTCTTGAAGTTATGGATATATGCATGTTTAGTATATCAATAAATTTTATCTTGCTTATAATTTTCTTGTGTTAATAAGCATTATCGACAATATGATTTTATGTTAATTTTTTATGCATATGATTTATGGAATCTATAAGATTGATGTATAAATATATATTTTTAAACTTTTCACATAAATAGTGAGATTAGATTAGATATTTGATATGTTATGAGTTAGAATATTTACAAAGATGATGTATTAATGTATTTAAGTTATATATTTAGCACATTAATAAAAAATAGGTAACATTTTGGTTCCATTGTCAAGATTTGTTTGTCCCAATTAGAGGAAGTATACAACTATTCTCTCATATAATGTTCAAACTTTGTTAAGTATTCTAGTATTTGCTACTAGAATATGGAACTAATTGAAGAAAGGAAAATAATATACCTTTTAGAGATTTTGAAACCCACTTATCCTTCCCTACTCAATTTTGAAAAATAAGTGACTTACAAATTTGAAGAATTTACATTATCATAGTGTGAAGATCCTAAAGGCATCACAAAGTAGGTAATATGATAGCACATGAGTGCATAATGGGTATTTATTATTGGGAAAAATAGATAGATATACTGCTAGGTATTAGGGATAGAGAGGGTAATTCTATTGATGTCAACAAGTTGGATTGCATGAAGATCTTGGAGGTGTCACTTAGAAGTAAGCAATATCAGAGCACGTGAGTGCATAATGGGTATTTAATATTAGAAAAAATAGATAGATATATCACTAGGTATTAGGGGTAGAGAGGGTAATTCTATGGTTTTTTTTCTTAGGTATGTGAATACGACTGTAGAGTGGGTTTGGGTTGTGTCTAAGGGATAAGGAGTTAGGCAGAAAATTAGAAATTTATCTCTTTAATTTTGTCTTTCATAAGGCTAACAAGAGGAATTGGTTATGTTATTTATATAGAATTGCATACATATTTGTTTAGTCCCAAGTGGATAAAATGATGAAGATGTTTGTAATGTTACAAGGTGTGTGCCCTTGGTCTCCTTGTGTTGTGCAACGTATTGCTTGGGTTCGTGACAAGGCTTAACCGCCTCCCATGGATTCATTAACTCTGGTGGTTGTATCAAGCATTAACAGGTCGATCTTTTGGTGTAACATTAACTGTCTTTCTAACAATTGGTATTAGAGCTTGGGTCACGGGTTCAAACCCCTTGCTTGTGCTAGGGGGGATTGTTGCAAGGTGTGTGCCCTTGGTCTCCTTGTGTTGTGCAGCGCATTGCTTGGGTTCGTGAAAAGGCTTAACCGCCTTCCATGGATTCATTAACTCAGGTGGTTGTATCAGGCATTAACAGGTCGATCTTTCGGTGCAATGACAATCGTCTTTCCAACATGTACACCATGAGATACATGTTTGATTCAAAAAGAGGACTTTGACCTAGATACCTTATTTAAATAATTGCAACATGATAATATTAAAGGAGAGTTTTTCTATTTTGATGGGTAGATATGAGATGGGTGAACAATTATATTTCTAGTTTCCTTTGGTTTACTCTACATAACCATATTAATTTTATTTTGTGATCCAAACATATAAAGGAAGTATAAAATAACCTTGTATTACCATCAAATATTTTTAATATTAATTTATTCACATTTATGGGTCCTAGTTGTCATGTTTCCGATGGTGGGTCTATGAATCCACCACCATGGAGCTCTATCGTGCCACCACCGAGCTATAAGAGGAAATTTTTGTTCCTTCTCTGCAATTTCATGCTATCAAACATTGTCAATGGAAGAAAACTACAAATAATCATTGCACTAAAGGAGCTTAAATTAAATCCCATCTTTACTAATTCAAAGTTGGGGATAGATATTCTAAGGAGTCTTTCTAGACTTTAAGAGTTTTCCATGCTTCTCAAGCAATCAATCATATTAAAGAAGGATCTCAACTTTCAATGGAGCTTCCTAACCATACTCAGGCATTTGTTCACCATTATGAACAAGTTTTGAAAGCCTACGATACTTCTTTAGAGTGATCAAATTCTCTTCAACAATGTATTCAAATGGTCCCTTACAAGGGTTCCCATGCCCATAGAGTTCTATATGAGAAACTTTTAACTCAAGAAAACCTTCATGAGGCTATTTTCTTCATGGCTAATAATAAGGCTCGAAGATATGATGGATTTCCTTTTAAGTTTTACAAAGTTATTTGGGATATGATTGGTAATGCTCATTATATAGATCTTATCTGGAATCTTATAATTTAAAATCCTTAGAAAATATTAGTAGCAAAGGAAATATTGAGTTCATAGCTAAGACTAGAGATCTAGAGGATATTTGCAATTGGTGGTTCATCATTTTGCTTAGTGTCTCTTATAAGATTATTGCCAAGGCTCTTTGTTTCAAATTGTGCCAGCATCCCTTTGATGATTTGTCCAAAGAAAATTAGGTTCATCAAATTCAAATACATTCTTGATAATATCATTAATGTGTGTGAAGGAATGGAGAAAGCCATAAATTCTCCACAACAAGTCATCTTTGTCAAAATTGACTTCAATTATAAAGCCTATGATTGCATAGAGTGGCCTTTCAAACTTGCAATTATGCTTTAGGCTTTAGGTTTTGGACCTAAATTCTTGAGATTTGTTGAAATGATTTTTGCAGCCCATGCTTCTATTTGCATAATTATTAATGGCCATCAATCTTCTTCTTTCATAATTTTCCAATCTATTAGACAATGATGTCCTCTTTCTCCTATTTTATATGTGCTCATTGTTGAAGTCTTTGGTTATCATTTGGCCCATGCCATGTCATAGGACATGGTCAAAGGTATCACTCTTCGCGATTATACTATATAGCTAGTTAATAGTCATTTTGTTGATGGCTCTTTTCTCACTCTCTTGGAAGATAAAAGTAATGTTAATGATGCTCTTCAATGCTCATATACTTATTTCTTAGCTTATGGTTTAAGTTTTCAATGGAAAAAAACCCAATGATATAGACAATATTTTTATCATAAACTTACTTGGATTAATTCTTTTGGTAGGAAATGGATTGATTGTGGAGAATTTATCAAATTAGATTAGGAATCTCTTTTGCCTTGCAGGTTTCTTCCTCATCTTTATGCAAATTTGTTATTCTAGTGGAAAAAATGTTGTCTTATTAGATTACTAAGCCACTCTCCCTTATAGGAAGGTTTCTAGTTTGTTTTAAAGTTCTAGCTACCAACTACAACTATTATTCCTCATGTTGGATGCCTTGGAAAGCTAGAAAAGCTCCTTAGATATTTCTTATGTGCTTCTTCATAACAAGTCAAAGGATTTCAAAGAGTCATTTGGGAAATTTATTGCCTTCCTCATGATTTTTATGGGCTTGGTTTTATTGACATAGAAAAATGTGGTACAACCTTAAGTGCTAAATGGATAATTAAAGTGTTGGAGGGTAATAAAGCTTGGAAAATTTTGTTTTGAAACTATATCTCTACTAGATTGCCTCATGTGTGAAAAGCCTAGAAAAAACTTGGTCTTCATTCAATCCTCATTATGAAGGAGCCTATTCAAATTCAAGGAACTTTTGTCATAAAAATCATATGGAATGATTGGGAAATTATTTCACCATGGCTTATTTCAAATGGAAATAAATTCCATATTGATTTATCTATTAACTAATCATCTGTTTGGTGGTCTCCTATGATATCTTTTTGTTTCATATTGAAGCATGTACAAGTACACATGATGCTTGGGAAAAATTGAAAACATTGTATGGTACAACAGGTGAAGTTAGAGGCTATCAAATTGACAATGATTTGATGAGCCTTGATCCTAAGAACTTTGTCAACATCCAAAATTATATAACTAAGGTTAATGATATGAGAGCACAATGTAAAGCATGTGGTATTGAGAAAAGGGAAATTCAATTAATCTATAATGTACTGAACAAACTTGGTCTCGATTTTGCAGCTTTTATTTCTAGCTTTCATATTCACAGGCTAACTATGGGATCTGCATACACTATGATTTCATTTGCATCTTTTTCTAAGATGTTAATACATGAACAATATAATCGTCTTTCTATGGGTCTCATTAAGCCATCACAGTCTAAGGCTTTGTTGGCTGGTCAGCATAAGGGACAGAAAGAGTCAGGATAATCTGACAAGAAAGAAAAAATCAAAGAAAACCCCACATTCAGATCAAGCACAAAACAAATCCTTTTCAAAAGAGGACTCATCTAAGAAGGAGAATCCTACTTGTGCATATTTCAAATGGACTGTACATGAATAACATTCTTGTTATAAGAAGGATATTGATGAATTGAAACATCTTCTTAAGAAGAATAACATTGATCTCTCTTCTAGAATGTCTGAGTCAATTTCTTCTTCTTCACATTCCAAACAGTTATGATCTAGTAAGGAAAAACGCCATGTAGGTTTTTCTTCTGAGTCACATAAAAACAAAGGAAAAACTCTTTGTGTATCTAGAGGTCTTGGATCAGGGAGATGACTTCTTAATTCTCTAGCCACTCACCATATGGCTTCTTCATAGTCGTTATTCTCTTCTTTTGAGCCTTGTATTATGCCACCTATTTTGATGGGCAACAATACTTACATGAATGCAATTGGTGGGGGATCTGTTGATATTAGGGATGACACTTTTAATGATGTTTTGTGCGTACCTCATTTGTCAAACAATCTTCTTTTCATTTATCAGATCACCCATGGTGGAGTAGGGAAGACTGTGGAATTTGCAGTTGATTAAGTTATCATTCGAGACTTGGAGAGAAAAAGGATCATTTCTATTGGGATGGTTGATCATGCATCTCGGTTATACTCCTTTTCAAAATTTACACATGATGATGGCTTTGATCCTTTGGCTATTGATCACACTCCTAGTGTGACCTTTAATTTTGAGGAGAATTTTGGTAACTTGAACATGGGTATTCTCAATCTGATCCAGTTCTTGAGACTTGTATTTAATATCCTCTTCCTCCTGCTTGTGTTGATCTTAGCATTGCATTGATGTAGGAGGTTCATAACAGTCTTCCTAATTCAGTTACATGGGACATATTCCTACCGGACATTTCAGCCTTGTTTATAGAGTCCCACATTTTAGATTTGAGAGACACCTCCTCGTTGATTTAGGGCATTCACCTCCTCCTTGATGATAAATTCTATGGAGTTGATTCTTATTCTTCATATGATATGAGAGCACATTCAGATCCTTTTGTTCCTTCTTTGGCTTCGTTAGCTTCTTATTTCTGTAGATATTCATGAGTCCACATATTTGACTCAATCATAATTCATGTTGACACCTTATGCAAAAGTACCAAATTCTGATTGGTCTAGTTATCTTACCAATGGTGAGCACCATCCACCCATTGTTAATGTACTTGAATCTTACATGGCACTTGGTTCATAATGGTCTTCCTGATTCAGTTACATGGGACATATTCCTACCAAACATTTCAGCCTTGTTTGTAGAGTTCTACATTTTAGATTTGAGAGACACCTCCTCCTTGATTTGAGGGCATTCACCTCCTCCTTGATGAAAAATTCTATGGAGTTGATTCTTATTCTTCAGATGATATGAGGGTACATTCAGACCCTCTTGTTCCTTCTTTGCCTTAATTAGCTTCTTATTTTTGTAGATATTCATGAGTCCACATATCTGAGTCAATCATAATTCATGTTGACACACTATGCAAAAGTACCAGATTCTCATTGGTCTAGTTATCTTACCTATGGTGAGTACCATCCACCCATGGTTACTGTACTTGAATCTTGAGGGCATTCACCTCCTCCTTGATGATAAATTCTATAGAGTTTATTCTTATTCTTCAGATGATATGAGGGCACATTTAGACCCTCTTGTTCCTTCTTTGTCCTCATTAGCTTCTTGTTTCTATAGATATTCATGAGTCCACATATCTGACTCAATCATAATTCATGTTGACACCTTATGCAAAAGTACCAGATTCTCATTGGTCTAGTTATCTTACCTATGGTGAGTACCATCCATCCATGGTTACTGTACTTGAATCTTACATGATACTTGATTAATCTTACCAGTGTTTGTCACAATTTGACATTGGCTTAGAGATCCTTGAGCAACATTTGGAGGAGGTATCCTTGTCTTCAGGGGAGATATCTTCATCTTTGGATCATGTTCTATTTCAATTTCCACTTGGTTTTGGATTTTCACTTTCATCAGTTAGGCCTGAGACTCCTAATTTGGATGTGGCATCTTTCAACATTGACATGGAGACACATAAGCATATTTCATACATCTTGAGCTTTCTTCCCTCATATTCCTTTTAGGAATGGGAAGAAATTTTACATACACCTTTGGTTCTATTTCTTCCCAAGGGGAGGAATTTTGTTTGGCAATCATTGGCCATCTTATCCATCTAGTTTTGAGAATCAACCATTGGCACAATTACTTACTTTTGGGGGGCTTCTTAGTCTTCTTTTGTCTCTCTATTTTGGGGGTGTTCTCTCTCTATTTGTTGTTGGGGGGAGGGGTTTCTTTTGTGGGGAAATATTTGTACATGGTTATCTCATCAAGATTCATTTGTTGGGACCCATCTATTCACCCTTGTAAACTACGCTTAAGGGAGGGTGTTAGTGTAGGTTTTTTTCCTTTTCCTAAGATTTTTCCTACACATATTATTAAGCACACTTAGGTTAATAAAGCGAGTTTAATTAGGTGAGTGGGTAGTTTGAGGTGTCACCATCCTACAAGGGAGTTGCATTTGCTATCTTGGGAAGATGTTCTTTCTATCTTTGGCCCACTTGGTGGTCACTCCCTATTGGCTAGGCTTGCCACCTCCACCCTCTCCTTGAGTCTATATAAACTTATTACCTAGCTTGTATTTGACATGTATTCTCATATTATTGTGAGAAATTGATTCATTATTATTCTGATACGATCTCTTTTGCATCCTTCATTGTGATCTTCTTTATGTTCTTTTTTGTAGCTTTCTATATTTTGGGTTGCTATTTCCATAGAAAAATCTAACAAAAAATTCATTATGTACAAAGATCAATTTCACTAATACCATTATAATTTCATGCTTTGGTTGGGTCCATAATCACCTTGAAATTGTAACATATAGTTTGGAATGTGTTCCCAATCACCCAAAATTTACATCAATTATTTTACAATCATGCAAGATTTGCCATAATTTTAATCCTTTATTTTATAATTTGTAGGGTATTGCCAAATTTGAATTCATATAAATACAATTAAAACTATGAATTATTCCTACACCTTTTGTCGTACTCTTTATTTGGATTGACTCAATTCTTGAATCTTTGCATGCTTTGGAGAATTCTATTTTGGACTCTTTTCTTTGGTTTCTTCTATGTGCAATGCTTGTTTTCTACCTAGAATTCTATTTGTAGTGTTCCACATAAACCTACAAGCATTAGTGAGTTAGTGAAATGCAAGTGATAATTTCTTTATTGTTTTATAATATAAGATTCCTCTTGTATATTTATTTGGTTGGTTCCATTATTACATATAATATTGAGTAGTGAGACATCTAGGTGCTAGGGATCTATATTCTATGATTTCTTTTGTTGATTTTGTCTATTTAGTTTCATTGTTACATATTACAAATGATACCAAAAATTGTTAGGGTTGAGTATTTGATAGTGAGTTGTAACCTTAAACAAAATATTTTCTTGTAGTTTTCAATTTGTGAAAGATGTCGAGCAAGAGTCAATTTCTTGAAAGTGGAAAAGGGCACTCATCCAAATGGAGAAACATAATTTCATACTTTTGTAATGTTTATGTTCCATTAGATCAACCTACAACATCAAGATTTGTACCATCTATTAATGAACAAAGGAATACCTCATAGGAACATCGTAATGAGTTGCATGAAAATGTTACAGATGATGTTCTAGAGGACACCCAGGGTAGTGGGAATGATAATATTAATAAACCCACTTCAACAAGTTGTGACAAAAATGTAGATCCTGCATGTAAGTGGAAAAGAAAAGATAAATAAAAAATGGAGTGTGAGTGGGATTTGTCAACGAATCTTTAGATTGATTGGGTGTCAAAGTACCCATTCATTGAACTAGTGGAGAATGAAAATAAAGATGAACCTCCCATAGAATGTAAGTGTAAGATTTCCAATTAGAAATATGATAGGGACATAAAATTGCAGCTAAAAGTGGACACCATAGAAAAGCATGTGATAAGATGGAAAATAAAGGAAGATTGTCATGTTAAGCATGCGATGGAATGTGATGAGTACATATTAAAAAATAAACAAAGCTTTCTAAAAGTGGAGGTACACTTGAATCTCAATTTGGAAAGATGATGAGAGCAACCCAAATAGAAAAAGTTCTTCAATTGAATGTTTCTTTTCATATTTTGACTAAATGGCATCCTATGACAGACTACCCAAAATATAATTTTTTTGTCTTTTATGGGCATTCCCAACTTTACTAACACACATTGGTTAGTAAATTGTGGATGGGAATGGACAAGTTGTCTTTTCAAGGTGAAAAAATAGGATGCATATGAAAAAATAAAATAGTTAGCATTTGTTACATTATCTTTAGATGAAGTTACAATAGTGGATAATACTTCATTGGTATATATGCACTTGTATGCTATAGAAAATCATGTTTGTCAACCTCATCTACTCTTTGTTCATAAAATGAGGAGAAATGGAACATTGCACAATCTATAATAATTGGTTAAGAAATCTTTGAATGAAGTTGGAGGCATGGATGACTATACAATTGTGCAAAAGTTGGTGTGTGTAAGGGCAGATGGAGCTTTAGTAATACAAAGTCATAGGAATGGTATTTGTGTAAAGTTACAAACCTTTTTCAATATCCTTTTGCAACATGTCTTGCTTTATGTTTTTTAAGTGAACCATTTTCTTTGTACCTTTTTTCAAAAGATCCATTTGCAACCAATAGGTTTACAACCTAGTGGACGATCTACCAACTCTCAAGTGCTAATATTCAAAAGATCATCATACTCAATTTGCATATCCTTTCTCCATACTAGAGTATTTTTAGATTCTTTAATGGAATTTCATTCTAAGTCTACCATTATATTTATTTCATCAATAGACTCCAAGTTACCTTCTTTAAGAGTTTTTTGGACTTATTTTGCCCATTTTTGTGAAGATCTAGATTGAATTATTGGTGTTTCTATTTCCTAATCAAAAGATCCATCATGTTTTAACTCTTGGGCATTTTGAGTTAGAGATTCCAAATGTGGCTTCAAATTACTTATTGTCCCTTTAAAATGAGGAATCTCAAAAGGATGATCTTTCCAATAGACAAACTTGACAAAATTTTTAAGGTGTTGTGACTGGTGTTCAATACTGGCAATATGTTTGGAGGTTTCACAAGATATAACATTACAAGCAATAAGAAATTTGCTATTTGCCTCATCATACAACCCATATGCTTTTGAAGATCCAAAATAGTCTAGAAAAATGCATTTATGACTTCTTGATCCAACTCACTTCTTTTATCCTTGAGATTCAAAGGATAACAAGTGGAGCCAAAAATCCTAAGATGTCAAATAGATGGAGGATGGCCAAACCAAACCTTATATGGAATTACCTAGTGAAGAGTAGATGAAGGAGATCTATTGCATATGTAGATAAATTATTATATTTTCTTCTTTGCTCCAAATCTGCAACTGTGTTCCTTTGAAATAGAACATCGTCCTAACCATATTCATGATAGTTCTATTCATTCATTCAATGACATCATGTTTTTGGAGAGTACTTAGAATAGTGAGATGATACATTGAATTCCATTTTAATAGAGGTAATCCTAAAAAAATGTTGTAAACTCTCCATTTTCTATTCAAAGAGTATGAGTTTGATATTGAGCTTCATTTTCAATCATAATGTGAATAGATTCCTAAAAGTTTCAAAAGGTTTAGATTTCTCCTACAAGAAATAAACCCATGTCATTCAATTATTATCATTAATGAACATAAAATACTTACATCTTCTAGTAGAAGTTTCTAGTAAGGGCCAAAATAAATCAAATTGGATGAGTTAGAACTTTCTTTGCACTTGCCAAGTTGAACTAGGGGAAGGATCTTTATGTTATTTTTCTAGATTGCAAGATTCAAATTTTCAATTGTTTTGAACAAAGTGGGCAAATTACAATACCATCATCAACATCATATTGTGAAACTTCCTAATGTAATATTTCCTAAAAGTTTTAAAATCTTTAGATTTCTCCTGCAAGGAATAAATCCAAGTCATAAAATACTTACATCCTGTGGTAGAAGTTCCTAGTAAGTGCCAAAATAAAATATAGTGAATGAGTTAGAACTTTCTTTGTGCCTTCCAATTTGTAGCAGGGAAATAATCTTTATGTTATTTTTCCAAATTGTAAGCTTCCCATTTTCAATTGTCTTGAACAAAGTGGGAAGACTGCGATACCATCCTTTTACATGATTCAAATGTTGTTATAATTAACATGCCAAAATATCACGTCATTAAAGATTAGCAAATATATTATATTCTTTAGTAAGGTAAGTAAAACTCCTAGAAATAGTTGAACCACCTTTGATTTTTAAAAACTTACCATCTACCCAACTAATAAATTTGATTTGATTATATGACCTTTTTCTTACTACCACTTGCCCATCTTCCAATAAAATGGATTTGCCTTGTCGAATCAGCACTAGTGATAACTAGTTGCATTGCAAGTGAAGAAGATACAATATAATATAAAGTACAAAATTTGGAGGTCTAGGCAACTTGAGTTGAATGGTTCCTTTTCCAACAAGTTTGACACTTGTTTTATTTTCCAAATAGGTAGTGTTGAAGGCACAAGACAACTAAGAGGGGGGGTGAATTAGTTGTATCAAAAACTTTAAACTCTCTTAAACAAAATCACATTCACATTCACTTTATTTAATCCCTTAATCTATCATGAAGATTAAACATGAAATGCAAAAGCAAAACTTAAACACATACACACATGAACACTAGATTTTTACATGGAAAACCCTAAAAAGGGAAAAACCACGGTGAGTGTTAGCTCACAATATAATGTAGTAACAATACCGAATAACAAAAGAGGCTCATTGCTTAAAAGAATGCTCACTGCAATAGGCTCACTACCAAAAGGGTGGCTCACTGCCAAGGGGTGGCTCATTGCCATGAACTGATATGCTAGCATCTACCACATGCCTGAGTTTAGTTCCAATGAAGCGCAATACATATCACCTCCACTGCCTTACAATACAAACTCTTTCATCTTCGCATCTTCGCACTCTCTTCTACACATGAGTTCATTACATTTATTTATACCAATCATCAACCTTGGAACATACATCAAGGTTAGCAATACAATTGACAACCTTTGGAACAGTCTCCAAGGTCGGCAAACATACACAAATCAAATTAGGTTTGGACCTAAACAATCTTGTGGAGAAAATGAATGAAGGAAGACCACTTCATAGCTTAGTTTGGACCTAAACACATCTTCACATGCTTCAACATGCTTCCACAATCCACAAAACACATCCTTAATTAATGTTAACACCAAGAACACTTAGACACATGCTTCCAAGAACACAATAATAGCTTGTGGAGCAAGCACAATCCTTCAACATGATTTGGAGACATCCATGAATAACATAAAATCACCTGGGAGCCAACAAATCCAACTACAACAAATTTCACTTGAAGACAACAAATCTCACTTGAAGAGAACTTACAATCAACACTACTAAGTTCTGCTACTCAATAACTTGCTTTGCGGAGCACCAAATCACAACCCTTTGGAATGAAGATATCTAAGGACTTTATAAACATATGTCTAGAACTGCATGACTTGAAACCACTCTATGGAGAAATGCGGAGCAAAATACTTTCTCCTAGATACCTCTGCACATCTCAGAAATGCTATCAAATATAGTCTTCAAACTGGTGAACATAACTTCCATTGCACAGTAATTCGGACCATCAAATTCTAGATTTAGCATCTTCAAACACTTCTCTAAAACATATCCAAATCTCACACTCTAGTCTTCAACACAGAGGAAATTTGGAACAAAAACACAGATAGTATCCTGCAAGCCAAGATACTCTACAACACACTGTTTCCTCGTGAAAAGAAAATTTTCTCATAAGCACTTAGAAACTTAGCAACATGAACAATAAGCTAACATCATCAACACCTTTATAATGCATTCAAATCACATTAACATGACAACTAATCAAGCAACAATCAACAATATCAGAAGGCACAGTTGACACCAATGACAATAGAAGCATGTTGACATCAATAACAACACTGGATAGCACATACTTGCAACAGGTAGGACCACAAACATCATGAAAATATTCAAAATAGTCACCTTCAAAAGTCATATGTTGTGGCTCTAGTTTCTAATACCCAATCATCCTGCCATGATGCATCCATCAAAGTGTAGTAGGTAGAATATGATATGAAAATCATAAATACATCATCATCACTACCACAAGTAAATTGGATTGCTCTTGATATTTTAGCATCATAGTGGGTTGTATCTTTTTGTTTGAAATAATTTTCTATATTATCCCATGATATTTTTGCATTCATGGGTAGGTGAAAGTTCAAAGTTGTGTTTGACTTTTATAAAGGAAATGATAAACACTGATCTAATCTTTTAACTTGAATGACCAAAATGTAACATATGTTTTACATTTTCAAAATGATGTAAACTAACGAAATGTGTATTGTTTAGTGGACTTTATGTTTGTATTTTAAAAATAAAAATAAAAATTATTTGAATGTAGTATTTTGTAAAATTGACAATATAATTTAGTTGCTAAAAAATGAAGTTAAGGGGGCCTCCACTTTTTTATAGTAAATTTTATTTTTTTCCTTCAATGTTTTTTTGTTTTGTTTTTATAACTTAAAACTTTAGTGCATTAATTAATTTTTTCACATATTGATAAATATATATTTTTTAAATAAATCTTGAAAGTCTTGTGTACTGAAAACACAACTATTTTGAGTGGTGTCCACTTTTTTCCTTAACTATTTATCTAAAATAGAAAATGATTAAATCATCTCACCATGGAATCTCCTCTAATGCATATATTTTTGCAAATTTTTTAAAATAAACTATATTATTTTTTCATAAGAAGACAATCAACCATATATTTTGGTGCTAATAATCTACTTTTAGTAAAAATAAAAAGGAAAATATATACATTAATTAAAATATTAAAAAATATATATTTTTTAAAAACTACACTTATAGATCTATAAAAGAGAATTTTTAGATTTTTTAATGTAGCAGTTGTGAGAACATTAAGTTTTTCATTTTGTTTTTGTAAAATTGGCACCATAATGATACTACATAAATATCTAGTGGACACTTCTAGTTGAAAAATTTGTGGCCCATATCTAATCTAGTTGGAATCAATCCAATAGAACATATTTTTTTTTATCAAAATTGACTTTCATTTGGAAATCCTTAAATTCAGTTATGTTGATAAGTTGGCCTAAAGTGGGACACAACTTTGAACTTTCATCTAGACTTCATGACTACCTTTTTGACCACATCATTTGCAATACAAGTGTTGTTTATCATTTTTATTGTCATGTTGAAAGTGTTATTTGTGATTCATACCTCCTCATCCTCTATTCTTCCATTGGCCTCTATCTCCTCTTTCATCAGTAAAAGCACCTCCATAAGAAAAGTTCTTATTAGGGGGCTTACATTTTTGTTGGGCAAGACAAATATTTTCCTCATTGCCATTAATCTTCTCTCAAAATCTTTCTGACTTTCTACCAACTTTTCAATCAATTGGTGAAAAGTCATGGTATTCAATTGATGCTTGCCTGTAGTGACTAAAAATAGGTTGAATGAGCTTGAAGGAGTGCCTCTATGAAGTCTATAAGATAGATATCAACTTTGCCACCTACAACATCAATATCTTGTTTTATGCGTCAAATTTTAGAAGCCAAACTCATGACATCACCATTATTCAATTCAAGATTGAATAACTTCAACTATAATTGAATAAAATCTAATTCTAAATTAGAATCATATAGATCTCATCATTTTTGAATGGCTTCCTAAGCTAATTTACACCCTTGTATGTGTTGAAACATATCTTTATTAATCGAAGCCTTACCAAATCAAGGGCCTTAGAATGCTTATACCACCATGCTTCCATTTCTTTAATGGTAGTTGGAGTGGTAGGTAGGGTGTCTCCATCAAAAATATTAAATCATAAATCATTGAAAATAACAGTGTTAAAATTTTTCTTCACCATGCTATCCATATGTCTTTTCCATTTAGGGTTTCACCAACCATTGTCACAATAGATTACATTTTAAAATTTGAATATTACACGAGTCTTTTTATACAATTTTTTTTTTAATTTTTTCTTGCTTTAATTTATTTTTAAAAAAGAAAGTAAGGTAAAATAAATAAAAATACCTCTATAACCACATTCTTTGAAGAAAAAAATAAACAAATAAATATTTCCCCTTATCTGCAATGTTTTCTCTATTTCACAAGCTCTATAGAAGTTGAGTGTATAGATATAAATTTCAAAATCAACACACACAATTGTTTTTATGCTTTCTATGTGGGTAATCACCAATAAATAATTAGCATCAAACTTTCAATTTAAATATGTTGAACTTTCCACAATATAGTGGCTTGCCACTTGAATGAGTATCTAATTAAGTTGGTGCTTTGCAATGCTTGGGACTATGTACTATTCTTCTTCTGCAATCGCAAACCCTATCCATCACCATAAAAGCCCAAAAAAAGAAGTGTCTAACATTAAATATTTGAGATAATGTTGTGAGTTTGGAATTAGAGATCACCTTACATTGGCAAGGGAGTCATGCAATAATGTACATGCAATGCAACTAATGGCTTGATGTCTATATTTAAAACTTTACATGTGTCTGTTATGCATGAGATAGCAGTTTAGTTGTTGATGCAAATGAATTTGAAAACTAGAATTACCTACCCTACAAAACATTACAAACCAATTTAATTTTTACATGTTACATAATTTATGATTGAAGGAACTAATTTTTCGTAATTTTACTAATTAGAAATTAGAAAATCTCTACATTATTATTTTTGGAGTAACTACTCTAATAGCTTTCCTAATTTTACATGATGGAGTGGGTAGAAAGAGTGTTTGAAAACATGGTACTATAGTCCAAAAAAGTTTGAATTGGGATGGATTGATCAGCCAACTGAGTTATGACATTGTCAAAATAAATAAAGAAAAATTATGTTCTAGAATAAATAAACACACTTTTGATAAGCTATATGTATAACTTTATCTTAAAATTGACATTAAAATCCCATCTCACCTCATGCTTTTACAATGAAATTTTATAGAATTACCTAGAAAATTAGCTTAGACCTCTAACCCTTGCCCAACAACCTCAATGACACCATTGATTAAACATATTAGATCCACATATTGAGAATATAATCTTCATTCAAATGTTTTGAAAAAATAATTATTGGTTGAGCCCACAATAGTACATCATGATTTTTTCCTGAAATCACATTTTTTAGAAAAAATAATGGTTTAAGCCTTGAGGGGTTCTATTCAAGGGGGTTTGATTGAAATTGTACATCTTTTAGAAAAATAATGAATATAGGTCCATTATGAAAAAAACAATGACCTCTATTCAAGATACTAGGAAAAGTAAAAAACATTGTTAGAAAAAACTCAAAATATGCATTGCACTCCACTTATATGTCCTTGTTTAAATGAAAAAAGAAAAAAATAATTTTGATAGATATTCTAAGAGAAATGTGTTATGAAATAATATAGGTCTGAAATTTTTATTTGTACTAATTTAAAAATTAATAATAAATAAAATATTTAATAAAAAATTACCAAAAAATAACAATACATTAGACATTGGAATTAGTGATCCAATTCCAATAAATCATGGAAATTTTTTATTTGTAGTGAAAGTCATGTGTTACGAAATAATGCCATTGAGTAAAAAAGAGGAGGAAAGAATAAAAATTGATTAATGAATAAAAATAAAAGATGATGGAAATAATTATTTAAAAAAAATAAAAATTATAGCTTGAATCTAGCTAAAAAATGCCATAACTCATTAGTTTACATCATCTTTGAATTCTTGACAATTTGTTCCCCAAAATTGACACAGATAGGAAAATGTTGAAAAATATTGATTTTGAGCGTCCCACTTAGGCCAAAAGGTGGGACACACTATTGTGGGATCACCCTATTCCAGGTGTGTGTTGATTGAACCAAGGATAAGAACTCATCCTTAGTTAGCTTACTATTGTAGTTTGATGAAGTTGATCATGCTTAATTTTATTGTCATTGTGCAGCCACCATATAAATCAGAAGAGGTTGCAAGATTGATGCAAAAGATACATGTTGAGGAGAAAATGGTTAGGTAAGGTTACATTGGCTACATGCATAGAATTTTTTCTTAGAATATTTATATCTTGTTTGATTTAAATTTTGAAGACAAAATAATTTCATTTTACTTTTCATGTTAGGACTTTAATGGGGGAGGAATTGTCTTCTTTATCTTTGAGTGACTTGGACCAATTGGAGTGCCAGGTTCAACTAGGAATGAATAGAATAAGAATGAGAAAGGTAACTCCTTTTTTATGTATTACATATTGAATCTTTTTTAAACAAGTACATTTTAGAGTTTTCATGTGGCTACCATGATCTATATAGAGGTATAGTTTTTATTTAAAATTTATTGCAACAAATCCCTAAAAAATAAGGGTATTAATCTAAAAATAAATAAAAAATCAGGAAAATATTTAAAATATTTTTATCTCACCTACAAACTTGTTTTATAATGTGACACCCCATGTCAATTGTAATATTTAGAATTTCATTTTCAAGTTTAATTGACTGTTGTTAGATGTTGTGGCAGAACCAACTTGTTGAGGAGCTCCAAAGGAGGGTAAGAGCAATATTTAATCAATTTTTAATTTGAGATTTTATGTATAAGTATTGTTCATAAACATTCTTATCTAGTTTTTTCTTTGTTAATTCTTTGATTAATGACATTCTTATCTATGATCTAACTCTCAACTAACATACTGTTGGAATAACTTAGGGCAATGAGTTACAAAGAGATAATGATGCATTACACAAAATGGTACGTCCATAAATTTACGTCATCTAATATCATAGATTACCATTCTATAGAATGTAATTATCTAATTTATAGATGCAGATCTTTGAAGGGGGGAGATATGTAGAGAGAATTGTCAAGAATAAGTGTGGAATTCCATCAACTGCAGTAGCTACCAACCCTTGGCAACAAAACTTTATGCAACCATTGCAAGGGTAGATTGTATTCTTCCATTGTTTGGAGCTTAATAATCCTTGAGGGTTGTTTAGTTTCAACACTTTTTACTAGTATTTTGGCTTTGAAATGCATATTTAAATTGCTTTACTATCACTTGAGTATGAGACTCATTAGTGTATTGTATGAATTGTTTTAAAAAATAACTCATTAGCACATCTAATTGAACATGAGCATTGTCACTTCGTATTGCAACTATGATAGTGATCAAACTATTTATATTCTATACCAGTGTGGTCATATTTATTATAACTATTTGATGTCATAAAGGAAGTCATTTAGATGGTTATGTTATAGTAAGGACAAATGGTCATGGATAGATATGTCACTTTGGATGTAGAAAATTTAAATTCCAAATAACTATAAGGGTTGATAAAGCACTATTAGTGCCTGTCTCATTATTTGAACTTAATGTTTAATAAGCTTTATCTGTCTAATTATTATCAATGTGGAATAGGTTCACTAAACACTTTTCATTAAAATTAAATTATGGGCTATTTCAAAATATATATTTTGTTAAAGGATTTTTAGTCTACTGGTGAAATTGAATGATTTTGAATGAGTTCATTAGGGCTCAAGTTTGAGTACAAGGATCTTGACACCATAAGGGATGATATGGGGATCATGCCTTTGGTGACTTTGGTAGAATGGATACCCCTCAACTCTTCTCTCTTAGCCAAAATAATTAGTTTAGAGTCGTACTCCCAAATCAAGTTGTAAAAACAATCTAAATTTAACATTAAACCCTTCATCAAAAAGCAATATATGTTAAAGTTATTGCATACTATTTCTCTGTCACAAAAATTATTATAATTATTAATGTCATAAAGAAAATAGCTTTAGATGGTTTTATGTTAACATCGAGGGAAATGCTTATGGACATATATGCCACTTTGGATGTAAAAAATATTAGAATTTCAAATAATTACAAGGGTCCACAAAACATATAGTTGTTAGTGTCTACCCCATCATTTGAACTTACTACTTAATAAGACTCAACTTTCGAATAGTTATGAATGTTAAATAGGCCCACCAAACACTTTTTCTTCTATAAAACTACAATGTCCAATGGAAAACACTATTATTTAGATAAGGTTTATGGTCAATCATATTTTTGTTGAGAGGAGACTAAAGGAAAACCATTCTACTAAATTTGTTGAGTACTTCAGTGTAGCTTCATCCCTTATGGTATCGGGCCTTTACATATGACATTTATGGTGTTGGGCCTTTGCACATTACATGAATTACTCTTGGTAAGCTCTATGCGAGCCTATACAAGATAATTGAAATTCACTTTAAATTTAAATTATATTAATAAGAGTTGTGTCATGGGAATTAGAAATAATAGAATATGAAAGTATAGGAATTGAAAATAGAAATTAGAAACAAAATCAATAGAGAATGAAAAACTTAGAAGATATATTGGGAAGTTCATTAACTAGGATGCGAGTCTACCGTGCTATTGTTTAGTTTGCGCATTAGTATCTATTCCCGGTGCTTTCATCCCACGATGATGGAAAACTCCAATTTTTTCTAAAAATTTGTATAGCCTGCACCCTAGAAGGCATGGATACCAGCCCACTACGTATGTCCAAAAATGTATAGAAATGAAGAAATCAATATAAAATCAACTAGTTTAATTTAAAATTTGAAATGATAAAGAAGAAGAAGAAGAGAAAGAACAAAATTGTCGTGTGGTCATAGTCTTCCACATGTCTGTTAGTTGGGATAAGAAAGTTTGTTGGGACTACTTGAGAGCTTGCTAGCAATGTTCAAGACCCTATCTTGGTCTTTCAACCTCCATGGGTAGTCAAAATAGGAACATGAAATCAAAGAATGTGTGCACTTAACTTATGTGTGTCTAGGACTAAGAACAAAAATGATAAAATAAATAAATCTATAAGCATTAATCGTTGGTCTATGGGGAGAAATACCATAGTGTGTATGGTAGGAGATGGGAAGGAGGTGATAGCTCCACAATGCTAAAGGAAATAATGAAACACTAATAATAAATAGAGACAAGGAATAAAGAACAACAAACCACCATGAAAGTGGAGGATGCTCACAAGGCCAAAGAGGTACAATAGAATGTCAGAATATTACAACATTTTGTAGTGCCAAAGATAATTATTGGAGGTTCCCTTGGAGAGCTCAAGCTTGCATGAGAAATTAGAGTTCAATCTTATAAGAATGAGAGGTAAGCTCAATAGACATTCAAAATGTAAAGGTGATTGTTCAACCTCCAAAAATTATGTATTACTATTATAAATGAATATTTGAAAGCTGAAAAGTTATGAACATGTCAAAAAATGTATGTTGTACGACTATATATTTGGAAGGCAGTAAGTGCATTGCACTAGAAGAAAAGAAAAAACATAGGAGAATACATTGCGACACATGAAATAGGGCTGAACATACAAAAAACAACACAATGCTATCATTAGGAGCAAGTATGATCTGAAATGTGTGTGAATTTAGGGGATAATACTTAGTGCTTAGCCTATAGTATTGTAGAATAAATAATTGAATATGAGTTTCTGCACTATGGCAAACTCGCTAGGAGTTGGATGCCTCCAAAAACTACTTTATTAGCTTCTAGTTCAAATATATATATATATATATTTGAAGAGAATATGAAAGATCACCTTGTCCTTGGAATTCAAAATGGATAGTTGGGAAGTGACAAAACTAACTAACAAAACCAAAATTTCAAAAAACTGTGATTTTTGGAACCCCAACTTGGCAGGGTCATAACTCCTAGCCATTTGGTCAAAATTTGGACTTTTTTGAATCATTACAAATATCTCCAAGAGAACTAGTTTGATTTTCTTTGAACCCTACATGTGGATACCATTCTAAGCAACCGATGAACGTCTTGGGCCCAAATTCTACTCCGAAGGCCTCAAATAATGTGATTTACTTAGATGTAAAAAATACTAAAAAAATTAGATTTTAAAATTTTTTCGTAGTTGCCTTTGCAAATGCCACCCAAGTGCTCCTGGATTGATATGGGATCATTTGTTCCCCCTTGAGAGGTAATGGGCTATTGAAATATGGTGAGCACAAACACAGATAACCAGATCAAACCATTTTAACACAGCAAAACATGAAATGTAGAATAATATATTATTGTCTTCGGATGATTTTCACATTGCATTATATTGGCTTTATAAAAGCCTCTTCCCTTTAACTATTTAATAACTACCTACATAACCTCCATACGGGAATGTAACTCCCACAAACTAACTATTGCTTTATTTACTAACATTTTTTTAATATGCATAAACTAACATATAAATGTAAATTGAACAATGTAATACCACTGTTACTATGACTATTATGCCAACATTCCCCCCTTATTACATTGTTCTTGCAATAGTACTAAGGGACCCCCCCTGAATGCTAATATACTCAACAAAGCTGATTACATAATATGAATACATATTTTATAGAAGATCTTCTCTCAAAGAACAAATCCTGAACCAAGCGGGGATCCATCATGCTATCTCATCTACCCTCAGAAAGGTGTAGCTTCGAGCTATGTTCTTGAGCTCTTTAGTCCCGAACTCTCAAATCACAAAGTCTTGAATTATTCACCAACAATCCCTGAGAGATACGACAGATCTCTATCATTGTCTAGTGACCGCAAAAGGGTATAATTTGTTGCAAGTATGGGCCTAACCGGTGTTGTTATTGATGTCAACATACTCCTGTTGCATTGATGATAAGGATTGGATGAGCTATGTGTTGAGGATATTGAGAAAATTAGTCATATCAGGAACAAAGAAGAACAATGAAGACAGTAAGGTAAAGATCCAAGATAAGATGACTATCAGAGGATGCGGTTCAAAGGGTTTGTAGATATGAGTCTTAAGATGATCTAGTAAATATTTCAGAGGTCCACACGAAGATCTGAAGAAGTTGTGGCCGCTCAAGTAAAACCGGTTCTGACAAGTGTTCAGAGGTGACAGAGTGACACAGATAGGTCTAGTGGGATCTGGAAATTCAATATCCTATTTTGCCGATTTGGTGGAGTGTTTAGGAAGTCCTTATGAAGTGATAACTCAATTGGTTAGTGGTCTGGAGGTCCGCAAGCATCTATTCCATTGTGACAGTGATAACAGACTATGTTCTTGAGGTTCCGGATGAGGAAGATAAGGATTTCAGTAAGCAGATGAAGTGTGGATGTTCTTGGTGGTTCAGGCAAGCTTGTGGTGGTCTTTGGATCATGTCCAGTTTGTCTTGGTGGTCTCCATTAGAGTTTGAGCTCGCAATTGAAGAATAACTTCTGGATGATGGTGTTCTTCCTAAGTTTGGCCGACTGGATGAATTACACATCTTGCAGATGTTTCTGTAGATGTTTGCCGACTTAGATGATTATTCCTAAGTCAATGTCTTGTATAAATAAGAAGTTGTAAAGTCATTTCAAAGTGTGTCTTGTGGAGATGAGAGTGTGCTAGCGAGGAAGAGAGCGAAAGGCAGAGCAGAAGTTTTGGGCTTAAATGGAACTGATTCAAGCATGGTGAATATGCTATTCTCCAGTTCAAGTATGTGATACTTATTATTTTGTAGACAGTGTGTCTCTTGTAGGCAGTGGGCCTCTTGTGAGCAGTGTGCTCGGGCATTGAGCCCTAATTGACATGTGCCATTTTGTTCTTTCTATTCTTCTAACAGAGAATACAATCTTAGGTTAATCACCCCGTGGTTTTTCCCTTAACTAGGTTTTCCACGTCAAAATCTTGGTGTCTTATGTGTTGATGTGTTTCTGCTCTTAATTTAATACATTATGTTTCCATGATTGATTTATTAATATGCTGCTAAATCACAAAGTGGATTTAAAGGTTTAATTGGAAGAAAGTTTTTGACAACTAATTCACCCCCCTCTCAACTGTCTGTCCTGAATCTAACAATTGGTATCAAAGCTAAGTTCCTCTAAAAGAGCTTAACCACTTGAGGAGATCCAGGATGTCATCCTACAAGAAGGATAGTCCGAAGTTTGATGGAGCCAATTTTAATCTTTGGAAAAGTCGCATGTAATGTCACTTACAATGTATGGGAATGCAGTATTGAACCATGGCTACAACAAAGTATACGCCCCCTCAGAATGGGCCAAAATCCACAAGTGAAATCACAGATGCTGAAAACAATCTGTGAACTAAAGAAGCCCTTCTAAGTGCCTTGTTTGATTCAGAGCTTACAAATGTTGTTGATCTACAAACTGCTTTTGAGATTTGGGAAAAACTAGAACTTCTGCATGAAGGAGACAAGTATGTTAAATGTGCAAGGCTACAGAGTTTGAAAGGAAAATTTGAAAATCTAAAGATGAGAGAAGATGAAAATATTACTACGTTTATGCCAAGAGTAAATGAGCTTGTTTGTGGCATTAGATGTGCTGGTGGAGTCTTGGATGAAGATGAGATTGTTGGCAAAGTTCTCAAATCCCTTCCTGCTTCTTATAAAATCAAGGTTGCTGCCATTGAAGAATTCAGAGCCCATTCAAGTGTCACAAGAGATCAATTAGTTGGTAAATTGGCCACATTTGAAATGACCAAGTTTGGAGATGTCCCCCCCAAGACTGAATCTGCATTCAAAGCTAGTGCTTCTGTAAAAGGAAAACAAAGGTTTGATTCAGGAGAGAACTCTTCAAGGAAACTATCATGGTATGAAAAAGAAAGAAAAGACTTGAAAGAAGAAGAAGCTAAAACTACTCAGCTTGAAGCCCTTATTGCAAAAAGACTGCCAAGAGGATCCGGTAAGTATGAAGGGAAACTGCCTTTTAAGTGTTTTAACTGCAATAAAATTGGTCATTTTGCCTCAAAGTGTCCGAAAAGATTTTCAAGGCCAAATCCTAACAGATCAAGGTTCCAAAAGAATTGTTACTATGTTCATGAAGAGGATGATAATGAAGGAGTAATAGATGATGAATCAGAGATAGGAAACAAATCCGGAAGTGATTGGGTGTTTATTGCTATCAAGGAAGAAGATCCAATGCCCTCTGAATCTGTTAATCATAAAGTTGTAGAAAGAGCTCTGGTTGCCCAAGTTGAAGAAAAGGATGATTGGGTCATTGACAGTGGATGCTCTCACCATATGACAGGTGACAAAAATAAGTTCTTAGATTTGGAAGGTATGAAGGAGGAGTGGTAAAATTTGGTGATAATTCTGCTAGTAGAATCAGAGGTAAAGGAACTATTTCTTTTGATGGAAAAAATAAAACGGGTAATATACTATATGTTGAAGGATTGAAGCACAATCTTCTCAATGTTGGACAGTTAGTGGACAAAGGCTATGATCTCCAATTCAAGAATGGAAAATCCCAGATCTTTGAAAGTTTCAGAACAGAGATTGTATCTGGTACTCAGACAAAAGGTAATATCTTCCATTTAGTTGGTACTGGTAAAAGTTCTCTATTTGTGCAAATTGATTAGAGTTGGCTATGGCATAGGAGGATGTGTCTGTTGCAAGTATGAGGTTATCCAGTGTTGTCATTGATGTCAACATACTCATATTGCATTGACAAGAAGGATTTGATGAGCTGTGTGCTGAGGATATTGAGAAAATCAGTCTCAGTCAGGAACAGTGAAGAACAGTGATGAGAAGAAGGTAAATGTACTGTATAGGATGAGAACCGGAGGATGCGGATTAAAGGGTTAGTAGATATGAGTCTTGAGATGCTACAGTTAAGATTTCAGAGGTCCGCATGAAGATCGGAAGGAGTTGTGGCTGCCGGTATAGAACCGGGTCCGGCAAGTATCTGGAGGTGACAGAGGATCACAAAAAGGTCCGGTGAGGTCCGGAATTGTATTATCCTAATCTGCGGATTGGAAGGAGTGTTTGGGATGTCCTTGTGATGTATCATTCTGATTTGTGTATGATTTGGAGGTCTGGAAGTACCTCTTGCATTATGACAGTGGCGACAGACTGTGTTCTTGAAGTTCCGGATGAGGAAGACAAGAGATCCCAGTAAGCAGAGGAAGTGCGGATGTATCCGGACAGTCAGACAGGTTTGTGAAGGTTCTTGGATCATGTTTAGGTTTTGTTGTTGGTCCGCATTGATGGTAGAGCCCGGAATTGAAGTTATTCTTCCGGATGAAGTTCTTGCTCTGTGTAGCCGACCGGATGAGTTGTTCATCCTGCGAATGTTCTTGTGATGGCCGACCGGATGTGTTATTCATCTTGCGGATACTCCTATGGTTGTTTGCCGACTTAGATGCTTGTTCCTAAGTCGATGTCTTGTATAAATAATGATTTGTGAGTTCATTTCAGTGTGTGGTGTGAGGATGAGTATGGTATAGCGAAGAAACGTGCGAAAGGCAGAGCAGAGATTGTTGCGCTTAATTGGAACTGATCCGGACATGGTAGAGATGTCATTCTCCAGTTCAAGACTGTGATTTTCATCACTTTGTAGACAGTGTGTCTCCTTGTAGGCAGTGGGCCTCTTTGTGAGCAGTGTGCTCGGGCAGTGAGCCCTTATTGGCATGTGCCATTCATTTTTCCTTATTCTTCTAACAGAGAATAATTCTTGGGTTAATCACCCCGTGGTTTTTCCCTTAACCGGGTTTTCCACGTCAAAATCTTGGTGTTCAATGTGTTGATGCTTATCTGCCCTTGTGTTTATGTATTATGCTTCCATGGATGATTATTTGATATGCTGCTAACTAACAACAGTGAGTTAAGTGTTTGAATGAGAAGAAGTTTTATACAACTGATTCACCCCCCCCCTCTCAGTTGTATGCCCTAGATCCAACAGTGTCATGTGAATTTTGATAATATCAAGATCAGTAACACTGAGGCTGTAAGAGATCTTCCAAAATTGGTAAGACCTACAAATAGCTTGTGCAAAGAATGTCAGTTGGGGAAACAAAGCAGAGTCTTATTCAAAAGTAAGGAACAATTTTCTATCAGATTATTGGACTTAGTTCATACTGATCTATGTGGTCCGGCAAGAATAAGGAGTGTGCAAGGTGATAGATACTTCATGTTATTAATTGATGACCATTCTCGGATGATGTGGGTTACTTTCCTGAAAGAGAAATCAAAAGCTCTTGAGAAATTCAAAATATTTAAGGCTATGGTCAAGAATGAAACCGGATTAAAATTAAAATGTCTGAGGTCTGATAGAGGTGGAGAATTCACATCCGGTGAGTTCATAGAATTCTATGAGAAACATGGAATAAAGAGACAGTTGTCTACTCCTAGGACTCCACAACAGAATGGAGTAGTGGAGAGAAAGAACCAGACCATCCAGGAAGCATCTAGGACCATGATGATGGAAGCAAATGTTCTTCAGATCTATTGGAGAGAAGCTGTCAGCACTGTAGTCTATACTCTCAATCGAGTTCAAATCAGAAGCAATACTGGTAAGACTCCTTATGAACTTTGGTTTGGCATTACTCCTACTGTGAGGTATTTTAGAGTTTTTGGTAGCAAATGTTACATTAAAAGAGATGAAGATCTAGGCAAGTTTGATGCTAGAAGTGATGAAGGAATATTCTTGGGTTACTCTACTCAAAGCAAAGCATACCGGTGTTATAACAAGAGACTGAGAAAGATTATAGAAAGTACAAATGTGAAGGTTGATGAAGGAATTGAAACACCTTCAAGGTTTTATGAATATGATTAAGATGATCAGAATGGTGTTCTGATTCAAGGAGCCCAAGCCCCTTCTGAAATTCAGATTCAAACTGATCCATTAAATCAGGAAGAAGAGATGAGTTGTAATGAGTCTGATCAAGAATTAGAAGTGCAAGAAACTCCCAAAGTTGCTAGGTATGTAAGACTGAACCACTCTAAAGATCAGATCATAGGTGATAAAAGCAAAGGTGTACAAACAAGGAGGATTGCTCAAGATTCAGATGAATATTGTCTGATTTCAAAGATTGAACCTAAGACAGTGAATGAATCTTGCAATGATGAAAACTGGACTAAAGTAATGGAGGAAGAGCTGATGCAAATTGAGAAAAATCATAGTTGGGATCTTGTTCCCAGACTTAGAAATAAGAATCTGATTAGAACCAAATGGGTCTTCTGGAACAAATTGAATGAAGTTGGTGAAGTAATTAGAAATAAAGCCAGATTGGTCTGCAAGAGTTACTCTCAAATAGGAGTTGATTTTGAAGAAACTTTTTCTCCGATGGCAAGAATTGAAGCAGTCAGATTATTTCTTGCTTTTGCTGCCTTCAAGGATTTTAAAGTATATCAGATGGATGTCAAGTCTGCCTTTCTGAATGGTGACTTGGAAGAAGAAGTATACATTGAGCAACCAGATGGATTTCAATTATCTGATCATAGTGATATGGTCTGCAAGTTGAAGAAAGCATTGTATGGACTAAAGCAAGCCCCAACAGCCTGGTATGAAAGATTGGATAAGCATCTTCTGAAGATTGGTTTCAACAAAAGTGCTGCTGACAGTAATTTGTACTTTAAAATTGATCATAAAAATATCTTGATTGTTGAAGTATTTGTTGATGACATCAATTTTGGAGGAAGAGATGATATGTGTAAAATTTTTGCAAATCAAATGAAAAGTGAATTTGAGATGTCCATGCTTGGGGAAATGAATTTTTTCTTGGGTCTACAAATTACTCAAACAAAGAAATGAATCTTCATTTCTCAGACCAAATATGTGAAAGAATTGTTGAAGAAATTTGGGATGGAAGAGTCAAAACCAATGAGTACTCCCATGGAAACCGGATGTAAATTAAGCAAAGATGATAACTCTCCTAAGACTGATCAGAAAAAGTACAGGTCAATGATTGGAGGATTGTTGTATCTCACTCAAACTATACCTAATATTATGAATGTTGTTGGTCTTGTTGCTAGATTCCATGCTGATCCTAGAGAATCTCATGTCATGGCTATCAAGAGGATTTTTAGGTATCTGAAAGGGATAGTTGAGATGGTTTGTGGTATGTTAGAGATCATAATTTCTCTTTTCATGCATATACAGATGCGGATTGGGCAGGAGATGTGGATGACCAGAAGAGTACTAGTGCTAGAACATTCTTTTTGGGGAAGAGATTGGTTTCTTGGCTGAGCAAGAAACAAGAGGCAATATCTTTGTTTACTCTAGAAGTAGAATATATTGCAGCAGCAGGTAGTTGCACTCAAGTTTTGTGGATGAAGCAAATGCTAAGAGACATAAGAGTAGAATATGAGGAGCCTATCACAATCTTCTGTGATAATTCAAGTGTAATAAATATATCTAAGAATCCGGTGTTGCATTCAAAGACCAAGCACATATCTATCAAGTTTCACTTTGTGAGAGAGGAAGTGAACAACAATGATGTCAGATTGGAGTTTGTGCCTTCCAAAAATCAGATTGCAGATATTTTTACTAAACCTCTACCTAAGGACTCTTTTGAGTATCTCGGGAAGAAGTTAGGGGTCATTACCCTTTGGTGATGAATTAAGGTGCATTGATGTGCATTAGTCTAGTGGATATCATAGTCATATCTTGTGGTCCAGATTGATGATGGGAGCTGCTACTCAGGGGGAGCAGCTAGTATGATTCTGAAATGGTGGAATTGCAAGTATGTGCCCTTTGCCATTGATGTCAAAGGGGGAGAGAAGACATGTGAAAAACAAGTGGTGGCTGATCAAAGGGGGAGCAGTAAAGGAAGAGAAGACAAGTGAATGGTTGTTGGTGATAGGGGGAGTTGTGTCAGTAAAGAAAAGTTCTTGTCTTGATGGTCAAAATAGTTTTTCACATCATATGTTACCATCAATGACAAAGGAGGAGATTGTTGCAAGTATGGGACTATCCAGGGTTGTCATTGATGTCAACATACTCCTGTTGCATTAATGATAAGGATTGGATGAGCTATGTGTTGAGGATATTGAGAAAATTAGTCATATCAGGAACAATGAAGACAGTAAGGTAAAGATCCAAGACAAGATGACTATCAAAGGATATAGTTCAAAGGGTTTGTAGATATGAGTCTTAAGATGATCTAGTAAAGATTTTAGAGGTCCGCATGAAGATCTGAAGAAGTTGTGGCCGCTCAAGTAAAACCGGTTCCAGTAGGTGTTCATAGGTGACAGAGTGACACAAATAGGTCCGGTGGGATCCATAAATGCAATATCCTATTCTGTAGATTTGGTGGAGTGTTTAGGAAGTCCTTGTGAAGTGATAACTCAATTGGTTAGTGGTCTGGAGGTCCACAAGCATCTATTCCATTGTGACAGTGATAATAGACTGTGTTCTTGAGGTTTTGGATGAAGAAGATAAGGATTTCAGTAAGCAGATGAAGTGTGGATGTTCTTGGTGGTTCAGGCAAGTTTGTGGTGGTCTTTGGATCATGTCCAGTTCATATTGGTGGTCCGCATTAGAGTTTGAGATCGCAATTGAAGAATAACTTCCAGAGGATGGTGTTCTTCCTAAGTTTGGCCGACCGGATGAATTACACATCTTGCGGATGTTCCTGTAGATATTTTCTGACTTAGATAATTATTCCTAAGTCGATGTCTTGTATAAATAAGAAGTTGTAAAGTCATTTCAAAGTGTGTCCTGTGGAGATGAGAGCATGGTAGCGAGAAAGAGAGCAAAAGGCAGAGCAGAAGTTTTGGGCTTAAATGGAACTGATTCAAGCATGCTGAAGATGCTATTCTCCCGTTCAAGTATGTGATACTTATTATTTTGTAGACAGTGTGTCTCTTGTAGGCAGTGGGCCTCTTGTGAGTAGTGTGTTTAGGCAGTGACCCCTAATTGGCATGTGCCATTTTGTTCTTTCTATTCTTCTAACAGAGAATACAATCTTGGGTTAATCACCCCATGGTTTTTCCCTTAACCAATTTTTCCACGTCAAAATCTTGGTGTCTTATGTGTTGATGTGTTTCTGCTCTTAATTTAATGCATTATGTTTCCATGATTGATTTATTAATATGCTGCTAAATCACAAAGTGGATTTAAGGGTTTAATTAGAAGAAAGTTTTTGACAACTGATTCACCCCCCTCTCAGTTGTCTGTCCTGAATCTAACATAATTCTTGATCATGTACTTTGAAGCTCGCTAGACAACAATCCATATTGAGCTCAACACCAAATCCCAACCTGTCTCCAAAATAAAAACTTCACAAAACATACATTCTTCAAATCCGTCAACATCAACAAAGAAAATCAAAACAACCAAAACAAAGAATGCTTCTCATGCAAAGTATCATCTCAAAGTAAGAAGCTAACTTGAGATGATGGAAAATCCTCCATCCTCTAATGCTGCCTTCCTCCAATAGGACCCTGTTACACTTTAACCAACTAATGTCTTGGATGAGTCTTTGGAGGCCTCATCAGGAATAGAAAAGATGGCCCTAAAAGCATAAGCTATCTTTGACATATGTGCATTCATGATGATAATGTCAAATCGATCCAATGATAGACCCATACACTAATCAACCTTATACCTCCATAAACACAAATATATCCTTAAAACTCCTTATACCTTCTATGTAATTACTATGATGCAAAACAAATTTCAAACCATAGATGTCTTACAAAGCAACCAAACTTCTTACAAAATCCCTTATTTCTCCAATTATTAAACCCTAAGCTCAAATCTGCATAATCCTTGACTGTCGTTGCCTCTGTCACTATCCACTGCAACACCCTTAGTATGAAATTAAATCTCATAGATGGTTCAAAAACACGAACTCAATTAAGTAATGCATTCCTTTATGACCAAGTGTATATCAGACAATCCTATAGTAATCAACAAAACCATACAGAAGCACAATGATTGCAAATGTATTTATATTTCCTCAATGAAATAAACTATTCGTTCCAATACTCCATGTATTTGAAACCATTCCTACCTTCTTTTACACAGAGATTAAAAACTAGATGAAAATAGTTCAGCCAATGGAAAGAACATTATTATATGGAGTGGAAGAATAAAGGAACATCAGAAACTTTCCCTTGGAGGGTTCACAATGTCCAGAACATGGGTTTCTCTCCGGTACTCATCAAATACAAGTCTGTATGCAATTACCAAACAAAAATAAGGACTGATTTCGTCCCAGATCGAACCTTTTCTCTGAACATATGCACTATTCTTTCGCTGTAATGACACGAGTTACCTCTGTAATTTCTGTTATCTATCTTCTAGGACTGTCGCCACCATTACTGATTCTCTTCCTATGGAGTTTTTAAAACTGATCTTCATTCCTCAACGAACCTCCAAGAATATTATTCCAGAGACTCTCCTTCAAACACACAGGCACACAAAAATCTTCAATGCTCTGATACCATATTGAAATATGGTGAGTACAAACACAGATAACCAAATCAAACCATTTTAACATAGCAAAACATAAAACATAGAATAATATATTATTTTCTTTGGATGATTTTCACATTGCATTACATTGGCTTTATAAAGCATCTTCCCTTTAACTATTTGATAACTACCTACATAACCTCCATACGGGAATGTAACTCCCACAAACTAACTATTTCATTATTTACTAACATTTATTTAATATGCATAAAATAACATATAAATGCAAATTTAACAATGTAATACCATTTTTACTATGACTATTATGCCAACATGGGCACCATTGCATTGATGCTCTGTAGCAGATGACGAAATCATGCTGCAATTTGATCCTTGGTGAGAAAATTGTCCAGCTTGTACCACACGGTAGAGAGGGATCTATTGCTTCTTAAATGTCTTGACAATAACATCCATGACTTGATTAGCTACTAATGGAATAGTTGTTTTTGGGTTCAACTCTATCCAATCAATGTGCTCAGCAACTTCGGAGGTGTCCAACAATGGTGGAAAATAGGGATGCAATAACTCAACATTGAAAACAAGATGCAACCCTAGAAATGGTGGAAGATTGAGCTCAAAAGTATTCTCACGAATTTTTTTAGGATGGTGTATGGCCAATAATGAATAGGATGAAGTTTTCTTATGGTCTCTAAAGTCACTCTTTTTGTCGATGAAGCCACACCTTGTCTCCAACTTGAAACTGATGAGGTGTACGATGCTGATCATGCCTTTCTTTATACTTTTGATTTGTGTGTTGCAGGATTTCATGAACCTGTTGTTGTATATGACAAATTATTTCAACAAACTTTGATGCTTTATCCACCTCCTTCTTAGCATGTGTTGATAGATCAAGAAGTACGAATGGTAAGGCTATATCCATGGGATCCAAAGGCTGATACCTGAGACAAAATTTGAATGGGTTATCCCCTATAGAACCATGTAGAGCACAATTGTAACTATGTTGTACATAGGGTAGGCTCTCATCCCATGTGAAGGGATGCCTTAATGATTCACAACTTCAGTTTGTCGATTTGTTTGTGGATGGAATGTAGTGGACTTTGTCAACTTGGTCTTTGATGTAAGAGCATCCGGGCTCACAAGCAATCTTACATCAATAAAAAAAACATTTTATTTATTTTACCCTTTTGTTTGTCTTGCATATTTCTAATCAACATCATACACAAAATTTGGGGAAATAAAATAAATATTTTAATTCTCCAACACTCCAAGGAAAAGACAAGGCAAGCTGCATATAGGCAAAATCCTAGTCACCTACATGCTAGAAGACAAAAAATGGACAATGAAGAGTTTTCAAGCATCCAAGTCATGAAGGAAAGAAACAAAGGAATTCCAAGAGTCTCATTTTTCCAATTTGGAAACCACCAAGCAAGAAGAGGAATACCAAGAGTAATTGGAGCCTAAAGGAAGAAGATGAAACTTGGCAAAGGAGATATGATAAATAGATAGAAGTTTGGCTCCAAAGAGGCATTGAAAAAAAAGAGAAGAGTCTAAGTTTATTTCTTATTTTTTGCAGGTCATAAAGATGATGTCCTCATGTGATGTTGAAGAGAATTCTACAAGGGAAATACATCCATTTTGATGAGACAAAGAAAGTGGACATCCATTGTGACTTGTTAGGTGAAAAGTTTCTGAATTTTTAAGTTTATGGAGGTGGATAGTTGGAAAGTTTGTAAGAGATACTTCATAATTGGATTTGTGGAGGTTATGTATGTGTGTTACTATCTTGATTAGCTACATAAGAACATTTGGGTTGTAATTATTTGCTTCTAGTCATGTTTTATCAAATTCTCAAGATATATTGTTACTTCATAGTTGAAATTGTTGCTATAACATTCACAAACTATATTCACTTAAGGGCTACAAGTTTAAGAGGTTAATCTACATTTATTTTGCTTAAACTAAAGGAATCAAAGGGACAAATAATAGTCCTTAAGGGTTGGAATTTATCAAAGTTAATCTAAGAGGAGTGAAAAAATCTTGACAAACAACAATCTTAAGGCTAAAATTTAACAAGTATATGTTGACACATACAATTTATTACAATATTTGAAGTTTTGAGCATATGATTATAAGAATTTGAAGGCATGAGTATTGTTGTTATAACAATTCACATAAGTGAAGCTGATTGGGATCCATGATGGGACAATCCTTCATTGGATTCTCTTGTCATGACTGCATCAAATGATATCAGAGCAGGTATTTTTTTGGGAGGTATGTTGAGGTGAGTTTCAAGAGATGGTATAGCTCTAATATTTTGTTACAGGTATGAGGGAAATTCCTGTAACTACAGAGAGCTAGTATTTGAGATTGAGGTTTAATTTGTATTGCTATCCTCCAATAGAGATAAAGTTGGGTAGAAGGTGTATGAACGCCCTCCACTATAAGAAAGTGGATATAGGGGTTTTGAGAGGTGCATTTTCCAAAGTCTTTGTTGGGTAGAGGATAGTTGTGGGATTTGGTAAATATGAAAGTGTGTGATTTATTCATATTGTGAGAAAAGATTGTGTGAGTTTTGTGGTTATTTTGTATGTGTGTATAGAAAATGTCTTCAAGAAAGAGGAAGAGTATGAGTTTATCCTTGGGTAAGGCTTTAAAATTTTCATTTATTGAAAGGAGCAAAAGAAGGTTAGATGAAGAAAGTTGTGCCAGGATTCAGAAAAAGTGTGCAGAAATTTCTGGGAGGTTAGATGCCTTGGAGAAAATTATAATGAAAGGAAAGAGAAAAGAAAAGAAGATGGGAGGTAATGAGTCACACAAATTTTCTGATTTAGTTTTATGTGTAGGAGAAGAAGAAATCCTTATGCAAGAGGATGAGGAAGAAGAAAAGAATGAGAATGTAGTAGCAACATGTCTTTTTGAAGGCATGGAGGAAGCAGAGAAAGAAGTTGTAGCTAAGGGTGAAGAAGAGAATAAAGTTTCTGTAGTTGTGTGTCCTTTGAAGGACATATTGGTAAATTCAAAACAGTGTGAGGAAGAAGTGAATGAAGAGGTAACATAGTTTATTGTGGATTTGTTTCATTTTAATAATATTTGTTGTAATGAGTTGAGTGCAGGAGAGATGGTAACAAGAGAATGGAAATAATTTTGGTTGAGGTGGTTGGATCATGGTGGGCTGAATCCCATGAGAAAAGAGAAGAGAGGAGAATGCATTTGGTGGAGGATATCAACTTATGATGGGCAAAATTCAACAAGTGAAGGAAAGATTGATAAACAAATTTGGCAGAGGAAGATAGGAAGGGTTGCAAGAAAATGTTGGAAAAAGAGAAGAAAGAAATTTCCATGGTACCTATGATAGCATTGGAGAATTCTCTTCAATCATGGATCCTATGAAAATTTTCACCTAACAAGTCACCATGGACATCCACTTTATTTGTCTCATCAAAATGGTTGTATTTCCCTTGGAGAATTCTCTTCAATCACCTATGGACGTCCTCTTAATGACCTACAAAAAATCAGAAATAAACTTGGACTCTTCTCTTGTATTTCAATGCCTCTTTGGAACCAAAATTCCATCTATTTATAATATCTCCTTTGCCAAGTTTCATCTTCCTAATTTAGGCTCCAATGACTCTTGGTATTCCTATTCCTTCTTGGTGGCATCCAACTTGAAAAAATGTGACTCTTGGGATTCCTTTGTTTCTTTCCTTCATGACTTGGATGCTTGAAAACTCTTCACTGTCTAATTTTTGTCTTCTAGCATGTAGGTGACTAGGATTTTATCTATATGCAACTTGCCTTGTCTTTTCCTTGGAGTGTTGGAGAATTAAAATATTTATTTTTTTTCTCTAAATTTTGTGTATGATGTTGATTAGAAATCTGCAAGACAAACAAAGGGTAAAAGAAATAATTTTTTTTTGGTTGATGCAAGATTGCTTGTGAGCCCATATGCTCCTGCATCACAAACTTCTTACCCAGTGTGTCTGATGCAGGAGCATATGGGCTCACAAGCAATCTTGCATCAACCAAAAAAATATTTTATTTCTTTACCATTTTGTTTGTCTTGCAGATTTCTAATCAACATCATACACAAAATTCAGAGAAATAAAATAAATATTTTAATTCTCCAACACTCCAAGGAAAAGACAAAGCAAGTTGCATATAGATAAAATCCTAGTCACCTACATGCTTGAAGAAAAAAAAATTAGACAGTGAAGAGTTTTCAAGCATCCAAGTCATGAAGGAAAGAATCAAAGGAATCCCAAGAGTCACATTTTTTCAAGTTGGATGCCACCAAGAAGGAATAGGAATACCAAGAGTCATTGGAGCCTAAATTAGGAAGATGAAACTTGGCAAAGGAGATATTATAAATAGATGGAATTTTGGTTCCAAAGAGGCATTGAAAAACAAGAGAAGAGTCCAAGTTTATTTCTGATTTTTTGTAGGTCATTAAGAGGACGTCCATAGGTGATTGAAGAGAATTCTCCAAGGGAAATACAACCATTTTGATGAGACAAAGAAAGTGGATGTCCATGGTGACTTGTTAGGTGAAAATTTTCTGAATTTTTAAGTTTGTGGAGGCGGATAGTTGGAAAGTTTATAAGAGATACTTCATAGTTGGATTTGTGGAGGTTATGTATGTGTGTGTTGGTAAACAAATTTGTCCCTGTGAATGAATTCTCAAGAATGACTCTATTTCACCTAGAAAGTAGCGACGAACTGGCCGATAGTTGGAGAGATCGCAACAGAGCAATGATCTTCCTCTGTGTTTGAGAGGGGTAGTTCCCTCGTATGACCAAAATAAGGGTTTTTGTGGTATTTTAACTAGAAATACCAAAAGTAAAAGAAAACTAAAGGGAAAATGAATTATAGAAACCCTAGTAGCAGACACACGAATACCGACTGGAATTTCAAGATTTGTACAAATATAAAGAAAGGTTCACCATAAAATCAGAAACACACATTTCCCAGATTTGTATGATGAAGGGAAAGTGATCACAAATATTGGAACTATGACAATAATGAAGAAAATAGCTCACGAACCTCAACACACGAAGAGATAGGTTTGCATGAACAATATTAAATCAAGATACCAAGACTAAAATTGTATTTTCACACACATATTGTACAATTCACAAATATTCCAGTAAATAACCAATGTTTTCCCACAATAATATAGAGAATATACCTATTCAACATACGAGCAATAGGTAATGAAAACACAAAAAACATCTGAAACACACGAATCAGCTATTTTATGTATTTATTTTGAAGTTATACAACTACAAAACTTCTCTGTACAAAGCATGAGATCCATTAGCTCTCTATTTTTCTTCAACTCTGCTTAATACTAGAAAAGAACTAGAAAAATGTAATCATTGGGACTCCCCCTTTTCATTCCAAATAGACTTGTATTTAAAGGCTTACATTTGGTAACCACCTAGTAACTACTTTGTAACTACCCTTTTTTTGAAATAATAAATCTTACTTTGGGTTAATAACTTTTCCCGAAATAAGATTCATTTTCTAACATTACATTACAAAAAGTGACTTAAGTCACTTTTAGAAAAAGGCAACTAAAAACCTATAACTTGAAAGAAAAGCCAAGTCATTGGTTCGCTGAGGTAGTCATCATGTCTTCTTCCAATCCATGAGTCACTTGGTCAAACTGAGATCTATCAACAACAATCTAGCTTTCAAATATGTTCAACCCAATTAATGACTAAACCTTCATCGCTCTACTAATTTTGATCACCAAATTCAGCCTTTCCATTACAAAGATACGAAGTTCCAAGTATTGCATTAAAACTTGTCTTAATCATAATATCTATGGAATATAATTTTGAGATGCAAACTCCTTATTCCAAAAATGCTCAATCTATCAAATATCTTGCAACTTTGAATAAGTGACACCAGTCTTCTAACTTCATTTGATCACCCAAGAATACTCTATAAGTAACCATGTACATAAAACTAGCCAAAAAATCCTTTCTCCATAGCAACAAATATAAAAACCCAAATTGCCAGATGAATAGCACCCACATAAAATCTTCATGTTATCTCATCTTATTTAATAAGTGCTCAGGATTAAAGGACACATAAATGGTTAAGAAACTTCATTAGAGCAATCACTGGTCTTGGACATGTTTGTATGGTCATCAGGTAATAAGTTGAAATCTAGTTTGATCTCTACCATGGCAAAGCATAATGAGAATACCCTACAGTCCTTAAACATAGTCGTCAACCAATTATCCCTCTTTTATAGAAACCTAGAGCTTATGAGGGATTTGTCTTCATGTATCAATAGATTTCCTTTGAGACCACATGAGCCCGACATAATCTTATCCAAACTTAATCATAGTTCACCTTCCACATGTCACATAATTTCTTTCAACTGAATGGGATGTTCTCTCCAAAAGAACATAAACCATTTCAAAGATTTCATTTGGTGCATTTCCTATCTATATGAGCATTTTCAACCAAGTATATGACAATGCTTTGATGGGCTACCATACCCTACAATCTTAGCATTCCGTGAGATAGACATTTCTTTACTCTGGCACGGTTAGTTTTTTGTCTGCCAATTGCATTTCCTTAGAAGTTTCTAAAGTCTTTTCAACAAATCCATTTTGTGTATGTTGCAATCATTGCAGTCCAAGAGATTAAATTTTGTTGAGGGATTTTTCCAAACCAATCTCATGCTTCATCTATGCTGCCATTTCATAGACACCTCCCCAATCATGGTATTTGAGGAAACAATATCTCGTTGAAGGCATTTGTCTAAACAACTCGCATGCATTATGTTTATCCTTTCAATTTGTGCATACATGTCATCCATAACATTGGCAGACCTGGAGTTTAAAAACTATTCTTTATTTATTTGTGTTCTTTGCCTCTCTGTGCCGCACTTCTATATTTAGCATGTCTACCAAGATGGCATGTGATCATTTCATATCATCTTTGAGGCATTCCACAAATAGTTTACGTGCCTTGTCTATGCTTCGTTATGCGTATATGTCTACTAGGGAGATTGCAACTATAATGGTTGACAAATGTTTGTTTTAAATCATGCTTTGATGGTTGTTTAGACCTTGTTCCAAACAATGTATTTATATGAACTTTCAAAAACCTTTACAAAGAATTCATTTTATGAGTATCCTGGAGTCAATGAGTTCCACGAAACCACATTTCTTTGAGGCACATTTTATTGAACAATTCGCATGCTTCCATAGACCAATCGAAGCACATGCAATTACTTCATCTAAGAGGAATCCACTTCTGATTATTGCTTTGATGGCCGTCCATATCCTGCTCCAAAGTTCCATTTTGGTAGAGACTACGAGTAGGCTGGCAAAAGTTGTGGAGTTCGGCTTGAATACCAACCAGCTACATTTGCTTAAAATTTTTTGTAACCTTTTCAATAGAATCCATTTTGTACATATCCCTGTAATCATTGCATTCTGTGAGAGCAAATTTGTTTGAGGCGTTATGCCATATATCATGTGCATTGTCTATGCTTTCACGGTTTGCACATAAGTCTGCCAGAGCATTTCCAACCATAATATCTGACAATAATCCTCTTTCCATTATGCTTTGTGGGTGGCCATACCTAATTCTAAAATTCCCATTGTTACAGGCCGCAAGGATTTTGGCAGAGGCTATTCATCTTTCTTCTTGCAAATTGCATTCATTTGAAAGTTTATAATGCCTTTAACAAAATCATTTTGTGCATATCTTATGGTCGTGGTAGTCCATGAGACTATATTTCTTTGAGGCAGTTGTTAAACCATTCACGTTTCTTTTTCTTTCTTCTTGCTGTCGCAAACCCCCCGTATCTTTTCTGCGGAGCTTTTGCTGATAAAATATCTTCGTTCTCAACAATGCAATCGTTGCATTCCATGAGATGATATGCTTGAGGCGCTAGATCAAACCATTCATGAGCTTGGTCTATGCTTTTAGGTTTAACATATAGGAAAACCAGCACACTTCAACCTAAAACATTCCCTAATAATGCTTCTTCAGTCATGTTTTAATGGCTATCGATACCTCTTTCAGTGTTCTATTCTTGCACAAATCGGGAGGATGTTCACAAAGCCATGGAGTTTGGATTTGCAGAGGTGGTTTGGATCGACTTGTTGCATTCCCTTGAAAGCTTCTGAATCCTTTTCAACAAATAAATGGAATCTATCCTGCACTTAATGCATTCTGGGAGATGACATTTTCTTGAATTCAGTTAAAATAGTTTGCATGCCTCTAACTGATGCTTCCAGATCAATTATGGGTAGTGTCTATGCACCATACAAAATGCACCATATGCATCTGATGGTGTCATAATACATGACATATCTAACTGTTGTTTACCTCTGTATCTGAATGATGATAATTTTTTTCTTTCTTTCGCTGGAGTTGTTGAATGCTGCACTATTCTTGAATCGATGCTACCCTTTGCACTATGCTTTGCAAAAGAGGTGGTGCTTTTGTCAAAGCTAAGAATAAAAATATGAAAAATAAAGAAAAATAAAGCAAAAAATGATGCAGTCATAAAGCAAAAAACTACCCAAAATAATGCAAAAAAAACTACGATGAGATTTTGGGCAAAAAATAAAATAGGAAATAATTGGGCGAGGCAAACAACAGTTAGGTATGTCATGTATTATGACACCATCGGATGCATATAGTGCATTTTGTATGCTGCATAGACGTTGCCTCAATTATGCATGGTGAGGCATAATATAAGGGAAAAACAATAAGTTAAGTCAAATGCCAAAAATGAGTTTGCAACTCCAAGTCACTATTGAGCGTCCACATCACATACGTAATCTTCAAGAACATTAAAACGCCTTGCATGCATGTAGGAGAATTTGGCAGTGGTGGAGGTAGTGGGGTTTGGGTTCGCCTAAAATGAAAGTCACCTCCATATTTTACTTTTTCAAAAGTGGCATAGAACTCCTTTCTTCTAATGCATACGTGCCCACTTTGCCAAACTCACAACTTAAGATTTTAGTTATGAAGTTGATTTAGCCGAATTTAAAAGTCACATTCTCTTTGGAGTTAGCTGACTTCACAAATGATGATAACTAATTCATACATATTTCTTATCATTTGAAAAATGATATCAATTTGTGAAAATTTCTAAGTAGCTTCAAATTAGTTAGCCAAATTCACAAGTTAATGTAACTAACTTCTCCTTTTGCAAGTTTGTTTTTGAAGTTAGCCAAAAGTCCAAGTTGTTTCCTTCTTTCACTTTTTCAGAAGTAACGGAAAACTTCACCTTTTTAGTGCAAAGGCGCCAACTTCGCCAAAACTGAAAGTATCCTCCCACTTTCACTTTTTGCTAAGTAGATGACAACTTAGTTTTGGAGCAAAGTCTTTACTTAGCCAATTTTGAAAGTGATTACGTTCTCATATTTAGTTAGCCGACTTCACAAGAACTTGTACTTGACTTGTTAAAACTTCTAAGTCACTTCAGCTTAGTTAGGCGCATTTGCAACTCGAAATAATTCTTTTTCCTTCATGTCTTTCATTTTCATGAATTTATGCAACTTGTGAACTTAGATTTGTGCATACGAAGTTGATCTTCATTCTAATTTGAAAATATCAAAATAACTCCATGTAGGAAAATGAAATATTTTGCTCTTTTCAGTGAACTCCACTGCAAATATGTTGACCCAGTCAACCGTGCAAGCGCGAGAAATGGTGAAAAATGTATAACTTTTGACTAGAGCCCCAGATTGTTATGAATATTTGAAAAATTATCTGTGATGATGATATAAGCCCATATATAAGAGGATTCTTCTTGATCTTCAAGAAAATTATCTTTTTAATTATTTCTGCAAACTTTGCGCGGAAAAATTAAACTTTTAAAATCTCGCGAACCATCAAGTGTTTGGATCTGAAAACTTGCCATATTTGGAGAAATGATGTTATTGACACCTCTGTAAAAGCATTTGTTTCTAGTTGCTATACATATTCAAATTTAATTATTTTGTAGAAATATGTAAATTGGATAGGCACACCTTGGAACTTGAGTGAAACATTGATTGTTCTTCCTTCAGAATGACGCCACTATACAAAGTTCAATGCAGGGCAATAGTATGAACAAAGTAGAATGCGACATCTTGATGATGAGTTATCACCATGACTGATGTAGGAAGTGTGTGAAACTAATGACTTGCAACCAAAAAAGGTGACTCGACATAAGGCTTCGATGCATGATCAAACTTATCATTTCAATATAAAAGTTTAAATTTTGGAGGTATTGAAACGAGGTCAACAGTGTGTTACCATCTTGATTGGCTACATAAGAACATTTGGGTTGTAAGTATTTTTTGCTATTAATGTTTTATCAAATTCTCAGGTTATAATGGTATTTGATAGCTAACATTATTGCTATAGCATTCACAAGATATATTCACTTAAGGGCTATAAGTTTAAGAAGTTAATCTGCATTTATTTTTCTAAAACTAAAGGAATCAAATGGACAAATAACAATCCTTAAGGGATGGAATTTATCAAAGTTAATTTGCCTCTAAAAGAAGTGGAAAAATCTTGACAAACAACAATCTTAAGGTTGAAATTTAACAAGGATATGTTGGCACATACAATTTGTTAGAATATTTGAAGTTTTGAGCACATGATTATAAGAATTTGAATGCATGAATTTTTTTTTTATCACAATGCACATAAGTGAAGTTGATTGGGCTGCATGATGGGACAATCCTTCATTGGATTCTCTTGTCATGACTGCATCAATGTTCATCATGGCCCAAAGTGATGACAAAAAATTGTCAAGGTACCTAGTGTCCCTGTCAGAGATGATACTTTTGTTAAAATTAAGTAACACTGAGAGGGGGGTGAATCGGTGTTCTGTAAAACTTTATGTTCCTTTAACAATTTATCACATATATTCAAAAGAAAGAAGCATAAATAGAAATAACAAAATCATGACACATGAACACCAGGATTTTTACGTGGAAACCCGGTTAAGGGAAAAACCACGGTGGGGGTTAACCCACGAGAATTTATACTCTGTTAAAAGTATTATAAATGGGGAAGGCACTTGCCTTTAGGTACACTGCCCAGAGCTCAGTGCCTACATAATTGATTACAAAAGTTTACAGGAAATTTGAACTGAAGAATAGCATCTAACAATGCAAAATTACAGTTCCGGTTGAGCTCAATAAACTGACTTTGCACACTTCATCTTTCTCTGCCCTACTTCCCTGCTCTGCCATGATCCAAAGCTTAGATATCCTTACTTCACATCTAATTCTGCTATACTTCACACTTATCATTTCATATTCAGATCTTCGCACACTAAAATGCTCGAATCCATCGATCATATATATCCGCTACAAGAAATTGCATCAACTGCAGTCAGCCTTAAGAAAAACTTAGAGAATTTTTAAGAGCACTATTCTGTCAGCTGAATCCATGTACAAATACCAATGCGGACCAGAACTTATGTATCCAGGTCACCTCACATGTCAGCCAATACCACTGGATCTCATAAATTACTCGACCAATCACTTCTCTTCATCTGCACAAGGATCAAACACCTAGTTGGCATGTTCTTCACCGGACTGAACTGTCTAACCAAAACTCGATACTCATATGCATGTAACTTTCAATCCCTTCATCACTACAGGCTAAAATATTAGATTTAGGTAGCCCTGACATCCCTTAACATTCACTCAGATCCGTATCACAATGTGATTACCTGTGGAGAAATACGGACTAATATGTTAAACCCTATCAAATGCTTTGTTCTTGTCTATCCAGACTTAGATAAATCTGCAATCTGACTTTCGGTATGATCCTCTAATGAAATGCAGATGTGTAAGATAGATTTAGTTGCCATAAATGACAACACCTAATATGCCTAGAAGTGTCTCTTGCCAACGATCTCCCCCTTTGGCATTGATGGCAACACTTAGTGAAAAATGACTAAGTGTTAGAATAGCTCCCCCTTACTATATACGTACTTGTTATTTCCAATGCTCCCCCTTAGATTAATTCTTCATTTTTCACTACTTTTCCTCTCCCCCTTTGACATCAATAGCAAAGGCTGGGATCCACATATCAAAATTCATGCAAAAATTTTATGTACATGGGTCAAAACTCTGAGTATATACTTCCGCATATGAACACACAGTCCTTAAGCCTTGTTCATCAACAAAATGATATCCCCACAACTGTTTTTCAACTGTGACAATTCACTATTCCAGTTCTTCTTTATGCTACCCAAAATGGATATATGGCCACTGAACAAAAATGCTTGTAATTTTGCCTTTTGAAGGTCAATAGGATCACTAGTAGCAGCAACAGCTTGGGATTCTACCAATAGATCATACATAGTTTCTAATTTGGGGGAAATCAGTCCCCAGAGCTCATCCAATCTGCCCAAAACTTTAACCTTTTCTTTCTCCAGGTCACTCAACTCATTCCACAAACTCACTGCTTCGGCATTCTTTGGTAGATACAGACTCAGTTAAAGGACTATATGACTGAGAAATGTTAGACAATTTGAGCTCTAAGCCCTTAATCTTCTTCCCATTATCTTCAACAGTTTTAGATCAGTTTAAGCAAAACTTATAAATCTCTACTCCTTCAGATAGGGCATTTTGAATACTCTTTACACTAGTATCAAGCCTTGATCTATCATAACTAATTATTTTCTTTTTTTCATCAAACCTCTTCTCATTGAATTCATTTCTGACTTTAACTTCTGCTGACTTCTCTAAGGTTTCAAAATGAGAACTTACAAAGTTTATCAGACTTTTCAACTAACTGGAGGGAGATGCTGATAAATCCTTTTGAAATGTGGGCATGATTTTCTCCAAAATCCCAGATGCAAGGCAAAGCAAGTCACTATCTTCTATATGTGACTTTAAGATTTCTTCTCTGGCCTTAGCTTGTGCAATAGAGGCCAACTTTATCTTCTGCGCTGGTGATAAAATATCAAAATTGATTGGTCCTTGTATTATATCCTGATCTTCTTCAATTTCTTTATCTCTTTCCAAAATTTCTTTCTCTGCTTCTGTAGTGTTTCTTGCGCAAAATGATGTTTCAGACTTATGCTCTTCAAGGCCTCCACCTTCTCCCTTTTTGAAGTCAACCACATTGTCCTGCTCATCATTTTCATTCTTTTTCTTTGCTTCTACCTTCTCTGCATCATCATCAGAGGCATCTTTGCTTTTATCTATATCAAAAATTTCTTCTACATTCTCTTTTAGAGGATTTGGTGTATTAGATTCCTCAACATCCTGAGTGGAGGAATCAATTCTATCATCAGTTTCCTTTTCTTGATCTTCCTTTAGCATTTCTTCATCTTCTTTATTCAAAGTTTCTTCTTCTAGAATGGAGGCATCATCAGTTTTAGTTTGTTGCTCATTTTTTTGCAGCTTTTCATCATCCAGAATTGATGTATCATCAATATCAATAAGTTCTTCTGTAACCACATAGAACTTGTTCTTGTCCAATGCTTTCCTTAGAATTTGTTCTATTTCTTTAACAATTTCATCAATATCTCTAATCATCAGCTTATTCATCATTTTCTTGCTTCTAAATTCATTCTTGACTTCTTTAAGAATCTTATCTTCTTCTTTTCTGGAGATCACTGGACACAGACTAGACATTACATGTTCCCTCAGCTCCATATCCTTTGTTTTGGTAGCTTCTTTTCTTATTTTACAGAATGTCTCTTAAACTCTTAGGAACTTTTGACAAAATCTCCACTAGTGCTCTATTGCATACATTCAAATATTTTACAGTAGCATCCTCCAAAATTCTTTTGTCAGCATCATTGTAATGATCATAGAATTTAGTCATTGGTTTTAGGTTTCCATCTACAGTGATTGATTTAATGATATCCTCCATAGAAGGAGTTGGCTTCTCAACATCAACCTCTGACTTATACCTCTTACTTGGCTTTTTGCTTCTGGAGGGCTTCTCCTTAGACACTTTAACAGTTTTACTGCCTGAGGCCTTCAACTCTTTAACATCATCATCTGAATTAGTCTTTTCTTTATCCTCCTTCTTCACACTACCATATGACCTCTTGGCCATTACTTTTGTTCTTTTTCTTTCCTTACCGGTAGGTTTTTCTTTGGATTTCTCTGCAACAGGAGAAGATGATGTACCAGATGTTGAACTAGAACTCCTAGTAGTTCTTGACTTGGAAGGAGGTTCTACCAGAACACTTTTCTGTTCCTTGTCCTACTTCTCCTTCTCAGTTTTCTTTGTCCTTTCCCTGAATTGTCTCACAACTTCCTTGCTAAGGCCTAGATTCTTAGCCAATTGCTCAACTTCTTTCCTCACAGTCCTATTAATTTCAGGAGCCTTGAATTCAAGATGCAATTTTAATGAAATCTCTTCATATGTTCCAAATCTCTCCTCAGTTGGATCCCTAGGCTAGCTCAACAGATGTTGTGTATACAACTCCAATATACGTCCATCCACTTCATACCCCATGGGCATGATCCATACAACTCTAGGTTCCACTGCTTCCATTTTGCATTGATCAACAGTAACCATAAAACAAATGGTGTCCTTGTATTTTTCAACCATAGCCCTAGGTATTCTATCCCTAGCCTGTATTATACTTTGGAAGTTTTTGAAGAATCCCTAAAGTACAGTCTTTTGTGCATCATAATTACCCAGACAATTCAAATGATTTCTAATCTGGACTTCTACCGGTTGGTTGTTGGACCAATATATATTCTTATTCCTAGGGAGCTCACTCAAGAAATAAAAGAAAAGACACATGATTAGCGTACCATATTTGAATGAGTACCTCTTGTCCTTCTTTATCTTCCTCAGGTTCTCCATAAGCTAGTTCAGCAATAGTTCATAGAGATCATAGTCTGCATTCTCTTTTACCATCTGATATGTAGTATAGATGGTTGTTCCAGACACTAAATTTTCTCTGCTAGAGAAACATATCTTGTACCCTATTACCATCGATGCGAATCTGACCCCATGATCATCTATATCATTTATAGTCATAGCTCTCTTATCAAATTTTGATCCAGTTGTCTCTGTGACTTCCAGATTTTTCACAGCCTTCAACTGAGGCAAAGTATCAGTTGAATTCAATCTTGTAACTACCCTTATTACATCTTTTGTGATCTTGAATGGATGATTCATCCATAAAAACTCATTGTGGATATGGCTCAAAACATACCGGACCCACTCATCCTCTACGAAACTCGGAAACCCAACAAATTGTATGAACTTCTTGTCTTCTAGGACTTTGTATTTCGGTTTGAGCTCAAAATTACCACCTTTTAAGTGATTTGTCAATAGATCATCAAACCTTGAGTCACCATGCTTCTCTAGAGGCATGTGAATGTAAGCCCTAATGTCTTATGTGTGAAGAACTCCCTATGGAACCTCAGAAAATGCTCCCATCAGATCAACTTGAGTGGACTTGAAGGGGTGCTTTTTAAACTTTGTCCTAGTTTTCTCAGTGATGTTCACAACTAGAGGTGTAGCCATTTCAAAAATATTACAAGTTCAAAGCTTCGCAGAGAATTACCTTTTTCTTCATGGAATTAGGGTTAGCTGTCAAAATCATTTTTGCACTTCAAACCTCAAAAATTTCATCTCAAGCGCTCTTCTCCTTATTCTCTTCGAATGCAAAGTGATTCAAGTGTTTGAATGAATGACCTTTTATCCTCCGTAAAACCTAATTCTCCATTGTAATAAATGCTCTGCCCTAATACATCTGGTTGCACTGTTTTTGCATATAGTCAATCTTTAATTGCTCTACAATCAATCACATTAGCTTCTTGTCTTCTAGAATTTGCTTCAACAGATCTGCAATAGGCTTCTCTTTCTTCATCCATTGTACCAAATTTAGGCACCCACCTGCTGGCAGGGGGAATTAGATTTTCAATGTAGCTCCCCCTGAGCCAGAGCTCCTGTTTCAATTCTCAGAGGAATTAACAGCACCAGATTCCAGTGCGGACCCATCACCATCATTCACTTCACCTTTCTTTACCCATGTTTTGTTCATTTCATTTTGGATCTCATTCACATTTACTTTACCCTTTCCTTTATCTTGTCCCTACAATTTTTGGTTTCTATTTATCGAACCTTTTTTGTCATCATTCCTGCTTCTACAGAATCTTGCAACATGACCAGATCTATTGCAATTGAAGTACACAACATTTCTTTACTCATTTACTTGATTTTCTCTTGATCTACACTTATTAGCCGTGTGTCCAAATCTATTACATGCAAAACAATAGCCATTGAGAGAATTGACATTTCTTCTGTTGTTAGAGTAGTTCATCATCATACTTCTGCATTCATTGGATCTATGACCATACCTTTTACAATTGAAGCATTGACTGGAGAAGGGTGGACCATTTTTTATTCACTCTACTTTTGCACTGAGTAGCTCTATGACCAAATTTATTGCAATTGAAACAATTTCCATTGAAATATGGATACCTTTGAGCATTATGTTGTCTTACCGGAGGTCTTCTAGGTCTATTTCTTTGATTCCTTGATTTAGGATTTCTTTGACCGGATTCAGAGCTTTCACCTTTCTCATATCCCGGACCATGCTTATCATCTACCATCTTCTGACTATGAAGCAACACTTGCAACTTCTAGTTCATGCTTGAGAATAACAATTTGCCTTCCATGTTGTTCCTCATTATCCCTAGTTTCTTGAAGATCAGATTCTAGATGACCAATTATTCTATCTAATCTGTAGCACTCTTTTGTTCTTTCTCTCAAAGATTGATTCAGTTTTTCCTCAGTCTTCTTCCTTTCTTCAATTTCCTTGGTTAGTCTCATCACCCCAGATTCCATCTCATGTTTTAGGACAACAACTTCTTTTGCTAGCTTCTCGCATTCTTTTGTCTTCTCCTGCAGGGCCTCATCCATGTCATTGTCTTCATTTTGATTTGCTAGCTGATGAAGTAGCTCCCTTCTCTTTTGATGAGATTTGCTCAGTTGTCCTTTTAAGGTCTCAATGAAATCATTAGAATCTTTAAGATTTTCTTTCAATTCTTCGACTTATGCTCTAGACTGATCAAGATCTTCTAAGGCAACTTGAAGTTTTTCATTGATGCCATTTGAATACCTAGATGAACCCATTGAAACACCTTCCCAGATCTTCCTCAAGCTGTTAAACTTTTCCAAGGAACCAAGCTCTGATACCAATTGTTAAAATTAAGGAACACTGAGAGGGGGGAGGGGGGGGTGAATCAGTGTTCTGCAAAACTTTATGTTCCTTTAACAACTTATCACATATATTCAAAAGAAATAAGCATAAACAGAAATAACAAAATCATGACACATGAACACCAAGATTTTTATGTCGAAACTTAGTTAAGGGAAAAACCACGGTGGGGGTTAACCCATAAGACTTTATACTCTGTTAAAAGTATTATAAATGGGGAAGGCACATGCCTTTAGGCACACTACCCAGAGCTCACTACCTACAAAATTGATTACAAAAGTTCACAGGAAATTTGAATTGAAGAATAGCATCTAACAATGCAAAATTACAGTTCTAGTTGAGCTCAATACACTGACTTTTCACACTTCATCTTTCTCTTCCCTGCTTCATTGTTCTGCCATGATCCAAAGCTTAGATATCCTTACTTCGCATCTGATTCTTCTATACTTCACACTTATCCTTTCATATTTGTATCTTCACACACTAAAATGCTCAAATCCATCGATCATATATATCCACTACAAGAAATTGTATCAATTGCAGTCGGCCTTAAGAAAAACTTAGAGACTTTTTAAGAGCACTGTTCTATCAGCTGAATCCATGTACAAATACCAATACGGACTAGAACTTATGTATCTAGGTCACCTCACATGTTGTCCAATACCACTAGATCTCATAAATTACTCAACCAGTCACTTCTCTTCATCCACACAAGGATCAAACACCTAGTTGGCATGTTCTTCACCGGACTGAACTGTCTAACCAAAACCTGATACTCATATGCTTGTAACTTTCAATCCTTTCATCATCAGAGGCTAAAATATTGGATTTAGGTAGCCCTGACATCCCTTAACATTCCCTCAGATCTGCAGCACAATGTGATTACCTGTGGAGAAATGCAGACTAATATGCTAAACCCTGTCAAATGCTCTATTTCTGTCTACCCAGACTTAGACAACTCTGTAATCTGACTTCCGGTATGATCCACTGATGAAATGAGGATGTGTAAGATAGATTTAGTTCCCATCAATGACAACACCTAATATGCTTAGCAGTGTCTCTTGCCAACAACTTTGTGGAAAACCAATGTGAACCCAAACATTCTCAAAGAAAAGTTTGGCAGTTTCTTCTGTAAAGAACCTCTTCTTGCAAGCTACCATGATGGTCATTTTTGAAAATTTGTCTACCACCACATACACACAGTCATGACCATGCTTGGTGGTAGGGAGTCTAGACATGAAGTCCATCGAAATTGAGTGTCATGGTTTATTAGGAATAGGAAGAGGTGTATACGAGCCATGTTTGTTGTTTCTAGGCTTTTTAATAGCACAAGCTAAATATGCTTGAATATAGGAATTGACATCATGATGCATCTTTGGCCAATAAAAATACCTCTAAATTACAACAATAGTCTTACCTATCCCAAAATGTCTTATAACATGACTATAGTGTGCCTCTAATATCAACTTTTGTCTTTCATTAGTAGGAGCAAAAATGTGACCCATGTGACAAATAATTCCATATTGCAAATACAAGTCAAGGATGTTCTTACCTTCTATTAGTCTATTGTAGGTTTCAGCAAAATCAAGATTAGTAACATACAATTGGGGCTAATCTGTTGTTTGGTGGCCACAAGAATCTAATACCACTGTTAGGGTTGTGATAAGAGGTCTACTCAAGCAATATGTAACTTTGTTAATACATCCCTTCTTGCAGCAGATATTGAGGTGAAATTGCTGCAAGTAGGCAGACCATCTTTGATGCCTCATTCTATTAAAGGTTTATGGTCTATGTGGATGATAGTCTCCTTTCCCAATATATAATGTCTCCATTGTTTGCATGCCTAAACAATGGCATACAATTCCTTGTCATATGTGGGATACCTATGCACTATCTCAGAGAAAGTCTCACTATGGTAAGCAACTAGATGTCCATGTTGCATAAGCACCACCTAGGTGCATACACAAAGGCATCTGTCTTAATTTCAAAAGATTGTTGCAGATCTAGAAGTGTCAATACTAGTGCAGAACATAAACACTTCTTCAATTCAATGAATGCCTTTTGTTGTGCCTTTATCCAACAAAATTTTGCTCTTGCTCCTTCCCTAAGTGCCTAATTCATAGGCCATGCCAAGTGTGAAAATCCAAGTATGAAACTCCAATAGAAATTATCCAACCCCAAAAAACTATGAAGTTCTGTGAGGTTTTGGGGGGATGGCCAATCTTTCAGAACTTTTATATTTTTAGGGTCCACATGAGCACCCATTTTGTCCACAATGTATCCCAAGTATTTAATACTCTCCATAACAAGGGAACACTGATCTTTGTTAGCATAGAGTTTGTGTTGTTGCAAGGTTGAAGTACTTGTTGAACATGTTGTTAATGGTCATTCCATGTTATTGTGAAAATGAGTATGTCATCCAAATAAATAACAACAAAAGAATTAGTGAATGGTCTGAGAACATCATCCATCATCCTCATGAAGGTGGTAGGAGCATTTGTCAGACCAAAAGGCATAATTATCCACTGAAACAAACCTTCTTTGGATTTGAATTTAGTTTTCCACACATTTGATTGCTTAATTTGAAATTGGTGGTACTCAGACATCAAGTCAATTTTGATGAAAAACTTAGCCCCTCTGATTTGATCTAACAAATCATCAATGCGAGGAATTGGGTATTAGTTCTTTACAGTGAATTTGTTGAGAATGCGGTAATTGATGCAAAGTCACCACATTCGATCCTTCTTCTTGGAAAGAACACTCCGGCTTCCACATGGTGAGGCACTTGGGTAAATGTGTCCTTCATGAATCCATTCTTGGATTTTTTGCTTGATTTCATCATTCTCCAAGACTGACTATCTGTATAGTGGCCCATTTGGTAATGGTGTCCCTAGAATTAGATCAATTTGATGCTTGACTTGATAGTGCAATGGTACCCCTGCTAGTGAATTGAATACATCTTCATATGTTGACAATATATCATCTATTTGCTTTTGTTGAGTGGTAGTAGTGGCCATTTTGGCATGAGTGTTGGCTACAACTAACCTTTCCTCCTTCGGTTGAATCATTAATAGAAAAAATGTTCCAGTGTGAGCAATCAAATGTTTACATTATTTTGCAATAATCAAAGATACTGGTTCTACAGGACATACCTTAGGTATCTGATATTTCTTTTTACCTCTCTTGACAATGACACTACAGGGTCTAGACTCATAGACACCATGATGCTTGTACATGTCTAGTTACCCCAATAATACATCACATAAATCTAAAGGTGCCACATCACATATCACTTCATCTTTGAATGGTTTGATGGAATAAGGTAAACAACATTATTTATTCACCTGAATGTTTCACCCTTGGCTTACCCATCCCATATGATATGGTTGTGGATGTGGTGCAGTCTGCAAGTTCAATCTCATGACCATTTCAATAGAGATCAATTTCTATTGACTTTTGCAATAAAAAATGAAATGGAGGGCCTTTATCTTCAACCACATCTGTGAATGGAATAAGTATTCCTCATCTTCACAGGGCAAGATTTTGGGTGGTGGTAACTTGGCATATTGTTCAGCCTCAAATATTTGATCACCATCCTTTTGCTCAAAAAGGTCCACAGGAAACAAGTCAGGTTCAATTTTAATTTGATGTATCTTTGTCATCAAAGTCTTGGTAGCTTGGCAATCCTCGGTGTTATGTTTGGGGCTTTTATGAAATTCACACATCTTTTTTCTACCCTTTTTTTTTGTTGACAATTCTTGTGAGGAGAACTCCTTGGTTGTCTACTTTCTCACAAATTTACTACCACCTTTGCTTTTTGATTTGTTATTTGAGAAATATTCCTTATTCCCTTTTTTTTTGAATTTTCCTTCGATCTTTACTACATATTTGAAAGCAGTTCCCAAATTATCGAGATGTAGAAAGTCCATCCCAGTCTAGATATATCGATGACGCCCACTACGGTACTTCAAGACTTGATGTTTTCTATATTATGATTACAAGATTCGCTGAAAGAGCATGGGAAGTATAGGTGTAATCTTGAATATATTGGTCCTTTTTCTATCAAGGAAACTGCCATTGCATATATTTTTCTTAATATGAATCTTCAAGATAGTATTCTTTTGTTACATCCCTAACTTTGACTCAGTTTTACTTTTTACTTTTGAAGTAATTAGGAGATGATTATGCATAATTCAATGATTTGACGTTTAGTAAAAATGTCTTGAAAATCAATGTTTTCATGAATATGTTTATTTGACTATAATTGACATGTGTTTATATATTGTCAAGATGTTATGATTTCATAAGGATTATGAAATAATTATTGATACACTAATCTTCAGTTGGTGATTGCAAGTTGCATTCATGGAACAAGCTTCCACCCCTCTGATAAAGTGAGGGAGCACATCATTTGAGAGAAGGGAATAGATATAAGGAAAAGAACATTTGTCACCATCGTAAGTCTTGTGTTGATGCAAAATGGTGAACCTAGTTGAGTCGGGTAAGTGCTATTTGACCCTTTTTTGTCTAAGTTTATTTTTTGACTCGACAAATTGTCGATGTCATTTAGAGTATTTTAGTGTTGTTTATCGTCAACCTAGTCATTTTGGGGAAAGTGATGTCATCAAGGTTGTACATTAGTTGATTTGTGACTAAGATGACTTTCAATCCAACACATCATTTTTTACATCGTAAATGAGTTTATGTTTGCAACCTCAATAGCGTAATTGGTATAATTGATAATATGATTCTTGTTAGTAGTTTTAATGTTGAATTCCATATTTCATCTAATCAAAACCAATGTGATTTTCTTCTATTTGTGAAGGGGAGAATATCTTGACCCAGTCACTTTTTGTACGTAAGTTAACGTTACATTATTAGTATCCTTATTGATTAACATTATTTATGTTTTTAAATTATCTTACGTGGTTAGTTCATGTTTACTATATGTCAACCACCTTCTTTAATGAAGAGGTGTCCTCTTTCAACCTTTTCGACATTATGGGATACCTTAAAAGACCTGGATAAGACAAGGAGGAGTAGTATTTAATAACCACATTCTCCTTTATCTGCATGCTCGAGCTAAGAGCATTTGAAGGCATGTAATTTGGAGAAATCGGGACTTAGTAGTGGAATCTTTTAACAACTTAGTAATGAAGTCGTAGCTTATAGAAAGCCTTTTAGCCTCATTATCGGGGACTCTTGTCTCAACCATCTTCACCACCTTCATCATTTATGCTTTTTTGGAGTATTATTAGGCATTATTCTAGGATATAATTTAGGCAGTTGGAGAGTAAGCTCCATCAATCACCACAGGTCATTCATAAGAAAACAGTCTCTAGAGTTGGAGGGGGAGTGTTTCGTTATGACCATGACCTCCGATATACTTTTCATGCCCTTGAGATAGTTTGAGGAGGAGCATTATTTTTTATTAGGCATTAATACAAGTAGTTATAAGAGTGCTACAGTAGCTCTCCACGACAGTTACTCTGGAATATCCTTTAGTTAACAAGAAGCTTTCATACGAGAGAAATATGGTACTCAGGAATTGATCCACGTGGGTGAAGTTTTAGAAAACTCATCAGTTGTTCCTTCGGTGTTTTCCTTGAACCTCTTATGGATAAAATACCATAGTTATTGGAGTGAAACAGACTAATATGGAGAGAGAGACTAATGGAGGGAGATAGGGAGCATTACAAGCTCCACATTAGCCTGGCTTCCTCTAATCCTAAGGAGAGACATAGATAGAGATAAGATTAAACTCTGCCAAAGATTATGTAGTGAGGCACTATGGATCATGGAGGTATGGGACCTTTGCATGATAGCAAATCATTATTAGAGTTGCAGGTACAAGTAGAATTCGAAGGGAGAAGGAATGTAGAATGCACTTTGAGCAAGAATAAAGGGCACCACATTAGGTTCATTCTTTCTTTGAAATCTTTTGGTTTAAGAATAACATGTTTATGATCAGTTCCTTAGCTGAGTGTGTTGGCCGTAGGAATTAGAAATAGCTTGTCTTTTTATTTTACATTGGCCGATAGAATTAACTAGTAAATCAATGTTTATTTGGCCAGTAGAGATCTATTACCTCTGTATGTTATTCTTGGCCAATAAATCTTAGTGTATCATTGTATTAGAAGAATCCATGAGTTAAGTTTAAAACTAAATTTTGTGTAAAGCATAACTATGTCAAACACCGTGTAAAATAGTTTGTTTGGGTTAAACTTATATCAGTGGGAGTATGGGGCTGAATACGTAAGTATATTCTATAGAAATATGAAGATGTTTAGCCTTATACTCCACCTATTTTGATTAGAACCAGTAGGGACAAAACACTTGTGACTCACGACTAACAGACTGAGAACTATATGGTATATCTTTACTTCTTTTTAAAGGTAAGCTTGTGTATATGTGTTAGCCTCTAGACATTGTCTTTGTTGTGCATATAAGGACCATAGGGATTTGTTATCATTATCTAAGTGTTAACATCACAGTCTTATTGTTGTATAAGATTTATTCTCTTTGTATAAGCTTTGACATTACTAAGAGTAGAGGCCGATAGGTATGTTCACCTCTGTGCTTATGAGATTGATAGATCTAGCTTATTGTTGTTTGAGTGTAAGGTGCAATAGTCTTCACAACTGGTATACTTTGGTATGAGACTAATTTAATCTTATTGAACTCAGTTATATCTACTATCTTATTTTTGTTGAAATTAGGGTAGATAATTGAGGGGGCTGGTGAATCAGTTGTCACAAAACTTTATCTTTTGCTACATCTAATCTTCTTTCACACTTATTAATAGATTAATGATATAACCATGAAAGCATAAATCAACAACACATGAGTAGAAACATAATCAACACACATAACACCTGGATTTTTATGTGGAAACCTAGTTAAGGGAAAAACCACGGTGGGGGTTAACCCACAAGATTTATTCTCTATTAAAATAATAGAAAATGGGATGGTACTTGCTTTTGGGTGCACTGCCCAGAGCTCACTACTCAAAAGAGGCTCACTGCCTACAGAAACATTTATAAGTTTATCACAGAAAGATTGAACTGGAAAACAACATCTTCTTCATGCCAAGGTCAGTTCCATTTAAGTGCACAATACTTCTACTCTACCCCCAAACACTTCGCCACTATCTCCTCATTCTTTACTCCTCTTCCTCTTCTACTCTTCTTCTTCTCTGCTCTGCCTTTGTTCCTTTCTTAGGATCTTATCATTTTCACACAAGGATGATTTTCCACAACTCAACCACACATTTATATGCTTCATCAACCTTCGAATAAACATCAAGGTTGGCACTACAAACATCTAACTTAATGCGAATCACTATACTATCAGCCAAACATAGTTGGGACCCAAATCTTCCTCGAACAACATGCCACACTTCATAGAACCTCTCTTAGATCATTCACAACATGCACAAAGCATCCAATCAGCCAAGACTGGAAAGAACATCAACACCTAAGGACAAATATTCAACCACAAGCTCAATCCTCAATGTGGACCACCAACACAATAGGAACTTGATTCAGAGACCACCACAAGCACAATGAAATCAACAGGAACAACTGCACCACCTCAGATCACCAGAAACACTTGCACCTTCATCTAGGAACTCAAGAACACCAACTATCATGACTGTCACACTAGAATGATTGCTTGCAGACCTTCGAACCACGAACCATATGAGTTGAGGATACACACCAACATCCCAAACACACCTCTAGATCAACAGATCATAATATTCCAATGCGTATCAATCCGGACCAAATTTTTGTCATTCTGTCACCTTTGAACAACTGCAAAACCCAGTTCTACTCAGATGGCCATAACTCTACCAACTCTTCATGCGGACCTCTCAAATCTTGACTGGAGCAACTTCAGACAATCCTCTACAAACCCTTTAATCCACAGACTTTGATCTTCATCCTACTAGGAATGCGGAGCAATCTACTTCACTGAACTAGACTGTCTTCACTCTCTCTGACAGATAGTTATGTAACTCACTTGTTTCTTCTGGAGAGGCTAATTTTCTCAATATCCTCAACATACAAGTCTTCTAAACAAGCAATAGAGTAAGATACAGTTGACACTAATGACAAAAAGGATATGTTGACATCAATGACAACACCGATTAGGCACATATTTGCAACAATGTTTTTGTAATCTTGGTAGAGAAAGGCCAAATAGTGTTTAAATCAAAAGATTTAGTTTAGCAGAAAAGTTAAGAAAGGTTCTTATGGACTTTCTAAAACCATGTGAAGACTCTGTACTCAAAAACCTAAGAGCCTAACTAGAGATGGTTGTTAACTCAAGAAGGTTTTATATTTATATAAGTTGTATTGAGTTTGAATATAAAACTTTATGAAATCTATTCTCTTATCTTACTGATATTGTTGAGAAATATTAAAGGGTATGATATCACTTTCCTTATATAACAATAAGGAGATAAACTATTATGATATTTGAAGGATATCATGTATGAGTTCATAAGCTATTCTAAAATGAAGAATGGTGAACTCAAGAACTTAGAAGGTTGAGGATATTATATTGGAGATTGTCTAGCCTCAAAACTATTTGGGTTATTAGTTTGACTTTAGTTAATAATGACTATATTATTAATAGTGTATTCATTTTCCTTGAGTAATCAGGATATGTATAGTACTTAGGAGGTTAAGAAAAACCAGAAGGCACTTTATTTTCATTTCAAATACTATATTTTGTACTTAGATTCTAAGAAAATGGTAAGAACTGGATATGGGAATCGATCCCTTGGTCTATGATAAAGACCTTGATGGAAACTTAATGTAATCCTATTTTAGAAGCTCATGATCACTAGTTCTCTAAATTGAGGCTAGGAGAACTAATGTCCTTATGATTTTGAAATGACTATATGATGACAGAGATATATATATTTCCTTATGAGAAATACCATTCTTCTTACTATAATGAATTGTAAATCTAGAGAAGTAGGTCTTCCAAGAATGTGGAAATGTAGATGGCCTTTGACTAGCATATTGCTTATGTTATATTATCTTGAGAAATAGAGTAGATTAGGATATGGAAAGATAAAGCTATCATAGTTTATGTTCATTAGAACTTGTTTCAAGTGCCTTCTACATAAAGGAAAAAATTAACCCAGTGTGGGGTATTCCCGATATGACCTATTCAAAGTTGGGTATGTTGAGAGATTAGAATCTCAACTCCTCATGATTGTTGTTGTAACATCAAAAAATGTCCCCTTGAGGGCTTTTCCCTCATAAGGTTTAGCTCCCAGGTCTTTAGAGTTTATTTACGACATTTTAGTTCATATTTTAGCATCCCAATGGAATGAGACCTAAGTCCCATGGAAAATAGGACCTAGGAGGACCCCTTGAGTTATACCCTGCCTAAAATAGGGGGTGAGGACTTGGGCGCTTGTGCCTTAGTCCTGTCCTATTTTAGGGTAGCCCCAATTTCTGGGTGTCAGTTAGTGACCGTTATTAGGTCCCTTTGCTGACACGGTAAGTTTGAATTTCAAATATCTTGGAGGGAGTGCTTGTAGATGCACATATAAGCATGTGTAGGCATTCATCTATAAACTATATTTCAATTAGATGATTACTAGAAAGCTATTGTGTTCTCAAGGTGATTCAAGGCTTTCTATTGTGTTGCAAGAGAAGACTTGTGTGTTTTGTGTGTTGATATTTGTAGATTTGAGCATCAATTCCTTCATGGCATGAAGAGCATCTTCCTCCATGAAAGCTTCACTACAAGGTGACATATCATTATGTTTTTATTATTGATTCCTTTCGTTTTGGCCTTTGCCTCACAAGGGTACGCCCTCTTTATCTGACAATGGTGTTTGGAGACTTAAGTGTCCTCCGAGGTTTGACTGAGGCAAACCTCTAAACACCACAACCCCCAAACCAAGTCTTGTGATTGTAGGTTACATGTGTCACATCCGAGAAAAGTGGAGTTGTAGGAAGGCTGGAAAGGCATCAAGGATTCGAGATCTGAAGAAAAGTTGGACAAAGGAGCACTTCTGGGACTAGGGCACTCACTCCAGTGTCCTCCATAGATAGATTCTAGAAAATATAAGTTACAGGGCTGATCAGTGTCCGAAGGAGGTCTAGATTCCCCCAAAAAGCATGTACCTTGGACTTGGGCACTCGTTCTAGTGTCCTTGACTATTCCGCTTCAGAACCTCAAAAATAGGTATTTTGTATTTTGGTATTTTACTCCCGTCTGTAAGAGCTTTTTCCGTCTTTCGTCAATTTGTTCTCGTATTTGCATAATTAAGGTTTTAATGGTCAATTGAGCATAGGAGAAGGAAAAATTGATAATTAATTCCCTAATCCAAGCTTCCCCTCATTTGCAAGTGATCTAGGGTACTTAAGATTATTGATATAAGTTTATTGACATGCTTTTGTATGATGAATATACACACAAGTTTGTAACTTGTCATAATGGAAAGTTGGTAGACTTAAGCAAACCAGAAGGTTGAAATTATTTTGTTATCTTCATGACTCAAACCTATTTGGTTGATATAATGAACTTAGTTAAAAGACTAGTTTTCTAAAAGTGTAAGTATTCATTAAGGTGTTGTATGAATTAAGTTATACCTCACATACTATGTTTATACATGATAAGTGAAATGTGTGGTCGAACAATGCCAAGTGGTCTAGGGAAGACTAGAAGTAATTGTTCTCATGTTTTGTTATATTATTGTCTTTGGAAAACAAGGATGTTTGATATCTCCATGTTTTGGGTTAGAGAAGTTAAACCCTAGTATTAAGACCCGAAGGTTTAAGGAAACCTATAACTCTTATGTCAGATGTGATAGTGTTTATATTCTATAGATTTGGTTGACAGTGAAAGGTCAGGAATACCATATTGGTCAACAAAGAATGGTCAAGAGAACTATAAAGCAAGACAGGAAGAGCCTTTGTAGTACTTTATTAAAATTAAGTGATACTATGATAGAGTCAAAACTTGTTTTTATGCACCAAAGATGTTGATATTTGAGCTAGAGAGAAGAGTGATAGAAGGTCATAGACCCTAGAAGTTTCTAGTATGCAAAGAGGTAATATCTGAAAGGTTAGAATTACCTAAACATATATATATTGCATGCATATCCTAGATCGAGGATTATTTCTAAATCAAATTGACTAGAATGAGCTTGCAGTATAGACAAGATTGTGTCTAGAGTTATTAAATGATGAAATTTAACTATAGGGCGAGGCAGTCTTAAAGTTGAGTCAGAGTTGTGTGTCTAGATGGCATGACCAATCAATATGATCATACTTAGCTAGAAGGGGTCTGGAGTTGTATGGTTGATTGAAGTTATATAGGACAAAACACTAGGACTCAGATGACAAGCACTTTTTGATTTCTTATATCTATACCCTTTGTGAAGGGTAGGGCCACTTCTAGAAAGGAAGGTGTCAGGGGACCACCAATCTGTGGTTGGAGGTAAAGCACTCAGATGATGTTCTCCCTCAGAAGCAGAAGACTTTCTTAGACTTGTGAAGACAAATATCAATATTCCAGATGCAGTGTACTTCATTTTATGACATATGTCAGTCAAATTTATGAGGTAAAACTATTCCTTATGCCAAGTATAATTTATGTATTGTAAATAAAAAGTTAAATGATTCCATTATGATTCTAGCTTCGATTATGTTTTAATTTCAAGTTTGAAACTAATTAGAAAACTATACTTAATTTCTTGTGATTATGCAAATGATATTTAAATAAAAAAAATTCTCTCCCATGTTTACCAAGTTTTTCTACTTTCTCATAAATTCTTGAGTTTATTCGAGTTTTAGGAGAAGGGATATTACATCTTTTTTTGTGTTCCACAAACTCCCCTAAAGTGAAATTATCATCTACTAATGCATAAAACTCTCGACCATAAGGGGTTTCTTTAGAAAACAATCTATTCTCTTGTGATTGTTTCACATGATGCTCGTCTTTGAGGAGGGAAAATGTTATTTTCTTAGCATCTGAGAAGTGATTTACAAAAAAAATTATCTAATTTTGACAACCAATCATCAATAGCATCTGCATCAATTTTCACTTAAAAATTTGGGATATCAAAATTTACCTAGACCTTAAAAGGAGTTTGATCACTAAATGGTGTTGCAGTCATGTTTTATTGTTGACCACCTTGATTTTGTTGGAGCAATCAAGAAAATTGACTCATCATCTCTTCCCATTATTTTGTTAAAGCCTCTTCAACCATCACCTTGAAAGGATCTAATGCATCACCTTATTCTTCTCCCATCTTTGGTCGTGTGCATCTTAAAGGAAGATAATCTGATGGATCTTGTGTCTCCAATCCTAACCTTTGATAACCTAAGCGCGTGTGATGTGACATACTGGAGTGAATTGTTGCAAGGTTTGCACCCTTGGTCTCTTTGTGTTGTGCAGCGTAGTGCTTGGGTTTGTGACAAGGCTTAACTGCCTCATGGGTTTGAACCCCTCACTTGCACTAGGGGGGATTGTTGCAAGGTGTTCACCCTTTGTCTCCTTGTGCTATGCAGTGCAACGCTTGGGTTCGTTACAAGGCTTAACTACCTCTCGTGGATTCATTAACTCTAGTGGTTATATCGGGCATTAACAGGTTGATCTTTTTGTGCAACGACAACCATCTTTCTAACATGAATAAGATTTGATACCATTGATATGAATTATGTGTGAATTCAAGAGACAATGCCTAGTATTGATCCTATAGTATTGTACAATAAACAATTGGATATGAGTTTCTATAATTTGGCAAACTCACTAGGAGTTGGATGCCTCCAAAAACTACTTTATTTTCTTCTAGTTTGAATTTATATACATTGAAAGAGAATATGAAAGGTCACCTTTTCCTTGGAATTAAAAATGGATAATTAGGAGGTGACAAAACTAACAAAACCAAATTTTCAAAAGGACTATCATTTTTGGAACCCCAATTTGATAAGGTCATAACTCCTAGCCATTTGGTCAAAATTTTGACTTCTTGGAATCGTTGGAAAGATCTCCAAAAGAGCTAGTTTGATTTTCTTCGAACTTATCTTGCAAATATTGTTCTAAGAAACTAATTAAAGTCTTGGTCACAAATTCCGCTCTGAAGGCCTCCAAAAATCTGATTTACTAAGATGTAGAAATATTGAAAAATTAGTTTTTTGATATTTTCCATAGTTTCTTGTGAAAATGCCACCCAAGTGCTCCTAGATTTAAATATGGGATCAAAATAAAAGGCAAAGGCTAGGCTACGATGATCCTAAAACATTCTATGAGGCATAGACACTAAAATGAGCCCAAAACATAATGTGATAATTGTAGGGTATAGAATTTTTAACATTATAGAGACAAAGATTTTGACCATTGAACCAATGACCACTTGATATGGTTAATCATATTTTGATGAAATAGGTATTTATATTAAATATTAATATTTTTTAAATACACTATAACATAAAAAAAGGGTAGGTGGAGATAATCACACCCTAAGTCTAAGCAAGATGGAGCCTTATACATCACATCAAGAAGAAACAAACAAAGCCACTAGGTAGTGAGAGCTAGAGCACCAATAATAGGAGGCAAGTGGCAATCATCTAGTTTCCACACATCTTGATTATATTTTTCATCAATAATAGGCTATCAATCAATAAAAACACAATCATGATTATCCTCGTTAGCCTACATTTCCCTAACAGGTTGATTAGCAGTGCTAGTAAGAGAGATAGCTAGAGAGAGTTGAGGGAATTTGGAACTATCAAGCCATCTAGAAGCTCCTCTAGAGTGGTGTAAAGAATAAGTTGAATGCTAGTGGGAGAATTGAGACTATCTATGATAATTATAACCATGATCTATGGGTTGGGAAGTATATGAAGCATCATGTCCATTGGATTTCTAATTGTAGTCATTTTCATGACCTTGCAAAAGGGATAGAACCTTGTTAGAAGGGGAAATGAGTGGCACTTTGACAACTATACTTGAGGAGCATTTCCCTAATGAACAAGAATTTTTAGGTGGGCCACTTCAAGTGTAAATTTATTAGTTTTCATCTATATCTACATCAAAACATTATAACATATCATAGATTTAGAATATAGAGACAAATTTATGCTCGCAATATATCTAAAAAATAGTGGAGTACTTATCTTTCCAAATGATAATAGGATCTCCACTTTGGAAACATGCCATATTTATGTGAATTTTATAGGGATTCTAGGCCAATCTCATAGGAGAATCATATGCTAGGAAAAATCCTCAAACTTGAAAGGATTGAAAAAAATTGAATCCAATGCCAATCTACTTGAGCTCCAAGATAAAACTAGAAGAGATGATTGAGAGTTTCTTGATAACCACATAATTGGTAGCATGGACTAGAAACTCCCAAATTAAGTAATGTAGAGCCAATATGAAGGCCTTGGTAAGGAATGCAAAAGGCAAAATGAGCAAACTTAAACTCAATAATCACTTGGAAAATGATATGGTACTTGTGTTGCCATATACACATTGGGGATTGAAGAGCTCATATATCATTAACCTTGTGAACCATATGCAAATGTGTGAAAACCAATTATAACCTCTGTGAGGTTTAAAGTTATGAAATGGTGTTATCAAGATACCATTTCCAATCTTTCCACCAAGGTTTAATACTTCTAACCCCAATTTTGTGCAACATATCTATATGAGTGGAAGCAACAACAGTCTGAAAGGACTCATGATCCTAATTAGTGAGTTTGTACTTCAATTTATATTTGGGAAAAGAATGGATATTTCTAGCGGTTCTAGAAAATAGATTTAAGAGAGCCTTAATACCTATGTTATAAAATTTTAAAGAATGAACCCAAGAAATGTTAGCAAAAGGTTTATCTTGGTAAGTTATCATAGGAGACAACTAGAGATACTATTTATTTATAGGAAAACCAATCTTGAATCTGTTTCCATTCTGTAATATATGAACTTAATATTTCATTTATTAATAATTTCATCCAAGGATTTTGAATTATATTATTCTAGATAAAATTGATAATGATCATTAACAAGTATATCCCAAAAGGATTTATAGAATTTACAAGTAAAGCCTTCATATCCATGAGTTTTGTTATTGGTGATGGAAAAATTAGCCTAACAATTAAAGGTCTTCCCGAGTGAGAAGGTGATAACATAAGGCTCTATAAATAGGGGAACCCCTACAAGCAACCAGCTCAATACACTACTAAAGGCCATTATCTCACTTTTGAGATGCGTGTTGAACTTTGAAAACTTGTTGATAGTGGTAGACAAATGCCTAAGGTATAGAAAGAAACTCTTCAAAGAGATGTGATCCTTGTTTAATGCATTTGATCGCTTGAAAATAATGGTGAGCTCTTAGAGAGAGCAAAAATTCCTTGAAAAATCTATCTTAAACTTTAACTTGAGTTGCTATGGTGGAATGATTATTCATAATTTCCTTCTTTTGAGAAAGTCTTGCAACAAGAAGTTATAGAGCATTGGATTCATAATTGTAGTCATGAAACTTGGCTAGTTGGCACCCATAGATGCATATAAATTTGGATGTATGGATTATGATAGTGTTCCACCAATCTATCAAACCACTCCAAATATGATGACAAGGGTCCAAGATCCAAACGTGTGAAATGTGGGGCATGGTGGGTTGATAACTCAATAGAGAGGTACCTATTCAAGAAGAATTGTGTCTTTTTGGGATTGGGAGCAACATATTGCCATTCAATGTAGAATTTAATAATTGGTCCAAAAGGACATCTAAGAAAGGTTGAACTAGAAAGGAAAAATAATTAACAAAAGTAAAAATAGATTAAGCTAACATCATGGCCTTATTAAACTATTTTATAACCTATTTAGAATTTAAACAATGGTTTCTCCAAGTATGCCACACAACCTAGCTATAATGGTGGATAAAATTGTGATAAAAGGCCCAAATTATTATGCATTAGAAACCAAGACTCGCTCTTTCTAGATATCCAACATAAAGGAAAGGTACCACATTTATTATGCGCATCCTCCATATTAAAGTCATCACACACAAGCCAAGTAGCTAAAGGAAATGGGTCAACAATTGACCACCAAAGAGTGGATCAATCAACAACATCATTAGAAGTATAAACATTACTTTTCTTGAAGATATGATTGCCAACATTCAAGAAAACCCATAACACTCTATTAGTGGGGTCACATCCTTGATGAACTCAAACTAACTACCATTTAAGAAAGAGAAAAGTAACAACTCCACAACGATCTATTTTTTGGTTGTTGCATAGAAAGTGGCTAGCTGGCCATATGATACAATAGATAGTAGAGAGCAAAATGTTTGATATTTTAATCTCTTGAAAACAAAGAATGTTTGAGTTTTCAAATCTTTGTTGAACATCCTACACTCTATTTTCTTGTGAGGTTTGTCAGACCTTGGACATTCCATGAAATAGAATTTATTTTAGAGGCATATTGTTTCTATCCAACACATCTAGAGTTGCACAAAGATTTTGAAAAAAAGCCCCTTGGTAGAAGGAATTCAAAATTCCTAGTTAAATGACTAGTGTGAAATTTCTCTATTTATCTAGTACATATTCTCCATATTCTAAGCTCTTGGATGGACTAGGATAACACTGAGCATGTGGAGAGTGAGCTAGGCTCTCAGTCTGATAGGAAAGAATGCTTGCTAGAAGGGGCATATGAATGTATTTGGATTTTCTACCCTCTTTGTAGAACTCTCCTTGAGAAGGAGGGTTACTTCATTTCCATTTCTTAGGAGTTTAGAGACTGTGGTAGCCATATCTTTAGACTATGGCACCCCATTAGTGACAGGCTTGGGATTTTTCCAATATTCCTAATGGGATTGTGAATCCCAATAATTGACCAACCCCTCCTTTTTTGGAGGAGGAGAGTCCTCTTATGGTTGCATCCTAGCTTTATCTCTTGAAAGTCTAATAGGACAATCCTTGATCTTGTCCTTAGAGGATAGATACCAAGTGTAATAAATTTGGTCAATTTTAATATCATTAGTTTCCTTCAATTCCTTGGAGAGATCAATCTCAATGAAAACATGTTTCTAGGGGTGAGAAGAAAAAATGTTAGGTTTGACACAAATAACTTGGTTTAATGAGGCTATAATACGCTCTAAAAATACCAATAAAGGAAGATGAAGACTAGGGAACTCAACCCAAATAGGGACCTACAAATCTCTCAAGTTACAAAGATGACAAAATCATTAGGTCAAAGGGGTGAAGACTAATAGAGAACTATATCTATACCAAGGGGCATGCTTGAGGATGGCTTCTGCGTGACTAGGCTTTGCAAATGAAAAAAGGAAAATCCCCTTTGTGAAGTTTTTGATTACATTAAGGAAAATTCCATGAGGGACTTGGGCTTTGTTAACCCATTCTTTAAGCATGCTTTCAGAGGGGATCCTACTAATAAAATAACCAACTAAAGTAAAAATTTCAATCCATTTGAAAGCATTACCAAAATTTACAATTGGCAAAACAATATCAGCTAGAGTTGTAGATGATATATGCCATGAAACACTTTTAGAACAAACTTTTAGGGATACTTTGGGGGAGCCATTCTCTTGCATGTTCAAACTAGCAACACTAGTAGCAACTACTACAATGCTAGAGTTTAAAGCCATTTAAAAGCCAACCTTACTCAGATGTGAGGAAAGCCAAAATTCTTGTAATAAATGTGAAGGCTAGATTACTTCCTACCCAAAAGAGTGAGCAATTTGAAAGGTAGTAGGTAGCAGACACATGCAAACTAAGAACTAGACCCTAGTAGAGCCCCTTTTCCATCATACTATGGTTTTTCCCTCTTTTATGGTTAATCATTTTAGAATTTATTATTAGAATGAAAAATGGAATATTTAAATTAAAATTTTTCATATATTCCATTTAGTCAAAATTACATTTGTTTGTATAAATAATAAGGTCACAAGTCAAGATTTATTTTTATTTTGACTTTTTAGAAAATAGATGCCTTATATTATTTATATAAATCCTTACAACTTAACTAAGGTGGATAAGAAGAAAGATGTTGGGGGATATTCAGTTGGTAAGAATTCTCCTGATTCTAACCCTAAGGAAGACAGGAATAAGGAGGGTGCAAGTGAAAAGAGAAAATATAGGGTCTTCTATAATATTTTCTATGTTAACAAAAATAAGATTGTTGTTATTTAGAAGGGCATGTTTGATTTGAAAATGAAGTCTAGTAAAATGGAAGACAAGATTTGTTGTAAGGTCAATCTAAGTAAGGAGAATCTCAATTATGCTATGTCCACACTCAATCTTCTTAAGGAAGAGATAGATATGGGAATGCTAAAAAAGGTAAGAGTGCCACTGAGGACCCTAGTGTTAGCTTCAGTTTTCTATCTAAGAAGTTGCATCTTATTTATGAACAGAGGGTTGTTATCTCTAGTCTTCATAGTTTGGACCATTCTCACAAGCCCTAGGTGGTGTTTTCTGATGTCTCCTAGTGTCTTGTTCTTTCTCTTTGTTGTTGTTGTGTGTTATTGTATTTGTCTAGTGTTGTTTATTTTGATCCTTTCTTTGGTATCTTGTTTCCTTTTTCCTTCGGGCCTTTTGTAAGGGTGGGTACCCTTGTTATCCCCTTTAATGTTATAAAAAACTAAATCTTGTCTTCAATTAAAATGATGGAAAAATATGATTTATTTTTAACTTTTTATATTTGTAAGATAAGTGCAAGAAGTTGGTCCACATTTAGGGAAAAAAATGTGGGGCTAAAAGTGGTCACATGGAACAAATAACCGTTCACTAAAACTCATATACCAACTTTTAAGAAATGGGTATATGTTATGCATTGAACACCTAAACCTAAGCATATATCCATTATGAATGAAGGTAATATATGTTATGCATAGGCATAAGAAATGGAAAGGTATCTATTAACTAATGGGTATTTGTTCTAAAAATTATGTCTTATTTTTTTCTTGCACTTGTGAGCATTTTTCCACTATTTATGATAGCGAATAGAGAAATTTGCTAGAGAAATGAATATATGCCTCTAGAGATTACTGCACCCCCAAACTTTGCATCCTCCCTCCATAACTATAGACTATGATTTTATAAGGTAGGCACCCATTTTTTAGAGTATTTTAAAATTATATTTGGGTATTTATTTATGCTTTATGTTGTAAAACTAGGCTTTATCAATTCAGGTGTATAGATTAGGGTTGGGTTTTGCATAATTAGGGTTTCTAGATTAAGGTTTATAGTGGGTTTATAATTTTAGGGTTTATATTTCAGGGTTTACAAGTAAAACCTAAATCATAAACCCACTACAAACCCTAATCCCTGAACCCTAAATCATATTTATTCAAGTGCATTAAATAAATAATAATGGTAAAGTTTGTATGTAACCTATTTTTTAAATAAAAATGTATTTAGGGCTAGTTAGAGGCACTCAAGGACTCATAGGAGCTAGGATCACCTGGAGGATTTCTTCTACAAAGAGAGCTTGTTGCACAAGAGAAAAACTAGATGAAAAATTGCAAACAGTACTTTCATGTGCATTGATTATTCACAACATGAAAAATATAAATAAATACATTCACAATTGCCAAAAAGAGACAAGGTGAGAAGGGAAATCTTATAACACATGCCATAAAGCTCTCAAGTACAGACAAAGAAATATTATCCTAAAACGATTCTCCCTAGTAAACTTATACTAAAGTGTAAATATAATTTTACATCAACACCCCCTCATAAGTGCAACTTACAGATGTTACACACAAGATAAAATGAAATAAAGATGGGTCTAGACAACAAAGGCTTGATTAGGTACCCATTTACAATCAAAGAACTCTCATTATTAGAGAAAAGGAGAAAAAGCTAGAGTGATAAAATGTTGAATGCACAAGATAATTGAGAGGGGGGGTCAATCAGTTGTAACTCAAAAAACCAAAGCCCTCAAACACAAATAGATACACAAAGATTCAATTAACTCATAACTATTATGATGATTAAGCATGAAAAGCAAATAACAAAAACTGAGTCACAACAACACCATACACAACAGAACATCAGATTTTATGTGGAAAACCCAAGAAGGGAAAAACCACGGCGAGGATTATCTCACAATATAAAGTAGTATCAACATCGAATTACAAAAGACTCACTACCAAAGGGTTCACTACCTAGAGGGCTCACTTCCTAGAAGAAAGGCTCACTACCAAAGGGCTCACTGCCTAAGGACTCAATGTCCTGAGAAAAAAGAGATAGAAGAGGTGGCTCACTGCCAAGATTTGAACTATTATAATTGCATCTAACTTATGCAAGGAGTATAGTTCCAATGAAGCTCAAAGTACTAAAGCAGAATTTACCATAACACCAACATCACTTCTACAGTATCACTGAAGAATTATAGACACATTCTGCTCACTGCTTCTAGTAGTCTAACACATGAAGGATTATATTGCACCACATATTTACCACTATTATTCACATCATATCTGTTGACCGTTTTCCTCTATTTAGAGTCAAATGGTCCACTCTTAAAATTCTCATTGAATCCATCTAAAGCCTGGCTCTGCAGATCCCGAAGCCTTCAAATTTCTATCTATTTAGGGTCTTAGAGTTTTAGTTTCAAAGTCTGTAGGTCCTTTTTCCCATAAACCCTTAAGACCCTAAGCTTTTTTATCTCATAATGTGCCCCTCACTTTATCTTTTAATCTTCTCTTGACCACTTGTAGTAGGTCCCCAATCATTTAAGTTACAACTTGAAGCCTTTAAGATCATGAGGTGACTAACCCTAAGTCCTAGTTTTACCCTTTCTAGTCCATAAGAACTTTAAGTCTTATATCCTAAGTCTTCATAAGGGTTAGAAATGCTATATGGTAGCATTTCGCAACATCGCAGAGCTTTGAAGATGATGTCATCATCCCCCTATGCGGTTGCAAAATGATGACAACCGTTGAAGATATTGCAGCTTATAACCATAACATTGATGATTCCTTTGAATAAATAGTAGGCTGTCAGGTGTTAAAGAGCCAAATAAGGTGGTGAGGCCGCATATACTAAAGATCAATGATATCATAGGTGTGCAAGGGAATCCTGTCAGAGGTAAAGATCTGCAGTGATGTCACAAAATGGTGACACGTGGCCTCCTCTTGAGAAAGGAATGAAGGTGTGTATAAAGGAGGTCCATGTGGAGGCTTAGCGCACTCACGCAAAGCCAAAAGGTAGTGGTCCACTTCCTTGTACGCGGCTGCGATAGGATGACACATGGCAAACTGGCGTCCCTCTTCAATGAAGAATCAAAACGAAACCTTGGCGGATGTTGATCTATAAAAGTAGACCTCATCTAATGATCTAGGTTTAAAAGAAAGACTACCAGGCATCCCATTGGTGGCAAAAATATAGACTTGGCTAACAAGGAAAATAGAGCCTGACTATTCAAAGATTTTCAAAGCCAATAAAGCACAGATCTAATGGGTAGGAGATTTAAAGTGTTGTAAAAGCTTGCCCCTCACGACAACACAACATTTAATTTATGCAGACTTAGGCTGATGGGTGTAGATGGAACGATGAATCTTTCAATACCAAAGCACAGATGTAGCTATAAGGTTAGTTCACCATTGAACAAAATGAAAACTTTTCACATTCTTTTATCAATGCGTCTGCCATTCATTCGCACAAGCAACCTATTTGCAGGCTTGAAGACTTGACAGGGGTATGGGTTCCTCCCTCATTTGCGAGGGTTTCTGAGTAGAATTTAATGCAGCATGGTCGAATGTCACTTCCATTAACTTCTACTTTCCTCACCATGGTTGCTACAATACAGTACCAAAATGTTATATATACATGTCTCAAAGATGTATTCAGGGTTGGTTGTTCTTCTGGGCTACTATAGGATAGAGAATTTCTGTAACTAGACCTCTATAATGCAATTGTAAGAACAACTAGATGTGATGGACTATGATCTTCTGTTGAGCCTCTCATGTCTCTAGTCTAGTTCAACAATGAATGTAATTGATCCCTCTGTGTCTAATTCTGCATTATTCTCTCTTCTGTAATAGTTATTTGACCTCTATAATCAATATAATTGTTATTGTGCCTCTCTTTTGATTTTAGCATTGTGTCTACTCTTTGGATTGGTGTGAGTTACGTATTGTGGATAAGATAGTCCCTTTCATTTCTCTACTTCTTTGTTCTGGTCTCTGTTGAAATCAATTTAGTCTGTGTCAGTCTTGGTAGAGATTATTACTATGTCAATTTAGTTATAGTCAACCAAATTAAATCTGGTGCATCACCTTTATTTCCTTTCATGTTTCCTTCTAACCCTTTTTCCCTGTAGTATTAGCACTAGGTTTAGTCAATTTTCTATAAGCATTAGGATTAGAATGAGGAATCAACCTTCTCTAGAGGTCTGATCTCAATTTGCAAGGTCCCACACCTTGAAATCATTCCCATTGTGTCATTAGAATACTTAGACTCTCTCCAAGCTGGGTGCAATTTTATGTGATAACAGTTTCTGACATGCCCTGTGGGACTACTTTTCTCTAAGTGAGAGCTGGACCAAGGATTTGGTGTCACTCTTGGTCTACATGCTACTGTGAAAACATCAATCGACACCTGGAAACTCCACTGATCAAGTTCCTTCATTACCATTCAAGATTTCATGCCTGGAGTGTAGACAAGGTCTTCTTCTAGAGGTAATTTCCAATTCAGATAACTTTCATTTACTAAAAGAAGAAGAAGAACAAGACTATCTAGATCCTATGTGTAGACAAGTAGAAATAATAATTTATACCATTTAAGAGCTCACTCTACTCCTCCTCCAGTCAATTTTCATGTTAGGTCTCAACATTCATTGAGAACCAAGTTACATATACCTATAGTCATTAATCTGAATATACCTAACATGGCTAGAAACCTTCCATTTGTTACATTTAATGGGGGTAGTCCTCTAGATCTAGCAAAGTATGATGACATCCCTACTTCATACTTAAAGGCCATTCCATTTTTAACTGGCAAAGACTCAACTACTCTTGCTGAGCGCATTCAAGATGTTGCTAGCGTTTGTTCAGTTCACAATGTCACTGTTGATAAGGTGGTTGTCAGACTGCTAGCTTCTTCATTCAAAGGAAGGCCTTACAGTAGTATAGGAGTCTTCAAATTAACTCAATACACAACTGGGATGATTTGGGCACTAAATTGTGTCAACACTTTGAAGATAGAAGTGACCATTTGTCACTTATGGAACAATTAGCTACAATGGAGAGAGCTCCACATGAATAGATGGTAGACTTCAACTACAAATTTTAGAAGACATGGGACAGGATTCCCTTGTTAGTGAAACCGTCTCCAAACATAGCATTTATCTACTACCTAAGGTCCTTGAATCTAGATATTGTTGTCATGGTTCAGTCCGTGGGTGGTGTGGTCTTACCTGATGCCTATGATACCACCATAAGAGCAGAAAATTGTTTAATTAAGGAAGGAAAGATTGTCCTAAGGCCACCCATGCCTATTTTTCTAGAGGCTCCTGCTATTCATCGTATGGTGGGTCCTGGTGGAACCATATAAAATTTTCCATATCTCTGATGTTTTTCATCCACAAATGTCGTCAAGTTAGAAGGTCCTTGGGCTAGGGTTTTTTGCATACTAAATGAGGTATTTTGAGTAAAATCCCTTAAACGCTAAACCCTTGAACCAAAAGTTTTAGAAGTCCCATTCGTTATATTTCCATGTTGACCACTTATCCCCTATTACCCAAGCTCTTAAGTTATTTCATTATGTCCCACAGAACGTTATTTGATCAGCCCCTTACCATGTAATCATCGCCTCTGGCCTGTGCCCAAAAGTCTAATTTTAAAATGACCCCACGACACCTTTTTCCTAGTGAAAAGAAAAAATGTTTTAAGATATATATACTGAGAGCCAATCCCACTAACTCTTTTTGATAGGTGGTGATTATTGATTTGTTTCTGCCTATCCATTGGTATTAAAGTATTGACAGAAATGGCCCTTGCAGAATGGATGATAGCTGGCTGGTGACTGTCTCATATCAAAAGGAAAGGAAAGTGGTGGGTTCTTGCTGCTATGAGGTGGCCTTTTCTATATTTTTTGATGTTCTGCCATGCTTCACCAAAGGGCCTTTATAGGCAGCCGCAGAATGACAAAAACATGACACGTGGCTTCTGAAGGATAGGACTGGTGGATTAAAAGATAAAAATATGACATGTCAAAATCCTAAGGGACGTGATCACTTTTTGAGAATTGTCCTGTTCGCATGTAGTTGATCCAACAGTCCTCCACCATTCCACTTAGATCAGATCTTTAGCCATATCTTTCAAGTGCAGAATTGCAGATGGTGTCCTAACTATACTGTGGAAGGGATATATTCACAAGATCACAATTAAGGAAGCTGTCCAGGTGGTCGGCTATCATTGGGAAGGAACAAATAATACTCTCTTGTTACGTAAAAGAACAAATCAATGTTATTGATTAGAGCCAGCTAGGATCATGATCGACGACTCACATTAAAAATTTTGATAGAGGGATGTGTTGGTGTTGGATTTGATGATACTTCATTGTGGGCATTAATTTCTTAGGCATGTACAGAGTCTCCATCGCTGCCCATACGAGGGAATTTACTAACTAAAAGATTGGCTTATGCAGGTTCAACCTTTGGAAATTTGTGCTTCTACCAGGAATGACCTTTCATCTGATGTGTGACAAATTTTGGCATCATGATAGAGCTAAAATGATGAAACTGAGACACCTGACTTGGCATATTCAATGCAATAAGTCATGTTTTCAGTTACATGGAATTATGAAATTCAATATTTCTGTTCATTTTGGTAATCTTTAAGAGATTTCCATTTATGGTAGAAATACTCTGAGGTGATAGGAATTTATTGAACCAAAGATGTACGGATGTGTGCAACTATCCCAGATTTTCTATAAATAGGCTATTGCTAATGTTGCCTCCTACATTGTTTCAAACGTACTAACAATATGGTTCTCCCCTGTTCTATCAGATTGTCCTCCCTATTTTTATGGTTATCAATATGTTCTTACAAAATTAGGGGGCTTGGAGTTTCCTTTCTTTGGAATTGGTGATGCAGAGAAACTTAGGGAATAGTAGCAGCATCCATTGAGCCTCTATGATTTCTTCTCCCATCTCTTATCTCATCTAACAGTGGGCCCTGAGTGCTAATCTCCTGGCTCCATAAATTCCTTATTTCTATGAGTTGGCAGATTAAGTTCTAGGGTAGAGGGGCTTCATATCTTCCTCTACCCCTCCCTTACATCTAATTTTCCTAAAATAGCTTTAACTCTAGGTGTAAGGAGATTTCCCACCAGGATGATACAAATAAGGGAAGGAGGAAGAGTTCTTCTTCTTGTTGTTGTTGTTCTATTGGCTTGGCTTCTAGCACTATTGAAGCCAACCAAGTGTGGATTCCCCAAGTTTTTGCTTGGTTATGGAGTTTGGAAACCTCCTAACCAGAAGTGAGGAGTCACACCAGTGCAAAGAAATATGGAAATAGTGAAGGAGATTCAGGATTCCCAGGTTTCCTTTTGATGTTTTTCCTCGAAACTTTTCTCATTCTTTAGCACGCAGCTTGGACAGGCAGAGCAGTGAATGCTCTCATAGAGAAATTTGATGGCATTTGAGGAGTGACTGGCTCCAATGGCCTGACAATGTCTCTGTAGACACCCAAATTTGTCCATGTCTAACGACACCTTGTTAAATCACTAATCCATTACCCAATTAATTAAATAAATTTTATTTATTTAATTAAAATCCCATTCTCATTCATTTAGCCGATTAATTAAATAAATTGTATTTATTTAATTAATTCCACATCATGTCTTATCTCATTTTATGCATTTATCATATTAATTAAATAAATTTTATTTATTTAATTAATTTCCAACTCATATCCCACTAATTCAAATACTTTATTTGAATTAAGCCTTTATCATTTATCACATTTTAACACTTGTCCATTTCCCATTTATCATGTGTTGTAAGACAACTTTCATTTAAAATCCTTCACATGCACAACTAATTGGACCTAAATTTAGTAACTTTCAATCTTATCCATTCACATAGCCTCTGAATCTCCACCGTTGATTGATCTTGGTTGAGTCCTATATAAACAGCCTCTCACTCCATATGAGACATCCAGAAATCATATAGTATCTAGCAATCCAGCAATCATATAGCAACTCCATTATCACCTTGAGCATTCGAGCATTCGAGCTTTTATCATCCATCAATGGTAGCTTTCAGCTTTGTAATTGCTTATCGTTGAAGAAGCAGTCCACATCTCTCTCTCAAACAAGGAATCGCACGGTCTAGGTGATGTTATGCTTGAATTGCATTATCCTTTGATTTCATTTAGGTTAGATTCCTTGATGATGGTAGGGTTAGGGTTTCACGACTATGTCTAATCTGCCACACCTGACTTTCACCTATCACATTTTGGCACGCCCGGTGGGACTCACGTCCCTGATTAACTTCGTTTTTTGGAGTTGTTTCTTTGAAGATCAGATTTTGCAGGTGCTCGCAGAAAATTCCAGTCGCTTTCGAACGAAAATCTGCCGCTTCGGGATTTCTGCGTCGCTTTTGAGCTGGAACAGGCCGCATATACCTCTTTGGATCGCCTTTGACCGAACAGACATCGTCTCAGGTAAACCGAATCACTTTTATCATTAAAATGATCGCCTCTAATGTATGTGACTGTGTTAAAATGTATTTGCCTCTTTTGATCTAATAGCCGCCGCTTTTGCGCATAATCAGACCGCTTTTAATCTAACAGGGGCCGCCTTTGCACAAATCTGCATCGCTTTCGACCTAACAGTGCGTGCTTTTATTCTGATATGATACGCTTATGAGCTAATAATATTCGCCTGTGCAGGTTAGGGTTTAGATTTTTGTTTTGCAGAGACAGGTCGCTTTCGACCTACAAGAGGCCGCTTCTGGTATATCAGGATCACATATGACACGACAGAAGCCGCTTTTGAATTCACTTATGGACTGATATTGTTCGCCTGTTAGGCTAGGGTTTTTGTTTATCGGCTGTGTTTTTGCAGAAACAGGTCGCATCCAGCCCTCAACCAATCGCTTATGGAAAATATGAATCGCTTATGAGCTAACAGGAGTCGCATCCGGTGTTGTTGCGCGTCGCATATGATTCACAGTATTTCACCTCTGTTAAAATAGAGGTCGCTTTTGATCAACAGTGAGTCGCATCTGGTATAGCTCTGTTGTTTTTAAGCCTGTTTCAGTTCCAGTTTGATTTTTGGCTATTAACTGGCTATTTGCGCAGCATCTTATCGATTTGTCCAAGAAAGGAGGTTATCAAACTACTGACATATCTGTTGCAGGTTCGATCGGTCCAAGATTTGTGGTTTTTTTTCACTAAATTAGGCATATTTGGGATTGGTGCTTAAAATGAATTACTGTTTGCTCCGTGCTTGATTTATCTTTTTGATTGCTTGCATGTGCCTGATTGTAACCCAAATTTAATGACAAAAGTATCCTCTCCCCTTGCCTATCAAATGGATCTTGGGTGCATGAGAACTTGTCATTATCTTTAGAGGGCCTGCCTTCCCAGTGTGAGAAGGGATACGACCCAAGCGGGTAACGGGCTAAAGCCAAGTCCTTCCGAACCGCTATATAAGAAAAGTGTTTGTGTCGAAAGCCACAAACAACGGGTGCAGTTGTGTTATACCGACAGCCAACCTCCCCCAAAACCCTCCAAGGCGCAACCCTTGGAGGCTGGGAGACTCCATAACAGAGAGTAGCACTGCCGCACGTATAGCCACCCGAACGGATGCCCTTATTAGCAACTTTGTGTAGTAGCCAAAAACCTTCTATCTGTTGACGCAGAGGGCAAAACCCTTGAAGCGGCCCCGATTCATGCGGTTCTTAGCCGAGGTAGCAGGGACAATCTAAAGGTTTGGAGAGGGTCAAGCCTTATAAGAATCCCGGATCTTGGTATGCGTGAGAAGTGTGTGCAAATGTAAGGAGGAGCCGGTGCTATCAAGATCCTGGAGCTACCCGCTTTGAATAGGCGCAGCTAGGGGATTCAACAGATACTGTCCTATCCTAGCCTAGGTTGTATCAGTTTGTGCTTGTTGTAAGTGTGAGTGACTGTTATCATTGTTTTCTTGCTGGAAAAAACTACAAAATCAGACCACTGTCACACAAACACAGTCGCTTTTGAACCTAAACTGCTCGCACAGATCATCAACATCGCTTCTGAACTATAGTGACTCGTATCTGCCTGAATTGCGTCGCTTTTAAACCACAATTGCCCGCATATTGCTTAAACAGAGTCGCTTTTAAACCACAGTTGATCGCCTTTTGCTTAAACAGAATCGCTTTTGAATCACAGATGATCACCTACTGTCTGAACCAAGTCGCATCTGATTCATAACCAGTCGCATATTCCCTGAGATAAGTCACTTTTAAGCCACAGTTATTCGCCTGATTCCTGAACAAGTTCGCCTATGAACAATAGACTGTCGCCTTTAGGGATATCTGAGTCGTCTCTGAACTAATAGTAATCGCCTTTGAACCAACAGTTGTCGCCTCTGGAATAGCATTCGCTTCTGGTTAGCACTGTCATTTTCCTGTCACATCTAAACCAGGTCGCATTTAAGCTATCATTAATCGCCTTTAGCATCCTGTGAGTCGCCTTTGAGCTATCATCAGTCGCCTGTAGCTAAAATTCCTGCAAATCTCAGTGCATCAGCTGAATTAGCCTCAGGACCAGCTTGCTTGAACCTCAAACATCAGCTTTCAGACTTATCTTTGATCAATAGCAAATACCTGGACTTTGTCTCCTATTTTGAGCTTATCAATCAATCACAACTCATGAGCTTTTCCATCTTTTGAGACCCCAACCAGCAAATCAGACATCAATCCAATCATTTCAATCAACAAACAACCTTCAGTTTTAGCTTCAGCCAACAAACATCCTTCAGCTTTAGCTTCAGCAAACAATCTCTTTTAGCTTTAGCTCTAACAAACATCAACAGCAAACAATCTTTCCCTTGAGTGATTGAGCTACCTCTAGGGACAACCAACAACAACTCAGCCAAAACAAATCAACCAAGCAAACTTAGCCAAACCAGCAAACCAAAACAGCAACCAATCAACCAACTATCATCTTTTGGGTCTCAAAACTTTGACAAGCTCAACTTCATCATCAACATCATGCCTCAAACTAGGAGTCAATATTGAGCTGAAATAGAAGCCAAATTGAAAGCTGAAATGGATGCCAAATTGCAAGCTGAGATGAAACAATTCACAACACCTCTTAAGGACGCAACTCAATTCACAACTGGTATGCCTTCTCATATGTTTATACCTCAAGGGTACACTAGGGGCGAATCATCTTCACAACAAATGCACCCTCCACCATCCTTGGAAACTTTCGAAGAACAATCTCAAGACGACTCATCAGAATTCCAAGATACCTATCTATGGGACCAAGTTGAGAAACTCATGATATCTGAGCCTGATCGCTATTTTCTCCAACTTGCTCGCATGGGTGCTAAACTACCTAAAGACTTTGATATATCCACTATTAGAGAGCACGATCCCAACACTACTGCTGTTGTTGTGAATAGACCATCTACTATAGTCACATCATCTTCTACTACCTCGCAAACACCATCCTCATTGCCTCTTGTTGCTTCATTTGAGTTACCGCGATCAGAGCATACCGTAGAACCATTGATAGTGCCCACCAATGTGCTTCCTTTCATGTCACAAAATCTCAACATCCCACCTTTTCATGTCCCTCAACATATCTCTCCTTCTACCATGACTGTTTCCATGCCTCAAGTCACACAAGCTGTCCATGTAACACAAGCACAAACACTTCGAGCATCACAAGCAATTCCCATATCTTACGGTGTGCATACCTCTCAAACCATTCCAACAACACATGTTGTCCATGCTTCACAACCATTGCAATCTACCACATCTCATACACCAACTGCTAATTCCTCCATGTTATCCTATAATCCCAACGTTAGTCTCATTGACATGAGTGATTCCCTCATTTCTCAAGCCAATCCAAACAATAAGATCGCTTATGTAGATCAACTTACATCCATGCTGTCCTCTTCTTCCAATCCTTCACACACCATCAATCCCTCTTATGCTACCCAAGGCTTCTCTAATATCACTCAACACATGACGTATACCAATCCTCATATTGTCCAAAATACCAATCCCAATGTTCACCCTTCTGTTGTATCTACCAATCCCTCCGTCACTTACCATGTCATGAATTCAATCCCAATTTCCCAACCATCTGCTACTATCAATCCAACATCCACTTCTCATGTAATGCACACCCACTTGCCACTTGTGTCTCAAGGACAGCAATCCTCTAACACGTACATGTCACATACCACTCCTTTGACATACATTGTGGGCACACAACCCCAACAAACAGTCACAGCTTCGTACATCCCACAACCACAACAAACTGTCACAACTCCACATATACCACAACCACAACCGCAATATGTCTCATATCACACTCAACCCCCTTCGCAACAACAGCAGTTATCCTCAGCCGATATCCAACAGATGATCGATGAAAGGGTAGGACAAGGCAAGAAACCTTTCTCTCTCGAAAACATATGCGCTTATCCATTTGACAAGTCTCTTAATATGATACCTTTTCCACCACACTTTGAAATCCCACAATTTGATAAGTACAAAGGGAAAGGAAATCCGGATGACCATCTTCGAGCCTTTTTCGTGGCATGTCTCGACGTTGCCTATGATGATACATATCTCTTGAGACTATTTCCTCGAAGCTTAGCAGGACAAGCTCTCGAATGGTTTTCCCATTTACCTCCAGGAATTAAGACTTTTTCAGAATTGGCAACCAAGTTTCGATCACATTTTGCCTTCAACATTGAACATGAGGTAAACATGAATGACCTTGTCAACAACAAACAACGCAATGATGAAACCTTTTCCTCATTTACCCAACGATGGCGTAATATGGCTAGCAAATTATCATGGGAAATCCCTGAGAAACAACAGCTTGACATCTTTGTTCAAAATCTTCATCCTGAGCTGTCATTCCAACTACAATTGCAAAGCGCTAGCACCTTTGACGAACTAGTTTCCAAAGGAGTTATTATTGAACGAGCCTTAATTGCCAAAGGAACTATCAAGATCTTTCGTGATAACAAAGATTCTCCCCAAAATTCCAATGATAAGTCTCGCTTTTGGAACAAGAACAAGAATGTTGTTAATGATGGTATTGTTGATACAAAGAATATCCAAACTATGAGAGCTCCTATCAACATTCAAGCAGCCTCTCCACCAAGACAGTCTTTTCCACCACGAAGAAACCAACGCCAAACTTCTAATCCACGCCGACAATTTACACCATTAGTGGAACCCATGGAAGTTATTCTTCGAAAGCTGCTTCAAGCCGGAGATGTTATTCTACCCGATGCACCACCAAACGGCGAACCACTCTTTCGAGCTCCTTGGTACAAAGAGAATGAGTATTGTGATTACCATCGAGTTAAAGGACATAAAACAAATGGTTGTATGCGCTTAAAACATGTTATCCAAGACTGCATTGATCAAGGTCTAATCAACGTCACACCTTCAACACCGCAACCTGCTCAACAATCCACATCAAACTATGATCTAGAGACTTTCAAGAATCCACTTCCATCGCATGATCAGACAAATAACCTTCAAGCTGGAAATGCTATTCCCTATAGCTATGCATCATCTACCATTGGCCGCATTGACCATGCTCGCATTTCTACCATTACCGTCCAAGGAGCACCTGATTGTGCCGTAACCACGCGAAGAGGTCGAGTTACCATTAAAGGAGCACCCCCTCATCCTCCTCGACCTCTCTCTGACTATAACCTCTTGGATCACCTTGGCAAAACACCCGCACACATATCTATCCTTGAGCTGCTCCGCATATCCCCCGCACATAAAGCTATCCTTGATAAGGCCTTACAAGAGTCTTCGGTGCCTAATAATATTAATATCACACAATTTCAATCCATGGTCGCTAGCATTGCAGCCCCTTGTCATTTAACCTTTTCTGACAAAGATCTTCAACCCTCAATTCATCCGTCACACAATGAGGCCCTCCATATTGAAGTGTTTGTTAATCAACGCCGTATCAAACGAGTCTTGATAGATGGGGGAGCTGGTCTAAATATATGTTCTTTGAAACTCATCAAACAATTGGGATATTCGGAGAAAAATGTCGACACCTCCAAGGTTATTACCATCAGAGCATATGATGACGCTGAAAGAGATACTGAAGGGATCATCTTATTGCCTATTCAAGTTGGACCGGTCATTACAGAAACTCGCTGTCAAGTCCTTGATATTGATCTGCCTTACAACATCATCCTCGGTCGCCCTTGGATCCATACCCTTAAAGCAGTTCCATCTACATATCACCAATGCCTTAAATTTCCACATAAGGGTGTTGAAGTTACCATTCAAGCTGATCCCAATCCATTTGAGTTTTGCCGTGCCTTTCAAGCTAAATATCAGAGTCCAAACCGTATCCCTCTCAACACCGAGGCATATCCGTCTTCCTCCTATGTAGACCCATCCGATCTCCTCAAGCCCTCATCTAGCAAAGCCGCTTCCAACCTCCATATCAAATATACCGAACATGGCCCTGGTGAATACAAATTGCAGGAATCCTGTTGCGTTGGCACCCTTCCATTATCTCCTAAATCCCACGGTAAGCCCTCTACATCTAAGCCCACTTCATCCTCCGCTGTTATCAAAGCTCCCCCTACCGTATTCATTAAAGGTGGTTTCTTGGATGACGAAGACATTGAGGACATCGATTCTTGGATATTCTTTGATGAAAATGACCAAGTCCAACTTGAAGTAGAGCGATACAACAACGGGTTTCGTATCATAAAGAACATGGGCTATAAAGGACATGGCGGCTTGGGATCACAGGAACAAGGACCTATTGAGCCCCTTATTGTGTCTAAGAAGTTTAATAAGCAAGGCCTTGGTTACCAACCGGAGGTACCGCGACCCAAAGACATTAAGTGTATTTCCGATATTGACGTTGGACCTTCTTCGGTAGGAGAGACTTCTAACTCGGATACCATCGACGACTCCTCCCTTCATATCACCGACCTCTTTCAAGAACATTCCATCTTCATGTTTTCCGCAACCTCTTCTAGCCATCATAATCCCTCCATTCGCCTCTCCCTCGTATATCCTGACCTCATCGATTGGGACCAACAGGGGGCACCGATATTAGATACATTTGAAAATGACGAAGCCATTGCAGAATTCATGGGTTTGAGACAAGGTATTCCATTGGGTGATCATAAAGCAGGTTTCATGATGGAATTACCTAAACTAGCATATTTTGGCGGAAGTATCAAATCCTTCAGTCGCAAAAGTGAAATAAACAAAATTCAACAAAATAGGTCACTAGGTGAAAACCGCAAGGCGCCTCTTGACCGTGAAAAAGTAAAAATAAAGGACGTATCCGAAGGTGAAAACCTCTCTGAGGAGCCTGAGGATGAGGGATTTGATCTTCCTGTTGCCGCTGATTACCATGAAAAATCAACTGTGCTAGTTGAAAAATCACAAGACATGAACTTGGGAACATAACAGAATCCGAAGATCACCTTTTTGGCAGCATCACTATCAGAGCAAGAACGAAAGAACTTCACAGCATTTTTTCTGAGAAGAGCTATAAATTTTGCATGGACTTATGCAGACATGCCAAGACTAGATCATTCACTTGTGGTACATCATTTAGCAGTATTCCCTGATGCAAAGCCTGTCAAACAAAAATTGTGCAAAATGCATCCACAAGTTGCCTTATTGGTCAAAGCAGAAATTCAGAAACTGTTAGAAGCAAAGTTCATAAAGCCTATTGATTATCCAGAATGGGTTTCAAACTTAGTACCTGTAGCCAAACCAGATGGATGAGTTCGCTGCTGCACAGACTTTAGAGATCTTAACAAAGCATGTCCTAAAGACGATTTTCCATTACCAAGCATAGACAACATTGTTGATCTTACAGCAGGACATGAAATGCTATCTTTGATGGATGGATTTTCTGGTTATAATCAAATCAGAATAGCAGAGGAAGACCAAGATAAAACATCTTTTATTTGTCCATGGGGCACATATTGCTGGGTTGTAATGCCTTTTGGTCTCAAAAACGCTGGAGCTACCTATCAACGAGCTATGACAGTTATTTTCCATGACCTTTTTCATACTATCATGGAAGACTATGTTGATGACATCCTAGGCAAATCTAAGACAAGGGAAGGACATCTACAAGTATTGGCACAAATTTTTGATCGATTAGAAAAATATCAAGTCAGACTAAATCCAAAGAAGTGTGTATTTGGCGTAACATCAGGAAAACTATTGGGATATATTGTGTCTCGACGAGGAATAGAAGTGGGCCCATCTAAGGTAAAAGCTATCATAGAAATGCCTCCACCAATGAATCTCAAACAGCTCCGCAGTTTACAGGGTAGGCTACAATCTATCCGCAGATTTATCTCACAACTCGCAGATAAATGTCATCCTTTTCAGCATCTTCTTCGCAAGGGTGAACCTTTTAAGTGGGATGAAAAGTGTCAACAGGCTTTTGATAAGATAAAAGAATACTTGGCAACACCTCCTGTGTTAATACCTCCTGTACTTGATCGTCCATTACTGCTTTATATATCATCAACAACCGCAGCATTGGGTGCACTTCTAGCTCAACATGATGATTCAGGAAAAGAACAAGCCATCTACTACATTAGCAGAACTCTTGTGGGATATGAACTCAATTACTCATTCATGGAAAAAGCTTGTTTAGCATTAGTGTTTGCTTCCCAAAAGTTGCGACATTATATGTTGAACCAAACAACAAAGCTCATCTCTAATGTGGATCCCCTCAAGTATCTCCTTTCAAAAGCACTTCTCACAGGGAGATTAGCAAAATGGGTTATGATCTTGAGTGAATTTGACATACAATACGTGAATCGTAAAGCTATCAAAGGACAAGTCATTGCTGATCAATTAGCTGCAGCACCTATCACAGACATTCAGCCAATATATCCCGAATTCCCTGATGAAGGATTGTTTAATTTAAGCTCTCCAGCACGATGGCAGCTATACTTTGATGGGTCATACACTCAACACGGATCTGGAGCAGGTATCTTGTTTGTCACTCCCCAAGGAGACTGCATACCTAAATCATACAGAATAGCATTCCCATGTACCAACAACATAGCAGAGTATGAAGCTTTAATAACAGGTTTGCGCATGGCAGTACAATGGGCTATCAAACAGTTACGAGTCTTTGGTGATTCTCAGCTAGTTATTAAACAGGTCTTAGATGAATATCAAACAAAAGACGAGAAGCTTCTTCCATACAAGCTAATGGTGGACGATTTCAAGCAATATTTTGAGGACATTACCTTTGAGCAAATTCCAAGACTACAAAACAGAGCAGCCGATGCCATGGCTATGATTGGATCTCTTTTAGACATGCCATCCAACACCCATAAATGTGAATTCTTGGTCGAACAGCTTTTGATCCCAGCATTTGAAGTTCCACAGTCTGAGCTCATATGTGAGATTGTTGGTCCCAACTCGTTGTGGTACAAAGATATATACGAGTATCTCCATAATCACACCTTGCCTCTTCAACTATCCAACACCCAGCGTAAAACTTTTATCCGTCGAGCCTCTCGTTACACTATCTTAGGAGACACCCTTTATCGCCGGAGTCTTGATGGTATCCTTCTTAGATGTCTTGACTCCGAGGAAGCAAAAACGACCTTACGTGAAGTACATGAAGGTGTCTGCAGTTCGCATTCCGCTGGCCCTGGCCTTGTTAAGAAACTTCTGCGAGCAGGATACTACTGGCCAACTATGGAAAAAGATGCCCAACAATTTGCAAGGAGATGTCTACAATGTCAGAAACATGGAGATCTAATACATGCACCAGCACATGAGCTTCAGCCTATTGTCACTCCATGGCCTTTTTCGCAATGGGGACTTGATCTTGTGGGTAAAATCCATCCTACTTCATCAAATGGTCATAAGTTTATTATCACTGCTACTGAGTATTTCACAAAGTGGGTAGAAGCCATACCAATGACCTACATCACAGGTAAACAAATAGCTAAATTCATCCTACATTACATCATCTGCCGTTATGGAGTTCCTCAAGCTATTGTCACAGATAATGGCCGGCCTTTCAAAAACCAAGAGGTTAGAGATCTTTGCAATAAGTTTCATATTCAACATAGGTTCTCTACGCCTTATTATCCTCAGAGCAACGGTCAAGCTGAAGCCTCTAATAGGACAATCATCAAGATCCTTAAAAAGACTATTAACGAAACTGGTCGAGATTGGAATCTACAACTGCATCCTGCTTTATGGGCATATAGAACAAGTGTCAGAACTCCTACTGGCGCCACACCCTATGCTCTAGTCTATGGCACTGAAGCTATTTTGCCTATCGAGGTTGAGATCCCCTCTTTGCGCATATCCTTGCAACATACTATCTCAGATGAAGAATATCAAGTGTCCCGACTCCATGATCTTGAGCTCTTAGATGAACGCCGCCTTACAGCATTGAACCATCTTCAAGTCTATCAAAACCGGCTACGCCGCAGCTACAACAAAAAGATCAGAGAACGCAGATTTCAGGTTGGCGACCTTGTCCTTAAAGAAAACCAAAGGAATCAACAGCATCGAGAGAAACAGGGCAAGTTTGAACCAAATTGGCTTGGTCCTTTCATTATCACCGCAGTCTATGGATCTGGTGCATACACTTTGTCAACACCTGAAGGCATTCCCTTGGATGAACCCGTCAACAGCGTTCATCTCAAGAAGTTTTATCCATGAATCTCAGCTATCCCAAAAAAATAAATAAATAAATAAATAAAATATTCCAAAAAAAAAAAAAAAAGAGAGAGAGAGATAAATAATCCGTCCAATGGTGAAAACCTGGTAAACAGGTGCCTTGGATAAGTACCATAGTGAAAACCTGGCAAACAGGCGCTATGTGTAGTGACCAGCTTCCCTCATTTGTTTGGTTCGTTTGATCATTTTCCCCACTACATCTTGTATAAGCCATCCTCATAAGCCCTATCGCAACCTCACACATCGCCTTTCCTCTTCATCCTTTGCCAATGCTAACTATCATACTTGAGACATTGTCGTGATATTTATATCTTTTGGCACCTTAGCATCTTGGCCCCATCTTTTCTGCATTGTCGCTTCTGCATAATAAACCTCATCCCACACTGGGGGCATTTGTTGAGCCTTATTTGGAAGTGGATCCTGTTATCTCTAGCTCATAACACATCAAACAACTCAGCTTACAACACAGCACACCTTATCAACTTCAGCCATGGAACATGTCCACCAACAAATACGACCTAATGACTTGCAACCAGGACTCATACCTTTACAACTCCATCCACATTCATCCAACAATCGCAACAAACATCGCCTGATCAAACATCCAATCGATTAGCCACATCAATAAGAACTACATCCAGCTCTATCGTTGACGCCTTGATCCCGTGGATACAGGGTATGTAGGCAATCTGAGATGCGAAGGAAGCACTCTGATTCAGGCTAAGACGATAGCCCCTTTCATCATTCATCTGTCATCTTTTCTTCTAAACATCTTTCACTCTCTCAGCTCACATTCTTCTATCTTTCATCACTTACATCATCAATAAAACCCAGAACTACATATTCATCATGTCTCATCTTCATCGTCAATGTGCTTTGATCCCGTGGATACAGGGTATGTAGGCAGTCTGGAATACGAAGGAAGTTTCCAGTACTCAAGCACAGATGATCCCCCCATCTTCTTCATCTTCATTCATCATCCATCTTCTTCTCTTTGATCAGCTCAAACAGGAAGCAAACCATGTGTCTATTGCAAGCTCCAGCACTATAACCAATCACAGGTAAGCCAGAAGCTATTTGTCCGCATGCCTTAAGCCAACATTTGCTATAGCCATTTATCAACAACTTTAGCCTTCAACAGGATGTAGCTTTCCTCTTAACAAGGCGCCAGCTTAATCTCTCCAAGAGCACCCAACATTTGGCAAGAGAACGTGATGACAGTATCTTTTGTTTTATCTTTTGATTTATCTTTTGTCCCTTTTCTATACCTAGTCAAGACTGCCATGATCTCTTTATATCTTGGTATGTTGCGATGAAGTAATAACTGGGGCATGGTCATATAGCTTTCGTATGCCGTGTTTGCGGGATGATCTTATTCTCTTCCTATGCGTCTTGGTATCTTGCACGTGTTGGGATTAGCATCTTACATATCAATATCTCTAGCATCTGAGAAGCTAAACAGTCTCTTATGCATTGGAGACTATTCTATGTTAAGACTAACTCCATATATATAACCAGCAAGCTATCATTATGTGTAGTGGAGATAAGTTCAAACCATTGTTTGTAGCGTCAAAGTCCAACACTAGCTGCTATTCCTATCTTGTGCATGTTGGCTCAACATCTTGACCACATGCGTTCTGACAAGATTGTAACATGCTAGTTGCGCATTGGATATCTCGACACCTTGGTCTCTTATACCCTGGTGCATAACATCCATATGCTATATCAAACATAAGGACTGCATTTCTTTTCATTTTGAGCAATTACTTGAAAGCTGCCCATCATCATCTTATCTTATTCATTCTATCTATCCATTTGTTCCGTCATCCTCCGCCAAGATCAATCATCTCCATCATCCTTTGTCCATATTCCCACTCCTGCAAAACAAGTGTTAGCCATACATACGTCCATTATATCTATATCTTTCATTACCATCTACCTATATGCATACATCTATCCATATCATTTTCTTTTACATATTCACATATTTTCTATCAATTACCATTTGCATAAACATCTATCCATAATCCATCTATAATCCATACACATAACATGCATAGCCATCATAATATCAACATCACAACCATTATAACATCATATAGATCGCCAAAACTGCCATATATATATACATGTGTGTCAAAATACAAGTGTCTATAATACAAGCTGAGCCCTGAAAAGAATGAATGTACAACAATAGCTCTAGGCCTCATCATGATACAATGCCAACAAGGTATGCCCTAGCGACTACTGCCAGCTCCCTCGCCCTGACCACCACCACCAACAGGTCCTGTACCCGGTCCTCCATCTCTCGGTGGCCCCATCACTAAAGCTACTGATCGAGATCCACCTGACCTCCGTGAGCTCGAAGCCCCTGACCTGCTCCTGAAGCTAGGCTGTCTCTGCTCTGCCGGCACAGCTCCATAATATAGGCCTCTATAATACTCAGCCTCCCCCTGCACTCTCCGAAGCTCGGCCTGTACCGCTATCAACTGTGTGGCTAAGTACATGGTAGCTCCATCAGTCCCCAAGGCAGTCACTGCTCTATCTCGCTCACTAGTCATAACTTGCAGCTGCTGTACTGCCTTGTCTCTCTCAGCTCGCAGACTATCTCTCTCAGCTCGCAGACCATCTCTCTCTGCTCTCATAGCCTGCTCCTGCTGTACTGCAGTATCTCGCTCAAGCCTCATCATCTGCTCATGCTGCCTAGCTATATCCCTCTCTCCTGTAACTCTCGCGAGCGCACCATCATCCTGTCCATCTCCTCTCTGAGCTCCCAACTGTAGCTGAGCCTGATAAGCCTGTGCCTGTGCTCTAGCATGCCTCAGACTGATCACGGCCTGATGCCTATCCATCTCCACTCTCCTCAGCCTCATCTGTGCCCGCTGCCTCCATCTCCTCTCCTCTCTGATCCGTCTCCGCAGCTGCTGAATACCCACATCATCTCCTGCTCCGATCTGTGCCTGTGGCTGTGCTAATATAGCAGGCTGGCCTGGCACCTGCCCTGGCATCTGTATCCCTGGTGCAGCTGGCACTACTGCCTGTGCTGGTGGAGCCCGTCGTCGTCGCCTCCGAACTGGTCTCTCCATCCCAATCTCCCCAATCTCTCCATCCCGTGTCAACCGAGTCGGCCTAGCTGTCGCCCAGTGTGCATCATACTCTGGCAACGTACCTGGCTCTGCAGGACCCTGTCTCCATTGCCATGCTACTGGCTGCAATCCATCTCTCTCTGCCAAGGCTGTGTCCACCACAACCTCTGGACCCCAATCAAACACCTCCTGTCTCGTCCTCCCAAAAACGGCATCACCTACAGGTACTGCCTATGCCTCTCCAAACTGTCTCAGGGCTCTCTCTGGCAAATAGCGCTCTATAATGTACACGCCGCGTCCAAAAATGTACCTTGCCTGTCTCGCATAAGCAAGCTCGGCATCCTCCTCCTCCCACTGCTCACATCCTAGCCATGGCCTCCATACAAATCTGTCTATCTCATCCAACCTCCGTTGCCAGTATACCACCCCTCGGCGCTGTCGATACGTCAAGGCTCCTCTATACATCCGTGCAAATGGCTCTCCTGCGGCTCTAGCGACCCATCCCTCTGGTCTCGTCACCGGAATGTGCTCATAAGCCCATACGTGCAAAACTGTCACTCCTGCTGACATACTGGCTCTGAACATATATGCACAATCATGCAGGTAATGATAGAGCTGTCCCAACACGCACTATGCCCATGCATATCTCGTGCCATAGGAGAACATGCCCTCCATCACTGTCCCCCATCCTACAGGAAAACCTCTCGCTCTCCTGTCACCCACTAGCCATCTAATGATAGCCACTACCACTCGCTGCAACCTGTCACAGAGCTCCTCCATCCTCCCCATCGGTATCTCTAAACCCTCTGCTCCGATGTCTGGTGTCCCAAACAATCTCCTGAATGCAGCTGGGCCCATCTCCAGATCATAATCTACCCGATCCCCATCTATCAGAATCCTCAAAATCCGGAACACATCCTCTAAGGTGATGGTCGCCTCTCCTGTCGGTAACAAGAATGAACTGTGCTCGCTCATCCATCGCTCCACCATCGCAGTCATCAGCCCTCGATGTGCCTGCACTGGCTCTAATCGTGACACATGCTCCAAGCCCAGGATCTCCAACACCAGTAGCTCCTCTGCATCCAACTATCTCACTAACCGCAAATCTCTCGGATGGGGTTCCCGTGATAGCAATGGCGGTAGTACATCCTGCATCATCCATTTACTCTTGTCAGTCCATCCCGTTAATCATTCATATCAAAATCTGCCTATCTATCTGCTATTCTATCCTACACCTACCCTATGCGGTTCCCTTTCCCACATGCGACCTTTTTCCTGCTTACTAGCGACCCCTGTTACTACAGGCGCCTCTGTTTTGACCAAACACGACTTCTTTTACATATGCGCTCACTATTTTCCTATAAGCGACCACTATTACCATATGCGTTCATCCTTACTTTATCTGCGAGCCATATCCTATGTGCGAGTCTTTTTACTCCTAACGCGAGCCCTTTTCCTATATGCGTCTATTTTCTCATCATAAGCGAGCCCGCTCACACTAAGCGACCATTTTCGCCCTATACGCGCGCTATCTACCATTTGCGATCTGTTTCTAGTCCTATGCGAGCTAAACTACCCTATGCGACTACTATCTGCTCATAAGCGACTAGTTTCCCTCCATACACGCATTTCGACTGCGTTCTTCCGCCGACAGGATGCGACCTCGTTTTCCCTAAGTGACCTACCCGCGCCCATAAGCGACCTGAAATACTCTAAGCGACCTCTACTCCTACATAAGCGACCTACATGTGCCATGTCCTAAACTAGTCGCTTTTGGTGACGTGTGTGAATTAATTACGCTTCTAGGCTATTAAATGCACGCTTTTGGGAAAAGTTTTGCGACATACCGGTGCGCCTGCTCCCTCTGGTCGTCCATGTGTCCTCACCCGCTCCGCACGATGATCTCTGCGTGGAATCACCATCCTGCTAGCTCTGCCACTCTCACTCTCAGGAGCTCTGGATTTCTCTAGGTTTCTCAGCACAAATGAGCACAAATGAGCCTATTTGCCCTTGAAGCCCCTACTTATAGCCCTTCTCCAACCCCTAATTCTTCTATACCACAGCCTATTTTCTTCCATGCCACCCCCCTTTCCTTCGCGTCTGCCCTCTTTTTCGCCCTTTCTTCTATCGAGAGCCAACCCAGTCCTTCCTGGTTCGCCTGGCTTACCTCTCGAGGGGGCATCACCTGCCAGTTACACTGGGGCATAACTTGTTTATTGAGCGCATCTCACATCTTCTTTGACACAACGTTCTATCGAACATTGTATCAAAGAGGGGCAAAATGTAGACACCCAAATTTGTCCATGTCTAACAACACCTTGTTAAATCACTAATCCATTACCCAATTAATTAAATAAATTTTATTTATTTAATTAAAATCCCATTCTCATTCATTTAGCCGATTAATTAAATAAATTGTATTTATTTAATTAATTCCACATCATGTCTTATCTCATTTTATGCATTTATCATATTAATTAAATAAATTTTATTTATTTAATTAATTTCCAACTCATATCCCACTAATTCAAATACTTTATTTGAATTAAGCCTTTATCATTTATCACATTTTAACACTTGTCCATTTCCCATTTATCATGTGTTGTAAGACAACTTTCATTTAAAATCCTTCACATGCACAACTAATTGGACCTAAATTTAGTAACTTTCAATCTTAGCCATTCACATAGCCTCTGAATCTCCACCGTTGATTGATCTTGGTTGAGTCCTATATAAACAGCCTCTCACTCCATATGAGACATCCAGAAATCATATAGTATCTAGCAATCCAGCAATCATATAGCAACTCCATTATCACCTTGAGCATTCAAGCATTCGAGCTTTTATCATCCATCAATGGCAGCTTTCAGCTTTGTAATTGCTTATCGTTGAAGAAGCAGTCCACATCTCTCTCTCAAACAAGGAATCGCACGGTCTAGGTGATGTTATGCTTGAATTGCATTATCCTTTGATTTCATTTAGGTTAGATTCCTTGATGATGGTAGGGTTAGGGTTTCACGACTATGTCTGATCTGCCACACCTGACTTTCACCTATCACAGTCTCAACCATCAACAAACACTTTACTCATACCCCACCAAAGTGAAAGAGCATACAGTTTAAAATCCGGTACCTCAGCATGTGAGGGTATTTTGTTACAAAGGCATCTAATTCTACAACTAGGATACGGTTACACCGGCATCTTGTTGCAGCTTCATCTTCTGGTTAAAAATTTTGTAACTTTTTTTGTCTTGAAGCCTATAGCTTGTCTCCTCCCTTGTTTTATAAAAGGGAATTCAGGGCTTATTAAAAAATATTAGTTTGAGGTCATTTCTTTCAGACTTAGTCTGACATGTGAGATCAATCTAATCATAGAGGAGTTGTACATAGTTAGTTTTCTACAATAAAATTAGTCATCTATTTTCAAGTCTTCATTTTGAGTCTCAAGATTTCGTGATAATACTGTAAAGGCTATTTTTTAATTCATTAAGCAGTTTACTTTACAAATTTTTTTGAGTTTCAGAGTGTACTGTCTTCTACTTCATGTACATAGTTCTACATTAATGAATATAAATTTGATTAACAATCAGTTTATTCATCATCGCAGTCTTTCCTGTGTTTGTATATTCTTCTCATGGCATTTACTCAAGAAGTAAAATAATAGCTGCAAGAGAATATTGAATGTAGTATTGGTTTATAACTTGGATAACTAAGTATGGTTAACTCTAAAACTAGTAAGATACTTTTAGTATAAGGCATTATTATATCTTTACAGTAAACTGATATTAATTGCATAATAGTTCTTTTAAGTTTATGTGAGTTCTTGACTCTATGACCCTTGGATAGGCACTGATCCATTCATGAATACTACACTATGCTTACACCCCCTTGATAATCCTCATCATTCTAAAAAATCAAAGTATTTTCCCTTCCAGTTGTAGGTTTTAGGTGCAAGTTCATTTTACATGTTCCTCTACAAAGAATTGTGTTAAAGCTTAAGAATTTATCCCATTACTTTACTCTATTAGAAATTCTTCAAGCATTTTAGAAGGAACATATCTGCTTTGTTTGTTTATTTTCAAATAGAAAGAAAGGAACACCCTCCTTGGTCCTACAGAGCCTAAAGTGTAGAGGAAAAGAAGGAGATCAAAGAACCCCCTAATCTTCATGTTCATTGGCCAATCCCCTGAGACAGATCAATTATTAGAAATGGCTATTTTATAGATCCGTTTTCCTTGAGATCAGGTTGGGAATTTAAAACAACCACCAGCTCCCATTCCTATAGCAACCATCTCCACAACTCCTTTACATATATCTCAAAATGAATTATAGGAGGTCAAAAGATTACTACAAGGTGTTACTAATGAGTTAGTGGCAATAAAGAGATAGAATACACAATCAAATAGGCCTTATTAGCCCTCCAACCAGACATATCAACCCTTCAATCAAGGTTATCAAAAAAACAAGCCGCCATATCAGGGCAATATGCAAAGACCAGGGCAACCAAGCTACATTAGACCACTCAATACTATTAACCCTAATGTAGCTATCACTTCAGGGCCTCTTGTACCAATCCAGAACAATCTAGCCCAAGATGACAGCTGGTATTACCTTTGCAATGAACCACATGACCAAAAATTGTGTCAAAGTAGATAGTTCAGTCATGCCCTGACAGTACAAGAGCAACCAACAAGTTCAAAACAATAGGTTAACATCAACCAAGGAGTGGTTGAAAGTAAAGAATAGATGCAAAACCATGCAACCCTAATGAATTGGACTCATGATGATCACTATTGCATTAATCAAAGAGCTGGCCTGGTTGCATTCAATACAAGATCAAAGAGAGGAGTTGTTAAAGACACACTGGTTTCTGCAATCAACCATGAACATGTCCCTGATACAACTCCAACAATTACAACTAAAGAGAAGGTACCTGATGTCCCTTCAAAGCAAGAAGATCCAACTGTTGGTAAGGTTGATTCAATTCCAACATTTAAACCAAGTGAAGGACAACAAAATAAAAGTGATTCCACAGTCATTAAAACATTTCAAAAGGGCAACCAAACACCTTTCAACATAGTGGAGAAGATGAAGAAAAAAAATATAGGTGTTAGCATGTGGGATACATTATTGATCCCATCCCAAAGGAACCTTCTCCAAGAAGCCCTAACTGATTTCAGTCATTCTTGTGTGGAGTTGGTAAGTGAAAGGACTGCTGCCCCAATCAATCTATGCCAACCCAAGGAGGAAATAAGTACAAGCAAAACTAGTAAGCCTCCTCCATTTTATATTTCCCTGATTATAGGTGACAAACTATTACATAATTGTATGACACATTCAGGGGTAGGTACCACTAGTACAAAAAGAGCAATATATTACTAAAAAATACTAAAAACTGCTTATAAATGACCAAACATGGTCACGTGACCATTAGTCATTTATTGCCAATAATTTATAACACGACCAAATTGATGACTAAACCATTTTTAGTCATTTATTGGCTGTTTTGAATGATCAATTTGGTAGTATATTTAGTCGTTAATTTAGTCATTGATTGTTGTAATCTGGTCACTTATTTAGTCATTTTTTATTCACCGCTATATTTAGTCATTAATTTAGTCATTGATTATTGTTAACTGGTCACTTATTTAGTCATTTTTGTTCACTGATTTCTGTCCATTGGTAGTGTATTTAGTCATTAATTTAATCATCATTTGGATCAATTTGGTAGTATATTTAGTCATTTTTATTCACTGATTTAATTCTAGCCATATATTTAGTCATATTTATTTGTTGTTCACTTATTTCTATCAATTGGTAGTATATTTAGTCAATTTAATTATTAATTGACGTCAGTTAGTAGTATAATTAGTCATTTTGAAGCTTGCATTTAGTCATTAGTATAATTAGTAGTATATTTTAAAGCTTGCACAATGAAACAACTTTGAGAAGGTAAAAAAAGCTTGTTTTATTGATAAAAAATGCTTACAAATAGCATACAGATCTGAAAATAAGTTACAATGAATTCTCTATGCTAAAAAAACCTTCATGGTTACAATAAATAGCTCAAAGAATGAGCAAGAAATTGATTTAGTGAGTATCACTAAGCATAGAAGCACAACGACATTCATAGGTGTCTTCTTCACAAATCCATGACTGTCCCATATTGAAGCTCACTATCCTAGTTCAAGATCACACTGTCATCTTTGTAGAGATCCTATCTCATGCACCCAACTTGCTCTAGTTCATAAGCTGCCACTATGAATTGTTACCTATATCAATAAACTATCCTTATCTATGATGATTATGCCTCTGATGATTGTCATCTTTGGTAGGATGCCTCAATTGTCATGGATTGTTATTCAACAATATTGCCTTATGACTAGGCTATGCGTTGTCCTAATCAAACTTGTAGCCTCTTGAAATGCATTGTCTAATCACTTGTCAACCTACTGTCATGCATTTTCCCTTTATAAAATAACAATGCCTCATGACTTCCACTACCTAGCTCATTATTCTGGCATCCTTTCACTTGTACTCTGCCTCCCATCAACGTAGAACACTGCCCCTCTATTGAATGCCTTGACTACCTTTGACATCACTGTATCTTTTCCAAATTCCTTGAAAACATTTCATCACTACTACTGCTACCTAGGTTTGCACTCTATCATCTGCCAGACTATTACAAGTTCACACAGTCCATCATTAAAGTCCTATAATTAAAATGGCATCCTAGACAAGACACATGAACTATTTGACAGAATGCCTCAAAGAAATGTGGTCTCATGGATTACAATGATTGCAGGATATGCACAAAATGGATTTGTTGAAAAGGCTTTAGAAATGTTAAAGCAAATGCAATTGGCTGGTGTAAAGCCAAATTCCACAACCTTTGCTAGCATCCTCCCTTCCTATGCCAAAATGGGAGCTTTGGAACGTCAATGCTTCCACATTTTGCATCACCCGCTCTCCTACAGGCACCATGACTTGAAGTGCCTGTGAGAGAGCGGGTGATACAAAATGTGGAAGCATTGACAAGGCATGTGAACTATTTGTTAGAATGCATCAAAGAGATGTCATCTCATGGAATGCAATGATTGCAGGATATGCACAAAATGGATTTTTTGAAAAGGCTTTAGAAACTTTCAATCAAATGCAATTAGTAGGTGTAAATCCAAATTTGACAACCTTTACCAACATCCTTCCTACCTGTGCCAAAATGGGAGCTTTGGAACAGGGTATGGACATCCATCATAACCTAATGGAAGGGGGTTTTTGTTAGATATTATAGTTGGAAATGCTCTAGTAGACATGTATGCAAAATGTGGAAGTATAGATAAGGCACGTGAACTGTTTGATGGAATGGCTCAAAGAGATGTCATCTCTTACAATACAATGATTACAGGATATGCACAAAATGGATTTGTTGCAAAGGATTTAGAAAATTTAAGGAAAATGCAATTGGCTAGTGTAACACTAAATTCCACAACCTTTGCTAGCATCCTCCCTACCTGTGTCAAAATAGGAGCTTTGGAATGTCAATGCTTCCACATTTTGCATCACCCGCTCTCCCGCGAGCACTTCAAGTCATGCCTGCGGTGATGCAAGGAAAGCTCTGCATCATCACAGGCATGACTTGAAGTGCCTGTGGTTTCCCCGCCTTACTGCAGGCATGACTTGAAATGCCCGTGGGAGAGATGGTGATGCAAAAGGTGGAAGCATTGACAAGGCATGTGAACTGTTTAGCAGAATGCCTCAAAGAGATGTCATCTCATGGAATGCAATGATTGTGGGATATGCACAAAATGGATTTTTTGAAAAGGATGTAGAAACTTTCAAGAAAATGCAATTAACAAGTGTAAATCCAAATTCAACAACCTTTGCCAGCATCCTTCCTGCCTGTACCAAAATGGAAGCTTTGGAATGGGGTATGGACATCCATAATAACATAATGGAAGGGGGATTTTTGTCAGATATTATAGTTGGAAATGCTCTCGTAGACATGTATGCAAAATGTGGAAGTATAGATAAGGCACGTGAACTATTTCATGGAATGGCTCAAAGAGATGTCATCTCTTGGAATACAATGATTGTAGGATATGCACAAAATGGATTTGTTGAAAAGGATTTAGAAATTTTAAAGCAAATGCAATTGGCTGGTTTAAAGCCAAATTCCACAACCTTTTCCAGTATCCTCCCTACCTGTGTCAAAATGGGAGCTTTGGAATGTCAATGCTTCCACATTTTGCATCACCTGCTCTCCCACATGCACTTCAAGTCATGCTTGCGGTGATGCGGGGAAAGTCCCGCATCACCATAGGCATGACTTGAAATGCCTGCAGGAGAGTGCGTGATGCAAAATGTGGAAGCATTGACAAGGCATGTGAACTATTTGTCAGAATGCATCAAAGAGATGTCATCTCATGGAATGCAATGATTGCGGGATATGCACAAAATGGATTTTTTGAAAAGGCTTTAGAAACTTTCAATCAAATGCAATTAGTAGGTGTAAATCCAAATTCGACAACCTTTGCCAACATCCTTCCTACCAGTGCAAAAATGGGAGCTTTGGAACAAGGTATGGACATCCATTATAACATAATAGAAGGGGGATTTTTGTTAGATATTATAGTTGGAAATACTCTAGTAGACATGTATGCAAAATGTGAAAGTATAGATAATTAAGGCACGTAAATTGTTTGATGGAATGGCTCAAAGAGATGTCATCTCTTGGAATGTAATGATTGTAGGATATGCACAAAATGGATTTGTTGAAAAGGATATACCATTGTTTCTAATTCAAAATTGCTATTCCTTATTCTAGGAGCAAATCACAGGGGAGTCTATACATAAGACACCATTGTTTAAAATTCAAAATTGTTGGTTCTTTCACAATTGTTTGCTTCATTTATTTGATCTAAGACAACCTGCTGTATAGAAGATGCTCTCAAAATCAAAGTACAATCCTTTATTCTAGGAAGACTGCTCAGAATCATCCCATCATAGCAATGAACAAAAGCATCAGTCATTAACTTGAACTTTGCAAGAGTTTCATCAAATTCTACTTTTCCACTCTCTTTTCCATTCTAAATTTTATTCCCAAATTTTCATCCATGAAGAACTTCTTCAGCCTATAGATCCTACTGTTAGCCATAACTTTACCAGGTGTCGAGGATAGTTTTGAGTTTTTACCCAAGTAGCAATTGACAAAATTTGTCCTTACCAGATACAATGTGTTGAAAATCTCTTTGAAGTTATTCTAGAAAAGAGTGCCTGAGAGTATAATGCGTAGTTTTGAATTGACCTTTTTGCATGAATTCCATTGTATCTAGTAAGGCCAAATTTTGTCAATTGTTGCTTTTGATGACTGAATTTAGCCTTACCAGATACAATGGAATTCATGCAAAAAGGATAATTCAAAACTGTGCATTATACTCTCAGGAACTCTTTTCTAGAATAACTTCAAAGAGCTTTTCAACATATTGTATCTGGTAAGGCCAAATTTTGTCAATTGCTGCTTGGGTAAAAACTTGAAGCTATCCAAAACACCTGGAAAATTTATGGCTAATAACAGGATCTACAGGTTGAGAAAGGTCCTCATGGATGAAATTGGGAATAAAATTCAGAATGGAAAAGAGAATGGAAAAGTAGAATTTGATGAAACTCTTGCAAAGTTCAGGTTATTAACTGATGCTTTTGTTCATTGTTATGATGGGAAGATTCTGAACAATCTTCCCAGAATAAAGGATTTTACTGTGAATTTGAGAGCATATTCTATATAGCATGTTGCCTTAGATCAAATAAATGAAGCAAACAATTGTGAAAGTATAAACAATTTTGAATTTGAAACAATGGTGACTTATGTATAGACCCCCTTGTGATTTGCTCCTAGAATAAGGTATAGCAATTTTGAATTAGAAAGAATGGTATATGAACAACTATTTAGACTATCTATTATGCTACAACAATTAACTACAGGTTAGTGTTGATAACTGAGAGGGGGGGTGAATCAGTTATCCTAATTATTTCTCTTTTTGAACTTTAATAATAATCAATGTAACATTAATTCAAATGAGCAAACATAACCATGAAATGGAAATACACATGACACAATATTTTTGATGTGGAAACCCTGTTAAGGGAAAAAAACCACAGGGTGATTAACCCAAGATTGTATTCTCTGTTAGAAGAATGGAAATACAAAATGGCACTTGCCAATTAGGGCTCACTACCCGAGCACACTGCTCACAAGGAGGCACACTACCTACAAGAGACACACTGTCTACAAAAGAGTGTTATACAATACTTGAACTGATTGAAGGCATCCACATATGCTGGAGTTCAGTTCTGGTTAGGCTTAGTACATTGATCTGCTGCACTTCATCTTTCCTCTTCTCTTATGCTGCTTTCCTTTCACATACCGGACCTTCCTTACTACTTTTGCTCTGCTCTGCTTTTATTCGCATATCACATATCACCACAACACCTCTCACAACTAAATCCATCCTATATATATATCCGCACAAGTGATTTCATTATCTTTCTAGTTGGCACCCAGAACAGCCAATCTTTTCACAAACTCTGTTCTGTCGGCTGAATCCTTGCACATCAAGTAATGCGGATCAAGCATATACTTGTAGAAATCATTAATCATGTCGGCCAATCATAATTCATGTATTCATAACCTTTACCACCATCAGAAACACATCCAGAAAATAGTCTGATGTTCTGTCAGTCAGTTCTTCCTCTGTTCACACTATCACTCAGGAACCTGGTACTCAAGTATTCATATCTTTTACCTCATCTATCACCGGAGGCTAAAACCTTGGAATCTATCACTCAAGGTAGTCCTCTTAACTTCCCCAAATCTACACTTCACCAAGATACTTCCTCTGAGAGATCTAGACCTATCTGTCGGACCTTGCCACATGCTCTGTTCTTGTTTACCAGACCACCACATTCTTCATTCTGACTTCCGATAGAGACACACCATGTCCTGCGGATGTGTGGGATGAACTTTGTTGCCATCAATGACAACAATCATGAATCCATATAGTGTCTCTTGCCAACAATCTCCCCCTTTTGCATTGATGGCAACACTTAGTGCAAAATGACTAAGTGTTTACACTATGCTCCCCCTTGGCTAATGCTCTGTTTTTATATACATTTTCCAGAGCTCCCCCTTAGTTGGATTCCTCATTTTTCACTACTCTTCACTCCCCCTTTGACATCAATGGCAAAGGGTAGGGTCCGTATATCAAAACTTTCAAAAATTCAACTATACTTAGCCGCATAAGTATATACATATGGCATACTTACATATTCTTAAGTATGTCTGCAAAAGTTGTCTTCAATTGAATAAATTCTATAGCCCAACTTTGCTTCATTCTGTCCAAAATTGAGATATGACCGCTCAACAGGAATGCAAACACATCTGCCCTTTTTAGATCTGTTGGATCATTTGTCTGGGTTGTGATTTGAGCTTCACTTATGGCCTCATGCATGGCCTCTAACTTAGGGACAATGATCCTCCTAAGTTCACCCATCCAGCTGATCATGTTCTTCCTTTCCTTCTCAAAATTCTTTATTGCATTTGTGATTGCAATAGTCTGACACTCTTGATTGACTATGGAGGAAGAGAGAGGATCAAAACTTTGAGACAAACTTAGTAGTTTATCCTCTTGCTCTTTATTTTCTTCTCAATCTCTACTATTTCTTTGGACCATGAAATACAAAATTTGTATACTTCTCCGCCATCTTTAAGAGCATTTTCTAAGCTCTTTATCCCAATATTCATATTCCTCCTATCATTAATGATCAATCCTTGTACCTCTGAGAATCTCTTATTTAAAAACTCCTTCCGAACCTTTTCTTCAGCTGACTTCTCTAAAGAATCAAAATGTGTACTAACACTGCTGACTAGAGTTTTGAGATTACCGGAAGAGGACGCTGTGGGATCCTTCTGAAAAGTTGGCATGATCTTTTCCAAAACTCTGAATGCTACCTCTATAAGCTCATAATCTTCCATGTGAGATTTCAGTAGTTTCTCTTTGGCCTTCACATTGGCAAATGAAGCTATCTTCATTGTCTCTATCGGAGAGAGTGAATCAAAATTAAATGGTCCTTGTAGAAGCTCCTATTCATCAATCTCCATTGTTTCTTTGTTCAAGAATTCTTGGACAGTTTTTGCAGTGTCTCTTGCTGGAGATAGATGTTTCTTCTCTTCTACATTCTTAGGACTGTCCCTTGGAGCTTTCTCTCCTTCTACATTCTTACCACTATCAGTTGTGGTTTTCTCTGTTGGGGTCTTCTCTTCCTCTGCAACCTTGGTACTGTCAACTTCTTCTGCTTCTTTCTCCAGTATACTATCATCTTCTTTAGATCCGGAGGCTATAGGGGAAACCAGAGGAGAGATAGTTGTTTGTTCATGAGCCACCTCTTCCAGAATAGGGGATTCTGAGCCCTTGTCTTTACCAAAGTCCTCTGTGAAGGGAATGTTGAACCTTTTAAGAGCATTTCGGAGGATCTCTTTAGTCTCTTTTGCCACCTTGTCAGTTTCACCAAGCATGAGCTGATTCATCCTTGCTTTGCTCCTGAATTCATCCTTGCAATCTTTGAATATCATATTCATTGTTTTGGGATCGATTGAAGGATATAGTTGAATAGCTATCTATTCCCAGATCTCAATGTCTTTTGCCATGGCATTGTTCTTTCTTATTTCTAACTCCTTTTCTAGGCTCTTAAGAATTAGAGATATAATTTCAATGAAAGCCTTATTGTATATGTTTAGATACCTGATTGTAGCTTCCTGCAGGATCTTTTGGTCAGCCTCATTGTAATCATCATAGAATTCAGCCATTGGTTGAAGGTTTCCATCCACAGTGACTGATTTGATTACACTTTTTAGAGATAGGGTGGGCTTTTCAACAAATTCCTCTACCATTTCTTCCTTGTCTTGGCCTGTGGAGGGTTTACCTAATCCTTTCTTCTTTTGCTTCTTTATTTCCTTTACCCCCTCATCTAATTCGGTTTCCTCTTCATCTCTTTGACATGCATAAGCCCTTGTGGCTTTTGTCTTGGATCTTTTCTCTCTTTTGCCAGATGCCTGGACTTCCAGTTTTGATGTTCTTGAGCTTTTGGCTATGACAGGTGTAGATCTCTTTGATGATCTGGTCTGGGTTGAGGTTTCTATCGGAGCACTTTCCTTGCTTCCCTTTTTTGCCTCTTTTCCCTGTTGGTATCAAGTGCTTCCTTTGAAATGCCAAGGCCTTGGGCAATACTTTCTACTTCTTTTCTCACCTTCCTCTTGATCTCTGCTTCTCTAAGCTCCACATGAATCTTTACACTTAGCTCCTCAAAGGTTCCAAACCTTTCTGCCTTTGGATCCTTTGGCTGACTTAGCATGTGTTGAACATGCAGCTCCACAATTTGTTCATCAACCTCATACCCCATGGGCATGATCCATACAGTTCTTGGTTCTACTACCTTCATTAGGCACTGATCAGTCTCTACCATAAAGCAAATTGTGTCTTTGTATTTCTCAACAAGAGACTGGGGAATCCTTTCTCTTGCTTGCACCATGTTCTGAAAGTTCTTGAAATATCCCCACAGAGCTGTATTTTGTGCTTTGTTGTCACCAAGTCCATGTAAATAATCTCTGATTTGGATAGCTACTGGTCTATCATTCTCCCATACCCAGCCACTAGATCCGGGAAGCTCATTCATAAAGTAGAAGAATAAGCACAGTATCAATCCACCATACTTGAATGAATTCTTTTTATCTTTCTTTATTTTCTGCAGATTCTCCATGAGTTGGTTCAAGAGAAGCTGGCAAAGATCATAGTCTGCATCCTTTCTTAGCATTTCATATGCGGTGTAGATGGCAGTTCCAGGTACAGAATTTTCCCTGCTAGAATGATATATTTTATACCCAATGATCATGGAGGCAAACTTGATATCTGGATCAGAGATGTCATCTACTGTCATTACTCTTTTGTCAAACTTGGATCCGGTAGCCTTACTCACAGTTTGATTCTTCACAGATTTAAGAATAAGAATCCCACCAGATGAGTGTAATCCAGTAACTGCCCTAATGGCATCTTTTGTGATTTTGAATGGTCCATTTAACCACATGAAGTTGTCATGTATTCTGCTCAAAATGTACCCGCCCCATTCATTCTCAGTAAAATAGGGGAAATGTATGAATTGTGCAAAGTGCTTAATCCGAAGGCCCTTGTATTGGGGTTTGAGCTCAAATGAATCATCTAACAAATGTTTGTGATAGATATCTCTTAGTTTGAATTCCCCAAACTCTTCAATATTTGCGTGTATGTAAACCCTAATGTCTTCTATATGCAAAACACCATGCGGAACACTGGAAAATGCTCCTAGGGGATCTACCTCAAAGGATTTATATGGATGTTTCTTAAATGTGGGCCGAGGTCTATCAGAGATCTTTACTATATTCAGAGTAGCCATCATCAAACAATCTTACTGAAGGATATCAAGAACGATAAATACCTTTCACGCAGGTTAGGGCACACGAAGAAATCCGAATAGAGCTGTATGAAGAGTTGCCTTGATCTTTTGGGAGAAGTTGTTTACAGAGCTCCTTTTCTTTCTTCTTTGCATGTGAGTGTATAAATGTGTAAATGACAGACAAATGAACTCGTTTATTCCAAGAAGCCCTATTTTTCACCCTACAATAAATGCGCAACCTAATTCATTCCTGTTTGCCTAGTTTTCCTTGTTCAAGGAGGAAGAAACTCATTCGGATCATTATGATGCCTTTGTGATCGATGTTAGTGATGAATCACAGTGTCCACTTCTTATCTTGATCATCTCATATATCTGCAGATCAGGCTATTTCAACTTGGATCCATACCGGGCCAACCTTATGAGAAACCTGTTTTCCTTGAAGACTTGTTTAACCGGACTGATTCTGAAGGAGTTAAACTTTTCAAATTTTCTTGCGAATCTCTCAAATCTTTACCTAACCTTATTTACATGTTTCTCTAGAAACCATTTGATCCATAGCTTCATATGTGCCAATTTCAGGTACCAATTGACTGGCTAGGGGAACAAGTTTTTCTTTGTGTCTCCCCCTAAGCCAGAGCTCATCTCTTAATTTCTGGAAGGAATATCAGCACCAGAGTCTGGTGTGGATCCATCCTCTACATTATCTGTACTCTTCTTTACCCAAATCTTGTTCATCTCACTTTTAACTTCATCCACATTCACCTTTTGTTTCCCCTTATCTTGATTCTATTTATGATATACCGGACCTCTTTTGTCCTGATTCTTGCTTCTACAGAATTTTGCAATATGACCGGATCTATTGCAAATTTGATAAACAACATTTCTTTGCATATTGGATTGATATCCTCTTGATCTACATTGATTAGCTATATGACCTATTCTATTGCATGCAAAGCATCTACCATTGAATGATTTGTTCATTTGCATAATTCTGCATTCATGAGATTTGTGACCATACCTTTTACAGTTAAAACACTGTCCAGAGAAGGATGAATTAGTCTGATTCATTCTCTTTCTGTAGTGATTAGCTTTGTGACCAAAGTGATTGCAGTTGTGGCAGTATCCATTGAAGGATGGATATCTTTGAGCATTAGGCTGTCTTACCGGAGGTCTTCTAGGCCTGATCCTTGAATTTTCTGATCCAAAATTCTTCTGACTGGATCCAGAGCTTTCTCCTTTCTCGTATCCCAAACCACACTTGTCATCTACCTTCTTTTGACTTACAAGAAGAACTTCAAGTTGAGCAGAACTTATCTTGAATTTCTCTTTATACTCATTTGCTGTTTGAAGATCCCTTTTTAAAGAGACAATTTGATCCTCAAGTTTTTCTTCATTATCTTTAGCATCTTCGAGATCAGATTCAAGATATCTAATAATTCTATCCATCTAGTGGCAATCTTCTGATTTCTCCTTGAGAGATTGTCTTAGATTATTTTCAGTTTTTCTTTTCTCTTCAACTTCTTGGGTAAACTTCATGACTCCTGATTCCATTTCATGTCTTACCATAATGATTTCTTTTGATAACTTTTCACACAACTCAGTTTTTTCCTTTAGCTCTTCATTTGCATTATTTGCTTCACCTTGTCTTGCCAATTGCTGAAGCAGCTCCCTTTTTTTTTTCATAGAGAGACTTGATTTATCTTTTAGTTCTCTCATGAAATCATCAGCTTGTTTGAGTCTTTCCTTTAATTCATTGACTTCAGAGTTTGACTATTCAAGATCATCAAGGGTAGTCTTGAGTTGCTCCCTTAAACCATATGCATCCATTTGAACTCCCAGATCTTCCTCAAGCTGTTAGGCTCTGTTAGGAGGAACTTAACTCTGATACCAATTGTTGATAACTGAGAGGGGGGGTGAATCGATTATCCTAATTATTTCTCTTTTTGAACTTTAATAATAATCAATGTAACATTAATTTAAATAAGCAAACATAACCATGAAATGGAAATACACATGACAATATTTTTGACGTGGAAACCCTGTTAAGGGGAAAAAAGCACGGGGTGATTAACCCAAGATTGTATTCTCTGTTAGAAGAATGGAAATACAAAATGACACTTGCCAATTAGGGCTCACTGCCCAAGCACACTGCTCACAAGGAGGCACACTGCCTACAAGAGACACACTATCTACAAAAGAGTGTTATACAATACTTGAACTAATTGAAGGCATCCACATATGCTGGAGTTCAATTCCGGTTAGGCTCAGTACACTGATCTGCTGCACTTCATCTTTCCTCTTCTCTTATGTTGCTTTCCTTTCACATACCAGACCTTCCTTACTACTTCTGCTCTACTCTGCTTTTATTCGCATATCACATATCACCACAACACCTCTCACAACTAAATCCATCCTATATATATATCCGCACAAGTGATTTCATTATCTTTCTAGTCGGCACCTGGAACAGTCAATCTTTTCACAAACTTTGTTCTGTTGGCTGAATCCTTGCACATCAAGTAATGTGGATCAAGCATATACTTGTAGAAATCATTAATCATGTCAGCCAAACATAATTCATGTCTTCATAACCTTTACCACCATCAGAAACACATCTAGAAGATAGTTTGATGTTCTGTCAGTCAGTTCTTCCTCTGTTCACACTGTCACTCAGGAACCCGGTACTCAAGTATTCATATCTTTTACCTCATCACTCAAGGTAGTCCTCTTGACTTCCCCAATCCCGTACTTCACCAAGATACTTCCTCTGAGAGATCTGGACCTGTCTGTCGGACCTTGCCACATGCTTTGTTCTTGTTTATCAGACCACCACATTCTTCATTCTGACTTCTGGTAGAGACACAACATGTCCTGCGAATGTGTGGGTTGAACTTTGTTGCCATCAATGACAACAATCATGAATCCATATAGTGTCTCTTGCCAACAGTTAGAACATATCCATATTAGCATAAAATAGCAAGTACAATTCACCTCAAACTCTATTGTGGTAATTTGTTTGTAAGGAAGTTTGCACTCCATGAATATTCTCTGTGCACTTAGCCAAACATTTAAAGTTCTTAACCAAAGCTCCAAAAATGAGTATCTTGTCATTGCATGACTCCTACTTTTTCTCTGAGTATGACAGTACTTGAGCTTTTGGTGTTTCTAGATGAAACCTATAGTGGAAAAGTGCAGTCTCGATCTGAAGGAACCATCTTCGGAGCTCTTCCCTGAAATGAGGGTTGAAAACGTTATAAGAAAATAAATACCATAATTCTAAAGCAATAATTTGTATCAAGGGAAATGTCAGAAAGTATAATTAAAAAGACAAATCCTTACAATTGGACCTCAAATTAGACCAAGCAGATTTATGATTTTATCTTTAGAATGTAGGAACTTTCTCTGTCGGAGCTTCACAACCTCAAATTGGATCTCAAATTGGACCAAAAGATTTATGATTTTATCTTTATAATGTAGGAACTTTCTCTGTTTGATATTCATGACCTCAAATTGGATCCAAAATTGGACCAATAGATTTATGATTTTCTCTGCCCACTGACATTTGTATTCCTATACTCAAGTTCTACTTCTGAGTAAAAACACCCGGAAGTGTTTCAAACTAGCTTAAGGTACTCTCCAAGCTAGTTATGTCACTAATAGAAATCCAAGTTTGCCTGAACCATCCATACCCGAATCTTGCATCACAATCTATTCTTCCTGCACATAAAAATGCCACATATTAACCCCTTCTAAATAAAACATTTGATCATAAAACCATAATTAATAAATCATTTATTTTCCAAAATCCTTCTTGAATTCATTTGCACCATTGAGGCCCTTGGCTGAAGATTTCTTGATCAATTCATTTAATTTGGGTCATTAATGGATACCACATCAACCACAGGCTTCAAATTTGGAACCTTGGACAAAATCTTTAACTGACCAGGAAGCCTATTTTTCTAAGTTTTTGAAACTCCAAAATTATCGGGAAAACAAACTTGCTTAGTTTTTGAAACCTCCATATTGACAATAATTCCATCACAATTCTCAACATTTGAGGCCTCAGTTGGGCTTATTCGAATTTTAATCTCGACCTCAACTTTTGGGGCTACTTCTTCATCAATGTTACCCTCAATGATAAATTTGGGAAAAAAGCATGAGCCATTCTTATCAATCCAAGCAATTGACCTTTGACAGCATGTCCTCAAATCTATTTGTAGCATTCACAAAAAAACAACAAGATAGGGTGAACCATCTATTACCAAATCTATGGTGGGCATGCCAACTGAAAACTCAACTCTAAGAGAATCCAAAACTTGCACAGAAAAATCATTCCATGAGCCATTCCAAAAATACGTCACCCTCATTGGCACTGAACTCTTACAAAAATTATCATAATTATGCAATGTTGCCTTGCCAGAATAGCATTGATACACACAACTATATTTCAAACCCTTGTCCTTCTTGCCATAGTTAATTCCATTCTTTCATCCCCACTTAGATGCTCCCCTTCCTGAGGATAAGAAACCATATTTATTTCCTCATTTTTGTTTCATTTGAGCTCTCTCCACAATTTTTCTGCCAAGCTGACATAAATGCTTCCATTCACCCTTCATCCCAAACAATACCAATTTACACCACACACCATTTCAACTATAGTGAAATTATTTACAACGTCGCTGCAACACAATAATCTAAAATAACCCCTAACAAAAGGTTACACTATACACCAAACTCTGATGCCACATTTTACATTAGTACTAAGGGAAACAACATACAGAATAGAGAAAATTGATTCCAACTCCCAGTCCCATTATTAAAACCATAACTGAGCCATTACGCAATACTCAATACTCACAAGGTTAAATTTTGCCTAGAAAAACTAAATTCTGTTGGCAAGAGACACTGTGTGGCTTCATGAGTGTTGTCATTGATGGAAACAAAGTCCATCCCACTCATCCGTAGCACATGGTATGTCTATACTGGGAGTCAGATTGAAGAGTATTTTGGTCTGGTGAGCAAGAACAGAGCATGTAGCAAGGTCTGACAGTCAGGTCTGGATCTCTCAAAGGATGTATCTCAACAAAGTACGAACTTGGGGAAGTCAAGAGGAGTACCATGACTACCAAATTCTAGAGATTGAGCCTCCGGTGATGAAAGAGTGAAAAGATATGAGTACCTAAGTGTTGGGTTCCTGACAGGCAGAACAGACTGAGCAAGAACTAACCAACAGAGCATCAGACCTTAATCCGGATGAGAAATTGATGGTGATCAAGCTTCTTGAGGGATCATTCATGGTTGGCTGACATGATTGATGACTTCTATAACTATCTCTTTGATACGCATCACTTAGTAAGCATGGATTCAGCTGACGGGCCAGAGTTTGGGAAAATCTTGAGTATTACAGATGCCGACTAGAAAGATGTTGAAATCCTTGGTGTGGATATATATACCAGATGGATTTTGATGTGAAGGGGTGTGGATTGAGTGATAGTGTGTTAAGAAATGCAGAGAGTAGTGTAGAAGCAGCTATACAAGTCCAGTATGTGACAGAACAGCAACACTAAGCAAAGGAAGAATGAAGTGTGTTAGTAATAATTTATGTTTGGGGTTTTGAGTGAGGCCTCTTCCCTAAAAATATAAAAAGTTCTAATATTTTGGCCTCTGTAGTGCTAAAAATACATCTCACCTTGTATGCTCAGGGTCAAAATATACGGTGGCGGGTCGAGAAATCTCCATCGGCCCCTAAAAATTGATAAAAAATGGGTCACAGGCGTTCCAGATGCATATCGGGTCACAGTTTTCAGTTACTGTGATTGTTTCTTGCTGTGGCTATGAGGGTCTCTTGTTTTAAAGTGTCGCGGGTCTGCCAAGTGTCGAGCCTTGATTCATGCCGTACTTTTGTTTCTAATGGGTAACTTTATCGCAGAGCTTGCCACGTGGCAGAAACTTTTTCTCTTGTGTTTTAAGTTGCTTCTCGCGGGTGACTCCACGTGTCGACAACCGTGATGCTCCTTAAAAGTTTCAGTCTGAGCGCGGAGGGTGCCATGTGTCAGCATCTACCAGTGTTTCTAAAAGACTCTCAAAGTTTCATAGTCTCTGCCAAGTTTCCAATAGACCTTTAATGTTTCTATTATGTTTCATACTGCGCCCCGTGGAAAGTGCCATGTGTTTCTAGTAGGTTCTACGGAGCTCGCCAAGTGGCAGCTTCCGCATTATGAACCTTTTTGTTTCTTTTTGTTTTGGTGCTAAGTAAGGTTGGAGTGGGTCCCAGTGAAGAATCTAAGACCCTGCGGAAATCACCATGTGTCAGCAGCGGAAGCAGCCCCTTGATAAAGTTTCAACTATGCGCGGAAGGTGCCACGTGTCGGCTTCCACCAAAGTTTCTACACAGTTTCTAAAAAGTTTCTAAGTAGGGGCGGAGCATGCCACATGTCTTTTGTAGCTGCTGCGAAAGCCGACAAGTGTTAACTTCCGTATTTGTTTCTTTTTTGTTTCGAAGTGTGGCGTAGATATGGTGGGTCCCATTAAAGTTTCTAAGCTGCTATGGATGTTGCTAGATGGCGGCCTCTGCCAAAATGTTTCAAGAAGTTTCTCAGTTTCTTTGGTGGCCGCAGAACCTGCCAAGTGGCAACCTCTGCTTGAAGTTTTGAGAGCCCCTTTTTAGAGTTTCAAATGTGTCTCAAGTGTCGCGGGTGATGACAAATGTCACCTTCCGTATAAGTTTCAAAGCGGCCCCTTAAAGTTTCTGAGCAGCACGGAAGGTGCCAAGTGTCGCAGTCCACTATGTTTCAAAGAAGACTCTTTTGTGTTTCAAGAGGGCGCGGAGCCCACCATGTGTCTACCTCTGCCAAGCTTCCGAGGGAGTTTCTATGGGTTCCAAGGGTGCTGCGAAGCTTGCCACATGGTGATTTCCGCATGAGGTTCCAGCTGTTGACTCTTGGCAGGGAAGATAAAGGAAAAGGACCCGGCGCTAGAAACTTTTCAACATTTTTTGGGGCCGTTGATTTCTGCAGTGTGTTTTTGATCAATGGCCACATTTTGAACCTGCAGCGGGGGTTTTCTCTTGAGCGTCTATGACTGTTTTGGCAGGAGAAACTCCATAAGCGCACTGTTGCTACATTTCTAGTGGCTGTGGGTTGGTGAGGCAGTAATGGTGTTTGTTGCAGGATTGTGGACGGATCTATGGTGTGATTGAAGATATCAATCCTAGGTGGTGGTGCATGGCTTGAGGCCCCTTCCTGTCTTCTCCTCCAGCGACTGCATTTACTGATTTGGAGCACCATTTTTCTGATACTGTGTATCTGGAGGGATATTTGGCCTCCCTTGTAATTAATTCGTCCAGTACATAGTTTTGCTATAAAAAGCAAACTGTGTGACCCATTTTAGGTTGTTGAAAGTTGGACATTTCTGGCTCTGTAATACAATATGACTGGTTTTGGTTTGCTCTATGCAGGAAGCCTTGTGAGTTTATGTATCTCCTGTTGTATGTTTCTTGCATGAATCTACTGATTTCATGATTAATCTTATATGAGTAATGCTATTTTGCATGTGTTTTGTTAATTTTGTCTCCAGTGTTGCATGTGTCATTCTTCTGAGTCTAGATATCTAAGGGTTGTCTGGTTTTCTAGAATACAGAATTCCTGTATTGAATGTTTGATCTTTTAACTTCTGCTCAAGGGGTAGATTAAATTATTTTTAGATTGAATATTGGGAAGGGTATACTGCAATAGGGATGCCATAAGTATAGATAGCTTAACACTCTATATTGGGAGATATTTGTAAGGCAGATATCACATAAATTCCCTTGAAATCTAGTTTTAGTTGTTCATCCTGACCATTCATAGGTGTATGGCTACTGACTCTAAGCCCTGGATAGGCACCAATCTAGCTCTGTGTTGAGGTTATACACTAGGTCCAGCTCTGCATCCAAACACAAAATCAAAATCAAACTCCAAAACAACCATTAGGACAATAGAATTAGTTTTAGGATCCCAAGTCCTCTATCTACAACTGAAAATAGGCCCAAAGCTAGCCCCTTTGCTCTTATCTTGCAGATTTGGTCTACTTACAGGAGGACTTATCTGCTTCATATCAGCATCCCAGTCTCTGTATGCATATTCTCATGGATGTTGAGTAGGGAATACCCCCCTAGGTTTTGCAAAGCCTGAAGAAGAAGAGGAGATAAAAATAGAGTCTATCTCCTATACTGTTGGCCCCTGGCCCAGAGATCTTGTTGATCATTGATGGCTACCTTGTAGGGAAATCTGGGAGTAAGCATCCAGTCTGGGAAAAAACCAACAAAGTGCAGCAGATCAGTATATTGAGCCTAACCGGAACTAAACCTCAGCATATGTGGATGCCTCTGATTAGTTCAAACACTTGGTTACATTCTATATACCTTGTAGACAGTGAGCCTCTTGTAGGCAGTGAGCCTCTTGTGAGCAGTGTGCTCGGGAAGTGAGCCCTAATTGGCAAGTGCCATTTTGTACTTCTTATTCTTTTAATAGAGAATACAATCTTGGGTTATTCACCCCATGGTTTTTCCCTTAATAGGGTTTTCCATGTCAAAATCATTGTGTTATGTGTATTGAATTTATTTTTGCTCTCATGGTTATGTATGCTTATATGTTTTGATGCTACACTAATTGTTAAGAAGAACAGAAAGTTAAATTATTTAAGATAACTGATTCACCCCCCCTCTCAGTTATCTACCTTGTTTCCAACAATTGGTATCAGAGCTAATTTCCTCCAAACAAAGCCTAACAGCTTGAGGAAGATCTGGGAATCTCAATGGATATGTATGGTATGAGGGAACAACTTTAGTCTACCCTAGATGATCTTGACCAATCTCACTCTGAAGTCAATAACCTAAGGGAAAGACTCAAACAAGCTGATGATTTCATAAATGAACTAAAATAAAAACTGAGCATTTCTGTGAAAAAGAGAAAGGAACTACTTCAATAATTAGCAAGTCAAAGTGGAGCCAATGATACTATTGAAGATCTCAATGAGAAAAACAAGTTATGTGAGAAGCTATCAAAAGAGGTCATTATGGTAAGACATGAAATGGAATAAGGGGTTATGAAATTCACCCAAGAAATTGAAGAGAAAAGAAAAATTGAAGATAATCTAAAACAATCTCTTAAAGAGAAGTGAGAAGACTGCCACAAAATCGATAGAATAATCAGGCATCTGGAATCTGATCTTGAAGAAGCTAGAGATAATGAAAAACAACTTGAGAATCAAATAGACACTCTTAAAAGGGATCTTCAAACAACAAATGAATACAAAGAGAAATTTAAGATAAGCTCTGCTCAACTTGAAGTTCTTCTTGAAAGCCAAAAGAGGGTAGATGACAAGCATGGCTTGGGGTATGAGAAAGGTGAAAGTTTCAGATCTAGTCAGAAGAACTCTGGATCAGGAAATCCAAGGAACAGACCTAGAAGACCTCTAGTAAGGCAACCAAATGCTCAAAGATATCCATCCTTCAATGGATACTGCCACAATTGCAATAACTTCAGGCATAAAGCAAATCAGTGCAGAAGAAGAATGAATCAGACTGACTCATCCTTCTTTGGATAGTGTTTTAACTACAAAAGGTATGGTCACAAATCTTATGAATGTAGAAATATGCAAATAAAAAATTCATTCAATGGTAGATGCTTTGCATGCAATAGAATGGGACATATGGATAATCAATGTAGATCAAGAGGATACTAGTCAAATATGCAAAGAAATGTTGTTTGCTACAATTGCAATAGATCCCGTCATATTGCCAAATTCTACAGAAGTAAGAATCAGGACAAAAATGGTCTAGTGCATCATAATCAAAATCAAGACAACGGAAAAGGAAAAGTGAATGCAGATGAAATTCAAAGGGAGATGAACAAGATTTAGCTGAAGAGAAGTACAAAAAATGTTGGAGATGGATCCACACGAGAATCTGGTGCTAATATTCCTTCCGGAAACTAAATACATAAGCTCTGGCTCAGGGGGAGTCACAAAGGAAAACAATTTCCCCCAGCCAGTCAATCGGTGCCTAAAATTGGCACATGGAGTGTTGTGGATTGAAGAGTTCTTAGAGACATATCTAAATAACCCTTGGTAAAAATCTAAAAGATCCGCATGGAGTTTTGAAAAGGTTAATCACCCAAGATTGATTCGGTTTAACAGTTATTCGATAAAAGCAGGATTTTCATAGTTAGATCCAGTATGATTCAAAAATTAAAATATCTTGATCTGTGGATAAAAGGAATGATTAGAGAAAGGAAGATAGATTGACAATTATCACCGAGAATAATTCTAAGTGATTCGGAAGGATCTCTCTCAGAACAAGGTCAGAATAAGGGAACGGGAATGACTTAAGGTGTGCATTTATTGCAATATGAATTTAGGGTTTACGCATAAATATAAGGGTTCTTTTGTTCATCATTTGGACATTTGCATTTGAGAAGAAGAAAGAAAGAGCTCTACAATAAGATTGATTCAAACATCTCAAACATCAAACCGCAGAATTCGATTCAACTAGCGATCTATTCAACTCTTATTGTGAACCCTAGAAGTGTAAAAAGGTATTTCCGCTCTTGAATATCTCTCTCTAAATCTTTTGAAAGATGGCTACTCCAAATGCTGTTAAGATCACTGATAGGCCACACCCTAAGTTCAATAAACATCCTTACAAATCCCTAGAAGTTGATCCCCTAGGCGCATTCTCTAGCATTCCGCATAGGGTTCTGCATGTAGAAGATGTTAGGGTATACATTCATGCCAACATTGAGGAATTTGGGGAATCCAAGTTGATGGATATCTATTACAAGCAATTAATAGATGAAACATTTGAACTTAAACCCTAATACAAGGCCATCCGGGATAAGCATTTTGGACATTGCATCCACTTCCCCTATTTTGCAAAAGATGAATGGGTCCGATATGTTCTTAGTAGAATACATGATAACTTCATGTGGTTGTTGAAGCCCTTCAAAATAACAAAGGATGCAATTAGGGCAGTAATGGGCTTGCACTCATCCAATGGATTGCCTGCTCTCAAATCAGTCAAGAACCAAATTGTAAGTGAGGCTACCAGATCAAAATTTGACAAAAGAGCAATGACAATAGAGGATATCACAGATCCGGATATCAAATTTGCTTCCATGATAATTGGTTACAAAATATATCACTCCAGCAGGGAGAATTTTGTATCTGGAATAGCAATATACACTGCTTATCAGATGCTTAGGGAAAATGTTGATTATGATCTTTATGAGCTTCTCCTGAACCAACTGTTAGAGAATTTGTAGAAAATAAAGAAGGATAAGAAGAATTCATTTAAGTACGGTGGCTTGATACTATGTCTATTCTTTTACTATATGAATGAGCTACCCGAATCCAGTGGTTGGGTATGGCAAAATGATAGACCGGTTGCCATACAAATCAAAGATTATATGTATGGGCTTGGTGATGCCAAGGCACAAAGTACAACACTTTGGGGTTACTTCAAAAACTTCCAAGGCATGATGCAGGCCAGAGAGAATCCCCCAATCTCTAGTTGAAAAATACAAGGATACAGTGTGCTTCATGGTAGACACTGATCAATGCCTAATGGAGGCAGTGGAACCTAGAATAGTCTAGATTATGCCAATGGGCTATGAGGTAGATGAGAAAATTCTGGAGCTACATGTTCAACACCTGCTAAGTCAACCAAAGGACCCTGAGGCAGAAAGGTTTGGAACCTTTCAAGAATTAAGTGTGAAAATATATGTTGAATTGAGACAGCCAAAGATGAAAAGGAAAGTGAGAAGGGAAGTGGAGGAAATTGCCAAGAAATATAGCATATCAAAGGAGGTAGTTGATGCCAACAGAGAGAAGGTAGAAAGAGTAGAGAAAGAAAGACAAGAAGCAGAAAAAGAAAGTGTTCCAGTGCAAGCCCCCTCTTAGACTAGATCCTCAAAGATCTCTGCACCTGCCACTTCTAAGAGCCCAAGATCCTCCAAACCGGAAGCCAAGACATCCGGTAAAGGAGAAAAGAGAACAAAAACCAAGGCCACAAGGTCCTATACAAGTCAGAAGGATGATGAAGAAACTGAGACCGATGAGGAAATTAAGAAAATGAGGAAGAAGAAGAAATCATCAAGTGAATCCTCTTCCAGTGCAAATAAAGAAGAAGAGGCAGAAGAATTTGTTGAAAGGCCTACTCTGTCCATTGATGATGTCATCAAGATAGTTACTGTGGATGGGAATCTGCAACCAATGATAGAATTCTATGATGAGTATAGCGACACAGACAAAAGGATCTTGGAAGAAGCCATAGTTAAGTACTTAAACATATATAATAAAGCATTCATTGAAATCATCTCTCTAATCCCCAAGAGTTTAGAAAAAGTACTTGAATTTAGAAAAGACAATGCCAAGGAAAAGGATTTGGAGATCTGTGAACAAATATCTATTCAGCTCTATCCTTCAATCACTCCAAAACAAATAAACATGATCTTCAAGGATTGCAAGGATGAGCTTCGGAGCAAAGCCAGAATGAACAAGCTTATGCTTGGAGAGACTGATCAGGTGGCAAAAGAGACTGAAGACATCCTCCGAAATGCATATAAAAGATTCAATCTTCCTATTATAGAGGACATAAGTGATGAACCTTCTTCCATGGATGTCGAATGATCAAGTACATCAAAGGAAGATTCTATTGAGAAAATTATAGAAGAGTCAAAGGAGATAGGTGAAGAGAAGACTAAGGACTTGGATTCCTCTAGTCTAGGCGAGGAAGTCCATGAAGAAGTAAACATTTCTCTTCCGGATCCCCCAGCAGACTCTAGAATTGAAGGAGAAGAAAGAAAAGAAGAGAGAATTAGTCAAGAAGAAGAGGTAAAGGGAAGAGAAGAAGATCAAACAAAGAAGACCCCAGGTGACAGTTTTGAGGCTATGGAAGGAAAGAAGACTCTATCTCTAGAAAGAGACACTGTAGAAGTAGTTAAAGACTTCTTGACCAAAGAAATGATGGAATTAGATGAACTGGAGCTATTTCAAGGACCACTCAATTTTGACTTCCTCTCCGGTCCAGACAATGAAGGTAGCATCTTTTTCTCAAGCTAAAGCAAAAGAAAAGCTTCTGAAGTCTCACATGGAAGACTGTGAACTAACAGAGATTACATCTGGTGTGCTAGAGAAAATCATGCCATCCTTTCAAAAGGATCTTGCAGCCTCTTCATCCGGTAATCTAAAATCTCTTGTTAATTTTGTTAGCACACATTTTGATTCTTTGGAGAAATCAGCAGAAGAGAAAGTCCAGAAAGAGTTTTTGGGTAAGAGATTCTCCGAAGTACAAGGACTCATAGCAAATGATAGGAGAAATCTGAATATTGGGATAAAGAGCCCAGAAAATACTCTCAAAGATGGTGGAGAATTATACAAATTTTGTTTATCTTGGTCCACAGTGACAGCAGACATTGCAAAGAAGGTGGAAGAACAATAGGGCAAACTATCAAGTTTATCTCAGAGTTTTGATCCTCTCACCTCATCCATAATGACTCAAGAATGCCCAACTATTGCCACTATAAATGAGATAAAGAGGCTTGAGAAGGAGAAGAAGAATAGAATACGTGAAATGAGTGAACTAAGAGGGATAATTATCCCTAAGTTAGAAGCAATGCATGAGGCCCTAACTGATGCTTAGACCACATCCTGGACTAGTGATTCGGCAGACCTAAAGAGGGTAGAAGATTTTGCATTTTTATTAAGTGGGCACATCTCAATTTTGGACAGGATGAAGCAGAGTTGGGCAACAAAATTTGTCCAGTTGAAAACCACTTTTGCAGATATACTTAAGTATATGTAAGTATAACATGTATATACTTATGTGGCTATGTATAGATTGACTTTTTGCAAATTTTGGTGTACGGATTTCACTCTTTGCCATTGATGTCAAAGGGGGAGTGAGGAGTAGTAAAAAATGTGGAATCCAGCTAAGGGGAAGCTCTGGTAAAAGTATACATAAGATAGAGCATCAGCCAAGGGGGTGTTTGTTATAACACTTAGTCATTTTTCACTAAGTGTTGCCATCAATGCCAAAGGGGGAGATTTTTGGCAAGAGACACTATTTGGCTTCATAAGTGTTGTCATTGATGGCAACAAAGTCCATCCCACTCATCTGCAGCACATGGTATGTCTATACCAGATGGCAGATTGAAGAGTATTTTGGTCTGGTGAGAAAGAACAGAGCATGCAGCAAGGTCCGACAATCAGGTCCGGATCTCTCAGAGGATGTATCTCAGCAAAGTGCAGACTTGAGGAAGTCAAGAGGAGTACCATGACTGCCACATTCTAGAGATTGAGCCTTCGGTGATGAAAGAGTGAAAAGATATGAGCACCTAAGTGTTGGGTTCCTGACAGGCATAATAGATTGAGCAAGAACTAACCGACAGAGCATCAGACCTTAATCCGGATGAGAAATTGATGGTGATCAAGCTTCTTGAGGGATAATTCATGGTTGGCCAACATGATTGATGACTTTTATAACTATCTCTTTGATACACATCACTTAGTAAGCATGGATTCAGCCGACAGACCAGAGTTTGGGAAAATCTTGAGTATTCCAGATGCCGACTAGAAAGATGTTGAAATCCTTGTTGTGGATATATATACCAAATGGATTTTGATGTGAAGGGGTGTGGATTGAGTGATAGTGTGTGAAGAAAAGCAGAGAGCAGTGTGGAAGCATCTATACAAGTCCGGTATGTGACAAAACAACAACACTAAGCAAACAAAGAATGAAGTGCAGTAGATCAGTATATTGAACCTAATCAAAACTGAACCTCAGCATATGTGGATGCCTTTGATCAGTTCAAACACCTGGTTACATTCTATATACCTTGTAGACAGTGAGTCTCTTGTAGGCAGTGAGCCTCTTGTGAGCAGTGTGCTCGGGCAGTGAGCCCTAATTGGCAAGTGCCATTTTGTACTTCTTATTCTTTTAATAGAGAATACAATCTTGGGTTAGTCACCCCATGGTTTTTCCCTTAACAGGGTTTTCCACGTCAAAATCATTGTGTTATGTGTATTGATTTTATTTGTACTCTCATGGTTATGCATACTTATATGTTTTGATGCTACACTAATTGTTAAGAAGAACATAAAGTTAAATTATTTAAGATAACTGATTCACCCCCCTCTTAGTTATCTACCTTGTTTCCAACAAATTCCACCATGAAACAACCCCAACAAGACCAAAAAAGAACCACACCCAGCTTACAACATCAACTTGGAGTCCTAAATTTTCAAAAACCTGAATTGGTCACTACAAACCCAAAATCAGCCAAGAAAATGACAACACCTCAATTGCACCATAAAACAACTCTAACGAAGCCATAAAAGAATGACTTCCAAAGCCCGTGTCAAGCCCTAATTTTAGAAATCCTATTGGGATCATTCCTGGGTTAGATTTAGCATCCAAAACTTAAAACCCACACTTTCTCCATCAAATGGTTTTTAAAAAAAACTCCCTTCCTAAACTACTATTTTTTTAGAACCCTAATATAGAGCTAAATTTAGCATGCGACCAAATTTAGTAGAGGGTCAAAGTTAATCTTAAAAGTCTTCAAACCCACATTTGCTTTGCAAATTATGTTTAGAAGCAACTTATTCGACACCCAAATTTTCCAAAGACTCTAAGGAGCCCTTAAAATGTACATACATAACCAAATTGGAGGGCAAAAATTTAGATTTAAAAAAGAGTGAAGACAGAGAAGCAAGGTCAAGAATCAGAACTTGCAGAGTCGTGGGGTATTGGAACAATCTAGAGCTAACTGGGAAAAAGAGAATTGCTCCAGCTACCTCTACTCCTCTTGTTGCTCCCACCCCTACCATTGCTATGGGTGCTCATGTCAGATGTGCGGTCCCACACTTGAAACTGCCTCTACTTCTATCAGGTGAAAAGCCTTAGAATAGTAGGGGTTGTTTTCATCAAGATGGATTTATGGGGTTTCATGGATCGACCCCTACGATAGATAGTTCATATGGTGATTGAACCGCTACATACGATCAGAGAGACCACTGGATCAGGGAGGGGTCAACTGACCCAAGATCGACTGGTTTTGACTCTTGAATCAATTGGATAGGTGGGAAATGTTTTACGCGGTATTACTTTTAATTGTAATAAAAATTTTAAATGGTAGGGAAGAGGGAAATTACCAATTCATGTGACTAATTATTTAGTTGTGTTTTTTACCTGACAATCAAATTAGTCATTTATTTAGTCATTTATAGTTGTGTTACAAAAAATTAGTAGAATTTAGTCATTTTTAGTTGTGACTAAAATTTATAGTCACCTAGTCATTTATTTGCCAAAATTCTACTAGTGTACCTCTGTCATGCCAAAAAACATTGTTGTAGGTTGGGTATTAATTATGAGCCTATGAACAAGGGTGTAGTGCAATTAGATGGTACTGCTATCAAGACAATAGGAGTTATCAAAGGTTTAGAACTCACTTTGCATGCATGTCCTGGCTGCTCTATTTCACATGATATATCTATTATAGATCTCCCTGCACACTTTGGCATTTGTTTGTCTAGGGATTTCACTGCAAAGATAGGTGGGTATTTGTCTTCTGACTGGTCCCACATGTTATTTAAAACTAGATATGGTACCAAAGTAACCATTAGGGTTGAACCAATTGCCAGTGACCATATAGAACCCTACTCTCCAAACCCTAACAACATGAATTGCACAATACATGAGTTGGAGGAACAAGATAACAACAGGCATGGAGCCACCACACTTGTGGATGAAATAGCTGATATACTATTAGATGAGTGGGCTAATTTTTTTTAGTTTGACACTCCTGATTACATAGAAGAAACAGGGTTGGGTACTTATTGTATCCATGAGGAGGATGCCACTATCTCCAATATTGAAAAGGAAAAATCATACCCAAGTGGTATATGGTAGATGTATTTTGATGGCTCTAGAAGCAAAAATGGAGCAGGTGCTGCGGTTATACTCATTTCACCCCAAAAGGAAAGTTATTTCTCTTCATTCAGACTACAGTTTAGGTGTACTAACAATGTCGCTGAGTATGAAGCCTTGAATCAAGGCATACAACTAGCACAAAAAAGAGGAATAAAAGATTTACAAGTATTTGGTGATAGTGAATTGGTTGTCCACCAAATCAAAAAACTAAGTGCTTCAAAGAATGACTTGTTAAATTCATACAAACACAAGGTTTGGGACCTGATTGAATACTTTGATGCGTTCAACATTCAGGCAATCCCTAGACAAAAGAACAGAGATGCTGATAGGTTAGCTATGGTTGGTGCCTAGTTTGATATTCCCCAGAATGTCAAACAAGTTTCAGATCAGCATGTGAGACTTGTGGTTAGGCATATTGTGCCTGACAATGTGATAAGCTGGAAAGTATTTGAAATTAAATAGCAAATTGTGAATTTCTTGCAAGATGAGGCAAAGTTTGCTACCAAAAATTAGTCAATATTGCAAGAGCAGAATGGTGACCAGGTAATCTAGCTAAAGACCAACAAGTTTCCCAAAGGAATGATCACCCTAGAAAGCATATTTGGTGCTGATGATTAGCAAAAAAGAGAAAAAATGAATATGACAGTTAAAAGGCAGGACTATGAAGAAGTGGAGATTGCACAAGGAAGATTTCTCAAGCATGGCAAGGTATGTGAGCAAGCTGAAAGGCAAGGTTTCATCAAGCTTTGTAATAAATTTAATGACTTAATAGCTTGGGATTATATGGATTTAAAAAGCTTTGATCTTGGTTTAATCCAACATACTATTGACCTAGATCTCGATGCCAAACCACTCCACCAAAAGCAGAGCCCTGCCAATCCCAAAATTGAGCCATTAATGAGAAAAGAGCTATCCAAACTTATATAGGCTAAAATCATTTACCCTATCAAAAAATCCTCTTGGGTAGCTAACTTAGTTCGAGTTAGGAAGAAGAATGGGGAAATTAGATTATGTGTAGACTTTAGAGTCTTAAACAATGCCTCACTTAGGGACCACTATCCACTCCCTTCCATGGAACAGATCCTACAAATAATAGTAGGTGCTAAAAGGTTTTCAGTCCTAGATGGCTACTCAGGATACAATCAGATTCTTGTAAAAGAGTCAGAATAGTATAAAACAACCTTTACCACCAAGTGGGGTACTTTGGCTTATCAAAAGATGCCTTTTCGATTGACAAATGCTCAAGCCACTTTTTAAATAGAAATAGATTTGGCCTTCAAAGGCCTGATCACTGATATTATTTTAGTATATCTTGATGGTCTGACTATATATTCCAAGCATGTAGCTAACCACTTGGGTCATTTGAGAAAAGGTTTTGAAAGATGCAGAGAGTTTGGGATATCATTGAATCCAAAGAAATGTATATTTTATGTCCTAGAAGGTAAATTATTAGGACATGTGTTTGGAAAGAAGGATTGGCTATTGATCTAGAAAGGACAAGTGTCATTCTTTCTCTTCCAGTTCCCAATCATAAGAAAGGTCTACAGAGTTTCTTAGGAAAGATCAACTTTGTGAGGAGGTTCATACCTAACTTTGCTTCAATAGCAAAGCCCCTCACATCTATGCTAAAAATGAATGCTACCTTTTCTTGGTCTAAGGAAGGCAAGGATAGTTTTGAAGCTATCAAATAAGCCATTGCACAAGATCCTACACTGATAAACCGTAATTATGTGAAGGATTTCATCCTTTATGCCTTTGGAGGCAAAGAGGGTATATCAGCTGTCTTGACACAACAAAATGAAGAGAAATTGGAACAGCCAATTGATTTCTCCAACCAACCTCTCAAAGAATATGAACTAAATTATGATTTTATAGAAAAAATAAGTGTTTGTTGTGGTGAAGGCACTAAAAAAGTTTAGACATATGCTTTCTAACAACAAAATTCAGTTAATGGTGAACCACCCCAGTGTGAAAGAGTTCCTCCTAAGCAAGGATATTAATGAGAAAAGGGCTGGGTGGATCACCAAGGTGATGGATTATGACATCAACATCAACATTACCAGACTGGTTCATGGAAAAGGTCTATGTGAACAAATGGCAGCAGATGTCAAAGATAGAAGTGAAGATGTATGTGTTTAGGGATAGACACAATCAGTTGAACCTCATACTCCAACTGGCTGGCATCATGACATGATCACATTCCTACAGTCAGGTAGATATCTGGATGGATTGTATTAGGATAAAAGAAGGTATTTTAGACTCCAATCCATCCCTTATGCTATTATTTATGGTGTTAGTGTTTAGAAAAGACATCAATGGAGTTCTTCTTATATGCATAAGACAAGACCAGACTTCTAGAGTCTTAGAAGAATTCTATAGCGGCCCTACTGGTGGCCATTTTTCTCCAAGGACAACTACAATGAAAATCATGAGGGCTGGTTATTACTGGCCTAGTCTATTCAGTGATGCATACAAATGGATTATAAAATGCAAAGAATGTGCATTATTTGTTGGGAAGCACAGACTAGCAGCTCTTCCCCTTCATTCAATCAAAACAAATCAGCCTTTTTCTCAGTGGGGTTTAGAGTTCATTGGAGTAATCAATCCACTCTCTAGTGCTGGCCATAAATGGATTCTCATAGCCACTAACTATTTCACTAGATGGATAGAGGTAGTTACATTAAGGGATGCCACAGAGGCATCCATCATGGACTTCCTTGAAGATATAGCTACAAGGTTTGGTGTGCCATCCACCATCATATCTGATAATGCCAAGGCCTTTGTAGGCACAAAAGTTAGTGAATGGGTGTTAAACTATGGGGTAAACATGAAGACCTCATCTAATTACTACACTCAAGGAAATGGATTAGCTGATTCCACCAAAAAAACCTGATCAAAATTATCAAGAAGACAATGGAGGATAATCAGAGAACTTGGCACTCCAAGTTAAAGACTGCTCTTTGGGCTCATAGAATCGCTCCCAAAAGAGCCATAGATAATTCCCCTCTCATGCTGGTATATGGAAGGGAAGAAAGGGTTCCATAATCACTGGAATTGTCTTCTCTTGAGTTGGTGCAGCAACTAGAATTAATGGAAAATGATGCTAGGATAGTCAGGCTTGCAGAGCTGTTAGAACTTGAAGAGAAGAGGGATACTGCCATGAAGACCCTTGAAGCTCACCAGGATTGGGTTAAGAGAACTTTTGATAGGAAATCTACTAATAGAACATTTATTGAAGGAGATATAGTGTTGAAATGGGATACAGATATGGCCCAAGCTAGAACACATTCAAAGTTTGATGCCATGTGGAGTGGCCCTTACATTATTGCCAGTTGCAAATAGGCCAATGCATTCCAACTTTCTAGGCTAAATGGAGAGGTTCTGCCAATCCCAGTCAATTGGATTCATCTCAAACCTTGCTTTTAGCATGGTTGTGAGACTGTGTAAATAGGTTAGGTGTCTGCTTTCAATAAATGCCCTTGCATTGTACTGCATTCTCATTAGGAGATGCATGCCTTGTTTTTTTTTTCTCTGGTGGCTTGCCCAGTTGTTTCAGCCCCTGTGTCCTTATTGCAGCTCTTTGACCTCATGCCCAATGGATTGATAAGGCCTCTAGTTTCGATGTGTTTAGAGAGGCAAACATCCCCACGAGTCACCAAAATGTTGACCCTTTTCTTCTGTTCAGAGTCAAATGGTCCACTCTTAAAATTCTCGTTGAATCCATCTAAAGCTTGGTTCTACAAACCTAGAAGACTTCAAATTTCTATGTGTTTAGGGTCTTAGAGTTTTAGTTTCAAATTCTGCAAGTGCTTTTTCCCATAAACCCTTAAGATCCTAAGCTTTTTAATCTCATAGTGTGCCCCTCGCTTTATCTTTTAATCTTTTGTTGACAACTTGTAGCAGGTCCCCAATCATTTAAGTTACAACTTGAAGCCTTTAAGATCATGAGGTGACTGACCCTACATCCTAGATTTACCGTTTGTATCCCATAAGAACTTTAAGTTTTATATACTAAGTCTTCGTAAGGGTTATAAATGTTATATGGTAGCATTTCACAGCATCGCAGAGCTTTAAAGATGAGGTCATCATCCTCCTGCATGGCTGTGAAATGATGACAACCCTTGAAGACACCATGGTTTACAACCATAACATCTATGATTCCTTTGAACGAATAGTAGGCTGCCAGGTGTTAAAGAACCAAATATGGTGGTGGGGCCCCATATATTGAAGATCAACGATATCGTAGGCACGCAAGGGAATCCTATCAGAGGTAAAAATCTACTGCGACATTGCAAAATGGTGACATATGGCCTCCTCTTGAGAAAGGAATGAAGGCATGTATAGAGGAGGTCCATGTGGAGGCTTAGTGCACTCATGCGGAGTCAAAAGGTAGTGGCCCACTTTCTTATGCGTGACTGTGATAGGATGATGCATGGCAAACTGGCGCCCCTCTTCAACGAAGAATCAAAAGGAAACCTTGGCGGCCATTGATCTCTAAAAGCATATCTCATCTAATGGTCTAGGTTTAAAAGAAAGATTACCAGGCATCCCAATGGTGACAAAAATGCAGACTCGGATAACAAGGAAAATAGAGCTTGACTATTCAAAGATTTTCAAAGCCAATAAAGCACAAATCTAGTGGGTAGGAGATTTAAAGTGTTGTAAAATCTTGCCCCTCACGATAATTCAACATTCAATTTTTGTGGACTTAGGCTGATGGGGGTAGATGGAACGGTGAATATTTCAATACCAAAGCACAAATGCAGATATAAGGTCAATTCACCATTGAACAAAATGAAGACATTCCGCATTCTTTCATCAATGCACCTTCCATTCATTCGCACAAGAACCTATTTGCAAGCTTGCAGGTCCAATAGGGGTATGTGTTTTACCCTCATTTGCGGGGGTTTTTGAGTAGAATTTAATGCAGCGTGGTCGAATGTCACTTCCATTGACTTCTTCTTTCCTCACCATGGCTGCTACAATACAGTGTTGAAATGCTATATATACATGTCTCAAAGATGTATTAAGGGTTGGCTATTCTTCTAGGCTACTATAGGATAAAGAATTTCTGTAATTAGACCTCTGTAATGCAATTGCAAGAAAAACTAGATGTGATGGACTGTGCTCTTCCACTGAGCCTCTCATGTCTCTAGTCTTGTTCAACAATGAATGTAATTGATCACTCCGTGTCTACTTCTTCTGCATTATTCTCTCTTCTGTAATAGTTATTTGACCTCTATAATCAATATAAGTTGCTATTTTTCCTCTCTTTTGATTTTAGCACTGTGTCTACTCTTTGGATTGGTGTGAGTTATGTATTGTGGATAGGACAATCCCTTTCATTTCTCTACTTCTTTGTTCTAGACTCTGTTGGAATCAATTTAGTCTATGTAAGTCTTGGCGGTTGTGAGATTATTAATGTGTCGATTAAGTTGTAGCCAAATAAATTAAATCTGGTGCATCACCTTTATTTCCATTCATGTTTCCTTCTAAACCTTTTTCCATGTAGTATTAGCACTAGGTTTAGTCAATTTTCTCTAAGCATTAGGCTTAGAATGAGGAACTATCCTTCTCTAGAGGTCTAATCTCAATTTGCAAGGTCCCACACCTTGAGATCATTCCCATTGTGTCATTAGAATGCTTGGACTCTCTCCAAACTGGGTGCAATTCTATGTGATAACAATATCTATCATCCACACTCCCAATCATGAATCCTTGACACTTATTTATACCATCATCAACCTTGAAAACATTCTCCAAAGTCGGCACAACACCTTGCTTATGCAAATTCAAATTAGGTCTAGAACTAAACACTCCTGTGGTGGAAAGGAATGAAGGCAAACCACAAAACATCTTAGCTTGGACCTAAATGCATCCAAGCATGCCACTTCACACTCTCGCAATCACTGAAGCACCTCCGTAATTAGTGTAAACACCCAAGGTCAGCCAAACCTATGTTAACACAATGAACTTTTAAGTACATGCTTCCTCAAACCCAAAGATGACTTGTAGACCACATGCAAGGATTCAACACAATCTAGAGCAATCCTCGAACATACTAAAACATTCTGAAATCCAACAAATTCCTCTGCAACAACTTTCAATTGCTGTAAAATCCTTAACATGTTTATCCAGTATGCTTAACTATCTCTATCATACACAGTATCTCTAGAAATTGACTTTTAGAAGACCAAACCATGAACAAATTCAACAAAAGAAAGATATAAACCTTATAAACACAATTCCAGAACCACAAGACTTAAAACCTTTTTGTAGAGAAATGCGGAGCAAAGACATTTCTCCCAGATACCTCTGCAACACTCAAAAACGCACTCTTCATTTTGGTGAACACAACTTCCTCTGCACAACGAAACCAAACACAAAATTTGGAATATAATATCTCTAAACAACATATCCAAACCGTAAAGTCGGATCTTCATCATAGAGTAAATACAGAGAAAAACCAGAACACTACTTTGTAAACCAAAATGCCACTTCAACACACTATTTCCTTTAATAATCAAATTTTCTCAAAAGCACTTGGAAACTGACCAACAAAATAAATATCTCACTAAATAGCAAGCAACCAAATCATTTTCAACACTTCTACAAAGCAACCAAATCATCTTCAGCAAAACAACTTAACTAAATAGCTCACACTATTGCAACAACCTAATCTTTGTTCAACCAACCTTATCATCAAGACAATATCGACTCAACCTCATCATTAGAGACAGTATCCACTCAACACTAACTACTCATACTCTTGCACGATTTCTTACTCACACAGTTGGTATAGTTGACACCAATGACAACACCGATTACACATACTTGCAACAATATCCCCCTTTGTCATTAATGACAACACAGAATTTGAAAAACCATCAAGACACAACTCTGCACCAAACTTCTTTTCTTTATTACTGTCCCCCTTTCTTTCTTTCTTTTACACATCTTACTCTCTCTCTCTCTTAGACCATTGAATCTTTTCTTTTTCACATTGCTCTCTCCCCTTTTGACATCAATGGCAAAGGGCTACATATCTCTCTTTCAATCTTACTTTTAGACAACTGTTCAACCTTGTACCTACTTACTACTGCTCTACATGCTCTCCCTTAGAAGAAACCAACATTAGAACTTATTCCCCATGACTGCCAAAACCAACATGACCACTACTTGCTCCTCCTAAGAGGTAGCCTCCAACATCAATCCAGAATAAGGAATGAAACTTTAAATCCACTGGACTAATGCATCTAGTTCAATGAAGGAGGGGCTATAACCCCTTACTTCTCCCAGAGATACTCAAATATATCCTTAGGAAGAGCCTTGGTGAATACATTAACAACCTGATCCTTTGTAGCCACATACTCAAGCTTCACTTCATTCTCTGCAACCTTCTCTCTTAGAAAGTGATACCAGATTGATATATGTTTTGTCCTTGAATGCATCACATGATTCTTTGAAATGTTGATAGCACTTGTATTATCATAGAAGATAGGAATAGGTTTATCATATACCACTCTGATATCCTTCAAGGTTTGCCTCATGCACAACACTTGTGTGCAACAAGATGCTACTACAATGTATTCTACCTTTGTAATAAACAGAGATATCGAATCCTGCTTCCTACTTAACCAAGAAACAACTCTACCTCCAAGAAGGAATGCACCACCACTTGTACTTTTCCTTTCATAAACAACCCAATTTGCATCTATGTAAGAACTTAGAGCAAAGTCATTATCCTTTGGATATCACAAGCCATGATCCAGAGTGCCCTTTAAATATTTGAATATCCTCTTCACTGCTGCAACATGTGATTCCTTGGGATCTTCTTGAAATCTAGCCACAAGACAAATTGCATGCATAATATCTAGTAGCAATTAAGTATAAAAATCCTCCAATCATTGACCTATACCTACTCTAATCAACCTTAGGAGATTCATCATTCTTTCTCAGTTTGCAACCAATTGTCATAGGGGTACATACTAGTTTAGAGTCTTCCATCCCAAACTTCTTTAACAACTCCATGACATACTTTGATTGTGAAATGAAAATACCTTTATCTGTCTAATTCATCTATAGCCCAAGGAAGAAGTTCATTTCTCCACACATTGATATATCAAATTCTTTTTGCATATCATCTGTAAAACTCTTACACATACTTTCATTTCCTCCAAAGATTACATCATCTACATAAACTTCAACAATCAAAATTTGATCTTCTCCTACTTTGATGTACAAATTACTGTTTGCGGTGCCTTTATTAAATCCTTGCTGTAATAAATACCTGTCTAACCTTGCATACCAAGCTCTGGGGGCTTGCTTCAATCCATACGATGCCTTCTTCAACCTGCAGACCATATCAGGTTTATCTAATAACTGAAATCCATCTGGTTGTTCTATGTATACTTCTTCCAACTCACTATTCAAGAAAGAAGTCTTCACATCCATTTGATATACTTTGAAATCCTTATGTATTTCAAAAGCCAAAAAAATCCTGATGGCCTCCATTCTTGCCACTAGAGCATAAGTTTCCTCATAGTCTATTCCTTCTACTTGTGAGTAACCTTTTCACACAAGCCTTGCCTTGTTTCTTACTACTTCTCCATTCTCATTTAGTTTGTTTTGGGATATCCACTTAGTTCCAATCACATTCTTCTTTATTGGTCTTGGGGCAAGTTCCCAAGTCTGATTCTTTTCAATATGCATTAGTTCTTCTTCCATAGCCTTGTTCCAATACTCATCCTTGCATGCTTCATTCACTGTCTTAGGTTCAACTTTAGAGAGTAAACATAGATTTACTTATTTTTCAATAGCTTTCCTTCTTGTCAACACACATTTGTTCTTGTCACCAATGATTTGATCTTTAGAATGATGCTACTGCACATACATGGGAGTTTTAGGAGTCTTTTCTAGAGCTTCTTCTTCTTCAATCTGTACTTCCTTTTCATCAGTATTTTCTTCTTCTCTACAAGATGACTCATCTGATTCATATCCATCAACTTCTAAATTCTTTTGTAGATCTTCATCAACTTTGACATTTGTACTCTCAACAACCCTTTTCAACCTCTTGTTGTAGCACTAGTAAGATTTGTTTTTAGTAGAATACCCAAGGAAGATACCTTCATTAGACATTGCATCAAACTTTCCTAGATTTTCTGTTGAACACCAAGGTATTGAGAGGGGGAGGCGAATCAGTACTCTATTAAACTTATTACTTATTAAGCTAGTAATCCATTTACCACATGCAATAACAAAGAAAATTAAACAAAGAAGATACAACCACAATCCATCACACATGAACACCAGAATTTTTACATAGAAAACCCAAAACTGGGAAAAAACACGGTGAGTGTTAGCTCACAATATATTATGTAGGAACAATATCGAATTACAATAGAGGCTCACTGCCCAAAAGAAATGATCACTAAAAGAAGGATCACTACCTAGAGAAAGAAATGAGAAAGGAAATGGCTCACTGCCAAAATGAACTACTCTAATTGCATCTACACATGCATGGATGCAACTCCAATGAAGCTAAAAATACTATCTCAAAACTCTTCATCTTAACTGCCATATTTTACTACCCTGTTTCACATTAATCAAGATCTCTCTTCTTCTGCTCTTGTCTCCTGCTCTGCAATTCACATTCTACACACCTTCACATTCGCACCACACCCACCAAACACCAAATTCAATTCCCTCTATATATCCGTAATAATCAAAATCTTCATATTAGGTCAGCCTAATAAAGTGTAGCATGTAGTCATACCTTATGTACTCTGTCAGCCAAATTCATTCTCCAAAATCTATAGTGGACCTAAACAATATTTAAAATAACTTCACATATGTCAGCCTTAACTCTTTCACCACTTAGAATTAAGTTCTACACAATAGAACTTACCACATACAATTTGTACTTATCATGTCAACCTTAAACATAGACAGTCACGGATTCACTTCATCTGTCAGACAACAACCTTCACTACAGACCATAAGATGCTTCCAAAATCACATTAAAAACTCTTCAGACATCATAGATCATACCTTCAAAACTGCAAAGCAAAATGTCTTCTTGCGGTAGAATGCAGACAATCAGAACTCAGACCCTGTCACAGTTAAACTCTGTCAAGCTATGCAGCAATACTTAGCATCTTGTAACTAGGATTTCGATGGACTTTAGAACCTGAAACTCTAGAGTTGGACATTTCATACATGTGTTTACAACACCTCAAAACCGCATAACAAGATATGCAACAACAAAGGAATGTAGACCAAAACAAATGAGTGTTCTGCTCCGAATCAAAATGTATTATGTTCTTCTGAACTTAGTCTATTTGAGTGTATGCTTCTGGTGCTCATCAGGAGCTAAGATATTGGATATAGAATCTTCTAAGGACTATAGATATCATACCAGAACTACATGATCTTGTCTTCTACTGCGGTGGACCAAAACCAACCATTATATTGTCTCTCTGTCACTGTCTCCTGTATACTGTCAACATTTAGTCAAAGTGACTAAGTCTTCTTCACTAGACTAAAAAAATTGTTCCAATCTTGTTCCTTTTCTTGTTGCCATCAATGACAACACCATCATGCACAATCATTCATCATCATACCAAGTTGCCAATTTTCCAACAATCTCCCCTTTGGCATTGATGGAAAAACTTGATTTGAAAAACTGTTACAACTCCTCCTATCTCTTTATACACTGCTCCCCCTTTCTTTATGCTTTATTTTTTTTCAATTTTTTTCACATGCTTCATTTCTTCTTCCCCTTTGACATCAATGGAAAAGGTGTATGATACAAAGGTAAATTTACAAGTTGCCAAAATTTCAAAACTACTTTTCTACTTTCTACATATATACAGGCGAAGTCAAAATGCTTACTGTTGTTCTGGGAGAACATATTTATAGATTATTTTCAGTTGCACCATTTCTTCATCCCAACTAGTCTTGGCATCACTCAAAATTAGTGTGTGCCCATTAATCTGGAACACCAAATATTCTACTTTCTTCACTGTATCAAGGGCTTTAGAGATTGCCTTGTCTTGTCTGCCGCTGCTATTAACTTGGTTAGGGATGCAATTTTGAAACTTGCTACCTCCCGGAGCTAACTCCTTCTATGCTTTATGATATCCCTCTGGGTCTGCAACTTATGTATATTAGAATGAATGGTTTCAACTTGTGCCCTTTAATTTCTGATAGCATATTTTGTTAGGTCATAACTTCTAGATATCTTCATTATCTGAGCTTCCCATCTATCTATTTTATCTTTTATATCCATAATCTTAACCATCCATGTAAGACAAATTTGATACAATTCACTTTCTTCTTTAAGGGTTAACTATGCATATTCTATACTTTTATCTAAAACCATTTTGTCTTGAGAAGCTTTATATTTCAGCTCAACTAATCTCCTATTGTCTATTTCATCTCTTACATTTTTATTAGCATCTTGCTTGAAAAGGATTCAAAATGGGAATTCATATACTCCATAAGCCTTTTCATTTATGCTACAGGAGTGAGTGTTCTATCTCTCTGAGCTCCAGGTATAATCTTCTAAAAAAATGTTTATTGCCTCAACAAGTAGCTCATTATCTTCCATGTGAGACTTCATTATTTATTCTTGAGTAGTTTTTTAGAACATTATACCCAACTTCAATTTCTATAGGGGAGACATGGTTGCTATGTTTATTTGTCCTTGCAAAAGTTTAGATGTATCTACATTTTGTGCTTCCTTCTATTTTAACAAAAAATCCCTTAATGAGTCAGCAGTGTCTGTTTTTATTTCTTCTTGAGAGATTTTAGTGTCTTGACTCTCCAGAGGGGGATCTTGAATGTTTTCTTATCCATTTCCTTCAGGTTTTGAAGCAGCAATGTCCATTATTTGTTCATTTTCTTTTTCTCTCTTCTCTTCTTCTTTCTCAGAAATATTCTATTCTGGGATTGCCCTTGATTCTTCAAAGTTCTTCTCTTCTTCAGTTTCTTTCATTTGTTCAACCTTTCCTAAACTCTCTGGAGGAGTGATTGTGCCTTGGTCCATGCTCTGCTTAACATTTACTTCTGGAGCAGCATTAGGAGTATCCACATTGTTAACTTTCTCTTCGCCATCAATGTCTGTAATAGTTGTGATTTGCAATTCATGCAACACACTTAGGGTTATCTCCTTTGTTTCTTTTACCAGTGCTTTTGTGTCATCAACCATAAGAGTATTAACTCTTGTTTTTGTTCTAAATTTATCATTGAGTATGTTTCTTACTTTGGCTCTTTCTTAATTTGTAATGTCTGGACAAAGACTCAATAGGACATACTCTCTTATTTCAACATCTTTGGCCATAGCCCCTTCCTTGCTTTCATTATGCTGGCTAGGCTTTTTGGTAATTGATCTAAGATTTTAATCAAAGCCTTGCTAAACATGTCCAAATATCTAACAACTATTGTTTCAATAATTACCTTGTCTACATTAGATCTTTCATCATACATTTCAGCTATGGGTTTCAAATTTCCATGTTGAACAAATGCACTGACTAAGGTTTCCAAGGAAAGCGTTGCTTCACTTTCAATCTTCTCATCTTCCTTCTTATTCTTGGTCTTTTTTGAGGGCTTCTTCTTCTTACCGGATATGGTTTCATCTGATCTTTCCTATTTTTCTTCAATCTCCTCATCTGTCCCTATTTCCTCTTATTCTTCTCCTTCACCTAGGCTCACATGTACACTCTTTGTGTTGCCTTTGTTTTCTTTCTTTTCTTCTTCTCTGCAGTTTTCTTTACCGGTACTCATTTTTCAAGCTTATTATTTTCTTTCTCGCTCTTTTTCTCAAGTGTCTCTATCTCAACACTTACATCCTTTGTCTTTTCAACAAAGGGTCTGAAACTCTTTGAAGCAGTTTTAGAGGTAGAGGCTCTTGTTCTTCTTGTAGGGCCAGATGTAGGCTTCTCTTTTTCAATTTTCTCCTCTTCCTTCTTCTTTGGGGCTTTTGATGTTTGCCCTTTCAGAGCACTTGCATCCCTTGATGCCTCTACCTTTGCTCTTGCTTTACTTATTTCCTCATCAATAAACCCATCGCTCTTGGCAAATTCCACTACATACTTCTTGACCTTTCTTTGGATCTCTAGTTGAGTTTGCTCCAGATGAACTTTGAAAGATAGTTCCTCAAATGTACCAAACCTCTCCTCTTTGGGGTCTTTTGGTTTGCTCAATATAAGATCTACCAAACCAGTTAATACTTCCTCTGAGACTTCATATCCCATTGCTGGGACCCATACAACTCTAGGTTTAACAACCTCCATGAGGCATTTATCCTTATCCACCATGAACACAATATCCTTTTCATACTTCTTCACAACTGTTTCATGGATCCTAGCCCTTGCCTGTATTTTATTTTGGAAGTTTTTGAATTAACCCCATAAAGATGCATTTTGATTGTTAGTATTTCCAAAACTATGCAAATGATTTCATATTTGAGCAGGTACATGTGCATGATCAAGCCAACCTATATTCTCCACACCAAGTAACTCTCTCAGAAAGTAAAAGAACAGAAAAATATTCAAAGTTCCATACTTAAAGGGATATTTTGTTTCTTTTCTTCTTTTTAGGTTCTCCATTAGTTTTTCCCAGAGCAACTCACATAGGTCATGGTCCGTGTTATTCTTGACCATATCATATGTTGTGTATATAGCTGTTGCAGATGCTAAATTCTCCCTATTAGAGAAATAGACCTTGTACCCAATTACCATCAATGCAAATCTCACTGTCATATCCTCAATGTCATTCATAGTTAGTGCCCTCTTATCAAATTTCACACCAGCTAATTGCATTACTACATTTTTTTCATGGTTTTCAAAGTTGGGACCTTTCCGGTAGAGCTCATTCCTGTTACTATTTTGATAGCTCATTCTTTGTTATCATGTGCGGCACATCAAGCAAAAAGAATTCATCATGAATTTTGCTCAGAACATATCTAACCCATGCATCATCTGTGAATACTGGAAAGTCTAACTAGGTATCCAAGTTCTTCTCATGTAGAACATTGTATTCTTCTTTCAACGCAATATTAACAGTAGTCAACTAATCTAAGTACAATTTCCCTAATTTCATGTGATCATATTCCTCTAGGTTTGCATGTAAGTATACACTAACATCTTCCGTATGCATAACATCTTGTGGAACCTCAGAAAATGCACCTTCTGGATCAATCATTAATGACTTAAAGGGATAAGAATAAATACCTTTTGCCTTTGTTAGGTTTTCTTCGCCAAATACTTGAATTTGCCCTAGCTTGCTTCTCAGGTCTCTTTAGTTGCTTGAAAGTTTGAATGCAAAGTGATTTTTCTTTCGAATGGATCCCTTATATTATATTTTCATCAATATTTAATTGCAATAAATGCTTGATTCAAAAAGATGTCAAACCCTTTCTCTGATATCCCCAGTCGATCAAGATTGCTCTGCATTTCACCGCATTAGATTCTTTTTTGCTAGAATCTTCTTCATAGGATCTAGAATTTAGTCTTATAATTCATATCTTTGTGCTAGATATTAGCACCACATTTCTAGCTAGGGGAGTAGGATTTTGCATTGAACTCCCCCTGAGCCAGAGCTCTCAATTTACTTCCCAGAGGAAGTATCAATACCAGAGTCTGGTGTAGACTCATCCTTGACTTCCTGCACTTTCTTCTTAACCCAAATTTGATTCATCTCCTTCTTGATCTTTGCTAGATCTATCTTTTGTACTAGTTTCTTCATTTATGCCTGATTAGCCTTCGTCATATTTTTGCTTCTACAGAATCTTGCAATATGTCTAGGCCTATTGCAATTGAAGCATACAACATTTCTCTAACTATTGTTCCTTTCATTCATCCTTGATATGCATTGATCAAGCTTGTGCCCAAATCTACTACATGTAAAGAAATTCCATTGAAAGATTAAGCATTCCTTCCATTGTTATAGTTGTTTCTTATCTGACTTCTACAATCATTAGCCTTGTGACCTACTTTGTTACAAGTGAAACACTGACTAGAGAATGATAGAATATTTTGATTCACTCTACTTCTACATTGAGTAGCCTTATGACCAAAGGTATTGTTGATATGTTCTAGACAATTAAGAGGGGGGGTTGAATCAATTGTCAAAAAAACTTAAACACTTTCTACAATTTAAACATTCATCACTTATCCACAATTATTATGATTTAACAATGAGTGCATGCAATCAAAAACTTAACCACAGATACAACATCAAACACAAGAGACACCAAATTTACGTGGAAAACCCCAAGGTGGGGAAATACCACAGAGAGGATTAACTCTCAATATATATTGCAATCTTGAAATAATGATGTTCAGGCTTGGTCACTCCATGGGCCTAAACATACTGGCTTACTGCCATGAAGAACAACTAGGTCTAGTAGGCTCACTGCCTCAACCCTAAACCTAGCAAGATTACAATAAGGGCTATTAAACCCTACTGGTGACTTATTGCCAGACTCACTATCATGATCAACACCTTTCTATATTTACAACTAAAGTACAATAATTCCCCTACTCTGCTCTTCCTCTGCTCTACTCTTCCTCTTCTTTCCTCTGCCTCTTCTCTGCTCTACCTTTTGGACCTTTCTTGACATCTTTTCATTTTCGCTCAAGGACACCTTTTCTATGACTCAACTACAAGTATTTATACACTACATCAACCTTGGAATGATCATCAAGGTCGGCATCATAATCATCAACCATTGGAACAATCTCCAAGGTCAGTATTACAAACATTTACAAAATAGGTCCTGACCTATTGCAACATCATGCAAAGGGAATGAAATATGGATCACACCATGCCTTAGCTTGGACTCAAACATGATCCTCCATGCCACAACATAGTTCCACAATCTTCTAGAGATCTCCGCAATCACTGGGATCAACCATTTTGGCCAAGACTGGTTACATGCTACATTATCTGGGAACAATCTTCACACACCATCTCAATTTCTTAATGCGGACCAAAGTCTAGATAAGAACATGATTAGGAGACATCCACAAGCATGCTATAATCATTAGGAGCAACCGCATGAACCTTAACCACTTTATCCATAGAAATCTTTTACTATCTTCAACTGTCATAAAAGAAAGATAGCTTGTGAACCACAAAACCACGAACCATTGCAACTGTAGGCACTTATCATCATCCCAGACTTCCTTCTATATTCACAGATGAAAATACTTTATTGCGGAGGAATGCAGAGCAGAATACTTTCTTTCTGCCTCAATTGAACTTACACAAAAAAAAAGTAGGTTTCACTCTGGTGAACACAACTCACTCAGATCTTCATGTGGATGGCTCAAACCTAGAACATAGCATCCTCAGGCATATCTCTAACTTACTTCCAATCTGCAGATCATGATCTTCAAGTAGAAATAAATGTGGAGTAGTTTACCAGACTGTTCTTCAGCATACAACTCACTGTCTGTACTGCACTTCACTATAACTCACTTGTTTCTTCCGGAGAGCCTAATTTTCTCAATATCCTCAACATACAAGTCTTCTAAACAAGATACAGTTGACACTAATTATAAAAAGGATATGTTGACATCAATGACAACACCGATTAGGCACATACTTGAAACAATCTCCCCCTTTGTTATTGATGGCAACATATGATATGAAAAACTGCAACAACCATCAAGACAAGATTCTCTCCCTTTCTCTTTATAGACTTGCACTTCTTTCTTTCTCCAAAATTCTCTTCCTTTCTTTTACACATCTGCACTCTAAGTTTTTCACATGACTTCTCTCCCCCTTTGACATCAATGGCAAAGGGCACATACTTGCACTCTCCTGCTCTGATCTAGTCTCTCTTCTAAACATTCTGACTACTCCCCCTTAGAAGTAGTCCTAAAAAGCATCAATCTAGACTTCTAAACACCTTTGGACTGATGTGCTATTGTGCATCTTAGTTTAGAGAAGGAGGGGTGATGACCCCTAAATTTTCTCTGACATACTCAAAAGTATCCTTAGGTAAAGGCTTGGTAAAAATATCTGTAGTTTGATCCTTGGTAGAAACATACTCCAACTTGACTTCATTCTCTATCACTTTTTCTCTTAGGAAATGATACCTAATGGATATGTGCTTGGTCCTTAAATGCATAACTGGGTTCTTTGTTATGTTTATGGCACTTGTGTTGTCACAAAAGATTGCAATAGGTTCTTCATACACAACTTTGATGTTCTTTAAAGTCTGCTTCCTCCATAACACTTGAGTGCAACTGCATGCTGTTGCAATGTATTCTGCCTCTATACTAGACATGGATATTGAATCCCATTTCTTGCCTAGCCAAGATACTAATCTTTTTCCCAAGAAGAATGAACCTCCGCTTGTACTTTTCTATCATCCACATCTCTATCCCAATCTGCATCAGTATATGCACTAAGAGTAAAGTCACAGCCCTTAGGGTACCACAAACCATAATCTATTGTGCCTTTTAAATATCTCAAAATTCTTTTGACTACCATCACATGTGATTCCTTGGGTTCTGCCTGAAATCTTGCCAAAAGACACACTACATGCATTATGTCAGGTCTGGTTTGAGTTAGATAAAGTAATCCTCTAATCATAGATCTATACTTTTTCTGGTTTGCCATGGGTGAGCTATCATCTTTTCTCAATTTACAACTAGTTATCATAGGTGTGCATACTAGTTTAGAGTCTTCCATCCCAAATTTCTTTAACAACTCTTTCACATACTTAGATTGAGAAATGAAGGTACCTTTATCTGATTGACTTATTTGCAGACCTAAAAAGAAGTTCATATCTCCAAACATAGACATTTCAAATCCACTTTGCATTTGTCCAGCAAAAATTGAGCACATACCTTCATTGCCTCCAAAAATAATATCATCAACAAAAACTACAAAAATCAGGGTTTGTTCATCATTGATCTTGAAGTAGAGATTACTATTTGTAGTACCTTTACTGAACCCTATCTATATCAAGTACCTATCCAACCATGCATACCATGCCCTGGGAGCTTGTTTTAGTCCATACAAAGCTTTCTTCAATCTACATACTATGTCCCCTTGTTCTGATGACTAAAATCCTTTCAGTTGTTCAATATAGACTTCCTCTTCCAACTCTCCATTTAAAGAAGGCAAACTTCACATCCATTTGATAAACCTTGAAATCTTTGTATGTTGCAAAAGCTAGAAACATCCTTATGGCTGCAATCCTTGCTACTAGAGCAAAAGTTTCTTCAAAGTCTATTCCTTCAACTTGAGCGTATCCTTTGCACACCAAGTTTACTTTGTTTCTTACCACTTCACCATGCTCATTCATTTTGTTTCTGAAGACCCACTTTGTACCAATTACATTCTTATTTGCTGGTCTAGGAACAAGATCCCAAGTCTGATTCTTCTCTATCTGCATCAATTCCTCTTCCATAGTCTTTATCCAATTCTCATCTTTGTAAGCGTCATCCACAGTTTTAGGTTCAATCTTAGAAATCAAACATAAATTTACTTGTTCTTCTGTAGCTTTTCTTCTGGTTAAGATCCCTTTGCTCTTATACTTTATGATTTGATTTTTAGAATGACTGATTCTCACATATCTTGGAGTTTTGGTAGCACTTACCAGAGCTTGTTCTACTTCATCTTTGTTGTCTTCATGCTACACCACTTCTGAAACATCTAGATCATCTGACTCATCCACTTGATTCTAAAGACCTTTCCTTACATTCATCAACTTTAACATTTGCACTTTCAATGATCTTATTCAACCTCTTATTATAGCACTGGTAGGCCTTACTCTTGGTGGAGTAACCAAGGAAGATTCATTCATCACATCTAGCATCAAACTTGCCTAAATCTTCTTCTCTTTTGATATAACATCTACTACCAAAAACTTTGAAATATTTCACAGTAGGAACTCCACCATGCCACAATTCATAGGGAGTTTTTGAAATATTACTTTTTACTTGGACTTTGTTTAAGATATATACTACAGTGTGAATTGCCTCTCTCCAATATGCTTCCAAAAGATGAGCCTCCTTCATCAGGGTTCTAGCAGCTTCTTGAACTATTCTATTTTTCCTTTCAAAAACTCCATTTTGTTGTGGAGTTCTGGGCCCAGATAGAAATTTTTTTAATCCATGTTCTTCAAAAAAGAAATTGAATTCATTTGATGTGAACTCTCCTCCTCTATCAAACTTCAAACATTTGATTTTCAAATCCATCTCATTTTCAACCATTGCCTTAAATGCCTTGAATTTATGTAGAGATTTATCTTTCTCTTTTAAAAATGTAACCCGAGTCATTCTAGAATAATCATCAATGAGCGGCATGATATACTTGTCTCCTTGAAAACTTCTTACTCTTGTAGGTCCACACAAATATGTATGCATTAGCTCAAGTAGTCCTCCAACTGATTGGTCCTTGCTTTTGAAACTTGTTCTTGTTTGTTTTCCAAATTGACACTCCTTGCAAACTGGATTAGCAGGTTTCACAAGCTTAGGCAAATATCTAACAATCTGTGCAGTACTTATCTTCATAATATTATCAAAACTTATGTGACACAACCTTCTATGCCATAACCAACTCTCATCAATCTGAGTCAACAAGCAATAGTTCTCAGTTCCTTTCAAGTGATAGATATTACCTCTGGTCTTCTTACCAGTTGTAATGACTATTCTACAGCTTTCCTTGATCTTGCATCCATTGTCCTTAAAGCTTAAGTCATAGCCCTTGTCACACATCTGACCCACACTCAGAAGATTGTGCTTTAATCCTTTCACATACAAGACATATTCAGTATTATGCTTGCCATCAAAAGAAATAGATCCTTTTCCACAAATCCTACCAGTTGTATCATCTCCAAACCCAACCAATCCACCATCATATCTTTCCAAACTTACAAACTTACTTTTGTCACCAGTCATGTGGTGAGAGAAACCACTATCAATAACCCATTCATCCTTGTTCTTAATAATTTGAGCAGCCCAAGCACTTTCCACTTGTTTTTCTTCCTTCACACAACTAGGAGAATTAGTAGACACAAGATTTGCCTTAATAGCAATGAACAGACATTCATTTACAGAGGAACTAGCATTATCTGGTTCACCTTTATCTGATACTCTTTCATCATCATCTTCAACATAATAACACTTCTTTTGGGTCCTAGGCCTGTTCTCATATCTTCTTCTATTTCTTTCAATTCTTTCAGGACATCTGGAAGTAAAATGACCTACTTTACCATAGGAAAAGATTTGAAAGGTAGTTTGCCTTTATACTTACCGGATCCTCTTTGCAGTCTGTCCACAAAGTTAGCTTCAGGTTCATCTAACTCATCATCGGATTCTGATCTAGAAGTACTTCCAGGAGTACTAGCTTTGAAGGCCATCTCAACTTTTGACAGAGCATCATCTAACTCCCTCATTTCAAAAGCAGTAAGCTTACCAAGCAACTGATCCCTGTTAATGGTTTTTACTTGCATGAATTCTTCAATCATGGCTACCTTGTGACACTAGGACTTGGGTAGAGATATGAGAATTTTCATAACAATTTCCTTTTCTTCGAGAGTTTCGTCTATGGCTTTTATCCCTGTAACAAGTTCATCAACTCTTTGCATAAAAGCTGATATGTTTTCATCATTATTCATCTTCAAGATTTCATATTTTACTTTCAGACTTTGTAACTTGGCTTCCTTCACAGAATCATCTCCTTCATACAATTTTTTCAACTTTTCCCATACCTTATTTATAGTTTCAAGATCTACCACTTTCGTCAATATTGAGTCGGTTAATGAGCTTAGCAGAGAATCCTTTGCCTTGATAGCTATCTCATATTCTTTAATTTTGTCTTCAGTTGTCAGGCCATTTTGAGGTATGGTGTATTTTGTTTCTACAGCTTTACAAACTTTGTAACGAAGAGAAAGAAGATGGCTTTTCATCCAAGCCTTCCAGAGAACATAATTCATTCCATCAAAATGTGATGCTTCCTTCTTGTAAGACATTTTGGATCTTCCTCAAGCTGTTAAACTTTCTTCAAAGGAACTTGGCTTTGATACCAATTGTTGATATGCACTAGACAACTAAGAGGGGGGGTGAATCAGTTGTCAGAAAAACTTAAACACTTTCTGCAATTTAAACATTCATCACTTATCTACAATTATTATGATTTAACAATGAGTGCATGAAATCAAAAACTTAACCACAAATACAACATAAAACACAAGAGACACCAGATTTACATGGAAAACCCCAAGGTGGGGAAAAACCACCTAGAGGATTAACTCTCAATATATATTGCAATCTTGAAATAATGATATTTAGGCTTGGTCACTCCATGGGCCTAAACATACTGGCTTACTACCATGAAGAACAACTAGATCTAGAAGGCTCACTACCTCAACCCTAAACCTAGCAAGATTACAATAAGGGCTATTAAACCCTACTGGAGACTTACTGCCAGACTCACTTCCACGATCAACACCTTTCTATATTTGCAACTGAAGTACAATAATTCTCCTGCTCTGCTCTTCCTCTGCTCTACTCTTCCTCTTCTTTCCTCTGCCTCTTCTCTGCTCTGCCTTTTCGACTTTTCTTGATATATTTTCATTTTCTCTCAAGGACATCTTTTCCTTGACTCAACTACAAGTATTTATACACTACATCAACATTGGAATTATCATCGAGATCTGCATCACAATCATCAACCATTGGAACAATCTCCAAGGTTGGTATTACAAACATTTACAAAATAGGTCTTGACCTATTGCAACATAATGCAAAGGGAATGAAATGCAGATCATGCCATGCCTTAGCTGGGACTCAAACATGGTCCTCCATGCCACAACATGCTTCCACAATCTTCCAGAGATCTCTGTAATCACTGGGATCAACCAGGTCAGCCAAGATTGGTTACACGCTACATTATTTGGGAACAATCTTCACACACCATCTCAATTTCTTAATGCTGACCAAAGTCCAAATAGGAACATGACTAGGAGACATCCACAAGCATGCTATAATCATCAAGAGAAACCGCACAAACCTTAACCACTTTATCCATAGAAATCTTCTCATTGGAACACATGAACTTTACTATCTTTAACTTTCATAAGAGAAATATAGCTTGTGGACCACCAAACCATGAACCAATGCAACTGTAGGCACTTATCATCATCCCAGACTTCCTTCTAGAACTGTAGAGCAAAGTACTTTATTGTGGAGGAATGTGGAGCTGAACACATTCTTTCTATATCAACTGAACTTACAGAAAAAAAAGCAGGTTTCACTCTGGTGAACACAACTCACTTAGATCTTCATGTAGATGGCTCAAACTTGGAACATAGCATCCTTAGACATATCTCTAACTTACTTCCAATCAGTAGATCACTATCTTCAAGAAGAAATAAATGTGGAGCAGTTTACCAGACTGTTCTTCAGCATACAATTCACTGTATGTACTGCACTTCTCTATAACTCACTTGTTTCTTCAAGAGAGGCTACTTTTCTCAATATCCTCAACATACAAGTCTTCTAAACAAGATACAGTTGACACTAATGACAACAAGGATATGTTGACATCAATGACAACACTGATTAGGTACATACTTGCAATGGTTATTGCATGTATTACAATAACCATTGAAAGAAGGGTACCTTTGAGCATTTAGTTGCCTGACTGGTGGTCTTCTAGGTCTATTCCTTTGATTCTAAAATTGTTTGCCTTTGTCCTTCTTGATCTCAACATTCTTTTCTTGATCAATTTTGGAACTTTCACCTTTCTCAAATCCCAAGCCTTCTTTATCATCAAGACTCTTCTAACAAGCAAGTATTCTATCAAGCTGGGTAGCACTCACTCTAATTTTTTCTCCCTGAATCCATGCATGTTTCAGATCATCTTTCAAATCCAAAATTTCTTGTTCAAGTTTTGTGCAGTCTTCATTTTTGCTTATCGCCAACTAATTTAGGTCTTCTTCTACTTTTGCTCTCTTTACAACTTCCACTTTCATATTACTTAATGTGTCATTTACAAATATCAATTGTTCATTAACCTCCTTATATTTTTCTTTGAACTTCTTGACTTGCTCCCTCAATTTTTTGATGCACTCATCTGCTTCCTTAACATTATCTTTTAGATCCCTGTTTTCTATTTCATCCTTTTCAAGATCTACAAGTGCAAGCTTGAGTTCTTCTTCATCAACAAGTGTGCATTCTTCTTTAGTTTTAGATGCATCAATTTCTTTAGGATGAGTAGGATGTTTTTTACCTGCCATGTGTTCAGTTTCCATGATCTTCCTCAAGATGTTAGACTTCTTTCAAGGAACCAAGCTCTGATACCAATTGTTGAACACACAACATACTGAGAGTAGGGGGTGAATTAGTACTCTATTAAACTTCTTACTTATTAAGTTAGTAATCTATTTACCGCATGGAATAACAAAGAAGATACAACCACAATCCATCACACATGAACACCAGAATTTTTACGTGGAAAACCCAAAACTGGAAAAAACCATGATGAGTGTTAGCTCACAATATATTATGTAGGAAAAATACCAAATTACAATAGAGGCTCACTTCTTAAGGCTCACTACCAAAAGAAATGGTCACTGCAAGAAGATTCACCACCTAGAGAAAGAAAGAAGAAAGGAAATGGCTCACTTCCAAAATGAACTGCTTTGATTGCATCTACACATGCATGGATGCAACTCCAATGAAGCTCAAAATACTATCTCAAAACTCTTCATCTTAATTGCTCTATTTTACTACCATGTTTGACATTAATCAAGATCTCTCTTCTTCTACTCTTGTCTCCTGCTCTGCAATTCACATTCACACCACACCCACCAAACACTGAATTCAATCCCCTCTATATATCTGCAACAATCCAAATCTTCATATTAGGTCAACCTAATAAAGTGTAGCATATAGTCATACCTTGTGTACTATGTCGGCCAAATTCATTCTCCAAAACCTATAATGGACCCAAACATTATTTGAAATACCTTCACATATGTCAGCCTTAACTTTTTCACCAATTAAAATTAAGTTCTACATAATAAAACTTACTGCATACAATTTGTACTTATCATATCAGCCTTAAACACAAACAATCACCGATTCACTTCATCTATCATACAACTTTCACTGCAGACCACAAGATGCTTACAATATCACATCAAACACTCTTTAGACATCATAGATCATACCTTCAGAACCACAAAGCAAAATATCTTCTTGCGTTAGAATGCAGACCATCAAAACTTAGAACCTGTCACAGTCAAACTCTGTCAAGCTATATAGCAATACTCAACATCTTGTAACTAGCATTCCAGTGGAATTTAGAACCTGAAACTCTAGAGTTGGACATTTCATACATGTGTTTACAACACCTCAAAACTGCATAACAAGATACACAATAGTGGAGGAATGCAGATTAAAACAAATGAGTGTTCTGCTCTGAATCATAATGTATTATGTTCTTCTGGACTTAGTCTGTTTGAGTGTATGCTGTTGGATCTAGGGCATACAACTGAGAGGGGGGGGTGAATCAGTTGTATAAAACTTCTTCTTCTTTCAAACACTTGATTCTTTATTGTTAGTTAGCAGCATATCAAATAATCATCCATGGAAGCATAATACATAAACACAAGAGCAGATAAGCATCAACACATTGAACACCAAGATTTTGACGTGGAAAACCCGGTTAAGGGAAAAACCACGGGGTGATTAACCCAAGAATTATTCTCTGTTAGAAGAATAAAGAAGAATGAATGGCACATGCCAATAAGGGCTCACTGCCCGAGCACACTGCTCACAAAGAGGCCCACTGCCTACAAGGAGACACACTGTCTACAAAGTGATAAAAATCACAGTCTTGAACTGGAGAATGACATCTCTATCATGTCCGGATCAGTTCCAATTAAGCCCAACAATCTCTGCTCTGCCTTTCGCACGTTTCTTCGCTATGCCACACTCATCCACACACCACACCTTGAAATGAACTCACAAACCATTATTTATACAAGACATCGACTTAGGAACAAACATCTAAGTCGGCAAACAACCATAGGAGTATCCGCAAAATGAATAACACATCCGATCGGCCATCATAAGAACATTCGCAGGATGAACAACTCATCCGGTCGGCTAAACAGAGCAAGAACTTCATCCGGAAGAATAACTTCAATTCCGGGCTCTACCATCAATGCGGACCAACAACACAACCTAAACATGATCCAAGAACCTTCACAAGCCTGTCTGAATGTCCGGATACATCCGCACTTCCTCTACTTACTGGGATCTCTTGTCTTCCTCATCCGGAACTTCAAGAACACAGTCTGTCGCCACTGTCATAATGCAAGAGGTACTTCCGGACCTCCAAATCATACACAAATCAGGATGACACATCACAAGGACATCCCAAACACTCCGTCCAATCCGCAGATTAGGATAATACAATTCCGGACCTCACCGGACCTTTTTGTGATCCTCTGTCACCTCTGGATACTTGCCGGAACCGGTTCTATACCGACAGCCACAACTCCTTCAGATCTTCATGCGGACCTCTAAAATCTTAACTGAAGCATCTCAAGACTCATATCTACTAACCCTTTAATCCGCATCCTCCGGTTCTCATCCTATACAGTACATTTGCCTTCTTCTCATCACTGTTCTTCACTGTTCCTGACTGAGGCTAATTTTCTCAATATCCTCAGCACACAGCTCATCAAATCCTTCTTGTCAATGCAATATGAGTATGTTGACATCAATGACAACACTGGCTCACCTCATACTTGCAACATATGCTTCCAGTGCTCATCAGGAGCTAAGATCTTGGATATAGAATCTTCTAAGGACTATAGATATAATACTAGAACTACATGATCTTGTCTTCTACTGTAGACCAAAACCAACCATTATACTGTCTCTCTGTCACTATCTCCTATATACTGTCAACACTTCGTCAACGTGACTAAGTCTTCTTCACCGGACCAAAAACACTATTCCAATCTTGTTCCTTTGCTTATTGCCATCAATGACAATAGCATCATGCACAATCATTCATCATTATACCAAGTTGCCAATTTTCTAACATTTGCTTCATCCCTTCTGATATAACATTTGGTTCCAAACACTTTGAAGTACTTGGCAGTAGGAGTCCTTCCATACCATAACTCATAAGATGTCTTTGTACTATTTGCTCTTGCCTACACTCTGTTTAGTATGTAAACAATAGTATGAATTGCTTCTCTCCAATAGACCTCCAATAGGTTTGTTTCTTTTATCATTGTCCTTGTAGCTTCTTGAACAATCCTATTCTTTCTTTTAACCACTCCATTCTACTGAGGAGTCCTAGGGGCAGATAAGTGCCTCTTTAATCCATGATTCTCACAGAACATGTTAAACTCATTGGAGGTGAACTCTCCACCTCTGTCAGACCTCAAACATTCAATTGCCATATCCATTTCATTCTCAACCATGACTTTGAATGCTTTGAACTTATCTAGGGCTTTAGATTTTTCTTTGAGAAAAGTAACCCATGTCATCCTAGAATAATCATCAATCAATAACATGAAATACCTATCACCTTGAAAAATCCTTACCTTGGTAGGGCCACAAAGATCTGTATGCACCAATTCCCACAGTTTGGTAGAAGACTGATCCTTGACTTTGAAACTTCTTCTTGCTTTCTTTCCTATCTGATATTCCTTGCAAATAGCATTGATGGGATTTGTAATCTTTGGCAGATCTCTCATGGCTTGAGCTGAACTTATCCTTACTAGGCTATCAAAATTGATGTGACATAATCTTCTATGTCATAGCTAGCTTTCACCGATCTGAGTCATCAAGCAATAACCATCACCACCTTTGAGATGATATACATTTCCATTTGTCCTCTTTCCAGTAGCTATCATAGTTCTGGAATCTTTTCTGATCTCATAAGCACCATTCTGAAACACAAGATTGTATCCTTTGCTACACATTTGTCAAACACCCAAGAGGATATGCTTTAAACCCTTAACATAAAGAACAACATCATTATTGTTCTTTCCATCAAAACTAATTGAGCCTCTTCCACATATCTAAGCAACTCTATCATCACTAAATCTAACTAGTCCTCCATCATATTTTTCAAGTTTTAAAAAAACTTAATCTTATCGTGTCGGTCATATGATTTTAGCATCCACTGTCAATGAACCAAAGGTTCTTTTCTTGTGTAGTATGAAAAGTAGATATCAAAGTGCTTTCAGCATTAAGACCTACCTCCGGAGCCTTTTCCTTCACACATTTCCTAGAGTTAGTAGAAACAATATCATCTCTTAGAGCTATGACTATACGTTCACCATCCTTGTTATTTTCATAATCGGATTCATCATCAGATATACTTGCATCTTCTCTAACATAGTAGCTTTTCTAAAGCACTCTACTCTTGTTCTCCCTATTCTTACTTCTCAAAATTCTTTCTGGATATCTTGAAGCATAATGACTAATCTCGCCACAACTGAAACACTTGAAAGGCAACTTACCAGTACCCAATTTCATTCTTCTCACAAAATTAGCTTCCAAATCATCTGAATCCTCCTGATTTGATTCCATAGTCTTCTTAGATTTACCAACTTTGAAGGTAGTCTTAGCCTTTGCATTAGTTGTATCAAATTCTCTTATTTCAAAAGTAGTTAAGGTGTCAAGCAACCGATCTATAGTAAATTGATTCAAAATTTTCAATTCTTCAATAGTAGAAGCCTTATGACTGTAAGCCTTAGGAAGAGTTTTGAGTAACTTCAATATCACTTCTTTTTCATTTATATTTCTACCAAGTCCTTTGATACCATTGACAACTTCATCCACCTTCTGTAAGTAGCTTGTAATGTTTTCATCTTCAGACATCCACATGGTTTCAAACATGAGCTTCAAATTCTAAATTTTAGCTTGCTGACCTTATTATCTCCTTCATGAATACTTTTTAACTTTTTCCTTAAGCCTTAGGAAGAGTTTTGAGTAACTTCAATATCATTTCTTTTTCATCTATATTTCCGCCAAGTCCTTTGATACCATTGACAACTTCATCCACCTTCCGTAAGTAGCTTGTAATGTTTTCATCTTCAAACATCCACATGGTTTCAAACATGAGCTTCAAATTCTAAATTTTAGCTTGCTGGCCTTATTATCTCGTTCATGAATACTTTTTAACTTTTTCCAGATTTCATTAGTAGTTTTCAAATGCATAACTTTTGACCAATTCAAATTTAGAAAGACCACTTAAAAGAGCATACCTTGCTTTACCATTGGTTGCAAAGGCCTTGATCTCATCAGTAGTACTCAAACCATTTCCAGGTATAGTGTAAGTGGACTCAATAGACTTCCAAATCTCATAACCAAGAGAAATTAGATAACCTTCCATCCTTATTTTCCAGAATGCATAATCTATTCCATCAAACTGGGGAACATCCTTCTTGTGCACCATCCTAGATCTACCTCAAGCAGTTAAGCTCTCTTTCAAGGAACCTTGCTCTGATACCAATTGTTGAATGCCCAAGACAACTGAGAGGAGGGTGAATCAGTTGTAACTCAAAAATCAAAATCCCTCAAACACAAATAGATTCACAAAGATTTAATTAACTTTTAACTATTATGATGATTAAGCATGAAAAGCAAATAACAAAAGCTAAGTCACAATAACACCATACACAAGAGAACACTAGATTTTATGTGGAAAACCCAAAAAGGGCAAAATCATGCGGTAAGGATTAGCTCACAATATAATGTAGTATCAACACCAAATTACAAAAGGCTCACTACCAGAGGGCTCATTGCCTAGAAGAAAGGTGCACTGCCAAAGGGCTCACTGCCCAAGGACTCACTGTCTTGAAAGAAAAAGATAGAACAGGTGGCTCACTGCTAAGATTTGAACTGTTATAATTGCATCTAACTTATGCGAGTACAAGTCCAATGAAACTCAAAGTACTGAACCAAAATTCACCACAACAATAACATCACTTCCACAGTATCATTGAAGAATTGTCTAGACCTAAACATTCCCACGGAGGAAAGGAATGAAGATAGACCATGAACATTTTATCTTGGACCTAAATGCATCCAAGCACACCACTTCATGCTCTCACAATCATTGAAGCACCTCCACAATTAGTGTAAACACCCAAGGTCGGCCAAAACTATGTTAACATAATGAATTTTTAAGTAGACACTTCCTCAAACCCAAAGTTGACTTGCAGACCACATGCAAAGCTTCAGCAAAATCTAGAGTAATCCACGAACATCCTAAAACATCCTAAAATCCAACAAATTCCTCTGCAACAACTTTCACCTACCGCACAATCCTAAACCTATTTATCTAGTATGCTTAACTATCTTTGTCATACACTGTATCTCTAGAAATTGACTTCCGGAGCACCAAACCATGAATAAATTCAACAGAAGAAAAATATAAACATTATAAGCACAATTCCAAAACCATAAGATGTAAAACCTTTTTACGGAGAAATGTGGAGCAAAGACATTTCTTCCAGATACCTTTGTAACACTCAGAAATGCAATCTTCATACTGGTGAACACAACTTCCTCTGTACAATGAACCAGAAAACAAAATTTAGAATATAACATCTCTTAACGTCTCTAAACAACATATCCAAAGCACAAAGTTAGATCTTCATCATAGAATAACTGTGGAGCAAAACTAGAACACTACTCTGTAAACCAAAATGTCACTTTAACACACTGTTTCATTTAATAATCAAATTTTCTCAAAAGCACTTGGAAACCAACCAACAGAAACATATTATCAACATCTTTAGCACCTCTACAAAGAAACAAAATCATCTTCAACAAAACGACTTAACCAAACAACTCACACTATTGTAATAACCTTATCAATGTTCAACCAACCTCATCATCAAGACAATATCCACTCAACCTCATCATCAGAGATAGTATCCACTCAACACTAACTACTTATACTCTTGCACCATTTCTTACTCACACATTTGACATACTTGACACCAATGACAACACAAGCTTGTTGACATCAATGACAAAACCAATTACACATACTTGCAACAGAAAACTCCTCTCCAAAAGAGATAAAACAACAAATATGTAAAACCCCCATATGGGAGGGTGTAGAGAGAAGGTATGGTGACCCCCCAAAAGTGAGAAGGATGGAACCCTGTGTGACGAAATACTACCTCCCAAAATAGAGATGAGAAGAAAGACCATGCACAGTCGCTCCTCAAGATGACTCGTCCAGTGCTAGTAGGTTCTTGACATTGGATGATGATGAAGATCCATGAACACTAAACAATATTAATCCCCTTGGGAAGAAATAGATCTGCAGATGTGTGCAGATTAGCTTCCCAATCTAAATAGGAATCTCCCAAAAACTTCTCAAAGGTTTTCTATCCATTTGTCAAACTATGAATAAATAGGAGGATGAAGAAAAATCCCCAAAGAAGAACATGGTGGTGATGCAAATCAACCTAAGATTGCATCAAATATGAGAGATAAACCCTCAAATTTATCCTCCAAATTTGCAATGTGAGACTTCACAAACAAGGATGTTATATTTGCAAGATAAGAGTATGCATCTGGCAGATCTAAAACACTAATATTTACCTACTATAGAGAATCACTAGAAACCATGAATGAAACAACAATGGACTCTGATGTAGAAATAGGTGATTAAGAAGTGATCTCTTTAGGAGGAGAAGAGGGAGAAAGAGAAGTCTCTGCATCTAAATAATCAATACTTCCCATATATTCAAGCTCCTCTAAAGTATCCTCATCAAATTTTATATTATATGTATCATCAAGGGGTATGAGGCAATCCATCATAGGATCATTTTGTAAATGATAAATATAAAGATCTTCATACAACTCCCAAATTGTGGTCCAAAGTGTGTGTGTGCACTAGAGGTCTGAAATAGCACACAAAGTGTCAAAATCAACAACAAAACAAATCAATCCTCTAATATGTTAGGTCTTCTTGATCATTCTTGTGTCCAAAACCTTCTGCAACTATGGTAAATCATGCTTGGGAATGTCATCAGCTACTGTATCCTATAGGAGTTCTTGTTTTTCATCTGGATTATGTTTGTATGGAGTTAAATCACATACATTGAATATAGGTGATAAACCAAGATCTGGAGGGAGTTGTATCTTATAAGCATTTTGTCCATGCTTTCTCAAAATTTGACATGGTCCAATCTTCCTCTGCATGAGTTTGGTATATTTACCTTTAGGAAGTCTTTCCTTTTTCAAATGAACCCATACCAAATCTCCAACATCAAACTGTACATATTTCTTCTTTCTATCAGCAAATGCTTTATACTTCAAGGTAGTTTGCTGTAGCTGGGTCTTTACTTGATCATGAACCTGTTTTATAGCTTCTGCAAAAGCTTCTCCCTCTGCACACTAACAGGGTCTACTGCAGGTAGATCTCTCAATTCTAAAATTCCTCTTGGATGCATACCATACACTATCTGGAAAGGTGATTTCCCAGTACTCCTATTGACAGTATCATTATAGGAAAATTTGGCCTGAGATAGGATATTATCCCACTTTTCTCCATGCTGTTTTGTCAAACATCTGAGCAAATTCCCTAAGGAACAATTGACTACTTTAGTCTATCCATCTGTTTGAGGATGATATGCGGATGAGAAAGATAAATTTGTTCCAAGTTTCTTCCACAGAGTTCTCCAGAAATGACCAATAAACTTCACATCCCTATCTGACACTATCCTCAATGACAACCCATGGATTCTGACTATTTCCTTGAAAAACAAATCTGCAATATATGAAGCATCAGCAGTGGTTTTGCATGGCAAGAAATGTGCCATTTTGCTGAATCTGTCCACTACAACAAAAACACTGTCAAATCCTTTCCTTGTCCTTGGTAAACCCAAGACAAAATACATACTTATGCTTTCCCATGGTCTGGAAGGAATGGGTAATGGCTGATATAAACTTGTATTAGTTGATCTTCCTTTTGCTTTCTGACATATCACACATGTCTCTGACATCTGATTGTAACTTAGGCCAATAATAATGTTTTTTGACAAGATCAAGAGTCTTATCCAAACCAAAATGTCATGCCATAGCTCCACAATGTTTCTCTTTTATGATGTTCAACCTCATAGAACACCTTGGAATACACAACTATCAACCTTTGAACAACAATCCATCCTGGATTAGAAATTGAGAGAACTCAGCATGATATTTATCTCCAAAAGAAGTACATACCTGATATATCTCTCCAAAAGCTTCATCATCAGCGTACATGGTCTTCAATGAATCAATTCCAACACTTTCCAACTGAATCTGGTTGACTGTTAGAGCTCTCCTGCTCAAGGCATCTGCTACCTTATTCTTGACTCCTTTCTTATGCTTCAATGTGAAAGTAAAAGCTTGCAAAGTTTCTACCCATTTCATGTGTCTGTGGTTCAGCTTTTCTTGGCTATTGATAAAGCTTAAAGCCTGATTATCTGTGAATACTATGAATTCCTTTGGCATCAAGTAATGCCTCCATTTCTTGAGTGACTGGACTAAAGTATACATTTCCAAATCATATGAGGAATATCTCTTTTTAGCATCATTGAGCTTCTCACTGAAAAATGCAATTGGCCTACCTTCTTGGCTGAGTATTGCTCCAATTGCCATGTGACTTGCATCACATTCGACCTGAAAGATTTTGTTAAAATCTGGTAGTGCAAGGACTGGCTACTATGCCACTTTCTTCTTTAATGTTTCAAAAGAATCATTTGCTTCCTTAGTCCAAGCAAATCTGTACTTCTGTCCTCCTTTTATGGTATCAAGCATGGGTGCACAAATATGACTAAACCCTCTTATAAACTTTTTGTAGAAGGTTGCAAACCCATGGAAACTTCTGACATCATTCATAGTCCTTGGGGTTGGCCAAGACAAAATGGCACTTACCTTCTCCTTATCCATTTGTATCTTACCTTAAGAAATGACAAAACCCAAATATGTGATCTCCTCTTGCATGAACAAAAACTTGTCCAAATTTATCATCAGCTGCTCTTCATGTAACCTCTTGAAAACCAAATCTATATGTCTGAGATGTTCTTCCTTTGTGTTGCTAAAAATCAAAATGTCATCTAGATATACTATGACAAACTTTCCAATGAATTCTCTCAAAACCTCATTCATCAATCTCATAAAAGTACTAGGTGCATTAGACAAACCAAAAGGCATAACTTTCCACTCATACAACCCTTCATTGGTTTTGAATGTTGTTTTCTATTCATCTCCTGGCCTAATTCTGATCTGATGACAACCACTCTTCAGATCTATCTTTATGAAATACTTAGCACCTCCCAAACAATCAAGTAAATCCTCTATCCTAGGTATTGGAAACCTATACCTAATTGTGATCTTATTAATAGCCCTGGAATTTGTGCAAAGCCTCCAAGTGCCTTCTTTCTTTGGTGCTAGTATAGTTGGTACTGCACATGGGCTTAAACTTTTACCAATCAGACCTGTGTCGAACAATTCCTCAATTTGTCTTGCTACTTCTGCATTCTATTCTGGAGTTAGCTTATATGCTGCTTTGTTTGGAAGTGTAGATCCTGGGATTATATCTATGCAATGGCTGATATCCCTTACAGGTGGTAGGGATCTTGGCATTCCATTAGAGATGGTGCCTTTATACTTATCCAATAACTCTTGGACAGCTGGGTCTATGAACCTCTGCTTCTTCTCTTTCTTGACTTCTTGCTGCTGTTCTTATTCACTATCAGACATGGAATTAGGGCATATGCAACTGCACCTTCTGCTGCTACATCTTTCATGAACTATTTTCCTTCCATCAGCATTACCTTCACCTCTTTTCCTTTTGATTTCTCCTCCTTCCCTGTCCGTGGGAACAGCGCTGTCACCATACCATCTTTGGTGATTATATAGGGGTTTCTAACACCATCATGATGTGCCTTCAAGTCATACTGCCATGGTCTTCCAAATAAAAGATGGCAAGCATCCATCTTAGTTGTATATCGAAAAATTTGGATTTATAAATGGAAATGATCAAACAATTGAAATGCATAACCTAAACCCAAATAATTCAATACCTCGAAGATGCAAAATGAGCTTGATTGATTGATCGCTTTGTTGTGTTGATTGCTCGATTCCACAGCATAACGTTGATAAGGAGATAGATGATGGATGCAAAGGCTCTAATGATATTTCAACAGCATGTGGATACTTGAGGATCAATGCCCTTTTAGAAAATTTGACAGAATAAGGGTGCTTAAGGCTCAATGCATCCTAATGGCTTGTGAGGGGGTTGATTTATAGGAAAGGCTTGGTTCCAATGGATGGCTAGGATCAATTAGGGCTTTAGGTGAAATGGATGGATAGGATTAAGTTAGGTTTCCTTGCACATCAAGAAATTGTAGTCATATGACATGTGGCAAAGAAGGATGAGGCTTAGGTGTGCTTGTGAAGATAAATACTAAAATTAGGTCACATTAGTTGTGCATGTGAAAGATAAAAGTTGTAACACATGATTGACTAGACAAGTGTTGGAATGTGATGAAAGATGAGTGTTTAATTCAAATAAAATACTTGAATTAGTTGGGATATGAGTTGGATATTAATTAAATAAATAAAATTTATTTAATTAATTGAGAAGTTGAATAGGATGAGATAAGATATGATGTGGAAATTAATTAAATAAATAAAATTTATTTAATTAATTAGGATGGGGATAAGATAAATGGGATTATGCATGTGAAATTAATTAAATAAATAAAATTTATTTAATTAATTGGCTAAGTAGGATGAGGATGGGATTGAATGGGATTTTAATTAAATAAATAAAATTTATTTAATTAATTGGCTAATGGAAAAATGGGATTAAGAGTGGGATTTAGGACAAAAATGGCTTATGATGTTTAGGATAATGTTTTAACAAGGTGTTGTAGGACATGGACAAAGTTGGGACAAATTTGGGTGTCTACATTTTGCCCCTCTTTGAGATGATGTTCAAGATGATGAGCTTTGTGTTGAATAACATCATTTCAAAGAAGTTAAGGTATGGATAATTGATAGGGATGCTGATGATGATGATAGAAAGGATAGGTTGGTGATGCCCCCTCGAGAGGATAGGTGGGTTGGATAAACACGGGTATGCTCTCGAAAAGAAATGGCTTGGCTACAAAAGAAAGATAAGGGAATGGATAAAAGAAATGGATGATGTGTTATGCTGCAAGGAAGGTGAGAAACCATGATGTTTGATATAGCACTAGACGTTATGCACCAAGGTATAAGGACCAGGGTGACGATGTGTCTCGTGCCCCAGCATAATACAACCTTGTCTAACATATGAGGAAGTAAACTTAGAGCATTGAAGTCCTAATGCACAAAAGGTATGATATGACCTTAGATGCAAAGGATAGTGCAAAAAGCTATTCCAACATACACAAGATATGAATATTAGCTGGAATGATATAGATGTGATACAAATGCAAGATAAAAAGATAACACAAGCAAGCAAGCAAGCAAGCACAAATGATTCAAAAACAAACAAGGTATTGCCCCTGTCAAGCTGTAAACCAATGATTAATTGCTGATTGTTGATAGTTGAGAGTGTTGTCATTGCAGGGAAAGCTATATCCCTAGATCAACACAAGGTTGTTTGCTGAGTTGGTTGGCTAGTTGATTGATTGATTTGGCTTACAACAAGGCTAGGATCAAGACCATGGATTGTGTTTGGATAACTTGGCTTGATTAATTAACATGATTGGTATGGATTAAGGATGGGCTTGCATTTGGATCTTTGCTTGGAATGACTTGAAGATGATGAAATGTTGATTAGATTGATTTGATGAAGGATGGATGATTTGTGGTGGATTGAGCTTCTTTTGACTTGCTGAAGTGATTGGATTTGTTTTGATGGTTGGATTGATGTGCTTTGGTTGTGATGATTGCTATTGCTGGGTTGATTTGTTTTGATGATTGGATTGTTTTGAATGATGATAGTAATGGTGTGATGATTAGAGTGTCCACTCAATCTAAGCATAAGCAAGTGTTCTTAGTGTGCTCAAAGGATGTAAAACAAACAAGGTATTGCCCTTGTCAAGTCATAAACCAATGATTGATTGTTTCATTGATAAAGATAGATAGTGTTGTCATTGTGGGGAAAGCTATATCCCTAGATCAACACAAGGATGTGGGAACGCTATATCCCATTGATGATGATTGATGATGATTGATTGGGCTCATGACAAGATTAGGATCAAAACCTGTTGATTTGATTGGATAATGTTCCTTGATGCATTAGCTTGCTTGATATGGATTAGTGTGACATGGATTTAAGATCATTGCTTAGATTGATTTGATTGATATGACTGGAAGAAGTGATTGATTGAAATGGATGAATGAATGTTATTGATAAGAAGAATTGATGATGATAATTTTGATTTTGATTGATGTTGATGGAGTTGATTGTTTTGGATGATGATTGAATCGATCTTATTGCTTGGATTTTTCGTTGGATATTTGATTTTTTGGATTTTTGAGAGTATTTTTATTTTTTGAAATGTTTTGGGATGTCAATGGATTTACAATTTAGGTAGCCTTTGTGCTTGATACCAATGACAAGGGAGAAAACCAAGTCTAGGTGTAAAGATGGATGAATGGGATTGGATGGATCAAAAGGATGGGCTCATAGTAAATGTGATGAAAGGCTCATGATAGATGGATAGATAAGAGGATAGGCTGTATAAGGTATGTATGCATGTCTCATGAAAAATGGATAGGTAGGCTATAGTGGAAAGCTCGTGATAAACAGATGGGGATAAGCTATAAGATGGAAATCTCATGATAAAGATATGCCATAGTGGATGGATCATAAGGGAGCTAGGATGTGATCTTCAAAGGCTATGTTGCATAGGAAGAACCTGCCCCCATTCTAGGTGGTAATGCTTAGGATTTTTACATGACAAAGTTCATGACCATGGGATGACATGATAGGTTTTACATGACAAGGTGTATGATAGGTGGATAATGATAATATGGATTGATGAGGAAGGTATGAGGTATACCAAGAGATATCCAAATCATGTTTCAAGATTTTGCCCCTATGTCTTCATCAAAATCAAAAGGCAGAAGGATGGATGAATGGATAAATGGGTTCAATAGGATAGGCTTGTTTATGTAATGGCTAAGGATGGTAGGATGGTAAATGATATAATGGGATAGATAGTTTGGAAATGGATAGGTTGGATGAAACAATGTGCCCCCAAGTGTAAGCGACATAGAAGATCAACCTACACATGACGCCTGTTTGCCAGGTTTTCATCATGGTACTTATCCAAGGCACCTGTTTACCAGGTTTTCACCATTGGATGAAGGGATTTCTCTTTATTTTTTTTATTTTTTTGATTTTTGATTTTTTTCTTTTTTTTTTTCTTTTTTAATATTTTTATTTTTTGGATGGGATGACAATTACACATGGCGCCTGTTTGCCAGGTTTTCACCATGGTAATGGATAGGAGGGACTCAAGTGGCTAGTGCTATGAAGGTTGATAGTGTCCCTTTAGAAATGGGTGATGTCTTCACATGGACCATGTCATTATGCTCATAGATGTTGATAAGGGGTTGCATGGATGGGAGATGGATTAGGTAGATAGTGGATTAGGATGTGGATTATGGAAGGCTCATGCAAGGATGGATGGATGGAAGGATAGTAGATTATGATGTGCTTATGGAAAAGGATGAAAAGTTTATGCCAAAGCATGGACCATAGGGATTGCATGGGGGAGATATGTAGGATAATGGAGGGAAGATGGGGAGATGTAGTTATGTGGCGGTGCTACGGAGTGGAAGGGAATCATGACCAACGGTTGCACACACCATGATAAACATTGAAGCTTTTGATGAGATGGTGGTGTAGGAAGCAATGGAGATGTTTGCTTAGGAGATGGTTGATGAAGTGATTTAGGAACCCACATAGATTTAGTATTTTTAGTGCTTTTGTTTTGCTTGTGGGATTTTTGAAGAGAATGGAAGTTTTGGATGGAAATAGGCTTTTGGATGGAGGTAGGTGATTGGGATTCTTGAGATGTGGAGGAGGATGCCTCATTTGACTTGCTAGCTATTTGCTTAGGAACCCAAACCATTTTGCTTTTGGGCTTTGCTTTTGGAGGTAAGGGTTTGGATGGTTGCTTAGATGTGGATGAGGATGCCTAATTCGCTTTGCTAGCTATTTGCTTAGGAACCCAAACCATTTTGCTTTTGGGCTTTGCTTTTGGAGGTATGGGCTTGGATAGCTTTTTGGATTGCTTTGATTTGGTTCTTTGCATTGATTTTTCATGTTTGTGCCCTAAGGCATGATAGTTCTTTGGATTTTTGGTAGGACTTTTAGCTTTATAGGTAGAGGCATCAAAATTTTTGCTTTTGAATCCCATGGCATGGGTGGAGTGGATGAAATGATTGGAAGCTTTATGCTTAAACGATGTGTGCTTTTGTTGGTCATGATTAGGGATGTAAGGATACTTATGAATGATAGGTATGTTAGGTGTTGGAAGCAATGGTGGCAAGGTGGATGGAGGGATATTTGGAGTTGGTAAAAGTGGAGGCAAGGTGGATGGCGGAAGGTGTATGGTCACATGCTTTTGACATTTATAGGATGATGGAGATGGAGTGGCTACATATGTTTTGGGTATATGATGGGGGGTGTGATGAAAAGTGGTAGGTTTAGGATGCATGAAAGGATTACCAACATCTTGGCCTTGTTTACCTTGGGGTGTGTATCCAAGGCCATATGAGCATGGAGGGATTTTGACATGGTTTGGCTCCAAAATACCTTGTTCATAAAGGCCTAGACCTTTGCCTTGGTAGTTCATGTTTTGGAGTATGCGATGGACAATGGGACTAGGTGTGCTGTGAACATTAGACTTGAGCTCATTATTGGATGAAGAAGGTGAAGTGGATAAAGGTCGTTGTTGTCCTAAGGAAGAACATTCATAGACAAAGGTGGTAAAACCAATAGGACATGATGGTGGACTTGAAGTGGAATCGATGGTCAATGTGAAAGGAGGATCATTAGGATCTTGCTTATGTTCATGTTGATCCAAGTTATTGGTATGATCTTTTATGCTTACTTGGGGGACAAGTGTCTCATCATGACAAGTTGATATTTGCTCATTATGGATAGGGCTAGATGGTAGATGACTAGGAGCAATGTGGATATCTTGGTCATGGATAGATATAGGATTATGGATAGGATCAAGGTGCTCATGGATAGCTTCTTCATAGGTATCATCTTGATCATAAAGAAAGTAAATGTTATGGATGGGTTGCATGGAAGTGTTTTGATCTTGAGTTGGACTAGGGCTTAATGTTTCCACATGTTTAAGATTATGCTCTTGACATACCTCTTGACTTTGGATGGAAGTGGAAGGTTCTTGAGTGGACTTGATAGGCTCTTGATAGTTATCAACATGAAGGCATGATGGCTCTTGACTTAGGCTTGTGGTTGGAGACTCTTGAATAGACTTGTTGGCTTGTAGGTCACATGATGGGCTTAAAGGGCTAGGTATGTTAATGGAAGCCTCTTGAAGAGGCTCAAGGATATGTGAACCACATGATGAGATTATAGGATTGGACATGACCTTTGGAAGTTCATTGGTAGGCTCATGAATTAGTGTTTGACATGGAGGTAGTTTATTCCTAGCTAGTAGCCAATGGATCACATCCTTTGCAAGTGTATGGGTGGATGGAAAATATAATGGATGTATGATAATGGTAGTTGGTGTTGGATTAGGATTAGGATTAGGTTGAGGGCTAATTGGATTGGATGGATTAGGATTTGAACTAGATGGGGATGATGTGGCACGATTTCCCATTATAGGTGGGTACACCTTGTAAACAATTGAGACAAATATTAGGCATTGATCTGTATTATGGCCTTTGGTCCTATGGTATGCACAATAATCATGTTCATCATATGGACTTTCTTCACATGGTTTGACTTTAGGAAGTTCAATGAGTTTTGCTTCAAGCATCCTTTGTAAAACTCTCTCAGCCGCATCCTTTGGTGAACGATTAGAATGATATGGTGAGGAAGGTAATGAGGGGCTTGGTGGTTTGGAAGGTAAAGGGATCAATGGACTATGATTGGGATCACATGGTGGTGTTGGGATAGGATTAGTTGGCTCATGTGTTGGTGGGTGATTAGATGATGAAGGCCACTCATAAGATGCATTTGCTAGATTGGTATCTCCCTTGTCAAAGGTAATTAAGTCTTGCATAGGATAACTTGGGCTTGTTTGATTTATGTATAAGGGATTACTTGGACTTGGATGTGCTTCTTGTTGCAAAGGTGGACTTAGGTCTATCAATGGTGCTTGGTGGTCTTGTTGAAAAGGTGTACTTGGACCTGATTGATTTATGTACAAAGGGCTATTTGGACTTGCATGTTGTTCTTGTGATATCAATTGATTGCCTTGTGGATGGGCTTGGTAGTGCATTGGAATGGTGGTATGAGGGATTGGATAAGCTTGAGGTGGAGGTTGATAGGTTGATGTGGCATTGACTTGGTGGATAGGTGGATTAAGTTGATAGGAAGTGGATGGATATGACATGTGGCTATAAGGTGGATTAGGTTGATAGGAAGTGGCTAAGGATTGTTGTACTTGTCGAGCTTGACTAGTGGCTAAAAGGTGTTGGACTTGGGCTATGGAGTGTTGTAGTTGAGGTGATTGGCTTGCGTGGGGTTGAGCTTTTTGGATGAAGAATTGTAATATTTCAATGGCGTCTTGGTTTAGGGGTTGTAATCCTTGATAAAGATTTTGGAGGAATCTTTGGAATTTGATTTCTAGGTCCTCTAGTGTAGACATGTTGTCACCACGTGTTTGTCTTAAGTCCTTTTAGCAAGTGCTTGCTTAGGGATTTGGATGATGATGTGGAATGTTTAGATGATGTGTTTAGATTGATTTGTTTATGTGTTTGGGTGTTTAGAGCTTGATATGGCAATATTCAAACAAATGATTATGCATATACACACATGAATCACTCACGCAAGACACATAAGCAAGTTGTTGACTTTGAAAATGAAATGTGATGATTATGCAAGCACACATGGAAGACACATCAACAAGCCTAATGTGTAGTCAAGTGGGTATAGCCAATTAGGTCTTAGGCTATCTATTGCACAAGGTTGACTATGGAATTGAAAGTGAAATCCTGCCACACAGCCAGGAGAAAGGGGTAACCCACCCTTCACCTTCACTTCCCAAAGGTATAAAGTTCTTTGGGGCTTAGCCAAGAGTGACAAGATTCTAACTCCCAATGAGGGTGTCTTTCGATTCAGCCTCGATTGAGGTCGTCCCTTGGAGTGGTGTGTCTCCAAGCAGGCCTCCTAAGAAGGGTATGACAAAAGCAAACCAAGTAAGCTGTCACTTGATTCACACTCGCAGTTGTTAATTTCCCCTTAGAAACTTGAAATGTGTAACAAACAGTTCAAGCACTTGTTCTTTTTAGACCCAAATCTAAATGTGATGGAAGACAATGGTTTGTTTTAGCCCAATTTTTTGATGTGAATTTGCAAACAATTGTTTATTTTAAAGCCCAAATCCAAGTGTGATGACAAATAAGTTGTTTGTTTTATGCCCAAAATCTAAATGTGTGATCAAATAATGATTAGAGATGAGAGATTAGAATGAGTGCACCTCATAAAAATTGCTTTCCAAGTTGCTATTATGATTGATCCAAATGTTGCTCCAGCTCCTTTGATTCACTTACAAGTCACTGCAAAAAATAAAATGTGATTTGGTTCGCTAGATTGGAAGATATGATTTTTTTTTCTAAAAGTCGCGCGTCAAAAATTTCTGAAAAATTAGAATCGCAGGGTCAACTTCAAATCGCCATAACTCTTTGAATACTGAGCCAAATCTTTAATGTAACCACTTTTCAGAAAGCTCTCGAAGTCCTCTTTCCAACAAATCTAAGATCTCCTTTTTACAGGACCTGTGTAAAACAAAAAACCCTCTGCAACAGATCTGGTCATAAATTTAAAAAAATCAGCAAAAAGTTGCGCGTCAAAAATTTCTGAAAAATTAGAATCGCAGGGTCAACTTCAAATCATCATAACTCTTTGAATACTGAGCCAAATCTTTAATGTAACCACTTTTCGGAAAGCTCTCGAAGTCCTCTTTCCAACGAATCTAAGATCTCCTTTTTACAGGACCTGTGTAAAACAAAAAACCCTCTGCAACAGATCTGGTCATAAATTAAAAAAAAATCAGCAATATAAAATATCTTCAACCTACAAATCAAAGTGCATAAACCTGCAAAAATGAATGATTGACGCTCCAAGAAATCTGATCTTCACAAAAACAACTCAAACAAGAGGGTTAATCAGGGATGTGAGTCCCACCGGGCGTGCCAAATGTATATCGAAAAATTTGGATTTATAAATGGAAATGATCAAACAATTGAAATGCATAACCTAAACCCAAATAATTCAATACCTCGAAGATGCAAAATGAGCTTGATTGATTGATCGCTTTGTTGTGTTGATTGCTCGATTCCGCAGCATAACGTTGATAAGGAGATAGATGATGGATGCAAAGGCTCTAATGATATTTCAACAGCATGTGGATACTTGAGGATCAATGCCCTTTTAGAAAATTTGACAGAATAAGGGTGCTTAAGGCTCAATGCATCCTAATGGCTTGTGAGGGGGTTGATTTATAGGAAAGGCTTGGTTCCAATGGATGGCTAGGATCAATTAGGGCTTTAGGTGAAATGGATGGATAGGATTAAGTTAGGTTTCCTTGTACATCAAGAAATTGTAGTCATATGACATGTGGCAAAGGAGGATGAGGCTTAGGTGTGCTTGTGTAGATAAATACTAAAATTAGGTCACATTAGTTGTGCATGTGAAAGATAAAAGTTGTAACACATGATTGACTAGACAAGTGTTGGAATGTGATGAAAGATGAGTGTTTAATTCAAATAAAATACTTGAATTAGTTGGGATATGAGTTGGATATTAATTAAATAAATAAAATTTATTTAATTAATTGAGAAGTTGAATAGGATGAGATAAGATATGATGTGGAAATTAATTAAATAAATAAAATTTATTTAATTAATTAGGATGGGGATAAGATGAATGGGATTATGCATGTGAAATTAATTAAATAAATAAAATTTATTTAATTAATTGGCTAAGTAGGATGAGGATGGGATTGAATGGGATTTTAATTAAATAAATAAAATTTATTTAATTAATTGGCTAATGGAAAAATGGGATTAAGAGTGGGATTTAGGACAAAAATGGCTTATGATGTTTAGGATAATGTTTTAACAAGGTGTTGTAGGACATGGACAAAGTTGGGACAAATTTGGGTGTCTACATTAGTAATATCAAACAATAACTTGTCTTTATATGCTCCAATCTAAAATTCTACCCAAGCCTGCTCTTCTACAACTGTTTGCTGACCTTGGGTAAGCCATGAGACCTTATATGGGGATGGGTGAGGCAATCTTCTAAGCTTAAGCTTTGTTACCATTTCATCAGATACAAAATTTTTAGTAGAACCAGAATCAATTAAAACTTTACATGCCTTACCTCTTGCCTTGCATGTAGTTCTGAAAAGAGACTTTCTTTGTGGGGGTTCTTTGTCAGGTACCTTCATGGTAGTCATTGTTCTCCTCATCATCAGAGATTCTCCACTCTTTGGATATCCATAATTATCAGGAGCATTCACACTTTGAAAAGCATTTGACCTTGTTGCACTTTGACTATCAGGTTCTTGGATTAGATTCGTTCTCCTTTCTCCTATTGAACTTGTTGCCTTTTCTGGACATCTGCTGGCTATATGGCCTTCTTTGTTATAGTTATAACATCTGATAGAACTTGCTGGCCACTCACTGATGCTGAAACTTATGCCAATGACTTTACTTCAGTGACACTCGCCAGCGGTCACTCCGATGAACCTTCAAACTTCATACATCGGTGTGACTAACACCGTTAATGGAACATTCCATTCCTCCCCCGATAGTCTATCTTATGCCAATGTGCTGACCATCAACTCGCCGTCGGTAAGACTTTCCACATCGGCTATTCTCCACTTTGCTCGACTGATACTAAGGCTTATGCTGATAGACTCCTTCATCGGTGACACTTTATAGTCATCACCCCGATCAGTGAAAGTGCTTCCTGTTGGCGCAATAGAAACTTTTCAATCCGATGGTTCCTATCACACCAACGCCTTCATAAATTTGCATGAAAACCCTGTTATCGACCGATCTGCTTCCGTGGCAATTTCAACACAGAACTTATCCTTTGAACCCTAGCACATGAGGATGCTAGGAATGATCACTGCATGCAACACTTCGATCCCAAAACATGAAATACAGAAATAGAACGAACAAAAAGGAAACCTAATCTAATATACAGATCCATTCCACCGATTCTATGAATCATTCGGTGGAATGGATAAATAAATCCATCTCGCTTGCAAATGGGAAAAATGATTACACAGATGGAGTTCAAGTCAGAGGATTTACACTAATGGGATCTTCTCTTATTCAAATATTAGGAAATACATACAAACATTCAGTCTCACTGTATCACAGTGCTCTGTTAAATCTCCAAAAACACAATACCTCTATGAACTCTGAACTATCAGCTGTGTCTACTATATCTAAAACCAACTGATCTAGGGCATAAATAGTAACTCTTCGTGAGTACTACCAACTTGATTCACAGTGGCTAGGAGACTTCCAAGCGGCTGGGAGGAGACAGCTAACATAATAACTATAACAGACTGCACATAACCCTAGATTGACCTAAAACATACGCATTGGTCCAATAGACCTTATCACATCAAGAAGTCAAACATACTATAATTAGACTTAATCTTCATTTCAAAGGGGTGCTCCTACACCATACTCCCCAGAAGAAGAAATCTCAAGTCCACTTGAGATGAGAGTATGTAGATATGCACCATGTTTCTGGATCTGCTCTTCAGTCATCCACACTGCTTCTGAATCAGGTTTTCCCTACCAAGCCACTAAATATTCCAAATATTGTTTGTTCCAGGTCTTCTTGATCATTCTTGTGTCCAAAACCTTCTGCAACTGTGGTGAATCATGCTTGGGAATGTCATCAGCTGCTATATCCTATAGGAGTTTTTGTTCTTCATCCAGATTATGTTTGTATGGAGTTAAATCACATACATTGAATATAGATGATAAACCAAGATCTGGAGGGAGTTGTATCTTATAAGCATTATGTCCATGCTTTCTCAAAATCTGACATGGTCCAATCTTCCTCTGCATGAGTTTGGTATATTTACCTTTAGGAAGTCTTTCCTTTTTCAAATGAACCCATACCAAATCTCCAACATCAAACTATACATCTTTCTTCTTTCTATCAGCATATGCTTTATACTTCAAGGTAGTTTGCTGTAGCTGTGTCTTTACTTGATCATGAACCTCTTTTATAGCTTCTCCAAAAGCTTCTCCCTCTGCACACTAACAGGGTCTGCTGCAGGTAGATCTCTCAATTCTAAAATTCCTCTTGGATGCATACCATACACTATCTAGAAAGGTGATTTCCCAGTACTCCTATTGACAGTATCATTATAGGAAAATTTGGCCTAAGATAGGATATTATCCCACTTTTCTCCATGCTGTTTTGTCAAACATCTAAGCAAATTCCCTAAGGAACAACTGACTACTTCAGTCTATCCATCCGTTTGAGGATGATATGCGGATGAGAAAGACAAATTTGTTCCAAGTTTCTTCAACAGAGTTCTCCAGAAATGACCAATAAACTTCACATCCCTATCTGACACTATGCTCAATGGCAACCCATGGATTCTGACTATTTCTTTGAAAAACAAATCTACAATATATGAAGCATCAGCAGTGGTTTTGCATGGCAAGAAATGTGCCATTTTGCTGAATCTGTCCACTACAACAAAAACACTATCAAATCCTTTCCTTGTCCTTGGTAAACCCAAGACAAAATCCATAATTATGCTTTCCCATGGTCTGGAAGGAATGGGTAATGGTTAATATAAACCTGCATTAGTTGATCTTCCTTTTGCTTTTTGACATATCACACATGTCTCTACAAATTTTCTAACATCTGATTGTAACTTAGGCCAATAATAATGTCTTCTGACAAGATCAAGAGTTTTATCCAAACCAAAATGTCCTGCCATAGCTCCACAATGTTTCTCTTTTATGATGTTCAACCTCATAGAACACCTTGGAATACTAAACTGTCCACCTTTGAATAGTAATCCATCCTGGATCAGAAATTCAGAGAAATCAGCCTAATATTTATCTCCAACAGAAGTACATACCTGATATATCTCTCCAAAATCTTCATCATCAGCATACATGGTCTTCAATGAATCAATTCCAACACTTTCCAACTGAATCTGGTTGACTGTTAGAGCTCTCTTCCTCAAGGCATCTGCTACCTTATTCTTGACTCCTTTCTTATGCTTCAATGTGAAAGTAAAAGCTTGCAAAGTTTCTACCCACTTCATATGTATGTGGTTCAATTTTTCTTGGTTGTTTATGAAAATCAGAGCCTGATTATCTGTGAATACTATGAAGTCCTTTGGCATCAAGTAATGCCTCCATTTCTTGAGTGACTAGACTAAAGCATACATTTCCAAATCATATGAGGAATACCTCTTTTTAGCATCATTGAGCTTCTCACTGAAAAATGCAATTGGCCTACCTTCTTAGCTGAGTACTGCTCCAATTGCCATGTGACCTGCATCACATTCAACCTGAAAGATTTTGTTAAAATTTGGTAGTGCAAGGACTGGCTGCTGTGCCACTTTCTTCTTCAATGTTTCAAAAGAATCATCTACTCCCTTAGTCCAAGCAAATCTGCACTTCTGTCCTCCTTTTATGGTATCAACCATGGGTGCACAAATATGACTAAACCCTCTTATAAACTTTCTGTAGAAGGTTGCTAACCCATGGAAACTTCTGACATCATTCATAGTCCTTGGAGTTGGCCAAGACAAAATGGCACTTACCTTCTCCTTATCCATTTGTAGCTTACCTTGAGAAATGACAAAACCCAAATATGCGATCTCCTCTTGCATGAACAAACACTTGTCCAAATTTATCATCAGCTGCTCTTCATGTAACCTCTTGAGAACCAAATCTATATGTCTGAGATGTTCTTCCTTTGTGTTTCTAAAAATTAGAATGTCATCTAGATATACTATGACAAACTTTCCCATGAATTCTCTCAAAATCTCATTCATCAATCTCATAAAAGTACTAGGTGCATTAGACAAACCAAAAGGCATAACTTTCCACTCATACAACCCTTCATTGGTTTTGAATGTTGTTTTCCATTCATCTCCTAGCCTAATTCTGATCTGATGATAACCACTCTTTAGATCTATCTTTGTGAAATACTTAGCACCTCCCAAACAGTCAAGTAAATCCTCTATCCTAGGTATTGGAAACCTATACCTAATTGTGATCTTATTAATAGCCCTGGAATCTATGCAAAGCCTTCAAGTGCCTTCTTTCTTTGGTGCTAGTACAGGTAGTACTGTACATGGGCTTAAACTTTTACCAACCAGACCTGTGTCTAACAATTCCTCAATTTGTCTTGCTACTTTTGCATTCTGTTCTGGAGTTAGCTTATATGCTGCTTTGTTTGGAAGTGTAGATCCTTGGATTAGATCTATGCAATGGCTGATATCCCTTACAGGTGGTAGGGATCTTGGCATTCCATTAGAGATGATGCCTTTATACTTATCCAATAACTCTTGGATAGCTGGGTCTATGAACCTCTGCTTCTTCTCTTTCTTGACTTCTTGCTACTATTCTTTATTCACTGTCAGACATGGAATTAGGGCATATGCAAATGTACCTTCTGCTGCTACTTCTTTCATGAACTATTTTCCTTCTATCATAATTACCTTCACCTCTTTTCCTTTTGATTTCTCCTCCTCTGTCAATGGTAGTAACTATGTCACCTTACCATCCTTGGTGATTGTATAGGTTTTTCTTACACCATCATGGCGTGCCTTCAAGTCATACTGCCATGGTCTACCAAATTAAAGATTGCAAGTAGCCATCTTGGTAATGTCAAACAACAACCTGTCTTTATATGCTCCAATCTGAAATTCTACCCAAGCTTGTTCTTCTACAACCGTCTACTGACCTTGGGTAAGCCATGAGACCTTATATGGGGATGGGTGAGGCAATCTTCTAAGCTTAAGCTTTGTTACCATTTCATCAGATACAAAATTTTTAGTAGAACCAGAATCAATTAAAACTTTACATGCCTTACCTCTTGCTTTGCAAATGGTTTTAAAAAGAGACTCTCTTTGTGGGGGTTCTTTGTCAAGTACCTTCATGGTAGTCATTGTTCTCCTCATCATTAGAGATTCTCCACTCTCTGGATATCCATAATTGTCAAGAGCATTCACACTTTGAAAAACATTTGAGCTTGTTGCACTTTGACTATCAGGTTCTTAGATTAGATTTGTTCTCCTTTCTCCTATTGAATTTGTTGCCTTTTCTGGACATCTACTAGCTATATGGCCTTCTTTGTTACAGTTATAACATCTGATAGAACTTTCTGGCCACTCATCGATGCTGAAACTTATGCTGATGACCTTACTTTGATGACACTCGCCAGCGGTCACTCCGATGAACCTTCAGACTTCATGCATCGATGTGACTAACATCGTCAGTGGAACATTCCATTCCTCCATCGATAGTCTATCTTATGCCGATGTGCCGACCATCAACTCGCCGTCGGTAAGACTTTCCACATCAGCTATTCTCCACTTTTCTTGATCGATACTAAGGCTTACGCCGATAGACTCCTTCGTCAGTGACACTTTATAGTCATCACCCCGATCGGTGAAAGTGCTTCCTATCGGCGCAATAGAAACTTTTCAATCCGATGGTTCCTGTCACACCAACGCCTTCATAAATTTGCATGAAAACCCTATTATCGACCGATCTGCTTCCATGGCAATTTCAACACAGAACTTATCCTTCGAACCCGAGCACATGAGGATGCTAGGAATGATCACTGCATACAACACTTCGATCTCGAAACACGAAATACAGAAACATAACAAACAAAAAGGAAACCTAATCTAATATACAGATCCATTCCACCGATTCTACGAATCATCCGGTGGAATGGATAAATAAATCCATCTCACCTGCAAATGGGAAAAATGATTACACAAATGGAGTTCAAATCAGAGGATTTACACTATTGGGATCTTCTCTTATTCAAATATCAGGAAATGCATACAAACATTCAGTCTCACTATATCATAGTGCTCTGTTAAATCTCCAAAAACACAATACCTCTATGAACTTTGAACTATCAGTTGTGTCTACTATATCTAAAACCAATTGATCTAGGGCATAAATAGTAACACTTCGCAAGTACTACCAACTCAATTCCCAGCGGTTGGGAGACTTCCAAGCGGCTGGGAGGAGACAGTTAACATAATAACTATAACAGACTACTCCCTTAGTCCAAGCAAATCTGCACTTCTGTCCTCCTTTTATGGTATCAACCATGGGTGCACAAATATGACTAAACCCTCTTATAAACTTTCTGTAGAAGGTTGCTAACCCATGGAAACTTTTGACATCATTCATAGTCCTTAGAGTTGGCCAAGACAAAATGGCACTTACCTTCTCCTTATCCATTTGCAGCTTACCTTGAGAAATGACAAAACCCAAATATGTGATCTCCTCTTGCATGAACAAACACTTGTCCAAATTTATCATCAGCTGCTCTTCATGTAACCTCTTGAGAACCAAATCTATATGTCTGAGATGTTCTTCCTTTGTGTTTCTAAAAATTAGAATGTCATCTAGATATACTATGACAAACTTTCCCATGAATTCTCTCAAAACCTCATTCATCAATCTCATAAAAGTACTAGGTGCATTAGACAAACCAAAAGGCATAACTTTCCACTCATACAACCCTTCATTGGTTTTGAATGCTGTTTTCCATTCATCTCCTGGCCTAATTCTAATCTGATGATAACCACTCTTTAGATCTATCTTTGTGAAGTACTTAGCACCTCCCAAACAGTCAAGTAAATCCTCTATCCTAGGTATTGGAAACCTATACCTAATTGTGATCTTATTAATAGCCCTGGAATCTATGCAAAGCCTTCAAGTGCCTTCTTTCTTTGGTGCTAGTATAGGTAGTACTGCACATGGGCTTAAACTTTTACCAATCAGACCTGTGTCTAACAATTCCTCAATTTGTCTTGCTACTTCTGCATTCTGTTCTGGAGTTAGCTTATATGCTGCTTTGTTTGGAAGTGTAGATCCTGGGATTAGATCTATGCAATGGATGATATCCCTTACAGGTGGTAGGGATCTTGGCATTCCATTAGAGATGATGCCTTTATACTTATCCAATAACTCTTGGACAGCTGGGTCTATGAACCTCTGCTTCTTCTCTTTCTTGACTTCTTGCTACTATTCTTTATTCACTGTCAGACATGGAATTAGGGCATATGCAACTGTACCTTCTGCTGCTACTTCTTTCATGAACTATTTTCCTTCTATCAGCATTACCTTCACCTCTTTTCCTTTTGATTTCTCCTCCTCTGTCAATGGTAGTAACTATGTCACCTTGCCATCCTTGGTGATTGTATAGGTTTTTCTTACACCATCATGGCGTGCCTTCAAGTCATACTGCCATGGTCTACCAAATTAAAGATTGCAAGTAGCCATCTTGGTAATGTCAAACAACAACCTGTCTTTATATGCTCCAATCTGAAATTCTACCCAAGCTTGTTCTTCTACAACCATCTACTAACCTTGGGTAAGCCATGAGACCTTATATGGGGATGGGTGAGGCAATCTTCTAAGCTTAAGCTTTGTTACCATTTCATCAGATACAAAATTTTCAGTAGAACTAGAATCAATTAAAACTTTACATGCCTTACCTCTTGCTTTGCAAATGGTTTTAAAAAGAGACTCTCTTTGTGGGGGTTCTTTGTCAGGTACCTTCATGGTAGTCATTGTTCTCCTCATCATTAGAGATTCTCCACTCTCTGGATATCCATAATTGTCAGGAGCATTCACACTTTGAAAAACATTTGAGCTTGTTGCACTTTGACTATCAGGTTCTTGGATTAGATTTGTTCTCCTTTCTCCTATTGAACTTGTTGCCTTTTCTAGACATCTACTAGCTATATGGCCTTCTTTGTTACAGTTATAACATCTGATAGAACTTTCTGGCCACTCACCGATGCTGAAACTTATGCCGATGACCTTACTTCGATGACACTCGCCAGCGGTCACTCTGATGAACCTTCAGACTTCATGCATCGGTGTGACTAACATCATCGGTGGAACATTCCATTCCTCCATCGATAGTCTATCTTATGCCGATGTGCCGACCATCAACTCGTCGTCAGTAAGACTTTCCACATCAGCTATTCTCCACTTTGCTTGACCGATACTAAGGCTTACGTCGATAGACTCCTTCGTCAGTGACACTTTATAGTCGTCACCCCAATCGGTGAAAGTGCTTCCTATCGGCGCAATAGAAACTTTTCAATTCGATGGTTCCTGTCACACCAACGCCTTCATAAATTTGCACGAAAACCCTGTTATCGACCGATCTGCTTCCATGGCAATTTCAACACAGAACTTATCCTTTGAACCTAGCACATGAGGATGCTAGGAATGATCATTGCATGCAACACTTCGATCTCGAAACACAAAATACAGAAACATAATGAACAAAAAGGAAACCTAATCTAATATACAGATCCATTCCACCGATTCTACGAATCATCCGGTGGAATGGATAAATAAATCCATCTCACCTGCAAATGGGAAAAATGATTACACAAATGGAGTTCAAATCAGAGGATTTACACTATTGGGATCTTCTCTTATTCAAATATCAGGAAATGCATACAAACATTCAGTCTCACTGTATCATAGTGCTCTGTTAAATCTCCAAAAACACAATACCTCTATGAACTTTGAACTATCAGCTGTGTCTACTATATCTAAAACCAATTGATCTACGGCATAAATAGTAACTCTTCGTGAGTACTACCAACTCGATTCCCAGTGGCTGGGAGACTTCTGAGCGGCTGGGAGGAGACAGCTAACATAATAACTATAACAGACTACACATAACCCTAGATTGACCTAAAACATACGCATTGGTCCAATAGACCTTATCACATCAAGAAGTCAAACATACTATAATTAGACTTAATCTTCATTTCGAAGGGGTGCTCCTGCACCATGTATCTAGTTCAGGTATGAGGCCATAAAGATAAGAAAATAGATTCAACCACCTAAGATGTGTCATGATGCCTTTTTGCTAGACTCATAATTAGCCTCTGTTAGATTAACCATAGAAGGATGATTATTAAAACCCATCATACCTCCTCAAATGATTAAATTAGTGATTAAAATCCTCAATATATATTAATGCTAATAAATGAAGCCCATCAAAGCAAACAAAACTTCTCCAGGAGCCAAAACATTCAGGATATGAAACAAAATCCATAAAATTAACAAATTGAATAAAAGATATGCATGGATGACTATGGAAAAAGTACATAGGTTATTGTGTAGAGCTTGATGATATCTTTCCAATGCCTATTCGTTTATGAAAAATAGAGATTCTAGGTGAAATAAATGATCTTAGAAGAAAATGATGCTTGGAATTCAAAAAACAATAAAAATAATCAACAACAAAATTAGGAGAAAACACTCATACCATTAGAAAGAGCATAGAACTATCTTTTCATCATGTTTTTTTTGTGAAAAACTAATATCGTATGCCTAGATATGACTCTCAGAAAAACATCCCCCCTTAGGAAATAAAAAGGAGGTTGGTGGCCTGGCAGGTGGTCCTCCTGCAGTTAGATGGTGGCAAGATTGGTCACGATGGTCAATTAGTGACATAAAACTAGATGAATGAGTAGAGATTGGGTCCAAGTTTGGTGGTAGTGGCTGAAATGGGTAGCGCAGTTGAAAGTGTCGCTCACATTGAGTAGGCCCCCGCCTGGCTATGACTGAGGGTAGGGGTCAATATGAATACACCCTACCTTTTTAAAAAATCTCTTCTTGAACCAAAACCATGGTTTTCCAAATAAAACCACTCTATGTTCAACCCACAGGATAAAGCCACTTACTACCAGCGAAGACAAAAAACTACCAAACAACTTTTTTATTGCTAGATATTGATTTTTCTTGCTAGATAATGGTGAGAAGCAACCGAATCAATCCACATATGGACTAGATGGTGCAGATATTGTTCCTGGACATAGTATAGCATTTAAGGATGTGTACAAAACCATGCAAAATTGTATGAATTTAATATGATGGATGGAATTTTTAACAGACTCTGAATGCAAAACCCAAACAAAACACCCAAAATTTTCCTGAGCTAGATTTTGGATTTGGACAAGCGTTCTTAAGGTTTTGAGGCCTTCTAAGAACAATAGTGAGTTCTGTCTTACACCAGGAAGCACCCATCACAACCTCGTGGATAAAAACCTCTCAAATTTGAGAAGAAATTAATAGATCTGGAGCTCTACTACCATGTTAGAGTCACTCAAGGAATCATAGGAGACAAGATCACTTGTAAGATTTCTTCTACAAAGAGAGCTTATTGCACAAGAGAAAAACTAAATGAAAAATTGAAAATAGTACTTGCAGGTGCATTGATTATTCACAAATGAATAATACAAATAAATACAATCACACTTTTCGAAAAGAGACAAGGTGAGAAGGGAAAGCTTATGACACATTCCATAAATCTCTCAAGTACAAACAAGGAAATATGATCCTAAAAATATTCTCCCTAATAAACTTATGCTAAAGTGTAAATATAATTTTATAACAATACGGTTTATGGTTTAGTGTTTATAGATTATAGATAAATCCCAAACCTTAAAATCATAAAGCTTAAAATCCCTAAACCATGAACCCTAAAATAGTAATAATAGTAGCACATATCAATGGCTATGAGTAATGCATGTATTAATGGTTCTAGTTTCAAATACAGGTTTCCCTATACCATCACATTATGAAAGCTAAATTCAAGGATCATTATTTAGTAACAATGATATAACCCCTAACAAAAACAATGCCATATACCAAGCCATGAATTAATGTTTTACTATTATTGTATGAGAATTATTTGTTGACAATATTTTTGTGCAGTCAAGATTTTGGTGAACAAAATCACTTTGTTAGGCCTGACCACCAACAATGGAAAGGTCTGTAGATGTGAGACGTGACCTATGGGCCAATCTCTAGAGCTAGGGCCAGTTCCCTTCTTACTCCGAGCTAACTCTAACCAAAGAAGAAAAGGGAAGAGGAAAATATGTTGAAAGAAAACTACATAAAGTATAAAACACCATATGCCAAGAGTAGGCATCCTACCACCATTTGACTAGAGCTTAGCAACTCATGGTATTATAATCAACAAAAATGAAACTAAAAGCACACACGTCAATCACATTACTTCATGCACATTAATGATGAGTTAGAACTTTTTGAGTAACAACCTCATAAATTAATGTCACGGTATGATTTTAAGATTACATGTAGTGCAATATAGCTCATTAATGGAAACCAATACACAGGTTCCCCCAGATCCAAAAAACATGACAAAAGAAAGAAAAATAACATTTGTAGGCAAAGCAGAACTAGAAACAACAATACATTAATCCCTAAAATAAACAAACCTAACATTAGTAAGAGGTAAAGGAATATTATTAATTTGTATTGACTATCATGAGATGACAAAGAGAGAAATACAACTATCCACAGGCTCAAAGATACACAAAATAGCTAACTCTACCTAGAAAACATTCACCTAATCCTTCTCGTATGACCAAAAAACCACAATAGTAGAGGGCTATTAGAGTTCTCCAACCAACCAACCTATAAATTTAATTTATTAGGTATATATAGAATAGGAGAGAAAATAAAAGGGAAAATAAAGAAAAGGGGGAAGCCTACAATAGGTGAGATGTGACTGTAGCCTTCAATCTTTCACTACAGATGCTAGTAGTTCGTCAATTTTCTAATATTGTTTGTGTAAGTAGTCATCCTAAAAATATTTGGGAAATCAAATCTTGAAAATCCTCTAACAAAATAATTAATACTTTGATTCCAAAATTTATTTCCCTGTGAAAATATCTTTACTAGCACTTGAATTATTTTCATATACTTCACATCCTGTGAAAGATTTTACTTTTGTTGTTGTACACTTTTCCTTTTAAATTAAATTATTTCCATGCTAGAAATAAGTGCAGCCACTTCTATTTAATATTCCCCTCTTTTGATTTTTCTATGAGATTATTTCCCCTTCTCTTGCTTACAGTGCATGAAACTTTTACCTATGGATTTCTTGTTTCTCTATTATAAATGTGTTTTTACTTGTGACATTTAGAATATTAAAATAATTAATATTCACTTACTTGATTTTCCCATCAAAAATATTTTTTTGTAAATGATTTTCTATGCCTTTTACATTTGATTTACTTTTAAATCATTTATACTTCCTTTAATCATTAAAACCATAAGTTTTAATAATTATAATAAATGTATCCCTCACACTAATATTTTAATATTAAAGTACATAAGTTTTAATAATTAAAATACATGTAGCCCTCATACTAATATTTTAATATTAAAGTATACTTTAATATGGAAATAATACAATTTTAATATGGGCAAACCTTCAAAAGTGAAGATATACTTCGACCTACATAGTTGGAGCTTGACTCAATTGCAAACTTCAAAAAAGTTAGATTTGGCATATAGACTCCCTGTGAGCAATTATATTAATTGAATGATTAAATCAATATTAAATACTCCCTATCATTAATCTTCCAGCCAATGATAGAATTTGGCTTCGACATTTTCTATTGATGCTACCTTGGACTCACATAGATAATTATTTTAATCAAACTGATTAAATAATATTAAATTTTGCATTGATTACTTGAAGCAAATTTTGATGAGATGAACCTTCACTCATTTGTGTAGAAGTACGAAATAATACATAAGTATTATTTAAATGTTGGAAAGTTATTTATTGGGCCTCAACACTTGACTTGTCACACTAGATATATGACATGACTTTGATTTCCTTTCAATTACTTCCCTGTAACTTACCACTCCCAATAGCAATTAAATATTACTTCTCTCTACCAAGCTGGAGACTTCCAACCAATGGCGTGACATTTAGTTTGTACCTTCCTTTAGAAGCCTTAGAAAATTTCATGAACCATTTGATCAAAACAAATCAATGAAAGTTGTATATTTTGTAAACAAAAATCAAATCTTTTTGTTTATTAAAATGTGTAGCTTTTGTTGTAGACCTCCACACGACTTCCACTTGACCATACATTCACCTTTGGCTTCTATTAAATGCAGATCAAATATTAAATCATGTGCCTTATTTTCTTGTAAAATTCCTATTTGATTTTTGTAGCTGATTTTTTAATTTAATTTTCTCTTGTTGGCTGCCACATCTCATTTTGACTGGTATTTAATCATTGAGTGAATACTAGGCTGCAGGTTGAACTGTTTTATGTTGACCATAAAATGGTCAACATTATTCACATGATATTTTTTCCTTGGCTTCACCATTTTCATAGATGGAGCATGGTTTCACCATTTTCATAAATGGACTAAGTCATAAATGAATTGAGAATGCACATATGCCAATGATAGAACAAACCTAAATTTAACTCATATTTTACCCATGATTAAAGTCATTTAAGGCCATTAAATGCCATGTATTTTTTTTTCAAAGTTGTTCAATATTTAAGTACCATGCCATGTGAGTAGAAATGACATCACCACATGCTCCTGAAATCTAATCCAAGGGATCTAATGTGACCCTAATCCTAAGAAATAATCTAAGGGATCTAACCTAACCCTAAGGCAAAGAAATAATCTTAATTCTTATGAGGCTAATCCCATGATACTATAGTCTAATGATTATTACTATAAAATATAGACTATATAGCTAAGGATTTAGTATTTAAATCTATCTCTAAAGGGAATTTTGTAGGAAAGATGGAAGGGATGAGTCAAGTGAGAGCTAAGGTGGCATTGAATACCTCTACCATACATGAATTACCTCAAGATACATGGAATCTTGGCTTTCAATACAATGCTTGGCTTGGTCATTTGAGGAGATTTCTTTGGTTATCTACTAAGTCATCTTCTATAGAGTCCTTTCTAGTGAGGCCATGTCAAAATTTATGTATGCCTTATTCTTTTGTTACATTCATCTTTAGTTACATCATGGGGTTTATCTCTTGGGATCTGTGTAGATTTGTGGAGGAAATTATAGTATTTATGTCCTCATAAATATATGAAAATGAGCTCATTCTTTTAAGTATTGAATTTGGGTTTCATATTATTAGTCATTCTCTAGATGTTGATACTTGGGGTATTGTGAATATTCATGGTTTTGATATTAGTGAGTTATTTTATGTGAAGGTTTTATATTTGGTTTGTATGTGAAAATGGTCATAGTTCTAGGTTAGGTTTCATGCTTAGATTTTATTTTATCCCAAGACTTATGTTTAAATATAGGTAAGACAAAATAATTAATATATATTTATATACGTATATAACATAGGACAATAGGTTATAGATGATAGGGTTAGATTTAGATAAAACTATACTCCATAAATCAATCAAATATAAATATATCTATACAAATTAACCATTAGAGTTCAATCTAGGTTAACTTTTATAAATTTAGAATAAGAACTTATATCAATGACAATAGGACCCTATCCATAATGTTTACATTAACAGTTAGGTCAAAGGATTGCCAAGCCCTAACCCACACACTATGGATAATTAAACACAAATAAGAAAATTATCAAACAAATTAAACCATCCAACATTTGCAATACATTATTATAACTTCATGCATAGGTTCAACCACTCAACACAACTATCTATCAAACTAAAATACTAGCAAGACTAGTAACATAAGGAGCTACACATAATGGTGAATGATACTTTGAATCCAATATATCTTGAATTGAGATTATTACATAAGATAATCATTATAACTTAGTATTTCAAAATCATTCCAAAAGTTCTAGTTTGTGGAAGGTTCATGTACTTTCAAACTCTAGACCTATTCTATTGTTCTTTCATTACTACATTTTGGGATTTTCCAACCCTAGGATTCATAGACCTTTGATTGATTCTGGATCTTACTCAATATAAATTATCTTAAACCATTAGCCATGATGAATATACATGCATAAAAAAAAAATTATGGTTTCAATGTTGTATGCATGGTATACAATAGTGAATTACATCTAGGTCTATCACCTACATATGGTAATGTCAGAAAAAAAAAGAAACTTTCTGCACGACCACCAGTAACAAAGAAGAAGTATATGCAGAAAAATCCAACACAAATAGTGCAAGTTGCTATTGCATCCATTTTGAAGGTTCATAACCCAAAAGGTAATGAGAAGCATGATCAAACTCAGGTACAAAATGAACCAGAAAAGGGAAAAGAGAAGGTGAAGGAAAAAGGTATGGATGTTTCTTCAATTCAAGTAATACCTTACATTCCTTATGCAAATGATATTACCATCTCATGTGATGCACCTTTGCCAAATTATATACCTATTGACATGGTTCAAGTCTTTAGCCAAGTTAGAATTTTAGTACTTATGGGGGAACTTCTTAGAATCCCTGAACATAGAGACAGGGTGGTGGCATTCATTACTACTGTTGATGCACAAAAACAACCTATTGCTATCCCTAGTAATGATGATGAGGGTAAAGGTCTTGATGAAACTTTAGAGGTATATCTAGGATCAAATGTTGTTAACAACAAGATGTGGGTAGACCTTTTTTATACAATACTGATCATAAACAGTTGGCTATTACATAATTGCATGTTTGATTTCGATGCTTCCAACAACATTATACCCTTGGAGATAATGAATGAGTTGGGACTTAAAGTGTCCAGGTCCTTTGGCAAGTACTTTTCCATGGATTCTAGGGAAGTAAATGTGATTGCTCTTGTCAAAGATGTTGAGGTAAAACTCGCTACTTACCTAGACAAATAATTCTTAATGGACATAATTATTGTAGACTGCCCTGCCAAATGGGGTATGATGTTATCAAGAAAATGGGCAACCTCTATGGGTGGAAGTATCTAGATGGATCTTTCAAATGCTACCATTCTATTTTAGGGCGTGTAAGTGAAGTTGTATAGGGAGAAAAGGGTTGAAGGTGAAAACATTGAGGACAAATATAAAGCAACAGATGAGGAAGTCAACTTCTTCGATACTGATATTGATTCTTTTATGGGGTTTTGTGATGAAAATGAACATAAGATGTGTGTTGATATGCCACCAATTGTTGCTCCTGTGCATAATTAAAAAGTGTTATGGACATTGTACTTTGATGGTGCATGTCCCAAGGATGGCTCAGGTGTTGGTATTGTTCTGATAGCACCAGATGGAGAGCAGTTTGAAACGTCTTTTAGACTTGATTTTTAGTGCACTAACAACATAGTTGAGTATGAGGAATTGTTGTTAGGTCTAAATGTTTCTCATAAGAATGGAGTCAAGTTCTTGAAGATATATGGTGATTCAGAGTTAGTTGTGCAGCAGATTACAAATGTTTTTCCTGCCATGGACAACAAATTGATAGTGTATAGGAATGTAGTTTGGGACACTATGGAATTGTTTGATGCTATTTGCATTGGATGGATTGAAAGAAATTAAAATAAAGAGGAAAATTCCTTGGCTATAGCTTCTTCAAAATTTGTCCTCCAGTCAAAATTTCCTCATGGCCATTATGTTGTTGAAGTGCTCAGCAGGCCAACAATCCCTAATAACATAAACAATTGGCAAGTGTTTAATGACAACAATCATATCCACAGCTTCCTGAATTGCCTAGATGAGTTTGACAATCAGTTAATTGATTGGTAGCCTATGGTAGAGATACAAGATGGAAAGGAAACATTGTTTGGGAATGAAGTGGTACAACTGAAGATAAATACTATTCCAAAAGGTTTGGTGGCACTTGAAAGAATGTCTGACAATGCTGACTGATGGAGAAAAAAAGGTAAATGAGCTAAAGAAAACAGTGTTGAAGGTGTTAACCCTGTCACTAAGGAGGTACCTAGGATGGTTTACATTGGTAAGTGGCTCAAACCCCATGAAAAGCAAATACTAATTTCTTTATTAAGAAATTTCAAGAAGTGTTTTGCATGGTCCTATGATGAGTTAAGGCATATAGGGAGGATTTATTTCAGCATACTATTCCCCTTCAACCTGATGCAAAACCCTTTAGGCAGAAGCAAAGGCCTATAAACCCCACCATAGCTCTCAAAATGCAGAAAGAATTGTTAAATATGAAAGAGGGAGGTATCATAAAACCAATCAGACATTCTGATTGGGTATCTAATCTTGTCCCGATGAGGAAAAAGAATGGGGAGATTATATTGTGTGTAGATTTCAGAAATTTGAACATCAAGTCCCTTAGGGACAACTATCCTCTTCCAACTATGGACCGTATTTTACAAAGGGATGTTGGTTTAGAACTAATGTCTAGGATGGATGGATTCTCAAGCTACAATCAGGTGTTGGTCAAGGAGTTAGAATAGTATAAGATAACATTCACTACTCCTTGGGGAACATATGTTTACTTGAGGATGCATTTTGGGTTGAAGAATGTAGGATCAACATTTCAAAGAGAAATGGGTGTGGCCTTTGCAGGCCTCATTGATGAAATCATGGTTGTATACCAGGATGATCTTACTATATTTTCCAAGGATAGAAAAGATCATTGCAAGCATTTGCAATTGATTTTTAATAGATGTTTGGAGTATGGGATTTCTTTGAATCCCAAGAAATGTCAATTTGGAGTAGAAGAAGGAAAGTTGTTGGGACATATTGTGTCTAGGGATGGGGTCATAATAGATCCTGAAAGAGTTAAGGTCATTGACCTTATCCCTCAGCCTAAAACAATCAAGGGTATCCAGTACTTCTTTGGATAAATCAACTTTGTAAGGTGGTTTGTCCCTAACTTTGGTGAAAAGACTAAGGCAATTTACAAGATGTTCAAGAAAGGGCAATTTATTGCTTGGGAAAAGGGAGCAGCTGAAGCTTTTTTTGATATAAAAGAGGCTCTAAAGAATGCACTAGTGTTGGTAAGCCTAGATTATTCCAAATCTTTCCATCTCTTCACTTTTGCTTCATATTATATTGTTGTTGTATTGTTGCAAAAGAATGGTGATGGATTTGAATAGCCAATAGGATTCTTTAGCAAGTCCTTGCAGACTGTTGAATTGAATTATTCCATAATGGAGAAGCATGCCTATGCATTGGTTAAGGCCACAAAAACATATAGATCCTATTTCATAGGTGCCAAGATCATATCATATGTGTCACACACAATAGTAAAGGACATATTTATGCAGTAGGAAGCTTTAGGTAAAAGATGTAGATGGATCAATAAGATCCAAGAATATGGCATGGATATACAGGTCACAAATTTGGTTAGAGGTCAACACTTAGCCAAGGTAATGGCTAATTCAAATCTTGAAGTAGCAGAAGTGAATAAAACAGAGGTAGATGAGGCTTCTCATTGCAGATTGATTGACAATGTATGGTACAAAGATGTGATATTTTATCTAAAAAATATGAATTATCCACCATGTATGGATGAGAATCAGAGAAAGACCCTCAAGCTAAGATCTTAGAGGTATGTCTTGTTCTAGAATGAGCTCATGTGGAGAAATCGAAGGTGTATTGGTCAAGTGTTTAGATCAAGAGAAAGCTAAAGCAGTAATGAATGAGTGTCACCATGGCATTTGTGGGGGACACTTCAAGGCTAAGACAAATGCCCATAACATCCTCAGAGTTGGGTATTGGTGGCCTACTTTATTCAAGGATGTAGCACAGAAGATAAGAAAGTGTGGTGCTTGCCAACTGTTTTCTGGTAAGTTGAAGTTTGCTAGAGCACTTCCCCTTTTGCCCCTCATAGTTGATGCACATTTCCAACAATGGGGAATTGACTTCATTGGAGAAATAAAGAGAAATCCAGCAATGGAATTAAAGGGATCCTTGTGGTCATTGATTACTTCACCAAGTGGGTAGAGGTGGTCCCCACTCACAATGCAACTTCTAAGGTGGTTATTGATTTCATAGTCAACAATATAATCACCAGATTTGGAGTGCCAGATAGGATTTTGGTGGATAATGCAATGTGTTTCAGGTCATAGGAAATGTTGAACATGTGTTCTAAGTTCAGTATAAACCTTGTGCATTCATCTCCCTATCACCCCCAAAGCAAAGGACAGGCTGAATCAAGTAATAAAATCATGATGAAGATCATAAAAAGAACATTGAATCAGAACAAGAAGAGATGGGATGACATCTTGAAGTATGCTCTATGGGTTGATAGGATAACTTTCAAAAGATCCATACATAGAAGTCCCTTTGAACTGGTGTATGGAAAAGAGGTAAAGATGCCCATCAATATGGAACTACCAGTCCATTAGTTGCTACAAGACATCGAAGAGGATTGGTATAATGCAATGTCCTAGAGGATCATGTAGTTGACTGAGTTGGAAGAGTAGGCCCAGAGAGATGCACATGATAAAATTATGGATCATAAATAGAAAATGACGTATTTGTTTGGTAAGAATACTATGTCAAGATATTTTCAGATTGGTGAGTTGGTCCTCCTTTGGAATGCAAAATATTAAGGTAAAGAGAAACATGGTAAATTTGATCCATTATGGCTTGGGCCATATGAAGTGGATGATAAGTTTGAGCTGAACATCTACCATTTGATGACTCTAGAAGGAGAACTCATGAAGTTGCCCATTCACGGTTAGAATTTAATGGACTACTTTGCATAACTAATGATTTCCTTCAAATTTTGAATGATGAAGTCAAGTTCCATATTTAGTATTTTGAACCTCAAGTAGTCTTGACCACTATTGGTCTTGATGGTGTTTTGTTTCGGTTTATGTGTTTCATTTTTAGGTGTTTTTTAGTTTGCCCAGAGATCTGGATTCTCATTGTACCACTGCTTGGCACACGTCCCCAACTAGAGCCACTATTGGGACTCCTATTTTTCAAGCCAAGTATTTACAAAATCTGGCCAAGTTGACCAAACAAGCTCATCTTGCCAAATCCATCAAAAATCCCTACCTTGTTCCTTTTGAAATGTAAGGAAGAAACCCACAAAATGGATAGAAGTCCAAAAATTCTAACTGTTTTCCTTGTGTTTTTTCCTTTTTAGGAGTTTTGAGGTTTTGAGTTCCCATCTTCTGTCATGCCATTCCTATCAACTCTGAAGTCCAAGGATCCAAAATTTGTCTGAGTGTTAAGTCCTTCAAAAATTGCCTAAGTGTTTCAGGCATCAGAGGTCAAGCTTGCGGCTTTCCTTCTTCTTCAGAGCATGTGTTAACAGGAAGGCCTAACCATCGAAATTCGCCAAGGGTTTGTTGGTTTTAGGATAGACAACTGAGAGGGGGGGTGAATCAGTTGTCACAAAACTTTTCTTTTCTTTAAACACTTTAATCCTTTTTATATTTCAACAACATAATAATGATTCAATCATGAAAGCCCAATGCAATAACTCAAGAGTAGAAACACATTAACACATATGATACCAATATTTTAACATGGAAAACTCGATTAAGGGAAAAACCACGGGGTGACTAACCCAAGATTGTATTCTCTGTTAAAATAATAAGAAGAACAAAATGGCACATGCCAATTAGGGCTCACTACCTGAGCACACTGCTCACAAGAGGTCCACTGCCTATAGGAGACACACTGTCTACAGAATAATATAAATATTACTTACTTGAACTGGGGTTTAGCATCTTCACCATGCTTGAAATAGTTCCATTTAAGCACAACACTTCTGCTCTACTTTTCGCTCTTCTCCTCTCTACCACTCTCTCATCCTCATCTCCATACTTTGAAATGACTTCACAAATCTTGTTTATACAAGACATCAACTTTGGGATAATCATCCAAGTCGGCACAATACATACTTTATTTTATTACAGAGTAATTATACAAATACAACTTGACTTATTACAAAACTTCACGCATATCACAACACTGTCGGCCACACATATTTGGGACTTCAATCTTCTTTGAGGAACATGCCATGCTTCATAGAACATCTTCAAGATCATCCGCAAGATGTGTAAAACATCCGGTCAACCAAGATTAGGAAGAACACCATCACCCGAGAGTAAATCTTCAATTACGAGTTCAATCTTCAATGCGGACCACCAACATGAACTAGACACAATCTAGAGACCCCCATAAGGTTGCCTGAATCACCAAGAATATCCACACTACTTTTTCTTACTGAAATCATTTGCATCTTCATCTGAAACCTCAAGAACACAGTCTGTCATCACTGTCACATTAGAATAAATGCTTGCGGACCTCCAGACCATGAACCAATTGAGTTGTCAGTTCACATTGGCTTCCTAAACATTCCACCAAATCCATAGAACAAGAGATTGCATTTCCAGATCTCACCAGACTTATTTGTGTCACTTTGTCCCTTCTGAACAGCTGCCAGAAGTTGTTTTACTCATATGGCTATAACTTCTCAAAATCTTCATGCGGACCTCTCAAATCTTGACTGGATCATCTTTAGACACAATCATCTTTAGACACATATCTACAAACCCTTTGATGTGCATTCTCTGATCTTCATCTATCTGAGATTTTCACTTCATAGAGTTTCATTATCTTCAGTGTTCTTTGTTTCTGATAGGACTAATTTTCTCAATATCCTTAGCACACAGCTCATCCAATCCTCGACATCAATGCAATAGGAGTATGTTGACATCAATGACAACACCGGTTAGGCCCATACTTGCTACAATCTCCCCCTTTGTCACTGATGGCAACATATGATGTGAAAAACTGTTTTAACCATCAAGACAAGAACTTCTCACTAACTGAAATAGCTCCCCCTATCAACAGCAATCATTCATATATCTTCTCTTCTTTTATTGCTCTCCCTTTGATTAGAAACCACTTTTGTTTTTCACATGTCTTCTCTCCCCCTTTGACATTAATGGAAAAGGGCACATACTTGCATCAATCAGAATCATACAGAGTGCTCCCCTTGAGTAGCAGCTTCTTATCATCAATCCGGACCACAAGATATGACTGTGAGATCCACCAGACTGATGCACATCATTGCATCTTAATTCAGAATCGGAGGGGTAATAACCCCTAACTTCTCCTTGAGATACTCAAAAGAGTCCTTAGGTAGAGGTTTAGTAAAAATGTCTACAATCTGATCCTTTGAGGGCACAAACTCCAATCTGAATTCATTCTTGTTCACCCGCTCTCTCAAAAAGTGAAACTTGATGGATATATGTTTTGTCTTTGAATGCAACACTAGATTTTTTGATATATTTATTACACTTGAGTTATCACAGAAGATTGTGATAGGTTCCTCACACTCCACTCTGATGTCTCTTAGCATTTGCTTCATCCACAATATTTGAGTGCAACTACCTGCTGCTGCAATATATTCTGCTTCTGCAGTGGACAGAGATATTGCTTTTTGTTTCTTGCTCAACCAAGAAACTAATATTTTCCCCAAAAAGAATGCACCACCACTGGTACTCTTCTGGTCATCCACATTTCCTACCCAATCCGCATTTGTATATGCATGAAGAGAGAAATCATGATCCCTAAGATACCATAAACCATACTCAACTGTTCCCTTTAGATATATGAGAATTCTCTTGATTGCCATGACATGAGATTCTCTAGGATCATCTTGGAATCTAGCAACAAGACCAACAACATTCATAATGTCAGGTCTAGTTTGAGTAAGATACAGTAGTTCTCCAATCATTAACCTGTACTTTTTCTGATCAGCCTTAGGAGATTCATCATCTTTTCTTAGTTTACATCTAGTTGCAATGGGAGTATTCATTGGTTTTGAACCTTCCATCCCAAATTTCTTCAACAATTCTTTCACATATTTGGTCTGTGATATGAAGATTCCTTTCTTTGTTTGAGTGATTTGCAGACCCAAGAAGAAATTCATTTCCCCAAACATAGACATCTCAAATTCACTTTTCTTTTGATTTGCAAAAGTCTTGCACATACTATCTCTTCCTTCAAAAATGATATCATCAACAAATACCTCAACAATCAAGATATTTTCATGATCAATCTTGAAGTACAAGTTACTGTCAGTAGTACCTTTGTTGAAACTAATCCTCAAAAGATGTTTATCTAGTCTTTCATACCAGGCCCTTGGGGCTTGTTTGACTCCATACAGTGCTTTCTTCAATTTGCAGACTATATCACCATGATCAGACAATTGAAATCTACCCAGTTGCTCAATGTATACTTCTTCCAAGTCACCATTTAGGAAGGCAGACTTGACATCCGTCTGATATACTTTGAAATCCTTGAAGGCAACAAAGGGAAGAAATAATCTGACTGCTTCAATTCTTGCCACTGAAGCAAAAGTTTCTTCAAAATCAACTCCTTCTACTTGAGAATAACCCTTGCAGACCAATCTGGCTTTGTTTCTTACTACTTCACCATCTTCATTCAATTTATTCCGGAAGACCCATTTGGTTCCAATCACATTTTTGTTTCTAGGTCTGGGAATAAGATCCCAAGTGTGATTTTTCTCAATCTGCATCAACTCTTCCTCCATTACTTTGGCCCAGCTTTCACCATTTCATGCTTCACTTACTATTTTTGGTTCAATCTTTGAAATCAGACAATACTTCTCTAAATCTTGAGTAATCTTTCTTCTTGTTTGAACACCTTTGCTTCTATCAACAATGATCTGGTCTTCAGAATGATTCAGTCTTACATACCTGGGAGTTTTGGAAATTTCTTTCACTTCTATTTCTAGGACAGGTACATTCAAGATTATCTCTTCTTCCTGTATTTCAGGAATCTTTGGATTAGTGTGGATCTCAATTTCAGAAGGGGCTTGAACTTCTTGGACCAAAACATCATTCTGATCATCTTCTCCATATTCATATAACCTTGAGGGTTTTTGAATGCCTTCATTAACATTCACATTTGTACTTTCCACAATCTTTCTCAATCTCTTGTTATAACACCAGTATGCTTTGCTTTGAGTGGAATAACCCAAGAATATTTCTTCATCACTTCTAGCATCAAATTTGCCAAGGTCTTCATCTCTTTTAAAGTAACATTTACTACCAATGACTTTGAAATACTTTACAGTGGGAGTGATGCCAAACCAGAGTTCATAAGGGGTCTTACCAGTATTACTTCTAATTTGTACTTGATTAAGAGTATAGATAGTAGTGCTTACAACTTCTCTCCAATATATCTAAGGAATATTTTCTTCCATCATCATGGTTCTAGATGCTTCCTAGATGGTCTGGTTCTTTCTCTCCACTACTCCATTCTACTATGGAGTCCTTGGAGTAGATAACTGCCTTTTTATCCTATACTTCTCACACAATTCTATGAACTCTCTGGATGTGAATTCTCCACCTCTATCAGACCTAAGACATTTTATGTTTAACCCGGTTTCATTCTCTACCATAGCCTTGAATGTTTTGAATTTCTTAAGAGCCTCAGATTTCTCTTTCAGGAAAGTCACCCACATCATCTGGGAATGGTCATCAATTAGTAACATGAAGTATCTATCACCTTGCAAACTCCTGATTATTATTGGTCCACATAGATCAGTATGTACTAAGTCCAATAATCCGGTAGAAGATTGTTCCTTACTTTTGAATGTGACTCTGCTCTACTTACCCAACTGACATCCTTTGCACAAACTATTAGTGGGTTTCACCAGTCTTGGAAGATCTCTTACAGCCTGAGTGTTGCCTATCTTGATGATATTATCAAAATTTACATGACACATTCTCCTATGCCACAACCAACTCTGATCAATTTGAACAAATAAATAACTTTTTCTAGTACCAACTGTTGGTCATGATGTTAGTCATTCGCAAACATAGAATAAAAGTTACACAACAACCTTTACTCATCTTGAAAGATACGATGAATTCAAAGAATTCATGATCCCAAGTCTCCGTTGATTAGGTCTTAATCTACTGACGTTACTCAGTGGTTGATGTGTGTTGCTGTTTTCCATTCAGGGGCCTTACGTGTTTCTGCACTGTTCATCATCATCATCTTCAAATATCCTGCTCTGGATGTTTGCTCTGCATAAGTCTCCAACAATTCTACCTCTGCACTGTAAAATTAGTCAAATAATGTGCATACAGGCTGATATTTGCATGATTTCTACCATTATTTATAATTCTTTGCATGATATTTTCAATACTACATGCATTTAACCAAATATGCTAAGGATCTTCAGTTACCTACGGGATTTCAGCATATTTCACTGTTTCTGCTTGTTATTTATCATGATTTGCAGTTATGGTGATGAATTAATGAAATTGAAAAAAGGAAAAGGGTTAGAGAGTGAGATTCCTAAAATTACTGGACTTAGATCACTGATTCACATACAAGCTCCCATACTTGCAATGAAAAGAAGGAAAAACTAGAAATCATACTTCACCAGGACATTCCACAAATCCGCATGATCTAGTGCAAAGCTTCAAAGGAAAGTTGACAACAACATGTAATGAAATGAAAGCGCTTCCAGTTGAACACAGCATTCACCAGTACATATCCAGAAATCAACAGAAGATTACGTAAAATTTACAATCAGGATGTAATCTGGAACTTCATATTCATTCAGTATGCTCAAGAACAGGTACATTTACAGTGATCTGAAGAAAGAACCTTGACATTTCAACAATTCTATCCTCATTAGTCTCAGTAATCCGATCTCCTAACTTATTCTACAGTAATGGACTCTTTGCGCCAGATGCGTCTGTGTATTCTAATATATTTCTCCTTTTTAAAATGACAAGCTCTAGATGTTATATAGAGCAACTGCCAGAAAACGGTTACAATGATCCAAGGATCAGGATCCTCTCATAGCAATCAACGGCCCAGATGAAAAGCACATGCTTCGTCAGTTGGCAAATGTACAGCTGGCACAGAATATTCCAGCATCTTCAACTTGATTCGGCCTCCAGCTGGCGAACAGCATATTTGACAATATCCTCCTCATGTCTGGCCTATGTTGCCTCCATGCGCAACTTTGTAATGCTCAGCTTCAGCAGCATCATGACTTCAATGTTCAGCTTCAGCAGCATCATGACTTCAATGTTCAGCTTCAGCAGCATCATGATGATTTCCTGCAAGTAAACAGACAAACATTAAGTTCATCATCATCATGATAAACAACAGGAAGTAAACACTTTATTAAACATACCTCCCATGTGCAGCCACAGGCAATCAAGCTCTACCTGTGAAAAATATGCACTAAATGCATAAACGGCATAAAAACAATCAGGTCAACCATCATTGACCAAACATCAGGCAGTCGGCCCTTTCAAATTTCCATCGCTTCATGTTTTTTGCCCATTCTCTTGTATATCGGGTTCGAAATATGATGATGATGATCTCAGACTATACAAAGAAATAATCGCCTTTCAACCACCCCTAGAATCCGGCTCTGCATCATCATCATATTTGCATCGGCGTGACTACATATGATCAGGGTGACATTTTTACCTTAGGCCGATGGCAACAGTTATACCGACGCCAAAAAAATCATGATGATGACCAGCTATATATATCTTCAAAGTGGCCGCAGGATATCACAAAATATGATGATCCTCCTTTCCTAATGCTCTGATGAAAAGCACATCAGGATGTTTACTTCTTGCACATTCGGGAAAGAAAGACATCGTCATCATCATCATGATGAAGACAAACAGGAGGACTTGGAAATGATCCTGCCGCTGAGGAAAAATCATGATGACGTCATCGTCATCATCAGGCTTCAATAAAATGCAAAGGGATGACGTCATCGTTATGTTTCGTTAAGATCAGGAGGTAAATGGAGTATCGGGTTCCCTCTAAGGAAGATGATCAGGTCATGAAAGCAGCATGACCCCGTCTAAGGCGATCCTCGGAAGATCAAGATGATGATGATCATCATCATCATATTCGCACTGGGCGACCTAAAATATGACCCTGCTGAAAGTCCTGATGACGTCATCAGGATATCCGGGGCTTGTGTTACTCTTCGAAGATGACGTCACCGTCATCATCATATTGGCGAACAGGATCATACCCTGGAAAATATCCTGCCGAAGGAGAAGGTGATGATGACGTCATCGTCATCATCATATTTGCAAACTGTTATACTTGTCGGCAGGAGGATATTACGAACTGTTGGGAGAGACGAACAAGATCATGATGATGATGTTCAACATGACTTAAGAAATGAAAATCACCCTCCGCTTCGAAAGATAAGGTGATCATCATGATCACGCAAAAGGAGGTCAGGAGGATATTAGGAAATGTCGGGTCTCAAAATATCATGATGATGTTGATCACCAAGACTGTCGTGCGCGCGCAAATTATGCAGATGGCAGATTTCTCTAAGTAATGTGATATTATAATATCAGCATGATATTATAATATCGGGTGATGTTAAATATCATGATGCTCGCTTGACGGGCAAAACACACTAGCATTTAAGATTGACGTCCGGATGTTTCGGGACTGCATGATTTTCATCAGGTGATAAAGTAAGATCATGATGATGACCTTTGGTGATATAAAAGACCGCCCGACGGGGAGAACCTACTACGACTTAAACTTGCCGTCCGGATATTTCGACCTCAGGATATTATCGGGGGGCTTTTCAAATATCATGATGATGATGTTCATATAACAATTATCAGGTTTGACCAAAACTTTGACTGCTCACAACTCCCTCATATGGATGAATTTTCAAGTGATGCAAAAGGCAAACCTGCATGAAATTTCAAGCTCTTTCTAACCATGAAGTCATAGAAACAAAATATGAATTTTGACAAACTAACCTCATGATGATGACCTACCTCATCCTGACCTTCATGATGATGATGCACCTGACTTAATTTTACCAAACCGCCAGAAACAGACAACACAAGCCAAAACAAAAGCTGGGTCCCTGTTTTGCCAAGTCAAAATGGGGCGTGTTGTGTAACCACACAACAACTTGCCACCAAAGAAAACAACAAAATTCAAATGATTCAAGTGATATGATCATATTCATCTATAGTGTTCTAATTCTGTCTAAGTAAATCATCATGATCTTTGAATGATAAAATTTCATTATGGTGATAAAGCTAACAAAGGATCAGGTGTGTGCATATGATTAATTATCCTCATCTTGAAAGTAAGTTGAAAACATAAGTAACTGGTGTTAAACTACATAGTTGGAGATCATCCCTCATAGCCAACCTGGATAGAGCCTTGCTGCCAGCAGGTGTCTATAACCCCGGCAAGGTTATCTATACAATCTCCCTAAGTAGAGCCCCACTGCCAGCAGGCGTCCATAGCCCCGGTAGAGTTACTTAGATGGCCTAATTTTATTTTGTTTCTGATTTTCCTTTAAAAAATTAAGTTTGATATCATCATGTCTGCTCATTTGTACAAGGTGTAGTCACTTGCAGCTTTAGGTTGGAGATTGTATTGGTAGCAAGGGAGTCCCTTTAGATTTTTCACTTAACACCTATACTCATATCTTCAACAAACCCAAGGCTGTTAGGTGTTTCATTGTGTTTGATTCACTTTGGACAAGAAAAAGTACCCTGATGAAAAGACATCATAAACCTGATCATGAGTATTTATCAGAATGAATTACAATCTATATCTAAATCTGATCTCATCACTTGAATCCTAACAATTTATTTATTTTCTTAGGTGATGAAGTGCATCATCCTGACTTACCAGAACAAGGTCCCAACCAACAAACAACAACAACAACAAGCAAACACTGTACAAACAACTATACAAATATACAATATGATACACAAGACTGCCATGAAGTCACTCAGGCCTGGAAATAATGTTTGAGGAATTGTCCATTGACTGGCAACGGGACATCCTCACCTGTCAGGTTCTTAAGCCTATAAGTGCTGTCTCCTAAAATTTCAGAAATCTGAAAGGGACCTATCCATAGTCTATCGAACTTACCATGATCACCTTTCCTTTCATGGGCTTTATCCCACATCAGGACTAAATCTGATATCCTGAAAGCTTTAATTCTGGCTCTCTTGTCAAACCAGTGTTTGACAACAGCCTGATGTTTTGCAAATTGGTCAATTGCTTGGCTTCGTTTTTCTTCCAGATGCATCAACTGAAGCAACCTGACTTCTTGTTTATTATCTATGCCTAGATAGTCTTGGGCAAACTGCAGAGTAGGAATTTTCAAGTTTACAGGGAGGATAGGATCTACCCCATATACTAGCTGGAAAGGTGAGTTTCCTAATGCAATTTTCATTCTAGTTCTGTCTACCCATAAGGCATACTTCAGAAATGAGTTCCATTCCCTGGGATTTTTCTCTATCAATTTTCTTATGATACTCAGTAAATTCTTATTGGTGGATTCTGCTAATCCATTTCCCTGGGGATAGTAATTGGATGAGAACTTAAGTATAATCCCATGATCAAAAGCCCAACTTGACAATTTAGTGGAAATGAAGGCAGAACCATTATCACTTACCAATGCATAAGGAGTTCCATACCTGGTGACAATGTTGCTTTCCAGAAATTTAATGACATCATCAGCAGTACAAGTTTTGCTGCTGATAGCCTCAGTCCATCTGGTACAATAATCAGTAATTGTTAGGACATACCTCTGGCCTGAAGAAGATGGAGGATTGATTGGTCCTATGAAATCCATGCCCCATTGTGCAAATGGGCGCTCCTCCATCACTGGCTGCAATGGTTGTGCAGCATACTTTTCTCTGTTGGCAGCAACCTGGCAAACATGACAACATTTAACATGATCAGCTGTGTCTTTAAAAATGGTAGGCCAGTAATATCCTGCTCTGAGGATTGCATGTGTTGTGGCCAACGCTGATCCGTGGGCAGTTCCAAACTTGTCATGTAGCTCTGTCAGAACTTTATTGGCTTCTGATTTCTCTAAGCATCTCAGGTATATCCCTTCATAATTCTTTTTAAACAGGGCTCCTCCCTTCATCATATATTTCTGGGATCTCATCTTCAAGGCTCTTCTCTGTGAAGCCTGCATCCTCAAAGGACATCTTCCAGTGATCAGGATGTGCCTGATGTCTGAATACCATTCTTTATTGTCTTTCTCATCTATCACATACTGCTGACTGATGATGTTTGGATCAGTTTCAGATATCATCTGGCTCAGAGCCTGTCCTCTTACTAGCTTCATGGGTGTGATCTCCATGTCATATTCTTGTAGTACCGTAATCCATTTGGCCCTTTTTTCACCAGGTTCACTCTGCATCAGCAACATCTTTACTGCTGCATCTGGTACCACAGCAATCACTTTGCTCCTCAGTATATAATGTCTGAACTTTTTTACTGCTCTGACTAATGCAAGTGCCTGTCTTTCAACATCTACATATCTCAACTCAGCATCCCTGAAAGGACAGCTCATGAAGGCAACTGGTTTCTCTTCTTTATTTTCATTTCTTTGAGTTAACACTGCTGCAGAAGTATGTTCTGAAGCAAATGAGTAGATGTAGAAATCCTTTGTATAATCTGGACTAATGAGGACAGGAGCATCTGAAATGGCCTTCTTTATATCTTCAAAAGCAGCTCTGGCTTCTGGTGTCCAGTCAATTTGTGCATCTTTTTTCAACATGGCATTCAGTGGTCTGACAATCTCAGCAAAGCCAGTGATGAACTTCCTCACAAAATTTATCTTACCAAAATAAGATTTAAGCTCCTTTTTGCTTCCTGGAAGTGGTAATTTCATAATAGATTCCACCCTGTCAGGATCAATGATAATCCCATCTTCTGTGATCAGGTGGCCTAGTAACTTTCCTGTTGTGACCCCGAATATGCACTTCTTGGGATTCAAAGATATTCCATATTCTTCACACTTCTTCAGCACACTTCTGAGGTCAGCAACATGATTTCCCCTTTCTTTGGAGAACACTGTCAGGTCATCCATGTAGATGACTATACATTTTCCTATTAAGCCTCTGAAGGCTATGTCCATTGCTCGCTGGAATGTAGCTCCAGCATTTATCAATCCAAACGGCATACGTCTATATGCAAATATCCCCCATTTTGTGGTGAAGGCAGTCTTTAATCTGTCAATTTTATCAACCATCACTTGGTTGTATCCTGAAAAACCGTCCAAGAAGGACATCATCTTGGCTCCATTTACCATCTGCAGAACTTCATCCAAAGAGGGCAAAGGATAGTTATCCTTTTCTGATGCTCTGTTCAGGTTCCTGAAATCCACACACAATCTGATGTCCCCATTCTTCTTCCTGACTGGTACCAGATTTGCCACCCAAGTGGAGTGCCTTACCGGAAATATTATCCAGGCATTTAACAATTTCTTGACCTCTTCAAGGATGATGGGCTCAAGCAGAGCATTGACTGGCCTCTGCTTCTGTCTGAAAGGTTTTGCATCTGGCTTGAGGGGTATAGTATGAGTTATGACAGAAGTGTCATACGTCTTCAGCTCGTCATAAGTCCATGCAATTACATGTATATAATCCTTAAGGGCTTGAGTTATTCCATCTAACTCTTCAGGTGTACAAACTTTACCCAACAAGACGCTCTTCTTGTCATCAGCTTGTCCAATATTCACCTGTGAATATTGACCTCCATCTGCCTTAGGCAGATCCTTATGTTTGAGCATATTATCCAGATCAAAGGCTCTTTCTAACTCAATCATACCTTTGGGAATTGTGTTGCCAGGCAACTCTAAAATCTCATCTTCTTCCCAGACATGATCTTCCATACCATTTTCATCTATGATCTGAGCTTCAAATACATCTCTGTTTGATATGAAGTCCAGGATGTGCTGATCATCATCAAACACTTGGAGATTAGTCACGTTGTCAGGTACCGAAGGTACTGACACCAATTCTACTGAAAATCTCTTCAGACCAGATATAGACAGTGGTTCCAGCGTACTGGCGGCCTGAGCAAGTGCATCTGCCCTTTGGTTCTGTTCTCTTGGCACGTGAACGATGTTGAAGGCATCAAAGTCTTCAATCAGGTCCCACACACGATGTCTGTAATTTGACAGCTTTCTGTAGTTACAAGAGTAGATTCCTCATACTTGCCTCACAACTAGTTCTGAATCTCCAAAGACATGCAGGATCTTCACCTTCTTCTTATGGGCAAACAACAGTCCATGAATCAGAGCTTCATACTCTGTGACATTATTAGTGCAGGGGAACTGTAGTCTGTAAGCTGCTAAATGGGATTTCCCTGATGGATCAGTAAGGTCAATCCCTACTCCAGAACCTTGCTTAGATTTGGATCCATCAAACCTCAGGATCCAAGGCTTATCTTCAGCGGGACATTTATTTGAACTTTCCTTTTTCTTTGTAGCTCTGGCTGCTGCTCCGCCTGATATCCACCTTAACTTAGGTGTGTCATCTTCAAGCTTCCTTTTTCCTTTATCTGATGAGCCTGATGGCTTTTCTGTTTTCTCTTCAATCCTAGCAGGAGGATGATGCTCAGCACATACAGCTGCATGCTTCTTCAAAATGTGCAAGCACAGTGAGCAAGTGGTTTCTGAGTGAGGCGCCTGATGCAGCCTACACCAACTTTTGATTAAAACCTCCTGGGGAGATCTACACTGTTGTGTCATTTTCTTTATTTCTTTGACCAGAAATTCTTCAAACTTCGTCAGGTCACTGCCTTTATCCTCATCAGACAACTCGTAATCTGGTTCCATGAAGCAATCACTACCAGGAGTGATCTTTTCCTTTCTCGCATCATTTGTCTGATTGGACACCAGGATCTCTTCTGTTTTTTGGATATGATCCTCATCAGGATCCGTCGACTCTTCTGTTCCTGCAGAAGACAAATAAAAATTAGTATCATCATCATCATCAGATGTAGCACTCACCTCGGAATATGATGATGATGCTTCACTATACGTCTGCTCCAGCATGATCATGTCTAAGCATGGTTCGCAAGTCTTTTCCGAGTGTGCCTCGCCATGCAATCTGCACCATCCGTCGATCAAAATATCATTAGCAGGTATATTTAATAATTGACAACGTTTTATCTGAGTAGATAAATGCATCTAAAAATCCCTGAAGCGATCTATTTCATTCTCATTATCAGGATCATTATTAAGTTCTACAACTGGCATATCCTCATGATAATCATCATCATGATGATGATGAACATCAAGCATCAGGACCTCTTCTATTTGGACAGTTTGCGGCCTGATGTGATAAACTCCAGGTTCTACGTTTACATACATGATCTCATTTGTTCTGTTATATTCGGTGATCATATATTTCATCCTAGGCTCAGCATCAATCCTGATCTGATTAGGTATACCCTTCCATGGCAACCACATGTGACTAAAGTCTGTGGACATGTATCCGTTAAGCGTTTTAGACCAGTCCCGGCTAAGCAACATCCCATATGTATCAGGTATGTCAACTACCTGAATGTCAATGTAATACTGGATCCTAGGATCAGACGCTAGCTGCATGTGAATATGAGTGAGTTCTCCTACGACACTTACTTCTGTCTTGTCCAGTTGAGTGACCTTCTTTAATGATTTAGCAGGATGCAGTCCTAATGCGTTGCATATTGACAAAGGCATAACATTAGTTGAGGCTCCTGAATCAACTAAACAGTTGGGCAAATTCTTACTGAACATTCTTATGGTGAGGAGAAAAGGTGGTGATTCAGTTTTATCTCTGTACAAGGTCATGTGAGAGGTTTCAGCAGCTTGGACTGTGGCTGACACTTTGGGCTTGACAGTGCTATCTTTAGCAGTATGGTCTCTGCTACTGGATTGACTCGAAAGGTGATTATCCTCTTTAGAAGCAGGATCATCCAGCGACTTCATGAATGCCCTTTTGATGGCAGGAGTTTTCAGTAACTCAGATAGGGACAGGCTGATCTTGATTTTCTTCATTTCATCAGCCAAATAGCTGACTAACCTGTCAGATTCATGAGGTGCACCTGCGACTTTTGTTACTGTGTTTTGAGGAGACAAGTACTGAGCATTCACCTTAGGGAACCCAGGGTTATTGCTAGCCTTAGGATCAGGAGGTGTGTTGAAGTTGTTTGGAGGTAGAGATGATGTCAATGGACCGGCAGGTCTGTTGGCATTACTCCTCAGGTTATAATTATGCTTACCAGGGTATTGCTGCTGGTATGCATGTACTTCCTCATGCTCTCTTGTAGGTTCATTTTCATCCTCAAAAGGGAAGACATAATTTGCTTCAAAGGTTAAGGCAGATTCTTCACAGGTTTGATTATAATCCTGATGAGGCTGATTAGTGTAGGTTTCCAGCACAAAAGCTGAGTCATATCCACAAGGAACTATTTCATTTCCTTCTGCCTGAGGTGGATTTCCAGAAGTATTAGACACTTCAGTCTGAAAGATGCTGGCAGCAATCCTAAATTGTGGACAATCTAATTCTGCATGTGCATTGGTGTTGTGAATCCTGCACCAATTGGTAAGGGCTGCTTCAGCAAGATTGACTCTAGTAGTTTGTTTGGCTTCACCAGGAGGCTGATTGTCTAGGGGTGATGGTAATGAACCATTATTTGGCCTGGAGTTCCACACTCTGGGCTGCCTAAGAGGATTATTGTTATTTGCAGCACTACTGTTGAAGTTATTGTTGTATCCTCTGTTAGGGTAATTTGGTCTGTCATTGGAATAACTCCTATTCTGACCTGACTGTGAATAAAACCCTTAATTTCTCAAGTGTGTTACTTCTGTGGTGAGCTTTCTCAACTGAGCAGCAATTTCTTTGATTTCCTCTTTCTCCTCTTGAGCTTTGGCCACTACATTTTCAGGCTGAGGCTGGAAAAAGGAAGATCCATGGTTATTATGAGATAGATCTGTACCCTGAGGTGTCTGAGTATGTGCAGGATATTGTGGCAATTGGCCATTTCCATTAGGAGGAGGCATGATACTCAATGGAGGTACTTGCAAAGGTGCAGGCATGATTGCTGGGGGCATCACTGCTCCATTTGGATATTGTGCAGGATATTGCGAAGGATAAGCTGCAGGATACTGTGCTGGATATTGTGACTGCATGCCAGGCAAAGCAGGGAATGCTATATTTGGAGTAGGAGCAGGTATCAGCTGTTGATTTACCTTGATAGCTTCTTGAAAAGCTCCTGTCAATGTGGTGATCGCAGGATGTGTTCTCCTGATGAACATGGCGGTTAATGGATCCAGGGCTGAATAATAAATACTTCTAGCAGCATCATCAGCCACCACATATGGGGTAACTAGCTTGGACAACATTTTCTGGAACCTAGCATTGAAATTTGCAATAGGTTCATGCTCAAATCTCTTGATTGTGGCAAACAGGTGGTAATTCATGGATGGATCAATAGGGACCTTGAATCTGTCAAGAAAGGCCTTCTCTAAGACAGCCCACGAACCTACAGAAGATTGACCAAGACTAATGAACCAATTATAAGCCTCTTCCCCTAAGGAAAAAGGGAATAATCTGCACACCACATCCTGATGTTCTATTCTGGCTCTGCAGCAAGCTTCTTTAAACGTCCTGATATGATCATCCGCATCCTGGTAAGGATGATATTTTGGACAAAGCTTGTCCGGATACTTTGGTAACTCATGGTACGCAGTAAAGGTCAATGGTGATTCTGCTGCAAAGAACGACATTGCAACCTGAAGGGGCTGAACTGGTGGTGCAGTTGGCTGAGGTTGGACTAAAGGTATACCCTGAGGTTGAACAGGAGGTGTCACTGGTATACCTGAAGGTATTTGCAAACCAACGGGAGTTACAGGAGGAGATCCTGGTGAAGCTCTGGACGTACTAGACTCTGGAGTATGGTGAACGTCTACAGTCTTAGGTCTAAAACCTCTAACAGGCAATTCTTCGAAAATTTCACTATGTCTAGACCTGGTATTTATCCTGTGAGCCAGGATTTCCCGATTTGGAGGCCAATTAGCTGAAACTTTGCCAATATTGGCTGGATTCCACCGGACGAGGTGATATTTGCGGTCAACTTGCAAATCAGACTGAATATTTACGCGATATTTGCGAAAATACTGCAAATATGACAGGATATTGGGATATTTCGACCGGCAGCACCAGATCTCGCGTGTCTAAGGCTCAAATTCTCAAAGCTTGAACAAATTTATGCATCTTTGGCCAATATTTAGTGAATTTAAAGAAATCTACTGTAAAGCTTGCAATATTTATGTGAAATTTGGAAATCTTTACACAGAATGTGCAAATACAAACTTGTCGCAGCAAATATTTACGCAATTTGATGAAATTCACAAATGATCTGAAGTTACCTTACTCTGAGCGTCATCAAACCTGGAAATACTGATGATGAAAGTGATCTTCAATCCTTTGGCCCTCCTTCTAGCGCCAATTTATGTTGGTCATGATGTTAGTCATTCGCAAACATAGAATAAAAGTTACACAACAACCTTTACTCATCTTGAAAGATACGATGAATTCAAAGAATTCATGATCCCAAGTCTCCGTTGATTAGGTCTTAATCTACTGACGTTACTCAGTGGTTGATGTGTGTTGCTGTTTTCCATTCAGGGGCCTTACGTGTTTCTGCACTGTTCATCATCATCATCTTCAAATATCCTGCTCTGGATGTTTGCTCTGCATAAGTCTCCAACAATTCTACCTCTGCACTGTAAAATTAGTCAAATAATGTGCATACAGGCTGATATTTGCATGATTTCTACCATTATTTATAATTCTTTGCATGATATTTTCAATACTACATGCATTTAACCAAATATGCTAAGGATCTTCAGTTACCTACGGGATTTCAGCATATTTCACTGTTTCTGCTTGTTATTTATCATGATTTGCAGTTATGGTGATGAATTAATGAAATTGAAAAAAGGAAAAGGGTTAGAGAGTGAGATTCCTAAAATTACTGGACTTAGATCACTGATTCACATACAAGCTCCCATACTTGCAATGAAAAGAAGGAAAAACTAGAAATCATACTTCACCAGGACATTCCACAAATCCGCATGATCTAGTGCAAAGCTTCAAAGGAAAGTTGACAACAACATGTAATGAAATGAAAGCGCTTCCAGTTGAACACAGCATTCACCAGTACATATCCAGAAATCAACAGAAGATTACGTAAAATTTACAATCAGGATGTAATCTGGAACTTCATATTCATTCAGTATGCTCAAGAACAGGTACATTTACAGTGATCTGAAGAAAGAACCTTGACATTTCAACAATTCTATCCTCATTAGTCTCAGTAATCCGATCTCCTAACTTATTCTACAGTAATGGACTCTTTGCGCCAGATGCGTCTGTGTATTCTAATATATTTCTCCTTTTTAAAATGACAAGCTCTAGATGTTATATAGAGCAACTGCCAGAAAACGGTTACAATGATCCAAGGATCAGGATCCTCTCATAGCAATCAACGGCCCAGATGAAAAGCACATGCTTCGTCAGTTGGCAAATGTACAGCTGGCACAGAATATTCCAGCATCTTCAACTTGATTCGGCCTCCAGCTGGCGAACAGCATATTTGACAATATCCTCCTCATGTCTGGCCTATGTTGCCTCCATGCGCAACTTTGTAATGCTCAGCTTCAGCAGCATCATGACTTCAATGTTCAGCTTCAGCAGCATCATGACTTCAATGTTCAGCTTCAGCAGCATCATGATGATTTCCTGCAAGTAAACAGACAAACATTAAGTTCATCATCATCATGATAAACAACAGGAAGTAAACACTTTATTAAACATACCTCCCATGTGCAGCCACAGGCAATCAAGCTCTACCTGTGAAAAATATGCACTAAATGCATAAACGGCATAAAAACAATCAGGTCAACCATCGTTGACCAAACATCAGGCAGTCGGCCCTTTCAAATTTCCATCGCTTCATGTTTTTTGCCCATTCTCTTGTATATCGGGTTCGAAATATGATGATGATGATCTCAGACTATACAAAGAAATAATCGCCTTTCAACCACCCCTAGAATCCGGCTCTGCATCATCATCATATTTGCATCGGCGTGACTACATATGATCAGGGTGACATTTTTACCTTAGGCCGATGGCAACAGTTATACCGACGCCAAAAAAATCATGATGATGACCAGCTATATATATCTTCAAAGTGGCCGCAGGATATCACAAAATATGATGATCCTCCTTTCCTAATGCTCTGATGAAAAGCACATCAGGATGTTTACTTCTTGCACATTCGGGAAAGAAAGACATCGTCATCATCATCATGATGAAGACAAACAGGAGGACTTGGAAATGATCCTGCCGCTGAGGAAAAATCATGATGACGTCATCGTCATCATCAGGCTTCAATAAAATGCAAAGGGATGACGTCATCGTTATGTTTCGTTAAGATCAGGAGGTAAATGGAGTATCGGGTTCCCTCTAAGGAAGATGATCAGGTCATGAAAGCAGCATGACCCCGTCTAAGGCGATCCTCAGAAGATCAAGATGATGATGATCATCATCATCATATTCGCACTGGGCGACCTAAAATATGATCCTGTTGAAAGTCCTGATGACGTCATCAGGATATCCGGGGCTTGTGTTACTCTTCGAAGATGACGTCATCGTCATCATCATATTGGCGAACAGGATCATACCCTGGAAAATATCCTGCCGAAGGAGAAGGTGATGATGACGTCATCGTCATCATCATATTTGCAAAATGTTATACTTGTCGGCAGGAGGATATTACGAACTGTTGGGAGAGACGAACAAGATCATGATGATGATGTTCAACATGACTTAAGAAATGAAAATCACCCTCCGCTTCGAAAGATAAGGTGATCATCATGATCACGTAAAAGGAGGTCAGGAGGATATTAGGAAATGTCGGGTCTCGAAATATCATGATGATGTTGATCACCAAGACTGTCGTGCGCGCGCAAATTATGCAGATGGCAGATTTCTCTAAGTAATGTGATATTATAATATCAGCATGATATTATAATATCGGGTGATGTTAAATATCATGATGCTCGCTTGACGGGCAAAACACACTAGCATTTAAGATTGACGTCCGGATGTTTCGGGACTGCATGATTTTCATCAGGTGATAAAGTAAGATCATGATGATGACCTTTGGTGATATAAAAGACCGCCCGACGGGGAGAACCTACTACGACTTAAACTTGCCGTCCGGATATTTCGACCTCAGGATATTATCGGGGGGCTTTTCAAATATCATGATGATGATGTTCATATAACAATTATCAGGTTTGACCAAAACTTTGACTGCTCACAACTCCCTCATATGGACGAATTTTCAAGTGATGCAAAAGGCAAACCTGCATGAAATTTCAAGCTCTTTCTAACCATGAAGTCATAGAAACAAAATATGAATTTTGACAAACTAACCTCATGATGATGACCTACCTCATCCTGACCTTCATGATGATGATGCACCTGACTTAATTTTACCAAACCGCCAGAAACAGACAACACAAGCCAAAACAAAAGCTGGGTCCCTGTTTTGCCAAGTCAAAATGGGGCGTGTTGTGTAACCACACAACACCAACCAAGTGGAAGATGTTACCTTTTGTTTGAGTACCGGATGCAATCTCTATTCCAGAACTTTCAAAGATATTACATTTTCCATTTTTGAATCGGAGATCATAGCCTTTATCCACCAACTACCCAACATTGAGAAGATTATGCTTCAAACCTTCAACATATAGTACATCACTGGTTTTGTTCTTTCCAACAAAAGAAATAGTTCCTCTGCCTTTGATTCTACTAGCAGAATTATCACCAAATTTTACAACTCCTCCTTCATATCTTTCCAGATCTATGAACTTATTTTTGTCACCAGTCATATGGTGGGAGCATCCACTATTAATGACCCATTCATAATTTTCTTCAACTTGAGCAGCCAGAGCACTTTCTACCTGTTTATGATTGATAGATTCAGTGGCCATTAGATCTTCTTCCTTAATGGCAATAAACACCTAGTTACTTCCATATTTATTTCCTATCTTTGATTCATCATCTGTTACTCCATCATCATCATCTTCATGAACATAGTAACATTTCTTTTTAAATTTTGATCTATTTGGATTAGGACTTAAAAATCTTTCCAGACACCTTGAAGCAAAATGACCAATCTTGTTGTAGTTGAGACATTTGAAGGGTAATTTTCCTTCATACTTACTAGATCCTCTTGGCAGTCTTTTTGCAATAAGGGCTTCAAGTTGAGCAGCTTCTGCCTCATCTTCTTCCAGATCTTTTCTTATTTTTCATACCATGATAATTTCTTTGAGGAGTTCTCTCCTAGATCATACCTTTGTTTTCCTCTTACAAAGGCACTAGCTTTGAATGCAGATTCAGTCTTGGGGAGTGCATCTCCAAACTCGGCCAATTCAAATGCAGCTAATTTTCCAACCAATTGATCTCTTATGATATTTGCTAAAGATCTAAATTCTTCAATAGTAGCAACCTTGTGTTTGTAAGAAGGAGGTAGGGATCTGAGAACTTTGGCAACAATCTCATCTTCATCCAAGGTTACACCAGTACACCTAATGCCACAAACAAGCTTATTTACTTTTGGCATAAATATAGTGATATTCTCATCTTCATTCATCTTCAAGTTTTCAAATTTTCCTTTCAAACTCTGTAGCTTGGCATATTTAACATATTTGTCTCCTTCATGCAGAAGTTCCAGCTTTGACCAAATCTCATATGCAGTTTTTAAATCCATAACATTTGTTAACTCTGAATCAGATAAAGCACTTAGTAAGGCTTCTTTAGCTTGAAGATTATCTTCTGCATCTCTAATTTCATCTACAGTTGTCAGACCATTCTTTGGAGGAACATACTTCTTTGAGGTTATGGTCCAATATTGCATTCCCATATATTGCAAGTGATATTCCATGCAGCTTTTTCAAATAGTGTAATTACTTCCATCAAACCTCAAACTATCCTTCTTGTAGGAAGACATCCTGGATCTCCTCAAGCGATTAAGCTCTTTTAGAGGAACTTAGCTCTAATACCAATTGTTGGTTTTAGGATAGACAACTGAGAGGGGGGGTGAATCAGTTGTCACAAAACTTTTCTTTTCTTTAAACACTTTAATCCTTTTTATATTTCAACAGCATAATAATGATTCAATCATGAAAGCACAATGCAATAACTCAAGAGCAGAAACACATTAACACATATGACACCAAGATTTTAACATGGAAAACCCGGTTAAGGGAAAAACCACGGGGTGACTAACCCAAGATTGTATTCTTTGTTAAAAGAATAAGAAGAACAAAATGGCACATGCCAATTAGGGCTCACTACCCAAGAACACTGCTCACAAGAGGCCCACTACCTATAGGAGACACATTGTCTACAGAATAATATAAATATTGCATACTTGAACTGGAGTTTAGCATCTTCACTATGCTTGAAACAATTCCATTTAAGCACAACACTTCTGTTCTACTTTTCGCTCTTCTCCTCTCTACCACTCTCTCATCCTCATCTCCATACTTTGAAATGACTTCACAAATCTTATTTATACAAGACATCAACTTTGGGATAATCATCTAAGTCAGCACAATACATACTTTATTTCATTACAGAGCAATTACACAAATATAACTTGACTTATTACAAAACTTCATGCGTATCACCACACTATTGGCCACACTTATCTGGGACTTCAATCTTCTTTGAGGAACACACCATGCTTCGCAGAACATCTTCAAGATCATCCACAAGATGTGTAAAACATCCAGTCGACCAAGATTAGGAAGAACACCATCACCCGAGAGTAAATCTTTAATTACGAGCTCAATCTTAAATGCGGACCACCAACACAAACTGGATACAAAAAAGAGACCCCCACAAGGTTGCCTGAATCACCAAGAACATCCACACCACTTTTTCTTACTGAAATCATTTACATCTTCATCTGGAACCTCAAGAACACAGTCTGTCATCACTCTCACATTAGAATAAATGCTTGTAGACCTCCAGACCATGAACCAATATAGTTATCAATTCAAATTGGCTTCCTAAACATTCCACCAAATCTGCAGAACAAGATATTGCATTTCTGGATCTCACCGGACCTATTTGTGTCACTCTGTCACTTATGAATAGCTGCCAAAACCGGTTTTACTCATATGGCCATAACTTCTCCAAATCTTCATGCGGACCTCTCAAATCTTGACTGGATCATCTTTAGACACATATCTACAAACCCTTTGATGCATATTCTCTAATCTTCATCTATTTGGGATTTTCACTTCATAGCATTTCATTGTTCTTCTTTGTTTCTGATAGGACTAATTTTCTCAATATCCTCAGCACACAACTCATCTAATCCTTGACATCAATGCAATAGGAGAATGTTGACATCAATAGCAACACTGATTAAGCCCATACTTACAAGAGGGTTTTGAAAATTTCTAAGTATTGCAGATTTCGGAGGTCAGGGTAGTGGTCTTTTATCTTCTTCCAACAGGGTGAAAGGAAGAAGGTCTGGCAGCTGAAGTCCGCTAGGGTATTTATTTTAAGTCTTATGGGCATCGACAGGCGGGAGTTGTCTTTTCTTTCTCCTTTCTTTTCAAAGGCAAAAGGAAGAAGGCCCGACGAATGATCCCTAATGGTTTCAAAATTGTACTAAGTCTTGCAAGCGACAGCAGGTGATAGATTTATTTTCATCCTTCCTTTTGGAAGGCAGAAAGTGGAAGGCTCGATGGCTGAAGTCTAGTGAACTAAAATGCTTACAAATGTTGAGGAAGGCATAAGAATGAAGGCTCGAGGCTTGACCCCCGACAATTTTCAAGGTTTTTCTAAGTATTTTGGGTCGGGTGGTTCTTTTCTTCCTTTTTAATGTGCATGGTGTAGGGTGGAGGCCCAATCTCTTAAGCCCGATTTTTCAGGGCAAGACTGCCTGGCCTTTCCTGCTCTCCCCATCATCCAGAAACACCCAGAATACGCGGGAAAATGCACCATCAACTTCCTGGATAACCATTAATGTGAAGTGGGTAGTTGAAATCAATGTTTTTACTGTAGTTGGAGGGCTTGTTGTGGGTTTTTCCACCCATTTCATTCTTAGGTCCACATTGAGAAGGCTATAAAGGTATGATCGAGAATTTTTTCAAGGGTTTGTCTTTTGGTAGTTCTTCAAGTGACAAAGTGCAGAGCTCTCTAGGGTTTCAAAGAACAAAAGGTTCTAGTTCTCCAATACACAAGATATAGGTTATGAAAGTTTTCATATTGATTTCAAGAATCAATGTATGAACTTCTCCTTATTTTCATGTAATTTTTCAATGAAATCCTAAGTTTCAGTTGCAGTTTCCTTTTGCCACACTTCATGGTATGACTGTAACCATTGATCAAATGAATATGACATATTCTTAAAACATTACATGCTATGTGATGATCTATTCTATGGTTGTAGATGAATGATTACATTTTGATGAAGGATTACTTAGTATATTCTTTACTCGTTATTGTATTTTCTGCATCTAAGTATCTAGAAAGTGCTTGTTTCATTTTTGTGTTATCTACCTTTTGCTGAATTGTGAACTTTGTAGCCCATCATAATAAGCATCAATATGAAATGTTTAATCACCTACACCTCTTTTAAAAACTAAAATAAACTTATCAAGTGTGAAATAAATAGTTAGTATTGCATGTGGTGTTGTGGTTCTGTGTTGAAACTAGGAAATATTGTTAGTGAGTCTTCAAAGTGTCAATTATAGAAAACAAAATAAGCATAACCACACCTTCCATTATTATAGGAAGTGTCTTTCATCATCTTAAACATACGTTTTAGTGCAGCAAGCTTGTCTTAATCTAGTGATTGAGTTTAGGGATTAGGATAATATGACCTTGAGAACATCTTCCATTATTATTAAGCCTTGTTAAGGGATACCTCTAGGAACACCCTTCTTCATTTAGCTGAGCTAGAAGTAAAGGGGAGATTACCCATTCCCAATCATTGGCCCTTAATCATCCTTATCCTATTGATGAACCTCTTCTCTATCTCCTTAATGGCAACCCTAGCCTCGAAGATTGAATAATGTTCTAGGGATTAGGATAAGCTATTTTTGAACCCAACAGTACCAAATAAAAATTTATTCTAAACCTAGTAATGATGCATTCTTCTAGGAATTTGATCACAACACATATGGAGCAGTTATTGCAAGGTTGAGATTCTGTCTAGCTAGTATAATAATCCATTGCTATCAATATGAACTTGTGACCTATAGAGGAATTGGGATTAATAACACCAATGAAATCTAAAGCCCATTGAGAAAACAATCTTACTTTAGATATTGTCTACAAGCACATTGTAGGATTTCGTTCCCTAGAAGTAGTAGTTTGGCAAATGTGACACATGCTTACGTGCTGATGAGTATCTAAAAATATGGGGCCAGTAATACCTTTCTCTTAGGATTTGGTGTGTAGTGGAGTCTCGTGAACCATGTATCAAGTCCCATACTTTCCATGAAACTCTGAGAGAACCTATTTTGGTTCAAGCTACCCCAAGCATCTCAAATAAATTCCTTCAAAACTCTTCCTAAATAAAGCTCCACGTTTAATCATGTAGTTGGCACCTTTCAATCTTAGTTCCCTCCATTGTGTAGAATTTAGATCTTCTGGACATTTATTATTCAACTAAAAATATACTATATCTTTGTGCAATTCATCTTTTGTGATGGAGTCAATTATGTAGTGTTGGTAGCTAATGTGTGGGTCTAAATCATCCATAGACCTAGAAAGTCCTTGTCTTCTAACAAGTTTCATAGGCTAGATCTCTAAATCAAACTCCTGCAAGATATCCATGATCCATTTGTCTCTCCTTTATCCTAACTCACTTTGCATCAATAGTGATTTCATAGCTTGATCGGGGACACTAGCAAAAGTTTTGCTTCATAAGATGTAGTGCCTGAATTTTCTAAACCGCTCTCATTAAAGAAACGACTTATTTCTTAAGATAAGGATATCTAATTTAAACATTCTTGAAAGGAGAACTCATGTGAATGTTATTGGTCTCTCATCTCCAACTTTCTTTCTCTACATTAGAACAACTGCACAAGAACGTTCATATGAAAACAAATAAATGTAGAATGGTTGTGTATAGTGTTGGGTCCCAAAATAGCTTATCCTAATCCCTAGACCATTCTTCAATCTTTGAGGCCAGGGTTGTCATCAATGAGATAGAAAAGAGGTTCATCAATAGGATAAGGATGATTAAGGGCCAATGGTTGTGTTATGCCTCGCACACATGCCCCATTTCAAAAAATAGGGACCCCCTTCTTCCAAATTCGGTCTAGAATGTCAAGAGAATTTCTTCCATCTCCTAGGTGGTCAAGTGGTCAACAAGTGTACTTTTTGCCATGTTAGAAGTTTGATGTTGAAAAACCACTCCAAAATATGCTAAGTCAAGATCTTTACATTTCTCCCAATAGGTCAGACATTCCTTTTGCGCTAAATCTGGTCCTAACTGACCTTTGTGCTATTCTCCTTTGCATCCAACTTAAGCTCTATTTATCCTCTCGACCGACTTACACTATATTGCTTGTCATCCAACCAAGTCGGAGCCCACTGAAATTCCTATCAGTCTAAGGAACTTGAAAGCCCTGCAAATGCATGTCACTGAACCTATTGCCACAATGCTGAAAATGTTGTCCTCCGACCAAGTCTGACGCATCTCAAATCCCTGCCAAGTCAGAGGTGACTAAAAATTGTGCAAAACCCTAGATCTGCCTTAATGGTGATTTAACTACAGGCAATAAAAGTGTTTTTCACACCGGTTGAACTCATTTCACATATTCAACAAAGTTTTTGAGAGCTCCCTACAATTATTTGCGGATTCGATCTAGTAATCTTCCCTCTTCACCTACGAATCTCAACTCGCCTAAGCTACACATAGTAGGGTTTCAACTCACCTTCAGGGTTTCCTTTTCATGCAGATAGGGTTTCATGTTTAATTCAAGCATATTTTCTTTTCAAGAAATGCATTTCAGAATATAGCTAGGGTTTCGTACTAAATTGATATTCCTGTGCATAAACCCTAGTTTTAAACCTTCAATGAAAACGTAGTTTTGATCACCGTAGGCAAAATAGAAAATATGCTAGGCTTAGCAATAGATCTTTAAACTGATTAAACAATTTAGTTTTTGCACTAATGGCCTATCCGACCGACCTCTAAAGTTCTAAAATTTCGGTCAGCAGCCATGAAAATCTACACCAGAGCTTTAAATAAGTTGGCGCTGAAAACCCCATTCTCCAACTCCGTGATATTCTTTGACTTAACTGATGTGGTTGGTGGGATTGAAAAGTCCCGCAAAGTCCCGAAAATGATTTTGCGCTAAGATTGCCCTATGTCGACTTCGCGCTAAAAGACCTCCACTCTAACTTTTGGTAAGACGACTAAGAAAACTCTGCTAGTTGGCGGCTACCAAAACTCCTGCTGGAAACAAAGAAAGTGACCTTGTTCTAAAATGCGCTATCACCGACTTAGTCGGCAGACTTTAAAACCCACGCAAAGTCTGACAAGACCTAATCCCACACAAAGGTAATAACATTGATCGAACCTTTTGGTGCTAAAACTCTAACTAACCAACCTGAATGACTACCTTAAGTCAGTGCCCTTTGAAATCAATGCAAGTCAATGGATCATGAAAACACACAAAATGTTGAAAGCACATAAACACTAAAAGAACAGTTGGTCGGATGGACCTGATTTCCCTGCCGAGGTCGGTTGACCTCAGAAATAGAAATTTCCTATTCGTAGGTCGGTTGATCCTAAAATCAGTGTAATTTGAGTAAAATGATTATTTTTTAGGAATTTTCAAAGGGAGAAGTATCTAATATGATGTAATGATGACTACAAATGATGATTGTTGATGTTTTACATGTTTTAAATGAGATTTTTGCAAGCATTGAGATGTTTATTACATACATTGATATTGAATTGCTTGTTATGGGATTATGTAATGGAGGTAATGATAATAAATGTCAGATTCATGTCCTTTAATGAGCATGTTAGTAACTTAACAGATGCGTTACAAATTCATCAGGTTTTGATATGGTTGAAAGTCTATTGATCCACTTGATAATGAAGAGCTTAAACTTAGGAGTTAGTGTAAATCTCTCAAGGTATCAAGCTTACAAGGTCTAGTCCTATAGGTTAGATGTCTGCATGAGCTCAAATCATGAGGTTGTAGGAGTCAAGGACAACACTGAGAGGGGGGGTGAATCAGTGTTGTGTGAAATTTCTTATCTTTTTACAAACTTTAATTTGCAGAGTACAAGGAGAAAGAGCTATCATTGATTTCTCACATACATGTGCACATAACTAAGAATGAAAAACAAAAAACTCATGAATAAAACATATATCCACAGAGAGAAGATCAAGACACAAGAATTGCACGAGTGGAAAACCCTCTAGGGGTAGAAAAACCACTCCAGAATTGCCTCACTGGCTTAACTAAAAAATATGCCTCACTGGCAATACAAAGTGTATCTAGGAGCACCAACTCCAATACCAAACAGAAGCACCCACTTCCAACACTAATATACCTCACTGGTAAACAAATAGGTCTCACTGACCTACAAGCCTCATTGGCTAATACAAGACCTCACTGGCAAACTGAATCTTCACTAGAAGTAATAAACAAGTTCAGAGGGACACTCTGTTTCCATACAATTCAAAACATTTCTTCACTCACATATGTCTGTCAAATGCCCATTTTATTCAAAAATAATCTGACATCCGGATACACTCAACAATCCTTCACACACATGTATGTTTCATCTCTATATCCTTTTATAATTCACTTCTTCTCTGCTTTTTCAATCTGCCTGTTCAATTTCATCTACTGCAGATCTTCATCTTTATTGTCTTCAACAACAATATTTTTAATCTTGCCTTGTAGAAGAAAATAAAATCTATTTGATCATCTTCACAAAGTCTCTTCATATTCCATTTTCCACAAACCTTCAATCTGCAAAAATAAAAATCATATATACATATATATATTTTCTTCTCTGCAACATGATTGGCAAGATCATTGAAATTCCTTCTCCCTTAAAACTTTTTTCAATATTCAACAACCTGCAAAATAACTCTTCATATCCTGTGTACTCCAAAAACCTTTTTCAATTTCAATTAGATCAAAAGAAAATCTTTAATCAATTTTATCAATCACAAAAACTCTTTGCAAATTCTCTGCATATTCCTGCAAAACAAACTCTTTATCTTCTCAACACTCTTCAATAATAATATCTTCCTTCTCTATAAAAATCTTCACCAAAAAATATATTCAGATTCTCTAAAACCATCTGTATGAGAAAAAAAATCTTTATACAATATTACTTTTTGCACTTCAAAGACTTCAATCACTTCATCCAAAAATATATCTTCAATCTATCCTTCCATCTGCAAAAAAAAACTTTCTGTCTTCTCTCAAAAATTATTTCCAAAAACTTTATCTTCTCTGGAAAAATACATTTCCAAACTTTTTATCTTCTCTGAAAAATCAATTTTCAATAATATCCATAAAAAATGTCTTCCAAAAATATTTCCAATATAATAGAATGTCTTTAAAATAAAACATTCTAAAAATAAACCCCTTAAATCCACCACATGAAATTCCTTAAAAAAAAAACTTTCCCCTTTAACTTTTACTTCAGCCACAACATGAAAAAATAGATTTTCTTCATAAAAAGAAACTCTCCTTTAAAGTCTCCCAAAATCTCCTTAAAGCTCTCCTTGAAATGTGCCCCCTAGAAAATAGCACAAAAAAACATTTTAAAAGCTCATAAAAATATTTTAAATTCACATTCCCCTCTTAAAGCATATTTAATGCTTTTTCTTTTTTTAAAATGTTTTATATTTAAAGCTTTATAAAAAGTCATTGGAAACCTTTTCATGCTCCCCTTTAAATAAGACTTTCTAATATAAATGATATTCCATGCTTTTTTTTAAAAAAAAAAAATCAAGCTCTTCATAAATTAAATAAGGATATTCAACCAAATTCAAATGGTAAATAGAATATGAAGGGGCCGGTAGGTGTCATGAATCAAAACCCTCTAGTAGGTTGCTCTAAGTAGTATAACTTGCTCTTGCAGGTCAACATTACTTTATAATATAAAGTGCATACTTTGACATTTAATCTCTTTGTATACACTTAGAGCTTATAGTTAGGATTTTAATATTTTAGGCATTTTGATAACCATTGATTCAACCATTAATAAACATTAATGCCTCACTTTGATCAAGCATGGCAAGATGAACTTTATCAGCAACCTTGTATCATAAAACATATGCATTGTATCATACTTATCCTGATTGATGATTCTGATCATGCAGTCTTGTGGATATCAAGAATATAAACAAACTGATCAAACAAGTTAGCATTTCCTGACTTAGCCATGAAGCAACATATCAACCTGAAGTATATGAACAACTTCTGTAAATACCAACACATTTTTGACATCAATGACAATCTACTTTCATCAATCTCCCCCTTTGTCATTGATGGCAAAACTACTTGATGCAATTTTTCTTTCTCCCCCTTTTTGACATCTGATGACAAAGACTCAAAAACTATTTGCTCCCCCTGTGTTGAATACCACTGGCAATTACTGGCAAGAATAACCAACACAAACCATTGTCTTGACAGAATGAAACATGTATATCAATCTCAACATAATATCACTTCTTGACACAATACTAATATGAGGATGAAGAAAAACATATCTCTTTTCAAATCTCCCATGATAGTGACAACTCAATCCTCTGATTAACTCCCCCTGAGAACAACTCCATTTAAAGAAGTTATAGCATGATCATAACCATTATAATCATATTGAATTTTGAACACTTTGAAGGCATAAACTCCTGTTAACCTTTGAACAAGTAATGATTTATGATGATAACAATCCTGAGGCCAACATATGACAAACCTTTTTGAACATTACCACCTGCTATTGCTGATTTTAACTTCCTCTGATGAAATGCAGGATATCACCATCAATGTCATAGCTTGAAGAACTCTGTCTGAAACATATTAGTGAGGAAGATCATCAATGAAACAAGTGAAACACTATCTCCAAATCACCTGAAAGGTTCAATACTTATGCAAAACATATGCCATAAAAACATTACTCAACAAGGTAGTAGATATGACCATCAAATTGACTTCTTTGATATGAACTATCATCCTGCAACCAAACTATTCTAACACCTTTTCTGACATGACAAAGACTGAAGACCATCTGAACTATCCTCCTGTTCTGCACAAAACACTTGTCAATTCTGATACAAAACCACATCTGATGAGAGTTCCTTGAGAACACCTTTATGAAGCAACATGACAACTCAACCATGTAAGTATGATATGAACAATATACAAAATAGGATCAAGTCACAACATCACCAAACTCTTTGAGGAACAAATTTGCAGGCAAAAATCATGAAGACTCCTTATCACATAGTTCTCAACACAAGATGCCAAGAAGACCATTTTTTATAAGACTTTTACTTGCCTCTGATACAAGATTCACCATTAATGTCATAAGAAACTCTTGATTGTCATAACTTGAAGCTCATACCTAAAACCACCACACATTTTGAACAAACCTTTCTAAACCATATTAATGAAGAAGAACATGTCAAATTATTATACCAATGATCACTTCTAAATGAACATTCATTCTGCAACCAAGAATTATTGCACATCCTTTTTGACATGAAAAGAATGAAGACCATCCTGCTGATCCTGCACATCTCTTTACAACACACTATTAAATCTGATGAAACATACTGCAATCAAAGAGAACTCTTGCCTCTTGACTTTATTATTCAAAACAAGATATTATTGCAACAACACTTTCCAAAACACTTTGGATTGCAATACCATGACAATTCAATCTTTGTAATCAGGATCATTTGTCTAACAATTTGTGCATTTGAACTCCTGAAACACTTTTTCAATATCTTGAAAGCATAATAAGTCAATGATTACCTGTATCACTATCAAACATTATCAAAGATGAATTCAACAAAAAACAAGATCATCAAATTGATAAACATCAAATGATCTTCTTCCTGAAACCCTTTGGGGATACTTGATAGAACATGAATAACTCCTCCTCACTTCATGCTATCTGTTATGCAACTGATGAAGTGACTTGTGCAGGATGCACAAGCTTAAATTCTGGCTTCTCTTTACTTTCTTTCTGCTTCCAAATTTTAACAGGCTCTTTCTTCCTCCAAACATTTTCTGTCTTTTTCTTTTCCCAATCTTTCAAATTAGGTGGAGCTCTCCTGCAACTGTGTGCTTTATGACCAAGAGAGTTGCAATTATAACAAATTATGTTGTAATCAAAATCAATTGACTGATAATACCTTTGAGCACTCATATTAAGCTTCCATGAAGGATCATACACTCTGTTCATTTTGCAGTTTCTTTGCATATGTCCAACATTATTGCACTTGTAACATACAAGGTTAGTATTCCTTTTGCAATCAACTGCTTTATGACCAAAATGATTACAAGTATAACAGTAACCACTAAATGAATAGTTATACCTGTACATGTAAGCTTGTCTTATAGATGCAGGTTTTCTAAAATTTCTTTTGTGCACAAATTCATCTCTCATTTTCTGTTCAGCTTCACTCTTCCTTTTTCCTTCTGTGGCAACATGACTTAAATCAATTTTCCTTCTAGGAGTCTCTCTAGCTTTGGAACATTCCCCTTCTTCAGTACTCTTTTCAAACAGCAGATTCTTGTGCAACATAGAGGAAGCCTTTTCTAACTCCTTTCTTAAAGAGACTATTTCTGATTCTAGCTTTAGATTCTCAATCCTTCTAACTTCAAGGTCAGATATTGAAACATCTGCTATCCTCTTAGCTTCTTCAATTTCTGTCTTCAATCTAGCAATTAATTTGTCAGAATCATCAATATATGTCTTTAAAGTTATAATTTGACATTTTGCCTCTTCAAGATCTGTAGATACAACTTCAAGTTTTGAAAGTACATTATCTTTAGATTCTCTTTCTTGCTGCAATTGCATCATTAATTTATTGTTCTCCTTCTTATAATTCTTGAGCTCACTCAGAGCATATATGAGCTCTCCTTCCAAATCAATCTCACAATCTTGTTCATTATAATCCTGATCATCATCATCTTCTGAATTTGATTGGGTCTCAACTTCTTCATGTGATTGCCTTTCATTGTCACTTTCTTGACACACCAGAGTGTCCTCTTCTTTATCATTACCTTGGTAAATTCTTTTCAATCTCTTCCACATATCCTGAGTTGTAACACAATCCATAACTTTATAAATAACATCATTAGACAGAGCAGATAATATAGCCTTCTTTGCCATATCATTACATTCAAGAGCTTCTTTGTTATTTACAGAATTACAATTCTCAACTGACATTAAAACATCATATCCTAAGGAGGATAAATACACTTGCATTCTAACATACCAAACTGAAAAATTTGAACCATCAAACTGAGGAACATCTGAAAAATTTTCTTCTAAGACAATATCAGATTCAACTTGGAGAACAACTTTATCAACTAACTTTTTATCAAAATCTGGATTTGATATGGATGATTTCTTTTGTATCTTTTGACCAGAAAGAATCTTAACATTTCTCATGTTCTTATTTCTTCTACACTTACCCATTGAACTCCACACACAGGACCTACCCAAGCTGATTAAGCTGCAGAAGGGAAACTAGCTCTGATACCAATTGTAGGAGTCAAGGACAACACTGAGAGGGGGGGTGAATCAGTGTTGTGTGAAATTTCTTATCTTTTTACAAACTTTAATTTGCAGAGTACAAGGAGAAAGAGCTATCATTGATTTCTCACATACATGTGCACATAACTAAGAATGAAAAACAAAAAACTCTTGAATAAAACATATATCCACAGAGAGAAGATCAAGACACAAGAATTGCACGAGTGGAAAACCCTCTAGGGGTAGAAAAACCACTCCAGAATTGCCTCACTGGCTTAACTGAAAAATATGCCTCACTGGCAATACAAAGTGTATCTAGGAGCACCAACTCCAATACCAAATAGAAGCACCCACTTCCAACACTAATATACCTCACTGGTAAACAAATAGGTCTCACTGACCTACAAGCCTCATTGGCTAATACAAGACCTCACTGGCAAACTGAATCTTCACTAGAAGTAATAAACAAGTTCAAAGGGACACTCTGTTTCCATACAATTCAAAACATTTCTTCACTCACATATGTCTGTCAAATGCCCATTTTATTCAAAAATAATCTGACATCCGGATACACTCAACAATCCTTCACACACATGTATGTTTCATCTCTATATCCTTTTATAATTCACTTCTTCTCTGCTTTTTCAATCTGCCTGTTCAATTTCATCTACTGCAGATCTTCATCTTTATTATCTTCAACAACAATATTTTTAATCTTGCCTTGTAGAAGAAAATAAAATCTATTTGATCATCTTCACAAAGTCTCTTCATATTCCATTTTCCACAAACCTTCAATCTGCAAAAATAAAAATCATATATACATATATATATTTTCTTCTCTGCAACATGATTGGCAAGATCATTGAAATTCCTTCTCCCTTAAAACTTTTTTCAATATTCAACAACATGCAAAATAACTCTTCATATCCTGTGTACTCCAAAAACCTTTTTCAATTTCAATTAGATCAAAAGAAAATCTTTAATCAATTTTATCAATCACAAAAACTCTTTGCAAATTCTCTGCATATTCCTGCAAAACAAACTCTTTATCTTCTCAACACTCTTCAATAATAATATCTTCCTTCTCTATAAAAATCTTCACCAAAAAATATATTCAGATTCTCTAAAACCATCTGTATGAGAAAAAAAATCTTTATACAATATTACTTTTTGCACTTCAAAGACTTCAATCACTTCATCCAAAAATATATCTCCAATCTATCCTTCCATCTGCAAAAAAAAACTTTCTGTCTTCTCTCAAAAATTATTTCCAAAAACTTTATCTTCTCTGGAAAAACACATTTCCAAACTTTTTATCTTCTCTGAAAAATCAATTTTCAATAATATCCATAAAAAATGTCTTCCAAAAATATTTCCAATATAATAGAATGTCTTTAAAATAAAACATTCTAAAAATAAACCCCTTAAATCCACCACATGAAATTCCTTAAAAAAAAAACTTTCCCCTTTAACTTTTACTTCAGCCACAACATGAAAAAATAGATTTTCTTCATAAAAAGAAACTCTCCTTTAAAGTCTCCCAAAATCTCCTTAAAGCTCTCCTTGAAATGTGCCCCCTAGAAAATAGCACAAAAAAACATTTTAAAAGCTCATAAAAATATTTTAAATTCACATTCCCCTCTTAAAGCATATTTAATGCTTTTTCTTTTTTTAAAATGTTTTATATTTAAAGCTTTATAAAAAGCTTTATAAAAAGTCATTGGAAACCTTTTCATGCTCCCCTTTAAATAAGACTTTCTAATATAAATGATATTCCATGCTTTTTTTTTTTTAAAAAAAAATCAAGCTCTTCATAAATTAAATAAGAATATTCAACCAAATTCAAATGGTAAATAGAATATGAAGGGGCCGGTAGGTGTCATGAATCAAAACCCTCTAGTAGGTTGCTCTAAGTAGTATAACTTGCTCTTGCAAGTCAACATTACTTTATAATATAAAGTGCATACTTTGACATTTAATCTCTTTGTATACACTTAGAGCTTATAGTTAGGATTTTAATATTTTAGGCATTTTGATAACCATTGATTCAACCATTAATAAACATTAATGCCTCACTTTGATCAAGCATGGCAAGATGAACTTTATCAGCAACCTTGTATCATAAAACATATGCATTGTATCATACTTATCCTGATTGATGATTCTGATCATGCAGTCTTGTGGATATCAAGAATATAAACAAACTGATCAAACAAGTTAGCATTTCCTGACTTAGCCATGAAGCAACATATCAACCTGAAGTATATGAACAACTTCTGTAAATACCAACACATTTTTGACATCAATGACAATCTACTTTCATCAGAGGTATGAATTCAAAGGCATCCCTCTAGAGACAAAGATTCATACTAGATGGAGTGATGTAGGAGATACAGATCTCGGTCACATAGACCTAGATGACTTCAAACTAAGAACCTTCGGTCCAAATCCAACACCCAAGGAAAAGAAAGTAAAAGATAGTGGGATTGCACAAACTGATGCCTTCCCTACATTCGTTCAATGTGCTGAACTCATAGTCACCTGTGTAGATAGATATGATATTATGACCAGAACAATCCAAACTGCCAATGGAGACATCTTACTTGATTTCAGTCCACCCTCCTTGGCTAAAACTTTCAACATCCCATGGCACACAGTAATGACCATGCCAGACAAGGTAGAATCAGAGGCCACATATAAGAAGGATGAAAATGGATGTAGGAAACGCATGAATGAAAATTGGGCAAAGAGTAAAAGGTCTGCCATGAGTAAATTCCCTCAAGTACTGTATAGAAGTGACTTCCATGATGAAATAAGGGATTTGGTAACCTTCCTTAGTAGAATCTATGGATTGCCTACAGCCTCAACTTTTGAAGGGTGGATGTTTGTGGTAGTTGAAGAGATATTGAAAGGAACTAAGTTCCACTGGTCAGAGATTCTCATTGATAACATTCATGAAGCTTTCAACAACTTCAAATAGAAAAGATTCTTTAGGTGGACATCCTATGTCATTTATGCTTTGGATAGAAGAAACCATTATGTTGGGTTGTCCAAAAGAGGAGAAGTTGGGAATGTTGAGCAGACCCAAGTCAAGGTATATGAGTATTATCCACAGCTCACATCATCTCAATCCTTGATGCATTTTAAAAGGGTGAACGATGTTTTTACAATGTATATAGCAAGATTGTTGCAAAGTAACACAGCCTTGAGGATTTCCACAGAAGCTGTTGACTTTTTCCCAGACTGGATGCTTATTCCCAGATTTCCCTACAAGGTAGCCATCAGTGATCAACAGGATCTCTGGGCCAGGGGGCCAACAGTGTAGGAGATAGACTCTATATTTTATCTCCTCTTCTTCTTCAGGCTCTGCAAGACCTAGGGGGGTATTCCCTACTCAACATCCATGAAGATATGCATACAAGGCTGGGATGCTGACAGAAAGCAGATAGTCCTCTTGTAAGTAGACCAAAACTGAAAGATAAGAGCAAAGGGGCTAGCTTTGGGCCTATTAGCAGTTGTAGACAGAGGACTGAGGTTCCTAAACTAATTCTAAAGTCCTAATGGTTGTTTTAGATTTTGATTTGGAGTTTAAGTGTGGATGCGAAGCTGGACATGGTTATAACACAAGAACAAAGCATGATTGGTGCCTATCCAGGGCCTGGAGTCAGTAGACATACACCTGTGAATGATCAGCATAAACAACTAAAACTAGATTTCAAGGGGATATATGTGATACCTGCCTTACAGGTATCTCCCAATACAAAGTGTTAGGTTATCTCTACTTATGGTATCCCTACTGCAGTATACCCTTCCCAATGTTCAACCTGAAAACAGTTTAATCTACCCCTTGAGCAGAAGTTAAAAGATCAGACATTCAACATAGGAATTCTATGCTCTAGAATCTAAACATTACTCAAATATCCAGATTCAGAAGAAGAATACATGCAATACTGGAGACAGAATTAACACAACACATGCTAAGATAGCATTTCTCATATAAGTTTAATCATGAAATCAGTGGGTTCATGCCAAAAACATACAACAAGAGATACATAAACTCACAGGTAAGCTGTACAGAGCAACCAGATCAGCTTGTTATGCATTACAGAGCCAAAAATCTTCAACTTTCAACAACCTTTCAAATGAGCAACACCACCTGCTTATAATAGCCAGGTAGGTGCTCAGCAATTAATCACAATGTTGACCAAAAATCCCGCCAGATACACAATATCATGGAAATGGCGCTCAAACACAACCAGATTGGCGCCCAAACTTGAATGCAGCAGGTAGGGGAGGAGACAAGAAGATATCTCGAGCCTTGCGCCGCCCCCTAGGGATCCATATCTTCAATCAGGTACTACAACCGTCCACGCCATTGCCCATACCTCTGCAACAATCGCCATTGATGGCGCACCAACCCGCGGCCTCGGGAAGAACATCTAACAGTTAATCACAACCACTTCCCGCCGAGACTCATCATCATGATATTTCGAATATGCAGGATAACATTATCCCACATGCACCCCGCAATGACCTCTTTGACACTTTATATACTAGGTCATGAGCATATATGATGTCGGTGCTTTTGCTCCTGACGACACTAGTATAAGACTTCATCATCATCATCCTCCAGCAGCATGATATCCTGTTGCCCGAAATATCACCCTGACGTCATCATCATAACGCAAAACAACTGCATGATATTCGCCTTCACCCGCACAACTGGATCCACCGGAGGAACATCCTCCTGCTGAGCTTAAACCAAAAGTCTGGCCGATGAACATCCTGATGACATCATCATCATATTAACATCATCATGATATTCGGAAGACAACCGGATATTTGGAAATATCCTCCTGATGTTCAAATATCAGGTTGCACTGTAGCTCCACTATAAGATCGGGGCGATAACTGAATATGATGATGCTGCTTGAAAAGATCACCCCCAGTAGATAATGCGCGAAGCCGGCAGGCGGATATCTCCTTGATATCAGCATCATCATGATGCTCGAACAAACATATATCCGGGTGATATGAAAATATCACCCCCTCCTTCGGAAATATCATGATGCAGATAGGCAGAAAGAAAGATATCACCCTGATATAAGGATGACGTCAGCATCATCAGGATGACAAAACAACGAACAAGAAGTGATACAACATCATCAGGATGATATTGACTAAGATCATCCTGACGTTCAAAATATGATGACCCTAGTGAATATCGGGTCGCACTTAGAACTCTTCAACAACATCATCAGGATGATCATAACCAAGATCACCCGATGATAAAAATATCACCCCGGCGAAATATCATGAAGGCAGAAAATATGATGACCTCCGCAAGCAGCAGGATGATAACTGGAAATATGATGATGATGACGACGACCCTAAAGAAAAAACAAGTTAGGTCGAACAACTTAGAGAATAACCCCTTCAAGATAATGGGGCAACATCATCATCATGTTTGGGCAAGGTGATAAATGGAAGATCACCGGATACTTTGAAAAATCACCCTCGCAAGCAGATCAGGGTGCACTGTAGCTCGTCAGCATCATCAGGATAAAAACCAAACATCACCCGATAACTGAATATGATGATGACGATGAAAAACCAGTCGACGAAGAACATGATGATGCAGACCACCATCGAACCAAATATGATGATGATGACCTCCTCCTCAGGAAAATATGATGCTGCAGTTGAAAAATGCTGAGGAGGTCCAACACTTAGAAAAAATGGGCAAGAAGATAAAGGGTTCAAATGAAGAAACCCCCTGATCATGACAAATCAACCCTAGGTCAAAATGAGTTCTAACAGTGGCTCCGAATGGGGACGTGCAGGTGAAAACCTGCAGCGAGAACCAGATCTCCGGGCAGACCAGACAAAAAGCCAAAAAACGCGAGCTGTACAAGGCATTTACACTACATACATATTTTTACAAATGTGCACAGCAACCAGTTATTCATGCAAAATAGAACTTAAGGAATTGGCCATGCACAGGCAATTCCAGAATTTCACCATCTAGGGCCTGGAGGAAATAAGAATCCTCCCCATGAGTATTGCAAACCTGATATGGGCCCATCCATAAGGGTTGAAATTTACCATGTTTACCCTTTTCCTGAACTTTAGCATTCCAAATGAGCACCAGATCATTGACTTGAAACTTCCTTTTTGTAGTTCTCCTGTCAAACTGATATTTCATATCTTGTTGTCTTTTGAGATTGATCTGGTGGGCTCTCCTTTTGTCTTCATCCAATGCAACCAGCTGATTCACTCTTTCTGTCATGGGATCTTCAATGTCCTCATCATTTTCCTGAATGAATCTGTAAACTGGTAGGAGATTGTTTATGGGCAGTCTAGCTGATGCACCATATACTAGCTCAAAAGGTGACTTCCCAATAGCCCTTTTCACAGTCACTCTGTCAGCCCATACTGCTAAGTTCAACTTTGAGTCCCAAGCTCTCTTGTTCTTGTCCAGTATCCTCTTGACAATTTTCATGATGCTCTTATTGCTTGATTCAGCTTGACCATTTCCTTGTGGGTGATATGGTGATGTATATGACAGATTTATCCCATACCTGTTGCAAAAATCAACAAATTCACCTGATCTGAAGCACATAGCATTATCAGTGATTATCTTAAATGGCACTCCAAACCTGATGATGATGTTCTCTAGTATGAAATCTGTCACCACCTTACTTGTAGCTCTCTTAGTTGGAATGGCCTCAATCCATTTGGTAAAGTAGTCAGTTGCCACCAAAATCCAACTGTGTCCCCCACTTGATTTGTCTGCAATTTCCCCTATGAAGTCAATTCCCCATTGCTGGAATGGAGCATCCACAGGTACAGTTCTGAGGGGTAAAGCACCATCATATTTCAGCTTTCCTGAAAATCTTTGGCAAGGGTCACACTTCCTTACTAACCTTTGTGCATCTGAAAAGAGAGTGGGCCACCAATATCCTGCCCTGAGAATTTTATGAGCTGTTGTTTGGGCAGTATAATGTCCACCACACAATCCTTTATGCATGTCAATCAAAACATTGTTAGCCATGTTCTCATCCACACATCTTAGCAGCACACCATCAGGGTTTTTCCAGTACAGCTCACCTTGAACAACAACATACCTGATTGCATGTAGCTTTAGAGTCCTCTTTTGACAGTCACTGAAATGGGAAGGACAATTCAGATTTTGCAAGTAATAGATAATATCCTTGTACCATTCAGATCCTGATACATTTACACTCTCATCTTGGACTGCATTAACTTGGCATGCTTCCAAGTTTGACTGTGCCATCATCTTGGCTAATCCTTGTCCTCTTATCAACTTAGTAACTTGTATGTCTATGTTGAATTCCTGCAGTTTGTTTATCCATCTGCACCTTCTTCCAGTCACCTCCTGCTAAGTGAATATGTCTTTGACTGCTGCATGAGGTACATATGCAATGATATATGACCCTACCAGGTATGGTCTGAAACTTTTGATGGCTCTAACTAGTGCATATGCCTGCTTTTCCATAATATCATACTTCAACTCAGAGGCCTGCAGGGACATACTGAAGAAAGCGATGGGCTGTTCAAAACCATCTTCATTTTTCTGTAACAAACATGCAGCAATTGTATGAAAGGAAGCAAAAGAAAATACTTGGAATGGCCTAGAAAAATCAGGAGATTTAAGAACAGGGGCCATCTTTATTGCCTCTTTGATATTCTGAAATGATTCTGTTGCTTCCCTTTCCCAGTTGACAGTTGCATCCTTCTTCATCATCTTGGAAATGTTCCTTGTGGTTTCTGCAAAGTTAGGAACAAATCTTCTAACAAAATTTATTTGTCCAAAGAAGGACTGAAGTCCTTTCACAGTTTTTGGCATTTGAATCCTGTCAATAGCTGCCACTCTCTCTGGATCTATCCTGACTCCATCCTTGGAAACAATATGTCCCAGAAGCTTTCCTTCAACTACTCCGAAGGCACACTTCTTTGGGTTTAAAGAAATACCATATTCTAGTGCTCTTATGAAAATCTGCTCCAGATGCATACAATGCTGCTCCTCTTTCTTTGAGTAGGCAGTCAGGTCATCCTGATACACAGCCAGGATTGAATCAATCAGCCCTGCAAAAGCAACATCCATTGCTCTTTGAAATGTAGCACCTGCATTTGTTAGTCCAAATGGCATTCTAACATACACATACGTTCCCCATGGAGTGGTAAAGGCAGTCTTATACTGTTCTGATTCTTTTACCTTCACCTGATTATATCCTGAAAATCCATCCATCATGGATAGGAGTTCACAACCAGTTACTCTCTGCAACATAGCTTCCATATTAGGCAATGGATAGTTATCCTTCAAAGAGGATACATTCAAGTTCCTGAAATCAACACAAAGCCTAATATCACCATTCTTTTTCCTGACTGGGACAAGGTTAGACACCCAAGTTGAATGCCTGATAGGCACAATTATTCCAGCTTCCCTGAGCCTTTTGAGTTCTTCTTGCATCTTGGGAGCTAAGGTAGGATTTATAGGCCTTTGCCTTTGTCTAAATGGCTTAGCTTCAGGCTTCAATGGGATCTCATGCTGGAATAAGTCCTCCCTATATGCTTTTAGGTCCTCATATGACTAGGCAAAAACATGTTTATACTTTCTCAGCAATGCAATCAGCATACTTCTAATGTGTGGTTTTAGCTGTTTACCAATATATACCTTCTGAGGGGTCTGAGATGTCCCCAAATTTATTTCTTCTAAATCCTCCTTATTTGTGGGGGATGTCCTTGTGACCATTTTGTCTCTACTATCAAAGGCTCTTTCCAAAGCCACTAACCCTCTAGGGATCTTGTTAGTCTTCAACTGAATGATCTCTTTTCCCACAAGAGTCTCTTTTCCATCTACAGTTTCTACAAAAGCTTGGAAATCAATCTGTTGATTCTCATACTCATCTATGCAGTGCAAAAATTTCAGCAAATCCCTATCATCATCAAACACTTGCCAACTGCATATATTTTCTGGTATGGCAGGCCTAATTTTAACTTCTACATTTGTAACACCTGACAGAGTGATGTCATATGGCCTTATTGCAACATTGGCTAAGAAATCAGCCATAACATTTTTTGACCTTTCTACCCAGCCAATTGAAAATGCATCAAAAAGTTCAATAGTATCCCAAACAGCATGCTTGTATTGTTTCAATCTTTTATTTTTTGCAGCATACTTATTTCTGATTTGGGATACAATCAGCTCAGAATCCCCAAATACTCTTAACATCTTAATTCCATGTTTGAGAGCAATATTTAGGCCTAAGAGTAAAGCCTCATATTCTGCAATATTGTTTGTGCAAACAAACCTCAGCAAGAAAGAGAATTTGAGGAGCTTACCAGTTGGAGACAAGAAAACAACTCCAGCTCCAGAGCCTTCTTTTGCACAAGCTCCATCAAAAAACATGGTCCATAAGCCTTGCTGATCCAGCTCTTCAATGCAGATATTTTTCTTTTCATCTTCTGTATCACCTGAGACAACCTTGAAGTTATCACAGTCAGTATCCACAAAGCATACTTGTTCATTTGCTTCTTGGTCTTCCACTGTCTCTGATGATCTTTGCTCTCTGATTAGCTTGACATCCCTGCCATTCATTGGAATCATGGCATATGACAGGTCCAGCTGCATACTTCCACCAATTAGTGCTGCCCATCTTCTTGACAACAGCATACCATACTGTGGCTTGATGTCAACCACTGTTATATTCATTTTATATTTCTTTTCAGGGAATGCTGCCAGCTTGAAATCTACATCCTTCATGATTCCAATAACTGGTACCTCTCTGGCATCCATAGCATAACACTTTCCACATGCCTTGTCAATTTTTAATCCAGTTTGTTGCATGATAGCCAAAGGCATGACATTTGTGGATGCTCCAGAGTCAAGCATACAATTTATAATTATTTTACCATTTATAACCAGGGAAACATAAAATGGTTCCACCTGTGAAGGACACTTTGTCATGGTCATTCCTAAATAGACTTCAGGAGTCTCATCTTCTTCATTACACATGACATGTTTCTCACCCTGGGTCTGATCATTTTGTTTAGCTTGAAAAGGTACCCCTGAGATTAGGGATATTGCCCTATTCTTGATCTCTTCCACTTTCATGAGTTCCATAAGTGGAACAGAGACCTTTACCTGAGAGAGGATCTGGGCTATATCAAATGGAGCACAGTTTTGTACAATAGTTGTAGCTTGCTCCACAATCTTGCTTTTATCCTGAGCTGATTTAGTTTTCATTTTCATAGTTCCCTGATCATCATTCTTGTCTTGGGAACCTCTACTTTGATCTTCAGCCTGAGGGGTTTTGTTTTCTGGTCCTTGAGATTCATGACCTGTTCTGTATCTAAAGTTCTGCTTATTATTTACCCACTGCCTTTTTTGTGGTTCAGTTCCTTTATGACCATGCACCAGCTGACCTGCAGAAATATCTTCTGGCTGATGTGGGCTGCCAACTTGATTTTTACCTCTGAGATTGTAGTTGCTTTTGACCTGAGCAACTGCTGCAGCTGTGAAGGCTCTAATTTCCTCATCAGAAGGTCGTTGCAAGTTACTCAGAAAATTGTGTGAGTTCTGAGCATATACATAGTTATCTTCATTATCTTCATCATATGGGGACTGTTGGCAGGCCTGAACTTGATGATCTGTATTGTCATCAGCATCATACAGAGTGTATCCATTGCCTACGGACATCATATTAACATCATCATCCTGCACATGATGTGGCTCATTGCATTCATTACAGGATGTAGCATTATCATACAAGGATTGAGCAATCATACACTGTGACTGTGAATGCGGCATCTGACAAATTATACACCATGGAGCATCATCAGTAATATTTATAGTTTTCTTTAGGGGATCAGGAGTTTCCTTGACATGTTGAGCCCTCTGATTTGTGTTGTTACGTGGAAATACAGGCTTACCATCATGCCAATTGGTGTTATAAGGCATATCATGTAGTGATGGCCTCTTTTCCTGCCTTTGATAGACTTGCCTATCAGGACCCATCCCTTTTTCACTTCTAGCTAATCTATAGCTTAGGTCCTTAACAACATTTGCCAGTTTGTCTATCTTATCTTCAGGAGCAGATGTACTACCTTGAGTGTTCTGAGGCTTGTTTGGATTCTGCAGAATTTTTATATCATCCCTTCTATTTGTCTTGCCTGATGCTTTCCTATTGTTTTCAATATTTACTGCAATCCTGAAAGCATCCCTGAGAGTGGCAGGACCTTTATCTCTTAGTCCATATGCAGTCTTTGCATCAAAGGCATTGATATACAAAATTATGCACATTGGTTCATTTGGCCTCATGTGATGTGGCAACTTGTTCAACACTTTAGTAAATCTTGCATTAAAGTCTGCAACCTGCTCATTTGACCCTTTGGTGATACTGGTGAACTCATTTACAAAGAAGCTAGGGTCAGTTTTATCACCATATTGCTCCTTGAATATCCTTTTAAAATCATCCCATGATGAAATACTCCGGTCAGGCAGATTCCTGTACCATTCTCTTGCCTCATCTATTAAGGATTGCATGAATGACTTCATGAAAACATCCTCATGCTCAACCTCAAAATTATCCATGACATTTTGAAAGGCCTTTAGATGATCTTCTCCTGACACTGTGTTATTTCCTGAAAATTTAGGCACTTGCAGCCTCAGATGCTTGTCAATGGGGTTAGGATACCCAGGAATACCATCAAACACCAGCTGCCTGAATCTATCTAGCTGCATGGGCTGTCTGTTTGGCTGATTAACATTAACATTTCTGTTTGCATTCTGGTTTCCTGCATTGTTCAGTGGTATCCTAGCATCATTCACATTTTGTCTCTCATCATGATGCTGATGTTGCATTTCATATCTTTGCTGATGTCTTTGCATATTTGCATTCTCTAGGGTAGGAACTGAATTATTTTGGGCAGTTCTTAAGGCTTGCACTTTCTGCTGTATATCATCTCTGATTTTCATGGCTTGTAGGTATTCTAGTTCTGCTCTTAGACTTTTGATTTCTTCAGCCAATTGTTCATCCTTAGGTCTGGAGGTAGATGGTCTCATACCATTCTGGTCATCATCTTCATCATCCCTCAGAGACTCTGCCTCTTCAAACCTTTCACTTGGGTCTAGAAAAGGGCATTCTTGGAACACCTCTGACCTCATTCTCATGCTACCACCCTGTTGCCTCTCATATGCACCTTGAATATCAGCTTCTGCAGTTGAAAAATAAGGCGCATGCTGTCCTGATGGCCTAGGGTTATCTTGTACATCATCACTTTTTCTGGGGGAGCTCTCATGACTAACTGAGACAGTTCCCTTTCTTCTATACATCATTCTTTTTGTTAATGGTAACTCTTCAAATAGAGGATTTTGTTGGGATTTTCTCCCCTGCATATAAATTTTACTTTGACCGGTTGGGAGATTACTTCGGAGTCGCCACCTATTACTAGGAACTGTTTTCTTCTGAAAACCAGGGTTCTTTCACAAGGGTCCCCAGCGGAGTCGCCAATTTCTGTTGACTTTTTCCCAGACTGGATGCTTATTCCCAGATTTCCCTACAAGGTAGCCATCAGTGATCAACAGGATCTCTGGGCCAGGGGGCCAACAGTGTAGGAGATAGACTCTATATTTTATCTCCTCTTCTTCTTCAGGCTCTGCAAGACCTAGGGGGGTATTCCCTACTCAACATCCATGAAGATATGCATACAAGGCTGGGATGCTGACAGAAAGCAGATAGTCCTCTTGTAAGTAGACCAAAACTGAAAGATAAGAGCAAAGGGGCTAGCTTTGGGCCTATTAGCAGTTGTAGACAGAGGACTGAGGTTCCTAAACTAATTCTAAAGTCCTAATGGTTGTTTTAGATTTTGATTTGGAGTTTAAGTGTGGATGCGAAGCTGGACATGGTTATAACACAAGAACAAAGCATGATTGGTGCCTATCCAGGGCCTGGAGTCAGTAGACATACACCTGTGAATGATCAGCATAAACAACTAAAACTAGATTTCAAGGGGATATATGTGATACCTGCCTTACAGGTATCTCCCAATACAAAGTGTTAGGTTATCTCTACTTATGGTATCCCTACTGCAGTATACCCTTCCCAATGTTCAACCTGAAAACAGTTTAATCTACCCCTTGAGCAGAAGTTAAAAGATCAGACATTCAACATAGGAATTCTATGCTCTAGAATCTAAACATTACTCAAATATCCAGATTCAGAAGAAGAATACATGCAATACTGGAGACAGAATTAACACAACACATGCTAAGATAGCATTTCTCATATAAGTTTAATCATGAAATCAGTGGGTTCATGCCAAAAACATACAACAAGAGATACATAAACTCACAGGTAAGCTGTACAGAGCAACCAGATCAGCTTGTTATGCATTACAGAGCCAAAAATCTTCAACTTTCAACAACCTTTCAAATGAGCAACACCACCTGCTTATAACAGCCAGGTAGGTGTTCAGCAATTAATCACAATGTTGACCAAAAATCCCGCCAGATACACAGTATCATGGAAATGGCGCTCAAACACAACCAGATTGGCGCCCAAACTTGAATGCAGCAGGTAGGGGAGGAGACAGGAAGATATCTCGAGCCTTGCGCCGCCCCCTAGGGATCCATATCTTCAATCAGGTACTACAACCGTCCACGCCATTGCCCATACCTCTGCAACAATCGCCATTGATGGCGCACCAACCCGCGGCCTCGGGAAGAACATCTAACAGTTAATCACAACCACTTCCCGCCGAGACTCATCATCATGATATTTCGAATATGCAGGATAACATTATCCCACATGCACCCCGCAATGACCTCTTTGACACTTTATATACTAGGTCATGAGCATATATGATGTCGGTGCTTTTGCTCCTGACGACACTAGTATAAGACTTCATCATCATCATCCTCCAGCAGCATGATATCCTGTTGCCTGAAATATCACCCTGACGTCATCATCATAACGCAAAACAACTGCATGATATTCACCTTCACCCGCACAACCGGATCCACCGGAGGAACATCCTCCTGCTGAGCTTAAACCAAAAGTCTGGCCGATGAACATCCTGATGACATCATCATCATATTAACATCATCATGATATTCGGAAGACAACCGGATATTTGAAAATATCCTCCTGATGTTCAAATATCAGGTTGCACTGTAGCTCCACTATAAGATCGAGGCGATAACTGAATATGATGATGCTGCTTGAAAAGATCACCCCCTGTAGATAATGCGCGAAGCCGGCAGGCAGATATCTCCTTGATATCAGCATCATCATGATGCTCGAACAAACATATATCCGGGTGATATGAAAATATCACCCCCTCCTTCGGAAATATCATGATGCAGATAGGCAGAAAGAAAGATATCACCCTGATATAAGGATGACGTCAGCATCATCAGGATGACAAAACAACGAACAAGAAGTGATACAACATCATCAGGATGATATTGACTAAGATCATCCTGACGTTCAAAATATGATGACCCTAGTGAATATCGGGTCGCACTTAGAACTCTTCAACAACATCATCAGGATGATCATAACCAAGATCACCCGATGATAAAAATATCACCCCGGCGAAATATCATGAAGGCAGAAAATATGATGACCTCCGCAAGCAGCAGGATGATAACTGGAAATATGATGATGATGACGACGACCCTAAAGAAAAAACAAGTTAGGTCGAACAACTTAGAGAATAACCCCTTCAAGATAATGGGGCAACATCATCATCATGTTTGGGCAAGGTGATAAATGGAAGATCACCGGATACTTTGAAAAATCACCCTCGCAAGCAGATCAGGGTGCACTGTAGCTCGTCAGCATCATCAGGATAAAAACCAAACATCACCCGATAACTGAATATGATGATGACGATGAAAAACTAGTCGACGAAGAACATGATGATGCAGACCACCATCGAACCAAATATGATGATGATGACCTCCTCCTCAGGAAAATATGATGCTGCAGTTGAAAAATGCTGAGGAGGTCCAACACTTAGAAAAAATGGGCAAGAAGATAAAGGGTTCAAATGAAGAAACCCCCTGATCATGACAAATCAACCCTAGGTCAAAATGAGTGCTAACAGAAGCTATGAATGAAATAACCAAATATGGCAGGTGGTACATCTAGTTTGAGAAGTTCACATACCTAAGGGTACAAGGTTTCACTGGGATAGCTTACAAACTCCCTCGATAACTAGATGATAAGACAGTTCTCCTGGAATTATCTAGGCAATTGATCCCTTGTGCTAAAAAACTCAAGCACCTACATAGAACCAATGTACAATTTCTCATCCGGTTTGACAAAGGGAATTATCCATGTCCTTCATTGGCATCAGCTAAACATTCAAATAAAGAACTCCAACTTCTCAACCTCCACTACTACAATGCAAGGGATCACTTTGATCCAAATAAGGTGATGGAGGTTTGTAAGAAAAAAGTTGTTTCACAAGATGCATATAGAAGACTTTTGTCCCAACTGCATGGATGATTATGAAGTCATGAAGGAAGCTCATTCAAGGTTATCTTTGGCCTTCATAGGGAAATTTCACATCATTGCAGTACAAGATCAGTTGGAGGATGATGAGAATTTTATGCTCAAAGAAACTTGGGAGGTTCAATACCGTCAACCAATCCCTCTTCCTAATTGGGCCAATGCAGAGAAAAGTTCTCTTGATATCGTAATGAAAGAGCCTATTAGACTAAGCAAGGCATGGGTGAGAGGTCAGATAGCTACCTTGGAGAGACAAGGGGTGCAGCTCACATATACTGCACTAGAATCAGATAAAGAATCTGGGGGAGAGGAGGATGAACCGATAGACATAACAGATGAGGCAGAACTAGTTCAAAAGTAGAAATCTGACAGTGAAGAGCGTGTACCCTTAGCAGAGAAGGTTAAGGCACAAAAGAGTAAGAAAATTTTTGCAATACCATCTAAGAAAGATTAGCCTCCTTCTACTAGGACAAGAGCCTCAATGAAAAGGGATGTACCCAGTGGTTCTGGAGAGGGCTCTAAGGTGAAGAAAATCAAAGTAAAAATGGTTAGCCAGACTGTAGAAGTTGCTATTGCTACAGGTCATGATGGGACTAACCTGCCAACTTCCCCATCTCCTTTTGTCTCAAATATAAATACAACTGTACTCTCCCCAACAGCTGCTACTGCTGCATCTCCTTCCATTACTTCTATTGTTGTACCCATGACCATGGCAACCATTGTTCAAGAGACTGTCTCTGCTACCACTTCACCTTCTACTACTGTGTCAATTGTTTCTTATTCATTGGCAGTGTCCTCTAGCACCCCTAGTAGTCCCATTTCCTCTATTGTTGCCACCTCATGTTCCTCTACCACAACCACACCTTTACCTTCCCTCTCTTACACTCCATCATCTACCTCCACAACATTACCTCCCATTTCTACAATTCTTTCACCTTCTCTTCCCTTACCCTCACTATCTATTTCTTCACCTATCATCATTTCCTCTTCTTTGGGGTCGGCCATGTTTGCTAATTTAACACAAGTAAATTTATCTTTAGCTGCAATGCCAATATCCTCTGCCATTCCTATCTCTCAGATGCCCTTTGATCAAAATTCAACCTCCTTGGCTGTGCCACTACTACCAGGAATTGATAAGGTATGTGCAGAATTCGGTTTGCAAGAGCTAGAAACAGAAACATTACCATAATCAAATAAAGATACATTTGTTTAGGCAAGTAATAAAATCCCAGATGAATCCTTGGCTGAAGCGGTCAGCATTGAACTGATTGATATATCTGAGAGTCCTCCTAAAAAGGGTCCAACAGAAGAAGTCTTCAAATTAGCTCAAGAGAATGTAATGGTAAACTAGAGAAACCTAGATGATGATGAAGATAAAGAAGTGGATAAAGATAAGGAGTCAGAACAAGAGCAGGGATCACTTGAAGAGCCTACCAAAATCGATAGTGAGAATGTCAATGAACTAAGTCCTCTTCTTCAGCACGTGAGTGGTTATAGAATAGAGTGACATACCCTGAGCCATAGGTGGAAATAATGCAATTAAATTTGAGTAGAATCTTGTCACAGGCTCAAAGGCCAAAGAAACAAAAGAAAGCAAAGGTACAATCAAGAATCTATAAGGATGAGACAGGATCTAGGATCGCTGAAATAGCTGTCCCACCAGCCAATATAAGTAGAGACCAAGTCAAAGTCGAGGACTACGTTATCTCAATAGTTGATCTGGTACCAACCACTCATGCTCAAAGAGTTGATGATTTTAAAGGGTCTGTCACCTCAATCCTAGAGCAATTGGATAAAGATGAATTATCAAAGAAGAAATTAAAGTAGCAGAATGAGGAGCTTCGGACTTGCCTCCAATTCTTGATCAAACTAGTTGATGCCAGTGGAGATATAAGGATAGTGCCTACCTTCCTATCCACAGATGAAATGGCAAAGCTTGGTGAGGTAAGAACCATGTCACGAGGGACTCAAAAATAGTTAATTAGAGTATTTGAAAAGGGATGTGAAACCATTGATGCTTTTACCCAAGCACATAAGAAATTGGTTGCGCTTCATGAAAAGTGGAAGGATCTGCGGGAGGAGTGTGACTCTTTCAAAGAATATTATTCTCACATGTTTCCTAGAGTAAAGAGCATGAGAGATTTGTCGGCGCAGACTTTAGTGGTTGAAAATATTCTGACTAGAGAAAAATTATCGAAGGCTATCAAGTGGTATCAACAGCTAAAATTGAGAAAAGAAACTTTTAAGAACATAAAATAAGTTTATAAGCCAACAGATGAAGAAATTCAGGCATTAACTTATGATATTAATAATTCTTTAAGAGATTGCCTAGAAGAAGCTTATAATGACTATGCACCTTATGATGTTGAAAAATGCAAAGACAAATTGCATAAGGTCATTTTTGAGAATACTGAGTTAGATATGGAGGATAGATTGGATAAAGCTAGCGACCTCAAGGCTGAGTTCAATGCATTCAATAAGGTCGGGGTAGAAATAGAGAAAATATACAGCAAGTTCAGCCAAGAGCTGGAGATGTTTGAATATTGAATCAGCCATCTGAAGAATCAGATCCCTTGGAGATCAATCCAACACTTGAAGCATGGCTGAACTACCGTAATAAGTTAGCAGAAGAAGACAAAATCAATTTGGTTGAAGAGCCTTGATATGTTTTTGGATATTCTGAAATGTAATCCCATCATAGTTGTAAATTGCTATATTTGTGATAGCATGTGACTCTATTTTATCTCTTTTGTGCTTTAAAAATGATCTTTTCTATTAATATATTGAGTTGGGTAGTCAAATTGACTAGATTCAATGTATTTGGGGACTATTTTTTGTCTTTTTCATAAAAGAGAAAATGTATTTCAGGATTTACAATTAGCTATTGCAAATGCATTTATTGATGTAATCTAGATAGTCGGTGGTGAGTTAATCTCCACCGTTCATTGAAAAACTTGGTATGCCACTTTCCTATATAAAGGGTTGCCATTTCCACTATTTGTAAGAGAGAATTTGATGCCGAATTGTTGACACTCTGCCATTTGAAGTAATACAAAGCAAGTTTCTGCAGTGTTTCTGAGAATTTGTGTGTTGTATTCCTTATTTGGTTTTCATGGTTCGCTTCCTACTCTCCCATAGTTAGTTGTGCTTTTATAATGTTCATGGTTTGCTGAAAGTATCTGATGAATACTCTAAGTCCATACTTTTAGTTATTTGCTGATGGTAGATAGCTATTCAAAGTTAGTCTAGGCTGATCATTTATGCTAAAGTTTAATTGCATTTCACAAGTTAAATTGCATCATTTATTGGGTATTTAACAAATGAATGTAATCTGAAAATCTTTCTGTAGATTAGAAATGCAAATAAGGTGAAAATACTAAACAAAATGCAATAAACACCAAGTTATACCTTACAAGCAAATCCAATCCCATCAAGGGAGGAAGGAGCCTTTGCACCCAAAACAAGCTCCTTGACAAAGATTACCCTAGACAATTGATTTAAATGTGAAATGCTACTCAAAGTTGCAACTCACTATTCTAGCTCAAGAGTTATTTTGGCATGGTAACTTTGCATAAACTTGGATGATGAAAATGACTTGGGAGAGGTTCTATTTATAGATTTTTGGAAGGGATTTTGATCCAAGAGTGGAGATTGATTTGGAAGATCAATGGTGGAGGATAAAAGTGATGTGGAGGGCCTAGATTCAATCTTGAATGAATGGAGGGCTAGGAATAAAAGTGATTCTTTTATTCATTTTGGGAAAAGGGGTTATTTAATGAGCATGGGGGTGAAGGATTATTTTCGAATAAAAGATTCATATGGGGGAATGTAAATGAATTAAAAATTCATGTGGGGAAGAGAGGAAATAAATGAGTATGGGGTTGTAAGGAGAAATAAATGTGATGTGGGATGTTTTTAAATGAAAAATTGACTTATGTGGATTTAATTCAATTTTTTATTTGGAGGATGTGGGGAAGGGTGTTAAACAAGGTTTGACCACCCAAATGAAGGGGTTAAGATTAATTAAATAGAGGTTTTATTTAATTAATCCTAGGGCTCGGATGAGGTAGGCGAGGGTAGGCAATTAAATAATAGCTATTTAATTGTCTAGGGTAGGGATAGGTTAATTATAGGCTGAATTAATTAGTTAACATGGTTTTAACTAATTAATTGGATTTAGTGAAAAAGGGGAAATTGATTTAATAAATATTGCATATTTATTAAATAAATTGGCTAAGGTTTGGACTATTGAATTAATGAAATTAATTCAATTTTGGGGATAAAATGGTTTGAATTTGGAAAACGAAAGGGTTAATTAATTAAATAAAAATTTAATTAATTGGTTAGAAGGGAAATTGGTGTGTTTAGGGTTGTATGGAGTCGGTTAGATGGTAGAAGACATTTTTAGGTGTCTACACTTTCAATTTCCATTGAAGATAGCATCATTTTCTGTAGTGTTGTAACGTCAATTTTCAATTTGCTAACTCATAAAACTGTTTAAGTTTTAGAGTATTTGTCTACTTAAAGTAACCCATACATTGTGAATGTCACTTAGGATTTTTCTAAAACCCTAACCCCTTTTGCATTTTCTTTGAAAACTATTGTTAGATTAGGATTTCTAGCAACATATTACATTGTCTTATCAACTGAAAGTCATAAAGGGTTTATGTGTACTTGTTGTCCCGACTCAAAAATATCTGTAGATTACATGTAAGACCCCTTGTAGGTACAACTAGAACATACCAACTGAGAGATTCCAAGAAAGCTAAGACCTAGATGTATTATCCTTGGAGTAGTCTTACCTAGGGTAGGATACTTTTCAAGAGAGGTATGAAACTAACAATCACACCTGCGTTGTTGTGTGCTAAAACACTCATCAACAGGTTGGGAATGGGTAATCTTCTTGTGGATCAACTAAGCCAAGGATGGTATTCCTAGAGGTATCACTTAATAGCCTGATTAACAATAATAGAATATGTTTTCATGCTCATATCATTGCAACAATACTCAAACTGCTATCTTAATCCCTAAATAGAGTCACTGGATTAAGACAAGCTTGTTGCACTAAAGCCTCTATTTAAGCTGATAAAAAGCACTCTTGCAATAATGGAAGGTACTAGTATGCATGTTTGGTTTGCTAAAATTGGCACTTAGAAGATTCACTAACAATATTTTCTAGTTACAACACAAAATCACAACAATGCATACAGGTGTAACTATTTACTTCACACTTGATAAATTTGTTTTAGTATTTTAGAAAAGGTGTGGGTGATCAGACATTTTAGACCAGTTCCTATTAGGATGGGTTACAAATTCCACAGTTCAACAAAGGATAAGATAATATAGAAATGGAAACAAGCACTTTCTGGATACCCAGAAGCAGAAAAACTAATAACCAATGAGGAATTTGCTTAGTAATCCTTTATCAAAATGCAATCATTCATTTAAAACCATGGAAGATATCATCACATAGCATGTAATGTTTTAAGAATCCATCATATTCATCTGATCAATGGTTACAATCATACCATGAAGTGTGGCAAGAGGAAACCCTAGTAGAAACTTGGGATTTCCTTGAAAAAATACATGAGAAAAAGGAGAAGTTCATACATTGATTCTTGAAACCAATTTTAATCTTTTCATGACCTTTTTATCTTCCTTGCTGGAGAACTATAACTTTTTTGTTCTTTGAAACCCTAGAGAGCTCTACACTTTTGTTGTCTAACAAATTGCCATAAGACCAACCCTTGAAACGAGTTTTAATAGATTGCCTTTATAGCCTTCACAACTTAGATCTGAGGATGGAATGGGCGGGAAAACCCCCAACAACCCCACCAACTACAATAAAGACATTAAATTCAACTACCAATTTCTCATTAATGGCAATCTTGGAAGTTGTTGGTGTATTTCCCAATATTTTTGAATAGTTGAAGGAGCAGGGAGGGAAAAACAGTTGAGCCCCGACCAATTGGGCTTCCACCAGGCAATCAACTCTCAAAGGGTGAAGAAAGAAACACTGATCTCTAAAGTCGGAAAGGAACATAGGGAAACCATCAGGTTTCAGAGATTGAGCCTTCACCATACCTCATGCATTTGAAAGATAAGAAAGGGAACTGCTCGACTCTTTGATCCTGAAATACACAGAATAATTTTGAAGATCATCAGGATTGGGCATCTAACCCCGCCACTAATGCTTACAACCTGCAAGCGAACAAGAAACTCTTTGGAGTCCACCACCTAAAAACTTGGCACCTTAGAGAAACAGTTAGAGATCAGGCCTCAGATCTTCACCCTTCAGCCTTCAAAAACGAAAGAGGAAAAGAAACCTCCCGATCTCTGACACCTGAAAGACTTAGAATCTTTTTGGAGCTTCATCGAACTTCAACAATTGGGCCCTCACCCTTCCACCTTCAAAAAGGAAAGAGGAATATAAAATTCCAGATATTGGATGCCCAAAAGACTTAGAAACTTTTGGAACTCGTTAGACTTTAGCAATCAGGCCCTCTGCCCACTCCCTACTGGGAAGAAGAAGGAAGACTACCACCCTGACCTCCAACGCCCGAAAATCTTAAACAACCTACAAATTACCAAGGTGGATTTTTTGGAGCTAATATCAATGGTACAATAGAAGAAAGAACCTCAAAACTCTGAAGCTTTGAAAAAGGAATAAAATATAAGGGAAATGCCAGAAAAGTTTGGACTTAGCTTTTTTGTGGGCTTCTTCCTTGCACTTCAAAAAAGGAAAACACTTAGAATTTTTTTGGAGGGAACCCATTTCAAAATAGTCTCAGATCAGATATAAATGATGTGTTAAAAAACAAAGGCACAAAGAGGGAATTTTGATGGATTTTGAAAGATTTTTCAAATACCTGGCTTGAAAATAGGAATCTCAACATATAGTTTGGGCAAATTAAGATAGGAGTTTCAGAAATAGATTGTTGAATCTATGTAAAAGCTTACTTGGCTTCGTGACTCCATTCAATTTTGGCGTCTTTCTTTATCATGCCATTTAAAGGATTGAGAATATTAGCAAAGCCAGTGATGAATTTTCTAACAAAATTGATCTTACTAAAGAAAGATTTTATCACCTTTTTGCTTCCTAGAATTAGCAACTTCAAAATTTCCTCTACTCTCTTAGTGTCTATGGAGATACCTTTCTCCAAAATGACATGTCCTAACAATTTTCCTTCAGTTACTCCAAAGATGCATTTCTTTATATTCAATGATATTTTGTATTGTCTGCATCTTTAATGTATCTTCTTCAAATATGTTACATTATTACCCATGTCTTTAGAGAAAATTGTTAGATCATCCATATAAATGGTAATGCAAGTTTACCAACCAAATCTTTGAAGGTAATATCCATAGCTCTCTGGAAAGTTGCACCTACATTTATCAAACAAAAAGGCATTATCCTATATGCAAAAGTTCATCATTTAGTTATGAAAGTAGTATTCATTTTTTCTTCATATTTAACAAGGACTTGATTGTAGTCTAAATATCCATCTAAGAAAGACATCATCTAAGATCCATTAACTATTTGAATCACTTCATCTAAAGATGGTAATGGGTAATTATCTTTTTCTAACAACTTATTTAGATTTTGGAAATCTACACAGAGTCTAATCTCACCACTTTTCTTCCTTACAGGGACCAAGTTGGCCACCCATGTGGAATTCCTAACAGGGAAGATAATCTATGCTGCAAGCAGTTTTTGAACTTCTTTGAAGATCAATGGCTCTATCAAGGAATTTAATGGCCTTTGCTTTTGTCTAAAAGGATTTATGTTTGGCTTGAGAGGGATGGTATGAGTGATAATTGAAACTATCAGAGATTCTGAGATCTTAGTATCACCAGGTTATCACATCCTTGTAATCTTTTAAAACCTTAGTTATATAATTCTTTTCTTTTTAGGAACAAGTCTTACCAATGAAGATATTTCTTTCTACACTTGAATAACAAATCTTGGCTTCATTTGAAATCCTTATAAGTCCTTTGGCTAACATCTATTTCATTTTGTTTTCCTTGTTTTCCTAATATGAAACTAGCATTTCATTTGTATACAGAAGAATAGGAAATTTTTTTCTAAAGCCCAATTTTTGGTATTTATTTGAGGAAGGTATTTGTGATGAATTTTGATCTTGTTTAGGAAGCAATGTAAGAAATTTTAGGGGCTATTTTTTTAAAAGAAGATAAAAGAGTGTAGGTTAATTATGATATCTCCTTGATATTCATTTCTAATCTCTTGGATCTCATCTGAGACAAGGAGGTGGTCAAGGCATTGATAGTGTTTTCTATAAAACAAGAGTACAAGGTGGCTACATAAATCCCTAGAGGTGTCATAAGTGTCCCTAGTAAGTTGTTGTCATTTGTGAGAAAATATTTTAAGGGTTTCATGTTGATGGGTCTTTTAGAGACCTAAAAAACATTCTTCATTCAATTGGAGGAAGTGCAACATATGTAAAACCATTTGGTTCAAGGAGAGGAAGACTATTCACCAAGGGTTAATTTAGTTCACATACATGAACTCCTTTTTAGATTTCCTCTTTGTGCATTAATAATTTCAACATGGAGTAACCAAGAAAGCCATTAAGGTGTCTATGAGAGAGGCTAAATTATTGTCATCCATTGGTGACTAAACTTCTTTTGATGCCATCCCAAACATCCCAAACCCAATTGTTAAACTAGTTTAAAGTGTGATGTTTTAAGTGCCTATATTTTAAAGATAGTTTTTGTTAAAAAAATTTAAACCCAAGTAATAACTTTTAATCTCTTATTTTAGAAGAATTTCCTTGGTAAGACATTTCCATTTTTATTAGAGGCAACACCTAAATGGTTCTTCTCAAGTTGCACACATTTTTATTTGTTTGAATGTGTGTTTAAACTAAGAGACCCTTGATCTTGGGAGTAGAATGAAAATTTATGGCATTTCCATATGATCTTATGAATTTGATCAATGCAACTATTTATGTTTGGTATTATAGACATCGTATATCAAGTTAATTTTATTTTTCACCATGATTTTGCCTTGAAGCTTACCTAAAAATTAGTTTGGCATAATAACACTGATTTTATCCTATTCTTGAATGGATTGAAAGAATTTGAGAGGTGTTTTGACAAGAAAAATATTCAAAAAGATGGTTCCAAAATAATTAAGTTATTGTCTACAAAATGAAATCATGTGTTGCATTAAGTTTAGACAATCTTCATTAATTGAGGACAAGGTGAGGCAAAGAGAATAAAATTGTGGCCTAAAATGTTAAAGCATCTCAAAGAAAATTTTCTACCTTCAAACTATCACAAGAGTTATTAGAACAATTTCATAATTTGAAACAAAAGGGAGCTCTCCATCCAAGAGAATGCAGAAGAATGATTAAGATTGTAATTTTTAAAAATTTCCCATATATTATTTCTATGTAGTTTCCATTTTCAAATATATTTTTTATTTGAGAAACTCTATTTCCATCTATCTGCTATAGTTTATTTTATGATTAAATACTTTTAAAATTACTTTTAGAGATATATTAAATTTATTTTTTGATCAAGAGTCATTTCATGATAGGCTGTAAATATCTGTGCCTATTAGCCATTCAGTGGTACTTCAAACCTTCTCTTCCATCTTTGATTGTTGAAGAACAAGGAAATTGTGTCAAAGGTTCACAAATAATAGTTGGTATTGTCTTGGTTCATTAATTAGTTCATTTTATTATTGCCAATAATAGAAAAAGGATTACATGTTAAACTTGATATAGTGAAACCTTATAATTGAGTTAATTGGGACTTTATGGATAAAGTATGAAAAATTCAGATTAACATGGAATTGAGGGAATAGGTTTATGGTTGTTACTCTTAAACTACTTTTTTGTTTCAATTAATAGTTATGTAGAAGGTTTTTTCTCCTCTTTTTAGGGATTTTGACCATGGGATCCCTTTCCCCCTATTTTCTCATCTTGATCTATGAAAATAGGAAGAAGAAAGATTAAAAGATAACAAAATTTCCTTGTACATATTTCCATGTTGCATCCATGTAGATTTTAAGTAGAAAAATTAGTAGTGTTTGTTGGAATATATGCTCCAACATAAATAAATGTAATAGTAAACTATTGTGTGTGTAGACAACTCATGGATATGTGTTGTTAACTATATGTTAGGTGTAGGTTTATGAGGAATTGTAGGGTAGTTGTTAGTGTAGAGGTTGGACAGTTCCAATATAACTATACGTCTATGTATGTGCATAAATAAAAATATCTGTCAATAAAGAGTTTAGTGCAAGAATTGTGAATTTGTGTGTATGTTACTTGTCTCTATAGTGCTACAATCTTCATTTTCTATTACGGTATTAGAGCACAAAGATCCTTACAGCCAAGTCTAGGCAACCGATTGAAAACAGAAGAGGCAAATCGTTTACAGTCTGTAGATTGTTATTGGTACAGATCCATTGTAGTTTTTTAAGGAAGAGCCATATTGCTTAGGAGATGCTACTACACTTAGTGAATTCTCTACAAAGATATTTCTCTCAAAATACATAGATTTTATATTTGCTTCCAAGAAAGTTTAGTTATAGATTTTTTCTAGAAATGAAAGAACCACCAAACATTGACAGTGATGATGACTTCACTAAAGATGAGGCACTTTTCCTATTTTAAAGAGGTCAACACTTTTAAGATAGGGAGGGATGCAGTGGAAGATAGGTAGATGTTCAAAAGTCTGAGATGCTTGCGGATCAGAGAAACTATACCTCATTGGGGTTATAAGACCTACATGTGAGGATTGATGTCCAATAGTTTAGGGGAGATCTTAAATCTAGAAGTTCAACATCATACCTTTATGAGGGTGATGATACACTTCATGTTTAAATGGTGTCCAATGATGTTGGGAACATGGATTACAACTGGGAGACTATACCTGGAATAGGGGTCAGCTTAAAGAAGTCTTATTGGTCTAAGAACTGTTTATAAAAATAGCTTCTGAATAATGTATTTTTTGTTGTTTTTTATGTTGTTAGTCAGCTTAGTGTTGTAGCATTAAGAGGGGGTGTTGGAATATATGCTCCAACATAAATAAATGTAATAGTAAATTGTTGTACGTGTAGACATCTCATGGATATGTGTTGTTAATGTTATGTTAGGTGTAGATTTTTGAGCAAATGCATGGCAGTTTGATAGTGTAGAGGTTGGACAGTGCTAATATAACTCTACGTCTCTGTATCTGTGTAAATAAACATATCTGTGATTTGTGAATTTGTGTGTATATTACTTGTCTCTATAGTACTGCAATCTCCATTTTCTATTAGTGTTATTATATGCCATCAAACACATTTTACTCTATGTAGAGTTTATTATAGATTCAGTCTAATTACATGTAATTTCCTATTGACCGTATATAATTAATCACCAAAATGCAAGGCAACATGCTAGAAATGAGAGAGTAGCTGGCAACAAAGATCTATCTTTTTCCCAATGGTTGTTGTGCATATTTATGTACTGATTCTATTTTAAATTAGTATTATATTTTGTTGATCTTGATGACCACATGCCAAAATGCATGCACTAAACATAAATCCCTGATTACCGTATGTATGTGTTGAAAAACAAGTTCATATTTAATTTTTAGCATTTCTTTCTAACTGCTATTTTCTTTAGTGTAAAAGAAATGAACAACTACTCTTTTAACATCTTGAGATTGCAGGAACTCTATGACTCTTTTATGTAGTATAAATGTCAAAAGGTTTACATCACTAGAAAAGTGTAACCACCCTTAATAAAAAAGCTATTTGTATTATAAATTAGAATACTATACTATATTTTTATAATAAATTTTTATTTCTTAATAAATTAAAGTGTCCTATATACATTTATATAAAATATAGCATGTTAAATTATACAATTTAATAAATATTTTAATTGTAAAACACAATTTAAATTGAAAAAGAGTCCATATAAAATATAGGAAGTTAAATTATACAGTTTAATAAATATTTTAATTGTAAAACACAATTTAAATTCAAAAAAGAGTCCAGAGTCCATCAAATTCCAGGCCTGCCCAGATCCCATAATTACTCAAAAAGTTGAACAAATCCCATTCTACTTCCCTTTGCACCTTTGAAACACAGATTTAGTGTTTCTCCCTCTTTATCTTCACTAGAGTTTTAAGCACTCCTTTTTCCCACTTTCTAACAATTGTTACACCATATCTTTTTAATAATCAAGTTTTTGGTATGCCTCGTATTAGAAATACAATTAGGTGCCTCCTACATACCCACTGTAGTCTCGTATATTATAAGTCACCTGTACACCCAAAATCAGATCGCCCCACATCGTAGACTATAAAAAGATCCATTTCCATTTTTATATCCTCTTCCACTTCTAACGGTACGTTCCTCTATGGCTATCCTCTCTAACGAATACAGAAGAAAAATCGTATCAGAAATATTTGTAAAAAACAAAACAAAAAAACCACAACAAAAGTAGAAAGATGCAGATAATTTACCCACAGTTTCCAGACCATTCGAAAATATATAAAGTTGGCTAATAAAGATCATAAGGAGATGCGGTTAATAAAAACATTAAAACAGCTAACGAGAAGGATCCAATGGAAGAAAAACGAGGACAAAAAAATAGGGTGGTGACGTTTTGCAAAAGACGAGCTGGGCTGGAGCTCTCCGTGTTGTGCGACGCCCAAGTGAGTCCCTTTCTGTTTTGCTCTCTCATGAGGTGAGATTTGGGTGAGAGAGTTAGAAGCAGATAATGATGAGGCCCAGTTGAGCGTCGCACAACACTCAGAGATCTTGCGCTTTCTTTCATCAGCCAGCGCGCCTTCTACAAAATGTCACTGCCTTAATTCTTTTGTCCACTCGAACAAAAGCCTGAGCTGATCCTTTTCAGTAAAATGTGAGGCTTTGCGAAGCGGGAATAAGCCTGTTGAAAAAATAACATTGTATTCGCAGTTTTAAGGAGTATACAAGGACGACTAGGCAGATGTTAGGTGCTCTTTAACAACGGAATTCAATCCGCTCAGAGTTACGTCAACAATGAAAACGTATAACACATTGCGGTAAATAGATGCGAGCTTTCAATCAAAACATGAGAAATCGACATAAATATTAAAAAAAAATGGGTCAAATAAATGGGGGACATAGTTTCCCGTACACTAATAAGCTTCTCTTTAGCGCATGCCAGAGCTATTCGAGAGTTTTGTACGAGGAACTTCTTCCTTGCTCCACCAGAAGGCCACGGGACAAACAAAGGCGAATTGCCAAATCAGAATTGCCTACCTAGTGGCTCAAATAATATATCCAGCCCTCTCGATGGACATTTGACCGTATTTATTAATTAATTGAAATTCAGAATACAACAATATTGTAAAATGTGCATCCAGAGGGTTGGATAGACAATTCGGGGAGATGACCCACTAGTGGTGCACCCTAACTTCACGCCTCTCAAAATCATATGTGGCAATTTCAAATCACTCCAAATTTTTTACAGTAGCTTACTTGGCAATGCCCCTGCTTATAACTAAGGTTTCAGGGCCACATCATCAAATATGATGCCACATCAACATGCTTTTTGTTGAGGTGTCAACTAGTTCCCCCAAAAAAAGGGTGGACCAATAGGTGTGCATTAAGTCATGTTTTGTTGGTGGGCTGATGTGGCATCACATGATTGGTTGTTTTTTAAATTTAAAGGGCACATTTCATTCAATTATTAGTACTTATAGTAACACCAACAACCTTAAAGTCACAACTACTAGTGCTAAACTTTAAAAATATTGGGCCTCAAATGCACATATACTTTCTTAGCCATTGGAACTATCTCATCTATTGGGTCTTTTCCCCTAGTTGACCAATCAAAACATGAGAAATCGACAAAGAGGACATAAATATTAAAAAAAATGGCTCAAATGAATGGTGGACACGGTCTCTCGTACACTAAAAACTCTTTTCTTTAGCTCATGACTGAGCCACTGACGAGTTTTGTACGGGTGACTTCTTCCCCCCTCCACCACAAGACCACGTCAAAGAAAAAGCCGCTCATGTCCAATCAGGATTGTGTAAAGTGTGTCAAATAACTCTTGTACAGGACGGCGTGCATGACAGAATGAAGGTTTTTAATAATGTTCACTAGGCCAAATAGTTTATGGGACAACCAGAAAATTAAAACACTTGACCGCCCATACAGTGCTTAATTGAACTCTCTTCTTTCTGAATCCTAAATCTTCTATTGTGAACCTTGGTCAAATAAACTACAATTTTAGTTACCCTCTCTTCTTCAAACAAATTAATCAAGAAACCCCACAGTCAAAGAGTCACTCACCAATTTTGTAAATCAGATGATGCCATCCAGATCAGAATCATCTAAAACGACTCAAATAACTCTTTGTACAGGACAGTGTACATGCACACCAAGCTGTGGGGAAATGAATCTACTTTCTTGCATTGTTAGGTAATTTGAGCTCCTTTTTTCATATTGTTGGTGTATAACTCCATGAGTTAACACTAACTCAATCATAGTTAGGTGACTTATAGCACATGCCAATTGACATTTTCAACTTGGTGAGTCGTTTGTAATAGGTGTCAATAGACTTGACACATCACCTCTATTTCCTAGGGTAGCTACGCTATTCTCTTGCTTTGAATATTGCCACCTATCATTGTTTCGTGGAGAGTTGGGTATGCAACCTCTACTGTTTATACCTATTATTTGTTAATACAAATTGTTCGTTCTCACTTGTAATCTCGTGTTTGATAGTCTTTCCATGATCTTGGTTCTCACATGGTATCAGAGCACTATGGTCAGCATCAAATCTTGTTTGCTCATTGTGCGAATTGAGTTTGGATCTCTATGTTTTTTGCTTCGTTTCGGTTGTTTTCTATTTAACATTTCTGTGTGCTCTTATTGTCTTCAAATGCCCACATAGGACAGTGTGGATCCTCGCTTGCAAGCACCACACAGGCCGCATTGGACAAATTTGTTTGAAAGCTCATAGATGACATCCAGATTGGCCATATAGGCCATTTTTTACAAGCATCAACATTAGCATCAAAGGCCGAGTCAGAGAGAATCCATAAGCGGCCACAAAAGGTCGATATCATATTGCATGCAGCGCCCAGAGAAGGCCGAGTTTGGACAACATCTGCAGAGGCCACTAAGGCTGACGAGGAGGGACGCCACAGGAGCAAAGGCATCTAGTTTGGACGCCACCCTCTTCTCTTTGCAGCTGACAGAGCCAAAAAATCATACAGGCCTATGCAGATCGTGGCACCAATGACCACGTTGGACCCGGTCAAGAGGAAATACATGGGAGTCTTTAGCCATGACATGACATTCTCCACCACAAAATCGTCGACAACCTTACGCTCAGTGGCCCAACGCACCCAACGGTCACCATTGACCACGCCCAAAGGCATCCAAACGCCCTTGAGGGCCCCACCCGACGGCTACCAAATAAGAGGGAAAAGCTTTTTGAAAAATTTTTTTTATTTTTTACGGTTGTCAAAGTTAATGCCATATGTATTGACACTATTCATTTGTATTTTGTATTCAAATGCTGATGTAAGAAACTCAGGGGGGTGACATCATCAAAGGCAAAAAGCCAAGAAGGGGGGGGGGAAATTTTAAGAGCTAAGCCCTTGGTCACATGGGCAAATAAGCTCTTGGTCACACTCTACCATAGGGGGCTTAAATTTCTCCCTCATACACAAGTTTTTTTCCTTCACTCTTTGTATGCAATTTTATTTCCAAACACATTGGAAAATTATTTTCTGGAAGTGTATTTTTTTTGCATATGCAAAATTTTCAAAGGGCCATAACTTTTACAAATTGACACGAAATTGAGTCGTTCCTTTTGTAAAGGTAGTTATTTTTTCATCCTCTATCCAACAAAGCTAATATCACACACTTTATAAAGTACTTGTTGAAAAATGCAAAGACAAATTACATAAGGTCATTTTTGAGAATACTGAGTTAGATATGGAGGACAAATTGGATAAAGCTAGCGACCTCAAGGCTGAGTTCAATGCATTCCACAAGGTCGGGGTAGAAATAGAGAAAATATATAGCAAGTTCAGCCAAGAGCTGGAGATGTTTGAATATCGAATCAGCCATCTGAAGAATCCAGATCCCTTGGAGATCAATCCAACACTTGAAGCATGGCTGAACTACCATAATAAGTTAGCAGAAGAAGACAAAATCAATTTGGTTGAAGAGCCTTGATATGTTTTTGGATATTCTGAAATGTAATCCCGTCATAGTTGTAAATTGCTATATTTGTGATAGCATGTGACTCTATTTTATCTCTTTTGTGCTTTAAAAATGATCTTTTCTATTAATATATTGAGTTGGGTAGTCAAATTGACTAGATTCAATGTATTTGGGGACTATTTTTTGTCTTTTTCATAAAAGAGAAAATGTATTTCAGGATTTACAATTAGCTGTTGCAAATGCATTTATTGATGTAATCTAGAAAGTCGGTGGTGAGTTAATCTCCACTGTTCATTGAAAAACTGGGTATGCCACTTTCTTATATAAAGGGTTGCCATTTCCACTATTTGTAAGAGAGAATTTGATGCCGAATTGTTGACACTCTACCATTTGAAGTAATACAAAGCAAGTTTCTACAGTGTTTCTGAGAATTTGTGTGTTGTATTCCTTATTTGGTTTTCATGGTTCGCTTCCTACTCTCCCATAGTTAGTTGTGCTTTTATAATGTTCATGGTTTGCTGAAAGTATCTGATGAATACTCTAAGTCCATACTTTTAGTTATTTGCTGATGGTAGATAGATATTCAAAGTTAGTCTAGGCTAATCATTTATGCTAAAGTTCAATTGCATTTCACAAGTTAAATTGCATCATTTATTGGGTATTTAACAAATGAATATAATCTGAAAATCTTTCTGTAGATTAGAAATGCAAATAAGGTGAAAATACTAAACAAAATGCAATAAACACCAAGTTATACCTTACAAGCAAATCCAATCCCATCAAGGGAGGAAGGAGCCTTTGCACCCAAAACAAGCTCCTTGACAAAGATTACCCTAGACAATTGATTTAAATGTGAAATGCTACTCAAAGTTGCAACTCACTATTCTAGCTCAAGAGTTATTTTGGCATGGTAACTTTGCATAAACTTGGATGATGAAAATGACTTGGGAGAGGTTCTATTTATAGATTTTTGGAAGGGATTTTGATCCAAGAGTGGAGATTGATTTGGAAGATCAATGGTGGAGGATAAAAGTGATGTGGAGGGCCTAGATTCAATCTTGAATGAATGGAGGGCTAGGAATAAAAGTGATTCTTTTATTCATTTTGGGAAAAGGGGTTATTTAATGAGCATGGGGGTGAAGGATTATTTTGGAATAAAAGATTCATATGGGGGAATGTAAATGAATTAAAAATTCATTTGGGGAAGAGAGGAAATAAATGAGTATGGGGTTGTAAGGAGAAATAAATGTGATGTGTGATGTTTTTAAATGAAAAATTGACTTATGTGGATTTAATTCAATTTTTTATTTGGAGGATGTGGGGAAGGGTGTTAAACAAGGTTTGACCACCCAAATGAAGGGGTTAGGATTAATTAAATAGAGGTTTTATTTAATTAATCCTAGGGCTCGGATGAGGTAGGTGAGGGTAGGCAATTAAATACTAGCTATTTAATTGTCTAGGGTAGGGATAGGTTAATTATAGGCTGAATTAATTAGTTAACATGGTTTTAACTAATTAATTGGATTTAGTGAAAAAGGGGAAATTGATTTAATAAATATTGCATATTTATTAAATAAATTGGCTAAGGTTTGGACTATTGAATTAATGAAATTAATTTAATTTTGGGGATAAAATGGTGTGAATTTGGAAAACGAAAGGGTTAATTAATTAAATAAAAATTTAATTAATTGGTTAGAAGGGAAATTGGTGTGTTTAGGGTTGTATGGAGTCGGTTAGATGGTAGAAGACATTTTTAGGTGTCTACACTTTCAATTTCCATTGAAGATAACATCATTTTCTATAGTGTTGTAAAGTCAATTTTTAGTTTGGTAACTCATAAAACTGTTTAAGTTTTAGAGTATTTGTCTACTTAAAGTAACCCATACATTGTGAATGTCACTTAGGATTTTTCTAAAACCCTAACCCCTTTTGTATTTTCTTTGAAAACTATTGTTAGATTAGGATTTCTAGCAACATATTACATTGTCTTATCAACTGAAAGTCATAAAGGGTTTATATGTACTTGTTGTCCCGACTCAAAAATATCTGTAGATTGCATGTAAGACCCCTTGTAGGTACAACTAGAACATACCAACTGAGAGATTCCAAGCAAGCTAAGACCTAGATGTATTATCCTTGGAGTAGTCTTACCTAGGGTAGGATACTTTTCAAGAGAGGTATGAAACTAACAATCACACCTGCGTTGTTGTGTGCTAAAACACTCATCAACAGGTTGGGAATGGGTAATCTTCTTGTGGATCAACTAAGCCAAGGATGGTATTCCTAGAGGTATCACTTAATAGCCTGATTAACAATAATAGAATATGTTTTCATGCTCATATCATTGCAACAATACTCAAACTGCTATCTTAATCCCTAAATAGAGTCACTGGATTAAGACAAGCTTGTTGCACTAAAGCCTCTGTTTAAGCTGATAAAAAGCACTCTTGCAATAATGGAAGGTACTAGTATGCATGTTTGGTTTGCTAAAATTGGCACTTAGAAGATTCACTAACAATATTTTCTAGTTACAACACAAAATCACAACAATGCATACAGTAGTAACTATTTACTTCACACTTGATAAATTTGTTTTAGTTTTTTAGAAAAGGTGTGGGTGATCAGACATTTTAGACCAGTTCCTATTAGGATGGGTTACAAATTCTACAGTTCAACAAAGGATAAGATAATATAGAAATGGAAACAAGCACTTTCTGGATACCTAGAAGCAGAAAAACTAATAACCAGTGAGGAATTTGCTTAGTAATCCTTTATCAAAATGCAATCATTCATTTAAAACCATGGAAGAGATCATCACATAGCATGTAATGTTTTAAGAATCCATCATATTCATCTGATCAATGGTTACAATCATACCACGAAGTGTGGCAAGAGGAAACCCTAGTAGAAACTTGGGATTTCCTTGAAAAAATACATGAGAAAAAGGAGAAGTTCATACATTGATTCTTGAAACCAATTTTAATCTTTTCATGACCTTTTTATCTTCCTTGCTGGAGAACTATAACTTTTTTGTTCTTTGAAACCCTAGAGAGCTCTACACTTTTGTTGTCTAACAAATTGCCATAAGACCAACTCTTGAAAAGAGTTTTAATAAATTGCCTTTATAGCCTTCACAACTCAGATCTGAGGATGGAATGGGCGGGAAAACCCCCAACAACCCCACCAACTACAATAAAGACATTAAATTCAACTACCAATTTCTCATTAATGGCGATCTTGGAAGTTGTTGGTGTATTTCCCAATATTTTTTAATAGTTGAAGGAGTAGGGAGGGAAAAACAGTTGAGCACGGACCAATTGGGCTTCCACCAGGCAATCGACTCTCAAAGGGTGAAGAAAGAAACCTTGATCTCTAAAGTCTGAAAGGAACATAGGGAAACCATCAGGTTTCAGAGATCGAGCCTTCACCATATCTCATGCATTTGAAAGATAAGAAAGGGAACTGCTCGACTCTTTGATCCTGAAATACATAGAATAATTTTGAAGATCATCAGGATTGGGCATCTAACCCCGCCACTAATGCTTACAACCTGCAAGCAAACAAGAAACTCTTTGGAGTCCACGACCTGAAAACATGGCACCTTAGAGAAACAGTTAGAGATCAGGCCTCAAATCTTCACCCTTCAGCCTTCAAAAAGGAAAGAGGAAAAGAAACCTCCCGATCTCTGACACCTGAAAGACTTAGAATCTTTTTGGAGCTTCATCGAACTTCAACAATTGGGCCCTCACCCTTCCACCTTCAAAAAGGAAAGAGGAATATAAAATTCCAGATATTGGATGCCCAAAAGACTTAGAAACTTTTGGAACTCATTAGACTTTAGCAATCGGGCCCTCTGCCCACTCCCTACTGGGAAGAAGAAGGAAGACCGCCACCCTAACCTCCAATGCCCGAAAATCTTAAATAACTTACAAATTACCAAGGTGGATTTTTTGGAGCTAATATCAATGGTACAACAGAAGAAAGAACCTCAAAACTCTGAAGCTTTGAAAAAGGAATAAAATATAAGGGAAAAGCCAGAAAAGTTTGGACTTAGCTTTTTTGTGGGCTTCTTCCTTGCACTTCAAAAAAGGAAAACACTTAGAGTTTTTTTGGAGGGAACCCATTTCAAAATAGTCTCAGATCGGATATAAATGATGTGTTAAAAAACAAAGGCACAAAGAGGGAATTTTGATGGATTTTGAAAGATTTTTCAAATACTTGGCTTGAAAATAGGAATCTCAACATATAGTTTGGGCAAATTAAGATAGGAGCTTCAGAAATAGATTGTTGAATCTATGTAAAAACTTACTTGGCTTCGTGACTCCATTCAATTTTGGCATCTTTCTTCATCATGCCATTTAAAGGATTGACAATATCAGCAAAGCCAGTGATGAATTTTCTAACAAAATTGATCTTACTAAAGAAAGATTTTATCACCTTTTTGCTTCCTAGAATTAGCAACTTCAAAATTTCCTGTACTCTCTTAGTGTCTATGGAGATACCTTTCTCCAAAATGACATGTCCTAACAATTTTCCTTCAGTTACTCCAAAGATGCATTTCTTTATATTCAATGATATTTTGTATTGTCTGCATCTTTAATGTATCTTCTTCAAATATGTTACATTATTACCCATGTCTTTAGAGAAAATTGTTAGATCATCCATATAAATGGTAATGAAAGTTTACCAACCAAATCTTTGAAGGTAATATCCATAGCTCTCTGGAAAGTTGCACATACATTTATCAGACAAAAAGGCATTATCCTATATGCAAAAGTTTATCATTTAGTTATGAAAGTAGTATTCATTTTTTCTTCATATTTAACAAGGACTTGATTGTAGTCTGAATATCCATCTAAGAAAGACATCATCTAAGATCCATTAACTATTTGAATCACTTCATCTAAAGATGGTAATGGGTAATTGTCTTTTTCTAACAACTTATTTAGATTTTGGAAATCTACACAAAGTCTAATCTCACCACTTTTCTTCCTTACTGGGACCAAGTTGGCCACCCATGTGGAATTCCTAACAGGGAAGATAATCTATGCTGCAAGCAGTTTTTGAACTTCTTTGAAGATCAATGGCTCTATCAAGGAATTTAATGGCCTTTGCTTTTGTCTAAAAGGATTTATGTTTGGCTTGAGAGGGATGGTATGAGTGATAATTGAAACTATCAGAGATTCTGAGATCTTAGTATCACCAGGTTATCACATCCTTGTAATCTTTTAAAACCTTAGTTATATAATTCTTTTCTTTTTAGGAACAAGTCTTACCAATGAAGATATTTCTTTCTACACTTGAATAACAAATCTTGGCTTCATTTGAAATCCTTATAAGTCCTTTGGCTAACATCTATTTCATTTTGTTTTCCTTGTTTTCCTAATATGAAACTAGCATTTCATTTGTATACAGAAGAATAGGAAATTTTTTTCTAAAGCCCAATTTTTGGTATTTATTTGAGGAAGGTATTTGTGATGAATTTCGATCTTGTTGAGGAAGCAATGTAAGAAATTTTAGGGGCTATTTTTTTTTAAGAAGATAAAATAGTGTAGGTTAATTATGATGTCTCCTTGATATTCATTTCTAATCTCTTGGATCTCATCTGAGACAAGGAGGTGGTCAAGGCACTGATAGTGTTTTCTATAAAACAAGAGTACAAGGTGGCTACATAAATCCCTAGAGGTGTCATAAGTGTCCCTAGTAAGTTGTTGTCATTTGTGAGAAAATATTTTAAGGGTTTCATGTTGATGGGTCTTTTAGAGACCTAAAAAACATTCTTCATTCAATTGGAGGAAGTGCAACATATGTAAAACCATTTGGTTCAAGGAGAGGAAGAGTATTCACCAAGGGTTAATTTAGTTCACATACATGAACTCCTTTTTAGATTTCCTCTTTGTGCATTAATAATTTCAACATGGAGTAACCAAGAAAGCCATTAAGGTGTCTATGAGAGAGGCTAAATTATTGTCATCTATTGGTGACTAAACTTCTTTTGATGCCATCCCAAACATCCCAAACCCAATTGTTAAACTAGTTTAAAGTGTGATGTTTTAAGTGCCTATATTTTAAAGATAGTTTTTGTTAAAAAAATTTAAACCCAAGTAATAAATTTTAATCTCTTATTTTAGAAGAATTTCCTTGGTAAGACATTTCCATTTTTATTAGAGGCAACACCTAAATGGATCTTCTCAAGTTGCACACATTTTCATTTGTTTGAATGTGTGTTTAAACTAAGAGACCCTTGATCTTGGGAGTAGAATGAAAATTTATGGCATTTCCGTATGATCTTATGAATTTGATCAATGCAACTATTTATGTTTGGTATTATAGACATCGTATATCAAGTTAATTTTATTTTTCACCATGATTTTGCCTTGAAGCTTACCTAAAAATTAGTTTGGCATAATAACACTGATTTTATCCTAGTCTTGAATGGATTGAAAGAATTTGAGAGGTGTTTTGACAAGAAAAATATTCAAAAAGATGGTTCCAAAATAATTAAGTTATTGTCTACAAAATGAAATCATGTGTTGCATTAAGTTTAGACAATCTTCATTAATTGAGGACAAGGTGAGGCAAAGAGAATAAAATTGTGGCCTAAAATGTTAAAGCATCTCAAAGAAAATTTTCTACCTTCAAACTATCACAAGAGTTATTAGAACAATTTCATAATTTGAAACAAAAGGGAGCTCTCCATCCAAGAGAATGGAGAAGAATGATTAAGATTGTAATTTTTAACAATTTCCCATATATTATTTCTATGTAGTTTCCATTTTCAAATATATATTTTATATGAGAAACTCTATTTCCATCTATCTGCTATAGTTTATTTTATGATTAAATACTTTTAAATTTTCTTTTAGAGATATATTGAATTTATTTTTTGATCAAGAGTCATTTCATGATAGGCTGTAAATATATGTGCCTATTAGCCATTCAGTGGTACTTCAAACCTTCTCTTCCATCTTTGATTGTTGAAGAACATGGAAATTGTGTCAAAGGTTCACAAATAATAGTTGGTATTGTCTTGGTTCATTAATTAGTTCATTTTATTATTGCCAATAATAGAAAAAGGATTACATGTTAAACTTGATATAGTGAAACCTTATAATTGAGTTAATTGGGACTTTATGGATAAAGTATGAAAAATTCAGATTAACATGGAATTGAGGGAATAGGTTTATGGTTGTTACTCTTAAACTACTTTTTTGTTTCAATTAATAATTATGTAGAAGGTTTTTTCTCCTCTTTTTAGGGATTTTGACCATGGGATCCCTTTCCCCCTATTTTCTCATCTTGATCTATGAAAATAGGAAGAAGAAAGATTAAAAGATAACAAAATTTCCTTGTACATATTTCCATGTTGCATCCATGTAGATTTTAAGTAGAAAAATTAGTAGTGTTTGTTGGAATATACGCTCCAACATAAATAAATGTAATAGTAAACTATTGTGTGTGTAGACAACTCATGGATATGTGTTGTTAACTATATGTTAGGTGTAGGTTTATGAGGAATTGTAGGGTAGTTGTTAGTGTAGAGGTTGGACAGTTCCAATATAACTATACGTCTATGTATGTGCATAAATAAAAATATCTGTCAATAAAGAGTTTAGTGCAAGAATTGTGAATTTGTGTGTATGTTACTTGTCTCTATAGTGCTACAATCTTCATTTTCTATTACAGTATTAGAGCACAAAGATCTTGACAGCCAAGTCTAGGCAACCGATTGAAAACAGAAGAGGCAAATCATTTACAGTCTGTAGATTGTTATTGGTGCAAATCCATTGTAGTTTTTTAAGGAAGAGCCATATTGCTTAGGAGATGCTACTACACTTACTGAATTCTCTACAAAGATATTTCTCTCAAAATACATAGATTTTATATTTGCTTCCAAGAAAGTTTAGTTATAGATTTTTTCTAGAAATGAAAGAACCACCAGACATTGACAGTGATGATGACTTCACTAAAGATGAGGCACTTTTCCTATTTTAAAGAGGCCAACACTTTTAAGATAGGGAGGGATGCAGTGGAAGATAGGTAGATGTTCAAAAGTCTGAGATGCTTGTGGATCAGAGAAACTATACCTCATTGGGGTTATAAGACCTACATGTGAGGATTGATGTCCAATAGTTTAGGGGAGATCTTAAATCTAGAAGTTCAACATCATACCTTTATGAGGGTGATGATACACTTCATGTGCAAATGGTGTCCAATGATGTTGGCAACATGGATTACAGCTGGGAGACTATACCTGGAATAGGGTTCAGCTTAAAGAAGTCTTACTGGTCTAAGAACTGTTTATAAAAATAGCTTCTGAATAATGTATTTTTTGTTGTTTTTTATGTTGTTAGTCAGCTTAGTGTTGTAGCATTAAGAGGGGGTGTTGGAATATATGCTCCAACATAAATAAATGTAATAGTAAATTGTTGTGCGTGTAGACATCTCATGGATATGTGTTGTTAAGTTATGTTAGGTGTATATTTTTTAGCAAATGCATGGTAGTTTGATAGTGTAGAGGTTGGATAGTGCTAATATAACTCTACGTCTCTGTATCTACGTAAATAAACATATCTGTGATTTGTGAATTTGTGTGTATATTACTTGTCTCTATAGTACTGCAATCTCCATTTTCTATTAGTGTTATTATATGCCATCAAACACATTTTACTCGATGTAGAGTTTATTATAGATTCAGTCTAATTACATGTAATTTCCTATTGACCATATATAATTAATCACCAAAATGCAAGGCAACATGCTAGAAATGAGAGAGTAGCTAGCAACAAAGATCTATCTTTTTCCCAATGGTTGTTGTGCATATTTATGTACTGATTCTATTTTAAATTACTATTATATTTTGTTGATCTTGATGACCACATGCCAAAAATGCATGCACTAAACATAAATCCCTGATTACCGTATGTATGTGTTGAAAAACAAGTTCATATTTAATTTTTAGCATTTCTTTCTAACCGCTATTTTCTTTAGTGTAAAAGAAATGAACAACTACTCTTTTAACATCTTGAGATTGCAGGAACTCTATGACTCTTTTATGTAGTATAAATGTCAAAAGGTTTACATCACTAGAAAAGTGTAACCACCCTTAATAAAAAGGCTATTTGTATTATAAATTAGAATACTATACTATATTTTTATAATAAATTTTTATTTCTTAATAAATTAAAGTGTCCTATATACATTTATATAAAATATAGCATGTTAAATTATACAATTTAATAAATATTTTAATTGTAAAACACAATTTAAATTGAAAAAGAGTCCATATAAAATATAGGAAGTTAAATTATACAGTTTAATAAATATTTTAATTGTAAAACACAATTTAAATTCAAAAAAGAGTCAAAAGTCCATCAAATTCCAGGCCTGCCCAGATCCCATAATTACTCAAAAAGTTGAACAAATCCCATTCTACTTCCCTTTGCACCTCTGAAACACGGATTTAGTGTTTCTCCCTCTTTATCTTCACTAGAGTTTTAAGCACTCCTTTTTCCCACTTTCTAACAATTGTTACACCATATCTTTTTAATAATCAAGTTTTTGGTATGCCTCGTATTAGAAACACAGTTAGGTGCCTCCTGCATACCCACTGTAGTCTCATATATTATAAGTCACCTGTACACCCAAAATCAGATCACCCCACATCGTAGACTATAAAAAGATCCATTTCCATTTTTATATCCTCTTCCACTTCTAACGGTACGTTCCTCTATGGCTATCCTCTCTAACAAATGCAGAAGAAAAATCGTATCAGAAATATTTGTAAAAAACAAAACTTAAAAACCACAACAAAAGTATAAAGATGCAGATAATTTACCCACAGTTTCCAGACCATTCGAAAATATATAAAGTTGGCTAATAAAGATCATAAGGAGATGCGGTTAATAAAAACATTAAAACAGCTAACGAGAAGGATCCAATGGAAGAAAAACGAGGACAAAAAAATAGGGTGGTGACGTTTTGCAAAAGACGAGCTGGGCTGGAGCTCTCCGTGTTGTGCGACGCCCAAGTGAGTCTCTTTCTGTTTTGCTCTCTCATGAGGTGAGATTTGGGTGAGAGAGTTAGAAGCAGATAATGATGAGGCCCAGTTGAGCGTCGCACAACACTCAGAGATCTTGCGCTTTCTTTCATCAGCCAGCGCGCCTTCTACAAAATGTCACTGCCTTAATTCTTTTGTCCACTCGAACAAAAGCCTGAGCTGATCCTTTTCAGTAAAATGTGAGGCTTTGCGAAGCGGGAATAAGCCTGTTGAAAAAATAACATTGTATTCGCAGTTTTAAGGAGTATACAAGGACGACTAGGCAGATGTTAGGTGCTCTTTAACAACGGAATTCAATCCGCTCAGAGTTACGTCACCAATGAAAACGTATAACACATTGCGGTCAATAGATGCGAGCTTCCAATCAAAACATAAGAAATCGACATAAATATTAAAAAACGGCTCAAATAAATGTGGGACATAGTTTCCCGTACACTAATACTGTACGCTTTTCTTTAGCGCATGACAGAGCTATTGAAGAGTTTTGTACGAGCAACTTCTTCACTGCTCCACCAGAAGGCCACGGGACAAAAAAAGGCGAACAGCCAAATCAGAATTGCCTACCGAGTGGCTCAAATAATAAAGAGGAAGGTGTGCATGACAGAGCCATTCACGAGTTTTGTACGAGCAACTTCTTTTCTGCTCAAATTAGCCGATAGGCTTTTATAGATGAGCATTATAGTGCTCGGGAAATTGGAAATTTTTCTAAACTCGTTGGTTGTTAATAGGTGAGATAATTCCAATGCATTTAAGGCTCACTATTTTTAAAAGTTTATTAGTAGTAGTTGTGACTTTAAAGTTGTTAGTGTTACTATATGATGCAGGGACTTCCGGAGGTCATAACTTTTGACTCGGATGTGGGTTTTCTACGAAATTTTACAGGTGGATGCGTTATGAGGTGGCCCTCGTCTTGGCACTTTTTCGGGGCTTCAAACTTTCATTTTGGCCCTCAAAATGGCAAATTAATTTTTTTTCTAGTTTTTTAAAAGTTGTTTTTTTTAATAACTCGAAACTCATGTTTCGAATTTAGGATGTTAGTTGGTTTTTCGTCCTACCTTAGCTTTATGAGCTTTTTGGGAAAAAATTGGATTCTCAAGATATGATTGTAAAATTACCTAAAATGGTAAAATCTGACAATTGTCGAAATCTATCAAAAAAGGTAATTTTTTGTTTTTTTTGTTTTCTTAGATATAAGAGAGTTTTCTCTCATTGTAGCAGCAGAGTTGAGGAATAGAGATTTTGTTATGTTTCAGCTTCCAAATTTTTGTCTCTCATGTTTAATGACACAATTATGTTGAGTGTATGTTGTGTGCTGCATCACTATAAGTACTAATAATTGAATGAAATGTGCCTCTTTGATTTAAAAAGCAACCAATCATGTGATGCCACATCAGCCCAACAACAAACATGACTTAACGCACACCTATTGGTCCACCCTTTTTTTTGGGGGGGGGAACTATTTGACACCTCAACAAAAAGCATGCTGATGTGGCATCATATTTGATGATGTGGCCTTGAAACCTTAGTTATACGCAGGGGCCTTGCCAAGTAAGCCACTGTAAAAATTATGTAGTGATTCGAAATTGCCACATATGATTTTGAGAGGCGTGAAGTTAGGGTGCTCAACTACTGGGTCCTCTCCCCTATTCCATGAACCTCCTATGGGTGCAAGTGCTAGTAAATAACTCTTTGTACAAGACAGTGTACATGCACACCAAGCTGTGCGGAATAAATCTTCAAACTCAACATTGTTTTGTAAATTTGAGCTCATGAGGGGAGAGGACCTAGTAGTTGAGTACCCTAACTTCACGCCTTTCAAAATCATACGTGGCAATTTTGAATCACTCCAAAAATTTTGCAATAGCTTACTTGGCAAGGCCCCTACTTATAACTAAGGTTTCACGGCCACATCATCAAATATGATGCCACATTAGCATGTTTTTTGTTGAGGTGTCAGTTCCCCCAAAAAAGGGTGGACCAATAAGTGTGCATTAAGTCATGTTTTGTTTGTGGGCTGATCTGGCATTACATGATTGGTTTCTTTTTAGATCTAAAGGGCACATTTCATTCAATTATTAGTACTTATAGTCAACACTAACAACCTTAAAGTCACAATGCATAACACAATCTTATTAAATGGTTCTATTTTAGAATTTGGCTCTGCAACTATCCCGCTTCTTATTTGAATTTGGTATTGGGTAGGAATGGATGGTGACAGTCTGGGGGGGGCGTGATCCATTGCCCTCCCCTGACTCCGGGGGACTCTGCTGCTGGCACGAGTTGTCAGGGGATCACATGTTTTCATCTTCGAAACAGGATCCCAAGAAGTGGAAGGAGGCACTTGTGGGTGCTGCTAATGGCAAGGTCGATTGCTCGGTCAGCATGCCAGTTATCTCTGAGATTGAAGGAGCCAAGGCGCTCAAGCTACCTGATTAGACGATTTTGAGAGTGGTGGTATCTATGGATAACACCCTTGTCGGCAAATTCTTCACCTTCAACCCAAATATTGACCTGGTCCGTTGTTAGACAGTGGCCAAATGGTCTCTCAAGGGGAGCACCTCTGCCAGCACTATGGCGAGGGGTTTGTTTCTGTTTAATTTTACCTCTTGGGAAGACATGTTGTCAATCCTGGCGAGTGGACCATGGTTGTATGGGAAGCACTCGCTCTTGTTATGCAAATAGAAACCTAGCTTCGACCCCAAGGCAGATCTCAATCAATCAACTCCTGTTTGGGTGTGCTTGCCAGGTCTTCCCTTGGAGTTCTGGGACGAGGAAATTTTTGCCTGGATAGGCAATACCTTTGGGGATTATGTGACGGTGGATAAAGTCACTAAGGCCAAGGCGAGGCTTGTCTATGCTCGATTCTATGTCCATGTGGATGTCCTTAAAGTCCTTCCTACCTCTATTATTTTGGAATCCAAATATGGGAAGTGGACTCTGAGTATTCAGTATGAGAACTGTAGAGTCTTTTGTCAAAACTACATGAAACCTAGTCATGTCTTCACCTAGTGCAACGCCCCTAAGCGCCCCCCACCCCCGAAGGAGATGCTGGTGGCTTGTGATGAGTCCCCGGAAGACTACCCCTTCAAAGATAACATCTTGAAAATAGTGAACTCGCCCCCTGCCTCCTCGAGGAAGTCTAAGGAGGTTTCGGTGTAGGTCCCACAATAGGACTCCTCTGTGGAGCAAGCTCAGTCTTTGGCATCTGTTCCCCCAGAGGTAGCTAAACACTTAATGGTTGTCAATGAGGAGACCCAGAAGGTTGATGGACAAGAGTCAGAGAAAACCCCTAAACAGTTGGAGGTTGAGGCCATTGCGGTTGGTAGGGGACAAGAGGACTTGGAAGAAGGAGAACTTGGGTTGGATTCTAGTTCTCGGAAGGGTGTTATCTCACAACAGAACACGGTTTATGGAGTAAAGAGCCCTGGTGAGAAGATGGGCTTTTCCAAACATGGAATGAGCTCTTTGGAGAAGAACTTATCCCCATCCCCAGGAAGGTCAAAGCAGGGATGCAGAGGACTAGGAGGGTTGGTCTATCACGAAGAAGAAGGGAAAGGGAAGCAGTGGGAAAATAACTGATGTGGGGGGAGATATCAGCAGAGGTAGACCTTTGCATATGAAGAGCAGGCAGAAAGAGATGGAACAAGAAATTGCTAGTGGAAAGCAGGGCACCTTATTAGCCCCCCTAGAAGGATCAAGCAATGAAGATTATCTCTTGGAACATAAGAGGGCTCAATAGCCCTCAAAAACAATTACTGGTAAGAAACTATATTTTTGACAATAAAGTTGATATTCTCCTATTGCAGGAAATTAAAATGACGGAGGAAAACTTCAAACTTGCTGTAAAGAACATCTAGCCCAATGCGAACTATGCTATCAGCGGGGCTTAGGGTGCTTCAAGTGGTACTACTACTTTATGGAATCATAATATTGTTGGGAATGTGATATCCTATGCTAGGCATTATATCAAAGTTTCATTCCAATGTCACACTGACAGGAAGGAGGTCTGGGATAGCATGGCTGATAAAATTAAGAATAATAGAGGCACCAACTGGATGATTGTGGGGGAGCTCAACTCCCCCCTCTATCCTTCGGAAAAAATGGGGGGACTTACAGACTACTCTAATAGTATGTCAGACCTTGCTAATTTATTAGGAAATGCTGGACTCATGGATATTGATCTTATGGGGCAAGCTTTTACCTGGTCCAATAGGAGACAAGGGAGCAACCTTATCCAGGGAAAGCTTGATAGATTCTTAATTTCCTCTTATTGGGACATTATGAACCTGGTGCATCTGTCAGCCCTTCCCTGGGTGGGCTCAGATCATAACCCTCTGTTGCTTAACTCGTTTGAAAGGTGTAGAAGAGGCCCCTTCCCCTTCAGATTTGAAATGATGTGAGATCTTCATCCTAATTTTAGGGACTATCTTTTAGGGTGGTGGAATATCCCTGTCCAAGGATCGGCGATGTTCAGATTAGCTCAGAAACTGGCTAATGTGAGGAACAAGGTGAAAGGATGGAATAAGTACACTTTTGGTAATGTCTTGAACAGGAAGAAAAATATCATGGAGGAACTTAAGGAGGTGCAAAGCATAATGGAGTAGGGGGACAGGTTGGAAGATTTGCAACCCCTTGAGAATAACCTATCTAAGGATTGGGCACGGACACTCAAAGAAGAAGAGATCTACTGGAAGCAAAATTCCAAGGTCCAATAGCTAAGGGAAGGGGACATGAACCCTTCTTTCTTCCATCAGTCCACCCTAAGGCATAGGAAGAGAAATACAATCAAGATGCTTAGAGATGAGCAGGGGAGAGAGCTTGAAGATGATGGGGAGATCGGGGGTTTAGCTTCTAATATCTTTGAATCTCTGCTAGCTGACCAACATACTAGTGCCCTTGCTAAGGACATTGATTCCCTATTAAGGGTCATTCCAATCATACTTTTAGAGGATGATAATTGATCTTTGACTAAACCCATCTTGGTGGAGGAGGTTAAAACTATTGTTTTGTCCATGGGTGCCTACAAAGCCCCAGGCCCGGATGGTTTCCCCCCAACTTTCTTCCAAACCTTCTGGGAGATAGTTGGGAATGATGTCTCCAATGCAGCCAAGGACTTGTTTAGGATGGGCAGACTCTTGCGACAGTTGAACACCACCTTTATTGCCTTAGTTCTGAAGAAGATCGATGTTAAGCTTATGACAGACTTTAGGCCTATTAGTCTCTGCAATACCGTGTACAAAGTCTTCACCAAAATCCTGGTCTTTAGGCTACAACCCCTCCTGGATAAACTCATTACTCCTAATCAAAAGGGCTATGTACCGGGGAGACAAATTTTGGATGCGGCTATCACTACCCGTGAAATTATCCATTCCATCCACAAGAACAACAGGTATGATCTTTAAATTAGATATCTCCAAAGCCTATGATAGGGTGAATTGGGATTTTTTGTTTAAGGTCCTTAGGAAATTTGGCTTCAATGAGAGGATTGTCAATATTATTAAAGAGTGTATTTCTACGGTGCACTTCTCGGTACTAGTCAATGGTTCTCCCAGAGGATTATTTCCCTCCGAGAGGGGCCTTAGGCAAGGCGACCCTTTTTCCCCCTATCTTTTTATATTTCTTGCTGAAGTGCTGGGTAGGAATGCTTGTAATTTGTTGATGCAGGGGACTCTCCAGGGTATCAAACCTACCTCTACTACTCAGACTGTGGTCATACAACAGTTCATGGATGACACTATTATGTTCAAGAAAGCCTCTGTTGTGGAAGCTAGAAGATAGAAGGAGCTCCTCAAAACCTATGAGTGGGTCTCGGGTCAGAGTATCAACTTTGAGAAAAGTCATATCTATTTTCTAAGTACCCTAGAGGATTTGCAGCAAAAGATCGCTAGAGTCCTAGGTTGCTCAAGTGAAAGGTTCCCAGCCACCTACTTGGGCCTCCCCCTTACCACTACTAAAGTCTCTACTAAATTCTAGAAAGGGCTAGTGGAGAGAATGCAAAGGAAACTGGCTGGATGGAAAGGGGCTCTTTTGAGCCAAGCAGGGAAATTCCAACTCCTCAAAGCCTCCCTCCAGGGGATGTCCAACTACTCTCTAAGTCTCTTTAAGATTCCTAAGTTTGTGGCGGATAAGATTGAACAGATTCAGAAGAAATTCCTCTGGTCTAGTGTTGAAGAGAAATGAAGAATTGCTCTTGTTGGATGGGAAAAGGTTTGCACACCCAGATATCGGGGAGGTCTAGGGATAAGAAGAATTCATCTTATGAATCATGCCCTCTTGTCCAAGGTGGGGTGAAACCTTAGTCAAGGTAATATTGACCAAGGGGACATCATGGTGGCCAAGTATTTCAATGGGGATAAGGGCAGGAGATTACTCTTAGAGGCTGGTCTCTCCAAAGGCTTGGTCATTTGGAATGGGATCCTCAAGACCCCTGGCCTTCTTCGTTAAGGCATCAGGTGGAAAATAGGAGATGGGAGGGACGTTAACTTCTAGAAGGATAGATGGCTAAAGGACAAACCCCTGATCAAGTTGGAGTATGGCAGAATTGTGGATAGGGCTTGCAGGTTCTTTGGCTCTAAGGTGGTTGATTACATAAGGAATAATGAGGGTCTCAAGAGTTGGATGGCCTTGTCTGTTGGTGGCCCTGAGGGTGATGAGGATAGGGTGTTAGCCCTTCGGCTACAAAGGGAATTGGATGACTACAAACTCTCTCTCTTCCCCTAGAGAGATAGGATGATCTGGGACAAGGACAATAGAGGTTTGTTTACTGTCAAAAGTGCCTATGGTCTACTGTTAGACCCAGGTGTGAACTAATTATGGGGGAAAGTTTGGATGCCCAAACTTTTACCAAAAGTCTTGATTTCTTCTAGTGAATCCTGATGCACAATAAAATTCTGACTATTGACAATCTAAGAAAGAGGGGGTTCCAAATGTTGAATAGATGCGTTCTTTGTGGTTCTAAGGAAGAGACAACTGACCATCTCTTTCTTCACTGTAGATTTGCTTAGGAGGTGTGGGGTTTAACCTTTGAAAAATTTAATATGAGCTGGTCCTTGAACATCAACTTAGAAGCCTTGGTCTGGGATTGGAGGCCCCCCTTCAAACTAGTTCTTCCGGCTTCCAAGGAGCTTTGGTCCCAAATTCCTCCCCATTTAGCCTGGAGCCTATAGAAAGAACACAATAATAGAGTTTTTAGGGAGAAGTGTAGAACACCTATGGAAGTTTTCATGTGCTTCTCCAAACTGCTTGTGGAGAACATCAACTCTTGCAAGTTTAAAGCTGTAGATTGTTCTCCAGGGGGAGAAGAATAGAGTCTCTTAAAACAATGGAACATCAGCCTTGACTCTTGCCAGGTTAACAATTCTAAAAGGATTGCTAGGACCAAGACCAAATGGGCCTTACCGCAACAAGGGTGGTTCAAGCTCAATTTTGATGGAGTTGCTAAGGGGAACTCAGGGGTGGCAAGCGGAGGAGGAATTATTAGAACTAACACGGGGACCTTTGTGGCTACCTTTTCAGGTGGCATTGGTCTAAAGAGAAACAATGAGGCGGAAGCGTTTGCTATGCGGTGGGGGATCAAGCTAGCCATTTCCCTGAACATTAGACTTCTTCATGTGGAAGGAGATTCTTAGCTTGTGGTTAATGTCACCCTAGGTTCAACCCAGATCAGGTGGAACTTAGTGGACATCATGGGAGACATCAAACTGCTCCTCAACGAAATGGAGGATTTCAAGATTTCACATATATACAGAGAAGGGAATGTTTTCGCTGACGTGTTGGCTAATGTGGGCAGTGGCAAAGAAGGATGGCATTGCTGGAGGAGTATGTCCAGCCTGCCTAAAGAGGTTCATACTCTCATTCTGAAGGATGATGATAGCTACAAGATTTAGGTGGCTTGGGATTGTTGTCATTCTCTGGTGTTGGCTGGAGGGTGGCAGCAATGGAGTTTTTGTTTGCGGCTAGTCTAGGGAGGGTTGTGGTCTAGTTTGTAGAAGTGGTAGGTCCAACCTTTTGAATTTTCAAAATTACATGAGCAAGAATTTGACCCTTCAAAATTGTAGAGGCAGGAATAGAGGTGTCTTGGACGGGCCATGGTCCAGTCAGCGGACAAGATTTCCTAAGTGCTATGAGATTGAGGCTTACGTGGAATGCTAGAGTGCCACCTCCCCCATTGTCAATAGGTGGATGGTCGGGAGGACAGGTTGGCAAATCATAAGATATACGGACATCGAGACTAGGGGCTATCTGGGAGTTAGGCATAGCTCAATAAAAAGGATGTCGCATGGTCCATTGGCAAGGTTACGGAGGACTGATTGGACAATTTTTCATATGGGTAATTATATTTGGTTAATGGCCCAGCTGGTGATGTCTACTATCACACGAGATGGCAGCTGAGTTCTGTCCCCAAGGAGATGTTTTTGAGTGGCAAAGATCCAGCGTATCGCCTCATTAATTACGCTGTAATTATTATTTCCCTGCCGTGGCTTTCTCATTTTAATGGGCTGCTTACTATTTTCAACACTACCTGTTTCAATTTTAGTTGCCTTAACAATTCCAAACTTAGTTGCCTCTGGAAGTTTCAAACTGTCACGATGGGTGGAGATATTATCAAGATTGAACCCAATTCAGTGGAGGAATTCAAACATGACCCTATAGTGTGGCATATCATTCAAGAAGGGGAGGTGGTTTCTTTTTTGGAAGGGATGGTTGGCCACGATGAGAACCTTTCACGCCAGTTTGCAGAGATGTGGGATGATGAAACCAGAGAAGTCAAGATTGGTGGCATTGGCTTTTACGTGTCTAAGGAAGTGATTAGGCAGGCTATGGGGCTTCCTATTAGAGGGAAGAAGCATTCAAGATGCAATAGGGTGCCTGACCCTGAACATATGGCTCTCTTCTTTAGAGAGGGGGAGGAGGCCGTGAAGCTACATGGTGGGTTTGAGAGAGAAAAGCTATCGAAGCCATGGGGCCATATCTGCTTAATGATTATGAAGTTCTTCATGCTAGAAGGGAGATTCAAGGTTTTTTACCACTACCACTTTGCTCTCCTTAACCACTTTAGAAACAAAATGGAAATCAGTTTTCCTTTTTTTTGCTTTCTTCCTTAGATAACTTTATCAAGTTAGTAAGAGAGCTTAGGGCTAAAAATACTGGCCACCTACTTGTTCCCATTCATCAAGGCCTCATTTTGAGACTTTACTAGTTCCACCTTGCCTTGTGCCCCCCGAAACAAATTAAGGTTAAGCTGCTTGAGGACCCCCAACTGAGCGTGTCTCCTGGTTCTAAAGGCAGAGTAAAGACCTGTGTGGGGACCCCTAATATTTCCCTCAAAACCCCTAAGGGTGATCCCCGTACTATGGATGATATCCCTATTGGAACCCCTACCACCTCTAACAAGAAGCCCCAACAATATGCCACCTCGGGACCAAGGAAAAAGTTGGCTAAAAGACATAGACTAGATTCGGAGGATGAAGGGACTGCTACTAAGAAGAAAGCTAAGAAGGGTAAGGAGGCTATGACTACGGTTGAACTTGTGAAAATTGTTGAGCTGGACCCTAGGCATAAACTTGTTGGTAGTGGGGAAGGTGTGGAGGCTGCTCACCCGAGGGTTCGTCGGTCTACCCGCATTACTGGCAAACCTTCTGTGAACCCCCAGCGGGTGGAGATCTCTGATAAATCAGAGTTTGTTGAGGAAACGATGGAGGAGGGAGGGGAGGAAACCCCCACTAAGTCTGTGCATGAAGTTGAAGGAGCGAGTCACTTCGCCTCCATGAACAAGTCTAGTTTCAAGGACTTGGGTGAAGCTGTTAGGGTTTTCGGGGGACAAGATAGCAAGGGGAATTGCTCACTATCTATTAAGACTATTGAGGATTTGAGACACCTCCACAAGAAGATGGTGGGAATGTAGAAGAAGTGGAAGACTATGGCCAAGTTTGCTGGTAAGGCCCTACATCAGGCGGCGTCGATCTTCGAGGTTGTCAAGGACTTAGATGACAAGGTCAAGTAGGTGGGGCTCGATAGCTTGGGAGACTACAAAGACATGGTTGATTTCCTAGCCAAGTTCAGGATGACTGATAGTCCCTAGTTTCTGGTTTTTTTATTGTTTCTGTTGTTTTTTATTAGGTGTTTTTTGTCTATTGTTCATGCGTTGTTAATGTGTTGTTTCTGGCTTGTTAATGGTCTGTAGCCCGGGGGGCATTCTGTAAAGGGTTCTAGACCCTCTTTTCCAGCTGATCTAATAAAAAATAACCTTAAAGTCACAACTACTAGTGCTAAACTTTTAAAAATATTAGGCCTTAAATGCACAAATACTATCTCAACCATTGAACTATCTCTGGGTCTTTTCCCATATTTTCTTTTGAGATTTATTGAGCTTATTAAGTTTACTTTAACATACAATCAATTTTTTTTTGGAAGAATGTAGGGTGAGGATCCAATAGCCACGATATTGTTGAGCTTATTAAGTTTACTTTAAAATACAATCATTTTTTTTCAGAAGAATGTAGGGGTGAGAATCCAATGGCCACGATATTGTTGAGCTTATTAAGTTCATTTTAAAATACAATCATTTTTTTTTTCTGAAGAATGTAGGGGTGAGGATCCAATAGCCATGATAGTGTTGAACTTATTAAGTTTATTTTAAAATACAATTAATGTTTTTGGAAGAATGTAAGGGTGAGGATCCAATAGCCACGACTGTTCTTTATCGTGTTTCAAGTGAAATGTATTAAAAGAATTATTAATTAAAAAATATCTAATAAAATTTTTTTTAGGCATCAATATGAGTAATTATATTTTTAGAAGTGTTCAAAATAAATGATAATTGATTGTAATAGAGGATCACTTGCACGCATTATGATAATATATGAAACTAAAACATGATGTTTAAAATAAATTATAATGCACATTTTACAAAATCTATCCTATATGGAAAGGCACATAAGTTATATAGATTCAGTTACACTTCTAAATAACCACTCTGTAGGATGTAAAAAATAAATGTACAATTTTTAAATATGGACCTTCAAGAATACATTTATTGAGTAGTGCTCTAACTTTTACTTAACACCACCCATTTAATTCAGTTACTTGCACAAGCATTAATAGGTGTAAAGCTTTCCAATAAAATCTAAACATAAATCAACTTACAAATTCATAGCAAATCAGTTAGGATTTTTTCCTCACATATCAAATTCAAACTCAAACAATAAAAATGAATGCATCCAAAATTCAAAAACAACTACGACTTCTTACTCACATTTGAAATTTAAACTCAACCAATATAATAAAATGCATTCATAATTTTACAAAATGAATTTTGAAAGGAAGATAATATTTAAATCTATCTCATAAGGTAGACAAGATATTTTTTACTCTAGGCATTTTCTACATAAGTGTTATAAATTTTGTAATAATTGGTCCTTGGGTGCATTTATGAGCTACATGTATAACATTTTATATATTTCTCATGCATTTTTACAAATAATTAAAAACTACATTAATTAACAATTGTTAAATTAACACATGATATGGTGGGTGCACAAAGTTTGGGGACCAAAAAGCAGCCAAATTTTTTTAAAAAAATATAAGCAATAACACGAGTGAGTTATGCTTTAGTATAAAAAAAGCAAGATTTTGGTCATTCTTGCAAACTGTTTTCCTACAAACCCGCGGCCTGCAAACAGGGGAGAGGGCACTCGCATTATTGGAGGCCATATTGTCACCAATTTTTCTTCAATTCATCATCAAAATGCCGCCACGATGTCGGGAAGGCCAAAGGAGTAAGTTCTATTTGTTTTCTTGTGTGAAATTGTTACTAAATAGGTAGATTTAAGTGGTTTTTTATCTAAATTTGTTTAATTTACAGGAATTGATAATGCACCTCCTCCTCCTCCTCTTGAAAATCCTCAAAATCCTATATCACCTGAGCAACAAATACCTGCTAAAGAACAACCCCAACAAAAAACACCTCCATTCATTCCCCAATATGCCCCTAGAACACAAGAAAATTTAATGGGGCAAATTGAAAATAATAAAAAATAAATTGAGGACATAATTGCAAGGTTGAAAGATCTTGCAACTTCAACCTCGCATAGAGTCGCGCTTGCTCAATCTCTTGAATCTATGTTATCAAATGTAGATTCAATTACCAAGCATTTAAATCTCTAGTTGGTCAGGTAAGAGGAGAGAGTTTAGAGAGTTCTATGCAGATAAGTTATCCTATGAACAAGTCAAAAATGAAAAAATTACAAAATTTGACTTGTGTTCCCTTTTCACAGACCCACGAACAAATCAACCTCTACCCTTACATGCAAGAGGTTCCCTATCCATTGGTGCAACAACCAAGCGATAAAGCACCATTTTGGGCAGAGGTGGTGGATGGTTTTTGACCATCCTCCATGCAACCATAATGAGGTCCTGCAATACTTTTTGAGGAAACTCTCCTGCGAGTTTGTCCTCAATAAAGTGCCAAACTATTTTGATATGCGAAACTTCAAAGATAGAGGTAGGGGGTCAGCACAGGATAGAACAGGGGCACATGTTGACCCACAGTGGCCAGCGACACAAGTACTCTCTAGACCATCCCTTGAGCATGTGTCTATCCCTTCCATTGTGAAGGAGAGTGCTGAGGTTAAGACACTACAGTCCATTAATTACTTGACCCAGAGCATCATAGAGTATGCCAGTCCTACAGCATAGCTTGGGTCGGGGGAGACTTCGAGGAGTAGGGTTCTACCCCAAACTTGTCAAGCTTGTGGGTTAGCTTGTGGTTATGACCCCACGCATAGTCAGGATGCAGATGCGTAGGCTATATCTGCAATTGAGCAGATGGTGATGATAGATGCCCTCCTGAGTAAGACTTTCTGCCTTGATACTCAGGTAAATGTTAGCAAATTCATTGAATTTAATTTATTAAATTTCATTTTTGAAATGCAAGATTAACTAATTTTTTAATGATTGTAATGAAATTTTAGGGTCATAGCATTCATTTAGTTTTCGGCAGTTCTCCACCTCCATATTACATTATGACAAGTATTGTCGAGGTATGTAACTAGTAAACAATTATAAATATTACACGTGAATAGCATTGTTATATGAATGGCATTCTAATATCTGATTTTGAATGTTGAATAGGTTAATCTTGGAGATTTCACGGCAACACCACCCAGTGGAGGTGGAGTTCAAATCTTCACTTAGGTAATAAAATAAAGAGTTTAACTAATGAATTGTACTTACTAGATTTTTGTAGTTTATATGCATATCATTGATTACATTGTGTTGCACATCTTTCAAACTCAAAGCATTACTACACATTGCATAACTAATAACTAGATGTTGATAGATGCCAAAATTTCAATTACATTATATTTTTTTGAAAAAATGCCTCAAAGAAATGTAGTCTCATGGAATGCCATGACAAGCAAATGCATAGACAAGGACATCACCATGAGACCACATTTCTTTGAGGCATATTTTCAAACAGGTCACTGCCTTGTCTATGCTACACATTTTCCATACATGTCTACCAAAGCTTGTTGATCCCCTCCACACTATTCTTCAACAAATTCTCTCTAATAAACTCATCCAATTACCACCAATTTGACGGTCCCTTGAAACAAATCTTCCCCTTTTAAAGACATACGATCCCAAATGTTTTTTCTAGTATCACCATGCCCCAGGACATGACACCAGAGAGGGGCATGAGCCTATGACATCTTATATAGCATATGATTGACTCCAACATCATCTAGGTTTTACGTATTAATTATGGGGGCAAAAAGTCACCCCTAACCAAAATCTTCAAATCTACACTAACCCATTCCCTACAAACTATGTCAATCCTATTACCTCAATTTCTTGCATCCCTACTTTTGATCCTACATCTAACCCACCTAAGTCCAATAAGGACCCTTCCTTTAATACTACTATATTCTTTGAGATGATAGGCACATTAGACATTCAACCTTATAATTTCATTATTGAACCCACTCCTACACTTGCCATCACCTTCTCGCTTGACAATGTGCCTTCTGGTGATTATAACGATCCTCTGTAGATTGAGGCACAAGTACACTATAAAATGATAGTTGAATCAAGGTGGATCTTTTGAGCCTTATTAATGCAGTTATAGAGGAACACTTATACATCACTAGGTTGCAAATATATTCTTATCCCCCTCAGATATCTCCTAGTGTACACATAATGACACTTCTATACCTACTTTTGGCTCCCTCACCCTACTAATCTAGGTAGGACCTAAATGCCTAGATGTCTCAAGTTATATCATCCCCACCTCAGGACAATATCTATTCTCTTAGGTCATCCTTGGCTCATTGCAATGTGGGTTTTCCCTGAACTGTCATCCACTAGTGCCTTAAATTCCCCATGATGGTCATGTCTTCACCATTTCTCATAGCCCATACCAACTAGTTGTTACCTTAAGACACTTCTCCTTAGATTATTTTTTGTCAACCCCTTCTAGTCCACCTCAACCTCATACTAATTCTCTCTTTCACCTTTACCTATCTTATGCCTCTAAACACAATGCTCCCCCCACCCCACAACCTCTTTCTATTACTTTACCTACTCCACTAGCTATGCCCCTATCTTCCACACCATATATCCACCTATTACTACTTCACCTTGTTGATAACTGAGAGGGGGGGGTGAATCAATTATCCTAATTATTTCTGCTTTCTAAACTTTCTTAATAATCAATGCAGCATTAATTCAATTAAGCAAACATAACCATGAAATGGAAATACACATGACACAATATTTTTGACGTGGAAACCCTGTTAAGGGAAAAAACCACGAGGTGATTAACCTAAGATTGTATTCTCTGTTAGAAGAATGGAAATACAAAATGGCACTTGCCAATTAGGGCTCACTGCCCGAGCACACTGCTCACAAGAGGCACACTGCCTACAAGAGACACACTGTCTACAATTTATAAAGAGTGTAATACAATACTTGAACTGATAAGGAGCATCAACATACGCTGGAGTTCAGTTCTGGTTAGGCTTTGTACACTGTTCTACTGCACTTCATCTTTCCTCTTCTTTTGTGCTGCTCTCCTTTTACATACTGGACCTTCCTTTCTACTTTTATTCAGCTCCACTACTTTTCTTCGCATATCACCAAAAACCACGACATGACTTACAACTAAATCCATCTTGTATATATATGCGCACAAGTGATTTCATCACCTTTCTAGTCGGCACTTGAAATAGTCAATATTTTCCACAAACTCTAATCTGTCGGTTGAATTATTGCTTACCAAGTAATGCGGATCAAGGATATACTTGTAGAAGTCATCAATCATGTCGGCCAATCATAACTTATGCCTTAATAACTTTTACCATCATTAGTAACACATCCGGAATAATGTCTGATGTTCTGCGAGTCAGTTCTTCCTCTGTCCACACTGCCAATCAGGAACCCGATACTCAAGTATTCATATCTTTTTCTTCATCTATCACCAAAGGCTAAATCCTTGAAATCTATCACTCAAGGTAGTCCTCTTGACTTTCCCAAATCCGCACTTCACCAAGATACTTCCTCTAAGAGATCCAGACCTGACTATTAGACCTCACCACATGCTCTGTTCTTGTTTACCGGACCACAACATTCTTCACTCTGACTTCCGGTATAGACACACCATGTCCTGCGGATGTGTGGGATGAACATTGTTGCCATCAATGACAACAATCATGAATCCATATAGTGTCTCTTGCCAACAATCTCCCCCTTTGGCATTGATGGCAACACTTAGTGAAAAATGACTAAGTGTTTACACTATGCTCCCCCTTGGCTGATGCTCTATTTTTATATACCTTTTTTGGAGCTCCCCCTTAGTTGGATTCCTCATTTTTCACTGCTCTTCACTCCCCCTTTGACATCAATGGCAAAGGGTGGCAACTGCGCACCAAAATTTTCAAAAAATTAACTATACTTAGCCGTATATAACATACTCACATAAACTGAAGAATGTCTACAAAAGTTGTCTTCAATTGGACGAATTCTGCTACCCAACTTTGCTTTATTCTATCCAAAACTAATATATGACCGCTCAACAGGAATGCAAAAACTTCAGCCTTCTTCAGATCTATCGGATCATTTGTCTTAGCGGTGGTTTGAGCATCACTTAGGGCCTCATGCATGGCCTCTAACTTAGGAATGATTATTCTTCTAAGCTCATTTAACCTGCCGATTCTATTTTTCTTTTCTTTCTCTAGCTTCTTAATTTCATCCAAGACTGCAATGGTCTAACATTCTTGATTTACTATGGATGAGGTAAATGGATCAAAATTTTGAGAAAGTTTTGTTAATTGGATCTCCTGTTCTTTCATTTTCTTCTCAATATCCATTGTTGCTTTGGACCATGATAGACAAAATTTATATATTTCCCTGCCGTCTTTAAGAGCATTTTCTAAGCTCTTTATCCCTATATCCATATTTCTTCTATCATTTGATATTAGACTTAGTACTTTAGAGAATCTTTTATCCAAAAACTCTTTCCGGACCTTTTCCTCAGCTGATTTCTCTAAAGACTCAAAATGAGTGCTGACTGAACCAACAAGAGCTTTAAGATTACCTGATGAGGAGGCTGAGTGATCCTTCTGAAAAGATGGCATGATCTTTTCTAAAGCACCGGATGCAGCTTCTATTAGCTCACAATCTTCCATGTGAGACTTCAAGAGTTTTTCTTTTGCCTTTGCATTGGCAAATGAAGCTATCTTCATTATTTGAACTGGGGAGAGAGAGTCAAAGTTGAATGGACCTTGAAGCAACTCTGGTTCATCAATCTCCAACATTTCTTTTGTCAAAAAGTCCTTGACCGATTCTGTCGTGTCTCTTGCCGGAGACAGATTCTTCTTTTCTTCTGCAGTCATAGAACTGTCTTTTGGAGCTTTCTCTCCTTCCACAACCTTGGTACTGTCATCTTCTTTTTCCTTCACCTCTACTTCTTTCTCCTATATTCTTTCTTCTCCTTTAGATCCGGAGACTGTAGGGGAAATCGGAGGAGAGATATTTGTTTGTTCATGAGCCACCTCTTCTAGAGTAGAGGATTCTGAGCTCTTGTCTTCACCTTCACCAAAGTCCCCTATGATGGGAATGTTGAACTTTTTAAAAGCATTTTGGAGGATCTCTTCAGTTTCTCTTGCCACTTTGTCAGTTTCACCAAGCATGAGCTGATTCATCTTGGCTTTGCTCCGAAACTCATCCTTGCAATCTTTGAAGATCATATTCATTTGCTGCAAAGTGATTGAAGGAAAGAGCTGAATGGCAACCTGTTCCCAGATCTCGAGATCTTTTGCTTGAGCATTGTTCTTCCTCATTTCAAGCCTTTTCTCTAAGCTTTTGGGAATTAGAGAGATAATTTCAATAAAAGCTTTATTGTAAGAGTTCAAAAATTTAACTGTGGCTTCCTCCAGAATCTTTTTATCTACTTCATTATATGCATCATAGAATTCTATTAAGGGTTGCAGGTTCCCATCCACAGTGACTGCTTTCACTACAACATCTAAGGATAGAGTGGGTTTTTCAACAAATTCCTCTTCCTTCTCTTCTTCTCCTTGTCCGGTAGAGGGTTCACCGGATGTTTTCTAAATTTAGGGCGCGGCCTATTAGAGATCTTTACAATATTTGGTGTGTCCATCTTAAAAGGATTCAAAAATAGATTTCAAAAGTGGAAAATACCTCTTAAGCTTTTAGGGTTCCCGGAATGAGCTGAAAAGATCACCAGTTGACTTGAATTCTGCGATTGATCCTTGTGAGAGATGGAGACTTGTTTGCGAAGCTCTTTTCCTCTTCTACTCGAATGTGAATGTGCAAATGACGAGCGAATGAGCCCTTATACTTCTGTGCAAACCCTAATTCTTCATTGCAATAAATTCGCAACTTAAGTTGTTCCGGTTGCTCTGTTTTCTTTACTCTGAAATATGTATCTTTCCAGATCACAGTGATAAACTTAGAGTTGTCCTCGGTGATTTCCTACAGGCTTTCTTACCTTTCTTCAAACAATCCATTTGTCCGCAGATTAAGATTCCTCAATACCGGATCTAATCTGAGAAGCTCCTATTCTTACCGGAAGAGTGATAAACTGGATCAAGCTTGAAAGATTTAACTGATCAAAACTTCTTGTGGATCTTCCACCTCTTTACCAAAGCTATTTTAGATGATTCTCTGAAGACCCTTTAATTTGCAATAGCTCTTGTGCCGAATTTAGGCACCGAAAGTTTGGCTGGGGGAAAAAGAGTTTTTCCTTATGACTCCCCCTAAGCCAAAGCTCACCGTTTAATTTTCGAAAGGCATATCATAACCAGAGTTTGGTGCGGATCCATCCCCTACATTCTCTATACTTTTCTTCACCCAAATCTAGTTCATCTCACTTTGAACTTTATCCGCATTCACTTTTTGTTTTCCCTTATCTTGATTCTAATTATGATATATCAGACCTCTTTTGTCTTGATTCTTGCTTCTACAGAATTTTGCAATATGACCGGATCTATTGCAAATTTGGCAAACAACATTTCTTTGCATATTTGATAGATATCCTCTTGATCTGCATTGATTAGCCATATGACCCATTCTATTGCATGCAAAGCATCTACCATTGAATGAATTGTTTATTTGCATATTTCTGCATTCATGAGATTTGTGACCATACCTTTTGCAGTTGAAGCACTGTCTGGAGAAGGATGTATTGGTCTGATTCATTCTCTTTCTGCACTGATTAGCTTTATGACCAAAGTTGTTGTAATATTGGTAGTATCCATTGAAGGATGGATATCTTTGAGCATTAGGCTGCCTTACCGGAGGTCTTCTAGGCCTGTTCCTTGGATTTTCTGATCCAAAATTCTTCTGACCGGATCCAGAGCTTTCACCTTTTTCATACCCCAGGCCACACTTGTCATCTACTCTCTTTTGGCTTTCAAGAAGAACTTCAAGTTGAGTAGAGCTTATCTTGAATTTTTCTTTATATTCATTTGCTATTTGAAGATCCCTTTTAAGAGAGACAATTTGATCCTCAAGTTTTTCTTCATTATCTTTAGCATCTTCAAGATCAGATTCAAGATGTCTAATAATTCTATCCATCTTGTGGCAATCTTCTGATTTCTCCTTAAGAGATTGTCTTATATTATCTTCAGTTTTTCTTTTCTCTTCAATCTCTTGGGTAAACTTCATAACTCCTGATTCCATTTCATGTCTTTCCATAATGATTTCTTTTGATAACTTTTCACATAACTTGGTTTTCTCCTTCAGATCTTCATTTGTATCATTGGCTTCACTTTGACTTTCCAATTGCTGAAGTAGCTCCTTTCTCTTTTTCATAGAGAGACTTAATTTGTCTTTTAGTTCTCTCATGAAATCATCAGCCTGTTTGAGTCTTTCCTTTAACTCATTGACTTCAGAGTTTGACTGCTCAAGATCATCAAGGGCAGTCTTGAGTTGCTCCCTTAAACCATATACATCCATTTGAATTCCCAGATCTTCCTCAAGCTGTTAGACTCTGTTAGGAGGAACTTGGCTCTGATACCAATTGTTGATAACTGAGAGGGGGGGTGAATCAGTTATCCTAATTATTTCTACTTTCTGAACTTTCTTAATTGTAAGGACCCGACTCATCCTAAATCAAATAACATTAAACTCTACTTTCAAAAATACCAATGAATAAAAATTTTGATTTGGCAAATGTAGGAAATGTGAAATTCTTCCAAAAGTGCTCAATGTATGCTAAGCATTGCGATGAATCTTGAAATTTAGTTTCCTAGAATCATCAGGTTCTTAAAAGGTCACCAATTTTAAATCTAGTAAAGAGAGAGTACATTATGAGAGAAGGTACATTATGTAGCACAACGGATCAGTTCATACCTTAAGTCCTGCATTACATCCTGCATTCATTTTCAATAGCTTGCTTCTCCTCTAGTAATTGTATCCTTATCATCTGCACAACATTAACTTAACAATCTCATGTTAACACAACTCAGAAATCACTACTCAGATAATTAAGATCACAATGCTAATTGTAGGACTCCCTACATCCAGGGGACCTGAGTACTGGGGGCATCCTTCGCCGTCCAGACTGCCTACATACCCTGTATCCACGGGATTAAGGCCCCCTCCTTAGGATGTGACTAACGCAGGGAATGCGAACATGTAGTTCTATTTTGCACTATGTTTGATGTAACTGTGAGCGGGTACCCAGCCCTTTCTAGGGTTATTCCCTGCCCCAGACAGTTCTTCATCGGCTGCCACCCACTCGGTGAAACAGGGACGAAAGTTAGTCCACTACCACAAACACCTAAGGGGGTGTCATCTAGTCCTAATGTGGAGGAATCCCTATAAGGTGTCTACCCATGAAATCTAGCTTACTTCCTCAAACCAAATCGTGACTAAGTCCGTTCCTAATTCCCTAGTACTTTCACCACGATCTGCAAGGGCAAGGTAAAAGCATAGGATAGATAGCATTTTTGAATTGACCTAGTTGCCCTATCTGACATTTCACGTGTCCTCCCCGACCTATACCCACGTGTCAATAAGCCTCATTTTCTGATAGTATGCTTGGAGTGTTTTCCAAATGAGCATCATGGTAATCATTAGTTCAATAGACTCATCCTCTCTTTTTAGTTAATCTTTTTAATGAGATATCCGAGGAGATTTTCCCTTGCTGCGGATTTAACTTCGACATGTTCCTTATTACTCCCCGACGATTTAGAGGGACGGTGCCCAGACGTCGTTGTTGCAGCTATGTTGGGTGCGAGGTACTTGGTTCAACGCGACGGCATTACCCGTAAACGTGACCTAGAGGTACCGTAAATACCGAACATTGCGATTTGTTTGAGTTTGGACGTTTATTTAAAAGATTTACCTTTCCATAATAACAGTTAAAAAAGAAGGAATTGCTTCCTTTTCATAATGAATAGAACTAGAAAAGAAACTTAATTCATTTTGTAACATAGGTTACCAGAAAGATACTTATATCAACTTATAAACGATATTCTAAAATTTAAACTAGATCAAATAAACAATCTTTGATATCTAGTTCAACTACTAATTCAACATAGGCAAATTTTAACAATTCCATGTTTATTTTATCACAATTCCAAGCATTTGTATCCAATCATTCTTAAACCAATAATACCCTTGTTCAATCATTTAGAAATTCACATAATCTAAGATATGATATAAATTCACCATCTACTTGATTCATGCACTTTTGATAAGACTCATAACATATCTGCCCCTCATACCCTATATGTGTGATAATGCATACATACATCATATCAATTGAGGTCCAATTTCTTGACCCCGCCAATGTTTAAGTGTTAGATCTAACATGATACCTAATCTTTATAGTAGTAAGAAAAACCAATTAGAATATTAAGGTGGCCCAAGAAGCTTAGGTTGAGTATTAATAGTAACATAATAATTCCCCACCATCGTCAAGGTAACAACTCCTCAATTATGTAGAAATTCCATCTTGTAACTCCCTATCTCTTTATCATATACAAGTATAATCTCATGTTAATAGATTTATTCTTTTTTGGATTTGTCTCAAAATTCTTTGTATATACGCTACCATTGTATCTCTTTATTGGCATCGTAAGTCTCTGTTGCCATGTATATTCTTATCACATATTTATACTCAGCTTATAATCCTTATTTAATTATACACTCTTCCACATTTTTATTTACTTTACTTAATCCTCATTCAATTCCACCATCTCATTTTCTCAATCTCCACCTTTATTATAATATGCATCTATTTATACATCCTCAACACTTAATCTACTTCACCCACCTCTCAATTTCCACACTACTCCATGCATTATCTCAAATTTCATTAATCCTCCACATATTACTCCACATATCCTACCTTTTACCATCCTTATACTTTTTTTTTTTTATTATGTACATTTCTACCACAGTTAATTCTTACTCAATTTTATTAATCACATTTGATTATGTACCTTAATAATACATATTACACAATTTAATAGTTTATGAATATTGTCAATTGTTTTTACTATTTAATTGTTGAACCTTAATGTTGGTATGTTGATAATTCATTGCAATAAGTAGCATAAATACCCATTTCCTGTGTTTGATGATTCAAGATTTAAAAAAAAAGAAAAGAAGCTTTCACACCTCAAAATTAAAGTTTGATAGAACAACATATAATGTGGAGCAATTTGTCATTACACCAAAATAATAATAATGAATTCTCAACCCTACTTACCATTTATCACACTTAGATTCAAATGGTGATGATGTAAGAAAGTAAATACTTTTTAGTTATTTTATTGTATTTTTACTTTACTTTTCTTTATTTCTCCCTCATCTTTAATGGAGTGTGACAAAAATAGTAAGCAAACTTACAAAGTAAACTCACATTTTCTCAATTAAAAATAAAAACACTCCTTCAAGCTTATTTGTCATGGCAAAGGAACTTTTCGTTGAAGCAACTACATGACATTTCCACGGCCAACGGAGTTTAATGAGTTGTAACTATATATGCGAAAAGTGGAAGCACAGACATGGCATGTGAACCGTTTGACAAAATGACTAAATGAAATGTGATTTCATGGAATTTCATGATAGCAGGATATGGTCAAAATGGGTTTGTTGAATAGACTTTAAAAAAAAAAATGTCAAACAAATGCAATGGGCAGGCGTATAACCAAATTCCAAACCTTTGCCCACGTCTTCCCTGCCTGTGCCAAAATGGGAGCTTTGATATAGGGTATGGGCAACCGTCACAGCATAAAGACAAGATTGTGTGAGATATTAGAGTTGGGATAGCTCCGGTAGACATGTATGCAAAAGTGGAAAGATAGACAAAGTAGGTGAACTATTTGACAAAGGGCCTCAAAGCGATGCCATCTTGTAGTATGCAATGATTGCAGGATTTCACATTGAAAAGACTTAAGAAACCTTTAAACGAATGTGACTGGCAGGTGTAAAATTGAATTCCACAACCTTTGCAATCATTTTATTTTGAATAGAGCATAATGGAAAGGAGAATTTTTGTCAGATATTTAGTTGGTAGTCATATATGCAAAAATGAGGAAGCACAGACCAGGTACGTCGATTGTTTTACAAAATGCCTTGGTGAAAAGTCATCTTGTGGAGTACATTGAGTGCAGGTTACGAAGAAAAGGCATTTGGTGAAAAGGCTTTAAACCAAAATTCAAGCAAATACAATTGGCAGACATTAATTCCACACCTTTACTGACGTCCTCCCTGCCTGCGCACCAAAGGAAGTTGTGGAACAGGGTATGGACATCCGTCCAAGCATAAAGGAAGGGGCAATTTTTGTCAGATGTAATTTTTGGCAGGAAACGTGCAAAATGAAGAAGTACAGACAAGTCACGTCCACTGTTTAACAGAATCTCTCAAAGAAATGTCATCACGTGGAATGCAATGATTGCAGGTTTGACACAAAATTGCCAGCGCCCTCCCTACCCGTGCCAGAATGGAAGATTTTGAATAGGGTATGGCCGTCTATCAAAGTATAAGGGTAAGAGGATTTTTTTTTTGTCAGATGTTAGAGTTGCAAGGGCAAGGGTAACATAGCACACGAATTGTTTGACATAATGCCTCCAAGAGGCTGAGTAGCAAGGCGGCCTTCCCTTGGCCTCCCATGCTGAGTGGGAAGGCCCACATGAAGCACTACGTTCAAATCACCAAGTCTCTCAAACAAACATATCCATAGACACTGGAGATGCAGAAAGAGTTAGAGAAATTGGCTTGGAAAAATGAAGGCAGCAAGATAATTTCCAGATTCAAGTCATTTACTTAATGCTGTGGAAGAGGGGGAAAACTAATTATTCTCTGCCATCGTAGTGAAAAATTTGCAATTTCATTTGATTTATTAATATGCCTCATAGAGCAACTATTAGAGTTGTTAAAGAACAAATTTGCTCTTTAACAGAAATCTAAACTAGTGAAATAATGCAATAACACAAAATAAGCCTAATACTAAACTAGGGAAGAAAAATTAACAATCATACAAGAAACAAAATTATGGGAGGAAGGGCTTCTCTTACAGAATGCTCCAGCCATGCTTCTAAAATCCCAAGTGTGTGTGTCCTCCCTTTGCTTTCTCCATCAAATTTATAGAAAAATCCATGATCTTCCACTCTCTTTGTTTAATGCTACTGCCTCCTCCACTGTCTTAGTTTAAGGAAAATGCTTCCTCCACTGTCTTAGTTTAAGGAAAATGCTTCCTCCACTGTCTTAGTTTAAGGAAAATGCTTCCTCCATTGTCTTAGTTTAAGGAAAATGCTTCCTCCACTGTCTTAGTTTAAGGAAAATGCTTCCTCCATTGTCTTAGTTTAAAGAAAATGCTTCCTCCATTGTCTTAGTTTAAAGAAAATGCTTCCTCCACTCACTAGTGGATTTACAAATCTTATCATCTATTCCTTATGTGTAATCCATTTTGTATTTTAAATGAATATATTATTTTATATTAGTTTTAAAAAAATTGAGTTGTGACATTAATAATCAATGCAGCATTAATTCAATTAAGCAAACATAACCATGAAATGGAAATACACATGACACAATATTTTTGACGTGGAAACCCTATTAAGGGAAAAAAACCACGGGGTGATTAACCCAAGATTGTATTCTCTGTTAGAAGAATGGAAATACAAAATGGCACTTGCCAATCAGGGCTCACTGCTCGAGCACACTGCTCACAAGAGGCACACTACCTACAAGAGACACACTATCTACAATTTATAAAGAGTGTAATATAATACTTGAACTGATAAGGAACATCAACATATGCTGGAGTTCAGTTCCCGTTAGGCTCTGTACACTGATCTGCTACACTTCATCTTTCCTCTTCTTTTGTGCTGCTCTCCTTTTACATTCTGGACCTTCCTTTCTACTTTTATTCGGCTTTACTGCTTTTCTTCACATATCACCAAAAACCATGATATAACTTACAACTAAATCCATCTTGTATATATATGCGCACAAGTGATTTCATCACCTTTCTAGTTGGCACTCGGAATAGTCAATATTTTCCACAAACTCTGATCTATCGGCTGAATTATTGCTTACTAAGTAATGCGGATCAAGGATATACTTGTAGAATTCATCAATCATGTCAGCCAATCATAACTTATGCCTTAATAACTTTTACCATCATCAGTAACACATCCGGAATAATGTCTGATGTTCTGCCAGTCAGTTCTTCCTCTGTCCACACTGCCAATCAGGAACCCGATACTCAAGTATTCATATCTTTTTCTTCATCTATCACTCAAGGTAGTCCTCTTGACTTTCCCAAATCTTCACTTCACCAAGATACTTCCTCTGAGAGATCCGGACCTGACTGTCGAACCTCACCACATGCTCTGTTCTTGTTTACCGGACCACAACATTTTTCACTCTGACTTCCGGTATAGACACACCATGTCCTGCGGATGTGTGGGATGAACTTTGTTGCCATCAATGACAACAATCATGAATCCATATTGTGTCTCTTGCCAACACACCTTCATCGTTGACTTCTATCTCCCCTCTAACACCCCTCCAAGATAAAGTAAAAGAAAAAGTGTAGGACCTTTCCCCATCAATTTCTAAAAGTAGGCCTAAGAAACTTCCCCAACACTACACCTAACCTACTAACCAACCCATATATACCCTACCTATTTCCTAATCTATCCCTACCAGACATCCCAAACCCAGTTTGCTTCTAACCCACCCCATAACAAACTGCAAGCCAAAGAAAATGATAAGAAATTTTTAAAATAAGGTTTTTCTTGTCCTATATTTCCTCCCTCCTATTATCCCACAAACTCTTGATATTCCTTCTTCCCATAAACCCATAAACTTACCTAATGTCTATGTGAATTCTAGTGCCATTCTTGTATCCCTTGTTCTACCCCTCATTCCCATCACCAATCTTTTCTTGACATATTAAAACCCTCTAGCTTAGGCATTGTCCTACCTACATCACTACCAAACAAACAAAAAATTTAGCACTACCCTACCCCACCCTACCACCAAACTAAACCTAAACTAACACCTTCACTCCTTCTCTGACTTCTTCTACATCTACTATCTCTCTAATTGAGGTGGCTCCTCTTCTAAAGCCTCATTATCCTAGTATGCTCATGTCGACTGGAATCATAGAGGATCAGAGATTAGTGGAATATTCTCTACCTGAGCCATCAACCCATGTAGTTGGTGGGTGTCTCTTTGACTTAATTGTTTATTTTCACATGTTATCAATAATATTCACTCGTTCAGTGACCATCATTCCTTCTATAGACATTCAAGAGGGCACTGATCTTGTTGCATCTAAAAAATGTCCCCTTTCTACTTCTCTTGATGCTACTATGGTCCCTCCTTTGTTGACCCTTATACCACACAATAGTCATGAATCCTCACATGACCATGATTGGGATAAGGATGACTTATTGGATGAGGAGTTCAAGTAGTAGGCATTGTATCTTCATCTAATTTGTATATATGCATGTGATTTGTGTGCTTTATTGTCTGTACTTCCATGTTTAGGTGAACGTGTGTGTATGTTAGGAGCCATGACCTGCATCACTATTCTAATTTTCATAATTGAATTTAATGTTGTTTTATTTTCAGATGATGTAGGCTGACACCTCCTGATGTCCATATGGCAATGGAGCATGATGTGTCTTCCACAATTGATAGCTCTATGCCTTTGACGAGGGTATGAGGCAGATTAGTAAATTTCAAATTACATTCGTTGTTATAGTTGTTTATTATTGAAAAATCAAATGATTATTTATTTGAAGTTTAATTTCTATTCAGATGCTTTCTATAGGACATTACAACACCACAACCTGATCCTTCTACTGTGGCAAATGAGGAGAGAGATTATTTGGCAGTGGTAAGTGATTATTTTGTTAAATGTTTCATTTTTTATAATGTGATTTCTATATATTAATGTCTATACTTTTTATTGTAACATCTACAACTCCATGATGAACTAAATAGGAGGAGCAACCCTCAGGTTCAAAGTAGACCACTCTCATATTTGTCTCCATCCTCCTTACCCATCTTTCCCTCAAGTTGTTAACTTCACTCTCTTATTTTCTTCTATCTCTCCCCTCACCTCTCTATCTCTCACCTCTGTCTCCCCCTCACCTCTCTACCTCTCCCCTCTCTACGTCTCTCAGTCACTCCTCATCTACCTCTCTATCTATCCTTAGCCATCTAGGTCTCTCACTTAACCCTAACCCCTAAACCCTATCCCTAAAGCCTCAACCCTCAACCCTTAAACCTTAAATCCTAAACCCTATCCCTAAATCCTCAACCTTCAACACTATACCTTAAACCCTAATCCCTTGAACCTAAACCCTATCCCTAAAGCCTCAACCCTCAACCCTTAACCTTTAAATCCTAAACCTTATCCCTAAACCCTCAACCCTCGACACTATGCCTTAAACCCTAATCCCTCAACCCTAAACCCTAATGCCTCAACCCTTAAACCCTAAACCCTTGACCCTTAAACCCTCGACCCTTATCCACCCCTCTCCTCCCCTATCTTCCTCACCGCATCTCTCCCCTATCTCTCTCACCCCTCTCTCCCTAGGTTGTAGGTCTCTCACTTGTATATGTCTCAAGTCTCTCTAGATATTTCTGTTCGTCTCCACCTCTCTCCCTCCTCCTTACCAATCTTTCCCTTAAGTTATCAACTTCACTCTCTCATTTTATTATATCTCTCACTTCACCTCTCTATCTCTCACCTCTCTCTCCCCCTCACCTCTCTACTTCTCCCCTATCTACGTCTCTTAGTCACTCCTTGTCTACCTCTACATTTGTCCTTAGCCATCTAGGTCTCTCACTTAACCCTAAACCCTAAGCCCTATCCCTAAAGACTCAACCCTCAACCCTTAAACCTTAAATCCTAAACCCTATCAATAAACCCTTGACACTATACCTTAAACCCTAATCCCTTAAACCTAAACCCTAAACCCTATCCCTAAAGCCTCAATCCTCAACCCTTAAATTTTAAATCCTAAACACTATCCCTAAACCCTCAACCCTCAACACTATACCTTAAACCCTAACCCTTGATCCTTAAACCCTAAATCCTTAAACCCTCAACCCTTATCCACCCCTCTCCTCCCCTATCTGCCTCACCCCTATCTCTCCCCTATCTCTCTCACCCCTATCTCCCTAGGTTGTAGGTCTCTCACTTGTATATCTCTCAGGGCTCTCTAGATATTTCCCTTCCTCTCCACCTCTCTCCCTTCTCGTTACCCATCTTTCCCTCAAGTTGTCAACTTCACTCTCTCATTTTATTCTATCTCTCCCCTCCCCTCTCTATCTCTCACCTCTCTACATCTCCCCTCTCTACGTATCTCAATCACTCCTTGTCTGCCTCTCCATCTGTCCTTAGCCTTCTAGGTCTTTCACTTAACCCTAAACCATATGCCTAAAGCCTCAACCCTCAACCCTTAAACCTTAAATCCTAAACCCTATCCCTAAACCCTCAACCCTCTACACTATACCTTAAACCCTAATCCCTTAACCCTAAACCCTAAACCCTATCCCTAAAGCCTCAACCCTCAACCCTTAAACCTTAAACCCTAAACCCTCTACCCTTGACACTAAACCTTAATCCCTTAACCCTCAACCCTAAAGCCTCAACCCTCAACCCTTAAACCTTCAACCCTAAACCCTATCTGTAAACCCTCTACCCTCGACACTATGCCTTAAACCCTAATCCCTCAACCCTTAAACTCTCAACCCTTAAACCCTTAATCCCTCAAACCTTAAACCCTTAAACCCTAAACTCTCAACCCCTAGATACCCTTAAACCCTTAAACCTTAAACCCTTAAACCCTATACCCTATACACTTAGCCTTGGACACTCAACCTTGAACAATATCCCTCAACCTTCAAACCTCTACCGTATACCCTATACCCTCAACCCTATACTTATGCACTAAACCCTCAACCCTCATCCATATGCCTTATACCCTCAACCTTAAAACCTAAACCCTTTATCTTAGATACTCAACCTTGAACATTATCCCTCAATTGTAAACTCTCAACCCTCTAACCTATACCCTCAACCATATACTTAATCCATAATCCCTCAATCCTCAACCCTATACCTTAAACTCTAAAAACTACACCCACAAACCCTCATCCCTATACCCTATAACCTCACCCTTATACCCTAAACCCTGAATATTGTGCCTCAACCCTATACTTAAAACCTAAACCATACACCCTCAACCCAAGTCACCCTATGCCTTATATACCCTCAATCCATATCCTAAACCCTAACCCTAATATCCTAAACCCTAATCCCCATACCTTACACAATTAATCTTATACACTTAACAAGCTGATTATTATCCCTCAACTGTAACCCTCTACCCTCTACCCTTTACCCTCTACCCTCAACCTATTACTTAAGCCCTAATCCCTCAACCCTCAATCCTATACCTTAAACCCTAAACCCAAAAACCTCAACCCTCAACCCTAAAAACTATACAGGATCAAGTCCTTATATACCCTAAACCCAAAACCCTTAAATACATACATACAAGCATACATGCATACATACAAGCATACATACATACATACATACATACATAGAGGCATACATACATACATACATACATACATACATACAAGCATGCATACAGACATACAAGCATGCATGCACACATACATACAACCATACATACATACAACGATACATACATACATGCAACCATACATATATACATACACACATACATACATATAGGCATACATGCATACATCAATACATACATACATACATACATACATGCATACATACACACATACATACATACATACATACATACATACATACAAGCATGCATACATACATACATTCATACATACAGGGATACATACATACATACATACAATTTGGAATACATACATACATACATATTTATACAAATATGTATATATACAAACATACATACATCAAACATACTTAAAAACCTTGAACATAAAACATTCCAAGCGAGACATAATGAGAACGTGTTATAACGGGCTTGCGTCATGTCAAACTTGACAAACATCGGGCAAACTTTTGCAAAAAAAAGGAAAAATGCAAATCAAAACATAATGCGAGTGCATTATAATGCACTCACGTTATATGTTGCTTTGGGAATCCCAAGCCTTAGGCTTAGAATTTGCTTTGGATTTCCAACCCAAAGGCTTGGAGTGCCTTCGCAACATCCAAAGATGTGTTTTTTCATATTCTACAGGATTTCAAATAATTTCATTCGTGCTAACCTTCATATTTGCACATGTTTTAAGGTTGAACAAATTGAACACCTGGGTAATGTTAGGCTTTCTCTTAGCTATTTAACGATGTATTTTTTTCACATTTTGACAATGTTAAGCCTTTCATCTTTAATTTCTTTTGTTTGTATGTCCGTTTTTTGGTAAAACCCAGTGTTTGGTCTTTTTTTTTTATAAATTAATCGTTCATTGAAATTTCAACTAAATTACATTTTTATAAACTAGACTCCATTCTACACATATTAAAAAAATTGATTTTCAATTAGTTTGCAAAATTTATAGGGGTAGCACGGCTAAAATTCTATTTTTCAGAATGAGTCCACTTTGAAAATTAGTAAAAAATTAAATATTGATTAAAAAATTATTAGAAAAATTAGGCATAAACTACATGTTGTGAGCTAATTTCTCACTGAAGCAATTTTAAAAATACCCAAAAAAAGTTAACCTTTTGAGGGAGCCACAAAACACGCTATGTTATGTTTTTTTGACAGAAACACCACCAAGTTCTGTGGCTCCCTTTTTTGCACCCCTTCATCTATACCATTTTCAAAAAAAAATTAGTAGTTTAGAAAGTAGACTCGGAGCACTATGAACATTGTTTTTGTTGCATCTTAAAATTTTGAGTGTAACTATGCTCAATTTCTCATCCAACGCCAGTATTTTCTGATTTCAGAAAAAAAGTGGCCACTTAAGACCCCTTTTTGGCCCCCCATCTTCTTGCACTTACCCATATATTTATAGTTGATATATTCAAATTTGTTATATTTCCACATGTTTTCATGCATCTAGAGTTTTATGTAAATGCGTTTATACAATTGTATATATGAATATAGTTGTAGTATATGTATATATTCAAATGCATATATCTACAGTAACTACATATTGAATATGTATGTAGCTTATGAAAGACCTTTATGTATAGCACATTTGCATTTGTATAGTTGTGATGTCTATTACTTGTAGAAATGATTTACAAAATTATTAAGGGTTTTTGTATGCAACATTTACAGCTATGAAGTGAATTATATTTGTATATGCAAGATTTACATGGTAAACCACTATTAGTAGAAGATCATGTATTTTTTCATGATCATGTTTGCAAGAAAGAAGCATACATCTTTTTGGTTGAGGGTTACCATATATTTTGTACATTCCTTTGATTTTCATCCAAAAACATTTATAAATCCACTAATTTTATGTTTTCTTCTCTTTGAATATGAGGGTTTGTAATGGATAAATTTGGATTTGAAGATTTTTTTCTTATGTATGTATGCAAATTATGCACACATGTAACTATATGTATGTTAACTATTATATATGCAAGTGTATGTTTACAAAATTTGCTTATATACAACTCTATGTTTACAAATTTTAAATGCATTCAAATTTAAGTTTTCAAGTTTTACAAGCATACAACTACATGTCTGTGACTTTTACGTGCATGCAATTGTATGTCCACCTTTTCCATACACACTACAAATTTACTTTCTTGACTAAGAGTTTGCTTTCCTACATTTTAATAACATTGATGTCAATTTTATAATGAAGATGATGGAATAAAAAATAATGTGTGGGCCATTTGAGTATTACATTTTAACCTTGAACCTAATTATCACTCTCTCATGCACAATTTTGTTGTATCACTTCACTATTCTTGTTGACTACAACTCCTCTCATGGGCTTCAACATCAAGGAGGATGGAGGCTTATGAGCTTGGATAGTCATGGACATGGAAGGCCACCATTGTAAGTCACAAAAAACTTGCCTATATGTAATTCATGTGTTGTGATTACCATTCTAATAAGGAGGCATTTTGTGTATGTAGTTTGTGAGGATCTTTTTGTATGTAGCAAATTTGCATTTGATGTATGAGTTTTCCAGATTTTGCATACATGCAATGGTATGACCATAAAATGTGTGTGCATGTAAGTGTATTGTAGACACTTAATCTCCACCACCTTTTAAAGTCACACCTAGCATTGCATCCTAATACCATGTTGACATTTCCTCATTATCATGTTAATTCCCCTTTTAATTTACCACCACTAATTAATTAAATAATTCTTATTATTTAGTTAATTAGGCTAACCATTTATTTCAAAAATAAACTAGTATAGATATCTTTAAAAAATCTATCTAAAATAATACCAAGAGATATCAATTTGAAGTCATTTTATATACTTTGAGATATTAATTTTACATTAGGATTCAATCTATACATGGACACATTAATTATATGATTTGTGCATAAATTAGTCTTTTCAAAATTTAGAAAAATAAAGTATATTTTTTATTTATGTAAAATTATAGATTTAAGTAGAAATAATATAATAAGTAAAATAAAAACATAGCCAATAAATATTTTTTTAAAAATAAAGTAAAATAAAATAACTTGGAAACTTAAATTACAATTCTAGAGTAAAATAAAATAACTCTTAAGTAAATAAAAATATAAACAGTGTAAACAAAATAGAATAATTTTTTAATTGCTCTAAATATAATAAAATAACTTAGAATTGATATCTCTTAGCATTTCTAGATAAATTTATTTAAAATATTTAAATATTAATATTTTGATGTGTAAATTGATGTCAAATTTAAGGTAAAAGGTAAGCGTTTTTGTTAACATGCTCACGCCATTACACTCCACCCCTTGTTGCCATTATAGAATGCCTCTCGGCATTAATAAATAAATCCGGTTTCACTTATTCTTCACAAATAAATAAATCTAATTATCCACTCATATTCCATCATAACTTCTCCATGATTCCCCCTATTTTTAGCTCATGCACAACTAATTTATTAAAATAAAAAAACAAC